>CM027844.1:23097149-28097149 GCA_016097545.1 Eucalyptus victrix
TAAGCACAAGCTCAATCCAATGATATACCTCTCGTTGAGGGGAAAGTTTCTTGGGAAGCTCAAGCAACATCACATCTTGGAACGCCTCAAGGACTTGAATTACCTCCTTTGGTGAATCACCTTTCTTCACGTCCTTAGTCTTTAGCGTTGCCAAGAAGGTTACCTCGCCCTTCTTTTCTCCCTTCAAGAGTTGCATGGCCGATAGCGTCTTCCTATCACATCCCGACTCACGATGGATCGGGATCATGCATTGGCACTGCTTGTCCAGGATGCATATGCAATCCGCAAACGGCATTACACCCGCATTGATCCTATCAAGGAATCTCAACCCCAACACAAAGTCATAATCATCAAGGGGGATTACCTCAATATCTTCCTTGCCAGTCCATGGACCAAGATGGAGCACAATGTCCCTAGCCACACTGCTAGTCGGGACTTCCTTAAAGTTCACCGTTTTGAGCCAATTGGCTCTCTCCTTCTCAACGGGATGATTCAATTTCTTCACAGCCTCTTGGGATATGAATGTGGCCATCGCAAGATCCGGCACATTGTTGGAGAAATCTTTCCAAAATATTTTGAAGCTGACAAAACGTTTCTTTCAGTCTAAAGTCTGGATGTTCGGAGACCGTCAGTTTAAAGTCTGAAGACTTTGTTCTCCCAAGACTCAAGACCCAAGACTCAAGACTCAAGACTCAAGACTCAAGACTCAGGACTCAAGACTTAAGTCTATTCTCACTGACAGTCTTTCTAATCCAGTAACGAAGGAAATCCAAAGCCGAGGTTTATGGTTGAGGATTCGATCCTATCCTCTGGAATAGATTCTTTGGTTGGATAATCATTTCGGATTCTTTAATTCTTATCTAAGATCAATTGAAGATCCGATGGTCGACGAAATAATCTTGGAATATTCTATTCTTGGAAACCGAGATCCTGATTGTATGGGCGAACGGGATTGATGGGCTATCATCGATTCCTTAAATAGCTCGGATGATCTTCTTGATTGATTCCGTCCAACGGGTAGATTGGAGGAATTCCTTTGGTAAGTGCCAACGGCTATGATGGCATGAAGGAGTATAAAAGGAAGACGTCTAGTTGTTTTAAGTGTGTGATCGATAGAAAAATTCAGTCGAAGATCCTTGATTGTTAGTTGAGGCTGTTCGAGCGAAATTGTATACGAGAGAGTGTTTATACTTGGTGACACCTTGAGTGAGTGTGGTAGATCATCTATACCTAGAAATCAAGGAAGATTAACACCGTAACATCTCTTTGATCATAGTGGAATCCAGCCAATCGGTCGGTGCGATTAAGAGTGGACGTAGGCTTGAATCAAGCCGAACCACTATAAACCGAGCGTTCAATTCTCTCTTTCCCTTACTCAGTCTTGCGATTGAATTTTTAACTGTTGCAAATTCTCTAACTGTTCAAATATCGTGCAAGCTTCGAGAAAATTTTTCTATACCTATTCACCCCCCTCTAGGTACTCGTACTAGCTATTTCAATTGGTATCAGAGCCCGTGTTCTTACTTTGTTTGAAGTGTTTTACTTCAGAGTAAAAGATCCATGGCTAGTATGCTAGCACCGGGGCTAATGGAGGGGCAAAGCAATACCAGACCTCCCTACTTCGATGGAAAGGATTACAACATCGGAAGAACAAGATGAAAGCTTTCCTACGATCAAAGGATCCTCGGAATGGGACGTTGTGGAAAGAGGAATCACTCCTGCTGCTGCATCAATCTCTGAAAGAGGGAAAGAAACTGTTGAAGCCAGCGGAATGTCTCAAGAAGAAATAAACAAGAGACAAGCACTCGATGCAAAAGCAATCTACTCCTTATATTGTGCTTTGTCACCAACTGAATATAATAGAATATCTTCTTGTGTTACAGCAAAAGAAGTCTGGGACAGGTTACATATCACTTATGAAGGGACAGTCGAGTGAAGGAGACCAAATTAACATTCTTCTTGGTCAATATGAATCCTTCAAAATGAAACCGGGAGAATCTATAACCGACATGTTTAGTCGTTTTTAGATATTGTTAATGGTCTTGAGAACCAAGGATAAAAAATTTCTGATCCCATGAAGGTGAACAAGCTTCGCGTGGACTCTCCAAGGATTGGAATCATATAAAGATTTCAATAAGAGAGACGCAAAGAATCATGCCATTATCGTAGACGAATCGATTGGAACTCTTGGTCTTACGAAGTGGAACGAATTAATGAAGACGAAGATCCAAGAGGTAAGAAATCTATTGCACTAAAATCAAATGATGATTCTAATGATGCATATTCTGAAGATGATATGGATGATGAGGAGCTCGCCCTCATGATAAGAAGATTCAGAAAACTGAATAGAAAAGGCAAAAAGTTCATCCCAAAGAAACAAAGTTTTCAGAGACAGAGACCAAGTCTCGTTGATGATGAGGAACCAAACAAAGATGTAGTTTGCTTCGAATGTAAAAAGAAGGGACACATCGACCCAACTGTCCTCTTCGAAAAAGAAAAGAGGAAAAGCTGAGAAGTCTCGAAAAGCTCTTAAAGCCGAAACACGGAGCGTCGAGTGTGAAGAGAGTGATGAGGAATATGCCAACCTGTGTCTGATGGCGCAATCAGACTCAGACTCTGGATCAGACTCTGGATCAGACTCAGACAGTGAATTTGAGGTAAGTGATTATAAAATCCCTGTCAAAGTCTCTAAATATATTGATGAGTTATGTTTTAGTCTTAAGACTTCTCTTAAAAAGATTTCCGAACTTAAAAAGGAAAACTCAGTTTTAAAACAAAAGGAAAACATTTTAGAAGAAAAGGTAAAAAATTTAGACTTGAATGTTTCTACTCTTAAAGAGAGTGAAGACAATCTTTCAAAAGAAAATGCTTTCTTAAAAACGGATTTATCAAATATTTCAAAGAAATTTTCAATAGGGTCCGAAAAACTTGAAAAAGTCCTTTCAATCCAAAGACCTTACTTCAATAAGTCGGGTCTAGGTATGACAGCTGAAACAATCCCTTTGATTGATTTTTCGAAAGTAAAAGAAAGAATTAAGAAAAGACCATCGAGAGAGGCTTATAAAAATCATTTCAAAAGAGTTTTTGTAAAGTCTGTAAGTCGAAATGCCTTAAGGTGTTCTAAGTGTAACAGTCAGGATCATTTTGAAAAAGAATGTCCTATGGTTTGGAAGCCTGTTAAGAGAGTATGGCCTAATAATGCTCATCCTACTAACACCAAAGGACCCAAGAAAATTTGGGTACCAAAGAAAGCTTGAGACTCTCTTTTGAATGCGGGTCTCTGTCAAAAGAAGGTAAAGTGGTATCTTGACAGCGGATGCTCAAGACACATGACAGGAGACTCAAATTGTTTCATAAAGCTTATTCAAGTAAATAGTGGAAAAGTTTCATTCGGAGGAAATAGCAAAGGAAGTATTGTGGGATTCGGAACTGTGAAAATTGGAAATCTCACAATAAGCAATGTCTCTCTAGTGGAAGGACTCAACTACAATCTACTCAAGCATTAGCCAACCGTGTGTGATCGGCTACAAGATCTCCTTTCAAGAAGGCATATGTTCTGGAATTAGCAAAGATTCGACTCGGTCTTTCATGGGTCGAAGGCATGGAAACATCTACCTCCTTGATGTAAAGCCAAATGAAGAACAATGCTTAATCTCAATTCAAGATGAAGAAAGAGTACTATGGCACAGAAAACTTGGCCCTATCAAAAAGAAGCAATTAGCCAAAATCTCTTCAAAGCAGCTTGTTCGAGGTCTACCTAAATTGCCATACCGAAAGTCGACTTATGTACTCCATGCATTCGGGAAAGCAAGTAAGAAATTCATTTAAGCAAATAAATCATGTATCTACTAATCATGTACTGCGGTTGCTTCATATGGATCTCTTCGGACCAACAAGAACCGAGCATTGGAGGTAAGAAATATTGCCTAGTAATTATAGACGATTATTCTCGCTTTACCACGGGTATATTTTCTTGCAAATAAATCGAAACCTTTTCGACTTTGAGAAGTTTGCTAAAAAGGTTCAAAATGAAAAAGGATGTGCTATTTCTAGTATAAGAACAGATCATGGAAGTGAATTTGAAAATCAAGATTTTACGAGATTCCGTGAAAAATCTGGTTTTAATCACATGTTTTCCTCTCCGTATACGCCGAGCAAAATGGAGTTATGGAAAGAAAGAATAGATCTCTTCAAGAAATGGCTAGAACACTTTTAATTGAAAGTAAAATTTCTTCACGATTTTGGGCTGAAGTTTGTTTCAACTTGCTTGCTATATTATAAATAGAGTCTTTCTAAGACCTATTCTTGAGAAAACCCCCTATGAATTATTCAAAGGTAAGAAGCCTATTGTTTCATACTTTCATGTGTTCGGTTGCAAATGCTTTATTTTGAAAAATGCAAATGATCGAGTTGGTAAGTTTGAAGAAAGATCGATGAAGGCATCTTCCTTGGATATTCTACATCAAGCAAAGCCTACAAGAGTCTACAACAAGAAAAGCCGGTCTGTGGAAGAATCAATGAATGTCAAATTCCAAGACTCGGTGCAAGATGAATCCAGCCGGACTCGCACGAAGAGAGGCGAACCCGCTCTAGACCTTCAAATGTCTACATCTCAAGAAGCATCTCGGATTCTCGGAAGTCCATCATCAAGACGCTCATGGAGAATCAAATAAAGAAAGAGATCATCAACTCCGGCAAATCAACTAGTAACTCGGAAGCACAAATCCGGTCATCCCAAAGATCTTATTATTGGCGAACTTAATGAAGGAATCCGCACCAGATCAAAAAGGCATGAAGAATCTAGTGTCTTTGTGGCTCTCATTTCGAAATTGAACCAAAAAGCATAGAAGAAGCTTTATCTGATGAAAGTTGGATCGAAGCTATGCAAGAAGAACTCAGACAGTTCAACATCAATGATGTCTGGGAATTGACATCTAAACCAAAAGGTAAAACCGTTATTGGAGCCAAATGGGTATTCAGGAACAAGATGAACGAAAAAGGAAAAGTCGTACGAAATAAAGCAAGACTCGTGGCCAAAGGATATACGCAAGAAGAAGGAATAGACTATGACGAGACTTACGCACCAGTTGCAAGGTTAGAAGCTATTCGACTATTACTTGCGTTTGCTTGTTACAAAAATTTCAGGTTATTCCAAATGGACGTCAAAAGTGCTTTCCTAAATGGATTTATCCAAGAGGAAGTTTATGTGGAACAACCGCACGGATTGGAAGACCCAAAGAAGCCGGACTCGGTCTTCGGATTGAAAAAGGCTCGTATGGTCTAAAGCAAGCACCTCGAGCTTGGTACGACAGACTAAGTAAGTTTTTATTACAGAATGGTTTTGTCAAAGGTAAAGTAGATACTACTTTATTTATCAAAAAGGAAAACAAAAACTTTTTACTTGTTCAAATATATGTTGATGACATTATTTTTGGATCCTCTAATGAAAGTCTGCGAGAAATTTTCTAAGTCTATGCGGGATGAATTTGAAATGAGTATGATGGGAGAGTTAACATTCTTTCTTGGACTCCAAGTGAAACAAATGAAGGAAGGAACTTTCATCCATCAAGAAAAATATGCGAATGATCTTGTCAAAAGGTTTGGATTGGAAAAGTGCAAAAAGACCGACATACCAATGTCATGTTCTCAGAAGATAGACAAGGATGAAGAAGGGAAGAAAGTAGATCAAAAGCTGTACGGGAGCATGATCAGTTCACTTCTTTATCTTACCGCTTCTAGACACGATATTTTGTTTAGTGTTTGTATCTCGTGCTAGGTTTCAATCAGATCCTAGAGAATCACATCTCATTGCCGTGAAACGTATTATCAAATACGTTGCTTCATCTTCAAGCATCGGTCTTTGGTATCCAAAGAAGGGAGACTTTAATCTTCGGGGATACTCGATGCGAGATCTAGCGATTCATGAGTCGATAGAAAGAGCACTTCGGAACTTGTCAACCGCTTGGAAACGGGACGGTGTCTTGGTTTTCAAGGAAGCAAAGCACTCTAGCTCTCTCAACGACGAAGCAGAGTATGTAGCTCTTGGAAGCTCGCTGTTCGCAAATTCTATGGATAAAACAACAGCTACAAGACTTTGGCATTGAAGACTCATGCACGTAAATCGATGTGACAACACCCGCTATCAATCTCACCAAAAATCCAATCCTTCATTCAAGAGCAAAGCATATTGAGATTCGACATCACTTCATTAGAGATCATATTCAAAATGGAGAAATCTCGATTCAATTTGTTGATTCAAAAAGTCAACTAGCGGACATATTCACAAAGCCTTTGGAGAAAAATCAATTCGACTTTATCCGCTCAAGACTCAACATTTTGAAGCTTGAAGAAGTTAAAGTCTAGAGACTCACCATCTCTAAGACTCTGATCTCTTAGACTTTAAATCCTGAGACTCAATCATTCATGGCTAAAGACTCGTAAGTTGCTATTTTATCTAAAAGGTACGAGTTCTCGTTTATCTTATCTCGAAAAGGTACGTTCTTTTATTCAGATATAATTCGTGTGAAATTTGAAAACTTGTCTTTTTTTAAAGGAAGTTAATTTTGGCAGTTATTGATTTTGAAAAGAAGTGTTCGTACACTTTCCTTGTACCGTTTAAACTTCTCTTTTCAAATCCGAGGTATATATATATTCTAGCCCCAATTTTCAAAACCCTAAAAGGCACTCTCCTCCCAATACTGTTTCTACTCTTTGTTCGTTGTCGAGAAAGTGGTCATTTTTCTTGGGAAAAGCAAGTGAAGGAATCCTCCAATAGACAAAGAAAGATGTCGTCTTTGAGGAAATCATCAAGAATCGCAAACAGGGGACCACAAAGAATGGAGAAGGGACCGACTCACTTCGATCTTGCGAGGAAGAAGACTTATCAAGTCGGCGACAAAGTCCGATTCGCTCTCCTCCACGTCATTCAGCATCTCCCGCCCACAAAGTGCAAGTCAAAATCTGGAAGAAGAGATAATCGAGGATGCCGACCCAGTAAGAGGCTCTTGCGAACATTCCAAGTGATCCTCGTATGCCAGGACAAAATCTGATTGACGGGAACGATGATGACAAAATGTTCCTTGAATTTAAACCTAGAATGGGTGTGGCAGCAAAGGTGAAAGGAAATCGGATGGATTTGTTTAAATCCAAGGATTAAGAAAAAGTGTATTTCAGGCTGTTGAAAAGAGGGGTAATCAACCCTAGAAGTGTCGATTTTGACTTCCTGGATTCCATCAACTTGAACTTAAGAGAGAAGTTGAATTTGCTTCAACTTGAGACTTTTTGCTCTGACTCTACGGACGGGTATGCTCAACTGACCGCTTATTTCTATTCAAATCTTAGCTTTTTGGATGCGAATAGAATTTCATTCAGTGTTCGAGACCAAGTCTATGTGGTAGATGTGAATATGTTGGCGGACATAATTGGAGTTGAACGAGGACGCTATCTCCCAATCAAAGTCTCACCTGCTCGTACTACTCTGGATCTTGTCAAAGATAGGGACGTAGATAAGAAAATTATCTATTCCAGGATGAATGCCATCAACATTGTGCTTCATAAGATTGTGACCAACTGTCTCAGACCGAAGTCTACGTCAAAGACTTCTGTGTCTCTTTCTGAAGCAAAGTTGATGTATGCGATCAACTCAGGACGGAAGTTTTCTCTCCCGCACACTATTCTTTTCCATATGTACAGAGCAGTGTCAAAAGACAAAGGACAATTGCCTTATCATGGTCTGGTGACCAAGATCTTCAGACATCTAAATATTGAACTGCCACATACTTTTTGTGTTCGACCGTGTGATAAGATGGTGGTAGGGTTGAAAATGTTAATGAAGATGCGTCGCAAGAACTCTCCAAGGCAATGGAGAAATTCAAAGTGAAATCTCCGATCGAGTCTGCTTCAAAAAGGAAAGGAAAGGAGGCCATTGGTGCCTCATCGAAAAGAGGAAAAGAACTCTTATCCTGGAGGATGAAGATGAAGATGAAGATGATGAAGATCCCACTATCCCAAAGACCGACAAGAACAAGACGTTTTGTGTCTTATCCGACAGAACTTAGGAAGAGCAGAGAAGACAAAGAGCAGAACAGAGAAGAAGAAGAACGAGAGAGAGAAGGAGAAAGAAGTTGAAGAAGAAGGAGAAGAAGAAAAAGAACAGTCTGGATAAACTGGAGAGAAGGAAATCAAGAGCATGATCATCACTCTTCCCCTTTCGATGTCCTAGAGACAGGGGGAGTTAGCGAGCAAGAGAGGTCTACACCTCATGCTGTCAATGAAGATCTAAGACAATCTC
The DNA here is from genome assembly GCA_016097545.1 of Eucalyptus victrix. NCBI lineage: Eukaryota > Viridiplantae > Streptophyta > Magnoliopsida > Myrtales > Myrtaceae > Eucalyptus > Eucalyptus victrix. The sequence continues at coordinate 23,105,440 of CM027844.1, forward strand.
CAGAAGACCCAGAAGAAGTTCAGGTCTCTCAATTGCCTGAAGAAGGTGATACGTCGATTCCAAATCGCGGACCGTACGAAGCGCCATCGTCTCGCATACACACCATCCGAGAAAGCCAATGCCGTACACGAGACGGATGATTCTGCAGATCTTCGTAGCATCATGAATATTCTTTCGGAAATGCGTAACCGAGATATATGTTACGGATCGTGAAATCCAAGCTTTGAAGCATGCTGGACAAGCATCTTCGGTCTCTCTAGAGGATAAATTCAAAGACCTCGCTCTGCAACTTCAAGCCAATGCCAAGGGAGAAGAGGTAGCTCATCTGCGAGAAGACCTGAAGAAGCTCGAAGGAATAGTCCAGTCCATTGGGGATTTCCAGATCGTGCGCATTCCCAAGCAGACATGACTCCTTTCTCACCCTTTTCAATGCTGACAAAAAGGGGGAGAACCAATTTGAACTTTCATTTTTAAACTTTGACCTTTTTAGTTATGTTTATTTTTGAGTATGACTTGAGAACTTGAACTTGGGTGTGAATTTGACTGAATTGGCTGTGGATTATGAACTTGACTGGTTGCATTTATTCAAGTGTTGTTATATGGTGTTTCTCATGAAAGACTAACCAATTTTCTGTGGATGCAAAGTCTAGTAGTTTCATTAATCTTTATGAGTTAGCCATATTGCTTGAGAAATGTTTTGCAGGTCAAAGTTGTTCAAATCTTCAAGAAAGTTTTGTCACCATCAAAAAGGGGAGATTGTTGGAGAAATCTTTCCGAATATTTTGAAGCCGACAAAACGTTTCTTTCGATCTAAAGTCGGATGTTCGGAGACCGTCAGTTTAAAGTCTGAAGACTTTGTTCTCCCAAGACTCAAGACCCAAGACTCAAGACTCAAGACTCAAGACTCAAGACTTAAGACTCAGGACTCAAGACTTAAGTCTATTCTCACTGACAGTCTTTCTAATCCAGTGACGAAGGAAATCCAAAGCCGAGGTTTATGGTTGAGGATTCGATCCTATCCTCTGGAATAGATTCTTTGGTTGGATAATCATTTCGGATTCTTTAATTCTTATCTAAGATTAATTGAAGATCCGATGGTCGACGAAATAATCTTGGAATATTCTATTCTTGGAAACCGAGATCCTGATTGTATGGGCAAAGAGGATTGATGGGCTATTATCAGATTCCTTAAATAGCTCGGATGATCTTCTTGATTGATTCCGTCCAACGGGTAGATTGGAGGAATTCCTTTGGTAAGTGCCAACGGCTATGATGGCATGAAGGAGTATAAAAGGAAGACGTCTAGTTGTTTTAAGTGTGTGATCGATAGAAAAATTCCAGAGTCTGAAGATCCTTGATTGTTAGTTGAGACTGTTCGAGCGAAATTGTATACAGAGAGTGTTTATACTTGGTGACACCTTGAGTGAGTGTGGTAGATCATCTATACCTAGAAATCAAGGAAGATTAACACTGTAACATCTCTTTGATCATAGTGGAATCCAGCCAATCGGCTGTCAGTGCAGAAGAGTGGACGTAGGCTTGAATCAAGCCGAACCACTATAAACCGAGCGTTCAATTCTCTCTTTCCCTTACTCAGTCTTGCGATTGAATTTTTAACTGTTGCAAATTCTCTAACTGTTCAAATATCGTGCAAGCTTCGAGAAAATTTTTCTATACCTATTCACCCCCTCTAGGTACTCGTACTAGCTATTTCACACATGACACCACTTGAGTTCTTGCTTGACCAATGGCTTGAGTCTACACATGAACTGGTGGTACACCTCCATCTCACTCATGGACAAGATTTGAAGAAACAGCTCCGAAAACCATTTCACATAGTCATGAACTCTGCCTTTTTGCTATAGATGCTAAGTTCATCGCGAGCTTCCTCTTCCGCTTATGCGGGATAATAGTTCTGTCGAAACTCTTCAACGAACCTAGTCCGTGTCGTGATAGGGTCATCACACCTATTATCTGACCGACGACGCCACCACAGCAACACGTTATTAACTAAATATATTAATGTGGTATTTACCTGAGATGCGTCGTCATTGATTCCCATGGATTGAAGTATCGTTCCATGTACCACAGGAAATTATCCATGTCTTTGGCCACCTATGAGCCCTTGAACTTCCTTGGTTTAGGGGCTTCGGTACATGGGTTTGCCTGCATGGTGACCACCCCCGTTCACACGTGCCACCTCAACCTCAGCGAGCTTGCCTTTTAGCTTGGCAATCTCCGCATGCATGGCTACCATCACTGCCTCCCAGGTCTCATCCCGCTACTGAAGCTCGTGAGTGAGGAATCCCAACACCTCGACACGGAGCTCTCCCATGCTAGCCTAAGTTCTTGCACTTCACCCAAGAACTCTTCCTATTAACTTTTGCTCCTTCGATGATCTAGTTCAAATCTTCCACTATTGCTTGGACATCCATGACGGTCTCCTCTAAGACTATCATTCGATTCTCCAAGTCACCCTTTGGATCCCTCAAGCTCGAGACAACATGGTTTTTCTTCGACCTAGTTGTCTTCTCTACCAATCGTCCACGATCCTCGTGGTCGTTACTAGGAGTGACCACAACATCAGAATGAGCATCAGCCATTGTGTTTGGAGCAAAGACTCTGATATCACTTGTCACAGGTTGATTGATTCCAAACGATCACACAACTGTGTGGTCTTAAGATTCAATCCCAAGTCAGCTTTACACACCCTCGACTCACAAGAACAAGTATGGGAGTAAAGCACAAATATATTCACTTGTGAATTAAAGTGTACATCTGAAGTGAGAGGGTCTCTTATTTATACATGAACGGGCTTGATCCTAGCCATTGATCCCCTCTCGATCCAACGGTCATATTCAAATACGTACAATCATTATAAGGTCTCATGCAACTCAAGAGACCCTAAGGTGTGGGGAAGCCCAAGAGACTCCTACCATAGGTCTGTAGGATCAGTTCGTGGGGAACCTAAAGGATCGCCTGACGTAAGGAATTGAACGGTCACGGGCTTGTCCCACATTGCGCATGAGCCAACTCTTGCGTTGATCACAGATCACTTGTGGATCGCTCAAGGGGTAGTTCATGGGCTGGCTCGTGTATGAGACATGGCCCCATCATCTAGACAATCTTGGATCATGCTCATCCTGGGGCCGTGTCACTTGCTTGAAACTCAATTAGTGAGAAATCTACCAAATCTGACCCATATACCATTCTTTCCTTCCCTTTAATCCATTTTAAGCCTCCATCAAGCTTAGCAAGCTAGGCCAAAGCTTCCATCTAACTGTGGACGTGAAGAGGAACTCAAATTCTTGGCCACCAACAAGGGGAAAACAAGCAAGCTCAGATTTGATCAATTGAGGTAAGGAAAAGCTCAGGTTAAGTATGGTTAGATCCCTCTTATGGTCACTAAATCCTTAAAATTGTGTTTGGTCTTTAGGATAATGATGGGAAGTGTAATATCTTATACAATGTTTGGTAAATATGCATATATGACATGGATATAATACAAATTCTTCTCTCTACCCACTCCACCTTTGCATTATTGTCATCAACCCGACAAGGCCGTTGCCTTGCACCACCACCAGTCAAGCTGCTGTTTACATCGCCTCACTTTGCCATGCCATTGTCTCACCTTGCCAATATGGATGAATCGAAGTAGAAGATGGAATGTGTGGCCCCGGTTTTTTTATTCCTGTGAGGATAATGAGTGATTGAATGAAAGATTGCAAAGGTAGAAACTTTTCATTGCTAGTAAAGTGCACATGTAATAGAGAGGATGCACAAGTTATGAATGAAAATGAACAATGAACAAAAGTTCCACGATCACACTAGATATGGGCAAAGGTGGAAATATCGATCAGAAAGTGCCGGTTGGAGAACACAAACATTTGATTGGCAATGACGATTGGCGGTGGCAAGAGGCAACATCGATCAACTATTGCGATGGTGGTACTCATGTCGTAGCTAGTCGAGAAGCTCTAGTTGGGGAACACAATTGATTGGGCAGCAATGATGATTGGTGATGATTGAAGGCAATAACAACTGCTTCGGTGGTCAAAAGCGAGGACAATTAGCTGTTGCGGTGGTTTTCCTAATGTGATTATTGCTAGCATATATCATAGACACAAGAAATACTATCCACATTTGACCAATTCCCACATGGGATTTTCTAATCCTAGTTATATCTATCTTTTATTCGGTCTTATCTTATCTTGGATAGTGACAAAACATAAGATATGATAAAATATATCAAATCTTGACTTATGTCCTCACTACCAAATGTAGCCTAAACTAGTTTTTTAAGTGATTTGCTACTTAATAAGCGTTTAAGTTAATGGCCATTTAAGCACCCAGCAGACATTTGTCATAGCCAAGTTTTGGAGAGAATCTTAGAATGTTTATGATGTTCAAAGTATTTTGACTCAATGATTTTAAAATGGATTTTTATGACGAATGCTCCATGAATATTTATTATACACCTCATAAAAGAAAATTCATCATTTTCTTGACTTTCTCATATCATGGAGGTACGGACACTTGGAGTGCCAAAACTTGGCACAGATGGACACTTAAGTGTCAAAACTTCGAAAATGTACACTTAAGTGCCAAAATCGAAGTAAAATTGATCACTTAAATGCCACTCCGGGCAAAATCCGGTCAAATTGCTGACGTGGCAATTTTCTGGCAAGTTGAGTGCAAAACGACGTCATTTTGCAAGCTGACATGGCAAGAAAATGCAAAAATGACGTCGTTTTGTCTTTGATGTATAAATAATTAATATAAAAATTAATTAAATTAAATTTAAAACTAAATTTATTTAAAATATTCTTAAAAAACTTTAAAAATAGGGGGGCCGAAAGGAGGCAGGCGAGGGCGAGCCCTTGCCGTCGCCGTCGGGAAGGGCCGGTGACGAAGGGGGGATTGTCGGCCAAGGTCGCCAGCCCTTCCCAACGGCGACGAGGAGGCGGCGATAGAAAGGGCTCAGCCCTCGGCCGCCTCCCTTTCGCCCCCTTTTTTAAAAAAAAATAAGTTTTTTAATTTTTAAGAATATTTTAAATAAATTTATTTTTAAATTTAATTTAATTAATTTTTTATTAATTATTTACACATCAAAGACAAAACGATGTTGTTTTTGCATTTTTCTTGCCAAAGCATGCAAAACGACACAGTTTTGCATTCACATTGCCGGAAAATTGCCACATCACAATTTGGCCGGATTTTGGCCGGAGTGGCACTTACGTGATCCATTTTACTCCGATTTTGTCACTTAAGTGTACATTTTTAAAGTTTTGGCACTTAAGTATCCTTCCGTGCCAAATTTTGGCACTTGGGGTGTACTTCTGCCCATATTATGTATAATAAGTCAATTGAAAATGAAAACATTTCCTTTTTTAGGATGGTTAACAATGCTCGGGGCAGCCATTAACAATGTCCTTTAAAATTAGGAAATGATAAAGTTTATATATCTCTTCAAGATATTGCCCATATCCTAACTAAAAAGACTGCATATTGTATAGCTTAGACTATTTCAATTTTCAATCATAATTCAAACAAAAAATACAGGATAAAGAACCTTCTTGTAATGCCACTAAAATCAAGCAAAAACGAGTTGACTAAACCCAATTCGGAAATTTACAGGTCATGGTCGGTTTGGCCCATATTTCCCCTGGTTGAAAAAAAAGTCCACCCATTCCCTTTTTTTCCAACCGGGCTTAGGCGAGTTCTCGTATCCGAGTGGGTCATCTTGTAGTAATTCCCTGAAGTTTTCTTTTTCATTGTAAAGGTGAATGTTTATTAGTGCTGGGGAGGAATACTTCAATTCCGTCCAATCGGCACACATTGAAAAGGAGAAAAGCTCCAGAATTTAAGGTCAACTAGAGCTGTCCATCAGGGGCCCACCCACGTCAAAGTTAAGGGGGGGGAGAGAGAGAGAGACGAGGGATGGTGGACGAGACTGGGCAGCTCGTGACATTGGTAGGTGGGGCCTTGCAACCATGGGCGGTGGGCGAGGACAAATGGTTCTTGACAAGCTTCTACTACAATGAAAAGGAAGGGGAGAAGGGAGGGGAGAGAGAAAATAAAATGATTAGACTTCAATTATATGGTGTTTCACCGGTTTTGGATCTAGAAAGAAATACCTTTTACAAGTGTTATATTTTGGTTTTTATTAAATAAGACTCAAGTGTTACGTTAGCTTTGAATAGAGAGAATCAAGTACGAATGAAACTATATACCATATAATCTCAAATTCAACGAAATTGCCGATTTAACACGGGCTTAATATTGATGATGATCAATGTCGAAACCTAATCAATGATATCATCTAAACACACCTTAACATAATAATAAAAATTCATTAAAATTAAAGTGGTTTATGCAATATCGAAGATGCTTCAATAACATTGGATATTAACAAAACGCCTAGAAAGCACTATTCTCTACTAAGTTTAAGGATACAATATCATAATCTAATCAACATTGCTGGACAATGAGGATAACACCTAGCAAATGTTGCTCCTAGATGGATATGAGAACACAACGTCAAAATCTAATCAACAATACTGGACAATGAGGGCAACACCTAGTAAATGCTACTTTTAGATCCATATGAGGACATAATATCAAAATCTAATCGATGATGCTAGACAGTAAAGACAACACCTAGCAAACACTGCTCCTAGATATGTTTGAGGACACAATGTCGGAGTTTGATCATCGATGTTGGATAGTGGATTAGCACTAGAATCTAATCAATAGCATTGCCCGAGATATAGACACTTGTTGGTATTGAATCTACAACAAGAATCTTGAGCTACAACTAAGCTAAAGTAAGTAAAGATAAAAGTAAGATGAAGTAATTTTGTGTGTTGTTCAGGGGGCTATTTGTTGGATTGCTTGCAGTATTTACAGGTCAATTTGGTAATTGTCAATAGTCAATTACCTCCTCCTCAAGAGTTGCTCCATATTCCATGTTGAACCACCTTATCCATGTTTAGTTTCTGACTTGTTCAACAACATTTTCATGGCTTGTCTAGCAAGTATTAACCGCTCCTCTTTAAGTTTGGCACTCTTTTAACTGTCATCGCCTATTTCCACCGTCAATGATGTATCTTCATCAATGATCTTTGGCTTCGACACGTGCCAACCAATTGTTTCATCGTGGTATTATATCTTTATTCGTTTATCGAAATTCAGCTCAAAGTTTCTCGAAGTCTTTAATTATCTTTTCTTGTATGACCACTTTTGGGCTGAGCCGATGTAGATTATGGCCCATATACGGCGACAATTTTAGTACTTTCTGTTTATGTATCACTAACACCGATACACTATACGTGACACGACATGACACGTCAACACGTCATTTCTCAAAAAGTAAAGAATTCTGATACGTTATGACACATTGTATATTAAATTTATATTTTTATATATAAATACTAAATTAACATTTAAATTCACAACTAAATGAACGAAAAAAAAAATCAATGGCCTTTTTGGTTTTAAAAAAATGGAGAGAAGGAAGGGGAGAACTATGGAGGGGTTTACTCGGCACAATGAATGAGTGAGAAAATAAATATGCCAAGGAGAGGAAAATCCAAATCTGGAATTTTAAAAATCCTGGAAAATACTGAAAAAGGGAACAAAGAACGGCGGGTTGCAGTGGGTTGAATGAAAGAAGAGAGAGAAGGTACACATTGTAACCGGCCATGAAAGACCTCACAACAACAACGTCTCCAACAAAGAAACAAAGGGAAAAAAATGGAGGTTCTTGAGGGCATTTTAGGCATTAAAATAACTAGAAAAATCCCACATAGTAATTGTCATCGTATCGCCAAAACACCACTTTGTATAGTTGCCCCACCGCCGCCGTGGTCAAGTCAGTGAACAAGTCAAATGCGAGAGAGATCGATGAATGGGAAGTTGAAGATGACGGCGATGGCAACGGAGGGAACAAGAAAAGGGCGAAGACGGGGGGGACGAAATGGTCATCACGAAAAAAAAAAAAGGGTGACTATTGCACTAGAGAGTCTAGAGAGCTGAAGAATTTCTTGCTTCCAAAGCCCCTAACAAAAGTGACCCCTTCTGGCTTGGGCTTCAAAACAAGAAGGATGAAATTACACACACTCGGGAGGGGTATTTCTTTCAATTAAAGGAAGGGAGCCCCTGACACCTGACACCAAATCAAACATCGCCGGCCACTGGAAATCTCACGCAAAGAGAGAGAAAGACAGGCGAGAGAGAAAGAGGGGGAGAGAGAGAGAGACAAAGGACACTCTTGAACAGAATTAGAGGTGACAAAATGGATCTTAAACCTTGTTGGATATTTCAGTAGTTTTGAAATATTTACAATAATAACTTTGATAAAAGTTATGATCGTATTGAAAACCATCATTATTTTAACGATCACATAACGGCTTCTTAACGGTCAGTTAACGGCTTTTTAATTGTTTTGTAACGTTTAATTTGTTTATCAAATAAATCCTCCATTATTTTACAACGGCTCTTTTAACGGCTCTATTTTGTCTAAATATAAAAATAAGATCTCATAAAACACAATAGATTCTCATATATCTCTCATTTTCTTTCAGCTGGATTATACACAAAAGTTGTTCTGTTTCCTTCCAATATTCAATGCGGAGTATAGAGGAAGGTTTGTTGTATCTTGGGAGGATAGTCGTTGAAGCCTTACGCACCGAGTTTCGTACTCCGAGAGGCGGAATTATCCTTAAGATTGTTGGAAAAAGTTTAGAATACATAAAAAATAATAATAATAATAATAATTGTTAATACATTGCGAAGGATTAGAAAGTAGAAAAACAAATGTCTGAGGCATTATGATTGAAGAACTACTCAAGTTCTTGGGAAGAAGAAAAAATTCTCAAACTCATATTAAAATTGAGACTGAGTAGTTGAGAAATTTCTTACTGTTTGTTCCTATGGAAATGAAATAACACTTATGTCTAGACATTATGATTGCCAAAAGGCAATAGCTATTGCAAAGAATGAAACTTTCAATGGCAAAAAGAGACGTTTGGTTGAGACGTGATGTGGTAAAATAATTCCTTATAAAAGGGATTTATATCGATCGATTATGTTAAGTCAGAAATGATTTTGGCCAATCCTTTGATTACACATCGAGGGGAATGGGACAAGCCAATTGAAGAAAATCAACAGTGATGGTAACCCAACCTATGTGATTGGCGATCCCATGAATTAGGTTCATATGGGTAATAACAAGTCATTTGTTGATCTAGTGCACTATTAAAATTTATTGTCCCTTCTAAGGTGAAAATAGTGCAAAATTGCAAGGAAAAAGAGGTTGAGCTAAGCTCTTAATGAAATTCCATAGCCATTATTGGTGGTGTATTAAACTGCAGAATACACTTGATGGAATCACCTATATAAGTGTGGAGTGGGGCCGCTCTTATGAGATTTTTTGGCGAAAATCTCTAAAGCACTTATGAATAAACCAAGCACGCGCATGGCCTATTAGCGCGAAACCGCGTTAAACAACAAAGTTTGTGGGAGTGTAATGTGATTGGTGAAAATTATAATTCACAAAAGAAATTTTTGGTTCATAGAAGTTTCAAACTTCACCAATGATTTCGTGAATTATATTTCATTCTTTCTAGGGTTGGTTCATAGCCTAACAAGCACCAATTCTGATGCATTACTCTCAAATAACCCAACATTATTCTATTGTGTTGTCAAAACTTTCTAAAATATGTGGGGGATTGTTGGATATTTCAGTAATTTTGAAATATTTACAATAATAACTTTGATAAAAGTTATGATCGCATTGAAAACCATCATTATTTTAACGATCACATAATAGCTTCTTAACGGTCAGTTAACGGCTTTTTAATTGTTTTGTAACGTTTAATTTATTTCTCAAATAAATCCTCCATTATTTTACAACGGCTCTTTTAACGGCTCTATTTTGTCTAAATATAAAAATAAGATCTCATAAAACACAATAGGTTCTCATATATCTCTCATTTTCTTTCAGCTGGGTTATACACAAAAGTTGTTCTGTTTCCTTCTAATATTCAGTGCGGAGTATAAAGGAAGGTCTGTTATATCTTGGGATGATAGTCATTGAAGCCTTACGCACCGAGTTTCGTACTCCAAGGGGCGGAATTATCCTTAAGGACAGTGCTTGCATGCCTCAAACATTTGTTTTTCTATTTTCTAATCCTTCGTAATGTATTAACAATTATTATTATTTTTTATGTATTCTAAACTTTTTCCAACAAACCTATATATGAGCCATTTAAATCATAAATTGATCACGTATGGATCACTTATTTTTTAAAGAAACTACTTAAATAAATTTAAAAATTGAAGGTTTGAGATAAATGGATCCCAAATAGGTTGGACTTAGAAACCATTTTCAACTAAAGCCTCACAATCTCTCACTTCTTTCTATAACTTTATAAAAATATTTTTTTATAAAAATTGAAATTAAATTTATTTTTTATATTTCAATTTTTTTTTTTTTTTTTTCTTTTTTTTTTTTCTTTTTTTTTTTTCCTTTCTTCTTCCTCCTTTCTTAGCCGCTGGCTGGCACGGCAACGGCCAATGACCAGCCAAGCGAGACTCAAGTCGACGAACAAGTCAAATGCGAGAGAGACATCGAGGAACGAGAAGTTGAAGATGATGATGATGGCGATAGAGGGAATAAGAAAAGGATGACAATGGCGGTCATCACAAGAAAAAGGGCAATTGTTGCACTAAAAAGTCTAGACGACTGAAGAATTTCTCACTTCCAGAGCCCCCGGCAAAAGTGACCTCTTCTGGCTTGGGCTTCAAGTCAAGAAGGACGAGATTACACACACTTGGGAGGGGTATTTTGATCAATTAAAGAAAGGAAGCCCCTAACACCAAACTGAACATCGCCAACCACTGGAAATCTCACGCAAAGAGAGAGAAAGACAAGCAGAGAGAGAGAGAGAGAGAGAGAGAGAGAGAGAGAGAGACGAAGTACACTCTTGAACAAAATGCAATTGCCGACATAAAAAAACAAAAAGTCTAGGAAAAGAAAGATATGTGAATACTAGAGAGGTGAAGACAAGGTCAGGACGGCACCTGCTAGAGGCAAAGGCGGGATCGAGATGAGTTAGGATTTGGGGCAAAGGTGGCTGTGGCGGCTAGTAAAGGTGTCAAAATGGGTCATTGACCCATTTATGGACCCATATATGTTTAAATGGGTCGTTAATGGGTCAAGCTTATTTCTCAATGCACCCATAATGGATTTTAAAAATAAAAAGACTGAGATATATGGGTCTTAAATGGGTTTGAGAATAGACCAATTTAAGACCCATTTATCAACCTATTATAAATGAAGCCGTTTACAATTTCCCAATGCACCCATATTCTTTTTTTTCTTTCTTTCTTTTTTTCTTTTTTCTTTCTTCTTCCTCCGGTCGCCGGCATGCCAATAGCCAGCAACCGGCTAGGCAAGCTAAGCTCGAGCTCATTGACGTTAGGCAAGCTCGAGCTCGTCGAATTTGGCAAGGCTCAAGCCTCCCGGGCGAGGCTCGAACCTCACCAGATCCAGCAAGGGGCGAGCTCGAGCTCGCCGGATCTGGTGCAAGGCGAAGGCCTCACCGACGTTTGATGAGGCTTGAGCCTCACCGATCTAGCGAGACTCGAGCTCGCCGGCGTTAGGCAAGGCTCGAGCCTGGCCGATCTGGCGAGCCTCAAGCTCGCTTGTGGCCGGTTGCCAACCATCATTGTGGCCGGCAGTCGGCCAAAGAAGAAGAAGAAGAAGAAGAAAGAAAAAGAAAATTATATTTAAAAAATAAAAATAATTAAAATTCTATTTTTTAAAATAATTATTTTAAAATTTATAAAATTTGTTCATTAAATTTGTGTTGTATAAAACTATTTTAGCAATACCATTTTTAAAAAAACAATATATAAGAAATAAGCTTGGAAGTATTTTAGTAATATAATCTTTAAAAAAAACATAGGAATAAGTTTTTCTAAATTTGGTTAAATAAGAAAATATTTTATTAATATGGATTGGGTCAGTTATGAGTTGGGTATGGATCGGGTCTGGTATGGTATGGGTCGAAAAACTTACCTTACGCACAAATAGGTCATAAATGGGTTAATGGGTCAATTTGGGTCAAACCATTAATGACCCGACGCAAACCCGACCCGACCCACCCGTTTAACAGCTCTAACGGCTGGTAAGGAGCATCACACAGCGACAAAGAAACACTAGAGTGAGAATTTTTCTTCTTTCCTCGTTATTGTTTTTGTTATTTTTATTATTTTTCATATGTTTACATTATGAACCCTCAAGTATTGAAAATTTTTAAAATTAACCCTATGCATGTCGGAATCGCATGTGGGGATTCTAGACTTGCGTGCCGGAGCGTGTTGAGAAGAGTTAACCACATGTCGGATCTTCCGACACTTATTGACCATGTGTCAGAGCGTGTCGGAACGTGTCGGACAAGTGTCAGAGTATCGCAATACGAAGGCTTCCGAAGAAGTGTCGATGCTTCTTAGGATGCGTTTGGTAACCATTCTGTTCCGAGAAACAATTTTTAAACAAAAATAGTTTTTTTTATTTCTGTTCTCGGGAACAATTTCTGAGTATAAGAATGCGCTTAGTAACTGCAAAAAATTTCTATTCCAAGAATAGAAATGCATTTGGTAAACTTGTATAATTTTGTTTTTTTTTTTTTTAATTTTTCAATATTTTTATTATATTTTTCCTTTTTTCTTCTTTCTTTTTTCTTTTTTTCTTTTTTTTTCCTTCTTTCTCCTTTGTGGTCGATTGCTGGCCACGACAGCAACCGGCGACCGACTGGGCGAGGTCCGCCGAGCTCGCTAAAGCCTCGCCAAGCCACCACGAGGGCCGGCGAGCTCGCCGAGCCTCACCAGGCCATCGCGAGGCTCGGCCTTGCCAAATCTGGGTGAGGCCAAGCCTCGTTGGTGGCCTCGGTGGCTAGGTGAGCCTCGCCCAGGTGACGCGAGCTCGGCCTCACGCTAGCCTAGCGAGGCCGAGCCTCGTGCCAGCCAGCAAGGCTCTGCCTCACCTTGGATGGGCAAGCTCAAGGCCGAGCCTCACATCGGCTAGTGAGGGTCGACCTTACCTTGGCTAGGCGAGCTCAAGCTAACCCAGATATGGCACGGATGAGCCTCACTGGTGGCTAGGCGAGCTCGGCCTCGCCAAATCTAGGCAAGCTCGAGCTCGGCCAACCAAGGCGAGGCCCAGCCTTGCCCTAACCACGGTGATGCTCCAGCAAGGTCGTCGGCCCTCCTCAGCCGATCGCCAGCCATGGCCAAGGCCGGCAACCAGCCAATAAAGGAAGAAGAAGGAAAGAAAAGAGAAGAAAAAAAAAAGAAGAAAGAAAAATTAATTCTCAGAATTGTTCCCAGAAACAAGAAACCATCTTTTTCTACTTCTTATTTCTATTCCAAATCTGTTTCTGAAAACAAAAATATAGATGTTTTGTTCCCGGCAACAAAAGTTTTACCAAACACATTTCTGTTCTTTTTTTGTTCCCCAAAACAAAAGAACGGAAATTTTTGTTTTGGGGAACATAAACACTTTTAACAAATAGACCCTTAGCTTTCTATCTCTCATGACTAGCACGTGGTTGTAAGGGTATTTCAGGTGTTAAAATATGTCTATGCATCCCTAATCACAACTTTGATCAATGAGTTATAAGTGACATGCAAATCTAATCAAAATTGAGGGTCATTTATTTTACTAAAAATATTTTTTGGGGAAACCTTTTTTCCCGACGTTTGGTTGGTTTAGGAAAATGAATAAACGAAAAATGTTTTCCTAATCAACAAAAAAACTTTTCCTATCATAATTATATTCAAGAAAATGATCTCCTTTTTGAAGAACCAAAATCGTTTTTCAAAATATGACCAAGTATTGGTGTTCATATTCAAAATTCTATACTTGGGCACAGAACTCTCAATGTCTATTCTGAGTCTCGAGGTTCAAGACCAAATCGCCAGTGGTTAGACTCGGGTCCAGCAAGGTCGGGCCCAAGAACTCAACGCTCGGGCCTAGGTCCCCAGCACCCACACCCAAGTCCATTGAGACGAAGGGGTCCACAACTCCACATAATCTTGCCTATTTCATATTTGTATTTTCTAGATGGTTCATGTGTTCTACATAAAATTAAACTCAAAATAAAAATACTAAAAGAAAAGAATTAGTAAATACGCGGTGATGATTTACTTTTAGACATGCCACAGGAGTGTGATAAGAATTGCCAAATCCTTGGTGGTGATTTATTTTTGTACATACCACGCGAGTGTGATTTATATTTACTTTCGGGAATGTCTTATAAGTTTTGTACTTATTGTATTATGTGACGAGACTGACTTAGCTCAGGCATGTACAAGAATTGGGTTCCTTGTTTGGTGCGAACAAGTTTCATGGACAAGAATGCATAAAAGTACAACAAATTTAGGGACCTTAAACATTAATTTTCGAATATTATAGATTTTTTACAAAATTAATCAAAATCTAATATGATGTTACTGTGGACGTAATTTCCTCTGTATTAAAATAACTCCACGTTTTTCTTTTGCCCCACTAGTAAAAAAACCCTAAGCCCAAACAGTGGTCGTAATATGTCATCAATAGTTCATATGACATCAGTGAAAGTTGTTTACAAATGAGAGTCACTATTATATGGAGTGAATTTTCTTTAAAATTGTCGTTTTCCATGCAAAGGGCCGTTATTCCTAAAGAATAACGGTGCCGTCATCTTAGCATCATAACTCTTTTCCCTAAAAGAAAAGGGATATCAACCAAGCAATGGCATAATGAAATTCCCTTAAGAAAAATTATCTATTGCATAATGTCTAACCCTAAAGTTGTATGGCCTACTAAAGAATCCCGTAATCATTTTTTTTAAAAGATCTACTTAACATTTTAAGGAAACACCTTAGAAAAGCACTAAAAGTGATTCCAAGGTGCTTCTTATCAGAAAAAAATTACGAAATTTTTAAAAGGTCAGTAGTAGTACCACCACTACTATGTCGGTACTCCATGTATGGGAGAATATTGCCTGGACGATGAAAAAATTATCCAATGACTATACGGCAATATGGCATTTAAGGATAGTTCCATAGCGGACACAATCAAGGCGTATGACTTTATGTTTTTGTACTTTGCCATGCTGCGTGATGCAACCTTTTCAGAATCTTATTCTGCAAAATTGAAAAGATAAAAAAAATATATATATGTTGTGACAATATCTCGTGGGGGTCGTGGTTAATTCACGTTGATAACTTTCAATAAACTTCATCGGGCATATGGATAAGAATAATTCTTTCATTGAGAAGAAAAATTTATTCACCTCACCACTCAAGCTTCACGTCATCTAAGAATCAAACTAATAAACGGTGGGAAAACTATAAAATAAAAAATAAAAAAATCATAAATCTATTGCATTTGTATCAATCCAGTCTCACTTGGGCCAGTGAGGCCACAATGGCCTTGCCCAAGGCCACGAACTCTAGGCGAGGGAACTCTCGCCCAAATCTAGCAAGGGCCGGAATTGTCATTTGCCAAAATGAAGCAAAAAAAAAAAAAAAAGAAAGAACAATGAAAAAGAAAAGAAAGAACAATAGAATTATAAAAAAATAAAAAAATTATTATGAAAAATGTCTACACCGGCGCTGGCTATACCACATAGGATGGCTAGCCTCCACGTTAGTGATTCCAATCTAAATTGTTCGAATAGAATGAATTAATGTCAATATGAAAGGGTTTATAACTAAATTGATCCAATTGAAAATTTTCATAATGAAATAAATTGACATCAATATGATAAGTTTATGACTTTTTTAGTACTTTTTCTACTAAAAGGCCAACCTCAATTAGAGAAATTTCCATCTAACCATACCTCTGATCAATGAATAATGACTTATGGATATCACTTCACATGCAAAAATAAACCAAAATTAAACACGTGCGCTTTTACTTAAGGAAACTCGTTAAAATAGACAGAAGCGTCAATAGCATTGCTGACTCCATTGCAAAGAGAGTTCCTTCATCATTTACTTTATTTTTCATTGGTTGTGTGGTTCTGTATCTACCAAATGAGGAGATGAGACATAGATTTCATAAATTGGGTCACCTTTATTATAATAACTAGAAAAGTTGAGTTTTGCCAACTTCAATTTTCACTCTTGCAAAGAGAGTGTTTTCCAAGGATAGAAGAGTAAATCACTAACGGCTAAATTGCATCCCCAATCTGAGTAAATCCCGAACTTCTTCCCAATAATAATCATGTTCATGGTAGTTTCTAAGAAGTTTACTGTTTCTCTCTTCAAAGAGCACATAGGCATTAGAGTTAAAGACTGAAGATCCGATTATTAATGAATGAACAGAATCCATGCATAATTAGAATCAAATGCAGAAAAGTAAAATATATATATATATATATATATATAATAATATATATATATATTAACCTGCGGCCATTGATGAAGTTCGATTGAAAGCCAAATTCGGAGATCCTTGAATAGTAAATGGCTACTTCTAATTAATTACCCTCTCAATAGCAAAGGTGTGTTCTCTTTTTAAGGGGTTTGGCTTATGACCTATTTATATTTTCATTCGAACCCTTTTAGATAATTTCTTCGATCAAGACAATTATCATGATATTGGGCGATGACCATACAAGTTAATGTGGCCAATGGGTAGTTATCGCACAACTTAATGTAGACAATAAAATGTCAACGAAATTAATGTGGGCAATAATTAACTAAATTTAAGATCACATTACCAATATAATAACGACTCATTCTCACTCACCTGATGCAAGGATGGCATTTAGTGGGATTCTTGATGATTTCCATCTGTCTTGTTGTCGCCAAGGATGGAGAAGGGTAGTTCTCATGTATATTGACACTTGGTGAGAAGTGTTGACACCTCAAATTTTGTCCCCATTTTTCAAAAATCCTCAAGTGAACCGAGGTTTGATTGAGACTAGACTGAGGTTTGATTGATGATATACAACACATGGAACGCATTTTGAACATAAAAAATGGGTTGCCCTCGTCAAAACAAGTCCATTGATACTAATATAATTTAAGCCTGTTACTCGTTTTTTCGCAGTGTAGGGAAGTTTGAGATCTCCCGGTTTTAGTTGCACATCATGAAATTAGGGATCACAAACGTTCCAAGCCATCAAAAGTCATGTCAATCATTTGTTGGATGAGGAAATTAGCAACGGTCGTATTTCAATCAAGCTCTTTGATACCAGAAAAATGTCCTAGAGCCCAAAACCATACTCAAAAGGTCCTGGAATTGTAATGATACTTTTCGGCTCTCTAAGTCGAGGTAAGTATAGATGTTTTAAGATGTCAAGTCACCAAGATGACGTCCAGTTCTCACATTCGAGCCTATGATCTTCATATGGATCAAAACCTCGTCGCGATCAAGCGATTTACCTCGGCAATATCAGGCTCCTCGGAAAGCTCTCCCTGTGAGCTTTCAAACACCTTAAAGATCACGCGAATTGAGCTATGAACGAGCAAGTTACGTGCCCAAGAAGTTGCCGGTACAAGCACAAGGAGCCTAAGCCTCACGCCGACGAGCGTCAAGGTGAGGTGACAGGCATTATACCCTAGTGCGCCAAGCCTCAGTCGCCTCGATTTGAGGCTCGAGATCCTCAGTCTTGTGATCTCGAGAATGAATAATTTCACTTTACCGTCATGCTTGGCTTGACGTGGTGAATGATCACTGATTTGGGCTAAAAGAAAGGAACCACCTCGGCTTAAAGGCCTTTGCGAATGGTAAATGCTTTTGAATAGCGAAATTGACTTAACATTCCTTTATTTCAAGACTAATTAACTACTTTAGTGACTTGTGCCCTTGCCCCAACTGAAGGGATGACATCACTAACGTTTTTTAGTTCTTTTTTTTTTTTAAGAAAACATTTGGCATATATTGCAAAATTTACCAAAAAGAAATCATAAATATATTGTAATTGTATTAATTCGGTTATAAATTATTTTTTTACTAATTGAGTCATAAATTTTTTTTTTATGCCAATTCAATCTATTTGGTCAATTTTGGTTGGCCAACACTAACGTAGACAATTTTAATAATATTTTCATTTCTTTTCAATTTGTTTTATTATTTTTTTTCCTTTTGTCCTCTTCGATCTCTTTTTTTTTCTTTTTTTTTTTCCTTCTCTTCCTTCTTCCTCCAGTCGATCGCCGATTGGTTAAAGGCGAGGGCCAACGAGGTCGACTTCGTAGTGAGGTCGACTTCATTGGCCTCTGAGGAGCCTCTTGAGCCCAGCGTAAGGCGATTGATGACCCTCACCCGGCCATGGCTTGAAGGCTCACCTTTGGCTAGTTGCCAGCCAGCGACGGTGATGTTGACTAGCTGGAGGAGGAAGGAAGGGAAGGAAGAGAGAGAGAGAGAGAGAGAGAGAGAGAGAGAGAGAGAGAAGAAAATATAAAAAATGAATAAAAAGTTGAAAAATATCAATAATTTATAGTAAAAAATTATCCATATTAGGAACGTTTGGTGTCCACGTCAACACCAACCGGCAAAATTGGACAGATTGATTGAATTGGCATAAAAACAAAATATTTAAATTCAATTGACAAAAAAACAAATGTTTAGAACTAAATTGGCAAAATTACAATAGAATTCGAACTTTTTTGATAATTTTCCCTACATTTATTACCTGGCTTCGTCTATGGCCAACGAGCTGAGTAGGGCTAGGCATGGCCTTGGGAGGAGCCTAGGCCATGCTAGGCTTGGTTTTTCAATGTATTTAGAAATTTATATAATTCTTAATAAATTCTAAAATTTAAATAAAATCATGGGAATTCTAGTTATCTATAATTAATTGATTAGAACTTCGGTAGCAAGAATCACATAGGAATCAACACGTAATAAGATACTTCAAATATGGAAGACAAACTACGAATACACGATGCTTAAAAACATGTACATTACTAATAAAATACCAAAGTGAAATTTGAATTCTCATGATTACTCTTGATCCAATGGCTCAGCTCTAACCATGCCCCTTCTTGTTGAATATTAAGACCCATCTTTTGACGGCAACAACACCGTTTGTGCAGCAACAGATGTCTTATCCCGACTTGCGGATCATAATGGAAACTCATTAGGTGTTGTTTTTTTTTTTTTTTAGAAAGATAGCTTCATTCATTAAAGCTGGAGGAGTACAACCTATGGCTAAAGCATCAGTAACTAAAAGTTCTAACAACAGCGAGGGAGGCCATATGGGCTAGTCTTCAAATAGGGCCCCTATTCTATGAGCCTTTGTGTGACATCCTGAAATTCGACCCCGTTTCGATAAAATGAAATATGCATATCGTCGGCGTGCCTATGGTCCTTTTTCTCTAAGCTGATCACTCACGAGTTAACTAACCTATTGGATGAAGCCGTTAAGGGATATATCCGCGGTAAAATCCCTAAAAGCTATCTAATTGGTTGGATTGGACTAAAATCACATTCGGTTGATTTTAACCATGAAATTTAATTTGGTTTCGGGAATCGAATATTCGAGCGTGTCATGATTCATTTTTAGGACCTTGTCTCATCGTTCGTCAAATTATTGACAAGTCCAAAATTTCAGGAAAAAAATTATCGGAGAAAAAAAATTTGAAGACCGAAAGAAATTAAAAAAAAGAGAAAGGGAAAATAATAGAAGTAATTTGAATAGTAGGATTTTTTTACTATTTGATTACTTTTTATTTTCTTTTTCTCTCCCTTTCTTTTTCTCTCTCTTCTCTCCTCTCCCCTCCCCTTCGTGCGATTCCCCCTCCACCGAATTGCAGGCTGGCTTCCACTTTGCTTTCCTTTTTTCTTCTTTTTAACAATTCAAACTTATCCTCTCTCTCTCTTCTTCCCCGCCCCCCCACTCCCTCGTGACCGAACCAACTCCTTTCTTCTTCCCCTCTTGTTCGTAAAAAACCAGAAGCTGAAGAAGAACAGAAGCAATAGCTCGCCGAAGCCGTCGCCCTTGCACCAAAGCTGGACTGCTGCCCGCACCGCACGCCCGTGCACTCTGCGCGCTCCGCCACCGGCCCCTCCATGCCTCACCGTCCCTGCCATGCGCTGCCCAGCCCTGTTTCGCTTCTATCCAGCTCGCACCGGCCACCTACGGCCACTGTTCGACCCCGCCGGACCTCCACCGGCCTTCCCCCGCACCATGCCGCCCTCGCTGCTTTAGTTTGTTGCTATTTTGTTTTCTTTTTCAGCTAGCACAGCCACCCCGCCGAGTGGGTATCCAGCTAGTTCGAGCTCGCTTTTGGACTATTTCTGGGCCCCGAACTCGAGCCGTGCTTTGGGGTTTATCGTTCCTCATGTTGTCCCCATCGAATTGATCGATTTGCGCGCGATTCCGGTGAGTAATCTCACTAATCCTTGCTTAGTGGACTAATTATACTTAAGGGTTGTTTAGTTTTAATTAATTAGGTTTAAGTGGTTAGATTAGTGTTTATTAGTCAATTGTGATGCGAATTAGGTAATTTAATGGTGCAATTAGCACATAGATGTGGTCTACTATTTATTAAAGGTAGCTCAGGATTTTCCCGACCCTTATCGGGCTTCAATTTGGCAATTCGAGCCTAAGTGAAATTTTTAGTAATTAAATATAATTTTTTGAAATTAATTTAATTAAATATTTATTTTCGGAAATTCAACCGGGGTGGTTGGTGACCGGAATTTTATGCTGATGATCGTGGTGTAGCCCGTTTATTTAATTGGGCTTTATTTTGAGCTAAATTGAATTTTTAGTATTTCGAAATTAATTAATAAATATTAAAAATTCAATTTATCTCAAAATAAAGCCCAATTAAATAAACAGGCTGCACCATGATCATCAACATAAAATTCCGTCACCAGCCACCCCGGTTGAATTAT
This sequence comes from Eucalyptus victrix, assembly GCA_016097545.1. Lineage (NCBI taxonomy): Eukaryota > Viridiplantae > Streptophyta > Magnoliopsida > Myrtales > Myrtaceae > Eucalyptus > Eucalyptus victrix. The sequence goes on from CM027844.1 coordinate 23,126,345, forward strand.
CGGAAAATAAATATTTAATTAAATTAATTGCAAAAAATAATATTTAATTACTAAAAATTCCACTTAGACCCGAATTGCCAAATTGAAGCCCGATAAGGGTTGGGAAAAATCTAGAGCTACCTTTAATAAATAGTAGACCACATCTATGTGCTAATTGCACCATCAAATTACCTAATTTGCATCACAATTGACTAATAAACACTAATCTATACTAATCTAACCACTTAAACCTAATTAATTAAAACTAAACAACCCTTAAGTATAATTAGTCCATTAAACAAGATTAGTGAGATTACTCACCGGAATCGTGCGCAAATCGGATCAATCCGATGGGGACGACGCAAGGAATGATAAACCCCAAAGCACGGCTCGGGTTTGGGGCCCGGAAACAGTCCAAAAGCAAGCCCGAACCAGCTAGATACCCACTCGATGGGGTGACTATGCTGGCTGAAAAAGAACACAAAATAGCAACAAACTAAAGTAGCAAGGGCGGCAAGGTGCGGGGGAGGGCCGGTGGAGGTCCGGCAGGGTTGAACGGTGGCCAAAGGTGCCGGTCCGAGCTGGATAGAAGCGAAACAAGGCTGGGCGGCGCACGGCAGAATGGCAAGGCGCAAAGGGGGCGGTGGCGGAGTGCGCGACGTGCGCAGGTGTGCGGTGCCAGCAGCAGTCCAGCTCCGGTGCAGCAGCGACGGCATCGGCGAGCTGTTGCTTCCGTTCTTCTTTAACTTCTGGTTTTTTACGAACAAGAGGGGAAGAAGAAAGGAGTTGGTTCGGTCACAAGGGAGTGGGGGGGCGAGGGAAGAAGAGAGAGAAGAGAGAGAGAGAGAGGATAAGTTTGAATAGTCAAAAAGAAGAAAAGGGGAAAGCAAAGTGGAAGCCAGCCCACAATTCGGTGGAGGGGGAATCGCACGAAGGGGAGGGGAGAGGAGAGAAGAGAGAGAAAAAGAAAATAAAAAAAGTAATCAAATAGTAAAAAAAAATCATACTATTCAAATTACTTCTATTATTTCCCCTTTCTCTTTTTTTAATTTCTTCCGATCTTCAATTTTTTTTCTCCAATAATTTTTTCCCTGAAATTTCGAACTCGTCAATAATTTGACGAACGATGAGACAAGGTCCTAAAAATGAATCGTGACACGCTCAAACATTCAATTCCTGAAATCGAATTAAATTTCATGGTTAAAATCGACCGGACGCGATTTTAGTCCAATCAACCAATTAAGTAGCTTTTAGGGATTTTACCGCGGATATATCCCTTAACGGCTTCACCCAATAGGTTAGTTAACTCGTGAGTGATCAGCTCAGAGAAAAAGGACCATAGGCACGCCGACGATATGCACATTTCATTTTATTGAAACGGGGTTAAATTTCAGGATGTCACACAAAGGCTCATAGAATAGGAGCCCTATCTGAAGACTAGCCCATATCGCCTCCCTCACTGTTGTTAGAACTTTTAGTTACTGATGCTTTAGCCGTAGGTTGTACTCCTCCGGTTTGTGGCCCAATCCGCTGCACTATTCGCTCCCCTTCGATAGTGAGCAACCCTAGCACAGGAGAAGCTACGCAAGAGAGTCGTAGCTTCCTCAAAGATGGATCAAACCTCCCACGGCGGCAAGGTAATGTCATTAACTGACTCTACCAAAATCACACTATCCGATCCGATGATCAGTTGATCTTAATGTCGACCAGTTTTCTGCAGATGGCAAAGGGTGATCAGCAGTGCCATGAACTCCGCTTGAAGAGCCGAAGAAATTGCAACAATCCTAGTAAGTCCATCGAGCATTCGATCGCTCTAATCTTTGCAAATACTAGCTATTATGCCAATATTGGTGTGTGGCTGAAAAGCCCCATTAATATTCACCTTGAATGTACCAAGATCTAGGGGTCTCCACAAGTCACCAATGTTGATCGCCTGTCGCGCTGTGTCTGCAAGATGAGGAAAAGAAAACAAAGCTAATCGAGTTACTATAAGAGCAGAATCCACAATCTGGCGAGGATCTAGCGGTTGTTGGTGGAAAATAAAATGATTTCGTGCCTTCCACATATGCTAGAGAACATATGCCAAAGTATTTGAGTCTGGTGAGTTCTCGTTGATTCAATAACAGTGTTGCTAGCCAATGTTCTATGCTGTGTATAGTTTGTATGAGTATAGGGAGGTGTTGTGCCAGAGTCGACCAAACAGGGATGGTTATAGGACAGAGCAAAAATAGGTGAGTGGTTATTTCGGGTATGTTATCATGGCAAAGACAGCAAAACGGGTCTGAGGTTATATGACAATGAAAAAGGTTAGCTTTGGTGGGTAAAGCATTATGGCAGAGAGCCCAAATAAAATATTTAACTTTGGGGGCTATTTTTAATTTCCATAGATGTTTCCACATTGATTGAGGGAAAGGGTAAGTATGCGAACCTTGGGACTGACTTTGGTCTACTGCTGTTTGCCGAAGTGCATGATACCCACTTTTGACCGTATAATCACCATGTGTAGATTTTGTCCAAATCAGCTTATCCTCGGTATAAGAGGGGCTAATATGGATTGTAAGGATCTCTTGCACTGTGTGATGATCATAAAGTCCATTAAGAACGGAAATATTCCAATCATTAGTCCGGACATCTAGTAGTTTAGCAACCGTAACAGGTTCATTTCGATTTGCCGAGCCACCTAAAATACCTTTGGGTAGCCAACAGTCTTCTCTTATTCTGATTCTTTGTCCATCACCTACTAACCAGCAAAGCCTTAGACTAATGGAATCCCGACCTAATAAAAGGCCTTGCCATCCCCAAGAAGGTCTAGTCCCTCTATCAGCAGTAAGAAAATCCCAAGAGTAGAAATAAATACCCTTGAAAAGCTTACTCCATAGATCTGTTGGATTTTGATGCAGACGCTAGGCTTGTTTTCCAAGTAGAGCTTTATTGAAATCCAAGAGGTCCCGAAATCCGAGACCGCCTTCAAACTTACTTCTCTTAAGCTCCTCCCATCATGTCCTTAGTGAATCCCTGATTTAGTAGATGCATTTTGCCACCGAAAGCGTGCAATTTTCTTTTCAATGGCCATACAAATAGAAACTGGAATTTTGAAAATAGACATAGCGTACTGAGAGATTGCCTGGACCACTACTTTTATAAGGATTTCCTCCCCCCCCTTGGAAATTAGATGTTCTTTCCAGCCTTCCAGTTTTTTATTCACTCGCCCAATAATCCAAGCGAACATATCCTTCTTAGATCGTCCTCAGTCAGAAGAGATTCCCAAATATTTGCCAGTTTTGACTAGAATTGGACTCTCAAAGCATTGCCCAAATTTTCCTATAAGGCAATAGGACAAGCCTTGGAGAAATAAATCCCAGATTTGTTCCGATTAATAACTGTCCCGTAGCTAAACAATACTGATTCAATAAATCGGCGAGATTTAGACATTCTTGTAGTTTGGCCTCAATGAAAAATATAGCGTCATCAGCAAAGAAAATCTAAGATAAGACAAGGACACCACCTGTTTAGTTTCATGCCTTTGGGATTTCCCATGTTGATAGCTTGACTGATCAAATTTGATAACACATTAGCTAGAAGTATAAATAAGTAGGGAGAAAGGGGATCGCCTTGTCTGATACCTCGAGTCGGCTGGAAGAAAGGAAGCTGTTCACCATTAAAACGCACACTGTAAGACACAGTTGTAATACATTGCATTACCCATCTAACCCAAATAGGGTGGAATCCCAACTTCAATAGATAAGCTTCCAAGAAATCCCACTCCACACGGTCATAAGCTTTTTGCATGTCCATATTTAGTACTGCATGAAAATTTTTCTGGCGTTTTCTAGTGCGCAACTGATGTAGCACTTCCTGGACGATGAGAATATTTTCTTGAATCTGGCATCCACTAACAAAGGCACTCTGCTCAGGAGATATCAATTTAGGGAGCCAAGGCTTAAGTCTATTTGTAATCACTTTTGAGATAATCTTGTAGGCGTAATTACAAAGACTAATAGGGCAGTATTGGTCTAGGCTTTCTGGGTTTAAGACTTTAGGAATCAGAGTAATGATAGTTCAATTAAGATCCGAAGGCATAACCCCTATTGCAAAGAACTCCTGTACTAGTGGGATAAGATCAACATGCAAAATATTCCAATGAGTTTGATAAAATAGACCATTCATACCATCGGGTCCGGGTGCTTTTGTACATCCTAGCTAAAAGGTGGCTGCCCTAATCTCTTCATCAGTCACGGCTGCTATCAATAGGTTATTCATAGTAGAGGAAACCACTGGCTGGCATTGTTCAATGATTGGCTGGAAGTTTCGATGACCTACTATTTGGTAAAGGTTGGAGAAGAATTGGAGAGTCATATGCTTCAAAACACTGTCTTCCCTAATCCATCTCTGATCACTATCTTTTAGCGAGTGAATTTTGTTTCGCTGTCGTCATTGGATAGTTGTGGTGTGAAAAAACTTAGTATTTTTGTCGCCCCATTTAAGCCAACTTATTCTAGAACGCATTGCCCAAAATTGCTCCTCTTGCTGCCATAATTTATGTATATCCTCCTTCAATTTGCTTGCTGCCCTCTTATCATAGTGATTGTGTAGTTGATTGATGATATGCTGGAGTTGTATTTGGAGTATGGCAATTTGGTTTGTGGCTGATGAAAACTTCTAACGACTCCATTTAGTAAGGGCGAGCAAAACCTGTTTGAGTCGTTGAGTCAGATTCTTAGTAGTGCTATGGCTAGAAGTCTAGGATTGCTTGATAACTTCACTACAGTCCCTTTCTTGTAACCAAAATGCCTCAAAAATGAAGGACTTTTGACGATGTCTTTGTATAATATCAGTTGTTAACACTAAAGGACTATGATTAGAGCCCACAACAGGTAGCACAATCACTTCAACTTCAAGGAAAGCAATACGCCAGTCATATTTACAAAAAACTCAATCTAACCTTTCATTCACATAATCAGCCCCTTCTCTATTATTCGACCATGTAAAAGCATAGCATTTACTATCAATGTCCATAAATGCACAGTCTTGTATAACTTGTCTGAAAGAAATCATCTGATGAGCTTCTATTGATCGCCTGCCAACCTTTTCCCAATGGTACATGACCTCATTAAAATCCCCAAGGCAAACCCAAGGTAAGGTATTAGTAGCAGCAATCTGTCTAAGTACAGTCCAAAATAATTGGCGAGGTTGAAAAGCTGCAGGTGCATGCACACATGTAATGCACATAGAGATGCCACAAGTAGATTTCATACAAGATATGTCGAAGAAAGCTTGAGAGGATTGAAACATGGTGACCGTTATATCATCCTGCCACATAAGAGTAAGCCCTCTTGCTATACCAACCGGGTTCATAATATAAGAGTGACAAAATTTCAACCTTCGCTGAATACGAGTGATCACTTCCTCATGATTTTTGTTTCCATCAAAAATAAAACAAAAGGCTTTTCTTTGGCCCTTCCTCACGATTTTTTGTTTCCATCAAAAATAAAACAATAGGCATTTCTTTGGCCACAAGGGCCATTAGGGCACGAACTATCAAGGGAGAGCCCAACCCCTGGCAGTTCCAACTAATAATCTTCATTTGTGCTGCGGCGACTGTTTAGGGCCAGCCGCCATTACCCACTGATCAACCTCATGAGCCAACAAAACAGGTGTCTCTAACAAGTTGCAATCATCTAGCACCCCTTCAACAAGGCTACATAACTCATAAGGATTATAACGCTTAGCCTTCTTAGCTGCACCTGCTTTTGTGGTAATTCTGGTATGCTTTAGTTTCATGTGACTTGAACTGTCTGTGCCTTGCTGTTGGGTATGTTGGGTTTCGGTGGGAACCAGGATAGTGTCATTGGAAGCTTTGTTCATGTGAGATTGAATGACAGAGGTAGCCTGATTTGGAATTTGCTGAGGGACCAATGCTAGATGAGAGAGCTCTGTACACTAAATCTCACTACTCTTTTCTGATGCAGGTAGTATTATGCTTCGGCATATGTCAGAAGGAGCTGTGGTCAGACCTATTGTCCCTTGTATAGGTGGCTGCTGTATACCAATTTCTAATGTAGCACCCGACTGTATGTGCAGAAGTAAAAGTGATGTTGGAGGGGTTTCGGGAACAATCTCATCGTTGGTAAGCTGGTGCTCCTCATAAAATGTTCTCCAATAAGGGCTACATTCTTTTACTTTGGCTTTTAACCACTATCCATAAGCCATTTTCTCTTTCCCTTCCATTTTTGCATCAATAAACGGAATATCCTTACAATACATAGCATAGTAACCTATTTTCCCACAAGAATAACAAAAATGTGAGAGTCATTCGTATCGAAAATCAATCCAAATAAGCTTTTCAGCAATTCGAATTAGCTTTCCTTGTTCTAACGGTTGGCTACGATCGATATCAACACGAGCCTTGGCAGTTTTAAATGTTGTGCCATCTTTAGTATCCAATTTAACCTCCAGCACCTTCCCTACATTGTTCACAGCTCGGCATATCATGGTGTCATAATACCATTCTAGTGATAGCCCATATATATGTACCCAAAAGGCACATGTGGAGAAATCGTAGCAATGAAGCGGCGTAGTGGGTATCCATGGTTTGAATATTACCAAATGACCTGAAAACAACCAAGGACCCCTAGACTGGACTGCAATTTTATCATCTTCAGATTTGAATTTCGCAACATAAATATCTCCCTCACGTAAAGTAATTTCAACCTGTTGAGTCCTCCAAGCCTTTTTTAATGTAGTCTGGAAAGCTTGTAAGTTCAGAGAAGTAGCGGAAGGAACTTTACCGATGAGCATCAACTTACATTCCTCTATTTTTGCTAGGGGTGTGAGGTCATTCCAATCGTCAATTTCATGCGGTGACCATAGTCGACCCAGTCGGTGGCAAAGAGCAACGAGGCAAGGGTCCTGATTATCACCGCTTGGTTCCATTAGTGTGAGATCCGTTAAGAACAGACCACAATTCGCTCAGGTTGGAGGTCGAATTCAACCAAATTGGGAAGATCGGAGGCCATGCATGAGAGGCAAAGCGAGAAATTGTGGATCAAAAGGTAGGAGAAGATGCGTGAGGAGAATGGATGCCTCAACAGAACCCAGGCAAGGAAAATAGGGATACTAACGGAAGAGGAGGGGGAAAGAGAGGTTAAGTGTGAAATTGTCCATCTAAGGAGCTAATGAGGGAATGATAGAAATCAGCAAATCGACAATTATACAAGATGAAGGTTCGGTCGGGACTACCATGGCGGTAGGGAGGAGCTCTGCATCACGAGAGAGAATACTACCATGGTGTTGTTTGCACACTAGATAATGGTCTATAATCTTGAAGAATTCCCACATGTCTCTTCTTCTTGGTTAGCTATCCAAATCGATTATATTGGTATGCAAACCGATCAAATGTCATAAATAGCTAGGGAATGATGTATACATAGTGGGAGTTTATTAGAAAGTCTGGATTTTTTAGAATTAGTGGAATTTGTGAGGAATGGATGAAAGTAAAAGTTAGAAGGGAAGACTACTAAATTATAGAAAAAAATTTGGATGTTTTTTTAAGTTGGTTGAATCATTAGCCAAATCATCGAACGGTCACAGAGTAAGTGGTCCAGGACTTTGGGGCCCATTTTATTCTTTCTTTGGGGGCCCCACATGGACCCAATAAGTGGACTCGACTTAAAAAAAAAAAACTTACAGGCCTAGGGCGAGCCATTAGGACCCATGGGCTTGGGCCATCGACTTGGGCTAATGTCCAGGTAGTGGCTCGAGAGCAAAGGGTCGTCCTTCGGACCATTCTCGCAATGAGCCCAACTCAGCATGGGCCCAAGGCCCACTATGGCCGGTAGGCCATTGCTACTTGGATTAAATGTGGTTTACTAGACATGATATGTCATTCTTCATCCGAGAGACGATCATCTATAAAGATTTTCGAATCTTCCCAAAAAAAAGGGTTAATATCACAAAAAGCTCCAAACTAATATATACAAGACAAATTTATTCTAAACTAATTTTTTGACTGCTAAAATTCCAAACCGGTACACTTGTAATAAATTTATCATCCGTTAGTTTCCATTAAATTTTACAATCAAATTGTTGAGTTGGATAACATGCAGCAACTAACGAATATAGGGGTAATTGGTTGCCAATCCAGTTTGGTTTCACCTAGGAACCGAGAATTAGACTGGGAAAGTCGATTCCCAATTTTGGGATCGGGGATCAGACTAAATAGTCCTAGGACCAGGGATCAGGCTTGACTAATCCAGTCTGATCCCATGGAATCGATCACTTAGCAAACAAAAATTAAAAAAAAAAAAAAAAAACAAAATACAAGAGTTGTTACTATTTTTAGGTTTTATTGCTATTTTTAAGAAATTAAAAATATATATTTTTAATAAAAAAAAGAATCGGTTTGATTCTGTTTGGTCCGGTCGGACCAGACTGACAATCATTGGTTCCATTTTTATGGAATTGAGAACTAGACTAATCCCTTTGAGAACGAGATCAAATTGGCCAATTCGGTCCGGGCGGTTTTCGTTTAGGCAGTCCAACATGCTCATCCCTAGACGGATGTATAAGTTTAGGTTTTATTATTCGTTTATCACTGGTTTACCAATTCATGATGTTTACTAAAACCTAATAAAATATAAATTTATCACAAATGTACCAGTTTAGAATTTTTAAGAGTCAAAAAATTAGATTTGCGTAAATTTATCATATATATACTAATTAGGACATTTCGTGTTATTATTCTAAAAAAAAAAACTGACAGATATGACAAGTTGAGCTTAGCTCATGACTTGCCTATTGTAGAGTGGTCCTTGACCTAGTTAGATTAGGGTCAATGGGCTCATATTTGGACTTTGACCGTTTGTCACGCATCCCAACAATTCTTAAATACGGAGTAAGTATATAAAAAAATTAGGGCAAATCATATTCCATCAAATTAGGCCCAACAAGAGAAACCTTATGGAGTAAGCGTGTTTGGATAGACTTTTATTTTATTTGTTTGATTTAAATATGGCGAATGACGTATCTTAGCGGTTCTTTTTTAATCCTAAACACTTCAGATTTTCACAATACATAAATGTTGACACGTACATTCACATATGTCATTTTCATAATTTTTTGAAATTTTGATAATATTTGAATTTGGCGAGGAAACAAAAAAGGTACTTTTTACATCAATTCAATTCTAAACACAGCAGCCCGATCAAAACTGAAAAACGCAAGTGGGTCAGAAAGATCGACTTAACTTGTGCATTTTCTGTTCTGTACAAGCAAACAATCTGAGTATCATTTTCCTCCTACTCTTCGTAAAGACTGCCCTGCCAAGTTCACTCCCAACTATCTTCCCACTGCCTTCCAAGACAGGAATCGACGACAATTATCCTCGTTCGAGCTATGAAATACAGGTGAACGAAATAAGCATGAAATATAACTGCAAAAATCAGCAGGTGCAGACATAAACAGCGTCGTCTCCCCCATGTAGAACCACCTTAAACGAACGAGATGATGCTCTGCTTTCGTTAATAGAGTTTTTAAAACAAGCAACTGCTGTTTACATCAGAATTAGAGGGCTAGAAAAGGGGGAAAGCAACAGTAACTCCTTCGGTCACATTTCGTCAGTCAAGAAATACAGAGGGAACGAAAAATTACAAACACGGAACATCTAACGTGGTACACATTTAAAAAACCCAACATGTCCCATATAAAGTCGCGAAGCTTGATCGAAGCCTCTTCTGATACTCCGCATATCAGGCGCAAGCTTCTCTCTGAGGTACAACAGCAAAGAGAAGCTCAAGATCGGGAGGCTGAAAGAAGCCGTTCTTAGGCGGATCGCGCCTCCGTCCCTCGTAAGCGGCCTTCTTCCTCGGCGCTGGAGGTGGGCATGCCATGTCGACAGGTATCTGACACCCTCTGTGCCTCGGTGTCCTGCACTGATCGCCTTCTGCAAATAATAGCTCTTCCATCTCCATCATCACGCACCGAGGCTCGTTCCAAGAAATAAGATAAGTGCAAGGGTACAAGAAGAAGTTAAGAACGTGAAGTATGGAGGTAAAGAAAGGTCTTCGGGGTCTCTGTGGAAGAAAGAAGAAGAAGAGCAGCAGCTGCAGCAGCGGTGCTGTTTGGGAAATGGAAGAGGGTGTGCGGTGATGATATGCGAGGAGCAGTGTGGCTTTTCGCGGAAGCTGACACCTTGACTTATCTCGCAAATCAACGTATGGCGGAAGGTATTAAAAAGCACATCCGACGCGGAGTCCACGTGGCCACTGCCACCCCCTCCCTGCTGACGTGGCACTCTTCGTTTGTGGTCGCTTGGGCACTTTTCTCATTGATTAGCTAAATTTACTTGGGTTGTGTTCCTTTTCTTATTTGGAAGAGTACTTTCCCTCCACAGCTTGTTCCCAACAACTTTTTTCTCAAAGGGAACGAAAACGGAGTTTCATCTTTTCTTGTCTGAAGAACATGGAAATGAGTCCGAAATATTAAGATTGACAATTCTCTTAATCAAGTTCAACGATCATACTTCTCAAAATTTTCTTTTTTTTTTTTTTTTTTTTACAAATGAATCACCCCCGTAATAAGTAAAATACAACAACAATAAAAGCAAATGACTCTTACATTATTTCAATTTCAGTGTTTTATTTAAAAAAAAATGGATGTGATTACACGACTCACGAGTAGTTCTTAAAAATCATTATTTTTATCAATAATAAAGAATTAAATAAAAGATGGTGCGAGATTAGGTCGAACGGGCCAAAACAATTCTCTTTAAGTCATAATAAAAAGTCAATCATAATATTAAAGTCTACCAAACCAAAAGGGTAATTGTCGGAAGAGAGCCACACGTTGCTTCTGTTCGTTCTATGGCCTTTTTGCCGTTTCTATTTTTCCTTGGGAAGGAAGAAAAAGGAAAAAAAATAGAGAAAAAATGGAAAATAAAATAAAATAGAGGGGCGGGCTCCATTTTTCATGGGATGCTTAATGGGTGGGCCCGTCGAAGAGATGGGCTTAATGGGCCCGGGGGTGGGCCCACTGGAAGATGTGATGAGGAGCGGTGCACGCGTAAAAGTTCGGATGTTGACTTCGCTCTTATCGCAGACGCGGACTGTCACCGCCACAAAAAGCCATAAGTCGGAGCACCCCACGTGCCCCCCTCGAATTCACATTTTCACCCCTCACCTCCACTTCTTTTTAGCATCCTCCTCGCCCCTATTTCATGGCCTTTCTCTTGCATCGATGCCTATCCAAGAAACGCAAAGGATGGCAAACTCCGCGTGTTTAATAGAAAATGAATGAATATGATCATTTATATCCCTTTAAATAATTAATCAATAATAAATATTCTCATTATTAATAATAATTAATACATAAAAAATTTCATGAATGAAGAAAATATTTTTTGGTTATTTATTTGTAATTGATATAAACAATTATTTAAATTCAGGACCTCTTGCTCTCTACACCATGTAAAAATATATAGGATCATCCACAGCTGTTATAGAAATTTAAACTATTAAATAAATGCATGATTTAATATTTAAGTATTCTATCATCACTGTTGTAATATTAACGCGAAAATGATGGGATCTTACAAATTAAATTAATGTGAAATCACTAGAGAGTTTCCTTTTACCTATAGTAGCCAAATAGTGGTTGGTCTTCTTATATTTCCCTTGGGCATGAGAAGTTGCATATAGTGGGGCCCAAGTCAAAGCAATTGATTGTTGGACGCGCACATATAAAATACATGGGTTTCTCCAATGAGAGAAGAGTGCAGCACAAGAACAGAAGCCACACCCACAGAGAGCAAGCCATCATACAAGGTGTACACGAGCATTTTGCTTCAATGATTTTATGTTGTAAGTTTACATATTTATTTGTAAACACTTTAGGTTTTGGCTTAAATTTAGATATGCGAAATACTTGAGTGTGTAAACAATTATAACCTTAATTCTCTTATTATAGTAGATTATTTGCTGACGGCTCTCCCTATGAATGAAGTATCGATATTTAGACCGAACCATGTAAATATCTAGTGTCCTATTATTCTTCATTTCTTTCTTTAGTATTTGGCATTGACTTAATCTGTAAGATTACGTCGTTTGCATTAATACTACAATAATTGATATCGAGCTTGAGATTAGATTTTTTGATTGTGATTTGGGATTTTTGCTTGTCGATTATTATTTAGAAATTATGTTATTGCAATTATATCTTAGATAAAAGATAAAATTGAGAAATTTAACAAGAGAAACAACTTTAGGTTATAGGGCTTCAAGATGTGTACACTATTGACAACCCAAATTTGGCCAAGGCATTAGATGGTGAAGATGAGTTGCCAATTATAATGAAAGCCTTTGATATGGTAAAGTTAATGGAAAGAGCAAAGAACATAATCTTCTTGAATTTATCAAATGAGGCGTTAATAGAGATGGCCGAGGAGAATGATGCCACAGCGTTAACTTCATACACTCTATGTAACAAGGGTTTGAGCAATCGCTTGTATATGTTGAATAGGATGTTTCAATTTTGATATATTGAAGGTATGTCTATCATATCTCACCTAGATGAATCCAATAAACTTATGATGGATTTGAAGAACGTTGTTTAGATACTTAATGATGAAGAACGGGGCCTGATGTTGTTAGCTTCTTTTGTAGAGTTATGAGAGCACTTTACTGATTCATTATTGCAAGGGTGTACTACGATCTCGGAAGAGGTAAAGTCCGCTTTATTCTTTAAGGAGTGGTAGAGAAAGTTGCAAGATGACAACCTAGTACAAAGGGTATCAAAAACACTAACGATTTGGAGTAGAGATCAACATCGAGGGCATAATGGTAGCAGAGGTAAAAGCAGGTCAAAATCACGTTACAAAAAGTTTAAGAGATAGGTAAAGTGCTTTGAGTATCACGAGAAGGGGTACATTAGAAGAGATTATTTGAAGTGGAGGAACAAATATGATATGTAGAATACCACAAACAATATGGCGAACATAGTCGAGAGTAGTAACAGTTATGTAGAAGCTATTTTATGTGTGACTACTAGTTCGTTAAGTAACGAATGGGTGCTAGATTTGGGGTATTCTTATCATATGACACCTCATAAGAATTGATTTACTACTTACCAGACTATAGATGATGATGGAGTTCTTTTGAGGAATAATGTAGCCTACAAAATTATGGGAATCGGGATAATTCGAATTCAGATGCACAATAGGGTGGTGGTGCACACATTGACAGACGTGAGGCACGTACTGGAGTTCAATAAGAACCTTATTTCTCTAGGGGACACTCAATGGCATTAGGTATAGGTAGACTACTGAAGATTGAATACTAAAGATCTCTCAAGGTGCCATAACAATGATGAAGGGGAAGAGAGTGAATACTCTCTATCATCTACTAGGAGAGACTGACCAGAACTGCTGCAGTTTCATTAGATAAGTCAGACTCTGACTTGACTCAGTTGTGATAAATGTATTTAGGACATATGAGTGAGGTAAGTATAATAATGCTGAGTGAAAGGGGCTTGTTGAAAAGTCAAAAGACAGGGAAGCTGGACTCATATGAGCACTGCATCTTTAGGAAGCAGCATTGAATTAAGTTTATTACAGCTATTCATTCAACCAAGTGACTGGTTGAATATATTAATTCAAACATCTGAAGCCCGTCTCTAGTTCCTTTGAAAGGAGATGCTCAATATATGCTAACATTTACTGAAGAGCATTTGAGGAAGGTATGTGTATACTTTTTGAAACATAAACATGATGTATTCAATCAACTCAAGAAATTTAGGACAATGATTGAGAACAATCAAATAAACAAATCAAGTACTTGAAAACTAATAATGGCATGAAGTTTTATGGTAAAGATTTTACCAAGTTCTGCGAGAGAGAGGAGATTATGAGATATCACACAATACCTAAGATACTATAGCATAATGGCATAGTAGAATGGAAGAATAGAACTTTGCTTGAGCGAGCTCGATGCATGCTTTCGTATGCATGATTATGCAAGGAATTTTGGGATCGAAGTAGTAAATATAGCATGTTACCTAATAAGTCGATCTCAATCATCTGCTATTGAGTGAAAAACTCTTGAGAAAGTATGGTCAAGAAAATCTATTAATTACTTTGGATTACATATATTCGGATGTCTTGCGTATGCTCATGCGAGTGGTGGTAAGCTTGAGTAGAGAGCAAAGAAGTGTATATTTATGGGTTATGTACATGGGGTGAAAGGTTATTGGTTGTGGTGCATTCATCCCAAATCTCCCGGTTTTTTAATTAGCAGAGATGTGATCTTCAACTAGACTGTAATGCTTCAATGGATGAGTTTTGAGACACAATAGATGAGTCTTCAACCAGTAGAGCAGACAAATCATGATATTAGTAGTGAGGTGGGAGCCTTAGGTGAAGACTCTGGATACTTCGAAGGTAACAGATGTTAAGACCATAAATGAGGCTGCCATTCCTAAAGTCAAAGTGGAGACAAATGAGCCCTCATCTTACTCTCAGGTGATGGCTAGTATTGAGTTGTCATGGTGGTTAAGGGTTATGAGTGAAGAGATAGAATCACTCCATTGGAATTAGATATGGGAGCTGGTCAATGTACCCAAGAGTTAGAAGATTGTCAAAAGTAAATGAGTCTTTAAATGGAAGGAAGTCATTCCCGGTGTCGAGAGAATGAGGTAAAAGGCGAGACTAGTAGCGAAAGGGTATACACAACGTGATGACATTGACTATAATGAAATGTTCTCTCCTGTGGTAAGAAATTTCTTTTCATGTTTTACTTGCATTAGTTGCCTCACAAGACTTCAAATTATAATAACTAGATGTAAAAACTGTGTTTCTTCACGGTGAGTTGGAGAGGCGAATTTATATGAGACAGCTAGAGAGATTTACTATTTTGGGTATAGAATATCATGCTTGCTTGTTAAGGAAATATTTGTATGAGCAGAAATAATATCCTAGGCAGTTGTATAAGCATTTTGATGCTTTCATGGCTAATTAGGACTATTTGAAAAGTCAAGATGGATGTGTGTTTACTTTAAGAGATTGGAGAATGATTCTTTGATTTATCTACTCTTATATATTGACAACGACTTAGAATATATCTGATATTATGTGCTCAAGAGGCAATTGAGTGCTAAATTTGAGATGAAAGCTTTAAGTGCTGCAAAGAAAATATTGGCTATGGAAATTTTACATGTTAGGACTGTAGGGCTTTTACACCAATATCAAAAGAAAAATATTAAGAAGATTGTGACACGTTTTAACATGCAATCGGTGAAGTTTGTAAGTACACATTTAGCAATTCAATTTAAACTTTTAGATAAATTATCACTATAGATTGAGGAGGAAGAGAAGCATATGTCTAGTATTTTTTTTATTCTAGTGTCATGGGTAGTATTATGTATATTATGGTTTGCATTAGGCTTGATATTTCACAAGTTGCGAGTGTGATTAATTGGTATATGAAGTATCCTAGTAAAGCTCATTAGGAAGTTATGAAGTTGATTCTCAAACATTTGAAAGGGACAACAAATGTGGGTATAATGTACCAAAGGGATAGCAATGACAGTGAGACCACTAGTTATGTGGATCGAATCATGTTGTTGACTTGGATGGTTGCAAGCCTTTAGAAAGGTATGTGTTTATAGATGGTGCAGTGAGTTGGAAAGTGTCCTTATAGGATCACGTTATCTTGTCTTCGATTAAGACGGAATACATGGCACTAATTTTTTTGAGACAATATGGTTATGAAATTTGCTCTCAAACTTTGGGCTTGATCAAAAAAATGTTAATATACATAATAATAATCAATGTGCAATATATTTGGCATATAATCCCGTTTATCACGAGCGACCAAAACATATCAAAATTAGGTACCACTTTATCCAAAATGTCTCAATGAAGAGTAATGTTATAGTGAAAAAAATGGCTAAGTAAACATGATGTCTAAGCATATTTCTTTGGCAAAGCTCAAGCTCTGCTTAAGCACAATTGACATCTGCGGAGAGCAAGCGTTCGTCAAGGCATTGAGAGAGTAGCATGGATAATGAACACTAAAACTTAGCTTCAAAAGTTGAGCCAAGGTGGAGAATTGTTAAAATTGATGTCTCGAATTTGAATTCAGATATCGATTTGTTAAACCAAATTTATTGAGAAGATTTTCCTGAGCGGATTAGAATTCAGACGAAAGAAGTTGTTCTTGTTGGACTTGTTTTTGGACGTATGAAAGAAAGAAAAGACACTACAAGACAAAAGATTGGGCACATTTATTGTACAAATTTGAATATAATTATTTTGTGGGGTAAGTGACAAAAGGACAAAAGCAAATCCAATGAATTCAAATCCACTTACAAAAATTTTTCTAAACAAATTTGGTTTAACAAATCAATATTCGAATTCAAACTCGAAATATTAATTTTAAAAGTCACATTTACCTTAAAGAATAAGAAATGTTAATTTTATATCCTTTTTTTGTAGAAAATGAAGTGGTGTAGAGTGTTATCAGATAGTCAATTTGCTCAAACGCTGATAAAACATAGATAGATTTCAAGTAGAAAGTAGCACAACCTTCCGGATTAACAACTAAAAATCCTATTCAATTTGGGATGGTTGGTAAACGCATCACAAATTACCTCTAAATATTATACTCCTAACATAATTTAGAAAAAAAAGCATGATTATTGCCAGCCTCATAACTAAATTAATTTAATCTAGTATTTTTTGTAGCCACCAATTCAAGCATGGCCCCCATTGTAGGGTTCTTAGATTTAGCTTTCCATGGATCTGTGTAAATTTTGAATAAATGGCCGTCTTTGTAATTTTCGGGTGCTCCATTAAATATTTATTCTGAAATATTTTTTTAATTTGAAAAGTATTGTTGTGGGATGGGGGTACCCAACTATTTCATCGCGACAAATTGGAGCTTTCATGACAAAACCCACCACGAATTGGTGGAGACAGGTTTGAGGAATAACAGGCTGTTGACGGGGTGGATTAGGGACGCATTGTCCCGCTGCCATCTAAAATCATATGTCATCTCATGTTCATCCTTAACATGGAGGGGAAAATATCAAAAACACACTTAAGAAAATTACTTACATATCTTCCCTTTTGATAATATCAATTATTGTACGTACCCGAGTTTTACTATTAGAGACTACTTTGAACCTTAACATGGATCATTATTGTGTCCCCATTTATGAATTCCATTTCCTTTTTAAAGATGTTCATCCTGAATCTTAAACTCTCTCACCAACCCAAAACATTGAAAACCAACTAAAAACCAAATCACTTGAATTCTAAGCGAGTGCAGTTAAAAATAACTGAGAAACCTTGCCCTACCTGGAGGAAATTGTTCTGCGGACCTTTCCTAATCTCTATAAAATATTAGTCTACCAATGCTGCATTTATTTTACGGGAAATAAATTTTTAGAAAACATTTTTCTAAAATCGATTTTTACAAAAAAAAAAGTTGAATGAAAAATAATTTCATTATTTACAAAAAATTTATGTATATATTATTGTTGATAATGAAAACATTTTTTATCGACTAATTTTTTCAAGCAATATAAGTAATTATTGTTCAGATAATGTTTTATAAATCATTCACATCCCGTGATACAAACGAAATCTAATACTAATATATTGTCATAACGGTTTTATGCAATTGCACCGGTATTATTAGTGGGATGATTGTTGCCGGCAAAACCCTGGGACGAGTTATTAAAATTGGTTTCTGTTTATCTCTAGATTTTGATTTTCCGAAATAGGTGCTCTGTAACTGCTATATATGGGTTGGACAGCAGATTTACTTAGTGTTGTCGTTAAATTGGCCAACATTTGGCTGATATCTCTGAGTAACAAGCTCACTAAATAAGAGTGAAGTTTGATCAAAGCAAAAATCATCAATCGAAAAAGAAAAATCGGCACGCTATAAGCTCATAGATGGTGCAAGATTTCAAAATAACATAATGATGAGATTAGTGTGGAGGCTATCAATGAAATCCTTCACCAGTCGACAATTTGAAGAAAATCGATATATCACATATAAAGTCATCAATAGCAAGCAATTGCTGATTTTGCGAAGTATTGAAGCAGTGTCATTTATGCATGAAATAGAGATTTGCCAACATATTGGTCCAAGACAGACGCTGGATTGACAAGAACGCCTGATTGCCGGGTGATTATGCCTGTAATTAACAAAACCCATTTTCTTCGGTCCTTTCTTGTTATTCCCATCGCTAAACGTCAGAACAATCACTTTACCCAAAAAAGAAAAAAAAAAAAAAGTCAGAACAATCGCTGATTTTCACTTTCTGGTGAAACGCCCGGGCATTGTGAAAGTGACACTGCATTTTCGGATGAAGCGACAAGATATTCTCTTCCGAAAGGATCGCGAACTCGCGTCAGAGTGGAATAGGATGATTGATCATGGATTCCACCACTTCTTTATTAGTCTTGACAGCTTGCATGCCATCATTTATCCATTTTTTTTTTTTTTGGTAAGGAGCCATTGTTATAGTCCTACCCCTTCTATAAACTCCAGGGCAAAGTAGGTTGATATAAAGTGGCTCTGTTTGGGAACTACATTCTCAAGTGACTTTGGGCTTCAAAGTCCCTTGAACAAATACAAATACTATTTGACAAGTTTTATGAAGAGTTTCGAAAAGATACAATTGTATCTCTAAAGGTCTTTCAAAGCCTTTAGCTCAAGATAGATTTAGAGGTGTTTTTAAGCTTTGAGCATCTCTGAAATGCAAATATATATTTTTTTCTTCCGACTTTATCCTCACTAAAGTTATAATTACAAGAATGTCCTTACCTCACACAACGTCACCAATAGGCTACCAGCGAGGGACCACAGTGACCAAATCTAATTGCAGCATACCAATCTGGCACTAGCCAACTTTGCCTGAGATTGTGCAACCTTAGGTGGTCACCTGGGTGGGTTATGTGAGGTTCACACAACCCAAGCCAAGTCGCCTAGGGTAGCACAACCTCAAGTGAGAGACCTTGGTGATGGTCACCTAAAGTTGGGCAATCTAAGTGAGGCTATCGGTGAGACAGACTTAGCCTTATACCATCTGTTAAGTCCTTCATCGGTTGCGAGTTTTTTTTTTTTTTAAGCAAAATTGATTTATGAAGTGTGATTTTTTCATACACCATTTAAATCAACTTTATTTCCTAATGACTTTACAATTCACTAAAACCTACTTGCATTTTGAAAAACTTTTTTAAAGTAATGGCCTTTGCATTTTTCCAAAAACTTTTCTCGAAAGCCAACCCAAATGCATCCAATGGTATAATTTACCTTTTCAACAGTAACATTGGTAAATTTTATGAAACTCACACTTTTAAATTTTAATTATCCGAAACACATGCAACTTTCAAAATGTTTAAATATTAACGTATAAATTCGCTCGATCAAATATTAACGTTTCCAGAGTTAATCGCCTGCCCCTCTCCCGTCAATCTTTTGTCTTCTTGAACATTGTTTTTACTTATCTTTCTACCAAAAATCTAAGCTATTAATTGATGTGGGAGCATCGGGTTCAATCGATCAACTCAAAGCTCGACTATGGCCTCGTCAATTGATCCTTATTCCTACAGACAATATCAATTTTGGCTACAATTAAATAAGTTAGGTTCATGATTGCAATTGCCAATTATGCGGAAAAGTTATCAATTTTATGGACAAGTTGTTGATTTCATGATTATCGATTGACTACCTAGATGTTGATTTACAAACATAACGTCAATTCCAAGAGTACAAATCAACTACAGCAATTGGAGGTTGCTTTGGACGAATTCCTTTGTTGATGGGCGATCTTTCAATATGTCTATTGAATTGCCCGGGCTAGGGCGAACAATTTAGAATCTCAGTTTAATTATTTTGCATTTGGTCAAATGTCTTTAGTCCTACTTTTATGAGTCTTAAGTGTGTTATAGGTTTCAAGAGTCAAAGTTCAACTCTCTAGGTATTTTAAAGCATTTTCTAGTTTCTAGGTCTTTATTGTGTTATTTAGTTTCCATATATTTAATATTTGGGTAGTTTCCATATCTCTTTAACATTAGTCTATTTCCTATATTTTAGTCCATCTACATATAAAGGAAAGTTCTCAATTGTAAGGCAAATGATTTGAATATATTAATATATGAGATTTTTCCTTTGTATGAGCAAATATCTAGAGAAAGTAGATAACTCCTATCCCAATTTTTTTATCCTCGGAAAGTGGATTACCCCCTAGTAGTGAGCTAAGAAGTGTTTTATCATCAACTGGTGATTTTCCTATAGGCCTTGGGGGTGAGTTTCTCCTATGCTAAATTCCTTTAACCTTGGTGGTTGGCTTGTTCGATAAGCCTTGATAGTGAACTTCGTTGATTCCAATCTTTTTCCTCCACTAGTGATGCATCCTTTGGGCCTTGGTAATAATCATATTCTATCTTGTATTTACATTTATCCATTGACAATCATCACCATGGACTCTAATCTATCTATCCTTCACTTTACACATCGGTCCATACACTTAGTCAAGAATTCTCCATTCTCGAAATCACTTGCTTACATACGCATCATTAACAGAGACAAAGTAGCCCTCAATTTTTAAAATAATTAAAGCACCAAATTTTCTAATTTGTTCAATCGGGTCATAGGACTCTCTATTTTTATTTTATTTTTAATTTTTTGCCTAATTGAATCTTTGAACTATTTACGTCATACATGGTAATTAAAAACTTTTGAGATAAAAATATAAAAGAAAATAGTGTTTCTCGAAATTTCCAAAAATGAAAATCTGAAGAAGACTGAGATAAGTGGAATAAGCAAAATAAAAGATGAACCAAGGGCGGGGGCTCTGCTCCACTTGCCAGGGGAGCTCTCTCTCATTATCATTTTTAATTTTTTTTTTAAAAAATATTCTCCCTTTTATTCTTCATTCCACACAATGAGTTGGAGGAGTATTTTGATGTGGCGCTAACATGGATATCCATGCTATGATGTTTGGCTTAATGTAAGAAAAAACGAATTGTTTAAGGATCCACTTGACCAAAAAAAATTTCAAGAATCACATCAAAATTATATATATAAACCCAGAAATATACCCAAATTTGAGTAGTTATTCCTTGCTCTTGCTCTTCTTCCTTTTAACCTGCTCCGTGTCCACTTGAGCAGTTTAAGCTTTTACGGGATTGAGATTCTTCATGAGCAACTTCTTAAGGTTTGCCTCAAATGTGGTCACGGGGCATAGGGCTAAGTAGTGTCTCTAAGTGTTGACAAGCAACAAAGCTCATCACACATGTATGAGATGTTCGTGACCGTCGTTTCTCCTTGCTTGCTCCTTTCTGGACAAGCGCATGTAGACCGAACGCATTTCTGCTTATCAGGGAATCTAGGTCCATTCCTTATCGTGTCGATGGATGTGGATGCAATCAATTGGGCGAGCAAAATGATCTTAGAATCTATGTCCCTTGTATGTGGATATCTTCAAAGGTATTCAAGGCAATTTCAAACCAGAGAACCTCAGGCACACTGGGATATTGTCCAACATAGTGGAAATGATTCCCATTCAAGGAAACTCGTTTACAAGTCATTATTCCTTGGAAGAGGAGATGCACAGATGTCGACGGTGAATCTATCGTTCATTCGCCTATAGACTGATATAGCTAGTACAAGTACCTAGAGGAGGGTAAATAGATACATAAAAGATTTTTCTTGATAATTGCACAATACTTAGACAATTGAAAGATTTGCAACAAATAATAATCAACGTAAGACTGAGTAAAGGAAAGAGAGAATTGAACACGCGGTTTATAGTGGTTCGGCTTGATTCAACCCTACGTCCACTCTTCTGCACTGATAGCCAATTGGCTGGATTCCACTATGAACAAAGAGATGTTACAGCGTTGATCTTCCTTGATTTCTAGGTGTAGATGATCTATCACACTCGCTCAAGGTATCACCAAGTATAAACACTATCCATGTATACAATTTCGCTCAAACTGTATTGACTAATAATCAAGGTGCTTCAGACTCTGGAATTTCTCTATCGATCACGCTTCTAAAACAACTAGAACGTCTTCCTTTTATACTCCTTTATACCATCATAACCGTTGGCACTTACCAAAGGAATTCCTCCAATCTACCCGTTGGACGGAATCAATTCAAGAAGATCATTCGAGCTATTAAAGGAACCTGACGATAGCCCATCAATCCTGTTCGCCCATACAATCAGGATCTTAGTTTCCAAGAATAGAACATTCCAAGAATATTTCGTCGACCATCGGATCTTCAATCGATCTAGATATGAATAAAAGAATCCGTTATATTTATCCAACCAATAGATCTTCTCCGAGAGAATAGGATTAAATCCTCAACCATATACTGACTCGCTGGATTTCCTTCGTCATCGGATCGAAAAGACTCGTCAATGAGAATAGTCTTGAATCTTAAGTCTTGAGTCTTGAGTTCGAGTGTGGTGATCGAAAGTCTTCGACTTTAAACGGATGGTCCGCAAATATCCAGACTAGGCGATAGAAACGTTTTGTCGCTTCAAAATATTCTGGAAAGATTTCTCCAACAATCTCCCCCTTTTTGATGGTGACAAAACTTTCCCGTAGATTTGAACAACTTTGACCTGCAAAAACATTTCTCAAGCAATATGGCTATCTCATAAAGATTAATAAAACAACCGGACTCTACATCCACAGAAAATTGGTTAGTCTTTCATGAGTAATACCATATAACAACACTTGATATAAATGCAAACAGTCAAGCATCAAAATCCACAGCCAATTCAGTCAAATTCAAGTTCACTCAAGTCATACTCAAAAACAAACATAACCACAAAAACAAATTTAAAGTCAAAGTTTAAAAGGTTCAAATTGCTTCTCCCCCTTTTTGTCATCATTAAAAAGGTGAGAAAGGAGTCAGGTTTGCTTGGGAATGCGTACGATCTGGAAATCTCCCATGGACTGGACGATGCCTTCTAGCCTCTTCAAGTCTTCCCTTAGTTGAGCTACCTCCTCTCCTTTGGCATTGGCATGAAGTTGTAGAGCGAGGTCTTTCATTTCGTCCGCCAGGGTAACCGAAGATGCTTGTCCAACATTCTTTATGGCTTGAATTTCACAGTCCAGAGCATAGATTTGGCCTCGCATTTCCAGAAGAACATCAAGAATACGGCGAAAATCTGCAGAATTATCCGTCTGTGTACTCGCATGTGCTTTCTCGGATGGAGTGAATGCAGACGATGGCACTTCTGTATAATCTTGCAGATTTGGTGTTGACATATCGTGTCCTTCTTCAGGCAATTGAGAAGCCCGAAACTCTTCTAGATCTGCTGGAGATTATCTTGACCTTCACTATTGGCAGCATGAGGTGTGGACCTTTCTTGCTCGCCAACTCCCCCTGTCTCTAGGACCTCAAAAGGGGAAGAGTGATGATCATGCTCTTCTGTATCTTGATTCTCCTTCTCTCCAGATTCAGCTGCAGACTTTTCTTTCTCTTCTTCTCCTTCTTCTTCAGCTTCTTTCTCCTTCTCTCGCTGCTCTTCTTCTTCTCTGTTCTTGGCTTGCTTCTCTTCTTCTCTCTGTTTCTTTTGAAGTTCCGTCGATTGAGGTACAGAACGTCCGGTTCTTATCAGGGCAAAGATTGTGAGATCTTCCTCCTCATCTTCATCCTCCAAAATGAGAGTTCTTTTCTTTTTGGATGGGGCACCAATGGCCTCCTTCCCTTTTCTCTTTGAAGCAGACGGTACTGGAGTCTTCACTCTAAATTTCTCCATTGCCTTGGAAAGTTCTTTCAGACGCATCTTCGTCAACATCTTCAAACCTACCACCATCTTGTCACACGGTCGAACACAAAGTGTATGTGGCGATTCAATATTCATGTGTCTGAAGATCTTGGTCACCAAACCTGGGTAAGACAATTGTCCCTTGTCCTTCGACATTGCTCTCTACATGTGAAAGAGAATAGTGTGAGGGAAAGAGAACTTCTTCCCTGAGTTGATTGCGTACATCAATTTTGCCTCGCAATTAGAGACGTCAGTCTTGGATGTAAACTTCAGCCTTATGCAATTGATCACAATTTTGTGCAGAATGATATTGATGGCACGCATCCTTGAATAGATGATTCTCCCCTCTGTATCTCTATCTTTGACAAGTTCTAATGAGGCACGAGCAATTGAGACTTTGATCGGTTGATAGCGTCCTCGTTCAACTCCAATTATGTCCGCTAACATGTCTACGTCTACCACATAGTCCTGGTCTCAAATACTGAATGATATTCTATTCGCATCTAAAAAGCTGAGATTCGAATAGAAGTTTGCTGTCAATTGCGCATAACCGTCTGTGGTATCGGTGCAAAATTGCTCAAGCTGAAGCAGATTGAACTTCTCCCTTAAATTCACATTAATGGCATCCAAGAAATCGAAATCAACACTCCTAGGGTTTATCACCCCTCATTTCAGCAGTCTGAAGAGCAGATTTTCCTGTTCCTTCGATTTAAACAACTCCATTCTCTTTCCCTTCACCTTCGCAGCAACACCCATTCTAGGTTGAAAATCATTGAACATTTTATCATCATCGTTCCCGTCAGTGGAATTTGGTCCTGACATATGAGGGTAACTTGGAATGTTCGCAAGTGCTTCCTCCGCCTTTCCCTTGGGAGCAATTCCCAAATCCTCCATTTTTCTCAGAAAGATATACTCTTTCCCATAATTCTTATCTTTAAGAAAATCATCCACGTAGTTCAACGGAGTCCCAGTACTTTTCAACGCAGAGTAGAGCTTGTAAATAAAAGAGGGTTTTTGGACTTTTACAGGGTCTGCATCCTCGATTATCTCTTCCTCCTGTTGATGACCCGCACCTTGTGGGGTAGATGGCGTTGAGTGATGTGGTGGAGAGTGAATCGGGCTCTGTTGCTGACTCGATAATTCTTCCTCTTCGGTGAGATCAAAATGGGTAGGTCCCTCCTTCATTCTCTGTGGTCCCCTGTTCACGATTCTTGAAGACTTCCTCGAAGAAGACATCCTTCCTTGTCGCTGAAAGATTCCTTTACTTGCTTTCCCAAGAAAAGATGACAACTTTCTCGAAGATGAAGACGAAGTAGAAACCGGATTGGGAGGAGAATGCCTTTTAGGGTTTTGAAGATTGGGTGAAAAAGAAAACTGTATATATAACTTAGTTTTGAAAAGAAAAGTTCAATCGACACAAGGAAAGTGTACGAACACTTCTTTTTAAAATCATTAATTGCCAAATAATCCTTTTGAAAAGATGAGATTTCGTTTTTCACGGAGACTGTAAAATAACTGAACAAAAGATCGTACCTTTTCGAGTTTAGATAAAATAGCAACTTACAGTCTATAGCCATGAATGTCTGAGTCTGAGGATTTAAAGTCTGACGGTTTAAAGTCTGATGGTTGGAGAGTCTCTAGACTTTAACTTCCTTTAGCTTCAAAATGTTGAGTCTGGAACGGATAAAGTCGAATTGATTTATCTCCAAAGGCTTTGTGAATATATCCGCTAGTTACCACCGCCCGCGGTGGAAGCGTTGGTTAGGGCTTGGTACCCCAAACGCAGGGGGAAGGGTTCGAACCTCCGTGGAAGCGATGCTTCAATGCATAACGCGCGTCTTACCTGCGCTTGGGGGTCGCGGTGGGGGCCCCGGCGCTCCGGGTTTACTCTCCCCGCGGCGGCGTTCGAAGGTTCCCGGGTCACCAAAAAAAAAAAAAAATATATATATATATATATATATATATATATATATCCGCTAGTTGACTTTTGAATCAACAAATTGAATCGAGATTTCTCCATTTTGAATATGATCTCTAATGAAGTGATGTCGAATCTCTATATGCTTTGCTCTTGAATGAAGGATTGGATTTTTGGTGAGATTGATCGCGCCGGTGTTGTCACATCTCGATTTCGTGCATGAGTCTTCAATCCCAAAGTCTTGTAGCTGTTGTTTTATCCATAGAATTTGCGAACAGCAGCTTCCAAGAGCTACATACTCGCTTCGTTGTTGAGAGAGCTACGGTGCTTTGTTTCCTTGAAAACCAAGACACTATCCCTTCCAAGCAACTAGCAAGTTCCTGAAGTACTCTTTCTATCGACTCTGCAACCGGTCAGATCTGCGTCTGAATATCCCAGAAGATTAAAGTCTCCCTTCTTAGGATACCAAAGACCGATGCTTGAGGATGAAACAACATATTTAATAATACGTTTTGCAGCACTGAGATGGGATTTTCTAGGATCTCATTGAAACCTAGCACAGATGCAAACACTCAACAAAATGTCTGGTCTAAAAGCAGTAAGATAAAGAAGTGAACCAATGATGCTCCTCAACAACTTTTGATCAACTTTCTTCCCTTCTTCATCTTTGTCTATATTCAAAGAACTTGACGTCGGTATATCAGTCTTTTTGCAATTTTCCAATCCAAACCTTTTGACAAGATCATTAGCATATTTTTCTTGGTAAATGAAAGTTCCTTCCTTCAATTGCTTTACTTGAAGACCAAGAAAGAATGTTAATTCTCCCATCATGCTCATTTCAAACTCATCCTGTATAGACTTAGAAAATTTCTTGCATAGAATTTCATTAGGAGATCCAAAAATAATATCATCCACATATATTTGAACAAGTAAAAAGCTTTTGTTTTCCTTTTTGATAAATAAAGTAGTATCTACTTTACCTTTGACAAAATCATTCTGTAATAAGAACTTACTTAGTCTGTCGTACCAAACTCGAGGTGCTTACTTTAAACCATACAAGGCCTTTTTCAGTCTGAAGACTAAGTCTAGCTTCTTTAGGTCTTCAAACCCAGGTGGTTGTTCCACATAAACTTCCTCATGGATAAATCCATTTAGGAACACACTTTTGACGTCCATTTGGAATAACCTGAAATTTTTATAACAAGCAAACGCAGGTAATAGTCGAATAGCTTCTAACCTTGCTACAGGAGCGTAAGTCTCATCATAGTCTATTCCTTCTTCTTGCGTATATCCTTTGGCCACGAGTCTTGCTTTGTTTCGTACGACTTTTCCTTTTTCATTCATCTTGTTTCTAAACACCCATTTGGCTCCAATAATGGTTTTACCTTTTGGTTTAGATGTCAATTCCCAGACATCATTAATGTTGAACTGTCTGAGCTCTTCTTGCATAGCTTCGATCCAGCTTTCATCAGATAAAGCTTCTTCTATGCTTTTTGGTTCAATTTCAGAAATAAGAGCCATAGCACTAGACTCTTCACGTCTTTTGGATCTGGTGCGAATCCCTTCATTAATTTCGCCGATAATGAGATCTTTGGGATGACTAGACTTATGCTTCCAGTTACTGGTTGATTTGTCTGGTTGATGATCTCTTTCTTTATTTGAATCTTCATGAACATCTTGATGCTGGACTTCCAGAGTCTGAGATACTTCTTGAGTTGTAAGCTTTGAAAGGTCTGAAGTAGGTTCAGACTCTTTATACTGAGTCTGACTAGATTCATCTTGCGTTAAGTCTTGGAATTTGACATTCATTGACTCCTCCACAGACTGGCTCTTCTTGTTATAGACTCTGTAGGCTTTGCTTGATGTAGAATATCCAAGGAAGATGCCTTCATCTGATCTTTCTTCAAACTTACCAACTCGATCTTTTGCATTTTTCAATATAAAGCATTTGCAACCGAACACATGAAAGTATGAAACAATGGGTTTCTTACCTTTGAATAACTCATAAGGGGTTTTCTCTAGAATAGGTCTTAGGAAGACTCTATTGATGATATAGCATGCTGTTGAAACAGCTTCAACCCAAAATCGTGAAGAAATCTTACTTTCAATTAGAAGAGTTCTAGCCATTTCTTGAAGAGATCTATTCTTCTTTTCTACAACTCCATTTTGCTCTGGAGTATATGGAAAAGAGAACATATGCTTAAAACCATATTCATCACAAAATTTTGTAAAATCTTGATTTTCAAATTCACCTCCATGATCTGTTCTTATACTTGAAATAGCACATCCTTTTTCATTTTGAACCTTTTTAGCAAATTTTTCAAAATATGAGAAGGTTTCAGACTTACTTGCAAGGAAATATACCCAAGTAAAGCGAGAGTAATCGTCCACAATTACTAGACAATATTTCTTACCTCCAATGCTTTGGGTTCTTGTTGGTCCGAAGAGATCCATATGTAGCAACTGTAGTACATGATTAGTAGAGACATGATTTATTGGCTTAAATGAATTTCTTACCTGCTTTCCCAGAATACATGGTGTGCATGGATCGGACTTTTGGTATGGTAATTTGGGTAGACCTCGAACAAGCTGCTTTGATGAGATTCTAGCTAACTGCTTCATGTTGACATGACCAAGCTTTCTGTGCCATAAGCTTGCTTCATCTTGAATTGAGATTAGGCATTGTGATTCATTTGGTTTCACGTCTAAGAGGTAGATATTTCCATGTCTTCGACCCATGAAAGACTGAGTAGAGTCTTTACTGATTCTAGAACATATTCCTTCTTGAAAGGAGATCCTGAAACCAGTATCACACAATTGGCTAATGCTGAGAAGATTATAATTGAGTCCTTCCACTAGAGAAACATTGCTTATTATGAGATTTCCAATTTTCACAGTTCCAAATCCCACAATACTTCCTTTGTTGTTTCCTTTAAATGAAACTTTTCCACAATTCACTTGAATAAGCTTTATGAAGCAATTTGAGTCTCCTTTCATGTGTCTTGAACATCCGCTGTCAAGATACCACTTTACCTTTTTCTTGACGGAGACCTGCATTTAAAAGAGAGTCTCAAGCTTTCTTTGGTACCCAAATTTTCTTGGGTCCTTTGGTGTCAGTAGGATAAACATTATTAGGTCATACTTTCTTAACAGGCTTCCAAACCATAGGACATTCTTTTTCAAAGTGATCCTTACTATTACACTTTGAACACCTTAGAGCATTTCGACCTACAGACTTTACAAAAACTTTCTTAAAATGATTTGTGTAAGCCTCTCTCGACGGTCTTTTCTTAATTCTTTCTTTTACTTTAGGAAAATCAATCAAAGGAATTGTTTCTGCTGTCATACCTAAACCAGACTTATTGAAGTAAGGTCTTTGAACTTGAAAGAACTTTTTCAAGTTTTTCAGATCCTATTGAAAATTTCTTTGAAATATTTGATATGTCAGTTTTTAAAAAATCATTTTCTTTCAAAAGATTATCTTCTTTTTCTTTAAGAGTAGAAACATTCAAGTATAAACTTTTAACTCTTTCTTCTAAAATATTTTCCTTTTGTTTTAGAGTTGAGTTTTCCTTTTTAAGTTCGGAAATTCTTTTGAGATAAGTCTTAAGATTAAAACACAGTTCATCAATGTATTTAGAGACTTTGACAGGAATTTTAAAATCACTTACCTCAAATTCATCGTCGAGTCCGATCCAGAACCGAGTCCGAGTCCGAATGTGCCATCAAACATATATTGGCATATTCACTATCACTTTCTTCACACTCGTATCACCTGGGTTTCGGCTTGAGAGCTTTTCGAAACTTCTCAACTTTTCCTCTTTTCTTCTTCGAAAAGGAGCGGTTGGGTCCGATGTGTCCATTTTTCTTACATTCGGCAGACTACATCTTTGTTTGGTTCTTCATCATTAACAGAGACTTGATCTGCTGTCTTTGGAAACTTTGTTTCTTTAAGTTAAACCTTCTTCCTTTTCTATTCAGTTTTTGAATCTTCTTATCATGAGAGCAAGCTCCTCATCGTCCATATCATCTCGGAGTAATCAGATCATCGAATCATCATTTGATTTTAATGCAATGAATTTCTTACCTCTTGGATCTTCGTCTTCATTAATTCGTTCCACTTCATAAGATCGAAGAGTTCCAATCAGCTCGTCGACAGATAGTGGCATAATTCTTTGCGTCTCTCTTATTGAAGTCTTTATATGATTCCAATCCCTGGAGAGTCCACGCAGTAGCTTGTTCACCTTCATGGGATCAGAAATTCTGTCCTTGATTCTCAAGACCATTGACAATATCTATAAAACGGCTAAACATGTCAGTTATAGATTCTCCTGGTTTCATTTTGAAGGCTTCATATTGACCAAGGAGAATGTTTATTCTAGTCTCCTTCACTCGATCTGTTCCTTCATAGGTGATATGTAGTCTGTCCCAAACTTCTTTTGCTGTAACACAAGAAGATATTCTGTTATATTCAGTTGGTGACAAAGCACAATATAAAGAGTAAATTGCTTTTGCATTGAGTGCTTGTCTCTTGATTATCTCTTCTTGAGTCATTCCGCTGGTCTCAACAGTTTCTTTCCCTCTTTCGTAGATCGATGCAGCAAGTAGGAGTGATTCCTCTTTCCACAACGTCCCATTCCGAGGATCCTTTGACCGTAGGAAAGCTTTCATCTTGTTCTTACGAGATGTTGTAATCCTTTCCATCAAAGTAGGGTGGTCTGGTATTGCTTTGCCCTTCCACCAGTCCTGGTGCTAGCATACTAGCCATGGATCTTTTACTCTGAAGTAAAACACTTCAAATAAAGTAAAAACACGAGCTCTGATACCAATTGATATAGCTAGTACGAGTACCTAGAGGGGGTGAATAGGTACATAAAAGATTTTTCTTGATAATTGCACAATACTTAGACAATTGAAAGATTTGCAACAAATAATAATCAACGTAAGACTAAGTAAAGGAAAGAGAGAATTGAACACGCGGTTTATAGTGGTTCGGCTTGATTCAACCCTACGTCCACTCTTCTGCACTGACAGCCAATTGGCTGGATTCCACTATGAACAAAGAGATGTTACAGCGTTGATCTTCCTTGATTTCTAGGTGTAGATGATCTACCACACTCGCTCAAGGTATCACCAAGTATAGACACTCTCCGTGTATACAATTTCGCTCAAACTGTATCGACTAATAATCAAGGTGCTTCAGACTCTGGAATTTCTCTATCGATCATGCTTCTAAAACAACTAGAACGTCTTCCTTTTATACTCCTTTATGCCATCATAACCATTGGCACTTACCAAAGGAATTCCTCCAATCTACCCATTGGACGGAATCAATTCAAGAAGATCATTCGAGCTATTAAAGGAACCTGACGATAGCCCATCAATCTTGTTCGCCCATACAATCAGGATCTTGGTTTCCAAGAATAGAACATTCCAAGAATATTTCGTCGACCATCGGATCTTCAATCGATCTAGATACGAATAAAAGAATCCGTTATATTTATCCAGCCAATAGATCTTCTCCAGAAAATAGGATTAAATCCTCAACCATATACTTCGGCTCTGGATTTCCTTCGTCACTGGATCAGAAAGACTGTCAATGAGAATAGTCTTGAGTCTTAAGTCTTGAGTCTTGAGTTCTGAGTCTGGTGATCAAAAAGTCTTCAGACTTTAAACAGACAGTCTGCAAATATCCAGACTAGACTAATAGAAACGTTTTGTCAGCTTCAAAATATTCTGGAAAGATTTCTCCGACATAGACAACGTGAGAGTAGTTGAACGTTAGTCGCATTCTACAGGTGCCAATTCGTCTGCTCATATGATCATGCTCCGGCTCCTTCCACTCTTTGGAAGCTAGAATCAGGCTCACAAGTTTGAAGTCTGGCCAACGTTCCGACAATCCATCGGTCCATGTACGTATTCTGTGATGGTGCTTGGGATGAAAAGCAAAATTATGCTGCTTGTAGAATAATGAAAAGTCCCTTTTACCTTATTTATCGTTGATAAAATATTTAAATATTAAATCACACCATAATAAAAAAGTTCAAGTTTTAAAAATAATTGGCGGTGGTTCCACAAAATTTCACATTATATTAAAGCTGAAGTTTTGAGTTCAAAATTTTCCAAATTCTATTTACCTCCCTAATTAAATATGTCCACGCTTAGTTCTAGTTTAAAAAGACAAGGCTAAGTATGAAAGGGTGATGAAATATTTAAATATTAAACCACGTCATCATCTAAAAGTTAAGTTTATTTCTTGGTGATGGTAACCACGTACATGGTAGTTTCTAAGTAGTTTACTAATTCTCTCTTTAAAGAGCAAATAAGCAGCGAAGTTTTACTCATGAATGATAAGGTGAGCTCATGCTCATGCAAGTGATGCAAGGATGGCTTTTACCGGACCTCTTTGGTATTTCCTACTCCCCTGCTCTTACCAAGTATGGAGAAGGGCTGTATCTTAGCCCTTAGGTATATTGATACTCGGTAGTAGAAGTGTTGACACTTTAAATTTTGCTCAAATTTTCGAGAAATCTTTAAGTGGATCTAGAGTCGATCAAGAGTTGACTAAGGTTTGATCGATAATATGCTAGACACAATACACGTTTTTAATATTAAAAAATTAGTTGTTCTCGTTAAAACGAGTCTTTTGACATCCATATCATTACTCAAATTTCATAGTCAATTTTTTACCCTATGGGTCAAATTACTTTTTCTTTTTGTGGTGATGGGAAGTTTGTCATTTCTCAATTTCAATTGTACATCTCAAAACTAGGGATCAAAAGCATCCTAATGTAACAATAATTGATTCAATTGGATATTAGATGAGGAATTTATTGCTAGTCAAATTTTGATTGGATTTTCTCCTACCCAAGAAAAATGGGGAAAATACCAAAAAGTCTTGAACATATTATAATTGTATTAATTTAGTTCTAAATTGTTTAATTTAATCAATTTAATCTTAAACATTTTAACAATTTGCCATTGCAATCCATTTAGCCAATTTTGATTAAAAATTGCTAACGTTGACAATTTTTATAATTTTTTAAAATTTTTAATTTTTTCTCTTTTTTTCCTTTTTAATTTTTGTTTCTTTGTTGTAGTTGGTGACGTCCCTAATGACCCTTGCTAGTTGAATGAGGCTCG
Source organism: Eucalyptus victrix (assembly GCA_016097545.1). Classification (NCBI taxonomy): domain Eukaryota; kingdom Viridiplantae; phylum Streptophyta; class Magnoliopsida; order Myrtales; family Myrtaceae; genus Eucalyptus; species Eucalyptus victrix. The sequence goes on from CM027844.1 coordinate 23,159,178, forward strand.
ACCATGCTGTCAATGAGCAAGGTCAACTTCACCAATGGCTAGGCTGGTGATGGTTGAGCCTAGCTCAACCATTCCATTGTCAAAGCTTGCCCTTGCCAACCTCGCTCTAGCATGGTCGACCTTGCCTAGTGACAGCAAGGGTCGAACCTTACTAGTGAAATGAAGAAATCGAAATTATTAGTGAAATGAAGAAAATAATTAAAAAAAAAAAAAATAAATCATATATTTTCTTTTATAAAATTACAAAATTGTCCACACCAAATTAAAAGAATTAACATGATTGAAATAAGTTTAGAACGTTTTTGATAATTTCTCTTAGGTCTTGGGCCCCGAAACCAGGTCTAGAGACCTCGGAATCGAACACGACTCGCTAGATTTCTGAGTTTACTGTGGACCATGATTTCCTTTTAAGCCGTCGCGACAATGTCCAGTTTATGACCGGAGCCTATGGTCTCAATATGGATCAAAACTTAAGGTCCACGATGTAGCGATTTGTCCCATTACAGTGGGCTTGTTGGGCTTTCAAGAGCCTTTGAATGGCGTAAAAATCATGCAAATTATATGTTGGACGAGCCGTTACGGGTTGTCGGCACAAGGCTGAGGAGCCTGAGCCTCGAGGCCTCAAATTTCTCTCATCTTGAAGTGGCTCTTAATTTTTCTTTCTCCGCGTGTTTTCCTTTATCATTGTAGGTACCCAAGGTTCTCTCGCTTCTAATATAAGTTTCCAAACATCCTCTCTTTAAATTTTGAATAGAAATACATGTTACATTATCGTAATGTCTATTTTTATCAATAAATACATTGTTTTGTTTTTCATCTGAAAATAAATAAATAAATAAATAATCAAGTTTTTAGGCTGTTGTAATGCTAGAATGAGATCTCGAGTGATAAATTATGCCGCTATGACATCAAAGTTATGCTAGAAATATACATGTTTCTAAGCCATTGTAAGATACTATTTTTTGATCATATATGTGAACTTAGGTTTTATGCCATTGAATTAAAACCTTTTGTGCTGGTTATGTGAAAATGCGCTAGAATGCATGTGATTATCAATATGTTGTGTCATTGTTTTAACTCTAATTCAGCATGTCATGTTGCGTGTAATTGTTCTATTGCTTATCTTCCTCATGTTTAAATCTTAATTTATCACATCATATTGCATGTGATTATTATCATGTCATGTCATTTTTCTTTTCATGTTTTGAAACATGAATTTGACACATTGTTGCAATGTTATGTCATTCATTCTTCATGTGTAAAATTTGAATTTGCCATGTCTTTGTCATATCTTGTTCTTTTCTCATATCATAGAAGAATTTTGCATTCGAGTAGACATGTGCACGGACACTTCCATAGAAAAGTGGGTCGCAACGATACATAAGGAAAAACGGCATTGATAATCAATAACGGCTCTTAGAAAGCATTTCGGCGACAGTTTAAAGGTTGAAAACAAACCATCATGCATACTTAGAAAATCAAATGACAAACAATTTAGGATTTGACAAAAAATAGAAAAGATTGTGGTACCGAAACAGCTTCGTGGGATTCACCGCGTCCTGTACGTAACAAAAGCCCCCACTCAAGATCTCTAGTTTTCGTTTGACCAGTTTCTTTACAAGTCTCTCAGCATTACTTAAGTTTACAATCCATTCTCCCTCACTAAGCTGGCATCATTCACCATATTAAATATATATATATATATATATATATATATCTTTCTAAGCACATCTATCGGGCTAACGCTATTTCATTTTACAAAAATAAAAGGGAAAATGCTTAAAATCACACATTAATACATAGCTAATACATAGCTAATGCATCACCTTTTGGTCACCGATTCAATTTATTTCTCGAAAGAAAAAAAAAAGAGAAAAGAAAGAAATGTTTGATATTCTTTGGTGTTGCATTAAAATAAAAGTATACTATAACAATCAAATACTATTTATTGTATATATTTACCAAAATTTTGTTTAGAGCATTAATAAATTAAAGCGATAAGCTATCAAATCCATCATTATTTCACACGGGGAGTAGCCAAATGTTCAAATTGGACATCCTATTGTTATCAAAAAGTAAAAAGTACGTGTAGTCCCGCATTACCTCGATGCGCACAAATGGTATAAATCCGATACCTCTCCTTTTGGCATACTTTAAACTTTTATATACACATCACTTCCGTCACTTAACCCATAACCTCCTCAACCTTCTTTTACGGGCGAGCTTGCCAAGAATGCGCGCTCACCCCACTAACATTTTTTAGTTATCTAAAATAGAGAGGAAGGAGAAAAACAAGCAGGAGAACCGCCCTAAGGTGGGAAACCTACGTTGTCCTCCGTATTCATTCTTTGTCTGAAAGACAAAGATAGAAAAAGAATTTGGGGATTTCACGATGAAAAAGGTAGGTTCCACGTTGGGGCATGCTTGTAGGCCAAGTTATCATCGGGTAGGCCGGTATAGTAGCCACCTATGTCTGAAGTGAGTGAGGGTAGGTTAAAGACTTACTATAAAACTAGCGCACCTAATGGCACTACTTGTAACCGTATGCTAACTCTATACTCCCGATTGCAAGTAGTGCCATCCTTTTAGCATACTTTAAACTTTTATATACACATCACTTCCGTCACTTGAACCCATAAGCTCCTCAACCTTCTTGTCTAGGCAAGCTTGCCAAGAATGCGAGCTCACCCCGCTAACATTTTTAGGTATTTATAATAGAGAGGACAAAATTAAATTCCTCGATTTGTCAAAAATCTGCAAACATGAAAAGAAAAAGAAAAGCACTCGAAATGAAGGGTCCATTCGTTTCGCGGAGAATGTGCAATTTCTGGAAAATATTTTTCCAAAAGTCATTTTCTAGGAAAATGACAATATTTTTTAGTGTTTGGCTAAAACCTGAAAATGTTTAAAAAAATATTTTTCGGTGTTTGATATGGAAAATTTTCTAAGACTTCACCACTTAGGCATGCATTACTTACCAACTTATAAATCCATCAAATATGAACTCACTTTTAAATATGGGCAAACTTGCTTTATATCTTTATTCCCTCATTATCACCAAACGCCCATCCACTCTAAAAAATGTTCATATAAATTTTAAAAAGAAGCAAAGGAAAAAAAAAGCAAAGCATGTACAACTTTAATGAGAATCTTTCAGTTCTCCCCATGCATCTTTTGTGTTCAAATAAACAAAAGAAAAAATAAACAAAACATGTAGAGTCATTTGCTTGAGCAATGTACAATTGCAGGGTAGAGTAAATAAATAAATAATGATAAGCAATAGTGTAGAGCGCGAGCTTGAGATTGACAAGCTCGAGGTTTGCCTAGCAACAGCCGACGAGTAACCAAGAAAGAAAAGATGGAAACAAAAAAAAAGAAATAGAAATAGAAAAGAAATAGAAAAAGAAAAATGAAATTAAAAATAATTTGAATTGACAAAGAAAAAGATAATTGAAAGATAATTCAAATAAAAAAAAAAAGAAAAGAAGAAGAAGAAAGTGAATGAGAAATTGAGGATTTGTAGAGGTGTGAGATATGAGAGATTAAGATTCCGTTTGTTTTGCGGAAAATAATTTCTAGAAAAATGTTTTCCGGATTTTCCGACATTTTTTCATGGAAAATGAATTCTTTGGAGAAAATGTTTTCCATGAAAGGAAAAAAATCTTCTAAATTAAGGGAAAATGTTTTTAACTTTTGAAAAGTAAAAAACATTTTCCTCACTTGATCTTTCTTATCTCACACATCTACAAATCCTCACTTTCTCCTCCCCTTTCTTTTTCTTTTTTTCTTTTTTCATTTGAATTATTTTTTATTTTTAATTTTTTTTTTAATTTGAATTATTTTTATTTATTTTCTTTTTCTTTTCTTTTTCTTTTCTTTGTTTCCCATCTTCTTCTTTCTTGGCTAGTCATTGGCTATTATCAGGCGAACCTCGAACTCGTCAATCTCAAGTTCACGCTCTACACTCTTGCTTATCATTTTCTTTATTTATTCCACCCTGCAATTGTAGGATTGCTTAAGCAAAGTGCTCTATATATTTTGCTTCTTTTTTCTTTTGTTTATTAAAACACAAAAGACGCAAAGGGAAAATAGGCCACTCAACTAGAAGATTCTCATAAGGGCTGTATATGCTTTGCTTCTTTTCTCTTTTGCTTCCTTTTAAAATCTGTACGAACATTTTTTAGAATAAATGAGCATTTGGCGATAATGAGGGAACAAAGATATGAAGTAAATTTGTTTGGTAAAGGCAAGTTCATATTTAATGAATTTATAGGTCAGTAAGTAATGCATGCCTGAGTGGTAAAGTCTTAAAAAATATTTTTTTCAAACATCGGAAAATATTATAATTTTCTTGGAAAATGATTTTTGGAAAAATATTTTCCATAAATGGACAATTTTCCATTAAACGAACGGATCTCAAGAGAGGAAAACATTTTCCACTTTTCAAAAGTGGAAAACATTTTCCCCTAATTTAGAAGATTTTTTTCCTTTCATGAAAAATATTTTCTCCAATAAATTCATTTTCCGTAAAATAAATGTTAGAAAATCCGGAAAATATTTTTTATAAATTATTTTCTACAAAAGGAACAAAGCTGAAGAAACGGAACGAAAACTCTCGATGTTTCCCGACAAAAGAATATGGTCCGGTCGAACCGAACTGGTCCGGTTCGCCCAAAGCCTGCAGCCTCCAACACCAAATGCCTTCCCTACTGTTTCCGTCTTGCCCAAGTTCTGCTCCAGCGAAGTGCTTGCAGCGGAAAGACCCACAAGGCAAAAAAGCTCAAGAAGTCAAGACACCCCAACGAGCAGAAACCCTAATTCCTGGAGCTCCATCTCCGCGCTGCCGAACTCGAGCGAGAACCCAAAATGCCGTTCGTGTCGCAGATACAGAGGCAGACCGATTACGGGCTCTTCCCGTCCGCCACTCCCATCGTCATCGACAATGGCGCTTCCTCTTTCCGCATTGGGTATCGCAGAAAAAGACCGCAAATTTTTATGGCGGAGTAAGCGTCGGCCGTGAGATTTTTAACCTTCTTAATCCGTCGTGCCTTGGGCTGTTTCAGGTGGGCAGGAGAGGACGACCCTCGCGTCATTTTCCGGAACATTGTTCAGAGGCCTCGACACAAGGCTACTGGTGCGTTTTTTGGGTTCTTTTCTCGATAGGGTACGACAAAGGTTGTTCCTTTTTTGTTGGGTATTCGTTCTTGAAACTGGGTCCTTCTGTTGTTCAATTTCAGTTCGCGGGATATCTTTTTTTATTATTATTTTTTTTTTATTTTTCACATTGTAAATTATTGAAAGTTCATCCTGGAGCCCCGATGCGGTAGGATATGTAGACTTGCAATGGCACGTAGCAGTTGTGAATTTGACTTTTTGGAATCTTGCTGGGTGGAGTCTTTTAGTTTTCTTGCTTCGTAGAATTGGAGTTTCTGGGGGCATTTTTTGGAGAGAGTGGATGTTAAGCTAACGGTGTCGCTATGGGGTTGCTCATACTATGTTGTGTTTCTCTCGACTTAGGTGAGACTGTTACTGTTGTCGGTGACCATGATCCTGCTTTGATGAAGTACTTCGATTGCACTCGCTCTGGGCCACGCTCTGCTTTTGATAGCAACGTTGTTTATCAGTTTGAAATAATGGAATATGTAAGTGTCACGGTGACTTTCTATTTATTTTGTCGGATGACTTTCATCTTTTAGTTTTATCTGCTCAACTTATAAGAATGATTTATTTTGGCTATTGCCTATGATAGCATTGGTATCTCTATCAAGTTCAGATCAAGATATGATTGTTAGTTATCTTTTGTTTCAAAAATCATTTAGAAACTTTGTTTCTTGTCAGAGCAAATCATTCTACATATATTATGGCCTTCGTAAATTGTTCTGTGTCACATAAGGTCTATGTGCTCATCTTCAAAAGCATTCTAAGCATAGTTATTCTGAAATGTTAGCTTTTGCATTTGTAGATTTTTGATTTTGGCTTTGACCGCTTGGGAGCAAATGGTCCAGAGGTATGCAATATCTCAATTCTTCTGTTTTATTCAATGTGTCCATATCTGTTCATAAATTTGGTTAGTCAACTCATTAGCTTTAATAGCCTAACAGAAAAAAAATCATTGGCTTTTTTATTCGGAATCTTTCAATTGAGGTACCCAGTATATGGAGTTTCAGTTCTTGTGGGCATCCAGCATTTGCTGAGGTTGACAATAACTTATTATCACATTGCATATTGATAGAACCATAGGTCAGTTTTTTCATTTCCTGTAAGGGATGTCATTCCGTAATTTCATTTTCAAATTGCTGATTAAGTAGAATGTGGATGAACTTTTACTCTTTTTTCTATGTAGATATATATTCCAAATCATATGCTTATTTGAAGTTGTGCAGATTGATCATCCTGTCCTGATCACAGAATGTGTGTGCAATCCTGTCTATTCTCGCAGTAAAATGGCAGAACTTCTTTTTGAGACTTATGGAGTTCCATCAGTAGGTACTAGCTGTGCCTCCAGGTTCTTTCTGTAACTAATATACGATATGATTTGGGCCTGTCACTTTTCCAAAATGTGGTCTTTTCTTTGCCATGTAACTTTTGGCTGTAAGTCATGTTTACCATTGGACTGGCCTCATTATATTGTGCTCATATTGAGATGTTCTCACACTTCTCTGATTGCATTAAGATGACATGGGTTTAGATAGGACATATCTTCTATGGTGTTTATTAACTGCAACAGATATGCTTAGGGCGGATACATGGGAGGTATAAGCCCTGATAAAGAAATACCAGCCATGGTCAATAGATTGAACAAAAAAAAAAAAAAAAAATATTGCATTCATATTGAGATGTTCTCACATTTCTCTGATTGCATTAAGATGACATGGGTTTAGATAGGAAATATCTTTTATGGTGTTTATTAACTGCAACAAATATATGCTTAGGGCAGATACATGGCAGGTATAGCCCTGATAAAGAAATACCAGCCATGGTCAATAGATTGAATCCAAAAAAAACAAATGGTATTGAGAGACAGTTCAACTTAGCACAGTGACCAATGTGGTGGTGGTTGCCATGGTCCAAGTTTGCTACCTCTCTGTCTGGTGTACGGAGAGATTAGTGACTTCCATGCCATTTCACCATCCTCAGGTCACTGCCTGGTGGTTGTCTCTCTTGGCTGGAGGGGACTGATGATCCCCATGAGTTGTTGCTGGTGGTGATCGTCAGAGGGTTCTTTTTTCCTTTTTATTTGTGCATATCTTTTTCTCTATTTATTGAGAGATGGTCCTGTGTCTGGTCATATAATAAACAAGAAACAGCATAATTTAGAAGAAATTCCTATTCTATCCTCTGCAGTTAAAAAATTGGCAAAACCAAACGCAACCTCTAGGTTTGTCTGCGTTGGTCTGCATTGTTGCATTGCTTTCTTTATGATAACGCTGTCTGAATTTATCTGTTTTTATTTTCAAAGCATTTGGCGTGGATGCTGCATTCAGCTATAAATACAATCAGCAGCTTGGTATCTGTGCTAGGGATGGTCTTGCAATCTCCCCAGGGTTTACAACTACTCATGTTATTCCAGTAAGTTTTTTTAACCACCACACTCACTTACAATATCTCCATGAGGACAATTGGTCATTGAGATATGGCGGGACCTGGGGATTTTTTTTGGCTTTTTCTACAGTACACAAGCTTACAACTGTTGAATAAACTTAGGACGCGTTTGGTAACGCTTCTGTTCCGAGGAACAATTTTTGCTGATAAATAATTTTTTTGTTTCTGTTCTTGGGAACAATTTCTGAGCAAAAGAACGTGTTTAGTAACTTTCCAAAATTTTTATTCATGAGATAAAATATATTTGGTAAAATTTTTAATTTTTTTTTTATTTTTTTAATTTTTTTATTATTTTTTCCTTTTTTTTTTCTATTTGGCAGGTCGTCGGCCACTGCCGTGGCTAGTGATTGGCTGGGCGACGTCTAGCGAGCTGGCCAGAGTCTCGCCAGGCCAAGGCAAGGCCCGGTTGAGCCTCGCACTAGCTGGGGAGGCCGAGCCTCACAGTGGCTGCACGAGGCTCGGCCTCACCTGAGCTAAGCGAGGTTGACCTCTTCCAGCCCAGGTGAGGCCGAGCCTCGTCGTGGCTCGGCTGGTCATCAGCGACCACTCAAGAGGAAGAATGGGGGCTGGCAACACTATTCCAGGGTGAGGTCGCAAACAGCCTTTTCTGGCTGGTCACCAGCGACCAGCCAAGAGGAAGAAGAAGAAAAAGAAAGGAGAGAGAAAAAATGAGAAAAATTGATTTTAGAAATTATTCTCGGGAACAAGAAGTTACTTTTTTCTACTTCTTGTTTCTATTCCAAATCTATTCCTAGGGACAAAAAAATAGATTTTTTGTTCCCGAGAACAAAAGAAAAAAAAGAACAAGAAAATAAGAGAAAAAAGAAAAAAAAAAGTTTTACAAACACGTTTCTATTCTTTTTTTATTTCAGGGAACAGAAATCGTTTTTAACAAACATCATGCCCCTAGTGACAAGAGATTTACCTTATTTTCCATCCATTGAATGACTGTTTACTCAATTGTCCTGCAGTTTGTGGATGGAGAAGCAGTTTATAAAGGTGCCTGCAGGACAAATGTCGGTGGTTATCATGTGACTGATTATTTCAAGCAACTCCTTTCTCTCAAGCATCCTCATCACATGTAATGACAAACCAACACAATGCTGCTATTATCATTCCCATCCCCCCCCCTCCTCCCCTTCCGCCCTCTCTCTTCCTTCCCTCCTTTCTCTGGGTGAACTCTTATCTTATTCATGTGATATATAGGACAAGGTTTACTTGGGAAAAGGTTGAAGACCTAAAAATGGAGCACTGTTATATTGCGCCAGACTATGCTTTGGAAACTCAACTGTTTCAGGTTGTCGATTTGGCTTTATATTTCCATGCCTCCTACTTATCTCTGAATGTAGTTATTCTGACAGAAAGGGACAAAAGAAGCTGAAGACAAGACCAGGTGTTGGCAGCTTCCTTGGGTCCCACCAGTAGTTGAAGAAGGACCTTCAGAAGAAGAGTTGGCTAGAAGGGCAGCTATTAGGGAGAGACAAGGTCAACGTTTGCGTGAAATGGCTGAAGCAAAGAGATCTTCTAGGATCAATGAACTGGAAAATGAATTGAGAGGGTTGGCTTTTCTCTTAAAGCAGCTTGAACAAGTAGGAGAGGAAGACGTGCCATCTTTCTTGTCAGAGACTGGTTATACGTCAAAGCAGGAAATAGAATCTGCCCATGCTAAAGCAACACAATCTCTTCGAAAGGCAAAAGGGGAGCCAAAGGCTGACCAAGTTGAATCCGATGAGAAAATAGATCCTTCTGCTGATGAAAAGTTCTCTCTTCTCAATGTACCTGACAACATGCTTTCTGCTGAGCAGGTATGCTTTTTGGTAAATTTATATGACTGAATGTTTCCATCGAGTCTTTGCCACCTTCCAAATATTTGCATTATCCATGTACAATTTATGAAGTATCATTTTATGGTACGAGTTGCTGTTGCTTAATGTTTACCTTGAACCTTGGAGATTGTTGTTGTAATACTTGAAAGGTATGGAGTTGTCTTAATAGGAATTGCAGCAATGACCTGTAAACCACTTTTTGCCATCACGGCCAATGCTGACTATATGAATTTTGGGCTATTTCTCATCAGTTGAAGGAAAAGAAGCGGCTGAATTTTCTTAAAACCACTACTGAGGGGCGGCAGCGAGCCAAACAGAAGCGCATGGAAGAGGAACTAGAACGGGAAAGGAAAAATCGTGAAGATGAAGAAAAACGCTTGTATGTTCCATCTTAAGGTTTTATTTATTCTTTTATGACAGATGTATGAAAGGTTAGTAACCAGTCAGAAAAATTTTAACCTTTGTTGTGCACTTGATTGCATTATTGATATATTATTGATATAAGACTGACAATATAGAGGACGAATGACTATTTTAGTTGGCCTAGTAAAAGTAGCTACTATTATTTGTTCAATGATTTGAATGATCCTATAAAAAAGTAGACAAAACATAGAAATTGCATCACCATTCTTTCTATCCCACTCTTGACCTCTGCCAACCCAGCATTCTGTTGGCCAACCCCTAGCCGCTGATGAGGCCACTATTGAGCATGCTGTGCTCATTGGGGATTGATGATGGCCATTCCACCATGTGTTGAGCGAGACAGATGAGAGACAGAAGGGTATGATAGATTACTCTGTTCTGTGTAGGCTGTAGTACTATTGCATACAATTCCTGCCATAACATTACAAGGATTTTAGTGTCTACCTATGATTGCAATGATAAACAAGTACTAGGCATGAAATGATCATTTTCACTACCAAAAGTTGAATTCCAAACATTGTTTGTGCTTAGTGTGATTAGATATCTTCTTAGGTGTGGAGAAAAAATCTGAGTTTTCACTCTGCAGTGGGATTGTATCATAGGAAACTACATCAAATAGCTCTACAACAGGGTTGAAGACAATCAGCTGTCATGTGCCTTATGAGAGTTGCATTTCTGTTCTCCCTATGATTTGGACATATTGAAAGAGAGTAGAAAAGATATTTTTCTTCCTATTGCCATCAATAAACTTGCCTATGTCTCTAAACAACAGAAATAGTTTCCTTTACTTGCTGTTGCTTGCCTTCAGTTCTCTTAATCCAAAATTATTTTTGAATTTTCAGAAGGGAGATGGCATGCTTATTCTCTTGTTGAGTTTGATTTTTGCTTTTTTTATAGTTGCTGTACTTTTTTCTTGAGCTCTCCATTCGAATTTTTGGCAGAGCGAATCCAGGGCTTTATCTAGAACAGTTGCATGTCAAATACAAAGAGCTTTGTGAGAAAGTAGAACAACGTAAACGTCTTAAGACAAATGGTGGCAATACAAATGGGAATAATCTATCTGGAGGTGTTGGTCGTGGTGAGAGATTGAATGCAGCCCAGAGGGAAAGGATGCGCCTTCTTACAACTGCCGCATTTGATCGGGGAAAAGGTGAAGATACTTTTGGTGCCAAGGATGAAGATTGGCAACTTTATAAACTTATGAGCAAAGATAATGATGATGACGATGATGAACACGATCCAGAAGAAACTGAGCTAACCCGAATCTCATCTAGGCTTCAGGTGAGCTTGCTATCAATTTAAATAGGTTTCTGTCATCTGTGCAAATTTCTGTCTCGCTTTATATTATGTTTCAGCCAGGTCTTTTTCGAATTGGGAATAACATAACTATTGGCTGTATCTGATTGTTCCTTGGCATCAATGTGGCAGGAGATCGACCCAACTTTTATTCCCAAGGCGGAATTAGGAACTTCCCAACAAGTTGTTGAGGTCCCCAAATTCCGTCCTCTGACCAAGGAAGATTTTCAGGTCATTCTTGGAGTTGAGAGATTCAGGTGTCCTGAAATCCTGTTTAATCCAAACTTAGTTGGGATTGACCAGGCTGGAATGGATGAGATGGCCGGGGTTTCAATTAGGAGGTTGTCATGTGACTCTAAAGATGTCGAAGACAGATTAACCCAGTCTATCCTTATCACTGGAGGGAGTTGTCTTTTCCCGGGTATAAGTGAGCGTCTGGAAGCCGGAATTCGTATGATACGGCCCTGTGGGTCTCCAATAAGGGTAGTTAGAGCATCTGATCCGGTTCTTGATGCATGGCATGGAGCTTCCATGTATGCTTCCGCCTTGCAATTTCCATCACAAACATTCACCCGGATGGATTATTATGAGAAGGGTGAAGATTGGCTCCGACAATACCAGTTGAGGTACTCACTATAGATCTTTTATTTTTCCCCCTCGCGGTGCACTGTGTTTTCCGTGCAAAATGATCATTCTTCTTCTTCGTATTTAAACTGTACATAGATACTTATTTATATCGTAGACATTTGTCCTTTGTATTTAGAAACTTTCTTACATGATCTTCTGAGGAAGCTATTCTGTATGTCATGCAAATGGATAAATGATGTGAACTGTAAGGTCCTTTTTGTGTTTTTTTTGGTCCAACTGTGAAGTCTTTGAGTAGTGGAGATTATTATCACGGGCAATATTGGTAGTTGATAGTCTTTAGACTTGGTGGCACGGAACTTACTAGAAAACAGATGCGAAAAGTTAAAAGAAGGAAAGTAGAAATTTGTAAAAGAACCTAACTTTTAGCAGAGATTCTGGGGAGATAACTGCTAGTTCAACATGAGACTATGCAAATTAAAAGCGATGTTTAAAAGTTGCATTATCTAACCATCCCAAGTTTGGGAATTTCCCATCGTGCGGAATTTCTATAAGACCAAGCGTGAATTGCTTGCATTTGACTTGCTTGGAAGCTTAAACTAATTAGTATTTGCGTAAACTAGCTCGAACACCCATTGATCAAAAGACTCAAAACTAAAAGTTGCTCTACATGGGGGATAAAACTCGAGCAGGCTTTGCTTTTCATAGAGCTGCTTGAAAGCATGTGTCACAGCATAAAAAATATATAATCAGTAAATAAGAGCGGTGTTCGGAAACTCAGGACGGCTAACTGGAGGCAGACATTTCTTCGAACAATTCCAAGTCCTCTGACCAAAACAGGAGCGACGGACCCAGATTGGATCTCAAAGCAAGCGGCACGGTTATGATTGTAGCTTGATTTTGCTTTTTTGTGAGCAATCTACTAGCCTCCCAGTTCAAAACAGAGATATTTGTAGCTTGATTTCCTTCATTGCAGAAACATCTTAACAGCATCCAAATTCGGAAAATCTTCCACCGAAAAGATAGTGGAAACCAAAACAATAGGATTCACGTTAAGAATCGCTCCCATGCCATTGCTGGTGTGAATCCAGGATTTATCTCATGTCGCGCTAAACTCGTGATCTATTTCCAGAAAACTGCACAAGTGAATCAGAAACGTTTTTTGTTCACTTTTTTTTATCAGACAATACAGTCCATTGCCTGAGCAAGTTAGTGCAAAGATGGATGGAACATAAGAGATTCAATTTCAAAACCATTAACTATGAGTGCATTTTGATGGGCATTTAGAAAGCCCTTTTAAGCCCCAAAGCCTTTTACCCCAAATTGAGGTGTTTGGTAACCACTCTTCAATCGGCTTTCAAGTGAAAGTCCACCATTGAAAATGCTAAAGGCCTCTTTAATGAAAATGGTAAGTTGCCTATTTTGTCCTCAAAATTTTATTGAAAAACCACTTTTGCCCATTTTAAAAACCAAGAAAACCCTAGATTTCGTTTCTCTTCCCACCCTTCCATCACTCTCTCCCTCAACCGCTTCTACGCTCTTCGCTCGGTGGGACTCCCTCACCTGCTGCCACCGCCGCTCCACTCGATTCCCGCCGCATTGGTTGAGGCCTTTGCCGCCTCTCCCTCTTGAAGGTATGGTCATTGTCGATATTGGGTGTGTTTGGTTTGGCATTTGGAAAGCCCATTGGGAAAATGTAAAGCAGTTTAGCCTAAAGAGCTTTAGAGGGCATGTAAAGACTGTTTGGTAAATTCTACTTTGAAAAACAACTTTGAGATAAATGTTGTTTAGTAGAAAACACATTTACAAAGCCCATTTGGTGATTAATCTAAATATTTTAATTTTTATTTGTTTAAAATTAAAAAAATAATGTTTGCAACTTTTTTAATTTATATTTGACAACAATTTTAAAGATGTTGTGTAAACAATTTTATTAAAATTAAAATTCATTTTTTTTTGCTAAAAAAAATCAAATGGAAAAAAATTTATGTACTCTCTTTCTCAATTAGAATAAAAATACTTTCATTACAATAAAAACATGATAACATATGCTTTGAGGAAAGAAGTTCATTATCCTTAAAAATTACAAATATCATTAATTATTTCATAAATTCATAGCTATTTGATCACGTAAACATGCCATATCATATGCTACATCATCATTTGAAGCATTACCCTCCCCATTTACATTATCAAGATCCGTTGTATATAAATTGGGATCCAAATCTACTATTCTTATTGCAAGATGTGAAGAACAATTCGTATAGTGATACAACATTTATGGTCACGTTTTAAGCAATTGCTGGAATCATCATGAGATATGTTGTCTCTTTTCTAGAGATATCAAGTGAAATTGAAGCCAGAAAAAAACAACACATGATTCCATCAGTCATCAAAATAATAACTCCAACCCAGTTGAATTGCAGGGGGAGGGGGCTACATTTGAGAGAAGTTAAAAGTAACAACTGAAGGTAATCGTCACTTTTTCAACAATTAGCACAATTAATAGCGCATGAATATAATATTCCCTAGGAAAATTGGTTCATTCCAACAATAGTCAAGGGCCTTAGAAGAAACACAAAATTTTGTGTGTGTGTGTGTGTGTGTGTGAGAGAGAGAGAGAGAGAGAGAGAGAGAGAGAGAGAGAATACTATAAAACTATAACATACAGCTAGTGAAATCAAAGATTTTAGCTTTGTTCTTCAACTCGTCTTGAAGAAGCTTTTTTGCCTTTTGTAGCCAATCTTCTAGTTTGTCCTGGAGAAGTAACAAACAAGCAATGAAATATATTGAGCTTCAGCTGCATTGAGAAAGCACATTAAGTACCGAGATATTATTATTTGTTCAATCAGATATCCATAATGTTTCTATTTGCCTGTTTTAAGTCATCATTTTGCATCTATAAGGTAAAATGTGCAGAAATTAATTTCAACCATGCATTTTTGTTCCTTAGGCTAGAAACACTCCACATTTAGCAAGACTTTAAGCGGATAAGGGGGCTGAATTGCAGATCAATAGTTCGACTACTAGAATGTTACAGAGCGCCTTGCTTTTGTTAAAAATTTAAAATAATAATAGTAATAATAAATAAATAATTTAATAAATCTATTGCTTTCTTGCTTGGCATACACGCTAAAGACCATAAGAATGTTTCATTTTAACCTCGATATTCACAAGTAAATCCTAAGGGCCCAACTTCTACTCTAAGACAGCAAAGTAAATTTTTAAATCCCATGCTTACCCAATTTCTGCAAACGAAAAACTTCGGAAAATACTTTTTTCGCAATCTACAGAACATTGATTATGTGTTTAATTGACAGTCTTTAACTGGCACATCATATCAAAATCGCACGTGATATAAGTACTTGATGACAAGATACTTAAGTTGCTAAGTATTTAAGAAATCCTCAAACTCTATAGCTAAAGAGTTGCAGAAGAGGAGAAATTAGATAACAATGGTGTAATGAACAGTGAGCACATTTACAATATTTCTTTCTACATGGGTCAAACCAATGACTTTAGGCATCCAAGACATGAAGGCAACTTATCCAAATACAAGTAAAATTTCAACAGCTATAGCAACAAAAGGTAACCTTTCCTAGCACAATTCTACAAAACAGCCTATGTGCCCGGCTTGACCCAACATTGTCCATTATTAAGAGTAGGATTATGCTATAATCCTGCCTCCATAATCCTGCCTCCTTCCTATGTAGGATGACTTGTAATAAATGACAAGGAACATCCAGAGGCTAACTTAAATGAAAGAAAAGGAATTTTACAATTATGGTGAATGATCCACAACTTCATCGTTTTCCAATTACTCTGTTCATCCTCTCCATCCAGCAAAACCGTATCAGCACTGCACTGGTGTCGTCTCAATACCAATTCACCTACCACAACAAGACATAGCTAGAAGCCAGAAGGGAACGAAGAACCAGGAATATCCGTCTCTTCCCCTTTCCTCCAATTCTCAGCTAAAACAGAACCCATCCCACTTTAACTAAGACAAGTCACATTAGCACCTAGAGTTCCCCCCACTGTTTCTCGGAGCAACAACATCATCTCGAAAGCACCCCCACGGCAAAAAAAGGCAAACGAATCGAAAGCATTCAGCCACCCACAAAGCAAAAATCAAACACCACCCACCACCGCCATTTCCCTCAAATACAAAAGAAAAACAACATCAAGGATGCAAGCGCTCCTGCAACGAGCGGATCGAAATAGCATGTGAAGACCTAATCTCGAACAACAAGGCGTGACGCGGCACATTTAGGACGCCATTGCACAGAACAACCAAGTGGTCGATGATATTGACGACGACGATGACGACCATACCTTCGAGAGGGAAAGGCGGCCAAGGCCTTGACCAATGCGGCGGAATCGAGTGGAGTGGCAATGGCAGCAGGTGAGGGAGTCCCACCGAGCAAAGAGCATAAAAGCAGTTGAGGTAGAGAGCGATGGAAGAGTGGGAAGAGAAATGAGATCTAGGGT
The DNA here is from genome assembly GCA_016097545.1 of Eucalyptus victrix. Taxonomy (NCBI): domain Eukaryota; kingdom Viridiplantae; phylum Streptophyta; class Magnoliopsida; order Myrtales; family Myrtaceae; genus Eucalyptus; species Eucalyptus victrix. The sequence continues at coordinate 23,175,401 of CM027844.1, forward strand.
TTTCTTGGTTTTAAAAATGGGCAAAAGTGGTTTTTCAATAAAGTTTTGAGGACAAAATAGGCAACTTACCATTTCATTAAAGAGGCCTTCAGCATTTTCAAGGGTGGACTTTCACTTGAAAGCCTATTGAAGAGTGGTTACCAAACACCTCAATTTGGGGTGAAGGGCTTTGGGGCTTGAAAGGGCTTTCTAAATGCCCATCCAAACGCACCCATCATCGACCACTTGGTCGTTCTGTGCAATAGCGTCCTGAATGTGCCGCGTCATGCCTTTTTGTTTGGGATTAGGTCTCCGTGTGCCATTTAGAGTCCGCTCGTTGCGGGAGCGCTTGCGTCCTTGATGTTGTTTTTCTTTTGTATTTGAAGGAAATGGCGATGGTGGGTGGTGTTTGATTTTTGCTTTGTGGGTGGCTGAATGCTTTCGATTCGTTTGCCTTTTTTTGTCGTGGGGGTGCTTTCGAGATGATGTTGCTGCTCAGAGAAACAGTGGGGGGAACTCTAGGTGCTAATGTGACTTGTCTTAGTTAAAGTGGGATGGGTTCTGTTTTAGTTGAGAATTGGAGGAAAGGGGAAGAGACGGATATTCCTGGTTCTTCATTCCCTTCTGGCTTCTAGCTGTGTCTTGTTGCGGTAGGTGAATTGGTATTGACACGACGCCAGTGTAGTGCCGATACGGTTTTGCTGGATGGAGAGGATGAAGAGAGTAATTGAAAAAACGGTGAAGTTGTGGATCATTCACCGTAATTGTAAAATTCCTTTTCTTTCATTTAAGTTAGCCTCTAGATGTTCCTTGTCATTTATTACAGTCATCCTCCATAGGAAGGAGGCAGGATTATAGCATAATCCTACTCTTAATAATGGACAATGTTGGGTCAAGCCAGGCACATAGGCTGTTTTGTAGAATTGTGCTAGGAAAGGTTACCTTTTGTTGCTATAGCTGTTGAAATTTTACTTGTACTTGGATAAGTTGCTTTCATGTCTTGGATGCTTAAAGTCATTGGTTTGACCCATGAAGAAAGAAATATTGTAAATGTGCTCACTGTTCATTACACCATTGTTATCTAATTTCTCCTCTTCTGCAACTCTTTAGCTATAGAGTTTGAGGATTTCTGAAATACTTAGCAACTTAAGTATCTTGTCATCAAGTACGTATATCACGTGCAATTTTGATATGATGTGCTAGTTAAAGACTGTCAATTAAACACATAATCAATGTTCTGTAGATTGTGAAAAAAGTATTTTCCGAAGTTTTTCATTTGCAAAAGTTGGGTAAGCATGGGATTTAAAATTTACTTTGATGTCTTAGAGTAGAAGTTGGGCCCTTAGGATTTACTTGTGAATATCGAGGTTAGAATGAAACACTCTTCTGGTCTTTAGCGTGTATGCCAAGCAAGAAAGCAATAGATTTATTAAATTATTTATTTATTTATTATTACTATTATTATTTTAAATTTTTAACAAAAGCAAGGTGCTCCGTAACATTCTAGTAGTCGAACTATTGATCTGCAATTCAGCCCCCTTATCTGCTTAAAGTCTTGCTAAATGTGGAGTGTTTCTAGCCTACATTCTTTAGGAACCAAAAATGCATGGTTGAAATTAATTTCTGCACCTTTTACCTTATAGATGCAAAATGATGACTTAAAACAGGCAAATAGAAACATTTTGGATATTTGATTGAACAGATAATAATATCTCGGTACTTAATGTGCTTTCTCAATGCAGCTAAAGCTCAATATATTTCATTGCTTGTTTGTTACTTCTCCAGGACAAACTAGAAGATTTGCAACAAAAGGCAAAAAAGCTTCTTCAAGACGAGTCGAAGAACAAAGCTAAAATCTTTGATTTCACTAGCTGTATGTTATAGTGTTATAGTATTCTCTCTCTCTCTCTCTCTCTCTCTCTCTCTCTCTCTCTCTCTCTCTCACTCACACACACAATTTTGTGTTTCTTCTAAGGCCCTTGACTATTGTTGGAATGAACCAATTTTCCTAGGGAATATTCTATTCATGCGCTATTAATTGTGCTAATTGTTGAAAAAGTGACGATTACCTTCAGTTGTTACTTTTAACTTCTCTCAGATGTAGCCCCCTCCCCCTGCAATTCAACTGGGTTGGAGTTATTATTCTGATGATTGATGGAATCATGTGTTGGTTGTTTTTTTTTCTGGCTTCAGTTTCACTTGATATCTCTAGAAAAGAGACAGCATATCTCATGATGATTCCAGCAATTGCTTAAAATGTGACCATAAATGTTGTATCACTATACGAACTATACTTCACATCTTGCAATAAGAAGAGTAAATTTGGATCCCAATTTATATACAACGGATCCTAATAATGTAAATGGGGAGGGTAATACTTCAAATGATGATGTAGCATATGATATGACACGTTTACGTGATCAAATAGCTATGAATTTATGAAGTAATTAAGGATATTTGTAATTTTTAATGATAATGAACTTATTTCCTCAAAGCATATGTTATCATGTTTTTATTGTAATGAAATTTATTTTTATTCTAATTGAGAAAGAGAGTACATAATTTTTTTCCATTTGATGTTTTTTAGCAGAAAAATGAATTTTAATTTTAATAAAATTGTTTACACAACATCTTTAAAATTGTTGTCAAATATAAATTTAAAAAGTTGCAAAAATTATTTTTTTTTAATTTTAAACGAATAAAAATTAAAATATTTAGATTAATCACCAAATGGGCTTTGTAAATGTATTTTCTACCAAATAGCATTTCTTTCAAAGTTGCTTTTCAAAGCAAAATTTACCGAACAATCTTTGCATTCCCTCTAAAGCCCTTTAGGCTAAACTGCTTTACATTTTCTTAATGGCTTTCTAAATGCCGAACCAAACGCATCCTATGAACCTTACATTTCATATATGATAATGCATTTTGACCCGTGGTCAATAGCAAGTAGACAATCCTGTCCTTCTACCCCTGCAATAGCCACTGCCCCTCTTCTTCAATCTCAAAATCCTTATGATAATAAGATTTCAGCCTGCCCTTTGCCAAGCTCACCGTATCCTTATTCAATGGTAGCCGCCTAAACCCGGCCCTCAGGTTTCGCACGCGAGACATTTTGTATGTCTTCGCCCTCTCGATCCTCTCCGAGCCCTTGCACGATGTACCATTGCCAGTGGAAGAGCACCTCCCGGGATCGAGCGCCGAAAAAGGGGACACATGGCCACCATTTTTTACTCCCTGAATGAATACGTTGGGATTCATCTTTCTGATCAGATTGAGCATGGCGTCTCGTGGACTGTCCACTGTCTAGTTGAGTATGTTCTGAAATCTATACATACAGTTAACGACGAGGATTTCATCACCGTAGATATTTAGCTCCTCGATTTTAATGGCATACCAATTTTTTGCTACTCAAATGGGACATTGAAAGTTTTAGCGTAGCTCGTCAAGCGTCTTCCGGTTTCCTCAACTATTTTCAAGTCAATCGTACGTGGGCCCATTATACGTGGGCCCATTACCAGTCTACCACACAATCTCTCGTTGGTTTGATTAGGCGACGGATGCTGCCCTGCAGCCGGTGGACACCTCTCCCCAATGATCTCGTAGAATTGTTCCTTGGCTGCCTCGAGCCCCGAGGGCTCATGACAGACGATGCTCTTCTCTTCTACGTTTTCCTCCATAAGCATCTGCTCTACGTACTTGAGAGATGCATCGTAAAATCATAGTCCTCAACTGGTTCCTTCCCGATGTTTGCCCCCGAAGGAGGCGCATAGATGTTACTACAGGTAAAGTTATCGAGCATGTCTTCGATCGTGGCCCCACTAACAAGATCATCCTTCGGTAAAAGTGAAAACGCCGCATCATCACCATCATCGAGTGCGTCCCCATCAATTAGACTAATGACTTCATCTGGCGGTCGATCCATTTCTACATAAATTGCTAGGCTCGGAAGCATTTCCGAACATCAATAGCTCAAAGAGATCTTGAAAAAACTTTGTACCGAAATTCATCAGCTCGCTGTGTAAAAGCAGAAATGATTCCCCCCATGACTCAATCAGGCCGACAACTGGGTAGAAGTCTTGAATTATCCTTTTATTGGAGCTAAAGCTCCAAGCTTGTACGGATTTTAGCAAAATGAAACACAGAATGAAATTTGAGTACAGAGTACAAGCTAATATTGTTTCATATAGAAACAGAACGAGATCGAATACTTCAACTCTTTCCGAGGAAGTAGGGGCATTCAGTTGACTTTTTTATCGAACCGATCAAGTTTTGTTCGCAGAAAAAGAAGGGCTGTAAAATATTGAGCGTGCCGTGGCTCATTATGGGTTGCTGATGGCCGTCCCGCCATTTGTAGAGGGAGATGAAAGAGGAGAGAGAGAAGGGTATAAGGGAAAACTCAGCCCTGTGTAGGCCGTAGCACTACTGGATACAATTTTGGCTATAACATTGCAATTGTACAGAACGTACTAGCTTGATTGCAATAATGAACATGCATTGGACAGTCAAATAGTCAATTATTGCAACCAAAAGTCGAATGCTGAGCATCTGGTGTGGAGAAAAAAAAAACCTGAGTTTTCCCCCTACAGTTAGATTGTATGAAAGGAAATTACATAGCATAGCTATACAATAGGGGTACAGACAATCAGCTGTCAGCCTGTCATGTGCATTTGCATTTGCATTTCTGTTCTTCCCATAATTTGGAAGGATATTGAAAGAGGGTAAAGAAGATATTTCCTTCTTTTTGCCATCAATGAACTTGCTTATGTATCTAAACAACAGATCTAAGTGTGATGGCATGCTCGTTCCTGTGGCATTTGGAAACTCTCTTTTATCTTAAGAGAAAGCTAGAACGGGACTTCCTGAAATACGGAAGGGGGAAAATTACTAGAACGAAAGAAGGAAAAAAAAGAAGAACCGAACATTTAGCAGAGATTCTGGGGAGATAACTGCTAGACACTATGTAAATCAAGAATGATGTCTACTAGTAGCATTGCACGATTCATGTCGATACCTTTTTCCATCTGAACATCCCAAGTCTGGGATTTCCTTCATCATGGAATATCTCTAGACCAAGTGTGACTTCTGTGCCTTTGATTAATGTTGTGTGTGCAAACTAGCTTGAACGCCTATTAACGATAAGACTCAAGACCAGAAGTTGCTCTACATGGGGAAGAATTTGGGCAGGTTTGCTTCTCATGGGAGCTGCTTGAAAGCATGCATCATGGCATCAAAATTGAATGAACAGAAAATAAGCAGTGTTTGGTCCTCAGGATGGCCGACTCAAGGTAGAGATATCTCTTTAAGCAACTGTAAGCTCATAAAAATTTTCTTCGCAAACCAAAAAGTAGCAATGGACCCAGATTTGATCTCAAAACAGACCACAACCATGATGATTGTAGCATGATTTTCGAAACAAACCATGCTAGTGATGACTGTAGCATGATTTTCCTCTGTTGCAGACGACCTAATAGCATCTCAGCTCACATGATCCCAACACAAACCACAACAATATTAATAATTATAGCATGATTTTCCTTCATTGCGGGCACAACCTAACAGCATCCCAGATCACGTAATCTATGACCATGAAGATAATGAAAAACCACAGCAATATGACTCACTTTAACAGTGATTCCTATGCCAGTCACTCCTAAGCCATTGCTGGTGTGGAATCTGGGATTTCTTTCATGTCCTGCTAAACTTGCTATCATTTTCAACAAACTGCATAGAAATGTTTTGTTTCTTTTAGACAGTACAATTCCCTCCAACATGTGCAAAGATGCAGGGAAGCTAAGATATTCAATTTCAAAACCACTGATTGCGAACCTTACCATTCATATCTGGAAATGCTTTCTGACACTATGATAGAAACAGTAAGAGCACAAACAGAGAAGAAGGAAGTGAAAATCATTCCTGATCTACTTTCGACTGGCAATTTATACATTCAACAATCAGGCCTCCAGGTCGATAGCGCATAGATAATCCTGCCTTTCCAGCCCTGCAATAGCCACTGCCCATCTTCTTCAATCTCAAAATCCTTATGGTAGCAAGATTTCAGTTTGTCCTTTGCCAAGCTCACCATATCATTATCCAAGGGTAGCTGCCTAAACCCAGCCCTCAGGTTTCGCACGTGTGATGATTTGTATGTCTCGGGCCTCTCAATCCTCTCCGAGCCTTCACAAGCAATGACATTCATTGCCAGCTTCCCGAGCATCTCTTGCTCGAGCAGCAACCTCTCTGGGTCGTCACGAGGTACGGTTGCCTCAAGAATGTCAAAGACAGCTGAAAAATGGAAGAGTGCCTCCCGAAACCGCGAAATGAAAAAGGGGACACCATGGTTACCATTTACGACTGCCTGAATGAAAACATCGGGATTCATCTTTTTTATCAGATTCAGTACGACATCTCGTGGACTCTCCGCCAGCACCGTGTCATCAAGTATGTTATGGAATCTATGTATGCAGTTCACAACAAGGATCTCATCACTGTGGATATTTAGCTCCTCAACTTTAATGGCATCCCAACCTTTCACTATAGCATTAAACTTGAACGGGACATTGAAAGTTTTGGCGTAGCTCACCAAGCGTCTGCCAGTTTCCTCAATGATTTCATCTGGTTTAAATCCAGGTTGTGGCAGATCAATCGCAGTAATCCGAAGCTCAGGTGGTCCACTGGGGCTTGATGAGAGACGCTCTATAAGGCCAGGCCACTGGAAACCATAAAGAATTCCAAAATCAATGATGTGCAACTTGGGTGCCTCTCTGGCCACGTTCAATATCGTCTTGTTCGAGAAGTAATTTGAGAGCTTCATAAATGGACAAATTGTGAGGTTTAGATGATAAGCCTTCAAGACATCAACAGCTGATCTTGGCCTAGCCATGAGAGCCTTAAAAATTTGAGAGCCTGACCCAGCAAGGCGTGCCTCCAGACCATTTGCAAAATAGTGTGCCATCCTTTGCATCCCGTCCCCAGTGGGAGACGCATGCCTTCTGATCTGCTTGAGCAGCTCACCTGCGCTTCCTCGATCATCCATAGTAACAGCTTGTGCACAAAGTGTCAAAAGAGTTCTCAAGTCGACCACATCCCTCTTGCGCCTGCCTTGCTTCTTGCCGTGGGCCTTCCCCTCATTTGGTGCTTTCGATTTGCCATTCTGCATCATGTTCCGTAGAGCTTCACGAAGGGTAGCTTCACTTTCTTTATGATTAAGCAACACCATGTCGAATATCTCTGACCTCACAGTTGATTCAGTGTGAACTGATAAATACTTGCTCATCCTTCCTACTTCTGAGTTCACATCCTCCTGCAAAGGATTTTTCTTTCCCCTGTTTCCTCCAAGGTTGGCAAACATGTTCTCATCCATCTCTTCATTTGGAACCAAACTCGTAGGCTCTTCGGTTTGTTCATTAAAGGAAAATTCACCCCTCTCAGGATCAACTAGAATTTCATTTCCAAAAGCAAGCGACTCTCTCGTTTCTTCACTGTTGCCCTTGAACTGCATAACAGACTCACTTCCGATAAGTTCAGACAAAGAAATGGCATTCACTGGAGATTCAGCATGTCCAGCAGTACTGATACCAACACGGACATCATCTAATGACTGGGCAACTGAAGATGAGATGGATTGAGACACCGTGGTGAGGACAGTATGTTCTTCTGATTCATAGTTCGGCTCTGACTCAACCAATTTAATCACACTATCGCTACCACCACACGAGCTTTCATTGGTTTGATTAGGTGATGGATGCTGATCTGCAGCTGGCGGGTACCTTTCCCCAATGACCTCGTAGAATGATTTCTCGGCTGCCTCAATTGCCGAGGCCTCATGACACGCAACGCTCTTCTCTTCTATGTCTTCCTCCATAAGCATCTGGTTAATGTACCTGAGAGCTGCATCACTGAAATCATAGTCCTCAGCCGGTTCCTTCCCAAGGTCAGCACCCAAATGAGGCGCGCATGTGCAGCTATAGGTTAAGTCATTGAACATGTCGTCGATCGTGACCCTACTAACAAGATCGTCCTCCCGTAAAATTGAAAAGGCTGCATCATCACCATCATCGAGTACATACCCATCAATGAAACTATCGAGTTTGTCTGGTGGTCGATCCATTTCTATATAATGTGCTAAACTCAGAAGTGCTTCAGAACATCAATAGCTCAAAGAAATATATAAAGAACTTGAACCAGAATTCCTCAACTCGCTCTATACATCGATTTTCCCAAATCGTGACTCAACCCAGCGCCCAACTGGGTAAAATTCTTGAAGCCTTTTCTTGGAGATAAAGTTCCAAGCTTGCATGCAATTCAGCAAAATGAAACAGAGAATGCAGTTTGAGGACCAGTACAAGCTGATTTTGCTTCAAATTAAAACAGAACGAGATTAAATACTTCCCTTTCTGAACTCTCTCCCGAGGAACTGGGGGGGAATTCTGCAAGATTTGACCTTTTCCTTGAGCCGACCAAGTTTGATCTTGAGAAAGTAAAAAGAAAAGGCTGTAAATCTCAGGCGAGAGAACAGCCAGTTCGATTTCAGATTCCTCAGAAACATCCCATGTGATGGTCGACTCTTGAGAGGCCTGCGCACACGTTTTCCCTGGTCAAATTACCTTCGGCATCACGTTACTGGGCCACGAGCATTTTTATATCCCCAGAAAGGAGACTCGTCGCGTGGCTGCCAAAGAAGTAAAAAGCCCTGCAGATCGCTAGCCCGACTAAGAGCCAGTTTGTTGCAATTAATTTCACGGTAGATATTATTTTGAAAAAGGATGTTCCCGTCATTTTAAAGTATTTGGCAAGTTTTCACAATTATGACGAGCACAATTGACTAAAATCTCAAAGTAATTTTTAACTTGAAAAACGAAAATTACTCATTTGTATCTCATTAATTACATTCAAACTACTTAAATCGAAGCTATTTATTTATGCCAAAGAACTAAACTTCACAATTTCAAAAATCTTACAAAATGTTCGATGGCCTCCGTGTAGCTGGGCTCCACTTCTATTCCACTATATTAGAATAAAGAATACAAATTTGCCTCGAGCGGCCCATTAAAATCACTTAAATAAATCATTTATGTCAAAATCCCAAAAACCCTAATGTCACGCCACCAAAACTGCCTAATTCTGCCAACACCATCTCCTGCCGCTGACCACCACCTCCGCCATTTTGGACCACTGAAGGAAGCCGCTCGTCACTATATCGGCCCCTTTCGACAATCAAGATTGCCGCGGGCTATCACGATCTTGGATTGAGGTCGCCATGCCACAGAACCTCGGATGCATTCACCATTAGCCTACTTCTCACGTTACTTTGCATTGTAATTCTTTTGTTCAATCACATATTTGTCGATAATTTTCTTTAAAGTAGAAAAACTACTCCTGCAGTATTCCCAGGCTTTCTAGCGCCACCAGAAGTCACGGGTTGCACGTTCTGTCGCCCACTTCAGGCCCATTTGCTGATTCCACCATATTAAAAGCTATTCTTGATAGTAGCGAGATAATCTTGGGAGGGACCTGCTTTTATATTGGGTAATGAGGAAGGATACGTTGATGTATGTCCCAAATACCATGTAATAGTTATATATTAAGAATTTCAGTTGTACTATCATTATTATTATTTTAAAATGGTAATAACATATCCATTCATTTATCCAATTATTTTATATTTATGAATGATTCCATAAGATTAGTTACAACTAGACTTATTCTTAAAACATTAAGAATATATGTGACAGGTTCATAGTTAGACTAAATCTTTAAATCGTTCCCAATCGATGGATTATTGAGTAGATATTAATGATTCCATTAAAACTGATGTGTTCTTAACTTCACCATTAAGTATTGGATATTTAAAGGAATTATGAGTCGCAAGTCATTGGGTATTGTGATACATGAGTTAGAACACAAATGTTTGTATTAAATAAGTTCACTAAACGTGACACATATATAATGATTAGTGACATGGAAGCTTTTAGTGTGGTTAATGTCTAATTGTTCATGCTTTTTAGTCTTATATAAATAATTTTAAACTTGAGGTATAGTGTTAACTTGTGTGTCGAACAACTATGGTTCACATGTGCATTAATGTTGGGTCGTTAATCCGTCTTTATATCCAATGGTCATAGTTTGTTCATATATGAAATTGCGCGTGTACGCAATATGGAATGTGTTTCCTTATTACATACAAGGTATAATAATAATGTCATATATGATCTAATTATGACACTACATTAAAATCCTCAGCAAGGGTTATAATCGAAAATAAATTATTTATATCTCAAATAAAATGCATGTCAATTAGATTTGTATATATGATCAAATTGGTGACTTGACAAATATTTTCATGGTTTTTGTTCAATCGGGATACAGTAAGATAAAATGATTGAATTACATTATAAGCCAAAGCTAACAAGTTCATTATGCTTTTAAAACATTTATCTAGGTAGCCATAATATATTGCTAGATGCCAATCATGACTTGTAAGACCCAAAGATTAATCGGGACAATTAATTCTTTTGAGAGTACTAATATGTTAATACAAGTCTTACTACCAACTTAGTGATAAACCTAGGGATGTCACACACCATAAATAATTAGGATAATGTGGAACAAGATAGAAATAATATTGCAAATGTTTTTGCAATTACTACAATCGAATTGAGTCAACTTGAAATTAAATTAAATGAGATTTAATTTAATTTTTATTACAATCATGAGCCCACTTGCATATGATGCACAAGCATGCCCAAAGTGAATATATATTAACATATTCCAAATGCACACATAAGATTATGTCATTTTTATTTTTTTTATTTATATTTATTCATTTATTTAATTGATTAATAAATGAGCGCATGGTCTGCAATGCACATCACATGTGCGTGTTTTAATAAATGATAATTAGATTTTTAAGAAAATGCACAAAGCATCATGCCCATGCACAAAGCATCGTGCATGAATAGTCAAAAATGGTTGTTGATCGTCCCACAATCAGCAACCGTTGCTAATTCAAGAGGGCTTTTTTAAAAATACTGCTTAAAGGAGAGATAAGAGTTGGTTGCAAAGTACCAAAACAAAAAAAAGGCATGCGTGTTCTTGTGTGTTTGTACACAAGAAAGAAAAGGGATTATCTCTTATTTGGGCTGTGGCTAAAACATCAAGGATATGGGGATTGTTTCCACGAGATTGCTAGCATGATCATAATGGAAATTATCCGAAAGTTCTCTCTTCCATTCGACGTCCATTGGTGGTGTGTTGAAACTAGAGATGCGACATTTGTAGGGCTCGAACTGAAGAACATCCGAACCAATTTGTTTAAAGCGCGCTTTAAGAGGTAATTCGTTTAACTCCATTTTATATTCAGATTTTTTTATTAAAACGCACGAACAACACCTTTTGAAAATCATGTATAGAAGCATATAATCTTTGTTTCGCTGTGTTTTTTTGTTAATTTTACCTATACATGATTCATGAAACCCCAATAGAATATTACATATGCTGAGTCTATATAGATCAACACGATCATAACTATTAAAGATCATGATCATTTCATTCCAACGACTGTGAACGATCTTGGATTTCATATGGCACATGAGAAATAAAGTGCATGCTACGATTTGCACCAATGATTCACCTTAAGTGTTTAGGACTCGTCAAAGCATCTTATAGAGAACATGTTCAAATAGTCAAGTTGTGAAATCTAGAATTTTCGTAATTATAATATTATAACATTTGGAAATTCATATTATGATAATGATACTTATATTATAAGTTAAGTAATGTAGAAATTTTAGTGAATTGTAAATTTCTTGGGTTGTGATGGATAATTTTTCCTTAAACATAATTGTTTCGCATATGATGTGTTGAATTGAATTGATAAATGTTGATGTGTGTGCTAATAGTAGGGTGATATTAATTAATTTATCATTGTCTTGGTAGTTGATGTGTGATATAAATTGTGTAAACTTTGGCTAATTAATAATAGTAGTGATCCACTTACATTAATGATGTTGAAGGAAGAAGGTTTACATTTTCTTACTATATTTTACTCACAAAATTTCAATTAAAATTGGTAAGAGACACTTGTTCTTAAAATGGGGTTTGGATGGCCAAGTGTCTCCTCAAGAAGTCTTATTATTAAGTTTGACACCTAAGGATTAAGTTATGATTTCCCAAATGAGTCATTACTTCTTGCATTTCCCCTAGCCATGTACAAGACTTTGCCTTGAAATTTTGCCACAATGCATAGCTCCACCTAGCAATTGAAGACCCATTTTTTATCGTGGTAAAAATATTAATAAAACTTCTCTTGGCCGTATAACCCTTTTGATCTTTGCAAAAATTACAAGAACACTTGCATTTGTTATTCTTGTTGAGAAAACTCCTATTAGATTTCGAAGTTGATAAAACTTTTCTATTTCTATTCTTATTCTCACTTGAAGAATACTAAACTTTTGTGAAATTCTATCAAAATCTATCTTATAGCAGAAGTCTGCCCCACTCTGATGAAGACCCAATCTATCTTCTAGCTTAAATAAGAATTCTAGACTAAATTTCAAGATGTCACAGAACAGATTCACAAATAGCCAAATTCGACCAACGGGACAGATTCACAAATGGACAAATTATGTCATTGGAAATTCTAGTAGAAATAAGTGAAACGAATAGATTATGACTAGTAGAATTTTAGTAGAACAAAGCAACACAAATATGCAATAGGTCATCAAAATAAATATGACACAATGACCAAATTTAAACTAATTAGAATGAAGCAAAAAGAAACAGAACGAACATGCAAAGTGGTTATCAAGACAAATATGGTAGAATGATCGGATTCTAACTACCTAGAATGAGGCAAAAAGAAGCATAATAAATATGCAATGGTTCATCAAGACAAATATGGTAGAATAGCCAAATTTTAACTTTCTAGAATGAGGTAGAATGAAATAGAACAGACATGCAATAAGTTATCAAGACAAATATGACAAGATGGTTAGATTCTAACTACCCAAAATGAGGTAAAAAGAAGCATGATAAACATGCAATGAGTTATTAAGCTAAATATGGCAGAGCAACCATATTCTAACTACTTAAGTAGTTAGTAAAAAGAGATAGAACAAACATGCAATAGGTCATCAAGCTAGATATGACAAAGTAATCAAATTCTAACTACCCCGAATGAAGTCAAAAGAAGTAAAATGAATATGTAATGGGTCATCAAGATAGAAATGGTAGAATGAACACGTTTTGACTATCCAAAACCACACAAAATGAACTAGAACAAACCAAAACAAAGCAAGACGAACTTGTAAGAAATTATCAAGCCACTCAACAACTACCATACCCATAACATGCATATCAAGACTTCACCTCTCACCCAATCAATCAAGATAAAAGTAACTAAGTAGATTTAAGGTAACTTAATGTTGGAAACTTCACTTACCTCGACACAATTGCAAATCATGAATTATTGATTGCCTTCACCACTTTAGTAGCTCTTGAATATGAAATTTTATTTTTTAAATTTTTGGATTGAAAAGTGGAAATAATACATGCAAGTTTCTACTTGAATTTTGGAGGAACGAAAGGCGTTTTATGGCAAAGATAGGATGAGTTCTTATCAAAATTAATTAAGATAACTTCACATCTTTCATTGCTAGGTGTAATTTTGCTGGCTAATCTTCAGCTTAATGTGGCACAAATGCAAGGCAAAGGTCTTGCACATGTCAAGGGAAATGCAAGAAAAAAATGAGTCATTTAGCGAAAATTATGATTTAATACATAGGTGTCAAAATTAGTATTAAAAATGTTGTTTGCTAGAAACATATGGTCATGCAATACTTAGTACAAGAACGACACTTAAAATTTTAATTAATAAATTTTGCAAGAGAAATGTAGCAAGCAAAATTTAATCCTCTTTTTCTATAATTATTAACATAAGTCATTCACTACTATTATTACTTAACTAGAACTTTCACAGTTAATATCAACCATCACTACTAAGTTACAATAAATTAATTGATACCACCTTAGTATTAGCGTACGCATAATTTAATTCACACGTCGGACTTGGGACGATTTACGTTTACGGAAAAATTATCCGTTGCATCTTCCGAAATTTACAATTCAACTAAAACTTCTATGTACCCGTTTAAATACTAAAACAAATAATACTTAGCTCAAAATTTAAGTATCATCATCACACATGGGAATTTCTGATATTACATAATTACAAGTACACAAATTTCGGATGTCACAATGGACACCCCTCAACCTTTGTGCTTTGAAGTCCCTATGCATTATGAAGGCCTTTATGAAAGTGTGCTTAAATCAGAGTCTGAAATAGTTTATACCAAGTAGTTCTACTATGTAGGCTAATGTAGGAGGTTTCACGGAGTGGGTTCCTTTTCGATTCATTGCTTGGTACTAGAACTTTGACGGCGAGTTAGTCTATTGAGGGGCTTCGATTTTGACAATGGAGACGTATCAGACGAAGAAATTCTTGACCTATTACTTCAGTCTGGATGTTTATTTAGACAAACTTTTGAAAGTATAATGTAGGATGGAGATAGGTCTCCCCATTTCTACCTAGACTTTTCTCTTTCTACTTGAAATGTGGTCGAGTTGTGACTTGAAATGTGGATAAATAAAGAAGTTTAAGTATGTTATCTAAACTCGTACAATATTCTTTGTAAAGGAATTTTGGAAAATGTTTAATTACGCTTTTGCATGCTTAAAGGGAATAATTTTATAATAAACACATCATGGGTGACATTCTGGGGGCGTCGCACAAGTACCAAGGCAAGTGCGTCATGAATCAACCTCATCTTCTGTGTGATCTACCTCCCCAATTCGTGATTTTAAGAAGGTCAGGGCCAAGCCAAACATACCTACTTATGTGGTTCATGTAAGAATAATCGTGACTCGCGTGATGTTATTAATTCATGATTTAATAACTATTTAAGTGCTAAAATGTTTTGGTTATGAAAAAGATGAAAATATGCAATTCCATTGGGAAGTTACAATTCCTTCGAAGAGGTGCAACTCTCATGAAGATAAAATGTGTTTTGATAAAAGACACTTATTGATAGCTTGTATAAATAGATTCCGGTCCTCTCTCCACCCAAGACAATGAGAGTGCCAAAAGTTGGTACAAATGGACACGTAAGTGCCAAAAGTTACGAAAGTGATACTTAAGTACCAAAATTGGAGCAAAATTGATCACTTAAGTGCCAATCCGGCCAAAATGCTGACGTAGCAATTTTGCAACGAAACAAGTCCAAAATAGCATCGTTTTGGTGTTGACATGATAGAAAATTAATATAAAAATTAATTAAATGAAATTTAAAACTAAATTTATATAAAACATTTAAAAATAATAATAATAATAAAAAGGGTGGGGAGGCGGCTAAGGGTTGAGCCCTCCCTACTGCCGTCAGGAATGGCTTGCGACGGAGGGGGGAGGGTCAACTAGGTTCGTTGGGCCCTAGCCAGGGGCCGGCAACCCCAGCCAACTAGTTGCGAGGGCTCGCTCTCCCTCACCCCAATTTGGCTGCCCACTGAGGCGACCCCCAGTGGGCGGCGGCCCTTGGCCCGACCGACCCTCCCCCCTCCATCATCGACCCTTCCGACGGCGGCGGGGAGGCGGCGGCGATGAGGGCTTAGCCCGTCGCCGCCTCCCCTTTTTTAAAATAAAAAAAATATTTTCAATGTTTTTTAATATTTTGTATTTTTATTTATAAATGTTTTAAATAAATTTAATTTTAAATTTAATTTTATTAATTTTTATATTATATTTTTTTACCACATCAACACCAAAACAACGTTGTTTTTGCATTGTCTAGCCATGTCAGCATGCAAAACGATGCCATTTTGCACTTATTTTGCTGGAAATTGCACACGTCGGTATTATGGCCGGATTGACACTTAAATGATCCATTTTGCTCTGATTTTGGCACTTAAGTGTCACTTTCATAACTTTTGACACTTAAGTGGCTCTTCGTGCCAACTTTTGGCACTTTAAGCAATCTTTTGCCTAAGTAAAAGAGTAGGTTAAGGGAAAGAAATCAAATTTCTTCGTTTCTCTTGTTTTCTGCAGCAATCATTTTCAACATTGATTCTATGGATAAAGGTATGTCTTCATCCTTGTTATTGTGAAAAATCATAAAGATCTAAATTCCCTTGTTTTTGAATTTCCACATAAAGAATTACATTATTGTTTATAGTTTAGTACTTTTCATTCATCCAAACTTAATATTTTTAAGTTGATCTTTCAAATGACAAAATGAATATTATATTTGAGAAAAAGAAAAATAATAAAGACCTTGCTCTACACGCCTAATGGATGTAGATGGCCGATCCAGAATAATAATCGAGATAAAATACATCACAATGCAATAATCGTGTTAAATTGGAATTTGAAGATGACAAAGTAATCAAAGGTTACTAACGTCTTTAATGATTGAGTAACCAAGTGAAAGATGCATAAACTGCTATGCAGGTGATTTTTTTAATAGAACTTGTAAAGGAAATTATCAATGATTATACTTGAAAGAACCAAAAAATAGACTATATGTTAAAGTTGAACTTATTCAAATTATGTCCAGACGTTAAGGTTAAATCTGTTCATACGCAAACTTTAAGAATGAATTTGTTCAAACTTAAATCCAGATTGTGAAATCTACTTCAGACAAATCATACTTAGACTTTACATACAAAACAAGATAGGTACCAAACAAAGCAAGCTCAAAACATAGCAGGTTTAGAACAAGACAACTTGGCAGAACATGACACAAGCTTAGAACATATAATGGTAAGTGATCTAGTTTGGATTTCACACCCAGAAAGATATGATTCATTCAATCTAATTGATTGGCAAATCAATCCTAAAGACAAATTCTCTCTAAATGGAGAAACTCTACTTATGGAAAATAGACTCTGGTTTTATGGGCGACCATAATTAAGTGGAGATTCTGCTTCCATCGCTCAACGATCACTCAATCATCTTGGTACAGTTTTGTCTAACGAGTAGATTTGAAGATGATCCTCTAGAGATTGTCCAACGGCTAGTATTTAAGTCGAGGAGTATATAAAGAGATTAAGGGACTGAGAAGCAAGTAAGAGATGAAGTATAGAATATATAATTCCAAAGTTCGAGCGTATTTTGGCTATACACTCATCTTTCATGAGCTTCAATTTTGTGATTACGAGAGAAGTACAGAAAGAGTGATTGACCGATGTAATCTTTTATTGATCATATAATGGAATCTAGCCAATAAGTTATTAGTGTGGGAGAATGGATATGTGATTGATCTAAGCCAAATCATAATAAACCTTGTGTGGAATTTCTCAACCCTTAGCTCTTATTGTTTATTATTAAAATATATTGCACACTCGCTAGGTGTCTCTAAATTATGTTCTATCTCATAAAAAAAAAAAAAATTTAACCTTTGAGTAGACTTTGATCTTAACTCATTCTAATTCACATTAATTTGTGAGGGTCTTATAAAATCACCTATTCACCTCATTTAGGTGACACTTGCTAGCTACATCAATTGGTATCAAAGCAAGTTGCTCATTTTTATTAAAGTGTTTTCATTTTTGAGCTAAAAATGTTTTATTTTATTTTTATTTTATTTTTTTGAGCTAACAATCTTCTATGGTTAGGATTATAACACCAAGTCTCATTGAATGACAAAGCAACACCAGTCCATCATACCTTAATGGGAAATATTACAAATTTGGAAAAATAAGATTAAGGTATTCCTCAAATCCAAGATCCTTTGAAATGGGATGTTGTGAATAAAGGAATCAATCCTAACGCCATATCAGCTTCAATCAGAAAAAAAAGATAGAGAAATTCTTGAACCTTCTATCACTCTATCTCAGACAAAAATAACAAAAAGGGAAGCCCTAGATGCAAAAGCTATCTACTCTCTTTATTGATTTATCATCTACTAAGTATAAGAGAATATCTTATTGTGAAACAACCAAAGAAATATGGGATAAACTTCATGTCACTTATGAAAGGATGGATCAAGTTAAAGAAACAAAAGTAAACATATTGCTTGGACTGTATAAGTCTTTCATGATGAAGTTAGGAGAATCCATCAGCAAAATGTTCGGCAAATTCATTGACTTAGTGAACGGTCTAGCATGCCAAGGGAAATCCAATTTATGGACCCACGAAAGTGAACAAATTGCTGTGAGAACTCTTAAAGGATTGGAACAACATCAAAATTTCAATTTGAGAGACTCAATGAATCATATGCCCTTATCAGTCAATGAACTCATTTGGACTCTCCAATCATATGAAGTAAAATGTATAAATGATGAAGATCCTAAAGGAAAGAAGTTAAGTACCTTAAAATCAAACATTGATTTTGATGAGATGGATTCTGAGGAAGACGAAGAAATGACAATGATGAGAAGAAGTTGCTTATCAAAAGATTTGAACACCTTGTGAGAAAGAGAAGAAACTCCAAAGGGAAGGAGCCAACAAAGAAATCCAGAGAAAGAAGATTTTATAAGAATAGATATGACAATGAAGGTAAGGATATAATATGTTTTAAGTGTAGGACAAGGGGTCACATAAAACCCAATTGTCCTTTATTCGAGAAAAGGAAAGAAAAAATTGAAAAGAAGAAGAAAGCTCTAAGGCCGAGATGTGGAGTGACATAGAGTTTGAATCCAAGATGATGAGCAAGGAAATTTATGCTTAATGGCGATCATTGACTCTGAAGAAAATGAGGTAATTTGTTCAAATCCTATTATCGATGAGGATGATCTTTTTGAAGAGTCATGCATGCAACATGTGAAAGCATTAAAAATTATCTCTGAGTCGTAAAATGGAAGTCTTTAAATTGATATAGCGAAATTCTACAAATGAGAGAAGGATCATTGAGCTGGAAAAAGAGAATTATGCTATCATGGAAGAGAAAGATACTCTGCAAAAGGAAATTAATTCCTATAAGCAAGAAACTTCGAAAATTTGCAAGAAATTCTCTCTTGACTCGATGACATTAGAACATGTTCTCTCCATACAAATATCGTATTACAACAAATCTGGCCTTAGCTATGAGATGGTTAATGAGATCAAGAATGATTTTCCAAAAGCAAATGAGCGATTGAGGAGCATACCTTCAATCCAATATTATAGAAATCATTTTGGTAAGCAATTTGTTAAGCTTCTCATATCTCAATATTATAATTGTTCAAACTAAGATAATCATAATCACTTTAAGCAACAATGTCCACTTGATTGGAAGAAATCCAAAACAATTAATTGGATATTTGATGCTTCCTCTAATAAAAATGGACCCAAATTCATTTGGATATTGAAGAAAAGATGAGCTGTTCTTTTCACGGGGAATAAAGGAAATAAGAAAGAGAATTTGATAAGGATGGTATATTTTCTTTTTTAAATTCTCACTTTGTTTTGGGTACATACTTTAATTTCTATATATTCTCTTTGTATTTAATATATTATATCTTCATGATATGTTTTGCTTGACTCAGACTTTATGCGACATGTGTGATAATTTCAAATTGATTATCCTGTAAATATCTTTTTGGAGTAAAAGTTTGATGCATGCTTATGGATAATGAGTTGGAATTTGATTAAATTCGTGCGATTGATTGATATCTTGCTTTTCATTTAGAAATAATTCGATTGATTGTATAAATACTAAAGAATGTTATTTTCTCTAATCTTATCATGCTTTGCTTAGAGAGATTTTTTTTATGAGATATTATTTTATCATGCAAGATATTTTGCCTTAAATACTCTACTGAGATGAGTTGGGAAAGTGTCAGTGGCTTCTATGAAGATTTCCTATTTTGCTTTGATGCGTAAAGAAAGAATTCAAATACATGAATAACAAAAAGGGAATAAGTTAAATGCAGGAAATTCTACAAAGGAAGAGTGATTGCAAATTTATGCAAATCATTATGCAATCAAAAGAATATCTCAAATGAAGACTGACAAGAATCATCTCTAAATCAATGGTTTATTTCAAACATATACCTTGGGTAGAGAATATACATTCATCATCTTGCGCTTCAAATTTTTAAATGAATTTATCATGAATCTAGATAAGGTGAAACAATTTCTCTTAGGCTACGTTTGGTCATCCGGATAATAATCAGGATAGGATAGGATAAAGTAGGATATTAAATCCTTTGGATAATAAAGGCAAACATATCTAATCTTATCAAGTGTTTGGTGCACTTCAGGATAAGATTAAAAAATAAATATGATATTCATTTAAATTATAAAATTAAAAAATAGAAAATTCAATTAATTAAAGGCCATGGAAAAACCCTAGATCTAGGAATTGTGGCCACCTCCGCAGTGGCCACCATTGAAAACGGCAAGTGATATCTTCTCTTTTTGTTAAGATCTTTCTTTACTTAAAAAAAAAATCTTATCCAATCCGGGCTTATCCCACCCCCTCCCCCGGATTTTTTATCCGGCGTTTTATCCAAATATATCCAGGTTTGTTCGATCCAGTGGACATTCCCAAACATCGAATAGGATAACAAATTATCCTATCCGAACTCAAATCCGGACTACCAAACGCAGCCTTAGAGTTTTAATATAAGGGATATAGATGAGGCATCTTATGTCATTGGCATTAAGATCCAAAGAGATAAATCTCGAGAAATTTTAAGACTATCTTGAGAAATCTCTATCAATAAGGTCTTAGAGAGATTTCGAATAAGATATTGTTTACCAAGTATAATACCTATTGTGAAGGATGACAGGTTCAATTTGAACTAGTGCCTGAAGAACGATCTAGAAATGGAACAAATGAAGAAGATTCCATATGTTTCTGCTATCGCAAGCTTGATGTATGCTTAGTTTTGTACTTAACTTGACATTACTTTTACTGTGAAAATATGAGAAGATATCAGAGTAATTCAGATATGGATCACTGGAAAGCTATAAAAAAGAAAAAGTAATAAGATACTTTCAAGGTAGAAAGGTCACATGCTTATATATAGACAAATTGACAACTTGAAAATAATTGGTTATTCGGATGTGAACTTGGCTAGTTGTGTTGATTTTTGAAAATCAACATCTAGATACATTTTTATAGTAGCTGGTGAAGCCATGTCATAGAGGAATGCAAAGCAAATTTTGATTGCTACTTTTACCATGGAGGCTAACATTTTTATGTTATTTGGCGGAGCCGTGTCATAGAGGAGTGTGAACCAAAATGTGACTGCTACTTCCACCGTAGAGGCTAAGTTCATTTCTTATTTTGAGGCTACCTTGCATGGTGTATGGTTGAAAAGTTCCATTTTTGAACTTATAATTGTTGATTATATTTCTAAGCCATTAATAATATATTTGCGCCAATTCAGCTGTGGTTTTCATGGTTAAAAATACCAAAAGTAACAGTCAAAGTAAACATATCGACATCAAGTATTTAGCTATAAAAGAACGTCTTAAAGAGAATAAAATGGTCATTAACTATGTTTGCACTGAATTGATAATAGCCGATCCTTTAACTAAAAATATGCCACCAATGAAGTATAAGAATCATGTGGTTAGTATGGCAATAGGTCCCCTCATGTGATTTGTCATTATATAGATGATTTTTGCTGTATGTAACTCTTATTCAGTTGTAATGTCGTTCTCATATTTTGGTGTACACTTTATGTTGTTTTTTCAAATAAAAATTATCCTTAGTTCTAGAATAAACATAGGATTTGCTCCTTAAGATGTGTATTACATATAGGCTGACATTAAAGAAATAAAATTCATTGTAATATATGGAAGATATTACTCGTTCTTTAAGTATAAAGTTTTCGTAGTTTTGGTTGGATGATTCGACTAATGAAAATGTTGGGATCAAGTGGGAAAATGTTATATATAATGCGATTCTACATTTTTTCAGGGATATGGGCTTTTAAAATAAAAACTTATCCTTAGGCATTAATCCACTTTTCTCTTTTCAGTAATAGTTATCCACCATACGGTTTCCACATTTCATACCATTTCGTTGACAACCGCCCTATTGATAACCACTTTGATGGGAAGAATAAAAGACGAACGTTCATTAAAATGAGGGCAATTACTAAAATGAGGGCAATCACGAGGTCTAACGCAAACCCTCATTCGGAAATACACTATCGGTATGCAAGGGGATTGGGTTAATCACCGTCAAATTACCATCTAATATCTGTGGAACGAACACACACTCGAACAACGGCTGGAGGTCAAATTTATTTTTGATCATGTTTTCCACATAGTATTATAATTAATTCTTGAATTCTGTTCTTCAATGCATGATTAGAATCTTTTTGTCTAACAATAGGATCCACTCGAAAGCATACAGGACAGCATTAAAAATGAATGAACGGAAAATAAGCAAAGTGGTTGGGACCTCAAGACGGGGAACTCAAGGCAGAGACATTTTCTGTGAGTGATTCTGAGCTCATGAAAATCTCATCCCCCTGACCGAAACAGGAGCGCGATGGAACCAGATTGGATCTCTCTACAAAATCAACAGCATCCCAGTTTGCGTAATCTTTACCTTGAAGATAAAATGAAAACCGCACCAATATGATTCTCGTTAAGAATGACTCCGATGCCAGTCACTCCTGCTCCATAGCTGGTTTCGAATCCAGGATTTCTCTCGTGTCAAGCCAAACTTGCATTCATTGGCAACAAATTGCACAAGTGAATCAGAAAAGCTTTGCTCATCAATTTTTATCAGACGACACACAATTCATTGTCAGCGCAATTTTGCGCAGAGATGGAGGGAAGCTGAGATGTTCAATTTCAAAAACACTGCCTATGAACCTTACCTTTCGTATTTAGAAATGCCTTTTGACACTGCAGTAGAAACAGTACAAGCCCAACAAACAAGCAAAATGCCAAAATCTTTCCTTGTCTACTTTCGACAGGCAATTCTACATTCAACAGTCAGGCCTCCAGGTCGACAGCGCATGGACAATCCTGCCCTTCCATCCCTGCAATAGCCACTGCCCATCTTCTTCTATCTCAAAATCCTTATGATAGTAAGATTTCAGCCTGTCCTTCGCCAAGCTCACCATATCCTTATCCAAAGGTAGCTGCCTAAACCCGGCCCACAGGTTTCGCACATGCGACATTTTGTACGTCTCAGGTCTCTCAATCCTCTCTGAGCCTTCGCAGGCAATTACGTTCATCGCCTTCCTCCCGGCTACCTCTTGCTCAAGCAGCAACCTCTCCGGGGCGTCACGAGGCACAGTTGCCTCGAGCATGTCAAAGATAGCCGAAAAATGGAAGAGCGCCTCCCGGAATCGGGAGGCGAAAAAGGGGACGCCATGGCCACCACTTATGACTCCCAGGATAAAAACATCCGGATTCATCTTTCTGATCAGATTCAGTACAACATCTCGTGGACTCTCCGCCATCACTGTTTCATCGAGCATATAGTGAATATTTGATATGCAATTAACGACAAGAATTTCATCGCTCTGGATATTTAGCTCCTCGACTTTAATAGTATCCCAATTCTTTGCTATAGCATTGAACTTGAAGGGGACATTAAAAGTTTTGGCATAGCTCGCCAAGCGTTTCCCAGTTTCCTCAACAATTTCCGCTGGTTTAAATCCTGGTCGTGGCAGATCAATCCCAGTAATCTGAAGCTTTGGTGGTCCACCGGGACTTGATGAGAGACGCTCCATGAGGCCAGGCCATTGGAAACCATAGAGAATTCCAAAATCAATGATGTGCAACTTGGCTGCCTTGTTGGCCACGTCCGCTATCGTCTTGTTCGAGAAGAAATTCGAGAGCTTCATAAATGGACAAGCTGCAAGAAGGAGATGATAAGCCTTCAAGAAGTCAACAACTGACATCGGTCTAGCCATGAGAGCCTTGTAAATCTGGAAGCCTGACCCGGCGAGGCGTGCCTCAAGGCCATTCGCAAAATAGTGTGCCATCCTTTGCATCCCGTCCCCAGTGGGAGATGCATGCCTTCTGATCTGCTTGAGCAGCTCGCCTGCACTTCCTTGATCGCCCATATTAACAGCTTGTGCACAAAGTGTCAAAAGAGTTCTCAAGTCAACCACATCCTTCTTGCGCCTGCCTTGCTTCTTGCTGCGGGCCTTCCTCTCATTCAGCGCTTTCAGTTGGCCATTCTTCATCACATTCCGTAGAGTTTCGCGAAGGGCAGCTTCGCTTCCTTTACGATTTAGCAAGACTATATCAAACATCTCCGACCTCACAGTTGATTCGGTGTAAACTGATGAATGCTTGTTCATCCTTCCTTCTTCTAAGTTCACATCCTCCCGCAAAGGATTTTTCTTTCCCCTGTATCGTCCCAGATCGAAAAACATGTTCTCATCATTCTCTAGATTTGGAACCAAACTTGTAGCCTCTTCAGATGGTTCATCAATGGAAAATTCACCCCTCTCTGGATCAAGTAGAATTCCATTTCCAAAACTGAGCAACTCTCCCGCTTCATCACCATTGCCATTGAACTGCATAACACACTCACTTCCAACAAGTTCAGGACAAGCAACGGCACTGGCCAGAGATTCAGCATGTCCAGTGGTACTGATACTAACAAAGACACCATCAAATGACTGGCCAATTGACGACGAGATAGATTGAGACACTGTGGTGTGGACAGTATGCTCTTGTGATCCACAGTGCGGCTCCCACTCAACCCAGTTAATTGCACCAGCGCTACTGCCACACAAGCTCTCGTTGGTTTGATTAGGTGACGGATGCTGATCTGCAGCTGGTGGATGCCTTTCCCCAATGACCTCATGGAATGATTTCTCAGCTGCCTCGAGCGCCAAAGCCTCCTGACACACGATGCTCTTCTCTTCTAATTCTTCCTCCATAAGCATCTGGTTTATGTACTTGAGGGCTTCATCACCAAAATCATAGTCCTCGGCCAGTTCCTTCCCAAAGTTAGCGCCCAAAGGAGGCGCATACGAATAGCTATAGGTAAAGTCATTGAACATGTCGTCAATCGTGAGCCTACTAATAAGATCATCCTCTGGAAAGATCGAAAAGGCTGCACCATCACTATCATCGAGTACATACCCATCATTGAAGCTATTGAGTTCGTCTGGTGGTCGATCCATTTCTATATAATATGCTAGACTTAGAAGTGCTTCAGAACATCAATTGCTCAAAAAGATCTTGAAAGAACTTATACCAAAATTCATCAACTCACTATATAATCACAGATATGATTCCCCAAAATGATTGGTCAACTAAGCGTCCAACTGGGTAAAAATCTTGAAGCCTTTTCTTGGAGCTAAAGTTCCAAGCTTGCATGCAGTTCAGCTAAACGAAACAGAGAAACGCGATCTGAGGACAAAGTATAAGCTAATCTCGTTTCAAATCGAAACAGAACGAGATTGAATACTTCCCTTTTTGGACTCTCTCCCGTTGAACAGGGGGGGTGTTCAGCAAGATTTGACCTTTCTCTTGAACCGACTAAGTTTGATTTTGTAAAGTAAAAAGAAAAGGCTGTAAATCCCGGGTGAGAGAACAGCCAACGAAAAATAGCGCTCCGCAACCTCCTCGTCAACAAACCATCACTCTTCAATCTCAATCCCTCGTCGCTGCCTCCGGTCAAAACTCCACCGCCGTCGTCGGCATTCGCCCTGTCTTGTTCCAAATCTTCTTATCCGCAAGCGCAGAGCATCGACGACGGCGACGACAAGTCCGACAAGTTGAAGCCCAAAAGACTCTCGGAGCAGTCGTCGTGGGAGACCAAAGGACGCGGAGGGCAGGGATTACGTGTACCGGCTTGGACAGGAGGAGGCCAACAACATGAAAATCGCCGTCGGTGCGAGGGCTGGTGTCATCGACGACGTCTTCTCCGGCAACTTCCTCGGCAAAGACCGTAGGTTTCGCTCTCAGTTTTGCTCCAGATGGTATTGCAATAGATGCAACACGCGATTCAATGCTTTGACTTCCGGGCTATAGAGCATCATATTTGTCTGAGTTTATCTAAACTAGAAATCTGCCGGTGAAGCAGGTTGTCATTTTGTTCTCCTTCTTACTTTGTAGACTTTTATCCGATACTTGTGCCATTTGACGATATATTAGATGATATCATGTGAAGTGTATAGTTAACCTAATAACGAAAGTTACGTGAGGAGAGTGAAGCAGATTATCATAAGATAAAAGATTTTCTTTTTAAAGAAATTCGATTTAAAATTATTATGGGCCTGCATGTTTTTGTTCTTTATTTCTGTTCTTGAACACTTTTTTTGTTTTTTTTTCCCGGAACAAAATAGGAACAAAAAAAAGAAACAAAAAAATTTTACTTCTTGTTCCAGAAACAATTTTAAAGAAACGTTTCTCTTCTCTCTCTTCTTCTTCTCTTCTTCTTTTCTTCTTTTTTTCTTCTTTTTTCTTTGGCCGGTCGCCGGCCTTGGCCATGGCTGGCGACCGGCCATCGAGGGCCGGCGACACCCTCGAGGGTCGGCGTTCTTGCCAGAGCGTCGCCGGCCCCCGACGAGGCCGAGCCTCGCGGCGCGGGCGAGGCCGAGCCTCGCCATGGCTGGGCGAGCTCGGGCTCGCCGGGGGCCGGCAATGCTCGGCCTCGCCAAATCTGGGCAAGGCCAAGCTCGCCCAGCCAAGGCGAGGCCAAGCCTCGCCGGGGGCCAGCGAGCCTCGCCGTGGCTGGGCGAGGCTGCCGGCCCCGTCAGCCGGTTGCCAGAGGCCGTGATCGTCGCCTAAAAAATAAAAAATAAAAAAAAATGAAAAAATGAAAAATAAAATAAAAATGTTTAAAAAATTAAAAGAAACAAAAAAAAAGAATAAAATTTACTAAACGTGTTTCTATTCATTTTTTATTCCCGAAAAAAAAGTTACCAAACGCGTTCTTTTATTCAAAAATTGTTTCCTGGAACAGAAACACTTTTTTTTATTTCTGTTCCCTAGAACAAAAAAAGAACAGAAACGTTACCATTCGCACCCAAATAGATTAACCAATGTCTAAGGTCTAATATTGAAACAATTTCAGAGATTTTTCCTGATTTTATCTGCATCAATAAACAATTTGAAATGCCTCAACTTTTTAAGAACATGTCTAAGTCAAATAGTAATTAAGTGTCCCATTAAGATTGCTCTATGTCGATTTGAAACAGGTCAAGAGAATTTGGAGGGTAGGACTATGGATTGTACGGCAAAGACTTTTACAGGAAAAGAGTTATAGTTAGAGGATTCTTGGAGAAGGGAGGCTGTAATCCATAGGTGAAAAATGAAGT
Organism: Eucalyptus victrix; assembly: GCA_016097545.1. Lineage (NCBI taxonomy): Eukaryota > Viridiplantae > Streptophyta > Magnoliopsida > Myrtales > Myrtaceae > Eucalyptus > Eucalyptus victrix. The sequence continues at coordinate 23,202,608 of CM027844.1, forward strand.
TGATAATAAAGCGTCACGTAGCGAGTTAGGTGTAAGCGCTAAATTTTTCAACAATTGATGCAGTCAACATTGTAGTTTGTCTTTACCAAAAAAAAAAAAAAAAAAAAAGACATTGTAGTTTGTCCACAGATTCCTCAATATTATCTCATTGGATAGTTGACTCTTGGGGAGGTCTGAGATATATCTGTGTCCTCTAGTCAAATTACGTTCGCCCTCACATCACCTGCCCGCAATTGTTATTATGTCTGTGTCCTCTAGTCAAATTATGTTCGCCCTCACATCACTGCCCGCAATTGTTATTATGTCTGTGTCCTCTAGTCAAATTACGTTCACTGCCCCTGATTGTCTGCTTGGTGATCAAAGAATAAAAAGGCCCCTTTTTTTTGGTAAATAGAAAAAGGCCCTTTTAGTCCGACTCTAAATGTAAAAACGGATGTTATAGCCTTTCTAAAGTATTTGACAAACTTCTCACAATTATGATAGATGTAATTGATTAAAGCTTCAAGTGATCAAAAGTCTAAACTTCATGAATCTCGTCAGGCGATCCATAATCTTTAGGTAGGTAGGATTCCACTCCTATTCCCATGTACAAAATACGAATTTCCTCCTAAAGCCCCACTAAAATGAGATATATAAACCCAGTTATGTAAAATTGCCAAAAAACCCTAGTCTCACACCTCCCAAAACACCCAAGTTTGCCAGCACCTTCTACCGCTGCCAAACACCACCTTCGCCATCTCGGGCTACTGCAAGGAAGCCGCTCGTCACTATATCAGCCCCTTTCTAAAATCGAAGTCGCCACGGGCTGTCGTGAACTTGGATTGAGGTCGCCACGCCATGGGAACCATAAATACATTCACCATCAACATACTTTTTGAATTACTTCAAACTGTAATTCTTTTGTCCAATCACATATTTGTCGAAAATTTTCGTTTAAAAGAAAAACTACTTCGTAATATACTTTATATTAAACCAAGATCATCCCATATTCAGTGAAGTCGACAATAACTGCATCAACAAAAAGAGGCACATTTTCTAGGATATTTGCTTCATTGTGATTGATTTCTCGATCCCATCTGCCACTTCAGCCCCCATCTCTTTCTGCAATGTCCCAGATGAGATCATAGCTAAAACAAAAACAGATCGAAACCTCTTCTTGACATGTTGATCTCCCCTTTCCAGGCAGCTTTCATTCAAGGGGCGCTTCTCGGGGCGCTTCCCGAAACAAAATAGTAAAAGAATTTGTCACTGTAATTCTACCATATGGAAAGCTATCTTGATAGCAGTGAGATGATCCCGCGAGGAACCTGCTTTATCGTGTGTAAAGAGGAAGAATGTTTCGTAGACTCGGTCTATGTAGATCATAACCATTGAAGATCAAGATCATGCTAATTACTCTGATCAAACTTCAATTTCATATGGTGCATGAGTAACAAAGTGCAGGCAACAATTTGCACCATTGATTCCACTAGGTGTTTAGGACTCGTAAATGCATTTAAAGAGAGCATGTTAGAAAAGTCAAAGCAACAAATCATGCGCAACCTGAAGTAACCTATTCTTCTATGTGATCTACCTACCTCAATTCCTAATTTTAAAAGGTTAGGGCCCAATACTTGTGTGCCTATCAATGTAGTTTGGTACATGAACCTAATCATATCGTGAAGGGTAACTTTGGACCAATGAAACATCTAAGATCCCCAAAAAAAAAAAAAAATCCTGATTTTGATTATTTGATTTTTTGTACTTGACTTATATCAAAATTCTTTTCTTCTTTTTTTTCGAGTTGATCTTAGAAATTAAAAGATTAACTCTATAATGAATATGACAAAAAGCATGCGCTCTGCGCCTAGTGAATGTGGAGTGCCGATCAAGAGATGATGAGGTGGATGGGATCCATAGTAAGCGAAAATCAGGTCAAAAGTTTCACTGTTTTCTCATATGTGATTGGCTCCATTAAACTAAACCTATAATAACTTGATCGTGCGGAACATATTGCCTCCCAACATTAGAACGGTAGGTCTCTCTCAAGTAATTTTAAATGGTAGCTTATACGCGTAATTTAACTTAGTTTTACTTCACGAAGAGAAGTCAACCTTGTTGTTCTTGAAGTTTTATATTTTATGAACGAAGGAGCACTTGTTAAGTAACTAATTAAAAATTATTTGCAATTTGTAATGCGCCCACCTTTAATCGCTACTCTCCCTATTGAATGTTTTTTTATTAATACACTTGTTTACACGACCTTGATTAGACAGCTTTGCGTCTTCTTCTACAAGTTGGATAGGCTTGTGCAAAGTGAGGGCCGTTCATAAACATGCTGTTGGGCCCATTTCCTCATTTACTCCCTCTTTCTTCATTTTCTTATTGCTGTGCAGTATTTGCATTACGGCCATTGAAGCTTGACTCTTGTATGCTTTTATCACTTTGTTCAAATTTATTTCAGCCACTTCACTCTTAGTACATTTTCCTGCTTGTTGAAAACGCTAAACGTGCTATAACTATTGAGGGAATTATTTCAGTCTGCTTTCCGACTTTGCATATTGCATTACATGCTTTAGAAGCGACTCGGTTCCATCTTACCAAGAACAATTATGTTTAATTAAAGTTGAACAATTAATGATCCAAAATTAAAATAGTTCTATGAACATAAAAACACACGGATTGAACGAAATTAAGTTAAGAAAGCACGAAACACAAAAGCCTAAAAAATTTATCTATCTAAAAAATGAGGAAAAATATTTTGATCGATACAAATACAAGTATTTATTGACAGATTTCTAAATATCATTATGAAAATACTTAAATAGGGATCTCAATCTGATAGAATTGAGGTTCTACTTTGACTATTATAGAGAGCTTGAGCTAAAATATATTTGAATAAAATCATCATCATATTTATAAAGATAAAAAAACTGAAAAGGTAATAAAAAGATAACACTTTTATTGATTTAGAAAGTGAACTGGAATGAAAAGATATGTTAAAATCCAAGCAATGGTACAGTTGTGGAAACTTACTAATAGTGCCACAAAACTAATTTAACTTCATTTGAAAAGTTGAGGAAGTAGATTCAACAAATTGAAAGTTTAAATATTAAATTGCACATTTCATAATAGTTCAAGAACTTGGGTTAACCTTCCCCCTTGTTTGATCAAATAAAATAGCTACACATAATATATAGCAAATAGTTCAAGGACCACATGTAACAATAAAAAATCCAAAGATGATGTTGTACATTTGGCCAAAATTTAGGACTTTCACTATCATTTTTCCAAAGAGAATTTAAAAGTAGATATAACCTCTGCAAAATTCAAGTTAGTCTCTGTTTTCATTTTGAAATAATATTATGAGAACAAAATTGTGTCTAGGGCAAGGAGATCATTTAAATCATCTAATGAAATAATATCCATTAAATTGAATTGGATTTGAAGTAAGCCTAAATATTTATTTTTTTACTTATTTTTTATTTATTTTTCTTCTTCTTTTTTTAAGAAAATTCGAAGAGTTGGTTCAATTAAAAAATGTAAAAGAAGTTGATGGACAAATGTTCAAGTAAAGGTTATTTTAAAGGGTGAATACCCTAAAAAACCCCAAACCGGTAAGCATGTGACAAATTTATCCCAAACTATTTTTTTATCATGAAAAACCCCAAACTAGTACACATGTGACAAATTTACCACGACTGACCATTAAAAAAAAAAACCTAAACTGGTACGTTATGACAAATTTACTCCAAACTAATTTATTGGACTGCAAAAAACCCCCCAAACTAATAAATTTGTGACAAATATACCATCTACGGTAAATTGGATTAATACCATAAAAAAAAATCACAAAAATTCTAAACTATGATAAATGAAGTGTAAAATCTCAAATTGGTGTACCGGGTCAATTGTCACATGTCATTTAACTTAATAATTTGACAAGTAAAATTTAACGAAAACTAACATAGGGTAAATTTGTCACAAGTGTACCAATTTTTGGTAAATTTGTCAAAGGTATACCGGTTTGGAGTTTTTTGTGATAAAAAAAATAAGTGTATCAGTTTAGGATTTTTCAAGATATTAACTTTATTTTAAAGGGTTAATACCCCGAAAAACCCCAACCGGTACACTTGTGACAAATTTATCCCAAACTATTTTTTTGACCATGAAAAACCCCAACCTGGTATACCCGTGACAAATTTACCCGACCGACTATAAAAAAACCCTAAATTGGTACATTTATGACAAATTTACCCCAAAATAATTTATTCGACCACAAAAAACCCCAAAAATGGTAAATTTGTGACAAATATACCCTATGCTAAATTGGATTAATACCACAAAAAAATCACAAAAATTGTAAACGGTGATAAATGAGCGTAAAATCTTAAATTGGTATACCGATCGACTATCACGCATCATTTAACTTAATAATTTGAGAATAAAATTTAACGAAAACTAATAGATGGTAAATTTGTCACAAGTGTACCAATTTATGGTAAATTTGTCAAAGATATACCAATTTGGGGTTTTTGGTGGTCAAAAAAATAGTTTGGATAAATTTGTCACATGTGTATCCAGTTTAGGATTTTTCAAGTTATTAACCTTATTTTAAAATATGCTAATTGTGTTCAAAACAATTTCAATAAGGAGTCAAGTGGTCTTTCTAAATATATTATTCAAAAGAATTGCCAAATATGCCCGACCGATTAGAATTTTAAGATTCCGTCCCTATTGTTACAAACATACTATTCTTAGGGAGATATTTTATACCCAGGCGCTCTGGGTTTCTCCCTACCGTGTGGTAGTTTCTCTCGGTTCTGTAGCACCAGTCTCCCCTTCTGCTTTCATGGCAGATAGTGCAAATCACCTCCTTCAACCACCATGATTCTGGAGTAGATGCTCACCCCAGATGGATCTGAGCACTCTTCAGATCTGGTTTGCTTAATTCCAGAACCCTAACCCTTGATTTCTCCAGATTTCTTTCAGAACACAAACTAATCAATCACGATCCATCATCGGGAAACCCTATCCCCATACCGTAACGCTACCTCAGTCCAGTTGTTGTCTTTCAGCTAATCATTTCGCCACATCCAGAGCTCCCTTCAATCTCATCCCCAAACTTCAACGTTTTCAACCATTGCACCAACCGAGGAACCCACTTTGGGGGTTTCGAGAAAGTTCCCCTTCCTAGCAGCATTCAGCCCTAAATTGTTGCAGATAAAGAGTAGTAAGACAACCTGCAAAAGGAAGAGATGGCGGGTGAGAGCGAGAATGAGTTGCGACTAGCTGCTTTGTGTAAAAGCTTGGGTGACCTCTGGTCAGCAAGTGATGTTGTCAAGGTGTCAACGGGGAGATATTTTATAATAAAAAAATAGCTCGAATTAAGTGTCTATGTGTCACTTTTACAAGAAACGTGAATAAGGACATATTCTACATATACCATATTATTTTATATATCCTAGTTAACATAATTCTACTAACTAAAAACGAAGCCATCTTAAATCCTATATTTTAAATTTGAAATCATTTTGGATCAGATTGAGGTACCATTTTTTAGATAAGAAATAAACAAACCATTAAAATAAAATAAAACAATCCTTTCTTTTGTCCAAGCAATCTTTTCAAAGGCGTTTGCCATGAATCCGATCGAGAGATAGGATTGGATATAGAAACAGGAATTATTATTTGATTTATTAGTAAATAAAGAAAAATATTTTCTAGACAGAAACATAGATTAACTTTATAACAACAACAATTAATTACTATTGCCAAATTACAATACAAGTTCATATTTTATTTGAAGAGTAAAAGCCCCAAACTTTGCCAATATGACAAATTTACCCCACACTTCTTTTGTAACAAGAAAAATCCCGAATTTTGCCAACTATAACACATTTACTCCAGACTTTTTTTCATGGCACAAAAAACCTCAAACTTATATTCGTGTGACACGTTTATTCCAAACTCTTTTTGTCACCCTCGGCTGGGCAAGCCAATTCAGCCCCCACTAAATCCAGAGGGGACAACCCTCACCCAACACAAGCAAGGGCCATGAGCGAGGGTTGCCCTTGCCAAATCTAGCGAGAGATGGCAAGGGTTGTCCTCACCCAACCCTTGGCAAGCAAGAGTGGCCCTCACCTGCCCAAGCAGTGGCGACCCTCGCCCGACATCGACAATGGCGGCCCTAGCCTAAGTCCGACTCCCCTCTACCATGGCCAGCAAAGGGACGAGAAAATAAGAAAAAAGAAAAGAAAAAGGAAAAATGGAAAAATGACAGAGAAAAAAATTTAAAATAAAAAAAAAAAATGCCCTTCGGCCATAGAGTTTGGAATAAATGTATCATAGTTGGCAAAGTTTGAGATTTTTTGTGTTGTGAAAAAAAAAAAAGTTGAGATAAATTTGACACACTATGTGAAATTTGGGATTTTTGGTAACGTTTTCCCTCTTAAAAATGAGAAACAATCGAAGAATATTGAGGTGACCGTGAAGATACCGATTTTAGAATCATAAATAAACAAATAAGGAAGACGTACTTACTCCTCGGTTAAGTCCAAATTTAAATTTGAATCCGAACTCAAACATAAATTGATATGTTGGGGAAGAACGTGATTTTTTTTTTCATTGGAGGTTGGATGCTCATTTAATTTTGAGGAACTTTATCATATTATTCTTATCATACTAATTGTGCTCTACTTTCTTGGAATTCGTTCTCTAGCAAACTTCATTTTAACTAGGGTTAATATTTGGAAAAAATTCAAATTACTACACTTTTAACAATTAATCACAAACTAATATTTTAACTATAAAAAATTTCCAAACTAATACACCTTTGACAAATTTACCTCAAACCGGTATACTTGTAACAAATTTACATCTATTAATTTCTGTTAAATTTTACTATTTATTGAGTTTGATGACACGTAAAAATTGACTCATGCACCAATTTAGGATTTTACTCTCTATTTGTCACAATTGTACCAATTTTGTGATTATTTTGAAATATTAATCCAATTTAACAAGAGTTATATTTGTTACAAATTTACCAATATGAGGTTTTTTAAGGTCAAAAAATAAATTTTCCACTAAACTTATCATATGTGTACTAGTTTGGAGTTTTTATTGTCATATAAGATAAATTTGTCACGGCTGTACTAGTTTTGAGTTTTTGGAGGTCAAAAAATTAGTTTTGAGTCAAGTGTATCAGTTTTGGGTTTTTTGTGGTATTAACCCTAACTTTTTTAACTATTCCTATGAATTCCTATTTAATATTTATATTTGTGCAAGTAATTTACGATTAAGAATCAAATGTCTCTTGTATAGATTTTGTATTAATCTACTGTTAACTATAAGATAGAAACCAACGTCACAAGATTTTACAGAGCTATTTAACAAGAAGTAACAATTACACATCAAAACTATAGTAGGGAAACTATAGTTTTGATTTGTAATTGCTCCACCAAAATATCTCAGTATTAGGCTTTCCGTGTCTTGGAAAAATGTGACATTTCTGGAATTTATTTTTCAAAAAATTATTTTTCTGTGAAAATGGCAATATTTTCAAGTATTTGGTTAAGATTTGAAGATAAACTACAAATTATTTTCCATCCTTTAATAAGAAAAATCTCATTTAAGTTGGAAAATAATGATATGGATGTCAATCATTTTATGTGGCACAATCTCATTGACATGGCAATTTTTGTAATTTAAAAAATCAAATTTTTACTAATTTTTTTCTTTTCTTTTTTTTTTTCTTTTCTTTTCTTTCTTTTTCTTTTTCCTTTTTCCTCTATCAATCCCCAAGCCTTGGTGACGGGCCTCATGCAAGGGCAACCTCACCGACCTCAAGTGAGGTTGAGCCTTGCCGATCTAGTGAGCTCACACCTCACCAGCCTTGGGTATGCTTGAGCTCATTAGGATATGGGAAGGGCGAGCTCGCCCTCACTAGCCCACTCCTATAGTTGATTGTCAACCGTCATCCAGGTGTGGCGACCGGCAAAGGAAGAAAAGTAAAAAATAAAATAAAATAAAATAAAAAATTAGCCTCCATGGACTTGGGCATGAAGTTTGAGGGCCCAAGCTTCGCATCAATATTACTAGGCCTAGCATTCCGAGCATGAACACCTGTCCCTAGTTTGGCCTTGATGGATCCCAATGCGGCCTAGATGAACCTGAGCCAAGGCACTAAAGTCCAAGCCCAACCTTGATGAACCATGGCCTAAGCCAAGAACTGATGTTGCTGGCAAGAGCCCAAGAACAAGTGTTGGTGTTCTCGTGCTCAAACGCAAAGCTTTTGATGTAAACGTCAATACCTAGTCATGATTTAGAAAATAATTTTCGGTTTTTGAAAGAGAAAATTATTTTTCTAAATTTAATCTGTGATAGAAAAACATATTTCTTAAATTAGGAAAATATTTTATATTGACTAGTTTATCTAAGTGATCCAAATGCAAAACAATGAGGATAATAGTTTCTCAAGAAAAAAATTTCTGCCAAACAAATAAAACTTTAGTTTCATTGATTAGGGTTAAAAATAATTAATGCAAAGAGTCCAATGTCATGTCGCAATAAAAACACATCACCGTAACGATTCATAGTAGCTAAAGTAAAAGATACCACGGTAAATTGCCATAAAATCTTGTGGTTCAAACAAAAGTTGTCATTGTGGCAATAAACGAAAACCTTGAGGACATCCACCCATGAAAATTGCAAAATGACCCCGAATAATTTATAATTTGCCGAAAAGCATGGCTCTGTGAGAGAGAGGGAAAGAGAGAGAGGAGGCCAGACCGGGATGATTGTCGTGAGATTATTAAATGACGTGAATCTCATGGACCATGTGAAGGTGCACGTGCCTTGGGACTCGGGACTCGGGAGTCCTCTTACGTAACAGAACGAACAGATCGAACACTTGTGTAGGCGATACGAAACCCAACACGAAATCATTGCCAGGATGCAACCGCAACTGCGGCCACCGATGCAACGACGACCCCAGAAGTCCTTTTTTTATTACTCCATAATACCCGAATTTGGAATTTTCAAGATTCATCCCTCACATGACGTAACGTGCCGGGAAGGTCCATGTTCTCCTCTGGTGTTATAGAGAGAGAGAGAGAGAGAGAGAGAGAAGAGCTTTTGTTGCTTGCAATTGTGGGGTCGTTGCTGGCGTTGCGTGAGCTGTTTGAGAAGTTGCTTGGGACGCAAAAGTTTGGAGATTCAGAAAGGAAGGAGCCTTAAAGCCATCACGAAGCTCGCGCTGTCGAGAATACTATCCAGGAACGGATTTTGATGGAGAGAAAGGTCCTGGGTCTTAAAGAAGCAAAAGCGACCTTGCTATCCAAGGACAGAACAAGTCCAAAGATGTCACTGGGAAGACGATGAATCGTTCGAATAAATGAATTGAATCGCAAATTTACAGTACGTGGAAAGATAGAATTACATAAATTGTATCATGAGTCGATGTGAACTTTACAAAAAATTCCATGAACTGAATTGAAGGAATTCGGCAAATTAACAACTTTCCTGTTAACGAGGTGTTTATTGGATGAAAAAATTTACAACTGCCGGGCTCCCTTGACCGGGACCGAGCAAAAAATCATGTGAGTGACAATTACACATGAATACTCTGTACAATTTCAGGAAATTAATGCCATCCTGTCAGACGATTCGGTCACCTTTTGTACAACCTGCGCTGCAGCTCACACCCCTTCGATCGCCATCCTGTCAGCCTGCTCACTGGTTATCTTCAGAGTCCCGGGCTGGTGCTTCCCCTGTTGCTTAGCTTGATGCTGAGACCAGTAAGCGTGGGCAGCCATGACACGGTCCAGGAGCTCCTGGGGCACAGGCTCTCCCCTTCTCTGTTGTGGAGCGATGCTCGCTGTGTGGACCAATGTCTTCCATTTATCCTGCATGCAGTCCACGGAGAACATCAGAATGGTTGAAACATACGAACCTTCGCATTTTGATGTAGATTGCAAATGGATAAAAAGAGAGAACAGTTGATGGTGGCAAAGATAAAACTCCTAACAGGAAAAAGATGGAAGACTCGAAGAAGGATCTCGCACCAAATACAGTCGAAAGGATAGAGAAAAAAAGCCAGGTCAACAGAATAATATTTCAGAGGCTCAAAGAATGTGATCAAACTAAAATTGCAAGAACCATGCAGAGGTCAGAAGTAAAATGAATGGGAAAGAAGATGCACAACCAGGTAGCAACTAAAGTTTAAGTCCTATTGATAACTGTACATCTATCGTCGACCATGGTGCACGAAAGATTCTCAAGTCCATCTGTGTATACATCAGGGCCTCATCAACTGTTAACTACATACTTATTGCATTCCAGGTGCAATTAGTGAGCATGAAGAAATGTACCTTCAGGTCCACGTATGTCCGGTGGTCTGCATTCTCAAAGGCACGTAATTTAACATCACGCCACCTGAAGAACCAAGCATAGTCAGAACCCTATCATTAAACAACTAGACTCGTGTCCTAAGACACATCCACCTAAACCAAATTAAGATATCCTATGTTACTGAGGAACAAGCAACAACAAATTTATATAGAGAGAGAGCGTCGCACCTGCCAGTTCCAAGCTCCTCAACTGCCTCAACCAATGCTTCCACCTCAGACACAGAGAAAGGTCTCCTGATGCGACGTTGGGAAAGTTCAGAGCGCTTGTTTTTCTGGTTCACTGGGACAATAGCTAGTGGCTCCAGGGGCATAGCAGGAACTGGAACCAGAGCTCTAGAATCTGACATCTTTTTGTCAGAGGAAACGTCAGAATGCAGGGAAATGGATTCAGGGTTAGTATCTACATCATTGCCGCTATTTGTTAGTGGAGGTGGGTCAGATGGAACATCAGAAACCCCTGGATCGGATATATAATTTTCCGGAGAACTGCAGAAAATGACGGCAAGGAATTAGAATGTATGGCAGAGCAAGTCCATCTTTCTAGTATATATTCGCAATTTAGAAGCAACCCTATTTATTTGTTTATTAATTTGAAAAATTTTAAAAGCAACTCTGAAGCACCTGGTTAGGAGTTCGGGCATGTCATATGGTACTGTCAGGGGCACATCTTCAGAAGCAATGGCTGAATTAACTGTTTGAAGGTTGGGCTCCAATGTGAAACCAAGATTATCAAGACTCTCTTTACAAGATATGCCTGTCTGCGACAATGTCCTGTTATCATCTCGAATCTTCTTTCCACGGAGCAGTATCCCAACATGCAATCCACTGCCAAGTATAGCACTCACTGCTTCCACTACAGTCCTCTGTCAAAAGATGGATGATACCATTTAAAGGCGGATACATTTCACTTCAATAGAATATATCTCTACTTGCTCGAGAAAGTATACACGGTGCAGAACCAGAAGCATGAAAATAGACATGAAAATGTCACAAAGCGGAAATGATTCTGATCATAGGCACGAAAGTTGGACTCCCACCAGTTGAAATAGACACGAAAGTTCATTGTATACATGATTCTGAGCATTCTTTTTTTCTTTTTCTACATTCATGATGCAGTATCTCCACAATCAAATCCTTCTTTACTTCTACAGAAGAATTGGTGAATGTTACAGTTCATACCTTCAGCGAACCTACAGTAGCAGTTTCAGGGACATCTATGAAAAGCTCGGGTATTCTGAAAGACTTGATGCTAAATTTCACTGTAAGAAAGGACATCAAATGTATAAGTGCTTCATAAATGGCTAGATAAAAAGTATATAATGAAGAGCACATTTGTTAGACATCCAATTACCATGAGAATCCTTCGCATGACTAGATGCTTGGCTACCAATGACTGATGAGGGTGCTCCACTTTCTGCCAAAAACAGATAAGATCAGTGAGATAATAGGAGATTGCAGCATCCACATTAATGAAGAATGAACGATTGAATGTAAGAGCAGACCTCCATGCATCATTGCAATTGAACCATTTCTGTCACTATTCATGTTCTTCTGAGGTGAACTAGAATTGCTTTCACTACTAAAGACACCATCAAAAGTGACAATTGAACTTCTGTCGTGTAACTTCCTCCTCTTATAAAGGCAGTCACCATAATACCTTTCACGTTTGTAAAAAGTTCTCCTCTTGTGAGTAAAAGGCTTCATCTCACCATCTGAAACAGAACAATCAAGAATATCACTACACGGTGCAAATAGAAGGATCTCAAGAATTCTAGGAAGAAACAAAGTGGATGAGAGCTCACCAGCTTTTGAAGTTTCACAATCCTTCAGCTTTGGAGCTGCCCTCCAGTATTTGGATGTCAGCAGCTTCCTTATTCTGCGGTCTCCAATGCGCTGTGTATGCCTAAAAGCTTTAATTTTGTTGCTAAATTTATTAAACCTAGGGAAGTTTTCGTCACCATCTCTACTGCCTATGTTAGTGTTATTCCTACACCTGGGAAAAGAGGCAACCTGACAAGGGTTCCCACAAAGTGGCTTCTGGATTTGGTTGCCTATGTTCGTCACTGCAGGGTACTTGCTAGAATTTTCAACTGAATCCTTCAAACGATCGGCCAAATCAACATCTCCCTTTCCTGGCTTCTCCACATTAAGACCAAACGAGGGCCCAAAACCAGGAATTGCCCCTGCTAAATTACCGGACATCCCATATCTGATCTCATTCTTGCAAATTGCAGGCTTCAAATTAGTATCCTTCTCTGATTTAGCAGATCCAGAAAATGTTGAAGTGGAGTCTAACAAGGCATCATGCTGAGATTGTGATTGTTGCAAAGAGAACTTCTGCTCATTGTTTTCTAAAGCATGTTCAGACGCAAAGTTACTCTCTTCACAACTTGCTTGATCAATGCACTCTGCTTTCAGTGGTTTATCCACATCTTGCCTTTCCTGCTTAATGACATCCTTACAAATGGCAAGGTGATCATTTTCTTCAGATGCATTGTTTGAAGCTGAAGAACTTTCACTCTCCTGCAACAACTTGCCAGCTAAAGAAGCGAGCAGTTCAATAGCACATATATAATTACCATCTGCCCGCTTTTTCTGCTGAACCCTCTGCTACAAGCAAAACAAAATTCAATCATTGAACATTCTGGTGAGTAAAAATCAAACATCTGAGAATGGAACAAGGTACGCACTCTAGCTGATCTAGGAGCTCGAGGAATGATAGGGACTTGAAAGCCAATTGTTCTATTACCCAGACTCTTCTTCATAACCATAGCTCAGGTATGCATGGCCGTCAAAAAACACTGAAAGGTCATGAAAGAGTCACATATCAGTAAATGCAACAAACTACCAGGAGAAAAGAAAGTGCAATAGGATGACATTTAAGGTTGACATCATATAACATCATAATGGATCATCGACATATGAGCATACTTCTGATATGTCATCAAATCCAAACAGATATAGAGACAGCATTTGCAACATTCATTGGCAAATAATAGCCACCACAATAAATTCCTCAAGACCACCCAAGGACCCATTCATAAAAATCAGAAATCAGCAAAAGGATACAAACTAATAATTGATCCTCACGCTAAAAAAAAGTCAAAGCTCTCATTTATTTCTATGATACACAGAAAAGAAAGAACAGTTCAAAATTCACAGAAATGTCAGCACGCCAAAATGTGCTGATCCTCCCTTCGAAACTGCATGAGTCATGTCGACTTCAGATCTTGCATCACAACCAGATCCCTCTCAACAATTCGACAGCAGAAAATTCAACCAACCCAACGGTCAAATTGTAGAATTATGCACCAACCCGGATCTCGGACTCTGAAGAAGTTTCTCGACAACAACCGATTTGTACCGCAACGAGCACGATCGAAGCTGTGCCCCGTTGATGTCGAATCAGACCACGCGAATCATAACGATCGAATTAAAATGAACATAAAAAGGTTTCGATTCGCGAGTCCTTGCGTACGCCAGAAAGAATCTTCAGGACCAACAGAACTGGAGCTCCAGCGGTTCCAAAAGCTCCGTCGAATCAAAAAACAGTAGCCTTTGACGTAAAAACTAAGACAAACAGCAAGCAGATGGAATCGAACTTCGCCAATCAGATCTCGACCCAAAACCCAATTTCGCAAAACCAATTTCTCCCAAAACCACGTCCTCACAACTGCGAAAGGACATTCGAAAACTCGCCGGAAATTCCCATCAGCCTTCGCAAAAAAAAAAAAAAAAAATAAAATAAAAAATGCAAAAAAAAAAAAAAAAAAAAAAGAAAATAGAAGAAGAAGAAAATCACACGATCAACCCGAACAACACATCAAAAGGGCGAGAAGATCGCGACGCAAGAACCTCCAAAGAACACAAAATTCAACTCACCTCGTGATGCGATCGCGGCTTCCGGGAGCTGTCCGATCGTGGGTAGGTGCGATCGAGGTGCCAAATTTTCAAAAATCCAACGGTTTTCTCCAGGGAATTGAGCGACCAAAAAAAAAAGAGACTTTCCGAAGAATCTAATCCCAACCCAATTTCGGACAATTCCGCACCGCTCGCCGGAAGAGATCTAGACGGAATCGAAGAAAACCCAGATCAGAACGCACGAACCATCATGAAATCCTTCGCTCTGTCTCGCCCTCTAATGGGTAAGATCTCTCATTTTCTTGGGGGAAATGAAAAGTTCTTCTCCTCTTTTGGGTTTATGTTAAATATTTGCAACAGGACAAGGACAAAAACCCCTCCCTTTCTCTCTCCTTCTCTCTTTCTCTCTCTCCCTATCTATCCTCTTCCTTCTTGTATGAGAAAAACCAACCCGAAAAACAGTGCTAAACCCCACCACCGTATTATATATCCTGCTGCGTCTTGACCACAAAACCGGACGAGCCGGTAAAAGCCCCCCCGCGACGGGCTGCAGCCGGTTACCCACGCCCCAGGCCCCCAACCATAAACCTCTCTTGGACCAGTTCCCAACCGTAAAACCCCTCCCCTCTCTCCTCTCCTATGCCTAGACCGGATCGGCGTGCTCGCCACGTGGAAGGCAACCCGATTGGGTGGTGGCCCTTTTTTTGTCACGTTTCCCCATTTTCTTTCTTTTCATGTTTTTCTCTTTTTTTAAATTTCTTTTATTTGCTTTTTTTAAGGGGATGGATGGGATGGTGATTGATAAAAAAGACATCATTGGACTCGAAAACATTTTGATGTTTCACTTTAAGAAGGAACGTAATCCTATTCCCAGGATGTACGGGGTTAATTAATTTCGAGCTCTTTGAGGAATTCCCTTAAAAAGAAATTGAATCCACACGAAATAATAATTATCAACATAAATGATGATGATTGAAAAAACTTAAAAATGATAATAAAACTATTTTTTTCTGATACTCTTGAAAAAAAAAAAAAATTAAGGGTGAAGTGATTTTTGGAAAATGATACAAATAAGATGTTTCTAATTCTCATTTCAAAAGCCAAAATTATAGAAAGACACAATTTGTCAATCATAGCATCTAAACTAAGAATCGAAAGAAAAAACCAAAAGCATTTTTCTTGATATTTGAATTGATAATGGAACTACAATGGGAAAATTGTTAAGAAAGTCTTAAACCTATTATATAGTTGTCAATTCGATTTTAAATTTTTTTAATTGTATTAATTAAGTTATAAACAATTTCACTATTTATCAATATAATCATTACGGTTAATTTTGATTAGAAATTGTTAATATGAATAATTACCTTCCTATGAGACATGGTTGGTACTGAAGTGGATGATTTTTGTAATTTTTTAAAAATTTTTTGATTTTTTTTTCTTTTTTCATTACTTCTTTGATTTCTCTTTTTTCCATATTTCCCTCCATTGGTCGTTGGCCACCAATGAGGTTTACCCTCGCTTGGGTAGGCTTCACAATAAAGACAAAAAATCATGAAAATTTAAAAAATAATTATAAATATTATTCATTAAAAATGTTAGTGATTGGATCACTTTGGATCACTATGTTAGTAATTTCCTATCAAAATTAGTCGAAAAGATTACATTAACAAATCGTTGAAAATTATGACTATATTGATAAATTGTCAAAATAATTAGAATTTAATTGGCACAATTAACAGATTTAAAACTAAATTGAACATCTTAAAATAAATTTAAGACTTTTTGAACAATTATCACAAATTCTAACCCTTATTGGTAGGAACCAAAGTTAAAAAAGGTTCTCGGGTCCATCATTGATTTTTCTTTTTTTGGTCATACTTCATCGAATTTAAATTATTTAAAATTTGGCGTTCTAAGTGATTGTTGCCAAAAACTCAACCAAATGCAAAATTTGTTGAGTGAGGAAATGGTTTAACTGATGTGGACAGAGTGACCCAACATTAAATTAGCAAGTCAAGAGAACTCTAATGAAAATGGTAAAAGGTTGGTTACATCACTTAAAACTTTCTAATTTCTCTTTCACATCTATAGCCATACAATTACATGAGTAATGAAATCTGTTAGAGAAACTTCATCTTTCTTTTTAAGCCTTGCTAAGCAGTTAATGAACGTCGCCAGTTGCCTTTCTTAAGCATGGCCCTCGAAAGCATTTAGATCTGTATTTTTGCTCCATGCCGAATAGACATATATGCTTACTTTCTGGCCTGATGCCAAAGTTTCATTAACACAGTTTTCATTATCCAACTTTCACATCCTCCTCCATCCCCAAACAAACTTGTTCAATCTTTGAAAATTTATTTTGACCTTCGAGAAGATTTATAATTCCTATAAGCATAGACATATATGACCCATTTATCATTCGGGTGCATGGAAGGGAATGATCATACATCCTTGGAGATTATTGGTAGCTCTAAAGGTCCCAAGAAAAAATAAGACTTAGGAAAGGGACGGCACCATCTTCACCAATCATATAGTAAAATCCATCAATTTTTACCAAAAAGCGAAAATTGTCATAAATCTTTCAATTACAATAAAAAGCGGTAGCCCAAACTTATTTACTTTCCTTCTTTTTTTAGTTTTTCTATTTGTATATAAGATTTAGTTGACATAATTTAAATTTCACATGTTTTATTTTTTCTTGCAGGTACTCCAAGTATATTAAAGGTACCATGTTTCCAAAATATTGTTAGATTTTACTTATGTAGAATTTAGTTTTGTTGAAAATATAAATTTTCAAGAAACCTTATTCTACCCAATGTTGTCTAACAAATTTGTGGATTAAACGACAAGTATAATCTAGAAAATATTTAATGTAGAATCTTTTTTTAATGCAATCACTAGTTTGTAAATTTTCACATTTGTTGAACTTATCACCATCAAACTCTTTCTTATTAGTTGTTTTAAACATATATATATAATGGAATGAATTGAAAAAAAACCTCTATATAGAATATCTAGAATTAAATCATAGTTATATTTTTGAAACTTTTGTAATTAAATCATAGCATTCATAAAATAAAATTTTTTTTAAATATTATTCATGATCTCATTATTTTTTGACAAAAAATATTATTCAAGATATCAAGATAAAAAAAGGGTTTGATGGTGATATGCACAACAAAAAATAAAAGTTTATGAAAATAAGATTGTTTTACAAAATTGCTTACTTTAATCTCCAAATTCTACTTGACAATTAAACCATAATTTTCTTGACAAATTAACAAATAATTATATTTAGGGAAATTATTATTTTCAACAACTTAACAAATAATGCCTTCAAAATACACGAGATAGTCACATTAATTAAACACAAAATATGTGAAATTTTTAATTATGACAACTAGATTCTAATAAAAATAGAACAAGAATAAAAAAAAGGAAAAAATAAAGGAACTGCTTCTTTGTTTTTCTTTTCTTTTCTTTTTAAATTGGGAACTACCATTTTTTTGCAATTGCATGATTTAAGGTAATTTTGCCTTTTTAGTGAAAAATGGAGTGGATTTAATTAATTGGAGTGGAAATAGTGCAACCTTAAGAAAATTGGCTTTTGTTTGCTATTTTGGTAGAATTATCAGTGGAGATTACAAGTTTACAGGATAAAAAGAGAATTTGTGTAACGTTTTGTTGACAAGCCCCAACTGTTAAATCGAGTGGAGTTACGAAACCATAATACCTATTTAGAAAGCTTATTTGTTTCTCATTACCTAAGTTGAATAATCATTTTTCCACCCCAAAAATTCACTGTTTTTTCATGACTTTTGAGATCTTTGTCCAACCTAGGCCGGTTTTTGGGCATTGTCCAGAGCTAAATTATTGTTGTATTTTATTATGTTTGCATTGTACTTCTTTTTTTGGGTTAGTTACAGATTGTCATGATTTTTTTAGGGGTTGACAACTGTCTACATTGGTTATGTCTTGTGATCACGAGTTCCATACCCATGTTTTTATTTTCAAGATTTGCAGTTAACTCATTCAACGTCAACTTCATAACCTCCAACTAACTCAAAAGGGGCTCCAAGGCTCCAGCCAAACTATTGTTCCAGGAAAAAATAAGTTCATCAGGTCAAAATACTTACCTCTAATTGTTGCTCAGATTTCTTAAGTTATATCTCACATGCAATTTTTTTTTTGGTTGGTCTTATGGTCATATAACCGAAATCAACAGTC
The DNA here is from genome assembly GCA_016097545.1 of Eucalyptus victrix. NCBI lineage: Eukaryota > Viridiplantae > Streptophyta > Magnoliopsida > Myrtales > Myrtaceae > Eucalyptus > Eucalyptus victrix. The sequence continues at coordinate 23,221,090 of CM027844.1, forward strand.
ACTATAACATAAGTAACCATACTACAGAACAAGAAGAAATTTTTACAAAAAGAAGAATTCTCAATTTACAAGATAATGTTATATCTCGTCACTAATTTCAGTTAGATCTAGATGTAAGATTACGAGGATCTTGTCATTTAATGATTTCAGGGCTTTGGTTGAGCATACTCAACACAGAGTAGTTTAATATTCAAAGCATTGATTGCATTTAATACGTGAAAGGTCAGTGCATTAGAAGTTGCAAAAAAATATGAAAAATTAATTGGTTTTTTACAAGTACCCCTAGTATTAGCATAACCGTTGTATAAAAGAAACTAACATCACTAACTCTTAACTATTAAAAAAAAAAAATTGCTAAGTTAACCTTTTTTCTACTACTTTTTATTAGTCAAGTGATTAATGAGAGAGAGAAAAATTATGAAGTGAATTAAGCAGATTAATGAGGTAAATAAACTTGTAGAAATATGTGAAAGGAAAAACAAAATCATAAATAAAAGGGAAAAATTACCAAATCAATCTCACACCTATTATATGGATATTAATTCAATATTAAAAAAATCAATTTTTTTCAATTTAGTCATAAATCTTTGTATAAAATTTCAATATGTTCATTCTAATCAATTTTTGCAGCAATGCAATCATTATTAGTCGTTCTATGTGGTGCATCGCTACGTCGGCAATTTTCCAATGAAAATTGGCTAAATGAATGAACTACATTGAAAGTTTGTACAAAGGTTTGGGATTAAATTGGCAAAATTGGAAATTTTAGATTTATGTGGTATCCGTAAAATAGGTCTATGATTGATTGGATAATTTCCCCCGAATAAAAGTTTACGAAAGTACCTTATGTTCCTAAGAGATTTTTTAATTAGCATTAATGAATTGCTAAAGCCATTTAACTTATAGGAAAAAAAATCACCCAACAATTTTTATAAATATTATACCATGATTCCAAGTCCATGTGCAAAATGGATATGCTACTTGGTTATTAGATAAGACTTTGGTTAGCAAGAGCTCATATGACACTTGTCATAATAAAGGATTGTTTTTGTTTCCAATGTACTACTACACTCGATAAATAATGCTTTGAAATAATAAATTTTCCTTACTAGGTTAACAAAATCCATGACAATAATTAACTGAGCATAATTTTCTCGCTTAATGACGGCTAGTAAAGAAACAAGTACTCGATTTAGTTATTCAAAAAAAAAATCAGACAAAATTGTTCGGATTATCTATGAAGGTGAAATACTGTAAAATGTAATTAGATGGATCTATCGCAACTGTGGCTCCATGTAGAATATTGCATATGCTTCTAGGCTGAAGCTGCATGTTTTGTAGAGGTAATCAACATCGCCGGATTGCATTCTTGCTTAGGCTACTAGAAATGGGAGAGTGGAGGAGGGGAAGCGGCACAACGAGACCACCATGTATGCTCTTCAAATTTCGTATATTCTTCGTGAACTATTTAATTATTGTCTAGACTGATAGGAGTTTTGCACAACATTTACACCCTACTGCGCAACACACACATTCTGTACACTATCCTGTGTAAAATCGCTCGAGAAGTTTGAAATTGCGAATTTATCACGCCTTTATTGACTCGTCAAGTTTATTTTATATTGAGCTTGATGCTACAAATGACTTGGGTCCATACTTTGATGTATTGTTTTGTATGCATATGGTAGCGTAGCATGTGTTTTAAACATGATAAGCCATCTAGCTAGGTGAATTAAATTTCTTAAAGCAGTTAAAAGGTGCCTTGGGAAAATTTATCTAATCACTCTTAAATCTACTATAGAGACACCAATTCATCTATTGGATATCACTTTGTGATATTTCAATCATCACCAACAATCATAAATGTCACCCTACCATGTCAATGATTTGTTGCAAAAATTGATCGAAATGATTATATTAAAATTTTGTGTAAAACTTTAGAGTTAAATGAGCAAAATAGAAAATTTTATGACTAAATTGACATCTATATAATAAATTTATGATTGATTAGATAATTATCACTTACTCTTTAATGAATCAAAAATTCAGTGTCTATATAGGATATGCATCCAAATAAGGACTCAAAGTGAATATATCTTCTCAAATAATGACCCAAAGTGAATTTTGTGTTATATAAGGATCCGAAATGGACCCATTGTTTCAAATAAGGACCTGGAGTGAATTTTGTGTCAAATAAGGACCCGAAATGATCAAGTTATTCTTTATTGAGGATCTTAGCTCGCCAGCAAACATTTTCCGGCAATTAAAATAGGGGCAATTTTGTCAGAAATTTGTGATTGGAAAAAAAAGGGAGAATTCTATTAATTAAGTTTAGGTTATTCACTTAGATGTTTACGTCTTCTTCTTTCTTCTCCCGCGTTGCTCCTCGTCTTACTCAACCAATGGAGAATTTGGGTCTTTGCAAACAAAGACAGAAGCGTTTGGTTTTCTTCTTGTTTTTGAATTCGTGCCTCAACCAATGGAGAATTTGGTTCTTCGACTTTGCGGATGATGGGTACAAGAAATGGGGAGAACTTCGGTCTTTGACATTGCGAAGGATGGGTACAACGAACGGGGGACAGTAGAAAACTAAGGTTTTTTTTTTGTTTCTATTTTAGGATTTGTTTATTTTCCCTATATTTTTTTCGAACAAAATTGCCCAAACTCCGATCGTCAGAAATGTCACATGCTTGATAACCAGCGAATATTTGGCTGACTAGCAGGCTTAGGTTCTTATTTGGAATTGATTCAACCACTTCGGGTCCTTATTTGAGACAATGGATCAACTTTAGGTTTTTATTTGACACAAAGTTCATTTAGGGTCCTTATTTGAGAAAATTGATAAATTTTGGGTTTTTATTTGAAATTTTCCTGGATAATTATTATTATAAAAGAAGGCATGGAAGTTCATGATCTTATATTTGACTAACAAGAAACCATTAATGCAGAAGTGATTGATTTCAGAGCTAGAGCCAAGATCAAACACATTTGTAACTTAAGTAATTCGTAAAGAGCGATTCTAATCACATGTGATTATATAATAATAATTAAATCTCAAATTAATCCCTTTTATTAAAGTAAAACTTAAAAAAACCTTCAATCGTTCCATGGTATACAAGAAAATCGACAAAATTTAAAAGTAGCTCAAATTATGTGATTGAATAAGTCATCATCTATTTGTCGCGAATCGATGGCTCCCGTAAAAAATAAATAAATAAATAAAAACAGAAGGGAAAGAAAGAAATACGACGATCAATAGGGGGAGAGGGTCCCAGCGCGAGGGCAACGGTGGCGGGCCCCACCGGGACTCCCACAATCAGGCAATTCAAAGGCGTCGGGAGGGGGAGGTTCATCTCGTGGAGGGGCGGGTGCGTGAAAGTACAACCACCAATCTTTTCTTTGCGTACCTTGCTTGTGGTAGTTGAGTGCCCACTCCCCCCCTTCGTAGTTTATTCTCCTCCTGGATCGGCATATAATGAAAAGAGCATATCCAGTTATCCACGGCTCCTCCTCCGTCTCGGTGGCCTTCGTCGTCGACGAGAGATTGCCCGTCTCCAATAGGTAAACCGTCCGGCTAATGGACCGATCTCGAGGACTGAATAAGACGGGAGTCGAGATTAGGATGAACTGTCTGAAAATGACCGTCTTTTCGCATCCAACGGCATTGAAAATCAAAGATGTGTTGCGCGCCTAAACGGTATGGGTATGACGAGTTCATCGCCTCTTCTATCGGATTGCATTTACCTATCATGAAATTGAAATTGGACATGTAAAGCAAATTTTGTCATTTGGGAGTAAGTGACAAGTAAGATTTATAAATAAGGTTTTGTTTGTTTCGTGAAAAAAATCAATAATTTAGAAAATATATTTTTAAAAACAATCACTTATATCGTTTTTAATAATTAATTAATGAAAAATCGATAACAATTCATATGTAAATATTTTCGTTGATGATGGAAATTTTTTTTTGTTCATTTATTTTTTTAAGTGATATGATGGATCATTTTAAAGAAAATATTTTCAAAATTACTCAATTTTTCTTGAAATAAATATGTCCTAAGTGTTTCAAATTGGGATACGAGGATATAATATCTTCTTCTTCTTTTTTTAATTTTTAAACATTGACTTGGCCATGTTTTCTTTATATCCTAGGAGTCATTCTTTATTGGTTTTATTGGAGATGGCTATTATTCTTTCTTTTTTTCATTAAATGACGCATATAATAAGGTCAACTTATAGATTTTTGAAGGCATGATTACCGAGACCGACGCTTCATCCTAATTAAAGAAACCATTAATTAGTCCTCAAGGTCTTATAGCTTCCAACTAAGTAAGTTGTAGTTGGGGGTGACAATGATTGAAGTTCTCACTCGGATCGATGAAATGTGAACTTAAATTTAAATAAAAGATAGAGAATCATGTTAATTAATGCATCATTATCATTCCTCGGAAGAGTTCCATTATAAAAATTGTGTAAATATTCCAAGTAAAAACCACAATAACGTAGGGCTGGAATGCCGGAATACAATAATGAAAAATTAGTTTGTTAACATGTCCATGTTATGGTCTTATAAATACGAGAATCTAATCTTGTGAACGCGGACGGTAGTTAAGAGTTGTTCTTACAAAAAAAAAAAAAAAAGTTGCGTTAAATGCATGCGAGTGCCACGTATAAAATGAATAAGCCATGTATAAAAAAGTTGCGCTAAATGCTCTCATTGATCTAAAAAAATAATATAAAATGAATAAGCCGGAGATATCTTGTATTGGTGTTGGGTTATTTACATTGGCTTGTTTATTTGAGTAATCACTTATATTTCATAATATCTTTTATGAACTTTTTCAGTGATCAATCTTAGTATTTATTTATTTTTATTTATTTTTTGCATTAGTCTTGTGAAGATAAATTTTTAATTAAACCTTAATGCGTTGGCTGCGGTGTTTAAGTGCTCGTTGTGGATGAACAAATGTATGTGTTCGAATCATCATATCATCCTCCACTTATGCCTATCAATCCTAGAGAGCCTTAATTGTCGAGGTTGAGGGACTTAAGTGCATTCGTAAAGACTACTCGAGTCAAAGGTATGTTAAAGATGAAAACCCCGAAGAGAACTCAAACAATTCAAACAAGAAATACAAAAGAAAAAAGTAAACAGATTGGAACCTACATTCATGGGGAGAGATCAATAGTTACTTCTACTATAATGGAGGTGTAGAAATCATAATTAAAACCAAAAATTGATTAGGCTATACTTCAAGCCACATATAAAAAAGACACCTCATGAAAATATAAATCTATTTGCGGGCACACTTTTTTTCTGGGAGAATGAAAGATAATATTCTTCTTATTTTAATATAATTTAAAAAAACAGAGCAAGGATCTAACTATTTAGAGACTCACGAAATAACATGCAAGTTTCGTGACGGTGTCAAATCCAACTCTTTGGCCTTTGTAAATGGTCAATGTCATTCGAATAGGATGGCTCTAATTCCTAAATTGGAAGTCCCCCGCTGTCTCAATTAGCCGCGCCGACTCTGGTGGGTTAGGATTTGGTATTATGAATAACAGACGTGAAGGGACGGGGGAGATCTCAAACCTTTGGCGTTTCCGGTCACCTTCCTGAACCGGTTCTAGTTGAGCAGATCGATTGAAAAGTCTCCTCCAAGTCTAGAAAAAAGTGATAATATAATATAATATAAATGAGAGAAAGAGAGAGATGCCCGCAAGCGTAGATTCAAAGGTTTTTGGTTACGTGACTCTTACACAAACCCTCCTAAATTTTTTTCCCATTCGATTTCTACTTTTCTCTCTAGAAAACAAACTTGAACTCCACGAATCCCACCAAAAGTAAAAGCTAATCAACCGCCGCTCGATTCAGATCTTGAAGTTGCATTTTAATGTTCGGTTACCTTTTCTCAAGAGCGCACCGGAACCGAATATGGCTAAGGTGAAAATAAAATTAAAAAAAAAAAAGGAAGAAGGAAGGAAGAAAAGTGATGCTTTTGGTCCCCAATTTTCGCCTTATTTTTTAATGTGTTTTCTGGAATTAATAATTCGTACAATCGAGTATGTCCTGAAATTTGTAGAATTTTTTTTCAATCTAGTTGATTCGCAGGCAACTTTAGCAAATTGGAGTTGATGGGTTGATGCGTGCCGCCATCAGGCAGATTGCGATTTTACAATAAGTGTGCACAATTGAAAAAACAGCCATTTGAAATTAAGCTCAACCGTATCATGAATTGTTGTTCTTGTAGTTTTGACAAAATGATTGTCTAAGGCGACACCGATCTTTTTCCGGTATGGATTTTGGCCAGCACCGACAAATACGTCAGGTTCTTTTTGCCCAAATTAAAGATTGTAAAAATTACAAGATTTAATTAAGGATAATTACCATAATAATCCTAAGCTTATTAGAAAGACGCCAATTCAATCATAAAATTTTCATTTTGTTAATATAATCATAGATCTTTGCACGAAACTTCAATATAGTCATTCTTGTCAAATCTCCTTTGAAAATTACTGATGTGATATCCAGGTCATTCTTTAACATCCTCAACTTGTAGATTGTCATGTCAACAATTTTTCGACAGAAATTAACCAAAAGAATTATATTGAAATTATATATAAATGTCGGTGAGCATGTTAGAATATAAGTTCAAGGGTCAAATGTGTGCATCTTTTCTGTTTATGACACCGACCCAATAATGCAGGAAGAATGATTCCCTTGAATACAAAATCTACTTAAATATCCATCAGATCCACATGAGCAAAATTCTTTTTTTTTTTTTTTTTTTTTTTTTTTGAGATGGTCATTAAATGAGAGGCCACCTGCATCACATGGGCCATGGCTAAGGTGGTATCCAGAAACCGTGGAGGTGGGGCTTAAGAGGCTAAGTACTCACACGCCAATTTGGGAGGAATTACAGAAATGCCACGGCCATGGCGATGGCATCATGGGTCCGATTTCGTCATCTTCTCACAATCGAAGCTCACCACATAGTCCAGATTCCTTCTGGTTCTATCTACTTCCCCCACCATTTTACTTATATGCAGATGCATATTTAAATGATTATTTGATGCGTATGGAGACGAGTGGATCATCGTCCCCTAGGTAATGAAATTTTTTACACATTATGACAAATGACATGTCGTCACAATATTTGGCTGAGAAGTAAAGATATGTTTACGCTATGAAAAGTAGGACCTTGTGTGCTTTAGGAATTGCACGGAGAATATGAAGATTGGACATGACCAATGAGAATATGTTAAATACTCAAAAAGAGCCCTGAAAGATCCCATTGGTTAGCAAAAAGAAAAGATAGGGCACAATAGTACTTTTATAATAAGGAGGATACCCTCTTCTTAAAGAGAACACACTATAACGACCAATAATAAAGTGGTAAAACAAACCATGTGAAAAGAGTTTAAATAGGATTATGACTTGAACATTTCTTAATCCATACAATTCTCAATTAACAATGTTATTGAAGGAGCCTATATATATAACTACTTACTAAGAAAAGAAAAAAAATAGAGGCTAAATTAGAATTGACCCAATTGGTTAGGACATTAGGGATTTATGGTCTAAGAATTGAAGGTCATTCATCTAAATTCCACGAATTGTATATAACTGCTCTAAATAAGGCCATTTGTCCAAGTCTTTAGATAGTTAGATCTCTACCCGATGCTTCTAGACTCTATATATATAATATTATATATATTTATTTAAAACACCCACTTGATTACAATAATACATACGTACATTTATTATAAACGTAGTGAGGGAGATAAGCCTGTGCTTTGCGCAGGCGACAAAGGGGAAACGTGAAACATCTGACCTTCAGAGGAATCCAAGGAAGTTGGTTTTCGCCTCTAGTCTCGTTTTCTGTGTTTTTGTAACTTCCTTTTTCGACAGAACCGCGTGTTGATTGCCGCCAAGCGAAGCCTTCCGTGTCCAGCGCGACTCTTCTGGTCCAAATGGCGGGTCAACATGCTTGAGCCAACAGAATTGTTGCTTCCCAAGAAATTCACCGGCACCTGCCAGCGCAATGTCTTTTTGGGCTTGGCTTGCCAATACTTTATTCTAGAATTAATATTACGAAAAATCTTAAATTTATATATTTATGACAAATTTATTTAAAACATCGAATCGATCTACTTTTAATAAATTTGTCTTTTGTTAATTCCTATGAAATTTTATCATCGGATTACAAAGACAACATTCAGTTTGGAGTTTTACCCTTCGTTTGATATATATGCAATAAATTTTATATTTTTCGTGATATTAATCTAATTTAACAAAAAAAAAAAAATGATAAATTTATCATAAATATATAATTTATGATTTTAAGTTATCAATTTTAAGTTTTTTTTAGTTTTGTGTAAATTTATTATAGATATATTAATTTGAATTTTTTTGTAATATTAACTTGAATTATTATCATTTGCGATTTCTTCTAGGAGTATCGAATTTTTACTGCTTATTTGGGAAACTAAATGATAAAAATAAAAGGGAAATTGAGGGTCAATTTGTCTTATCACTATGGAGGATAGCGAGATTATTAAGTAGTCCTAAAAGTCAACTAATTTGATTACAATGAAAGTCTGGACACTGACAAAGTGAGAAGTCTACTTTGGTCGCCTTATTGGATAATACAAATAAGAAGCAGTTCTATTAACCCTATATTAAAAACAAATTGTTTTATCCTATCTTACATGTTCAATAAATACCATGGCAGTTAACTTCATAAAGTTACGTGAGGCCTGTGTGCTCATGGCAGTTAACTTCATAAAGTTACATTAGGCCTTTAAGCATTTGAGTTTTAATTGAGCTAATTTTCTTTGGGGTCCTTTTAAGAGCCCCTTATGTCTCAATAATTATCTAATTGCGATTAAGGGTGAGCAACTAGGTTGGATTCGTCTAGGATTGAATTGAACAACCCCAGTTGGTTTAGGCCATTAACTCACGGATTTGATAGGCTCCTGGGCAAGAAATTGAAGAATTGACTATACTTAGTTAAAAAAGATAGATATGTCATAGATGGATTTCAAACCCGACTAATTTAAAAAATCTAACAATACCTTAATCACCATGACACTAATTGTTCGCTTGGTATTTTGTCTAAAATGGTAATTATATCTTTTATTGTTAGGTCTGATTCTAGGATCGACCCTAAAATCGAACCGGCCAACTCTTGATTTTAAAAATAAGAAACGGACTATGATAGGGCAGCTAGACGATAGGATCCCTAAATAATTTTATACTCGGTGGTCACTGTTGGCTCAAAGAAAAAGCCGACGTGGTCTAGTTTGGTTCCTGTGACCGACCTACCATCTTATCATGTGACAAGACGGCCTAAAAAGGACACTGAACTGAAGGGCCAAATCATCAAAAAGCGAACTCTAGAATTTCCAGTTCTTCAGGTTTAAGTTAAGAATTTTCCTTTTTAACTTTTTGTGAAAAATGAAAAAAAGAAATAGTTTTCACAGAGATAGCTCGAAATTGGAGGATCCATGAAAAGGCACCTGGGTATAAGATCCTCTTCTCTAGAATGGGAATTTCTCTTCGTACCCGAGAGTTCTCTCCACTTCCCGTTGTGCCATTAACGAGGACCGAATTGCGCGGCATATTCGTGTCATTTTACAATATATTTTTCCATTTAAATAAATGATAATATGTCCGTTCGTGTTGATTTTCGAATTAGCCAGTATCATCGAGTCAAGTTAGATTTGCTCTCCAATCCGTGTCGTGTACAAGTTGTGTTCTCATTGGAATTTATTTCCTAGTAAAATAAAATAAATGAAAGGTTCAACATCACAAAAATCCTCAAAATGATATATTTATGAAAAATTTACATCAAATTGATTTGTTAGTCACAAAAAACCCCAAACTTATACATATACGATGGATATACTTAAAATTAATTTTTTAATCATAAAAAATCTTAAACTGATAAATTTATGATAATTTATTCTCCATTGGCTTTGTTAAATTAGTTAATACCATGAAAAATTACAAATCACTATGTCTATGATAAAGTGAGGGTAAAACTGTAAATTGATATATTAATTAATTGTCACGTTGTCACGCCCGAACTAAATTAGGATGTTATACACGTGTTATCCAACTCAATAATTTGACGATAAAATTTAATAGATGATTAAATGTATCAATTTGAAGTTTTTATTATCTCAAAAACATATGACTGAGCGTTCCCCAAATCTAATAAAGACCGTGCAAAACTCACATTCATGCGCCAAATTATTTAAGTCCGAATTAGGCCCTGTAGTATTGGATAAAACCCGAACTTCTCCCGGAAAATTCACTACATATTCCAATTAACAGCACCGCAAAAGTTAAAAGAGAAAAAAAAAAACAAAAAAAATGAAAAAAAAAAGTCAAAAAAATGCCAAAAAAAGCAAAAGTCAGACATTTCATTTATTTTATTTAAATAAAAGGTTCTATAAATTTTAAATAGGCGGATACAGTTGTTCTCCGGATAGGCCGTAGCCAAAGAGAAAACGGACGGAGACATTTGACGGCGTCAGTTACGAAGATAAAAGCGGATGTGCTCGGTCGTGGTTGTGTGTCGAGAAGGCAAGGCAGCCTCGGAGTCACCGAAACGAGCGGTCACCGAAGACGCCCTCTTCAATTCAATGCGATTCGATTCGATCCATCGTTAGCGACGGTCTCGTGTTATCCACAACGCCCCATCCCCTGCTTACGACCCGAAAAGCCAGAAGTGTCCGACACGTCATCCTCCACAAAAAAAAAAAAATTAAAAAAAATGTAAGGTATAAAGGGAGAGAGAGGGAGAAGCGTCTTGAACTTGTTGGATTGGATTAACCAATTGGGGATAGACATATATCAAAATAGGTCATAAATGCATTTCTTAATCTATATCCCATGGATTAAATTATTCTGAGTTAGTTATATTTTGTAATTGTAAAATTCAAAATTTACATAAATCCGAGTAACATTTAAGATGATCTCTTCACTCTTTCTCATCTTTACTTGATCCCTTTGCCCTCTTAGTTTGGGCATGAGTTTTTTTACATTGAGTTTAATATTGAAATATTTTATAGATATGAGATTAAATTGGATATATTGTATGAAAATGAGTTAATTTGGATCGGATCATTTCCGGTCTTGACTTGTTCATTCAACGGGTTTAAGTGAGGGTTACGTGTGTTGAATTCCAACTTGGGTGGGTCAATGAGGGTTTGTGTAAAATTGGGGAATTGGTGGATTTGAATTCCGAGGATTTCGGTCTTCGTTCTTGATTGGGTGTTCGGTTGGCTGCTAAGAATTGGGTGGTTGGACCAATTCTCGAATTCTCAACGTTCTCCTTCTCTGTCCATTTGACAATTGGTGATTATGATTATTGGGTTAATCCTAGATTAGTGTTAATAAATATTATTTCCTACGGTGGTTAACCCACACGTCGGTTCAAATTAATCTACAGGTACGGGATAACTTTGTCTTGTCTTTTAATGATAGATTACAGTTCAAAATCTATTTTTCAAGCTGACGTGCGCACAAAACATAATTGCATAAACTGATTTTTGTTACTATGATCAATGGAGAGGGGGTAATAGTAAAAATAATAATAATAAAATAACATTTGACCATCTACAATACAAGTATAGAAGCGATACTTATCAAATGAGGAAACCGTTAACTTTTCTAATCATTAGATGGTCAATATTAAGCCGTGTGATAATGCTGCCTATTTTTTTCTCCTCATGGTGTGAATCTGTCGTACTCTAATTTCTTCACACGGCACTACGTGTATGACCGATTCGAGATGAATTATGCTGATTTTCAATGAATAATGAGGGTGAATATTTCAAAGGTGAGGACACGTGCTCATAAATAGGATATTTGTTAGGTAATCATTAGGAGATAATGATTTTTAATTATCAATTTAATAATAGATAAGGTTCTCTGTATCGAGATAAGTTGGAGGGTGCTTTGAACATGTGAAAAGTGCACACCAAATTTGGAAGTTGGCTTTATATGGTATAATTTGACAATTTCCTATCTCAATTTGATATCTCAAATGCCTTAAACAAAATGAACCATCATTCATCCATCCCAGCATGGCAAGTTAGAAAGAACTCCCTACCGACACCAAAATGTCCAAACAACGTAGATCCAACTCCAGCGGAGATACCTGTAACTTCTTATACAAAATGAATTATAATTTTTTTTGTTTTTCGGGCGGAAAACCGGGGACTCATTGCTGGACTTCCTACAATTCATCACTAAAAACCTAGATTTTTTTTTTTTGGCCAAACATGATGAAACCTTAGATTCAAAAACAACAAAAAAAAAAAGAAAAAAGAAACATGAAGGAACACACAAAAATTATAAGACGGTGAGCGCGTTGGTCGGGGCTGAATTAAAAAAGGCTGGCTAGGTCGGGCAGATCAGATCTGAGGTTTTGTGGTTTTCTCTTCAGACACTCCCGATGCGCATGTTATCGTTACTTACAAAGCGATCATCCACCCGCAAAAAGCTAAAAACCCCCATCTGTCATCGTTTGCATTAGACTATCACCAGCAAGAATCTGGCAAGCAATTGGGTTTTAAAGATAGAAAGCGGGAAAAGCATTGGATTTAACATGCACTTTTGCAGGAGGAGAGGAAAGTATCCCATCACATCGCGTACCAAATCATCTGCACCAAAAGGTTTAGGAGAGAATCTCCCCTTTAAGGACAATGAATCAAGAACCCAAAAAAGAATCAATGGAAAAAAAACAAATAATTCGATAGAGGAGCTGGTTGGGTAATTAGAAAACAGAACAAAGATTAATGAGCGCGGCAAATGCAATGCAGGTCCATTTTTAGATCCAATTTCTAGTCTTGCACTGTATGAAATCATAGCGAGTGGAGGCTCGATTCATGTCATGAAATTTGCTCGTGGGAACGAGCCTGTATAATAGCTCTCCCATGTCTCTCTCTCTAATCATGGGGATTGACGAATAAACAAGATGATCAACTGATGCATCTCCAGGGACACAGGGAATCCCTGTGACAAAGAGGGGGCGAAACCGCATGTGATGACTTGTGGCCACCAGCTTGTCCCTATTTCCACCGCCAGCTAGAGAGAGAGAGAGAGAGAGAGAGATGAGAGAGGGATGAGAAATTTGTGGCAAAGAAGAGGAGGCGGCAAGTGGGGGTGAGTTGGGCAATCGAGCATATCCTTCATATTTACTTCTAAGACACCCCCAAATTTAATACGGGGACAATGGGTCATGAACAGGCTTTTAACTATTAATGTTTTTTTTTTTTTTTTTTTTTGCCCAAAAGGAAAAGCAAGACATTGGATAGAATCCCTTCAGAATATGCTATAAAGTCTGCACGGAGGCTTGAAAGTCACGATTAGTTGAGCGTTCTATATCCCCCCAAGAGAAAAAGATAGCCAAGTGAGAATCGTTTAATTCTTCTTTCAAGAAAGGGAAAAAAGAAAAGCAAATTGAATTCCAAGATCGCAATCCCTCTGCAAAAAGTCCAAATACAAATTTATACATGTGGTAAGTAAGTATGCCTCATGGAAATGGCAGATTTTTTTCTCTCCACATGACGTGCGAAATCTTATATTGCTCCATCCGCTCCTATGATTCGAGTAAGATTCCATCATGCTGCCAGGTGTGGTTCCTATAGTTCATCTGATGGTGGAACACTTTTTCACAAACTTCCACGTTCCTGCTAAATAGTTACTATAAATAAACTCGTTTATCGCTGAGTCAACACCCTTTATGTCTAGTCGTCGCCCAGCAACATGCTCATAGTTTTAGATGATAATAAAAGTGGGTGCTTCTCACCATATTATTTATCTTATTCCATCTCCCGCATTGCGTTATTTATGTTCCTTATGTTACTGACAGATGTATAAACATTACCGACATAATCTGGCGGGCATAAACTTATGACGACTCCAGTCAAATTTGGGCAGTGGAGATGACAATTTAACCTTTACTATGGTAAAAGTTCTAAGCGGCAAAAAGTAGTTACCTTTAAATTTTATATATTGAAATGGATAGATTGCTAAGGGTGCACAAGGCATAATGGAAGCGCATAAGAGGAGGCCCATCACACAGTTTGGGTCCAAAAGAAGCCCTATCTACTGCATTTATACGAGCCTCGCATCTACCAATGGTGGAGTTGATTTTTAGGCATATATTAGAAATTAAATCATACTATATTAAACAGTATAAGTTTGCAGAGATTAGTGTGTTTAGGAAGATGAATCCAAACTCTTGTTAGATACTAAAGATTTAATTACCAAAAAACAAGAAAGACTTTATTCAAGTAAGGAAAGTGCTAGGACTCAATGAAATAGTCATTGAGCCATGGTTCCCTTATGATGCTGGGTAAGTTGGGAGTAACTAAGAAGGAATTGAAATGAGTTGGTAATGAGGAGGCTCCGTTCTAGTGTTTTCGTCGATACGCAGACAAATAAGAAGGAATGAGTAAACTAATTTAAACTCAAAGCCTGCCGGCAAGTAATAGAATTAGCAAACAGATATCCATATTAGGTCACGGTAGAAAAGACAAGGACCGTCATAAAGTTGCAGCAAACGGATCAAAATAACCAAAGCAGGTCGAGTTGTCAGTTCATAGTTTCAGGCCCAACAAACATGAGGACGATACCTCACCTAGATTTGCAAAAAGATGAGTACCTAATCTTGATAAGCGGTCGAAACAAGTTTGAAACAGCTTTGACCATGGTTAAAAGCATACTGATGTAAACGTGCTATAGTTTCCACCGGATTTCGTTCACAGCATGGTCCTCCAAATCCCATCTGCTTCAGCATTTGCTGTTGTTCCTACAAACACATTGTGCTTAGCTTTCTTAAAAGCAATATGAAGTAAAAGTTTTCACATATTTTCTAGCCTGATAGTTTCCTCAACATAAATGGAAATTGCCAAATGTCTTTAACACAAACCGAGCCAAACATGCAAGCACTTTCGAACTCCAACTAATGACTCTGCATCATGGATTAGACACTAACATGAAGGGATTGCTCGTTCTGTGCTTATCGGTCTGCCACTGCCAATATATCTGTTGAATTCCCTCTTCTACTGAAGCCTTTCTTCCCTCCGTATAGTTCCACAACTCTGGGATGACATACCTGCCGCTCGAATTGGACTCATTCATCTCCAGCAAGGCTGTTGCAATGGCTGCATAAACTTCATCCCCCATTTCATCCCTCAGGCCTTTCAATTTTTCATCGTCGTCATCTATTACTACCTGAAAAAGAACTCAATCTCAATAAAGAATATTTAGTCTCTCTCGAAAAAGAATTGCAGAACTGAAGCAAGAATCAAATTGAGAAGATGTAAATTCAACTGTCAGAATGGACTGAGTATATAAAATTCGAATGAAAAGCTTTGTGCTGAAAATCAAGGGGTGTAGGGACCAGTGGCTTAAGAACATAGCTAACATGTGAGGATTCACGCATGTATTGGTCTATGATACTTGCTCTATATGCATGTTGACGTACCAATTCTATTGCCATGTACTCATCACTACCTCCAGATGACAGAGAGAAGAAACTGTACCTAAATTCACTGAATGCAACGTCATCATGGCAGTAATTAATGAAATTGATAGACCAAAATTAGAAATCCCAGCCCTCTAATCACTTCAGTGATGCGAGTGTATGTATCCCCACTTGCTAGATTATTATCACGAGAAGATCGAAGGCCTAGTATTGGATAAAAGGAACCAATGACTACAATCATAATGCTCTGAATTAACTTAAACAGCGACTAATACCCTGAACCCATAGTCATGAATTTAAATTATGAATTTTAGAGATTAAAGCTCTTTAAATCACGTTGGAGGAGACCTAACAAATAGTAAGTGCTATTACATGTATCACAGCCATACCTGATACTTTCCCTGAGCCCAGATCATCTTGAAAGGTTGCCATGAGGGGTTGTTCAAACAAGTCTGCCACAAGGAACATGACATAGAAGCTCTTTCTTCGGTTGATTTTTCATTCTTTCGTTTCAATGCTTTTAGGAATGGCTCGATATCAAGCTCACCCATCTTCTTGATACTGATATGATCACTTGATATTTCGCTAAATGCCTACATTATGAGTTGAGAAATTCATGCATAAAAGTTTTTGAAACTTGAAATGAAGGAAGGAAAGAAGGGAGGAAGTTACATGGATCAACTCTTTCCGAGCTTTTAGTAGTTCATTACTGCTCCGGCTTGCCATGTTGATGAGCGTGTTTGTTAACTCTTCCATTTCCTGAATTATTTCTTTCTTTTCTTTCAAATCCCCGAGCGCAGATCCTAGATGCTTCAGAAGTTCAGCCTCATCATGCTTCATGACATCAATTCTCCCCCTCAGCTGTTCGTTCTCCAGTTTCAGTGCCCGATTCTCATCAACCAGACCTTCCAGATTGCTGTTAGAGAAATTGAAGGCAAAATCTTCATATTTATTATCCAACTCGAGGTCCTTGTGAGATTTATCTCCCTGTTTGTCCATTTCAGACCAAATCTTTTCTGTAGTCAAGACAAATTCAGTAGTCAGTAGCATACAGATAATTACCAATTAGAATTTTTGAAAGCACAATTGATTAAGTGTACAACGGTTTACATTGATCGTGCACCATTCTGTGTGATTTCAGCGCAAGAAAATTCAGTTTGCAAATGCTATTGATAAGAAATGTACATCCTAAATTAATGTAGGATAAAGACCTTTAGCAGAATGAAAGTGGAGGTTCAGCCACAGACATAAAGTAGCAAACGACTTGGTTCGCCATGAGTGGCGAGTTTGCTGGATTTGTTCTCCAACCATGGCTCAGAAAGGAAGGACTTGGGATTAACATGACTGGAACAAAGATAGATCAGCCAAGACTTCGATGATAAGTCTCTGAAATTTGAGCTTCAATGTCTGTTTGGACAAAGCATTAACATATAGAATAAACCGTCCAAAATCTAGGGCAAATTAACTGAATTGTCTAAAATTGAGTACCTTGTGCAACTAACAATCTCTTTGTAATGCCAATAGGTCGACTGCACAAAGCTATCAGTACACTGCTAAACTTCAGATTTAGTTGATTTTGAAAAATAATTTTATACTTCTTAGTTCTTAGTCCTCACATGAAACAAGAAAATGCCCAATATGAGATATCTACTCATCAGGAAAATCTTCAAAAGGTGATAAACGCTTGTCTCACTGTTAAGCTTGGTGATGTCACGCATTATATAACTAGCATTTAACCTGTGAGCCGAGCGATGGCGATATCGTTTAAGTGCACGATGCTTTACAAGCATGTTAAAGGTATGGCCCTATTCAAGTCCCGAATTCTGCTAGGTACACAAAGTCCGGTCTAGCAATATGGTTTACTAAGTGATCTGCCCGGTTGCAAGTAAACAAAAGGGCCGCCTTTAAATCGGCTGATAACAGCCCGTCATATCACTTGGTAAACCAGTTTTTGTATATTCAGCATTTCTCTTATGTTCTTATGGGTTATATTTGACACTTTTTAGAAGGGTTCAACTTCATCTTCCTCTCGAGGGAAGAAAGACATTTGGGTTATGGACAACCACTGGGTTTGGTTGAAAATTAAGAATCAGAGACTTATGGTCTAGTCATCTCAGTTAACTTTTCTTCAGTCAAAGTAAAAAAAAAGAACAAAAAGAACAAAAAGGAAGGAAAAACACATGATCGTGATCATCGGCACGAAACAGATGGTGCATGAGGAATGTTCACGATCATCATTACATGAAAACGAGGGATTCTCTAGTACTGAGAAATCAAAGATAGGTATTCTACCTTGTGTTGCGACTGGCGAGTTGAGTTCTCTCTCCTCGTTCCTTCTGAAGAAGAATGTTGGTTTTCGCTCAGTTCTTGTAAAGCACAACGTGAAACCCTAAAACGAAACGTCCGAAATAATTTCACCCGAAGAGTCTCGTGTTATAGGAGAAGTTTTCGCTAGTTTTGATCAGGATAACGACAAAAGCAAGAACCCGTTTGAATCTTTTTTTCGATCAAATCTAAAAATTTGTTTTAGAGATACATGCTTGAAAATCTTAAAATTTATCACAAAAATTTAATTGAATTATAAAACTTATAAAAAGTGTAATCAAATCTTAAAACTTATCAAATTGATATAATTGAATCATTTTATTAATTTCATCCATTTAGATTAATGGAAAATGTTACTATAACTCTTTTTAATATGTTCTCTCTTTATGTGGTGATAACGGGATAAAATTCTAATTTTTAAATTAAAATATTAACTAAATAAAATGTAAAATAAAAAAAGTATTTTAAAAAACAAAAGAGGGAACAAAAAAGCCAAAGGGAAGTTGCCACCACCGCCCCAGTTGACTACCACCACCATCACTAACAACAAGCAAGGCTTGGCGACCCTTGTTGGCCCTTGCCAAGCTCTCATCACTAGGCGATAGGGTAAGACCGATTGCCCTGGCTGTAGCTCTTTCTTTTATCTTTTTTAAATATTTTTATTTTTTATTTAATTAAGATTTTGATTAAAATATTAGATTTAATCCACAATAGTTTTGTGTTTCATGTTTTAACCTATGAAGCACGGACATGTTTAGAGGGTTTCCATGTCATGTTGGACACCTTGACATATGTCGGACACCCTCAGACATGGTCGGACACACTCACATGCGATCAACACGTGTCAACTCTTTTTGACACACTCCGACGTGCGTGTCCGGAGGTTTGTGGGTGGGTCTATAGGTGCGAAAGGAAGAAGGTGATGGAGGGTGGAGGCAAGGGTGAGGGAGCGGAGGCGATGCCGCGAATTGACGGCGAGGGGGGTAGAGGAAGAGTAAAGACCAAGATGATCGAGAAGGTTGTGACCGCCGACTGCAATGTCGAGATGGAGAATCGCAATGCTGCGATGGAGGGCTGGACGTGAGGCTACGGTGACAAAGGGGAGAGGGGATGGAGGCGAGGCAATGGCGAGCGATTATGATGAGGCACCCAAAAGAGAGCAAAGATCAAGAGGTAGAGACTGAGCAAGGGAGAGGAGAAGGTGACTGCTAAGGTTGTTGGGTTGTTACTTTACTAAGGTTGCTTTTTTAGTTTTAGGAAGAAGAGCAAGGAGAGGAGGCGACGGCTGCGGGGAAGAAACGAAAGCCTTGTGCAGGGTGATTTTCTTTTCTTTTCTTTTCTTTTTTGGAGAGAGAGGAGGATGGAGCATTGTGCAGCATAACTTCAATTTTGGGAAGTGACAGCGCAGGCGGTGGGTGGGGTGGGGGAAGAAAGAGGGTGAAATAAATGGGTGGGACCCATTTAGACCAAAAAAAATCAAATGTTAAATAAATTTATAAATTTATTAATAAATGGTAAGACTGAAAAATAAATAAATAAGTGGGTTAAAAGTTATTTCGAAAAATAAAAGCACTAAATATTAAATAATGATAAATTTTGATCACCGTAGAAAAATATAAATTTATTTCAACTTTAATCTCTCGTTAATTATGTATTTCATCGATAACTTTTGTTAAAGTCAAATAATGTCTTTCAATTTTTTATGAATAAATTTATTAATGTTATTAGTGTAGATTCATTATAAGCTATTTTATTTATTTATTTATTTATGAATTTAAATAACTTAATTTAAATATAATAATTTATCATATATATATATAAATATTTATTTAATATACAACGTGTTTCAACGTGTCGTAATTCTCTCTTTTTTTTTTTTTTTAGAGAAATGATGTGTCGGCGTATTGTGTCGCGTGGTCACGTGTCCGTGTTGTGCTACTTACGTTTTAACCACATCATTACCAAGTAAGAGAGTAAAATTATTAAAGAAAACTATGTCAGAATCTTCTATTAGTTAAAATGGACAAAATTAATAGAATGATTCGATTATACCAATTTGAGAATTTTTTTATTTAATTGTATTTTTTGTTAGTTTTATGATTCGATTGTACTTTTTTGATAAGTTTTAGGACTTCTAATACACATATACATTTATTTTAAAAGTGAAAAAAGTTTATAAAGTCTATCTATGCAAGGAAAAATTGTATTTAATCTCACTTTTAACCGGACAAAAAAAAAAAAAAAAAATCACACTTTCAAGAACTTGCCAAACATAGCCCCGTCCAAATTTTTTTCAAAAATAAGTAGAATCATGATATGAAATCAAACTATTTTCATACTTCATTTCTATATTTCCTTAAACCGTTTCTCGGAACTTTTCTAGTATTCCCTTTCTTTTGGCCTTTATTATGCCCTATCACATTATTCACAGTGTCCAAGTTTTGTTCGGTCATGCTTACCGCATTGATAAGAAGTTTTTAACAAATTATGTAACATTCATTAAAAAATGAAAAAAAAATTATACTAACAATATCAAACGTTTGGTCAAATTGTGCAGTATGTGCAATCTCCTAGACCATGGGCAATGGCTGATCAGCCCTAGCTAAGAGCATGCAAGGGTTCGTGAGGTGTTGTTTAGATCTAGACAAAGGCTTGTGGGCCCTAATGTGAGATTTGTGGGACCACTCTTATTCTAGAAGCTTGGTAGATGAATGCGTGATTTAGTATTTAATTATTTTGACACTCCCACTTACACATGGACTGGACTTTGGCCTAAGTTTAAAGGTGTGAAAATATATAATTGGAGAGATAAATAAGGGTTTGAAAATATTTAAATTTAGGACTTACTGCTTTGATAACATATGAGAACTTGTTCTTACCAAAAAAAAAACATATGAGAACTTGTACTTTTTAGTGAAACTCACCAAGGAGCTCTGGTTGTATGTCCACGTTAAACTATAAAATATGCTTGCACAAACATAATTTAACTACAAATTTATTATTTTACCCTAGGTTATTTCAATGTATTATGTCATGTTTCTTTAGTCATAGTAACAAAAGGTAATTTTGTATAGAAATTTATTATGTTAGAAAATATTTATATCTCCAGAATTTATCCTTAAATAAAATAATGAGCAAAATTCCTCGGGGATCCCATTAATACTGGCACTATTTCACTCAAATCCTAAGCCTCACATCAAATCTTTTTACGTGAAATAACACAAAACTAGCAAGCTGTGCTGTATATAACAATGGACTTATTATTCATTTACAACTTATTAAAAATAATTTATCCTACATATATATTTTTCAATTTACTCCAACTATTTTTATGTTTCAAAGTATCTCGATAATAAGCGCGGATGAAATATTTGAAATTTGAGATAGTCATTGTGATTTGTTTAGATTTAGGCAACCTTCCCTGGGATGTGATTATCCTCGGAGTAAATTTTGTCGTCTTCGGCAAGTCTTATGCGACTTGAAACAGGCACCTCGTGCTTGGTTCGTGAAATTCAGTGCTGCCGTCGAAAAAATTTGCTTATCTCTCTAGCCCTCATGGCGCGACTTCATTTATATGAAGGTTTGGTTTTATGATGCTTCTGATATCTCAGTTCTTAAATGGCATTTGAGTAAGCATTTTGAAATGAAAAATTTAGGCAAGTCAATTTATTTTCTAAGGGCTTGAGGTGTATTCTGACTTGGATGGATGCTATCTTACTCGAGCCAATTTTGCTTCTTAGCTTCTTTCTTGTGCCCAACTGACAAGCATCTAGAAGAGGGCTTCGATGGCCTCTTGAAGTTATGGGCATTCAATACAAACTTTGCCAACCATCTTGTTTTGCAAAAATAAGAGTGCCATAAAGATCGCCCACATTATTGTCTTTGATGAACAGACGAAGTACCTAAAAAATGACCGCCATTTCATATGATGACATATCAGGTGTGACACTATCCTTTTACTTCATATCTTTTGTTGGAGATATGCGAATATCGAGCTGAAGATTATAATCAATCAATCCAAGATTACAGAAGATTATGATTGATTAATTATGTCAATCTGTGATTGGATTTGATTTGATAAATATTCCTTTTCTTTTCCTTAGTTAGACATTCAATGTACTATAAATAGGGACTCATACAATGTAAATCATATATACAAAAATACAAAAACTTTGAGCTTTCCCTTACACTTGGCCTACTTTTCCATCTTTGACATGGTATTAGAGCCATACCCTTCAACTTAGCTTTACAAATTTTCGAATTGCCTTTGTTCTTTTCTTACAAACCAGATTCTACAAAGAGCAAAGCAATTCGTCATGGCCAAGAATACTCAAGGAGAGATTCTAGTTGAGGAAAGCCCAAACTCACCTCAAAGTAGAAATTAGGCTTAGTCAACCCATCTAAAGATGTACATTCGACGGTCCAACATACTGCCAACCCAGCTCTTGCTCCAGCAAATGTTTTCGGCCAAGTCCAATGGCCACTAGTCCCATGGTTTCCCTTTTAAGGCCCATGGGGCATTGGCCCAATTCAGTCATGGGCTTCATACGGCACATTTGAAGAAGGCTTTTCAAGTTTTGGCACAAGTTCGATGGGCATAGGTTCGATGAGCACAGGCTTGGGACTTGAATCATCTTTGACGAGTCAGGGAGGAAATCCCTACCCGAACGCAGGACCCGAGTACTTGACATTCCTCTTTCTAGCCAGCGGTGGCCGGTTGGAACTCGGCGACCCATTCTACATGTTGCCGGGTGACGGCCCCAAGTTACGGCTCATTCTTTGCAGCTTACAGGACCTAAAAACTACAGTATTTGGGCTCGAGATCTCCGGCGGGCATTGGTGACCAAGGAGAAAGATGGCTTCATCAACGGAAGCATGCCCTTCCCGATCGACGAACGCTTCACAGCGACATTAGTGCATGTGTAATTAGCTCATGCGGACATGGATTGGCAAATGTTTGGCTCCTAAGGTGGTTGTTGGACTTCCACCAACCAAAGATTCGAAGATGATTTGGGACATGATTTGTGAGATGTACGGAAAACTTGATCGAGCCAAGCTCTTCTCACTCACTCAAGCCGTGTCTAATCTAAAACAAGGAAACTAGTTTGTCATAACATGTTTCAACCGACTCTCTGCCCTTTGGAACGAACTCGAGGTTGCTGAGGAGAGACTCGAGGAATCGGAGGAAACCCCTAAAACAATATAGGGTTATACAAGAAAGAGAAAAATTGACTTGTTTTTTTGTTAATCTTAAATGAAAACTACTCACATTTCAAGTCGCAAGTGCTTGTAATGGAGCCGCCACCATTGCTTGGGTGGATCTACCAGTTAGCGGTCCAAGAAGAGAGCTAGAGGATGGTAGCGGTTAGGCATGCATGAACCGGAGATGGAGTGGCATTCATTGCTCTCAAATCTAGCTTGTCAATGACCGGGAGCCCCTCATCAGCGTTTGCCATTCCTTGATCTGGCCTCTCGCCGAATAGCAACTCCTCTACACTCCTTCTCTGGCGGAGCAGCCTTTTGGGTTCCATGGAGAAAGATTTTCTCGAGCAACTTAAAGAAAGAAGGGAGAGGAAGGAAACCCTAATTTCCGGATGAATGGCTTAGATAAATTCTTTAGATCTGATGGCCATTATTCAGCTAATGCCTTTGTTGAATCCAATGGCTCCTTTAAAGGATCCTACGGTCGACGAAATTTCATACCAAGCCTAAAAGAAAGTATTAAAGGAAAGACAAATTGTATTGCAGCTATTGTAAATGCCCTCATCACACAGTGGACACCTATTGGAAATTACACCGTAAACTCGGGGACAAATGAAAGAAAGAATCTTTAGTTAATCAAGTCACTGGGACAATATCAACCAGTTCATTACACAAAATCAGTATCAACAAATCATGAAGGCCTTGAAATAGCTGGAAATATCCGAAAAAATGGCAAGCTTCTCAGGTACTTCATTTTGCCTTAACTCCATTTCTCATGATGCATGGATCATTGATTCAGGTGCTAGTGACTACATTATCTGTGACAAGAGTTTCTTTTCTCATACTCATAAATATATTTTCCCTGTCACTGTGAAACTTCCAAACGGGAATACCACAAATGTCACAAAAATAGGGACAATACATCTTAGCTCTTCCATTGCTCTTAAGAATGTGCTTTATATCTTTAATTTGAATTCAATCTTATCTCAGTGTCAAAGGCTTGTGAAGATAATTATGTCAAATCCTCTTCAATTTTGACACCTATCTTTTTCAGGTCCTTTCAACTGGCAAACTAATGGGCTTGGGTAGTCTTTCACAAGAATTGTATTTTTGGATAGATTTTCCCAAAAATATTGATTTATCATGTTTTTCTATGAAAAATGAATCATTGTGTAATGTTGCTACCAATGATAAAGTTATCCTTTCTCATCAACGTTTTGGTCACAGTGCTTTCTTTCCACACCCTAAATGTGATATCTGTCCTCTTGCAAAGCAATCACATGCCCCTTTTTCCACAAGCAAATCCCGAACTACAGAAAATTTCTCTTTAATTCATGTAGACATTTGGGGGCTCTATCATACACCACATCGTGATGGGTCTCGTTTTTTTTTTTCTCACTATTGTTGACAATCATTCTCGTGCTACATGGGTCTTCCTTATGCAGTCAAAGAGTCAAGCTCTTTGTCATTTAAAAGATTTTTTCACTCTAACAAAAAATCAATTTGGAAAATCTATTCAACGTATTCGAACATATAATGGAAAGAATTCTCTAGTCATGACTATCAATTCTTATTTTCCTCGCATGGAATTCTACATGAAAGTACGTGCACTTTTACACCTCAACAAAATGGGGTTGTTGAGTGGAAACACCGCCATCTTCTAGAAGTCGCATGTGCACTTAAATTTCAAGATTTCATTCCTGAGACTTTATGTGGAGATTGTGTGGTTACAGCAACCAAATCGATCAATCGCATGCAAACTAGGGTTCTCAATGGACGCACCCCTTTTGAGATTTTATTTGGAAAGAAGCTTGAAGTAAATCATTTGAGAGTTTTTGGCTGTTTATGCTATACTACTGCCCTAGGTCCTCATGACAAGATGAGTCCCCAAGCCAGACAGTGCATTTTTATGGGTTATCCAACTTTCCAAAAGGGATATCATGTTTTTGAGCCATCGACGGGTGATTTTTTCATAAGTAGAGGTGTGGTTTTCCATGAGGACATTTTCCCTTTTCAGGATGAGGTATCTTCCAATGAATCTTCAAGCTCAAATCAGCAAAACATAAATTTTCTATTTGAGGAAGATTTATCACTTAGTACACACTATATATGTGTTCCGACTTCTTCTCCCGTGATCGAAACAAATGCAGCATCTTTACCTACCTTAGAGTACTCAGCTCGAAATCTACAGTATCGATTGAAGAGACATCTAATTCAGAACAATTATCTTCTTAGTTTATTTCTGAGGAATCATCTCCTACACTTGACCATATTCCTCCAAGACGGTCAGGACGAACCACTCATCCCCCAACTTGGACAAATGATTATGTTTGTGCATCTCTCAACTCATTAGGTACTCCATACCCTATCTCATCTTATGTCTCATTTAATTGTCTATATGCGGAGCATATGTGTTGCATTAGTCATATCTTCAAAGAAATAGAACCATCATCTTATGATGTGGCCGTTCGTGATCCACGATGGCAAAAGGCTATGGAAGCTGAGTTGCATGCCTTGATAGAGAATCACACATGGGATATAGTACCACTACCTATTGATCGTAAACCAATTGGTTGCAAGTGGGTATACAAGATAAAGTACAAGGCTGATGGTTCCGTGGAACGCTATAAGGCTCACTTAGTGGCAAAGGGCTTTACGCAATGTGAAGGTTTTGACTACCACGAAACATTTTCTTCAGTTGCGAAAGATGTCACTATTGGTTCCTTTCTTTATGTTGCTGCTTTCAAGACTGGGAACTACATCAAATGGATGTTCACAATGCTTTTCTTCATGGAGATTTTGATGAAGAAATATATATGGATCTTCCGCCGAGATTACGACGATAGGGGAGTCTGGAGTATGTCATCTCCATAAGTCCCTTTATGGACTCAAGCAAGCTTCTCGTCAGTGGTATGCAAAATTCACCTTAGCTCTTATAGCCATTGGTTTCAAGCAATCCAAGCATGATTATTCCCTATTCTCTTGGACTAAAGGTACGTCTTTAATCTACTCGATGATATATGTTGATGACATACTTATTATGGGAAATGATGAATTAGGCATCAAGAGACTTAAGGAATATTTGCATTTTAGCTTTCGTATTAAAGATTTGGGACCTCCCAAGTATTTCCTTGGCGTTGAGATTGCTTGATTAGAGCTAGGAATTTCTCTTAGTCAATGGAAATTTGTGTTAGAAATCATATTAGAAGCAGGCTTATTAGGATGTAAACCGGTTGTCATTCCTATCGATAGAGAACATCAAGTTGACTACCATTGACTATGATGCTGGATCATCATCTAAGATTGACGATCCTCCACTTAAAGATCCTTCCCGCTATCAAAGGCTTGTAGGGAAACTTATATATCTCACCATGACTAGACCGGACATATGTTATGTAGTTCAAACACTTAGTCAATTCATGCATAGCCCGAAGGAATCTCACATGAATGCCGCCTTGAAGGTTATAAAGTATTTGAAGAAATGTCCAAGCCTTGGAATACTCCTTTCATGAGATTGCAATCTCGAAATGGCAGCTTATTGTGACATAGATTATGCCACATGTCCTATGAGTCGGAGATCAATCACTAGTTTTTGCATCAAACTAGGAAAGTCATTACTTTCATGGAAAATGAAGAAGCAATCCATTGGGGATAAGTATACTATTAGTGCCATAAGTTGTATACGACGCTCACTTTGGTGCCAAAAGTTTCTGTAAGATCACTTAAGCTACGCATGATAAAATTTCTGTTTCTTGATTTCTCTATTTCTCTGTTCCCCGGAACAGAAATTCGTTTGGTAACACAAATTGATTTCTCTATTTATGAAATAGATTTCTATTCCAGAAATTATTTTGGAGGAGAAATTAGAAGCTAGAAATTGTAGCTTATTTGTTTCTGAAATAAAAATAGAAATTGTTTTTTTTTATCCATCCTTCTTCCTTCCTTCAGTAGAGACATCGACTCCTTCTCTCCTCACTACCCTTGCTTTTCTATTTGGGCATTCCTTCTCCTCACCTCAACCAAAAACCCTAGCGACTCTAAAGTTGTTCATCCTCGCCATTGACTCCGACGTCGTCGCTGTCCTCAGATCGGGCCAATTTACTGTGGTAGTCCCATCGAACCCGCCTCCTCCATCCGTGTCCCCTTCCGCAACTCCAGTTGTCGTTGCCCAACTCCAATCGCCGTTGCCTATCTCCGTCACCCATCTTCGTCCGCGTCCCCTTCCACTCTCGATTCCCCAACTCTAGTCGCCATCGCCCAACTCTAGTTGCCATTGCCCTTTCTACTCTCGATTCCTCACGAGGTTTGATTGATCCTTCCTTTTTCGCCTCTTTCTTGGTTGTTCTGTGCTTGTGCTTTGCAAACGAACGGTTGATGTTTGTGCGGCGAGTTCCAAATGGATTTTGTCTGGGCTACTTTGATTCTCGGTGTGGTGGAGAATGTGAGAGCGATTGCGAATGGTTGGTGTTTGTGCTGCGAGTTCTTAGGTAGATTTCGTCTGGGCTACTCTGTTTCTCAGTGGGGGTGGGGAATAGAGATAAGAAGGACCTGTGCTAAGCCAATAAGAATTGTACAGCCTCACAATTCACAAGCAAATTGAGTTCAACAGATAAGAAGGACCCCTGGGATCCAATCTTATAGGGCTGTGTCAATCTTCGAGGATTGATTAGCTGCATACACAGAAATGTGAGAATAATGGCGTATGTTTTCCACAAAAGAAGATTACTGCCGATTGGCAAAAGGGCTTCATTTTGGTCTTGGGGATGGTGGAGATAATTCCTTTCCTAAATATCATATGGTTAGCTTTGAGTGGTTGAATGCACGTTCATCTCATCAGTAAGAAGATCTCACTTACTTATCAAGAAAAGAGACGATTGATTAGCTTCATAGTCAGCTAAGTCGAAGCACGAAAATTAATTTACGAACTGTTTTTTCGGGTTCGAAAGAATCTCTTGGGGTGGCGTTGTATGGTGTAAGTGGGATTGTTATGATTGCATTGCTTTCGTCATGATTTGCTTGCGATGCTCTTCAACGATTATCTGTTTTGGGTTGGTGCTCTATGGTTGTGGGTTGATGGTTTTGAGTTGGGATTTGCAGATCTTGGGCAATTCTCAAACTTTTACAAACAAGGTAATCTAGGCCTAGTTTTCGCATCTCTGTTGAAAAGAATAAATGAAAGAACCACTAAGGTTTTCTCCACTCAAGTTCATTCCTCATGTTCCTTAGTATTATTTCAACTATTATTTTGTATTTAAGGATTTCCTATGTTGTTATCTATCCAACTTTTATTCCTAGAAATAGAAATTTTATTCTGTTATCAAACGGATTTCTGTTCCAGAAATAGAAATTTTGAGTTGTTATCAAACGGGTTTCTTTGCTCAGAAACTTGTCTAGGGAATAGAAATTGAGAAATTGATTTCTGACCAGAAATCAATTTTTGTTTCAGAAATTTTATTATGCGTAGGCTTAAGTGTCAAAAAAGTTTAAAAAAACGATTATTTTAGTGCTAACTCCGATCTAGTTGGCTGGAAATCGATGTGACACTTTTTTTTTATATTAATTTTTGAAGCTAATGTGGCTCGTTGGAGAGTATAGTCAGCATCCTAACACCAAAACGATACCGTTTGGTGTCTCCCCCAATTCAAAATCCTAAATCTCCAGCCAGTTGTCGTCCTCAACGGCCCCCGCGCTCGATGGCCGTAGCTCCAACCCCGACCCCGGCCCTGACCCTGACCCCAACAATGGCCACTCAGCGGCCATGGCTCTGACCTTGACCTTGACCCCAACATCGACGACAGCCACTCAGTGGCCAAGTCGAAGGCGTGATTTGGTCAGTGCTCGGGGAGGCCGCTGACAAGTGCGCCGCCATCGATGTCTCCCTCTCCATCTTTGATCTCCCCGACAAGTGCTTGGCTTGCGTCTTCTAGTACCTAGGCTCCAGCGACCGGGGTTGGTGCTCCCTCATGTGCCGTTGAGGGCGTCGAACAGTGCCGAGCAATGGCGGCGAGTGATGGTGGCCCGACCTAGTGACGGCGGAGGCCGAGCGACGACGCCGAGTGAGCTAGGTTAGAAAAACCCTAATTTCAATCCCCAAATTTAAAAAAAAAAAAAAATCTCCAAATGAGTTAAACGGCGTCGTTTTTGTGAGGCCATCCATGTAGGACGGCAAAATGACATCGTTTTCTTAAGGAGGATTGACAATGATGTTGTTTTAAAGCAATCGGAACTTTTTTTTTAAATATAAAAGCCACATAATTAATTTTGCTGGAATCTCTCGCCGGTGGCACCAAAGTGATTGTTTTTTCTCCAATTTGGCACTTAAGTGATCCAACGGAAACTTTTGGCACCAAAGTGAGCGCCGTACACAACTTATGGCACTAATAGTATACTTCCCCCTAATCCACTGTATCTCTTTCATCTGCTGAAGCTGAGTATCGAGCTATGGCTAAAACCGTTTGTGAAATAGTTTGGATACAAGGCTTACTTTCAATCTTGGGATACAAGTCAAGGGCTAACAAACCTATATTGCAACAATGATACAGCACTCAAACTTGCAGCAAATCCCATTTTTCATGAGAGAACGAAACACATTGAAGTTGACTGTCATTACACTTGAGACAAAATCTAAAAAGGAGTAATCAAGACTAATGGAATTGGAACTGCGGAATAGCCTGCTGACATTTTTAGCAAACCATTACATCAAAGACAACACGCATATTTACTGAGCAAGCTAGACGTCTTGGACATATACCAGCCGTCAGTTTGAGGGGGAGTGTTGGAGATATGTGAAGATCGAGCTGAAGATTATAATCAATCAATCCAAGATTACAGGAGATTATGATTGATTAATTATGTCAATCTATGATTGGATTTGATTGTATGAATATTCATTTTCTTTTCCTTAGTTAGACATTCAATGTACTATAAATAGGGACTCATACAATGTAAATCATATATATAGAAATACAAAAACTTCGAGCTTTTCCTTACACTTGGCCTACTTTTCCATCTCTGACATCTTTTATTTTGATCACACTGCTAATGTTTTCACCAAATCTGATCATCAATGATATTTTTACTATTTGATTTGCAAACTCCGAGTGGTTTTCTTTCTATCATATTGAGTTTTAGGGGATGTTAGATAATGTATTTGGTTCGATATGTTGTGTACTTGTTTTGATATTTTCCATGATTCATCGAATCTCACGCTATTCAAAATATTGTGTAGATGCATCTTTTCCACGTTTTTTTCTTCACTACCTTGGTGAAGTACAAAAGAACTTCGAGGTAAATTATCAACTCCATCACTTCCTAATGAAGAACAGTCAACATCGGTGCAAATTGGACACAAACTATGGAATCAAATGTCTAGATGAAGTTGCTCCCACATCATGGTGTCTAGGGGAGCCAACCTGGAGCCTTTCAACCTACAGCATAAGCTTCTCATTATTTTAATGCTATTTGTAACTTCGACCATTATCCCTCGAAGATTATCTAATTCTCTGAGTATTTATTTTTGATATATCTTATTGCAATAGTTACTCCCCTTATGTTACAAAGAATAGAAAGAAAAGAACAATTCCGATGGTTCAATTTGGAATTTTATGGGACACTCTTAATGATCTTGTTCGAATCTCAAATTGTCAATTCCTACTAATTTCACTTTTGATTAATTTTTTAAAAATTTCTTGTATGTTGTTGTGGGTTCGTAGTTCACCTGTGCATACCTTGCGATCAATTTTTTTTTTTTTTTAATAATGAAAATCAAGCTTACGATAAATGTATTTATCCCAAGTCACTCCACTAATTTGATATTAAACTTGAAGAAACTAAATTATCAACTCACAGTAAATATAAAAAAGAAAAAATCAAGTCCAGTGTAAACCATTTAATTCTCTCTTTAGGAAAGGGAAAAAGAAAAGTAAATTAAACTTGAAGATTTTATTCCTTTGATTTTATTAGCCACAAGTGAGTTTGTACCCCTCCCCTTCCATATATATATATATTTATATATGCATATTCAAATAAGGATGTTTTGTGTTTATTGCAGATTTTTTCTTTTTCTTTTTCTTTTTATGATGTCTATTTGTCTTGACACAATGGGGCTGCATGTTTTCGTTCTTTTTTTTTTTTTTTCGTTTATGAACAAAAATTTTGTTTTTTTGTTCCCGGGAACAAAAAAAGAACATAAACACGTTTGTTTGCGTTTTCGTTCAAAAACAATTTTTTTGTTCCTGGAACACAAAAATAACAGAAATGAGAAACAAAAAAAAAAAATGTTTCTTGCTCCAGAAACACTTTTGAAGAAACACTTCTTATCTCTTCTATTTTCTTCTTCTTTTTTCTTCTTCTTTTTTTTTGGCCAGAGGCCGACGACCGGCCGTAAAAAGAAGAAAAAATAAAAAACAAAGGAAAAAAGGAAATAAAATAAAATAAAATATTAAAAAATTAAAAGGAACAAAAAAAGAATATAAATTTACCAAATGTGTTTCTATTCATTTTTTATTCTCGAACAAATTTACCAAACGCATTTTTCTGGTAAAAAATTATTATTAGGAGTAAATACTTTTTTTCTATTTCGTTCCCTGGAACAATTTTTGAACAAAAACATTACCAAACGCAGCAATAAGTCCCTATGGGTGCACATTTCTACTCCACATGCTCCTGTGCTTCAGATAAGACTCCAACCACAGAGATCCACATGGTAGCATGCATGGTCCCTATAGCTACTCTGATGGCGGAATACATTTTCACAAAGAATGTTGGACCATTAACTTATACGCTTTTGATAAATAATGACGGTAAATAAACTCATCTGTCACCGACGAAACCCCCTTTTTATGGGGGAAAAATTACCTTTACTGTGATTAAATTTCCAGTCCTCCAGTAATGATATACTCAGATTAAATATATAAATTTGCATACGCCTCAATATATCACTTATACAGGTCCATCTTCCACGTTTTGCAATCTATGTTCCTTATGTCACTGATAAATGTGTCTAATCTGTACATAATTTGGCCAGTGGAGATGGCAATCTATCCTTCCTAATGGTAAAAGGTGTATGCTAAAGATGCACAAGGCGTAATGGAAATGCAGAAGAGGAGGCCCATCGCATGGTTTAGGTCCAAAAGAAGCCCTGTATAGTCCATTTTTAGGAGCCTTGCATCTGCCAATGGTGGGGTTGTTTTTTTCTTAGGCATTGCTTGTTTATGGGAAATTACATTAAATTAGATATATAGAACAAGATCAGTTTTTAAAGACTCGAACTGCTTAGGAAGGTGAATCCAAACTTTTGTCAAATAATGGAGCCTCTGTTCCCTTGTGATGTTGGGTGAGTTGGAGTCATTTAGATGGAATTGAGATGAAATGGGAATGAAGAGCTTCGTTCTCGTGCTTTTGTTAATACGAGGAAGACGTGGAAACGAATAAGAAGGAATGAGTAAACTGATGTAACTCAAAGCCTGCCAGAAAGCAAAAGAATTAAAAAAACAGATATCCACATTAACTTCATGGTAAGAAAGACGAGGACCTTCATAAAGTCGGCAGCATACGGATCAAAATCATAAAAAAAACTGGGGCACGTCGAGCCGTCAGCTCATAGTTTCAAGCAAAACAGACGCGAGGAGCACACCTTACTTAGGTTTGCAAAAAAGGATTAGTTCATATCTTGGTAAGTGGTCGAAACAAAATCGAAACAGCTTCTATTGCAGACAAAAGCGCAGCGACGTAAAAATACCAGGATTTCGACCTGATTCAGTTCACAGAGTGCTCCTCCATGTCTCATCTGCTTTGCAATTGTTGTCCCTACGAACACATTGTGCTTCCCTTTCTTAAAAGTGTGATAAAGTAAAAGTTTTCACAAATTTTCTAGCCTAATAGATTCATCAACATAGAAGGAAATTGCCAAATGAGTTGTCCACACATAAAGTCAAACATGCCGGCACTCTCAATTTCCAATTGATGACTCTGCCTGAGAGACTAGATACTAACCTGCGGGAACGCTTCATCTCGGGCTTATCGGTCTGCCACTGCTTCAGTATATATTCGATCCCCTGTTTTAGTGAAGCCTTTCTTCCCGCTCTGTAGTTCCACAACTCCCGGACGACGTACCTGCCTAAGGCCGTTAAAACTGCTTTGTAAACTTCATCTCCCATTTCATCCCTCAGGCCTTTCAGTTTTTCATCTTCATCATTTATTATTTCCCGAAACAAAACCCAATCTCAACAAAGAATGTCCAGTTTCTCTCGGAAAATAACAGTAGAAATGAAGCAAGAATCAAATTTAAAAAAAAAAAAATCAAGTGTCAGAATGGAGCCAGTATATGAAGTTTAAATTAAACGTTTCATGCTGCAAATCAAGGCTTGTAGGGATTAGAGGCTTAAGAGATCACTAACACATGAGGATTCCCGTGCTGGTCTGTGGGACTTACGTATATGCACTTTAACAAACCAATTCTATTAGACTATTACCATGATGTACTCCGGACTCCCTTCAAATGACCGAGAGAAGATACTATACATAAATTCACTGAATGCAACGTCATTACAAAAGTAACTATATAGAAGAAAAAATCATAGACCAAATTAGAAATTCCAGTCCTCTATTACTTCAGTGACGTGAGGGTGCACAATCCAGGTAGCTGTTTCATCATTAGGAGAGAAGATCAAAGACCTTGTACTGGATACAATGATGCAACGATAGCACAATCAAACAATGACTGGTGCCATAAACCCATAGTCATGATTTAAATTATTTATTTTAGGGTTAAAGCTCTTCGAAATCATCTCAGAGGCAAATCTAACGAATAGTAAGTGCCATGACATATTTCACAGCCATACCTGATGCTTCTCGATAATTTTGAAAGGATGCCATGAGGTGTTGGCCAAAAGCTTCTCCCACAAGGAACATAATTTCAAGCCACCTTCTGCAGCCAATCCATCATTCTTTTGCATCGACACTTGAAGGAATGGCTGGGTATCAAGCTCGCCCATTCTCTTGATACCGATATGAGTACTCGTAATATCTCTAAATGCCTACATGATGGGTTGAGTGATTCAAGTACAAAAAGTTTTTGAAACTTGAAATGAAGGAAGGAAAAAAGGGAGGAAGTTGCGTCAATCAATTGTTTCCGAGCTTCTTGCAGCTCATCATTGCTCAGGCGCTCCCTGATGATGAGAGCGATATTCAGCTCTTCTGTACCCTGAAGCATTTCTTCCATTTCAGGGAAACCCCTGAGCACAGCTCCCATACACTCCAAAAGTTCAGCATTGTCATGCTTAATGGTATCGATTTTCCCCCTCAGCCGTTCGATCTCCTGTTTCAGTGCCTGATTCTCATTGCCCTGACCTTCCAGATGGATGTCCTCTTCCCTTTAAACTGAATATGACATATACACATTTGATTTCATATGTTCGAATACTCCAATGCAGGAGCTAAATTTAACAAGGAAATTACACTATACAAATAGTAATGCAACAATTTCAGTCCTTTTTTGCACCTCTTGCCTGTCAGTACTATGAGAACCTACTTAGGGTGCGTTTGGAATTGGCATTTCCAAGCCACTTTAGGCCTCCAAAGCCCTTTGGGCTAAAAATGAGTGTTTGGCAAAATGTTTTGTAAAGATACTTGGCTGAAAGTCTACCTTGTGAAGGCTAAAAGCCCAAGGCAGGTTGGGGGTTGTCTTAGGCTTTCAGCTTGCCGAAAATGCTAAGCTGAGGGGAGAAAAAAAATTTCTTCCCAAATTATCCTTGTTCATTTTCGTTTTCTCGGTTTTTCCCTCTCATCGTCTTCTTCTTCTTCTTCTATGAGTGGGTATTGTTCATCTTCTTTGCGGATACAACCTTGCCTGCGCCGGCGCCGTGCCCGCACTGGCCACTGTGCCGGCAGCCCTCGACCGCACCAACACCACCCGCACCGGTGACCCGCAAGCCCTCTCTGCTCCACCCCAGTTCCACCGGCCCTACCAGCCACCGTTGCTGCGCCTCCACCACATCTGAACCCGAGCAGACCGCTACCCCTTTCGAACCAAAGCCCCTGTAGCAAATCACAAAGCTCACCGCGCCGATCTCGCTCGATGACCGCGTCACCGCTGATTGTTGCTCGCCTCCGCCTGACGCCGTCGTCGCTCAGCAGCTCGCGACCCAGCGCCTAAGGCCTTCATCGCTCGATTGCTGCTGTCCCGATCTTGCTACTTGGGTGCCTCAACACCTGCAGATCTGAGCTCGCCTCCGCCCAACGCCGTCACCGCCCAGTAGCCCGCAACCCAGCACATGACTCTGCCGCGCAAGCCGACGCTTCCACTCGCCGTTTGCAGGATCTCTGCCCTAGCAGCTCGCCTTCATTACGCCTTTGCCCACCGTCCTTTGCTCAGTTGCCGACCCTCGCGCTCCGCTGTGACGTTGGTTTTCCCCCTTCGCCAGAGCCCGACGCCACTGCACCTTGGCACAACCGCCCACGAGCGGTCGTTGATGAGGTCCTCTTGTGACCTTGATGCCCTGGATCTAGGTCGTGGCGAGGTCGTCAAAGGTCAAGGCCGTGTCGTGCAACCCTGCCACCCCAGATCCGGGGTCGTCGTAGGTCATGGCGACGTCGTGTGACCTCAGGCGGCCTTTGCCGATGCTCTTTGGGGATCGGTGGGGTCACCGGAGGTCGCGACGGCATCGTGTGACCTTGGGCGGCCTTTGCCGGTGGTCTTCGGGAGTTGCTCGACCTCGGGCGGCCCTCCCTAGTCGTCTCCAAGGTTGCCTAAATCGGATGTCGGCTGCCGGTGACAAATTTTGATTGCCGGTAGCCGCCTGCCCTTGCGGGTCAATTTTTTTATTTTTTATTTTTTTTATCATAAAAGCCCTTTGTAAATGTAATTCTCCCAAACACCATTTTGCTCAAAGGTATTTTACAAAGAGCTTTCAAACTACAATTTACCGAACACTATTTGCATTTTGAAAAACATCTTTCACTCAAAGGTTTTTGCATTGTCCTAAAGACTTTTCTCGTAAGCTTTCCCAAACGCACCCTCATTGCAAGGTAGAGTTTCCGTGAGTTATCAGAATGCTTCACAAGCAATCGTATGCACTCTGTACTTTCTTCATCTCTATATAGAGAGAGAACAATCACATCAATTGATTTTAGTACACTCGTGCAGAATAATAAAAACAAGAAAAATAAAAGTTGCAGGAGAAATTTCGCATCCTCCTTTAATTAATAACCAGTGGAAGCATAGTGCACACCTTCATTATAAGATCGCTTGACCTTTTCTTTCTCAGTAATTAAGGTTTTTAGAGAGTCAGAAATCTGGTTTGATTCTTTTTTCCATCTCTTGCAATTGTATATTCTTAAGCTTTAGTTTCCTCTCCAAGGAAAAAAGTTCTTCCTGCTTCTGAGCCTCCTTGTCTACTATTTCAGCGATGGTCTTAAGGTTCCCGATTTCCCGTAGTTTGTCTCCTATGATACACTTTGAGTTGTAGTCATTGGCTTGAGCAACCCAAGCATAAGTACCTGTTTTCCTTTTCTTGCTGGAATACCAATCCTTCCGTCCATGATGATCTGCATCATAAGCCCTCTCAAACAACAAGGCATTGCAGAAACCGAGTCAATCCTTGCTAAATTCCACAACAACGATTTGGGAGGGGTTTCGGTAGTCGCACAGTGCTTGAACTCCAATGAAACTGAAACCTTTCCAATCTAATTCACCTGTCACTCTGGTATTATATCTTCAACACGACACCATGTCCTCGCCTTTTTAGGCAGAGTACACACGACAGCCCCCTCTCCAAGGCCACACAAACATATGGTCATTGCAATAGTCAACAGGAGTATCGATTACATTCTCTTGATCTTCTTCTGAATCTTCCTCCAAAGAAACACAAGAGTCCTTTTCTTTTGCATACCTCTTCTTTGAACTATTCTTGGTCACCACAGAAGCATGCCGGACGTCCCCTCCATCCACACGGACTCCCTTTCTCTTCTTCTTCCAGCTGTTAAAGAATGTAAAGGCCAAGTCTTCATCATACAATTCCACATCCTTATGAGATAGATCTCCCTGTATGTCCTTTTCAGATCGAGTCGTCTCTGTTGTCTAGACACATTTATTAGTCAGTAACATAAAGATAATTCCCAATTGATTTATAAAAAATATTACCGACAGAGTATACCATGCTGTCTTTTCTTCCATTTGTGAAAGGAAGTACTGACCCATGGATTGTCAGTCTCACCATCCATATCTAGATCCTTGTGAGATAGATCTCCCTGTTTGTCCGTCTCAGTCTCGCTCATTTCTGTATGCAAGGCAAATAAAGCATTTCTCATCTTCCAGTTGTTCGAGATTACAAAGATCGAATCCTCAAATTAATCAATCAATTCCAGATCCTTGTGAGATTCATCCCCCTGTTTATCCATTTCAGACTGAGTCTTTTTTGTAATCCAGACACATACTCAGTAGTCAGTAGCATCCAGATAATGGCCGATTAAGATTGTCAAAATCACAATTGATGGGGTGTACCGTGGTTTCCAGGGATTATGCACCATTGCGTGATTTCACCATGAGGATATTTAATTTGTAAATGCCATTGATGCAAAATGTACTTCCTAAAGTAACGTAAGATAAAGACCTTTAGCAGAATGAAAGTGGAGATTCAGACTCGGGCAAAATAAAGTAGCAAACGAGTTGGTTCACCACGAGTTTGCTGGATTGAGTCTCCAACCATGTCTCAGAAGGGAAGCAGATGGGATTAACATGACTGGGACAGATAATGACAAACCAAGACTTTGATGATAAGTCTCTAGATCAAGCTTCAATGTCTATTCGAAAAACAAAAACATATAAAGTTAAACTGACCATAATATCAAGCAAATAAACTCAATTGTCTACAATTATCAATTACCTCATGCAACTAACAATCACTTTGTAATGCCAATCGATCGACTGCACAAGGATACCAGTCCACTGCTAAACTTCAGAACTAGGTGATGAATGTTTGTGTCACTGTTATGTCACGCTTTATATAACTAGAATTTAACCTGTAAGCCGAGTAGCACCAGCATCATTTAAGCATGCAACCATATATGCTTTATAGGCATATTAAAGGTATCACGCTATCTGAGTTCTGAACAGTGCTAGATATACTGAGAACATCTACAAAACTGGTTTAGCAAGTGATGTGCCAGACTACAAGCGAGCACTTAAACAAAAGGGTCATCTTCGACCGCCTGATATCAGTCTGTTCCATCATTCGGTAAACCAATTTCTGTATATTTAGCATTTCTCTTATGTTTTTATAGCTTAACAATTGGAAACATTTGAGGCATTTCTGAGAGGGGTTCAGCTATGTCATCTTCCTCTCGAGGAACGAAAGACGCTTGGATTATAGACAACCCGTGGGTTTGTTGCAAATTAAGAACCAGAGACTCGGGTTTCAGTCATCTCAGTCATCTTTTTTTCGGACAGAAGGAAAATGAAGGAAACAGACGTGATCGTGATCATCGGCACGAAATAGATGGTGCATGAAAACTTCACGGAAGCATCCCTACATGAAAACGAGGGATTCTGTAGCACTGACAAGCAAAGATAGGCAGTCTAACGTCTGTCACGACTAGCGGGTCGGTATCTGTCTCCTTGTTCCTTCAGAAGAAGATTGTTGCTTTTCACTTGGCTCGTGCAGGGCAGAAGAAGACGAGGAAGCCCTACAGGCTACAAGTGAAAACAAAAGTGACGAGACTCGAACTGTCCGTGGTGAAAAGTTCTGCCGGTTTTCTTTAAATTACGATAAAAGCAAAAAAATCAGTTTTTATTTTTTGGCAAAAATAATTCAAATGTGAAAAAAAAAATATGAAAGGATTAATGCGCAAAATTTTTATTGTTATATTTCCTTTGGTCCTTTTTTTTTTTTTTTTTTTTTTTTTTTTTTGTTATGCTCATTGCCTAGATAAGTAGTTTTAAACAAATCATACATCTATTATTGGAAAAATTGAACCAACGGTGTAAAATATATGACCCCTGCAATCAATTGCTAAACATTTAATTGTGTGCAATCTCGTCAACTATATACAACGGCTGATCGGCCCTTGCTGCAAGCATGCAAGGACCTCGTGTTATGATGATTCCATGGCCAACCCCACCTAAATAGCATTGATACTGACGTGTAATATATGACACGACATGATATGACATATCGATATGTCATTTCTAAAAAAAAATAGAGAATTTCAAACGTTTTTATAATAATAATAATAATAATAATAATAATAATAATAATAATAATAATAATAATATAATAATATAATAATAATAATAATAATAATAATAATAATAATAATAATAATAATAATAATAATAATAATAATAGCCTATAATGAATTTACATTAAAAACATTGATCCACCATTTGTTAATATCATTCTTTATTTCAATTTGATAAATTGAACTCCATATTAATAATCCATAAAATTTGAAGGAAAAAAAAACAATTCACATTATGGACTTGC
This sequence comes from Eucalyptus victrix, assembly GCA_016097545.1. Classification (NCBI taxonomy): domain Eukaryota; kingdom Viridiplantae; phylum Streptophyta; class Magnoliopsida; order Myrtales; family Myrtaceae; genus Eucalyptus; species Eucalyptus victrix. The sequence goes on from CM027844.1 coordinate 23,260,610, forward strand.
GTGTTAGAGCATCTCAAAATAGAAGGAAAAAACAAACATGAAAGGTGAATTGTGTATTAAAAGAAATGATACTCGGAAGAGATGAGAAGAGAATACTAGTTTTTTCTTATTTCCAAAGTTATTATTTTTATTATTTTTTATTTTTTAAATATTAATATTTTGACTTTTCATTTATTGAAAAATTTTCAAATTGACCCGTGCGTGTTGGAATTCCGAACTCGCATGTCAAAGAGTGTTGGGAGAATTGACCAATACCTATTGACTGAGTGTCAAACAATATCGGATACATGTCAAAGTGTTTGATATGATAGAAAAGCTCTCAGAAAGTGTTGGTGCTTCCTAGCCTATCACTACGTAATGGTTGGCTAACCCTTGCATGGTGGTGGCGGGTGACTGGATGAGGCCTCTTCACATCCCAAGCCACCACAATGCAACCGCCTCGCTTGCTTGCGGAGAGAGTTGCCAATCCTCTCCGACAGCTTGAGGCTGGCTCAAGCATGCCATGGTGCCTCTCTCAACTTTGTTTTTTTCACCCCCTTCAATTTTGTAATTTACGCACGCGAAAAGAAATTAAAAAATGCCACGCCGTATTCGGGAGTCCTGCAGTAATTTAGTCATGAGTTCACCCAAAGGACTAGATTGTAATTAAACAAAAAAAATTTAGAACTTGATTACACCCGTTGAAAATTTTTAGACCCAATTGTACATTGGATCCATTAGTATAATTTGCTCAATTATTTTGTAACACAAAAAAAATATTTATGAATACATTTTGTTACTTTTCTACTGGTCATAATCCATTAATTTCAAAAATCCTAAGATAAAATGACAAATTTATAGTACAATAATGTTTGTGCATGCATAAATTTATCGATAAATTAGAACATACAAAGGTTAGATTATATTTGGGATCCACATTGAGTCTCACTAAAAAGATACTAATCCTCGTGTTCGCACACTGTAACTAATTTTGTCAACCATATCGGATCGGTTTTTACTTTTAAGTCAATCTAAATTTTGCAGCTCACACGCTTTTAACTCTCTCTCTCTCTCTCTCTCTCTCTCTCTCTCTCTTAATTCAAAACATTTGAAACGTTAAGAACATACTAAGGTTGACCAATGATTCATACTAGATTTTATGCGCTTTGCTCAGTTATGATTTTTCTTATTTCTATGTGAACTTTCTAACTTTACATAAATTTTGTAGGAAAAGTATATTAAAAATCCTATAACTTTTCATCAACATATAATTAAGTCCTAAAACTTTCAAAATGTACAAGTAAAATCTTAAAATTTGTCAAATTAATGCAATCAATTTTCTTTGTTAATTCTGTCCAATTTAACTAATTCAAAATATTGACGTGACTTTTTTTTTAATCACTTTCTTAAGAGACGTGGTGTTAATGTGGTGGCCACCAAGAACCACATCAGATTTTTTTTTTTTGAAAATTTAAAATAAAAAAAGATTAACTAACTGTCCTTGCCTAGCCAAGGCAAGGTTGCCCTCGCCTAGCCCTCTCCTAGCCATAGTGAGGCCCAACCTAGCTGGGGTTCGATGAGGCTCCCCGAGTCTAGTAGCCTTGCTAGCCTCGTCTTTGGTCGGTAATCTGCCATCACCGAGACCTGATGATTGGCTTGAGGAGGAAGAAGAAGAGAGGAAAAGAGAAAAGAAAAAAAAAAAGAAAAATCTCAAAAATCATTAAAAATTTTAAAAAATTATACATCACAAAAAAAAAATTGAGGGTCTTACGAAATACATTCCTATTCTTTTTTTATTTTGGGAATAAAAAATTTGTACAGTTATCAAACGTGTTATTTTACTTAGAATTGTTCTAGATAATATAAATAAAAAAGGCTATTTTTGAAAGGAAATTGTTCCTGAGAATAAAAATATTACTCGTCGTGAGCTAAACTCCCCTTGGGGTCCCTCAATCGGGATGGAAAAGAGATCGGGTTTAGGGTACTTGATTATGAGAGTTTTATCATGGTTCGCATTTCAAAAGGCATCATCACCTTATCATTCGAGATGAACCCTTGTGGATTCCCTTGTTCACAGTCGTGAGCTCTTCCAATCTCGTATCTCGCGTGACAGTGGAAGGTGTCGTGATTTATACCCATATGGACGACACACCTCAAAGAAGGAGGTCGAGTATGTATATTGAATTTCAAGGCATCTTTACCATAGTAGCTCTCCCAATAGTACTCACTTTCCATGGATGGTATCACTTCATCTATTAAGAACTTTTCATAGTGGGTATACTAAACTATGGTGAGTTTCATCGAGATCCATACCCATTGGGACAGGTTTATTTATTATCTAGTTATTTAGAGAAACCTAAAAAGACAGGAGTCGCTGCTAGTCTAGTTTTTGGAGGTCAGCTAGAAAACCCAATTTAGAGTTGGGAGTAGTCCTTTGATTTCTACACAATTAGAGATTTTAGATTCGGGGACTTAGGTTATACTAATATTTTTATTAGCGCCTTTTTGTTACCTCACAGTATGTTTGTTTTCTAAGGTGTCTATGCATTTCTTTTTTACTTTTTCGAGTCGATAATACTAACTAAGTGATCATGAGTGGATAGTTGTTTTCATGCAATTCTATTTCTAAGAAAGAGAAAAGAAAGATCACAATTGAAATTAAAAGATAAGGCGGGAAGTAAACAATCAAGCGAATAGTTTAAGGAAAGCAGTAAATTTAACATGCAACCTTAAATGATGAACAAAAATAAAATGGAAGAAATAAACCTACACCTCATCAGATGTTTATACAATGTGAAACGACTTGAAACACATATTGGAGATAAATGATACAAAAAAGTATGATTGGATAGGACATCGACCTTCCATCGTCTTCAAGTCTTAAAGGACCTCCACCTCTAGGGACCTAATCTAAAACAAAAACTAGGTACCTATAATAGGAAAGAAACAATCATTCATGGCAAAAATAGTCAAAAGCGCAAGACAATAAAAGACTATCAAACAATTGAAATCATATGCAAAAGTGAACAAGTTGGGTCTCAAGGTCGGCCTTTGTAATTCATGTGTCGATCCCTCTAGATATCTATCCCAATTCATTTTTATTGCTTACAACCATTGGCCACCATTTGTGTTCTCGCATAGCAATCAATGCTTATAAACCTCTAAAACATGTTCTAAGTGAATCCCAAGGTCATTCCATGGAGTCATGATTGCACCTATGCATACATCTAGGATCCACATGCAAAGTAGAAAATAAACATGCATATAGGCCCTCGAGCCTTGGTTCTCAAACAAACAAACAATTTTAGTAAGCCAACATTGAATTACTTATTCATTAAATATACACCAAAAACAGCCGTAGGCATTTAAGGAAAGCAAACAAGTCTAGAGTTATGAAAAGTGTGTGCATGAGCATCACTTGAACTAAAATCAGGTTCCAATAAAGAAAAACAAAAAAAATCAGACGAGTTTATGATGTTCAAAGGGTTTGAAAAAAAAAAAAATTGCTTTTTATTTTCTGAAAATTTTTGTGTGTAAAGTTCAAAAGGTGAAGAACAAAGTCCATGAAGACATTTAAAGCAAATTCAACATGCAAGTTAACCTAAAAATTTATAGAAGAAAAACACAGCAGAAAGTTGTAACAACACATCACCGAACAGGGCAAACAAAATCAGCACAATTGACAATTGACTCATTGCTAATTTGTCGTGAGAAAATTACACAACATTTGTGACATCATGGGGAAAAATTTCATGAAGAAGATTTTCTAAATATGTAGGCATTTATAAAAATTCAATAAAGTTCAACATTACATAAAAAATTCAGCAAAGCATCAGGGTATCATGACATGTCAACAGAGATTCGACCTAGTAAACAAAATCTAAAAAATGCAAAATTTTACCACAACACATACAAAAGAATGACAAAAAAAGTTCACTAAGGGTTCGACCTAAGAATCTCTAATGAGAAAATTGCAAAAAAAATAACAAAAGTCAGATTTAACAGGGGTGAAATTGGGGTTTCGAAATTTGCATAAGTTAGATTTATAACCTAACTTGACAAAAATGGAAAATAGGTCAAACGATATGCAAATCACACAAAATCAGCAGCATTAGAAAGATTAAGATGATTCTTAAGACTTCCTAATAGGGTTCAAGTCCAATCAAGGTCTAATTGATGGTCAAAAATTGACATTTGCGAAATCGCGCATGTCAGCCACAAACAAAACAAAATATGATGTGTGATGATGGCTATGGTGGAAGTTTGTGAGATGCCATAATGGTTCGAACACCTCGGAGAGTCTTTCAAGATGCTTTGGGAGTCGATATGCCTCTATGATTGGGATGCTCTATGGTGAAAGTCTACAGGATGTCTCAAAGTTGAGATACCCCAATAGTTGGGATGCCTCGGGAGAATACGGGAGGAGGAAATAAAATACATTATTATGTGTAGAACTAAACATTACTTAAATTGTTTGTTTGTTTGTGTGAAACATGGTGTGCGTATGTATAAGTCTGGATGATGTATTGTATGTCAATGATTTATGTGATAAATGAAAATGGGAAAGATAAAGTTTACTTATGTTTTATCACACTTATCGGATAATTATGTATTCACTTTGTGAATATTAGATGAAGTGGTAAGAAAATTCTTCTAATTTAAAACTAGATATTTTATTTACTAGGTTTCAGCTCATTTCTTTTATTTTTCAAACATATATGATGGACACTCCTTAACTTTTGCGCTATGTAGTCCCTATGCATTATAAAGGTCTTCATGAAAGTGTGCTTGAATTAGAGTTTGCAATAGTGTATACCAAGTATCTACTATGTGGGTTGATGTAGAAGGTGCATTCCTTTTCGATTTGTGTCCTGGTATCGGAAACTTGATGATGAGTTAGTCGGTCCATTAATAGGCTTCGATTTGGACGATGGAGACATAACAAACGGAAAAGTTATTGACCCGTGACTTCAATCTAAACATTTATATAGGCAGACTTTTGGAAGCATAATATAGTATGGAGATAGGTCTCTCTACCCTTATGCAAACTTCTGTTTCTTGCTCTTAATGTAATGAAATTGTGAATTCAAATGTGGTATAAATAAATAAATAAATAAAAATATGAGTATGTTGGTTATATTTATAAGACTTTAATTGTTAAAGGAATATCTATAAATGTTCGATTACGCTTCCACATGCTAAAAGAGAGTAATAATATAAGAAACACATATCGGGTGATGTTCTGAGCGTCACACATATCTTATAGATTTCATCTGTTTGAGTTTCTTTTGGAATGTCTCAAGCAATTTATTTATAACCAAAGATGTCTAATCAATTTTTTGGTCAACATAATCAAGACGAGCTTGGATAGTTGAAAGTGTGGAATTGATTATCTTGAGGACATTATTCTAACCAAAGCATTTTCTGACTGCCAATTCAGAACAACTTTAGCAATCGTGATTTTCTTTTGTCTCCATGATCATCAACATTTATAGGGGTCGGGACCTTAGGCATATGATGGAACTGAATGTTGAACATTTGTAAATTCTTCTACTACTAGAAAGGGCATTAGATTAGGTCTTTCCAAAGGTGAAAAGTTTGAAGGTTGCAACATACAGACATATGGAAGGACTGGAGGTGGTTCTAACTTTGGAAAACATGAGAGCTAAGGTTTTTTGGGTACTTCTAGAGGGAAAGAAGTTCTTCTTGACCCATTTATGAATGAGTTTGTAAAAGGGTGAAATAATTGGCTTTTGGGGTAAAGGTTTCCTTTTGGGTAGTGACTAAGGAGGTGAAGGAGGTTCACATTATTAAGGATTTTTGGAGGAAAGTGTGATCGAGGTGATACGTATGAAACCATGAATTAATATTTTCCTCCGTCTTCACCAAGAAGTTCAACAATGAGATCTCTATCAAGGCACCTTTGGTAAAGTTTATCTTTTGACATTTTCTTTTTCCTAGAGGGCCTATCATCCTCTTCTTCATCACGAGGATTTGTGCAAAAGGAACATCGACAATCAAAATTCTAAAAATAGTGTCATGTCTGGGGATCTTTGTAATAACGAATAGGTCATCCCACTAGTCAAAAGATTCAACCGTGAGCTTTGGATCCGTTGGCCATTATTTGTTGGAACATCAATTGTGATGTCCAAAACGTTGCCCGACATGTGATTATTGTATTATTACTCTTTTTTTACATGTGGAAGTGTAATCAAACATTTAGGAATATTCTTTTAACAATTAAATCCTTACAAATATAACCAATATACTTAAGCTTCTTTTATTTATACCATATTTGAGTTCATAATTTCATTACATTAAGAGTAAAAAGACAAAATTCTAAGTAGGAGTAAGGAGACCTATCACCATACTATACTTGTAAAAGTCTATCTATATAAACGTCCAGATTGAAATCACGGGTCAATAACTTCTCCATCTTCTGTGTCTCTATTGTTCAGATCGAAGCCACTCAACGAACAGACTAACTCATCGTCAAAGTTCCAATACTAGGCAATGAACTGAAAAGGAACCCACTCCATGAAACCTCCTATATCAACCCATATAGTAGAACTACACTAGATATATATTATTACATATTCTAGTTCAAGCACACTTTCATAAAGGGTTCCGTTATACATAGGGACTCAATAGTTCAAAGGTTGATGGGTGTCTATTCTACACGTCTAAAAGGTGAAAATAATAAGCCGAAACCTAGTAAATGAAATCTCTAGTTTTAAGTTAGAAAAATTCTTTTACCACTTCACCTAGTATACACAAAATGAATACATAATCATCCGATAGGTATGATCAAAGATCAGTGGACTTTACTTTTCCCATTTCATTTATCACAGAAATCCGTCAACTAATAAAATATACATTTAGACTCATGCATATCCAAACATCGTGTTTCATACAAACAAACAATTTAAGCAATATTTCATTTTACACATGGCAATGCATTATATTAATTAATGTTTCATTTTCCTGAACTCTCTTGGGGCATCCCGGCTCACAAGGTGTCCCAATCACTAGAGCATGTCAACTTTGAGGCATCTTGCAAACTTTCACCACAGGGGCATCTCGTGTCTCAAGACATCCCGAAACACTCCCTAGGGCATCCCAACTATTAGGACATCCCACAAACTTCCATAATGGGGCATCGTCACTCATCGTTATACGGCTGTCAAAATCATATTAATCTTATTCAAGCCATAATATATGCATACTCACAAATATAGCATAAATATCTCAACTCAATTCAATGCATTAGCTAAATAACCGTATATCAAATAATATATAATCATATTATGGTTGTCAAAGTAAAGGCATTCAATGAGTACATTCTAAGTCTAAATATTGAGAAGGTTCTGGACATTAACATCTGATAAATCCAATGGGTATATTTTGAGTCTAAACAAATACGTATGTTATGGCCACAAAGTCTGAATAAATCCAACAATTGACAGATTTACAAATGAACAAATTCAACGATGAATAAATCAACAAATGAATGGATTCAACAATGAATATATTTATCTTTAATAAGGTCTGTCTAAACCAATGGACAAATTTATTAACAAACAAATTCACAAATTGACAGATTCAATGAGGAATAGATTCAAATTTAGTAAAATCTGTCTAAACCAATAAACAGATTTATGAACGAATGGATTCATAAGTTGGCAGATTCAACAACTAAACGGATTCACATATCAACGGATTCAAACAAATGAGTAGATTTATAGCAAGTAGATTCACAAATGGATAGATTCCGTTATCAAGAAATTTAACATAAATAAGTGAAATGAACAAACTCTGACTAGTAGAATTCTAGCAAAACGAAATAACACAAACATGAAATGGTTCATTGACATGTAATGGATCATCAAGATAAAAATAGTAGAATAATCAAATTCTAACTATTTAGAATAAGACAGAAATAAGTAGAATGAACATATAATGGGTCATCAAAGTAAATATGGCATAATAACTAGTTTCTAACCACCTAGAATAAGATAAAAAGAAGTAGATGAACATGCAATGGGTCATCAAGATAAATATGGTTAAATAATCAAATTCTAACTACCTAGAATAAAATAGAACGAAGCAAAACAAACATATAAAAGGTCATCAAGACAAATATAACAGAATAACTAAATTCTAACTACTCAAAATAAAGTGGAAAGAAGTAAAACCAACATACAATAGGTTATCGGGATAACTAGGGTAGAACGAGTAGATTCTAAATATGGCAAATAACCGATTTCTAATTATCCAGAATGAGGTAGAAAGAAGCATAATGAACATGTAATGGGTCATCAAGATAATTATGGTTAAATAACCAAATTTTAACTACCCAAAATGAAACAGAAAAAAGCAAAACAAACATGCAATGAGTTATCAAGATAAATATGATAGAATGACTAGATTCTAACTACTCAAAATGAAGCAAAAAGAAGCAAAACTAATATATAATGGGTCATCGGGATAATTAGAAGCATAACAAATATATAATGGGTCATTAAAACAAATATGGTAGAATGATAATATTTTGGCTACTCAGAACCACACAGAACAAGCCAGAACGAACTAAAGCAAAGCAAAATAAACTTATAAGAAATTGTTAAAGTTGCTTAACAACCCCCATACCCACATCAATACTTCACCTCTCACCCAACCAACCAAGATAGAATCAACTAAGTAGATTTAAGCTAACTTAATACTAGAAACTTCACTTACCTTGACGCAACCACAAACCACGAACTATCAATTGCCTTCATCACCTTAGCAACTCCTGAATATGAAGTTTTGCTCTTCAAATTCTTGGATTGAAAGGTGGAAATAACACATGCAACTTTCTACTTGAATTTTTGGAGGAACGAAAAGGAGTTTTACGGCTAAGCTAGAATGAGTTTTTTTTTTCAAAATTAATTGAGGTAATTTGAAGTCTTTCCTTATTAGGTGTAAATTTGCATGTTAATCTTTAGCTTGATGCGGCACAAATCCAAAACAAGGCCTTTACCAAAAAAAAAAAAAAATCCAAAACAAGGCTCTTGCACGTGGCCAAGGGAAATGGAAGAAAAAAATAAGTCATTTTGAAATAATCATCATTTAATTTAGGTTTGTGGCATTCGTAATTTTTCCAACCTCGGAAAAATAATGATATGTCGTGGACTGACGAAATTGTTATCGGATTTCGTCATCGGCACCGATGTTGGACCCTGTCGTATCATCATCATCGTCGGCACCACATTTGACCCCGCTGACCCGTGCACACTTGTTCCGATGACACTATACAACTATACCACCTAGGTATATATGAAATAAGAGAGGGACTTGGACCTTAATCTGGAAATTTATTTAGTGAGCTGAAGGAAGGGATTTCGGCCAGGCATGAGGAACATGCATGCACGCTTGGGGAGGAAAGATCATCCACGTCCAAGCTGCCCCAAATTCTTCCCCATTTGGTCGACACTTGAGTCAACCATGAGGAAGAAGTGTTGATCGAAACAAGGCCAACAATGGCCACGTTGCTTTGGTGTAGGCTGCTAGCAAAATTCAAGAAATTACCAGCTAAAGACACGCCTCTCCCCAGCTGTCTCTTGACCAAGTAGCCACCGGAAAAACCTGCATGCATTAATTTGATTAGTCATTAATCTGAAGAAGCGAAGTACTCGTGATAGTGAGTGAGTGAGAGGCTAACCGAGCGAGTGAGTGAAGTGAGCAAGAGAGTGAACGGCGAGAGGAAAAGAAGAAGGATGCCCCTCTGCCATGCATGCGCACTGTCGACGCTGACGCCATCACAATTCCTGTTGCAGAGCCGTGTCCGTGACCGCGAGCTTTCCGATTTCTCACCGTCGACACCGTCGAATTTAAGGCAAGTGGATGTCTACTAGCCTATATAATGCAATGCTATTATTGTATGATGTAGTGCAGTTAGATTTGGGAAATGTTTGAGTTGGATGCTGAATGCTGAGTTATTGGGTGATTGAAGTAGATTGGAAATATGAAATTGAGGAAATGCTTTGATTTTCTCTATGTATTTTCGATTTTGTTGAACTATAATTGAAATGCCAATTTTTGGTGGACTTTTGGAAGTGAGATAGCCGCGGTGTGGGCATGGAATCCTAATGAACCCACACTGCCCAAAATAAGTCGTGTGTAGCTCAGCAACTTTGTAGATTTTCTAGGGAGAATTCTAGTACGAATTTGGTCCCGATTTCTTCATAAAAGTTGTGAGGAATTGTTTAAACTAGGACATATGTTTTTGTCAGATTTTTTGAAATCAATATAGTGGCATAAATTTCTTGTAATGTACTATGCTTTTCTGCTGAAGTATAAATTCTGTTGATGGAAGAAATCTAGGGCTGAGTTGTGTGATTTACTGCTCTCTATACATGACTATTTTGGCTTAGTGTTCTTCATGAAATTCTTTCCTTTAGATCTTATTTATAACATACTAAAAATTTAGAGTTTTCCTTTAGATCTTATTTATGGAAGAACCCATAAACAAACTCAGAAAACTCTAAATTTTTAGTATGTTATAAATAAGATTTTCATGAAGAACACTAAGCCAAAATAGTAATGTATAGAGAGCAGTAAATCACACAACTCAGCCCCAGATTTCTTCCATCAACAGAATTTATACTCCAGCAGAAAAGCATTGCACATTACAAGAAATTTATGCCACTATATTGATTTCGAAAAATCTGACAAAAACATATGTCATAGTTTAAACAATTCCTCACAACTTTTATGAAGAAATCGGGACTGAATTCATACTAGAATTCTCCCTAGAAAATCTACAAAGTTGCTGAGCTACACATGACTTATTTTGGGCAGTGCGGGTGTATTAGGATTCCACGCCCACACTGCGGCTATCTCACTTCCAAAAGTCCACCAAAAATTGGTCTTTCGATTATAGTTCAACAGAGTCAGAATACATAGAGAGAATCAAAGCATTCCCTGAATTTCATAGTTCCAATCTACTTCAATCACCCAATAACTTAGCATTCAGCATCCAACTCAAACATTTCCCAAATCTAACTGCACTACATCATACAATAATAGCATTGCATTATATAGGCTAGTAGACATCCACTTGCCTTAAATTCAACGGTGTTGAGGGTGAGAAATCGAAAAGCTCGCGGTCACGGACACGGCTTTGCAACAGGAATTGTGAGTGGCGTCGGCGTCAGCAGCACGTGTGCACGGTAGAGGGGCATCCTTCTTCTTTTCCTCCCGCCGTTCACTCTCTCGCTCACTCGCTCGGTTAGCCTCTCACTCACTCACTATCACGAGCACTTCACTTCTTCAGATTAATGACTAATCAAATTAATGCATGCAGGTTTTTCCAGTGGCTGCTTGATCGAGAGACAGCTGGGGAGAGGCGTGTCTTCAGCTGGTAATTTCTTGAATTTTGCTGGCAGCCTACACCGAAGCAACGTGGCCATCGTCGGCCTTGTTTCGGTCAACACTTCTTCCTCATGGTTGACTCAAGTGTCGACCAAATGGGGAAGAATTTGAGGCAGCTTGGACGTGGATGATCTTTCCTCCCCAAGCGTGCATGCATGTCCCTCATGCATGGCCGAAATCCATTCCTTCAGCTCACTAAATAAATTTTGAGATTAAGGTTCAAGTCCCTCTCTTATTTCATATATACCTAGGTGGTATAGTTGTATAATGTCATCGGAATAAGTGTGCACCGGTCCGCGGGGTCGAATGTGGTGCCAACAATGATGATGATATGATAGGGTCCAACATTGGTGCCGACAACGAAATCCGATAACAATTTCGTCAGTCCGTGACATATCGTTATTTTTCCAAGGTCGGCAAAAATTACAGATGCCACAAGGTGTAAGAGAAATTAACCACAAAATCTTATTTCATAAGAACACATCGCCATGCAAAGCTTTGTATAAGGACATGTGGCACTCCTAATTTTAATTAATAAATTTTGCAAGGGGAAATGTAGCAAGCGAAGCGTAATATTTTTCTTCTAACATTATTAACACGAATTATTTATTATTACTATCAATTAACTAAAAATTACACAATTAATATCAACCGTCACTATTAAGATTATAATAAATAAATTAATAGCACCTTGACATTAGCATATGCATAATTCAATTCACACGTTAGACTTAGGATGATTTATGTTTGCAGAGAAGTCATCCGCCAGTGTTTTCCAAAACTTATGATTCAACTAAAACTTTCACGTATTCGTCTGAATATTAAGGCAAATAATATTTATTTTAAAATCTAAGTGTTATTATTAGATACGGAATTTCTTAATATTACATAATTATAAATACAAAAATTTTAGATGTCACATCAACTTGCACAAGGTTGGATCATAAAAGTAGTAGGAAAGATAGAAGTGACTTCTTCCTTTTCCTTGCTAAATTTAATGACAACTGTGCCATCTTTCTTCTTGGTGAACTATGACTTTGTTGATTGGATCGGCCTAGAGTTCTAGTTGATTTTTTCATAGTTAGTTACCCACCCAAGTATATTGGAGTAACTTAACTAGCTAATCTCGAGAGATCTATCTAGGGCTCTGGTAAACCATCAGTAATATAAGGTAGTAGCAATAAAATCTGAAGTTTGAGGTGCTCTAGTAATCTATAGTTGAGCTTTAAGAGCTAAGAAAAGTCGTGGATCCAAGAGAACGATATTGAGGTTAAGAAATAGCGTAATGAACATTGTTTCTACATTAATAGTAATTTGGGTAGTACCAATACAAGCATGCTAGTAATTCGAAAATCAAATATCTAAAAGAGCTATTTGAGCAACCATGGGTAATCCCTTCCTTCCATGAAAAGATAAAGCAAGTCTAATGGCACGAAAGTGAATGTATGTCCATATCCATTGTCATGGAAAGTCGAAAAGAATTTGAAGGGTGACAAATTATTCTTGTTGAGTAGCGGGAATAAGATGCTGGTCAAATTTGGAAGATTGGACATACTCCTTAACCTCTTGAGTAGTATGTTTCATAAACTGCTTAATAGAATGGATAGGTGAGAAAGAGGAAGGTTGAGCAAAAGCAAAATATGGATTTATAAGTGGAAGGTAAGTCTCTAAAATTTTACTATCTTCGTTGAGATGAGAAACCTCATAAAGATAGTCAATTTTAAAGACATTAGAAGTACAAAGTTCTAATTGAGGACTGAGGAAAATGGGGGCATTACAGCAGTTGGTGAGGAAATTTCAGAGGATTCTGTCTTGATATGAAAATTCTCCTTTTCTGCACTAGGTAGTGAAGTGGTTCATGAAAATTAAATTGCACTCGTGTTAAGCAAGCAGAGTAGTCAAGCTAGAGAGCCCCCCCCCTAAAAATAAAAGAAGCAAGAAGCAAGAAGCGGTGTTTGATCAAATTGACGAAATCAATCATACTTTCACCGTGGTGGATTGGCTTTCATAAAGCACCTTTGGGCAGCCACTGCTCGTAATCCCTAATCCTTATTTATTTCTTAATCGTTATGCGAAATGATTCAGGAGCCAATAAATGGTGGAAATAGCAAAACCAATAAATAAATAGGGTATTGCTAAAATTGCTATGATATCAAATAAAATATTAATGTATCAAATGCTCAATTGTATCTATTATAACATGGTTACACATACACAAGCACGCACGCGCACACACACACATATATATATATATATATATATTATATTAAAAGTCTTTGATAATTATATGCTTTGTATGGAGATGAGAGACTGCCACTTCTTATAAAAAAGAAAACCTATTACATACTTTCTAGTTAAAATTATCTTGGGAATATTAAGACTAAAACGAGTTTATTAAATGATTTGGAGGATTTCTTAATGGAGTCTCTATTAACTTACATAACCACTTATTATTTGCCAAAAAAAAACCCTTAATCCCACGGATCCAACGGGCGAGCGTGAGCCGGGTCTGGGCGGTCCGACCGGTAAGCCTAAACCAGAAGTTCGAACCCCACGGCCATGGAGACCATCTTCGAAATCGGAACGGCGAAACCTACGAGCTGCACAGTTGCTCCTGCAAGTTCAACTCCGATCACCGATTCACCTTCCCGATCTGTCCTCCTCGCCGGAGAATTCACGACCGGAGGGGAGCCACCGGAGCTCCGACCGCCCGAGAACCTACGGAAAGGCCGGAAGACCCCTCCGCCGGGAGCATGTTCTCGCAGTTCGGAGCCACGGCGGAGACGCTGAGCAAGGCGTCGACGATGATGTTCCGGATCGGCACCGACGCCCACCTCTACGACGACCCCGAGGACGTCAGCATCGCCCCGCTGCTCGACAGCAGGTTCGACTCCGAGAAGTGCGAGGCCCTGAAGCGCCTGCTCGCGCTCATCGCCCAGGGCTACGACGTCTCCAACTTCTTCCCCCAGGTCGTCAAGAACGTCGCGTCCCAGTCCCTGGAAGTGAAGAAGCTTGTCTACTTGTACCTGCTGCATTACGCCGAAAAGTATGTGATCGGATCGACCGGTGTGCTCATTTGAAATGGATCCTCAGTTCCGATTGTTTTTGAGGTTTGAAGAGGTGTGCGTGATTGTTTTCTATCTCTCATGTAGGCTTTTGGGTAGGATTCTGTTAAGGCATTGTTCATGCCTCGCTAAGTTTCTGCTAATCCTGTTAAAGAAGCGGGATGATGTCATGTTTACATGCTCTCACTAGATATCCGTCCCATACTTGAATTCTATATCACCTTGATGTGGACGATTGGATTTAGGTTTCGGCGCTTGGCTGATTGATTGCATTTACGCTTTCTTGATGCTTGTAGGCGTCCAAATGAAGCATTGCTTTCGATCAATTGTTTCCAAAGGGATTTGGGGGACACCAATCCGTTGGTGAGGGCCTGGGCACTCCGCACAATGGCTGGAATTCGTCTTCATGTAGTTGCACCCATCGTCCTTCTAGCTGTAAACAAGTGTGCTCGAGATCCATCTGTTTATGTCAGAAAATGTGCTGCTAATGGTCTTCCCAAGTTGTTCGACTTGCGCATCGAGGAAAATATATCTGCAATTGAAGAGGTGTTTGTTTTCACTTTTCGGTTTTCTGCAATTACTATTTGCCATTGCTTTTTGTCTGGGCAAAATGCTTGGTAAGGTGTATATGATGTTTTTTAGAGCAGGAGAAAGAACTTGACAGGTTTATGTACCTCGACTCTTTTTGCCTGTGCCAAAAGTTTTCTGAAAAGTAATTAATGGGGTTGAGGATATGGCTCATCAAAATTGATTTCTCCTTTTGCTTATTCATTTTATTTACCATTGTTTTTGGGTTGGGGGGAGGGGGTGTTTCTATTCCTTTTAATCAGGTCATTGCTAAATTAACTGCAAGCATGCACTTGGTATCTGGTTTATCAAGACTGTAACCAGTCATTTGGTGAAAGATAGGCTTCTATGCTTTCAGTTTCCATGTAGGAAGCTTATCTCTGTTTGTTGTCCATGTTATGCACTCTGATTAAGTTCCACTGCTTTGTCCTTTTAACATGTGATTGACATTTTGTATCATTGAAGAAATCATAGAACTACTCTCATTAAAGAAAGAACAATAAGGGTAAACTTTACCGTCTGGTTGGGAATCCCTTTTACTTGTTGTTCCTTTTGTGCATAATTAATTATTCCAACTTGTTTTGCTACATTATGAACAATCTCCTAAATTACAAAGAAACAGTGGATCAATATTTAAAGGTCCTTTTTGGGTTACACATGGAGTATAAAGCAGTCAAAGGAAGATATTGTAATGAAGTAGGATTTAGAAATCAGACTCAAATCCTACCAACTATTCATTCTGCCATAGGGTAGAGGTCGATGGTGAGGTCAGTGTGGAAATTAAGTGTCATGTTGTTAGACAGGAAGTGCATCTGGAGTTTTGTGTCCATTTAGTAAAACTTAGGTAATCTTGAAGCGATTTGGTTTGTGATGAGTGAGATGAAATGAGCAAAACTCATTTTGGGGTGATTTTGGCATGGTAAACAATGATATGAAGACACTCTTGTGTTTTTTTATTGGCATGATGACACTTTAGTTAAAACTGAAAAGTACTGCAAATATGTATGGTTCTTCCAGGTGACATAGTAGTAGGTTGGATGCATTGGTGTAGAATCCATACAATCAACCCTGCATAGTCCAAAATTGCTCAGTTGCCCTTGTTTGCTATTTTAACTAGAGACTTTGTTATACTCATAATCTGCGTTGAATATATGGACATTTGTCTTTGTGTTTGCTGCACAACTGGTTTTCAAATTTCTTCAGCTGTATTCCTTTCTTTTTCCTTAATGATTCAATTTATAACCTATGAAATGCAGGTTGTTGGAAAACTGTTGAATGATAATTCCCCTGGAGTAGTTGGGGCTGCTGCTGCTGCTTTTGCTTCTGTCTGTCCAAATAACTTCCCTTTAATAGGGAAGAGCTACAAAAGATTATGTGAGATTCTGCCTGATGTGGAAGAGTGGGGTCAGATATTGTTAATCAGCATTCTTTTACGCTATGTAGTCGCAAGACATGGTCTAGTAAGAGAATCGATCATGTCTTTTCTGATTAGAAAAGAGAGTTCACATCGGGATGAGGAAGATGAGTTTACCAGAATTATAGAAGGAGAAGAAAATACTGACCTGAAAGATGTTTATGATGCTGA
This sequence comes from Eucalyptus victrix, assembly GCA_016097545.1. Taxonomy (NCBI): domain Eukaryota; kingdom Viridiplantae; phylum Streptophyta; class Magnoliopsida; order Myrtales; family Myrtaceae; genus Eucalyptus; species Eucalyptus victrix. The sequence continues at coordinate 23,277,221 of CM027844.1, forward strand.
ATTGGCCAATACAATATGCAGGTCATACATTGAAGGACCGGATGAATATTTATCACGTGCAAGTTACATTAATATGGATTCACTGAAGTTAACTTCTGCAAGCTATACATCTGGGAAAATTAATGATGACATTAAGATCTTACTTCAATGTACATCACCACTGCTATGGAGTTATAACAGTGCAGTGGTAGTTGCTGCTGCTAGTGTACACTGGATTATGTCGCCGATGGAGGATGTCGGAAGGATAGTTAAGCCACTTTTGTTTGTCCTGCGATCCTCTAATGCCTCAAGATACGTGGTAAGCCATTTTCTCAAGCTCTCACATTGATGTATCTATGGAGGGCAGGAGGGTGGATGTGTCTGCATATGTACATTTATGCTAACTTGGTCGACATCTATATTTATTTGGTGATATATCCGGTTATGCCTTTGATATGGTATTGAGGTCATTTGTTTCACTACCACTATTGACCTGACATCCAGTTTATTTTTCTGTTTCAACCTATATTATGAAGTAAAATGAGGATTACTTGACCATTCCCCAACTCCCTAGCTTAATACATACATGGTCTTTGAGGAGATTGTCTGACACTGCATTCTCTTTTATTTTTTTATGCCCAACCCTTCCCCTACCTAGGCACAAGGTTGTTCTTGTGTTATCGTTCTTGAACATAAGTGAATGAGACTTAGGTCGTGGGTGTGATAGACATATGCAAGGTGAACATATTGCTTTCCAGTTCAATAGGAACGAAATTAAATGGTTATCGTGCAACATGAATGAGGATTAAGAACATAGTAAAGTAAATATAATAAGGTAGGTGCTACATATAGACAAGATAATCTGCAGAAGACACCTGTTCTTATGTTGCTGACTTTTCAAGTTTGTGAATGTGTCCTGGGTGGGCAGGCAAGTTAGTGGATTGCTCCAGCTAAACCTAGTATTTGCTATTATATGTGTCAATTTGGCAGAATCCAGTTTCAAAATGTATCTGTCATTCCACTTGCATTTATTAAAATAATAGTGGATGTTGATGTTGGTAACTTTGATTTGTGTTTCTAGGTGCTTTGCAACATTCAAGTTTTTGCAAAAGCAATGCCCTCTCTTTTTGCGACTAACTTTGAAGACTTCTACATAGTTTCTTCTGATACATACCAAATAAAAGCTTTGAAGCTTGACATCCTAGCTTCCATTGCGACTGAATCATCGATTCCATTTGTTCTGAAAGAGTTTCAGGTACTTTTTTTTTTCTTGCCCCATGCCGTCTTCTTCTTACTTGTTAGTGACCGGCCTCTTTTGGAGGAAGAATTCATTGCATAATATTAAGATTCTGTGGTGGTATAGTTTAGTTAGTACTTAATTTGAAGTTCTTATTCTTTTCTTGGATATGTAGATATCTTTATTTGCTCCAAACTCAAAATGTGGGAGAACTGCTACCTACTACAAGTCCAAGCAACACCTCTACTCCACCTACCTGCAATGCAGCAAAATAATGTCCCTGTAACCCCCACCACACCTCTTCCAGAAGACGGAAAGAACCATTGAAACAACCTGGGACAAAATCATTAGCCACTCTTACAGCCAAATTCCTCCAGAAAGCTCCAAAAAAAAAAAAAAAGAGGATGAGAAAAGCCATGTCGCAGATCATTCAAACCATTCAGCAGTACAACTTCAATTCTAGACAAAATCAATTGGCAATGAATTTGAATTTTTGTGGAGTGAGTTGCATGAAAGAATAGAATGATCCTGGTATTTTGACTTCATAATTCTCTGTCCTTTCATAAATTTCTTCTTAAAAAATATAGATAATATGCAGTTGACTTTGTAATTGTGGTCATTCTTGTGATTGAATCTGTTGTGAATCACATATGCTTTTTCGCCAAGATTATCTTCCATGGCAATATATAGATATATGGTTGGGTAGGTTAAGGTTTTCTATTTTCTGTTGGCTTTGAAACTTTAGGGCTTAACTGCACTAGTTGATTGATTCTTGGATTTTGGAATGAGTAGGATGGAAACTATTGTTTAAATGGAAGTTTAGATTAGCAGAAGGGGTATTATTGCAGTCTTGGTATGCGTAGGTGTAGCTTTATTCTTATTAATTAATGTAGATAGGGATACTTATAAATAGCTGGAGTATGTGATTGTCAGAGGTATGTTCCCAAATTTTCCTCCTACTAACAGGATAAATGCTTTCAAAGTGATTCTCATTTTTAGTACTTCATTGTTAGGATTATATTAGGGATCCAGACAGGAGATTTGCTGCGGCTACTGTGGGTGCAATTGGTTTATGTGCACGACGGCTTCCAAAAATGGCAGATGGATGCTTAGACGGTTTGTTGTCTTTGACTAGGCATGGTAAGTTACTATCACTTACCTTTTATCTGCTGTTAAGAAGTCCTTTTCATTAAGTGGGCAAAGATTGGTGTTGCAGAATTTTTCTCTGGTGAGCTTGGTTCTCTAGATGAGGAAGCAGGAGTTTTGACTCAAATAATAATGTCCATTTGGTCCATCATAAACAGAGATCCAATAAGACATGAGAAGGTTGTATTTTCTTCCCCATACCTGTAAAGTTAGTTACTCCATAGCAATCGATCTGAATATTTTGTGATGTGTACAGAGACGAGCTTTAGAGGATTGGTAGGATTCTTCTGAACATTAGGAGAGAATATGGTTTGCATCTTGGTGAAATAAGTGAAAGGGGCAATAGGCACTTTCAGTAGAGAATTTAAAAGGTCAAGATGATTATTAGTACTGCTTTCCAGATTATTTTTTTGAATTTTAGATGTTGAAAATCTTATGGTGCCTGGAATTTGCTGACCAACCCCCTCCCCCTGGCGCGGCCACTATCAGGAAAATTATGGAGTATATGAACCATTAGACTTGACTAATCCCTGTTTATAGTTCACTTGAGATAACTGAAATGGGGCATTAGTTCTTTCTTTAAAACTGGACCGATTGGAGAGGAATGATAAATCCATATCTTTGCCTTTTTGTCAATACATCAGAGTTCTCTGTGCTGCTTGAATTCAAATAAACCTGGTCTTTCAAGGCAAAAAATTAGTTGTACAGAGTAAAACTCTTATGTAATTTCAGATTAAAATTCAGAAACTTTTCCAAGTAGTCAAGAATGCTCAAAGAAAGTTACTCAGTGGTGCTAATCAGAGAGAAAGGAAAGAAAATGTTGGAATAATCAGTGTGGAAGCATAACTTTTTTTGTTTTTATGGGTATTAGCAATAATTCGGCCTAACAGGACTCTCGTACATAACTCTAGCAACAATTCACTGGTTAAAGTTGGGATAGGTGATATCTGACATTTTCTTGATGAAAATTGGAAGCTCTTCCTCATTACAATAGGCACATTTTCATCCTAACATCGCCCAAGATGCTCCTCAAGTTTTGATGAACTTATACTGTGTCCATATGGGAAATTAGCAGATAAATCTCCATTCTGAACTAGTGGACTTTGCTCTGATTACTGCATTATCGTATCTACCTACTCCACTAGCAAAATGAATATACCACTAACCAGCAGTCACAGTAATGTGGATGGAATATTAAAGCAGTGTCAGCGGCAATCGTGTTAAGTCATTGGATTGGGTTTTGCCTCAATGTTTTGTACAGGACTCTCTCTATGCCGCTATTGGGGAAAAACAAGAAGCTGAAGTAAAAGATCACGGCAAGAAGATTGTTATCATACTGATCTAGGAGATCTTCAACCAAGATTCTTGATTCTTCCTGAGTATGCCCATGGAATATTGAGCCACGTGTGCCTGTCTAGCTGAACTAAGTTTTCTTTGGCCTTCTCCACGCTGGTTCAAGCTTTGTTCTATCTTTGCCTGGTGTGCTTACTAAAAATTCATAAACAAGCCCAATATAAAAAAGAGAATATTTTGCAAAAGTCTTATTACAAGCTACAAGATAGGGAGGTTGTTGAGGCTAGAATGGATTTTCCTTGGAAAGTGAGGGTTCCACTAGAGCTTCGTTTTTTTGCTTGTGAACCAACTGGGGAAAATATAATGACTCTACATAACCTACAACAATTAATGGGTGTTGCTTCTGTAAAAAGGAGGCAGAGGCCATGCAGTATCTCCTCCTTCATTGTTCTTGGAGAATGGTGTGGACAGTTTCCTATGCCTGTACCAGGTTATCTTGGGTTACTGGAGGTTCCATTGAGCAAGAACTTTGGGCTTGGCATGCATTTTGTTCACAGTGCAACAACAAAAGAATTACTTAACCCCTCTCTCTCTCTCTCTGTTTTTCGGTTGATTTGGAAGGAGCAGAACAAGAGAGCTTTTGATGGAGAGGAATCTTTGTTTTCTATTTTCATTGATAATTGGCTTAAAGTAATACAGTTTTGGCATAATGAATACTTGCATATGGAAGTAAATGCCTTGGTTGATATAGTCGATGATTTGTCTTGTGTTTGAGCTCTCTTTTGCTTTTGAGAGCTGTTTTGTATATGGTTTCAGTTTTTCTGAGCTCTCTTTGTATATAAGGTTGCACCCCGTTGGTGCCCTGTAGTTGAACTTTCTACCTATTGAAAAGAAAAAAAGAGAACCTGTTTTGCCTCATGGGCTGAACAGGTTGTCATAAATTATAACCACATTGCTTATCTATGCTCTTGGGCTTTTCTCCCGACCTCTTCACTTGCCTATGAGTTGCGTTGTTGATTGTGGCAGTCTGCCAATTCTTGTTTATTCTCCTCCAGTGTTAGTTATATTAACTATGTAGCTCCTCATTTCTTTTTTCATGAGGAGTTTTCATCATATTAATGTGTCATTATTGATTGTATACCATTTAGCTCCACTTTTACTCTGAAAAATTTCCATGAACATATTGAGTTTGGTCTAAGGCATTTGTGACATACCAGGTAGTAGAGTTGGTAGTACTGCATGAATGACACTTGATGGATGACTTCATTTAGCTTCACTTCTTTCTTCGATTTTCAGTACATGTTAATTGCTGACGTATTGACACTTGATGGATGACCTTTTTCATTACAGGTTGTAGTCCAATTGATTCGTAGTTTAGATTCGATCAAGGTGCCGGCAGCTCGGGCGATAATTATTTGGATGGTAGGAGAATACAGATCTTTAGGAGAGAAAATTCCAAAGACATTAATCCCTGTGCTTGGGTATCTGGCTCATTGCTTTAAATCAGAAGCGCTAGAAGCAAAGCTTCAGATTCTTAACACTAATTTTAAGGTAATGTGAACAGTTATACCCTACTTTATTTTAACTTTTGTGTGATTGGACTGATTTTGGTATATGTATGCCACTTGCTCATATTGCACATTCCTAACTACTGTTACATCTAGCCAAGCAATCACGTTAGAGAAACAGGGCACATTAAAGTTTAGTGAAGACCAACTCCTTTTCAACTGTGCTAATTGTTGGTAGGCAAGTTTCTGAAGATATCCATTGATGTAATCATCAAAGATTGTTATAGAACCAAACAGGTGATTGAAATTATAGATGGATGGAAGATAACTTTCTATGATGTTGATGAAAGTTAATATGCTCTATCTAGAAAAGTTGTCTAACTTCTTTAATTATCGTTGTTAAAACAACTAAGCCATTCATGAATTGTTAATGGAACTGGCTAACCAGTATTGTCTCCCCCTTAACAGTACTGTAATTAGTTATTTAGAAAAAAGTTGCAGAATTTATCAAATTATTTGGTGTGTAGCATTACTTTGAAATGCTCCCATAACCCTCATGGCAACAATGGATTTCATTCTCTTTTTTTACATTAGATTAGATTAGTAATTAGATATTTCTGAGCAGTACAGAATTTGGCACCAGTTATGCATGAGAGTAATATGAGGTGCAGAGAAGAATTCATGCCGAGGTTTAACAACCTAGGGGGTAAAAATGGCGAGTTTGGAGGCTTAAAAATGAGATGCTGTGGAGATACTTAAATTTGAAGATTGTGATTTATCATGGAGTAAATTTAGCAGAAAATCAAAAGAATGAAAGAGCAAACTGGGGTCATTCCACAAAGAATCTGAAGAACTTGACAGTCAGGATTTGTATGAATGCTTTGACTGATTTTCTATTCATGTGACCAAAATTACACTAGTAGGTCAGAGTTCCCAAATCATGTAAGAAGTATTTGATTAAGTTCAGCTGGAATTGTCATTATTTGCTTGGGATACCTTTTACACTTGTTTCATTCTAACTATTTTTGTTGGCTCATGCTTATTGCTATTTGTTGGTTTGGTTCTGATTGCTGTGTTCTCAATTATTGTTGTCAATCTCAAGTCCACTGTTCAAAGTCACCCTTATGCTCTTACTAGATTCACATTGTATTGATGCTTGGAACTTTGTTTCTTGAACTAAGTTCTCCACAAGGTGATGTTGTTGAACAGGCTTCATTTAAGGTGTTGATGTCCTGAGACATGGGGAATCTAGTTCTGTTGTTGCCTCTAAATTATATGTTTATTTCTTATAGGTGGCTTTTAATTGCTGGGTGTGGAGATTTGTTTTGATCATATTGAACATATTGGTGTTGACTCGTTATGTCCAACCTACTTCACATAACTGTCACAGTTAATTTTTAGGAAGTGATGTAAGAAATTTGAAGTACGTGGACATGTCCTAGGTAATTACTGATATCTGCACTTATTGGAGTTTTGAGATGGAAATATCTATTCCATGATGTTTAAGTGCCAATGCGAACTTTTATATGTTTATCTGCTGAGTCCACTTATGGCACATGTGGACATGCACATGAATAAAAAGTCAGGAGATATACTCAACTCCTGGGCATAATTACTGTTAAGCAGCCCCTGCTTACATTGGGTCATATTGGCCTGACTAAATAGTTCTGAGGTTAATTATTGTCACTGGGGGATCCTTTGCTGGTTTTTGACACATAATAGAAAGGATTGCCACTACAGTATGGCATTGAAGGCTTTCTCTCACTGCTTAGTTTGTGTATGTCCGACGCATATCGATGAAACTTTTTTACTTTAATAACATCACCTCAGGGAGGACAAGCCTTGGCATAAAAGTGAACTTACCAGCCTTTTACTGGATTGTGAGTTTGAGCCATGTTGACAGCCTCTTTGTGAAAAACCAAGGGAAAGGCTGCATATGATATATGATGCTCCCACAGTGAGGTGTCTCATGCACTGGGGCGCCCTCTAATGAAGTCAGCCATAGAAATTTCTGGAAATAATTTGAGCTGTTAGGTTTGTTCATGCTGTCAACTTTAGACAAATATCACGCTGCATTGAGTGGTTTTTAGTGATATAACTATATATTATGGCTTTATTTTGACATCTGATTTTTTCATGAGAATCGTATTTGTAGTGTAGTTCATTGATGAGAGCATAGTCATTTATATGAAGCAAAATAACAAAGGCTGAGAAATTTTAAATTTCTTGGTTTGCATGACCTGTTTTACTTGGTAAATCAAGGTAGACAAACCAATTGAAGGGACAAGTTGCAAATTGAAAATTGTAACCTGAAAATCCTTGTCCTTGTATCTTTAAAAAATGGGTATCTTCGGAGACCAGGAGCAATGCTTACTATATTTATTTACATATCACCTGTTGATTTCTGTGATTGCTTCAGTATATGTACTTCCTTTGACCTGTTTTACCATGCCTATGCATCAGTATATTTACTAAATACTATATACCTATTAAGTATGCTGAAGAACAATCATGTACCTTCTCTGCAGGTCTTGTTTGATGCTAGAGGGAAAGATCATTTGATAGTTAGAAAGACTCTTGCCTTTGTGCTAGATTTGGCTGAATGTGATGCTAATTATGATATTCGGGACCGAGCTCGCTTTCTCAAAAAGCTTTTGGAATGCAATATAGGTTCTTGCCTTTCAGACACACAAGCAGATTGTTTGCCTCAAAATAAAAACCTGCATTGTGTACTTGCAGAGCACATATTTGGGGGCAAACTGAAGTCAATCTCACCTGAGCCACTAAGCAGCCGATTTTATCTCCCTGGGTCGCTTTCGCAGATTGTTTTCCATGCTGCTCCTGGGTATGAGCCTCTTCCAAAGCCTTGCAGTTTGCTTCAGGATGACCTGGATCTGATATCAAATGCTAAAGGAAAAAATATGCCTGGAGATGGGGTTGCAGAAAGTGGTACTACTGGGATGGATGAATTTGATGGTTCTGATGGATCTTCAGATGAAGGCAGCGCTTCAAATTACAGCTCTCAGGTTTCTATGACCGGCTCCGGCAGTGATGTTTATAATTCTGAAAATGGTTCTGTTAGTGAAGAAGATAATAATGCTGGTCCTCTGATTCAGATTTCTGATATTGGAAATGAGAATGTAGCTCCACAGACTGGGAATGACTATATGGGCGATTTAGTATCAAAGTCTGCTCTTGAATCATGGTTAGGTGAGCAACCTGGATCTTCAAACACGAGTATATCACATTCAAATCGAGTCCACAGATCTTCAGCAAGAATTAGTTTTGGGAACATTGGACAGCGAGTCAAACCTAAAATCTACGTACTCTTGGACCCAGCAAATGGAAATGGGTTGAAAGTTGAATATTCATTTTCATCAGAAGTTTCAAGCATATCACCTCTCCTTGTATGCATCGAAGTTTCCTTCAAGAATTGTTCTGCAGAGTCCATGACAGAAGTAAATTTAGTGGAAGAGGAATCCAGCAATGGACAGGATTCTGCTGATCAAATAGTGTCTGCTCCTGAAAGGTCAATTAGTTTTCTGCTTGTCCATATCTCTTGACTGTACCATCATTCACGTACTGTTGACCTGTCATGCTTGGTGCAAATGCTCTCTCTCTCTCTCTCTCTCTCTCTCAGGCTGTGCACACATACCTTAGGTAGTATTCTTTTTTCCATGGACTAATGCTCCATGGTTGGAAAATTTTTTCTTGTATGCTTCCACTTAATTTTGAGAGATATCCTGAAACACTCTGATTTGTGCACCCATCTCAACAGAACAGTGTTGGAGTTTGTTCACCCATCTTAAAAGTGTTCACCCATTTGAAAGTTGAACTATTTTTGGCTTAGAAAAGGCTTGTTTACAGACACACGTACAAATAAAGAAAAAAGCAAAAGATTACATTTCTCCCCAATGTTCTAGGCAACGTGTTGAACTTTCTGTCCAGGAACCCTGAAATTCTATTGCATTAAATTCTTTTTTCAATCTTTTGCTATGCTTTCAAGCACTAATGTCTACTCTGGGTTTGCAGTTTCTCAATGTCCAACAGCAACGTGCCAACTTTAGTTCCTATGGAAGAGATCAATTCTCTGGAACCTGGTGACACATTAAAAAGGATTATGCAAGTTCGCTTCCATCACCATTTATTGCCTCTTAAACTTGCATTGCTGTACAATGGCAAGAAGGTTCCTGTTAAGTTGCGGCCCGATATAGGGTACTTTGTCAAACCACTTCCACTGGATTTAGAAGCCTTCATAGACAAGGAATCCCATCTCAGAGGGATGTTTGAATACATGAGAGGGTCAGTATTTTTGTCTGAAGTTTATAACAAGAAGCAATTTATTAACTTTATCTAAATTGCTGTCATTTTCACCTCCCTCATCCTTGTAAGTTGGGCAACTAACAAATATCAGATACACCTTTCGTCATTGCTTGCAACAGGTGCACTTTTAACGACCACATTGAAGAGATAAATAAGGACAAGGATGGTGACGGAGTGAAAGATAAATTCCTTCTAATTTGTGAGAGCCTAGTGCTGAAGATGCTCAGCAATGCAAATCTATCCTTGGTATCTGTGGACATGCCAGTTGATACCAAGCTCGATGATGCGACGGATTTGCGCCTGCGATTTGGCTGTGAGATCCTGAGCAAGTCTATTCCTTGTTTAATAACTGTAACTGTAGAAGGTAAGTGTTCTGAGCCACTAAATTTAACAGTTAAAGTTAATTGTGAAGAAACAGTATTTGGGTTGAATCTTCTGAACAGGGTGGTAAGTTTTTTGAGTGAATCCCCCCACCATCACCCCTAATTGGATTTTGAGGGATGGATCATACAGTTGTTCATCATTGACTCAGGTTGGCATAAAGGAAATTACAATCGTCATTCTGATCTTTCAATTGATGTCATGGTTACTGCACTAAATGGAGGGCTTTCGTTCTCTCTTTTTGTTAATTTTTGCTTGTCTTGTGTTTTGGGGTCGTAGATGGTGTGGGCTGGAGCTTGCTTTTCTCCTTTTTTTCCCTCCATTCTTTTTGTACAGAAAAAAAATGCTTCCATTTTACTTTTTGTTTTCGTTTTTGGGTTGAAGTACAAGATGTTAACTTTGAACCTAGGTGTGACATAGCAATCTAATGGAGGTCCACATGGCATATGTTTGTAAGGAAACGTTTGTTTTGTGCTATCTGAAATTCAGTTTTAATGTTTAAAGACATTAATTACATCGATGACTGATTGGAAGTAATATGGGCAAGCTGGGTGATCGCTCTCATTTCGGAGGCAAAGGGCTCAATCGGAAAGGTGCGTCATCGAAAGGTGAAGTAGAGAAGAAAATAAGTTGGTAGAATCTGCGATTCGGCTGTACGTGCTTTTGTTAAATGGGGACTAAAGAATCATGTCTTTTCTTACTTGGTTCCTGAGATACTAATCAACGGCGTTAGTATTGGTAGTTTGGCCAGGATGCACTTCTAACTGAACTTTTAGTGGTGAATTCCGGTGGTTCAGTGTTGAAGAAGAACATGATGAAAAGTTGACTCCCGAAGTATCGTCGTCAATTTGGCGTCTCAAATCATCAACGCTTTGAACTGACTGGTACAAAATTAAAGCAAAGTTTGGCTCATTCGTTAGTCTCAAAACAGGCACAATCCCATTGTATTATATGACGGCTGTGGTTGTTACTTACTGACCAGCATCAATTAACAATTCTCTCTGGAGTTAAGACAGGACAAAGAGCAAAAATGACCAGTATCAATTAACAATTATTCTCTCTGGAGTTATGACAGGACAATGGGCAAAAACAAAACTAAAAGTATGACCAGCATCAATTAACAATTATTCTCTCTGGAGTTATGACCGGACAAAAGACAAAACAAAACTAAAAGTAGAACGCCGTCTGTGGGAATCGAACCCACGACCACATGGTTAAAAGCCATGCGCTCTACCGGCTGAGCTAAGACGGCTTGTCTGAAACATTTTGACTTATTATATTATTTAACATATATTTAGATAAAAGGTATTTTTTGCCCATCCGTATGGTTTAGTCGTGAATGGGAGTCTGTAAATGAATCGAAAATGGCAATGTCATGCATTGTCAGGAGAAACGTGCGGCTGTTTCGATAAAAGAAGTTTATCTTGATAGTACTTTTGAAATTTGAGCAATGAGAGGTCTCATTGTCTTGAATTGTAGGACGGATTTGTCCTTTGAGCATTTTGGTTCCGGTCATTATGTTTGATGTCCTTTCCAATTCCATTAAGTTTCAGCTTTAGTCTATCTCCCTAGCTGCCTGTTTGGCATAGCTTTGACCTTGCCCATGCATTCACCTCGATTTGCAATTTTTACTCCACAAGTCATTGACGAGGCAGGATGAAAGCGCGACGCAGGAAAAATGCTGCTGCAATCGATACCAGTGGTGTGATTCGCCGTGCAAGTCATTCCGGAGGAATTATCTCAGGTGTTTCTCCTGGAATTTGCTCCGTGAAGAACGAGGTGAATAAAGACACCCTGAAAATTCTGGGCAAAACTTAAAAAAGAGATGCTCCATTTCGGGTCATGAAAATGCTGATGACAGTTCTGATGACATCCAAGCGACGTTTTCATAAATTTGCTTGGTCTTATGAAGAGAAATTAAAATATTATTAAAAAGAAAGAAAGAAAAAAGAGAAAATTAAAAATAATTAAAAATAATAATATATTATTGAAATTTATTTAAAATTATTTATGATCAATCACATGGACATAAAATTCAAGCAAAGCTTCGATATATTTAAGATTCAATTGATAAAATTAAAAAATTTGAAACTGATTAATTTTTTCCGGGGTCTACACTTATGTGTTGCTGGTCCATCATAATGAAGTTTAAACATGGCACAACTGTATATAAAATTGCAAATCTGACATTGTATATATTTTCCATCTGACATTTGATTGAGCTGATTTTTTGTCTTATGAAGAAAATGTGATACAATCGTCAAAAAGTGTAAAATTTAGGTTTTAAAACAAGGCCGAAGTGGAGTTGTGGTGAAAAAATATTTTTCTTCTTCTTTTTTTCTCTCATATCCGATTGGTGTGATTCTTAGGAAGTTGAAAAAGTTGCGAATTGACAAGATCTTAATTTCTAGTTGAATTTCGACCTTTCTAGGTCAAAGTCGCTTTAATTTTGAAAAGGATTAGGTAAAATATGGGGTTTCTAAAATCACATTTTATGATCAATTATTAATTCTATATTTTTTTTTGGTAAAGTTATTAATTCTATATTTTTTGTACATTGCAAAAGATAAAAGTTTCTTTAGATTTTTTAAATTGGTCATATGGATTGCTTTAGAAGTTAAGGAATGCACATATGTGTTGGTTAGGCACATGACAGGTATTTCACATTTAGACCACCCCCGTAATTTGACTAGTGTCTTATTTGGTCATCGAGTTTAATGTGATATATTATGTGTTCAAAATTTATCAACTCAGAATAGATTCCCTCCTAAGGAAAAACATTATTGTCTGTTCAATTTTTGTTGCTATACTTTGAGGTCTGCACATGTGTTTAATTTGTGGCTCTTCTTGCATGCTAAACAAGTTACGAGTACTTGGCAATCTTTATAAACTTTAATACTGAACTGTTCTCACTTAACATGAGTGCAACTTAATCTTCATGAACCACTTCATTACTCAGTGCAAAAAAGGAGAATTTTCATATCATGACATAATCCTCTGAAATTTCCTCACCAACTACTGTAATGCCCTCGTTTCCCTCACTCCTCCATTAGAACTCCATACTTCTAGTGTCTCTAAAATTGACTATCTTTATGAGGTTTCTCATCTCAACGAAGATAGTAAAATTTTAGAGATCTACCTTCCATTTATAAATCCATATTTTGCTTTTGCTCAACCTTCCTCTTTCTCACCTATCCATTCTATTAAACAATTTATGAAACATACTTCTCGAGAAGTTAAGGAGTATGTCCAATCTTTCCAAATTTGACCAGAATCCTATTCCCGCTAAAATTTGTGGCTCCTCGCTTAACATGAGGGCAACTTAATCGCAAGTACCATAGCAGCTTCTTAGCTTTGAGCCGTCCATGTCAGATTAAGGATGGGAATAATACTCCAATGGATATGATTTGCAACAAAAGGTTGAACCCATGTCTCACTTTGGGCAACAGTTATGAGGAGGAGACAAATACAATTGTCTCTAGTAGGATTGATGAAGAACCTATCAAAGATGCATTTCGTGTGGCCATTGCTGAAAACAAGGCAATTGTGGGGTTATAGAAACCTTCCTCATTTGTTAGGAGTACCTAGCCATATGAACACTGTTAAGCTGAATGCCCGTCTGGATAACATACCTGTGCTTGTCATGCGCAATGGCGGAGGCAATGCACATCGAACCTTCGCTTGCAATCACAATGACAAAGGAAAATGCATTATCTCTGGAGGAGAGCTCACTGCCAATGGTATGATGATAATAAACAATCGAAACTCTACTCAAGCTTCGTGGGAAACTCGTCAAGCGGGCACAATTGAGCCAAATGCTCATCCTGCTCTAGGGAGCACTTTGAATATGGGAGGTATCGCAAAGAAAATAGAAAGCTTGCAAAAGAAAGAAACTAGCCATGACTAGTGAGCCTAACCCTAGCATATACTCATTTTCCAACCAAAGTCTATTATTGATTGGAATATTTGATGGGGTTCCAGTAAAGTATGTATTGAGGAGACATGACGTAAGTTTCTTTCTCATATAGTCATTTGCCAAATTTCTTTAATGTTTTATTCTTCTTAAATGTTTATGGTTCTTTACTCAACAATTGATGCACAGAGTTCCACAAATAATTCTCCATAGTGTTATAAAAGGGTCAAAGACACTTTGCTGCTGCAACAAATGCAAGAACTCTCAAGTAAGCAAGTGGTTGTACCTCGATTTATTTCCCTTTTTGTTTAGTTCTGGAGTTGAAGAGGACGGTATGAATTGGAGATTTGTACAGTAACTTGTCTTATATGTTAAACCATGCAGTGCATTAACCCTTTCAAGTTTGAGCGCCATGCAACAGGGAAGACCAAGAGACCATATTCTAGCATCTACTTAGAGAATGGCAAGACCATCAACCAAATTTGTCGGGAGCTAAGGGCCACTCCCAAGGATATGTTTTTTCATGGGCTTCCGGAAATAACAAGTTCCGCTTTTACTTGGTTAAGTTTTAATAGTTGGAAAGGTCATTCTAGTATTGACTCCTCTCCAGCGGCACCTCCCCCAATTTGAAGATGTCGCACTCGAAGTCTTTGCAATAAGTTGCTATCATCGCAAGATAGGTCAGTTCGGATGCATTTGGGAAATCATTTCGTTTTGCGATTGTCCAAAATATTGGTCAACTTTGCTTCACTTTGGTGAAGTAAAAATCTACTGGTCCAAACTTTGTTCTCCTCCGCCGATGCAGTTGCATGTCAATCATGAGTGTAGAAAAGCAAAAGAAATTTTGTTTTGACGAAGTACTGCATGGATGTGAAAGCTTTGTTTCGTCACAGTGTTACATTAGTATATGTGAATGTTTGTGTTGAATGCGTTAGATTCAATTCGAAGTCCAAACTAAATAGAGAATTGCACGACTATATATATACAAGTTCTGTAAAGTTATTCTCCAGAGAAGCTCTATCTCATCTTCGAGGGAAAGAAATCATAGCACTCCAAATTCAATTGACTAAAAAATTAATTACATAACCTTACGAAAAATATTGATTTCATGCCTTGGTGCAACTTCCTCCGGTCATTATAACCATTTTTACCACTTCTCATAGTTAACACAGATTATGAACGTATCTGATAAAAATTAAATATAACTAACGTGCACATATGACATTTACTGTAGGGTCGAATTTTGTTCTATTTATGTGTCCAAAAGGGACGTAAGCATATTATGCTTAGCCCTTATATTTTTCTTAGCCATATTTGACGGGCAATCAAGTTTGGGCATATCGAAGAAGCCAATAGTTGCCCGCAATAATTATTTTTGAAATTAGGTGCCAATAATATGAATTACAGAAACAACTATGAACATGTCCATTTATGCTTCTCCGAAAGAAGAAAAAATAAAAAAGAAAGGAAAAAATAAAATAAAAATAAAAATAAAAATATTTAAAAATGACTAGATGGCTTTCGTTGAATTGGCTATATAGAAAGCAGCCGACTGATCTCTAAATAGAAAGTAGCCGATTGACATACAACCTAAAAAATCCTATAAAATTTTCTTTGAAATAAATTTATAACCGAAACTCATTTTAGAGATTTTTAATATTAAAAGAAAAGGAATTTGTAGGATATTGATCCCACCCGTCACTTAATTAAATCACAATATAGGTTTATAGTATAACTAATCTGTAGCAAATTTTATTTAAAAAGAATGATATGCGCACGAAACAAAATAAAAAGAAACATGTTGACCCATCATATCATAGATTACGTCATATACGATACTAAATGTCTTTGATCTAATTATTTTTCACTTGTATTGCGAAAATGCTGTCAATTAATAATGGCTATGAAATATCCGCTACTTGTAATCCGATAATGCCAGCTCAACATCCCACAAGGCATAGCTCACGTAAGGCATAGTTGGTATGCAATTTGACTCCTAGAATGGAGAGGGTGGCCCATATAATTAGTCACACAAAACCGAGCTAGGATCTAAAATAGATATAGCATAGATGTTACCGCAATAACTCTAGCCATTCGTAATTTAAGGGTCCCAAAGGTCAAATTTTTAAACGTTGTTTCACATACATTTTCCTTATCAAAGAGAACAAAAAATTTAATCTTTTGGCGGTTGACACGGTGTACTTCGAGCTCAAGGGGATAAGACGATGATGTCGCCTTTGCTTGCAAGTCTTCCGGGCAAGAAAATTGGTAGTGGCCTTTAAACCAGTGGTGCATTTAGTATTAAATTCTTTATTTTTGGCGCTAAGAGTTATCCTTGTTTGTCCAAGGATGTATACTATTGATCTTTCTTTTACCCCCTTCTTGCTTGACTATTTTATTGTGGCTACGTTAACCTAATCAAAGTTTTGAAGCAACGATCTTAAAATAACGTAGTTAGTCTAGCTATGCAGTTGTCTTGTTATTTGATATATATCAAACTGAAATGGAACATTTTAATTGTTTTGTGACATTTAAGCTTACCACGACGTCGTTGCATTGTGTGAGACATGCGCCTCATCTATGAGCAATTCTATTGGTAGATTGTAATTAGTATTGTCAGTTTATTGTGAACTTGGTTTAATTGGTCGAGATCATCTCATCACATGACTTGGAAGGAAAACGATAATTCAAACCAAGTCGGAAACATGACAAAGATCATTTACAATCCTGGACAATCGTTTTCCCACATTTTGGATTTGAAGAGACGCTTACGAAACTAAATCTTAACATTCTTTTTTCGAGGCCTATGAAACTTTCTTTAGCTCCTTTATCTTCAGTTAAATGTCCTAGAAGATGAGTCTTCTGTCTTGAATACACTAATGAACAAGTACATTCTCCATTTAAAGTCCTCAAAAGCCACAGCTGATGATCCGCACGTTCGTGAACAAAACAACAAAAGAAAAGGGAAATTATCACACATGGACATAGCTGTCGACTAATACTCGCTTTCCTTCCATCCTCCGTACTCTTCGTTAATCTCCGGCTCCTCCTACAAATCCCAACACATAAAAATAGTGTCAAACTTGTATAGCCATGGATTATTTCAATCAAGATAACTTTAGCAAGCCGATTGATTTTGCGTATGGTTCCCCATGCTAGTTAAACATCCAATGTAAAAATGCAGTGCTTCGACCTTTGGTCTTATGAAGGGAAATGTAAGTTCTATCGAGATTGGAAAGAAAAAGTTCGATAAATCCGCGAGAGAGGATGGGAAAAGTGAATACCCTTAAATTGAATGTTAGGCCAACTTGGATCTCTCCGCAATAGGACTGGTCCATCCGAACCACCCGGTATTTGCTCGTATGCAGCTCGGCGGTCCCGTTCTCCACTCCTAACGCCAGAAAGTCCTCCAGAAAGATGCTAACCATTCAAAAAGAAAGAACTGAAAAGTCATCTACTTTCACTACTTGATCAAAACCGACGTTGCATAGTAAGATTAATCAGCACTAATTAGAAACTGTGGTTTCATTCTTTCTGTGGCAAATATTGAAAAACTCACCTCGCACTTCCAATGTAGTCGTCGGCGGAGAAGGTGTCTTTGTCCATGATCTTGAGGTTGAGCTTGAACTGGTGATGGTCGCCTTCTCCTGGATACTCCACCCGGAACGTGAACTTCTCCCCCCATGATGGATTACTTCCCTGCCCTGCTTTCACCATTGTATCACTCTTTAGTTTCAATCCCAAATTTAACTCGTTTGTCTACACATTTGTCTTCTCCACAAAGTTATATAGGTCAAATTTGTGAAGAAGTAAAAGCAGCGGGCAAATAGCATAGCCTTCCAATTCATTAATCTAGTTGGTTTAATTTCTTATGCCTAAAAGTTTATCGCTTATCAAAAAAATTATCAATTAGTCTAGTTGGTCCAATTTCTCTTTATTTGTTTTTTACTTTTGTCAAGACCCCTTACTATATTGCGGGCCGCGACAGTGAGTAGAATCATTCAATTACACTTTTCTTCAGCATAACAAAGGACAAAAAAATAAAAAATAAAGACCCGCATTTTAGAAAATTCACGTAGTCAACATAGGACTATGTCTTCCTTTTCACACCACAACCCAATTAAAGATGCCCCACCATTTTCCATGTACTGGTTAGCTGTGTGCTCCAATCAGAATTGGTCAACATCACAATTCTAATATGTTAATTCCAATCAACTTCGAGGCAATTGACAACACCGATGCCCAACGACATGGTCGAAGACTCGGTTGTCTTACTTAGTTTTTTGCCTAAGTTCCACAACCTGACACCCCTCAAATTACGTGTTAGCATGATTTCCTATGACTATATCAAAATTCAATGCGTGGAAAAGTGACAAACGATTCAAATTACTAATAGTCACTTCAGTACTTAGGGACAAAAGAAGAAAAAGTACTCGATACCAATTTCTATAGAGGAAGATTCTTTTGCCTTTTACCTCTGGCGATGCTGCTTTTGCGTTCTTGTGTCTTGTACTGAATCAAAACGTAGGGATCCATCTTACCTATTAAACCATCTCAAAGAGACAAAGGGAAAATAAATAAAATAAAAAATTAAGGAATTCTATTGTATTCTCAATTAGTGAAAACTAAAAATGTCCACGCTTTTCTTCCATAAAATATTAATGGAAATTTATTGTCAGTGTCATGAGCAGAAATTATCATGTTTATCATCATGAAGAAAATTTCATAAACACATATAAAAAGGGGAAAATAACATCAGACTCTAAAGTTTCGGGTAGGACTATTCAATGTAGACCCACCCGAATTGCTCCAAAAGATATGTTAGTCATTTTATAAAATTGCAATTCAGCCCTCAATTGCACGATTCTTTTTTCTCCCTTAAAAACCTCTTGTCCATAACTGACGAAATTTACTTCAATGTCAGACGAAAGTCTTCCTTTTGGGATGGTGGAATTTTAGAAGCAAATATAATCCGACATAATGTTATGACCTAAATAAAAATTGTCAAATGGAGAAACAATCAAAAGTTTTAAAGTATCATTGTCTGTGTTTTAAAGTTCTTCTACTAAATTGAAATTTCACTCAAAACTCTGGCAATTTTTTCCTTCAACGTCCAATGAGATGGCCCACAAATGAAGTAAACCATTGCCATCTCTCCAAAAATCATGTAGATAATAATAATAATAGTAATCAAAGTGAGAATAATTCTTCAGTCGTTTGAATTAAAAAAAATAAAAAATAAAAATAAAAATAAAAAGCCAAAGAAGGGCAGATAATGCAAATAAACATGCTTCCAATCTTTCAAGAGATCACATGAACTCGCGCAAAATCTTGAAAATCTGGCTTTTTTTAGTTTTCCTAATTTTCCATTTACCGTCCAAATTTTGGAGAGACAGACACCAAAGTGAGAAAAAAAATAACTTTTTTTTTGTGGTTGCTGGGGAGATAAAAATGATGACAAATTCTATAACAACTAATGGATCAATTTCAGATACTGTCTTCAATGTGTGTGCGGGTGAGGGCGTGTGTGTTCAAAGAGAGTCATCAAGAAGACATCTTCATGCGACTTCTGCTGTGGTGGATGATTTTGATGATCCGGAAGGAGGAGGAGAAGAAGAAGTTACCAAAGAAATCAGTGTTTCCAAGGCCTTTTGCGTTCACCAGCAACACCTCCAAAACCCCAACTGCCATCCTCTCTCTCTCAGCCGAGAATTCAAAGGGTATTCTGTGATGGAATCTGAGAAAGAAATCTCTCTCTCTCTCTCTCTCTCTCTCTCTGCTGAGAATTCAAGGGGGATCGTATGAAACCTTCTGAGACTAGACTTCTCCGAGGTTTAAGGTGGTTTGTGACCATAAGGTGGTTTATCTGGACAGGTTGATGACGGCAACCTGACCAGGAAAAAAATATCTTATTCTAATAACAACACGCAATAAACAAAGATTGGTAGTACATATCCAACTCGTGTTCATACCTTGCGGGAATCGATATCTTCTCTGATTAAATTAACATGATGTGGGGTGTTGTTTGCTTTGACCAGATAAAATTACGGCCACGTTCAGTATTCTTGGGCCAAATTCCAGAAAAATTGTTTATTATTTACGTTCTTTACAAGTTGGGTTCTTAAACTTTACCGATGGAGATTAATCTTTACATATGTGAAAACATTGCTTATGGACATAGAAAAAAAATTCCCACTATAACGTGGGCACAAATTTATTAAGTTTGAGATTACTGGCGATTGATAAAAACTCAAGTACAATTTCTGTGTGATCATATATGATTGTTAAATTTATAGCAAAGGATAACCTTTCTGTCATGTCATAGAATCATAGATCACTTTCACCACGCCACACAGTTAAAGCGTATACGTATACGAAATATAGCAACTTTTTATAATAGTCCAGGAGTATTCTGCGCTTCAGAGGAATTCATTACTGCCTGCACGGATGTCAGTCTCACTTTAATTGCGTTGCCCCCTTTTCAGTCTTGACTTGTTTAGTCATTTCACTGAGTGAATTCAGAGGTAAATTGAATGCAAGACTTCTTTATTTACCTTCGGTCAAAGAACTCGTTCATTGAAATAACTAAGACAAAGTAGAAGACCTGAGCAATCGGGCTTCGTTCAATAAAAGATCCATAAGGTGTCGAAGGGAGGAGGAAAGCCAATTACTAGACAAACCTTTTTTCTGTAGATTTTAGCAACCTAATCTGCGACCAAATTGGCCTTTCTAGAGCGATGGACTAACCGTATATCAGAAAAGAGCAGAAAACTGCATTCCTGCGTAAGCACGCGACCTTCCCAAAACCGCCCACACTAGACGTGAGGAGGAATGGAATCCATTGTCCCCTGCCCTCCAGAAAACGTAATCTACTCCCAGCCAATTGAGGTAGAGGACATTGACTTGACCAAAACTCAATCGATTGTGAGGAAAGATCATCGCTATAAGCTTCAACATTGAAGTCCTATTCCCGTAGTCCTTTCACTTGTAAAACCCAAAACAAAACAAAGGGGTCCGTGTAAATATAACTGACAGGAAAACCAGATCCTCAATGTGGTTGATGATAATGCCGAGCAAACAACACCAAATTTCCTCCTCCCCTTTGATATCATTCCTTCATTGATAGAAGAGTAACCATGAAAATGAAAAGAGTTAAATTCAGAGGACTCCGTGATCAAATCACATCCAGACGGAGTACTTCACGGGAGCATTTTGCAATTTCTACTAGATTTTTCACATTCCGCAGATTAACGTTAATCAAAAGGATGAATGCTATCCAGATAGATCCAAAACCCCACAGCAAACAAAAGTATAGTCCCCACATGCAGCGCTCGACATACTGGGAAACTACACTGAGAGTTAAGGAGCGTCCGCTATTAATTCAAGCAAATAACATTCTCTTTAATTCGGAAACACAAAAAAAGATGGAACTGTTTAGATAAGGTACAACACATCTGCTGCTGCAACTTCTGCTGGAACATCTGTGATACGTGCATGTTGAAATTGTGTTAACAAGTGCTATAAACCCCAGTAGTACAAAATGACAACTGCATTTATCAATGTAAAAAGAGCATTCACCTCACATTTCCTCATCTGCTGGGAGATGGTTCTGGGGACCTTGACCTCGACCCAGAAGGTGATCTTGATGCGTCAGCAGCTGGAGATGAACTCCTCCGATCATGTGCTTCCCCTGACTCGTACCTGGATTTTCTGCAAATTGACAGTGTCATACTACAAGCATTGCATAGATCACATATCAACTATGGCAACCAAAACGAAACAAAAATTATTGACCCTCGGCATCAATTATAAAATCAAACAAAAACATGTCCATTAAAAGGTATACAGTCAAGATGTTTAAAAATGTTACACAGCAGTTACAGATTCAAAATTCAACAGATGAAAAGAAAGATGAAACGAAATTAACCAGCCATTAGGAGCTTAATTGTTTTATAAGGCTAGAGGCATCTCCATCATTGTTGTCAAAGTCATGACCATAATATAGAACATTATTTTGTCACAAACAAAAAAATTTAAATGCAACATGAAATTCTTTTGAAGCCTATGATGGTTATGAATCAGGATGAATCAATTTTTGGCGAAAGGAGACTAGGGTCAATTGCCCAATTGTTTCCTATGTTTTAGTCACTTCTATCCCACTTCTGCAGGCTTCTCTTTCTTTGAGCTGTCATTCTTGATTTTCCATTGAAGATCAATTTCCTTGCAAAACTCTCAAACAACTTCACACAACAGTTCCGTGACCTTGACACTCCATTTTACTGTGATCCTACAAACTTTTGATCAATGACATGGGTGTTTTGTATTTTTTGCCTCATAAAACTCTCACGATTGCAAAAATCGACTCTTGATTCAGAAATCATGCATTCATGTCCAAATGCTATCTGCCAATGATGAATAAACCAGTGACAACCACCCCGTAGAAGAAAGTATATGCACTCACTGACCATCCCCACACAATCCTTGAGGCTAATCCAAGGAGGTATGTGGCAAATGAACAGCGGGACTATGTGAACAGCTATGACTCTGTACGTCCTCTATTTTAAGAAATTCATCGCTAAATGAAATATGACACTCCTAGAGATGCTGATGATTCACAACAAATGAAACAACAAAAGAAAATGAGTCATGGAAAATCACATATGCCAACACTAGTCCTAGTTACTGCTTGTTTCCTATTGATCCTCCTTTCAGATTGCATAGGTTAAGAAAACATTCATCCTAACAGGAGAGTCTCAGTCCAAAGGATGAAGTAACCCAGGGGAAAAGAATGAATACATTCCCTACCCATTTTCATTTCCCTTATGGTATCCATTGTCATAATTGGGAGAGAATGACCTGCCATTCCGTCCTTCGCGCTCCAGTGAAGGGGCTCGAGGCGATCTGGAGCGGTCATCAGCATGCCTTCTACTAGGTGATACGGAAGGAACCCCACGCTTTCTTGGCATGGGAGAGTATGACCTGCTAACATTATGATTTCAATGGAGTATGTAGTAATATTTATTGCCAGAAAAACTGTTGGTTTTTTATTCTTGCTTCTCCCTATATACACATAACCTAGCTCACTAAATTGCATACCCCACTAAAAATCATGTTAGTCGCCCGTACCTGGAGCGATGCCGACTCCTAGAAGCTGATGGGCGACGAGGAGATCGTGAGCGTGAACGAGAACGTCCTGCAATTTAAAACCAAGCCTCACTTCTTATAAACATCGTTTTGCATATTCTACAGATAAAAGTTCAAAATAGTCCTGCTCTACCATTTTGAAGATACGAAAGATTAGTGTCTTGGTCTAAGAATATGAGATTTTGCGTAGACCAATGCTGAAGAGATGAAAGTATCCCTTCCACACTATTTTACAATTTTCAATCATTTTTCCAAACTGAAATTTCTATAATCAAAATAAATAAGAATAAATTAAAATTGCCATAGTGATGGAGAACCACTATGCATAAGCTAGAAAGCCAAAGAGACTCGCCAGTAATTAAAAACCCAAGAACACAATCTGGAATTCTGAACTCTACTGACTCAATAAAAACAAACACGGACAAGCATTTCGTCTCCTACATGTCAGCAACATAGACTCTCACAAAAGGAAACCCCTATACAAACTTTCTTCCTGTTCTTTTTGGGACAAAGCCTTTGCCTCTTGAAGCAACAAAAATATTATCCCTAATAACTGGATCAGAGGTAGCAATCCACGGTAGCACTCGATAAGTAAGATACAAGCTCAAATTTGAGACTTGAAATGAGAAAGACCAGTAGTTATTCATATATGTGAAATGAAAGATAGCAACCAATTCCCAAGTTAACAAATGACACCTGCCACCAAAGTTTATGAGCAAGCAAATAGTTCTCGCAAATAGTTTTAAAGAGTTCCTAGATCAACCCTTAAAAACTAAAGCATGGCATGACAATAAAGGTCAATACTGCTAGGACACATATTTCTCATGATCTCTCATACAATATGATTCCCACTCAGAAACATGGCAATATCTTCAGACTACACAAATCTAGGCTTGTTAGGCAAATTTTAATTGGAAGATTCATCTCACCATGATTAGATCTTCCTCCATAGCCTGAAGGTTCCCTGCACAATATTAAGAAAACCTTAAGACAAGCGGCCTAACAGTAATCAAAGCTCCCTCTCACTGATAAGAACACTACCTTCTACTTCTTCGACGCATGTCCTCTGGCCTCTTCCTACTCTCTGCAGCAACAACAACAGATATTTTCCGCCCCGCAAAATTTTGTCCATCCATATGGTATTGAGCATCAGCAGCATCATAAGGGTCCACAAACTCCACAAAAGCAAATCCTCGAGGTTGCCTATTAAAAAGGAAAAAAAAAAAAAAAAAAAAAAGCAGTAAGATTTGGACAAGATATGTTTAGAATGTTCGACTTAGCACAGATTATTCAAGCACCTACTAAAACAAGTGTACTAATTGTTACCTCAATGCTGTCATCTGAGTGCATGTGTCTTTTGAATCTAATAAATATCCATTTCGAACTACCAACAGATAAATGGATACACTTGCATAAAGCAGCTTGCACACCCAAGCTTATTGGCTGCGCTTTTGTTATGAATGATGTATGAAATGACACTTCAAAAGAGCAAAAGGACTTCAAAAATCTCCAGAGTTGTAAAACTAAGATGCGCTTGAATCAATGCTGCCCATACTTAAATTGTCTCTGTGAGTCTTCAATTGGTCAACAATGATCATCTTCTGCCAAACTTCTATCGATAGTGTAATTATATGTTTCTCTTCGTTAGGAACATTCCTCATATGACAAAGAAATCAAAACTTCCCACACTTAAATTCTCTCTTCTTGCAGTCTTCAATGGGTCAAGAGTATTCTTCTGCTTCCAAACTCTACTGGTAGTATAATTCTATTTCTCTTCACTAGGAACATTCTTCATTTGAAATCATCTTCTAAAGCCGTCAAGAACGAATTTGAAAGGCAATGACAGATCCTCCATTAAATGTAGGCTTTCACCCTGTTTTAACTTCAAACTAACAAACCCTGATAAACCAGTCAAAGTGGGAACTATGAGAGAAACAGAAAAGCCATGAGAATATTGCTATGTGCCAACACGTAGCATGGCTCGCCCCAAAAAAAAAGGGGGGGTCATCTTAGAGCTATATATTGCCTTGATTAGACAGAGATCTAAACATTTAAGCGCGATAGATTGCACAAATGTACCATTCAAATGCAGATTCTGAACCATCGCGCTACATCTATAAGTCTACATTTTAAAGTGTGAAGAGAAGGCTATTAATAATCTTTCAAATGCCAAAAAGGATATGGTAGCTGGGTAGTAGCATGTTTGGCACATAAAAGTTCATTAAGAAATCCATATCACACATTGGCATTATCACTTTTATATGTTTGAGATACGCAATCTGATTGAACCAGATACTGCTTCACTTAAATTTTTTCACTTATGATGAGCCAAATCATTGGAGCTAACGGGATATAGACGCAGTTACAGACCACAAACTTCCCCATTATGTACCTAAGAGTTCCATTCTGCTATTGTTTTTGTTCTTGTTCTGTCTAAATGTTCCATGTCCAACCCATTAACAGCAAGCACAAGCAGTATAAATTAAAGATACAAATAACAGAAGCTTGCAGTCAGAAAAATAAGTATTTCAACCGGGACAACTACCTACCCTGTATAGTAGTCCCTTGGCAGATAAATATCCCTAACAAGTCCAAATCTCTCGAAGGGAATCCTGAGTTCTTCCGCCCTGCAAACAATCACCAGTAAAAGGGGGCAAGAAAAAACCCTTTAAAAAGAAAACTAAAAAAACCCGTGACTCGCACATTTCTCAAGAGCTCAGGCAAAACAGCATAAGAGAGAAATTCCATGGCTAGACAGATACCTGCAGTCCAGAGGAATGTTGCGAACCAAGAGGCTCCCATGCGACCGCTCCCGCTCTTTGTGCCTCCCATAGCCGCCAGGCCCACCGCCACCATATCCCCTCCGAGGAGGAGGACTCCTCTCTCGGCCTCCGTATCCTCGTCTCGGCGGACTATAGTACGGCGGACTGTACCTCCTCATCGTGCGGCCTAAAACAATCCCAAGCAAAGAAAGAAAACAAAACCCCAGAACGCAAATCAATCCAACAATCCCAAGGGTTCAAATCCGCATTTTTCCGCTCCACTGAAAGCACGAAAACCCCAGCAGAGACGCAGCTGAATGGTCATCAATGTAGGTGCAAACGCGACGAAAAACCCAGGAAATCAGGTACGCGCTTCGCACTTCAGCACATCGAGCAGGCAAAAACCTCGCAGCTTCCATTTCCCATATCGATTTAAAAAAAAAATAATAAGCCCAAAAACCCCAAAAAAAAAAGAAAAAAGAATCCGACAAGAATCGCAGCAAAGAACTCAAGGCACGTCGGGGAGGCGAACAGAAGGAGAAACTACATGCATTCCAGCAACAATCACCGCCATCGTCATCGTAATCGCCAAAACCAGAGGCGATCTCAAACGCCTCCAAACAGCTGCGAATCTGAAGAGACTTACTGGACCGAAGAAAAAGAAGAGAAGGAAGGAGAAACCCGACCTCTTGCCTCGACCTCCCGAAGCTTCCTCCTCCTCCGCCCCGCCTGCGAGATTGCTTCGGTTCGATCTGTTCAAAACAGCCTCGACGACGAACTGGGGAAAGTGCAGAGCTCGCTTGTTCCCCCCAACCATTCAAGTCGTATATAGAAGCCCTAGAAATCGGTCAACGAGTCAACGGGGGCGTCGACTTGACTTGTTAATGGGCCATTTTTAGATGGAGTATTTGGGCCCATGTTTTTTTTTATGAAATTAAAACCTTCGCAAAACTAAAACCTTTTCTCCAGAAAAGTTTCGCCTGTTGTTAATTCATTTATGATTAATACCACCGAAAATTTCAAAGTAATGCATTCATCCACATTTACCCAAGCTAATACTTGTGTGACAAGAATATTACGTTTACGTAAATTAATTTTTGTGTCACAAAAATCTAAAACTGTTACATTAACAACAAATTTATTTTCCATTAACTTCTATACAATGTCTCTTCAAATTGCAGACATGGAAGCATACACAACAAACAATTTGGATGATCGGCTTGTGGCCTGAATTTTACGCTGAAATTTAAGATAAATGGATCTTCTAAATTACATTGTTTTGAGGAAGATGGACTTGGAGAAATTGAATCAAGATTGGGAAATCTAAATCTATCAATTTTTCACTAAAATTTGGATAAATTTCTCTTGGACATATTGGTTTAGGATTTTTTGAGATCAGAAAATTTATTTAAGGTAAATGTGATACGAATTTATCGATTTAGAATTTTTTGTGACATGAAAATTAATTTAAGGTGATATAACTATACCAATTTGAGAATTTTGTGATGTCAACTCTGTTAGTGGAACATGAAGGCTGTCTTCAAACTAGCATTTCTTTTTTAATATAGGTAACAATAAGGAACATTGTTGCATCATCGATAGATATTGCCAGAACTTCTTTATAGGAATAGCCAACGTGTGATAGAAGACGACATCACGAATAGTAAGGCATGCCGTCATCTAGGTAGCACCGACACCGACACACGACACGCAACATGACACGCCGATACGTTGTTTCTTAAAAAAATAAAGAATTTCGACACGTTGGAACACGTTGTATATTATATGTATATTTTATATATATATAATAAATTGTTATTTTTATGATTATTTCAACCAAATTAATCTAATTCAAATTCACAAATAAATAAATAATAATAAAATCCTATTATAAATTTATACTAAAAACATTAATCCACCGTTTATTAATATCATTCATTATTTCAATTTGACAAATTCAACTTCATTTCAATAAATACATAAAACTTGGAAAGAAAAAAAAAAGTAATTCACATTATAGACTTGCGTATCATACGTGTTGAAAGGAAAAAAAAAACTTGGGGGTAAATTGTGATTACGGAAAGTGAAAATCAAAAGAGAAAGAGAAGAAAATATTAGGTTTTTCTTCTTCCTAATTTGTTATTTTTATTATTGATTTTTTTTTTTTTTTCGCGTATATATATTTTAACCTTTCATTTATTGAAAATTTTCAAAATTGACCTCGCATGTCGATATTGTGTATGGAAAACTTGCATGTCAGAATTTCGACTCGAATGTCAAAAAGTGTCAAAAAATTTAAGCAGGTGTTGGATTTTTCCACACGTGTTGACCGAGTGTCAGAGAATGTCGAAGAGTGTTAGACACATGTTGAAGTATCCGACACGACACGAAGGTTTCTAGAGAATGTTGGTGCTTTCTAGGCCATCATAGTGGCTAGCATATAGAGATGTTAAATTTATGAAAAAGGAAATATACGATTCAAAAGGCACTGTGCAATGAGGAAAGCGGGACGCATCACATGGCATAATGTAAAGTATGCTGGTGAATCAAAAGGGGAATGAGGGAATAACCGTAAACTCACGCAACTCAGTCGAGAATTTGATCCTATGTGAATTAGGCCAAGCAATCAAGCAGACTTTTTACCAAAAAGAATTTCATAACAAAGGAAAGCAAAGGACCCCCCTGGTTTGGCATATTCCACGAAGAAATCTTCTTGGAATAAAATTAAATAAATTAACGTTGTCAAATCAGAAAGGAAATCATCTTATTGGTTGCCTTTTATTTTAAATAAAGGGAAAAACAATCAGCGTTTTGTGAACTAAATTGCTGCAATATTTCGACCAAAAAATAAATAAATTGTTGCAATATTGAATAGAATGGCATCGCTGTTTACCTAATACTTCTCTCCCTTAGATACCACCCCCATTCCCAAAACCCACTTTTCGCTTTGCTCAACCATTTCTCGGAATTCCGAAAACGCCCCCCACTGTTGAGTGTCATGCTAGGATACCAAAACAATTCGTAGGACAAAATAGTAAATGCGACAATGCCTCGTTTCAAAACAATTCATGTGGAACTGCTCTCATTGTGCATACCATACGTCAATTATAGTCATGTGTTGTAGTAATTATACTAGAAAGATGATATTGTAGTTCCTCTAATCACTTTCCGTTATTTAATCTGAATCATTGCATTTATTCAAATTTCTTTCATATGTGTCATCTCGTCATGTCGTTCTCCTCTTGCTTACAATGATTCTCCTATTATTAAACTAAATGAAATTAACAAATAGGATTTATAATATAACTTAGGCTCCGTTTGTTTCGTGAAAAATAATTTTCGGAAAAACGTTTTCCGGATTTTTCGGCATTCTTTTCACGAAAAATAAATTCCTTGTGAGAAATGTTTTCCATAAAAGGAAAAAAAAATCTTCTAAATTAGGAAAAAATATTTTCCACTTTTGAAAAGTAAAAAAATATTTTCCTTACTTGATTTTTCTTATCTTACACCTCTATAAATCCCCATTTCCCCATCCCCTTTCTTCTTCTTCTTTTCTTTCTTTATTCAAATTATTTTTTAATTTTCTTTTTCTTTTTTAATTCAAATTATTATTAATTTCCTTTTTTTCTATTTCTTTTCTTTTTTTTTTCTTTTCTTTGTTTCCCATCTTCTTCTTTTTTGGCTAATCGTCGGCCGTTACTAGGCAAATCTCAAGCCCGTCGATCTCAAGCTCAAACTCTACACTCTTGCTTATCCTTTTCTTTATTTAATTTATCCAGCAGTTGTACATTACTTAAGCAAAGGGCTCTACATGCTTTGCTTCTTTTTTCTTTTGTTTATTAGAACACAAAAGACACAGGGGTTACTTACATTTTCACCAAAAAAAAAAAAAAAAAAAAAAGACGTAGGATTACCACCGACCGTGGTGGCTCCACTGGATAAGAGCTTCATTGATCCTTGCCAAAGGTGAGGGGTTCGAAACCCAGTGAAGGCACTTGGTGTCTTTAGTGTGACGTCGGGGTGGTGGGTCATTCGCTAGCGTCACTCTAGGATTTACTCGCCGGCTATCGACTGTAGGAGGTTCCCTGGATATTAAAAAAAAAAAACCGCAGAGGGAGAACAGGCCACTCAACTGGAAGATTTTCATTAGGGCTGTACATGCTTTACCGACTACCGCTGTACGAGATTCCCTGAGTATAAAAAAAAAAAAAAAAAAAGACGCAGGGGGAGAATAGGCCACTCAATTGGAAGATTCTCATTAGGGTTGTACATGCTTTGCTTCTTTTCTCTTTTGCTTTTTTTTTTTTAAAATCCATACAAACATTTTTTAAAGTAGATGAGCGTTTAGTGACAATAAGGAACAAAGATATGAAGCAAGTTTGTCCGGATTTAAAGGCAAATTCATATTTGATAGATTTATAGGCTAGTAAATGATACATGCCTAAGCGGTAAAGTCTTAGAAAATATTTTCCTTACCGAACACCTGAAAATATTTTCCAAAACATTTTCAGATTTTAACCGAACACCAGAAAATATTGTCATTTTCCTGGAAAATGACTTTTGGGAAAATATTTTCCGAAAACGACATATTTTCCGCAAAACAAACGGACTCTTAAAAAATAATTGCACTCAATGTACATGTGAAATAGTACATATTAATTACATGTAAGCCAAAAAGAAAAAATCGCAAAGTTGCATGTAGACAACATCAACTCTTATATTTATAGAAGTCTAAAGTTTGTAAATTCTGAATAAACAATCCGATGGGATGGAATAATAGGATTGAGTGAAATGCCAAAAATTTGTATTGCGCATCATAGTCATGCTTAAATTATATAACCAATACTACAAAATAGGAGATATTAGGTAATGCTTAAATTATATAACCAATACTATGAAATAGGAGATATTAGGTAAGATCCATGTCTTTTGCTAATAATGTGATACTCAAGACATCATGTGCAATATGCGCCATTTCCAATTATATCTTTTAATTATTAGTAATATGCGGAAACACAATAAAATATTCATATAATCTCATATGAGAAACCCAACTAGCTTAATTGATATACATATGCTTCTTTATATTAATATCATTAGCTAACAACTTGATATAGGATATAGATAAAACCTATGAAGCACGGA
The DNA here is from genome assembly GCA_016097545.1 of Eucalyptus victrix. NCBI lineage: Eukaryota > Viridiplantae > Streptophyta > Magnoliopsida > Myrtales > Myrtaceae > Eucalyptus > Eucalyptus victrix. The sequence continues at coordinate 23,308,052 of CM027844.1, forward strand.
CACGCTGTCCGTGCTCACGTATCGTGTCCGACACGTATCGGAGCGTGTCGAACACCTTGACACGCTCGAACACGCGGTCAACGCGTGTCGGATTTTTCGACACATGGTCAACCTTTTCCGAACACGTTTCGACACGCGTGTCCGGGAGGGAGCAGACCATGAGCGACGGCGAGAGACGGCCGAGCTTAGACTGAGGCGAGGGCTGGCCCTGTGATGCTGCGATGGATCCAACGAGGCTGCAGCTGCAAGGGAGAAAGGACCAAAGGTGAGAGGAAGAGGAGAGGAAGGCGGTCGTGTGGCAAGCGGCGAGCGGCGAGGAAGGGGGTCGTGCGTGCGACGAGGAGCGGCGACCAGCGAGGAAGGAGGTCATGCAGCGAGCGGCAAGGAGGGAGGAGGAGAAGAGGAAGGGTCGCGAGCGGCGAGGAGGAGGAGTAAAGGAGCTAGGATTTCTGAGAAACTCAAAAGTAATTAAAAAAATGGGAGTCTATGGGTACCTATTTTGGGGGGAGGGAAAGTGACGGACAGATGGGGGGAAATGGACAATTGTGGGAGGGAAAGGAAAAATAAATAAATTTGGGTGGAGGGAATGGACGATGGTGGGGATTGGGGAGGGAAAGGAAAATAAATTTGGGAGTGAGGGGAAATGGATAAGGAAAAGAAGAGAGTGGGGGAATTTTTTTTATCAGAAAAATAAATAAATGAGATTAAAAAATAAAAGTAAATTTGGGGGGAGGGAGGATTTCGAAAAATAAATATAAAATTGGGATAATGAAATAAAAAAGTGTAAGATTTATTAATATTATTAGTATAAATTCATTGTAAACTCTTTATTTATTTATTTATTTATTTGTGAATTTGAATTAAATTAATTAAAAATAAATAAATTATTTAATATTTAACGTGTCGGAACGTGTCGAAATTCTCTACTTTTTGAGAAATGACTTGTCGCGTGTCGTGTCGTGTCGTATTGCGTGTCCGTGTCGCCGTGTCCGTGCTACATAGGATAAAACACAATCACTTTATATAAGTTTGGGGAAGGGTCAAGGTCACCTAATATCATTACGCCACTTCTGCACATAAAAACTTGCCAATATAAAAGTCAAGTTATACCTATGGATCAATAACCTTGCCCATCGACATATAACTGTCACCACTGAAGCCCCTAAGCAGTTTAACTAATTCATTGTCGATGTTGAAGTACCAAGTGACAAATTGATGGGACCCACTCTTGTAGTCCATGTCGACCCCTACAACATAGCTATGCTTGGTATATACTATTGTCGATTCTAATACAAGCACATCTTAATGTTCACAATCAAAGTACATAGGAGTTCCAAAAAGAGGTGGTAGTGGGGGCTTCATCCTATATATTTGCAAAAAATAAAGAAGTGAGTCAAGGCTTAATAAATGAAATTTCAAAGTCTAAGGTAGAAATCCTCTTACCACTTAACTTCATGCCAACAAACAATATGAGTTCAAGACAAGTATAAAAAGATTATATATGACAAATGATGAAGTAAATACACTATATTTTCTATCATGATATGTCAATGAAAACCTCTAACCAACATTGCAAAAGATTCTTTACTCAAATGCAAACAAATGGTATGTTATTTCCTGACGCATTGATACCACATAGTCGCTCACTGATATACAGAGGTGCATATCTATTACATACTTGTCAATGGCCATGACCCATCTCAACTCTTGAAACATATTGACTAACGATGCATCATCTCCACCAACTCATGAAGGAAAAAATTTATAAATACCTCTTTGCCACGCTACATGGCCTTTCATCACGGGCATCCTCTATATCAGTAATGATAAATGCACCATTGTACAAATGCATAATGATATTCGACTCAAATTACATAAGCCAACTCATATCACGTGTGAATCATATGATTTTCATGTCCCTTCAACCTTGAAGAGATTTTGTCTCTAGGTGGTAGAACATTATCCATTTTTCCAAAATCTTTCACACATACTCATATGATGAGATTCGCTCTATATTGAGGTGTTAGGTCTTTGTCACATAACATCACTCACACACAATTCATTCATATAAAGTAGTTGTCATGCACATCTCAACAATCATCAAGAGACTAAAGTGTGTTTGGAGCTTGATATATTCCACAGACACAATAATAATCCCAAATAATTCATGTACTTCAACAAGTACACCATCATTCCCATCGCATCATGTTATTCAAGCTTAATAAGAGGCTTTAGTTACTTGATACTGATGGTATGAGCACTAAAAGTAAGGATTTCAAGGATGCATGTCAAGGTGATGCTCTAGTAAAATTCTCATAATGATGGCAAAATCCTAAAGGTAAAAGTCAATCATGTTCTTGATTCAGAAAATGTCTTCTCTACAACAATAAGGAACTCTTTTAGAATGATCGATGATGGAAGATTGTTGAGGACTACTAGCTCTAAAACGCATCATGGCAACTTACGAGCTTTGAGCCATTTGTGTTAGATTAAAAGTGGGAGTAACACCCCAATGGATGTAATTCACAATGAAATATTAGACTCGAGTCTCACTTTATTTGACAACTATCAGGAAGAGATAAATATAATTGTCTCTAGTAAAGCTAATGAAGGACCCATGAAAGATGCATCTCGCATGGCCTTTACTAAAAACAAGGCAATTGTGGACAATAAAAATTGTACTCATTTGTTCGGAGTAGCTAGTCAAACAAACACTATTGAGCCAAATGGTCGTCAAGATGATAAAACCATGCTTGTCATTTGCAATGGTGGATGCAATGAACATCACACCTTAGGTTCCAAAAACAAGAACAAGGGAAATGACGTTGTTTTTGGATGAGTCAAGGCCAGTTCCAATGGTGAGGCGATAATAGACAATTAGAACACTATTAAATCCTTAAAGGCAACTAGTTTGGTGGGCATAGTCGAGCCAAATGCTCATCCTACTCCGAAGTGTGATTCGAATATGCTCGATAACGTAAAAAACAAAAAGCTCGTAGGAGAAAAAATCTATCCATGACTAGTGAGCTTAGTCCAAACATATATCCCTTATCCAACTAGAGTTTATTATCGAATGGAGTATTTGATGGGGCTTTAGTGATGTACACTTTAAGGAGTCGGGATGTAAGTTCTTTCTCATATGGTCACTTGCCCAATCTCTTTAATGTTTTATTCTTCTTTATTTTCCTAATTATTCAACATTTGATGCACAGAGTTGCACAAATAATTCTTCGCGGTGTTATAAAAGGGTTGAAAACTCTTTGTAGCTACAATGAGGCAACAGCTTTATAGTAAACAACTAATTATACCTAGATTTCTTTGTCGTTTCATTGAGTCTTGGAGTTTGAAGAGAACAGTAAGAGTTGGGAATTTGTATAGTAACTTGTCTTCTATGTTGAACCATGCAATACATTAGTCTCTACAAGTTTTAATGCCATGCTAAAGGGAAGACCAAGAAACCATATTTTCACATCAACTTCAAAAATGGCAAGACCATCAATCACGATCATCGGGAGTTGAGGGCCACTCCCAATGATATGGCTTTTGATCGATTTATGAAAATCACAGGTTTCACTTTTAGTCGTGTTTTGCAGCAATAAGTAACTCTTTTAGAACAATCAATGGTAGAAGATTATTAAGGACTACTAGCTCTAATAATTACTGTCACAGCTTCTTGGCTTTAAGCCATCTGTGTCAGATTAAGAAAGGGAATAACACCCTGATGGATGTAATTCACAATGAACAAACAAACCCAAGTCTCTCTTTAGTGGGCAACTATGAGGAGGAGACAAATACAAGTGTATTTGGTAGAATTGATGAAGAACCTATGTAAGTGCATTTGCATAGCCTTTGGTAAAAACAAGGCAATTATGGACAATAGAAACTATATTCATTTGTTATAAACAACTAGCTAGATGAACATCATTGAGCTAAATGTTTGTCAAGATAACATACCCATGCTTGTTATTGGCAATGGTGGATGTAGTGTATATTAAACTTTAAGTTCCAATAATAAAAATAAAGGAAATTGCATTGTTTCAAGAGTAGTGAAGGCCACTTCCAATGGTGAGGTGATAATAGACTATATAACACAACTCAATCTTCTAGAGGAACTAGTTAGATACATAGTTGAGCCTAATGCTCCTTCAACTTCGGAGGGCGTTTCGAATTTGCTAGGTAATACAAAACAACAAAAAGGTTGTAGAAGAAAGAAGCTAGTCAAGGTTAGTGAGCCTAGCCTTAACTTATATTGCTTATTAAACCAGATTCTATTATTGATCGGAGTATATGATGGGGCTTTGCTGAAGTACACTTAGAGGAGTCATGATGTAAGTTCTTTCTCATATGGTCCCCTGCCCAATCTCAATAATACTTTATTATTCTTAATTTTCCTAGTTCTTTAATTGACATTTGATGCATGGAGTTGCCCATATAATTATTTATAGTTATAAAGGGGTATATTGACACCTGATTTTCAGTCGACACGTTATCAAAGGTAAAATGTCAAGATTATGATATCCAATTACGACGAGACATATTTTTCAGACAAAAAGTGTTGTTTTTCATTTCTTTTTCATTAGCCTTTCATTTGTAAGCAATTCCCTAGTCATTTTCATTAAAAACTAAAAAATTCAAAAGTTAACTTTTTGAGTTGATTTTTTTGTTAACCCAACCCTAAATCAAAATTTGGCTTTTTGTATAGAAAGTTCCCAAATAGTCCTTATTTTATTTTGGTCCAAAATTTTTTTGAAAAAAGTGAAAATTCATAAATCTATGACATCCGAGCCTTCACTTAATAGAATCATGAGCCTTAAGTGACTAGCAGTCATCATCACGCCACCACCATGTCTTGCCTCCATGTTATCGTGCCTCATCGCATCACCGCAAGAACTTTGCCACTTCAGCCCATCCTCATCACCACTACGACACCTCATCGAGCCACCGATGCCAAGTTAACACCTACATCACCACCACTAAGCTAAGCCATCTAGGCACCTCATCCACTAATCACACCAGGCCAACACCCATGCCACCTAACTCTTCATCGCGATGCTAGCTTAGTCATGATGATGCCAGCTCATTCCTTCTGCCATGTGACTTCTTCAAATGACACCATTATGACACTAGCTAGCACAAATCACAATCATCGAGTTAGCAGTGATCGCACCATTCTTCCTCATGGGTGACGACAACTCAAGCGATGAGAATTGAAGACTGAGGTGTATAAATGGGTCGACTTCCTTCTTCGTGCGACACACCTGCCCTTGCTCACTCTTCTTCTTCTCTTCATAGTTGTCGTCATCTTCTTCATCCTTTTAGTAACGCGACAAGCTCCATGGCCATTCAACTCGCCGGCAACCTCTCTAGGTCAGCTATTGCTTGCATCGTTACTTCGCCATCTGCATCATCCTTCTCCACCGCCGCAACTCAACTAAGGACCAACCGTAGCTCGAGACTTTTGAGGCCTTGCTAAGCTGTGATGACACTCAACTAGGACCTAAGACAAGTAAATTGTCCTTTCTTCTATACTATGTAGGTTGATTATTGTGCATTGAGGTCGATTTTCCTTGGATTTCCATTGTCTTGGTTGGTTTTGTATATACATATGTTAATCGACGATTTCGAGAAATGTATGTTATTGGCATTGTTGAGTTTATGTTCTACTAAGCTCACAAATGTGTTGTCAAAGTGCTGGTTGTTGAGATTCTTGTGCATTTGAGTTTGAATGACACGAATTATGGATGAAATCCGAGAACATGGCAATTTTGAGGTTCGGTTTAATGTAGACAGTGATTTTACCAATTTTATAGCGATTTTTACAATACAAATTTTGTGAGGCTTTCTTGGGAAAGTTGCACATTATACTTTGTTCTATAACATACTTTAATTTTGGAATTTTTGGACTTCACATGATCAAATTATCTTCAGAAGAGTAGTACATGGTTTCAAACCAATTTTTCGTAGAAGTTTTTGAACCTTTAACAATTTTTATTTTCCATAGAGTTTTCAACAAAATATTTGGATAAGTGTTCTTCATGAAAGTTTAGATCACTTTTTAAATTATAATGTGTAATTTCTCCATGATTTTTGGAACTCATTTGAGCTTCTGGAACCCTCATTTTTTGATTTTTTTTTATCTACCCTATTTTTAACCCGATTTATTTGAATTATTGAGAATCGTACGAAATGAACTAGGTTTTGAGTCGTCCATGAAAAATGTTCCTCGCAATGTCATCCACATTATGTTAAAATTTTGTAATTTTTAGAACTGATTTACTTTATAAATACTAGTGATTTCTAAAGGCGAGCGAATTGCCCTTTTTGGAGATTTTGAAACAATTTCCTTTTGAAAACTCATCTTTTAACTAACACTGTCAACTAACTGTGTTGTACCACTTCTCTGGTTTACAAATTGACAAATGAATTGATGATTTTGAAATTGATTTGATTCATGTGCACGATTGATGGCATTTTTAAGTTGGATTATTGAATTGCTACACCGTGGCATGAGTGTGATTGGGAATGCCATCGGATCTTAGGACGATGATGCCTCATGTTGTAGTAGGGATGCTTGGAGGGATAACCGAGTTCCTTCGGATGCTTAGAGGTGTAACGCAGTTCCTCTAAATGTCATCACGTTGTCAAATAGGGGCAAGATGCCCGAGGGGTAACAAGGTTCCCCGGAAAATGGTGACAGTTGAATTCATGGCAAATACAATTATTAGCATTTTCAAATTTCATTTGACCTTTATTGGTTTACTAGTTTCAAAGAAAATGTTTTGCAACATACTATTTTGATTTGGACAAAGTTCTTAGACAAGTTAATTTTAAAACGATTCCTTGCATGTGCCATTATTGACGTATGTAGTATAGACCGAATGACTATTTGATTACTGAGTTTTATACTCACTTGCAGTTAACTATTATTTCTCATAACAGTAGCCATGCCACTCCCACCTACGTCCCCCATGACCGTTTGTAATGCCCCGATGGACTTCATGTGGCATCAAATAGAGCTTAGTAATCCCAACCTACCCGATGTCATCTTTATTCGAGTCAATTCTATATTGACAGTAGATATTGGAGCACCATCGGGCTCGGTATTACTCGGGTTTGTCACCATTTACGCCCATGTCAGTGGGCATACCATGAGACCTCTCCCACTCCTCGACGGCAATGACCATGGGAACAATGAGGTCAAGAAGGGTGTGGACAAGAGGTAGAAGTAGCTTTTTCAAGGACTAGACTATGAATTTTTGGCCATATTGTGAAGGGAAGATGGGTGACCTTATAGATAGATGGTATGCAAGTCGAAAAGGTGCAGCTATTGGATTTTGGCATAGTTTAGACTAATGGTATTTTTGTTGATCCCCCTATGTACCCGACCTACATCACCTAACGTATATAAATAAGTACCTCACCTATTGCAAATTTAGGCATAGTCTGCCTAATATTTTTCTCAAATTATGTAGAACTAATTTGACCCCTAATTAGGACCAAAAATGGAAATTTTCATCCCGTTATGCCAAGCTCTAAAATTGGTTTAACATCTAAATGTGAAATGACCTCTAGATCAAATATTGTGAAGTAAACTAAGCTAAAATATGACTAGACAGAAAAAAAAAATTATTTTTAGCAGATTTAAACTTAAATTTAGAAAAAAAATCATAAAAATAGGTTCTTAACTCCCAACAAATTCATAGAACAAGGCATATCATTTGGAGTGGCCCTCAACTCCTGATAAATTTGGTTGATGTTTTGGTCATTCTCAAAACAAATGTGAGAATATGGCTTCTTGGTCTTTCCACTAGCAGTGCGCTCAAACTTATTGAGACTAATGTACTACAAGGTTCAACATAGAAGAAAAGTTACCATACATATTGTCAACTCTTACTATCATTTTCAACTCCATAACTCAACAAAAAGACAAATAAATCTAAGTATAAACAGTTCCTTAATTCAAAGTTGTTGCATTCATTGTAAGTGCAAAGAATTTTCAACCCTTTTAAAACACCGTGAAGAATTATTTCAACAACTTGTGTGCAAGAACGACAATTAAAGAACTAGGAGAATTTAGAAGAACAAAGTATTAATGAGATTGGGCAAGTAATCATACAAAAAAGAACTTACATCACGACTCATCAAAGTGTACTTCACTGAAACCCCATCAAATACTCCGATCGATAATAAACTTTGGTTGCATAAGTGATATATGTTGTGGCTAGGCTCACTAGCCATGGCTAGTTTCTTTTGCGAACATTTTTATTTTTTTTTTGCATTATCTAGCAAATTCGAATGATACTCTAGAGTCAAGTGAGCATTTGGCTCAACTATTTATCTCACTAGTTGCTTTTGAAGATTGAGTTGTGTTTTGATGGTCTATTATTGCCTAACCATTTGGCCTTGACTTCTCTAGAAACAATATCAATTCCTCTAATTATTCAAACCTAAAGTTCAATGTGCATTGCCTCTACCATTGCCAATGACAATTATTGATATATTATCCTAACAAACATTTGGCTTAACGGTGTTCGTATGGCTAGTTGCTCCTAACGAAGTTTGATGAGCATGGTATCCGCCATTGCCAATGACAAGCATGGGTATATTATCCTAAAGAATATTCAGCTCAACGGTGTTCGTCTCTAATTAGTTACTCCTAATAAATGAGTGTAGTTTCTATTGTCTATAATTGCCTTGTTTTTAGCAAAGGCAACCCGAGATACATCTTTCTTCGGTGCTTCATCATTCTTTGCTAGAGACAATCGTATTGTGTCCTCCTCATGTTTGCCAACTAAAGTGAGACTAGGGTCAAATCTTTCATTTGAATTACATCCATCAAGTGTTATTCCCAATCTTAATCTGACAAATATGGCCCGAAGCCAAGAGGTTATCATAGTACTTGTTAAAGCTAGCAATTCTCTATAATCATCCATAATCAATCGTTCTAAAAGAGTTCCTAATTGCCATAGACACGACTAGAATAGAAACCTATAATTTCCAAAAGTCGATAAAAATGTATGTCATTTAGAATGGCCCCCAATTCTTAATAAACTTGGCTGATGGTCTTGCCATTCTCAAAGTAAATGTGAGAATATGGCTTATTAGTCTTCCCTCTAGCATGGCATTTAAACTTGCAAGGATTAATGTAATACATAGTACAACACAAAAGATAAGTTATCGTACAAATTCTCAACTCTTACTGTCATCTTCAACTCTAGGATACAATCAAAAGACAAATAAGTCCAAGTATAATCAGTTGCTTACATAGATTTGTTGCATCCATTACAGCTGCAAAGAGTTTTCCATCGACAAAGAATCTTCCACCCATTTATAACACTATGAAGAATTATTTGTGGCACTCCATGCATCAAATATTCAACAAAGAACCAAAAAAAAATTGAGAAGGATAAAGCATTAAAGAGACTAGACGGGTGAAGGATAAAGCATTAAAGAGACTAGACGGGTGACCATATGAGAAAGCATGATGACTTTTCAAAGTGTATTTCACCTAATCTGAGAGCATCAAGCTTTGTCGATCAATTCAAGATGAAGATGTCAATTATGCAAGAGAGTTGTCAATTCGGTGTCAATTTCATAGTTGTTGATTAGCTACCGAGACATAGATACTTAAGTTTCTTGTCGATCCGAGACTACTAAAATACCATTTAACAACCAAAGGTTGGACAATTTCCTTTGTTGTTTGGTGATCTTCAAAGATGACTATTGGGTTACCCAAGGAGACGAATGAATTTAGAGTCAATTTTAATTACTTTACACCTAGTCAAAGTGTCATTAGTAATTCATAAGTGTGTTATAGTTTTCAAATAGTCAAAGCTCAAGTCTCTAGATGTTTTAATGCATTTTCTATTTTCTAGGTCTCTATTATGCATTCTAGTTTCCATGACATCAATGTTGGGTAGTTTCTGTGTCTTCAATGTTTAGTCTATTTCCTAGGTAATACTCCCTTTATATAATAAGGCGAATTCTCAAATGTAATATAGTGAATTTTGAGTAAATGAATATTTGAGATTTTCCTCCATGTGAGCGAATATCTTTGGAGAGTAGATAATTCCTGATTTCTATATCCTTGGAAAGTGAATTCTTCCTCGGTGATGAGCCAAAGAAGTACCGTATCCTTGGCTAGTAATTTCTTGTAGGCCTTGGTGGTGAGCTTCTTTGATCTCGAAGTCCTATATCCTTGGCTAGTGATTTTGTAGGCCTTAGAAGTGAGCTTCGTCTATCTCGATCTTGATCCTCAGCTGATGGCATGTCCTGTACACCTTGGTTTCAATTATATTCTATCACTCATTTCGCAACTACCCATAAACATTCATCCCTTATTCAATTACCAATCATCAATAATCATTCAAAACAACTCTTGCCCATCCCACAACTGCATCAAATTGGACCCTATCAAATACTACAGTCGGTACTAAAATATAGTTTGAGTAGAGCCAACCTCATAACCATGGCTAGCTTCTTTAGTATGCTAGCATTTTTTTTTTTTTTTGCATTACCTAATAGATACGGATCGCACTATGAAGTAGGATGAGCATTTGGCTCAACTATACCCACCTGACTAGTTGCTCCTAAAGATTGACCAAAGTTCTAATTGTCTTTCACCGCCTTACCATTGGAAGTGGCCTTGACTCCTCTAGAAACAACACCAATTCCCAACTCGTACTACCTTGACTCATTGGATGTAGCCCTCAACTCCCAACAAACTTGGTTGAGGGTCTTGCCATTCTCGAAGTAGATGTCATAACATGGCTTCTTGGTCTTCCTTCTAGCATAACACTCAAACTTGTAAGGACTAATGTACTACATGGTTCAACATCGAAGACATGTAACCATACAAATTACCAACTTTTACTACCCTCTTCAACTCTATGACTCAATAGAACAACAAAAAAAAAATATAAATATAACCAATAGCCTTTTATAACACCTTGAAAAAATATGTGTAATTTCATGCGTCAAATGTCAAATAAAGAACTAGGAAACTAAAGAAGAATAAAGCATTAAAGAGACTAAGTGAGTGACCGTTTGAGAAAGAATTTACATCATGACTCTCTAAATGCGCACTTCATTGGAGCCCCATCAAATATAGTCAATAATAGATTTAGTTGGATGAGGGATATATGTTATATGTTAGGGCCAAGCTCACTATTCATGGCTAGCTTCTTACTTTTGCGAGCTTTTTGTTTTTTTGAGTTACCTAACAAATTCGAATTGCTCTCCAAAGTAGGATGAGCATTTGGCTCAATTATGCTCACCTGACAAGTTCCTCTTGAAGATTAATTAGGAGTTTTGATTGTCAATCATTGTCTTACCATTGGAAATGGCATTGACTCCTCAACAAACAATGGCATTCCCTTATTTCTTATTATTAGAACTTAAGGATCGATATGCATTGCATCCATCATTACGAATGACAAGCCTGGGTATGTTATCCTGATGAACATTTGTCTCAACGATATTCATCGAGCTAATTACTCCTAACAAATTAGTGTAGTTTCTATTGCTCACAATTGACTAATTTTTAGAAAAGGCCATGCAAGATGCATTTTTCATAAGTCCTTCATCAGCTCTGTCAAAGACAATTGTATTTATCTCCTCCTCATAATTGCGGACCAAAGTGAGACTCAGGTCTAATCATTCTTTATGAATTACATCTATCGACGTGTTATTCCCATTCTTAATCTAACATAAATGGCCTGAAACTAAGAAGCTGCTAAAGTACTAGTTAGAGCCAATAGTCCGTAATAATCTTCCATCATCAATCATTCTAAAAGAGTTACTTATTGCCGCAAATACAACTAACGGGACCTAAGATTTCCAGAAGTCGACAAAAATGCATACCACTAGGGGTGGTCTTCAACTCCCAATAAATTTGGTTGATGGTCTTGCCATTCTCAAAACAAATATAAGAATATGACTTCTTAGTCTTCCTTCTAGCGCGGTGCTCAAACTTGCAAGCACTAATGTACTAGATTCAACATAGAAGACAAGTACAATTAGTTGCTTACTTTAAAGTTGTTGCATTTATTGCAACTATAATACCATGAAGAAATTTCGGTTTAACTTTATGCATCTAGTTTTGATTAAAGAACTAGGAAAAATAAAGCATTACAAAGATTGGACAAGTGACCATACGAGGAAGAATTTATAGAACGACTCCTCCCCATCAAATACTCCAATCAATAATAGGCTCTGGTTGGATAAGTATATATGTTAGCCCAGGCTCACAAGCCATCGCTACCTTATTTTTTCTGCAAGCTTTTTGTGTTTTTGCATTAACTAGCAGATTCGAATCGCACTTGAGAATAGGATAAGTAATTGGCTCAATTATGCTCACCTACCTAGTTGAAGATTAAGTAGTGTTTTGATAATCTATCATTGCCTCGCCATTTGAAGTGGCCTTAGCTCCTTTGAAAATAACGTCATTTCCTTTATTCATATTATTGGAACCTAAGGTTCAATGTACATTACATCAACCATTGTCTATGACAAGCATGGGTTTATTATCCTAATGACTATTCAGCTCAATGGTGTTCATCTATGTAGTTACTCTTAACAAATGAGTGTAGTTTCCATTGTCTACAATTGCCTTGTCTTTAGTAAAACCCATGTGAGATGTATCTTTCATAAGTCCTTCATCAGCTCTGCTAGGGATAATTGTATTTGTCTCCTCCTCATAGTTGCCAACTAAAGGGAAACTCGAGTCTAATCTTTCATTGGGAATTACATCCATCAGGGTGTTATTCCCATTTTTAATTTAACACAGATGGCCTAAAGCCAAATGCTACCATAGTACTTGTTAGTGTTAGCAGTTCTCAATAAATTTCCATCATCAATCATTCTAAAAGTACTCCTCATTGCCATAAACACAAATAAAAGCATAACCTAGGATTTCTAGAAGTCGACAAAAAGGCATATCATTAGGAGTGGCCCTCAACTCCCAACAAACTTGGCCGATGGTCTTGCTATTCTCAAAATGGATGTGACAATATGGATTTTTGGTCTTCCCTCTAGCACAGCAATCAAATCCATAGAGAGTAATTTAATACACAATTCAACGTCGAAGACAATTTACCATATAAATTCTCAACTCTTACTATCCTCTTAAACTCTTGGACTTAGTAGAAAGGCAAATAATTTGAGTATAGTTATTTGCTTACTTTAGAGTTGTTGCATTAGTTGAAGTTACAAAGAATTTTTTTACCCTTTTATAACACCATGAATAATTATATATGGAACTCCATGCATAAAATGTTGAATAAAGACCAAAAAAAAAAAAAGAAGAATAAAGCATTAAAGAGACTGTGCAAGTGATTATAAGAGAAAGAGCTTACATTATGACTTCTCAAAGTGTACTTCATTAGACTCCCATAAAATACTTCCATCAATAATAGACTATAGTTTGATAAGGGATATATGTTAGGGCTAGGGTTACTAATCATGGCTAGCTTCTTTCTTCTGCAACCATTTTGTTTTCTGCATTACCAAGCAGATTAGAATTGCGCTATGGAGTAGGATGAGCATTTGGTTCAACTATGTGCACCTAACTAATTACCCCTGAAGATTGAGCAAAGTTCCGATTGCCTACCATCGCCTCACCGTCAAAAGTGGCCTTGACTCCTCCAGAAATAATGCCATTTTCTTTGTTCTTATTATTGGAACATAACGTTCGATGTGCATTACATCCACCATTGTGAATGACAAGCATGATTACGTTATCCTAACGACCATTCAGATCAACAGTGTTCATATGGATGGTTGCTCCTTACAAATGAATATAGTTTCTATTGCATAATTGCTTTATTTTTAGCAAAAGCCATGTGAAATTGATCTTCCGTGGGTCCTTCATCAGCTCTGCCAAAGACTATTATATTTATCTCCTCATAGTTTCCTACTAAATTGAGACTCGAATCTAATTTTTCATTGTGAATTACATCCACTGTGATGTTATTCCCATTCTTAATCCGACGAAGATGGCCCGAACCCAAGAAGAAGCCATAGTACTTGTGAAAGCCAGCTATCCTCAATAATCTTTTATTTTCAATCATTCTAAAAGAGTTCCTTATTATTGCAAATACGACCAAAAGAGATACCTATGATTTTCACTAGTCGACAAAAAGACATATCATTAGGAGTGGCCCTCTACTCCCGGTAAATTTTGTTGGTGGTCTTGGCATTCTCAATATGCAACATAGAAGACAAGTTACCATACAAATTCCTAACTCGTACTATCATCTTCAACTTCAAGACGCAACTAAAAGATAAATATAATCAGTAGCTTACATTAGATTTTTGCGTTCCTTGCAATTGCAAAGAATTTTTTACCCTTTTATAACATCATGAAGAATTCTTTGTGAAATTCCATGCGTCAAATATAGAATAAAGAACCAAGAAAGTTAAGAAGAATAAAGCCTTAAAAAGACTGAGCAAGTAACCATACAAGAAAGAACTCACATCACAACTCATCAATACTTCATCGGACCCCATCAACTACTCTAGATGATAATAAATTCTGATTTGATAAGGGACATATGTTAAGGCCAGGCTTGCTAGTCATGCCAAACTTTTTTTTTTTTTTGCATTACCTAGCCAACTTGAATTGCACTCCGAAGTAGTATGAGCATTTGGTTTAACTATGCCCACCTAACCAATTATCCCCAAAGATTGAGCAAATTCCGATTGTCTATTATCACCTCACTATTGGAAATGGTGTTAACTCCTTCAAAAACAACGTCATTTCCTTCATTCTTAATATTGGAGCATAAGGTTCAACATTTATTGCACCACCATTGTGAATGACAAATTTGGGTATGTTATCCTGACAACCATTCAACTTAATGGTGTTCATTTGGATAGTTGCTCCTAACAAATTAGTGTAGTCTCTATTATCCACAATTGCCTTCTCTTTAGCAAAGACCATGTGAGATGCATCATTCAGAGGACCTTCATCAGCTCTACCGAAGACAATTATATTTGTTTCCTCCTCATACTTGCCAACTAAAGTGAGACTCACGTCAAATCTTTCATTGTGAATTACATACAACGAAGTGTTATTCCCATTCCTAATCTGACACAAATGGCCCAAACCCAAGAAGTTGTCATAGTATTTGTTAGAGTCAACCTCAATGCTCTTTCATAATCGATTCTAAATGAGTCCCCTATTATCTAGACATGAATAGAAATGGAACTTACAATTTCTAGAAGTCAACGAAAAGATATATCATTATAAGTGGCCCTCAACTCTTGACAAAGTTGGTTGAGGGTCTCTCAATTTTCAAAGTAGATGTGAGAATATGGTTTCTTGGTCTCCCCTCTAGTGTGGCATTCAAACTTATAGTGACTAATGTATGCATTAAGACATATTATCGTACAAATTCCCTACCTCTTCATCTCAAGGACTCAATAGAATGACAAATAAATATAAATATAACCAATTGCTTACTTTACAATTTTTGCATTCATTGCAACCACAAAGAATTTTCGAACCTTTTATAGCACCACGAAGAATTATCTATGTAATTATGTTCATCAATTGTCAAATAAAGAACTAGGAAACTTAAGAAAAGTAAAGCATTGAAGAGACTGGGCAGGTGACCAATTGAGAAAGAACTTACATCACAACTCCTCAAAGTGTCCTTTGCTAAAAAAGGGCAAATGCGAACAATTGAAACTATACTCTAGGAGCAACTTGCCAAACGAACACCATTGAAACGAATGGTCATCAAGGTAACATTCCCATGCTTTTCATTCACAATGATGGATGCAATACACATTGAACCTTAGATTTCAAAAATAATACACGGGAAATAGTGTTGTTTTTGGAGAACTTCCAATGATGAGTCGATGATAGATAACTAGAACTCTCCTCAATCTTCAAGGCCAACTAGTCAGGTAAGCATGGTTGAGTCAAATGCTCAAACTACTCGAGAATGCGATTCGAATCTTCTAAGTAATGCAATAAAACAACAAATTCCCAAAAACAAGAAGCTAGGCATGGCTAGTGACCCTGGCCCTAACATATATCCCTTATCCAACCAAAGTTTATTGTCGACTAGAGTATTTGATGGTGTTCCAATAAAGTACACTTTGAGGAATCCTAATGTAAGTTTTTTCTCTTATGATCACTTGCCCAGTCTCTTCAATGCTTCATTCTTCCTAATTTTTGTGGTTCTTTATTGTATATTTGATGCATGAAGTTCCACTCATAATTCTTTACGGTGTTATAAAATGGTCGAAAATTCTTTGCAGCTACAAAGAATGCAACAACTCTAATGTAAGCAATTGATTATACCAAGACTTGTTTGTTTCAATTGAGTCCGAGAGTTGAAGAGGATAATAAAAGTTGGGAATTTGTATAGTAACTTGTCTTCTATGTTCACTATACAATACATTAGTCCTTGCAAATTTGAGCACCATGGTAGAAGGAAGACCAAGAAACCATAATATCACATCTGCTTCAAGAATGGCAAAACCATTAACCAAATTTGCCGGGAATTGAGGGTCACTCTTAATGATCATTTTTGTCGACTTCTGAAAAATATAAATTTCTCTTTAGTCGTGTCCACGACAATAAGGAACTCTTTTAGAATGATTGATGATGGAAGATTTTTTAGGATTAATGGCTCTAACAAGTACTATGGCAACTTCTTGGCTTCGAGCAATCTGTGTTAAATTAAGAATGGGAATAACACCCTTATGGATGTAATTCAAATGAAAGATTAGACCGAAGTCTCACTTTGGTTAGCAACTATGAGGAGATAAAAAGAATTTTGTCTCGCAAAGCTAATGAAGGATATATGAATGATGCGTCTTGCAGGCTTCTCCTAAAAACAAGGCAATTGTGGACAATTTAAGCTACATTCATTTGTTAGCAGCAACTAACTAGACGAACACCGTTGAAATGAATAGTCTTCAAGATAACATTCCCCTACTTGTCATTTGTAATGACAGATGCAATATACATTGAACCTTTGGTTCCAATTAAGAACAAAGGAAATGGTGTTGTTTCTAGAGAAGTCAAGGCCAATTCCAATAGTGAGGTAATGATAGATTACTAGAACTCTGCTTAATCATTAGGGACAACTAGTGAGGTGGGCATATTTGAGCCAAATGTTCATCCTACTCGGTAGTACGATTCGAATCTCATAGGTAATGCAAAAGAAAAAAACCTCACAAAAAAAGAAGTTAGGCAAGGCTAGTGACCCCGACCCTAACATATATCCTTTATCCAACTAGAGTCAATTATTGACTGAATTATATGATGAGGCTCTAGTGAAGTAAACTTTGAGGAGTCTTGATGTAAGTTATTTTTCATATGGTCGCTTGCCCAATCTCTTTAATGCTTTATTCTTCTTAATTTTTGTAGTTCTTTACTGTATATTTGACGCACAAAGTTCCACAAGCAATTCTTCATTGTGCTATAAAATGATCGAGAATTCTTTGTAGCCGCAAAGAATGCAACAATTCTATAATATGAGCAATTAATTATACTTAGATTTATTTATCTTTTGGTTGAGTCCTAGAGTTGAAGAGGATTGTCAGAGTTGGGAAATTTGTATGGCAACTTGTCTTCTCCATTTATTGTGTAGTATATTAATCCCTGCAAGTTTGAGTGCCACACTAGAAGGGAAGACCAAGAAGAGCCATATTCTCACATGTGTCAAGCTTGTCAAGAATTATGGGCCACTACTAATAATATGCCTTTTCATCGACTTCTGAAAATTAAAGGTTTCTATTTTAGTTGTGTCTGTGGCAATAAGGAACTCTTTTAGAATGATCAATAATAAAAGATCATTAGGGACTATTAGCTCTAACAAGTACTATGGCAATTTCTTGGCTTCAAGTGATTTGTGTTAGATTGAGAATGGGAATAACACTCATATGGATGTAATTCAAATGAAAGACTAGACTCGATTCTCACTTTAGCTAGTAAGAGACAAATACCATTGTGTTTGGCAAAGTTGATGAAGGACATATAAATGATGCATCTCACATGGTCTTTGCTAAAAACAAGGCAATTGTGGACAATTGAAATGCTACTGCCAAGGATGATTATAAGTGTGACACTCATTTGTTAGGAGTAACTAGCCAGACAAGGACTCGAATAGTCATCAGGATAACATTCTCATGCTTGTTATTCGCAATGGTGGATGCAATGCACATCGAACCTTAGGTTCCAATAATAAGAACAAAGGAAATGGTGTTGTTTCTTAAGAAGTCAAGGGCACTTCCAACCGTGAGGCAATGATAGATAACTAGAACTCTACTCAATCTTCAAGGGCAACAAGTCAGGCGGGCATAATGGAGCCAAATGCTCATCCTACTCTAGAATGCAAGTCAAATCTCCTTGGTAATGCAAAAAAGCAAAGAGCTCCTAGAAGAAAGAAGTTAGGCACAACTAGTGACCCTAACCCTAACATATATCCCTTATCTAACTAGAGTCTATTATTGATTAGCGTAATTGATGGGGCTCTAGTGAAGTACGCTTTGAGGAGTTGTGATGTAAGTTCTTTCTCATTAGTCACTTGATTAGTCTCTTTAGTGCTTTATTCTTCTTAATTTTCATGGTTCTTTATTTTATATTTGATGCACGGAGTTCCATAGATAATTCTTCATGGTGTTATAAAATGGTTGCAAATTCTTTGCAACTACAAGAATGCAACAACTCTAATATAAGCAACTAATTCTACCTAGATTTATTTGTCTTTTTGGTTGAGTCCCAAAGTTGAAAAGGATAGTAAGAGTTGGGAATTTCGTATGATAACTTGTCTTCTATGTTAAATCGTGCAATACATTAGTCCCAAAAGAAGTACAGCCCAAGTGCCAAAACTTGGCATGGCAGGACACTTAAATGCCAAAAGTTAGGAAAGTGCCATTTAAGTGTCACTTTTCAAAAGAAGTGGAACACTTAAGTGCTATCTCCAACGAACCCCACCGGAAATCCTACGTGGCAATTTTTTATTATTTTTTTCGTCTACATGACTCATCGGAATGCTGACTCAACAAACAAAACCAAAAACGACGTCGTTTTTAAGCGGATTCAAATGTTAATATAAAAATAAATTAAATTAAATTAAATTATAAAAATAAAATATTTTTTTTTTAAAAGATGAAGAGAGGAGGCGGCAGCGGCTGAGGGCTGAGCCCTCGCCGCCGCCGCCGCCACCTCCCCACCGTCGCCGGAAGGGCCTAGCAACAGTGGGGGGAGGGTCGACCGAGGTCGCCAACCCCCGACAAACCGACAGTGAGGGCCCACGAGCCCTCGCCCGATCTCCTCACCAGGCCCTCGCTGCCTCCCCACCACCGCCGGGAAGGGCCGGCGATGGAGGGAGGAGGGTCGCCCGGGGTCGCTAGCCCCCGGTCGAGCCCTCGCTGCCTCCCCACCACCGTCGGGAAGGACCGGCGACGGAGGGAAAGGGTCGACCGGGGTCGCCGGCCCCCGGCCGACCGGCGACGAGGGCCCACAAGCCTTCGTCGGATCTGGGCAAGGGCCGCGAGCCCTCACCGAGATTTGGGGCGAGGTCGCCGGCCCTCATCGCTGGCCCCCTACCGAAGGGCGACAAGGGCCCGCGAGCCCTTGCTGAGATTTGGGGCGAGGTCATGGGCCCTCATCGCCAGTCGGCCAAGGGCCGGCGACCCTGGCCGACCCTCCCCCCTCCGTCACCGGCTCTTCCCAGCGGTGGCGACCTATGTAGCACCGACACGCGACACGACACGACACGACACGTGACACGTCATTTCTAAAAAAGTAAAGAATTTCGACACGTTCCGACACGTTAAATATTAAATAAATATTTTTATATATAAACGTATAAATAAGTAAATAATAATCAAAAGAGTCTAGAATTAGTCTATACTAAAAACATTAATCATACATTTGTTAATATCACTCATTCTTTTAATTTGACAAGTTCAACTACATTTCATTGTAATAAACCATAAAACTTGAAAGAAAAAAAAGTAATCCACATTCCACTATTAAATTTAAAATTTAACAAAAAGCAAAAAAACAATCAACATTACATCAAGTAATATAACAAAAAGTCATTCATCTACATTATCCACTTCTTCTGCAAAAAAAATAGACTCCATCTCCGGCTCATCAAGTGAAAGATTTGTAACTTCAAGCACCCCAACATCTTCAAACGAGTCAAATGCATCTCCACCAATATCCCACATCTTAATCTCTCCTTCTGTGTATTGTGGGCTTTTTCTTGATAGAAGACGGAGATTGCTATGAATAAAAACCAAATCTTCTGCACGTTTTGGGGTCATCTTATTTCTTCTCGCCGAGTGCACAAATGAATAGGTACTCCAATTTCTCTCGGCACATAATGAAGAAGAAGGTTGTGCAAGAAGCTTTAAGGCTATGCTTTGAAGCATCGGTGCACATGCACCATGATTGACCCACCAAGCCTTAGGATCCATTGAATATCGATTTTGAATGGAATCAAATTCTCTAAAATCCCCATTTTTACTTGCAAAATCTACATACTCCAAATTCACCTTGTTGTGCTCATCCAAGTTAGGAAAGTATTTCTTGAAGCATTTCAATCTTTCTTGATTGATCTCCTTATTCTTGTATGGAGAAATTCGAGTAGAATCTTCATCAAGCCATTGATCACTATAGTACGTTTATTTAATAAAATGAAATAAAATTAGAAAACAATAATAAATAAGGAGTATTATATTATCATGTTAAAGAAAGAATAACTACTAAAGTAATAATCACATACAATTTTAGAACTTACCTAGGATTTAAGGCATGTGCCAAGCAATGAAGTGAAGTGTTGTTCTTTGTCCAACGATCTACAAGAATTGTGTGAATCACTTCATAAAATGTGGACTTCTCATCTAGCCTCTTCACTTCATGTGCATATATAACTTTCTTTACTTTTTCAATCATCGAACCCCACATATCATAAACTAAGTGAAGACAAGGCTTATCGGTGTCACAAACTCTAAGCATATCATAGATAGGAGCCGTGAAGGAAAGTATATAATCAATCAAATCCCACCAAAAATCATCCAACACCTTCTCCTTGACAAGCTTAGCTTTCTCTTGATTAACATCCCGATAGATATTCCATTTGTCACAAATCACCATGTTTTGAAGACCATTTTTTATCAACTTGAATCTCTTAAGCATCACAATCATCGAAGCAAAACGTGTATCCGCTACAGAAAGCAACTTCAAGCTAACAAACTCATTGTATATTGCTAATCTCGTAGAATGGTTCATGATGAAATGTTTGATCAGCATAACTTCCTTAACAATATCTGAAATCCAACTACATTCCTCATAAACTATTTGATTGCTCTCCATATTTTTTGCAGCACAAATGTTCTTCAAAGCTAGATTAAGGGTGTGCACCACACAAGGCGTCCATATAATAGATGGAAATTCTTGCTCAATGAGTCGTCCCGCACCCTTACAATTTGAAGCATTATCTGTAATTACTTGGACCACATTCTCATGCCCAATTTCATTGATAACTCCTTTCAGCAAGTTAAAAATGAAATGCATATCTTTTGTTTCTCCCGAGCAATCAACCGATTTTATAAACATTGGTTCTCCATCCGATACCGCCATGAAATTAATAAGCGGTCTTCTATGTGAGTCGCTCCATCCATCACTCACAATACTTACACCTTTCTCCTTCCACATGATTTTGATAGGTGTACACAACCTATCAATATTTGCCTTCTCCTGCAACAAAGTGGTCCTCAACAAATTATATTTCGGTGGTACATAACCCGCAATATTATGATTAGCAGCATAAGTGAAAGCGGATTGAAAATAAAGATTCCTTGCTAGGTTATACGGCAAGCCTGCCGAATAAAACATCCTAACAATCTCACAATCTAGACGTTCCCATTGAGTCATATTAAATGCATTTTCAATTGATTTTCCACTCCCACTTTCACCTTTCCTTTTTTTGGAGTTCAATGATAAACCCATTCCATCACCACCATCACCACTAAGTGAATAACTAGCAGGAGGCAAAGGTACATTTTTAGGTGCAATACTCATTAACTTAGTATTGACCTCTTCCTCTAATCTTTCCATCTCCAAAAGATCTTTTTTTTCTACTTTTGTGCACTTTACAATTCCATTTCCACTTATCATCATCAAATGGCACCTCACTCTTGTATATGAACTCTTAAAATCTTTTTCACAAAAGTTGCATCTCCAAGACAAATTTCCCCCCGCATCAGTGTGATTAACTAACTTAGTAACATACCTCCATAGTGGTTGTTTTACAACTTCATTGCTAGAGGTAGCTTGTGTACTTGAAGTACTACTAGCCATGTTTGAACTTGAAGACATTCTACAAAAAAAAAAAGGAAAAAATAAACGTGTTAATATCAATTGCTATAAGGTTTCAAGTCGGAAGCAAGTGAACTAACATCAACGCCAATCAAACACCAAGAAGAAAAAAAATCAGAACAGAGCACAATCCATATCGCCTTAAAAATCGAGCTAATATGTTGAAATCTCAACAGGATAAGACTCATGAACTCGAGACTCTGCGCTTGAGCTCGGGTGGAATATTTTATTTCGTGGCAGATTCATGGATCAGTGCTGATCGAGCCAGTACATCCCATAGTTCTATTCTGTTTTGGTTCAAATTTAGTTTATTTTGACGTAGCCATTCAACAGTCACCAAGCTTCATTAAAATCTCATCAGGAAATTGAAGAATTACTAACTTCAATCAGTACATCCTATAGTTCTGTTCTGTTTTGGTTCAAATTTAGTTTATTTTGACATAGCCATTTGACAGTCACCAAGCTTCATTAAAATCTCATCAGGAAATTGAAGAATTACTAACTTCAATCAGTACATCCTATAGTTCTATTCTGTTTTGGTTCAAATTTAGTTTATTTTGACGTAGCCATTTGACAGTCACCAAGCTTCATTAAAATCTCATCAGGAAATTGAAGAATTACTAACTTCAATTGCATATTTTGCAAAGTGAATTTCGATGGCAAAGTGAGATTATGGACATAAACATGTTGTAACTATTAAAGCAAGTCTAGAGATGCAGCAAGCCGCCTGTTTCTACTAAACCATGAAAGCCATATACAAGCAAAAGAAGAGGATCCCAAATGGAGTCCCCACTCAACAAGGAGAGATTAACCAACATATAGTTAGAGACAACAAAATCCATCCAAACCTTACTGAGAAGCTTTCTCTTTCGATATTCCTTCCAGCAAAATCTAGACTCTGCAGCGAAATCAACAGGAGCAATTCCTCTCACTGTTAGCCTTTGCCTCTTTTCGCAACCCCAAAACTGAAACATAAGCGCAAAAGACGAGTACCCACCTCGGAATCAATACTTCGAATTCGAAAGGCAGCTCAGATTTATGGCGACGATTGTGATGGTAGAGAGAGTTTCCAAGTAGCAATCGACGTAAAAGACAATTCATGGAAAATCTCACAATCAAGTGAAAAAACAGAACGGTCGGAGCACCAAAATCTGAAAAAAGAAAGAGAACGCGAAGCATCAGTTAGCGAGTAGTCTACCGAACAAAAACAACAACCACCCAAGGAGCGAAATCGGCAGAAGAACGGCACAAGAGCGCCGGAGATAGAGAGACGGAAAGAGGGTCCGAAAATCCCCCTTTCCCCGAACTAGGGTTTGCCAAAAAAAATCCCAAATTGCAAGATGCTAACCTGAAGTGCGGGGGCTACGGTGAGTCGGCGACTGGTGGGGTGGGTCGCTCGTCCGGCAAAGCAACACCGGCGACACTCACGGCGAAGAAGAGAACCAAAGTGCTCGGGCTCGTTCGCTGCGATTGGAGAAGACAGAGAAGATTGAAGTGGAGATGAAGAATCCATGCGTGCGAGTGCAAATGTGAAATAACGTTTTAACTTTTATTTTTTTCTACTTTTTTCATATATTTATATTTAGAGCCCAAAAATTTTGAAAATTTATAAAAATAACCCCGTGCGTGTCGGAGTCACGTGTCGGAATTTTTGACTCGCGTGTCGGAGCATGTCGAAGAAAGTTGACAGCGTGTCGGTTTTCCCGACACGCATTGACCGCGTGTCGGAGCGTGTCGGACACGTGTCGGAGTGTCGGACACGACACGAAGGGTCCCGGAGAGTGTCCGTGCTTCATAGGTGGCGACAGGGAGGCAGCAACAACGAGGGCTCAACTATCTCCCTCCCCTCCTTTTTTTTTAATTATTATTATTATTATTATTATTATTATTATTATTATTATTATTATTATTATTATTATTTGAATTTGTATTTTTAAATGTTTTAAATAAATTTAGTTTTAAATTTAATTTAATTAACTTTCATATTAAATTTTTACCACATCAAAGGCAAAACGACGTTGTTTTTGCATTTTTAAGTCATATCAGCTTGCAAAACGACGTCGTTTTGCACTTATCTCGCTGGAAAATCGCCATGTCAGCATTTTGGCTAAATTTTGGTCGGATTGGCACTTAAGTGATCTATTTTGCTCCGATTTTGGCACCTAAGTATTACTTTTCTAACTTTTGGCACTTAAGTATCCCTTCGTGCCAAGTTTTGGCACTCCAGGTGTCCGTGATTCCATTAGTCCCTACAAGTTTGAGCGCCATGCTTGTGGAAGACCAAGAAGCCATATTCTGAGACATACTTCAAGAATGGTGAGACATCAACCATGTTTGTTGGGAGTTGAGGGCCACTCCAATTGAATGTCTTTTTGTCGACTTCTGAAGATCGTAAGTTCCACTTTTAGTCGTGTCTACGGCAATGAGAGACTCTTTTAGAATGATCGATGATGGTGGATTATTGAGGACTGCAAGGTCAAACAAGTACTTTGGCAACTTCTTGACTTCGAGCTATCTGCGCTTGATTAGATTGGGAATATAACCTCAACGAATGCAATTCACAATGAAAGATTAGACTTGAGACAAATAGAATTATCTCTAGCTAAGCAGATGAAGGACCCATGAAAGATTAATTTTGCATGGCCTTTGCTATAAACAAGACAATAGTTTACAATAGAAATTACACTCATTTGTTAAAAGCAATTAGCGAGACATACATTGTTGAGCCTGATGGTCGTTAAGATAACATTCACAAGCATGTCGTTTGCAATGGTGGATACAATTCAAATCAAACCTTAGGTTTCAATAATAAGAACTAAGGAAATAACATTATTTCTGGAGTAGTCAAGACCATTTCCAATGGTGAGGTGGTGATAGACAATTAGAACTCTAATTAATCTTTAGGGGCAACTAGTCAAGTGGTTATAGTTAAGCCAAATACTCATCCTACTCCGAAATGCAATTCAAATCCACTAGATGATGCAAAAAACCAAAAATCTACTAGAAGAAAGAAGTTAGGCACTACTAGTGACTCTAGCCCTAACATATATCCCATATCAAACCAGAGCCTATTATCAACTAGAGTATTTGATGGGCTTTGATGAAATACACTTTGACAAGTCATGATGTAAGTTCCTTCTCATATGGCCACCTGCCTATTCTCTTTAATACTTTAGTCTTCCTAATTTATATGGTACTTTATTTGACATTTGAAGCACAGAGTTCTACATATAATTCTTCATGGTGTTACAAACTAGTCCAAAATTCTTTGTAGTTGTGATGAATGCAACTAATTATACGTAGATTTATTTGTCTTTGGGATGAATCCTAGATTTGAGAAGGACAGTAAGAGTTGGAAATTTGTATGATAACTTGTCTTATATGTTGAACTGTGCAGTACATTAGTCACTGCAAGTTTGAGCACCATGCTGGTGGAAAGACAAAGAAGCCATATTCTCACATCTACTTCTAGAATGGCAAGACCTTCAACCAAATATGTCTGGTGTTGAAGGCCACTCCCAATGATATACATTTTGTTAACTTCTAGAAATTGCAAATTTCACTTTTGATCGTGACTGCGACAATAGGGAACTCTTTTAGAACAATCGATGATGGAAGATTATTGAGGATTGCTACCTCAAATAAGTACTATGGCGGCTTCTTGGCTTTAGGCCATCTATGTCAGATTGAGATTAGGAATAACACCCCAATTGATGTAATTCATAATGAAAGATTATATTCAAGTCTCACTTTGTTCGGCAACTATGAGGAGGAGACAAATAGAATTATCTATAGCAGAGCTAATGAAGGACTTATGATTGATGCATCTCACATGGCCTTTGCTAAAACAATGCAATTTTGGGCAACAGAAACAACACACATTTATTAGGAGCAACTAGATAGAGGAACACCGGTGAGCCGAATGGTCATCGGGATAACTTACCCATGCTTGTCATTTTTAATGGTGAATGCAATGCACATTAAACCTAGGTTCCAATAATAAGAACGAAGGAAATGGCTTTGTTTCTATATAAGTCAAAGCCACTTCCAATGGTAAGGCAATGATAGACAATCAGAACACTACTCAATATTCATGGGCAACTAGTTAGGTAGGCATAGTTGAGTCAAATGCTCCAATAATCCGGAGTGCAATTCGAATATGCTAGGTAATGCAAAAAAAACAAAAAGCTCCTAGAAAAAAGAAGCTAGGCATAGCTAGCCTTAACATGTATCCCTTATCCAACCAAGAACTATTATCAACTAGAGTATTTGATGGGGCTCCGGTGATGTACACTTAAAGGAGTTATGATTTAAGTTCTTTCTCGTATGGTCACTTGCCCGTATCTTTTATGCTTTATTCCTTTTAATTCTTCTAGTTCTTTATTCGACATTTGATGCACAAAGTTCCTTAAATAAATCTTCATGGTGTTATGAGAGGGTGAAAATTCTTTGCAATTGCAAGGAATGCCACAATTCTAAAGTAAGCAACTGATTATACTTAGACTTATTTGTTTTTCAATTGAGTCCTAGAGTTGAAGAGGACAATAAGAGTTGGGAATTTGTATGGTAACTTATTTTCAATGTTGAATCATGCAATACATTAGTCCTTGCAAGTTTGAGCACCATGTTAGAAGGAAGAACAAGAACCTATATTCTCACATCTACTTCAAGAATGGCAAGACCATCAATCAAGTTTGTTGGGTTGAGGGCCACTCTAATGATAAAGAACAAGAACCCATTTTCATCGACTTCCTGAAATCATTGGTTCTGCTTTTAGTCATGTATACGGCAATAAGGAACTCTTTTAAAACGGTCAATGATGGAAGATATTTAAGGAGTGTTGGCTCTAACAAGTACTATGGTAGTTCCTTGGTTTTGGGCCACTGTGTCAGATTAAGAATGAGAATAACTCCTCGATGAATGTAATTCACAATGAAAGATTAAAGTTGAGTCTTACTTTAGTTGATAGCCATGAGGATGAGACAAATGTGATTATCTATCACAGAGCTAATGAAGGACTTATGAAAGATGTATCTCACATGGCCTTGGCTAAAAACAAGGCAATTATGGGCACTTGGAACTACATTCATTTGTTCGGAGCAATTAGTCTAACGTACACTATTAAGCCAAATGGTTGTCAAGATAACATACCCAAGCTTGTCATTCACAATGGTGGATGCAATGTACATCGAACCTTAGGTTTCAATAATAAGAACAAAGGATATAACATTGTTTTCAAAGGAGCCAAGGCCACTTCCAATGGTGAGGTGATGATGGACAATCAGAACTTTGCTCAATCTTTGGGTCACCATAGTTGGGCCATATGCTCAAAGTTGTCATGACCTTACCCTCATAGGTGCACCACCTAAGGGTTTGGCTAATAAATTTTTAAGCCTAGACTTAACTCAAGCTCTCTCGGGCCCTTACAAATTCGCAACTTAGGGCTCAAGTTCTTAAATGTAAATTATTTTCATTTAGAAATCACCACTAATCAATTTATAGTAGGTTGGTTAGAAACACAAGCAAAGTAATAGAAGATTTACTTTACTCTTGTGAACCAAAGATTTCAAATATGCAGATTTGGTTAGACTAGATTTCAGTAATGCCCTTTTGGTACCGTTCTTTTTATGAAAAAAAAAATGTTTAGTAGGCAGCTTGGATTCATTTTATTATTTCATAACATGTCAGGTAATCATATAGGTACACAAACCACCAAGTAACACCCAATAAAGTGGTAAATAAATTGCAGGACTTACCTTAGAGCAACGATAGTATTTGCAATGTTAGCTTAAAAATCACATTAACAATCCTAAATATGATTTTTAATCAACATCCAACCACTCAAATATTTTAGGATTTTCACTAATTTAATGCGATCTACAATATCACGTGCAATGCATGCAATGCAAATGCAATGATGTAGAAAATATGTCTATACTAAAATAACATGCGACATGCAACATTATATGTGACACAGTCCTAATTAAATGACTTAATTCTATCGACGAACAAACATTAATGCAACTATTCTAACATGTCACGCATTTTAATTTAATAATCCTAAACAGGCAATAACTAAATGATGTGTAATAGATGAATTAATTTGACATTGTATGCGCATGATTTTTTTAAAATGTTTTCTTTTTAATTAAAATTCGTAATTAAGAATACCGAATATTTAAACATGCAATTTAAATTAAGAAAAGTAAACCTGATTTTTCCTAAGCAATGTTTTTGTATTTTTTTTTTTTTTTTTTGAAAGTTTGGAATATAGAAATTACCTAATTTAAACATGGGATCTAATCTAAAACAAGACAATCAAGGAACAAGATAACTATTCAATCAAATAATGTAATCCACAAGGTTTTTAGACTAGGAAATGGAATAAATCAACAATCATATCCAAATGATTATGGATATTGATGGAAGATTATCTGTTCAAATTCGGAAATGGGTAAATCAATGATTGTATTAAATGGTTATGGATGGGAAGGAAGGTGCAAGTTTGGGCGAGCTCAAGACCAAGATTGAGCAAACTCGCGTGGTTGATCCTAAAGGATGAGGGGATGACATCTTTTGTAGTAATGTACCATGAGGGAGTTCTCATGGCTAAGTACCTCTAAATCCTACCTTTATGCCACATCTTAAAAACCAATGGGGGCACCAGAGTCACGACAACAGGGAAAAATTGGAAGAGGATAGTATGAGTTGGGGTTTCATAAGGTACCCTTGTCTATTATGTTGAACCGTGCATTACATTAATCCTTGCAAGTTTGATCACCATGTTAGAGGGAAGACCAAGAAGCCATATACTCACATCTAGTCCAAGAATGGCAAGACCATCTACAAAGTTTATTTAGAGCTTAGGGCCACTCCGGAGCATATGCTTTTTCACCAGCTTCCAAAAATCGCACGTTCCGCCATTACTTAGCTAAGTTTTAACATTTAGAAAGGTCATTCTAATCCCAGATCCTCTCCGGCAGCACCTCTTCCAATTAAAATGTTGCACTTTAAATCTTCACAGTAAGTTGCATATTATTGCTAGATAGATTGATTAGAACGCATTTAGCAAGTAATTTCGTTTTGCGACTGTCCAAAATATTGGTCAACCTTGTTTCACTTTGGCGAAATGAAAAATCCTCGGGTCCAAACTTCGAGCTCCTTCCCTAATTCAGTTTGCATGTCAATCATGAGCGCAGAGAAGCAAAAGAATTTTTTTGAAGGCGACAGGTAGGATTGTCATCTCTGGAGCTGAATAGATGCCATTCGTGCAAAAGGAATGTGCGTGATCTCTACATCATGTCTAAGTCTTACCTGGCGTAATGTTTAAGCCACGGTTGGTTGGAACCTTCAGACAATTAAGTAAATAATATTTCTACCTTGAAAGTCAAAGTGAGACCCAGAAAATCTCCAAGAACACTAAAGACCAAAACAAAAACATTCCGATTCCCTACACCCTCGTGTAGTATACAACATCCACATTGGTATTTCCTCCTAAACTAAGCACGAAGAAAACATGGCATTGAAACTACAAGGGATTTATCCCTTGAAATCGATCCCCATACAGAATACATATACAATCTCATAAATCTATTAGAGCAGCTAATCACTCGAGCTCTTCATCAGGCTATTTGGTTCAATGCTCTGAAGAACTTCTGCAGCAACAACGACTTATCTCTGCTTGTAGCTTATGCAGTACCATCACCTCATCTTGCTAGTAATTGTCCCATCTTTACTCCCCCAAGTGGCTTCAGGTGGTCGAGTGTCCACTACCATTTGGAAGGATATACGACAGAGATAAAGCAATGGACAGTTGCATAGTGCACTCTTCATCACTTACATATTGTCTCTTGCACTCAGAAACCAATGGTCAAGCATGTGGAATTCGAATTCTTAAGACCATGTAACCAAAGATTATTGCCGTCTAACAAGCCATGGCAATTTCTGGCTGGGATTGCATCTCATCAGTTTCAGCAAGCAGAGGACTCTTCTGAAACTTGTTCCTCAATTGACCACAAGCTGCACTTGCATCCAGGCCCCTTGTTTGACGTACACTAACTGCTATTTTGCGGGACTCAAGAACACTTGCAAATGCCAAAACCTTTATATATCACATAATTCAGTCACAAATTAGGTTATTTATAGGACAAGTTGATGAGGCACTATTCCCACTACAATGGACAGATAATAATTCAATATCATCAACTTACCGCTTTTTTGGAGGGACGCTTATAATCAGAGCCATCAATCGGATTAAAAGGAATCAGGTTTACATGATTACCACGCCCCCACTCATGCAGCAACTCAGCAAGTTCTATAGCATGCTCCTCTGCATCATTAACTCCGGCTACAGACATACATGAGGATGGGTTCCATGCATGTTTAAGCTCGAATTTCAAGCAAGATAAAGGAAAACTAGGCATAATGCATGATAATAGTAGAGCAAAAGTACCTAAAAGGGCATACTCAAACGACACCCTTCTGCTGGTTTCTTGGAAGTAGTCCTGGCAATCATTCATTATTGCACTCAATGGATAGGATTTGGCACTTGGCACTATCGATTCTCTAAGTTTCTGGTTTGGAGCATGCAAGCTGTAAGATAATTGAGTCAAACTAAGTTAAGACAGACAAAAGAAACTGAAGCAGCGTCAATAACAAGATAAGCATTGGAAAATAATGTTATATTGCAACTGCTTAACACTATTAAAGCATAATGCAGAAGAAACAGATTGACAAGTGTAAGAGGACCATCATATCCTCATATGCTACAGAAAAGAAAACAAAGAACCGATTAACAGGAAAATTTCCATGCTATCTATTTCAGTCCAACTATTAAATGCTACAAAGAAAAAGAATTGTGACAGTAAAGCGAGCAGCAGATTCTTCAGCTACTTGCCAGTTGATACCTGACTGCCAATGTAGACTGAATTTTGTGAGAAGCCAGTTTCTTTATTGTGTTTGGAACTCCCACTGTTGAAATTGTAATCATCCTTTGCCCAATTTGCACATCCTTAACAAAAGAAAGCAAATTAATAAGAAAATTAAAGCCGCCATCATGTTACATAACACAATTTAGAGAGAGAGAGAGAGAGAGAGAGAGAGAGAGAATATCAGGCAATGAACTTCATTTATCTCTCTTCTTTGATGGCCTAAAGAAAAAAGATCCCTCTTCTTTTCCCTACTGTTCAAGTATCTGACTTGATAACTTGATTTTTTCAATTTGAAGAGTTTCAAAAAGGACTCCACAGGAATCTAGAGTAAGAAAACTTGCTGCTTTCAAGATTTGAAAATATCATCAAAATTATCAGTGACAAAGCTATACAAAATTAAGCAGCAGAGCAACAGATCTGGATGGTCCATGGTTCATGAGCTGACCTTATTCAAACATCTGTGTGCTTCAAGAACAGATTTAAGATTTAACATCGGCTCACCCATTCCCATAAACACCACATTTTTCACCCTATGCTTGAAAGTCTCCTCAATAGCTAGCACCTGCACATATCCTTAGTAAGAACCTTAAATGGAATAAAACATAGCATAATACATGTTCATTCACCAGATAAAATAATGTTGGGCTCTAACGCTCCCATGCTCAAACAAATACATCCTCCCACCAGGACATGATATAAGATAAGACAAACCTGTTCAATAATTTCATGTGCCTGAAGATTTCTTGAAAAGCCCCCTTTTCCAGTTGCACAGAATGAGCATTTTAGTGGGCAACCAACCTGAATGGTTGAAGCAAAAAATGACCCCAAAAAGAAATGACAGGAAGCAAATCCCATGATGCATTTTCACCCAGCAGTACAAGAGAGTATGTTCACTAGTTGATCAGCATTTTCACTTAGTACCTGAGATGAGACACATGCAGTAAGTCGAACTGAGCCTTTTTCATCTTCCACGGGTATGCCTACAGTTTCAATCAGTCTGTTGTCCTCCAGTTTTATCAGCAGCTGCAGATTAGTGGATTGCAGATGAGCTAAGACCAAGATACTAAGAAAGAGTCATAAACAATCATGAAGCACAAGATTAATCCCTACTGAACCAACACAAAAACCATGCATACATTTGATGAGAAAAATTGTTTAATATTTTAATATTATCATCTTTAACATAAGCCTAAGTTGTAAATGTTAGATGACTCCAGGAAAATGAGAAACATAAACTACACAAGTGAGGGCAGCTTCACAGAAGAAAGCCAGAAAGGAAAAAATGTGCATTCCCACGAAATTGACACTTTCCAAGCTCTGTTTCAAAATTTTCACAACAGGTGACACAACTATATTAACTCCAACAATACAACGGCCAAACTACTCAAGAAATGCAACCTCCATAAGTCCACCAAATAAAAATATAAGCAAAAAGAAAACACGTCAGCAGAAACTATAAGCTTTGATCACTCTTTGCACCCATTTCCTGAGACAATTCATGGCATAAACACGCCATGGTTAGACAATACACTGAGACCCCGTTGCATATCTTTCGTGCGTTTACCTTGACAGTGCCATCAGCTGCAGTGACAGCGCGATAAATCGGTGACCGACCGACCCTCCATCCGGCTTCTTGCAATTCATTCCTGAACACCAGAGGCACTGTCCGCAGATGACCCAAACAAATACAGCATAAGCCCACAATTCTACACGCTTGAAAGGCAAGACGCCTCACAATCAATGACAACAACGACACTCACGATGACTGAAATCCTCAATCTCCCTGACCTTCCTCTTGTATATAAGCTGATGGAGCTGCTTCCCCCTATAGCTTTGCTAACCGCACGCAGTTCACCACCATTACAAACAAATACGCATTTAGCCAAAAGGAAAAGAAAAACGATCGAACAACTCAGACGCTAATTAGCAGTAGCAGAATCTGCCTTCATCACCGTCGTGCAGCGTCCGTGGATACCTGACCCAAGTCGACGGCGAGTTGCTGGAGCTGCTGCTCAGACATGCCGAGGAGCACGCGCGGGTCCCGCGCCGTCGAGGGCGGCGCGGCGGAGGCGGCGGCGGCGGCGGCGACGGCGAGGGACCGTGCGGAGGCGGCGCGCGCGAGAGGGACGGAGCAGGTTTGCTGGAGCATCGTCGCCATGGAAGAAGCAGCAATCCTCATCTCCGGAAACTGAAAAACGGAGATGGAAAAGAGCCCAAGCGAAAAACGCCTTAAAACCTCAGATAAAAAAAAAATGGCTAGAAAAGCAAAAACCTCTAGGTTGAGAAGGAAAAGACTATCCTGACCCTGCATTATAGCAAAGGGAGAAATTTTCTCCACTGGATTTTTTTTTTTTTTTTTTTTTTTTTTTTTTTTTTTTTGGTGAAGTTCTCCACTGGATTTATTTTTCGATTAACAAAACAATAATTATACATAACAACTTTCCTTGTTTATTTTTTTAATATATATCATGAAGCCATTCATTTGATCAATCACAAATAATTATAAACTAATACGCATATGATAAATTTACTTTAAATCACTTTTTTAACCATTAAAAATCTCAAATCGGTATATCTATAACAAATTTACTTATATTAGTATTTATTGAATTTTACGGTCAAATTATTGAGTTTGATTGCATGTGGTAATTAACAGATGTACTAGTTTGGATTTTACCCTCCATTTATCACAACTATATCAATTTATGATTTTTCATAATATTAATTCAATTTACGAAAACTAATATAATGTAAATTTATCATAAATATATAGGTTCTTTGATAGTAAAAATGATTTTGAATAATTTTTTATAGGTGCACCAATTCAGAGTCATGGATATTAAACCTTTAATCCTTCATTCAAAGCAAAATCATTTATCATTTATCTTTATCATTTATCATTTGGTCTAATCTAATGTTGGATTTTATTTTAAATGGGAAGTAAATGAACAATTGTAATAAAAAAAAAAAAAAAAGATATCTCTTACGAGGAAATTTTAGAGTGCAAATTATAGGATTTTAAAATAGATGGTACGAATTATGTTTTTAAAATTAGAGGATGCTAAGCATAGTAATAGAGGAGTATTTGCTATCTACTTAATTTACTGTAAAAATATCAATTCACATAAATAATAGAGTTATCATATATTTTACCAAATGATATCCATATTCAAGACAAAAAAAAAAAAATCATATACATATTCCATCCCAATTTGTTGTTGTACTATGTAATATAGGAAAAGATTGACTTTCGTTTTAAAATTTTGATCACACTGCCTTATTTAGAAATAATTTTTCATGAGATACATTATATTGATTCTGAAAAGAGAATCAATTCATTTAATTAAAAGTGCATATCTAAAATAGAAAGAAGTTTTACGGCACAGGCACAAAATACTAGCCAATTTTAACTTTACATCCACCTTAAATGCCTTTTTTCTAAATTTAAATTTTGCGATGGACCCACTGTAACATTTGTATAAACCAAGACACCTAAAACTTTCCTAGTATACTAATGTTAATGCATAGATTCAGTCGTCGTATTATTGGTCCACTAACCCACTAGATTGACTTTGACTCTACTGTTCGTTATTTCGTTTGTAACAACTAATGAAACCTTACAGACCTAATAGGTATTTCACCTTAATCAATTTCGATGCAAATCCGCTCAATGCTCCACCCGCTGATTGTGGTGGAGAGGACTTGCTAATTTGGGGCAACAATAGCAATTATTCCTTCATTGTTAAAGAAGCTTATGAATTAATCGCACCGACGCAACAAATGTTGACTAATCGACAATGAAGTTTAGTGTGAATAGGGGATCGGCCACAAAGAATCAAAAGCTTCTTATGGTCGGTTTCTCATTAGTGTCTAATCACTAATGATGAAAATTTTCAAAATAAACTCAGTAGATTCTTGATGTGTGATGCGCCCACACTCCTCGGAGACAATTTTGCATGTACTTAAGAGATTACAAGTATGCAAAGGCAATTTGGCAAAAGATTCTAACCACGAGTTTTCGGGGTGAATAATTTACCCAAGATCTATAGCCATGGTTGATGACAAACCTATCTAATTCATCCACAAGAGTCCGAGTTAATTGATCACTTATTTTTATTTCTGCTTATTGGCCTTTCTAAAGTTGGAGGAATAAACGATTATTTTGAGAAGGATTTTTTTCTTACCCAAGGTCCGATTATTTGTTTCTGCCATGGTTGATGACAAACCCTATGCTTGATTCTAGATTTTGTTAAGGGCATTATATTGCCTCAACTCATAGAACATAAATTGTCTCCTCAAAAAGGGAGAAAAGAAAAAAGCTTGTGGGTTGGACCACCCCTCCAATTGGTCGAGTCCAACTCAATAAGGATGGGGCCTCTAAAGGCAATCTGAGTCCTACTTCTTTAGGTGGGCTTCTACATAATGAATCAGGCAATGGGCTCGCTCGATTTGCTCAGATTGTGAATGTGTTCTCTTCGCTCAAAGCAGAAGTCCAAGGTATCATTTTCAGTGTTGAAATGGCAATTTCTTTGGGCGTCCCTAAACTTATATTGGAAGTGGATTCTCAAGTCGCTATTTCATTCATCTAGAAATCAAGTTCCGCTCTCAACTTTTGAGACACTCATTTTTAATTTTCAGAATCTCTTGATATATTTCCAACATGTCAAAATTCTATATAATTTTTTCAAAGAAAACTCATGTCCTAACTGCTTAGCAAATTGGGTCATTCAATCTTACAATGCAAAATGACACCTTAATTTCAAATAGGCCTGAGAGATTTGATTTCTTTATTGATAGGAGATCAGGTTGGTGGCATAACATCTAGGATTCACTCCTTTCAATACCAAACTAATAATAATAAAATAATAAGTAGATTCGTATATGTTGTTTTCTGTAATTTCTTGAAATTTCAACAGTATTTTAAATTATTTGCTTATTCCAGTTTAGATGAAAAGTGCTATTTATCATTCTCAAATTTTAGAACATTATATCAATTATATTAAAATTACAGAAAATATATCCATGAATTTATTGTAACGTTGTGAAATTTTCACATGGAAGTTAAAATGTAGGACTTCCAAGTTCCACGATCTAGATTTAGTTAAAAAGTAGAAGTCTTTCCACAAACGACGGTCATATGCTGAAAGCTATAACCAACAAGTTTTTTTTTTTTTTTTTTTTTTTTTTTCGGTCTGATATAACTATCAAGTTATCGGGTCTTTCTTTGCAGCCTTACCCTGTACAAAGTGATCAGAGCATACGCTATGGACTCTCAAGTGTGGCCGAAGTACAAGGACTTTGTATACACATAAGAGAAAACACACCCCCAAATGGGGAATTTATGGAATATGTTACGATAGATGAGGACTGATACATCACAAAATGACAGCAAACAAAGGCCTAGCATGTTCGTCAGCCATGGAAAAATAGCCACCCGAGTGTAGCTGCTCCGGCTTGAATCTGTGCTTTCCATCTCTCACTCGTGATGCTGTTATATTCGTCAATGCAAAACCAAAAGCAAAAACAGCAGCTGTACAGCAACGAACAGAATGCGATATATGCAAGTGAATCCATACCGTCGATTGAGTTGTAGCACCGGATGGTGCACATGGGAAAGAAGATGAGTTCGCCGAGTTGGCTCATGTATGAACAGGAGAAAGAGATGGCCGAGTATATATGGTGGGTTTGACATCACTAATGTCGGTAGTGCTTCGTCGGCGGTACTTGGGACCGGCATGTGTGTTTCTGTTGGCGTTCTGTTGGGCTTCAGTTATTGCCCTCGCTTCGGAGTCCTGGAGTTGCTCCAGAGCTCTCACCACATCCTTCATGTTGGGCCTGGACTTGGCCTCCAGTGAGAGGCATTTGACTGCAATTGTAGCTGCTTTCAGCGCTCCGCTCAATGAGTACTGGCCCCGAATACGAGCATCCATGACATGGAAGATCTTGCGCTTGCTCGAGAGATAAGGTTTGGCCCATTCTATAAGATTCTGCTCTCCGGATGGTCTGTTTTTATCCACTACCCGTCGACCAGACAACATTTCAAGAAGGACTACCCCAAAACTGTACACGTCGCTTTTTGCGGTCAAATGCCCTTTGAGAAAGCATAAAGGATCAAATATTAAAGGGGCTGGGTCAGCTTGAATGAGAACTCCAATCAATTAATGAGCAGCCACTAGAAACGAGAGAGAGATAAAAGGAGCTTGATCGTGCAGCACCATGTGTATAGATTAATTGTGACAGAGACGGCTTATAAAGTGAGAAATCGGTACTACGTAGCTCAAATGCACAATTTTCAAATACCTTCCCTTAATACAGTAAGATACCGCGTTGTCTGTAATTCCCACATGGGCGCACACGGAAAGAGAGTTTCTATTTTGTATGTGAATAATGGTATCTTATCAGTACACAGAGGTCCCAGTTTATATAAATTAGTAAACCTATCTGATGCTAAGGTACAGGAAACCAAATGCAGCATAAAACAGGTTCTTGAGATTATGTTGAATTAGAGACTTGGACAGGGGCAGAAACTTTTGGTGTTATATATTACATGTGCACTAATGCTAATAATGACATACTGGGATTTCACAATCTACATATCAGACACAAAGTTCGCAAAATAGGAGAAAGGAGCTACCTGTGGCCATGTACTCAGGAGCAGCATATCCGTAAGTACCCATGATTCTTGTAGAGACATGGCTCCTACCACCTGTCGGACCATCCTTGGCCAATCCAAAATCTGAGAGTTTAGCGTCAAAGTTCTGCCATTCAATGAAGTAGGACCAGAAAAACATTAACAACCATCCAGTGTGCAAAACAACAAAAACAGACAACTCCATATCAATGGCATACTGCATCGAGCAAGATGTTGGAAGTTTTGAAGTCTCGGTAGATAACTTTCGCTTTGTCATCATGGAGGAATGCAAGTCCCTTAGCAGCACCAAGAGCAACCTTGATACGCAGTTTCCAAGCAAGCGGATGATGATAGGAACTCCCTGTTCATCAATACTAAAAGTTCCAAATTATAAATCTCACGGAATTGTTTTAAAGCCCAAACAATTAAAATGTTGGCTTAAAGAAAAGATGAACACATGGAAGTACATCAACAAACTCACTCCTAAACAAGTGATGCTCCAAGCTTCCCCGAGGCATGAATTCATATACAAGAAGGCGATGCTCATCCTCAAAGCAGAAACCGATCAACTTCACAAGATTAGGATGATACAGCTGGCCCAAGTAGTTGATTTCCGCCTACAGTTTGTAATTCACCAGCAGATAAATTAACTTCATCGTCTCATTTAAATTAACAGTAGACGAATTAACTTCATTGTCTAATTATTTGAAAGCAGAATTTCTTTTGGAATGAAGGAAGGTAGAGAAATCGGTTCCAAGATACTCGTGCACTGTTTGGCTCTTGAGCAATACAGACAGACTTCTGCCTTTTCGATAGAAACATTTTCGAGTGTGCTATTTAATATTTACAAAATTGACTAGCAAACTTCCAAGTACTAGGACTTCTAGAAGAGATCTTTGTCCAATCACCAAGGAGGTCCAATTCGGCCAAGCAAGGAAATCGAAACTCATTACTCATAAAAGTTTTCCAGGACATCATCTCCACTGACCAGTGTGTCATCTCACCGACTATCAAATGGAAAGTACTATTGTGTTCTGTAATACGTGCACTTGGTATCACCACAAACAAGTGCATTGCTCTTCACTAGCTGTGAAAATGCGTAATATGATTTTGACAGACAGTACCCTACAGTTGGTCAAAGGGTTCAGAACCATGCATTCCAGATATATTACTTCAATTGAAAATGGACTTATACATTATTTTTTCCCTTTTTATTGCCCTTTTTTTATGGATTGTAGAGGTAGGCATCCTTTTGGCCTGCCCCTTTATCTTTAATCACTCGGCAGTCAGCAAAGCTGATTTACCTCCAGCGAGAGTAGTAAATAATTAAATTTTGAGGCGTTCCATTGATTCCCAGATGCTCTGAATTAACTTCTATTACCTAGAAAGGTTAAGATTTCGCAAGAAAAAAGAACTGTATCCATTTCTCAAGCATATATATAACAAATTAAATGTTAACAATGACACTTACCAACCACTCCTTGTGACCTTGAAGTCCCTCTTGGTTCAGCCGCTTTACCGCGATCACCAAGCCAGTTCCAGGCCTAGCGGCTGTAAAAGTCTGCTCATCAATCCACCCTTTGAAAACACAACCAAACCCTCCTTCACCCAACACACTGTCCGGACGGAAATTCCTCGTCGCCGTCTTGAGATCATTAAAGGCGAAGCTCTTTAGATTGGACGACTGCAATATCTCGCCCTCTGTTCGAGGGGTTTGAGGTACGGAAAGAGAGGAGGCCCTGCTGCTCGCATCACTCGAATCATTTCCATCTCCACGACTAAAAAAATTCACCCCTGCACATGTCGATTTTGACTTAATCGATCAAACAGAGCAATGCACCGTTTTACCACTGAAGTGGGCACCATGCATCTTTCTTTGGAACTCCAGCTACACTAAATTTTAAGCGACAAAAAGAGCCCATACCAGAAAAAGGACGTGAATATTCAAGAAATCTGAGAGATGTCAGTAACTGCCAAACATGTGCTATGAATTTCGCTTGCCATTTTTAGCAATGAACCTCTAACTTCAACTATCAAAGGATACAGTTTTTAGATTTACCTTTCTAAGTTCTACTTCATCACCCTCCAAATCAGTATCAAATACAATGTATCGACAACACAAGGGAAGTGAAAGGAAGGAGCTAAAAAAAAAAAAAAATCATATCCTATCAAGAATTGCAAAAATTTATTCTTCAAAGGCCAAAACAACACCTGTTCTTGATATCTTACCAAAAAAACACCTGTTCTTGATATAAACTCAGCTGAAATCATGCATCAGAAGCCTCAAATAGGGATGCATACCTTTGTGGAGAGGACTCTCAGCTATGATTTGAGAACTCAAGCAAGAACCCATCACCAGAAATCAAGAAAACAAGGACCCAAAATTCAATCTCCCCTATTATCTCACCCAACAGAGCAAAAGGGTGGACGGGTGAATAGAAGGAGGTAACAAGAACAGCACAAAGCTCCCCAGTTTCGGAAACAACTATGAAGGGGAGAGAAAAAAAAGGCCAAAGGAGGGGTGAAAAAACAGAGGAGAGAGAGAGAGAGAGCTCTGGCCGAAGCAAGCAAAAGCCCGTGAAAGAGAAACAAAGAAAGAGAGGGGACGCCTATCGTCTACGGTGTGAAAACCTTCGTGGGGGGCGGGTTTTGTGAATTCAACAGGAGCTGCCAACCAGGAACGCAACCGCCCAATTGAATGCTTTGACCCAGTTGAGAAATCAATCCAACCAGCCTGCCAGCAGTCGAGAAAAAGTCGAAATCGGCTTTTGCTGCTTTGTCACTTTGTTCTTGGGAAGCACTGCGTCTGCCCACGAAGAACCCCAACCACAAAAGAGAAAGACCCAAAAGAGCGAGAAAAGAACTGTCACTTGGGAACGCGAGACTGAACAGGTTGACTTCGGATCATTTAAGAAAGAGAGAGATAGAGAGATGGAGAGAGGAGCTGGGGAAAACGGCATTAAATGAGGGTGGGTGTTCATCCATTGGATTTTAATATGGTATGGGTCCTCTTATCTTAATTCCAGCTCCCTCTCATGCGATGGCAATACCACAGGCGTTGCATGGCTGCCAAGATTCCTCTCTCTCCCTTTGAATCGAATATGGAAACATGCGATGATTTGTGAACGCATTAGGGATTCGATTGAACGGCTTGGTCGCTCTCATTTGCCTAAATCATGAAATTACGAATTGTGTTGCTTTCCCAAGCATATCCGAGCTCATGAAAATATGTTCTTGTGAGATATTAATAACTTGCATATAACAACTCTAAAGATAAAAAAAAAAAAAGTCATTTATTATTTAAATATCAATTCAATTAATTTAATTTTAAATATTTGAAATTTTGCTGATGTAATCTTCACATTCAATTTTATTCAGAGATGTAAGACATCCGATGTTGAAGTAAATAATTTCTTTTTACATTTTTCTAATATATTTTGAACCTTTTTATTATTTTTAAAAATTATTCCTTATTTCTTTTCTTTTTTCCTTCTTTTTTTGCTTGTCACCGTGGCCAGCGATGGGCCATAAGCAAGGGCCAACAAGGCTCAATTTCAGGCGAGGTCAACTCTCGATAGAGGCCAACAAAAGGAGAAGGAAAAAAGAAGATAAAAGAGAAAACCATAGAATTCAAAAGAAATTAAAAAATGCGAAAAAAAAAAAAAAGATTTCACATAAGCGCCGACTATGCCCCGTAGGTTGGCTAGTGTCCACATCCACATCAACGATTGCTTGCTAAAATTGGTTATAAATATTACATTAACGAATCGTCAAAAAAATTATAATTAAATTGATAAAATTGAAAATTTTAAAATTAAATTTGTTACCGATAAAATTTGCTTAGAAATGTTTTCTTTATAATTTCCCAGCATCTTCATATCTTGTGATAACTATAGAACTTTATAACCACGAACT
The DNA here is from genome assembly GCA_016097545.1 of Eucalyptus victrix. Taxonomy (NCBI): domain Eukaryota; kingdom Viridiplantae; phylum Streptophyta; class Magnoliopsida; order Myrtales; family Myrtaceae; genus Eucalyptus; species Eucalyptus victrix. The sequence continues at coordinate 23,349,879 of CM027844.1, forward strand.
CTACCTCACCTTCCCAATCCCTATGCCCGCCCCCATGGATGGAGGACGACTTGGGATAGTGGATAAACCGTCGAAGCTTCCATAATTCATTGGACACGTGAATTCCGGACCCTTGATGTTTGTATGAGTCGAGATAGGTCGGGTTGACTCTTATACTGTGCTTTTAATATCGAGAACTCAGGTGAAGAATTGGTGAGGAATTAATTGGGCTGATGAATTTTGAGAGAGAGAGAGAGAGAGATTTGGATTAGGTACTCTAGAGAGTGATGTGATTTACACGTAGATATCACGGTGGAGACAACGTACGGGACTATAATAAGAAATCCGGAATTGTGTCTCGTTTATCTTTTTTCTATTGACTCTTATACTGTGCTTTTGCTTTTAATATCGAGAACTTAGGTGAATAATTGGTAAGGAAAAAATTGGGCCTGTGATTTTTTTGAGAGAGAGAAAGAGAGAGAGAGAGAGATTTAGTTTAGGTACTCTAGAGAGTGATGTGATCAACACATGGATCTCAGGATGGAAAAAATAGATGGGACTATAATAAGAAATCTGAAATCGCGTCACATTCAACTTCTTCTTTTTTATTGAATAAAAGATGTATTCGTTTCTCAAAATAATACATCAAAACTTAGAAGTAAATAAACTTCATAAATAGAACAAATGAAAGCAGAATACTGCAATACAAATCTAAATTCAGAATACTATAGTATTGCGTTTAACTTAAATGAGGTCCGTAATTACTTTTGAGTTATTATTTAGTTTAATACTTTTATGGCAAATATTGTGGAAATTAGGGTCCAAGTTTTGTGAGTGTCTTAACTGTGACCCCCGCTAACCCTCCGTTTAAGTTTACAAAGCTCAAAGTTGAATGGATTCTCAATTGGACACATTCACCTTCTCTTATTGTAATATTTGCTCCCTAATAACCTTTTTGAAAGATCACACGATTTTGCATCTAATGGATAATTATGTTTAATAAAAAGGATTACCATATTAAACACAATAATTTGGCTCAGAATTTGTGTACTTTCCATTATTTTTGTTGCCTAGAAGAAGACTTAGGTACCCAATCGAATCTTCTTTTTTTTGTTGTTAATCATGTCGAAACAAGGCAATAAAAGCACAGTTTTTCTCCTAACCCAATTAATTTTCATCAAAGAAAATATTCATGTCCAAGCAAAATTAAGTGAGTGCAATTCCACCAGTTATTTGACAAAAATCGAACAAAGAGTCTAAAGTTTGTCAAAATTAAGGTAGAAGCTGCAGTCGGTGGATTCATTGAATATAATTAAGGAGGCAATGCCCTTTTTTCTATGCAACCAGTGCTAACTTACCAAATCTAGCTAATTGAACACAACCCACTTTTTTGGGCCAAAAAAAGAAAAACTCCATTTACTTTCAATTTTTTTCTTTAATTTTTTCCTCTGTTTTCCTCCGGCGACATCCACTTTCTTTTTTTGGTAATTAAAATATTTTACCCAGCCCTTTTTAATCCCAAGCTAACCTTAGGTTCACGCCCTCCATACGCCTCCAAAGTTGACACACTATTCATATGAAGCACAACTTGTTTGGCACAAACAACAACAATCCACAGTTTCAACCTTGTACAGCTTATGCCCTAATGAAACCCCCTCCGGCCATCAAGATGAAGAAAATCAAGTAATCTTTTCTTTAACGGGTCAATACTACTAAATATTTCAGATTAATATGATCGTGTTATATCCATCTTGAATCCTAAGCTGGTAAATCACGACAAATTTACCAACATTTTAGGGCAAATTTGAGGTAAATATAGGACAGGCACACCAGTTAATATCAATCCTTCATTTTGAAGAAAATTGGGTATATTTTGCCGAGAAAGAGAGAGAGAGGAGTCAAATACAATGGCAAGTTCGGCAGAGTGGCAAATGGGAATGGAGGAAGACTTTGAAAAATGGATTCGACAGAGAAATGCGGGACAAAAGGCGGCAGTCCGCCGTGACAGCGCGCGATCTTTTCCCGATTCGATCCGGATCGCAGGGTGTCGAGTTTGACTTTTCCAGAAGGAAACCGCCTGAGCTAATCCATCCATCCCCGCTGCCTTTTTTCCGGGATCTTATCTCGGCTCGAGGTGATGTGACGTTCGTAACTTGGACAAGAGGTCATTAATATTTCACGTTTTCCCTCTCCCTCTTTTCGTTTGGCAATATTTCACAGCGTCGATGCTCGTGATTGTCAGTTCCTGTGTAATCGAGAAGCCGTCCAAATTGGGTGACGCGATGAATATGAAAGCATGGCTCGTGCAAAGAAAGAAAGTAATTCAATTTCTCCGGCGGTTGGTCCGGAAGGCCCGTCGACTACCCAGCTTGTGATCAAATCTAATCATAGTCCGGTACCCAACGGAAAGTTAACATCCGGACAGATGTCGATGAGAACGCATTAAGCTATGATAGTTTTGAATTATTCATGTCGACTTCTATATCTATGTGGGTTGACTAGAGAAGGCTCATGGGTCATCAAGCTCGTGATTGTATTTATCTGAAGTCATGTCAATTTCATATCAACGAAGAGTTACTTTTATGGAATATCAACAAAAACATACTAGATTACATCGGCTTGAAGTCAATTTTATCAAATTTTATTTTGTTTAGGTAAATTAATGTAGTGTATAAATCGTCTATCAAAGTTACAAATTGTCGTGTCTACATCGAATTCCAAGTCAGCTTGCTTGCACTTTATTTTATTTGAAAGTGTGGGAAGGTGCGACTAGCACACAACTACTCCATATGGAATTTTTCAATTTGAGCATAACTATTCACTCCAACCGTTGGTGTACAAGGTCATCACAGCAGCCCAAACCAACATGTCCGAAGCTAGTAAATCTTTCCACACGAGTTAATAAATGCGCAAATTGGCCAAAATTCGGTCGCGACATGTGGCTTAAACTCGTGGTCAAGGAAGATAATGTTGATTTTTCACCACTAGGCTACCATGATCGGTGGATCTTGCACGCTATTCATGTCCTCTAATACTATTGAAGGCAAACTATCTATTAAAAAGTCATGAAGACCTAAGCCAATTGATCAAACATTCATTTTCTTTTTCTGCATCCTCGGATAAAAATGATTGGTTCAGTTTCTCCTCGGTTGGATGCTCCTGCCCTCCTAACAAGAACCCACTTGTACGAAAAAAAACAACAAGGGCAGAAATTTAAAATTCGGATGGGAGATATTATAGGAGAAAAGGCCATGTGGATTGATTCTCCCGGCGCTCGAGGCTAGGACGTCTTCTTCAGACCGCTGAGGGGTTCACATTGGGAGACTGCTGATTCAATGTACGTCTCTGCGTTTGGCAGGCTTTGACTTTGATACCACTTAATTTATACGGCGATGTTGTTGGGACAAGCTGGTTCAGAAGTTTCTACTCGCCTAAAAAGTACAAGAGATCACATGGTCCTATCCACCGAATCTTTTGTCTAGCGAGATAATCTTGCGCGTTGAGGTTTGGTTCGGTTCGGTTCTATGATACCACGCCAACACATCACATAGATAACGCATGAAATATTTTCTCATTTTCTGGCTCGAGCAATGAAGAGAAGTGCTGAGAAAAGCCGATTTACTTTATCCTCGGGCATCTGTAAATAGTGACTTAGATGGGTTCAAAATTGCCGTGCGTTTGGAAGAAACTCTGGCCAGGAGATCGATCCCAACGAGACTCGGTACGCAGATATTGGGTTTGGAATGGCGCATAACGCATCCCATGTAGATGAAACTTATAAGCAGCAAACACAAATATTTGTCACGAATTTTAGTGATTTCCTGAGGTTTCTAAATCCTTTGGCCAACCTCCAGCAAACGAACCTGTAGGGATAGTTAAGTCATGGAGACTGATATAAAAAAGCACAGGAAGATCCCGAACAAGGTCAGCCTATAAACGACGAAGCAGTCTGCAGCTGAAACCGATGAAGTGCGGGAAATTTTATTGCCAGATCCCCGTTGTCTCAGGGCATTCCATTCGTGATTTTATACTAAGAAAATCACGAGTCGATGAAGGTTCACCGTGCATATAAGTATGCATTCAAGTTGGTCAAGCAAAATTTAGCATCCAGAGGCATTACAGAAACGTCGAGTCATGATTATTACTTATAGTAACGATATCCGTCATGGCACTAACCAAAATCTATGGAAGCTTATGACCTCAAAAGACTCTTTTCACATGTCTAGAGGAATTCACTGCCACACCAGAAGAAAACTTCAGAGCTCAGGCACACTTCTTCACCTCTGCAGACTTGATGATATCAATGAATTCCGGCTGAAAATAAAGATTGAAAGCAAAATTAACAAATATGGAATGGGAAACTAGATGGGCAGTATGCAAAGGCAACGAAAATACCTTGAGTGAAGCACCACCAACCAAAAATCCATCAACATCTGGCTGACCTGCCAACACCTTGCAGTTCCCACCATTAACAGAACCTGCCAAGAACACCCAGTTATGGAAGCGAATTACAATGAGAAAAATTTGAAGAGTCAAGAAAGTGCACTCTGCTTCACAAGCTTTCATAAAATCAGAGACCTCTGATCAACTGGTTAAATTTAACTTCGAGGATAGCTATATTAAATGGTTCACACAATGTTTGCAGAATCTACATTGTGACTGCAAAGCCAAACTTTGAAGGTCCGCCATATTAAAAGGGTTTAGAGCAATAAGAAAGCAAAGATGTATATAAAAAGCTTTCACATGACACAAAACAGGGATTTCACAAGGCCCCCCTTCAAGAAAGTGGAAAAAACAGAAGAAAACAGCAGCCAAAAGAGGAAAAAAATTCTTCGTGCCGATAAAGGCAGTAGTGTATTCCATGAATTCATCAAGTGTGATGTATGTAATATATGACAGGTGGAGTGTTGGAATATTTATATTGATCAGTCATGTCATATAGGCCCAAGTCATACATTCAATTGCTTCCATTTGAATTATCCGGAGGATGCCTTACATATATTAATATTGTATCAAATCAAAAAGATGGACAATTAAATCCATTGCTCTTGCCTCTTTATCATTTGCTTTAGCACGATAACTAGTCACCGAGAATACAACAATGACAGGGAATGCCTCACTTCTAAGAGAGGCAAATGAAAAAATTGGATGGGGTGACAAAATTAATTTGAGTTGGACACGCGTGCACTGTTGAAGAAAAAGCGGACACATAGAAAACATGGTAAATGAGGTAGTACAGTCTATCCTCTTTCGCCATTAAGTTGACAGTGCATATGATTTTGCACTTGCCACGTGCTGATCACCGGATTTAAGTTTGGATTTGTTATTAGTTTTCTTTTGGCCATAAGTTATGGTCTAATTGCATACTACACTATATGACAAAGAATTTCCTGTGTATGTGTGTATGTTATGCTTATATATTGGACTTTAAATGCAGCCCCAAAGAGGAGGGTGTTGGAGTAGTTTCCTGGCTTGCGTAGGCTGGCTTCTAACTAGACGTGTTCATGGGCCACCCAGCCTGCTAACATATGGGTAGGCTTGGACGACATTTTGGTTCATCAAACTAAGGCAGGGGGCTGAGCAAGTTTCTCCCCACTATGACCTGTGGCCTAGCTCAAAACATATGGGCAGGCTTGGACGACATTTTGGTTCATCAAACTAAGGCAAGGGGCTGAGCAAGTTTACCCCCACTATCACCTGTGGCCTAGCTCAAAACATATGGGCAGGCTTGGACGACATTTTGGTTCATCAAACTAAGGCAAGGGGCTGAGCAAGTTTACCCCCACTATCACCTGTGGCCTAGCTCAAAACTTTGGTTATTTCACTCGTCTTACTAGTGACTTATAGCCTAGCTCAACACAAACGCCTCAAAATAGGCTTTGCCATGGTTTTAGGCCTAATATGACAGCAGCCAAACTGAAAATTTAAGCCTAGAGATCTAATGCCATGAACAGGTCCAATTTAACTCACCTTTATGCCAAACAAAGTGTTGAATTTGTCAAAAGGAAAAAAAAAATCATAGAGTAACCTTTTTGTCCCTCTTTATTTTCACTGTGTTTAGAAGAAGAGATACTCATTTCATAAACAATGTGTAGGAAACTCTACCAGTTAGTCAGGGCAGCTATTCAATCAGATACTATTCAGCTTAAGCCAGACATCAGTCAAACATTAAGCTTCACAATCCACATATCAACCAAGATGTTATTTAACCAGCTGTCGTAGCCTTATTTGCTTACATCCTAAGTGAATTTGGCACTTCTATGACTCACATTATATCAAATCCTATAATGTCTTTTCTTGAATTGAGTTGAAACACAAAAACTGCATCACTGCATGCGCTGCAAAATTCTTCCTCACAAAGGCCTTAAGAGTGATGGATTCTCTTCCTTTAAATGTGAGACATCTCCATAGACTATACAAGGATACAGATCATGTCAAATGATGCATATTCAACCATAGCACATCAAACATACCTCCATAGATAATACGGGTTGTTGCTGCAACTTCAGGACTAGTGTTTGCATGTAGCCATTTCCTTAGTTCACAATGAACCTACAGTAAGCACTTAATTAGATTGCACTGCCAATCTGTAATAAGAAATATCAATATTAAGATTCAAAGCCAATGAAAATAAAAAGTCAGTCACTCATGATGCAGAATTTTCACTGGCTGTTCAAGGAAGGTTTTTAGCAAGTAATTTCTACCATACCTGCCTACTCCCCACATGAGCATAACTCTTAAAGGAAAAAGTAAGTAGGTGATATGAAACAAAAATCAGTTTCTGGAAGACACCAAAACTTATAGGAAGGCATTTATTGATGGGTGAAGAAAAAGGCAAAAGAAAGAAGGCAAAGGACCACAAAAGCCATAAAGTATTGCTAAGTCTTCAACAAACTTTTACTTCACAAATGACATTATTTAAAGTCCAGCCATTATCACTATCATAATGCTTAAAATCTATTTCCTAATGGTTGATAGATTTCTCGAGAGAAGTTAAGAGCAAATCCTTAATGCTAGACTATTGACTTCACAGCCTTGTCAACTCAACACATGGTCGTAAGGTGTGAATTGGAAGGGCCAAGTATGGTGGAGAGAAAATTAGGATAGGTTGGAGATTAAATAAATGTGCTCCCAAGCACTTCAGTTTCAACAGAGTATATTGCAGAGCCAAGAGATTTGGCCATGTATGTTTTGGAAAATATGGTGATATAATATCACAAAAGTTGGAATAGAGAGGACTCTAGAAAGGAAGTTCCTATCTATAACTTTTTCGTTCCCATGAGCTAGATTCAAATAAATCAGGTTAAGGAACCTCAACAACCACGCTCCTCCCTCCCCTCCCTAATCGCACCCCCAGCAGAAAAGAAAAGAAAAATGATCTATATGGAAACCACTTGCAGATGAAAATCAACAAAGTAAGGAATCTAGGGATATTCGAGGCAAACTTATCAGTGGATTTCTCTTCAATGACAACTGAGTGCCTTCTGTCAGGAGATAGATACTTGACAAGATAAGGGAAGTTTTACTTAAATTTTTCATTCAACAGTCAGTTCTGTCTTATCAAAGATATTGAATGCAATTAACTTCTGGAACCTACCAACTGCAGCACTTAATAGAGTCATCAAATTAACATTAACACTTAATTCGGTTGATTATCTTAGTTAAGAACTAATACTATCACCAGGACAAATAGTAAACAGCATGAAGCCTCAAACCAGAAATTGCAACGTTGACCAACATAAAAGAATCTGCTGTTTGTGCATAAGAGGGTCACTTTTGCATATGTAGGCCTATTGCCATTAGAAACCGGGAAGTGATCTAAATAGGTCAACACAGATAAGGTTCGACTTACCTCCTGAGCCTGAGCTGGAGTTGCAACCTTTCCAGTTCCAATAGCCCACACAGGCTCATAAGCAATTACAACATCAGCCCAATTTGAAACACGCTCTGCAATAAAATTGGAAACTACAGCTCAATATCTGCGCGACTTATGATGACTCTAATGGGCTAAATGACAAATCACAAAAATGTCCAAGGTGAGGATGCACAAAAGGAACTGTCTGACCATGTCAGGAAACAAACTTATATATTCAATCTGATAATGAGTGGCCTCTAAAAATTTAAATAAGAGAAAGGAGGCACCATATATAAACATTCTCTGTAGCATGAGAGAAAGTATGTGCAATTAGGCAGCAGCTCAATGGGAAGGAAAAACTTCTACTTCTCCTTCTCCTTCAATGGGAAAGAAGAAAGCGAATAACATAGAAACTTTGACAAAATTTTGACCACATATCTTAAGCTACAAATGCAAGTGCAGATGCTTGCTACGGGAACCTATACTAGCAAAGAAAAACCCCAAGCTCTTCATTGCCAGAATGTTGAAGTAAAGCAGGAATCCATCAAAAAGACCACGTGCAATGAGTGGATGCAAAAAGAGACATATTTCCCCAGGGAAATAGCATCAGCAAACAGGAGCACAAAAGATAGTCCAGAAAAATTAAGGTAAAATACCAGCTATTGCTTTAGTTTGGGCAGCAACTACTTCCAAAGTAGCTCCGGCTTCTCGCTGCTCCAGGGTCTCCCCCACACAAGCTATAACCTTCAAGCCTTGAGACAGTGCATATGCAGTCTTTTCTCCCACAAACTGTAACAATATGATGAGCCAAAGTAAATCAACTTCATCATTTTAACTCATAGAATAATTCCACCATTAAACAAAGTAAGAAATAATGCACCAAATTCTTACCTCGTTGGATTCACCCAAAAGTTGTCTTCTTTCAGAGTGGCCAAGAATGACCCAAGGAATGCTCAAATTGACAAGCATTTCCGCACTATAAAACAGTATTGAATACATCGAAGTCAGTTTATTTCATAGAAATCTCTCAACTTGAACATAAAGCCAAACAGTGAAAAAATGAGATAACAGTGAAATTATAGATATATATGACAGACTTACACTTATTTGACAGTGTTTAAACAAAAGACAACTCAGTGAAAACTTAAAACACTCATCCAAATGATCTTACCTAACCTCACCCGTGAAAGCACCTCCCTTTTTCACCCAGCAGTTCTGTGCAGCAACATGGAAGTCGGGCCTCAATGTACTTTTCACCAGTGGAAGAAAGATGAAAGGAGGGCTCACAACAACCTCTATAGGATAAGAAAAGGAAAGATTTATGTATCAATTTATTCTTAAATAACATTAAATTGACCCTATCATGTGCTAACACTAACATAGTGAGTTTCATCTAAGAAAAGGAGACAGTAAAAAGCATACCCACTAATTACCCTTTAAATATAAAATCTCAATCACCTTGCAATAACTAATGTCCTAAGTACATTAAAAAAATGAGATACTAAATTTATTAGAAGAAAACATTGGGACCACAGCATACATGATATGAATCTCCAAAGATGAATGTACCTGCATGTCAGGCCATGTGTTAACACTTGCGACTTTATTAGATTAGATTAATGGCCAGTGAAAATTTTTGTTTCCACAAGCAGCATTAGTCAAATGGACACTTAGACCAGAACTCAGGGTAGATCCCACTAACTTGATTGACACAGCTTGTTGGTTGAAATTTTGTTACCACCAGCCGTACCTCTCCTGATAATTATTTGTATAATAAAAAAATCCAATAGATGGTAAAAACGTAAAACCATCTGCAGATTCTTAAGTGTGCGACTGGGATGACTTTTGCTTTATAATTTTTGCTTATGGATTTTTAGTGGTGCTTGAACTCGTGCTTTTGTTTAACCTTGAACGCCTTATTCTTTACATCCATACAAACATTAACATCTACACTCAATTAAAATTTTTCCATGATCTTCAATATTTAGAGTGTTTTTTTTTTTTTACCCGATTTTGGGGAAAAGAAAAGTTCTGAAAAGAAAGCAAAAAAATACTTTCAAAAAGCATCCCCAAATGTACCCCACATCATTCACAGCTGTAACACCCCAAAATTTTGGATTTACTCTATAAACCACAAAAGATGACTATTAGTACTAAACAAATCGTCAAGTTCACCTGAAATTTTCCACCTAAGTTCACAAACTCTCAGTGACTCGGAACAATCAAATAAGATTATTTTTACAGGCCTATTAGAAAGAAGTCAAGACCAACTAGCACTGTGGAGGGAAAAGAGAAAAGGGAGGAGGAGAGGAGTCTCCATCATAACTTTCGCCCATAAATCAACTCTCTTTCTATCGAGAGAAATCCTTAAAAGGTAATAAACAGACCTCTATCTTAGGCACGAGATATTCCAAATTAGAACATGAAAGATTGCCATGGATATATCAAGCATTATTTACGGGACCCAAGTCTAAGAGACGGCAGAGCAGAGGCTTCTTGGACAGGCATCTTTTACGCAGCAAGCAACGCGTAACACTTGGGAGGGCAAATGCACCTTGAATTATAAACCAGGGCGATGCTAGCTTATTCAAGATAAAAGGAAGCATGATGGACAGAAATGTACTGTCGCTTCACTCACCCACGACGTCTTGTGGCGGCACTTGCGCGTCATTAAGCGTGGCGACAATTTTCTTGACCTCCTCCGTTGTTCCATTCTGCATCATTTGTATGTACAAACACAATAGACTCAGAAATTGTACCCAAAAAAAAAAAATTCAAAACAGACAGTCTCAAAAGCAAGCTAAGCATCACCATGCTCATCAGCACATTCAGCATCGCAAGAAGAACGGCTCAAATGGCATATGAAGAGGAAGCAGTGCACGTATACGAGCAATATCATTTCCCCAGGCATGAACAAAATTCCGTCAGCCATTAAATCTTTCCAAACTAATTCATACCATGACAACCACCAGCTACCTAATCATCCCACTCCGCCGACAATCGGAGATAAAAGCAAAAAAAAAAAAAAAACGATCAATCGGTGCGACAAAACCGATGCGCCGTCCGCGATCGAAGAAACGCTAGCGCGATCCAAAAGACAGATCGATTCGATCCCATCGTTTTCCCAAACGAAACGAGCTTAAAAACAGATAAACCCGATTCCAACCTTCCCCCGGAGCAATCAAAGCAGAGATCAAATCAAGCCGAAATCAGACAAATCCAAATGCACATGGAGAGTCTGCAAAGAAGAAGCACCGGAGAAGCAGAAACAGTAGTGAACTCACGCATTTCCAGTTGCCGCCGACGAAGAACTTCCTCGCCATATCTCCGATTCGCGGACGAAGTGAGCTCAAACGACACGCCGAGAGAGACGGAGAGAGAAAGAGAGAGAGTTTCGAGCTTGGATCTTTCGGTTCTTCTCGGGTGCGGATGCAGAGTGGAAAGTATATACAGCAATTTTTCCGAGCTTCCGGACACAGATTGAGGTCTCCGATCTGTGGTCGATTGAGAAATGACGTTGGCGCCCTCGCCAACGGGAATATTCCCCGGAATATACATTGATATTTTAAGGGAAATGACCGTAATAATCCTTTAATATGATTAATGAATTTTCTAAAATATATTTGATATAATTCCTGAACTTTAGTATATTTTCAATTTATTTTTTAAATTGAACATTAACCATGATCTTGAATTAATTAAACGACTAAAAAATTTAAAAATTATATTAAATAAAATTTAAGCATCGCATTACAAAAAGTCCACATATCATTTATGTCATTAACCTATTCCAAGAGGACGGCAGGGGGCAATTTGGTCAGATGGAATATGAGATTTTGTGGATGCAGGCACAGGGGGGGTTGCGGTGGGGGTCCACCGAAGGGATAATGCGGATAAAAGTGGGTGGAGCGAGTGGGCTGAGCTTGACCCATGTGAAGTGGCAACCTCTCACGGGCCGCTCGTGCGACCCTCTCCAAATTATCCAAGTCATAGGATTTACCTGGACTCCGAGAATCACTAAAATCCTCTGATTTTTCGATGATGAATATCCATCTCGGGCCATTGAATTTTCCTCTTTTTTATTTTTTTTTTTTGTGTAGGAGTAGTTTTGAAAAGAGACATAAGTGAGGCGATAAGGTGTTTTGGCTTTACTAATATAGAAAATCTCGTTCATGTATATTCCTAAAGAACAAATAGAGTTATGGTTATGCTAAATTATATTGTCAAAAGAAAACCGTAAGAAATTTCCAAATGCGTGCAAAGCATTGGATTTCAATTAGATGAAATGATGAACTCGATTTTGTTTTTATAATCTAGGGGCAGGAATCGAACCAATAATTTCGTAAGCCGAAAATATGGAAACACTCTTTTTTTTTTTTTTTGCCCCTAGCTCAATGATAGGGTTTTTTTTTTTTTTTTTTTCCTTTTTTGGGTATGAAAAAAGTGCTAACGCCGAAAGGGTAGGGTGGGTGAGTTTCGTTAAATAAATAATACATCAGTCACTTCTTGCAATATTATTTAATGTTTTTACACTTTCACCCATGACCATCGATTCCAATTTTTGACTCAAGACAACTCGTCCAACTCCTCGAGCTATCTAGAGGACCATCGATTTTACCCTTGGAGTGTTTTCACAATTTTATAACTCAAAATTACAAGAAGAAGAGAACTCCTCTAAAATGTCAATTCTTTTGGTTCTTTCTTCTTGTTCATTCTTCTTGTGACGAGCATAATTTCTCACTTATATAGAGAAAAATTCATAACCTTAATGTCATGAACTACGGTTTTTTAAAAGTGCAATTGATTGAGGAAGTAGTCAAGATGACCCCTAGAACTTCTAAGAGTCTAGGGTTTTATTAATAGTCTAAAATGTTCTCATGGGTATTATCTATAATGTACACTTGTATGCTAGAGGGTTCTTGAATTGATGGACTAGCTTATGAGTATGAAGTATAGATCTCCACCATGAGATTAAGAAGAGACCTATGATTATTATTAGAAGGTTTCAACTATATATAAAGAATCCATTCCCTTTGCATCATCCCTCTATTCCAACATAATAAGAAACAAAAAAGAAAAAATTATCTCCAAAAGCATTTTCAATCTAAAGTTTCCCTAATTTGGGGTTGACCAAATGAGGGAGTGAGCAATAAATTGAGGAGAAGGTTGTGCTTAAGTTATTCTAGTAAGGGGTGAATGAATAAAAAAAGTTTCTAGTGCCACACAATATCGCAATTTCATATTTTGCCCTAGACATTAAGGGTGTGTTTAGTAATATTTATATTTCTCTATTTTCCTGTTCTTTTGTTCATTGGAATAGGAAAAAAATAATAATCTTTTTGTATGCGTCAATTAATTTTTCTATTTTCTATAATAGATTAGTGATCAAGAAATAAATTGAGAACAAAAATAATAAGTAATAAAAAAATTAATTTTTTCTTTGTTCCCGATAAAAAAAAGAAAAACAAGTCATTTCTTTTTCATCCAACCCAAGCCTTTGCTCATTTTGCTTAGTTTGCCCTAAACACTTCCTCTCACTATAAATTTTTGGGAAAATCTCTCTCTCCTTCGTTTCTCACTCAAGCACGCCTCATGCGATCTCTCTGCCTCTCTCCTCTTGCCCGCCTTCACGTGATCGGCGCCTGATTTCGAGCGCTACCTTGCATTTCCTAGGTAAAACCGGCTCGGTGAACTCGACAGCGCTTTATTTTTATGCAGCAATTAGAAAACTACCGACAAATAGTGGCGAATTGCGTGGCATCCATATGGCAATTCTTATTACTAAAACGGAAATAGAAATTTAATTATTTTAAACCAAAAGTAGATAATTTTAAATTTCAGGGAAAAGATCCAAAGTCCGGACCTAAGCATGTCCTTAAACTACTTCGTTAGCGGAGTTAACCTCAACAGTAAAATTGGGTAATGATAATCGCGGGGTCCGGACCACCCTTAATTCGGGTCCCCCAGCCTTGATTCTAGTGAAGCCCTTCTCCTGGCAATTCTTATTACTAAAACATAAATAGAAATTTAATTATTTTAAACCAAAAGTAGATAATTTTAAATTTCAGGGAAAAGATCCAAAGCCGACTTAAAATTGAAACAAACGCACGTGATAACAATAACTAACTTTTTTTTTTCAATTTAATTTGGCTTTTGTGTTATAATTTTCAACACGACACAAAAATACATAATTAAGCCTTACATGAAATTGATATTGTCCGTTTGAACATACATATACTTTCGTAAAAATCAGTTCCAATGATCTCATATTAATGGAGTGTCTTTTAAGTGACTTATCTACTTCTTAAGTTAAATTATTGGTTTAAAGCATCTGTGTCTCCAGCTTCTTGTAAAAAGATTAGAAATAGAATAACTTGTCAATATTATAGAGTAAGGAATGCAAGGCAGAGTATAGAATATTCAATATATACGGTTTTCTCTTTAGATGTTTACCAAAAGATTAGTTATGAAACAACTTTTGGGAAAGTTGTCCAAAAATTCTAAATCTATTTTACTTTTGGGTTAATATCTTAAAAAAACCTCAAACCTGGTACACTTATGACAGATTTATTCAAAACTATTTTTTTGATCACAAAAAACCCCAAACTAGTATACCTTTGACAAATTTACCCCAAACTGGTACACTTAAGACAAATTTACCCTCTGTTAGTTTTTGTTATATTTTATTGTCAAATTATTAAGTTAAATGACATGTGACAATTGACTAGTCTACCAATTTGGGATTTTACGATCCATTTATCAGAGTTTTTAAATTTTTTTGATTTTTTTTGTATTAATACAATTTAGCGAAAGATATATTTGTCACAAATTTATCAGTTTTAGGTTTTTTGCGGTCGAATAAATTAGTTTGGGATAAATTTGTCATAAATGTACCACTTTAGAGTTTTTTATGGTCAATCGGGGTAAATTTGTCACAGGTATACCAGTTTGGGGTTTTTTATGGTCAAAAAAATAGTTTTGAGTAAATTTGTCACAAGTGTACCAGTTTGAAGTTTTTCAGAGTATTAACCATTTACTTTTTACCAATTAAACTTTTCAATTTTGTCATTTGAATCCTACACAATTTCATTTTTGCCAATTAAGTCTATTTTGCCAATTTTGGTCTAAATTCGTTGACTTGAATATTAGTCATGTCACATAAGACGATCAAATATAATGTGAACATTTTAATTGTATTTCAACAAATTTTCCAAATTTTTATGGATTTTTAATTTTATTTCCTTTGCTTTGCTTTTTCTTTTGAGTTTTTGGAATTAGGGCCCAGGAGGGCCACGATGCTCTCGTTGGCCAAAGCACAGTGCATTAGCCCTCACCTAGAATCCGTGAGGAATGCAACACCCTTGTTAGATCTAGCCAAGCAATGGCTTGGTGGCCCTTGTCAACCTTAACTCCAAAACCCAAAAAAAAAAAGGAAAAAAATCATAAAAATTCAAAACAAAAAAATCTAAATATTATTTAAAAATGTTCACGTCAGCGTTAGCCGTATCACATAGGACAAATGGTGTCCATGTCAAATTTTATCAAAATTGGCTAAATGGATTCAATTGGCATAAGGTAAAAATATCTAGAACTCAATTGACAAAATTAAGAGGCTATGGCCAAAGTGTAATAAGTATATGACTTTTTGGGCAATTTTTCCAATGACTTTTCAAATATAGAAAAATTTTGATCTAAACAATTATATATGGTTTTATTCTTTTCGAGCTAGGAGCACGAGTTTAACGCTAGAAATCACAAACCTAGCAACAAGACTCTCCTTTTACTTTAGATCTTTTAAATTTTGAATCTCTTCCATTTTCATTTTTTTTTAACTCCTAACAATATTATCTACTCCTCCCGCATATCTTTCAGTATCACCATAACGCAACTGCTTCTTCTCCCATTAATGTCTTCTTCAGTTTTTACTCAACGATGGATCAGAAGATGACCCAAGAACCAGCATTTAGAGCTAACTCATCACCCTCGACTTGTTCTCCGATCAAAGCTTTCTTCGCAATACCGAATCCTCGGGTCGTTCGCCTCCTCGTCATCAGCAGCGCAGCAACATTTTCCCTCGGTATCGCGATGATGGTCGAATGGTCTTTACACGCGAAGCACCATCATGGGTACGAGTGGTTGGTCTATTTTGCTGCACTCGTCGTTGCCCTTCCGATCCTGGCTTGGACGGTCCTCATTCTCTCCGCTGCTTTCCTGAGCGGTGGGGCTTCTAGTCTGGAGCGATTGAGAGCGACCGGCCCGCCCGATTCAATCTTGTCAAGGCCGCAGCGAAAGGAAGGGGATGAGGAGGCAAAGCACAAAGAGATTTGCTCATCTGATCACGGGCAAGGGTTGGTGCGAGATGAAGTTAGTGACGTGCAAAACGAGGGTTTTGGTGATCGTGTTCGTGCTTATGGTTTGACAACCACCGTGAAAGGTTCTCGGGTTCCCTATAATTCATCGAGAACTACAGCGGCGGATGGTAAGATTGCTTTCGAGAGAGCATTTTCTTTGCCGTCGATGGGCAATGCTCGCGAATACAATGACGTCCAGCGAAGGTTGAGCTCTTGTTTGTGATGGAATGTTCTTGTTTGCTCGCTGAGGTGATTTAAGTTGGAGTTATCTTCTCTTTTTTGCCATTTATTTGCACTGCTGTTGTTGTCGAGTTTGATTTGGCATGACGAAAGATTTTAATCCTTTTGGTATTTAATCTGATTTACTGCATTGTATTATATTACACAGTCGTATATGTATATGCATTATTATGAAAACTAAACTCATGATTTGTAATTTCATAGGCAATATGCGAATATAAACAAGAGAGATTCTTACCAGCATAGACATGAAAAAATTGTAAGCCTGAAAAATGCAAAATATCCTAGCATGTGGCAAGACGGTGTTCAGTACTTCCTGCTTTTAAAATTTTTTGGAAATTTTGCTTTTATTCAATGCGAAACGTTTAAAAAAATTCAAATTGACATTTTAACTTTATATTTAATTTTCAAAACTTAGAATAATTATCTTCTATTGAATTTGCTTTAAAAATAATTAAAAGAAGAAGAAGAAGAAGCAAATCGATCAGCCTGATAAAAAATATAGCAACTGGAACTTGCATAACTTTTTAAATCCAGTTAATTCGACCTTACGTTTGATTAATAGAAACTGGTTTGTCTGTTTAAGTGATAAAATGCGAAAAATCTTCCTGCCATTGTGAACTCGAAGTAATACATAGGGCATAAAAATAAAATAAAAATCAAACATGAATATAATAGTGAAAAATATTTTACTGAAAGTTGACTTTTCATTTTTTATGCAAATGATGGTGATTTTAGATAGGAAAGTGTTTGGAATGTCTCTTCGTTTATTTTACGAAAAATGAATGTTTTAAAAAACCAAAAAAAATGAACCCTTAGAAAAATGAATAAATGAAATATTTTTTTGATCGTTTACAATAATATTTAAATATAAATTATTGTTGATGGTAATTTTTTTCGTTGACTAATGATTTCAAATTCATTTTCTATGAAATAAACGGAGCCTAAATGTAAAAATGAAATGCAAGGCTTATAAAAGCGAATCATGAACGCTGGAAATGAAAGGGGTAGAAATTAATGTATTTATCAAACATAGTGGGAAGTCGTGTTTTGATAGATAATTGTACAATTACAATGGAAATGGTATGGTAGCCCATTGATTACAAGAACGGCCTACAAATGCAAACCCTTCGAGATTCTTAGCATTCTGCTGATACGTCGACAATCATTATTCACAACACTAAGAAAGTACAACTTCCAAGCCAGTCAAATAATCAACCGTGACATTGGTCTGTTTAGTTCACTTTTTTCAAAGAGCTTTTAGCCTCCAAAGCTCTTTAAAAAAATATCAAAGCATTTGGCAAGCATTTAAAAATAGCTTTCAACTAAATGCTGACATTAGGAATATTGGGAGCTTAATGCTACTTTGGCCCAACAATTCCAAAATAACATTTGCGAAATGTTAAAACTATAACTAAAATATGTTTTCCTTCTAAAACTATATCGCAATTTTTTTGATTTTTCGATTTTGCTCCTCCTTGTAACTATTTATCTTCTTTGCACGAGAGCAGCCGATAAGGACAAATTTGGCCAGTGAAGGACTGTGCGACCCAAGTGACTTGAGCAACCATTGCCTAACTCTTGTGATCTCAAGCAACCCTCATCTGAAGTCGCACAACATGAGACAACATTAGACGGCCTTTGCATGGGTCTCATGTGATCCGGGCAGTAGTCGCCTGCGTCGCGTGCTGCCTAAGTCTCGCTAAGGATCGCTCGATCAAGTGACCATTGCATGGGTTGCACAACTCTTGTGGGAGGTTGCTTGTGGTCAAGCGATGGCCACTAAAGCTAGATCTAGCTCTTCAGCATAGGGCTTAAGTTTATATATAAAATATAGCCAAAGCCCACTTCAAAAGAATTTTGGCGCCTCTATTCAACGTCTTCATCCACGCGTGTTATTCTATTTTGGGCCCGTTTGGTTCGGCTTTTGAGGAATGCATTTGCCAAAATGTAAATACCTTTGGGTGAATGGGGTTTTCCAAAATACAAATATCGTTTGGTAAAATTTGCATTGAGATACAACTTTGGCCAAAATACCATTTGGTAAAATTTGCATTTATAAATGACTTTTATTAAATTAAAAAACAAAAAAACATCGTATTAATTTTTTTGATGTCCGGCCACCGGACCGCCGGATGACCGGGCGCGACCCCGTGTGACGGTCGCCCAAGGTCGCGCGACCTCGAGGTGACGCTTGGGTCGCGCCACCCAGGCCATCAGTCGTTTGGGTTGCGCAACCCAGATGTCGCTTGAGGTCTGGAGATGGTCGCCGGGGTTGGGCGACCCTCAAGTGGCGGTCGCCGGTGCCTCGCGCGCGCGCGCGACTCCTTGGCCGGAGGTCGTTGGCCTCCGGTCAACTTCTTCGCAGTGGTGTGTGTTGATTTTTGGAGAAGATGAATAGTACCGAATTTGCATTCCGGAGATGCAACTTCCCAAAGTACCTCCGGAGCTGCATTGGGCTAAAAGTCTTTAGAGTCACTTGGAGATGCAATTGCATCTCGCCAAAGTCGCCCAAAATACCGAACCAAACACGTTTGCATCTGGTCAAAGGACTTTAGAGTCCAAATGGGCTTTCCAAATGCCCAACCAAACAGGTCCTTTGTCTCGAACATGTAGTCAAATTTTAAGATTTGTTAGTCTCGCGTGCTCTGTTGATGAGTCACGATACACTCTGCGCATCTTTTGACAATTTCTCAACATCAAATATCCTGTAGCCGTCGACGATTGTAGCGCATGGCGGTTGGTGTGCACGCCATACAATTGACTATAATTGTTTTTCTCCACCAACCGATCTAACTCAATCATTTTTTATCACAAAGGGTTGACATTTTCCTTTTTTTTTTTTTTTGTGTAAACAACTTGACTAGAAAAAAAAATCATATTAATTTTAGGTGTTAATATCTAAAAAATTCCGAACTAGTACACTTGTAACAAATTTATTTCGAAATAATTTTTTGATCATAAAAAATCATAAACTAATACACTTGTAATAAATTACTCTCTATCAACTTTTGTCAAATTTTACCGCTAAATTTGCTTACATGAATGACAAATGGTGACATGTCTTGCCACATGAAAATCCATAAGGTTGACATCACAAAAATTTCCAAATTGGTTATAAATGTATTAGTTTGAGATTTTTTGTGATATTTACTTTATGAATTTCTATGAGGATTTGTCATGTCACCATATGTCATCTAGGTTAGCAAATTTAACATTTAAATTTGACAGAAGCTAACGGAAGGTAAATTTGTCACAAAATACCAGTTTAGGCTTTTTATCGTCAAAAATTAGTTTGAGATTTTTAAGAGTATCAATCCTAAGTTTAGAAGGGAAGAGGGATATACTCACCATTTTTTTGTTTGAAATTTATTATTTTTTTTCCATATCTGTCACCTAGGAAGTAATGACATTCTTTGAGAGTTTTTCGTGTCGTGTCAAACATTTTGACATGTGTTCGATACTTTCCGACATTTCGAACACTTTTCAATACTTGGTTAACATGTGTCGAAAAATTTGACACTTGGTCAACTTTATCGATACTCTTCGACACTTAAATCGGAATTTCAACATACGAGTTTTTGATTTCAATATGCAAAATCAAATTTAAAAATTTTCAATAAATAAGAGGTTAGAATATATATATACATATGAAAAAATTATAAAATAATAAATGGGAAAAGAAGAAAAACTTGATTTTTTTTTTTTTTTTGACTCTCACTTCCCATGATAAAAAATTCACACTCTAAGTTTTTTTCTCTTTCTTTCCGATACGTTTGACAAGTGAATCCAATATGTGAATTGCTTGTTTTTTCTCTCTAAATTTTATGGATTATTTGAAGTTGAATTTGTTAAATTGAAATGAAGAATGATATTAATAAATGATAGATTAATATTTTTAGTTTAAATTCACTCTAGATTTATTTATGTATTTATTTGAATCAAATTAATTTGATTGAAATAATCATAAAATGATAATTTATTATGTATATAAAAATATACATTTAATGTAAACCTTTTGTCTTAATACGTTTGGTAAAATTTGTATTTGTAAATAACTTTTATTAAATTAAAAAAATAAAATTGTCGTGTCATGTGTTGTGTGTTGCGTGTTGCGTGTTGGTTCTACTTAGCCCATCACCCACATTCCTCCCGTTCCCCTTCTTCCCGGACAAAGCGAAAGCCGAGGACTAAATTTAAAAGAAAACAAAAGAAAAGAAATTTCATAAGATTGCTTTGCAATCGCGCGCGGAGTCATTTCTTTTCTCCTCATTTTCAGATTCCCAATTCGTTTTCCCGCCAGCGCCGCCTATCACCTTCCCGCCAATCCCGACGGCCGACGGCGCAGACCCTCGTCCAATACATCATCGCTCCCTCTCTCTTCCCTTCGGCTCGCCGGCTTTTCTCCGTCGTCTCTGCCACGGCCGTCGCTCGCTTCTCGCCGCGAGAATCCCTAGATCCGCCCTCCAATGGCGGTCCAGTCCGAGCCCGACTACTCCCTCTTCACCGCCCAAGAGGTGAGGCATCACGCTCCTGCACGCACATGCGCCTCCTCGCGTGCGTTGTTCTGTCGCTTTTTAAGGTCACTGACGCCGGATCCTTTGCGCCTGCTTGGCTCTCTCAGATCGAGTTCGTCGCGGAGGACGAGTTGATCGAGATCGTGCCCAACATGCGGATGGATCCGCTCAACCTGATCTGCGTGAGTCCCCCGCGTCCGACGCTCCTTTCTCTGGGCATCGGATGCTTCTGCGCGCGCGAGTGATTTTCGTTTCCCCTTTTTTGATTTGGAGAAGTCTTACTGAGTCGCGTTGGCTGACAGGGCGATTTCGGTCCGTTCCTCCCGCAAATAGCGGCTCAAGTGCCTCTGTGGCTAGCCGTGGCTCTGAAGAAGCGAGGCAAGTGCACGATTCGGCCTCCTGAATGGATGTCTGTGGGTAGGTTTCCCCGTTTTCCCTTGGCTTCTTTGGGTGCATATATGTTAAGGTAGCTTGTAGGCCTGCGAATATCTTGTTTTGGACATTGGAGTAGGATCTGATCGAATGTGCTGATTATTTTCTCAGCTCGGGCATTGTTTTAGCTGAGAAGGGTTTGTTTAATTGCTCGAGTTTTTTTTTCGTCTGGTGCTTGTGGTAAATCTCGGACAAAATGCACTTTTTGTAGTTCCTCTTTTAGTCTATTTGGACTCTCGTACATTTGAGAGGGGCATCTTTGGAATATAGTAGATTATGAGAATTGATTAATTGTGGACGCCTAATCGGATAACAAATTGATGTCGCCTTTCAAACGGTGAAAGCTAGTCCTATGTCCATTGACCTAGTGGACAATGGTGTTTTAGTAGAGGACCTCGTTATCTTTGCGAAGAACTTTTGGCTGCAAATGGGTCAGTACATCTCCTTTGAAAGTTCTTTGCTAGTTTTGTACATGTTGGATATCAAGTAGTGCTTCCACAAACAGATGAAGATACTAATCAAAGTCGAGTTCATCTCGAACAGAGTTTTCTCAGCATCATGATTGCTATATTTCCCATCATTCTGCTTTCTTTTTTTATTTTCGTTCCTAATCTATAGTTGTACTTGAAAAGCTGTACAGACATTAGAGGATGTCAAGATCATTTCCCATTAATAAGGATGAAATTGTTGTGTGTATGGCTTACAAAAACTGTCCAGTAAGTTCAATTTGGTTTTGGGGTTTGAATGCTCAAGAGTTAGTTTTAGTTGATATGATGTTGTTATTGTAGGAGTATTATTGATTCGTCAGGAAGCTGATGATGTACTAGGTCCAAGTACACCATTCCTTTACTCATCAATGTTCCAGATTACTGGAACCTCTCTCTTTCTTGACACTGCCACAGTATTGGTTTATCACAGAAAAACAAAGTAGGTAAACACATATGAGAAACCTTGGGATTTGGAATGCCACCAGAGGTGAAGCTTGTTGATGTGAATTCTGTGTTAGCAGAGAAACCAAAATGCTGTGTATTCTAAATTATCAACGATCTGAAACTCTACTTCCATTTTATGGTACACTAAAGGTCTGGAACCTCTGAATTTGTGTTCTATGTTCATGCATGAATAATTGATTCACTTTCACATGATGTATTTCTGAAATCTCAGTTCGATGCATACACTTTTTAAGAAAAAGTTGACATGCAATGTGGAATCATATTCAGGTGGACATAATCCAAATAGAACCAAATCATATCATTTTATTTGACGATACAATCAGAAGGGTTACCGCTATCATATTGCAATCCATGCTCCATGTAACTTTAGGAGTTATTCAACAGTAGACTGTTATAAACTTAAAATCTCCATGTTGTAAATGGATTGTGACTATTGGATGTACATGGATTTTTTAAGTTGAGAAGGATTGCTGAGCTACTAGGTTGTGAACCAATCAAATTTTTTTCTTTTTCTTTGTTTTTTGTTTTTGTTTTTGTTTTGGATGTTAGCGGACACATTTGGCATGACAGACCACTGAAATTTGTGAACTTTTAATTTTTTAACATCAAATGTAACCATATCTTTTTGACATGAGTTCTCTCTTTTCTAGAAAAACTGACCCATGTTCTGGAAGCTGAACGAGATTCTGAAAGAGAATTTCAGTCTTTACCATTCCATTATGTGGAAATTTCAAGACTTCTTTTTGACCAGTAAGTATATGAAGTTGGTTTTTGAATGTGCATATCAGTTGATGTGTAGTACCAATTCTTACTTCTCATGTGATCAACAGTGCACGGGATGACATTCCTGACGGGTATATGGTGGGTTAGAAAGTTTTTCATTTTGTTGTCTTCTTTCCCAACCTTTCGTAATTACGCATGAGGAATACTAGAGCAACCTTAAGTTATGTTGTCTGCCGTAGGTGAGGTCTCTCACTGAGGATATAAGGGATGTGAGATTTCATAAAGTTCAAAGCAGCCTGGAGTCATTTGATGGTCGAACATCTGCAGTACAAGTATGCTTTTTATCCTAGTTCTATTCATTTGTTTGCTGGCAAAAAAATCTAACCATTTTCATTTCACACAGAGGCATATTTTGTCTCAGTTTTTTGAGTTATTCTTATAGTGTAATAATGAAACTAAGTAGAAGATGTTGAACACATGATACCAGCTGATTACACCTATGGTGCTCTGGTCGTCTCCACACATTCGCCATTATTTTTATCATTGGGTTCATGACCTTGGTCAAGATTCAACTAGCAGACTCAGCTTCTGGGAAAGTATGATCATTCTAATTGGCCACATTTCGTCTCTATGTGGAGTGGGCACTATTATCCAGATTCACTTCTAGCAGACTGTAAAATAACTGTCATGCACGGTCAGGGTGATTAGGTAATTAACTGTAAGATAATTTGACTATTTTCTGGATACATGGAAAACGAGCTTTCTCGAGCTTATCAAAACTTCTATCGTCTTTCAAATCTAACCAAACCTTTTGCTGGGAGATCTATCATCAACCATCTGTTACAATGTTATAAAGTCAAACCAGCACAAATGATTTGTGTTGGCCTCAGTATATTTCTTGTGCATCTCTGTAGCTGGGCATATTCAGAACAGAACCATAAGCAGCATAGGATAGCTTTTACTCTGATAGTTACAATTAAGTTGATTAACAACTGGCAAGCTGGAGCAGTTCCTTTCATGAATTTCAACAATTAGCAAGTTATATAAGATTCCCATGGGGTGCTAGAATTAAATGTTTGCAGGGATTCTTGACACTCAATGGACATTTCTCAACCTGAGGATTTGTAGTCTCAAAAGTTCTGTAATTTGACAGATAAAATCCTTATCGGCTATGGAGGTGAATATAGTTCGTCCCTTTGTCGCAAGAGCCCTACAGTCATTCCAGAAGCTTGATAGTCTGCTGCCAGATACAGATTCAATGCCAAATAATCAACCACAACAAGCAGATAAAGCCGCAAAAGGACGAGTATGTTCTTACTTAACTTTCACCCTCTATGATACACTTAGTGTTTTGCTAGGCTAGTAGGAAAGGTTGAGATATTAGAACTGACCTTGTCAGATACATGACTGGTGTGGTAATTGATGTGAACTTTTTATGGGCCGAGAGTTAATGTTTTAAACCACATGCTTAGTTCTTGACCTTCCATGAGAAGGATTCTTGGTAACATACATCTGGACAGGACTACATGTGGATGACAATCCCTAATAGAGTTTGTTTATCCATGATGCAGCGTGTGCTGCGGGGAAGGTGAAGGTTGTCGCCAGTCATCCTCATCATGTTGTGTCATGGAAATGTTGCTCAACCGTGCAAGAAGGTCAGGAACTTGTTTTCTCTTTATAGGGTCTAGATTTTTGTTGTGGACTTTGCCTTTTGAGTGAGCTTGGATAAGTTATTCAACTTCACAGCATGTGAAATGGAAGACAAGGATATGCACACTTACATAGTTGTAAATATCTGGCTTAATGACACATCCTCTATGCTTTTGAGTACGTTGAAGAATATGCAGCAGATTGAGTATAATCATCAGTATCTGTATTATATATTTTTTTTTTGTAGATAGGTTTTAGGCCGTTATATAAGGTAGTTATGCATTTGGGTACTAAGTAGGTTCTCTCTATATCCTCTATAACTAGAGCCTCGATGTAATCTTTCATTGGGTGGCAGGACGCCTTCCTCTTTACGGCTTAACTTTCTTCTCTAATCCTGGGTGCTGTTCTCTAGCTCTACATAGCCGCAGAGACTTTAAGTCAATAACTGGATGTCTGATAAAAGACAACTGCATTTCGCCTCAGCCAAATCACCCACATTTCGACTGGAAATAGTTCATTCCTAGGGATATTTTAGATGATTAAATCAAACGTTGCTGGCGATGTCATCTTGGATCCACTCCCTCAAAGGGTTTTTGAAGCTGTTGACTGTCGAGTATTTACTAGAAGGTCATTGATGATAAATTAACACTCATATATGCTATAAATAATGTTAGTTATCTGAGTGAAGTTATAACAGCCTTTTATGAGAGGTTAGTTATTAAGACACTATATTTATAAATAAACAAGTATAATGAGAATTTTAACGTATTATTTGATCAATAAGAGAATTTAGTTTGATATCCACAGAAGATTTATGTAATGGCCTTAAATAAATTTCATAATCATCTCAATTGATTACTAGGATTGCTCACGTAATATTCATCATTGATATCATATAACATTATCTAACAATAGCAATGTGTAGATAATCGATAGTAGTAGATGATCTTTTATCACGCAAATTCAGTACTTTGTGACTAATATTACAGCGTATTAATAAGGGGAAGGAATGGAATAGGCATCCCCTAGATCTAGCTAAGGATTGCCCAATACTTCAAAAGCTTGGAATGGGCAATTTCCTCTAGATGGTCACCAAACAATCCCATTCTTGCATATGCCAAACTATGATCTTCAATTCCTTTGGTCACGGTTATTGTAGCCACTGTTTGGGGCCACAGGCCCATGTTTCTGCCTCTCTTTCGTTCTTTCGAAATATTGGAATATGGTTAATTTTCTTTGCCATAGAGCCTACGGCTCACTCGGTGGTGCCGATCCACGCCATGCTGTTGCGTAGCCCATGACACGGCCTATATCAAGCTGGCTTGGGCCAACGGGTGGCTCGGTTCATGACTAGTGACATGACTGTCTCCAGCAAGTGTCTCAGAGGTTCAAATGGGGTCTATCGGAGAAATTGTTTAATCAATTCTAAATCCATTCTATGGATGTCAATTATTTGAAAATTTTCAATTTTATACTAATTTAGTCGCAAATTTTTTGACAAAATTCTAATGTTATTCTTCCAGTCAATTTTTGCTTTTCGCCAGAAATTGCTAACGTGTAGGAAGGCTAATAATGATTGAATTGCCATGTCAGTAATTTCTATTAAAAATTAGCCGGAAAAATTACAACGGAATTTTGCGAAAAGATTTGAGACTAAATTGGCAAAATTGAAAAGTTTAGAACTGTATTGGTATTCGTACAATAAATGTATGACTGATTAGGCAATTTTCTCGGCAGATACATTGTTTGATCTTTTCACGAAACCAATAGATTTTCCGCGCACATAGTGCTCCCGATATATCCTCCTCGAAGGTACTTAGTATTTTTAAATAGCCAAGATGCAATCAGGAAGCAAAAGAACAAAAGCAATAGCTGTATGCGCCTGTGAATTGGCAATTGGGTTTTGGTCCAGGATTGGTATGACGGTACCTCCAATTGCCAAATGCTTGCCATCCAGAAACCCAATCTCGAAAGAGACCATTGGGGGGATATTCACAAGATGCCGGTGCACCATTCCCGGGAGAGACCCCAGGATATGGAATAGAATATCCTCCTGGCATCCCTTTTTCCCTTCGTCCCAATCCATATCTGCTCATGCTCTGTAGATAAGATCATCTACTCCCACTTATGAAAAGGACGTATACCATCCGCGGTTTCGACACATACCACCGAGCAATCATGGAAAAATAGAGGGTGTAAATAGAACTTTGAAAACATATTTCCTAATGTAAAGTTTAGAACCATGAAATTTTTTCGGAACCAAAATAGTTATAAACTTCTTACAATTATTCTAATTTAGTCATAAAGATTTTTTTATCAATTTAGTTAAATTTTTCGCATTTATATCAATTCAGTTCATTCGGTTAATTTTGATCATTTGATGCCGATATGAACGTTAATTGGCACTGATTGTCTTGCCTGTGCTGACATTTTTTAATTTTTTTATTTTTTTATTTTATTTTTTTTATTTTCTTCTTCATCTGGGTGGAGTGACATGACATAAATATAAAAATTTTATAATTAAATTAAAAAAAAATATAATAAGTTTTAGACAGTTTTGGTAAATTTTCCAAACTTTTCCCACCCTTGTCCATCTGATCTGTGGAATTTGCTTTGTCATTTGGGAGTAGGGACAATTTGTAGCCAAAAAAGTCAAGGAAAGCCTTATCCGAAAAGCATTTACCGGGTCGTCGTCGTCATCGGGCCGTCAACCCCTCCTGGGACCTTCTGCAAGTTGCCCTTTACTTTTTACTTCAATGATTCACGAACAATAGTTGGCTAGGCCCACAGCAGAAAGAAGGAACAAAGAAGGGAAAGGAAAAGAAAAGGAAAGAACCCACCCCACCACCACCACCACCACCACCACCAAGCATTTCAGATTTGACATTAGATTTCAGCTCAACCGATCCCTGCCAAAAGCCATACATCGTCATCGTTGCCATGGAGCTTCGTCTCCATTCATTTCGTCCCTACATGGGGTCGGGATTTATGATGCTGGATAGGTTGCTCCACTGGACCTCGGCTGTCATCTCCCTCCCACCTATCCGGTGGTCGCTCGCCAAATGTTTAGCTCCGAAACCACACACCCAACATGTCCCTCTTGTTCCCTAATAATGCTGTCCTCGTCAGTCAGTCGAATCAACCTAGAATTCCCTAGAAACTGAGGAGGAAAAAATGGGCATTTTTATATTAGATACCCCTGTGTCCTTCGCTCCTTCTGACCCCTCTTTTCACATACCAATCTAGTTTGTTTTATGTTAATGGACACTTATGTCATGGAATGAATGCTGCCGGTGATGTCCCGCCATTGAATGAGTTCTCAATTGTTTATTTCGATTAATTTTGCAATGATTTGATTCTATCTACACAAAGGTCGAGGTTTTTATATGTACCGTTTCACATGGTTGATCCCGGGGCTTTTGTTTTGGACATAGTGTGTGGTCCATGATAATGTATGTCCAACATGAGGCATGTGATTGTTCTTCTTGATGATTATGATCTTAGCATAATTCACTTTTATTGTTATTATTATAATTGCTATGCTGCGCTGCTGTGGGCTCCACCTGTCCAGTTCATGGTCTGTTTCAATATCGTACACTATTATTAGCCGTAAACATTCGAGCACCTTGACAGCCCTTCCTCCTACCTTTTTTTTTTCCTGAAAGGTTTTGTGATGATGTTGCCTTCTTATTTTGGTTTTGATTGCAATGTCAGGCTGAGGATTGAGTAAAAGCTAACGCAATGCCATGGCGGTCCCGTTGATGCGATTCGGAGTTAACCAAGTAAAGATTGATTGGTAATGGATCCGTTCATGATGGTAGCATTAATCTTGTGATGTGACAAATTATATAATGTCCACTAATTGCGCAGAGAATTTTAGTGAATGATTCTTGGGACAATACTTACCTACTTGTCTCGGTCCATTTGAGGCTGAATTATTTTATTTGGCACAGACTCGAGACAATTAACAAATGACAAGCTATATGAACTTGATTATGTGATGAAAATGCTTATAATTAGACCAAGTCTAAGCAATAATTAGACCAAGTCTAAGCAATTGCCCATGCATTGTCATTCTCCCCGTTTTTGCTCTCTTTCCTTTTGTTTCGTCAAAAAAAAAAAAAATTGGGAAATGAATAGACAATGTCTTGACTAGAAAATGGTGTAGTGAAAATAGATTTGAGGGAAAAATGTGGAAGCAGGCAACTAGACAAAATTTGCATAATAATTCAAGGTTAATACTTGTGCAGACAATGATTAATTATGAAAAGGGTATTAAACAGAGACATCATTATGGAAATTTAGAGACGATAAATATGAGACTCTTTTTAATTGCACAATAATCCAAGGTTATTACTTGTGCAGACAATGATTAAATATGAAAATGGTATTAAACAGAGACATCATTATGGAAATTCACAGATGATAAGTATAAGACTCTTTTTTGATTGCACAACAATCCAAGGTTAGTACTTGTGCGGACAATGATTAATTATGAAAAGGGTGTTAGATCATTATGGAAATAAGATGATGTAGACTCTTTTTCAATGTATAGTAGTCATGATGTGTCCGTTGAAATGAAATATGAACTTTAAACCTTTCTTGTGCAATTTTAAGTTGTCATTGTTTCCTTTCGCAATTAGAGTTATGGTTATCAAAGTCGTGAATTAGATCTTGTGATTGATGGTCTTACGATCCAAAATTTACTAAATGATTTCAATCGTACAAAAATTGATTAAGGTAAGATCATGGTAGCATTGCTTGTTTCAATTGGCAATAATGTAAAAAGGAAAAAAAAAAATGTGATATTGTAAGATTTTACTTTCGCTTGTTAGACGACACAATTAGTTCACAAAAAATAAGTTTTGGGCCGAAATTGGTAAAGCCTAGCCTATAATATGTCTAAACCACAACTCCAAATAGAACTTAGAAACAATTTATATCGATAGTAGTAATGATAATTTTTCGTTCAGAAAACCAACATGACTCGAAAGGTCAATAGAACACACAGTTTTTCAAATACATCAGTTTGATATCTTCCCACAAATCAGTAATTTGGATAAAATTCTTTTGTATAAAACAAAAAAAATAGAAAATTAATCTTCATAATTTCTTTCCATTGAAGGGCTAATGATTTATTCAAAATTTTCCTTTTTAGGAATTTCATTGATGACACGAGACAAGAATATTTTTTCATGTGCTTATGGTGTTCCATTTTTTAACTTTTGAAGTGAAAATAGCATTATGGGAAAGGTGTAATTTAGACTAGAGGTAACGAAGTTTTTCCCATGGCCAACCTATTTGCAGTACCTCTCAAGTACTTGTCTCATTTACTTGGGACTTACAACAAGATGGACCCATATCGTTTCAGCATCTTTCAGATGGTTTGTAAAGTCTTTAAGATGTTATGTTAGCAAGATGGACCCATATCGTTTCAGCATCTTTTGGATGGTTTGTAAGGTCTTTAAGATGTTAGCATCCGATCTTATGGGCTCGACAGCAATTTTAACGACCTTGATCAGAGCAGATCATAAGTGAACCATTGGTTGCTCCCTTAGGACCTAAAAAAAGATAGTGAAAATTAATTTGGATAACAAGTACATCGTCCATGAAATATCAGCCGGAAAAAAGAAAAAAGGAAAATGAAAAAGGAAAAAGAAAAAGGAATCGTATGCTTCTGTGGAAGAATCCCTCCACATGTTTGAACCGCCCATGGAAAAAAAGGTGTTTTCACGATGCGTGAGTTTATTTCTCCGGTACCGACCAAAACAAAAAGTTTATTATTTCTCCGGTGATTTCCTTTTTTTTTTTGGTCGGTTTACTCTGGTGATTGGATGATTGGAGCCGGAGGAAGGCGCGTCGCCACGTGGGATTTGAAGATAAAGATAACGGCGGGGCCCACACGCACCATCTTTCAAATCAAGGGCCAGCTGGACTCTCCAAAGTGTCAATTGGCCGACCGTCTAATCATTACTTTTTTTTCCCAACCCAAAAATAAAAATTATTATTATTATTATCATCATCATCTTTCGGTGTAAATATATCAAAAAAACCCAAAATTACGTCCAAAAATAAATATGCACGATAGTTCTATCGTATTGGACAAATTTAGTGTTTTGATGATAAAAAAAATTCGAGTATTTATATTACTGTGGAGATAGTTTATTGTAATTTTTCTGAAGCCGGAAAAGAAAAAAGAGAAAAGGACAAAAGGGAATAGAGGAACATGATGGGAAAGGCCAAAGGAAAAATAGTTACCTCATCTTTTTTTTTCTGATTGGAAGGGATTTGTCGTGTTATCATATCACTTTATCGACGTGATGGGGAAGGCTCGAAGGGTGGAGGACAACCGTTGGCGTCGAGAAAAGGAAAGAAGCGGAAAGGTGGTGCCGTGCCGTGAAGTGGACCCCACGCGACAGCCCCCGTGAGGCGCGTTCGAGAGGTCCAATCGTTTTTGAGACCGCGTCCCGCGTCGCCTTCCGGGGTAACGTCTCCGGTCCCTTCCGGACTCTTTCTCGGATCCACGTATTCCTAAAATCAATGCCCAGTCGATGATCAGTATGTTTTTTTTTTTTTTTCAAAGGCTTCTTTGTAATTGTTTTTTGTAAGAAAATTTTAATGTTCTTTTTTCTTAAATAAATGCACGAAATGATTATATTTATTATAATTATAATTTAAAATTATTTTCTTTTCTTTTTTCTCTTTTCGACGAGGGCTCGGCAACTCCTATTAGATTGAATGAGGGTCGGCCTCGCATGGGGTTGACGAGGGATTGATGAACCTTGCCAATCGTCAGTGAGGGCCTACAAGACTACACTTAGGGTGAAAGTCACCTCATTAATGGCCGCAAGGGTGGCCTCCCCCAGGCCAAGGGTTGTCTCACCCAACCCTCTTAGAATCGTGGGTGCCTTGTTGACCGCCAATGAAGAAGAAAGAAAAATGAGAAAAAGGAAAAAAATTCTAAAAAAGGATGAATGACAAAAATACCGTTGATTGGTAGAAAGTAAAGTTTTTTTTTTTAAAAAGAGATATGATCACTTCTGAATCAAGATTTATTTCAAATTCTTATTAAAAAAAAACAATTGTATTTCAGGCCTTTATTTGTAATTTTTCCTAATTTTTTGTGGGGATAATGACTTGGATTGACATTAAACTTTAGCCAAATGAATGGTCCTTGAAATTTTCATTTATTTAATGTAGTTTATGAACTTTATCTCATTGTGCAATACTATCCCTAAAATTTTAATTTGTTCAATATAATTTCTAGACTTTTAATATATCTTCAATCTACTCTTTGAATTATGTGATAAATTTAAAATTTTGTGATTAAAAGTTCATAGACCATATTTTAAAGTTTAAGTGCTATATATTGAGCTAAAGTTTTTCATGGATTATATTGAACAAATAAAAAATTCATGAATCATGTATACATTCTAACAAAGTTTAAGATCGATTTTGGTCATTAAAATGACATATATTTATTTATGTCGCAATAATTTATAAGCATTCTTCCACTTGGATTTCCGCTAGACTCTAAGGTTGACAAAATGTGTGTGAAGGAGGAACGAACTTTCCTTCTTCTAGGAGTTTGATTTGTCCCCTCACTCTTTGGCACTGTTCATGGTACTGTCGCGCATGGTAGAAACACTGTTTAACATAGTACGCTAAAGCGCTCTGGGTTCTTTTGAAGGAAAAGATTTGACCGAGGGCGGATGGAAGACTTTCTATGCACATGAACCGCGTCACTTTTTAGGAAAATATCTTTCCCCCAGTCCTTTTCTTTGAATGCGACCGATCGACTTTACACACGGGAGGAGCGCGTCCCTGGAGAAGACTCCCGACGTCTCCAGCCACTGTTGAGAATTCGAGATTCGAACCCACGCTATAAGGGGAAAGTCCAAAAAGTCGAAAGCCATGCTTTTTTGGTCAATATATCGCGTCTGCAAAAGTCCCGGCTCGAAGGGGAAATCATCATAAGCTTCCTTCCGCCCCTTAATCATGACAATTTCTCTTTCGCAAACTTTTCGGGGCGTTGATTATACATTGTTAGACTGTTGGAAATGTTCCGTAGAATAAAATATAATGGTACAGTGCCACCTTTATTTGACCTAAAACACTTTGAATTTTTTCTCTTTTCAAAAAACATTTTTTTAGTCGGAAAAAGTATATCATTGACATACCAAAGTTTTCTTGATTTTTCTCGAAATTTTGAGATTATTCCTTTTTCATTTTTAAATTTGTAGAGAAATAGTCATGCATAGCATTAAAAATGACCCTAATTATAGGGTACAAAAAATAAATTCGAGGCTGTTATTTTTTTTTGTTTCTCGAAAATAATACTTAATATGGAAAACATTTTTCATATTCAATGTGCTGATTATACATAGCACAAGATGGATAATGCATTGAAAATGTACACCCATTTTTCACTAAGATTTGAAACACCAAAATCCAATTTCTTTTTTTAGGAAAAATTATACTTTTGGTCCCTCTCACACATTTTCTAATCAGTTCTTTGTATTTTTAATTTGTTTAATCAAATCTCTTGACTTTCACAAAGTTTATAATCAAGTCCTTCCGACGTCATATTTGACCAAGTGCAACCAATGTGGCTGTCAAAACGACACCAAAGTATGATGCAAATTATGTTAGAATGCGAGGAAAGATTTTGTCCATGTTGTATAATTGGACGCTATCTAATGACAACTCTACTAGTTGGATTTGATGACATTTAGTGTCAAAGGGAGTCGATTAGAAAATTCATAAAAGTGGAATGGCTTGTTTAGATAAATTAAAAATACCGAAATCTAAGTACTAAAAAGCTTGAAATCCATATAAGAAGCGTGAGGTAGAATTTATTCTCCTTTTCCTTTTTAACGGGGAGAGGTAGACGTAGAGGATAGGTACCAGAATGAGCTGTAGGTCAATTATTTCAGCGGCAAGGAAACAAAGCCAATTATAAATATTATAATTTATTATTTTTATTATTATATTAATTTCAAATTCAATGATGGGGAAAATAAATGAGTGACGTCACATGGAGCTTCCGTGTAGAGCACGTCACCATCCCCATCTTCCGTTCAAGTTGGCCTCTCTCTCTTCCTGACTTGGTCCCCAAGATTTTGTTTTTCACTCGCCTACCCCACCCCATGCCGGGAGCCCGGCCCCTGCAATTACCCTTATGCCCCCTTGACCGCCCGTATTTACAATTCTGCCATCATTTGCAATAATGTAATGAGGTGATCCACTCTCATTAAATTCGATTATTGTCATGACTATGATTTCTTCCACGCCTCATACGAAAATCACAACAACCCAAAGCCCGTGAAAATTGACTCGCGACTGAATCTTTTCTTTTATATTAAAAGTGTGTTTATTTCACAAAAAAATAAATGACATAAAAATAATTATTTATATTGTCAATAAAAACAAATAAATGAATATTTCTATTGCATATGAAAATAATTTGGCATAGATTACTAATGATGACGAAAATATTTTTTCTCTTGATTAATTATTTAAATGATATAAATAATTAATTTTCGAAAAATAATTTTTAAATTACTCATTTTTTTGCTATAATTTGAAAATTTATACATTTTTCTTTGTACAAAATGTTTGATCAATATCAGTTTTTGAGGATATAAAAAGTAAAGAGGGAACAAAACCCTCTAAAATAAGAGTAACTTTTTTTTTTTTTTTTTATGCAACATGTATAGATGTGTTGTTCTAAAATGCCACACATGTAATAATAGTCTGCAAAGGATATGACATATATTGTGAGGATGCAATTTTATTTGGTAAACCGTTATTTTTCACAGGTTCATCTTGGTGAGGTGTACGCATTTGCTTTCTTCCCTTCACAAAACGACACGCACGATTTCAGTAATGACGACTCGACGGCTCAATATGTACTAACAGTTTTCGAAGCATCCGACCCCGCTGTCGATCCGACATCGAAGACACGTCGCCGCGTCCGTTCCCAGTTCGGTT
This sequence comes from Eucalyptus victrix, assembly GCA_016097545.1. NCBI lineage: Eukaryota > Viridiplantae > Streptophyta > Magnoliopsida > Myrtales > Myrtaceae > Eucalyptus > Eucalyptus victrix. The sequence continues at coordinate 23,384,572 of CM027844.1, forward strand.
CGAGGGCGAGGAAGGTCGCCGAATTTCGCGCGCAAGCCGTGCGGGGTCGCTCAACGGGCGTTTCTAGATTTTCCCCTCTAGGGATATAGGAGAATAATCCTCCGGCACGTCTCGGCATATGCTTCTCGCAGCGAAGAACCGGGGATAAGAAAAAACCAACTCGCGAATCGGGTCGACCAACGAACCCGTCCGAGAATGCGGTCCGAATTCACAGACGAGCTTTTTATACGTGTTCCGGTAATTCTCCCCAAAAAACGCCGCGCGGGCCCCACCTAACCTCGTCCCCAGTCGGCGACGACCTCGAGGGGCAGAACCGTCATCGCGCCCCCCCGCGGGGCCCACCCCTCCACCGAAACTTTTATATGAGTCTGCGTCGTCGGTGGAATTTGAAAAGATAAAAGGAAGAAGAAGAAGAAGAAGAAAGAGAACTCCATTCCTTCCTCCCCTCCCTCTCTCTCTCTCTCTCTCTCGCTCGCTCTGGATCGAACTCGAATTCGAATTCGCATTCGCATTCCTTTTCGAGACGAATTCGACGAACGGGGGAATTTCCAGAATCGTCGCCGCCGCGTGTTCTGAATTCCTGTAATTGGGAAGCTGAGAAACGGGCGGAAGAAATTCGAATTTCAGAAGAACCTGCAATCCAAAAATTCTTTTTTTTTTCTTTGGGTAGGCGTGGAGGCCTTGCGGTCGCTCTTTTGTTGATTCCGTCCATTACGTCGCTTTCCTAGGGTTTCTCCCCCGAGAATTCGCCTTTCGGCGTGGAATATTCCTTTTTGGGCTCGTCGTTTTGTTGGCCTGCGCCGCCGAATTGAGCTCCGCCGCAGCTGGATTGGGGCGGGTTCGTTTTCGATCGATTGGCTTCTCTAGGGTTCCCGTGGGATCTGTTCGGGGGCCTCGGTATGAATTCCTCGGGGACGTGCTGACGGTGACCGGAAGAAGGCGAGGAGGGAAAATAATTGTCGAGGCTAGTCGAATCGCCTCGGGGCTGCCGTGGGTGGTCATGGATTGCACGGTGTGCGCGCCGCCGATGACGGAGAGTCTCCTGTCGAGGAAAATCGGGGAGCGCGGAGGAGGTTTCAGCCACGAGAGCGAGCACGACCTGGCGGTGATGGTGAGCGAGTTCCTGGAGAACGGAGGGAGCGGCGGGGCCGAGTCGTGGTGCAGCAGCGACAGCGACTCGGGGCTCAGCGATCTCGCGCAGCTCGCTGAGAACATCACGGTAAGAGTTCTGCTCGATCGCCGGTCTCTTTCGTGTTCGAGCGTTTGGATTGGTCATTATACGTGTGTATCTAGCGTTGCTAACGGGTCAAGTTTTCCCCTTTTTCTCCCTTTTTTTGCGAGTTTGGCTTTGGTGGTTGAAGTTGATATAGGATGCTTAGAAGGAATTTCAGCTCGTTCAGCCAATAGAGATTTTCTATGGTTCGGTTGCTTCTGTAGCAACTAGGGAAAATAATAGAACGAAGAAGGGGAAAAAAATGAAAGTAGTTCATGCGTAAAATTGATGTGTTAAGCCAATTGGCAATTTTTTTTTTTTGCACCTATATTTGGTAGAATTTTCAATGATTGGAGGAACTACCTGTCAACTTTAGCTGTTAGGTTGACCGTGGGAAGAATCTTCAAGCCTCTGCTTCTCTTATGGGAAGTAGGTGATTTGGTGTAGTTTGTATCTACTACTATCTTCCTGTTGTGGAATAAAGTTGATTTTTCTCAGTTTATGTCCCGGATTATTTGTCTGGGGCGGCCCTTTGGGGAAAACTAGCGAGGCAAATTATACTTTTTCGAGCCCCTTTTGGACTTGCCATTTTGTTGGGTGTCCTTACAATGGATGTGGAAATTTCTGGGATGCTAGGATATAGAGAAGACTGTAGTTGTATGGTTCAATATTCGGCGGTTTGTTTTGGTGCCGTGAGATGAATTGTAGATTGCTTCCGGATACAATTGTTTGATCTTATAGAGGACCTTAAGTCTCTTAGACAATGATTTTTCTGTGGATGCGGTTTTTGCTAGCTTCCCTTTGGCAAGCTGAGTTAGATGATTTTGCTATCCGTGCCTGGTACTCCCATGAGAAGAATAATCAACAGTCTGTTGCAGATTGTGAAGTGCGACTATCAACTTAACTCTACCTTAAATGACCTCATGTGTACCGTTCAGCTTTATGTGTCTTGAATCACAATTGATTAACTAATGGAAGTTATTATTTCTGAGGGTATTTAAATCAGTTGTGAACCTTATTTTAACATGTTTTTGTGAGACTGCCATTACCTGTGCTGTCCTACATTAATTTACCAGAATGCAAATTATGGCCTGATGGTGCATGGCTTGCTTGGTGGACTTACTTGTATTTGAAGGACTGATTTGGCAACTAAAAAATGAAGAGTCATTACTATGGAAGTTAATAAATGAATAGAGATGTACTTGTATTTGAAGGACTGATTTGGCAACTAAAAAATGAAGAGTCATTACTATGGAAGTTAATAAATGAATAGAGATGACTAGCCTAATTTTTTTTTTTTTTTATTCGACACTTATTAGGTTATTGACATGGAAACTGAATATTCCATACAAAACACCAAATTTCTACTTTCATAGAAGTTTGGAGATGAATAGTTTGTGTCATTAAACTATTGAATAAGGAATTTGTCAGAGATAGGTTATATCAAGTTACCCTTTAAACTCATTGCTTTCTCCTCAACTTTCTCTAGTCAAGATGAAATGCTATTGGTAGCATGCATGGAGAGGTTGCAGATAAGGATGATCAATTCAGACCTGGACAGAAACTATACAATAAATAATTCAAAATCTAGCATTTAATGGAAGAGGATCTGATTGCCAAAAACTTGATGCAGTACGATGTTAGGTTATTGTGAATTTTGTAGACGGAATGGGTAGGATAGATGAAAAGGGAATAAGCTGTATTGGCCTCTCCTTTCTTACTGTTTAATCTGTTGTTATTTTCGCTATCTGGTGTTGTGCTATACCATAGAAAGTCGAAATGCTTTTTGAGTTGTTTCTCACATTATGCCTATATGCCTTTTTGTCACAGTTTTCTAAGCGCAACTTGGATCAGTATGAGAGTGACTTGCAATCAGTGGTCCATTCTCTTGTGCTTTCCATCAATGAGAGAGACCTTCAGTTTGTCAAGTCAGGATCGTGTAATGCCAGCTGCATTAGATTTTCTCTGGTTCAGCTTTTGAGACAATCTGGATATGATGCAGCAGTTTGTTCATCAAGATGGCAGGGTGGCGGCAAGGTCCCTGGAGGTAGTTGATTGATCTTTCTCTGCTGATCAATGGATTTTGCCAATTCATTATCTTTGTGTCGCCAACTGTTTTTCTTTATTATTATTTATATTTGATACAACTGTTTAAGCATTTCCTTATATTACATGATATATGATGCAGGGGATCATGAATATGTTGACGTGGTTAATCATACTGGCTCTGGAAACTCTGATCGGTTGATCATAGACATCGACTTTCGGAGCCACTTTGAGATTGCTAGAGCTGTTGAGTCGTACAACAGAATACTGAAGTTACTTCCAGTGATCTATGTGGGCTCCTTGAGCAGGCTCAGTCAGTTCCTCAAAGTAATGGCTGAAGCCGGTAAGTTTTCGCTTAAACAGAACTCGATGCCGCTCCCTCCGTGGAGGTCTTTCAAATATTTACAAGCAAAGTGGTACTCGCCCTACCAGAGACAGCCCGATGCCGAGAAGCAGAGCGGTGTCAGAAGGAGCTCCTCGGAGCACAAGCAGTGCAGCGGGCATCTAAAGAGGCTGCAGTCCGCGCTAAGGTCTGAGATGGAAGCAGACCAGCTGTTGAAGCCCAAGAATAGCGACAGCAAGAGCCGGAGGCTGAAGGTCGACCGGCGGAGGCACTCCCTGTTCAGGAAGGACTCTTTTAGGGCCTGACCAGGGAGGGACTTGTTTGCGGTTTTTTTTTTTTTTTAATACACGAGAGAGGAAAATATATTGCGGCTTTTCCATCAATTTTTTTTCCCCATATAGTGGAAATAAGTGTGGACCAAAATGTCAAAATGGTTCATACAAAATGCAGGCGTCATTAGGGTTTACCATGATATAGAGAGAGAGAGAGAGAGAGAGAGAGAGAGAGAGAGACTCCTTTTCATTTTGAAGTCGGTGGCATAGTGCAATTTTCTTGACGGTGGAGGGAACAGCAGTGCTCGTGTTGGAGTTCAAGGTTCTCTAAGGTGTTATGTGACCTTTTTGTTTGTCTTTGTTTTTTCGATCAAGTTTTTGTAATCCTTGCCTCTCTATTTTGTGGGCGTGGCAGGAATCTTGCTTGCTTTTACATACTATATTTGCGACAATTTATTTTTTCTCCGTTAATTTAAAAAAAAAGATTAGCGTGGTAGCTTCATCTGCTAATTTCTCGTTTTTGGTTAACATACGTAGCTGCTAACTTTCCTTCGCTGGAGTGGGAATGAACGAGCGCACAACCAATGTCTGACATGACACAAGGATATGATAAACATCGTATCTTCAGTTTGAAATTTGCGATAACATAGGCTAATCTCGTCAAGTTCGTCCAAAATATCATTTGATAGGTTGAATGTCGACGGATTCGTCACATTTGTGTGAGGCTGAGATTTTGATGGGCGATTTTCGCGAACGTTGCCTGATCAAAACGAGGATGTGGAGGACGTCACAAGGCGGTGGAGATTCTGAGTTCCTTAAAGAAAAGCACGATGAAGTTGGAGGGTCGGGGCAGAAAGTCATGCCGCGCACGGTGCAGTGTGAGATAAGGATATTCCGGTTGAGGACAAAAGTGGTGGTTGTTGGAGCGCAGACAGTTTGGGTCGACAATGAGCTGAGCAAGTATGAAGTCATCGACCGATCCCTACAATTGCGATTTCCATCGACAGGGCTACAGAGATCTCGATGATACGAAGAGACGATGACAAAGTTCCGACGACAATTTGTCGATGCCGGCTAGGCCATGTCAACATCTTGAAGGTTCATTCCGATCGCATGCTGTGAATGGTGTCGATGCCTCGTTGGCTGCTTGTTCCCAATTCCCCCGACCCACAGCCTCCTCAGCTCCCATTATCCTTAGGTCCGAGATCGATGGACTCTTCATCGCTGATCTATCGAGTCATTGACAGCTGAGAAATCTCTACACATGAATCACGTCGCAGCTGGATACTTAAAACAAGTTATTCAGAAATTCATTAACGACGTGAATCGAAGTTCTCTCTTCAACTATGCAAAACTGGGCGCCATGGGATTCGTCCTGAACGACTGAATTTTCCGACAAGGGCAAGGAATTTCTTCGTTTGCTAGTGTTGAACTTATGCCTCCGGCACGATGAGAATAATGACATGTATACTTATTACAACCAAATTTTTATAAATTTTAAGTTCTATCATAAAAGTTCTTTTAGTAAGTATCTAGAAAAAAAAATAAAAATAAAGAGTTCATATTTTCATCTTCTTTGTGTGGAAAAATTTTGTATTTTGATAGAACGTGTCACTTGTTTGAAAAATGTCATCCTATTTCCTTTTTTCTGAACGAACATTTTCTAATAATTTTACGCTATTTTGGTTAGAAATTGATTTTTGAGACAATAATATATATATTTTTTTCTATTTCGGATAAGTTTCTAAACAAAAATATATGTTTGATAATGATACAAAATTTTTGTTCCTAAAATAGAAATTCATCTAATGGTGACACAAGATATTTTCCTGGAAACGGTGATGGATGACCAATTGGGGGGGGGGATGGGGGCGGTGGTTGGTGGCGCGGAGAGTTTTGGGGCTGAGGGAGATGACTAGCAAGGGGTGGCGGTGGATGGTGGGCAACAATGGAGTAGGGCGGGCAAAAAAAAAAAAGTTGTGAAATTCATCTAATGGTGACAAAATTTTTCCCTGAGAATGATGGATGCCAATAGCAATGGACAACAATGACCAATTGGGGGGGGGGTTTATGTTCTAAAAAAGATAACGGTGGGCAACAACTCAACTAGTTGTGAGGATGGGCGATAATAAGAGTTTTTCCTTTTTATTTATTTCTTTTCTAGAAAAAGATAAGTGGAACTCACCTATTGGTGGTTGCATAATTTGCGCTCAATCCCTCTTCCGGAAAGGAGCGAGTTCGAATTCCTGTGGTCACTTGTTTGACTCACTCACGGTCCGGGGGAGGTGGGTCCCCTCGGGTTGCCCTAGGTTTACGTTGCCAGCCGCCGAGTGTAAGTCGGTTCCCGAGTCAAAAAAAAAAAAAGAAGAAGATAAGTGGAAAAGTTTTATTTTTCATTTTTGTTTCAAATTTATTTTTAGATTAAAAAAATTATTCAAGAAATAGAAAAATAAAATTGCATTACCAAATAGAGTTTTGTTTCAAAAACAAGTATTGAACAGAAAAATAGTTATGGAACAAAAATATAATGGTTATTATGCGCATGCATGTCCTTACAAACGAGAACTCTCAATACTGTTTTTCTTAGAATAGAACTACTATAGTCCCACTTGATAACTTTGGAATTATAAGATCACTTGGAAGGACACTAGATCAACATATTAGCATACGTGATTTGGACAATTTGTCAATTTTTGCACAAATAACTACGACACATGAAATGTGAGAAAAAACTATATATATTACTTTTCATACAAGAAGGACAATGCGAATACAATATCCATTTTCATGTCAAAATCAAGGATTTTTAGCTACTTATAAAATCATAGTTCTCAAATAACTTCAAAAAAAAATCAAAAATGCATAAAATAGGGGAGAAAAAAAACAAAAAGATGAAAAAATTCTTTTCTTTCTTTAAAAGGGGAAAAAAGATGACAAAAAGAGTTGCATCGGAAATGGGCGGTCGCTCTTCTTTCGGGAGGATTAATGAGTTGGTCAAAGTCAAATCAACTTTCGTGTACTTAGATTTTTCTTTTATTAGAACCATAACAGTCTTTCAGCAGAATTTCCATGCAACTGTAACGGAAATAATGGATTTTCGATGGGATGCGCTACCCATTTAATTTTCCATACCATTAATTATAAAGAAAAAAGTCATACTCTGGCCATCCGAATTTTGCGTTGCGCCTTAATTAATTTATAAGATTAATAAAATATTCCAAGAATTCAAATCGGGATTTTGCGCATTAATTAAATCGAGATTTCTCCTTATGGTTCTTTTTTCCATTTGCCCGAAAAGTAAATAAGAGAACTCTTTCTTTTTTGGTTTGGATTATTGAGTGGAGCTACTGATTTGGCTCTCAAATACATTCATGTTCAATCCAACAAATTTGAGGACCATTTGACACCTTAAAAACGAGCAAAATAAGAAAATAAATGTCCACCGACCAATACTTAGGACAACAAAGGAAAAAAAAATAAGAAAAATATCCTTATTAGCCTTTTTTTTTTTTTGGTCGAAATAATTAGCCAGTTTGACCCCCAAAAATCTCTCCTGGCCATCCTTCCTCCTTGGCTCTCCATATAAAATATAAACTCAGCAATCCCATCTCCCCGCTCTCTGGCAACCCCAACCACAAAAACACATCCGACCATGGCCGCCCACCGCCACCTCCTCCTCCTAACGGCCGCCCTCCTCCACCTCCTCGCCGCCGCCTCGGCCATTGGCGTCAACTACGGCACCCTCGGTGACAACCTCCCGCCCCCTGCCCAGGTGGCCAACTTCATCAAGACCCAGACGATCATCAACCGGGTCAAGATCTTCGACACCAACCCGGACATCCTGCGTGCCTTCGCTGACACCGGAATCGCCATGACCGTCACCGCTGGGAACGGCGACATCCCGGCCCTCACCCAGCTTGCCTACGCCCGCCAGTGGGTCGCCATCAACATCGCCCCATTCTATCCCCGGACCCGGATCGTCCGCGTCCTCGTCGGAAACGAGATCATCCACAGCCAGGACAAGCGCCTCGTCGTCAATCTCCTTCCGGCCATGAGGACCCTCCACAACGCTCTCGTTCTCGCCGGTTTCAGGGGCATTCAGGTTAGAGATTCTCTCCACATCTTGCGCGGACAGAAATTCTTTCTATTTTTTCATGCATTATTATCGTATCACATGCAACGTTAGGATCTTTACTGCGCGCATGGGTATGTGTCCTTTAATTCCAAGCTTGTAATCTTTTCCGTGATCAGGTAACAACCGCCCGACCTTTAATTCCAAGCTTGTAATCTTTTCCGTGATCAGGTAACGACCGCCCGACCTTTAATTCCAAGCTTGTAATCTTTTCCGTGATCAGGTAACGACCGCCCACTCCCTCGGCATCCTTGAGATGTCCGAGCCGCCAAGCAGAGGACGGTTCAGGCCCGGGTACACCCGGGTCCTCGTGCCGATGCTCAAGTTCCTCCGGGATACCAGATCGCCCTTCATGGTCAATCCCTACCCCTACTTCGGCTACTCCCCTCGGAAGGCGAACTACGCCCTCTTCAAGCCTAACCGAGGCGTCTACGACAGGTTCACCCGCATCACCTACACCAACATGTTTGACGGCACGCTTGACGCTGTCTACTCGGCGATGAAAGCTGTGGGCTACGGCGACGTGCAGATCGTCGCAGGGGAGACTGGGTGGCCCTCCCTTGGGGGCCCCGGCGAGCCCGCCCCGACCCTTGTGAACGCCGCCTCATACAACGGGAAGCTGTTGAATCACGTTAAGTCGCGCCGGGGGACGCCCCTGATGCCAAACCGCCGGATAGAGACTTACATCTTCGCCCTGTTCAACGAGAACCAAAAACCGGGCCCGATCGCTGAGAGGAACTTTGGTTTGTTCTGGCCAGACTTCACGCCGGTCTACAAGATCGGAATCTTGCGCGGTGAAAGGGTACGTCGAATGGTACAATTGCATGGTACAATCATACGATATGTCCGGAATCTTAAATCACGCTCTCATTTAATAATTTCAACTTTTCAAACAACACGGAAGAGATTGGCAATGAATAGAGTCACAGCATGCAACTGATATAACAGATCAGAGCTTGCAACTTGCATGTCACTTGTAAAACGTGAATCCACCTTATTAGAAAAACTATCTACAGTTATTAGGGCATTTCTAATTTCCAGAAACTTATTCAGTACAGCGACGCGGCGGGAGAGGCGGGCACCGTAGGGCACCCCGCCCGGGTGGTGGAAAGCAGTGGTGTGTGCTGAAGCAAGGCGTGAGTGATCAGGCGGTGCAGGCCAACATAGACTACGTGTGCAGCACGGGCGTCGACTGTCGGCCCATCCAGTCCGGTGGGGCGTGCTTTGATCCCAATAACGTCAGGGCCCGCGCTTCTTACATCATGAACTCTTACTACCAGACCAAGGGCCGCCAGTCATCCAGCTGCGATTTCTCCGGCACCGGTGTGTTGACCTCCGTCAACCCAAGTGAGTGCCCTTTCATTAGTCTCTTTTCGTTCTCACTATCTAAGAATAAAAAAAGAATGTGGCTGAAAAACAGAAGAAGGAAACAAGAAGGCTTTATACTCACCATTTTCGACTCTTTCTACACAGGTAATGGTGCATGCATCTACATATGAGAAACCGGAACTGTAGAGACACCGGCATGACCTGCCGGAAACTGCGAGGGCTGTCTCGCTAGCATTGTAATCCCAAAGAGTTAATTAAGTTATAACAAGAAATGATTGTCCTATGATAACCATGTCCTATAATAACCATGTCCTATTTTCCTGTGCTACTCAGTATCTTGATTGATCTCTAAATAGCTCATGAAAGAGAAAGTTAGCGTGTAGATTGAACGCCCTTCGCTCAGTTTGAACACTCCTATGCATGCCTCAATTAACTTATTTTAACATGATATATTCTTGTCAATCTGATGTGTTTCTGCATCTTTGGACATGATAATAGATACCAAAGTATTTCTATACGTATCTTTTTTAGTCCTTCAAAGTTAATTTACATCGTAGAGTGCGATTCATTTAAGCACTTGGTTTGGATGCGCCGATTCCTATACTGGACTTACACTTGCCTAGTGCCTTCCTCTCATAATGAACTTGAGGGACACACCTACCATCCTAAAGATGAAGCCTTAAGCCATCAACATGGACAGGGCGATTTGCGTGCATCCAATTGCGATTTGCATGCATTCAATCAGGAATGATTGACGCGAAAGGTTGGAACATCCAATAAGGAAGTTCCTAAGTGAGTCATAACATGTGTTATTTAACTTGATTTTGACAAGTAATTTTCGCATTTCTAATATTTAGTGTAGTTAAAAACCATGTCATATTTGGGTCAAAATATATAGTAAATTTGCTTTGAAGGGTATGAAGAGATAAAAAAGAAAAAAATTAATGAGAGAGAGAGAGAGAGAGAGAGAGAGAGAGAGAGAGAGAGAGAGAGAGAGAGAGAGAAGGTTTTGATATTGCCTTTTATTTTCTTATTAGAGTATTCTTTGTGGGTGGGTTTTTGGAGGGCAGTGGGAGCATTTTGAATACAAAGTGGTAATTTCGTGGATGTTATGCTGGATGTAATTTATAGTCCACGGATATAACTTGGGGTGCAAAAGTTAGTCTGGTTAATATAAAGGACGCAAAGAGGTTTTGTTACGAAACATAAACTTGATTTTGTGATTTTGCTCATATTATATGATACTATATCAAGGATGATAATATGTGATTGCCCCTCTACAACTTTGAGGGTTCGTGCGCACATTTCGATTCCTCAATCTTTCTTTTAGTTAATTAAACAGTATGTCTATTTGATAGATTTCGGATTGCGAAACAATCCGGACAACTAATCTCTTGAATAGACAAGATGCCAAGCTGAAGTCGGGTGGAGAGCCAAACCCGAGATTGTCTTAAGTTCAGTGAAGTAGAAAACCAGACGCACATGATGCCCCTAATTCACGTGTACATGTCCGAGGTTTAACCACTGAGCTAAATCAACGAGCTTTAATCTCTATCTACAACACTGGCTGTTGGTAATTAGAGATTGCAAGAATGGACAAAGTACGCTTGAAGCGCAATAATATAGCATTAGAAGATGAATTAAAAAATTTGAAGGCTAAGTTTTATGCACGGAGAACAGAAAAAGGTGGAAAAAAGAAGAAGGAAAAACAAAAAGGACGCCCACCGTGGGGCTCGAACCCACGACCACAAGGTTAAGAGCCTTGCGCTCTACCGACTGAGCTAGACGGGCTTTTGTTTACGATCTCCGAGTAATAATATTTAACTGTAAATAGGTTCAAACATAAACCATTCAGGTTCCGCAATATTATGCTATGTTTGGAACACTACGAGGGTGTAGAACCAAACTAAGTTTTGCAAAACCGTCGGACTATGCCAACGTGACTTTCCAAAAAATATATTCGACAATTGTTGGAGTTCCTAAATTTAAGACCTATTGCAGAGCAATAAAGTATAATATCCCAAGATTATTCATGCAAAACAGAAAAAAATCACTGACTAATGTGATAAATTGGTGAGATGATGTGATCCAAATTTGCAATTAATAAAACATTCGATTGATAGCCCAGATTGAAACAGGTATTGCAAGTGTTTTTCAAGGAACTTTGTCGAGATTTATTTTTTATGAAGAGTAGTAGATGGACATAATGGCTACGATCCTCAATTGCAATGTTCAATTTGAACTCCATAAAGAGGGAAAACTCGATCAGAAGATATACGTAGACAAGGGACAATACAAGAGAATTTGAGCGTTATTGAAAGACTTTGAGTTTGTTTCTTTTATAAGCTTGTAAAACCCACTTAAGTGATGTTCTAAGAGTTAGCAAGAGCGATAAACTCTCTTTTGAACGCATGAGAGTAGTAGTTGTACTTTCACGTGAAGGCATTTATTTAACCGAGAGACAAATTGTACGAGGAGCTCTTTGTAAATACTTATAAGTGTGGTTTATAGTTTGGGGAGGACCTACTGTAATATGTGTACGAGAAGTGGGAACAGGTATGGGAGGGGCCAATAGTTACTCGGTCTGTAGTGGGTTCGGGTTTCATGTGACGCAAGATTCAGCACTTGTAATAAGACAGCATTTGTACTATTGACATAAATGGTGAAATTCAGCTGTTTGGGTTTTGCTAGAATTGGAAGAGATAAGTAGGCAAACTCAAGCTGAACCTCTATAAATCTTGCTTGCAATTTCTCTTTTCTTAAACTTGTTAATTTTTGTTGTTTATATTACTAGTTCATTTTACGTGTAAAAGCAAAATTTTTAGGGTCAATGCCACGAAAAACCCCACATTGGTACATTTGTGATAAATTTACTTGAAATTAATTTTTGATCACCAAAAAATTCAAACTAATACACTTGTGATAAATTTACTCTAAAATGACCATAAAACCCCTAAATTGATAAGCTTGTTACAAATTTATCATAAATTAATTTTTTTGATCACAAAAAACCCAAAATTGATACATTTATGACAAATATACTCTTCGTTAAATTAGAATAATACCACACAAAAACTATAGAATTGATATAATTGTAACAAATGAAGAGTAAAATCTTAAATTAGTATACCGATCAATTGTCACATATCGTTCAACTTGGCAATTTGACAGTAAAATTTAATGGAGACTAACAGAGGATAAATTTATTACAAATGTATCAGTTTTGGGCATATTTGTCAAATGTGTATTGGTTTGGGATTTTTTATGGTAAAAAAATTAGTTTGGCATAAATTTATCATGTATCTAACAATTTTAGATTTTTCATGATATTAACCCAAATTTTTATTGGGGTTGATTTTATGAAATAATTTGTGTGTTTTTTTTTTTTTTGAAAATTTATTTGCTTTTTGTAGTTGCTTATTTGGTAGTTGTGATCCATTTGCAGGTGGGTTGATTCTTGATCTAAAAGGGGAATCAGGAACCAAACTAATCAATTTTGGAATTGGATCCAGCCGACTAGCTATAATGCAATTCCCAGTTTTCCAGAATAAAGAACATATTTGCTTCCTCTTTCCCCTTCTTGAGTTCTTCCTCTATTATATTGTCCAAGACATCCATCTCCATGTTACTTCACAAAGTACAATCTTTACTAGTAACTCTCGGATGTGCCGAGTCCCCTCTTTAACCGCTAGGGTTCTCTATTTCCTTAAACCCTAAATCTCTCTCTTGGACTTGGCCACCTTCTATCCAATTCCATGTCGGAGTTGGGACTTCACTAGGGTGCCTTGGAACCCTCATTTTCTTTCGACCTTCTTAGTATTTAGGTAGGTCTCCCTCTAAATCATCTCCAACTAATTTTCTTAGATGGAGGATAACAAAGTCAAGACCTCAAGGATGGCTGCCTTTGTAGGTGCCTAGGAAACTTATCGCTTGTGAAGAAGGTAGAGATAAGAGAAGACCAAGTTTCCATAGAAAAAATCGAAGAAAGTAAGCTTACACTCTTTGGTAAACTCCTTAATAACCCTAAGTTTAGCTTCTAAGCCATCCAAACTATGATGAGGAAGGCTTGGCACATTGAAAGGTTGAGTTTCAAGTACCTAGATACATGCATTCTTGGCATGGAGTATAGCCCTTATTGGAGAATCTTTTATGAAAAAATGGAAGAAAATAGCATGGAAGAGGAGGTCATCCCTAAAATGCCGCCTACCCTACATGAGATAAGCAAGAGAAACCTCAGTGTAGAAAACCATGACTTGAAAGGGAGATTACCCTGAAAAAAAGGGAAGAAAATTTGGTATAGAAAGGGGAGCAAGATGTAGGTACAAGCTTTAATACTTGTGCCTCCCTAAAAATTATTCCCAATAGCAACTTGTATGAGGTTCTACACTCCATTTTTAGCGTTGCAACCTGTGGTAGAGATTAACAAATAGAAAAAAAGGGTTAAAATTCCAACCAGCAAGAAACAAAGGAGGTATAATTAGCAAAATTATTAGGAAATGTTGAAAGATATTGGGTTGTTGGAGGCACCAATTTTATTGATGAAGAAGCAAACAAATGGATTTTGGTGACTAGTCTTAATAAGTCACCGTGAGACATATGAAGATTCTAAGCTAAAATTGTCAGGGGTTGGGCAAACCACTAATAGTTCAAACCATTAGAGGCTTAGTGGCTCAAGAAAGGCTTGGTATCCTTCTTCTGATGGGGACAAAGAATCAATAACATGTACTATTGAGAATCAAAAAGAGGTTAAAGTTTAAATATAGTTTCCTCATTAATCCAGTGGGTATTGGGGGAGGCTTGGCTTTGTTTTGGAATGAGGAATTTTCTACTGTTGTGGAGTCCCATTCATGCATTTCATAGATGTGGTTTGCAAATCACGGGATAATAACAAATATATGAGAGTGAACTTTGTGCATGCTCTTTCTAAGTCTTAGGAACGTGTCATGCCGTGGGAAGAATCACATAGAATTGGCTTGACTGAACCCAACCGACCCGATTTGAACATGAAAATAGTATATTTTAGGGTCATGTTTTAATATTATTTGGATAATAATTATAAAACAAGTAGTGTGCATGTTTCGGGTTGGGTTAGGGTTGAAACATTGTTTGACCTTAATACATTAGTCACTACAACATTTGTGAAATAGTTTTGCTAAAACTTTAGAGGATGCGCAATGGATGAACGCCCTTGTTGTCTTCTCCTCCTCGTTGACTTTGCCGCCGTCCACCGCTCTTCCTTCTTGTTATTGAATCTCGTCCCTTGTGTCCATTCTTCTACATTTGATCCAATCCATTTTGCTTTGAATCCACCCCTCCACTTTGTTCCTCGCATTATGGGGTTTCAATTCTCCTTGATTGGGTGTGCTTCTTGCCTTGATTGGGCATGCTTATCGCCTTGTGTTACGGTGGTGTGGGATCTGACATTGTTGCTTATGTCGTCATTAGTGTTTGTGGATTTGCCCAATTTGAGTTTTAACCAGATTTTAGGTTTCTTGAGGAGGACTGCTGCTGAGAGTTTGTAGGAGTTATTCGGTTCTAATGCATATGTTTTCCTATGATTGTTGATTACTCCTTACCAAATTACTTTTTCTTTTTGTTAACCTTACTTTCTAGTGTTCATCATTTGGATGGTCTACAATGTATTACCCCTTTTATTTTTTATTTTCAAAATTTTCATTAGTAAATTACGTTACATGAAACAATTAGATTTTAGAGTTAGGAGAATATGAACTGATGAGGTTTTCCCCTTTGATGTGAATTGACGCTATCGATTTAATGTGGGTAGTGATGTGTTTGCTATGGAATTATGTACATGTATCAAAGAGAAAATTAGCTGATGTAATTTATTTGTCATTTGATGGTAGAGCTTCATAATTAGTGGTGCATTTTGAAGGAATTCAAATGATATATTGGATTTTCACTATATTTCAATGGTGCCGTGTCATGATATTCATGTACTCTCTTTTGAATTTGCCTCAAGACCTATAGCTTCTTGAGTGTTTCCTAATGTAGTTAATAAATTGGTGATTACCAATTTGTGGTTTTTTAGATATCACTACCTAATTGATTGTGAGGTCATAGAGAAATTGCATATCTATTGTGAATGTTGTAATAATGAGGTTTGAAAATATCAAATTGTGGTTATATTGTGTGAATATAACAAAGCTTGAGTTGATTGCCATTGTGTTAGTTTTGTAATGAAATGTAATTAGGCCGTATGGAACTACCAACTAAGAAAATATTTGCATTTTCTGTTTCTAAAAAATGAAAAGTCAAGAAGAGACAATATAATAAACTTTTGGTGTTGGAGAATCATTTTCTTGATTTATATATGAGAAACAAGTGGCCAGTGAGCTCTTTGTACTTTTTTATGGATATATGGATGAGAAAGATTCGAGTGCTTGTGTGACCTCCTCCTCTTGTTCTAACCCTCCCATTGCTAATGTTAGTGTCGACTTTAGTTAGAATTTTCTTATTGAAAGAAAAGATGAGTGAATTCATTCTAAATGCTTCATATTCCATTGGTATTACTTTTTCTTTATTCCTTTCTAATATTGATGAAGGGTTTGGTACATTATATATTATTGAAATAATAATTTGCAGATTCTAAGTGTTTTTTTTTTTGGTAAAGACATATTCTAAGTGTTATAAAGTGAAGAATTGCTAAATGTCTTCAGCAGGTGGCTCTAATGTTACAAATAGAAGAAGGGGATTTGCAAGGTGTGAACACTTTAAAAAGATTTTTGGTAAAGAAAATGCTAATGTTTATATTGTGAAACTCTTATTGGTTGTACTAGTGGTTAAGGGACTAGTTCGATGCATCATCGTTTAGATAGATGTAAGAAATATCCATATGCCAACACTGAGAAAATGCAAAAAATGAAAAGATGATGCAAGCTCGAATGTCTATTGATTAATTAGGGGATTCAAATATTTTTTAAATGCAAGCTTGAATGTCTTAGGAGTTCAATATTTGAAAAATATACTTAACTCTTAGAACTCTCTATTTTTGAGAGGTGAATCACTCCATGTGAGGTGTTGTGCTTATATATTGATTATGAGAGTGGGGTTAAAAGACATAAATTATTCCATGGCTAGAAAACATTCAGTTGTGCGTTATGTGAGGTCTTCTTCTGGTAGGCTAAGAATATTCAAGGGTTATGTTGAGTTAGAGAATAGTGAGTTCAAGAGTCTTGTATGTTTTTATGTGGAATTGGAACTCAATATGCATGATGTTTGAAGTAGCTTTGATGTTTATAAGCCCTTTTAGCATGTTGAAAATTTGAGATAGCAAATTTGCAAAAGAGCTTTCCAAGGCGAAATGGTTGCCCACTAGTGAGGAGGGATTACGCTGGTTGCTTTCTTCCTTTTCCAAAGCTGTTCTTTAATACGACTTTAGAAGTTTTAGGCTCTTCTTATGTTACTAGTAATGATATAATGAAGGATGCATATATGATTATATGATTGACAAATATTGTGGGAATAAGGATAAAAGTTTGCTGAAAATGGCTAAGAGAATGAAGACAAAATTTGGTTAATTCATTTTATTCATTACTTGCGTGCTTGACCCGTGACATAAGTGAGACTATGTGAAGTTGATGATTAATCATGTTTATGAAAGCAAGTAAAAACTTTATAAGAAAATGTGATAATTAAAGAAATTTAGAAGAAATTACCACAAGTTTTTTTTTTCCAGAGTATATAATTACATGAGGCATTTAGCTTTTCATAATTGCTATTTAACTAATTATTTGCATTAACTACCGAAGCAAAAAACCCGATATACTAGCCATAAATCTGGTTAGTATTTGTTGGTTGTAACAAAAAAAAAAAAAAGCACCCTAAAACGTAGGAAACAAATTCCAAAAAGCTAACAAACAAAATCTGGAAAATTTGGAAACAAAATAACTACACTTCTACTACTAACTAGAAAATCCAATTCTAACTTTCAACACTCCCTCAAGTTGGGTTATGAATGTCTATCATACTTAGCTTGCACCTTAGAGTCTTGGAACTATTTCTGGATAAAACTTTGTTCAGTATATCCGTTGTTTGATGATTGGTTGGAACATACGAGAGCTTCAAGATCCATTCTTTTAGTTTTTCTTTGATGAAATGTTGATCAATCTCCACATGCTTTGTTCTATTATGATGAACCGGGTTCTTGGCAATCTTAATAGCAGCTTTGTTGTCACATAATAATGATATAGGATTTGTATTAATGGATCCTAGTTCATTTAAAATTCTTCTTGACCATATGTGACACATTGCTCTAAACTCCGCTTTAGCACTTCTCTTAGCAACAACGGGTTGCTTCTTACTTCTCCAAGTAACCATGTTACCCCATATGAAGGTACAATACCCTGTTGTCGACAATTCAATCTGCATCCGTGAATATCTTCATGCTTCTCTCCTCTATTTTCTTAAAGTAGAGCCCTCTTCCAAGACTTCTCTTCAAGTACTGTAAGATTCGAAAAACTACCTGTATGTGCTTCTCTGTTGGTTGGTTCATGTATCTACTAATCATACTTACTGCAAAACTAATGTTTGGCTGAGTATGCGAGAGATAGATTAGTTTGCCAACTAATCTTTGATGCCTACCTTTGTCCGTTAATGGTCCTTATTCCATCTCGGTTTTATTTGTAGAATCCATGGGTGTGTCAGTTGGTTTGCACCAAAGCATACCGGCTTCCTTCAAAAGATCAAGAGTCCATTTGTGTTGGAAAATTGCAATTCCTTTTTGTGACCGAGCTACCTCCATACCTAGGAAGTATTTGAGTTAACTTAGGTCTTTAACCTCAAATTCTTCTATCAAGATATTATTCAGTTTTCTAATCTCCTCGAGATTGTCACCGGTTATGATTATACCATTGACGTATATAATCATTATTGCTCTTCTACCTTCAGCTGACTTCTTGACAAATATTGTATGATTTGTTTGACATTGAGTGAAATTCAGCTTCTTAACGACCATTGCTAACCTCTTGAACCAAGCATAAAGTGATTGCTTTAGGTCGTATAGGGATTTTTTGAGTTTGCACACCTTATTAAAGCTCTCTTTAGTGTCAATTCCCGGTGGTAACTTCCATAAAAACTTCTTCCTCCATTTCCCCATTCAAGAAGGCATTCTTTATGTCTAATTGATGTAGGGGCTAGTCCAAGTTAGCTACAAGGGAGAGCAACACTCGAATGGAATTTAGTTTGGTCACCGGAGTGAAGGTTTCTTCGTAGTCTATATCATATGATAGGGTGAATCCCTTAGCAACTAGCCTTGCCTTGAAACGATCAACATTACCATTAGCATTGTGCTTAATTGTAAAGACCCACTTACATCCCACCAATTTCTTTCCAGCTAGCAATTTTATATATTCCCAAATATTATTATTCTCAAGTGCATGAATTTCCTCAAGAACTGCTTTTTTCCACTCGGATTGAGCAAGTGCCTCCTAGATATTCTTGGGAATTTGTATGTCGCTCAATGTTGAAACAAATGCCTTGCATTTAGGAGACTACTTTTCATAAGACACAAAATTGTTAATGGGATGTTGAGTGCACTGTCTCTTCCATTTCCTAAGAGCAATGGGCCGATCAAGATCATCAAGTACAGGAAAATTTTTGAGCTTATAGGAACATTACCTTCATCTATTGTAGGTCTTGAACTCGGGTTTGTCTCTTGAGTCGGCTTTGATGGAATACAGTCCTCCAACTCCTTTTGAGTTTTTCACCTAGAGTAAACAATTATCTATTTATTTTTATCTTGTGTGGCATCTTGAATGGGTAGACATGAAAGACTTTCAGATGTTAAATGACTTTCGAATGTTGGAATGGGTAGACACGGAGGACAAGCAGAATTGGTATTTGTTTGTTGTGACCCGAGTGAATGAAAAGTGTCCCGAAAATAATATTCCTCACAATTCTCCCCCTGAATGGTATTTTTGGAGTGAAAGGGCTGGTGCTAAATAAGGTAACATCCATGGTGGTATAAAAACGCTTTGTTTGTAGGCAATAAAATATCCTATAAACACACATTTGAGGGACTTAGGATCTAGCTTGCTACAATATTGCTGATTTATATGAACAAATGCTGTGCAACCGAATACTTTGAGTGGGATATGTGAGGCAAAAGGAATATGTGGGTAGGTACGAAGTAGACTCTGAAATGGTGTTTGGAAATCTAGGACACAGGAAGGCATACGGTTGATGAGATATGTGGCTATCAACACTGCTTCTCCCAAAAGATATTTAGGAACATGGATGGCTAACATAAGAGAATGAGCGACTTCTAAAAGATGCCTATTTTTCCTCTCCGCTACTTCATTTTGTTGTGGAGTGTCTACACAAGAGCTAATATGTATGATACCATGGCTATTTAGGTATGAACCGAGTTGTGAGTGGAAGTATTCTCTCCTATTATCCATTTTGAAAACTTGGATTTTTATGCTGAATTGGGTTTGGATCATTAGATTGAAGATTTGAAAAATTTGGCCAATATTTGATTTTTCTTTCATTAGAAAAAGCCAAGTGAGTATTGTATGATCATTAATGAAAGTAACAAACCACCTAGAACAAGAAATGTTATTGACACGAGAAGGTCCCTAAATATCGCTATAAATCATGTAAAATGGATGAGAAGACTTATAATGTTGCAAAGGGTACGAACTACGAGTATGTTTGGATAATTGACACACCTCACATTGAAGTTTTATTGAATTTTTATTGAACAAAGAAGGTAGCAACCTTTTTGAGTACGAAAAATTTGGATGACCTAACCTATAGTGCCACAATCTTACGTCACTCTCTTCTTTAGCACAAAATACTACATGTGACATCTTCTTGTTTTTCCATTCTGAGGCATTAACTCGCAGAAGGTAGAGGCCCGCATCCATCTCAGCACTGCCAATCGTCATCCCCGAGTTCAAAACCTGAAATTCACATGATTGTGGGAAAAATTTAATAACATAGCCTAAATCTTTGGTTAACATGCTGATGGAGAGAAGATTATAGCTAAGTTTGGGAATAAATAATACTGAATTCAGTGTTATATCTTTTGAAATAACCACTGATCCAACACCAGCCATCTTTGAGCAAGAACCATTAGCAATTTGCAGACTAGTGCCATTTTGACAAGGATTGTACTTGTTGAAAACCGTGATATCTTCGGTCATGTGGTCAGATGCTCCCAAGTTTACAACCTAAGAGATGATCTTCTCCTGTTTAGCACTAAAGGCATTTAGAGAATTACCTCGTTGAGCTGATGTTCTGACTGACATGTCTATTAGTTAAACTGGACAGCAATATTTGGATGAAAAATCTGAATTGGACAAGTACTTGGAGGAAGCATGTGAACGTTATAACTCTAAACTTGATATCTTAAGTTGGTTGAAAGTAAATTCAACAACATATCTTATCCTCTCTACCATTGCTCGAGATATCCTAGCGGTGCCCATCTTGACTATAGTATCGAAGGTTGCGTTTAGCACAAGGTGTCATGTGCTTGATGTGTTTCGTAGCTCCTTGACCCCAAGCATGGCGGATGCTCTTATATGTGCTCAAGATTAGTTATGATCCGCACCACTTTCACTTTCGATTGAGGAGGACTTTAAATAACTCAAAATCTTTGAGTCAAGTGAAAAAATATTGTTGTAGAATATTTATACCCTTTATATATCAATTTTATGTTAGTTCTCATTTTTATCATGAATTTATTGTAGAGTTGCTAACTATGACTAGGGAGCTAAACTTGATATTGACAAAATTGGAGGTTAGTACTTAATAAACAATTTTTTTTTATTTTTATTAGTGAATTTCCCTCTCTCTCTCTCTCTCTCTCTCTCTCTCTCTCTCTCTCTCTCTCTCTCTCTTCTCTCTTCTCTCTCCATCTTCTTCTTCATTCGAGCAAGGGCCCTAAACCAGTTGCTATCTACGCTCTAGTTTAATTTTTGATACTAAAGTCTTCACATCATGTAATTTAGCTTCTCACTCCATTGGAATTCCTTTCAGTATTTAACTAGCTTAGTTGATTTGGACTATGATTTTTTGTAAAAGACATTATAAATGCCATCACTTTTGTTTTGGGAAACCTCATGTAGGTAGTTTGTTTTGGTTGTAGGCTCTTTTGAGTGCCTATGTGCAAAACTTGTGTACCCCATTTTATCTTTGGGCTTTGTCATTGCACTTGTACTATCAAAATAATTCTTTGTAAGCCAACAATGTAACTTACCGTGAGATTGCATGAAACACAAATAGTTTGAAGTAAAGATGATGTTGTGGCAGGAAGAACTTCGGTAAGATCTTTACAAGTCCTTGGCTAAAGGATCAACACTATTACTTGATGATTCTCTTACTCCAGTACTTTGGGGGGTTTAATAACAAGAAGGAAAGTGCAAACAATTCACTCATTATAACAAAAAGCTACATCTAAACCTTGATATGATATTTGAGTTCATGTGATAGATTTGAATGACTAAAGTTTTTAATATGACCCATGGATGTTCTCTTTTAGAAGCGTAAATTAAGTTGGATGATCCATTTTGTTTTTTTTTGTTTTTTTATGATAAAATTTTGCTCTATTATTTTTACCAAATTAAGTTTTTGTGATTTGAGAAGTCATATGTTGTCACTTGAGGTTGTTGGCTTAACTTATTCCCTCCACCCGTACTTTATTACTACCTTCGAACTTGGTTTAGACATTTTTTTTTTCCATAATTCTTTTTACATCAATTACTTTCCCAATTTGATCCTTTGCCACCTTATGCAGATGCAAGGGTGTCGAGCCTATTACATGTGCACCTCTTTGCATCATTTGATAAGAAATTGTCCACATGCTTCCACACTGCATCCTATGCCCTAGAGATGTAATAACTAGTGTCCTTGTCTATAATCATGTGTACAACCATATCCAAGAGACTTTTGTTTGATGATTGTCTTTGGGTTCCAAGAAATGCTTTCTTGCCAAATAGTGTCTCTCCATTTGGGAATGTTACTCCCTATGTTAGACCTTTTGTGGATCAATTTGTCAATTTTGGGATGATGCCCCTTAGTACAGCTATGATTCTTGCTGCAACTTTATTTGTTCCAATGTATATGTCTACAATTTATGGTGGATTGCCTGCCTATGGATAAGTCCATTTCAAATTCTACTTATTTAGTGTTAAAAGTATTGAAGGCCTTATCTTTTAGATTTGTTGTTATTCAAAATGTGAATGGCCTTTTATTTGGAAAATGTTCGTCAAAATTTCTTGATAGAGAAGAAGTGAATGGGAGCCATAAAAAAGAAAAAAGAAAAAAAGAAAACAAACCAGATTTTCACTTTGAATCTTATGTGTTTTGAGTTTAGTTAGGTCGGGTCGAGGTAGAGCATGTGACCCTTACTATTCGGGTTGGGTTGGGTAACATAGCAACTCGATCTATTGACACTTTTATATCATCCCATGGGCTTGTATGGACAATTTTAATGAGGACCTCTATCATTGGAAGGAAGTAAGGCGAAGATTGGCTGAACTTGTTTGACTTAACACATTCAGAAAATTTTTGAATTCATGTGAGTTAATATACATGGAAAGTAAGGGATGTGCTTTTACTTGGGCAAATAATAAAGAATGGGCCTAAATTTGTAAAAAAAAAAAAAAAAAAAAAGACTAGATAGGGTCCTTTGCTATGAATTGGAGAATTCCCTTCCCAAATGTGAAAACCTTTGCCCTATCAATAGTTGGTTTCGACCATTGCCCAATTTATTATCTTTCTATCCCAAACCGGCAAAAAGGAAGAAAAATTTTAAGACCAAGGCTTTTTGGGCAAAGGATGAAGTATTTATGTTGATGGTTTAGAAGGCATGGAATGCAGCTAATAAGCAAAATTTGTGCTTACCGCAAAACCGAGTGTTGTTAAAAAGGCCTTAGAAAAATGGAACAAGAAATTCTAGAATGCCCATAAAGAGATTTTGCTGTTGAAGGAGGAGTTGCTAGAATTGATGAACTCCTTAATACTTTCATGCATTAGGGAGAGAGAAAAGAATCTTAAAAGGGAGATCGAGAAAAGATGGAGATAGGAAGAGATATTTTGGGGGGGTTAAGATTTAAAATTAAATGGCTGAAATAAGAGGGATAAAAATACCAAATTTTTCCATGCAACTCCTATCTAGAGAAGGCAAAGAAATTGAATCTTCATGTTGAAGAGTCCAAGTGATGTGTGGGTATACAATGAACAACAGTTGAAAATTTTGACTAGCCATTTTTGAGAGCTTTACACTTTAGTGGAGATTGAAAACTTTAGGTCAATCATTCCCCAATGCCTTACTTTAGTGGGGGAGAAAATAAACAAGGCTTTGCTGCCTGAGGTAACAACACAAAATATTCATGCTACTATCCACCAATCAAGAGCCACAAAAGTTCTTGGATCGAATGTGCTAGATGGGATATTTTATTATTTTAATTGGGAGGTTCTTTAGTTAGCTATTCTCAAGGAAGTAAGTCAATTTTTTGAAATAAGGATAGTTAATCTAGAACTAAACGGACCCAAATTACCCTTATTCCCAAAGTACCAAATCCTAAGAAGTTAGAATAGTATGGCCAATTAGTTTGTGTAACTTCTCATATAAAATAATTTCAAAAGTCTTGACAAATAGGCTAAAACCATGGCTGGCTCACCTAATCTTACCTAAGCAAAATGCTTTCGTCAATGGGAGACTTGTCCAAGACAACATTTTAGTTGTATAGGAGGTTCTTAACCGACTTGGAATTTAGAATAGAAAAAAGAAGTTTCAGGCTATACTTAAATTGGATATGCAAAAGGCATATGATAGAATTTAGTGGGATTTCCTAGAAGCTTACATGCTAAAGATGGGGTTTTATTCCAAGTGGGTGAAATAGGTGATGCAATGCATGACGACTATCTCTTTTAGTACGAAGTTTAATGGAGAACCATTGCCCTACTTTCTAGCTTTGCGGGGTCTTTGACAAGGTGGCCCACTTGCTTCATACATATTCATTTTAGTGACGAATGTGCTCTCGATGTTATTGTAACATGCTTTAGGACATGGGATTATTAAGGGCATTCAATTGAATAGGGCATGCACCATTTCGAGCATCTACTGTTTGTAGGTGATTCAATATTTTTATTGGATGGGACCATAAAAGAGTGTCAAAATGTAGTTGAGATTCTAAATAGGTATTGCTTTGCATCAGGCCAAGCCATTAATTTAAAAAAATCCGGGTTGTACTTCAATAAGAATTACCAACATAAACTCCAACATAATATGTTGGTTGAATTGTATGTCTCATAATTAAAAAAAAAAAAAACTAGGAAGCATTTAGGAATTTCTTCATATTGGGGTGAATTGAAAAAACAGATGTTTACCTTGATATTAGCTAGAGTGAACACAAAGTTAGAAGGATTGAAGGAAAAACTTATTTCAAAGGCAGGAAAAGAGACCCTCATTAAGGCTCCGTTTATTTCATGGAAAATGACTTCTAGGAAAATATTTTCTAAATTTTCTGGTGTTTGTTTCACGGAAAATAAACTACTAAGGAAAATATTTTCCATCATTGAAAAAAACAACCTTCAAAGATGAGGAAGTGGAAAACATTTTCCATAACTTCTTTCACCTTGCTTCTTTTCACCAACACATTTTTGTTTTACTTTTATGCTTTCTTTTTCTTTTTCTTTTTTTCCTTTTTTTTTATTTCCTTTTCATCTTTCTCCTTTAGCCTTGGCTGGTTGCTAGCCACGATGGTGGCAGGCGATCGGTGATCGGCCGTGGCCGTGAGCTAGGCGAGGCTTTACCTCGGGCCGACAAGGCTCTGCCTAGCCTAATCTGGGGAAGTCGAGCTTGCTCGAGCTTGGTGAGCTCGGGCCTCTCCAGATTGGGTGAGGCGGAGCCTCATCGGCCTAGGGCGGAGATTTGGTCTCGCCAGAGGTTTGCCGGGCTCTGGCGAACCTTTGGTAGCGAGCCTTTAGCGAGCTCGAGCAAGATCGGCCGAGCCTCGAGCTCGCAGGATCTAGTGACCTGGTCTTGGTTGGCCACCGAGTGGCCAACCGGCTATCGTCAGGCGTGCGGCGGAGGAGGAAGGAGGAATGAGGAGGAAGGAGGAAGGAAAAGAAAAAGGAAAAAAATAAAAAAAATAAAAATTTCGATTTTTTGAAAATATAAATAATTAAAAATTATTTTTTTTTAAAATATTTTAAAAAAATTAATTTTTTGGTCAATTAAAATATTAAAATTCAATTTTTTTGATAATTTTTCCCAAACAATTAAATTAGCTAACAACGGTGAAAATTTTTTTCCACTCGGAGTTCGGGTTTCAGCCGAACATCAGAAAATATAGTTATTTTCCTGGAAAATGACTTTTGGTAAAATATTTTCCGGAAATGGTCTATTTTCCGCGAAACGAACGGACCCTAAAGTAATTGTACAGTCTCTCCCACAATATGCCATGTCAAACTTTAAAATTCTCGTTTCTATTTGCCGGAGTATTGAAAGGAGAACTAC
This sequence comes from Eucalyptus victrix, assembly GCA_016097545.1. Classification (NCBI taxonomy): domain Eukaryota; kingdom Viridiplantae; phylum Streptophyta; class Magnoliopsida; order Myrtales; family Myrtaceae; genus Eucalyptus; species Eucalyptus victrix. The sequence goes on from CM027844.1 coordinate 23,410,393, forward strand.
AAATTTCTTATGGAATACAAGTGAATAGAAATCTGGATTACACTAGAAAAAACAGAAGACACTAAAGACTAGAAAAGATAATGGAGGACTAGGCTTTCATGACCTTATCACCTTTAACAAAGCAATGTTAGGAAAACAAGCATGGCCTCCATTGCAAAATCCTTCCTTGTTATGGGGCTAGTTACTAAAAGGTCTTTACTTTCCACTCTTGGAATTCTGGTTGGTAGGAAAGGGGATTCATCCTTTGTGGGGTTGGCAAAGCATCCTTATGGGAAGAGATGCAATTCTTCCTTCAGTGAAATAGGTAGTTGGGAATGGGGAAAAGATTAACATTTGAGACACCAAATGGTTACCTAGACAAGAAATTAGAGAACTAGAAAACAACAAGGAATTGACAATGGTTTCTGAATTTATTTGTAGTGATATCCCAGCTTGAAATGAATAAATCATTTTGAACATGTTTGACAAGAGAACAACTAATGAAATCCTCACAATTCCATTGGATCCACAAGAGAGAGGACATTTTGTTCTGGATGAGCACTAGATCGAGTGAGTATGCTATAAAAAGCTGATACAACAAGATTAGAGAGATTAGGGAATAGAGTAGCTTGGCCACAGCCTCAACTTCTCATCAATTCCCTTGTGCTCTCTGGACTAAGATTTGGAAAGTTGAAACATGCCCCAAGATCCATTTTTTTCCTTTGAAGATTATGCCATAATGCATTGCCGATAAAGGCAAAACTAGTCAAACGGGGTATAGTGGAGGAAAATACCTATGATTTATGCAAGCAACACCCAAAATCGTGAAGCACCTCTTCTTGCTCTATCCTTGGACTCATTAAGTTTGGCAGGACCATGCAATATAGATACACATCTCACCTTATGGCCTTGGCCGAATCGACGCATGGCTACTATGTTTCTAACATACCTTAACAAGTTTTAGCCTTTTAGCTATAGTCCTTTGGCGAATCTAGAAGGAGAGAAATAACTTTGTTTTTCACAATCAAAAGCCAAAGCCAAAGAACCTAGTTAGCTCAGTTATGGCGGAAAAAAAAAATGCTTCATTAATTGGGCTAAGTCAAAGAAGAAAGGGAAAGAATCCGAAAACCCCTTACGTCATATCTAGAAAGGCCCGATCAAAGAAACCCTGAAAATTAATATTGACGAGTCTTTTTTACTCGAAATGATTGATGGAGTTACTAGCTACGTCTGCAGAAGCCAAAACGGAGAGCTGGCAGATGGCTTCGCAAAGATGGTCAAAGTGCACTTAGCCGAGCAAGCCGAGACTATGGACATGCTCTAAATCCTCAAATTTCTGTCAACTAGATCTAGTCGAAGTCTTGAGATTGACTCAAACAATCTTCTGCTAATAAGGACGCTCACTAGAGAAGTACAAAGTTCATGGGATTTGGAAGCTCTAGTCAACGAGGCCAGAAGCCTTCTCATGTGCTTCTTCTCTAACTTAAGCCTAGCCCATTGCAGTAGGAGGAGAATAGGGTCACAGATCGGATTACAAATTCTCTTAGGATTGGGTCTCTTCCTTTTAATTGGTTATCAAGCCTACCGAAAGCCCTATGGACCTTACTTTGTTCTGATTTATGTCTTTTGTTTACAAACTCTTTGATTTAGCTAATGATATCTTTTTTTCTGATGAGAAAAAAACAGTACAGTCTTTACTAGATAGTTGAATTCCGGGTGAAGGGGGTAGCTTTCGTGCTTTGGTGGGCGTCTGAGATCCTTTCGATGATGGGCACTCGACCGAGCGCAGGATCAGGTCGAACTCGGCACCCATAGGTGGGATTGAAGCAGCAATACCAGCATGCACACCTCAATACGTGGGATAAGTTAAGGAGATAGGGATTGAACCCCCCTCTTTTCAGATCTCAAAGGCGAGATCCTAACAAAGTAGGCTAAGTCTAGCTAGCTAAATTTAAAAACATATTATTTTTAAACTTTTTTTTCTAATTATTTTATCACACTTCCGAAAGCTTCCGAAAGTTCTTTTATGTGATATTTTATCTACTCAATCGACAACAAATCCAAATCATATATTAAAATGTAAATATATGCTTGATGTAGACAAGATCTACTACTTTTTAATTAATGTGAATCAATATTTTGCATGTATCGTGTCAACTTTCTCCATCAAACATGACTGAAGTTTTGGTAAAAAGAAGAGAGAAGAGAGAGTTTGAGAATGCATAAACAAATAAAATCTTACCTCATACTCTTAATTCCATTTAACCAATTCTTTTGGAGGCTCTCGACAATATAACATTATCTCAGACGATGCTTTTCTAATTAAATGAAAATAACTTAATTAACCATCATATCGTTTGTTTTCGAAGTTCAAACGTATTTATATAAAAAAAAATTGAAATTTTCCTTTATTAAATATAGTAGTATTGTATGGTCTTTCTAATTTATTTGCACATTGCATATTCAAAATCTTACCCCATGATCTTAATTCCCTTTTGATCTCTTCTACTGGATTCTCTCAACAATATAACATTATATCAGACAATGTTTTTAAATTAAGTAAAAATAATCCATAACCGATAATTTAAATAAAATATCATCTTAATCGTTTTGGAAGTTGAAACGTAAAAAAAAAAATTGTTTTTCTTTAGATATATTAATACAATATGGTCTCTCTTATATATTTACACATCACATATTTTACATATGTCTCTTCCGAGCAATGGAGTGGTTGGCTCAGCACTCGTTAGTTTTCGTGCATGAAAAGACTCTTCTCTTCTTCTTCTTCTTCTTTTCCTTCTCAACTTAAGACTGATTCTAGAGATGTACCCATTTCATTTCCCTAAATCATCATCTTTGCCATGCCGATCCTCGTGAATGACAACATGGGAAGCTCCTTCGACGAATTCAAGAAGCGGGCCTCTTCATTTCTCAAGGAAAAGATTGTCAAGACCGTGCGCCTGAAGCTGACTGATGTTACACCAGCTGAAATGTAAATTCAACCATCTATTTTCACTTTTCACTAACAATTTCTGAAACTTCTAATCTACTTCTGCTGCGTCCATTTCTCGGTTTGAACTAAACTATGTATCGCTTGAATTTTGCTTTCCGGCGTGATTGGTTTTGGTGACACGGTTCAAAACCAAGAAAAACATGCCAAAAAAGGAATTTCAATCTTGGGGGCCTTTTGTTGATAGCAAAAGGGAATATGACATACATAGTTCATAGTTGACTATGCAGTTAACTTGATTCATCTTGCAAAGTAAATAAATCTGGTTGAGAAAAAAAGTTGTATACATTGTTTCGGTTGGGTCGCTGGCCCATATGAACGAAGATTCCAATAGCCAAACTGCTGCACGTCTTGATTTGGCAGAGATGGAGCGGATTATGTGTATGATTTCTGTCTCGTCCCTTCTAATTCCATCTAGGTTGCTTGTAAATTGAGCGATCAGTCATATGTTCCGATGATGCCATTGTTGTTATTGCACGAGCAAAGACTGGTCGAAATTTTTGTTGTTCTCCTAAGTACTGGTGTTCCTTCTAATCACACATACGTTTCTCACGTTAGTCTGCTTCTTGATGCTTGAATCCTAAAGATTGACAGAAGAAGCCACAAATGGAAATCCAAGGCCGCCGGATGCGTGCAGTATGGCCATAATATCACAGGCCGTGTTCAAAGTGGATGATTATTGGAGAATAGTAGAGATTCTGCACAAGAGGTATATAAGGCACCGTTCATTTCATGAAAAATAACTTATGGAAAAACATTTTCCGAAAATTTCGGCATTTATTTTACGGAAAATGAATTGCTTGGTGAAAGCATTTTCCACGAATAAAAAAAAGTCTTCTAAATTAGGGGAAAATATTTTCCACTTTTCCTCACTTGGTTTCTCTTATCTTACATGCCTCCAAGCCCTTGCTTCCTCGTCCTACTTCATCATTTTTTCTTTAATTAGAAATATTTTTTATTTTTATTTTTATTTTCTTTGTTTTACTCTTCCTCTTTATTTTTTTTTTTTTTTTCTTCTTTCTTGGTTAGTTGCCAGCCACCACTGTGGCCGGTGATTTGCCACAGCAGTGGTCAGCGATTTGCCACAAGTCAACTCCACCCTCGCCTAAGACTAGATCTGATGAGGGCGAGGCTCGAGCTCCCTAGCCTTGGCGGAGCTTGGGCTCACCAAATCTGGCTAGCTGTAAGCTTGCTAGCTTCATTGGAGCTCGAGCTTGTTGAATTTGGCAAGTTGTCCAACCAAGCTCTAGCTCCATCAAGGCTGGTGAGGTTAAGGCTCGGCCGATCCAGGTGAGTTGCATTTGCCGGCCGAATTTAGTGATTGCTTTGTTGGCCGTTGAGCAATTGGCCATTGTCGAGGCATGCGGTGGCAAAGGAAGGAGGAGGAAGGAGGAAGGAAAAGAAAAAGGAAAAAAAAAAAAAAGAAAAAAAGAAAAAAATTAAAATAATAAAAATTCGAATTTCTAAAAATAAAAATAATTAAAAATTCATTTTTTTAAATACAAAATTTAAAATAATTTTTTTGGTCAATTAAAAATATTAAAATTCATTTTTTTGGTAATTTTTTTCCCAAAAATCAAATTAGATTACAAACAGTAGAAAATATTTTTACTCAAATTTCATGTTTTAGCCTAATATTGGAAAATATAGTCATTTTCTTGGAAAATAGCTTTCTAGAAGATATTTTTCGAAAATATAATATTTTCTGCGAAATGAACAGACCCTAATTATTACTATATTTTCACCTAAAATTGGAAATGAATGACAAACTCTCCCTCAATCTATTTAATTTACATGTTATATACGTAGGTTTGTGCAATTTGATAGAAAGAACTGGCGAGTCACTTACAAGGCTCTAATAGTGTTGGAGCACTTGCTGACCCACGGACCACAGCGTGTGGTTGAAGAGTTTCAAAGCGATAGAGGTGTTATCAAGGAGATGAAAGACTTTCAATACGTTGATCAGAAAGGGTGAGTGAAAAAAAAGAAGAAATGTGTTTGGTAAGATTGATGTTCATGATTAGCGAAACTCAATGTAATTCCCTCACGTATGATTTCCAGATTCAACTGGGGCGCGAGAGTCGGCAACTTGTCCGAGAGAGTACAGAACCTGCTTGAAGACGGTGAATACTTGAGAGAAGAAAGAGCGAGGGCACGCAAGTTGACTCGAGGAATACAAGGCTTTGGGAGCCTCCAGCAGCGGCCGTTTTCTTCCACGGACGTTGGCGGCTTCGAAGGCTGCTCATCATCGTCACCGTACGGCAGGTGCAATTCTCAGTACAGCGAAATGACTGGATTTGACAGCAGAAAATACACTTTGATGGAATCGAACATGGTGATGGATGGCAACGAAGAGCGTCGTCACTCCATAGAAGACCATCCTTTCTTTGAAATCGGGCGTCCGACTAATAAGATGTCTCTTCTTCCTAGTCCGAGTGCCTGATCAAGATTTTCGGTTTGCAAAGTGATGTATATTGACCTTACTATGGAGAGAGGGAAATTAGAAGTCGGTTCTTTTGTTTCAGTACATTTTGTCAGCAAAGATAAATCAAAGGGTTTAGGACTTTGCTCAACTGACTTTTGGTTGATTTGTTCTTTGTGCCGGTCCCAATAAGCAGTGGTCTCGATTGTGTATGGTTTCTATAGCCTAACGTGAATGCACTCATAAGAGATCTCATCGTGATTCTACAAATTGTGGAGCTTCTGAGAAGTTTACCATGCATGAAATTATTCACAAATGAATAATGTAGTTAAGTAGTGAACATATTAATTATATGGCGGCACATTTTTCGCCTGTCATAGTAGCTCGTTCTAAGAACAATGGAAGTTGGAACATCTACTCCTTAGAAGAAAAGATCAAAACAATTTGGAGAAAGTTTTGAGTAGGTAGGTATCACCATCACTGCTATGCTATGATGAAAAACTCACTAGACAATCTATTGGCAGACCATCAGCCAAAATAATCAGAAGGGTTCAACCTAAGCTCTCCTAAAGGCTATAATAAATGGCTGAGCCTCGACATCAATTTGCTGGCAATAGAGACAAGTTGCTTGTGAACTTAGACCGGGCATCACCAATTGACAGAGCAACATACACAGAATTCAGTATACACCATATGCACGAAGATAGCTTAGACCCTGCGACATAGAAGTTGACACAAACACTTTGACAATGTCAACTAGAATTAATGTAAACGTGACCCCATCAAGCTTCCAAAATACATAGTAGCCTTCTTTTTAGAAGTTTGTAGCACTCTGTATACCGTATTGACTGATATGCAACATGTTATTCCTGTCTAAATCCTATCGACATGTTTTCCAGGTGTTGGCTAGTAAGACATGTAGGTGTGTGAGCATGCTGGGAATTAGATCTTTGATCTTGTTCAACAGATTAAAAGGGTCTAGTAATATGCGTAAACGGGACAATACAGGAAAAAAAAAGAAGGAAAAAAGAAGGCAAAACTGGCAATAGAATGAGCATTATTATACAAGACAATAGAAAAGGCTTGGCATTTATAAGATAAACACATGACAAGAATCCTGGACTTCAGATCAACTGAATCATGAAAAGGAAATGATTTTGGCAATCAAGTATTGCCTTCTCAAGATCTAATCAAAAGGGGATACAGTAGAATCAGAAAGAGCAGCGAGTTGCGTTTCTTTCTAAAAAGGACAGTAATCTCTTCCCTCGATGACCTTCTCCTTGAAAAGTTAGAAGCACTTTCTGTGCACAATTGAAGGTCCAGATTCATCATACTCTGCCTTTGCAATCCACATCTGCACCCAAAAACAAACAGCGATATGCTCAAAACATACCTCTTTAACAACATAAGATGCAAATAAAGTATATATTACACGAATGCACAGGTTAGACGAACCTGCTGGAATGTGCTAAGAGATGCCAAGATAGAACCACCAATCCAGACACTGTACTTCCTCTCAGGAGGAGCCACAACCTTGATCTTCATGCTGCTTGGTGCTAGTGCTGAGATTTCCTTGTTCATTCTGTCTGCGATACCAGGGAACATAGTGGAACCACCACTGAGGACGATGTTTCCGTACAGGTCCTTCCTGATATCCACATCGCACTTCATGATGGAGTTGTAAGTGGTCTCATGGATTCCAGCAGCTTCCATTCCGATCATGGATGGCTGGTAGAGAACCTCCGGGCATCGGAATCGCTCAGCCCCAATAGTAATGACTTGACCATCTGGCAACTCATAGCTCTTTTCAACGCTTGAGCTGGTCTTGGAGGTCTCAAGCTCCTGTTCATAGTCCAGGGCTATATAAGCCAACTTCTCCTTCATGTCTCTCACAATTTCACGCTCAGCTGTGGTAGTGAAGGAGTATCCACGCTCAGTAAGAATCTTCATCAAATGATCGGTGAGATCACGCCCAGCCAGGTCAAGACGGAGAATGGCATGAGGGAGGGCATAACCCTCATAGATTGGCACCGTGTGACTCACACCATCACCAGAATCCAACACAATACCTGCAAAAAACAACAAAAAAACGGGTAATCCTATTGCCTGAAGCAGAGAAAAAGTTCCTATAGATCATGATAATTCAACCCTCACAGACCAACAAAAGAATAATTCAGGTCGGTGGTCCTCAAGTCAAATCCATCTTCGATCTCCTGTATCTAGTTCTTTGTTTGGGTGGTACACCCGTGGTACCTTTTAATTGAATTATCTTTAAAAAAAAGTGAAGTCCTTTTCTTTACCTTAAAAGTGAAACTAGACTGCATAGCATAATTATTTTCCCTAAGGAAGTTAGTTTTAACGCAATTCTCTACTTCAAAAAATTCCATAAGTGAAAAACTGATCTACTTACCAGTTGTACGACCACTTGCATAAAGGGAAAGGACAGCTTGGATGGCGACATACATAGCAGGAGTGTTGAAAGTCTCAAACATAATCTGGGTCATCTTCTCACGGTTAGCTTTGGGGTTGAGAGGAGCTTCAGTAAGGAGAACAGGGTGTTCCTCTGGGGCAACACGAAGTTCATTGTAGAAAGTGTGATGCCATATTTTCTCCATGTCATCCCAATTGCTAACAATCCCATGCTCAATGGGGTACTTCAATGTCAAAATACCACGCTTGGATTGGGCCTCATCACCAACATATGCATCTTTCTGACCCATGCCAACCATCACACCAGTATGACGCGGACGCCCAACAATGCTAGGGAAGACGGCTCTCGGTGCGTCATCACCAGCAAATCCAGCCTACACAAGAATTTTAATCACTTTCTAAAATTGGATCTGGTAAAGGACATCAAAGATCTGGAAATGAAGATATTCTGAAATCTGATCCAAAATAAGCTCCATGTGATTAGAGAAAACGATACACTGGTAAAAAGCCAAAAAGTACCTTGACCATCCCAGTTCCATTATCACAAACGAGTGGCTGAATATCCTCACCATCTGCCATCTTCTAGCTGATCAATAACATCACAAGTTGTGAGAAGAATTTCATGAACCTTATATAGAAGAACTATACCAGACAGGCCTTTTCCTCTATTCAACTGTTTTAGTGTCTAAAACATTGACTGGGAAACAAAACAGTCATGCGAACAGAGTCATTAGCACTAGAAAACAAAACAGTCATGTAAACACAGTCAAGCCATTGAGCAAATATAATGTCACAAGGCAAAATGGGAAAAAGGAAATAACTGAATTTGAAAATTGCGTTTCTGAAATATGAGCAGAAAACATTTTCCTAGAAAACCACCCAGAGAACAATAAAGCACTGGACATTACAAGCATAACCTGATAACCACACATAGGACATTATCAGATGAATGAAATCCAGGACTACATAGGATTAAAGCGAAGGCCGACCAAATTATGCATAACTCTTAATTTGCTACAGGAAGTTTGAAACTCTGTGCTTATAGGCGTTCGTGAATTCAATGTGATTTTGAACTTTGCAATTGACCCACCAGAAATAAAATCACACTAAAGGGTACTAGGATAAGATTTTGGAAGACTGGAAATTGATCAAGGATAACAACCATGACCAGCAGGAGAAAGCCGTTTGACAAATGTATATGTTGATCTGATACATTTTTCAGCAACTTCCTCAAATTATGTTTTCACTCAAATTTCAATCACCGTTCATTCCTTCACTCGGATAATCCTTCAACCCCGAAACCAGACATGACGGCGTCAAGGAAAGAAATGCACACGAATTCCAGACCAAGAGGACAAACAACCATTTTGCCAGAACGACCCGATACAACTCTCAGGCAAATCAGCATTGACAAAGGTCACAAATGGCACGCGCGATTGTCGAAACAAATGAATTTCATTTAACAGGAGGCAATCTTGCAATCTTCCAAGCCAATCAGGCATCACATCAAGATCAGCGGCAACAAAAACCGACAGCCGGCCGATCGCGCGCAAAACATTGGAGGGTGACCCGCCAATAAAATCCAAACTCCCAGCTCGGAAAGACTATCCTCGGGAGCAGACGAATCGTCAAAGCGGACATTGCATCAACAAACCGACGACGACCCACGAATCAAGTCGCATTCATTCCATCGACTGGGCCGTCAAGAAGAAGAAACAACAAGATCTGAACGCTGGTGAAGAGATCGTCGGACGAGAGAGAGAAAGAGAGAGAGAGAGAGAGAGAGAGAGACAAATTCACCTGGCTGCGAGAACGTGGGAAGGGCTGAAGGCGAGGGGTGAACAGAGGGCAATGGTAGAGAGAGAGAGAGAGGCCAAGCTCGAGCTTCTGCGGAGGAGGGAAGAGGGAGAGGGGGGGGACTCTTCTTCTGAATCCGAGGGGAAGGAGGAAGGAGAGATGATTAATACGAGGAGGATGACGAAGCGGGCGTACGGACGGACGAGCGCTTCCTGCGGCTGATTTGCGCTGTTCCGATTATTACTGCGTGCCCCCACGCCCGCTCGTTTCCAAACCAACATTTTCGATTGGGATACTATTGTTGGCCCTTTTTGACATGCTTAACCGATTCGAGAAAAAACGCGTTTGGTAATGTACAAAATTTCGATTCTAGAATAGAAAAGGAACGCAAACGCGAAGAACGTATAAAATTTCTATTCCAATTCTTTTTTTAATTCATTTTTAGATAAATATAAATTTGATATTGAATTCTCATAAACCCCTCATTGATTAATTATATTTATACTAAGTAATAAAAATATTAACTAGTCAATTTTTATTAAATAGTTAATAATAAACCATAGTATAAAATATACTAATATACCTAAAATATGTAATAAATATAAATACTAAATTTATAAAGAAAAATTAAATATGTATTATATATATAGCAAATATATATTTTAGAATAGGAGGAAATTAAAATAAAATATAGAAATAAAAAAATAAATAAAAATAAAAACGAAATTTGTTGTTATTTTAATTTTTTTCTTATTAAAATTTCAATATTATTTATATTTAAATAAGATTTTCTTTTTATCATGGTGATTTCTATTTTCAATAAATATTTACATTTCTATGATTAAATATCTAATCCATTTTGAATTTAATATGGATGGATGTTAATTTTAATTTAACCAAGATTCTTCTCTCTCTCTCTCTCGCTCTCTCTCTCTCTCTCGCTCTCTCTCTCGCTCGCTCTATATATATATATTCCCTTCTCCAAAACCGAACACCCAACGTTTAAAAGAATAAGAGAATACTAGAATTGATTCTCGGAGCAAGCGAACCATATTAAACTTCACGACAAGAATTTGATAGATCCGCTTTGTTTTTTATTGTCGTAAGGTTTCCACATTTTTCTCGTCCCTGATCAACGAGTCGAGAGAATTTCTCGTTGTCAACGTGGCTCTGAGCATTAACGCTTGATCTCCAGCAAAAGAGCGTCGGGCTTTTGGGAGGATCAACGCTTTTCTCGTTTTCTGTCTGTCAAGTCATCTTAGTCCAGAAAGCACCTTTTGATTCCACCGATGGACAAGCCACATTGTCTGATTTCACGTTGTTGCTAAATTTCATCTTTTACTGCTTTGTGCATCCAGTGAGCAAGGCCAAAGTAGATTACTTTTGTTACCCCGACATGGCACTTAAAAAGTGAGCATAACACGTAAGGCCTCATGGTTAGATCAAGTACTTCCCCGTGTAGGCAGATATCAACAGGTAGTCGAGGACGAACTAAATGTCATCTCATCTTTGAAAATGGCTTTCATTTGCATTCCATCATCTTCTTGTTTGTGGGGCTTCAATTGTTTCTTAAATTACCATGGATAGTGAAGAAACACACACGTGATATCCAGGTAAGCGTAAAGTGAGCTAACGATATTATGGAAAAAGCCAACATCAAGCAAGTCGTTGATCACCAAAAGTCGAAACAAAAATGGGAATTTCAAAGAGCTCGATGTCCTAAGATAAACGACAAACTTCTTGGACAAAAAGCGGAGGAAAATGAGGGGCTGCTTAGTCACCAAAACTATTGACGATCCTATAACTCAGATCAACAAATGCCGGGATTACATAAACAAATTGGGCCTTGATGCCTTGTAGGTGGTTTTCAGCTTCCTGGTTGGTGGTCTAACCTTCTTGAATACCAGCGGGAACTTGATCTTCGAGTTGTGGAATTGCTTGGTGCTCTCCCTCTTGCATAGCTTCGCTGGAACAGCAGCTGTCTTGATGATCTGGATACATGGGAACCTGACTCTGTGGCGAGATGCCATCTCAGTATACATCTGCTCCACAGCCCCATTCAGTGTGGTATCTGTGTATTCCTTGTACATGTTGTGGTATCCAGTTCGGCTTTGGTAACGGAGCCATATCCCATAGTTATTGATCTTTGTTGGGTTCTTCTCAAAAATCTGCAAGTGACTCTAGTAAGATAAAGTAAACAGAGAAGCTACCTCACATATGATTAGGCACCTTAGAGCATATGGCATCACCCCTCAAGGTTAGACAAGTAATTGAAAGTGTAAAACATAGAGCAAAGGAAAACCTCTTCTTGTTCATTGGTCAAAGAGTTATGCATATTTGTGTCTATTTAAAAATCAATATAGGAGATGCGACTAATTGCCAGGGTCTGTTGCTGCCAATGGTGCAAGCATCCTACTTTTGCATGTCCATCATGCATTTGTTTATAAAGAGACTATCATGCATCTAGGGAGAGATATAATGAACAAGTACAGTATCAGATATTGATAATGCATATCATATACCATAATCCAGCCTATCTGAAGATTTTCAGGATGCAAGTCCCAAAGAAATTTTCTTACAAAGGTTTGGAAAGGAGAGCACCTAAAAATAGAATAAATCTCACTGATATAAATCAGATCCTGACTATTTGATGGTCAAACAATAGTTGTTACCCATCGCAAAGGAAGGAATTGATGAAAGATAAAAGCTTTAATTAACTATAGTCCAATGAAAAAAATTTCTGTTCATGGTTACTAATTGGAAACTCCTAGTTCATATGCAGCTTTTAAACATTCAAAGGAATTTTTAGAGTGAAAGTGGATTTGGCTTGTACCATACAAACTGAAAATCCAGCTTTTGCAGATCAGAAACTAGTCCACAGGATTCATTCTGCCTTTGAAAGATGGAACTTCCCAGAACTACGAGATGGTTACATTCCATAGTTGAAAGGAAATCGATATAAAAACATCCAGCTTTCTCTTCATTCTAAACAATACATACCAAGGACAGTTCCCAATCTAAGAGCTACATAATTTATGAGGGAAGTGTTCACCTTCTGTCTGAAAAGACTTCCAAGTGATGACTACCATAAATGATATTGAGAACAATCATTTTAGCAATTAAGGAAAATGGGGTGAAAACCAAGCTTCAACTTCTGGTCTTCAGACTAATGCATCACTCAGAAATATGGAAGCAAACATTCCTAAGAAATCAGAACAGAACCTCACAAGCAAATACCATGCAGTTCCTATTATCATAAGAACATGGCAAATCAATTCATAGAGAAATCCCACATCAATCGACAAGCAACATACCTCGTTGATGGCGAGCACCTGGCCATTGCTCTTCTTTACCTTCTTCAGCTTCCTCAGGAAATACCTAACCCACATCAATCAACCCACTACTTAACCAAATTCCTCGGCCAGATCGGCGGAGTCGCGAGCGCCGATTCGAGCCTCGCCGAGCGACCCCTCGGCCAGATCGGCGCTCGCGCTCGCCGATTCGGGCCTGGGGGTCGCTCGGCGAGCGACCCCTCGGCCAGATCGGCGCTGGCGCCCGCCGATTCGGGCCTGGGGGTCGCTCGGCGAGCGACTCCACGGCCAGATCGGCGCGAGCGCCCGCCGACTGGAGCTCGGTGGCGCTCCTGCCAACCGTTGCAGACGACGAACGACGGTGAGGAATATGCAAACCGTCACCTAGATCAGCCGGCAATGACGCTACCTGTGAGTGAAGGGAACTCACCTTCAACGAGCAGCTTCAACAATGAAGAAGCAGCAGTCGCCGTCGCCGTTGTTGTGGAGAGAACGAACCAGAGAAGAACGAACCGGAGAAGAACGAACCACCGGAGAAGAACGAACCAGAGAAGAAGAACCAGAGACAGTGAAAGTGAAAGGGTTCGTTCGCACAGGGAGAAAGTGGAGCAGGATACGTTGAGCGGAGAGAGAGAGCAAAGTGATTCTTTTTTCTGATTCAGAATCAAGAATCCTTTTTTTACCTGAAAAGAACAAAAGCATTTTAACAAAAAAATTGACTTTTTAAATAGAATAAAAAAAATCGACCAACTTGTCGACTTGTGCCAAAAAAGAACAAAAAAAAAATACTTTTTAAATAGAATAAAAAAAAAAATATAAAAAAAGATGAATAATTTCGGAAAGTATTTTTACCTTCTTAGAAATAGGAATTCAATTTCTTAATTTTATGTGAAAATTGCTCGATTAAAAAATATTTTCAGTTGATTAATCATTTTTGACGAACCAAACGAGCGAAAGTTCATAAAACTAAATTTTGAAAAATACTTTCCCTCAGACAAACACACCATTCTCTTTATCCACATAGCTATTGTTCTTAAAGTACTCGATGCAATGCGTTTATAGCTATGTGTCATAATTTTTCATTGGTTCAGTGCTCTCGCACTAAGTTTTCGTGGAAAGTAAGAGAATCGAACCCTTGATCTTATATGATCCCTCATGGTATCGCGCCTCCTCGGACATTCACTGTTGGATCGCAAAGCCAAAAGATCGCGGCCCTTCAAGCTGAGATCTGTAGGACGGCTAGGATCCGTTGGAATTTAATCCAACGGTGGAAATCGCGAGTGCACCGCGCGCCGTATATGGTCTGGTTTGGCCGAGCCCCAGAGGACAAGGTACGGAAAGCGCAACCTCTTCAGAGTTCATCGTTTGGGCCAAGAAAGTTCCGGGCCTTACAACGTAAAATTCGATCGCATTGTTCCACCCCGAATTCCAGACATTTTTTCTCGATGTGTATGAGACGTTGGGCGCAATTACCCAACTGAGAAGAAGCCGAACCAGTGGAATTTGTTGGCGTACGAGATTAGCTGAGCAGCCCCGGAGGTGGTGGGAGTTGAAGAGGAGAATGAATCGGAGATTCGGTGGTGCGAGGCAGCCCACCGGCACTCCGTCGCTGGCCTGGTCGTGCGTCGTGGTCGTCGCCTCCCTCCTTGCTGGCGCCTCCGTTGTCCACAACATCTACAAGCCCGATCTGGTAATACCCGTCTCTCTCTGACCGCCAGCTGTTTGATGGAATGCCTGACCGGGTTTTGCGGTTGGCGGGGGCCTATAATGTCTGCGGATCTCTTGTGTTTGATGGCCTTGACTGGTGTGCGTGCAGACGTTGCCTCCACTGGAGAGCGTCGATGAGGCCAAGAAGAAGCAACCCGAGAAGGAATGAAGGAAAAGCTCCTGTCTTGATACGTAGAGATGGTTTAGCTAATACCTTTTCCTCCTAGACAAGGAGCCAAATAACGATTTTGTCAATTGGCCATTCTCCATGATCTTGCTTTGTTGTACCCATTTTAAGTGTCAACTGTGTTTTTTTTACTTCCCATTGCTCACTTGGATAATATTTCATCTTTCTGCTGATTCTGCAAAATGGACTTGAGGGAGCCTGGTTTCTGCTAATTCGTCCAAGGTTTTTTCCGGCAGGACTTGCGAACTCAAACTCAAATGCCGTGCGAGGTTAGTAATCTTATGTTTATCTTAGTAAATTGTTCGTGGTCAATGTGCTTGATGACATGATTATGGAAGGAATTTGGTTGGGACCACTGTCATGGATTGAGACTATTTAGGGGGTGTTTGATTCAATGAAAATATTTAACTGGAACATTTTTTTTCCATTTTTTTATTGTTCGATGTGAAAAAATAAGCAAGTCATTGGAAAATAACTTTAGTCGATCAGAAAACCCTAGTTTAAATTTAAGGAAAAAAATCCTAATTTATGGTCTTTTTTGTTTTGTGAAAAATTTGACATATTTGAATTTTTTCCAATATATCAATTTTCAGGAAAATGATAAATAAGTTTTGAAATTTAAAAATGAAGCGGAAATCGTTTTCGATTGTTTGAAAAGGAAAACTTACGTTTATTTTTTTTTTAAAAAAAGAGACATGCACTATTTGTAAGATATAAGGACTATATGAAAATATTTTTATCAAGCTAAAATTTCATAACATAAAACTTTTAAGATTTTTTATCATTTTATGCTCTTTTAAAATTTCATAAAAATAAATACTTTTTATATGTTTTGGAAAAATGGGTTAGATTTTTGACAAACAATGTGATTATCATTTTATGCTCTTTTATCAGCATTTCCGATAATTTTTTTCCTTATTTTTTTATTGTCGACATAAGTATCCTAATAATAAAAAAAGACATTAGTAATCATCTATCTTTAATATTCATAACATTTTGCGTTTTTTTATATGTCAAAAAATTAGTTTAAATAGAGGTGCAAGATTACTCTACTCTTCAAAAAAAATTTGGGTTAGAAATTCATTAGTAAAATACAATTAAACCATAAAAAATTCAAAATACTTAATATAAATCATGAATATATAACTTCACATCTTGTTAATTCACTTGAACTTCTATACATTTGAAAACAAAACAAACGACATAATTAATTCAACAAAAGTTTTAAATTGATGGAATGGATTTGAATATATAAAAGTAGAACTCGTGCTGCTTAGAAGTGTTTACATGAGTTTGGATGGGTTTTATCGAAATGGAGCCCTACTAAAAAATGGGTTTTAATGGGTCTGTCATGGACCCAATTTTGAACCCACTACCCTAAAAGCTTATTATAGCTGGGGAAAGTGATGAAATGAGATGAGCGATGAAAGAATTAAAGCTTGCCACCCCAAAACCTACGGCCCACTACCCATTTCATGACTCTTAACCTGGCCCATTAGCTTTCACGCTTCTTTTCTTGTGATCATGAAATGATGCAATGAGGGATGGAAAAATAAAAGGGAGCTGTAATAAACAATATATCTTTTGTTTCCCTGTTCGTTATTTGAAAAAATTTACATGGGTACTCTTAATGTTATTACAATCATTTGGTCAATTCAAATGGAGGCTTTTTATCTTTCGGTTCCCTCCATGCTTCGCCGCCAACTGTCAAGCTCAAATGGAGGTCTTTTATCCCTCGGTTTATGCATGCTGGGCCGACCCCAAGTCACTTCAAATGAGGCCTTTTGTCCCTTTGTTTATTCAATACTTGCCGCCCCTTGTCCACACAAATGAGGTGTTTTGCCTCTTGATTTGTAGGAAGCTTGGCCGCCACCATAAAGATATAGTCTTTTTATCTTTTGATTTTGAGTGTGCTTGGCTGGGCGCAATCCCTCTAATCTTGTCCATTCTTGTTAACATGGAATATGCTCTTTCGTTCTTGCCAAAACGGAACCAAAACCACCCAAAATTATAGAGAGGCCTTTTATCTTTTTCTTGTTCATTCTTTCTCTGTTCAATCATCAACATATATGGGCAAGTTTAGAGGGTTGATGTTGTATGAATGCAAAGAAAAGAGGGTGATTGGAGGGTGGCCATCAAGCTGGACGAATATTAAAATTAGATGATAAGAAGGAACAAACGTGAGTAGTCCGAATCAAGCTCATGCAATATCGGCCTTTTTGGTCAAGGGTCAAGCTTCATCCTTATCGACGAATTTGGTCACTGATTTTCTTATGGAATGTATGAATAGTCCATGAGCAAAATTTAGGTGTCAATGTTCACAATGCATCACCTTGAAAATGCTCAAGAACTTAAACATAAGGAAACTGAATTAGTTAATTTGGGTACAGAGTTCTTGGAAAGAATTTGTGAGTTTTGAGGGCAATTAGGAGTTTTGACAACATGAGGCCCATTCCCTCGTCATTCTTTACAATAGGGGCCTTTTTTTAAAAAAATAAAATCATGATGCTTCTTGCTTCTTCAATGGAGATATATAGAATTGAGCCGTGGTAATTGAAGTATTGATGTGTCCGAGTTTAGGGTGCTAGTTACGGGGGCGGTGAGTCCAATGGTGGTGGTGGCGTCAGCGACAAAATTGTTGGCGAATGTGCCAAATTTGGTGGTGGTGGTGCGGTGTTCAATTCAATCATCATGTCCAAATCAACAGTGTCATTGTCCATGCTAGCTCACATCGTTAGGAATTTAGAAGGATTACATTCAATCGAATTTCATACGTTAAATGGACAAAAAAAAGTTTAGAGACTATATTGAGTATTGAGTAAAAGTTCAAGAATTTCCTATCTTGTTACCTTATTTAAAAATATATAAAAAAAAAACAAAAGGAGTATTTGTTACAATTATAGTGATGATGTGGCTAGCTTTATTTATTTATTTATTTTTTTATATACCAAATTTCCTTTTCTTTTCTTTTAAAGTTGGCAAAGCAATTTGTTTCTCCATTCAACCCTTTCCATTTAAATGATCAAACTATTGGACATTTAAAGTCTCTCTAATTTTATGTGGTAAAAAAAGTAGTATCTCTCTGTTGCAAATTCTAAATACAAAATGAAGCAATTATACTATTGTTAAAAGTTTAATTTCGCCTTTAGTTACTCAATAAAATCTTTTAAAAAGATTAAATTGTCAGTGAATGTTATGTTGGAAGTTTGTTTGTAAAACAAATTAAGTATATGTTTCCTTGTTCTATATAGGAAAAGTGGGTGGAGTTAGGTTAGTTAATAAGTTTGGGGCTTTTTTATTGTACCTAAAGAAAAGATTGGGTGTGAGCTAAATCCCATAATTCTTGCGTGCAAGTGCACAATTATTAGGCAAACTTAGCACTTGCACACTTGTACGCCCGTGGTTTAATTATCATGGACTCATTTTTTTTTTTTTTTTTACTATTTTATTCCATACGGTTATTTTATTAACTTTAATTAGTTCAAATGTTGTTTTTTTATTGAGAATTTCTGTAAATTATGAAAATTCAAAATTTTATTTATTAAAAAAATAATTTTTTTATTATTTCGAATTTTTTATATTTGTGTCTTTTCAAGATAACTTTTGGAAATGATACTTCTTTAGTTTGCAATATTTCCTAAAGGGTTGCATTTATTCATTTTTCAACTTCTTCTAAATGAACATATTTGTTTATTTTGCAATTTTCTTGTTCAGTTTGCAATATTTCTCAAAGGGTTGCATTTATTCATTTTTCAACTTCTTCTAAATGGACATATTTGTTTATTTTGCAATTTTTTAGGAAGAGTTGCCTATGTTCTTTAAGACCAATTTTGTGTTTTCCAAATGAACGAAATGAGATCATTTTTTCTTTTGAGTCCTCTTTCCAAAACTATAGTCATCTTTTTAATCATTTCCTAGGGAGATCTCGAAGAAATACTAAAATTGTTATCAAGTATTCTCATTTTGAGACTTTATTGTATCTTGGAGGATATTTATCGGTAACCATTAGCAACTTTGTGGGGCAAAAAAATCTTAAAGTCCAACTTGATTACTTTATTGGTTTGAAACCATATTTTTTCCAATAATTTTAAGGATTTATTTTGTTCAACAATGGAGTCGGAGCAATCAAAGTCATGAATCAAGACATGGTCAAACTAGATTGGTTTGACGGGAACATCTTTGCTTGCTGGAGGGACAAGATGATGTTCTTACTCACTACCCTAGAGATTTCCTACATACTGAATCCTAACTTGGTGCCTATAGAAGATCCGAAGCCTACTATCAAGGGAGGATAGCCAAGTGCGGAAGCTGCTAAGAGGGTTAATAAAGAGAAGAAGAAACGTGTGGAGGATAAATTACTTTGTTGAGAACACATTTTGAATACACTGTCCGATCGTTTGTACGACTTATTCACTTAAATGAAGTCAGCTAGAGAAATTTGAAATGCACTAGAATTCAAGTACAAAGTGGAGGAGCAAGTAACCAACAAATATCTAATCGCAAAGTATTTTGATTTCAAATTTATTGATACCAAACTCTTGTTGGAACAAGTCCATGAATTGCAAGTGTTAGTGAATAAAATTCGTGCCCTCAAGATTGATATTCCAAAAACTTTTCAAGTCGAAGCAATTATTGTGAAATTGCCTCCAAGTTGAAAAGACTATGGAAAAATGCTGATGCATAAGTCAGGGGACTTCACCTTGGAGCAAATATAGAAACATCTTCGCATTGAGGAAGAATCATGTTTACGTGATAATTCTATTTTTTACAATTCCAAAGTGAACAATGTGAAAAGAAAACGGAAAATTGGCTAGAACTTCAAAATAAAAAACGGGCATAAATTTAAGAGAATGCAAGAGAAGAAAAATGGTTGCTGTTTTTTTTTTTTTTTTTTTTTTTTGTGGCAAATAGGGACACTATGCCAAGGATTGCATTCACTGCAAGAGCATTTCAAAGGACAAGAACATTATAATGGTTAATGCAGATACAAATTTGGTTGAAGAAAATTATGGCCATGATTTTAACCATGTTTTCAAACATGAAAATTTATGAAATTAATGATGTGATGGTTATGGTTTTTGAAATCAACTTTACCATTGTCCAATCTGGTTGGTGGTTAGATTCTGAAGCAATAGTCCATGTGTGTAAGGACAAATACATGTTCAAGAAATTTGAAGAGACCATCGACTTAAATGTTTAAGAGATACTGATGGCAAATAATGCTCTTGTAAATGTTGCTGGAAAAGGCACGATAGAGATAGACTTCACTTTTGGAAAGAAGATTACGCTTCTTAATGTGTTATTTATACTCGAAATTAGGAAGAACCTAATTTCTATCAATTTATTTTGTAAGAGGGGGCTTCGGGTTTTATTTGAATCTAACAAGATTATCCTGTCGAAGAATGAGTTGTTTGTAGGAAAGGGTTATGCCAATGATGGCATGTATCAACTGAGTATCAATAATAACATTGTTAGTTCTGCTTATATTGTTGAGTTTTCATTTTTATGACATAAAAGGTTGGCACATATAAATATTCATTATTTGAAGAATATGAAGAAGTTAGATTTGATAAATTTTAATGGCTAATTTGATAACTGTGAAATATGTGTCCAAACTTACTAAAAAACTGTTTCCTAATGTTAAAAGAAATTCAAATTTATTAGATTTGGTTCATAGTGATATACGTGAATTCAATAGCATGCTAACATGTGGTGGTAAAAGGTATTTTATTACCTTTGTGGATGATTGCGGTGGGTTTTTATATGTTTATTTCATGAGGCTGAATGGTGAAGCATTTACCATGTTTAAGAAATATAAGGCTAAAGTAGAAAATCATTTAGAAAGGAAAATCAAAGTTCTACATTTAAATAGAGGTGGGGAATATTTCTTACGTCTCTTCATTTTGTGAAGAATATTGTATTATTTATCAAGTTTTGGCATCATATACTCCACAACAAATTGGTTTGACTGAAAGGAAAAATCGATCTCTTGGAGAAATGGTTAATCATATGCTTTCAAATTCAAAGTTACCAATTAATCTTTGGGTACAAGCATTGCTTACTACATGTTATATTCATAATAGAATACCTTCCAAGAAAAATGACATAACCCCTTATAAGGTATGGAAAGGTAAAAAAACCAAATTTGTTAGTGGGGGTGTTTGGTATACTATTGAGTACCAGATCCCAAGAGAACAAAATTTGGTCCTAGAGCTATAAAAAATGTTTTAGTTGAGTATGATGAAAACAGTAAAGCTTATAGGCTTCTTGATTTAGAGTTCAATGTTATTATAGAATTGAGACGTTGAATTATTTGAGAGTAAATATTCTATGCGTTCGGAAATTATTAAAAATAATTCAAAATCTAAGAAACTCAAGTGGATTCTCAAGAGAAAAAAAATGAACAATTCTAAAGACATGATTGAACCAAGAAGAAGTACTAGAGATAGGAAACTAAAAGACTTAGTTTTTGATTTTATTACCTGATTTTATTACTCATGTTTTTCTTGTTAAAGGAGATAGAGATAATAACGTGGTAAATAAATACTCTTTAGTATTTAATTTAGAAAATCCTTTTTTGATGATGCTATGTCTTCTAGAGATTTTTTTTTTTTTTTTTTTTTTGGGAAAGAAGTTGTAAATGATGAAATTGACTCAATTATATCAAATAATATTTGGGTATTAGTAGATTTACCAAAATGATCTAAACCTATTGGGTGCAAATGAGTTTTTAAAAGAAAATATTATTTTGACGGTTATACCCAAACTTTTAAGGCTAGACTTGTGGTCAAATGATATAGACAAAAAGAAAGAATATATTATTTTGATACATATGCTCATTTTGCACGTATAATTTCTATTCGAATTCCTTTTGCTCTAACTTCCATTTATGATCTTTGTGTTTTCATCAAATGGATATCAAGATTGCTTTCTTGAATGGAGACTTAAATGAGGAGATTTACATGGACAACCAAAAGGTTTCGTTCTTCTCGGAAATGAAAGAAAAATATTTAAATTGATTAAGTCTCTTTATGGGCTTCAGCAAGCTCCAAAACAATGGCATGAAAAATTTGATTTAGTCATATTGTCTAATGGTTTCATCCACAATAGTGTCGATAAGTTTATACACTCTAAATTCACTAAAGACTATAGTGTCTTAGTGTGCTTATATGTTGATGATATGTTTATCTTTGGAATGAATATGACTGGAATTATTGAGACTAAGAAGTATCTAATTTCTATGTTTAAAATGAAGGATTTGGGTGAAGTAGATACTATCTTAGGTATTAAAGTTAAAAAAATAGTGAGGGTTATTCTTTAAGCCAATATAGTTATGTTGAAAAATTATTAAATAAATTTCAACATCTTGGTTTCAATAAAATAAGTACTCAATTTGATTCTGGTATTAAATTAAATTATGATAATGGTAGAGTGGTGGCACAACTTGAATATGCAAATACTATATGGTCTTTAATATATATGATGTATTGTACTAAACTTGATATTGCTTATTCTGTATGCAAGTTGAGTAGGTATACTAGTAATCTAAGTATAGAATGTTAGAGAGCTATTACCAGAATTTTTGGTTATATTAAAGAACTAAAAGTTTAAGATTGTTCTATAATAAATCTGGTTGTATTAGAAGGATACATCGATGCTAGTTGGATTATAAGTGTGAGAGATGAGCATTCCACTTCTGGATGGATTTTCACACTAGGTGAATGTGCTTTATCTTTGGCGAGTAAAAAACAGACATGTATAATTCACTCAACAATAGAATATGAATTCATTACTTTAGCGGTAATTGGGGAAGAGATTGAATGGATTAGGAATTTGTTGTTGGATGTTAAATTATGGCCTAGTCTTATACTTCCTATTTCTATAATCTGTGATAGTCATGCCATTTTGGCAAGAGCTTATGATAGTACCTATAATGATAAATTTAGACATATTAGTCTAAGACAAGAATATGTGAGACAATTGATTAAAGATGATATCATAACAATTGTCTACATAAGGTCAAGTAATAAGCTTGCTGATCTTTTGATGAAGGCTTTACCAAGAGACATTGTGACATCCTCAAAATTTAACCTTATTCAGGATACGATAAGGGTTTGCTTCTATTAATGTACAATTAGTAGTCATAGAAACCTTTGGGTTGGCCTTGAGTCCTAAATGGCCTTGGGTCTTGAGCGGCCATAATAATTTGAAAGTATGGTCTCGAGGGTTCCATGGTAGTATGGGATGCCATGTGAATCTCTAGACACCACATGTGTAAAATGCATGAATGCTGAGTGCATATGATGAGAATGATGCCATAGTTTGCATATGTGTGGCATGGATATACATGAATTACATGAGGAAAGTGCATGAATTAAATGTCATTTCAGTGACATATATGGCACATGCATGCTTTGATTGATCCTGTTTATGAATTGAGAGGCATATGAATATCTTGCAAATTGATGTTTGAGTCAAAAAGGCATGGATAAGTTTGTGGATTTGTATGCCTTTGATTAGGACTCGAGAGATTTAAGTTGCTGTATATGGTGCCTGAAATTATTGTTATTCACGCCTAGATGATTAAATTGTGAACGTCATATGCTTAATGGAATGGTGCACTCATGTAGTGATTGTTTATACTATAATTGGACACATGATAGAGTGGCGCATGTTGAGTGGCCTGTTAATAATAATGCAAAGTGAAGGGTTTGCTATTGGTCTGCCATCGATAGGTAACCTACATATTTAGGGTGTTTCCGAGGTGAATGGCTTCCTTACGCAAGGTCTAGGGAGTTTACTTGTTGAGTATCTCACTCCTCTTTGTTTAACGTTTTCAAGCCATAATCATGACTATCTAAGCTCGAGTCAAAGTACCTTGAGATGGATGCATACTAGATGCATAGGAGTTACCACTTTGTGAGGTTGTCCTCTCAGAATAGAGGTGTTAGGTTAACCCCAACCCTAATACTTGGACAAGTATGAAGGAATCTACTACGCAATCGTGTAAATGGCTAAGCTTTTGATGTAAGGAAATATTATATTTGATGGTAGAATCATATATATATAAAAGTGTGTTATGATGTATGCCTTATACTATCCCTATTGTTTGTTAATGATTGGGAGATGTTTATTTTGCTTTTGCTTGTGTATAATCAAATGATAAAATGAATGGGTCGGCAACGCATCCTGGGACGTTGTAAGCAAATGACCTAAGTGAAAAGCGATGGCATGAGCTCGCATGGGTTGGGGCGTGACACCCCGTTTGGTTTGGTACTAAAGTATGGTCATTACCTAGAGTGGTAAGGCGCATTGAGACCTTGTGATAGTTAGATAGGAACTCTTACGTTATGCATGTGATTGTTGATTGTCTTATTGAATTGTGGTTCTCAATTCCTGATTGTTGGATTGTGGAATTAGTTGTTCTTAGCACCTTGAGAGGAGTGAGCCCAGATTCAAGGATGAATCAAATGAGGGCAACTCCGGGACAAGCTAATGCTAGAGAAATGGCACAAAAGAATCCTAGAGTGGATGGAATTCCGTAAGCCTTATAAGTTATTAGGAACTTGATGGAATAACAGGCTTAGAATTAGGCTAAGGCTACTGCCTTTGTAATCAAGGAGCTACGCCCTTATTTGTCGCAAAGTAGTTCATTAGATTAGTTGGATTAGAATTGAAACTATTGGAAACGGTTCTCAGTATCTCCACCCCCATGAAAGATAAGGTGCTATTTTTTTTTGGCTATCAAGGGTGTGAAATAATGGCGAAAATAATTGATAGATCAAGTTATTGTGGCTATGTATGACTTTGACGTCATAATTGAGATGGATTGGCTCAAAAAGTGATGAGCCATGGTTGATTGCTTTAGTAAGGTCGTATAGTTCAATCCTATTGGTAATTTTGGTTACGAGTTTCTAGGGAATAGAGGTTGACCATCTACACCCTTAATTTCTTCGCTTGAGGTAGAATGATTGTTAGAGGATGGTTATTGGAGTTATTTGGCAACGATAGTTAATTCGTTGGTTGAGGAATCAATAATGGAAGACAGTGCCATCATATGAGGCTTTCTTGATATCTTTTCGCAAGAATTGTCGGGATTTCTTCTTGATGAAAGGTAGAATTCACGATGGAGTTGGCCCTGGAATGGAGTTAATCTCAAGAGCACCCTATAGAATTGCGTTGTCAGAGAAAAAAGAGTTAAATGTGCAAATGCAAGAGTTGGCCCTGGAACGGGTTTATATGCCTTAACACATCGTTGTAGGGAGCGTCGATTTTATTGGTAAGAAAGAAGGAATGGACCTTACTCAAAGGAGTACAAGATTTGGATTTCAAATTGAGGTAAGCCACCCCTTGAGTCTTTTGACAATTCCTAGCATTGAACCCAAAGTGCAAGCGAGGATTAAAGAATGGCAACCAATGGATCCTACAATTCAAAGGATTTTACAAGGGGGTGCAGAAAAGAGAAAGCCCGACCTCTAAGCGACCGAGGATGGACTATTGAATTCCGTGAATGTTTGTGCATGCTAGACAACACAAAACTTGAGGATAAGATCCTGTCAAAAGGTCATCGAAGTTGATGTAGCCAAGGGCTTAATGTGCAAGCAAGTGAAGGCACAACAATGCAAACCGAGTGGATCCCTACAACCACTTGAAATTCTAGAATGAAATATTATGATGGATTTCGAGATGAGATTTCCAAGGAGTCAGAAAGGCAATGACTTTATTTGGGTCGTAGTGGATGGATTGCCAAAGTCCATGCATTTCATCGCCGTACGAAAGGGTTATGCCGTGGACAAATATGTTGAGTGCCAGTGATGATCACTTCAGATTAATATCCTAAGTTCACTACCGTGTTATGGAAAAGTCTTCAGAGTGCCATGAGAATAAAGCTACTGTATAGCATAGCTTGTCATTCATAAACATATGAACAATTCGAGAAAACGATTCAAACTCTTAAGGGTATACTTTTGGAGTTTCGGAGAAGTTGGAAAGAACAATTACACTTTGTTGAGCTCGTCTACAACAATAGCTATCGGCAGAGTATTAAAATGGCACAGTTGGAAGCATTGGATGGTAGAGCTTACAGTTGGAAGCATTGGATGGTGTGTTGGGATAAAGTTGGAGAATAAAAGATAACTAGCCCGGAGTTAGTGCAACAATCAATAGATGTGATTAAAGTCATCAAATAAAGGCTTAAGACAACCCGGAGCCATAAGAAAAGCGATGTGGATAAACGATGAAAAGAGGCCTTTGGAGTTCCAAGTAGATGATCACATCTTCTCAAAGTGTCACTAGTGCGAGAAATTTCGTGTTTCGGCAAGAAAGGAAAGCCGAGCTCAAGATACGTCGGACCGTTCAAACTTGGAACAAATAGGAATTTGGCCAATCATTTCACGTTACTGTTGAAACTTGCTCAAATATATAACGTATTCCTCCTATCCATGCTAAGGGAGAATCAATATAACTCGACCCACATGCTTATCAATGAAGAGATAGACATGGATAACAAAGTGTCGTACGTGGAAAGACCGGTAATGATAGAGGATAGATAAAAGCAAGTACTTCGGAATAAGAAAATCGCTTTAATTAAGATGATCTAGCAACATAATAATGGAATTGAGGGAGCAACATGGGAAAGCGAAGAAATAATGAGGCGTCAATGTCCCCATCCATTGGGTAATTTGGAATGCTTAAAATTTCGAGGACGCAATTTCTTTAAGAAGGAAAGAGTTGTGACATCCTCAAAATTCAACCTTATTCAGGATACGATAAGGGATTTGCTTCTATCAATGCATAGTTAGTGGAATTAGACTTTAAGTTGGTTCGTGAACCATTCAAGAGTGTTAAATCTATTGGGAAAGACAATCTAGGATTTTGATGCGCACAACTAGAGAACTCAACCATGTATTGGTGATTCGATCATAAGGTTTGATGAGAGACAATCTTAAGCTGGTTTAGATTGATCCAGGAACGATTATAGATCGATTTGATAATAGTATATAATTGGATTACGGGTGATTCTGCATGATTACTATATTAACTACGAATGACCCTAAACCAATTCCAAACGATCGTGTACTTCGGTGCGAGCAGTTGACCCCTCACTATTACATGAGAACCGAGGATCATCCATGAATTGAAAAGACTCAAACATGGATTGATATAGAATAAACCACGGGTCGAACTCATGAAACTTCTTAAGGACGCTTGTTGGGTTTAATTATGCTAAGTCGCATTTGATAGATTTCAACCACAAATTCTATTTGGTTAAGGATATCGGACTTTAGAGGATTAAATGATCACCATTGGACATTACTTCATCAAATTTCTTAATTATCGGTAAACTCTGAATTCTTGAATGAGTGAAATTGGACAAGAATTGGAAGCCCAATGGGCTACATGCCCGAGTTAGGCCCAAATTGGATGAGTCAAGCCCAAACCTAAGCCCCATGTACATGAATAGTGTGTATACTACTGAACTTTCATCACTTTCCAATTTTATAAAGCTTTCTGTGATTTGAATCTCCCAAAACTTCTTTCATGAAAGTTGTTCAAAATATCTTGATCTATAACATACTTTAATTTTAGATTTTTCTGAGACAAAATGGTTGGTACAAAAGTCTACTCTTTTACCACATGAAAATTGCCTAGTGTAGTAAGAACAATGGTTTATTTGTCTTTTTGATTTTTTTTTATTATAAATTTTACCCTTTGGATTCTGAACATGCTTCCTTCAACAAAATTGTAGAGAACATCTATATCTGCAACATACTAAAAGTTGAAAGTGTTTTATGAAAATTTAGATGTCGAAATGGATTTTTGTTTCGCGATTGTTGGAATTGTTTGCCTTTGGTGATTTACTACTCTTTATATAAAAAGAATTGGGCTTGGATTCCCCATTAAAATTTTATTTAAAGTATTCTCTACACCATATTAAATTTTTATAATTTTTTGAATCCGTTTGATAATATAATGACATTTATTTCGAAAATTGCTCGAAACTATTTAGCAAATTGAAAGGAGAGAGCCGCACACCCAAGCTTGAAGGACAAGCTTATAATTGCATGGTTGAGATTGACCATTGCTTCCCAAGTTTGGAGCCATCATTGCAAGATCTTGACATTCAATGCATGAAAGGACGTGAATAGTGCGAGATCTTGGTAAAAAGGCCGAAAGGCCGAAATGCGCTTCCTTTGGACTAAGTACAAAAGAAAAATTTGGAAATGGGCAAGTGAAGGGGCGGCACAAGCTTGTGGGTGGCAAATGAAGAGAGAGATTGAAGGTTTCCTAGTATACCTAACTAGTTTAGTTTAAAGTCTATGCACTCAAGTACTCAAATCTCCCCATTAATGTAAGAATTTTTGCTTCTTGGACAAGTTACCTTGATTGATTGATACGATTCCAAGAAGTTGTGGATTTGATGGGCATTAATAGGCAATAGTTCCCTTTGTCTCTCTCTTCTCATTTCCTTTGGTTCTTATGACAATTCACTCTCTCTTCCCTCATTTTCTCTCACTTTCTCTCTCTCCCTACCCTTTGAACGAATTTCCCTCATCCTCTTCCTCATTTCATACCAATGTCTCTCTTATTTTCCTTTCTAGACTTACTAGAAACTTACCACCACAACCGCCACCCTAAAATCGTCCTTCACATCGCCATTCCTATTGTCGTAACTGAGCTTTGAAGTTGAGGAGGTTGCTATCTAGCCCCCACAGTAGCTCCCTCTTGCTCATTTCTTCTTTGGTTTGGTCCCTCGCAAAGCTTGAAGGTCGTGCCAACGCTGAGTTGCTGCGTTGATGTGATAAAGTGGGTTTTATGTAATAAGTGACTATTGGGTTCTAATAAGTTATCTCAATAGGTTATTGAGTTTTGGACTATAAGTTATCGAGGTTTGGGCGATAGGTTATCAAGTTTTAGACGATAAGTTATTGAGGTTTAGACGATAAGTTATTGAGGTTTGGATGATAGATTATTGTGTTTAGGGTGATAGGTTATTACGTCTTGGTTCAATAATTTTTGTTACGTGATAAGTAGTTATGTGATAAATTATCAGGTTATGATAAGTGAAGTGTGATATGCTATTATAATATGTGATATGTGATTATTGTATGCAATAATAGAGTGATACATTAAATTATATTGATATGTGAAATGATGTTGTGATGAGACATATTATTAAGAATAAGTTTTGGTATTATGATATGTTGTTATGATATCCCATCATAAGATGATACACTATTATGTGGTGATGTATGTTTTTATGTAATGACATCGTGATAAGGCATGTGATAAGTGCTTTTAATGACTTATGTTCAAGCATGATAATTTATCCTACATTATATGTCATAATGGGGTGATGAATCATAGTGTCATGATATGTCATACATGATGTGATTTTGTGATGAAGTTTGTTATTTAAATAATTCTTGGATAGATTGTGATGACAATGTATTATATGTGTTGATTGAAGTATTTGTTACACATATGTTATGTTCATTGTTCATGATCGATGCATGAGAACACCTCAAGCCTCCGAGACAAGATATACAATAGTTCTTGGACATGCAAGGAAGCACATCGGATCAAGTCTCTCTTTTGGGATCGGTGATATTGAGACGTATCGTTTCCGAACCAAGTCTAGTACTAGATCGGTGATCATATCACAGCGGGTTGGTCCTTTGTTGGTTTTGGTACGATACTAAGACATATCGTTCCCGAGCTTAGTTTAATACTAGGTAGTGATCATGTCACGTTGGCTTGGTCCTTTCTTGATCTTGGTGCAATATTGAAGCGTATCGGTTTCGATCTGGATTGGATTTAGGCTAATGTTCAACATAAGGGGTCAAGTCATAGATTCTTGTTTCGTGCTCGGCTTGGCACGCCATTGAGACATTCATACTTAACTAATGAGAAAGATAATAACGAGCATAAGTGATGATGTGCTTGTATGATCATATAAAGACTCTAATGCGTTTTATGCGAAGTGTGAACCCGTCCCGATGCGTTTTACGCGGGATGATGCCCGATTAGGTTGGATGCTCCCAAGTCAATGGGATGCCGTTCGTGGATGGATTTTGGAACGAAGCCCCTTATAGGAATGCTCCCAAGCCAACGGGATGCCGTGCTTGATGGGGCGAGACAATACTCGGTTATGCCAGATGATTGCGAACCTTTGGATTGGCCTTGAGTCCTTAGCGGCCGTAATAATTTGAAAACATGGTCTTGAGGATTGCATGGTAATATAGGATGCCATGTGATTCTTGAGACGCCACGTGTGTAAAGTGCATGAATGCTAAGTGCATATGATGAGAATGATGCCATAGTCTGTATATGAATAGCGTGGATATATATGAGTTACATGAGCAAAATGCATGAATTAAATATCATTTTAGTGACTTGTGTGGCACATGCATTCTTTGATCAACCTTGTTTATGAATTGAGAGAGATGAGAATATTGTGCAGGTCGATGTTTGAGTCAGAAAGGCACGGATAAGTTTGTAGATTTGTACACCTTTGATTAGGACTCGAGAGATTTAAGTTACTATATGGTGCCTGGAATTATTATTATTCATGCCTAGATGATTAAATTGTGAATGTCGTATGCTTAATGGAATGGTGCACTCACGTAGTGATTGTTTATACTATAATTGGACACGTGATAGAGTGTCGCATGTTGAGTGGCCTAATTCTTGTTAATAGATAACGCAAAGCGAAGGCTTTGCTAATGATCTTCCATCGATAAATAACCTGTATGTGAGGACGTCTCCGAGGTGAATGACTTTCTTACGTGAGATCTAAGGAATTCACTCATTGAGTTATCTCATTCCTCGTTGTTTAACTTTTTCAGGCCCTAATCATGGCTATCTGAGCTTGAGCCAAAGTACCTTGAGATGGATGCATACTAGGTGCGTAAGGGATACCACTTTGTGAGGTCGCCCTCGTATAATAGAAGTGTTAGGTTAACCCCAACCCCGATACTTGGACATGTATAAATGAATCCGCTACATGAGCGTGTAATGACTAAGCTTTTAATGTAAGGAAATATTATGTTTGATGGTAAAAGCATATATATCAAAGGGTGTTCTGATGTATGCCTTATACTATCTTTATTGTTTGTTAATGATTGGGAGATGTTTATTTTGCTTTCGTTTGTGTATAATCAAAGGATAAAATGAATAGATTGGCGACGCATCCTAAGACGTTGAATGCAAATGACCTAAGTGAAAAGTAATGGCCCGGGTTGTTGCGAGCCCGAAGTAGTTTGGGGCGTGACAGACATGGTAATAATGACCTCATAAGAAATGGGGTTGAAACCCTTTAATTGAAATCACCTGTAATGGTAACTCGACATTTTTCTAGAACATTACTAGTTACAAGGTTTAATGGGTAATAATAAGTTACTGAATATGATTGTTTGATGCTAGCGTAGCCTTGATATGAGAAGTTAGTATCGTCTGTTACCTTTTGTAGGTTAAATTGAATTCTTAATGAAGTATAGTACAAACTTGTGTTGTGTTAATAGTAACAAAAATACATGGTAGATGCTTCACTTATATGAATTTAGAAGTGGTGCCGCTTCTTATGAAAATTATGGTTGCTTTCTAGAGAGCTCATAAAACGGGATTAAGCATAATGGCATAATACTGCGGAATAATATAGAACTTCTTGCTAAAACAAGAGGTTAATATATATGCAATATGTTCAATTCTATTATTTAAAAGTACAAGTTTAAAACCGAGCTACTTGTAATTTTGATAGAGTTTTGAGATACTTACATCAAGTAAATGTTTAACTTAAAAAAGACTTTCATGTATGTATATTAATCTTACTGAAATTTTGGCTGTATGGTTTTCAAATTTTTAATTTTGAAATCTTTGTTCTACAAACAATGAGCGGGATTGTTGGAATTTGTTTGTAAAACAAACTAAGTGTATGTTTCCTTATCCTACATAAGAAAAGTGGGAGGATGTGGCTTAGTTAATAAGTGTGGGACACCTAATGAAAAGAGTGGGTGTGAGCTAGACCCTGCTATATCCGCGTGCGGGTGTGCAAATAATTGTATGATTTTGATGCAATTATTAGGTGCACTTAGCACTTTGTGCATCGATGGTTTAATTAGCATTAACCCATTTAATTTATTATTATTTAATTATGTACGGTTATTTTATTAACTTTAATTAGTTTAAATGTTGTTTTGTTTATTGAGAATTTTGGAAATTATGAAAATTCTAATTTTTTTATTATTCCGAATTTTTTATATTGTATCTTTTCAAGACAAATTTTGAAAATGATACTCATTTAGTTTGCAAACTTTTTTGAAGGGTTGCATTTGTTCATTTTTCAACTTCTTCTAAATGAACACATTTGTACAATCGGTCATGGTGGTTCCGCTGGGTAGGTTTCAGTGAACCTTTGCGAGAGAGGTGAGGTGTTTGAAACCTTTGCGAAGTAAATGTTTCAGCGGAGTTACTTGATGACTTAAGTGTGCTACTGGGGGTGGTGGGTCCTCCCGCTTACGTAGCACCTGGGGGTTTACGTTTCGGCTACCGGTTGAGGCGGTTCCTCCAGCAAAAAAAAAAAAAAAACACATTTGTTCATTTTGGCAACTTCTTTTGAAAGAATACATTTGTTCACTTTACCACTGCTCTTAGCGGCGTATTTGGCTCGGGCTTTCTCCTCCTCACAAATGGAAGAAGTTCGAATCCTAGAGGCGTCGTTAGGAATTCTTATTTAGAGTACTATGGTAGTGGGTCCTGCAAAGGGTCCTGCAGTTGCTCCCCTAGGATTTGCTCGCTGGTCGTTGGCTTATGAGGTTCCCTGGATTACCCAAAAAAAAAAAAAAATACATTCGTTCACTTTGTATTCTTTAAAGAAGAATTGCCTATATATATATATATGTCAGTTTTCCAAATGAATGAAATGAGATCATTTTTTTTCTTTCGAGTCTTCTTTCCTATAACCATATTTTCAATTGTTTCTTAGAAAGATTTTTGGAAAAATACTAGAATTGCTATTTAGTATTCTCATTTTGAGACTTTGTTGTATCCTGGAGGGTATTTGCCAGTGACCATTAGCAACTTTGTGAGGTAAATAAATTCTTAAAGAAAGTGATATTACGCCTTAAAGTTTGACTTGATTGCTTTATTTATTGGAAACCATATTTTTTCCAACATGTTATTCTGAGGGTGGTCCATCTTCTTAATGAAATTCAAGAGATTTATTTGATGACGAGTCTTGAGCAAAAAAATTCCCACCCTCCAGCTACATTGGTGTTTAGACACTTTATATACTTCAAGTTGACTTATAGAATCCTATATTCGAAATGGAATGGATCTACTAAAATAATACGCATTTCATAGATTATAATTGATATTTACATGTCATGTCAGGGAACACTATCGGCAACCGATTCTCACTGGCGAGATAAGGTAAAAGCAATATTCAACACATTCAATTTATTCGAAAAAGAAATTGAACAACTAATTACCATGAGATGAGTATGGTAAACAATGTCCCTAATAAAGATATTGTAGCTTCTTTTTCTTCACATTTCCAAATTTATAACATTTCTACTCAAGTTATTGTCCGTAATTAATGGATTTACATAAAATGAAGTTCATTTCATGCGTACTTGCTTCGAGTTTCTCTCTGTTTTCGAGTACCTTTTAAGGTTATGAATGTGGCATTAGCTTTCAAGCTGTCAAACTGAGTCTCGAATGAAAAACTTATGGGCTTAAGTTGAGATGATAGGCCCAATTCTATTGAGCGCACCTTTAACACGCATCGTAACAAGACCAGACCATTTTCAATCGGGCCACGGAATGTCCTTGGCAGAATTTTTGTTTGGCAGGCCCTTGTGAAAATGTAACGGAAGGAGGAATAGAGACGTATTTGCTTGAGCTAAATTTTTTTTCGCAAATTAATCTTTTTGGATTTTCTGAAGTTACTAATCAGTGATCTTATGTGTTTTTGTTGTTGATGGATTGTTAGGAGTAACTGGATTACCGCTGTGGTTAATTTTAGTTACAAGAAAACAGATTTATGTTTTTATTAGGTTTTTTGCCTTCTTGATATATTTCAATCCGCTATATACTATAACTTAATTTTATCAAGGCTGCAACTATCTCTATTGTCTTTATCATCCCCATCAAGTTAATTATCATTTTTATCATTTCCATCGGTCTATTTCACTTGTTTATTCATGTAATTGGTTGACTCTCTATGGGGCAATTAAAAGAATCAGGCGGAAAGCCAATCCTAAATCATTCTAGTTGCAAAATTCTTGACATTGTATACACATGGTTTTGTTGATTGCATCGATTTTACCGATTGGAATAGTGATTTTACCACAATAAAAATAATTTGCGATTTTGAGGGCGACTTGGATGAAGATGAAATTGGAGTCATAAAATCGATTTCATCATTTATAGTGTGTGGTTTTGAAAATTAGAGTACTTCTTAATCAAAATCAACTTCAGTGAATAAACTGCCCAGCACAAAAAGAAAAAGAAGAAGAAGAAACCCATTGCAAAGTGGGTTGCTCTTGTCCCTTGAGGAACCGATATATCATCTAAACAAAGGTTCTCCAGAGTATTTTATAGTGCTTTCTACACAATATATTGTACCTAAAAATACTTCAAAAGTTTTGTAAGAACAACTAAGAATGACTCTTATGTGATCCGTTAGTGAATCCCAAGGATGGGATCCTCAAGGATTTTGCACAAGTGCTCAC
The DNA here is from genome assembly GCA_016097545.1 of Eucalyptus victrix. Taxonomy (NCBI): domain Eukaryota; kingdom Viridiplantae; phylum Streptophyta; class Magnoliopsida; order Myrtales; family Myrtaceae; genus Eucalyptus; species Eucalyptus victrix. The sequence continues at coordinate 23,444,969 of CM027844.1, forward strand.
ATTGCAAGTAGGGGCAAATGGACGAAATTTTCTCCAATCACATCTCTGATGGTGGGTCACAAGATAGATACATCACATATTTTGATATTAGTTATGAAATTTCTTCCAACCAAGAATGGACGAAAATATCACTCTTGCAAATAGACCATATCGAAAGCACTAGCAGACTCACCCTAGCTAGTTGAAGCGTGAGTCTTATTAACCGTGTGAAATGTGAGAATCGCATGGAATCGACCTCTCCTTAGGACTGGAACATTGTTTGTGGCAATTTCCCCTTCACAAATGAAGGTCAGTCTTGACGACAAAACAGTGCATGTGATTAGACGTTGCTTTCGGGCATCTAAGATTCGTGTGCTTCTACGAATTTACTTGCTCGTTTGTGACATAAGCTGCACATTACTTAGAAAGCAAATAGGGAGATGATTGTCTCATTTGGCTTTTCAATTTTTTTTTTTTGCATATAAGGTCGATGGAATACTTGCTCGTTGAGCGGCCAAAAACGTGCAGATGAAGGGATCTTTGAATCGGTCATTTTTTTTTTCAGGTCAGAATAAAGACAAAATTGAAGGAAAAAGCTTGGCATTGAATTGATAGAACTCACACGACACAATAAGAATAGTCATCTTAACTCATGAAAACTAGGCAAAAATCAAGCACCTTGCCCTAGCAACTTGAGGAGAGAGCCGTGAAGCTTTATCTGGTCCATGTATCGAAGCATCTTGACCGAGTCACTCACTTTTGTTTGGTTGGAAACTTCCTTGACAAAGGGTACCTTGATGAGTGTTTTCATATCAAGGACCTTTGCCAATTAAAGTATTTTTTTGGGAATTAAAGTAACAAGGACAAGTTCAGGGTTATCTCTGTGCTAGAGAAAGTATGTACTTGACATCCTATTGGAATGTGGCATGCTAGTAGCTAAACCAGCAACTTCTCCGGAGAGCAACAATACCGGTTAGCTATATCAACTGGACCTGCCATGGGAAACCCAAGTCATTATCTTCAATTAGTGGGATATCTACTTTACCTCACTATTACTCAGCTTGAATCATGCTATTTAGTCCACATACTCTCCCAGTTCATGCAGGAAATGAAGGAGCAGCATTGAGAAACAGCTATACAACTTCTTCAATATCTAAAGTAAAACCCATCACGAGGGATTCCAGACTTCACTCAATTTAACTGCCTTTTGTGACTCCGATTGGGCAAGTTAGCCAATTACTCGGCAATTGGTACTTGTTACTTTTTCATGCTCGGTGGTTGTCCCGTGTCTTGAAGAACCAAGAAACAGACCATAGTTTCTTGATCTGCTGAAGCTGAATATCGGACTATGGCAATTGCTGCTAGTGAACTGATTTGGTTGCACACTTCACTTGCACAATGTACTTGCCTCCCTTGGGTTATTGCACCATAAACCGATAAGTCTTTATTGTGACAACCAAGTTACCTTACGCATCATGATGAACCTGGTGTTTTATGAATGGACAAAGCACATTGAGATTGACTACCACTTTGTTTGTGAATATGTATAGTCGGGAGTCATTAGAACCGAGCATTGCCCACTAAATTCAACTGGCAAGACATTTTTACCAAGGCATTGGGTCGAGATCAATTTATATTTCTCATTAGCAAGTTGGGCATTGTGACCTCCATGTGCCAACTTGAGGGGAAGTATTATGGAAGATTTGCTAAAGATTTACATTTTTTTTTTAAATTTGGTGTATCTCTTGTTATCGGTTAGGATTTGCTTTTTTGTTTTTTAGTTAGCATAATATTTGGTGTATCTCCTATAATTAGCTAGAGATGTTGGGTAGATCTTTTCTTTCCTTTTTTCTGTTAAGCAATATGTTGTATAAACATTTGTACTATACGTTAAGCAATACAAGCGAAGTACGATTCCTCTGAGGGAACATCAACTAGCGTCACGTATAAAGGCGTTGTCATGGAAATTTTCAAAAGAGGGGGAAAAAATCTCATCGCCATTGGATTTAATCAAGTAATATTTAATTGCTCGATTATGGAAATCCATTTGGAAAAAGACACGGACGTTGTGATATTTTCCCGATATATATGTGCAATTCCGAATATTTCGGTGCCTTCCAAGATACACTTTCTGATAATATAATTAGAAAATGATATTACAGGATGTCTTTTAACAATATCACGTGGATATGATTTCATTATTTTTTAAAAGACGGTTTCCTACGCCTCACGGGCCCCTTGTGCCCATTCGGAAGAATCAACGTCACGTGAAGAAGAGGGAAGTCTTGTCGGATCAAGCTTTCCAGCTCGTTCGTTTCTTTCTCGGCGTACGTTAAAGTCTCCTCGGCTCAAGCTTCCAAGTTCTGTTGTTTTAATATGTCGAAGTTCCGTAGGATCAAGCTCGAAAGCTTTGCTGTCCTCGTCGGCTTAAGCTTCAAAGCTCCAGAAATTAAAGGGTTTCCACCGGACGATTTAAGATCACCTAGTTAGGCGCTCGAATTTAATGTCTTTGTTGAGGAGAGCATCACAGATATACTCGCAATCGAGTCGTCAAATTAGAGATTATAGTAATATGTTGGATGTCAACAGATTTGGCGCCAATTTACACATCTTATGTTTAGACTCGAATTTTGTTGTAGAAAATGGATCTTCATCCATCCTAAAATTTCTTGGTGATCATGCACAATTTGGCGACGATTTCAAGTCCAGTGGAGCTTTCTAAGTAGAGATATGCAATCGCCTCTATCTCTCTCTCGCTCTGTTGTTTGTGTGAGAATATGAATGCTTGCGGTACTACGTGCATGAATATTTGCAAACCTAACAAAGCATATTCACAAAAGTGTCTTCAAAGTAAAGGGTGTTATAAAAGAAAATTTCTGTAAAGCCCAGAACTTTGGCTTCTCTTTGGATCTGTTTGATCAAGGGCAATGCCCCTAACCAAGCAGCTCAGTGGGGTCCCCGCTAATCGCGGCCATTGCTCCTTTAACAACAAATGTCCCCAATGCTCTGCCAAGGTTTCCTGATATAACCCTAGAAGCAAGGTCCACTTTAATCTGCATTCGGCCCACACCATCGCCTTCCTTGGCAGGAACGAACTCGCCATTCCTCCAGCTCTCGGTCACCATGTCCTTCACACATCCCACGTGATACTCGGCCTTCCCTCCGACGTACGACCAGCTCGGGAGCTTGACTTTGTCGATGTAACGCTTCTTCATGCCGCACCATGTGCAGTTCAACTTCACCTTATTTGCCAGATGAAGTTCCACACTGTTGACCTCGATGGATTGTGGAAGTGCCAGGCACGACGGGTGGCAATTCTTGCCCGAGCTCGACCTGTACCCGCAACCGCTAACTGGTTTGGAGCACATAGCGCAATATCGGGGTTTTCCATCTTCAGCCTTCACATCGGGGTAAAATTTCAAGGAGTGCTTTCTCCATTTAAGTTTCAGAGACGCTGCCAGAGAAGGGTTCATGCATTCTTTATGGACGCGAACGACGCATTGAGAGCACCCGTAGCCGGTGCCGAAGCCGATCTCCTTGCATGCGGTGCAATAGAAAGGGTCCAGTGGCTTCATCGGTGTGAGTTGCTGCTCAGGATGAATCCTATAACTAGTTTTCTTCGACATCTCGGTTCCCTCGGATCCGGTTCCTGTATAGCTAGTGCTCAAAATTACCTAAGAATTGGATCACAGTCATAGCTATGTCAAAAGGAGATATGGAAAGATTGGAAATTCAAATGATAAAGATTAAACAATAACTTTCTGAACAATTAATCATCAAGAAACGGATACCTGTACTATATGCAGTTGTAGGCCTCGCTCTTTTCCTCTGGAGAAGAAGCAGATTTAAATGAGAGAAGAAGAGGTTGGTTTGCATGTAAAGTTTAATATTCCTCTTTCTATAAACATCTTAAAGGAAGTTCCCAAGAAAGACGTGCGGAAATTGGAAGGACAAGTTGCCCCAGTTGAACTTGGTCCAATTTGGATCCTAAGTCCGTGAGCGAGTTGGCTGGGTCCATTTCACACTGCGAGTAGACTTGACTCTATATCTCTATCCTATCTTTTGTCTTGTCGAGTGAGAGGAGCTGAAATATCAGTACATTAACCCCATCGACGTGTGGAATACGATCCTTTTTTTTCCCCTGTTTTCTCAATTTTGGGGAAAAAACGCAATCGACAAGTTCAAAGATGCATATTCAATGTTGGTGTTCTGATTCGACACAGAACAGTCATCTTCAGCGAAATTGTTGTTTTTACTGTCCTCAGACTAAATTTGGACCGTAAATTTTGATGAGAAGTACATAGATTCATATGTCACTCACCATTTTCATTGACCCCACACGTCCGTAATAATTTGGAAAATTTCTCGCAACGGTGGGGATATATACATTAAAAATTTGGAAATTGTAAATGAGACAGTCTCCCCAACTTGGTGCCCCAACTCACGCATGACAGCAACAATCCAACCATCAAATGGGTTCGTTTACCAGCAGTTCGCATCAATTAACAATTGTCACTCAAGTATAATTGCAATCTCTATTATATTGCTCACTCAAGTATAATCCACAACTTGGTGCCCCAACTCACGCATGATAGCAACAATTCAACCATCACATGGGTTCGTCTACCAGCAGTTTGCATCAATTAACAACTGTCATTTATCATCAACTGGCCTTCCACAAGGCGAACCATTGGTCAAGTCCATGCCAAGGTCTATGCACCTATCCCATTTCACATGGCCAGCCCATCGTGCTTCAACTATAGAGGGAGAGTTGATTTCGATTTGAAAGTGCTGTTATAGCAAGTTGTGCAGCCTAGGGAACAATTCTCTTCATATTAAATGTGATGTCTTCTAGGTGTCAACTGATGAACAACTCTAGTGGTTTTTTTTTTTTTTTTTTTTTTTTTTTTTCGTAAAAATTATCCAAGAGGTTGTTTCTACATGAATTACACCCTGAAGCGATCCAAGAGTGTTTGTGGCCATAAAAATCTTGTGGGCAATATTTTATGTATTTCGTTTGTGAAATTGAAAGATTATATTGTAAGGAATCATGAGACCTAAACACTACAAGATTATTTGGTGTAATTGAGGCTGAGAAACACTGAAATTATTTGAATCACTCAAGTAAAATTGCAATCTCTATTATATTGCTTGATCCATAGTTAGGCCACATAGACTGAATAACATAAATCGTGGAGAGGTTTTCCACATTAAATCTCCATTATGCCAAATGTGTATAATTGGTTTGTCGGTTTTTCTTTTTCTCTTTAATAAATTGGCTTGAAAGTTTGGTTGCTTATTCTTGCTCGTGTTTGCTGTGCAGGGCATCCGTTCGTTTAGGAGGAGTGTCTTGTGTGGTTATCCTTGGTGAACTTGGTTTTAACTCCCCAAAGCGTACCACAACGGCGGCATCAACAGTAATATATCGTACCATAAGCAATCAATTGTTAGCCGTTTGATGAAATCAATTCTAAAAAAAAAGTTCACCAATAGACAACCTCAACCGTTAGATACCAGCATTATACTGTCTACGATCGTTCCTCATAAAATTCTAGTAAATAACAATTCTCGCGAGTACCAAACGTAATAAGACATCATGATCCTTCGCAGGAACAGCAGATCCTTTACACAGCATGTTGTTATCCACAACTTACATAAACAGTTGAGCTCGGGCTGAAGCACTAGACCTAATTAACGACCAGAAATCAAGAGACGCCCAAACAACTTTGATCCTAGGTTGTACAGCACGTTGCCGGAAATCCCAGTTGGGTCTCCGAATATTGCCGATATCCCGGCAACGATAGGAACCTTAAATATTGTCCTCCGGACAAACCCTCTTTTCTTGCCTTTCTGTTTTCCAGGCATCTCAGCACTCATCGAGGTCTTGCCATCATTGTCGTCCTCATCCGTGAAAGCGATGTCGCCGTTCTTCCAGCTCTCCACCATCATGCTCCTCACGCACCCCACATGGAAGTTGTGGTTCGCGCACATAGACACGTACCACCAACTGGGGATTTGGACCTTGTTTCTGCTGATCGACTTCTTCTTGCACCAGTTACAAACCGAGGCACAGGATGCCACGAGATGGAGCTCAACATTGTTAACGTTTATGGACTTCTCGAGGTGGAGGCAAGGCGGGTGGAAAGCGGCCACGTTGGAGTCGTACGTGCCACCGTGAAGAGGCATTGAGCACGCCCCGCAGAAAGTGCAGGCATCACTGGTTTGTGTAGGAATTGCATGCGTTAAATAATCCTGTAATGAGATTGTAATGTTATGTATCTGTAAGGGCTATTTACTACTATATTCAGAATTACTATACAATTCCATCAGTTAAGTGTCAGAAATTATCGAAACTTCTTATGAAGTCAACAATAACTAGTTCTAATGCATGCTTGTGAGCGGCTATTTTTCATTCTTCCTGAGACGTCCTTACAATTTTGCGATTCTTTCGATAACTAAAATTAAGCATTCACTCAAAATTAAGTAAAAACAAATGAGAACGATAGAATTTGTTGTTGCACTGAAAAGACAATTCAGAAATTTCACCAAGTCTAGTTATTAGTGCAAAGTTGGTTGTTAGGTTTTCCACCTTACCTTCTCTTTTTCTTGATATTTTTACTTCAGTTTCTCTTTAAGAGAAATTGCTTTGCAGTATGAAAGTAATATGTAAATGAGGGCTAAATGAGAAATTCAAGAGTAAGACAAAACGCACTTTTCATAAGAAATATTGGTATAGATATAGATAATACATTAGTTTCAATTGTAATTATTTGAAGTAAAATTAAGAAAATCAAATTTGAAACTTCCCTCCAATATACAGAAAGCAAATCATATCAGTGAGATAGATAAGTTATTCAAATGGATATTTTACCATGTGACCGCATCATCCTGAGAGTGCAAATCCCAAACAGCAACAAAAAAAATCTTATGTAATAAGAAAAGAAAAAGGTGCGAACAGATTAATATGAGAGCAAGGAATTATTTTTCATGGACACGCTGTTCGTACCTGAGGTTTGAGGATTATACTCGAGCCTGCAGTTGTCCTGAAGAGGGTGCCGTGCCTTCGGAGGCGGGTACATACACTTTCTGTGGACAAGGACGAGGCACAACTTGCAACCATAAGCCGATCCGAACCCGATCTGTCTACACGCGCTGCAGAAGAAAGGGTCTTGCTGCATCATCAGCACAAGCTCGTGCTCCGGGTGAATCCTTCTGCCCCTTGCCTCCGACATTGGCTGTTACCTTCCTTCCCTCACCTGCCTTTATGCGATCTCAAGAATTCGTTCCGGTGTTACCTCTTCTATATTGTAAACCCAGGTGCGGAGAGAACGATATGGTCGCCTGATTCTTATTACACAGGAACTGATACGTAGAGATAGGGACAACGACCAGGTCAATCTTAATTAAACATCGACTTTGGTTGACTTACCCACTTGATTTTTTTAAAACTCTTTTATCTCTTCTTTTCTCCAACAATAATTCATATCCATCCTCTCCCTGAAATCACTCGTAAAAATATATGTTACGGTGTCTTTTTTAATTTAAAAATAATTTCTAAATCAGTCTTAATTACCAAAAATCATGCTAAAATTGTTCATCAAGCACACTACTACTTTCCCTAAGGACACTTCAGTTGAAGAGTGAGTAGTTGAAGCGTGATGTCTTAGAGTAGTGTACGTGAAAAGGGATAAACGCATGTACATTAGCGTTATAGGTTTGAAGATTGTATGATTGTTTCGCCTTTCTCAAGGGTCAGATTGATGACAATCATAGTTTCTAACGAGAACTGATCAAATGCTGCTGTCATTTACGTTTGGCTATACTTCTATGAGTTAAATGCAACCACGTTGCTCTTTTTCAGCCCCATTACTGTCAGGAGGCCACAGTTTGGACAAGCGAATGGATTGATGAGTGAAAGAACAGACGATCTTATTAGCGTAAGCCCAGTTTAAGGATTTGAGGTCTATACTGTTAAAAAAGGCTGTGTCCCCAGCCTTTGCACTTGTGAAAATAGCACGAGCGAAAAATAAAAAAGGAGAACACATCTTAGTCGTCAAGTCTTCCATTTATAATTGTTTATTAATAGGCTTGCGTGAACTGAAATACTGACAATCAAATCGACCTTTTCCACAAATACGCTTGATGCGTTTCCAATGAAGACTTGGAAAAGTAAGTCAAGCAGCCGTCTTAATAGCAAAATGATTAGCGATTCAATATTGTCGTTCTGGGCCCATTTAGTCGTGATTCCCTTCAGCAGGCCAAACTGATTGAAAAAGGACAAAATTTTGATTTTGCAATATTTATCATCAACGACGCAAAGAAAAGAATGAAGAATTGTTCACGAAAGGACCCATTTTGCCGAAAGTGCAGCTGCAAAAAGCTTTGGTCTTGATTATATTGGAAAGCGCGTAGCAGAAGTCTAAGTCAATCAACATATTTAATTGGATTAACATTTACTCAAAAATTTAAGCTAACGAATTATGATACAACTTTGATATATTAACTACTTTACACCACATCAAATTTTGAATGAAGGATTTCTCAAACACAACTCGCATGTGCATTTTAACAATCTCCGCCTCACGTGTCAACTCCCTTAATCCAATTATTCTTCCACAGCTGGATATCTCAAGTTGAATCTCCATTAGCACCCAATTTTATCGTTGGTCTCTTTCTCCAGACCAAACTATAAAGTCCATGCATTTCATCACCATACGAAAGGGTTATGCCGTGGACAGATATATTGAGTGCCAGCGATGATCACTTTAGATTAAGATCCTAAGTTCACTGCCACATTATGGAAAAGTCTTCAAAGTGCCATGAGAATAAAGCTACTATATAGCATAGCTTGTCATTCACAAATGGATGGACTATCCAAGAGAACGATCCAAACTCTCAAGGATATACTGTGACCTTGTGTTTTGGAGTTTCAAGGAAATTGGAAAGAACAATTACACTTTGTTGAGCTCGTCTACAACAATAGCTATCAACAAAGCATTAAAATGACACCATTTGAAGCATTGGATGGTAGAGCTTGTAGAACTCTGGTGTGTTGGGATAAAATTGGAGAATAAAAGATAACTAGCTTGGAGTTAGTGCAACAATTAATAGATGTGATTAAGGTCATCAAAGAAAGGCTTAAGATAGCCCAAAGCCATAAGAAAAGCGATGTGGATAAATGACGAAAAGAGGTCTTTGGAGTTCCAAGTAGGTGAGCTGTTGACACCTAATTTTTGCCCAAAAATATTTCATTCTAGCATATAGATTATCTAGGTGTTGAATATCGTATTTTAAATGAAAGATGTTTTTCCTATAAAAAATAATAATTTAAAAAAAAGAAAAAAAGAAGAAATCGAAAAAAAAAAAAGAAAAAAGAGAGAGCAAGTTGCGGCCAATGATCTAAATGTGACTAGCTAAGCCCAGGAGGTCAGATTGGAATTCAAATGACAAGTTGGGGCCAAAATACAATTTCCAAAAGTCGAGGGACCAATTTGCAAATTTTGTAAAATTTGCGCCCAAGCCCTTAAATCATCATCTTAGTCATCAATTAAGTTGAAATTGAATTTGGGCCAAGTAGAATCAATCAAATTGAGCCAAAAAGACCACATTTGTATTGAATTGGGTATTTTCGGATAAGAAAATATCCAACTTTGAGGGACGTTTTTGCAAAATTGGGTGGGCACAATTGCAAAATTTGGTCGAGATCTTAAACTAATATACATGAACTTGCTAATTGATCAAAAACCATAGCCAAAGTGATGGATTAAAGCACCCAAACCCGCTGCCAAATCTCAGTCCACGATTAAGTCTTAATTCGGAGCTGCTAAGTAGCCATATTGGTGGCCCCACCATATCCCACTCAGCCGCCCATTTAGCTCGATCTTTGCATGTGCTGAAAGATTGTATATAGTAGTGAAAGTGGACAAAAATTTACTAGGGATAAGCTGCTGAAAGCACGGGAAAGTCGCAGCAAAGTCCGCACACTCAACAGCTGCAGAAGTTAAAAAATTGGCTAAGTCAGAAGAGTAGGTGAAGTAGCTCTATTGACAGGCTTGGTAGGTGGACAAAAGGCTGACTAAAAATCCCTTAATTCGGGGGATAAGATCACTGAGGCAAGGTCTTTCGAGGGATGAGAGAGAGGATACGGGAGGGAGAGAAGAGAGCTCGGAATCGCTCCCCAAAGACACCTTCAGAAGCAACTTTAGAAAAGGCAAATCCAGAAATTCCAGATCAACCTCCAGAGAGAAAAGGGAAATTTTAGCAAACTTGCAGCTAAAATTAGCAAAAACCTTAAACTAGAGAGTGAAACTTCACTCAAAGAGCTTTCCAACCATAGGTCGCATGTCCCAAATGGAGATTGGGAAGGCCTCCTAAAGCCCCCCGAAACAGTGCCCTCCTGGCGGGCCAAGAAAGTCCGAAAATTTTTCTAAGTGTCGAGACTGGTTGGTCACGAGTGAGGAAATCCAGTGTTTTTGAGAAATTTGAGAGACAAATGAGGAAAATATTTACTTTTAACCCAAACTAGAATACATATAGTTTGGCGTGGTGTCAATTTTTCCAACAAAATATGTCTTGAAGTCTAATGTTAGAGGTCAACGAAAACCTTCGTTGTTAGTTCTTTTTTTTGCAGATCTCATTTCCAGTTGAAGAAGCCAACTTCCACAGGCCTCTGAGGATAATTTTTCGGTTTCATCGGCCAAGAACCACTTGAAAAGGAAACTAGGAAGCAAGGTAAGCATCCTAGATGTATTTATTTTCGATTTTGAGCATGTTTTGATCATGAAAATCAAGAGGAAAACCAGCCCGGAAAATTGATTTCTGAGGCTGAAATTTTTCTAAGTGTTTGAAATCTCTTCAAGAGTTTTGCATGTGTGCTTCTTGGAGAGGTTGTTTTGATGTTGTTCAGTGGGTCATTCTCTATGATGTTTCTTGCATTTGAAAGCTTATGTTACCTATTTTCACTTGGATTAAGTAGTGTTTCCCTTAGATCTCGTATGTGATGAGTGTCGGGGCTTGAATATGGGCATTCAACCTGTTTGCTTGACTTGGGTTCAAACTTAGATTTGCAAAATCAGATCAAACTCGCATATTTGATGACGATTCTAGCTTGGTTTTCGTGTGTTTTAAGCTGTGATTTCTATCTAATCTTACTCCTTGCATGTGGTAGTTCAACCTTGATGTTTTAGTTCCACATAATATTGCTCATGCGTTGAGATTGAAGGCCGCAAACATGGCCCGAGGAAGCTGATTTGGGATGATTTCATGCACGCCAAGTGTTCAACGAAATGCGCAAACCAAGTTTCAATCTTGAAACGGTCGATTTGAACCCGGTTATTGTGATATTCATGTGCTGTGTTGTTCAATGTTAGCATATATCGGTTTAGGAAATTATTATTTTTATTTAAATAAAAAATAAAAAATCCAAAAATCCAAAAATTTGAAAAAAAATATAAAGGTGACAGATGTATCAAATTAAGGCAAAAATGGCATCTATGATATTTTCCTATTTTTAAAAATGTCATTTTCCTAATTTAATGCTATTTTGGTATTTTATGATCATTTTTGTAAATAATCCATTTTGCATAGATTAAAATTATCTAGAGTAATTTCATGCATCTAGGGTAATTTCATGCATATTTAAATTTCCATTTCACTCACGAGGGTCCTGTCCCGGGGCGTGATAATAAGGGCGTGTAATATTATTTGCCCGACTTGTATCGGGTTTACCTTTTCTGCGTTTATTTTCAAGTTATTTCAATTTCTTGGATGTTTATTTACGCGCCGCTTTTCATTAATTTGAGTGTAAATTTCTCTTCTAAATTATTTTAAGGTTAGTCTAGACATTAAAAAAAAAAAACTACAAAAACATTTGCATTGACACTTAGTGATTTCATAAAGATTATAATTGGTAATCAAGATTGTATGGCAATTTAGATAAACAACATTCCAAGTTAGTGGTACCGCAAGGGCGCTAATAGAAACATTGGCGTAAATGAGTCCCCGTTCTTAGAAATCTCTGGTTGCGTATGAATCGAGACAACACTCCCGTGTCTTGATTGGTTTCTAGCCGACCCCAATAGGTAAGTGGCGACTCCTAGAATTACATAGGTTGTTAAGAACTAAAAAAAGAATCCAACGTCGCGCGAGGTATGAGCTTGGGAGAGCCCGCGCCTAATCTAGGGCCATTGGTCCACCTCTTTAGGCAAATACCCCTAAACCTCTCTTTCTTTTCCCCCGGACGGAAAAAAGGAGGTCATGACAATCACATATTCTCAAAGTGTCACCAATGCAAGAAATTTCGTGTTTCGGCAAGAAAGGAAAGCCGAGCTCAAGATATGTCGGACCGTTCAAGATTTTGGAATGAATAGGAGTTTGGCCAATCATTTCACGTTACTGTTGAAACTTGCTCACATATATGACGTATTCCTCGTATCCATGCAAGGGAGAATCAATATAATTTGACCCACATGCTTATCAATGAAGAGATAGACGTGGATAACAAAGTGTCGTACGTGGAAAGATCGGTAAGGATAGAGGATAGATAAGAGCAAGTACTTTGGAACAAGACAATCGCTTTAGTTAAGATGATATGGAAACATAACAGAATGGAGGGAGCAATGTGGGAAAGCGAAGAAATAATGAGGCATCAACATCCCCATCCATTGAGTAATTTGGAATGCTCAAAATTTCGAGGCGAAATTTCTTTAAGAGGGGAAGAGATGTGACATCCTCAAAATTCAACCTTATTCATGATACAATAAGGTTTGCTTCGATCAATGCACAATTAGTGGAATTAGACTTTAAGTTGGTTCGTGAACCATTCAAGAGTGTTAAACCTATTGGGAAAGACAATCTAGGATTTCGATGCACACGACTAGAGAACTCAACCATGTATTGACGATTTGATCATAAGGATCAATGAGAGACAACCTTAAATTGTTTTAGACCGATCCAGGAACGGTTATAGATTGATTTGATATAGTATATAATTGGATTACGGATGATTTTACATGATTACTATATTAACTACGAATGACCCTAAACCAATTCCAAATGATCATGTACTTTGGTGTGAGCAATTGACCCCTCACGATTTTATGACAACCGAGGATCATCCATGAATTGAAAAGACTCAAACGTGGATTGATATCGAATTAACCATGGGTCGAACTCACAAAACTTCTCAAGAACGCTCGTTGGTTTTAATTATGCTACGTCACATTTGATATATTTCAACCACAAATTCTAATTTAGTTAAGGGTATCGGACTTTAGAGGATTAAGTGACCATCATTGGACATTACTTCATCAAATTAGTCAATTATCGGTAAACTCTGAATTCTTGGATAAGTGAAATTGGACAAGAATTGGAAGCCAAATGGGCTACATGCCCGCGTTATGCCCAAATTGGATGAGTGAAGCCCAAACCTAAGCCCCATGTGCGTGAATAGCGTGCGTACAACTGAACTTTCATTGCTTTTCAATTTTATAAAGCTTTCAGTGGTTTGAATCTCATGAAACTTCCTTCATGAAAGTTGTTCAAAATATTTTGATCTATAACATACTTTAATTTTGGATTTTTCTGAGATGGAATGGTTGGTACAAAAGACTATTCTTTTACACACGTGAAAATTGCCCAGTGTAGTAAGACCAATGGTTTTTTTTTTTTTTTTTGATAACTCAGGGAACCCCATAAGCTGACAGCCGATGAGCAAACCCTGGGGGAGCAACTGTAGGACCCACCACCATAGTACTCCAGGTAAGAATCCCTAACGATGCCTCTGGGATTCAAACTCCTCCCCTTCGTGAGAGGGAGAGAGTTCAAGCTAGCTGCGCCGCTGCGGGCGATGGTAGAACGATGGTTTATTTGTCTTCTTGATTTTTATAAATTTTTCCCTTTTGAATCTAAACATGCTTTCTTCAACAAAATTGTAGACGACATCTATATTTACAACATACTAACATTTGAAAGTGTTTTATGAAGATTTAGATGTCGAAATGGATTTTTTTTTGCGGTCATTGGAATTGTTCAACGGACAAGATTTTGGGTTGCCTTTGGTGATTTACTGCTCTTTATACAAAAAAGAATTGATCTTGGATTCCCCATTACAAATTTTATTTAAAGTATTCTCTACAACATATTAAATTTTTATAATTTTTTGAATCCATTTGATAATATAATGACATTTATTTCGAAAATTGCTCGAAACTGTTCTTCAAATTAAAAGGAGAGGGCCACATGCCTAAGCTTGAAGGAAAAGCTTAGGTAATTGCATGGTTGAGATCGATCATTGCTTCTCAAGTTTGGAGCCATCATTGCAAGATCTTGGTATTTAATGCATGCAAGGATGTGAATAGTCATGAATAGTGCGAGATCTTGGTAAAAATGCTAAAATGCCCTTCCTTTGGACTAAGGACAAAAGGAAAATTTGGAAATGGGCAAGTGAATGGGGGCGGCACAAGCTCATGGGCGGCAAAGGAAGAAAGAGATTGAAGGTTTCCTAGTTTACCTAACTAGTCTAGTCTAAGCTCTATGCACTCAAGTACTCAAATCTCCTCATTAATGTAAGAATTTTTGCTTCTTGGATAAGTCACCTTGATTGATTGATATGAGTCCAAGAAGATGTGGATTTCATGGGCATTAATGGGCAAGATTTCCCTTTGTCTCTCTCTTTGTCTCTCTCCTCTCATTTCCTTTGATTCCTACAACAATTCTCTCTCTTCCCTCATTTTCTCACTTTCTCTCTCTCCCTACCCTTTGAATGAATTTCCCTCATCCTCTTCCTCATTTCATACCCATGTCTCTCTCATTTTCCTCTCTAGACTTACCAGAAACCGACCACCACAACCACCACCCTTAAACCGTCCTTCACACAACAGTTCCAATCGTCATAACCGAGCTTTGTAGCCGAGGAGGCCGCTGTCCAGCCCCCACAGTAGCTCCCTCTCACTCATTTCTTCTTTGGTTTGGTCCCTCGCGAAGTTCGAAGGCCATGCCGACGTCGAGCTGCCGCCAGACCACCATCCAGCCACAATCCAGCTTCCTCGAGCACTGTACACGTGCACCCAGCCACTGTTCAGCTTTGTTGCACCTCCCCCATTGCCCTACGAAACTTGGATATGTTTGTGAGTGACTTTCTAGCCTTTGATTAGGGTTATTGTTGCATTTTTGGAAGTAGTTTAGGGTGAAATTAAGGTTAAATGGTGCTTTGTTGATGTGATAAGTGGGTTTTATGTAATAAGTGATCATTGGGTTATAATAAGTTATCTCGATAGGTTATTGAGTCTTGGACTATAAGTTATCAAGGTTTGGGCGATAAGTTATTGAGTTTTGGACAATAAGTTATTGAGGTTTAGATGATAAGTTATTGAGTTTTTGATGATAGGTTATCATGTTTGGGACGATAGGTTATCACATCTTGGTTCAATAAGTTATTGTTATGTGATAAGTAGTTACGTGATAAATTATCAGGTTATGATAAGTGAATTGTTATATGCTATTTTATACTATGTGATATGTGATTATTATATGCAATAATAAAGTTATACATTATATTATAATGATATGTGAAATGATGTTGTGATGAGACATTTTTAATAATAAGTTTTGATATTATGATATGTTGTTATGATATGCCATGATAAGATGATACACTATTATGTGGTGATGTATGTTTTTATGTAGTGACATCGTGAAAAGGCATGTGATAAGTGCTTTTAATGACTTATGTTCAACCATGATAATTTATCCTACATTATATGTCATAATGGGGTGATGAATCATAGTGTCGTGATATGTCATACATGATGTGATTTTGTGATGAAGTGTGTTACTTAAATAAGTCTTGGATAGATCATGATGACAATGTATTATATGTGTTGATTAAAAGTACTTGTTAAACATATGTTATGTTCATTGTTCATGATTGATGCGTGAGAACACCCCAAGCTTCCGAGACGAGATATACGATAGTTCTTGGACGTGCAAGGAAGCACGTCGGATCAAGTCTCTTTTTTGGGATTGGTGATATTGAGACGTATCGTTTCCGAACCAAGTCTAGTACTAGATCGGTGATCATGTCACGAAGGGTCAGTCCTTTCTTGGTTTTGATACGATATTGAGACGTATCGTTCTTGAGTCAAGTTTGGTACTAGGTCGGTGATCATGTCAATACGCGTATTGTTTTCAAATTGGTCCGATGTTTTCAAGTCATGATCTCGTTTTGTGCAATATCTTTGATAGATCATGAGACATTTTCAATCCAGATTGGATTTACTCGGGCCCTCCCAAGCTTAGGTTTAAGTTTTTAACATGCAAATGTTCAACGTAAGGGGTCAAGTCATGGACTTGGTTACACTAGATTTCTCTAATGTTTCGGTACCTTTCTTTTTATTTTGAAAAATGTTTGGCAAGCGGTTTTGATTGATTTTAAATTTATATTATTGATGTATCAATTTTTGATAGATCATGAGACAAATTAAAACACATCCACTTGGCATTTCTTTTTTTTGGCATTAATGAGGCAATTAACTAAATGACCTAATTCTAATGACATGCAATTTCTAATTAAATGGACCTAGCAAGAGAAAGCATTTCATTAATCTAATCCTATATAATGGGTATTTTTTTAATAAAAATTCCTAATTAAAAATAACTAACAATAAAAATCTAACTAAAGAATCCTATCTTAACTTAGAAATTTTTCTTGACATGCAATTTAATGATATTATCTAATCTAGATATCATCTAAACATGCATTCTAATATAATTAAAAATGTACCTAACTATCTTTCATGCAATTCTATATAGGAAATCAAATATAATCTACATGATATGCAAATGCAATCTTTTTTGTATTTTCGGGATAGATAAAAAAAATTAAAAGATAAGCACAAAATCATTCAGAATTGTCAAAGATATCACACATCGTCCGAATCAAGAAACAATATCTAAATCAAACTTGATTATTTCGCTAATAAAACCGATAAGTTGATCTTAAGCCTTAAAGATCAAGATATCAATTTTACTCCCGCGTCATGTATTAGGCAATAAAATATTCAAATCAAATTTAGATAAGATAATTACCTAATTCCGTAAATAATATGCCGACGGATGACCGGTGGTGGCGATCGGAATTTCCACAATACTCACCTGTATCATGTTTTGCCTTGGTGAATTACCAAGTACTCTGGAAAATTGCTAAGCATGAGGAGGAATAGTCAGAACACATGCACGAGGAAAATTAAAGAAAACCAATAGAATCCTGTCATTGTCATGGCCAAAATTGGGACAGTTCTTGCTTTGAAAATATCACAATTGCATGTGATGTTGCTGCCACTGGACACACCATCAAGACATGCAATATTTGACTGGAGACAAGGACGTAGCTGTGGAAGCCTTGTAATGATCTAGAAACGTCACCGCGGGACGGATTTCACCTTGGCTTCAAGAGCAACTCAAGGGCAGCTAGTGCAATGCTGCAGTGTAGACTCGGCCAAGAGGGGGCCGTCGCGGTGCAAGTACAACGTGGATGTCTAGCAGCAACAATGATGGCTAGTGGATCTCGGGAGGCGGTGATGGAGCGATCTCAGAATTGGGACCCAAAGAGCAAAAAGAACTTCGGTTTTTATTCTCTATTGGATCCTTCGCTCTATCTCTTCTCTCAACGTTCCTTCCATCGAATTGTGCGGCCCCCCTAAAAGTTTTCTTCCTGGTTAGTGGTAGTCAAGAGAAAACAAATAAAAAGAAAACTCAAATTGGAGGAATGAATCTGAAGCAATTCATGGGATCATGGCGGTGGCTCGTGAATGGATCGAACAGTGCAGGGCCTTCTCGGTTTGAAGCAGATCAGCAAAGCAGGGACGGCGTCAACGAGGCAACAGCTGGACAACAGATCCACGTGTGGTCTCACGGCAGCAGCGTTGTTGTTTTAGCAGGGCCGGCAACGGGTCAAGAGAAGCAGCGGCCGCGTCGTCTTAGCGGAAGTGCGGCAGGCCGTCGAGACTCGCTATGGTGTTGCTGGAATCAATGCGGTAGAAGCAGGATGCGCCGGATGAGACACCGGAAAGCTGCAGAGTGGGCGAGGACCAGTGTTGTGGATGTTCGTCTTGGAGAAGTGACTTTCGAGATGTGAGAATTGCCGAGAGATAACGCCCCCGATTCACATATTTTAATCTCTACAAATCTCCACTCGCTAATGGTGTCTCAAAGCTTCACTTCCTCTTTTCTTTTGGTTTATTCTTCTCCGTGCTTCCACCGACTTCGGGCCGTGAAAGACCTTCAGAAAAACCTTTTCTACTTTCTCTTCTCAATGCGTATCTCTCTCAATGGCCGTGTATTCTATTGTGCGTGGCCTCTCCTCTGAAACCCTATGTGAAAAACCTTTTTATAGGCTGAAGATTAGGGTTTGATTTCCTTTTCAAATCAACATCCGCGAAGATTTCTTTCTCGCACACAATATCACTTTTTTATTTTTATTTTTCACATCTCCTGATTTTATCGCCTAAAGATAAGATTGGATGCCAAATCTCCATTTAAAATCAACAGGATGCTGTTCACAATAAAATGGATGGATTTTGGAACAAAGCTAAATAAATAAATCCTTATAGGAATGCATCTTAGCTAATAAGAAAGTCAATGGGATGCCGTGAACCCGTCTTGATGCGTTTTACGGGGACGATACCCGACGATGTCAGGATGCTGTTCACGAATGGATTTTGGAACAAAGTTATGCTAGATGATTGCGACGACTGGTTATGCTGGATGGGTTGGCCTTGAGTCTTGAGCGGCCGAAATAATTTGAAAACATGGTCTTGAGGATTGCATGCTAGGTTTTGTCTTTTTCTTCTTTATGCACTTTAAAACCTTTTTAATTGTGCCAAGAAGTATGTATTTTGTTTACTTTTTAAAATCTCACATGAGAAGGGACTATACAACATGGTATGGTGCGGTAAATGAAAATACAACTTGATCTCGGCATGAAATCGAATTTTAATATATATAATCACGTTCTTGTAAAATTATATATCATTATGCACTTGAATTTAATTAGTACGATGATGTACAAGCGGAGTGTTTCTACCTCACTTAAAAGATACACATAGTCCGTCCCAGTTAGGAGGGTTGGGTCCAGGCTAGTGTCATCTCCTTCGAGACAATTACCGTTGGAAAAATTTCAAGTTTGAGCCAATAAATAAAAATACCGATTCAAGCAACTTTCCTAATTTGAATAGGTTTCCTAGTTTAAGTAGGTTTACTAAAAAATATTTCCTATTCTGGATACAGACATTTTGTAAATATTTCCTATTCTTTCTATACATTTTGTGAGTGAGTTATCTATGAGACATTGTGAGATAACATTTATAGGTTTACTTGGAATGTAATTGAGTACTAGGAAATATTTGGGTGATCGACGATTGTAAACTCTACTTTCTGAATTCATAGTTAGTTTCTTGCCAGTTGTCTCTCCTTGTGGAGTAGGTGCTAACACTTGGACTGGACCTCGTATATCTTTGGTATCCTTATCACTCCTCGTTGATTTTTTATGACAATTTTTCTTCTTGAATTTGACTTGAATTGCATAATCCGATAGCTTTTGTGTTATTTTCACAACAATTAGTATAAGAGCTTGGGCTGGGACTTTTCTAGATGTGATTTGGGGCTCTTGCTTGTCCGTTGCTATTTGTAAATTCTGTTGTTACGATTCTATTTGGTGTAAAAGTAGAAATTGAGAGAGAAAAAATTTTAGGTTGGGGAGCGTTAAGATGCTTGCGCTGTTGGCAATCCAAGGTATCGTGAAGGGTTAAGATGACAAAGATGAATTGCTAAAAATGATGAAAGAGGTTGATGGAGAATGTGAAAAATATAATCCTATTAAATCTATCGAATGAAATGTTAATAGAAATGCTAAAGGAGAAGGATGTCGTAACGCTGTGGCCAAAACTTCAAGCCCTTTGTGTAACAAAGTGTCTAAATAATTGCCTTTATATGTTAAAGAGGATACCTTAATTTTGATTTGTTGGAGGTACCTCCATCAAAGCCCACTTCGATGAGTTTAACTAACTCATGATGGATTTAAAGAGCATCAATGAGGTCTTAATTGATGAAAAATAGAATACAATGTTGTGGGCGTCTCTACTAGAATCATGAGAACACTTTACAGATTTACTATTACAAGGGTGTACTACAATTATTTTAGAAGTGGACAAATTTTCCTTGCTCTCTAAGGATTGGTTGATCAAGGTTGAGATGAACATAGGGGTCAACAACATAGGTAAAAGCATTCGAAGTCCAAGAGTAGCATAATGTGGTCTGCATATTACAAGGATGTGCACATTAGGAGAGATTACTAGAAATTGAGTAACAAAAGTGGCAGGCAGAATGCAACCAGTAGTGTGGCGAACATTGTGAGGGCATCGGTTATGTAGAGTTGTGTGTGACTACCGGAAATAAATAAGTGCTAGATTTTTATTTTTTTTTATCATATGACATTTCTTAAAAACTGATTTATTACAAACCAGACTAAAAGATGGTGGTAGAGATCTGATGGAGAATAACACAGTCTACAAGGTTGTGGGGACATGGACAATCGAAATTTAGATGCACAATGGGGGTAGATTGCACACTTACAAATGTGAGGCATGTACGAGAGCTTAAGAAGAACTTTATTTCTCTATGGACACTTGATAATATTGGGTGTACTACTAAATGTGGAGTGTTGAAGACTTCTCAAGGTGCCATGATAGTGATAAAGAGGAATAAGATGAATTTTCTCTATCATCTACTTAGAGGGACCGTAATGGGATCTATTATAGCCTAAGAAGCATTGACACTTTTCGAGAGCCTTCGTATCATGTTGGACACTTCAACACGTGTTCGAGACTTATTAACACTCACCGACACTCTCTAACACTCGGTCAATAGGTGTTGAAAAATACCATACGTGGTTAACTCTTCCAACACTCTTTGACACTTGAATTCGGAATTCCACCACGAGTTTGGAATTTTGACACATGATTCCGACACATATATGTTCAATTCTAAATATTTAATGAGGGTCAAAATGTAAATATGTAAAAATAAAATAAAAAATAATAAAATAATAAAATGGGAAAATAACAAAAATTTAGTATTCAAATCTTCTTCATTTGCTTGATTTAGATCGGGACTACGGTTTTTACGTTTATGGGACACAACGATTAATGGAGGTTTATGGAACATGTATCCAAGTTGTTCAAGAAATAAACATAAACATAATGGAAGTAAAGATAAAATTCTACCATACATGTATCTCCAAAAGGTTTGTTCGTGCATTTTAATAAAAAATAAGAATATCAAAGGGGGTTAAATGAATTACCTCTTTGAAAGGTTTGTTCGTGCTTTAAACGACTTGATTAAGCCATTTTTAGTTTGAGCCTCATGAACGTTGGACCTCTAGACACACCACCAATTCGCCTTGAACGGAAAAAGAACTCGCAGGTAATTACCACTATGATTGTGCTAGCAATCTCGTGGAGACAATCTTGCGCACGTGGAACCATGTAATCATCTCTCTAACCTACGCACCCTCTCTCTTTTCTATATATAATGTCCATGTGAAGTCAACATTTAACTTCCTCTAGAAGCAGGTCTCTGACCTCTCAAAGAAATTATTTAAATAATTACTTCCTCCAGAAGCTGGTCCCTAACCTCTCAAAGAAGTTAAATGATTACTTCCTCCAGAAGCTGGGTGAGTGAGATAACAACTCTTGTGAGTGGGCTATGTTTGTGAGAGAATGAGTGAATTGGTTATGATGTATGATATCCCTAGGTTCATCATTGAGTTGATGGTAAGACTTGTACTAACACATTAGTACTACCAAGAGAATTGATTGTCCCGATCAATATTTAGGTCTTATAAGCCATAATTGACATCTAGTAATATGTTATAGCTACCTAGACAGTGTGAATGCTTTAAAAACGTAATGAACTTGTCAATTGTGGTTATAGTGTAATTCAATCCCTTTTTCTTACTATGTCCCGATTGAACAAAAACCATGGATATTTGTCAAATCACCAATTCAATCATATGTGAAAACCTAATTGACCTATATTTTATATGAGACATAAACAATTCATTCTTGGTTACAACCTTGGCCTAGGATTTCAATGCAATGTCATAATTAGATTGCATAGGACATCATTACTGTACCTTGCATGTAATGAGGAGATAGATTCCATGTTGGGCCACACATGTAACTTCGTATATGAACAAACTATAATGATCAGGTACAAAGACGGATCAACGAGCCAGCAATATGTGTACCCATGAATCATAGCCGTCTAACACACAAGTCAACATTGTGCCTCAAGTTGAAGGATTATTTATACAAGACTAGAGCATAAGCGATTAGAAATTAACCACGTTAGAGACTTCCATGTCATTAATCGTTCCATGCTTGTCACGTTTGGTGAATTTGTCTAGTACAAGCACTTGTGTTCTAACTCAAGCATCACAATACCCAATGACTTGTGACTCGTTATTCTCTTAAGTATCTAATACTTGATGATGAAGCTAATAACACATCGGTCTCGACAAGATCATTAACATCCACTCAATGATCCATCGATCAAGCACAATTTAAAGATTCGGTTTGAATGTGAACTTGTTACACATATTCTTAACGTCTCAAGAATATGTCCAGTTGTAATCGATCTTATGAAATCATTCATATTTATATATATATATATATATATATATATATATATATATATATTAATAATTGAACAAATGAATGAATATGTCTTTGCCATTACTTAAATAATAAGATTGATAGTACAAATGAAATACCTAACATGTAACTATTATTTAGTGACTTTAGGGCATACATCCAACAATCTCCCACGGGATAAGTACACTAATTGTGCCATAAGCTATGTACGGCGCTCACTTTGGTGCCAAAAGTTTCCGCCGGATCACTTAAGTACCAAATCGGAGAAAAAACGATCACTTTGGTGCCACCAGCGAGAAATTCCGGCCAAAATGATTACGTGGCTTTATATTTAAAAAAAAATTCGATAAACTCTTTAAACAACGTCATTTTCTGTCCTACTTAAGAAAACGACATCGTTTTGCCGTCCTATGTGGATGGCTTAGGAAAACGACGCCGTATTCCTCATTTGTGATTGAAATTAGGGTTTTTTTTTTGTTCATCCTCACTGACCAAGCTTGCTCAGCCATCGTCGCTTGGCCACCGTGCTCGGCCACTGTTGCTCAGCCACGGTGCTCGGCCACCGTCGCTCAGCCACCACGCTCGGCCACCATCACTCGGCCTCCGTTCTCGGCCACCATCGCTCGGTGAAGAAGTGATGGGAAAATACGAGGCGAGGGCAGCGGAGGAGGAGGAAGAAGGGGGATTGAAGGTGCAGAGAGAGAGAAGACGAAGAGTGCGAGGGAAACAAGGAGGGCGCAGATGGAGATGGTAGATTGGGCTCTATTCAAAGAGTGGCTGGTGCCGGTGTTGTTCTTCGAGGAAGAAGACGCCACCGCCATGGCTTCTCTCTCTCTGTTGGTGTTGTTCCTCGCCATGGCTTCTCTCTCTCTGTTGGTGTTGTTCTTCGAGGAAGAAGACAACATCGCCATGGCTTCTCTCTCTCTGTTGGTGTTGTTCTTCGAAGAAGAAGATGATGCTGCCATGGCTTCTCTCTCTCTCTGCGCTAGTGTTGTTCTTCAGGGAAGAAGACAACGCCACTGCCATGGCCTCTCTCTCTCTCTCTCTCTCTCTCTCTCTCTCTCTCTCTCTCTCTCTCTCTCTCTCTCTCTCTCTCTCTCTCTCTCTCTCTCTCTCTCTCTCTCTCAATTTGGGGATTTAGGGTTTTGACTTGGGATTTAAGACTCCAAACGACGTCGTTTGGTGGTTTACTTGCTGACTGGACTCTCCGGCGAGCCACATCAGAGTAAAAAATTAATAAAAAAAGGCCACGTTGGATTTTCGGCGGTTCAGATTGGCGTTGGTACCAAAGTGAGCGCTTTTCAAATTTTTTGGCACTTAAGTGATCCGACGGAAACTTTTGGCACCAAAGTGAGCGCCGTACACAACTTATGGCACAATTAGTGTACTTATCCCATCTCCCACTTGCATTAAAGCTAATTTGTCTGGCACGTCAAACCTATTTTGTCAATGTGTCTTTCAAAAGAAGACTGAGGCAAGTCCTTAGTGAAGCGATTTGCCACGTTTTTTGTAGAGGCAATTTTCTACCAGGCGATATCACCTCTCCCAAAAGTTTTTCTGATGAGATGGAAGTATCTCTTAATGTGCTTGGATTTCAGATGATACCTTGGTTCCTTTACTTGAGTTATTGCCCCATCGTTGTCACAAAATAATGTAATAGGTTGCTTAATTGAAGGAACGACTCCAAGTTCAGAAATGAACTTCTTCATCCAAGTGGCTTCCTTCACTACCTTAGAAGCAGTTACATTCTTTGCCTTAGTGGTGGAATCATCAGTTATGCTTTGTTTGGAACTCTTCCAACTTACTACGCCACCATTGAGTGTAAAGACAAACCTAGATATAGACCTATAATAATTAGGATCCGATTGAAAATATAAATTAGTATAAGCTACAACTTTAAACTTTTATTCTCCATATATCAAGAATAAATATTTATCATTCATAAGTACTTAAAACAATTTTGACCACTATTCAATGCTTTCTCCCAGATCAGATTGATATATGCTAGTAATGCTTATAGCATGTGTAATACCAGGTCTTGTACATAGCATAGCTTACATTTTGCTTTTAATAGCAAATGTGTAAGGTATCTTCACCATCCACTCTCTTTCTTCATGTCTGTTGACCTTGGAAAGATAGATTGCATGCCTAAAAGGCAATAATCATTTCTTAGAACATTGCATGTTAAAACATGTTAACACTTTGTCTATGTATGTAGATTGTAAGAGGCCAATCAATTGTTTTGATCTATCTTTATAGATCTTGATACCTAAATATAGGTTGCCTCTTCTAAATCTTTCATATAGAATTTTTGTGACAAGAATAGTTTTATCAATGATATTATCGGTACATCATCTTGAATCAAAAGTATATCATTGATGTATAGGACTAGAAACACAATTGTGCTCCCACTAACCTTCTTGTATACACAAGGTTCACTCATGTATTTGATGAAGCTAAACGATTTGACTACGTTATCAAAATATATGTTCCAACTTCTGGAGGCTTGTTTGAGTTCATAAATAGATCTTTTAAGTCTACACACCTTCCATCTTTCGCTATTGGATTCAAAACGTTATGGTTGGTCCATATAGATGTCCTCCTCAAGAAAACCATTTAGAAAAGTTGTTTTGACATTTATCTAGAGTATCTCATAATCAAGGTGTGCAGCTATAGCCATCATAATTTGAATGGATTTTAACATGACTATAGGTGAGAAAGTTTCGTGATACTTGATTCATTTTTTTTTTTTGACGATGTCCTTTTGCTGCTAGCCATGCCTTGTAAGTTCCAACTTGACCATCAGCGTTGATCTTCCTCTTCAAGATCCATTTATAGCCAATTGATACAATAGCATCAGGCAAGTCATCTAAGGTCCAAACATTGTTGGAATACATTAAATCCATTTTGGATTTGATGATTTCTAGCCATTTACTAAAATCGATATCCGACATAGCCTCCTCATAGGTGTTAGGATCACCTAGTTGAAATAAAAAAAAAAATAAGTAAAACAACAAACTAATATTTAGGTATATTTTAAATCGACTTCGATTCAATGTATAGTATTTTATATAAAGATCTTGTATGATCGCATTTTTTACTTTCATATCCCTTTCCCTTATACCTTCTCTTGTTCAAAAAAAAAATACTATGTTAAGATAAGAGAATTTCAGGAACGCATATTCAATTCAAAGATAGATTACAAACATAATAGAATTAAATAATCCAATTCAAAATATTAATTTAAAATATATTTCAATTCGAATGACTTGCCTTTTTCGGAGGGTCGGCGGGACATGGGAGCCTCAGCTCATGCATCGGTTTACCGAAATCACTTCCCTATCCAATTTTTGGGCCAATTCCCCCTTCGTACTACCAAAAAATGAGATTCTTGCCGAATCCGAGTTGGTTGGATGGTTTGAAGCTCGACTGTAAGGAAGAGGAAAAATGTTCGACCAGACGCGGAATTCATTCACAATGAATCGTGGTTCTATATATTCAGCCAAGTGTCTATAACGAGCAAGTGGACTGGACATTCTCGCACTCTTCCTAAAAGGTCGTGCATCATAAACTCCCACTGAATCAGAGATCGGTATTTGAACTTGATTTTTTGGTACATCAGTATTTTCTTTTTGTAAGACTATTTTTTGACCAGCACCACCTTCATAAACAAACTGATTTTTAGGAAAAAAGCATGCCTGTTGACCAAAATTCTTTTGTTAGAGTAAAAATAGAAATAGTATCCAAAAGTCTCATTTGGATATTCAATGAAGTGACCTTGTTTAGATCTAGCCTCCAATTTTTCCATTTTAAGATTTTTTTTTTTTTTATGAAAGTTGAACAGCTTCAAATCTTAATATAATTAAAACTTAGTTTCCTACTATGCCATATCTCGTAAGGTATAGTTGGAACAGATTTGGACGGCACTTTGTTTAGTATTTATGCAGCTATCTTAAGGGTATATCCCCAAAGGGATATAAGCAAGTTGGTGTAACTCATCATAGATCACACCATATCTAATAAAGTGCATTTTCTTTGTTTATATACACCATTATGCTATGAAGTTTCAGGAGGTGTCCATTTTGATAAAATGCCATTGTCTTTAAGATAGTCTAGGAATTTAGTACTAAAGTATTCACTTCCTCGATCAGATTGAATAGCTTTAATACACTTTCTTGTTTGTTTCTCAACTTCAACCCCGAATTCCTTGAACTTGATTCAGATTTATACTTTATTAAGTACAAAAAACCATACCATGACTGATCATCAGTAAAGATAATGAAGTGAGAATAACCATTTCTAGCAGTTTCATTAAATGGCCTATATACATCTGTATGTATCAATCCCAATATATCAATAGCTTGTGTACTATGTCCTACAAATGGTGCTTTGGTTATTTTACTCAGAAGACATGTATCACAAGTCGAGTACAACTCAAATATGGATGGATCAATGTACCCTTCATTACTTAACTTGTTGATTCTATCTTCTCTAATATGACCCAATTGGAGATGCCAGGCACACTTTGGATTTGGACTATCTCTAGGGTGTTTATTAGTTATGGCACTGATATCAATTTTATTTTGGTTGTTGACATCGATAATTGGATTACCAGACATTATAATGGTATAAAAATTGTTGGTTAACAAGCCAATACCAACACAGCTTTTATTATGATAAATAGAACATCTATCATTAGTAAAAGAAAATTTATAATTCTCTTTACTCAAATGACGTATAAAGATGATATTTCTAACAACATTCTTATAATACAAACAATTTTTCAAAACCAATACATGTCTAGAAGGCAAATATAAATGAAAAGTCCTTATAGTTAATGAAGTAATTCTTGCTCCATTGGCAAATGTTAAAACAATCTCATTTCGCCCCAACATCCTGTTTATTTCTAGATTTTGTAAGGATATACAAATATATGAGATTGCAATGGAATCTAGAACCCATAAGTTGGATTCAGTACTAATTATAAGATTAGTTTCAATAAGCATAGACATATCTTCAGAAGATTGGTCCTTGAGCTTGACCTTTAAGCTCACGAGATATTTCTTATAGTTCCTCCTCTAATGCCCCTTGACACCATAGTAATTACGTTTCCCTTTTTCAACCGTGGAATTTGATTGCACAATAGGTTTGACAGGCCTCTTCCATTTCTTTTTTTCTTTTCTCAAAATAGTCTTACCTTTTGAAGAAGAAGCCTTAGCCATAGCTACTACATTAGGCCCCGTGTTGTGCATTCATTTTCATAAACTACCAGTATGCTATGTAATTCAATAAGAGTTTTCTCCGTCCTATGAATGTGAAAGTTTTGGACAAAACTAGAGAATGAATTGGGTAAAGATTTGATGATCAAATCCATAGCTAACTTGTTATCCACAATAAGATTTAGCCTAACCAACTCCTCAATGTGCCAAATCATTTTCAAAGCATGATTGTTAACTGATGATCCTTCAGCCATCCTCATAAAGTACAATGTCTTAGATATCTCATATCTAGAGGTTCGACCATTCTCACCAAAGTATTCCTTTGAGTGCAAGATGATCAATCTAGCATCTTCCATAGTTTCATACTTCTTTCGTAATTTGTTATAAATCGAAGCAATCATATATGACCTAACTTTTAAGTGATATCACACCACTTATCATAAGCAACATGCTCCTCTTGGGTCCCACTCTCGGGAAAGTAGTTTGGCATCTTTTCATCACTTGATTTTCTTTGAATTGAAAACAATTCTCAAATTACTCACCCTTGATAAGTGAAATTGGATTTAGTCAAACAATTCTTATCAATTATAGAAGCAAGTGGGTTTGTGGTCACCCTTTTCAAAGTAATACTATTTTGTGCAAAAAATAAATTGTTAGCTATTGTATTTTAAAATAAATATTTCATTTTGGCCTGTAAATGAAATAGATCCTCCCATTAAACTTATATTTGAATCCTATACCCCCTTAAAATGAGAAATGATAATCTTTGTTGGGTAAAGATTGCTAGTGGGAATTGGAGTCCCACTAGTTAAAAGCATACCTCACATGACAGTTATTAGTGTTCTATGAACTTAGTGAGTGAACTAACTTGTTCAACGCATTATATGTGAGTCTCAATCATAACTTCGGCTTCTAGACCATGAAACTTCACCCAAAAGTTATAAGTATCATGATTATAGTTAAGTCTAGCCCATCATTTCATGCAAGTATTGAAAGCACAAACGATCCCCTCACCCCACGGTTATTGGAAATTGTTTGGCTTCAACCCCACAACATCACAAGCATAAAGGAGTGGTCCAATATTATGAATGACAATTAATCCCTAGGTATCCATAACCGGTCAATCAACCACTATAATTTTGGATCAAATCACAATGATGGAAGGCCACAATTCCAAAACTGATTTTGACTTGATATTATTAATAATGAGGTTTGGGGCGTTATTAACGGTCTCACGTTGCACATGAACCGGTTTAACATGCATAATAACATAAAATGAATAAAGAAATAAATGTCACATAAATTTTTATGTTATGTGATGATCATGGAATTATGGCTCAAGGGTCTCAAGCCAATAAGCCTCATTTTGCCATTTTAATGTTTTAATAATAAATACCTACTCTTCACTTCTTCCTGGATCCTTGAACTCTCCAAAGACCACAGAGCTCTCTGGCCTAATGGCTCCTTGTCTCTTAGCATTTACATCAATAATTGATTATACTAAACTATCCAAAAAAATAAATACATTTCATGAAAAATAAAAGGAAGGAGTAGCCTCCATTTTATAATTGCAACCCCCCCCCCAAAAAAAAAAAAAAAAAAAAACTTGTAATCATCATACATTCATCCATACATCAATCATATTGATTATGGGTTTTTCCATGATCACCAACCTTCCTCACGAGCCATAATAGAACGCACAAATAAAATTTTGCGCTAAATCAAGTTCATGGTCAAGCAATGCAAGCCACGTCAAAATATCAAAGTCGATGAAACAAATTTCATGAGTGTGATTCCAAGCAATAGTAGTGTTGTTGCTTCCAAATTCACAGTTGCAAATCATTTTGCAGAAGATAAACACAAAATATAATGACCTACGGATTTTTGATTCAAAATTGATTTAGTCTTAATTTTTGCTTAGTTGATTAAATTTATCATATAAATTAAACAACTTCTATAGGCCACATAAGAGCAAATAGTTCTCTTAACAAAAGTAAATTGACCATTAGAATGTAAAAATAAATATGAAACAAAATCAATTAAACGCACGAAAATGCTTGTGGATTGGCTTTGATACCACTAGTGGAGTTTTATGGAACATTTATAGGTGAAATAAACATAAATGCAATGAAAGCAAAGATAAAATTCTACTATATATGTATCTCCAAAAGCGTTTTTTGTTCGTTTTAATAAAAAAATCATAATATCAAAGGGGGTTAAATGAATTTCCTCTCGAAGTGCATTTTAAATGACTTGATTAAAATGTTCTTTTGTTCAAGCTCCATAAACGTCGAACCTCTAGTTCAGACACTCCACCAACACACCTCCAACGAAAAAAGAACTAGCAGGTAATCGCCACTATGATTATGTTAGCAATCTTGTGGAGACAATCCTATACACGTGGTCAGCAATCATTGCTAACCATGTAATCCTCTCTTTAACTTGCTCACCGTCTCTTTGCTCTATATATAATATCTTGGTGAAGTGAACATTTAACTTCCTATAGAAGCAGGTCTCTAACCTCTCAAAGAAGTTAAATAATTACTTCCTCTTGAAGTTGGTCTTTAACATCTCAAAGAAGTTAAATGATTACTTTCTCCAAAAATTGGTTGAGCAAGAGAGCAGCTCTCATGAGCGCACTGTGTCCTTAAGAGAATGAGTGAATTGGTTATAGTATATAACACCACTAGGTTCATCACTGAGTTGGTAGTAAGACATGTAGTAAGATTGACATTTAGCAATATGTCATTGCTATCTAGATAGTGTGAATGTTTTAAGAACATAATGAACCTGTTAGGTGGTTATAATGTAATTCAATCCCTCCGTCTTATTCTGTCTGATCAAATAATGACTATGGAATATTTGTCAAGTCACCAATTCGGTCATAGACAGAAACATAATTGACTTGTATTTTATACAAGACATAAATAATTCATTATTTCGATGCATTGTCATAATTAGATTGCATAGGACATTATTAATGTGCCTTGCATGTAACAAGGAGACAAATTTCATGTTGCGCAACATGTAACTTCGTATATGAACGAACTATGTTCATTAGGAACAAAGACAGATCAATGAGCCGGCAATATGAGCACCAATAAACTATAACCATCCAACACACAAGTCAACGTTGTGCCTCAAGCGTAAGAATTATTTACACATGACCAAAGCATGAGTGATTAGACATTGACCATGCTAGATGCTTTCACATCATTAATCATTTCATGCATGTCATGTTCAATAAACTTCTCTAGTACAAGCACTTGTGTTCTGACTTGGGCATCATAATACCCAATGACTTATGACTCGTCATTCCCTTAAATATCTAATACTTGATGGTGAAGTGAAAAACACATCGGTCTCAACTGAATTATACACTCAATGATTCATTGATCGGGAACAATTTAAAGATTCAATTTGAATGTGAAGACGTCACACATATGCTTAACATCTCAAGAATAGGTCCAATTGCAACTGATCTTATGGAATCATTTATATGTATTAATAATTGGACGAATGAATGAACACGTCTTTGTTATTAATTAAATAATAAGATTGATAGTACAATTGAAATCCCTAGGATGTAATATTACATAGTGACTTTGGCGTATACATCCAACACAATTCACCCCCACGTTTGTTTTATTTTCCCTCTTCTCTTCTAACACACTCTAATACGCAAGTCCAGAATGTCGACCACTTGTTTTTTTCCTCCAAGTTTTATGGATAATTAGAATGGAGATGAATTGGTCAAATTGAAATAATGAATGATAATAACAAATAATGGATTAATATTTTTAGTGTAAACTCATTCAAGGCTATTTATTATTATTTATTTATTTTTGAATTTGAATCAAATTAATATGATTAACTAATTATAAAAATGTTAATTTATCATACATATAAAAAATCTATATATTTAATAAACACCGTGTTCCAATGTATTGAAATTCTCTATTTTTTGAGAAATAATATGTTAGTGTGTTGTGTCGTGTCGTGTTATGTCGCGTGTTGTGTGTCAGTGTTGGTGTTACTTAGACTATAGCTTCATTAGGTGAGTTAGACTTAGACTTGACTCAGTTATGGCATATATGGTTTGGGTATATGAATGAGGCAGGTATGACAATGTTAACTATGAGGATTTTGTTAAGGGGTTATGTCACATCCCAAACTCATCGCCATCCCATTCCTTTTTATCATTTCATTAAGCACATTCGGAAACGTACATATAACACCCAAACAACAACTAGTAGCCAGGAAAACAATCATTTACAAACATACAATTACATCAGTTACATTTACAAGCCCTTTTTATCATGTCCGTTATATTTACACCTACTATATCTTCTATGTTCAAAAGGCTGGGGTAAACCTTAATTCCTCTAGTGATACTGCAACTTTCTCGTGCCTACAATTTTGAAAAACAACGGGGCGAGTCATGGACTTTGTAAGTAAAAACCTCTAATTCTCTACTAAGAGGATATCTCATCATCAAAATTCAATAGTTATAATACTCGCAATACAATGGCGATGGAAGATCAATAGCAAACTTATTGCTATCCTCGACTACATGTAGATGTACATTACCACATACTTCATTGCATGCTTACTTTTAGCATATCAATGAACACATCAACATATCGTGCTTATGCGTATATCGACACTTATACAAATTCATTTACCGTTGGCCTGGCTCAACTAGGCCCTCCCGGCTCAATCGAGACATCTAGCTTCAAGCTAGGCATCTTGACTCAATTAGGGCATTCTGGTTCAACCAGGGCATCCTAGCTCAACCGAGGCATGCTAATGCTAGCTCACCAAGATATCCGGGCTCAAATCTAAGCATCCTGGCTCAACTAGGGCATCCCATTCAATGAACGAGGCATCGCCGCCAACACTATGTGGCGACGGGTGCTTTTTCCTCTTTAAGTGTACACATAAATGCACAAACCGATTTTTCATCTTTTATCTTAGCCGATGTATGCAAGGCCCGATGGCCTGCTTATTCAAGTGAGTGTGCCATGACTCTCAACATCATATTATAAAATATACCGGGAATAATCATTGGTTCGTGGCTTGAGTCCTATGCTTAGGCAATTGCCATTCCAAGTTGAGTGAACATTGACCTCGTCCTGGGGCGTGAACACACTCAAGCATACAAATATGAGCAAACACACAAAAGAACATTACAATGTTCACATAGTTTACATGGATGAGCGCACCACTAAACTCGATGATGTAGGCTATCACCCTAACCAAGAGTTAGAGATTCTACTTACAAGAGAATTAAAATTTTCTTTCAAATTAACAAAACTTTTATCCAGACTTTCAAACCTTTTTTCCCAAGAAATTTCTTGTTACTTGAGTTTAGAATTCTCCATTTTTAGTTCGAAAATCCTTTTAAGAGAGGTTTTGAGACTGAGACAAAGTTTCCTATGTACTTCAAGACTTTAACAGGGATTTTTAAGTTACTTACCTTAACTTCTTGATTTGAATCTGAATTAGAGTCTATTTCTGATTCTAAGTTTAAATCGGAATGGGCCATTAGACATATATTGGCACATTCCTCTTACTTTCCTCGCACGCAGTGTCACTCTAGGTTTTAGCTTTGAGAGCTTTTTTGTATTTCTCAGTTTTTCCTTTTTTTTTTCTTCAACAAATGACAGTTAGGTCTGATATGCTCATTTTTCTTATACTTGAAGCATATTACATCTTTGCTGGTTTCATTGTCCCCAGTTGTTCTTTTTTGGAAATTTTGTGTGCTCTGCTTCTTCTAGTTGAATCTTCTTCCCTTTTTATTCAACTTTCTGAACTTCTTAATCATAAGCGCTAGCTCCTCATCGTCCATGTCATCATTTGAATCTGTATCATCAGAATCATCATTAGATTTTAAAGCAATTGACTTCTTACCTCTTGGATCTTCTTCCTCATTGATCTGCTCCACTTCATACGATTGAAGTGTGCCCACTAGTTCGTTTACGAATAAAGGCACGATCCTTTGAATTTCTCTAATTGATTATGTTTTCACATTATTCCAATCTTTAGAAAGTCCACGCAGCAGTTTATTGACTTTCATTAGTCCTGACATTGGTTGACCTTGATAAAGTTAAGCCGTTTACAATCTCTGTGAAACGACCGAGCATATCAGTAATGGATTCTCCAAGCTTCATCTTGAAGGCTTCATACCGTCTAAGTAGGTAACATGTAATTTGTCTCAAACTTATTTTGTTATTTCATAAGAAGAAATTCGGTTATACTTAGTAGGTGATAAGGCACAGCATAAAGAGTAGATAGTTTTAGCATCAAGAGCTTATTTCTTGGTTATTTCTGCTTGTGTTGTTTTGCCAGCATCTACAACTTCTTTTCCTCTTTCTGAGATTGATGTAGCTTTGGGATTAATCCATTTTTCTACCGCATCCCACTCCAGGGGATCTCTGGATCTGAGAAAAGCCTTCATCTTATTCTTCTACACATTGTACTCATTTCCATTAAAGTAAGGATGTCTGGTGTTACTTTCACCTTCAACCAATTTTAGAGCCAAAATACTAGACATAGATCTTTAGCTTAGAAGTAAAAACACTTCAATGAAATAAGCACACATGCTCTAATACCAATTGTAAGTATTAGTATGAACACTTAGAGGGCGTGAATAAGTGTGAAGATAATTTTTTGCAAGTAACAGTGGAAATATTTTGCCTATAAAATTGAGTCTAAAGAACAACAGACTTTGAGCGAGTTCAGACTTTAGCAGTTAAATAGAACTACAAACAAAATAAATGAGTTTAGGAAAGAGAATAAGAACATAGAATTTATAGTGGTTCGGCTTTGATCAAGCCTACGTCTACTCTCCCATGCTGACAGCCTCCTAGCTAGATTCCACTAAGAATCAAAAGAGATTTTATAACCTTGTGATCTCAACTACACAGTGAAGAGTCTCTAATAATCTTTCATGAAGTCACACTATAAGTTTCTCTCTCTTTTGAGTACAACTTTAAGCTTGGAATAATGACAAGAAAATGGTAAGTTTCAAACTTTGAAATTTTTTGTTCATGCACTCTATTGAACAACTAGAGAGTCCACCTTAAATACTCCTTCATGCCTTCTTGACCGTTGGCACTTTCCAAATGAATTCTTCCAATCAACCTGTTGAACAAAATCAATCAAGGATACCTCAAGCGGTTTGAAGATTGTGATGAAAGCTTGTCAATCTTGTTTGCCCATACAATTAGGATCTTGGTTTCCGTAAGTAGATTCTTTTCAAATTTGCTTGCCTTCGAAAAGATTTGATATATCTAAATAGATTCCAATAAAGATAACCAATCGCATATGTGATATATCAATCCAGAATGCCATATATAACCTATACAAACCGATCTCTTGAAGTAAGAAAGATAATCTTGTATTTGGATAAGTCTTCTTTCTTCACTTGCGTTCAGTCTGAAATTTGTCAGAGTGGGCAGACTTCTAATGTCGAACAAACTTTGATACTAAAGTCTGGCAGTCTTCAGACTTTGATACTAAAGTCTGGTCATCTTCAAACTTTGTCACTAGAGTCTGGTCATCTTCAGAATAGACTTTGAATAAGTTTTGTCCACTTCAAAACATCAAAAGAGTTTTCTCCAACAAAAAGAAATATATTCAGAAGATTGTGGCAAGTTTTAACACATAGTAAATGAAATTTGTGATTACACCCTTAGCTATACAATTTATACATATTATCATTATAGATTTGGGGGAGGAGAAGGAGCATATATCTCTTCTTCCTTACTCTATTGTAGTGGGTAGTATTAGGGGTGAGCATGGTCCGGGTTGGTCCAGGCCACCCCCTAACCCTAGGACCAACTCGTACAGTGTCGGTCCTCGATTTTTAGGATCGAGGACTGACCCTATTGAGCTTAGGACCAAGGACTGGACCGACCCAATGGGTTCGGTCCGATTCCAGGGTTAACCCGGGACCGATCGATAATTTTTTTCGTCTTATTTTTTATACTCCCTAAAAAAGCAAATCTACACATTCAAATTACACATCTATTAACAATGCAGCATTGTGCAACTAAACTATAAATACCAATACATATTTAGCAAATTTAAGATGACACAATAATAGAAATTTTGTACCTGCTAACTGCTTATCGAGATATGGGACAAGATGGAAAGTTCTTGTAGTCATCTATCTTTAATATTCATAAAACCATATGCAAAAGTGTTTTCTTGCATTTGATCATGTAGAAAATCACCGTAACAACTGCAATACTACTCTACTCTTCAAAAACTTCTACCATTTGACACAAATTGAAAAGCAAAGTGCAGCTGAAATTCATTAGTAAAATACAATTAAACCATAAAAAGTTCAAAATACTTAATATAAATCATGAATATATAACTTCACATCTTGTTAATTCACTTAGACTTCTAAACACCTTAAAACAAAATAAATGACACATAATTAATACTCAACAAAAATTTTAAATTGAAATTACTATTAGTGCTATTGATAGAATATCTTAATATAATATAATATAACATAAAGACATTTTGCTTAGGTTTGAGTATATAAAAGAATTATAAATAATATAATACAATATACATGGTTGGTCCAGGGTTGGACCGACCAAAAACTCTTAGGACCGAGGACCAACCCGCACAGTGTTGGTCTTGGAATTTCAGGACCAAGGACCGACCCAATCCCCTTGGGAACCGGACCAGGACCGATAGGGTTGGGCCAGTCTAGGGTCGACCCTAGACCGCTGCTCACCCCTAGGTAGTATTATGTATGTCATGTTATGTAGTAGGCCCGATATTTCACGAGCTATGAGTGATGTTAGCCATTACATAAAGCATCTTAGTAAGATTTATTGGAAACTTGCTTAATGGATCCTCAGATAGTTACAAGGGACAACAGAGTTGGTGTAGTGTACCGAAGGGACAATAATGATAGTGAGTCCTTGGGTTAAGTAGATGGGGATCACATCAGTGACTTAGGCAAGTGTAGATCTTTAGCAAGTACATATTTACGCCAGCATATATGGTGCAATGAGTTGGATGCCATCCTTGCAAGATGATGTTGCTTTGTCTTCAATTGAGGTGGAGTACATGGCACTAATCTTTATAGCTAAAGGTTTACTTTTGCACTTTGGGTTGGAGCTAAAGGCATTGCCATATACTATGACAAACAAAGTGCAATATTTTCACTTTTGAATTTGATATGTTACGAGTGAACGAAGCATATCGATATCAAGTACCATTTTGTTCAAGATGTCATGGCAAAGGGCAAGGTTGTGGTGAAAAAGTTCACTACAACGGAATACCTAGTGGACATGTTGATAAAGCCTATTCCTTTGGCAAAACTTGAGCTTTGCGAGAGCTAAATTGGTATCTTTAGACAATGAGTGCCCACCGGGGGATTGGGAGAGTTTTCATGAATTATGAGCATTATGACTTGGTTGCACACATTGAATCAAGATGGAAATTGTTACTTTATCTTTGGAGTTTAAGCCTGTGCACATACCCCCTAGTGAATTGAAGGATGTAAAATTAGTTCATCTTATGCCTCCTTTTAGCCACACGAGAGGCTCTCTCGAACTAGGCAATTTGTGCAAAGATGTCACATCCCATCGAGGTCTTTTTTTGTGAAGACGTGAGTGTTTCAAGTCATAAGGTAATTCTCAATTATTCATTTTATGGAGCAATTAAGGAAAAAATTACCAAAAAAAGTCCTAAATTTACTGTAATTGTATCAATTTAGTTCTTAATTTTTTTTGGGGAGTTAAAACCAAGTTAAAATTGCAGGAGGCTTAAGATTAAATTGGCATGACTACAATAGGTTTAGAACTTTTTTGATAATTCTCCCAGCACTTAAGTAAAGCTAAACACTCCAAACTCAAGTGATATATAGGATTAAGAAAGAGTTCAGCGTGTGAGCAATTGCAATTATGTAATTTCTCTATTAGTTACTGGAACTTTTGCAGCTAGTTTTCTCTGGATGACGTAAATCTAACTTTATTTATTTATTTTTTTGGTAAAGTCTAACTTTATTTATTGTTTCTCATTACTTTATCTAGTAATTTTGTTTGTTCGTGTTAGCTTTGAATTGCAAAATTTATTAGCATCCCCATAATTTCACAATAAAAAGAATAAAAGGAGGAAGAAAAAAGGAGAAAGAAATTAACTTGCATGTAAACTTTCGTTTTTCTCTTTCTATGAATTCATCACACATAGGAAGTTTCCGACCAAATAGAAGTGAGTGACTTGGTCAAGATGCTTCTATACATGAACCAGATCAAGCTTGACAAGTCTCACTGACCAAGTTGGCAGGGCAAGGTGCACGGTTGTTGCCTGGTTTGGAATATTGCATTGTTAATATCTTGCGATTTAGAATATAAGTTTTTTTGACCAACAAAAGAAAAAAAAAGATTGGACTATTGTTTATATCAAAATTTTGGCGTCACATGTAGTAATTTATAGCACATAAAGTTAATGATTAATCTTGGCCCTTAGCAAAAATATATAAGAGGTGGTTTTTCTAGTAAAGATTATCCAAGAGGCTTTTCTTTGTGAATTACACCCTGAAGTGATCCAAGACTGTTTGAAGCCATAAAAATCTTGTGGGCAAGATTTTGTGTATTTCGTTTGTGAGATTGAAAGATTATATCATAAAAAATCATGAGAGCTAAACATTGCAAGATTATTAGGTGTAATTGGGGCTGAGAAATATTGAAAGTGTTTAAATAACTTGAGTGTAATTGTAATCTTCATTATATTGTTCAATCCATAGTTAGGTCACACTAATTGAATTACATAAATCTTGGAGAGATTTTCCATATTAAATCTCCATTGTACCAAATGTGTGTAATTGGCTTGTCGGTTTTTTTTTTAATAAATAAATTGGCTTGACAGTTTGGTTGCTTATTCTTGCTCGTGTTTGCTGTGTATGGCGTCCGTTCGTTTAGGAGGAGTGTCGCGTGTGGTTATTCTTGGTGGACTTGGTATTAACTCCCCAAAAGATACCTCATCGGCGGCATCAATAGTATGATATCGTACCATAAGCAATCAATTGTTAGCCGTTTGATGACATCGACCCTCAAAGTTCACCAATAGACCATCTCAACCGTTAGATACCAGCATTATACTGTCTACGATCGTTCCTCATGAAATTCTAGCATATAACAAGCTTCGCGAGTACCAAACGTAAAAAGACATTTATCATCCTCCGCAGAACCAGCAGATCTTTTGCACAGCATGTCGTTATTCACAACTCATATAAACAGTTGAGCTCGGGCAGAAGCAGTAGACCTAATCAACGACCAGAAGTCAAGAGACGCCCAAACAACTTTGATCCTAGGTTGTACAGCACGCTGCTGGAAATCCCAGTTGGGTCTTCAGTTAATGTCGATAGACTGGCAATAATAAAAACCTTAAATATTGTCCTCCGGATAGACTGGCAATAATAAAAACCTTAAATATTGTCCTCCGGACAAACCCCTTTTCTTGCCTTTCTGTTTTCCAGGCATCTCAACTCTCATCGAGGTCTCGCCGCCATTGTCATCCTCATTGGTTAAAGCGATGTCGCTGTTTTTCCAGCTCTCCACCATCATGCTCCTCATAAACCCCACATGGAAGTTGCGGTTCGCGCACACAGACACGTTCTACCGACTGGGGATTTGGACCTTGTTTTGGCTGATTGACTTCCCCTCGCACCAGTTAGAAGCCGAGACACAGGATGCCACGAGATAGAGCTCGACATTGTTAACGTTTATGGACTTCTCGAGGTGGAGGCAAGGCGGGTGGAAAGCGGCCGCGGCAGAGCCATACGTGCCACCGTGAAGAGGCATTGAGCATGCCCCGCAGAAAGTGCAGGCATCACTGGTTTCTGTAGAAATTGCATGCGTTAAATAATCCTCTAATGAGATTATAATGTTATATATCTGTAAGGGCTATTTACCAATATTAACGATGATGAACACGAGATGTGTGGAAAATTCCAAAGTATACCTGTTTTTCCTTATAAATGGCTTATGACATCCATGCTAATTTTATGATTTGTCCTTTACTGTATGCTGGTCTAAATCTGATAATTTTTTTCTCTTTACATAGACCAAGATTTCTAACACAAATCAATTGGCAACTTCACATAGATTAACTATAAAAGATTGCAAATGGTTAATCACCTTAATATAGTCTCTATACTCTGTATGTCTTTAACTGATTATCATTTGGACATAGTTAATTAGGAAT
Organism: Eucalyptus victrix; assembly: GCA_016097545.1. NCBI lineage: Eukaryota > Viridiplantae > Streptophyta > Magnoliopsida > Myrtales > Myrtaceae > Eucalyptus > Eucalyptus victrix. The sequence goes on from CM027844.1 coordinate 23,485,113, forward strand.
CAAGGTTTGCACTTACACGGACCCGTTACGGTACAATATAGCGACCACTAAGAGAATGAGTACCATGAATAGAAAATATAGTGGAATCGTGATACTACGTGTCATAATGTAATATTGCAAATTAAAGAAATTGGCTTCATTTGATTAGTGCAATTTGACGGCAAACTCATGGTCATAATTTAAGATATGTCGATGTTCTTGGTCTACAGCTTATTTATTGATGATCACACTCATCACATAACTTAAAATTAAGTAAAACGTACATATATCATCTCAACTTTCTTTTGTGTTGCACTTTGCATCCTCCAGTTTAGAATTATACACTTAGAAAGACGAGAATTCAAAATATTTAAAGTTGTGGTGCCTCGGGTATTAGAAACTCCGAAAAAAGAGAGAAAGAAATAGAGGGTAGAAACTGTAGAATTGTAGATACTTCTTTTTATATATTCGGGTGCAAAGTGTATTGGATTTTTTTTTTTCCAAAAGGCACATGGTATATAAGGATTCTAATCCGAATTTTGAAGTTACTATACCATTCCATCAGTTAAATGTCAAAAATTATCGAAACTTCTTATGAAGTCAACAATAACTAGTTCTAATGCATGCTTATGAGCGATTATTTTTCATTCCTCCTGAGACGTCCTTACAATTTTGCATTCTTTCAATAACTAAAATAAGCATTCATTTAAAATTAATTTCAAAAAAAAAAAATGAGAGAACGATAGAATTTGTTGTTGCGTTGAAAGGACTATTAAGAAATTTCACTAAAGCCCCTTGGGAATTTTTTTTTGTATTTGGCAAAAAATTTTAATGCTCTTTTGCGAAATGTGGATATTCCAAATGTTAAAAGCTGAATGCTAGGGATGAGGTGCTTTGGGCATTGGGCATTTTGGAAATGCAACCACATCACTGTTCAACTTCTCTTCCCCTTCGTCTTCTTCTTCCCCACCCATCTTCTTCCCTGTTCATCTTCTTCTTCCCTTGCCCATTGGGCTTCTCCAGCAACCACCACCACCACTTGAGGGTCGCCCGTCCCCGGTGACCACCGCCTAGGGGTGGCGCAACCCACGACCCAAATGGCATCACTTGGGTCGCATGGACCTCAAGCGATGCCACCTAAGGTTGCACGAACCTCACGCAACGTCACCTGGCGCTCGTGAACCTCAAGCGGTGTCGCCTGGGCTCGCAAACCTCAAATGGCATCGCCTGGTGCGCACGGACCCCGGGCAACACCGCCTAGGTCTGCACGACCTCAGGCTGCCAGATCTAGTTGCCAAACAACTAGATCTGGCCTCTGCGACCTCAGGCGCTTGAGGTCGCGCCTCCAAGTGGTGACGGCATCGCCTGAGGTCACGGCCCCAAGTGGCAACAACGTCACCTGAGGTCCCGCCTCTAGGCGGTGTTGCGCCTCCAAGCAGTGATGGCGTCGCCTAAGGTCGCGACCTCAAGCGACCAGATTTGGCCGCCGATGGCCGTCCAGCGTAGTTAGCCGGCGGTTAGCTAGCCACCGGAGTTGATTTCAAATTTAAAAAAAAAAGTAAAAAAAAATAAAAGCAAAAGCCCATTACAAATGTTAGTTTTGCCAAACGGTATTTATACTAAAGTTACATTTCAATGCTATTTGAGATTATAATTTCCCTAAACGGTGTATATTATAATTTACCTTAAAGGTATTCGCATTCTCCCAAGGGTATTTCTCCAAAGCCAAACCAAATGGGCCCAAAGTTGGTTGTTAAGGGCGCGTATGATAAAATTTATATTTCTCGATTTCTCTATTTCTCTATTCCCGGCACAGGTTTGTAATAGAAATCCGTTTGGTAAAGTAATTTGATTTCTCTATTTCTGAAACAGATTTCTATTTCAAAAATAGAGAAATTGAAGAAATCGAAGCTGAAATTCTTAACTTCTCGGTTTCGAAGTAGAAATCGAAGTTGAAATCAAATCATATAAAAGAACCTTGCACTTTCTTGCTAATTTAATTCACTCATAACCACAACTTCACAAATTATGGCTAATTTTCTTTTTCTTATTTTGCTCATTTTTTTTCATTTTTTTTATAACTTCCTTTTTAGGATGAAAGACAATCGAATGGGTCCCCAATTTTCAAAACGACCAAAGTTCTTAAATGCTTACTTAAAAACAATGGGGCTCTTTCCTCCTAGAAAGGGCATTGTTGGAGAAATCCTCTCGAAGTATTTTGAAGCTGACAAAACGTTTCCATCAGTCTAGTCTAAAGGTTTGCAAACTCTGCCATTTAAAGTCTGAAGACCTCCGGACAGCCAAACTCAAGACTCAAAGTCTATCCTCATTGATAGTCTCTAATCCGTTGAAGAAAGGTTACCTAGAACTGGATGTTTTGTTAAGGGCTTGACCTTATCAACTGGAGAAGATCTCGTGGCTGGAATAGACACAACGGAATTCTTTGATTGATCGAGATTGACTCGAAGATTAAGGAATCGATGATTGCCTAAATATTCTTGGAAGGTTCTACTTATGGAAACCGAGATCCTGATTGTATGGGCGAACAGGATTGATGGGCTATCGACACGTTCCTTTAATAGCCGAATGATCTTCCTAATTGATTCCATCCAACGGGTAGATTGGAGGAATTCCTTTGGTAAGTGCCAACGGGTATGATGGCATAAAGGAGTATATAAGGAAGACGTTCTAAGTTGTTGAGGTGTGCGCGATAGAAGAATTTCAAAGTCTGAAGCTCCTTGTTGTTTAGACAATTCCTTTGAGCGAATACTTGTATACAAAAGAGAGTCTATATTTGTGAGAAACCTTGAGGAGGTGTGATAGAACATCTACATTGTGGAATCAAGGAAAAGCTGAGCTGTAACTTCTCTTTTGTTCATAGTGAAATCCAGCCGGTGGGCTGTCAGTGCGGAAGAGTGGACGTAGGCTTGGAATAAGCCGAACCACTATAAACCCTGTGTTCAATCTTCTCTCCTTACTCTCTTTACTTTGATCGTAAATCATTTTGTGAACTCCTTTCTATCGGCTGCCTAGAATCGCTTCCGTATCTCGATAAATTGTTTGTGCACCTATTCACCCCCCTCTAGGTGCTTATACTAGCTATCTCAATTGGTATCAGAGCTCGTGTACTCACTTTGTTTGAAGTGTTTTACTTCAGAGTAAAAGATCCATGGCTAGTATGTTGGCTCCAGGGCTGGTAGAAGGGCAAAGCAACACCAGACCGCCTTACTTTGATGGAAAGGACTACAACATATGGAAGAACAAGATGAAGGCATTCTTAAGATCAAAGGATCCTCTGGAATGGGACGTTGTAGAAAAAGGAATCATTCCTAAAGCTGCATCTGTCTCAGAAAGAGGAAAGGACACTGTTGAGTCCAGCGAAATGAGTCCAGAATAGATAATCAAGAGACAAGCTCTTGATGCAAAAGCAATTTACTCTTTATATTGTGCTTTATCACCTACTGAATATAACAGAATATCTTCTTGTGATACAGCCAAAGAAGTCTGGGATAGATTACACATTACCTATGAAGGAACCGATCGAGTGAAAGAAACAAGAATCAACATTCTTCTCGGTCAATACGAAGCCTTCAGAATGAAACCAGGAGAATCTATAACTAACATGTTTAGTCGTTTTACAGAAATCGTGAATGGTCTTGAAAATTAAGGTCAACCAATTTATGATCCCATGAAAGTAAACAAGCTACTGCGTGGACTCTCCAAGGATTGGAATCACATTAAGACCTCAATCAGAGAGACTCAAAGAATCATGCCACTGTTTGTCGATGAGCTGGTTGGGACCCTTCAGTCTTATGAAGTGGAACGAATCAATGAAGAAGAAGATCCCAAAGGTAAGAAATCAATTGCATTAAAATCTAATGATGATTCTGATGTAACAGATTCTGAAGACGACATGGATGATGAAGAACTTGCTCTCATGATAAGAAGATTCAGAAAGCTGAATAAAAAAGGAAGAAGATTCAATTCAAGGAAACAAAGTTTTCAAAAGCAACAGACCAAGTCTGCTGAAGATGATGAATCAAACAAAGATGTAGTCTGCTTTGAATGCAAGAAAAAGGGACACATCAGACCCAACTGTCCTCTTTTGAGGAAGAAGAAAGGAAAAACTGAAAGGTATCGAAAGGCTCTCAAAGCTGAAACTTGGAGTGATACGGAGTGTGAAGATAGTGATGATGATTATGCCAACATATGTCTAATGGCACAATCAGACTCAGAATCAAACTCCGAGACTGATTCAGACTCAGAAAGTGAATTCGAGGTAAGTAATTTCAAAATCCCTATTAAAGTTTCAAAATACATTGATGAATTATGTTTTAGTCTTAAGACTTCTCTTAAAAGAATTTCTGAACTCAAAAAGGAAAATTCTGCTTTAAAACAACAAGAGAATGTTTTGAAAGAAAAAGTGAAATGCTTAGACCGGGATGTTTCTTCTCTCAAAGAAAGTGAAGATAATCTTTTGAAAGAAAATGCATTTTTGAAAAATGATATTTCAAATATTTCCAAAAGATTTTCTCTAGGATCTGAAAAACTGGAGAAAATACTTTCTGTTCAAAGACCTTATTTCAATAAATCTGGTTTAGGAATGACTGCTGAAACCATTCCTTTAATCGATTTTCCTAAAGTAAAAGAAAGAATTAAACAAAGACCAACAAGGAATGCTTACAAAAACCATTTTGAAAGGACCTTTGTAAAACCAGTAGGTCGCAATGCTCTTAGATGTTCAAAATGCAATAGTGCAGATCATTTTGAGAAAGAATGTCCTATGGCTTGGAGACCTGTCAATAAAGTCTGGGCAAAAACCGTATATCAGACTAACTCAAAAGGACCCAAGAAAATATGGGTACCAAAGAAAGCTTGAGTTTCTTTTTAAATGCAGGTCACTATCAAGAAAAAGGTGAAATGGTACCTGGATAGTGGATGCTCGAGACACATGATAGGAGATTCAAATTGTTTCATAAAGCTTGTTCAAGTGAATGGTGGAAAAGTCTCATTTGGAGGAAACAGCAAAGGAAAAATAGTGGGATTTGGAACTGTAATGATTGGGAACCTCACAATAAGCAATGTTTCTTTAGTTGAAGGGCTCAATTACAATCTGCTCAGTATCAGTCAGCTTTGTGATGCCGGTTTCAAAATCAACTTTCAAGAGGGTATTTGTTCAGGAACCAGTAAAGACTCTACTCAGTCTTTCATGGGTCGAAGACATGGAAATATCTACCTCTTAGATGTGAAACCAGATGAATCGCAATGTCTAATCTCAATCCAAGACGAAGCGAACTTATGGCACAAAAAGCTTGGGCATATCAACATGAAGCAGATAGCCAAAATCTCAGCAAAGAAGCTTGTTCGTGGTCTACCTAATTTATCATACCAAAAGTCTGATCTATGTACACCATGTATATTGGGAAAACAGGTAAGAAATTCCTTTAAGCCAATAAATCAAGTTTCCACTAACTGTGTCTGCAGCTCTTGCATATGGATCTCTTCGGACCAACAAGAACGCGAGCATTGGAGGTAAGAAATATTGCCTAGTAATTGTGGATGACTACTCACGATTTACTTGGGTATATTTCTTGGCAAGTAAGTCTGAAACTTTTTCTTACTTTGAAAAATTTGCTAAGAAGGTTCAAAATGAAAAGGGGTATGTTATTTCAAGCATAAAAACAGACCATGGAGGTGAATTTGAAAATCAAGATTTTGCTAAATTTTGTGACGAATCTGGTTTACAGCATTTGTTCTCTTCTCCATATACTCCAGAGCAAAATGGAGTTGTGGAAAGGAAGAATAGATCTCTTCAAGAAATGGCCAGAACTCTCTTAATTGAAAGCAATATTTCTTTACGGTTTTGGGCTGAAGCAGTTTCAACATCATGTTATATTATCAATAGAGTTTTTCTAAGGCCTATTCTAGAAAAAAACCCCTATGAATTATTCAAAGAAAAGAAGCCCATTGTTTCATATTTTCATGTATTTGGATGCAAATGTTTCATATTGAAAAATGCAAATGATCGAGTTGGTAAGTTTGAAGAAAAGTCAGATGAAGGCATCTTCCTTGGATATTCAACCACAAGCAAAGCGTACAGAGTCTACAACAAGAAGACTCAAACTGTGGAAGAATCAATGAATGTAAAATTCCAAGATTCTATACAAAATGAATCTATTCAGACTCATTTTGAAGAGACTGAATATGCTCCAGACTCTACAAAGTCTAATTCTCAAGAAGCGGCTCAGACTTTGAAGGACCAGCAACAAGTGACTGTTGAAGATTCTAGTGAAGGAAGTGATCATCAATCTGATAAATTAACCAGCAACTGGAAACATAAGTCCAGTCATCCCAAAGATCTTATTATTGGCGACATCAATGAAGGAATCCGCACAAGATCCAAAAGGCGAGAAGAGTCTAGTGCTGTGGCTCTTATTTCTGAAATAGAACCCAGGAGCATAGAAGAAGCTTTATCCGATGAAAGCTGGATTGAAGCTATGCAAGAAGAACTCAGACAATTCAGAGTTAATGATGTCTGGGAGCTGACTCCTAAACCAAAAGGTAAATCAATTGTTGGAGCTAAATGGGTTTTCAGGAACAAGATGGATGAGAAAGGAAAAGTCATAAGAAACAAGGCTAGACTCGTGGCCAAGGGATACACACAAGAAGAAGGGATCGACTATGACGAGACTTATGCACCGGTAGCAAGGTTAGAAGCAATTCGTTTATTACTTGCATTTGCTTGTCATAAAAATTTCAGGTTATTTCAAATGGACATCAAAAGTGCTTTCCTAAACGGTTTCATCCGTGAGGAAGTCTATGTGGAACAACCACCAGGGTTTGAAGACCCAAAGAAACCAGACTCAGTATTCAGACTCAAAAAGGCCTTGTATGGCTTAAAGCAAGCACCTCGAGCTTGGTACGACAGATTAAGTAAGTTTTTAATTCGAAATGGATTTGTTAAAGGTAAAGTAGACACTACCCTTTTTATTAAAAGAGAAAGCAAAAGCTTTTTACTTGTTCAAATATATGTGGATGATATTATTTTTGGATCTTCTAATGAAAGTTTGTGCAAGAAATTCTCTAAGATTATGCGGGATGAATTTGAAATAAGCATGATGAGTGAGTTAACCTTCTTTCTCGGGCTCCAAGTGAAACAACTGGAGGAAGGAACTTTCATTCATCAAGAAAAGTATGCAAATGATCTTGTCAAAAAGTTTGGACTGGACAATTGCAAAAAGGCTAGCATACCAATGTCAAGTTCCTTGAAGATAGACAAAAATGAAGAAGGAAAGAAAGTCGATCAAAAGCTGTACAAGAGTATCATCGGATCACTTCTTTATCTTTACGCTTCTAGACCTGACATTCTGTTTAGTGTTTGCATTTGTGCCAGATTTCAATCAGACCCAAAAGAATCTCATTTGAATGCTGCGAAGCGTATTATCAAGTATATTTCATCAACATCAAGCTTTGGTCTCTGGTATCCAAAAAGGGGAGACTTTACTCTTCTTGGATATTCGACGAGACCTTGTTGGATGCGAGTCGATAGAAAGAGCACCTCGGGTACTTGTCAACTACTTGGAGGCAGGACAATGTCTTGGTTTTCAAGAAAGCAAAGTACAAGTAGCTCTCTCTACAGCGAAGCGAGTATATAGCTCTCGGAAGTTGTTGTTCACAAATTCTGTGGATAAAACAACAGCTAAGAGACTTTGGAATTGAAGACTCATGCACGAAGATTAATTGCGACAACACCAGCGTTATAAATCTCACCAAAAATCCGATTCTCCACTCAAGAGCAAAGCACATAGAGATTCGACATCACTTTATAAGAGACCATGTTCAAAATGGAGATGTTTCAATTCAATTTGTTGACTCAAAGAATCAACTGGCGGATATATTCACAAAGCCTTTGGAGAAAAATCAATTTGAGTCTATCCGTTCCAGACTCAACATTTTGAGGTATGAGGAAATCAAAGTCTAGAGACTTTCAGACTCAATTATACAAGACTTTAAATTAGTCTTGGTACGACTGTCAAACTGCAAGTTAGTCTATCTTTCTCTCTCTCGAATCTTATCTTGAAGAGGTACGATCGTCAGACTGTGTTTAAATTGTTGCTATATTTAATCGACGAAATTACTGCATCGTTTCATTTTCAAAAAGGAAGTTATTTTTGAAATGACTATTTTCGCGGAAAAAGACAGTTATGTTGAAAAGGCATTTTTTATTTTCCTTTGTGACGCTTCGTTTATCTTTCTTTTTAAACCGATCGTGTACTGTTGATTGCTCTTCACTTTACTCTCAAAAACCCTAGAAAGCATCGATCCTCCATTCCCGTTTTCTTCCCTTGTTTAATCTTCGAAAAAGTTGTCATCTTTCTTGGGAAAGTCAAGCAAGGAATCTTCCAAAAACTAAGAAAGATGTCGTCTTCAAGAAAGTCTTCGAGAATCGCAAGCAGGGGACCACGGTGAATGAGTGAGGGGCCTACGCACTTCGATCTCACTGAAGAAGATGTGGCTCCAGAACAGCAATCGAGCCCACAACATTCTCAGCAGCGTCACTCTCCTCCATCTAGCCCTCAAGGCGTTGATCATCAACAAGAGGACGAAATCATCGAGGATGCAGACCCTGTAAGAGTTCAAAAGCCCGCTTCTATTTATAAGTCGTATCGTGCCTTAAAAGCAATGCGTACTCCCTTGAAATATGTCGATGATTTTATTAAAGAGAAGGGGTATGGAAATGAATACATCTTTCTACGAAGAATGGAAAGTTTGGGTATTGCTCGTAAAGGGTTGGCTGAGGAAACTCTTGCGAACATCCCGAGTGATCCTCGTGATTGGGGACCGAATCTTGTAGATGGAAATGATGATGACAAATTGTACAGTCAATTTCAACAGAGAATGGGTATTGCGGCTGAAAGTCGAGGAAAAAGAGGAGATTTGTTCAGATCGAATGAACAAAGGGATTTGTACTCGAAATTGCTGAAGCGTGGGGTAATAAACCCTAGGAGTGTGGATTTTGATTTTCTGGATGCTGTAAATGTGAACTTGAGGGAAAAGTTCGGTTATCTTCAACTTGAAAAGTTCTGCTCCGACACTATAGAGGCCTACGCTGAACTAACCGTATATTTCTATTCAAATCTCAGCTTTTTAGATGCGAATAGATTTTCCTTCAGTGTCAAAGATCAAGACTATGTTGTGGATATGGATATGCTGGCAGATGTGTTGGGAGTCGAGAGGGGAAGATATCAACCGATCAAAGTTTCTATTGCTGGTGCTACATTGGAACTTGTCAAGGACAGAAGAACAGAGGAAAAGATTTCCTACTTAAGGATGAGTACATTCAACATCATGCTTCACAAGATTGTAATCAATTACCTTCGACCAAAATCAACTTCCAAAACTGATGTTTCAAGTTCAGAGGCAAAGCTTATGTATGCCATTCTAAATGGAAAAAGGTTTTCTCTTCCTCACACTGTTATGTTCCACATGTATAAAGCCATGATGAAGGACAGAGGCCAACTTCCTTACCCAAGTCTTGTGACAAAGTTATTCGGACATCTGAATATTCAGCCTCCGCAAATCTTTTGTGTTCGATCGTGCGATCATATGGTGGTAGGACTGAAAATGGTGACCAAGATGCGTTTGAAGGAATTGAACAAGGCGTTGGAGAAATTCAAAGAGAAGACTCCACTCAAAGCTCATCAACCCTCTTCTTCATCTAAGCGGAAAGGAAAGGAGCCTTTGGTTGCTTCAAAACCGAAAAGAAGAGCTCTTATTGTTGAAGATGAAGATGATGATGAAAATCTCACCATCTCCGCAATGGCTTTGAAGAACTTAAGTCGTCCTGTTCCAGGGAAAGAATCGGAACAAATGGCGAAAGAAACAGAGATGAAAGAAGCAAAGGAGAAGGAAGCAGAAGAGAAGGAAGAGGAAGAAAGAGAAGTTGAGAAGGAAAGAGTTGAGACAGAAGAAGAAGAAGAAGAAGAAAGAGGAGAAGAATGAGAACCTGACGAACACTCTTCTCCACCTGTAGGCATGGAAATAGGGGGAGATCAAGAGAAAAGAGGGAAGTCCTCATATCCCGACGCAAGTGAAGGAGTCGAGTCCGCTCTCACTTTGGTAAGTGAGACCCAGAGGACGTTTATGCCTCTCAATTTCCAGAAGAAGGTCATGAAATTTCATCGCCAAACCTGCGAGATTATGTTGATCTACCATCGTCTGCATTTACTCCATCAGATCGAGCCGAAGCAAGTACTCAGACTGATAATGCAGCAGATTTTCGTAGAATCATGGATATTCTCTTGGAGATGCGAGGTCAAATTTATGCCTTGGGATGCGAGGTTCAAAACTTGCAAACTGCGGGTCAAGTTTCTTCATGTTCATTGAATGATAAAATCCAAGCCCTCACTGTTCAAAATCAGGCCAATGCCAAGGGTGAGGAGATCGCACAATTGAAGGAAGACTTGAAAAGGCTGGAAGGCATCATTCAGTCTATGGGAGATTTCCAGCTTGTCCGCATTCCCAAGCAATCTTGACTTTATTCCATCTTCATCTCAACCTTTTTAATGCTGACAAAAAGGGGGAGAAATGCAAGATTTGAACAATTTAACTTTTAATCGTGTGGTTTGTTGGACTGGTTGTTGTTTGATTTTGTGGATTGTTTTGATCTGTTTGACTTTGTTTTGTGTCTGGATGAGAACTGAACTAGACTTGGACTTGACTGCTTTTATTAATTATCATTGGTATCTTATGGATGGCTTTATCACTTATTAGACTAACCTATTTTCTATGGTTGCAGATTCTAGTGTTATTCATTTAGCCATTTATCTCTATAAGATATGCATATGTGTTTGAGAAATGTTTTGTAGGTCAAAGTTGTCCAAATCTGCAGGAAAGTTTTGTCACCATCAAAAAGAAGGAGATTGTTGGAGAAATCCTCTTGAAGTATTTTGAAGCTGACAAAACGTTTCCATCAGTCTAGTTTGAAGGTTTCCAGACTCGCCATTTAAAGTCCGAAGACCTCGGACAGCCGAGACTCAAGACTCAAAGTCTATCCTCATTGACAGTCTCTAATCCGTTGAAGAAAGGTTACCCAGAACTGGATGTTTTGTTAAGGGCTTGACCTTATCAACTGGAGAAGATCTCGTGGCTGGAATAGACACAACGGAATTCTTTGATTGATCGAGATTGACTCGAAGATTAAGGAATCGATGATTGCCTAAATATTCTTGGAAGGTTCTACTTATGGAAACCGAGATCCTGATTGTATGGGCGAACATGATTGATGGGCTATCGACACGTTCCTTTAATAGCCGAATGATCTTCCTAATTGATTCCGTCCAACGGGTAGATTGGAGGAATTCCTTTGGTAAGTGCCAACGGGTATGATGGCATAAAGGAGTATATAAGGAAGACGTTCTAAGTTGTTGAGGTGTGCGCGATAGAAGAATTTCAAAGTCTGAAGCTCCTTGTTGTTTAGACAATTCCTTTGAGCGAATACTTGTATACAAAAGAGAGTCTATATTTGTGAGAAACCTTGAGGAGGTGTGATAGAACATCTACACTGTGGAATCAAGGAAAAGCTGAGCTGTAACTTCTCTTTTGTTCATAGTGAAATCCAGCCGGTGGGCTGTCAGTGCGGAAGAGTGGACGTAGGCTTGGAATAAGCCGAACCACTATAAACCCTGTGTTCAATCTTCTCTCCTTACTCTCTTTACTTTGATCGTAAATCATTTTGTCAACTCCTTTCTATCGGCTGCCTAGAATCGCTTCCGTATCTCGATAAATTGTTTGTGCACCTATTCACCCCCTCTAGGTGCTTATACTAGCTATCATTTGCAATTCAAAAGCAAGCATATATTGTAATTGCATGTTGTGCCATCTATAATTATATCCGTGATCAAGACAAGATGGATAATAACTTTTCCCTATATGGAGATCCGCAGTACTTGTCTGAACGTACGCAGGATGAGCTTACAAACAATACATTGACATAGAAAGGAAACCAATTAAATATGTTTAGGAAAACCATTACTAATAAAATGGCAAAGGATAATAATATGCCGGAAATTTCATGAAATTTTATTTTCAACTTTTGTAATGTATTAGTATTATTTCGACTATTATTTTGTATTTGATGATTTCCTATGTTATTTTAGTATTATTTCAACTATTATTTTGTATTGAGGATTTCCTATGTTGTTATCTAATCAATTTCTATTCCTAGAAATAGAAATTTTCTTTTGTTATCAAATGAATTTCTGCTCCAAAAATATAAATTTTGAGTCGTTATCAAACGGGTTTCTTTGCTCAAAAACTTGTTCGGGGAATAGAAATTGATTTCTCAATTTCTGGTCAGAAATTAATTTCTAAAACAGAAATTTTGTCATGAGCGCCCTAAGTTTTCCATCTTACCTTCTTTTTTCTTGATATTTTCACTTTAGTTTCTGTTTAAGAGAAATTGCTTTGCAGTATGAAAGTAATATGTAAATGAGGGCTAAATGAGAAATTTAAGATTAAGACAAAACGCACTTTTGATAAGAAATAGTGGTATAGATATAGATACTACATTAGTCTCTATTGTAATTATTTGAAGTAAAATTAAGAAAATCAAATTTGAAACTTCCCTCCAATATACAGAAAGCAAACCATATCAGTGAGATTGATAAGTTAAGCAAATGGATATTTTACCATGTGACCGTGTCATCCTGGGAGTGCATATCCCAAACAGCAACTAAAAAAATCATATATAATAAGAAAAGAAAAAGGTGCGAACAAATTAATATGAAAGCAAGGAATTATTTTTCATGGACACGGTGGTCGTACCTGAGGTTTGACGATTATACTCGACCCTATACTCGACCCTGCAGTTCTCCTAAAGAGCGTGCCATGCCATTGGAGGCGGGTACATACACTTTCTGTGGACAAAGACAAGGTACAACTTGCAACCATAAGCAGATTCGAACCCGATCTGTCTACACGCTCTGCAGAAGAAAGGGTCTAACTGCATCATCCGCACGAGCTCGTGGTCCGGGTGAATCCCTTCTGCCCCTCGCCTTCGACATTGGCCGTTTCCTTTCTTCCCTCACCTGCCTTTATGCGATCGCAAGAATTCGTTCCTTTCTTGCTGAATTTTGATGAAAAGCGACGAAAATCTCCGGTATCTACCTCTTCTATAGTGTGGACTCAGGTGCCGAGAGAACCGTATGGTCGCCTGTTTCGTATTACACAGGAACTGTTACAGGGGCAAAGAGCAGGTCAATCTTCATTTGATTTTTTTTTTTTAAACTCTTTGCTCTCTTATTTTCTCCAACAATAATTCATATCCATCCTCACCCTTCGAATTCGCTCATAAAAATATAATGTTACGGTGTCTTTTATTAAATCAGTCTTAATTACCAAAAAATCATGCTAAAATTGTTCATCAAGCACACCACTAAATTCCCTAAGGACACTTCAGTTGGAGACGGAGTATTCAAAGCGTGATGTCTTGGAGTAGTGTGCGTGAAACGGGACAAATGCATGTACAGTTAGCTTTATAAGGTTTGAAGACTGTGTGATTGTTCCGCCTTTCTCAAGGTAATATTTTGACGACAATCATAATTTTTACTGAGAACGGGATCAAAGGCTACTGTCATTTAGGTTTCGCTATAATTCTATGAATTAAATGCAACCATGTTGCTCTTTTTGGGCCCCATTACTATCAGGAGGCCACAGTTTGGACAAGCGAATGGATTGATGAGTGAAAGAAAAGACGATCCCATTAGCGTAAGCCCAGTTTAGGGATTTGAGCTCTGTACTGTTAAAAAGGGCTGTGTCCCCGGCCATTGCACTTGCGAAAATAGCACGAGCAAAAAATAAAACGAGAATACATCTTAGTCGTCAAGTCTTCCACTTATAATTGTTTGTTTATCAATGGACTTGCGTGAACTGAAATACCGACAGTCAAGTCGACCTTTGTAACGAACATGCTTGACGTGTCGATCCAACGAAGACTTGGAAAAGTCAATCAACCGTCTTAATAGCAACATGACTAGCGATCCAATATTGTCGTTCTGGACCCATTTAGTCCCGATTCCCTACAGCACGCCAAACCGAATGAAAAAGGACAAAATTTTGATTTTGCAATATTTATCATCAACGACAAAAAGAAATGAGAAAAGAATTGTTCTCCCGAAAGGATCCATTTTGCCTAGAGTATAGCTAGAAAAGGCATTGGCCTCGATTATATTGAAGGGCACATAGTAGAAATTCGAGTCTGTTACCACATCTAATTGAATTCATCTTTACTAAAAAATTTAAGTCAATAAATTAAAAGACAACTTAGGTACATCAACTACTGTACATCTTATCAATTTCTAAATGAGAGACTTCTCTAACACAACTCACACATGCATCTCAACAATTTGCCACTCATGTGTGAGCTCCTTTAACCTAGGTATTCTCCTACATCAAGATATCTCAAGTTGAATCTCCATCAGCATCCAACTTCATCCTTGGTCTCTTTTTCTAGACTGAACAAAAGTTTACTATTGAACCTGCGTTGCCACACCACAATGTCCACTTTAGAAAGCTGTGTTAGTCACCAAATTCCTTCATTAAGATGTTTGCTAAACTCAGGAGCAGATTGGGGTGGAGTATCAATTAACTATCTGATATAGCTAGTATAACCACCTAGAGGGGGTGAATATGTGTTTATGATAAATCTTGGCAAATATATGCGGAATAAAATAAACTTCAAATAAATGAGTTAAGGAAGAGAATAAGAACACAAGATTTATAGTGGTTCGGCTTAATCAAAGCCTACGTCCACTCTCCCACGCTAACAGCCTTCTTGGTTGGATTCCACTATGCAATCAACAAGAGATTACAACTTTGAGTGTAAACACTTAGTAGATCACACTATCTCACTAAGTCACTCCTTTGGTATTTCTCTTACGATCACAAACGTTTAAGCTCTCCAAAGACAAGTGTATGATCGAATGTCGCTTAGACTTTGGAATTATAAATTCTACGCTCTATCTCTTATTTGCTCATCGGTTCATGATCTCCTTAAATACTCCTCCACTTCCAAACTAGTCGTTGGATAGTATCCCGGAGAATCGTCTTCCAATATACCCATTGGATAGCTCTATATCTAGAAGATTTGATAGCCGTTGAGTGATGAAGGTAAAATCCCAAGTTGATACCGATCGCCCATACAAATGGAATCTTGGTTTCTATAAGTAAAGCTTCTTCATATAGAAAGTTCTTGTCTTCAAGATCCAATCGTCAATCAATTAGATTGAATCAATTAAATCAATCTTGATGTGGAATCCAAACCAGATCACTAGATGTTGTATGATTGGACTTGAGTTACAATTCATCGAATCTGGATGTAAAGTCTAAGAGCAATAGACTTTACAATCTGAGTCTGAGTGCGATAGACTTTACAATTTGAGTCTGAACAAATTCTACTTTTGAACAGATTTAGCTTTAAGTTCTGTACCTAATTCAGCTTCAGCATAGAGTCTGTCTTTTGGTTCTTCATTCACGTTCACTCTGGAATTAGTCAGAGTGAGCAGACTTCTGATGTAGAACAGACTTTGACACAGACGTCTGGAAATCTTCAGAATATACTTTGGACATGAGTTACATTCAGTCTTCTGGTCGTCTTCACACTTTGACAATATCCTTTACATGTTCTATCATCTGCATGGTCTATTACTTAACCATTAAAGATGTTAGTAACCTTTGATTTATTTTGTCATCTTCCAAACATCATAAGGGATTTCCCTAACAATCTCCCCCTTTTTGATGATGACAAAACAGTCTCTGAATATGCAGATTTGTAAACACGCTTTTAAAAATATTAATTTAAATCAAAGGATATCATAAGATAGCAAATAAATTGAGCATAACAATATATAGAAAAATAATCGCAGTTCAATATTATACCATAGATAATATCAACCAATCAACACATATGCATATTCATATATTCTCCCCCTTTTTGTCATAATCAAAAAGCGATAATAATGGATTCACGTAGAGAATATAAAATGACATAATTTCCAAAAAGATCAGCTTTTATAAAACAAGTCGAATATTAAAGATATGCAATATAGCTCACTTCAATCATATATATTAGCAAATATCCAATAAAAATCACATATGCATCATGAAATTCACGTACGCTTTTTGTCATAATAAAATGATAATATCAGTAAGAGATTTGTTAATGACAAAAGGTAATAAAAGATGTACTAACCGGATTTTTTTGAACAAATTCTGACACATTTACCTTTCATTCCATCCATAATAAGATCACGATCAATTCAAAAAGATTTTTCCAAAATTGATCAAAGCTCCCCCTCAATTTGTTGCATTTTTTAGATGATCACGATTCTTTTCCTTTTCTTTTGGGTTTGATTTCTCCCCCTGTCACCATTACAATATTTGTGAATAGAAACAATTGTTGCTTGTGCACATTGAACAAAATATTTTTCTAGTATTTCCTTTGTAGCAACAACATCTGCAACGATCACTTGTATTTTGAAATTTGAGGCAAAAATTTATTTTCTTTAACCAAGCTCATCTCGAATTCAACCTGCATAAACTTTTGTTCGATGCATAAGGGATTTCCTCAATAAGCAAATATTTTACACAAGGAATAGAATTTTTGAACTTCCAAAAGATAGTATAGAATCTCAATGATTTTCTGATTGAGCTTTCCAAAATCCATATGGAAGATTCTTTTGTGACCTGCAAATTCTTATATAACAGATAATAATTTTTGCAAAAATGTCACGTAATATCACCATTTGATTTGCGGATCAAACTTACTAGATATAATATATCTTCTAAGAATATAGCAAGAATATCCATGAATATGCAGTAATATCTTTCGAGATCAAAGAGATTTCCTTGAGCATAAATTTCAGATATGCATTTTGTAAAAGAAAAATAGATATTTCTGTCACGTGCCCAAATAGCAATACCTTATATTTATAACAAAAGATATTCGCAATATAATAAATAATCATCCAAAATCATGATAAATGCACGTAGAAATTTGCAAGGCAGGATGAAAAATATTCTCTTACCCATGGTATATGTTTCAAATATACCATTGATTAAAAAAAAAATATTACCAATCTTTGCCTGAGATTATTTTCTTATTGCACCAAAATTTGCGTAGATTTGCAATCATTCTTCCTTTAAAGAATTTCCTGCAATCAACTCATTTCCCTTTTTGGTATCCATCAATTTGGATCCTTCCATGACGTTAGAGCAAAATATATAATCTCCAAATATTTTTTCTTAATTCATCATAACAAAGTACTCAAGAAAGAATATTATGCATAATGATATTTTGAAAAATAAATTCTCACTTGGCCATAGTACAATAAAATCAGGGAGAATAAAATCTTTGAATATCTAAGAATATCTTGCATCATCACGTAAAACAGATTTTCACTTTGCAAAATATGACTAAATCTAAGAGTATAAAATTAGACAAAATGATCTGAATTATCTCAAATAATCACACGTACTAAATCAAATCTCAACTCACGAATCACAAAAATAAATCACATGATTCTTTCTTCAATAAAGCAAATCAAGGAATATGATCATTATAAAATCTCAATCAACCAAGAATATATCGAAAATAAAGTATAATGAGAAATTTTAAATTGTGTACTCAAACCAAATTGAGAATAAAACATATACATTCCTTACCAAACTCTCTTTCTTCTTTCTTCTTTATATCCAGCAAAAACAACTCACATTTCCTTTTGGTACCCATTTTTTCTTGGGTCCATGAGAGTTATTAGAATATGTTGTTTTCACCCAATTTTTCTTGATCTATTTTTAGACTTTAGGACAATCTTTCTCAAAGTGTTCCGAATCTCCATAATTTAAACACTTGAGGGCATTTCGACCAATAGGTTTTACAAACACTTTTTGAAAATGATTTTTGTAAAATGCCTTTGAAGGTTTTTGTCTAAGTCTCTCTTTTACTTTAGGAAAATCAATTAAAGAATTATTTTCCTTATTGAAACTAATTCTGACTTATTATAGGAAGGAATTTATTTAGAAAGAGTATGCTCTAATGTTTTTGATCCATTTGAAAATCTTGTCGAAATATTTGAAAATTCTTTTTTTCAAAGAATCACTTTCTTTAACAAGCAAATCTCGATTTTCTTTTGTTTGTAGAAAATCTTTTTGCAAAATTTCAAATTTTTTTTTTTTTTTTGAGAAAGATCTTGTTACCTAAGTCAAGAATTCTCCTTTTTAAGTTCGAAAATATTTTTAAGAGAAGATTTGAGATTTAAACAAAGCTTATTTATATACTTTGAAACTTTGGCAGGAATTTCTAAATGACTTACCTCGATTTCCTCATCGGATTCTCGAGTCCGTGCTCGAGTCGGACTCGATTCTGAATCGTGTCTGAGTCAGACTCAGATTTTGAATGTGCCATCAAGCATAAATTTCCTTGCTCATCATCTTCTTCTATCGTTCTTTTCTGGCCATTCTGCTTGTATTTTCTTCCATCGAATTTCCTTCCTTTTCTACTCAGCTTTTTCAATTTCTCGATCATAAAAGCTAGTTCTTCGTCATCCATGTCATTTTCTGAGTCTGTTTCATCAAAAACAGCATTAGATATTAAAGTAATGGACTTCTTACCTTCGGGATCTTCATCGTTGAGTTGCTCCACTTCATAGGATTGAAGAGTGCCAATCAATTCATCAACGGAAAGTGGCATAATCCTCTGAGTCTCTCGGATTGAGGTCTTGACATGATTCCAATCTTTTGAGAGACCTCGCAAGATTTTGTTGACCATCGGAGTAGAAATTTGCTAACCTTGATATGCTAAACCATTTACAATTTCTGTAAAATGGCTGAATATATCTCCAATTAACTCTCCTTGCTTCATCTTGAATGATTCATATTGGCCAAACAAGAAGTTTACTTTTGTCTCTTTTACAAGATTGGTCCAATCATATGTAACATGAAGTCTATCCCAAACTTCTTTTGCTGTTTCGCATGAAGAGATTCTATTATATTCAGCAAGAGACAAGGCACAATATAAAGAATAAATAGCTTTTGCATCAAGCACTTCTCTTTTGGACAACTCCATCCGAGACATAAGAGCGGGGGGTTTGGTTTCTTTGTCTTTGCCATTCTTATTTGATGTAAACGTAGCAATGGGGTTGATTCCTCTTTCCACAACATCCCATTGTAAGAGATCTCTGGATCTTAGGAATGCTTTCATTTTGTTCTTCCATACGTCGTATTCCTTTCCATCAAATATGGTGGCCTTGTGTTGCTTTGCCCTTCCATAAGTCATGGTGCCAACATACTAGCCATAAAGAATCTTTAGCTCAAAAGTAAAAACACTTTTATAAACCGAGCACTTGGCTCTGATACCAATTGATATAGCTAGTATAACCACCTAGAGGGGGTGAATAGGTGTTTATGATAAATCTTGGTAAATATATGCGGAATAAAATAAACTTCAAACAAAGGAGTTAAGAAAGAGAATAAGAACACAAGATTTATAGTGGTTCGGCTTAATCCAAGCCTACGTCCACTCTCCCATGCTAACAGCCTTCTTGGCTGGACTCCACTATGCAATCAACAAGAGATTACAACTTTGAGTGCAAACACTTAGTAGATCACACTATCTCACTAAGTCACTCCTTTGGTATTTCTCTTACGATCACAAACGTTTAAGCTCTCCAAAGACAAGTGTATGATCGAAGGTCGCTTAGATTTTGGAATTATAAATTCTACACTCTATCTCTTATTTGCTCATTGGTCCATGATCTCCTTAAATACTCCTCCACTTTCAAACTAGCCATTGGACAGTATCCTGGAGAATCGTCTTCCAATATACCCATTAGACAGCTCTGTATCTAGAAGATTTGGTAGCCGTTAAGTGACAAAGGTAAAATCCCAAATTGATTCCGATCGCCCATACAAACGGAATCTTGGTTTCCATAAGTAAAGTTTCTTCGTATATAAAGTTCTTGTCTTCAAGATCCAATCATCAATCAATTAGATTGAATCAATCAAATTAATCTTGATGTGAAATCCAAACCAGATCAGTAACCGTTGTATGATTAGGCTTGAGTTACGATTCATCAAATCTAGATGTAAAGTCTGAGAGCAATATACTTTACAATCTGATTCTGAGTGCGATAGACTTTACAATTTGAGTCTGAACAAATTCTGTTTCTGAACAGATTTAGCTTTAAGGTCTGTACCCAATTCAGTTTCAGCATAGAGTCTCTCTTTTAGTTCTTCATTCACGTTCAGTCTGGAATTAGTCAGAGTGAGCAGACTTCTGATGTAGAACAGACTTTGACACAGAAGTCTGGAAATCTTCAGAATATACTTTGGACATGAGTTACATTCAGTCTTCTGGTCGTCTTCACACTTTGACAATATCCTTTACATGTTCTATCATATGCATGGTCTATTACTTAACCATTAAAGATGTTAGTAGCTTTTGATTTATTTTGTCATCTTCAAAACATCATAAGGGATTTCCCTAACACTATCAACTCTGATATGATTTGTTGGGGAGTACGCATTGAAAGTCCAATACCTTCACTTAAAAGATTCTTAAGAGGGAACCCAAGTTTAAATCCGTCAACATAGTCAGTTGGACTCACATTTACTAAAAGTTTAAGCTAATGAGTTATAAGCCAACTTAGATATATTGACTCCTTCACATTATATCAATTTTTGAATGTGAAACTTCTCTAACACAACCCATCCATGCATCATCTTCCATCTATAAGCATGTCATCAGTCCCATTTGCAATATTTCGACTAAACCATCTCACCTCCCCAAACCCAATGGTCCCCCAAATCATGGTTTCTTCCTTATTGTTGTCGAACCAATCCCCTTTAGCTATCTTCTTGTTCTTCTCGCTCTTCTTGGTTGACACAAGTTAATTTTAGGATGTGAGCGTTTATGCTTCTGCCACTTCATTTTTTTGCTACCAACATGACCAAGAATATGGATGAAGCAAACTTAAGAATCAAAAGTTTACTGTTGAAAAATATAGACAATCTCTCCGGCCTTCAGGGCACAACAACAATGCTTTTTACCAATGTCGCTTGCGATGGCTATGGAGCCATTGCCCATTTGAATCTTTCAAATCTCGGTATGAGAGGAAGTCTAAATAGCCTCGACTTCTCACTCTTGATTAACTTAACTATGAACTTGGCAACAACTCGTTCTATGACTCCATCTCCTTGAGTATCATAACCTTTTCAAACTCAACTCTCTTGATCATCGCTGCAATGAACCATCCAAGGACATTCCTTGAAGTATAGGTATGCTAGAGAGTCTTCATTATTTGCACCTATATGCAAACAACCTAAGCAAACACATCCTTTAGGAAATTGGATGATTGGATCCTCTTTTGGAACTTGATTTTACCGAAAATAATGCCATCAGTCTATTCTTGCTTCGCTAGGTATGCTAGAGTGTCTTCATTATTTGTACCTATATTCAAACAACCTGAGTGAAAACATCCCTCAAGAGATTGGACGAGTGGATTATCTTTTGGAACTTTTTTTTTTTTATGAAAACAATGTTACTAGTCCTATCCCTGCTTCACTCGGGTACTTGAGCAACCTAATTCATCTCAATTTATGGAAAAATCAACTTTCTACGCCCATTGCTAGTTCTCTTGGAAAATCAAGCAATGTAATCAAAGTAAGCATCTTGCAAAATTACTTCTCTCGGTCTATTCCAAAAAAGATAAATGACTTCGTGAATTTGATGTATCTTTTCTTATGGCAAATGGAATTTCAAGACCATACCTTAAAAAATCGAGAGGCTCACTTCTCTTATTGAACTTGACCTATCAACTAACAATTTCACCAACTTAATTCTTCCTTCCATCGGAAACTTTGACAAGCTTATCTCTGCTTCAACTCATCCAAAATAATTTAGTTAGTCCAATGCCTACTTCTCTTGGTAATTTGGGCAACTTAACCAAAGCAAACATTTCAAGTAATACCATTTTTGGTGCCATTCACAAACAATATACAGCCTTGAGTAACTTGAAATATCTTATCTTACGGAACAACAAATCGTCAGGATCCATTCCTTTAGAAATTGGGAGACTGTAGCTATTGAACAAGTGAGTTTGTCAATGAATGATTTGGTCGGTCCCATCCCATGATAGCTCTTGGAGCAATCTAGAATATTTAGGCCTCATCTAGAATCAAATTTCAAGCTCGATTCCACAAGAATTGGGGAAATTGGTATCTCTTACAATATTGCAAGTATTGGATAATAATTTGACTTGTCTAGTCCCTACAACAGTTGGAAGCCTACCCAATCTAACTGTATTAAGCATTGGTGGCAACCAATTCGTTGGTTCCTTGCCTTTCGGATAAGCTAACATGTTTAAGTCATTTGGATCTATCTAATAATGAACCAAAAAGGCGCCTACCAAAATAAATGTATGACTGGGAGATCATCGCAATATATCTCCATCTTCAGTAATCATTTCACAAGTCCCATCCCAATAAGCTTAGAGAACTATAGT
The DNA here is from genome assembly GCA_016097545.1 of Eucalyptus victrix. Lineage (NCBI taxonomy): Eukaryota > Viridiplantae > Streptophyta > Magnoliopsida > Myrtales > Myrtaceae > Eucalyptus > Eucalyptus victrix. The sequence continues at coordinate 23,507,651 of CM027844.1, forward strand.
ACATTAATCAAATTAAGACTAGAAGGAAACCAACTTCCTGGAAACATAATAAAAGCTTTTGGTATTTGCATATAAATTTTATGGACTTGAGGCATAATCATTTGAATGGTGAATTGTCAACGAAATGGGGTGCTCTTGTAATTTGACAAGCTTAAGGATGTTGAACAACAACAGGTATGGTGAGACACCGACAATATTTGGAAGGATGGCTCGGTTATAGGTATTGGACCTTTTTTCAAATAATATAAAGTAGAGAGATTACAAGGGAATTGACACATAAGTTGGTGTTGTTGGAACTCGATCTAAGTAGCAATGAGATCGTGGGAATTGTCCCAAGTGGGATTGGAGATTTATCCTATCTAGCACATTTAAACTTGGCATCAAACAATTTGAGCAGAATAGTATTGTGCGGCTAGACTCATGCACACATTTGTTGAGCTTGAACTTGAGCAAAAAAAATTTCTGATAAACATTTCTTCTAAGGTAGGCAATACAATAGTGCTTTGGGTTCTTGATTTGAGTTATAATATATTGTTTGGAAATTCCAAGAAGCTTGCAGAACCGTGAAACATGCAAGTTCTAAGTATTTCACACATTAACATGTTAGATTCCACCCCCACATAGTTTTGGTGATTTGGGGTGCATTTGATAATGTTTCTATTCTGAAGAACAAATTTTTTTTCAGAAACACTTTTTTTCGTTTCTATTCTCAGGAATAATTTCTGAGCATGTGAACGCGTTTGGTAACTACATAAAATTTTTTTCCTGAAAGAGAAATACGTTTGATACGACTCGATATATGATACGACTCGATATATTTTTATAATTTAGAATTTCTTTTAATTTATTTATAATTTTATTACATTTTTCTTTTTTTACTTTTTCTTCTCCTTCCTCAAGCTGATCGCGAAGAGCTAGCAAGGTCAACCTCGAGGGAGACTTATTGGCCACAGCGAGCCTCACCCTAGCTAGCCAATGCAACCTTGCTCGGCCACTAACGAGGTTGAGCCTGGCCCTTGCTGTGGCTGGGCAAGGCTTGACCTCACCAGATCTAGGCGAGGTCAAGCCTCGCCCGGCCACGACAAGGCTCAGGGGAGCCTCCCCCAGCCACGACAAGGTTTAGGGGCCTCGTTTGTGACCTCACCAGGAGCTGACAAGGCTCCGGTGAGCTAGCTAGGCCTCATTTGATCGATCGCCGGCCGGCACTGAGGCCAACGACCGGCTAGGGGAAGAAGGGAGGAAGAGAAAAAAAAAAGCGAAGAAAAGAAAAGGGGAAAAAAAAACTTGATTCTCGATTCATGTTTCTTGAATTGTTCCCTAGAACAATAAGCGACTTTTTTTAATTTCTTATTTCTGTTCCAGATCTGTTCCCGAGAACAAAAACTTACGAAACAAGCTTATGTTCTATTTCTACTCTTAGGAACACAAAAACAAAAACACATGTTTCCAAGAGCGTTGCCAAACGCATCATTGCTAGCCTTGGCTTCCATTGATGTATCCTTATGATCCAAGTCCTCTCAAATGTCATGGATGAGGCTTCCCTTTAGGCAATTTTGCATAACAAAGGGTTATGTAGAAATGTTATTGGTTTACCCAAATGCAATTATACTAGCAGCAACAAACACAATTGACGTGTTGGAGGTAGAATCACAATTTTGCTTATTCTCTCTTTCTTGGGTTTTCTTCTTCTTTCTCTTGCACCATGATCATTCTTGTAACCTTCAATTATTGTTGAAGAAAGATTATCAATAGAGAGAATAATGAACGAGCAAATAATTTGGATTTTATGTGTATTTTGAGTTATGATGGCAAAACTTTTATGGCCATATCGTTGAGGCGTTGGAAAGATTTGACTCCAAGTATTATGTGGGTGAATGAGCACATCGAATTATTTATAATGTCAATATATAAAAATTGTCTATCAAACCAAGTTGACCCGAGCCTTACTGAGACCAAATTGGTTTAATTTCTTCTAATTTTCTTGTTCTTGATTCAATTAGTCTGAATTAAAGATTTCCTGAATCATTGGACACAAATTGAATCAATCCAATTCACCCCAAACTAACTCAATTCGATTAATTTTCCCTATGACACTTAAATTCTCCCAATTTCTACTAAAATGGTGCTATGAGCTAGACCAATGTGCACCATTGAAGTTCAATTGGCCAAATTAGACTTCAATTGATCAAATTGAATGTTAGTCTTGAATGGATCAAGTGAAATTGCATCAATTAGGGCATTCCGTCCTTGAATTGGTCAATGTATGCTCACTAATTTGGTCAAATTAAGCCAAATGGTTATGATTTTATCATAATTGATATTGGAATTAGATTGCATTCAATCAATTGAATCCAACTTTGTCTAATTTGTACTATTCATGAAGAATTGACTAGAACCCCTAATTAGGGCCAAAATTTTTTTTAGGGGGGGGTTTGCCTCAAGCTTGAAATTTCATGATTGGCTTGACAATTGAATGTGAAACAATCTCTTGATCAAATGTTGTAAAGGAAGTTATCTCAAAAAATCACTAAAGATGAACTGATTTTTCAACTATTGGCATTTGCCTCACTAGCCACTATTTCCACATGAGAAGGGGAAGGTAGGGGTTCAAATCCCCATATTTTTAGTGGGGGTTAGAGAGGAAATGATTTAGCTTTGGGTATGGGTTTTGACTCACATGCCTTACAAGGAGATATGACAAAAGTTTGAAAGAAAAGAAGTAAAGTATGAGTAGAGAAGAGCTAACCAAAAAAATTATTTTTATTTTTGGTGGACTTTGGACCAAACTGCAAATTGGGGAAAAGTTGATTCTTGATCAACTTTTATAAAATTGATGATGCCAAAGTTAGATTAAGGTAAAAAGAAAATGATTAGATTTTTTTTTCAATTTTTCAATTATTTTTGAAAATTTTGATCAAAGGTTGACTTTAGAGGTTGATTAAAAAGTCAACTCCAAAAAGTACCCTAGATTATCGGTAAAATTGATGTCTCGACTCTTTTTGGATGAGAATTGAGGCTTATTGTGATTAAGAACCCCTAACCTCGAGTTTTACCTTTATGTGACACGTTGACTAAAAATCAAGTGTCAATAGGGATTAAGACATATCTTCCTCCATAACAATAAAATTGAGAAATTGATAACATTGAGAATGCAATAACATTGAGAAAATGATTGCTACACAAATAGGCGAAATGAATAAATTTGATTTCTCTCTTTTAAGCCAATTTTCTCTTTACATATTTTATATAATGGAAGATACACCTTTCATTGTTGTCGTGGGTGGAGAGAAGACCAGCTCTTGATATAGGCCATCAATAGATGCCTTTGAACAATGCATTCATTAGGAGTCTTTAATGAATGCCTTTAATATGTGTCATGATTATTCTTTGAAAATAGGCAAAAGTAAGAGAAGAAATCCCATGATCTACTCCACTAAGTCCTCGTTTGGTCGTAACATCTCCACATTTCGTGGGATTTTCTCGGGCAATTCACTCTCACTCAACACTCACGGATTCATTCATTTTGAAAGTTACTGATGCAGATTTGCTCTCTCAAAATTGAAGCAAAAAGGCAAAGTGAAAGATGCCTACAAGAAGCCAAAACCAGGGAGATTAAGATTGAGAAAGAAAGTCACTAGTGGAGGAATCCCTAGTCATCACTCACTAGTGCTTGACAAGTAAAGACCAATAATGGTCATTGGTCATTTGTTTGATCAGCTTTCAATTTAGTAACGTGCCTCTTCGATAGACAATCAAAAACTGGGCAAGATATATGATTGTTCAAGCCAACAAAACCTTCAATCTTTAGACCCCCCACACCCTTAAAAAAAAAAAATTAAGTTACTGGTTGAACATTCATGCTTGTGTCAAGGGCCAGCAATTTCTTGGCCATGGAATAGCCCATGTGGTGTTTGGCGAGTCGAGAAGATACCCAATCAGCCTTCATCCCATAGTTATTCCAAAGAATTGTATGGTGAATAGCATTATTGTATCGGATTGTATCATATCCAATATAGCTTGGACATTCAGTCCTTCGAGTGGGACACACTAAACACTTTAGGCACAACAACTAATTTCGACTTACCATGAACTCATTAGGAGAGCAGTATTAACTCTCGACCAATTTGTTCACCGAAGGCTAACCCTACCTTTAAAGTTTTGTAGAGATATGAATGTTCTATCCTACAATTCCTAATACAAATGTCCCGACGCCATTCCCAAGAACCAATTGTATCATCCTTTTTGCATCACTTACTCTTTATCTCGATGCCACTAAGCTCCACTCACAAGGGTACAAGCATATGGGGAATTACAGTATATGACATTCTTCCCACTCAATTCTACAACATCCTTATTGCTAGGTGTCTTGCTACTTCCTTACATGTCCCAACCATCAATACCACTTCCTAAGACTTACATGAATGGCAACACTCCGCTAATCACTTCCCTTAATCAAAGTTGTCTGTGAATATCCAATCACATGTAAATCCTGACAAGTAAGGCATCCCTAACCAACTGCACTCCCTCAGTAGAACCTACTATCACCTATTAAGTTTCTCCTAATCTCAGTAGACCGATGGAGGGTTCTCCCCTTGTTGGACATGTGATAATGGACATTATCTTGAGATTTACTAATCGATTCAGGAACATTATCCTTATTTAGTGAGCAAATTGTTTCGTTCCTATGCCCCCATTGCCATCCTAGAAGTTAGATCAAAGCCATATCTTATCCAAGCCTGCTAGCCCCAATGATCACTTTCCATCCTCATAGGATCGGGCAGACTATAGGCTCTTTCCGCATCACTCATGTAACATTATCGTTTTGGACCCCTATTTTGGGCACAAGGAATGGCCTAAGGATCGGTACGCCAATATTGAGTATGGACTATGAGTCAATCCTAGGGATTGTTCACAAACTAATAGCTAATTAGGGATAAGCGACTCGGGATCATGGTTACGTTAAACTAGAGTATTTGACCATGAAAAGACTGCTCAACCATAAAATCAATGTGGACGATCACGAGCCATCACATGTCAATTAACGAACGAATATAGCTCGATTCAGCTCAAGTATATACCAATCACAGGCGACTCCACACGATCACTGTACTGTTTGTGAACGACCCTAATCCGATTCCATGCGATAGTGAACCAAGGCAAGTCAATCAATCTTACATGATTACATGATAACTAAGGGTCATTCATGGATCGACCAGGCTCAAACATGGGTCACACGTAAAACCCTAAACAAGTGTCGAACTCAATTCGAGTTGGCCGTGCGAGCACCACCATTGCTGCTCAATTAGTGTAGATAACGTTAAGGCTATTTTCAATCAAAACTTAGTCACAAACCTTGGTCTAATTACTGGTGTCAATCGTAGGTGATCTCAATATATTTTTGTCTAGTTAAGACAGTAACTAGATAGTCCTCGTAATTATACTTCATCCTCTTAAATTTGCATTAATTGAGAGCGAACAATTGTTGGAAGCCAATGAGACCCACCGCCCCACCCCCTCCCTCACAAGCCTAAATGAAATGAACTTGTGGAATAACTTGTCTAGTAGGGCTTAAACCTATCCTTAGAATTTTGGAGGATAGTCTATAAGTGCATTAAGTGAAAACATGTGCTAATTTAGGGATATAGACTTTAATAGCCCTAAATGTGAGACCTATTTAGCTTTTTGAGATTAAATTGAGAAAAGAAAAAATTTGGTGGCCATTCAAGAAGGGGTTAGGCTCCATTTAGGAGGGAACTAGGAGAAGGGACAAGTCTAGTCTAGGTAACTAGACTAGTTGCTCTTGATCTAACCAATAATTTAACTCTTGGAGCTTGAAGAACAAGCTTAGACAAGATAAGCTCATGGGTTGACACTTGTAATATGGGGATTCACTCTTGCTCACCAAGTTTAGGAAGCCATTATTGCAACTCAAATAATTGAGTTTGGCATTTAAGGCTTGTGAAAGCCCATTTCTCTCTCCCTTTCTACTTCTTCTTCAAGTTCTTTCTTGCATTCTCTCCATCTAGCTCCCCCTCTCTCTCCCTCATGCCTTTCCCTCTCTCTCCCTCTCAATTTGCCGCCATCATTGCTGATGTCCGCGATGCTGCTCCATCATGCCATTGCCATGAGTCACAAGCCGCAAGCGGTAAGCCACCGCTGTCCATTTCTCGTTCTTGTCTAAGTGGACCCCTTAAACATTGACTAAGCCGTTGTGTTACATAGCTTGGATTTAGGTCGGTTTTGTTCGTGTTGTTAGATAGGATTGAGCCGTCTTAGAGATGGTAGAGCCATGTACTAATTTTGTATAGTTTGCTTAGGTTATGAGATTCAAGGTAGGCGAGAAATGGTTATGTGATTGTCAAGGTTGCATGGTCTATTATCATTAATGGAAATGGTTGTTTATGTCCATATACATACTTGATTACAAGGATTTGTTGTTATTCTTAGATGTTGTTAGTTTATTGTTGTAGTATAGGTTTAGTTACTAGAAATCATTGTTATTATTGGATGTGTTTACTCTATGTGATGTTAATTAGTATTAATGACAAGGTTTTGTTTGTGTTTGTTGGAAGCAATCTCTATATACATATGCTTATAATTCATGGTCGATGCTTGATAACGTCTCGAGCCTCCGAAATGAGAGTTAAGATGGTTCTTGGACGTGCATGGAGGCACACCGGGCTGAGTCTCTCTCTTGGTTCGGCAATATTAAGATGTATCAATATTAAGTTGGTGCTCGAACATAATGGGTCAAACCACGGATTCTCATTTTGTGTTAGCATATTTTATTGATGTAGTTTCAATAGGCTATGAGATACACACTACTTGACATGCCTTTAGGCACTCATGCATCAGGAAAAAAAAAAAAAAGGACTATAAAAACTAGTTGTGTGCTTAATCCATGTGGTCATACAAGGAAACCCATCACCGATAGTTTCGGGACGATGGCTAATAGATTATAAACACTCGATGGATTTTAGATGCCATTTATGGAGATGGTTACAGAATGATGCCTAACGGATTTCGGATGCTCGATGGATATCATATCTGTGCTCAATGGAGTGGGATGATGCCCCGGAGGTTTCCAGAAGAGCGGAAGAGTTTCAAATATGTGTGTGTAATAAATGGACTCGAGATATCATAATATTATTGGGTACTATGTAATTCTCGAGGTGAAATCATATATGAGGCATTTGAGTGTTAAGTACATACTTTTGAAGTTGCCATATGTCACAGAAATATTTTGTATGACATTGTTTGAGATGTGAAAGACATGTACATACCATCATTTGGAATTGACTCAACCCGTGTTCGATTAGCCAAATTCATCTAAAAAAACCCTACCTGGTTTGTAACTCACGCCCAACTTGTTCCCAAGCTACCAATTCGACTTGTAGCCGCAACTTGACTTCAACGAAACTCTACCAGGATCCAACCCTCTTGATGACCCGATTCCTAAAAAACCTAGCCATTCAATGACCCAAATTCGCCCGACTTTGATCCGTCTTCTTCCTTTGTTGACCCAGCTTCAGAGCCTTCGAGATCTGATGATCTGCGGCAGAGGCGGCCGAGCCCGTCTAGGCCTGAGCTCGGCCTCTGCTAGCACTGCCTCGGATTCTGCTCAAATCTATCACAATAGCTGCCCCGTCATCGCCCATTGTTGCCCATCACCGCCGGTCACCAAGGATCCATCAGCGGTTGGTGAGTTCATCTGGTATTTTCGTTGAGCACCTGAAAACGCTGGTTGAGGGGAGCAGGGTTGAGCCCATTCGGGGCTGTGATCACGGCGAGGCTCCAAGTGATCAAGCGGCAAGGGCCGGCGGGGAAGCAGACCACAGACAATCGGGGAGGGGGGGAGGCCAGAACTCGCGTGAAGCCAACAGTCAAAAGTCTCAGCCTAGCGACGCACAACCCAAACAACCCAAAAAATAAAGGAGAAAAAGCAAACCCTAACTCACCGTAAAGAGAACACAGAGACAAGTGGTCGGCCAAGTACGGCTATCAACAGTATCCAAGCTACTGCAACCTATGGCTTGAGGTTCCTCCTTCGCTCGCTATCAAGCTCCCCCAAAGTCTCTCAGAGGGAAGTCATTTGAGCTCACGACCCGATTTCTCTCTCACTCACTCTTCAATCTCCCCCTAAAGTCTTTCGGGGGAAGGTTTCTAAGCTTGCGTTGTCCGTGTTTTTAGACTTTGCCCAACGCCCTATTTATAGGTGAGGGGGCCCAATCGATGGAGGCTAGGCTAGTGGTCTTTGATGTGCCAACCGGCCTTCCTCCGCCAACCGAACCGACATCAGTTCCTCCCCCTCCATAGAGGCTTGCTCACCATCAATGCCGCGTCCTCTCAACCACCAGCCTATGCTCCTCTCTTTGCCGCGAGTTGTCCTTCGCACGTTAGCACCTTTTGTGTGCGTGAGTTACAGAGGCAAAGGGGAAGAAGAAGAAGAAGAAGAAGAAGAAGAAGAAGAAGAAGAAGAAGAAGAAGAAGAAGAGAGAAAGGGCCGAACTGGGGGTGAAGAAAAGGAAGATTAGGCCCTTGGCCTATGCAAGAGGGAGAAGGGGAAGGAAAGGGCGCTGGGGCTAGGCCGTAGGCCCAGCCTTGACAGCCGCTGCTTTTGCTTTTTTGTTTGTTAATCGGCAACGAATTTTTCCATTATACTGACTCTTAGATTCACCTTCTCTGAAATTTTTTTTTGTTATTTATTATTTATTATCCGAAAAAAAGGAAAAAATACAAGAAATTAAGGCCTAATTAAAAACCTAATCAAAATTTAGGTGTCAACAAAATCTTGAATAGGGTTGCAACCCTCATTGTCCAGATTGCTAGCCCTCTCTTGCCACAGGCAAGGGTCATGACCCTCTTTCAAATCTCAACAAGGGTTCCTGGCCATTGTTGAGTTCTCGGTTGCCGCAGCCGACCAATTGGGCCCTTGGCCTATGCAAGAGGGAGAAGGGGAAGGAAATGGGGTTAGGGCTGGGCCTAAGGCCCAGCCTTGATAGCTGCTGCTTTTGCTTTTGTGTTTGTTTTTTTTTTTTTTTTTTGTTATTTATTATTTGTTATCCGAAAAAAAGGAAAAAATACAAGAAATTAAGGCCTAATTAAAAACCTAATCAAAATTTAAGTGTCAACAAAATCTAGAGGAGGGTTGCAACCCTCATTGTCCAGATTGCTAGCCCTCTTTTCCCACAGGCGAGGGTCACGACCCTCTTTCAAATCTCGGCAAGGGTTGCTGGCCATTGTCGAGTTCTCGGTTGCTGCCACTGACCAATTTCTAACGATGGTGGGGGGTAGCAATGTTGTCTTCTTGGCAATGAAGTGGAAGGAGATCAACACACAACGAAGAAGATGAATAGTGGTGTGGGAAAAAAAAAGGGGAAAAAATTAAGCAAATTTAAAAAATGTAAAATGATGTCATTTTCATTCATTTCTTTCATGTTAACAATCAATTGTGTCACGTAAAATAGATAGTATTGATTGGACCATCACATTAGAAATTTTTGACATGAATTGATCGGATGAATTATATTAGAAGATTGTCAAAAAGTTTAAAATATATTGATAAAATTAGAAAATTTTTATGGCGAAATTGAAATTTATATAATAACTATAAGTTTTTATGGACAAATTTTTTCCAGGCCTAATGGAGCCTTTCAAGTAAACGCCAAATCTGCATGCCTCACCTCACAGTTAAAGGTAGTGCCATCATATCTCCCTCTCTCTCTCTCTATCTCTTGTGACATACGTGTGGCGGTGCTGAAGAAGACATGATTGCTTGTCAGTATCAGGTAAAGGAGCCATCTTGATGTGAATTAGTGCTCCACCTACGCCATCCTCCACTTGCTTCTTGCATGGCTTGCGTGCTCGGCTATATTATAAACAGAAGGATTCTTCCCCCTTAAGCATTTATTCAACCGAAATTCCTGAAACTTATCTTCTCTTGTATCCGTTCATAAAAAGAGATTCGGGTGGACGTCCTTTATTTCCCAAATTGAAATGCTAGAGATAATCCCATCAAACCCTTGCAAAGTCCCCATCGTCCACGTCGACTTTATTGGGGAAAGGCATCTTGGCAACGTCATCGATTTTCTTCATCAATCAAGGCCGCGAATATACTTTCTTTCTCTCAATTAAGGAGAGTTGTAAGAGCTATGGACATATATAAATGCAAAGAAAAGGAAAAACGTGAAATAAGAAACATGAAGAAGAGCCTATCAAGTCTAGTTGTGCTTTTTATCTTTACTCCTGCAGATGGCCAAGCTACAGACAAAAGTTAGCTGCCAAGTTGACCCAAACAGGCTTTGCTTTAAGTCCAACGCTTTAGCATCCGAAATGGACCACAATTAGCAATTTCCATGACCCTATAGCAGTCATTCGAGTGCTGACAAGCCCATGACTCGTTTAACTCCCAAAAGCCACTCTCTCTATGGCACGAACCATGATCATGGAAAGGCAAAAAGACTTGGTCAAAACTTGGGTCAACCATATGTCCCAGGTTATGCCTTGTCGATCGCAAGGATTACCTCTCAAAAGCAGTAGTTTAGAATACCGACAGACATGTATCTCTAATCTACTTATAGATCACATAATATCATCCACTCAAAGCCGTGTAAAAGGTGGTAAGGAAGCTATAATTAGTTGCCTTGGAAATACAACCTCTTCAATTTCATTAATGTATCCTATTTTTCAACTACTAAAATACAAATAAAAAAATCAGAGTTACTTGGGTGTTCCCTCAGAAGATACGTGCAATGAGCTAGCTAGATTTCCAATCTACTTCAAAAGACACCGATTTTCTATTGTATAGGAATAGACTATAATCTAATTGACGAAACTATTTCAACTATTACTTTTTGGTTCAATATATTCACTCAATTTTCCTCTGATGTATTTTGCATTAGGCCTTACTTTCATTTTTAAACGTGCGTTAAAAGTATTTTTATTAATCAAAGAAGAATTTGACGAGTCATGTATTTGTTTCATTCATTGAAACATTGACAAGGCAATTAGTTTAGTGGTCCTGAGATCACCCAACTCTACACGGTTCTTCACTCCACTAATGACTTACCGGTCATTTTGTGATTTAAAATATTCAATTGAATTTCCTCCAATGTATACTGATTCAGGCCTCACTTTCATTATGAAACACGGGTAAGAAGGTCCAAAACTTATTTCGGGTCCCAATCCCCTCCAATTTCGAAGGGTCTCAATCCCTTTTCAGATTCAATTAAGTATGAGTGGACGTGTGAAAATTTTAAAGGAATGCCTACAAAAAGTTAGATAATCCAAGAACTATCTAAGTCGTTACGCCCTAGAAAGGGCCCAATTACAACAAGAGAAAATTTTTGGAATATGAAATTTATAGTCTAACAAGATTTTGTTTGAAATTTCATCTTAATGTCAAATTTTCTCTAGGAAAATTACCAAAAACGTCATTAATCCATTGCAATTGTGCCAATTTAATCCTAAACTTTTTACAATTGTGTCAATTTAGTCCATTCGGCCAAAATTGGCCAACCAATGCTAATGTAGACACCAACCAATGGCGAGGCCCCGCCAGATTTGGCGAGCCTTGGCCTCGCCCAGCCATGGCGAGAGCCAAGCTCACTAGCATTGGCGAGGTTGACCCTCACCATGGTTGGGCAGGGCTAAGCCTTGCCAAATCCAAGGTGAGGGTCGACCTTGCCAAATTTGGCGACAGCGGCCTCACTGGCCACCAGTGAGGTCCACCGTTGCCTTGGCTGGGTGAGGCCAAGCCTCGCCAAATCTAGCAACGGCGGCCTCGCCATTACTGGGCGAGGCTTGCCTTCGCTAGTGGCCAATGGGGACGAGCCTCGCCACTAGCCAGCAAGGCTGATCTTGCCAAACCTCACCTTTGGCCAGCGCTAGCCGACTAGAGGAAGGAGAAGGTGGAAAAAAAAAGGAAAAAAAAGAATTCAAAAATTCAAAAAATATTTAAAATTTTGAAAAAAAAAAAAGCCATGTCAACTTTCGCCGAACGGCCGGCATCCACGTAAGCGCCAACCGGCCAATTTTAGCAGGATGGACTAAACTAGCACAATTGTAAAAAAGTTTAGGACTAGATTGGCAAAAAAAAAAAAAGTTTGGGACTAAATTGGCACGACTGCAATAGGTTTAGAATTTTTTGATAATTCTCCCAATTTTCTCTTGTAATGTGTTTTTTTTTTCATTTTGTAAAATCAATTTCACAAGGCCCACTTTTCGTCGCTGCATTTGAACTTTAGGGCACAAATTGTTCTATCCAAGCTTTATTAATTCAAGCGCTTGAAAAGTAAAAGAAAAGCATTGGCACGATCAAATCAGAGACTATTTTTGATAATCGTCAATCCACCTTTCCGAACTCTATGAATGACCTACTATTTATCAACCAAAATCCTTATCGACTTAGATAAAAGGCATTCAAAACCTATTTGATAATTACCATCCACATGATTTATATTTATTTAAGGGCTTGAAAAAGTAATGGAAAAGCATCAGCATGGATGACAACAGGCTCTCTATTCATCTTCGATTCACTTTTTCAAACCCTACAAAAATGACCTACTAACTCACGAACCGAAAACTCTTTCTTGCTTAACATGAAGGGCATCCAAACCCTAACCCTCCTCGACTCCAAGAAAGATGAATCATTGCCGGTGTCTTTTAGCTGTCCGTCGAGTTAAAGAAATTAACGTCAAGATAATGAAAATTTGTCGTCTCGCATCACGCACTTTCATGAAAGCGACGACATCTCTTTGGTTGGATAGAAATTGGTCAAATGAAACTTGTCCCCTTCCATCTTTTTATATCTCGAGTGCGTAAAGCCATGGACATGTTTGACCGGCACTGGCTCAATGTCGAGGCCAAAATCAAAGCTGACTCTTCGTTTGAATGCTGAATATGCTTCGTTGCGCAAGCGCACTCATGCAAAATTATTGCTTTGCCCCGAGACTAGAGGGGTTTGTGCAAGCACGACAACGTATGGAAAATCAATAGAGAAAAAACGATGTGAAAAACAATGCGTGTATTGCGCAATAAAGTAGAATGAATAGGAGAAAAGGGTTCTTTCCCAAGCCAAGCATTGTATGCTATCATTTTCCTACATTTGAAACAAAAGCACGTAACGCATATCGAAATGGCCCATCTTTTCATCCGATTTGATGAAGTTTCTTCCAACTATGCCTCTAATTAGTGGTTTTCAAGTTAAACATCATTTGCACAGAGACTTAATTAAATATAAATATCAAAAGGAAAAATGGCCCTATTTAGGCAATAAACTCGAACAATCCTGTTATTCAACTCAAGAATTATTCAACCAAAAAAAAAAAAAAAACTCAAGAATTAGTGCTTGTCAGCATCATGTATGGGGATGCACCTTTTCGCATTCTCCTCTCCTCCTCACAATTGCTATAATCTGAATTAATATCGGGATCTTTTGAATTTACCTAGAGTTGAATTACTTTTCAAGAATTCTACTCATCGTGAATATGAGAAAGGAAATTAGAAATTCAAGGCACGCAAGAATGGCGATCCGTTTGTATTAGACTAATTCCATCTTCTTCAACAAGTATATTGGACCTAACTTCTTCTTAATTAGAACCAGTGTTGAAAGATCCTAAAATTATAAGTTAGATGTGAATAAAGCCTTGTCAACTACGACTTAATATCCGTCAACTAGTCACCAAATCTTTTGGATCAAAGTGAAGCTTTGATGATTGATTGTCTTTCAATTAAATGACTATGAACAGCTCGTTAACCAATTTGCTTGCTTCCTAAGCTTTCATTACTCAACGCAAAAGATGGTCTTACAGAGGGTTCCCAAAAAGTGGAAAACAAGATCAATCCCTTTTTGATATTTGAAGCCCTCTAATCACATATAGATATGGTCTCTCTCTCTCTCTCAAATTTTCAAATGCGATGTCTCCTAACAAGGTTTCTAGAAATGACTGGGGAATCTTTTAATATTTGTATGATTGACAACATGTGGGACCACGTGACCCTAAAAAAGAAGATAGATTGGAACATCCCACTCTCTAGAGAGAGAGAGAGAGAGAGAGAGGAGGGCCTTGTGAAACAAGGACATCTAGAAAAAGCGAAAGCTGCCATGGAAACGCAGAGAGCATTTCACGCCTATTCATGTGGGCATCGATGGAAAGAAGAACACAGATTGGCATACACACATTCATATGGAGCTTGGGATTTTTTCTTTTTGTTTTCCCTATTTTTTACGGTTTCTAATGCTTCTATAGATACCCCCTCGTTTATTATTGGCCATTTCGGGATCTCAGCGTTTCTTGTACCACTTCGACCAACCGACCACAGAAAAGAAGATCCCATCCCATCATCACGCTGGTAACAACGAGAGAGAGAGAGAGAGAGAGAGAGAGAGAGAGAGAGAGAGAGAGAGAGAGAGAGAGAGAGATATGAAGCTCTTTCTTTTTCCATTTTCTCGAGTCCCTTCGAAAGCAATAATCCTAGTCTCGTCCAAGCCCACCTATGTTGGTTAATGTAAAAGTTTTGTTCAAAACTCAAAAGCTTATATTGATTACGAACTTTAAATGAGTATTTCCAACCAAACATCATATATAAACAAACGAGATATATTCAAGCACAAAATCACAAAATGAATGTGTCTGTAAGAGAAACTTTGTCGAGAATCGACCCCATTGTTGGCCCTACCTTTTCTTGAAACAATCCTATGTGTATCAGATAATGGCACAGATAGTCATAATAACAATTAGTATATGGAGTTCGGTCATCTAGGGCGGTTAATTGTATATTTAGATTAAACTCATGTGTTATTATCTAGTGATAGCAGTTTCTTTTGTCGGCAAGTTTCAACCATACAAATTTTGAAATTATTTTCTGTAAGTTTATGAAAAAGAGAAGTCTCATATTTTTGCCGTTTCTTTCGCCAAATGATAACCTTGATGAAAACCTTAGACCTTAGAGTCTAATTTGGAATTTGTAGAGAAATCAATTAATTGCTACTCACTTTTACAATTTCACAACGGTTTCGCGGAGGGTGGAACCCCCCCTTAATCCGGCACCACTGAAATCAGATAAATTAAAGTTACGTCAAGAAGGGTTAGAAAGGTTGTGAAATGAGTAAAAACAACTGACTCCCTCTGAGCCTACTATAAATCTATAAAGATATACTTCCACTTGAGATCTTCTAGTTATGTCCCTTGGATATACAGTCAATAACCCACATTACGCTGGACTGATTAAAGCTCGAGATACAAAGGATATACAACGTGCGATGATTATAAGTTTAAGAAGTGGAATGATGTAAGGATAATGACAAAGCGAAATGACAGATACTTTAGTGGAATTCGTCTTTCTTTTTAGCAATTATAGCGAGAAAGAAGGCTTTTTTTTTCTTCTGTGGTTTGATGTTGTCTGCCCAGCGAATGACTGACACAAAACCCTAATGAAACAAAAATGGATAACTAGGAGCGTTTGAACACATTTTCGTTTTTGGCATCATTTCTTTGACCACGTCCTATGATTCGTCTACGTCTTGTTATATATTTAGTTTTTTCAACCCCCACCCCCCAAAAAAGAAAAAGAATCTCTCTCTCTCTCTCTCTCTCTCTCTCTCTCTCTCTCTCTCTCTCTCTCTCTCTCAGTGCATGGTTTTGAGTGGGATTTTGGCGTTACCCAACTGCTTCTCTGTCCATCAATTACCATGCACTGTGTAACTCCGCAACACAACGACAGACGAGTACGAGAAAATCTCGCCTATAATTACACAATCATTTTCGTCATAGTGTCCCTAAGCAGGCAACAAAGGATTACGTCGTCATTTTCCCACTTGTCTAGGGTTCCCCAAAAACTTAATATAGTGCATATGGACAGAAAATATGGCCGGTCCTGAGTCGCGACACTTCTCATTCCTTTTCCTTGATTGGAGGCACGAACTTAGATGCGTTCAACTGATGATTTTCTTTCGCTTTTATTATTATTTTGGCCTTTCTTGGGCAGGTGGAAAACCCAGTCTTTCTCGAGTAAAAGTTCCAAAAAAAAGCAAGACCGACAGATTTTCTAGGAACTCGTAATTGGAACGGACGCGATCACAAGAAAAGAAGGGTGATGGATGTGCATGAATCGAAGCGTGGAGAAACAGTTCTTCATGCATGGGTCTTAAAGATCAAACAAAGATTGCTGAGAAGTGACTGCGAGGATCAGAAAAATTGACCGAGAAAAGAAGGAAATTTTTTGACCACCAACTTCTCTTGGCTTCAAATGGCAAAGGAAGCTAGTTAAGACGTACGGTTGATGTGCAGTGCTTTCTCAAAATCATCTCTCTTGCGTTCTTCCACCTTTTCCCATCCTCTTCTTTTACTTTTGTCTTTTGTTTTCGCTTTTTTTTTCTTTTTGTTTCAATATCGGCGGATGATTAGTAACTTCCCGCAGACAAGATTCAAAACAATCTTCCCGGACAGCAGTAACTGATAAGCCGTTGGTTATATTATGAACAAGTGTCGCGAGATATACAAAACTCTAGCTTTTGATAATAAATGAGGGAGATACACCCAAGCACATTAAGTAAACGTCTACCAACCTGGCGGACCACGACAGACAAACTGTCTTCCCTTAAGTTTAAGTTGTTGGGAAGCGGCAAACGATGTAATCATAGCATATGACTTAACGCTCTCCCTCGTGTGTAAGCTAGTTTTTGTGCACATAGGACAAGTTGGATGAAACCACATTGATGGGATAACTGGCAGAACATGAAACTAGACGATTAAGAGGAATGACAAGCAGGAGAAATTGACAGAGGTGCTAAGGTTTGACTCTTGACCTGTTCTCTGATAACATGTTAAACAAATCATTTCTTCCAAAAGTTTGAAAAGTTAGGAAATGGACCAACAATATATTTATGGCAAGAAAGATGTGTAACAGTCTATATGAGCCGTATTATCTCGAATCCAGAGACAACACATGACATGCAAACCATATGGTTATGTTGATACCAACTTTTTGAAACGGTTTTACGTTCCTAGCTTTAGTCACTGTCAATGTGGCGCATTCTCGAAGGCACATTCTTGTGTGTTGAAACATGAAGCTCGAGTTTTCAACATGTTTAAGAGGAGGAGGACAAATGGTTGCTAGAACGGAATAGACACGAAAATAAACAAATAATCGAAAGAGTTATATGGTCACCCACGCTTGCAGAAATTATTTGTGATAAATGATTTTGGTGGATGTGTTCTCCTTAACAGGCCTTCAAGAATGTGTTCTCCTTTTTTTAGTTTTCCTCTGCTCTCAGTGTTCTATTATGATCATGAA
This sequence comes from Eucalyptus victrix, assembly GCA_016097545.1. Classification (NCBI taxonomy): domain Eukaryota; kingdom Viridiplantae; phylum Streptophyta; class Magnoliopsida; order Myrtales; family Myrtaceae; genus Eucalyptus; species Eucalyptus victrix. The sequence continues at coordinate 23,524,946 of CM027844.1, forward strand.
TAAACGAAAAATCTTTTCTAGAAATATATACTGAACTCGTTGAAATAATCTTCTACATGGGTTTTTAAAGCATCAGCAGATCAACACCTTATCATCATGCTATTTGTCGAGGTCATCATGTAATCAAAGGCACTCATAGAAGGAACAAGGATGATGATCAACGAAAATCAGTGTACATATAAGTTCATAAGATTTACTCAGCACACCGCATTTAGATCAGTAATGACAACATGGATTGTGGCCATGCTTGTTAGCAAGCAAGCTCCATCACCACACAAAACTAGCTACTAGATGATCGCCTAGCTAGACATTTCATAAGTAAAGAATACTACAGTGAAGCTAAAAAAAGAATTTATAAAAGGGCAAACGAAGTACATTAATTCGAGAGGACAGAAGCCTACACTGCTTCTATTTCCATCAACAAATGATCAAGAGAGACAACAATAGTTAATATTGAAAACCCACCTTTCCCAAATTTTGCCCTTGTTCAAATTCCTGCACTGGGTGCTTGCAAGTTAGCATCATTGACCTGGAGACCCGCCGTTGAAGTCATGCCATATCAAGTCACCTCATATAGAAGCAATTATTAGGGAAGACTTCAATTTTGAGTTTGAAGAGATCAGAGCGGTTTCTCACAAAAGATGACTCGCCGAAGTTGATGAGAAACCAGACAGATCAGTCCATGCATTATTGTTGCCACCCCAAAACTGCTCATTGTTATTGCTTGATGATGACACTCCTGATGAGAAGTTCAAGTTTCTCGACAGATTCAACCTTTGGTTTTCTTCCATTTTCACTGTTGACCCCATTTGATGGGCAATTCCAGTAGAATGATCCAATGGCTTATTGCGTAGGAGTTCGCTTGCATTGACTTCACCTTCCAAAGGATATGATGGTGTCTGCAAATTGGCAAAGAAAGGGAATTGCTGAACTTGGTGATGCATCTGATTTAACCTCCACTGATGATCACTGAGTCCATTCGGTAACAGTTGTGAGCCGCCTCCACTGCTCGACCCAATTTGGAATTCAACGTCAGGCACGACGCCCCTCCGAGCAACCGCCAGCTGGGACTGCGCTCCAGGCCCGAAGTTCAACCCCATGTCATTCGAGATAAAGTCGTTCAGATTATGCAAAGGTGGTAAGAAGGGCAATTGCGACGGTGGTGGGACCAAATGACCGATGATGTCCGTTGCCGCAGCAGTAGAGGAGACGCCAACCCCACTGCCACTGGTGGTGGAGCCCGAAGCGGCTTGTCGCTCCGTGGTGACAGGGGACTTGGATCTGCTGCCCTTGCTTCGCTTGTTCCTCCGGCAGCCGCCACCGACTGGCACGTTCCTCAGCGCACCTCCTCGGGTCCAGTACCGGCGGCAAGTCTTGCAGAAGTGGCGCGGTTGCGTGAGGCTGTAGTTGTTGAAGTAGCAGAACTTGGTGTTTGTCGAGTCGCATCGAGGGCACTTAAGTCCAGGCTCAGGCTGCGGAACCTTGGCCATCCGAGCCCGATCGGCCATGGAACCTGGCCGGATGGAGCCTGCACCGCCCCCTCCGGCTGGCAGAGGGGGCGGCGGCAGCGGAAGCTGAGGAATCTCACTGCTTGCTCCTGATTGTTGATTTGCTTGCTGCTAAAAAAGCACTTAAAGTAGTCAAAAAACACAGAAAACTCATGGAGACCAAGGAAAAGAGAAAGAAAAATCAAACATCTGGGTATATTCAAGAAGAGAAAGAAGGGTTGAGTTTTGGAATGGGAATATTTATCTTTTTCTCGATTTCTTTAGCTTTTGGAGAATAAGATCATGTAAAAAGATGTGAATTTTGGAGAAACAATTACCTGTGGCCAGTTGGGTGGATCTAGATAGACTGGAATGGATGAGAACACCATGGTTCTTGAGCTTTAATTCTCTCTCTCTCTCTCTCTCTCTCTCTCTCTCTCTCTTTTGGAAAAGGTTTTGGGGTTTTTTTTGGGAGAGATATGGTGGAGAATCACATCAAGAAGAGAGAGTTGCAGAGAAAGAGAAAGTGAAGATGGAAAGATAAAGGAGAGTGTGTGTTAATTTATGTTCTTTGGTCTCTTCACAAACCCCAACCACGCCCCCCCCCCCCTCCTTCCCCCCAACCCCACCCCACATTCTCTCTTTTTGTATTGTTATTAAAATTTAGGGTTCGTAAAAGCATAAACCTTTACTTAACTCATAAGAGTCTCTCTCTCTCTCTCTCTCTCTCTCTCTCTCTCTCTCTCTCTCTTTCTCTCTGCATGGAAGTTAGAGAGTAACCTCCTGTATCTTGTGTTGCGGCACAGTTGAGAGAGAGAGAGAGAGTTGTAGTGTTCGTAAGAATGATAATGAGTAAAAAGGTGGGCATTGGTGCAGCGTCTTGTTGGAAGTGTCGCGATCCAATTTACCCTTTGTTTCTCGGTCTCATTTCTAGTGGAATTTGAGATGATTTACATCCCTTGAATTTTTATTAAAATAAATAAATAATAATATGAAGAAAATTACAACAGAATTAATCTTCACATCAATGAAATTATGTGGAGTTTTATTTAAAGTAACCGAGACGCCATCGTATTGGTTAATTCTCTAATTAAAAGAAATCTCCCTGTACACACACTCATTCTCACTTTCGGCACTGTTAATAAAATTTAGGGTACATAAAAGCATAAAGCTTCACTTTTAACTCATAAGTCTTTCTCTGTCTCACCTGTGCTCTCAACACAAGGGGTTGCTCTCTAACTTCATGTACCTACAAAGAAAAGAGAGAGAGAGAGAGAGAGTAAAGAGGTGGACACTTGTAGGGTTGGGCACGCCTCTAGGCCAATATCGACCGATTTTGGGTGATCCTTACGGGAACTAATCCAGTTCCTGATCCAATTCCCAATTTCTTAAGCGGAAATAGACCGGTGGAACAATATAAGCCTTGCCAACAACGTGAACGTAGTAGTAGTCATCGACATACATCTTACGTATAGGATGTGAAATCAAGAACCCAAATCACCACGATCTATTTTTCTTAATTGCATCTGCTTGGCTTGTGTATAGCAAAACACAAGCAAAAAACACTTTCTATTGTTACGAGATAGAAATCCACATCAAACTTAACTGATGGCAGCCAAAGATTATCTAATCCACGGTAAATCTCCAGAAAGCCACTTGATCATTGAGATAGAAAACTTTCAAAACACAAATCGGAAATAAAAGAGAGAGAGGACTGACAAAAAAAAAAAAAAATACCAGTCTCGATCCGGTTCTAGAATGGGTCCTACCCTGGAAATGATCCCTCCTGGCCATTTGTGCAATGTCTTAGTGGGAGTGTCACAATTGAAGTTACCCTTTGTTTCTCGGTCTTATTTCTAGTGGAATTTCATGGAGTTATTTATATATCTTGCACTAACAAGATCTGATTCATTGCATAGGTTTAAAATTATATTTATTAAATTATATATTCTAAATGTTGTATAGCGAATGTGAATTTTCGCAGAAAAATATATTAATATGTCGATTTTCTAAGATCATCCCCCATTTTGATAAAATTCAAATTCCTTCTCTACGAATTCTCCATCAACTTAAATTAATTGTTTTCTTTGATTTAATACTTTTGTTAATTGGTAATCTATTATTAATTTGCTATTTTTCATTTTCACATAAAATTGTGTGTTAGCGTCTTATTTAGATAATATGAGAGTACTATCATGTCATGTAATGTTAATTATTTGTTAAATAAAGCAAAATACTTTGTCAAATAGGCATCCATAGTTAATTCACCTTACTTTGTTCTTATTCACCGTGAAGTGATAGGAATGATTAAAACTTGATCTTAACCAAATGTATTGGTTTGATCGTAAGTATCACCAAATGACTATGCACTAAATCATATTTATTTTTCATATTTGTGTACCATGTGATATGACCCTTCAAATCAATTTTCATCATATAAAATTTTCATAAAAATGGATAAAGTTTTTCTAATGATTTGCTAATAGTTGGTCTTTTATTTTGTAAATTCATTTATTTGTAAACCATGTAATTTAGCTTTTCTATTGATGGATTATTTTGTTATGACTCCACTAATTCCATTATATGTCAAATGTAGACTTTCATGTTACAAAATACGTTGCTACATTGTTAAACTCTTGGTGAACATCTTATTTAGCACAGATCTACTACATATGTTTATCATAAATCTGTTAAATATTGGCTATCATATTATCTATTGTTTTATCGATTTTTTTTTCCAAATGTAGACTACCATGTTATAATAGATTTGCTACAATGACAACTCTTAGTGAACATCTTATTTAGCACATATTTAGTACGTATTATGTCATTTACCTGTTAAATATGGGCTATCATGTTATGTAATTTTGTCATAATATGTATCCATACTATTTTTCAACCATAATAGTCATCATTTATTACATTTCGCTTACGCAGTCATGTAACAAAACCCTCAAAAGATTTATATATATATATATATGTGTGTGTGTGTGTGTGTGTGTGTGTGTGTGTGTGTGTGTGTGTGTGTGTAAATTCCTTCTATGCGTGAGTAATTTTATTATAGTCATTTATCTATAAAAGCATGCCATAATTTTATTTTTTTTGTGACAGTGGATTTTATATTTATCTTTTGAAATTATTTATATGTCAAATATGAGTCTTGTATGAAACCAAACATTTATTATTTCTCAAACATGCTATTATTATTATTATCATTATTATTTATTTGTCAAAGATTATCCCAATTTTAGATTGACCTTTAACTTATATTTTTTTTAATACTGTTCAAATAGGAAATTGGTATCCCTACATCGTTAAACTCTTTCAAAACCTCATCGTAAATTATTATTTTCAAACCTATAAAGTACTGTTAATTTTAATAGAATACACACACATTAAGAATAGATTTTGAACATTTATTACCAAAATATACGTTTTTCTATAAAAGAATTATGCATGAGAGTATGTAAAAGCATATCGATTATAAATTTTATGCCAAGATATGCATATGAATTGGACATGTAGATTTAGAAATTTTTTAGGAAACATATTACCGCATAAACTCACACGTGAGCCCGCCACGTCATTTAATCTCTTGCGTACTTCATCCATATATATAGTATCATTTAGAAGTCTATTACCAAAATATGCAAAAGAATTAGAGGTGCGGAACCAGAGACTTGCTAGGATTAATGAATTGCTAAAATGACCATTAAAAAGAAGTTATTGGATAAAATTCATATGTGGGCATGCCACGCGAGTCAACGCTCAACCTTGTGCGAGCTTTACCCACTTTCAATATATAAAAATTGAAGATTTATTAGAGTCAGAGGAATGAAGTAATCATCAAGGCGGCCTTGTCCAATGCACAAGGATGGATCGATTTTTATCCATTCATGAAAATTAATCAAGTCCACCGTTAAATCTCTCATATCTTGCAAAAAACAATAATAAGATACTAGAAAATCAAACCCTTTGTAAGTCTCATCATGACCTAGTATTTTCTATGATTTATTACGTAAAGCCGATTATTAAGGACCAAAAGGAATGCTAAAAAGCTCCTACATGCTAATGGAGAGTGGGTTTAGGTGAGTGCAAAAAGTGCTGGAATTCTTATAGTGGTATTAATTAATCAAACACTAGTAAGTAATTCACTTATCATGTGATTACAACAAGCATGATTCGAAGTCAAAATCAAATGGATATCAGTATCTGAACAAAATAAAAGTTAGGTTATAATTTTATCCATATATAACCTCCTGGAAGACAAAAGGGAAAGGTATATTGATAGCAGAAAATCATGCCTGCCTACACACGTCCAAATTTTTGTCGGGTGAAATATTCTAACAAGTCCAAAATTTCATATTTCTTAGCAAAATGCCCCCCCCCCCCCCCCAAACTTTAAAATTAGTACGGGAGAACAGCAAAGTTAGCTTTTCTTTTATCAAATTTAGCCTCTGCTAGATGGAGGTCAAAGGGGCCCTTAAAGAACCGACAATGAGGGGGCAAAATTGGTTCATATTCTCTAAAGCTCGGATGATATGAGTATAAGTTGGTTACTTTAAAACTGTGTCTATTCAACACGTCATGTAGGGATACGTGCGGAAAAAAGAAATTTCTTTACCAATAATTCAACTTACCAAAAGTTGATGTCTGGATATGCAAATTCCTTTTTCTGCCAAGTACTATTCAACTTTTCTTCGACGATAAACAATGATACGTAGCGAATTCGGAATTTTCCCGTTTGGCTCATGTTTCAATACTTTGGGCTAAAGAAAAAAGGAGACGATGGCCACAGTGCAGGCTAATCTGGAATCCGCCGTCGGTGGCGGGTGAAGAGAGGTCATTGTCTGAAGCTTAGGTCGAATTTCTTTCTACTACTTTTCTAAGTTCCATGTTAGGTGTCGTGTGTGGGTTCATTCCTCGAAAGCCCTAATATTGTTTTAGTTCTCTAAGTAACGGATTTATGTTTGGTTCAGGCACACGACAATTGATTCGAATTTTTCACAGGAGAAGTATTGTTTTTCGTTCTTGTACTTTAATTTAATTACTTTTCTAAGCTAGTCCCTTTACTTTGCACTTCTTTTCTCAAACCTTTGAATGTCATATTAAGTCCCTTCGAAACAAAATCTAACCAAATTCAACTTATGCAGTTCTCAGAGGACATCGGTGTGTGATGTAGGTTAGATAGTGCTGAGAAAATTGTCCAAAAATTCTTTAAAATATTGCACTTTTACTAATGCAATACTAAATCTTTTAATATTACCAATTGAGTTCTAAATCTTTTTGGCAATTTGCTAATTGAATATATACAATTAATTTTAGTCAGAAATCACTAACATTAATACCGGCTGTCCCACGTGACAAGCTGGTGCCGACCTTGACAATTTTAATAATATTTCTAAAAAAATTGAACTTTATTTTATTTTTTATTTTTTCTTTTATCTTTTTCTTTCGTTTTTTTTTTTTTTTTTTTGTTCCAAGCCTAGTAAGGGTCATCAGCCAACCCTTACTAATCACAAGTGAGGGCAAGTCCAAGCAAGGGTCAGCCAACCCTTGCTAACCATTAGGCAAGGGCTTGCCCTCGCCAAACTTGGTAGGAAAAAATACAAAAGGAAAGAAGAAAAAAGAAAAAAATAATTAAAAAAATAATAATTTAGAAAAATTATACAACGTCAACGTTGGTCATCCTATGTGGCACTACTAGTGTTCATGTTAGTAATTTTTGTTAAAATTGATCGAATCAACTCAATTGGCAAATTATCAAAAGAATTATGACTCAATTGGTAAAATTGAAATATTTATGATTGAATTGGAAAAATGCAATAGATATAAGAGTTTATGGATAATTTTCCCAAATATTGTCTAAGTGAATCCCTACCGTCAATTGTGAATTGGCGGAAGCATAAAAAGATAAATTTAAAAACATTGATTCTTTCACTATCCACAACCTATGGTGGGCCCTGCATCAGCAATAAGTTCCACCATTCTCCAGCGTCCCTCAATGACTATGGCCCTGTTTGGTTCAACATTTGGAATGCTCATTTGGGCTCTAAAGTCCCTTGGCAAAATGCAAAGCTGTTTGGTTCGTTTTTTTGCGAGACTTTGGCGAGATGCAATTGTATCTTCAAGTAGCTCTAAGGGCCTTTACCCCAATGCAGCTCTTGAGGTCCTTTGGCAAGTTGCATCTTCGGAATGCAACTTCTAATATTGTTTATCTCTCTCGGTGGAGAAGCCAATCGGCCGTACGAATAAAAATAAAAATAAAAATAAATATATTTATATAAAAATAAATACGTTTATATTTTTATATAAAAATATATATTTTTTATTTTAATAAATATATAAACATATCTATTTTTTATATTTTATGTTTATATATATATATATATATATTTTTTATAGATATAAACATATCCATTTTTTATATAAATATATTTTATGTTTAATAAATAAATATATATTTATAAATATAAACATATATTTTTTTCTACTATTTTTTATATAAATATATATTTATATAAACATATCTATTATATATATATATATATATATATATATTATGTTTAATAAATATATTTTATGCTTATATTTTTATATTTTTATATAAAAAACATAAACATATTTTTTATTCGGGGGTTCGGCTGCCGAATTCGGTGGTTCGGTATAAATATATAAACATATATTTTATGTTTATTTTATATATAAAAAATATAAACATATATATTTTTTATATATATTTTATGTTTAATAAATATATTTTATGTTTACATGTTTATACTTTTTTATATAAAAATATGTTTATATAAAAAAATATAAACATATTTTTGCTTTTTTAATTTAATAAAAGTTAATTACAAATGTAAATTTTACCAACGGTATTTTGGCCAAAGTTGTTTTTCAATGCAAATTCTACCAAATGATATTTGCATTTCGGAAAACCCCATTTACCCAAAGATATTTGCATTTATGCAAATGCATTTCCCAAAAGCCGAACCAAACGGGCCCTATGTCAGGTGAATTCGGCCAGATTTTGTACCTGAAGGATTTGATTAGATATCATGTGCAAGTTAAAAAAAAAAAAAAAACTTGATTAGATACAGTTTGTAAACACAAGGACTTGATTAGAAATTCCGCATTTACAAGGACCTGTTTGGAAAAGTAGTTAAAGTACAGAGACAAAAATAGAAACAAACCCATGTTTTATAGCCACCGTTCCCGATTCAAACTCAAGAAATACCTAATTTATAAATTCACATATTTTTATTGTCGAGAATACAAGAATGAAGGATCTGACACACGCACATATATACATGGGTCCCCCAAAATTTTATTTTATACCCGACTAGGAAAAAGGAAAGATAGTATATGCTAACATGAGTCTTTCTTGGGTCGGCCACAAAAGTTTGCATTTCACTTTCACCGCCATGTTATGATGTCCCTACATCGAGCATGAGGCTGATATTATACAACTGTAGTTTTCTTGGACTATGACACATGAAATCATATTCATGCAACGTGGAACACGATGACATGTTGGTGTTATGCGGAAGAGTTACAACATGGTAGCCGAGAAAGTTGTTACTTGAAACCCTCTTGTGCCTACGAGAACATCTCTTAGGATATTCGATTCTGCAACCAGTTATCCCTCAATTGGCCTAGCCTCTTATCTTGAACAAAAGCCCAAAAAGCCTCTTTTATAATAGGTATCTCATCCTAAAAATAAAGCTAGTTATTTCTAACTTATTGTGTGGATTTTCCTTTTTTTGATCAAATGGCTACATCACATCTGAAAGATGAGAACTCAAAATAGGCCACAACCAATGAGCCTAACCATTCCTATCTCATCAGGTCGGATGCCCGATAACCTTTCTCCCCTTCACAAATCAACGATTCCAATTGATTGGCTCTTTCAAAGAATCTAGAATTTTTCAATAAAGGAGTGGGACCATACCTTGCCTTGGGAGGGGAGAATTCTTTTGTACCATTGAGATCGATGCTATCCTAATCCTTAGCTGATATGATCCTAATCCGTAGCTTTTGTGAATCTGAGAAAGCTAAGTTAGTGGGTACATTGAATTCTTAGGATTCCCAGTTGGGATGTTACATGTGAGCTTGATTGCTTGCACACACCATCTCACGATGGTATTTCGATCAAGATAATGACACTGGTGAATTTTAAATTTTGGTACATTCAGTCAAGTACTTGTGTACTTACGAATTTGGCACAATATAATCCCAAACTTATTTTCAATGATAACAAGTAAGATCCTGTCAAGAAGTGTCTCTCAACATTATTTATAGCATATCACTGGAAAATGATTCACTTTTAAAAATGGCAACTACATGTAATATGAGACAGACCAAGTATTATTAAAAACTATAAAGTTTATTGATTAATCATTTAACAAATACCTCAGTGGTACTTTTTAACAAGATCCTAGTGCAAATAGCTAATCCAACCATGATGGTGAGCTTTCATTCACTAATCTTGTCAACCAACAACATTCAATTACTTTACAACTCATTTTGTTACAAGCTTTCCTAATGAGAGGGAACTCAAATTAAGATATCATTATTACCAAGCTCAAATCCTACTTAGAGGGAACCCAAATTCTATTTCCCTCGAAAATTTGAATCAATGAGTTATAGCCCAATTAAGATAATATTAGATAGTCCACATCACATGCAGATGTCGGATTTCTTTTGCCTAATACCATCACATGTGCACCTTAACATATGTCCTCTCACGTGTGACCCATCTACGTTATACCCGCTCCCCTTTAATTCAAGTATTATTTTTCACTAACATTATCTCATTGTAAAATTCTCCACCTTGGCTAGAGCAGGTTGGTAGATGTTGGTGAGGACGACATTGACTCATCAAACTTCACCTCAATTGCCTTGGCCCAGCCAAGCTTGACAGGAAACTAGGGTATACTATTGGCCACCTCCATCAAGGATTCATGTCAGAGATTTTCCTTCTTTGAGATATTCAACAGACAGCAATACAAATTGGAAATAGATCATCAATTAACTATTAGCACCAATACCACTTGTTAATCAAACGGCACAGGTCAAGTATGGTCATTAAAGGAGATTGTCAAGAGAGAGCTCAAGTCCAATATCATTAACATGTCCAATTGAATCTTACATATATTTAAAAAAAAATTAATGAATTGTTAGCCAACTAAAATATATTAATTGTTCCATATCATATCACATTCTTAATGTAAGATTTCTTTCGCTTGACACCTTGACACTTACACCTCAATTATGTTTTCGATTAATCTTTTATTTTCTAAAACCTCCGACTAGACATTTGATGTGTCAGTTACCAATACAAGTATCACCCTCATGCCAAATGATTAGGTAATTAATGCAGGTGATGTCTATATTTTTAGCCAAAAAATCACACTAATTGGAGGAAACCTTCCTTCTAACAATGATGGAGAAAATATGGCCCTTTCCAAAAGTTGATGTTAATAGTTTACGTCGTTTTTGCTTGGTCCAAAAGATGTCATATGTTTATTTTGTATATGACAATTCGCACGGATACTTCATTGTCCATATTCTTAGACCGGAGATAAGACAATATACGAAATTATTTGAATTTCTTGTGTCACATAATTTGCATGAAAAGGTCTGGGTATATAGCAGTAACATCCTAATTTTTTCAGGCTAATCTGCATATAATCGGACTGAAGGTTTTTAAAGAAATTTCTAGTATAACCCTAACCTCAACCGCGCTACGAGTACCACGTTTCGACGTTCTCAAAACCCTAATTTCAGAGAGAGAGAGAGAGATCACCACCCAATCACCTTTCACTACGATTATCGAGTATTATTATGATAAAAAAAAATTCCATCGGGATTTAATTACAAATATATGTTGCCTTATTATTTCTAAAGAAAATTGTAGAAAGTGCCAAATGGCGCGTTTGGTAACGTTTGTTTCAAAAATTGTTTCAAGGAACGAGAAATAGAAAAAAGTGTTTCTATTCCGGGAAACAATTTTTGACCAAAAAGATGCGTGTGGTAAACTTGTTCCGGGAATAAAAAAATGAATAGAAACACGTTTGGTAAATTTATATTATTTTTTTGTTTCTTTTAATTTTTTAATATTTTTATTTTATTTTTCCTTTTTCCCTTTCTTTTTTATTTTTTTCTTCTTTCGGGCCGGCGGCCTCGCCCGGCCATGGCAAGGCTGAGCCTCATAAGGGGCCGGCGACGCTCCAACGAGGTCACCGACCCTCGACGGCGTCGCCAGCCCTCGACGGCCGATCGCCAGCCATGGCCGAGGCCAGCAACCGATCAAAGAAAAAAAAAGAAAAGAAGAAGAAAAGAGAAGAGAGAGAAGAAGAAATGTTTCTTCAAAATCATTTTCGGAACAAGAAACAAAATGTTCCGATTTTGAACAAAAAACGATTTTGAACAAAAACAAAACGCGTTTCTATTTTTTTTTATTCCGGGAACAAAAAAAAACAAAATTTCTATTCATAAACAAAAAAAAAAAAAGAATGAAAACATGCAGGCCCCAAGAGAACTTATTAAGGGTCATTGATTATACTTTGTGTGTGTGTGTGTAACTTTTTTCAAGCTATCTTTCTTGAAGTGTTTTCATTTTTTTTTTCTCGATTTGCAAAATGCATTGATATTCCTTCATACTAAACTGAACAGTCTTAACTAAACGTCTTAAGACACATTTTAACAAGACCGTGTTCACAAAACCCTTTACTTTTGTAACTTTACACGAACACTCGATTTTGCCCGAAACTTGTACAATATAATTAGCAGCTTAATAGGGATGTAAAGGCATGTTGATCGACTTGTGGTGACATTACTACAAATATTCAAAAATATGGGATGTCCCTGCAACCAACTAGGTGCCTGTGCAAATTTGAAGAGTATGGGTGATTCGTGCAATTTTTAGCAACAATGAATGTATCCGCTAATGTACCTTTCATTAGCTTTCTTATTTTTCTTTTCCTCAAAGCAAAATATCGACCTCTTGGAACATCCAAGGTATATCCAATTTTGAATTTTTAAGGTAGAAAAGGAGGGATTTATCAACTTTAAATTATTTTTTTTTCTGGTGGAGCTTACTAAACCAAATAGATATGAAGGACCTTTATCAACTTTCTACTGTATGTACTGCTCAAATGAGCTCCGTTTAAAAGACACGAACAGAATTATTACTTTAGAATTTCACTTAAAATGAATAAGCTAATATACAAAGAAATCAAAACCTAGTTTGACTGGAGGTCCTGAGTTCTTACTTGTGAAAGTAATGTAACATCATATTAAGAAATGTATATTTCCCATCTCATCTTTAATCATTAAATAGTTTAATTTAATGTTTTGGCTACAAATAAAAAAATCATTAAAAAAAAAAGTTGAGAAAACCAAAAAGAATTGGCTCGCCATTCAAAGGGGTGGCCATTGAACATACCCAGTCCAAAAGGAGCTTAAATAATTTGCCCTTTTTGACTCTCTGATTCCTCCTCCCTAGCACTGTCCGTGGCTGAGGCCCGCATTCAACGCACATGAAAAAATTAAGGATAAAACGCAGATCAATTTACCATAATTTTATCATGCCTCATGCCCAGTCATACTAAACCAATTTGGTAATCAGGGATCACAAACAGAACTATACTCGCATAGGTAGCTCTAACCAAAACTCTGAAAAAGAAAATCCTAGTTTCCTTTCTCTATATTAGCCTTAGCTCACTCAACGTATGTCTTGCTTTGCTCAGTGGCGGTTGACATCGATCTATCACGATGGTCAGTCACACAAGAAAAACAATGGCCTCGGAGGCGACAATGATGCTGCTGAACAGTGGGCGAGAAGAGACAGAGCAGTAGATAGGTTTTGCTAATTAAAAGAACATGTTGATGTTCTGAGAACCCATATGAATGACCAAATGCATAGCTTGATTGGAGAACTTTCAGTCAATCGTTATAATAAGATACTATGGGCAGAAAATGAGACCTTGCAAGTCTGATGTCCGCAAACCATGTTCGTTCTTGTGTTCGATGTGATCAATACTTTCTTAAGGTTTTCATCAGAAGAAATATCCAAAACACGCCTCACTTTCTAGACGTAAAGATGACTTTCATACCTCTGTTTTCCAAAATGTCATTTTATTATCGTTCAATAAAATCCCCCTCTGAGAAGACCAATTCCTCCCCTCCCTTTTAAATCTCCAAACCCTCAAACTCTCTCACAACCCTAGCGTACAACACACACTGCCTTTGACCTCCGGCCACCATCACTGTCATCGACTCCCCTACACACTGCCACTATCGCCCTACCCTCACTACTCAGTCCAGATATGGGCGCAATGGCAGCAAGATACCAAATCCAGCAACTAAGGTTCCAAGTTCAAAGGTCGAGCAGCCATGGGCATGCCTGACCTCAAGCTCTAGTGCCAATTTGCCACAAGCTTGAGCTCCATGCTCCGGCGGCCATGGCACAACGCGGGGCTCAAGCGACTGTGGCTGGAAACTCAAGTTCCAGCAACCATGGCCCCAAGCCCTGAGATCAAGGGTGTGGGGTGTAGTTCTGGGTGTGGGAGAGAGAAAGGTGAGTATTTTCGGAAAAGGGAATGACAAAGTTGCAAACAAGTGGACAGTATCGCTAAAGAGAGGATGCAAAAAAATAAAAATTAAATAAGGGAAAGTAAGTGGTATCTAGGCGAAAACTCGGGTATGTCCTTGGTATTCTCGTATTTTGATTAGCTGTTGAAATTTTTTAGTTTAACATGGAATACTAAGAGTTTGTTTTCATGATTTCTTTAAAAAGAATGAAAAGAGATTCTTAATTTAGTAAATCCTTAAATAAGTAATTGCTTTTAGTTGAACCGAAGAATTCTCGTAACCTTTGAGCTCTTCTTGATTTTTTTCCAGTGTGAGGTTGATTTTTCACCAACAACAGGTGACTAAAACCATTTAGTTTCAGATCATTCTACAATAACCCTATTTCTATTTTACTAAGCCACGAGATTTTTTATTTTCTTCAAATACAAAATAAGAACAATTATGACATGTAAATTCCCGTAGAGAACTGTTTGTGGTTTTTAAACAATGAAAGGTCCTTACATGAGACAACTTTAAACAAGTACTTATCTCAAGTTGAACCGAGGAGCTCTCTGCGAAGACAATTTATTCCATTAACAGTAGATGACTAAAACCTCAACTTTTAGATTGTTACTTGATTCTTGATCATGAAAATGATGAGCAGATCTCTGATTTCAAAAAAAAAAAAAAAAAAAAAAACTTGGAGAACGAGGACAACCCATCAAATGGAAAGTGAAGGCAGGAAAGGTGCATGAGGACCACCAATTTCGAGAGTACATAAAATGATATAGTAATGAACATGATGCATGGGGGGTGCACGATCCTGTGGCTGCCGCTCGGTTATGCTCTGGAAAGTTAGGGCATCGTGTTGTGAACACTTGATTCGCTTCCTTTCTTGCCCTTTTTATCATATCTCACACCCTCTGTCCGCGTGGACCCCACTTCACCTCTGACTAAAGCTCTGATTGGTTGATCAGCACGCCCCCAAGTTAACAAGGACAACATAAGGTAATCAATGGTGCAGATTTAGGTCATAATAATAATAATAATCTATCAGCCCCAAGTTGATGTTTACATCCTCGTGGGTACACGCTTATCAGGGTTTGCTATTATATAATAACGTTTTGGCACCTTTTTTCGTTCGCCTCTGCTTTGTTCCCCATGGCTTTACAAGGCAGCAGTTGTATCTTTCATTTATGTTATCGTAAAACTAGGAAAAACTTATCAAATCGAGTATCTACGTTACGAAAAAGAAGATTTTCAATTTTATGGTCATCTTTAGTCCAGTGGTGTACAGATAATGTTATCACAATGCTAAACTAACCTCTTTGATTCGATCAAAAATAAGCCTTTCATATGGATCCCATGATGTTCATAAAGATATTGCGCTTTCATGGTATGTATTCAAAAGGTTGCACCGAGTAAAATTTGAGTTTAAAACTTAAACTGTGCTTCTTAAGAGAAGATGTTGCAATCACTTTTCCGATTTAGCTAGCCTTTTGTCTAAATTAGTGGGTATATTTTCATGTGTTTGACAATTAGCTGAGTGCATTATTCACAAGCTCTTAGTTTGGCTGGTAGAGCTTTTGACGAGACCACAGGAAGCTTTTCCGCCAGAAGAAAATTTTTCTACATTCATACTTGTCCTTTCATTTTGAGAGGGAGAGAGAGAACAACTATAGATATGGACATCACCTACATTTATATTTAGTTAAGTTTGCATGTCTGTAAAGTTCATAACTTGTAATTCACCAATCAAAACCATAATTGTTTTGGTAAAAATTAAAATTATAGTTGGAGGAAGTTTTCTTTAACAAAATATGATTCTTTTCAAAAAGAGGAATGACAATCGTATAATTAAATATGTCGTTTTATAAAATTGAGGATGCGAAGTTTTTTTTTTTTTTTTTTTTGGAAGGGCAGAAACTTGTAGTTTAGTGGCAGAGGTGAAAGTGGAAAAGTAATGAGACTAGAGAATGTTTTCTGTGATTTGCATGTAACCAAGTTTCTTTCTTTAACGTTTTCAGTTTCTATTCGGCATAATTAATTGAATAACGATTGTAGTATATAATAATTGAATAAGTGTCACTGCCCAATTTAAATACATTAGGTTCTACATGCTATTGCTATGAGAAACCAGCTTGAACCCACAAAGCATTACACTCTAAAAGGATCAGTGTCTCCCAACCCTAACCCCGCAAATCAGGAGATGTTCGTGAGACTAGGCCATACTATTTCTTTACTGCTAGTACTATGCATTAGCAAGGCATAATTGACACTTGTCTTCTTCTTCTTTTTTTTTTTTTTTTCAAGAACCTCCAAATAACCAAGTCTCTGTGCTCATGCCCCCTAAATTATCGCAAATAGAAGAAATGTGTGTTCTTGTTAGTGTTGCAGCTAACACACTAATTATTTTGCTTGGGGAGTACGTTCAAGAGAATGAAATTCAAAGAATTGATGGGGCCCACACTAGTGTTGAAATAGGTGGTTTAATTCAATGCAAAGCGAAGAATCTCATTAGTAGTTAACATACCTCAAATATTTTTTAAAAAGAGGTTCCCCATGTGAATGCGCTGCAAGCTCCTATAATTACATATACACAGTGAAATTGCTAAAACTGAATGCCTAAAATAAAAATAAAAAATAAAATTGTAAATTCGTAATATATGACTTTATAGAATTTAATATGTAGAGTATATACATTTTATGTGTTAATAGCAAGTGCACAATATTGTAGACATGATGCTCCGGATCATCAGGTGTAAATGATTTTATGGTTTCGCCATTCATTCAAATTTTGACTCGCATGTTTTCCAACCAGTGAAAAAAAAAAATTAATGAGCAATAAGTTTATTTTGTGATTATCTTAGAGTGTTTATTTATACATACCTCTTATAGAAGCTGGAAAGTAGTTCATATCGTGTTTCCTTTATCTCCAATTAGAAAAAACTTTTTTCTAATAGCCTTCTGGTGAGTTACAAATATGGATGTCACTCGTACCAATGAAGAAATTGGTTGGACGGAAGAAAAATATCTAGAATTGTTTATATTAAATGGGAGAGGGACAGCTCGTGCATGCA
Organism: Eucalyptus victrix; assembly: GCA_016097545.1. NCBI lineage: Eukaryota > Viridiplantae > Streptophyta > Magnoliopsida > Myrtales > Myrtaceae > Eucalyptus > Eucalyptus victrix. Next base: position 23,542,092 of record CM027844.1, read on the forward strand.
ACCGCTGTGGATCAACCGGAGCTGAATATGCATTGTCGCTTAGGGAATAATAGGGAGGCAAAAGAAAAAAAAATAATAATAATAATTGAAGTTGGTGGAGTAGGAATCTAATTCCCTATCTAATCAAACCTTTGACAGAATATCATGTCTTTTACTCATTTCCATGCAAAAAAGCAGAGCCAACCCTACTTCTTGCGCACAGTCTCACATTGTTGGGGAAAGAAAAAAGGGCATGGCTTTGCAGCTTTTGCCACGCCTCTCTCTCCTCTCTCTCTCTCTCTCTCTCTCTCTCTCTCTCTCAAGATATACTGTACAGAGCAAAAGGATTGCATGCACAATTGGCTTTCTCAACCTCAAGAAGAAAACATTACTCTAATGGATAATGAAAATCAATGCTCTCTCTCTCTCTCTCTCTCTCTCTCTCTCTCTCTCTATCTATCTGCTGCGCAATTGTCATTACGGCTTTAGATCACGTGCGGGTGAGAAAACAATCTGGAGATCTGTAAATCAAGAACCCTTAAGAAGCGGACAAATCTACCTCAGTCTTGCTCATGTGATGATTTCGGGAAGATTCTTGAGGCAGATTCCATATTAATATTCTAAAGGCCGTCTGACCAGCAAATTCCCCTTTTGTAAGACTGCTTAGATTTATCGGTAAAGTAGATCTCTTTTTCACCCCTTTTCCTTCATGTGAACAGCGCCAAAACGATTCCCTCCCACGTCTTCTTTGCTCGTTCTTCATGGGCCGACAAAAGCTTTTGTTTAGAGCTTCCCAACTGGGCCACGTAAGACCAAGTGGCCCTTGCCCACCATCCTGGGAAAGTGGTCCACGCACAACTTGGGCATCTTTGTTCCAGCACCGGCACGGGATGCGCTGAAAAAAGACAGCAAGGAGTCGACAAAAAGCTAAATCAGGAATTGAAAGCAAGAGCCATTCGGCCATACTGAATGGACGAAATTAGAGAACCGAGATTTGATATGCTGAGTTTTTTATGCATGATTGAATGCCCTCGGCGACAATCAGAGAGGTTCTTGCACCACCGGCTCAGGGGGTTTCTATTCTCCAGTACTTGAAATTTGTGGCGTTCAAATAAGCAGATTAATATCCTATGCAAATTACTGATTCAGCTACATGCTCGAGCATAAATCTTCAGTCCAATTATGCGACGGACTATATGAAGAGCAATGTAAAGCTCAGCTCACAGCCTAGAGCTTCAAAATGGTGGTCTCAAGTCCTTTTTCCGATAATTCATATAGCCTAACCTGAACACACCAACTCACAGAGACTAGACTATGTTAAAGTCGTGACACCAAGATTACAAGTAGCCAAACTACTTGACTTGGGTACGAGGTTTGGGCCAATTCCACGTGTATAATATTAGTCATTCAGAACTTCGTATACCTTCCTAATCCTCTGCGCATAAGCATGGTCATGATTCAATGCTCAATGCATGCTTACTGTTTATGCGTACGCTCATGTGTCTGCCTATGCATGCTATTGTGGCCGACAATTTTTCCACTGCACATGCCTCCGGAATTCCGGTCGTGCATTTTTGTACCCGGCCGTGCAAACGTTAATTTACACGAGGAATATCAGGCCTAAATGCCTGCAAGATCTGCGCATGTATGCAGGCGAGGACATTTCCTTTCTTCGATGAAAAATTTCTCTACAATCTAGAGAAGTGCAGGTCCAATATATTCGCGTGCAGTTGACTTTGCCCAATCTTTCGATAATTCCATAATATGTAGAAATGAAGCGAAGTAGGAAGAAGATAATTCTTCTTTTCAAACAAAAAGAAATTATATCAGGTAAGCTGAATTTAAGCAATACAGGCATGGCATTGCCATGACTTCCCTAGATCTCCCTGAAAAATATTGCAATCTTCCTCGGTACTATATATAAACTACCCTTTCATTGTGGTAGTCTATCACTTATGCAGGCAATTCCAATTCATCCAAGGCCACTGTAACTTGAAACCTTCTTGACGGCCTCCTCCTCCATTTCCACCAGCTGCTGGCAGAAGGATTCGATGTCAAGTGCCTCTGCCTTGAAGGAGAATCTAAATTCCCTCCATTGATACTGCCGACTACCATCCTGCAGTGCTGGACCTGGGACCTTACCCAGTATATCAAATCCCTTTCGATCCAGAGACAGCATGAATGCATCCTTAAAATGATAACACACAGCAGTTAATCAAAAGGTACCCAGAGGACCATCAAATCATGAATGGCGGCTTAATGCTGATGCTGCTAAGACTATTTGAAAATGAACCTCTTTGTTATAGTTCTTACGTGAGGTGCTATCAATTTTGTGGTCTAGAAGATGATCATGAGAACAAAGAAGCATTAATCGTGGAAAAGAATGGACACCATGTCACATAAATTTTCACCCGCCAATCCAATATGCTGAATCCTCTTCATGTTTTTCAGCGAAAACTGCCCACACTCTTCAGATATTACCCTTTATACCATAAATAGTTAAAGTTATTTTTCACATAACAAATTTTGTGGAATCTATAAATTTATCCTTTGAAAGAACTGCATAATAATCCCAGTAATACACATTTATCATCGAAGAAATAAAACCTACACATTCCAAATTAATCTTCAACATTTAAATTGATTAACAAATTTTGTGGAATCTGTAAATTTATCCTTTGAAAGAACTGCATAATAATCCCAGTAATACACATTTATCATAGAAGAAACAAAACCTACACATTCCAAACTAATCTTCAACATTTAAATTGATTGACAAAATCATCAAATGGACTTGTTGTTAGTTCTTTTCATTCCTACAATGAAAACACACACTCATAAAACTCATATTTCCACTTCTTCATTTCTTTAGTGTTGCAGGAGCCTCCTATTCAAGGTACCAGACCTGCCTGAAGCATCACTATTCGTATAACTTAATATGGGTAACTTTAGAAGTGATGCATGGCTTGGTCGCAATGGTCTGTGCATGGCATGTCAATCGAAGTCCCTAATTCGAAACCCATATGTCTACACAACACAAAAATTACATTTCAAAAGAAACCAAATAAAGCTCCTCTTTAACCTGTTGAACTGCCTGTTTTGACCAATTGCATTAGGTCAACACTACTCCAATCAGTTCCTGGTAACAGATTATTTAATCCTTCAAAATCAGCCTAATTGATGGTCCAAGCTGTTGAACTGACCAGACCATTTTTGTTAAACACTGCCTTATTCTATCTACTACCTATGATGCCATATATGCAGTAGCCCCAAAACTTGCGACTCTCCAGAGCATAGAATGATACAATAATCTAAATCATGAATAAACTAGAAGTTGCAAGAAGCTAATTCTCAGAACTTTAGAAAGCAAAAATACTCAAATAAAAGTACTACGGAAACATAGACTCACACAGGTCTTTGAAGTTTGGCCAGAAAAAATGTTGTCGAAGCAAAAAAAAAATGTCCTAACTTGTAACCTATTTGATGTGTCCTTTTCTAAATACATGACCTCATATTTCAGGGGAATTGGAGAACAAGCAGAGCTCCAGCGAGCAGCAAACAAGACAAAGGAGGCACCACCAGCTAAATAATTTAGTAGTTCATGTATAATAGTTAAGTGCATCCAGGAAGCCAAAACTAATTTATGTACAAAGGCAGTGGGGGAGGAGCCCAACTCATTTGCCGCCACGGCAGCTCACAATGCAGTCTCTAATCCGACTCGATGCACTGGTACCATCTACTACAACAAGCATACAACAACAAACAGGAGAACTTACTCTCACAGGTGCATTCATGTATGTGAAACAGAAAAGCACCAGTGCTCTTCGCCTCGATTCACTTTGATTGATTCCATCAACAAGCATGGCCGAATAGGGTGCTACAACCGCAACAACGAATGATGATGAATAAGGAGGAAAGCTATGCTCCTCATAAGTAGGAAGAACCATACAACCAAAAAGCTGCTTTTATCTAGTTACCTAAGTGCCTTACCCAAAATATCTGTCTTGGATGTTTGTATGACTTCCAAATCAACTTCATGAGTTCCTCCATTGCCATCAATGAATGTGCATGATCTGTATGGAAATATAAGTTGAGTCACATGTATTAGATATGCATCTAATAGCCATTCATATCTATACTTCAAAATATGTTCCCGAAAAAGAAAGGTGTGACCGACATTGTACCTTATATCAAACTTATAGATGGCGTGCTTTTGACTTTCATCTAATAAGTCATAAAGGTTTTCACTACGAGATGTAAAAACAGGATTCGTCGAACTTAGGACACCAGATACTGCATAACTGGACTCCCTAATTGCTTCCACTTCAGACTGTATAAGTTCTTTAAGGCTTTCAGTAGCCAATTGGGCCTACACAGAGGAAAAGAAACCTTCACCAATCTTATCTTGTTAAAAGACTGTCAACTGCAAATCAAGTTGAGACCAATTTTACTCATTTAATTGCTTCCACTTCAGACTGGTTTACCTAAACTAAGTCAGAAAATGAGGAAGTGTGCCTTCCTCAAAATACAACACAACAAAACTTTAAAAGGCTGATTTGTCTACTATTCTAGTTAACAATAATTACGGTGCCTGTTAAATACAATAATTAACACCAGACATCGTTTTCAATTGAGTCTAGCAGTTTAAACAATTATTTGAAAATTTTAACAAATTAGATTGAGTATATCTTAGCAAGATTTACAGTGTGCAAGAGACGAATTCAATGGGGAATTAACCCCTCAATGGAGGAGTTTTACACCTAAATCACACACAAAAATGATTCCAGATGGGAAAGAATATGTGTAATGATTGCCAAAAGTGTCACTGATATAATACCAGAAGAAAGAATGATGGGAGTACTGGCAGGCCATAACCAAATAATGCTACCGAAGCAACAACCCAGCACTAAGCCCGAGTGAAATAAGATCACTCGAGCTGATGCAGTTGACCATTTTTCTATGTGAAAGTCTACCATTTTCTCATGTCAAAGATGCTCATGCATGAGGATGTGGAGAGAGAGAGAGAGTAGGGGAGAGAGAGAGAGAGACCATTAAAGACCAGATTTAGTTTTGTAAATTCTAAAGATACAGCTCAAAATAAGTTGAAGGTTGCAAAGCTCAACAATAATTAAAGATATGCTCTCAAGCACAGAAGTCAAGACTGATATCAGTCCATCAAATACAAAGGCCAACCTGATTATACAAAGATATGAACATGATGAAGCAATGAAGAAATGCAATCACTACCCTGACCAACACAACCAATTTGAAGCAGTAAATTACATTCCAAAAGCACCAAAATTCTATTTAACAATCTTCACCTTTTGGTCCTTAAGAGGAAGAACATCTCCAGTCAGAGCAATCCGAGATGGTAACTGCAGCATGTCCATGAAGCAACATTATAATTTTGCCCTCTATTTAGAGCAGATGATTGATATGATAACACATTTAATATTTGCTGGTAATTAATATCCACACGAGCACCAACCTTTTTCAGGGACTTGAGTAGATTAGCCAGTGGACCTTGGAAAGGTGTTGCTACTGCCAACGAGCCACGCTCATCAATTACTGTGTTCTACCAATAAGGAAAGTGCATAATAAGCAACAACCAAGCACATGACCACAGCATACTTATCAAAATAAAAACTTCCACCTTTCCAAATCTTGTAAAATTGTAAAACAACTAAGTTCAGTCAATACTTGACTTTGTGGCTACAGTAGAAGTGCCAAAATACAAAAACACAAGCATGTTCAGACCAGAGAGGCCGGAAATGTTGCTATCATCGTGGCAAGAGTTAACTCTTCCCAGTTACCATTGCTGCCTAAAGGATATATAGACTCAATCTGTTTCTTCATATGGTTGCAGGTTACAGATTGTGCGATATCACCAGTGAGATCAACCATGATAAAAGTATAGAGAAAGGGGGAAAAGGCGGAAAATTGACTAATTTACTGAGGAAATAAATAAGTGTAACATAGACATTCTTAGTGCAGTTACAATTGAATCACCTCAAACACTAGGAAAGAGATGTAGAGGAGACTATGATTATGAAAAATGAGAATCTGATTATTATCACTTCCCTGAAATATGATGAACTTAACAAATTCAAGCATACTAGGAGAAGTAGATAAAACCAGGGCTCATACTGCAGTGGATCCCTAAAAAAGAAGTGAAAGAAGTGTGTGTTTTACCGTGTCAACATTGATAAGATTACTTCAGGAACCCACTTCACTTTAAGGTATACACAAGATGTTCAGCCACAAGCAGCTTTATGAATGTTTAGAGACGAGGGTGCAGTCTTTAGGGGAAGAGAGAAGCTAGCTTCATCAAGACAAACCCGCTAGCAGTCCTGATTGCAACTGCTTTGATATTCTAAAGACATCGGGCTATGGGATGATCAATAAATGCCAACAAGAACATTTAGCAGAAGAACAGGACAAAATGCATTTGCTTACCCAACCCCAACACCCCCCCCCCCCCGGGGGGGTCCTGCACGCGCAAGTGGAGGGAGAGGTAAACCATCATCCAGGATATAAGTACAACAACAAAATGCTATGAAACTTACAGAGCTAGCTTAACTTACTTCAGATTACTCAAGCAAAATGGGAACAAGCAACAAAGGGAACCCCTTCAATGTCACAATTACCTCAATAGATAACACCACCCAAGAACAGTAAGAAGCTTACCACATTGTGCATATCATTCTCTGGAATCCAAATGTAGGGTTTCCCTCTCTTGACCATATACTTAACCTTCGAACTGTGTATGTCGCCCTTGCTGTCACAATCAAGCCGAAAGTGACAAACAAATTCGATTCAAACGATGCATAAACATATAGCGTTCGGATGGAGCGAATTCTCGATTCACCAATATGATGCTTATACTATTAATTGAACCAACTCGTTCGGTACAATTTCGCCGTGCGCTTCCTTGTGTTGTCGAACCCAATATCATCAAGAAAACAGACAAAAGAAAAATGCCAACCAACATGAGAAAAGTAGAAGCAGCACCTTCCTGCGGCGTCGGCTCTGATGGTACTAAGGTGGCCTTGCCAGTTCGACGCTAGTATACTCTACAGGAACAGAAAGAAAGACAAGTGGGCACCGCGCCACGTGAAGATCAATACGAGAAGCTTAGCAGCACGAGCACATGCGAACCCACAGACAATTGCTCGTATCTAAGCTTGAAGCCGGAGGTGTATACGCACGACGGATCCAAGGAAGGAAGGGAAGGAAGGGAAGGGAAGGAAGAGAGTACCTTGCACTTCTCCGCGACGGTTAGCACCGTCGCTTTGCTCCCTCTCATGGCGTCGCCGGACGTTTCGGCGGGATGCACACCAACTGTTTGATCGAATGCGCCAGGACGGTTCTCGACTGGGCTTTCCTTAGAGCAACCTCAGTTTCTTTAACGGCTCGCGGGAATAGACGAAACGGTGCGTTTATGGAGCGTGACTCATTATGGCGCATTTAATAACGCTTCTATTCTTGAAAATAATTTATGATCAAAAATGATTCTTTTTTATTTTATTTTTTTAAAACGATTTTATAGCATTTTAAGCCGTTTGGGGTATTCTATTCCCGAGAACATATTATGATAAAAATTAATTATTTTTTATTTTAACATATTATGATAAAAAATAAATTTTTTTTAAAAAGCATATTAAGTTATTTTGTAAAGGCATGCATGTTTGTGTTCTTTTTTTCTGTTCATGAACATATTTTCTATTTTTTTATCCCAAGAACAAAAAAAAACATAAACGCATTTATTTGTGTTTTTGTTCAAAAACTTTTTTTTTTTTCGAGAACAAAATTAGAAGCAGAAATAAGAAAAAAAATGTTATTTTTTTATTCCGAAACACTTTTGAAGAACAAATTTTCCCTCTTATTTATTTTCTTCTCTTTTTTTTTCTTCTTCTTTTTTTTTTCTATTTTCTTTGGCCAGTCGCCGGCCTCGGCCATGGCCGACAACTAGCCATCGAGGGCCAGCAACCTCGCCAGAGGGTTGCCAGCACCCAATGAGGCCGAGCGTCGCCAGCCCTGGCACCTTAGCTGGGTGAGCTCGAGCTCGCCTAAATCCGGCGAGGCCGAACTCACCCAGCCACCGACAAGGCTTAGCCTCACCAGATTTTGGCGAGCCCGATCTCGCCCAGCCAAGGCGAGGCCGAGCCTCGCTAGTGTGGGGCAAGGCTGGGTGAGCTCGACCTCGCCAGATCTGGGCAAGCCCGAGCTCACCTAGCCAAGGCAAGGCCGAGCCTTGCCCAACCACGGCGAGGCTCGACCTCACCAAGGGCCGGTGAGCCTCGTCGTGGTTGGGCGAGGTCAACCCTCATCCCCGTTGGCCATGGCCGAGGCCGACGACTAGCCAAAAGAAGAAAAAAAGAAAAAGAAAGAAAAAAAAATACATTAAAATAAAATAAAAATATTAAACAAAAAAAAATACAAATTTATAAAACGTATTTCTATTCATTTTTTATTCCGAAACAAGTTTACTAAAATGTCTTTCTATTAAAAAATTATTTCCCGGAATAGAAATAGTTTTTTCTATTTCTATTCCCCGGAACAATTTTTGAACAGAAACACAAACAAACGCACCATAATTGTCCAAAATTTCTAATTTTGGAATAGAAGTGTGTTTGGTATCATGCTCATTAATTTTATTCCAAATCAATTTCTTTTAATTTTTAAATTATTTTTTTTCTTTTTTTCCTTTTTTTTTCCTTTCTCTCCTATTTTTCTTCTTCTTCAAGTGGTGGTCACCCCAGCGATCTCACTGGAGCATCGCTAACCCTTGACGAGGCCCGCCTGGCCACCAACAAGACTTCGCCCAGCCCCGCCAAGGCTTAGCCTCGCTAGATCTGGTGAGGGCAAGCCTTGCCGGTGGCTGGCCTTGCCTCTAGCGAGCTCGTTGAACCGGTTGCTAGCGACCGACGGCGGTGGGCGGCAAACGACAACAGATAACGGCAAATGGCGACGGACGGTGGTAGACGGCAACCATAAGATAGTGGTAGATGAAGAAGAAGAAAAGAGAGGAAGAAGAAATATATAGTCTTGATTCATAGATTTATTCTTGAGAATAAAAATCAACTTTTTTTATTATTATTCTTGATTCCATTCCATATCTACTTCCAAAAACAATATATATATAGAAATTTATTCTCGGAAACAAAAATTTTATCAAACGTGATTCTGTTCCAAAACTACTCTCGGGAACAAAAAATCAAAATCGATACTATTTAGATGGTTACTAAGGGCCTGCATATTTTCACTCTTTTTTTTTTGTTTATAAACAGAAATTCTATTTTTTTGTTCCGGGGGAACAAAAAAAGAACATAAACGCATTAGGTTGCGTTTTTGTTCTTTTTTTTTTTTGTTCCGGAACTCAAAGGCTCTGCATGGAAACATTCCAAAAAAATGTTTTCGGAACACTTTTGTACTTTTTTTGTTCCCAAGAACAAAAAAGGAACAAACGCATTTGGTTGCGTTTCGTTCTTTTTTTATTTTTTTGTTTTTCGAACAAAATTGGAGCAAAAAAAAGAAACACAAAAAAGCTGCTTCCGGAGAAAAGAAACACTTCTTCAAAGCCAAAAAGAAACGCTTCTCTTCTTCTCTCTCATCTTTTCTTCTTCTTTTCTTCTTCTTTTTTTCTTCTTTTTTCTTTGGCCGGTCCCCGGCCTCGGCCATGGCCGGCGACCGGCCGTCGAGGGCTGGCGACATCGTCGAGGGTCGGCGACCTCGCTAGAGCGTCGTTGGCCCTTGGCAAGGCCAAGCCTCGCCCGCACTGGTGAGCCCGAGCTCGCCCAGCCAAGGCGAGGCGAGGCCTCGCTCGAGGGGAGATCTTCAGCTAGGGTTCCGGCGAGGGGCTCTAGAGGACGGTGCAACGGCGGCGCGGCACTAGAGGCTTCAGGATCGACACAGGGCGACGCGGGCAAAGACTGGCTAACGGCATCGCAAATGGCGTGGTGAGATCGGGACGGCGTCGAGCTACGGGCTTCGGGGCGCAGGTGCTCGGCTCCGACGGCAGGGCAGCGAGGCTCAACCTCGCCCGCGCCAGCGACGCCCCCAGATTTGGCGAGGCCGAGCCTCGCCATGGCTGGGCGAGCTCGAGCTCGCCCGATCGGCGAGGCTGCCGGCCCGTCGGTCGGTCACGGAGGCCGACGATTGGCCGAAAAGAAGAAAAAAATAAAAAAAAATAAAGGAAAAAATGGAAAATAAAATTAAAAAATTAAAAGAAACAAAAAAAGAATAAAAATTACCAAACGTGTTTCTATTCATTTTTTATTCCGGAACAAACATTACCAAACATGTTCTTTTGTTCAAAAACCGTTCCCCGGAACGAAACATTATCATGCAGGGCCAAAAAGAACAGAAATAAGAAACAATTTTTTCTTGTTCTAGAAATAATTTTGAAGAAACACTTCTTCCTTCTTCTCTCTCTCTTCTCTTTTCTTCTTGTTTTCTTCTTCTTTTTTCTTTGGCCGGTCGCTGGCCTTGACCATGGCCGGCGACTGGTCGTCGAGGGCTGGCGACGCCGTCGAGTGTTGGCGACCTCACCGGAGCGTCGCTAGCCCTCGGCGAGGCCAAGCGTCGTCGGCCCCTGGCGAGGCCGAGCGTCGCTGGCCCGAGGCCGGATCTGGGCGAGCCCAAGCTCGCCCAGCCATGGCGAGGCTCGGCCTCGCCGGATCTGGGCCAGCCCGAGCTCGCCCAACCAAGGCGAGGCCAAGCCTCACCCAACCACGGCGAGGCTCGGTCTCGTTGTTCCGGGGGAGGCCGGCCGGCGATCGGCCGAAAGAAGAAAAAATAAAAGAAAGGAAAAAAATGAAAAATAAAATAAAAATATTAAAAAATTAAAAGAAACAAAAAAAGAACATAAATTTATCAAACGTGTTTCTATTCATTTTTTATTCCCAAAACAAGTTTACCAAACGCATCTTTTTGTTCAAAAATTGTTCCTGGAATAGAAATACTTTTTTCTATTTCGTTCTCGGAATGATTTTTGAATGTAAACGTTACCAAACGCGCCCTAAATAACTCTTTGGTAACTGTCCAAAATTTCTGATTTTGGAATAAATTGCATTTAGTACGGTGCTCAAAATTTTTAATCCAAATAATTTTCATTTAATTTTTAAATAATTTTATTAATTTTTTCCTTTTTTTCTTTTTTCTTCTTCTTTTTTTTTCCTTTCTTTCTTCTATTATTCTTCTTCAAGTGGCTAGTCGCCAACCTTAGGATGACCGGCGACCAGCTAAACGAGGTTGGTGACCTCACCGAAGCGTCGCTAGCCCTCGACAAGGCCGGTCCTCATCAACTGAGCCTTACCAATAGTTGGGCGAGGCCTACCTATCCACCGACGAGGCTCAACCTCACCGAACCTCACCTTGGCCTAGCAAGCCTTCAGTGAACTCGTCGGACCAGTTACCGGCAACCAACAGCAGTGGGCGACGGATGGTGACGAACGGCAACAAGAATCAACTTTTTTTTTTATTCCCGGAAACAAAAAATTTACCAAACACATTTCTATTCTAAATCTACTCCCGGGAACAAAAAAATAAAAACAAACACTATTTGGCACGTTACTAAACAGCCCCTTACTTTCCCTGTAAGGGTAGTCTTTTTTTTTTTTTTCATTTTTTTTTTTTTTTTACTTCTAAATTGCTAGTCCAATGAAAAAAGAAGTTTCTTCATTAACTTTCAATTTTCTTTGACCCTAGAGCTCCTCTTTAAAAAAAAAAAACAGACAGAAAAAAAAAAGGGCAATTTTTGGTGCATTGACTTTTCTCATAAGAGATGTAATATGTTGAAAATCAAATATTTCTTTTATGAAATATACATAAATATTATATGTGGAGCACTTATTGGCCTGACCATTTTATTCACGGCCATATCTTATATAATTTTATCCCTCAACTCCGTCAAAGGAAAATAAGAACAATTAAAAATGCAGTTGATTTTCACTTTTCCAAATTTATCGAATTGTTTCTCAGAAACTCTTCTCTTCGTAGTCTTTGTAGTAGGTTATGGTCATAGGTTATGGTCATGCGCTTCGAATCCTTCACAAGTGATCAAAATAAATTCAAAATGATTTCCGTATCTCTACCATTTGGTGAAATTTTAAATTTAACAAATTCTTTTGAAATATTTAAAAAAAAAATTCATATAATATTAGCCCTATCTATCTATTATTTATAGTAAACGTCAAAGTTCAGAGAATATTAAGTTATTTACTCATCACGTAACACTTCACTTTGCTTTTGTGATTGTGCATACAAAGCCACAATGCATAATTATGCCACGTAGTCCATGTTCAACCAATTAGCATTGATATTATGATTTGTCAGCCTCCAAAGTCTATCACTTATTAAATTTAAAAGAAAGTACATTTAAATGTATACAACTAATAAAATAGATAAAGATAAAGAAATTCTATATTGAATTTTTTTTTTTTTTTTTGCTATTTTTAAAATTATGTGACCACATTTCAAGACACATGATATAGTTTTGTCGAGCGTCATATTCAATTAATCAAAATTAGCTTCATCATCATAGAACATTTATACTTTATTGAGTTTGAATTTCAAAAAAGATGGATGAAGAGAAAGATAGAGTTTTCTTAATCATAATTTCTTTTATATTATTAAATGATATAATTTTTTAAATGATGTAATTTTTATTTAATAACCAAATATGTTTAACAAAGAATGAAGTGAATCACATAATTTGTTTAATTCAGCGAAACTTATCAAACTTTGAATTGTTATCCTTGAATGATACGATTTAATTAATATGTTATAGTTTCATCAATTCAAACAAATATAAGATTCAAATAATTAATATAGTCAATTTAATTCAGCTAAAATTTAAGAAAATAATTTACAACTTGATTTATTCGAAACTTGCGTATTCACATTTGTTGAGTTTTATCTTGGAAATCCACTTTTTAAATATAGTATTTATCCATCAAAACAAATACACTTTCAGAAAACTAGTTCACACGCATTACGCTCGTGCCTGTTTCGAGAGAGGTATGGATGATGTTTATGGAAGGATGTGGTTATCAATTTCGAATTGCTCATTAAAATGTGAGATTTGTTAGGTAATCGTATAGAGATATCACAATTTAATTATAAGTAATAAACGATGTTCTCTTTGCTTTTCTGTATTGACCATATAAAAAGTCAACGCCAATTTTAGAAGTGGGCTTTACATATAGTATACATTATAGTGAAAATAATTTATCCAAAAACCCACCAAATTTGAAATCAATTAAAAAAAAACAGATAAGAGAGAAGTTCATAAGCTAAAATTTATAATTTCGTTGTTCAAAAACTTTACTTTTTAATCTTACAGTTCTAATAGAATTTTTATAATGGATAGGGAGATAGGATCTCAAATTTTAAGTTTTTAAGTTAGACATCGAGATTGAATGAAAATATCATTTAGAGAATATAAAACAAAAGATAAAAATCTATACACTCTAAAAAAGATAAAATTGAATCCATGATGTTGCTTAAGGTAAGTCGGCTGAGTTGGACTTGCAACGAGTGGGTAATCAAGTGTTTGATCAAAAAAAGTGTCCGATCGATAAAAGGAAAATAGCATCAATTGAAAAAGCAGTTGACTTTTCGCTTATTAAAACATACTCATGCGATTTTAATCAATTACAAGTAATCAAAATAAATTCAAGATGATTTCCTTAAGTCTCTTGAATTTAAACTTAACATATAGCTTTTGAGATATAAATATAGTTCATATAATTCGTCCCTATTCATCTATCATATAGTTTAAATTGGAGTTGAGAGAATATTTACTTTGTTACTCACCACATGACACTTAGCTTTATTGCCATAAAAAAAAAAAAAATACTTGCAATTTAAAGAAGAAAAAAGATTCAAAGGATTATTGCTTTGCAAAAGAAAAAGGAAAAGAAGATACGAGATAAAAGGATAAAATTCTGAAAATTTTGAAAAAAAGCTTAACATTGAAGGAAAAAAAAAGAAAAGAAAAGGCAATCTTATTGTTTAAGTTTTGTCATGTTTGGCCATGGCCTCTCTAGCTTCCAAACTTCTTCAAACTCGCAGCCATGGCTACTCAAGCTTCATCAACCTTGGTTATGGTCACTTGAGCTAAGTTTCAATGAGTTTGGCCATGGCCTCTTCAACTTGCAAGTTTGTTCAAGCTCACGGCCACAAATACTCGAGCATTGTCAAGCATGGCCATGGTCGCTTGAGTTTTTTTGAACTAGTGACCATGTGTACCCTAACCCATGTGGCCTTAGGATTTTTTCAACTTTACTCACACTCAAATCACAAGATCATAGAGAGAATCTATAGAGAGAGAAGCACAATAGTGTATGTTCACTTTTGAATGAGATAATGCATCGAACTCAAGAATTTGACCAAAAAACGACGAGTTAATCTACAAGGGTTATTACGGCACGGTTAAAAATCGATTTCGACTCGACAAAGGCATGTGATGGAGATTGCACAATTCTTGTCGATCGGACTTTTTCGTTTTGGTATCATCTATATATGTCAAAGATGTACATTGTGGCTTGAATTGATCAACTAGAGGTCAAATGCACGAAAATTTCTAAAAGTTATCCGATAGATCAGGACGCGCTAGTATGTGCCAAAGTGAAATTAACCGTGAAATTGAAATCGAATTCAGAAATTGAAAGTCAGAGTGTGTCACAAATCATTTTAGGATCATTGACTCGTCTTTGGGAGATTTTTCATGTAATAAAATTTTTTAAGCAAAATAATCGAAGCATGGCTAATTTGGTTCGGAAATTGGTAAGCTCGCTTTTGGTTGTACTTTTGAGATCTAAGAGGGTTCTATGGTCAAGTGATTATGTGAATTGAAGTGTGGTGACATTGGATTAATTTTATGGACTTCAATTGGCTTCTATTGGGAAGATTAAGGTGGAAGATTTGGGTGAGTGGGAAGTGATGTCACATGAGGTCATGGTGGGCCATTTTTGTTGGACTAAAAAAAAAAAGAAAAAGAAAAAGAAATGGTCTCATCTCTCCCTCTCTTCTTCCTTTCTCCCGTGTGACCGCTTCTCCATCTCCATCTTCTTCTTCTTCTTCGAAGGCCAGCAACAAGAGAGATCCAGTTGCAGCAGCCCTCCGCCCGACCGGTCGCCTGTCCGCTTGTCGTCGTCGCCCCACGCCGCCCGTACGCCGCTCGCCGGTCAGCTCACCTCTCCACTCTGCCTCAGCCCGCATCTCCAGCCTTTGTCCACTGTCCAGCAACTATCTTCTCGAGTTGCTGCCATCACCAGGGTCGCTAGAGACCCACCGGAGCCGCCACTCGTCGTCCAAGCCTTATGCGCAAGGCCGTCACTGCTTGCTGCCGCTTCACACGTCTTCGCCTCCCTCTCGCCTACCCTTGCGTCGCAGCTACTGCATTAGGCCGTGCCGAAGCCATTCGGTCACCTCCGGCCACCGTCCGAGCCCTGCCTAAGTCTGATTCGACCCCTCAACCTTCCCCAATCCTTCTCCATCTCATCCAAGCACCGGATCTACCCTTCCTCGACCTCAAACCGCAATGGATAGCAACTAGAAAAATGGGTATGGCAACCTGGTTTTGGCCCATTTTGGCCGGCTTCCCGACCTCAAATGCTTGGGCCACTTTGAGGAAAGTTGTTCCCCTCGGCGTCCCCGTTGTTTTGGTCAACTCGGCTCGCTAATCCGGTGAGTTTAGATCACTAAACCTCGCTTAGAGGGTTAATTATGTTTATGGAGGTTTAGTTTATGTTAAGTGTCATTAGGTGGTTAGTTTAATTTATTTAAGTGTAAATTATATTAAGGTGCTTGATTAACTTAAAGTGTGTTTAATTTAAGGCTAAGTGAATGTTTATATTAATATAAGCTTTAATGTGACTTAAAAGAATTATTTATTTATTTATTTATTTAAGTATTCAAAATTTTTAAATAATTTAATAATATATATTTATTCGAAATTATTAAAATATTATTATTTAAATAAATTTCGAAATAAAATTAATTATTTAATAAAGTTAGAAAATTATCTCAAGACCTTATTTGCTTTCGAATTTCGTGCTTGATCGTTGTTGTGTATTCGGATTTTGAAATTGATGATTGGATATTATAAATTGAGTGTGAATTATGAAAAATATGGATATTATTATTTAATTTAATTTCGTAATAAATTTAATTATTTAATAAATTTCAAAAATTATTTCGGGACCCTAAATTCTCATAATTTCGTGCGATCACTGCTTTGTGTATTCAGATTATGAATTTGATGATTAGATACTACAAATTGAGTGATGATTTGTGCAATTGATTATTGAATTGTCATGTACTAGTGGAAAGACTCGGGTCGCAGTAGTGGCTACGCCAACTGGACCCTTATTCTGCTAGAAATGCTATCAAGAGAGTGACGTGGCTCGGGTCGCAGTAGTGGCTAGGTCAACTGGACCCTTATTATGCTAGAAATGCTGTCAAGAGAGTGACGTGGCTCGGGTCGCAGTAGTGGCTAGGCCAACTGGACCCTTATTCTGCTAGGAATGCCGTCAAGAGAGTGATGTGGCTCGGGTCGCAGTGGTGGCTAGGCCAACTAGACCCTTATTCTACTAGAAATGCCGTCAAGAGAGAGTGACGTGGCTCGGATCGCAATAGTGGCTAGGCCAACTGGACCTTTATTCTTCTAGAAATGTCATCAAGTGAGTGACGTGGTTTAGGTCGCAGTAGAGGTTAGGCCAACTGGATCCATGCTCCTTTGGGAATGCTGTCAACATAGTGACGAAGCCGCGCTCTAAGGGGGGAGGCGATGCCTAATAATAATGTCAGTAGATAGCCGAACTGTGAGTAGGCTATGTCATTGTGTGGTAGTGAATAATAATTGGAATGCGCGCTAAGTGCGATTATAATTTGTATGAAAGTGATGGTGTTCCCATTTTTTTGAATTATTATTATTACTTGAGATTGTGCGATACAAATTGTGCTAATGCGGGGAAGAAATTAAGAAGAGGCAAGTCTTTTGTGTGATGTGGCTAGGCCACCCGGGGTGTACTTTCTTTTTAATAGGGGTTTAGGGGGTTGAACTTGCTGAGACAATGTCTCATTCCGATTGTAGGATTAAAATTCCAAGTCCCTGGTGGATGGAGCGGCTAAATAACTTTGGTTGGCCTTGAGGAGTTACAGAGGTGAAGTCATAAAGATTGGAGAACGTGTCCGACTTGTAGGTCATAGGACAATTCCTTTTTAAGAGCCGGTCTTTTGTAGACTTTTGGCCATAGACCTCTGTTTATAATTCAGTTGAATTAAGAAAATGTTATCTTGTGATTTTGCTTCGTGCTTTTCTATCCCGTATTTTATTGTCGGGAGTTTTATAATACGTTTTACTTGCGCAATAAGAAATGAATGGGGTCAACGACACTACCTAGGAATGTCGCATTTGCATGACCATGGTGGGATGTTGGCAATAATAGTGTATATCCACTTGTGAATGAGATAGTACGATTTAGAGGAATCATCTATATCTATATAATGTGGCACCCCTCGATGGCCCTCGATCCATTAGGGTTGCCACAGCCCCCCAATCGCTTTCTCTCATCAGATATCCATTACTTGTCTTTTTTTTTTAAAAAAAAAGAGGGTTTAAAGAAGGACCGAGGTCCTTAGGCATTTTTTTTTTTAAACGGTCCCAGCGCAATTTATTAGCAAAAGCATAAACGAGTCTCACCATCTCTCCCTCCAATAATCATAATGCAATGCACACCAACTATACATCATATGAAAAAATGAAGCCGAGCCACTTTTATTTATATATTTTCATGATGGATTTCTTGGGTCGGTACAACCAAAAAGAAAAGCCAAGACTTTTAACTACACTTGGCAATAACCCAAAAGATATCTCGACCCTTATAACGATCACGTGTCATCCTCCATCTATCAGTGTCGGCTACTTTAAAAAAGAAACATCAGCTCTCTAGTCCTCATGTGGCCATCACACCCATCCTGGCGCGTCGGGCGATGGTGGCGGCAACATCCCCCAAATCACTCCATCTCGGCAGACTTGGACCGACAAAAACTCCTGAATGACCGGGCCCCCAACTAGGCCCATATCGTACATGACCAGCATGCAAATTCACACAAATGTCAAACCAGGGATAGTAACGCAATCAATCTCCAAACACTATACCTCCACGTTAGATGGGAGGCTATAAAAGGTACCCCGCGTGACGAGAGAGAGCGACATCTTCCTAATCTGAAATGTTGGTCTCCGAATGGTGAGTACAGCCACTCAGAAAATAAAAATCTCATAAACTACTCAATGCATCATACAATACAATATATCTTTCATGCATTCAAGCATATCTTACCTTGCAGCCATGCATATGTCATCATACCATATGTGCATACATCATCATGCACTCA
Organism: Eucalyptus victrix; assembly: GCA_016097545.1. Classification (NCBI taxonomy): domain Eukaryota; kingdom Viridiplantae; phylum Streptophyta; class Magnoliopsida; order Myrtales; family Myrtaceae; genus Eucalyptus; species Eucalyptus victrix. Next base: position 23,560,476 of record CM027844.1, read on the forward strand.
TCACCAATCATCCACACATATATCATGCCTCATGTACGCATACCATCATGCCATAGGTGCTTATACAACCATGCAATCATATACATCATATCATACAGCCATGCATACATGTCACCATACCATGCATGATTCAATTTCCACTTTTTATCTTTCAATTTGATCACCACATCTTTTTTTCCCGGGATCAGTAATTGCATCCCACATTTTATCACTCGCACCCCAACCTGGCATCGCGAGAAAACCTCCGGCACACACCACCGGGCATCCGGCACCCCCACATTTCAGGCATCTCGTATCCCAACTAGCATCACGAGGCATCTCGAGGCTTCCGATCCCAACCATTCCGAGCATCTCGAAACGAGGACAGGCATGTATCACTACAACCAGGCATCCGAGCACAGACCTCCGAGGCTTCCGGCACCCAACCATTCCGAGCATCTCGAAACTCCAAAGGACATCCGGGCATGTATCACAATACAACCAGGCATCCGGCACCCCCCATCCTAGGTATCCTGACACTCCCAAGGCATTATCGGCTCACCTCCAATAGTCTCCTCATTCATCATAATTCATATTCACCGATTTATGTCTCACAATCAACATGGCACATGATGTAATAGCAACAAAGTCAAATTCAGCAGTTAATTCTATATGCAATGCCAAATATCATCACGTGCTTAGCAAATTCAATCACCTCAATCAATATAATTTATGGGGCTCATCCCAAAACAGAATAGTCATAAATTACAGCATTTGAAATTCGCACAATCCAGCTTGCATAGTTTTAGAAAATATTTCCATTAAATACCCAAATGACCTTTAAAAATTATAAAATTCGAACATGTGATAGCCAAGACATAATGGCAGATATTTCATAAAGGACACTGCACCAAAAGACCCTCATATCATGCTGTATAGAATAAACATCACAGCACCATTATCATGACCACTCAACTTGCACAGTTTTCGAAACATTTCCAGTTAAATAGGCAAATGAACTTCAAAAATTATTAAATTTGATTATGTTGCAGGGAAGACATGAAGAAAGATAATTCGTGAAGAAAAATTTGCCAAAAGAGCTTCATACAAAATGATATGACCCATGCATTTAAACTGACTAAGTCCAAATGCGTTAGATTACACGGTTTTAGAAATATTTCTGATTAAATACCCTAATGATCTTCAAAATTCATGAAATTTGACTATGTTGTAGTCAAGATCCTAAGGTAGGTTTTTCATGAAGAAACCAAAGTCAAATTCGTTCTAGGTGACTAAATATAGGCGGTTAAAACTTTTGTTTCAATACCAAAGTTTCCAGATCTGACTACTTCCGAAAAACCACGATTTCACCTATCTATTCTTATTAGTTTTCTATGAATTTTGATATGTTAAACCTCAGGATGTCCTTTATATCTTTTGTTAAGAAATAAAAGTGAAATTTTAACAAAAAGATAGGCTTACAGACCATGCATTCATCTAAGGTAGTTACCGAAATCTCCAGATTCAGTCTCTCCGAAAAATAAATATTTCACCCACTTATACTTGTTTGTTTTGTCCCAAATTTTAGTATGTTATATTTCAAGAAGTCCTTAACAACTTTCATTAAGAATTCATGGCCAAAATCCAACTTAAACAATACATGCAAGCCAATAGAACATCCAAGGTCGAACTGTTTCCTCAAGAACAGTTTACTAGTTTCAAACATCCCTCTTAACACTTCAACTTTTAACACCCTAAACATCCGAAATCTATCACCATTCAAGCACACATACTAGACACAACATGCAAGAGCAGATTAAGGATCCCAACTTGCCTCTAAACCAAGCAAACAGCAAGCACACGGCGACTGGGCACGTCGACGAACGATGGACGTTCTCCAATCCTTATGACTTCACCTCTACAACTCCTTAATAGCCAACCAAAGTTATCTGCCCGCTCTGATCACCAGGGACCTGAAATTTTAATCCCTAAACCGGGATGAGACAACAAGGTCGACGGACAGCTCTCCTTCTTCTTCCGCACGCTCACTCTTCCTTTCTCTCGATTTCTCTCTTCCCCTCGGTAGCTCTCTCTCACTCTCTCTCTCCGACGATGCTTCCCCTTCATCATCAACCGGTTCCCTCAAATTTTCCTCTCCTCAATGATGAACAATCATTGCTTTTGCATGAAGGACACTTGGACTAAGGGGGAAACACTTGGCAAAAAATCTTCATGCAAAAAGAGAATTTGGGTCCTAACAAAATTTTCCAAGAAGATGGAGGAGAGAGAGGGAGGAGAGAGAGAGAGAGAGAGAAGGACCACTTTTCTTTTCTTTTTTTTTTTGTTTCATTCCTCCTTGGTCGATGGCCCAATGGGGCTCCATCCGGCCGGGCTTGAGGCCAGCCATGGGTCGACGGCTGCTTCCTTTCCTTGGGCTTCGTGGGCTAGGCCCAAATGGCCGAAGGATGGGGCTTCTTGTGGGCTGGTCTTGAGCTAGAATTTTGGCCCAAACCTCATCTTAATAATCCTTCTTAAACCTAAATTTTATAATCACCTAATTGAAATTTATAATTCATAAAACTTTGTGACCTCATTTAATAAATTTAAATCCATAATTCACATGGCCAAAAATAGAATTTTTCCTATCAATTTATTATCTACCAAAAGCTTGGCCAAAGTCTTAATACAAGACATGAATTAGAGCACCCCTAAAGATTGGCAATGAATTCTAGGATGCCACATATAAGTAAAGGGTTGACTATAACTATAGATCCCCTCTTTAATCCAACGATTTGGTTTAAATCTCCCACAATCATTATAATCATTATGTAGATGTACAATTACTGCATTGCCCTTTGTTGAGAAATATTCTAAAACCCCTTAGGACTTTGAGAAGCTGGAGGGTCACTTACTCATAAATGGGCCACGGTCTTTTTGGAATGCATCAATTTATCAGGGGCAACACATGGCTTCCAAGCTTCTTCAAGCTCACAACATGGCCATTCAAGCTTCGTGAGCTCACCATGGCCGCTCGAGCTTCCTAGCTTCCAACCTTCTTTGAGATTGCAGCCATAGCCAATCGAGTTTCATTGAGCTTAGCCATGATTGCTGGGGTTATATTAGCTAGCTCAAGCGACCATGCAGCTCGAGCGTCGTCAAGTTTGGCCATCGTTGCTCAAATCTCGCATGACCTCGGCCATGTGCCTTAATGATCGAAGTTTTCATTGTTTAGAGAGTCTTCCCTTCCCCGGTTAGGTGCGTAATTATGATTCCAATTTTTAAATCGTTTTAAAAGTCGTCACCGATCATTTCTCAGTCGACTGAGAACCTCAAATTCTAAGTGTTAGGTGAAAGTCAACTTCTTGCCTAGAGGTGAATTAGTTTTACTATAAGACACTGGGGTTTGGCAAGAGAAGATAAGCAAAACAATAAATTGTAACTTCTCTAAAATGCACATTCTATATATAATGGATAAACAATAAAGAACACTGACTTTCTTGTCAGACTCAACGTTAGTTATTTTATTCAATACTACCTAAAATAATTTCAAAAAAAGAAAAGCAAAATAAAGCAAATTTTTGAACCATGTGAGCACATCTATTTTGCTCAGAATACATTGAACTCGAAAGCATTAGGTATATGATCGATCGATTTTCTATAATAAAAAAGTAATGACTTTTCTTGAACTTCCATTTTTCAAATTTTCAAAGGCACTTCTAAATGTTCCGTTAAGTAAGACAGAATTATCTATAGAAGTCCATGTATTTATACTATAATAAATAGATTCACTAAGATTACCATAAATTTTCAAGTGTTAAAAGTAAAGTAGACGAAGCATTCGTTACTTAGATTGACTAGAATGCCCGTAATAAGTAAGTTATTTCTTTTTCGATTTAAACTGGCCAGCTAAAAAATCAATTTTCACCAGTCAATTAAAAAGAATTACTTCTACTGTTATAATCACATGTCACAAGTAATATTGTTGTGTTTAGTTACATTAAATCAACTTTAATTTGTGACACACATACTTCAATTATATCCGAGAGTGCCACACGATAACCATTTGTGAATTCTTTCGAAAAACTAATCATGATCAATTATTCGATCGATTGGGTGCAATAACATTCACTTTAGTCTTGAAGGATTTTAATTAGAATCAAACTTTTAATTTCGGTTTTGAAATTGACCAAAGAAGAAAAGAACAATTGGCGAGAGTTGAATGTGGCACTGGACACAATAAAATAATCTTGAAATATCGCCTACAAACTTTTAATCAAAATGTTAAAAAAAATGTAAGAATTTGATTAGATTATATTAGATGAGAGTGTATATATCAAAAATGGAATACATTTAGAGATAATTACATAAATAGTTCTTGTATTTTAACTTAATATATAATGTCATCCTTAAATTTTTAATGTATTCAATATATTCAAGGTATTCCTAAAAATTTTGATCCATAAACTATGTGAAAATATTCAATATTATCTATAAACTTAACATTTTTACATAATTCATGGATTAAATTAAATATATACCAAATGTTTAGAGATCATACTAAATAAATTAAAATTTCAAAAATGATATCGCATATTAGGAGAAAATTCGGGGATCATTTGCCTTATTTTAGAATATATTTTGCGTCTACAAGCGTGCTCGAGGCAACGGTCTCTGTTTCGTCTCGGAAGAGTAAAGTCTCTCTCTCTCTCTCTCTCTCTCTCTCTCTCCGAGTGTCTGCCATGGAGGATGATCGAGATCGGGGGCTTCTTTCCGATTCAGATCCGTCGTCTCCGTCGCTCTCCCCGCCGCGTTCGCTGCCGTTCTCGCTCACCTTCTTCGACAGGGAGAGGCACGTGACGTTCCTGGAGATGATGTACCACATGCTCCCTCACCACTACCAGTCGCAGGAGATCAACCACCTCACCCTCGCCTACTTCGTCATCTCCGGCCTCGACATCCTCGACGCCCTCGATCGCGTACCTCGTCCTTCCCCCCTTTTTCTCTCGCTTACTCTGAGAATTGACTTCGACTATGATTTCGTCACCCGACCTCATCTTGAATCTGCCGTTCTAAGATGAGGTTGGGTGACGATCGAATTGAATCATTGAAGTTCGAGCGCCGGGTGCGAACCTGAGCTTGCTGAATTTCGAAATTAATCGCGTTCTCTCTTGTGCGAGGTGTTGGGGGGTTTTATAAAAATTTGAGCTTTCAGCTCTACGGGGCTGGATTTCATAATGTGAATTCTAATTTGAGCAGTTAAGCTTTTACTCCATCTTGGGTATGGAAATTTCTTTTAAAGCTGATTTTTTTTTTATAGTTTTTTTGGATGAAGTAGTTAAGCTTGTTCGATGTTTTGATTCGAGTATGTTCATTTAATATCTACCTCTATTGGGCTCAAATTCAGTGCTAGAGCCACTCATGCTCAGGGGGGAGGGGAGCCAAGTTTTTATAGAATGCAAGCTAGTTTATTTGACTCACAGCCATGCTATTTTGAGGCTTAATTTTTCTGTGGCACTGGACTAGGTATAGTCTATTGGTAATTATGAAGTTGAGATGATTAAGGGTGGTGATACACAATGCTAATATACAATCTATATCTCTGACTCAGATTATTTTCAGAGGGAAGGTGTGGGTAATGCTTCATATAGACGTCTGCAATGTGTTTATTTATGGTACACAAAAGCGCTCACATATCAATCCAAATTTTAGGTACACAAAAATGCAGTTGCTGACTGGGTTTTATCTTTCCAAACTCATCCGAGGAGTAAAGCTGATCTAGACAATGGTATGGTATCACTTTCATTGATATATGGAAAAAAAAAATAAAAGAACAAGAAGCAAATTGACTGTAGATTTTGGTTTTGAGATGAGTAGATAAGTTCTGATCTTGTAGTTCTATTTTACCTCCTACAGCCATTCTTCTTCATACAGTGAGGACTAGGAGCTTATAATTTTGAAAGAAAGAAGATGGCGTTTACTTTCTTATTCAGCAGCCACTGAGTTAAATCTCTATATGTCTGATGATTATCTTTGAATAGGACAATTTTATGGGTTTCATGGTTCCAGAAGCTCACAGTTCCCTTCAAAAGATAATGCGGTATGGAGAAAGATATGTGCATTCTTATATAATCCCGAGCAAGCTTTTGCTTTGTAGCAGAGTTGTTAGTGGGCATTTTTGCAGTTGCCTGGGTTCAATTCATTCTATTTTACCTGTTTGCAGATTTTTATTCCAAATGGAAGTCATTTGGCAAGCACATACTGTGCCCTGGCAATACTGAAAATTGTTGGCTACAATTTATCTAACATCGATTCTGAATCCATGTTAACATCAATGAGAAATCTTCAACAGTCTGATGGAAGGTATGATCTTGAGCTGTTTCCATATCTCCCTCTCTTTCTTTTTTTTTGGTGATCTGAGATGATAGACTCCTCGGTAATCACACACAGACACCTTGCTTGGAAGTATGCAAGCAAGCACACTAAACTCCCTTAACATTCGTCGTCTTTATGTATGTTTATAGCAGTGCATTGATGGACCTTAAATTCTGCAGAACTAAAATTGTCTACAGATTCTGTTCCAGATGATTTCATTATAAACTAATCATATTTTGCTTTCCTTTCATAACGTTTCCATTTGGTCTAGATGCTATCTGATATACTATTACATTTTTCAGCTTTATGCCCATTCATATTGGGGCAGAAAGAGATCTTCGGTTTTTATATTGTGCTGGTAAGAGTGCTGATGAATAATTTATTGTACTCATCAAATTTTTGCTGTGTTTCTCAATGTTAATATATGCTTGCTAGTTGTTCTTACAGCGGCCATTTGCTTTATGTTGAATAACTGGAATGGCATGGACAGGGAGAAAGCTAAAGAGTATATATTAAATTGTCAGGTGAGAGTCATATAGGTTCTTTTATTCGACACTATTCATGTTTTGCTACTTTGTCTCAGTCAGTGGCCATATCCAAAGTGATATCTGGGAATGCATACTGACAATAATGTACTGTTTCTTCTGCAGTCATATGATGGCGGCTTTGGGTTGACTCCTGGCTCAGAATCTCATGGTACGGATAATCGCTGCTACTGCTCATTTCTCCATAATTAAAAGTTACATTGTGGCCTTGTCATGTGCTCTTGTCTTTGTAGTCTGGTTTTGCAGTATAACAGCACTCCACTGTATTTAGAAGCTTGGATGTGGACATAAAAATTAGGGAGCTACTATCTCTACAGCCTCCTAGACTTTGGGCACAGCATTTAAATTGAGCAACCAATTTTTCTCCTTAAGCAAACAATTAATTATAGAAGCGGACAAAAATTTCGAATCCTTTCTCTTCTGTGATCATCCCTAGAAAACACCATTACTACTTTTCATCCACCACTTCCCCTTCATCTTCTTCAGGAACTACTGCCTGGAATTCCATCACCATCAGACACTTACTTCATGGCCTAACCCTCACCACCATAAACACTATAAATTGCTGCCTAATCACCATACACATGCTGTCGTTGTACTGCCCAGAGCACTTTCACTTCCCCATACTTGCCAGTTGCCACCACTCACACTAAGTTGCCACTAGGTCGCAAGAGCAAGCTTGAATCAACTAGTACATGCCAATTCGTCTATGTTTGCTGCCGATCTTGCAATTGCTCATTCAGCGCCAATGCTGATTGGCCATGACTTTACCATTGTTGCTGTTCTACACTATCATTGCTGTTGAGCGACAACTACTGTTGCCTGCCTGATGCTCTTTTCTCTCTCTCTCTCTCTCTCTCTCTCTCTCCCTTCTCTACACCCTTCATGAGCAAGCTAAACCTGGTTTGTCACCTATCTCACCTTTCCATCATGAGCTTCTCTTGGGCCCACCACTGTCACATTCATTATTCAAATCACGATGCTGATCTATCATGATGGTGATTTCATCCTCTTCGGAGCCACCCCTTGGCTGTATCCTTCTGCAGTGCTGCCTCTATCACCTGAGCCTTGATCATCTTCTTGAAGTCTTGTGCCGGAGAACCTCCTTACCACTGATATGGATGGCTGAAGGAGCATACCCATTTTGATTATGCTCCGAGACTCTCTTTTCCATCTATTTCTTGTTTGTGTAAAGGAAAAATTATTTCTTGCTGAGATTCACCTAGTTCTTTGATATGTCAGCTGGTGAGTGGTTAAATAATCCTCATCCATTATGTCAATTGTATCTCCTTTCTTTTCTTTCTAAATAAAATGAGAAAAGAAACAGACACGGATTATGAGCTTAAACAATACACATTTTTTGACAATTCCAATTTTCGTTTTCTTATGGAGGTGGTTCAGTGGAATCAGGACGACCATTGACTTGTCTGACATCATACAATATTTGTTCTTTTGGCTAGTTTTGTTTTGTTGTTCATGAGTGTATAATTGTCTGTTTATATTAAATTATGTGTCTGAAGCCAAGTACACTGTGGACATATCCACACCCTAAAGCATACAACTGCATTTCGGTCTTCATTGACTAGCATAGCCATTTATAGACAATAAGATGTTGCAATCTCAAATCCATCATGAAATGTGATAAGATCTGCTTGCTGGAGATTAGTGATGGCCATAATTTTTCTGCATCTCTTCCTGGCAAGCACTGTCCATTGATGATTTTGTGCAACATTCATACGTCTGCATGCATGCATGCATGCAAAGCCACGTGTACTCAGTGACAGACAACCACACCCCCACTCCTAGATACAGACAAGCAGAGCATAGGGATAGTGATCACTTTGTTATCTATTTGGACTTTGTTGTTGATATTGTTGGGAAATTTGGATCTGAACTCCAAGCCATCAGCTTCCAACTGAACGAGAGTGATTTGTTGAGTTCTTTATATCCATCATGAATGCTAGGAAACAAGCCAAGAGAACAATCATACCATGGGTTTGTAGCTGGTGTAGAACATTGGCAAATCTCTGGAGAGTAACTGGAATTGCAAGTATCTCAGGGCCAACCCTCTAGTCTACTGCCACATAGATTGAGGTTTCCTGCTGTGGGTATAAGCCAATTTCCAGCATGGCAATGAAGAAGCCTAATGGATAAAATTAGGTTCCGCGTTATATCACAAATCCAGCCTCATGTGCTTTCATTGTGCATCCAGAGAAAAGAAAATCCTAGTTAAGTCAGTGGAACCTACAGCGAACTGTCAGTGGAACCTACAGTGAACTGTTCCCTGTTGATTGCAAACCTACAGGCCCCTAGGCAAGGATGTCCAAAATATGTGGGGAGTGGCAAGCATGTCTGATTACTGTCTTCATTGTTTTTGAGAATTGAGAACTACCAGAACAGGGATTCAGATTGATTTATTTCCTTGATCTATTTATATGATTTTCTTGGGTTTTTTTTTTTTTTTGGGGTCATCTCTTGGGGTATACTTTTGTTCACTGGTAATCAAGGTTGTTATGCCTAGGAAATTCATATATTATCATTCACCTGAAAACATTTTGTGAAGCAGATCTTGCATAGTCTTGTAAATTGCCCTTTGTATTTTTGTCTTTTGAAGAATTCTCCACTGGATTGGTTATTGATGACTAATACCAATATTTTCAGTGGCTCAGGTGGTGCTGCATATTGTGCCATTGCATCTCTGCGATTGATGGGATTCATTGGAGATGATTGTTTGTCTAATGCATCTGCACCCAGTTCAAAAGCAAATATACTGTCACTACTCGATTGGAGCTCGCAGGTTCGATATCCACACTTGTTGGCTACTGTATGATTGCTGAAGCTGCATTTTAAAACGTGCTGCAAGTGAACTGAAATCAAGCACAAATTTGAAAAACTAATCAAATATGGTCAGTGGTAACATTTTCTGACTCCGTAAAATCTTCTCTTTCTTTTATTTCTTTCATCCAGAGGCAGTTTGCTGATGGTGGAATTCAAGGTAGACCCAATAAGCCTAGTGATACATGTTATGCCTTCTGGTGAGTGAAAAAAATCCATTCGGAACTTCCAAGCTAGTGTTGTTCATTGTGCCTTGACATATGTAATCTTTCCACATAGGATTGGAGCAACGATGGGGACTCTAGGGGCAAACAAATTTATTGATGAGATAGCATTGAGAAGCTTTCTATTGACTTGCCAATCTGAGGTGATAAATAGCTTCTTTTTGCTTTTATGTTTACTTGATCTGTAATAATTATATTCAAGCAGAGTCAAGTCAAACAAAATTTATAGTTGAACTTAAGTCTGTTCAATTTTTGAAGACATGATAATCAACAAAAGCTCGATCCCACTTGTTCAAATTTCAAATGCAGTGCAAAGAATAATGGCATCGGTGTATGTTTTATTATGTATAAACAATTAAATCAAGCTCAACTTGATAAGCCATCTAGTTTATTTGATCCCGAAAAGATGAGTCAGTTCGAGCAGCTAGTGAGTCTTGAGTAGCTGGATCATTTTCTGCCAGTATCACAATATTCAATTTATTTGGTTGTGGTTTTACCATCTTCCTAATCAAGGGTTATTATGATTTGGCGGGAGTCTGCTGTTCAGTGTTGTATCTTGAGTTTTGTCGATCATTTCTGGACTAGAATAGTTGATTTCATCCAATGCTAATGCACATCTACCTTGAAGATTGTATATATCAAGCTATGGAACAGTATATTCATGCTAGTATGTTAAGAGTGTCAGTACTATGCACAATAGTTTTACATGAGTTGAATTGTTGGAACTATTTCCCTTTCTGGTCATAATAGACCTTACTAAAATGCTTTGTTTAAGCAAAGGAAGGCATTTGCCTGGAGCATTGCAAACTGACCTTATGATTGATTATTATTTTAACCTTGTGCCCCTATGGAAATAGGTCAGTTTGACTAAGTTTCCCCCTTGTCATAATTAAGAACAGGCATACTCAGTTAGAAATAAAAACAACGAAATATCGAACTGCTTATATTATTTTCCACCAAATCTCAGCAATTGCTTTGTTCTCTGCTCTAGATCTTTCTATGTTGAAGTGCCTGATGTTATTGTCCCTTTTTTAATTTTCTTATGCTAGTATGGTGGGTTCGCTAAGTTCCCTGGAGAGCATCCAGATCTGTATCACTCTTACTATGGATTGGCTGCATTCAGTATCCTGGGTGAAGCTGGACTAAAGCCACTCTGTCTGGAACTTGGAGTGACAGAAGCTGCTGCAACGGGTCTATGACTGACTTCGTCATTGGTCAGAATCAGCTGTGCCACACACAGTGGCCATTACTGGTGCTCCCAGTTGTCTGTATGATTATGCCATTTGTGACATAGCTCTCTAGGAAATGAGTTTATTTAACTTTAGCCATTGTTTTGGTGTCTGAATATAACGTTCTTGAGGGAGATATTTTGTTTCTTCTTCTACTGGAATATCTATACAACGGCAGGTTTACAGCGTCTTGGTCTGTAAAGCGATCTGTTGTGCCAAATATCATTAAAATTTGGCATGGTTCTTATGCACCATATAGGATTCAATACTGAGCATGTGCCAATTCTTGTGAAGGGTGCTCTTTGCCGTGATCAACGGCTATGCAATTCGCCTCATTGAAGTCAGTAAAGTTTCCAATAATCTGTTCGTTGCAAGCATGACAAATTTGTTCAAAATCAAGGAAGCCCTGTACTGTAGAGCTGTGATTGAAAGGTGCTGCATTTTTAATCCAATTGGCCACCCGCATGATGGGCATGAGGACTGTCCAAATGAAGATCAATGTGCTACATGTTGCATTTGAAGACAAAACGACCAGGACGAAAAGGGCCAATCTGTACCCTTCAAAATCACCCACAAAAGCCCTAACTGCAAAGTCACTCACTAACTCTATCCAAAAAAAAGAAAAATCACTTACTAACCGAAAAACTGAGAAATGTAAACTAGCAGCCACCGTTGCTACTGCTGCTATTGCCGGCCATCATCATCTCTCAGCATTTCTGCTTTGACAAAAATTATCAAAAAAGTCTTGAACTTATTATGTGGTAACCAATTCAATCATAAACTTTCTAATTTTCGTAATTAGTCTTAAATCTGTTGATAAATTATTAATGTAATTCTTTTAGCTAATTTTGTCCGGAAATCAATGACATGGATGTGGCCATCTTAATTGTCACGATGGCAATGACATTGATGATTTTTTCAAATTTTTAAGAACATGTATGATTTGTTTTTTGGGTTGAAAATCCAATCAATGAAAGAAAAGAAAAATAGAAAAGATACGGGAAAGGAAAAAAAAAACTTAATGAAAATTATAATAATTGTCCATGTCAATTTCGATCATGTCATATATAACCATGATGTCGACTAACTATTACATTAGAGATTTTCAATCAAAATTAGCGAGAATAATTAAATAAGCAAAATCATCATAAGGTTTAATACTAAATATTCAAATTATCAAAAAAATAGAATAAAATTATTAAAAGTAAATAATTTAGGACTGAATTATAAGTTATATAATAGATTTATGATTATTTTTTTTAGAGTTATTAATTTTGCGTCGTTGTGCGCTCTCTCTCTCTCTCTCTCTCTCTCTCTCTCTCTCTCTCTCTAAAAATAAAAAGGCAAAATAAAAAGCTAAGTGGTGGCCTATAAGCTCTCTCTCTCTCTCTCTCTCTCTCTCTCTCTCTCTCTCTCTCTCCCCTGTGGGAAAAAAAAATCTTATTTATATTTTGCTGTCGTGGTGCCTACCACGAGTTGAATTAGCCTCACATTTGGAAATACTAATGCGACATCTTTATTTAGTCGACTGATGGCTTATTTGATTAAAAAAAAAACCGGAAATAAGCTCCGAAAAATGAAGTCATAGATTTCAGCCCGTTTGGTTTAACTTTGGGGCAATGTCTTTGAAAAAATGCAAATATCTTTGGGTTAAGAGAGTTTTCCGAAATACAAATAGCATATAGACTTCGTTCGTTTTACGGAAAATGTGGCGTTTCTAGAAAATATTTTCCAATAAGTCATTTTTCAAGAAAATGTAATTATTTTCCGGTGTTCAATTGAAACCTAAACTTTGAGTAAAAAATATTTTCCATCGTTCGTTAACTAATTTAATTGTTTAGGAAAAATTATCAAAATTTTGAATTTTAATATTTTTAATTGAACAAAAAAATTAGTTTTATTTTTTTAAAATGAATTTTAAATTATTTGTATTTTTTAAAAATCAAAATTTTTATTATTTATTATCTTTTTCTTTCTTTTTCCTTTTTCTTCTCCTTTCTCCTTCCTCCTCCTTCCTTCGCTATGGTAGGCCTGACAATGGCCGGCTACTTGGCGGTTGACCAAGATGTGGTCACCAGATCCAACGAGCTCAAGGCTCGGCCGATCTCACCCGAGCTCGCTAGAGGTTCACCGGGCTCTAGTAAGCCGCAAGCTCGACGGATCTGGTGGGGAGCTCGGAGCTCGCTTGGATTGGGAGCCCAAGCTCCGCCACCAAATCAAGGAGCTTGTGGCTCGCCAAAGCTCGGTGAACCTTTGGCAAGGCCCGAGCTCCACCCTAGGTTGGCGACGCTTCACCACACCGGCTTGGGGTGAGGCTCGAGCTGGCTCGCGGCTTGTTGCCGGCAGCCACCGTTAGCCAGCCAAGGCCAAGGAAGAAGGTTACACAAATAGGATTTCTAACTATATCACCTCATGTGGCACGTTACATGATATTACAAAATGGAGTGTTTTTTTTTTTATATTATTTTACTCTAATTCTCAATTTACTTTCAGAATTTTGCTATGCCTCTTTGTAAAGAGCGGAAGTTGAAACATATACTTAAAATTAAATGTCCCCACTCTCAGCCCTCTTATAAGGTTGTTAGATTTTGAAATGTCATCGTTTTTTTTTTCCCATTTCTCTTGTATGTTTTAGAAGATCACTGTAATGCTTTTTTTTTTTTTTTTTGCTTCTACTAATCTATTTCTCTAAATTAACCGGTGCGTGTTTTGTCTCTCGTGTAAAAATTTTTTGATTCTTAAGAATAGTTCAAAAGGTCAAAGATATGTTCATCCAATAAGCAAGAGTTTGTCTTTTTGGAATTTGGCCTTTCCTACCACCCTAAGGGTGCGTTTGGTTCAATATTCCCAAGAGACTTTTAGCCTCTAAAGTCTCTTTGGGAAAATCTTTGGGATTTGTTTTGACAATAATTTTAAAGTAGCTTTCAAGTGAAAGTCGAAGTATTGGGAAGATTAAAAACCCAATGTTAATAAAGACTAGTTTTGAATTTTCAACATTTGGCTAAATGTTGAAACTTAATTTTTTCTTCCAAAACTATCTCACTCATTCTTCAAATTTTTTATTTTGCTCTCATTATTATTTTTTTAAATGCAAAATAATGCTAAAAAAATCAAATATATATAAATGCAAAAAAAAAAAAAACATTTTGGTATTTAAAAAAATATTTTGGTATTTTAAAAAATATTTATATATTTGATTTTTTTAGCATTTTTCAAAATTTATATTTTTGCATACATTACTTTTTTTAAAATTTTAAAATTAAAAATTAAAAAATTCCAATGAAGGATTTGATCTCTTTTTTAATATATATATATATATATATATATATATATATATATATATATATATATATATATATGTGTGTGTGTGTGTATGTGTGTGTGTGTGTGTGTGTGTGTGTGTGTGTGTGATTTTTTTAGTATTATTGTCAAAATTTATATTTAAAAATTTGCATACATTATTTTTTTTTTCAATTTTAAAAATTAAAAAATTAAAAATTCTGATGAAGGGTTTGGTCTTTTTAAATATATATATATATATATATATATATTTGGGTTTTTAGCATTATTTTCAAATTTATATTTAAAAAATGTGCGTTTTTTACATTATTTTTTCAATTTTAAACAAATAAAAAATAAAAAATTTCCGCAAAGATTTTGTCTTTTTTTTTTAAGTATATATTTTTTTTTAAATATATATATATATATGTATGTATTTTTTTTAGCATTATTGTGAAGATTTATATTTAAAAGTTGCATACATCATTTTTAGTCAATTTTAAGCAAATAAAAATTTAAAAATTCCGATGAAGGGTTTGGTCTTTAAAAAAAATTATATATGTATTCAAGTTTTTTAGTATTATTATCAAAATTTATATTTAAAAAGTTGCATACATAATTTTTTTCAATTTTTAACAAATAAATTTAAAATTTAATATTAATCAACAAAAGAGTTTTTCAAATGTGTTTTCTACCAAATGACATTTCTCTCAAAGTTATTTCTCAAAACATAGTTTACCAAACAATTTTTGCATTTACCTAAAATCCTTTAGGCTAAACTCGCTTTACATTTTCCCAATAGGCTTTTAAAATACTTAATCAAACGCACTCTAAGAACTAGTAATTTCCCAATTTGTCCGCAATCAAATGAAAATTAGAACAAATGATTATGCTTTCTCACTAAAACTCAAAATGTTATTTAAATTTTTAAAAAAGATTTTGAAAAAAACATGAACTTACCGTGCCAATAAATATGATGTAATTTTTTTAAGATTAAAGCTCCGTTTATTTCGAGAAAATGTGGAGTTTAATGATCGACAAAAACTTGAAAGTAAATTACAAATTTTTTTCTTCGGTATGAAAAGTTCAATTTGATTTTCCATCCACACTATTTTTAATAAAATTTTTACTTTATTTTTTAAAAATCAAAATTTTAATTTTTTTTTTATTTTCCTCATTCTTCTTCTACAATTAGTTGCCAGCCATGAACCGAGGCTTGCCTTGGGCTAGTCGTTAGTCGTCACCGTGGCTAGCAATTGATCGAAGAAGAAGGAGGAAGAAAAGAAAAAAAAAAAAGGAAAAAATAAAATAAAAATTTTAAAAAGTAGAAAAATATAAAAATAAAAATTATATTTAAAAATTAAAAATAAAATAAAATTTTATTAAAATGAGTACACAAAAAATAATCATTAGTTCATTTTCAAAATTCATCTAAGCACCGGAAAACATTATTATTTTCTCAAAAAAATATTTTTCAAAAATGCTATATATTTTTTGCGAAATGAATTGAGTTCACGTAAAAAGCGAAATAAAAAAACCAATCAAGCTTTTGCGAACCAAGGAAACTAAGAAAAATGACGTCCGATTTTCGCCTTCCATTCTACGCCGACCCGCCCAGCCCCCGGGGGCCGCCACGTGTTTGCCTACGTGGCCCGCGTCATCGCCACTTCGAGGAACCCGGGATTCTTCGTCCTTCGTTAATGGCCCTCCTTCCCCCGACCGACCAGTCACATCCCCTCGCCCCTTTCGTTCTCCTCCTCTCGTTCGCTCCCGCTCCCATCATCCGTCCATCCACCCCCCCCGCCATGATCCAACGGCTGCCGATCCCATCGCCGAACCTTCTGGAACCCCCAAACCCTAACACCCCCAACCCCCCTCCCTGTAAATATATACGTTCTCCGTCCTCCCCCTTCCCCTCCCACACTATCTTCCTTCCCAAATTTCCTCCCGATCGTCTTCTTTTTCTTCTTCATCTCTCTTTCTCTTTCTCTCTCTCTCTCTCTCAATCCGTCGATCTGCCGTGAAACCAAGGTCCGAGCATGGCCGGGAAAGGAGAGGGGCCGGCGATCGGCATTGATCTCGGGACGACGTACTCGTGCGTCGGCGTGTGGCAGCACGACCGGGTCGAGATCATCGCCAATGACCAGGGCAACCGCACCACCCCGTCCTACGTCGCCTTCACCGACACCGAGCGCCTCATCGGCGATGCCGCCAAGAACCAGGTCGCCATGAACCCCATCAACACCGTCTTCGGTAAGCTTCCGACCGTGTTTTCCGTTGCTCCTGATCTGAAAATTGCCGCTAGATCTGGGCGGTGTTAGGTTGATTCGATATTGTGCGCGACGTGAGTTTGGGTAGATTTGTGTAGGGTCGAATGTAGGTGGTCGTATGGCTGACGACGGACGTTAGCTATAATGATGTCTCGATCTGCCGTTGGCGTTGAGTCTGCATGCTGGATTGAGGTCGTTAGTATATCCGATTTGTGTAACTGGTTGGAAAACTCCTGGTTTCGAGTTTGGATTTGTCGAGTGTGGCTGCATGATACATCTGACGAGATCGGTTTTGGCAAATCTGTGTTAGTTCATTACGTCCTGGGGCATCCTGACTGAGATTTCGTACATAGCTGTTGTATACAACCGGTAACATGGGCCTTCTCCGTAGATATACTGCGCCTTTTTTCTTCAGATAGATGGTGTCCTTACATCCATGTGGCGAGATCGCTCTGTTATTTGGCCATTGAAACGGCTTGACATCGCGCTGGTTGTGTTTTAATTTGTGTGTCGAAAACGAATTTTGTTAGCAAGTGCTTAATTCTGTCGACATCATCGTTACTCCTCTATGTTATTATTGGTTTGCAGTTCTTTATTGTCTCTGTGGTGTTTAATATGTATTTGATTTATTGGCAGATGCTAAGAGGTTGATTGGAAGGAGATTCAACGACTCCTCGGTCCAGAGTGATATTAAGCTCTGGCCCTTCAAGGTGATCCCCGGACCTGGTGAAAAGCCAATGATTGTTGTCACCTACAAAGGTGAGGAGAAGCAGTTTGCTGCTGAGGAGATCTCGTCCATGGTGCTCATAAAGATGCGTGAGATCGCCGAGGCATTCCTGGGCTCGAATATCAAGAACGCAGTGGTCACCGTCCCTGCCTACTTTAATGACTCTCAGAGGCAGGCCACCAAGGATGCCGGTGTCATTGCTGGCCTCAATGTCATGCGTATTATCAATGAGCCGACTGCTGCGGCCATCGCTTATGGTCTTGACAAGAAAGCCACCAGTACAGGAGAGAAGAATGTATTAATTTTTGATCTTGGTGGTGGTACATTTGATGTGTCCCTCCTAACTATCGAAGAGGGTATCTTTGAGGTGAAGGCAACAGCTGGAGACACTCATCTTGGCGGTGAGGACTTCGATAACAGAATGGTGAACCACTTTGTTCAAGAGTTCAAGAGAAAGCACAAGAAGGATATCAATGGAAACCCAAGGGCTCTTAGGAGATTGAGGACAGCTTGTGAAAGGGCGAAGAGAACTCTCTCCTCCACTGCCCAGACAACGATTGAAATCGATTCTTTGTATGAGGGTGTGGATTTCTACTCTACAATCACCCGTGCCAGATTCGAGGAGCTCAACATGGACCTCTTCAGGAAGTGTATGGAGCCAGTTGAGAAGTGTCTCAGGGATGCAAAGATGGACAAGAGCACTGTCCACGATGTTGTCCTTGTCGGTGGTTCCACTAGGATCCCCAAGGTTCAGCAGCTATTGCAGGATTTCTTTAACGGGAAGGAGCTCTGCAAGAGCATCAACCCTGACGAAGCTGTGGCTTATGGTGCGGCTGTTCAAGCTGCAATTTTAAGTGGCGAGGGCAATGAGAAGGTCCAGGATCTATTGTTGCTGGATGTCACACCCCTCTCTCTTGGTCTGGAAACTGCAGGAGGTGTCATGACTGTGTTGATCCCAAGAAACACCACTATCCCCACCAAGAAGGAACAAGTATTCTCCACCTACTCGGACAACCAACCTGGAGTCCTTATCCAGGTTTACGAGGGTGAGAGAGCCAGAACAAGGGACAACAACTTGTTGGGCAAGTTCGAGCTTTCAGGCATTCCTCCGGCACCTAGGGGTGTTCCCCAAATTACCGTCTGCTTTGACATTGATGCCAACGGTATCTTGAACGTCTCTGCCGAAGACAAGACCACCGGCCAGAAGAACAAGATCACCATCACCAACGACAAGGGGAGGCTGTCCAAGGAAGAGATCGAGAAGATGGTCCAGGAGGCTGAGAAATACAAGTCTGAGGATGAGGAGCACAAGAAGAAGGTCGAAGCCAAGAACGCACTGGAGAACTATGCCTACAACATGAGGAACACAATCAAGGATGAGAAGATCAGCGCCAAGCTATCTGATGGGGACAAGAAGAAGATTGAGGATGCCATCGATCAAGCCATCCAGTGGCTGGACTCAAACCAGCTGGCCGAGGCCGACGAGTTTGAAGACAAGATGAAGGAGCTCGAGAGCATCTGCAACCCCATCATTGCAAAAATGTACCAGGGCGCAGGGGCTGATATGGGTGCCGGCGGCATGGATGAGGATGCCCCTCCCTCGGGCAGCAGCGGTGCTGGTCCCAAGATTGAGGAGGTCGATTAAGTTGCTGGAATTTTAAAGATGACCTAGGCCTAGGTCTCGAGCGATTGGGTTGTTTCTACTACTTTTTTTAGCAATATTGAAGTTTATTTTTCTGCTTTTTATTTTCCTGTGCCCCTATTATTGGCATTGAGTCTGATTTTGAGCGATATTCATGAGTTTATGCATTGTGATGTTCCGGTGTCACGAGAAAAGCAGTGGATTAATGATGACACGTGCTGATTGCTAGACGCGTCAAGGATGGATACATGTGGTGATTTTCCTGTTGATAGCACATGTTCTTGTCTCCAAAGGTTATACCTTATTTGATAAGTGGGAAGACTTGCTATTGGGTCGTCATGTCCTCCTGGAAATTGGACGGTGAGGATAGGGGTGTAAAAAAAAACCCGATCCGACCCGATCCGAACACGAAACAAATGTAAAACGTGTTCGGGTAACAAACATGAAACAAGCAGAATATATGTTTTGGGTCGGGTTTAGGGTTGGAACATTGTTCGGGTCGGGTTTAGGGTTGGAACATTGTTCGACTCGAAACACGTTAAGACCCTTGTTCCAATTTCCAAACAAGTCACCAAACACTAAACACTAAACAGATGTGTTTTCGAGAACCCCTCCCCTTTTGCTTCTTCTCAGACGACTATGCTTCTCGTGGATTCCGTTTCGCTGCTGCCCTTTGGTCGACGCACCTCCTCCTCCTTGTCGCCACCCCTCGTCTCAACGCCGGAACCCTAGCCACCGTCGAATCAATCGATCGTCTCGTCTCAACATCGGAACCCTAGCCACCATCAATTCCTATTGTTTTAGTAGGAAAACGCTGGAGCTGTCAATTTCGATTTTTCCTCGGAGTCGGGAGAAATTCTGCCGCGACTTCTCACACGCACGTTTACACGACGGCTTGATCTAGGGTCTTTAAATTCGTCAGGCATCGGAGCTCTTCTCGTTCTTGGTAAGCTTTCGTTCTTCAGACACCATCTCTGCTCCTTTTTTTTTTTTTTTTTTTTTTTTTTTGTTTCTTGGATGCTTATCTTCAATTGGTGTTTCTTTCTTTCTTTTGGGTATATCGTGGTTTTGCGGTGTCTCGTTTGGTGTTCTGGTTCTTGGTGGGTCTCTCTGTTGATGGGTCTTTCTTGTTCGAGCTTATCTTGTTAAAATGAATGGTTGATTGGAGTGTGAATGGGATATTCTGTGGATAGGCTTCGGCGAAGCGGTTCTGGGTGACGGGGAGAGGGAAGATTGTGCTAAGGGGAGCTAGGAAGCAACATCTGTTGGCGAAGAAGAACGCCAAAAGGAAGTTACGGTTGTCGAAGTTGGTGTGTTCTTTTTTTTTTTTTTTTTTTTTTTTTTTTTTTTTTTTTTTTTTTTTTTTTTCTGTGCAATTCTTGCTGTCATTGTTGCTAACTTGCTATTGCTGGTTTTGTGCTGCTGCTATTAATTTGATATCTTGCTTCTTTAGCATTCTATGTGCGGAGTGATGGTTTTTGCTTTGCTGGATTGTTTGCCTGAAGGATTAAGATGCTGATGCCCTGCCTGGTGCTATTTTGAAGAAGACTCTAACTGTTTGTACCATGGTTAAATTCTTCAACGGGGTCTTTCTTTCTTCTACTAGGTTCAAATCTCTACTAAAAAGTTTTATATTTTTGAGTTATCAAGATATTTGCAAACTCCAAGGAAGAGGTACTCTGGCTCCTAGACATGCTTGATTGGAGGAAATAAGGGATCGGTGCATTGAAAGCGAGAATAGCAGTGTAACTTGTTCATTAATATGTATTTCTCGTATGTCGGCTATTCCTTAGCGGCGCAACCGGTACCGAGTATGAGGAATATCTATGGGATTTGCCTTCATGTCAATACTACAATTAGCTGGATCGATGTGGAGTTTATGTCACTGTTGTACATAGTCTCTGTCCAATTTCAATAAAAATGTGCATTCGTCAATGTCAAGTCCGAATTTTGTTGCTTCTTTACTATTTGGTTTGGCACTGAAAAAGCTAGAGATGGTACAATGATGGCTTAACTAGCCATTTCAATTGTTGCAGATATTGCATGCTTTTGACATTGGATTGAATTGATCTTGGTTAGAGTTCCTTTACTGATATTTTTGCTGCCATGAAGCTTTGATGACACCACATGCACAACCCCTTTTTGGTTCCCCCTCGGGTTGGCTTAGTGTGGATTAATCTTGTTATCTCATTCTTGTTATCTCATATTTAGATGAGCATTTGCTAGGAACAGTGTGGCTTTTGATTTTGTGTGCTTGGTGTGTTTGCGCATCAGCAATCTACAAGCATGCCTAAGCTTGTAATAGAAGTAGAAGCCAAAGAGAAAGAAGCAGAACAACGACAACGACTTGAGATGCAATCACTGGTGAAGTAAACCACGACAATGATGAATGATGAGTAGAGAATCAAACGTTTCCATGAAAGGAGAATTGTTCCATATGTATGTTTCTCATTTTCTTGTCTGCAACTGCAGGATATTTCAACAGATTGTAATGGTAGGTGGCATTCTCATCCGTGGGTTGTACTAAGCCTCCGTTACATTAGATGGTCTAACGTGAAAAAAAAAAAAAAGGTGAAAACCCAGAGACCTAACCCGACCCGAAATACATTTGATATTCTGATGTGTTTCGGGTCGGGTCGGGTAATATCAAGACCTGACCTGACCCGACCCATTTACACCCCTAGCGATAGGATGCAGAATCTGTAGGATTACCCGTCAATGATAAAATTTACTGGGACGCGTGAAGTAAACCTGATATTGATTGAGCAAAGCCCGTGTCAGAATCTATCGTTTTTTCCGGCAAATAATTTTGCATATATTTTATGAAATGATTAATCAATAAAATATTTTTTATTATTGATAATAATTTATTTTAAAATATTTTTATGGATAATAAGAATATTTTTCATCTACTTATCTTTATAAGCCAGACAAAGGGTGTTTTTAAAAAAGTATATTTTAATTCATTTTTTGTATTAGGGATGCGTTTGTTTGGGGAAATTTTTTTAAAAAAAGATAAATACTTTTAGATAAATTATTTTTCAGGAAAATGTTTGGTTTTTTTTTTTTTGGTGATATATGATTACAAATATTTTTCGATGTTCATATCTCATTTGGAAAATGATTTGAATCTAATGACTTTATTTTAAACAAATAAAGAATCTTTTTTGAATGATTCTTATTTCCTTTTCATTTTTCGGCTGTGTTTGAAAACTGCTTTGCAAATGGGCTTTAAACACTTAAAGTCATTTGGGCTAAATATGAGGTATTTGGGAAAATTTTTACAAGTTTCATTAGCCAAAAGCTAGCCTTCTCAAGGTGAAAGCCCAAGGCTGGTCTTAGGATGCCTTGGGCTTTCAGCCTTTTGCAAATGTAAAAATTATTATTCATCATCTTCCGTGTTCATTGTTTATCTTCTCCATTGAGGGCGGTTGGGGGTTGCGTATGGCTGCGAGGGGCTAACGACCAACTAGAGGGAGGCTAGTGACCATCACGTGCAACTGGCATAGCCTTGGCGATAGCCGATCGGGGTCACGTGACCCAGGCTCGGCTCTCGCCAAGGTTGTGCGATCTAGGTGTGACCCTCGTTGAGGCCCCCTGACCTCAAGTGAGGATCTCACCAAGGGTCGTGCTACCTCTGTCGGTGGTCGCCCAACCTCAGGCGACCCTCGCCAATGGTTTCCAGGGGCCACCTAAGGTCCAGCAACTTTAGACGACGGTCATTGCCAACGATCCCATATTGCCGGTGGCCGTTGCCCTTATATGCTTTGTAAATATAAGTTTTCCAAACACCATTTTGTTCAAAGATACTATGTAATGGACTTTTAGATTATAAGTTTCCAAACGCAATTTATATTTTGAAAAACCCATTTCACTTAAAGTCTTTGTATTTTCATAAAGACTTTCTCCAAGCATCCTTCCTCCTCCATTGCGCGTAGGCCTTAGCAATGGTCACGGTAGGCCACTAATGCTTTTCTCGAGGCTTGACGAGGTTCGACTTGGTTGGCCTCGGGCAAGGTCGAGCCTTGTCGGATCCCTTGATTGTGGGCGATCTCGAGCTTGCAATGGCAAGGTAGAGCTCCCCCAAGGCTAGCGAGCTTGACCTTGCTCAAGGTCAATGCTTGCTAGCTTGCGCCGGCCCTCGTCTATTGCCAATCGCTTGCGGAGGAGGAAGGATAAGAAAAAAAGAAAAAGAAAAAAAAAAAATAAAAGATAAAAATTAACAAATTGGAATTTTAAATAAAAAATAAAATGTCCAAAAATTGAAGATGAGCAATTTTGGAAAGTGTTTTTACCTTTTTAAATTTAGGAATTTACTTTTCTATTTTTATGCATGAATTTTTTTTTATTAGAAAGTGTTTTCAGTTCACTAATCATTTTCGGTAAATCATGAGAGTAAAAGTTCAAAACACTAATCCCGGGAAAATACTTTACGTCAAACAAATGCACCCTTAGTTTTAAGTGTAGATTAGATAGACTGTTAGCTAACCCATCTAATAGCGAATACTTTACTTTTGGTAATGGTGTTTTAGAGGCAAGAAAACCCGTATTATTCTCACCTAAGAGGTCTCGAGGTCGGATCCATCCGCGCTTGTAGTGCCGAAAAATTGAGATTTTTTAGTTAGTGGGCTGTAGGGCGGACCGGCCTCCACCCTTTTTTCTGGTCAAAAAAGGAACAAAACAAGCACTTTAATCCGCCGAGTGAGAGTCCACCAGCAACTCGTGAATCAGAGACTAAGAAATGGAAAAAAATAAGAACCGGAAAAGTAATGGCAACCCGAAAAGGAATCGCTTTTGCCACGGGCTCGTATAAGGAAAACTGAGCTTTTCTGTAGTGTTAAAAACAGCAAGTTGAGAGCACTGGGGATGACATTGCCTTGCGATACGATACGAGGGGCGAGGCTTTGATCTGTCGCTGTCGTGGCCCTTGCCCATATTGAATCCGGATGAACTTCGGGGACTGGATCTTGCTTTTGCCCCCTCTCTCCCTTTTGTCACTTCTCCACCAAAGGTGCTCGTGACTTTTGCGGAAAAGCCACGGCATCTAGTCATCATCCATCGATCTTCGGCCGCGGAGAACTCCCACTAAAAGGAAGAACAACAATTGAGCAGATCAGATAGGATGGCGAAATTGATTAAGTTGATTCGGGGTGAAGCTACTGACAGAGCCAGTGACATTAGAGACTGATAGGATAGCGAGATTGATCATATTATTACATATCTCTAAAGGTTTGATCCTGAGAATTAGTCGCCTTTGATTGTTAAAAAAATAAATCTCGATCATTTATTTAAATTTTCTGAAGTGTTTGTGGGGTCAAAATTTATTATGGTACAGCATTTTTTGGAATGGTGGATTGGTCCCTCCAGAGACAATAGCTTGCTTCAAGATTACTCATGCTAAGCTTGAAGCCACCCTCTACAAGCCATGAGACTCCTCAATTTCACCCTCACTTTAATTGGACCTAGTGTTGACATAGAATTGAACAAGGTTTTGATGGATGACACAAGTTTTAAACCTGAAAAAAAAAAAAAAGTGTAGACAAGTTGTAGACACTAGACATTAAATTTGTAACTGGGTTTTGACTATATTTTGGCCGGAAGTCAACAACTAAAAATTTAATTTGAAAGGTACAATTTGGTCGTCCTTTGCAAGAGCTTTCCAAGGACACCCAATTTGACCAAATCAAACAATTGGATCGCTAGATATTACTACTTTTAACTGTGAGAGTCTCAATTCAATAAGATTGGATAATCATAATTTTCGCAAATCAGCTAATAAGATCACATGGATCTGATCGTGAGCTTTCTAGCGCTTCAAGAATCACTTCAATGGGAGTTTTGTCAAGAGAAATATGTGACTTAACATCTTGAATGCTCATTTGTCCTCACTCGTGGAAATCAACAATCCTGACATTTTCTAGGAAAGAGGCCACATTTCCAAAAAGTCAAGCCACGAGCTCTACATGGACGTGAGAATAGTCAAATTGAATGATGGATGAGAACAAAATGGGTGATCAAAGATTAGTCAAGGTCAAAGGAATATACATACGTGTGAATATGTATGTATGCACGTGTGTGTATATATATATATTTCCTTTCTTTAAGGACGTCAAGTTTCAAGACGGGCCAGCCCATGACTGCGACGTGGCAGTGGCAAGGTCAGATCGATGCGGTGCTGCACAGCGCCGGCTAACCCCGTGCAAGGACGGGCCGATGATGAGCATGGTGGGGGTGAAACTTGCGCAAGGCTTTTTTTTGGCGATGTGCAAGGCTATTCCGGTCTTGTGCAAGGTTCCATACTGATGGTAACTCTCGTTTGCATTTTTCTTAAACGTAAGTTTGCTCTAGCCTCTTCCTCACTTTTGATAGAAATTCTCTCTCATTAAAGGTTCATTCGATTTGTAGTGTTTGGTGTGAAGGCATCAAAGCTCCCTTGGTCCAGGTACGTCCCTCAACCTCCAAATTTATCACATCGTTGCGTCATATTGTTTTTATTTGCAATATCATATCACGGGTAATTATTGATAGGTCATGTTATTTTCTTATAACGTTTTGAATACAATATGTCATGAATATTATCATGTCATGTCATTTTATTTTCATATTTTGAATCTAAATTGATAAGTCTTGGTGTATGTAAATATTGCCATGTCATGTGATTTGCAATCGTGTTTTAAATATATAGTGAATGTGGCCGGTAGGGGCGGGCTTTGCCATAGGCTAGCAAGCTCAACCTTGTGGACCCTCACCTCTAACTGGTTGTCAACCATTGCCTCTAACTAGTTGTCGGACCTTGACGATGAGCTATAGGAACAAAGGAAGGGAAAAAAAAGAAAAAAAGAAAATAAAATAAATAAATAATTCACAAAAATTATTAAAATATTTATAAAAATTGTTCATGTGATGATTGGCATCTATATCAATAATTTTGGACAAAATTATTCGGATGGATTAAATTACCACAAATGCAAATATTTTGTGATTCAATTGGCAAAATGAAGGTTTAGAATTGAATTGATACAATTATAATAAATTTAAGATTTCTTTGGAAATTTTCTTGCATGACATATATCTTATCCCATGTGGTGCTTTGATTTTGAAATCATTTACTTTAACTTGCTACAAGCCACATGTCCTTGTCAAGCGTGCAACTATCCCATGGGGGTATCTTCTCCCGCGGAAACCCAACTCTGCTAATCTTTTCGTTTTGCTTTTTTTCCTTTTTTGCAAAATGGATATATATTAGCAGTGGCACTTGGCTTATTAGATGGAAAAGCACATCGTGGTCCAGCAGCGCCTACTTGCAAGGCTTGTCCCATTGCTAGGGTTTTGGATTATAGAAATCCAAAGGTCAGATTCACTTCATCCCTTGGAATGCGGCAGTGATGGCGGGGGCATCATGCAATATTCTATTCCAAGAGATAATCCATCTTCTAGGAAATTCTAGGAAATTCAAAAGCGGCGGCTTCGCAAGAGTCGTATGCAAATTTGCTACTTCAATCTCAAAAGGAAGAATACAAAAATGGTTGAACCCAAAAGCAGAAGAATATAGGAAAATTAGGCTTTTCATTCAACCAACTCTCTTCTCTTTCTCAAGACTTGAAAGAAAAATTAAAATCACTAGTGGGTTACAAAATTGAACATTACCTACATTTATATTTTAATTTAGGTGCATGGGACAAAAGATATGTCCAAAATTTGTAACCCACATGTCAAAGACATGGTTACGGGAAACTTCCGTCCACCGGATATAAAATAAGATATGACTTAAAAAAGGATTACAACAAGAGGACTTCCCAAATTGTTACCCGCCATAATACTATCATGCCCAAACATGCTTAGTTTCGAACTTTTTAATAAGCTTGCGTGCATCAATGTTGGTATCATCACACACCCCCGAAGATTTGGAAATTCTTCATTCACCATGATGTTACATTGGGCCTGAGCTCACTAATTTCTAATTTATACTAATTTATACATATATATATATATCCTTGATATGGCTATTGATTTCTTCTCTATAGTTTGGCGGGGAAACTGGAAAGAAAGTGAGGATACAACCTCCATCAGATCAGAAGATTCCCAGACTAACCTGGGCAGGTGGTACCTGAGGAAAGGGCATTAATTGCTGACTTTTCTAATGCATCGTTTTTCTTAATGATTAGTTGATAACAATGCCCACTTATATGCGCTGCTGAGTAATAATCGAGGGAAGGGCATGTGCCGATGTGCGGCGAGGGGCTGATACGCAATTCGATGAGTACTATATAATCTCCCAACTCGGCCTGCATTTGGCATCTTTATGAGCTGAGCGGCCTCTCGTATCTCGAGGGCTCTCTTGTAATCTTTCGTTTTTTTTTATAAAGAAGCCCTCGCAGTGAATGAAAAGCAAGACTCACCTACCTAACCATCGACTGAAATTTAGGACTAAATTTGTATCGATATAATATATTTCATATTTGAATGGATACTTTTTTCGTTACGAGAGTAGATACTTTGGTGGTCTTCCTTTCCATGAGTCGATACCATGTCAACCTAACCCTTGTCATGTACCTACACTTTTTAAAATCGGATCCAAGGTACCATACTTTATCTAATCTTAAAATAGTTTGTTATTTTCACATTGCTCAAAACGTTTGCTTTCTAATTTCTTTTAACTCTATGACGTGGATTTGGTGGTTAAGATGCATCTTTGTACTAGATTAGGTTCATAACATAATGTAATTCGGTATTGACACCTCAAATTTTCCTAAGATTTCAAAAAAAATTTAAATAGCTTACCTAGGCCATCGAAAGTTGTCAAGATTTAACGAATGAGATGCTAGGCACAAAACCTATTTTCAATCTGAAAAATGGGTTATACTCATCAATACAAATATTTTTATACACATATTGCCACTCAAATCGGATAATCAGTTTTGTCCTGCATGACCAATTAGCCTTTTAGTAGTGTCAAGAAGTTTGGTTTTTTTTTTTCTAATTTTGTTCGCATGCCTTTTTTTATTTATTTATTTATACATCGTATCGCACGTCATTTGCTCATGTTTTATATGAATTGCTACGTCATTTTGTATATCATTCACTCATGTCTTATTTGATTTCCATGTCATTTGCTCATGTAGTATGTGGCTTCTCACGTCATATTCCATATCATTTACTTATTATGTATATGATTTCTATGTTGTATTGCAAGTCATTCGCACATGTCAATTTCAATTTCTAAGTCATTACACATGCAATCTCTCGAGTCATTCAGCATACCATGCGGCATTCGAGCATGTTTAATTCGATCATCTTACATGTCATTCGCACATGTTATATCAGAAATTTACATTGCATCAATATGCCATGCTCAACCATTATATATTCAATTGCTATATCGCATTGCATATGATTCCTAAGTCATATCCATACTACTCATCAAGTTTGATACTTATCGTATCATAGAGAATTATTTGGGCCATCACATATATGTGTATGCATGTATGATATTTTCCTAGGATAATGACACAAATAATTCATAAAATTTGATATAATATGTAATGTGGTCTTTGAACTTTTAGGTTATTCAATGTGGTCTCCGAACTTTAGCTCAATGTGTAATATCGTCCATAAAATTTTAATTTATTTAACATGGTATTTGGACTTTTTGTACATGTTCATGTTAATCGCTAAACCATATGAAAATATCAAATATTAATTTTTCATTAATTCAAGCTTAGGGACCACATTAAATATTTTATGGATTACATTGAACAAATTGAAAATTCATGGATGACCATTCTTACTTCCACAAACATAGTAGGACCCATTGGGCTAAAGTTTAAGGACTATATTGAATAAATCAAAAGTTCATAGACGATACTGCATATAAGATTAAAGTCTAGAGAGTATTTGTGTTATTTTTTCTTTTTCCTTGGATACTACGCATGATATATTTGACCATTCTTACTTCCACAATTTAAAAATCCAATCTGAAAGGAGATAACCCTATAAAAGCAGAAATGCTTATCATGTCAATTCATCCCCACGTCGAACTGTTCCTTTTTTTTTTTTTTCAATTTCCCCCACTTTGCTTACTAGTTAATCCTCGTCATTCGGTCCAGAACAGCAACTCCACCAATCCGAGGAAAGCCCGAAAAGCGTGAAAGAGCAAAAAGTCGTGGGGGCTGTCCGGTCGAGCGTCCTCTAGCGCATCACCACGCGCCTCCACCTCCCCAAAAGGGCAGGGCCAGGGCGGGCGGAATGCCGCTTTTTGCACAGCTCGTATCGAGAGTTGAATCCCGACCCGCCTTTTGAATCTCTCTCTCTCTCTCTCTCTCTCTCTCTTTTCTCGTCATGCGCCTTCTTCTACAGGGAGAGAGATGATTGGTCGGTCCTCCTCGGATGGTGCTGGTGATGGTGCTGGTGCCGGTGCTGGTGCCGATCTTAGGGGCTTAAAAATCAACCGTCATGGTCCTCCCTCCCGCAGGTCCGAGCGTTCCGAATTTCCCCCAAATTGACGACCCTTTGTTGTGTCCCTGTCCCTCTGTTCTCCGCATTTCTTGTCTCCCTTGACCTAGCGCTCCTCCTCGGCGTGCGGCGCACTCGCTCGGATTTGGCGGCGATTCGAAATGCGGATCGACTGTTGATGTTGATTCTCGGCTTCTCTCTCCGGGTATTTATTCGATTATCTGCTTTCCAATTCGTTGATTTGGCTTTGCTTTTGGGCTGTACACCCTGTTTTAGGAGATGGGGTTTGTGGGTGGATTTGCGTGGGTTCGACGAATCTGTTGCTTTATGGAGAAACTGCGGCGGCGGCATTTCTAGGGTTTTTGTGGAATCGAGTGGTTTTATTTATTTATTTATTTGTTTGTGTTGTTTGGTTGCCGAGGAAATGGGAGTAAACGGAAAGAATAAGATCTGAGCGAGATTAGCACAAAACAAATCTGGCCTTGGATGGTGATTTTTTCTTTTTCCTTGGGTACTTGAAGGGTTTTCTTGGTGTTGGCGATTTAAATCTCGATAGTACAGTACGAAGAAGTTTCTTGGATAGTTAAAAGTGTCCCTCGTGCGAATCGTGTACCATAAACCTCAATCTTCTTTAGTTTGCTGATTGTAGGATTGAGATTCAGATGCAAAATTAAATTCTCTCTCTTCAACTTTCATTTTGTCCTGAATCCAACTGAAGTTCATGCGCATAAACTTTATTGTTGTTGTAGTTGTGAGAAAAGAAGTTGCGATGTGTTTGTAAGACTTGATTTCTGTTTCCAGGGCTGTGGTGATCTCAGGATGGTTAGGTGTGCTGCGGGATACTCACTGAATCTGATGGATAACCTCTTTCGATATCTTGTGGTTGGATTCTTGTGGGTTCCATTCAGGACTGTACTTGTGAGGGGTCTCTGTGGTTTTGTGGATTGACGGATCGCTGCTCGAAGAATCCTGTGTTTGCTTTGATTTGTTTCGTGAGCATGTTAGGAAGATCTTTTCTCTAACCTGATTTAGAAGCACAAGCTGGAATTAAGACAGCTGAAAGTGAAATTTGTGGGAGAAGCTCTTTTAAAAGCACTGTCAATGGACAGCCATCATCCATCGACATTGTTGTCCATGGACTCTGGCTTTTTGTCTCACGATGAATTGGAGAGAGAGATACATGGCTCGATCATCCATGGTGGACCACCTGATATCAATCTCCCTTTGTCATCAAGGCCTAGTCCGCCTCCTCTAGCTTGGAATGACCCCTGTGATATTTTAGATGTTGGTTTGGGAACCCAAATTTATGAAACAGACATGACTGTTAATATCCCAAAAGTGGGGCGTAAAAGCAACAAGCGCATTGATAGTGTGTGGGGCGCCTGGTTTTTCTTTAGTTTCTACTTCAAGCCTGTGTTGAATGAAAAGTCAAAGTCCAAAATAGTTAAGGACCATAATGGTGTGTCCAGGCTTTGAGAAATCAGACTTGCACCTTGATGCTTTCTTGGTTCAGCATGATATGGAAAACATTTACATGTGGGTTTTTAAGGAAAGGCCTGAAAATGCTCTTGGCAAGATGCAGCTGAGAAGTTATATGAATGGGCATAGTCGGCAAGGGGAGCGTCCATTTCCCTTTAGTGTGGATAGGGGTTTTGTACGTTCTCACAGGATGCAGAGGAAGCACTACCGCGGCCTCTCCAATCCCCAGTGTGTTCATGGAATTGAAATTGTTCGGACACCCAAACTTGCGGGTCTTGATGAGCGAGAGCTGAAGAGGTGGATGGAATTGACTGGCAGAGATGTAAACTTTTCCATTCCTATGGAAGCTAGTGACTTCAGCTCCTGGAGAAATCTTTCGAGCGCTGATTTTGAGCTTGAGCGGCCACTCCCTTTATCAAAGAGCAACACAAATAACCACTCTAGGAAGTTGCTCAATGGCTGTGGTTTAAATCTGTCTACCCAGCCATCGGACCATAGTAATGGTGATGTAGTGGATCTGTCACCCGTTCGCAACAAAAGGAAGAAAGACTATTCTCCAAATGGAAATAGTGATGACTTAAATTTATCAAATGGTTCTCATTCTGACAGAGGTTTGGATCTGAAAATTTACTCGGTTGAGCCATCATGGTTTAATGAATTTACTGGGGTCATGAAGAATGTCTGTGGCCCTGCTACAGCAGCGAAAACGATATATGAAGATGATGAAGGGTTTCTGATCATTGTTAGCTTGCCTTTCATAGATCTTCATAGGGTAAAAGTTACATGGAAGAACATTAATTCACATGGGATTGTGAAGATATCCTGTGTTAGTACAGCTTGCGTACCTTTTATATCAAGACACAGCAGGACCTTTAAGCTAACAGATCCAACACCGGAGCACTGCCCTCCAGGAGAGTTCATTAGAGAGATTCCCCTCCCAGCCCGTATTCCAGAAGATGCTAAGTTGGAAGCATATTGTGATGAGACAGGGACATTGCTTGAGATCATTGTACCCAAGCATCATTCAGGACCTGAAGAACATGAGGTTCGTGTATGCTTCCAGCCCCTCCACCTGGAGTGATTGACCTGTGGTCAGCCGAGAGGAGGGATTAGCACATGTTCGGTTTGGCATTATTGTGGTTGCTGCTTCGTTGTTAACTTAGATAATTTCATAGTAGACATATAGATTGAAGTCTGTACTGTCTCTGGATGATGTGCTTGTCTTTGTACTTCTTTAATTATTGATTCTCAACTCCCATCGCCTGACGCATTCTTTTATGTGAATATATTGTTGAGACAGTGATGGGGCAAATTCATTTCCCACCTGCTGAGAAGGTGGTTCCGGGCGCTTCTTAACACTCTTGTTTATCCTCATCGTTACTACAACTTATATTTACTTTAGTGATGTTTCTTTCAATGCTTTTGGTTTGGTGGGATTTGAAATCTTACTTTGATGAAATGAAAATCATATGGTCTGGTATGACGTGGTACTTCTTTGATGTTGTCCATCCTTGTTCTTGTGATAGAGTTGTGGTAGACCCATATATGGGTCATGTATGGGTCATTTCAATTTTATAGACCTTTCTTAAATAGGTTTAAAATAAATAGGTCTAAAT
This sequence comes from Eucalyptus victrix, assembly GCA_016097545.1. NCBI lineage: Eukaryota > Viridiplantae > Streptophyta > Magnoliopsida > Myrtales > Myrtaceae > Eucalyptus > Eucalyptus victrix. The sequence goes on from CM027844.1 coordinate 23,593,125, forward strand.
GGCTTGAGTTTGTGACCCATTTCCTACTCAAGGCTCACACACACACTCTTTCCCTTTTTAGCCTTACAAAATATATATTTTTTAAAAAATCAGAATTATAATTATAATTATTTTTTCTTATTTTTATTTATTTTCTTTTTTCTTCCTTCTTCCATCTTCCTTTGATAGCAACCGGTCAGGTGAGAGACGAGCCATTGGCCTTGGGCAAGACTTGAGCTCGCCGTTTAGGCAAGGCCTCGGGCGAGCTCAAGCCTCGTTGACTTGTGGTGAGGCTCAGCCTCGCATGTGGCTAGTCGTCGGTGAAGAAGAAGGAAAAATAAAATAAAATAAAAACTAATTTTAAAAAATATATCAAAAAATAATTTTATTAAAAAATAAAAAATAAAAAAATTAATTTATTTACAAACATAAAAAATATTGCATTTTCTTATTAAAAAAATTATAAGAAACAAATGAAACCATTATTATTTAAAAAATTTATAAAAGTCCCCACTAAATTTGAATTACATGAAAATGTTTTAGCAAGTTTTCATTCTTCAAGTCTCTTTTTGTGGATGCAAATTTTTGGGCACAAATTTTGTAATTGTTGACGACTAATTGTAGCGGTAGATTGCGTTCTACGTTAAATCTTGATTTGAGAGAGTGGAAGGAGTTGGCTTGTATGAGAATTTTGCACTGGGTCTTTGAATCATCAGCAATTGTGGTGATGACACTCTAAGAAGATTTGGTTTCCTTGATTGAATGAAATGACATTGACGGTACCATTTTGAGCTTGGAAGGGTTTGAATGTAATTTCATATATTGAACTTTAGTTTAAAAGGATTGGTTTTAGTGTTTCCAATGTGCAATATGAATTCTTTTTGTGATTGCCTTTCTCCGTCAAATTCCACATTTGATGTAGAGGGTTTTTACCTTTCATGTACTAAGACGGTTATGAACGTTATTTACTGTTTTATGACTAGTGAAAACATTAAGCAAATCTAGCTAGTTAAGAGTAAACCTGTCAAACGGGTTTGTCGGGTCACGTCGCGTCAGGTTGGGTTGGGCCATAAATGATTCGATCCAAATTGACTCACTTATTCATAATGCAAATTTATAAACCCATACCCGACTCAGACTATATTATTGAAACACTTCCAATTAAACCAAATGTAGGAAAACTCATATCTAGACTAAAATGTAGAGCAAGCAAGTGTGCAATCGAGTGAAAGCGAGAGAGAATAAAGAAAGAGTCATAAAGGTAAGTTAGATCTAAATAATTTATAAACCCATTCACGATCTATTTATGACCCACTTAACATTTATATATTATGTTTAAACCTATTTATAATCCATTTACTCAATACAATTGATCCATAAATCAACTTAATCCATCATATATGAGTTTATGATCCATTTCGACAGGTTTAATTACAAGCAACAAGATGCCTATAATTTTTTTCATTATGTTTTTAGATGGAATCCATGAGAAGGAGAACAAACTAAGGCACAGGAATGATGGTATGGTAGCTTGGATACAAGTCATTGTTTTTTAATAGACATTTCACTTCACTTGTGAAGGATGGGCATAGTTGAACACTTTGACACAACCATGCATTCTTGTTCTTTCATTCATAACAAGTTTTTCTTTCTTTCATGTGGATGAGTAATACATGTTTTGTTCAATACAAGTTGTCAATCATAAACAAGAAGGGTAACATTTTTTATAGATTTAACATAAGGTAGTTGTTGGAAAAGTTTTCAAGGTTTGCAAATAAGTGAGGTTGGATTATTTAAGTGGCTTAGTCTTAGTATAATTTTGTTCATCATGACTATATGTTTAACTACTTATAACATTATGATTTTAGTATGACATCTCGAGTATCTTCCAATCTATTAGTTGAATTTCCATCCAAGATATGTCCATGTCCTCAAGGGAAATTATGCATGATTAAAAAAAAAAGCGCAAAAGGAACCAAAGAAGATTAATAGTATGTCTCAACTTGCAATGTAAGTGTTTTCATTTATCACCAATTATTTGTGCATGTTATGACATATTGTAATACTTAATGTTGCTCTATATTGATGCTTTTTTTTTAAAATACATAATTATTGTGGGTTTGTGCAATGGGTTGAAGATAATATTGAGAAAATGCATACTTATTCACCTAAATATGCCGATGTAGTAAGAGTCTGAAGAGGCATCAAATGAAAATGGAGAATTGACAATCATCACAAGAGATTTTAAAATAATCAGAAGAAGAATGGGCATTTTATACAACAATAGCATTGTATGGAAGCATCATATATTTTCACATTATAATTGTGATCTCTATATATATAATTAATATATGAGCCCGATAATTATGTAGAATTTTTTTTTATATGATTTTAAAGAAATTTAAAGAAGAATGAATTTTCATTTTTATTAATGATAGTTCAAGTTTGGTGGGCAACTACTCTAGTCAATGCGAACTCAAACAAAAATTTGAATACTCTATCAAGCTTGAGTTGAGTTTTTTGAATATGAAATATATGAGTCAAGCGGAACTTGAGTAAAGTTTGTTTAATTACATAATTGAATGAAAAAAATAAGTAAAAATTTGTCATTTTTACTAAAACTAGAACAAGAATACTTGTAGTAGCCCACAAGTCACAAATGTTTTCGTTATGTATTCTTAAATTTTGCCAAGAAACATTTGCACTCAAAATATGCCACCCAATTTATGTTTTGTGATAACCATATACTTCTCGGAGTATGAAAGATAAGGTTTATTGAATTATTTAATATGTTTGAAATCTATAACAAATTGTTAGATACTTTTTTTTATTAGAATTGGGGCCACGATGATGTTCTCTTTATCTTGGGACCTATGTGCTTCTTAGATTTAGATAAAACTCAACTTGAACAATGAATTTTAGCAGTCAGAGCACATAAAAGCTCATGCTTTAATAAGATTAAAACCAACAAAAGACATTGCAAACTTATTAGTAAAAGCCAAACTTCAATAAGTAGGGAAAACATTACAAATTAAAAGAACAACACAAATTATGTTTTCTGCACCACCCCATTGATATTTGGTCTTGTTCTAAATTACATTTGCATTCTCAACTAGATTCAATAGATAAAAATATTCTTACAAAGAGACAATCAAAAACTTCTCTACAATCAATTTCCATGGTAATGTTTTCTATATAAGGTAAACATCAATCTCTCTAGAAATAAAAGTTGAGAAACATATAGAAGATGTTAAGCAGTGAATAAACAAATATTCTCCTAACAAAAAACAAACCATTGGAAATTTGATGCATCCATTGCTTGGGAAAATTACCAAAAAAATCCTAAACATATTTCAAATTAGCCAATTCAATCATAAACTTTTCAATTTTGCCAATTTAGTTATAAATTTTTTAACAATCTCTCAATCATGCCAATTTAGTCCTAAACCATTTGATGATTTGTTAATTTACTTATTCCGGCTAATTTTAATTGAAAATTGCTTACACGGCACTCTAATCAATGTTGGCCATCCTACGTAGCATTAGTTAGCACTCATGTTGACAACTTTTTTAGTTTTTTAGTTTTTTTTTCTAACCTTGGGTTGGCGAGAGCGTGGAGGCCTAAGGTTGGAAGAAAAAGGAAAATAAAATAAGAATAAAAAAAATAAAAATTTAGGAAAATTTAGAAAGATTTTAAATTTTAAATAATTGGAAAAATTGCCCAATCAAGGTTGGTCGTATCTCGTAGGATGACCAACATTAACTAGACCGTCATGTTAGCAATTTTTGATTAAAATGGATTGAAATGATTATATTAACAATTTGTTAAAATGTTTGGGACTAAAAGGCACAATTGAATATTTTAAAATTAAATTGAAAAATTCTCAAAAGGTTTGTGACCAAATTGGTAAAATTGAAAAATTTATAACTAAATTGACACAAGTACAATAAGTTTATGATTTTTTTTTTGGTAGTTTCTCATCAGTTGTTTCCACATTCAATTTGTTTGCTAAAGGAAGATCAACCATTAATGACTGCAAACTTTTTTGGGGTCAATCATGTATAGAAGTTACAAGATTAGAATTACTTCATGTCTTTCTAAGAAAAAATACCAAAAATGGGCCTAGAGTACCCTTTTTTTTTCAAATAAGGGCTCGGAGTGGACTTTGTTTCAAATAAAGACATGAAGTGCCTTCATTTTCTCAAATAAGGGTCTAAAATGGATGTTATTTTAAATAAGGATCTAAAGTGGTTATATTTATTTCAAATAAGAGCCTAAAGTGGCTATATTCGTTTCAAATAAAGACCTATCTTTCTAGCAATCAAGGGTACTTTAATCATTTATCAATTTTCCATTTTTTTCTTTATTTCTTTTTTTTCCATTTTTTTGGTTGGTTCTTCTTCCTCTTCGCGGTGGCCAGTCGGCCATTGGCAATGCCCACAAAGGGCTGGGTGAGGGATGGCCTTACCTGGGTATGGTGACCTCACCTAGGGGCCATTTGTGAGGTCGGCCCTCACTTGGGATCGGCAAGGGCCAACCTCGCGGATGGCCCTTGGGTGAGGGTCACCACGCTCAAGCGAGGCCGTCCCTCACTTGTGGCCAGCGTGGGTGGCCCTCGCTAGCGAGGATGACCCTCGCTTAGCCCTCTGTGGGCATCACCGATGGTTGGTTGACCACCGGCGAATAGGAAGAAGAAGAATCGGGAAAAAAAAAAGGAAAGAAAAAAAAAAGGGTGAAATTCAAAATGAGAAAAATACCCTTGACTGGTCAGAAAATTTAGCCAGTCAGTGATCGATGAGGTTGGGTCCTTATTTGAAACAACCAAAGCCACTTTGGGCCCTTATTTGAAACAATTAAAGCCACTTTAGGTCCTTATTTGAAACAAAGTCCACTTCGGGCATTTATTTGAGAAAACAATAACACTTCGGGTCTTTTTTTTGAAATTTTCCCTCTTTCTAATGCTTATATGTATTTAGAATGAATATTAAATATAAATAAGCTTAAAGAACTGAATGAATCATTTTATCACTTTAAACATGCATCATACCTTGTGCAAGGCGCCTCCTATGCATGAAGATACTTTTCTCTTTAGCTTTTTTCCGGCATTATTCAACTAAGTGTTTGTTACACCTTTTGGCCTTCTCCCAAAGGGATCAAGTACTTAAATTCCACAATTTTTTGTATCTTTGGATTCATCACTTCTACTAAGAAATCAACATGACTTTTACCCATTAAAGATTGCATTTCATTTGTGATTTGAGAGTGAAGACGCAACAAGTTTATAGTTGCAAGCTCATTTGTACCGTCATGATTGGCATTGAAGTTTATAACACCAAATGCTAACTACATCAATCTCTTTGAATGCAATAACTTTGATTTTATCACATCACGAGAATTTTGCGCAAAATCATCACAATAAATTCCCTTGTTTTGCAGCTTTTGTCTACTTCTTCAAAATGTATTGTGATGGAATGAGTGTAACAATTACAACATATGTTAAGACGCATAAGGCATGTGTAAACAATCATTTTTACATTTCAAATAACTTATAATTACATATAATGGTAGAATCATTTGCACTAAAATGGACCTTATGCTTCCATTTACTAGTCTCGATTTTCATGATATAAGTATGCAATAGCCCATTAGTTTTTTTTTTTTTTTTTTTTCTAAGAACATGTTTAGATGAAACATGCAAAAACTCAGCCTATAAATTCCTACAAATTACATGAGTATATACATTTCTAGCATATTGAAAAATTCTACTATTTTTAATCATAATTTATGGCTTTCCTCAAGCACATCCAAAATCATCAATAATTTTAGTGTTGTGCATTTTTTCAATTTGACTCTCATAATGATTGATAAATTCAAACAAACTCATGGTCTTGCATGTTAAATCTTAAAACACATTATTTGTGCTCTCGCTTCTTTATGTAGATTTAATTCTTGTAGGAAAAAATCATGGCAAAACATGAGACACTATTTTATGATGTAGATGATACATATTATCTAATCACTTATTATTGACTAAGCTATACTCTTAGCACATATCTTTCCAAGTGTTCATCATTTTAATTCTACATTTGCAATAATATAGAAACTTGTGCCAATAGTTATTTTGAAAACCCTGTTTTACAAAAAGACGTGCAATATAATGCGTTGCATTTTTCCCAATATGTCATACATATAAATGATGATCAAAATTGAAAAAACAATATAATGAAATTTTCCATGACATAATCTTAATCAATGAAAAAATCTTGGATGCTTTGTTACGAAAGAGTTCTAAAAAAAAAATGGAATGCCTAAAAAAAGAAAAACATAAAAAGCAAGAGTTTTATCCAACAAAAATGAATAACCAAATAAAACATTATTCCAATGATGATTCAAACCAACAAAAAATGCTCACCATATCATATTTATTTGTACAACTAATAGTATCAAATATCACCACATTTCCAAATCTCTCATAGTTCAACTTGCATACATTGTCAGAACATTAGTCAATCTATATTCTTTATCCAATAAAAATATATAAGAAAAATTGTTTCCATTTGATAGTAAATAATTAAAATGAATAAGACTTTAACAATCACTCACACTAATTGGGATTTTTCTTTTTCTATTATAAGAAATTTTGACAATCATTTATGTAAAGCCAACGTTATCCGGCTCCCGCTTCACTACTAAGGTAGGAATATGCTATTGTAGCCTTTGTAGTTGCCCTAGTCATAGAAGTCAAAATACCTTCATTAGTACTCATTATATGTCGATATGTTCGTATCAAATGTTTTTGTTTATCATCAATGAGATATAAAACTTAGCAACGACCTAAACTCCATTTTCGATTTTAAATTTAGTGCAAACTTGATATCTGATTCTCTTCACTATTGTTAAACATTTCTTTGGTCATGAGGTGGGATTGAAGGAGAGTGTCATTCGCAATAATATAGAAGTGTAAAGATAAGTACATTATGAGTGCAATAACTTTTGTACGATGCTCACTTAAGTACCAATACCTTTTTGACGCTTACTTGAGTGTCGCATTGGTGTTCACTTGAGTATCGTTTCCAGCAAATTATCCTACGTGAATTTTTTTCTTAATTTTCTATTCCAATTTGAAATTTTAAAACTAAACTAAAGTCCAATGTGAAAATTTTTATCAAGCATGGCAAGAATATAACAAACATCATTGTTTCTTACCGTTTCTTTAAATTCTTCCCCAATTAGAAGACATCGTTTTTAGGAGTGACACGATTTTCAAACTCTCTCTCTCTTCATATCACTTAAGTGGTCAATTTTAAAAAATTGATGAACCTAAATGTTCACTTCTAATAACTTATGGCATTGAAACGATCATTCATGCAATCACAAGAACTTTTGCTATTCTTCAATCAAATTTTCAAGAGATGTTGTTTGCCTTCTCAAGTGCTAACTTCAGCTTGCCAACATGCCACGTCGGATGTATATAATAAATTATTACCACTTCAGTTTTTTTGGCAAGGAAAATTGTTGATGACATTTAAGTATCAAGTGAACGAAAAAAATTATGGCCCTCAAGTGATTGTCGTATGAAAGTTGTGGTACTCTTATTGTATTTATTTTTATAAATAAGCATCTTCGCAATACTCCTTTACTATTGTTTTCTTTTTCTCCTTTTTGCATTTTAAATCTCTTGCAAATTGCATATGAATTGTATATTTTTATAAGCTTTATTAACTCCATCCTCATTAGCAAACATTTTGCCAATTCTAAATTCAATTTTCTCATTAATGTTATGCACAATAATATTATCCTTTGAAGCCTTTACAATTTTAAGGAAAAAAAATCTAATCATATAAAGAAGAAATACGAGATAAATACAAATTTAAACGAAGTCATACTCATTTCTCTCGAGAACATGGTGAGTTTGGCTGGATGTAAATTTTAAAGAAAAGTTTTGGTGTCCATCGGTATTGGGTTTCTCTCAATTACAAGTACCCATAAGCAAATAATAACTAAAATTATAAACAAAATAATAATAAGTATCAATATCATTTGAAAACCCGCAGTTCTTCCTTCATTGCTATATATAACTAAAATTTGATGTCAACGATGCCTATTTCTTTCTTGCAATCAAAGAAGCAGAGACTAATGAACCTTATTCAATTGTTAGGTATCCATCGGTAACAAAATCCTAAAGCAATTGGGAGTTCAAAGTATATTAGATATTGAAATTCCTTATTTTTGAGTTATTAAGTTTCTTTTATTCAATAACAAATCCCCATATCTTTTCTTTGGTCTAAGAATAATATTCACTATTTTAAAAGTTGCAAATTTGAAACTTTTGAGTATAGTTAAATCTTTTCTTTAGTGAAAAAAAATCCACCAAAACTATTGAATTAATATGCATTAGATATTCACCTTAAACATTTTCTTAAATTGATCAAGTGAGTTTTCCATTCCTTTTGTGTGACGATGCCATTTTGTACTCATTTACCGAGTGCTGGACAAGCTAGACCGTTAAACGGGTGGGTCGGGTTAAGTTTGGGTCGGGTCATAAATGGTCCGACCCAAATTGACCCATTTAACCCGTTTATGATCCATTTATTGTAGTGCAAAATTTTTTACCCATACTTGACCCGACTATACTTGACCCATACCCGACCCATTTAATTAAACCTAAGAAAGCTTATTTTTATATATATATATATTATATTGCTAAAATATTTTATACAACACAAATTTAATGGAAAATTTTTATAATTTTTAAAATAATTATTTTAAAAATTGATTTTTAATTATTTTTTATTTTTTTAGATTAATTTTTTTATTTTTTAAAAAAATTTTTAATTATTTTTTATTTTTTAATTATTTTTATTTTTAATAATATAATTTTTAATTTTAATTTTTTTCTCTTTTTTGTTGTTGTTGTTGTTGTTCTTCTTTGTCTAGCCACTAGCCATGATGACAGCCGGCAACCGGCCACAGGTGAGTCTCGAGCTTGCCTGGCTCGCTGATGCCGATGAGCTCAAGGCTTGCTAGATTGGCGAGGCTCAAGCCTCATTGGACGTTGGCGAGCTCAATGCTCACTAGATCGACGAGGCTCAAGCCTCACCAGATGTCAGCGAGCTCGAGCCTCACCAGATTAGTGAGGCTCAAAGCTCGCCACTCGCCGGATTTGGCGAGGCTCTAGCCTCGCCCAACGCCGGCAAGTTCAAGTCTCACTAGATCGATAAGGCTCGAGCTCGCCTCTCACCAAATTTGGCGAGTTCAAGCACGCCCGACGCCGACAAGCTTGAGGCTCGCTTGGCTGGTCACTTGCCATCACTGTGCTGGCCCTTTGGAAGGAGGAAGAAGAAAAAAAAAGAAAAAGAAAGAAAATAATTATAGTTTTGGTTTTTTAAAAAAAATATTTTTGTAAAGTTAAAAAGGAAAGAGAAAGATTGTGAGGTTTTGGTTGATTTTTATATCCAACTCATTTAGGACCTACTTAAGACCCACCTATCTTAAGTGTTTAATTATTAAACCCATTTAACTAGTTTTTTCAAAAAATAAGTGACCCATTTTGTCATCTCTATGAACAATTGGAGTGGCAAAATTTGACACGAAGGAACACTTAATTGTCGAAAGTTAGGAATATGACACTTAAGTACCAAAATTGGATAAAAATGGATCACTTAAGTGCCAATGGCTAAAAAATCCGATCAAAATATTGACATAACGATTTTCAGCGAGGCAAATGCAAAACGATGTCGTTTTGCATGCTAACATTGTTAGACAAGTGCAAATTGATGTCATTTTGTGGCTGATGTAGGTAAATAATTAATATAAAAAATAATTAAATTAGATTTAAAACTAAATTTATTTTAAAAATAAAACAAAAAAAAAAAAAAGAGAGAAAGAGATAGAGATTGCAGGTGGCGAGGGTCTCGTCGCCGCCGCTGCCTCCCCGTTGTCGTTGGGAAGGGCTAGTGACAGTGGGGGGGAGGGTTGGCCAAGGTCGTCGGGCCTTGGCCAAAGGCTAGCAACCCCAACCAATTGAAGGCGAGGGCTCGCAAACCCTTGCCTAGATCTTCGGCGAGGGTTGCAGCCCTCCGTCAGATCCAGCAAGGGTCGCTAGGGAGCAGTGGCCTTAGCGACTCCAACCGGCCTTCCCCCCATCATTGCCCACTTTTCTTGGCGACAACTGCAAGGGCTGACCCCTCAATCGCTTGCAATTGTTCATCTTCTTCCTTCCATTTAAAAAAAAAAAATTAATATTATTTTTTATAATTTAATTTAATTATTATTTTTAGATTAAAATTCAAATCCTTGCAAAAACGATGTTGTTTGTGCATTTCTTTGCTGAGTTAGCTCTTTGGTGAGCCATGTGGGCGAGTAAAATTAATAAAAAAATTGCCATGTAAGATTTTCGTGGGATTCGTTGGAGGTGGAATTCAAGTGTCCCATTTTTCAGAAAAAGTGACATTTAAATATCACTTTCCTAACTTTTGACATTTAAGTATCCTCTCATGCCAATTTTTGACACTTCAGGTGTACTTTTGCCCTCATTTCCCCAAAGTTTGTCATATAAAAAGGTCGGAAGTTCATAATTCAAAGACTCAACACATAATTCTCATTCAAGCCAATTTCTTTCACTTTTTCAAAAGAAAATATATAACAAAACTCAATCTACCACTAAAACCAATCATCAACAACTACAAAATTTATGCCCAAAAAATGCATCCATAAAAAGAGAGAGCTAAAGGATGAGAACCTATTATAATAGTAGACCAACAAGGAGCAAGTGGTCAATCCATGTGGATTTGCGAAGTCGGAGCAAGACTAGTAGGTCGAGCGGTGATCTTCATGAAAATGGAGGCCTTTAAAGTGGCCGTTTTTGAAGCGAAGGTCAAGTGGCAATCTTTTCGAAAATGGAGATCTCTAAAGCAATGGTCAAGCAGCTATTCGCACAAAATTGGAAGTCCTTGAAGCGGTGGTTGAGTAGAGAGGTCTTAATGAAAATGGAGGTCTTTGAAGTAGTGGTTGTGTGATGCCCCTAGTGCGTTACGACTAACTTAGTTATCCAATTCTTTTCACTTTTTAAGCATACGGAAGCTAATAATAATCACCTCAAACATAGGAAACTTAAAGAACACAAGCAAAATATAAGCCAGGCTAACGCATTTGATTCTTTATTTATTTACATTAGGTGACATGATTGGTACATTGGGATTTCAACAAAAACTCGGCTATCTTGAACTATATCAACACACACCCACAATACTATCTCGACCCCAAGACTGCTCGTACATGTCTAGTCATCTATCTTCCAATGCTAGCACATCAAAAAATTGTCACTTGGATCCAAAAATGCAGCTTCTCCTTTTTATTCCTACTTCAGTTGACTATACTACTCCCATCATTCATCTCCATCATCACCTAGTGTAGGATCGGCCCCACAAGCTGTCCATCTACCTCCGCATAAAGTACAAGGAAACCTAGGAGTATGAGGCTTATCAAGACCCCTATGTCTATGAACAAAATGGCGATGCATTAGATTAAGGTAATATCCAAAAAATTCGAATCCATGAAATTGGAAAAGTGCCAGGTGAGGTCCACAAGTACTTTGTAACTAATGGAGGTAGAAGAAAGAAGGATCAACATAATTTTTATTGGGCTGGAAAAGTAAAATCAATAAATAGTGAGCCTAAACCTAGCAAGCAGTAGGTCCACCGATCTATACTACATAAATCAATCACTGTACTGACAAGGAAGCCTTAAAATATAGTATAGCAAATCATTTTTAAATCAATTTGCTTGAGAACCTTTTTCAAAGGTTATATTCAATATGAATTGATGCTATCATTATCTTCCAAGGAACCTCATTACACCTCGGCATCTCGCACCCCTCTGGCATCGCAAAGGCATATGAGGAAACTGTATTACACCCCTAAGCATATGAATGAACCCAATTACCCCTCCAGGCTTCTCTATGACCACCCGAGGCATTGTTGCCGCAAGGACCAATGGCATTCCCAGTCACACATCCATACCATAATGCAACAATTCTATAATTCAATTTAAAAGGGCATTAACGCTACTACTAGCAAGGAACTCGAGAATGAATCTAATGAATCCTCAATCATTTTATTGCCCTAGACTAATCTAAACTCATCCGTGCCTATGTTAGACGAATTGCAAGAAGGATTCTATATCAAAGTCCCTAAATTAGCTTTATAAGGGCATCCAGCACACCTTTAGAAATTGCAGTTATTTTCTAGGTAAACGAGTTAAAAAAATTATGAGACTTTAACATAAGATAAAAAACATCTAGAGGGACATTTTCCGTGAAGGAATCTAGGTCTAATTCGATCTATACAACTCTACATGATTTTTTGAAAACCGACGAAAACCATAGAATATTTTGGTAGTTAACAAAACTAAAAGGAATAGTGTGTCGCCAAGCAAAAACGGGACTACAAGTCTCTGCGGTGGTGTAATTGGTGCAGTTTGATAATGAGGTTAATGGCATCGCATGGACCAATAAGCGTTCGAGACTTGCAATACGTCAAGTAAAAATCCGGATGTCACTGGTTGATTGGCAATCTATGTAAAAATAAAAGTTTAGGCAATCGAGCACAGGTCCTCGCGAAAGTGGAGGTCTTTGAAGTGGAAGTCTTCTAAAGGAGAGCGGTGGTCTTATAAATTGATGATCGAGCAGCAGTCTTTCTGAAAGTGGAGGTCGCTGGCGGTCCTTGTGAAAATAGAGGTATTAAAAGCTACAGCCTTCGCAAAAATGGAGATCTTCGATTCCAAGCGAAAACAAAGTAGTCGAGCTTATGTTTCTCTAGTGGAGTTCATCTTGAAGGACAAACTCTCTTTGAAAGGAAAAGCAAAAGAGGGTTGAAGAGGAGAAAATATGGGCGGGCAAAGAAAGTGTGCTCAATTGTCTTAGGTTCCAACCTGCATATTGGGCATAGCGATTTAGGTACCATCTTTCTCCTATAAAGATTATCCAAGGTAGAAAGCATTCTGGGGCACTCTGAAATTTATTTGTAACAAGCTGCCATTTGCATTTGTGGCTAGCAGCTAACCTTTCATATGGTTTTATGTACTTGTAAAACGTTCCCCATGTGTCAATATTTTCTCATTAGACAAATGTGCACCATATTAATTGCTGGTATGTTCCAAGCTATGATCTTCATATTTCATTTGAGCTTCAATTTAGGGATTAACCATCTTTGCATCGGGTGCTCCTTCATAAAGATTATCCAATGTAGAAAGCATTCGAATAGGTGCACAATGGGTCATGACACTCCATGGTGATATAGATCTATTTTCTTTTTGGATTGTTCGAGTTCCAAATAATTTCAAAAGCATTATATTGAAGAAGTGGCTGGAGGATATTCCCCTCAACATTGATTCTTTTTGGGGCTTTTCTATTCCAATAAAGTTGTTGATGTGGTGGCTTTGAACGGGGTTCTTTATGAATGTCGAAGATGGTTTCCTATTTGAAAAGTAGCCACTTATTTTTACCGTATTTAGGTTCAACATGATTTGTTATTTGCCCAAACCAATTTGTCTTGTCTTAGGTTGGGAGCCCGAAAGGTGTTTCCTTAATTATCCAAGGTAGAAAGCATTCGGCATGCACTCCATAGGATTCATCAAATAAAGATAGTGTGAGGTCTTCCTTCCAAATTCTAGCTTCAAAAATCAATCAATTCCTTAAACTTTGGATTCATCAAATAAAGATAGCAGGAGGTCTTCCTTCAAATTTGGGCAATTCGCCCTTCCTCCAATCCTTCCTAATTTCAGCCACTTATCCTCTCTAATGGAGATTTTCTGTCCATTACCCACAGCCCATATAATTTGGGGAGCAATTGCATTTCTTCCAGCCAATAAACTTTGCCATCCCCATGATGGATGAGAGCCTTTCCCTGCTTGCCAAAAGTTACAATTTGGGAAATAAAGACCTTTCATAAATTGGTTTAAGAGTGTATTCGGACCCTAAGAAATCCTCTAGGCTTGTTTCCCTAACATAGCTGTGTTAAAAGCTTGTAGATCCTTAAAGCCAAGGCCGCCTTTGTCCTTACGTAGTTTTAAAGTATCCCATTTACGCCAGTATAGAGCATAATTCTTGTTAGAGCTTCGCCACCAGAAGTTAGCGATTTTCCTCTCAATTGCTTTGATAATGGAAATTGGGATTCTGAAGATTGATATAGCATATTGAGCTATTGCCTGAACTACTGCTTTGAGAAGAATCTCCTTTCTAGCTCTTGAAAGTAAATTATCCTTCCAACTTTCCAGCTTCGAGTTAACCCTGTCCAATATCCATGCGAACATATCTTTTTTTGAGGACCCCCAGTCTGAAGGGATTTCTAAATATTTCCCAGTTTTCGTAATTTCTAGAATTCGCAGCACTGATAACATGTTTCTTCTAAGGCTATTTGGACACCCTTTACTGAAAAACAGTCCTAATTTGTTGAGGTTTATGGCTTGACCAGATGCGTAGCAGTAGTGATGGAGTATAGTTGACAAGTTTTGACATTCTCGTATTGTGCCATCTAGGAAGAAAATAGAGTCATCAGCAAATAGTAGGTGGGACAGGGTTGGGCAGGTCCGGTTTAGTTTGATGCCTTGAATTGTATCATTTGCTATTGCTTTCTTCATCATATAAGATAGGACGTTAGCTACAATAATGAACAGATATGGTGATAATGGATCCCCCTGACGAATACCCCGAGATGGCTTGAAATAGGATAAAGATTCACCGTTAAGATTGATGCTATATGATACTGTGGTAACGCATTGCATAACCCACTTCACCCAATCAAGCACTAAATCCCATTTTATATAAACATTCCTACAGAAGTCCCATTCGATTCTATCATAAGCTTTATGCATGTCGAGTTTAAGAATGGCCTGAAATTTTTTTCCTGTCTCGAGTTCGCAACCGGTGGATAACTTTTTGAACAATTAGAATGTTGTTCTGAATTTGCCGACTCCCGACGAAAGCACTATGTTCCTCGCAATGATGTCTGGTAAGAAAGGTTTGAGTTTATTTGCGAGGATTTTAGAAATGATTTTGTAAATAAAGTTATACAGATTTATGAGCCGAAATTGTTCTAACCGTTTTGGGTTTGTATTTTTAGGGATAAGAGTAATTTGAGTTCTATTAATGGTTGGGTTTATGGTTCCAGACTCAAAGAAAAGCTGCACCTCCCTGAAAATATCCCCACCTATGTCTTGCCAGTGTTGTTGGAAAAATAGGCCATTCTGACCATCCGGTCCAAGAGCTTTGGTAGCACCCATTTGGTGAGTAGTTGCATAGACTTCTTCCATAGTCACTGCTTCTGTTAGTTTTGTGTTCATAGCTGCATTAACTGATGATGGGATATGGTCAAGAATAGGCTGGAAATTTTGCGATCCTACCGAAGTATATAAGTTGTTGAAGTAATCCACTGTCATAGTTTTCAGGTTCTCAGTATTTCTCACCCAATTGCCTTCAGCATTCAAAAGCATCGAGATACGGTTCCTATTTCTCCGTTGTATAGTGGCCGCGTGAAAAAATTTGGTATTCCTATCCCCCCATTTCAGCCACTTGACTCGAGATCTGATACCCCAAAACATTTATTCCTGACGCCATAGCGAGTCGATTTCTTTATGTATATGCTGAATTCTGCTCTGATCATACTTCAAAATAGGGTTGTTCATGTGAAACATAAGCTCATTTTTCAGCCCCTCAATTTGTTTGGAAGCATTAGGAAAACGTTTTTTGCTCCAGGCCGTTAATTGCAGCGCTACATTAGATATTTTGTCCACCATGTTCTTCCCGTGGGACGGCTCCCATGTCCACTTGACAATTTTCTTACATTCGTCATCCTCCGCCCAAAATGGTTCGTATCTAAACTGTCGCCTCTTGCGGGTTAAAGCAGGTAAAGTTGACAAGATAAGAGGACTATGATCTAAACCAATGGCTGGTAAGGCTGTAACTTCAGCATTCGGGTAAGCTATTCTCCATTCCATGGTACATAATGCTCTGTCCAGCCTTTTTTTGACATTTTCATCACCTTCTCTTCTGTTCGTCCAGGTAAAAGCGCACCCTTTGGCTTCCAGATCCATCAATGAACAAGCATATAAGAAGTCCCTGAATGTGGTAAGGTGACCATGTTCAGCCATCCTCTTTACTACCTTTTCCCAATGGTATAATATTTCATTAAAGTCCCCAATGCATATCCAAGGGCATCTGAAATTTATTTGTAACAAGCTGCCATTTGCATTTGTGGCTAGCAGCTAACCTTTCATATGGTTTTATGTACTTGTAAAACGTTCCCCATGTGTCAATATTTTCTGATTAGACAAATGTGCACCATATTAATTGCTGGTATGGCGCTTTATTCTATTGAATATTTTCTCATTAGGCACGACAAAGGTTAGTCCATGTGATTTTCCTTTGCAAAATTATGAACTTCTACTGTTGTGAACATGTATCTTCTATATTTGATTGGGAAAATTATCCAAAATGTAATAAACTATAGTATTTTTGTCAATTTAATCATAAACCTTTCAATTTTACTAAGTAAATCTTAAATCTTTTCACTTTTTGCTAATTGAATTCATCTAGCTAATTTTGGACAAAATTTGCTGATATGAATGTCAGTCGTTCTACGTGGCATATGTGTCATGGTCAACAATGATGTGGACAAAATTTATTATTTTTTAAATATTTTTTTTTTGGAATTTCTGGAATTTTTCTTTTCTTTTCTTATCCTTTTCCCTCCCTCTCTCTCTTCTTTCTCTTGGCCAATTGCCATGCCTACCAGCACAGAGAAAGGGGGGGAGAGAGAGAGAGAGAGAGGTGGGGGGGGTGGAGACAAGAAAAAAATTATAAAAAGTAAAAAACTTGGAAGAAATATTTAAAAAATGATAAATTTTGTCCACATTAGTGTCAGCTGTATCACGTAGGAAAGCCAACATCCACGTTAGTGAATTTTGAACAAAATTAGCCAAATGGATTTAATTGACAAAAAGTGAAAATATTTAGGACTTAATTAACAAAATTGAAAGGTTTAAAACTAAATTGGCAAAAATGCAATAGGTTTAAAACTTTTTGGACAATTCCACATCTAATCCATGTGAACACATGGGGAACGTTTACCTATTTTTTCCACACACAACAAATTCGAGAATACTCCACAGATCTTATGTTTAAGTGCCATTTGCACTTGATGGACACATTTGATGGTAGACTACCGTGTTTTTTTTTTTTTTTTTTTTTTACCTATTGTTGGACGATGGACAAATGTGCTGTATCCTTTTATGGGAGACATGAACTGAAGATCTAGCCATGGGACAGAAAACTTTTGGGTTCATTTACCTTGTGAGTTTGAAACTTGCACTTGGGGCTTGCCTCGTGCATCACATTCAAATATTCACGTTTTCTCTAGGAGTAGGAGCATTAGATCTTGCTCAAAGAACTATTGTTTTAGTGGAATTCTCTTGACGCGCCTCATCCTTTCTTTTAGCTCTATGTTTTTTAGTCTAAATCCGACAATGGAATACTACTTTTGAATTTGGGATAATTGACACAAATGATTTATGAATTTTGGCTCAATGTACAATATAGCCCCATGTATTTGTATTTTTTTTTTATACATATTTAATTTAGTTCTTGAATTATATGTAAATGTTCAATGTAATCCTTCCATCGATTCAAATTTTATGACAATATTAAATATTTTCATATAGTACATGAACTAAGTTCAACAGTTGTATAAAAAATCTAAAGACTACATTAAACAAATTATAAGTCCAATTAGTACATTATGCATTGAGTTACAATTTATGGACCATATTAAACAAATAAAGTTTAGGGATTACATTATACATTTGTCCAAAGTTCATAGACCAATTATGTCATCTTCCATTCGAATTTCTAAGATAACCAAGCATGCATATAAGCTGTGTTGGTTAATACTCAACGATATTCTTAGTCTAAGTGTTACAGTAATAACAACTGATGAACTACTTGATAATACAGCCAGAGGGATCAAAACCTTTGATCTGATGAAACTTGTATAAACCAACTAAGGAGAGATGAAGTGCTGAACATATTCACGAGTTGTCTGTCTACTAATCCACTTGATTTGGTACTAGGGATCATGCCTTTTGAGTGCCAAAAAAGGATGAACGTATCATACTATCTGATAGTCATGACTTTATAAGCTTAAGAAAGAAAGGAAAAAGACCAAGTTGATCAATAAGAAACATTCCATCCGTGAATTACTTATCTAGTTAGTAAAAATTATCTGCATGTAGTGAGAAAAGAGGAGTCTTGAAGGAAAGGTCAGCTAGACAAGAAACAAGTATCAGTGACAATTGACTGACAGATGCTAAAATTGTCTCGACTGATTCTACATTTACATATTTATTCACCACCCTAATCCTTCGGCATGCTTCCAGGACCAAGGGGCATTCTTTCAATCAGCGTCTGCGTGCAGAAGAAACAGCCCGGTTAAAATAGTTCAGCTGCCAAGATGACACCCTAAACAAATAATACTAGACAAGCTAACAGTGCATGGCAAGCATATATATGAGAAATAAGAAAACAGAGCATGGCAAGCAAGCGACCATTTAGTGACAAGACTAGTCACATAGTGAGCGCAACACAGAGAGAGAGAGAGAGAGAGAGAGAGAGAGAGAGAGAGAGAGAGAGGTGCATGGGTAAATTCTTTGTACTCAACAAGTTCAGCTGTTAAAGCCTTCACTTGCATGCATTGACTAATCGCGCTCTTCTCTAAGTTGTTGCAAATCTTCCTCCATACCGCCTCATTCGACAGAACCTCCTCTGCTTCAGAGCCTCATCTTGAGAAGCCCTAGCAAATTGCCAAAATGGCCGACAGTGTCCCAGATCAATACGAATTGAATATACCCAAGTTTTTTTTCGCTTTGTAAGCGTAACCAACAAAAATGCAGTGCTTTCAAATTACCTGGCTTGACATGATCACGAGACCTCATCATGACATGTGAACACAAATTGCCAACCCTTGTGACAACATAATTTAACTAGTAAAAGCAAATAGAAGTAGCTCACGGAGTATTATGCTACTTCCAAATCGGGTCTTGATTAAGTAAAATTTCGCTTTCCTCTTGATTTGTAGTTTCATGGAATCAAATTTGAAATCGATGATGCATGACTAGACTTAGAGCTTATTCGATAAATTTCTTTAGCGTTGAAAATTAAACTATTTAATACTTTATTAAATTAAGTAGTCTAGTGATGCTAATTTAGTTATGACTTAAGAATGTTCACTTATAATCATAATCTATTTTGGTGCTTGGCCAACTAAAAGCACTAGTAGATGTAAGTTGTCTTCATCTGGTCAATTGAATATTTCCACATTACTAGAACTTAGCAAGATAATCAACAATTCCTCATTTTGTAAGAAACTTTTGGTATTCCCTAATAAATTTTCAGCCATTTCAAAATTAAGTACAAGCTGAAACTGTATAAGACTATATTCAAGTGGGTTAATAGCCTAATTTTCTTTTTTTATCGGTCTTACTTTATTTTTATTATAATTTTCACTCTTAAATTTTTGCCTTACCCTCTTACAAAGTGTGAAAGTTAAAATTCACAATTGATGTTAAATTATCTCCATCCCAATTTTCCCTTGAGAATGTGAAAATTTAAACACCCCACATCTCCCTTCCTATATGGAAAGAGTGCAAAGATAACCTAATTAAAATGTAAGGATAATGAAGTTTAGATCTTTTTTAATTTTTTTTAAATTTATATGAGGACTTAAAATGGAGCTTGAGTTTATATTAAAGTTCAGCTTTTGATAATTTAGTCAAATCGAGTTTAAATCATCAATTCCAAGCTAAATCAGACAACAAAGTACATCAAAATCAGCTTCACAGCTTAATATGGATCTCCAAATCTTCTTCTTTCGAGCAAGATGCTGCCAGGGCACAGGGATTTGATTTTCGGACATACTTTGCATTAAATATGTTCCAACCTTCTTCAATTTTCAGAATTATACCGAAGTGAGGAAAATACGTACTCCCGTATTCCCTACGTAAGATTTCGCGCACGTGCTGCCGACGTGCCCCCCGGGCCAAGGCAACATCACGGAACTTTCCAGAACCTGCAACGGTAATTTCCTCCTCCTTTCTTGTTTTCTTTTCCCGGAAAAGTCTCGCCAGCCAATGGGAACATGGGAACCCAGGCCGCCCCGCTCGATGGCCCTCCCACGCCATCGGGTCGTCCATCTGGCATCCCTCCCGATCCAACGGCCACAGATCGCCCCGCCGAACCTTCTGGAACTCCCCCAGTTCAAACCCTAACGCCACCCGCGTCCACCATAAATAGTCCTCGTTTCCGACCTCTTGTATCTCCCATTCTACTCTTTCTAGCTCTAGCGGCCTCTGAAACCCTCTCTCTTTCTCTGTCTTTCCTCTCGATCCGTGGATCTACGTAGAAGCGGATCCATCATCCATGGCGGGGAAAGGAGAGGGGCCGGCGATCGGCATCGATCTCGGGACGACGTACTCGTGCGTCGGCGTGTGGCAGCACGACCGGGTCGAGATCATCGCCAACGACCAGGGCAACCGCACCACCCCGTCCTACGTCGCCTTCACCGACACCGAGCGCCTCATCGGCGATGCCGCCAAGAACCAGGTCGCCATGAACCCCATCAACACCGTATTCGGTAAGCTTCCGACCGTGTTTTCCGTTGCTCCCGATCTGGAAATTTCCGGTAGATCTGGTCGGTGTTAGGTTGATTCGAGTGCTTCTGGCTTTAAGTTTCCCGATCTGGAATGGTTGCTAGTGGTGAGCCGGTTTGTGCGACATGAGCTAGGTTAGATCAGGAGGAACAGATCTGTAGGGTTCGACCGTAGGTTGTCGTGTGATTGACTGGTTTTAGCCATGATGAAGTCTGGATCTACAGCTAGTGTTGGCTGAGTAGTCGACAATGAGCTTGCTTCTGGATTAAGATAGCTAGATGCCTGATTTGTTTAGTTAGTTGGAAAATTGCTAGTTGTTCCGAACTTTTCATTGCTTGAGGATTCGATCTGCATAGTATATTTAGCGTGACCGGCTTTGGCCAGATCGTTATAGTAGATTCTGTTGTGGAATGCTTTAAGGAAAAGAGATTTTTGCAAATAGGACTAGTACTTGACCGCCTTATGGCCTTGTCTGTGGATTTCTTGTGTGGCCTTTTGGTTTCATATAGATTTATGTTGTTGCATGCATGCCGCTTGGTCTTTCGGCCGTTGAAGCAGCTTGGTGTCCTGCTAGTCAACTTATTTGTTTTGTTTTAACTGAAAATCAGCAGACAGTGCTTAATGTAACTGTCTGATTTGTTGATGTAACTGTTTCTATATCATAGGTATCCGCTGTGTTTGCGTTTTTGTTTGCTACCTCGATCATTTCCATATTCATGGTGTCTAACCTGTGTCTGATTACATGGCAGATGCTAAGCGGTTGATTGGAAGGAGATTCGCCGACGCCTCAGTTCAGAGCGATATTAAGCACTGGCCTTTCAAGGTCACTCCCGGCCCTGGTGATAAGCCCATGATTGTTGTCAACTACAAAGGTGAAGAGAAGCAGTTTGCTGCTGAGGAAATTTCCTCCATGGTTCTTACAAAGATGCGTGAGATTGCCGAGGCATACCTGGGCGCGACTATTAAAAATGCAGTTGTCACTGTCCCTGCCTACTTCAATGACTCTCAGAGGCAGGCCACCAAGGATGCTGGTGTCATTGCAGGGCTCAATGTTATGCGTATCATTAATGAGCCAACTGCTGCGGCCATTGCTTATGGTCTCGATAAGAAGGCCACCAGCGTTGGAGAGAAGAATGTGTTGATCTTTGATCTTGGTGGTGGTACCTTTGATGTGTCCCTCTTAACCATCGAGGAGGGTATCTTTGAGGTGAAGGCAACAGCTGGAGACACTCATCTTGGTGGTGAGGACTTTGATAACAGAATGGTGAACCACTTTGTGCAAGAGTTCAAGAGGAAGCACAAGAAGGACATCAGTGGAAACCCAAGGGCTCTGAGGAGATTGAGGACAGCTTGTGAAAGGGCGAAGAGAACTCTCTCCTCCACTGCCCAGACGACAATCGAAATTGACTCTCTGTACGAGGGTGTGGATTTCTACTCCACAATCACTCGTGCCAGATTTGAGGAGCTCAACATGGACCTTTTCAGGAAGTGTATGGAGCCAGTTGAGAAGTGCCTCAGGGATGCAAAGATGGACAAGAGCACTGTCCACGATGTTGTCCTTGTGGGTGGTTCCACTAGGATCCCTAAGGTGCAGCAGCTATTGCAGGATTTCTTCAACGGGAAGGAGCTCTGCAAGAGCATCAACCCTGATGAAGCTGTGGCTTACGGTGCGGCTGTTCAAGCTGCAATTTTGAGTGGTGAGGGTAATGAGAAGGTCCAGGACTTGTTGCTGCTGGATGTCACCCCCCTCTCTCAAGGTTTGGAAACCGCTGGAGGTGTCATGACTGTCTTGATCCCAAGAAACACCACCATCCCCACCAAGAAGGAGCAGGTGTTCTCTACCTACTCAGATAACCAACCCGGAGTCCTTATCCAGGTTTACGAGGGTGAGAGAGCCAGAACTAGGGACAACAATTTGTTGGGCAAGTTCGAGCTCTCAGGCATTCCTCCGGCACCTAGGGGCGTTCCTCAAATTACTGTCTGCTTCGACATTGATGCAAACGGTATCTTGAATGTCTCTGCTGAGGACAAGACCACTGGCCAGAAGAACAAGATTACCATCACCAATGACAAGGGAAGGCTGTCCAAGGAGGAGATTGAGAAGATGGTCCAGGAAGCTGAGAAATACAAGTCCGAGGATGAGGAGCACAAGAAGAAGGTGGATGCTAAGAATGCTCTGGAGAACTATGCCTACAACATGAGGAACACGATCAAGGATGAGAAGATCAGCGCCAAGCTCTCCGAAGGGGACAAGAAGAAGATCGAAGATGCCATCGACCAAGCCATCCAGTGGTTGGACTCGAACCAGCTGGCTGAGGCGGACGAGTTTGAAGACAAGATGAAGGAGCTTGAGAGCATCTGCAATCCCATCATTGCCAAGATGTACCAGGGTGCTGGTGCGGACATGGGTGCTGGTGGTATGGATGAAGATGGTCCCTCAGCTGGCGGTAGCGGTGCTGGGCCCAAGATTGAGGAGGTCGACTAAGCGGGTGGAGTAGTCATGACCTCATGCCGGGTCTTTTGCATTTCGATTTTTTCAGCAGACTTTTAATTTGCTTCTTTTCGTGGAAGCATATATGTAGCTCCTATAATTCGCACTGTCATCAAGGTTTTCGCCCATTTGAACAAGACAAGGATTTTGAGCCTCTATTGGCTTTTCTTATTTTCTGCCAGCTATACTGTTTCGTTCTTGTTCATTATTCGCATTGATGGGTTGACAAGTACTGCGTTGGTCCTCCAGTTAAGTAAATTCGGTATGATTCTTATTGCATCTTTTTGTTGGCCTTCAGGGGATTGAGTTGAGCTCGTATAAGAGGTGGAGGCGAAGCTCCATTCGCATTTGAGGTGTCAAAAATGACAGTTATCCGACCAAATAAAAAAAGATAACAGTGACCCAAGAGCTTTACAAAAGCCAAACGTTTAACTGGGTACTCTGAAAAATAAAAATGAAACATAATCTCGTGAGCTCTTCCTTTGCCATATATGGGCAGATTATTTGGAGAAATAAATGTCTAAATATAAATGGGTTCAAAAGGATTGAAATAAGTCCATTTCTGGGTGATTGAATCTTGTCGGGTAATTGATTGTTACGAATCCAGAGAATAATAGATGGAACTTCGAAGAATGAATGCGAAATTCTACTTTACCAAGTTGCCCCTATCCTCCTCCAACGACAGGCTTCAGGGGAGAGGAGGAGGCTCACGATGGGTGTGGTGGCATTGTCAGGTGGCGGAGAGGTTTTAAGAGTAGGCGGAGGAAATTGAGAGATGGAGACGGGGAGCCGATGAGGATGATAATATGTACCAAACGAGATTCCCCTCGGGCTTGAATACGTAGGCCACAGGAGATCTACCAGGAAGCCAACGGAGAATGTGAGAGAGAGAGAGTGGGGGTTGTTATGTGGAAGAGATGGATGTCGTTGAGTTGGAGAAGACGAAACCCCACTTACGCCTGAGATGAGGTCAAACGAGCTATCAATTGGTTTTTGAATTTGAGAATAAAGGAGAGGGACAATAATAGAGGCACGGTATTCACATTATATTCTGTTTTAAGGGGTTGCTTTAGGAATTATTCAATCATTCTTAAAGTTAAATTTCTTTATTATTTGAGCATTTTTCACAATTATCTTGTAAAAATTCCGATTTGATTTGTAGTAGATTAGGGATTTATCTTCCCTTTTTTTAAATATGCATGTTCAAAATTTTTATGCTCCTTTTATTTTGCAAAAAATATAGTCATTTTTTCCAAATATTTTCAAAGTGATTGTCCAAATAATAATATTTTCCGATATATGGTTGAAAACTAAAAATGAGTTGTAAATTACTTATTATCGTTTGGAAAGGAAAACTGCTTTTACTTTCTTTTATTAATATGCACTATTTGGACATTAATAACTTTAGTATAGATAACTAGGGAACTTAATCAAGATCTACAGAAGTTGGGCTTGGGACCTCTCAATGAAACCAACCCTAAGCATTGGGGATTCAGACGTGAGCATCAAGGTCTCATATCATGTCTCGATAGACCCAAGCTCGGATATCGGGATCCTGAATCCCAAATCCTGTATCGATTAACCCGGGGTCAGACGCCAAGGGCCACAGCTGGATCTCCTCCCCCACTATTCCTCCTCCTCTCTCTCTCTCTCTCTCTCTCTCTCTCTCTGGGCGCCTCACTTTCCAAAGGTTCTCACGACTTATATGAAAAGAGCGACGCTTGTCTAGTCATCAATCATGACTTATATGGAAAGAGCCATGGCTTGTCTAGTCATCAATCAAGCTTGGCCTGGGACTCCCACCAACAGAATTAACGTCGATGATTAGGTAGCAATTAAGCACTCAAACCAAACAAAGCCAACCTTTTGTAGGAAAAACTGAGCCACATAATATTGTTGGAAAATTATGTGCATTTAAGTTGTTGGAAAATTTAATTACTTATGAGTTCCAAAATAATATTATTTAGTTTTTACAAAAGAGAAATGTTCTATGGATTCCAAGGCATGTTGCTAATAAATAAATAAAACTTGGAAACTTCATCTCTCCATCTCTAGCAATATGTGACGGAGGTGGATTTGAGTAAAGGAGTGTCCAGGAATAAATTATGATGTGAACAAATCATGTGTCACCAAGATGCTAGCTTTTTTTGGAGAAACTAACGATTTAAATTAATGAATTATGGGAATCATGTCTAATACTTTTTAAAAGCACTAATTGCCACATAAAAATGACCTCGACAACTAAAATGGTCTAAGAGAATATAAAACACCCGTATTGACAAAGCGTATTACCATTAGTTGATTTTCAAAACTGTATTAATCGCAATGTTAAAGTGTGACATATCATATTTTATATTAATAAGTCACACAAGTTTTTACGTATTTATGGACCATAGATTGATCTCTGAAAGCTTTAGTCCTCATAAAAGAAAAAAACTTATAAAACAAGTAAATGGTACTTCAACAATGCATCTCATGAACCTTCTTCCCCATTTCAGTAAACAATGGTCTTCAATGGAGTAATTCTCTACGGAAAAGCTCGCTTGCCTAGCTCCGGCGTTCCTTGTCTAGGTTTGAGAGATTTAAACCTTATGTTTATGCACATGTACCCCCTGAATTAGAGTCGCTTGGCGTTACAATCTGAGGCAAACGGTTCCACTCCAAATTGATGTGTCTTGCTCAAAGGGACCTCCGAAAGAGGTTTTCCATGAACAAGCAACGGCCAGGAAATTAATTGTTGAACATAGCCGAAATTAGTGTACTGTCCCTTCAGGGCGGGTGGGAGTCCATGACGAGTCAAGCGACTCGCCCAAAGGCCTAGTCGACGAAGAGATTTAATATACCCTTATCGAGAGTTCAACTTCCACACGTTTATATAAATACACATAATTTATGGCACCACTTGCAATCGATTTCATGAATTATAAATTATCCGCAGCACTTACTCCTTCTCTTAGATTAGACACGTGATTTACTCTTCTTTTTTAACTTCTCGATAAGAAGGATATGCCACCAAGGAATGACAATGACTCACTGTGGCACTAATAACTCAAATCAACCTTGTTAAGCACCTCTCTAATTGAAGCTCTCGACTAGAATATTGGGCACCTCCACTTGATGCCGATGATGCTTAATGTCTGATTACTTTTCATATAATAATTGATAAAGAAAGATTATTAATTAAACCGAAACAAAGAAGGATTAAGATACAACCTGCATCAGAAGGTTCCCAAAACCCAAAACAAGAAAACCACACAGGGCATATCTAGTGCCTTTTCAGTTATTATAATCCATTATTGCCACAATTCAACCATCGGAATCACTGTACGATCCATCCACTATGGTTATTATATATTGTCTCAGCCAAGCCAATGATGCTGAAACACCCAAAGTCTCCACCTTTTGCCAGCTTCTGCTTCGTATTCGCAATGATTGAACTTCATTTGAAACCAGAGGTTTCCGTTAAACCAATCAAAAAGATATATATAATTTTGTTTGCACCAAAAAATGATCAGGTTGTCAATATAGGTAGACACATGATCAATTCCGATGAAATATATTTGTAATTGTCTTTTCTCATATTATATTATGACTAATATTTTGGTGATTAATTTACCTCGTATTAAGTTCTTAAAAAGTGAATTTGAGAACGCTAAGTTAATAATAACTCGCTTGTGAATAATTACACAAATAATCAAAGGGAAGGCACATCATATGGGGGGAACACTACTTCCTAGGCTTGTCCCTTCCCTTGCTAGGGTTTGGGAACATGGCAATCCAGGCCAGGGTTAGATTCCATTCACCCTTTTGAATGTGGTTGTGATGGTGGGGGCGTCGTGGAAATTTTTATTTTAAGTCATCTACTAGGAATATTGAATGTGGTGGCTTTGTAATGAGTCTGTCTGCAATTTCGCCACTTCATTCTCAAAGAAAAGAAAACAAGGGGTTGAGTCTAAAAACAGAAGAATATACCGAAGACCCAGGAAAACAATTACTCATTCGGATATTTAAGATTTAATAACCATTTAATTTCCTATTTACGATTAAAAAAAATTATCTGTTAATTCATCTTTTTCCTGATTTGAACTCAGATTTTTAGGGCTTTCTAGATTAAATATGCATTTATGATATCTTTTAAGAAGGCTTTCATTTGATTATAGTGCCAGAATATTAAGATTTTTCTCTATTGCACCTCGTGCGCGTGCCTGTGTGCGTGTCGTAAGCTCATTATCATGTTGCGAATTGCAATTGGCGTTATTTTTGTTTCCACTGTGTCAACATCAAACTAATTGTCATTTATGAGAATTCTGTACAATGATCAAGAATGCAAGATTAAGTACAAGTTATCTCTTTCCATGCAACTGGGGAAAATAATGTCAATTTCTATCCATCACAGATTGACGCATTACATAGTGTGTGTGACGTAGATAAGATCCATAATTTGTAATTCACAAAATTACGAGGTTGCAGAAAGTTTCCTTTTTATCAAAGATGGAGACAACCCTAAAAAGAGGGTTACAAGAAGAGCACTTCTCAAATGGTTATCTATGAAAATATTAATCACGTCCAAACATCTTTAATTTTAAATTTTTTTTAGAAGATTACATGTATTGGTGCTGGTATGTTCGTGCACTCAAAGCTCTAGAAATTCTTCACCCACTACGATGTACCTTTGACATGTACTTACTCACTTCCAAATAATATATATTTTCTTAATATGGTTATTTGATGAGATATCAATACTTTCTTGACATGCTATTCCCACTATAGTTATTATACACATAAAGGCAAAGCCAAATCATCGTCACCGTATAAAGTGAAAGCCTCGAAAGAATCTACTTAAACTTTGGAAAACAAAATACAAAACTATTGTTGACAAATTAAGATGAAAAGGTATCATACACAATTCAAGATAACAAGTACCAAACATCTAAGGAGGACATATATACACAATAAAAAATGACCGAGTCATATGCGTACATAGCCTAATTTGCGGTTAAAAGGACTTTGAAAGTCTTTCATATCGAAGCATGTATTCAAAGATCGAACTGTTAAGACAGGCATTTATATTTTATTGTAGTTAGTAAGTGGGATGTATGATGTCCATGATTTGTAACCCTCGATCAAAGATACAT
Source organism: Eucalyptus victrix (assembly GCA_016097545.1). NCBI lineage: Eukaryota > Viridiplantae > Streptophyta > Magnoliopsida > Myrtales > Myrtaceae > Eucalyptus > Eucalyptus victrix. The sequence continues at coordinate 23,621,428 of CM027844.1, forward strand.
TTGCAAGAAGCTTCCTTCAACCAAAGATCGAGAAAAATATAGTCCTAAAAATAGAGTTACAATAGGAGAACTTTCCAAGTTTTAACCCCAAAATAATATTAATCACATGCATTCACACTTTATTTACAATTTTTATAAGAAGATCACATGCATTAATGCTAGTACGATCGCACCCATAAAGATCCTAAAATTCTTCACTCACCATGATGTACCTTTGGAATGTGCTCACTCACTTCTAAATAATATACATTTTCTTGACATGGTTATCTGATCAGATATCAATCATTTCTAGATCTGTGATTCCCACTATAGCGAAGCAGGGCAACGGGAGAGAAGTGCAGATGCAACCTCCATCAGATCAGCAGATTTCTACACCAACAGGAGCAGGTGATACCTGAGGCACGCATAAGTCAATAATGATTGCTAATTTTTTAACTCAAAAAGCACATTATCTATGGCAATAATAATCCTAGTGGGGACACCAAAAAGTCTTGCCTGTCCCGTTTTAATATGGTGTCTTTGACCCATCAACCCACTTCTGCTTCTCCCTAATTAATATAAAGAAAACGTCGTTTCCCCAATTTTGCGTGTGATTATCCTAATAAGATTGCAGTAATTGCTGTCTTTTTCAATAATATTTTCTTAATGACAAATTGATAACAATACCCACTTATATATGTTGCTGAACACTAATCGAGGAAATGGCATGTGCAATAAAGAGCTGATACGTAATTCAATGTGTGCCATCTCCAACTCGCTTTGCATCTGGCATCTTTTGAGCTGTGACCTCTTAAAGTCCCAAGGGTTATCTATAGGAAAAATGCTATAGATAATTCCTAAACTTTCATTTAATGTGCAACGTTATTACTAAATTTTTAACTCGTTCAATTTGGTTTTAGAGTTGACCATAACTATTCAATTTGATCTCTAAATTTTTAGTTTTTGCAATCTAGTCTCTTAACTATCCATAACAAAGTCAAATCAATCTTTCGATACTATTAACATATTCTCATGATTAGGCTATTACCTAAATCACCAAAAAGATATGCTATTTTTTTTTATTATATATACTTTTTCCCTTTTGATCTTTATAAATATTAATATAATTCTGTTTAAGTATATTTCAATTTATGATCTCTATAATACTAAAAAGTAAAACCTCATTTGGGGTTATATTTGATTCGTATTCCTTTTATTTTAGAAATAAGTATTTTCACAAGAGTATCAATAATGATATCAATTTATCTCTAGATTTCCCATACTTATATAGATCTAAATTTTGTTCCTAAATTTCTAGATAGATAAATTTTCAAGTTATTTTGTCTCGTGGTTTCTTCATTGAAATTTAACTAAATCCATAAATTAGGAAATTTAATGGAGGGAATATCAATACAACTCTAATTGAAGTTCCACTTTTACTATTATAGAGATAATATGCTAAAATATATCTAAATCGATATATCATAATACTTGTAAAAGACAAAAAGGGGAAAAAGTAATGAAAAGATAGCCATATTCTTTTTATTGATTTAGAAAATGAATTGAAATAAAAAGTTTTTTTTAAAGTCTGAGTAATAATGTAATTATGAAAAGTTTTGACTTTTTTATGGAAAATTTAGCGATTAATTTAAACAAATTGAATGTTCATAAACTAGATTGAACATTTAAGAATAGTTGAAGAACTACATTGGATAATTTAAAAGTTCAAGGATGACATTGTACATGGGATCAAAATTTAAGGACTATCTATATCATTATATATACTAAGTTCCAAGAAGACCCCTCAAGTTTTGGAATACTACTCTTAACAGTTGCATAGAGTATGTTGAATTCATTAAAATACACTTGGGTGATTTTAATGTTTGCTTTATCACTTCTTTTAAAATTACGAAGTTGAGTTAGTGGTTAACCAACTTAGTCTTGTGTTGATTTGGTGTGCAAAACAGGTCTAACTTGTTATGTCACTTAGTGTCGCTTGTGTAATGATGATGTTTACGTTCTGATTTCTTTCAACCTTATGTCATTTTGCATGTCCTTCGCTTATGCAGTATTTGATTTCTGTGCCATCCCGCAGTTCTTTCACCCATGTCTTATTTGAAATGCCATGTCATTGTGCATGTTATTCACTCGTGCCAGTCAATTTCTATATTGTTACGAACGTTAGTTTCTCACATCTTTCTACATGGCATTCGAACACAGAGTTCGATCGTCTCACTTGTCATTTGTGCATGTCATATTCAATTATCATGTCATTTGTGTATGCTCCATTAGACATTCACATCACGTAGAGATGTCATGCTCAACCATTGCATATTCGATCACTAATCACATTGCACTTAATTTCGAAGTCATATTTGATCACTACTTATTCCATTTCGATTCCTATCATGTCATATTCATTATCTCCTTTTGTGTCACACATCGTGCATTGCATACTTCAAAATGTATGGACACACAGTGGAATTGCCCATTACACTAGTTGATGTGATCTTTTTGCTTAATTGCATATCCATCAAAATTCTATCTTCAAATTCTCTTAAAAAAAAATGCACGATAAGTATGAATTAGGGCATAATCAAAGAGCTGTGGTATCTTAGATATTCTAGGTATAGACAAGATCCTTTGTAGATGTCACCTATAATTGCTTAGATATTCTGAATATCCAATCAATGCAGGTTAGAAATGTTTCAGCCTTAGCATGATAGTTAAAACTTTCATACAATCATATCCAGTGGATTTGGTTATTAATTTTGTTTGTCTCTAAATTTCTAGGCCATCAAATATGTGTGTGTGTGCATGATATTTTCTTTTTAAATGGCAGATAAATAGGATTGACCATGCTTACCATAATCTGGAAAACCACAATCATTCTGCATTTATTTATCCTATTTGAAACAAGATAACACAAATAAATGAGAAACGCCCCTGTTGAATGACATAAAAATGGCAAATAATAGGATTGACCACGCCTACAATAATGTGGAAAACTGCAATCATTCTGCATTCATAACTCCCATTCGAAACAAGATAACACAAACAAATGAGAAATGCCCCTATCAAACGATATATTTCAATATCCTCCCCTGTCTCTATCCATTTGGTTCCAAATCAGTAGTACTGGTTGAAGCTCCCAAACCTGAGAAGCCACAAAAGAAAATAGGATTTGGAGAAAACGAGGAGGAGGAGGAATGGTGGGATGGTCTGATTGGGCGTCCTTTTGCGCATCACGCCTCACTCCCAAAAGGCAAAGGCGAAGGCAAATGCGCTTTTGGACTGCCGCTTTGCTAGCTCGTGTCCACCAGAGTTGAATTGAAATCCCTTTCTCTGAATCTTGGATGTGGGTCTACGGGCGAGGTGATTGGTCCGTCCTCCTCAGATTCTACCAATTCTAAGGCATAAAAATCGATCCCGGTCCCTCCCCCCATCCAGCTCTCCCCAGTTCTCTCTCTCTCTCTCTCTCTCTCTCTTTCTCCCGAGTATTATCTCCAAAATCAGAAGACGACCCTCTTTCCATCTCTCTCTGTTTTGCCCCCACCGTTTCCCTTCTCATCCCTTCCCCTTAGCGCTCGCCCCTCGGTGTTCGGCGTCCTCCCTCTGATCGACGGCGATTGGAAATGCGGGAAGGCTGTTGATGTTGATTGTCGGCTTCTCTTTCCGGGTAATCATCTGCTTTTTCAATTCGTTGATTTCGCTCTGCTTTTATGCCGGGCAATTCGTTTTTAGGTCATGGGTTTGTGGGGAATTTGTTTGGTTCCGCGAATCTATGCTTTATAAGGGAGATGGGGGCATTCTAGGGTTTGCGGGATCGGGCGTTTTTGGGTGGGCACCCTAGAAAATGGAAGTAAACGGCAAAGAATAAGAAGGTGCGTAAAGGTGCACGTATTATTGCTGTTGTTAGTTTTGAGAATCTGAGATACATCAGATCTTCGCAAGATTGGCACATAAATCTGTACTTGGATGCTGATTTTCTTCCTAGGTATTTTCTTGGTGTATGTGAGATTAGAAGTTTTCGGTTTGTGATTTCAAACTCAATAGTACAGTACGAAGAAGTTTCTTGGATAGTGTAGAGAGTAAATCATTTACCTGGAACTGCACTCCTCTTTGGTTTACCCATTACGGGATCGAGAGTCAGATGCAAAATGAAATCCCTTCTCTTGAACTTTCATTTTGTCCTGAATCGAACTGAAGTTCATGCGCATAAACTTTTTTCTTAGTTGTGAGAAAAGGATGTATCTGTAAGACTTGATTTCTGTTTCCAGGGCTGTGGTGATCTCAGGATGGTTACGCGTGCTGCTGGATATTCATTGTATCTGATGGACAACCTCTTTCGATATCTTGTGGTTGGGTTCTTGTGGATTCCATTCATGACAGTACTTGTGAGGGGTCTATGTGGTTTTGTGGATTGACGGAGGGGCTGCTTGCATAATTCCATATTTGCTTTGGTTTGTTTCATGAGCATGTTAGGGAGATCTTTGCTCTAACTGTTGATTTAGATGAATAAGCTAGAAGGAAAACAGAAGGCAAAAATTGTTGGGGAAGCTCTTCTAACAGTACTGTCAATGGAGAGTCATCATCCGTCAACATTGTTGTCAATGGACTCTGGCTTTTTGTCTCACGATGAATTGGAGAGAGAGATAGATGGCTCGATCATCCATGCAGGACCACCCGATATCAATCTCCCATTGTCGTCAAGGCCTAGTCCACCTGTTCTGGCTTGGAATGACCACTGTGATATTTTAGATGTTGGTTTGGGACCCCAACTTTATGAAACAGAAATGACTGTTAACATCCCAAAAGCAGGGCGTAAGAACAACAAGCGCCTTGATAGCGTGTGGGGTGCCTGGTTTTTCTTTAGTTTCTACTTCAAGCCTGTTTTGAATGAAAAATCAAAGTCCAAAATAGTTCAGGACCGTAATGGTGTGTCCGGCTTTGAGAAATCAGACTTGCAGCTCGATGCTTTCTTGGTTCAGCATGACATGGAAAACATTTACATGTGGGTTTTCAAGGAAAGGCCTGAAAATGCTCTCGGCAAGATGCAGCTGAGAAGTTACATGAACGGGCATAGTCGGCAAGGGGAGCGTCCATTTCCCTTTAGTGTGGATAGGGGTTTTGTGCGTTCTCACAGGATGCAGAGGAAGCACTACCGTGGCCTCTCCAATCCCCAGTGTGTTCATGGGATTGAGATTGTACGGACACCCAATCTTGCGGTTCTTGACGAGCAAGAGCGGAAGAGGTGGATGGAATTGACTGGACGAGATATAAACTTTTGCATCCCTATTGAAGCCAGTGACTTCAGTTCCTGGAGAAATATTTCAAGCGCTGAGTTTGAGCTTGAGCGGTCGCTGCCTCCATCAAAGAGCAACACAAATCACCAACCTAGGAAGTTGCTCAATGGCTGTGGCTTAAATCTGTCTACCCCGCCATCGGACCATAGCATTGGTGATGTAGTGGATCTGTCACCCGTCCGCAACAAAAGGAAGAAAGACCTTTTTCCAAATGGAACTAGTGAGGAATTAAATTTATCAAATGGTTCTCATTCTGACCGAGGTTTGGATCTGAAAATTCACTCGGTTGAGTCACCGTGGTTTAATCAGTTTACTGGGGTCATGAAGAATGTTTGTGGCCCTGCTACAGCAGCAAAAACAATATATGAAGATGATGAAGGGTTTCTGATCATCGTCAGCTTGCCTTTTGTAGATCTTCAGAAGGTAAAAGTTACATGGAAGAACACTAACTCACATGGGATCGTGAAGATATCCTGTGTTAGTACAGCTTGTGTACCATTTATTACGAGAAACAACAGGACCTTTAAGCTAACGGATCAAACACCAGAGCACTGCCCTCCAGGGGATTTCATTAGAGAGATTTCCCTACCGGCCCTCATTCCAGAAGATGCTAAGTTGGAAGCATATTGCGACGAGACGGGAACGGTGCTTGAGATCATTGTGCCCAAGCATCATGCTGGACCCGAAGAGCATGAGGTTCGTGTATGCTTCAACCCGTCTTCTTGGAGTGACTGAGCATCAGTCTGCCGAGAGGAGGTATTTAAGTATGTGTGGGGTTTGGTATTGTTGTGGTTAGTGCTTCGTGGTTAACCTAGTTAATTCCATAGAAGACGTATGGATTGAAATTTGTACTCTCTGGATAATATGCATGTCTTTGTAGTACTTTGATTATTACCATAGATTCTCAATTCCCATCGCCTTTATGCATTCTTTTATGTGAATAAGGTGATGGGGCAAATATATTTCCCCCCTTTTGAGAAGGAGAGGTTCCGGACTCTTCTTCTGACACTATTTTTCCTCTTCCATCGTTACTTGAACTTTGATCTTTGACCTGTGTCTGTCGACCGACTTTTTGTTCTCTGGGGAAGCAACGTACAGACCCAACTTTGGTGAAGTGACGAGTAGCGGCCGTCTTTATATCTTTTTCTGACGTCGATGCGTTGGCATTCCTTTTTTCTTTTCTTTTTTTCTTTTTTCTTGAGGGGGGGTGGGTGTGCGGGAAATCGTATTTCGTCAACTTTTCCAGATTTTGTGAAAGGCAAAAGCACTTATCAACGGGTCTGAGAAAAACGAGGAAATATAGTTCCTTGCGTATCACTGACGATTGAATATAAAACTAAAATAAAATATGAAATTCAATGTTTGGTAAAACTTGAAAAATTGAATGGAGAACTCCGAAAAAAACGGAGATTTCGACTAAATTAAAATGTTTTACTGAAACTCTCTCAGGCATACCATATGAATTGGACGTAAGCTACGCTTTGGGCAGATTGTTGTAATATATAATTAAAGAAGATATTATACACATTTAAGCACAAAGAAAATTATTTCACATTGATGTACTTATGCAATAAAATAACGTAATATTTTGACCTATTTCGTTTCGTTAGTTACTTGCTATATTTTAGCAAAACGTACTTGGATACTAAAATAATATATTATGTTAAATTTAAGGTAGGCGGTTTCTTTAATGGAAAAGGTGTACAACTTGAATAAAGAAATAATGACGAGCGAGGGGAAGGAGGGGTACAAGGGTAATAAATAGGCAGAAAATAAGTAGAGAGTGCAAGATAAGTACTCCAAGCAAGAAGAATGACCAGATATGCTTGTAATTTGGAGTTCTATTTGTCAACCTTTGAGGCAACTCTCAAAGAAGACATTTTTATAAATATATAGATATGTTCAAGCATTCTTGTACTTTTGAGTCCTGATTTTTTAATTCCAATAGGCACAACAAAAATCAGCCTCTGTAGTTGAGAATGGCAAGACCACCAACCAAGTTTGTCGGAAGTTGAAGGTCACTCCCCATGATCTCATTAATAAGAAACTATTTTAGAACAATCAATGATGGAAGATTATTAAGGATTGCTGGCTCTAATAAGTACTACGGTAGCTTCTTGGCTTCAGATCATCTGTATTACATCAAGAATGAGGATAAAACCCTGATGGATGTAATTCACAATGAAATATTAGACCCGAGTCTCACTTTCTTCAGCAAATATAAGGAGAAGACAAATACAATTACCTCAAGCAATGCTGATGAAGGGACAATGAAAGGTACATTTTGCATGGCCTTTGCTAAAAACATACCCATGCTTGTCATTCACAATGGTGGATCTAATGCTCATTGAACCTTACATTTGAATAACAAAAGCAAAGGAAATGATGTTGTTTCTCGAGGAGTCAAGACCACTTCCAATGGTGAGGTGATAGTAGATAATCAGAACTCTGCTCAATCTTCAAGGATAACTAGTCTGGCGGGCATAGTTGAGCCAAATGCTCATCCTACTTCAAAGTACGATTCAAATCTACTAGGTAATGCGAAAAAACAAAAAGCTTGTAGAAGAAAGAAGCTAGCCACGGCTAGTGAGTTTGGTTCCTATATATATTCCTTATCCAACGAGAGTCTATTATTGACCGAAGTATTTTATGGGACTCCAATATAGTACATTTCGAGGAGTCGTGGTATAAGTTCTTTCTCGTATGGTCACTTGTCCACACTTTAATGCTTTACTCTTCTTAATTTTTCTAGTTCATTATTCGACATTTGACACATAAAGTGCCATGGATAATTTTTCATAGTGTTATAAAAGGGTCAAAAATTTGTTGCTACTACAATGAATGCAACAACTCTAGAGTAAGCGACTTATTGCACTTTGATTTATTTGTCTTTTTGTTGAGTCCTCGAGTTGAAGAGGACAGTAAGAGTTGAAAATTTGTATGGTAATTTTTCTTCTATGTTGAAACGTGTAGTACATTACTCCCTACAAGTTTGAGCAACACGTTAGGGGGAAGAGCAAAAGGCCATATTCTCACATCTACTTCAAGAATGGTAAGACCATCAATCAAGTTTGTCAAGATTAAAGGGTCACTTCCAATGATATGCCATTTTGTTATCAACTTTGTCGGGATTAAAGGGCCACTTCCAATGATATGCCTTTTTGTTAACAATTGGAAATCCCATGTTCCACTATCAGTCATGTCTGCGACAATAAGGAACTCTTTTAAAAAGAACAATGATGGAAGATTATTGAGGACTATTGGCTCTAACAAGTACTATGGTAGCTTCTTAGCTATGACTATTTGTGATAGATTCAAAATGGGAAAAGCACCCCTAATGGATGAAATTCACAATGAAAGATTAAACCTCAATCTCACTTTAGTCGACAACTGTGAGGAGGAGACAAATAGAATTTTCCCTAGCAAAGCTAATGAAGGACCCATGAAAGATTTATCTTGCGGGGCCCTTGTGAAAAACAAGGCAATTGTGGAGAATAGAAACTATACTCATTTGTAAGGAGTAACTAGCAAGACAAACACTATTGAGCCAAATGGTTGTCAAGATAGCATATCCATGCTTATCATTTATAGTGGTAGATGCAATGCACAACAAACCTTAAGTTATAATAAAATAGAATAAAAAAAGCAAAGGAAATGGCATTTTTTTTGGAGGAGTCAAGGTCACTTCTAATGATTAGGCAATGATAGACAGTCGGAACTCTGCATAGTCTTAAGGGACAACGAGTCAAGTGTGCATAGTCAAGCCAAATGCACATCCTACTTCAGAGTGCGATTCGAATCTACTAGGTAATGTCAAAAAAAAAAAAAGCTCGTAGGAGAAAGAAACTAGCCATAGCTAGTGAGCCTGGCCTTAATATTTATCGCTTATGCAACCAAAGTCTATAATCGATTGAAGTATTTGATGGGGCTTTAGTGTAGTACACTTTAAGTAGTTGTGATGTAAGTTCTTTCTCATATGGTCCCTTGCCCAGTCTCTTTAATGTGTTAATTTTTTAAAAAACATTTTTGGTTCTTTATTGAACATTTAATGCATGGAGTGCCACATATAATTCTTCATGGTGTTATAAAAGGGTTATAAATTCATTACAGCTAAAATGAATGTAACAACTATAGAGTAAGCAACTGATTATACTTTGATTTATTTGTCTTTCTATTGAGTCCTAAAGTTCAAGAGGATAGTAAAAGTTGGGAATTTGTACGGTAATATGTCTACTATGTTGAACCATGTAGGACATTAGTCCCTACAAGTTTGAGTGCCATGTTAGAGAGAAGACCAAGAAGCTATATTCTCATATCTACTTCGAGAATGGCATGACCATCAACCAAGTTTATTGGGAGTTGAAGGCCACTCCCAATGATATGCCTTTTCGTCGTCTTTTGGAATTCACAAGGCCAATTTTTAGTCGTGTCTGCGGCAATAAGGAACTCTTTTAGAATGATCAATAATTGAAGATTATTAAGGACTGCTAGCTCGACAAGTACAACGGTAGCTTCTTGGCATAACACCATCTGTGTTAGATTAAGAATGGGTATAACACCTCAATGGATGTAATTTACAATGAAAGAATTGACCTGAAACTCACTTTAGCTGACAAACATGAGGAGGAGACAAATACAATTGTCTTTGGTAGAGCTAATGAAGGACCTAGAAGGATGCATCTCGCATAGCCTCCGCAAAAAAGGTAATTGAGGACAATATAAATTACACACATTTGTTAGGAGCAACTAGCTAGACAAACACTATCGAACCAAATAGTCGTCGAGATAACATACCCATGCTTGTCATTGGTAATAGTGGATGCAATGCACATCAAAGCTTACGTCTCAATATTAAGAATAAAGTAAATGGCGTTGCTTTTTTAAGGAGTTGAGGCCACTTTCAATGGCCAGGCAATGATAGACAATTAAAACTTTGTCCAATCTTCACGGGCAACTAATTAAGTGGGCATAATTGAGCCAAATGCTCATCCTAATTTGAAGCACAACACAAATCTACTAGGTAGTTTGAAACAGCAAAAAGCTCGCAAAACAAAGAAACAAGCCACTGCTAGTAAGCTTGTGCTAACATATATCCTTTATCCAATCAAAGTTTATTAACGATTGAAGTATTTGATGAGACTTCAGCAAAATACATTTTCATATCTACTTCGAGAGTGGCAAGACAAAGAAGCTTGAGTTTGAGCACCATGCAAGGGGAAAGATCAAAAGGCCATATTCTCACATCTATTTCAAAAATGGCATGACCATCAACCAAGTTTGTCAAGAGTTGAGTAATGCTCCCGGTGATTTGCCTTTTCATAGTCTCTCTCAATTAGACACTTGATTCAACTTAATTTCATCTCAATCGACCCCTATAAATTTAATTGATCATCCGTCGATCATCTCAACATTTCTCTTCACCCCTGTATTCATCTTGCTTTCCAATTTTGCTGTCAAAAATAACCCTTGGCTCTTTCTGCACAAAAACAACCCGGCGATGACATTTTCCCAAAAAGTCTCGGTTGTTAGAAAAATCTTCAAAGACTGAGTCATGGGTCCTAAAATTTATTGTGACATGACGGACTCTTCAATTTATGAAGTCGGACTTGAATTGATGGTTAAGCGCGTTTTTAGCGTGACCTAGACTATCGAGTAGTTTTCAGAACTTTCTAGGGCAAATGACTCGTGGTCGATTTTCTTCGAGCCACTATGAACCCATTCGACTCAATGGCGACTCTCGATTGTTGTAAAAATTTCAATGATTCAAATACGGACACAAGGTACCAAAACGACAGTAAAATCAAATTAGTGTCAGTCGACGAGAATTTTCTGATTTGGTGAAGTCACCCACGATCGGTCACATATCTTGTTCAAACTAACCTATCTCTGATCTCAAATCGATTTTTAACTATGTTGTAATGGCCTCTAAAGATAAGTATGGTCAAGAAACCAATTCTTGGTCGAATTCTCAAGTCTATTTGCTTTGAAGTTCTTAATAGCTTCCCTAAACAGCCTAGTTATCTCAAGAGTGATCAACTCTAAGAACAGCCCTATAGGCGCGTCAATGAAATGCACGATTAATTCAGTAGAGAATAGGGGTGAAAATCTCGGATGTCACACTTATCCAACCATGGTTTATTATTGATTGGAGTATTTGATGGGATTCCGGTGAAGTACACTTTCAAGAGTCGTGTGGTAAGTTCATTCTTGTATAGTCACTAGCCTAGTCTCTTTAATATTTATTCTTCTTAATTTTTTTTTCAGTTTTTTATTGTACTTTCATGCTTGGAGGTCCACACACAATTCATGTTGTTATAAATGGGTCGAAAATTCTTTGCAACTACAATGAATGTGACAACTTGAAAGCAACTGATTATAATTAGATTTATTTTTCCTTCTGTTGAGTCCTAGAGTTGACAAGGACATTAAGAGTTGGGAATTTGTACTTTGACTTGTCTTCTATGTTGAACCATGCAGTACATTAACCCTCATATGTTTGAGCACCATGTTAGAGGGAAGACCAAGAAACCAAATTATCACATTTACTTCGAGAATGACAAGACCATCAACCAAGTTTGTTGAGAGTTGAGGGCCACCCCCAATGATATAACTTTTTGTCAACTACTGGAAATCACAAGTTCCACTTTTAGTCATGTCAACGACAATGAAGAACTATTTTAGAACAATCGATGATTGAAGATTATTGATGATTGTTGACTTTAACAAGTACTATGGTAGTTTCTTGGCTTCACGACATATGTGTCAAATTAAGAAAGGGTATAACACCCCGATAAATGTAATTCACACTCAAAGATTAGAATTGAGTCTCACTTTAGTGGCAACCATGAGGAGGAGACAAATACAATTGTCTTTGGTAGAGTTGATAAAGGACCTATGAAAGTCACATCCCACATAGCCTTTGCTAAAAATAAGGCAATTGTGGATAATAAAAACTATGCCCATTTGTTAGGAGCAACTAGCCGGACGAACACCATTGAGCCGAATGGTCGTCACGATAACATACCCATGCTTGTCATTCATAATGGTGGATGCAACACACTTCAAAGCTTAGGTTCAAATAATAAGAACAAAGAAAATGGTGTTGTTTCTAGAGGAGTCAAGACTACTTCCAATAGCAAGGTGATGATAGACAATCAAAACCCTGCTCCATCTTCAAGGTAGGTGGTTGAGCCAAATGCTCATTCTACTCCGAAATGCAATTCAAATTTGCTAGGTAATTCGAAACAACAAAAAACTCGTAAAAGAAGTAAGCTGGCCACAACTGGTGAACCAAGCCCTAGCATATATCCCTTCTCTAATCAGAGTCTATAATCAACTCAAGTATTTGATGGGGCTCCGGTGAAGTATACTTTCACATCTACTTTGAGAGTGGCAAGCAAAGAAGTTTGAGCGCCATGTTAGAGGGAAGACCATAAAGCTATATTCTCACATGCCTTTTTGTCGACTTTCTAGAAATCGCAGGTTTTGCTTTTAGTAGCATCTGCCACAATAAGAAACTCTTTTAGAACAGTTGATGATGGAAGATTATTGAGGACTAATGGCTCTAACAAGTAGTAGATAGCTTCATGATTTCGGGCCATCTATGTTAGATTAAGAATGGAGATAACACCCCCAATGGATGTAATTCACAAAGAAAGATTAGACTTGTGTCTCATTTTAACCGCCAAGTATGAGGAGTAGACAAATGTAATTGTCTTTAGTAGAGCTAATGAAAGACTTATGAAGGATGCATCTCGCATGGCCCAGAATCATTCGACTTAATGGTGTTCATTTTAAAGATGGACAATGAAAACCACACACATTTGTTAGGGCAACTAGCCAAATGAACACCATTGAGTTGAATGGTTGTTGGAATAATAAAGCCACGGTTGTCATTCGTAATAGTGGATGCAATGCACATCAAAACTTAGGTTCGAATAATAAGAACAAAGGAAATGGCGTTGTTTCTGGAGGCATTAAGGCCATTCCAACAATGAGGTGATGATAAAAATCAAATCCTACTCAATCTTCATGGGCAACTAGAGAGGTGGGCATGGTTGAGCCACATGCTCATCCTACTCTAGAGTGTGATTCAAATATGCTAGGTAATTGAAAACAACAAAAAGCTCACAAAAGAAAGAAGCTAGCCATGGCTAGTAAGCCTAACCCTAACATATATTCCTTATCAAACTAGAGTCTGTTATGAATTGGAATATTTGATGGGACTTTGGTGAACTACCCTTTCAAAAGTCGTGATGTAAGTTCTTTCTCATATGGTCTTTTGCCCGGTCTCTTTAATGCATTATTCTTTTTGATTTTTCTAGTTTTTTATTGGACATTTGACACTCGGAGGTCCACAAATAATTTTTCATGCTGTTATAAATGGGTCGAAAATTCTTTGCAGTTACAATGAATGCCACAATTCTAAGGTAAGCAATTGACTATGTTTAGATTGATTTGTTTTTCTATTGAGTCCTAGTGTTGAAGAGGAGAATAAGAGTTAAGAATTTGTACGGTAACTTATCTTTTATGTTGAACCGTGTGATATATTTGTCCTCGCAAGTTTGAGCATCATGCTAGAGGGAAGACCAAGAAGCCATATTCTCACATCTACTTCGGGAATGACGAGACCATGAACCAAATTTGTTAGGAGTTGAGGGCTACTCCTAATGACATGTCTTTTTCGTCGAGTTCTGAAAATTGCAGGTTTTGCTTTTAGTCATGCCTGCGGCAATAAGGAACTCTTTTAGAAAAATCAATGATGGAAGATTGTTAAGGACTGCTGGCTCTTACAAGTGTTGTGTAGCTGCTTGGCTTTGAGCCATCTATGTCAGATTAAGAATGGGAATAACACCCCATGGCTGTAATTCATAATGAAATATTGGACCCGATTCTCACTTTACGGCAACCATGAGGAGGAGACAAATACAATTATCTTTGGTAGAGCTAATGAAGGACCCACATTTGTCATTCGTAATGGTTGATGCAAGGCACATCGAAGCTTACATTCGAATAAAAAGAACAAAAGAAACGACGTTATTTTTGGGGGAGTCAAGGCCACTTTAGATAGTGAGGCAATGATAGACGATTAGAGCTCTACTCAATGTATAAGGGCAACTAGACAGGTAGACATAGTTGAACCAAATGCTCATCCTACTTTGGAGCATGATTCGAATTTGCTAGGTAATTCAAAACAACAAAAAACTCGTAGAAGAAAGAAGCTAGCCATGGCTAGTGAACCTGACCCTAGCATATATCATTTATCCAACCAGAGTTTATTATTGATTGGAATATTTGATGGGACTTTGGTGAAGTACACTTTCACATCTGTTTAGTGAGCGGCAAGACAAAGAAGTTTGAGTGCCATATGACGTCCTACTCCATCACTTTTGAATCCTTGTCCTTATGATTATTCTATGTTATCACGCATACAAAAGTCTGTTATAAAGGGTAGTATTTATAACATGAATTATACACGCATAAGGATGCTCCAGCTAAGAGACCATTACACATACTAATTTATTTCTTTTTAATTTTAGTTATGCAATCGGAAGATAATAACTTCTTTTAGAGCTTTAATGCTATCAACGAGGAACACATACATGTTCCACACAAGGGTCGACATCATAAACACTTGCTTCCATTTCATATCCATTACTATTCTTACTTACATGGGAATTTTCACATTTTTCACTACTCATATATTCATGGCATCACTTTCAGAAAGGGTATATACACGCCTCAGAGGGGCCAAAAAGGTGCCTATTCTTGTCTACCCAGTGATCTCCAATCTATACCAAAACAAAAATCTCCACCATGGTGCTTCTTCTACTTAGGCGCTAGTAGCCTCGGTATCCGGTCCGTCATTCCCAAAACAGAGCAGTCCGAAGAGCTTGCCCTCATGGTTGAAAAACCACAAAATAAAGTGCATGAGAATCCATTCTAGTCGTCCATCATCTATCCAAAGTACAACCTCATAACGGGTAAAAATCAATTCTGTGTTCGGGTCTTGCAAATCTTGGAACAAACCCTCGATGTAGGCAATCGCTCCATAGGGTGCAACCAAGGGTTTGTCCATGCTCTTGATATAAAGAATATAATGGGGTGAGCAACGCTCAGTAAAGGAAATAACTAAGTCCTAAATTACTTAATCCACCCACTGCTCAGGACAACCTAGTCCAACAAACCAAGAATAAGTCATGAAATCACAGCCTAGCTAAGCAAGTTATATCCACATGAAATGAGCAAGGTAAAATCTATGAACCTCATTTAATTCAAAACCGAATGCACCTACACTACCATAATATTGCACATATGATTTTGTGCACAATCCGAACACCCACAGACAAGGTAGCAATCTGTACAACATATATCTCAGCGAAGGCAACATGCTCATACATAATAATCGTTAAACAAGGCACATAATATTCACGTGATTAAAACAGAATGCATTCACATGCTCATGACAATCCACACGCGAACTCAAGCATAAATTCCACACAATTTCACACTCTTACAAACGTACTCATGCACCTTATGAATTTACTATCTCATGTGATCATTTTCCATCCTTGAGTTACAAATTCACACCAGGTCGCTGGCCGGTCCGCTCGAATCACTTTCGGGACACTAGCCATGGGCATCTTACTCTGAGGCATCTCGGTTCACTATCTAAGGCATCCAAGGGTTGCTAGCCTTGGGCATCTTTAATCTCCTGGGGCATCATTAGATTGCTCGCCGATGGAAATCTCTTAGATTACTCATTTCACATGATGTTCACATAAAAATCTTTAATTTATGTCACACGAACACCACTACCAAAACATATATATCGTGCCACAAACAAATGTCATGGTTACTTCCTACCAAGTTGCACTTCCGATAAATTCCAATTGCACGCATCCAGTATCTAAATTTTTTCACAAAAACAAGTCATAAGACAAAATTACATTCCAAAAAGAAAGTCGTGCATCAAGCAACTCGGTGGTCATCCACAAGCAAAATGAGCACTAATCTCACTCACTACCCGGACCTATGCAGCTCTATCATCACTAGAACTCACAACACATAAGTGTATGTGAAATCAACACATCTCAACACCATAGCATGCATAAAATGAACCACCACAAGAACTCATAGCATGAGCACAAGCCGAATGCAAATAAAGCCCTCACAATGCACGCTTAGACCGCTACTAGCACAAGCAATCGATTCGTGTCCCTCAAGCTCTTGGCTTACCATCAAAACAGTGCACGTTGGAGACTAAACATCTTAGTTTGGACCACTACTTGGTCATGGTGCTCCCTTTGATTCAGCCACATGCAATAACCTTGATCACCAATCCAAAACAAAACGTGTCCAGCAAGTATAAATGTGAAAACCTTGAAGAATTCTCCTAGAATACTCTCAATCTTAGTCTAAACCTTAACTTAAGTTCTACTTAACTTCATTATCGAAACCAACTTGCATGCATGAAGATTTTCAACCCCAAAACTACTACTCACGGCCTACAGAAAATTCATGCCAAACTAGCCGCATCACCAAGCAACAAGGGGGATGAAATAACCTAGCATTTAGCAATTTCCCTTACCTAGACTTACGCTTAAGAGGGCCTCCTTCCCTTCTTTGCAAATGGCTTCAAATGTGAGAGCTTATAAAGGGAGATTTGTGAGAGAATGGATGGTTTTTGGGTTTTGGTCCATTTGTTTGCATGAAATTGGACAAATGGCAAGGCCTCAAGGCCACTTGGCCTTATATGAAATCGAGGGGGAGGTGGAGAGACCAAGGAAGAGTTTTCTTCCCCCTTACATGCACTCAATCTAGCTTAGAACTTAATCATGCCACTTGTCTTGAAATAAAGGTTCTAATGAGGTAATTTAAGGGCTGTTTGTTTACTTTTGTTTCTATTCCTTGGAACAAAAATTTATGTTCTTTTGTTCCGGGGAACAAAAAAAGAACAAAAATGCCTTTGTTTATACTTTTATTACCGGGAGCAAATTTGTAACAGAAACAAGAAACAAGAAAAACTTGTTTCTTGTTCCCAGAAACACTTCCAAGAAACAATTTTTCTCTCCTATGTTTTCCTTCTGTTTCTTTTCTTCTTCTTTTTTCTGTGGTCGCTCGCCGACCTTAACCATGGTTAGCGACGGTTGTCAAGGGCCAACGACCTCGCCGAAGCGTCGCTAGCCCTTGGCGAGGCCGACCTTGCACCGGCCGGCCAGGCCAAGCCTCGCCGGTGGCTGGGCGAGCTCGGCCTCACCTTGGCTGGGTGAGCTCGAGCTCCCCTAGATCTGCGAGGCCATTGCCCTCGTTGGCTAGTTGTTGGCCATGGCTAAAGCCGGCGACTGGCCAAAAGGAAAGAAAAGGAAAAAGGAAAAATAAAATAAGAATATTAAAAAATTAAAAGAAAAAATTATGCAAGTTTACCAAATATGTTTCCATTCTTTTTCTATTTTGGAAACAAAAATTTTGTACAGTTACCAAACGCATTCTTCTGTTAAAAAATTGTTCCCTGGAACAGAAATAGTTTTTTCTATTTCTGTTTCCTGGAACAATTTTTGAATAGAAACATTACCAAACGCAACCTTAGTGGCTCATTAGCATCCTCCCGCACGTATCATCATTAGACCCTACTCATTTATCTTATTGTAAATTGTACTTCTATAGAATTCGGTCATTATAAATAGAATAGGTTGTATAGGTTGTCCAGTTAGTTAGGCTTAGTCTAGAGGTCCAGTTAGTGTTACATTATGTGAATTTATAACAATGTGTTTTCTAATTCTATAAGGTCATGAGATTACCAATACTAAATGTGAAACTAATTTTAATGATTACTAGACAAAAACTAGAGATTTATAAAGTTATAACATGTAGCTCAATATAATTTTTAATAACTAATATCGCTCCCCTACTCAACTTGATCATTACGATCTTAATCACGAGCTCATCTCGCATGGTTTGCACCTTGAAGACAAATTATTCCATTTGGATCCTTTTCTTAACACATAGAAATATGAAATCCCCTAATCTACGCATAATTCTAGAATTAAGAAAACTTGGGATGTGTCACACCATGCTAGAGAGAAGACCAAGAAGTCATATTCTCATATTTACTTCGAAAATGCCAAGACTATCAACCAAGTTTGTCTAGAGTTGAGGGCCATTCCAAATGATATGCTGATGGTTTTATTAGTGATGGGCTTAAGGCTGGTCCGCCCATGTTGGGCCTAAAAGCCTGGCCCACGGGAATAGGGCCTGTGAATGGAGGGAGGTATAAAAGGGATGAGAGAGAGGGAGAACGCAACTTTTGGCGTATAACGTACGTACGTCTTTTTCCCTCTCCCTCTCTCTTCCAAAAAGAAAAACAGTAGCACAAGGCAACGTTTTTCTTCCTTTCAAGGTGTCATCGGATCGAACAGGGACAAATTCTCTTTCTCTTATCGGCGTTGGTGTCTAATTTGTAGCTAATAAGGTACGCTCGAATCCATGGTGTGCTTTAGGATCGGTGATACGTGATTTTCCCAGGCTTGTCTTTCACATTCGTTTTAGGGGTCCGATTTAGTGTTGAATCCGTTTTCAGGGATCTGTTATTCCCAACATTGGTATCAGAGCCCTAGTTCACGTTTTCCCGATCATTTTCATGTTTTTTGATTGATTTTTTGCGGAAGTAATTGACTGGTACAGATCGGGGCAAGAAATCCCGACACCCGAGCGCTATTCGTCCATTTTTTCGAGTTTCTGTAAGTCGAAATTGATTTCTGAAGGCATAGGGTGAAAGCGCTCGTCGAGACAAGTCTGGCGATATGTTGAACGCCGCCGGGAGATGCCGCACGCGCCCACACGCGCAGCCAGAAGCTGCTACGCGTGGGCACGATGCGCCCGAAGCACTGGCATCAGCTAGCGCGTGCGCCACACGCGCCGGTCGGCGAACCGGCACGTGCACGCTGGCAGCGGCGAACCGGCACATGCCGGTCGGCGAACCAATGCGTGCTGACGTCACGCGCTAATGTCACCGTGACGTCACCCAACGGTCGATAACCGCTGGGATGACGTCACTGATGACGTCATCGCCGATGACCGTTGGCCGGCCAGCGACTCGACCCGACCCGCATGGAAGCTGGCACATGCCACACATGTGCCGGATGACGTCTACGTGACGTCAGCCCGTGCACACGCGTGGCACGTGCCGGTTGGTTTGTCCGACCTGGCCTGACCAGTCCGACCGGCCCTTCCAGTTCGACCGTTCCGACCGGCCGTGCGGTTCGATGACCCGGCGACCTGACTGTTGACCCGTTGACCGTTGACCGACGACCGTTGACCATTGACCGTTGACCGTTAACCAAAAAAAGAAAAAGGAAAAGAATGTGTTTCTTTTTCAATTAAGTCTATGTGGATTATATGTAATCCCTTATTTGTTTTCCATTTGTTGCAGGAACAATGCCTCCCCTGAGGTTGCACACACCTATTCGCACAATTAACGATTAACAAAAGGAAATGCTGTCTAAGTTGATAGCTGAGCTGACTGATCATCGATAGGAGAGTGGTTACTTAATTAATCACGTTCTTGAAGTCAACGGGAAAATTCAAAAGGTCATATGGAATGGTCGTCCTATGCCACAGTCAAAAATGGTGCGATTTTTCATGAACACTCTTCCACCTGAATGGCAATATGTGTTGAATCGCATATGTGATGTCAACGGAACTGCTTCATATAAGAAAATTGTGATAGATTTTGTAAATGAATATTACTGGATTGTTACAAGGAAAAAGATCAAGAAATTGAACAAAAGAGGATTTTTCCCAGTTCGTGTGCTGACTTGGTGTTAGATGTATTAGCTGATCTTTGTTAAGTGTGCTATGTGGACATCTTATGTAATGTTTACTACCTGATTGTTGTTGATATAGCAAGTGATATGTTATTTGTATTATGTGAGAGCATTATTATTGTATGTCAAATATTATTTGCTTTCTGTTATTGCTGATTGTTGTGGGTAGTTTAGAAGTTTTTGTAGCTTCATAAAATTGATTTTGCATATGACAATCATATTAATGATAGTTTTAAGTTAGGATTTTTGGAGGATGATTGGAAACATAGTGACCTTTTGATTCCAAAACCTTACTTGAAATTGTTCATTAATATTATGGGTCTGTGCAAAAGAGATGCATAAATGATAGGCATTAATAATTTGTGGATATATGTCTGATGTGTTCATATCAATGGCTTCAGCCACAAAGAGCATAGTTGCCGAGCTGAACAAAGGTGAAAAGCTCAATGGTGACAACTATGAAATTTGGCAAATGAAAATCCATTATGTGCTGGAAGAGCAAGAAGCACTTGAGGCTCTTAACCTAACCATGGTAGAACCTGAAGAAGGAAACACTACGCAGCACAAAAGAGATAAGGAAGCATTTGCTGCATGGAAAAGAAAGAACTCTCTTGCTCATATTACGTTGCTGAGCAGCATAGATAATGACGTCATGTGAGAGTTTAGGCGTTTTGACAATGCCAAGGAAATGTGGGAAGCATTGGCAGCAAGATTTGGTCATACTTCGATGACCAGACTGAGGCAGCTCACTATTAGGTTTGACTCTTATAAGAAACCTCATGGTCAGACCATGAAGTAACATCTTAGAAAGATGTCAAATATGATAAATGAGCTTAAAGATGCTGGCCATGTCCTGACAGATGAGCAGTAAGTGCAAGCAGTGATTCGTTCCTTACCTCAGAGTTGGGAGCATATGAAGGTGCACCTGACCCATAATGATAATATCAAAACCTTTGAGGATGCTATGCGCCATCTTGAGCTGGAAGAGGACCGCCTCTTGGCAGTTAAGCTGGATGCTAAACTCTATCATGCTAGTTCTAGCTCACATGGAGCTTCGAGCTCCAAGTGCAAACGCCCTAACTGGTTTGATAAAGGGAAATGCAAGAAAGCAGGTCCTTCAGGGAAGAAACCCAAGCTTAACCAACATAAAAGAGGAAAGCGTCCTCGAATGAAGAAGCTTACAAGGGTGAAGTGTTTCAATTGTGACAAGAATGGTCACTATGCTCGCGACTGTCGTGAGCCAAAGAAGTTAAACACCCCTTGTACTTTTCAGAACTTTACTTTTGTGTCAAGTTCTGTATTCTTGACTAAGTCTAATCCTTTTTGGACTATAAATTCAAGAGTGACAGACCATGTAGCGAAGGATAGAAGATCCTTCGTGGAATTTCAACGAGTATCAACTGGAACTAAGTGGGTCTATGTGGGAAACAACTCCAAAGCTGAAGTAAAAGGAATTGGCACATGCTAACTGAACATGCGTTGTGGACGCACTTTATTCCTACATGATGTATTGTATGCTCCGGAGATTCGTTGGAATTTAGTATCTATTTTAGGAGGTGAGGACACTTGGAGTGCCATAACTTGGCACGGAGGGACACTTAAGTGCCATAACTTTAAAATGGTACACTTAGGTGCCAATATCGGAGTAAAATGGGACACTTAAGTGTCACTCCGGCGAAAATCTGGCCAAATGGCTAGAGTGACAATTTTCCGACGAGTTTGGTCCAAAATGGCGTCGTTTTGCACGCTGACGTGGTGGAGAACGCAAAAACGTTGCCGTTTCATGTCTACGTGTAACTAATAATATATAAATTAATTAAATTAGATTTAAAATATTCAAAAAATTAAAAAATATATAAGAAAATTTTAAATATTAAAATATTAAAATATTAAAATATTAAAAAATTTTAAAAAATTTTAAAAAAAGGGGAGGGGGAGGTCGAATGGGGCAGCTCCCTCGCCGCCGCCGCCCTCCCCGCCATCGCCGGGAAGGGCCGACGACGGAGGGGGGAGGGTCGGCCAGGGTCGCCAGCCCTCGGCCGATTGACGACGAGGGCTGCGAGCCCTCACCGACCCCGGCCGACCCTCCCCCTCCGTCGCCGGCCCTTCCGGCGACGGCGGGGAGGCGGCAGCGGCGAGGGCTCAGCCCTCAGCCGCCCGTTCAACCTCCCCCCCTTTTTTAATTTTTTTTAAATTTTCTTAATTTTTTAAAATTTTTAAAATTTTCTTATTTTTTTAAAATTTTTTAAAATTTTTATGCTGCTTTGGAGCTGAGCCGACTCAACTCTCCGGCAAGCCACGTAGGCAAAAAAAATAATAAAATATTGCCACGTAGGATTTCCGGCAAGGGTCGCCGGAGGTGGTACTTAAGTGTCCCACTAGAAAAAAAAGTGGTACTTAAGTGTACCGTTTTGAAGTTATGGCACTTAAGTGTCCCCCTGTGCCAAGTTATGGCACTTGTGCTGGACTTCTGCCTCTGTTTTAGTGTTGGTTAAACTAGGTTTTAATATGAACTTCAATAATAGAGGTGTG
Source organism: Eucalyptus victrix (assembly GCA_016097545.1). Taxonomy (NCBI): domain Eukaryota; kingdom Viridiplantae; phylum Streptophyta; class Magnoliopsida; order Myrtales; family Myrtaceae; genus Eucalyptus; species Eucalyptus victrix. The sequence continues at coordinate 23,644,070 of CM027844.1, forward strand.
GATTTGTATTTAGATACAAACTACTATGGTTGTGGTTATTTTCTGGATGGTTTTATTGTATTAGATGTTGACTATGTTAATGCAAATGTATGTTATTCCCTTCTCACGTCTCTTAATTTGTATAATAATGATGTGAATGTGTGGCATGTTAGACTTGGTCATATTGGCCAACAACGTATAAATAGACTAGACAAAAAGGGCTTTTTGGGCAACATTGAAAAAGTCGATTTGCCCATATGTAAGCATTGCCTAGAAGAGAAAACGATAAGAAAACCATTTGGAAAATATAAAAGAGTTGAATTTCATATGCATTTAATCCATTCTGATATTTGTGGTCCAATGAATGTGAGAGGAAGGCATGGGGCTATTTATTTCATCACTTTTATAGATGATTATACTCGATTCGGATATGTCTATTTGATTTCTCATAAATCTGAAGCAATAAGTTGTTTCAAAAGGTTTATGAACCTAGTAGAAAATTAATTAGACAATAAAATAAAAACATTAAGATCCGATTGAGGTCAAGAATATTTATCTGATGAGTTCAAAAAATTATGTGATGAGAAAGGAATAGAAAGACAATTGTCTATTCCGTATACTCCTCAACAAAATGGTGTTGCGGAGAGAAGAAACAGAACCCTACTGGAAATGGTTAGGTCCGTGATGGCGCATGCTAACTTACCTATTACTTTTTAGAGTGATGCGTTGTTAACTGCTGCTTATATACTTAACCGAGTGCCTTCCAAATTAGTTACTTCCACTCCATATGAGTTATGAATAGGTAAAAAACCGGACTTAAGTTTTCTTAAGCCATGGGGTTGTGCTGCCTATACACATGAGTCCTCTCACAAGTTTAGGAAATTGAGTCCCAAAGAAAAGAAGTGTATTTTCATAAGACACTCCGAACACTCGAAAGGGTATGTGTTCATAGGTGAGCAAGAAAGTGGGAGTATAACTGAATTTGAATCACGGGATGTCACATTCTTAGAGAATGAATTTCCTAAGAATGGCGAAATAGGTGAAGATTACTCCCTATTTGAGACCTTGGATCAAGATAATGATATTAGTGGAGTTCGTCCAAGTGGGAGTAATATGAGAAGTGATGAATTGAATTCAACTCATTCTCAATTGCAACCACATGATGAAACGACATCATCATTATCTAATCCAAGTGGGAGCATAATGGGGAATGATGTGCAAAGTGTACAATCTCCCATACGGCGAACAAGTCGCCAAAGTATTCCCCGTCGATGTTTTGACATTGAAAGGGAAACTTTTATGGTTGCTCCACAAGATGAGGATGAGCCAAGAAATATTAATGAGGCTCTAAATTGCCCTAGTAAGGAAAAATGGATTCATGCAATGGAAGATGAAATGGAGTCAATGAAATCAAACCAAGTATGGGAACTGGTTGATCTTCCAAAAGGACACAAAGCTATTGGGAACAAGTGGGTTCTCAAAATAAAACGAAATGTTGATGGCTCGATAGAAAGGCATAAGGCTCGCCTTGTGGCGAAGGGGTATAATCAATAGGAAGGAATTGATTATGAAGATACATTTTCTCCTGTAATGAGATTTACCTCGATTCGCATTATTCTGGCAATAGTAGCTAGTATGGATCTTGAGTTACATCAAATAGATGTAAAGACTGCTTTCCTCAATGGAGAATTAGAGGAAGAAATATATATGGAACACCATGTTGGTTTCATTGTGAAAGGCCAAAAATAAAAGGTATGTCGACTTTTGAGATCGATATATGGCCTCAAGCAGTCATCAAGACAATAGTATATACGTTTTCATAATGCCATAATGGCATATGACTTTACAATGATTGATGAGGATCATTGTGTATATATCAAAAGATCCAATGATCAATTTGTGATCATATCATTATATGTTTATGATATACTGATTGCCGGAAGCAATATGGAGTTTGTTAATATTGTCAAGAGTTGGTTGTCTTCCAACTTTGAGATGAAAAATATGGGTGAGGCTGCATACATTCTTGGAGTTAAGATTTCGAGAGATTGTTTGAAGAGATCGTTGTCTCTTTCGCAAGAAACATATATAAATAAAGTTCTTGAATAATTTCGTATGCAAGATTATAAACCTATAGACACTCCTATTGCAAAAAGTGAATGATTGAGCCATAGACTATGTCCAAGGACTCCACAAGAGAAGGAACAAATGAAACATGTTCCTTATGCTAGTGCTGTTGGGAGCTTGATGTACGCTATGATGTGTACAAGACCCGACATATGTTTTGCAGTTGGAATGATGAGTAGATACCAATCCAATCCAGGTCCAGCACATTGGAAGGCCGTTAAGAGAATACTGAGGTATCTGAAGGGAACTGCTAATTACAAGTTGAATTACCAAGAAAAGGATCTGCGACTTGAAGACTATTCAGATGTTGATTGGGGAGGAGATTTAGATGAAAAAAAATCTACCTCTAGATTTGCTTTCTTACTGAACAATTGCGCCATATCATGGAGTAGTAAGAAGCAAATGTGTATAGCCTTATCCACGATGGAAGCTGAGTTCGTGGCATTATCAGCAGCAGTACAATAAGGAGTTTGGCTTAAGAGATTTTTGGATCATTTAAGTGTTATTAAGAAAGTTGCAAATCAATTATTGGTTAACTGTGATAGCCAAGCAGCTATAGCATACACCAAAGATCCAAAGTATCATGGTAAGACCAAACATATAGATACTAAGTATAACTTTGTAAAAGATATGGTTGCACGAAAAGATGTGAACTTACAGTACATATCTACGCATAGAATGGTAGCAGATCCTATGACAAAGCCAATACCTAGAGAAGTGTTTTGTGGTCATGTAAAATCTCTAGGATTGCGTAGAGTCTAATGTACTGAATTATAATTTCCTTGAGTTGTTCACATTTATGAAATTTTGTTTTTCATTGATTAATGCCTATGAATCTATGTATGATCTTTATACATCTTAATGCTCAGTGCATTATTTTAAGTTGAGGAAGTATGTCGAACAGATAAAAGATTAGCCCACTCACACAGGTAATCGCCTCTATTTACTGTGTGATAAATAGAGATGAGACAGTTTTAAGCTTATTATCTAGGTGATAATCGAGAGCTCAAGCTTAAAATACTTACATCGCCTTAATTGAGTGTTAAGATGAGGACATGATACTTACTATGTCCGAAAGTAAAATAACTCACGTATTTTACTTTATCTGTTTAAGATGTCAGATGTGAGTTCTGATGAATTTTGTAAATGAGTAGATACGTGAACTCAAGTTAGACATTGGGTATGTCTGAACTATCATCTGTACGATATTGAAAGGTGTAGACATACGCTCCATGGGAAAGGAGTTAATACCGTAATACGTATTTCATACTACGTATGCATGAGACGACCAATAAGAGTAGCAAAAGTTTGATCTCAACTTTTATGTCGTATGAGACTCTTGAGGAAAAGAGTTCCTCAATTTTTATTCCCCTCATGACTCTTACTTATTCTCAAGATCTCTAATTAGTGTTTGCTATCTTAGGATGTTGCCAATGGTCATGAGTTGATTCGATCTAATTGGATATTTCTAGAAAAGCAAGCTGAACTGAAATTGAGAGTTTGAAGGAAAGAGGAAGATCGATTTTGGAAAATCACATTGTACTTTTGTATTCACCGGTCGACCAATTATAACTGTCTTTGTAATAACTATAATTGTGAATATAATATATATATATATATATAAAGGGGTTAGGATCGGAGTACTATATGAGAGAACAAGGATGTATAGAGATTAACAGATCTATATGAAAGCAAGGAAAGATGTATCTAAAAGGAAATGATGTATAAGAACAAGAAAGTAAATGACTTAAATAAAATCACGAGAATTAAAAATAATGTAAAGACCGAAAGCAATATATAAAATATAAAGTAAGAGAATGCATAAACAAAAACCAACCATGAAGGTGGTATGAACTTGTATTATATAAAGCTGAAAAGCTGAAATTACATGTATTGAAGGATGCAGAAACTAAAGCATCAAGTCATCCACTAGGGCGGTAATCCGCACTCCAGGGAGTATTGATGTTTATATTACAAGAAATGGTTAACTAACTATCATGTAAGTTGGTAACCCTGTATAAAACGATGTATATGAAAACTAACTTACTTTGAAACCAGGGGATACAAGGTAAGAGAGCTTGGAGATGGAAGAGATGAGGATGGAGATGGAAGAGAGGATGGTTTACAAGTGAGAGGGAGAGAGAAGAAGAGAGAAATCTGGAAAATTCCGAGCCTCCCCCTTCTATGTCGAGTGGGTGTATTTATAGAGGGTGCTACAGTGCTGAACAGTGTAAAGTGAATAGTACTGAACAGTGTATGAATAGTGAACAGTGTATGAATAGTGAATAGTGAACAGTGTATGTCTACTACGCTCCGGTGTGTAGCCTTTTGCGCCGTTTGTAATAGTATCTGCATGTGATGTCCAGATTGATCCCGTAGCAGTCGTCTTCATTAGTGTTTCCACTGTGATGTGACTGGGAAGATCCGTCTTGACTGTATTGAGATTTGGAAGATCCACATTGTGATTCTTCCGCTTCTGAGAGCATTGTCCTGAGGATGTTGCAGTATTCCTCTCTGTTTTGGACTGCTGCAAGTGCTGCACTTGCCATGGATTTTTCCTGTAAGAACGATGTATTTGATGGGGATGCGATTATTTGGGTTTTTTTGGCTATTTAGCCATGTTTTAACCGCAGCTTCGGATCCTTGATCAAGAAATCTGAATCCATCCCACCATTTTGTTTTGTATTTTCGGACAAGTACTGGTACACCCGGTTTATTGGATGTATTGTATTCAAATTCCCATGCTGTTACCCAAGAGATTCTGAATATTATAAAGAAATGCATAAGGCATGGGAACCTTATATCATGAGGTGTTGGTATGAATTGTTCACTGAAAACCTTGTATCCTTGTTTGACTGTGGGGTGTAATATTATGTCTAAAGGACCAAAGAGATCCCACCAGGAGTCAAACCAATTTGGTAAGCTTTGTCTTGGAAAGTTGTCTTTGAAGAATAATAACCAGGAGTGTTGGATATTTGTATTCTGTCTGAAAAAGACGTTCCACCAAGCTTGTTGGTAGTCCCAGTATGTATAAGAGGAGGAGTATGGCAGGCTTTGGGTAAGTCTGGTTTGGAATTTTCTGGGTGTATGGGGTGAGGCTCCCCAGTGTGAGGGGTGTATGACTTTACTGATGGATATAGTGGAATAAAGGATATTTTCTGTATTGGTTTTATCAGCAAAGTGAGTGAACCTTGCCGATTTCTGTTTCCACTAAAATTTGCTCATAATAAGCAAGGGTTTTGTTTGTATTGTGAGGTTTGAAAAGCCAATTTTTGGAAATATGTTTTCTGCAAATTTGATTGGATCTTTATCGAAGAATCCATCTTCCACGATCAATATTTTTTGAAAAGATGTTTTGGGGAAAAATTTTGATCTTTGAGAAAGAGGGGTTGCCTGAGGCTTAATAACCACCTCATTCGAAATTCTTTTGTATTCCGCTTGTTTGTGTGTAGCAAGCGGGGAAGGATTGTTACTTACCTCGATGGCACTGGATGGCTCTTTCTTTACGTTTTGTAAAGACTGGGCAAGTAACAATAGTGTTTCTTTTGGTAATATGTTGGCTAACTGATTAAAGGCTAGCATGGGTTCAGATGATATGGGTTCCGATGTCAAAGGTGGTTTTGTAAGAATGTTTGGTTGTTTTCTCGCCATTTGGAGCCATGTCTTGACGGATGTTAAGCCTTTTGGCTTTGGTGGTGTATTGGAGGGTTCGGCAGTGGCTTTGCCTTTGCCTTTATCTTTGTCTTTTTGGGTCTTGGCATATTGGTATCCCCGTAAAAATTCTCTTGTGAGAAAATCAGGTAATGAATTTGAAGAACCATTTATAAATTCAATGTCAAAATCAAATACCGAAAGTATGGCTTGCCACCTGGCAAAAATCTGTTTTGATGCAATATTTAAAACGTCTTTTTGTAAAATGTCTTTGGCTGATTTGCAATCAATTTGTAAGAGAAATTTTTGGTTTAATAAATCTCCTTGGAATTTTGATATAGATAAAACTATAGCAAGTATTTCTTTTTTAATTGTCGAATAATTTTGTTGAGTGGAATTCCAATGTTTGGATATAAACTGAACAACTTGTTCTTTGTTGTTTTTGACCTGTTTGAGAATGCCACCATATCCTAATTGAAGCATCTGTTTCAACTATTTTGAAAGCGAAGGGTCAGCAAGGTGTAAGCATGGTATATCTTTTACATGTATTTTTATTTGTTTGACAATGTCGGTATGGACCGAAGTCGGGGTGGAGGATCTTTACGAAACCTTTGATGTAAAGGTTTGCAAAGGATATTTATATTGGGAAAGAAATCTAAAATATAATTAAGGCTACCCAAAAACCTTTGTAATTGAGTTTTGTCTTTAATCTCATCTGGAAATTTATCGGTAAAAGAAATTGATCTTTCTATTGGGGTTATAGTACCTAAATGGATGTAATGACCAAGAAATCTAATTCTGGTCTGGAATAGTGCAATCTTAGTAGGAGAGACTACTAGACCATTTTGTATAATTATTTTTATGAAAGTAGAAAGATGTTTGAAATGTTGTTCTATATTAGAGGAAAAAACTAGGACATCATCTATATAAACTATGATGTAATTGGAATAAGGATTGAAGATATCATTCATGATTCTTTGGAATTCTGAAGGGGCATTTTTGAGACCGAATGGCATAACATTCCATTCGTATTGACCAAAAGGGACAGTAAAAGCTGTTTTGTATTTATCCTTTTCACAGATTTGTATTTGCCAAAATCCTGACTTCATGTCAAATTTTGAAAATAATTTTGATCTACAAAGTCTGTTTAGTAAGTCTTTTTTATTGGGTATAGGATATCTTATCCATCTAAGGGCTGTATTAAGAGGTTTATAATTAATGACTAACCGGGAACTCCTCTTTCTAGTTCAGCATTTTTATTGACATAAAAAGCAGAACAACTCCATGGTGATTGGCTTTTCCTTATGAGTTTTTTATTCAAGAGGTCTTGTATTTCCGCTGACAGAATTTCAAAACTTCTTGATTCATCTCGTGTCGGGCGAGCTTTGGTAGGTATTTTAATTTCAGAAAAATCTTGTTCATAAGGTAAATCAACGATATGCTTCTTTCTTTCCCAAAAGGCATTGGGTAGAGTAGAGCATATAGTTTTCTCTATGTGTTTTTGTAGGGAGGCTATTTTTTCTACGATGTTGGATTTTATAAGATTTTCTTCTATTCTTTTGAATTCTAAATCTTCTTTTAGGAATTCAAGCTGGTTCTCTTTGTCTTTTATGAGGCAATTTATTTCAGAAATAGAATGTTCTTGTAAAATGTTTAGGCTTCTTTTTTGTGGTTTTGTTACGAAATTAAAAGTGATTTTTCTGTTTAAAGTATGAGTTTCAATGCCTTCATTAGTAACTCGTAAAAGGTTGTATTAATTGAATAAAAGGTGTTCCTAGAATTACCGTTGCCTCATATTTTTTACTAAGAGAAAAGATGTTTTGTAAGACATTTGATCTTTTATTATTAAGGCTTCTGGTAATTTGTATTGGATATTAAGTTTATCACCTGATGCTGATTTTAGGGATTCGAAAGTTTTATCAAAGTATATTGTTGGAACAAGTCCTTCTTTGATACAATTGAGATCAGCTCCGTATCAAAGAGTGTTGTTATTTCAATAATAAACTCATTGTTGATTTTTATCAAAATATTTATTATCCATTTTCTAGATATTATTTCTGTTAATAACATAAGGAAATTTGGATCTGGAATGTCGATGTATTGGTGATTTCATTTTGGTCTTCTAATTTTGTTTTTCCTTTTATGAGGAGAGATTTTATATCGAAATCTCTTTTTTCATATCTAATCGTGTTGCTTTCAAGGCTTGGATTTCTAATTTTTGTTGTTTTATTTCATTTTGGAGGTCATTTATATTAACGGGCCTAGACCGAGGTTTTTTGTTTCTATTCAAGATGTCTTTTAAATTGTAAGAAGTATTGGGTTTGGAAATAATATTTAGGGAAGAATGAAGTCTATCTAAGTATTCTTTCTTGGCTTCGGTCGCGGTTATCTTATCGGCGGTGCTAAGGAGAAATTCTTCTTCTTTTGTTAGCATGTTTATTTCAGGAATGGGTTTTTCAGGAGAGGCTTCTTCATAATCAGAATCAGAAGAGGAATCTATTTCATTAATCTGAAGACCTTCTTCCTCAAGAAGTTCATCGGAAGAAGTATCACCATTTTCTATGAATATGTTATTTAGCTGGTTAAGAGTATTGTCATCAAGAGAGAGTTCATTTAATTTTTTATTGATCCTACGTATTTTGAAATATGACCTTTTTTACCACAAGAATAACATTTGATGTCTTTAAAAATTTTTCTATCATTATGAGGTCTATTTTGGTTATTCTGGTGTCTTTGTTTATTCCTACGAGGTTGAGATTTGTTGTGATGTTTCTTTGTTTCTTTCTCAGAGGGACAAGTTCCCTTACATTTTGATTTTGTTTTTTCATTATAAGAAGGGTCGTATTGAGCACAGAAATCTCCTAAACTTCTATTGGTGAGGGATTGTTCTTCCTTGAGCTGTCTTTGTAATTTGATATTATTACGCATTTGTGTTCCTTGTCGGTAAACATGAGAGATTATTTCACCATGGGAAAGAAGATCATAAGGTATTTGGCCGTTGTATTCTTCTCTAATTTTTTCCCTAACTTGATCACCTATAATTTGGGGTAAGCCTGCTAAGAATTTTTCTTTCCAAAAGGGTTGATTGCAATCAGGTCTGATGAGAACCCTTTGAAGGAAAAGTTCTTTGTATTCCCTAAACCTTCCTAAGGATTTGCAACGCATATTGGATAAGAGGTCTTGATTCCTATCTCTAATATGTGAAGGGTCTCCTACGAAGTGTTGTGAAATGGAATAGATAAGAGTATTCACCGCATCTTGGATGAGATGTCCTTGATCATCATCCATGCGTTGGCCAAAATCATCTATTTTATAGGCAGTTAAAATTTGTATTTTTTGTTCATCGGTCAAATAATTATCCCACCAACCTTTTAGTTGTCCAAGTAAATCCGGCTACTAAAAGATTAGCAACAAGCATGATCGAAACATCTTGCTGGGTTTTGTAGGCATTGGCAAGCATGACCATGTTATTAAGAATATTCATGATATTGCTTTCGGCAACACCATCTATATTCCATTCATAAATGGCATCGGGAGAGTATTTATTCTGTATTTTCTGTGATGATTCTTCTTGTGCAATGTCAGGTGGAGTAGCCCTACTATAATAAAGCTTCTGAGGTTGTCTCCAATTGAGTTTGTTAATCTCAGCGACCGATTCATTATCAGAGTCACCAGATTGTTTGGTCAATGTAATGATAGTGGGTTGGTCGGGGGTGTCTTTAATGATAAGATTCTGGAATTTAGGGGTGTCTATAATAGGAGTAGGTTCTAGCTTTGTTTTTCCTAGGAGTTTTTTCTTTTGTTCTATGGCTTTGGCAAACTCCGGGCTAAGGTTTTTGGGAATTCAAAGGCTTTAAAAATGGGTTTTTTGAAAGTGTCAACTTGTGGTGTGATGAGCCGAGTAGGATTCTCGAATGGTGGATTCTATCCTATTCAATTTGTTTTCCTATGGTCGCCAAATGTTGATTAGTGTAATTGTTTTGTTCAATGACTTTGTGAGTATAAAGAGAGTCTCCTTGATCGGAAGCCTAAAAGGAGTAGCAAGTAACCTCACTTTCTCCATGTTGTATTTTTATTCTCCTAAGAAGTGGATGATTGGATTCTATGGTTTCACCATTATCAAGTTTCCACTTATAATGATAATCTAAAACAAGTATTTCTTTTGGTTCAAGGAATTGTTCTTCTAACCAATCAAAGAAGAATATATGGACTTCATATTCGTATATGTAGTCGTAATATTTTTGTTTGATGTCTTTTGCTTTGTCAGCAAAGGTTTTGAAGAACCATTCTCTGATTTGTTTGTTGTCTTCAGAATTAAATTCTTTGTTAAGAAAAGTTTTGTTTGGTTCAAAATGTTTTTGTAAAACATTAAGCTCAGCATCTATCATTTGAGAATAAGTAGGAGAATGATGAGGGGAATCTGTATTTTCTAGGACTGGTTCAGGCTGGTTTTGTTGATAAACTGGCCTGGAAATCCCTGATCTATTATCTAAACCACTGATTTCTGGTTTAGGAGGTGTCTCTTGATTACTTCTACTGGTGGAAGGAGGTAAGGGTGTTGTATCGTGTGTGGGAGTATCTCTATGTATACTAGGAGGAGGAGTGTTTCTGTGCGTACTAGGAGGAATGGTGATTATAGGAGGAAGATTAGGATTAAGATCTATGGACCTTGTATAAGAATTATGAAAAGAAGGACTAGATCTTGAATCGAAAGATCTTCTAGGAAATCTAATGGTCACTCTTCCTTCGGATGTTGAATGACATTAGTAGGATCTGTATTTTGAACAACTTGTTGGGGAATTTGGTTTTCTAATTCCCATTGTTCTGGTAAAGTAACTTGGTTCCAATTAATAGACCTAGGAATTGTTGTATTAGCTCTAGAAATGTCAGTTTGGAGGAGAAGTGTTTCTCCTCGAGGACTATGTTTGAAAGCATTTTCTCCAAAGGCGGAGGACATGGCTTTATAATGAATTCTATAAACAAGGGCTAAAGGAATAGAACCATCTGCTACTTTGTAATTATGGATTTTGATTTGGAGTGTTAGGGCTCTAAGAATGTTCTTATCTTTGAGAGATACAGAAAAATTAGGGTAACAGTCAAAATGTATGGGTCCTTTGCAGAGACTTGTCTCTACAGTACCGAGAATGGATTCATCGTAGTTTAAAAGACGTGAATCACGTAAAACTAAGAGAATCGAAGTATTAAGGCCTTCTTTTGTAAGAGGTTTGACTCCTACTTGGACTAGTCCTATATGAATGTAATTGTATTTTTGTTTATGCTTTTGGATGGACTCTTTATTCAAAAGATGTATTTTTTCATAGGAATTAGAAAGAGGAACATCTCTTTCTTCGGTGGATATGACATAGTCTGATTTTTTGAAAAACTTCAACTTTGATTGCTTGTATATTTCCTTAAGTTGTATTTTAGGAATTTCCCAATTTTCTATAGATTTGTTGAAATCTTCTATCCGTACTTCTTCTCTATGTATAGGACTTGGATCTGAGTCCATTTGTGATAGAGAACTAGAGGAAGATGTAGATCTTCTTAGTAAGCTCATACTTAAGATCGGAACTATTCCTTCTTCAGAACCGTTACAGAGCTAAACCAACGGTCTAACGGCCATTAATGGTCTTACGGCCTGGACCACTCTGTAGAAACAAGAAGGATGCCAACGAATGGCTCTCGATCTAAGTGTATGTTCTTACAAAGACTATCTATACTTTCCTACCTGGCTCTGATATATATCATTGTTCAAAAATGGATCAAGAGAGATATAAATGTGATCGATCGATCTAGGGTACTACATACTAAATCTACTAAGAGTGGACGCCCATTATGAGCTGCTATATATTCCTAACAGATGTATAGTAACGAGCTCTCAAAGTATACTGGTCGCATGGATTATTCACCAGTATGAATGTTGAAAAGAGGTAAAGAGAATCCTATTCGGCCCACCATGTGCGAGTGAGAGATGATGGTTTTATTAGTGATGGGCTTAAGGCCCGTCCGCCCATGTTGGGCCTAAAAGCCCAGCCCACTAGAATAGGGCCTGTGGATGGAGGGAGGTATAAAAGGGATGAGAGAGAGGGAGAACACACCTTTTGGCGCATAACGTACGTACGTCTTTTTCCCTCTCCCTCTCTTTTCCAAAAAGAAAAACAGTAGCACAAGGCAACGTTTTTCTTCCCTTCAAGGCGTCATTGGATCGAACATGGACAAATTCTCTTCCTCTTATCGGCGTCGGTGTCTAATCTGTGGCTAATAAGGTACGCTCGAATCCATGGTGTGCTTTAGGATCGGTGATACGTGATTTTGCCAGGCTTGTCTTCCGCATTCGTTTTATGGGTCCGATTTAGTGTCGAATCCGTTTTCGGGGATCCGTTATTCCCAACATATGCCTTTTCGTCAACTTTTGGAAATTGTAGGTTCCACTTTAGTCGTATCTGTGGTAAAAAGGAACTCTTTTAGAATAATCAATTATTGAAGATTTTTAGGACTACTAGCTCTATTTAGTGCTTGGCAGCTTCTTGGCTTCGAGCTATGTCAAATTGAGAATGGTGACATAACTCCAATAGATGTAATTCACAATGAAAGATTAGACTTGAGTCTTAATTTAGCTGACAACTATGAGAAGGAGACAAATACGATTGTCTTAGGTAGAGTTGATGAAGGATCTATGAAAGATGCATCTCGCATGGCCTTTGCTAAAAACAAGGCAATTGTGGACAATAGATGCTGCACTAATTTGTTAGGAGCAAGTAGCTATACAAACACCGTTGAGTCGAACGGTCGTTAGGATAACATATCCATGTTTGTCATTCATAATGATGGATGCAATGCACATTGAAGCTTTGGTTTGAATAATAAGAACAACGGAAATTGCATTATTTCTGGAGGTGTCAAGGCCACCTTCAATAGTGAGGCGAGGATAGATAATAGAACCCCGATCAATCTACAAGGACAACTAGATAGATGGGCACAGTTGACCCAAATGCTCATCCTACACCAAAGGGCTATTTGAATCCACTAGGTAATTCAAAACAACATGAAGCTCACAAAAGAAAGAAGCTAGCCACAACTAATAAGCCTAGCCCTAACATATATCCCTTTTCCAGCCATTGTCTATTATTAACTAGTGTATTTAATGAGGCTCTGGTAAAGTACACTTTCAAGCGTCGACATTTGACACTTGAAGGTCCACATATAATTCTTCATGTTGTTATAAATGGGTCAAAAATTATTTGCAACTACAATGAAGGCAACAACTAATTGTACTTAGATTTATTCATCTTTCTATTGAGCACTAGTGTTGAAGGGACAATAAGAGTTGGGAATTTGTACGGTAACTTATCTTCTATGTTGAACCGTGCAGTACATTTGTCCTTGCAAGTTTGAAACCATGCTAAAGGGAAGGCCAAGAAGTCATATTCTCACAACCAAGTTTGCCGGGAGTTGAGGGCCACTTCCAATGATATACCTTTTCATTGACTTCTGAAAATCACAAGTTTTGCTTTAGTCATGTCTGTGGCAATAAGGAATTCTTTGAGAACGATCAATAATAGAAGATTATTAAGGACTGTTAGCTCTAACAAGTACTACGGCAGCTCCTTGGCTTTGGGCCATTTGTGTCAAATTTAGAATGGGATAACACTAGATGGATGAAATTCACAATGAAATATTAGACCCAAGTCTCACTTTAGTTGGCAACTATGAGCAGAAGATGAATACGATCGTCTCCAGTAGAGCTAATGAAGGACCTATGAAAGATGCATCTCTTATGGCCTTTTTCTATAACAAGGCAATTGCAGACAATAGAAACTACACTCACTTGTTAGGAGAAACTAGCTAGACGATCACTATTGAGCCAAATGATTGTCAAGATAACATACCCATCCTTGTCAATTGCAATGGCGGATGCAATGCACATTGAACATTAGGTTCTAATTAAGGGCAAATGAAATGTTGTTGTTTATGGAGGAGTCATAGCCATTTCCAATGGTGAGGCAATGACAAACAATGAGAACTCTAATCAATCTTCAAGGGCAAGAAGTCAAGTGGGCATAGTTGAACCAAGTGCTCATCCTACTCCGAAATGTGATTCAAATTTGCTAGGCAACAGAAAAAAAAAATGAAAAGCTCATTGACGAAAGAAACTAGCCACGGCTATTAAGCCTAGCCCTAATCTTATCCAACCAGAGTCTATTATCAACTAGAGTATTTGATGGGGCTTCAATGAAGTACACTTTCAAAAATCATGATGTAAGTTCTTTCTCGTATGGTCACTTGCCCCGTCTCTTTAATGTTCTATTCTTCTTAATTTTTCCAATTCTGCACGAAGTGCCACAGATAATTCTTCATAGTGTTATCAAATGGTCAAAAATTCTTTGCAGTTGCAATAAATGTGACAACTCTAGAGTAAGCATATGATTATACTTTGATTTATTTATCTTTCTATTGAATCCTAGGGTTGAAAAGGATAGTAAGAGTTGAGAAACTGTATGGTAACTTGTCTTTTATGTTGAACCATGCAATACATTAGTCCCTACAAGTGAGCACCATGCTAGAGGGAAGACCAAGAAGCCATATTCCACATCTACTTCGAGAATGGCAAGACCATCAACCAAGTTTATCAGGAGTTGGGGCCACTTGCAATGTTATGCATTTTCGTCGACTTATGGAAATCACAGATTCCACTTTTAGTCGTGTCAATGGTAATGAGGAACTCCTTTAGAGCGATTGATGATGGAAGATTATTGAAGATTGCTGGCTCTAACAAGTACTATGGCAGTTTCTTGGCTTCGGGCCATCTGCGTCAAATTAGGAATGGGGATTACACCACGATGAATGTAATTCACAATGAAAGATTAGGCCTGAGTCTCACTTTAGTCAGCAACTATAAGGAGGAGACAAATACAATTATCTTTGGTAGAGCTAATGAAGGACCTATAAAAAAATGCATCTCGCATGGCCTTTGCTAAAAGCAAGCTAATTATGGACAATAGAAGCTGCACTCATTTGTTAGGAACGTTGTATAGAAATATAAGTCTTGACTCCCTCATTTCCAATTCATATAGAAATACATGCTGGGACATTGTAATATTTGTTTAGAATTATAGAATTTAGAATGCGTCTTTGTGCTGCCCATTTGAATAGTCAAAAAATGCATGTTCTTAGGTCGGTGTATTAGTGCAAACTCCAAAGCCTAAGATATGTGGTTATGCTGCCTATTTGAATAGGAAAAAATGCGTGTTCTTAGACCGTTGTAATGCCGAAATAAGATATCAAACTACATAATACATTGTGTGGCCGAAATGTCACTAGAAATAATGTCTTGTACTTGAACTCGTCTGCCTCAGCGAGCTGGTTACTGTCCAACCTGTGGATTGTTTGCTCGATGGCATCCTC
This sequence comes from Eucalyptus victrix, assembly GCA_016097545.1. Classification (NCBI taxonomy): domain Eukaryota; kingdom Viridiplantae; phylum Streptophyta; class Magnoliopsida; order Myrtales; family Myrtaceae; genus Eucalyptus; species Eucalyptus victrix. The sequence continues at coordinate 23,659,232 of CM027844.1, forward strand.
AATCTTCTTCTCGCCCGCCGCATGGAGTGTGGCGCTGATCTTCTCATCCTTGATGGTGCTCCTCATGTTATATGCATAGTTCTCTAGATCATTTTTCGCATCCACCTTCTTCTTGTGCTCTCATCCTTATTGGAACCAAAAGAATAAACGAGCTTTGAAAAATTTGGTAAGGAGAGAGTGCAAACACAGAAAGAGAGATTATAGTACTCAAAATGCCTTGCGAAGGCTTAATATGAAGTACACACAAGCTTTGCTACGTTTAAAACTATCTCTCTATTTCTCTTTATAAGCTACTAAAGCTCTCTCACTCTCTCAAAAAAAATAAACTAACGTAACTCTATATATTTATGAGCATCTTCCACCGCCTGGACTTCAACATGCAAGAAGCGAAGCTGAATTTTTCCTCTTGATTTTTGCCGTCTTCAGTGTGAAAGGGAGTTGTTGCAACTTTTTCTTCACGTCCATGTACAAAGTTAGCAAGTTGAACCTTGCTTCCCTTTCTTCTTTTGACTGACGTGTTCCCTGCTTCTTCTTGAAGACTCCACTAGCTGCTAATACATTATTATAATGTGTGCCCCTTCTTTTTTACCAAACTTCACTGCCCCAAGTTTAGTCCATTAACCGACTTCAAGAGGGAAACAAACAAAATTGCTTTGATGAGTTCACACATGGATCAACTCTTCAAAGGCGGTTTGTAAGGGCCATTTAATGAAGTCGGTTTAAGGAGTAGAAGCACCACTGCAGCCTCCTTTTTTTTTTTTTTATCAACGTGTGCCTTCTTGCTGCACACTTTTCTTTGGCGGTTTGCAAACCGCCATACACATACTTAGCCAAAAAACAATTAAAAGACAAATAAACTAATTTCTTCTTCAAACAAAATCAATTTTACTATTTTCTAACAATCCTTGGCCTTGTATTTCTCAGCTTCCTGGGCCATCTTCTCAATCTCTTCCTTGGACGGCTTTCTTTTGTCGCCCGTGCTCGTGATCTTTTCTTCTGGCCGGTGCTCGTCTTCAGCAGTGACATGATATACCGTTAGCGTCAATGTTGAAGCAGACGTTAATCTGAGGATCGCCCCTAGGAGCTGGAGAAAATGCCGTGAGCTCAAACTTGCCCAACAAGTTATTATCCCTTGTCATTGCATAACTCATCCTCATAAGCCTGGGTGAAGATACCATGTTAATTGTCCAAGTAGGTCGAGAAGACCTGCTCTTCTTGGTGGGAATGGTGGTGTTTCTTTGTATCAAGACAGCAGTGACACCAACGGCAGCTTCCAAAACAAGAAATAACAGCGTAACATCCGAGAGCAATGGATCTTGAATCTTCTCATTACCCTCACCACTCAAAATTGCCGCTTGGACTGCTGCACCATATGCCACAGCATCGTCGGAATTGATACTCTTGCAAAGCTCCTTCCCATAGAAGAAGTCCTGCAATAGCGGCTGCACCTTGGGGATCCTAGTAGAACCACCCACAAGAATAACATCATGCACACTGCTCTTGTCCATCTCAGCATCTTTCAAACACTTATCGACAAAGTGGCATGCATAACGGTGGTATAAACATGACGCCCTCACAAAGAGAGTCGATTTCCATAGTTGTTTGAGCAATCGAGGAGAGCGTCCTCTTTGCCTTTCACAACCAGTTCTCAATCTCCTCAGAGCCCTGGGATTTCCACTGATGTCCTCCTTATGCTTCCTCTTAAACTCCTGTACAAAGTGGTTGACCATTCTGTTATCAAAGTCCTCACCGCCAAGCTGAGTGTCTCCAGCTGTGGTCTTCACTTCAAAGATACGCCTTCAATAGTAATCAGAGAAACATCAAAAGTACCACCCCCAAGTTCAAAAACCAACACATTCTTCTCTCCAGTGCTAGTTGCCCTTCTTGTCAAGACCGCAGGTGATGGCTGCCATGGTCGGTTCATTGATAATACACATGACATTGAGGCCAGCAATGACACCAGCATCCTTTGCAGCCTGCCTCTGAGAGTCATTGAAGTAGGCAGGGACCGTGACCACAGCATTCTTAAATAGTCATCCCAAGGTACGCCTCAGCGATCTCACACATCTTTGTAAGGACCATGGATGAGATTTCCTCCACAGCAAAGTGCTTCTCTTCACCCTTGTAGTTGACGACAATCATGGGTTTGTCCGCCAGGACCAGCAATGACCTTGAATGGCCAGAGCTTATATCATTCTGGACTGAAAGGTCACTGAATCTCCTTCCAATTAACCGCTTCGCATCTGTCAATATCAAAATTATTATATAAGCTACAGGTGCGAGATATAAGACCATGATGAACTAGGACTTCAAGCAAATAAGGAAATGAAACAGTAAAATCTCATGAGACCAGCCAGTTAAAAAACCAGCCAACAAGTAGAGGTCCCTCTCTAACTTCCAGGATAAATTCATAATCTAAATGGGAAAAATATTCCCCACAACTAAGCTATCCTTCATACATTGTCTACTCAGATGTCATCAGTGCCATTTATAAAATACAGTCGCCCGACGCTATTTGTCATGACTAGCATCTTCTAACATGCAGTAAACATCAAAAGTAAATTCATCCAAAGAAAGCTAAGAAACATTAAGAACATCGAAGACAAGGTCCATTTATAAACCCGGTCTTTGTCGCTAGACGCCGACGCAAGAGTAGGTCGTTCCTAAATCAATGCCGATCGCAGGCCCCACTCCTTTTCCCTCCATCAATTCCTATTTGTTTCCGATTCTCTCTGGGAAAAAAAAAAGGTTTCGGAAACGACCCTGTGGATCGCCGATGACACAAGCGAAGAAAGAACCTTTGTACTGAGAGGGAAGGAGAGAGAGCGGAGGGCTTTAAAACTTTATAAGGGTTTTGGCTGACGTGGAAGCGGTTGTTTGGGGATTCGAGAACGCTCCGGTGGTGGAGGAGCGGTGGCCGTTGGATCGGACAAACCGGACAGGAGCGGCTTTGACAGTTTTGGCGATTGGTGGGGGCGTCCCTTGGGGAAGTTGACGTGTACATTGCAGTCATCTAGACTTTTTGGAAAAATAATCATAAGAAATAAGTTTTCTTTAAGGATTTAAGGTCATTTAGTTAAATCCCGTAACAAACAAAAAATCTTAAAAGTATGAATCAAGTATGAAAACTTGGCATATTTAATATTTCTTAGATTTAGTTGATTCATAATTGGCATATTTAACTAAATCTAAGAAAACTTATTTCTTATGATTTTTTTAAAATGGTATTACTGAAATACTTTTATGCGATACAAATTTAATAGAAAATTTTCATAATATTTTTAAAAATCAAAATAGTATTTATTTTTATTTTTAAAATAATTTTTAATTAATTTTATTTTTAAGAAATATTTTTTTTTTCTTTTTTTTCTTCTTATTCTAGTTGCCGACCACAACAACAGCTAGCAACCAGCCACAAGCAAGCCTCCAGCTCACCTGACGCCGGTGAGCTCAAGTCTTGCCAGATTGGTGAGGCTCGAGCATCACCGGCATCAGCTGAGCTCGAGCCTCGCAAACGTTTGGCGAGGCCTCTATCTCACCAGATCCGATCAACTCGAGCTCGCCTAACCGGTCGCTAGTTGTCACTATGCCAGCCACTAGCTAAGGAAGGAGGAAAAAAGAAAAAGGAAATTAAAATATAAAAAATAATTATAATTTCAATTTTATAAATATAAAAAATAATATATATATATATATATATATATATATATATATATATGAAGTTAAAAAGGGAAGAGCGAGATTGTGAGGCATTAGTTAAAAATGGATTTTAAGTTCAACCCATTTAAGATCAAATTATCTTAAACATTCAATTTTTAAACTCATTTAACTAGTTTCTTTAAAAAAATAAGTGACTCATTTATGATTTAAATGGGTCGTGTATGGTCACCTCTAAAATCTGAATGCAAGAGTTTTGTTTTATTATATTACTCCAATGGCCTTTCACGATCTCCTCTCTTTTTTATGAAAATGTTTGCTTGTGGTCTCGTTATCAATTTAATCCTGAGTCAGGCACGGTGCGCAAGCAACAAAGATAACACTCAATAGTCGATACGGAATAGATTGTACAAAAGGTATAATAAAAGGAAAATAAGCAAAATTGCGGAAAGCAAGCCTCACTGTCAATTCTTGGGATGGGTCTTATGAACTTATTAAAGATCTCTACCAAGAACACCGAGCACGCAGCCAAGAGAGGACGCTCGAGGGATGGAGGCCCAGAAATTCACGGAGTGAAAGGGAAGCCAGGGGCGGTACTAGAGCCGAGAGAAAGCACGCCAGAAAAAGGGGACCTTCCTGGATTGATTCGAGGGCCACCAGCGTCGATGGAATCACTAGATTTAGATCTACGGATGGAGGGTGCGTTGCTCACAACTTGACGGAGCAATGCCAATTGAGTTGCCGAGATGGACACGGACGCCAAGGTCACTAGTGGAGGGAAGGTCGCCAGGCTTAACAATCACCTCGGAGGAGCACCGCCCAAGGGGAGTTTGAATCGATAAAGTAACAGGAATATGAACCATGAGATTTTAATTTTACTATTATGGAGATTCTTTTTGTCTGTCTATTATGGAGATCATTAGCTAAAATAATTGTAACCCGCACATTAGTAATATGTATGAGTTAAGCCTAAAGAGTAAAAAAATAACGGATTAAAATGAAAAGTTAAAATCAAATTGGAAAAACTTATATAACATTGAAAACTTGTAATTTTATTGCGAAGGACTTGTAAATGTTTTATGTTTTATTTATCGAGGGGCTTAGTATTAAATGGGCCTTGATTTTTGGAAATCTAAAGGCCTCGGACAAATGCAAGAGGCGTTAAAAATTCTTTTTTCTTTTGGCATTCGTTGATAAGTCTTTCATCTGATCATGTTGCAAGTGATCAGCATTTATATCATGTCACTTCATTGTCGTGTTTTGCATTCAATTTGCTACGTCATGTTGTATGTGATCAATTATTATATTATCTCATCGTCATATCTCGACTTGCTCTTATTAATTATGCCACTTCATAAAATTTCTTCATCCCGTTTAGCATCCATTTGTGCTGCCGTATATCGTTATTACCGCGTCATATCATTCACATACTTTCTTCCGACCAGTTACTACACGCGCGGACCAAGTTAGAATTCCCTATTCTCCCTTCGCGTGAAATCGATCTACATTTAACTAAATTTATAGTGCCTCGGCCGAAATTAGGATTCGAAAAGACCTTTCGGGCTGGTCTAGCCGCACAAGCCCCATTGCCAAACGATCACCTTCACCCCTCTGAGACATCGCCTGGCATTGTTTTGGGTACTTCTTTATTTACCCCCAATTCAATTTTCCTTAACAGAGAACGTGCGCCGGAGGAACAATTTCTAAAAAAGTAATCCTTCCCACAACATCCCATTTGTCCAGAGGGAAAATGAAACATAAATCTGCGCACTCATATAAGTTCCAACATTGAAAGAGGAAACATAACATACCCTATAACCATAAGGTTCCTTCCAAAACCAAAGGAACCCAATATCTCACCAGGTAAGCAAAAGGGAAACAGTAAAATCTCAAAGACCCAAACCACCAAGCACCTTCAATCATCGGTCCCACCAACATCGGGGTCCCTACCACCTTAATCCACCTCCTCGATCTTGGGGCCAGCGCCGCTACCACCAGCCGGAGGGACATCTTCATCCATGCCGCCACCCATGTCAGGACCGGCACCTTGGTACATCTTTGCGATTATGGGGTTGCATAGGCCTTCAAGCTCCTTCATTTTGTCCTCGAACTCGTCTGCCTCGGCAAGCTGGTTGCCGTCCAGCCAGTGAATGGCTTCCTCAATGGCATCCTCGATCTTTTTCTTGTCCGCCGCAGGCAGCTTGGCACTGATCTTCTCGTCCTTGATGGTGTTCCTCATGTTGTAGGCGTAATTCTCCAGTGCGTTCTTCGCATCCACCTTCTTCTTGTGCTCCTCATCCTCGGCCTTGTATTTCTCCGCTTCCTGCACCATCTTCTCAATCTCATCCTTTGACAGCCTTCCCTTGTCATTTGTAATCGTGATCTTGTTCTTCTGGCCGGTGGTCTTGTCTTCGGCAGAGACATTCAATATACCATTAGCGTCAATGTCAAAGCAGACGTTAATCTGAGGAACACCTCTAGGAGCTGGAGGAATGCCCGAGAGCTCAAACTTGCCCAACAAGTTATTATCCCTGGTTCTCGCTCTCTCACCCTCATAAACCTGGATGAGCACGCCGGGTTGGTTGTCCGAGTAGGTCGAGAAGACTTGCTCCTTCTTGGTGGGAACTGTGGTGTTTCTTGGGATCAAAACAGTCATGACACCTCCAGCAGTTTCCAAACCAAGAGACAGCGGAGTAACATCCAAGAGCAATAGATCTTGCACCTTCTCATTGCCCTCACCACTCAAAATTGCCGCCTGGACCGCTGCACCATAGGCCACAGCCTCGTCGGGGTTGATGCTCTTGCACAGCTCCTTCCCATTGAAGAAGTCCTGCAATAGCTGCTGCACCTTGGGGATCCTAGTAGAACCACCCACAAGAACAACATCATGCACAGTACTCTTGTCCATCTTAGCATCTCTCAAGCACTTCTCGACAGGCTCCATACACTTCCTGAAGAGGTCCATGTTCAGCTCCTCGAATCTGGCACGCGTAATGGTAGTATAGAAATCAACACCCTCATAAAGAGAGTCAATTTCAATAGTTGTTTGAGCAGTCGAGGAGAGAGTCCTCTTCGCCCTTTCACAAGCAGTCCTCAATCTCCTCAGAGCTCTGGGATTTCCACTGATGTCCTTCTTATGCTTCCTCTTAAACTCCTGCACAAAGTGGTTGACCATTCTGTTATCGAAGTCCTCCCCACCAAGATGAGTGTCTCCAGCTGTAGCCTTCACTTCAAAGATACCCTCTTCAATAGTAAGAAGAGAAACATCAAAAGTACCACCCCCCAGGTCAAAAATCAACACATTCTTCTCTCCAGTGCTGGTCGCCTTCTTGTCAAGACCATAGGCAATGGCTGCCGCAGTCGGTTCGTTGATAATACGCATGACATTGAGGCCAGCAATCACCCCGGCATCCTTCGTGGCCTGCCTCTGAGAGTCATTGAAGTACGCAGGGACAGTGACGACGGCATTCTTGATATTCGCCCCGAGGTACGCCTCAGCGATCTCACGCATCTTCGTGAGGACCATGGATGAGATTTCCTCCGCGGCAAACTGCTTCTCTTCGCCCTTGTAGTTGACGACAATCATGGGTTTGTCGCCAGGACCAGCAATGACCTTGAACGGCCAGTGCCTCATATCGCTCTGGACTGAAGGGTCGCTGAATCTCCTACCGATCAACCGCTTCGCATCTGCCGACACATCAAAAGTACCATATCAACATCAGTCGTCAGAACAGCACAATGAACTAGGACTTCAAAAATGGGAAGAACCCGGTAAAAAGCGAGCAAGTAGAGGTGCCTCTCTAACTCGGAAGACAAATTCAACGATCTTAACGCGAATAGAACTCACACGACTACGCAATCATCCATACATCATCTACTCAAATGTCACCAGTGCCATTAGCATAGCTTAAACATACAGAGCAAAAACTAAAAACAGTCGGCCAACACCATTTACGATAACTAGCATGCAGCAAATCTTGCCCCTAACTAGAAAAAAACAGGGCATCATCAATTCGACTAGCGTCCTACAACACGAGGTAAACATCAACTAAGCACGCGCAGCGTTTCGCATAAAGCAACTAAGTCCACCCGCATGGCCAAAGAGAGAGCAAACTCATCGGAACCAAACCGGAAGACATCACGAACATCGAGGAATCATGTCCACCAAACCGATCGACCAGACGATCGACGAGACACCGACGAACAGCCGATCGGGAAGACACCCGAGCCAAAAAAAACAGAGCAAGAGACGGAATAACTTACCGAAGACGGTGTTGACGGGGTTCATGGCCACCTGGTTCTTGGCGGCATCGCCGATCAGCCGCTCGGTGTCGGTGAAGGCGACGTAGGACGGGGTGGTGCGGTTGCCCTGGTCGTTGGCGATGATCTCGACCCGGTCGTGCTGCCACACGCCGACGCACGAGTAGGTAGTCCCCAGGTCGATGCCGATCGCCGGCCCCTCTCCCTTTCCGGCCATAACTTCCTCCTCCGGTCCCTTCCTCTCTCTCTCTAGCTAGACGCGAAACTGGTCGCGATAAACGACGGTGATCGATCGCCGACGATAGCAGCGAAGATGAAAGACTCTGTTTTTTCGCAGTGACGAGACGTGATGCTTTGGAGTTGAAAGAGGGGGAGAGGTTTTTATAAGATTTGAGAGAGGAAGCGTGTGCTTCGGGGCCATTCGAGAATGTTCGGACGGGGGGAGCCGTGGCCGTCGGATCTCGAGACACGCGGACGGCGGAGGTTGCTGGACGGGTGATGACGTGGGAGGGGGTGACGCGGTGAGCACGTGCCAGCTGGACGCCCTCGCTCTTCCTTTCCCTTTTGTAAATTTCCCGTCGATTCGAGATTTTTCCTGTTGACTTTTGACTCGGGCGAGACGTTGTTTTCCTCTTTTGCTTTCGAAAAGTGGGGCCCGCCTTTTGTTTCTTCTGTTTTTTTTTTTAATCCGTGTAATTTAGTGGTTAATGATCCTATTTTGTTTATGATCTTGCGCATCTACCCACATCAGCATCGTAAATTATTGATCGTTTGACAAAACCCTCCAAGATTGCACGATTTGTTTATTCAAATTCTTCCGACTAGCTGATAGATGGAGTCGACGCTCGCGTCGGAGCCATCAGAACTTTGATGCAGAAAGCTCTTGTACAATTTTGCGTTGAGAAATTTCAACAATTTGAAAGTTAGTTGGGTCTTCGTCTTCTTGATTTATGTCATCACCCATCTACTTGTACTTTCTTTTTGGTATTTATTTGCCTTTTTGTTGAGAAAAATTTGATTGTTGACATAAATAGGAGTAATGATTTGTAGTTCTTTGATAATTTGATACCTTATTATTATTGTCATCGAGTTTAAAGTAATATACCTCTAAGATATGTGCAAAAGTTACATAGAAAAGAACTGAGCAATTTACTCAATATCCTAGGAAAATCTTTCAAAAAGATTTACACAATGACTAATTTAATTCTAAATTTTTCAATTATGTCGATTTAGTTCTAAAAATTTCATCTAATCCTAAATTTGTTAATGATTTGTCAATTTAGCACCAATTTTTTTATGATTTATTAATTTAATCATTCAAATTACTAATATGATAGTTTAGTCAACATCAACCATTCTATATGACATAACTTGTATTGACGTAGGCATTTTTTGTAATTTTTTTTGAATTTTTTTCTTTTCTTTTTCATTTTTTCACCTTTTCCCTTTGTCTACCATCACTAGGCCTTATCGATGCCCGGCGAAGGTCACTAGCCTTGAGTGAGGGACGCCTAGCCTAGGTTGGTGAGGGTCACCCCCTCCACCTTGCCCTAGCCCAATGAGGGTAGCCCTCACTTAAAAAAAATGGAAAAAGCAAAAAGAAATAAGAGAAAGTAAATAAGAAGTAAAGGAAAAACTATAAAATATGGCCAATGCTAGTTAGGGTGTGTTTGGGAGCAGCATTTGCAAGGCCAAATATTGGGTGTTTAGCAAAAATTTTGCAAATCCGATTGGAGAAAAGTGAGCATTTAAAATGCTAGACCTGCCTTGGACTTTCAGTTTTCTCAACATGCTCACATCACTACTATGCACTCCTTTTTTTTTCCAAAAAATGTCCTCATGAAGTTTTTATTTTTCGTTTTTGCCCTTGTTATGTGATACTATCCATCTTCTCCGTTGAGGGCGGCTAGCTTGGTTGTAATTGACTACGAGGGGCCAACGATGGCTAGAGAGACGCTGGCGTAGTCATAGCAACCCAAGCGACTATCGCCAAAGAGTCGAGTGACCTCCGCAAGTTGCAACGTCACGCGACCATGGTGATGGGCCGCCAATCTGGGTTGCACAACGTAGATCCTCGTCAATCTAGGTCGCGACTCAAATATGAGTTGTCGCGACCCAAATCCTCGCCAATCTAGGTCGCGCAACCCTCAACAAGTCGCGGCAGCCCAAATCTAGGTTGCCACAACCCACAACCCATATTTGAGTCACCGTGACCCAAATCCTTGCCGATCTAGGCCACGCGATCCTCGGCAACCAAAATTTGGATCGCCACGAACCACGACCCAAATCTGGGACAGCGACGATGACGAGGGAGGCAGGCAGTGAAGAATCGATGACGCAAAGAGTGAGGGAGCAGAGGGCGTCCTCGCGAGTGGCAGTGATGACGGCGAGGGAGGCGTCGATGATGTTGGGGTAGAGGGATTTGTTGAAGGCGGTAGTATTGGGGCAACGAGCAAGGGCGGTGGGGAGGTGCTTGGTGCGAAGGGGGCGAGGAACTTGTGATGGGGAGACTTGTCGGCGTGGAAGGAGCAACAAATGAGGGAGGACTTGCAGTTGAGAAGAAAATGGAGGAGAAGATGATGGTGGCTAAGATGAAGAAAAGGAGAAGATGTAGTCCCCGGCTGCTTGAGATCTTGCAACATGATACGTCGATTGCCGGCGACAAATTTCAAGCACCACCAACAACCGCCTATCCTTCAACAACCAACTATTTTTTTTATTTTTTTTTTAATCACAAAAGTCCTCTCAAAATATAAAATTCTCCAAGTACTATTTTCCCCAATGGACTTACAAACTATAATTTACCAAACACACTTTACATTTTAGAAAACTCCTTTTAACTTAAAGTCATTTGTATTTTCTCAAAGGCTTTCTCCAAAAGTCTAACGAAATGCACCGTTAAATTTCCACGTCAGTGGTTTCGACAAAAATCGATTGCAATGACTAATTTAGCAAATCATTAAAAAGTTTAAGATTAAGTTGATAAATCATCAAAATGTTTAGAATGAGATTTGTACAATTATAATGCTTAAGATTAAATTAACAAATCGTCAAAAGACTTATAATTAAATTGATACAATTGAAAGGTAAATGACATAATAGATTGTCGTACAATAAGCTTATAAATTTGGACAATGTTCTCAAGGACATAGTGAAAAGAAAAGAGCGAGTAATTATGAGAATGTTGTTTTTGAACGGTGCGTAATTTCTTACTATTTATACACAAGCAAACAACACAATTCTTTGAAATATATATTCTACCGAAACTATCACACTCTCATGTGACAAACAATCACTTATTTTCATATTTAACATTCACTTCTTTTCATGTTCAATTTGATCTCTTCTCTTAATTATGTATAGAGAACAAACTATTTCGCAATTGTCAAATCAAGTACTTCATCATTTTCTTCTTCATCAATTTTTTTCTTTTTTTGGCAGTTCATCTTACTATTGGTCACTGAAATCACAATCATGGTCGACAATAAGAAATGGAAAGTTACCTATGGGACATTGAAAAGGATATGCGCATTTATAAGTGTTCAGAGTTGCTTAATCCCGTTGCCTTTATCCTTCAACGAGTGTTCAATTTTGTTGACTGCCTCTAATTGTTCAACTACGCCTTCCAATGTTCCTTCTAAACTAATAATTTTAATAGCAATTAAATATTGGTATTTGTTTGAGCTGTTGTAGTGTGCTTATTATTTCTAATTGAAACTCGCACTATGAGAAAATTACCAAAAAAAAAAATTGAACTTATTATATAAATGTCAATTCAGCTCTAAATTTTTTATTTGACTAATTTAATCATAGACCTTTTGAAGATTTGCCAATATAATCGTTGCAACTCATTTTGATTGGAAATTACTAACACGGATGCCAATCATTAAGATTGTGCAAAAGAACTAGGAATTGGCAATTCTCATGGGAGCCGGTCCGGTTTTCGATTTCAATTTAGTGAAATCGGTGAGTACTGGTCCAATTTTTGATCCTAGACATGAAATCGCCCCGCCGCCTACCCATCTACTCGATCTTTTTAAAAAAAAATACATCTCAATTACTTAATTATTTTGTAACTTTTCAACCAAATGTATATGTAAATGTATGTATATTTGTAGTCATTGGACATTATTGACTAATTTTATCTTTTAGGTGTGTAATAAGATTAGCCCTCTACTTTTTTTTTTTAATTCTAATAATCCATTTTCTTACTTTCTCAACTGAAACAAAATAAACAAATGTGGAGGAAGGAGCGGATTGATTGGAGATGCCCATAAGTGTTACGGCGCTTTGTCGTCATAATACGAAATTAATAGCCAACAACTCGTTTTAGCCACTTCCATGACTAAATTATGTTGACCTCAAAAAATTCTATGGAGATTAGGACTTTTAATGTGGAGTCTAATTTTTTACATGTTTTCAGTGTGAGGAAATCTCAAGAGGACCATACCATGACCTTCAAAGAAATTAGGTTTTTAGCTAATAAGTATTGTTTATTCATTTTGTCCTATAGTTTTCAATCCTTAATCAAAATCAATGGCTTGCAATTCAATCGAAGTAGAAGGGCGAACAAGCTTTGGTGCTCTAAATAGAAATTAGGTTCACCGCAAAAATTATTATTGAATGCAATTTTGTAGGAATTGCAAACTGGTTCCAAAGACCCACCCAAGAACTAAATCGAACCGGCGGCCTAATTCCCTGGTGGATCCATAAAATGAACAGGCGGTTCCAATTCCAATTTTTTGGAACCGGTCCTTAGTGGATGGCTCTTGATGGGATCATGCTCACCCCTACTAGCCATCATATGTGATAGGATTGATGTTGACCTGAACAACAAGCGTAGGACAACAAGCATCAAGTTATTGATTTCTAGTCAAAATTGATCAAAATGGCATCTATACAAAGTTTAGGACTAAAATTAAAAAGTTTCAAATTAAATTGATATTTATACAATAGGTGTAAAAAAAATTACTAATTTTTCCCCTAAGCTATATGATGAAAACAAGTAGTAAAACACTCAATTTTATCAAGCAACTGTCCATCTTCACCGATGGCCTGGATAGTAATTGAGAAAATGCAAAATAAGAACTAATCTACTTAGGAAAGTAGGAACGGCATTTAGATTAATATAACTATGAGTATCTATAGTTAAATTAATACTGTTTTCGGCATTCCTTATGAAAATACTAGGACCAAAAAAAAAAGGAGTTCCTAATTTAGATATTATAGGATTTTGCCAATTCCCTTTCCAATTCCCCAATTTATGTATGTTATTTATGACTTTTCGAGCCAAAAGAAGAGCATCTTGCTTGGTAGAATACTGTATTCTAATCGAGTCAAAAGAGATGAACAAACACGACTCCTTTCAATATAGTGTAAAACACACATCATCATGTAATTGTGTAACCGATCAATTTTCCATTATAATGTACTATGAATTTCACGCGTCGCAATTTATCTATCTCATCGAATACTTTCCCCATGGCAAAGTGCCTTGAGATGAGATACAAAGGATCTTATGTGCTGATGCACCTAATCTAATTCAGAAGGCCATGCACAAAAGGAATAAAGCTGACCTAGATATCGCTTTTACCTAAGAAAGAGAGGAAGAAGGTTAAGTCCAGCTTTCCCACTAAAGAAAGCATCTTTTCAATCTCCAATCAAGAAAAATTGCCATAAATCTCCAAATTCATTATTGATATTTCCACTGCTCTGTCGACTGATTAAAGTGGAGCTACAGATCAGGATGATTCCTGCTTTTCTATGGCTCGTGTGAGATCTGAGGTTGCCAACGTGTGAAAGGGATTGTGGGCCCCAAAGGAGAAAAAAGAATCTTATGGAAGATCATTTACAGCATAAAAATTTAATTTGTGAAAAATAATAATTTATAAAATTTTTAAAATAATCACTTATATTACTTATAAAAATAAGTACATAAAAAATATTATCATCGTAAATATAAATGATTATTGATAACAAAACAAATTATTAGTTAATTATTACAATCAATACATGTGATTATTTTTAAAAAAATAGACTTCAAATCATATATTTTTTTACGGAATAAACAGAGCCAAATATTTTTATTGCGGACAGAGTCAATTAAGTACATGACTTCAACATTAAATTCTTGAATAAGCTATTAATATATGTAATTGTACATGCACAAAATTGTACTCTTTGATAATTGAAACCATTATCCAATAATTTGTGCAACCCTCAATTTCTATTCATACTCCCAAATGGTCAAGTATCTACGAGCAATATGTAGACTCCTTTTCTAGTAGATAAAAATGATATCAGCACTCACCCAGATGATCTTTCACGGTAGAAAATAGTATTTTATGTATCAATGCAGAAACAACATGATGTTATGATCAATCCTAATTCCCCAAGCTTGTATTAATTTGTTAAAAGTTGGGAACTTGAATGATGTCATGCATAATAGACATAGGTTGTATGAATAAATCGGTATGACAGGGATTTCAAAATCAGAGCTTTGAATAAAATGGCTTTTTCGTTTTTTCCTTTTTCAATATACATGAAAATGTAGATTTAAAAAGTTATTGATTTCCCCAATTATTTAATTTTCGATATGGTTGGTTATGGGCACACTTCTCACTAATGCTCCTTCCAAAATCCATCATCCATATGTATCCATTATATTTACGTAAGGGGAAGAAAATCTTCGTCCTTAAAAATATGTATTTATGTGCTGAATTTTACCTCTACATCTAATTCTCAAAATATTCAACTTTCACCAGAAAATAACAATGAAAATAAAAATGAAAAACAAAATCCTATGTCCTCGTGTATCTCCTTACTAAGAGTGATTTGCCCGGCATCAATTCGATACGAAAAGAACAAAGACTAACAGTAAACCTATCCTCATTGAGCAATTAAGCAATAACGAATATTCATCTTCCCTTAAATTACTAAAAGAATCAATTTTTTTTTTTGCCAATTATATTCTTATTGGCTTTCCTTTTTGCACTTTTTTTATATTGTTCTCTGCCCGAAGCTTCTCAAAATGCATTTTTTCCCAGGGGTCTTGTCTACAAAATCCTCCCCTCTCTATCCCCCTCCCTCTCTCTCTTCTTTCTTCTGCAGGGCGGAGACTCCCCGTCATCTGGCCTTTCCCTCCCTTAATTATCGGCGGCGAATGGCTTCGAATCAAGCTAGTCTTCTCCTCCAGAAGCAGCTCCGAGGTCCGATTCTCGAATCTTTCCCGATTTCGTCCCCTCTCTTGTAGGGTTTATCCTTTTCGCTTTCCCTTTTTTTTTTTTTCGGGGAGGTTCATGATCGCCGTGATCGCCCGCAGATCTTTGCAGGAACCCGGTGGATGGGTTCTCCGCGGGGCTGGTGGACGAGACCAACGTGTTCGAGTGGAGCGTCTCCGTAATCGGCCCTCCCGACACCCTTTAGTGAGTTGGGAATGGATTCCTGTGGATTTTGTTTGGGCTTGGAGTGGTGCTCTTGATGGTGTTTTTCTTTTCTTGGTTGGTTTTGTTCTGGAAAGGTGCTTGCTTTTTGGGTTGCGCGTCTCGAGATGGTTCGAAGAAAAAGTGGGTCGCTTGCTATCTTGACCGCGTAGAAAGAGGTTTTTCAATTGGGTGGCTGTTTAGTGTCATGATGCTTCGGCTCCGACTATTCTTTGTGCGTGCGCGTTCTTGAATTGAAATTTGGCAGCTGACTGAGGAGATGTGTGTTTTCTAGTTGTTTGAGGGACAAAAATTGGCGGTGGGGTTGCGTTGAACTGTGGAAAAGAAGCGTATGGCTTGGATACCGCGTGCTTGGCTAATGGTTTGATTGATGGATATTACTTCGTATAGTACTTTGATTACACGTGGTGATGGGGTTATATGAATTTCCTTTCATACTTTTCCTAACTTTGATGGGTCATTTCCTTGACTAGATATATAATTTGTACCACAAAAGGTGGCGCTTGTGTTTCAACAATCTTATATCTTTGTTCAGTGAGTTTTTTCTTCGGGAAATTTGCTCAATGCTCGCAACAATTTGGGCAGAACAAGGATTTTTGCATTTGATTTATTTTTCGGAGATTATTGTTATTGTTTAATTTCCCTTTGGTTGGTCACTATCTGGCTTGATCATCAAACAACGTATTCTACATTTATGAAGTCAGACAATGAGCTTGCTGAAGAACAATAATTTACAGATGCCTCATAGGTAATCTTGTTTTTAATAGTCTGTTGTTATGTCCAATTTAGCCCTTGTTTTTGTTGTTCTTTTAGACTGTACTACTTTACTTGTTTGTTTGTACTTAGGTAAGGTTTTCATGAGGATTAAGTCCGTATGCACGGGAATCCAGTTCTTTAAGCATTTTTGTGAGAGTAAATATCTCATATTGCCTGTTTAGTTTGGGGTCTTAGTCTTTAAATTCATGTTTATTTGACTCATATCGTGGTTTTGGTGCCAAGAACACCAGCCTATAGCTTGAGATTCACCTGTGGCTTTTAGAAGGAGTATTGATATGTTTTGTATTCATCAATTTTGTTACCTTGTATTTATATGAAATGGAGAATTCTTTTTATGTCCATTAATCTGTCTTACTCAGTGAGCTTGTTACTTTGCGGCTTCTCATGTCCTCTGCTGACTTAGGGCACTGGCACATTTATCTAGCATCTTTTGTTATCCCAAGTGCATTACGTACTGAAGAGAACTCTTGACATTGTTCTGCTATTCACATTCTTATGGCAGCGAAGGTGGTTTCTTTAGTGCGATAATGAGCTTTCCACCCAACTATCCAGTCAGTCCTCCAACAGTGAGGTTTACCTCAGAGATGTGGCATCCAAATGGTGAGTCTTCTCCTACCATCATGAGTGTGGCAATGCTTTTACTGTTATAAGCTGTCTAATTGTATGAACCTTGCCATCTATGACTGTAGTTTACCCCGATGGAAAAGTTTGCATTTCCATACTCCATCCACCTGGTGACGATCCAAATGGATATGAGCTGGCAAGTGAACGTTGGTCTCCCGTTCACACGGTATGTCTTTGGATTTAACATGTTCTCTTTGTGCTTCATAACCTTCTTTCTCATTAAATTTACCTATGCTTGATGGAGAGGCATCGACTCTGAATGCATGACTCAGTTGTAAATCTCAATGAGTGAGCTTTTTATCAGTCTTTCTTATGGTGTGTTCAAGGATCTTCTTTACCTAGGGATTTATGCAATTGAATGCTGCAATTCTTAAGGTAAGTCTGTTTCGCGGAAAAGTGAGTCATTTGGAAAACATTTTCTGAAAAATAATTGCTTGAATCGATTACAAAAATAAATGAATGTAATTTTTTTCGTCATTCACAAAAATAATTAGGCATAAATTGTTATTGATGATGAAAATTTTTTCCGTTGACTAATTTTTCTAAGCAATATAAGCAATCATTTGTCGGAAAATTTTTTCAAATCATTTATTTTCTGCAAAACGAACGCACCCTTAAAGAGCACCTTGTTGGTGTTGCTACTTAATTTTCTGTGGGAAAGGAAAATAGCTGCTTGCTGGAGACATTTTCAATTGTTTTTTATCTGTACTTGATATGAATCTCTAATTGAGTAGGCCAATGAATGGCAATGACATATGATACTGCAACAAGACCCAAAGCTTTTGATGGGAAGGCATCGTTAAATTCATGGCTTCACACTGACATCGATATGGCTTAATTGCCTCAAAATTCTTGTACCTAAATGCTTTTTCTCAAGATACCTTACATGCTGAAGTCCATCATCCATCTCATGATGAATGTGATCTACCGAGAAACATTTGCTACAGTGGATATAGGACTGGTGTTTAAGTCCTCGACAGGCATCAGATGTATGGGGTGTCAGAAACTCTCCCTGCATGACAGTTTTTGATCTGTTCCATTGAAAGATCTTCAATTTTGGACTTGAGATGCTTTCCTGGCTGTACATCTCAGATTCGTCAGAATTCAGAATACCTATCTGGGAAAGGCTATGGAGTTGTCTGAGTGAGGGTACTATTTGGAAACGAGCCATTTGTGGTTAGCTCAATTCTATCATCCCTAGATTTGGAAGGAATGCGAGGGTGTAGTGGCTCATATGATTAAAAGGTGGGGAGCCTACAGTTTAAAGAGGGGGATCCCATTTAACACTTGCATTTGGTGGAAGCAGGGGCTTAGTCATCCTTGGCAAAGTGATTTCTGCAAAGATGGATGCCATAGCGAGCTGTTTTGTGGGTGCTTTGCAAATATGCTCAAGAAAAGTACTGAGGAACACGGAACACTGTAACGTCACTATTTTGATTCATGCAAAGCACCATACTTTTGCCATATTGTGGATGACAGAAACAGATGTGAAAATCATTTAGTTTTGCACCAGTTGCATTTGTAGAAACTTAGACAAAAACACGTCCGGTGGAAATGGTGGAATATATGGGGAGTGTGGTATTGGGGACTTTGGGGCATCTATTTTCCTGTGGAGGAGAGAAAATTAAGTTTTACTGATGATCTATTTTGTTGAATTGGATAAAGTATTTAACATGTTACACTCAATTATTGAAGGTTCATGTTGCATTTGCAAGAGTAGATGATACTGAATTGAAAGATTTCGACAAATTTCCTACAATGTTCATCATGGTTCAGGCCTAGGAATACTTTCAAAAGTTTGTGTAGCCTTGATTTCCTGTTTTCCCTGATCAACTTGGAGACACCAAAGTTAGGATTGACTGCTTTTATTACTGCCTTGTCCTCATTCTCCTTGCTTTGGATCAGAAAACACTTAATAGCTATAGATGATTCATGCTTTCATTATGCCATGTAATGACTGATGTCTCTCCATTTGGCAGGTTGAGAGCATAGTTTTAAGTATTATATCGATGCTTTCCAGTCCCAATGATGAATCTCCAGCAAATGTTGAAGCTGCGGTAGTTTTTTAACATCCTTTTTTTTTTTATTCAATCTGTTAAGACAACCATGTCCAGTTTGGTAGACATTGACCTGCATGGAGGAGCAAAGTTTTTTCTGTTCTAAGGATGTCTAATGGGTAATGTGGTCATAGTATTGGTAGAGGGACAAGTGGGGAGCCATATCATCTGATTGTTGCAGTAGCAGTAAAATCCTGTTTCTCTGCTTTTGTATGAATTGTTGGATACATCCTCCTTGAAGTAAAAAAGAGTTGGATGTGGTATACATAATTGGATGCATTGATTCATCTTTGTTTGATAGAAGCCTCTTTTATCCATTGATCTGGATGGAAATGTATACCTATGCATGTCTATAAATGGTAAAACTTCTTGTGTGGTGGGGCCCAAATCTCCGTGATTTATGGATGGACTAAGTTGCTGTACGTTTTGGTTGAAACTTTTCTGTATCATATTCAAAAGGCTTTCAGCTAGATTTTCTATTTTTGAGGCTAATATGGTAGATTGAGATATGCATTTTTGAATTTTTTGAGTGATGTTTGGGGGTTTGTGGTAACTCTACTTGCCAAATTATTCAGAACTTATTTTTGCGTCATTCTAAACTTGTGCTGCAGAAAGAATGGAGGGAGAACCGGAATGAGTTCAGGAAGAAAGTTGCTCGCTGTGTTAGACGGTCACAAGAAATGTTATGACCTCTTACTTTGCTTCTTCTTCTTCTTGGTGCTGTTTAGTTTTGTCTCCTGTAATGTAAGACTTCTTCCTGACAGGGAGGACTTTCTGGTTGCAGCCAATTCATAAGCCTGTGTAGAATCTTTCATTCAATGTAACATTCATGCGGTTTACTCACATGTTGAGCAATCGTCAGATGCAGTGATGCTTGCCTAGGGTACTTATACTGGTCTGTTGCTCAAATTGTGCAATTGTGGATGATTTCCCTGTATTATGGTTTTGGTTTCCTATAAAATCCGGATTGAGTTTGGGAATCTGCTAGGATCAATATGTCCCAGGTGTTTTGCCACTGGCCAAGAACTGTTGAGGTGACGGCCAACTAGTGTCACCGTTGCCTATCTTGTATTCTATTTGGGATTCATTTGATGTCAAGGTTGGGTAATATAATTTTGTTTTCAACTTTTAGGACATTTGCTCACCTAATACCTAATCTGAATATCTTGGTATTTGCTGCCTAATCCTGTAAACTTGGACATTAGGGGGTGCATAACAATCACCTATTTCTGTTTCAGAAACAATTTTTCTATTTCAGACTTGTTTCTGGAATAGAAATTTGTTTGAAAACCTATTCAATTTTTCTATTTTTGGAATAGATTTATGTTCTAGAAATACGTTTGGAATAGGAATTAGAAATATAAATTTTCTACTTCTTTATTTCTGTTCCAAAAAAGAAATGAGAAGTAAAAAAAATTTTCATCATTTGTCAATCAGTCCTTCATCCGTTGTCATCGGCCACTGTTTATAGCTGCCGTTGTTATTGTCATTCGTTAGTCATCGCCATTGTTGTTGTTGCTGATGCCGATCGCCGGTCCATCGCCGGTTGTCGGCCGCTGTTGCCAATCGCCAGTCCATCACCATTCAAAAAGAAAAAAATTTGTATCGTAATCAAACAAATTTTTATTTTTAGAGTAGAAATTTTGTGTCGTTATCAAATTATTATTTTTGCTTAGAAACTCTTTTAGAGATATAAATAGAAAAATCCATTTCTCTTTTAGAATCTATTTTTGGAACAAAATGGTTATGATTCATTCCCTAGATTTTTCGGTTTTCATATTGCTTTTTCAAAGTAGAAAGCCAATGCTTGAGAATTTAAAGTAATTGCATTGCATTGCCCTTTCCTATTTAGTGCTTGGTCGGTGACGCTTTTGGGGTGGATTCCTTATCTCCCTTGCTGTTGTGATCGTTAGAGATCTATGGAGCTTTATAGCTGTTGCGATGGTGGGAGTGGCTGAGAGTTCAAGAGGAACCACTGGCCCGTTTATAGGTATTTTTTGTCATCCCATCCTACTGTTATTAGCACATTTGCAAGCTTAGAAACACCAGCATAGGTCAGTTTATAGAAACACAAGAATGATGGCCATTGTGACCTGAAA
The DNA here is from genome assembly GCA_016097545.1 of Eucalyptus victrix. NCBI lineage: Eukaryota > Viridiplantae > Streptophyta > Magnoliopsida > Myrtales > Myrtaceae > Eucalyptus > Eucalyptus victrix. Next base: position 23,680,148 of record CM027844.1, read on the forward strand.
GCAGTTTGGAGTGCGTTTGGTAATATTTCTGTTTAAAAATTATTTTTAGGAACAAAAATAAAAAAAGTGTTTCTGTTCTAAGGAATAATTTTTGAATAAAAAAACGTGTTTGGTAAATATGTTCCAGAAATATAAAAAGAATAGAAACACGTTTGGTAAATTTGTATAATTTTTTTATTTCTTTTAATTTTTAAATATTTCTATTTTATTTTCTATTTTCTTTCTTATTTTTTCTTATATATTTTTTTTTTTTTTTTTTTTTTTTTTCTTCTTTTGGCTGGTCGCCGGCCTTGGTCATGGCCGTGGCCACGACGAGGGCCGGTGATGAGGGAGCCTCCCTAGCGGCCGGTGAGGCTTGGCGGCCTTCGGCAAGCCTCTTCGTGGTTGGACGAGGCCAGGCTTGCCGGCCATGGCCCGACGACCGGCCAAAGAAAAAGAAAGAAAAAAAAAAAAAAAGAGAGAAGTGTTTCTAGATTTTGTTCAAGAAATAAGAAACAATTTTTTTTTTTTTTGGTTTCTTGTTTCTATTCCAAATGTGTTTCGGGAAAAAAAAATAGTTTTGGAACAAAAACTCAAACAAAGGCTTGGCAAAATTTTTGTCGAACAGAAACAAGTTGGGGCCCTTACTTGGCCCTATTGATGTTCTTTCGCCGTGTCGTTGTAGTCTCGTAGATTTGTCAAGGTGAGGCTTGGCGTCGGGGGTCGGAGGCGGTTGGCCAAGGCCGGCCCTCGTTGGCCAGTTGCCGGCCATGGCCAAGGCCGGCGACCAGCCAAAGAAAAAAGAAAGAAAAAAAAAAGAAAAAAAAGAGAAGTGTTTCTAGATTTTGTTCCAGAAATAAGAAACAATTTTTTTTTTTTGGTTTCTTGTTTCTGTTCCAAATGTGTTTCTGAGAACAAAAAAATAGTTTTGGAACAAAAACGCAAACAAACACGTTTCTGTTCCTTTTTTGTTCCCAGGAGCAAAAAAAAAAAATTTTGTTCCTGGGAACAGAAACAAGTTGCAAACAAACAGGCCCTTACTTGGCCCTACTGATGTTCTTTCGCTGTGTCGTTGTAGTCTCGTAGATTTGCTTCTCGATCTAGTTTTTCATGTGATGTTGCGACTTTGAGGCGACTGCAGAAGAGGTACCATTAGCATCAGTCAGGGGGTGTTTGCCGGGTCTCAGCATTATTCTCGGATCCCTATTGACAGTAGTCAATAATCTGATCAACTACTACGTCGACTGGACCCAAAAGAGATAAAAACTTTTTTGCAGGGTCAAATGCGGCTTTTTAATCAGTGGCATTAAGGAAAATTCTTCCTTTTTTGTTCACATTAATTAAAGTCCCGCTCAATTTTCAGGATGAAATTTTGCGTTCATATATATTTATGATGATCATAGGGACTGTATATAACGAAGTCGTTGCTGGACCAGATATAAGAAACTGGGCTTGTGTTGTGACAACCCATCTATTCCTCTTTCCGTTCATTCCTTCCACCATTCCATTTCAACCTCATTTCGATTCCTCTTCCAAATGTCTCCATTACGAAGAAGTCGAGTTTAAATTTATCCGACGTCTAAGTGAATTTGAGCTTATATATCATCGCACAAATTGAAAAATGAAGTTCCTTTTAAGATCAAAAACTTAAGCTAGAGATTGAGTTTTGTGGAAAAAGTTTGGATAGTGAATCTTGCTTGAGCTTCAGAAATAAAATTTGTGAGTTCAATGAGATTAACATGGAATCTTCAATTCTTAGTCAGGTCTGACTGAGTTTGTGTATTGGATCATATCAACATGACCACACTCTACATTCTTATTCTCTTCATTGATCTGCTGAATGTCGTCGATATCATGTTAAAATAATTTCTCATCGAGATTGCTGGTTCTTTTTCTCTCTCTTGTGATGAAAGATCAATTATTGTTTAAAAGAAGTAAGTCAAGAATAGTCCTTGTATTATTTGTCAATTTAGTCATTAAACTTTGCTTAAATTCAATTTAGTCATTGAACTCCTTGAATCAAACTAACTTAGTTCTTTTAAGTCAATCTTGTTAGGAGCTATGTAATCAATACCTAAGCTTAAGCTTCCATTGCTCATCTTCTAGAACAAGATTGGGGCGTCACAAGGGGCTGTCGATGGATGGATGAAACCTACCTTCGGCAATTTATTTAGATTTTGTTTGTTTTGTAGAAAATATGGTATTTTTGGAAAATATTTTTCAAGAATTCAATTTTCCAAGAAAATGACACTATATTCTAAAGTTTGGTTGAAACTTGAAAATGAATTGAAAAATATTTTTTGACATTTGATAAGGAAAAACATTTCCTTCATGTACTTTCAATATTATTTTATTTTATTTTATTTTAATATCAATTTTTTATATTTATATTTTTTTTTTTTCTTCTTCTTCCTCGGCCGGTGGTAGCGATGACTAGTGATTGATTATAGGTGAGCTCGAGCCTCGCCAGCCTGTGGGGAGGGTCCGCCTCGCTTAATCTAGCAAAGCCTAGATCTAGCAAATTGGGCGAGTCTTGCTAGCTTGCCAAATCTGGCTAGGCTCACCTTGCCCGATAGCCTCGAGTGAGCTCGGGCCTTACTAGATCCGACAAGGTCAAACCTCGCCACAAGCTGGTGAGGCTTGACCTTGCTGGAATCTTGCAAGTTGCAACCTTGTCGGCATGTGGCGAGGCTTGAGCTCACTTTTAGCCAATCACCAGTGGCGTCTGTGGTTGGCAACTAGCTAAGGAAGAATAAAATGAAAAAAAAAAAAAAAAGAAAAGAAAAAATAATTAAAAACTATATATTCAACAAAACAAAAAAATATGTGGAAAGAAAAAAACATAAAACGGAAATGTGTTTAGTAAATGAAAGTGATGTGAAAGAAGATATGAAAAATGTTTTCCTATACTTAAAAAGCAAAAAAATATTTTCCTCTATTTTAGAAGACTTTTTTCCATTGATGAGAAATGTTTTTCTCAATTAGTTCACTTTTCATAAACTGAACGCCAGAAAATTTGGAAAATATTTTCCTAAAAGTTGTTTTTCACGAAACGAATAGATGTTTAATTGCTTCCTTAGTGAGCTAGGTTGTAGGTGGTTTGGCTCCAAGCATGAGCTCAATTTGATGATCTCATTAATCCCAAGGCAAGAATTCCTTCAAAAGTTTATTCGGCATGACAAATTCTTCGTTGAGTACCGACGGCGCATCATAGGGTTGCAACTTTCTCTTGGCCTGCGCCCTTGGTTGGCGCAATGCATGGTCGATGATCCCCCATGAATAGCAAAAAGTCCGCCACTGACATTACTATAGCACTCGGCTTGTCTTGGGAACTCGATCCTTAGAATGATTGGGAAGTCATCCTGTGACATCCAGAATTTTCAATATTGTTTCTATTAAATTAATCGGACATTTCATTGACGTGTCTATAGGGTTGTTGTCACGCCCCAAATCCCGAGGTCGTGCACATCCCACTGCGGTCGATCAAATATGCGACATTCCATGATATGTCGCCGACGCATTTGTTTTATTACGCATGCGGAAGTGAAACAAATCCCCTGACAACATTTAACTTGGGATAGAAAAGCAAGCAATCAATCACAATACCAAACACTTATTCACAAACACATAGGTTTAAATACAACTCTGGACTGTCTACAAAATAGACCAGCTCAACGAATGGGGAACTATCCTAAAGCCAACTAGCAGGACACGTTCACCGATACTTCAGTCTCCACCTTTCCAGACTTAGGGCATCGGGTTCTCCACAACCGCCATCTAGGAACCTGAAATTTTAATCCCACAACCGGGATGAGATGATGTCTCAGCAAGTTCAACCTCCTAAACCCTTATTAGAAAGAAAATACGCCCTGGTGGCCTAACCACATCACACAGAAGACTTACCTCGTCTCAGTTCCTTTCTGCAAGTTAGTACAATTCAAATCACTCAATCACATGTAGTAATAGGAACTCAAACAATTGGAACGCCATCACTTTCATATAATCACAATCGCACTTAGCACACATTCCAATTATTATTCACTGCCACACAATGGCATAGCCTACTCGCAGTTCGGCTATCTACTAGCATATAGCCAGGCATCGCCTCCCCCCATGGAGCGCGACTTCGTCAGTACGTCGACGGCATTCCCGAAGGAGCATGGGCTCAGAATCTACTGCGACCCGCATCCACCGCGTGGACATCCAATATAGGGGCAAGTCCGGCTCAACAGCCCAGGACGATTCCTCTTAATTATCATACAGTCAAATCATACTCGGCCCCAGGACACTTTGCATTTCACTCAACGCTTCCACTTAAAATAGTGATCCCGTCCATTTTTCTTCATATTAAAAATATTCCATAAATTACTCACGTGTGTGGGGACACGCTAATTTCGAATCAAAAAGCCAATATCTCACTTTTTCAAACCCCACTATTTAATATAATTATTAAAATCCAATTTTTGCTTCAAAACCCGATACTTGGGTTTTTATGAATAAAATCCATATTTATCACAATCAACACTCAAATTGCCACATCCATTCATCAAATTCAAATTCTAAATGCACAGCAGTGATCAGCACGAAATTCTGAGAATTTAAGGTCCCAAAATAATTTTTCGAATTATTAAATAATTAAATTTATTCCGAAAATTAATTAAATAATAATATCCATATTTTTCACAATCCACACTCAATTTATAATCTCCAATCATCAATTTCAAAATCTGACTACACAGCAGCGACTAAAGCACGAAATTTGAGAATTTAGGGTCTCGACAAAATTTTCCGAAATTTAATAAATAATTAAATTTATTCCGAAAATAATTAAATAATAATATTTTAATAATTTCGAATAATGATATATTATTAAATTATTAAATAATTTCGAAATATTTAAATAAATCAAAAGTAAATCCCTTTATGTCACATCAAGGTTTATATTAATGTAAACATTCACTTAACCTTAATTTAATCACACTTTAAGCTAATTAAACACATTAATATAATCAACACTTAAACTAACAACCTAATCACACTTAACATAAATTAAGCACACCTAAAGCATAATTAACCCTCTAAGCGAGGTTTAGTGAGTTAAACTCACCGGATTAGCGAGCCGAGCGGACCAAAACGACGGGGACGACGCGAGGATTGACTTTCCTCAAAGCGGGCCGAGCATCCGGGCTCGGGAAGGCGGCCAAAACGGGCCAAACGTCCGCTGCATACCCATTTTTTTTCTGCTGCTGTCCATGGCGGTTTGAGGCCGAGGAAGGGTAGATCCGGCGCCGGTTTGGGTTGGAAAGGGCGGAGGAGCTACGGCGGTGGCTGGCGGCGACGAACGGCGATGCACGGCAGCGACGAACGAGCTCCGGCAGCTCTTGTGCGAGCTGAACAGCAGCTCGGGACGACAAGCTGGGCGAAGCGGGCGGAGCGGCGCGCAGCCAGGCGCGGGCGAGCGCGAGGCAAACACGCGCGACGGCGGCGATGGGCGAACGGCGAGACCTCCGGCTGGCGTGCAGCTTCGGACGGAACTTCTCTGGTTGCGGCTGGGTCTCGAAGCATTTAAGGGAGATGGAGAAGGGAGATCGCGACGGGAGAGGAAGGGGAAGACGGAGGGCGACGGCCAAGGCGAAACGGCGACGGTGCGCGGCAGCGGTGAACGGCGGAGGCGTGCGGCTTCTCCAGCTTGCTGGTTGCTGGGTTTCCAAAGAAGAAGGAGATGAAGAAGATGGAGATGGAGGAGTCGCACGGTTGGGAGGAAGAAGAGAGGGAGGAGAGAGAGAGATGGGACCAATTTTCTTTTCTTTTTCTTTTTCTTTAATCCCACCAAATGGCCCACCATGACCTAGGATGACATCACACTCCACTATCTCCCACAACCTCTTCCAATGGGTTCACTTGCAATTTCCGCCGGGGTCCAATTCTTTGTACAACAACTTCTTCAATTTCACTCGATTCTCTTCCAATTGAATTAAATTGAAGCCCATAAAATTAATCCAATGTCACCACACTTCAATTCACATCTTCACTTGCCCGTAGAACTAACTTAAGTCTCAAAAGCGCGACCAAAAGCGGCCTACTAATTTCTCGAGCCAAATTAGCTATTTCTTGATTATTTTGCTGAAAAGCTCGGCTTGCATGAAAAATCTTCCCAAAGATGATTCAATGATCTTGAACTGATTTGTGACACACCCAGACTTCCAATTTCTAAATTCGATCTCAATTCCACAGTTAATTTCACTTTGGCACGATACTAGCGCGGCCCAACCTATCGGATAGCATTTAGGAATTTTCATGCATTTGACCTGTGGTTGATTATCTCAAGTCACAATGTACATCTTTGAAACATGGGCGACTTACGGTTGTCGACATAATCTCAAGGTTTCAAATACGAACACAGGGTACCCAATCGATAGAAAAGTCGGTCCAGTGCCAATCGACAAGAATTGTGCAATCTGGTGGAATCACCCACACCTGATCACATGCCTTTGTCGAGTCGACCTATCATCAATCTCTAATCGATTTTTAATTGTGTCGCAATGACCCTCGCAGATTAGCTCGGTCGAAAGATCGCTTCCTGATCAAATTCTCGAGTCTGATGCATTAGAACCTCTTAGCGGCTTCACTCGATAGACTAGTTTTCACATGAGTGGCTGACTCAAGGAAAGGAACTATATGCGTGCCAACGAAATGCCCGTCTCAATTTATTGAAAATAGAATTGAAAAATCGGGATGTCACAGTTGTTCTTAGATCTGATCACTCTCAAGATAACTAGGCTAACTGGGTAAGTTATTAAAGAATTTTAAGGCAATAGATTTGAGAATTCGACCAGAAATTGGCTTCTCGACCGTGTCCATCTTTAGAAGTTATTACGGCATAGTTAAAAATCAATTCGAAATTAGAGATAGACTAGATCGATAGAGATGTGTGGCTAATCATGGGTGACACCACTGAATTAGAAAATTCTCGTCGACCGACACTAGATTGATTTTCTTATTATTTTGGTACCCTATGTCCGTAATTGAATTCTCGAGATTTTCACGATAATCAAGAGTCGCCATTGAGTTGAGTGGGTTCATAGTGGCTCGAAGAAAATCGACCACAAGTCATTTGAACTTAAAAAGTTTTGAAAACTATCCGGTAGTCTAGCTCACGCTAAAAGCACGCCGAAGTGAAATTAACCATCAATTTGAGTCAGATTTCAGAAATCGAAAGTTTGGTGGTGTCACAAGCTCTTTTAGAAATGTCAACTCAATCTCAGAAGATTTTTTAGAGATCCCGAGATTTTTTTGGAAAATCGGTTCGGACGCCGCGGAAAATCAACGGAAATTCAGATGGGTTCAATTAAATGAAATTTCGACTTCCAAGCTAAGCTTTTAAGTGTTGGGGACTAGCAGAAAATGGTATAGGATTTTCCTTCGGGAAATCGGACTTCAAATTGCAGATTTGAGTGAGGAATTGAAACTATGCGAGTAAATTCGGAATTAAGAAAATAGGTATATTTTTGGGCACCAAAATGGAATTATTTGTGAGGAGAAGACAAGAAGATATTTGGGGGACCAAAGTGGATAAACATGAAGCCTACGGGGGACAAAGCATTTAACTCTTGGGATTTACTTTATTGACTTTAGTTTCTTCTTCCTAAACCTTCGGTCGCACGCCTCACCACCGCCCCTCCCGATTTACATCTTCGTGTGTGTCTCTCTCTCACCCCTCTCTTTACTTCAACTTCACCAAAACTGCAGCATCAAAACCCCACAGAATCAACCCTCCATTTTCCCTTTGGCTGCCACCCGTCCATGTTTGTGTTCTCCTCAACCGAAACAGCTGCATGCTCCCTCGTTCACACCTTCTGCCCACAAAGACCAAGGCCAGCGAAGCAGCGTCCATGAGCAGCTCCCATCTTTAGTCTTCCCCGTGGCGTGCCCTCAGCTCCATGCCAGCACGCTAGTCAACTCCAACGCCCTTGGAAGACCACCGATTCAACCAAGTCTTCGCCCACGGAGATCCAGCAACCGAAGTTGCTCTCCATCTCTACCATGTTTCGGTCGATTTCATCGGTCAAAGCCCAGCTGAAAACCATTGAAGATTGACCGAGGAAATCCTCCACCAAGCGAAGCCCTGCCACGAAGCAAATCCAATTTCCTCTTCGTCTTCAACACTCGAAGTTCCTCACGTGGCCAACTCCACCTTCATGTATTCACAAATCAGTTCACCGAGGGCAGCATCGATCGGTCAATTGATCGCATACTCCCACGACCAGCTGCACGTGTGTCCTCAGCCCAAACCGAAGCTTTAGTCCAGCAATCCTTCAGTCCAGTGGCAAGCGAAGCCCATGAAGCAGGTCGTGAGATCCATCAGTCCTCAGGCCCAGTAAAGCCAGTAATTTCGGCCCATAGTGCAGTCTTCAAGCCCATTCAAAATTAATCCAACAGCAGCCCCATTGAGCCCAAGTCAGCAGAAGTTTTGGCCCAAGCTCATCCCAGCAAGTTGATTGTTTGCACAAGTTATCCCAGCCTTTGAAGTCCTACGGCCCAAGAAGCCCAACAAGTGCTATTTCAGTCAAGCTCGGCCCATTTTAGCAATAAATCTCAGTTTGGTTGAGATTTGTTGGGCCCAATTTAAAGGCCTGGCCTAAGCCCGCTGGTGTCGTTGAAAGTCCAATTTCGACCACCGTCGCAGTGATTCGGTCTCCGCTTTTACCAAGTGAGTTTTACTCACTAGTGCTTTATTAGTAGACTAATATGCCTAAGGGTTAATTAAATTTAATTAATTGCAATTAGGTGGATAGATTAGATTAAAATAATTAAATTAGAGACTTGTTAATGCATGTTAGTTAAATTGATGGTGTAATTAGTAGGTAGACATGTCCTATTAATTTTTTTAATGCATCTTGGGATTTTTCTCGTCCCTTATTAGGTATTATTTAAGCAATTTAGGCCTAGAAGGAATTTTTAGGAATTTAATATTAATTTTTGAAATTAATTTATTTAATTATTTATTTCCGGAAATTCAACTAGGATGGCCAGTGATTGGGATTTTATGCTGATGATCGTGGTGTCGTCTGTTTATTTAATTAAGCTTTATATTGTGCTAAATTGAATTTATCGTATTTATTTATTTATTTTTCGAAATTATTTATTTATTTATTTATTTTTCGGGAAATTCACTCGGGATGGCCGGTGAACAGAATTTCGTGCTGATTGTCATGGTGTAATCTGTTTATTTATTTGAGCTCTACATTGCGTGAAATTGAATTGATTGTGCAAATTAAGGACTTATCCCAAATTGAATGAAATTGAGTGATTGATTGATTGATGGCCGAGTATGACTATTTAGCATTGATGAGCTGTAGAGCAGAGGGAACTATGAAAGTGAATTGGGGAAATTCTCTGCTGAAACCAATTAGGACCGATGTAATGAGACATACATGGTTCGGTGATTAAAGAATATCACTGGTGAAAACGGCGCCTTAAAGAACACACGAGTGCTGTCTATTACATGCAGCAGTATGGACATATGTGGTTTGGTGATGGAGAGTATTACTGGTGAAAACGGCGTCTTAAAGAACGCACAAGTGTTGTCCATTATACACGTCACCTTGGCAGAAGTAACGCCCGAGAGCATTAATGAAGCTCTGTGATGAAGTGTACTGCTGGAGTGTGATGATGGGAAGTGAAGTGACCCAAAGATGGTCTGACTGACATGTGAGTTGACTAAGTCGATTGATCAATGAGTTGATCCAGAGGTTATGAATTGATTGAATGTTTTAATGCAATATATGAGGCATATGTGCATAACCTTAAATTGCAGGTTGGGAATTGATGCCAAGGTAAGTCATTTGACTCGTGTTGTGCTAGGTAACCCGGTGGTGTATTGGTTTCCTAATCGAGTCTTAAGGGGTAGAACTCGCTAAGACATAGTCTCATTGGTTGTTGATAAAAAAACCAATTTTAGGCTCTTAGGTGGAAGATCTTCAAGAGGAGGATTCCAGGAAAAGCCTGGCGAGGAATCAGAGGAGGGTGAAGAGGATGATTTTGAGTACGACTTGCAGAAGGATTGAGACCTCCCTCATTTTGAAAACCTAGTGAATATTTGTAGATTTGTTAAATCAGACCTTGGTGAATAGTACTGTGAAGTATAATGAAAGCCTGTTATGCTATGTATAAAAGTTTGGTTATGCGTTTTCAATATGAAAATATTGCCTTGCTTTTCTATCCCTTTGTTTTATTGTCTTGGGATTTATAACTGCTTCCGCATGTGCTTAATAAAAGAAAGGGTTGGCGATACATAGTCCTAGGATATCGCATTTTAAAATCGACAAAGTAGAAGGATGTGCGCGCGTCGAGGATCGGGGCGTGACATCCTCTTTTTGTGGTATCAGAGTGAAATTCAGAGATTGGAGTGATAAGGAGCGTTGACCATGGGTTATTTGGTAGGAAAGGCCTTTAAATTCACAGTTGTGCATGTCTGTGGTAGCTGAGTGCTAGAATTGCTTGTTGTTTTGGTCACTCAGTTTCTAATTCATTGTGGAATTGGAAGCAGGTTAGTTGTAACTGAGCCATGAGTGATCAGGAGCCTAGGACTCCTATAAAGAGGACTAGTAGGGCCGTTAATCGGGGAAGAGCTCCAACTCGTGTCGGGACCCGAGGCGGATGTGGTCGAGCGCCAGCACAAGCTAGCGCGAGTGGAGTGAATCCACCTATCATAGATGTCGGGGTAGTAGCCCTCTAATGATCCCAGGGTGGATGGGATCTTATGTGTCTTGGAAGTTTTGGGAACTAGAATGGATCAACAAGTTGCAACAGTTGAAGCCGCCGCTCAGGCCGCCGCTAACGCCGTAGGCGCGCCGCTACTCAGGCCGCTCCTGCCGCCGCACCTGCAGTCGCACTTGCCATAGTTCCACCTGCAGTGAACGTCGAAGGTCAGCCAGGGATAGTGGTCGCAGAAAGACCAATAAGTAAGTTAGTGGGGTACTTTCGAAGGCTCGATCCACCAAGGTTTAGGGGTACTGGAGACCCTGAGGCCGCATCACAGTGGGTGTAAGATATGGAGAAAGCATTCGCAGTCTGGATGTGTAATGAAGAAGAAAAGGTGATACTAGCTGTGTATCAACTTCAAGATAATGCCAACATTTGGTGGAAAGCCACCAAGGATATTGTGTTCCCGGAAGGAGTACCAAGGGTGTGGGATACCTTCCTTAGAGCTTTTAATGATCAATATTTTTCGAGTGCTGCCCGAGAGTTGAAGATGGAAGAGTTCCAACGCATTCACCAAGGATCAATGACTGTCGATCAGTATGGGGTTAAGTTCGCTGAACTATCTCAATATGCCCCAAGATTGATCGAGGACCCCGAGGAGAAAGCTCGGAGATTTAGGAATGGTCTTTGTATGGAACTGAAACAACCTCTACTACCATTGGATTTGGTAGGTTATCGTGAAGTCTACCGCCGGGCTCAGATGATAGAGAGAGGTATAGCGGAGCAAGCAGCCTCAGTTGGATCGAGGTTCAACTTCCATAAAGAAAATATTCATCAAGGGAAGAGACCCATGCCTGGGGGTAAATCCCGTGCTCTGCTTTTCAAGAGAAGTGGATTTAATAGACAGATGCCCAATAGTATGGGTATGTGTCGCTTGTGTGGAAGGCGACACAGGTCAGCTCCATGCCCAGCAAGGTCAGGGGCATGTTACGAATGTGGCCAGCAGGGTCACATTGCAAGACTTTGTCCGAGGAAGCAAAGAGGATAACCTCAGTTGCCACCGCCACCACCGATGAGATAGATAAGAGGATATGCCCCTCAGAATGCACCACAAGGAGGACAGCCGAGACCTCCACAGCTCAGGGTACAATTTATGCAAACACACAAAGTCAGGCAGAAGCTGCGCTTGATGAGATCACAGGTATGGTTTCACTCAACGACCAACCTACCTATGCTTTGTTTGATTCAGGAGCAACTTATTCTTTCATTGCCGAGCAGTATGCTAAGATGTTAGGATTGAACCCTATATTGTTGGAATCTGCAATTTGCATATCTACACCGTTGAAAGATAAAGTTATTGCGGCTTTGGGATGTTCGGGGTGCAAGTTAGAGATTGGTGAGCGAGTGGAGAAAATTGACTTGTTAGTCCTAGCCATGTATGACTTTGATTTAATTATTGGCATGGACTGACTCACTAAGCAAAGAGCTAAAATGGATTGTTATCATAAGGCGATTCAGTTTGACCCATTAAGGGGCAAGAGTTTCAAATTTGTTGGGAATCAAGGAGGACCCACGGTTTCCTTAATCTCGTCACCAGAGGCAACTCATCTGTTAGACGAGGGTTGTCAGGGTTACCTAGCAACTTTCGTGGATACGACAGTTAAGGAGTTTAAATGGAAGACATTCTAGTAGTTCAAGAATTTCCAGATGTCTTTCCAAAGGAATTGCCAGGTCTACCGCCATAAAGAGAGATTGAATTTGTGATTGAACTAGCACCGGCGACAGAGCCGATCTCAAAGGCACCGTACAGAATGGCATTGATAGAATTGAAAGAATTGAAAGTACAAATGCAGGAATTATTAGACAAATGATTTATTCGTCCTAACGCATCACCTTGGGGAGCGCCTGTTTTGTTTGTAAAGAAGAAAGATGGTTTATTGCATTTATGCATTGATTATAGACAACTCAATTAGGTGACCATTAAGAATAAGTATCCACTTCCGAGGATTGATGGCTTGTTCAATCAACTGCAAGGAGCATCAATATTCTCAAAGATTAATTTAAGGATAGGATATCATTAGCTGAGAATTAGGAAGGAGGACATTCCTAAGTAGCATTTCGTACTCGGTATGGTCATTACGAGTTCATAGTGATGCCATTCGGGTTGACGAATGCCCCGGCTGCTTTCATGGATTTGATGAACAGAGTGTTCAAGGAATTTCTGGATTAGTTTGTGATCATGTTCATCGATGATATCTTGGTCTATTCGAGAAGCGATGAAGAGCACGAGAATCATTTGCAATTAGTGCTCTAGACCTTAAGAACTCATCACTTATATGTTAAGTTTAGCAAATGCGAGTTTTGGTTGACTCGTGTTGCATTCTTAGGTCATATGATTTCCGGAGAAGGAATCTCCGTCGACCCAAGCAAGATAGAAGCCATGATCAAATGGCCAAGACCAACTACAGTGACAGAGATCAGAAGTTTTTTGGGATTGGCAAGTTACTACAGACGGTTTGTAGAAGGTTTCTCAACGTTAGCATCGCCTCTAACTAAGCTCACAAAAAAAAGATGAGAAGTTCATATGGTCAGACAAGTGTGAGCGTAGTTTTCAAGAGTTGAAGGAAAGGCTTACTACCGCACCTGTACTGACAATTCCATTTGGTCCTGGAGGATTCGAAATCTATAGTGATGCGTCATTCAAGGGGCTAGGTTGTGTGTTGATGCAACATGGTAGGGTTGTTGCATACACTTCCTGTCAGTTGAGATCTCATGAGCAGAATTATTTGACGCATGACTTAGAGCTCGCAGCGATTATCTTTGCCTTGAAGATTTGGAGACACTACCTATGTGGAGAAAAGTTCCAGATCTTCACAGACCATCAGAGTCTCAAGTATTTGTTCTCTCAGAAGGAATTGAACATGGACAGCGTAGATGGATGGAATTGCTGAAAGACTACGATTGTGATATCCTATACCATCTTGGAAAGGCGAATAAAGTCGCTGATGCATTGAGTCGAAAGTCTTCAGTAGCTCATATACTGATAAAGGAGTGGAACCTCATCGAAAGAGCGCGAGATTCGATATTCAAGTTTGAGGTAGGCCACATTTCGAGTCTTATGGCCACCCTCATAATTGAACCGGATATTCAAGTTAGAATCAAGACTCTCCAAGTGACAGACCCTGATGTGCAGAGAATTCTTCAAGAGGACATTGAGAAAAGGAATATCGACTTTCAGATTTCTGATGATGGAACACTAAGATTCCAAGGACGATTGGTTGTACTTGATGATGTAGAGCTTAGAGAAGAACTTTTATCTGAAGTACATCGTAGCAGTTACAGCATTTATCCTGGAAGCACTAAGATGTATTAGAATCTGCGTCAACACTATTGGTGGTCAGGTATGAAGGCAGATATCGCCAAATATGTGGCCAAGTATTTGACATGTCAACAAGTAAAAGCTCAGCATTGCAAGCCGGGAGGATTTCTACAACCTCTATCGATTACAGAGTGGAAATGGGAATATATCACAATGGACTTTGTGACCGGGCTACCGAGGAGTCAAAGAGGAAATGATTCAATTTGGGTAGTAGTCGATAGACTGACAAAGTCGACTCACTTTATTGTAGTTCGAAAGGATCTCAATTTGGATAGACACGCAGACCTATATGTGCGTTAAGTGGTTCGAATGCATGGGGTGTCGGTTACGATAACATCTGATAGAGACCTGAGATTTACTGCTGCTTTTTGGAAAAGTCTGCAGAGTGCCCTGGGTACTAAACTTCAATACAGTACAACATATCATCCTTAGACAGATGACCAGTCTGAGAGGACAATTCAGACCCTTGAGGACATGCTAAAAGCGTGTGTTATAGACTTCAAGGGAAGTTGGGAAGATCAGTTTTATCTCGTAGAATTTGCCTACAATAACAGTTATCAAAAGAGTATTCATATGGCTCCTTTTGAAGCACTGTATGGCAGAGCGTGCGGAACTCCAGTATGTTGGGATGAAGTCGGGGAAAGAAAGATTACATGTCCAGAGTTGGTTCAACAGTCAGTAGATGCCGTGGTAGTGATCAGAAACAAATTGAAAACAGCGCAGAGCAGGCAGAAAAGTTTTGTAGACAAGTGTCGGAGATTGCTGGAATTCCAAGTTGATGATCATGTCTTTCTGAAAGTGTCACCAATGAGAGGAACTTTACGCTTTGGTAAGAAAGGAAAATTGAGTCCGAGGTACATAGGTCCGTTTGAGATTCTTGAAAGAATCGGGAACCTAGCGTATCGTTTTGCATTACCGCCAAAATTGGCACAAGTGCATGATGTCTTCATGTGTCGATGTTAAGGAAGTACGAGCCTGACCCGACCCACGTGCTCAATTTCGAGGAATTGGATGTGGATGACCATGTGTTATACGTCGAAAGACCGGTCCAGATTATCGATCGCAAGGAGCAAGTTTTGTATATAAAGACCATCCCGTTGGTCAAAGTGGTTTAACAACACCACGGTCTAGAAGGAGCGATATGGGAGACTGAGGAGTCAATGAGAGAATTGTACCCCCACCTTTTTGATCAAGTCTTGTAAGGTTTAAATTTCGAGAACGAAATTTTTATAAGAGGGGAAGAGTTGTGACATCCAGAATTTTCAGTATTGTTTCTATTAAATTAATCGGGCATTTCATTGATGCGTCTATAGGGTTGTTCTCAGAGCTGATCACTCTCGAGATAACTAGGCTAATTGGGTAAGCTATTAAAGAATTTTAAGGCAATAGACTTGAGAATTTGACTAGGAATCGGCTTCTCGACCGTGTCCATCTTTAGAAGTCATTACGGCACAGTTAAAAATCGATTCGAAATCAGAGATAGACTAGATCGATAGAGATGTGTGGCTAATCGTGGGTGACGCCACTGAATTAGAAAATTCTCGTTGGCCAACACTAGACTAATTTTCTTATTATTTTGGTACCCTGTGCTCGTAATTGAATTCTCAAGATTTTCACGATAATCAAGAGTCGTCATTGAGTCGAGTGGGTTCATAGTGGCTCGAAAAAAATCGACCACGAGTCATTTGCATTTAAAAAGTTCTGAAAACTACCCGGTAGTCTAGCTCACGCTAAAAGCATGCCGGAGTGAAATTAACCATCAATTTGAGTCAGATTTCAGAAATCGAAAGTTCGGTGGTGTCACAAGCTATTTTAGGAATGTCAACTCAGTCTCATAAGATTTTTAGAGATCCCAAGATTTTTTTGGAAAATCGGTTCGGACGCCATGGAAAATCAACGGAAATTCAGATGGGTTCAATTAAATGAAATTTCGACTTCCAAGCCGAGCTTTTAAGTGCTAGGGACTAGCAGAAAATGGTAGGATTTTCCTTTGGCGAAATCAAACCTCAAATTGTAGATTTGAGTGAGGAATTGAAACTATGCGACTAAATTCAGAATTAAGAAAATATGTATATTTTTGGGCACCAAAATGGAATTATTTGTGAGGAGAAGACAAGAAGATATTTGGGGGACCAAAGTGGATAAACATGAAGCCTACGGGGGACAAAGCATTTAACTCTTGGGATTTACTTTATTGACTTTAGTTTCTTCTTCCTAAACCTTCGGTCGCACGCCTCACCACCGCCCCTCCCGATTTACATCTTCGTGCGTGTCTCTCTCTCACTCCTCTCTTTACTTCAACTTCACCAAAACTGCAGCATCAAAACCCCACAGAATCAACCCTTCATTTTCCCTTTGGTTGCCACCCGTCCATGTTCGTGTTCTCCTCAACCGAAACAGCTGCATGCTCCCTCGTTCACACCTTCTGCCCACGAAGACCGAGGCTAGCGAAGCAGCGTCCATGAGCAGCTCCCATCTTCAGTCTTCCCCTGTGGCGTGCCTTCAACTCCATGCCAGCACGCCAGTCAACTCCAACGCCCTCGGAAGACCATCGATTCAACCAAGTCTTCGCCCACGGAGATCCAGCAATTGAAGCTGCTCTCCATCTCTACCATGTTTCGGTCGATTTCACTAGTCAAAGCCCAGCTGAAAACCATTGAAGATTGACCGAGGAAATCCTCCACCAAGCGAAGCCCTGCCACGAAGCAAATCCAATTTCCTCTCCATCTTCAACGCCCGAAGTTCCTCACGTGGCCAGCTCCACCTTCATTTATTCACAAATTAGTTCACCGAGGGCAGCATCGATCGGTCAATTGACCGCATACTCCCACAACTAGCTGCATGCGTGTCCTTAGCCCAAACCGAAGCTTCAGTCCAGCAATCCTTCAGTCTAGTGGCAAGCGAAGCCCATGAAGCAGGTCGTGAGATCCATTAGTCCTCAGGCCCAGTAAAGCCATTAATTTCGACCCATAGTGTAGTCTTCAAGCCCATTCAAGCCCATACGTGGTTCGGTGATGGAGAGTATCACTGGTGAAAACGGTGCCTTAAAAACCACACGAGTATTGTCCATTATACACGTCACCTTTGCAGAAGTAACGCCCGAGAGCATTAATGAAGCTCTGTGACTAAGTGTATTGCTGGAGGTGTGATGATGGGAAGTGAAGTGACCCAAGGATGGTCTGACTGACATGTGAGTCGACTAGGTCAATTGATCAATGAGTTGATCTAGAGGTTATGAATTGATTGAATGTTTTAATGCAATATATGAGGCATATGTGCATAACCTTAAATTGCAGGTTGGGAATTGATGCTAAGGTAAGTCATCTGACTCGTGTTGTGCTAGGTAACCCGGTGGTGTATTGGTTTCCTAATCGAGTTTTAAGGGGTAGAACTCGCTAAGATATAGTCTCATTGGTTATTGATAAAAAAAAAAAAAAAACCAATTTCAGGCTCTTAGGTGGAAGATCTTCAAGAGGAGGATTCCAAGAAAAGCCTGGTGAGGAATCAGAGGAGGGTGAAGAGGATGATTTTGAGTACGACTTGTAGAAGGATTGAGACCTCCCTCATTTTGAAAACCTTGTGAATATTTGTAGATTTGTTAAATCAGACCTTGGTGAATAGTACTGTGAAGTATAATGAAAACCTGTTATGCTATGTATAAAAGTTTGGTTATGTGTTTTTAATATGAAAATATGGCCTTGCTTTTCTATCTCATTATTTTATTGTCTTGGGATTTATAACTGCTTCCGTATGTGCTTAATAAAAGAAAGGGTCGATGATATATAGTCCTCGGATATCGCATTTTAAAATCGACCAAGTAGAAGGATGTGCGTGCGTCCGAGGATCACGGCGTGACACATCCGAAGGCACATCCATGAAAGCTGGCTCAGCAGGAAGCGCTTGTAAGGCCCCATCTTGGAGCCATTTTCATCCATGCACACTCTCGCTACTCGAATCAACACAACAGCGCGACACTCTCTTCTAAACCGCCTTCACTACACATTTTTTGGGAATTCCACAGCTCTAGGAGATCCATTACACGTGAACGTCGTGAAGTAAACTAGTTGTTGCTTGCCAATGTTTATCGGGGGTGTTTCCTTTCTTGCGGTACTGATTCCGAGGTGTGAATCGTTGATCGAATCACTACTCGCTACTCGGCCTCTCGACTCTCGCGTTTGTCCTGCTCAAATGACTTCCCACCACTCGAGTTGGAGACACTTGATTTCTTAGGTTCCCTGTTGATGGAGTAGTCTGTCGAGCTGATCGTGGCTTGGGCCGAAGCAAAGTCTAACCTGCTGCACCTCCAGCTTGATTCTGGTCCATGGCTTCAAGCCTTCCAAAATGCCGGCTTATAAACATGTGTCACGGGTCGAGAGTTTCCTTAGCCTCAGAATGACCCGCGGGCGCCTAGCGAGCGGAATTCGCTAGGCCAGTCTTCCTTCTTTAGCTGTTCCACGAACGATACGGTGAATGATTCTTTGTATGAGATCCTACCACACCTAGCTTCGCTCGAGCGTCTAATCCATCGAGTAAGACAGCAGTTCTCTTTTAGGCACAACAACTGGTTTCGGCCTGCCATGGCCTCATTAGGAGAGTGGCATCAGCTCTCGACCAATTTGTGCACAGGAGGCCTACCCCTTATTTATAGCTTCTAAGTGATGTAATACTTCTATCTTAAAACTCCTAGCACCAACCGTCCTGACGCTACTCCCACGAACCAGTTGTGTTCTACCCTTCTGCCTCACACTCTTCACCAGATAACTCTAAGCGCCACTCACAAGTGTTACGAGTACGAGAGAATTTACGGATCACAAATGTCCCTCATTAGTGCCCGAAACTCATCACTTGCGGGTTTCATCTCACATAATGTCATTTGAGCATTACAACTCACATGCCTCATGTTGTTGTTTCATGTGAGATTATTGCCAACAGTCATAGAAACTTAACCTGTTAAATGAAAACGTAGTTCAATATTTAATTATTCCATCACTCTTATATACTTAGTTTGATCTTTTTACTTAGTACTAAGGTGTGGGCATATTTAATTGGGAATGCAACTAGAGCCTAAAAATATTCGAATTAATGATCTCAAACTCTAATATCATTAAACCATTCATGGTGGCGGTGTAATAGTTAGGGCGCTGGTTCCTTTCGCGAGAGATCTAGTGTTCGAATCCCTGTGTCGTCTGTCTTGTTAGAAAGGAAACCACGACTTACCCGAAGAGCAAGGGTGGTGGTGACTCTACTCTCTCCAGGGTTTACTCCAACCACGAAGCAGCGCAAGGAGGTTCCCTGAGTTACAAAAAAAAAAAAAACTCTAATATCATTACGAGTGAGCATCGATCTTGGGTTGCCAAGGCAACTGTAGACCAACCCTAGACCGGCCTAACCAGCCACATAATATATAGCTAAACCCTAGCACCTCCGCCTCTACTCCTTCTTATGTGGTTCCACCTTGTAAATATAAAGTAGGAAAAAAAAAAACATAAAGCCTTTTTGCTCACCTCACTCTATTCACTCACCTCTTTTGGCCTGTCTCACAAACGCAACTCAATAATGACAAATTGAGATTTTCATTGTTGTCTTATCTTAGATTTATGTTCAATATGTACCGTTGATATTCACAATTTGATTGTTCAATATCGCATTGTTAATAAATATATAATTTGAAAGAGTATATTTGTCATTTTAAGAAATATAAAAAATGAAACAAAAAGAAAAATAAAAATTGGTTGGTCCTGAGTTAATCCTAGAGCTAAATAAGATCCGTTGAGTTAGTCTAATCCTTAGTCCTAAGCTCAACAAGAGACCAATATTGTGCAGATTGGTTCTTAAGTTAGTTATTGAATCGACCCAACTTGAATCATACTTATCCTATATATCATGGGAGATTTTGTAGAACTACTCTCAATTATTTCAAAAGCTTAAATTATTAGATGAATTGTACAATTTAATATTTAATTATCGGAACTTAATAGACTTTGTTTGCCATCGATGCTTACCATAAATCAAATGATACATGAAAGCCATTGCTACCTTAAGCCACTCCAAATCTAGAAATATGGCTCTAGACTATTGCTCCATCTTGAATATAAAGTTCTTGAATTGCTTGGCATCTCGGGCACTAGAATAAGCCCCTCGGTTCTCGCACCTTCTCGAAGTTGTGTGCATTAGCCGTTGCTCTCGTGAGCACAACTTATACAATCGCTTCGTGCAATACCTACGAATGCTCAATAGCCATTCATCGTAATCTCCAAATCTTGAAAAGATATTATTTCGATCGCTCAAAGCACAACGCATCCCTCAATAAATTCTACCCGCTTACCAAGTTCCACGAATGATATCCCTAAGCCATCTTGGGCATTCATCGTAATCTACAAATCATAAATTTGTTGATCTAGCGTGGAGTACGATTCCAAGAAATCTTTTGCCAAACTCAATCTCTTTATCCAAAACGTCACGATTTAAACCGAGACCGAGCGAGAAGCACCATCCTGGGTTGCGCTCCAAGGATTCCGTCAGCCCAATCAACCGCCAACCAGAAAAGCAACAAGCGAACTTATCGCCTCGTGCATATCAAATGACCCGATACGATCCCCTCAAATATTATTTGCTCTATAATCTTTCTTCACTCAAATTTATCTTATATTCATTATTTTTCTTTATTTGCCTTTTTGTTTTTTGGGCTCTCTTCGCGGCCTCCTATATTTTCTCTTTACAAAGCTTCTTCTCAACTAGCACTTTAGGTCTTCGTCTCCAAAACCGGCTCCGTCCCCATCGCTCGACGACGACGACGAAGAGGACTCCACCGCCGTTTCTTGCTTCCCCTGGATAATCGGCGGCTGATGGCTTCGAATCAAGCCAGCCTGCTCCTCCAGAAGCAGCTCCGAGGTCCGATTCTCGATCGAAATCCCTTCCCGATTTCGTCCTTTTATTCTAGGGTTTTGCTTCGTTTCTTCATTTTTCGCCGCCGGTGATCGCGTGGGTGTCTGTGATCGGTGGCTGCAGATCTTTGCAGGAACCCGGTGGATGGTTTCTCCGCGGGGCTGGTGGACGAGACCAACGTGTTCGAGTGGAGCGTCTCCATAATCGGCCCTCCCGACACCCTATAGTGAGTTGGGAATCGGCTCTCTGTGTGATCTGTCGAGCTCGGATTTTTGTTCCCTTTTTTTATTTTAACTTTTTGAATGGGTTGATTTTGTTCTGGCAAAGGTGCTTCCTTTGTAGTGTCGGGTTCCGAATTGGTCTAGAGAAGTGGATCATCTGTTTCGATGGTTATAGAAAAATGGTGTTTCGATAGGGAATCTGTTTATTGGGAGCTGGAGTTCGTCTCGATTGTCTTGATGCTTTGGTCCGACTATTATTTGTGCGTTCTTGAATCAGAATTTGGCTGCTCTAGTTGTTTGAAAGACAAAACTTGGCGGTGGGCATGGCCGTGGAGAAGTGTATGACTTGGATACCGCATGCTTAGCTAATTGTTTAATTGATGGATATTACTTGATGCATTACTTTGACTGCACGTGGTGATGGGGTTGGATAAATTTCCCCGCATACTGTTCTCAACTTTGACGGTCAATTTCTTTGACTAGATATATGATATGTGCCATGAGAGGTAGTGGTGTGCTTCAACAATCTCATATATTTGGTCAATGATTTTTTTTTTTTTTGGGGGAATGTGCTTGATACTTGTGACAATTTGGTACATTTTTATCTAGCATCTACAGTGTCTGGACTGTATTATGTATTGAAATTTAAAACTTGACATTTTTCTTCTATTCATGTATAATATTATTATGGCAGTGAAGGAGGTTTCTTTAGTGCGATAATGAGCTTTCCACCCAACTATCCTGTCAGTCCCCCAACAGTGAGGTTTACCTCAGAGATGTGGCATCCAAATGGTGAGAGCCATTTCCTACCATCGAGACTCTGGCATTACTGCTGTTAGTTATACTTTTTTTGGCTATTCTAACTGCCTTTCTTTCTGGAACTTTAGTATATACTGATGGAAAAGTTTGCATTTCGATTCTCCATCCACCTGGTGATGATCCAAATGGATACGAGCTGGCAAGCGAACGCTGGTCTCCTGTACACACAGTATGTCTTTATGTATTAACATGCTCTCTCCATGCTTTGTAGTCTTCATTTTCAGAATTTTTGCCTATTCTTGCCTTTATATATCCTTAACTACGGTCCACATTATTGCTTGATTGAGATTCATTAAGTGTGAATGCATGATGTGGTTGTGAATCTCGATGAACAGAGCTTTTTTGAGTCTTTCTTGCGGCGCACTCTAGGATCCTCTTCACTTAGGGATATCTACCCTCAAAAGCTGTATTCTCTCTGCTTATTTTCTTGTGGAAAGCAAAATAGCAAGTTGTGAATCTTGATGAGCTGAGCTTTTATCAGTCTTTCTTGCCAAGCATCCTAGGATCCGCTCCACTTAGGGATATCTACCATCCAAAGCTGCATCCTCTGTTGCTTATTTTATTGTGGACAAAATAGCAAGTCGCTGGAGACAAATAGAACTAGTTTTTTTCAGTTCTTATAGAGACCTCCCAATGACTGGACAAATTAATGCTATTCTCATTTGAAAGATTAGTAACCTCTTAAGGACTTATCCTTTAGGCCGTAACAAACTGAAACTGTCATAGATCCCCTCAACAAGACTCAGGCTTTTGATGGGAACACTTTTTAATTTTTTAATTTTTTTGAACTCCATGGTAGGAAGGCTTAATTGCCTCAAAAGCATTGTACTTTTAACAGGTTTCTCAAATTTACCTTGAACATTAGAACTTGCATTTTTTCCATGAATTAAGGTGTCCATTACAATTTCACTCCATTTCTTAGACACACAAACATGTTTTATTAGATGCTATATTGCCTGAATTGGTTTAGTCAGATCTGTGACCTACGAGTATATTCTCATAGATCTCGGTAGTTCGTGACTAAGCAGGTGTTGAAAACTATCAAGCTGTAGTCGGTATCACTTGCATTATTCTTGCTTTGCAAACCTTGTATCTTTTGACAGTTTTTCCTATCTACCCTAGGCGCCTGCCCTTTGGGATTAATTTCTGGTTATTTAGTTAGTCAGGTTTGGTCTGCGGCTCATATGCAACGAATACTTTGAATCAGATACTTACTTATACCTCAAACTCTAGAAACTTCCTTTTTACCATGAGATATGATGTCTGTCAATTTATTCCATTTCTAGTGCACATGCAAGCATATTTACTAGATGCCCCATGCTTGAAGCATTTCAGTTGAACCTCGGGCACTTGAATAGATCTTCATCAATTTTGGTAGTTAGTGAAGACAGGTGGGAAAACTATTCAAAATGGAGTTGGTATCACTTGCATCATTCTTGCATTTGCAGTATCTTCCAGAGAATGGGGGTGTTTGGGGTTCTTCAGTACCTGCTTTAGCTTTTTATTTCAAGTTACCATTTGCTTTTTGATATGTTCATTATATAATTAAAGTTCTATTGTTCTAAAGTTTGTGTGGCATTAGAGTATGACACCTTGTTGGCCATCACATCAGCAATTAACGGTTGCATTAACCATTTGCTCAGGCTGCATTTGGGAATCATTTTCCTAAAGACCTTTAGTCCTCAAAAGGCCCTTGGGCAAATGCCAGGGTGTTTGGCATTTTCTCTCTATGGGGAGCGTTGGGAAGATGCATTGCATGTCCAAAGTCCTCTAAAGTCCCTTAGTCCAATGCAAGTTCTACTCAGCGTTGGGCTTTATTATTTCTGGAATGCTAATGCATTTTTCCTTCCAAATTTGCCCACGCTAAACTTCTGAAATTCCAGTCTTATCCTCACCATTTTCACCTCTTGTAATGTCGCCAGCAAGCTCAAATCTGACTGCTGGTGAGGGTCGCAAAACCTCAGCTTGAGCTTGTTGGTGCCGAATCTGGCTTGTTGGCATCCGGCTGTTGCTGGCAAGGGCAAGTAGATTTTCTTTTTATTTATTTAGTTAGTTAAAATATATCTAAAGTCCTCTACAAGTCTAGTTTTTTTCCTAACAGTATCTAAACTAAAGTTGATTCCCCAGGCATTTTTCAATTACACTTGGCCAAACACCCTTTGCATACCGAAAAACCCCTTCAACCTAAAGTATTTGCAGTTCCCAAAAGCCGAACCAAACTCAGTCTCATTGTGGTTTAGGATAAAAAAGCTAGGGAGTAGGATTGGAAGATTTGAAGTTTAGACGAAAATTGAAGAAGTCCTTAAAGTGAAGGGTCTTTTAGTTAACTGAGCCAATAGTGCATTGCTTGAAATATCATGAGCACATTTTGCATGGACCCAAAAGATGAATTTTGCTTTTTCTTTTAATCAGCTGCCTTTCACTGCTGATCTTTCAAGTTTGAATGAGAAGTAGATGCTGGTGATGTCATGGCATGCCGATGCTGAAGTACATTTATCATCTCATAATGAATGCAGTCTACTTAGAATTGTATGCAGTAGTGGTGGAAGTTGGACTGGTGCTTTCAGTCCCTGATATGCATCCAATAAATGAGGCGTGAGAAGCTCTCCATGAGTGACACTTCTCCATCTGTTCTGTAAAAAAGCATGAGTATTTGTGCATAAGATGCTTCCATGCTTGGACATTAGATTCAACAGAATGTCTATATGGGTAAGGATTTTGACTTCTCTTGAGTGGGGCACTTTTTAGAAATAAGCCGTGGTGGGTTTCTTAACTCTATGATCCTTATAGATTTGGAAGGAATGGGAGGGACTCTCACATAACAAAGGTAGCAAGGCTCTATAGAGTGGAAGGGGACCCCCTTACAGACATGCAGATGGTGGCCCCAGTGGCTTACTTATCCTTGGGAAGTGTACAAACCTGGGCACTATTGCTAACTCTTTCCATGGGTGCCTGGGAAATCTGCTGTGCTTTCACAATTACCAAAGAATACGGGACACTGTTACTAACATCATGTTGGTTCGTTAAAAAGCACCATTCTGTTGCTGTATTGTGAATCATGAAAAGCCGGAACAAGAAAGATGAAAGTTGTGTTAATTGATACAATTTTGCGCTAGTTGCATTGCTTTGAATGCAGAAACTTAGCGGAAAGGGCATCTAGAACAAATGATGGAATATGTCAGAAGTGTAGTTTCCTGGGACTTTGGAGCATTTATTTTCGTTGGAGGAAGAAAGATATAATTTTGCATAAAAGGAATTGACCCGTAATCTGGTGACCTAGTTTTTTGGATTAGAGAAGATATCCATAGTTTCACATTGAAGAGTTGAGCGTCCATTTTGGAATTGCAAGAGCAAATGATTGTGAACTTAAGGTTTCAGAAATATCCCACAATAGTTTGTCACTGTTCAGACCTAGGAGGCTGGGACTATCCTCAAAAGTTGTATAACAATGTTTTCCTCTCTTGGCTGATTAACTTGGATGCAACGGAGTTAGGGTTTTGACTGTTCCTTTAGGCTTTATCCTCTCCTTCTTGCTTAGAATCATAAAACACTAAATTGATCTCTATACTTGGATTTTCATGTTTTCATACTGTCATGTAGTGACTGATGTCCCCTCCATTTGGCAGGTTGAGAGCATAGTTTTGAGTATCATATCGATGCTTTCCAGTCCCAATGACGAATCTCCAGCAAATGTTGAAGCTGCGGTATGTTTTTTTATTTCCTCTTCTGCTTATCCAAACTGTTAAGACTACTATACAGCTAGGTAGATATTGATCTGCATGTATGGATGAGGGGTTTTCAAATCCAAAGACTTTAAATTGGAAATCTGGTCATAAGTGGTAGGAGGAAGATGTTGGAAGCTATATTTTCTGATTGTTGTGGTAGCAGTAAAATCCTGTTTCATCACCTTTGTCTGAATAGTTGGAGTGATCTTTGCATTGAATAAGAATTGAATAATTTTTAGCTTATAGAAACCTTTTTCCCCCTAACTGGAAGGTGCATCTGTCCTGGTTGGCAAAACCTCAGGTTGTGTCCCCAAGTCTGTGATATACGGATGGACTAGGTTGCTACATTTGTGGTTGAAGCTTTTGTGAACATATTTAAAGGCTTTTTGCTAGATTTAAATTTCTGTTTTTGAGGCTATATGTTTGACTGGAAATGCAATTTTTTAATGTGATGTTTGCGGGCATGCAGTGGGCTCTACTTTCCATTTATTGGAAGTCTTATTTTAGCATCCTTCTAAACTTGTACTGCAGAAAGAATGGAGAGAGAATAGGAATGAATTCAGGAAGAAAGTTGCTCGCTGCGTGAGACGGTCTCAAGAAATGTTGTGACCCATTATCACCACTTTTTGGTGCTGCTTAAGTTTTGTCTTCCTGTAACGTAAGACTTTCTTCTGGGAGGGAGGAGGGATTTCTGGTTGCCGCCAATTTATAAGCCTGTAGAATTTTTCATTCAATGTAATGTGCATTCAGGTCTGCGATGCATTTTCTTTCCATGTCAAGTAATCATCACTTAAGTGATGCTTACCTATGGTACTTCTGCTGGTCTGTTGCTCAAACTAGTGCAATCGCCATGATTTCTTTATATATGCTTTCCCTTTTCTGCGAATCTGGATGAGTTTGACAAAATGCTAGGTTAATTGTGACAGATGTCTTTTGCCATTAGCTGCTAGATCTGTGCCTTAACTCTATGCTTCATTGTGATCTTTTCGACTTCTTGAGTTTTGAACCAATTGCAAAATATGCAGCCATTGTATTGAGGGGACGTCCGTTGGCATGGGCCAAGGGGTAAAATTCTAAATGGGGATAGATTCTCTCTCAAATAAATTTGTAGGTACGGATTATGGAAAGAAAAGAAAAGAGGATGATTGTAGAAAGCTCAAGGAAAGCTCTCCATTCGGGCCCTTAAACATGATTAACTTTAGGCCATCAGCTTTTTCTTTGCTCAGCTTTTCGGCCCTTCCTTTTTCTATTCCCCCTTATCGCACAGGTTTTTGTATTCTCTTGACCTTCTTGGTAAATTGAGGAAATTGGTGCTTCGCTTGATTGGGTCTAAACACAAAGTTACAATGTTAGACCCGACCAACTCATCTTCCTCGTTTTCTTTTCAGTACAAAAATATACCCAGAGTATGTACATTCACTCAAGCGGTTTTGGAGTGTCAATGGGTAGGTTTTGTTCGGATTTTTCCGAATCAGTCTGAACGATTTGGGCTGTGTTTAGTAGTTTGAATTGGAGTCTAGATAGGAAAACAAATTATTGCATACGGTGTTTGCTGACGTTTTCCAGACTGGATAAATCTAGATACATCTGGATAAAATGTCAGATAAGAAATTCGGCCTAGGGGTGGGATAAATGTGGATTGAATATAAAATTTTTAAGAAATGATGTGATGCATCATATATTGTTTCCTTTGTAGCACTGCACGAGGATGCAATCAATTTGAGCATTGTCACTTCCGACCACCACATGATCATTGTCACCTTTGATTAGGACAATCAATTTGATCATTGTCACTTCTGACCACCTCATGATCATTGTCACCTTTGATTAGGACGGTCATCACTGCCCGTTAGTGATTGTGTTCCGGTCAGTGAGGATGAAAGGGGGTTTTTAAAGACAATGTGTTGCTTGGTTTGCATAAATCATCGTTGCCATCTGGATTACATACGTCTTTCATGTCGAGCTTGACTGTTCATGCGTGATTCACAAGTCGGCTGTTCACTTGTTGGTTGACAAAGAATGGCCAGCACATCATTGGCTTTCTGGGGACCTCACTCTCAAGCATTGAGTTCCACTTGACGTCCATCAAGAGCAACGCAACAGCACCATGGTACAAAGCCTCCTTCGTAGGCCCACCCCATGATGCACACCCACAGGATGTGCCTCTCATTGCTCATGAGGTTGTCTTGAAATTACGTGAACTCGTGGTCAGTTGAGAACCTTCGTGCTCCGAGGTCGACTTTCCATATATGTAATTGGAAGGGTTTGAATCTTACATACAGGAGGAGCCCATAGAAGACGTGCATTTCAAAGAGTTTTAAAGACTTTCAAAAATATTTAATTCTATTTTAGGTTATAGATTTTCAAAAATCTCAAATCCTATCTTAGGTTGCACCAAATATATGATGGGATATCCGTACAATTTTGGAATATTTGAGGGATTTCAAATCTTTCTTTATCCCATTCTGTCTCAATCCGAGCCCAACGAACAGATCCAGCCTTGGAGATTCCATCAAGGCCCCCCGATCCTTGATCTGAACTGTTTTGACCTGAATAAGCCCGAACATAATGGTACAGCTTCGGTTAGCGACGCTCGGGAACATTCTTTCAGGGGGAAAAAAACTCAAGAAGCTGATAAAACAAATTGCATAATTGAAGCTGAAGACAAGAAACTATCCGTAATCATACTAGCCATGGGTCAAAGAAGAGAGAGGGGAGAGTTGCCTCATCACAGGTCCTTCACTGCAAGCCTTGCCCGCCTCGATCTGCCTAACCGGAAGCGGCACTCTTATCTCCGATTAGTCAAACAGTTCTCAACTCGCGTGCTGGTCATGATAGACAAAACGGTGCCATAGTGGCTGCGGAGTTCGGTTGAGCCCACATCACATGCATCGCCGCCGACCACTTGCTCAGGATCCTTGATCTTTTGACGTTGTGCTTCTGGCCGGTGAGATCATATCATAAAGATGCAAACCAGCTTCAGCTTGATTTTGGGGTCGGACGATGCTCAAGGTCGGCGTCAATCTCTGATTTGTTGCGAACATCGCTGATTCATCGAACTCTCAGGTCAAGTCAAGACTCATGATATTCCAAACTTTTCCAAAAAGCAAAAAGAGCAGTTTTATCTTCGGTAGAACTTCCCGTTTCAAACTGGATTTTCGTTTTATACGGGTCAAAATGGGTCGACTTATGTTTAACACCGAAACCAAATCTGACCCGCTTAAGTTGCTTTGCTTATGCGACCTGAAACGTGAAGTCCTCCCACCCGAACCGAGAAATACGTTTGGGTTGGATTTTCAGGCCTTCCGAATTTTCTTGACAATCGGAGACACTGTTATTTACAATCTTCAGAGTTCATTTTTGAATGTTAGATGTAGTTGGACAAGGTTTGGTATTTTGTCAATTTAACTCATAGTAGTCATGTGGCATCTCGTCATTTGTCAATTCCTATTAGCATTTATCAATAATTTTATGTACTGCAATGACAGAAATGACAATATTAAGCATTTGTTGGCACATGATCACGCCATTATTCAAATGCGACAAATAATAGAAAACAGCATAGAAACTCCAGTTTCAACGTTATATAATGATAATTATAATTCGTTTACTTGCTCCCACTGACAAGCAACTTAATAAGAACAACACTGAAAAGTCAAAAAGATGACTTAAAAACTAGTTGTGTTGATTGAAAATTTGGGTCTGTACGGTTAGAGTGAATTTATTTTGATATTTAGTATTATTTTCGACTTAATGAATTGGAAAGGATAGGTATGTTCAGTCCAGCTCGACTGCCCCAACACTAAAATTTTAATATAACCTTGCCCTTTTTTGGGCTTTTCATACTTCTTTTTAGGGAGATATCAAACGTTTGACATAAATAATTTTAGATTTTCAATGACATTAGTCACAATAGAAAAATATAGTCCAAAAAATCATAAACTTATTATATAGCGGCCGCCGATTCAATCATGAACATTTAGGCTTTTCTACTTTTTTTTCTTTTTCTTTTCACCAATAACCAATTGAAGGTCAACGGCCATAGATGAGGGTCATCCTCATTAAGCCTTGCCTAGATGAGAGCCTGAAATTTGGTGAGGCCAACTCTTGCTGGCCCTCATCCTCACTAGATCTGGTGAGGGTGGCCCTCACCCACATCTAGGCGAGACTTCACGGGGGCAGTCCTTGTTGACACTCTCTTGTGGCGAGTGGCTGACAATTGACAAAAAGAGAAAGGAAATAAAAGAAAGGAAAAAAGAGAAAGAAAAATTAAAAAACTTATAAAAACTTCTGAAAACCATCCATTTTAGCATTGGTCATGCTAGAGAATATATCTCTCAATAGCAAAACAATCCCAAAAGTTGCTCTTAGTCAGATTAGAATCAATCAAGCAATTCTCATACTCTTGGCAAGTGCAGCAAGAGTTTCAAAAGTTGATAAACTCATTTTATCTTTCCTTGTATAGAGATTTTCATCTTTCCATGTAAAAAGGTCAAAACTTAGAAAGTTAATAGTTATTTCAGTTAATGTCTTTCTAAAAACCATTAGTTACCTTATACTTTAAATGCATGTAAGAAATAATAGTGAAGTGTACATTGTGCAATTTCTTCATGGTATTAAAATCTATTGCTCATAAGCCTATCATTCAATTTTTTCAACGACGGTAGAATCCTCAAACACTAGCGCTCCTATGATGATCACTGGCCCCTCTTCAAATGCTTGTGTTGATTGACGTAGCCGTGCAACTCCTCCTCAAGTTAACATCAATAAATTATCCCTCATTGTTGGCTCAATTTAATTCTATGCTCCTAGGCTAGAGTATGTAGATGGAACCATATTATGTTCATTTGGCACCATTTCTATTGATGGCAAAACTATATCCATCTTATCCTCATTAATTATGCCAAGATCAACCATTGCTTCATGCAATCATAGCTTCCATTTTAGAATCAATTGTGCCTCTCATTGCTTTTGCCAAAACAACACATTAGGCTTAGAACATAACTTTTGCATCTCTTTGCCAACAAGACATATTCGCATGTCATGATTCTCAAGGAGCGTTTAATCCTTACAAAACATGACACTCGATTAGTAGTCGAGTATTTACAAGTTATCAAAGGAATTGTTGATGAACTTGGGTGATTTGAGTTTAATTTAAGGCTAAATAAAGGTTTATATTAATATAAGCCTTGATGTGACATAAAGGAATTTACTTTTGATTTATTTAAACATCTCGAAATTATTTAATAATTTAATAATATATTATTATTCGAAATTATTAAAATATTATTATTTAATTATTTTCGGAATAAATTTAATTATTTATTAAATTCCGAAAATTTTGTCGGGACCCTAAATTCTCATAATTTCGTGCCGGTCGCTGCTGTATTCGGATTTTGAAATTGATGATTGGATATCATGAATTGAGCGTGGATCGTGAAAAATATGGATATCATTATTATATTAATTTTCAGAATAAATTTAATTATTTAATAAATTCGAAAAATTATATTGGGATCCTAAATTTCAGAATTTCGTGCTGATCGCTCTTGTGCCTTTAGAATTTAAATTTGATGAATGTATGTGGCAAATTGAGTGTTGATTGTGGTAAATAGAGATTTTATTAATAAAAACCCAAGTGCCGTCATCTATTCTACTATTAGTGATTACAATTTAATAATTGTGTTATTTGTAATCACGTACACACACACGAAGAAGGAGAAAAGGATTTAACATGGTTCAGTTGACCAAGGAGGGGACCCTTAAGAGCCTACATCCACGATGGGAAACTCCCAATTCTTCATGTCACCTTGGGGATTTCATTATCTTTAAAAAAGATAGAATACATCTTTGGGGATAGACATGAATATCTATTGGAAAGACAAATACGATTGTTATTTTTTTCTTTTTCGATTTGAGTCAAATTTCCTACTAAATTTGGACTCTATTGACTAGTCGTCCTTGTCTTTCCAATCATTTGGAAGAGCAAAAAGCAAAGTGTGGTAGCTAGGAGAACAAATGATAACCATTTTGGCCAAAAATTGACTTTTGAAACAAAAATCGATTTTTCTGTTTCTATTTCTAGAGTAAAATTACGTGTTTGCTAACACAATTTTTGTTTACAAAGTAGAAATTCATTTGATGAGAACACAAAAATTTCTCCCTCTTGATTGGCGGGGGTGGATGACAACAACCGATAGTGGGAGGCAACTAGTGATAGACCAGTGATGGACAACAGGTGGCGACTAGTAACCGGTGACCCACCAGCAAATAGCAAGCAATGGTAGGTGGGTAGTTAACTAGTAGAAAGGACAAGCAATGAGAATAATTTTTATTTTTCTTTTCTATTCCAAAATTAAAGAAGTGGAAAATTTATACTTTTCATTTCTATTCCAAACATATTTCTATATTGTTCTAGAATTAGAAAAGTGAAATCACGTTATCAAACGAATCTTTGTTCTAATTTTTTTTTGGAATATAAAATTTTGGAAGAGAAGTAGAATGTTTATCGTGTGCGCCCTGGATCAAGTGCAAAAGCTTAGTCCAAAGCCATGGCTTAAATCACAAGTAAATTAGTTCTCTTTGTTTATTATAGCAAGATTTGGGTCTTAATAAGCTTCAAATTCCTACAAAATAATTCTACGACAATCAAGTAGCAATTCAAAATGCTTCAAATCTGGTGTTTCATGAAAGGACCAAGCACATAGAGGTCAACTATCATTATATCCATAAAAAAGTTCAAGATAAGACAATTGAGACTCCATGCATCATAAGTGAAGATCAACCAGTTGACATATTTACTAAGGCTTTGCAATGGGTGATGACCAAGCTGACCTTTGATGACATCTTTGGCCTAGCTTGGAGGGGAAGTGTCGGAGAGACAAGAACGACTGGTTAGCAGAGTCTAAATTTAGTAAAAGATTTGGCTCAAATCGATAAAAAAAACAAAATAATGACTATATTTGTTTTTCCAAAAGATATTCATATTTATATCAGAGATTCATTCTATCTTATTTAATAATAAAGAAATCCCCTGAAGGTGACATGAAGAATTAGCCATTATAACAAGAAGAAAGAGATGATCAAGAGCTTATCCGAATCAGAATAAAATGAAGCAGCAACTAGTGACTTTGATAGCACAGGCACCACGCTTGAATCTCGCTTTGATGCCATGTTTTCTTTGTAATCACAAACACATGTGAAGAAGGAGAAAAGGACTTAACGTGGTTCAGTTGATCAAGGAGAGGACCCTTGGAAGGCTACATCCACGATGGGAAACCTCCCATTCTTCATGTTACCTTGAGGGGATTTCATTATCTTTAAATAGGATAAAATACATCTTTGATGATAAACATGAATATCTATTAGAAAAGCAAGGCAAATACAATTGTTATTTCCTTCTTTATCAATTTGAATTAAAAGTCCTACTAAATTTGGACTCTGTGGACTAGTTGTTCTTATCTTTCCAACAATAATATATGTTCTAAATGGATTCACTTCAAATTCAAGGAAATTTTTGTTGCCATAAGGAGGAACTCCATTTTAAAATTGTCAAATTCGAATAAAATATAAAAGGGAAGAGAGTCATAGTGAATCGATTCTTATCATTACAAATCTTCCTCAAATGAGCACCAACTAGCGCCTCATTTTAAATCGAGGCTCGAATTCCCTCCAGTCAACTCGACAATCTCATTGGTGAAGGAGCAACAATTATGATTGTAACTAGTCCATTCAACATGAGTTTGGTGCCAACAATGTGAATATGCAAGCCACTCAACCAACCAATGCTATCAAGCTAAATAATATTTCTCCTTTTCTCCTACGGTAAATAGCACAATGTTATTTTGTCAAGCTAAGTATGGCTTATGGACTATGGAGTTTCTCATCAATTCACTTCGATTTTGAAAAATCCCTCTCTGCATTCTAATTATGAAGGCACAGTGGTGATGGCTTGGGTTTGCATAAAATGCACACAGGTTCAACTAAATTTCTTTCTACCATTGTTTCATATTCATTGTCGGATGTTTTGTGTGTGCTTGATATTAGTAAAAGTTTGATATCTATTTCAAATTTTTGCAAGACTAACCAAACACTCGGTGAAATTTTTTTTGACCAATTTTTGTGAACGATTTGCGCACAAGGCGACTCTCACACAAAGCCTCAATAACGCTACGATTAGTGCCCATGCATCCTCCAATGATTGGCATCAACATTTTGATCATCTCTCTCATTAGATTTTAGATTTTCTTTTAAAATCAAAGTCAATTCCTTCTCTTTCCAAGTTTTTTTTTTTTTTGGTCGAAAGCACCGCTTGTATTCAAGACAATGGAAATTTACAACCTAAAGATAAAGCATCCACATAAACTAAATCAAGCATTACAAATGGAGGACATAGTATGCTGTTTTGGACCGAATCTGAGGTTTGGGCCTTGGTAGCCCAGTCGGCAACCGGGTTAGCTTCACGCCGACAGTGCTACAACTTTAGGTTAGAAAATCTGGACAACCAAACGACATCCTCGGTGATCACAAGTCAAAGCTCCCATGGTGACGATATCACACCTTGCACCACTTCAACAAGATTGAGGCAGTAAGATTCAATCTCCAGATTAGCTTCATGGAGTCCTTGCCGAAGCAAATGTTGAAGGGAAAAGGTAAGAGCTTGGGCCTCTGCTTCAAAGGCGGATTTCGCTGGGAATCATCTCGAGAAAAAGTCCTTGAGTTTTCCATTGTAATCTCTACAAATACATGCCATCGAACCTTTGGTGCTACCCGGCTTATAGCTTCCATCAATATTACATTTCAGGGTACCCACTTCCAGAGGACGCCACAATTGTGTAGGGTTGAGAGATTCAAGGCCAGATCTTGATTTAGATGCAGTAGAGGAGATTTGGTATGATTTGGTTTGTGCAACTGCTATCTCTACTGCGAGGGAGGAATCTGGTAGCTGATTGCAAAAGATGAAATTATTTCGCATCTGCCATATCTGCCAAAGGACATTGGCAACAAGTTCTAGTCTAGGTGAGTGCTAAGGTGATTTCACCCTTTCCGTTGGCCAAGAATCTAAGCGATTGATTGTAATAGATGAAGTCAGTAGATTGATCTGTGGGTTAGACCAAATAGCACGAGTCCATGAGCATTGTATGAATATGTGTTCTAGGGTTTCAGGAGCATTCTGCTTACATAGATGGCATAATGGATCTATGATGACATGACGCTAAAATAGATTTGCTTTGGAAGCTAGGGCATTGTGACAAACATACCATAGGAAATTTCTAATTTTCGGTTCTGTTTTCATGGCCCAGATACTTCTCCATAATAATTTCAGGTTCTTGTGAGATGTTGATGCTCTGTTGCTATTTGGATTGCTGAGTGACTACATTACAGTATGGTAGTTACTTCTTACAGCGTGCGTACCATCAGTCATGGCTGACCAAACCATTTTATCTTATGAGTAAAGAGGTCTTACTGGGATAGTAAGAACTTCTGCTGTGATATGTTCTCCAAAGAACCGTTGGAGTAGAGATTGGTTCCAATTGTGGTGGATTGGATCAATAAGATCCGCCACCATAACTAGTTCTTCTCTAGATTTAGGTCCATGGAGAATACCCATTGGTAACCACCGATCTCCACGAATTCTAATGTAGTTACCATTACCAACTGACCAATGTATATGTGGTAGAATAATATCTTTGCCCATAAGGATGCTCTACCATCCCTAGGATGGCCGAGTTCCTCTAATAGCCAATAGGAAATCCGTTGAATGAAAATACATACCCTTAAAGATTTTACTCCATAATGATTGAGGCTGATGTAACAATCTCCTAGCTTGCTTTCCAAGCATCGCTCTATTAAATGCAATAAGGTCTCGGAATCTCAATCCTCCTTTATCATTTCTTTCTTTCAGAACTTCCCATTTTTGCCAATGGATACCTACTTTATTCTGATCATTTCTCCACCAAAATCGAGCAATGCGTTGTTCAATATATTTATAAACAAAAAGAGGCATCTTAAAGATAGACATCGCGTAATGTGGAATAGCCTGAACAATAGATTTGATGAGAATTTCTTTACCCCCCTTTGAAATGAATTTCTCTTTCCATCCCTCCAATTTAGCGTTGACTCTTCCAATTATCCACAAAAGCATTTCCTTCTTTTGATCGACCCCATTCTAATGGTATGCCTAAATATTTACCATATCTTTGCAACATAGGAGTCCAAAGTTCCCGAGACATGTTTTTATAGAGTAATAGGGTAGTTTTACTAAAAATCATACCTGACTTGTTGCGATTTATTAGCTATCCCGTAGCCAAACAATACAAGTTTAAAATGTTGGCTAAGTTTTGGCACTCGTGAACATTACCAATTAGGAAAAATATCGCATCATCAACAAAAAAAAAAAGATGGGATAGGATAAGACACCATCTATTTAACTTGATACCTTTGATGTGTCCTATATTGACAGCTTGAGTAATAAGAGTCGATAAAACATTAGCCAGCAGAATAAAAATATATGGTAATAAGGCGTCACCCTGGCGGAGGCCACAAGATATGTAGAAATAAGGCAACTGCTCCCCATTAAACTTCACACTAAAAGATATTGTCGTGATACACTACATAATCCACCTAACCCATCTTTGATGGAATCCCAATTTAAGGAGATAATCATGGAGGAATCCCATTCAACTCTGTCATACGCCTTTTTCATGTCTGTTTTTAGTATTGCATTGAACTTACTTGTCCTCTTTCTGGTTCTAAATTGATGAAGAACTTCTTGGACAATTAGAATATTATCTTGGATCTGTCGCCCCTTCACAAAAGCTTACTGTTCCTTAGAAATCAGAAAATTCAACCAAGGTTTGAGATGGTTAGCAAGTACCTTTGAGATAATTTTGTATGCAAAGTTGCATAGGCTAATTGGGCGATATTGCTTCAGCTTCTCAAGTTGAATTGTTTTGGGAATCAGCGTTATAATCATCTAATTTAGACTTGTAGGCATTACTCCCGACATCAAGAAGTTCTGCACTAGAAGGAAAAGATCTTCTTTGATTGTTTTCCATTGTTTTTGATAGAATAAACCGTTTAAACCATAAGTCCCGAGGCTTTGGTAGTTCCCATCTAAAAGGTGGCTTGTTGAACCTCTTCCATAGTAAGCGAAGCAATCAGGTGGTCATTCATATCACAGGTGATCACCTGATTGCATTGATCAAGTAGAGGTCCATAGTCCTTATGGATCAATTGTATATAATTGCGAAAAGAAAGTGGACGTCATATCTTGAAGAGTAGGTGAATCAAGTACCCATTGCTGATTATCAATTTGCAACATAGTAATTCGGTTTCTTTGCCTTCACTGAATTGTAGATGCATGAAAGAAACGTGTATTCTTATCGCCCCATTTCAGCCATTGAATTCTGGAGCATAAGGCCCAATACTGTTCTTCCTATTTCCAAGTCCGATGAATTTCCTCTTTCAGTTTTGATGCCTCTACTCTGTCATAATTGTAATGCTACTGGTTCATTAGGTTCTGTAACTGTTGTTGTAAGGTTAGCACTTTTTTATGTCCATTTAAAAACTTTGTTCGGCTCCATTTAGTCAAAGCTTCTGTTATCGTCCTCACTTTAGTAATAAAACTCGAATTTGGGAGACATATTGAATTCCAAGCCGTAGAGATAACTTCGCGGCATTCATCATCCTCATTCCAATAAGCCTAAAAAATAAAAGGTTTCCTTCTTCTTTGATAAGTTGCTAAAGTGTGAATTAGTATAGGACTGTGGTCAAATCCCATAGCTGGAAGTGCATAAACTTCTGCCCCAGGAAACAATAATCGCCATTCCATTATGCATACCACCTAGTCCAATTTTTCCTTAATAAGCTCTTCCCCCTCTCTATTGTTCATCCATGTATACTTATAGCCCTTGCTTTCTAACTCGGTAAAAGCACAGTTATTGATGACAACTCTAAACGACATCATTCTAGACAAGTTAGCAGGTCGCTTTCCTATCTTTTCCCAAGGATAAAGTATCTCATTAAATTCTCCAGCACATATCCAAGGTAAGTTGTTGCTATAACTTATCTCTCGGAGCTCATCCCACACAAGTTGACGCTGCTGATAGTTAGTAGGAGCATGAATAAATGTGATACGCATAGTTCTGCCTCCCTGCCCAATCCTACCACTCATATCGAATAGGTGTGGTGTGGATCGAATCACTTGTAAATAAACCAGATCATTCCATAACATCGCTAATCCTCCAGCAAAACCAACTGGATTTATAGTATGTAAATTTTTTAACTTTAAATAGCGTTGAATATGTCGAAGCCTTACTTCAGGGTTCTTGCTTTCCATTAAGAAGACCACATCGGGCTTTTCTTTGGTTGTCATAGCCTTAAGAGCTTGAACTGTCAAGGGATTACCCAAACCTTGATAGTTCTAGCATACCATCCTCATTTGTCAACGGGTGGCTGTTTAGGGCCAGCCACCAAAGCCCAAGCTCCTACTTCATCTACTACATATATAAGAGTTTCCATAAGATTTGAGTCATCATGGTCCTCTATTATCAAGTCCCTAGTCTCGTACGGTATTCTTAATCTTCTTTGTTACATGTATATCCATGGGCTCAGTTTGAATTCCTTTTAATTTAGTTGCTACAAGTATGAATGCCGTATGGAGAGAAGGCTGGTGCACAACAATTCGCTAATGGCGTTGCTAGTCAGGCTCTATTGCTGGTTCACTAAATCCGTTGATTGCGCTTGGTAGATTTGCTGCTGTAATATTAGTTGGTGGGGGCTATAAGGGGACAATTAGAATCTATGAGGGCGGAGTTTCAGGTACAGCTTCTTCTATTTGTTCTGAAATGTCTCGTGGGTCATAAAAAGTGTGCCAATGTGGACTATTTTCCTTAACCTTAGCACGAAGCCACTGACCATATGTCATCTTCTCTCTACCCTCATGTTTTGCCTCATTATATGGGATATCCTTGCAGTACATCGCATAATGCCCGAGTTTTCCACAGGAGTAGCAAAAGTGCGATAGGCGTTCGTAGTGGAAATCTATCCAAAGAGGTTTGCCATCTATCCGTATCAGCTTCCCTGTTTTAAGAGGTTCTTATAAATTTACTTATACCCTTACTCAACTTGCTTTTGACGATACTCCTTCCTTCGAGTTGACCTTTACTTCTATTACTTGACCCATATGCTGCACTACCTTGCTAAGCACACGTACATAACACCATTTTAAAGGTAAGCCAAACACTTGTACTCAAAAGGCAGAAGTAGAGAAGTCGTAACAATGTAATGGTGTGTTCGAGATCCATGGTTTGAAGATAACTAAATGACCTGAGAATAACCAAGGGCCCCCTTCAAGAATTCTATGTTTATCGGCTTGAGATTGAAATTTTGCTACATACATACCTACCTCACGTTGTGATATATCTACTAGTTCAGTCTGCCAAGCTTTCTTTAGTATGCTTTAAAAGGCTTGGAAGTTAATGGAAGGATTGGAAAGGATTTTGCCAATAAGAGTTAACCTGCATTCCTCCAATTTTTCAGGTGAAGATTCATCATCCCAATCTTTGATTATCTATTCTATGGTGAGGCGACCCAACCTATTGCAAAGTGCTGCCATATGCGAAGAATCGGCATGGTCTTTCGAAGCCATCCAAAGTCGGAAAAACAAGATTTAAAACAGAGACTTGCTAAACCCAAGAAAAACTAGACAAAGTGTTGAATTGCCCAAATCAGTAGTCGATGAAGCAGAATTAAGCCAAGAAGACGAAAACAATTACCTTCAACCCACGACTAACTATGTAACCACATTCTAGTAGCAAATAGAGAGCAATCGAAGGCATGCAAAACAAACCAGAGAGAATCGGTGGGAGGATGAAGGGTCCAGCCGACATTGTAAGTCGATGAAGCGAAAGGGGAAGTGAAAATGACCGTAATTCAAGCGAATGGAGAAGTGAATGTGGAAGAAATGGGGATGAAACGAAGATTTAGGGTTTGAAAAAACTACCCAAAGGTAGAAATGACTCTACATTTCAAGAGAAGTCGAGAGTTAGTTTGCTCTTATCTTAGAGGTTCCTACCCTTAAGCATGTGGATTTGGGAGCATTTGCTTGTCTTAATCGAAATCGGCATGCGTTATATTCATCCTAATTGACAGTCACCAATGTTTTCGCGACCTTATCAACACAAGAATCACCCGCCTAGCTATTGTAATTGAAAATCGAGGAGTTCCAAATATTGAAGACCCAAACTTTCGGACCTTGATATGCTTTGTGAAAGCCCAAGCATTTTAATTTGGATAATGCGACCTTCTCTTTCCAATTTACGTTTTGGTTTTTTGTGTGATTTCATGTCAATGTAAGTCATTTAGGTAATTTAGGTGCTTTTACGTTGTCTAGTCGATGACCTCTTGAACTCATTTGTAGCGATGTTTAGAACACTCTAATGAAATTAATAGATGGCTTTTTTGTATTATGTTATTTTTATGATCAAACTTTATTAGATGCATCTAGCTCTACCCAATCAAACAAAAATCTGACATTCTCTTTATTTCAACAGTTCAACAAACTGATGGAAAATTACATTCAAAATCCCATAGTATCAATTTACTCTGATGGTGGTGAATAATATAAATAACTAAAAGGTTTTTCTTATCTCATGGGATCACACATTTACAAACATCTCCACATACACAACCCCAACATAATGGGACAGTGGAGCATCGTCATAGGCATGTTACCAAAACATGTCAATGTTACCAAAACATGTCTTACATTACTTCATCAAGGTTTCTTCATCCTTGTTTTGGTCCTATGCTTTACAAGCCACTGCATTTCTAATAAATCATCCACGTATATTGGTCTTAGGACTCAAATCTCATTTTGAGACTCTCTCTGACTCCAATCCAAATTAATCAAAACTTTGAGTTTTCAATTGCTATGTATCCTTAGCTTAAACCACATGGAAAGCACAAACTTGAACATCGATCAAAATTTTGTATTTTTCTTTGTTACTCTTTCAATCAAAGTGCTTACATGTGTTGCGATCTCAACAAAACAAGGTCTTTGTCTCACGTCATGTGGTGTTTGATGAGTCAATTTTTCCTTATTCCAAACATGCTAAATTGCTCCATTGAGTACCACTTCTCAATTCCTGTGTCCACCACCTCAAAATACCTATGTGCTCTCATTTTTTAATAAAGATTTCAACCACCTCTTCCTACACCAAATAGCTATGCCATACCATGCACGATCAAGCAAGTCTTTCAAGTTCAATGGTGAAAGGAGTTCTAGATCAATATTTGAATGGCCTTACAACTTTGGTGAAGAAAACCCATTTAATGTCTTCCAATGCAGATCCATTTAGCAACTCAGGCTCCATCTATGCCTTCCACAGACCCCAACACTCCGTTCAACTCCTTGACCACAATTCCATCAGTGTTAACACATTCTCGATGATCACTGCTCCCAAAATAACATTTACAAACACAAACAGATATATTCAGCCACTAAACATCCTTTACCTCCCTCATTTAAACCAACGTACATTTCCTAGACCTTAAAAGATTCAAAGTGGTAGGCTGTTATGTCGGAGGAATTAAATGTAATTCTCCAAAATGGTACAAGGTAACTTGTACCACCTAAGTCTTATCATAATCTCATTGGTTGCAAGTATATAATTCAAGCCAAGCAAACATCAAATAGTAGCATAACTAGGGACAAGGCATGACTTGTCGCCAAGGGATTCTACCAACAGCCAGGACTTGATTGTGATCATATGTTTAGTCTAGCTGTTAAACATGCCACAATACAGGTTATCCTTTTTCTAGCCTTATCAAATGGTTGGCTCCTTCTACAATTGGGGTCAACAATGCCTTCTTACATGACACACTTATGGAGGAATTCTATATGTATCAACCATCGGGTTTTGTCGATTAATCACATCTTAATCACATATATCGATTGAAGAAGGCTATTTATGGTCTTACGTAGGTTTCTCATGCATGGCATCAAGAACTCATTTTCTTTGTCATCTCTTTTGGATTCATTCAATCCAAATCAGATTCCTTGCTTTCCATATATAACATGATGGCATCATTGCTCATTTCTTGGTTTATGTAGATAATTTGATCCTGAAAAGAAGTGATACAAATTTTTTGCAGAAGTTTGTGAAAGCACTTGTAAATAAATTTCCTCTGAAGGAATTAGGAGATCTACAGTACTTCTTAGGAGTGGAATTGATACTCATAAAGTCCGGTCTCTTTCTCACACAATACGAGTACATAAGGTACATTCTTGATTGAGCAACCATGTTAGCCTATACTTGTAAAATGGTCTCTCTCCATTACTTCACGCATTCTCTAATGCTAATTGGGCAAGCAATTCGGATGGTTGTAAGTCTACAACCGCCTAGGTAGCTTATATTGGCCAAAATATCATATCATTGTGCTCTCAAAAGCAATGATTCGTTGCTTGTTCATCAACTAAAGTCGAGTATTGGGCAGTTGCTGCAATAGCTTTTGAGCTCACATGAATTCAATTTGTCTTGCATGAACTTGGAGTGTCTTCTTCGACAACCCCTAACATCTATTTTGATAATATTGGTGCAACGTATGTGTACATTGATCCCGTTTTTAACTTAAGATGAACACATTGCCATTGATTATCACTTTGCTTGTTCTGTAGTTAACAAAGGTCAATTACAAGTTTGTCGGATGTCCACTCATGATCAACTTGCAGATGCACTAACAAAGCCCCTTACACGACAACTGTTTTTTTCATTTATGGTTCAAGATTAGCATTCACGATGGAACGCCTCTCTTGTGGGGGTGTATTGGAGAACATATCTCCCAACGGCAAAACAATTCCAAAACACGCTCTCAAACAAATCACAACCATTCAAGCAATTTTTGTATTCTTGAGAAGTGCAGCGAGAGTTTCTAAAGTTGATAAACTCATTTTATCTTTTTTTATATAGAGGATTTTATCTTTCCATATATAAAAACTATAACTCATGAAAGTCATTGTAGTACGGTTATTCTAGCTAATGTCTTTCTATAAACCATTAGCTACCTTGTACTTTAAATACATGTAACTAATAGTAGTAAAGTGTTTCTTGTCTAATTTCTTCCCATGTCTGTGATTTCCGATCAAAATTGACTAGAATAACTAAATTGATAAATTGTTAAAAGGCTCAATACTAACTTGGTACAATTGAAAAGATTAAGACTTTTTTGGATATTATCTCCCAACTAGAAATTTGAATTGAAATACTCATTATTCATCTTTCCATCTTGTTTCTTTCAACATTTCAGTTTTGCCTCGTTCTGAATCTTGGTATCAAAAGTGTCGTTATTAAGTAGTTGAAATCAAATGTTCCAATTCTTTTATCAAGTTGGACTTATTATATAATTCTTGATTGAAGTAATTCACGTTAGATTTACAAAAAAAAATTAAAATCTATTGCAATTGTGCCAATTCACTTATAAACTTCTTCTTTTTTTTTTTGGCTAATTTAGTCATAAACCTTTTGTAATTATGTCAATTCAGACTATCTAAATAATTTTGGTTGGCTAATGCCGGCTGTCCTTCCAACGACATTGACGTGGACAATTGTCAATAATATATTTTTTGGATTTTTTTGTTAATTTTTGTTATTTTTCTTTTATTTTCCTTTTTATTTTACATTTTTTTTTTTCTCATCTTCTTCTTTATCTTTTGTTCCCCACAGTAGTTGGCAAGGCCACTAAGTGTTGCAAGCCCTCATTAGCTGCTGACAAAGGTCACGACCCTCACCCAAATTTGGGCAAGACA
The DNA here is from genome assembly GCA_016097545.1 of Eucalyptus victrix. Lineage (NCBI taxonomy): Eukaryota > Viridiplantae > Streptophyta > Magnoliopsida > Myrtales > Myrtaceae > Eucalyptus > Eucalyptus victrix. Next base: position 23,723,669 of record CM027844.1, read on the forward strand.
GAGCTAGGGCCACGACCTTCATTGGCAGTTGGTGAGGGCTTCATGGCCCTGGCCTAGTGGTAGACAAGCCTTGCCAACCACCGTGGGAAACAAAAGGAAAAGAAGAAGAAGAGAAAAAAGAAAAGGAAAATTAATAAAAATTCAAAAATAATAGATATTATTATAAATTATCCACATTAGTGCCGACCAACAAAAATTGGCTAGATAGACTAAATTGGCACAATTATGAAAATATTTAGAATTGAATTGATAAAAAAAAGTTTATGACTGAATTGACTTAATTACAATATGTTTATGACATTTTTAGTAATTTTCCCCACATTATTAAGTAGCTAAATCATGTTTATATTGATGTATGTTTCTTAGAAAGCAAAATTATTATTATCTCTTTGACTTTTACAATGAAACTCAAGGTAGTGAGTCTTGTTTGAGCGTAAGAAATGCAGTTTGCGAGTCTGATGAAATTAGTGTAGAATCTTCGATTCTCAGTTGAGTGTGGTCGAGTTCAACCATTGAATCATGTCAATAGGACGACATGCCTATGCTCTTAAACTCTTCATTGGTCCCTGCTGAACGTCCTAGACATCATCTCGAAAATACTCTCTCACCGTGACCATTGGTTCTTTCTCTTTCCTTAGAGACTACAACCAATTGTTGTTTTCGAGAATAATGTATGTGGTCGTAAAACTGGAGTTTTATTCCATTTGGTCATGGTACTCTTTATTTTCAACCCACTTAGTCCTTTTCAAGTCAGATTGGTTCCGTTGGCATCTAAAGCAACATTGATTCCTATGTAAAATCCACATTTGGTGATGTGATCGTATACGGTAGCAGCCTTATCGTTATTTTTAATATAATGAAAAGAAGATAGGGGGGAGAGAGAGAAAATGGGGATGGAGCGCCCTCCTCCATCGGTGAGGGCCGACGGTCCTTTCCAATGGAGGAGAGGTGGTCGTGCTTCTTGGAATATACTATAAGTATTATAATAATAAACTTGTTACTTATTTATTATTTTTGTTGTTTATATTTTGGTGAAAGATAAGTCCTTCAAGGATATGCTTCTTGACCATTTGTAACACTTGTGTTTTGAAGAGATTTGAGTTAATTTTCTTTCATTCAATTCGCTCGTTTTAAGTAATTGGCTACCAAATAAGTTTCAACCTGCCTATGATGGCATCATTGCCAGGGCTGAGATGTCGAATTTTAGATGTCTTTGATCCCATGTCGCTTAGATATGAGCTGTCGTGGTATAATCTTAAACCGATGCGGCTGGTCATAAAAATTCATATGCTCACAAGTAAATACAACTATGTTTCACCAAAATTCAGTACCGATTAGAGAGACTTATTTCTAGAGACACTCTTCTGAAGAAGAGAAGTTTGCAATCTCAGATATGGAGGATGATGGTCTAGCCATAAGCTGACGTCTGAATGATGAAATGACAACGCTGGCATTAGTCATGAGCCATGATTAATGTGAATCTGTAGGCTGACCGGGGAAGCTGAGGCTGAAAATCTCAGGCTGTGGGATTGAATGATTTCAAACGTGAGAAGGCCCCCTTCCTTTTCAAAAGCTAAAGAAGGAGGAAAATCCACACGGAAAAGGAGAAGTGGTTAGGGCAAATCATGAGAGCATAGAGGGCCCCCATTGCAAGCAATCAAACTTTTCAAGTTGACCAGGCTTTTCCAAGTCTCCAGATGCACAGTCGTTCTTTCGCCCTAACTAATCCTACATTCTTGAGTGAATCGTGGTGGTCAACGACCGCCTTTCCCATTCCCATGACTTCTAACCATCTCCGACGTGGTGTCGCTATACGACTTACTTTCTCTAATCTAGCGATTATGTCCAATTATTGGTGCAATTAAGAGAGGAAAAATCGCATTTGTTGTATTCAAAATCTAACAAATTTTATTATGATTTGATATTGTTTCAGTAACAGCCACCACTTCATACCTCGCTTGTAATTATAAGTAGATCTGAGAGAGTTATGATCATCGATCTTGAAATATTTCAATCTTCTGTGCTGGAACTCTATAGATTTCTTATTTGGTAATCTACTTGAGTTCTGAATAAATGCTTGTGTTTTGCAAATGATGGTTATAGATTATTTATTTAGTCTCCATTCATTTCGTGGAAAATGTGGCGTTTCTGAAAAATATGTTTTAAAAAGTCATTTTCCATCAAAATGTAATTATTTTATAGTGATCGGCCGAAACCGGAAAAGAAGTGGAAAATATTTTCTGTTGTTCGGTAAGGAAAATTTTTTCTTTCATGCATTCTTTTTCAATATTTTTTATTATTTTATTTTTTAAATATAATTTTACTTATTTTATATTTAAAAAAATCGATTATTAAATTTGTTTTATGTTTTCATTTTTCTTTTCTTCGTTTTTGTCTTCTTCTTCTTCGATTAGTTGCTAGCCACGATGACGACTAACGACTAGCTGAAGGCCTAGTCGTTGTCGATCTCGAGTTTGCTCGATACTAGCGAGCGAGCTTGAGCTCGCCACTTGCTAGATCAACAAGCTTGGAGCCCTAGTTTTGCTATCGATCAGGCAAGTAGCAGTGAGCTAGGGCTCAAGCTTGTCGCTTGCCTGAGGTTGACGAGCTTGAGGTTCACGTGTAGCTAATCACCGGCGGTCATTGTGGTCGGCGACCGACCGAGATAAAACTTTAAAAACAAGAGAGAGAGAGAGAGAGAGAGAGAGAGAGAGAGAGAGAGACCAAAAAAAAAAAAATGACTTTTTAAAATAAAAAAGAAAAAAGAAAAAGAAAGATGAAAAGGTTAACATGGATGTGAGATAAGAGAAACTAAGTGAAGAAAATATTTTCCCCTTCCTCAAAATGGAAAACATTTTCTCCTATCTTAGAAGACTTTTTTTCCTTCATGAAAAATGTTTTCTTAACTAATCTATTTTCTGCAACATGTACATCAGAAAATTTGGAAAGCATTTTTCTAGAAATTATTTTTTGTGAAATGAGTAGAGTCTTAGTGAAAGATAATTCTTTACTAAAAAAACCACAGCGGATTGCAAGTAGCTACTTTAAGACGGGATGGCCATAGTATGTCAATTTGTAAGCGTTTTTTTGCAAACTAATGGAATAAAAGAAAGTTATGCTAATGATTTGAGACGACATGAGCTATTCCAAACTCGTCCCACTTCTACCCTTGTTAAATGTTAGGCCTAGACATCGAGCCTTGAGAGTTTTCTCCTCGGGCTTGTTTTTTTGTCAATAGCCTTTTTTACGTTCTTTTTTCATGTTTTGCAAAAATAGCTTTTCCATCCACGACTTTGTTACTCATCAAGATTTTTATTGGACTTAAATGCAAAGCTCAAGCAAGCCCAAAGAGACTCGAGAGTAAGGGAATGGAAAACATTACTTTCTAGGACATGTAAACTATGCACATTGAAATGGAGATCATTTCAATTTTGGTAGGAACTATTCTAACTCTTATATTTTCCGTGATGATTGTTGATTAAACTCACCAGAATTAACAAAGTTTCGGCTACCTATATAGTTTTGACTTAACAACAATCTATAGAAAAGGTGATTATTTTCCCAGATCAGTATTAGGTCCAACTCTAATTTTGCAATCAAGTTGTCACATGCTAAGAGTGACAATGTATCCTTCTATTTGTACCACTGGACCAATTATGAACCTAATAAAAATGCTCATTATTCCTAGTTTTGTATGTGCGATTGTTTGTCTTGAAGTATCAAAAATTTGTTTTCCCCTTAAAATTATAGGTTTATAATGAAAAAATTAAAAAAATCACTTTACATGTCAGTATTAAATTATGAAAAAAATTATATAAATTTTCCGTTTCAGTATTTATATATTAGAGAATTTCGGATATACGAAAAAAGGAAAAAGTAAAACCCTGCATTTGAACTCTCTCTCTCTCTCTCTCTCTCTCTCTCTCTTTCTCTCACTCAAAGTACAGGCGTCCCTGGCTAACGTCTCTCTCTCTCTCTCTTCCTGCTCTGACCTCTCTCACTTCATTACCCTTTTTCCCCATTCTCTCTCTCCTCCCTTTTCTCCACTCACAGAACCTTCTCTCTCTCATGGAAGTCTCGCCATGTCCCGTGACTGCAACTCCCTTTCCCATCTCGCCCCATAACTCCCCACTCCACTTTCTCCTCGCCCCTCTCATTCCTCACACGCCTGCATAATCAGTTCCCCCCTCAGCCTCCCTCCCCAAAAACCCCAATCTCCCTCTCTCTCTCTCATGACTCAACGCAGAACCCCGCTCTCCTCCCGCCGCCCATCACCATCGTCGTCGACGACAGCAGCATCAGCAGCAGCAGCAGCAGCATGCGATCCCCGCCCCTCCCCTACCACTCCCCCCGCAACGGCGACGCCACGCCGCCCCACCACCACCACCACCACCACCACCACCACCACCGGCAGTACCAGTCGACGGTGTCCGTGCAGAAGCTCCGGCGGTTCAACTGGCTGATCCTGGTGCTGCGGCTCGCCGCCTTCTGCTTCTCCCTCGCCTCCTCCATCTTCTCCGCCACCAACTCCCGCGGCCCTTCCGCCCCGCACTGGTACGACTTCGAGGCTCTCAGGTACACTCTTCTCCCCCTCCCCCCACAACAAATTTCCTTTCCCCCCTCTCCTTTATCCTTTCCTTTTCCTTTCCACTCGCTTTTCCTCGCCTCCCTTTCCCCTTTTCTCGAAACGGGAAAACGAAAAAAAAAACAGCTTTTTGCCCGTGGAATTTACTAAAAAAGAGGGGGTTTTGGAGAAAAACGGGGCCCGCAAGCAGCTCGCCATTTTCGCACCCTACCGAGCTCGATCGATCATCAATCGAGCGTGGTAAAATCGATCTGATCACGGCGGATCTGCTGAAATCGGGAACTGGGTGTGGGGGTTTTGGGTGCAGGTACTTGTTCGCGGCGAATGCGATGGTGGCGCTGTACTCGCTGCTCGAGACGGCAGCTTCCGTGTGGGAGATACTGAAGAACGCCACATTGTTCCCGGAGACGTTTCAGCTTTGGTTCGATTTTAGCCACGACCAGGTTACACACTACCTCGATTTCTGGATTCTATCTTCTTCTTCCTCCTCCTCAGCTTCTTCGAAGTAAATGGCGCTGTCTCTTTGTGATATTTATGAAAATAAATAATTTGAAATATCTTGAAACAATTAATGGAAAAAAATAAATTTTTTGTTTATTTTCAGACGACACATGTTATCATTTTCAAAAAAATATATATCTTTCAAATAATTCGTGAAAAACTTTCTAAAACCCTACCGCAGTTTTTTCTTCACCAAGTTCTGACGATAGAAGTAAAACTTGTAAAAATGTTGATTCTTTCTAGGATAAATTTAGGGTTTAGTCTAGGATTATTACTGAATGGATTATTTTTTAGGAATATAATCGAGTTCACATAGCGACGGGAGTGTTTGTGTGTGGAGTGTGTTTTTTCTCATAATCAAGTCTTCCACGTGCCGCACGGCAATGGACCCAATGAAAATTCTTGGTTTTTAGATATATGGTGGTTGTTTGAAAGCTCAGTTCTCATGACGAAATTGTTGTTCGGGCCAATCGTTAGACAAATGATGTGGTCGGGACTGAGATTTTCTACGTAGTTAAAGTTAGAAAATTGGTAGATCTCTTATTCGACACGCTAGGAATATGCCTATAAAGGACTTGATTTTGCTTTTTTCTTTTTTTGAGGTTTAGTAAATTGAAGGAATTTTATTTAGTACTAGGTAACTCAAAACGTTGCTATTTTAGTTAATCGGTCCGTTTTTAGCATTAACAGATCTATGTACACGTTAATAAAACCTGTCGGACCATGTCTAAAATTCCCCTCTCCCTCTTTATTTATGAAATTTCGAAAATTTTCTGACTTTTTTCTCGAATTTTGATCCTAGTTTTTCCTCCTCATTTCCCAAACAAAGATTAAGGTTTTCGTTGTGACTTGCTGAAAATAGGGTTTGATTTCTTGCACCGCAGGTGTTCGCGTACATACTGATGTCGGCGGAATCGGCTGGGACGGCACTGGCGAGGACGCTGAAGGGATCGGCCACATGCGTGGCATCGAGCGCCTTCTGCATCCAATCGGACATTGCCATCGCCCTTGGGTTCGCCGGCTTCCTCTTCCTCGCCTTCTCCTCACTCCTCTCCGGCTTCCGCGTCGTCTGTTTCCTCATCAGCGGCTCTCGTTTTCCTCATTAGAGATCGTGGAAGGTGGTGGCGGGAGGGGTGTGATTTTTTATTTGATTTTATTATTTTTCTTAATATCAATGTAAACTATAATTATATATTGCATTATAAATTGAGTAGATTCTTCCGAAATTCCGATCTGCTTTTTCTGAGAATACTAACGTTAGCATCTTTTCAAACTACTACGCACATTTAATTAGCTCAGGCCTTCATGGCTACCGAGCTCAGTGTCTCTCCTTTATGCCTTCGACGTCCTGAAATTCTTTGTCAAGGAAGAACTACATCCCAGACCGATCAAATCCAATGGCTAAGCTTAATTAAATTTAATTGAGTTTCTTAGGATCAAAACTGGGTGGTTTAAAGAATTTGTGATTTTCCAAAACAAGACCCATAAATTGTGCCTGAACTCGTAATCAATCGGTCATTTTCTGAAAAATTCCATGTGCTATCGCATGAAATGCACAGCGAGAATGAAACCCGACCAAACCTGACCCTCAACAACATAAGATTTGATTCCTAAAAGCTGTCCCCATCTTAGGCGTACTTCGCCAAAACGCCAACTTTATAGCGAAACAGAACCGACATGGTGCATAAAACACATTGGGTTCTCCAGAACCCGATTCTCCAAAAGAAAGACACCCATCTGCTAAACAAGACAGAGAAAGCTGGGCTGATTATTAGTTGCCTTGTCTTATGTGCATCCAATCGGGGGTAGAGAGTGCCTCGCAAGATTTTCAAGTAAAGTTCATGTTGCATCAGCACGTAAAGTGAAACTGATTTACGGTGAAAAATTCTTAACTAAGAGCATCCTGAGAAGTACGTGATTGGAAAGCCATTTTACCCTTCACAAACACGACATTCACCTCATCGAACAATAACCCCATCAGCTAACTCCCTGGAATCTTTGATGGTGTCTAAGTCTTGGCAAGTCATACTGGAATATCACATGAGACGGGTCACTCACTGGAATCTCGATGGCATCAAAAGTTTTAGCAAGTCATACTCAAAATATCACACGGCACAAGCAAGTGGCACACACAAAGCACATACAGCCTTCAGCAGAGGGATTGAGTGGCATTTCCATTATTGCTTGCGCTAGTACTCAACTTTACGAGGGGAAAAGATGTTGGATCACATCGCACCCTCATATCATGTCATCTCCAGCACCCTCAAGTGTCACCTTTCTTATGCTTTGATGCCACAAGGATGCCTTTGGCATCTGAAGGGTTCGCACTTCAAACCAATACCTCCCCAAAGGGCCAACGCTTCCGAAGCACGCACTCATCTCCAGACTCAGTTTTTTTTTGCTTACAAATCATGACAGAACACTAGGCAACAAATGCGGAAAAGCTTTTCAAAAATGGTCCGACCATCAACATCAATAGAACAGGCAACCAATCATTATACGAAACGCAATTCACTCTATGCTAGTATTGTCACAACAAACCTGTCTGGTCATATTCTATTAAGCAACTGAAAAAAGTGTACTCCGTCTAAACTGTGAAAGTCTACAAAATGTTTCAGTTGCCTTCATATTTTGGGTCAGCCATCACAAAATGGTACGTGATTACCAGGAGAAAGATGAAAATACCAAGAAAGTTGGCAAAAAAGCCGAGGTCCTGATCATCAATCATCTGCAATAGTCATAAAATAATACATGAATTCCACATGGAAAAAACTACTACCACAGGCCAAAACAAGGGACATCTTAAGGAGAATTAAAAGAAACATATTCATCCAAAACACACCATTCCATCTTGTTCCATTGCTCAACTACAACACAATGTAATAGGGAGTAGGGAGGAGTAAAAAGGAGAACCAAGAACATTAGTCCTCTACTCACTAAGGCTACAATTTATGAGGAATCAATTGAATTGATTTTACTCAACCTGAGATCAACCCCTCTGAAATATTTGAGGTCGGTGTCTGTTTGGGGTGACTTCTAATTTTGCCATCATCTTATAAGTACAAACTGTGACTTTTATTTAATGTATTTTTGATACCTTTGAAAATGGTCATATATTAACATGTAGATTTACATATGCTCATTTCTTAAATTTAATTAATATTTTAAATAACTGGCGGGAAATAAAGAAGTTCTGAAATCCAGGCATCCAGACTACTGTGAAAAAGATTATGAGCCCTAAATCCATAGAAGCCAATAGCTGGCTGTGGCAAGTAATCTACATTACAGGATTAAAAAGCACAACTTGGCATGCATTTAAACCTACTAAAATACTCAACATGGATCACATCATGAAAACCTACACATATATTGACCATTTGGACTGCAAAAGATCATATAACTTGTGATATCTGAAACTATATGATGATAGGAGAAGAAACCTTCCACCGCTCAACCTATAATCCTTCACCACGGCAGTTAGTTGAGTCTAGACTGATGCAGGCTAATTATCTTCTCCATCATAAAGGGAAAAAAAAATCAAGTTGAGATACCTTTCTTTCCTGATAACATAACATTTTTTTCTTAATTCATCCAAGCACTCATCAACATAAACAGAACAGTCCACTACCAACTTTTCACATGAAAAAATTGATACTAAACAAAATCATTGTGCTGCAAATATCACAGCTGCAAGACAATTTGGTATCTTCAGTATTATTCAACTTTCTATTCAAAATCCAAAAATCATTTCCCAGATGGAAAGATTTCAGCTGTTTCCTACTTATGGAATAAATCAATCCTCAAGTTGTCAAGTCAATGTCGAAGATACAGAACTATGTTGCTAAGAATAGTTAGTTTCCTAGTACCTATGCTCATTAATTAAGATTCCAGTATGTTGTTGTGACTGAGCTTTGATATCACTTAGAGTTTTAATAGACTTGATAGTCAATTTGGCCACATTATGAAAATTCACAAGATAGAACAAGTAAAGATTAATATGCAAAACTGTAGAGGATAGCACAAACACTAACAACCAGTATTTTCCCAACAGGCATGTGAATATTTGAGCAAAAAGCAAATTGCAGCTTAACTTCCAGGAAGTTTATTATCAGAAAACTCATGGCACCATCATGACACACACAGAGATGTTCATGCTTCGCATGCAGATACTTGTGACACATAGACCAAATTCAGTATCATATGGAGTTCAAATTTCTTTGAAAAGAGGGGGCATTGAAATTGTCAAGTTTCTTTTCAGAGGTCAACATGTCATCGTGTATATATCACCCGGATGAGATTCAAGGAGTGCAAATTTTCCTTCATCAATTATTAACTGATTTGAATGAAAAGAGGAGGCTGAGTCAAGACAGCTGTTCTTTCCTTCTGACTTTTCTGAACAAGTTTGGAATGGATTTATCCAGTTGTTTGGCATTTATAGAACAACTGCTAACTGGATTATTGAGTCTGCTTGGGAAATCCAGGAGCTACACCCAAGCATTTTCTTCAAGAAACCATTGGAATTAGCTTTAAGTTCCACTCTTTACTTCTTGTGGAAATATCAAAATCAAGTCCAAGAAGAGGTCTGTCCACATGTAGAAAGAGTTGTTCAATAGGTGAAATTTGCTGTCAAGACAAGATTTAAACCAGTTAATAATTCTTGTAGAAGATTTCATTTTGCTGGTCATAGAGAATTGTGCACTCAAAGTCAATGGAGTGTTTCTATCCTTGTTGTTTCATGTTAGCTGGCATTTGTATGCTAGATTCAAGTGGTGAGTTGGGTGCCACTGATCCTTCTTGATGATTGATTGTGGTAGCTGTCAGCGATTTAGAAGGGCTGGTTGGGGGTGTTGTTCTATTGATGAAAACCTTATATATAAACATGTTCTCGATCAAAGGAAAGTTAACCCGAGTATTTTTTTTTTTTTTTTTTTTTTTTTTTTTTTTTTTTTGGCCTATATACACAAACTAACCACCAGCCAAGGGACCTGTCAGAGATGATGCATGGAATTATGGAGATTCTCCTTATCCTGTAAGCCCACAGCAAAGCTCCTAAAAGTTTTCTCATCAACAGCTGTTGCAGCTGCACTAAATGATAGAAATTGAACAGCTTTGGAAAGGGAAATAAGCTTGAAACAGTTACCAATGGAGCTGCGTCCCACATCTATCTTATACTTGGTCCAGAGATGGCATAAATACTTCTTAAGTTTCTTAGATACAGATCCATAATGCATAGAGATGGATACATGAAAAGGCTAAAATTGTCCTAAAATCAATCATCTCCTTCAGGAGGAAAATATAATCGGATTTTGAGGTCAACACAATAGAAGCAGGGATATCCACAATTGACAGGAACAGTAGAGGCACGATTGCAGGGGTCATCTTATCAGTGATGGAAGATAACACTTATGTTGCAAAAGCCAAAGTAGTAAGAAAGACTATTCTGATGGATAAAGAAAAAGGCTGGGAGAAAAACTGCAGTCGAAACAAACACAACAGTAGTTTATATATGCATCAGTCAAAGATAGGACAACAACTGAAAGCATGAACCCTTTACACAAAAAAGACTTTAAGAGCACATTAGATTTCTCTTGTGCTAGACTTCTTGTAACCAGGAGGAATGCTAATGAAGTAGCCAATCGGGCTACTTCTCAAATCAAAGGAAAAATCCCCTCCCCGCCTCCCGTCAAGTCTTACATATAAAAATTGCCAATGCAAACCGAGGTGCGCATTTTCCCATCACATAATACGACATCCGCTCTCAAAATGCATCAACACGCACAATCCCCAGCGACCGTCCCGACAGCCGCGACAGTTCACAGTTCAAATCCGGGGTCACTCGCACTCGATCACGACAACCCAACTCAAATACACGTCAAGCTTGACTCCTAACTTAGATGACATAGAATTCGCACTCCAGAATTCCGATCCCTGATACTGCAAACCGACTAGAAGGATCCTATATCCATCCTAAATCTTTCCTTTCCCCCATGCAACATCCATGGAATTTCACTATGCTTCGTCGCGGACACATTCAGGCGACGACACTGCCGTGCTTCGAGAAAAAGGAAGTGGCCTCGGAGATCGAGACCTCAAATGAAGAATCCACCATGGAGCGATCTCTTTCTAGAGAGAGAGAGAGAGAGAGAGGTACCTTGGCGGTCTTGATCGGGGGAGGAGGAATCGCCGACGGAAGAGAGGGATCAGATCTCCGTCCGAGGTCGAGCGAAGGCGAGCGTCTCGTCGTTGCGATCGCGAGAGAGGTTGGGATCCTGCACCCGCCTGGTGTACGACGTTAAATATAATCAAGGCCATGGATGGGCCCGGCCCAAGGCCGAGTCATCACAGTCTTCGGATCTTCAAAAAGCCCACTTATAATAATGTCAAAAGTGAATGGGAAAATAACACAAATTGTCTCTTAACTTTTACCTAATGTGTAATGTAAGTTGTGAATTTTTAATTTATTCTATCTGAACTTTGCCTCAATGTGAAATATCATCCTTGAAATTTTAATTTATTCAATGTAGTCTTTGAATTCTTAATATGTGTTCAATTTAATCTTTTGACTATAAAGATGTTTCAAAAGTTATCCCGATCTTGAATTAATTGAAGGATAATATTATATGTTTTCATATAATTTAGGAATTACATTATTGAAAAAATTAAAAATTTAATGATCACATTACACACTTGAATAAAGTTTAGAGACCATTGGTGTTATTATTCTAGAGTAAATTAGATAACACAAAAGAGTACTCCCCAATATATATTATTACTAAACGAAAAATATTTTTAGGTCAACAAAAGTTTTTAAATATTAATTTTTTTCAATAATGAAAATATATTCATTAACTAATTATAATATAATATTTTTTAAAATTATTCATTTTTCACAAAATAAATTGGTGGAGAAATTAACACCTTGATCACTTTGTAAAGCAAACGTGAATCACCATTAGTAGTGACCTAGTAATATTGGTTGAAATTCTTAAATGTGAAGTCTTGAGTTTGGACTAGCCTACAGTAATAGCGCTGCATAACTCTCATTGGTGAATAGGTTTTAGACCTCACATATTGGCGGGGATATGGTTATTGGAGCTTTGCACGTGTCGGATCAGTTGGTCATGAGCGAGCACGAGTGACAACCTCAATGCAATCTTAAATTTGAATATCTTGTGGTGAATATCGGCTCTTCATGATAACACACATGAGAAAATTTAGACTATGGGACGATAAGTTGATACACCTTAGAAGGCTTCTCAAGAAGCAATATATTCCATGTGCATCTTTGGCATTCTCTCTTGCATTTATGTCCTCCATTCATCATGTTTGGATTTTGCCCGTAATGGGCTTGATCCGGAGCCCAACCCACATGATTTTGCCCATGATGGGCTTGACCCAAGCCCAACTTACAAGCATTGAAAGTTCCCTCGGTGGGAATGCAAGTTTCAAGTAGGGGTGGTGAGTGCTCCAGTGAGTTGGGCTGGAGTAAATGAGTGGAGATCCTCCGAAAATTTTAAGCAATTCGTCCTTTGAGAGCACGGGCTATATAGCTGGGTTCTGAACATGTGGGAATTAATCCGAGCACTTGATTACATTCTCGACCCGTGCGGATGCACAAGCATTACATGGAGCAATCTCGGTTACTGAAATTTAAGGTGCGATTCATTAGTATTAGAACATGCCGATTATATTCCCTTCCTTTTTAAAATTTGTTTATCATGTCCAACCAATACTTGTATTTCCTATTTTATATTTCCATTATACTTTTCACTCTCAAATTATATAGTTAAATTAAATATCAACAAATAAAGATAACTAAAAGTAGCCCATTCCATATTAATATTTAAATATAAAAGTGCGGTGAATATATAACATGTTACTCATTCTGTACAGATGTAAAGAATAAGATAAAATGGAGAAAATTTAAGGAAGTGGTACAATTATGTGAATTTTAGTAGTTACATAATTTAGATGAATTTATATACTTTTGTAAATTGATAAGTCTATTATTACTCACAAGATGAGCTTTTTCTATTATTATGTGTTTGAAAATTGTTTCGACAAATCACATTCGAATATTGCTTTTTTTTTTCTTTTTTCACGAAAAAGGAACTAAACTGCCTCCAAATTTGTTCCCCGCTTTCATTTCTATATGTTTTTGGGCTGGGTTAAAATTCTTCAACCTCGGCCTTTTGGAGTTGCACACAGCTGGCCTAAAAGTTAAAGGAACAAATATAAAAAATTAGAAAAGAAGAAAAAAAGGAAAGGACTTGTGGCTGCTGGGATTCGAGCCCAGGTCTCCACGGCCACAACGTGGAATTCTTACCACTAAACTACAGCCACATCAGTTGTCATTACGGTTGCAGAAAATTTAATTATTGAATATGTAATATGAAAAATTTTCGTCTTGATATCCCGAAATATTACTTCAGAAAAATGCTTTCGTTCATCTATATCATTTCGTTCCAACTTTGTTTCGGCCAAGCATCTCGTGTCGTTTTAGTCTGAATAAATTACACCGAAAGGTTCGCACCTTAAAGCATAGTTTACGTTAATAGCCTTATTGAATAGGTGTTATTGTTCCCTAGCATTCCCTAATTCGCAATATGGCCTTCTTTGTCATATAGATGTCTTGACGCCTCCAGTTCCTCGGCTGATGAGTAGAATTCTTAGGCCCCCTCCTTTCCAAGCTGATAAAAGAACAATCGCCCATCCTTTTTTTTTTTAATCAAAAACTCGTGGAGCAAGAAACAAAACAAACTAGAGACTAGAGGTGATCTTGACCTGGATTGAATTGGTCCAACACGTAACCATGGATCAACTCGCACAGTATTGATTTTTAATTTTTTGGACCAAAGACCAACCCGATTGAACTTATAGACTAAGGATTGGACTGACCATATGGGTTCGAGTTCGGTTCAAAGATCAACTCATAACTAATTGATAATTTTTTTGTTTTATTTTTTTTGTTCACTCAAATGACAAATCTATTTTTCCAAATTATATATTCATTAATAGGGATAAGTTACCATGAGGTGAATGAATAGAAGTAAGCTATGAGGTGAGTGGCAAACAATGAGCATTGCTCACAAGCCAAGAGGGTTTCTAATAAGGACTTTGTTTCCTTCTAATTTACTCGGCAACAAGTGAGGCTAGTGAAAAGAGGCGAGCGGCGCATGCATCGAGTGTGCAAGCGAGGCAAGTGTCATGTGGCGAGTGATGAGCAGGGTAAGGCAAGGTTTGTCCTATATTTTTTGGAAATTTTTATTATTCTATTTCAATATTAAAATATCATTGATTACAGATAAAGACCCCCTAAAATAACACATTCCAATTGACCAACAAATTTTTCTCTTCTCATGATTTTCCCAATATTCAAAGGTAGAGATTAACATAGAAATTACAATAAATGAGAATTTTATCATTAGAGTTTGGTTTAGTCATATTTGCTTTGCCGATAGAGTGCATGGCTTTTAACCATGTGGTCGAGGGTTCGATTCTCATGGCATTTTTCACCACTATCCTTGTCATTATTGTCACCTCCTCCTTTGCCCAGCTGCCCATTTTCCTTCTTTGACTCTCGACCACATCCTCGATCACCCATCACCATAACCGTTGCATTGAGATTGTGACTCTCGGCCACATTATCACCTCCTCCTCTGCCCAGCTCCCCATTTTCCTTCTTTGACTCTCAGCCACATCTTGATCACCCATCCTTGATTAAGAATGTTGGAGGTTGCTGTGGAGATCAAGCAAATAGAGACTGGGAAAGAGAAGGAAAGAGATCAACTTTTATTAGGGTTAAATGGGTTTATTTTAAAACCCATTTATTGTGTGCTTCTTAATTTAGAACCCATTTATGACCCATATATTAATATAAGTTGACTCATTTATGACCTATTTTCATTATTTTGGATTAAAATATGGGCATGTAACTCATTTTGATAGTCTTATTTCTCTTACTAATCGTACTAGCTCCTCTAAACGTTGTGGAGTTTTTCCTAAATCAACTTTACTCACAACACACACAAAAACACAAAATTCTCTTTAGAGAGACTCTTAATTTGTGATTGTATTTCTGAGCGAATACAAATGAGGACAGGGGACATCTATTTATATGAGAACCCATTAGATCACAATCGTTGATCTTTAACCTAATCCAATGGGTTGGATTGATGACAAATCTCTAGGATACAAGTATATTTCCAATTTTACCCTCAAAGAATGCTCTAGAATGCTCTTGTGTACATCTCCCATATTACCCTAAAAAATGTTTTATTAAATTCAAGAAAGCTCCTTAAAAGTTTCAAAACTCATTTGATTATCTTGGATATTTCCTTGCACTATTTTGCCTTGAAAACATTTGAATCTTTAAATAACATGTGAAACTTGACTCAATTCAGTCTAGTGGCTATACAAAATTTATGAAATTTAAATCTCTTCAATGCGGTGAAACAAGTCAATCATAAATGAGTGACTTGAAAATTATTGTTGTGTAGGATGATAGGTATTTTACATGGATAGTGTGATAGATTGATTATACCATTGTTAGCGGTTTCATCATCATATAAAATAATTTCTCTCATGCTAGACTTCTTGTTGCCCCATTGCACCTGAGGATTGCTGAGTCATCACCTCTCAGTCCTAGCAACTTTTGCTTCTCTCCCTCAAAGTATTGGAACGGTTATTTTTTAGCACTTTTGCTTTACCCTTCTTGGAATCAATCTATCATGAGAAATTAAACACTTGGCACTACTTTTCATCGTTTTGGAAAATCCGTTCTATTGCAAGTTAGTACTGTAAAAAAAAATAATTAAATAATGCTATATCTTATCGGTTAGATGAACTATAAATGACAGCATTAATTCATTGAGTTCGATCGCTCTTAATACAGTTAAATTAAATTTTGAAAGAAAGCTAAAAGGAATTTGTATTATTTATGTATTTTTATTTTTTTATTTTCTATACAAGAGCTTAGAAAATATTGAGCGACTCTCACTTCTTCCTCCCCTTTCTTCTTCTTCTTTTCTTTTTTTAGTATAGAAAAGATGTGCAATAATAATCTACTTGATATAAAAAAATTGATTTATTTACAACAAAACTAATTATATTAAGAAGGTATATCCCGAAACATTGAACTTAATAAGTACCTGAACAAAGAGGATATTTCTAAAACTTTTGTCACGGTTTCCTTCCTTATGGTTTTATTACTTCAGTCCCACCAGGGTCTTAGAAGATCAAGTTTCAACATTAGCATTTTATCGACAAAAGTATGTAAACTCAGATGTTATTTTCATCATTCTCATGGAAGATAATTTTCTTGATATATGCATAACTTTTCTAGATGTCGGTCACATTTTATTGATTTAATACTCTCAAGTGGGTTACAAGAAAATATGTTGTCGGGCCTGTTTTATTTTTTTTTTTTAATCTAATAAATCACATATAGTTTGTTCATAAGTTTTTAAGAATCGAATAAAATTTTAACCTGGATCGGAAAACAAAGAGTTATTTTTTGCTTCTGCTTAGGTGTAAATAAAGAGTCAACTACTTATCATGGCCAGGTAATGTTTAGTGTGCATGAACAGTTGAACACCAAATAAATTTTTTCTACCAAATTTCTTATCTAAATGAAGACGATAGAATTTCAAATACTTCTCCTCCATTTGAGTCCATATTTGCCTTTGCTAAACTTGCCGCAATCTTGCATATCATATGAACACTAATTGGCAATATATAGTGCCGTAGTTTAGCGTATGCAAAAATACAAAGACAAACATAATTTCTCAATTGGGTATATCTAATTTCTGCATCATTTAGAATCCTATCAAGATAATACACCGTTTGCTCCTTGTTTTTCACTTTTTTTCCTAATAAACGTATGTGCTTCTTTACCTTTTTCTTTTCTCTGGATTCTATTGACCGAGGAGGTCGGTTGGTTGCTGAATCTGCTACCTTTACTGCGATACCCTTGTACGTCCAAGAATCCAAACTGGAAAAGGCTAGTTTTGGATATATTGCACCCAAAAAGTTCATGAGACAGCTAATTCGAATTGCCCTAGAAAATGTTAATGAATTTCTCCTGTTGACCAGATTTGACCAGCATCCAATCATCGTTACTTCAGATTGAACAATTTGTTACGCTCCAAATCCATCCTGCATTTCCTCTTTAGTGAGTACAGCAGGGGTACACACATCATCATTTTATAGCAATTCGTTTTGCCCTCAATTTTCATGGTAAAAAATATTGCTTGCTATGGCAAGAATGACATTGCCCAATGCTCATTTTCTTGATTATTAGTATATTTGGGGATAATTGTCTCAAAATTCTAAATCCATTATAAAAAAATTACTAGAAAAGTTATAAACATGTTGCACTTATTAGTTCCAACAAGATTGCCCCTTGTCCAAAGTTGAAAAGGTTGGTCCTCATTGGCCTCTCATGAGGATGAGCCTTGTCCCTAGCCAGCAAGGTCACCCCTTGCAAAATCCCGGAGAATATGACCTCACCTGAGGCTAGTGAGGTGCCCCGGCCTAGATTTGGGTGAGGGCTACAAAGCCCTTGCTTAGACCAAGCAAGTTTTGGCCAACAACCTTGCTAGCTTAGAGTTGAAAAAAAAAATTAATGAACAAAGGAAAAGAAGAAAAAGAAAAAGAAAAGAAAAATTAAAAAATTAAAAAATATTATTTTTAAAGAAAAAAATTTAAAATTTATTTTTTAAAAAATAACAAAAAATTGTCCACGTTAATGACACTATCATAGGACAATCAACATTGAATAAATTACCATGTTAAAAATTTTTGATGAAAAATGACCAAAATGCCTAAATTGACAAAATTAAAAAGTCAAGAGCTTAATTTGCCACCGAGCAATATGTTTAAGACTTTTTTGAGTTGATATACTAATAAAATCAAGTTTTACTGTCGTATGGTATTAATATCTTGTACACTCTATCATATCATCTTATCATCATTAACTCTAGAATTACTAAACAAGAATATAACATTTCAAGCCTTTTTCCCTTGAAACTACATTTCTCGAGAGATTTTATTTATGAACCCGAAACATACTTTCAAGAATTGAACCATCAATCTTTTCCGTTCTACATATTCTCATGAGTCTATCCTTAGTTGTCATGTCACGAAGGTTCAAAATAAAATCTAATGAAATTTCTCTTTTTCCATCAATTGATTTAAGTTTTATTTTTCTCTGTTTTTTTTTTTACTGATGGGAGGCCCAAACGGGCCCGCTGAGCTTGCTCGTCATTATCGACCGAGCCTGGCCTTGTCCATGGATCGATTCAAGACATGGTCCAGGCCCATCTGCTTGATGTATTGGCTCTTCGCGCGACATATAAAAGGCTCCCGCTTCATCGTTCCCACCAGCGAACTAGGGTTTCGGCTTTCATCAAACCTCGCCGTCGCGCTCCTTGCCTCCGCCTGCTCGATCTCGCAAGCCCTGAAAATGGATGCCCAGGTACTTTTTTTCTCTCTCTGTGGTGACTATGGGGATACACTCGATCATTATGCGCTCGCGCTCGCGCAAGTGGTCGCTTGATTTCGCTCGCTCGCTTGCACTGTTGCACTGACACAGGAGCTTGTTAGTCGGATTGTCTGGAGTCCTGCATTGCTGAATTGAAAACCCTTTTCCCGTTTCACTCTTTTGCAGACCGAGAAGGCGTTTCTGAAGCAGCCGAAGGTGTTCCTCTGGTGAGTAAGCCTCCTTTGGTAGTCCTAGACAGTCGGTCGTTGATCTTTTATGGCGTGTAATTTGAAGCTCAGGAACGTGGGTTTCGATAGAAAGGCTAGTGCCGCATTGTGCTTGAGAAAACGGAGGACTGCTTTTGCGTTTCTTTAGATGCGTGCAGCTTATGGGGTTTGAATGAAAATCATAGATTGGGAGGGGCTTGTCGTTTAGTTAGCACGAGTTGTCTTGATTTGGTTGGTCACTTTAAGCGTTCGTCACAAATCAAATGGAGGGTTGAAATGTTTATGGCGACGTCATGTCCGCGAGTACTGTTGTTTGAGCTAGCAATAGTTATCCGTTGACTTATTTTATGGGAAATTGGCAGCTCGAAGAAGTCGGGCAAGGGTAAGAGGCCTGGAAAGGGTGGGAACCGTTATCACAAGAGCGTTGGGTTGGGATTCAAGACACCCAGAGAGGCAATTGAAGGTATAATCATCTCTGTGAATGGGATTCGTTAGAATGGTTGTTCTCTACTGTTTTGCACATAAGTGATATCATAGACAACTGTATCGTGAACCTAGGCATTTTGTTCGTGATCTAAAAACATCAGGTGTGACTTTCTTGTGGCCAAGTATGCATGTATTTTGGGTGGATGTGTTTGTTGCACCTGGTTTGCTGGTAACAGAACCACCAGGCTCAAAAGTATTCGGCTCAATCAGCTGTTACAGTTTTGGTTTTGTAGAGCGTATTGATACCTAGACCAGTGAATGTCTTTTTGGTACTCTGAACTAGATCCCAAACAGGAACCATGTCCTAGATACTCTGAGTATGGAAGAATCTACTTGGGTTTATTTCGTTGTTCGTGTTATATACTAGTCAGTGACTTGTTTTGAGCCATCTATCACATATCTCCTTTACTGCAAGAGTTGTGATGATCTCAGTAGTTAGGTTCCATGGTAAGAATCTTTCTAGGTAAATTTTTTCCTTCCTGGTCATATATTTGTAACAATTGTTTACGTTGTCCAATCTCCTTTTTATTGGACTTCTTATTTTCCGCGTGCCATATAATTTTTCATCAACACTTTGAACGTGTGTAGGAGATAGAAGGTTGTGGAAGAGAGAGATAGTGTGAAGAGTGAGTAAATAAGTTGAGAGGAATGAAGAAGTGAGTTTGACCAAAATTGTCAGTCCTTATGTGTACGTGGTTATTTCAGTCTTTAAGTTTGTGATACATAATTTACAAAATGGGTAATTGTTGTACAATAATGAAGGATGCAAATTCTAAGATACTGAGTGATCTATTGGATGTTTGGCTCATGGAATGAAAATTTTACAGGACGCAAAATAAAACTTTACCTGAACTATTGTGAAGCTCTTTTAATTTCTAATGCCCTTCCTGCATGTTATTTTTGCATTTAGTTTTGGTTTATAATGCTGGTGAAAATAGAGCATAACAAATTCTTTTAATGACCTTGTATGCGCTTCTCATGCTTCTCCCTCAGCCAATTCTCCTACACCTTAGTTGCTTCCTTAATTTAGTGGATAAAAGCAGTCTGTTCACAGTTATTGGCTTTATGTGGTTGCAGGTACCTATATTGACAAGAAATGCCCATTCACTGGGAATGTTTCCATAAGGGGCCGTATACTGGCCGGTACTTGCCACAGTGCCAAGATGATGAGGACGATAATTGTCCGCAGAAATTACCTTCATTTTGTTAAGAAGTATCAGAGGTTGGAACCAACTGCTTTTAGTTGGCCCTCGATTTTTTGTATTGTCTAGTTGCCTGAGCAGAGGCTGTCTGTCATTCCAGTACTACCAATCTTTTTGTTTGCATGGTTGTGTGGATAAGAAAATGAAACTTGTTGATTAATGGGGTTTATCCTGTTGTTGTGTAGGTATGAGAAGAGGCACTCAAACATTCCGGCTCACATATCTCCATGTTTCCGTGTGAAGGAGGGTGATCACGTTACTGTTGGCCAGTGCAGGTTTGTTTCTTCATGCAATTAATATGTTCTGGTGACATTTAACCAGAGGCCTTTTCTCTAATTAGATTTTTCTATGTCAGGCCGTTGTCAAAGACCGTGAGGTTTAATGTGTTGAAGGTGATTCCAGCCGGATCATCAGGCGGCGGTGGGAAGAAGGCCTTCACTGGAATGTAATTGAGTCAATTTTTACATTTTGGTTTTACATGTTGAGAGAAGATGCTAGATTTGCTCTACTTGGAATTTACTATTGTTAGCTATCAAATTTTTGTATGACCTTTTCTACCTCTTTCTTAATTGTCGATTTTCGGTTCACTTTTGGCCGAACCTACAAATTTTATGACATGGTGAATTCGTGTTTGTCTGATTTGCTTGTTATGTGGCGTTTGCTGTGATTGCGAAGAGTCATGAAAAATCAAGTATTGCCTGGAATACCAAGCAAATTAATCGAAGATGGTACACGTAGTAGTTTTTTAGGCTGAAGTGGCGATACCTAGGATGTGTGGCGGAACATTTATTGTTTTCTCGATCAAGATGCTAACGGAATTCGTATTGTCTTTTACTTGGCTAAACCCCTTGAAGGTGTTCCAATATTTATGTCATAGTTCATGAATCATGTCTGAAATTCAATTGTTGCATGTTTTTATTTCTTGAATTCTCCGGTGGACCCTTTAGTTTTACTTGGACATGAAAAAATGACCTCATTTCTATTAATGGGGTGTCTGTCTATCCCCAGCCTCTTCGGCATATTTTATATTCGAAAGTATGTTTACCTTTATCATGTGCCTATCGTATTAATGAATGAAAGTAATCACCTGTTTTGTGACCAAAAAAAAAAAAAAAAACCTTGAAACGATTTCTCTCAACAAGGTGTCACCAATTGAATGGCCTGTTAGATTAGTTTGTCAAGCAAGCCTGATTATTCGATGATTTTAAAAATGAGGTGATGAATTATAATTCTGGGTACTTTGATTTGTTGATGGGTGTTCTCTGAAAAATGCAAAAAGAAACTTTCCATGAAAATGAAAAGGTCAAAAATGATGGAGGTGTTAAATTGGGTTAAATGGGTCATAAATGGGTCACAAATGGGCACCTTTCCAATTAAAGGTTTGAAAATGAAAAGGTCATTGTGAATTACATTTGTTGATTTCCTAGGGCTAGGGTGTATGAGTCTGTCTGCTGGATATTTTACTAAAATTTACAATAACTTGTATAAAGTAGAAACCACTTGTCATATTTTTCCTTAAGTGAGCTGTGTGAGGTTGCGACCCCTAACCAACACCTAGGGTGTAGAGTCTGTCTGCTGGATATTTTACCCTTGTATAAAGTAGAAACCACCATATTTTTCCTTAAGTGAAACCCCTAACCAACACCGGGAGGCCCCAACCCACAAACCCAAAAAAAAAAAAAAAAAAAAGAGGGAAAGTCAGCTGTGAGGAATGAGCGCCCGTCGGGGCCTTCCTCCTATAGGAAAAGGCGTTTGATTGTCAATGATAGAGGAGCTTTCCTTTCAATTTCTCAAGTCAATGCATAAGATCTTGAAGAGCAAGCAGCTTCCTCAGACTGACCTGATAATCAATTTTTCTTTTTTTGGTCAGAACCTGATAATCAATTGAGGTGTTGACAATATGTTTGTTTTTCATACCGAGATATCTCTCTCTCTCTCTCTCTCTCTCTTTTGCAGGAATTTTTTTCGGCAATCCGTTCCCATGCTGCAGAGAGTCAAATCTGAATGGCTCTGTTAATTAAAAAAAATTGAGAAAATGCTAATAATATATATTTTTATGGCAACGTGCCTGCGATCCATATCGAAATTAAGCGAGTCCTCTCGTCCGCTCTGAATAAAAGTGAAATTCCTCATTCTTTTCCCCTTAATATTTGAGGGAAATCTCGAGTTCCTAATTCCGATTTTTCCCGATAAAAGAAATCGGCTAAAACAAGTTAAAGCGGTATCCTAGACAAACGAGGGTTGGTGGAGAAGTCATGCTTGACCTACCTCCTAATTTCCCTTTATAGGATCGAGGAAAACGCGGAAACAGTTGGCAATTGCTATTGGCGACCCAGACATGAATTGAATTGGAGTTGCTTCATCGTTTCAAGATAGTTAATTTTTTCCAATGGCACAAATAGCACACAATGCAGTTGAGATTTCATTAAAAGACTCGCGATATTTAATTTAGACGGAGATGTGGTTCAACGCTATAATTAATCTACAATCCTTTTATTAATACGAAGGGAATATCTGTTGACGTGGGCTACGTTTACCCGGTTGTTAAAAACACCCGACTTAATTCTTTTGAGAAATTTTTTGAATTTTTAAGTTCGAATTACGTTATGCTAAACGGCGCTGATAGCTAGAATTTTTAATGGTACTGTTTTGACCAATAATTTTGAGGTTGCAAGAGGTGGACAACCCAAGGTGGATCCTTATTTTTCTAGTTTATGTAAGTCATAACATTCAAGTAATATGATATTCATAAGAAATTTGAGTGTAACTGTCAGATACATGATGGACGTTTCTTCACTAGATAATAACAATATTTAATGAATGATGACATCTACTGACCTTTTTTCTATTTAAAGACACGGATTTAAGTGATTACATTCAAATAATTAGATATTTATGAATGTTTCAACTGTAACTTTTAAAATGGTAGATATTATTAATGCCAAAAATCAACATCGGCCGATATTCCTCCAAATTTGGAAGGAAAATAAAAGCTAAGAACTCAAAGAATGCAAGTGCCATTTATACAGATTCTCGAAGATTTTAATAATATCCGCCAGATAATTGTGCGGTTGGTGCTAGCGCTAATCCATCGTCAAAATTCGAAAATTACCTAAAATAGAAAAGGTCAAATTCTTTCGAAATCGCCAAAGATCACTAGGAGAAGATTACAAGGAGAATTCCATAGATAATGACGATGCCCAAGTCCGACGTTTCTTTTCCTGCTGATCAACACGGGGGAGTGAAGGCACCCGTTCTTATCTCCTCGTCTTCCTCGCTCATCACTTCTGTATAAAATCCAACCTCCACAGCCTGCAGACAATTCACAGTTCACCCAGCCTACGCACAAGCCCCCTTCTCAGTTCGTTTCCGAGACAGCGAGAGAAACCATGTACAAGGTTGCAAGTGCTTCCGAGTACCTGGTCATCACCGGGGTCGGCATCGCCGACATCAAGATAGCGAAGAAGGGATGGGTCCTTCCCGGTCAGTCCTGCGCCGTCTTCGACGTGTCGCCGGTCAATTACACGTTCGAAGTGCAGGCCATGAGCGCCGAGAAGCTGCCCTTCATCCTTCCAGCCGTGTTCACCATCGGTCCCAAGGTCGACGATGATGAGAGCCTCCACAAATATGCCAAACTCATCTCCCCCCACGACAAGCTCTCCAACCACGTGAAGGAGCTCGTCCAGGGGATCATCGAGGGGGAGACGCGTGTGCTGGCGGCCTCAATGACCATGGAAGAGATCTTCCGAGGCACCAAGGAGTTCAAGGGGGAGGTGTTTGAGAAGGTCCAGCTCGAGCTCAATCAGTTCGGCCTGCTGATCTATAACGCGAACGTGAAGCAGCTGGTGGATGTCCCGGGGCACGAGTACTTCTCTTACTTGGGCCAGAAGACGCAGATGGAGGCGGCAAACCAGGCCAAGATCGACGTGTCTGAGGCAGGATGAAGGGCGAGATTGGGTCCAAGAGTAGGGAAGGGCAGACCTTGCAAAACGCGGCAAAGATTGACGCGGAGACGAAGATCATCGCGACGCAGAGGCAAGGGGAGGGGAAGAAGGAGGAGATCAGGGTGAGGACGCAGGTGAAGGTCTACGAGAATGAAAGGGAGGCCGAGGTCGCGGAGGCCAACGCCGAGCTGGCGAAGAAGAAGGCGGGTTGGACCAAGGAGGCCGAGGTGGCGCAGGTGGAGGCCGCCAAGTCGGTGGCACTGAGGGAGGCCGAGCTGCAGGGGGAGGTCGAGAGGATGAACGCCCTGACACGGACCGAGAAGCTCAAGGCCGAGTTCCTGAGTAAGGCCAGCGTAGAGTACGAAACCAAGGTAAACCCCGCATCTCTCTCGCCCCTGCAAGTCAAGGGAACAAGGTTCCTAAACTGTCGTATAATCCGCATAGTCTATTGATAATGTCAGGATTCTCTTCAATAGGGTTTCGCTTTCAATGCAATTGCATACCCTAGTCATTGTCAAGAAAGAATTATAGGTACAGCCAGATAGAACTTAAGAACTGTCCTGCTTTATTCCGTTTACATCAGAAGATGCGCTTGATGTTTATGAATGACATTGCAATGTTCGTCATACACCTTATGTCTATAGGCTAATTTTTTGATATGTACGTGTAATATCTAGTAAGGGTACGAGAAGTTAATTTAAAGGTACCTAAAAGCGAGCGCTGAGGGCATATAGCCCGACATGTCGATTTGAAATGTTAGTGACCTTTTAGGAGCTCAAAATAATTGGTTTTATGCTGGAATGTTGCTTGACAAGAATGCTGATGTTGCGTTTGGTGTCTAAAGAAGAGTCAACCATAGCCTGTCAAGAAAATAGTTGCTTGAGTGAATGGAAATTTCGGTTATGATTGAACTCTCTCAAGTGACGCTTCCTTTTTGGAACCTGGATCTAAGGTACAAGAAGCAAACTGGGAGCTGTACAGGAAGCAGAAAGCCGCGGAGGCAGTCCTGTACGAGAAGGAGAAGGAGGCGGAGGCCCAGAAGGCGATCGCCGAGGCCAGCTTCTACTCGAGGCAGCAGCTCGCCGACGCGGAGTTCTACGCCAAGAAGAGAGAGGCCGAGGCGCTCGTGGCATCGGCCCAAGCCCAGGGCACTTATCTGCGGACCCTGCTGGAGGCGCTGGGGGGCAACTACGCCGCCCTCAGGGATTACATGATGATCAACAACGGCGTGCTCCAAGAGATGGCGAAGGTGAACGCGGATGCCATCAAGGGGCTAAAGCCGAAGATCAGCATTTGGACCAGCGGCGGAGAAGGGGGCGACGGAAGCGGAAGCGGGAGCGGGACTGGCAACGCGATGAAGGACATCGCCGGGGTTTACCGGATGCTGCCTCCGCTGTTCAAGACGGTGGAGGAGCAAACGGGGATGCTTCCGCCGGCGTGGATGGGCAGCTTGACCGACTCGTCCAGTCAGACCAATCCAAAATAAGTGGGAGCCGATCGAAGGCCGAGAGGTTCTGCTGCTTCGGCGCCATGTGACTCGAATGATTATTTGAGTTTTTGAGATTGTGTTAGGTAGGTAGGTAGGTCTATTGGTTTTGTGAAGTAGGAGAACATTTTGATGGAATATTTTCTATTTGCGCACTATACTATCCTGTTCAAAGTTCTATTGATTGAAAAGCTTTCACGAATTTAATTTTCGACGGACATATTCTGTGGAAAATTAAGAGATACCGTCGAAGCTTTCCTAGGAAAATTGTCTACCTTTCATCATGACGAAGATGGCGGAGCATCGCATTACGGATGTTGATGTCGCATACCCACAGTAAGCTAGCTTCAGTCGGGATCATGCCTAGCGTTCCACACCTAATTGTCCGATACCTCCATCCAATACAAAAATTCATGCAGTATATGTTTCCATCTCATTCACAAGAATTGCTTCTTTTTGTTAAAATATATTTCGAATATAAGTCTATTGAACGATATTCAGCCTAAATAAATTGGACTCACTGATCTCATGATTTTTATTGGAATGTGATTCAAAAGCAGGGGTCTCGCTGTCTAGTAAGCGCCCTTGGCTGCTAGAGTTTTTTTTTTTTTTTTTTTAAAATTATATGTTAAACCGTATTTTATTGATAATTTGGGTTTAGTTCTATTAATAGTTGCTGCTGCCTATACATAATATATATTTTTTCTTATATTTGAAAGCTGTAACGTAGAGGTGGAATGCACTAATTATACTGGTGGATGTAGAATCTCGTGTTTGAGTTTCTCTTTCTTACTTTTGTTGTCTAATTCCATGTATTTGTGCGTCAATAGTTTAACAATTTCGCGGCACTTATTCTTCGGTCCAGCTTTATTTATGTTCAACCCACAATTGTCAGAAGAAGAAGAAGAAAAAGAAGAATGCGTATGGAATTTCACTTTGCATTCATTTCTCTGCATGCGTAGAAGATAAAAAAAGCAACGGAAAGAACATGGGTTTTTCATTATCTCTGACTCTCTTGAGTCTTTACTTGCCACTTCACAAAGCTGAAACGGCTGTCAGAGGAGAGATCTGCTCAGCCAGCAAATATGGAAATCCCACTACATGTACATTAATTGAGACTCATCTGCTTACTTGCTATAAAAATGTGGAGAGATCTGTTCAGCCAGCAGATATGGAAATCCCACTACATGATAAGTATTACGAAAATTTAGGACGACAAGCAAGTTAGATGATAGATGGAATGAAGGAAATGAAACGTAGGTCGGTCCAAATATTGGCACCTATGTTTGAGATAGAGCAATACAAAATATCATTATAGAAACAAGCGATATAATAGAAATTATAATCACTCAAATACTCTCTCAATGTCTTCCGATTTCCAATTACACCTACTCACTCATTCAGTATTTAATCCCTCGCAATTTCGAGTAAAATTTTAGTCAAAGAAGTATATAAATTCTAATCACATCTCTCCACATTTTTATAGCAAGTAAGTAGATGAGTCTCGATTAATGGATATGTAGTGGGATTTCCATATCTGCTGGCTGAACAGATCTCTCCACATTTTTATAGCAAGAAAGCAGATGAGTCTCAATTAATGTACATGTAGTGGGATTTCCATATTTGCTGGCTGAGCAGATCTCTCCTCTGGCAGCCGTTTCAGCTCTGTGGAGTGGGGAACCTACTGAGACCCAAACAAAAATACGAATGGAGTGTAAAAAACAAATTTGCTCTCGTGGCCGAGCCGGGCCTCGAGGCCCTGGCCAAGGTCCGCTCCCGTCCACTGACAGAGCCTAAAAAGTTTGGCCCAGTTCGCTCATTTTGTGGGCGGGCCTGGGCAGGCCCATGACTTGGCTCCCGCCCGCCCGCTGATCATGGGTATTTTGGACGCACCGAAGTTAGGTCTTTGACGGTTCATTCGTTGGTGTCGTGTCGTCATTTTCTCTCTGGCCTCGAATAATAAGGCAATGAACTGGATTTTTAACACAATGTCGTGTAATGACTGTTGTCCCACTCTTGTGCATATGGAGAGCAAAATGAGGGATAAGTTTATTAGAAATTATAAATCTTGTCATGAAAGTATAATTGAGTTTTAAAATTTTCAATAAATATAATTAAGTCCTAAAACTTATTTAATTATTTTGATCAAGTCCTTATGTTGATTGCACATTTTAATTTTTAGGAATTTTGAATTTTCATGACAAATTTTAGAATTTGATTGTACTTTTAAAACATTTTAAGATTAGATTGCATTTTTGTGATAAGTTTTAGACTTGATTGTACCTTTTTGAAAATTTTAATACGTAATTACACTTTTAGAATAATTTTTGAAATTTTCAGTGCACTTAACGCTTGTTTTTAAGTACCGTACAAATTCTTTCTAGTCCCAATGACGATTCTTTAGCAAAACGTTGAATCTGCCGTGGTTATTCGATATCCTCCTTTGTTTATTCAATCCGTTAAGGCTAAGCTACTACTGACGGTTGGGTAAATATTGATCCGCCTTTGTCCGAATAATTCTCTCTTTAGTCGGAATGAGTTCTATGATAACTCTTGAACCTTTTCTCCCCCTAGCCGGAGGAAGCGTATACCTGTAACTCTTATTTTTTCAAGGTAGTCCTCAATTTTATAAAAATAGTTGATCACAAAACTTGATTGACCAATCACCATTGTTCGTGTGTTATAAATCTCATCCTACTAGCACCATGTATGTAATACATTTCACTTTCAATTGATAAGTTACACACGTGATGGGAAAAAGTATCAAAAAAATCATAAACCTATGGTATTAATATTAATTTAGTCATAAACCTTTCAAGTATATCAATTTAGTTCTAAATATTTTTATATTGGTAAGAATTTAGTCTATTCAACTAAATTTGATTGGCGGTGCTAACATGGTTGTTGGCCGTTTGATGATTGCTAACGTGGTAATTTTTAATTTTTTTTATTAATTTTTTTCTTTCTTCTCTTCTTCTTCCTCCTTGGATTCCTTTAGTGGTCGGGTAGCTGGCGAGTCTTTGGTGAGGCTTGTCGACCATTGGGCGAGGGCCACCAAGCCTTTGCTGGTTGTCAACAAGGGTTGCAGCCCTTGCCTAGTGGCCTGCGAGCTGCTAGAGGCTTACTGGCCATTGTTGGAGAAGAAGGCCTAGAGGAAGAAGAAGAAAAAGAAAAGGAAGAGGAAAAAGAAAGAGGAAAAAAATAGAAGAAAAGGAAAAAATGGCCATGTTAGCATTCGTTAGCCGATCGACATTCATGTTAGAGCTGATAGGTCAAATTTGGCCGGATAGACTGAATTGATATTAATGTAAAAATATTTATGACTAAATTGATTAAAGATTTATGACTAAATTGGTACAAATACCATAGGTTTATGACTTTTTACCCTATGATCAAATCCTATGATCCAAGGCAAGCCGAGAAATTTGATTTGCGAAGGCAAACCTAAGATTTTTATTCTTTTTATTTTCTTCTTTTGTTGCGCACTTTTTGGGAGAAGCAAGTGACAAGATTGCAGATTTCTATTTGTTGAATGGCTTCCTCTAGACTCCTAGAGTTCCATTCTCAATTTTTTGGATTTTTTTTGTCTCTATGTTTAAGTGCTGCTACTGATAATTTTTGTTTTAAAATTTTCTTTTTATCTGATGGGAATTTGCAGTTCTTCATGTGGTTGCTCATGATATATTCAATTTTAAGCTATAGTTGTGAAATTTCTCATTTGGTTGGTGAAAGTTTCTTAAATTTCTCATTAATCAATTTTTTTGCAATGAAGTCGCAATGTGGACTCTGTTTTTGCTTTTCTTCCCGTCATGGCGCACTCCCAAGTTGAACCGGACGTTGTTCTTGCTCCTCCGAGGATGTGATTGAATCCCTCATTCGCACACGAAAACGCGTCCGGGGTTTTAATTTTTTATTCATTTAATTCTCCTAATTTTTTCTTTTATCAACCTTTTCTTTCTTAAAAATTTTCCCTTCTTTTTTCTTTTAGAAAATTTAAAGTTCTTTTCCGATGTGGCACTTGCTGGGCGCCACATTGACACCATGTGTTTTAATAAAATAACAAAAAAAAGCCATGTCTGCATTTTTCATTAGTCAAATTAGATAGAATTAATTGAGGAACTTGATTACACAAATTTAACGAATTTCAGGATTTAATTGCTTATTTTTAATTTTTTATAACTTAATTATACTTTTGCCACAAATTTTAAAACTTCTGGTACAGTTACACCTTTATTTTGTTCCTTCTTTGCGGGGAGAGTTCCTAAATGTATTTTGTCCAAAAAATAATCAACTAAACATGTTAAGCAGTTTTCTTGAAAATTAGGGGTGGGGAGGCCGTGTGAGCTCCTCATTCCCTTTTAAGACCAAGGTTTGGTTTAATACTCTAATAATCTAACATCCTTGTTTAATAAGAAGGGAATATGTATTGACGTGGGCATCTTTTATCTGATCCTTGCAACGGAATTTCCTTATTATTTTCGACAATTAAAAAAAAAAACTGACTAATTCTTTTTGAGAATTATCAAATTTTGAGGATGTATTGCGCTAACAATACGGGTTAGTTAGCTAAAATTTCTAATGGTGCTATTTCGACCACAAACTTTAGTTTGTAAGAGGAGGGCAATAGAAAGTGTATCTCTATCTTTCTAGTTTATGTAACAAAACAAATCAGAAGTCACAATATTAAGAAATTTGAGTGCACTTTTAAATGCATGATGTATATTTCTCAATCAAATAATAATAATAGTAATATGTAGTACGGTAAATTTTCAAATAAGATCCAAAGTGTTTTCATTTTCTCAAATAAGAATCTAAAATGGACCTTATTTCTAATAAAGATTCGAAGTTACCATGTTAGTCTAAAAGAAGGACCTAACCTCACGGGCTAATCAAGGGCATTTTCATCATTTAATTTTTTGAACTTTTTTCCCCCTTTTTTCTTGTATTAGATGAAAAATAAATTAAAAAAAAGGAAGAGGAATGGAAAATGGCAAGCACTTGCAGGTCCCTATCGTTGCTGCCCCACCATTGCCAGGTTTGGGCTGGCCATGGTGGGATATAGTCGATCAATGGTTGGCAAGGGTCACTAGCCTTCCCCTAGATTTTGTTGAAGGTCGCTACGAGCGAGGGTCAATCGGTGAGATTAGATCTTTATTTGAAACTGTTATGACTACTTCAGGCCTTTATTTAAAACTGTCATAACCACTTTATGCCCTTATTTAATAAAATGAGAGCACTTAAGGGTTTATTTGGAATTTTTCCTAATTAGTATGATAAAATCTACTTTCCTTTTTTTTTTTTTTATATATAAAGAAACATATTTAATTGATAACATTTAAATAATGAGAGATTTATGAATGATTCAACTAAAACTTTTAAAATAGTGCATATTATTCTCCGGCGAAGAATCAGTATTGGTGTTTATTCCTCCAAATTTGGGGGAAAAAATTAAGAACTCAAAAAGTTAAGTGCAACTTTTGACCTTGGCTTATCCTACCTAAGATTGATCTTGTAATATTTTTTAGGTCCTTGCATATCTTCATTCGTGAGAATCGATTCAACGGGGCTAATTTCACTTAGATTTGTTTCTTCTAAATAAAATAGGGAAATAGATCATATCATACTATATGATGTTTTTATTTGATCGAGCAATATCTATTGCGTGTTTAAAAGTTGCGCTAAAATTTCTTATGAATTTTGCATTAATTCGGTTTTTTACATAAACTAGAAAGACGGATTCGCTTCCGGTTGCCTACCTCTTACAAACTGAAATTAATGGAAAATATAGCACCTCTAAAATTCTATCCGACTGTACCGTTTTGCGAGCGCAAATCCATCCTCGAAATTTGGAAAATTCCCTAAAAGGAACAGATCAGATTTTTTCCGGAATTGCCAAAGATAACAAGGAAAATTCCATTTCAATGATGAGGAAGACGATGCGAAGGTCAATCGATATTCCTTTCCTACTGATCAGCAAAGCCTACGAATGAATAACCTACAACCACTTCTCCCAGCCTACGAGTAAGCCTTTCAGCTTGTTTTTTGAGCAGTGAGAACTGAGAAGAGAACATGTACCGAGTAGCGAACGCTTCGGAATTTTTGGTCATCACCGGCTTTGGCATCTCCGACATAAAGATAGTGAAGAAGGGATGGGTCCTCCCTGGACAGTCCTGCGCTGTCTTCGATGTGACGCCGGTGAACTACACCTTCGAGCTCCAAGCCATGAGCGCCGAGAAGCTCCCTTTCGTCCTCCCCGCGGTATTCACCATCGGGCCCCGTGTCGATGATGAGGCAAGCCTCGTGAAGTACGCGAAGCTCTTGTCCCCCCACGACAAGCTGTCCCACCACGCCAAAGAGCTCGTCCAAGGGATCATCGAGGGAGAGACTCGAGTCCTCGCAGCCTCGATGACCATGGAAGAGATCTTCCGGGGCGCCAAGGAGTTCAAGCAAGAGGTGTTCGGGAAAGTCCAGCTCGAGCTCAACCAATTTGGCCTGCTGATCTATAACGCGAACGTTAAGCAACTGGTGGATCTCCCAGGGCATGAGTACTTCTCTTACTTGGGCCAAAAGACGCAGGTGGAGGCGGCGAACCAAGCAAAGGTTGACGTGTCGGAGGCCAGGATGAAGGGTGAGATTGGGGCCAAGCTTAGTGAAGCGCAAACTTTGCAAAACGCGGCAAAGATTGATGCAGAGACAAAGATAATTGCGACACAGAGACAGGGGGAGGGGAAGGAGGAGGAGATCGGGGTGAGAACACAAGTGATGGTCTATGAGAACGAAAGAGAGGCCGAGGTCGCGGAGGCTAACGCAGAGTTGGCAAAGAAGAAGGCAGGTTGGACTAAGGAGGCCGAGGTGGCGCAGGTGGAGGGCGCTAAATCAGTGGCGCTGAGAGAGGCCCAGCTGCAGTGGGAGGTCGAGAGGATGAACGGCCTGACGCTGACGGAAAAGCTCAAGGCCGAGTTTTTGAGCCAGGCCACTGTAGATTACGAAACCAAGGTAAACCCGGCATCTCTCTTGGCATAGTCTATTGATAATGTTAGGATTTTCTCTAATGGGATTTCGCTTTCAATACGAATGCATCCCCTAGTCATCGGCAAGAAAGAATAGTAAAGTAGGACCAGAGAGAACAAAGGAAACTGTCATGCTTTATTTGGTTTACATTAGAAGACGCTTCGCTTGATGTTCATAAAAAACATTACATCCTTCGTCCTGATCAAGGACCAATACCCCTATGTTTATATTCGAGTTGTTCAACATGTATAGGTGAGATGGAGCAAGAGTACCATAGGTTAATTTAAAGGTACGTAAAATTAAGCAAACTATGTTTATATTCGGGCATGTAGCCTGACATAGCAATTCAAAAGGCTGGTGACCTTCTAGAATCTCAAAATAATTGGTACTATGCTGGAATGTTGCTTCACATGTACGAGAATGTTGATGTTACATTTGGTGTCTCAAGAGGAGTCAGCCATAGTCTGTCAAGTAGATGGTTGGCTGAGGGGATGGAGACTGTGGTTATGATTGAACTCTCTCAAAGGACACTGGCATTTTTGAATCTAAATCTAAGGTACAAGAAGCAAACTGGGAGCTCTACAGGAAGCAGAAAGACACGGAAGCAGTCCTGTACGAGAAGGAGAAGGAGGCGGAGGCCCAGAAGGCGATTGCTGTGGCTGGCTTGTTCGCGAGGCAGCAGCTTGCCGATGCCGAGTTCTATGCCAAGAAGAGAGAGACCGAGGCACTCTGGCATTGGCCCAAGCCCAGGGCACTTATCTGCGAACGCTGCTCGAAGCACTGGGGGGCGACTACGCCGCCCTCAGGGATTACATGATGATCAACAACGGCGTGTTCCAAGAGATGGCGAAAGTGAATGCGCAGGCCATCAAGGGGCTGCAACCAAAGATCAGCATTTGGACCAGCGGTGGAGAAGGGGGCGACAGAAGCGGGAGCCGGACCGGCAATGCGATGAAGGACGTTGCTGGGGTTTACCATATGTTGCCGCCACTGTTCAAGACGGTGGAGGAGCAAACTGGGATGCACCCACCGGCGTGGATGGGCATGTCAAGTCCGTCCAATCCAAATTAAGTGGGAGTCAATTGAAAGCTAAGAGTTCTGCTTCAGCATCACGAATAATTATGTTGAATTGTGGAGGTGTGTTAATTTGGTCTTCCGGTTTTGTGAAGTACTAGAACGTGAATAATTTTTTTATTTGCGCACTATACTATCCTTATCAAAGTTTTATTGCTTGAAAAGCTTTCACGAATTTATTTCTGAACGATAATAATCATATTCCGTCGAAAATAAGACATCCTCGAAGCTTTTCTATGAAAATTGTCTCCCTTTCATCCTGATGAAGATGGCGAGCATCGCAACCGTGACGTTGGTGTTGCATTCCAAAAGAGCTAGGGGGCCAGCTTCAATCTTTCTCGTGCCAAGTGATCCACAGCTCATTGCCCGGTGCCTCCATCCAATGCAAAAGGTCACGCCTTGTATAACTGTTCCCCCCTTCTTCTTCGCAGGATTCCTGGGAATTTGCTTCCTCTTCATGGAGTAAAGATTGAGAAGTTCCAGAGATATTCCTCTAATACGTCAGGACCAAATAATCTAATTCTGAAAAATAAAAAAAGGAAGGAAATAAGGGGACCTATTGAGACCCAAACAAAAAATATAAATTGAATATATATAAAAAAAATCTACTCTCACGGGCCCGCTTCCACCTGCTAACTGGGCCTACAAAATTCAGCCTAGACATTTTGGTGGGCGAGCCCGCGCACGCCCATGAGCTGCCCACCCGTTGATCAAGTGTAGGTTTTTTTTTTTTTTTTTTTTTGGGCTAAGAACAAGTGGTAGTTTAACACACCAAAGCTTGGCTTTTAGTCGCTCTTTTATTAGTGCCGTGTCCTCATTTTATTTTTGGCATAGAATCATTGTTGTAATTATGGGTTAATGGATCGACGAAAGTGAGCAAAATGAGATATATTTCTTCATGTCATGTACTTCTTTAATTTGTGTATCTCTTGGATTCGTGTATTTTTAGTTCATGTATATCTTCAATACATGACCTCTCATACTCTACAAATTGATTTGAACTATTTTTCATTCACAAGGACAAAAAAGGAAAAATGACACATCTCTTCACTTTATTTTTGTTTAAGTGTGTTGGTTTCATGAAAAGTTCAATTGTCCTATTTGCATAGATTAGAATATTTAAATAATAAAACACACATTTATATAATAGCTCAAATTTTTATAATAGTTAGCAATGGTCTCACCAAATCTAACATGGTATCGAGTTGAAGATCTTGAGTTCGAATTTTTCCAAGACATATTTGCCTCCTAGTTAAATTTAGTGCTAATACAAACAGCTTCAAGGTGTCATATTTTGGGAGGCGTAGTTTGTGAATATGCATATCACCGTTAAGAACTATTCGCTTTAAGAAAATTTGATAATCCATACCCCACCTCCTGTTTAATACTATTGTAATTGTATAAGAGCTGTGCAAGTTCAAATTTGGTTTGTAATTGTATCTTTCTTTACTTGTTAAGAAGAAATATTTAATATTTTTATTGCTTTATCAAAGTTATTTTTCCTGTTTAATGTTTTCAGATTACAACAAATAATATTACGTATATATTTTCCAACGATCTTATAGCGATTTGTTTCTTTACTGTTAATGGGTTCATTAGAAAATCGAGATGGCTAATAACAATCAAGTAAATAATAATGTCTAGAATGTTTCTAGAGATGTTCCTTTAGTTGATTCGATCGCAGCTATTAGAGAGATTCAGACCTCAAGGCCTAGTTTTGTGGCAATAAATGTTGCGGGCCTTCAGGTTAAGACCATTTTTGGGGTTACACGCACTAATCGCATGGCTGATTTATCTAATATTGGTTTTTAAAATAGTACAGGTCAAGTGACATATGATTCGGTTTCTTGAGGGGTGGCTCAACAGACTTTGTCCACTTTGTTGACTACTACCTCTAGTAACACCAAATGAGAAAATTGGAGAAATTCACTGGTTTAAGTTTTAAGCAATGGTAGCAAAATACGTTTTTCCATCTGGTCATGTTGAATCTGATTAAGTACTTATAGGAGGTGTGCTTGTAATTAGTTTATATGAGTGAGATGTCACGAAACTCGAGGTGTTGGAGGCTTGGAAGCACGGTGACTTCTTATACCGAAACTATATCCTCAATTGTTGAGTAAATTCCCTATATAATATTTATCACAATATTAGAATTGCCAAACGGTCATGAGAGTCCTCTAAAAAGAATTATAAGATAGAGGACACAAGTGATAAGAAATTTGTGGTTGCCAAATTACTAGACTTTAAGATGTAATGAGTTAGGTTTAGGGATTGCATAAAATTTTGAATGACATCTTTGCTGAAATCATTTCAAGTGGTGGTCATTATTGAGAAGCTACCTTTGGCTTGATCATATTTCAAAAATTATTTAAAGCACAAATTAAAAAAGCGGAGGCTTGAAGATCATATTCAACATCTTAGAATTGAGGAGGACAATAGGAGGAATGCAAACCCTCTTGTAAAGCCAAAGGCTAACATATTTGAGTCTTCCAAATCCAATTAAGACAGGAAGAGGAAGTAGTCTTTTCGAGGAAAAGGAAAATAAAAGGAACAGTTCCAAAAACTCCAAGGAACGTATGTTGTTTGCAATAAGCTTGGTCATCGAGTTAAAAGATTGCAAGGAGCACTTGAATTGGTGGTTGTACATAAGTGCCACAAATCACATTTGTATGAACAAATAACTTTTATCATCTTATGATAAGGCTAAGGAAGAGGAGAAACTCTATATGGCTAGCTCTTCATCATCAAAGATTGTCGGGAGAAAAAAGGTGATTATGAATTTCACATCCAATAAGGAGATCACGTTGCTAAATGCACTGCATGTACCGAAGATTTGGAATAATCTAATTTTTAACCCCATATATATCAAGAAGGGCTTCAAAATTATATTTGAGTCTAACAAAATTGTATTTTCCAAAGGGGAGATTTATATGGGAAAATAGTACTTGTATAATGACCTGTTTAGGGCCAATGTAGCTTTCCTTGATGTAAACTTGAAATTCTTATACCCAAATACTTTTATAAAGTCTTTAGTTTACACTGTTGTGTCCTTATTTATGGCATGGTAGATTAATACATGTAAACTATAGTGCAATGAAGATAAAAGTAAATTTGGGTTAAATAAAAAGATTTGAGTTGGATGCCTGTTACAAGTGTGAGATTTGTATTGGGGGTAAGTTTACTAAGAAATCTTTCAAATCCATTGAAAGAACGAATGATCCTCTACCATTAGTCCATAGTGATTTATGTGATTTAAAGTTTGTAGAAAGTAGAGGTGGAAAAAAGTACTTCATCACTTTTGTGGATGACCATTCTCGATTTTGCTACGTTTATTTGTTATCTAGCAAAGATAAGGCTATATGCATGTTTGTCAAATATAAAAATGAGTCAAGAACTAACTTGATAAATGAATCAAAGTGTCTAAGTCCGATATAGGAGGAGAATATGGTTCTATCAATTTAAAGGAGTTATGCGTTAGCTTGGGAATAATTATCCAAACAATTGCACCTTATACTCCGCAGTAAAATGGAGTTGATGAATGAAAAAATAGAATTCTAAAGGAGATGACTATGGCCATGCTCTTACGTTTGGGTTTACTTTTAAACTTGTTAGGGGAGGGGAGGGGAAGGGGGGGGGAGACAGTTTTAATTGTAAACTATATTCATAATAAGACTCCATATGAGTTATGGAATGTGATAGTACCATCTTACAAAATTTTGAAAGTGTGGAAGTGCCTAGCCAAGGTGATGATTTTTCCTTCTAAACAAACTTGGTCTTGATTGGGAGTTAAAACAATGAATTGCATAGGCATTAGTTATACTCAAAATAGCAATATATACAGATTTTTGGTTCATAAATATGAGAATGTGGAAATCCATGCCAATACTATCTTAGAATGAAGGGATGTTGAATTTTTGAAGATATATATCATTTGAAGAGATATAAGGGTGAACATTGTTAGGAGGGATTTTGAATGGTTGTTAACTGCATTAACAAATGACCCTGTGTCTATTGAAGTTTAGAAATAGCTTATTGATTTTGTTCATTAACGAGCCTTATGACCCCTGCATTTTCAGATTATATGTAAGATAGACCATCATGTGTTGTACATTGTTCTTGAAGTGGGATATAATGTGAGTTAGATCTAGGTTCGTGCTCAAGAAGTTCCGTAATTTCTTCAGTTTTGTAGTGAATTGAATCATGATTTTCTAATACAAATATCAAAACTTCAACAGTATAGCCTGTTGTGTGCTTGACAAACAACACAAAGGAAGCCTTTCCAAGGACAGTATAGTGAATTCGATCCTCATAATTAATCCTATTACATCTAATTTTGCTTAGGCATTTAGTCCCTCGAAGACATATTAACCACTTTAGCATCACAATTGATTTTGTCCTATCCTAGCTATCATGAGAAATGACATCAACTCTTGATCAATTTGTGCACGAGAGGACAACCTTTCTCTTCAGAGATGCTCTATAATGATAAACATTCCATCCCTAGATTCCTAACAGAAACATCCTGACGTCACTTTTACAAAGTAGTTGAATCAACCCTTCCACATCTCGAAGCCACAAAACCCCATCTTTAGCTAACGTGAGCATGGGATAAATCAAAGCATGATATGTGGACATGATATTGTAATAATCTGTCTATAGTTGTAAAAAGCTATTTTTAACTTTTGGGATCTTATAACCTCTCCTTCGGACAATTTTTGTCTAGTGTCATTATTGACCTCTTGAAATATAAAATTTGTTCAAGGAAAATTTTTTAGTTCATTCTTTACAAGAACAGTTTCTAAATTGGAAATTTTCAAGTAAATTCACAAATCACAAACTATGCAAATTGACAAATTTATTAATTAAGTTCTAAACCTATTATTTAGATTTTCATGCAGTCCAAAACTCTTCAATTATTCCAATGGAGAATTTGCAAGTATTTTCAAGCCAATAAATCTTGTGGTAAGATTTGTCAATTCCTTTGTAAGATTGAATGATTGTTTAGAGAAGAATTGTGAGGGCTAACCACATTATCAATTATTGATTATAAGTGGGAGTTGGAAAACATGAGTGTCGAGTGCCTTGAGTGTGTTGTAATCTCCACTCCATCTATTGCTCTACGATTTAATCCTATGTGGCTCTTGCCATGAAATAGGTTTTATTGACCAAATCCCATAAATCTGATATTCGATTGATTTTCTTGTTCTGCTTATTTTATTATTCTATCACTCATTTTGCATAATCATATAAAAAACTTTCAAAGTGACTTGAAAAGTGAAAATAAGTTTAGAGACAAGACTTAAGATTCTGGTCGTTGGTCAGTTAAATGAAGACGTAAAACATATGTAGCACTTGCGTTGTCCTTATCCCATTTAGTTTGATAAGCCTTTATCAAGTAATTCAATCAGATCCAACTACACTTGTCTATTAGAAAACTAAAAGGACACAAGGATGAACACGAAGTAGGAAGTTTCAAAATTCAAATGCAACAGTTGTTTTTTAGCCTCGTTTTATGGGCAAACCATACGGAAGGGCTCCGCAATTCGGGAAATTATACCCACACTGGTTCATGTTGTGATTTATTTGTTTGAACAAATTATAAGAACAAGACGAGATTATGAAATTATTTTGATTCCGCTAAGGCTAATAGCTGGAATTTGCAAATTCATGTCGCTATCATTTTGCCAAGACATACGGATGTTGAAACAATTTCCACAACTTGAATATTCTAAATTTAATCAATTTATTAGTTGGTGTAGCTATTAATATATTATTTCTTTACCCAAATATATATATGTCGATTGTTGAAATTTCTCAAATTCTTGTATATTAGAAACATTGGTTTTGAGGGAGACAAAAAAAGAAACGAGTGGGAATGAGGACATGGGGTCGTGAATGGAGTATACTCCGGGGTCATGCACGGAGTTCACAGACTGCGACATAGTTTGCATCAAACAAAATTATCCAAAGGAAGGGTAACGTGAATCTGTAAATGTGCTTAAATAAAAACTCCATTTATTTCATGAAAAATCATTTAATTTTCTTATGTTTAATTGTCATGTGCAAAGATAATGAAGGTTAGATTTTTTTTTTTAATAATTGGAAACTATGAAATATTTAAGAAAAAACTCATGTACGATACCGATAGTCTAATTTGGGCGTCTGGATCTTGGTTGAGGCCACCAAGGTCCCACTTCGGGGTGCTAGGACATAGGTATGGCCCATTCACTAGATTCTAAAATCATTATTAGCTAGATCCACTCGATAAAACCAAACTCCCAATTTCACTGACCAATCTGTTGTGATGTTATTCGAATATAGAGGTCATCAAAATCATAAGAATATTCAGCGATAGATAGCAATAGTCCTCGTGAGCCAGTGGTCACAACATGTTTCCTGCTTAGCAATTTGTAGAGCTGCTTGACAAGCCTGCCTATGCCAATGCTCATCCTAAGTCCGGATTCAAAGACGATGGCAACCCCTCATTTCACAGGGGTGTGAACCTCCCATGGTAACTGATAGGCGTTGCTAGCAATAGAATTGACATTTAATACCTTTTGTCCTTTTAATTAGCGAAGAATGAGGTAATAAAAGCTTTTACTGGTGGATATATGCTTCGGTCACTTCAAGTCTTGTATTTTTTTTTCTTTTTATAACTATAGCGAAGATTACATTTTTTCATATGCTAGTTCATCCATGAACATTACTCCGGAAACTAGTAGATTATCCCATGTTCACCTCAAAATATTTTCGATATGGGGATGATTATGAAAAAAAAGAAGCATAAACCAATTATATGAATGTCCATGCAATCAGAAACTTTTCAATTTGATCATTTTAGTTCTAAATTTTTTTATCGATTTGCCAATGTAGTATTTCTAGCCTATTTTAACAAGTATCTATTGACATAGATGCCAATTGTCTCACATGCCACAGTAACAGCCTGTCAGATTTCCAATGATCCTCATCGAAATTCACATTTATGATTTTTTTTAATAAAAAAGTGACACTTAACTGATTCAATAAAAATTATTAGCATAAAAAAAAGTGAGCGTCATAATTTTTTTTTAACATTCCTAATATCTTTTAGCCAGAATTTGAGTATGAGAGGCGATTAATTAACTTGCCCCAAATATCCACTATTTAGATTGGAAATAAGATTTGATCAAAATAATTAAAACAATGAGAAGAAGCAATTTTTACTTGGTGCAAAGTTATGTGATTACATCAAAGTGTATTTATAATAGCGCTCGTCGGAGCCAGCTTCACCGGCCTTCGCGCAGGACCCTCCCATCTAAAACCCAAACTCAGATGCAAGACTCGTCGGGGCAGGGGAACTTTGAACACGGCCCTATGTCCGCTTTCCAAATAGTTTCTTTCTTGATCTCCCTCGCAATTGATTTCTCCAAGTTACACAAAGAATTCAGGAAATTTTGATCGAATCAATTTAAGACATAAATATATTGATCCCCACGACAACTGATTAAACAGTTCGATTTATGGGTCTCAAGCGAGGTCTGAACTGAACAGATTAAACTCCACGAAGCCTTATGAAGCAAAAGCTAGCAGTACCTGTGAAGCAAAGAGCAATGAGGGAAAGAAATCCTGAATTAACAGACTCTTCCTGAAGCCATTTCAATGACCTTCTCTCACTTTTCTTTTTAGGTTATGACGGTACAATTTTTTTTTTTTTTTGGCACTAGTATGACGGTACAATTGGTTGTGAAAAAAATTACTCAAAATCCCAAGCAATTCCGGCGCCTTTAGATATATGGAAATTGAGATCGTCCCATATTGAATACCATCAGATCTTGTATTAATACCAATTACCATATATATAAATATCTGGAGTCCATCTTGTGGCAAAATGTATCTCCCATATAGGACCAAGGGCATATCATTATTTTTAAACAAATTGCCACCGCCTTTCATGTCATTCGAGAAGTTTTAAATTAAATTCCGCCTTAAATGACATTCATATGGAAGATACTATGGAATGCCATTGAACGTGTATTTGATGTGATATTGCACTTTGTACAAATTTCCATACATAGATATCCCGATTAAAACTTGCTCATTTTCATTTATTTTTTGGGTTTATCCTGTGATTGCTTGGTAAAATTTAGCTATTTTTTAAATTCTGATCAAGGGCAGGTTACCCACATTTATTAGTTACTAAGCAATTCGTGGGAAACTATAACATCACGATCTAGTCTGTTAAATCCATTGATACAATCTCATGAAAATAATCCAAATTAGTTTGTCTACGCCACTGGCCACCAAAATGATCACTTTAATGCCCGTTATTATTAAAAAATAATCACTTCAATACTAAAAAAAATGTCATATCAAATAGAATTTTTAATTATAAATGCCATGTAATTTCCGTAGCCGGAATTTCTTGCCGGAGTTGGTACATAATTTTTTAAAATGTCCTCTCCACAAGTAGGAGCTGTCGACTGTGCAGAAAAAGACAACAAATAAGGCAAAAACCAGAGAGGAACACCGACGAAGGGGGAGAAGGCTAAGACTCACGGGGAGTGTGGGTTGAAAGGTGATGATACTGGGAAGGATGAACCTACTTTCCATCAGGCCGTGGGTTCCCTCGGTGAGCTGAAGGCAAAGGTGGAATCATTCTTAGAGATTGCAACTACCGTGCTCAATTTGGAAGCTTTGCAAAAAAGCTTTTTGGTCATCATCTCTCTAGAGTAGAACAAATGCTACAACCCGCGTCGTGCGAGTATGCAATGTTCGGGATAAATATGGGAGGCCATGAGTGAACGTGCACCAAATAAACAGGAGAGGATGGAATTATATTCTTAATACTCAAAGCTAGAGTCCACAAAATGGGTCCATTACCCATTTTTTGACTCATTTAATGGGCCGTGTCAAATATGGATTGCGTGAAAATATAAAAACAAGTCAAAAGGTGGGTTCAAAGTATCATAGTGGGTCTTAAACGAACCCATTTACATCTCAGTTCAACTAAATACCCATCGGTCTCTGAGAAAAATTGAACGGAAGATGGAATTTTATTCATAACAATCGAACCACTATAACAAACGGATTGACACGGCTCTAAGTATACTTGCAAAAACAAAGAATTGTTCGGAATCCACCGTCCTCGCACTCCCTCCCAAGGGATATCCGGCGTCGATGCAAGCCTGGTTGC
This sequence comes from Eucalyptus victrix, assembly GCA_016097545.1. Taxonomy (NCBI): domain Eukaryota; kingdom Viridiplantae; phylum Streptophyta; class Magnoliopsida; order Myrtales; family Myrtaceae; genus Eucalyptus; species Eucalyptus victrix. The sequence continues at coordinate 23,766,840 of CM027844.1, forward strand.
AGTCCGGGAACTCAAGACACCCCCCTAAATTCTTTTTCTTAATTCTGTTCGGAACTGATGTTTCTGAGAAGCACAAAATTTCAAGAAAGTTCAGCAATCAACGCAAGACATGATATAAATCATATGGACGTGGTGTTTCATTAATTTGAGCGAACAGATAAATGCGTTCTTCTTCAAGCCTTCGAGTCAAATGGGTCTCACCCTTGGTCTTAATTGAAACAGAAGAAACTAGGTAGAGACAGAAGAGAAGCTAGCAATACCTGCTAGACAAAGAGAAATGAGGCACAGAAGGACGATGAGCAAACAAACTCTTCGTGAAGCCATTTTAATTACCTCCTCTTCTCACTTCTCTTTAGGTTGTGATTGTATAGTTGGTTGTGAAAATTCACACAAAATCTCATCCTATACATAGGGAATTCGAGCACCACTATAATAGCGACCTTACGTAAGTGGATATTAAAAATCAGATTATCAATTGCCATAAAACAAATCTATACCTACCATTTAAGCCGATTTTTTGAGGACATATAATTATTTCGTATAGATTTGCTTCCATTTGGGTTAGTATGTCATAATGAAAGATTGTAAATTAAATTCCATTGAAATTTGCATTTTAGTGATATTGCATTTTTTACGCATGCCTAAAATTTCATTTTTTTTCTTTAAATTGTGATGAAAGGCAAAGCCCACATTTATTAGTTAATAAGGAATTCTCTAGAAACTATATCCCCACACTTATTAATTAATAAGGAATTTGCTAGAAACTATTCATATGTGTTGACAAAGTGCTTGCTCAAAGTAGATATTCGAAATTATCTTCTTTACGTGGCTCACGCGTGAAAGTTTTAAAATTTGTTTTAATCAAATTGTGACTCAAAATCAGTTTGCATCATACCCCAAGACTCCAGAATGCTCTAAAAGTATTATTTCCATTTGATTTCATAACTTAACAACTCCTAAATCGAACCCCACAGTTTAGAATTTACATAATTCCAAATTAATGCCCTAACTTGGAGAATTACTCAGATTAGCTGAACAAAGGGTTCGATCTTGTACCAAACATTGCGAAACAAAGGTAATCTAGATTCTAAAGGCCTTGATGGCCAAAGAAAAGCCCGATGTCGCCTTTTTAATGGAGACAAAGAACCCAAAATCAAAGCTTTCACGGATTCAATGCAACTTACGGTTTCCGCATTCATATATCATTAACCCAGTTGGAATAACAGGAGGATTATCGCTGATGTGGAATGACCAGGTATCTATTTAGGTGCTTCACTCTTCTCAATATTTGATAGATATGACTTGCAAGTTGGTACAGGAAGATAGAACCTTTTGTCTAATAGAACCTTTTGTCTAACCTGTATTCATGCCCCTTATAATTATAGCCAACGACAGGGGGTATGGGTTGAACTAGAATGATTGGTAGACTGAATAGCTTTCCGTGGTTATGTGTTGGGGGCTATAATGAAGTACTTTATCCATGGGAAAAACTTGGCAAGAGACCTGCGGAATCTCATCGTATGCTGTCTTTTCATTCTGTTCTGAATGATTGTGAACTAATGGAGATAGATAGCAAGGGATGTAAATTCACTTGGATGAATAATAGAGATGGGGATGAGATTGTCAAGGAACGGTTGGACCGGGCTCTATGTTCGATGGACTGGCGTATCCTATTCCCTGAGGCAGACGTGCTAGCAATACCGGCGGTGGGTTCCGATCATAGTCCGTTGATACTCCAAACTTCAGCACCGATCAAAAGGAGGCAGAAATTGTTCATCTATGAAGCCTATTGGAATGATGATGCAGAATGCAGCGAGGTCATATCTACGGTGTGGAATTCTATTTCTCCCAACCAGCCAATTTTTCTTTCTAAGTTGAAGTATATTAGCACAGCCTTATTTACTTGGAGTCGAGCTAAGTTTTCAAATGGATGGTCCAACACCATCATTCTACAAAACCAGCTACAAAATATGACCAACCAACATCATTTAAATTATAAAAGAGAGGAAGCTGCTAAAATCAAAGAGGACATTACAAGACTTTGGCAGTGAGAAGAGCAGCATTGGGCTTTGAGATCTCGAATACAATGGTTGAAGTGGGGGGATAAGAACACTCGATTTTTTCCTGCATCTACTCTACAAAGATGGTCTCGAAATCGCATTACTATACTTCAAGATGAGCAACAGTAGTGGATTCGTGACACTCGGGCCCTACAAGGTATGACAACGGCTTTCTTTTCGACATTATACACAACTCAGGGGTCGAGGGATTACGGTCCTATCCTTGCCCAATGTCCGCCGATTGTAAGTGATGAGATGAATGACCAGTTAATTGCTAAGGTTACAATAAATGAGGTCAGACAGGCCACATTCCAATTAGGGACTACAAAGGCCCCTAGCCCCGACGGACTAAGTGGTTTGTTCTATCAGACACATTGGGATATTATTAAAGATGATCTATTGCTCCAAGTACAGCACTTCCTAATGACAAGTCAGATGCCTCCCAGTATCAATCAGACTTTTCTTACTTTGATTCCCAAGGTACCCCATCCAGAAAAGCTAGAGCAATATCGCCCCATTAGCTTGTGTAACTTCGCCTACAAAATCATGTCCAAGGTGCTAGCTAACCGCCTTAAACCTTGCTTGAACTCTCTCATTTCTAAGGAACAGTCAACCTTTGTAAGTGGGAGGTAGATCCAGGACAACATCTTGATTGTGCAAGAGGTTCTTCACCAGTTTAAGATCAGGAAGAGAAAACACAAATTCAACGCAATCCTAAAGATAGACATGCAAAAGGCGTATGATCGGGTTGAGTGGGATTTCCTAAATGACTATCTCCACAAATTGGGCTTCCATCCCACATGGGTCCGATGGATTATGTAGTGTGTATCTACTACTTTCTTGAGTGTGAAATTTAATGGCGAGCCACTTCCCCACTTTTCCCCTTCGTGAGGTCTAAGACAAGGTGACCCCTTATCTCCATATTTGTTTATTCTGGTTGCAAACGTGTTATCAACCTTACTCAATCAAGCTGTCAGTATGGGACGCATTAAAGGTATACGTTTCAATCAATGGTGTTCAACCCCGTCCCATCTATTTTTCGCCGATGATGCTATTTTCTTTCTAGATGGGACTATTCGGGAATGTCAGAACATTGCTAGCATTATGAACCAGTATTGTCTGGCAACGGGTTAGGTTGTGAATCGCAATAAGTCCGGTATTATTTTCAGTAATTACTGTCCACTTGCCTTGCAAGATAATATGTCGGGTGAGCTAAAAGTACCGGTATTGACTAGGTGTGGAAAATACCTGGGATTACCGTTCGACTGGGGTCGATCTAAGAGGGAAATGTTCTCTTGGATTCTAGTGCATGTTCATGCCAAGTTGGAGGGCTAGAAGGGTAAGTTACTCTCCAAAGGCGGTAAGGAAGTACTTCTTAAATCTGTCATACAAGCCTTACCACATTATGCAATGTCTATTTTTAAGATTCTTTTGTCGATTTGCAAATCTCTAGAGCAAAGCATTGCTAGATTCTAGTGGCAGAATGATCAAAATAGGAAGGGTATTCACTGGCAAACATGGGATCTGTTGAAAATGAGTAAAGATGACGGCGGCTTAGGCTTTCAGGATTTAATAGCCTTTAATAAAGCTATGCTTGAAAAATAGGCTTGGCGATTATTGCAACAGCCCTTGGCGTTATGGAGTCAACTATTTAAAGGTCTGTACTTTCCTACGCAAACTTTCCTATCTATTACTCCAGCAGCTCGGGCCTCATGGGGATGGAAGAGTCTCTTAGGGGCTGTTTGGTTCAGCTTTCTAGAAATGCCCTTGGCAGAATGCAAATACCTTTAAGATAAAGGGGCTTTCCAAAATGCTAGGCTGTTTGGTAAACTATAACTGAAAAGTGCTTTAAGGAAATGTAAGACTGTTTGGTAAACATATATTTGAAAAGCCATTTGGTGTGATTAAATTAAATTTTTAAATTTTAGTATTTTTGAAATTACAAAAAAAAGAAACAATGATTATATAACATTTTATATTTTCATATTGAGAATAACATAAAAGATACATATTAGTAAATTTATTTAAAAATTATAATAAAAGAATTTGATTATAGATTAGATGCAAAACTCAACTTTTGGCCAATGTTTCTTTTAGGTTTGTTTTCAACTTTGAATAGTTTTTTTTTCTAATTATTATAATATTAATCATATTCGTTAATTAATTATCATCCTGGTATATTAATAAAAATTTGGGCTATTGATTGTCAAAAGATAAAAATGATATAGCAAAAAAAAAAGGTGAACTTATTCGGCGGATGATAAAGCGACGGATTGTGGATGCTATTTTTTTTAGTAAACACCGCATATAAAAGGGAGGTCTTTATTAAGAAAAATAAAATCAAGTTCCTCTCATACAAATTTGACTAGAAATAGTCATTTCATGATATTAAACATTGTCATATATGTCCAAAAAAAGAAAAAAGAAATACGTCATAATAAGTATTACAAACATCAATGGCTTTGTAAACTTATGGCTATTTCATCACGTAAACGTGCCATGTCCGGAGATGCATACGAATTTGAAGCACCCACCCCTTCATTTGCATCATCATGGTCAACTGAATATCCATAATCGGGATCCAATTCTGCTTGTTCAAAATCCATGTCAGTCATGTTATTTCTCCGTATATAATTGTGCAAAGTCATTGCCGCTACCACAATTTGCACTTGTTTTTCATATGGATAACATGGCATATGAGTTAAAATCCTCCACTTCTGTTTTAATACACCAAAGGCTCGTTCAATTGTCGAGCGTAGCGAGGAATGGGCACGGTTGAACACTTCTCGATATCCTGTAGGTGAAGGACCTTCTCGAAACTCTGGCAAATGATATCTAACTTCTTTATATGGCCCCAAATAACCAGTAGGATTTGGATATCCAGAATCTACTAAGTAATATTTACCTACATAAATATATTGTAAATTTAATCAACATATGCCAATTAAATATATAAATGTATCAAAACCATTGACTAACATACCTGGAGGAGGATGGGGAAAATGTGCATCACGTCTTCCAATAGCTTCATAAAATATACGGGTATCATGAGCTTGTCCCTCCCAACCGGCCCAAACATAGACAAATTCCATATTAAAATTACATATGGCTAACACGTTTTGAGTTGTTGTTCCTTTTCGACCAATAAAACGAATTTGATCATACTTAGGTACAACCGCTGGAATATGTGTACCGTCAATAGCTCCAATGCAATCCTTAAAATATGGATAAAATCGTCGATCTTTCTTGATCTTCTCTGGAACTTTTCTATATTCTGGATCAGTTGGTTGGATCAAATCTTTTCCCATATCACATACTTTATCTAAAACTAAGCTGAAGTGCCTACTTATGGTTTCCCCAGAACGTTGAAAACGCTCTTGTGCTAATCTATTGCCTATACCATGTCCTAAAATATGAAGAAACATACCAACCATTTCTTTGACATCAGTATTCCTAGATCCTCGAAGGCCATAACGTGTTACTAAATCATGCGTTAAATTGTTAAATACAATCTTATGCATTCTAAACATATTGTAACACCTTATCGGATTAGCATCTTCGCCCATCAACTCTTTTAACCATACATAACCTGTATATGTTGAGGTCATGCAAGGTTGTTTGCAAAGGTTGGTCGCTTGATAAAGAATTGCAGCTTCAGTGACTGAGATAAGATCACTTAATTCATTTTCCTCTTGCTCATGATTTTCCCTTGTATGTGAATCATCCATAACTATTTCAAGTAACAAAATATAAAAAGAAACAATGTATCAACCATCACATATATATAAACTATCACATTAAGAAAACACCAAATGAAAGCAATTCTAACATCAAACATTAATTAAAATTAGGTTCACAAAGGCTACAAATAAAGATTCATAAATAGAAACAAGTGGAATGACTAAGTTTCAAACATGAAAACAATAAGATGCTAACATCCTCCTATCTACGAAAACTTGATTCTTTTCTCATCTCATATTTGAGATACTTTACTTTCTTTGCATCATCCTTTAAGCTCATGAAAACTTGTCTATTGTCTATCTTTTCATTTAAATGAGAAATTGAAAAAAAGTACAAGTCTTCGTCTTCCACAATCTCAAGTATGGAATCCAATATCTCTATGAGGTCTTCATAAGGACCGACTAAACTGGTTGCTTTGGATGCAGCACTGGTAGTGCTCCTACTCTCAACAACTGTAAGCAGCCTGTTAATTTGTATTCCAAGCTCCTCTCTTGTGCTCACTTTCTTATCTTTCTTTCCTCGAGCTTGCATCTTTGAAGTCTGTGTGGCTCTCTTACGAGTTTGAGTTCCAATTGGTTCAACAAATGTTTCATCCACATGATCCTCAAAGTTTTCATCAGTAGACCCTACAACATCATCGATACCAGGTTGTGTGGTCTGCACATCATTATCAACATATAAACCTTGTGCAGGATTCCATGTAATTCCTCCTGTAGCAACTGTATCTCTGAACATCATATCTAACTTTACTTCAAGATCAGGATGTATGCCTTTCATCCTAAAAGCCTTAAACTTTGGATTAGCCTGTTATAATGAAACATTTGTATAAGTTGTGTAATTAAAGGTGAGCTTAACATGAAAGTAAAAAAAGAAGTGAGGAAAACCTAAATTTTACTCTCCCACCATTCGTCACTCGCATCAATGGTTTTCTTCCTTGAATCCCATCCTAGTCCAGTTTCATTGTAAAGCAATGACCTCCATCTTTTCCATTCTTCCTTGAGGTTATCCCACTTACTCTTCATTTTTTGTTTATCGTACTTTTTGCCCGTTAGCTCCTCAAACTTATTAATTATGACTGTCCATCCATCTCTTTTGTTGTTTGCAGGACGATTACCTTTTTCAATTTGTTCGATGCACAAGTTACAAAAGATTTCTACATCTTCCGAGCTCCAAAATGCCTTTGATGAACTCATCTACTAGTAAATGACATGAACAAATAATAAATTTAAGAGACACAAACAAACAAATGTGATATGTATATATACACAAACAAACAAATGTGATATGAGAAGAGGAGGAAGGATGGAAGTTGGAGCTATTATCACGTAATTAAAGCAGAAGTATCCCGAGAATCCCCTTAAGTGAGAGGTAGCTATTACAATTTGAGATTTAATAGTGTAATCTCCATCTATGTTTTGGTAGCCAAATCCAAGCTCAGCAAACATGACAGCCCATGAACTAGCTAGAAGGAACCTTCCTTTAAATATAAAAAATGCCCAATCCTCCTTTTGTTCTTCTAGTTAAAGCCACTGATACTCTCACTTTTGGTTTTGTAATTTTTGGACAATTCTTGTGATTATCTTGTACACTCCTCTCTTTTCTATATAATATTGCTTAGTTGGCTAGTGAAAGAAACAAAAAAAAAAAAATCATGATTTTGTATCCATAACCAAAGCATCCGAGACAGTAAACCAACACCCAAAATTTAACCCTAAGTTTAAGAAAAAACGTATTTCTCATTGACTTAAAGAAATAATCAAATATGATCAAAAGAGAACCTCAATGTGGATGAGCTAACTTTGAAGCCAGATTCGAAAACCCAAGAATGCAGACAATGCAGACACTTCACAATCAATTGAACCTCAATGTAGCAATTACAGCTTATATGTGAGGGCTACAATGCAGACACTTCACAATCAATTGAAGTACCCTTGGCGCGCAACATCCAAAGGTACAAAATGAACTCTCAAACTCACATTCGGGGCATACCTTTAGTCTTTTAGTCTTTCCACACTCTGCGAGCAATCTGATGGCCTCCCAAATCAAAAGCTTTGAAGTTGATTTTCCCGATGCTCAGCTCTTCCTCGAAGCCTATCGGGACAAAACGTTAGATGTTCTCAAAACAATTAATCACACCCAAAATTAAATTCACCATTTTAAGAATAAAACAACAAACGAAAAAAGATCGTAACTTCATATGCACAATAGATAAAGGAATCTTCAAAGGAAATGGGCATAAAGTTGTGCTGGCTAAAAGTCGCATTTCCTACGCAATTGTAAATAAGCTTCTTCTCTCTATGCTATAAGCAGAAAATACCAGGGAGTATCAGTTCCCATGGAAAAGAATGGCGTTTATCATACTAGCATAATCAAGTTGTCAAATGCCATCAACTACATAACTTGTTTTTAAACCAAACTTCACAATAAATTTTCTGGTTCAACTTCAATCCACCATAGTTAAAATTCAGAGCCAAGAAACAGAACGGGCATTAGTTTCTTCAATTCCCTACCTCCTCCACAACGACCCTTACAAAATCTCGTACTTGTCACATCTCAAAGATACAAAACGGTGCATCGGTAGTAATCTCTACAACACTCCATCCACTAGCTCACAACACCGGAGCAGCTCCGCGAAACATGAAGAGCCGACCTACCCAGCAAATCCTCTCACTCGCCACCACCGAGATCGGGGAATACTCGAAGCGGTCGCGCCCACGACCGCCGCCGGTGACCCTATACATATCACCCTTTCGAAACGGAACCCCGAACGTTCCCGCCGAACGAAGTGAATTCATCAAGCGAAAAGATTAAACAACCACTTTGCCTCGACATACGCGCGGTTGCAACACCCGATTCCACCAAAAAACAAGGAGGCGATCAATCATGGGCAACCTCAAAAAGTACCAAAACCAACGCCGGAGCGTTCAAAATCAGATCTTCACGCGATAAACCGAAACCACAAGCGATCTTGATTTCGACACATGAACCAAACAAGCAAGCACAGAAAGAAAGATCCATACCTGGACAACCGGCGGCTTAGCCAGCAAGAAGAAGAGCGAGGAACCCACCAAGGCAGGAAGAGAGAGAAAGCAAGGGATGCGGTTCTAGAGAGAGAGAGAGAGAGAGAGAGAGAGAGAGAGAGAGAGAGGGAGGCAGAGGAAGAGTCTTTGCTCGGATTGCTCGGATCTTGGTTTCGCTCGCTTGTCAAGAGGGTAGAAGATCAGATCTCGCTCCTCGTCGCGACGAACTTTGGCCTTGATGGAGTGGTGCTCGGAATCAAATCGTGATGGACTAGTCAAAGTTGCAGGGAGAGAGAGACGAGGAGAAGAGAGTCGATGGAGAACGCTGCAAAAGAGAGGAAACGTGAAAAAAGTTAGGGTTTTGTTCAATATAGGGTAAAATCGGAATTTTAATGAAATATTGAGGGTAAAATAGGCATTCAGCGAAAATTCATTAATCCATGGGCCGGCATGCCGAGAATGCTGAAATGCCCAAAGCAGGTCCCCACCTGCATTGGGCTTTCAGCATTCTAAAGGTCAGCATTTGGGGAATGGGGGCTCCAAATGCTGAACCAAACACTAACTTTTTTTCCCAAGGGGCTTTCGGGGCTGAAGGCCCCTTGGGAAAGTTGAACCAAACACCCCCTTATTGGGGAGGAATGCTATTGGTCCTCATCTATGCTGGTCAGTAGGTGACGGCCGTGATATAAGAATAAGGGGCGACCGTTGGTTACCTATTGACACTCTATATGGACCGAACAACAAAGATGATCCATTGTTGGTGGCGGATCTTATTGATCCGACACACCAAACCTGGAACCAACCTCAACTCCTCCCTTTATTAGGTGAAGATATGACAGCCCAGGTATTGAATATACCAATCGGACATATTCCTATCGTAGATCGCATCATCTGGACAGGCACAAAAGATGGCAAATATACGGTCAAGAGCTGCTACCATAAGCTACTTGAGCAAGCAAGAACTACCAACAGTAATATAGCATCATCATCATATCATAATCCTAAAATCTTATGGCGTTGAATTTGGTCGATGCAAACGGCACCGAAGATTAGAGTTTTTACCTAGGCACTTTGTCAGAATGCCATTGCGACGAAGGCCAACTTGTTTCACCGACACATCGCCTCAGATCCTTGGTGCCCTCTATGTCAACAACAGCGTCTGGAGACCATCGAGCACCTCTTCTTTCATTGCGCATGGACTTGTGCTGTATGGGAAAATCAGAAGCTTAACATCCCAATCTCCCCTATGCAAATTTAGAGGATCAATCAATGGCTCAGTGCAAGAGCGGCTACTCCTAAACACCTACCGGGGCTGGAGATGATTGTCAATACTCTCTGGCAAATTTGGAGAATGCACAATGACGTTGTATTCCGCGATCAGCAGCCAGATCCGGGAAGAGTCGTCGAATTGGTCGTCGAGCAGACCAGGGCCTTCACCTCCCCTGCTATTACCCGAACGAGATTAGGCCTTCCCCTTCACCACCCCACGCACCAGTGGCGACCTCTAGCCCCCGGCACCCTTAAATATAATGTTGATGGCGCCTTTCAACTAGGTGGCACCGAGGGGTCGATGGCTTGTGTCTGTAGAGACCACCAAGGGAGGCTATTGGATGGCTTCTTGTGCAGGTTTAGAGTGACATCAACACTAGAAACTGAATTCAACGCACTCACCTGTACACTTCACCATCTGCTGCAACGAGGGCTTCACCATACCACGATCGAGGTTGAATCGAACTGCCTTCCCCTTCTTGCTGCGGTGCATCATGGCCATTCGCCCGTGTGGGAGCTTCAGCCGCTTGTGGAGGAGGCGCTCAGGCTACCATCTAGATTCTCTGACCTAACCCTCTAGCATTGTTTGAGAGATGCGAACCGGGCCGCTGATTGGGCAGCGAAGGCCCATCACACTATTGATCCGGCCCTTAATTGGTTATCTCAACCTCCTCCTGCACTCCTTCACATACTATCTATGGATGCTGTAAATTCCGACTGTAATTATTTCTAATATGAATACGAATGGTTCTTTCGACCCAAAAAAAAAAAAAAAAAGGTAATCTAGCTTTGCGAGATCTCCAAGGCGCGTGTACGGGGAGAAACCTTTCTCTTTTCTTTTCCATTTTTTCTCCTTCCTTTTCTCTTTCGTCTGTGCGGCCCTTTTAATCTGATATGAGCATCCACTTTCTTCTTCTTTTTGGTTTCTTGGCCAATACCTTTCTAACCAAGTCAAAAATTACAAGTTCAACCCGTAAAATCGATCAACCGGCTGATTCAGCGAGGGGTCAATTTGGGTCTCACCGTACCTGATATGAGCTTTTCATAGCCTTTGACTTCATAAATCTTTCTCAAAATAAGAAGAGATAAGTACAATGAAAGCCCTAAAATTTATGATAAAAATACAATTGAGTTCTAAAACTTTTAAAAAAGTATAATTAAGTTCTAAAATTTGTCATAAAAGTGCAATTAAATTCTAAAACTTTCGCAAAGTGTAAATTCTAAAACTTTCGCAAAGTGTAATCAAGTCATTAAACTTGTCAATAAAGTGCAATTGAGTCTTAAACCTTTCAAAAAATGCATTCATCAAAAGGACTTGATTGGTTAAATTTGACAAATTTTAGGATTTAATTGTACTTTTGGAAATTTTAGGACTCAATTCTATTTTCATGATAAGTTTTAGGACTTAAAAAATTTGAGAACTCAATTGCACTTTTATGATAAATTTTAGAACTTTCAACACACTTATTCCCAATAAGAAATAAACTAACTTTATATCTATATGATTGTTATATCACCTTCCATCTATGTACTTACTGGTTTTGGTTGGTTTAACCAGTCTTGACTATAATCGTGACTGAATTTTGAGGCGGACCAAAGGACAAGCCGACATTTAGTTGAGCTAGCCGGACCGATCCGGTTCTAAAACACTAGATTTTATGCAAATCAAATCAAATCTGATGCCCAAATTGAATTTAGTAAATATATTGTGTTTACATAATATCATGATCGAAATAGAGGGTGAGCGCCTGTTGTAGTTTTTTCTTTTTTAAAGAAAAATTATTTTACTGGGTTCGGTTCCCAGGAGGGTGACATGGGAGGAAGCTGTAAATGCTTTTATCAGTCAACATAGTTTATTAATCTTTTCGTAGTAATCTATTTTCTTCGGTAACCGTGGAAAAACTTTAAATTTCACAAAAAATGTTAAGGTTCGTGCAGTGTACATCATTGCCTAGCTAATTTCATCTACAAATAGATACATTGTCTAATCTTCTCGAGACATGCGACAACAGATTTTCTACTAAGGCGGTTGTTATAACTTATCCTCTAACCAACTTACCATTTGAATTCTGGAACCCCATTGGGAGTGAAGAAACTCAGTCCGTGTGGACCAAGTTCTTATAAGACCGAAAGGCCATTTTAGATTGGCCTTTCCATAGGATTAGTATCTTTGCCCGCTTCGTGGTACTTGATATGTGAGTTGAACAAGAACTCTATAACCGTATCTAGCAAGGAGAACTTGAAGAAGGACAACAATGTGTAGATGGAGTGCAAACGTAAATATGGGAAAAATATGTTTCACAATGAACGCATTGCAAAATGATCTTAAATGATCTTTTAACATCTCATTTTGAAGGGAAAATTACTAGAAAAGGCATAATTATATTGTACGGAAATTAATTCAATCCTACACTTTTCAATTTGATTAATATAATCCTAAATCTGCTAATGATTTGCCAATATAGCCATCTCACTAATTTTGGCCGACAAGATCTAACATTGATGCCAATTGTGTCATGTGGGATAGTCAATGCTGACGTGAACAATTTTTACAATTTTCTAAAAAAAAAAATTTTGCAATTCTTTTTGCAATTTTTTTTCTTTTTTTCTTATGTCCCCCCATTGGGCCGCGGCCTTGGCAACGATCAGTTGAGGTTGTTAGCCACAAGTGAGTGCTATGATGCACTTCCTACCCACAGGCAAAGGCATCACGGCCTGTAACACTACCAACCACAAGCACAGGAAAAGGAGAAATAATAAAATTAAAAAATATCTGAAAAAATTGTAAAAGTTGTCCATGTCAATTGACTATCGCCATGGCATGTGAGATCATTGACACCCAAATGTATGCCCAAAGTTCATTTCTAAAAAAATGGGAATTCATTTTTCCACAAAAATATCTCTTGTCAAATTCTTGCATATGGATTACCTAGGCATTTAGTATAGTTTTTAAATGCATTTATTTTCTTGAAATAAAAAAAAATAATAAGAAAATTAAAAAAAAAAAAAAGAAAGAAAAAAATTGGAGCTAATGACCTAAATTGACTAGCCAAGCCCTAGAGGTCGAATTGGAATTAAAACACCAAGTTGGGACCAAAATGCAATTTTCAAAATTGAGGGACTAATTTCGTAAATTTTGTAAAATTTAGCCAAAGCCTTTAAATTATCATCTTGGCCCCCAATTAAGTTGAAATTGAACTTGGGTTTGGTTGAATCAATCAAATCGAGCCAAAAGGACCGAATTGCATTGAATTGAGCATTTTCGAGCAAGAAAATGATCAACTTTGAAGGAATTTTTTCAAAAATTGGGTAGGAACAATTGCCAAAACTAGTCAAGATCTTAAATTACTATACATAAGCTTACTAATTGATAAAAAAAAAAAATTGTAGCCAAATTGATGGATTATAGCCCTCAAACTAGCTTCCAAAACCTAGCCAACGATTTGGTCTCAATTTGGAGTTGCTAAGTAAGCAAATTTGTGGCCCCACCATATCCTACTTAGCAGCCCAATTAGCCTGATCTCTAAATATGATGGAAGACCATAATTAGTAGTGCAAGTGGACAAAAATTAGCCAATGATAAGCTACTAAAAGCACGTGAAAATCACAGCAAAATCCGCACACTCAATAGTTGCAAAGGTTGAAAATTTGGCCAAATCAAAAAGTTGTTGAAGTAGCTTTGTTGGTAGGCTTGGTAGGTGGACAAAAGACTGACCAAAAGATCCTTTAATTCAGGAGATAAGATCTCCAAAGTAAGCTCTTTTGGGCCATGAAAGGTAGGAGACAAGAAGTAGAAGAGGGAGCTCACAATCGTTCTCCAAAGAGACCCCCATAAGCAACCCAAAACACTTCAATCAAGAAATTGCAAACCGACCCTTGGAAAAAAGAGTGAAATTTTTACAAAATTGCAGTCAAAATTAGTCAAAACCTTCAACTAGAGAGTAAAACTTCACTCAAAGATCTTTCCACTCATAGGTCACATGTCCCAAATGGAGATTAGGAAGGCCTCCTAAAGCCCCCCCAAGAAAAAACCTTCTGGCGGGCCAAGAAAGTCTGAAATTTTTTCCAAGTGTTGAGCCCGGTTAGTGCAGTGAGGGAAAGTAAGTGCTTTTTTTTTTTTTTTTTATACAAATAAGAGATAAATGAGAAAAATCATGACTTGTAACTTAAACTAATATATATAGTGTTAATGAGGGTTAATCGCATTATCAATTATTGATTATAAGTGGGAGTTGAAAACATGAGTGTCGAGTGACTTTGTGTTGTAATCTCCACTCCATCTATTGCTCTACAATTTAATCCTATGTGGCTCTTGCCATGAAATAAGTTTTATTGACCAAATCACATAAATTTGATATCCGATTGATTTTCTTGTTTTGCTTATTTTATTATTCTATCACTCATTTTGCATAATTATATAAAAAACTTTGGAAGTGACTTGACAAGTGAAAATAAGTTTAGAGACAAGACTTAAGATTCTGGTCGTTGGTCAGTTGAGAACTTCTGATCTTATTTGGGTCAATCGGATTTCTAAGATTTTAAAAAATCCGTAATCAAGTTTCGAGCTCGCCCCTCGTGGAGATTAGCCATAGCAATCATTTGTGACAATTTTTCAAGATATTCCACATTGGAGTCATGCCGATGAGATTTTCCACTTCTGAATATAATGGCGACAAGTTTGAGACTTTATTAGGACTTTTTATAATCTTAAATCTTCAACTGACCAAAATAAAACTAATTCCTTGATTAACCAACAAACAAAAGTTTAAGTCTACTTATGCACTATGAAAAACTTATCCAAATGGGGACAAATTGCACAAAAATAATTACATGCCCTTAAAGTATCTCATATTACAGATACATTTCGCCATAAAAAGAACTTCATAGATTTACATACCAGATCTGCAAGTACTCTGTATGGTATGCCCTCACCTTCTAAACGAGATGGTGGTTGTGGTGGTGATCGTACCATCCATATGGCTTTATATATGTAGGGATTTTGTTTAATTTCAAACAATTAATTAAACCATCTTATCATAGCTTAAAGAAAAGTGAGAAAAGAAGGTCAAAATCAAAGAGTTTGTTTATCCATGGGCGATCTTTGCCTTATGTCTCTCTGCTTCATTGGTATGGTTTAGTTTGAGGGGAAAATAAAAAGACACACATGCCATCACTTTTGTAGGGTGCTCATTTAAGAGTCATGACTTTTCGATCATTTGAATATTATAACTTTAGCATGTCACTCACTTGGAACTTATGATAAATGTTTTTTTTTTTTGACAAATTATGATATTTAAGTGATCGTTTAAAAAGTTAAAGCACTTAAATGAAGACGTATGACGTATGACATATGTAGCACTTGCATTGTCCTTATCCCATTTAGTTTGATAAGCCTTTATCAAGTAATTCAATCAGATCCAACTACACTTGGCTATTAGAAAACTAAAAGGACACAAGGATGAACACGAAGTAGGAAGTTTCAAAATTCAAATGCAAAAGTTGTTTTTCAGCCTCGTTTTATGGGCAAACTATACGGAAGGGCTCCGCAATTCGGGAAATTATACCCCCACTGGTTCATGTTGTGATTTATTTGTTTGAACAAATTATAAGAACAAGACGAGACTATGAAATTATTTTGATTCCGCTAAGGCTAATAACTGGAATTTGCAAATTCATGTCGCTATCATTTTGCCATGACATACGGATGTTGAAACAATTTCCACAACTTGGATATTCTAAATTTAATCAATTTATTAGTTGGTGTAGCTATTAATATATTATTTCTTTACCCAATATATATATATATATATATATTATGTAATTATGTCGATTATTGAAATTTCTCAAATTCTTGTATATTAGAAACATTGGTTTTGAGGGAGACAAAACAAGAAACGAGTGGGAATGAGGACATGGGGTCGTGAATGGAGTATACTCCGGGGTCATGCACGGAGTTCAGAGACTGCGACATAGTCCGCATCAAACAAAATTATCCAAAGGACGGGTAACGTGAATCTGTAAATGTGCTTAAATAAAAACTCCATTTATTTCATGAAAAATCATTTAATTTTCTTATGTTTAATTGTCATGTGCAAAGATAATGAAGGTTATTTCTGATTTTTTATTAATTGGAAACTATGAAATATTTAAGAAAAAACTCATGTACAATACCGATAGTCTAATTTTGGCGTCTGGATCTTGGTTGAGGCCACCAAGGTCCCACTTCGAGGTGCCAGGACATAGGTATGGCCCATTCACTAGATTCTAAAATCATTATTAGCTAGACTCACTTGATACGACCAAGCTCCCAATTTCACTGACCAATATGTCGTGATGTTATTTGAAAACAGAGGTCATCAAAACCATAAGAATATTAAGCAATAGATAGCGATAGTCCTCGTGAGCTAGTGGTCACAACATGTTTCCTGCCTAGCAATTTGTAGAGTTGCTTGACAAGGTTGGCTATGCCAATGCTCATCCAAAATCTTGATTCAAACACTGTGACAACCCCTCATTTCACAAGGGTGTGAACCTCCCATGGTAATGGACAGGCGTTGTTCGTAATAGCATTGACATTTAATACCTTTTTGTCCTTTTAATTAGCGAAGAATGAGATAATAAAAGCTTTTACAAGGTGGATATATGCTTCGGTCACTTCAAGTCTTGTATTTTTTTTTCTTTTTATAACTATAGCGAAGATTACATTTTTTTATATGCTAGTTCATACATGAAATGGATCAAGAACATTACTTTGGAAACTAGTAGATTATCCCATCAAATATTTTCGATATGGGGATGATTATGAAAAAAAAATCATAAACCTATTATATGAATGTCCATGCAATCAAAAAATTTTCAATTTGATCATTTTAGTCCTAAATTTTTTTATCGATTTGTCAATGTAGTCTTTCTAGACAATTTTAAAAAGTATCTATTGACATAGATGCCAATCGTTTCACATGCCATGGTAATAGCCTGTCAGATTTCCAATGATCCTCATCGAAATTCACATTTAAGTGATTTTTTTAAATAAAAAAGTGGCACTTAACTAATTCGATAAAAATTATTAGCATAAAAAAAGGAGCGTCATACAAATTTTTTGACATTCCTAATATCTTTTAGCCAGAATTTGAGTATGAGAGGCGATTAATTAACTTGCCCCAAATATCCACTGTTTAGATTGGAAATAAAATTTCATCAAAATAATTAAAACAATGAGAAGAAGCAATTTTTATTTGGTGCAAAGTTATGTGATTACATCAAAGTGTATTTATAATAGCGCTCGTCGGAGCCAACTTCGCCGGCCTTCGCGCAGGACCCTCCCATCTAAAACCCAAACTCAGATGCAAGACTCGTCGGGGTCGGGGAACTTTGAACACGGCCCTATGTCCGTTTTCCAAATAGTTTCTTTCTTGATCTCCCTCGCAATTGATTTCTCCAAGTTACACAAAGAATTCAGGAAATTTTGATCGAATCAATTTAAGACATAAATATATTGATCCCCACGACAACTAATTAAACAGTTCGATTTATGGGTCTCAAGCGAGGTCTGAACTGAACAGATTAAACTCCACGAAGGCTTATGAAGCAAAATCTAGCCGTACCTGTGAAGCAAAGAGCAATGAGGGAAAGAAATCCTGAATTAACAGACTCTTCCTGAAGCCATTTCAATGACCTTCTCTTCTCACTTTTCTTTTTAGGTTATGACGGTACAATTTTTTTTTTTTTTTTTTTTTTTTTTTTTTTGCACTAGTATGACGGTACAATTGGTTGTGAAAAAAATTACGCAAAATCCCAACCAATTCCGGCGCCTTTAGATACATGGAAATTGAGATCGTCCCATATTGAATACCATCAGATCTTGTATTAATACCAATGACCATATATATAAATATCTAGAGTCCATCTTGTGGCAAAATGTATCTCCCATATAGGACCAAGGGCATATCATTATTTTTAAACAAATTGCCACCGCCTTTCATGTCATTTGAGAAGTTTTAAATTAAATTCCGCCTTAAATGACATTCATAGGGAAGATACTATGGAGTACCATTGAACGTGTATTTGATGTGATATTGCACTTTGTACAAATTTCCATACATAGATATCCCAATTAAAACTTGCTCATTTTCATTTATTTTTCGGGTTTATCCTGTGATTGCTTGGTAAAATTTAGCTTTTTTTTTAAATTCTGATCAACGGCAGGTTACCCACATTTATTAGTTACTAAGAAATTCATGGGAAACCGATCTAGTCTATTAAATCCATTGATACAATCTCATGAAAATAATCCAAATTAGTTTGTCTGCACCACTGGCCACCAAAATGATCACTTTAATGCCCGTCATTATTAAAAAATAATCACTTCAATACTAAAAAAATGTCATATCAAATAGAATTTTTAATTATAAATGCCATGTAATTTCCGTAGCGAATTTCTTGCCGGAGTTGGTACATAATTTTTTTAAAATGTCCTCCCCACAAGTAGGAGCTGTCGACTGTGCAGAAGAAGACAACAAATAAGGCAAAAACCCGAGAGGAACACCGACGAAGGGGAAGAAGGCTAAGACTCACGGGGAGTGTGGGTTGAAAGGTGACGATACTGGGAACCATCAGGCCGCGGGTCCATCGGTGAGGTAAAGGCAAAGGTGGAATCATGATTAGAGATTGCAACTACCGTGCTCAATTTGGAAGCTTTGCAAAAAAGCTTTTTGGTCATCATCTCTCTAGAGTAGAACAAATGCTACAACCCGCGTCGTGCGAGGTATGCAATGTTCAGGATAAATATGGGAGGCCATGAGTGAACTTGCACCAAATAAACAGAAGAGGATGGAATTATATTCTTAATAATCAAAACTAGAGTCCACAAAATGGGTCCATTACCCATTTTTTGACTCATTTAATGGGCTGTGTCAAATATGGATTGCGTGAAAATATAAAAACAAGTCAAAGGTGGGTTCAAAGTATCATAGTGGGTCTTAAACGAACCCATTTACATCTCAGTTCAACTAAATACCCATCGGTCTCTGAGAAAAATTGAACGGAAGATGGAATTTTATTCATAACAATCGAACCACTATAACAAACGGATTGACACGGCTCTAAGTATACTTGCAAAAACAAAGAATTGTTCGGAATCCACCGTCCTCGCACTCCCCTCCCAAGGGATATCCGGCGTCGATGCAAGCCTGGTTGCAGTCCGGGAACTCAAGACACCCCCCTAAATTCTTTTTCTTAATTCTGTTCGGAACTGATGTTTCTGAGAAGCACAAAATTTCAAGAAAGTTCAGCAATCAACGCAAGACATGATATAAATCATATGGACGTGGTGTTTCATTAATTTGAGCGAACAGATAAATGCGTTCTTCTTCAAGCCTTCGAGTCAAATGGGTCTCACCCTTGGTCTTAATTGAAACAGAAGAAACTAGGTAGAGACAGAAGAGAAGCTAGCAATACCTGCTAGACAAAGAGAAATGAGGCACAGAAGGACGATGAGCAAACAAACTCTTCGTGAAGCCATTTTAATGACCTTCTCTTCTCACTTCTCTTTAGGTTGTGATTGTATAGTTGGTTGTGAAAATTCACACAAAATCCCCTCCTATACATAGGGAATTCGAGCACCACTATAATAGCGACCTTACGTAAGTGGAAATTAAAAATTAGATTATCAATTGCCATTAAAACAAATCTATACCTACCATTTAAGCCGATTTTTTGAGGACATATAATTATTTCGTATAGATTTGCTTCCATTTGGGTTAGTATGTCATAATGAAAGATTGTAAATTAAATTCCATTGAA
Source organism: Eucalyptus victrix (assembly GCA_016097545.1). NCBI lineage: Eukaryota > Viridiplantae > Streptophyta > Magnoliopsida > Myrtales > Myrtaceae > Eucalyptus > Eucalyptus victrix. Next base: position 23,786,731 of record CM027844.1, read on the forward strand.
ATTTGCATTTTAGTGATATTGCATTTTTTACGCATGCCTAATTTTTTTTTTTTTTAAAATTGTGATGAAAGGCAAAGCCCACATTTATTAGTTAATAAGGAATTCTCTAGAAACTATATCCCCACACTTATTAATTAATAAGGAATTTGCTAGAAACTATTCATATGTGTTAACAAAGTGCTTGCTCAAAGTAGATATTCGAAATTATCTTCTTTACGTGGCTCACGCGTGAAAGTTTTAAAATTTGTTTTAATCAAATTGTGACTCAAAATCAGTTTGCATGATACCCCAAGACTCCAGAATGCTCTAAAAGTATTATTTCCATTTGATTTCATAACTTAACAACTCCTAAATCGAACCCCACAGTTTAGAATTTACATAATTCCAAATTAATGCCCTAACTTGGAGAATTACTCGGATTAGCTGAACAAAGGGTTCGATCTTGTACCAAACATTGCGAAACAAAGGTAATCTAGATTCTAAAGGCCTTGATGGCCAAAGAAAAGCCCGATGTCGCCTTTTTAATGGAGACAAAGAACCCAAAATCAAAGCTTTCACGGATTCAATGCAACTTACGGTTTCCGCATTCATATATCATTAACCCAGTTGGAATAACAGGAGGATTATCGCTGATGTGGAATGACCAGGTATCTATTTAGGTGCTTCACTCTTCTCAATATTTGATAGATATGACTTGCAAGTTGGTACAGGAAGATAGAACCTTTTGTCTAACCTGTATTCACGCCCCTTATAATTATAGCCAACGGTAGGGGTATGGGTTGAACTCAGAATGATTGGTAGACTGAATAGCTTTCCGTGGTTATGTGTTGGGGACTATAATGAAGTACTTTATCCATAGGAAAAACTTGGCAAGAGACCTGCGGAATCTCATCGTATGCTGTCTTTTCGTTATGTTATGAATGATTGTGAACTGATGGAGATAGATAGCAAGGGATGTAAATTCACTTGGATGAATAATAGAGATGGGGATGAGATTGTCAAGGAACGGTTGGACCGGGCTCTATGTTCGATGGACTGGCGTATCCTATTCCTTGAGGCAGACGTGCTAGCAATACCGGCGGTGGGTTCCGATCATAGTCCGTTGATACTCCAAACTTCAGCATCGATCAAAAGGAGGCAGAAATTGTTCATCTATGAAGCCTATTGGAATGATGATGCAGAATGTAGCGAGGTCATATCTACGGTGTGGAATTCTATTTCTCCCAACCAGCCAGTTTTTCTTTCTAAGTTGAAGTATATTAGCACAGCCCTATTTACTTGGAGTCGAGCTAAGTTTTCAAATGGATGGTCCAACACCATCATTTTACAAAACCAGCTACAAAATATGACCAACCAACATCATTTACATTATAAAAGAGAGGACGCTGCTAAAATCAAATAGGACATTACAAGACTTTGGCAGCGGGAAGAGCAGTACTGGGCTTTGAGATCTCGAATACAATGGTTGATGTGGGAGGATAAGAACACTAGATTTTTTCATGCATCTACTCTACAAAGACGGTCTCGAAATCGCATTACTATACTTCAAGATGAGCAACAGCAGTGGATTCGTGACACTCGGGCCCTACAAGGTATGACGACGGCTTTCTTTTCGACATTATACACAACTCAAGGGTTAAGGGATTACAGTCCTATCCTTGCCCAATGTCCGCCGATTGTAAGTGATGAGATGAATGATCAGTTAATTGCTAAGGTTACAATGGATGAGGTCAGACAGGCCACATTCCAATTAGGGACTACAAAGGCCCCTGGCCCCGATGGACTAAGTGGTTTGTTCTATCAGACACATTAGGATATTATTAAAGATGATCTATTGCTCCAAGTACAGCACTTCCTGATGACAAGTCAGATGCCTCCCAGTATCAATCAGACTTTTCTTACTATGATTCCCAAGGTACCCCATCCAAAAAAGCTAGAGCAATATCGCCCCATTAGCCTATGTAACTTCACCTACAAAATCATGTCCAAGGTGCTAGCTAACCGCCTTAAACCTTGCTTAAACTCTCTCATTTCTAAGGAACAGTCAACCTTTGTAAGGGGGAGGCAGATCCAGGACAACATCTTGATTGTGCAAGAGGTTCTTCACCAGTTTAAGATCAGGAAGAGAAAACGTAAATTCAATGCAATCCTAAAGATAGACATGCAAAAGGCGTATGATCGGGTTGAGTGGGATTTTCTAAACGACTATCTCCACAAATTGGGCTTCCATCCCACATGGGTCTGATGGATTATGTAGTGTGTATCTACTACTTTCTTGAGTGTGAAATTTAATGGCGAGCCACTTCCCTACTTTTCCCCTTCGCAAGGTCTAAAACAAGGTGACCCCTTATCTCCATATTTGTTTATTCTGGTAGCAAACGTGTTATCAACCTTACTCAATCAAGCTATCAGTATGGGACACATTAAAGGTATACGTTTCAATGAATGGTGTCCAACCCTGTCCAATCTATGTTTCGCCGATGATGCTATTTTCTTTCTAGATGGGACTATTCGGGAATGTCAGAACGTTGCTAGCATTATGAACCAGTATTGTCTAGCAACGGGTCAGGTTGTGAATCGTAATAAGTTCGGCATTATTTTCAGTAATTACTGTCCACTTGCCTTGCAAGATAATATGTCGGGTGAGCTAAGAGTACCGGTATTGACTAGGTGTGGAAAATACTTGGGATTACCGTGCGACTGGGGTTGATCTAAGAGGGAAATGTTCTCTTGGATTCTAGCACGTGTTTATGCCAAGTTGGAGGGCTGTAAGGTAAGTTACTCTCCAAAGGCGGTAAGGAAGTACTTCTTAAATCTGTCGTGCAAGCCTTACCACATTATGCAATGTCTATTTTTAAGATTCTTTTGTCGATTTGCAAATCTCTAGAGCAAAGCATTGCCAGATTCTAGTGGTAGAATGATCAAAACAGGAAGGGTATTCACTGGCGAACATGGGATCTGTTGAAAATGAGTAAAGATGACGGCGGCTTAGGCTTTCGGGATTTAATAGCCTTTAATGAAGCTATGCTTGGAAAACAGGCTTGGCGATTATTGCAACAGCCCTTGGCGTTATGGAGTCAACTATTTAAAGGTCTGTACTTTCCTACGCAAACTTTCCTATCTATTACTCCAGCAGCTCGGGCCTCATGGGGATGGAAGAGTCTCTTATTGGGGAGGAATGCTATTGGTCCTCATCTATGCTAGTCAGTAGGTGACGTCCGTGATATAAGAATAAGGGGCGACCGTTGGTTACCTATTGGCACTCTATATGGACCGAACAACAAAGATGATCCATTGTTGGTGGCGGATCTTATTGATCCGACACACCAAACCTGGAACCAACCTCAACTCCTCCCTTTATTAGGTGAAGATATGACAGCCCAGGTATTGAATATACCAATCGGACATATTCCTATCGTAGATCGCATCATCTGGACAGGCACAAAAGATGGCAAATATACGGTCAAGAGCTGCTACCATAAGCTACTTCAGCAAGCAAGAACTACCAATAGTCATACAACATCATCATCATATCATAATCCTAAAATCTTATGGCGTCGAATTTGGTCAATGCAAACGGCACCAAAGATCAGAGTTTTTACCTGGGCACTTTGTCAGAATGCCATTGCAACAAAGGCCAACTTGTTTCACCGACACATCGCCTCAGATCCTTGGTGCCCTCTGTGTCGACAACAACGTCTGGAGACCGTCGAGCACCTCTTCTTTCATTGCGCATGGACTTGTCTTTGTATGGGAAAATCGAAGCTTAGGCCCCGTTTGTTTGTATTTTTTTTTTTTTTTTTTTTGTGTTTTTAAACAGTTTTCTGTTTTTTGTTCTTTTGTTCCCGGGAACAAAAAAAAAACAGAAACAAGAAACATAAATTTTGTGTTTCTTGTTTCGGAACACAAATCGAAACACTTTTTTTTTTTTCTTTTTCTTTTTTCTCTTATTTTCTTGTTCTTCTTTCTTTTGGCCGGTCGCCGGCCTCGGCCATGGCCGACGACCGGCCGACGAGGGCTGGCGGCCTCGCCCGGCCACGGCGAGGCTCGCCGGCCCCCGGCGAGGCCAACGCTCGCCGTGCCCCTGCGAGGCCAACGCTCGCCGTCCCCCGGCGAGGCCGAGGCTCGCCGTAGCTGGGTGAGGGTCGGCCTCGCCATGGCCGGGCGAGCTCGAGCTCGCCCGGCCATGGCGAGGCCGACCTCGCGCCGGCCGGGCGAGATCGATCTCGCCCAGATCCGGCGAGGCCGAGCTCGCCCGGCCGGCCGGCGAGCCTCGGCCTCGCCGCGGTGGCCTTGGCGAGGCCGTGCCTCGCCGCCGGCCGGGCGATATCGGCCTCGCCGGATCAAGGCGAGGCCGACCTCGCGCCGGCCGAGCGAGCTCGATCTCGCCCAGATCCGGCCTCGAGCTCGCCCAGGCCGGCGAGGCCGAGCTCGCCCAACGGCCGGCGAGCCTCGGCCTCGCGGGCGGTGGCCCGGCGAGGCCGTGCCTCGCCGCCGGTCGCCGGCCAAGGCCTTGGCCGGCGGCCGGCCAAAAGAAGAAAAAAAATGAAAAAGAAAAAAGAAAAAAAAGGAAACATAAGAAAAAAATAGAAAAAATAAAAGAAATAAAAAAATTATCCAAATTTACCAAACATGTTTCTGTTTTATTTTTATTCCCGGAACAAGTTTACCAAACGCGTATTTTTGTTCAAAAATTGTTCCCCGGAACAGAAATACTTTTTTCTATTTCTGTTTCTTGGAACAATTTTTAAACAGAAACACAACCAAACACGCCCTTAACATCCCAATCTCCCCTATGCAAACACCTACCGGGGCTGGAGATGATTGTCAATACTCTCTGGCAAATTTGGAGAATGCACAATGACGTTGTATTCCGCGATCAGCAGCCAGATCCGGGAAGAGTCGTCGAACTGGCCGTCGAGTAGACCAGGGCCTTCACCTCCCCTGCTATTACCCGAACGAGATTAGGCCTTCCCCTTCACCACCCCACGCACCAGTGGTGACCTCTAGCCCCCGGCACCCTTAAATATAATGTTGATGGCGCCTTTCAACTAGGTGGCACCGAGGGGTCGATGGCCTGTGTCTGTAGAGACCACCAAGGGAGGTTATTGGATGGCTTCTTGTGCAGGTTTAGAGCGACATCAGCACTGGAAACTGAATTCAACGCACTCACCTGTACACTTCACCATCTGCTGCAACGAGGGCTTCACCATACCACGATCGAGGTTGAATCGGACTGCCTTCCCCTTCTTGCTGCGGTGCATCATGGCCATTCACCCGTGTGGGAGCTTCGGCCGCTCGTGGAGGAGGCGCTCAGGCTATCATCCAGATTCTCTGACCTAACCCTCTAGCATTGTTTGAGAGATGCGAACTGGGCCGCCGATTGGGCAGTGAAGGCCCATCACACTATTGATCCGGCCCTTAACTGGTTATCTCAACCTCCTCCTGCACTCCTTCACATACTATCTATGGATGCTGTAAATTCCGACTGTAATTATTGCTAATATGAATACGAATGGTTCTTTCGACCCAAAAAAGAAAAAAAAAGAAAGGTAATCTAGCTTTGCGAGATCTCCAAGGCGGCGTGTACAGGAGAAACCTTTCTCTTTTCTTTTCCATTTTTTCTCCTTCCTTTTCTCTTTCGTCTGTGCGGCCCTTTTAATCTGATATGAGCATCCACTTTCTTCTTCTTTTTGGTTTCTTGGCCAATACCTTTCTAACCACGTCAAAAATTACAAGTTCAACACGTAAAATCGGTCAACCGGCTGATTCCGCGTGGGGTCAATTTGGGTCTCACCGTACCTGATATGAGCTTTTCATAGCCTTTGACTTCATAAATCTTTCTCAAAATAAGAAGAGATAAGTACAATGAAAGCCCTAAAATTTATGATAAAAATACAATTGAGTTCTAAAACTTTTAAAAAAGTATAATTAAGTTCTAAAATTTTTCATAAAAGTGCAATTAAATTCTAAAACTTTCGCAAAGTGTAATCAAGTCCTAAAACTTGTCAATAAAGTGCAATTGAGTCTTAAACCTTTCAAAAAATGCATTCATCATAAGGACTTGATTGGTTCAATTTGAAAAATTTTAGGATTTAATTGTACTTTTGGAAATTTTAGGACTCAATTCTATTTTCATGATAAGTTTTAGGACTTAATTGCACTCTTTGAAAATTTGAGAACTCAATTGCACTTTTATGATAAATTTTAGAACTTTCAACACACTTATTCCCAATAAGAAATAAACTAACTTTATATCTATATGATTGTTATATCACCTTCCATCTATGTACTTACTGTTTTTGGTTGGTTTAACCAGTCTTGACTACGATCGTGATTGAATTTTGAGGCGGACCAAAGGACAAGCCGACATTTAGTTGAGCTAGCCGGGCCGATCCGGTTCTAAAACACTAGATTTTATGCAAATCAAATCAAATCTGATGCCCAAATTGAATTTAGTAAATATATTGTGTTTACATAATATCATGATCGAAATAGAGGGTGAGCGCCTGTTGTAGTTTTTTTAAAAAAATTATTTTACCGGGTTCGGTTCCCAGGAGGGTGACATGGGAGGAAGCTGTAAATGCTTTTATCAGTCAACACAGTTTACTAATCTTTTCGTAGTAATCTATTTTCTTCCAGTAACCGTGGAAAAACTTTAGATTTCACAAACAATGTTAAGGTTCGTGCAGTGTATATCATTGCCTAGCTAATTTCATATACAAATAGATACATTGTCTAATCTTCACGAGACATGCGACAACAGATTTTCTACTAAGGCGGTTGTTATAACTTATCCTCTAAGCAACTTACCATTTGAATTCTGGAACCCCATTGGGAGTGAAGAAACTCAGTCCGTGTGGACCAAGTTCTTATAAGACCGAAAGGCCATTTTAGATTGGCCTTTCCATAGGATTAGTATCTAAAGCCCACTTCGTGGTACTTGATATGTGAGTTGAACAAGAACTCTATAACCGTATCTAGCAAGGAGAACTTGAAGAAGGACAACAATGTATAGATGGAGTGCAAACGTAAATATGGGAAAAATATGTTTCACAATGAACGCATTGCAAAATGATCTTAAATGATCTTTTAACATCTCATTTTGAAGGGAAAATTACTAGAAAAAGGCATAATTATATTGTACAGAAATTAATTCAATCCTACACTTTTTAATTTGATTAATATAATCCTAAATCTGCTAATGATTTGCCAATATAGTCATTCTCACTAATTTTGGCTGACAAGATCTAACATTTATGCCAAGCGTGTTACGTGGGATAGTCAGTGCTGACGTGGACAATTTTTACAATTGTCTAAAATAAAAAGTTTCGAAATTCTTTTTGCAATTTTTTTTCTTTTTTTCTTATGTCCCCCCATTGGGCCGCGGCCTTGGCAACGATCAGTTGAGGTTGTTAGCCACAAGTGAGTGCTATGATGCACTTCCTACCCACAGGCAAAGGCGTCACGACCTGTAACACTACCAACCACAAGCACAGTAAAAGGAGAAATAATAAAATTAAAAAATATCTTCAAAAATTGTAAAATTTGTCCATGTCAATTGACTATCGCCATAGCATGTGAGATCATTGACACCCAAATTTATGCCCAAAGTTCATTTCTAAAAAAATGGGAATTCATTTTTCCACAAAAATATCTCTTCTCAAATTCTTGCATATGGATTACCTAGGCATTTAGTATAGTTTTTAAATGCATTTATTTTCTTGAAATCAAAAAAAATAAAAAAAAAAAAGAAAGAAAAAAAATTGGAGCTAATGACCTGAATTGACTAGCCAAGCCCTAGAGGTCGAATTGGAATTAAAACACCAAGTCGGGACCAAAATGCAATTTTCAAAATTGAGGGACCAATTTCGTAAATTTTGTAAAATTTAGCCAACGCCTTTAAATTATCATCTTGACCCCCAATTAAGTTGAAATTGAACTTGGGTTTGGTTGAATAAATCAAATCGAGCCAAAAGGACTGAATTGCATTGAATTGAGCATTTTCGAGCAAGAAAATGATCAACTTTGAAGGAATTTTTTCAAAAATTGGGTGGGAACAATTGCGAAAACTAGTCAAGATCTTAAATTACTATACATAAGCTTACTAATTGATAAAAAAAATTGTAGCCAAATTGATGGATTATAGCCCTCAAACTAGCTTCCAAAACCTAGCCAACGATTTGGTCTCAATTTGGAGTTGCTAAGTAAGCAAATTTGTGGCCCCACCATATCCTACTTAGCAGCCCAATTAGCCTGATCTCTACATATGATGGAAGACCATAATTAGTAGTGCAAGTGGACAAAAATTAGCCAATGATAAGCTACTAAAAGCACGTGAAAATCACAGCAAAATCCGTACACTCAATAGTTGCAAAGGTTGAAAATTTGGCCAAATCAAAAAGTTGTTGAAGTAGCTTTGTTGGTAGGCTTGGTAGGTGGACAAAAGACTGACCAAAAGATCCTTTAATTCAGGAGATAAGATCTCCAAAGTAAGCTCTTTTGGGCCATGAAAGGTAGGAGACAAGAAGTAGAAGAGGGAGCTCACAATCGTTCTCCAAAGAGACCCCCATTAGCAACCCAAAACACTTCAATCAAGAAATTGCAAACCGACCCTTGGAAAGAAGAGTGAAATTTTTACAAAATTGCAGTCAAAATTAGCCAAAACCTTCAACTAGAGAGTAAAAATTCACTCAAAGATCTTTCCACTCATAGGTCACATGTCCCAAATGGAGATTAGGAAGGCCTCCTAAAGCCCCCCAAGAAAAAACCTTCCTGGCGGGCCAAGAAAGTCTGAAATTTTTTCCAAGTGTTGAGCTCAGTTGGGTACGAGTGAGGGAAAGTAAGTGCTTTTTTTTTTTTTATACAAATAAGAGATAAATGAGAAAAATCATGACTTGTAACTTAAAATAATATATATAGTGTTAAATGAGTGTTAATCGCATTATCAATTATTGATTATAAGTGGGAGTTGAAAAACATGAGTGTCGAGTGACTTGAGTGTGTTGTAATCTCCACTCCATCTATTGCTCTACAATTTAATCCTATGTGGCTCTTGCCATGAAATAAGTTTTATTGACCAAATCACATAAATCTGATATCCGATTGATTTTCTTGTTTTGCTTATTTTATTATTCTATCACTCATTTTGCATAATCATATAAAAAAATTTGGAAGTGACTTGAAAAGTGAAAATAAGTTTAGAGACAAGACTTAAGATTCTGGTCGTTGGTCAGTTGAGAACTTCTGATTTTATTTGGGTCGATCGGATTTCTAAGATTTTAAAAAATCCGTAATCAAATTTCGAGCTCGCCCCTCGTGGAGATTAGCCATAGCAATCATTTGTGGCAATTTTTCAAGATATTCCACATTGGAGTCATGCCGATGAGATTTTCCACTTCTGAATATAATGGCGACAAGTTTGAGACTTTATTAGGACTTTTTATAATCTTAAATCTTCAACTGACCAAAATAAAACTAATTCCTTGATTAACCAACAACCAAAAGTTTAAGTCTACTTATGCACTATGAAAAACTTATCCAAATGGGGACAAATTGCACAAAAATAATTACATGCCCTTAAAGTATCTCATATTACAGATACATTTCGCCATAAAAAGAACTTCATAGATTTACATATCAGATCTGCAAGTAATCCGTATGGTATGCCCTCACCTTCTAAACGAGATGGTGGTTGTGGTGGTGATCGTACCATCCATATGGCTTTATATATGTAGGGATTTTGTTTAATTTCAAACAATTAATTAAACCATCTTATCATAGCTTAAAGAAAAGTGAGAAAAGAAGGTCAAAATCAAAGAGTTTGTTTATCCATGGCCGATCTTTGCCTTATGTCTCTCTGCTTCATTGGTATGGTTTAGTTTGAGGGGAAAATAAAAAGACACACATGCCATCACTTTTGTAGGGTGCTCATTTAAGAGTCATGACTTTTTGATCATTTGAATATTATAACTTTAGCATGTCACTCACTTGGAACTTATGATAAATGTTTAAGTGATCGTTTAAAAAGTTAAAGCACTTAAATGAAGATGTATGACATATGTAGCACTTGCGTTGTCCTTATCCCATTTAGTTTGATAAGCCTTTATCAAGTAATTCAATCAGATCCAACTACACTTGGCTATTAGAAAACTAAAAGGACACAAGGATGAACACGAAGTAGGAAGTTTCAAAATTCAAATGCAAAAGTTGGTTTTCAGCCTCATTTTATGGGCAAACTATACGGAAGGGCTCCGCAATTCGGGAAATTATACCCCCGCTGGTTCATGTTGTGATTTATTTGTTTGAACAAATTATTAGAACAAGACGAGATTATGAAATTATTTTGATTCCGCTAAGACTAATAGCTGGAATTTGCAAATTCATGTCGCTATCATTTTGCCATGACATACGGATGTCGAAACAATTTCCACAACTTGGATATTCTAAATTTAATCAATTTATTAGTTGGTGTAGCTATTAATATATTATTTCTTTACCCAAAAAAATATATATGTAATTATGTCGATTATTGAAATTTCTCAAATTCTTGTATATTAGAAACATTGGTTTTGAGGGAGACAAAACAAGAAACGAGTGGGAATGAGGACATGGGGTCGTGAATGGAGTATACTCCGGGGTCATGCACGGAGTTCACAGACTGCGACATAGTCCGCATCAAACAAAATTATGCAAAGGAAGGGTAACGTGAATCTGTAAATGTGCTTAAATAAAAACTCCATTTATTTCATGAAAAATCATTTAATTTTCTTATGTTTAATTGTCATGTGCAAAGATAATGAAGGTTATTTCTGATTTTTTATTAATTGGAAACTATGAAATATTTAAGAAAAAACTCATGTACAATACCGATAGTCTAATTTTGGCGTCTGGATATTGGTTGAGGCCACCAAGGTCCCACTTCGGGGTGCTAGGACATAGGTATGGCCCATTCACTAGATTCTAAAATCATTATTAGCTAGACTCACTTGATAAGACCAAGCTCCCAATTTCACTGACCAATCTGTCGTGATGTTATTTGAATATAGAGGTCATCAAAATCATAAGAATATTCAGCAATAGATAGCAATAGTCCTCGTGAGCCAGTGGTCACAACATGTTTCCTGCCTGGCAATTTGTAGAGCTGCTTGACAAGCTTGCCTATGCCAATGCTCATCCTAAATCCGGATTCAAAGACGATGACAACTCCTCATTTCATAGGGGTGTGAACCTCCGATGGTAACTGATAGGCGTTGCTAGCAATAGAATTGACATTTAATACCTGCGAAGAATGAGATAACAAAAACTTCTACAAGGTGGATATATGCTTCGATCACTTCAAGTCTTGTATTTTTTTTTTTTATAATTATAGCCAAGATTAATTTTTTTTATATGCTAGTTAATACATTAAATGGATCAAGAACATTACTTTGGAAACTAGTGAATTATCCCATGTTCACCTCAAAATATTTTCGATATGGGGATGATTATGAAAAAAATCATAAACCTATTATATGAATGTCCATGCAATCAAAAAATTTTCAATTTGATCATTTTAGTCCTAAATTTTTTATCGATTTGCCAATGTAGTCTTTCTAGACAATTTTAACAAGTATCTATTGACATAGATGCCAATCGTTTCACATGCCATGGTAACAGCCTGTCAGATTTCCAATGATCCTCATTGAAATTCACATTTAAGTGATTTTTTTAATAAAAAAGTGGCACTTAACTAATTCGATAAAAATTATTAGCATAAAAAAAAGGGAGCGTCATACAAATTTTTTGACATTCCTAATATCTTTTAGCCAGAATTTGAGTATGAGAGGCGATTAATTAACTTGCCCCAAATATCCACTATTTAGATTGGAAATAAAATTTCATCAAAATAATTAAAACAATGAGAAGAAGCAATTTTCACTTGGTGCAAAGTTATGTGATTACATCAAAGTGTATTTATAATAGCGCTCGTCGGAGCCAGCTTCGCTGGCCTTCGCGCAGGATCCTCCCATCTAAAACCCAAAGTCAGATGCAAGACTCGTCGGGGCAGGGGAACTTTGAACACGGCCCTATGTCCGCTTTCCAAATAGTTTCTTTCTTGATCTCCCTCGCAATTGATTTCTCCTAGTTACACAAAGAAGTCAGAAAATTTTGATTGAATCAACGTAAGACATAAATATATTGATCCCCACGACAACTAATTGAACAGTTCGATTTATGGGTCTCAAGCGAGGTCTGAACTGAACAGATTAAACTCCACGAAGGCTTATGAAGCAAAAGCTAGCAGTACCTGTGAAGCAAAGAGCAATGAGGGAAAGAAATCCTGAATTAACAGACTCTTCCTGAAGCCATTTCAATGACCTTCTCTTCTCACTTTTCTTTTTAGGTTATGACGGTACAATTGGTTGTGAAAAAATTACGCAAAATCCCAACCAATTCCGGCGCCTTTAGATATATGGAAATTGAGATCGTCATATTGAATACCATCAGATCTTGTATTAATACCAATTACCATATATACATATACATATATATACATATGTATATATATGTGTATATGTATATATATACATATGTATATCTATGTGTATATGTATATATTTATCTATATATACATACATACATACATATATAGATAAATATCTAGAGTCCATCTTGTGGCAAAATGTATCTCCCATATAGGACCAAGGGCATATCATTATTTTTAAACAAATTGCCACCGCCTTTCATGTCATTTGAGAAGTTTTTAATTAAATTCCGCCTTAAATGACATTCATATGGAAGTTACTATGGAATACCATTGAACGTGTATTTGATGTCATATTGCACTCTGTACAAATTTCCATACATAGATATCCCAATTAAAACTTGCTCATTTTCATTTATTTTTTGGGTTTATCCTGTGATTGCTTGGTAAAATTTAGCTATTTTTTAAATTCTAATCAAGGGCAGGTTACCCACATTTATTAGTTAATAAGGAATTCATGGGAAACTATAACATCAGGCAGAAGTACAGCACAAGTGCTATAACTTAGCACCAGGGGACACTTAGGTGCCATAACTTCAAAACGGTACACTTAAGTGCCACTTTTTTCTTAAGTGCCACCTCCGGCGACCCTTGCCTGAAATCCTACGTGGCAATATTTTATTATTATTTTTTGTCTACGTGGCTCGCCGAAGAGCTGAGTCGGCTCTAACTCACAAAAAACGACGTCGTCTGCATAATAAAAGCCCCAAATCTTCCAAAAACGACGTCGTCTCCCGAAATGCCCCAAATCTAAAACCCTAAATTGGCCAAAATCCCTATTGAAGTGCTCGAATTCAAGTCTCAAATCCTAATTTTCATTTACCCAAAATTCCTTCGTCGAATCTTGGAAATGGAGAGCATGACTTGTGCAGCGCCTCAATTTCCTCTCTCCGAAGCGAAGGAGAAGGCCAGTGTTTCTGTTTTTGTGGGTTACCGAGTCCAAGAAGAATATCGTGGACTCAAATCAATCCTAGGAGAAGATTTTATGGATGTGCCCGATATAAAGAAGCGTCGAAGTGCAAATACTTCAAATGAATCAATAAGAAGTTCTCTGACCGAGCCACAGAGGTGATATTTGATCTACTTCATAAAAGACAACAATCTCCATTTGTGTTCGTGGACGACTTGGATGATGTTGACTCAATGCAAGCTCAAGTGCCTTCAGTTAAACTTTTCAAGAATGAAGTCTCAATGCACGCTCAAGTATCTTCAACTAAACCTTTCAAGAATGAAGTTTCAATGATGAAAATTGAACGAAAGTGTTACCAAGCGTGTATTATGGTGTTGTTTTGTTGTCTATTGTACTTTATGATGAAATGTAAAGTACTTGAAAATGAGAAAAAGTTTCTCTGACTGCCATAGTTAAAAATGGTGTTGTTCTGGATTAAACGTAGGGTTTTTTCTTTTTGAAAGATGCGAAGAAGTTTGTGTTGTTCCATAAGATTATTGTGGCTTTGTTGTTGTTTGTGCTGTCGTATGGAGTTGGCATAAGTTTACCATCATCTTCTCTATTTTGATGCAAAATCATCTTTTTTTGTTTTGATGCAGAATCATCTTCTCTGTTTTGATACAGACCAACATATACACAAGACAAACATGAGTGATTACCCGAGTGCCATAAGTTGTATTTAGTAATCACGTAAGTTCTAGTCGCGATGAAAAAAAGATCACTTAAGTGTCAAGTTATTATTAAAGTGATCGGTTAAGTGTCACTTGTAGTTAAAAGTGAACAGTTAAGTGCCAAGTTTTTTTAGAATAGGATCAGTTAAGTGCCAATTTTTTTGTGGGTTTTGTCTAAAAATTGCGCCAGCCACCAGAACCGACTGCACCACCAACCATCACCATCACCACTAGCCACACTACACCCTAGGCGCTCCAGCCACCACCATGCTGGTAGTGTCGCTACATAAGATACTAGTGCAAGCTGAGCCTTGCACTAGTTTGCATCAATACACATGGTGTAAGATATGCAAACTGCACACTTGTACCAGGTGTAGGTGCAGCTGCTTAAGCCTATAACCCCCACCATAAACCGATAATCACCAGGCATCACCACCAGCCACACCAGCACCCCAACAACAAATTGACTATCACCAAACATCACCATCCACCATCACCAGATACACCAGCACTCCAACTATCACCACAGAACACCAACATCAGCAGCAACAAGTAAAAGCAGAATCCATGATAAACAACAACATAAATTGACAAGCAACGTAAGATCATTTCATTGATATTTCATCAAGTTTGAGTTTGACAACATCAATGAATGACAAACTAAAGAAAAAAAAAAGATAACCATCCATAGATAGAAAGTCTGACAACATCAACGTTTACATAACAGTTTTGACTCCTAAGCTCCACAAATCCTATCACATCTCATCTCATCAATCAATAAGCACGACACCCCCTGTTCGTGCTCCTTTCGATGAGCCTTTCACTTGATTCATAATTTTGGCACTCTTTCTAACTGGATGTGCAACTTCTTCTTCAACCTTCTCAGTATCCACTGACTCAAATGGAGCTGCAAATGTCCTAGGCCGAATTGAATCAAAAGGAGCTGGAGCTGGAGCTGGGTTCTTTCTCTTCTTTTTTGTTGGCACAGTTGATGTTTTCTTTTTTGTTGGTGCAGCCGTCGATTCTTGAGTTGGGCCTGAGATAAGAACCCCGAACTTCTCCTGTGTTACAAAAAAACAATAAATTGTTAGCAAAAATCTATAGCATAAATTAAAATTAAATTAAATGCAGCCAATAAAACTTACATTGAGAATAACTGTTTTGATACGCTCATCCGTATAAAGGCCATAGCCATATTGTCTTAACCTCTTCCCAAGTGCCCCTCTTGTTTGAATAGGGGCGTTACTTTCAGGAACTTGTGATTTGTTGCCCCTTTTTCCTGTTTTCTTGGGCCCTTTAACTACAGTCGGGCTTCTTCAACCAATTGTGTTGGGCGTCTTCTAGATGGCCTTTGTGTACCTGCCCCTTCACCTGGCCTTATTCTAGTTGTCCTTCTATGTAACCCTTCAACTTCAATGACACCTCCTTCTGTTGGGCCTTCTGGTGGTACTGGTGGTGGTACTTGTGGTGCCCCTTGCAGTGATTCTTCTGGTGGCCCCTGTGATGATCCTTGAGGTGGCTCCTGTGATGGCCTTTCAGTTGGTAGTTGAGTTCTAACTTGCTTTCTTCGAACTCCGAGAAAGATGCCAAAAGATACCATAAATATAATATTGAGACATATAATAATAAAAACTGAATACAAATTGGTTAAATTTACCACCGGGTATTTCGTCGAAGAAACCGATCACCGCACCGGCCGTGATCTTGCTTGGGCTAATCCTTCAGCCTAGCCCCGATCTTTTGGGTCAATCCTTCAGCTGGCCGTGATGTCGCTTGGGCCAATCCTTCAGCTGGCCGTCTTCTACCTTACCTTATTAGAATAGGCTGTTCAGTTTCATGACTTACTGGGGTTCTTCTTGTGACCCAACAAACACATTACATACAAGGCCAAAGCAACATAAACATAAAATAAATTTCATGATTTACCGGGGTTCTAGTTGTTGACTGAAGAACAGTCGACTCACTTGGCCCTGCTGTGTGCATTTCTCCAACTGTCTCTTCACTAGGCCCTTCACCTTGCCTCAACGGTTGTTGTTGCTTCCTCAATTGACAACCTTTAATATTGTGGCCTGTTAGGCGACAATAATAGCACGTGATCTTTGCACCCTACCTGCTCATTCTTTGCTGACCCGAGACCTCTCCCTTCGCCATTCTTTGTCTTCGTTTTGTCCTTCCAATTTTCTTCTTCAGTGGCAAAGGTTGAGGTGCCTCATGATCTGTGGGCTCCCAAAACTTGCTACTTCTAATTGGTTGCATCATGAACTGATAGAAAGCAAGATATTTTGATTTATGGTACCAATCATCGATGTAATCATCTGTATTGTCGCCCTTCAACTGGATGGTACATATGGCATGTGCACATGGAATTCCATTTACTTGCCATGCTCTACATGAACACTTCCTACTTCCTAGATTGACAACATACTTATCTACACCTTTCATTATCTCATATCCGTCATCTCCATTCCAAATGGGATGACAATGCGTACTTGCAGCCAAGTTCTCATCCAATTTCTTGACAATCCTAGGACCATATTGTCTTGTCCACTTTGCAGCATCATCTCTTTGTTTCTACAGCCGAGTCATAACCGCAACTCGTATATCTTTAAGCATTGAGATGACTAGTTTGCATCTGGCATCTATTATCTTCGAATTAAAGACTTCACAAATGTTGTTGTCGACGTTATCGCACTTGAACTCCTCACTGAAGAATGCCTTGCACCAATGCTTCGGTTCTAGTTGAAATAGGGTAGCACAACCTTCCTTTGTCAACTGAAGCAGTCCTTCTTTGGCTATTCTAAAGTCAGCCATGTTTGCACTTTTTGCTAATTGCCAAAATTGTAATTGCAGCTTATCCCCTTTATAGTTCTTTGCTCAATTTCCGTGTATGTGCCGCGCACACATTCGATGTTCAGCATGGGGCAACAACTCGGTTACTGCCGGAACCAATCCCTGCAATAATTCAAAGTAAGAAATACTAGAGAAAATTACATGTTCATATTATAAAGCAAAGCAAACTATTGACTAAATTTTTCAAAAAACAAGCATTACCTTTTGTTGGTTGCTCATGAATGCCCACCCTTCCCCGTTTGTTATCTCTAAGTCAGCCATCAGATTTTTCAAGAACCAGGACCAATTGTCCTTGTTCTCAATCTTTATAATAGCCCAAGCTAGTGGGAACATTTGGTTATTTACATCTCTTTCAATCGCTGCCAACAATTCTCCCTTGCACAAGCCCTTCAAGAAATAGCCGTCCAATCCTATAATCCGTCTACAACCAGCTAAAAATCCTCGTCTGCATGCATCAAAGTACACATAGAACTTATCGAACTTGGTCCCATGATCAGGAAGCGGTCTCTCAATCACCTCTACATACACTCTACTCGTAGGGTTTTGCAGCCTACACTCTCAAGCATACTCCCACACTTGCCCATATTCCTTAGCATACTGATCAATAAGTATCTTTATCACCTTTTTCTTTGCTCTTTTGCACTGATTCCTAGATACATTGATGCCTACACGCTCCTTCACCAGCATCCTAAAGTTAGCAATTTTCATCTCGGGCGTCACCTTAATCAGATCGAAGAAGTGCTTGGACAACCATGCACTTGTTACCCTTTTGTTTTGAAAATTAATGGAACTAGTGTATTCCTCTTGGTAGGCTCTAATCTAAAAAGACCCACTCTTCTTAACAAACACACCGTAAATCTTCCATGGACAGTTTTGCTGCGAACACCTAGCTCTTACAAATTTCTTGGTATTTCTAATGAAATCAATATTTCTTTGTGCAGCAATGGAGTTCTTCAGTATAGCTTCCCTAAATTGTATCGCATCATGGAATTTCATACCTACTGACAAAGTAGGAGAGGCAACAGATAGATCATAGGAAGGAAACTTACTTTTCCTTCTACGCACAGCTCATTGATCTTCTTCAACTTCGTCCTAGGAAGTTGTGGTGTCGATGCTTTCTTCATAATCTGTCTCCAGGACCTGGCCAGCAACACCAACATCTGCAGGGCATTCGTCTCTATTTGGATGAATAGCTACATGCAAAGTTGCAAATCTATCTGACAAAAAGTCCCTTTGTTTTTTCCTTGACTGTGTAAGCTCCTCATCGTCAGCGTCACTTAAGATTAATAAATTTTCAGCTTCAGCAGCCAACCCTTCATCGTCATCGTCATCATCACCGTCACTGGATTCAGCTACTTCCCAATATAATTCAGTGATTGTGACATCACCCATGTCACAATCGCTCTGGTGAATAGCATCTGCGCCCCTCTCCTCCCCATCCTGTCCATCATGCCCTACTTCATCCCTAACCTCAGTACTAGCTTGAATACCATCTCCTCCTTCTCCTACTTGGGTGTTATCTCTGTCATCATCTTCGTCCTCACTATCACTATTGTTTTTAACAAACACTTTCGCCTCTTTGCCATGAAGATAATGATATAAGACATCCCTAAAACCATTATCATCTTCCAAAACTCTCAAACCATCTCTCAAGCCTTTTCCAGGAACACAGGACAGTAACTTTTGTACTCTATAAGGCAAAAATGTCACTCTATCCCTAACAAATCCAATATAAGATGCCTTCTTTATATCTACAAAGATAGTACCCTCATTCCCCCCCTCATACTCCCACTCATCCTCCCCAATCACAAAATCTCCACCGTAGTAAATGATGACAGCAACATAGTCTTTATGCGCCATTTCTGCAACAAAAGAGGACAAATATACAATTAAATTTTGGGACCACATTCATAAAGAACAGACAATTGCAAGTGGAGGTCCCTACACTCTTTATTAAAGAAAAGAAAAGAAGAAAGAGAGAGGGAAGATGCGGTCAGACGATAGCTACATCTTGAAAACAAGAGGCCTCAGGACAATGACAAATAAAAATAAAGATGGGACCACCCGACAACTGCTTTGATTATGCCGTCGCATTCCTTTAAAATATGGAGAGATTCCTAAGCATGGGTCCTCAACAATGCAATTTATTAAAAAAATATCCAGAAGTCCCCATCCCCACAACCTTCGATCCGAACATGTCCAAAGCCCAATACTCTGAACCCTAACAATCACCAATCATCGCACATTTCACATCCAACCACTACAAATTACTTTCGCAAATCACAATTCAACACCTTGAATGAATCACACATCACAGTGGATGAGGCGACGTCGAGCCCTACACCGAGCCCTAATTTTCGCCCCGCCGAGCCCTACACCGAGCCTATATTTCAATGCCGCTCCTAAACTGTCAATTTGAACCCCCCAATAGGATTGTAGCACCACATCTGAGCCATAAATCTCACATCAAGCCTGAGCTTTGCCAGCCGACCCCCAAATTTCAAGTCCGAGCCTTAATAAATGAGTCGGAGCCCTAATTTCACCACAAGGGAGAGGAAGAAGAGAAAAAACTTGAGCAAATCGACGACGGCGAGCGATGATGGCGAGCGACGACGGCGAGCGATCACCTGCGAACGGCGAGCTGTGAACGGCGATGGATGGAGAGGACGTCAGACCTAGTGTGAACTGATGAAAGGTTAAGATCCAAATAAACCAAAAGACGTCATTTAACGCTAAGGAAAAATGACGTCGTTTAGTTTGGCCAAATGCACAGTGGATGGGGCGATGTCGTTTTCCTCCTCCACGTGTGCTTTTTTAAAAAAAAAAAAAAAAATTGCCACATCAGTTAAGCATGTCGCCGGAAAATGCCACGTCTGCATTTTGGCTGGGTTTTGGCCAGATTGGCACTTAAGTGTTCCATTTTACTCCGATAATGGCACTTAAGTGTACCATTTTAAAGTTATGGCACTTAAGTGTCCCTCCGTGCCAAGTTATGGCACTCCAGGTGTCCCAACCTCATAACATCACAATCTAGTCTATTAAATCCATTGATACAATCTCATGAAAATAATCCAAATTAGTTTGTCTACACCACTGGCCACCAATGATCACTTTAATGCCCGTCATTATTAAAAAATAATCACTTCAATACTAAAAAAAAATGTCATATCAAATAGAATTTTTAATTATAAATACCATGTAATTTCCGTAGCCGGAATTTCTTGCCGGAGTTGGTACATAATTTTTGGCACTTCAATGTCCTTTCCACAAGTAGGAGCTGTCGACTGTGCAGAAGAAGACAACAAATAAGGCAAAAACCCGAGAGGAACACTGACGAAGGAGGAGAAGGCTAAGACTCACGGGGAGTGTGGGTTGAAAGGTGATGATACTGGGAAGGATGAACCTACTTTCCATCAGGTCGTGGGTTCCCTCGGTGAGCTAAAGGCAAAGGTGGAATCATTCTTAGAGATTGCAACTACCGTGCTCAATTTGGAAGCTTTGCAAAAAGCTTTTTGGTCATCATCTCTCTAGAGTAGAACAAATGCTACAACCCGCGTCGTGCGAGGTATGCAATGTTCAGGATAAATATGGGAGGCCATGAGTGAACTTGCACTAAATAAACAGAAGAGGATGGAATTATATTCTTAATAATCAAAACTAGAGTCCGCAAAATGGGTCGATTACCCCTTTTTTGGACCCATTTAATGGGCTGTGTCAAATATGGATTGCGTGAAAATATAAAATCAAGTCAAAGGTGGGTTGAAAGTATCATTGTGGGTCTTAAACGAACCCATTTACAACTCAGTTAAACTAAATACCCATAAGTCTCTGAGAAAAATTGAACGGAAGATGGAATTTTATCCATGACAATCGAACCACGTTAACAAACGGATTGACATGGCTCTAAGTAAACTTGCAAAAACATTGAATTTGTCGGAATCCACCTTCCTCGCACTCCCCTCCCAAGGGATATCCGGCGTCGATGCAAGCCTGGTTGCAGTCCGCGAACTGAAGACACCCCCCTAAATACTTTTTCTTAATTCTGTTCGGAACTGATGTTTCTGAGAAGCACAAAATTTCAAGAAAGTTCAGCAATCAACGCACGACATGATATAAATCATATGGACGTGGTGTTTCATTAATTTGAGCGAACAGATAAATGCGTTCTTCTTCAAGCCTTCAAGTCAAATGGGTCTCACCCTAGGTCTTAATTGAAACAGAAGAAACTAGGTAGAGACAGAAGAGAAGCTAGCAATACCTGCTAGACAAAGAGAAATGAGGCACAGAAGGACGATGAGGAAACAAACTCTTCGTGAAGCCATTTTAATGACCTTCTCTTCTCACTTCTCTTTAGGTTGTGATTGTATAGTTGGTTGTGAAAATTCACACAAAATCCCATCCTATACATAGGGAATTCGAGCACCACTATAATAGCGACCTTACGTAAGTGGAAATTAAAAATCAGATTATCAATTGCCATTAAAACAAATCTATACCTACCATTTACGCCGATTTTTTGAGGACATATAATTATTTCGTATAGATTTGCTTCCATTTGGGTTAGTATGTCATAATGAAAGATTGTAAATTAAATTCCATTGAAATTTGCATTTTAGTGATATTGCATTTTTTACGCATGCCTAAAATTTCATTTTTTTATTTATTTATTGTGATGAAAGGCAAAGCCCACATTTATTAGTTAATAAGGAATTCTCTAGAAACTATATCCCCACACTTATTAAATACTAAGGAATTTGCTAGAAACTATTCATATGTGTTAACAAAGTGCTTGCTCAAAGTAGATATTCGAAATTATCTTCTTTACGTGGCTCACGCGTGAAAGTTTTAAAATTTGTTTTAATCAAATTGTGACTCAAAATCAGTTTGCATGATACCCCAAGACTCCAGAATGCTCTAATAGTATTATTTCCATTTGATTTCATAACTTAATAACTCCTAAATAGAACCCCACAGTTTAGAATTTACATAATTCCAAATTAATGCCCTAACTTGGAGAATTACTCGGATTAGATGAACAAAGGGTTCGATCTTGTACCAAACATTGCGAAACAAAGGTAATCTAGATTCTAAAGGCCTTGATGGCCAAAGAAAAGCCCGATGTCGCCTTTTTAATGGAGACAAAGAACCCAGAATCAAAGCTTTCACGGATTCAATGCAACTTACGGTTTCAGCATTCATATATCATTAACCCAGTTGGAATAGCAGGAGGATTATCACTGATGTGGAATGACCAGGTATCTATTCAGGTGCTTCACTCTTCTCAATATTTGATAGATATGACTTGCAAGTTGGTATAGGAAGATAGAACCTTTTGTCTAACTTGTATTCATGCCCCTTATAATTATAGCCAACGACAGGGTGTATGGGATGAACTCAGAATGATTGGTAGACTGAATAGCTTTTTGTGGTTATGTGTTGGGGACTATAATGAAGTATTTTATCCATGGGAAAAACTTGGCAAGAGACCTGTGGAATCTCATCGTATGCTGTCTTTTCGTTCTGTTCTGAATGATTGTGAACTAATGGAGATAGATAGCAAGGGATGTAACTTCACTTGGATGAATAATAGAGATGAGGATGAGATTGTCAAGGAACGGTTGGACCAGGCTCTATGTTCAATGGACTGGCGTATCCTATTCCCTGAGGCAGACGTGCTAGCAATACTGGCGGTGGGTTTCGATCATAGTCTGTTGATACTCCAAACTTCAGCACCAATCAAAAGGAGGCAGAAACTGTTCATCTATGAAGCCTATTGGAATGATGATGTAGAATGCAGTGAGGTCATATCTACGACGTGGAATTCTATTTCTCCCAACCAGCCAGTTTTTCTTTCTAAGTTGAAGTCTATTAGCATAGCCCTATCTACTTGGAGTCGAGCTAAGTTTTCAAATGGACGGTCCAACGCCATCATTCTACAAAACCAGCTACAAAATATGACCAACCAGCAGCATTTACATTATAAAAGAGAGGAAGCTACTAAAATCAAAGAGGACATTACAAGACTTTGGCAGCGGGAAGAGCAGTACTGGGCTTTGAGATCTCGAATACAATGGTTGAAGTGGGGGGGATAAGAACACTCGATTTTTTCATGCATCTACTCTACAAAGACGGTCTCGAAATTGCATTACTATACTTCAAGATGAGCAACAGCAGTGGATTCGTGACACTCGGGCCCTACAAGGTATGACGACGACTTTCTTTTCAACCTTATACACAACTCAGGGGTCGAGGGATTATGGTCCTATCCTTGCCCAATGTCCGCTAATTGTAAGTGATGAGATGAATGACCAGTTAATTGCTAAGGTTACAATAGATAAGGTCAGACAGGCCACATTCCAATTAGGGACTACAAAGGCCCCTGGCCTCGACGGACTAAGTGGTTTGTTCTATTAGACACATTGGGATATTATTAAAGATGATCTATTGCTCCAAGTACAGCACTTCTTGATGACAGGTCAAATGCCTCCCAGTATCAATCAGACTTTTCTTACTTTGATTCCCAAGGTACCCCATCCAGAAAAGCTAGAGCAATATCGCCCCATTAGCCTGTGTAACTTCACCTACAAAATCATGTCCAAGGTGCTAGCTAACCACCTTAAACCTTGCTTGAACTCTGTCATTTCTAAGGAACAGTCAACCTTTGTAAGTGGGAGGTAGATCCAGGACAACATCTTGATTGTGCAAGAGGTTCTTCACCAGTTTAAGATCAGGAAGAGAAAACGCAAATTCAATGCAATCCTAAAGATAGACATGCAAAAGGTGTATGATCGGGTTGAGTGGGATTTCCTGAACGACTATCTCCACAAATTGGGCTTCCATCCCACACGGGTCCAATGGATTATGCAGTGTGTATCTACTACTTTCTTGAGTGTGAAATTTAATGGCGAGCCACTTCCCTACTTTTCCCCTTTGCGAGGTCTAAGACAAGGTGACCCCTTATCTCCATATTTGTTTATTCTGGTAGCAAACGTGTTATCAACCTTACTCAATCAAGCTATCAGTATGGGACACATTAAAGGTATACGTTTCAATCAGTGGTGTCCAACCCTGTCCCATCTATTTTTTGCTGATGATGCTATTTTCTTTCTAGATGGGACTATTCAGGAATGTCAGAACGTTGCTAGCATTATGAACCAGTATTGTCTGGCAACGGGTCAGGTTGTGAATTGCAATAAGTCCGGCATTATTTTCAGTAATTATTGTCCACCTGCCTTGCAAGATAATATGTCGGGTGAGCTAAGAGTACCGGTATTGACTAGGTGTGGAAAATACCTGGGATTACCGTCCGACTGGGGTTGATCGAAGAGGGAAATGTTCTCTTGGATTCTAGCACGTGTTCATGCCAAGTTGGAGGGCTGGAAGGGTAAGTTACTCTCCAAAGGCGGTAAGGAAGTACTTCTTAAATGTGTCGTGCAAGCCCTACCACATTATGCAATGTCTATTTTTAAGATTCATTTGTCGATTTGCAAATCTCTAGAGCAAAGCATTGCCAGATTTTGGTGACAGAATGATCAAAACAGGAAGGGTATTCATTGGCGAACATGGGATCTGTTGAAAATGAGTAAAGATGACGGCGGCTTAGGCTTTCGGGATTTAATAGCCTTTAATGAAGCTATGCTTGGAAAACAGGCTTGGCGATTATTGCAACAGCCCTTGGCGTTATGGAGTCAACTATTTAAAGGTCTGTACTTTCCTACGCAAACTTTCCTATCTATTACTCCAGCAGCTCGGGCCTCATGGGGATGGAAGAGTCTCTTATTGGGGAGGAATGCTATTGGTCCTCATCTATGCTAGTCAGTCGGTGACGGCCGTGATATAAGAATAAGGGGCAACCGTTGGTTACCTATTGGCACTCTATATGGATCGAACAACAAAGATGATCCATTGTTGGTGGCGGATCTTATTGATCCGACACACCAAACCTGGAACCAACCTCAACTCCTCCCTCTATTAGGTGAAGATATCACAGCCTAGGTATTAAATATACCAATCAGACATATTCCTATCGTAGATCGCATCATCTGGACAGGCATAAAAGATGGCGAATATACAGTCAAGACCTGCTACCATAAGCTACTTCAGCAAGCAAGAACTACCAATAGTCATACAACATCATCATCATATTAGAATCCTAAAATCTTATGGCGTCGAATTTGGTCGATGCAAACGGCACCGAAGATCAGAGTTTTTACCTGGGCACTTCGTTAGAATGCCATTGCGATGAAGGCCAACTTGTTTCATCGACACATCGCCTCAGATCCTTGGCGCCCTCTGTGTTGACAACAGCGTCCGGAGACCATCGAGCACCTCTTCTTTCATTGCGCATGGACTCGTGCTGTATGGGAAAATCAGAAGCTTAACATCCCAATCTCCCCTATGCAAATTCAGAGGATCGATCAATGGCTTAGTGCAAGAGCGGCTACTCTTAAACACCTACCGGGGCTGGAGTTGATTGTAAATACTCTCTCGCAAATTTGGAGAATGTGCAATGACGTCGTATTCAGCGATCAGCAGCCAGATCCGGGAAGAGTCGTCGAACTGGCCGTCAAGCAGACCAGGGCCTTCATCTCCCCTGTTGTTACCTGAATGAGATTAGGCCTTCCCCTTCACCACCCCACGCACCAATGGCGACCTCCAGCCCCCGACACCCTTAAATATAATGTTGACGGCACCTTTCAACTGGGCTGCACCGAGGGGTCGATGGCCTGTGTCTATAGAGACCACCAAGGGAGGCTATTGGATGGCTTCTCGTGCAGGTTTAGAGCAACATCAGCACTAGAAATTGAATTCAACGCACTCACCTGTACACTTCATCATCTGCTGTGACGAGGGCTTCACCATACCATGATTGAGGTTGAATCGGACTGCCTTCCCTTTCTTGCTGTGGTGCGTCATGGCCGTTCACCGGTGTGGGAGCTTCGGCTGCTCGTGGAGGAGGCGCTCAAGCTACTATCCAGATTCTTTGACCTAACCCCCCAGCACTGTTTGAGAGATGCGAACCGGGCCGCCGACTGGGCAGCAAAGGCCCATCGCACCACTGATTTGGCCCTTAATTAGTTATCTCAACCTCCTCCTGCACTCCTTCACATACTATCTATGGATGCTATAAATTCCGACTGTAATTATCACTAATATGAATACGAATGGTTCTTTCAACCCAAAAAAAAAAGGTAATCTAGCTTCGTGAGATCTTCAAGGCGGCGTGTACAGGAGAAATCTTTCTCTTTTCTTTTCCATTTTTTCTCCTTCCTTTTCTCTTTCGTCTGCGCAGCCCTTTTAATCTGATATGAGGATCCACTTTCTTCTTCTTTTTGGTTTCTTGGCCAATACCTTTCTAACCAAGTCAAAAATTACAAGTTCAACCCGTAAAATCGGTCAACCGGCTGGTTCGGCGAGGGGTCAATTTGGGTCTCACCGTACCTGATATGAGCTTTTCATAGCCTTTGACTTCATAAATCTTTCTCAAAATAAGAAGAGATAAGTACAATGAAAGCCCTAAAATTTATGATAAAAATACAATTGAGTTCTAAAACTTTTAAAAAAGTATAATTAAGTTCTAAAATTTTTCATAAAAGTGCAATTAAATTCTAAAACTTTCACAAAGTGTAAATTCTAAAACTTTCGCAAAGTGTAATCAAGTCATTAAACTTGTCAATAAAGTGCAATTGAGTCTTAAACCTTTCAAAAAATGCATTCATCAGAAGGACTTGATTGGTTAAATTTGACAAATTTTAGGATTTAATTGTACTTTTGGAAATTTTAGGACTCAATTCTATTTTCATGATAAGTTTTAAGACTTAATTGCACTTTTTGAAAATTTGAGAACTCAATTGCACTTTTATGATAAATTTTAGAACTTTCAACACGCTTATTCCCAATAAGAAATAAACTAACTTTATATCTATATGATTGTTATATCACCTTCCATCTATGTACTTACTGGTTTTGGTTGGTTTAACCAGTCTTGACTACAATCGTGATTGAATTTTGAGGCGGACCAAAGGACAAGCCGACATTTAGTTGAGCTAGCCGGACCGATCCGGTTCTAAAACACTAGATTTTATGCAAATCAAATCAAATCTGATGCCCAAATTGAATTTAATAAATATATTGTGTTTACATAATATCATGATCGAAATAGAGGGTGAGCGGCTGTTGTAGTTCTTTTTTTTAAATTATTTTACCGGGTTCGGTTCCCAGGAGGGTGACATGGGAGGAAGCTGTAAATGCTTTTATCAGTCAACACAGTTTATTAATCTTTTCGTAGTAATCTATTTTCTTCCGGTAACCGTGGAAAAACTTTATATTTCACAAACAATGTTAAGGTTCGTGCAGTGTATATCATTGCCTACCTAATTTCATCTACAAATAGATACATTGTCTAATCTTCTCGAGACATGCGACAACAGATTTTCTACTAAGGCGGTTGTTATAACTTATCCTCTAAGCAACTTACCATTTGAATTCTGGAACCCCATTGGGAGTGAAGAAACTCAGTCCGTGTGGACCAAGTTCTTATAAGACCGAAAGGCCATTTTAGATTGGCCTTTCCATAGGATTAGTATCTTTGCCCGCTTCGTGGTACTTGATATGTGAGTTGAACAAGAACTCTATAACCGTATCTAGCAAGGAGAAATTGAAGAAGGACAACACTGTGTAGATGGAGTGCAAACGTAAATATGGGAAAAATATGTTTCACAATGAACGCATTGCAAAATGATCTTAAATGATCTTTTAACATCTCATTTTGAAGGGAAAATTACTAGAAAAGGCATAATTATATTGTACGGAAATTAATTCAATCCTACACTTTTCAATTTGATTAATATAATCCTAAATCTGCTAATGATTTGCCAATATAGCCATCTCACTAATTTTGGCCGACAAGATCTAACATTGATGCCAACTGTGTCACGTGGGATAGTCAATGCTGACGTGAACAATTTTTACAATTTTCTAAAAAAAAAAAATTCGCAATTCTTTTTGCAATTTTTTTTTCTTTTTTGATCTTTCGTTTTTCTTTTTTTCTTATGTCCCCCCGTTGGGCCGCGGCCTTGGCAATGATCAGTTGAGGTTGTCAACCACAAGTGAGTGCTAGGATGCACTTCCTACCCACAGGCAAAGGCGTCACGGCCTGTAACCCTACCAAACCACAAGTACGGGAAAAGGAAAAATAATAAAATTAAAAAATATCTTCAAAAATTGTAAAAGTTGTCCATGTCAATTGACTATTGCCATAGCATGTGAGACTGTTGAAACCAAATTTATGCCCAAATTTCATTTCTAAAAAAGGGGAATTCATTTTTCCACAAAAATATCTCTTATCAAATTCTTGCATATAGATTACCTAGGCATTTAGTATAGTTTTTAAATGCATTTCTTTTCTTGAAATCAAAAAACAAAAAAATAATAAGAAAAATTAAAAAAAAAAGAAAAAAATTGAAGCTAATGGCCTGAATTGACTAGCCAAGCCCTAGTGGTCGAATTGGAATTAATATAGCAAGTTGGGACCAAAATGCAATTTTCAAAATTGAGGGACCAATTTCGTAAATTTTGTAAAATGTAGCCAAAGCCTTTAAATTATCATCTTGGCCCCCAATTAAGTTGAAATTGAACTTGGGTTTGGTTGAATCAATCAAATCGAGCCAAAAGGACTGAATTGCATTGAATTGAGCATTTTCGAGCAAGAAAATGATCAACTTTGAAGGACTTTTTTCAAAAATTGGGTGGGGACAATTGCGAAAACTAGTCAAGATCTTAAATTACTATACATAAGCTTACAAATTGATAAAAAAAATTGTAGCCAAATTGATGGATTATAGCCCTCAAACTAGCTTCCAAAACGCAGCCAACGATTTGGTCTCAATTTGGAGTTGCTGAGTAAGCAAATTTGTGGCCCCACCATATCCTACTTGCAGCCCAATCAGCCCGATCTCTACATATGATGGAAGACCATAATTAGTAGTGCAAGTGGGCAAAAATTAGCCAATGATAAGCTGCTAAACGCACGTGAAACAGCAAAATCCTTACACTCAATAGTTGCAAAGGTTGAAAATTTGGCCAAATCAAAAAGTTGTTGAAGTAGCTTTGTTGGTAGGCTTGGTAGGTGGACAAAAGGCTGACGAAAAGATCCTTTAATTCAGGCGATAAGATCTCCAAAGTAAGCTCTTTTGGGCCATGAAAGGTAGGAGACAAGAAGTAGAAGAGGGAGCTCACAATCGTTCTCCAAAGAGACCCCCATAAGCAACCCAAAACACTTCAATCAAGAAATTGCAGACTGACCCTTGGAAAGAAGAGTGGAATTTTTACAAAATTGCAGTCAAAATTAGCCAAAACCTTCAACTAGAGAGTAAAACTTCACTCAAAGATCTTTCCACTCATAGGTCACATGTCCCAAATGGAGATTAGGAAGGCCTCCTAAAGCCCCCAAAAAAAAACCTTCCTGGTGGGCCAAGGAAGTCTGAAATTTTTTCTAAGTGTTGAGCCCGGTTGGGTACGAGTGAGGGAAAGTAAGTGTTTTTTTTATACAAATAAGAGATAAATGAGAAAAATCATGACTTGTAACTAAAACTATAATATATATATATATATATATATATATATATATATATATATATATATATATATATAGTTTGGTTTTGTGTTAAATGAGGGCTAATCGCATTATCAATTATTGATTATAAGTGGGAGTTGGAAAACATGAGTGTCGAGTGACTTGAGTGTGTTGTAATCTCCACTCCATCTATTGCTCTACAATTTAATCCTATGTGGCTCTTGCCATGAAATAGGTTTTATTGACCAAATCACATAAATATGATATCCGATTGATTTTCTTGTTTTGCTTGTTTTATTATTCTATCACTCCTTTTGCATAATCATATAAAAAACTTTCGAAGTGACTTGAAAAGTGAAAATGAGTTTAGAGACAAGACTTAAGATTCTGGTCGTTTTTCAGTTGAGAACTTCTGATTTTATTTGGATCAATCGGATTTCTAAGATTTAAACAAATCCATAATCAAGTTTCGAGCTCGCCCCTCGTGGAGATTAGCCATAGCAATCATTTGTGGCAATTTTTCTAGATATTCCACATTGGAGTCATGCCGATGAGATTTTCCACTTCTGAATATAATGGCGACAAGTTTGAGACTTTATTAGGACTTTTATAATCTTAAATCTTCAACTGACCAAAATAAAACTAATTCCTTGATTAACCAACAACCAAAAGTTTAAGTCTACTTATGCACTATGAAAAACTGATCCAAATGGGGACAAATTGCACACAAATAATTACATGCCCTTAAAGTATCTCATATTACAGATACATTTCGCCATAAAAAGAACTTCATAGATTTACATATCAGATCTGCAAGTACTCTGTATGGTATGCCCTCACCTTCTAAACGAGATGGTGGTTGTGGTGGTGATCGTACCATCCATATGGCAATATATATGTAGGGATTTTGTTTAATTTCAAACAATTAATTAAACCATCTTATCATAGCTTAAAGAAAAGTGAGAAAATAAGGTCAAAATCAAAGAATTTGTTTATCCATGGGCGATCTTTGCCTTATGTCTCTCTGCTTCATTGGTATGGTTTAGTTTGAGGGGAAAATAAAAAGACACACATGCCATCACTTTTTCAGGGTGCTCATTTAAGAGTCATGACTTTTCGGTCATTTGAATATTATAACTTTAGCATGTCGCTCACTTGGAACTTATGATAAATGTTTTTTTTTGACAAATTATGATATTTAAGTGATCGTTTAAAAAGTTAAAGCACTTAAATGAAGTCGTATGACATATGTAGCACTTGCGTTGTCCTTATCCCATTTAGTTTGATAAGCCTTTATCAAGCAATTCAATCTGATCCAATTACACTTGGCTATTAGAAAACTAAAAGGACACAAGGATGAACACGAAGTAGGAAGTTTCAAAATTCAAATGCAAGAGTTGTTTTTTAGCCTCGTTTTATGGGCAAACTATACGGAAGGGCTCCGCAATTCGGGAAATTATACCCACACTGGTTCATGTTGTGATTTATTTGTTTGAACAAATTATAAGAACAAGATGAGATTATGAAATTATTTTGATTCCGCTAAGGCTAATAGCTGGAATTTGCAAATTCACGTCGCTATCATTTTGCCATGACATACGGATGTTGAAACAATTTCCACAACTTGAATATTCTAAGTTTAATCAATTTATTAGTTGGTGTAGCTATTAATATATTATTTCTTTACCCAATATATATATATATATATATATATATATATATATTATATGTAATTATGTCGATTATTGAAATTTCTCAAATTCTTGTATATTAGAAACATTGGTTTTGAGGGAGACAAAAAAAGAAACGAGTGGGAATGAGGACATGGGGTCGTGAATGGAGTATACTCCGGGGTCATGCACGGAGTTCACAGACTGCGACATAGTCCGCATCAGACAAAATTATGCAAAGGAAGGGTAACGTGAATCTGTAAATGTGCTTAAATAAAAACTCCATTTATTTCATGAAAAATCATTTAATTTTCTTATATTTAATTGTCATGTACAAAGATAATGAAGGTTATTTCTGATTTTTTATTAATTGGAAACTATGAAATATTTAAGAAAAAACTCATGTACGATACCGATAGTCTAATTTGGGCGTTTGGATCTTGGTTGAGGCCACCAAGTTCCCAATTCAAGGTGCCGGGACATAGGTATGGCCCATTCACTAGATTCTAAAATCATTATTAGCTAGACTCACTCGATACGACCAAGCTCCCAATTTCACTGACCAATATGTCGTGATGTTATTTGAAAATAGAGGTCATCAAAATCATAAGAATGTTCAGCGACACATAGCGATGGTTCTCGTGAGCCAGTGGTCACAACATGTTTCCTGCCTGGCAATTTGTAGAGCTGCTTGACAAGCTTGCCTATGCCAATGCTCATCCTAAATCCGGATTCAAAGACAATGACAACCTCTCATTTCATAGGGGTGTGAACCTCCCATGGTAACTAATAGGCGTTGCTAGCAATAGAATTGACATTTAATACCTTTTTGTCCTTTTAATTAGCGAAGAATGAGATAATAAAAACTTTTACAAGGTGGATATATGCTTCGGTCACTTCAAGTCTTGTATTTTTTTTTCTTTTTATAATTATAGCCAAGATTACATTTTTTTTATATGCTAGTTCATACATGAAATGGATCAAGAACATTACTCCGGAAACTAGTAGATTATCCCATGTTCACCTCAAAATATTTTAAATATGGGGATGATTATGAAAAAAAGAGTCATAAACCTATTATATGAATATCCATTCAATTAGAAACTTTTCAATTTGATCATTTTAGTCCTTTTTTTTTTTATCGATTTGCCAATGTAGTCTTTCTAGCCAATTTTAACAAGTATCTACTGATATGGATGCCAATTGTCTCACATGCCATGGTGATAGCCTGTCAGATTTTTGATGATCCTCATCGAAATTCACATTTTGGTGATTTTTTTTTTCTAATAAAAAAGTGGCACTTAACTGATTCGATAAAATTATTAGCATAAAAGTCATTGCCATACAATTTTTTTGACATTTCTGATATCTTTTAGCCAGAATTTGAGTATGAGAGACGATTAATTAACTTGCCCCGAATATCCACTATTCAGATTAGAAATAAAATTTCATCAAAATAATTAAAAAATGAGAAGAAGCAATTTTCACTTGGTGCAAAGTTACGTGATTACATCAAAGTGTATTTATAATAGCGCTCGTCGGAGCCAGCTTCGCCGGCCTTCGCGCAGGACCCTCCCATCTAACACCCAAACTCAGATGCGAGACTCGTCGGGGTCGGGGAACTTTGAACACGGCCCTATGTCCGCTTTCCAAATAGTTTCTTTCTTGATCTCCCTCGCAATTGATTTCTCCAAGTTACACAAAGAATTCAGGAAATTTTGATCGAATCAACTTAAGACATAAATATATTGATCCCCACGACAACTAATTAAACAGTTCGATTTATGGGTCTCAAGCGAGGTCTGAACCGAACAGATTAAATTCCACGAAGGCTTATGAAGCAAAAGCTAGCAGTGCCTGTGAAGCAAAGAGCAATGAGGGAAAGAAATCCTGAATTAACAGACTCTTCCTGAAGCCATTTCAATGACCTTCTCTTCTCACTTTTCTTTTTAGGTTATGACAGGTAAAATTGGTTGTGAAAAAATTACGCAAAATCCCAACCATTATATAAGCAATTCCGGCGCCTTTAGATATATGGAAATTGAGATCGTCCCATATTGAATACCATCAGATCTTGTATTAATATCAATTACCATATATAAATATCTAGAGTCCATCTTGTGGCAAAATGTAGCTCCTATATAAGCCCAAGGGCATATCATTATTTTCAAACAAATTGCCACCGCCTTTCTTGTCATTTAAGAAGTTTTAAATTAAATTCCACCTTTTGTTTTTGTCGGAAACAACGCTTGTATTCAACATAATGGAAACTTACAACCTGTTGACAAAGCATTCGCATATACTAAATCAAGTAGTACAACCGGTGGAAAAAGGATCCTGGTGCGGGCCGAAAAATCTAAGTTTTGGGCCTTTGCGGCCCAATCAGCAACCATATTAGGCCCTGTTTGGCAACGTGCCAAACAATGCCTGATTCTGATTTGTTGTTCCCAAAATCAGTTTGGGATGAGAATTGCGTTTGGTAAAATTTTTGTTCCCAGGAACAAATTTGTTCCCAGAATCAGTTTGGGACAAGATTTGAGAATAAAAAAAAGTTGATTTTGCGTCCGAGAATCAAAAAAAGAATCAACACAATAAAACTCCTCTTCTTCCCTTCTGCCATCCCATGACCGTTGCTCGCCGCCGCTCGCCGCCCGCCGCTTGCCACCGTCCGCCGCCCACCACCACGCTTGTCGTCGGGCCGCCGCCGGTCGCCGAAGGCGAGCCCAGCCCACCGGCGAGGCTTGGCCTCACCGGACGGGGAGGCCGAGCCTCGCCGAGCCTCGCCGGGGCTGGGCAAGGCTCGCTTGGCCATCGGCCGGGCTTGCCTAGCTTGATTGGTGGCCAGGCGGGCCTCGCCCAACCCCGGCGAGGCTCACCTAGCCCGGCCGGTGGCCAAGCGAGCCTCGCCAAGCCCCGGCGAGGCCCGCCTATCCACCGGTGAGGCTCGGCCAACAAGGGCCAGCCTCGCCGAGGGCCGACGACACTCTAGTGAGGTCGCCGGCCCTCATCCGGCCGATCGCCGGTCCGGCGACCGGCCACAAGAAGAAGAAGAAAAGAAAAAGGAAAAGAAAAGAAAAGAAAAAAAGTAAAAAAAATATTTAAAAATTAAAAGAAATTAATTTAGAACAGAATCAATGAACACGTTATCAAACGCAATTCTATTCCGAGAATCAAAAATTTTAGACAGTTACCAAACACGTTCTTTTACTCGAATCGCCCTGTGAATGAGAATAAAAAATAATCATTTCTTATCAGAATCAATTCCCTCAGTTCCCGGGAACAAAATCGTTACCAAATGCGCCCTTAGCTTCTCTCCCATAGTGTTGCATCGTTAGGTTACGAAAACGTGAAAGCAAAAATTCGATCTCCGCGAATACACCACAGAGCTCCCACGGCGGTGATCTTACTCCTCGTACTACTTCGACAAGATGGAGATTGTCGGATTCAATCTCCAGGCTAGAGTCATGAAGGCTTTGCTGCAACAGATGTTGAGGGGTGAAGAATAAGGCCTGGGTCTCTGCTACAAAGGCTGACGTTGTTAGGAACCAGTTCGAAAAGAAATCGGTAAGTCTACCCTTGTAATCCTTACAGATACATGCCATTGAACCTTCAGTGTTGCCTGGCTTGTAACTTCCATCGATGTTACATTTCAGAATTCCTGTTTCCGGAGGTCGCCACAGCTACTCAGGATTAAGATGCTCAATCCCAGATCTCGAAGGAGATGCTGCAGAGGATATCTGGTAAGTTTTGGCCTGGACAAACGCCATCTCTATAGTGAAGGAAGGATTCGGTTGCTGGTTGTGAAAAATAAAGTTGTTGCGCATCCGCCAAATCTTCCAAAGGACATTAGCAACGAATTCTAGTCTAGGTAAATGATGAGGTGATCTCGCCCTTTCTGTTAGCCATGAATCTATACGATTGCTTGTAATGGTTGAAGGGAGTAAATTGATTTGCAGGTTAGACCAAATAGCTCGGGTGCAAGTATAGTGAAGAAATATGTGTTCTAGGGTTTCTGGAGCTTTTTGTTTACATAGATGGCACAACGGATCTGCGATAATATGTCTTTGAAATAGATTTGCCTTTGAAGCTAGGGCATTTTGACACAATGACCATATGAAAAGTCTGATCTACGGTGCCGTTTTCATTGCCCATATGTGCCTCCATAAAAATCTAGGATTCTGATGAGAGGATGATGCTGCATTTCTGTTGGAATTACTGATTGACTGCACTATGACATGATAGTTACTTTTGACAGTGTGCTGACCATTAGGTGTAGCTGACCAAACTAGTTAATCTTCTGCTATTGGGGTCATACTGGAATGGTACAGACTTCTATTATGATCTGGTCTCCGAAGAACCTTGGGAGCAGAGATAGGTTCCAAGTATGGCTGAGTGGATCGATAAGATTTGCCACCATAACTGGTTCCTCCCTAGCCTTAGATCCATGGAGAATACCCATTGTTAACCATTGATCTCCATGTATTCTGATTTCTTTTCCATTACCAACATACCAACGTATGTGTGGTAGAATAGCATCTCTGCCCATAAGAATGCTCTACCATCCCCAGGATGGCCAAGTCCCTCTAACTGCAGATAGGAAATCCATCGAATGAAAATACAGGCCCTTGAATATTTGACCCCATAAAGAGTGAGGCTGACTTATCAATTTCCATGCTTGCTTTCCAAGCATTGCTCTATTAAATGCAGTCAGATCTCGAAAGCCTAGCTCGCCATTATCCTTACTCTCTTTGAGAACTTCCTATTTTTTCCAATGGATACCTGCTCTATTTTGATCATTTCTCCACCAACATCTAGCTATGCTTTTTTCAATAGATTTACACAAAAAAAAAAAAAGAGGCAATTTGAATATAGACATAGCATAGTGGGGAATTGCCTGAACAACAAATTTGATGAGAATTTCTTTACCTCCTTTAGAGATGTATCTCTTTTTCCATCCATCCAACTTAGCATTAACTTTTCCTAGTATCCAAGAAAACATTTCCCTCTTTAAGCAACCCCATTCTGATGGTATCCCCAAATACTTACCACACTTCTACAACACAAGTATTCAAAGTTCTCGAGACATGTTTTCCTGTAGGGAAAGAGGGCAATGCTTATTGAATATCAACCCTAACTTGTTACGATTTATTTGCTGCCTTGTAGCCATACAATATTGATTTAAAAGATTGGCTAAGTTTTGGCATTCATGCACGTTACCAGCTAGGAAGAAGATCACATCATCGGCAAAAAATAAATGGGACAAAGTAGGGCACCATCTATTTAACTTAATAACCTTGATATGTCCCATACTAATAGCTTGAGTAATAATAGTGGATAATAGATTTGCCATTAGAATAAAGATATATGGAGATATTGGGTCCCCTTGCCAGAGTCCCCGAGATAGCAATAAGGCAGCTACTCTCCATTAAACTTTACACTGAAAGATGCGGTTGTGACACACTGCATTATCCACCAAATCCATTTAGGATGGAACCTTAGTTTTAGAAGGTAGTCATGAAGAAAATCCCATTCTACTTTATCATACGCCTTTTTCATGTTTGTTTTTAGAATACCACAGAACTTGCTTGTCCTGTTTCTGGTTCTAAACTGGTGAAGAACTTCTTGGACGATTAGAATATTATCTTGAATTTGTCGTCCACTTACAAAAGCCGACTGTTCCTTAGAGATCAGAAAATTCAAACAGGGTTTCAGACGGTTAGCAAGTGCCTTGGAGATGATTTTGTATGCAAAGTTGCATAGGTTGATTGGGCGAAATTGGTCCAGCTTCTCTGATTGAGATATTTTGGGGATCAGTGTGATAATTGTCTGATTGAGACTTGTAGGCATTATTCCCGACATCAAGAAATTCTGCACTAAATAGAAAAGATCATCTTTGATTATGTCCCAGTGTTTTTGATAAAATAATCCATCTAAACCATCCGACGTATATTCTTATCGCCTCATTTCAACCATTGAATTCTAGATCGTAAGGCCCAGTATTGCTCTTCTTGTTGCCATGCCTGACAAATTTCTTCTCTCAGTTTGCTGCTTCTACTCAATCATAGTGATAATGTTGCTGGTTGATTAGGTCTTGTAATTGTTGTTGTAAGGTCAGCACTATTGTATATCTATTTGAGAACTTTGTTTTGCTCCATTTAGTTAGCACTGCTATGACATTCTTCAAATTTGGAATAAAACCAGAACCTGATATACTTAAAGAATTCCATGCATTAGCAATAACTTCGCGACATTCATCATCCTCAGCCTAGTAAGCCTAAAAAATAAATGGCTTCTTTCTTTTTTGAGAAGTTGTTTTAGTGTGAATCAAGAGAGGGCTATGGTCGGAGCCCACAGCCGGGAGTCAATAAACCTCTGCCTCAGGAAAAACTAAGCACCAATCCATAGTACACGTCACTCGATCTAATTTTTCCTTCACTAGCTCATCCCCATCTCTATTGTTCATCCACGTACTTGCTTTCTAACTCCATAAGAGAATAGTCATTTAGGACAGTTCGAAAAGACGTCATCCTAGACGGGTCAGCTGGTCACTTTCCCACCTTTTCCCAGGGATAAAGTATCTCATTGAAGTCTCCAGCACATAGCCAAGGTAAAGTGTTCATAGAATTTATAAGCCGAAGCTCATCCCATATAGATTGATGCTGCTGATAATGAGTAAGAGCATGGACAGAAGTTATGTGCATAGTTCTGTCGGCCTGCCCACCTCTACAAGTTACATAAAAAAAGTGAGGTGTTGAGTGAATCACCTGTATAAAAACCTGGTCGTTCCAAAACAGTGCTAATCTTCCAGCAAATCCAGCAGGGTTCATAATAGATAAATGTTTGAACTGCAAACAGTGTTGGATGTGTTGCAGCTGTGCGTCCGTGTTCTTGGTCTCCATTAAGAATATAATATCGGGCTTTTCTCTGGCCTTCATGGCCTTAAGAGCTTGAACTGTCAGGGGATTGCCCAAACCTTGATAGTTCTATCATATCATCCTCATTTGTCGGTGGGTGGCTGTTTAGGGCCAACCACCAAAGCCCAAGCTCCTACTTCATGTGCTTCATAGATTGGTGTTTCCATGAGACTTGACTCATCATGTTCCTCTATACTCACTCCCTTAGTTTCGTAAGGGTTGTATCGTTCTAATTTTTTGGCAGTTCCCTGTTTTGGTATTGTTCTTGTATTCTTCAACTTCTTTGGTATATGAACAACCGTAGACTCCATCTGAACTCCTTTTAATTTGGATGCTGCAGGTATGAGCACTGTATGAAGAGAGGTCTATTGCATAGTAGTTCTTTAATGTTGTTGTAGTTCAGGCTCTCCTGCTGGTGCACCTATTGGTCGGGTGGCAATCGCAATATTACTTGGTGGGGGCAATAAAGGGATAGGTTGAATTTGTGAAGGTGGCGTTTTAGGTACAGATTCTTCTGTTTGCACTGAATTTTCTTGTGGATTGTAAAAAGTGTGCCAATATGGACTATGTTCCTTAACTTCTGCACAAAGCCACTGTCTATAGGCCATTTTCTCATGATCATCTAGTTTTGCCTCATCATACGGGATATCCTTGTAGTACATGGCATAGCGGCCCAGCTTTCCACAAGAATAACAAAAATGCGATAGGCATTCATAGTGGAAATCTAGCCAAAATGACTTAACCTCAATCCTGATCAACTTCCCCAAAATGAGAGGATTCTGTACATTTAATTCAACTCTTACTCTACCAGCCCTCGATGAAGCTCCGTCCTTCGTGTCAACCTTTATCTCCAATACATGACCCAGTTGCTGTACTGCCCTGCTAAGCATACGCTCGGTACACCATTTTAAAGGCAATCCAAAGATCTGTACCCAAAAGGCACAAGTAAAAAAATCATAACAGTGTAGCGGTGTGTTAGGAATCCATGGCTTAAAGATGACCAAGTGACTGGAGAAAAGCCAAGGTCCCCCTTCAAGAACCCTCTGTTTTTCTGCCTGAGATTCAAATTTCGCAACATAAAGACCTGCCTCACGCTATGATATTTCCACTCGGTCAGTCTGCCAGGCTTGTTTTAGTGTGGATTGGAAAGCCTGGAAGTTAATTGAAGGATTTGAAAGGATTTTGCCAAGAAGTGTTAACTTGCAATCTTCTAACTTTTCAGGTGAAGGTTTCTCATCCCAATCTTCAATGACCTGTTCAGTGGTGAGGCGACGCAACTTGGTGCAAAGTGCTGCCAGTCGCGAAGAGTCGGCATGGGCTTCCGACACCATCCCAATGTCGACAAAACAGGGCGGGAAACAGAGACGAGGCTAACACTAAGATATGTAGTCGAAGAGCATATCTACCCAATTCAGAATTCGATGAAGTAGAATGAAACCCAGAATACAGAAATCAGCATCTTCGGACCCACGACTAGCTAGATAACCTCAATATATAATTAGATGAAGAGCAATTTGAGACATGCAGAACAAACCAGGGAGAATCGATGGATGGTTCAGCCTGACAGTGAAAGCCGATGCAACGGAGAGAGGTCCGTTAGCGTGTCTTGCAACATAGAGATGGAAACCGAAAGGCGAAGTAAAGGAACCACGGTTGTAACTATGAGTAAATCGGATTTGGGAAAAGCGGAGATGGAAAATGGAGATTTAGGGTTTGTAAAACTACTTGAAGGTAGAAGAAAACTCTACATTTTTTAGAGAAATTTTGTGATGGAACAAGTTGAGACTTCCTTCTCAATTAAAACTTGTTCATTTTCATTTATTTTTCCGGTTTATCCTGTGATTGCTTGGTAAAATTTAGCTATTTTTTTTTTAAAAATTCTGATCAAGGGCAGGTTACCCACATTTATTAGTTACTAAGAAATTTGTGGGAAACTATAACATCACAATCTAGTCTATTAAATCCATTGATACAATCTCATGAAAATAATCCAAATTAGTCTGTATGCACCACTGGCCACCAAAATGATCACTTTAATGCCCATCGTTATTAAAAAATGATCATTTAAATACTAAAAAAAAATGTCATATCAAATAGAATTTTTAATTATAAAAGCCACGTAATTTCCGTAGCTGGAATTTCTTGCCGGAGTTGGTACATAATTTTTTGGCACGTCAATGTCCTTCTCCCCACAAGTAGGAGCTGTTGAGTATGCAGAAGAAGACAACAAATAAGGCAAAAACCCGAGAGGAACACCGACGAAGGAGGAGAAGGCTAAGACACACGGGGAGTGTGGGTTGAAAGGTGATGATACTGGGAAGGATGAACTTACTTTCCATCAGGTCGTGGGTTCCCTCGGTGAGCTAAAGGCAAAGGTGGAATCATTCTTAGAGATTGCAACTACCGTGCTCAATTTGGAAGCTTTGCAAAAAAGCTTTTTGGTCATCATCTCTCTAGAGTAGAACAAATGCTACAACCCGCGTCGTGCGAGGTATGCAATGTTCAGGATAAATATGGGAGGCCATGAGTGAACTTGCACCAAATAAACAGAAGAGGATGGAATTATATTCTTAATAATCAAAACTAGAGTCCGCAAAATGGGTCCATTACCCATTTTTTGGACTCATTTAATGGGCTGTGTCAAATATGGATTGCGTGAAAATATAAAAACAAGTCAAAGGTGGGTTGAAAGTATCATTGTGGGTCTTAAACGAACCCATTTACAACTCAGTTAAACTAAATACCGTAAGTCTCTGAGAAAAATTGAACGGAAGATGGAATTTTATTCATGACAATCGAACCACGTTAACAAACGGATTGACATGGCTCTAAGTAAACTTGCAAAAACATTGAATTTGTCGGAATCCACCTTCCTCGCACTCCCCTCCCAAGGGATATCCGGCGTCGATGCAAGCCTGGCTGCAGTCCGCGAACTGAAGACACCCCCCTAAATACTTTTTCTTAATTCTGTTCGGAACTGATGTTTCTGAGAAGCACAAAATTTCAAGAAAGTTCAGCAATCAACGCAAGACATAATATAAATCATATGGACGTGGTGTTTCATTAATTTGAGCGAACAGATAAATGCGTTCTTCTTCAAGTCAAATGGGTCTCGCCCTTGGTCTTAATTGAAACAGAAGAAACTAGATAGAGACAGAAGAGAAGCTAGCAATACCTGCTAGACATAGAGAAATGAGGCACAGAAGGACGATGAACAAACAAACTCTTCGTGAAGCCATTTTAATTACCTTCTCTTCTCACTTTTCTTTAGGTTGTGATTGTATAGTTGGTTGCGAAAATTCACACAAAATCCCATCCCATATATTGGGAATTCGAGCACCAATATAATAGCGACCTTACATAAGTGGAAATTAAAAATCAGATTATCAATTGCCATAAAACAAATCTATACCTACCATTTAAGCCGATTTTTTGAGGACATATAATTATTGCGTATAGATTTGCTTCCATTTGGGTTATTATGTCATAATGAAAGATTGTAAATTAAATTCCATTGAAATTTGCATTTTAGTGATATTGCATTTTTTACGCATGCCTAAAATTTCATTTTTACTTATTTATTGTGATAAAAGGCAAAGCCCACATTTATTAGTTAATAAGGAATTCTCTAGACACTATATCCCCACACTTGTTAATTAATATGGAATTTGCTGGAAACTATTCATATGCGTTAAAAAATGCTCGATCAAAATAAATAGTCAAAATTATCTTCTTTGCATAGCTCACATGTGAAACTTTTAAAATTTGTTTTAATTAAATTGTAACTCAAAATCAGTTTGCATCGTACCCCAAGACTCCAGAATGCTCTAAAAGCATTATTTCCATTTGATTTCATAACTTAATAACTCCTAAATCGAACCCCACAGTTTAGAATTTACATAATTCCAAATTAATGCCCTAACTTGGAATATTACTTGGATATATAAACAAAGGGTTTGATCTTGTACGAAACATTGCGAAACAAAGGTAAAATAGCTTCGGGAGATCTCTAAGGCGACGTGTACAAGAGAAACCTTTCTTTTCTTTTCCATTTTTTCTTCTTCCTTTTCTCTTTCCTTTGCGCGGCCCTTTTGATCTGATACGGGCATCCAGTTTTCTTCTTCTTCACTTTCTTCTTCTTCTAACTTTATATCTATATGATTGTTATATCACCTTCCATCTATGTACTTGTTGGTTTCGGTTGGTTTAACTGGTCTTGACTACAATCTTGATTGAATTTTGAGGCGGACCAAAGGACAAGCCAACACTCAGTTGAGCTAGCCGGATTGGTTTGATTCTAAAACACTAGATTTTACGCAAATCAAATCAAATCTGATGCCCAAATTGCATTTAGCAATTATATTATGTTTACATAATATCCTGATCGGAATAGAGGGTGAGCGCCTGTTGCAGGTTTTTTTTTTTTTAATTATTTTACCGGGTTCGGGTCCCAGGAGGGTGACATGGGAGGAAGTTGTAAATGCTTTTATTAGTCAACATTGTTTATTAATTCTTCGTAGTAATCTATTTTCTTCCGGTAACCATGGAAAAACTTTATATTTCACAAACAATGTTAAGAATTGGGTAAATACACTATCGGTGCCAAAAGTTGTGTACAACGCTCACTTTGGTACCAAAAGTTTATTTTAAATCACTTAAGTGCCAAAAAGTTGGAAAATGATCATTTTGGTACCAATGCCGATCTGATTAACCGGAAATTCAATGTGACACTTTTTTATTAATTTTTTAAGCTGATGTGGCTCGCCGGAGAGTAAAGTCAACGTTTAAACAACAAAATGACGCCGTTTGGTGTCTTTCCCCCAATTCAAAACCCTAAATCCCTAAATTGAGAGAGAGAGAGAGAGAGAGAGAGAGAGAGAGAGAGAGAGAGAGAGAGAGAGAGA
This sequence comes from Eucalyptus victrix, assembly GCA_016097545.1. Classification (NCBI taxonomy): domain Eukaryota; kingdom Viridiplantae; phylum Streptophyta; class Magnoliopsida; order Myrtales; family Myrtaceae; genus Eucalyptus; species Eucalyptus victrix. Next base: position 23,829,789 of record CM027844.1, read on the forward strand.
GAGAGAATGGCATGGGCTTCCCATTGTCTTCTTCTCCAAAGAACAACACTAGCATCAACCAGCAGTGACACTAGCTGTGCACCAGCTAGCAACGACACACCAGCAGCACACTAACACCATCACCAGCACTAGCACAACTTAGCCTCTAGTTCGTCTAACAATGTTGACAAGTCCAAGCTCTTGTCCTCCTTCTCCTCATTCTCCTTCCTCCTTCGGAAGGACCCACTTCAGCCACTCCTTGAGCAGAGCCTAATCCACCATCTCCATTTGTGCCCTTCTTGTTTCCCTTGCACTCCTCGTCTTTGCTCTCTTCACCTTCAACCCCCCTTTTTCCTCCTCCTCCTCCACCCTCGCCTCTTATTCTTCCCATCGCTTCTTGCCCGAGCAACAACCTTAGCCTCTCCTTGCTTGCTTGGTCGAGCAACTACGATGGAGGCCGGTCGAGCAAGCTAGGTCGGCGTTAGGTGAGGATCGGACAAAAAAACCCTAATTTCAATCCCCAAAAAAAAAAGAAAAAAAAATCCCCAAATGAGTTGTGTGGCATCATTTTTGTTAGGTAATCCATATATGACGGCAAAATGAAGTTGTTTTCATAAGAAGGATGGAAAATGACGTCATTTAAAAGCCATGTCATTTTTTAAAAAAATATAAAAGCTACATAACCAATTTGGCCGGAGTCTCTTGTCAGTGGTACCAAAGTGATCGTTTTTTCTTCGATTTGGCACTAAAGTGATTCGATGGAAACTTTTGACATCAAAGGGAGCGACGTACACAACTTTTGGCACTGATAGTGTACTTAACGTACACAACTTTTGGCACTGATAGTGTACTTACCCCCGTTAAGATTTGTGGTGTATATCATTCCCTAGCTAATTTCATCTACAAATAGACATGCAATAGCAGATTTTCTACAAAGGCGGTTGTTATAACTTATCCTCTAAGCAACTTACCATTTGAATTTTGGAACTCCATTGGGAGTGGAGAAACTCAGTCCGTGTAGACCAAGTTCTTATAATACCAAAAGACCATTTTAGATTGGCCTTTCCATAGGATTGGTATCTCAAGCCCGCGTCATGGCACTTGATATGTGAGTTGAACAATGACACTATAACCGAATGTAGCAAGGAGAACTTGAAGGACAACAATGTGTAGATGGAGTGCAAACGTAAATATGCAAAAAATATGTGTCACAATGAAAGCATTGCAAAATGATCTTTTAACATCTCATTTCAAAGGGAAAATTACTAAAAAAAGGCATAATTATATTGTACGGAAATTAATTCAATCCTACACTTTTTAATTTGGTTAATATAATCCCAAATCTATTGATGATTTGCCAATATAGTCATTCTCACTAATTTTGGCTGACAAGATCTAACATTGATGACAATTGTGCCACATGGGATAGTCAGTGTTGACATAAACAATTTTTACAATTTTCTAAAAAAAAAATCGAAATTCGATTTGAATTTTTTCTTTCTTTTCTTATCTTTCATTTTTCTTTTTTTCCTATGTCCCCCCATTGGGCCACAACCTTGGCAACAATCAGTTGAGGTTGTCAGCCACAAGTGAGTGCTAGGACACCCTTCCTACCCATAGGCAAAGGCATCATGGCCTGTAACACTACCAACCACAAGCACAGGAAAACGAAAACTAACAAAAGTAAAAAATATCTTCAAAAATTGTAAAAGTTGTCCATGTCAGTTGGCTGTCACTGTGGCATGTGAGATTGTCAAGACCTAAATATATGCCCAAAGTTCATTTTAAAAAAATGGGAATTTATTTTTTCACAAAAATATTTCTTGTCAAATTCTTGCATATAGATTACCTAGGCATATAATATAGTTTTTAAATGCATTTATGTTCTTGAAATCAAAAAATAATAAATAAAAAATAATAAAAATTTAAAAAGAAAAGAGAAAGAAGGAAAAAAAGAAAAAAAAATAGAGCTAATGATCTAAATTGGCTAGCCAAGCCCTAGAGGTCGAATTGGAATTAAAATAGCAAGTTGGGGCCAAAATGCAAATTTCAAAAGTTGAGGGACTAATTTTGCAAATTTTGCAAATTTTAGCCTAAGCCCTTAAATCATCATCTTGGCCCCCAATTAAGTTAAAATTGAACTTGGGCCAGGTTGAATCAATCAAATTGGGCCAAAAAGCCCAAATTGTATTGAATTGAGCATTTTTGGACAAGAAAATGGCCAATTTTGAGGGACTTTCTTGAAAAATTGGGCAGGGACAATTGCAAAAATTGGCCAAGATCTTAAATAAATATACATAAGCTTGCTATTTGATCAAAAATCACAGCTAAATTAATGGATTAGAGCACTCAAAACCCAGCCAACGATTTGGTCTCAATTTGAAGCTGTTGAGTAAGCAAATTTGTGGCCCCACCATATCCTACTCAACAGCCCAATTAGCTTGGTCTTTGCACATGATGAAAGACCAAAATTAGTAGTGCAAGTGGACAAAAATTAGCAAGGATAAGCTACTGAAAGCACGTGAAAATCGCAACAAAATTTGCATATTCAATAGCTGCAAAGGTTGAAAATTTAGCAAGTCAAAAAATTGTTAAAGTAGCTTTGTTGGTAGCTTTGGTAGGTGGACAAAAGACCGATCAAAAGATCCCTTAATTTAGGAGATAAGATCTCTGAAGTAAGCTCTTTTGGGCCATGAAAGGTAGGAGACAAGAAAGAGAAGAGGGAGCTCACAATCATTCTCCAAAGAGACCCTCACAAGCAACCCAAAACACTTCAATCCAGAAATTGCAGACTAACCCTTGAAAGAAAAGTGAAATTTTCACAAAATTGCAGTCAAAATTAGCTCAAACCTTCAACTAAAGAGTAAAACTTCACTCAAAAATCTTTCCAATTATGGGTCGCACGTCCCAAATAGAGATTGGGAAGGCCTCCTAAAGCCCCCCAAAAAATACATTCCTGGTGGGTCGAGGAAGTCTGAAAATTGTTAATAAGTGTTGAGCCTAGTTGGGCAAGAGTGAGGGAAAGTGAGTGTTTTTGAGAAAAAAAAATGAGAGATAAATGAGAAAAACCATGACTTGTAAATTAAATATAAATATATATACATATATATATATATATATATATAGTTTGGTTTTGTGTTAAATTAGTCAACAAAAGAGATACCTGAGTTTGGTTTTGGGGACCACCAAAAACCTTCATTGTCAGTTTTTTTATTTGCAAGTCTCATTTTTTAGTTTGAAGGAGTCAAATTCCACACGCTTCCAGAGGCTAATTTCTTGGTTTCCTCAGTTGAGAGCCACTTGAAAAAGAAACTAGAAAGTAAGGTAAGAATCCTAGATTGTTCAAGTTTGAACATGTTTTAAACGTGAAAAATCAAGAGGCAAACCAGTCCACAAAACTGATTTCTAAGGCTGGAATTTTCTCTTAAGTGTTGAAGTCTCTTCAAGAGTCTTGCATGTTTGACTTTCTATGCCCCTTTTCATGCATTTCTTGTCTTGTTGAGCTTGATTGATATTCTATGGGAATACAAGTGATGTCTTTGTCACATTAATTTGGTCTTTAAATGTCTGTGTGAACTCTAAGGATGTTTAGAACTTCACCCAAAAACCAAGTCGACCCATATTGATTCATGGCTGGTTAGTATGGACCATGCATGTATGCTTCTTGGAAAGTTCATTTCAATGTATTCGGTTGATCATTCTTTGTGATTTTTATTGCATTTGAAAGTCCATGTTACCTATTTTCATTTGAATTAAGTGATGTTTCCCATGGATCTTGCATGTGATGAGTGTCGGGGTTTGAATCTGGGCATGCAACCTATTTGCTTGACCTAAATTCAAGCCCAGATTTGTAAACATAGCTCAAACCCGCACATTGGAGGCCGATTTCAATTTGGTTTTTTTTGTGTTTTAGGTTGCGATTTTTAGCTAATCTTGTTCTTTGCATGTAGTAGTATAACTTTGATATTTTAGTTCCGCATAATATTGCTTATGGATCAAGATTGAAGGCCATGAACATAGTTCGAGGAAGTCACTTGGGATGATTTGATGCATGCCAAATGTTTAACGAAATGCCCGAATCAAGTTTCAATCTTGAGACAATTGATTTGAGCTCAGTTATTGTGATATTCATGCATTGGGTTGTTCCATGTTAGTGTAAATCAAGCATACATTTGGTTTAGGGAATTATTTAAAAAAATAAAAAATAAAAAAGAAAATTTTGAAAATTTAAAAAAAAAAAAAAAATGTTGGATAGTATCAAATTAAGTAGAAACGACATCTATGAAATTTTCATAATTTTAGAAGTTCATTTTTCTAATTTAATGCTATTTTGGTATTTTATAATCATTTTGATAAAAATCCATTATGCATAGATTAAAATTGTCTAGAATAGTTTCATGTATTTAGGGTAATTTCATGCATATTTATATTCTCATTTTGCTCATGGGGTCTTGTCCTAGGGCGTGATAACAATGTCGTGTAATATTATTTGCTCGATTTGTATCGTGTTTTCCTTTTTCCGCATTTACTTTCAAGTTATTTTAATTTCTTGTATGTTTACTTACTGCATTGCTTTTCAATAATTTGAGTGTAAATTTCTTTTCTAAATTAAGTTTAATCTAGACATTAAGGAAAATAACCCCACAAAAAAAAAAATCTGCATGGACACTTAGCAATGTCATAAGGATTATAATTGGTAATCAAAATTGTGTGGCCTTTTAGATGAACAGCCTTCTAATTTAGTGGTACTGCAATGACACTAATAGAAAGATTGGCATAAACAAATCCCCATTCTTGGAAATCTCTGATTGCGTAGGAATCGAGACAACACTCCGTGTCTTGATTGGTTTCTAGCCAACCTCAATAGGCTAGTGGCGACTCCTAAAAATACATAGGTTGTTAAGAACTAAAATACAAAATCCAATGTTGCACGAGGTATAAGCTTAGGAGAGCGTTGGCCCACCTCTTCAGGCAAATACCCCTAAACCTCTTCCTTCCCCCCCCCCCCTGACGGCAAAAGAGAGGTCATAATAGAGGCGATTGGCATCCATATCGGTAGTTATTAGTCAAAATTGGTCGGAAGGACTACATTGGCAAATCGATAAAAGCTTTAGGATTAAACTAATGAAATGGAAAAGTTTCGATTAAATGGACATTTGTACAATAAATTTTATAAACATTTTTTTTTTTGTAATTGTCCCCATATCGACAATATTTTGAGGTGAACATGGGATAATCTACTAGTTTCTAGAGTAATATTCTAGATCTATTTCGTTTATGAACTAGCATATAAAAAAATGGTAATCTTGGCTATCATTATAGAAGGAAAAAAATTACAAGACTTGAAGCAAGCAAAGCAAATGTCCACCTTGTAAAAGTTTTCATTATCTCGTTCTTCGTTAACTAAAAGGACAAAAAGGTATAAATTGTCCATGCTATTGCTAGCAACGCCTATTTGTTACCATGGGAGGTTTACACCCTTGTGGAACGAGGGGTTGTCATCATCCGAGAATCCAGATTTAGGATGAGTGTTGGCATAGACAAGCTCGTCAAGCAACTCTATGAATTGCTAATCAGGAAACATGTTGTGACCTTTGGCTTATGAGGACTAACGCTATCTATCGTTGAATATTCTTATGATTTTGATGACCTCTCTTTTCAAATAACATCACAACATGATGGTCCGTGAAATTGGGAACTTGGTTGTATCAAGTGGGTCTAGCTAATAACGACTTTAGAATCTAGTGAACAAGCCATACTTGTGTCCTAGTGGCCTCAACTCATGGCCTAGGGACCCAAATCAAGCTATCAATATCATACATTAGTCTTTTCTAAATATTGGCAATGTCACACATGTTAATTTAAATAGTCATGATGAATATTCAATGAATGGTAATGATAAATTTTTGGCTAAATTTGAAATTACGGCCCAATTGAAAATATTGCATAATTATGTAAATCCAGCACAATTGGGTAATTTTGAAATGTGAGGGCATAGGCATGTTGGCCATGAGACGAACCACCTTGTGGCCGTTGTCAACCACCAAGAGATGGTTGGAGAAGGGCCGAATGTCAATGGCCAGTTGGACCAATCGGATCGATTAAGTCCATCCAAATCGGTTTGATTGATTGGATTGTCCCTTCAAGTTACTCCTTTTATACAATTTAGTCCTTGAAAAGAATCTTAGCTCGATCATGTACTAAAACAGGTAATTTGCGCAATTGCTTGTCTCAAAATGCAAATTAATCGAAATTGGGTTCAATTAATGTGACAAGACATTGATTGACTCAATTGCCCATGTTCATGATGGCCTATTGCATCCAAATTGACATTAAAACAAGGGTACAACTTTTGCGTAAAAAATAAATCTAGGACCAATGTTGAAATTGGACCTCAATCTTTCAAATTAAACTTTATCCTATAATGAGTCAACTTGAATTGCCCCAATTAGAGTTCATTAGCTTGGATTTCTTAAGATCAAGTAAGGTAAATCTAATCTAGTCAATAAGTTCTCAAGTGAATTTGCCAAAGTTGACCTTGGATTTGGATTTAATTCAATAAAATGAGTAAAATGGAAGTGTCGGTATGCAAATCGTGTAGAATTGATTTGAGCCCTTGATTATCTAAGTCCATTTTTGATATTAGGTCTAGATTCATTATTGACATAGGTTGGAGCACTTCAATTCAAGGTCAATTTGAATGCGATAAGTGATCTTACACATGGGCAGTTCATTAGATGGGGTAATTGTAGCATTAATTGAACTCAATTTCAATCAATTCACAATTTTACTTATTAAATTGCAAATTTGATCATTTTAGCTCGATAGGTTCAATCCAAAACACCCATGGTTTTGATCCGTTGTTTTTCACGATAATTGTTCAATTAGGTCAACAAAAGACGCATAGATCATATTCATAAGGTTTGATTAGCTTAATTGAATCTTAATCGGTCAATCTCTTCTTAAATAGAATAAATTACCTTTTAAACCAAATTGCATAACTTTTGAATCCACAAGAACCTTAAGTGTGCGAAATGGCCGAAACTGGACCAAGTCAGTCAAGAACCGGTCAAATCGAACTGAATTAGTCTAACCGACTGCCGGTGGTATTGGACCGTTCGGTCTCTTGCAGGCTGATTTTGACCTTTGGTGACCAATTTCGAGATCCTCTTGATGTCAATTTCACTCCCACAACTTCAATTTCTCAAAATTTTACATATTGATCCTTGAATTTCCTCAAATTGCAATTTGACCCATAATCGGACATTTTGACACAATTCTCGATTTTGGCTTGGGTTTTCGCAAATCAAACCCACTAGATTGATTACCCGACACCTCGAGATCATGATGTAGCTTCCGAAATCAAATTTTAATCATTGGATTGAAATTTCAATGGTTGGATCAAATCAATGGACGGAATCGCATGGTTTGGGATAGCATATATGCCTATTTTTCTCAATTTTCTAGGGGGCTCATTTGCACAAATTTAAAAAAAAAAATGTTCAACAAACTCTCTCTCCAGCTTTCTCTCTCTCCTGCCAATTCTATCTCATTCCTCCACCACGCGTGCATCTTCCGATCATCAGCATACGCCCCCACATTAGTGACCTTGCCATCACCGATCATCCATTTGATCTTCCTTGCTCTCTCTAATAGCTGATTGGAACTTTTGGTGGCCTTAGCGATCGATTGATCTCTCCGGTTATGTAGCACGGACACTCTTCGGAAGCCTTCGTGTCGTGTCCGACACTCCGACACATGTTCAACACGCTCTGACATGTGGTCAACGAGTGTCGAAAAATCCGACACGCGAGTCCAGAATTCCGACACGCGATTCCGACACGCACGGGGTCAATTTTAAAAATTTCTCATACTTGAGGGGTCAAAATATAAATATACAGAAAAGAAGTAGTAAAATAAGTAATAAAATTGCTATAAATATACACGCACGAGGTCATTTTTTTTTTCAATTTTGTTTTTTTAGAATTGTTTTATTTTTTAAAAAAAGTCTTTTACTATGAAAGAAGTAATAAAAAATGTTATATATGATAAATAAATAAATTTAAAAATATCATTTCAGCATTTTTCTTTAAACAATATTTTTTCCTCTAAGTTTTGTGTATTATTGTAACAAATAAAATAATGAATGATATTATTTAATATTTTTCGTGTAAACTAATTCTAGGCTATTTTTGTTAGTATTTATTTATGTATTTATACATAAAAATATATTTAATATATCACGTGTCGGAACATGTTGAAATTCTCTATTTTTAAGAAATGATTTGTCGGCGTGTCGTGTTGTGTTGTGTCACGTGTCGCATGTCCGTGTTGGTGCTACATAGCTCTCCGGTCAAGCTGATCTACTAGCCAAGATCAATCACCGACAAAAAAGCCGGTGATCTTGTCCGCAGCTTTGCCAAGCCAAACCGATGAGCCGACGGTCCTGATTGACAGCCTAATCATTGCAAGTCCCTCTGTCGAAGAGTCATTGACCTACTAGTGGTCAAGGCTTAAAGAAATAGCCATCAGATCTTCATCGATGGCTCCAAGTTCCGTTGGTAGTCTTGAAGACCGATTCAACTAGATCGGTTTTGTTTCAGTATCAAGTCGGCGATCCGACCGGTTCACAAGCAATCCTTGTTAATTTAGATCTGTCCTTGGCGGTTTTCAATGGTTTGATTGCATTATGGCAACAAAACCTCGTCCGATTAAGTTTAAATTAGCAAAAATAACATCAAATGTAACATACTCGATCTCGAACCCCGTGAATCGAGGTTGGATTAATTGATTGGGGCTAGGGTTCAATTTTAGATTAATATGCTATGTTTAAATTTTAGATCGATGGATTTGGATGTTGATTTGCTATGCTTGATTGTTCTTGAATGATATGAATTATTGAACTTGATTAAGGCTTGAATGTGCATTTTCATAGCCACTGGATTAATCTGACATTTTGGCCAAAATGAGGTTTGAAACGATTTCATTTCAACTTTAGTGCTCATAGATTTTTAAAATACACATCAGTAGCTTTGAATCAATAGGTTGCATACCTCAATCGAGTGACATTTGAATATAGAAAAACACCTCTAAAAATGAGTGATTCTGCAGTAGTTTAGGTTAGTTTTCAATCCTAGTTCTTAAATGTGATTTTGCTATTTTTGTATAGCTTTCTATGGTAAATTTTGACAATCTTGTCTTCATGAAAGTTGTTCATTTTGTGTGGAAAACACTATGTAATTTTTTTCGAAATTTTTTAATGTGTTTAACTAGGTCAAAATCGCCTAGATTTGAGCCTCAAACAATTTGCCCTCTATTGATCCGAATTGCATTTTGGTAAAATTGAGTCCATAAATGAGTTTGTTTGGTTTCAAATCATTCATTAAAGATGGAATACATGCTGTGTGTGTTTTATCGATCCATGATTTGCAAAGTATTGATGTTGTCTAGTGTGTCACTTACTGAGTTAATGTGAAAAGGTGTGCAGTAACATATAGCTTGGATATGCATGTCTGTTTTGCTATTTTTTGCCATGACTCACATGATTTCATTTAGATTTCAAACTCTCAATAAAAAAATGTTCATCATTGCATGTCCTATATGTGAAATTTTTCGTTAGATTTTTGCATGTCAGTAGATAGTCAAAATCATGCTCATTCTGTGATGCTGAGATCAGAACAGAACCTTGCCATATATGCATATTACCATGCTTTCTTAAGTCATCTATAGCTGAATCTTGCGATTATGCCTTCTTGACGATTGACCCGCATGTTACAAGGTTTGTATACATGTTTAGTTTATTTTGTTTGAACATCATTTCACATGTTAAATTTGTGTCACAAAAATGTTCATCACACCTAGGAATCATAAGTACATCATTAATAATATTGAATTATCTTGTAATGTCATTAAATTGTATGTCATTTTTGCATACCGATTTAGGGTTAGATGATTACCCAAATTATGCCACATCTGATTCTAAGTCTCATGTGATTTCTTCATGCAGTTTGTCCTTTATTTGAATGACTTTAAGATTCTCTAATGCATGCTTGTGTTATTTTTTCTTAGTTATTAACATGTGCACTTTTAGAGATCTCGGTCTTAGAGTACGAAATTGACCTAATTTGGACTCGAGTCATTCTAAGAAGTCGTAAAGCACACCTAGAGGTTTAAAATGCCATTGATTTCATGTCGATCGCTCATTGTTAGGGGCACTTTTCATTTTTTTTCAAAAATAGGCCAGATTTTGGACATGGGATCAAATTTGAACCCCTGTTCTAATTCCTATTTAGACAGACCTTTGACATTTTTGTTATATTTTTCCTATAAAGGTTCTGTACTAGATCCCTTAATAAAACGTGTTAGTCATCATATTGGCCTTGTTGTGTGAAAGTTTAATAATTTTCAGACCTGTTTTGATTGGACAAATACTTGTGATAATGACTATGTCTTGCTGTTTTGTCAATTTTCCGATGAGTTGTTTCTTGTTGTTTGATTTTTGTAAAATCATGTGTAGTTCATTTAGGAAAAATTTCTTCATGAAAGTTGATCATTATCATATGATGCATGTTAGGAAATTTTTCCATAGCTAGATTATTAATGAGTATTGTCCAATTTTGCCGTTTTATCATGTTTGGTATACAATTTCCTGATATGAATTTGGTTGTGATTGTTTAGTTAGACCATTTTGGTTAGTTTGTGCATGAATTTAAGCCATACCATCTTCATGAGAGTTGCTTTAAATCTTTTGATTTTCATTGTCAAGTTATTTCCAATGATTCATTTTTGCAAATCATATCTTGAGAATGCTTTGGTACACGTGATGTTTTTGAAAGTGATATTTTTTAGATTTTTTTTTTTTTTTTTTTGCTAAAGCTTGATTTGGCCTAGGAAAAATCATGATTTTGATCATATTCAAACTACTTGCAATGCTTGAATACATTTATGTGAGTTCCAAGCTAGTATTAGCAATTGAATGTGCTATATAACCTAGATATTCCTTGGTCTTAAATATTTTTAAATTCCTTCAAAACTTTATTTGATATTGTGAAAAGTCATGGTTTGAATTGTATTCATAATGCCTGCTGACACTTATGAGTGCATTTATGTGAGCCCCAAGTTAGCTTTGGCAATTGAATGCCTTTCATGGCTGAGACATCGCTTTGTTTCAAAAAATTTGTGAATGATTTCAAAAAAAAAATCTTTGAAATATCACATGTACCCTTTATGCATACGATCACATCATTCACTCTAGATGCTTGTGTTTGTGGTTGTCGCATGCACTTGGTAATAAGTGACTCCCTAACGATTCACTTTATTGTTTAATTGGTTGAGAAATAAGATCTAAAAGACCTACATGCATGTTTAATTCCCACAAATGCATGTGATTTTTAGATGAATGATAGGGTTGATGCATGATATCGAGTGTTAATCCTAGGCTTACATAGATCGCTTCACTAGGGACTTATAAGTGTTATCGACCATGTGAGAATATAATTGGTCGATAATGGTTATAAGTCACAAAAATGGACTAGGTAGGTGTCTTAGAGGAACCTACGCATGAAAGACAAAGGCCGACCCTAATGCCCAAATCTGATTTTTGCATTGAACTTTCTTTGAGTAATTGATCTTGACATGATGTGGTGTTATTTATTGCTTTGATGTGTATTTGTCTTTATCAATTGTATGCACTTAGTTATAGATTTCCTAGACTAGATCTAGATTAAGATCCTGAAGATGGAGAGGACTTGAACACGATGAAGGTCAATGTCCATTTTGATCATTATTATGTAATATTTCATTCCTCAACATATGTATCGGGTTCCTTTTGTTGTATAAAGCCCTACGAATTGCGGGTTTTCTCTTCCTCTTATCATTTTCAATTGTGTTTTTCTTTTATATTTTCTAGGATTGCATGGTAGATTTTCCATTTTCCTTATTTGTTTAATTATTTTTTCGCAATTTTCAATTCAATTGATTACTTTATTTTCTCATTTTCTAGAAATAGAATAGCATGAAAACAAACAACCACGCATGATCACCTAGTTTAGAAGAAAAGGTCCCGAAAAAGTAAATAAAAAAAAATGCATGAAACACATTAGGCAAACACAACATGTGCATGGTCCAGGTGGGTGGTTCCTGGCCTAGAACCAAGAACCACCCGCTAAGGACCGGTTCAAAAAAATTGGAATTGGAAATCACCCATTGTTGCATGGATCCACCCGAGAATCGGACAGCCAGTCTAGTCCGGTTCCCTAGTGGACCCATGGAACTAGTCTTACCAAAAATAATATCATTTTTCAAATCCCACCGTGAGTACTTTTCATATCAAGTAATATTTTTCTTTAAATGGAACTGGCTTAATTAAGGGTACCATTTTTCTTTATTTTATTGGAAAACACTACCAAAGAAGAGAAATAGTTTTTTTTTTTTCCTATTTTTGAATCATTTCAGTTGAAATCTAAAATATTTTTAAGTTCAAGATTCTAGATAATTGTCATATGTAGATCATCTTTTCCTTTATCCTCTAGCAAGGCTCAATCTCTTACAACATTTGCTTTATTGAATTTTTTTTTTTTGTAGAAACAATTTCACCAGTACTCCATATATTCTTGAACATAGTGTCATATGTGAGTCCCGAAAGTATCCTTTGAAAGGCAGCTTACACACTTTACTAAATTCTTATTAAAACATGGAAACCATGAGGGGAGATGGAGCCCTAAAATTTAGATTTGCTAATTAGTAATTTCAAATTTTATTTTAATAAAAAAATCTATATATTTTTATGATATAATCGGTTCGATCCGGGTGAGCGGATTCGCCCATGGAACTGGGAATCGGACTAGTACCCACAGGTTCCCATAAATTGGAATTAGGAACCGGACCGGTTCCCTCAAGAACCATTGGTTCCGAGCGGTTTGGGCGGGTTCCGGTTCTTTTGCATATCCCTACTTGAAATGGGGTTAATAGAAATATTGGGGTCACCCAAGTCTCTAGACTTAGAAATCTGGTTGCGTAGGAATTGAGGAAATACTCTTGGCCCTCGATTGGGTTTCAAGCCAACTCCTAAAAACAAGACTAGTAGTGACTCCCATCTTATTTCTAGATTGTCTTAAACAAGTAGACTGTATAAATGAACCCGTCATGCGGGGTACGAGTCTCGATAAGACTCACCATAGTTTCACGCATACCCGCATGTGGAAAATTCTTGATGGATGAAGTGACGCCATCCTTAGGGAGAGAGTAGTAAAGGGAGGGCTACCATGGTAAAGGTACCTTTAAATCCAATATTCATACAAGAACTCTTCTCTCAAGGTATGTTGCCCATGTGGGTACAGGTTGCAACATTCCGCTATCACGTGAGATACGAGTTTGGGAGAACTCACGACCTTGTATAGGGAACTCACAAGAGGTTCAATCCAATAGACAAGATAATGACATCTTTTGGAAAGCGAACCATGATGAAACTCTCATGGTCAAGTACCCCTAAACCCAACCTTTCCCCTTCCTCTCCTCATAAGAGGGATTGATAGCGAGATCGAGTTGCGACAAGGATTGTGGACAAAGAACCCTAATTTCAATCCATGTATGATGACAAAATGGCATTGTTTGTTAAGAAAATGGAAAATGACTTGGTTTAGCTATTCCATGTGGAATGCCATTTTAAATTTTTGCAATGTCAATTTTTTTATATAAAAGCCACGTAATCAATTTGACCGAAATCTCTTACCAGTGACGCCAAAGTGAATTTTTTTTTTTTTCCGATTTGACACTGAAATGGTACAAATGGTCCGATGGAAATCATTTTGGCTATAATACCAAAGCCAAATGTAGACAAAAACAACATCCTTTAAACAAAACTTTGAGCACATAGTTTTTGCCACGAAAGAATGTTCATATTCACATATGCCTTATAATCGCACAAAGAAAGGGATAATCATCTAACTTCATTCTGCTATAATGAAAAATCTTTTACGGAAATCCCGTGGCACAAATCGACAGGGTAGGCATCCAAACACCAAAAAAAACAACATCCTTTAAAGGCATAGAAACACTCAAGGGTCGACCCACTTCTCCTCCTCCTCCGCCCTCGCCTTTGATTTTTCCTAACTTCGGTTCTAATCCACATAATTGCACAAATCGCACTGCCACAAAAGAATGTGCGCACCCGTATCAAATAGCACATAAGCCTTATAATCGCACAAAGAAATGATACATGTAATAACAGTCTTGGAAGCTCAGCTTTCTTCTAAGTAACTACATACACTCGTCCTCAAGCTACTTCTAAGTAACTACATACACTCATCCTCAAGCTGGTCCTCAAGCTGGTGGTCTTTGCAGGTTTCCTTCTTGTTGGGTTCACCTAAAGATGGTTGTTGCAATTGTTGTCTCATTCGAGGGCAATCCTTTTGTTCATAACCTGATTGTCCACAACCATAATATCTCCTCGACATAGTGCAAGGTGTACTGCCATGAAATCTACCACACCTACGACAAATACTATTAGAGTATTGCATCTATCCTACCATTTGGCTACTCCCAACTCCTGTATGATTTCTAGAATTATGTCTCTTATTGTGGAAAATGGTGGTTTCTTCGTAGGGTTAGGTCTCTTATTGCGCCTTATACTACCTTGAGAAACTCGATAACCCGACCTCACCTAAGTCATGGTTCTAGTTCTTCCTATCATTGACTCCTGCTTCATGAGTTGATCTTGCTCATAGAGTTCGTTATAGTCCTTTATATTTGAAGGGCACCAACTATTTTTTTATATCAGCCTTCAAACCATTAAGAAATCTCTTAGGTTTATCTTCTCGATTCTTAATCAACCTGGAGGCAAACCTTGAAAGTTCTGCAAAATTTGCCCTATACTGATCCACCATCATATTATTCTGGTTTAATTGCATAAACTCCGCTATTTTCTTGTCCGGAGCACATTCAGAAAGATACTTTCCACAAAATGCTCTAAGAAAACCTTCTCAAGTTACATTAGCATTAGCCAGGATAGTATCTTTTGACGCCCACCACCAATGTTCAGCATTTCCTTCCAGTTGATACTTGGCCAGGATCATCCTTTCGGCATTTGTACAGGCCAATGGATGGAATATCTTTTCCATCTTTTCTATTTCCTTCCAGTTGATACTTGGCCAGGATCATCCTTTCGGCATTTGTACAGGCCAATAGATGGAATATATTTTCCATCTTCTCTATCCACCCCTTGGCCCCTCTGGATTTCCTTTCCCAATAAACGTAGGTGATTTCAATTTTAAGAATTGTTGAATCAGTCCCTGCACATGATGTTCACTGCCAGCTTGTTGTTGAGCTTGTCTCCTTCTACAAAGCTCTTGTATTCGCAAGCTTTTCAAGAATCTTTGCTTCAAGAATCCCTCCATTCGAGGATCTTCACTGGAAGTTGATCCACCTAATCTCCTTAGTCTGTCCTACAAAGCTTCTCCACATTAACAATCAATGTGCCATCAGCTAGCAAATAAGTAACATCCATTATTGATATCACATAAGTAACATACGCATTACTTGTTTCTCAAACAAGGCAATTATGTGCATTTAAAGTTTTTGATGTTTTAAAGTTCTAAATTGCACACAATCATTCTAATCGTCTCCACCACTAATGCTCTAATACCTCCACCACTAATGCTCTAATACCACAAAACAAAGCTGTGACGTCCCAATCCGCCACTCACTAATCCCCGTCCCTTAATTATCTGAGTTATCACATGAGTTGAAAGCCTTTTATATAGGTTAGCATGTATAACATGAATTACAAAGCACGCCTCAAAACACAATTAGAAAGGGGATAGTGCTTATATTATTACCATAACTGCATTTTCAATGAGAGGTGGACTACACAACCAAAAGGGAAGATCTATCAAGGGAAAATACAACAAAAAGGGGCCTATCTCCCTAAGCCTGCCATTGCTGGTTCCTCAAACATACATACGTCCTCCATCTAGCCTACCCGTCTACATGGCACCTTGATCAAAAAGTTCCCACTGTGCCAAAACTGGCATGATCCCTCCAAGCTCGTTCTATATTCACGCCTAGTTCTCCCCACCACTTCCACCACCATCACCTACGCCAGGGACCCTTGGGCATGGAATGAGTCCTATCATGCAGTCACGCAGTCATGCACCTTCACAAAAATCACAACAAAGTGATAGATGATCATGTCGGGCTGTCCTATGTCTATGCATAACTCAGAAGTGAAATGAACAAAAGCAGTGCTCGAAAAATCCAGGTCTAAGAACTCTTGACAATCGCTCTCTAAGACTACGAGCACTTCATAGTAGGTGGTAGGGGCCGTGGGAAGGATTGGCATATCTATTGATCTAAAAAATAATAACAAGGGTGAGCTAACGCTCAGTAAAAGAAACAATGAACTCATAAACCACTTGATCTAATTAGCACTCAATTTCTAGGACACAAACTAGCATCCAAGCACACGAGCACACGAATATGGGCACAGGACATACCTTTATCATATACAGTCACACATGTAATGACAGCATGCATTGGTTGCAACATACATTCATGCAGTATCATCAACAATAATAACATGCTTTTATCGTCATATAGCACATGCATCATGTCACCGGGGTTCAACCCCATTTCAATTGTTCCCAATCCATGGCAGGTGGCTTGAATAGTGACTTTCAGCTACTATGTCAGGCATCCGCGACACTAAGCCGTAGGCATCCCAAACTCCACGGTCACCACCACCAAGGCATTCGTCACCAAGACATTTCACCTCCAACATCCCTCCAGGCCATCGTCATCGGGCATAACATTCTCAGGGTTTGTCCCCTCTTGGGCTTCCCTACTCAAACTTGCTCCACTTAGGGCCATCGTCGTGCATCCAAGCACCGCATGCCTTGGGCATCACAAACCATCTCATGCATCATATATGTTTCACACTACTGCAGTGCCACAACAATCTTACATCTCATTTCGTAACATACTTGGTATGCACAACAATAATAGGGGCACACGCAACACTACATAGACCATCACAAGTATCACGTTAAATACTCAAGTAAACAATATCACTTTAGAATCACAAGCTCAGTAATGAATAATTTGCCAAATGCCAAAACCATAGTTAGAAGGTCATAACCCAAGATCCCTCCACTTTGACATAATTTAAGCAAATTCGAAATAGAGGCTACCAAAACAAGAATGCACAGTTTTAAGAATAAATTTGAAAAACCTAATAAATGAACTTGAAAAATTTTAAATTTTTAGCATGTTATAAATAAGACCTAAAAAAAGTTTTAGTGGAAGAAACTAAACCTAATTAGTTTTGTACAAAGAGCAGCAAATTGCAAAATTAAGACTCACAACTGCACTGTTTTCCAGAATCAACGTGCACCAAGAAGAGTACATTCCAGTACCTAAAACTTTACCAATTGCTACGAAATTTTAATATATCATGCATGAAGATTCTCTTACAACTTTCATGAAGGGTCACAAAGTCAAACTAGGAATTTCTATAGAAAATTCGCAGGGTCACAGAGTCACACGTACAGCAATTCTGGACAGCATACACCCAGTAGAAACGTAGGTCCATACACTGACTATTTTACCTCAGAAAAACCCACGAAAAATATTTGTCAAAATTTAAGGTCTCTTCCACAACTTTCATAAAGGAAGTTTTGCCAAATCTCAACACGACGAGCCACACGAAATCAACAGACCAGAGGGCTCTCAGTTTCGGAGAAACTAAAGGGAAACTCAAAATACTTGCAATCCATGCATTTTCCATGTCCGAAATTCGCATGCATGTCCATTCCAGCCTCACCAAACACATAAAAGTCATATAGCCAAGCATAGATCACAAGCAAGGTTCCTACAAGCAAACACAAGCATAAAAACCACATGCAACCCCACCGATCCTCCCAAACCAGCACGTAACCCATCCCCCAACCAAAAACACACCATCACAGCACCACCTCCTCATGATCCGAACACCACAGCAAACATGCAACACCTCAACAACAACCAGAATAGCAAGAGCAACCAAAAGACTCCCTATTCTACAAAAAATCAAGTCCTAAGAAGATCAAGGGAAGTAGGAGATTATCATTTCTCCTTGCCTCGAGGTTTTGATGCATCGGGCTCCTTCTCCTAAGCTCATCGTGAGCTCATGGAAGCTACTAGTTTGCTAGTTTTCCTTCGGTGGAAGATAAAAACAAAGAGATGAAGGGGAGAGACTCGTGGGTGAGAGAACGCAAGAGTGGGAGGAAGAGAGAGAGAGAGAGAGAGAGAGAGAGAGAGAGAGAGCTCGGCAAGAGAGAGATGAGGAGTGAAAATAAAGAAATGGAGAAGAAAGAAGGGGAAACGATGGGGAAAAGTTCTGTCGAACCTAGGAGGAAATTGATGAGGAGTAGGCTTTGGCTTATGCAAGACTCGTCTTGCATGAAAGATGAGTGGTCAAGGGAGGGGCGGCACATCATTGCCCTAAACTAGGCTATTTAGCCTAATTTTTGAATATTAGCCAATTTTGCATGCGATTTCATTGGCTGTAGGGGCTGAGTTCAAGGAGCTTTGGATTAAAAATGAAATTTAAAGTCTTCTAAAGGTGACATAGGCGATCTGCTTTGCACGCGTGCACATTCGGAATCTAATTATGTACTACACTAAGACTTAAGTACTTATATTAATCGTACAATGCATAATTCGATTGCCTCAATTCCTAAGCTAGTTTACTAGCTTGCCACGAAAATTAAATTAATAAACTAATATGGCTCGTCACAACTAATTAATTAGCCAGATAAAATTCAGGGTGTCACGTTCCATCTCTAAATTCCTAGCACAAACATCTTGATATCACTTTCATGAAGTAATTGAATCAACCCTTCTACATCTCGAAGCCACAAAGCCCCATTTTCAGCTGACATAAGTATGGGATAAATCAGAGCATGATATGTGGACATGATATTATGATAATCTATCTATAGTTGTAAAAAGTTATTTTTAACTTTTGGGATCTCATGAGCGCTCATTCGGACAATTTTCTTCTAGTGTCATTATTGACCTCAAGAAAAACAAAATTTGTCCAAGGAAAATCTTTTAGTTCATTCTTTACAAGAACAGATTCAAAATTGGAAATTTTCAAGTGAATCCACTCACAAACTATGCAAATGGAAAAGTTTATCAATTTAGTTCCAAACCTATTATATAGATTTCAATAAAAAAAATTAATTAATCTAATGGAGATTTTGCAAGTATTTTGAAGGGGAAAATGTTCGAAAAGTCCTAAACCCATTACATTTTTGCCAATTGAGTCATAATCCTTTCAATTTTAAATCTTTTCACTTATTACCAATTGAGTCAATCTAGCTAATTTTGGTTAGAATTTGCTGATGTGGATGTCGATCAAGCCATGTGGCATGGTCAACTCCGACATGAATAATTTCCCATCATCTCTTTGCGACTTCGCAAGGCTTATTGTAATGCCCTTGTCAACCTCATCATAACAAAAGTGCAATCCTGGACACAACATTTCCTCTCTTTCACGGGCCGTTTACAACTTATTAGGTCAGTCCTCCACTCAATACAAGTCTTTTGAGCTAGTATCTTCATGTTACCTAGAGCTGTACTAGACCATATTGAGCAAATTTATAGACAATTTATATGGAAAGGCCCTGGCCTTGGGAGTGGGGGTGCAAAAGTAGCATGGGAAGATGTTTGTCTTCCAAAAAAAAGGACTTGGAATTTGTAGTCTTCGCGATTGCAACACAGCTGCTATGTTTAAACACATTTGGATTCTTTTCACATCTACTTATTTAAAAAGGAAGAATTTTTGGATAATTCCTAAGCCTACTTTATGCTCCTAGGCCTGGAGGAAGCTTCTTGATTTGAGGAAGGATTTTCAGCGATTCTTTAAATGGCAAGTGGGTGATGGCCTCTCGGTGTCTCTTTGATTTGATCCTTGGCACCCTCGAGGACCCCTAAATTTGTTCTTCATGGACACTTACATCTGTTGTTCGGGTTTATCTAGGTAGGCTACTGAGGCGGAACTATTCTCTACACCAGGCCAAGCTACCAAGCTCATTTTAGAGTCGTGGAGGCATCCTCTCCCAAATCTTTCGCAGGATTCTAATCGGTTTATTTGCTTGGAGAACACCTCGGGTATCTTCTTAACTGTTTTGACTAGGGAAGCCATTCAACCAAAGAAAAACTTGGTCCTATGATACTGTTTTGTTTGGAACAAAACTCTTGCCCCATGATACCAGTTCCATCTTTGGCTCATCACTAGGAACCGGCTACCTACCTAGGTTCTTTTACTCTTCTATGGTAGGAGAGTGGATGGTTATTGTGTTTTTTGTAATTCAAGGCCGGACTCTATTAATCATTTGCTCTTTGGTTGATGGATTACTATCGGCCTTGCTTCATTTTGGGCTACAAAAGGCAATCTTACTTGGCAAAATAGGTCATGGATTGACACTTTACACTGGGCCTTAGATTGTCTCTCGGACACTGATTTTTATCCTTGTATTGTGAGATTTTCTTTTGGAGCCCTTTGCCACCTAATCGGGAAAACGAGGAACAACATTTTATTCCGAGGCCAAGCTCTTTTTGTGCCTGCTTTGAAAAATCATCTCTTCAAACTTGTAAAGAACAAGGCTCTCACCTTCAGCCAAGTTGCGGATACACCAAGAAATAGGAGAACTTAGCAAAGTTGGGGCCTAGATCCAACTATTTTCTCTTCAGAGGCTATTGTCGCTTGACCATCAACCACGTTGTGGACACGCCAAAAAACAAGATCAACAAAGGTGTCAGTTTCCTCCTTATAATGCCATGAGGGTTGTCACTATTTTGCTGTCTGGTTTTCCTCCTTTTCCTCTTTCCTCTCTTGTTTGTTGCCATTACTTCATTGCTTGGTTGCCGTTGTTTGGCTATTTGTGTTTTTTTTTTTCTCTCAACACCCTTCCACTTGTTATGACATGTCCGTCATCATGAGTACAAGTTTTTGGTGCCAAGATCCCCTTGTTGTATAGCTTTTTGGTTAAAAGTCAATATATATCTTAACTTACCAAAAAAAAAATGTAACATGTTTTACTTTCTTTTTGTTTTTTTCAATCACGTTGCAACTTACCAATCAAATTAGTTGATCAGCAAGAAATATCAAGAATTGAAGAATGAAAACAATTCATTTATGCTTTTTCCCGGCACAGAAAATCCTAATTTCAACTTTTGGTGCTTGCACAAATGTAAACACTAGCATAGATGCAATGAAGATACCTAAGAGTAGAATAGAGGCTTAGAGATAGTGGCCATTTCCATCGTTCACACCACTTAAGTTCAACATTCCCGAGGGGCTTTCAACCTCCAAAGCCTCTTGGGGAAATGCTGGACTATTTCGCAACCATTTTGAAATAATTTTGAAGTGAAAGTCAGCATTGGGAATGCTAAAAGCCCAATGCTAATAGAGACTAGCTTTGAGCTTTTAACATTTGGCAAAATGCTGAAAATTAGTTTTTTCTTCTAAAACTATCCTCACTCATTTTTTTAAATTTCTAATTTTGCCCTCATTATTATTTTTTTAAATGCCAAAATAATGCCAAAAAAATCAAATATATATAAATTCTAAAAAAAATTAAATATATTTCGGTTTATTTTATAAAAAATATTAATATATTTAATTTTTTTAGCATTATTGTCAAAAGTATATTTAAAAAGTCGCATACATTATTTTTTTCAATTTTAAAAAAAAAAAATTAAAAAAATTCCAACGAAGAGTTTGGTCTTTTTTTTAAAAAGTGTGTGTGTGTGTGTGTGTGTGTGTGTGTGAAGTGTATGTGTGTGTGTATTTGATTTTTTAGTATTATTTTCAAAATTTATATTTAAAAAGTTGCATACATTATTTTTTCAATTTTAAACAATTAAAAATTTAAAAATTCTAATGAAGAATTTGGTCTTTTTTTTAAATATACATATATATATATGTATGTATATGTATTTTATTTTTTAGCATTATTTTCAAATTTATATTTAAAAATTTGCATACATTATTTTTTCAATTTTAAACAAATAAAAATTAAAAAAATTTCCACGAAGGATTTAGTCTTTTTTTAATTATATATATATATATATTTTTTTAATTATATATATGTATTTGATTTTTTTTAGCATTATTGTGAAAATTTATATTTAAAAAGTTGCATACATCATTTTTTTTTCAATTTTAAGCAAATAAAAATTTAAAAATTCCAATGAAGGGTTTGGTCTTTTAATTTTAAAAAAAATTATATATGTATTCGTATATATTTTTATGTATTATTGTCAAAATTTATATCTAAAAAGTTGCATACATTATTTTTTTCAATTTTAAACAAATAAAATTTTAAAAAATAATATTAATCACCTAAAGAGCTTTTCAAATGTGTTTTTTACCAAACGGCATTTCTCTCAAAGTTGTTTCTCAAGGAATAGTTTATCAAACGACCTTTGTATTTGTCTAAAGTCCTTTAAGCTAAACTGTTTTGCATTTTTCCAATGCGCTTTCAAAACGCTAAACCAAACGCACCCTTAATCCACCGCCAAGGCTCTTGGGAGACGAGTCTTTGCACTAACTCATGTTTGACAAAGAAGAAAACTTAAACTCATAATGGGTGTCAAACTCCAAATCACAATGGGGATTAAACTCCAACTTGCGAGGGGACCCAAATTGTGATCTATGTCAACTTGATTTGGGGTTTAGTGTTGAGAGGGGAGTCTTTGTCAACGTTGCTTGATTAACCATCGAGGCTCCCATAGGGAGAGCCTTTGCATAGACTCACAATCAACAAAGAAGAAAGCTACTCGATCTAGGGCTTAAGGTTCATAAAATGAGACGTTGATTTGGGAAAAAGGAGAACACGGCTACAGAAAAAGGAAAGGAGAGGCGAAGAGGGAGAGAAGAGACATCATCTTTTTTGGATAAGTAAATCATCCAAAACGACATCATTTTGCAGACATGGGCAGTTTTTAGTTGACTTACTTGCTACATAGGAGAGCAAATGATTGAAATAAGCCATGTCAGCATTTTCCATTACCTGAATAGTATGGAACTAATAGAAGGACTTGATTGCACTAATTTACCAAGTTATAGGACTCGATTGCATTTTTTACATGTCAATTGCACTTTTGTGATAAGTTCTAAAACTTCGAGTACACATATCCCCTTTTATATGCACAATCTTGTTAGGAGATGCTGATAGTCTCTGTAATGTATGGATGGACTAGGTTGCCATGGGTTTTGGTTGAAGCTTTTGTGCGCATACTTGAAACGCCTTTTTGCTAGATTTAAGTTCCTATTTTTGAGGTCGAATGAGGAAGATCTGGAAATGCATCACCAAGAAAGTTGCCTACATGAGGAGACGGTCTATCTAAATGTTGGTGACCTTGAGTTTTGTCTCTGGTAAACATTAGACTTCTTTCCTAGGAGTCTCTCAAACTCGTAAAATTTTGCGTGATCATTTCTCTTCACATTATTTTCTACACCTATCGACCTTTCCTTACGTGTGCCTTCACCAACCTAGAGGGAGATGAGCTATTCCTTCTTCCTGGAACGGGAGTCTAAGGTTAAAATTGGTTTGTAGCGACGATGCAGGGGTTTTCCACAAGTAATAAGTTTTGTCATCTCATGCTTTACATATTTCACCAACATAGAAACTCAAAGCACGAAGCTATGTGGCTTTCATGATCTGAAGTGAGTCCAAACCAAAAGGGAGTTGCGATTTGGTTTGGAGAAAGAAGATGAGGCTTGCCTCCAGCACTCATTAGAGAAGCTCCCACCTTCTCTTTGCATACACCCACGTGAGATTTCATGTGTTCTTTGTATACCTAAACATTTGGGATTGTCCAACTATTGATTTCATGCAAAGATGCAGTACCCTAAGGGTGACAAGATTTTAGGCATGGGTGCAAAATTTTAGCTTGCAAATTGGTAAATCCATAGCATGTGATCTCATTGCTTGGATGAGTGCTGGGAAGGGTTAATTGACTATTATTCTCTTTGAGCATTTTCACAAAGGGTCCTGCACGAGCTATAAAACGTGCGAATGTCAGATTGCATGGGTTTATTATTCGGTGAAGGGTTAATTGCCTATCGTTCTCTCTAAGCATTTTCACAGAGGGTCCTGCACCAGCTATAAAACGTGCGAATTTAAGGTTGCGTGGGTTTGTTCTCACTGAAGTGTTAGAGGTCTAGAATCCATCCAAATGAAAAACGCACCAAGACGCAAGGGAGTTTGAACCGATATCTTCTTAAGGAATTCCCTTTCTTAACCCTTCGACATTGTTCACCCGAGAAATTGGCTTACACTGCAAGGACAATTAAGGAATTTCAAACAAGGATAGTTTTTTAGGGGTGAGCAGCGGTCTAGGGTCGACCCTGAACCGACCTTGGACCGGCCCAACCCCACCAGTCTTGGTCTGGTTCCCAAGGGAACTAGGTCGGTCCTTAGTCCTGAAATTCCAGGACTAACATTGTGCGGGTTGGTCCTCGGTCCTAAGAGTTTTGGGTCAGTCCAACCCCGAACCAACCATATTATATTATATTATATTATTTATAATTCTTTTATATATTCAAACCTAAATAAAATATCTATTATATTATATTATATTGAGATGTTCTATTAATAGCACTAATAGTAATTTCAATTTAAAATTTTTATTGAGTATTAATTATGTTTGTCTTACAAAAAAAATTATGTGTTTGTTTTGTTTTCAAGTGTTTAGAAGTTAAAGTGAATTAACAATATGTGAAGTTATATATTCATAGTTTATATTAAGTATTTTGAACTTTTTATGATTTAATTGTATTTTACTAATGAATTTCAGCTGCACTTTACTTTTCAATTTGTGTCAAATGGTATAAGTTTTTGAAGAGTAGAGTAGTATTGCAGTTGCTATGGTGATTTGCTAGTCAAGTGGTATGAAGCTCATTTTTTGGTTGAGTGGACTCTACATGATCAAATGCAGGAAAACACTTTTGCATATGGTGTTATGAATATTAAAGATAGATGGTTACAAGAACTTTCCATCTTGTCCCATATTTCGATGAGCGGTTAGCAGGTATGAAATTTTTGTTATTTTGTCATCTTAAATTTGCTAAATATGTTTTAGTATTTATACTTTAGTTGCATAATACCGCATTATCGATGGATGTGTAATTTGAATTTGTAGGTTTGCTTTTTTAGAGAGTATGAAAAATAAGACGAAAAAAATTATTGATCGGTCCCGAGTTGACCCTGGAACCAGACCGAACCCATTAGGTCGGTCCAGTCCTTGGTCCCAGGCTCAATAGGGTCGGTCCTTGGTCCTAAAAATTGAAGACCGACACTGTACGGGTTAGTCTTAGGGTTAATGGGTGGCCCGGACCAAACCGGACCATGCTCACTTCTATAGTTTTTCGTGGAAAGTAAGCATTTAATTTACATAACATTACCCCTTTTTTTAGTGGAGGGACAAAAAAAAGATAGCTGTCCTTTCCTTGGATAGTAATTCAATGAGTGGGTAGGTGGGTATTTGGGTTGTGTATAGAAATTTAATAGTTTGATTATTCTTTACCATTTTATGGAAAGTAGCTTGGAGAGGATTAAAAAGTGGATCAGATGAATTTATTTTTGAACCAAAAGTATAGATATATATCTATTAATTAGTTTCCTTTGTTTTTTTCTCCCTTCATATTCTCTTCTTAATGATGATCCTTCCAAGTAAGAATGATAGGTTTCACGGTAGGTAGGTTCTAGACCTAACCCTTGAAATTTACCCTATTAAAATAGATTTCCAATTTTTGAATTCTAAATCCAACTTAATTTTTCCGCATCAATTCTAGGATGTACTTGAGAATCTATTTTTCTTTTGACCCTTTTCATTTTTTTAAAGCAAAATAATTTAGTAAAAAATGAACAAAGGCAAGTTATGAACAAGTTAGGGTAAGCCACAAACAGGTTAGGAGAAGGAGGAGTCGAGAGCGAGAAAGAGTTGTGAAGTGATGAAGTGAGGTTAAAGAAAACAAGGAAAAAGAGAGAATGGAGAAAAAGCTCTCAAGAGAAAAACTAAGATTTTTACACTTTATCAAATCAGTTTCAAATTCAATCCGATCGGTCCGATTGTCGAATGATTTTTCACTTGAAATTGAGAATTGGGAAGTTAAGAACTGGACAAGGTTCAAAGGGAATCAGAAGCCAAACCGGTTTTAAGAGTGGTCCGATCTAGATCTCAAGGAAAACCGGTTCAGTGGGACAGCCCATCCAAGAATATGCCATGGACAGGAAGCACTGGAAAACAGATAGGCCCATGACGTGTCGGGTGAAGATCGACTAGACCGGCATTTCTGACCGTCGGATCACCTCAGCCTCGCGGCCTGGTTCCCGCATTACACGGCCGCGATTCGCTCCATGTCGTCACGCAAGAGAAAGGGGTAAAAAAAAGAAGCCCGTTCTGATCGCAGAGTATAAATTCGCGCGAGCCACACTCTCGTGTCGTCGCTCGTCCTCCCCGAATCTCGCGAATCTCTCTGTCTCGATCGGCGAAGACCCCGCGGTTCGTCGTCGTCGTCGTCGTCTCTCGCCCGATCTCTCTCTCGGAGGTGAAATCTCGACCGGCGATCTCGCTCTGCAACTCGCTGAGTTTCCCCTCGTGCATGCGAGATTCAGATCTTGAAATTATTTAGAGTTCGGTGGCAAGCTTTGACGTCGCTGCGGTGGCGCTTTCGGCGTTCGCTGTCTCTCTTTTTTTTTTTTGTTTTGTGGGTCTTTGTTTACCGTGCGTTTTGAGACCTCGTGTTCATTTGTCAACTCGCTCGCCAACCGAAGGGTCGGTGTCGTTTGGTGGTGAATCGGCGATGTGCGAGCTAATTCCCCTGTTCTTGATCTGCTTATAAAGTAGTCATTTCAGCTGTTGGGTTGATGAGAGGAAAAGATAAAAAAAATCCCCGAAGATCTGAGAACCCTTTTGGGAGAGGTTTCGTGGGTTCTCGATTTCGATCAGGAATCTTTCTTGTTGGTTGTGCATTTTGGTTAGTTGGGTGTGTCTTCGTTTCCTGCGTGGGAAGACGAGCTCGCAGTGGTTGCCTTGAGATTGAATTGTTGTCGCTGCAGGGTTTGAAGTAGCAAGAGGAGGAGAAGGAGAAGAATCTGAAGAATGGCTAAGCAAGCTTCCAACGGTGAGAACCACTCGGTGGCGAAACCGCCTCCGACTCCGTCTCCTCTGCGTTTCTCCAAGTTTTTCCAGGTAATTGTGATGATGAAGCAGTATGTTATTTCCTCGCCTTGAGTTCGTCATTACTCTTGACCATGATATCTTTGTAGTCGTGGAGTGTGTCGGAGAAATTTATTATTAGCTGTTTTTCTTTTGGCATCTTTTGTCTTTGTCTATCTGCTGAGAGACATTCGGTAATTTTATGCGGTGGAACAAACATTTTTGAGATAGTGTTCTGTATTGGAATATGAGAACATGAATTTTGAGATGTTTGCATATCGCATGCTCTCTGTTTCTCTAACTGAAATAGTGAATGCGCTTCTTTCAATGGATCGGCAAGGTGTTACTCAAAGGGCACTGAATTTAGGGATCCTGAACTAGTCAAGTTCATCTTTTTATTGGAACTTAATGGTCTTATGGGTTTCAATAAGGAAGCTAAAACACAAGTAGAATTATTTGCATATTTCCAAAATGGAAGGTTCCCCTCTGCCCTCCTTGCCATGATTGGATGTTATCTTGGTGGATGAACTGATTTCTTTCTCTGCATCTGAAATTTGCAATTTGAAGTCAATTAGCTTCTATTTTGAAATGGCTTCCAGTTCTTCCGAGAGTATGTATATATCAACTTTTCATGATATTAGAATTGGTGTCATAAATTAGTTTTAACTGAAATAGTTCTCTTCATCGTTTACTAACCTTGGTTTATCTTTAAAATCATTGTACAGTTCTGTCTACTTGGTGTGTCCGGGATGGTAATGTTGCTGAAAGTTGGTCATTTTCCATTGGCTTTTTGTCTGCCATGTCTCTTGTTTATTTTGGGCCGCTCTTGTTCTGAAGTTTTTGTCTTTTTGTGAATTTTTCTTATTAATTCATATTCAGGTGTATGTGTTTTTGGGCTACATTAGCCATTTATGAACCAAATGATTTTGGTCATTATGGTATATTTCTTCTTTTACTGGACCTGTGGAGTTTTTGGTGTGCAGCCCAATATGAGGATTCTTGTTACTGGAGGAGCTGGATTTATTGGCTCTCACTTGGTGGACAAGTTGATGGAAAATGAAAAGAATGAGGTGATTACTTTGAGCAACTAAAGTGCAACCTTATATATATAGGGACCAATATTATTGAATTTGAACTTGGAATTGGGATTGATGCCTTGAAATAGCAGGCTGGGATTGGGAAAATCCGTTTATAAGGCAAGATAAATCAGATCTTATTGAGTTTTTAACAGATGCACATGCTTTTATGATTCAGGTTATTGTGGCTGACAACTTCTTCACTGGTACGAAAGAAAACCTTAAGAAATGGATCGGTCATCCAAGATTTGAGCTTATTCGTCATGGTATGTCTTATTTTGGATGTCATAGGTCTATGGGTCGAGGTTGCATTGTTAGAAGTCCTCTATGTTGTTTTTCAGACTAAGAGAAGTGCTGTCATATATGACATGCTGCCACTGCAACTCAGAGGAGCATGTAATAAGATGCTATAATGTAATTTCCAAGTCAAACTAGCATTCATGGCAGGCAAAAAAAGCATTTTGAATCCAGCAAGTGATGCTATCTCCTTGTTTTATACTCACCTTGCTCATGATGTCCTAATAAATTAAAGGACCGAGAATGACATTGCCTGAGAAAAGCTAAAAGAAAATACTTCGTATGCTTAAAACTGTATCACCTAAAAGTGATTTAACCAATTTCTTTACCTTTCATCCCAACACTAAGTTCCTTAGTGAGCAACTGGCTATTGCAATTTTGAGAGATAGGCTTAGCCATCTTTTTTAATTCTACTAAGTTCCTTGTTGAGGTTATTTGAAGATTTCATTTTTCAGGCTATGTTTTAATGCAGATGTGACAGAGCCATTGCTAGTTGAGGTTGATCAAATTTACCATCTTGCCTGCCCTGCTTCTCCAATTTTTTACAAATATAATCCTGTAAAGGTGTGTAAATTTGTCTTGTCAAGTGGTAGCCTCCTGGAATTTATTTTATTCTATTATGGGCTACAGCCTCGTGGAGTTTCAGTTTTTAGTTTTTCATCCATCTTCATGTTAATATCTTGTCAAGTGTACTCTCTCAATTTGCCATAGTATCACACTGATCTGAGGTTCTAACTATCTGATGTGCAGACCATAAAGACCAATGTGATTGGAACTCTGAACATGTTGGGGCTCGCCAAGCGAGTTGGAGCAAGGTTCATACCTTCAATACCTTTTTCATTGAGATATCTTCCATTGATTGGCTGCTTTTCTCATCAAATAACTATGGCTGCAGGATTTTGCTGACATCTACCTCAGAGGTGTATGGGGATCCTCTAGTGCATCCTCAAGATGAAAGCTATTGGGGAAATGTCAACCCAATTGGTAAGTCTACTCCACTGACTTACTAGCTAGTCTCTTTTACGATAGATAGATAATGTTGTTGCGTCTACATATGAATGCCTCTTTTAGCAGGTTCAGTTTGTGAAAGATTGGTGTGTGCTGATTGCACATTTATATTTGGCTTCTATAACTTTATGACATTCACTTGAGGAGTTGAAAATCTACCAACATAAATATGCTGAATAGAGATTGTTTTGAGAAGTTTTCAAAATAGTACTGGTACTTTATGCGGAATGTATGTAGGTGGAAAGGGAAGCCTGCCAGGCCGATTATTCCCTAACCAATCCACCTTTTAAGACCAGGAGCGTCAGTATTCTCAGAGACTCCTATTATATTGCTAATGACTTACTCATTAATTTCCTTCAGGTGTTAGAAGTTGCTATGACGAGGGGAAGCGAGTAGCGGAAACCTTGATGTTTGACTATCACAGGCAACATGGTATAGGTAAAGTGCTTTCTGCTTTATCCTCTTATACTTGGTTTGTGTTTTACTTTGTTTCAGGTTTCTTGTACTAAACTATTTATACTCGGAACCTACCTATTCTGTAACAGAGATAAGGGTTGCTAGAATTTTCAATACCTATGGCCCTCGCATGAACATCGATGATGGTCGTGTTGTGAGTAATTTCATCGCCCAAGCTGTGCGGTAAGTTTCTAATGCAATGGCAGAATTTTGTTCAGACCATCTCAAAGCTGCTCTTTTTAGTGCTGGCCTTTAGTACATGTCTTATTCTCATGACCATGTATTACTTTGTTAATCAATTATACAGTGGCGAGCCGCTGACTGTGCAAGCTCCGGGAACACAAACTCGAAGCTTCTGTTATGTTTCTGACATGGTAAAAGCTTTTTTCCTCTTTTTTGTGGGAATTTGGGATGCAGAGGATTATGTTTAATTGTGACCCTGTGGAGTGACTAACTCTTTATCATAACACTGTAGGTTGATGGCCTCATTCGGCTCATGGAAGGAGAGAACACTGGGCCAATTAACATTGGGAATCCAGGTTATATTAGAGATCCATGATGCATAAGTTTGGAAATGAGTATTTTTCCATGGTCCTAACAAGGCTTTTATCCAAACCTTTAGGTGAATTTACAATGATCGAGCTTGCTGAGAATGTTAAGGAGGTACTCTCTCTCTCTCTCTCTCTCTCTCTCTCTCTCTCAATGCACCATTCGTCAGTCCTGACTGCAAGCATTAGGTTGTGATGATGCATACATTTTTAGATTCTCTCTGCAAACTGTATTTGGTTTTGGTACTTTCACCGCTCATCTGATGCAGTGATTAATTCTGCAGACAAATATCTTAACATAACCCTGAATTATGATGCTATTTAGGGTGAAAAATTACATTATCACAGCTTACTTGCTGTGAGATTTATGGACAGCATTCTGGGAAAGTACATTCTTGTTTTAAGGGATGGCATTGGCCCCCCTATTAAATCATTGGACATGGACATGAACTGTGGACAGCATTGTAGGAAAGTACATTCTTGTTTTAAAGGACGGCATTGGCCCCTCTATTAAATCATCACGCGTGGGCATGATCTGTAGAAGTACATCAGAAACAACCAGACACATATGCAAACAACAAAATGAGATGATTGCTTAAAATGCGACATTTGTAGCTCATTAATCCTGATGTGGAGATCACCATGGTGGAGAACACCCCTGATGATCCGCGCCAGAGGAAGCCAGACATCACAAAAGCTAAGGAGTTGCTCGGATGGGAGCCCAAGGTCAAGCTGCGAGATGGCCTTCCGCTGATGGAGGATGATTTCCGACTGAGGCTGGATAAACCCAGAAAAAATTGAACCTTGTCGGCTGAAGGGATGCAAGTTCATAGGCAAAATGCAAAAGACAACAAGAAATGCAAAGTATCTTGGTGGCTTCAACGCCCTTAATTTGGTCATGCATATCATCTCTAGGTGGTTAATCTATACAATATGAGGAGAAGGTATCCTTTATCTTTACTCTTTGTTTTTGGTTGGAACTGAAAGGTCCTGTGATGCATGAGTTTCAGTTCGGCAATATGAAGGGAGCTGCTTTTTTTCATGTATCCTGTTTTGTGATTATTTGCCTGCACCAGTATGTCCTCATTTTCTAGCAAAACTACGGTTCATCGCAGTTGTGTGAGCTTCCAATTTGCATCGGCAAAGTCAATTTCTTTCGCTGGAAGAGTTTCCGGATCGTGCTTGGACCATCTGTAGATTCTTCTGGGGATATATGATTCATTTGTAAAATTTAAATATATTCAATCGCAGTAATCTGCCCTGTTGTTGTCTTAGATCTCAAGATCACACCCTCTAGTTTGCTGCTTTCTTTTAGGTCTTTTTTGACCAATAAGCTTCTATTGCTTCTCCAGAAGCTTAAGTAACGTCAGTCACCATCCATGCCTCCCTCCCCACAGTAAACTAGAAAACAGTGATCCGACGTTTGCTCCCTCTATTCACTTATGAGGATTGAATGGAAATCTAACGGAAGACTCTTAAAAGAGACTTATCATAAATTACACGACCAATCCTCACGGCAAAGAGTAATGCAACTAATTCAACTCCGTTTGGTGTGACATGGCCAAGTTCTTATGTAGTACTACAGATTTTCCTGCACACGCCTCATTGCTCAAATTACGATAAACTACTATCGCTTGACCAGATGCCCTTATGAGGTAGTAGTACCGTAGATTAGATTGGCACTTTATCTCACAGTGAGTGTAAAAAAGATCTAAACCAAAATGCCGTCAAGAGCAAGATTATGCCCATCTGTTTGGTGTTTTCTAAGGAAAGTTCACTCCTGAATTGGGGTTACTCCATGTTGCTTATCTTCCTGCCCCGACTTTGTTACTTGAATCCTCTTCGACTTTGTTCTCCATCCTTGCAAAAACTGGTTTGGGTTGTGCCATGACCTGACCGCCCTTCAATCCGCCCCATCTCGTATCACTCTATAATCAAGGAAAAACCACAAAAGAAAGATTCAATCAGTGAAGGAAATCAGGTACCAAATCCATGTACGAGGCAAAAGGTATAGCTGAGTAAGAGAGAGAGATAGAGAGAGAGACCCAAGTTGCGGTGTTGAATTGATCTGCTGAGTAGCCCAGTTGCTCATATATTCTAAGACATAACCTGGGAGTAACAGGAGATAATGCAACAGCGATGATCCTCATTGCTTCCAGCACAATCACCAGATCCTAATTAGGGACAAGACCGTCAAAACTTAAATTCATAAAAAGTTGCATAAAATTTATAAAAAGTTGCATCAATAATTTAACTGGAACACAAGGCATGAACACTGTAAGTTCGCTTTAACTGAAAATGGATAGTAAATAGTGAATGTTTCAACCTAAAAAGGAAGATTTTCCAGCGATCAATCAAATTGGCGAGGTTCTAAATCCAGCAACTCAACAAGAATCTCATCTTTTCCGAGATCATTCCTTAAGGGCAGAAGTTACTATTTTGATTTCTCCTAAGGAGTTCAAGTATTGGAACAAAGAAATGCATGGTCAATGCAGCTATAATGGTGTTCAATTGTCTTATATTAGCTGAAAATTTTCTGGGAAGGAGAGACCAAAAAGGATTAACCTTTGCCGCAGCTTCTGAAGCAGCACCGCCTTGCTTAAATAGAGACCACGGTGCACGTTCATCAATATAGGAGTTCCCAGAACTTCCAATTTCTAGAACAGCTTCACATGCTGTGGAAAGTGATAGGTTTTCATAATGTACTCGTGCCTTTCCAACCTACAAAATAGAATAATGACTGGTAGAACATAAGCAGCAATAAAAAGCAGAATCTTGTAAACTGACCCTGATGGTAAAAATTGAAAGACATTCTTAACTAACAACTGAAGAGAAATGGTCACCATGGAAGTTTTCATGACGCAAATGAAATACAGCAACCAAAACAGGGCATTTTCCTCATTTGAGAAAAGAACAGATGTCATTTAGAAGATATACCAAATGACAATTTTTGTGATCCCGCTTCAACTTTAGTCCCAAAGCAAAACAGATACAAAATGGTGCAGTCATCAACAAACAAGCAAATGAATATATAATTGGGCACATTAATAAAACATCATTGTCACACAAAAGAGGGGAAAATATAGTGCAAACTAAAAATCCATGACTCCATGTCATGAGCAATTTTTACCCTAGCATGAATTTATAAAGTATCAAATAAGTCTCTCTGCTTGGCCAGGGGAAGCAACAGTCTTTGATTAACGCACAAAAAGATGGTACAATGTTCAAGAAAGTGTGATAATTCACAGATACATTTGTCCTAGGAGTCCCATGGTACGACTTGATAATGCCATAAGATTCAAATGAAACACAAGCATTACCAGCGTCTCCACTGTGTCCTTGAATGCATTTCCGTCAGCAGCAGTGGCTGAATCCACCACCAGTGTGGATTTGCAGTTCTTTCTCAGAAGCCCAAGCGTGCGGTTCAGGAGATTACCTGCAGAACAGAAGTTAGGAGGTATGCACAACTTATTAATGTATGCTAAACAGTAATGCCCGAAAGGAAAACAGAACAAAACCCAGTACTAGAATTACCGATAGTATTGGCAAGATGTGCATTGACGGTATTGATAAAACGATCCTCAGAATAGTCACCATCACTGCCAAATTCCACCTCTCTGACGAAGAAGTACCTGACAGCATCAGACCCAAATCTATGAACCAAATCATTTGGTTCAAGAGTATTTCCGAGTGACTTCCCCATCTTCATACCATCCTAAAAGTTAAAACAAACTGCATGAAATAAAAATCAGGTATAAGAGATGAAGTAGCAGGCAGCCAAAAACTGGTTTATCAAAGCCAGCAGAACTTAATTAGATGCAACCCAACCACCAACACAACATTCACAGCAACTCCAACCCCCCCCCCAAAAAAAAAAAAAAAAAAGAGGAAAATAAAAACATACAACTCAAAGTAACAAAGTAAAGCAAAATCATGTGATGATTACACCATAAGGAATCAATAAACCAAATCAATAAAGAAAACAATGTAAGTTTTATGGTTTGACTACCTTCGTCAGGAATCCATGGCCAAAGACTTTTTTTGGAAGACTTAAACCAGCAGACATCAGCATAGCTGGCCAATAAACTGCATGGAAACGTAATATATCCTGTGAAGAACGAGAGGAAATCGTATATGTCATCGTAGCCCAAATTAGTCCAACAAAATAGGAGAAGCCACCCACTCATTCTACAGAAGCAAAATGAATACATCTGAGGTAAGAACATGATAAGTCGACACTAAGAAATTAGCCATTTAGTTGAATGTAACCCAAGTCCAGACTTCAGTATCTTTTTCTTTTCATTCAAATGTTTAAAAGCTGGAAAATGCTAAGGGATTCATGTAGCCCCATTTAACATCTAAAGGTTTGGCTCAGTTAAGTAAGACTAAACAGCAGCCTTACATCAAGTTAAGGAAAAGCACAGCACTACAATGCCATTATGGTCAGCTAAAGAAATATTTATTGAAGGATATCAGACTGAAACCCTATAAATGGCTATCAGAGTTCACCTGATAGCTGTCCAGTATAGCACATTAGGCATGATGGCAATGTGAGGCGCGAAGAAGAAAGATACAGGTTTTTCATTCTTTATGTAAATGAATGAGCATATGGGCGAAGTATAAGCAAAAATGGCAAACTCAGACCAGCAAAAATTTGTATTTTGTGCTTAGGGGAGACGCATCACTAGAATCTACTAATTTCCAGAAGGGGCAAAAAGAAAAAAAAACTACTCCTTATCTTTTGCTTTAACTCCCTGGAGATAAGTCTGGCATCCAATAGTTAGAGCTACAAGCAATGCAATAAAGAGGGAGTAAAATGCTTCAAAAAAATTTTGAGTGGGGATGAATCCAGTAAAAATATGGAGGACATGGAACGAAAATATGAAAGCATAGAGGACTACCTACTTAGATATCTAAAAGTTTCACAATGATTAATAAAAGATATATTGAACTTTCTCACAATGTGTAAACTAGGGACAAAATTCAGTAAACAGAGAACATGAAAAAATTAAAAGGAGCACACTTCAGAGCAAAGCTATGGCTTACCTTGCCTATAAGATGTAGTGAAGCAGGCCAGCCTAAAGAAACAGTATCCTGCAAATCCGGTTGCTCATTTTCCCCTGATAATGCAGATATATAACTGTTCAAAGGTAGAAAAAAGTGGTGATTAACAAAGTGTCAGTAATGCTCAATTGCTCACCTAGCCAAGTAAAAAGAGCCAGCGGATGCTTAAGATGCATTCCAAGTGTGACAACAAACAGCAGCCCTCATACTTTTCACATAAATTGATTGACCTATTGCATTCTACTTGCAGTAGCAATTTCTAGGTTTTTTTATGAATAAATACAAACAATACAGCAGACTAATTTAATAGAAAGTCAATTTAAGCAGGACAGAAATCTTTCCCAGCAGTTGACTACATAGCCTTGTGCTTGAGGCATTGTGAAAGTATGTCAGCATGCCAATAAGTGCTCTCTTAAACTTTTGATAAGGACAATGAGACAAATATAAGTAGTTGTGCTTGCTATTATAGGATAAAAAACACATTTCTTAGGTAAAACCTCATTCAGAAAGATGAAAGACGATTTACCCCAGTAAAGCATCAAACCAGACATAGATTGTTTGCTTTTTGTCATTAGGAACTGGAATACCCCAATCAACTGATGCGCGAGAAATGGAAAAATCTTTTAACCCACTTCTAACCCAACTTTGCACCTACAGAGAAGTTCAAATAAATGAGGTTCAGTGGATTAACATTAAAGGAAAAAGTAGTAGCTAATTGATAAAAAAGTAGTAGCTAATTGTAAAACTATCAAAACACAATTGTTCTTTTTATTGGCACTCAAAAGGAGATACTTTTGAGTTCCTAGAATGGTTATAGTTGATGTTGATGGATTCTTGGCCCTGAAAAAAATGCTCAATTATGTTTTCACCTTTATTAGTAGAAAAAGAAGGCTTTAAAGATAATATGAACCGAACCACCTTATTCATGTCAATTGAACAAGCAAGCTGCTCAGCTTCATTCTATCCTAAGTGAGATGGCATGAAAACATGCCTTACAAACCTCTTCCACTGATTGTGATACATATGAAAACCAACAACATCACCAAATAATAGATACTGCAACTCATCACCGAACGGCCACTTCAATTGATTTGAGTTATGCCATAGCAAAACCTTCAGATTTTATGACTGATTTCATCGTAAGACCCCAAGTTTGCAAATTATCTCCTCTCCTAAATAGTGACTTGAGAATTCTAAAAGCAGTAGCAGTAACCCCTCGTGTTTGAAAAGTTTCAAAACACGGTCCAATACAGAGTATGGCACTGTCTAGTAAGATGATCTTTGTTTTGAAGCCTTTTCATGTTAATGAATATATTCTCCTAATTATCCAACACACTCCACAAATAGCAATCGTCTACTATGGAAGAAACAAAGTAGCAATCATCCATGCTTAAGAAGGAGGCCAGATGTGCTTCATTTCCTTTCTTTTCTGCAAAACTTTACTCTTTCCAGTCAACTGAAAAACTCAAGTAACATATCAAGCTTGCCTACAAATTTGTAAAAACAGAAATTGCAAAAGGAAGACATTTGTCTGAAGATGCTACCACAGTTATCCAACTTTTATTAAAGTGTTGCTCACTATTCTGAAAGCGACGCCCAACTCACATCAAGTGCATATAACAAGATTAATTCAGCTGAAAGAAGACAACAATGGAACGTTGTCTTTCTTAAATAGAGAGGTTAGACATTGTCTCACCTCATTTAAACGAAATGGTGGCTGTATGAATTCTGGATTCTCTTCCAAAATTTCTTCCAAGGATTTCTGATACTTTGATAAGGCAAAAAAATAGTTATCCTCCTTTCTGCGAACACAGGGCTTCAGATGCATAGGACAACAGTTGTTATCCAGCAGATCTTTCTCATCCTAGAAAACATGCAGAGCCAACAACATTATTCTACGGCTTCTAATAAACTAGAAAGATCCTTTGTTTTCTGGAAAGAATTAGCAAAGGTAATAGCACTAATTGCACTGGAACAGTACCACTGACGGTCACAACCTATAGATCTGTGACCCCCAGAACAACATTGACAATGTAAGGTTTAAGGTCTTACCTTGTACTCTTCACAGTTGATGCAATATAGACCTTCGTAATCAGCTCGGTAAATGTCACCATTCTCAAGGACCCTAGAATAGAACTGCTTAACAATTGCTTCATGTTTAGTATCAGTTGTCCGAATGAATCTATCATAAGCTATGTCCAACTGCATCCAGAAAAAAGAGAGGAACCACAAACAACGCGAGCCCAGCATTAGAGCATGCACTATCATTAAGTCTGTCATAAATAAAAGAAAATGGTTAGATAACAGGCCATTACATCTTTCCAGAGAGCCTTGTAAGCTTGTGAAATTACGTCACAGTGTTCCCTAGGGCTTGAACCACAGGCACTAGCAGCTGTAGCAATCTTCTCACCGTGTTCGTCGGTGCCTGTGATAAATATAACCTTTTTACCCAAGAGCCTCTGCCATCAAAAGGAAAAGTGAAGCAGAGTCATCAAGAAATTCTCGACTTGACAAGATCACAGAACAAGTCACTCCATTATCAAGACATAGCAATTATTAAGTAGAGAATCAAAAAGAATTATAAGTGTAAGCCTTTTAATCTGAAGTAACAGAAGTTAGAACCAAGTCATTGTTTATGTAGAAGCGATTCCTGGAGCCAATTTTCCAATCCAAACCCAGCTTAAACAAAAGAAAAATCGAATCTTGATGAATAAAGTGCATTAGCTTACCACGCACAACCAATGTTAAAGAACGAATTACGAAGCAATAGCTTTGTCCGTGGAACAAAACTCATCCCCACCAGCTACAGGCAGACTCATTCATTTGCATCAAGGCAAAAGTTCAACCGCAATAAACCGGTACTCTTTATTCGTATCTACTCTGATAAAAGAAACAACCAACTATCGACACTGATCTCTACTCTTAATGACACCAAAAAGAGGATCAAGAAACATGGGTTTTGCCTTTACCGACGCCCACAACTCACAGACAACCAAAAAAACAACGAAAAAGCAAAAAGGAACGTCGGCAACGAAAGACGAACAATGTCTGAAGACAAACCTGAAAGCGAGCGATGGCATCAGCAGCAATGGTGGTGTAGGCGCTGCCCATGTGAGGAGGGGCATTGACGTAGTAGAGCGGCGTGGTGAGGACAAAAGGGTCGGTCTCCGAAGCGCCGTTGCTCGACCCAGCACAGCACACGGCTCCACGAGTCGCCGCCGCCGACGAAGAAGGAGAAGAAGAAGAGAAAAGGGCGTGGCGGAACTGGAGGCGGGGCTTCGAAATGGAAGGCCTGGAGGCCACCGCGTGCCAGGGGCTCGCGAGCCACGCGCTGCAGCTTATCCTCGCCGCCATTGGCGTAGCGGGCGGAGGCTTCGCGCCGGTCGAAAGATCGAGCAAGGCTTATCGCAGCTGTTCGGTTCCTCTCTGCCTCCGTGCAAGATAGGCGCTCCTTCGGAAGGGAAGTGTTCGGGTGCTTCTGCTCTTTTTATCTTCCGGCGCTCCGTTTCCGATGCATCAACCAATCAAATCTTTTTTCTCTCACGACTTCTCTAATTAATCCCTCTAATTTCTAATATAGTTTAATCAGAGCTGATCTCTTTAATTACATGTAGGATTTCTTTTTTAAAAAAAATTAATCTTTTTCTTCCTCTGAGATTTTTTTTTCAATATACATTAGCATATTGTATTTCATATTTTGATATTCCCCGAATTTTGTCACATTTAATCCGAAAGTTTTCAATCATGGGGGAAAACCCAATGGTTACCCTAAGAGAGATGGGGGATTCGAATTCCAATATTCTCAAGGTTAGAGTGGGGATGATTTAGTTTTAAGAATGGATTTCAACTCTCATACCTTATAAGGAGCGGGGCAAAAATTTAAGTGTAAGTATTAAAGTAAGAATAAAGTAGAACTGGCATAAAAAAATCCAAAAGTTTTCAATAAATTAAATGTTATTCAAAGCCTTGATTTTCTTATCTCTTTTTTTTTTAAATTGATGTTAGAACTACATATACGTAGTAGCTATAGTCCTTGCTCTTACATGATTGAACATATTAGATATCTATCTTTTCATTGTGCTCTATCTTTTCGTTGTGGTCTATCTCTCTAGTTACCAAGTTCCAAATGTTTGAATTTTTATTATTATTATTTGTTGATTAGTTAGAGAATAGTACTGGTTTTATCTGGGTAAGCACTAACGTATCAGCAAAATGATGATCAACAAAAGGCCGATGACAATCGCACATATATCTACTATGGGCCTTTAGCCATCGAATTCCAGCCTTTTTTTTTTTTTTGCATTTTATGTTTGTTAGTAGGAGATTTTAATATGCTTTATTTGGTTAACCACTAATTTTTTAAGACAAAAAAGGATGATGAGTTATATACACACACACACGAAAGGATGATGATAGACAATAGAGCATAAGGCTGCCTTTTAATCTTTTCTACTGAAAAACTTAATGAAGTGAGTTTATACTTCTTCTATAATTATGATAGGAGTCTTATCTTCACGCACAACTATGGTCCTACTATTGTGATTTCATCAAAATTAATGTAATGTCACGAAAAATCCCAAAGTATTACATTTATTGACAAATTTATCGCAAATTAATTTTTTTACCACAAAAGACCTTAATTTGGTACGCATGTGATAAATTTATCTCAAGCTAATTCTTTTGCCAACAAAAATCACAAATTAGTGCATTTGTGATAAATTTACATTCTATTAGTATTTGTTAAATTGATTGATACTTCAAAAAATCAAAAACCGATATATTTTTCTACAAATATAGAGAAAAACCTTAAGCGGATACATCCATCAATGCTACGTATCATCAAATTTAGCAATTTCACGGTAAAATTTAACAAAAAGTAACAAAAGTTAAATTTATCACATGTGTACTAGTTGGGATTTTTTTAGGTCAAAATATTAGTTTTTTGATAAATTTATTACCAACGTATCAATTTCGAGTTTTTCATAGTATTAATCCTATAAAATTATAATATCATGTATTGTATATACCTAAATCATGGTTTTGATGAAAACTTCTACTGATTTTCACGGTTAAGTTTTTTATTTTTGCATCTATGAATCTTTAAATGTTAACGGGTATATTTCTTTTACATCCACTTTGTATATTGTGCATCTGTATAAATTATTATGGTAAAAATAAACATTAACTTATATCTACGCATACGGCTAGTTAATGGTCTACTTAATTTTGAATAGAATTATTCCATATGAAAATGTAATAGCATGCAATTTGTGGACACAAAATGTCTTTATTCTTTAAGTATAATGCGCACTCTTTAGCATTGTTGGAATAATTAAATAATAAACAACGCATTTATTTAACAGCTTAAGTTTTTAGAATAGTTGACTATGATATTACAAAATCTTATATGATATTAAAGCTAGAGATCCTGAGTTTAAATTTTTCCAGCCCTCATTTGCCTCCCCAATAAAATTTTCACAACTAATACTAGGCAAAAGATTAGGCTAAGAGTTAGAGCAATTGAGTTTGAATCTTTCCAAGTCCCATTTGCCTTTCCAATTAAATTTTCATGCTTAATTTTAGGCAAAAGAGTAGACTAAATGTGAGGGGGAATGTTGAAATATTTTAATAATAAACAACGCATTTATTTAATGATTTAACCTTTTTCTCTCATTCATAAATCTCATCTAAGTATCAAAACCTTCGAGCCTTCATTAAGCTTTTTCTTTCGTTCATAAATCTCAACTTGTTATCAGAGCCTTTGAGCCTTTATTCCTATGGCAACCTAAGTGCACCAGGTGCATGCCAAATAAATTAATCCTCACATCTCAATAGTGTTCACTTTGCACACACAAGTCTTATTTGAGGAAGTAGTTAATTGAGTTGTTCCACAATAGTGGTGCTTTGATGCTATTCACACCGACTACGTTGCATAGTCTAGCCTTTTTCATGGAGGAGGCTTTCTTTCGATACTAATCGCATGAGTCACATCACTCAATAACTATCTTTCCAAGTCAGCCATATAAGCCGTTTGATGCTAAGACACTAGCCATATAGGTCGCGTCACTCATTTACTGTTTTGTAAGCTAGTGACATCGCCACTTGCTATTTCCATTCTAATCCTCAAAATTTTGCACAACTCGCCGCCCTCAAACGATCAAGATCTAGAGGATGCTACCTCACACACTGCCCCACCATGGATCAACAAGACTACCCCACAATGTCGTTAGAGGAACAAGTTTTTCATGGCACTATTTGACGTTAATTCAAACTCTAAGTGACAATGTCACCTTAAGTTTGAGAAAGGATGTTAGAGATATTAAGGGTGTTGGCAATATTAAAATATATTTTTAGAATGATTTAGGATATTTTTTCTAATTTTCTACATCTATTTTGATTATGCATTTCTAATTTGATTTCATTTTATTTCCTCTATCTAGGCCTATAAATAGGCTTTCGATACACTTTTTTCAATATATCGAAATATACTTAAATCTCTTATTCTCTGTTTTGCATTCTTATTTCTAACTTGCACGAAGTCTGATGCATGTGAAAAGTTTGGTTCGTATGCATTTAGTAAGGTTCTACCCACGAAATAACGAACATAATTATCAAAGTTACCATGCAATTAGCGCAAGGAAGAATAACTCACGTCTTACTCGCTATTATAGAAAAAATGTCCCCATCAAAATTGCAAGATGAGGCACCTAAGATGCCATCAATTTTCAGGCTTGTTAAGAAGGAATTGGGGTTGAAATTTTTTGCATTGAGAAAATTATTAAAAAACATAAAAATATTTTATGGCGAATAATTTAGTTCTAAACTTTTTAATTTGGGTTAATTTAAACACAAACATTTTTACTATTTGCCAATATTGTCATTTTTATCAATTTTAGTTAAAAATTACTAACGTAGTGGTCTAATTAGTTTGGTGCAATGCTAACTTTGATGATCTTTTCAATTTTTGTATGATGTTATGAATTTTTTTTTTTGACATTTACTTATTATCTTCTTTTTCTATCTTATTTTTCCTATTTCCCTTAACCGATTGCCGATGGACGAACCCTTGCAAAATTGGTCAAATTGACTACGTTGGAAGTTCATCGAAAGCTCAAAACTATATTGACAAATTATAAAGTTGATGATGGGTTGTGGACTTTTTGGACAATTATCTCCTTTGCATTTGTCTACGTTATATAGATAGACTTTTATATACAAAAATTTCATTAACAACTACTTGTAAGTTACTTTCTTTCTCATGTTAGATGTAGCTGTATTAAAAAAATATTTCTCTAGGTATGATTAACCTCCTTAAAAAATCTTCCTATTTTTAAACTATAATCTCAAACAAATAATAATAGTTGTTTTAAAAATAGCAATTAAGCCTGGATGAGCTGTGAGATGCACCCCCTGCATCTTTTCTAACGAGAGAAGAAACATGCTTAGAGCTATCCGTATTATGTCATTTTGAAAAAAGGGCACACGAATATGACCAATTCATACACAATACATTTTTATACATGTGTCTAACTACTTCGACATGAATACATAACT
The DNA here is from genome assembly GCA_016097545.1 of Eucalyptus victrix. Classification (NCBI taxonomy): domain Eukaryota; kingdom Viridiplantae; phylum Streptophyta; class Magnoliopsida; order Myrtales; family Myrtaceae; genus Eucalyptus; species Eucalyptus victrix. The sequence continues at coordinate 23,872,978 of CM027844.1, forward strand.
AACAAAGTGGGTCATAATGCTAGTAGGGACTAGATTAGAGTTTTCAACATTTGGCCAAATACTGAAACTATATTTTTCTTCCAAAACTATCATCATTCATTCTTCAAATTTCTGATTTTGCCACAATTTTTTTAAATCTAAAAACATCAAATATTTGCATTTGTCTCTTTTTAAAACATTTTTTTTATTTTTTATTTTTTTATATTTTGGATAGTTAAACTTTTATTTAAAAAAATTATTTTTTTTTCATTTTAACAATTATGACGAAGGATTTGGTCTTTTTTTTAAAATATATATTTTTATATATTTTTAGCATTATTTTCAATTTTATATTTAAAAATTCGAATAAATTATTTTTTCAAATTTTAGAAAATAAAAATTAAAAAATTTCGATGAAGGATTTGATCTTTTTAAAATATTTGATTTTTTTAGTATTATTTTCAAAAAATTTATTTAAAAAGTTGCATACATTAAATTTTTTTAATTCTAAACAATCAAAAATTTCAAAATTCTAACGAAGGGTTTGAACTTTTTTTTAAAATATATATGTGTATGTATTTGATTTTTAGGTTAATACCCTAAAAAATCTCAAATTGGTACACTTGTGATAAATTTACCCCAAATTATTTTTTTGACCATGAAAAACCCTAAACTAGTATACCTGTGACAAATTTAACCGATTGACTATTAAAAAAAAAAACCCTAAACTAGACATCTATGACAAATTTACCTCAAACTAATTATTCGATTGCAAAAAAACCCCCCAAAATGGTAAATTTGTGACAAATATACCATTTGCTAAATTGGATTAATACTACAAAAAATCACAAAATTGTAAACTATGACAAACGGAGCGTAAAATCCTAAATTGGTATAGCGGTCAACTGTCACGTGTCATTTAACTTTATAATTTGAGAATAAAATTTAACGAAAACTAACGAGAGGGTAAATTTGTTACAAGTGTACCGGTTTGGGGTTTTTTATGGTCAAAAAAATAGTTTTTGGTAAATTTGTCACAAGTGTACCAATTTAGGGATTTTTAGGGTATTAACACTTGATTTTTTAGCATTATTTTCAATTTTATATTTAAAAATTTCATAGAAGGATTTGGTCTTTTTTTAGAAAAAAATACATATGTATTTGATTTTTTTAACATTATTTTGAAAGTTTATATTTAAAAAGTTGCATACATAATTTTTTTTTTCAATCTTAAGCAAATAAAAAATTAAAAAATTCCAATGAAGGATTTGGTCTTTTTGAAAAAAATATATATATGTATTCGAATTTTTTAGTATTATTGTTAAAATTTATATTTAAAAATTTGCATACATTATTTTTTTCAATTTTAAACATTTAAAAATTTAAAAATTTTAATGAAGGGTTTAGTCTTTTAAAAAAATTATATATGTGTATTTGAATTTTTAGCATAATTTTCAAATTTATATTTAAAAATTGCATACATTATTTTTTCAATTTTAAACAAATAAAAATTAAAAAATTTCAAGGAATGAATTGGTCTTTTTTTTTTTAATTATATATATGTTCAAAATTTATATTTAAAAAGTTGCATACATTATTTTTTCAATTTTAAATAAATAAAATTAAAAAAATTAATATTAATCACCCAAAAAGCTTTTCAAATGTATTTTTTACCGAACGGCATTTCTCTCAAAATTGATTCTCAAAGCATAGTTTACCAAAATGCAAAGTTCTTTAGACTAAACTCTTTACATTTTCCCAATGGGTTTTCAAAATACTGAACCAAACGCACCCATCAACAACAAGCAACAAAAGCGAGTCGGGCTATCTTAGAAGGGTGAGCTAAACAAAAAGGCGAGAGGAGGAGATGGAGGGGCATCTTTTTAAAAAAAAATCATATCACATAGGAAAACTGGAGAGAGCGAGAGAGAGGCGATCTTGTTCTAGAGTGATTGAAAACCACAATGCCGATGCTCGCTCGACTAAGGTGCTCAACCAAAAGGGAGGCTCGGTCATTGTTGTAGAGAATGAACATCTCGCCACTCAAAGGAGAAAAGCCCCATGATCTCCCTTAGAGCTTTTGAACCCCATCAACACCAATTTTTAGCAAACAAGTACAAAACACTTTTCCTCTCGATTGTGAAAATTTTAAATGAATCGACATGAAGTAAGTTCCCACACAAAATATGTTGTTTAGGGCTCGTATCCATCATCTTTGATCCTAGAATCACCATAAATCTCGCTAACGTACTCTAGTGGTTGGTGGTGGTCTACTGGTTCTTAGATGCCAATACCACTTGGTTGAGTCATGGTTGAAAGATTTCTGGTTCGGGAAGAAAAAGAAACAAGAAGAGAAAGGCCATCGAGGAAGAAATAGGGAAGAAAAAGAGAATGCAGCAGAAAAAACGAAAGAGTGAAGAAGACAAAATGGAGAGAATAAAAGAAATTAAGAAAATCATTAAAAAATTAAAAAGTTGAAATTTTTCGATTTTTTTTTTTTTTAAATTTGAGGTTGGATCCAGGTTGACGGATTAGATCACCGGGTGGGATTGGGTAAAAGGTCCGAAACTGTTCCCGAATATAACATTATTATTAATAATAAATATATAAATAATAAAAACTGAAATAAAAAAAATTCAAAAAAATTAAAATTTCAGAAATTGGTAAAAGATTTTAAAATTTTTAGGAAATAATAAAAAATTTAGAAAATTCGAAAACAATAAATAATTAGATTTCTAGAAAATATTTTTAAAAAATTTGAATTTAATTTTTTTAAATGGAAAGCGCCTTTAAAATTTAAAAATTCGGAAGAAATTAAAATTTTGAAAAGTCAAAAAAATCATAAAAATTTAGAAAATTCGAAATACCATTAAAAATTTTAGAAAATTCAGAAAAATTGTTAAAAATTGGAATAAACCATAAGCTAAAAAAATAATTTAAATTTTTTAATTTAGAAAAATAAATAAATAAATATAAAAATAAATAAATAAATAAATTAGAAAATCGCTAAAAAATTAAAATCTAAAATTGAACAAGCCTTTAGGGCTTTACAATAGGATTCTTTGTTTTATGTTGCATCTTTTTTTTTTAGGGATGCCATTATGATGTTTTTGTGCTTTCCTTTATGATTATAATTGATTGCTTATTTCAATATTCTAGGTATTACCAACCTGCTCTAGAATGGTTAGGCAAACCTTAAGTTTCTTTTGGATCAGCTGTAATGGCGTTAATTAGCATATAATAAATAGGCACCGAAAAAGCGTTAATATTAGGGCTAACGTAATCGAATTCTCGAGTCTAGATCTCTATTTGTATAAATATTAAGATATCTTCCCATATCTTACTTAGTTTTTAATAGACCAAAAAGGCTAGTGGCAACTCCATTGTTAAAATTTACATAGGCTTTGTATTTTGAACACCCAATGTTAGGCAGGGTATGAATTTGGAAAAGCCCAAATTAATGGAAGGCTTTTGAGGGGTTAGGTTGTGATAGCTTGGTGACTCACTAGAGTTTTGTTTTTAAACCTTTGAAGACTTGGACCTAATTATTATTTAATGTATTTTCTTGATAGCACATTCAAGAATGTGAGGTATGTCCTCGTGTTAAATGTTGATGGAGGATTGAAGTAATAAGGGATGTAGTTATTGCTAGTACTTTGTTTTGTAGGTTGATGTATAAAATGAATGGTTATGTGGATGATATTGAAGTGTTGTTTGGATATAAACTATTGTGCTTGCTTTTATACATGCTTCAGCACTACACTTATGCACACCCAACCACGATCAAACCCCGGCTGCACCCCACAAAATCTTTAAGAGGTATCAAGGATCCTTTGGATCATATGATCATAATCAATACTAGTTGCTAGGGCCTATAAGGAGAAAAAGATAAGAATTAGACATTTACGAAGTCTTTTCTGTTAATCAATATTAGGTTTGCATTAGCCTTTAGTACCTACTTGGCTTGCATTTTGACCGTTACGCCACTTCAGAATTTTTAAGTCTTTGTTATACTCTGCTCCTTTTAGTTATACTCAACTAGAATGCGCCAAACCCAAAACCCAAATTTAAGCACGTTTTCCATTCCCTTACTAATTATCATAAATAATCATAGAAAAAGAACATATAAGGCCTAATAATTCCTCAAATAATATGTTTCAAAAGTTTTTCTTGTACGAGAACTATTCTTGAAACACTAATTCCACCTCCTAAATTATATGCATCATCGATATCCATAAAGAAAACAAACATTTTAACTCGAACTCTATGACCCGTAATACTACAAGTGGGTTGCTTCCCATGTTGAACTAGCCGAGTAAGAAATTCAACAGAACCTCAACCAAGCGGATCAAATAAGATAGAAACTACACTTGCAACAAATTTTGATATTGATGATTCAAATCAAAATGCGTAAGGATTGATGGACTAGGGCCATAATATAAATGCACCGACGATTCAAATCAAAATGCATAAGGATTGATGGACTAGTCCATTTACTATTGTTTATTTGATTGACTAATCCTTTATATTCAAATGGGTGAAGAGCCAAATGTTTTGGCACTTCCTCATGAGGGGAAGAATCAAGATAATTTTGACATAACTTTCGATTTTAATCAGAATCCTACTATTGTTGCTACCTCTACCTTCAAGTATAGAAAAAACCGAAGCAAAAACTACCATTACGATGAGACAAGCAACGGCAGTATAAGCTGTTGATGTTGTTTTCATCCATTGTCCCACCCCTTTAAGCATATATTTGTGATTTTTAAGAAATTTTTCTCTAAATATTCGTCTACTTAGTAATGGAGATGTGATATCTTCTACAGAAAAATAGAAAGTAGACCTATCAATATAAATGTAAATTCAAAAGAATGAAACAACAATACGGTGAATAGATCTTAAACCATTGCAACTCCCTCTACAAAATGAGAGCCTCTCCGATAACATTTGCTTGTAGACTTACTTGTAACAATTCTACTACAAAACTCATCAAGCCGTGGTGCTCCTCCGCACGTTTACTCAAATGTTGAATTAGTTGTGTTGTATCAAGCAATTTAAAGGAATTGACATCTCTTGCTTTCACAACTGCTTTTATCAATTCTTCTGTTAAATTTTCCTACCATGTTAATTCTAGATAATATTTTAGACATACCTTGAGGAGTTTGAAAATTTTAAAATCTATGATATTAAGGACAATCCTTGAATTCAAAAGAAACTCCAGTATTTGGTGAATTCTCATAAAAGTCTCCATGTTGGCAAAAGCTAAATTTGCCAATTCAATAATAAAGCAATTGTTGATCAACTTTAATTCTCCAATCTCTTTAATGCAACACGATGCACATAATATCAAATAAGCAATTTTAGATTGAAGAATCAAATAGCTTGAAAATCCAAAGGCATGCATCAAATAACAAAAAAAAAAAATGTCATGAACACACATAATGTCAATAAAAGAAAAGAACTCTTTTTTTTTTTTTTTTATAAATGCTTAAATTCAATGATGGATCAACGAATCTATTTTCAAATAAGTATTTTAAAAAATCCATTTGATGAATACATATCCTTTAGATTTTTAATTGAATTAAATCAAATAATTACATAATAGTTAAGAGCATATTCATATTAATATCATAATTTCAAAAGTATATACTAAAACTATCATTTTATACTTCCAATTTAGAGAATTCAATGATAGATGAAATAAGGTCCTTTTTTTTGTATATAACATGGCATTTCATGTACCTGAGGCAAGATTCTATAATGATATCTTGAGCCACTTAACTACTGCATTACCATGAAGAGGAGAGAAGAATCATTTCAGCAATTAAAAATTGATGACGAACGCAAAAATGCATATTTAAATTTAATTATGTTAGATATGTTAGAGAAACTTGGACTAATCAAACTCCATGACCTGAAATCCAAATCTACAATCCTCAATAATTCTACTTGGCAATTTGACATTGAGTTTAACTTTTGAACTAACTTTGCAAATGCTATATCAAATAATACATGATGGTTTAGATATTAATTTATATAGATAGATGCAGTGCTTGCTCCTAATTTTTTTTTGTAAATAAGATTCATGAATGATATGCTTTCTAGCATATTAGTCCATTCATTAAACAACTTAACAAATGTACCCAAGCCATCTTTATGTTTTTGGAGTTGTCAAGTGATGTATTGACCAAGCATAGAGGGATGCCTAAAATGGAAACAAATAGTGTAAACACCATAAGTTGCTCAAGTTGTACAAATTCAACAAAAGAAGTGCAAGAAGTACTTACATTTGTATATTAATTCTTTCGCACAAATTGAGCTTAGCTCCATTGTAGAAAAGATGTGGCATAGTTGCTAACTGGGCATCGTTGGGCTGAGATATTTGAGAGCTAAATATAATCCTACATCTTTTAAAAGACAAGAATAAAAGAAAAGTTAATTCAAGTTAACAATGAATGAAAGGTGACAAAATTTGTGAGTATAAAAATCCTACCCGAACGGCAACAAAAATAAGGTTCCTCATGGCATCATCAAATGGTGGGGATTGTATAAGGCTGACTAAATACCAATGAAACTCAATTTCTATAGGAGCACTTTTAAAAGAAGTCAATGAGGCAGTAGATAATGAATTTTCTAATGCTGAGTTCCTGTCCAGTATTGCCTTTACTATTCTAATTTTCCCTCCCTTGAGGGCAACTTTGAGGGCCTTATGCAAAAAGAGATGGCAATCTTCTTCAGGGATGCGATATAGCAAATTCTCAACCATCTCATCTTGTCCGGCTATAACCGCAACATCTAGGACAATATACTATTGATCACTTGTGATTATAACATTAGCCATCGCTCCTTTAGAATCTTGATTGAGTATTTGATTGATGGCTCTCAAATCACCTTTCATGGTAGCAGAAGCCAGTTATGGATCTTCGACTCATGGGACATGTCGCATAATCCGCATCGCAATATGCTGTCATTTCCATGTTGCATTTCTGGATAAAAGTATTCCGAGTCTGGACATCCCTTCAAATATTTGACCACCTTTAGAGCGGCATTCATGTGAGATTCTTTTGGTTTGTGCATGAATTGACTCAGATTCTGCACCGCATATGAAATATCAGTACGGTCATAGTCGGTATATAAGTTTTCCTACGAGCTTCGATAGCTCGTTGGATCCGTAGTATAGGATCATCTGAAATGTTCCCCAGACATGATCTGCTGTAGTTAGCTTTGACATTACTGTTCGATTGGAATGACAGGCTGGCCTACACCACGATAATCCAGCCTCTGAGACAATCTCTAATACAAACTTCCTTTGACTGAGAGAAATCCCTTGGGAAGATCGTGCGATCTCAATCCCAAGAAAGTATTTCGGTGCTCCTAGATCCTTTATATGAAAGGTGGTATGCAAGTATCTTTTAAGACTCTCTATTGCAGCTTCATCGTTTCCCATAATAAGAATGTCATCCACATAAATCATCAGGTAGATAGATGACGTACCTTTGGTCCACGTAAACAAGGCATGATCATACTTTGATTGTTTGAAGTTGGCACTGGTGAGAGCATTGGCAAACTTAGCATACCATTGTCACGGAAGCTTGTTTCAGCCCATAGAGGATTTCCGGAGCGACATACTTTATCCTCCCATTTGTCTCCGTAAGCCCGAGGAATGTCCATGTAAATTTCTTCATCCAGATCACCATGAAGAAAAGCATTGTTCACATCCATTTGGTGTAAAGACCAATCATGGATTGCAACGAGATAAGAATGATCGAACAGTGACATCTTTGGCCCTTTGGAGAAAAAGTTTCGTTATAGTCGAAACCCTCACGTTGTGTATATCCTTTCGCCACCAATCGAGCTTTGTATCGTTCGATGGATCCATCAGCTCTATATTTGATTTTGTAGATCCACTTGCAGCCTATGGACTTCCTATCCCGAGGAAGATTAACAATCTCCCATGTTTGATTGTCAGCCAACGCCTGTAATTCTGCTGCCATTGCCTTTTGCCACCGTGGGTCTTTGGATGCCACATCATAACTAGATGGTTCTACTTCGTCGGATATTCGACTAATGCAACATTTATGTTCCGACGAAAGTCTTTCAAAGGAAACGTAAGAAGATGTTGGATAGTTAATACCTGGTCCATTGAGTGAGGCACAGACATAATCTTTAGTCCATGTTGGTGGCCTTGTGGCTCTCTTCGAACGTCGTGGATGATCCGCCGGTCTTTGGAGGAGGAGATATTTCTACAGCAGCATTTTACGCATAACTATGATTCATTCTCAACGTTGGGTGAAGGGTGGGCATGTTGTCCAATATTTGCGTGGTGATTGAACAAAGGAAGGTGGAATGACTTGCCCAGGAGATGCAGCAAGCAAGTATTCGGGGAGATAGATTATCTTCTTGGAGATTGTGAACTATTAGGGATATTGAGATTCCCGTAGTCTCGAAATGGAAATACGGTTTCGTGAAATATGACGTCCAACTACGAAAAATTCCTGTCGATGGATCCGAATGTAGTACCCTTTACGTAGATTAGGGTAACCCATAAAAATGCCTTTTCTTGCTCGTGGACCCATTTTATCTCGAGGTCCCACAGTTGTAGCATAACATAAACAGCCAAAGACTCGTAGGTGATCTACTGCTGGTTTCCTTTTATGAAGTAATTCAAAAGGTGACTTACCAGCTAGAATCCGAGTAGGCATACGGTTGATGAGGTAGGCTGCAGTAAGGACACAATCTCCCCAATATGTTGCTGGTATGGATCCCTGAAATTTTAAAGCGCGTGCGACTTCTAGTAAGTGGCGATGCTTACGTTCCACTACTCCATTCTGTTGTGGAGTATAAACACATGAACTTTCATGTAGAATGCCATGAGCCAGAAAGAGTGATCGCATTCATGGCTAAAAAACTCCTTTCCATTGTCGCTTCTTATTCTCTGGATTGACTTCCCAAACTGATTTTTAGTCGGAATAATGAACGTCTTCAAATGGGATGAAACTGTGCCTTTGATTGCATCAAGAATACCCATGTGGCTCGAGAGTGATCATCAACAACAGTGAGAAAATAACGTGAACCATCACGATGTGCTGTGTGATATGGCCCCCAAACATCCACATGAATTAAGGAAAGAATATTATTGGAACGTTTCGTCTTTTTGGAAGGAAATGATGCACGGGATTGTTTTGCTAAAGGACAAATATGGCAGTTAGGATATGGAAAGAAAGCACTATGTCCCACTCTTGAATGTAAAAGGAAATTTTTATCATTGGCAATGACATTACACAATGACATTTTATTGAAAGGAATTGAAGTATGATGACTTGAAGTGCTGGTCCAGAAATATAGACCTTCAGAAACATTACCCAAGCCCATCAATTTCCCAGTCGAAAGGGCCTGAAAAAAACATTTGTCAGTATCAAAGAGTATTTGACAAGAGTTTTCTTTGCAGACTTTGGACACGGAAATGAGGTTGAATTGAAATTGTGGGACATAAAGGACATTTTGTAAGATAATTTGGGGGCTTAATTGAACAGTCCCTGTAAGTGTGACGTGAGTGATACTTCCATTTGGAAGTTCCACAGAAATAGGTTCCTCCAATTCCCTATTCCTTTTTGAGAAAAAATTCACATCACAAATAATATGATCACTCGCTCCCGAGTCTATTATCCATGCCCTTTTTGATATTGAGTTTATCAGGCAGTGAGATATACCTGAGAAGTTTCCCCCTGTTTTCCCAATGTCTGCCTTTTGCAATGCCTGCATCAGTTGCTGATATTGCCCATAGGTAATGGGCCGATCACTACTTGTCCCAGTAGGTCCGGTCACCTGGTAAGCTGTGGAGAATTCTCTCCTTTTTCCTTTTTCTCCTGGCTTTCCATGTAATTTCCAGCAATTATCTATAGTATGATGCGGACGTCTACAGTGCTCACAATACAATTTACCTTTCCCTTTTGAATTTTGGCTGAAATTTCGTATGGAAAAGATCTGGCCGTCGGATCCTTTTATTCGCGAATTGTCTCCACCGTCAGATCCAGCGAACGGATCACTTCTCTGTGGACCGTCAGATCTTCGGGATAAATCGGAGCCGTCAGATCTTCTCTCCCGATCTGTGCCGTCGGATCGCCGGATGAAATCCTGGCCGCTGCTTCCTTCCCTTTTAAGGGACCGCTCAACCATCTCAAACCCTAGCCCCAACCCTTCGCGATTCTCCCGAATTAGGGTTTTCGCCCCCAAATCTCTCTCGCGGCGTTCTCCGCGAAGGGCGAGGGCTATGGCGTCGCTTCCTCGTGTCTGTTCCGGAGCCGTGAGTCGCTGGTTCTCCTCTTGCACAGCGAGCTGGAAAATCCGGCCGAGGGGCGGCACGGGGTTCATCGCCAGGATCTGCGATCTAAAGGTCAGGTAGGATTCGTTCAAAATCAATAGAAAACGAGTGGATTTCTCCCTCTCCCTTATCGATTTGTCTTGCTGACGTCGGCGTCTCGGGAGGTCCTTGAGCTTTCTTCTGCGGCCTCGAGCTCGTTCCGGGCGATGAGAGTTTGTTGTATACCGCCGTTATTGACATATTTCCTTGCTTAAGATCCGTGAGTTCCTGCATGAGACAGAAAAGTTTTGCTCGATCTAACTTTCCGTACATCTCTTTGATGTTGTCCCACATGGTCTTCGAATCTTCGGTCGGAGGAGCCCGCTGCGACGTGCGGGAAATACGGTTGCCGATCAGTGCGGATCGGGCGATTGCACTTTCTCCGAGTGCCTTGCTAGCCTCTCGTCCGATGGGATCGGCACGGCTCCGTCGAGAAAGCCGTCCTTATCCTTTGTCGCAAGGGCCCTCCGGAAATCTTGTGACCATTTGCTGTAATTTTCTGGTCCGGTCAGTTGTAGACTTATGAGTCGGACTTCTGGACCGTCGGCGGTAGATACATGCAAGGGGTCGCCTGGTTCCGGTCGGCCGGTGATAGCTGCAATCGGATACGGAAAAAAATTTTGTGGGAAATTTGGGTTCGGGTAGGGATTCGTCCATTACCCGACCCATCGAGTCAGACTTCAAACAATTCCCTATATACTACATTCACGCACCTTGTTGCCATGGCTACAAAAGTTACACATTAAATGTCTTCAATCTTTTGCACTAGTTTTTTGGGTCAAGTGTAACAATTGCACATTCTCAAAGTTTGTATTAAACTCAATGCAAAAGAAGGACGATCCTTTATTCAACATACTTTTTATACCAATTTGTTTACCCTTTGAAAGTAACAAAAAAAGTATATTCTTTATATAGCTTTCTCAATTATAATTCAATTTATTCTTAAGAATTTAAAAACTATGAAAAGATTAAATTTGAATGTTTGTGTCAGCATTTATATGAAGTGATTTAAAATGTTTTGGATTAAAAAAAGTCGAAACGCATGAAACACAAGACGCACTGAAAACCGTTACAAATTGAAGTTGACTTCACTTAGTGGGATTGCAACCTTCTATCAGTTGCCATGGCTTCCGAAGATATCTCCAAGGAAATATCTTTAATATTCCAAAAAAACAAAAGAAATGAACATAAATAACTTTAGAAAAATTAATTATCCTTTGCATGATTTAGATTATATATACATGTATTAAAATTAGATGATAAACCATTCACCAAAAAAATAAATTTTACTTACAATAAACTTACCGTAGATCATGAATTTTTTCGAGATATTATAATATGAATTAGTTTGTGGGATCCTCTAACTTTTTATGTCTTGGATAATGTGTTTTTAGTGAGTTTTTATTTCTCGTTGTCATTAATCTTATCCACAATATCATTCATAATAAAACTACATGTAAAATTGATGTATTTTCACAATTTCACTTAATAATTACAACATAACTATACGTAAATGATAATAAATGGATTAACTTAATCATATCGATTTCATCACTCAATAAAATTAATCTTTAAGTTACAATTGGTATAAAATATGAGTTCATAACGATATTACTATTATACCGATGCATTGCATGGATCTTTTCTTAATAGAAAGTACATAGATTAAACTTTATTGATAGACCTAATGGTTGGAAAATACATCGATTAAACTTTATTAATAGACATAATGGTTGGAAAAAGGAAATTATATAATTTTTGTATGAAGTCCATATTATTCTTTCTTTTTTTTGGGCAAGAGCTTCCACCAACGGATGACCGACGACGGCCAAAATGCTCCTCCAGCCTCACTCTCTTAGATCTCTCTCTCAAATCTCTCCAAAAAAACCTTTCTCGAGCCCTCCACAGTAGAAAAACCAAAACCCCCGAACATTGCCTCCTCTACCTTTATCCCTTTCTTGGTCCTTTTCCTCTCTCCTCAAGTACGACACCATCTCACCCCATACCGCACGACATTCCCTACGCTAGCATTGCATGCGGCGATCATTGCCATCCTCGCTTTGTATAGTCATCCTTCGTCTATCTCTTCGAAAGAGGAAGAGATGGGCCAGCGCATGTGGGGAAAAAGTAAGCCCCTCCCAATATTACAAACTGCGAACTTATTTCTTTTGAAAAAATGAGCGGGATCAAGAATGATTGTCCCATTGGCGCAAACTATGTATGGTCCAATCAATCCTCGATACATCCTAACCATCCCGTGGGGTGCAGCTAGGGTTTAAACTGCAGGTTATGTGTCGTGTTAAGCATATATAAAGGCAAGCACAACAATTGATATCCAAACAAAACTTCAATAACATCCATATAAGCATTCATTTCTTTTACCAACCTACAAAACAAACATGTCAACAAACATTCCACCCCTTATAACTCTCAACCTACACCAACATTTAACACAATATGAATAGACTTACCTCATATCAAGAATGCGCTGCCATCAAAACACATTAGTTAACAAACAATCAAATTATTCAAATCCCTGGTGGAGTTGTCAAACTATCGCAACTTGTCTTTTCCCCTTCAAACAGAAAAGGTAGGTCGCAACAATTACAAAAAAGAGAAATGAACTAAATAACCTTTAAAAAAATCAATTATACTTTAGATGCTTTATATCATATGTTCGTGACTATTATAGGGCTCATTTATTGCGTTGTATTAAACTCAGAAAAATTAATTTTATGAATCGATATGTAAAATTCAGAATCGAAAAATACAATTCGACTTTGAAACCGTGGAATGATAGCTACCATAACCATCACCACCTTAGTAAATATACATAAAGCACTAAACATATTCATAACTATCACATGAAGTATGTGCGACTCATCAGCTCGATATACTCCTATAGTAAACCCATCAACAAAAATCTACAAAATATTTAGTCTCTCTTTGTTTCATAAAAAATAAATAAATGGAGAAATATTTTCATAAATAATCTCTTGTATCGCTTACAAAAATGGATGGACAAAAAATATTTTCATTATTTACAAAAATATTTGTTCAAAATTTGTTGTCTATAATAAAAATATTTCTCATTAATTAACAAGACAATTGATTGTTATAGGGAAAAAAATTCAAATCATTTATTTCAATAACACAAATGGAACCTTAAAATGGAAGGAAGCCGATGAGCTAAATTCAAATCGAATCCATTTTTCTTTTAAGAAAGATTAATATACCTAAACCTAAATTGAATGTACTTCTTAAAATCCCTAAACTATATATATTATATCTAAATTGAACTAAACTAAATCTAATACTAAATCTAACAACCTAATCAAAGCCTATTTTCTAACCCATTTTCAATTTTTTGACAGCATAAGAGCGCTAAACTTAACCAGCTGGGAGTCATAAGAGTCGCGGGATGATGTGGTGGCATATTGTAATAGTTCATGCTATCTTCATGTTTTGTCACTAAAGACTCTAGGGATTTCTCTTACTATTACTTAAGTTACCCATGCATACATTCTTGATGCTCCATACACCTAAAATTATGCTTTTATTTTGATGGAAATTTGACCGGTCAGTTCTTTTACACCACAAAGCTCTTGCTTGTAGTGAGATGAATCAAAAGATTGGAATCTTGATTATTCTCTGCAACAATCTACAATCAACCATCAATTTTTGATACTAAAATTGCATTTTGAGCACCATAGTTGATGGCGATTAACTGTTTGGCATTTGAATATGTATTTGCATTTGAACTGTCAAACTCATATCTGCTTACTAAATTTGATATGAAAAATTTAGACTGATTCATATAGTGATTTTCTATTTAGCAATTGGTGGTACAAACATATTCAATTTTTTGGCACAAGGGACAATAATACCGATTTAAGTTTGGACAAAATATTTTGAGTTTTTATTTGCTAGTATGATGCTTTTCTGATTTCTACCTAAGTTATATTTTCAACATCAAATCTATAATGCCACTTAGATCTCCTGGTGAACATGGTTTACCACACACATAGAGGGTGGGGGTTTGAGGACCACTTAAGTAACTACAAAATTTTGACATTCTATTTTTCAGTTCATGCAGAGTGATTGAGGATTGACCAAAAATTTGAAGGCGAATTCACCTTTAGAGAATATTCAAATGTGAGGTATAATTGCTAAATATGATTGCTTTGTATCACAACTAGGGGGATTTCATCTTTACCCAAAAAAAAAAAAACTAGGGGATTTCATATACTTGAAACTAATTTTTTTCCATCACCAAAAATTGAATTTTGAGTTTTCCAAAAAAATTATGGAGTTTATTATCTTTTTTATTTTTTATTTTTTTCTAATTACTACTTAATTTTTAAACGTTTTCCGAATTTTGGAATTTGCTAAAAGCTTTTCAATTTTTCTTATTTTTAATATTTTGAATTTTTTAGGAAAATTTCGAATTTTTGAAAACATGTTCTAGAGTTTTTGAATTTTTAATGTTTTTTGAAAGTTTTTGAATTTTTATTTTTTTCATTTTTTCGAAAATTTTTGAATTTTTAAAATATATTTTTAATATTAAATATTATTGTATTAGGGAAAACAGGTTTGGCTCGGGTAAACCGGATCGCTGTTGACCCGATCTAAACCTAGATCGACTTAATTAAAAAAAACTATTGCTTAAAACCTACTTTTTTATATTAATATTTTAATTAATTTTTTAATTCCTTTTATTTTTTATTTGGTCTCTCGCACGCCCAAAGACCCCGAGACTAAGCTCTCTTCCCAAACCACAATCGGACCAACCTCAACTTTGAGCGAGCTCTCACCAAGACTCACCATCGCTTGGCTACCGACCGCCACTGTTCCTACACCTCAATCGGCATCGACCGCCATCAACCACGAACTCTGGCGACTGTTAACTCACTTACTGGAACCAAAAGAAAAAAGACTCTCTCCAACTTGACGTTACTCAGTAGTTTTGCGAAAATCGTACAAAAAGGGCAACATATGGTAATTTGTCAAATGTATGATATGCATTAGCTAAAAGGGCAACCTAGGTTAGTTTCGAGGCTTGGGTTCGACCTAGGGTCAATGCACAATGTATAAGCAATACTAAAAAAATAATACACAGAGACCGATTGCTAACACTTAACACAGAGACATACCTGGTTAGACAGGAAGGGCTGAAGACGTACGGCAGCTCACAAACGAATGACCGATAATGGCCAAAACGCTCCTTTGACCTTACTCTCTCGGATATCTCTCTCGAATCTCTCCAAAAACCCCTTCTTGAGCCCTCCACAGCAGAAAAACCAAAACTCCCCATAACGTTGCCTCCTCTACCTTTATCCCAGTCTCGGTCCTTTTCCTCTCTCCCCAGTGTGACGCCAGCTTGCCTTGTACCGCACGACATTCCTTATTACGCTGGCATCGCGCGCAACAATCATCGCTAACGTCCTCGCCATCCTCACTTCGTACAGTCATCCTTCGGCCAACGTCCTCCCAGCTTTTGTCACCACCCTTCTGTCTGAAGCAGAGAGGAGAAGAGAAGGGGAAGAGATGGACGGGCTGGGCTGGAAAGAGGAAGAGATGGGCCAACGCATGTAGGGAAAGAAGAAAAGCAGAAATGGGAAGAAGGAGGGCCGAGCTGGTCCGACCTTGGGCTGCCCTATTCGTTCTTCTTTCAATTTTTTTTCCTATTTTTTCACTCTTTTTTAGTAATTAATTATTTTTAATAATTTTTAAAAAATTAATAACTAACACTAGTAATGCAAATTTCCCTAATATTTATATGCGATGCATTTTAATGAAAATATACACGGTGCACTTTAATGAAAATTATTTACTTCACTTACTTTACTTTTTTTCTTTCTTTGCTTGGAGACTGGACATGTCCTAAATAAAAGGACAAAATTATTTGTCGACAGACTGCATGAGGTGTGGTGTGCTTCAATTGTATTGGTTTTTTTTTTGGTCGAAATAGTTATATTGATTTTTATTTTATTTTTTGGGTCAAAATGGTTATTGATTTATTTTTATTTTTTTGGTCGAAAAAATGGTTGTATTGATTGAGTAAAACTAAAAGGGATGAGTCCAGGGTGCTCCAAATAGGAAAAAAATTGTTAACCGCCTAATTCCTTTCCAGTGTTTCTCCCTCGCCCTTGTATTGCTGCCACAATCACGTCGCAAGCTCCGTCACACTTGATCCGATCCTCAATCTCAGTTCCGAGTTAGTTTGAGATCGAAAAAATCCCATGGGTCGTCGGGGTATAGTAAGACTATTAGTTACATCTAGAGCGTGTTATGTATTTAGTTTCTTCTTTTGTCTAATGACTTTTGTTACCCTAAATATGTTTTTGTTTAGCTCTTCGTCCTCTTATAAATAAGTAAAGTCTGGCTGGTGTAACGGTAGAGCTTCTGTAACGGTGGGAACGGTCTAATCACAAGTGAAAAAAATCCTTAATTGGAACACTTTGAATATGAAGAATGGAGAAGCAATTTAAATACCATAATACAGATAATCATTATTAAAAAAAATCATTCCTAATTTAATAGAAATAATGAATATCGTCTATTAAATTTTAAAGATGAAAAGTGTTTAAAATATTATCTTTACAATTAATAATGAAAAATATTATCTTACAACTAATAATGAAATTACCATGCAATGAGATGGTTCCTCCTTCCTTTCTTTCACATCAAATTGCTATGGAGGGGCTCTCCAATAACCTATAATCAAAAACCACTTATACAGATTATGCGTAAAAACATATGAACTAAAGAAAATATTAAGATGATAATAATAATAATAATAATAATAATAATAATAATAATAATAATAATTAGTAGATGAAAAATTATCCCATCAATGCAAATCTAGTAGATGGAGACATGTAACACAAACTCCTGGGAAAAATGATTAAGCATTGTACGTCTACAATATATAATGATAGACACCAATTAAAATTCATCGTCAACCAATATCTCTTACTTTCTTGTGATCAATGAAGTGAAGACTAAAAAATTCTTTTCCACGGTAATGTGTTCATCGATATCAAAATACTAAATAATCAGAAGTTCATCGTATATTAAATAATCACATTCCTATTTATTTTATTTGAGTTCCCCAAATGCTT
This sequence comes from Eucalyptus victrix, assembly GCA_016097545.1. Classification (NCBI taxonomy): domain Eukaryota; kingdom Viridiplantae; phylum Streptophyta; class Magnoliopsida; order Myrtales; family Myrtaceae; genus Eucalyptus; species Eucalyptus victrix. The sequence goes on from CM027844.1 coordinate 23,890,441, forward strand.
TCTTTGATGGAAAATGGTAATTACTCCTTTAAAAGTTGCAATTTAAAATTTTTAGTAGACTTAAACTTTTCTTTGATTGGAAAAACATCCAGTTAGTGGGAATTTCTTTATTTGTGATTGCATTACTATTGGCTAATCATCTTCCTTTTTAAATTATCTAATGCTAAATTAAGCCGACAAAATCGGAAGTGGTAGAAGGTCAAAAAAAAAAAAAAAAAAAACGGAAGAACCAATCACCCAATTTCCTCAATCAAAAGTGTGGCTGACATTGTACCGTGCATTTTACAAAATGATGGTACCATTAGCTAATCAATTTTCCAAATAAGTATTACCTTTATAAAACTTTTAGCGATTGTCCTAAGCACACCACATTGTTTTTAATTTCTATGTCATAATCAAACTTTTATTTTAATATTAGCAATAATTCTCATTGGTCTCCCACTTAGTTGACTTCCCTCTGCACATTGCTTTAAACAGTAAAAACCCATCTCTCTCTCTTTCTCCCTCTCTCTCTACCTCCCCCACGCAGGAGAATCAATCTGATCATTCTCATGGCGGACAACAAGCCCGGCGAGGAGCAGCTCTGCACCCTCGAGAAGCGTGGCAACCTCTTCATCCTCACCCTCACCGGCGCCGGCGAGCACCGCCTCAACCCCAACCTTCTCTCCTCCCTCCGGTCCGCCCTCTCCCACCTCAAATCCGACCCCTCCGCCTCCTCCTCCGCTCTCATCACCACCGCCCACGGCAAGTTCTTCTCCAACGGCTACGACCTCGACTGGGCCCAGTCCTCCGAGCCCCGCCTCCAGCTCATGTCCTCCTCCCTCCGCTCCCTCGTCCACGACCTCATCTGCCTCCCCATGCCGACCATCGCCGCCGTCACCGGCCACGCCTCCGCCGCCGGCATGATGCTCGCCCTCAGCCACGACTACGTGGTCATGCGGCGCGACCGGGGCTTCCTCTACATGAGCGAGATGGACATCGGGCTGGTGATATCCAACTGGATCATGGCCTTGATGAGGTCCAAGATCGGCGACCCGAGGGCCCGGTGCGAGGCGCTGATGCGGGCGGCGCTGATGCGTCGCGAGGAAGTGGAACGGACACGTGTACGCTGGGAATCGGAGGGTGGTGCTGCGGGAGGTGCTGGAGGCCATCGGATCCGATGAGATAGTCAAGAAAGTGGCGGAGGATAAGGCCCGGTCGAAATTGTAGTTGGGCTTTCTCTTGAGGCCCGTTTGGAGTGTTCTTGTGAAATCGTTTTGCCCGTTGGGCCCATATTCGGTCCCACGAAATAGTTCCCGAAAGCTGGTATAATATGCAATATTATCTCTGGATTTTTAACTTGTGCAACACGATCCATGAACTTGGCCCATATGCAATTTCTTCCATAAACTTTTTTTTTTTTTTTGCATTGAAAGGGGTGAAGCCCAAAAGTTACAACAGAACTCTCCTAACGAAACTGGATCCAACCTGATCACCTATCAATAAAAGATTCAAACCTTTTGGTGGCCTCTCCAAGATTAAGGTGTCATTCACATCACACGAGTAAGCTGGAAATACATTAAAAGTTTTCGAATATGAGAAATGAGCATGTCACCAAAGTTGAGAGTATGAGTTGATTTCTGGAGTAGTCAAATAGCTGCTTGTGAGTCCTTCTCCATGATAAGTTTGGGGATACCCAAAGAAATTGCCAATTTTCAATTTGGTCATTGAAATATTGAAAAATGTTCAATATAGTCCTTCTATTTGCTCAAACAACAATTTAGATGATAATTGATAACATAAATTATTATATACTGAGTTGGGTTTCTAAAGATAACAGTTCAACGTTGTCTATCCTTTTATCCGTCTATTTTATAAAATGAAAGAAACATATTAGGGAGTTTTTTTCTTTTCTGATTAAATATGAATACACGTGTATCTTTTATTTCTGTCCATAAATCAAACTTAGCAGTTTGGAAGCCAAAGAGCATGTTCCGTTAATTTGAATTAATGAAACAATGATATAAAATATCTTAATATAGTTTAAGGACTTTATGAAACATTTACCAATGGTTCGGAGATTACATTGAATAAATTAAAATTTTAGGGATAATATTGCACAATGAACCAAAGTTTAGGGATGATATTATGTGTTGAACCAAAGTTCAGAAATTATTTGCATCATTTTCCTGTTTAAATGTTTGAGATGTCTAAATATTGCAGTATAATAAGGTGGCAAAACAGGAACTAAAATCAAATTGTGTGTGCCACTTTTTTTTGTGTCCAATCTTTTCTTACATCTATTTTACAAGCCATTTTGTATGCTATATGCTATGCACAGATTGCGAAATCCTACTCCTTCACTCGTACGTCCCCACCCTAGCTCCTCGAGAAGTCCCACCTTCCCCTTCCCAAGTAGAAAGGGTCGCCACTAAGGCAAACCATGGCTCGATCATGTGCGGCACTTGAAAAGTGAAGAATTAACAATTTTCTTTTTTGCAATTATATGCTAATACCAATATATTTTGTCATGTACTTATAAACGAGATCCCTTCTATTTGGTTTGTTCATAATGTGTTAATGAGAAATGTTCAAAAGCTAAAATGGCATGGATGTTGCAATTTTCTAGGAAAACTTATCAAAATAGTTCTAAATCTATTCCACTTATATTAATTCAGTTTTAAATCTTTTAATTTGGTCAATTTATTCTTAAATATTTTGACAATTTACCAATCATCTAATCAATTTTGAGTGAAAATCGATGATGTGGACACCAATCGTTTTACATGACATTGTTGGCATTAACGTGGACAATTTTTTGTATTTTCTTTAATTTTTATTTTTAAAATTTTAATTAATTATTTATTTCCATTATTGTTGCCGGCGAGGGCTCCCCTTGCTTGAGGCAGTGAAGGTGGCCCTTGCCCAGCCCCCACCATAACGACCTAAATTTCCACAAAATTAAACATTGAATGAGTATATAAATTAACTTCACTTCAATTCTTCGATAAATAATGAACTTATCCCCAATTGTATAAGTAATTTAACTGTAGCTAACATACTTCAAAACCTTATGTACAAAAACCCATCTTCACTTTTGCTACACATTCTAATTCAATCCTTACTAGTGGTTTTCGGAAGCGTTAACCTAATGCTTCTAAATTCCTAACTTGACAAATTTGAGAAATATATTAGGATGAGCCTAAGCTTTGTAAAGGAACTCTCTAGGTTTGAGGTAGAAGATCAACTTACCACTCAATTTGGTATCAATAAACAACATCAGCTCAAGCTATACAAAATAACAATGTATGACAAATACATAAGCAAATGTTCTATCTTCACTATCATGATATGCTAGTGGAAACCATTAACAACATTACAAGTTCATTCACTCAAAAGCAAGCACATGACATATTATTTAATGATGAACCAGTATCACCTAGTAGCTCACCACTATACACAAGAATATACATAGGCAAGATTATACTTATCATGGAGCTCACAAACACATACTATACTTGTTAGTGGCCAGAACCATCACATCTCGACTAAAGTGGAATTGTCACTCCAACTCATGGGGGACAGAATCATACATGCCTTTTGCCATGCCTCAACCCATTCATCACAAGTGTCTTCTACATCAGCGATGATAAATACATTACTATATATCCACATGATGATAGTCAACATACCATGACTCTACAAGAGCCATGTCATGCCTTGACTATGTAAGCCAAGTCATATCATGAACACAAAGCCCATGTCATACCATGACTATAGAGACATGTTATAATAGAATTTCATATCATCTCAATCTTATAGAGAACCGTATCATACACCAGAAGATCCTACTAACCCTAAAGTCTCGTCCACATACTTATATAAGAGAATTCGCTCTATAGAGAATAGGCTGCGGCAAAGGTCTTAATCATATGACATCATTCACATACATTTCATAGCAACATAACAATTGCCATGTACATCTCAATAATTTGCAATTTGTCATGCAATTAACAATAGACAATTAATAACATTCACTTCCACACATATAACTTCATTTTTTCCATGCCAAGCCATCATTATTTAATTGGAAGCCATAGATCAGTGATCGGTAACTTAGGAATGGATGCTCATTATCGACCACATAAACGTCGACAATTCAAAGAATTGTCCACGTGAGTAACAACAACTCAAAGAATTAATCATGTGATTAATCGGCAAGACTTAGCCATGGTAACTTAGTCAAATTACAAAAATATTATTATCATTTCTAATTTCGACACTTTCACATTTTCACATAATCAAGCAATATTAATTAAATTAAACACTAAGGGCCATTTATTTGTCATCCAAAATATACGAGTATTTTATTTACGCTATGGACATGCCACTTAATTTATAAAATTACCAAAACAACCTACTTTCAAGTTAATTATACAATTAGGATCAATTTTGCATAGTTAGACACATTGTCTAGATTGAGAAATTATCTCTCAAAATAACTTAAACCGCCTATCAAAATAAGGTTCCCATGTTGTGAACAGCACCCAGAACTTTCAATTTTTGCAGATTTGTCCTTCAACTTGTTGAAATTGCAAATTTGACCCTAAAGCTTCAAACTCATTTTTTGAACCGGTTTGATTTCCCTTAATTTTAATAATCCACAAATTAACACTAAAAATCATAAAATTACCCCCATTAACAGCCCCATCTCAGTTGTGGAAATTTCGAAATTGCCCCTAATCTTGTCAAGAATTTACTAAAATACCCCTTATTATGCCTAGTTTTACCATTTTCATATTTTTTTCCCATACAAGGTGCAATAAAACCTTTTTGTAGTCTCTCAAAGACATCCTAGGCATGAGGAAAGCTTTTGAATTCAAACCCAATAATCACAATAGCTTAACATATAATTATTGAAACTTACTTACACATAGAGTAAAATCTAAACTAACTAAACAAACAATCAAGCAACTAAACTCAAGAGTACTAAGTAGATCAATCTAACTTAGCCCCTTGAACAAAAACTTGGACTACTCAAAATCTTAATCACCTTCAAAGCAAAATAACAACAACAAACATTTATAACTCTCAATCTTTAAGAAAACAATAAAACTAGCTTGATAAGAAGAAAATGAAGTTCATGAATTTTTACCTAGAACTACTGGAAAGATGAGACTTAAAGCTCAAACAACTCAAAATGAACGAACTTTGGAACTTAATTGAAATTTAGGGGGAGCTTCACTTGTTTTGAAAGGAAAAAGAGAATTGGCACTTGAAGACAAGAAGATGAAGTTAGGAATGTGTAAAACAGACCGCTCAAATCGGGCACTACTTAGTTTAGTCTTGTTTTTTAGAGTGTTAGTTCGGTTCCCAATTCCTAAAATTGGAACTAGTGCACAGGTAGTCCAATTTTCAATTCCAAGAGGAAACTAGACCAGACCGTCTACAAATGCCTTTTTTTTAAAATTATTTCTTCAGAAATACTACTATAAATGAACTAAATATTATCTCTTCCAATAGTACAACAAGTTATGACACAATAACTCTTCATTCATCATTGTTTCCTTTAATATCTTAAGATTTGTCACTTTCTCTCATTACGCAGGGAAAGAGAGGGAAAGAGCTTGACTTGGCGGAGTTCATATTTGTGCTTGTGGTAGGAAACATCGCATAGCTCATGGTGATGGTGTCGTGTCCCCACCAAGCCGTCATTGAGGACGCCTCCATGGTGCTCACACTCATCGCAGCCATGCACTAGACGAGCAGGCGGGTCGTCCACGTCTTGCTAGGGCCAGACGAGTCGAGAGCTTCTAGGAATGTGCTAAGGGCTCACGCCTGGTGCGTCGAGTTCATGGTGGGGAGGCCGAGGACCCTTTTGTCGAATGAGCTTAAGGGCACGTCGAGTTTGTGCTCCTGGATTGCGGAGGCAATGACCCGCGCGGGGCGTTCGAGGCAACACGGGAAGGTGGCAAGGGGATCGTTGTGGGGTATAATACCCTTCACAAGGGCACGTTGTGGAGTGGACTGAGAGCTCACTCTTTGCCAATATGGGAGGGTTTTATGGCGAATAGGATTGCGAAAGGTGTTAAAGCCCACGGCAGGATCGACAGTGGCAGAAGGTGCCGGAAGAAGAGCAGATGGGTAGTTACAGTGGACGACTGCACCGGCCAAGAGCGTGTTTTAAGGATCGTCTCATCACAGAGGAAACATATTGAAGCTTAAGGACAAAATTCATTTGGTTTTGGGATCTACCAGAGAAACAGAGAGGACTAAGACTTTCTGCTGGATCTAGATCTCATCATCTACACTAACTCCTAAAATCTTGCAAATGTAAATAGCGATCGATTGAATTATGTAATGACAATTTACATTTTTAAATTTTTTTTACTTTTTCAATATGCAAGTTGTGTTTTCTGCGAGTTTGCCTCTTTTAGGCCCTTGAAACTTTTGAGAACACATGAATTTATGCACGATCAAGATCAGGGACTTAAAACACTCGGTCGCGATTCGCCTAACATATGATCGAAAGAAGTTTCGGCAAATCTTGTGGGCTGAGGTTGATCTAGAGAGTGTCTTACATTCTTTCTAGGACTTTCGAGTCTTGTCCGATTGCTTAAGAGATTATTTTTTTGGTCGGAATTGAAATTGCAGGAAAATCGCGTCCTTGTTTTGCCTATTCAATTGGCTTTGCCTTTGCTCATAGCACTCCACATTCTAGTTTTCGCATTTGTGGCTCCTAATACTGATTAAAAGCTGCAATTAAAAGTTCAATTTTTTTACCGAGACAAAAACAAAAATCTGATTTTGCTTTGGTTGACAATTCCCTCCTTGCCAAAAAAAAAAAATTCAAGCAAAATTCTCATAGGATTTTATACTCCTTAAAATCAAGAGATTATGGAATGAAGACTTCAACATAGGTACAGGAAATGGGAGATTGGTGCAAACAAAACTCAATTTCGTCATTGATGAACTAGATCCAGCATAAGATACAAAAAAAAAAAAGGCACTATTCTCGTTTGAATTGAATTGTGCCAAGACAATATTAGCCCTTAGAATGAACTTAATCGCAAGAAGAACAGCCAATAAAAACATCAAAATCACTACATGTCATTCGATTGGCACAAAACTTGGCAAGACATAACTATTCTCGATGAAATTGACAAAGAAAAAGGATGGCTATGACTAAAAAATGAATCCTCACAATCTACGAAAGAATTTGGAGAACTAGATTGCTCGCCATACACTATGAAGGGTAAGAATGAACTATTTTTGTTTTCTGTTTATAACTCCAAGGCCCAAAATAGCATGGAGGTGGCTTCAAAGTACTACGACAACTTTCTCTGGAGATACGAGAGAAGCAGCATCAACTCCGAAACCACACCACCACATTAAATCAATTAAGGCAACGTCAAATGTAGATGGAGAGTTCACTATTCCTCGGCCTCCCCACCATGAACTCGACGCACCCTAAGCTTGTTCGACAAAAGGGTCCTTAGCCTCCCCACCACGAACTCGACGCGTCAAGCGTGGGCTCGTAGTGCGTCCCTGGAGGCTCTCGACTCGTCTAGCCCTAGCGAGCACAGCTGTGACGAGCACAAGCACCATGGAGGCGTCCTTAGCAATGGCGGTGGCGGCTTGGTGAGGACACGACACCATCACCATGAGCTGCATACTGTTTCATGTCACAAGCATGGATATGAACTCCACCGAGTCAAGCTCTTTCCCTCTCTTTCCCCCACACAAAAAACGATCATGGCTTGTTGTTAGGTCGTTTTTTTTTTTTTTTTTTTTTTTTTTACTCCTTTCCTAATGGGGACTAAGAGGACAACAGGGTCTCGTTAGATTTTTGTAGAGTGAGACCCAACTAACACAAGCGTTGGAGCAAAGAGTGAAGAAGTGACAACTAACAATGAGAAAATATCCAGTGGTTACTAACCATCAGCTCATCAGCTTACGTGGCACACACAATCCACTCAAAACGCGACACTTGTCCGGTGGCTTGGACATGAATAAAAAATTAAAATAATTAAAAAAGATTTTTTTCCCCCTCACCTGCCTTGCAGAAAAGTACTGAGCATGAATGAATAGTCACTTTCAAATTCCCACCTAACAATGTCTCTCCCTTTCTTTTCAATTTTCACAGGTTTTAACCTGCTCTTCTTGAAAAGAACAACTGACAACCCACTCCCTCTTTCTCGAGAAAATATACAATGGTTACTAACCACCAGGCCACCGGACAAGTGTCGCGTTTTGAGTAGATTGCGCGCACCACATAGGCTGATAAGCTGGTTGTTAGTAACCACCGAATATTTTCTTCTAGAAGAGCAAGTTAAAACCCATGAAAATTGAAAAGAAAAGGAGAGAGAATGTTAGGCGAGAGTTTGAAAGTGAATATTAATTCCTGCCCAGTACTTGTTTGCAAGGTAGAGGAGGGGGAAAAGAAAGATTTTTTAATCTTTTTAATTTTCTATTCATGTCCAGGCCATCGGACAAGTGTTGCGTTTTGAGTGAATTGCGCGCATCACGTAGGCTGATGAGCTAGTGGTTAGTAACCACCGAATATTTTCTCGAGAAAGAGGGAGTGGGCTGTCATTGTTGTTGTTGTTTTTCTTTTTTTTGGTATTGGAGGAACCGGCTTGCAGCTGACAGTCGCATTGTAAATCCCCAGATGAAACTTAAGCAGGATGACTCACCACCCCCGAATCACATTTAATACACCTAGCATCTTCCCTGAGTTTTGAACCCTTCACCTTTTCGTTGAGGATCAACAGAGTCTTAACCAGTGGAGCCACCATAACCGGTGATAATGGCTATCGTTGTTCTTCTCTAGAAAGCAGGTTAAAACTCATGAAAATTGAAAAGAAAAGGAGGGAGAATGCTAGGCCGGAGTTTGAAAGTGAGTATTAATTCCTGCTCAGTACTTTTCTGCAATGCAGAGGAGTGGGAAAAGAAAACATTTTTAATCTTTTTAATTTTCTATTCATGGTCAGGCTATCGGAGAAGTGTCGCGTTTTAAGTAGATTGCGCGCGCCACGTAGGCTTAATAACCACTGAATATTTTCTCCCTAACAAGAGAGCACCAGAGTAGAAAGCAGAAAGCGAAGACAAGGAACCTAAAATTTTGAATCCACGATAGGAAGAAAGAGAGGAAGCATTAATCTTCCACCTTTAGAAGAAGAAAAAGGAGGAGAGAGAAAGGGAAATAACCCTCTGCAGGAGATTTATGGCAGCAATTAATATGTGCAGACTTATTATTCGGGGAAAATTTTTAAATAAGAAAGAAAAATTCATTTTTTATGATGGGGACCACTCGCTGACGTGGAGCCACATAGAGCTTCCTAATTGGTCGGGAACGGTCGGACCTAATATTTTCTCTATTTTCATATTCTCTTTGGTTTCCACGCCAAAATCAATTTTTTATTTTAATTATAAGAATAATTAATTCTCGTCAGTCTCCTATTTCAGTTGACTTCACAGCTGACTTCCCTCTGCACATTGCTTAAAACAGTAAAACCCCATCTCTCTCTCTCTCTCTCTCTCTCTCCCCCCTGCGCAGGAGAATCAATCTGACCATTCTCATGGCGGACAACAAGCACAACGAGGAGCAGCTCTGCACCCTCGAGAAGCGCGGCAACCTCTTCATCCTCACCCTCACCGGCGCCGGCGAGCACCGCCTCAACCCCAACCTTCTCTCCTCCCACCGGTCCGCCCTCTCCCGCCTCAAATCCGAACCCTCCGCCTCCTCCTCCGCCCTCATCACCACCGCCCACGGCAAGTTCTTCTCCAACGGCTACGACCTCGACTGGGCCCAGTCCTCCGAGCCCCGCCTCCAGCTCATGTCCTCCTCCCTCCGCTCCCTCGTCCACGACCTCATCTGCCTCCCCATGCCGACCATCGCCGCCGTCACCGGCCACGCCTCCGCCGCCGGCATGATACTCGCCCTCAGCCACGACTATGTGGTCATGCGGCGCGACCGCGGCTTCCTCTACATGAGCGAGATGGACATCGGGCTGGTGATCTCCAACTGGTTCATGGCCTTGATGAGGTCCAAGATCGGCGACCCGAGGGCCCGGCGCGAGGCGCTGATGCGGGCGGCGAAATTGACTGCCGAGGACGGGGTGAGAATGGGGATTGTTGAGTCGGCCCATGACGGCGCGGAGGCGACGGTGGCGGCAGCGGCCGAGCTGGGGGAGGCGTTGGTCTCGAGGAAGTGGGATGGACACGTGTACGCTGGGAATCGGAGGGTGGTGCTGCGGGAGGTGCTGGAGGCCATCGGATCCGATGAGACGGTAAAGAAAGTGGCGGAGGATAAGGCCCGGTCGAAATTGTAGTTGGGCTTTCTCTTGAGGCCCGTTTCTAGTGTTCTTGTGAAATTGTTCGGTCCGTTGGGCCTGTTGTGTCTTTAGATGTACAAGATGTTGTCCTGTGGGACCCTTGGTATTATATATAGGAGTATAATAAGGTGGCCGAAAAAAAGATGAGATCGTCCTGTGGGGCACTTGCAAAATGAGAACTTTACAATTATCAATTATTGCAATTATATGGTAATATCGGTGTTTTTTTGTGTTGTACTTATACATGTCTTTTATATCATATAGGTTTACATGTTCAAAATCTAGAATTTCGTCTATCATGAAATTGGCCAAATTACCAACTTTTAAGGTCCGTTTATTTGGTGAAGAATTATTAATTTTCTGAAAAATATTTTTGAAAAGCCATTCTTCTAAAAAGTAACTTTATCTTATGGTGTTTAACTGAAACTAGAAAAGGACATAAAAAATTTTTATATCGTTTAGTAATGAAAATCTGATAGGGAAAATTACCAAAAAATTTGTACTCTTTTTGCTTCTTCCTAGGCTAGACGTTGCCATGGTTATAATTGGTGATGGCCACAGATAGGCGAGCTTAAGCCTCATCAGCCTCGAGTGAGCTCCACTTGCTGAATTTGGTGAGACTTGAACTCACCGAACATCACTTGTTTTATATATATATATTTGTAAGAGCAAACGTTTCTTTAACGAATGACTCAAGTATGAGCGAAAAAAAAGTACCAAAGAAATCATAAACCATATTTATACAGATTTAGTCTTGAATATTTCGATTGAACCAATTTAATCATAAACATTTTCATATTGATACCAATTTAATACTTCTAGCCAATTTTGGCCTGCAAGTACTAATGTGCACGCCGTCCGGCCAACAAACATTGAAGTGGTAATTTAAAAAAAAAATTAAATTTTTTTTTTATTAATTTTTCCTTCCTCCCCCTCCCCCTAATCCTTTTCGTCTTCTTCCTCTTGGCCATTTTCTCCTGCAGTGGTTAGTGAACCTCCGACGAGGAGCATCACAGCCCTTGCCCAACGTTGATGAGGGCTTCGCAACCCTCGCCTAACCTCATCTAGGGTTGCAAGTGAGGCGGCTTTGCCTAGATTTGGCCCTTGCCCACTATTGGCCGAAGGGTTCGCATTCCCTTGGTGAATGGCGCCATGGCCTTGCCAGCCATGAGTGAAGCCACCTTCGCTTGTGGTTAGGCCATGGCGAGGCTGGCCTCACCTAGTGGTCAACAAGCCACTAGAGGTTCGCCGGCCACTGCAGGAGAAGAAGGCTAAGAGGAAGGAGAGGAAAAAGGAAAAACTTAATAAAAAATTCGAAAAAAAATAACTAAGAATTGCCATGTTAGCATTCATCAGCCTACTGGTATCTACGTTGATGCCGACCAATCAAAATTAGCCTAAAGGATTGAATTGATACTAATGTGGAAAGATTTAGGATTAAATTGGTGTAGTTGAAAGGTTTATGATTAAATTAATACCAATATTATACATTTATAACTTTTTCAGTACTTTTCCCCAAGTTTGAGTGCCAACATCTTGTACACAGCATTTGTGGGCCTAGGCTCAAGTGTTGGGACCAAAGCTTGAGCGCCAACAATCCAAGCATGGCCTTTATGAACTCGACCTTAAGTGCCGGAGCAATGGGTACGAGCACCTAAATGCTCATACCAAGGAATCAATATCGGAGTTTTTGTATCCAAGCGTAGAGTTTCGGGTCTAAATATCGATATCTAGTAATATTTTGGAAAACGTTTTGCGATTCTTTCATAAAAAGGAATTTGTATTCCCCAATTTAAGTTTTGATAAGAAAATGTCAATAATATTTTATTTAGATTCATTTTCTTAAGTGGATCAAATAGCTAAAATGTTTTTCAAAAAATATTTTCCACAGGACAAAGGGATGTTAGAGTATATTTATAATTATAATTATTTCAATTTTTTTATGGACTTTATTACTGTTAGCCAGTTTAGTATTTAGTTTCTTTAAATAAAAAAAAAAAACCCCGCAAAAACCCTATCAGCGCATTTCCTGCAAAACCCTGCGAAAACCGTAAGCACCCGGAGTTTCAGCGCGCTCCACCGACGTCTCCCTCCATTTCTCTCGCAGCTCGTCCTCCTCCTCCTCCTGCTTCTTCTTCTTCGTCAGGTCGTGGCTCGACATGAAGAACCTGAAACTGTAATCGGAGGTCACTCTGCATCTCGACCTCCAGTCCGAGGACGGAGCGATCTCGTTCTCCGCCATCGACATCGAGCGCGACCGACTGTTCTTCGCCTCCTCGGGGAACCGCGTCTACACCGCTCACCTCTCTTCTTTCCAAGTAAGGTTGCGAGGGCTTTCTGTAGCTACGCGGTTCCGTTGGTTGATGACGAGGAATTAGGTTGACCGGAGGTGGAGCACGGTGGGATTCTTTTGGGATCGTTCGAGGTGGGATTTTGAAAATTACCGGGCCGCGTAGGTTTCTAAGTCTGTTAAACCGAGAAATTTGAAAAAGGGAGCTTGTTTTGTTTGAAGATGGAAGAACGCTTTTATTTTGTTCTGATTTTTATGCGCTATCTATTGCTTGCATATCTCCTCTCTTGTTAAGAGAAAAAGACTATGGGTGCCTCTGTTTCATGGAAAATGAGTAATTTAGAAAGTACTTTTTAAAAAATTCACTCACAAAAATAAATGAATGGAAAATTTTTTCATCAATCATGGAAATAGTTTGGAATAAATTGTTTTTGACGAGAAAAAAATTTCCATTGACTAATTTTTTGGGTTGAGGTTGATCTGGAGAGTGTCTTACATTCTTTCTAGGACTTTCGAGTCTTGTCCGATTGCTTAAGAGATTTTTTTTGGTTGGGATTAAAATTGCAAGAAAATCGTGTCCTTATTTTGCCTATTCAATTGGCTTTGCCTTTGCTCATAGCGCTCCACATTTTGATTTTGCATTTGTGGCTCCTTCTTTGACCAATTCCTAATACTGATTAAAAGTTGCAATTAAAAGTTAAATTTTTTTACTAGCGACGAAAACAAAAATCCAATTTCGCTTTGGTAGACAATTTCCTCCTTGCCAAAAAAAATTCAAGCGAAATTCTTGTCGGAATTTTATACTCCCTAAAATCAAGAGATTATGGAATGTAGACTTCAACATAGGTACACAAAATGGGAGACTAATGCGAACAAAACTCATTTTCATCATTGATGAACTAGATCCAGCATAAGATACAAACAAATAAAGAAAAAGAAGGCATTATTCTTGTTTGAATTAAATTGTGCTCGAACAGTATTAGCCCCTAGAATGAACTTAACCGCAAGAAGAACAACCAATAAAAACATCAGGATCACTACATATTATCCAACTGCTGGCATAAAATTTGGCAAGACATAACTATTCTCGATGAAATTGACAAAGAAAATGGATTGCTATGACTAAAAAAAGAATCCTCAAAATCTACGGAAGAATCTAGAGAACTAGATTGCTGGCCATACACTCTTAAGGCACAAAATAGCATGGAGGTGGCTTCAAAGTACTACAACAACTGTCTCTGGAGATACGAGATAAGCAGCATCAACTCGGAAACCACACCACCCTACACATTAAAATCAATTAAGGCAACGTTAAATGTAAATAGAGAATTCATAATTTCTCGACCTCCCCACCATGAACTCGACATGCCCTTAAGCTCATTCAACAAAAGGGTCCTCAGCCTCCCCACCACGAACTCGATGCACCAGGCGTGAGCTCGTCCCTGGAGGCTCTCGACTTGTCCGGCCTTGGCAAGATGTGGACGACCGGCCCGCCTATCTAGTGCCGCAACTAGTGCAAGTGCCATGGAGGCGTCCTTAGTGGCGGTGGCGACGGCTTGGTGAGGACACGACACCATCATCATGAGCTGCATACTATTTCCTATCACGAGTGTGGATATGAACTCCGCTTGAGTCGGGCTTTTTCTCTCTCTTTCCCCACTCAAAAAACGATAGCGGCTTGTTGTTGGTTTTTTTTTTTTCTCCTTTCCTGATGGGGACTAAGAGGACAATGGAATCTCGTTGGATTTTTGTAGAGTGAGAGCAAACGAACACGAGCACCGGAGCAGAGAGCAAAGAAGTGACACCTAACGAGAGAGCATCGGAGTAGAGAGCAAAGAGAACCTAAAATTTTGAATTCACGAGAGAAAGGGAGAGAGAAAACATCAATCTTCCACCTTCAGAAGGAGAAAAATGAGGAGAGAGAGTGAAATAACTCTCTGCAATAGGTTTATGGCAGCAATTAATATGTGCAGACCTATTATTAGGGGAAAATTTTTAATTAAAAAAGAAAAAATTCATATTTTCTATGGTGGGGATCACCCGCTGACGTGGAGCCACATAGAGCTTCCTGAAGGAACCATGGACCTAATATTTTTTCTATTTTCATCTTCTCTTTGGTTTCCATGTCAAAATCGATCTTTTATTTTAATTATGGTTCATATCCGAAAAAGTCTTAAACTTGATATATCGTAATAAATTTAATCTTAAATTGGTATATCTTTGACAAATTTACCTTAAACGATACACTTGTGATAAATTTACCCTATGTTGGTCTTTATTAAATTTTTCTGTCAAATTATTAAAGTAAATGACATCGACAGGTTGGACCGATAAATCAATTTGGGATTTTACGCTTTGTTTATCATAATTTTTGATTTTTTTGTAGTATTAATTCAATTTAACAGATATTATATTCGTCACAAATTTATTAATTTGAGGTTTTTTGTGTTTGAATATATTAGTTTGTAATAAATTTATCATAAATATACAAATTTATGATTTTTTATGATTAATTAGAATAAATTTATCATAAATGTGTCAGTTTTGAATTTTTTATGATGAAAAAATAATTTTTGATAAATTTATCATATGTGTATCAATTTATATTACATTTTTCGAGGTATTAACTTTTTTAATTATAACGATAATTAATTCTCGTTGGTCTCCTATTTCAGTTGACTTCCCTCTGCACGTTGCTTGAAACAGTAAAACCCTCTCTCTCTCTCTCTCTCTCTCTCTCTCTCCCCTGCGCAGGAGAATCAATCTGACCAGTCTCATGGCGGACAACAAGTACGGCGAGGAGCAGCTCTGCACCCTCGAGAAGCGCGGCAACCTCTTCATCCTCACCCTAACCGGCGCCGGCCAGCACCTCCTCAACCCCAACCTTCTCTCCTCCCTCCGGTCCGCCCTCTCCAGCCTCAAATCCGACCCCTCCGCCTCCTCCTCCGCCCTCATCACCACCGCCCACGGCAAGTTCTTCTCCAATGGCTACGACCTCGATTGGGCCCAGTCCTCCGAGCCCCGCCTCCAGCTCATGTCCTCCTCCCTCCGCTCCCTCGTCCGCGACCTCATCTGCCTCCCGATGCCCACCATCGCCGCCGTCACCGGCCACGCCTCCGCCGCCGGCATGATGCTGGCCCTCAGTCACGACTACGTGGTCATGCGGCGCGACCGCGGCTTCCTCTACCTGAGCGAGATGGACATCGGGCTGGTGATCCCCAACTGGTTAATGGCCCTGCTGAGGGCCAAGATCGGCGACCCGCGGGCACGGCGTGAGGCCGTGATGAGGGCGGCGAAGCTGACGGCCGAGGACGGGGTGAGGATGGGGATGGTCGACTCGGCGCACGACGGGGCGGAGGCGACGGTGGCGGCGGCGGCCGAGCTGGGGGAGGCGTTGGTCGCGAGGAAGTGGGACGGACACGTGTACGCTGGGAATCGGAGGGTGGTGCTGCGGGAGGTGCTGGAGGCCATCGGATCCGATGAGACGGTCAAGTCGAAATTGTAGTTGGGCTTTCTCTTGAGGCCCGTTTCGAGTGTTCTTGTGAAATTGTTCGGCCCGTTGGGCCCGTTGTGTCTTTATATGTACAACGAATTATACATACTCGAGTATAATAAGGTGGCCGAAAAGGAGATGAGATCGTCCAGCGGGGCCCTTGGAAAATGAGAACTTTGCAATTATCAATTATTGCAATTATATGCTAATATCGGTACTTTTTGTGTTATACTTATACCTGTCTTTTATATCATATAGGCTTACATGTTCAAAATCTAGATTTTCGTCTATCATGAATTCAGCCAAACCACCAACTTTTAAGATCCGTTTATTTGGTGAAAAATTATTAATTTTCTGAAAAATATATTTCAAAAGCCATTTTTCTAAAAGGTAACTTCATTTTCTAGTGTTTAATCAAAACTTGAAAAAGACATAAAAAGTTTTTACATCATTTGGTAACAAACATTTGAGAGGGAAAATTTTTCCAAAAAAAAAAAAAAAAAAAAAATTGAGAGGGAAAATTATCCAAAAAATTTTACTCTTTTTGCTTCTTCCTTGGTTGGTCGTTATCGTGGTGACGGCTAGTACCGGCCACAGACAGGCGAGCTCAAGCCTCATTAGCCTTAAATGTGTTTGACCTTGCTGGATTTGATGAGGCGTGAGCTCACCAAATGTCATTTTTTTTATATAAATATTTTTGTAAGAGCAAATGTTTCTTTAACGAAGGATTTGAGTTTGAGTGCCAACGACCTGTACACAACATTTGTGAACTTGAGCTTGAGTGCTTTGATTGGAGCTCGAGTGCCAACAATCCAAGCATGGCCTTTATGGACCTAAGTTTCAGTATTGAAGCATTAAGTATGAGCACCTAAGGTTTGGGCTCAGTCCACAAGTGCCCAAGGCCCAGGCTTCACTACTAGAGACCTAGTCCTAAATGGTCCATTGAGAAACTAACGTTGGAATTTTTGTGCCCAAATGTAAAGTTTTGAATTCAAACACGAATATCTAATTATATTTAAAAAATGTTTTTCAATTTTTTCAAAGAACAAATTATTTTCCTCACTTTAAGCTTTGATAAGAAAATATTAATATTTTATATTGATTCATTTTCCTAAGTAAATGACATGGCTTGAAAATGTTTTCTTGAAAAACGTTTTCTATAAAACAAACGGACTAAGAGTATATTTTATAATAATTATTATTTTTTGGGAAAATTTTAAAAAGAACTCAAAATGCCCTTATTTTTTGAAATAAGGGTTTAAGATGAATTTTATTTCAAATGAGGACTTGAAATAGTCTTGGTTGTTTCAAATAAGGGCTTGACCTCGTCGGTCGTCTGTCGATTAAATTGAAACAACTTCAGAAGGAAGAGAGAAAGCATTAATCTTCCACCTTCAGAAGGAGAAAAAGGAGGAGAGAGAAAGTGAAATAGCCCTCTGCAATAGTTTTATTGCAGCAATTAATATGTGCAGACTTATTATTAGGGGAAAAATTTTAAATACGAAAGAAAAAATTCATATTTTCTATGGTGGGGATCACTAGCTAACGTGGAGCCACATAGAGCTTCCTGAAGGAATGGTCAGACCTAATATTTTTTCTATTTTCATCTTCTCTTTGGTTTCCATGTCAAAATTAATCTTTTATTTTAATTAGGGTTCATATCCTGAAAAACCTCAAACTAGTATATTTGTGATAAATTTAACCATAAACTGGTATACTTTTGACAAATTTACCTAAAATTGGTATACTTGTGATAAATTTACCCTCTGTTAATTTTCGTTAAATTTTTTTCTATCAAATTATTAAATTAAATGATATCGATAGTTGGAAATATACCAATTTGGGATTTTATCTTTCCGTTTGTCACAATTTACAATTTTTGTGATTTTTTTGTAGTATTAATTCAATTTAACGGATGTTATATTTATAATAAATTTATTAATTTGAGGTTTTTTTCGTTTGAATAAATTAGTTTGTGATAAATTTGTTATAAATATACAAATTTATAGTTTTTTATGGTCAATCGGGGTAAATTTATTATCGTGTATCAGTTTGAAGTTTTTCATAGTAAAAAAATAATTTTTGATAAATTTATCATATCAATTTAGATTAGACTTTTCGGGTATTAACTTTTTTAATTATAACAATAATTTATTCTCGGTAGTCTCCTATTTCAGTTGACTTCACAGCTGACTTCCCTCTGCACATTGCTTAAAACAGTAAAACCCCATCTCTCTCTCTCTCTCTCTCTAACCCCCTGCGCAGGAGAATCAATCTGACCATTCTCATGGCGGACAACAAGCACGGCGAGGAGCAGCTCTGCACCCTCGAGAAGCGCGGCAACCTCTTCATCCTCACCCTAACCGGCGCCGGCCAGCACCGCCTCAACCCCAACCTTCTCTCCTCCCTCCGGTCCGCCCTCTCCCGCCTCAAATCCGACCCCTCCGCCTCCTCCTCCGCCCTCATCACCACCGCCCACGGCAAGTTCTTCTCCAATGGCTACGACCTCGATTGGGCCCAGTCCTCCGAGCCCCGCCTCCAGCTCATGTCCTCCTCCCTCCGCTCCCTCGTCCGCGACCTCATCTGCCTCCCGATGCCCACCATCGCCGCCGTCACCGGCCACGCCTCCGCCGCCGGCATGATGCTGGCCCTCAGCCACGACTACGTGGTCATGCGGCGCGACCGCGGCTTCCTCTACATGAGCGAGATGGACATCGGGCTGACGATCCCCAACTGGTTCATGGCCCTGCTGAGGGCCAAGATCGGCGACCCGCGGGCACGGCGTGAGGCCGTGATGAGGGCGGCGAAGCTGACGGCGGAGGACGGGGTGAGGATGGGGGTGGTCGACTCGGCGCACGACGGGGCGGAGGCGACGGTGGCGGCGGCGGCCGAGCTGGGGGAGGCGTTGGTCGCGAGGAAGTGGGACGGACACGTGTACGCTGGGAATCGGAGGGTGGTCTTGCGGGAGGTGCTGGAGGCCATCGGATCCGATGAGACGGTCAAAAAAGTGGCGGATGATAAGGCCCGGTCGAAATTGTAGTTGGGCTTTCTCTTGAGGCCCGTTTGGAGTGATCTTGTGAAATCGTTCTGCCCGTTGTGTCTTTAGATGTACAAGATGTTGTCCCGTGGGACCCTTGGTATTATACATATTGGAGTATAATAAGGTGGCCGGAAAGCAAATGAGATCGTCCTGTGGGGCACTTGGAAGATGAGAACTTTGCAATTATCAATTATTGCAATTATATGTTAATATCGGTATTTTTTGTGTTATACTTATACATGTCTTTTATATCATATAGGCTTACATGTTCAAAATCTAGATTTTCGTCTATCATGAATTCGGCCAAACCACCAACTTTTAAGGTCCGTTTATTTGGTGAAAAATTATTAATTTTCTGAAAAATATATTTCAAAAGCCATTTTTCTAAAAAGTAACTTTATTTTCTAATGTTTAATCAAAACTTGAAAAAGACATAATTTTTTTTTACATCATTTGGTAATGAATATTTGAGAGGGAAAATTATCAAAAAATTTGTACTCTTTTTGCTTCTTCTATGGATGGTCGTTACCGTGGCGACGGCTGGTGACCGGTCATAGACAGTCAAACTCAAGCCTCATTAGCCGTGAATGAGTTGACTCAAGCCTCATTAGCCTTGAATGAGTTTGACCTTGCTGGATTTGATGAGGCGTGAGCTCACCAAATGTCATTTTTTTAATATAAATATTTTTGTAAAAACAAACGTTTCTTTAACGAAGGATTTGAGTTCGAGTGCCAATGACCTATACATGACATTTGTGGACTTGAGCTTGAGTGCTTTGATTGGAGCTTGAGCGCCAACAATCAAAGCATGGCCTTTATGGACCTAAGCTTCAGTATCGAAGTGTGACATTATGATTTTCATATTCTGATTTCAATCAGATAAGTTGGGCATTTTATCGACGTAACTATAGTGTCTTTCTCTGAGGTGGCCACTCATGAAATAACTAACTTATCCAGTAAAGTCATTAAGGAATTTTAATGTAATAGAATTGAGAATTCGACCAGGAATTGACTGCTCGACCGTGCTAGTCTGCAACGATCATTATGACACAATTAAAAATCAATTAGAGACCGAAGATATGTCGATTTGAATAAGATGGTGATCAAAGTGTGAGTGATTCCACTTAATTGCAAAATTCTCATCAATCGGCACTAAACCAATTTTCTATCTTTTTGGTACCTTGTATTTGTATTTGAAATCTTGAGATTTTTCACGATTACCGAGAGTCGTCAATGTATCGAAGAGGTACGTGTGGCTCGAAGAAAATTGACCACGAGTCAGTTGCACCAAAAATTCATAAAAGCTAAAAGCTACCTGGTAGGCAAGGTTATACTAAAAGCGAGTTTGATTGAAATTAACCGTGAATTTGAATTTGATTTCAAAAATTGGAAGTTCTATCGTGTCATGAGTCATTCTAGGAACGTCGACTTAATTTTGAAGAATTTCCACGAGTTTGGGATTTTTACGGAAAATTGGATCGGATGATGCGTAAAACGAACGGACATTTAGATTGACCAATTTGAAGGGATTTTTGACATTTGGTGGGAGTGAATGGGTGACAGGAATTTTTTTTTTTTCGGTGACTGGGGAACCATCGTATAGCCGGCAGTCGGTGGCGTAAACCTGTGGCAAACTAAGCCACCACCACGGGCCTAGCCGCAAGTGAGTCGCGCAATGGAGACGTGGGGTTTTGAACTCCTCCCTCCCCCACGGGATGGGGGAGTAAAGTTCTAACCATCGCGGTCACCGCGGGCAGTGGTGGTGACAGGAAATTTCGTGGACTTTTTTTTGCAACAAAATAGACTTTTATTGGAGAAGTTTGTTTGGAAAATCGGATTCCAAGAGAAATGAAATAAAATTCGTTTTTGAAAGAAATTCATGAGATTGAGAATTGTTTTATTTTGGCCTTCAACTAGACTTCAAATTGGACAAGTGAGTATGGAATTTGGCCTAGCTTGAGCAATTGAAATTTGTTGAGTTAAAGTGAGCAAAATTATAACTTGGTTTTGTTTTATTTCCTTTCCTTGGACTCGCGCCCTGCACACACACGCACCTTCCTCGCCCCCTTCTGGCCGATGTTGCCCCCATCTCACCCATACGTTTCTTTCTTCCTCTCTCTCTCTCTCTCTCTCTCTCTCTCTCTTTGCTGCCCCACCAACGGTTTTCCCCCTGCAGAATTCAACTTCAC
The DNA here is from genome assembly GCA_016097545.1 of Eucalyptus victrix. Taxonomy (NCBI): domain Eukaryota; kingdom Viridiplantae; phylum Streptophyta; class Magnoliopsida; order Myrtales; family Myrtaceae; genus Eucalyptus; species Eucalyptus victrix. The sequence continues at coordinate 23,911,769 of CM027844.1, forward strand.
TTTCCCCTTGTTTGACCAAGTCCATGCTTATCCAACAATTAAATACTTCTTTCCCTTGCTGCATGGACAATTTCTCTTCCTCCGCAAGTGTTGTTTCTTTCTTTTCTTTGGTTGGGGCGTGGTCCACCAAGGTCGATGAAGCTGCTTCCTTCTGTTGCCGGCGCTGTCCATTTCCCTTGCATATCTACTGCCCCACGGACGCCCCCACCAAACTCCATGCATGTTCCTTCCTTCCTCGCGTCCCCACCAGCCCAACCAATGCTGCTCCTCAGGTGTTGACGCCCTTAGCACGTGAACGCGACCCACCCATTGAAGGGCCCATTAGCCGTCGAGCTTTCTTCTTCGCCCGTGTCTTTTACGGGCCGCCGACCTTCGGTCCACTGTAGTGACGAGCCTCACAGCTCAGCTCATCTGCAGCGTTCTAGCAACCAATTTCCAGCGTGTAAGGATATATCAGCTCGATGGTTGAGGATGTCATCTCGGAGAAAGACATAATTTTTGTTTGATGATTTAATCTGTTGCCTCGGAGAATGCACGTGGCTCGGTGACTAGATATATCATCTCGAAGAATGCACGTGGCTCGGTGATAAGGAATATTGCCTTAGAGAATGCACATGACTCGGTGATAAGGAATATCGCCTCAGAGAATGCACATGACTCGGTAATTGGTTCTATCAATTGAGACTGGATAATAATGGCTAGGATGACCAGGAAATGGTTAGTTTGACATGTAATTGACAAGATCGATTAATAAATGATTTGATCTAATGTTATGAATCGATGTAACTTGTGTATATTTGGAATATACTGATTTGCAGGATGGAACTGAGGCTAAGGTAAGTTCTTTAACTCGTGTTGTATATAGGCATCCTCTATAGTGTATTGGCTTTCTAATCGGGTCTTAGGGGGTAGAGCTTACTGAGATGTTGTCTCACTAGTTATTGTATAATCATTTTCAAGTGCGCAGATGGCGACTCCCCTTGGGAATCTTGGTCGTCTCGTGAGAATAACCGAGCAAGTCACTGTTTTCCCCGATCTCAGAAGTGATTGGACCTATGAGTTGGTAATGACCTCAGTCTGGTTTCATACTATTCCCTACAGCCTGAGGGTAGGTCCCATTAGGAGTTTTGATATCCTTGCTAAGGTGATTGATGCTGCCCAGAAGGAGGGTCCAGCATACTTGCCTGAAGGTGATATGAAGGACCCATCTTCTTGCCCAGATCCTGTGAACTTTGAAGGTTCAGCAATCGAGTTTGAATAGTTAGTCTTAGGACAACTAGTATTGGGGAGTCTACTTTTTGGTAAACATTGTAAATAACAAATAGTAATGTAGATAAATTATCATGATATGTAAAATTTGTGCTGGGGTTTTCAAGGAAATGTGACCATGTTTTTCTATCTCATTGTGTGACGACCCGAGCGGCGGTGCGCGGGGAGGAGGGATGGCGGTGCGTTTGCGCCTCCGGTCCTCGGACGCACACAAGGGAAGGGGAAGAGATTCCTCTCCCTCTTGTCCCACATCGCTTAGGGAGGGGTTCTTGGGAGCCTTTATAAGGCTTGGGTTCCTTTAATTGTGTGACGCGTTTTAAAGCCGTGAGGACTCAGTGTCCAAAGTGGACAATATCACACAAGTGGGACCCGGGATGTTACAAATTGTGACAGCCCGATTTTCCAATTCTAATTTCAATAAATTTAGACGGGCATTTCGTTGGCACGCATATAGTCCATTTCCTTGAGTCGGCCACTCATGTGAAATCTAGTCTATCCGGTGAAGCCGTTATGAAATTCTAATGCATAAGACTCGAGAATTTGATTAATAAGCAACCTTTCGACCGAGATAATCTGCAAGGGTCATTACAGCAAAAATAAAAATCGATTAGAGATTGGAAATAGGTTGGCTCGACAGAGGCATGTGATCAGGTGTGGATGATTCCACCGGATCGCACAATTCTTACCGACTGACACTGGGCCGACTTTTCTAACGATTGGGTACCCTGTGCCCGTATTTGAAACCTTGAGATTTCCTTCGACAACCGAAAGTTGTGGCTTGAAATGATCAACCGCAAGTCGAATGCACAAAAATTTGTAAACGTTGCTCGGTAGATTAGAATGCGCTAGTATTGTGCCAAAGTGAAATTAACCGTGAATTTGTGATCGAATTCTGAAATTGGAATTCACGGTACGTCACAAAGCTTATTAGGGACATTGGATTAATTTGTGGACTTTAATTTGGACTCAATTGGATGAGGATTGATGGAAATTGAAGTGAGGGAATGTGCAAGGACTTGGACCCGGCGGAAAATGAAATTGGACCCATTGAAATAAGTTGTAGAGGAAATGAGTTAGTGGAAGATGACATGGGATGATGTCATGGTAGTTGGGCCAAGAGAAGGAGATTTGGACAAGTGGAGGGTGGATAGTGCCTCTTGGAAAGGCACCCATCAACATCATCTTCTCCCTTTTGAATTTTGAGGAGAGAGAAGAGAGAGACGAGGAGGAGAACCAGCGGATCCGCCGAGCTTCGTCCGCCCCCGTCGCCCGTATGTTGTCGTTGTTCGTTGCTCACCACCGGAGTCCGCCGTCACCGCTTGTCCATGCGTGACCGCTCGCTGTTCCGTGCGTCGAGCCGCCTTGCCTCCGTCTCTACCGCGAAGTCCCGACCGTCGCAGCTCCAAGCCGACCGTTGTTCGTCGCCGTCGAAGCCCCGTCGCCGCCGTCCGTCGCCGTGAGCTGCCGTTCGGAGCCCTAGCTTACCTCGCCGGTCATTCTCCGCCGTCTCTCCGCCCGTTCAGCCGCCGTCCGCCGCCCTTCGAAGCTCGATTAGCACTGGAAAAACCAGCAAGAACCAGCTCTTTCCAAGCTTGTTTTGGCCCCCTATTAGTCCTCATTTGGTGTTGATCCGTGTAGGTTTGTCATCGGCGTCGTCGTGCTCTTCGCCGGAGACTCGTCGGAAAGCGATTTCGGTAAGTTTAACTCACTAAATCCCGATTAGCGAGTTAATCATGTCTTAAGTGCGTTTAGGTTAGGTTGATTGGAATTAGGTTGTTTTATTAGTTCATTTAAATATGGATTAGATTAGGTGGTTTAATTAAAGTAAAGCATATTTAGTTTAAGGGTTAAATAGGTTTATTTAAAATAAGCCTTGATGTGACTTAAAGGAATTTATTTATGATTTAAATAAATGGTTCGAAATTGTTGGATTATTTAATAATAAATCATATTCCGAAAATCATTAAAATATTATTTATAAAAAAAAAAACTCGAAAAATTATTTTTGGCCCTAATTGCTCAGAATTTCGTGTCGATCGTCAGTTGTATACTTAGAATTTGAAATTGATGAATGGTTAATGCAAATTGAGTGTTGATTGAGGAAAATATGGATTTTAATTAGAAAATCTCAAATGTCAGGTTTGATATCGAAATTGAGTTCTTAAAGATTAATGTTGCAATTGAAATATGTGAATAACGTGTGACATGCTTTAAATTGATTATGAGTGGTGTTATGATAATTGTGAGAAATTGTTTTGAACTATTAAGTGGGAATTGCCCCTATATGGGATGCCCACGTGGTGGATGCGGGTGTGATCGATTCTCGGGCCCATGCTCCTTCGGGAACGTCGTCGATGTCGACAAAGCCGCGCTCCAAGGGGAGGCGATGCCTGGCTTTATGTCGTAGATAGCCGAACTGCTGAGTAGGCTATGCCCTTGTGTGGCGCCGATGAATGATGAATTGAAATGCTTGCTGTGAATTTGAAATTAAATGAATTGGATTGTGTTCCGATAGTCCACGTGCGTATTATAATTTGTACTTGAGTGCTATGAACTGTACTAATCTGCAGGAAGGCTAGAAGGCGAGGTAAGTCTTCTGTACTACGTGGCTAGATCACTATGGGGCGTATTTTCTTTCTAATAGGGGTTTAGGAGGGGTGAACTTGCTGAGACAAAGTCTCATCCCAGTTTGGGGAAAAATATTACAGGACCGTAGATGACGGGACCCCCAGAGAGGAATGTCATCCCAGTGCAAATTATCGAGCAGGTGCACAACTTCCCTGACCCTGGGAGTCATTGGGTCTATGAGTTGATCAGGACTACTGTTTGGATTCAGGAGACTGAAGACGTTAGAGTACCCCATAGGTATATGGCATGGTTCCGTTTTGGGGCAAATGGCTTTAGGATTGGTCCGCTTGACAGTTTTGATATCCCACTGGCCGTGATGGATGCTATCCTGGGTGAGGGTGTAGCTGACCTGCCTGATGATAGGGTGGATGACCCATCATCTGTGGACCCAGTGTTGTCTGATGTGGAGGATGTGGGATCGACGAACGAGTTCGACTAGTAGTTATAGGACTGTTCCTCTTTTTGGTGGGCTGATCCATGTTATGTAGGCTGATCCCTTTTTGTTGATGCACATAAACTTTGACCCATTTTTGGTGCATATAGTCTCCGGATCCTGTCCGTGTATGTAAGCCCTAGTTTGACAATGATGTATGAAAGTATGATGTTTGATTTTGACTTGATCTTCCTATTGTCCTATCCCGTATATTTTTATGTTTTTGTAAGGTGCTTCTTAGTACGTTCCGCTTGCGCATTAATAATTAATTTGGGGTTGGCGACACTACCTGGGAATGTCGCATTTTCATGACCATGGCGGGATGTTGACGCGCTCGACGTTTCGGGGCGTGACATCCCCGTTTAAGAGTGTGACGACCTGAGCGGCGGTGCGCAGGGAGGAGGGATGGCGATCCACTTGTGTGATATTGTCCGCTTTGGACACTGAATCCTCACGGCTTTAAAACGCGTCACACAATTAAAGGAACCCAAGCCTTATAAAGGCTCCCAGGAACCCCTCCCTAAGCGATGTGGGACAAGAGGGAGAGGAATCCCTTCCCCTTCCCTTGCGTGCGTCCGAGGACCGGAGGCGCGGACGCACCGCCATCCCTCCTCCCCGCGCACCGCCGCTCGGGTCGTCACACATTGTATTGTTGTCTAGGGATTTTATATATGCTTCTGCATGAGCATTTAAATGAATGGGTTGGTGATGCATACTAGGACATCGCTATTTAATCGACCAAGGAGGGATAAGCAAGTACTTGGAGGATTGAGGCGTGACGCAGAGCATTAGGTATGAGCACCTAAGGTTTGGGCTTAGTCCACAAGTGCCCAAGGCCCAGGCTTCACTACTAGAGACCTAGTCCTAAACAGTCTATCGAGGAACTAACATTGGAATTTTGGTGCCCAAACGTAAAGTTTTGGATCCAAACACAAATATCCTATTATATTTATAAAAAAAGGTTTTTCAATTTTTTCAAAGAACAAATTATTTTCCTCACTTTGAGCTTTGATAAGAAAATATTAATATTTTCTATTGATTCATTTTCCTAAGTAAATCACACAGCTTGAAAATGTTTTCTTGAAAAATGTTTTCTATTAAACAAATGGACTTAGAGTATATTTTATAATAATTATTATTTTTTGGGAAAATTTTAAAAAAGGACTCAAAGTGTTCTCATAAAGGGTTCAAAATAAATTTTATTTTAAATAAGGATATGAAATGGTCTTGGTTGTTTCAAATAAGGGCTTGACCTCAGCTGGTTGTCTATCGGTTAAATTTTTTGACCGGTCAAAATCATTTTCATCCAATTTCTTTTTTCTTTTTCTACTAGTAGCTGGGCTCGGTGACCCTCACCAATCGTAAGGAAGGGCCTACAAGTACTCGTCGGCTATGGGTGAGGGTAGCCTCGCCAATGGGTGATGACGCTTGCCGACCGTTGGCAAGGGTGGTCAAGCCCTTGCCTAAGGCTGGTGAGGGCTAACCTTGTATATGGTTGTAAGGGGTGGCCTCCCCCAAGGCGAGGGCGGCCTCGCTTGAGGCCTATGAGGGTTGACCTCGTAGATGGTTGCGAGGGACGGGCTCCCTTAGGGTGAGGGTCGCCTTACCCAAGTGAGGCTATCCCTCGCTTGTGGCTGGCTTAGGTGGCCCTCACCAATGAGGGTAACCCTTGCCCAATCTTTTGTGGGCATTGCCAGTGGTCAGCCAACCACTGTTGAAGAGGATGAAGAATAAGTAGAAAAAAAGAAAAAAGAAAAAATGGTGAATGACGAAAGTGCCATTGATTGTCGGAAAGCTAAGCCCGTATTTAAAATAGACATAGCCATTTCAAGCTTTTATTTGAAATATATATAATTACTTAAATCCTTATTTAAAATAAGATCCACTTCAAGCCATTATTTAAGAAAGTAATAACATTTTAAGTCCATATTTGAAATAATGTCCACTTTGGATACTCTTTTGGAATTTCCCCTTATTTTTAGGGTTTAGAGTATAATTATTATCATTCCCTAAATAAATCACACGGCTTAATTATGGATTTTATTGCTTTTAGCCTATTTGATATTTTATTTCTTTTTTAAAAAATAACGAACCCTGCAAAAACCCTATCAGCGCAATTCCTCCTAAAACCCTGCGAAACCGTATGCGCCCGAGTTTCAGCGCGCTCCACCGGCGCATCTCTCCCGTTTCCCTCGCGGCTTCTTCTTCATCTCCATCGGATCGTAGCTCAAGATGAAGAATCTGAAGCTGTACTCGGAGGTCACTCTGCATCTCGGCCTCCAGCCCGAGGGAGAAGCGATCTCGTTCTCCGCCATCGACATCGAGCGCGACCGGTTGTTCTTCGCCTCCTCGGGGAACCGCGTCTACGCCGCTCACCTCTCTTCGTTCCAGGTAAGGTCGCGAGGGGCTCTCTCGTCGTCTTCTGCTGCTGCTGCTGCTAATGATGGACGTGTAGCTACGCAGTTCCGTCGGTTGGCGGCGTAGGAATTAGGCCATGCGGGGCTCGTAGGTTTCTGAGTTTGTTATATCGAGGGATTTGAAGAGGGAGCTTGTTCTGTTTGAAGACGGTGGAACGCTTCTGTTTTTGTTCTGAATTTTTTGCGCTATCATTTACTTTTATATCAATATTTTCTGAAAAGTAATAGTTTGTATCGCTTACAAAAATGAATGAATGGAAAATCAAAATAGTTGGGTATGGATTGTTTTTGATGATGGAAAATTTTCTGGAGAATAATTTTTCTAAGTGATTTAAGCAATCATTTTTCAAAAAATATTTTCTAAATCACTCATTATTCCTCGAAATGAATGCATCCTATGTAAGAGAATTTCGGAAGTTGTGTATTCAATTTACTGATGGATTTACAGTGCAATGAACTAAGAGAAGTTCAAATTTATTTGTATTTGCTGGTGCATTGAGAATTTGGATCTTAATCTAACTGTTTTGATGTTATTTATGCATCTTTCTGGTTTTTACTTCTTTTTATTCAATTTAGTAAACTCTTTTTGGGATCCTAAATCTATAGCCTTTGAGATTATTGCAACTGTCCAAAGGTAAACATGTTGATGATTTTAAAGTATTCTGCATCTGGATTCCATGTAGTTTCTTATTCTTGAATTTTTGTTCGATTAGGTCATAAGCTTTGGAATCATAGTTCTTGACCCTCCATTTAATGGTTTTTAGTAAGGACTTGGTGTTTTTCTTGGATAGTTTTTGATTCACGTGAAGGGAATTTGGCCAAACACAAAACGAGTACTTTTACATTTGTTATCTCTCTTTTTTTTCTAAACTTAAGTGCTTGTGCCAGAATGACGAAGCATGGACAAGTACCTCTCTACCTTCTGAAGTCGATATTATTGATTTGGAGCCAGGGGACCGCATTACTTCCTTTGATTATCTAATGGAGAAAGAAGCTCTAATATTGGGCACATTGAATGGACTAATCATTCTCCATAGTGTGGATGAAAGTACAACGGAAGTTGTGGGTAGAGTGGACGGTGGTGTCTCTTGCATTTCACCCAGTCCTGATGGAGATCTGCTCGGAATAATCACTGGTTTTGGGCAGCTACTGGTGATGACGCATGATTGGGATTTATTGCATGAAACTACATTGGAGGATTCTCCTGAAGGGGTTGACGTACGTAAGGACCTTTATCCATTATCCGTGATCCATTATTAAACTGTTCTGGACATACTTTAGATTTTGGTTTTGTGCAATTCCTTTCTAGCAGTACCCTTATTTGTTCTTGAGAGCACAAAATTGCACCTGGTAATGGCTTAGTCCTAAACAGTTAATGACAGCTCTTGGACTGTAAGGGGCATATGCATTACCACCTACCTGCCTCAAAAAAATTAAAAAAGAAAAACAAGAGGCGATAACTTTGCTTTTAATTTGATCTTTCTTCTTCTTACTTTGATGCAATAGCTAGATGTAAATGTTTTCTTTTATTTATGCTGGACCTTGCTTGATTTGATTTGATATCTTTCCCCCTGATTTCAGTTGAACACGCAATTTCCTCTGGACAAATACTTGAGAGTTCAATCTCTTGGCGAGGTGATGGAAAGTACTTTGTAACACTGAGTGAGTCCTGCAATTCTCCTCCTTCTCATAAGAGGCTTAAGGTTTGGGAGCGAGACACAGGGGCAGCACATGCTACTTCTGATATGAAGGCCTTCATTGGAACTGTCCTGGATTGGATGCCTAGTGGGGCTAAAATTGCTGCTGTTTATGACAGGAAGAAGGACAATGAGTGTCCACTGTTAGTTTTGTTCGAAAGAAATGGATTGGAGAGAAGCTCATTTAGTATTGATGATCAGATGGATGCAACAGTAGTGATGTTGAAATGGAATTGTGATTCAGACCTCCTTGTCATCGTTGTCAGATGTGAAAATTATGACTCTGTTAGGATCTGGTACTGCAGCAATAATCATTGGTATTTAAAACAAGAAATTAGATACCCAAGCCAAGAGGGATTGAAGCTTATGTGGCATCCAACAAAACCGTTGCAGTTGATATGCTGGACTCTGAGTGGCAGGAGCACAATTTACAACTTTTGCTGGAATACAGCTGTCATGGAGAACTCCACGGCGTTTGTTGTTGATGGATCTAGGATACATGTAACCCCTCTCTGTATATCTCTTTTGCCACCTCCGATGTACTTATTCAGCATTAAATTTGCATATGCGGTTCGGGACGTTGCTGTTCATTTCAAAAGTTCAAGAAACTTGTTAGCTGTTGGTTTGTCGAATGGTTGTTTGTGTATTCTAGAGCTTCCGCAAATTGATGCCTGGGAAGACCTAGAGGGCAAGGAATACAGTGCTGAAGCTTGTTTATCTGAAACATTATTTGGATCCTTACTACATCTTATCTGGTTGGATTCACACACTATCCTCAGCGTGTCTCATTATGGTGTTGGTCATGGTAAGTACCATGATCAAAATGGGCTCTCTGGTTACCATCTGGAAGAAATTGAACTTGTTTGTTCTGAAGATCATGTCCCGAGCTTAATGACATGTTCAGGCTGGCATGCTAAAACTATTAATGGAATTCCTTTACAAAGACCAGTTATCTCCATTGCTTCAGATCCTGCCAAGCAGTCCTCAGCAGTCATCCAGTTTGATGGTGGAAAAATGTTTAAATACACATCAAAAACATGTGAACGAGGAGGATCTATGAAACAGTGTGATTTTAACCTTTTGTCATCTTGCCTTTGGATGAGTCTTGTTCCTATTGGTGGCTGTTCTTCAGAATCGTTGCCTTTTGGACTTGATGACATGGGAAGGTTACAAGTTAGTGGGAAGATTTTGTGCAAAAACTGCAGCAGTTTCTCGTTTTACTCAAATCGCGGGGACCAAGTGATCACACACTTGATTTTTGCTACCAAACAAGATCTGCTTTTTATTGTTGATACTAGTGATATATTTCATGGAGATGTGGTGTCAAAGTACGACAATTTTATTCAGACTGGTAGCAAGAGGTGGGATGAAGAAAACAGGAAATACATAAATATATGGGAGAGAGGAGCCAAGATTATCGGTGTCTTGCATGGAGATGAAGCCGCAGTTTTACTACAGACAACTCGAGGAAATCTTGAATGTATTTACCCTAGAAAGTTGGTTATAGCTTCTATTGTCAATGCATTGTCTGAGCAGCGTTTTAGAGATGCACTCTATATGGTGAGGCGGCATAGAATAGACTTTAATGTTATTATTGACCACTGTGGCTGGCAAACATTTGTCCAATATGCTCCAGAATTTGTCAAGCAGGTCAACAATTTGAATCACTTAACTGAGTTCATTTGTGCCATAAAGAAAGAAAACGTTACAGAGAGGCTATACAAGAATTATATAGCTTTGCCTTACATAAATGAGACCAAAGATGAGGGGGCCAGAGAAGTGAAGGGCTTTGATCCCGATAACAAGGTTTCTTCAGTCCTTCTTGCGATAAGAACTGCCATTCAAGGACAACTACCTGAAAGTCCTGCACGGGAGCTTTGCATATTGACCACTTTAGCACGAAGTGATCCTCCTGCTCTTGAGGAAGCTCTTGAGAGAATAAAAGTCATTCGTGAGATGGAATTGTCAGGTTCTGATGACCCAAGAAGAATATCTTTTCCTTCAGCTGAAGAAGCTTTAAAGCATCTGCTCTGGTTATCAGATTCTGAGGCAGTTTTTGAAGCTGCTCTGGGACTTTATGATCTAAATCTTGCTGCTATGGTGGCGCTGAACTCCCAGAAAGATCCTAAGGAATTTCTTCCTTTCCTTCAAGAACTGCAACGCATGCCTGCTGTCTTAATGCAGTATACTATTGACCTTAAGTTGAAGAGGTATGAGAATGCTCTTAAGCATATTGCTTTGGCTGGAGATGCTCACTATGTTGATTTTATGAACCTTATGAAGAAAAATCCTCAACTTTTCCCTTTGGGACTGCAACTGACTACTGATCCTAACAAGAGGAATCAAGTGCTTGAGGCCTGGGGCGATCATCTCAATGATTTGAAATGTTTCGAGCACGCTGCAACCACTTATCTATGCTGTTCAAACTTAGAAAAAGCTTTAAAGGCTTACCGTTCCTCTGGTAGTTGGGCTGGTGTGCTTGCTGTTGCTGGCCTTTTAAAATTGGGAAAAGATGAGACTGTGCAACTGGCTCATGAGCTCTGTGAAGAACTCCAAGCACTAGGGAAACCAGGTGAAGCTGCCAAAATCGCTTTGGAGTATTGTGCAGATGTGAAATCTGGGGTGGGTTTATTAATTACTGCAAGGGAATGGGAGGATGCTTTAAGAATTGCTTTTCTGCACAGGAGAGAGGATTTAATCTCTGAAATCAGGAGTTCATCTCTTGAATGTGGGGGCTCACTCATAAGTGAGTATGAAGAAGGCTTGGAAAAAGTTGGTAAGTATTTAACCCGATACTTGGCTGTTCGGCAGAGAAGATTACTTCTTGCAGCAAAACTCCAGTCAGATGAACGATCAATGGCTGATCTTGATGATGATACCGCTTCCGAAGCTAGCAGTAACTTCAGTGGAATGAGTGCTTACACCAAAGGGTATGGCCTTTGTGTGCTTACTTTGTGTTGTGTTTGGATCCATCATGCTTTCATAGCTTGTTCCAGACAGACTAAAGTTTCTCTTAAATATTATGGACTTTTTCTGCTTATCTTTTTGAAATGTTACTAGTACTTGCTTCTGATTGCAACTAGGGATGTACACTTTGAATATTGACTAGATATTGAATTTTATTCTGGGATCGGTTGTTAGGATGTATCTTATGGTCGCATACAGTGGCTTACTTTTTGTTAGTATCCCTTGCGTATATCCTGCTGCAACCCACCTTTTGCAATATCCTGATTAGTGTGATATTATCTACAACATTGGTATTTCCACTGTGTAATGAACTTTTGTAAGCTGGCTGTCTTTACTACCTGAGCAGATGTCTTCTCCCATATTCAAATGTGCATAGTGACAATGTTTGCTTTGTAATCTTTTCTTTCCTGTTGTTCTATGTGGCTTATCCATTTTGTGATGCGGGAGTTTGAACTGACGCTGGTGGTGTGATATGCATTTTTTTTATGGGTGTACTCTCTGCACCAGTTTTTTCATTCCCTGAAAGGGAACACAAGTTCCATTCATTTAAGTTCCACATTTATCTGAATGTAGTGCTCTCGTAGCATATGTTTCATTATATTGAGCTCTTGATTTGCTCATGAGCAGGACAAGGACAGGCTCCACTGCTTCCATCGTCAGCTCTACTGCTGGTAGCAAGGCAAGAGACTCAAGGCGACAGAGAAAGAGAGGGAAAATTCGTCCAGGAAGGTATATCTGCTTTAAGTTTTCTCACTACTCTCTTTTTATTTGCTTCTTTTTAGTCATAACATAATGGGTCTATGATGTGTTTCACATCTCAGCCCTGGCGAGGAAATGGCCCTTGTAGAGCATCTGAAGGGCATGTCTTTAACCAATGGAGCTATGCATGAGCTACGATCTCTGCTAATTTGCCTGGTGATGCTAGGCGAGCAAGAAATTGCCAGGAAGCTGCAACGCACAGGAGAAAATTTTCAATTGTCACAAATAGGTGCAATCAAACTAGCTGAAGATACTATGTCCACTGATGTCATGGATGAGAGAGAGCAAACTTTGGAGCGTTACTTTCATAAAGCAAGAGTTGAGTTGCAAAATTCAGAGGCTCTCTCATGGCGTTGCAAGGTCTTCATCTCTCCTTGAAAGATGAGTTAGTCCTTGTTTAGAGCGTGCTTGTATTAATGGGAAAATTGATCAAACCGGATAGTTGGGTTCATCACCACCATTGTATTCTTAATGAATTTGGCTGTTTTCCAGCACCGTAGAAATTAAGAAGTAAAAAAAAAAAAAAAAAAACCTTTTTTTTTCCGGAAATAATTTTTAGAAATAAATCATGTTCTTTTCTTTCCTGCTCCTCCTTCTAATCAGATAGTGGAGACTCGTTGCCTGCCGCCTCCTGCACAGCCATCACGCTGCGACGGCTAGAGGAGGAAGAAGAGATGAAAAAAAAAAAAAAAAAAAAAAGAAAAATCTCAAAAAAATTATCAAAAAATTGAAAGAAATTCTACATTACAAAAAAATTAAATTTGGGGTTGTACCATATGTATTCATATTCTTTTTTATTTTGGAAATAGAAATTTTGTGAAGTTATTAAACGCATTATTTTACTTAAAAACTGTTTAGGAAATAAAAATAGAAAAAAACTATTTTGGAAAAAAAATTGTTTTCAATAACATAAATGTTATCAAATGCACTCTAAGTTACAAACATTGGGTAAGTGTTGGAAGCTTCAAGCCTATCCAAAGAGAACCTAAGGTTTTACCTAGATGTTGCCAGTTAGACAGTCTTAAATCAAAAGCTTATAGATATGTGTAGTTAGGATTTCAGTTTTGGTTTAAGAAATTCCATCGACTAAAACTACGCACCGTCCGTTCCTCTAATTAGTTTGTCTTATCTTAGCCGTTTAGCTTCTGCAAGATTATTGTTCAACTTAATAGTCGATGGATGAAATACAGGAATTATGATTCTAATTTATCTTACCTAATCAATTATCCATGAAGTGTGCAAGTTTCTGAGCTATCCCGAATATGTTGGTTGCGCCTAAATCTTCCTTACTAGTGATATATTTTCATAACACTTAATTTCCGCGTCCGCTTTTTGGACATGCTCCAGAAATTCATCAGCAATGACGCGCGTCGTGTAATGACCATTTTAGAAGCACTATTACTCAAGGCAAAACTTTTAGTTGCTTATATAGCTCTCACCGGTGAGCAATTCCTCGATAGCCTGTTCATACGCAACCTTCTCTTATCGGTTCATGATACAAGTAATGGCTGTCACTGATTTGACAACCAAGATTTGCTTTGCACGCTGGCTAAAAGATACACGGACAAGAGTATCCTGCGGCCTACGTTTTCACTAGTCAAAGACTCAAAGGCGAATTGCGAGCTTAGCAATTTTTCTCCCTCAAGTTCGAGCTATTCCAGCAGCCACGAGCAAGCTTGAATTTATTAACACTTCGACTCAGAGTAACTCATGAACATGAGAGTATTGGAAAACCCAGATGGCCCCTCCCCTCTCAATCTTACTCAGCCACAGCCCTGCGAACCACTGTTCGTTGTTGTTGGTGCTTTTCCTCTGGCGTCTTTGTTGCAGCTTCTTCCTTGTCGCTTTACCGCCACCTTTGCCGCCTCTATCTTGTCTTTCTGTCAGCAGCCAACAGATAGAAACTGGAATAATTTGCTCCATTGGCCTTATTAAATGCATCTTGAGCTCATCTAGAAGCTTTAATGCTTACACTTGGCATTGTCCTAGCAATAGCCAATTAGCAGCCTTACTCTCATCTCCATCTTCAGTGTTGCTCCTTCCTCGTCATCCTTTTTTCATTGTCCTACCGCCGCATTCTGTTGCTTCATCAAAGTGCATTATAGTATCATGTGTGAGACTGCTCCAGCATGGCACAGGAAGATATACACGCACTGAAGAAAGGAGTATGCAATGAACATGATACCTTTCCTTTACATTCACGATGCAAATTACATATGATCCTCAAAATATAACAATTCTGTGGCTCAATGGGATCTCCACCCCTAGCACAGAGCATATTGCTAGCTTTGAAGAAAAGAACAAGGGGAGACAAAATCTATAAGGATCACTTACTTCCCAAACAAGACCATGCAGCTGACAGATTGGCGTTCTCACTTCTCCAATCCAAAATTCTTGTGATGCTGGATTAAATTGTGGCCACTGTCACCACTCATTCTTCTCTTTAAGCATTGTGCGACAGATTGTCAAATTGGCATGTTGCAGCAAAGTCACCCGTAATCCTCACATGAGAAGATGCCCTCCCCAAAGTGATGCAAAAGGGTGGCATCTTGCACATTGATTTTGCGGCTTGTAATTTTTGCAATGTATATGATAGCTGTACGGCAGTCTACACATATACAAAGATTCTTAACTCTCTGGTTTGTGGATACAGGTTCTGTATTTAGAGGGGCAAAAGTTAAGGCTGGTCTTTCACTATGACTCTGAAGGAAGTGTTATTCATCCTCTTCCACCACATTCTGCAGGACACAGCTCCTGTCAGGAATATACCCCACATTTTCCATCTTCTTGAGCAAACTGTTTCACAAAATTTGCATTTTCTTGTATTAAGGATTATTTGAGTCACCCACCAGAAATGTGTGAATCCTGTTTTTCACTTCAAACCAGCTACAACCAGGCATTTTCTTCATCCTGGTGTCTTTTAGGTTTAACCTTCTCTTTCCTGCATCTGCCCACCTACCAGATTGAGCATACATGTTTGATAAAACTACGAAGTGTGTTGGGTTCCCAGGCTCAATTTCAGCGAGATGCTTCAATGCAACTTCACCCAACTTCACATTAGAATGCATCATGCTGGCCCCCAGTAAGGCTCCCCATACTCCAGCATCAGGTTTCATTGGCATTTTCTCAATTAGGCTCATTGTTTCATCAAATAAGCCAGCTCGGCCTAACAGGTCTACCATACATGCATAATGTTCGGCATCTGGCTGAATCCTGCTTTCTTCTTGCATAGTATGGAAAATCTTCTTTCCTTCTTCTATCAAACCTGCATGTCTGCAAGCAGACAAAACATTCACATAGGACACATAATCAACTTCTATGTGGTTTTTTTGCATCAGCAAGAAAAGTGCAACAGCATGGTCCCCTTGACCATGTACTGCGTATCCCGCCAGCATAGAATTCCAGGAGGCTATGTCCTTGTTTTGTATCTCATCGAAACATCTCTTAGACAAATCAATCTTGCCACACTTAGCATACATATCAATGAGACTATTGCTAACCATCACATATGACAGAAATCCCATCTTAATGATACAAGAATGATAACTCATCCCTTCTCTCAGGGCTGCCAAGTATGCTGCTGCAGGAAGGATGCTCACATAGGTAACTAAATTTGGCTGATTATTCTCCAATCTCATCTGGTGAAATGCAGATAAAGCTTTCTTGGCTTCTCCATTCTGTGTGAATGCGGCAATCATTATATTCCAAGATACCTCATCTCTAATGAAATCCAGTCGGTTAAACAAGTACAATGCTGAGGGAAGATTGCCACACTTGGAATACATGTCAATGAGTGCACTATTGACATGGCAATCAGAATCGAACCCACTCTTAATACTCAGAGCGTGAACAGAAGTTCCTTGCTTGAGATCATTGAAGAGGGCACAAGCTGGTATCAAGCCCACCATAGTTCCAGCATCTGGGTGTAGACCAGAACACTGCAGTTTCTGGTACATTTCAATTGCTCGGTCTGCTTCACCATTCTGAGAATAACCATTTATCAAAGCATTCCACGTCACAACATCTTTAGATTGCATGGTGTCAAATAGAATGTGTGCATAATGAAAATTTCCACATTTAGCATACATGGACATTAGGGCTGTTCCCATTGGAATATCAGAATCAACATCCTGCCTTGATGGCATAACAGTGTATGCTCTTGCCTAATCTCAGAGAAGATAGTTCAGCGCAGGCTGGAAGGATACTCATCAGAGTTACCTTATTCGGTTTAATGTTTTCATTCTCCATATCTTGAAGTAAAGATAATGCCTTTTCAGGATAACCAGATTGGACAAGAACGGCAATGAGTGCAGACCAAGCAACTAGATCCCTTCCTGGGAGCCCCTTAAGCAATTTTTCAGCTTTCCCCAGCTCTCCACACTTTGCATACATGGTTATAATTGGAGTAGCAACAAGAACATCCATGTCAATAGCTTGTTTTTTGGCAAAATTATGTATCTCCTTCCCCTTCTCTAAATCTCTTATATCTCCTGCAGCTAATAGAGCACTTATGATAGAAACCTTATTCATCTGAAGATCTATCCCTTTCATTTTGTCATATAAACCCAATACCTCAGAGAAACATCCATTATGAGCATATCCTGCCATCATGGTACTCCATGAAACATCATCTCGAGTAAAAATAAGGTCAAAAACTAAGCGAGCCGACTCTACATCCCCACACTTTGCGTATGTGTCAATCAGAGCATTTGAAAATTCCAAGCCAAAATCCATTCTAATCCCATAGGCATGCATACATCTGCACGAATCAACATCGGCCAATCTTGAAATAGCCGGAAACAAATTCAACAGGCTGACCGACTGGGGAACCACTCTCGTCAGCTGCATTCTCTTAAACAGTGACAAAGCCTCGATAGGATCCAAGCTGTGCGATAGGCCGGCAATCATTGAGTTCCAGGCAACAACGTCTCTCACATGCAAATTATCAAATATTTCTCGTGCACTCTCCAAATCCCCTGTTTTACAATACATATCTATGAGACCAGTGCATATAAACACATCCCTGTCCAGCCCTCTGCGACAAACTTCACGATGGATCGAAGCACCCTCTTGCATATCCAGTGCACCGGCACAAGCTTTCAAAACAAAAGTGAAAGTATACCTGTCTGGTTCCAAGCCCATGGTCACCATGGAACGGTACATCTTCAGTGCCTCCTGGTGTCGGTTCGATCTCGAATAAGCTCTCATCATGGAGTTCCAGGATACAACGGTCGGAGTCAGCGCGGAATCGAGGACGGAGCGGGCAAGGTCGCATCTTTGAAGCGAAGAGTAGGAGTTTATGAGATGGGTAGTCGTGGAGGCGTCTTGACCGAGGCCTGCGATTATCATGCGCCCGTGTACTTTGAGGAGAGAGTTCAGGTTCTTGCATGAGGACAGCAGACGAATGTAGGTGTTCTTGCGCATGTAAGCGTGCGAGTTCAGTTGCCGGGAACTTGGGAAGAACGCAAGTTCGGGATGTACTGCTATGCTGTCTTGAATGACTTCTTGTCTACAATGAGAATTAACCTTAAATTAATTCCCAAAGTAGTTTAATACCAATGGTTATTTCTCAAACTGCGTTTGACAAATCATCGTCAAAATTGCCTAGTCACCCTCTTCTTCCTAGTCACTTTTACTTCTCTCTCAAATTGTTAATTTTTTTAAAATTTTTTCACAATCTTTAATAGTTTTAGAATTAATCTATCATAAGTAATTAAAATCTAAGTATAAGTTTCATGCAATTAGCAACTAAGTTTTAATATCTATTATGGATTTTAGTTGTTCTTTATAGTGGTGTAGATTTTACAAGAGCTAATGTCCTAGCCAACATTTGTTGATGGTGCTGCTCCTTTGACTTGATCTAAAACATTATTATGACCAAAAGTTGAATTTCATTTAACCTCTTAAGCCAAATGTTATTCTTAGTACTCTACTCCTTCATTTTCCTCAAGTATATTCAAATTCATACTCTATATGACATCTATATATAAATTTTGAAAAGTACTTATTCTTAAACCTCGGCTTATCGTAAAGATGTGGCATATTTTGATTGGCATTTTTTATAATGTACAAGAGTGGATAAATAATGTTATGTTTCGGAAACACTATTCGAATGGTTTTTGTCATAGCTTAGTCTTGAAAAGCAAATATGGTTTTTGAATCCTTCTTTCCCTTAAAAATCCAATACACATCAAATAACTAAATAAAAAGAATTTGTAATCTCATTTAATAAAAATGCATACCCAAACAAAGTATTCTTCCAATAATGATTAACCCTAAAAAGAGGTGTACATATCATGGTATATTTGTTATTATGATACGTGGTATCAAATACCGTCCATGACGGAATTATTCATGTTCAAATTTGAACAAGTTAACTCTTCAAAATATGTTTGTCAATGGATTGCGCTTTTTCCAATCATCTCACCATGGAAAAAACACTTCCCAATCACATTGTTAACCTTTGTGAGTCCTACCTTTTTTAAGCATCCTTTTTTGTGTGGTTCCAGTGGTTTTTTTGTTTGTTTTCTTCTGTCATTTCTTGTGAGTCCCATTTTCCTCCGTTTTTTTTTGGTCAGACCATTTTCCTCCTTTTTTTTTTGGTAAAAAAAGGGTAAAAGTTTTGCCAGACCTCTAAAAAAAAGGGTCAGACCATTTTCCTCCTTTACTTCTCTCAGTTCCCTCTAAATTCTCATCATGGTCTAAGTTTTGGCAGTATGTGTAGAAAAAGAGAAGCAGCAAGGACACTCTATGGTTTGCCTCTCACTTATTGCCTAGGCCACGTCACACTCATCGGTTTTTGATTCCCTAAGCAGAGTTTGATGCCTAGGAACACAATAGACCTAGAAGGCTCTTGCATCGAACTTCTTCACGGTGATCAGAACACGAGAATCCCAGCAATTGATGGGGCAATGGGCCGCCTATTGCATAAAGGCTCAAACTTGAGGGTCAAGTTCGTAATCACCTCTTCAGCCTTCTCAAAGCCGGTGACGGTGGCTTCGCAACCAAGATTGGCGCTGAAGTAGGAGAGAGTGCGGGGGCAAGGAAGGGCCAATAATTGCCGGTCTCGAGGATGAAATTGTTGTTCTTGAAGGTGACAGTTTCGGTTTGCTTAAGAAACTTAGAGAGAGTAGAGGCATATTTGGGCCATGAATTTGGAGGTTGGTTGGTGATGGCAAATTGGTGGAGAAGCAAACATTGTTGATGAGCTTGATGAGGTTTTGGGGAGGCCCTTAGCTCCTGGATTTGAATCTTTAATAGGAGGTGTTTCTTGTCTTCATGATCGATCAATTGAAAAGTTTGATGCGAAATGGGACAAAGAATAGCACAGAGAGCGAAAGGTATGGAATGGGGGTGAAGAGTGAAGAGACATGAGATGGGTTTTACTTACAATTGAGCTTTGAGTTGAAGAAATGATGAGAGAAGACTAGTTGGGTGAGGAGGAGGTTTATGCAAATCTAAGCCTCAACTTAGTGAGTTGCTTGTGTCAGCGATGGACTTTATTGACGGATGTTGTGGTGTAAAAAACTTGTCTATTATTGACATGAGAGGGGTGTTATAGAAAGAACCGAGAGAAGTAAATGAGAAGAAGGAAAGTGGCACAACGAAAAAGGAGAGAAGAAAAACAACTGAAGAATGCTTTAACAAAGGTTGGACCCACAAAAGTTTATGTTGTCGAAACATTGTCACAATGAGTGTTTTAGCCATAGTGAGAGTGGAAAAAGTGCGACCTATTGTGAACTCTCAATTAGGTCACTAATTTTGTGACCCGTGCAATATGTGATTTTTATTTTTTCTGGAATGCGATTCCATTAGAGTTATGAAACGAGTAATAATAGTTATATGGAAATAAATTAAAAATGTGTGTTCACTAATTTTAATATGCTCACATTAATTGATATATATATATATATATATGTTGATTATATAAAAAAACTTATTGCCAACGCAAATGATCTCCAAACTTTTTTCTAGGCAAAAGTAAGAGTTTGTTGTGTTAGTCACCGGACCTCGACGACTAGCCAGAGGTGAGAGTCGGTAGAGTTGAGGTCGACCTTGCTGGCCTTTGGTGAGCTTTCCTAGGCACTGGCAAAGCTCAAGCCCTTGTCAGAGGCTGTGAGGGCAGCCTTATGCTGGGCGGGTGAGGCTCTCCCTCATTGAATAGTGTGGGGGTTAGTCTTGCCCTTGCCAAATCTAGCGAGGGTCAAGCCTCGCCCAAGCCTCTTGTGAAGCTAGCTAAGGTTGCAAGGGCAACCTTGTGTTGGGCTAGTGAGGGCTTAAGTCCTCAAAAGTGTGACCTTATGGCCTGGTGAGGGCTCGAGCCTCTCTAGGGGTTGGGTGAGGCTCAACCCTTCGCCAACCTAGTGCAAGGTTGCTAGGCCACCCTTGGCCTTTGGCTAGGTTGACCTTGACCTTGTTGGCTCTTGCCTCAAGCAAGTCATCGAGTTTTGAAGATCGGCTCAAGGAAAAAAGAAAAAGAAATAAATTGAAAAATATCAAAATATTATTAAAAGTTATTTATGTTAGTGCCAACCATATAATATTAGGATCAGCATTCACATTAGCAATATCCAATGAAAATTAGCTAAAATGACTAAATTGACACTAAGTCAAAAGTTTAGGACTAAATTAACATTGATAGAAGATATATGACTAAATTGATACAAATACAAAATGTGACATTTTTTCCCATATTAATCCAATCATGAACTTTCAAATTCTACTAACAAAGTTCTAGTTCTTTGCACAAAATTCAAACGTAGTCACTCTAGTCATATTTTCTTTGGAAATTGTTGATGTGCCGAGGTGCCGCATAAGATGTTCGACAATGGTTAGACTATGAAAATTGGAATTTCGCATGAAAGTTTAGGATTTAATTGACAAAATTGAAAAGTTTAAGATTGAATCAACATTCGTGCAATAAATTTAGGAGTGATCGGGTAATTTTCCTATTATAAGTGAGAATCACCCAACAACCTTGTTTGCATATTGGTCGAATAATGGCAGTTAGGTGCTACCGTATGTAGTTCTTCAACATGAGTTGCGCACTCTGAAAATACTAAAGTAAAAAGAGAACTTTGAAGTAAAATTCTCTAAGCCCATAGAAGCCCATTGGGCACCAAGCCCAGTGATAAAGAAAATTAGGTGGTGAAGACATAATTTCAAATATGAAGTTCAACTCTCAGGCTGTAAAAAGAGACATAGTAAAAGTCTGTAGAAAAAGAGAGGAGAGTTAGAATTGGATAGACAAAAATATTTAAGAATGTTCTTTCCCAACATGTGTAAATTTCAAATCAGAAAATAATTTCTTATGTCATTCTTAAGTACTTTTGAACCTCTAAGGGTAAAACAAGAACTATAGAAACGCATCTAATGGTCCTCCACGTATGTGAGAGAATCATTTGTAAAGCAATAATACATCTTTATGCTCTACGGGAGGCCAAGGCTTTTCCTCTTTCCACTTGCCTGTTACATAGACACACGACATTGTATTATTCGTTCAACCTAACTTTTTGCAAAAGTGAGGAAATGCCTCTTGTATGGTAGAAAATAATAGATAAGACCAGGAGAGTCACTCATTCTCAAAGCATTTCTGTCATTGTGATGTTGGGACAGAAAAAGATGCTCTTACCTAGAATAATCATCTCTTTAATGAGCGAGGCACCACAGCATCTTGGCTTATGGTGGCACCGGCGGGGTGACTGGTGTCGGGTGACTGATCATTTGTTTGTGGCCGAGTTAGGTAGAGAAGAAGACCATGGGGAAGAAACAACAAGAAAACAAAAGAAAGAAATGACACATTTCAGCCACTCACGGCGTGCATGGAAACATTCCCAAAAAACGTTTTTGGAACACTTCTGTACTTTTTTTGTTCGTGGGAACAAAAAAAGAACAGAAACACGTTTGGTTGCGTTTCTGTTCTTTTTTTGTTTTTTTGTTCTCAGAACAAAATTGGAGAAAAAAAAAAGAAACACATAAAAGTTGCTTTTTGTTCCAAAAACAATTTTGAAGAAACGCTTCTTCTCTCTCTTCTATTTTCTTCTTCTTCTTTTCTTTTTCTTTTTTTCTTTTTCTTTTTTTCTTCTTTTTTCTTTGGCCGATCGCCGGCCTCGGCCATGGCTGGTGACCAACCGTCGAGGGCCGGTGACGCCGTCGAGGGTCCGCGACCTCGTTGGGCGTTGCCGGCCCCGAGCGAGGCCAAGCCTCGCCCCTCGCCGTGGTTGGGCGAGGCTACCGGCCCCATCGGCCGGTCGCGGAGGCCGTGGACCGGCCGAAAAAAGAAAAAATAAAAATGAAAGGAAAAAATGAAAAATAAAATAAAAATGTTAAAAAAATTAAAAGAAACAAAAAAAAAATTTACCAAACGTGTTACTATTCATTTTTTATTCCGGAACAAACGTTACCAAACGCGTTCTTTTGTTCAAAAATTGTTAAAGTAAACATTTTTTTTTTTATTTTCCATGGAACAAAAAAAGAACGTAGAAACGTTACTATTCGCACTCAGTGTTCAATAATTTAGATGTATTTCTATTCCTCCAATGCTAAACTTTCTAGCCACCCAACCAATTGAAACAAAACACTATTCCGTGGAATATGATTGCTAGAAAAATGCGAACCTATTAATGAATTTCTTGCTGATGAAATCAAAGGAGGCACTAGATGGGACAACTAAAAATATTAGCAGCACATGACCTCAAGCAAAGCCAAAAGCATGTGGTTCGCTAGATAACTACAAGCTGTGGTTCCGTTGTACACACATGGGAGCCACTTTGAAATTTCTCAGAGCGTATACAATAAAGATCACCGGACATCATAAGACAATGACTGCTCCATATTAGCTTGCAAGATCATGTGCTATTGTCACATGCTAGAGCTCCTCCGGATCATAATTACTCTCATGGCAGGCTGCTAAAGAGTAACTTGGAAGCATGGGATTCAGAAGCCCAAGACCCAGAAAACTATCACTTGAACCATCAATAAAGTTCCATGCCCACGGAAACAAAGCAATGGGAATAATTGCACCTGCCACTAGAACTACAAGAACAAAGTCCTTTTATCCCAAAGTGGGAAACACTGGCAGCTGGTATATTTCCCATAAACATGCAATTAGGTGCGCATTCGAAAGCATGTAAAATCATGGAGTTATGAAGTAGCTCAAATCAAACTCTGGAGAATGCTAAATTGCTACAGGTTTGTCCACAGGCAAAATCAAGGAGCAGATTTACAATAAATTATTACGACAACCCAATACTAGAACTACATGAATATGTTCTTTGCTTTGTCAGGTAAACTAGCCATAACCAGGGGATAAAGAGAGACAATTGGCAATTAAGTGGAGTCTATATACACCATAAACATCACATAAAAACTGTATATGTTGCAATCCCAAACAAAAAAGTCACCATTACAACCGCATATAAGGATCTGGAGCATCATCCGATGCTTAAGATAAAGACTTTGATAAATTTCAGATGACAAGCCAATAGATAAAGTAACTGCAATTTCTAGTTCCCAGAAGATGAAAATATGACACATATAGGACGCAAATGGTGTTGAGAACCTGCATTGCATATAAGACTTTACATTTAAGTGGAGCGGCTCCTAATTACGTCAAGGCCCATCTCTGTTGGATCAGTAGCCTGCAGCTCAACCTGGATACCATCCAACTCTCTCTTGAACCTGTCTTTGGAGCTTGCATAAATCATCTTGTTTCTCACCTTAGAAGTGTCAGGGGACCTTCATACAAAATGAAAATGAGTTAAGAAATGAAAAAGAAGAGCAAAAGTTATTGATGGGTGCAGTTACCAAATATTACCAGGCAATGAAAATAATCCTGCTCTTCTGACAATTCTCTTCAGTCACATAATCAAAGTCATACACAGCATATCTGCACTCATCAGCGGGAAGGCTGGCAGTGAAATCTTCATAGCTATTAGAAGGTTCTCCAAGTTTCTCAACAATAACTTGCTTTTGCTTCTCCTCAATTTTATATACTATGAAACGGTAGGTCCTTTTTGCCTTCAATTCTAAGAACTTCAACTTGCAATCATCATGCACTGCCATACCTGAAGCTGCATTTGCCTAGAAGTACATAGTTGCCACAAGCAAAACATTATAAACAGAGGTGATAACATTATGTAGTAACACAGTTGAGCAACTTTCAATGATTGTCACATAATAGATATACTTGGCAATGAAATCCACTCCTCGTCCAAAATTAATTTAGAGAAAGACAGAAAGCAATCCTTCCCACATGGAGTGCCTCTTCCGTAACATAAAAGAATTTACACTACGATACTAACTGCCGAACTGCTCCCTCATGCTGAGTATTTGGTGGCGACTCATCATGGGTTAGTATCAAATCGAGGATCAAATACCAAATTCTCCAACAAAAGATGCATCCAAGCCCAGTTTGCAGATCAAAAGCGCTCATCAAGGAATGCCAACCAAAGGAAACGTGCACCTAGGCAAACAAAAAGCAGCCACCTATAAACTAAGGAAAGCAAGAGGTCACCCAGCCTGCCCACAAAAAGAGCAACCCTGCATTTTGTCCGATGCTCAAATCCAAGGCACTCGTGCCAATTGAAAGCATGCGAGATAGTCAAAGACAAGAATCGACAAAATCTGAGTCTTTAGTAGTATGTCCAAACATGTGTAAATTCTGATAAACTCAGTTTAAAAAGAATTAATCGGCCAAAAACATTGCTAATCTGGCATAAAAATAGCTCCGTCCGTTTTCTATCTGTCATCTCTTTCTCCTATCAAATCAACCAACTTTGCGGGTCATTGCTGTTACAACAGAATTGGTTACATCTCTTAAAAGAGAATCTCGCTAACCAAACAAACTTCACAGCATTCACTTTCACATGCTTTGGTCTTCGCTTGGAATTACAATTCTCAGCATTTCCTCAAAACTAGAATACCGGCGAAGATGGCCTGTGAAAACTCATCGTATTCATCAGTGAACACTCGACCATCCATCGCGAACGCGCATCATCACACAGCTCCGACGCATTTAGACAGAGAAAAACTGAACAAGAAACCGCGGCGATGAGAGATGCACCGAATCGAAGGCAAAAAGGACGCCCCGAATCAGTACGCACTCAAATCCGTTGGGAAAAATTCCCGATCATCAACAACGTTGTTCAAGAGAATAGCAGAAAAATACGAGAAATGCCGCCGCGATGGCATGGAAATCGGAGAAGTCGGAGCAGACGACGGAGACGGTGACCGAGATCGCGAGCTCCATTAGACGGACGGTAAAGACGACTCACCATCGTGCCTCGGGAACGGAGCAGGGAACCGGAAGTGAGAGGAAGACGGTGGAGGAAATCTAGGGCTCGAGAGGGGCCGAGAAAGGATAGAAATGGGATAGAATGCGGAAGTAGGCCTCTTAGGCTTCGCAGTGGACCGGTCTCGATTGACCAAGGGAGGTGACTGGTCAAAACGGGTTTTCTTTCACGTTGAACTGGTCTTCTTTATCTGGAGGGTACCCGATTACCCTCGCCCCCAATGCACTGATTCTAACCATTACTTAACACCCAACTACCTTAATCAATAACACTATTTGGTTTTCAATAAATAGTTTAAGAGAATAAATTGGGAAATAATTTGCACCTGTCCAGTTCTACGGGGACGACTGTTGCTGCCGCCGACGACGGTGTTCGCCCCTAAGAGGAAACGCAACCATCTCGCTAAGCTCTTGGTTAGCGTCCGAATTTGGCATCTCTTGTATGCGTAGGCGTGCACATGAAGAGAGAAAGGGAGATAATCGCACGTGTATGATCGACGTTCTTGTGATCGTATTCTAGTTTAGATTATGGTTGTGTAGGTCGAAATTGGGCCTAATACGAGCTTTTTATCAAACCCATTCCAACAAAGGAATGGACAAAGAGGCAAACATGACCCAGCCTAAAAGAGAGAGAGGGAGAGCGGATCTCCAGATCAAGAATGTCCAGAGCGTAAACTTGCAATTAAGCTGCAGAGAACACGCGATCTCTCAGCTTCAAAGAGACGCCGACGTAGACAGAACGGTAGAGACAGAGTCGTCCACCACAAAAAGCTACAAGAAAATATCCTCACCTCCAACTAGGGGGTCAGAGTGGCACGAATGAGTACAAAGAATCGAATGTTTGCCAAAGGGAACATACGGAGGATCCAAGTTAGAGAATCCCGACACTAATTATTAAGCAACACGGTACTTCCGGCCAACCCCAGAAGTCACGCTGCTATGATTGCCATAGGTTCAAGTTAAAGTCATCACTCTGGACAAGCATGAACATCCATCAAACAAACACATACAAAACTCATCAGGACATGCAAGGAGCTAGCTAGATATCTAGCAAATGTCTCAGCATATATAGGCATGTCCTCAAGTTAAAACCTCTTGTATCCACTGGGGAAGAAAGAGAGACAAATTGGCAAACATTGGGAGCGTATACACTCCATAAACCACAACATACAACGCTGAACGTCGCAATCCCGAAAACAGCAACCATTACAACATATAATGATCCTGCGCCTTAACTAGCGCTAAAGATAAGATCGAAGACTTCTTTGACAATCCAACACGTAAAATAACTGCCAGTCCTATGTCCCAAGTGTCCCGAGAGATGCAAATATGGCACATATGGAAACCGGAATGGTATGAAGAGCCTTGGCTGCATATGAAACTTTACATTCAAGTGGAGCGGCTTTTAATAACATCTAGGCCCATTTCAGTTGGATCAGTAGCCTGCAACTCAATCTGGATACCATCCAACTCTCTCTTGAACCTGTCCTTAGAACTTGCATAAATCATCTTGTTTCTCACTTTAGAAGTATCAGGAGACCTGCACGTAAAGTGAAGATGAGTTAAAGCAAACTTCAACAAACTAAAAAAGGAGTTCAATGAGTGCATTGCCAGCTTTACCAGGCAATGAAGATAATCCTGCTCTTTGGAACATTCTCTTCAGTCATGAAATCAAAGTCATACACAGCATATCTGCACTCATCAGCAGGAAGGCTAGCAGTGAAATCTTCATAACCATTTGCAGGTTCTCCAAGTTTTTCAACGATCACTTGCTTTTGCTTCTCTTCAATCTTGTATACTATGAAACGGTAGGTCCTTTTCGCCTTCAACTCTAAGAACTTCAACTTGCAATCGTCATGCACTGCCATACCGGAAGCTGCGTTTGCCTAAAAGCATATTGATGATAGAGATAAGACAGCAGATTGGGCAAGTGGAACCAAATTATGAAACCAAAACATACACATTAACAAAATTGAGCTACTTTAGAATGACAGTCACATGATAGATCTAACTGACAATGGACATTTTCTCCTCCTTCGTTTTTAACACGAGGAAAGGAAGATGGAGACCTATCTATTGCACCTTTGTAACATATGTCAATTTCTCACTCTGCTAGCAACAGCTCCCTCATCTTGAATATTTAATGGCACCTTGCGATAGTGTTCAGATTCCGAGAATGTTGCATGGTCGAATAAAAAGGATCAAATACCAAATGCTACATGAACAGATGCACACATCATCCACTTAAAACACAAAAGTTCCCTACAATGAACGATGTGTGCTACCAAATTTACAGTGGCCATTTTCCAGAACCAGAAGCAAGAAATCATCCTGCACACAGGAAAGGTGAGATGGCATTTTAAAACAAGAAAGACAAAGATTGAACTGCTCAAAGCCACGGCACTTGCTGGGCCATATCAAAAGCACATGAGATAGTTAAAGACCACAGCAAGTGCAATCTGGGGTTTTCACCGAAGTTGTATGCGTTTGCAAGTGCAGATAAATTGAGTGTGAATCAAGAAGATCCGTTAGCCTTTTAAGGGGACTGAGCAGGCATTCTAACTAGCTCCGTTGCTTTTCCATTGTTCATTTTCCCATGCAGATAGATCGACTTTTCCACGGTCACCATAGCCAAATTCAGTTTCTTAGACACGACATACGCTGTTAATACTATGGTACAATCTCAAAAGATAATCTCAAACACCAACGAAGCTTTCCCATCTATCATTCACTTCCAAGGATCTGCTATTGCTTTAGTTCCCCAAAGTCACCTCGGCCCTGGGCATTTCAAAAGTCGGCACATCTTTTCATCACTTAATCATCGTTCAAGAAATCTTTTTTTTTTTTTTTTTTTTTGCTTTCACGGGCTTCCTAGCCCCGGATGCTCCGCATGTAAAACCGACACATCGTCAGACAGCTCGGGAGCACACGCGTGGCGACAGATCGAACAAGAAACCCCGACCACGATCGGGGGTAAAAAAAAAAAAAAATCAGCCGCATCGGACGACAGATCGCCCTCGAACCCACCACATCGGACCCAGATCGGACCGAAAAACCCCCGATTACCAACCGAATCTACAAGGAGACCGCGCGGAAATCGGGAGAAACCGGCATCCAGCAACGGCGCGGCTCGTTCGGCAACGAACCCGCGTCGAAAAAAAAAGTGACAAGGCAGATAAGAGGAATTGACCAGATGCAGGAGGAGCACAGAAGAGTCTTACCATCTCGCCGAGGAAATCGAGCACCGAGAAGGCGAGGGGACGAACCAGAGGAAATCTAGGGATCGAGGGGGGAGGGGAGAGGAGAGAGGAGAGAGAGAGAGAAGAGAGAGGAAGGATTTTTCCTACTTGGTTTGATTTAGGGGGGATAGTGTAAAGCTTATATGATTGCATATTCCGTGGGCTAAAGTTGAAAAGACGTCTTTGCCCTCCGCGGACGAGACGGTCTCCATCGACAAATATCGGGTGGTTGTTCTCTCGTCCCCGGGGAAATTCTCGGAAAAGTGATAAACCCACCATGGTACGGCTAATTTAATTATGAATGTTTTAATTGGACTGATTCATTCATCAATTTTTTCACATTTACTGGTGAAGTTCATCTGGCCAATTTTAATATAACATGGATGCTGATCATTTTACATGATACAATTGATTGACATATACTTTAAATTTTTTTTTTATTTTTTAAAATTTTTTCTTTCTTTTTCTTTTTTCTCTTCCAAGCTTGGTAAGGGCTGCTAGCCAATTTTTGCTGGTCACAAACGAGGTTGGCCAATTGGAATTGGTACAAAAAACAAAGAAAAGATAGGAAAGAAAAAGAAAAAGAAGAAAAGAAAAGAAATAAATAACAATTTAACTTTAAAAATTATAAAAAAATTGCTTTTATCAACACTGGACTATTGGTGCCCACATAGATTTTCAATTTAGCAATTTTTGGTTAAAATTAAACAGATTAACTTGATTAGCAAAATATAAAAATGTTGATGTATTAATTGACACAATTAAAAAGTTTAAGATTGATTTAGTTGAAATGCAATAAGTTTACGACCTTTTCGACAATTTTGCTCTTGTCCTTGTGGTCCCGATTGGCCGTTGCCAAGCGATTCAATGCAATTAATTACGGAAGTACTTAATTTCTTAAAAAATCCCAAATTTTATATTCAATCTCAATTATGTCCTGAACTTTTTTTTTTTTTTATCTAAAAAAATCACTAATTTTTACTTAAGTCTTAAATCTATCTTTCATCTAAATATTGGCACTAATTTTTTTCAAAATTATCCATATCAAGAGGTTGTTCTTATTTCATATGAAGGTAAAAGTGTTGATGAAAACATAGGCCCTGCATGTTTTCGTTTCTTGTTTCTGTTTATAAATAGATTTTTTTTTTTTGTTAGGGAACAAAAAAAGAATAAACGCGTTTGTTTGCGTTTACATTTTTTTTTGTTTTTTTGTTTTTAACTAGAAAAAAACAGAAATGAGAAACAAAAAAACTTGTTTCGTTCGAAACAATTTTGAAGAAACTTGTTTCTTCTTCTCTCTCTTCTCTTCTCTTCCTCTTTTCTTCTTCTTTCTCTTTGGCCGGTCGCCGGCCTCGGCCATGGCTGGCCGTTGAGGGCCGACGACGCCGGCCCCTGGCGAGGCTCGAGCTCGCCCAGCCATGGCGTGGCGCGGCCTCGCCGAGGCCGCGACGCTCGGCCTCGCTTAACGACGGCGAGGCTCGGCCTCGCCGTCGTCCCGGGCGAAATTTGCCCGGCCCGTCAGCCCGTCGCCGAGGCCGGCGACCGGCCGAAAGAAAAAAAAATGAAAAATAAAGGAAAAAATGAAAAATAAAGGAAAAAATGAAAAATAAAAATAAAAATATTAAAAAATTGAAAGAAACAAAAAAAGAACAAAAATTTACCAAATGTATTTCTATTCATTTTTTATTAATTGGCCCTAACAAATTTGAAAATTATGAAGAAACTTTTTTTTAGTGGGTGACTAACTTACGAAGAAATTTGCGAATTTTGGATGCGGGGTAGAATAGCGACTATAAGGAAAGTTTGTGACTTTTTAAGACAAAAAATGTTTGGGACATAATTTGAATTGGACTGAAAATTGAGAATTTTATTAGGGAATTAAGTAATTGCGAAAGATGTTTTTAATTTGTCATTTCAATAAAAAGTAAAAGCAATTACATTTTCCAACCCCACCTTGTTTTCTTTTATTAGACTTTTATCGAGAGTAACTTTTCCCCTGTCCGCCAAAAAATATATAAAAATATCAAATCTAATAATAAAAAATTATGAAAACATGATCACTTTTTTTTTTCCTCGAATATTTTATAGAAAAAAAAGTTAAAATACGTACCTCACGGACCCCCCCCAAAAAAGAAGAAGAAAAAGCACCATTTTAGACGTGTCGACTGGGATCGAACGGTTGATTAGTCCTACATTTCCAGCAAATACTAGTCGACGCACGCATGGTTTTGATTAGACCAGTACGGAACACCATCTTTCCATTGAATCCTTTTAGGCAAATTGAGCTGTCTATGAGAGTGACAACCCGCCTTTTTAGCTGGAACCGGGACTCGTGTTCATCTTCTCTACCCATTCACAACAGTCCTTGCTTTGCTTCCCAATGACAACTAGAAAAAAACGAGCATGATCTAGCCGAGCTCAATGCCCGTCTCCGTCTCAAGTACCGGAAAAAGTCCATAGAATTTGGGTCTCCGGCATCCTGAATCTTTTGCGGACGGGATAGGAAGCGAAGTAGTCCTCTCCCCCCTCGTCGAGTTTGAGAAAATGTTGGGTTTTTGCGGAACTGTACCTCGAGCCCCATAAATCGGAATTGCTCCATGCGAACCTATTATGGCTCCATCGGTTCGAAAGTGTAATCGCACAGAACACTCGTCTGTTTTGATTATCTAAGAAATTTTTTCTCCTTTCGATCTTGGCACTGAGGCGCACAAAGGAGCGCTATGCGTGTTCTACTGAAAAATTGCACAACTTGCGACTGAATTAGTATTTGAATTAGTCGGGGCCCGGGTCGACCCTTCATCCCAGGCTGCCCGGGATGAAGGGTAATGTACATGTCCTTATCTAGGAAATGCAGTCAATTAATAAGGATAGAGGGGCGAATGTATGAACTCGACGTTTTTCCAAGGACGGCCGCCAGTTTTCGAGTATTTCTCTTACTCTCTCCCCCCACCCCCACCGCACAAAACACAAACAACCCAACACCGCAACTTTCCTGTGCACAACAGTAGCTTTCAGTTCTTTACACCTCTAAAGTGGGATCATTATGCTGAGTTGCATAAGCTTTAAAGTCTAAAAGGATCTTAGCTAGGACAAAGTTTCTCCATTTTTCACACGGCATAAAGAGTAAGAAGCCCTCAAAAAAGGGCTGTCCTGACTCGCTGCCATCCGCATAACCTCGCTCGCTCGCTCTCCTCTTCTTCCCTCCCTACCGAAATGCTCAACGTTCCAACCCAGGACTTCTGTTCTATAGTCACAGCCACTGGCTTCAAAGCCCAAACAGGACTCCGGCGACCATATCCAGAACTAGGTACAAAGGCTAATGTACCCCTGAACATAACATCCTCTCCGTCGTACACATTGAAACAATCGAAAGCAAAACCCAGATTCGCAAATGCAATCAAGGCACAAACAAAAATGCCTAGCTGTCAGAATCCTGCAGTTCAATGATTTCTCAAAACAGAAACATGTCGACTCAACCTGACAGCAACTGAACTGAAAGGTATTATTCCTTGGTGGCCGAGAAAGGTCCCTTAACGAATTGTCTCAAGCTAAAAAAATTTCAAACTGGACAACGAGTTCAATGAAGTGCAAAGCAAGCGTTAAGTTCAAGCATCCTTGAGCACCGCTCTCTACCTCAAGATTCTTCCTCAGGTAGATTGCTAATGTCCCTAAGCTGATGGAACTAGGTCCTCTGCGTTGTTCTGGTGACGAGCCTGGGCGGCAGCTGAAAATGATGCAGAGAGAACAATAAAAATCCGTTAACACATAGCTTGTCATTTACAATACTACTAGTGCTAACAAACAAAGAAGTGAACATTCTCTTTTACATTTTCTTTGGCTGATTTCACTAACACGCCTATCCTACGACAGGTTGATTTTGATGGAACATGATTGACTGCAGTTTGAAACAATATAATTGATGCGCTTCTGCATTCAATCAGACAAAATAACAGGTGTTTTTTTGGATCATCGCAAAACTAAATGACCTGCTAAGTGCACGTGAACCGATCCATGTGGCAATAGAATGCAAATTAAAGCGACAACTTATAGTGCGACATTTTAATCAAGGGAGGCGCTAGAGAGGAGTTGGAGATTAAAATGACCTTTCCAAAGGTGAAAGTGTAGCCGACTAACAGCGGAACCGGCGATGGTAGGAATTACATGAAAAAGCATATCCTCTGGTGTGTCCTTCAGGACTTGAAAAACTTCGTAGATAGTTTTGCCATTCTCCAAGTAGATGCAAGCATTTGGATGCCTCGTTCTCCCCCCAGCATGGAGCTCAAATTGGTAGGGACTAATGTACTGCACCGTTCAACATAAAAGATGAGTTATTTTATGAAACTTCAATTTATGTGATCTTCTTCTATTATTTTTCCTCTTAAATCTCTCCAGGGCCAAATAGAAAAAGAAAAAAATTGGAGTACAATGAATTGCTTACTTCAGAATTGTTGCATTTATTGCAGCTGCAAAGAATCTTCTGCCCTTTTATAACACCACAAAGCCTTATCTGTGGAACTCCGTATGTCAAGTGTTGGATGATGAACCATAAAAACTAAGAAAAAAAAATCTTTAAAAAGACTTAAGAAATAGCTATATGAGAAATAACTTACATTACGCCTCTTCAATTTGTACTTCACTGGAGCACCATCAAATATCCCAGTCGATAATAGACTTGGAATGGATGATAGGAATGCGTTAGGGTGAGGCACACCGATCGTCCATGGCTTCTCCCTTTCGAAATCATAATGCTTTTTAGCATTGCTTGCTGAATTCAAATTTCTGTGTGGAGAGGATGAGCATTTGGCTCAACTACGCCTACTCGACTAGTTGCCTTCGAAGATTGAGCAGAGTTTTGATTATCAACCATTGCCTCATCATTGGCAGTGACCTTAACTCCTCCAGAAACAATGACATTTCCTCTGTGCTTATAGTTGCAGCCAAAGGTTCGATAGGCATGGCCTCCACCATTGCGAATCACGTACACCGGTATGTTATTCCAATGAGCATTTGACTCAATAATGTTCGTCTGGCTAGTTGCTCCTAACAATTGAGCATATTTTGGATAGCCTCCAATCGTCCTGTTATAAGTAATGGCTGTGCTAGATGCATGTTTAGGTTCTTCATCAGTTGTGCTAGAAACAATGTTCTCCTCAGAGTTGCGACCTAAGGTGAGTCGTAGGTCCAATTCTTCATTCTGAATCACATTGACCGGTGTGTTACTCCCATCCTTAATGTGAGGTGGACGACCTAAAGACAAGAAGGTGCCATAGCACTTATTACAAATAGCAGTCGTCAGCAATTTTCCGTCATCGGCCTTTCTCAAAAAGCTATTCGTCGGCGTAGACATTGCATTTTCAGAACCATGAATGTGATTGACTTTTGTCTTTGCAATTTCACAAAGATGGTGGGAGTGCGCTGAGGCATCACCTTGAAATGTGTTCTTAAAATCCTTCCTTCCTGCATTCATACCGTTGGCACCAGATGATGAATCAGCCATGTACAGAAATTGTGAGGGCCTCGATATAAGTTCAGCTCGAGCTTGGCTTGGAATTAACGGATAAATGGAGGCTTTGTCTAATGGATAAACATTCCGGTGCATAAAATCTGGCCTGCTTATTGCACCTTCAACTGCTTGTTTCTTGTTCCTCGACATTCCAGGGGTTACATCATATAACCACGGATGGACACGCTTCACATATACTCTTGGAGTATAATAGCGCAGCCCAGCATATTTGCTGCATCCATTGTCCTTTGCCGTTGGAAGAAGTTCGTGCTCGAAGCTCTAGAAAATAAATGAAATTAGTTATTTATTTATTGGGGACAGATGACTAATTGACGAAAAAAAGAATCTAAGTATCTTTAAAGGAAGAGAAGTGTGTACTGCAAGCGAAAACAAGTATACTTTACCTAGCAGAATGACAACCATTTACTCATGCATAGGATGTACATAGCTGAATTGACATAAGGCCCTCGTGATAATGCAAGGGCAACTATAGCAATTTTCATAGAACTAAATGTTGCTTATGTAGCACAATCAAAGTAGTCGGACTGTTCACATAAACAAAAACAAGTCTCCGATAGTTAAATATTTATATGAATCACAACAGCACAAAATCCACTGGCTGCAGCACATCAATATGCCAAATTACAAGCTTCACACACATGCGTTGTGGTTATTAAGGAAATAAGGGAAAGACATTCTTGAAGCCAGATGTTCATTTTCTTAAGGATAGCTCACTCATTTTCTTTTGAGCACTTTATTCTTTTTAATTGCACTGGGGCTTGATGTGGAAACTGAAAGCTCATTTTCTCTTCAGCAAATCCCTAATGAAGAGTTTCTTGAGAAGCCACCATCTTCTTTCTAAACCATTGCCAGGATTAGACGGGCGATAATTTGATTGTAAAAAGATCTTCCAGTTTCGTACTTAACTCATCATCAATGAGCTTCCATGTAAGTATGGATATGACTATCATACGTGAGATGGCAGAAAAACTCATCATTCTCAAAACTCTCTGAAACATGTTGCACGATTATGATCAATTGTCAAAGGCATCTTTAACAAATGTTCTAGGTCGCCAATTAAGCCAACTATGCATGGTAAGTTCATATTTTCAGGACACTTGAACCTAGTAAAGTGCAATAAATCTGCACATCACAACAAAATTCAATATGAAAAAGAATGAATAAGCTTTCTTATCTGTCCAAAACAAGCTAAGTGTCCTATGTAAACTGTTAACAAAATCCTAATTAGATATCTTTCCTAGCTTATATGAGGGAAAGAAATTGCAGGTAAAAAAATTGAGAAATGCCAAAAATAGTCGTATCAATTTCCTAAATGCAATATCAGATGCATAACTGTCACATATAAGCATCAGTTACTTTAAAGAATAGCAGAAGAGTCATACCATTATCCGTTTTGAGCAGAATATACAAGAATCAACACTTAAATAAGAGATGACTGTATGAGTTCTTAAGACGAAGATATTTGTGGCTTACGTGACCCGCACCTGTCAACTTCGAAAAAAAATTCTAGAGAGTTCTAGTGTTAGCAAATTTGAATCATGACGAAACTCTGCTAAAGTTGAGCATTTGAGTATAAACAAGTATTCTCTCTATATTCTCAACCGTCATGTTTCTATATTCTTCCCATGTTCCTAGTCTCTAGCTTTTGATTGACACTGAGGCTTCGCAAAGGGTGTTCTTCAAACTTGTTTAACAAAGGCAACAGCTTACTCTTGACGATGAGTTTACAGTCAACACTGATCCTTCATGGAGAAATGTAAGTTCATAGGCAAGACAATCAGTTTTGCTATTTTTACAAATATGGGATCCTCTGTCTCACTTGGTCATGCAACCCAAAAGCAGATGCACGCTATCATGAAATTTGAAAGATTTTCTGACCTCACTGTATTTTAGTTCCCTCTACCGTTTCCCCTTTCTATAGGGAACATGAGTAGCACTCATTTCTTAAGTTGTGTTTTCTCAACTACAAAGGAATTGATTAGTCACAGACTTGAATTAGGATCTTCGATGACCAAGAAGCTATGGTGATATGTGAAGGAGAACTGTGACTATTTGGTGGACTGCAAAACGTGCTGGTTTGCTGTGTCGTCTCATTGGTCCCAACCACCTTGTATCTATGATAGAGGTCAATTTCTTCTCTGTTCATATGTCACTGCGGTCTCTTATGGAAGCTTTTCTACTGTTGCCTGATCTTATAATTGGAAATACTATAAATACAAGTCCTTTCACGGGACTCAAGCTGAAAGGAATTCTGTGAGTGTATCCCACTATAGCTATTGTCGTGTTTAACACTATCATACGTTGGTTTTTTCCTAGTCATCTTGGGGTATGCACAAACAGACCCGGGGTGAAGCATTGGATAGGACAATTCAAGCAGTTTTATGGAAATTATTCTAAAAATTTGAATTGTTAGAAGAAAGCGTGGTCTATTATTTAAATATTTTAACACTTCTTCTTATGTTAGTCTGGTCCTTTTGCCTAGTACTAAGCGTGGAATTTAATGGGGAGGTAAATGGAGTTTGAAAAGATGCGAATTCATTATCTCCTCCTCTGATACCATGTGAAATTTTCTAAAAACTTAAACTGTTGGAGGAAGGCGTAATCTATTATTTAGATATTCTAACAATACATATGAGTCCTTTCATGGGACTTTAAGTGGAAGAGAAATTCAGTGCGTCTATCCCACTACAGCTATTGTCGAGTATGCACAAACAGATCCGGGGCGAAGCATCGGATAAAGACAATTCGAGCAGTTCTCATTATGAGAGGAAGAGAAAGTGGGGAAGTTTTCATAGTTGATGCATGTCTAACAGGCCTGGCTTTTATCATTGCCCTTAATGTAATGCTTGTTCGAGTTAGTAAGACACTCGAACTATCTGAGACCGGCAGAAAATTGGCATTTGTACTTGTTCATGAATGTAATCAAGACATAATCTCATATTCTAGGACGTACAACAAAAGATAAAAGGAGCTGAGTAGTCTCATAAGCCTTCAAGAGGAATCTTAAGATTTAGTTTTGTGGTGGAAGGAGTCCTAGGCATCTCTCCAGATCTAGAAATGTGCAAAGGCAAATGTTCAGGATCATAAATGATCTTCTTTTTACGGTTCCGACTCGGTTTGAATTACCATTTTCTACCCTCAAGTTGTGTTATGGCAAAACCTTAGTAAGCTAAACTTCCAGTAAGTTTGTAATAAACCGACGATATTAATTACAATTACGGATAAAATTGCTCATAGACGAGGCACGTGTCATGCCGAGCAATGGCATCAAAGTATGCTTAAGTATCATAAGAGAATTCAAGTATTCTAATTCAGCAGATATGTTTCAAATAACTAGATTAACTGCATATCGTGAGCCTACTGCTTTGAAATCTTGATAAAGTATACATAGCCACGATAAAATAGTTGAACTGCAAGGGAAACAAAAGATCAATAGCATAGATCCTTCAATCTACAAGGAAAACGCTCACCGCCAAATATTCAAAACAGCAAGATTGCAGAATTCGAGAGTAAATTTACAAGAGAAAAGCTTCACTAAGAGTTCAAAGATCGGTACCATTTTTCTTGCTTGAAAGTCTTGCAAGCAAAAGCAAGGTCACCGTTTAGTCACCTTGAGCTCGTAGTACACTGCGCGAACCACCAAAAAATCATAAGTTTACCGTCATTTGTGAATTTTGAAACGGAATTCTTAGATCTATTAGACGAAAAAGAACAACAGTAGCCTACCCCAAAGAAAGAAAATAGAAGAAGAAACGCGCGCGCACATGCAAAGGTTAAAACCCGAATAAGACGAACAAGCAACGACTGATGAATTTTCAAAGCTTCTAAAGGTTCGGCCTCCTTAGATGCATGCACATTGGCGCACACACGGAAGTCGGCATACTCCAGATATTTCACATCTTTTCAAAGGAAAAAAGGAGGAAAATAGCAGGCATAAGCAATAAAAATGACATGTCCATAGAGTGAAGTACCTTGGTTGGAAATTAACCGGACTTGTCGCCTAGCCGGCGGCTCTTTTTTTTTTTCCCTTGACAGAGAGATTAGGGCGAGTACTCTTCTGAGGAAAATGGAGGTGAGAAAAGGCTAAAAGTATGACTCTTTTAAATTACTGATGGCAAGGTCTAAGAGTGATTGCATTACCATCTATGCAATTTCCATTTGCAATTTCACAGCTTGGAAAATCATGCCTAATTAGATGGGTCCATTGTCTCCATTCCTAGAGCCAAATTATATACCAAATATTCACTAGCTGAGTTATGCCTCATATAAGTCGAGCTGATATTATTAAATTATTGGCAGAGTAAGTTTTAGAACAGATCATGATTATAAATTGTACTAATTGTTTTTTTTTTTACAACACAAATGAAGAATAATTGAATAAATTACTTACCAAAAAAAAAATGAATAAATTACATTTAGCATCTCATGAAAGGAGACCAAATGATTTGATGAATAAACATTTTGTTTTTTTTTTTTGAGTTTTTGTATGAATATCATTGTTTTTTTAATAGAACTCGCTAAAGAAATTTGAAGGACGAGTTTCGGCAACAAGTTTCTGTCAAGGAAATTGTATACGCGGAATTTTTTTTCAAGCTACGATCAACAAAAATGGACATCTTTGGCGTTTATTCTTCAAAAATAATTATTGCTGGGGAATTGTTGGCTTTTTGGATTAGCCCAAACTAGATTGTCTTCCAAATGTAGCAGAAAACAAAATGAGGGGGTATGGATGGATGGTATGCTCACGTGACTTTCATCATGCACGTAGATATAGGAACAGACCGACCCCATAATTAATGCCTTCACCGTTCACGTACATGAGTTATGTTTAATTACTACCAGATCCATTCAGCATCAGTCCTAATTACGAGAATCGAGTAAAGACAGTAACAGTGACAAATTGGGAAGATAGGAAGCTGCACCAAAAACATGAAATCTTTCAATTCCTCGTGTATTTATGTGGATAGTTCTCGAGTAATATTGAATTAGGGGTGCTACAATTTCTTTCCCTAGAAGACGAGAGGGCGCTTCTCTGGAGAACTTCAGGAAATTTTTTTAACACATAAAGCAGTTCAACATTATAGTTCATGAAGATTGCGAAGTATCGAGAGCCACTAATTAAACACGACTGCTGACCTGAAAGTATAGTTCCAAGATTGACCATT
The DNA here is from genome assembly GCA_016097545.1 of Eucalyptus victrix. NCBI lineage: Eukaryota > Viridiplantae > Streptophyta > Magnoliopsida > Myrtales > Myrtaceae > Eucalyptus > Eucalyptus victrix. Next base: position 23,951,158 of record CM027844.1, read on the forward strand.
ATGATTTTTCGGACAAGAAAATCCATTGTAGATAAATTTGAACGCATGAGACACTTTTTAATATCGATGCTCAAATAAAACACATGCCAAAATCCGGAAGGGGGATCCAATTTTAAAACATTTTGCAGTAGAGAGTCAAAGTTCCTAGTCCACACACACATGTAGGTTTCTTAACTACTAAAACAGCTCGTTGTACCTAAAATACAGACACCATTTGCATTTATCAAGCTCATAAAACATGAATAAGCCTGAGAAAGATCTGAATGTACTTGTTCATTTATGTTCAAGCCATTATGTTATCTTCCTGGAGATACAACTGAAGATAAAGGAGCCGTAGAAAGTCGCATAGGCCTTCAAGAGGAATCTCATAATCTAGTTTCGAAAGGAAAAGTCGTCGACATCTCTTCAAATCTAGAAATGTGAGAAAGCGATTGTTTAGGATCATAGACCATCATCTATATTCGTTTCTGACTTGGTTAGAATCACCGTTACCTATCCTCAAGTCAGGTGATGAGATAATCCCAGCAAGTTAAGCTTCAAAAAAATCGCACTAATACCAACCACATTGATTAAACTCTGCTATATACACGATTTGCAGATAGAATTGCTGATAGATGAGGCGGGTGCTTCATGCAACACGATGATGTCCCGTAAGCTTAAGTGTCACAAGACAATTTAAAATGTTTTGTTTCAGTGGATATACATCACATAACTAGATTGACTGCATACCTCTATCCCACTACTTCAAAATCTTGACTGATTATACATTACCACGATAAAAAAACTTGAGCCGGAAGGGAAGATCAATAGCATAGATCCTTCGATATGCAAGCAAATTCTCAACGCCAAAAATTCATGAAAGTGGAATAAGAACTTCAATAGTCAATTCGCAAGGAAAAAACTTCATTGAGAGTTCAAAGACAACTACCATTTTTCTTGCTGGTAAGCTAGCAAACAAAAGTGACGGGATCGTTTTATTGCCTGGAGCTCGAAGTACACTACGTCAACCACCAAAATCATAACTTTATTGTCGTTCTGAAATTTAAAACAGAACTTGGAAAGTGACTCGATGAAAAAGAACAACAACTAGCTACCACAAAAAAACTGCGCATCCACGTACAAAGATAAAAGCTTTTGGTCAAACGGACATGATAATAATCCATAGAGTGAATAGGGTACCTTGGTCGGAAATTAACCGGAGTTGTCACCAGTGGGAGTTTTTTTCCCTCGCTGGATAGATTTGGACGATTGTATTTCTCTAGAGATAACGAAAATGTCTGTGAAATAAATGAAAAAAAATTAGGCCTCTTAAATTACTAATGGCCAAAGTTTAAGAGTTATTGTGTTACCACCATTTATGAATTTCAATTCGCAGACATTCCTAACTCGGTAGAACTTGGATAATTTGGGCCACCCTTCTCGTTTATGGAGCCGAATCACTTACCAATTATGTACTGCGTGAGCTATGCCTCGTAGGATGTTGAGGTGATATTATTGAATTATTGGTAAAGTAAACTTCAGAACCAATCACAATTATAAATAGTACAAGAAAGAAATTTTACAAAAAATTCTATCAATGACATTTAGCATCTTATTTATATAATGGGTCAACATGCTTTACTTTTGTGTTGTGTGTGTGTGAGTGTGTGTGTGTGTGTGTTTTATCATTGCTTTTCAACAAAACTCGTTAAAGAAATTTCTAGGACGAGTTCCGGTAATAAATTTCTATCAAAGAAGGTTTTGTATTTAGAATTTTTCAAGCTATAAATGAGAGATCAAAAAGGCTTTTCTTGTATAATTGATCCATCAATAGATTCCATACTTATTTCTCGCTAAGTTATAATTTTAGGATGGACTTAAATATGGCTATTCTAGTTGTCGGAAACTTGATATGGCTATTCAGTACGATGAATAAGAAGACCAAACTTGGTTGCCCTTCAATTATTGCAAAAACCGAAATGTTCGCATGGTATGCTCACTTGCTTTCATGCACGCTAACACTGAAGATAATCCGATCCCATAATTAATGGAACATGTAGGTGTGAGTTAATCTTAATTATGAGGAGGTAAAACGGTAATAATGATCTGGACGAAGCTTTCCAACTAAATTGAATTTGGAGTGTTAAATTTCTTCCCCGCCAAGACGAGAGAGGGCCTCTCTAGAGAACTTCAGGAAACCTTGTCTAAACCATTTAATTTAGAAGTTGAAGCACTCAATAACTTAACTATTTAAATTTTTTTAAATAACATTTTATTAGGGGTGAGAGGTTACATATTCCACATTTCACCTGTCTAAAAGGTTCACTAATTTTTAGAACTAGAATCATATCTTGTAAACTTGAGAACTTAGAACCGATCACCTACTTTGTCACAAGTTCCGTGGTCAGTTCTAGGGTCTACGCAGGTTCCACTTGTACTCTTAATTGAATGATTGTAGTGATTCATCATTGTTAATGACTACTATTTGCAACAATCTATAGATCACAACTCTTATTTACCACATGAAAATTATAACATATTAACATAGTAAAAATTCCAGTCATGGATATTACTAGAAATGGAAGCCCAAACTAGTGATTTTAGAATACACAATTCTCATTGGATGTCCTCATTGGATGCTATGAAATGCCGCAATGTCACGTGAAGACATAAAACAAGAAAAAGAAAAAGATTTGTTCTAGGTCCTACTTTCACTTGGAATTTGAAACTTACTCATCGGAATAGGTTCCCCAATTTTTGGAATTCAGAACTTATTATGCATATCCTAGAACCTAGAACCAGAGTAGTTCCAATCTATCCGATTTTAGGTTTTCGATTTTATCTTGAAATCATGCTCACCGCTATATTTATTGGTGAAACTTCGATCATCTTTGAATGACTTTGTATTCTAGAGTAGGCAATAATAATTTTTTTTTTTACATGTTGAATGTGCTCAATGTTCTCGGATAAAATAAAAGTTAGTTCGAATACACTTTATTCAATGCAAATAAGGTTTTTCCATACTCGCCAATTATTAAATCATTCCATGCATTAATGCACACACCCTTTAGATTGCGTTTAGCAATGAAGATAAAATTTAGGATAGAATAATATCTTATGCTGTATTTAGTGCTTACTCAAGACAGGACAAAGTCGAATATAATGGATATAAATCGGATAAAGTTATCTTATGGGGAATGTGAGATCAATGTAGATAGAATTTCTAATATCTCGTAAAAGGAAAGCTATTTTTCACAAATTATAAACTCCTTAAATCAACAGATTTTAAATTATATTTCAACATAAATAATATTTAAATTCTAATATAAGAAATTCAAAATACCAAAAAAATAAAAATTATTTTTTTAAATTTGATCTTGTTTGTATTTATATATTCGAATTTAATTTTACATTATAATATAAATTCAATATATAAATATATATTTACTACAAATTTTAGGTGTTTTGGTATTTTAGGTACATTAGTATAGTTTTCTATTTAATAAAATTTTATTATAGAATGATGGAAGGGGAAGAAAGAAATAGAAAAAAAAGAAATTAAATAGAGTGGAAAATAAAATAAAAAAGCAAATAAAAATAAGTTAGACAAGATTGTAGTGAGAAATTTCTACCATCTCCATTTATAAAATTTGTGATTTATTTATGTTGATATACCGTTTATATCCAACAATATATATATATATATATATATATAATATAATATAATATAATATAATATAATATAATATAATATAATGTGAATATATTCGATTTTATTATTACAATCATCAACTAATAGATAAGATATAACAAAATCTCATGAATTTCATATCATATCCTATCTAGTTCTATCTTGATTAAAAATCCAAATGACCAAACATAGCTTTAGAAGATTGTGCATATCTTAGTAAGGTCATTGCTCTCTTGCCATTTTTATGTGCCATAAAAACGAAGACATTAATCATCCAACTATTGATCAAATAGATTGACTAAAATAATTTATAACAGTAAAAGCACTATAGATGTAAGGGAATTTAGAAAGGAAAGCCGAACTTTAACTAGATTTAATGCAAAGATGCATACATAATTATTTTTAACAAGACATCGGTTTAAAATGCAAGTTTATAAAGATTGCCAAGTATTTGAATCTTTTTAGTATATATGAAGAGCCACTAATTAAACACGTGTGACCTCAAAGTATATTTCTGAAAACTGAACAATGCTTTTCTGAAAGAAAATCTATTGCGAATAGATAAGTTTTGGACACATCAGTTATCTATTGACACTCAAATTTTACCGACAAATTCATTATATATTTTCTAGAAGGCATGATAGTTCATTAATCCCTAGGTTTCCGTTCACGTAAGTCATCCACGCATCCCATAACCTAAGTAGCACGGACACGTCACATGGATACATGACACGACATGACACGATGCGTCGACACTTCATTTCTAAAAAATAAAGAATTCCGATACGTTGGGATACGTTGTATATTAAATGAATATTTTTAATTAATTTGATTCAGATTCATAAATAAATAATTAATTAAAAAATCCCTACAATGAATTTATACTAATATATCTATATATATATATATATATATATATATATATATATTTGGTAACTTAGGGAACCCCCGTAAGCTGGTAGCCCAGCGAGGTAAACCCTGGAGCAGGTAGAGTCACCACCACCCTTGCTTGTCGGGTAAGTCGTGGGTTCCTTTCCGACAAGGCAGACAACGCAGGGAGTCGAACACTGGACCTCTCGTGAAAAGAACAAGTGCTTAACCAACTACGCCGCCACCATGGGTGGTGAATTTACATTCATTGAAAATTCGAAAAACATATTCATAGTTAATGTGTATCAATGTTTGGAAACATGTTTTTAACTTTAACAAAAGTTATTGATGAAACTAATTATTAATAAGAAATTAGAATCAATTTATTTAAATAAATCCACGATCTTCTACAATTGACCAAAATTTATCATTATTCAAAATTCAAAATTTTTATTTTTTAAAATTATTTTTAAATGGCATTTATTTAGTTTTCCGTTTAAAAAAAAATCCCCACACTCCCGCTTTTTACTTTCCCTTGTCCATTTCCCCCCACCCCCAAATTTGTTACATTTTTATTTCCCTCCCCCACCAACTGATAGTGACGGCTAACCTGTCACTTCCCCTCCCTAGCTCCCCCAAAATTAAAACTCACGATCTCCTCTTTTATTTATTTTTTAGTTCTCTTATCAAAACCCTAGCCAGCCCTCCTTTTCCTCCTCCTCCTTGCCACTCGCCGCACGACTCCCTTCCCTCTCCTCTTCCTCTTGATCCTTCTCCTCCTCCTCGTCGCACAACCGCCTTCCTCTCTTCTTCTGTCTCTCGCTGTCTCTCGCCGTCGCTCTCAGCCTCATTGCGGGCTTGCCGTCGCTCATGGCTCGTCTCTTATCCCTTGCTCTTGTCTCTCGCCTCTCACCATCACTCGCAGCCTTGTTGCGGGCTTGCCGTTGCTCACAGCTCATCTCTGCTCCGTTGCCCTTGCCTCTTGTTGTCGCTCGCAGCTCGTCTCGGCTCGCTCGCCCTCACTTCCACCCTCCATCTTCCAGACACGCATGTCAAAACGTGGTTAAACACGTGTTGGAAAATCTGACGCATGTTGACCGCATGTTCGACCGTGTCGACGTGTCCAACACGCTTCGACACGTGTCGGACACGATGCGGAAGCACATACAACTGCTTCATAGCCCATAACAATGGGAGATTGAATTCTTATCATTCTATCATCCTATATTTCTTTTATTTGTCAAGCTTCTTTTATACTTTTGAACTAGGGATTTTATAGTTTTTAATATCTTGAGCCCGGCAACCTAATATTTGACCAATAGAGGTCGGAAAGCCAACCAATTTGCTAGTCCAACCTGGCATATTCAACAAAGCCCATTTAGGCTTTTTAGCCCAATCCAAGCCTAATAAACTTAATTTCTTGATCCACCAAGCTCCCTAACCCAACCTCAGTCCAATGAGGACAAAATATTAAGATCAAGGATAGCTTGGGCCCACCAAGCCTGGCCCCACCCAGTGTACCAAGCCCTCATTGGTTGGCCTCCCTCTCACTCTTTTTCCCTCAAATTCCTAATCAAAAGCTAGGTGAAAACCTTAACTTTCCAACATCCCTCTATGACCTTAGCACTTTTTCATTTGCTCTAGGGGACAAATTGTACTTGAGATGATGTCAAGGTGGAAGACCACCTTCCTTTCCTTCCCTTTTCTCTCTTGCTTTTGTTATTTAAAAAGCCCCCTCTCTCTCTTTAGGCATCTATATCTAATCACTCACATACACACTCCCAAAACATTCTCAACATCTCTCTCTCTCTCTCTCTCTCTCGACCCCTTTCTCTTATTGCCATCATTTACAGTAATTCATTAGTGTAAACACTTTCTTTTACCTCAATCGAAGTATGATAAGGGTCCTTACTTCTACCAAATATTCCTATTTGGGAAAAAGATGTGAAATTAGGAGTAAGCATCGGTTAAGGGTTAACCTTGGATTGATCTTAGACTTGACCAACTCCATCAACACACACACATTCTGAGTGATCACACACACATTCTTTGTCCAAACCTGTGGCATCCCAAAATTCTATGACAAGCCATAAGGTGTGTTAAAGTCTCTAATTAAGTGATAAAATTTTCCTTGACTTATACTTTAGTCATTAGCTTTTTTATTGAGATGATTTGTGCATGTGATTGTGAAAATTTAAATTTGATAGATTAATAATTTATGCTTGGCCATGTACTTTATAAATTAAATTTCAATAAATGAAATAAGACTTTGGCCAAGATGAAAATTGAAATTTAAAACTATTTATAGAAGAAACTCAAAAAAAAAAAAAAGGGAAAAAGAGGGTCAAAATACGATTGGGCCTTAAGCCCAAGAGTGGAACTTTAATGGGCCAAGTTGGCCGGCCCATTGAAGCCCACAAGTGAGCTGTCGACCAGCCCAAGAGGAGGCCCAAGAAGTGGCCGGATGGCCCAAGCCCAAGAAGCCCAAACCCAATTCAAAATTCAATATGACAAGTGGCAAAGGGGAAGGCCATGCATTGGTTGGTTTGTAGGCAAAGCAATCATTACTAATCATGAGAGTTTAGGGGTATAAGAAGGGAAGAGAGAGAAGGGTGGCTGGTCATTTGCTTGCCCAAAGAGAGAGAGAGAGAGAGTTGTGCGAGAGAGAGAGAGATCGTGCGAGAGGAAGGAGCGGCCGAGAGAGAGGAAGGAGGGAGTCGCCGTCGCTTGCCGTCCGTCCGCCTTGATCGCTGCCGTGTGTTGTCGACCGACCAGTCTAGAGGCAAGTGGGAGTCCTCTAGCTTCTCTTTCATGCTTGTATGTTGTTTGCATGTTGAACTTTTGGTTGTTAGATGGGAAAAACCAAAGCATGGATGAGTTGTGTGTGAGTGGTGTGACTGTTCTTGCTCGGATCATGTGAGTCAGTAACTTGTTTGAGCTTGCATGTGTGTTTGGAGTCCGATTTTGACTTCGATGTCTTCATGAAAGTTGTAGCTAACATCTTTTGCTATAACATAATAAAATTTCGTGGAAAATGATGGATATTTGAGGGGTTAAAGTCTCATCTTACAGAGACCTCAGATCTGGAGAGTTTTTACTGACCTTTTGCTGGATTCATGGTTGCATGTTGGTTTTTGTTGAGAATATCACTTCAATTTCTTCATGAAAGTTGTAGGGAACATCTTAAAATACAACATAATCAAATTTGAAGTGAAATGAACAAGTATAGCTTGGTAAATCGACTAGATCTTGAAGACGATGATTCTGGTGATGTGTTCCGAGACACCCGAGACTTCAAGGACCTAAATGATGATTATACTTTGATTATTTGACCTAGATCTCTTCATAAAACTTATAAAGGACATCTTGACACATAACATATCCGAATTTCAGAGAAAACGAAAGAGAATAGGTAGGTTAAAACTTCATATTTCGGAGATGGAGGCACTGGACGATGCGGTAACGGGTCCGGAAGTTTCGTGAGGTTGAATAAAATAATCTATAAGGAATCTAGCTTGGAGTTCTTCATGAAAGTTGTACGAAAATGTTTTGGCTATAATCTAGTAAAATTTCATAATTTTTGGAGGCCAAATGGATATTTTAATTGAATTTATTCGGAAACCGTGCATTCTGGTTTCATCCGAGAAGCATAGGATGTTTTGTGAAAATTATGAGGTTTCGAAAAAAAAATTCAATTTGGCCATGAATTTTGCAAGTAATTATCATCCTATGGGTTTGTTTAATAATTTCTTGAATTTTGATAATTATGGGAATTTATAGTTATAAAAAAATAATAAGATAATAAATAAATAAATAAATAAATAAATAAAATGAATTAATAAATAAAATGAATTATTTTATTGGCCATAAATTCCATTTAAGTAACTCATGTTGCATGTGTGATAAAGTCTTGGTATATGTATGACATTGAATTGGGATGTATATGTGATAAAGTCTTGATATATGTATGGCATTGAATCTAAATGCATGTATGAATTTCATGCCAAGTATGATTTGTTTGATGTCATGCCATGTGCCATGTTAAAATGAGATTAAAATACTGGTAAACATGGATGATGGTAAATGAGGAGATGGTTGTGATGACGGATGATGCTCTGAATGTGGGGGGCCAGAAGCCCTGTCGGAGGTTTCTGCCCAAAGGGAAATGCCTCGCAATGCCAAGATTGGGGTGTGAGATGCCCGGCTAGGGAGTGTAAATACCGAAAGCCCTGTCGGAGGTTTCTGCCCGAAGGGAATGCCTCGTGATGCTAGTTGAGATGCGAGATGCTCGGAATGTGGGGTGCCGGATGCCCGGTGGCCTGAGAGGCTGAATGCTGGAAGCCTCAGAGGTCTTTGCCCGAGGAGATAAATAAAATGATGATATGCATGATAATGAAGATATGCATAATGATATGCCTGATGATGAGGATGATGATGTGGCATGATGATATGCATGATGATATGCATGATAATGAAGATATGCATAATGATATGCCTGATGATGAGGATGACGATATGCATGATGATGATGATGATGATGATGATGATGATGATGATGATGATATGGTATGGTGATATACATACTTGATATGATGATGCACTTGTACATGTTATGACTATGATAATGATGCATGATAGTATGCGCATGGTTTTAAGGTAAGTAACGCCTGCAATGCATGTATGATTTGTATGATGCATTGAATTGTTATTGGATTCCTTATCTGCTGAGTAGTTGTACTCACCCCTTTTGGGGATAATATTTCAGATTAGCCAGTATGCCGCTTCCTGCCGTCACGTGAGGTATATTTTACGGGTTATCGTCCTACGTTGAGGTAGAGTGTGAGGAGTTCGGTTGTTCTTCCGTGCCTGGACTCACTTACATACACGTGCGCTGTCTTGTCATGTACGACATAGGCTTGGCTGGGGGCCCGGTCGTTCAGGAGTTTGTTTCTGTCCACGTTCGCTGCGATGGGGTGATGGGAAGGATGCTGCCACCACCATCGCCTGACGCACCGGACTGGGTGTGAGACCTGAGTGTGACGAGTAGGGGCTGTGTTTTTTTGGGAGTTAGTAGCCGACACATATGATGGGAGGTCATACGCATGTGATGTAGAGGGTCGAGGATCTTTTTGAGGTTTTAGGTTGGACATGGCAGAGTCCTAACTTTTCCTTGTTATGTATCGACCCGAAAAGAAGTCCCATCGTGAAAGAATATGTAAATAAAGTGTCGTGGCTTGTCTGTAAAAATCATGGTGATTAGTGGTGTGTATTGGTATCATGGATTGGTAGGGGGAGAGATGATGATGCTTTATTTTGCTTCTGCTAATGAGTCGTGTTGGAACCGCTTTTAAAAAAAAAAATGCCTGTGAATAACGACGCTTTTGTTATAAGTATAAGTAGAAAGAGGGTAATAAGGTGTAACACTGGTGCTTGTGGCGACCGCTGAAAGGTTCGGGGTGTCACAAAAACACGCACATTCTGAGTGATCACACAGATCTGCCCAACCCTATCAACATACACACACACACACACACATGTTGGTAATATGGCTTCGAAATTGGGTAGAACAATGAAATCGGATTGAGTAAAACAATTCGAACTTTGAAGCGTGATATCACTTTCTTTAAGAATTTATTTGCTCCACAACGTTGTTAATGGTCACCGGCAAAAATCCTCTAAGATACAATAAAGTCTCGGATGAGAATACTAGATAACAATTCAAGTATTTCTCCTAGGTCTCTCTAAGAAACAATCGAAAAATTGGCTGCTGTTTTTTAAAAAGAAAACTTGAAAATTGACCACATTTTTTCTTTCCGAAAAATGACAAGTATATATATGAAACAGTCTTGCAACTCTTCGTGAAAATTGCGAACAAACACGTCTTTAGAAAATTATTTGGATAAACAAATGCGACTCTTCGGAAGAAGTCGAAAACGAACAATTGCAACCCTTTGGGAAAAGTTAAAACCGAATAAGTAATTTTTCAAAGGTTGTCTTAAAAAGACACAAACAAAATTCGGAATAATTATAATTTTTTGATAGAATTTCGAATTTTCATTTTATATATTTTATTTCCGAAATTCTCAAAATAAAAGACAACCTTTTTTTTTGGGCGAAAAAATAAAAGACAACCTTTGAGTTTAATGAAAAATTAATGACAAAGAAATTAAAAAAAATTAGAATAAATAATAAAGGGATTAGTGTTAATTAAACCGCGGGCGCGCATGCGTGCTAAGTGCTAAGTGCGCCAAGTAATCACACACTCGCACCCGAGTATGGTGGGGTCTAGCCCCACCCAATCATTCTTTAAGTATATAAAGAAAAACCCGCACTTTTAAATTAGTCCACTCCTTCCCACTTTTCCTATGTGGGACAAAGAAAACACTATGTTTGTTTTAATAAACAGACCTCAAACAATCCCCCACTTTGTTTGTAAAATAAGGATTTCAAAATTAAAATTTTAAATACCATACAACCAAAATTTCAGTAAGATTAATATACATACATAAATGTCTCTTTCGAATTAAACCTTTACGTAGTGCAAGTATATCAAAGCTCTATCAAAGTCACAAGTAGCTTGGCTTTAAACTTGTATTTTTATGTAATAGAACTAGACATACCACACATATACTAACCTCTTGTTTCAGCAAGAAGTTCTATATTACTCCGCACTATTATGGCCTTGTGCTTGGTCCTGTTTCATGAGCTTTTTAGAAAGTAACTCTCACTTTCGTAAGAAGCAGCACCACTTCTAAGCTCATATAGGTGAAATATCTACCATGTGTTTCTGCTACTATCAACACATTACAAACTTGTATCATACTTCATTAATAATTCAATTCAGCCTACAAAACGTAATAGACGATACTGACTTCTTATATCAGGGCTATGTCAGTATCAAATAATCACATTCAATAACTCGTTCTTACCCATTAAACCTTATAACTAGTGATGTTCTAGAAAAATGTTGAGTTACCATTATTGATGATTTCAATTAAGGGGTTTTAGCCCAATTTCTTGTGAGGTCGTTATTACCATGTCTTGGTAAAGCCTTCGTCAAAGGATCGGTAAGATTTTTACTTGACCTCACATAATCAATTCTTATGGTACCATCTTTAATCAATTGTCTCACATATTCATGTCTTAGATTAATGTGTTTACACTTACCATTATAGGTGCTACTATAGGCTCTTGCCAAAGTGGCCTGACTATCACAATGGATAGAAATATGAGGCATATGACTAGGCCATAATTTGATATCCAACAATAAATTTCTAATCCATTTAGCCTCTTTCCCAGCTGCCGCCAAAACAATAAATTCATATTCAATTGTTGAGTGAGTTATACATGTTTGTTTCTTGCTCGCCCAAGATACAGTACCTCTAGCTAGTGTGAAGATCCATCCAGAAGTGGAACACTCATCTTCCACACTTGTAATCCAACTAGCATCAGTGTATCATTCTAATACAGCCAGATAATTATTGTAGAACAATCCCAAATTTTTAATTCTCTTAAGATAACCAAAAATTCTAGTAATAGCTCTCCAATGTTCTATACTTGGATTACTAGTATACCTACTCAACTTGCATATAGAATAAGCAATATCGGGTCTAATACAGTGCATCGCATACATTAAAGACCCTATAACACTTGCACACTCTAGTTGTGCCATCGCTCTACCAGTATTATAATTTAATTTAATACTGGAATCTAATGGAGTACTTATTTCTTTAAAACCAAGATGTTCAAATTTATTTAATAATTTTTCGACATAACTACATTGGCTTAAAGAATAACTCCCACTATTTTTCTTAACTTTAATGCCTAAGATGATATTTACTTTACCCAAATCCTTCATTTTAAATATGGAAGTTAGATACTTCTTAGTCTCATTAATTCCAGTCATATTCGTTCCAAAGATAAGCATATCATCAACATACAAGTACACTAAAACACCATACTTCCACTTTTCCTATGTGGGACAAAGAAAACAATATGTTTGTTTTAACAAACAAACCTCCAACAACACACACACACACACACACGCACACACACATTCTTTGTCCAAACCATAGATCACTCCTCTTCTTTTTTCCACCATTTAAATAAAATCCCAGTTGCCTCTCTTCGCTAGATCTCTCACCTTTACTCGCTTGCCTCATGAACACAACCCACTCACCTCTCTTCTCTCGTCACACGACTTGCAGCTCTGTTGGTGAGTTCTTGGTTTGTGCTTGATTTGAGAGTTTTAAGCTCATGTTAGTTCTTGGTTTGTGTTGGGAATTTATTTTTTCACTTTCGCTTCTCGGTTTGTGCATGATTTTTTTTTTTTGGTAAAGCGGTTTGTGCATGATTTGAGAGCTTCAAGCTCATGCAATTTCCTGATTTGTGTTGGGTATTTATATTTCCCTTTTCACTTCCTAGTTTGTGCTTGATTTAAGAACTTTAAGCTAGCTAGAAAAATCTGTTTTTTTTTTTTTTTTGGGTGATGATAATGCTTTCTAATTTACCATTGCTCACTGTTTAGTTGCTCAAAATCGTATATTAAATGAATATGTTATTTGAAATAGCAGCTTTGTCCTTTCAAGAAATGCAAAAAACAAAAAAATTATGCTTGGTCCCGAGTTGATTGTAGAATCAGATAAGACCCATAGGGTCGGGCCAATCCTAGATTGGTCCCTGGTCCCAAAAATTGGGAATCAACACTATGAAGATTGGTCCTATCTAGACTATACTTTAGTCTTATGCGCAATGGAGAATAGAATGAGAGCCACTAGTGGGATCATTTGAATTAGTCATGGTCTACCCATCATGGGCGATCCATCTCAGTTAAAAAGTCCAAGAGATAAATTGGCAAATCCGCTGAGGTGATTCCACAAGATATGGGTAATGTACATGTCCAATATCTAGGAAATGCAATCAATACCATTAGGATAACTTGAGGCTTTTCGAAGGATGCCCGCTAGTTTCTGAGTATTTCTCCTAGTCTCCCAAGAAAGTCAAAGTTTTACCGGGGTTTCTAATCACAAAACTCTATAAAATGTGCTTTCCCACTTTCCTGTGCTAAGCTGTTGCAACTTTTAGTTCTCGACAACTCTCAAGGGGGATCATTATGCTGATCTGCATAAGCGTTTACGTCTAAAGATCTTAGCTAGGACAAATTTCTCCATTTTTCACGCAGCATAAAGAGTAAGAAACTCTCAAAAAAGGGTTGTACTTACTCTCTGCCATACCCGTTTACTCCCTCTCTTCTTCTTCCCTCCCTGCCCAATTGCTTAAAAGCGCAACGGGGACTTGTATGCTCTGGCCACTGCCACTGGCTCCACATTCGAAAACAAAAACCCCTTGACCATGTTATTAATCATTTTTGTTGTAGTCGGAGAAGTAAAATCACCAATCTCAATCTCAGAAGTGATCCATGTTCTTCGTCTCCTGGGCATATCCTGTTGAATATTTTGGCAAATTTGAAATATTTTAAAAAACAATGGCTTTGATCAAAGTCATAGTCGCCATGAAAGTCATTACTATTTTGATAACTATATAACAGCCTTTTAACGGTCAAGTAATGGCATTATAGTAGCTTTGTAATGATTATTTCTTCATAAACTCTATTATTTTACAATGACTTTATAATGGTCACCTCTCTGAATTGATAAATATTAAACTTTAAACCACAATCCTTAAAAGACACACCGAATTAAAAAAGTAGTTTTCTTTCCTTGTCATTGTTTTATATACACATTACGTTGTTCCTATTTCTTCTATTATTCAGTACGGAATAAAGAATAAGTCTATTTAAGAGAATAGTAATTAGAGCCTATAACACCAAGTTTTATATATTAAAGGTTGGAATTATCCTTAAAGACAGTATTTGCACACCTCAAATATTTGATATTATTTTTTTTTTAGACAAATCTCCAGCACTTTCTTGTTTTTGATATTTTCTAATATTTTTCCAACATATCCTAGTACAGTTTTCCTTTATTCGCGCTCTGGAGCCTCCAGAAAAGAACTCAAGCTGAACAGATGGCACCCACATCACCACAATTGACAAAGACTCCAAAAAACCACATCCAGAATTAGGTACAAAGGCTAATGTACACCAGAATATAACATCCTCTCCGATGTCCATATTAAAACAATCAGAAACCAACCCAAACTCACAAATGTAATAAAAAACAAAAAGTAGCTGTCCGAATCCTGCAATTCAATGAAATCCTAAAACAGAAACACTTCGACTTAACCTGACAGCAACTAAAAGGAAAGATTCCTTCACGGAAGGGAAAGGTAATGAATTGTCTCAAGCTAAAATTTTTCGAACTGGACGACATAGTTCAATAAAGTACAAAGCAATTCAAGCATCTCCGAGCACTGCTCTCTTAACTCATGATTCTTCTTCATGTAGATTGTTAATGTCCCCTAGCTGATGGAACTTGGTCCTTTGCGCTGTTTTGCTGAAGCGCCCGGGTGGCAGCTGAATATGATGCTGACAGAACAATAAAAATCCGTAAGATATAGCTAGTCATTTACAATTCTACTAGCGCTAAAAAAACAGGGGATTTGTACATTCTGCTTTTACATTTTCTTTGGCTGATTTCATTGACCCACCAATTCATGACAGGTCGATTTTCATGGAAATAATTGACAACAGTTTGAAAGAATATGATCGATGCGCATCTGCATGACATCAGCCAAAATAACAGGTTTTTTTGGACCGTCGCAAAACTAATGACTTGGTAAATGCATCTGAACCGATCTACTTGGCAATGGTATGCAAATTAAAGCAACAACTTAAAGTGCGATATTTTAATCTGGGGAGGAGGCGTTGGAGAGGAGTTAAAGATTAGAACGACCTTTCCAAAGGTGAAAGTGTAGCCGACTAATAGCAGAACCTGCAATTTTAGGAGTTGCATCGAAAAGCATATCCTCCGGTGTGTCCTTCAGCTCTTGAAAAACATCACAGATGGTCTTGCCATTCTCAAAGTAGATGTACTCATTCGGATACTTTGTCCTCCCTCCAGCATGGAACTCAAATTTGTAGGGACTAATGTACTGCACAATGGAACATTAAAGATGAATTACTTTACAAAATTTCGATTCATATGGTCCTCTTCTATTTTTCTCTCTTAAATCCTTCCAGGCTAAAAAATAAATAAAAAATAAGTACAATCAGTTACTTACTTTAGAGTTGTTGCATTCATTGCAGCTGCAAAGAATCTTTGGCCCTTTTATGACACCACGAAGAATTATCTGTGGAACTCCGTATGTCAAGCGTCGAAGAAAGAAATATAAAAATTAATAAGAAAAAAATCTTTAAATAGACTTAAAAATAACTATATGAGCAAGAACTTACATCACGACTCCTCAAAATATACTTCACTGGAGCACCATCAAATATTCCAGTTGATAATAAATTATGGATGGATGATAGGAATGCGTTAGGGTGAGGCTGAATAGTCATCTTTGGCTTCTCTCTTCTAGAAGCTTTTTGTTTTTTTGGATTCGCTGCCAAATTCATATTGCTCTCTCGAGAAGGATGAGCCTTTGGCTCAACTGTGCCCACTTGACTGGCTGGCCTTGAAGATTGAGCAAAGTTTTGATTGTCTAAAATTGCCTTGTTATTGGCAGTGACTGTAACTTGTCCAAAAACAACGACATTTCCTTTGTGCTTATCATTGCAATCTAAGGTTTGATGCACATTGCATCCACCGTTGCGAATCACATGCATTGGTATGTTATTTTGATAAGCATTCACCTCGATAATGTTCATCTGGCTAGTTGCCCCTGACAAATTAGCATATCTTGGATAGTCGTCAATTGCCCTGTTATAAGCAATGGCCGTGCTAGATGCATGTTTAGGTTCTTCATCGGCTCTGCTAGAAACAATGTTCTCCTCGTAGTTGCGACCTAAGGTGAGCCGCAGGTCCAATCCTTCATTGCGACTCCTGCGACTCACATCCACTGGTGTGTTACTCCCATCCTTTGTCTGAGGTGGATGACCCAAAGACAAGAAGCTGGCATAGCACTTATTACAGACAACAGTCCTCAACAATCTTCCGTCATCAGCCTTTCCCAAAATGTTGCTTATCGGCGCAAACATGACATTGTCAGAATCATGAACGCGATTGAATTTTGTCTTTAGGATTTCACGAAAATGGTGAGAGTGCGATGAGGCATTACCTTGACGTGCATTCTTGAAATCGTTCCTTTTCGCCCTCATACCACCGACACCAAGTGACGAATCAACCATGTACGGATATTGCGAGGGTCTCGATACAAGTTCACCTTGAACTTGACCTCGAATCAATGGATAACTGGAGGCTTTGTACAATGGATAAGCATTCCGGTGCATAAAATTCGGACTGGTGAGTGCAGCTTCAACTGCTTTTCTCTTGTTACTCGACATTCCAGGCCGGGTTACACCCGTTAACCACGGATAGACGCGCTTCATATGTCTTCTTGGAATATAATAGCTTTGTTCAGCATATTTGCTCCATCCGTTGTCCTTTCCCATTGGAAAAAGTTCACGCTCTAGAAAATAATGAAAAAATATTATTAATTGGGGACAGATGACTGATTGACAAAAAAAAGAATCGAAGTATTTTAAAAGTAAGAGAAGTGAGCACTGCCAGTGAAAAAAAGTATACTTCACCTAGCAGAATGAAAAACATTAACTCATGCATAGGATGTACATTGCTGAATTGACATAAGGCGCTCGTGATAAAGTAACGGCAACTATAGCAATTTCATAGAACAAGATGTCGCTTATGATAGCATAATCAAAGTAGTTGGACTGTTCGCGTAAAAAAGCCAAGTGTCCTATGGAAACTGTAAACAAAATCCTTATTAGATATCTTTCGTAGCTTATATGCAGGAAAGAAACTGTGGATACAAAATTGCGAAATACCAGAAATAGTCATACCAATTACCTAAATGCAATATCAGATCATACCTGTCACAACGAGTTACTTCAAAGAATAGCAGACATAAGAGAGTCATACCAGTTTTCATTTTGAGCAGAATATACAAGAATCAAAAGTTAAATAAGAGATAAGTGAATGACCTATTAATAAGATGTTTATGGCTTACTCGTACCACACCTGTCAACTTCAAAATAAATCTAGAGAGTGTCTAGTGTTAGCAAATTTGAATTGTCAGGAAACTCTGCTAAAATTTGAGCATTTGACTTTAGACAAGAATTCTGTCTACATTCTCAACCATTATGTTTCTAGATTCTTCCCATGTTCCTAGTTTCTGGCTTTTGATAGACCCCAAGGCTTCACAAAGGGTGTTCTTGAGACTTGGTTATCAAAGGTAACAGCATACTCTGGACAATGAGATTACAGTCATCAATGATACTTCATGGAGAAATGTAAATTCATAGAGAAGACAATCAGGTTTGTTTTCTTTACAAATATGGGATCCTCCATCACGCATGGTCATGCAACCCAAATGCAGATGCACGCTAGCATGAAAGTTGAAAGATTTTCTGACCTTTCTGTATTTTAGTTCCCTCTACTATTTCCCCATTCTATAGGGAACATGAGCAACACTTATTTCTCAAGTTGTGTTTTCTCATTAATTTTAACTACAAACGAATTGTTTACTCACGGACTTGGATTATGATCTTCGACAATCAACATGCAATGGCCATATATGAAGGAGAACTACGACTATTTGGTGCAGTGCATAACCTGCTGGTTTGCTGCGTTGACTCATTGGTCCTGACAACCTTGTGTCTATGATAGGGGACGAGTTCTTCTCTATTCAAGCGCCACTGCGGGCTCTTATAGAAACTTTTCTATCGTTTCATGATCTTTTAATTGGAAGTACTATACACACGAGTCCTTTCATGGGATTTAAGTTGAAAAAAAAAAAAAATTCAGTGCGTGTATCCCACTACAGCTATTGTCGAGTTTAACATTGTCGAATGTTGGTCTTCCCTACTCATCCTGGAGTATGCACAAACAGACACAGGGCAAAGCATCGGACAATTCTAGCAGGCTTGGCTTTCATCGGTGCACTTCCATACGATGCCTGCTCAAGTTAATTAGAGGCGCGAACCATCTTAGGGCGGCAGAAAATTGGCATTTGTACTTGTTCATGAATGTAATCAAGACATAATCTTATATTCTAGGACATTCAACAAAAGATAAAGGAGCTGAATAAACTCTCATAGGCCTTCAAGAGGAATCTTAAGATTAGTTTGTAGTGGAAGGCGTCATAGGCATCTCTGCAGGTCTAGAAATGTGCAAAAGCAATCGTATGATCTTCTTTTTACGGTTCCGACTTGGTTTGAATTACCATTTTCTACCCTCAAATCAGGTGTTGATAATATCCTAGGAAGCTAAACTTTCAGTAAGTTTGTAACAAACTGACAACATTAATTACAATTACCGATAAAATTGCTCATAGACAAGGCGTGTGTCGTTCAACGCAATGGTGCCAAATTAAGCTTAAGTGTTATAAGACAATTCAAGTATTCCATTTCAGTAGATAAATTTCAAATAACTAGATTAAGTTTCAAATCGGGAGCTTACTGCTTCAAAATCTTGGTTAAGTGTACATAGCCACGATAAAATAGTTGAACCGCAAGGTAAAATAAATCCTTCGATCTACAAGGAAAACGCTAAGAGCCAAAAATTCAAAACAGCAAAATAACAAAATAACAAAATTCGAGAGTAAATTGGCAAGAGAAAAGCATTCCTGAGAGTTCAAAGATCAGTACCAGTTTTCCAGCTTGAAAGTCTCGCGAGCAAAAGCAAGGTCACTGTTTCGTCACCTCGAGCTCGTAGTGCACTGCGTCAACCATCAAAAAATCAAAAGTTTACTGTCATTTGTGGATTTTCAAATGCAATTCATAGATCTACTAGGCGAAAAAGAACAACAATAGCCTAATACCAAAAAAAAAAAAAAAAAAAAAAAGGCCCACACACGTACAAAGATTAAAACCTGAATAAGTCAAACAAGTAAGGACTGATCCATGGAGAGAGACATGTAGTGAGGTAGAAAGACCAAGCTCAAACGATAATGAATTTCTAAGCTTGTAAAGGTTTTTTTTTTTTTTTTTTTTTTTGGTCGTAAATAGATGATTTCATTCAAGTTATAGAAACAGAGCAATCCCAAACTAAGGCTTCAGAGCGTACAAGATCCAAAAGGGTTTGGGGAGGGGAAACAGCCCAGTTTGGGGATAAAGTGCCTCGACCATGGTCTCCATAGATGCATGCACATTGGCGCACACACGTACAAGTTGGCACACTCCAGATATTTCTCATCTTTCCAAAGGGAAAAGCGAGGAAAAAAGCAGACATATGCAATAAAAATGACACGGTCCATAGGGAGAAGTACCTTGGTTGGAAAATAACCGAGGTTGTTGCCGGCCGGCGGGTCTCTTTTTCCTTGACACAGAGATTAGGGTGAGTGCTCTTGTGACGAGAAAAAATGTAAGTGAAAGAAAGGTTAAAAGGGTTACTCTTTTAAATCACTAATGACAAGGTCTAAGAGCGATTGCATTACCTTCTATGCAATTTCCATTTGCAAACTTCATAACTTGGAAATACGTGCCTAATTATGTGGGCCCGCTCTCTCCATTCCTAGGGCCAAATTATGTACCAAATGTGAACTAGCTGATTTATGCCTCGTACAATGTCGAGTCAGTATTATTGAATTATTGATAGAGTAAATTTCAGAACAAATCACGATTATGAATTGTACAAAATGTTTTGTTTTACAACACAATTTAATAATAATTGAATCGATTACATTTAGCATCCTAAAGGGGACTGATGATATGATGGGTCAACACTTTTCTTTTTTTTTTGAGCTTTTGTTTGAATATCATTGTTTTTTAATAGAACTTGCCAAAGAAATTTAGAGAACGAGTATAAATAACAAGTTTCTTTCAAAGAAATTGTTTACTCAGAATTTTTTTCAAGCTACAAATGGACATATTTGGCGGTTATTCTTCAAAAAATAATTATTGCAGATGATTTGTTGGCTTTTTGGATTAGGCCAAACTAGATTGCCTTCCGAATATGGCAGATGTTGACACCTAAATTTTGGCGATCCATTTAGACATTTATTGCATAAAAAATTAGGGGTTAATTTTATCCCCGAAAAAAAATATTAATTGCATAGTTACATTTAGTTTGCATATTTTGCATTTTATTTACTGGACTGGTGACGAATGGGTCGAATTGGTATTTTTGAGTTTTAAATTAACAAGTCGGATTAAGCTCATGGAGAGTATAAATTGGTCCAAGCCCATTTTCTAAAATTGAGATCTGAAATGAGGATTTTCAGAATTTAAGAAAATTGGGGTTATGATTTTATCTTTAAAAATCAGTAGAAAATATTTTGGAGATAAGGAGAATAAAATATTTTGATGATTAGGAGGTTATAGACAATCTTTCCGTCGGATGAAATATTCACAAAAGGATTGCATTTTATCTTAGCCTATAAAAGGGTGTGTACGTAGGGTTTTGAAAGGGGGGTTTTTCTCTCGGTTCGAAGGAAAAGAAGACAAAAGAAGTAAAAAGTGAAAGAGAAGAGAGAAGCCATCCGTAGAGGAGGAAAGAAAAAAAAAAAAAAAAAAAGAGAAAGAGAGAGTACGAAAGCAGAGGAGAGTGTGCGGCTGTAGAGGGGAAGAAGTGATTGGACATTTAATGTTCATCTTCTTCCCCACATTCGCTGCCCCAATCGTGAGTTTCTCTTCACCCGCGCCGCGCTGCGCTCGCACCGCCGGTCTCCACCAGCCATTGTCGCGCCGACCCATGACGACCCAAGCGCCGACGCCCAGCAGCACCGCCGGAGCCCGACACCGCCGCGCTTCTACAACCCGCGACACTGCCGATTCCGAACCGGCCCGCCGCACCTCCGCTGTCGCTGCGCCTCTGACGACCCGAGTACCAGACCCCCCGACGCTCCACCCTCCGCAAGCAGGCCCGAGCCGTGCTACAGCCGAGCCGCCTTCCCCGCGCCGACATAGCCGCCGATCTGCGCTGCCCGAGTGACGATCGCACCCTTCGCTGAAGCCCGCGACCCCGCCAGCCACCGTCTCCTGCAGCTCCGCCCGAACGACGACGCCGTTGCAGCCCGAGCCGATCCAGGACCCACCTGCTGTTCGCAACGCTCACCCTTGCTGCCGACGCCTCTACCCGCCGATTGCCGCGCACCGCTTCGCCTGCAGACGCCGGATCGTCCCCACTCACAGCCCGACGCCGATTCTCTGTTTGGGCCCGAGCCCGAGCGAGGCTGCTTGCTGCTGCACCTCCCGTCGCCGGCACCGCGAAGCCACCTGCAACCTGCTGCTGCCGCCGGACCGCTCGCTACCGATTCACCCGTTGCCGGTCCTCGCCGGAGCTCCGAACGCCGGCGACCCAACCCCCGATGATCCACCGAAGCCGCTCGGCCGTGGGTGAAGAAAAAAGGGAAAGAAAAACAAAAAGAAAAAAGGAAATCCAATTAGGTAGATTAGTTTATTATTATTAGTATTATTATTATTCTCATTTATTTATTGTGCTTTATTTGATAGCTTTCTTTAATTCATTTACATTGTAATATCGGATGTCAGTGCTTATTTCAAAATATCTTACAGGCATTATCCATAAGGGTGTTCCCTAAGATTATTGTAATTATTAACTTGACCCGTAAGATATTGGGTCATTTTTTTAATTATATTAATTCTTGGGACTTTGGTCGATAGCATATTAATTGTTGAATCAATATAACTATTAATTTGATCCGTAAGAATTCGGATTAGATTTTTAGTTATTTTGATCTTCTTGTCGTGACATTCAGGATTATAGTAATCGTTAATTTGACCTGTGAGATAACAAGTTATTTTTTCGATCATTGTAATTCTTTATTTGATTGGATGCCTTGATTAGTTTAGATTTGATTTTTAGTTGGTAATCGCATTGTTTTTTAAAAGCCACTAAAAAATCTAAAAAATATTTGAATTAGGATTCAATATGTTTTGGAATATTTTTTGTTATCTAGCATATCTAGGATAGGGATTTCAGTTCGGAAAATATAAAAAACAAAAAAAAACTTTAAAATGCATTCATTTAGGATTTTTAGTTTCTGTTTAATTTAAGTTGCATTTTTAATTACATGGCAATTTTAAATTTCGAATTTTTAATAAAAAAAACTATCATGCATATATCATGTTGAATTAGGGCATGCCCCGCACGTCATTGCATATTAGATAGATTGCATGTTAGATTAAGATAATGTCTTAGTTTAAATTAGGATTTAATGTGACTTAATCCTTAGTTTAAATTAGATAGAATTTTAATCTAGCTAGATCATTTTTGCATTTTTAAATAGAAATATCAAATGCACGTCATTTAGTTTTTATTAGGTTCATTTAATTAGAACTTCCTCGTCATTAGACTAGGTCATTTAATAAATGTCATCTTAGTTTAAATAATTTTGTATGTCATTGTATCGCATTGCATGTCATTAGAATTAGGTCATTTAGATTGCATTTAATTGTTGCATTTCTTCATGTCATATAGTTTAGGTCATGCTGCCACGTCATATTAGATTATTAGCATGCATCGCATGATTTTCATTAAATAAAGTGAAAACAAAAATTGAAATTGCGTGTTAATTAGAAATCATATCTAGGGTTCTTGATGTGAAT
The DNA here is from genome assembly GCA_016097545.1 of Eucalyptus victrix. Taxonomy (NCBI): domain Eukaryota; kingdom Viridiplantae; phylum Streptophyta; class Magnoliopsida; order Myrtales; family Myrtaceae; genus Eucalyptus; species Eucalyptus victrix. The sequence goes on from CM027844.1 coordinate 23,974,347, forward strand.
TGATTTAACAATGCAGATGCTTTAGTTGCTTCTAGGTATGTTTTGCAATATTTAATTGCTTTCTTGAGTGTTAAATTAGTGGTTTGCAAACCCGCATAATAACCTCACATGTTAGAGAGTTAAATTAAAATCAATTCAATTGCCAAACATTTTTGAAAATAAAATAAAAAAGGTACCGAAAGGGCACTAGGATAGATGGTGTAATCAAGTCCCCGAACTCATAAATCTCGGTTCGTAGGAGTAAAGTAAATCTCCGTTACTTTACTTGGATTTCTAATCGACCCACCAAAAATAAATTAGTGGCGACTCCTAATTAAAAAATCATTTGCATGTTAAGAATTCAAACCTAAGTCACGAATTAGTATGGGCTTGGGAGAGCCCGAGCTAAGCTTAAAAACTTAGTAATCCATTAACCTAGTTTTAGGTAGTGAACCCGCGAAAATTAGGTCGCGACAGCAGAGAACAAAATGAGGGGGTATGGATGGATCGTATGCTTACGCGACTTTAATCATGGACGTAGATATAGGAACAGAATCCGACCCCATAATTAATGCCTTTCATCGTGCACGGACAATCACAGTAATAGTGACAAACTGGGAAGAGGGAAGCTGCACTAAAAGCATGAAATCTTTTAATTCCTCATGTATGTATGTGGATAGTTTTTGAGTCAAGTTGAATTAGAGGTGGTACGATTTCTTTCCCTAGAAGACGACGGGGCGCTTCTCTGGAGAACTTACTGGAATTTTTTTTTAACATATATAGCAGTTCGACATTATAGTTCAAGAAATTTGCCAAGTATCCTTAGCCCGTTTAGCATGTTCAAGAGCCACTAAATTAACACGTTTGCTGACCTCAAAGTATAGTTCTAAGATTGAACATTATGACTTTTCAGACAAGAAAATCCACTGTAGATAAATTTTAAGCACACGTGATACCACATTAATATCGATGATGATATGTAACACTGTCAAAATCCAGATGAGAGATACAATCGTAAAACATTTTGCAATACGGAATCAAAGTTCCTAGTCCACACACACAAGTAGGTTCCTTAACTAGCAAAGCAACCCATGTTACCTGAAATATAGACAAAATTTGCATTTATCAATCTCATAAAATATTCATGAATTAGTTTGTCAACTTCAAAATAGCATAGAGGCTTTTTCGACATATTCATGGCCTCAATTGGGCTGCGTAACCCTCCTAGCCATGTTGTGGTACTTTCTATGCATCTTCCCTACATTTTGCATCATCATAGGTATGTCTTCAGGCATCATCCTTTCGATGCAGAATTTTTTATACAGATGAGCATTTGCCCAACTCGCTTTTGGTATGGTAAGTCGATTTCTCGCTTTTTTGATTTGCAATTCGTTTCTCTAAAATTGGTAGTAACTCGCAACATTTTTCTCATGTCATCTCGAAGTTCTCGAAGGTAGTGCGATGCAAGTAGGAGGTGGTGAGGGTTAGATATGTTTTTCAATCTCTGTCTCCTTTTTATTAAACGGACATCGTTACTCTGTTCAAAATTTAATTAGAACATTTTTTGTGCGTAGTTGTTATTTTCACTATATAAAGAGCCTAATTCCTTTAAAAAACACAAACTTTAACTTGGGTCCTAATTTTGGCTAGCCCATTTTTTTCTCATAAAAAGACAACTTTAGTTCATATCTCAATTCTAATTTGAGTTTTTTTTTTTTTTTGTCTCATGCAAACACAAATTTTAGGTCCAGTCTCAATTTTGGTACTTTTTTTTTTTTTTTTGGTGAAAGTAAGCAAATGGTTTTTTTTTTGTCTCCTAAAAAATTGCTAACTTTAATTGGTACCCAAATCTCGCCAAGTTTCCTTTCAATGATGCGTTTAAAGATTCAACGCATCACTCCACATGTACTTGATGTAAACTTGAGGAGGGTTAGATTAAGGCATGGATTAAAACTTAGCGTTTTCTATGTAACAAATAAAAGGTTTGAGCTAGAATCTGGACTTGAGCCAAAGTTGGTGTTTTTTTAATGATAAAAAGAAAGTTTGGGCAAGAATTGACAGTTGACTTAAAGTAGTTTTTTTTTATGAGATGAAAAGAGTTTTGGCCAAATTTGAAACCTGAGCTAAAATTGGTGCTTCTTAAGGGATTTAAGCCTTATATAAAGTTATGGATTTCGATAAAATATAATTGTCACCTTGCTTGTGCAACACTAGAGTTTTTCCAAAATCCATAACTTTATATAAGGCTTTCCATAAATTTCTAGAGTTCATAATTGTGCTTTTCAGAAATTTCGAGATAAACCCATTTGGCTTCTTCGTGAACATTGTAGAGTTCTTGCACATTTCTTTTGCACGAATGGCATCCTTTTGGTAATCTAGAATGGGTAATAACAATTTTTTTTAGCACGTTGAATGTGCTCAATGTTAAGTAATAATAAAATCTCAGATAATTTAAAGTTAGCCCAAATACACTTTATTCATCGTACTGAAGGTTTTTCCATGATCGCTAATTATTAAATCATTTTATGTATTAATGCACACACTTTAGAGGATTGTGCATATCCTTGCGGGGTGATTGCTCTCTTGCTGTTGTTATAAGTTGTCAAAACGAATACATGAATCATCTAACCATTGATCAAATAGATTGACTAAAATACTTTATGACAGTAAAAGCGTTACAGATGTATGGTAATTTAGCAGGAATTGTCAAATTTTAACTAGATTTAACGCAAGGAAGCATACTCAATTATTTTTAACAAGACATTAGTTTAAATGAAAGTTTGTTAAGATTGTCAAGTATTCTAACCTTTTTAGCACGTATGAGAGCCACTAATTAAATACGTGTGATCTCAAAGTATATTTCTGAATATTGAAATTGTTTTTTCTAAACGAAAAATCCATTGCGAGTAGACAAGTTTTGAACACATGAAGTCTCTATTGACACTTGAATTTTATCGATAGATCTATCATATATTTTCCAGATGCATGATAGTCATTAGTATCTAGGTTTCAATTGCCGTAAGTCATCCACACATCCTATAACGAGGGGAGATTGAATTCGCCGATGATAGCCAATTTGATACCTAATCAAAAGTGTTGTCATTATAATATCGTATATTTATTTTATTTGCCGGACTTCTTGTATGCTCTTGAACTAGGAATATAAATATTTAAATACGTTGGGCGCAACAACCTAATTTTTGATCGACAAAGGCCCGAAAGCCAACCAATGTGCCAGTCTAACCTGGCAAATTAGGTAAAGCCCATGTGGTCTTTTTAGCCCAATTTAAGTCTAATAAGCTTAATTTCTCAATCCACCAAACTCCTTAGCACAACCTTAGCCCAATAAGAATAAACTAGCAAGATGAAGGATAGCTTGGGCCCACCAAGAGGGGCCCAGCCCAGCATATTAAGTGCTCAATGGTTGGCTCCCTCTCACTCCATTTCCCTAAAATTCCTAGTCAAAACCCACTCTCCAACATCCTCACCAAACCTAGCGCTTCTTCCTTTTCTTTAGGGGACAAATTGTACTTAGGATGATGTCAAGGTGGCAGTCCATTCTCCTTTCCCTTTCTCTCTAATTTTTTTAACTCTCTTTTCCTCATTTGGCATCTATATCTGATCACAAACATGGGCACTCTCAAATAAAACTCTCAACTCTCTCTCTCTCTCTCTCTCTCTTCTCTCTCAATGCTCGTCCTCTATCTTTTGACGCCTTCTCTCTTATTGCCATCATTCAAGATAGATCCTTAACATAATCACTTTCTTTTACCTCAATCGAGGTAGGATAAGTGGTCCTTCCTTTTGCTAGCTCAAAATTGGTTGTGCTAGAAGCTAGATATTCCTATGGCGTTGACCTCTTCTTCTAATTTTCATTGTCATTCTGCCTTTGTTGCTTATGTTTAGAGTTGTTGCCTTGTATCTAGTGATGTATATGTTCATTTTTGTGCTATTGAGTACTTCGTTCATCTTCCATTGCTTGTTGGTTTCATTTTTCCAACCATGAAATAGGAAAAAATTCAACTTACTTGAGTTTTTTTTTTTTTTTTAGGTTGTCCCGCATTGGTTGTAAAATGGACTGCTGATTGATTTATAAGTATAAGGGAAAGCTTTACCTTTTAAGCTAGTTTTTGAGGTAAGAGAGGTCCAACAAGTCTAGACCTAATAGTCACACTGGAAAGTTATGAATTGTTGCAACTCCTCCAACCCATGCTCAATGTGTGATGGAGAGATTGTTGAGGTTGTCCTACATTAGTTGTGGAAGGGGCTGGTGGTGGTTTATAAGTGTGAAGGCAACTCCTACCTTGTGAGCTAGCTTTTAGGATGAGAGATGCTCAAAATCACCAAATACTAGTATCGAAACTCAAGTTGCTAACAAGTTCGGACCCAATAGTCACATAAAAGAGTTATGTGTTGTTGCAACTCTAACCCAAGATCTAATGTGTGAGGGAAGATTGTCGAGGTTGCTATTAATTTATAAGTGAGAGAAAGATTCACTCTTTGAGCTAGCTTTTAGGGTGAAAGACGACTAAGACCACTCAACACTAGTATCAAAGTCTTGGTTGCCAACAAATCTAGACCCAACAATTATATGAAAGAGTTATGGGTTATTGTGGTTTCGACCTAAGGCTCGACATATGAGGGGGAGATTTTTGAGGTTATCCTATATCGATTATGAAAAACATATGATTTACCATAAAAGATTATTATGTGCCGGATTAGAGATTGAAGATGATGGTTTTAAGATTTCAAATATTAATATGCTACAAAATCAAAAGAGATGGTTCAAAAGGGATGGGAAAATTATATATATTTAACCTTTATTTTGAGTATATCCTAGTATACATAGATGATGTTTTAGTATTTTCTACTAATATAGATCAACATTTTAAATATATATCTTTTTTCATATATATTATCAAGAAAAATGGCTTAGTAGTCTCTTATACTAAAATATCACTCTTCCAAACAAGAATTAGATTTTTAGGACATTACATTTCCTAGGAAACTATTATCCCAATAGAAAGATTGATTTTACAGAGAAAAATTTCCTAATGAAATTAAAGATAAAACCCAATTATAATTTTTTTTAGGAAGTCTCAATTACATTATAGATTTCTTTCCAAATATTAACATATTATGTAAACCTTTTGCATTAACAACTAAAAAAAAAAAAAAAAAAAAAAAACCCTACCATTGACATCGGTTCATAGTAATATCATCAAACAAATCAAAAACTCATGTTAAAGAAATACCTTACCTTCATCTAGCCATCTGCTTTCAAAATTGTAGAAACAAATGCTTCGGATACAAGTTATGGAGGCATTCTTAAACAGGTTTTTAAAAAAAAAAAAAAAACCAAAGAACAAATTGTGCAATTTATTTCTAAACATTGGAACTAAACTCAACAAAATTACTCTTTTATCAAAAAAGAAATATTAGCTATTGTCTTAGCAATATCCAAATTCCAATGTGATCTATATCGATTTTTTTTTTTATCAAGAGTGCCACTTGGAATAGGTTGTGTGTCTTGCAACCATTCCCATTGATCAATTAAATCTTGTGATATTGATTTGTGGATAAGTTGTAGAGATAAGTTTCTCATTTTCGCTTTTCCTTTGCTTCTTTCTCTTGTTTTGAGGCTTGAAAAGAGTCATGTTGGTTTGAAGACTTTTTTTTTTTTTTTTTTTTTTTTTTTTTTAAATTTCTAATCAATGCTGAATTTTACTTTGTGGGGAATTCTAAAGCATAAAGGTGATTAATTTTTACTTCAATGAGGTGAAAAAAAGTGTTGGAGAAATGTTGCGTGTTCAGTTGGGAGGGGGGGGTGGGGGAGGCGGGGGAGGCATCTCTCTCCTTCACTTCACCTATCGAGGGGGGGGGGGATAGATCAAAATCCTCTTCAAGTATGCACGACCCAATTGGACAAAAAAAAAGGGGGGAAAGAAAAAAGAGAGCAAAGTAGGCAAAAAGTGGGAGGGGAGGGAAGGGAAGAAGAGAGAGTGAAGGAGAGAAGAATATTTGGTTAATAAAATTAATATCTATCAATATTAAATTCAAATAAAAGTAAATATTAATCTAAAATGAGTAATCACCATGATAAAAAAATAAAAAATAAATAAAACCTCTTTTCTTCACTCATAAGAAGACAATTAAATTGGTGAGTGGTTCATAAGAATTCAATACCAAGTTTACACTCCTCTAAAAATGCACTTGAAAAAAATTTGGAATAAAAATTTTGTGGTTACCAAACCTATTTTTATTCTTTTTCTATTTCAGAATAAAAATATTTTTTATAGTTACCAAACACGCTTTTTACTCAGAAACTCGTCCCAAAAATAAAATAAAAAAGAATTATTTCTGAACATAAATTGTTTTTGGAATAAAATGGTTACCAAATGCATCCTTAGCAGCCATCTAATCACTAGAAGAATTTCGCAATGCATTGCAAAAACTCATTTTAGAAATAAAATCTTCAAATTCCTCTAGTGAATCTAATCATACTGGCTACACCAATGAAGATGATTTCTATGGAATCATTTTGTCAGATGAGGCGGAAAAGAGGATGAACAGAGGAAATCACATCACAAAATCAGCAGATCACTAAATCACTAGAAGGAACAAAATCAAAATAGGACAAATGGACAAGAGAAGAGAATCCCATCATGCAAATTTTTGAAGAATCTCACTTGAAGCTTCTACTCAAGAATCCTATTAGGCAAAATGGGCCAAAGCTAAAAAAAAAAAAAAAAAGACTTATAGTTCACTTCATCCAAAAGTGCCCAAACTTATCTATGAAAAGAGGTGGAGAAGAAGAAGAGAGCACCGCTTCAAGCACTCACCACTCAAGCTCTCTTGTTCACATGCTCTCTTGTGCCCAAGGCTGTCTTTGATCACATCCCTCTCACTTTTATCCCAACCACTTGCAGTCATTTATATTACCTTGTGACTACTCCTCAATCAATACAAATCATCCCAGATCACTTGTAACCACTATTCAAGATAACTCCTATCACTTGTACTGATTTTCAATCACTTGTATCAAAACAATGAGAGTGATGTAGTTTTGCCAGAACAATGGGAGTTGGAAAATCAAGTCCCCTCAAAGCATTGTTTGAAATAATGACCCAAGAAATATAGTACAACATCCTAAAGGAAAAGTAATTGCACAATTTCCTAGAAGATCAATTCCTTCCACTTCATCAAGAATATCAATGGATCTTCATCTAAATCTCCCTCCTATAATCATTCTTCCATAAAAAAATCATGATAAAGCTACAACTTCTAATCAACCAAATAATCCCAATATTAGTAGTCTTGATAATCGGTTTGGAATTTCTAGATCTCTTTATTAACAAGACCGAAATGAACAATATCTTGAGAACTTAGATTCTCCTTATCATTCCCTTGCTTATTCACAATTAGTAGACCTTGCATTTCTTACTTTAGAAAAAGAATTTGAGCTCAATAGAGAATTTTTAAATGAAGAATGCAATTAAGAAGAAAACCGAGAAAGTAGACAATGTTTTTTTTTTTAATACTTTCCACGATCAAGCAAAAGAAATTAAAGAAAAATATCATAGTTTCCTTTATGAACATGAAATTGATATCTTTTTCTTTGATTGGTTTGAAGAATGTTTCCTTAAATATAAAGAAATTTATGTTTTAGATCATGCTTATAAATGGAAACTTAATAAGGGCCAAACTATAGAATCTAATCATCCTCCTTTGAAAAAATAAAATAAAATCCAGCATAGAGATATTGAAATTACTGTTACCCCTTTCCATATCATAGTTGAAACTGATGATTGTCAAAATATAAAAATAATACAACAAAACAATCACACTAATCAACATTTCCATACTATTGGTAAACATTTGACTATGATAGAATCTTATATTCAACTTTATTCTCCTCAAGTACCATTGTGCACTTATGCATGAACATTATTCAGTGGTATAGGTTCATAAATTGGATAAGGACCATGTGAATCACTTAAGGCAACAATTCAATCAAGTTAGGGTACCAAAAGAGCACTTGTTAGAGAATTAATCTAATCAAGTCCTCGTTTCTCATATTTTGGTTGTGTAAAAGTGAGGTACCTTGCATACTTCACTTGGTTCCTAGCCGGCCTTAACAGACTAGTGGCGAATCCTAGTTAAGTTGGACGTCATCAAAACACTTTTGATAAATTTTTAATTATGTGAATTTTCCAATCAAAACGTTTGATCCAAGTCAATAAATATCCCTGTCGGATTCTTTGAGAAGTCCATTGGACCTAGAACTCGGTTCATATCTTTACATATTCTGTAAAAGAAAATGATGCTACGGACTAAAATTCCCATGCGACCGGCAACACAATGTAGCCTTTCTCTAAAGCAACGCTAGCTGCACGTCTGTATCACTCCAGCCGCACGCTAATCGCTTGCTGATTTGTAGCATTTTTTTATTTTTTTATCATTAATTTTTGTTATTGGGGGTACGATTCTGATTTCTGTTGGACATAGCTAGACAAAAATGGAATTGTGATGTTGGGATCTTGGGTAGAGGTAGGCGATATTTTAGTAGGTAAATTAACTCCCAGACAGTGAAAGAATCATCGTTTGCCCCAGAAGATAGATTATTACAAGCCATACTTGGCATTCAAGTATCACTTCAAAGGAAACTTGTCTAAAACTACCTATAGGTGGTAGGGGTAGAGTTATTGATGTGAGATGGATCCAGAAAAAAAAAATTAAAGTTAAAAATGTGATAGCTTACGTGCTTTGGTAATTTAGGTGTTCATCGACTACATCTCCTACTATCCATTCTTCAAGTTCAACCAAGACCTCAAGTAGCGAGTCATGCTGTTTGTGGTAGCAATCCCCTTGGTCCCGCTCACCTTTGGGGTCGTCATGTGAGAATCTCCTAGTGGCTCATCATGTAGGGTCACCTGGGTGACATAAAGCGGGTCATTGCCGGGATTTCCGACTTCAAAGAGAAGGCTAGACTTCGGTTCGTTATAATTGAGGAAGCTGTCGCATCCCTAAGGAGTGCAACGACAACATTGTCGAGGTGTAGGACACCGGGGAGGAAGGGCGTCAAGATCTCCTCCTCCACCCATCCATCTGCCATATACTTGTTTGCGTAGTTATGTTTCACTTCTTCCAACACGCGCATTGACACTACTATCCTCCACAGCACTTGCATTTTCGAGAAGACCGGCATCACCTCCCATAACATAAAGCTCCTCATGACCATTGCAATTGACGATGAGAAAAAATTTTAATTCTCGTCGCCAACTTCATCCTTGACCGAATTGAGCTGCGACCATTGCTACTGTGTAGTATTGGCGGGATGGTATTCTCACTCGCCTCTCATGAATGTCTCAAAATCATCAACGACAGCCACACGAAGGTCAAGTGGGCAAAGGCCATGTGCGTCGTCTCAGGGCTGCCCTATGTGGGCTTCTTCTCCGTCGAGATGGGGCTAATCACACTAGTTTATAGCTCAGAATTTTCCTACTGCAGCTGCATGTTTGAGGGGTGCAATCGGCGTGGCCATGAACCAGTTGGCAAGTGGATTATTATCAATTAAATTTTTATGGCTATATAGGGCGATCAGCTTTGGCGGAGTGACCTTCTTATTCATGTGCTGGTGATGCAGTTAATAGGTCTTATAGAAGTCGAAGTACTCAATAACTTTCTTACTTTACATTTTTAAAAATATTAAAAGATGGAATTCCGCATCGACTTTGAATGACATTGAATTCTGTATTTGAATTTGTATTTTTTTAAAAAATTGAATGTGCTTAATGTTGAGTAATAAAAAAATAAAATTCATCCCAAATGCAATTGATTAATCGTATTTAAGGTATTTCCATATTTGCTTATTATCAAATCATTCTATATATTCACGCACGCCTGTAGAGGATTCCGCATGCCCACGCGGGGACATTGCCCTCTTCCGGTAAACATAAGTTGTAGAAACAAAAAGATTGATTATTTAACTAATAATCAAATAAATTGACCAAAATACTATAACTGTAAAAGCTTTATAAAATTCCAAGATTTTGACTTGTAATTTCTTAAATGTAGATCCATGCAGTTGTAAGGTCTGTAAAAGATATTACGGAAAAGTGAGCGGCAAGTCTCAAATTTTGTGTATGAAATGCTATTAAGTCTTAAATATTTTAATTGATTCAATTAAGTCCTTAATTTTTTTCATCGGTGCAAAATGAAGTCCTTTTGATGAATACCTAAAATTGCTTACGTTACACTTAATATTGGCCAATGGCATATCCTCAATTGTACTTTTTGAAAAGGAGTTTTGGCATTTAACTAGATTTTTTGATTAAGGTTTGGAACCCAATTGAACCAATTAAAAGGTCAGGATTCAATTGTACCTTTTTATAAATGTTCAGGACTTAATTGTACTAATTAAAAATATTCTGGCTAGCTTGCATTCCAATATGAGATTTAGGACTTATGGTGCAATTTTCCTAACACACCGTACCTATACATAATGCTTACACCAAAATATGCGCAAAATGTACTTTAAATGAAATATTTTTATCCATTTTGTTACTTTTTAGATCCGTGATGGGTTCCCCGGTGATTTGATCATAAATTTAAGATACTTACAAGAAACGTTATAGTACAATCACGAGCATTTTTTATATAATTGTATTTTTTCAAGGATTGATGAAAACTCGGCATGGAAATGGACCGTGTGCATAGAAAGGGTATGACATTAAACTTAAGAAAATACTTACAAAAAATCTCAAATTACACCCATAATAATAAATTTACATTAAAAATTTTTTTTTGTGACATCAAAAATCCAAACTATGCCCACTATGACACATTTATTTTAAAATTTTTCTTATGACATAAAAAAATTCAAACTTATACTTACGTAACATATTTACCTTCTGAATTCATGCATGCCCTATAGAGGATTGTGCATATCTACGCAAGGACATTGTCCTCTTGCCGTAAATAAGAGTTGTAGAAACAAAAAGATTGATTACTTACTAACTATAAAATAAATTGACCAAAAAACCATAATTGTAAAAGCTTTATAAAATTCCAAGATTTTGACATGTATTTTCTATAATCTAGTTTCATGTAGTTGTAAGTAGGGGTGAGCATCAAAAGGACTAAAGATCAATCCTAGTTGGACCAAGTTTAGGAATTGGACCAACCCTATATATCATATATAATATATATTAGATATATTAATATATATTATGTGTTTTTGTCTACTTTATACCCTAACACTTCCTCTTATGTTTTCTTCTTTCTTATGCAATTCAGTTTGCCATGTAAATTAGAAAGTAGAAATAAACACAGCCCTAATTTGACCAAGTGTGAAACTCTCTTGCCTCACCTCGGCCTCGCTTGCCTCACTTGCCTCTAGCCTCTTATTGCTTACCTCACGTGTTCTTTTTATGGTTCATTGCTTTTAGCAAATGTGAAATTTCTATCGCTACTTTATCTTATATTTATGGTTGATATATACTAATGTTTATTATTTGGTTGCTCAATATTGCTTGTTGATAGATATGTAATTTGAAATAACTTGTTTATTCTTTCATTGAATGCAAAAAATAAAAAATAATCGGTTGATTTTGGGTTAACCTTGAAACTAGACCAAACCCATAGGATCAGTCCAGTCTTCAATCCTAAACTCAACAAATTTGGTTCTCAATCCTAAAAATTAGGAACCAATACTATGCAAGTTGATCCTTGATCAAGTGTTAGACTAGCCTAATCCAGACCATACTCACCTCTAGTTGTAAGATCTTTCAAAGATATTACAAGAAAGTGATCGGCAAGTCTTAAGTCTTGTGTATGAAATCCTATCAAGACTTAAACATTTTAATTGATTTAATTAAGTCCTTAATTTGTTCAAAAGGTGCAAAATGAAGTCCTTTCAATGAATAGCCATAGTTGCTTTTGTTACACTTAAAGTTTGCCAGCTGCATATCCTTAAATGTACTTTTTAAAAAGGAGTTTTGGGGCTTAACTAGATTTTTTGATAAAGGTTTGGGGCCTATTGAGCAATTAAAAGGTTTCGATTGATAAATGTTTAGGACTTAGGGTGCATTTAGTTAGACTTTTGGGGAAAGCTTTTCGATAAAGGACTTTAAGTTAAAAGGGTTTTTCAAAAATACAAATTGTCTTATTAAATTATAATGTAAAAGTTCATTGTAAAGTACCTTGAGCAAAATAGTGTTTAAAGAAATTATATTTATAAAGGACTTTTGTGATTAAAAAAAAATCAATCAAAAGAAAAAAAAAAAAAAGGTTGGCCAATGAAGAGCAAGTAGATGTCGGCAATCAAAATTTGTTGCCAATGGTTGACATCTGAGGTTGCAAGACCTTAGGTGGCCACCGGAGACAACTAACGAGGGCCACTTAGGGTTGGGCTACCCCTTGTGAGGGTCACACGACCCTTGCAACCTCTTATGAAGGTCACATGACCTAGATTTGGGTTATTGCGACTTGCAAGGGGTCGTGCGACCTCAAGCGGCCCTTCATGAAGATTGCGTAACCCAAATCTGGGTTGCTATGACTCATAGGAGGTCATCACAACTCACCAAGCTCATGCAGCTGGCTTGTGACGGTTGCTGTGGTAATCAAAACCACCCGGGTCTCTCTCCAACCAGTTGTAACCCGTTGTAGCCACATGCAACCACGTCGGCCAACTTAACGGGAAGAAGATGAACAATGATATCATGAGGACAAAAACAGAAAAACAAAAATTAAGTGAGGATGGTTTTGGAATGAAATTTTTATACTAAACCCTAGAAAGGGTATTCCAAGAATGTTAAAAGCCCAAAGTAGTCTAGGATCTGCATTGGACTTTCAATCTTGTGAAGGTCAACTTTTCTCTAATGAGGTTGGCAAAATTTTTCCCGAATACTCAATATTTGGCCAAATAAGTTTAGGACATCCAAAACCCCTTCCCGAGGCCCTCCCCAAATGTAGCCTTAATTGTTTTAATTAAAAAAATTATGATCCAATTGCGTCCCAATATGGCATTTAGGATTTTTGGTGCACTTTACATATCGTACCTACACGTACTTAGAGCAAAATATGCACGGAATGTACTTTCAATAAAATATTTTTATCTAATTCTGTTACTTTTTAGATGCGCAATGGGTTTCCCTGATTTGATTATGATTGCCAGAAACGTTATAGTACAATCACCAGCATTTATTAAATGATTGTATTGTTTTCGAAGATTGATGAAACTAGGCAGGGAAATGAGCCTAGCGTCAAAATGGTATGAAATTAAACTCAAAGAAAAAAAAGTCATAAAAAATCTCAAATTATACATAGTAACACATTTATCTTGAATTTTTTTTTTTCTATGACATCAAAAATTTTAAACTATGTCCACTTGGACAAATTTATCCAAAAAAAAAAAATTAAAACATAAAAAATTCTTAAACTTATATTTATGTGATATATTTACCTTCCATTAAAGTTTTGTTAGATAATTTTTCAACTAAAACAATATCATTTTTTTTTATTTCACTTAACCAACCACTCATGGTTACCTTAGTAGCCACCTTTCTCATTTGAGACAAAAAAGGTGGAAGTTCAATTCCCTACCTTCTTGGAGGGTTGGGGCCCAAGGTGGGGGCGTGTGGTTGGATTGGGACGTGTGATTGAGGAGGGAGGGTTTGCAATTTACGCACGACATACACATAGTGACTTGTAAAAGAATTGGTATTTTTTCACGAAAAGCAAACATGAGATGACTTTAACTAAGATTTCAAAATAGCTGTTGCGAATTCAACTTAGAATAGGACTAGATGAAAGAAAATAAAAATAAAAACTTAAGCCACTTAAGGCATGTTAACAATATTTACTTTCTAGCATCTATGTAGGTAAATTTTTAACAATTTTCATCAACAAATTTGATAAAAAGTAAATGTGTCACACAAGTACAATTTTGGGATATTTGTTGTCACATAAAAAAGTTTAAGATAAATGTGTCATGATGTGTATAGTTTAGGATGTTTTGTGGCTTTTGTCTTGAACTTAATTAACAAAACTTTTCGAAATATTTGTTAGAAGAGAACTAGAGGAGTTTCTCCCAGAAAAAACAAGGAGGTAAATTGTATTCTTCTTTTAATCACAAAATTGCTGCAAGGCTTCATTTGTCTCGTAAAAAATAAATGATTTCAAAAATATTTTCTAAAAGATAATCTCTTATATCACTCAACATAATTAACCAATAGAAAGTAATTCATTTTTCATGTTCTTTTTTTCGTGAAGCATATAGATACTAACGAGGGTAAAGGATAAAGGACAAGGCCAAACATGACAAAATTTCTCATGATCTTAACAAAGTACAAGAAACGTTCCAACCATACTCCGAAAATAAAATATGAGACACAAAAAACACTTCTTTTTTGTTTTGTTACAATGTAACAAACCCAACTTCTTACTACATGCCTGACAAAAAAGACAATTATTTTTGCATTTCACCGAATTAAACAAGATCAACGAAAAAGCCCTAGAAATCGGCCGTCGGAAGAGGCTCGTGCGTGTTGTCGCCGATGAAAATATTGTCGTACACAATAGCCGCGATACCGGCGCCAATGAGCGGGCCGAGCCAGTATACCCAGTGGTTGTCCCATGACCAGCTGACCACAGCCGGGCCGAAGGAGACGGCCGGGTTCATGGAGGCGCCGTCGAACGCGCCGCCAGCCAAGATGTTGGCACCGACTATGAAGCCGATGGCAATGGGCGCGACAATCCCGACATTGCCCTTCTTTGGATCCACCGCGGTGGCATACACGGTGTACACCAGGCCGAAGGTCATGACGATCTCGAAGACCAGCGCGTTCCACACGGAAACGTCGGACGAGAGCGAGAACGCTGATGTTTCCTGCACCCAAAAAATCATCAACAAATAACTAAATAGATAAGTATATAATTTATAAGATTCAATTGTTTAAAAATCTTTTAATTTTTGAAAATTTCTGATCTATAAGTAATTGCATTGTTAAAATGTTAATTATCTTTATGCTTAGCATTCACCTTATAAATGACAATATACACATGTTTAGCAAATTAGTAATGGTAGTGTTGAATTATTTATGGCAAAGGCGTCATCAACCCATTTGAAATTCATTTTTCTCGGGGAATTTTTTTTTCTTGGATTCCGACGGATTTCTATATCGGATTTAGGAAGGCATGTGTCGCGTGAGTGATTCTCGGAGAGTTTGCTTTGGACTTACCAATCCGCCAGTGGCGAACTTTAAGAGCAAGCAGGCCACGACGGACCCGAGCAATTGCGCGATCCAATACAAGATGCCCCTCAACAAGGTTATGTTCCCGCCGAGGAACGCCCCGAACGTCACGGCTGGGTTCACGTGGCCGCCCGATATGTTCGCGCCCACCGACACCGCTACAAACAGCCCGAATGCATGGGCCAGTGCCGCCGCCACCAGACCCGCCGGGGTGGTCGATCCGTCGTCCGTGAGTTTGTCTGATGAAATGACGCGAATATACAACTCGTGAATATATATACAAATGCTGTTTGGCCATGGGAAAATATCTGCGTACTCGAGTGCTTGATCCGATATTGTGTATTCATGGCGCGAAGCGGTTTTCAATACAAACGAAAGGCGAACTGATCCAGCCAAATACTCAATGCACTAGAAGGAGTAGGACGACTTACTGAAAGCCATGCCGGATCCCTCGCCGGCGAAAACAAAGATGAGCATGGAGAAGAACTCAGCAAGTGCCGCCCTGATCGCATCGGGGTGGCTCGCCTCTCCCGGTGTCCCGATGGCGATTTTATAAATTGCCATTTTTTTTTCTCTTCTTGAGCTCCTCTCTTTCACTCTGTCTCTCTCGCTCTCTCTTAAAAGTCTCTAGTTTTCTCTCAATTCCACACTTGTAAATGCTCACTCTCTCTCCCTTTATATATCCACCTAAACTAACGGCAGTGGAACCGGTACGGCCGGTTGCCGGTCAAAATAGAAGGCCCGGGGGGGGGGGGTGGAGATTCGGCTAGGCCGCACGTCGGTGACTTTACAGCTAATGACCGCGACGCCTCACTGGATCCGGCGCTGCCACTTGTGTGGTCCCGATGGGACGGGGCGTGATGTGTGGAGAGATCGACGGCCGGCCTATGACGCGCGGCGGGACCCGCTCGAAGATTTGGGTAGGCGATGCGATGGTCGGCCAACCATTGGATCATGGAACCGCCCGGCCCCACGCTTTGAATACTTCAAAATTTGGAAACGAGTGGAAAGGGCGAGAGCTCTGGGGGATATTTGTTTGTCATGATCAGTATTCGTCAACATCATCATGCGCCGTCCAAAAGGTGGGACCCTTACTTGGGCGGGGGCAATAGACGAACGTGATGGAAAAGGAGAAGAGCTGGGCCTCACTCTTGTATTCGGTGCGATGTCAATGATTGGAGGGGGTTAGAATTTCGGATCCGTTTGTTTTCCCAAATAATAATAACATTAATTTGAAAAATATTATTTTAAAAATGATCGTTTATATTTTTTAAAATAAAAATCAACAAAAATAATGTTTCTCTCGTCGACAACAAGTTATAATTGGATAATTCTGAAATGATGAAAATACTTTTTTGTGCATTTATAAAAATATTTTTCTGATGTCTATGCATAAGTTGTTAGGGAAAAAATAGTGCATATCTATTTAAGAAAATCAAATCAAATTTCCTATGCCAAACGGAGAAAATATTTTATAGTTCATTCTCAGATTTTGATCAAACATTAAAAAATATTGTCATTTTTTTTGTAAAGTAAATTTCTCGAAACTTTTTTTCATAAATATTACATTTTTTGTGAAATAAATAGAATTTCAAGATGTGAGTTTCCCTTTCAACTTTAAAATATCTCAATCCTTCGAGAAGCGTGTAGATTTGAGTTTCACCTCTTCCCTTTTTGTCGACTTATTAATGGTCTGCTATTCAATTTCAAAAGGACTACGCAAGCACCTGCTGTCATCGAAAGAGAAGTTCTTCACGAATTTATGCACAGTAGCGATTGGTAAAGGACGCAAGATATGGGAATCGAGCCAAATCAGTTGCAAAAGGAACTCGTTTGGCTCCATATAAAAGGGTCACCGACCCGTGCATCCCATTCTTCATTAGGTAGAATACTTTAGAAGTATCAATCATTCATATGGCCAATCTTCTTTTCCAAAAAATTGGAAATTAGCCGAGTAATATAATTAGGGTTAATTTGTCATGCATATATTAGTTTAGAGTTTTTGGTAATTAAATAATTAATTTGAAGTAAATTGATTTCAAGTGTATCAATTTGAAATTTTTCATAGTATTAACCCAAATATTTATGTATGTAAGAAGTAGAATTGATCATAGTCGAGAATTAACACAAGATCGAACTCCATTTAACACTATTGCATAAAACGTTGAAGTCCACAGCTATTCATTCATGGCAAAGAGCTTTCATACAAAGTAGTTGGCTAGTCAATCCAAACAAGAGAAAATAAATATTTTTTTTAAAAAGTTATAATGGCACTTAAGTAAATGTCATGAAAGTTATGTCGCTTGTAATATCCTTATCACTCCAAACGAGGATGCATTAATCAGTGGGGCTATTCGGAGCAGTGAGACAACTGTGAAAGTTCGCACTGCAGCTTCTGCAACTGTGAAGTGGGTGCTTTGTCTTTTTAAGTGTTTGATAGAGATCTCAACTGCAGCGCCTTCCCAAGCAGAGTACTTTCACAGCGGCTTCTACAAAATTGCCTCTAGTAGTTCTTTTGGTGTTGTGCCTTTTAAAGTTTGTAAAGATTATTTTGGTAGGAGAAGTATCTCATGAGAACCCTCATCTTTCATTCAAATGTAAGTATCAATTAGAATAATGATACTGATAATAATTATAGTTATCATTATTATATATTTCAAATTATCATTGACATTTTCCCTAGAAGGAAAGATATTGAAACTTTTCTAGAAATTTGAAATTACGATGTCAATTTTATAGATAACAATAAAAATAAAAGCATATAAATTAATAATCTCAATCATAACAACAACAACATGATAATAATAATAAGGTGAAAAGCAAATGTTCTGATGGTATAAGTATAATGTTGGTAACAACTATCACGATAATGTCATGGAAACTTTTACCAAATGCATTAATCATTGTAACTATAATACCTTTGAAAAGACGTGTTGCTAAACGCGTGCACTTGGACACGGTACGGCCACAACACAGCGAACAGACCCTAAAGCTTCAATTCCTGGTGGTCTATTTTTTGTTCTTGTCCCACATGTCATGCTATAGAATTAAGAGGGAGGAACAAGAGCGGGACGGATTCATTTGTTTTCATACCGACAGACTTCTTTTTCAAATGAATTCTGTTTATTGGACCGACCGTGTTCGGATTGCTCGACGACCCCTTTCTTGCCATTATTGAGTTTTGTCCCCAAGCAAAGTCTTCATCATCGCAATGAATACCAAAGACAGTGAAGTCTACATTCTCTGCCCAGGAATTAGAATCTTCAAGATGACCATCTAGGGTTTGTTTCCGACTCTCCATCTCACGATTTCAAAGCAAATTATTTGTTCTGGTGATTGGTGGAATAGAGTTCTTATTTTCCTCCGATCATGAATCTAATTGATTTTGCATATGAATAATGTCCGCAACCTGCGAACAGCACAAACGGGAGCCGTGGTTGGATGGAGTTTCATTCTACGAGTTTTGGGGGAGCCAAAGACGAATAAACAATAGAAGTCAAAGAACCATTGATGTTGATGTTGCCCTAAATGCACACTGAATATTAGGTAATGTGAGGATATAAAAATATATCATACTCAACTATAGTTGATAACGCAAATTTGATATATGTTAATATTTAATTGAGGTGTTTTTGGACCATATTAAAGATAAATTGATTCGCTCGGCATTAGATAATGTCTTCTTAAATGGATGTGTCGGCTTTAAGCTAATCCCAAAGAAAATCTGGTAAGGTTAATTGAAAAGGGAAATGAGAGGGTGACCGTACCGTTACTTGCAGGAGAGTAAACCCAAGGAAACCCGGTTTCCCTAGGAAAATCATGAAATCCTAGTTAGTGGGTTTGCAAGTCCACTTAAAAGCCAAAATAAAAATGGGAGTTCTTATATTTATATATATATAAAAACTGTCAAATTCAAGAGAAAAAAAAATGAGGGAATAAAGTGAGAAACTTATTAACATTATCAGTTTTTTAGACTTTTTTTTTACAAGAAAATAAGTGCTCGTGAATCAATTTTTTTTTTTTTTTTTTTTTTTTGGTAAAAGAAAGGAATATATTGGGGAAAAAAACAATTTAAACATTTTTATTTCTAGAGAAAATAAATATCAAAGCAACCAACAAAATTATTATTAGCAATAACACGAGAAGATTATACAAAACAGCCTTCTGTTTTTTTTCACACTTGTTGTCCTTGATGACTTTTTTTAATCAGTAACTTGCTTGTTTGATTGGCAAAGTGCACCAAAAACAAATCGGACAACACACTTATAAGCTCCTTGCTTGAAAAATAGCAGTGGATAAAAAGATTTGTGCCCCCAAATTGAAAGACCTAGAGCTCGTGAATCAAGTTCTTTATTTCCCAAATCAAAAGTCAGCGTTCCAAATCGTTGATTTTCAACGAATTTATCAATTTGTAGGGATGGAAAACTTAATGGTAGGTTGTTTTATCCTCAAGTAATTCATGTATTTTTTTATCATATAAAAGTGGGAATATTTTTTTTGTGGACGTAATTCATGCATATTTTTTGGGGGGCGGGGGGAGGTGGAGGGATTTGGTTGGAAGTATTACAAGGGAAAATATTTTTAATCTGCCATCAAATAGAACTATAAAATATCTGGTTGGACAAAGCTAGAAAGATAGAGGAATAAAGCGTGACATTATTCCTTAAATAAATTAAAAAAACCAAAGCCCTCTCTCCCACAATTCTCCAATCCAATTGCCCATGTGAAAACTGTTGTCAACATGCAACTGTTAGAAATTCAGCGTGACTATACCATCAGACTAGCAAGACCCAATTGAAAACATGTATCAAGATTTTGATGATGAAAGTAATGTTTATTTTTTCATGTCGATGCTTAAGATTTTCTGTTTCTAATCCAAAGATGTTCATGGATTATATCACTGTGCCTAAAATCTACAATGAAAAAGTTAAATGAAGAGTTGAATAATCCATAGAAAATATACTTACATTAGGTGGGTCCATGTAAATGTTAATTGCTTATCCTTCACCAACTTCACAGGCCAAAAAGAGCACTTATGGGGTGCATTATATCATCTCCACTTTCCCCGCCCTTGGCTCAATGAGAATGGCAACATACAAAATTATTTCGGCCATTTTTGTTAAGATCGAAACCTTTATCATGAATAATTATTTGATGTATATATAAGAGGAAGAATATGATAGTTATGTAATGAATTAAAAAATTTTGTCCGCAAATGTCTGGTTATTTTCCAACCAATTATTAAAATGTACGTAGTTCATGTTTCTGTTAGTGAGATCAATGGATATATATATATATATATATTTCTTGAATCTTTTGCAGCAAAAACTTTTCTGATATGTGAGACACGAAAAAGGAATTTCAGAACACCAATTGTTTGAAATGATAATCTACATATCAAAGGTAGCTAGTTCATAACCTACTTTTTATTAAAATACAATAATTTTACTTGATAAATTGAGAATCATATAAATGACTAAGATTAATACAATTTTTTTTTTTGTCTAAATGATATAATTTATTCATTTCCAAATATTCGTTTGCTAAGAATCACAGAAATGATAGTGTTTATTTAATTCCCGAAACTTTAGAAAATAAAAATTTACAACTTATCTAAAGCAATATATCTACTTCTTATACTCTTAAATCATTTAAAAAATCCATTTGCAAAAAAAAAAATGAAAAAATATCTAAAATCCATTTTAGCTTGAAGTTAACTTACAAAAACACATAAGTCCATAAGGTTCCATTTATTTTTATTTTTCAAATCTTTAGGTTTCAACTTAGCCATTATAAAAAATGTATGAAAATGTCATTTAAATAATAAGGCTATGAGTAAGCAAGTTCACATATTCATAATAAATCTAAGGACAAGTGTACCGGAAGTCCTAAAGATGGTCACAAAAAATAAAAATTGAATCTTAAAATTTACAATACGAGCAAGTTGTAAACGTTGTCAATTTGTGCAATTAAGCCTTTCCGTTAACCATCCAACTTGGTTCACGGAAAATGCTAATGTAGCTTTTGAGATATTTTGTCTCTCCTACATGGTAATGACATGGCCTAAATATGAAACATAAGACTAAAACGTCATCGTTTTGTTTTGAATCAAATTTTAAGTAGAAATTATATTTAGATTAAATTAAAAATAAAAAAAATAAAAAATGAGATCCCACCATTGCTGAGAAGGGTCGGCAAGGGTGGGGGATGGCCAGTAAGGGTCACCGAGCCTCACCAATCGCAAGCGAATGTCACGACCCTCACTCAGATTTAGCAATGAGCTGCCATTGGTGACCCTCTCTATGTCGATGAGAATCACTAGGCCCCAACCAATGGCTAGTGATCCTATGGCTCTCACCTAGATTTTGCCAAGGGTCACCACTAGACCCTTGCTAGTGGTGACCCTTGTTTACAGTTGGCGAGGGTCATCAACCACTAGTCGTGGCCCGTCAAGCCCCGATGACCTTCCCCCACCCTCAACAACCCTTCCCAACGATAGCGGGGCAATGGCAACTAAGGCTACTATTTTCTCACCCCCCCCCCCGGCCCGCCCTTTTCCTTTATAATTTAGCTTTATTTATTTTATTTAATTATAAAATTGGATTTGAGCTTTAAAAATGTCATTTTAGCCACATTAACATTTTCAATTAATGGATAGACTCGATTGCACAAATTTAACAAATTTTAAGACTTGATTGCATTTTCTTGATGTACTGATTCCAAAAATCCAATTGAACATGTGAATAAGCTAACTATTCGAACTCTTCCTTTCTGATTTTTCTATAGTATGGCCATTAAACTGAACGACAATTTCATTTTTTTAGGCCGCAAGTTGTATGTCCAATTCTTTCTTTTTTTCTTCTTCTGGTTGAAGTTGAACGTCCAATTAATGTTTTTATTGGTTTTTTCTACGCTCAATGTAACACCCCAAATAAAATACATACAAAAATACTGACACTAATAATATTAAGAAAAATAGACGCGTAAAATTATTTTTACTAAACGGGCCATGCAATATGCTCCTGGTTTTGTGAATAACAGTCAAATTATCCAACAAAAGCATTAGGCCAAGAAACGTTAAAAAGCGCCCGCGCCACGATATTCAACGAAAAGCTAAAGAAGCCTATGAGCTTTTCAGTCCCATATTGGTTGAAAAAAGAGTTCTCAAGGTTGTAACACATTGAATTGAACACTCATTTTCAAAACCTAATAAAACATGAATTAGATTCCTAATAATTTTTTAGGATTAATATCACAAAAAAAAATTCAAATTATGCCCATTGTGATACAAATACCAGAACCTTTTTTTTTTTGTATTACTAAAAACTCAAAATTTGCCCATTATGACACAAATACCCTAAACTTTTTTTTTTCATAAAAAAATTCCCAAACTTATATCAATATGACAAATTTAGCTTAAATATAACTGAATATAGGATATATATATCCACACATGTAAAAGTTGGTAGTATTTGTGCCACAATAGGCAAGGTTGGGATTATATATGACAATTTGCCATGTTTTTTAAAATATCCAAAGTCTAAGCTGCAGAACTTGTGGTGAAGGCCTCGTGTAGGGCGCATTGAATTTGTAGACCTTTCCTGAATGACCCCAACAACGAGTAATCCTCTCGGGCATGTCAACCGAGGTGAATTCTAGACCAAGCTGAGCCACTGCTAAGACACGAATAGGAGAATTGAACAATGAACCTCCTTCAGGGCCACGAAATCTATAAGAGATACAGTCTTGCCAGTTAGACCATAGAATTCACACTGAGCTTGAGAACAATAGTGATAACCAGGATAACTGGGAATAGACAGCCTTCACTTTTTCTCTCTCCAATCTATAATCATTCTATATATAGCATGCACAAAATTGGGAAAGATACACAGCAAGAAACAACAAGAACCCTAGGGAAAAAGAGAGACCAGCAAAGAAAACATACCTCATCCCGATCAGAACCACTATATCACTCTTTTACCAATAAATTAACAAATCGATCCTGCCCCGGAGGCTAATTAGGCTTTTATACAATGGTGCTTGCCTCCAAAAGAATATGCATCTAACCTGAACCACATCCTCAACAAGCCAACTAGACACCTAAATATGTATTCTCCCCCGATATTTTGACAATGTGATCTTTCCTGCTTTAGCATTTATAGAAGCCTAGGTCATTTATTTCATCTGTGTGCCTTCTGGCATTCATCAAACATTCTGAGAAGACCGAGCAAGCATCTCCGGCAAATCTCCCCATGCTTTATCTCTCATCAGCATCTCCAGCAATCAGCGGGGAGAATTAGGTACTTTGAAGAACCAAAACTACAATCCACATAAACCCCCACTGCTACTGCTAAATGAGACGGTGTTGACGCAAGCCCTTCCCAAAGTGAGGTTGCATCAAACGTACATACAAACCATTCTTGGACATTAAAGAATCATGGGATCCTTCTTCCACAATGCGTCCACCATTTAGAACTACAATGTTGTCAACATGCCGCATCATTGCAGCTCTGTGGGCTATAAGAATGGTGGTCTTGTTTCCCATCACCAGCGTATCAAGAGCCTCCTGCACCACCCTACTTGACTCAGATTCGATGGATGAGCTAGCTTCATCTAATAACAATATGGGAGCATTCTTCAGAACTACACGAGCAATTGCAATTCTCTGTTTCTGTCCTGGGGTTAGATCAACACCTCTCATCCCCACATGTGTGTCATAACCATGAGGCAAGCTGCTGATGAAATGATGTGCATTTGCTATTCTAGCAGCCTCCTTCATCTCTGCTTCGCTTGCATTGTGCCTGGCATAGATGATATTTTCTCTGATGGTTGTTGAAAATATAATGGGTTCCTGCTGAACAAGGCCTAGGTGGTTTCTCAACCATCTCAAGTTGTAAAGCTTCAAATCTCGTCCATCTAGCAAAACCTGACCAGCAACTGGATCATAGAATCTTTCAATCAAAGAGATTATGGTGCTCTTTCCAGATCCAGAAACTCCAACCACTGCCACAGTTTGTCCCCCATTTACCTTAAGACTGAAATTACTCAGGACCAACACTTCTGGCCGAGTTGGATAACAAAAGTCAACATTTTTTAACTCAATGCTCCCATAGACATTAGGAGGCTTCAGCGCTGAATTATCATCTGGGTCAATTTTAGGTGCTCGGTCAATTATCTCGAATACAGAGGTAAGAGATTTCCGTCGTTTCAGTATATATGGAGCCAGTCCAAAAGGCTCCACTAGAGCAAATGTTGCAAAGGAGAAAACCATAAATTCCTTAATGCCCGTCGGTGGATCCATTTCTTCATTCTTAATCAATAATGCAGTGTACCACAGAAGAAGGGCATTGCAAGCGAAAAGGAGAAACTGGGAGAAACCAAACGCAAAACCAATTGCCACTCCATGAAGAAAACTCTGCTTGAGTATTCTCTTTAATTGTGATCTGTACAGTTCCATGACTTTGTTACCAGCACAAAATGCAACCACAGTGTATATGTTTCTTACTGCATCCTCAAGGACCAAAGATGCCTTCCGGTGCATTTCCTGGATGCCCCTTGAGAAGCCACCAAGCCACAGTTTCTGGCAAACCAAATTTGCCATCTAATCAGTAATTTGGGAACAAGAGGGTAGAAAAGAGTGCAACAAATATACTTGGTACAACGGATAGGATATAGCAAGCAAAGAGATATTTTGGAAATGCAAACCCTATAAGGGCCTGTTTGTTTAAGATTAAGTTCAAGCAAAAAGTACTTCCCCACCAAGATTTACAAATTATTCAAATTGCAAAAATTTCTAATCATCAAATGTTTTAACTTGTAATTCTGTAATGATTTCATCACTTAGATTAGATGGAAGTGTGGTCTACAGGGTTAAAAGCATGCCTACACCAGTGCCCAGATAGCTTCCCATTCCTACAGCTCCTTCCCTTTCCTCCAACATATTTTCATGTTTCAAAATGTGTAAGACTATAATCAAGACTCAAAGATAAAGCTAATCAGGGGTATGAATCATCAAGTGTTAACCAAATGAAACTTATCAAAATAAGTTCCTTTTCTCCAAAAGAATAAAACCCATCTTTTTCATCAATTGAATCTCTAAATTGCTTAGAGCCGAATAATAATAAGTGGCTATCAAAGCTTCTTTCCCTTCCAAACATCAATTTAATGCAGCTGTGGTATCATCATCAGTAATAAATTACAAGAATAATGGTATAAATAACAAATGGACATAAATTCCACTTCCACTACAATTAAATTTTAAGCATCCATCCATCCAGGTAATGATGGTAACAAAGAGAAGGTATCAAGCTTGGCCAATAGGATCATAGCATCCTCTAGGGCCAGTAATCTTCAAGAATCAGGGATATTGCACTTCAAAAGGATTAAGGCTACTTAAAAACTTAGGAATAGTGTCACTCTTCGAGACAAGAGGGACTGTGTGAACTTCTCGTGAACTGAACAGGCCAGCAAGAAATACATGGCTGTCCACTCTTATGTTGAGCAGTAAGGGCCAGAGAAGGGCGTATAACAAAAGAATGTGATATTGACCACCAAGTTACATATTACTTACACAACTGGATTTAAGATTAGGGAATCAACAGTCAGAAAAAGGAGCCCATCAGGATACATAAGAAAAAGTAGTCAAAACCAGATCAGGTTATTCTTTCTTTAAATGGCAAGTGATGGTGGAGTTATGTGAAAAACAGAGATTTGACAACAACATTAGATTATGAACAAACCTGTGCAATAGCTGAAACAGTAAGGACGGGCAGGGTTGCGAAAGCCACAAGTGCTAGTCGCCATTCTAACAGCATGCCTATAAGAATAGCCACAATAACAGCAGCACTGTCCTGTATAAATATGGAAAGACGATTACTAAAGGCAGCTCGGACAAAAGTAGCATCATTTGCCAAGCGCATGGATAAAGTGTCAGCACTATTCTCCTCTCCATCAAACCATCCAACTTCATTGCGAAGCATTGCTGTTTCAACAAGGTAAATGCCCATCATTTCATGTTATAAATATAAGATATCTAAGCTTATGGGACAAGTCTAATGAAGAATGGAAGAGAAAATAGACTTATCTGCAGATGTTACCTGAAAACATCATCCTACGAACTCGTTCTGTCATTTTCTCCCCCATGATACCAAAATAGAAGTGCTGAAGAAAATTGGCCACTACGGTCACTATTCCCATGCAAGCTATGATCAAGCACCATTTATCAACCTCCTGCCTCAGATGAGGATCGTCACGAGATCTATAGTATGCTGTTACTATCAACGCGATTACATAAGCAAGGAGAGGATTAAAAGAACCAAATATTGCAGCACCAACACTGCCTAATGCAGCATAAAGCCATTCTGGAAAACTAAGCTCTGCCAATCGCCACAGTGATGGTGCTTCCCCATGTGTTCTGTCCTTTGCATCCTTTGATTTTATTGGAATATCATCAGAGTGACTATGGGGTCGACTAAATGTCTGAGAATGTGAACGCTCATTTTTCGGATCTGATGTCAGAAGGGGTGAAACAGGAGACTCAGGATCTGAACCGTTCACTTGTCGTTGTACAGACTGAACATCAATCTTCGGTAACTCTGGCAATCTCATCTCAAAACTATCCTGCCTTCTCATTGATGGCTCCTTATCCCCTGCATCTGTTGCGATACCATTTTCCTGCATATGCTCAGGAGGTGGGCTCCGAACTTTTGGTGATTCTTGTAAGCTATAAGTACCATCTGCTTGTCTAAATCCATGAACGCCAGGAACCCTCTGAAGAGAGGGTGATTTTACCAGCTTGGGAGATGAAGGTTCTTGGAAGCTATGACTTACTGAAGAATCCTTTTCAATTTCAAAAGTAGCAGTAGCTCCTTTATAATGTTTAACAGGCATCCTGAATGAAAAAGAATCACTTGTCATTTGGGACACTAGGCATCAGCAAGTTAGCAATGTCTTTAAGTAAAATGTGTACCTCCTAGGAAGCTTTGCTGCTTCTTCGCATCTAAGAAGCTCTGCATAAAGACCATCCAGCCCTACTAATTCATCATGTGTGCCCATTTCAACGAGCTGTCCCTCCTCCATCACAGCAATGTAATCAGCATTCCTGATGAGGCTAAGACGCCGAGCAATGATTATAGTAGAGCGCCCCAACATAAGGAGATCAAGAGCTGCCTGGACAACCTTTTCAGCCTCAAAATCAAGGCCACCAGTGACCTCATCAAGCAGAAGAATTGATGGATTTAGAAGCACAGCTCTCGCAATAGAAAGTTTAATTTTCTGTTCTTCTGTCAACGCTAAACCAGCTCTACCGACCTGCAAAGCATACAAGCTCCTTTAAAATGGAATTGATGAGAAAAGAACATCCATTTAAAGTTCCATTTAACTTCAGCATTTCAAGCATGAATTCAAACTTCTGCATTTTACCTGTGTCTCGTATCCTTTTTCAAGTGAAGTGATGAAAGTATGCGCATGTGCAATTTTGGCGGCTTCCTCAATTTGATCCATATTAACATCCCGGCCATAAGCAATGTTATCAATGATGCTCAGGCTTAGCAAGGCAGGTTCCTGGGTAACCAGTCCTATTTGGCGTCTTAGCCATTCCAATTTCATATTCTTAATATTTTCTCCATCAAGAAGAACTTCTCCTGCATCAGAAAAATAAAAACATAGGAATCCGTAATCCCCAAATAGTTGCTAAAAGATTTCAATGGAACTTTCGGAACAGAATGTCTAGGGACTACAGTAATAAGAGGAACTTGTCATACCTAACGTGGGATCATAAAACCGCTCCATCAAAGGAATGATACTGCTCTTCCCTGAACCATTCCGTCCAACAAGTGCAACGGCTTTCTTAGCAGGTACGGTGAGATAAAATCCACTCAGAATAGGGATTTCAGGACGAGAAAGATAGCTGAAATAAACATTCCGGAACTCAATATTTCCTTGAACAGACTCCAGAATATTCCCATCATGATTGACTGAAGAGGATGATCGGCTAATCATCTCAAAAAGTCTATAAGCAGCAATCCTTCCTTGATCAAATGAGTAGAAATTTGTTGCAGCTTGATTCAGACCTCTACACACACATAAAATAAGTTTCCCTTGAGAAGTTGTGAAAATTATGGGGAGATCTGTAAGTAAAAGATGTGCTTAATACGCTTACAGGCCACTTAGTATTATAGCAAACAAGGCTGCTATGACTTGACCACCATGAGCTTTTCCATGAGTAACTAGGAACCTCCCAACCCAAAGTTGTAAGGCACAAGAACATATTGCAAGCCCATATGTAAATCCAAGCCCAAGCCCTTGCACAAGACTTATCAGTATACCATATCTCAGTGTTGCTTGTAGTGAAGTTGCATATGAATACTTGGCCAATGTTTCATTGGTGAATGCATATAAGGTCCTAATACATGAAACTGCCTGCATATTTGGAAACATATCGAAATGAGGTAACAGCTTCAACGTTTCTCACAAGTGACATGCTAATGAATCAATCCAATACTAGTGCTTACCTTACACCTCATAAAAAAAAAATACATGCTTACCTATCTATAATATAAAGGGAGACTTTTTTGTTGTTTGCTTCAAGTATAATAGAATCAATATTTGATTAGAAACTTTCCGAAAAGTCACAGAATGATAAGTCAAAATTTTAATCATCCACGGCTTCTTTCGTCAAAAGTGGAAGTCATTAACCAGGCATTATAGGTGGAATAAGGAACCATCGAAATTGCTTGCCTAATAGAAGAGCTCTGTTCCTTCGCACGTCATAGAGACTCAATCCAAGTCCACAGAACTTGGAAATGTACATAAACACCATAAAGCAAAAAGGACAAAAACAAAGAAACTGCAAAAAGCAAATAGGCTCAAGGGTGGAGTCCAGGAAACAGATGCGATGCAGCCAACCAAATCATGCAAGATGATATTTGTTCAAATATTGATGTTTCTACCAAGTTTTGGTGAAGATGGACTTTGCAAATCAAGTAAGAATCCTAAGGTAAATTACCAGTCTTATATCATTTAGGATTTGATTCTTATTAGGGTTTTATTGAGTGCCCATTTTATTTTGGATAAAATATTATGTTCCCTATTCTATATTGTTTTTCTTGTTTAGAAGTTTCCTGTCTCAACTAGATGTAGAACTTTAGAGAGTCTGTCATTGTACTTCTCTCTTCTCAATAGAGTCGACGATCATTTGAATTTTTCAAGTATTTGTCTTGGTATTGTGCAATGCAATTATTCTCTTAGGTGTGATGCTTAGTAAGCTTTCAGTGTGAAGCCTAAAGATATATTCTCTATTGTGAGATTTGTCATTCTATATCAATTTTGGTATCAGGCAAAGGTTCCTACACTTTCTCCAACAATGGTGACCAAAGCTGAGTTGAATTCCAAAGTTGGTGAGTTGACATCTGAGTTGGACGCTTTGCATAAAGATCATGAACACTGTTTCAAGCAACAAAACAGCAAGTTCGATGAGCTCTCAGGGCAAATAAAGTTGTTTATTGCCCTAGAAGTGCAACCAATGGAAAGAACCATCAATTAAGTCCCTCCACAAAATTAAAAAACTAAAGGTGTTCAAGATTTTCAAGTATTAGAATAATCCGAACTCAAGAAAGAAGATCTTGAATCACATGACACTGTTGATTGCATGAAAGAGATTGAAAATAAAAACAGATCAAGCAAGGAGGATGGCCTGAAAGTCTGTCCTTCTGGTGTGGAGATTCTGGTCATGTTGCTTATCAATGTCCAGAGACGTTTCATATTGGGTATAACAAGCAAAATCCAGTTCACGGCGGCTGTGAAGATCATGCAAGCAAAATTGAGGATACGGATTTCATGATACCATCCAACATGGATTATCAGAAAGAGTTTGATCAAGATTTGTCTCAAAACAAGCCACTATTGAACTTCTTTCAGCTAGAAGGACAAAACTTATCATAATGCAGATGAAGCTGAAAAATTAAATTGTTTGACGCTTCAAAACTCAAGGAATTTAACAAAGAAAACTAAAATTGAGGATAAGTTTTCTCTAAAGAGAAGAGAATGATGCAACCAACAAAATCATGAAAGATGATATTTACTCAAATATTGACATTTCTACCAAGTTTTGGAGAAGATGGACTTCACAAATCAAGTTAAAGTCCTAAGGAATTAGGATTCTTATTGCATATAAATTAGCAGTCTCATATCTTTTCGGATTTTATTCTTATTGAGACTTTATTCACATCATTGTAATTCTTCTTTTTCAATAGAGTCAATGGTTACTTGAATATTGCAAGTATTTGCTTTGGGATTGTGCAATGCAATTCTTCTCTTAGGATGATGCTTACGAAACCTAGATGTGATTAGGAAGCTTTGGATGTGAAGCCTCAAGATTGATTCTCTACTGTGGGATTTCTCATCCTACATCAAGATGGCCACAAACAAGTGACACAATAATCACATGTTAATCAACAACTCAATAGGGATT
This sequence comes from Eucalyptus victrix, assembly GCA_016097545.1. Classification (NCBI taxonomy): domain Eukaryota; kingdom Viridiplantae; phylum Streptophyta; class Magnoliopsida; order Myrtales; family Myrtaceae; genus Eucalyptus; species Eucalyptus victrix. The sequence continues at coordinate 24,005,049 of CM027844.1, forward strand.
GGTCAGTCCCTAGCAAAGGGCATTTCTGCGGCCTTCAAGCCAAAAGCATCAAGTTCATATAGCAATATTCCATATTTCCATAATAGGGGGAAGCCTCTAAATAGGTCTAGGTTCACATCACCTGCCTCACTTTCAAACTTAACCACCAACATTAACTTCACATCTGGACGATAATATTTCTAGCCAATTTCAAAAAAGATACCAAATGCTATTCATTGAAAAGTCAGCTATGTCTAACTACAACTGCATAGACAATTGCGTGGACATATACATCTACAAATAAAACATTAAAAATGGTTTCAAATCTGAATTGTAAATCTGACTAATGGCTTACTCAAGTGATGCCACAGGTTAAAAATAATGATACAGAGGTTTTTTTCTGTAAATTGCATTTTGTACTTTTTAGCGCTCTCATTGAATATAATATGAATGAAATAAGTTTAAAGTGTAAATATACACTAAACACTAATATATTTTCAACCATAATATAAAGAAGCATTATCAAATAAGGACAGTGATTGAGTAGGTAAAAGTGGACATTGTCCCACAACTTAACATACCTAATATATCCTTTAGAATGTTAAAAGGTCAATAAAAGTCCTATTCATTTGCGGACACTTGTTGTCTGTGGTTGCATTAAAACCTCACTTTATTTAATAATAAGATTTGTCATCTAAATGCAATATTGAGGCAGGTGGTTTAATATGTTTTTAAAGCAAGCCAGGTCATTTGAGATTGACCCTTTCTACAAGGAGATGACTTGCAATGTTCCCAACACCTATGGAAGAATATTCCAACTAGAAAGACCCTATAAGGGACCTTTCAGGAAGATTTTTGGACACTGCACTTGTGCAACCCAAATGGTGGACAAGCACCCACCACATGTTGCAGAAACTGAAAATTACAAATCAATTTGAACAAGTTGTTTATAAGGCCCACATTCAGAGTCTTTTAACCCAAACCAATTCCCACCCCCTTTCCTAGTAAAGCTAGGAAGACCAGGAGGTTTCTGACTGCTTTGGTTGGATACACGCTTCAGCAAACAAAAAGAGAGGCCTCATACGTGACATGAGTCACATTTGCACCCACAAAGAAACTGTTAGTAGTGACACAAGATTTTCTTAGACAAGATTACTATAAAATTGCTTGGGAAGACAAGCTCTTCCAAACCAAGAATATTCTACATCAACAAAGGACTGTCTCAAAGGTTATCCCACACTGTACATTACAAGCAGATTTGGCTCTAAAAAACCCCGAGAATTAAGGAAGAAGAGAAAAGAGAGGAAGGTAGTGAGGACCTTTTAGTATGCAAACCTTGAAAAATGACTCGTCCTGAAGCAGTGCAATCATCTTTTGGTTGTACTTTTATTTTTCCATTTTGGTGAAAATAGATAGTTGAGTCAAAGAGAAGCAATGGACAGTTAGTCAGTTTTATAGGATCAAAAAGTCACCATATAGAATTAAGTTGTATTTACAATTCCATTTCACTCAATCTTTATTCTTCATGATTTTGGTGTACCTGATAGTCACCACATATTGCATGGGGTTAGCAAAATTATAGAGAAGGGAAAGTACCTGTTCAGCAATGCTAGCTGCTTCCGCATATGCATCTTGGATATTCTCAGCAAGCCTATGAAGAAATATATTGGATATTCCTCCAGCAGCAACAATGAAAGGACCAGTTGCTAATGTTATCAGGGCAATCTGCCAACAGTTGACAAATCCAATAACTAGCCCACTGAAAAAAGTGGCCATGTTATGAATATAATTTCCAACCTGCAATTAAAAAGGTTAATCCAATTACCAAAAAATATTTGCATCGAGAACATGGTTCCATTACTTCAGTCTCACAACAATAAATTTAAAAAAGAAGAGGCTCGAGACAAAAGAGCACAGAAGAGACTGTACTTTTTCACTGAGAGCAGACTGAATGAGTAGCACGTCACTCAATACTTGGCTCACAATGTCCCCATTGTTTCCATATGTATCGAAAAAACTCATGTCCTGGTTAAGCAACACTTGGACATACTTTGACCGGATGACTGCTGTCTGTCTTTCCCCCGTCAATATCCAGCATGAGACCTCTATTACAAAGAATAAGTTAGTGTTGAGGCAGCAATGCATCACCTTTTAATTTGTAGAGCACATAATTATCAAATCTTACCAATCCAACCAAAAGCAAAGACGCCAACTGCAATCCAGAGAAGTGATAAAGAGAGCTGCAGAAAAGACATACACAGAAATGAAAAATGTGAGATCAAATCTACAAATCACAGTTCACATATAACTTAATTTAAAAAATTAATATTATTAGCATGGTGATATATATGGTCATTGGGAGGACAGTAGACCAGAAGAGTGCCCTAAAAGTATAAGGGACCAGGCTTTGTATACAATCACCTCCTCCCCAATGAATTTTCCACCAGAGACATGATTGAGAACCACTATGCACCAGATGGTGAAGTATCTCCTTTCATCAATCATTATCTCCAATTAAATCACACCTTTTGACATCATTGACTATTTTTTAAGGAAATGATGTTCCTCATCGGTTGTTCAATAAATTGTGAAATTTCAGCAGAACTTTCATCACTCACTACTTTATCAAGAAAAAAAAAAGGCAATACGCCAATACAAAAACAACTTAATGACAGTTGGGACCAACTAAGTATTGATAATTTCTCTATATACATGATTCCTTAAAGCATCGACTACATTGTCAAGTTCATCAATTACACTAGTACTCCTCTCTTGCGCCTTGTGGATATGCACTTTAAGAGGAGAGGAAGAGGACAAACGGCCAATTACATACATGTCTATTAGACAAAAGGATGACCAGCCATGGTATTTGGGATAGCATGATGACACCTCATACATTTTTTAAGTAACCACACCACACACCTTTGCTTTATGAAATATTGTAACGACACCTCATATATTTTTAAAGGAGCTCTATGAAGCCTAGATAGACTGAGATTGATAACACGGTTCCATATCATACTGTATACATGCACAATTTGAGTTGACTGATGGCAATTCACTCTATCAAACATCTAAACTGACAAAATAATAAATCATTCAACAATCTTAGTCTAAGTGAACACAGTAAAGGCCATAACCACTGTCGTAGACCTATTCTAGGTTGAATGACTTTATGGAGCTATGACTCACTTTACTGTAGAATATGAAAGGTGTCATAATGATTTTTAAAAATATAAGCACAGACAATATCATCGTAATGTACTGGAAACCGAGGTGTCCATACCCTACATAAAAACCCGTAAGAAATAATCATGCTTGACGTCCATTGTATTTATTTATATTTTCAGCCTCAACTTTCAAGAACTTACAACACACTTTACCTCTAATATCCATTCTCTACCAAATCCTTGACAAGGCATATTTCATATCTCAAAATAATATGATCTACGTAGACATTTATAAATCCGGTTATGCATTACAAACCAACTGGAAAAACTATGCTTGACAGGTTTAGTTTTCATCAAATTCTTCATCTTTTTCTAATACATGACACTTCAGCCTTACCAACCAGTGGGTTCTCAATACTCAATCCATAACAAGGCATACTTTCATTTCAAGAAAAGATTTCATTAATGAGTGCTGTGGGACACTTGTTAAGCAACCAATTAAGGAATGTATCCAGTTTTCAATGCATTGTTTTCTCATACTATGTTTAACAAATGTTTTGGAAATTGAGATAATCTTCATTGAAAGTGCACTTGTTATCAAGACACTTCAAAAAAAAAAAAAAAAAACTATAGTACAAAAACTCACTTATATCGGCATTGAATTTCAATTGTTAAACTTGGGTCATAATGAATCAAATCAAAAATAAGTTGCCCCAAGTATACCTTACTTCTTTTACTGGTAGAGTATACCCAGCTTCCAACATGTGTACCTCACAAACCCATTTACCAGTTCAAAGTGAAAGAGACAAGACTTTTTTGGTGCCTTTCCACTCCTTTGGCTTTTGTGGTGGATAAATATGTCCCAAGAACAGTAACATATAGAGAATAAAAGTATAACAAACCGAATGCAGCTTGCACCCATAACTTTTCTTCTTCATACAGAAGAACAACTAGAGGAAAACATCATTTCTGGTAAGAGTTATTGGATTCAACCCCACTTTTGCAGTGACGTTTATTGTTTACCAACTATTGATCAAGTTCACTGGTCAATTCACTGCCTTGCAAAATAATTTAGGGCACTAGTACTGCTAGATTTCTGAAACAAATTTAACCAGCACAGTGTTTACATGAACAAGTCACAAGCCTACAAGTAGAACACCCAAAAATAGTTTGGAGATATTAAAACAAAAAAACTCCACCAACTTTCACAATGAGCCCTGTGTTTCTGAACAGGTGGGAAGACCAGGCAGGATACAGGTGCCATTGCTATAGCTCAAGACAAAACCAAATTGGCCAAATTCCTTTAGCAAACCTAGCAGAGCAGCTGACGATTTATAAAGCAAGTCATTTAGCACAAGCACTTGAGTAAAAATGACAACTTTCCACACAAAGAATAACCCATCCAATAAATCTCCTCAGTTCATATAAGCTAAATTCAGTTCACCCAACAATCTCCTTCACTAATTGCACTAACTCCTACTCCCTAAGTCCTACTGCCAACAATCTTCCTCAAGCCAAACAGAACCAAATTAGCACCGCATGAACAACACAAAGACTAGGGTTTTGAAGAAGGTCCAGTTACCTCTTTAAACCGGTCAAACATCTCGGGATCAGAAGAAGGAGGCGGCGCAGCTCCACCCGGAGGAGGCTGTTGCACATGTCCCAAGCGAAGGACGTCCACAATCTTCGCGAAGTAATGCAAGTAGAACACAAGGGCGGTGCCGTGCGCGGCCGCGGCGAGGGATCCCACGATCATCAGGCCCCAATCGAATTGGTCCGCGCAGGCGAAGAGCCGCGAGAAAGGCACCGCGGCGGGGGGCGGCTCCACCTCCTCCGGCTCCTCCATCTCCTCCTCCGGCTCCACCTGGGCCCCGGCGGGGCCCCCGCCCTCGGCGCTCGCGTCGACGTACGGGGACGGGGACTCGGGCGGCTCGGACACCTCCGAGACCGGCGTCAGCGGCTGGATGTGCGGCGGCGACCAGCCGAACAGCCCTCGCGATATCATCATCTCGCTGCCGCCGCTGCGAACAACCCCTCTCTCTCGCCCTCTCCCCCCGCGAGCTCTCGAGATATCACTGTCCCCTCCCCGACCGAAAAAACCCAAAACCTAGAAGAAAACCTCGCCAATCCCCCTCTCTCTATGTGTCTCTCTCTCTCTCTGTGAAACGCTTGCGTAGAGAGAGAGAGACGTGATTCGAGTGAATCGCCGGTTTTCTCTCTCTACGGAAGCTCGGTCGGAGTAGAGAGAGGAGCTCCGACGCGAGTGGATCTGCCGAAATCGGAGGAGGCCGGCCGGCCGCAGCAGGAGGCAGCAGGGAGGGAGACGAGTGGGGAGCAGATTCAGAGTTTCAGCGACGGACCATTTTTCGATTCTCACTGTGTCGCTGTTTTTTCGCTTTATTTTCTTTGCCTCTTTTCTTCTTTTTTTTTTTTTTTTTTTTTTTTGCCCCCTCTCCTTCTTTCTTTCTTTTATTATTATTATTATTTTTTTTTTTTTTAACAGGAAGGACGAAAAAGTGAGGAGTCGTCGTTGTCGTCGTCGTCGTTGAGGGCGCGACCGAGTCAAAGGAGGCGGAGGGACGGAGGGAGGGAGGAAGGAGGAGGAAAGGCGTGGCTCACCCGCGGTAGCACCAAGGGCCTTCTGCTACCCTTTTTTTTTTTTATTTTCTTTAACGTTAATACCCAACAAAATATGTAAATTATATTCCCAACTTTTTTTTTTGCTGAAAATTCTAAATTTACCCATTATTTTGACATAATATTAAATAGAATAAAAATAGAATGTATATATATCTCGAATATATAGGATGAAGTTCTTTTTCTTAATATAAAATAAATTTGAGATATTTATGTCACCGCAATCATAGTTTGGAGTTTTTATTTTAATGGTATTTGCTCTCTTTGTTTTTTAATTTCCCATTTTTTTTTTCGAATTAACGGTCAAACGCCGCCGAGCATGTGGTGTATTTTCTTTTTCCTTTTTCAAAATTCAGAAATGATCAAAAACAGCGAGTCAGCAGCGACCGGCGCCCCCCGAGAGGGGGCCATTTCGGGGATTTCATGGTGCGTAATGATGGGGTTGAGTGTGTGAACAGCTGGACCAGCCGAATAGAAAGGTCTTTTTACCAGAAGGTTTTGTTTTTGTTTTGTTTTTCTTTTTTTCTCTCCACTTAATAATAATGGTCTGGCAGGTCAAGAAAAATCACTTTCTTTCTTTCAACATGCTCAAATCCTTGATTTTTTTTTCCTGAAAATGTTTATTAGCAATCATCAGTTGCTAATTTTAATCCAAAAAATAAATAAATCGAATGCAACATTTAGTCACTAGGATAGTAATGTATGCACTTTGCACAAAAACGCATAAAAGCACAAGGTCAATCAACAATTTGTCGTGTTCGAATTAAAATCATAAATTATTTTCACTTCATAATTATAAGATATAATGAACTATGAAATTTAGAATTTAGAAAAATTATTGAATTGATTTTTCTCCTAGATAAAATTCTTGGAGGTTGTTATCATTGCTCACCCAATTACTGAGGAAAAAAGAATCAAATCATAATATGCATAAAACGTTGTTGACAATAAAAAAAAAAGGATAAATTTTTATTGTCCAGGAGTTTTATGCTTTGGGAAATGATCTCGTCAATGAAAATGGTGGTCAAGATGAAGAGAACCAAAGACATGTTGCCAAAGTCGTGGACAAAAGATACGGAGGAAGTTATCAACAAAAGCCTTCACTGAATAACTAGGGTCATCAATAAACAGTTATTATAAATTTTGCTTAGTATTGGAGATTAAAGAAAGACAAGATGTGTCGATTTTAATACAAAATTGATGGTTGGTTGTCCCGATAGTCTCGAAATTTGAACTTGGGCAATGATTATTGGAGCACAACGAATGGGCCTAAAATCTCGAGGAACATGTATTAATAATCGTAAATTAGAGAGTCATTAGTAGATTTAAAGTAACGACTGATTACTTGTATTTGCCATCAATGAATGAATTTTTGTAAAGAAGCTCCAACAAGAATCAGTTATTTACAAATTTACAGTTCGTATACTCTAAATTCCGGTATTCGCACTTTACCTTCCTTTAATTCCAAGACACACTTTCTTATCCAAAATTAACAAACAACCACACACACTTTATTATAAAATAAAAAAATATATAAAAAAGCCGCCCCCCCCCCCTCTTTTATATAAAAATCCAAATTAATCCTTTGAAAAACCTAACTCATGTATTTTTCAATGCTCATGTTGCTGCGAATGATGAACCGGCTAGGAATTTATACATGGAAAGTGGCTTCAATCATCTATGAAACCAAAAATAAAACTATGAAAGCGACGAAATTCATACAGCAAAGCCAGGTTTCTCGGTCGGCCCGGAGAATCCTTTTGTGGACAGGTCTTGCCTTCCACCCATGAATTATACAGCTTTCGCAAAAGGGAGTTTTCCCATGTTCTGCAATTTTTCCCTTTTCTCCCTGGAGATTGATCATCATCTCCTGGGTATTTGATTTGACTAGGCATTTTATAGAAGAGAGACTTCTACATCTTGTCTTGTGCAGCAGCACAAGTAATCAAAGCTGCAAATTTGTCAAGGTATGCTGTAATAAATGAATCAATAGTTTTCCAAGGGCATTCGATGTCAATCCATCGGCGGCACCTGAACTTTGCTCCATCTATGGAAACTGTTGAACAGAGTAATTTCAACCATTGTCCTTCTATTTCTGGGAAAATGTCTCGTCCGGAAACGTTTTTCACATTTTTCGACAGTTTTTTTTAAAAAATGTCTGACAGTTAGATCGCTTAAAAACAGTCTAGACTTCGACGATTGGACCCAAGACACCGGTGCGTGGGCTCATATCCCCCAAAGCTGGGCTGAGGACCTTGGTGACTTGGGATGGGTTCCAGAGCGTATGAGTCATGGTGCACAGTGTTTGAGCTCACAACTCTAGCACCGGAACCAGATCCCCCTAGGCTGGGTCCAGGATCACGAGGCTTGTGATAAGGTCCTGTGGCATTGCACAAGGCTCCGGTGGCCGGCTCCTGTAGCTGGCTCCCCACTCAAGTGGCTAGCGCTCATGCCCTCTCTCAAGTCTCTCGAGGTTGGGCCCGAGCCGAGCCCTTGGCGCCCATGCCCGAGACCCCGATGGCCAGGCTTGGGGACCCAATTCCAGTGCCTGGTGCCTGTGTCCCTCAAAGCCAGGCGGAGGTCCCGGTGGCAGTGGTCCTCCATCTATCGAAACTTCTTTTATTTTGGGTATCAAAGTATTAAAACTTGTCGTTGTTCTTAAAAGCATGAAGAATTATTTCGTCCAGCACATTCTGCCACCGGGTTCACTGTTTGGTATCAAAGTGTTAAAGCTTGTTGTATTTGAACGTTTGCAACGGGATTGTCACGCTAGTCTTTGACAAATTTGAAGCATAAGAATGCCTTGTATACAACTCCGTTGAAGATCTTGACCCTGCAGAAAGGGAAGAAATCTGTTTCCCTTCACTGAAAATGTAATCCTCCATGTCCAGGAGAAAGATTTTCCACAGCAGGTGCGTGATTGCTTCGATTGGCCTCAAGAGAGAACCAGATGCAGTCATAACAAGCTAATGGCATAAAAAAGAAGTTTGGTGAGACTTCACCCCTCAAAGTTGAACAAGATTCACAGAGCATATTGTTCTGCAGAGTCATGGCCGCCTCGATGTACAGCAATTCGATGAGATTTCACGATCCAATTCTCTATAGCTGTCACTGATCATGATTCAGCAGGAAAATGATTTGTTCTAATTAGATCTAATAAGGAAACATTGCCAGAATGTCAGATATGCTCCCTGAACTCAGTTGAAAATTCAAGAGATACAAGCATCTCCATCTACATAGCTAGATGCACCCCAAAATCGACCAACACCGTCTCTGCATTTTTGGGCGAAATCTTCTGTTGTTGTATGACCAAGACCGAAAATCTACTCTGATGTCTGTTGTAGCAAGCAGGTCCCCGATCACCACTAACTCGAGGAATTCAGTATTCACTCCATTCGAAAAATCCCATTGTCTAAGGGGATGCTTCTTTCTGGCACCGCCCCACTATAATTAGATCATACTCAATCCCATAGGTCTTATTAGTGCAGTGTTAGGTCCCTCATCCACCTTCTCTATTGTACAAACATTCCGGTTACCTATACTGCCATTCTTGACGTCATTGAGGATTTCAGAATCATACATCTTTTCCCAGTTGGTAATGCCTTGGTCCGAGTGGTGGGTGATGTGGACGACTACAGAGTGATGTTTGCACCGTTTGCCATGCGATTCGCTAGTCAATGCCTCCCTGTCGTCGTTGCCTTCCAAGAAAGATCAAGGCCATTCAAAAAGGTGACTGCTCTGACGACAGTAGCGAATTGGAGCATCCTAGGCGACCGCAGTCCACTAGTATACCGACCGAAGGAGGAGCCCCCTCGAGAGCACTGCTGTTCAGGATCCTCCGCCTTTGTCCTCCTATTCCAGGTACCGTCCTCGGACCACTTATGATGAAAAGGTAAGCTATGAGGGAGGCAAGTTTGTCAAGTGCCAACATGCATATGTCCTTGCCCATCAACCTTGGCAGTGAGAAAGCCGTGAAGACGTGTGCTGACACGACGTCCCAATGGTCTTGCCCGTAGTGACCGTAGGCAGTGACGATGTTCTCCAAGTATAAGCTCCTGAAGAGAGTCCTTTTCTGCATCCTATGAGAATAAAGACGGGAAGCTCGACCAATCAGCTCGAAAAGGTGGAGGCCATAGAGGGCAACCGTTAGTTCTTTGGTGAGACAGGTGGCATCTAATAAGTTGAGGACATTAGGATGCAAGTATGAGTAAGTTAAGTTAGAGAAATCTCACGTCAAAGAATTGATGTGGTGTATAACAGTTAATATATCGTAGTTGCCCAATAACTTATTGACTTATGCTTTTGAGTGAAGATAGATCCTATTGAATATATTGACAGGCTCAAATTTGGGCTTCTTCTTAGCAATATCCTCAAATGAAGGTATTGGACTTCTACTACGCTCTCCTAACAAAGGATCACTGCAACATTATCTGGTCTATGAGTGGTGGCTACAATGCATAAGGATTCAGATGCAAGATGTTCCTCCATTGGTAAACCGCCCATTTCCTCGAAGGCAATCACTAATTGCTAATGAGCTCCTCTTGTGATTTTTCCTTGTTATTTGGTGGATTTTCCAAAATGTTGATTAATCAAGGAAATTTCTCAAAAGATCATATGCCAAAAAGAGAACTTAAGAAATAGTTTACGCTCTTCAAAATACAGAGTTTCCATGATAAATGGATATCAGACGAGAGGTGACAATTCATTTTCATTGATCTGTGGAGTACCTTATGGTCCCTGAAAAAGCTCATCCCAACCAAGTCCACCACAACTTTGCTGCTCGTTGTGAAGGCAAAGGGCCAACGTGTCTCGTTTAGGCAAATTCAAGACTAACGAAGGAACCATGGAGCCTATGAGTCTTGCCACAACTTTTACAGCAGGGAGATGCTGCTAACCTGGACAATGTCTCTGCCGAAATGGATCTCTGAGAAGATGGCCTTCATCACCCTTGTCGTTATAAAGAGAGGCAAAAGCACACCGCAGTAAAGCAGTCCAACTTATCCACTAAGTTAGCTCCCAATGGCGGGCCATCGGGAATGGCCTAACCCAGAATAAACGGCGCAAGGAAGCTAGAAAGCCCCGCAAAGTGGAATATCACCGAAGAAGCGAGGAAATACAGAATTATGGCAAAGACATACGCGTTCTGAACTGGTCCACCTTCTGGAGTTTGTCATGATCCAAATCATCGCTGGCTGAATCACTTCGATAACGAATGCAAGGTACACGAGCACACCCACAACCCTTCGTATAGCTGTCAAATGCTTATCTGCATTAACTCCAATAATAGCCGAGGTGGTTAGAAGTTGAAAACGTGCTCAGCATGTCAGTGATCAGCTCAGAAGACAGTCCTAAACGGCCGAGTTCTGAGTTCAAGATTTTGAGATCATCGAGGAGGCAAGCAATGACGGGACATGGAGTTTTAGACTGCAATGCAGCGACGTTTATTAGAGCCAGTTCGCTATCACAAGAAAGGTGTCACACAGCACCGTGTTTTTCCGCACCTAATGGTCCAAGCTGCAATGGCATCAACAATGATGCCACGCCAGCGTATAGACCGTTTTCTCCAGTCATCAGAACCATGCTGATGTCAATGGTCACAGCCGTCAAGAGAAACCATGCCAGCCTAGTTCACAGAAACAAGATGAAGAAATCCCACACCGTCTTTAGCCAATGAAAAAGATTCTGCTTAATTTATGGAACGGAGACCTAAGTAGGTCTTTAAACTGCTCCCTCCCGTTGACCATCCAGGAGGACTTCTCCCCACAAGCCATTTATAGGCAAGTGGGGGGAGGTAGTAAGAGATAAAGTCATCAGGGTCCCACCTTTGACCATGCGGGAAAATGATGTCACACTGCCCGGGTGCCGTTTTCTCCAGTCATCAGAACCATGCTGATGTCAATGGTCACAGCCGTCAAGAGAAACCATGCCAGCCTGGTTCACAGAAACAAGATGAAGAAATCCCACACCGTCTTTAGCCAATGAAAAAGATTCTGCTTAATTTATGGAACGGAATAAATAAATGGGGAAAGCACTACATCTTTCTCCGACATTGAAGAATATAATGAGTTTCGATATATTGCAAGGAAGACAGTACAGCGAAAAGAGAGTCCTCTATGACTAAACATGTTTCACCGCATCCGAACTTTTTATAGAGCATGATGTCCAAAAGTCATTCAAAAGCCATGGATTTGTTTAGCTTTGCCATATCTAATGCTATCAAAACTTGCCAAGGCTCATCGCAAACCATTAAAAAAGGAAAAATAAAAAATAAACTTTATCCAGATAAAGAAACAAGATCATCGATTGCATCAAGATGCTCAAAAGGATCAGTGAAGACGACAGAACATTCTTCATCAGCAAATTGTTTTCAAACTCTATGTTAAAATGAACCCACCATCAAAACCAAACTCATCTTCTCCACCACCTTCTCATCCCAGAAAACACTTTATGCCATTCAAGGATTTGGAAAAGAAGCGAAATTTAACTTACAAGAATCTGCGAGACCAACTTTGTCATCCCAATCCCCCTGAGCACGAAATGACAAGCTTTGATGACGGTGAACACGGCAACCGGCGCCAAGTTCAGCCGAGTCAACAAATAATTCAAAGGATTGTTGGTACGATCCAGAAGGATACCCCACATGCCATCTGAATTGACCTTGGGAGGCAAATATGGACATATGGTGAACTCTGCAGTAAGCATAAGGTGCAGAATTTTGGCTTCGGACAGAATAATAAAAGGTTGATGTACCTTGGTCCAAGTTTTTTCATGAATTTATTAATTTTTTATGTCTTTCATTTTCAATTTTGAGGAGAATTGGTGGGTGACTTCTTCTTTTTTTTCATTTTTATATTTTGTTTTCTTTTTGGTATTAGAATTGGATTTATGATTTTTAAGACTATTTTTCATTTCAAAGTATCCTTGATCAATATTACAAATTAAGGTCTTGCTATTGTTCAATTAATCGTTCATGAATGTTTTCGCGCCCAAATAACCATTGTCGGAAGTGACAATTTGTTTTTCCAAATAAAGTTGAAAACTTTTTAAATTTAACACTCGATTCTCGATTGTATTGGAATAAGTGTGTGTTTTATCTAATAAATGATTTAATATAACTAAATATGTAAATATGTATGTGACATCTAATAATAAATCAATATACAATTCTGTCTTTCAAGCAAACATATATCGCATGAAAGAAACTAATCATACATCAGTATACTTTATTTTCAGATCTTTGCAGGGCAATACCCTTAATGATGCTCTTAATCAGTGGAAATATCTATGATAAAATTAATATGCCGATTTTTTAAGACGTTGTTTAATCTTATTCAATGAAATAAAACAAATTATATATTGTTGGTATCTAGCTATTGGATCCTCAAGCACCGGTAAAAGACTTTTAGAACTTAAAATAAAATCTAATCAATTATATATGTGTACATGCACAGAGACAAATCTTTCAAGTGTGAATTGATAGAAGCACGCTAGATATGTTAATAGGACGCCAAGCAAATTCATTTTTAAATTACTTTCTTTCCAGCATAAATTTTTTTATTGCTTTAGAGTAGTGTATCATTGAATAAAAATAGCTAATATTGACTTCAACTAGAAGTACTTAATTATTTATCCTTAGCCTATTTTACCGAGGAATATGAAGATTTATGATTGTATTTATTATTCTGTCTCATGCATCGCGTGTTAAATTCTAGTGCATCATGAATTACTCTAAATTCTTCTTATAGTTGGTGAAAATTATATGTCATGTTTGCTTTGTTCAAGAGAAAATTATTAAAAAAGTTTTGAATCTATTGTAATTATGCTAATTCGGTCCAGTTTCTTTTTTGTCCATTTCAATCCTAGACCTTTTGGCACAATTCAATCAATTTGGTCATTTTGACTAGCCGATGCTGATGTGAATGCCAATCGGCATTCAAACTGCTAGCATGGTAATTTTTTAATAAATTTTTACCTTTTCAAATATTTTATTAACTTTTTTTCTTTTTTCTTTTCCGCTTCTTCCTCCTTTTGCTTTTTTACCTCCCACAATGGCCAGCAACGGTAGGGGCCCTCACTCGAGGCTGCGGATGAGGCGGCTTCGCCCAGATTTTGCGAGGCCGGCCCAGCCATGGCCTTGCCGGCTGCGGGCGAAGGTGACCTCACCTTCCTCGTCACCCCCGATGCCGACTCCCTAGCCTTCTTCAATGGGTCGAGCGGAGAGAGAGAGAGATGCAGATCTGGGGAAGTATAAAGTTATTTATTTATTTATTTTTGGGTGGTGGGGGGAAGAGGAGCGAAGAGGAGACCTCAAGAGACGGGATTGAATGGGGAGCGACCGTTTCGACTGCTGAGGAAACTTAACAAGACCAAGAACCAGGATCGATAGCGAGAGTCAGACTTGCGAAACAAGCAAAGCGATGGACGCGAGAAGTGGGGGGATGCTGCTGGCTGTTCGTCTTCTCCCCCGGAGGTGGTCGGCATTCCATCTGACATTTTGCCGTGGGGAGACTTGAGTTTCATGCTTGAAGAAGAAAAAAAAAAAAAAAACGCGGGTGCTTGGGTGGTCTTCAATGGGTCGAACGGAGTCCTCAACGTGTCCGAGGAGGCCGGCGAGAGCCGAGACCCTTGTCGGTGGCAGACAAGGGCTTCGCTGGAGCCTCGCGGCCAGCCATTGTGGGGGAAAATGCAAAAGGAAGAAGAAGAGGGAAAAGAAAGAAAAAAAATTAATATAAAAATTCGAAAAATTAAAAATTTGCTAAAAAATGGTCACATCGGTGTTAGCCGGACGCCGGACGCCGCTCAACATCCACATCAATGCTGGTTGGCCAAAATTGACTAGATGTACTAAATTAACATATTACAAAATATTTATGACTGAATTGATAAAAATAAAGTTTATAATTGAATTGATACGATTGTAATAGATTTAAATTTTTTTTAGTAACTCTCCCCTCCATTCCATAAGCTATTCTCTCAAATTTGTCACTCTTAACAAATATACTCTCCCGTTATCCAATTTATTTTTCACTTAAAATTGTTGATTTCTTTGCAAATGCTAGCCAGTAACAAACCTATGTTGTATATAATTTTACATACAGCTGCTTTTTGTGAGAAAAGAAAATACAATATTCATCTTAAAAGCCTATGATTTTACAATGCATTCTTTCTTCTTCTTTTTTGTTCAAGGTATTAACATTAGATAAGTCATTAATTTACATAATTCGGCATAAAACTAAGTGGTTACTCCCATCTATATAAATAGTAGTTCAAAAAACAGTAAGACTCCATTTGTTTTGTAGAAAACAACATCCAAGAAAATGTTTTCTTGATTTTTTTCAAAAAAATTTTTCAAACTCGTGACAAACGGAGCTACCAGTTTTGGGTAAATTTGTCAAAAACATTTTTCACTAATAAAAAAACACATTCAAAAGTGGGGAAAATGTTTTCTACTTTTCAGAAAGTGGAAAACGTTTTCCATATCTTCTTTCACCTCTCCAACTTTCACCAAACACATTATCCTTTTATGTTTTATATTTATATATATTTTTTTCTTTTATTTAAGGGTTAATACTCGAAAAACCCCAAATTGGTACACTTGTGACAAATTTACCTAAAACTATTTTTTTTACCATGAAAAACCCAAAACTGGTGCACCTATGACAAATTTACCCCGACTGACCATAAAAACCCTAAATTGATACATTTATGACAAATTTACCTCAAACTAATTTATTCGACCGCAAAAAACTCTAAACTGGTAAATTTGTGACAAATATACCATTCGCTAAATTGGATTAATACCACAAAAAAATCATAAAAATTGTAAACTCTGACAAATGGATCATAAAATCCCAAATTTGTATACTAGTCAATTGTCACATGTCATTTAACTTAATAATTTGACAATAAAATTTAACGAAAACTAATAGAGGGTAAATTTGTCACAAGTGTATCGGTTTTGGGTAAATTTATCAAAGGTATACCAGTTTGAGATTTTTGGTGGTCAAAAAAATAGTTTGGGGTAAATTTGTCACAAGTGTACCAATTTTTGGTTTTTCAGGGTATTGACCCTTTATTTAAAATTGATTTTTTAACTTTTTTTTCCTTTTTTTCCTTCTTCTTTGGCCGGTCACTAGTCATGGCGGTGGCTAATGACTAGCCACAAGTTAGGTTGAGCCTCACCACAAGCTAGTGAGGCCCAAGATCGCTAGATACTGACAAGACTCGAGCTTGTCAACCTATGGTGAGGTTGTTGAGGCTAGCAAGGCTCTACCTCACCTAATCTAGCAAGCTCAAGCTCGCTTGATTTCAAATCCAGCGAGTTGGGGAGTTCAAGCCTCGCTCGACAGTTGCCAGAGCCTTGCCAACGTATGGTGACCTCGGATAAGGCTTGAGCCTTGCCTAGCTCTTGTGGATCTAGTGAGGGTCAAGCTCACCTAACTTGCCTCAAGCAAGCTTGAGCTCACTTAGATGATTGAGCCCCGTTCTCAATAACCTACGTCTTGGCCAATCATCGAGCTAACCATTGCTGAGGCAAGCGGTCGACGAAGGAAAAAGGAGGAAGAAGGAGGAAGGAAAAGAAAAAAAGAGAAAGAAATAAACATAAAAAAATTTGGATTTTAAAATAAAAATAATTAAAAATTCACTTTTTAAAAAATATATAAAAATAAAAATAAAATAGATTTTTTGGGTAAATTTTCCCAAAAAACCAAATCCAATACCAAATAGTGGAAAATATTTTCTAGTTTATTTTTAGGTTTTAGCCAAACATCGAAAAATATTGTCATTTTCCAAAAAAATGGCTTTATATAATACATTTTCCAAAATTGTGATATTTTCCATGAAACAAACAAAGTCTGAATGATAAGTCATTTTCTATGTCCACATGAATTTCTATATTCAATTAAAATTTATAAAAAAAAGATTTCTTACAAGCTTTATTTATTTTTATCAAAACAAAAATGCCATTCATATATCTAAATGATACTCGATAGGTAAATGGAAGGTTTCCAAGCCTAGCAAAGCCCAAATAATTGAAGAACCAAGCAACACCAGAAAGCAAATAACAAAGCATAATTTGTGGCTAGAAGTGAACTCTCATCCCTAAAAAATATATTTGACACCATAAATAATCAGCAAATGATCATTAGATTCTATGATAAGCACATGCCAAGATCTCCCACTCTTTTTGCAACAGTTTGCGATGCACATCCAGATTTAACGTCCTCATTTCTATCACCGTGCAGAGACGCCAACATCTAAATATTGAAAAAACAACGATCTAATACCTGTAAGGAGCTCCTATATCTATATATAGATTTAGTTCAAGGGAGTAAAACCCGAAAACTTGACCTAAATCTAAATTGGAAGAGTATAGCACCTACTCTTAGAAAGGTGGTGAAGCCACGTTATGAATATATTCCTTGATGATTGTCAATGGGCCAAATGGCCGAACTAATCTCCACGTTCACTCAAGATCAGCTGCGAAAATTTATTCACACACATAAACTAATGCTATATACCATTGAAACCGAAAGTTTAAAATCGAGTAAATCTAATGTTAAATGCTAACAGTGAAATGTTAGAATCCCCTAAAGATACACCTAGAGCTAAGTTTTAATGGAACAAAAGGTAAAACAAAAAGTTAAGACAGAAGAACAAGAACATCAAAACATATGACGGCAAGAGGAAGGTGAGGAAAGCGACGACGGTCAAAAGTGGCCGGGGGCCACCGCAACACCTAACTTATGTTATGCTTCGTTTATTTTGTATAAAATGAATAATTTAAATATAATTTTTAAAAAATGATCACTTGTAATACTTAAAATATTTAGTCAAAAGAAAATATTTTTATTACCGATGGCAATTTATATCTAAACATTCTCATTAATGGTGAGAATATTTTTGGTTCATTCATTTTTACAAGCGATACTAGTTATTCTTTAAAGAAATTTTTATTTAAATAATTTATTTTTCATGAAATAAATGAAGTTTTACAATGAAAAACTATTTCTTAAATACAAGAAGTTATAACTAAATAGTGACAAAAGAAGAGAACGGGAGGGGTAACGACTAAGAGGGCTGGCTAAACCGTGCACAAAATAACATATACAATAAAAAAACTAAAATTGCTCAGGACAGTGCCGTTTTTTCTGACTAATTACGGTGCAATAGTGACCACAAATTTTTTCACTAGTCCATAGCAACCAGTTGAGCTTGTGGAGGAATTTCAATATAAGTTTGATAAGATGCTTATACTTTATTTACTTCAGCGGTGGAAGCTATTGCTTAATTTCGTTAATGGAGATTTTTTTTTTGCCAATATAGTCCTTAAGCAATATATATTAATTTGAATTGGTTATTATGTTAAAAAGTAAATAGAAATACTGATGGGTTGATTAGTCATCCTCAGATGGTGATGTGGTGCAGACGCAATGACCTACATCGCTTTCAAAGTTTTTGAAAAAAAAAATAATAAAAATAAAAGAAAAAAGTTTGAAAATTAGAAAAAAGAGAAACGTTTGACCCAGCAAGCATTGAAGCCATTGATAGGGGCCAAAGCCCATAAGCTGATGATGGCCGGTGCTATACGACTAGGGCAACAGTTGGCCGAGGTCATGCGTTTGGACTTTTTAGATTAAAATAAATTTGGCATAAAACAGTTGGCTCGGAGAAAATATTAATGTAATAAATAAAAATACTAAATTATAACATAAAATTAAATATGTATTCTATATACAACAAATATATATTTCATACTAGGAAGAGGTCGGAGGTCGGTGTGTAAAACAAGCTAATTCATTCACCTTGCGACATGTGTCGTACTTGGGCCCACCTATCAATCATGGTATCTCCCTCCATCACTAGCTGGCCTCTCTCTTTCCTCTCTTCATGATCTTCCTCTTTCTCTTTCTCCTCTGTTGCCCCATTTTCCCTTCTTGACCTCAACCTTGAGCCCAACTATGGACTTGTTGCTGCCTCCAACACATCACCTCCATCTTCGCTCGCTCCTTCTCTAATATCCAGCGTGGCCGCCACCTACCTGACTCCTCTTGGCACCTTCCGCGTCAACATCTGCATTGGCCAAGAGGTTGAGGCCCTATGCTGTGTCGATGAACCACGCCTCCATCTCATTCATTGCCTAAGCTGGCCCTAGTCGACCTCAAATCAACTCATTTCAAAGGTCGAGTTGAGCTCTAGATCACAAATCTAGGACTCACTTGACCTTAGATCCAAAATCTGAGGCTCAAGTTTGTTGGCCGAGCTCGAGCTCGACAATGGAGAATTGAAACAACAACAAGGTGGAGGATTGAAACGATGGTGAGGTGGTGGTGGTGGAAGGGGACGAACATCTATTGTCGTTCCTGTTGGAGTGAAAAGGAAGAAAAAGAAAAAATAAAGGAAAAAAGAAGAGAGGAAAGAGAGAGAGAGGCAAGACAATGAGGGAGGAGAAGGGTTATAGTGTGATGAGCAAGGGCATGTCGCCTGGTGAATGAATTGAGATTTTGACAACTAGACTCAGAGCTCTACCTAATATGTTTTCATTGGGCTGAGGTAGCATCCCACTATAATTGGCTTGAGTAATGGCCATGTGTCACCACTTCTCTCTCCTACTCTATCTCTCCCTCTATCTTCACATGCATGTGTGTTTCGATTGGAGACAATAGTGCTCATGCTATGGTTGGCTAGAGGCCTATAAGCTTATCAACTAATTCATTCTACACAAGGCAGTTGCCACCATACTTATTGACTCTATTGCACCACTTTGCTCTTGATCTTATGCTGGTCTAACTTTATTTAGTAATCTATTATACATTATGCACATCATCTCTGAACAACATTACATTGTTTGTTTTGATTGTGAAATATCGACAGTATATGAAGTGCTTACTTTGGTCTCATTTTAAATAACCCATTTATTGACCTCAAATTATCTCTCACAGAATGTATGTTATTTGTGTCACAACTTATGAAATCCTTTCCAAATGTGTGCGTGGGATGAGTGATTCCGAAAATGAGGGTTTGCTTAGTTATGTGTATGGATGGATGTGTCGAGATGGATTAGATAAAGAAGGTTCAAAACTAAAGCATAAAAGCACAAGCCACCAATCAAGGATAAAGAACCGAGATAATGGCAACTCATCACCAAGGCATAAAGATTGCTCCACCAACTAAGGATACAAAATCGTTTGATTCACCACCAACGACGTTGGATAAAGAATCGGATAAATATTCACTCACACGGAGAAATTCTCATATATTCATCAACTCTTTGTGACAATTGAGAACTCTCCTCTATTTATAGAGGAACTAATACAGAGGAAATAGAATAAATATTAAAGACATGGGAACTACCTAATTTTTCAATTTCTAGTGTGGAGATAGCCCTCTAGTTTGGACGATCTACTTGTAGATGTCCAAAGCCGTGACACTTAAAGCACTTGCTATTTTCACCATTTAATTCTTTTTGGCACTCTTTAATGAACTCAAGGGGCTTATATATGTTGTTTCCTACTTCAAAGTATTCTCAACCTAATTAGAACAAGCATCCTTAAAGAAGGGTGTGCCTTTAGTTAAAGGCTTAGCTGAATATATTTTGGCACCCTTTAGTCATGTGTCACGGGCCTAAAGAGAGTTGACCCAAGAGGTTCCTGGAGGATTACCGCGACTCACCCATGGACCTCCTGCTATCACTCGGATTCCCTCCAAGCCTTCTCCCCGAAATGCAAAGGCGGGCGAAACTATCATTAAGTAGATTACGGGAGTCTATTCCTTTCATTTATGTCGGTAGATAATAGTTCAATACTTATGTCGGTAGTTGAGGCGGTGCGATCTCGCCCGTCGGATGAATAGTAGATCAATGGTTGTAATCTGAGGCCCTCAACTATAAAAGGGGTGTCCTCCTTCATTTGTAAGCACCCAACATTTCAGTAATAGCAAAGTTCCTTTCCTTCCCAGAGCTCATCTCTCTAAACTTTCTCTCTAAACGATTCGGGTAAGCGAGCGGGTAAGCGTTTGATCGAGCAAGGCTTGGCTTGGGTAGTCCAAATTCGCTCGAGTCGCCGCGCGGTCACGATCCCAATCGATCGGCCCGTGACAAGTGGTATCAGAGCCAAAAGAGAGATCCGTTCGAGAGATCAAGGAGCGCCAACTGTTCGAAGGAATGTCGAGCCAAGAAGCTGTCATGGTTGGAGAGACCGTGCAAGTCCAAGAGGACCGCGGTCGTGGAAAGAAAAGAGACGCCTTGAGGGACGTCGTAGCTGCGTTCGATGAGAAGATCGCGAATGTCCGGAACGCTGTGCACGAACTCATGGAAGGTCTTGACGACATGCGAGACCGGATCATGGAGGTTGACAGTTAACTCCATGAAGACTTCACTTCATGCATCAATGAAGCCACCGCCCCATTACACGACAAGGACGAAGCCCTTGAAGCATCGATCGATGTGTTGAAGGAGCGCATCCAAGTGGTCAAGGAAGAAGCTCCGCGTAGGGACGAGGTCGAAGCCATGAAGGCCGAGATCTAAGAGCTCAAGACTGAGCTCGCCCTGTGCAAACTAAGCATCACCAATGGTGCTGTGCCGAACCAAGCGGTGCCCAAAATTGAGGTGCCAAAACCGAAAGAATTCAAAGGGGAATGATTCGCCAAGGAGGTGGACAACTTCGTCTGGAGCATGGAGCAATACTTTGGCATCGTCAACATGCACGACGAGACGACCAAGGTACGAACCGCTTCCATGTTCCTGTCTGATACGGCGATGCTTTGGTGGACCAATAGGTGTGATGAGGTTAGACGAGGCGCCGATCCTGTGTGCACATGGGACGACTTCGTGCGAGAGTTCCGGGACTACTTTTTCCCCGAGTTCGCTCAACAAGAGGCCCGTAGCAAGCTTCATCGCCTCGAGCAAAGAGGCACGATCCGAGAGTACGTGAAGGAGTTCACGGAGCTCAAACTCCAGATTCGTAACCTAAGCGAAGAGGAGGCTCTCGGAGCGTTTATGGATGGATTGAAGCCATGGGCACTGCTCGAGTTGAAGCGGCGGGACGTGAGTAGCTTGGCGCGTGCGCTGAGCGTAGCCGAGTCACTCATCGACCTCACCAAGACCGAACTAAGGAGTCAACAAAGAGATTGGAGGACGGATCGACCTTGCGAGGATGAAGCTGGAAGAAACACTCCCCGGGCTGCGCATGATCAAGGCGACTGAACCAAAGCATGGGGAGAAGGGTCTTCCAAGCTAGCCTTCCAAAAGGGTAGACCACCGACGAACTACGCGAGCAGGTTTGATCAACCCCCGCCTTCTCCTTGTTTCATTTGCCAAGGTCCGCACTGGACCCAAAAGTGCCCGAAGAAGGGTCGAATCAACGCCCTCCTTGCCCTCGAGGAAGAAAAGGAGGAGTCCAAAGAAGATAAACGGCAAATCCGGATTGGAGCTGTGAGGATGATCAACTCAGTCTAAGCCCGATCGCCGACCAAAGAAGAAGGAATCACTCCAAACACCGACATGTTCTTTGTGGAGGTCGAAGTGGGTGGCCGAACGCTTTACGCTTTGGTCGACACCGGCGCATCCAACATGTTCATGTCGACCAAGGTTGCGAAGACCTTGGGACTTCACGTGGAGCCATCCGAGAAGTCGTACAAGCCCATCAATTCGGGTGACTTCCATGGCATAGGATCAACACCCGACATGGACGTCAAGATTGGCAAATGGAAGGGCCAAATGGCGTTCAAGGTAATCCCTCTTGACGACTATGATCTCATCCTTGGAATGCAATTTTTGCATAGTGTGGGAGCCATGATCGACATGAGGACCAAGTGCATGATGATCCTCGACCAAAAGTGCCCGTCGATGATCCCCATGATCAAAGGGGTGGTCGACACCAAGACCATCACGTCGATCTGACGCCTCGATAAAAGCTTGAAGGCCGTCATGCGCATCAACAAGCTGTCCGAAGTAAAGTCAAAGGTCAAGTTGGATCCTGCTCCAACGCATGCCATGCCCATCCAAGTGCTCTTCCCCGAGGTTGAGTGTGCGCCGTGTGCTCCGTCCAAGCCGAAGACCGAGCTGCGTGCGTCCGACTTCATCATGGAAGGATGCGGCCCTTCGTTCATGAGCGTTCGAATGAAGAGAAACAAGAACAAGAAGGCTCGTGCCAAAGCCCGCAAGGCTGCCCGTCAAGCTGAGAGCGACGAGGACGTCGCTCAATTGAGTGGGGGAGAATGTCACGGGCCTAAAGAGAGTCGACCCAAGAGGTTCCTGGAGGACTACCGCGACTCGCCCATGGACCTCCTGCTATCACTCGGATTCCCTCCAAGCCTTCTCCCCGAAATGCAAGGGCAGGCGAAACTGTCATTAAGCTAGATTACGGGAGTCTGTTCCTTTCATTTATGTCGGTAGATAATAGCTCAATACTTATGTCGGTAATTAAGGCGGTGTGATCTTGCCCATCAGACGAATAGTAGATTAATGGTTGTAATCTGAGGCCCTCAACTATAAAAGGGGTGTCCTCCTTCATTTGTAAGCACCCAACATTTCAGCAATAGCAAAGTTCCTTTCCTTCTCAGAGCTCCTCTCTCTAAACTTTCTCTCTCAACGATCCGGGTAAGCGAGCGGGTAAGCGTTCGATTGAGCAAGGCTTGGCTTGGGTAGTCCAAATTCGCCCGAGTCGCCACGCGGTCACGATCCCAATCGATCGGCCCGTGACACATGTCTCTAGGAGGGTGAGGGCTCTCTTCATTTACTGCCAGAGATCCTTTATTGCATGATCACGCCTTTCGTTGTTGACTTGGTCCAAAGTCAAGCCTCTTAGAATCTTATCAACCTAGTTTTTTTTACCTTTTTTTTTGTTGAAAGAAAGTATGAAATATGATGGGAGATGGGTAATAAAAGAAATCACTCAAAATAAGTTCAATCTTGAGATCTGATACCAACTTGATGAGTGTGTAGAACAAGTGATTCCAAAATGGGGGTTTGCTTGGTTATGTGCATGGACAAGTGTGTTGAGAAAAATTAGATTAAGAAGGTTCACCATCAAAGCATAAAAGCACAAGTCACTGGCTAAGGGGCAAACGATTGCTTCATCGTTCAAGGATACAGAACTGTTTGATTCACCACTAACGACGTTGGATAAAGAATTGGATAAGTATTCAATTACATAGTATTCTCCTAACAATACAATTAAGAACTCTACTCTATTTATAGAGGAATCTAATACATAGGAAATGGACAAAGTATTTGAGATATGGGAACTACCCAACTAATAAAGACATAGGTATTAAAAAACACAATAAAGTTTTAGGAACTAGAAACGAAACATACAAAAACTTGAATTTTGACTCTTCCAAATTTGTGCTTTAGCCTTGGAAGCCAAATAATGATCGAATGAGATCTTCAAACAGCGATGGAAATCGATTTGGACAACTTTTAGTTTCTAGGTAATGGATTTAGAGTCTTGTAGAGGACACCTACTGTGTAAATCAACGTCTAGGTAGCCAATTGACAATCATCAAAATTGACAACTTCAACTCCCCTTGAATCAAAGTGTAGCCAAAATCAATCTTTGCTTGTTGGAATAAGGATCAATCAACAAGTTCAAAGGTGAGCTTGAGAGTTCATTGATAAAGCCTGATGCTCTTGCATCAATTCTCGACATGGCACGTTTGAAAAATGAATCCTTATTATATGTAAGCGAAGAAAAAGGCGTATGAAAGTTATTCTATTGACTGGATATATTATATGAATGGGTCCGGTTTATGCGAATAACATTTTAATATTTTCATCATTAGATTAGTCCGTTGTTGACAATGAATAATCTACCACATAATTATATTCTACTATTGAATTCATTCTTTCCAATTGATGAATAAGAAAGTGGCGTTAAATTGTGCAAAACAGACTGCTCGAATTGAGAACCATCCAAATCTGATTGGACTGGTTGGTTTGTCCAGTTCTTAAAAGTGTCGGTCCAGTTCCCGATTCTTAAAAGTAGAACCAATGTCAGGGTGCTCCCATTCCCGATTTCAAGGGGGAACGGGAGCAGATCGGACCGGACCGACTAAATGTAATTTTATATTTCTTTAAAAAATTAGTAAAATGTGAACTAAACACTATCTCAGTCTGGTTCCAAGTAATGAGAAAAAAAGTAGTGGAAAAAAAAAAAGTGTCCGGTTCCAAATCCTAAGACCAACCGTTCAGTCTCGGGCTTCGAATTTTGGAAATTGATCCTCTCGGTCTGGTTCTCAATCCCCCTTGGAATGGGAATCGGAACCAGATCAAGAACTAACCACTCCTAATGATAAGTCCCCAGTGCGAAAACTTCCTCAAGAAGCACCTTCAGCGCTGTGTTACAGCGAAAAACTTCGCCTCAAAGGTCCCTGTCTCCATAATTTCCTCCGACCCAAAAGAAAGAACTGTTGTCTTTTTCAAAAAGCCACCCCACCCCCACCCACCCCCCCCCCCCCCCCCCCCCCCGCGCCTTCTTCCCAGCTCCACTACAAAAAAAGGCAAAGCTCTCAGTCCGCGACCGAGACTCGTGAAGCATCAGCTCTTACACTTGCAGGGATGCAGGCACGAAGACTCAGAGGTGCGCATTTCGGAATCACTTTGTGCTTTATGAGCTCGGTTTCACGATTTCTCTCTGTGGGCATTAGGAGTGGTTCGCTTGAACTTGCTGCATCCATTCGCTTGATCTGGTTGACGCTCTCGTGAGTTTGTGTTAGCATAAAGAAGTTGAAGTAGGCATGCTGTTGTTTCTTCGTTGGAGCGAGGCTTCCGCATATCGACATGCTGCGCTAATGATGTTCCCCCAACGGGAGTTTGGTTTTAGTATATCATGAAGATGTTTCTTCATGTAACTTTTGCACGTTTACTTATCCAGAAACCAAAAAAAAAAAAAAAAAAAAAAAAAACACACATACACACACACACAAACACATTCTTTTGCGTATTTCTCCATTTTCTCTCGTTTTCCATTGAGACCACCTTCGATTGCCCTCTCTAAGTCCAGCTTGGTTAGAAATATTTCGGTGGATTTGGGATGATTTGGTGTGATGGGTCAAACAACCCGCGTGCCGGCGGGCCCAGCCCGAGCCACAAGAGCCTGAAGGCATTTTTGGACAGGCTTGGACAAGGAAATTAACCGAGAATTCGGTCCAGCCGAATCTAAGATTTTTAAATAAAAATCCTATAAAATGGTATGCTGGGGCAAAAATTTAGGCCTGACCTTCAATCGAATGATCGCCTTTGTTGTCAAGCAGACATTTAACTCGATTGTCATTTCGTGAGCTCTCTCTCACTCTAGCGTCACAGGCTTAACACTTTTTTTGTGGCGATGCCCCCAGTCAGTGTGCCTTGCATTTCCTACAATTTTCTTCTTTCTTGTTTTTCTTTTATTAGCTTAAACGCTACATTTAAAATTATATGTTTTCTCCTTTTTTCGATTAGATTTTGCAATGCAACTAGTAGTTGATGATTAAATGATTCGCTTGCTCAAATCGCACGAGCTAAAGGGCTCGATTGCACTAATCGAAAGGACTCGATTGAAAACAAAAATGCAAAGTTAAAAGGACTAGTTGACTTTTTCCTTTATCATGGCCGACATGAGAGATTTTCTAGGCTTAATATCGAAAGTAGCCCAGCCAAACCAGCCCGTTTCTTATTTTCACTTCCCGCCATCATCAAACATCGACCCTCGCAGTATTTTGCTTCCATTGATGTCATTTGTCTTCAACTTCATGGAGAGAATTAGGAAGAAAAACTAGAAAAGTTCTGAAATAGGAAACAAAAGGAAGTTCCGGGATTAATTATGGGGTAACGTGGATCTGTCGAGCATGACCTCTACTGCATAGTCTTAATGTCGAATATTTTTCTCATATGATTATGCCTCGTTGCATAGCACAGGATAAAGGGGCGCAGAGTAATGATCATCGAAAAATAAAATGCTGGAAGAATTCGGTACAATTGATTTGCAACCTTTTGCTCTTCCTATCATCTCACGATTATTTCTGCAATTCAATGAATCTCTTACTTTGGAAGACTTATGGAATCAGACGAAATCTTAATTTTCTGTAACTAAACAGCGGCCCGATTCACTTTGTGTTTTAGTAAAATTATGTATTAAAACTGGCTTGTTGGTACAGCTGTCAGAGGTGGATCAAGGCCGAGCGTCGCAGCAACCAAGATGAGCTTGAAGCTTCTCGTCGACAAGAGAAACCAGACTGTGCTCTTTGCTGAAGCCGGGAAGGACTTTGTGGATTTCCTTCTCCATTGTCTGGCTTTGCCAGTGGGAACTATTATGAGTCTTCTCCCTAAGACCGGTGTGGCAGGTGGCTTTGGCAATCTTTATGCGAGTGTCGAGAATCTCAGCGACCCATACATTAAACCTAGAGAGAAAGATGCTCTGTTGAATCCCAAAGCTCCCAAAGCTCCCATAGCTCTGAGCTCCGGTTCAGATGTTCTGCACTTACTGTTGCCCAAAGCTCTGCCTTCAGCGCCAATCAACTACTACACCTGTTCTTTTTCTTGCAGTAGTAGTCTCAGTCCAGACGGTTCATGCCATAGCTGGGTGACGGATTCCCCTTCTACGAAATGTCCTGGTTGCAACACTGCAATGAGCAACAAAGTCTCATGGGTTGCGGGACCAGCTGCAGATGTGGCATCCTCAGCGGAGGTACCCGGTGGGGAAAGTGGTTATGTGAGAGGCTTTACATACATGGTGATGGACGATCTGGTTGTGAAGCCCTTGTCCACCATCTCTTCCAATACTCTCCTCAGCAGGTTGAATGTGCAGAAAATCGGAGATCTTGAAAAGAAGGTAGTCGATTTCGGCTTGGATGAGGTAAGGCCCACAAAAGTAGCGACCTCATATATTCCAGCCACATTTGAAAAACAATGAAATCTGAGAACTTTTTCGACTGGCGGTTTTTGGTTTGCTTCAAGTCTGGCGCCATGGCATTCGATTATTTAAGAATAACCGGTTCTAAAGGTATTACAATATTCTTGTGAGGTTAGAAGGCTTGATTCATCCGATCATTATCTGGTTATCTCATCATCTAGGAACACTGCAATGCCCAGATATATGGAAGAAGAAACTAAAGATTCCTTTCTAATTACAGGGACATATCAGATAAACACATCTCTGAGTCTCCATGTTAATATTCTTTTAGATCTGTTGCCCGCATGAATTTTTCAATTTAAATGATCAGAAGTCTTTGACAAGGTGATCAAGTTCTGATTATGTGCGCTACTGCAAAAGTGCTGTTTCAGTTTTTAAGAAACATACTGTCCCCATTCTAAACTTGCCAAAAAAAGCAGCTACCGGTGTCCCTTCTCAAGTGCCACTTGTTTAACTGGTCTTCTGCTATGTGATCATTGCTCAGGCCCTAAAGCTGTTGAATGCTTCTTTGCACTCAAAAACGGTTCTCACGGACATATTCAGTGAGAGGAAACATCAGTGAAAAGCTACTCCTCATCTTCAGAAACTATGTTCTCTTATGTAACAGCTTGCTGGGGGAGTTTATACCTGCGAGTGTGACTTTGTAATATGCTGATGAAGCCATTTAATCCCCATTGAGAAATTAGTCTCTGTTATGTATTAGCTTACTCAGAAATTAGTTTCTGAGTGACGATTGGTATGTGGTACAGTGGTGTGTAAGACGTAAGTTGCCTTTAATGTACATATGCTTGTCAAGTCGCACTAATGTGTCTTATGTGAATGGATAAACCGGTTTCACCAAATTGATAGGTCTACTGTAAACAGACATGGCAAAGAAAATGAAAACATGTGTGAAATAAGTGCGACAATCACATGATTAGTAATTAGTTATTGGGTAGCACCAAAATTCCTAATTTATTACTGCATTGCTCTAGCGAAGCTAGGCTCTGTAAAACAAGGAAGTGATTGTAGCAATATCGTCTATGCCTTTCTTGCCAAGGAAGACATCGCTTAGAACTGTCTTGGAATGTAACGATGGCTCCAGCAGCAATTTTCCCTGCCAAAGGAACCACCAAAGGGTTAATACAATGTTAATTATTGTTGACCGAGCAATCGGCAGATGCTGAAAAAGATTTCAGAAGAATTCTGACCACATACATCGTCTGAATTTGTTCAAGGCTCTTATAGTCTAGCTGTGAGGATGAAACTAAATGGCGAGCATGTGGAGAAAGACGAAAAAAGCACGTACCCAAGAACAAGCCAGGAAAACAGATATAGTTGGATTTGGCTTACCTTATCCACCCCAAAATCAACAAACTTGTCCTCAATCATTGCGGCCTTCTGCTTCAAGATGGCGGTGCACGAGTCAGCAGTCATCGACTTCACCACAGATCGTCCATCACCACATACTTCACCAGCTCTTTCACGTAACCACTCTCCTCAGCTGGCACTTCAACAAAATCCATCTTCGGCCTGTGATGGATTTGCACCTAGGACATTTCATGGAAGGGTCATCGGCAACCTTCAAATAGTAATAACTACAATCTCCACTCAGGCACATGTAGCAGTGGAGTTGGCGTGATGAAGATGATGAATCATTAGGCATTAAAAGAGTAAATGGGAATGTGATGTTTCGACCGCGGTTGGGGAGTATGGGCTTCAAGAGGTTCTGCTTGTGGCGGGGCATCATGAAGTACACATCCTCCAAATCCTCAACGCTCTTGTAAAGATTGCCCAAGCCCCCGTCCGTGGAGTCAGCTTTCCCGGCTTGAATGTGCCCAAGAGTCACGATCAGCAAGGCGTGGACGTGGAAGAGGAAATCCACAAAGTCTTTTCCTGCTTCCGCAAAGACCACTCTTTGCTTGCTCTTGTCGACCACAAGCTTCAACTTCAACTTTGGTGCTGACTCCATTATCTTCTCTTGGTGAGTAGCATCCAGAATGTTTCTTTGTGACTGATCAACAGATGTTTCCGGAGAGTGTATATATAGGAGCTTGAGAGTTCAATTCGCTGGCCCATCTTCCTCTTTTCTTTTTTTTTTTTTTTTTTGGGTGCAGAGATAGGGAGTCCAAGGACCCAGGAGGAAGGTTATGAAACGGTGAAGAGGGTATGCATTGCTTGGCCTTATCATCTCGAAAAAAGAAAAGTCAATACATGGAAGATGATGGAGAAAAGGGAATTGGGAGGGTTTCATGAGCCTAAAGTATGAATGTTCCCGAGGAAATTTATGGGTTTAGGATTGCTATGAACTGTTTTGTTTTGTAATCAATCCTATTGACCTTGACAGATCTTGACTTACGTGGATATTGGAAGGCTTTTTATCGTATCAATTTTGTTGATAAGTAGTATTTAGAGGCAATTTTTATGTGATCGATTGAGAGAAATACCATATTTTCAATGCACTAACAATTCTTAGTATCATGTGAAATAGATACTCCGAATATTGAACTACTTCAAATTAAGTATCTAATTATATCTTGAAAATACTTGCTAAGAGGACCATTAGGTTACTTTGGTCATTGAATTTTTAATCAAGATATGATTAGATATGATAAGATATAAAATATAGGGAATTTTGTTATATCATATCTACTATTTGATAATTACGCTAAGAAAGCCGGATATAGTAACATCATATTATATGCATTATTTGTTATAATGGAGATATTAGCAAAAAATGAACCTAAAAATTTTACAAACGGAGATGATAAAAATCTTTCACCACACTCTTACCTATGTTATTTTATTTTTATTTTATTTTTTGCTCTTTTTTAAAAATTAATTAATTTTTTTATTTCTTTCTTCCCCTTTCATCATTCTCCAATAAAATTTTATTAACTAGTAAACTATACTAACATACCAAAAAAACACTAAAATACATAAAATATGTAATAAATATTAATATTAATATTTATGTATTGAATTTATATTATAAAAATAAGAGTAAATTAAAATATCTGAATTGTTATTTTTGTTATTTTGAATTTCTTATATTAAAATTCAAATATTATTTATATTGAATTTTAATTTTAATTTTTTTAATTTAAGAATTTTGTCATTTGAGAAAAATAATTTTTCTATTATGGATGTTAGAAATTTTATTCACTTTTATTTCATCTTCTCTCATGCTATATTTGGTTGTCTGGATTTCTAATCGAGATAAGATTAGATATAATATGATATGAAATTTTAGGATTTTTTATATCCTATTCATTGTTTAGTGAATTGCAATATTAAAATCGGATATATTCACATCATATCATGTATATATTTTTTTATATAAACGGCATATCATTGTAAATGAACCTAAATTTTTTTTTGGTGACCATAAATAAACCTAAATGTTCATAAATAGAGATAGTGAAAATCTCTCGTAACACTTTTCCTTAATTTATTTTTATTTTATTTTTCCTCTTTTTATATTATTTTCTTTATTATTTCTTTTTTACCCTTTCATTATTCTTTAATAAAATTTTATCAAATAGTAAACTGTACTAACATACCTAAAATAAATATATAATAAATTATAGATCGAATGTTTATTATAAGATAAATTAAAGCTAAATATATATTAAAATAAATTAAATTAAAAATAAATTTTCATTTTTTTCATTTTTTAATTTCTTAAATTAGAATTCAAATATCATTTATATTGGAATATAATTTCAATTTTGTTAATTTAATAAGTTTATTATTTGAGAAAAATAACTTTCCTATTATGAATATTAGAAATTCTATTTACATTTATCCCATCTCTTCCATGGGATAATTTTATCATGTTTATATCCCCTTATATCGACTTTATATTATATCTTGAGCGAGTACAAATGTAGGATACGATAAATCATATCATATCCCAAATTTTAGCTCAACTGTCAAACGCAGCCTCATAGGATAATTTTATACATTATATATCCCCTTTATATCCACCTTTGTCCTTATCCTGAGTAGGCACCTATCTTGACTACCAAACTCAACCTTATTGCATTATATAAACTAGTTATGAGAATTAATATATTTTATTATTGTCTCGTGTCTTCTTCTTCTCAATATAATTAGCTTGGTAATTTTTTTTAATTTTGTTTTGCAAATACTACAAGTTGGATAATTTTATTTGAGGTTTCTTCGCCTCTTTTTATTTTTCCACGATCTGTAGAGGTGACGGTAGAGTTGTTAGGTATCACCAATATTCTTCTACTTTTCTTTGATAAGTGATATCATCTCGATATACTCTTATTTGATTTAGTAGTTTTTTAATTTAGCACAATATTGTTGGACGGTCTTATAATCTTTCATTTCGCGTTTTCCAATTCCACTGGAGGATATTGAGGGCCTAAACCGTAATAGACTCTGGGCGTTGAATCTGAAGACGAAGTCTCAGGCAATAGACATAGGAGTTCAGAGACAAAGGCAGGTGCTCTGGGTTTCAAGAGAATATGTCTCTTGGAAAGGTTGATGGGAGTCATGGTTCAGCTCGCCGTAGCCATGGAGCTTGCCTAAACTGCCCACCATTCTGGTTTCCCCAAGGAACCTGATCACCATTCCGACCGGCAAGCTTGTATGTAAAAGAGGAAGTCATCAAAGTCCTTCCCACCTTCGGCAAAGAGCACCCTCCGGCTGCTAATGTCCATGAGAAACTTTAAGCTCACTCTTCCTGTCGCCGTTCTTTGGTTCACTGAATGCAGAGAGGAAGATGAGATTCATGTAATGCTATTAATGAGTAGGTCCAATGGACGGCATTTATACGTATTAAGGGCCATATTGTTATCCAACGTAGGGAAGTGAAAAGGGCAGAAACAAATGAAGAGTCAAGGGCTGCTTATCAGTTGTTATCACCATGGAGAGATTAGACGCGGTTGGTCAAAATGAAAATCGGTCAAATACATCAATGAATAAAATAAATGTTCGCGCACGTTCAGATCTCGTTGCTTCCTGTCTTCTAGTAACTAATGACTCTTGTCTGGTGCTATGTGATCTTTGCTCAGGCCATACTTCATGGCACACTCCAAAACGGTTCTCATGGATAAATTCATCGGGAGAAAGCATCGGTAAATCGTTACTGTTCAACTTTAGAAATTAGTCTCTTGTATCAGTTAGCTTGCTGGATAGTTTATTCCTGCTACTTTGTATGATGCTGATGAAGCTATTTGTTGGAATTTAGATTGCATGGAAGCATGATTTTGATATCAATGATAGCTTTTATTAGTGAGTGTAATGTGTGTAGAATATATTTGGTAGATGATGGACAAGGGTAGGATAGTTTATTTCAAGAGATATAGATAAGGTTTCGAGGATAATTTGATTAGTTGATAGAATTGATTTTACTATAGTTCGAGGAGGTGTTGGTGGAAGAGTTATGTGACATGGTATTTAGTTCATGCTTCCCAAATTGCACACGAGTGCATGAGTACCGAGCCTTCATATAGGCTCAATGACCAACTTTGACATTTATTATCTCTGCTTTGTTAGAGATTTTCTTTTTGCTTTCATTCTAGGCCACAGGCTCCAACTACCATTAGTAGACTAGAGTTTTGTAGGCACTTCTAGACAGTTTTGTATTTCTCAACTTGCTTGCTCTCCACGTAGTTCTAGGCTCCTCTAGTATGGACTAGACACTTCTTAAAAAATTGATCACTAATTTTCAACACCACTTAATCCCCATTGTAAATATAGTCTCTCTTATATATATTAGCTAACTTGGAGATTAATTTGTGGGGGGCGATTGATCTGTGATACTGTACTATGGTGCGTAAGACTACATTGCCTCTAATGAACATATGCTTGTCAAGCTACACGAATGTATTTTAGGTGAATAGATCCGTCGGTTCACGTAATAGATACATCTACTAGAAACTGCCATCCCAAATAAAATGAAAACATGTGTTAGATAAGTGCAACGACTACATGATAAGTAAGTAATTATAGGGTAGCACAAAAATTCCTCAGTTAATACTACATTGCTCCGGACAAGCTAGGGTCTGTAATACAAGGGAAGGGACTGACGGCCTTTCTTGCCAAGGAACGCATCGGTTGAAGTGTCTTGGACTGTGTCGATGCCTCCAGCAGCAATTCTCCCTGCCAAAGTAACCACCAAACGGTCGATAGGATGTTAATTGTCTGACGACTGATCAAACTGCAAATTCGGAAAAAGAAAATGAAGGAATCGTGACCACATACACCATCTAAGTTTGTCCGAGGCTCTTTAGTCTGATACTAACGAATTAGATCAGTTGTGAGGATAAAACGAAACGCGTGAAAGATGGAAAAAGCATGTATCCAAGAACTAGGCAGGAAAACAATGTTAGTTCGATTCGGCTTACCTCGTCCACCCCAAAGTCAACAAACTTGTCCACAATCGTTGCATCCTTGTCATTCAACATGGCCATGCACGAGTCAGTAGTGCTCATCGGCTTCACCACCAAATCATCCATCACCACATACTTCACCAGCTCTTTCACGTAACCACTCTCCCCAGCTGGCACCTCGACGATATCCACTCTTCGGTCCATTATGGAGTCGTACCGAGGACATTTCACAGAAGGGTCATCGGCGACCTTCCTATGGTAATAAGTACAATCCTTAGTCGGGCACATGTAGCAGTGGGGTGGGTGTGATGAAGATGATGAAAGAGTAAATGGGACTGTGATGTCTGGACCGCGGTTGGGGAACTTGGGCTTCAAGAGGTTCTGCTTGCAGCGGGGCATCACGAAGTACACATCCTCCAAGTCCTCAATGCTCTTGTAAAGATTGCCCAAGCTGCCGTCCATGGAGTCGGCCTTCCTGGCTTGGATGTGCGAGAGAGTCGCGATTGGCAAGGCGTGGACGTGGAAGAGGAAGTCCACGAAGTGTTTTCCTGCTTCCGCAAAGAGCACTCTTTGCTTGCTTCGGTCGATCACGAGCTTCAACTTCAACTTTGGTGTTGACTCCATTATCCTCTTTTGGTGAGTTGAGTATTATTTTTATATGCGACTGATCAACAGATGCTTCTGAGAAGTATATAGGGGCTTCGGATTTCAACTTATTGGAACATCTCCTTCTAATTTTTATTTTTTGTGCATAAATTGGGAAAACCAAGGGGCTTGGAGGAAGGCAACGAGACATTGAAGAGCGTATGCATTGTTTGGCCTTATCATCTCGAAAAGGAAAAGTCAATACACGGATGATGATGGAGAAAAGGGAATTGGGAAATATGAATGTTCCCGAGGAAATTTATAGGTTCAAGATTGCAAGGCTTTTTATCGTATGAATTTTGTCAACTGAGTTTTCAGAGGCACTCCTTAAGTGACCGATCAACGAAAATACGTAGTTACCAATGTATAACAATTCTCGTGCCATGTGAAATCAGTGATTCGATTATTCAACTATTTCAAATTAAGCATACCTAGTAGTATCTAGGAAATACTTGCTAATAGGACTGTTATTCTGCATATGCACTAATTACGAGAATTAATAATAATTTCGAAAATAGAGGGGATAAAGAAAAGGAACTTGTATGAAAGAATTTAGTATTGGGATTGAATGGAAGACATCTGTGAACCCCACTTGCGCAATGTGACGCGTGCTGAAGTATAATAATTTTCCTAGTAAGACATTTGACCATGATGTAGGATTCGATCATGTAAGGCTTTTCTCGTGAACTTTCAAATTTTGTCTCACCTTCTCTCTCCCATCTCTCAATCTTATCCACCCTTTCTCCCCCTCTCCTCGAACATAGTTCCTACCTTACATTTGATTGTCTGAATTTCTAGTAAAGATAGGATTAGATAGGATATAATATAAAGTACGAGGATTTTCCTATCATATCCATCATTTGGTGAATCGCATATATAATAAAATCGAATATATATATTTACATCCTATTATCTACATTATTTGGTATAAATGATATATTAGTATAAATAAATCTAAAAATCACTCAAACGAATATGGTAATAATCTTTGACGACACTCTTGCCTACTTCATTTTTATTTGCTTTTTTTTCCTCTCCCTTTTTAATTATTTTTTTTTTTATTTCCTTTTCCCCCTTTCATCACTTTCTAATAAAATTTTATTATATAGTAAACTATACTAATACACCTAGAATACTAAAATTCCTAAAATATGTAATACATATAAACACTAGATGAATATTTATATAATGAATTTATATTATTAGATATAAATAAATTTGAATATCTAATAAAATTAGGTTTAAATAAAAAACGAAAATTGTTATTTTTTTGTTAACTTATATTTTTATATTAGAATTAAAATATATTTTAATTTTATTAATTTAAGAAGTTTGTTATTAAAGAAAATAAATTTTATATTATGGATATTAAAAAAAAAAACTATCCACCTTTATCCCAATTTTTCCATGGAATAATTTTATTCATGTTATGTCCCTCTTATATCCAACTTTATCATATCTTAAATAAACATCAAATACTGGATAAGATAAAGTGTCTTGAATAGATATTTATCATATCATGAATTTTATTATAACTATCAAACACAGACTAGAATACCAAGTGTTATGTGTGGAGAAAATCACACATATTTCGTTATTGGAGAAATAAATCCAGTCAGAAAAAAAAAAAAAAATCCAACACACCGCTTAAATAGAGGATCATGAGAATCCACCCAAGTCAATATCTTTAGATCGTTTATGGTTCAACTTCCTACACTTACGAGATGGGCTGTCAAGGCCATGCTATTGAATGTTGTTACCCCAAATTACGAAAATTATCAAAAAAACTTCCTAAATATTTTACTTGTGACATCAAATCCTAAACATTTTGGATGATTTCCCAATGTTATCTTTATGGCCAATTTTAACCGAAAAAAATTGATAATGTGACAGTTCAGTTAGCGCCAATAGTCTTATGTGGTATGATTAGTACCAATATGGTATTTTTTTGAATTATTTTTCCTTTTTTTTTTTTGCCAAGTGCCAATCTTAGTTGAGGTTTGGCCTCACCTAGGTGATAGTCTCCTCGCCAGCCACAAGTGAGGGTCACTTTGCCCATGGTTGGTGACAGCTTGGTCAGGATGGCCTTTGTCCAAATTTGGCGTGGATTTGCAAGCCCTCAAATAGTGCCCGGCAAGGATCATTGGGCCCTTGCCGACCTTCACTTGCTGCAATAAAGAAAAGAAAAGAATAATTAAAAAGTTTAAATACATTTTAAACAATAAAAAGATTGCAAAAATTTGTCCACATATGCATTGATGATGTTATGTGGACAGCTAGCATCCACATTAACGTTTTCTTATCAAAATTATTAAAATGACTACATTGATAAATCATCAAAAAGTTTAGAATTAAATTGATCAAATTTAAAAGTTTATGACTAAATTGATACAAGTGTGATAAGTTTAGAACTTTTTTGGTAATCCCCCATATTACAAAACTGGCTTTTCTTTTTTCACGAGTCCATGGTTTGTATGAAGTGGGAAATACAAGTCTAGCGGGGTAAAAAGCTATATACATGGGTTGTAGATCTATGTATTAGAGGTATTGAGATTGGATAAGTCATCAATTTCTATATTTCGGTATAAAACTAAATGGTTACTTAGAACTATACTGTTGATAGTTCAAATAACACTAAATGGCAAGGCTTTTCTTATTTTTGTAGGAATTTCTTGTTAGAAATAGTGGGTCTCCGATTAGATCTCCTCCGAAATGTAAAATATATATCTGTAGTTTAAATATTACAAAAAAAAAAAATCATATGAGCCTAAAGGTCAACAGTTATATGCTTTTGAATTTAGAAATTAAACCAAATAAAAACTAATGGTAAACGCTAAAAGTAAAAAAAAAAAGAAGCAAAAATTGCCTCAAGAGCACACCAAGGGCTGAGTTTTAATTAAGAAAAAGATTAACCCTTAAAGAAAAGAAAAAGAAGAAGAAATCATACGAAGGAGAGAGGAAAGGCGAGGGGAAGCGACGATGGTCAATAAAACCATCTTATTGGTTAGAGGAAAGGCGAGGGAAGCGATAATTGGCCGAAGGGAGCCACCGCCACACAGCTTTTCCCGGCACCTTTCTTTGAAGCCCCCGTCGACGTCAAACATCAAAAGGTTAGGAATCTTAATTTTGTTTTTTCATTTTAAATTAGATCTTCAACCGATCTAATTTTCTGCTGGACATAACTAATAAAAAGGCCCTGCGCATTTTGCAGACCAAACCATATGATTTCATTTACCAAGATTTATTTTTTGTAATTGAACACAAATTTGCACTAGCACAATCAAATCCTAAATGATAAAACATGTGAGCTTGGTCGATCACCATCTAGTTGTTAGGACCATCGACCGGATAAAGTTCGAACTTTATGCAAAACCTAGTAAAAACGCAACTTCGAATAAAAAACTTTAAAAATAAAAAATAAAAAACATAAAATATATTTATTAAACATAAAAAATATATAAAAAATAGATATGTTTATATAAATATATATTTTTATAAAAGCAATCGGAGAAAAAAATAGATATGTTTATATTTGTAAATTTATATTTATTTATTAAACATAAAATATATTTATATAAAAAGGATAGTGCGAACATATAATATATGTAAAAAAATAGATATGTTTATATAAATATATATTTATATAAAAAATAGATATGTTTATATTTATAAATATATATATATATATGTATATATATATATATTTATTAAGCATAAAATATATTTATATAAAAAAACCTTCCTCGAGAAGCACCTCCAGCGCTGCAACTACAGCGAAAGACTTAGTCAAGAAGGCCCTGTCTCAAAAGGAAAACGGACTCCACCATAAAAGAGGCGAAGCTTTCTCTGTCCGGGACCAAGAGACTCTGAGAAGAAGCAGCTCTTGCACTCGCAGAATCGAAGCCACGGTCTGGAGGTGCGCATTTTCGTTATCACTCTCTGTTTTACGAGCTTGGTTTGCGACTTATTCTTTGTGGGCCTTAAGAGTGGTTCTTGCCACATCCATTCATGTGATCTGGTCGACGCTCTTGCTAGCCTGTGTTGGCAGAAAGAAACTGAAGTAGACATGCTCTTGCTTTTTCGGTTACTACCCATGATTTTAGAGTGAAGCTTCCGCATGTTGACGTGCATCGCTGATGATTTTCACCCGCAGGAGTTGTTTTTTTAAAGAGTATCATGTAGTTTCCAACTGCTGCACATTCGCTTATCCGACATAAGAAACAAACTGTTGCGCATTTCTTCATTTTCTCTCGTTTTCCATGGAGACGGTCTCGCGATTGTTCTCTCTAAGTCCAGCTTGATTTGAAATATTTTCAGTGGATTTGTGATGATCTGTTTTCTCGATTTATTTAGATTAGATTTTGTAGTGCCACTAGTAATTGATGGTTAAATGATTTGATTGCACGAATTGCACGAGGAAAAGGGTTCAATTGAAAAGAAAAATGCAAGTTAAAAAGGCAGAGTTTCTGGGCTCGATATCAGAGTTAGCCCCGCTGGACACCACCGATGTCATATGTCTCCAACTTCATGGAGAAAATTAAAACTGGGAGGAAAAACTAGCGAAGTTCTGGAACCAGAACCAAAAGGAAGTTACGGGATTTATGATGCGGTAACTATGATTATGCCTCGCCACATCAGCACAAGAGGCACCGAGTAACGATCATTGAAATATTAAATGATGGAAGAATTCAGTACAGATGATTTGCATAGTTGTATCTGCATTTCGATGAATCTCGTACTTTGAAGAGTCATTGAGTCGGATGGAAACTATGAATTTCTTTAACCAAACAGCAGCCTAATTCACTCCTTGTTATAGTGAAATTATGGATTAAAACCATGTTGTTTGTACAGTTCATTCTCTGCATAGACCAAGTCCCAGCATGGCAGCAACCAAGATGAGTTTGAAGCTTCTTGTCGACAAGAGAAACCAGACCGTGCTCTTTGCCGAAGCCGAGAAGGACTTTGTGAATTTCCTTTTCCATTGCCTGGCTTTGCCGGTCGGAACTATTATGAGTCTCCTCACCAAAGCAGGCACGGTGGGTGGCATTGGCAATCTTTACGGGAGTGTCGAGAATCTCGGTGACACATTCATTAAACCTAGAGAGAAAGATGCTCTTTTGAATCCCAAGACACAGAGGTCCGGTCCAGATGTTCTGCTCTCATTGTTGCCCGAGGCTCCACCTTCTGTGCCAATTAACTACTACACTTGTCCTCGTATTTCCAGTGATCTCTTCGGTGTAAACACCTCATGCCGTAGCTGTGTGACGGGTTCCCCTTCTACGAAATGTCCTGGTTGCAACGACGTAATGAGCAAGAAATTGTCATGGGTCGGGGGACTAGCTGCCGATGCCGCATCCTCAGCTGAGGTACCCGGTGGGGAGGGTGGTTATGTGACAGGCGTCACATACATGGTGATGGACGATCTGGTTGTGAAGCCCATGTCCCCCATCTCTTCCATTACTCTCCTCAAGAGGTTCAATGTGCAAGAAATCGAGGATCTTCAAGAGAAGGTGGTTGACTTCGGCTTGGATGAGGTAAGGCCTGCAAAACTCGCAACCTCTTACAAATATCTGGACGAGATTTGAAGTTCTACAATAACACCTGAGGGTTTTTGCGACTGTGGTTGTTCGTCGCTTCAATTTTGGAGCCATGGCATTTGAGAAAAATCAGTTTTAAAGCTATTGCAATGCTTATGTGAGATTGGAAGGGTCGATCCATCCGATTACTATTTTGTTAACTCATCAACTAAGAGCACATCAATCCTCGGTTATACAGAAGAAGAAACTGAAGATTCCTGTAAACACTTCTCTGAGTCTCTGTATGCTTTAACACCCGCAGCCCACATTAATTCTTCAACTTACATTTATGATTCAGTTCTGAATATGTTAGCTATTGCAAAAGCGCTATTACCGTTTCTTATAAAAGCAGCCGCGCTGTTCTTTCTCGAGTACCCCTTTTTTACTTGTCTTGCTCTATGTGATCTTTGCTCAGGCCATAAAGCTGTTGAACACTTCATTGCACTCCAAAACGGTTCTCACGGACATATTCAGCGGGAGGAAATCGGAGAAACGCTACCCTTCAGCTCTTAAAATTAGTCCTTATTATATATTTGCTTCCTGCGTTGGTTTGTTCGTGCTGGTTTGTAAGATGCTGATGAAGCTATTCAATCGCCGTTGAGAAAATTAGTTTCTGCCATATGTGAGCTTACTCAGAAATTAGTTTCAGGTGATGACTGATATGTGGTCCTATGGTGTGTATGACTACTATGTTGCCTCTAATGTACACACATGATTGTCAAGTTGCACAAATGCGTCTCATGTGAATAGATCCATTGGTTCACGAAATAAATATATCTCCTATGAACTACTTTCCCAAAGAAAATGAAAACATTTGCGAGATAAGTGCGACAATCACACGATTAGTAAGTTATAATGAGGTATTGCTAAAATTCCTCTGTTACTGCTGCATTGCTATAGATGAGCTAGGGTCTGTAATAGGGGTGCGCATAATCTGAGTTGGGTTGGCCCACCCCCTAACCATGGGATCAACTCGCACAGTGTTGGTTCTCAATTTTTGAAACCGAGGACCAACCCTATTAAGTCTAGGATCAAGGACTGAATCGACCTAATGAATTCGGTTCGATTCCAAGGTGAACCCGGGACCAAGCGATAATTTTTTCATTACATTTTGTGTATTTCTTGAAAAGGCAAATCTATGATTTCAAATTACATATCCATTGATAATGCGATATTTTGCAACCAAACTATAAATGCCAGTACATCTTCAACAAATTTAAGATAAGACACCAATAGATTTTTTTTTTTTTGGTAAAGGTAAGATATGAATAGATTTTGCAGAAAATATACAAGGGGGGATACCAGGCACCAACAAAACAGACACTCAAAGAGACCGAAGTCAAGAAGAGTGTAGGGGTGCCTTGGATCCAATGAACAACAACAAGAACAACACCGAAAAGGAAACCCTAACAGACAAAGGCTAAACTAAGACCGACCAACCCTCCATCAATCAAAGATTTAAGATAAGACATCAATAGAAATTTCACACCTACTAAATGCAAGAAA
The DNA here is from genome assembly GCA_016097545.1 of Eucalyptus victrix. Classification (NCBI taxonomy): domain Eukaryota; kingdom Viridiplantae; phylum Streptophyta; class Magnoliopsida; order Myrtales; family Myrtaceae; genus Eucalyptus; species Eucalyptus victrix. The sequence continues at coordinate 24,046,796 of CM027844.1, forward strand.
CCATAAAAACGATTAAGACCGCTCATAAAGATATGGGACAAGATGAGAAGTTGAGCAGCGAGTGGGGAAGTTGAGCGGGGTAAGTGTTTGAGCGGGGAATTTTTTCTTTTAATTTTGGCAAATTAAAGACTAAGAGGACAAAGAAGACAAAAGAGAATGAGTATTGCAGGAGGACGCCGTGAGGAGCCGTTTAATACTGTTTATGCCATTTTAGACGTGGTGAGAAGCCGTTTAATGTTGTTGACGCCATTTGATTTTAGGTTTTCTCTTTATAATATATAAAAAAATTATAAACGATATATTAGATATATAATATATTTTAGATATATTATATATAATATATGCAGATCGTTGTTCGAATTAGAGTGATCCTAAACTTTCAGGATCAAGAACCAATCCGCACAGTGCTTTTCCAGAGATCCCAAGATCAAGGACTGACCCAATCCTCTTGGAACCGGACGAGAGTAACCATGGACCAATGCTCACCGCTAGTTTGTAATACAAGGACTGACCCAGAGCAAAATCATTTCGGCCTTTCTTGCTACGGAAGACATCGGTTAGAACTGTCTTGGGACAGCAATAATGCCTCCAGCTGCAATTTTCCCTGCCAAAGAAAACACCAAAGGGTATGTAGGATGTTAATTGTTGTCGACTGAACATACCGTAAATTCTGAATTTTGATCGACGTTCTTTGGTCCAGTACTCACCAATTGGATCAGTTGTAAGGATAAAACCAAATGCCGTACACGTGGTGGAAGACGGAAAAGAAAAAAGCATCCATCCAGGAACTAGCCAGGAAAACAAATGTGGTTTGATTTGGCTTACCTCAAACTGGTCCACAATCCCGGCAGCCTTGGCGTGATGAAGGCGGTGAATAAATAGGCAATAAAAGAGCGAACGGGAATACGATGTTTGAACCACGGTTGGGGAATTTGGGCTTCAAGAGGCTCTGCTTGTGGTGAGGCATCATGTTATATACATCCTCCAGGTCCTCGAGGCTCTTGCAAAAGATTGCCTAAGTTGCTGTCCAAGGAGTCGGCTTTCCCGGCTTGAATGTGCGCAAGAGTCACGATCGTCGAGCCATTGACGCTGAAGAGAGTCCACAAAGTCTTTTCCTGATTCTGCAGAAGCCAATCTTTGCTTGCTCTTGTCGACCACGAGCTTCAACTTTAACTTTGGCGTTGACTCCATTATCTTCTTTCGGGGAGCAGAGTCTATTTGCTTCACAGTTTAACCCATTGGAACATTCATTGGGTAGGGAGTCCAAGGGGCTTGGAGGAAGGCAACGAGACAGTGAAGAGTGTATCATGCATTGTTTGGCCTTACCATCTCGAAAAAGAAAAATCAATCCATGGATGATAATTATGAAGAAAAGGGAAGTGGGAAATGTTCATGACTTCATATATGAATGTTTCCGAAGAAATTGATGGGATTGAGATGCACAGTGATAGATCGGGTTGAAGTTTTATTTGGTAATCGATCATGTTGACCTTGACTTATGTGGATATCAATTTCGTCGACGAGTATTTCAATAGCATTTTAAGCGATTGATTTAGAAAAATACGTTATTTCCAATTATTAGGAATTTTAGAGACTTTAGAAAGCTTTAGAGATACAAATTTAGGAGGCTATAGAAAGATGTAAAAAGTCCATTTTTAGATATACATATATATATATATATATATATATATATATATATATATATGTATGTATAAGTATATATACATTTTTTAAGAATGCAATAGTGCAAGATAATTAGATCCTTGGGATTCGTTGGCCTTTTTGGTTCTTGAAGAAGTTATCAAGTGAGTTTTGCTTCTTAGGATTAAATAAAATTGTTTCTGGAAATTTATTTTTTGACTTTCTGCTATTTGGATGACGGAAAACTAATCGATCTTAAAAATATTTTAATAAACTAGAAAACAAGGAGTTTAGATTTGGGGAAAAAAAAATTCCCTATTTAGCAAAAAGGAAATTATTTTTCTTAAAATGAAAACCAACATTTTTTCTTTTAAAATGATTTTAATTGAAAATATTTTCTTTACTATGAAAGTTTCAATAAAACAAACACACCCTAATTATACATTAGTAACATTACCAACGGTTTCAGAAGTGTAATAGAACTATAGGAGGTTGAAAATGTGAAACGGAATAATTTTTGTGTAGTTATAATATCGGATGCAGATGATCCATTGATGCATAGTGCATTTGCGCCAAATTGAGAGCATCCCATCGGGGTTGCCATGGGATCTCACATCGGTTATGTATGGGTGGTAAAGTCTAGGGTGTAGTAAAATTAAATTGATTAGCTATTAATTTTACTATAACCTATTTTGTGCATTTAACTTATGCAGTAGTTAATCAAAATTTAAAATTGTTTTGGAGATAGACAACTTTAGATTGCATAAAACCTATGAAAATTTGTATATCGTGAAAATAGCGCATTAAACATGCTTTCATAATTTCTAGGGATAAGTGTTGCAGAAGTCCTAAAACTTGTCACGAAAATGCATTTGAGTCCTAAAATTTGCAAAAAGTGTAATTAAGTCCTAAAATTTGTCAAAATATTTTAATCGAGTCTTAAAACCGACGCCGTTAGCATTTTCCGTTAAAAATGCTGATGTGGCATTTTAAATATTTTTTTTATTTTCAGCGTGGATTTTTTAATTATTTTTTATTCATTTTTTAAAATTAGATTTATTCATTTTATCTTATTTTCACCAAAAACTAAAATAGAAAAAAGAAAAAATTAATTTTTTAAAAATTGTTTAAAAAAAAAAGCTTCTCCTCTCCCCCGCCGCCCGCCCATTGTCGGAGGGGCGCGTTGGCCGCCGACCACAGGGGGGGTGGTCGGCCCTCGCCTAGCCAGGGCGAGGCCTCGCTGGCCCCAGGCGAGGGCCAACGATCGTCGCCCGCCCTGGGCGAGGCCTCGTCGGCCCCGATTGAGGGTCGACCAAGCCTTGCCCAGGGCCAGCGACAACTCGCCCGGGGCTGGCGGCCATTGCCCGCCTTGGGAGAGTTGTCGCCGAGCCTCACGGGGGGCCGACGACCATCTCCCGCCCTGGGTGAGGCCTCGTCGACCCTCGCTCAGGGCCCGCCTTGGGCGAGGCCTCGTCGACCCTTGCCGAGCGCCAGCGAGGGCCGACGAGGCCTCGCCCAGGGCGGGCAACGGTCGCCGGCCCTTGCCTAGGGCCGGCGAGACCCGCTCAGGGCAAGCGATGGTCTCCGGCCCCTCCGACAATGGGCGCGCAACGGTGGCGGCGGTGTCGGGGAGAGGAGCGCTATTTTTTTTTTTAAAAATAAATTTTTTAAATTTTCTTTTTATTTTTTGGTGAAAATAAAATAAAATGAATAAATTTAATTTTTTATTTTTTAAATCTATTTTTTAAAAAAATGAATAAAAATAATTAAAAAATCCACCTGGAAAATAAAAAATAATTTAAAATGCCACGTCAGCATTTTTAACGGAAAAGGCCAACGGCATCGGTTTTAGGACTCGATTGAAACATTTTAACAAGTTTTAGGACTTATTTGCACTTTTTACAAGTTTTAGGACTCAAATGCATTTTCGTGATAAGTTTTAGGACTTCGTAGCACTTATCCCTAATTTCTATTCCAACATAGAATTTTCATGTTCATATATGCCAATAGAGTTTTCATGAAATGGAAGCATAATTATCGTTTCCAACGAAAATGGAAATATGAAAACATTTTTACTAACCTAATGGGCCATTTGAAATGTCATTTTGTGGGCTATATTCCCTGTATATGACCTTAATATGGGGTCGGAGGACTTTCCAATGGTATATTTGATTGATGAGTAATAAACATCTACATTATTCACTTTGTTCTATTTAAGTTTCCATGTGGACATTAATATTAATTTATACCTCGTCAATCAAAGATATGGTTAGGGAAATTTTCTTCAATCTTAAATAGAAAAAGAATATATATATATATATATATGGGAAAAATAAATAAATAAGTTTTAAATTTATTGTGTTTGTGCCAATTCAGTCTTAAACTTTTCAATTGTGCCAATTGATTCTTAAACCTTTTGACAAATTGCCAATGTAGTCTATTTAGTTAGAAATCACCGAGATGCCACCGTTGGTGTTGATTTGACAATTTTTAAATATTTTTCCTTTTTTTTTTGTTTTTTCATTCATTTTTTTCCTTGCGTTCTTTGTTTTTCTTACAACTTTAGGCGTCAACCACTGTCAACCACGGGTGAGGGCACGAAGGCCCTTGCCTAGACCTCGCCAACCCACAAAGAAAAAATAAAAGAAAGAAAAGAAAAAATTAAAAATTATCCAAGTTAATGTTTATCATCCCTTATCGGATGATCAACGTTTATTAGAGGTTTTCAATCAAAATTGGCTAGATAGGATTCATCAACAAATTGTTAAAAGGTTTACAAGTTAATTGGTATGATTGAAAAATTTAAGACTGAATTGATATAAATATAATAAATTTGTGGTGTTTCGTTTTATATGGGATGGGTCTATCGCAACGTCTAGTGGAGGGTGCTTTGTGCAAAACAAAATGACATGTTTCTCGTAATTAAGTATAAAATGTTATAAAATTATTTTGTGATATTATGATAATTCTTCATAATAAAATGCAATAATGTCATAAAAGAAAAGTTATAAGGTAGAGGTGAGCATGGTCTAGAGCTAAGTAGCATCAACATTGACACGCGACGCAACATAATACGACACGACACGACATGACACGCTGATATGTTGTTTTTCAAAAAACAGAAAATTCGGACATGTTGGGACACGTTGTATATTAAATGTGTATTTTTATGTATAGATAATAAATTATCATTTTTATGATTATTTCAATCAAATTAATTTAATTCAAATTCACAAATAAATAAATAATAACAAAGTCTAGAATGAATTTACACTAAAAACATTAATCCACCATTTATTAAAATCATTCGTTGTTTTAATTTGACAAATTCAACTCCTTTTCCAATAATCCATAAAACTTGGAAAGAAAAAAACAAAGAATTCACATTTATGGACTTGTGTATTAAACTTATCGGAAGAGAAAAGAAAGAAAAAAAAATTATTATTATTATTATTATTATTATTATTATTATTATTATTATTATTATTAATTATTATTATTTTATATATATATTTTGACTCTTATTTATTGAAAATTTTTAAAATTGACCTCGCGTGTCGGAATCATATGTCGAAAACTCGCTTGTCGGAATTTTTCAACATGTGTTGACCAAGTATCCGAGAGTGTTGGACACGTGTCGGAATGTTCAACACGACATAAATGCTTTGGGAGAGTGTCGGTGCTTCTTAGATTTAGAGTAGAACTGAAATTGAAGAACCAGATCAATGAAAACCTATCCAGCTTTAGGTTTTAAGGTATACAACGTAGAATCCAAGTTCAAAAATTTGAATAATTTGTTTCGATGGGTATGTCCTAAGTTATAGATAGATGGAATTTAGAATCATTTTTTTTATATGTTTATCTTGGTTTATATCTTTTTATAGTGTTCGATGTCATTTTATGATAGAGATTTTATGTTGTTAATATTTCAAATTCTTTGTGTGTTTAAATATAAATTGCAAATGATGATCATTAAATGTGATGATTTATTGCAATTATTTAATTAATAATATAAGCGGAATCTGGATAAAACTATGAACCGACCATGAATTTAGTGATAGGGTAGGTTCTTAGTTTCAGATTTAAAAAATAAAGAACTTATCTCAATGGGTAAATTTTAAATTTATATAGAATCCATATAGAATTTGGAACCACTTACCTTCTGCATCGCTATCGCTGTTCGTGGAAAGAAATACCAGCCAAGTGGAGTGGACGACAGTAGACTCCGGAAAACACTTTCGGAACTCCGCCAAAAAGCCGACCTCTTATTTTTCGTTTGTTTCTTAATGCCGCCTTTCCAGACTCCATCCCTATAATCTTCAAGAATCTCTCTCTCTCGCGCGCGCGAAACCCAGACGAAGAAGCTTCTGTAACTAAGGGAGTACTGATCAAAGAGGTGTGCCATAGATTAAATTCTCTTTAATTTCGAGTATACCCAAAAATATTCTCTCTCTCTTTCTCTGAGTAAAGGTGTGCACATTTTTATACATAGGGTCGCTTTGTTATGTGCACATTTTTATACATAGGGTCGCTTTGTTATCTCATGTCTGAGGTTGGTTCATGTCCGAAGCTGTGGTGTAATCGGGATACCTTGGTCATTTAACCCCACCAATTGATGGGTACCGACTTGATTTATGGATGATGAGGTTCACAGAATCGATCATAGCGTAGGAATCGTGTTGAAAGTTATGATCTTTACTTTTTGCTCTGTTGATCCGATGTTGGTTCGCAGGTTTTTTTATATGTGATTGGCTTGGTCTATTTGGAGTATTGAAAACTCTTAAAAGCCTGTTGTCTGATATCTAAAGTTTGGCCTGAATTTTTTTGATAGTTTCTTACTTCGTTTCGCCTTAAATTTTCCTTTTATCGAGGCAAAGTGCAACCTTTTTTTCTCTGTTTTCATGTGATATTTGCTATACTTTGCTTTCACACTCATTCGTTGTTAAGAGCACTGGAAAACTTAAAATATGAAAGCAAACCGAACAATCTCACACATGAAATGGAAACAAGTCCCGTGATTTACAAAGTAAGTTGCAACAATGTTTGAGATACATGGGTCAAAGCCCCTACTTAAGAGTCTGCATGAAGGACAGAAGGAGATTCTTGTTTGTGATGCTGGATGACCTTAAAACATGAATAAGATATGCTGCCGTGTACCGTTAGGTTCTTTTTCAGGATAAACATATATCCAGCGATGTTAGAATGTTCTGAAGAAGAGGGATGGATTGATTTTTCCAATGCTTCATGGAAAATCTGGAGGTTGATTGGTAACATTGTCCTTTCTTTATTCTTATTGCATTTGGTGAATCCATGTTCTGTACTTTTTAGGATCTTTTAGTAAAGGAAGTTTCCCATTGCCTACAACCAAGTTCGTCAAAGTTCAATTTGGCTTTTATCTCAGTAATATAGGGAGGAAGGCTGTTTTTTAGATTGGTCTAATTCTCTTGCTAGGTCAAGAACAAAAACAAGCATGGCAGCAACCAAGATGAGCTTGAAGCTTCTTGTTGACCAAGAAGCCATATGGTGCTTTTTGCTGAAGCTGGAAAGGACTTTGTGGATTTCCTTTTCCATTGCTTGGCTTTACCAGTTGGAACTGTTATTAGTTTCCTCACCAATGTAGGCGCAACAGTTAGCTTAGTCAGCCTCTAAGAGTATTGAGAATCTCAATGACATATATTTGAAACCAAACCAGCAAGAGGCTCTGTTGCAGCCCAAGCTACCAAGCAGCAGTCCAGAGCTACCGTTGTTATTACCTGAAGCTTCATCTTCTGCACCAACTAACTTCTACAGATGCTCTAATACTTCAAGTTCAAGCTGTAACTACTATGTCACTGATGCCCCCTCAGCAAAATGTCCTTATTGCGGTTGCAGCATGAGTACCAAACTTTCATGGGTTGCCGGACCGGCTGCTTCATCCTCTTCTGAGGCATCTGGTGGTGAGGGTGGTTATATGAAAGGCGTAGTAACATACATGGTGATAGATGATCTGGTCGTCAAGCCTATGTCCACCATTTCTTGTATTACTCTCATCAACAAGTTCAATGTGCAGGTAATTGGGGATCTTGAAGAGAAGGTCACAGATTTTTGGATGAATGAGGTAAGGCATGCAACCCCTTTCTAATATTATATGTCTATTTATTTATTTATTTCTAGGCTTGAAATAATTAGTTGCTTTTACATCATGTTCCAGGACATACTATAGTAACAGATTGAAAAATTAGCAGATGGATCCTAAATATCTCGCTAGAGAGACATATGCTTGTCTGGCCGATATGCATGCATCAAATGCATGATGTAGGTGGTGGAATTGCTGTACTCAAACATCAAAGAAAAAACCCAAGTAATGCCTTACTATTCTTGACTATAGTACTACAAAATATGGAATACTAAGTAGTATTGTTAAGCAACTCTTTGTGCTTTATTTTGAGAAACTTCAACAGATGTGTTGCCCCCATCAGATTTCACTTTTGGTGTTAGAAGTTACAAAAAGCGTAAATATTTTTGCTCCTAAAGATTATGTAAAATTTATAAAAGGTTAAGGGAAATCAAGTCTTGGTTTTCCCAAGGGGAGGAAATGATCAGACTTAAAGGTTGAATTTTTTTGTTCATATAGTGTTGCCCATACGGTAGACCTCTGTTGGCCTGTAGACTGTAATTGCACAAGTGGCCGTAGAGAATTGTTCACAGGTTTGGAGACTGACCTTGGCATATTGAACAATCGACACATTCTCCAGAAAAATGGATTTGATTTTGCGTGAGATTTTGGTGAGGTCACTGATTTTAATTGTAAGAGTATGAATTGCTAAGTATGCTTTTTTCAGTGATTATCACTCTGCGGTGCTTTGGTTTATGAGAATTTCGTCTTTAAATGTGTCTATCCCTGTCAAGCTACAATGGTTGTGTTTATGATTGGTGCTATGGAATCATGAAATATTTTCTCTCAAAAAAAGTATAGGAGTTAAGTTTCAATTTTGAAGAAGATAATTAAAAAAAAGAAGAACAAATCAAGAAGAAGAGGAAAACATATCGACGGAAGAGGAAGGTGAGGGAAGCAACGATCGTCAATAAGTGGGCGGGGTTCACCACCACCCAGCTTTGTCCAACTCCTCTCTTTATTTCTTATTCCACGTAACTAATTGACGTCGGGTCATCATGACATGGTCTTAAGGCGAATTGCTAAGGATAAGCATGTTGGATCGCCCAAATTCTAAACCGTCTAGATTGGAATGGATCGGCAAGTTTGGTCCAATTCCTGGAGGGATTGGTCCAGTTCCCGGTTTGGTTCCTTGGTCTGGGGGTGAATCGGATCAGACTGGACCGACTCTTTTTTTAAATATATATTTTAATTTCTTAAAAATAACAATAAAACCTAAAGTTAGAAGCAAGTCTTGCATATTTTAGATTTTTTAATTTTTTTGCTAAGTGATAAGTTCCATAGGACTGGACTGGATTGGACCGACCGGTTGGTGCAGTTCGGTTCCTGTTCTAGAACTGTCCAGTCTACTCTCCGGTTCCAAAAATTAAGAATTGATCCTCCTGATATGGTTCTTGATTCCTAGGTGGAATCGGTTTAAATCGGGAATGGACACCCCTACGGATTCTGGATTCTTACATTGGCGCTTTTTGCATCCCCATGTTCGAAAGTAGAGCAACACGAACCCCAAGAAAGTAAGAAGAGGGAGTGGAAAAGACATCACTTAGGAATGTGATAAAGCAAAAGGAATCTTTATCCGAGGTTGGGAAATTTGTTTATTTTTCTTTTTAATTAGATCTCAAACCGATTTTAATTAGTTAAATGTCTTCTCGCATTTTGTTTACTAAATATATGATATAGTTTATTATATTTTTTAATTAAAGAAAATTATACTAAAGTGTAAATTTTTTTACATGGTACAATCAAGTCCTTTACATTTTTAAAAATGGAATCTAATCCTCATTTTGCAATTTATGAAATTGAGTCCTGGATTTATTGCCATTTGAATCCGATTGCAAGAATTCCAAAATATTATGATTTGTCGCAAAATTAAGAATTATTTCAACCGTAGTTATGTAATAAAACATTTGGGCTTCGCCGATCATGGAGTATAAGTCCTGGTTATGACTACTAGTTGGAAAAAAAATTTAAAATTGTATCTTCTATTTCAAATTGAGTCGAGAAAAGTCAGTGAAAAGTTCAATTAATCATTTTTTTTAATGCAGAAAATTTTTATTTTCTTGTCTCTATATATTTAAACAAATCAATATTTATGCAAAAAACATTTTAATATATTCATATAATGTGTTTAAACAAATCAATGTTTACGTGAGGAATATTTTAATATATTCATATAATGTGTTTAATCATATTATAAAAAAGTCAAAAGAATGAATACCGGAAGTTTGATTGTCAAAATGAAACTTAATCATGTTCATTGTCATCATCGGATTAGCCCCCTGTTGTTGACAATGAATTGTGTACCGTATGACCTTCCTCAAGAAGCACAACAGCGCTGTGCCACAGCGAAAAACTTGGCCAGGAAGGACCTATCTCGATGATTTTCTTTCTGTCCCGTCCCCACCCAAAAGAAAAAGTGTCAACCTTTTGAATAGTCCCCGCCATTTCCGGAACTCTTCTATAAGAAAGGCAAAGCTCTCTGTCTGTGACCACGACTTGTGAAGAAGCAGCCTCACACTTGCAGGGTCAAAGCGACGATCTAGAGGTGCGCATTTCGTTATCACTCTGTGTTTTGTGAGCTCAGTTCACGATTTTTCTTTCTTCGCTTGAAATTACAGACAGAGAGCTGATTGACGCTCCTGTAAGATAGTGTTAGAAGAAACAACTTGAAGTGGACATTCTCTCGTTTTTTTGTTACTCGCATCAATTTAGAAGAGGCGTCTGCATGTCAACATGCCTCGCTGACGATTTTCCGCAACCGGAATTGTTTTTAGTATTCATGTAGATGTTTCTTCCTGAAACTTCTGCAGATTTGCATATTTCTCCATTTTCTCTTGCTTTCCACTGAGACCGCCTCCCGATTGTGTCTCTTTCATTCCAGCTTGATTTGAAATATTTCGGTGAATTTGTGATGATCTGGCGTGATCAACGTGGACCAAAGCTCAGAGACGTGACTGTCGAATAAACCCTCGTTAAATGAACTCAACTTAATTCTGATGTTAGAGACAATAGAATGAAAAAAGGAATCAATATCTCAGTACAAGATATGATTTAGAAAGCCACATCAAGAAAGTTTAAAAAATAGAGTTAGCAGCATGATATCCTTTAAACTTCTTTTTCCGATTGAACTCCGTCTGTCATGAAGTGGGACCGATCGGAAATTCCATTTATTCTAACAAGGCACTACAGAGTAAGCAAGAAGAGCTAGCAGTCTAAACAACCAACCTCATTTTCTTTTTGCATAATGTGAAGAGGAACTATAAATATCTTTCTTGAGAGACCGGCCTGCCCTTCGTCGTCCCAAATCCAATTCCAGTCCTTCAAAATGACTTTTGAATAACTTTCTCCGTCCTTTTCAACCCTTTCAATTAGTTACCCATTTTTGACCCCAAAAAAAGAAACTAGTTACCCATTACCACAGAGAATATTAGATTACATAGTTTCCCGCCCGGTGCAATTGGCAGTTGGCCTACCAAGAACTGAATGAAGAAGAGAAGAGACTGGAACGAGATGGAAGCAAACCCTAGATGAAATTCTCATTACTGACGGGGAGATAATAAATTGGTAATTTATTATGTATACTTCATTGAATAGTGAGAAGAAATTATTTTTTTTTCCTATTGTTGGATATATTTTGTAAAATTAAATTACATGCACCTGGCCAATCCGTATGGATCTAGGTAAATATATAAATGAGACAGGCTACACCAATATAATTACTATACAAATTCATTTGCAAGAATACAACAATCTCTCTTGTTCGTCCTCCTCCTCCTTAAGGAGAGCTATATCTTTTAACTCGGAGAAAATTGCAGAGTTGGAATGAATCCTCATTAGTCACTGGAAGACAAATACAAGATCTGAACGTGCATGAACATATATATGATTCGCTCAAGTATTTTACCGGTTTTCAATTTGACCAACCACGTCTAATCTCTCCGAGATGATAACAACTGCTTTGCAGCACCTTGACTCTTCATTTGTTTCTGCCTTTTTCACTTCCCTCCGTTTCTTAACAATTTGGCCCTTAGATGGATAAGTACTGCCACTGCACATATGATGATCGGCCAAATCTCCGTTGTATCTACTCACAAGGAGCATTGACATGTCTCATCTTCCTCTCTGCATACAGTCACCCAAAGAATGGCGACAGACAAAGTCAGCTTGAAGCTTCTGGTCAACAAGAGCAACCGAAGGGTACTCTTTGCTGAAGCAGGCAAAGATTTTGTAGACTTCCTCTTCCACATCCTTGCATTGCCGGTTGGAACGGTGATCCAGCTCCTCACAAAAACCGAGATGGTGGGTAGTTTAGGCAATCTCTACGGCAGCGTCGAGAAGCTGAACGATGTGTACATTGAACCTTCCAAGAAAGACATTCTCTTAAAACCCAAAGCACCCTCCTGTGTCTCTGAAATCCCACTTATATTGCCTGAGACTTCTTCAGATTCAACGCCCAAAACCTACTACAGGTGCCCTCAACGTTCGTATAATAACTGTTCAGGCTATGTGGCAGAGGACCCTTCTGCAAAATGTCCCCAGTGCAATAATTCCATGAATCAACCATTCACTCTTGTCAAATCACTGGCTGGTAACCCGGCGGCTGCAGCGGCATCAGCAACTGAATCAAATAGTAAGGCTGGTTTCGTGCAAGGGGTGGTTACGTACATGGTGATGGACGATCTGGAGGTGAAGCCAATGTCGACCATCTCCAGCATTACTTTGCTTAACGAGTTCGACGTGAAGGAGATTGGGCTGCTCGAGGAGAAGGTGGTCAGCTTGGGAATGGACGAGGTAAGCCCATGCCATTCCTTACGATAAGGTTATATATAGATTTTAGACGTGACTCAACTATTTATGTGGAAAATCTATTTTAAAGACGTATAAATTACAAATGAATTTTAATTGACGTGAGTTGTGTGAAAAAGGAAATTACTAGCTCTGTCCCATAAAAAATATTTCAACAATTTTTTGGTATTTATCGGTTAATCAAAATTTTAGCTTTTGTACAATCATCATAGACACTTGTAGAATAAATCAAGATCGTGTTCGCCATTAATACAGGGCTTATAAAGTAAATGTCCTTTTTTAATTATTGATTTGTAATTGTGAAGGGTATAAAGCTATTGAGGACTTCATTTCACTCCGAGAAGGTTCTCACGGATGTCTTTCTCGATGACAAGTGAGAGAGATCGTGATCAAGTGGCTATGTGTGTGCGTGTGGGGATGTGTGATATATGAAGTATGTCGAGTGATATGTTCTGATTTTGTGAGAGTATGTGCAAGTCGTGCAGCGCGGGCTGACATTTTTAAGGTTTTTCCTTTTTGTGTGGACGATTAGCAAGTTTATCGTCTCTTTTAGCGATATGACTGTATTAGTCTGGTTGTAAAAATGAGTGAACATGCCGAAGAAAGAATATAAGTCTCATAGCCTATAATGAATGATAAAGCATATGTCAGAAATGTGGAACCACTATAGACATGCCACTCGTAAAATTAACGGTGCTGGAGAACCTGGGGTGACTAATTTTAAAGTAATTCGAAAATGTCCCTGATAAGTTGGCACCTATGTCGTGGGGTTGGGTCCAACTGAGTGCCCAACTCTCAATCCATGAGAAGTTGTCCTTGAAACTCTATTGCATAAGCTCGGATACTGAGGTGAAAAGGACAATAGCTTGATTCATCGCCTCTGTGAGATCGGCTCTACTTTTTCTGAGCTTGAGTCATGCTCAAGTAACTGGATTACTTTTTTGAGTTCAGTTTGAGCTTAAAGATACTTGGCTCGATCTACTCATGGACCTAATCGAGCATACTAATTTTTATATAGATTTTCCTTACCATTTTAGTGACAAAAAAATGCAAAATGTACTTATAATTCTACTTCTTACTATGTAATTACACTTTCATTCTTTAATACATTTTTAAACATGAACAAAAAGGGCAAATGCAAGTGTTTCAAGCCAAGCCGTGTTTGATTGAGTGAGAAAAAATAAAGTATGTTGAATTTTATATACTTAAGAACGAGTTGAGTCGAGTAACTCTTAATAATGTCTAGTTTGTATAGAGTCTAGTTTGAGTAGGGAAAAAAAGTAGTCAATCGAGGTTGAATCAAGTTTTGGAATTTGAGTTGGTCAGGCTCAAGCCCAACATGTGTCTGCTTGAATCGACTTGATTCAATTTAACCCCTACATACATTTGACTTAATTTGATCAAATATAATTATGGTAGTGATTGATACATGATTTTTAGCTGACAAGACCTGACAAAGATAAAAACTCGATCTTTGATTGTGATGTTAACACTTGATTTTTAGCTAACGCATCATGTAAAGGTAAAAATTGAGATATAGATTCTTGATTGTGACATGATCTACTTCTCAATCCAAAAGAGTCATTTAACATTGAAATTAACATAAATACTTCATTAACCATTGGGGTTTGCTACCCTTTCAACATGGAAGGGGGAGATGGGGGGTTCGAATTCCCACATTCTCAAGAGGGTTGGGGTGGGGATGATTTAGTTTCAGGAATGAGTTTCAACTCCTACGCCCTATAAAGAGGTAGGGCAAAAGTCTGAGAGTAAGTGTTAGAATAGGCATAGAGTAGGACCGACAAAAAAAAAAAAAACATAAACACTTCATTTATATGTCATTTGCATTTTGATTTTGAAAAGTCAAAAAGTTAAACCTAATTGGTCAAATTTTGATAGAAAAATCAAACCTGGGTCAATTTTTTTTCTTAACGAAAAATGCACCCAAACAATGACAATGTTGTCTCTGCACTTTCAATTTTAGAAAAAAAATGAGAGTTTGACCCATCAATTGATTTTTTCAGTGCAAAGTCGACTTTTGTTTAACCTTTTTCCCAAAAAAAAAAGGGAAAAACCCACAAATCAACTTATTTTTACTTTAATTTGACTTGGCATCATAAATTTTACCAAAATTAATTAGGAATTGACTTTTCCCCAATTTAGGAATTTCAAAACCTAGTCGACCAAAAAACAAAATTAGTTCATTTCCAATTGCCTTTTGAGATATTTTTAAAAGGTTAATACCTTGAAAACCTCTAAACTAGTATATTTGTAACAAATTTACCATAAATTAGTATTTTGATTACAAAAACTCTAAACTATTATACTTTTGACAAATTTACCCCAAATAGTACACTTATAATAAATTTATCCTTTGTTAGTTTCCACTAAATTTACAATTAATTTGCTGAGTTTGATGATACGTGGCAGTTGATTTGTGTACCTATTTGAGATTTTACTTTCTTTTTGTCATAGTTGTACCATTTTTGTTGTTTTTTTTATAATATTAATCCAATATAATGGATGGTATATTTATAAATGTATTAGTTTGGGATTTTTGACAACCAAACAAAATAGTTTGGGGTGAAGTTGTCACAAGTGTACAAATTTAGAGTCTTTCGTGGTAAAAAAATTAGTTTTGTGTAAATTTATCATAAGTGTATTAATTTTTAGTTTTTCAGGATATTAACCCCCTTTTTTTATGACCTTTGATTTATAGGTCACAATGCATCTAATTATCATGCCAATTTTGATACGAAAAAATTATTGATAAATTTCCCAAATTTTGACCCAATTAGGGGTTCCGAATTAGTTCTTCATAATTAGTGTATATTAGCCAAAATTAGATACAATTGGTTGTATGAAGTTCAATTCCAATATCAATCTTGACCAAATTAGTGAATATGTAAATGAAAAATCAGAGATGAAATGCCCTAATCGACTTGATTCAACTTAACCTATTCTAAACTAACATTCAATTCAATCAGTGGAGCTTCAATTTGGCCAATTGAACTTCAATTATACATATTGATCTAGTTCACGGGGCAATTTTAATAGAATTGGTGGAATTAAAGTATTTCATGTCAACTTAATTAAACCAAGTCATTTCAATTCACTCTAATTGCATTCAATTTGATCCAATTCACTTATGAAATTCTTAATTTGACTTAATTAGATCAAGAATGGGAAAATTGAGACAAAAATAGAGGAAATTGGACCAAGATTGAGCCGACTAAGGACCGAGTGAACTCGGTTTGACATGCGTTGATCAATTAAGGTTGTAAAGACCATTTCAGCCAATTGGCACCCATTTCGACTAGCCAACCCTTGGCCAAATAACCCTCTCTCTCCTTATGCATACAATTACTAAAAATGCCTTTTTTGACAAAAAGACCAAAATGTCCTTAATCCTTGTCAACTTAAAATAACCAATGAGAGCTCTTCTTAATAGCTAAACAAATGATCTTAGCCATTCATCATGAGATCATCCTAGCCATCCATTGTGCCAAATCATCAATTCATGTGACTTGAAATGGGCCAATGAGGAGCTTACTTAATCAAGTAATAAACATTTCTAGCCCTTAGATTAATCCAAGGGCTAGGATTCAAATTAAATGGCATATATAAAAAAATTTCCCACCAAATTTTTTTTGGGGGGTGGGGGTGAGAGTGGGCTGGCCACATTTTCATATATACTTTATCTCTCTAACTCTCTCCCTCTCCCCACCATTATCTTTCTCGCCCGTCGATTCCCTTGTCCTTGTCCTACACCAGCGAGCCACCATCACACTGCCACTCCTTTGGTTGTTATTAAGCGATTGATAGTCAAAGTTTCATCTTAAAATCACCGAACATCCTCGAAACCAACCATTTTTCCCTCTCGGCATGAAGACATGCTCCATGCTGGTGTTCTTGACTGCCAGTTCTAGCTACTGTTTCGGACAATTCTTGGCGATTCCTTGGCAGCCTGAGCTTGCAACACTTATCTTTGACAAGTCATCGAATTGATTGTGGCCGAAGTTCCATTAGATTATCATCGGACAACTTCTGAGTGCCTAATTCTTTCATTACCTTCATTTGAAGTTTATTAGACCAAGTTTGCTCTTAAGTTTCACTTACTAATTTTGTAGTATTGCTAGATGCTCGCCGAGCATCCTTGGCCAATTTCGTGAAGGTGTGGAGGTGATCATGATGGCTAGATCGCTGGTTTGATCGCCAGAGTAACATCGAACAAGGTGATTTGTTTCTAAACTTAGATAGGTTGAATTTTGAAGAGGCCTAGTGCATATAGGAATTCGCAATGGTCGAGATGCTCATAGAATACTTAGTGTCGTTTGACTAGCGGAATCATGTTTAGGAAGCAATAAAATATAGACAATACAAATTTGATATTTTGTGTTTTTCGTAATGCACTAAACGTATCTCAGTTTTTGACTGTTTTGAGCTACGTAATATCGAAATCTAGAAAAATATCCAATTAGAGAAATGAACTTTGACTTCCCAAGCTTCCATTTAATAAGTCACATATCAAAATTAAAGATTGTTTGTTATGTTAAACATGCCCCGAAATATAGCACCAAAATCTCGAAAAGTGCAAATGATCGACAGTCCGATCTCATGCCCAAGATATGACTTGCATAGAAAATCGGCCAATCTGATCCTCATGCCGTATGATATGATTTGTTAATTTCATTTGCAAAATTAAATAAACATGTATGATATCTTGGGCGGTGGATGTTATCTTTATATTTTGATTTGATTTGATTTTGTTTTTATTATTATTAAAAAAGGAAAATCATAAAGAGATGTAGATAAAATTAGAACAAAAAAAGGATAAAATTAGGGTAGACTCCAATATAAAACATTGCATAGTAGGATAATATTGCATATTTAGTTAGATTATAGACAATCTCCTTAGAATAAACTAGAATAAGTTTATATAGCTTTTTTTTTTCCTTAAAGACTGCATTTTCGGTTAGGGTTTATCTAGTAAAGATAACATTTTATCTTAGGGTTTGGCCTAATTTAACTTCTGGTTTATATTAGACAATGTATTACCAATTTAACGAAAAATACAAAAATATCCCGTGCATTTCATATAAATTAGGTGCATAACTTACATGCCGTACATGCCGTGTCATCATGAAATGCCATGTCATCATGCTTGCATCATTAATGCCACGTCTTTGTACGTCATATATGTCATGTCAATATCATGCCATGTGAATAATTGCATGTCATCTAGGGGTAAAATGTTAAGCCATTTAATTAAATTGCATGTCATTCTAGAATGCATGTCATTAAGAATGTGTGTAACAAGAATTTATATGTCATGTTAGAATAGTTATATATTAATTTTTACTTGTCGTTAGAGTTAGAACACTTTATATAAATTGTATGTCATTTTAGAAATTCCACGTTAGTTTAATTTAATTGATATCACATCCGATGCTAGGGTAGTCCTATGGTGAATCCGTCATTACAATTAGGAAACGTAGTTAAATATCATCACTTTTTTTATGTCATTGCATCATCTAGAGGAAGCTCGCATTGCACACATTATTACATAAAGCACAGTTTCTATTAAATAAAAGAATACCTTATAAATAGGTGAGTGAAATTGAGAGCCAATTAAAATCACATTTAGGATGGTGATGTGATTTTTAAGCTAACATTGCAAATGCTTTCATTGTTTTGAAATAAGTAATTCTTATCCATAATTTATTTAACACTCTAATTATTAGTGTTAAATAATGGTTGCGCACTCACCTAGTCACCTCACATGTTATGGAGTAAATGAAAATCAATGAAAATTGCATGCAAAACATTATTCTGAAGTAAAAGAAAAATATACCGAAATAGCGTTAGAGAAAACTAGCGTAATAAAATCCCTGTTCCCATAATCTTTGATTTGTGTGAGAAGTAAGTCTCATGTTACTTACTTCGGTAACTAATTGATCTATCAAAAAATAGATTAATGACGATTCCTAATTGAAAATCATTTATATGTTAAGAATTTAAACCCTAAGTCACGATTGATATGAGCCTAGTAAAGCCTAGGAGAGCCTGAATTAAGTTTAGGCTTAATAATCCATAAATGAACCCCAAGGTGGTTCCACTTGCTTTGGGAGGGTCACGAAGTTGGGCGACTCCACTGGAAACTTGAAAACACTTAGTGGATGTAGGCCAATTTTCTTATAGGAAGGTGTAGGAATGTATGGCTTAATTTCAAATTATTGAAGTGCCATTTGCATATAAATTGTTGCGCATGCTTATGCATTTACACTACAGTCTTGTATACACAACCTACTACCAAACTTAGGCCGCATAGGATTCCCTAGGATGATATTGAGGTGGATATCACTTCGATTATATGTGTGTGGTACGAGTCACCCATCTCAATCTCGAAATTTCTTTCTTGGTGTTAAGAGTACCCACCCAAATTCGAATGCTCGCGACTAGGGTCGACTCTTCGATCAAGCTAAAGTCATGATGACCCAACTTAGTCCGCACGCCAATGGCTAGTCCGATCATTCTTGTGGCTCCATGATTGCTACTTAGTTATTAGTAAAGGAAGTAATCTCAATTTTCGTCTTCCAATTTACTTACTTTATTGTATTATTTTTGTCGGTCCATGATTGTTGATCGGTCTCGAGTCTTGGTCAATATATAATAGGAATGTCTAATAATCAAATTATGCTCCTTCCAAAGGAGGAGCTCAACGTGTGATGGGGCAAGCTAGAGCAAGTCAGCTGCAAATTCGTGGAGTCAAGGGTTGGCCGACTCCATCCTCTATTATGCATATGCATTCATGGTAGCCTTATCCAAGCACTAGCTCACTGTTGGTGTCTAGAGACATCCACCTTCATCTTAGGTAATAATGAACTCACTATAAATTTAAAGGAATATAGCATCGCCATTAGAAAATCTTTGGAATATGAATCAATCATTCTGTCTATTGAAATAAATCTATACTATGCTCACTTAGAGTTAAACAATGAAGAAATATCTACATCTATATATTTAAGCCTAAAGTGTCGGTTGTCTCACTTTTAAATTTCCCATTTAACCCTCATGTGCATACTACTTTGAAATTGTAATGCAATTTAACTTTAAAGAGCAAAAAGTAGAATTGCCCTAGGAAAAAGGATGGGAAAGACAAAAGAAAAAAGTAAACTACCTCATTTCCACTAAAAATTACTTCTTCTTTTTTTAAATGTTACGAATCTTGATATAAGTCAATTCCATCTATACTATCGTTTTGTGGTTGGGTTACCATTGAGTTGTATAAGTGCGTGATTCATGCATGTGTCATAGTCCGTGAATCCTCCCGTACTCGTGACACTTGCGAGTGGTGCTTGGGGTTATCGAGTGAAGAGTGAGGAGGCAAAAGGGACAAACACAACTGGTCCGTGGAAGTGGCGTCAGGACGGTTAGTGCTAAGAGTTTTATGATACAAATATTATATCACTTAGGAGCTCTGAAGGCAGGGTTGGCCTCCCGTGCACAAACTGGTCAGGAGCTGATGCCGCTCTTCTGACGAGGTCATGGTAGGCCGAAACCAGTTGTTAAGCCTAAAGAAACCTGTTACTTCACTTGATGGACTAGATGCCCGAGTGAAGCTGGGCATGGTAGGATCTCGTATGAAAAAGCATTCACCACATTGTTCACTGGAACAGCTATAGAAGAAAGGCTGGCCTGGCAAATTCCACTTGTCAAGCATCGCACGGGCCCTTCTATGGCCAAGAAAACTGTCGGCCTGTGACAAATGGTATCAGAGCAGGAATCCCTCCAGTAAGTGGGTGAGTCGGAGAATCGAACTTCTCGCTCTAGTGCGGGTCGAACTGATAAGTACTAGTGGTACCGGTCCTAATGGGCGGAAAGTGAATGGCCAAGGCAAAAGATGCTCAAATGAAGCTAGGCTCTTTGCTCCTAGGATGACAATGGGTGCTAGGATAAGTTGGTTCCTCGTCGAGCTGATAGGGAGTTGGAGAAGAACTGAATTCTCACTGAATAGGGGTAACATTCCTGGATCGATCGATGAATTCGAAGAAGAGGTCTACTGTTAACATGAGCTGTCAATTAAGGCCTCAATAGGACAGTTTTTCTATTTAAGGTCTTTATATATACATATGTATCTTTTGATTTGTAGGAGATCTCCTGATTTGTAGTGATTTATAGGAGATCTCCAGATTTGTAAGAGATTCTAGGATGGTTACATGGTGTATATATGCGTAGTTATATTCTTGTAAAAAGTATGGAACACGGGAGAAAAAAATGTTTTTACTGTTCAACATAGTATCAAAGCAAATGATCTAGGGACTCTGTGTTCTGATCACGATCCGAATTCCTTGCTGTGGTGTAGCCGTGCGGTGGTTTCGTGCGGATTGCCACACTGACTGCACCCTTTATCAGGATTCATGGCGGATGAGAAGCCACCCATCGAGATAGTTCCTCCGGCTCCAGCGGAAGGCACTATAGTCCCCCATCAGGCTCCGGGAGGGACTTCCACTATTGATGCACTCCTTGAAACCTTGACGTCCAAGTTGACACAAATCTTGACTCACCATCAAGCCTCACCTTCTCATGTTGAAAACTCCGCCCCACCAATTGCAGTCAAGTTGGATGGCCGTAATTATGGCCTTTGGTCCCAAGTTGTCGAGATGTATATCTCCAGGAAGGACAAATTGGGATATATCAATGGGGATTTTCCACCCCCACTTCCAACCGACCCTAATTTTCGAAAGTGGAAGACTGATGACAGTACAATTAAAGGATGGCTCATCAATTCCATGGACTTGGCGTTGATTGGGAATTTTATCCATTTCCCAACAGCAAAGGCAGTATGGGATTCGGTGGCTACTATGTTCTTTGATGGCACCGATGTCTCCCAAGTGTATGATCTAAAGCGACGTTTGTCTCGACTGAAGCAGGCAGGCGGCCCGATTGAAAAGTATTATAATGATCTTCAGGGTTTATGGGAGGAGGTTGATTTTTGACGGCCTAATCACATGACTTGTCCTCGTGATATCGAGCGCTACAACGCTCTTGTGCAAGAAGACCATGTATATCTTTTCCTTGACGGGCTCGATGACCACCTTGACAAAGTCAGGGCTGATGTTCTACAGATGCATCCCTTCTCGACGGTGGAGCAAGCGTATGCCAGGGTGAGGCGACAGGATGTACGCTAAGCTGTTATGTTATCTTTAATTGAACCATCTAGCACTGCGGCAGCCCTGGTGTCGCGTGGTTGAAATGTTATCTCACACTTTCTCGAGGCCAACAGTGAGTCCAAAGCTCTCCAGATGGTCCCTCCTAATACTGCATATGGTGGAAAGAGGACTAACAAAGGTTCGAAGGCTAAACCACAACATCCAGGAGGCTACACTCATTGCAATAATACTAAACATACAAAAGATACATGTTTTAAATTGCATGGTTATCCGGATTGGTGGAAGGAGTTGGCTACTGGGACCTCACCCTTTTCCTTGGTATCGCAAGTAGACGCTACCAATACTTCTGATGTGGCTCCTGAAGGTAACACTGGGTGCGCACTTATTAGTAATTCTTAGTGTGGCGGGGAGGGGTGGATTGTTGATTCTGGGGCAACGGATCACATGACACCCAATTGTAACGATATTATATGCTACACTGCTCCGAGGAGACAAAGTATCTATAATGCGAATGGCACTAGTTATCCTGTCACTGGGGCTGGCAATGTTGATCTTACACCTTCTTTATCATTGTCTCACACTTTATTGGTGCCCTCTCTGTTTAACCGGTTACTCTCTGTTGGTCAACTTGCTGATGCTTTGAAGTGTTGTGTTCTTATGTATCCATCTTTTTGCTTATTTTAGGATATCCTCACGAAGGAAATTATTGGTCGTGGTACTAAAAGGGGGGGCTGTACTATGTTGATGACTTTCATGCAGGCCGAGCACATCACACAAGCAGTGGGTCTACTAATAAAGAGAAAACGATTTGGTTATGGCATCGTCATTTAGGACACCCGTCTTTTGGGTATTTAAAACATTTATTTCCAGACTTGTTTAATAATTTGTCAGATACTGAATTCCAATGTGAGACATGTATTTTGGCAAAAAGTCATCGTGCCTCTTTTCCTTTGAGTTTTAATAAAATCATTAGGCCATTTTCTTTGGTCCATTCGGACGTGTGGGGCGCTTCACCGCTTACTACTCTATCTGGGATTCGTTGGTTTGTAACATTTGTGGATGATTGTACCCGGATGTCTTGGGTTTATTTAATGAAGCATAAAGATGAAGTGGCAACAATATTTCGTATGTTTCATCGGATGATTGCAACATAGTTTGGGACTCAAATTCAAGTCCTTCATAGCGACAATGGTGGGGAATATATTAACCAGCATCTTGCAGTTTACTTTCAGGACCACGGGCTTATACATGAAACTTCTTGCACTAGGACACCCCAATAGAATGGTATCGCTGAGAGGAAGAACCGCCGTATCCTCGAGACGGCATGGGCACTCCTCATAGGTGGTCAGGTTCCATCTCGTTTTTGGGATGCCGCCGTGGTTACAACGGTACATTTGATGAATAGAATGCCCTCTCGTGTGTTGAACTTTCAGACCCCACTTCAAACACTTGCATCCTATGTTCCTCTTCCTTCCATCATGACACTACCTCCCAAAGTGTTTGGGTGTGTGGCATATGTCCATCTCCACAAGAACCAACGGACAAAACTAGATTTGTGTGCGGTGAAGTGTGTTTTCATTGGTTATGGTACTCATCAGAAAGGATACTGCTGTTACAATCTGGCTACCAAGAAAACCCACATCACAATGGACGTCACCTTCGTCGAGTCTGAATTATTTTTTCCCACACCCAATTGTATCTTTCAATGGGGAGACTTCTAGTGAAAGGAAAAATTGGTGGGAAGGCGGTGTGATGGCAGGGGTTGCAGAATGACCTTGCAGTGCCAACACCTGGTGACACAAGGACTGGTAACACACAAGCTAAGGCAAGTTGACAAGCGGGTTCACATGCTGCAGCAGGCAGCGTTGGCCAGTAATGGTGTGGTCACGGATCATGGTGGGACAATGGAAAATGAGCAGCAGTACACCAAGGAATCTGATCATCAGGTTGATTTGGTGCAAAAGACACACAAACAATCTCAAGAACAACTCCCTTTACTTCAAAATACCCCATCTTTAGTACCTGACAATTCTCCTAAGGATACTCCTAAGGTAAGTTCTCCTACCACACAGAATTTTTCTGCTGATACTAATGTAGCTGTTTGTTATAAACTTCCCGATAGACATAATCGTGGCAAGGCTCCTAATAGGTACTCACCAGATGTGGAAGAATGAAGGTCGAAGTTGTGAGTGCTAGTGTGAACACCTAGAGGGGGGTGAATAGGTTTTTAATATAATTCTTGGCAAATATATGCGGAATAAAATAAACTTCAAACAAAGGAGTTAGGGAAGAGAATAAGAATACAAGATTTATAGTGGTTCGGCTTAATCCAAGCCTACGTCCACTCTCCCACACTAACAGCCTTCTTGGCTGGATTCCACTATGCAATCAACAAGAGATTACAACTTTGAGTGTAAACACTTAGTAGATCACACTATCTCACTAAGTCACTCCTTTGGTATTTCTCTCACGATCACAAATGTTTAAGCTCTCAAGAGACAAGTATATGATCGAAGGTCACTCAGACTTTGGAATTATAAATTCTACGCTCCGTCTCTTACTTGCTCATCGGTTCATGATCTCCTTAAATACTCCTCCACTTCCAAACTACCCGTTGGACAGTATCCCGGAGAATCGTCTTCCAATATACCCATTGGACAGCTCTGTATCTAGAAGATTTGGTAGCCGTTGAGTGACGAAGGTAGAATCCCAAATTGATTCCGATCGCCCATACAAACGGAATCTTGGTTTCCATAAATAAAGCTTCTTCGTATAGAAGGTTCTTGTCTTCAAGATCCAATCGTCAATCAAATAGATTGAATCAATCAAATCAATCTTGATATGGAATCCAAACCAGATCACTAGCCGTTATATGATTGCGCTTGAGTTACGTTTTGTCGAGTTCTGGATGTAAAGTCTGAGAGCAATAGACTTTACAATCTGAGTCTGAGTGTGATAGACTTTGCAATCTGAGTCTGAACATATTCTGCTTCTGAACAGATTTAGCTTTAAGGTCTGTACCTAGTTTAGCTTCAGCATAGAGTCTGTCTTCTGGTTCTTCATTCACGTTCAGTCTGGAATTTGTTAGAATGAGCAGACTTCTGATGTAGAATAGACTTTGACACTAAAGTCTAGCAGTCTTCAGACTTTGACACAGAAATCTGAAAATCTTCAGAATATACTTTGGACATGAGTTACATTCAGTCTTCTGGTCGTCTTCACACTTTGACAATATCCTTTACATGTTTTATCATCCGCATGGTCTATTACTTAACCATTAAACATGTTAGTAGCATTTGATTTATTTTGTCATCTTCAAAATATCATAAGGGATTTCCCTAACAGAAGTATTCGATTACTAATTATGTTTCTACAAAGCAGTTGTGAGGACCTTTAAAGTCATTTGTCTCGAATGTCTCTGCAAGTAGAGTTCCTAGTGGAGTACATGAGGCATTGAGGGATCCCAAGTGGGTTCAAGCAATGCAAGAAGAGATGGAGGCTTTATAGAAAAATAAGACTTGCAGACTTGTCGAGTTACCGAAGGGAAAGAAGGTAGTAGGATGTAAATGGGTATTCATCATCAAATATAAAAGCAAATGGTTTTGTTGAGAGGTACAAGGCACGCATGGTAGCAAAGGGATATACCCAAACCTATGGCGTGGACTACCAGGAAACATTCTCTTCAGTTGTAAAACTGAACACTGTGCGGGTATTGTTATCACTTGCAGCAAATTTGGAATGGCCCTTACATCAATTTGATGTAAATAATGCGTTCTTACATGGAGATTTAGAAGAAGAGATCTACATGGAAATCCCACCAGGATATGCGTGTGCTAATAAATCGGAAGTGGTATGTAAACTCGAGCGGTCGTTGTATGGATTAAAGCAATCACCACGAGCTTGGTTTGGTCACTTTAGCTCTGCAATGAAAAGGTATGGGTACACTCAAAGTAATTTGGACCATACGTTGTTCCTGAAACTGCAGCATGACGAAATGACAGCATTGATTATATACGTAGATGACATGATCATCATAGGGGATGACCTTGAGGAGATCACAAAACTTCAAAGGAAACTGGCAAATGAGTTCGAGATGAAGAACTTGGGGGGCCTGAAATATTTTTTTGGGTATTGAAGTGGCTAGATCAAAGGAGGGTATATTCTTATCTCAATGAAAGTATGTGTTGGACTTGTTGGCTGAGGTGGGGATGTTGGATTGCAAACTTGCTGATACCCCTATAGTACAGAATCATAAACTTGGAGTTTTCCCTAATCAGGTATCGACCAATAAGGATCGATATCAAAGGTTGGTAGGGAGATTAATTTATCTATCACACACTCGGCCTGACATTGAATATGGTAGGAGTTATAAGTCAATTTATGCACGTTCCTAGTGAAGATCATATGAATGTTGTAGTTCGGATTTTACGCTACTTGAAGTCAGCACTAGGGAAAGGACTTTTCTTTGCGAAGAATAATCACCATGAGGTGGAAGGATTTATGGATGCTGATTAGGCTGGCAATACCTCGGATAGGAGATCGACGTCAGGCTACTTCACATTTGTGGGAGGAAACTTGGTTACATGAAGGAGCAAGAAACAAAAAGTAGTGGCTTTGTCAAGTGCTGAAGCCGAGTTTCGGGGGATGGCTAAAGGACTATCTGAGCTTTTGTGGCTAAAGAAGTTGTTGATAGAACTTGGTTTTCCACCCAAGTCAAGAATGCAATTGTTTTGTGATAATAAGGCTGCAATTCAGATTTCCCATAACCCAGTTCAACATGACCGCACTAAACACGTTGAAGTTGATAGGCATTTTATCAAGCAAAATCTGGATGATAGGGTGGTGAGTTTTTCATTTATCAAATCTGAAGACCAGTTAGCAGACATACTTACAAAGGCTATATCGAGTCAAGCTTTTCACAGCTCACTTGTCAAGCTGGGTATCAAAGATATAGAGCTTGAGGGGGAGTGTTAACATGAGCTGTCAATAGGGCCTCAATAGGAGAGTTTTTCTATTTAAGGTCTTTATATATATGTATCTTCTGATTTGTAGGAGATCTCCTGATTTGTAGTGATTTATAGGAGATCTCCAAATTTGTAGGAGATTCTAGGATGGTTACATCGGTGTATATATGCGTGGTTATATTCTTGTAAAAAGTATGGAACACAGGAGAGAAAAATTGTTTTTACTATTCAACAGTCTACTGCCACGTTTTCAACAAGGAAAAAATCTCCATTTGGTCTGCTAGGTCAAAGAAGCTGAGTAGGCAAAAATGGTGCTGCCAAAAGATCCGATTGGCGAAAAATGCCATACTTGCCAAAGAAAGCATAGGTAACCAAGAATGGCCGAGCAATGGAGATCAAAAGAGGCTACCGATGGAGCAAAACCTGTTTTGTTGGGCGAGCGTGACTATTCGATGTGAAATCCCAAAAAGTGGCACATCAATGGTTAAGGGACGCAAGGAAGTGATAGAACATATCGCAATGAGGGCGTTGCAAATTTGAGTGGGGGAGAATGTCACGGTCCGTGAATCCTCCCGCACTCATGACACTTGTGAGTGGTGCTTGGAGTCATCGAGTGAAGAGTGAGGAGGCAAAATAGACGAACACAACTGGTCCATAGGAGTGGCGTTAGGACGGTTGGTGCTAGGAGTTCTAGGATATAAATATTATATCACTTAGGAGCTCTGAAGGCGGGTTAGCCTCTCATGTACAAACTGGTTGGGAGCTGATACCGCTCTCCTGATGAGGCCATGGCAGGCTGAAACTAGTTATTGAGCTTGAAGGAACCTACTACGTCACTCAATGGACTAGACGCCCAAGTGAAGCTAGGCATGGTAGGATCTCGTATGAAGAAGCATTCACCATATTGTTCGCTAGAACAACTATAGAAGAAAGGCTGGCCTGGCGAATTCCGCTTGTCAACCGTCGCACGGGCCCTTCCGCGGCCAAGGAAACTGTCGGCCGGTGACACATGCTTGTCTATCTAGATTTTCATTATTCCTTTATTTTTCATTTTAGAAAAAATGGATTGAGTTCGTCAATGTAGAGGTGATGTAAAAAATATACAAAAGAGATCCTGAGTATATGAGAGAGTTTAATCCAACGGACGGAGGAATGAAAATGAGAGACCTTTCGGAAATGCACAATAATAGGCCAGTCAATACCTATGCTTTTCTCCACAATTATAGATAATTGATACTTCCCATTACCGACCAAGCAAGTTCTTGCTCTGTCCAACCAGCAAGTAGGAAGGAGACGTGAGGCTATCCCATCTCTTCTAAGCAGGTCTTCAATGGTGGATGAATCAAGCGGTGGTTGGAATTTAAAATAGCTCTACGAGGCGTTTGACAAACACCTTATATCACTGCCACAGCGACAACACCTCCTCAACCACTTCACAACGGTAGTTAAAAAACTACTTCACCCACCTTTAAAGTTCTATAGCTTTAATACACGTATTACTAAACAAAGAGGCTACAATACTGCACTATCAAAGCACATCGTAGCTATATAACACAACTGCCTCTATACCATGTGGACTCTAATTTGTTCCACTTGTCAATTGGTTCGCTTGTTTTTTGCAAGGTGAGTCCTATCACTTGTGAATATTTATGATTAAGTCAAAGTCAGTGTTGACCATTTCAACCTGCATGACTGCTTTCGTATAATGAGTGCCTCTCACTCACCTCTTTTCCTAAAGGCTTTTTCCAAGAAATGTTCGCTCCATGCTAAAGCACAAAAGGCTGAGTACCTCCAAAGACCTATCTAAGTAATGAGAAAGCCTTTAGATGCCGCTTCACCCTGCTTCAAGATGCTTCACATGCAACTCTAAAACAGGTGTCACCAAACACGCAAACTACATTGCTTCTCGACACAGCTACAAATCATAAAACTACAGTACAACAATAATTATTACTAAATGGGTTAATGTCCATCATAATTCATCATAATCTAAGTTTAGGAAGAATTAACCTTGTCAATGAACATCGCATCACTCAATCGAGCAATCCAGCCTCCATATTTACCTTGATGACTTCTTGGAATAAGCATGGAAAGCTTGGCGACTGTCTGAATTGATAAGAGAAAGATAGATGTGAGAATCAACTCAAATGAACAATCGACAAAATAAAGCAAATAATAGGGTTTTGGTGAAGCTTCGATCAAGCTCCGGCCACAGGAACTTGAAGGACCGACTGAGGATCGTTGTTGGAATGGTCTGAACACCAAAGGAGGTCGTCAGATCATCGGAGTTGGCATTTGACTTGGCTAGATTGGTCACCGTCGTGAAGCACGGTAGTGAAGCTGAGATCAAGATTGGCTAATTTGGTAGTCGTCCTGTGGTCCTTAGGTGGAGTGACCATTATGACCAGTAAAGGAGGTGGCTGAAGGACGTCGGTAATCTAATGATTTGTTGGAAAGGCGGCTAGTGAGGGGCTAAAATCTGGTGGCAAAGCGAGAGAGTAATTCGAAAAAAAATGGCTAGCCCCTTATTTTGAGGGAAAGATGCATATATACTACCTCATATTTTAATCTTAGCCCCTGGATTAAGCCAATGGTCTAAAATGGTTGCTTCCTCATTAAGCTAGTCTCTCATTGGCTCATCTCAATTCACTTGGATCAATGACATGGCACAATGAATGGCTTGGATGGGCTCATGATGAATGGCTAAGATTATTTGCTTAGCTATTAAGAAAAATTTCTATTGGTTGATTTAAATTGTCAATGATTAAGGGCCTTTTGGTCTTTTTGTAAAGTATGAGCATTTTAGTCAATTATCTACACAAGAGAGAGGGGGGTGGTTAGCCAGCCTTGCTATGCTGGTTGGATGGCTGGCCGAAAAAATTGGCCGGTCAACATTGGCCCAAGTCAAGTTGACTTGGTAGAACCAAGTTGACCAGGGCTTGAATTGAATTGGTTCGGTTCTTGATTCTATCTTATTCTAATTCTTCTTGATTTTATCCAAGTAGACTGAATTAGAAATTTCCCAAATGACTTGAATCAAATTGAATGCAAATTGAACCAATTGGATTAGTTTCATTCGATTAATTTGGCAAGCAATGCTTTTATTTCCTCAAATTTTTTTTTTAAATCACACCATGAACTAGACTAGTGTGCACAATTGGGATTCAATTGGTCAAATTGGATGTTAGTCTAGAATGGGTCAAGTGAAATTGGGTCAATTACGGCGTTTCGTCCTTGATTTTTCTTGTGCATGTTCACTACTTTGATCAAATTAAGCCAAATGGAAGTGATTTTGTCAAAATTGGTATTGAAATTGAGTTCCATCCAATCAATTGTATCCAATTCTAGTTAATTTGCACTCATAATGATGAATCGATTTAGAAACCCTAATTGGGTCAAAATTGGGGAAATTTATTGATGAGTTGTAATCTCAAAATTGGTTTAACAATTAAATGCATTATGGCCTATAAGATCAAATGTCGTAAAAGAAACCATCTCAAAGACAACTAGAAATGTACTAATTTTTATTTTGGCCAATTAAATATCGAAATTCCCAAATTGGGGAAAAGTCAATTCCTATTTGATGTTTGTAAAATTGATGATGGAGAAGTCAAATTGAAATAAAAATATGTTGATTTATGAGTTTTTCCATTTTTTGCTTCATATTTTCTAAAATCAAAAGTGCAAATATGAAGTTGACACCATTTTTTAAACAAAAAGCTAAATTTTGAGCAAATTTTGACTTTTTTTTTAAAATCAAAGTTTGATTAAAAAAAGTCAACTCGAAAGTCAACTTTTTGATTTTCAAAATTAAAGTATAAAAAAATCATAATTGAAAGGCCAACACTAATTCAAATGCTAAATAGCTCTTTTTGACATGAAACAACCTCATTGCGATCAAGAATCCCATTGTCAAGTTTTTTCTCTTTGTATGATGCATGAGGTAAAAATTAAGTATGAACGGTTGGCTCTCTTTGAGTGGGAGTTCAGAGACGGACATTAGGTTATGCTAAACCTGTTTTTTTTAGAATGACATTGTTTCTTTTTTTGTTCCTAGAAAAAAAAAGTAGATTTTTTTAAAAAAATTTATTGTTTCTATTCCAAATCTATTTATTGGCCATTGATATATATTGGAGAATAGAAAAATTAACTGATGTACACAAATATATTTTTATTCTTTTCTAGTTATGGGGAACAGAAAATTGGAAATGTTACCAAACATGTCCTAAGTGGTCGGGGGCCACCACCACCTAGCTTTGCATTGACACCTTTTTTGGTTCATGATTTATAACTTTCTTTATTTTTTTTTATTCTGTGTCACTTTTGATGCTGAATCATCATGACATGGTGTTAAGGTATAAGGTAAATTGCTACAGTGCCACTTTTTGTGCTCGCATGTTTGAAAGAAGTAGAAAATATTAGGTAGCCTAGCACTCCACATCAATGAATGGTCGCTCCTCCCTTTGGGCTCCACATGTTTGTGGGCTCCGCTTGTCGAGAGATTTTAACCTTCCTTTTTCTCTCTCCCTCTTTGTTAGTCTCCCTCCCTCCCCTCTCCTATTGCCTCTTTTGGTCGATAAGCCTCACTTGTCTTCATCATCTTTAGAGTGCATGCAACCCCCTCTCTCTAGCTTAGTCAAAAGCAAAGTTAAGATCACCTTCACAAAATAGAGCGTGCATAACCAAAATTTTCAGCTAATTTTTAGGCCTCATGTTCAAATCGACATCTTGACCCAATTTTCCATCTCAATTTCACTGAAGTGAATTGATAGGCCTCATTCTCATATCGACATCTTAACCCAATTTCCATCCATTTCACTGATGTAAACTGATGGAAATGATTGGTTGTTCAATCTTCATGAATTCTTTGCTTGCTTTTGCATGCATGATAGCAGCTTCTTCTTTGCTCTTCATTTCTCATTTCATGAAACCATAGTGAGAGAGAGGAGACTAAATGAGGTTATGGGAGAGGGGAGGAAGAGAGAGTAACCCGAGGGGGGGGGAGAAAAGAGGGTTTGAAATCTCCTAACAAGTGGGGTCCATTGAACATGTGGAGTTCAAAGGGTGGAGCTATCATTCATCAACATGGAGTGCTAGGCTTGCCCAATATATTTTTCAGAAAGAAGGGCAATGCGAACACATAAAAGAAGAAAAAAGAAAAAAAAAACATATCATTTATGAATCCAATAAAGAAAAATGAATCATAATCCCTACGTGAGGTTAAGAAATTTATTTCTCATTTTATTATATCTCAAACCAATCTCAATTTTTGTAGAACATAACTAGCAAAAAGTCTTCGTGCATTTTGTAGACCAAACATATGATATTGTATATTGAGATTGATATTTAATTAAAGAAAAAACACTAAAAACTCTTTTACAAAATACAATCAAATCCCAAACATTTTTAAGAATGCAATCAAGTACTCAATTGGCAGTATGTGAAATCAAGTTTCAATTTGCTATCATTGGTGTCTGTCAGAACATGGACCGATGGAAAGGAAAAGTGGAGGAAAGTTGGGATAAGAACGCTTGTATTGCTTTCACATTATGAAGTTGTATGATTACACTCCTTTTATATTACATGAAGTCTAGCTAATCTAGGAAAATAAAATATTTTGTAATATTCCAATGATACAATCAAAGACAATTAGATCAATTATATGATCATTATCTTCACCATAATCAGATTGAGAAGCAATGATATTTCTAACATTTCCCCTCAAGCTAGTGGCCTGTATACATTGAGGACGCCTAACTTGCTTAGTAGATGCTTATGTTGCCTCCGACACAAAGGTTTGGTGAAGATGTCTGCAAGCTATTCTGATGTTGTTATTCCCATTGTCTTGATTACTCCTTCCTAGATTTGGTCTCTGATGAAGTGACAATTAACTTCTATATGCTTCATCATCTCACGAAATACCAGATTCATTGCCAATTTAAGTGTAGATTCATTGTCGTAGAACAGAGTTGTTGTCTCCCTCATCCATATATGGAGATCTAGAAGTAATCCTCTTATCTAGATAATTTCACAACCGGCCTTTGCCATCGCTCGATATTTTGCCTTAGCGGAGGATAAACAAATAGTCGATTGTCTCTTCGTTTTCCATGAGAGTAGAGAATTTCTTAATTTGACTCAGAATCCTGTTATTGATTTTTTGCTCATAGGGCAAGTAACATAATCAGTGTCACAATATGCAGTCATCTCTATGTTGTTTTCCCATGATAATAATATTCCCAATCCAGGACATCCCTTCAAGTATTTTACTATATTCAATGTAGCATTCATGCGGGACTATTTTGGGTCATGCATGAATTGACCGAGAATTTGTATGACATAGCATATATCTGGTCTAGTCATGGTGAGGTAGATGAGCTTCCCAACAAGTCTTTGATATATTGAGGGATCCTTAAGTAATGGATCCTCATTCGACGGTGACACACTTGTCATATTCGGCTGTTGTTAACTTGGTATTATGCTCAATCGGGATCACAACCGGTTTGGAACTAGATAACCCCGCTTCAAATATAATTTCCAAAATAAATTTCCGCTTACTAAGACAGATTCCTTTGTCTAATTGTGTGATTTCAATCCCAAGAAAATATTTGGGAGGTCCTAAGTCCTTAATGTGGAAAGTGGAATGCAAATACTTCTTAAATTCCTCAATTGCGAGTTCATCATTCCCCATAATCAATATATCATCAACATATATCAATAAACATATGGATGAGTTACCTCGAGTCCATGTGAATAAGGCATAATCATGTCGTGATTGCTTGAACTTTGCTACTGTGAGTGCATTGGTAAACTTTGCCTACCACTATCGAGATGCCTGTTTAAGTCTATAGAGAGATTTACGGAGATGACATACTTGATTCTCCCCAGTCTTTGAAATCCCAGTGGAAGATCCATATAAATTTCTTCTTCTAGATCCTCATGGAGGAAAGCATTGTGGATGTCCATCTAATGAAGAGGCTAATCACGAAGAGCAGCAATAGCTGAAAAAGAATTAACGGTGATTTCCTTCACTACCGGGGAAAAAGTCTCATAATAATTGAAACCTTCTCACTGTGTAAATCTTTGGCCACAAGCTTGGCCTTATATCGCTCAATGGAACCATCGGCCTTATATGTGATTTTGTACACCCAATAAGCCGCCAATGAGGTGGTAAGGGGACAATATCCCGGGTCTGATTCTCCATAAGAGCTTGTATTTCATGGCTTGTTGCCAACGGGGATCTTGAACAGCCTCATTGTAAGAAGATGGTTCTTGTCCCTCAGATATTCTACTGATACAACATCGATGTGCTGGTGATAAACGAGTAAAGCTGACATGAGAGGAGATGGGATAATATGTACCGGATGATTTTGATGTCGAACAAATATAATCATTCATCCATGTGGGCGGTTGCATTGTACGATCATTGAGGAGGTGCAATATCCAACCAGTTGGGTGACCAATGAGAAACATGATCCACAAGACTAGATTAGGAGGCCATGGAATCCTTTGATAATGGAATTGTTGTTTCATCGTTTTCTTCCAATGATAAGCTGGGCTCATTTCTAGATGTGGAGGGCACCATATGAGGAAACATAACTAGTTGTGGAGGCGATAGGTCTTCCTCACTTAAGAATGGACGTCGATTCCCAATTTCATCTAATGGTTCCTCTGAAGAAGTCTCATCCTTGAAAGGGATAATATCTTTGTGAAAAATGACACCCCGACTAAGAAAGAATCATTTGGTCGATTGATCAAGCACCAAATATCCCTTCTGAAGAGTGGGATATCCCATAAATATGCATTTGAGAGCATGAGGTCCCAATTTATCCCGAGGGCCTATAATAGATACATAACATAAACACCTAAAGACATGCAGATGATGGATATCCGATTTTTTGCCAAAAAGCAGCTTAAAAGGACTTCATCCATTTAGAATTTGAGATGGCATTCCATTGATTAAGTTGTTGTGACCACATAGTCTTCCCATAACGCTTCAGAAATGGAAGCTTGATATTTTAGAGCTCGAGCCACCTCTAAAAGATGGTGGTGTTTTCTATTGACAATCCCATTTTGTTGGGGGTGTGTAGACACAAGAACTCTCATGAAGAATACCATTCGATGTAAGAAATGATGAACATTCAAGGTTGAAAAAATCACCGGCATTGTCAGTATGAATTTGCTGGACAATTTTGTTGAACTGATTTTTAATCAAGACAAGGAAGTTTGTGAGATGAGTGAGGACTTTAGTTTAGGATTGCATGAGGAAAACCCAAGTTGCACGAGTATAATTGTCCACAACGGTGAGAAAGAATCGCGACCCGTCAGAATGAGGTGTGTGATATAGCCCCTAAATATCCATATGTAATAAGGCAAAAGCATCTTCAGTACGTGTTGTACTTTGAGTGAATGGTAATTGCTTTTGTTTTGCTCTTGGACAAATAGTACATTTGGGGTGAGGAAAAGATCCACTGTGTCCCAAATGCTAATGGAATAAAGAGAGATTTCCATTACTAGTGGCATTACAAAAGATGCCCTTATTCAAGAAAAAAATTGAAAAATCAAAATTTTTGGGTAATGTAGTCAAAAAATAAAGTCTATCATGATTTTTATCCAAGCCCATCAGTTTCCCAGTGGAAATGGCTTGAAATAAATAGATATTTGAATCAAACAAAATTTGACAAGAGTTGTCTTTGCAAAGTTTGGAGACGAAAATAAGATTGAATTGAAAATTCGGAATCAGAATGACATTCTTAAGTGTGATGGATGGAGTGAATTCGACATTCCCAATTTTTGTGACGGTGGTGTCACTTCCATTTAGAAGACGAATATAAGTGTTGTAAGGAAATTCCCATATTCATCGCAGACGATATGATCACTAGCACCTGAATCAACAATCCATATTTCAGATGAACTAGAGCTCATCAGGCAATAAGATATACTTGCATAATTAGCCATTTTGTCTTGCGTTCCTAGCTGACTTAGGGACCTCATGATTTGCTGGAATTGATTGTTGTCGATGGGCTGATTTACCTTAGCATTTGCTGTGATTGGAAAATCTCGATCTTTCCTTTTCTTTTCCCCTGGCTTTCCATGCAATTTCCAACAATCTTCTTATAATAATCACAAACTTGCCTTTTCCTTTGTTGGAATATTGACTATTGGATTTGGAAGATGTGGCTGAATCTCAGCCGTTCGTTGTCTTCCATGTTGGTGTTGAGGTGGCGTGATATGCGCCATCAAAGCTAGGCGCGACTAGGATAAGAGAACGGCCGTCAAATTGCACCACAATCCCTAAGCCATCAGATCCCACAATTAGATCTCGGCCATTGATTTGCAATGAGCTTTCGGAGCACCCTGGACTGTTCGATCATGGAGATACGATTAAATCATGTCTGTTCATCTTGAAAGAAGTGAGTTTAACTTCCTCGCTCGGGAAACCTAGTGCTGTGCCTGAACAAGGAGGACCTCCATGACTAGGACCCGGGATGTTGTCGTCGTGAGGACAACATGCTTGCCGACCTTCAAGTATATTGTGGACGCGAGGCGTTGGGATTCCTCTTGCATGGCTAGTTGATAAATCCGTCCGAGTGAGGGAATGGGATCCATGGTGAGGATCTAGCTTCAAAAGGGTAGATAAATTTCGTTCAATATAAGTAAGGATCCCGTCACTTTGTTCGGTTCCTTGATTGCTCGGTATTGTGTGAGTGTAGCCTCCGGTCCTTCAAGTTTTTCTTCTGCCATTTATAGTTCATTCCATAGGGCTGACGGCCGTTTGAAAATGGTGGTGACGAGAGGTTGTTTTGTTTCAACTCAGATAGGGTTTGGGTTATCCAAAAACTTTTGTCCAGTTTCCCGTACATCTCTTTAATGTTATCCCAAAAAAAAATGTGCATCCTCCGCCGAAGGTAGTCCCGTGGCAACCCTGGGTGAGATAGTTGCCGATCCATGTCCAAACGAGTTGATTGCACTTTCTCCAGTGTCGTGCAAGCCTTTTGTCAGATGAAATCGGTACCCTTCCATCGATAAATCCATCATTGTCTTTAGTAACTAGGGCATGCTGGAGTTCTCGGGACCAAATAGAATAATTTTCCGGTCTCGAGAGTATTGTGTGATGAGGCGTAATTCTAGGCCATCGGCAGTTGAAGTGTATAAGGGGTCTCTAAGCTCCAGCTGGCCACTGGCGATACCTACGAAAGGGTAGAAACAACGGCTATAAATTGAGGCCGGGTTGACCGACCCGGTTCAATCACTGGAATGGGTTTGGCCATAGGATGTGGTCCTCCTTCTGGTCCATTATCCTCCACAGAGCCCGCTTGCACTAGGCTTGGGAAAATCGTGTGGCCCAAAATGGGTTGTGTTTGGGCAGGTTGGCGTTGGAAGGGCTGAACCTGGATAGGAACCCATTGGACGTATGGGCTCAAAGGAAATTGCCCTAAATGCGCCTGTGCCTGCGCCTGCGCCTGCGTTTGCGCCTGCGTTGGATCAGATCCTGGAAAGAATTGCCCTACACGAGACTGAGCCAGGTCTGAGTGCCCAATCTGCTCCTCCGCCGTCTGATTTTCTTTAGAAAATCGGCTGGGTTTTGGTGTGGATCCGAGGGAGGATCACTGGGAGATGGGGAACCAGACTTTGAACTCTAATTTTTAGGCATTCTTCTTTGCGGGATAAAAGGTGGTTTGCGGAAGCATAAGATGCTCCGATACCATGTCAGAACATGGACTGATAGAAAGCAAAAATGGAGGAAAGTTGGGATAAGAACGTGTGTATTGCTTTCACATTATGAAGTTGTATAATTACACTCCTTTTATATTACATGAAGTCTAGCTAATTTAGGAAAATAAAATATTCTGTAATATTCCAATGAATCAATCAAAGACAATCAGATCAATTATATGATTAGTATCTTCACCATAATCAGATCGAGGAGCAACGATATCTCCAATAGTGTCCAATCGCAAAAATTTGGAAAAATAATAATACGGACCATTGACGTCACTAATCCAGATCTAAAGGCACTAGATCTAGCCTGCGAACTTCCAGATTTACGACCATGGCTCCAAACTTCCCGATATGGTGATGGCAGCTTGGCTATAGCCATGAGCGACCGTGGTCGACTTCCAGATATGCAACCATGGGTTGAGATATCCAAATTTGGCGATGGTGGCTTGTCCATGGCCGTGAGCAATGATGATTGGCTTGGATGTGGCACCGGAGGCTTTGTGGTGGTGATGAGGAGGGGAGGAACGGAGGTTGGGCTCGACAACTCCATTGAAGCGAAGAGGCTTCCATGGTTGAACAAAGAGCATATATTCAGTTTTGTTTAGTTGATATCACATTAATGACGCGTGTTAATTTAAGAGTGGATGTATTTAAATAATGGGTGCCATATCAATTATTGATGTTGTATTATGGGATCACCTAATATTTTCTTCTAAAAAACGGACGAGAGGGAAGTTTCAATTTTGATGAAGTTATTAAAAAAAAAAGTAGACAAAAAAAGTAGAGAAGAAGAAGAAGAGGAAAACATATCAAGGAGAGAGGAAGGTGCGGGGAGCAATGATGATGGGTCCAATTTTCTCTATTTTTTATCCCATGCCACTAATGATGTCAGGTAAATTGCTACATCGGCACCTTTGCGTCCGCATGTTTGAAAGAAGAGCAATAGGAGCAAAAAACAAGAAGAAAGAAACATATGATTTATGAATCTTATAAAACAAAAGGAATCATTATTCCACACTGAGTTTAGGAAGTTCATTTTTTTTTTTTTTTTTTTTTTGGATTTTGATTATACCTCAAACCAATCTCACTTTTTGGTCGGACATAATTAGTAAAAAGTCCAAGTATTATGGAGACCAAACATATGATATCAATTATTAAGATTAATTTTTAAGTAACAAAAATTACACAAAAAGTCCAAACTATTTTACAGAGCACAACAAATCCTACTCGTTTTTTCAAAATACTATCAAGTCCTCATTTTGCAAAATTTGAAATCGAGTTCTAAATTTGCTATCATTGGTGTTCATTTTTGAAATCACCAATTCTGCCCTACGAACTTCCAAATCTATGACCATGGCTCTAGACTTTCAGATCTGGTGATGGCAGGTCATCTACAGCCTCGAGCAACGGTGGTTGACTTCTTAGTGGGCAACTATGGCTCAAGATCTCCAAATTTGGCAACAGAGATTTGTCCATAGTTGTGAGGATGGCAGTTGGCTTGGACGCGGCGTCAGCAACTCTGCAATGGTGATGATGAGGGGAGGTGCAGAGTTCAAGCTCGACAACTCTAATGAAGCAAATAGGCTTTTATGGCTAAATAGAGAGCATTTATTGAATTTTGTTAATTTGATTTCGCATTTATGGACAAGTGTCAATTTAAGAATAGATGTGAGTAAAAAGTGCTAGTCATACCAGCTATTCATGTGGTGTTATGGAATCACGGAATATTTTCTCTCAAAAAAAGTATAGGAGTTAAGTTTCAATTTTGAAGAAGATAATTAAAAGAAAAAGAAAAGAAAAGAGGAGGAAGGCACAAAGATGGAAGTGGAAGGTGAGGGAAGCAATGATCCTCAACAAGTGGGCGGGGTCCACCAACACCCAGCTTTGTCCAACTCCTCTCTTTATTTCTTATTTCACGTAACTAATTGACGTCGAGTCACCATGGCACGGTCTTAAGTCGAATTGCCAGATCCGCGCTTTTTGCATCCCCATTTTCCAAAGTAGAGGAACACGAACCCCAAGAAAGAAAAATGAAAAAAGAAAAAGAGGGAGTAGGAATGACAAGAATCCGACAAAGCAAAAGGAAGCTTTATCCGAGGTTAGGAAATTTATTTTTTCATTTTAATTAGGTCTCAAACCGATTTCACTTTTTATAGGACATAATTAGTCAAATGTCTTCTCGCATTTTTTTTAACTAAATATATGATATAATTTATTATGATTTTTTAATTAAAGAAAATTATACTAAAGTGCAAACTTTTTTACAAAGTACAATCTAAGTCCTCAACATTTTTAATAATGCAATCTAATCCTCATTTTGCAATATATGAAATCGAGTCCTAGATTTATTACCATTTGAATCCAATTGCAAGAATTTCAAAATATTGTGATTTGTTGCAAAATTAAGCATTATTTCGGCCATACCTATGTAATAAACATGTGGGCTTCGTGGATCATGGAGTATAAGGCCTGGTTATGACTATTAGTTGGAAAAAAATTTAAAATTATATCTTCTATGTTCAAATCGAGTCAAGAAAAGTCAGTGAAAAGTTCAATTAATCATTTTTTTAATGTGGAAAAAATGTTATACTCTTGTCTATATATATTTAAACAAATCAATGTTTACGTGAGGAATATTTTTATATATTCATATAATGTGTTTAAGTACATTATAAAAGAGTCAAAAGAATGAATACCGAAAGTTTGATTGTCAAAATGAAACTTAATCATGTTAGTTGTCATCATCGGATTTGCCCTCTGTTGTTGACAGTGAACTGTGTACCGTATGAACTTCCTCAAGAAGCATGACAGTGCTGTGCTAAAGCGAAAACTTGGCCAGGAAGGACCTGTCTCGATAATTTTCTTTCTGTCCCATCCCAACCCAAAAGAAAAAGTGTCAACCCTTTCAACTATCCCCGCCATTTCCGGAACTCCTCTATAAGAAAGGCAAAGCTCTCTCTCTCTGACCAAGGCTTGTGAAGAAGCTGCCCCACACTTGCAGGGTCGAAGCGACGATCCAGAGGTGTGCATTTCGTTATCACTTTGTGTTTTTGAGCTCAGTTGACGCTCTTGTAAGATAGTGTTAGAAGAAACAACTTGAAGTAGACATGCTCTCGTTTTTTTTGTTACTCGCATCAATTTAGACGAGGCTTCTGCATGTCAACATGCCTCGCTGACGATTTTCCCCAACCGGAGTTGTTTTTAGTATTCATGTAGATGTTTCTTTATGAAACTTCTGCAGATTTGCATATTTCTCCATTTTCTCTTGCTTTCCACTGAGACCGCCTCCTGATCGTGCCTTACTAATTCCAGCTTGATTTGAAATATTTCCGTGAATTTGTGATGATCTAGCGTGATCAACTTGGATCAAAGCTCAGAGTGGTGACTGTCAAATAGATCCTCGTTAAATGAACTCAACTTAATTCTGATGTTAGAGACAATAGTATGAAAAAAGGAATCAATATCTCAGTACAAGATATGATTTAGAAAGCCACATCGAGAAAGTTTAAAAAATAGAGTTAGCAACATGATATCCTTTAAACTTCTTTTTCCGATTGAACTCCGTCTGGCATAAAGCGTGATTGATTGGGAATTCCATTTTTTTC
This sequence comes from Eucalyptus victrix, assembly GCA_016097545.1. Taxonomy (NCBI): domain Eukaryota; kingdom Viridiplantae; phylum Streptophyta; class Magnoliopsida; order Myrtales; family Myrtaceae; genus Eucalyptus; species Eucalyptus victrix. Next base: position 24,087,858 of record CM027844.1, read on the forward strand.
TGACGAGGCACTACAGAGTAAGCAAGAAGAACTAGCGGTCTAAACTACGAACCTCGTTTTCTTTTTGCATAACGTGAAGAGGAGCTATAAATATCTTTCTTGAGAGACTGTTCTGCCCTTCCTCGTCCCAAATCCAATTCCTTCGGAATGACTTTTGAATAACTTTCTACGTCCTTTTCAAACCTTTCAACTAGTTACCCATTTTCAACCAAAAAAAAAAAAAACTAGTTACCCAATACCACAGAGCATATTAGATTACATAGTTTCCTGCCGGGTTCAATTGGTAGTTGGCCTACCAAGAACTGAATGAAGAAGAGATGAGACTGTAATGAGACGGATGTAAACTCTAGATAAAATTCTCATTATTGATGGGGAGGTAACAAATTGGTAATTTATTGTATATACTTCACTGGATAGTGAGAAGAAATAAAAATTCTATTACTGGATATGAATATTTTGTGAAATCAGATTACATGCACCTGGCCAACCAGATGGATCTAGATAAGTAATATAAATGAGACAGACTACAGCAATATAATTACTATACAAATTCATTTGCAAGAATACAATAATCTCTCTTGTTCGTCTCCCTCTTCCTTTAGTAGAGCTGTTCCTTTTAACTCGGAGAAAATTTACAGACTTGGAATGAGTCCTCATTAGTTACTGGAAGACAAATAGCCACAAGATCTGAACGTGCATGAACAGATATTTGATTCGTTCAAGTATTTGATCGGTTTTCAATTTGACCAGCACTTCTAATCTCTCCGAGATCATAACAACTGCTTTGCAGCACCTTGACTCTTCATTTGTTTCTGCCCTTTTCATTTCCCTCCGTTTCTTAACAATTTGGCCATTAATATGTATAAATACTGCCACTGCACATATGATGATCGACCAAATCTTCATTGTATCTACTTACAAGGAGCATTGACATAAGTCTCATCTTCCTCTCTGCATACGGTGACCAAAAGAATGGCGACAGACAAAGTGAGCTTGAAGCTTCTGGTCAACAAGAGCAACCGAACGGTGCTCTTTGCTGAAGCAGGCAAAGATTTTGTCGACTTCCTCTTCCACATCCTTGCATTGCCGGTGGGAACTGTGATCCAGCTTCTCACAAAATCTGGGATGGTGGGCAGTTTAGGCAATCTGTACGGCAGCGTCGAGAAGCTGAACGATGTGTACATCGAATCTTCCAAGAAAGAAATTCTCTTGAAACCCAAAGCACCCTCCTGTGTCTCTGAAATCCCACTTATATTGCCTGAGACTTCTTCAGATTCAACGCCCAAAACCTACTACAGGTGCCCTCAACGTTCGTATCATAACTGTTCAGGCTATGTGGCAGAGGACCCTTCTGCACAATGTCCCCAGTGCAATAATTCCATGAACCACCCAATTACTCTTGTCAAATCACTGGACGGTAACCCGGCGGCTGCTGCAGCATCAGCAGCTGAATCAAATAGCAAGGTTGGTTTCGTGCACGGGGTGGTTACGTACATGGTGATGGACGATCTGGAGGTGAAGCCAATGTCGACTATTTCGAGCATTACTTTGCTTACCCAGTTCAACGTGAAGGAGATTGGGCATCTTGAGGAGAAGGTGGTCAGCTTGGGAATGGACGAGGTAAGCCCATGCCATTCCTTACGATTAGGTAATGTTTAGATTTTAGAAGTGACTCAACGATTTGTGGAAACTCTATTTTAAAGAAGTACAAATTACAAATGAATTTTAATCGACGTGACTTATGTGAAAGAGAAATTACTAGCTCCGTTCCATAAAAAATATTCTCAACAATTTTTTGGTATATAACAATTAATCAAAATTTTAGCTTTTGTACAATTATGTAGACACTTGTAGGTTAAATCAAGGTCGTGTTCGCCATTAATACAGGGCTTATAAAGTAAATGTCCTTTATTAATTATTTGATTTGTAACTGTGAAGGGTATAAAGCTATTGAGGACTTCATTTCACTCCAAGAAGGTTCTCACTGACGTCTTTCTCGATGACGAATGAGAGAGATCGTGATCAAGTGACTATATATAAGCGTGTGAGGGTGTGTGATATATGAAGTACGTGGAGTGATATGTTCTGATTTTGTGACAGTTTATGCAAGTCGTGCAGCCGCGGACTGACATTTTTAAGGTTTTTCTTTTTTGTGTGGACATATTAGCACGTTTATCGTCTCTTTTTGCGATACGACTGTATTAGTCTGGTTGTAAATATGATGTGAACATGCTGAAGAAAGAATATACGTCTCATAGCCTAAAATGAATGCTGAAGCATATATCAGAAATGTGGAACCAATATAGACACGCCACTCGTAAATTTAACGGTGCTGGAGAACCTGGGGTAGCTAATTTTAAAGTAATACGACAATGTCCCTGTTAAGTTGGCACTTTAGTCCTGGGGTTGGGTCCAACTGAGTGCCCAACGCTCAATCCATGATAAGTTGTCCTCAATACTCTATTGCATAAGCTCGGATGTAAAGAGGAAAATGACAATAGCTTGACTCGTGGCCTATGCGAGATCAGTTCAACTTTTTCAGAGCTTGAGTCATGCTCAAGTAACTTGGTTAGTTTGTCGAATTCAGTTGGAGTTTAAAGATACTTGGCTAGATCTGCTCATGAGCTTAATCGAGCATATTAGTTTTTATATAGATTTTCCTTACCATTTTTAGTGACAAATAATGTAAAATGTACTTAAAATTATACTTCTTACTATGTTATTACACTTTTATTCTTTAATACATTTTTAAATATAAACAAAAAGGGCAAATGCGAGTATTTCAAGTCAAGCTGAGTTTGATCGAGTGAGAAAAAATAAAGTGTGTTGAATTTTATATACTTCAGAACGAGTTTAGTTGAGCAACTCTCAATAATGTTGGGTTTGTATAGAGTCTAGTCTGAGTAGGGAAAAAAAGTATTGAAGTGAGTTTGCATCGAGTTTTGGACTTTGAGTTGGTCAAGCTCAAGCCCAACATGTGTCTGCTTGAATTGACTTGACTCAATTTCACTCCTACGTACATCTGACTTAATTTGATCAAATATAATTATAGTCATAGTTGACACTTGATGTTTAGCCAACAAGACCTGACAAAAATGAAAATCGATCCCTAATCATGCTGTTCACACTTGATTTTTAGCTAACGTGTCATGTGAAAGTAAAAATTTGAGATTTAGATTATTGATCGCAACATGATTTATTTCTCAACCCAAAAAAAAATAAAAGTAATTTAACGCTTGAATAAACATAAACACTTCATTTACATGTCATTTGCATTTTGATCTCGAAAAGTCAAAAAGTTGACTTTAATTTATCAAACTATGATAAAAAAAAAATCAAAGATTGGTCAAAATTTGGCTTTTTGCACAAAATAAAAATTTGGCTTTTTGCACAAAATACACTCTATATTTTCAATTTTAGAAAAAAAAATCAGAGTTTGACCCATCAATTGACTTTTTCACTGAAAAGTCAACTTTTGGTTTACATTTTCCAAAAAACTAATAAAATGGAACAAATCACAAATCAACCTATTTTTACTTCTTGACTTTGGCATCATAAATTTTACAAAAATTAATTAGGAATTGACTTTTCCCCAATTCAAGAATTTCGAAACCTAATCAATTAAAAAACAACTTTATTTCATTTCTACTTGCATTTTGAGATTTTTTTTATATGACTTTTGATCTATAGGTCACAACGTATCCAATTGTCAGGCCAATTTCGAGATGACAAGTTATTTCAAAATTTCCCAAATTTTGACCCAATCAAGGGTTCCAAATCGATTCTTTATGATTAGTGTAAATTAGCCACAATTGAATACAATTGGTTGAATGGAATTCAATTCTAATATCAGTTTTGACCAAATTAGTGAACATGTAAACGAAAAGTCAAAGACAAAATGCCATAATTGACTTTCATTCAACTTAACCTATTCTAAACTAACATTCAAATTGATCAGTGGAGCTTCAATTTGGCCAATTGAACTTTAATTGTGCATATTGATCTAGTTCACAAGGCAATTTTAATAGAAATTGATAGAATTAAACAATTTCATGTCAACTTAATCAAACCAAGTCATTTCAATTCAATCTAATTCATTCAATTTGATCTGATTCACTTAGGAAATTCTTAATTTGACTTAATTAGATCAAGAATGAGAATTTTGAGAGAAAAATAGAGGAAAGTGGACCAAGATCGAGCCGGCCAAGGGCCAAGTCAACTCGGTCCAACAAGCGTTGATCGACCAAGGCTGTAAAGGCCATTTCGATCCAATTCCAGCCAACTAGCACCCATTCTGACCAGCCAACCCTTGGCCAACCAATTCTCTCTCTCCTTGTGCATAAAATTACAAAAATGCCATTATTTGACAAAAAGACCAAAATGCCCTTTATCATTGTCAACTTAAAATAACCAATCGGAGCTTTCTTAATAGCTAAACAAATGATCTTAGCCATTCATCATGAGATCATCCTAGCCATCCATTGTGCCAAATCGTCGATCCATGTTACTTGATCAAGAAACAAACATTTCTAGCCCTTAGTCCAAGGACTAGGATTCAAATTAAAGGGCGTATATAAAAAATTTTCCCACCAAAATTTGGAGGGAGGGCTGGCCATATTTTCAGATCTACTTTATCTCTCTAACTCTCTCCCCTTCCTCCCCCCTTTCTCTCTCTCTCTCTCTCTCTCTCTCTCTCGCCTGTTGGTTTCCTTGTCCTTGCCAGCTGGTCATTGGCCCTACGCCAGTGAGCCACCATCACGCTAGCACTTCTTTGGCTGTCCTCGAGCCATTGGTGGTCCAAGTTTCACCTTAAAACCTTCGAACATCCTTGAAACGAGCCATTTTTCCCTCTTGGCACAAAGATGCTCCACGCTGGTGTTTTTAGCTACCAGTTCTAGCTACTGTTTCGATCAAGTCCTGGTGATTCCTTGGTAGCCTGAGCTTGTGACATTCATCCTTGACTATTCATCGAAGTGATCATGGCCGAAGTTCCATTGGGTTATCATCGGAACAATTCCGATTGCTTAATTCTTTCATTACCTTCCTTTGAAGTTTATTAGACAAAGTTTACTCTCAAGTTTCACTAACTGATTTTTTCGTATTGCTAGATACTTGCCAAGCATCCTTGGCCAATTTCATGAAGGTGTGTGGAGGTGATTATAGTGGCTGGATCACTGGTTTGATTGCCAGAGTAGCGTCGGACAAGGTGAGTCTATTTCTGAACTTAGGTTGAATTTTGAAGAGGCCTAGTGCATATAGGAATTTGCATCGGTTGAGATCCTTATATGTTGACGAACGAATAATTAGTGTCGTTTGACTAGCAGAATCATGTTTAGGAGCCAACAAAAGATAGACAATACAAATTTGATATTTTGTGTTTTTCGCAGTCCACTTGTCTCAGTTTTTGCTTGTTTCAAGATACATAATGTTGAAATCTGGAAAAATATTCAGTTAGAGAAATCATCTTTGACTTCCTAAGCTTCAATTTGATAGGTCACATATCAAAATTGAAGATTGTTTGCTCTGTTAAATAGGCCTTGAAATATAGGATCAGGATCTCGCAAAGTGCAAATGGTCAATAGTCCGATCTCATGTCCAAGATACGACTTGTGATCACAAAGAAAATCAGCCAATTTGATCCTCATGTCGTAGGATATGATTCGTCAATTTCATTTGCAAAATTAAATGGACAAGGATGATATTTTGGGTGGTGGATATTACCTTTATTTTGATTTTGATTTGATTTTGTTTTTATTCTTATAAAAAAAAAAAAGAAAATCACAAAGAAATGTAGATAGGATTAGAACAAATAGCAGATAAAATTAGGGAAGATTATTCCAATATAAAACATTGTATATTAGGATATCATTGCATATTTAGTTTGGTTATCGATAATCTTCTTATAATAAACTATAATAAGTTTATTTAACTCTTTCCATAAAGATTGCATTCTAGGTTAGGTTTAATCTAGTTAAGATAACACTCCAATTTAAATTAGGGTTTGGCCTAAGTTAATTTCTGGTTTATATTAGACAATATATTACGAATTTAAAGAAAAATACGAAAAATATCCCGTGCATGTTATATAAATTAAGTGCATAAATTCCATGTCATACATGCCATGTCATTGTGCTTGCATCATCAATGCGGTGTCATTGTACGTCATATATGCCATGTGATTAAGCACATGTCATTTAGTGGTAACATGTTAGGCTATTTAATTAAATTGCACATCATTCTAGAATGCGTGCCATTAAGAATATGTGTAACAAGAATTTGTATGTCATGTTAGAATAGTTGTATATTAAATTTTACTCGTCATTAGAGTTAGGACACTTTATATAAATTGCATGTCATCTTAGGAATTCCATGTTAGGTTAATTTAATTCATATCGCATTCGATGCTAGGGTAGTCCAATGTTAGATTTTCCATCATTTTAATTAGGAAACGTAGTTAAATATCATCATTTTTCTAGATCATTGTATCTAGAGTAAGCTCGCGTTGCATGCATTACATAAAGCATAGTTTCCATTAAATAAGAGAATACCTTAAAAATAGTTGAGTGAAATTGTGTGTTAATTAAAATCATATTTAGGATGATGGTATGATTTTTTTAGCTAACATTGCAGAAGCTTTCATTATTTTGAGATAAGTCATTCTTATATTTTCCCCACAATTTATTTAATGCTTTGCTTATTGAGTGTTAAATAATGATTGCGCACCCGCCTGATTACCTCATATGTTAGGGAGTAATTTAAAATCAATGAAAATTGTTTGCAAAACATTTTTATGAAGTAAAAGAGAAAATATATCAAAAGGCATTAGAGAAAACTAGCGTAATAAAGTTCCCGTTCCCACACTTTCTGGTTTGTAGGAGAAGTATTTATCCCGTTACTTTACTTAGGGGGTAAGTACACTATCAGTGCCAAAACTTGTGTACGGCGCTCACTTTGGTGCAAAAAGTTTATTTTGGATCACTTAAGTGCCAACAAATTTGAAAAACGATCATTTTAGTGCCAACACCGATGAAATTGACCGGAAATTTGACGTGACACTTTTTAATTAATTTTTGAAGCCAACGTGGCTCGTTGGAGAGTACAGTCAGCCTCTAAATAACAAAACAATGCCGTTTAGCGTCTTTTCCCCAACTTCAAAACCCTAAATCCCCAAATTGAGAGAGAGAGAGAGAGAGAGAGAGAGAGAGAGAGAGAAGGCATGTCGTCTTCTTCTTCCTTGAAGACCAACACCAGCAGCGGCACCACACTAACAGTAGCACCAACAACACACTAGCAACACACCAGTAGCGGCACCACACCAGCAACAGCACCAGTAGCACATCGGCAACGCACCAGCAATGGCACTAGCAATGGCATGAGTAGTAGCAGCGCACCAGCGGCACCTTCAAGCCCTCTTCTTCCTCCTCCTCCTCCGCCCTCGCCTCCTATTCTTCCTGCCACTTCTTGCTTGAGCAACAATCTTAGTCTCTCCTCGCTCACTTGGTCGAGCAACTACAATTGTGGCCGAGCGATGGTGGGCGAATGACGGTGGCCAAGCAGCGAAAACCCTAATTTCAATTCCCATATGAGCTATATGATGTCGCTTCTGTAAGAATGTCCACGTATAATGGCAAAACGACGTCGTTTCTTGAGGAGGATGGAAAACGACGTCATTTTAAAGCCACTACAACTTTTTAAAAAATATATATATAAAAGCCACGTAATTAATCTGATTGAATCTCTCGCCGGTGGACCAAAGTGATTGTTTTTTCTCCAATTTGGCACTTAAGTAATCCGATGGAAACTTTTGGCACAAAAGTGAGCGTTGTACACAAGTTTTGGTACTAATAGTGTACTTACTCCATTTACTTAGGTTTATAATCAACCCACCAAAAAATAGATTAATGACGACTTCTAATTGAAAATCATTTGCATGTTAAGAATTTAAAACCTAAGTCGCAAATTAGTATGAGCTTGGGAGAGCTTGAGTTAAGTTTAGGTTTAACAATCCATTAATTGAACTCCAAGGTGGTTCCACTTGTTCGGAGAGATCATGACAACTTGGCGACTCCATTGGGAACTTGAAAACACTTAGTGGACGTAGGCCAATGTAGGGGTGAGCATGGTTCGGGTTGGTCCGGGCCACCCCCTAACCCTAGGACCAACCCGTATAGTGTTGGTCCTCAATTTTTAGGACCAAGGACCGACCCTATTAAGCCTGGGACCAAGGACTGGACCGACCCAATGGGTTCGGTCCGGTTCCAGGGCAACCCGGGATCGATCGATAATTTTTTTCGTCTTATTTTTTATACTCCCTAAAAAAGTAAACCTACAAATTCAAATTACACATCAATCAACAATGCGGCATTGTGCAACTAAACTATAAATACCAATACATATTTAGCAAATTTAATATGACACAATAATAGAAATTTCGTACTTGCTAACCGCTCATCGAGATATGGGACAATATGGAAAGTTCTTATAATCATCTATCTTTAATATTCATAACACCATATGTAAAAGGGTTTTCCTAAAAATGATCTTCACACCACTTGACTAGCATTTGATCATGTAGAGTCCACTCAACCAAAAAATGAGCTTCATACCACTTGACTAGCAAATTACTGAAGCAACTGTAGTACTACTCTACTCTTCAAAAACTTCTACCATTTGACACAAATTGAAAAGCAAAGTGCAACTGAAATTCATTAATAAAATACAATTAAATCATAAAAAATTTAAAATACTTAATATAAACCATGAATATATAACTTCACATCTTGTTAATTCACTTGAACTTCTAAACACCTGAAAACAAAACAAACGACACATAATTAATACTCAACAAAAGTTTTAAATTGAAATTATTAGTAGTGCTATTGATAGAACATCTTAATATAATATAATATAATAGACATTTTACTTAAGTTTGAATATATAAAATAATTATAAATAATATAATATAATATAATATACAGGGTTGGTCCAGGGTTGGACCGACCCAAAACTCTTAGGATTGAGGACCAATCCGCACAGTATTGGTCTTGGAATTTCAGAACCAAGGACCGACCCAGTCCCCTTGGGAACCGGACCAGGATCGGTAGGGTTGGGCCGGTCCAGGGTCGGTCCAGGGTCAACCCTAGACTGCTGCTCACCCCTAGGCCAATGTTCTTGCAGGGAGGTGTAGGAATGCATGGTTTAATTTTGAATTATTAAAGTGCTATTTGCATATAAATTGTTGTGCATGCTTATGCATTTACACTACATTCTTGCATACACAACCTATCGCCAGACCTAGGCTACATAGGATCACCTAGGATCGTATTGAGATAGATAACACTCCAATTACATGACTGTGGTATGAGTCGTCTATCTTAATCTCGAAATTTCTTTCTTACTATTAAGAGTACCCACCATGATTCCCATGCCTACAACTTGAGTTGACTCTTCGATCAAGCTAAAGTCATGACGATCCATCTTAGTCTGCATGCTGATGGCTAGTCCAATCATTCTTGTGGCTCCACTTTGTTAAGCCTTGTAAAGTAGAAATCAAGCCACGGACCATGTACATGTCTATGTGATTGCCACTCAGTTATTGGTAAAGTAAGTGCTTTGAACTTTCATCTCGTAATTTACTTACTTTATTGTATTATTTTTGTTAGTTCATGGCAGTTGGTCGGTCGCACGTTTTGGTCAATATACAATAGGAATGTCTGACATTTGAATTATTCTCTTTCCGAAAGAGGAGCTAAACATGTGGTGGGGCAAGCTAGACCAAGCCAATTGCGAATTCGTGGAGTCAAGAGTGGGCCGACTCCTTCCTCTGTTGTGTATCAACAAAAAATGGTAGCACCATCCAAGCACTTGCTTACTATTAGTGTCTATCCACTTTCATCTTAGATAAGCATGAGCTCACTCTAACTTTAGAGGAATATAGTATCACCATTAGAAAATCTTTGGAATTTGAATTAATCAGTTTGCCTATTGGAATAGATCCCGTATTTCTCTGATTTTTTGAGAATCAAAGAAGAAAAATAATAAAAGTTTTGAAGAGTCACCACGATGCATGTCCATTCTCGTTTCTAGATGAATGTTTCAAAAATGGCACCTCTTCCGAAATGAATAGGATTTTTCTATCAGCCTTCTTTGGGTTCGTAGATTTCCCTCATTGCAAAAATGCTATTAATCCTTTGATTGCTGAGTTAGTTTTACAAGTGTGTGAGGGAAAGAACTTCATTAATTTTGTCTTGAACAAAACTTCTTTCCTTTACCCGCTTTAAAGGAAATGGTGATAAACTATTCCACGCTTTTCCTAAACTTTTGTAAATTTGGTTCCTTGCTCACATAAAAGAGTTTGGCTGTTTAATGGCCATACACAAAGTTAGCAACTCTCAATGGCTAGCTTTCTTGAAAATGCCAGCTTCCAAAGGTTTCTAATGGCATGCTAAGTGGTTCCAAGTTTGTGAGGTGAGACTCACATGTGTAAGTGTTGGCTTGATCCCTTATTGGGATTCCCTAGAGCAACAGAATACTACTCGACTAGAGTGACTAGTCGATATCAAGTTGTATGAGATCTTCCCCTAGATTTGCAAGTAGATTTGCTTTGGATTGGCTTCACCGACGAATACCGTAACCATGAGGATTCTATTGCTTTTGTGTCGCCCACAAAAGCTCACATGGATTGAAAAGGAGCTGAAGGCTAAAGAGAGAAAGTACTACGCCTCAGCAGAATATATTCGATGACTCAAGATTCTAGGTGAACTAACCACCAATCGTGTTGAGAATAGATGTCTCAAAAGGATAGCTGAAGAAACCCAAGAACTCGTTGCGCGATTTGGCTGAAGAGAATAAGCAGTTACGTCTGGAAATCATGTCACTATTGTATATTGATCATGCCAAGTGAAATGGCTCGAGTATATCATGTTATTTTAATTTATAGTTCAATGTTTAGGGAGTTCAATTATTTACTTTCCTAGTTCATTTGTTTGGACATTTCAAGTTTTCATTTTGATAATTCATGTCAAAATGAGCCCTTTATGATCCAATTATTCCAAATGAGTTTGTCCAGACGCACTGAAATGGTACAATATGAAGAACATAAACCTCATCGATATTTGGAATGAAGTGGCTAATGCATTTATCAAATAGTATAAGTTCAATATGGACATTGCACCCTCTCATGAGGATCTTGAGCGAATTGAAAAAAAAAAAAAAAAAAGAAAAAAAAAGAAAGAAGAGTGAGTCATTTAAAGAGTCTACTACAAAGTGGTGAAATCCAGTCGTCCATCACTCCCAAACACACTAACAAAGAGTTAATGAAGTTGTTTATTAAGACCCTATCATTTGAGATCTGCATTCGGATGGCTAGCACATGCACCGAGACCTTTAACCAACTCATCCTCTGGGGGAACAAATTGAGATAGGATTGAGAGATGGGCGGTTCACCGAGCCATCCTTATCAAGCAAAAGGTTCACCACGAAGAAAGACAAATAGTCTGCCGCAAAAGTGAATGTAACCTACACCCAATCAAACCGTGAAAATGCTAATCGTATAGCAATGAATCAGGTGGCAGGAGCGCAACCATAAACTTTAAGTCAACAACTATTTTAAAAGCGAAACAACAAGAGACTCCCTAGGTCTCCATATTAGGTATTGACAATCTTCTAAAAAATGAATTTGCTCTCTATTGAGCCAAAACAACCCAAATATGAATAGTTCTCCAATTATAATCTGTCTAATAAATGTGACTATCACATGGGTGAAGTAGGGCATTCGATTGATGAATGCGTTACCCTCAAACATCGAATTCAGAATTTGTCGACACGAAGGCATTTTCCTTCCAAGCCAATTGATCAAATGTCTTGAAAAATCCGCTTCCTAATCATGCAGACAAAGTAAATGCTTTATTCGGGTTCGACACTGGATTAGTCAAGAATGTGAGGGTGTGTATGGATGATATTTATGATGGGTTAGTGAAGGCTAGATATTACTTGCGTGACAAAACACTTCCTCTGGTAGTCATGAAAGAGAGGGTTATAAGAATGGTGGATGTTGGCATGATTGTTTATGTCGACCACACAGGCGTAGTCTTCACTATCTCCCAAGTCAACATTGATCGGGAGGAAGAGTAGGTTGCATTAGGTGATAAGAAGAATAAGGTAGATCCGTTGCTCGAAGACATGCCACCAACAAAGGACGTGTCTGACTATGAAGAACTAGCAATCGTGGTGCCCACTAATGCCTCAACCTTACCGATATGTTGACAACAAGGCGGTTCCCTAGTCCTATAATTTTGATGTTGACCTCACAAGGTTCGAGTGAACCTATCCTTAAGCCAATACTCAACTTGCCATTCTCGTCACTGACAAGGAAGCCGAGAAATTTCTGGTTGTGATTAAGGCAAGTGAGTATAATGTGGAGGACTATTTGCACGAGATGACTACACAAATGTCTTTGCTTGAGCTCCTACAAACGTCTATCAAGCACCAAAAGTCCCTAATAAAAGTATTGAGTAAGGTTCATGTGCTAGAAACAATCGACCACAATAAGTTGGAGGAGTTTGTGGGATTTATACTTTCCTTGAGGACCTGAAAACATTCTCAGATGAAGAATTTCCTGCTGAGGGTAAGGGGCACACCAAAGCATTGTACATTTCAGTCAAGTGCAAAGGCATCTCATGTGGCCTAAGTGCTTATTGACAATGGATCTGCATTGAATATCGGCCTATTGGCGGCTCTTCATCGCCTTGGAATAGATACATCTAAGATAAGGGCTATGAAGACTTCCATGCAAGCATTTGATAGAATGAAGAAAGATGTGGGGGGGGGGGTGCGATTAGTCTCAACATGCAAATAGAGCCAACGTTGTTCGATATTGTATTTTAAGTGATCGACATCCCAACTGCATTCAACTTTTTGTTTGGTCATCCTTGGATACATACCAGCAGAGCCATAACATTCAGTCTCCACCAAAAAGAGAAATTTGTTGTCAAGGTGAAACTCATCAATGGAATATTGTTTGCCAATTAATCCGAACATACCACCTAAGAAACAAACACTATGGAGAATTAAGCCTAAGCTCTCAAAGAAGATGGAAGAAAAAGACATGTGTTGAAGGTGGGATTAATTGAGGTCCCGCAATTTCCTAATTGGGTAGCAAATATAGTTCCAATTATGAAGAAAGATGGTTGAGTTCGAGTTTACATTGACTATCGTGACTTTAATAAAGCTAGCCTAAAGGATGACTTCCCATTGTTGTATATAGACGTCCTCGTAGATAGTATTGTCAAGTCGAGTTGTTGTCCTTTATGGATTGTTTTTCTAGGTATAATCAAATAAATATGAAGGATGAAGATAACAAAAAGAGGAATAATAACAAGAAAAAAAAAGGGTGAGGGCGATGGGTCCTCAGCACCGCCCCACCGTTACTAGAAAGGGCTGATAGGGGCTCGCTGAGGGCCCGAAGACCCTCGCCTAAGTTGTGTCCCTCCACATAGATGTTAGCTAGATTTGATAGTGGCCCTTACGAGTTCGTCGTCTACGATTGCTAATGGGCTAGGGGCCCTCGTCGAGGCCTTGCCGGCCCTTTCCAACAACAATGGTCATGCCTTTTTTTTTTTTTTTTGTATTTTTATTTTTATTTTTAAAAAAAGTTGGCCCTTTTTCATTTTTCAAACAGATTAGATTAAGATTTTGGTTAAGAGATTAGAATTTGCGCCAAAATTACGTCATTTTAGTCATATGTTTCTTTTTTTAGTGAGGTCAATGCCACATGAGGAGAGAAAAAAAAAACATTTCAATAATTATGTTTGTCTAATTGGATGAAGTTAACAGAAGACTCGGATACATTAATTGACAAATTTTAGGATTTGATTATGCTTATTGTAAGTTTTGTGATTTAATTATTGTAAGTTTTGTTATTTAATTGCACTATTGTGATAAGTTTTAGGACTTCTATTGTACTTCTCCCAAGCAAAAAATATATATGGCTCACGAATCTAATAAAGCAAAATGCGAAAAAACAATTTAAGATCACTCTTAGGGATTCCAACACAAAAGTTTAAGCATATAGATGGAGGGTAATTGCATATATAAAGAGCATATAAACTCTATAGTAAAGTGATGTGAGATATTTTAACACCGCCTCTTACGAGCAAATTGAATAAGAAAAAAAAAACATGCAATTTGATGAACAGGCAATCGAGCTAGATTCTAGCTCTAATACCATGTTAGAAAGTCCAATCTAAAAGCTTAAACTAATATATGAAGGGATATCACATATATATAAAAATCATACAGACCTCATAATATATATTTGTGTATATAAATTCTCAAAAGAGAATTTTTAGTTTCTATAAAAGGTTTATAAAGGATAAGATAATTGTTTATAACGTGCACAAAAAAAGTGAGTTTAATTTTTTTTCTATAGCTGTTGATTTTAGGAATACAATAAGTTGTGAGGATATTTAATTATTGCAAAAATTTTATATAAAAAATAGGTTTAGAAATTTGTGTTACATGATTGCACATTTTTATTATATATATATATATATATATAAATATATATATATTTAAGCATAATTGCTTATGCAATCGATTGAAATATATGTGGTCATTTTTCTTATCATGATTGCCTTTGAATTTAAAAATCCGAATTTCGTACTATTATATTAATGTCAAATATTTCTTGAAAACACATGGTTGTAGACACATATTACTTCGTGACTCTAGTTGTAAAGAAATCCATCACCTTTTTTTTTTTTTTTTTTTTTTTTTTTTTAAATTTGACGTTAGTGCCATTTAGAGCATCAACAATGCAATATTTCCTTAAATATATTTTGTTCATGGGGTTAATATACATAGCACATATCCTTAGTGGTAGGTAAACACAATTAAATGGTAATTAGAGATAAATCTCATCCATGTGTCATTGATGAGAGCAAATATATTTAGAATAAGATATAATTTTTCAAAAAGTTGAATATTGTTTGAATTAGTTGAATTTTTGAAAGATGAGTATTTCATTTGAATTTTTCGAAAGATCAGAAATTATGTTGTTCGATCCAGCACAACACACATGGACATCTCTCTAGTATATATGTTAAAGTGGTTAAGGGTGCATGACAAAATTTCTAGAACAGAAATCAATTTCTGGACAGAAATTGATTTATCAATTTTTATTTCATGGATGAGTTTTTGAGTAAAGAAACATGTATGATAACAATTCAAAATTTCTATTTCTAAAATAAAAATTCGTTTAATAACAGAATAAAATTTCTATTTCTAGGAATGGCAACGACCGGCGTCCGATGGCCGGAGTCCCACATTGAGTCACACGGCTTGCTCACCTACGAGTTTTACCCATTAATTTTCTTTTGATAGTCACTTTAACGAATCGATAATCCTAGGAAATCTCTAATTCTATATTTCTAATTTTATGCATATTCTAGCAATGAATCTACAACCGATGTGCAAGATGTACAAGAAGTAAAAGAATAATGCATATTTTGATAATACATGTTTAAAGCTAATTAATTACGATGGTGTCGTGAGAGAGTATAACAATATAGGGATACCGGTATCATCTTTGACTTTTGACGAATAAAAAATATTAGAGAAACATGGAGCACGAACACATAAAGCAAAATGAAAACAGTAAATGATGGACCAATCCATCTGTCACCTAGTCCAAATGGAAGCATAAAAAAAGTCTATATTTTCGGAGCTCATATAAGTTCAATAAAATCACAGCTACTTAAATTTTTATAAAGATAAACACAAGTTGCTATTACAATGTAATATTTGAACCATGAACAACTATTAGAGAAGCATGGACCACGACTGCAAAAAGCAAATTGGAAATAGTAAATGATGGACCACAAACAATAATTTGCATATGTTAATGACAAAACACATGCAAAAAAAATATGAAAACAATAAATAATTCGGAAACATGGACCACAAACGACATGTAGGGACCACGATGACCGCAAATACAATTCGAAAATGCACGATAAATAAAACTTGTCATTAGAAAAAGAAAGCATTGCCATCATTGCTACCACTGCCATCATTGCTACCTGTTGGGAATGTCGAATTCCCAAAAACCGGATTCGATACTAAATCGAATCCCTAAAACTAATGTGGAAGATAAGCCCGGGAAAAACATATATCACTGATCCTAAAGCACACCACGGAATTGAGCGTACCTTATTAGCCACAGATTAAACACCAACGCCGATAAGAGGAAGAGAAAACCAATCCCGTTTGATCCGATGACGTCGATTAGCCTTGAAGGGAAGACAACGTCGCCTTTACCCTTATTTTTTCTTTTGGAGGGAGAGAAAGAGAGGAACGTACGTACAAATGCCAAAAGGTGCGTTCTCCTTCTCTTTCCTCCCTTATATACGTCCCCTCCAAAATAGAAACGTACCCCTTCATTGTATCCCTCCATCCATGAGCCCTAATCTTGTGGCCCGAGCTTTCAAGCCCAACATGGGCGGACGAGCCTTAAGCCCATCACATAAAACCATCATCTCTTACTCGCACATGGTAGGCCGAAGAGGATTCTCTTTACCTCTCTTCAACATTCATACCGATGAATAATCCGTGCGACCAGCATACTTTGAGAGCTCATTGCTATACATCTGTTAGGAATATATAGCAGCTCATAATGGGCATCACATTCTAAGTAGATTTTGTATGCAGTACTCTAAATCGATTGATCACATTTATATCTCTCTTGATCTCTTTTAAACAATGATATATATATATATATATATATATATATATATATATATCACAATTATGATGATCCCAAAGACAGTCATAATTGGTTAACTAGTGAATACAAAACTATAATGTGATTCTCCAAATTCGATCTTCCTCTTTCCTTTAAACTCTCAATTTCAGTTTAGCTTGCTTTTCTAGAAATGTCCCATTAGATCGAATCAACTCATGACCATTGGCAACATCCTAAGATAGCAAATACTAAATAGAAATCTTGAGAA
Organism: Eucalyptus victrix; assembly: GCA_016097545.1. NCBI lineage: Eukaryota > Viridiplantae > Streptophyta > Magnoliopsida > Myrtales > Myrtaceae > Eucalyptus > Eucalyptus victrix. The sequence continues at coordinate 24,104,867 of CM027844.1, forward strand.
TAAGTAAGAGTCATGAAGAGACTAAAAATTGAGGAACTCTTTTCCTCAAGAGTCTCACACGACATAAAAGTTGAGATCAAACTTTTGCCACTCTTATTGGTCATCTCATGCATACGTAGTATGAAATACGTATTACGGTATTAACTCCTTTCCCATAGAGCGTATGTCTACACCTTCAATACCGTACAGATGATAGTTCAGACATACCCAATGTCTAACTTGAGTTCACGTATCTACTCATTCACAAAATTCATCAGAACTCACATCTGGCATCTTAGACAGATAAAGTAAAATATGTGGGGTATTTTACTTTTGGACATAGTAAGTATTATGTCATCATCTTAACACTCAGTTAAGGCAACTTATGTATTTTAAGCTTGAGCTCTCGATTATCACCTAGATAATAAGCTTGAAAACAGTCTCATCTCTATTTATCACACAGTAAATAGAGGCGATTACCCGTGTGAGTGAGCTAATCTTATATCTGTCCGACATACTTTCTCAACTCAAACTAATGCACTGAGCATTAAGATGCATAAAGATCAAAAACAAAGATTCATAGGCATTAATGATGAAAACGCAAATTCATTAAATGTGAACACTTAGGGAAATTACAATCCAGTACATCAGACTCTACACAATCCTAGAGATTTCATATGGCCACAAAACACATCTCAAGTATTGGCTATGTCATAGGATTTGCTACCATTCTATGCGTAATATGTACTGTAAGTTCACATCTTTTCGTGCAATCATATCTTTGACAAAATTATACATGGTATCTATATGTTTAGTCTTGCCATGATATTTTGAATCTTTGGTGTACACTTTTGCTACTTAGCTATCACAGTTAACTAATAATGAATCTGCAGCACTTCCAATAACACCTAAATGATCCGATAATCTCTTAAGCCAAACATCTTATATTGCTGTTGATAATGCCACGAACGCAGTTTCCATCATGGACAAGGCTATACACTTTTGTTTCTTACTGCTTCAACATATGGTGCCATTACTCGGTAAGAAAACAAACCCAGAGGTAGATTTTCTTTTATCTAAATCTCCTCCATAATCAACATCAGAATAGCCTCAGAGTCGTAGATCCTATCCTTGATAACTCAGCGTATAATCAGCAGTTCTCTTTAGATACCTCAGTATTCTCTTAACGGCTTTCCAATGTGCTAGACCTGGATTGGATTGGTATCTTCTCACCATTCCAACTGCAAAACATATATCAAGTCTTGTACAGATCATAGCGTACATCAAGGTCCCAACAGCACTAGCATAAGGAACATGTTTCATTTGTTCCTTCTCTTGTGGAGTCCTTGAACACAATCTATGGCTCAATCCTTCACCTTTTGTAATAAGAGTGTCTATGGGTTTACAATCTTGCATACGAAATCGTTCAAGAACCTTGTTTATATATGTTTCTTGCGAAAGAGATAACGATCTCTTCGAATGATCTCTTGAAATCTTAACTCCAAGAATGTATGCAGCCTCACCCATATCCTTCATCTCAAAGTTGGAAGACAACCAACTCTTGACAGTATTAACAAAACTCCATATTACTTCAGGCAATTAGTATATCATCAACATATAATGATATGATCACAAATTGATCATTGGATCTTTTGATATATACACAATGATCCTCATCAATCATTGTCAAATCATATGCCATTATGGCATTATGAAAACGTATATACCATTGTCTTGACGACTGCTTAAAGCCATATATTGACCTCAAAAGTCGACATACCTTTTCTTTTTGGCCTTTCACTATGAAACCAGCAGGTTGTTCCATATATATTTCTTCCTCTAATTCTCCATTGAGGAAAGCAGTCTTTACATCCATTTGATGTGACTTAAGATCCATACTAACACTATTGCTAGAATAATGCGGATCGAGGTAAATCTCACTATAGGAGAAAATGTTTCTTCATAATCAATTCATTACTGTTGATTATACCCCTTCGCCACAAGGCGAGCCTTATGCCTTTCTATCGAGCCATCAGCCTTTCGCTTTATTTTGAGAACCCACTTGTTCCCAATAGCTTTGTGTCATTCTGGAAGATCAACCAGTTTCCAGACTTAGCTTGACTTTATTGACTCCATTTCCTTTTCCATTGCATGAATCCATTTTTCCTTACTAGGGCAATTCAAAACCTCATTAATATTTCTTGCCTCATCCTCATCTTATGGAGCAACCATAAAAGTTTCCCCTTCAATGTCAAAACGTCAATGGGGATTACTTTGGCGATTTGTTCGCCGTATGGGAGATTGTACATTTTGCACATCATTCCCCATCATGCTCCCACTCGGATTAGATAATGACGATATCATCTCATCATGTGGTTGTAATTAAGAGTGAGTTGAATTAAATTCATTACTTCTCATGTTACTTCCACTTGGACGAACTTCATTAAGTTCATTATCTTGATCCAAGGTTTCAAATAGAGAGTAATCTTCCCCTATTTCGCCCTTCTTAGGAAATTCATCCTCTAAGAATGTGACATCTTGTGATTCAAATTCAGTTATACTCCCACTTTCCTGCTCACCTATGAATACATACCCTTTCGAGTGTTTGGAGTATTTCATGAAAATACTCTTATTTCCTTTGAGACCCAATTTCCAAAACTTGTGAAAGGACTTATGAGTATAGGCAGCACAACCCCATGACTTAAGAAAACTTAAGTCCGGTTTTCTTCCTGTCCATAACTCATATGGAGTGGAAGTAACTGATTTGGAAGGCATTCGGTTAAGTATATAGGCAGCAGTTAACAACACATCACTCTAAAAAGTAATATGTAAGTTGGTATGTGCCATCATGGACCTAACCATTTCCAGTAGGGTTCTGTTTCTTCTCTCCGCAACACCATTTTGTTGAGGAGTATATGGAATAGACAACTGTCTTTCTATTCATTTTTCATCACATAATTTTCTGAACTCATCAGATAAATATTCTCGACCTCGATCGGATCTCAATGCTTTTATTTTCTTCTCTAATTGATTTTCTTCCAAGTTCATAAACCTTTTGAAACAACATAATGCTTCAGATTTATGAGAAATCAAATAGACATATCCTAATCGAGTATAATCATCTATAAAAGTGATGACATAAACAGCCCCATGCCTTCTTCTCACATTTATTGGACCACAGACGTCAGAATGGATTAAATGCAGAGGAAATTTAGCTTTTTTACCTTTTCCAAATGGTTTCCTCGTCGTTTTCCCTTCTAGGCAATGCTTACATATGGGCAAATCGACTTTTTCAATGTTGCCCAACAAGCCCTCTTTGGCTAGTCTATTAATTCGTTGTTGGCCAATATGACCAAGTCTAGCATGTCACATAATCACATCATTATCATATGAAGTAGAAGATGTGAAACAAGGGAATGACAAATATTGACATCACCACAGTCAACATTTAGTACAATAAAACCATCCAGAAAATGACCACAACCATAGTAGTTTGTATCTAAATACAAATCTACACCTCTATTATGGAAGTTCACACTAAAACCAAGCTTAACCAACACTAAAACAGACACTAAATTTCGACGAATCTCCGGAGCATATAGAACATCATGTAAGAACGAGGTACGTCCACCACGCATGTTCAATTGGCAGGTGCCAATCCCTTTAACTTTAGCTCTGGAGTTATTTCCTACATTGATGCACTTAGTTCTAGTTAGTACTTGTCGGAATTCCATGAAGGATTCTCTATCCTTTGCTATATAGTCTGTCGCTCCTGAATCTACAGTCCATAAAGGATTGGATTCAGCCAATAATACAGAACTTAACACATAAGCAAAGTTCTCAAATGTACAAGAGGTGTTTACCTTTTTCGGCTCACAACAGTTGCAAGCATAGTGACCTTTCTTATCACAATTGTAACACCTCACCTTTGACATTTTCTTCACTTGAGGACGTTTTCCTCTCTTGTGTTGGTTAACTCTTGATTTCTTGCAATAAGGACTTGATCCTTTGCATTCCCACATATTGAACAAATTAATACGCTTGCGCTTAGAGCTCAAAGCCCTTTCTGAGCTAGAACCAGCATTACAAATATCTATTTTCGGCTTAAATGCCGTTAAGCGGTCCTCTACTAGTTCAAGGTGACGCATAGCATCCTCAAGATCTTCCATAACGTAGTCAAGAGCTTCTAGTGCTTCTTGCTTTTCCAGCACATATTGAATCTTCATATTCAATATTTCACAATTGTTGCCGTTCTTATCAGCAATTACGTTCTTAGTTGCTGAAATCATCGATCTGAACACATCAGACATATATGCATGAATAATTAATGCCGATGATTTATGCATCCACTTTGCATAGACCCATCATATCAATGAACAATTTCAAGTAAGGTTTCAGAATCAAAAGGTCACTATGTTTCCAATCATTCTCCAAAAATCCTAACTTAAAACTATTATTAATATAATTGTCTTATGCAAAATAAATTCTATGAAGTTACAAAAACTTCTATGAGCTACCCACAGCAATCATCAACAACAGAAAGCAAATAATATTTGACATCCAATAGAATAATAATGATTTCACGTAATACAACTATCCATTACACTAAGTAATATATACAAAGAAAAATATCAACATAGAAAGAGATATTTACACCCAAAAAACATCTCAAACTAATCTAAGAAATAAATAGGGAATGTCTCTTCTAATCTATCAGTCAAAATATCTGAGAAATTTGAAGGCACATTTGCCAACCATGGAAAAACTTTTGGAGAGCTTTCATGTCGCCTCCAAGGCGCATTCACTCTGCGCCATGTGGTGCTCAATCTAAGGGTTGAAATTTTGGTTAACTCAATCCTATAGTATTCTCTTACAAAAGCTACCACTAGCCTCCTATAACCCGGGACCACATTGACCTCCCATAGGCGATCTAACACTGCTTGCCATTCAGGTGGAAGAGTGTTTATCAAAGCCAGCACCTTCTCAAAATCCGGTATAAGATAACCATTCCAGATGATTTCCTGTATCATCTGATTGACCCTGACCACGTGTGATACTAAATCACTGTCATGCCACCGATAATCAGCTAATTTTGTCATCAGCCTTTTAAGTCTTGCTTTTCCTTCGTCCGTTCTTGGGAATGCAGGTATCTGTGTATAACATATCATAGTTTCTGCAACAAATGCAGAACTAAAAATGAATCACTTATAATCCATAATAAACATAATGGAAAATACATAATTAATTTTCCATGAATCATGCAACAAATGCAGAATAAAAAACGAATTACCTACAACCCACACAGATATAATTGAAAAAGAAACAAAATTTTTTTTTGGGTCAACGGTCAACGGTGGTCAATAGTCAACGATCGTCAGTCAACGGTCAACGGTGGTCAACAGTCAACGGGTCAATGGTTGGTGGGTTTGACCGGTCGGGCCGGTCGGGCTAGTCGGGCCGAGTCGGACGAACTGACTCAACACGTGCCTTGCATGCGCGAGCGATCGGTCGGATCTCGGGTCGGGTCGGGTCAATTCATCGGTTGGGTCGGGTCACCGACGATGACGTCATCACGCGTTGATTCGCCGACCGATGTGTGCCGGTTCGCCGGCCGGCGGCGCACACGTGCCGGTTCGCCGATCGGTGCGTGTGGTGCACGCGTTGGCCGAGCCAGCGCTTCAGGCGCGTGGCGCCCACGCGTAGCGGCTTCTGGCCGCGCGTGTGGGCGCATCCGGCCTCGCTCGGCGGCGTTCAACACATCGACGGACTCATCTCGACAAGCTCTTTTACCATATGCTTTCAAAAATCGAGTTCGACTTACAGAAACTCAAAAAAAAAGGATGAACAGTGCTCGGGTGTCGGGATTTTTCGCCCCGATCTGTGTCGGCCGATTATTTTCGCGAAAATTCAATAAAAAATCATTCATAAACATGAAAAGGGTCGGGAAAACATGAACTAGGGCTCTGATACCAATGTTGGGAATGTCGGATTCCCAAAAACTGGATTCGATACTAAATCGAACCCCTAAAACTAATGTGGAAGATAAGCTCAGGAAAAACATGTATCACCGATCCTAAAGCACACCACGGATTGAGCGTACCTTGTTAGCCACAGATTAAATACCAACGTTGATAAGAGGAAGAGAAAACTGATCTCGTTCGATCCGATGACGTCGATTAGCCTTGAAGGGAAGATGGCGTTGCCTTTAGCCTTAGTTTTTCTTTTGGAGGGAGAGAAGGAGAGGAACGTACGTACAAATGCCAAAAGGTGTGTTCTCCTTCTCTTTCCTCCCTTATATACGTCCCCTCCAAAATAGAAACGTACCCCTTCATCATATCCCTCCATCCATGGGCCATAATCTTGTGGGTCGGGCTTTCAGGCCCAACATGGGCGGACGGGCCTTAAGCCCATCACATAAAACCATCACTACCATTGATGTCGGATCCCACCACATGCCCATGACTTATCGACATGTTACTTCAACCAGTGTAATCACTTTGTCTTGGATGAACGAAGTGACTTAGGAAACAAGCCTTCACATAAACAAAAGAAATTAGGGGATTTAGGAAAATTAAGTTTTCGATTTATAGCTCCACTTCAGAAAACTTAACCTCAGCCAAATTATGGAAGTATAATGAAAGACAAAATCAAGTCATATTTGGAATTTTCCCTTGCTCATATTTAGCTTGTTAATGACACAAGTCTGTACAAAATTTGTGCCCAATAAGGTACTTACCAAGATTTAATATAGAAATATCTTTAATAACATTATAGTGTATATTTGACTGATAAAAATTTACATAACATGATAGTTCCTACTTAACAAATAATGATTGAATATGTACTAAATCTATGCTATGCTCACTTAGAGTTAAACAATGTAGAAATATCTACATCTATATATTTAAGCCTAAAGTGTTGGTTGTCTCACTTTTAAATTTCCCATTTAACCCTCATGTGCATATTACTTTGAAATTGTAATGCAATTTAACTTTAAAGAGAAAAAAGTAGAATTGCCCAAAGAAAAAGGATGGGAAAGACAAAAGAAAAAAGTAAACTACCTCCTTTTCACTAAAAATTACTTTTTTTTTTCTTTTATGTTACGAATCTTGATATAAGTCAATCCCATCTATACTATTGTTTTGTGGTTGGTTACTATCGAGTCGTATAAGTACGTGATTCATGTATGCTTGTCTATCTAGACTTTCATTATTCCTTTATTTTTTATTTTAGAAAAAATGGATCGAGTTCGTCAATGTAGAGGTATTGTGAATAAAATACAAAAGAGATCCCGAGCATATGAGAGAGTTTGATTCAACGGACGGAGGAATGAAAATGAGAGACCTTTCGGTAATGCGCAATAACAAGCCAGTCAATACACCTATGCTTTTCTCCACAACTATAGATAATTGATACTTCCATCCAACAAGCCAAGTAGGAAGGAGATGTGAGGCTATCCCATCTCTTCTGAGCATGTCTTCAATGGTCGATGAATTAAGCGGTGGTTGGAATTTAAAATAGCTTTATGAGGAGTTTGACAAACACCTTATAGCACTGCCACAGTGGCAACACCTCCTCCACCACTTTACAACGGTAGTCAAAAAACTACTTCACCCATCTATTTTCTTAGTCGAAGTTAGTGTCGATCATCTCTATCTGCATGACTGCTTTCTCTAATGAGTGCCTCTCACTCACCTCTCTTTCCTAAAGGCTTTTTCCAAGAAATGTTTGCTCTACACTAGAGCACAAAAGGCTGAGTACCTCCAAAACCTATCTAAGTAATGAGAAAGCCTTTAGCTGCTACCTCACCCTGCTTCAAGATGCTTCACATGCAGCTCTAAAACAGGTTTCACCAAACACGCAAACTACATTGCTTCCCGACACAGCTACAAATCATAAAACTGCAGTACAACCATAATTATTACTAAATGGGTTAATGCCCATCATCCTTCATCATAATCTAAGTTTAGGAAGAATTAACCTTGTCAATGAACATCACGTCACTCAATCGAGCAATCCAGCCTCCTTTTTTTACCTTGATGACTTCATGGAATAAGCATGGAAGGCTTGACAACTCTTTGAATTGATGAGAGAAAGATTGATGTGAGAATCAACTCAAATTAACAATCGACAAAAATAAAGCAAATAATTGGGTTTTGGTGAAGCTTCGATCAAGCTCCGACCACAGGAACTTGAAGGACCGGCTGAGGATCGTTGTTGGAATGGTCTGAACACCAAAGGAGGTCGTCAGATCGCCGGAGTTAGCATTCGACTTGGCTAGATTGGTCACTGGTATGAAGCACGATAGTGAAGCTGAGATGAAGATCGGCTAATTTGGCAGTCGTCCAGTGGTCCTCAGGTGGAGCGACTGTTATGACCAGTAAAGGAGGTGGCTGAACGACGTTGGTAAGCTAATGATTTGTCAGAAAGGCGGCTAGTGAGGGGCTAAAAACTGGTGGCAAAGTGAGAGAGTAATTCGAAAGCTAGCCCCTTATTTTGAGGGAAAGATGCACTTATACTCCCTCATATTTTAATCTTAGCCCTTGGATTAGTCCAAGGGTCTAAAATGGTTGCTTCCTCATTAAGCTAGTCTCTCATTGGCTCATCTCAATTCACTTGGATCAATGACATGGCACAATGGATGGCTTGAAAGGGCTCATGATGAATGGCTAAGATTATTTACTTGGCTATTAAGAAAAAATTTCTATTGGTTGATTTAGATTGTCAATGATTGAGGGCATTTTGGTCTTTTTGCTAAGTAAGAGCATTTTAGTCAATTTGCTACATAAGAGAGAGGGGGGGTGGTTAGCCAACCATGCTATGCTGGTCGAATGGCTGGCCGGAAAAACCAGCTAGTCAACACAGGCCCAAGTTGAGTTGACCTAGTAGAACCAAGTTGACCAGGGCCTGACCGAATTGAATTGAATTGGTTCGGTTCTCGATCCTATTTTGTTCTAATTCTTCTTGATTTTATCCAAGTAGGCTAAATTAGAAATTTCCCAAATGACTCGAATCAAATTGAATGCAAATTGAACCAATTGGATTGGTTTCATTCATTTAATTTGGCAAGCAATGCTTTTATTTCCTTAGTTCTTTTTTAAAATCACACCTGAATTAGACTAGTGTGCACAATTGGGATTCAATTGGTCAAATTGGATGTTAGTCTAGAAAGGGTCAAGTGAAATTGGTTCAATTAAGGCGTTTCATCCTTGATTTTTCTAGTGCATGTTCACTAATTTGATCAAATTAAGCCAAATGGAAGTGATTTTGTCAAAATTGATATTGAAATTGAGTTCCATCCAATCAATTGTATCCAATTTTGGTTAATTCGCACTCATAATGATGAATCGATTCAAAAACCCTAATTGGGTAAAAATTGGAGAAATTTGTCAATGAGTTGTAATCTCAAAATTGGTTTAACAATTAAATGCACCATGAACTATAAGATCAAATGTCGTAAAAGAGACCATCTCAAAAGACAACTAGAAATGTACTAATTTTTATTTTGGCCAATTAAATATCGATATTCCCAAATCGGGGAAAAGTCAATTCTTATTTGATATTTGTAAAACCGATGATGGAGAATCAAATTGAAATAAAAATATGTTGTTTTATGAGTTTTTCCATTTTTTGCTTCATATTTGCTAAAATCGAAAGTGCAAATATGAAGTTGACACCATTTTTTTTAAACAAAAAGCTAAATTTTGAGCAAATTTTGACTTTTTTTAATCAAAGTTTGATTTTTTTTAAAAAAGTCAACTCTAAAGTCAACTTTTTGACTTTTCAAACTTAAAGTATAATAAATCATAATTGAAAGGCCAACGTTAATTCAAATGCTAAATAGCTCTTTTTGGCATGAAACAACCTCGTTGCGATCAAGAATCCCATTCTTAAGTTTTTTTTCTTTGTATGACGCATGAGGTAAAAATTAAGTGTGAACAGTTGTCCCTCTTTGAGTGGGAGTTCAGAGACGAACATTAAGTTATGCTAAACCCATTTTTTTAGAATGACATTGTTTCTTTTTTTATTCCTAGAAAAAAAAAAGTAGATTTTTTTTTTTAATTTCTTATTTCTATTCCAAATCTATCATTGGCCACGATATCTATTGTAGAATAGAAAAATTAATTGATGTACACAGATATATTTGTATTCTTTTCTAGTTATGGGGAACGGAAAATTGGAGATGTTACCAAACATGCTCTAAGTGACCGGGGGCCACCACCACCTAGCTTTGCATTGACACCTTATTTTGGTTCATGATTTATAATTTTCTTTATTTTTTATCCCATGTCACTTTTGATGTTGAATCATCATGACATGGTGTTAAGGTATAAGGCAAATTGCTACAATGCCACTTTTTGTGCTCACGTTTGAAAGAAGTAGAAAATATTAGGTAGCCTGGCACTCCACATCAACGAATGGTCACTCCTCCCTTTGGGCTCCACATGTTTGTGGGCTCCACTTGTCGAGAGATTTTAACCTTCCTTTTTCTCTCTCCCTCCCCTCTCCTATTGCCTCTTTTGGTCGATAAGCCTCACTTGTCTTCATCATCTTTAGAGTGCATGCAACCCCCTCTCTCTAGCTTAGTCAAAAGCAAAGTTAAGATCACCTTTACAAAATAGAGCGTGCATAACCAAAATTTTCAGCTAATTTTTAGGCCCCATGTCCAAATCGACATCTTGACCCAATTTTCCATCTTAATTTCACCGAAGTGAATTGATAGGCCTCATTATCGAATCGACATCTTAACCCAATTTTCCATTCATTTCACTGATGTGAACTGATGGAAATGATCGGTTGTTCAATCTTCATGAATTCTTTGCTTGCTTTTGCATGCATGATAGCAGCTTCTTCTTCGCTCTTCATTTCTCATTTCATGAAACCTTAGTGAGAGAGAAGAGACTAAAAGAGGTTATGGGAGAGGGGAGGAAGAGAGAGTAATGGAGGGGAAAAGAGAGAAAGGAGGTTTTGAAATCTCCTAACAAGTGGGGTCCATTGAACACGTGGAGTTCAAAAAGTGGAGCTATCATTCATCGACATGGAGTGTCATGTCCCGATTCTCCGAGCACGTGCCCAACCTTGCTTGGTTGATATAATAGCGACGTCCCAAGATGCATCGCCGAACCCATTCATTTTAATACGAATGCGGAAATGAATAATAAATCCCCAGACAACAACGAGATGGACTAGAAAAGTAGAGTCATAAATTTTTCAAACCAACAACACACTTATATATACATATCAAAACAAGTCATACACAAACCACATCGATCGATATATATATATATATATATATATATGCCAGGTCTACAAAACAGGGGGTTTGCAAACATCTACTAATATTCGTCCTCGTCCTCCACCTCCTCTTCATCTTGATTGGAGCCTCCTTCAGAGAACACCGGGGTTCCTGGCTCTTCAAGGTCCAGGTCAATCGCGTCTACGACCGAACCTTCTGGGGGATCTACTAGGGGTGAGCACGGTTCCCGGGTAGAACTGGGAACCAGAAAATCGAACCGGAGGTTTCGGTTCGGTTCCCAGTTATTAAAGGACCGATTTTGAAATCGGTTAGGGCTCCAAAAGCCAAAAGGAGCCCCCTCTCCCCCGCTCAGTGCTCCCTATTCAGATTTCAGACCTGGAACTCTCGTTGCCGGATGCCGTTGTGAGTCTTGCCGCCGGACGTTGCTCACCCTCAAGGCTGTCGCCACCGAACGCCGCTCTGAGTCTCGCCGCCGGACGTCGCTCGCCCTCAATGCTACCGTCGCCAGACGCTGCTGGATGCCAGTCACCAACGTCGCTCGCGCGAACCCTCGCTGCTCGATGCCCGTCACTGCCGTGCTCTACCTCTGCCCATCGCCGACGCTGCTCTGACTCTCGCCACCAGACGCTGCTTGCCCTTAAGACTGCCGCCAACAGACGTTGCTAAACACCAGTCACCGACACTACTTGCGCGAACCCTCACCACTCAACCCCAGTCGCTACCGTGCTCTGCCTCTGCCGGTTGCCGACTCCGCTTTGTCGTGTGCCTTTTTGTTATACGAATGGAAGGTGTGATCTGGTGATTTACGCTGGTAAGGTGAATGAGAAGTTGGCATCGAGATTACTTGAACCGTTCCTTTCACATCTTAAATGCGCGAAAGATCAGATATCTAAAGGTGGTTACTCGATCACTCTGAGATCAAATGCTTCCTGGTTCACTAAAGCCACTCCGGAGAGGTAATCTAGCAAGCATCCACGCTTTCAATTGCTTCAAGTAAACTATCCTTGCATTGAATTGCATTTGATTTCCTTACTACTTGCAAAATCTGGAAGTTTGTTGTAAATACGTTATGCTCTTTGGAATGTGTCAAGGAGATCAATCGAAAGGGTGAAAAAGGAATAATATGTGAATGCCGTTACACCTGATTGTTGATTATGGATCAGTTTACCTATTGATAAGATACTAAATAAGAAAATGTGCTTGACGGTTGTAATCAATGTCGAATGTACTGAATTTTCTCTCCGTTTTTCTTTTCTCATCTTCATGTAGATTTGTAAGTTTTGTTAGGACGCCTGAAGTTCTAGAGAGATTTGTCACATTAGAGAGGAAGGTTTCCCAGATACAAGAATCAATCCTATCCAATGAAGCTCAGAACATCGATATGGCAATGAAAGATAGGTCGGCATTACATGCTTGAATACCCTGACTGTGAGCAGGACTTTCTAAATTTACATAAAAAATTTGGTTGACCTGCTTGGTGCTGACTGTGAGTAGGTTTTTCTGGAAAAGAAAAAAGTAATTTAATTACCTTGCATTATTTAGTTATTTATTTTTTGTGGAAAGCACAAAGTTTTCTTAATCAAACCTTGCCTTGATGAACTGCATATTGATTTTGGCATTAATTTATTCCTAGCTGCTGATAAGCTGAAAGCTCTGTACTCTTTTTATGACAGGAAATGCGTCAGTTTCTGAGGGAAACTTCACAAAGTCATATGTGTCCTATAAGGTATGTGATCGTTCTAGCAAATAATGGAATATCATGCGGTAACATCGGATTATGATGGTGGACATCAGTGTTGTGATCTTGCTTCTCAGTCCAAAGCAAAATATGATGGAGCTGATGATGCCGTCACTGCCTTTGAAGAAAATTCCAAGTAAACTACCTTGTCAATAGTATTTGATCAAAGCATAGGCCATTAGATATGCATCTCCCAGCTCATTGACTATTTCACTTTGGATGTTGACAGGGTCCATCTCCAGCGGTTTCTGGAGACTCGAAAGGCAGTGCTTTGGAAGGAGCAAGCAATGGCTTATGCTCGTGCTCTGGTTGCTGGGTTTGAATTGGAGCATATAGATAATCTCATATATTTTGTTGAGGCCTTTGGAGCTTTGCGTTTGAGGTATGGGTTAAAAAAGAAGTCTGTTATCTGCAAAAAATAAATGAAGATGTCAATTTTACCCTAGTGATTCAATTGAAGAAGGCATTTTATCTGAGATATGCAGACATAAAATGAGGAATGCATGACTCCTTTGTTTGCTAAGATGTGGGAAGTTGCCATAGAGTATGCGCATACATTATAGTTCAAATCTGAAAACGAAAAGAAAAAAGAAAAAAAAAAGAAGAAAGAACCTGTTGGAACCTGGAACCGACCCTGGAACCTGTGACAGGGTAGGTTCCAGGTTCTTGGTTTTGACGAGTAGGTTCCAAGTTCCAAAAAATGAGAAATCTGTACCCGAGGGTAGATTCCAGGTTCCAGACAGAACCGAATTAGAACCTAGAACCGCTCACCCCTAGGATCTACGGTGCCTTTTCTAAAAGCAACCTCCATCACATACAAAGGTATCTCAGATTCTGATATGGGGCCCTCTCTCTGACTATTACGATCTTGACGGTACCATGATCTGTATCGATAGGGCACCCAGTGGGATAAACCCGCAGTGACCCGGACCACAGACCGCACAAGTTCGTATTCCCATCCCCTAGGGTCCCCATGAAACGGAATGTAACACCTTTGTTCTGTGACTTCCTTCGGTTGTCCAAAATGCTCAAGAGGAGCTGCCATCTAGGGGCCTGAAAATGTTATCCCACAACGGGGTGAGATGACATTTCAGCAAGTTCAACCCCCTAAGCCCTGACCAGGAAGAAAATACGCCTAAATGGCTGTCTAAGCACAACCACGAGTTTAGAGGACTTACCTTGGCTTCAGTCTCTTCCTACAAGTCAACACAATAGGCAAATCATCGAGTCACATCAACAAATTAAATTATGAAATTCAGATCAAATCATCAATCAATTGACCTAGTCGATTCCAAGACAACAGGACCATCACACGGTCATTTCAATTGCTCATTCCCAACTCTGAATTACGGCTTAATGGGCACGGCCTACTAAATCTTCAGCGGTGAATTACAGCCCAACAAGCACGGCTTAGTAAATCTTCAGTGGTGAATTACGGCCCAATGGGCACGGCCGGTTCCAAGTTCGGCGGTAAATTATGGCCCAACGGGCTTAACCATACTTTGGCGGTAGATTACGGCCTAGTGGGCACAGTCATACTTTGGTGGTTGACTTGATCTAACTCATAACCTCATGCCCAACAACTTTCAATAGCCGTTTTATTATGACTACAAATCATCACACAATTAATGACCTACAGCCAAGGACGTGGCATTCCACTCTTAATTTGACTCAGAATCCTCTTATTGATTTTTTGCTCATAGGGTAAGTAGCATAATCAGTGTCACAATATTCAGTCAGCTCTATGTTGTTTTCCCATGATAGTAATATTCCCAATCCTGGACATCCCTTAAGATATTTTACTACATTCAATGTAGCATTTATGTGAGACTATTTTGGGTCATGCATGAATTGACTGAGAATTTGTATGACGTAACATATATCTAGTCTGGTCATGGTGAAGTAGATGAGCTTCCCAACAAGTCTTTGATATATTGAAGGATCCTTGAGTAATGGATCCTTGTTCAACGGTGACACTCTCTTGTCATATTCGGCTATTGTTAACTTGGTATTCTGCTCAATTAGGATCACAACCGGTTAGGAACTAGATAACCCTGCTTCAAATATAATTTCCAAGATAAATTTCCGTTGACCAAGACAAATTCCTTTGTCTAATCGCGTGATTTTAATCCCAAGAAAATGTTTGGGGGGTCCCAAGTCCTTAATATAGAAAGTTGAATGCAAATACTTCTTAAATTCCTCAATTGTGAGTTCATCATTTCCCATAATCAATATATCATCAACATATATCTGTAAACAAATGGATGATTTACCTCGAGTCCATGTGAATAAGGCATAATCATGTCGTGATTGCTTGAACTTTGTTGCTGTAAGTGCATTGGTAAACTTTGCATACCACTATCGAGATGCATGTTTAATTCTATAAAGGGATTTATGAAGACGACATACCCGATTCTCTCCCAGTCTCCGAAATCCCGGTGGAAGATCCATATAAATTTCTTCTTCTAGATCCTTATGGAGGAAAGCATTGTGGACGTCCATCTAATGAAGAGGCCAATCGCAAAGTGCTGCAATAGCTGGAAAAGAATTAACAGTGATTTCCTTTGCTATTGGGGAAAAAAGTCTCCTAATAATCGAAACCTTCTTGCTATGTAAATCTTTGGCCACAAGCCTAGCCTTGTATCGCTCAATAGAACCATCGGCCTTGTATTTGATTTTGTACACCCATTTGCACCAAATAGGTCGCCGATGAGGTGGTAAGGGGACAATATCCCAAGTCTGATTCTCCATAAGAGCTTGTATTTCGTCTGCCATGGCTTGTTGCCAATGAGGATCTCGAACGGCCTTGTTGTAAGAAGATGGTTCTTGTCCCTTAGATATTCTATTGATACAACACCGGTGTTCTAGTGATAAATGAGTAAAGCTAACATGAGAGGAGATGGGATAATATGTACCGGATGATTTTGATGTCGAACAAATATAATCCTTCGTCCATGTGGGTGGATGCATTGTACGATTGTTGAGGGGGTGCAATATCTAACTGGTTGGGTGACCCATGAGAAACATGATCCATAGGACTGGATTAGGAGGCCATGGAATCCTCTGATAATGGAATTGTTGTTTCATCATTCTCTTCCAATGATAAGCTGGGCTCATTTCTAGATGTGGAGGGCACCATCTGAGGAAACATAACTAGTTGTGGAGGTGACAGGTCTTCCTCACTCAAGAATGGACGTTGGTTCCCAGTTTCATCTAATGGTTCCTCTGAAGAAGTCTCATCCTTGAAAGGAAATTATCTACGTGGAAAATGACATCCTGACTAAGAAAGAATTGTTCAGTCGATCGATCAAGCACCAAATATCCCTTCTAAAGAGTGGGATATCCCATAAATATGCATTTGGGAGCGTGAGGTCCCAATTTATCCAAGGGCCCACAATAGATACATAACATAAACACCAAAAGACATGCAGATGATGGATATCTGGTTTTTTGCCAAAGAGCAGCTCAAAAGGACTTCATCCATTTAGGATCCGAGATGGCATTCGATTAATTAAGTAAGTTGTTGTAACCATGCAATCTTTCCATAATGCTTTAGGAATGGAAGCTTGATATTTTAGGGCTCGAGCCACCTCTAAAAGATGGCTATGTTTTCTGTTGACAATCCCATTTTGTTGGGGTGTGTAGACACAAGAACTCTGATGAAGAATCCCATTCGATGTAAGAAATGATGAACATTCATGGTTGAAAAAATCACAGGCATTATCAGTATGAATTCACTGGACGATATTGTGGAACTAATTTTTGATCAAGACAATGAAGTTTTTGAGATGAGTGAGGACTTGAGTTTAGGATTGCATGAGGAAAACCCAAGTTGTACAAGTATAATTGTCCACAACCGTGAGAAAGAATCGTGACCCGTTACAATGAGGTGTGTGATACGGCCCCAAATATTCATATGTAATAAGGCAAAAGCATCTTTAGTACATGTTGTACTTTGAGTGAATGGTAATTGTGTTTCTTTTGCTATTGGAAAAATAGTACATTTGGGGTGAGGAAAAGATGCACTGTGTCCCGGACGTTAATGGAATAAAGAGAGATTTTCATTACTAGTGGCATTACAAAAGGTGCCCTTATTCAAGGAAAAATTTGAAAAATCAAAATTTTTGGGTAATGTAGTCCAAAAATAAAGTCCATCATGATTTTTATCCAAACCCATCAGTTTATAGTGGAAAGGGCCTGAAATAAATAGATATTTGAATCAAACAAAATTCGACAAGAATTGTCTTTGCAAAGTTTGGAGACGGAAATAAGATTGAATTGAAAATTCGAAATTTGAAGGACATTCTTAGGTGTGATGGATGGAGTGAGTTCGACATTCCCAATTTTTGTGACGGTAGTGTCGCTTCCATTTAGAAGACGAATGGAAGTGTTGTAAAGAAATTCATGAATATGGTAAAGGAAACGTTCATTGCAAACGATATGGTCACTAGCACCTGAATCAACAATCCATACTTCAAATGAAATAGAGCTCATCGGGGAATAAGGTATACTTGCATAACTGGCCATTTTGTCTCGCGTTCCTAATTGACTTAGGACCCTCATGATTTGCTAGAATTGATTATTGTTGATGGGCTTACTTACCTTAGCATTTGCTGTGACTGGAAAATTTCAATCTTTCCTTTTCTTTCCCCCTGGCTTTCCATGCAATTTCCAACAATTTTCTTTTGTATGATCAGGGCGTTTACAATAATCACAAACTTGCCTTTTCCTTTGTTGCAATATTGACTATTGGATCTGGAAGATGCGGCTGAATCTCGACTGTTCGTTGTCTTCCACGCTGGTGCTGAGGTGGCGTGATACACGCCATCAGATCTAGGTGCGGCCAGGATAAGAGAACGGCCGTTGGATTGTGCCATAGTCCCTAGGCCATCAGATCCCACGATCGGATCTCGGCCATTGCATTGAGCTTCCGGAGCACCCTGGACCATTCGATCGTGGGGATGCGATTAAATCCTGTTCATTCATCTTGAAAGAAGTGAGTTTGTCTTCCTCGCTCGGGAAACCTAGGGTTGTGCCTGAGCAAGAAGGACCTCCATGGCCAAGATCTCCATGGCTAGATCTTGTCGCCGCTTGCCATTGCTCTTTGGATGTTGTCGCAGTGAGGACAACATGCTCGCTGACCTTCAAGTATATTGTGAATGCGAAGTGTTGGGATTCCTCTTGCATGGCTAGTTGATAAATCCGTCCGAGCGAGGGTATGGGATCCATGGCGAGGATCTAGCTTTGAAACGGCAAATAACTTTTGTTCAATATGAGTAAGGATCTCGTCACTTTCTTCTGTTTTTTGATTGCTCGGTAATGTGTGAGTGTAGCCTCCGGTCCTTCAAGTTTTTCTTTTGCCATTTCTAGTCCATTCCATAGGGCTGATAGCCGGTTGAAAATGGCGGTGACCAAGAGGTTGTTCTGTTTCAACTCGGATAGGGTTTAGGTTATCCCAAAAACTTTTGCCCTATCGAGTTCCCGTACATCTCTTTAATGTTATCCCAAAAAAAATTTGCATCCTCCACCAAAGGTAGTCCCGTGGCAACCTCTGGGGTGAGGCAGTTGCCATCCATGTCCAAACGAGTTGATTGCACTTTCTCCAGTGTCGTGCAAGCCTTTTGTGGGCGGAATTGGCACCGTTCCCTCAATAAATCCATCCTTGTCTTTAGTAACTAGTGCATGCTGACCAAATGGAATAATTTTCTGGTCCCGACCTGAAGAGTTGTTGCGTGATGAGTAGGGGTGTGCATGGTCCGGGCGGGCGGTTCCCGACCTAGAACCGGGAACCGCCCGCTAAGGACCGGTTCCGAAAAATCGGAACCGGGATCCACCCGGGAACCGGACCGCCGGTCCGGTCCGATTCCCGGGTGGATCCATGGAACCGATTTTGACGCCAAAAATTCTGGTTTTCAAGAGCGAAACAATTTTGGTTTCCCGAACCGCTGGTCCGGAAGTTTTGAGCTCTGTAGGGTTTATGGCGAGGGGGCGGACAGCAGAGGCGGAGGAGCAGCGGCTGTGGCGAGTGGCGACCGGCGCAAGGGGGCGGACAGTGGCGGAGGAGGAGCAGCGGCGGCGGCGTGAATGCTTGGTGAGGAATCGAAGACGAGGAGAAGAGATTGAGGAAGAAACAGAGAGATAATCAAAAACTGAGGAAGAAATCGGAAGAGAATCAAGAGATGAGAAGCAAATTAGGGCTTCTTACCTTGTTGAGTGACGGAAAAGGGGCTCGCCGGCTCGGTCAAGAGTTCTTGCAGAGGCGGAGGAGCAGCGGTTGGCCGCTGGCGAGTGGTGACCGGCGCGACGGGGGCGAACAGTGGCGGAGGAGGAGGAGCGGCGGCGGCATGGATACTCGGGGTGGACCGTGGAACCGTGGAATCGAAGACGAAGAGAAGGAAAGGAACAGAGAGAGTCGGAGGTTGAAGAAGAAGAAACACAATTAGGGCTTCGCGAATTAGCGGCAGGGGGCTTCGTTCGCGACTTTTGTTTTTTATTTTTATTTTTTTTAATTATAAATAGTACCGGTCCGGTCCGGGTGGGCTGGCGGGCGGATCCGCCCACGGAACCGGGAACCGGACCGGTTCTCACCGGTTCTCAACAATTGGACCCGGGAACCGGACCGGTTCCCTCAAGAACCGCCGGTTCCGGGCGGTCCGGGCGGTTCCCGGGTCCAATGCACACCCCTAGTGATGAGACGTAATTCTAGGCCATCGGGGTGGAAGTGTAGAGGGTCTCCAAGCTCCGACCAACCGCCGGTGATACCTACAAAAGGGTAGAAACGGCAGCTATAAATTGAGGCCAGGTTTGCCTCAAAACCCAGTGGACTCGACCCAATCTAGTTCGGGAAATGCCAACCTGGTTCAATCACCAGAATTGGGTTCGGCAATAGGATGTGGTCCCCCTTCTGGCCCATTATTCTCCACAGAGCCCGCTTGCACTAGGCTCGGGAAAATCATCTGGCCCGAACTGGGCTGTGTTTGGGCAGGGTGGCCTAGGAAGGGCTGAACCTGGATAGGAACCCATTGGACGCATGGGCCCAAAGGAAATTGCCCTAAATGTGCCTATGCCTGCGTTGGATTAGATCCCGAAGAGAATTGCCTTGCATGAGACTGAGCCAGGTCTGAGTGCCCAATCTGCTCCTATGCCGTCTGATTTTCTTCAGTAAAGTCGGTTGGGTTTTGGTGTGGATCCGAGGGAGGATCACTAGGAGATGGTGAACCAGACTTTGAACTCTAATTCTTAGGCATTTCTTTGCAGGATAAAATGTGGTTTGCGGAAGCTTGAGGATGCTCCGAAACCATGTCAGAAAGTAGACTGATAGAAAGCAAAAATGGAGGAAAGTTGGGATAAGAACGTGTGTATTGCTTTCACATTATGAAGTTGTATAATTGCACTCCTTTTATATTACATGAAGTCTAGCTAATCTAGGAAAATAAAATATTCTGTAATATTCCAATGAATCAATCAAAGACAATTTGATCAATTATATGATCAGTATCTTCACCATAATTAGATCAAGGAGCAACGATATCTCCAATAGTGTCCAATCACAAGAATTTTGAAAAATAATGAGACGGACCATTGACGTCGCTAGTCCAAATCTAAAGGCACCAAATCTAGCCTGTGAACTTCTAGATTTATGACCATGGCTCCAAACTTCCCGATATGGTGACGGCAGCTTGACTATAGCCACGAGCGACGATGGTCGACTTCCGAATATGCAACCATGGCGTGAGATATTTAAATTTGGCGACGGTGGCTTGTCCATGGCCATGAGCAATGATGATTGGCTTCGATGTGGCACCAGAGGCTTTGTGGTGGTGATGAGGAGGGGAGGAATGGAGGTTGGGCTCGACAACTCCATTGAAGCGAAGAGGCTTCCATCGCTGAACAAAGAGCATATATTCAGTTTTGTTTATTTGATATCACATTAATGAACACGTGTTAATTTAAGAATGGATGTATTTAAATAATAGGCGCCATATCAATTATTGATGTTGGATTATGGGATCACTGAATATTTTCTTCTAAAAAAAAGACCATACGGAAGTTTCAATTTTCATGAAGTTATTATAAAAAAAAATAGACAAAAAAGTAGAGAAGAAGAAGAGGAAAACATATCAAGGAGAGAGGAAGGTGCGGGGTGCAATGATGATGGGTCCGCATGTTTGAAAGAAGAGCAATAGGAGCAAAAAACAAGAAGAAAAAACATATGATTTATGAATCCTATAAAACAAAAGGAATCATTATTCCCACACCGAGGTAAGAAAGTTCAAATTTTTTTTTTCATTTTAATTATATCTCAAACCAATCTCACTTTTTGGTTTGACATAATTACTAAAAAGTCCGTGTATTATGTAGACCAAACATATGATATGATTTATTGAGATTTATTTTTAAGTAACAAAACCTACACAAAAAGTCTAAACTATTTTATAGAGCACAACAATTCCTAATCATTTTTTTAAAAAATATTATCAAGTCCTCATTTTGCACCATTTGAAATCGAGTTCTAAATATGTTGTCGTTGGTGTTCAATCGCAAGAATTCCCAAACATCATGATCTGGATCAATGTCGGCAACTTCACTTGTCCATATTTGGAGTCACCAGTTCTACCCTGCAAACTTCCAAATCTATGACCATGGCTCTAGACTTTCAGATCTGGTGATGGTAGCTCATCTATAACCTCGAGTGACGGTGGTTGACTTCTTAGTGGGCAACTATGGCTCGAGATCTCCAAATTTGGCAACAGCGATTTGTCCATAGCCATGAGCGACGGCAGTTGGCTTGGACGTGGCATCAGCAACTCTGCAATGGTGATGGCAAGGGGAGGTGTAGAGTTCAAGCTCGACGACTCTAATGAAGCGAATAGGCTTTTATAGCTAAACAGAGAGCATTTATTGAATTTTGTTAATTTGATTTCACATTATGGACATGTGTCAATTTAAGAATGGATGTGAGTAAAAAGTGCTAGTCATACCAGCTATTCATGTGGTGTTATGGAATCACGGAATATTTTCTCTCAAAAAAAGTATAGGAGTTAAAGTTTCAATTTTGAAGAAGATAATTTAAAAAAAAAAAAAAGGAGAGGAGGAAAACATATAGACGGATGAGGAGGTGAGGGAAGCAATGATCCTCAATGAGTGGGCGGGGTCCACCAGCACCCAGCTTTGTCCAACTACTCTCTTTATTTCTTATTCCACGTAACTAATTGACGCCGAGTCACCTCGTCTCAAGTCGAATTGCCAGAGTAGCGCTTTTTGCATCCCCATTTTCCAAAGTAGAGGAACACGAACCCCAAGAAAGAAAAAAAAAAAAAGGGAGTAGGAAAGACATGAATCCGACAAAAGGAATCTTTATCCGAGGTTAGGAAATTTATTTATTTTCATTTTAATTAGGTCTCAAACCGATTTCGCTTTTTATAGGACATAATTAGTTAAATGTCTTCTCGCATTTTGTTTACTAAATATATGACATAATTTATTATGATTTTTAAATTAAAGAAAATTATACTAAAGTGGAAGCTTTTTTACAAAGTACAATCTAAGTCCTCAACATTTTTAATAATGCAATCTAATCCTCATTTTGCAATATATGAAATCGAGTCCTAGATTTATTGCCATTTGAATCCAATTGCAAGAATTCCAAAATATTGTGATTTGTTGCAAAATTAAGCATTATTTCGGCCATACCTATGTAATAAACATGTGGGCTTCGTGGATCATGGAGTATAAGGCCTAGTTATGACTATAAGTTGAAAAAAAATTTAAAATTATATCTTCTATGTTCAAATCGAGTCAAGAAAAGTCAGTGAAAAGTTCAATTAATCATTTTTAATGCGGAAAAAATGTTATGCTCTTGTCTATATATATTTAAACAAATCAATGTTTATGCGAGAAACATTTTAATATATTCATGAAACAAATCAATGCCTACGTGAGGAATCTTTTAATATATTCATATAATGTGTTTAAGCACGTTATAAAAGAGTCAAAAGAATGAATACCGAAAGTTTGATTGTCAAAATGAAACTTAATCATGTTAGTTGTCATCATCGGATTTGCCCTCTGTTGTTGACAGTGAACTGTGTACCGTATGAACTTCCTCAAGAAGCATGACAGTGCTGTGCTACAGCGAAAACTTGGCTAGGAAGGACCTGTCTCGATAATTTTCTTTCTGTCCCATCCCGAGCCAAAAGAAAAAGTGTCAACCTTTTCAACTATCCCCGCCATTTCCGTAACTCCTCTATAAGAAAGGCAAAGCTCTCTCTCTCTGACCAAGGCTTGTGAAGAAGCTGCCCCACACTTGCAGGGTCGAAGCGACGATCCAGAGGTGCGCATTTCGTTATCACTTTGTGTTTTTGAGCTCAGTTGACGCTCTTGTAAGATAGTGTTAGAAGAAACAACTTGAAGTAGACATGCTCTCGTTTTTTTTTTTTTTTGTTACTCGCATCAATTTAGACGAGGCTTCTGCATGTCAACACGCCTCGCTGACGATTTTCCCCAACCGGAGTTGTTTTTAGTATTCATGTAGATGTTTCTTCATGAAACTTCTGCAGATTTGCATATTTCTCCATTTTCTCTTGCTTTCCACTGAGACCGCCTCCCGATTATGCCTTTCTAATTCCAGCTTAATTTGAAATATTTCGGTGAATTTGTGATGATCTAGCGTGATCAACTTGGATCAAAGCTCAGAGTGGTGACTGTCAAATAGACCCTAGTTAAATGAACTCAACTTAATTCTGATGTTAGAGACAATAGTATGAAAAAAGGAATCAATATCTCAGTACAAGATATGATTTAGAAAGCCATGTCGAGAAAGTTTAAAAAATAGAGTTAGCAACATGATATCCTTTTAACTTCTTTTTCCGATTGAACTCCATCTGGCATGAAGCAGGACTTATTGGGAATTCCATTTATTCTGACGAGGCACTACAGAGTAAGCAAGAAGAACTAGCGGTCTAAACTACGAACCTCATTTTCTTTTTGCATAACGTGAAGAGGAGCTATAAATATCTTTCTTGAGAGACCGTTCTGCCCTTCCTCGTCCCAAATCCAATTCCTTCAGAATGACTTTTGAATAACTTTCTACTTCCTTTTCAACCATTTCAACTAGTTACCCATTTATCTCATTTCGACCAAAAAAAAAAAAAAACTAGTTACCCATTTTCAACCAAAAAAAAAAATAATAACAGTTACCCATTACCACAGAGCATATTAGATTACATAGTTTCCCGTCCGGTTAAATTGGTAGTTGGCCTACCAAGAACTGAATGAAGAAGAGATGAGACTGGAACGAGACGGAAGTAAACTCTAGATAAAATTCTCATTACTGATGGGGAGGTAACAAATTGGTAATTTATTGTATATACTTCATTGAATAGTGAGAAGAAATAACAATTCTATTACTGGATATGAATATTTTGTGAAATCAGATTACATGCACCTGGCCAATCCAGATGGATCTAGATAAGTAATATAAATGAGACGGACTACACCAATATAATTACTATACAAATTCATTTGCAAGAATACAATAATCTCTCTTGTTCGTCTTCCTTCTCCTTCAGTAGAGCTGTTTCTTTTAACTCGGAGAAAATTACAAACTTGGAATGAGTCCTCATTAGTTACTGGAAGACAAATAGCCACAAGATCTGAACGTGCATGAACGTATATTTGATTCGTTCAAGTATTTGACCGGTTTTCAATTTAACCAGCACTTCTAATCTCTCCGAGATCATAACAACTGCTTTGCAGCACCTTGACTCTTCATTTGTTTCTGCCCTTTTCACTTCCCTCCGTTTCTTAACAATTTGGCCATTAGTATGCATAAATACTGACTGCACATATGATGATCGACCAAATCCCCATTGTATCTACTCACAAGGAGCATTAACATAAGTCTCATCTTCCTCTCTGTATACAGTGACCCAAAGAATGGCGACAGACAAAGTGAGCTTGAAGCTTCTGGTCGACAAGAGCAACCGAACGGTGCTCTTTGCTGAAGCAGGCAAAGATTTTGTAGACTTCCTCTTCCACATCCTTGCATTGCCGGTGGGAACGGTGATCCAGCTCCTCACAAAATCTGGGATGGTGGGCAGTTTAGGCAATCTCTACGGCAGCGTTGAGAAGCTGAACGATGTGTACATCGAATCTTCCAAGAAAGACATTCTCTTGAGACCCAGAGCACCCTCCTGTGTCTCTGAAATCCCTCTTATATTGCCCGAGACATTTTCAGATTCGACGCCCAAAACCTACTACAGGTGCTCTTACCGTCGGAATAGTAATTGTTCAAGCTACGTGGCAGAGGACCCTTCTGCAAAATGTCCCCAGTGCAATAATTCCATGGACCAAACATTCACTCTTGTCAAATCACTGGATGGTAACCCGACGGCTGCTGCGGCATCAGCAGCTGAATCAAACAGCAAGGGTGGTTTCGTGCAAGGGGTGGTTACGTACATGGTGATGGACGATCTGGAGGTGAAGCCAATGTCGACTATTTCGAGCATTACTTTGCTTAAGGAGTTCAACGTGAAGGAGATTGGGCTGCTCGAGGAGAAGGTGGTCAGCTTGGGAATGGACGAGGTAAGCCCATGCCATTCCTTACGATTAGGTTATGTTTAGATTTTAGAAGTGACTCAACGATTTATGTGGAAAATCTATTTTAAAGACATATAAATTACAACTGAATTTTAATTGACGTGAGTTATGCGAAAAAAGAAATTACTAGCTCCGTCCCATAAAAAATATTCTTAACAATTTTTTGGTATATATCGATTAATCAAAATTTTAGCTTTTGTTCAATCATTAGAGATGCGAATAGGGTAAATCAAGATCTTGTTCAACATCAATACATGGCTTATAAAGTAAATGTCCTTTTTTAATTATTTGATTTGTAACTGTGAAGGGTATAAAGCTACTGAGGACTTCATTTCACTCCAAGAAGGTTCTCACTGAGGTCTTTCTCGGTGACAAGTGAGAGATCGTGCTCAAGTGACTATATATATGTCTGCAGGGGTGTGTTATATATGAAGCGCGTGGAGTGACGTGTTCTGATTTTGTGACAGTTTATGCAAGACCTGCAGCGCGGATTGACCTTTTCAAGGTTTCTCCTTGTTGTGTGGAAATATTAGCATGTTTATCGTCTCTTTTTGCGATGTGATTGTATTAGTCTGGTTGTGAAAATGATGTGAACATGCTGAAAAATGAATATACGTCTCATAACATATAATGAATGCTAAAGCATATGTCGGAAATGTGGAACCAATACAGACGCCGCTCGTAAAATTAAGCATGCTGGAAAACCTGAGGTGACTAGTTTTAAGTAATTCGACAATGTCCTTGATAAGTTGGCACCTATGTCCTGGGATTGGGTCCAACTAAGTGCCCAACTCTCAATCCAAGATAAGTTGTCCTTGATACTTTATTGCATATTAGGGTGTGAAAAACGGATTGCTCGAATTGGGAACTGCTTGGACTAGACTGCATTGGTCTGGTGTGGTCCAGTTTTCACGAGTATCGGTCCGATTCCTAATTCCTCAAAGTAAAATTGGTATCCGGATGGTTTGGCAGTATAGTTCTTGGTTCCAATGGAGAATCGAAACGAACTGAATTGAACAGACCAAATATATATTTTTATTTTATTTCTTCAAAATATTTGAAAAATATGAACTAAATACTATCTTGGTCCAATTCCAAGTAGTGGAAAATAATAAGTGATTGGTTCTATTACATTGGACCAGCATTGGATTGGACCAATGGTGTGGTCTAGCTCTTGGATTGGCTTCCCTTCCACCTTGGAACCGGATCGAATTGGGAATTGATCGTCCTTAATTGCATAAGCTCATATGTAAAGGGGAAAAAGACAATAGCTTGATTCGTCACCTATGTGAGAACGGCTCAAATTTTTCTGAGGTTGAGTCATGCTCAAGTAACTTGGCTAGTTTGTTGAGTTCACTTTCAGCTTAAAGATACTTAGCTCGACTTGCTCATGAGCCTAATTGAGTATATTACTTTTTTTTTTATATTTTTTATTTAGTATTTTTAGTGATAAATAATGTAAAATGTACTTATAATTATTGTTGACACCTGATTTTTAACCGACGTGTTGTTAAAAGTAAAAACTCGAGATTAGGATTTTTGATTACGACAGAGTTTATTTCTCAAACCAAAATTGTCATTTTCGTTTTGTTTTCTCTGGTTTATCATTGTAGGTAATTTCATATTCATTTTTAACAAAAATCTACAAAGTAAAGAAAGTTGACTTTAGAGTTGATTTTTTAGTTGCGTCAAAATTTGGTTTTTTGCACAAAAAGTTCCTAATTAGCTTTAGTTTCACCTTGGCCCTAAAAATTTTGAAAAAAAAAATAAATCAAATTTTTGATCATAAAATCAATCTTTTAGTGAAAAGTTAACTAAAATGTTGACTTTTTGTCAATCCTATGACCCAAAAAAAAAAAGGAAAATACGAAAATTCCAAATCATCTCATTTTAGCTTTAATTTGACTTTTGTATAAATAAAATTTGCGAAAATCAATTAAGAATCTCATTCTCCAAATTTTTCAATTTTAAGTTCAAAATCAGCCAAAAATAAAATTATTTTCATTTTGTTCATATTTTAACTTAGTTCCTTTTGTAACATTTGATCTAGAGGTCCTCATGTATCCACTTGTTTAACCAATTTGAGATTTGACGTGTCGGGATGCAAATTGCAGTTTTTAGCCCTAATTAAGGGTCCAAATCGATTATTCATGAGTTGCGTGCTCGCACTTCCATTCAATTCATTTTCTTAAACTTAATTCAAATCTAGGGTCAACTTTGATAAATTCACTTGGGAATATTTCAATTTGGTTGACTCAACTTACTTGAATCTTTGAAATTTGAACCGATGGGTTCTGATCAAGCTAATTTGACTTGGCCCATCCAATTGAAGTTGTCGAGGTTCAATTTGACCAAATAAATTCCAATCATAGATAGCAGTCTAGTCTGTGGTCACAATTCTATAGAAATCGATCGAATCTAGGGCATTTCTTGCATAATTAGTCATCCCGGGTGACTCAATTTCGTTTAATTTGATCCCATTTGCATCCAATTTACATATAACAATTTTAACTTCACATTAATTGGACAAAATTAAGAAAATCGAGACCAGAATGGAGGGAGAACCGAACGAGTTCAACCCAGTCAAGTTTGGGTCAACTCGGTCAGACCAAGTCAACTTTGTTTTGACCGGTGTTGACCGCTGGCGGCCTTAGGTCATTTTTCGGCCATTTTCACGTGGCTGGAGCTCAAGTCCGGCAAGGCTGGCTGATCTCCCTCGTCCCTTCTTTATGCAAAATTATAAATTTACCTCTAGTGAAATTATAAATCGCCTTTGAATTTGTGAAATTACAAAAATGTCCCCGATCAGCCCTTAATCCGAAAATTAATCATGACTGTTCATTAGAAGTTCATCCTACCCGTTCAGATTGGCATGTGCACATTATCATCCAGTCACAAGTAAGCTTAGTGCCTAAGTAAGTTAATTAAGCTAGGGAGATCAAATCCTAGCCCTTGGATCAATCCAAGGGTTAAGATTTGATCTTGTAAGGAGGTATACAAGCTAAATTCCTTCCAAAATACAGTGGGGGGGCTCATTTTTAGATCTAGATTCTCTCTAATCTCCCCTTCTCTCTCTCTCTCTCTCTCTCGGCCTCCTTATGTCGCGTTGTGTTGCCGCTCGTCGGCGTCCATCTGGTGATCAATTGTAGCTCCGACTATCCCAGGGCAGTCCTCATCCTGGTCGTAAGTCTCGCCGATGAACCCTGTCCGGCGCTGTTCTCCTTCGGCCTCGAAGATGGTGTTCTCGCTGGTGATCCTCCCCACCATTTTAACGGCTATTCTGGTGGTTTGGAGACGATCTCAGCTTCTGCGACCAGTCCAGCAACAATCCTAGACGAGTTCTCAACCTTGTAGTGGTCGGACTTCAATCGGATCATCACCGGACAGCATCAAACTGGCGATCTTTCCTTTGGTGTGCTTGTTGTCCAATCCTTGGCCCCGTGAGCTTCAACGGTCGTCTCAAGCCATTCCGGTCTTTTTCCGACGTACTCCAGCGTTCTCATCTCATATCCAAACCTTCCTCGACATGCTTTAGCCTCAGTGTAGATCAATTCTAGCTCGATTGAGCTTATTTCATGATGATATACAAGGTAGACTCATTCTGTATCTTGAGCTCGATGAAGTGAGATTGCCTTAGGCAATCAGGGCTATAGCTTGAACTAGGGTGATGTTCTATGCTTGCATGGATGATTTTTGTAGTCTAAGATGGCTATAGATGATGGAGGATAGCCTAGAATAGCTTGCATTGATGATTTGCTTGATTGATTGCATTCTGTAATTCAGATGACTTGATTGGACTGATCTGATAAATGTCTTCGCTTGAGCTAGATAATATCCTTTTTAAGTTTCGAGTTCTTCACGAGATTCGAAGCTGGTTTCAAGGGCTTTCCATAGCCGTATTATGCATATAAATCGGACCTCTTTTGCTATGTCAAAACCTGTTTGCAAACACAATGATCTGTTTTGAAATGTGTATGTTCTGTTGAAATGTTCTCACTGATCGACTTACTTAGTTTTTTGATTTTGTATAATTTTTTGCATTTAAACTTTGGGCTGAGTGCCTTCATGAAATTTGATCCTGACATTTAGTTCTAACTCATGTAAAAATTTCGTAGAAGTTGCAGATCGTATAGTTGGATTAAAATCATGTCATTCATGCATAAATATGTAAACTCTGTTTCAAACTCAACCTATTTGTTAACTATCTTCGTTTGAGCTGGAAAATGATCTTAATTGCATTTGAGTCCTTCTAGAGATTCGTAGGAGAATCATAAGCTTTCTTTTGATACCTTTATTGTATGATTTGAAGATAACATTTTTCACAATACCGAACTGAAATCTGGAAAATTTCTCTGTTCTGTTTTGATGTCCTGTTTTGATGACCTTTGTTGTTTGCTATTTTCATATGATTTTTTGTACATTGAATTTTAAGTCGGTGTCTTCCTGAATTTTTTTCATAACATGTAAGTCTATAGTATATAGAAATTTGAAAATGTTTGAGCATCATTTGGATAGGTCGATCTCCTTTGGAACGTCCATGACTTTGTCTGACATTTTAGGTTATTAATTGACCTGCACTGATTTCCTTATGTTTTATAATATCATGTGTTGCGAATTTAGGAAGTGTTTCTCATGATGATTATTTATTACATCCCTGTGAACATCATATACAATTTTTGTGAGGATCAGACAACATTATGATAGGTCGAGCATGCCTAAATCGAATTTATTTGCTGTTGAGACTTGTCTATTCTGATTGATAAATGCTTGTATACTGATTTTTATAAATTCACGCGAATTGAATTGGCCTTGGATATCTTCATGAAAATGATAGGAAATTGTGTGATCTATGCTGTTTAGAGATTTCAAATCGAAAGGATCGTTTTTAGATGATGTAAATGGCTGTGAGCTATACATGTATGCTTCTGTGATGTTTTGTTTCCAGAATGATATGCATGAACTCTATGATTTTAGAAATTTGTGCACGCTAAATTTGTTATGGATGTCTTCATGAGATTTTTTTAGGATATGCTGAACTTCATTGTCGAAAAATTTTAAAAAATATCAAGCATGTTTACTATTTTTGCCAACCGTCCTAAAGTTGCAGGGCTTCTGCGAAATCCACTTTCCTGATTTGACTTTTGCTTGTTCTGAAATTATTATAAATTCATGTAATGTTCTTCAACAAACTTCTTTGCTATTTCCTAAAATTTGTTTTGATATCAATTTTGTTGGATTTGTCATTCGTCTGATGGTCCAAGCAACCCGATTAGTGTGCCAATATTATATGCACCCGGGTTCTGAAATCCATCTCCCAAGGATATCGAACTTGTTCAAATTCCTATAAAATTGTTATCCTTGCTTGCCAAATGACTGGAACTTACAAATTGCTCTTCTTGGGGACTTATTTTTAAATATGCAAAGTGTATGACCTTTGCAATTTTCTTGAACTTGGGTCTTTCTTTGCAAATTGTCCACAAAACTTATTTTCTCATCACATGAATTACATCTCCCTTATTCATTTGTCTTTGTTTGTCATTCTATGCATTGTGTGATCATATTACTTGGTGTGTGTGATTGTTCAATTAATTGAATAAATGATCCATTTTGGCTCACTTACTTGATTTTTTTTTTGTCTAAAATGATAGTATTATTTATGAATGCAAAATGGAACAAAAATTCGACAGTGCTTCAGAGTAAAGAAGGTCCAGAAGATGATGGGGAGGGGAGACAGCCCAATTCGGTGGAAGTGAAGAACTCCCATGGGCTTTGGCAGCCCAGTCGGCAATGAAGTTTGCTTCTCTTCGACAGTGGCGAATATGGAGATTAGGGAAGTAGGGAAGAAGCGCCGTACTTTCAGCAAACAGAGCTTTGCTCTCCCAAGGTGTCTAGCTAGGGTTTTGCACGGCTTCCACAAGCACCGAGCAGTCTAATTCCAGCACGAGGTGATCCTTCAATTTCCCTTTCTGCAGCAGAAATTTAAGAGCGAGATTGAGGGCCTGCACCTCTGCTTGCAATGCTGAGAAGGCGGTGATGCTGCTGGTGGAATTGTCAATCAGTTGGTCAGAAGAGTCACGGCACACTCACGCCACTTTGCCTTCGTTGTGGGCTGATGGGTAAACACCGTCTATGTTAATCTTTACAACTCCCGGCTCTGGTGGGCACCACATCTGATTTGGAGCTGATGGCTACAGGCCCTGTTTCGGCAGCACCCTATTACAGCACCGGATGGACCTGGCATTTGCGAGAGCCACTTGTACAACCTGCTCGAGATCCGGCCTCTGCTGGCGGAAGACAAAGTTGTTGCGGGCCTTCCAAATTTGCCACAGAATGGAAGCAACAGTCTCCAGATCAGGTAAGCCATCGATGTTCTCGATTAGATTTGCTAGCCAAGCATCGATTCTGTGGACTCCATGTAATTGGATCGTAAGTTGGACTTGTGAGTGAGACCAAATAGCCTGCGTCCAAGGACAAGAGAGGAAGATATGGTCTGTAGATTCTGGAACCTAATCTTGACATAGGCGGCATACTGGGTCTGGTAGATGTGCCGGTTGTATAGATTCTCCTTTGTAGACAAGGCATTGTGGCATAAAGACCACATGAATATGTGCAGTTTGGAGGTGGTTTTCATGGTCCAGAGTCTGTTCCACAGCTTACGAAGGGTTTGGTATGATGAAGATGCATGGCTATGTGTGTCTCTTTTGTCTTGTAATTTGATAGAGTTATAGCCGCTCTTTACTGTAAACATACCATTGAGCTTCCCCTTCCAAATGAGTCGGTCGACATTGCAATGTGGTCAAATTTGGATGGACATAATTTCTTCAACAGTCTAATCATCGAAACTGTGGCAAAGTAGGGGTACATTCCATGTATTTTGGTCTGGGATAATAAAATCCGCCACCTACTCCGGTTCACCTCTAGGTGCAAGCTCGTCGATTATGCCTTTAGAAAGCCATCTATCCTCTCGGATTCTGATCCATTTTTCGTCACTGACTGACCACTGGAGTTTGTTTAATATTGAGTCCTGGCCCAACAGTAAACTGTGCCATCCCTAGGAGGGTCTAGTTCCTTTATCTGCATGCCATAATTCTTTGGAATGGAAGTACAGGCCTTTGAAAAGTCTGCTCCACAGGGAAAAAGGATGTTGTATTAGACGCCAAGCCTGTTTATCTAGTAAAGCCTTATTAAATGCAATGAGATCTCGAAAACCCAGTCCCCCATTGTCCTTTCGACTCTTGAGGGTGTCTCATTTCTTCTAGTGTATGTCAGATTTGCTGCAATTAGTTTGCCACCAGAATCTAGCTATTTTCTGTTCTATAGACTTGCAAATAGACACAGGGATTTTAAATATAGACATAGCGTACTGTGGGAGTGCTTGTACTACTGTTTTGATTAGAGTTTCCTTACCTCCTTTGGAAATTAGCTATTCTTTCCACCCTTCCAGCTTGGAGTTTACTTGACCCAGAATCCAGGCAAACATCTCCCTTTTTGATTTCCCCCAATCTGATGGTATGCTGAGGTATTTGCTAGTCTTTTCTAACACAAGGACTCGGAATTCTCTTGCCAAATTCACTTGAAGGCTGCTAGGACAAGCCTTACTAAAGAAAATTCCAGATTTGTTTTGGTTCACCTCTTGTCTTGTAGCTAAGCAATATTGATTTAGTATATTGGCTAAGTTTTGGCATTCTAGGAGTTTTCCTTCTAAGAAAAAGATGGTGTCGTTTGCGAAAAAAAAGGATGACATAGGATAGGACACCACCTGTTTAATTTAATACCTCTAATATTGTCCATGTCCACAACTTGGCTAATAAGTGTAGATAGGATGTTCGCCACCAGAATGAACAAGTACGGAGAAAGGGGATCTCCCTGTCTGAGACCCCTAGTTGGATGGAAGTAGGGTAGGGGTTCTCCATTAAATTTGACACTCAGGGAGACCGTTGTGATGCATTGCATCACCCACTGAACCCATTGTGCGTGAAAGCCCAACTGAAGGAGGTAGTCTTTTAGGAAATCCCATTCCACCTAATCGTAGGCCTTTTGCATGTCTAGCTTCAGAACAGCTTGAAAAGTCTTTTTCCTTTTCCTTATCCTGAGTTGATGGAGAACCTCTTGGACCACTAGAATATTATCTTGAATTTGATGGCCACTAACAAAAGCACTTTGTTCCGTAGCTATCATCTTAGGTAACCATGACTTCAGTCTATTTGCTAGAACCTTTAATATTATTTTGTAGATAAAGTTGCAAAGACTAATTGGTCAGTATTGATCAAGCCGTTCTGGGTGAGGTAGTTTAGGTAGCAGAAATCCTGCACAAAAAAGAATGTCTTCCTGTAAAATATCCCAATGAGATTGGTAGAATTGTCCATTCAAGCCATTAGGTCCCGGTACTTTTGTTTCCCCCAATTGAAAGGTTGCTTTCTGGACTTCCTCTCGAGTGACCGCTGCTACAAGGGTAGTGTTCATTTCCTCTGTCACCACAGGTGCGCATTGTGCTAGAACAGGCCCATAGTCACGATGTCCCACTGAGCTGTACAAATTTTGAAAAAATCTCAGTGTCATCTCCTTCAAACGTTTTGGTTCACATACCCATTGTTGATGTTCATCCTATAGCATGCCTATTTGATTGCGTTGTCTCCTTTGTATTGTGGTGGCATAGAAAAACTTGGTATTCTTATCCCCCCATCAAAGCCAATTGAGCCTTGATCGCATCGCCCAATATTGTTCCTCCTGTTGCCATAAATGCTGTATTTTCTCTTTCAGACTAGTAATAGTAACCGTGGCTTTGTCATACTGACCATTGGGTTGATTTATCAGATTTTAGAGCTGCTACTTAAGAATGTTGATTTGATGATGGGCATTGGAAAACTTTGATCGATTCCAGCTATCAAGGGCCTCAGAGACAGCCGTTAACTTCTGAGGTAAAGTCAATGCTCCAACCTAGAAAGATCCCCATGAATCTGCAATGATAG
Organism: Eucalyptus victrix; assembly: GCA_016097545.1. Taxonomy (NCBI): domain Eukaryota; kingdom Viridiplantae; phylum Streptophyta; class Magnoliopsida; order Myrtales; family Myrtaceae; genus Eucalyptus; species Eucalyptus victrix. The sequence continues at coordinate 24,139,410 of CM027844.1, forward strand.
TGTGGCACTCTTGGTCCTGTAACCAAAAAGCTTCAAAAGTAAAAGCCTTTCGTCTTTTGACTGGGATTGCTTCAGTTGTTAATAAGAGCAGGTTGTGATCAGAACCAAGAGCAGGTAAGGCAAAAACTTCTGCGTCGGGGAATGTTAGGCGCCAATCCATAGTACATAGCACCCGATCCAATCTTTCTTTCACGATGTCCTCTCTGTCTCTATTATTGACCCACGTGAATGCAGAAACCTTTGCTTACCACATCCATCAAAGAGTAGTCATTTAGAAGTTCACGAAAAGAGTGCATGTGATGTGGTTCTACTGGCCACTTACCAACTTTCTCCCAAGGATAAATTATTTCATTGAAATCTCCAGCACATAGCCACAGTAAAGTGTTATAGTGATTGGTTTGTCACAATTCTACCCATAAGCTTTGTCTGAGTTGGTACACTGCTGACACATGTAGACATGTGAGGCGCATTGTTATTCCATACTCAACATTTGTGCATACCATATCAAGTAAAGCCGAAGATTGATGGTCCACAGTCAAAGAAATCCTATCATTCCAAAACACCGCTAAGCAGCCAAGCTAATAGGGTTTTCTATAATACTGTTAGGGAATCTCAACTTCTTTTGAAGTCGAAGAAGCATCGCTTCTTGATTTTTAGTCTCCATCAAAAAAAGAACGTCGGGCTTTTCTTGGGTCACTATGGCCCTTAGAACTTGAACTGTCAGGGGATTGCTCAAACCCTAACAGTTCCAACTGACTAGCTTCATTTGTTACTTGGTGGCTATTTAGGGCCAGCCACCAAAGCCCAACTATCGAGTCCTACTGCCGCAAAAATTGGAGTATCCAAGAGATGAGTTTCATCGATCCCCTCTCGCATCTGAGTTCGCAGATCATACGGGTTGTATCGTTTTGCTTTCTTGATGGGTCCCCTTTTTGTGTTCAAATGTGTGTTTTTTAGTTTTTTGGATTTGGATGAACCTTCTGCCACTTCCTTGATTATCGCATTTAGTTGGGATGTAGGGAACTTGGCAGTTGCAACATTGATTCCTGCTGTTTCCCCTACTAGTGGTTGCCATTTGAGCGGTTCTGCCAGGGTAATAATTTGAACCCCAGCTGGTAGCTCCATAATTTCCTTATTTTTACTATTTCGTGGCTGATCCACAGGTATCAAATTAGTGGGTGACTGAGAAGTCTCCGAGATAATCTCTTCTGCCTCCTCCCGGGAGTGTTGAGTCTCATAAAAGATACGCGAAAAAGGATTATGTTCCTGAACCTCAGCACGGAGCCACTGACCATAATTAGTGGTTGAGAATTAATGCATGTGATTTTTAAAGGTATGGATTAGGGCCGATGCATGTTCAAGGAACTCTTGGGATCACCTAGACCCAAAATTAGGACCATTCAGTACTAATTACCACTTCTGAACACAAATGATAATTAATTATCGATGGTCATGAATTTAATTGATTAGGTGTCGTAAGGAGGGACGAAGTATGAAAATCAAAGGCCGATCTCGAGGCCATGTTTGATTGGCTGAGTGCATTTGCTCAATTCATTGTATTGATCGTGCTCGCTTGAGTTCATGTTGTCTGTTGTATGCCTATATCTTAGTTTAACATTAGTCTAGAATTAGAATAGATCCAAAAGGCAGGCCTTGAAGGCGACAACCCTAAAGCTGAAGACGGTGGGTGGTCGATCTCTGATCCAACCTTTCTTATTGTGTAATATTCATTTCCTGATATGTCTCTAGTGTCCTCTGGTGTTGTGTACATACTTGATGAGTTGCAAGTCTTCTTTTATTGCACTTAGATTTGCTTGTTTAGGTTTTGTCGCGACCTCTTTTCGGCGCCTCGTTTGCGCGGGTGCCTGTGGAGGTTAATGGCTCGGCTAGGTCTATTAGACTTAGCCTGGGCTTTCCTAAATTCACCAATTCACGACTTAATAGTTTGATTTTTTTTAACCTATAAGTTAATTTTTAAAAAGGAGTCGCCACTAATCAATTTGAAGGATGAAGATAAGGAAAAGAGGAAAAATAACAAGTAAAAAAGGGAAAGGGTGGTACCCCCTCAGCATCACCCTACCATCACGAGAAAAGGCTGATAAGGGCTTGGTGAGGGCCCCACGATCCTCGCCAAAGTCGTGTCCTCCACACATATGTTAGCTAGATTTGGTAGTGGCCCCTATGGGTCATCATCTACAATTGGTGAGGGGCTAAGGGCCTCATCAAGGCTCCGTCAACCCTTTCCAACGATAGTGGTGATGCCCTTAATTTTTCTTTTGTATTTTCATCTTTATTTTAAAAAATGGCCCTTTTTTTATTTTTCAAACAGATTTGATTAAGATTTTGGTTTAAAGATCAGAATTTGCGCCAAAATTACATTGCTTTATTTATATGTTTCTTTTTTTAGTGAGGTCAATGCCACATGAAGAGAGAAAATAATAGAAAAATCATGTTAGTAATTCTATTAGTCTAATTGGATGAAATTAATAGAATGACTCAGTTATGTCAATTAACAATTTTTAGGATTTGATTACGCTTATTGTAAGTTTTGGGATTTAATTATACTCTTGTGACGAGTTTTAGGATTTTTAAGGTACTTCTCCCAAACAAAAAATATATATGGTTCACGAATCTAAGGAAGCAAAAGGAAAAACAATTCAAGATCACTCTTCAAGAATCCAACACAAAAGCTCAAGCATATAGATGGAGGGCAACCTTATACATAAAGAGCATATAAACTTTATAGTAAAGTGATGTGAGATATTTTAACACCACCTCTTACGAGAAATTGAATAAGAAAAAAAAAAACTTGCAATTTGATGAACGGGGAACCGGGTTTGATTTCAGCTCTAATGCCATGTTAGAAAGTTCAACCTAAAAACTTAAATTAATATGTGAAGAGAGGCCACATTTTTATAAGAACCATACAGACCTCATAATCAAGCGATATATTTCACTAATCATGATAAGTAATATGAAAATGTTCAACAACTTATCAGTCATTACCCCTACACCAAGAGGTTAGGAAATTAATATTTCCATTTTAATTAGGTCTTGAGCCAATCTCACTTTTTGTCCTCTAATAAAAAGTCCTCGCACAATTTGTAGACCAATAGGAAAAAAAATTCACTTAAAGTCTAAATTCTTTTATAAAGTACAATCCAGTCATAAACATTTTTAAAAATGTAACGTACTCCTAATCTTGCTGCCATCAGCGTCCAATCGCAGAAATTCAGAAACATTACAATTTATCACAAAATTAAGCTTCATTTCATCCATAGTAAAGTGATAAAACCTGTGGGCTCTGTTGATCACGGAGAATGTGGCTTGGTTATGATTATCAATTAGAGAAAAACTCAAACTTTATGCAAAACCTAGTGAAAAAGCAATTTAGATTAACAAATTAAAACGGCATCTTTAGTCTCGAATTGAATTTAAAAAGTTAATTAAAAGCTCAACGAGTCATCTGAAAGTGAGGAAAAATGCATTTAGGCATTATTCTTGTCTAAATTTATCTGAATGAGTCGTGTTTATACGAATAACATTTCAGCATGTTCATATGTATACGTCGAAGCATATCGTAAATGAGCTAAAAAACGAACACCCCATAAGTTTGAGTTGTTAAAATGATACTTTAATGCGTTGATTATCAATGTCGGATTAACCCACCGTCGTTGATAACGAGAGACAGGCGAAGTGAACAAGTCACGTCAAAAATTGTCAGGAGAAGACCCAATTGGGAAAACCTCCTCAAAGAAGCACCTACCACTTTGCGCTCCGGCTAAAAACTCTATCTCCTCCTACAATTTTATTGGGGTTTCATGAATCATGTATATGTAAAATTAAATAAAATACAGCGGAAACAAATATGATGTATTTCTATACGTGATTCTCTGAAGGCGTTGTTCATACATTTTAATAAAAAATCTGAATATAAAAAAGGGAGTTAAACGAATTACCTCTTGAAGCGCGCTTTAAACGAATTGGTTCGGATGTCCTACAGTTTGAGCCCTACAAACGTCGGACCTCTAGTTTAGACACACCAATAATGGACATCGAATGGAAAAGAGAATTTTCGGATAATCACCACTATGGCATCTGAATTTTTGCTGGGCCTCGAATACGTGACGGTCCGTGACAGATCGACAGAAGTATCGTTGGACTGCATCATTGGTACCATTTACGGACACCGTTTCATCATCATTGATAGACCGATATGTTACGTTTAGTAATGGTCCGATCGTCAAATAAATTATAGTCTTGTCGAAAATCTTTCTTACATACTAGCGAGACCGAGGCTCATTCCAAATAATATGTTGACAGGATACCTATTATACTAACTCTAGCCGTTCAACCCTTTAGACCACGATATTTTCGACCCCGCTAACCCGTGCACTTTTTTCGATGGCCCTACACAACTATACGACCCAAGTATTTATGTAATAAGAGAGGGAATTGGACTTTAATCTAATAATTATTTTGGTGAGCCAAAGTAAGGGATTTCGGCCATCCATGAGGAACATGCATGCTTGGGGAAGGGAGACCATCTACGTCCAAGCCGCCCCAATTTTTCCCCATTTGGTCGACGCTTGAGTCAACTATGAGGGGGAATGTTGACTAAAGCAAGGCCAGCGACGGCCACGTTGCTTCGGAGTAGACCGCCAGCAAAAGCCCAAGATCGTGCAAATTGAGGGCACGTCTCCCCCACCTGTCCCTCGACCACGCTGCCACCGAAAATTTGCATGCATTGACTGAGTTGGTCAATTAAGTGAAGGAACAAAATAGCTCATAAAAGAGAGCAAGAGAGAGAATAACCGAGCAAACCAAGGCAGAGAGAGAGAGAGAGAATGCAGCGAGCGAGAGTGAGAGGGAAAGGAAGGAGACCGTCCCTTTTGCCCGTGCATGCACGCCGTTGACGCCGCTCGCACTTGCTGTTGTCGAGCTGTGTCCGTGACCGCGAGCTTCTCGATTTGTTGTCATCGACACCACCAAAACTTAAGGCAAGTGAAAGTCTACTAGCCTATGTAATGCAATGCTGTTGCTGTATGATGTAGTGCAGTTAGATATGGAAATACTTGAATTTGGATGTTGGATATTGAATTTTAGGATGATTGAAATGGATCGGGTTTAGGAAATTGAAGGACCTTTATGAGTAGTTCAAGTAGGAACTTCGATTGGGCATTACATCTTGCGGCGATAAAGGCTAATGAATTTTGTTTGAAAACAGTTTTGGAAATCTTTCAATTTATGTCAAAATAGTTATACACTATGATATAGTTTCAAGTGTTCGAAGGAATATATCGTCTACAGCTTTGGAAACCTTTCAATTTGTGTCACAACTTATATATACTATGATATAGTTTTCAAATGTTTAAAGGAAAGTATCGTGTTTTCAATTTTCGAACCTTTATAGAGAGTATTTTAAACTATTCAAGTTTGGATTGAAATCTGAACTTATCGACCTACCGATTTCCAATTGTATTTGTGAAAATGGACTTTCGGGAGAAATTCCAAGGGATTCTCCATATTGTTGTTTTGAAAATACTTTGGCATTGAAATGATTTGGTGGCTATACCATGGCTGAGATGTTAATGCTGCCGTTGGACCCTCGGGTCGACGATGCCCCGGGAGTCGGGTTGCCCACAGGATCGTAAGGGTCGATGCCTTTGGATGCCTGGGGTCCGCAAAGCCCTGGAGGTTCCCCGAGAGTGTCGGGATGCCCGGATGTATGACAATATGTATTCTGAAGGGTAGGGGCAACCATTGCCGTGGTTAGTCCCAGAGATTTCTCGTGATGCTGGGTGAGGTGCAAGATGCCTAGAGGTGAGACATGACACGCTCAGGCTGCTCGATGGCTGAAATATGGAACCAGAGGCTTTCGTGACGCCAGGTTGGGTGCGAATGCCTAGAAGGACGCAAATACTGGTCCTTCGGGAGAAAAATCTTTTGAAATCTAAAATTGATTGTTTGGCTGAGTTGTGCCTGATTATGGGAGAAAATTGTGTAGCACGGAATGAGACGCGTCATAACAATTTGGTCTTATAATTGGGACCCCTATGATTGAAATAATGTGTTCTGATTTTGAAACTATACTTGTTATTACTTGGAAAAGTTCCATTGATTGGATGCACACTTATTCCTTTGATTATATGTTTTGTCTATCTTGTATGAAATTAGATTGTGATGGTTCTGCGTGATATAGTTTAGTGGATCTTTCACTGCTGGGTGGTTGTACTCACTCCTTTCGGAGACAAACATTTTAGACTAGATAAGATGCCTCTGCTGCCTGTACCTCCCGGAACATTCTATGGAGTCTTGATCGACTTATAGTGTGAACAGTCGAAACATCATCACCCTGGGGTGCGAGGACTAACGTTCGTACGGGTGAAGGTGGTTTTGTTGTTCGATGTCAGACTTCCCACCGGCCCTATACTTCAAGAATATATCGCCGTATTTGTCCGTTGGCATGGACGAACGCTGGGGCTGCTGCCACCACCATCAGCAGACGGACTGAGTGACTAGATATGATCGTGAGATGGGGCCAGTAGAGGAAAGAAATTTTTGGACGCCGACACTAAACGATGGACTTTATGTTTGTAACTGTTGGAAATGTTGGGTAACTTTTGAAGTGTAGCCAAGTATAGAAATTACGGCATTTTGGTGTACCGACAAGTGATTTCCATCTAGTTTATGTAAATAAAAGTGTCCGGCTATTACCTATAAAAGTGTTTAGTTGGTGTGCATTGTTTTCTGAATATAGGGAAGGGAGTTGTTGGATATGCTTCCACCATGTTTTGCGCAGGGACCAATAGAAAGGATATAGACCCCCAGAACTCATGGATTTACCGAAATCCTTTGGTATCAGAGTATCAGACTTTCAGGTTGAGAGAAAGTTGGTGATATGTGGTGACCCTAATGGATCGGGGGCCGTCGGGGGGTGCCACAACCACTATGATCATGCTAGCAATCTCGTGAAGACAATCCGCCGTATCCTTGATGTTTTAGTCACGGCCCGAACTAGAGATAATTCATTTTCTTTCTCATGTCTCTAAGACATGAAACAAACGCCCACTTTCTCTCTATTCGTAGCAACCTTTTCGAAGACATTTCTTTTTAAAATTTCTTCACAAATCAGCAACTGTTGCTAATCGTGGGATCAGCAACCATTGCTGATCCTCACTCTCATGCATGATTTTGTGCATGTGCACGAAGCTTCAAATTTTTTTATTAGTTATTATTATTAAAAAGGAAACACACATATCATTGATTAATTAATTAATTAAATGAATAAATAAATATTTAATCAATCCCCTTAAAAATAAAAAGAACATAATCTTTATATGTACATTTGGAATACGTTAATATATATTCACTTTTGGCATGTATGTGCATCATATGCAGATAGGCTCGTGACTATAATATAAATAAAATTAATTCTCATTTTATTTAATTTCAAGTCGACACAATTCGATTACAATAATTGCAAACACATTTGCAACATTATTTCTCTCTTGTTCCATGTTATCCTAATTGTTTATGGTGTGTGACATCCCTAAGTTCATCACTAAGCTGGTAGTAAGATTTATACTAACACATTAGTACTTCCAAAGGAATTAATTGTCCCAATTAATCTTTGGGGTCCTACAAGCCATGATTGACATCTAGCAATATGTCATGGCTACCCAGATAATATGAATATTTTAAGAACATAATGAGCCTGTCAGCTTTGATTACAGTATAATTCAATCCTTCTGTCTTACTATGTCCCAATCGAACAAAAGACCATGGAATATTCGTCAAGTCACCAATTCAATTATATGCACAAATCTAATTGACATGCATTTTAGTTGAGACATAAATAATTTATTCTTGATAACAACCCCAGCCGAGGATTTCAATGCATTGTCATAATTAGATCACATAGGACATCATTATTATACCTTGCATGTAATAAGGAGACAGATTCCACATTGCATACACGTGCAACTTTGTATATGAACAAAATATGACCATCAGGTACAAAGACGGATCAACGACCTGGCATTACGTGCACCTATGAACATAGTTGTTCAACACACAAGTTAACACTGTGCCTCAGGTCTAAGGATTATTTACACAATACCAAAGCATGAACAAATAGATATTGACCATGCTAAAAGCTTCCATGTCGCTAATCGTTCCATATGCGTCACATTCAGTGAACTTGTCTAATATAAACACTTGTGTTCTTAACTTAGGCATCATAATACCTAATGACTTGTGACTCATCATTCCCTTAAGTATCCAATACTTAATGGTGAAGTTATGAACACACTGGTCTCAATAGGATTATTAATATTCACACAATAATCTATCGACCAGGAACGATTTAAAGATTCAGTTTAACTATGAACCCGTCACATATATTCTTAACATCTCAAGAATAGGTCTAGTTACAACTGATCTTATGAAATCATTCATAATATAAAATAATTGGACAAATGAATGAATACGTCATTGCCATTAATTAAATAATAATAATGATAGTACAACTGAAATTCTTAACATGTAACTATTACATAGTAGCTTTAGGGCATACATCCAACAATCTCTCACTTGCACTAAAGCCAACTTATCTGGTACCTCAAACCCATTTTGTCAATATGCCTTTCAAAAGAAGACTAAGGTAAGGCCTTAGTGAAGGGATCTGCCATGTTTTCCGCTGAGGCAATTTTTGCAAGACGATATCACCTCTCTCAACAATTTCTCTGATGAGATGGAAGCGTCTCTCAATGTGCTTGGACTTCTGGTGAGACCTTGAATCCTTAACTTGAGCTATCACCCCATTGTTGTCACAAAATAATGTAATCGGTTGCTCAATTGAAGGAACGACTCTAAGTTTAGAAATAAACTTCTTCATCCAAGCGGCTTCCTTTGCTACTTCAGAAGCGGCTACATACTTTACCTCAGTGGTGGAATTAGCAATTATGCTTTGTTTATAACTTTTCCAACTAATTGCGCCACTATTGAATGTAAAAACAAACCCAGATGTAGACTTATAATCGTTAGGATCTGATTGAAAATCAAAATCTGTATAAACTATAACTTTAAATTCTCATTCTCCATATATCAAGAATAGGTCTTTATTCCTTCACAAGTACTTAAGAATATTCTTGATTGCTATCCAGTGCTCTTCTCCTAGATCAGACTGATATCTGCTAGTAATACTTACAGTATGTGCAATATCAGGTCTAGTACATAGCATAGCATACATTATGCTTCCAATAGAGGATGCATATGGTATCTTCGCCACTCTCTCTCTTTCTTCAGGAGTGTTGGGACACATCTCCTTAGAAATACGGATTCCTTGCCTAAAAGGCAATAATCCTCTCTTGGAACATTGCATGTTAAAACGTGTTAACACTTTGTCTATGTACGTAGACTGTGAGAGGCCAATCAATCGTCTTTATCTATCTCTATAGATCTTGATACCTAAAATGTAGGTTGCCTCTCCTAAATCGTTCATGGAGAATTTCTATGACAATAATAGTTTTATCGATGATATCATCAGTACATCATTCCCAATCAAAAGTATATCATCAACATACAAAACTAAAAATGCAATTGCACTCCAACTGATCATCTTGTATATACAAGATTCATCCGGATTTTTGATGAAGCCAAATGATTTGATTACCTCATCAAAATGGATATTCCAACTTCTAGAGGCTTGTTTGAGTCCATAAATGGATCTCTTAAGCTTACACACATTTTGTTTTTCACTATTGGATTCAAAACCCCGTGGCTATTCCATATAGATGTCCTCCTCGAGAAAGCCATTTAGAAAAGCCGTTTTGATATCCATCTGGAATATCTCATAATCTAGGTGTGCATCTATAGCCAACATAATCCGAATGGATTTTAGCATGGCCACAGGTGAGAAAGTTTCGTCATAATCAATTTCTTTTTTCTGACGATATCCTTTCACTACTAGCCATGCTTTGTAAGTTCCAATTTGACCTTCAGCATTCAATATCCTCTTGAAGATCCATTTACAGCCAATTGGTATAATACCATCAGGCAAGTCAATTAAGGTCCAAACTTCATTGGAATATATTGAATCCATTTCGGAATTCATGGATTCTAGCCATTTACTATAATCAATGTCTGACACCGCCTCCTTATAAGTTTTAGGATCACCAGGTAAATCACTATCATTCACAATGAATAATGGTTCAATATGATTAACCGAGTGTCTATAACGAGCAAGTGGGCGAGACGTTCTTGCACTTCTCCTAAGAGATTGTGTATAAGAAACTCCCACTAAATAAGAGATTGGTATCTAAACTCGGTTGTTTGGTACTTCATTATTTTATTCTTGTAAGACTATTTTCCGCCCAGCACCACCTTCTTGGATGAACTGATTCTCTAGAAAAGAAACATGCTTGCTCACCAAAATTCTTTGGTCTGAATGAAAATATAAATAATAACTAAGAGTTTCCTTTGGATATCCAATGAACCGACCTTGTTCAAATCTTGCCTCCAATTTTTCCATTTTCAGCTTTTTTACAAAAGTTGGACAACCCCAAATCTTAATATGATTAAGACTAGGTTTCCTACTATGCCATATCTCATAGGGTGTAGTTGGAACATATTTGGACGGCACTCTGTTCAATATATATATAGTTGTCTCAGGGGTATATCCCCAAAGGGATATTAGCAAATCGATGTAACTCATCATAAATCGCACCATATCTAATTAAGTATGATTTCTTCGTTCAGATACACCATTATATTCTGGAGTTCCAAGAGGTGTCCATTGTGATCAAATGTCATTCTCTTTAAGATAATTCAGGAATTCAGTACTAAGGTATTCACCTCCTCGATCCGATTGAAGAGCCTTAATACATTTTCCTGTTTGCTTCTCAACTTCAGTCTTGAATTCCTTGAACTTTTCAAAGGATTCAGATTTATACTTCATGAGGTATAAATAACCATACCGTGACTGATCATCGGTGAAGGTAATGAAGTAATTATAACCACCTCTAACAGTTTCATTAATTGGTCCACATACATCTGTATGTATTAATCCTAATATGTCAGCAACTCGCGCACTATATCCCACAAAAGGCACTTTGGTCATTTTTCCTAGAAGACATGCATGCCTAACAAGTCGAGTATGACTCAAAATTTGATGGATCAATGTACCTATCATTACTCAACTTGTTAATTCTGTCTTCTCCAATATGACTTAATCGGAGATGCCAAACATACTTTTTATTTTGACTATCTCTAGGGCATTTATTAATTATGGCATTTATATCAATTCTATTTTGCTAATTGACATCAATAATCGCATTACCAGACATTGTAATAGTATAAAGATTATTGGTTAATAAGCTATAACCAACACATCTTCTATTATGATAAATAGAACATACATCATTAGTAAAAGAAAATTCATAATTCTCTTTACCCAAACGAGGTATAAAGATGATGTTCCTAACATCATTCTTTTAATGCAAATAGTTCTTTAAAACCAATACATGTCTAGAAGGCAAACATAAATGAAAAGTCCCTATAGCTAACACGGCAACTCTTGCTCCATTGGCAAATGTCAAGACAATCTCATTTCGCCCTAGCATCCTGCTTGTTTCCAGATTCTGCAAAGACATACAAATATGTGAGTTGCAGCAGAATCTAGAACCCATGAGCTGGATTCAACACTAATCATAAGATTAGTTTTAATAAGCATAGACACCATACCTTCATAAGGTTGGTCCTTGGGCTTGACCTTCAAGCTCGCGAGGTACTTCTTACAGTTCCTTCTCCAGTGCCCCTTGACACCATAGTAATGACATTTCCCTGTATCAATCTTGGGTTTTGGTTGCACAATAGGTTTGACAGGCTTTTTCCATTTCTTTTTCTTTAAAACAGTCTTACCCCTTGAAGAAGCCTTAACCATACCCACTTGGTCTCGTGTTGTGTATTTCCTTCTCATAAACTACCAACATGCTATGTAACTCAGCGAGAGTTTTCTCCATCTTATACATGTAGAAGTTTTGGACAAAACCAGAGAAGGAATCGGGTAAAGATTGGAGGATCAAATCCACAGCTAACTCGTTGCCCATAACGAGATTCAACCTAGCCAATTCTTCAATGTGCTAGATTATTTTCAAAGCATAATCATTAACTGATGATCCTTCAGCCATCCTCATACAGTACAATGCCTTAGATATCTCATATCTAGAGGTTCAACCATTCTCATCAAAGTATTCCTTTAAGTGCAAAATGATCGATCTAGCATTTTTCATAGATTCATACTTCTTCTGTAATTCATTATTCATCAAAGCAAGCATATATGACCTAACTTTTTAGTCATCGTCACGCCACTTATCATAAGTGACATGCTTCTCTTAGGTCCCACCCTCAAGAAAGGAGGTTGGCATCTTTTTATCAAGCACATACCCAATTTTTTCTGAATTGAGAACAATTCTCAAATTCCTCACCCAATTAGTGAAATTGGGTCCAGTCAAACAATTCTTGTCAAGTATGGAAGCGAGTGGGTTTGTGGTCACCATTTCAGAGTAATAATATATATGTTGTAGAAAATAAATTGTTAGTCGTTGTATCTTTCTAAATAACTATTTCATTTTAGCCTTTAAATGAAATAGATCCTCCTACTAAATTTATATTCGAATCCCATACTCCTTAAGATGGGAAGCGGTAATCTTTGTTGGGTAAAGATTACTAGTGGGGATTGGAGTCGCACTAGCCCAAAGCCCACCTCACCTAGCAGTTATTGGTGTTCTATGAACTTAGTGAGTGAACCAACTTATTCAACGCATCATATGCGAGTCCCAATCATAACTTCGGCCTCTAGACCATGAAAGCCTCACATAACAGTTATTAGCATCATGATCATAGTTAAGTCTAGCACATTGTCTCATGTAAGTATTGAAAACACAAACGATTTCCTCACTTAACAGTTATTAGAAATCATTTGGCTTCAACCCCACAACATCACATGCATAATGGAGTGGTCCAATATTATGAATGATAATTAACCCCTATGTATGCATAACCGATCACTTAACCACTATAATATTGAATCAAACCATGACGATGGAAGGCCACGAGTCCGAAACCCGTTTCGATTTGATATTATTAATAAGGAGATTTGGGTCGTTATTAATGGTCTCACTTTACACATTAACCAGTTTAACATGCACGATAACATAAACACAATAAATAAATAGATATCACATAAACATCTATCCTACGTGATGGTCATGGAATTATGGTTCAATGGGTCTCGGGCCAAAGAGACTCATTTAGCAATTTTAATGTTTTAATAATAGACCTGCCCTTCATTTCTTCTTGAATCTTTGAACTCTTCAAAGACCGGGCCCATAAAGCTCACTGGCTTAATGGCTCCTCTAATGGCTATGACGACTTGACCCGGGGTAGTACAGAGGGATGGATTGAGATCGCCTTGGTAGTACGCGGGTGAGGCCAAGGACATGTCTCCCATCCCACATTGCTTAGGGGGAGGACATGTCTCCCGTCCCACATTGCTTAGGGGGAGTCATAGACTAGTTTATAAAGGCTTGGGTCACTTTAATCTGTATAACGCGTTTTAAAGCCGTGAGGACTTAATGTCCAAAGCGAACAATATTATACAGTGGGCCCGGGTCATTACAAATGGTATTAAAGTGGACTCTCGACCGCGTGTGGGGGCCATAGCGAGGACTCTGTGCCTTAAAGGGGAGAATGTGACGACCCAGACTCGGGACAGTACGGAGGGATGGACTGAGATCGCCTTGGCAGTATGCGGGTGAGGCCAATGACATGTCTCCCATCCCACATTGCTTAGGGGGAGGACATGTCTCCCGTCTCACATTGCTTAAGGGGGAGTCCTAGGCTAGTTTATAAAGGCTTGGGTCTCTTTAATTTGTATAACGCATTTTAAAGCCGTGAGGACTCAGTGTCCAAAGCGGACAATATTATACAGTGGGCCCAAGTCGTTACAAATGGTATCAGAGCCGATTCCGGACTGCGTGTGGGGGCCACAGCGAGTACTGTGCCTTAAGGGGGGAGAATGTGATGACCCAAACCCGGGGCAGTACGGAGGGATGGACTGAGATCGCCTTGGCAATACGCGGGTGAGGCCAAGGACATGTCTCCCGTCCCACATTGCTTAGGGGGGAAGTCTTGGACTAGTTTATAAAGGCTTGGGTCCCTTTAATCTGTATAACACGTTTTAAAGCTGTAAGAACTCAGTGTCCAAAGCGGACAATATTATACAGTGGGCCGGGTCGTTACAAATGGTATCAGAACCGACTCCCAACCGCGTGTGGGGGCCACAGCGAGGACGCTATGCCTTAAGGGGGGAGAATGTGACGACCCAGACCCAGGGTAGTACGAAGGGATGGACTGAGATCGCCTTGGCAGTACGCGGGTGAGACCAAGGACATGTCTCCCATCCCACATTGCTTAGGGGGAGGACATGTCTCCCGTCCCACATTGCTTAGGGGGGAGTTCTCAGTTAGTTTATAAAAGCTTGGGTCCCTTTAATCTGTATAACGCGTTTTAAAGCCGTGATGACTTAGTGTTCAAAGCGGACAATATTATACAGTGGGCCTAGGTCGTTACAATGGCTCCTCCTCTCTCGTAGAATTTACATCAACAATTGATATACTAAACTATGCTAAAATTACACTTCATAAAAATAAATATAAAAGGAAGGACGTAGCCTCCATTTAATAATTACAACCCCAAAAAGAATACCTGTAATCATCATACATTCATTTATACAACAATCATAATGATTAGGGATTTTTCCATGATCACCACCCTTCCTTACGAGCCATAAATTCAAAATTTAAAGCTCTAGAAGGCAAAAACAAAATTCTGCATTTAATTAAATTTAAAGCCGAACAACGCAAACCATGCCAAGAAATCAAAATCGATGAAACAAATTTCACGAGTATGATTCCGAATGGAAGTTGTGTTGTCAACTTTAAATTCACAATCGCGAATCATTCGCAAAATAAAAACACAAAGTATAACAAGTTACGAATTTTTGATTCAAAATTGATTTAGTTCTAATTTTTGCTTAGTTGATTAAATTTATCACATAAATTAATAAACTTTTATAGGCCACATAAGAGCAAGAGATTCTCTTAACAAAAATAAATTTGCCATTAAAACGCAAAAATATCTTTGAACTATAAATCAATTAAACGCACGAAAAATGCCTAAGGTTGGCTCTAATACCACTGTTGGGATTTCATGAATTATGTGTATGTAAAATTAAATAAAACACAGCGGAAACAAATATGATATATTTCTATACGTGATTCTCCGAAGGTGTTGTTCGTGTATTTTAATCAAAAATCTGAATTAAAAAAAAAAAAAAGAGTTAAACGAATTACCTCTCGAAACACACTTTAAACGAATTAGTTCGGACGTTCTACAATTCGAACCCCATAAACGTCAGACCTCTAGTTCAGACACACCAACAATGGACGTCGAATAGAAGAGAGAACTTTCGGATAATCACCACTATGATCGTGCTAGCAATCTCATGGACACAATCTGTCGTATCCTTGATGTTTTAGTCACGGCCCGAACTAGAGAGAATTCCTTTTCTTTCTCGCATCTCTAAGACACGAAACAAACGTCCACTTTCTCTCTATTCATGGCAACCTTTTTGAGGACATTTCTTTTTAAAATTTCTTCACGAATCAGCAACGATTGCTGATCATGGGATCAGCAACCGCTGACCATCATGTTTCGTGCATGTGCACGAAGCTTCAATTTTTTTTATTAGTTATTATTATTAAAAAGGAAATGCACATATCATTGATTAATTAATTAATTAAATGAATAAATAAATATTTAATCAATCCTCTTAAAAATAAAAAGAACATAATTTTTATAATTACATTTGGAATACATTAACATATATTAATTTTGGACATGTATGTGCATCATATGCAGATAGACTCGTGACTATAATATAAATTAAATTAAATCTCATTTAATTTAATTTCAAGTCGACACAATTCGATCACAGTAATTGCAAACATATTTGCAACATTATTTCTCTCTTGTTCCACATTGCCTTAATTGCTTATGGTGTGTGACATCTCTAGATTCATCACTAAGCTGGTAATAAGACTTGTACAACACATTAGTACTTCCAAAGGAATTAATTGTCCCGATTAATCTTTGGGTCCTACAAGCCATGATTGACATCTAGCAATATGTCATGGCTACCCAGATAGTGTGAATGTTTTGAGAATATAATGAGCTTGTTAGCTTTGACTACAGTATAATTCAATCATTCTGTCTTACTATGTCCCGATCGAACAAATGACCATGGAATATTCATCAAGTCACCAATTTGATTATATGCACAAATCTAATTGACATGCATTTTATTCGAGACATAAATAATTTATTCTCAGTTACAACCCTGGCCGAGGATTTTAATGCATTGTCATAATTAGATCGCATGTTCTATTATACCTTGCATGTAATAAGGAGACAGATTCCATATTGCGTACACGTGCAACTCCGTATATGAACAAAATATGACCATCAGGTACAAAAACGGATCAACGACCCGGCATTACGTGTACCTGTGAACCATAGTTGTTCGACACACAAGTTAACACTGTGCCTCAAGTCTAAGGATTATTTACACAATACCAAAGCATGAACAATTAGTCATTAACCATGCTAAAAGCTTCCATGTCGCTAATCGTTCCATATGCTTCATGTTCAGTGAACTTGTCTAATACAAACACTTGTGTTCTTAACTCAGGCATGGCAATACCTAATGAATTGTGACTCATCATTCCCTTAAGTATCCAATACTTAATGGTGAAGTTATGAACATACCAGTCTCAACAGGATTATTAATATTCACTCAATAATCCATCGACCGAGAACGATTTAAAGATTTAGTCTAATTATGAACCCGTCACAGATATTCTTAATGTCTCAAGAATAGGTCTAGTTGCAACTGATCTTATTCATAAATATAAAATAATTAGACAAATAAATGAATACGTCATTGCCATTAATTAAATAATAATAATGATAGTACAACTGAAACCCCTAATATATAACTATTACATAGTAGCTTTAGGGCATACATCCAACAAATTTCTCTCTGACTCGTTTCTTACTCAAAGGTGAAATTATCTTTTTCAAAAGCCGCCACCATATCTCGCGATTAATAAGTAATTATTTATGACAAAAAAGTGTAATTATAAGGCATCACCAAAATTCCTCGGTTACAATTGCATTGCTATCGACACGCTAGGGTCCGTAGTACAAGGGACTGTTCATAGCAAAGTTATTACGACCTTTCTTGTCAAGGAAGACATCAGTTATAACTATCTTGGACTGGGACAATGCCTCCAGAAGAAATTTTCCTCACCAAAGGAACAACAAAAGGGTATGTACGACTTAATTGTTGTCGACTGGACATATTATTTAATTATGAGAAAGAAATTAAAGAAAAGATGACCGCGTATATCGTCTGAATTTTGTTCGAGGCTCTTTAGTCCTGTACTTACCAATTAGGTCGGTTGTGAGGATAAAACCAAACGCCGTACATGTGGTGAAGGATGAAAAAGAAAAGAAAAAAAAGATGGATGAAGAACTAGCGAGGAAAACAAATGTTGTTCGATTCCACCCCAAAATCAACAAATTTGTGAGTGCCGGATACCCTAGATCCCAAAACTTGATGGGAGTAGACACTTAAGTGATAAATTTTTAAAATGTACACTTAAGTACCAAAATCAAATAAAAAAGGGACATTTAAGTGTTAACTATGAAAAATTTCAGCGAAATTGCTGACATGACTTTTTTTGACAAGATTTTTATACTGACGTGGCAACTCTTTTAAAAAAGTAATGCACATAGACACTGAGGGTACGAAAAAACGTCATTTTTGGCACTTAAATGATTACAATTTGCAAAACTTGACACTTAAGTATTCACTTTTAATCACGAGCAGCACTTAAGTAATCACTTACACCATAACTTAACACTTAAGTGATTTTTTTTTTTAACCACGATTGATACTTAAGTAAACATGGAAGGCGATGTCATTTTAGACAAGGATTGTTAAGTGGACATTCTAGTGAGTCATGTAAAACTGTTTTATTATTAAAATAACGCTATGTCGGATTTCTGGCAAACTCGTTAGAGTTAGCACTCAATTGTCCATTTTTTTTAAGTGGCATTTAAGTGTTCATTTTGAAATTTTTGGCACTTAAGTATCCGCTTGTGTTATGTTTTAACACTTGTGGTGTACTTTAACCACAAATTTGTCCATTATCACGGCAGCCTTGTCCTTCGACATAGCGATGCACACGAGTCAGTAGTCGTTGGCTTCTCCACCAGATCGTCCATCACCGCATACTTCACTAGCTCTTTCACGTAATCACTCTCCCCAGCTGGCACTTCAACGAAATTTACTCCAGTCCATGATGGCATCGCACTGAGGACATTAATTTCACGGAAAGGCCGTGGGTGACCCTCCTACCGTAATAAATACAATCCTTAGTTGCGCACATGTAGTAGTAGGGTTGCCGTGTGATGAAGATGGTGAAATCACTAGGCAGTAAAAGGTTGGCGAATCTGAACTTCAAAAGGCTCTGCTTCTTGTGGGGCATCATGTAGTACATATAACGTAGCTGAATTGGTCCTAGTTACTCTTCGGGGCAGAGTGGAAGAAGAAAGGAGATTCTCGAATGAGGAAAAGGGCCCAATGACTTCAAAAGAATTGAACAAATCCTAAGTCCTCAACGCTTTTGTAAAAGATTGCCTAAGCTGCCGTCCATGGAATGGGCTTTCCTGGCTTGAGTGTGCGCGAGAGTGACCATCGGCAAGGCGTGGACGTGGAAGAAGAAGTCCACAGAGCCTTTTCCTAATTCTACAAAAACTATTCTTTGCTTGCTCTTGTTTACCGTGTGCTTCAACTTCAACTTTGTTGTTGTCTTCATTATCTCCTTCGGTGAGCAGGGTCTGTTATGCTTCTTTGTTACTGGGAAGTGGACCCATCAAATGGGTAGGTCAAGCCAAAAATAGTTCGATCCAAATAGATCCATTTAACCCATTTTGATCCATTTGTGACTTATATCCGACCCCAACAATCTAGGAAAATTTATACCCAAATTGAGATGAGAAATTTGACCAAAAAAAGGAAAAAAAAAAAACTGAGATGAAAGTGCAGAATGAGTGAGAGAGAGAAAGAGTAAAGAAAGGGTTATAGAGGTGGGTTGGGTCTAATTAAATTGTAAATCCATTTCTAATCCATTTAACACCCATATTATGCTGGGCTTTACCATTTTAAATTAATATATAACCCATTTATTGAATATAAATAACCCATGCAACAACTTAGCTCGTCACATATGGATTAAGAAATAGATTTATGACCAATTTTTACAGGTCTAATGAAAAGTATAGATCATTGGAAATGAGACAGCGAAGGGTGCATCATACATTGTTTAGCCTTATCATCTCGAAAAAGAAAAATCAATTAATGGATGATGATGGAGAAAAGGGAACTGGGAGGTGTTCATGAATTTATATATGAATGTTTCCGAGGAAATTGATGAGATTATGATTAACCAATCATATCGACCTTGATAGATCTTGACTTTTGTGGATGTCAATTTTGTCGACGAGTATTTCAGAAGCACTTTTAAGCACTTAATTTAGAAAAACGCATTGTTTCCAATTTTTTTGGTATTTCAGAGACTTTTTTTTTTTGGGTTGAAATTTCAGAGACTTTAGAAAGCTTTAGAAATATGCATTTCAGAGGCAAGATAGATAGATCCTTGAGATTCATTGGCCTTTTTGGTTCTTGACGAAGATTTGGAGTGAAGTTTTGTTCCTTAGGCTACGTTTGTTTGAAGTATTTTTTTTATTGGAAATTAGTTTTCCAACTTTTTGGTACTTAGATGATTGGAAACCACCGATTTAAGAGAAAAGTTTTTCATTAATTGAAAACATGAAACTTAGATTAAAGGAAAACAACTTCCCTATCTGACAAAAAAAGAAATTACTTTCATTTAATCACCAAATAACTGAAAATTAACAATTTCTCTTGTAAACGATTTTCATGGAATATATCTTTTTATCATGATTTTTTTTTAGTGAAACAAATGCACCATTAATAAAATATGAAATTGAATAATTTTTGTGTAGTTCAAAAATTGGATGCAAACGACCCACTGATGTATAGTGCACTTAGTACGAAATTGACAACACCCCGTCAAGGGTGCCTTCAGATCTCTTTTTTTTTTTTTTTTTACTTTTTTTTTTTTTTTTTTTTTTTATGTATGTGTGGTAAGTCTAGGTATAGTAAAATTAAATTTATTTGCTTTTGATTTACAATAGCCTATTTTCTGAATTTAATTTATGTAGTATTTAATCCAATATAAAATTATTTTGGTGATAGTAAACTTTAGATTGCATAAAATCCATGAAAATGTGAATATAGTGAAAATAACACGCTAAACATGCTTTCATAATTTTTAGAGAAAATTCTAAATAAGAGCCTGAGTTTCACATTTTTTTTTCAAATAAGGGCATAAAATGAATCTTTATTTTTTTAATAAAGGTTTGAAGTGCTTTTATTTTCTCAAATAAGGATATGAAGTGATCTTTGGGCATGAAGTGGCCATGACAATCTTAAAGAAGGGTATGACCTCATCGACTGGTTAAGTCATTTAAATCATTTCATTTTCTTTCTTTTTTACTTTTTTGGTCTTTTTGTCAAACTCAAAAAGACAAAAAAAAAAAGGCTAAAACTTAAAAGGAAAAAGAAAAAGATAAAAGATAAAAAAAAAATACCCAGGTACACTAGCCATCCGTCAACTATGGTCGACGCCCCACCAGCGATGGGGCAACAGCCACACATGCAGGGGAAAGCCACCAGCCCTCCCACCTAATTAATTTCTCTTTTATTCCATTTTGAGTTTTTTTTTTCAAGAAAAAAAAATAGATGAAATGTCCTTAGTCAACTGAGAGGTTAGGCCATTCTTTAAGATTAATATAACTACTTCTGACCATCATTTAAAATAAGGTTCACTTCAATCCCTTAGTTGAGTTAGGTTCTTATGTGAAACAATATTTACTTCAAGTCTTTATTTGAGAAAATGAGGGCATTTCAGATCTTTATTTAAAATTTTTGCTAATTTCTATTCCAAGAGAGAATTTTCATGTTCATATGCCAATAAAGTTTTCATGAAAATATAAACATAATTTTCGTCTCCAATGAAAATGGAAATATAAAAACATTTTTGCTAACCTAATGGGTCATTTGAAATGTTAATTCGTAGGCTATAGACCATATGAATGACCTTAATTTTGGGCTGGAGGACTTTCCAATCATATATTTGATTGATAAGTAAAAAGCATGTACATTATCTACCTTTGTTTTATTTAAGTTTGCATGTGGACGATGATAATAATTTATAGTTTGTCAATCAAAGATATGGTAAATGGAAGTTTTCTTTTATCATAAATAGAAAAAAAAATAAGATCATGTATTGAGGAGAAATTACTAAAAAAGTTCTAGACCTATTACATTTATACCAATTCAATTTTAAACTTTTCGACGCTTTGCCAATGTAGCCTATCCAGCCAATTTTGGTCAAAAAGTTGTTGAACTATCAGCATTGATGTGGATAATTTTTTAATATTTTAAATATTTTTCTATTTTTTATGCTTGCTTTTCTTTTTTTCTTTGCTTTCTTTGTTTTTCTTGCAACTCCGAGCAGGCGACGTTGCCCCATCAAACGTTGTGAGCCACGGGTAAGGGCATGGGGACCCTTGCCCCAGATGCCAAGCCACAAAAAATAGAAAGGAAAGAAAAGATAAAAAAAAAAAAAAAAATTAAAAATTTTAAAAATTAAAAATTATTCATGTCGGCGTTGGCTATCCCACGTAAAATGACTGACATTTATATTAGCAATTTCCAATCAAAACTGGTTATATGGACTTTGTTGACAAATCATTAAAATGTTTATGACTCAATTAGCACAATTCAAAAGTTTGAGACTAAATTGATGTAAACACAATAAATTTACAACCTTTTTGTTAATTTTCCCTTTATATGAGATGGGTCTATTGCAACATTTGTGGGGGATACTTTGTACAAAAAAAAATGACATATTTTCAAGATTGCATATAAAATGTTATGAAATTATTTTAGGCTGGTGCCATTTCCACCCACTTATTAGTTCCTGACAAATTTTTTCACATTATGAATTAATTGTATTATCCTTGTAGGTCCCACTTTTGATTTGAGATTTTTTTTTAATTATTTTTCCTTGTTTTTCATTTGTTTCAATTTTTACTAGATATGAAACTATTCATACTCCTTTCAAACAATATTTATTAAGGTTAAATATAGGACCTACTCTTGTTTTAAGATTATTGCTTTCTTTCTCCTCTTCTTTTTTTGTTTTTTTTTTCCTTTTCATTCTCCATTTGAAACAAAATTTCTTTACCTCTTTTTTTTTTTTTAATAAAAAATTTTATGGGTAGATAGCTAACTAATTGTTTGACCAAAAAAGCTAATTATTGTGTTAATGAGTTGTGTATTTCTTTATTTTACTAGGATTTAGTACGTATTTCATTTTATTATAACTTTAGTATGTGTCATTATGTTTAATTTGTGTATTTCAACTACTCAATATTCATTTTTCCAATGAATCTAATCAGTAATTTATAATTTTATATTATATGATGCATTAAATATTTTCAGTAATCTTGATTCGGTCTTCTGTTTGTAGCAACATACTTCAAAAGTATAGTCAATCAAACAAGATCCGGTCTTTCTTCTTTGACGTTTAATAGAAATATTATGTTGATCACGATAATTACCTCCCCTATTGCAACCAAGAAGAAAATATTTGTCTCTCTTTGACCTTTTTATAGAAATAGCATAACCTTGAGTAAAAAGATGCATCCGCATTCTACTCAAAGGATCTTCTTGTATTAGAAAATTACCTAGTAAAGTTTTGAATGAACTTGTTGACGTGATTATTTGTTGTTCGCCATTCAAAGTGTCATCATCAACAAATACATTTAAATTAAAAATTATAGTCTTTCATAGTCATTGTAGTATACAAAATATAAATTGTGTATAATACATACATTAACCATTATATTGAAGTTGAAAAATTCATGATAGCGAGGATAACATAGGGAAATAAAGTAAATAATTTGCAAATAGAACTAACATTTCTTTAATTTGATATATGATTCGTGCTTGCTCAAAAGAATAAGTTTAGAAAAAGACAAATATGAAGGAAATGTTAAATGTGATGGGTGTGGAAGAAGTGACTAAGATAAAATTTAAGAGGGATGTGAGTAGTTTTGTCTTTTAGTAAAATTGGAACAAAAGAAATAGAACATGCGAGGAATAATCTTTAGTCAAAAGTGGAACTTGCAAGGAATGATATAGCTAATTTGACATGAATAGGGATGTCAGGAGCGGCAAAGCGAGTGGAAATAGCACAGGCCTTATTTTTGATATTATGATTTATTCGTGATAATTAAATGTAAAAATGCCATAAAAGAAGAGTTATAAGGTACGCTGCTGCTCCTCGGAAAGAAATTCTCGCCATGTGTAGGGGACAACCGTGGACTCCCAAAAACACCCCAGAATTCCGCCTCTAATTTAAAACCCGAAATCCCAAGAGTCTCTCCAAGAATCTCCGAATCTCTCTCTCTCTCTCTCTCGCGAAACCCACACGAAGAAGCTTCTGCAACTGACAGAGTACTGATCAAAGAGGCACGCCATAGATATCACTCAGCTGTGATTTCGAGTAAAGCCAAAACATACTCTCTCTCTCTCTCTCTCTCTCTCTCTCTCTCTCACACACACACACACAGACAGTAGAGGCGTGGCGTGCTCATTTGAATACGCAGGTTAGCTTCGTTATCTCATGTCTGAGGCTGGTTCATGTCTGAAGCTCTTGTGTAGTCGGGATACCTTGGTCATTTTTCCCAATAATTGATGGGTACCGACTTGATTTATGGATGACGTGGTTAACAGAATCGATCATAGTGTAGGAATCGTGTGGAAAGTTATGATCTTTATTTTTTGCTCTGTTGATTCAACTTTTTTTTTTTTGGTGACCGAGGATCCGCTAGAGCATGCTCTTATCAGCTTACGCTGAGTCGGGGTCTCACGGGCCTCCGCGATGGAGGACCTACAGTCCCTATACCTCGGGGAGAGCTGGCCCAGCAACCCACCACTTAAATCGCTAGCAGGGTTTCGAACTCTTGACCTCCATGCGTTGGAAGGGGACAACTTAACCAACTGCGCTGCCCTCGGGTGGGTCTGTTGATCCAATGTTGGTTCACGGGTTTTTTCATATGTGATTGGTTTGGTCTAATTGGAGTATTGAAAAACTCTCAAAGCCTTTTGTCTGATATCCAAAGTTTGGCCTCAATTTTTTTCGATAGTTTCTTACTTTGTTTTGCCTTAGATTTTCTTTTTATCCAGGCAAAGTTCAACCTTTTTTTTCTCTGTTTTTTTTTCTGATATTTGCTGTACTTTGCTTTCACACTCATTCATCGTTAAGAGCACCGCAAAACTTAAAAAATGAAAGCAAACCAAACAATCTCACACATGAAAGAGAAACAAGTCCCGTGATTTACGAAGTAAGTTGCAACAACGTTTGAGATACACGGGTCAAAGCCTCTACTTAACAGTCCGCATGAAGGACAGGGAGATTCTTGTTTGTGATGCTGGATGACCTTAAAGCATGAATAAGATATGCTGCCATGTACTGTCAGGTTCTTTTTCATGATAAACATATATCCAGCAATGTTAGAAAGTTCTGAGGAAGAGGGATGGATTGATTTTTCCAATGCTTCATGGAAAATCTGGAGGTTGATTGGTAACATTGTCCTTTCTTTATTCTTATTGCGTTTGGTGAATCCATGTTATGTACTTTTTAGGATCTTTTAGTTAAGGAAGTTCCCATTGCCTACAACCAAGCTTGTCAAAGTTCAATTTGGCTTTTATCTCAGTAATATAGGGAGGAAGGCTGTTTTTTAGATTGGTCTAATTCTCTTGACAGGTCAAGAACAAAAACAAGCATGGCAGCAACCAAGATGAGCTTGAAGCTTCTTGTTGACCAAGAAGCCATATGGTGCTTTTTGCTGAAGCTGGAAAGGACTTTGTGGATTTCCTTTTCCATTGCTTGGCCTTACCAGTTGGAACTGTTAATAGTTTCCTCACCAATGTAGGCACAACAGGTAGCTTAGTCAGCCTCTATAAGAGTATTGAGAATCTCAATGACATATATTTGAAACCAAACCAGAAAGAGGCTCTCTTGCACCCCAAGCTACCAAGCGCTACTGTTGTTATTACCTGAAGCTTCATCTTCTGCACCAACTAACTACTACAGATGCTCTAATACTTCAACTTCAAGCTGTAACTACTATGTCACTGATGCCCCCTCAGCAAAATGTCCTTATTGCGGTTGCAGCATGAGTACCAAACTTTCATGGGTTGTTGGACCAGCTGCTTCATCTTCTTCTGAGGCATCTGGCAGTGAGGGTGGTTATATGAAAGGCGTAGTAACATACATGGTGATGGATGATCTGGTCGTCAAGCCTATGTCTGCCATTTCTTGTATTACTCTCATAAACAAGTTCAATGTGCGGGAAATTGGGCATCTTGAAGAGAAGGTGACAGATTTTGGGATGGATGAGGTAAGGCATGCAACCCCGTTCTAATATTATATATCTATTTATTTATTTCTAGGCTTGAAATAATTATTTGCGTTTACATCATGTTCCAGGACATACTATAGTAACAGATTTAAAAATTAGCAGATGGATCCTAAATATCTCGCTAGAGAGACATATGCTTGTCTGCCCGATATGCATGCATCAAATGCATGATGTAGGTGGTGGAATTGTCGTACTCAAACATCAAAGAGAAAACCCAAGTAATGCCTTACTATTCTTGACTATAGTTCTACAAAATATGGAATACTAAGTAGTATTGTTAAGCAACTCTTTGTGCTTTATTTTGAGAAACTTCAACAGATGTGTTGCCCCCATCAGATTTCACTTTTGGCATTAGAAGTTACAAAAAGCCAAAAAAATTTTGCTCCTAAAGATTATGTAAAATTTGTAAAAAGTTAAGGAAAATCAAGTCTTGGTTTTCCCAAGGTGAGGAAATGATCAGACTTAAAGGTTGAATTTTTTTGTTCATGTAGTGTTGCCCATACAGTAGGCCTCTGTTGGCCTGTAGACTGTAATTGCACAAGTGGCCGTAGAGAGTTGTTCTCAGGTTTGGAGACTGACCTTGGCATATTGAACAATCGATACATTCTCCAGAAAATTTTAGCAGTGCTTCTGCATTATTGTACAAGTATCAATATTTGGAATGCCTAAAGCTATTGATAAGGGTCATGGTAACGAATGCCTGTGAGGCGCGCATTAAACATACTTTACTTGGAATGGCTCATTTTTTAAAACATCGATTGTACATAGCAAGATAACAGACAGTGCACTGGAAACTGTAAAGTTTGTTTAGTTGGATGTTTACTTGGTCTTGGGACACTCTTAAACAAATTTTCTCAAGAACTCCTGTTAGAAATTTCCGGTATATGAAACTTGTCTGATGGACTTCTGATGGCCATCATATTTTCGTTTGCAACGGTCCACTTTGAGTTGGTGGAATGTGCAGCTGCCTCATTTTGTTATTTGAAAGCAACTGGCGCCTAGCATACACACAGCCCACCTGTGCACGTTCAAATATGATAGCTCGATTACTTAAACCATCATCTCGTTGTGATAGCATCCTCGATCAATTCTGACAGGATAGTTTCTCTGAATTCTGCTATCTATTCAATCCATATCGTAACATAAGCTGAATGTGCCTTAGTTCAGTTTTGTTGTTTGGGTGTGCATGTTCTAAATGGATTACCTACATTTGAAGGAATGAAGAGCTGGATTCTGATGTTGAAACCCACTGTTTTTTAGCATGTGAAATTCATGATGAGTCTTGTAGACATTTATTATAGTTAGGGTTACTTTGTGGGGTTTGATCTGGACTTTGGAGCAGGTGGCTGGAATTAAGCTGCAGTATAAGACCAGTGGGTGATTGAGATTTTGAGCTGAACTGGGCTGTGATGGAGTTAAAGTGTGCCAAATTGCTTTGGATGGGGCTATCAGAATGGGTAATGATTTGCAAAGAGTGCTCCTGATGTCTAAGAAATTGCTGGGAATGGGGTCTTTGCAGTTAAAACTGGGTTGGAATATTAAGTAGGTCTAGGAAGGGATATTAAGTCTTTTATTGGAGAACTTAGTAAAAAATGGAGGATCATTGAATAACATGTATAAGCGATGTTAGTATAGCATGTTCTGATGATAATTTAGAGATTCCAGTGCGCTATTGCTGGGATATGCATTCCAACTTGCGCTACGAGTCTCTTCTGGTACGGTTGCACTGCTCACATTGCAAAAGGTTCAGTGATATTCTAGTCCAGCATGAACAGGGGCTAGCCTAAAAAAAAAGAACAAGATCCATTGTTGGATAAAATAATCTCTTCATGACAAGAGGTTCGTCAAAATCTGAGGAAATGAAGAATTTGCTATTGGAGGAGACTTTTTAGATCACTCCAGGGATGATAATTCATAGTTAAGGAGTAGTGTGCATCAGAATCTTTTTTTTTTTTTTCTAAATAAATCTTCACGAGTTGCTAGTTTCTTTACTTAAGATAGCTAATGAGGTCTGGAATTCAAAATTATGTTTGAGGACCTAATTCTCAAGCTTTTCAGTACCCTGACAATTCACTATCCATGGCCGAGAAATGTTCAGTAAAAGCTTCTGATTCTATTGTTATCTGGTCCGTAGGCCATAAAGCTGTTGAATGCTTCTTTGCACTCCAAGACGGTGCTCAGACATATTCTTAGTGGGGAGAAAGCATCTGGATGATGATACTTTTCAAGTTAACTTGCTTGTCATATTTCCTTATTAATAGCTTTATCTAATGCTTTTTTCAGTGATTATCATTTATGAGAATTTCGTCTTTAAATGTGTCTATCCCTGTCAAGCTACAATGGTTGTGTTTATGATTGGTGCTATGGAATCATGGGATATTTTCTCTCAAAAAAAGTATAGGAGTTAAGTTTCAATTAAAAGAAAAGAAGTAGAACAAATAAAGAAGAAGAGGAAAACATATAGACGGAAGAGGAAGGTGAGGGAAGCAACGATCGTCAATAAGTGGGCGGGGTCCACCACCACCCAGATTTGTCCAACTCTCTTTATTTCTTATGCCACGTTACTAATTGACGTCGGGTCATCATGACATGGTCTTAAGGCGAATTGCTAAGGATAAGCATGTGGGACCCAAATCCTAAACCGTCTAGATGGGAACGGATCTTGGTCCAATTCCGGAGGGATTGGTAGGGGTGAATTGGATCGGATTAGACTGACTCTTTTTTTAAATATATTTTTTAATTTCTTAAAAATAGCAATAAAACCTAAAATTAGCAGCAAGTCTTGAATATTTTAGATTTGTTTAATTTTTTTGCTAAGTGATAAGTTCCATGGGACGGGACTGGACTGGATTGGACCGATCGGTTGGTGCGGTCCAGTTCCCGTTCTAGGATTGTCCGGTCTAGTCTCCGGTCCCAAAAATTGAAAATCAGTCCTCCCAATATGGTTCCTGATTCCTAGGTGGAATTGGATTAAATCGGAACCAATCACCCCTATGAATTCTTACATTGGCGCTTTTTGCATCCCCATGTTCGAAAGTAGAGCAACATGAACCCCAAGAAAATAAGAAGAGGGAGTGGAAAAGACATCACTTACGAATGTGATAAAGCAAAAGGGATCTTTATCCGAGGTTGGGAAATTTATTTTTTTTCTTTTTAATTAGATCTCAAACCGATTTTAATTAGTTAAATGTCTTCTCGCATTTTGTTTACTAAATATATGATATAGTTTATTATATTTTTTAATTAAAGAAAATTATACTAAAGTGTACATTTTTTTACATGGTACAATCAAGTCCTTTACATTTTTAAAAATGCAATCTAATCCTCATTTTGCAATTTATGAAATTGAGTCCTAGATTTATAGCCATTTGAATCCGATTGCAGGAATTCCAAAATATTATGATTTGCTGCAAAATTAAGCATTATTTCAACCGTAGTTATGTAATAAAACATGTGGGCTTCGTCGATCATGGAGTATAAGTCCTGGTTATGACTACTGGTTGGAAAAAAAAAATTAAAATTGCGTCTTCTATGTCAAATTGAGTCAAGAAAAGTCAGTGAAAAGTTCGATTAATCATTTTTTTAATGCAGAAAATTTTTTATTCTCTTGTCTCTATATATTTAAACAAATCAATATTTATGCAAAAAAACATTTTAATATATTCATATAATGTGTTTAAACAAATCAATGTTTACGCGAGGAATATTGTAATATATTAATATAATGTGTTTAAGCATATTGTAAAAAAGTCAAAAGAATGAATACCGGAAGTTTGATTGTCAAAATGAAACTTAATCATGTTCATTGTCATCATCGGATTAGCCCCCTGTTGTTGACAATGAATTGTGTACCGTATGAACTTCCTCAAGAAGCACAACAGCGCTGTGCCACAGCGAAAAACTTGGCCAGGAAGGACCTGTCTCGATGATTTTCTTTCTGTCCCGTCCCCACCCAAAAGAAAAAGTGTCAACCTTTTGAATAGTCCCCGCCATTTCCGGAACTCTTGTATAAGAAAGGCAAAGCTCCCTGTCTGTGACCACGACTTGTGAAGAAGCAGCCTCACACTTGCAGGGTCAAAGCGACGATCTAGAGGTGCGCATTTCGTTATCACTTTGTGTTTTGTGAGCTCAGTTCACGATTTTTCTTTGTTCGCTTGAAATTACAGACAGAGAGCTGATTGACGCTCCTGTAAGATAGTGTTAGAAGAAACAACTTGAAGTGGACATTCTCTCGTTTTTTTGTTACTCGCATCAATTTAGAAGAGGCGTCTGCATGTCAACATGCCTCGCTGACGATTTTCCCCAACCGGAGTTGTTTTTAGTATTCACGTAGATGTTTCTTCATGAAACTTCTGCAGATTTGCATATTTCTCCATTTTCTCTTGCTTTCCACTGAGACCGCCTCCCGATTGTGTCTCTTTCATTCAGCTTGATTTGAAATATTTCGGTGAATTTGTGATGATCTGGCGTGATCAACGTGGACCAAAGCTCAGAGTCGTGACTGTCGAATAAACCCTCGTTAAATGAACTCAACTTAATTCTGATGTTAGAGACAATAGAATGAAAAAAGGAATCAATATCTCAGTACAAGATATGATTTAGAAAGCCACATCAAGAAAGTTTAAAAAATAGAGTTAGCAACATGATATCCTTTAAACTTCTTTTTCCGATTGAACTCCGTCTGTCATGAAGTGGGACCTATCGGAAATTCCATTTATTCTAACAAGGCACTACAGAGTAAGCAAGAAGAGCTAGCGGTCTAAACAACCAACCTCATTTTCTTTTTGCATAATGTGAAGAGGAGCTATAAATATCTTTCTTGAGAGACCGGCCTGCCCTTCGTCGTCCCAAATCCAATTCCAGTTCTTCAGAATGACTTTTGAATAACTTTCTAAGTCCTTTTCAACCCTTTCAATTAGTTACCCATTTTTGACCTCCCAAAAAAAAAAAAAAAAAAAAACTAGTTACCCATTACCACAGAGAATATTAGATTGCATAGTTTCCCGCCCGGTGCAATTGGCAGTTGGCCTACCAAGAACTGAATGAAGAAGAGAAGAGACTGGAACAAGATGGAAGCAAACCCTAGATAAAATTCTCATTACTGACGGGGAGGTAATAAATTGGTAATTTATTATATATACTTCATTGAATAGTGAGATGAACTTTTTTCTCTATTGTTGGATATATTTTGTAAAATTAAATTACATGCACCTGGCCAATCCGTATGGATCTAGGTAAATAACATAAATGAGACAGACTACACCAATATAATTACTATACAAATTCATTTGCAAGAATACAACAATCTCTCTTGTTCGTCTGCCTCCTCTTTAAGGAGAGCTATATCTTTTAACTCGGAGAAAATTACAGAGTTGGAATGAATCCTCATTAGTTACTGGAAGACAAATACAAGATCTGAACGTGCATGAACACATATACGATTCGTTCAAGTATTTTACCGGTTTTCAATTTGATTAACCACGTCTAATCTCCCCGAGATGATAACAACTGCTTTGGAGCACCTTGACTCTTCATTTGTTTCTGCCTTTTTCACTTCCCTCCGTTTCTTAACAATTTGGCCCTTAGATGGATAAGTACTGCCACTGCACATATGATGATCGGCCAAATCTCCATTGTATCTACTCACAAGGAGCATTGACATGTCTCATCTTCCTCTCTGCGTACAGTCACCCAAAGAATGGCGACAGACAAAGTGAGCTTGAAGCTTCTGGTCAACAAGAGCAACCGAACGGTGCTCTTTGCTGAAGCAGGCAAAGATTTTGTCGACTTCCTCTTCCACATCCTTGCATTGCCGGTGGGAACGGTGATCCAGCTTCTCACAAAAACCGGGATGGTGGGCAGTCTAGGCAATCTCTACGGCAGCGTCGAGAAGCTGACCGATGTGTACATCAAATCTTCCAAGAAAGACATTCTCTTGAAACCCAAAGCACCCTCCTGTGTCTCTGAAATCCCACTTATATTGCCTGAGACTTCTTTAGATTCAACGCCCAAAGCCTACTACAGGTGCCCTCAACGTTCGTATAGTAACTGTTCAAGCTATGTGGCAGAGGACCCTTCTGCAAAATGTCCCCAGTGCAATAGTTCCATGAATCAACCATTCACTCTTGTCAAATCACTGGCTGGTAACCCGGCGGCTGCAGCGGCATCAGCAACTGAATCAAATAGTAAGGCTGGTTTCGTGCAAGGGGTGGTTACGTACATGGTGATGGACGATCTGGAGGTGAAGCCAATGTCAACTATCTCGAGCATTACTTTGCTTAACGAGTTCAACGTGAAGGAGATTGGGCTGCTCGAGGAGAAGGTGGTCAGCTTGGGAATGGACGAGGTAAGCCCATGCCGTTCCTTACGATAAGGTTATATAAAGATTTTAGACGTGACTCCACTATTTATGTGGAAAATCTATTTTAAAGACGTATAAATTACAAATGAATTTTAATTGACGTGAGTTGTGTGAAAAAAGAAATTACTAGCTCCGTCCCATAAAAAATATTCTCAACAATTTTTTGGTATCTATCGGTTAATCAAAATTTTAGCTTTTGTACAATCATCATAGACGCTTGTGGAATAAA
Source organism: Eucalyptus victrix (assembly GCA_016097545.1). Taxonomy (NCBI): domain Eukaryota; kingdom Viridiplantae; phylum Streptophyta; class Magnoliopsida; order Myrtales; family Myrtaceae; genus Eucalyptus; species Eucalyptus victrix. The sequence continues at coordinate 24,171,770 of CM027844.1, forward strand.
TCAAGATCGTGTTCGCCATTAATACATGGCTTATAAAGCAAATGTCCTTTTTTAATTATTGATTTGTAATTGTGAAGGGCATAAAGCTATTGAGGACTTCATTTCACTCCAAGAAGGTTCTCACTGATGTCTTTCTCGATGACAAGTGAGAGAGATTGTGATAAAGTGGCTATATGTGTGCGTGTGGGGGACGTGTGATATATGAAGTATGTGGAGTGATATGTTCTGATTTTGTGAGAGTTTATGCAAGTCGTGCAGCGCGGGCTGACATTTTTAAGGTTTTCTTTTTTGTGTGGACGATTAGCAAGTTTATCGTCTCTTTTGGCGATATGATTGTATTAGTCTGGTTGTAAAAATGATGTGAACATGCTGAAGAAAGAATATAAGTCTCATAGCCAATAATGAATGATAAAGCATATGTCAGAAATGTGGAACCACTACAGACATGCCACTCGTAAAATTAACGGTGCTGGAGAACTTGGGGTGACTAATTTTAAAGTAATTCGAAAATGTCTCTGATAAGTTGGCACCTATGTCGTGGGGTTGGGTCCAACTAAGTGCCCAACTCTCAATCCATCAGAAGTTGTCCTTGATACTCTATTGCAAGCTCGGATATAGATGTGAAACAATAGCTTGATTCATCGCCTATGTGAGATCGGCTCTACTTTTTCTGAGCTTGAGTCATGCTCAAGTAACTGGATTAGTTTTTCGAGTTCACTTTGAGCTTAAAGATACTTGGCTCGGTCACCAAAAAAAAAAAAAAAAAAAAAAAAAAAAAAAAAAAAAAAAAAAAAAAAAAAAAACAAAAAAAAAAAAAAAAAAAAAGATACTTGGCTCGATCTACTCATAGGCCTAATCGAGCATACTAATTTTTATATAGATTTTCCTTACTATTTTAGTGACAAAAAATGCAAAATGTACTTATAATTCTACTTCTTACTATGTAATTACACTTACATTCTTTCATACATTTTTAAACATAAACAAAAAGGGCAAATGCAAGTGTTTCAAGCCAAACTGTGTTTGATTGAGCGAGAAAAAATAAAGTATGTTGAATTTATATACTTAAGAACGAGTCGAGTCGAGTTTGAGTAGGGAAAAAAAGTAATCAATCGAGGTTGAATCGAGTTTTGGACTTTGAGTTGGTCGAGCTCAAGCCCAACATGTGTCTGCTTGAATTGACTTGATTCAATTTCACCCCTACATACATTTGACTTAATTTGATCAAATATAATTATAGTAGTGATTAAAACATGATTTTTAGCCGACAAGACTTGATGAAGATAAAAACTCGATCTCTAATTGTGATGTTAACACTTGATTTTTAGCTAACGCATCATGTAAAGGTAAAAATTTGAGATATAGATTCTTGATCGCGACATGATCTACTTCTCAATCCAAAAGAGTCATTTAACACTGAAATTAACATAAACAGTTCATTTATATGTCATTTGCATTTTGATTTCAAAAAGTCAAAAAGTTAAATGTAATTGGTCAAACTTTGATAGAAAAATCAAACCTGGGTCAATTTTTTTTTTCAAACAAAAAATGCACCCAAACAATGACAATGTTGTCTCTACACTATCAATTTTAGAAAAAAAATCATAGTTTGACCTATCAATTGACTTTTTCAGTGCAAAGTCAACTTTTGGTTAACCTTTTTCCAAAAAAAGGAAAAACCCACAAATCAACTTATTTTTACTTAATTTGACTTGGCATCATAAATTTTACAAAAACTAATTAAGAATTGACTTTTCCCCAATTCAGGAATTTCGAAACCTAATCAACCAAAAAACAAAATTAGTTCGTTTCTAGTTGCCTTTTGAGAAATTTTTATAAGGTTAATTCCCTGAAAATCTCTAAACTGGTGTATTTATAACAAATTTACCCTAAATTAATCTAGATTCAAACCTGGTTTTGTCCCCGAGTTTAAAATTTTGGAATAAACATCTAGAGATTTCAAAGTCCCTTCAAATTTCACGGGAATCTTGTTTATTCTGTTTTTGAAAACTTTTATGTTTTATAATTTTGTAAACAAGCTCTTAATAATGCAAAAATTGTAGATTTCCCAGAGACTTAGTTGAAAACTGCTTTAGAGGCGGACGTCGGTGAGCTAGTGGTTTGTCAGAAAATGGTTAGCGATGGGCCAATGAAGACCCTAAAAAATTAGTGTGAGAGGGAGAGGGAAAGAGAGAGAGAGAGAGAGAGATATGAAAAATGGCTAGTCCCTTATTTTAGAGGGGAAAAAATGCATATATACTCCCTTTTATTTTAATCTTTAACCCTTGGATTAATTTAGGGGTCTAAAATGGTTGCTTCCTCATTAAGCTAGTCTCTCATTGGTTCATCTCAATTCACTTGGATCAATGACATGGCACAATGGATGGCTTGGATGGGCTCATAATGAATGGCTAAGTTTTTTGCTTAGCTATTAAGAAAAATTCCTATTAGTTAATTTAAATTATCAATGATTGAGGGCATTTTAGTCTTTTTGTCAAGTAAGAGCGTTTTAGTCAATTTGCTACACAAGAAAAGGGGTGGTCAGTCAGCCATGCTATGTTGGTCTAATGGCCATTGTTGGTTGAAGAAATCGGCCGGTCAATGTTGGCCCAAGTCGAGTTGACCTTTGATCGGGTAGAACCAAGTTGATTTGGGCTTAACCGAATAGAACTGGTATGGTTCTTACTCCCATTTTGTTCTAATTCTTCTTGATTTTATCCAATTAGAATGAATTAGAAATTTTCAAATGACTTGAATCAAATTGAATGCAAATTTAACCAATTGGATTGCTTTCATTTGATTAATTTGGCATGCAATGCTTTAATTTCCCAATTTCCTTTTAAAATCGCACCATGAACTAGACTAGTGTGCACTATTGGGATTCAATTGGCCAAATCGAATCTCAATTAATCAAATTGGATGTTAGTCTAGAATGGGTTAAGTGAAATTAGGTCAATTAGGGTGTTTGTCCTTGATTTTTTGGATGCATGTTCACTAATTCGATCAAATTAAGCCAAACAGAAGTGATTTTGTCAAAATTGCTATTGAATTTGAGTTCCAATCAATCAATTGTATCCAATTTTTGCTAATTTGCACTCATAATGATGAATCGATTTGGAACCCCTAATTGGATCAAAATCAGGGAAATTTGTCGATGAGTTGTAATTCCAAAATTGGCTTAACAATTAAATGCGTCACGACCTATAGATCAAATGTCATAAAAGAAATCATCTCAAAGACGATTAGAAATGAAATAATTTTGATTTTGGCCAATTAAATCTCAAAATTTCTAAATTGGGGAAAAGTTGATACCTATTTGAATTTTGTAAAATTGATGAAGCATAAGTCAAATTGAAGTAAAAATATGCTGATTTATGAGTTTTTCCTTTTTTTTTTTTTGCTTTTTTTTTTTAAAGTTAACCAAAAATTGACTTTTTAGAGAAAGACTCAATTTTTGGGTCAAATTTTCATATTTTCTAAAATTGAAAATTCAAATATGAAGTTGATGTTATTTTGGTGCTTTTTTTTTTTTTGGGGGGGGCAAAAGTCAAATTTGACTTTTTGAAATTAAAGTACAAACGACTCGTAATTGAAAAGGCCAATGCTAATCCAAATGCTAAACAGCTCTTTTTGGCGAGAAATGGCACTCATCGCCATCAAGAATCCCTTCATTTTTTTTTTTCCTTTGTGTGATGCGTTAGCTGAAAATAAAGTATCAATAGTTGCCATTCTTTAAGAAAGAGTTTAGAGACAAACATTAGGTTATGCTGAGCTTATTTTTCTCAAATGACAATGTTTATCTTTTTGTTCTTAGAAACAAAAATTAGATTTTGTTATTTTTTATTTTTGTTCTAAATCTATCCCATGACTACCGATATACACTAGAGAATAGAAAAATTAACTGACGTACACAAATAGATTTTTATTCTTTTTTCATTATGTGGAAGAGAAAAATAGAAATGTTACTAAGCATACCCTAAGTGATTAGGAATACCTAGCTTTGCTATACACCTTTTGTTGGTTTATGATTTACAATGTTTTTTTTTTAATCCCATGTCACTTTTGACGTTGAACCATTACAATATGGTGTTTAGGTATAAGGTAAATTGCTGCATTGCCACTTTTTGCGTTCACATGTTTGAAAATGTAGAAAATACTAGGTAGCCCAACACTCCACGTTAGTGAATGGCCACTCTTCTCTTTGGGCTCCAAGCGTCTGTGGGCTCCACCGGTCAGTAGACTTCAAACCCTCATTTTTTCTCTCTTCCTCTCCATTAGTCTTTCTCCCTTCCCTCTCCTATTACCTCTTTTGGTCGATGGGCCCCACTCATCTTCATTTTTTTTTTTGACAACTCCCCACTCATCTTCTTGATCTTGCACCAACTCTCTCTCTCTAGCTTAGTCAAAAGCAAAGTCAAAATTACCTTCACAAAATAGAGCCTACATAGCCAAAATTTTCAGCTCATTTTTAAGCCTCACATTCGAATAGACATCTTGATCCGATTTTTCGTCTCAATTTCATTGAAGTGAACTGGTAGGCCTCGTGTTTGAATCAACATTTTAACCCAATTTTCCATCTCTATTTTACCGATTTGAATTGATGGAAATGATCGGTTGTTCAATCTTCATTGATTTCTTTAATTGCTTTTACACACATGATAGCATCTTCTTCTTCATTCTTCATTTCTCATTTTGCAAAAATCTAGTGAGAGAGGAAACTAAAAGTGGTCACGAGAGAGGGGAGGGAGAGAGAATAATGGAGGGGGAAAGAGAGAGTGGGGTTTGAAATCTCATAACAAGTGGGACCCTTCGAATGTGTGGAGTCCAAAGAGTGGAGCGGTCATTTTTTGATGTGGAGTGCTAGGCTTGCCCAATATTTTCTCATAAAGAAGGGCAACACAAACAAGGTAAAGAAGAAAAAAGGAAAAAGAACATATGATTTATGAATCCAATAAACAAAAGGAATCATAGTCCCTACGGTGAAGTTAAGAAATTTGTTTTTCATTTTTATTAGATCTCAAACCAATCTCAATTTTTGTAGGACATAACTAGTAAAAAGTCTTCATGCATTTTGTAACCGAATATATGATATTGTCTATTGAGATTTATTTTAACAAAAAAAAACACTAAAATATAAAACTCTTTCATAAAGTACAATCAAATCCTAAATATTTATGAAAATGCAATCAAGTCCTCATTTGGCAGTATATGAAATCGAGTTTAACTTTGCCGCCATTGGCGTCCAATTGCAAGAATTTTGAAAAATTATGATATGGACCATTGACGTCACTAGTCTAGATCTGAAGGCACCAAATCTAGCTTGCAAACTTTCCAATCTGCAACCATGGCTCCAAACTTATAGATATGGTGACCGTAGTTTGTTTATAGCCACGAGTGACAGTGGTTGACTTCTGAATATGCAATCATGGCTTGAGATATCCAAATTTCGCGACGGCGGCTTGTCCATGGCTATGAGTGATGATTATCGGCTTGGACGCGGCACCGGCGGCTTTATGGTGACAACGAGGAGGGGAGGAATGGAGGTTTGGCTTGGCAACTCCATTGAAGCGAATAAGAGGCTTCTTCTATCGCTAAACAAAGAGCAAATATTCAATTTTGTTTACTTGATATTACATTAATGGACGTGTGTTAATTTAAGAGTGGATGTATTTAAATAATGGGCGCTATATCCACTATTGATGTTGTGTTATGGGATTACTGAATACTTTCTTCTAAAAAATAGACGAGGAAAGTTTCAATTTCCAAGAAGATATTAATAAAAAGTAGAAAAAAAAGTAGAGAAGAAGAGGAAAACATATCAAGGAGAGAGGAAGGTGGGGGGAGTAATGATGATGTGTCCAATTTTCTCTCTCTCTTTTTTTTTTTTTTTTAAATTTTTTTATTCCATGTCACTAATGATGCCAGGTAAATTGCTACATCGGCAATTTTTGCGACCGCATGTTTGGAAGAAGAGCAGTAGGAACAAAAAACACGAAGAAAAGACATATGAAAATACACCGAGGTTAGGAAATTTATTTTTTTCATTTTAATTATATCTCAAATGAATCTCACTTTTTTGTCGGACATAATTAGTGAAAGTCCGTGCATTATGTAGACCAGACATATGATATTATTTATTGAGATTTATTTTTAAGTAAGGAAAATTACACAAAAAGTCCAAACAAATAAGTCCTAATCAATTTTTTTTTTTTAATACTATCAAGTGTTCATTTTGCACTGTATGAAATCGAGTTCGAAATTTGCTGTCGTTGGTGTCCAATTGCAAGAATTCCCAAACATTATGATCTGGACCAATGCCGGCAACTTCGCTCGTCCAGATTTGGAGTCACCAGTTCTGCCCTGCGAACTTCCAAATCTATGGCCATTGTTCTAGACTTTCAGACCTGGTGATGGCAGCTCATCTATAGCTTCGAGCGACCGTTCGCTCGGTGGTTGACTTCTGGATGGACAACTACGACTCGAGATCTCCAAATTTGGCAACGGCGACTTGTCCATAGCTGTGAGTGACGATGGTTGGCGTCAGCAATTCCACAATGGCGACGATGAGGGGAGGTGCAGAGTTCAGGCCCAACAACTCCAATGAAGCGAAGAGACTTCTATAGCTACATAGAGAGCATTTATTCAATTCTGTTAATCTGATTTCACATCTATGGACCCATGTCAATTTAATAGTGGATGCCCACCAGTGGGCAGCTGAGTTAGTTTGGTTTTGGACACTTCATCAGGTCCAGAGGTCCCAAGGTTGAAATTCCGTAACTGCTAATACGTCTTAAGTGGGGGGCCTGGTGGTGAGGTCGTGTGCTAACTTCTCCACAGGTATTGACGCTTGGTCTGAGGTGCACTGCGCACTGTACGGGCCGTGGGCCGGCGATTAACGTAAGTCAAAAAGTCGGGCCTGACAGATTCTGGGTCACCAAAGAAAAAAAAAAAAAACTCTTGTCATATCGGCTATTCATGCACGCCTTATATTTATGGCGTGAGCTCTCCGTTTATCCTTAATGTGGCCGCGTTCAAGCACACCACAATAGGCGGGCGGGGTCCACCACCACCCAGCTTTGTTCAACTCTCTTTATTTCTTATTCCACGTAGCTAATTGACGTCGAGTCATCATCGCACAGTCTTAGGGCGAAATGCTACATCGGCCCTTTTTGCGTCCCCATATTACAAAGTAGAGCAACGCGAAAAGAAAAAGAAAGGGAGAAGAGAGCATATCATTTACGAATCCAATAAAGCAAGAGGAATCATTCTCCGAGGTTAGGAAATTTTTTATTTTATTTTAATGAGATCTCAAACCGATTTCACTTTTTGTAGGACATAATTAGTTGAATGTCTTCTCGCATTTTGTTTACTGAATATATGATATAGTTTAGTATGGTTTTTTAATTAAAGAAAATTATACTAAAAGTGTAAACTTTTTTACAAAGTACAATCAAGTGCTTAACATTTTTGATAATGCAATCTAGTCCTCATTTTGCAGTATATGAATCGAGTCCTAGATTTATTGCAATTTGAATCCATTTGCAACAATTCCAAAATATTACATTTTATCGCTAATTTAAGCATTATTTCAACTGTAGCTATGTAATAAAATATGTGGGCTTCGTCGATCATGGAGTATAAGGCCTGGTTATGACTTTTAGTTGGAATATAATTCAAACTTTATAGTAGAAGTGAAAGTTAGATTAAAAATTTAAAACTATTTCTTATGTCTCAAAGAGTCAAGAAAAGTTAGTGAAAAGTTCAATTAATCATTTTTAAATGCTGAAAAAAATGTTATTCTCTTGTTTATATATATTTAAACAAATCAATGTTTATGCGAGTAACGTTTAAGTATGTTCATATAATGTGTTTAAGCAAATTATAAAAGAGTCAAAATAATGAATACCGGCAGTTTGATCCTCAAAATGAAACTTTATCATGTTCATTGTCATCATAGGATTAACCCTTTGTTGTTGACGATGAATTAGGTACCGTATAACTTCCTCAAGAAGCACGACGGGGCTGTGCTAAAGCGAAAAGCTTCGCCAGCAAGAACCTGTCTCGATAATTTTCTCTGTCCCATCCTGACCCAAAAGAAAAAGTGACAACCTTTTTTCAACAGTTTCCCCCATTTCCGGAACTCTTCTATAAGAAAGGCAAAGCTCTCTGTCTGGGACCAAGACTTGGGAAGAAGCAGCCTCACACTTGCAGGATCGAAGCGACGATCCAGAGGTGCGCATTTCGTTATCACTTTGTGTTTTGTGAGCTCAGATTACGATTTTTCTCTGTGGGCATTAAGAGCTGTTCGCTTGAAATCACCACTTCCAATTCGTGTGATCGGATTGAGGCTCATGTGAGTTAGTGTTAGCAGAAACAACTTGAAGTGGACGTGCTCTCGTTTTTCTGTTACTCGCATCAATTTAGACGAGGCTTCCGCATGTCAACATGCCTTGCTGACGATTTTCCCCAACCGGAGTTGTTTTTAGTATTCATGTAGATGTTTCTCTATGAAACTTCTGCAGATTTGCATAATTCTCCATTTTCTCTTGCTTTCCACTGAGACCGCCTCTCGATTGTGTCTCTCTGATTCCAGCTTGATTTGAAATATTTCGGTGAATTTATGATGATCTGGCGTGATCAACTTGGATCAAAGCTTGGAGTGGTGACTGATGAATAGACATTAGTTAATTGAACTCAACTTAATTCTGATGTTAGTGACAATAGAATGAAAAATGGAACCAATATCTCGGTACAAGATATGATTTAGAACGCCACATCAAGAAAGTTTAAAAAGTAGAGTTGGCCTCACGATATCCTTTAAAATTCTTATTCCAATTGATTCCATCTGCCATGTAGCAGGACTTACTGTGAATTCCATTTAGTGGCCGTAATCTAAGACCCAATTTAGCAAAAATGGAACAACCAAAAAAGAGACAAGGATGTTATTCTGACGAGGTGCTACAGAGTAAGCAAGAAGAACTGAGCAATCTAAATTTCAGCCCTCATTTTCGTTTTGCATAATGCGAAGAGGAGCTATAAATATCTTTCTTGTGAGACCGGCTTGCCCTTCCTCATCCTAAATCCGATTCCTTTCGAATGGCTTCCTACATCCTTTTCAACTCTTTCAACTAGTTAATTTTTACACAACCCATATTAGATAACGTAGTTTCCTGCCCGGTTCAATTGGTTGTTGGCTTACCAAGAACTGAATGAAGAAGAGAAGAGACTGGAACGAGACGGAAGCAAACCCTCGATAAAATTCTCATTATTGATGGGGAGGTAACAAATTGGTAATTTACTGTATATACATCATTAAATAGTGAGAAGAAAAAAAATTCTATTACTGGATATGAGTTTGTCTTGTGAAATCAGAGTACATGCACCTCGCCAATGCGAACGGATCTAGATGAGTAAAATAAATGAGATGGACTACCAATATAATTATTATACAAATTCGTTTGCAAGAATACAATAATCTCTCTTGTTTGTCTTCCTCATCAAAGAAGCCACAATATCTGAACGTGCATGAACATATATATCATTCGTTCAAGTATTTTACCGGTTTTCAATTTGACCAACCACGTCTAATCTCTCCGAGATGATAACAACTGCTTTGCAGCACCTTGACTCTTCATTTGTTTCTGCCTTTCTCACTTCCCTCCGTTTCTTAACAATTTGGCCCTTAGATGGATAAGTACTGCCACTGCACATATGATGATCGGCCAAATCTCCACTGTATCTACTCACAAGGAGCATTGACATGTCTCATCTTCCTCTCTGCATACAGTCACCCAAAGAATGGCGACAGACAAAGTGAGCTTGAAGCTTCTGGTCAACAAGAGCAACCGAACGGTGCTCTTTGCTGAAGCAGGCAAAGATTTTGTAGACTTCCTCTTCCACATCCTTGCATTGCCGGTCGGAACGGTGATCCAGCTCCTCACAAAAACCGAGATGGTGGGCAGTTTAGGCAATCTCTACGGCAGCGTCGAGAAGCTGAACGATGTGTACATTGAACCTTCCAAGAAAGACATTCTCTTGAAACCCAAAGCACCCTCCTGTGTCTCTGAAATCCCACTTATATTGCCTGAGACTTCTTCAGATTCAACGCCCAAAACCTACTACGGGTGCCCTAACCGTCCGTATAATAACTGTTCAGGCTATGTGGCAGAGGACCCTTCTGCACAATGTCCCCGGTGCAATATTTCCATGAACCAACCATTTACTCTTGTCAAATCACTGGCTGGTAACCCGGCGGCTGCTGCGGCATCAGCAGCTGAATCAAATAGTAAGGCTGGTTTCGTGCAAGGGGTGGTTACGTACATGGTGATGGACGATCTGGAGGTGAAGCCAATGTCGACCATCTCGAGCATTACTTTGCTTACCCAGTTCAACGTGAAGGAGACTGGGCATCTTGAGGAGAAGGTGGTCAGCTTGGGAATGGACGAGGTAAGCCCATGCCATCCCTTACGATTAGGCTATGTTTAGATTTTAGAAGTGACTCAACGATTTATGTGGAAAATCTATTTTAAAGACGTATACATTACAAATGAATTTTAATTGACGTGAGTTGCGTGAAAAAAGAAATTACTAGCTCCGTCCCATAAAAAATATTCTCAACAAATTTTTGGTATTTATTGGTTAATCAAAATTTTAGTTTTTGTACAATCATAATAGACGCTTGTAGGATAAATCAAGATCGTGTTCGCCATTAATACAGGGCTTATAAAGCAAATGTCCTTTTTTAATTATTGATTTGTAATTGTGAAGGGTATAAAGCTATTGAGGACTTCATTTCACTCCAGGAAGGTTCTCACTGATGTCTTTCTCGAGGACAAGTGAGAGAGATCGTGATCAAGTGGCTATAAATATCCATGTGGGGATGTGTGATATATGTAGTATGTGGAAGTGAGATGTTCTGATTTTGTAAGAGTTTATGCAAGTCGTGCAGCGCGGACTAATATTTTTTGAAGTTTTTTTTTTTTTTTTTTTTTTTTGTGGACGTTTTAGCAAGTTTGTCGTCTCTTTTAGCGATATGACTGTATTAGTCTGGTTGTAAAAATGATGTGAACATGCTGAAGAAAGAATATAAGTATCATAGCCTATAATGAATGCTAAGCATATGTCAGAAATGTGGAACCACATGCCACTCGTAAAATTAACAGTGCTGGAGAACCTGAGGTGACTAATTTTAAAGTAATTCAAAAATGTCCCTGATAAGTTGGCACCTATGTCGTGGGGTTGGGTCCAACTGAGTGCCCAACTCTCAATCCATGAGAAGTTGTCCTTGATACTCTATTGCATAAGCTCGGATATAGAGGTGAAAAAGACAATAGCTTGATTCATCACCTAAGTGAGATCGGCTCTACTTTTTCTGAGCTTGAGTCATGCTCAAGAAACTGAATTAGTTTTTCGAGTTCAGTTCGAGCTTAAAGATACTTGACTCGATCTGCTTATGGGCCTAATCGAGCATACTAATTTTTATATAGATTTTCCTTACTATTTTAGTGACAAAAAATACAAAATGTACATATAATTGTACTTCTTACTATGTAATTACAATTTCATTCTTTAATACATTTTTAAACATAAACAAAAATGGCAAATGCAAGTGTTTCAAGCCAAACTGTGTTTGATTGAGCGAGAAAAAATAAAGTATGTTGAATTTATATACTTAAGAACGAGTTGAGTCAAGTAGCTCTCAATAATGTCTAGTTTGTATAGAGTCTAGTAAAGTAGTCAATTGAGGTTGAATCGAGTTTTGGACTTTGAGTTGGTCGAGCTCAAGCCCAACATGTGTCTACTTGAATCGACTTGATTCAATTTCACCCCTACATACATTTGACTTAATTTGATCAAATATACTTATAGTAGTGATTAATACATGATTTTTAGCCGATAAGACCTGATGAAGATAAAAACTCGATCTCTAATAGTGATGTTAACACTTGATTTTTAGCTAACGCATCATGTAAAGGTAAAAATTTGAGATATAGATTCTTGATCGCAACATGATCTACTTCTCAATCCAAAAAGAGTTATTTAACACTAAAATTAACATAAACACTTCATTTATATGTCATCTGCATTTTGATTTCAAAAAGTCAAAAAGTTAAATCTAATTGGTCAAAACTTTGATAGAAAAATCAAACCTGGGTCAATTTTTTTTTAAAACAAAAAACGCACCCAAACAATGACAATGTTGTCTCTACACTATCAATTTTAGAAAAAAATAAAAATCAGAGTTTGACCCATCAATTGACTTTTTCAGTTGTCAACTTTTGGTTAACCTTTTTCCAAAAAAAAGGGAAAACCCACGAATCAACTTATTTTTACTTTAATTTGACTTTGCATCATAAATTGTACAAAAATTAATTAGGAATTGACTTTTCCGCAATTCAGGAATTTCGTAACCTAATTAACCAAAAAACAAATTAGCTCATTTCTAATTTCCTTTTGAGATATTTTTATAAGGTTAATATCCTAAAAATCTCTAAACTTGTATATTTGTAACAAATTTAGGCTAAATTAATCTAAATTTGGTTTTGTCCCTTGAGTTTAAAAATTTGGAATAAATATCTAGAGATTTCAAAGTCCCTTCAAATTTCACAGGAATCTTATTTATTATGTTTTTGAAAAAGTTTATGTTTTATAATATTGTAAACAAGCCCTTAACAATGCAAAAATTGCAGATTTCCCAGAGACTTTAGAGGCGAACGTCGGTGAGCTAGTGGTTTGTTGGAAAATGGTTAGCAACGGGCCAATGAAGGCCCTAAAAAATTAGTGTGAGAGGGAGAGGGAGAGAGAGAGAGAGAGATATGAAAAATGGCTAGCCCCTTATTTTGGAGGGGAAAAAATGCATATATACTCCCATTTATTTTAATCTTTAACCCTTGGATTAATTTAAGGATCTAAAATGGTTGCTTCCTCATTAAGGTAGTCTCTCATTGGTTCATCTCAATTCACTTGGATCAATGACATGGCACAATGGATGGCTTGGATGGGCTCATAATGAATGGCTAAGTTTTTTGCTTAGCTATTAAGAAAAATTCCTATTAGTTAATTTAAATTATCAATGATTGAGGGCATTTTAGTCTTTTTGTCAAGTAAGAGCATTTTAGTCAATGTGCTACACAAGAATAGGGGTGGTCAGTCAGCCATGCTATGTTGGTCTAATGGCCACTGTTGGTCGGAAAAATTGGCTAGTCAACGTTGGCCCAAGTTGGGTTGAATTGGTAGAACCAAGTTGATTTGGGCTTAACCGGATAGAACTGGTATGGTTCTTACTCCCATTTTGTTCTAATTCTTCTTGATTTTATCCAATTAGAATGAATTAGAAATTTCCCAAATGACTTGAATCAAATTGAATGCAAATTTAACCAATTGGATTGGTTTCATTTGATTAATTTGGCATGCAATGCTTTAATTTCCCCAATTTCCTTTTAAAATCACACCATGAACTAGACTAGTGTGCACTATTGGGATTCAATTGGCCAAATCAAATCTCAATTAATCAAATTGGATGTTAGTCTAGAATGGGTTAAGTGAAATTAGGTCAATTAGGGTGTTCTATCCTTGATTTTTTGGATGCATGTTCACTAATTCGATCAAGGATGCATGTTCACTAATTCGATCAAATTAAGCCAAACGGAAGTGATTTTGTCAAAATTGCTATTGAAATGGAGTTCCAATCAATCAATTGCATCCAATTTTTGCTAATTTGCACTCATAATGATGAATCAATTTGGAACCCCTAATTGGATCAAAATCAGGGAAATTTGTCGATGAGTTGTAATTTCAAAATTGGCTTAAAAATTAAATGCGTCACAACCTATAGATCAAATGTCATAGAAGAAATCATCTCAAAGATGATTAGAAATGAAATAATTTTGATTTTGGCCAATTAAATCTCAAAATTTCTGAATTGGGGAAAAGTTGATATCTATTTGAATTTTGTAAAATTGATGAAGCATAAGTCAAATTGAAGTAAAAATATGTTGATTTATGATTTCTTGCTTTTTTTTTTTCTTTTGCTTTTTTTAAAAGGTTGACCAAAAATTGACTTTTTAGAGAAAGACTCAATTTTTGGGTCCAATTTTCATATTTTCTAAAATTGAAAGTTCAAATATGAAGTTGATGCTATTTTGGTGCTTTTTTTTTTTTTGGGCAAAAGTCAAATTCGACAAAAATTCAACTTTTGACTTTTTGAAATTAAAATACAAACGACTCGTAATTGAAAGGCCAATGCTAATCCAAATGCTAAACAGCTCTTTTTGGCGAGAAATGACACTCATCACCATCAAGAATCCCTTCAAGTTTTTTTTTTTTCCTTTGTGTGATGCGTTAGCTGAAAATAAAGTATCAATAGTTGCCATTATTTAAGAAAGAGTTTAGAGACAAACATTAGGTTATGCTGAGCTTATTTTTCTCAAATGACAATGTTTATCTTTTTGTTCTTAGAAACAAAAAGTAGATTATTTATTTATTTATTTATTTTATTTTTGTTCTAAATCTATCCCATGACTACCGATATACACTAGAGAATTGAAAAATTAAGTGACATACACAAATAGATTTTTATTCTTTTTTCATTACGGGGAAGAGAAAAATAGAAATGGTACTAAACATACCCTAAGTGTTTAGGTATAAGGTAAATTGCTGCATTGCCACTTTTTGCATTCACATGTTTGATAAAGTAGAAAATACTGGGTAGCCCAACGCTCCACGTTAGTGAATGGCCACTCTTCTCTTTGGGCTCCAAGCGTCTGTGGGCTCCACCGGTCGGTAGACTTTAAACCCTCATTGTTTCTCTCTTCCTCTCCATTAGTCTTTCTCCCTCCCCTCTCCTATTACCTCTTTTGGTCGATGGGCCCCACTCATCTTCATTTTTTTTTTTTTGACAACTCCTCACTCATCTTCATGATCTTGCACCAACTCTCTCTCTAGCTTAGTCAAAAGCAAAGTCAAAATTACCTTCACAAAATAGAGCGTGCATAGCCAAAATTTCAAGTCATTTTTAAGCCTCACATTCGAATAGACATCTTGACCTGATTTTTCATCTCAATTTCACTGAAGTGAACTGGTAGGCCTCGTGTTTGAATCAACATCTTAACCTGATTTTCCATCTCTATTTTACTGATGTGAATTGATGGGAATGATCAATTGTTCAATCTTCATTGATTTCTTTGATTGCTTTTACATGCATGATAGTAGCTTCTTCTTCATTCTTCATTTCTCATTTTGCAAAAATCTAGTGAGAGAGGAAACTAAAAGAGGACACGAGAGAGGGGAGGGAGAGAGAGTAATGGAGGGGTAAAGAGATAGTGGGGTTTGAAATCTCATAACAAGTGGGGCCCTTTGAATGTGTGGAGTCCAAAGAGTGGAGCGGTCATTTTTTGATGTGGAGTACTAGGCATGCCCAATATTTTCTCAGAAAGAAGGGCAACATAAACAAAGTAAGGAAGAAAAAAAAGGAAAAAAAAACATACAATTTATGAATCCAATAAAACAAAAGGAATCATCATCCCTACTGTGAGGTTAAGAAATTTGTTTTTCATTTTTATTATATCTCAAACCAATCTCAATTTTTGTAGGACATAACTAGTAAAAAGTCTTCATGCATTTTGTAACCAATTATGATATTGTATATTGATATTTATTTTAATTAAAAAAAACTAAAAGATAAACTCTTTCATAAAGTACAATCAAATCCTAAAGATTTTTGAAAATGCAATCAAGTCCTCATTTGGCAGTATATGAAATCGAGTTTAACTTTGCCGCCATTGGCGTCCAGTTGCAAGAATTTTGAAAAATTATGATATGGACCATTGACGTCACTAGTCTAGATCTGAAGGCACCAAATCTAGCTTGCAAACTTTCCGATCTGCAACCATGGCTCCAAACTTCTAGATATGGTGACGGTAGTTTGTTTATAGCCACAAGTGACAGTGGTTGACTTCTGGAATATGCAATCATGGCTTGAAATATCCAAATTTCGTGACGGTGGCTTGTCCATGGCTGTGAGTGATGATTATCGGCTTGGACGCGGCACCAGCGGCTCGATGGTGTCAACGAGGAGGGGAGGAATGGAGGCTTGGCTTGGCAACTCCATTGAAGCGAATAAGAGGCTTCCATCGCTAAACAAAGAGCAAATATTCAATTTTGTTTATTTGATATCACATTAATGGACGTGTGTTAATTTAAGAGTGGATGTATTTAAATAATGGGCGCTATATCAACTATTGATGTTGTGTTATGGGATTACTGAATATTTTCTTCTAAAAAATAGACAAGAGGAAAGTTTCAATTTCCAAGAAGATATTAATAAAAAGTAGACAAAAAAGTAGAGAAGAAGAGGAAAACATATCAAGGAGAGAGGAAGGTGGGGGAGTAATGATGATGTGTCAAATTTTCTCTCTCTTTTTATTTTTATTTTTATTTTTTTATTCCATGTCACTAATGATGCCAGGTACTACATCGGCAATTTTTGCGACCGCATGTTTGGAAGAAGAGCAGTAGGAACAAAAAACACGAAGAAAAAACATATGATTTATGAATACACCGAGGTTAGGAAATTTATTCTTTTCATTTTAATTATATCTCAAATGGATCTCACTTTTTTGTCAGACATAATTAGTGAAAGTCCGTGCATTATGTAGACCAGACATATGATATTATTTATTGAGATTTATTTTTAAGTAAGGAAAATTACACAAAAAGTCCAAACTATTTTATAGAGCACAAACAAGTCCTAATCAATTTTTTATTTATTTATAATACTATCAAGTTTCATTTTGCACTATATGAAATCGAGTTCTAAATTTGCTATCCTTGGTGTCCAATTGCAAGAATTTCCAAACATTATGATCTGGACCAATGCCGGCAACTTCGCACGTCCAGATTTAGAATCACCAGTTCTGCCCTGTGAACTTCCATATCCACGGCCATTGTTCTAGACTTTCAGACCTGGTGATGGCAGCTCATAGCTTCGAGCGACGGTTCGCTCGGTGGTTGACTGCTGGATGGGCAACCATGGCTCGAGATCTCCAAATTTGGCAACGGTGACTTGTCCATAGCCGTGAGTGACGATGGTTGGCTTGGACGCGGCGTCAGCAACTCCACAATGGCGACGATGAGGGGAGGCGCAGAGTTCAGGCCCGACAACTCCAATGAAGCGAAGAGGCTTCTATAGCTAAATAGAGAGCACTTTATTCAATTTTGTTAATCTGATCTCACATCTATGGACACATGTCAATTTAATAGTGGACGTGGGTAAAAAGCTCTCGTCATATCGGCTATTTATGGCGTGAGATCTCTGTTTATCCTTAATGCGGACGCGTTCAAGCACACCACAATCAGCGTGCGGGGTCCACCACTACCCAGCTTTGTTTTTGTATTTTTTTTTTTTTTTTTTTTTTTTGGGTATGAAATAGTTCGTTCATTTATTCATAAAGCAAGAATTATAAGTAGACGATAGATTTGCTTTAGAACATAAAATACTCCAAAAAGGTTGTGGTGGTGTGGATAACCAATTTGGGAAAAAAGTTTTGAGGCGATGCGCTTTTGCTATCCAATCGGCGGCTTGATTTGCTTCTCTTGGGCAATAGGACACCTGCACATAGGTTAAATTTTGCAAAATACCTTTGCTTTCATCTATTCAGCTGCGCATGGCCCAAGGGGCTTCAGTTTGGCCCAATAAAGCCTCCACCAAAGTAATGTTATCGCTCTGTACTTCCAGCGTTCTCTTCCCAACCCTGTACTTCTCCCACGTGAGTTCCTGTGTTCTGTTTCAGAAAGATCAATCCCTGTAGCAGCGCTAGGGCTTCGGCGTGCAGAGGAGAAGTGGCTTGGATCTCTTGGGCAAAACCATCGACCAATACCCCTTGCGAGTCCAGTAATATGCCGGCGACGGAACTCATCTTCTCCCCCTCCGCCCAGGAACAGTCCACATTAAGTTTGAGCTCGTTGCTGTCCGGTACTAACCAGCGATCAAGAGGAGTTCGTGTTCTGGTTCTCTGCTTTTCATTGCTCGGACACGATCTTTTGAAGGCCCGAACTTGAGCTTGGGCTAGGTCTACTATGGAATCAGCCTTGGGGGATCGAGATCTCAACTCTCTTTATTTCTTACTCCTTGTAACTAATTGACGTCGAGTCATCGTGGCATAGTCTTAGGGCGAAATGCTACATCGGCCCCTTTTGCGTCCCCATGTTACGAAGTAGAGCAACGCGAAAGGAAAAAGAAAGAGGGAGAAGAGAGCATATCATTTGCGAATCCAATAAAGCAAGAGAAATCATTCTCCGAGGTTAGGAAATTTTTTATTTTATTTTAATGAGATCTCAAACCGATTTCACTTTTTGTAGAACATACATAATTAGTTGAATGTCTTCTCGCATTTTGTTTACTAAATATATGATATAGTTTATTATGGTTTTTTTAATTAAAGATAATTATACTAAAAGTGTAAACTTTTTACAAAGTACAATTAAGTGCTTAACATTTTTGATAATGCAATCTAGTCCTCATTTTGCAGTATATGAAATCGAGTCCTAGATTTATTGCCATTTGAATCCAATTGCAACAATTCCAAAATTTTATATTTTATTGCAAATTTAAGCATTATTTCAACTGTAGCTATGTAATAAATCATGTGGGCATCGTCGATCATGGAGTATAAGGCCTGGTTATGACTATTAGTTGGAATATAATTCAAACTTTATAGTAGAAGTGAAAGTTAGATTAAAAATTTTAAACTATTTTTTATGTCTCAACGAGTCAAGAAAAGTTAGTGAAAAGTTTAATTAATCATTTTTAAATGCTGAAAAATTGTTATTCTCTTGTTTATATATATTTAAACAAATCAATGTTTACGCGAGTAACATTTAAGTATGTTTATATAATGTGTTTAAGCATATTATAAAAGAGTCAAAAGAATGAATAGCAGCAGTTTGATCATCACAATGAAACTTTATCATGTTCATTGTCATCATAGGATTAACTTTTTGTTGTTGACGATGAATTAGGTACCGTATAACTTCCTCAAGAAGCACGACGGGGCTGTGCTAAAGCGAAAAGCTTCGCCAGCAAGAATCTGTCTCGATAATTTTCTTTCTGTCCCGTCCTGACCCAAAAGAAAAAGTGTCAACCTTTTCAACAGTTCCCCCCATTTCCGGAACTCTTCTATAAGAAAGGCAAAGCTCTCTGTCTGGGACCAAGACTTGTGAAGAAGCAGCCTCACACTTGCAGGGTCGAAGCGACGATCCAGAGGTGCACATTTCGTTATCACTTTGTGTTTTGTGAGCTCAGCTTACGATTATTCTCTGTCGACATTAAGAGTGGTTCGCTTGAAATCACCAAATCCAATTCATGTAGATGTTACTTCATGAAACTTCTGCAGATTTACTCATTCAACAAAAGAAAGAAACTTTTGCATACTCCATTGTCTCTTGCTTTGCAATGAAACCGCCTCCCGATTGCTCTCTCTAGTTCCAGCTCGATTTGAAATATTTCGGTGAATTTGGGATGATCTGGCGTGATCAACTTGGATCAAAGCTCAGAGCGGTGACTGACGAATAGACCAGCCGCTAAAAGAACTCAAAATTCGATTCTGTTGCTAGAGACAATACAATGAAAAATGAAATAAATATCCCAGTACATAATTTAGAAAGCCACGTCAAGAAAGTTTCAAAAATAGAGTTAGCAACATGATATCCTTTAAACTTCTTTTTCCAATTGAACTACCCCTGTCATAAAGCGGCACTTACCAGGAATTACATTTATTCTGACGAGGCACTCCAGGGTGAGCAAGAAAACTGAGCGTTCTAAACTACGACCCTAATTTCTTTTTGCATAATGTGAAGAGGAGCTATAAATATCTTTCTTGTGAGACAGGCCTGCCCTTCCTCGTCCCACATCCGATTCCTTCAGAAAGACTTTTGAATAACTTTCTACGTCCTTTGCAAACCTTTCAACTAGCTACCCATTACCACAGAGAATATTAGATTACATAGTTTCCCTCCTGGTTCAATTGGTAGTTGGCCTACCAAGAACTGAACGAAGAAGAGAAGAGACTAGAACGAAATGGAAGCAGACCCTAGATAAAATTCTCATTACTGAAGGGGAGGTAATAAATTGGTAATTTATTATATATACTTCATTGAATAGTGAGAAGATTTTTTTTTCTATTATTGGATATATTTTGTAATATCAGATTACATGCACCTGGCCAATCCGTATGGATCTAGGTAAATAATATAAATGAGACAGACTACACCAATATAATTACTATACAAATTCATTTGCAAGAATACAACAATCTCTCTCGTTCGTCCTCCTCCTCCTTAAGGAGAGCTATATCTTTTAACTCGGAGAAAATTACAGAGTTGGAATGAGTCCTCATTAGTTGCCGGAAGACAAATACAAGATCTGAACGTGCATGAACATATATATCTTTCGTTCAGGTATTTTACCGGTTTTCAATTTGACCAACCACGTCTAATCTCTCCGAGATGATAACAACTGCTTTGCAGCACCTTGACTCTTCATTTGTTTCTGCCTTTTTCACTTCCCTCCGTTTCTTAACAATTTGGCCCTTAGATGGATAAGTACTGCCACTGCACATATGATGATCGGCCAAATCTCCACTATATCTACTCACAAGGAGCATTGACATGTCTCATCTTCCTCTCTGCATACAGTCACCCAAAGAATGGCGACAGACAAAGTGAGCTTGAAGCTTCTGGTCAACAAGAGCAACCGAACGGTGCTCTTTGCTGAAGCAGGCAAAGATTTTGTAGACTTCCTCTTCCACATCCTTGCATTGCCGGTCGGAACGGTGATCCAGCTCCTCACAAAAACCGAGATGGTGGGCAGTTTAGGCAATCTCTACGGCAGCGTCGAGAAGCTGAACGATGTGTACATTGAACCTTCCAAGAAAGACATTCTCTTGAAACCCAAAGCACCCTCCTGTGTCTCTGAAATCCCACTTATATTGCCTGAGACTTCTTCAGATTCAACGCCCAAAACCTACTACGGGTGCCCTAACCGTCCGTATAAAAACTGTTCAGGCTATGTGGCAGAGGACCCTTCTGCACAATGTCCCCGGTGCAATATTTCCATGAACCAACCATTTACTCTTGTCAAATCACTGGCTGGTAACCCGGCGGCTGCTGCGGCATCAGCAGCTGAATCAAATAGTAAGGCTGGTTTCGTGCAAGGGGTGGTTACGTACATGGTGATGGACGATCTGGAGGTGAAGCCAATGTCGACCATCTCGAGCATTACTTTGCTTACCCAGTTCAACGTGAAGGAGATTGGGCATCTTGAGGAGAAGGTGGTCAGCTTGGGAATGGACGAGGTAAGCCCATGCCATCCCTTACGATTAGGCTATGTTTAGATTTTAGAAGTGACTCAATGATTTATGTGGAAAATCTATTTTAAAGACGTATACTTTACAAATGAATTTTAATTGACGTGAGTTGTGTGAAAAAAGAAATTACTAGCTCCGTCCCATAAAAAATATTCTCAACATTTTTTTTTTTGTATTTATCGGTTAATCAAAATTTTAGCTTTTGTACAATCATCATAGACGCTTGTAGAATAAATCAAGATCGTGTTCACCATTAATACAGGGCTTATAAAGTAAATGTCCTTTTTTAATTATTGATTTGTAATTGTGAAGGGTATAAAGCTATTGAGGACTTCATTTCACTCCAAGAAGGTTCTCACTGATGTCTTTCTCGATGACAAGTGAGAGACATTGTGATCAAGTGGCTATATGTGTGCGTGTGGGGATGTGTGATATATGAAGTATGTGGAGTGACATGTTCTGATTTTGTGAGAGTTTGTGCAAGTCGTTCAGCACGGGCTGACATTTTTAAGGTTTTTCTTTTTTGTGTGGACGATTAGCAAGTTTATCGTCTCTTTTAGCGATATGACTGTATTAGTCTGGTTGTAAAAATGATGTGAACATGCTGAAGAAAGAATAAAAGTCTCTTAGCCAATAATGAATGATAAAAGCATATGTCAGAAATGTGGAACCACTTCAGACATGACACTCGTAAAATTAACGGTGCTGGAGAACCTAGGGTGACTAATTTTAAAATAATTCAAAAATGTCACTGATAAGTTGGCACCTATGTCGTGGGGTTGGGTCCAACTTAGTGCCCAACTCTCAATCCATCAGAAGTTGTCCTTGATACTCTATTGCATAAGCTCGGATATAGATGTGAAAAAGATAATAGCTTGATTCATCGCCTATGTGAGATCGGCTCTACTTTTTCTGAGCTCGAGTCATGCTCAAGTAACTGGATTAGTTTTTCGAGTTTAGTTCGAGCTTAAAGATACTTGGCTCGATCTACTCATGGGCCTAATCGGGCATACTAATTTTTATATAGATTTTCCTTACTATTTTAGTGACAAAAAATGCAAAATGTACTTATAATTCTACATCTTACTATGTAATTACACTTTCATTCTTTAATACATTTTTAAACATAAACAAAAAGGGCAAATGCAGGTGTTTCAAGCGAAGCTGTGTTTGATTGAGTGAGAAAAAATAAAGTATGTTGAATTTTATATACTTAAGAACAAGTTGAGTCGAGTAACTCTCAATAATGTCTAGTTTGTATAGAGTCTAGTTTGAGTAGGGAAAAAAGGTAGTCAATTGAGGTTGAATTGAGTTTTGGACTTTGAGTTGGTCGAGCTCAAGCCCAACATGTGTCTGCTTGAATCGACTTGATTCAATTTCACCCCTACAGATATTTGACTTAATTTGATCAAATATAATTATAGTAGTGGCGATACGTGATTTTTAGCCGACAAGACCTAACAAAAATAAAAAAAATCGATCTCTGATTGTGATGTTAACACTTGATTTTTAGCTAACGTATCATGTGAAGGTAAAAATTTGAGATATAGATTCTTGATCGCGACATGATCTACTTCTCAATCCAAAAAGGGTAATTTAATGCTGAAATTAACATAAACACTTAATTTATATGTCTTTCGCATTTTGATTTTGTAAAGTCAAGAAGTTAAATCTAATTGGTCAAACTTTGATAGAAAAAAACTTGGGTCAAAATTTGGCTTTTTTTTTTTAACAAAAAAATGCGCCCAAAAAATGACAATGTTGTCTCTGCACTTTCAATTTTAGAAAAAATTAGAGTTTGACCCATCAATTGACTATTTCAGTGCAAAGTCAACTTTTGGTTAACCTTTTCTAAAAAAAAGAAGGGAAAACCTACAAATCAACTTATTTTTACTTTAATTTGACTTGGCATCATAAATTTTACAAAAATTAATTAGGAATTGACTTTTCCCCAATTCAGGAATTTCGAAACCTAATTGGCCAAAAAACAAAATTAGTTTGTTTCTAGTTGCCTTTTGAGATATTTTTATAAGGTTAATACCCTGAAAATCTCTAACTTGATGTATTTGTAACAAATTTACCTTAAATTAATTTTTTGATCACCAAAAACCCTAAACTGGTATACTTTTAACAAATTTACCCCAAATAGTACACTTATGACAAATTTATCATTTATTAGTTTCCGCTAAGCTTTACAATCAATTTGCTGAATTTGATAATACGTGACAGCTGACTGCGTATCTTTTTGAGATTTTACTTTCTTTTTGTCATAGATGTTCAATTTTGCTGTTTTTATAGTATTAATCCAATTTAATGGATGATATATTTATCATAAATGTATTAGTTTGGGATTTTTGACAATAAAAAAAAATAATTTGGGGTGAATTTGTCACAAGTGTATGAATTTAGAGTTTTTCATGGTAAAAAATTAGTTTTTGGTAAATTTGTCATAAGTATATCAATTTTTGGTTTTTCAGGATATTTTAGCCCTTTTTTTTATGACTTTTAATTTATAGGTCATAGTGCATCTAATTGTTAGGCAATTTTGATATGACAAATTATTGACAAATTTCCCAAATTTTGACCCAATCAGGGGTTCTGAATCGGTTCTTCATAATTAGTGTAAATTAGCCAAAATTAGATACAATTGGTTGAATGAAGTTCAATTTTAATATCAATCTTGACCAAATTAGTGAACATGTAAATGAAAAATCAAAGATGAAATGCCTTAATCGACTTGATTCTAAACTAACATCCAATTCAATCAGTGGAGCTTCAATTTGGCCAATTGAACTTCAATTATACATATTGATCTAGTTCATGGGGCAATTTTAATAGAAATGGGTGGAATTAAAGTATTTTGTGTCAACTTAATTAAACCAAGTCATTTCAATTCAATCTAATTGCATTCAATTTGATCCAATTCACTTATGAAATTCTTAATTTGACTTAATTAGATCAAGAATGGGAAAATTGAGACAAAAATATAGGAAACCGGACCAAGATTGAGCAGGCTAAGTATTGAGTCAACTCGATTTGACAAGCATTGATCAATTAAGGTTGTAAAGACCATTTCAGCCAAATGGCACTCATTTCGACTAGCCAACCTTTGGCCAACTAACCCTCTCCTTATGCATAAAATTACAAAAAATGCCCTTTTTGACAAAAAGACCAAAATGCCCTTAATCCTTGTCAACTTAAAATAACCAATGAGAGCTTTTCTTAAAAGCTAAACAAATGATCTTAGCCATTCATCATGAGATCATCCTAGCCATCCATTGTGCCAAATCATCAATTCACGTGACTTGAAATGGGCCAATGAGGAGATTACTTAATCAAGTAATAAACATTTCTAGCCCTTCGATTAATTCAAGGGCTAGGATTCAAATTAAATGGCATATATAATAATTTTCTCACCATATTTTTTTTTGGGGGGTGGGGGTGGGCTGGCCACATTTTCATATATACTTTATCTCTCTAACTCTCTCCCTCTCTCCCTCTCTCCACCATTATCTCTCTCGCCCATGATTCCCCTGTCCTTGTCCAACGCCAGTGAGCCACCATCACACTGCCACTCCTTTGGCTGTCGTTAAGCCATTGGTAGTCAAAGTTTCATCTTAAAATCGCCGGACATCCTTGATACCAACCATTTTTCCCTCTCGGCATGAAGACATGCTCCACGCTGGTGTTCTTAACTGCCAGTTCTAGCTACTGTTTCGGACAATTCTTGGTGATTCTTGGCAGCCTGAGCTTGCAACACTTATCTTTGACAAGTCATCGAATTGATTGTGGCCGAAGTTCCATTAGATTATCATCGGAAAAATTCTGATTGCCTAATTCTTTGATTACCTTCATTTGAAGTTTATTAGACCAACTTTGCTCTTAAGTTTCACTTACTAATTTTGTAGTATTGCTAGATGCTCGCCGAGCATCCTTGGCCAATTTCATGAAGGTGTGGAGGTGATCATGATGTCTAGATTGCTGGTTTGATCGCTAGAGTAACATCGAACAAGGTGATTTGTTTCTAAACTTCGATATGTTGAATTTTTATGTTGAATTTTGAAGAGGCCTGGTGCATATAGGAATTCGCAATGGTTGAGATGCTCATAGAATACTTGGGCCGTTTGACTAGCGGAATCATGTTTATGAAGCAATAAAATATAGACAATACAAATTTGATATTTTGTGTTTTTCGTAATTCACTAAACCTATCTCAGTTTTTGATTGTTTTGAGCTACGTAGTATCGAAATCTACAAAAATATCCAGTTATAAAAGTGAACTTTAATTTCCCAAGCTTCCATTTAATCAGTCACATATCAAAATTAAAGATTGTTTGTTCTGTTAAACATGCCCCAAAATATAGCACCAGAATCTCACAAAATGCAAATGATCGACAGTCCGATTTCATACTCAAGATATGACTTGCATAGAAAATCGGCCAATCTGATCCTCATGCAGTATGATATGATTCGTTAATTTCATTTGCAAAATTAAATGGACATGTATGATATCTTGGGTGGTGGATGTTAACTTTATATTTTGATTTGATTTGATTTTGTTTTTATTATTATTAAAAAAGGAAAATCATAAAGAGGTGTAGATAAAATTAGAACAAATAGAGGATAAAATTAGGGTAGATTCCAATATAAAACATTGCATATTAGGATAACATTGCATATTTAGTTAGATTATAGACAATCTCCTTTGAATAAACTAGAATAAGTTTATATAGCTTTTTTTTTTTCTTAAAGACTGCATTCTAGGTTAGGGTTTATCTAGTAAAGATAAAATTCTAATTTAACTTAGGGTTTGGCCTAATTTAACTTCTGGTTTATATTAGACAATGTATTACCAATTTAATGAAAAATACAAAAATATTCCGTTCATTTCATATAAATTAGGTGCATAACTTACATGCCGTACATGCCATGTCATCATGAAATGCCATGTCATCATGCTTGCATCATTAATGCCATGTCTTTGTACGTCATATATGTCATGTCAATATCATGCCATGTGATTAATCGCATGTCATCTAGGGGTAAAATGTTAAGCCATTTAATTAAATTGCATGTCATTCTAGAATGCATGTCATTAAGAATGTGTGTAACAAGAATTTGTATGTCATGTTGGAATAGTTATATATTAATTTTTACTTGTCATTAGAGTTAGGACACTTTATATAAATTGTATGTCATTTTAGAAATTCCACGTTAGTTTAATTTAATTGATATCGCATCCGATGCTGGTAGTCCTATGTTGAATCCGTCATTACAATTAGGAAACGTAGTTAAATATCATCACTTTTTTACGTCATTGCATCATCTAGAGGAAGCTCGCATTGCAAACATTACATAAAGCATAGTTTCCATTAAATAAGAGAATACCTTATAAATAGTTGAGTGAAATTGTGTGCTCATTAAAATCACATTTAGGATGATGTGATTTTTTAGCTAACACTACAAATGCTTTCATTGTTTTGAGATAAGTAATTCTTATCCATAATTTATTTAACACTCTGATTATTGAGTGTTAAATAATGGTTGCACACCCACCTAATCACCTCACATGTTATGGAGTAAATTAAAATCAATGAAAATTGCCTACAAAACATTATTATGAAGTAAAAGAGAAAAATACCGAAATAGCGTTAGAGAAAACTAGCATAATAAAATCCTCGTTCCCATAATCTCTGATTTGTGTGAGAAGTAAGTCTCATGTTACTTACTTCGGTAACTAATTGATCTACCAAAAAATAAATTAATGACGACTCCTAATTGAAAATCATTTATATGTCAAGAACTTTAACCCTAAGTCACGATTGGTATGAGCTTTGTAAAGCCTAGGAGAGCCTGAATTAAGTTTAGGCTTAATAATACATAAACAAACCCCAAGGTGGTTCCACTTGCTTTGGGAGGGTCACGACAGCTTGGCGATTTCACTGGAAACTTGAAAACACTTAGTGGATGTAGGCCAATTTTCTTGTAGGGAGATGTAGGGATGTATGGTTTAATTTCGAATTATTGAAGTGCCATTTGCATATAAATTGTTACGCATGCTTATGCATTTACACTACAGTCTTGCATACACAACCTACTACTAGACCTAGGCCGCATAGGATTACCTACTATGGTATTGAGATGGATACCACTTTGATTATATGTGCGCGGTACGAGTTACCCATCTTAATCTTGAAATTTCTTTCTTGGTGTTTAGAGTACCCACCCAAATCCACATGCTCATGACTAGGGTTGACTCTTCGATCAAGCTAAAGTCATGATGACCCAACTTAGTCCGCACACCCATGGCAAGTTCTATCATTCTTGTGGCTCCATGATTGCTACTTAGTTATTGGTAAAGGAAGTAATATGAACTTTCGTCTTGCAATTTGCTTACTTTATTGTATTATTTTTGTAGGTCCATGACAGTTGATCGGTCTCAAGTCTTGGTCAATATATAATAGGAACGTCTGACAATTGAATTATGCTCCCTCCAAAGGAGGAGCTCAATGTGTGATGGGGCAAGCTAGAGCAAGTTAGCTGCAAATTCGTGAAGTCAAGGGTTGGCCGACTCCTTCCTCTATTGTGCATTAGCATTTATGGTAGCCTTATCCAAGCACTAGCTCACTGTTGGCGTCTAGAGACATCCACCTTCATCTTAGGTAATCATGAGCTCACTCTAAATTTAGAGGAATATAGCATCGGCATTAGAAAATCTTTGGAATCTAAATCAATCATTCTATCTATTGAAATAAATCTATACTATGCTCACTTAGAGTTAAACAATGTAGAAATATCTACATCTATATATTTAAGCCTAAAGTGTCAGTTGTCTCACTTTTAAATTTCCCATTTAACCTTCATGTGCATACTACTTTGAAATTGTAATGCAATTTAACTTTAAAGAGCAAAAGGTAGAAATGACCCAAGAAAAAGGATGGGAAAGACAAAAGAAAAAAGTAAACTACCTCCTTTCCACTAAAAATACTCTCTTTTTTTTTCCCTTTTTTTTTAAATTTTTATTTATGTTATGAATCTTGATATAAGTCAATCCCATCTATACTATCATTTTGTGGTTGGGTTACTATCGAGTCGTATAAGTACGTGATTCATGCATGCTTGTGACATGGTCCGTGAATCCTCTTATACCCATGTACCTTTGGGAGTGAAGATTGAGCTTATCGAGTGAAGAGTGAGGACGTAGAGAGGATGAATACAACTAGTCCGTGGGAGTGACGTCAGAACGGTTGGTGCTAGGAGTTCTAGGATAGAAGGAGTATATTGCTTAGAAGCTCTGAAGGCGGGGTTGGCCTTCCATGCACAAACTGGTCGAGAGCTGATGCTGCTTTCCTGATGAGTCCAGGGCAAGCCGAAACCTGTTGTTGAGCCTAATGAGGGCTGCAGTCTTGCTCGATGGATTAGATGCCCGAGCAAAGCTAGATGTTGTACGATCTCGTATAAAAGGGTTATTCGCCATATTGTTCACTGGAACAACTATAGAAGGAAGGCTGGCCTAATGAGTTCCGCTTACTAGGCACCGCATGGGTTGATACATGGCCAAGGAAACTACCGACTTGTGACAATTTGGTATCAGAGCGGGGATCCCTTTAGTAGGTGAATGATTCGGGGAAAAGCCTGTGGTCTTCCCGGTCCGATGAGGGCGAAGAGTGATCACCGAGGCCAGGGGGCTCGGACAATGTGCGGCTCTCGTCTAGCTTCTAGGATGGCAATGGGGGCATAGGAAGGAACCGAATTGCTTGCTGAATGGGGATAACGTTCCTGGATCAATGGGCGAATCTTAAGAAGAGTTCTACGGTCACGTTTCCACCAAGGGAACCCTCTGTTGGCTTGCTAAGATTAGGAGGAGCTTAGTAGGCGAAAGAAGGTGTTGCCGTAGATGCTGTTGACCAAAGGTGCCACACTTGTCGGGAAGCACAAGGGATTGCAGATTCGTGAACAGCTTTGATCGGGGAAGCAACCGATGGAGTGATGAGACTGTTCGCTCTTGCGAGCCTGTGTTAGTAGAAAGAAACTGAAGTAGATATGCTCTTGCTTTTTCGGTTACTATCCATGATTATAGAGTGAAGTTTCCGCATGTTGACGTGCATCGCTGATGATTTTCTCCAGCAGGAGTTGTTTTTTTTCAGAGTATCATGTAGTTTCCAACTGCTGCACATTCGCTTATCCGACAAAAGAAACAAACTGTTGCGCATTTCTCCATTTTCTCTCGTTTTTCATGGAGACGGTCTCGCTATTGTTCTCTCCAAAATCCAGCTTGATTTGAAATATTTTCAGTGGATTTGTGATGATCTGTTTTCTCCATTTATTTATATTAGATTTTGTAATGCCACTAGTAATTGATGGTTAAATGATTTGATTGCACGAATTGCACGAGGCAGAGAGTTAAATTGCACCAATCCGAAGGGTTCAATTGAAAAGAAAAACGCAAGTTAAAAAGGCAGAGTTTGTAGGCTCAATATCAGACTTAGCCCGGCTAGACAACGCCGATGTCATATGTCTCCAACTTCATGGAGAAAATTAAAACTGGGAGGAAAAACTAGCGAAGTTCTGGAACCAGAACCAAAAGGAAGTTCCGGGATTTATGATGCGGTAACTATGATTATGCCTCGCCACATCAGCACAAGAGGCACCGAGTAACGATCACTGAAATATTAGATGCTGGAAGAATTCAGTACAGATGATTTGCACAATTGTATCTGCATTTCGATGAATCTCTTACTTTGAAGAGTCATGGAGTTGGATGGAAACTATGATTTTCTTTAACCAAACAGCAGCCTAATTCACTTCTTGTTATAGTGAAATTATGTATTAAAACCATCTTGTTCGTACAGTTAATTCTCTGCATAGACCAAGTCCCAGCATGGCAGCAGCCAAGATGAGTTTGAAGCTTCTTGTCGACAAGAGAAACCAGACCGTGCTCTTTGCCGAAGCCGAGAAGGACTTTGTGGATTTCCTTTTCCATTGCCTGGCTTTGCCGGTCGGAGCTATTATGAGTCTCCTCACCAAAGCAGGCACGGTGGGTGGCATTGGCAATCTTTATTGGAGTGTCGAGAATCTCGGTGACACATTCATTAAACCTAGAGAGAAAGATGCTCTTTTAAATCCCAAAACACGGAGCTCCGGTCCAGATGTTCTGCTCTCATTGTTGCCCGAGGCTCCACCTTCTGTGCCAATTAACTACTACACTTGTCCTCGTATTTCCAGTGATCTCTTCGGTGAAAACACCTCATGCCGTAGCTGTGTGACGGGTTCCCCTTCTACGAGATGTCCTGGTTGCAACGATGCGATGAGCAAGAAATTGTCATGGGTCGTGGGACCAGCTGCCGATGCCGCATCCTCGGCTGAGGTACCCGGTGGGGAGGGTGGTTATGTGACAGGCGTCGCATACGTGGTGATGGACGATCTGGTTGTGAAGCCCATGTCCCCCATCTCTTCCATTACTCTCCTCAAGAGGTTCAATGTGCAAGAAATCGAGGATCTTCAAGAGAAGGTGGTCGACTTCGGCTTGGATGAGGTAAGGCCTGCAAAACTCGCAACCTCTTACAAATATTTGGACGAGATTTGAAGTTCTACAATAACGCCTGAGGGTTTTTTCGACCGGTAAATGTTCGTCGCTTCAATTTTGGAGCCATGGCATTTGAGAAAAATCAGTTTTAAAGCTATTGCAATGCTTATGTGAGATTGGAAGGGTCGATCCATCCGATTACTATTTTGTTAACTCATCAACTAAGAGCACATCAATCCTCGGTTATACAGAAGAAGAAACTGAAGATTCCTGTAAACACTTCTCTGAGTCTCTGTATGCTTTAACACCCGCAGCCCACACTAATTCTTCAACTTACATTTATGATTCTGTTCTGAATATGTTAGCTATTGCAAAAGCGCTATTACCGTTTCTTATAAAGGCAGCCGCGCTGTTCTTTCTCGAGTACCCCTTTTTTACTTGTCTTGCTCTATGTGATCTTTGCTCAGGCCATAAAGCTGTTGAACGCTTCATTGCACTCCAAAACGGCTCTCACGGACATATTCAGCGGGAGGAAATCGATGAAACGCTACCCTTCAGCTCTAAAAATTAGTCCTTATTGTGTATTTGCTTACTGCGTTGGTTTATTCGCGCTGGTTTGTAAGATGCTGATGAAGCTATTCAATCGCCGTTGAGAAAATTAGTTTCTGCCATATGTGAGCTTACTCAGAAATTAGTTTCTGGTGATGACTGATATGTGGTCCTATGGTGTGTATGACTATGTTGCCTCTAATGTACACACATGATTGTCAAGTTGCACAAATGTGTCTCATGTGAATAGATCCATTGGTTCACGAAATTAATTTATCTCCTATGAACCGCTTGTTAGATTGAGTATAAACAAACTTGGAGATCCCGATTTACTTATCACAGGTAAATTCATATAAAATTCGGGATCGAATAGCGGAAACATAAATACCAACATACCTCCAGCCATTGATGAAATCTTAGAAGTAGGAAACCTCAAAATCTTTGATGGATCTGTTGGAGAAATCTTTCCAGAATATTTTGAAGCTGACAAAACGTTTCAATCAGTCTAGTCTGGATATTTGCAGACCGTCAGTTTAAAGTCTGAAGACTTTCTAATCACCAGACTCAGCACTCAAGACTCAAGACTTAAGACTCAAGACTTTTCTCATTGACAGTTTTTCTGATCCTGTGACGAAGGAAATCCAGAGCCGAAGTTTATGGTTAAGGATTTAATCCTATCCTCTGGAGAAGATCTCTTGGTTAGATAAATATATCGGATTCTTTTATTTGTATTTAGATCAATTGAAGATCCGGTGGTCGACGAAATATTCTTGGAATGTTCTATTCTTGGAAACTAAGATCCTGATTGTATGGGCGAACAGGATTGATGAGCTATCGTTAGGTTCCTTTTTATAGCTCGAATGATCTCCTTAATTGATTCCGTCTAACGGGTAGATTGGAGGAATTCCTTTGGTAAGTGCCAACGGTATGATGGCATAAAGGAGTATAAAAGGGAGGACGTTCTAGTTGTGGATGTAACGTTATCGATAGAGAAATTCCAGAGTCTGAAGCACCCTGATTATTGGTCGATATAGTTTGAGCGAAATTGTATACTCATAGAGTGTCTATACTTGGTGATACCTTGAGTGAGTGTGGTAGATCATCTACACCTAGAAATCAAGGAAGATCAACACTGTAACATCTCTTTGTTCATAGTGGAATCTAGCCAATTGGCTGTCAGTGCAGAAGAGTGGACGTAGGCTTGAATCAAGCCGAACCACTATAAACCGCGTGTTCAATTCTCTCTTTCCTTTACTCAGTCTTACGTTGATTATTATTTATTGCAAATCCTTCAACTGTCTAAGTATTGTGCAATTATCAAGAAAAATCTTTTATATACCTATTCACCCCCCTCTAGGTACTTGTACTAGCTATATCAATTGGTATCAGAGCTTGTGTTCTTACTTTATTTGAAGTGTCTTACTTCAGAGTAAACGATCCATGGCTAGTATGCTGGCACCAAGGCTGGTGGAAGGGCAAAGGAATACCAGACCACCCTACTTTGATGGAAAGGATTACAACATCTGGAAGAACAAGATAAAAGCTTTCCTACGATCAAAGGATCCTCTGGAATGGGATGTTGTGGAAAGAGGAATCACTCCAACTGCTGCATCAGTTTCTGAAAGAGGGAAAGAAGTTGAAACTAGTGGAATGACTCAGGAAGAGATAAACAAGAGACAAGCACTCGATGCAAAAGCAATTTACTCTTTATATTGTGCTTTGTCACCAACTGAATATAACATAATATCTTCTTGTGTTACAACAAAAGAAGTATGGGACAGATTACATATCAACTATGAAGGAACAGATCGAGTGAAGGAGACAAGGATTAACATTCTCCTCGGTCAATATGAAGCCTTCAAAATGAAACCAGGAGAATCTATAACTGACATGTTTAGTCATTTTACAGATATTGTCAATGGTCTTGAGAACCAAGGACAAAAAATTTCTGATCCCATGAAGGTGAACAAGCTACTGCGTGGACTCTCCAAGGATTGGAATCATATAAAGATTTCAATAAGAGAGACGCAAAGAATTATGCCACTATCTGTCGACGAACTGATTGGAACTCTTTAGTCTTATGAAGTGGAATGAATTAATGAAGACGAAGATCCAAGAGGTAAGAAATCCATTGCATTAAAATCAAATGATGATTCTGATGATACAGATTCGGGAGATGATCTGGACGATGAGGAGCTTGCTCTCATGATAAGAAGATTCAGAAAATTGAATAGAAAAGGAAGAAGGTTCAACTCAAAGAAACAAAGTTTCCAAAAACAGCAGACTAAGTCTGTTGATGATGAGGAACCAAACAAAGATGTAGTTTGCTTCGAATGCAAGAAAAAGGGACACATCAAACCCAACTGTCCTCTTCTGAAGAAGAAAAGAGGAAAAGCTGAGAAGTTTCGAAAAGCTCTCAAAGCCGAAACCTGGAGTGATACAGAGTGTGAAGAAAGTGATAATGAATATGCCAACATATGTTTGATGGCACATTCAGACTCAGACTCAGATTCTGGATGAGACTCAGACAGAGAATTTGAGGTAAGTGATTTTAAAATTCCTATGAAAGTCTCTAAATACATTGATGAACTATGTTTTAGTCTTAAGACTTCTCTCAAAAGAATTTCCGAACTTAAAAATGAAAACTCAGATCTAAAACAAAAGAAAATCATTTTAGAAGAAAAAGTTAAAAGTTTAGACTTGAATGTTTCTACTCTTAAAGAAAAAGAAGATAATCTTTTGAAAGAAAATGCTTTTCTAAAAACTGACTTATCAAATATTTCAAAGAAATTTTCGATAGGATCTGAAAAACTTGAAAAAGTTCTTTCAGTTCAAAGACCTTACTTCAATAAGTCTGGTCTAGGTATGACAGCAGAAACAATTCCCTTGATTAATTTTCCTAAAGTAAAAGAAAGAATTAAGAAAAGACCGTCGAGAGAGGCTTACAAAAATCATTTCAAGAAAGTTTTTGTAAAGTCTGTAGGTCGAAATGCTCTAAGGTGTTCAAAGTGTAACAGTAAGGATCACTTTGAAAAAGAGTGTCCTATAGTTTGGAAGCCTATTAAGAAAGTATGGCCTAATAATACTTATCCTACTGACACCAAAGGACCCAAGAAAATTTGGGTACCAAAGAAAGCTTGAGACTCTCTTTTAAATGCAGGTCTCCGTCAAGAAAAAGGTAAAGTGGTATCTTGACAGTGGATGTTCAAGACATATGACAGGAGACTCAAATTGCTTCATAAAGCTTATTCAAGTGAATGGTGGAAAAGTTTCATTTGGAGGAAACGACAAAGGAAACATTGTGGGATTTGGAACTGTGAAAATTGGAAATCTCACAATAAGCAATGTTTCTCTAGTGGAAGGACTCAACTACAACCTTAATATGTTCTGGAATCAGTAAAGACTCTACTCAGTCTTTCATGGGTCGAAGATATGGAAATATCTACCTCCTAAGCGTGAAACCAAATGAATCACAATGCCTAATCTCAATTCAAGATGAAGCAAGCTCATGGCACAGAAAGCTTTGGTCATGTCAACATGAAGCAGTTAGCCAAAATCTCATCAAAGCAGCTTGTTCGAGGTCTACCCAAATTACCATACCAAAAGTCCGATCCATGCACACCATGTATTCTGGGAAAGCAGGTAAGAAATTTATTTAAGCCAATAAATCATGTCTCTACTAATCATGTACTACAATTGCTGTATATGGATCTCTTCGGACCAACCAGAACCCAGAGTGTTGGAGTTAAGAAATATTGCCTAGTAATTGTGGACGATTACTCTCGTTTTACTTGGGTATATTTTCTTGCAAGTAAGTTAGAAACCTTTTCATATTTTGAAAAATTTGCTAAAAAGGTTCAAAATGAAAAAAGATGTGTTATCTCAAGTATAAGAACAGATCATGGAGGTGAATTTGAAAATCAAGATTTTACAAAATTGTGTGATGAATCTGGATTTAAGCATGTGTTTTCCTCTCCATACACTCCTCAGCCAAATGGAGTTGTGGAAAGAAAGAATAGATCTCTTCAAGAAATGGCTAGAACTCTTTTAATTGAAAATAAAATTTCTTCACATTTTTGGGCTGAAGCTGTTTCAACAGCATGCTATATCATCAATAGAGTCTTCCTAAGACCTATTCTAGAGAAAACCCCTTATGAATTATTCAAAGGTAAGAAGCCCATTGTTTCATACTTTCATGTGTTCGGTTGCAAATGCTTTATATTGAAAAATGCAAAAGATCGAGTTGGTAAGTTTGAAGAAAGATCAGATGAAGGCATCTTCCTTGGATATTCTACATCAAGCAGAGCCTACAGAGTCTATAACAAGAAGAGCCAGTCTGTGGAGGAGTCAATGAATGTCAAATTCCAAGACTCTACGCAAGATGAATCCAGTCAGACTCAGTATGAAGAGTCTGAACCTTTTCCAGACCTTCCAAAACTTACAACTCAAGAAGTATCTTAGACTCTGGAAGTCCAGCATCAAGATGTTCATGAAGATTCAAATAAAGAAAGAGATCATCAACCAGACAAATCAACCAGTAACTGGAAGCATAAGTCTAGTCATCCCAAAGATCTCATTATCGGCGAAATTAATGAAGGGATTTGCACAAGATCCAAAGACGTGAAGAGTCTAGTGCTGTGGCTCTCATTTCTGAAATTGAACCAAAAAGCATAGAAGCTTTATCTGATGAAAGCTGGATCGAAGCTATGCAAGAAGAGCTCAGATAGTTCAACATTAATGATGTCTGGGAATTGACATCTAAACTAAAAGGTAAAACTGTTATTGGAGCCAAATGGGTGTTCAGAAACAAGATGAATGAAAAAGGAAAAGTCGTACGAAACAAAGCAAGACTCGTGGCCAAAGGATATATGTAAGAAGAAAGAATAGACTATGATGAGACTTATGCTCCTGTAGCAAGGTTAGAAGCTATCCGACTATTACTTGCGTTTGCTTGTTATAAAAATTTTAGGTTATTCCAAATGGACGTCAAAAGTGCTTTCCTATATGGATTTATCCAAGAGGAAGTATATGTGGAACAACCTCTTGGGTTTGAAGACCCAAAGAAGCCAGACTCAGACCACCGCCCGCGGTGGAAGCGTTGGTTAGGGCTTGGTACCCCAAACGCAGGGGGAAGGGTTCGAACCTCCGTGGAAGCGATGCTTCAATGCATAACGCGCGTCTTACCTGCGCTTGGGGGTCAGCGGTGGGGGCCCCCGGCGCTCCAGGGTTTACTCTCCCCGCGAAGCGGCGTTCGGAGGTTCCCTGGGTCACCAAAAAAAAAAAAAAAAAGAAGCCAGACTTAGTCTTTAGACTGAAAAAGGCCTTGTATGGTTTAAAGCAAGCACCTCGAGCTTGGTATGACAGACTAAGTAAGTTTTTATTACATAATGGCTTTGTCAAAGGTAAAGTAGATACTACCTTATTTATCAAAAAGGAAAACAAAAGCTTTTTAATCGTTCAAATATATGTGGATGATATTATTTTTGGATCTCCTAATGAAAGTCTATGCAAGAAATTTTCTAAGTCTATGTAGGATGAGTTTGAAATGAGTATGATGGGAGAATTAACATTCTTTCTTGGTCTTCAAGTAAAGTAATTGAAGGAAGGAACTTTCATTCACAAAGAAAAATATGCTAATGATCTTGTCAAAAGATTTGGATTAGAAAATTGC
Source organism: Eucalyptus victrix (assembly GCA_016097545.1). NCBI lineage: Eukaryota > Viridiplantae > Streptophyta > Magnoliopsida > Myrtales > Myrtaceae > Eucalyptus > Eucalyptus victrix. The sequence continues at coordinate 24,208,878 of CM027844.1, forward strand.
AAAAAAACTGATATACCGATGTCAAGCTCTTTGAAGATAGATAAAGATGAAGAAGGGAAGAAAGTTGATCAAAAGCTGTACAGGAGCATCATTGGTTCATTTCTTTATCATACTACTTCTAGACCTGACATTTTGTTGAGTGTTTGCATCTGTGCTAGGTTTCAATCAGATCCTAGAGAATCCCATCTCAGTGCTGCAAAACATATTATTAAATACGTTGCTTCATCTTCAAGCATCGGTCTTTGGTATCCTAAGAAGGGAGACTTTAATCTTCTGGGATATTCAGACGCAGATTTGGCCGGTTGCAGAGTCGATAGAAAGAGTACTTCAGGAACTTGCCAGTTGCTTGGAAGCAGGACAGTCTCTTGGTTTTCAAGGAAGTAAAGCACTATGGCTCTCTCAACAATAGAAGCGGAGTATGTAGCTCTTGGAAGCTGCTGTTCGCAAATTCTATGGATAAAACAATAGCTACAAGACTTTGGGATTGAAGACTCATGCACAGAAATCAAATGTGACAACACCAGCGCAATCAATCTCACCAAAAATCCAATTCTTCATTCAAGAGCAAAGCATATAGAGATTCGACATCACTTCATTAGAGATCATATTCAAAATGGAGAAATCTCGATTAAATTTGTTGATTCAAAAAGTCAACTAGCGGATATATTCACAAAGCCTTTGGAGAAAAATCGATTTGATTTTATCCGTTCCAGACTCAACATTTTGAAGCTCGAAGAAATTAAAGTCTAGAGACTCTCCAACCTTCAGACTCAGAAAATTGATGATCATCAGACTCTAATCTCTCAGACTCTAAATCCTCAGACTCAGACATTGACGACTATAGACTGTAAGTTGTTATTTTATCTAAACTCGAAAAGGTATGATCTTTCGTTTAGTTATTTTGTAGTCTCCGTGAAAAACGAAAACTTGTCATTTCAAAAGGATTAATTTTGGCAGTTATTGATTTCGAAAAGAGGTATTCGTACACTTTCCTTGTGCCGATTGAACTTCCTTTTTCAAAACTGAGTTATATATATACAGTTTTCATTTTCAATCTTCAAAACCCTAAAAAGCATTCTCCTCCCAATCCGGTTTCTACTTCGTGTTCATCTTCGAGAAAGTTGTCGTCTTTTCTTGGGAAAGCAAGTAAAGGAATCTTTCAGCGATAAGGAAGGATGTCTTCTTCGAGGAAGTTTTCAAGAATCGCGAACAGGGGACCACAGAGGATGAAGGAGGGACCTACCCATTTCGATCTCACCGAAGAGGAAGAATTATCGAGTCAACAACAGAGCCCGACTCACTCTCCACCACGTCACTCAACGCCATCTACCCCACATGATGCGGGTCAACAACCGGAGGAAGAGATAATCGAGGACGCAGACCCAGTAAGAGTCCAAAAACCCTCATTTATTTACAAACTTTATTGTGCATTGAAAAGTACTAGGACTCCGTTGAAATACGTGGATGATTTTCTCAAAGATAAGCATTATGAGAATGAGTATATCTTTCTGAGAAAAATGGAGGATTTGGGAATTGCTCCCAAGGGTAAAGCAGAGGAAGCACTTGCGAATATTCCCAGTGACCCTCGTGTGTCGGGACCTAATTCTACTGAAGGAAACGACGATGATAAAATGTTCAGTGATTTTCAACCTAGAATGGGTATTGCTGCAAATGTGAAGGGAAAGAGGATGGAGTTATTCAAATCAAAGGAACAGGAGAATTTGTTTTTCAGACTACTGAAACGAGGGGTGATAAACCCTAGGAGTGTCGATTTCGATTTCTTGGATGCCGTTAACGTGAACTTAAGGGAGAAATTCAAATTGCTTCAACTTGAGCAATTCTGCACTGATACCATAGACGGTTATGCACAACTGACTGCGTATTTCTATTCGAATCTCAGCTTTATAGATGCGAATAGAATATCATTCAGTGTTCGAGACCAGGATTATGTGGTAGACGTGGACATGTTGGCGGACATAATTGGAGTTGAACAAGGACGTTATCAACCAGTCAAAGTCTCAGTTGCTCGTGCCTCAATGGAACTTGTCGAAGATAGAGATATCGAGGGAAGAATCATTTATCCAAGGATGCGTTCCATCAATATCATTCTGCTCAAAAATTGTGATCAATTGCATCAGGCCCAAGTCTACATCAAAGACTGATGTGTCTAATTCCGAGGCAAAATTGATGTACGCAATCAACTCAGGGAAGAAATTCTCTCTCCCTCACACTATTCTCTTTCACATGTACAGAGCAATGTCAAAGGACAAGGGTCAATTGCCTTATCCAGGTCTGGTGACCAAAATCTTCAGACACATGAATATTGAACCGCCACATTCACTTTGTGTTTGACCATGCGATAAGATGGTGGTAGGTTTAAAGATGTTGACGAAGATGCGTCTGAAAAAACTTTCCAAGGCAATGGAGAAATTCAGAGTGAAGACTCCAGTACCGTCTGCTTCAAAGAGAAAAGGGAAGGAGGCCATTGGTGCCCCATCCAAAAAGAAGAAAACTCTCATCTTGGAAGATGAAGATGAGGAGGAAGATCTCACAATCACTGCCTTGATAAGGACCAGACGTTCTGTACCTCAATCGACAGAACTTCAGAAGAAACAGAGAGAAGAAGAGGAGCAAGCCAAGCTCAGAAAAGAAGCAGAGCAGAGAGAGAAGGAGAAAGAAGTTGAAGAAGAAGGAGAAGAAGAGAAAGAAAAGTCTGTAGCCGAATCTGGAGAGAAGGATAATCAAGATCATCACTCTTCCCCTTTGAAGTCCTAGAGACAGGGGGAGTTGGCGAGAAAGAAAGGTCCACATCTCATGCTGCCAATAGTGAAGGTCTAAGACAATCTCCAGTAGACCCAGAAGAGTTTTAGGCTTCTCAATTGCCTGAAGAAGGACACGATACGTCAACACCAAATTTGCAAGATTATACAGAAGTGCCATCGTTTGCATTCACCCCATCTGAGAAAGCAAATGCGAGTACGCAGATGGACAATTCTGCAGATTTTCGTCGTATTCTGGACGTTCTTCTAGAAATGCGTGGCCAAATCTATGCTCTGGACTGTGAAATTCAAGCCATAAAGAATGTTGGACAAGCATCTTTAGTTACCCTGGAGGACAAAATGAAAGACCTCGCTCTACAACTTCAAGCCAATGCCAAAGGAGAAGAGGTAGCTCATCTAAGGGAAGACTTGAAGAGGCTAGAAGGCATAGTCCAGTCAATGGGAGATTTCCAGATCGTGCGCATTCCCAAGCAGACCTGACGCTTTTCTCACCTTTTTTATGTTGACAAAAAGGGGGAGAATTGCAAATTTGAACGAACTTTAAACTTGACTTTAAATCTGTTTTTATGGTTATGTTTGTTTTTGAGTATGACTTGACTTGAGTGAACTGAATTCGCTGTGGATTTTGATGCTTGGCTATCTGCATTTATATCAAGTATTTTGTCATATGGTATTACTCATGAAAGACTAACCAATTTTCTGTGGATGCAGAGTCTGGTTGTTTTATTAATCTTTATGAGATAGCCGTATTACTTGAGAAATGTTTGTGCATGTCAAAGTTGTTCAAATCTACAGGAAAGTTTTGTCACCATCAAAAAGGGGGAGATTGTTGGAGAAATCTTTCCAGAATATTTTGAAGCTGACAAAACGTTTCAATCAGTCTAGTCTGGATATTTGCAGACCGTCAGTTTAAAGTCTGAAGACTTTCTAATCACCAGACTCAGCACTCAAGACTCAAGACTTAAGACTCAAGACTTTTCTCATTGACAGTCTTTCTGATCCAGTGACGAAGGAAATCCAGAGCCGAAGTTTATGGTTAAGGATTTAATCCTATCCTCTGGAGAAGATCTCTTGGTTAGATAAATATATCGGATTCTTTTATTTGTATCTAGATCAATTGAAGATCCGGTGGTCGACGAAATATTCTTGGAATGTTCTATTCTTGGAAACCAAGATCCTGATTGTATGGGCGAACAGGATTGATGGGCTATCGTTAGGTTCCTTTTTATAGCTCGAATGATCTCCTTAATTGATTCCGTCTAACGGGTAGATTGGAGGAATTCCTTTGGTAAGTGCCAACGGTATGATGGCATAAAGGAGTATAAAAGGGAGGACGTTTTAGTTGTGGATGTAACGTTATCGATAGAGAAATTCCAGAGTCTGAAGCACCCTGATTATTAGTTGATACAGTTTGAGCGAAATTGTATACTCAGAGAATGTCTATACTTGGTGATACCTTGAGTGAGTGTGGTAGATCATTTACACCTAGAAATCAAGGAAGATCAACACTGTAACATCTCTTTGTTCATAGTGGAATCTAGCCAATTGGCTGTCAGTGCAGAAGAGTGGACGTAGGCTTGAATCAAGCCGAACCACTATAAACCGCGTGTTCAATTCTCTCTTTCCTTTACTCAGTCTTACGTTGATTATTATTTATTGCAAATCCTTCAACTGTCTAAGTATTGTGCAATTATCAAGAAAAATATTTTATATACATATTCACCCGCTCTAGGTACTCGTACTAGCTATATCAGGATCCACACAACACGAGCGATCTGCAAAATTGAAAACAAAAACGCACGTCCTGTTCTACTGCTCAATCCCCTTCCAAAACTCGATGGTGTGTGTTTTTCTGTAGTGTTAGAGTTTGAAAACAAACGACCTAACGATTTTATTCCGTTGGATACGTTACCGGTCTCCCATCAAGACCATTATGGTAATGTAATAACGGACAAATATCACTTAATACACGTGAGTAATAAATTGGGCAATAGTTGGAATTAATATAGGGAATTTATTGGGAATATAATATTGGAATCATAAATAAAATATATTAAATATTTTAACATTCTCCCACTTGATCCCAATATTCCTTCAAATGAGTTATTAACCCAAACCCACAAAACTTCATACTGAAATAAAACACATGAATCACGGCGATGAGTCCTCTTAGATTGAGTATTGTCTTCCGTGTATCACAATGTATTTCATCAGTCCATATTTGATCAAATAACTTAATGAATAAACCTTATGTTTACTCCAGGTCAAACGTAATTATTTTTCTCATAATAACTGAATGTATACAACTGTATTGAGAAAAACATTATAAATGAATAAAAGTCTCATAAATTCTTCCATATAAAGAAAAATTTACATAATTGGACCAATGCCCATTCTAGAAACATGATCCTTATAACTCATTGGCGGCATTTCTTTAGTAAAAGAATCATCTATCATCAATCCAGTGCTTATGTGTTCTATAACCACTTTCTTCTCTTTAACACGTTCTCTGATAGCTAAATACTTGATGTCGATGTGCTTGCTTCGACTACCACTTTTGTGGTTCTTAGCCATAAAAACTGCAGCTGAATTGTCGCAAAATATTCTTAATGGCCTAGCAATGGAATCCATAACTCTAAGCCCCGATATGAAACCTTTCAACCACACACCATGTGAGGTGGCCTCAAAACAGGAAACAAACTTTGCCTCCATAGTGGAAGTGGCAACAAAGGTTTGTTTTGCACTCCTCCAGGATACAGCTCCGCCAGCGAACATAAAAATATATCCCGATGTTGATTTATGGGAATCAATGCAGCCAGCAAAGTCTGAGTTCGAGTAAGCAACTACCTCCAAGTTGTCCATCCGTCTATACATAAGCATGTGTCCCTTTGTTCCTTGAAGATACCTCATCACCTTCTTTGCAGCTCTCCAGTGGTCCATACCTGGATTACTTTGGTATCTTCCCAACATTTCCACAGCAAAGGCTATGTCAGGTCGAGTGCAAACCTGAGCATACATCAAGTTTCCAACAGTAGAAGCATATGGGATGTTCTTCATTTGTTCCCTTTCAAAATCATTCTTCGGGCATTGGTTTAAATTAAATCTAACAGCCTTCACTATGGGTGCTATACTTGGTGAACAATCTTTCATCCGAAACCTCTCTAAGACCTTATTGATATAGGTTTCTTGAGATAGTCCTAATATACCTCGAGGTCTATCTCTGTGGATTTTAATGCCAATGACATAAGATGCTTCACCCATATCTTTCATATCAAAACTCTTAGAGAGAAATTGTTTCACTTCATATAACAACCCCTTGTCATTGGTTGCAAGTAAAATATTATCTACATAGAGCACAAGGAAACAAATTTTGCTCCCACTAACCTTTTGGTATATACATTGATCCATGATATTCTATTTAAAATCGAATGAAGAGATGACCTCATGGAATCTTAAGTACCATTGGCGGGATGCTTGTTTCAAGTCATATAAAGATCTTTTAAGCTTGCATACCAAATGCTCACCAGCATTAGAGAAGAATCCTTCTGGTTGTTTCATGTAAACCACTTCTTCTAATTTTCCATTGAGGAACGCCGTTTTCACATCCATTTGATGTAACTCTATATCAAAATGAGCAACCAATGCCAAAATAGTACGAAGAGAATCTTTCTTAGATATAAGAGAAAACGTCTCCGTGTAATCGATTCCCTCCTTTTGAGTAAATCCCTTGGCAACAAGTCTAGCTTTATATCTCTCTAATTGCCTAATGAATCATTCTTAGTTTTGAAGACCCATTTACAACCAATGGCCTTTGCACCATCAGGCAACTTAACTAAACCCCAGACTTCGTTTGATGCCATAGAATTCATCTCTTCCTTCATGGCATTGTTCCATAAATTAGATTTATTACAACTCATGGCTTGTGAAAACGACTCAGGATCACTTTCAGCTCCAACATTATAGTCAGATTCTTGTAGATACACGATGTCGTCATTAGGAATCGCTGATTTCTTCATTCTAGTAGACCTTCTTAATGTCGCATCAACATTCTCTTGAGGAGTATGCTGTTCTACTGGAAGTTCAATAGTATCTGGTAATTGCTGAATAGTTTGGTCTATCGGATCGATTTCAGCTGGTTATGGATCTTCAATGATTGGTTGCTCAACGACCGGTTGAACTGAAGGGGCGCTGTAAGCAACAACTAATCCAGTATCTGAGGTGGAAGGTTGAGTACCTGAATGATCTTCTTCGGGGACAAAGTCTTTGAATTGATCACTCCCACTAATCAGATCATTTTCAAGAACTTTAGCATTTCTTGATTCCACAAACCTAGTGGTGTGAGATGGACAATAAAATCTATATCCTTTGGACTTTTCGGCATATCCAACGAAATACCCACTTATAGTCCTTGGATCTAACTTCTTTTCTTGTGGATTGTAGACTCTTACCTCAGATGGTCATCCCCAAACACGTACATGTCGCAAACTCGGTTTCCAACCTTTGAATAATTCAAAAGGCGTCCTTGGAACAACTTTGGTTGGAACTCGGTTTAATATGTATACAACCATTTTAAGAGCCTCATTCCACAAAAACTTAGGAAGTTTAGAGTTGCTAAGCATACTCCACACCATGTCCAATAATGTTCGGTTTCTTCTTTCTGCAACACCATTTTGGTCTGGTGAACCAGGCATAGTGTATTGGGTAATAATCCCATGCTCTTCAAGAAACTTCACAAATGGACCAGGTGCTTGTCCATCTTCAGTGTATCTACCATAGTATTCTCCACCTCTATCCGATCTCACGATCTTAATTGGCTTGTCGCATTGATTCTCTACTTCGGTTTTAAATACCTTAAAGGCATCCAGTGCTTCGTGCTTATTATGAAACAAGTAGAGATACATGAATCGTAAATAATCGTCTATGAAAGAAATGAAGTATCTCTGACCATTTGAGTCTATATCTAGACTACAAATATTTGTATGTATGATTTCCAATATTTCTGTACTCCTCTTAGCACCTTTCTTTGACTTGTTGGTATGTTTTCCCTTTATACAATCCACACAAGTGTCATAATTAGTAAAATCTAGAGTATTAAGTACTCCATCATTTACTAGTCTCTTAATTCTATCCATGGAAATATGTCCCAACCTCCGGTGCCACAACATAGAGGAATTCTCATTCACAACACATCGTTTTATCCCAACATTATCATGAATGTGCATCGCATTATTAATGGTATTGTCTTGTAAATTAATTCGAAAGAGACCGTCAGACAAAATACCAGTCCCGACAATTTCAGATTTATACGATAAATTGAATGTTAAATCTGAAAATTCAAAGGAGTATCCCAAAGGTACAAGTCTTGAAATTGAAATTAAATTCCTAGAAAAACTAGGAATATAAAAGGTCTTTTCCAAAATTAAAACAAAACCACTACTGAGAACTAATCTGCATGTCCCAATAGCTTCCACACGCGAGCGCATCTTGTTTCTTGAATAGATGCCTTGTTCACTTCCCACTGGTTTCCGCTGATTCTGAAAACCCTGCAAAGAATTCGAAATGTGGATTGTAGAACCAGAATCAATCCACCAAGTGTTGTGACTCACATCAACCATATTAGTTTCATAACATACACATGTGAGTTGGTTACCTTTCTTTTGGAGCCACGCCTTAAATTTGGCGCAATCCTTCTTCATGTGCCCCTTCTTTTTACAGAAGAAGCACTTGGATTCCTTCTTAATGCTAGCTTGGGGAGCTAGAGGCATCTTACCCTTCCCCTTTTGCTTGCTTTGCCCTTTATACTTATCTTGTGTTGCCATATGAGCACTTTCTCCTTTCTCCATTAGTAGCCTCTCTTCCTCTTGAACACACATGGTCATGAGTTCATTAATTGACCATTTAGTGTTATGTGTGTTGTAAGAGATCTTGAAGGGAGCATACTCTTTTGGGAGAGTATTTAGGATATAGTATACAAGAAAGGATTCTGATATCCCAACCTCAAGATTCTTCAGCTGAGTAGCAATGTCCCTCATCTTCATGATGTGCTCACGCACACCTCTTACACTGGTAAGCTTCAATGATGAGAACTTCATAATTAGGGTCATGGCATGCGCCTTCTCTGAAGACTCAAATTGAGCATCAATAGCCTTCGGCAATTCCTTGGCATTATTATGCTAAATGACTGAACCACGAATGCTAGCAGAGAGTTTTGTCTTTACGTACATCACATTGAGACGGTTGGACCGTTCCCATTGAGCATAATGAGTATGCTCAGCATGAGTATTATTCTCAGTAGGTTCAGCTCGTTCGTCTGACCTAAGAGCATAATCAAGATCCATGCACCCTAATTGAAGAAGAACTAATTCTCTCCATTCTTTGAAGTCATTTCCATTTAGCTCGGGAACAATTATACCAGAACTAATCGTAGGCGGTAAAACTGCATCATAATCAAAGGAAACTTATGTATCAATATATTTGAGGCAATAAACTTAAATCATATTTTACCAATGTAAAACATGTTTTACAATATGAATCATATAACATCAAAAACTACCTGTGGGTTAATTTTTTAATTTAAATTGATTCATAATTACTTCATGATGAAACTATCAAATTATATTCCCTTCCTTAATCCCTGTGGGTAAATTAAGAAAGATAAAATAATATTTCATCCTAATTAATCACATTAATATATTGAAAATTCCTGTGGGATAAAATTCATAATATTAATGTGAATAATTACAATTATTGTCTTTAATCATATGTGATCCAAAGGCTCTTAATGTATATAATTTAATATAATCAAAGATGTTGTGGCTAATCCTTAATTAATTAAGTATATATAGATCACTAGACATTTAATTTTATTCATAGAATTGCACCTTAGGGTAGAACAGTAAAATCACATGCAAAAGGAGTAAAACTGGAATTTTGCACGCAAGGCTAGAATTGGAATTTTACTTTTAAGGGGTAAAATAGGAATTTCATGCCAAAAAGGGCAAAATCGTAAGTTTACACACACCAGTGGGGCAAAATCAGAATTTTGCGCGGGCAAGGGCAGAAACACAATTTTTATAAAGGCGAAGGGGCAAAATTGAGAAAATTGCGGGCATGGGCAGAATTGCAATTTTCCTAAAGTAGAGGGGTAAAATTGAGAAACCACAGGCACGCGTGCAACGCAGGCGTGCGTTGCACGCGCCCCTTGCAGCCTCTCGGCACGCGCCCGCTGCAGCCCTTCGGGCGAGTGTGTTGCACATGCCCACTGCAGCGCTCGGGCGCGTGCGTTGCACGCGCTTGTTGCTGCGCTCATGCGCCCGAGGTCTTCTTTCGGGCTCTCTTCTGCCACTTCTTCCGCCGCGACCGCCTCTGTTCCGCTGTCTGGGTCTCCTCCCACAGCCCATGTCCAACCAAATTGGTTGATGGGTTTCGAAGAGAACGCCGGGACGAACGAATAGATTCAAGATCCAGCAAAAACAACCATATATGGACTAGAATTAAGCCAAAAAAACAGTCTGCCCTATCAAACCCTAACCACAAAAATTCACCGCTCGATTAACCTTCGACGATCAGTAATATGTCGAAAAATTTATGAGTTTCTCTTCCTAATGGCGGTGTGATCATTCCGATCCATTATCTCATGGTGGGTAGCTCGAATTTGGTCGGAATTCTCAATTCCGATCCAAGCCATATACAAATCCGAAATTTATCCACATATAATTCAATAAAATAAATTCCAAAGGTTTCACCAAGGCAGAGATTACAAATAAGGGCTCTGATACCAACTGGCATTATTGAGTATAAACAAACTTGGAGATCCCGATTTACTTACCACAGGTAAATTCATATAAAATTCGGGATCGAATAGCGGAAACATAAATACCAACATACCTCCAGCCGTTGATGAAATCTTAGAAGTAGGAAACCTCAAAATCTTTGATGGATCCACACTATACGAGCGATCTGCAAAATTGAAAACAAAAACGCACGTCCTGTTCTACTGCTCAATCCCCTTCCAAAACTCGATGGTGTGAGTTTTTCTGTATTGTTAGGGTTTGAAAACAAACGACCTGACGATTTTATTCCGTTGGATACGTTACCGGTCTCCCATCAAGACCATTATGGTAATGTAATAACGGACAAATATCACTTAATACACGTGGGTAATAAATTGGGCAATAATTGGAATTAATATAGGGAATTTATTGGGAATTTATTGGGAATATAATATTGGAATCATAAATAAAATATATTAAATATTTTAACACCGCTTTCCCAAAGAAAATGAAAACATTTGCGTGATAAGTGCGACAATCACATGATTAGTAAGTTATAATGAGGTACCGCTAAATTTCCTCTGCTACTACTGCATTGCTATAGATGAGATAGGGTCTGTAATAGGGGTGAGCACAATCCAGCTTGGGTTGGTCCATCCTCTAATCATAGGACCAACCCATGTAGTATTGGTCTTCAATTTTTCAGACTAAGAACTGACCCTATTAAGCCTAGGATTAAGCCTAGGATTAAGCCTAGGACTGAGAACTGAACCGTTGGGTTCGGTCCGATTCCAGAATCAATTCGAGACCACAATTGATAATTTTTTTAATTACATTTTGTGTATTTCTTGAATAAGCAAACCTACAATTTAAAATCATATATCTATCAATAATACGACGTTGTGCAACTAAACTATAAATGCCAGTACATATTCAACAAATTTAAGATAAGATGCCAATAGAAATTTCACACCTGCTAAATGCAAGAAACCATAAAAATGATTATGATCACTTATAAAGATATTAGACAAGATGGGAAGTTGAGCAGCAAGCGGGGAAGTTGAGTGGGGTCAGTGTTCAAGTGGGGAAGTTTTTTCTTTTAATTTTGGCAAATTAAAGACTAAGAGGGCAAAGAAGACAGAAGAAAATAAGTAATGTAGGAGGTTGCTGTGAGGAGTCATTTAATACTGTTTATCCATTTTGGACGTCATGAGAAGTCGTTTACTGCTGTTGATGCCGGATCAGGAATGGTAGGGTTGGAACGGTAACCCTGGACCAATGCTCACCCCTAATCTGTAATACAAGGACTGATCATAGAAAAATCATTTCAGCCTTTCTTGCTATGGAAGACATTGGTTAGAACTGTCCAGGACAGCAATAATGCCTCTAGCTGCAATTTTCTTTACCAAAGGAAACACCAAAGGGTATGTAGGATGTTAATTGTCGTTGACTGAACATACTGTAAATTCTGAATTTGATCGACATTCTTTAGTCCAGTACTCACCAATTGGATCGGTTGCGGGGATAAAACCAAATGCCGTACACGTGGCGGAAGACGGAAAAGAAAAAAGCATCCATCCAGGAACTAGCTAGGAAGATAGATGTAGTTCGATTTGGCTTACCTCAAATTGATCCACAATCCCGGCAGCCTTGTCCTTCAACATGGCGATGCATTGAGTGAGTAGTCATTTGCTTCTCCACCAGATCTGTCCACCACCCTATGCTTCACCCGCTCTTTGACATGAGTGCTCTACCTAGCTGGCACTTCAGTGAAATCCACCCTTGGCTCCATGATGGTGACAAGGACGTTTCATGAAAGGGCCACAGCTATGAAGTACCGACACTCTTCAAAAGCTTTCATGTCATGTTGAACACTTTAACACGTGTTTGACACTCTCCGACACTCGATCAACACGTGTCGGAAAATCTATCACCAATTAACCTTCCTAATACTCTTCGACACTCGAGTTGGAATTCTAACATACAAGTTTTCCACATGTGATTCCAATATCGAGGTCAATTTTAAAAATTTAATAAATGAGAAGTCAATATATATATATATATATGTGTGTGTGTGTGTGTGTGTGTGTGTGTGTGTGTGTGTGTGTGTGTGTGTGTGAAAAAATAAAACACAATAATAAAAATTATAAATGGAGCAAAAAGAAAAGCATAGTCTTCTCTTCTCTTTTGACTCCCACTTCTCGTGATACATAATTCACCATTTAAGTTTTTTTTTCTCCTCTTCCAACATATCTAACAAGCAAGTCCAGAATATGGATTGCTTGTTTTTTCTCCAAGTTTTATGAATTATTGAAATAGAGTTGAAATTTTCAAATTGAAACAATGAATGATATTAGTAAATGGCGGATTAATGTTTTCATTTTAAATTCATTCTAGGATTTTTTAATTATTTAATTATTTATGAATTTAATTCAAATTAATATGATTGAAATAACCATAAAAATAATAATTTATTATGTATATAAAAATATATATTTAATATACAATGTGTCTCAACGTGTCAAAATTATCTATTTTTTAATAAACGACATGTTGGCATGTCGTGTCGCGTGTCAGTGTTGTCGGTGCTACTTAAGGCCGCGGGCAACCTTGCTAGCTTAATAAGTACAATCCTTAGTCACGCGCATGTAGCAGTGGGTTTGGCGTGATGAAGGTGAATAAATAGGCAATAAAAGAGTGAACGGGAATGCGATGTTTGAACCACGGTTGGGGAATTTGGGCTTCAAGAGGCTCTGCTTGTGGTGGGGCATCATGTTATACACATCCTCCAGGTCTTCGAGGCTCTTGACTCTTGCAAAAGATTGCCTGAGTTGCTGTCCAAGGAGTCGGCTTTCCCGGCTTGAATGTGCGCAAGAGTCACGATCGTCGAGCCATTGACGTTGAAGAGAGTCCACAAAGTCTTTTCCTGATTCTGCAGAAGCCAATCTTTGCTTGCTCTTGTCAACCACGAGCTTCAACTTTAACTTTGGCGTTGACTCCATTATCTTCTTTCGGGGAGCAGAGTCTATTTGCTTCACAGTTTAACCCATTGGAACATTCATGGGTAGGGAGTCCAAGGGGCTTGGAGGAAGGCAACGAGACAGTGAAGAGTGTATCATGCATTGTTTGGCCTTACCATCTCGAAAAAGAAAAATCAATCCATGGATGATAATTATGAAGAAAAGGGAAGTGGGAAATGTTCATGAATTCATATATGAATGTTTCCGAAGAAATTGATGGGATTGAGATGCACTGTGATAGATCGGGCTGAAGTTTTATTTGGTAATCGATCATGTTGACCTTGACTTATGGGGATATCAATTTCGTCGACGAGTATTTCAATAGCATTTTAAACGATTGATTTAGAAAACTACGTTATTTCCAATTTTTAGGAATATTAGAGACTCTAGAAAGCTGTAGAGATACAAATTTAGGAGATGTAAAAAGTCCATTTTTAGATATATATATATGTGTGTGTGTGTGTGTGTGTGTGTGTGTGTGTGTGTAATAGAACTATAGGAGGTTGAAAATGTGAAACGGAATAATTTTTGTGTAGTTATAATATCGGATGCAGATGATCCATTGATGCATAGTGCACTTGGCGTCAAATTGAGAGCATCCCATCAGGGTTGCCATGGGATCTCACATTGGTTATGTATGGGTGGTAAAGTCTAGGGTGTAGTAAAATTAAATTGATTAGCTATTAATTTTACTATAACCTATTTTGTGCATTTAACTTATGCAGTAGTTAATCGAAATTTAAAATTGTTTTGGAGATAGACAACTTTAGATTGCATAAAATCTATGATAATCTGTATATCGTGAAAATAGCACATTAAACATGCTTTCATAATTTATAGAGATAAGTGTTGCATAAGTCCTAAAACTTGTCACGAAAATGCGTTTGAGTCTTAAAACTTGCAAAAAGTGCAATTAAGTTTTAAAACTTGTCAAAGTGTTTCAATTGAGTCCTAAAACCGACGACGTCAGTATTTTCCGTTAAAAATGCTGACATGGCATTTTAAATAATTTTTTATTTGCCGCGTGGATTTTTTAATTATTTTTTAATCATTTTTTTAAAATTAGATTTATTCATTCTATCTTATTTTCGCCAAAAAAAGGAAAAAAATTACTTTTAAAAATTGTTTTAAAAAAAAATAGCCTCTCCTCTCCCCCACCGCCACCGCCCATCATCGGAGGGGCCAGCAACGGTCGTTGGCCCTAGGCGGGGGTGGCTGGCCCCAAGCGAGGGTAGACGACCATTGCCCGCCCGGGCGAGGCCTCGTTGGCCCTTGTTGGCCCTGAGGGAGGGTCGACCAGGCCTTGCCCAGGGCCGGCGACGACTTGTTAGGGTGGGCGACAGCCGCTGGTCCCTCGTGAGGGCCGCATGGGCCCAAATCTGGGCACCCTTGCTCAAGCTCGACTGAGGGTGCCCAGATTTGGGCCCGTTGGCCCTCGCAGGGGGCCAGCGGCCGTCACCTGCCTTGGGCGAGTTGTTGCCTGCCCTCACGAGGGGCCGACGATTGTCTCTCGCCCTGGGCGAGGCCTTGTCGGCCCTCACCAGCCCCGAGTGAGGGCCGACGAGGCCTCGCCCAAGGTGGGCGACGGTTGCCGGCCCCTCCGGTGATGGGGCGCGGCGGCGGCGGGGCGGTGGGGGAGAGGAGCCACTAATTTTTTTTAAAATAAAATTTTTAACTTTTCTTTTTAGTTTTTGGTGAAAATAAAATAAAATGAATAAATTCAATTGTTTGCTTTTTAAATCTATTTTTAAAAAATGAATAAAAATAATTAAAAATCCACCTGGAAAATAAAAAAATAATTTAAAATGCCCCGTCAGCATTTTTAACGGAAAAGGCTAATGGCATTAGTTTTAGGACTTGATTGAAACATTTTAACAGGTTTTAGGACTTATTTACACTTTTTGCAAGTTTTAGGACTGAAATGCATTTTCGTGACAAGTTTAAGGACTTCTGTAGCACTTATCCCTAATTTCTATTCCAACATAGAATTTTCATATTCATATATGCCAATAGAGTTTTCATGAAATGGAAGCATAATTATCGTTTCCAACGAAAATGGAAATATGAAAACATTTTTACTAACCTAATGGGCCATTTGAAATGTCATTTTGTGGGCTATATTCCCTATATATGACCTTAATCTGGGGTCGAAGGACTTTCCAATGGTATATTTGATTGATGAGTAATAAACATCTACATTATTCACTTTGTTCTATTTAAGTTTCCATGTGGACATTAATATTAATTTATACCTCGTCAATCAAAGATATGGCTAAGGGAAATTTTCTTCGATCTTAAATAGAAAAAGAATATAAATGGGAAAAATAAATAAATAAGTTTTAAATTTATTGTGTTTGTGCCAATTCAGTCTTAAACTTTTCAATTGTGCCAATTGATTCTTAAACATTTTGACAAATTGCCAATGTAGTCTATTTAGTTGGAAATCGCCAAGATGCCATTGTTGGTGTTGAATTGACAATTTTTTAATATATATATATATATATATATTTGTGTTTTCATTCATTTTTTTCCTTGCTTTCTTTGTTTTTCTTACAACTTTAGGCTAGTGACATCGCTTGTCAACCACTGTCAACCATGGGTGAGGGCACGAAGGCCCTTGCCTAGACCTTGCCAACCCACAAAGAAAAAAGAAAAGAAAAAAAAGAAAAAATTAAAAATTATCCAAGTTAATGTTTATCATCCCTTATAAGATGATCAACGTTTATTAGAGGTTTTCAATCAAAATTGGTTAGATAGGATTCATCAACAAATTGTTAAAAGGTTTACAAGTTAATTGGTATGATTGAAAAATTTAAGATTAAATTGACATAAATATAATAAATTTGTGGTTTTTCGTTTTATATGGGATGGGTCTATCACAACGTCTAGTGGAGAGTGCTTTGTGCAAAACAAAATGACATGTTTCTCGTAATTAAGTATAAAATGTTGTAAAATTATTTTGTTATATTATGATAATTCTTCATAATAAAATGCAATAATGTCATAAAAGAAAAGTTATAA
Organism: Eucalyptus victrix; assembly: GCA_016097545.1. Classification (NCBI taxonomy): domain Eukaryota; kingdom Viridiplantae; phylum Streptophyta; class Magnoliopsida; order Myrtales; family Myrtaceae; genus Eucalyptus; species Eucalyptus victrix. Next base: position 24,225,471 of record CM027844.1, read on the forward strand.
GGTAGAGGTGAGCATGGTCTAGAGCTAAGTAGCATCAACATTGACAGGCGACGCACAACATGACATAACACAACACGCTGGTATGCTGTTTTTCAAAAAACAAAAAATTTGGACATGTTGGGATACGTTGTATATTAAATGTGTATTTTTATGTATAGACAATAAATGATCATTTTTATGATATTTTCAATCAAATTAATTTAATTCAAATTCACAAATAAATAAATAATAACAAAGCCTAGAATGAATTTACACTAAAAACATTAATCCACCATTTATTAAAATCATTCATTGTTTTAATTTGAAAAATTCAACTCCTTTTCCAATAATCCATAAAACTTGGAAAAAAAAAAAACAAGGAATTCACATTTCTGGACTCATGTATTAAACTTATTGGAAGAGAAGAGAAAGAAAAATGGGGTTGAATTGTGCATCATAGGAAGTGAGAGTTAGAAAAAAATAGAATCTTAGGTTTTTCTTCTTTCCTAATTATTATTATTATTATTATTATTATTATTATTATTATTATTATTAATTATTATTATTATTATTATTATTATTATTATTATTATTTATTTTCACATATATATTTTGACTCTTTATTTATTGAAAATTTTTAAAATTGACCTCGCGTGCCGGAATCATATGTCGAAAACTTGCTTGTCGGAATTTTTCAACATGTGTTGACTGAGTATCCGAGAGTGTTGGACATGTGTTGAAATGTCCAACATGACATAAATGCTTTGGGAGAGTGTCGGTGCTTCTTAGATCCAGAGTAGAACTAAAATTTAAGAACTAGATCAATGAAAACCTATCCAGCTTCAGGTTTTAAGGTATACAACGTAGAATCCAAGTTCAAAAAATTGAAGAATTTTTTTCGATGGGTATGTTCTAAGTTATAGATAGATGGAATTTAGAACCATTTTTTTTATATGTTTATCTTGGTTTATATCTTTTTATAATGTTCGATGTCATTTTATGATAGAGATTTTATATTATTAATATTTCAAGTTCTTTGTGTGTATATAAGTTGCAAATGATGATCATTAAATGTGATGATTTATTGTAATTAATTAATAATATAAACGGAATCTGGATAAAATTATGAACTGACCATGAATATAGTGATAGGGTAGGTTCTTAGTTTCAGATTTAAAAAAAATAATAACTTATTTCAATGGATAAATTTTAAATTTATATAGAATCCGTACGGAATATGAAACCACTTACCTTGTGCATTGCTACCGCTGTTCATGGAAAGAAATACCCGCCAAGTGGAGTGGACGATAGTAGACTTCGGAAAACACTTTCGGAACTCCGCCAAAAGGCCGACCTTTTATTTTTCATTTATTTCTTAATTCAGCCTTTCCAGACTCTATCCCTATTGATGGTTTTAGGCGATGGGCCTAAGTTGGCCCATTTGCCCATGATGGGCCTGAAAGCCTCGGCCCACAAGATTAGGGCCCGTGGATAAAGGGGTACGTTTTCATTTTTTGAGGGAACATATATAAGGGAGGGAAGAGAGAGACGAAGATAACGGTTGGCATAACGAACGTATGTTCCTCTCCCTCTCTCCCTCCGAAAGAAAAACGAGTGCAAACGGCGACATGATCTTCCCTTCAAGGCTAATCGATGTCATCGGATCGAACGGGATCGGTTTTCTCTTCCTCTTATCGGTGTTGGTATTTAATCTGTGGCTAACAAGGTACGCTCGATTCCGTGGTGTGCTTTACGATCGGTGATACATGTATTTCTCGGACTTATCTTCCACATTCGTTTTAGGGGTTCGATTTAGTGTCGAATCCGGTTTTTGAGAATCCGACAATCCCAACATTGATATTAGAGCCCTAGTTTATGTTATCCCGACCCTTTAATGTTTTTTGATTGATTTTTCGTGAAAATAATTGGCTGACACGGATCGGGGCAAGAAATCCCAACACCCGAGCACTGTTCATCCATTTTTTTGAGCTTCCGTAAGTCGAAATCAATTTCTGAAGACATAGGGTGAAAGAGCTCGTCGAGACAAGTCCGTCGACATGTTGTGTGCCGCTGGGAGATGCTGGACGCGCCCACACGCGCAGCCAGAAGCCGTTGCATGTGGGCGTGATGTGCCCGAATCGTTGGCTCGGCCAGCGCGTGCGCCACACGCGCCGGTCGTCGAACCGGAACATGAGCGCCGGTGACCGGCGAACCGGCACGTGTGCGTTGCCGGTCGGCGAACCGGCGTGTGCTGACTTCACCGTGATGTCACGGTAACCACCGGGATGACGTCATCGATGACGTCATCGTCGACGACCATTGGCCGGCCGGCAACCCGACCCGACTTGACGTTTGTGTGATGTCAGCCCGCGCACACGCACGGCACGTGCCGTTTAATCCTTCCGACCCTGCCTGACCGGCCTGACCGGCCCATTCGGTCCGACCCGGCCCGACTGGCCCAACCGGTCTGTCCGGTCCAACCGGCCCGACCAGTCCGTCAGGTCCGACCGATCCAACTGGTCCTACGACCCGCCGCCCGTTGACCGTTGACCAACCGTTGACTTTGACCGTTGACTCGAAAAAAAAGAAAGAGAAAGATAGGAATTTGTTTCTTTTTTTTCAATTATGCCTATGTGGGTTATATGTAATCCATTGTTTATTTTGCATTAGTTGCATGAATCATGAAAAAATATATATTTTCCCTTATATACATTATGGATTATAAGTAATCCAGTTTTAGTTCTGCATTTATTGCAGGAACTATGATGCGTTATACATGGATACCTGCAATCCCGAGAACGGACGAGGGAAATGCAAGACTTAAAAGGCTGATGACAGAGTTAGCTGATTATCGGTGGCATGATAGTGATTTAGTATCACACGTGGTCAGTGTCAATCAGATGATATAGGAAATCATCTGGAATGGTTATCTTATGCCGGATTTTGAGAAGGTGCCGGCTTTGATGAACACTCTTCCACCTGAATGGCAAGTAGTGTTAGATCGGCTATGGGAGTTCAACGTGGTTCCGGGTTATAGAAGACTAATGGTAGCTTTTATTAGAGAGTACTAGTTGGTTGAGTTAACCAAAACTTCAACCCTTAGATTGAGCGCCACATGGCGCAGAGTGAATGTGCCTTGGAGGCGACATAAAAGCTCTCCAAAAGTTTACCCATGGTTGGCAAATGTGCCTTCAAATTTCTAAGATATTTTGACTGATAGATTAGAAGGGACATTCCTTATTTATTTCTTAGATTAGTTTGAGATGTTTTTGGATGTAAATATCTCTTTCTATGTTGATATTTTTCTTTGTATATATATATTACTTAGTGTAATTGATAGTTGTATTATGTGAAAGCATTATTATTTTATTGGATGTCAAATATTGTTTACTTTCTATTATTATTGACTGATGTGGGTAGTTAATAGAAGTTTTTTGTAACTTCATAGAATTTATTTTGCATAAGACAATTATATTAATAATAGTTTTAAGTTAGGATTTTTGGAGGATGATTGGAAACACAGTGACCTTTTGATTTTGAAACCCTACTTGAAATTATTCATTGATATGATGGGTCTGTGCAAAGTGGATGCATAAATGATAGGCATTAATTATTCGTGCATATATGTCTGATGTGTTCAGATCGATGGTTTCAGCAACTAAGAACGTAATTGCTGATATGAACGGTAACAATTGTGAAATATTGAATATGAAGATTCAATATGTGCAGGAAAAGCAAGAAGCACTAGAAGCTCTTGACCATATTATGGAAGATCTTGAGAATGCCGTGCGCCACCTTGAGCTAGCTGAGAACCGCCTAACGGCATTTGAGTCAAAAATAGATATTTACAATGCTGGTTCTAGCTCAGAAAGGGTTTTGAGCTCTAAGCGCAAGCGTATTGATTCGTTCAATATGTGAGAATGCAAATGATCAAGTCCTTATTGCAAGAAATCAAGAGTTAACCAACACAAGAGAGAAAAATGTCCTCTAGTGAAGAAAATGTCAAGGGTGATATGTTACAATTGTGACAAGAAAGGTCACTATGCTCGTAACTGTTGTAAGCCGAAAAAGGTAAACACCTCTTGTACATTTGAGAACTTTGCTTATGTCTCAAGTTCTGTATTATTGGTTGAATCCAATCATTTGTGGACTGTAGATTCAGAAGCGACAGACCATGTAAGGAAGGATAGAGGATCCTTCGTGGAATTCCAACGAATACCTACTGGAACTAAGTGGATCTATGTAGGAAATAACTCCAGAGCTGAAGTTAAAGGGATTGACACTTGCCAATTAAACATGCGTGGTGGACGCACCTTGTTCCTACATGCTATTCTATATGCTTCGGAAATTCGTCGAAATTTAGTGTCTGTCTTGGTGTTGGTTAAGCTTGATTTTAATATGAACTTTCATAATAGTTGTGTAGATTTGTATTTGGATGCAAACTACTATGGTTGTGGTCATTTTCTGGATGGTTTTATTGTACTAGATGTTGACTGTGGTGATGTCAATATTTGTTATTCCTTTATTTCACGTCTTCTACTTAATATGATAAGATGTGATTATGTGGCATGCTAGACTTGATCATATTGGCCAATAATGTAAGAATAGACTAGCCAAAGAGGGCTTGTTGGGTAATATTGAAAAAATCGATTTGCCCATATGTAAGCATTGCCTAGAAGGGGAAACGACAAGGAAACCATTTAGAAAAGGTAAAATAGCTGAATTTCCTCTGCATTTAATCCATTATGACGTCTATGGTTTAATGAATGTGAGAGGAAGGCATTGGGCTGTTTATTTCATCACTTTTATAGATGATTATACTCGATTCGGATATGTCTATTTGATTTCTCATCAATCTGAAACATTAAGCTATTTCAAAAGGTTTATGAACTTGGTAGAAAATCAATTAGACAAGAAAATAAAAGCATTGAGATCTGATCGAGGTCGAGAATATTTATCTAATGAGTTCAGAAAATTATGTGATGAAAAATGAATAGAAAGGCAGTTGTCTATTCTATATACTTCTCAACAAAATGATGTTACGGAAAGAAGAAACAGAACCCTACTGGAAATGGTTAGGTCCATGATGGCGCATGCTAACTTACCTATCACTTTTTTTGGAGTGATGCGTTGTTAACTGCTGCATATATACTTAACCGGGTGCCTTCCAAATCAGTTACTTCCACTCCATATGAGTTATGGACAGGTAGAAAACCGGACTTAAGTTTTCTTAAGCCATGGGTTTGTGCTGCCTATACTCATGAGTCCTCTAACAAATTTGGGAAATTAGGTCCCAAAGGAAATAAGAGTATTTTCATGAGATACTCCGAACACTCGAAAGGGTATGTGTTCATGGGTGAATAGGAAAGTGGGAGTATAACTAAATTTGAATAACGATATGTCACATTCTTAGATGATGAATTTCCTAAGAATGGCGAAATAGGGGAAGATTACTCCCTATTTGTAATGTTAGATCAAGATAATGATATGAGTGGAATTCTTCCAAGTGGGAATAATATGAGAAGTGGTGAATTGAATTCAACTCATTCTCAATTGTAACCACATGATGAGACGACGTCATCATTATCTAATCCTAGTGAGAGTGTAATGGGAAATGATGTGCTAAGTGTACAATCTTCCATACGGCGAACAAGTCGCCAAAGTATTCCCCGTCGACGTTTTGACATTAAAGGGGAAACTTTTATGATTGCTTCGCAAGATGAGGATGAGCCAAGAAATATTAATAAGGCTCTAAATTGCCATAGTAAGGAAAAATGGATTTATGCAATGAAAGAGGAGATGGAGTCAATGAAGTCAAACCAAGTTTGGAACTGGTTGATCTTCCAATAGGACGCAAAGCTATTGGGAACAAGTGAGTTCTCAAAATAAAGCGAAAAGCTGATAGTTCGATAGAAAGGCATAAAGCTCGTCTTATGGCAAATGGGTATAATCAACATAAATGAATTGATTATGAAAAAAAAACATTTTCTCCTGTAATGAGATTTACCTCGATTCGCATTATTTTGGCAATAGTGGCTAGTATAGATCTTGAATTACATCAAATGGATGTAAAGACTACTTTCCTCAATGGAGAATTAGAGGAAGGAACATATATGGAACAACATGCTGGTTTCATAATGAAAGGCCAAGAAGAAAAGGTATGATGACTTTTGAGGTCGATATATGGCCTTAAGCAGTCGTTAAGACAATGGTATATACGATTTCATAATGCCATAATGGCATATGATTTTACAATGATAGATGAGGATCATTGTATATATATCAAAAGATCCAATGATCAATTTGTGATCATATCATTATATGTTGATGATATACTAATTACCGAAAGTAATATGGAGCTTATCAATACTGTCAAAAGTTGGTTGTCTTCCAACTTTGAGATGAATGATATGGGATTGTAAACCCATAGACACTCCTATTACAAAAGGTGAAGGATTGAGCCATAGACTGTGTCAAGGACTCCACAAGAAAAGTAACAAATGAAACATGTTCCTTATGCTAATGCTGTTGGGAGCTTGATGTACGCTATGATGTGTACAAAACCTGACATATGTTTTGCAGTTGGAATGGTGAGCAGATACCAATCCAATCCAGGTCAAGCACGTTGGAAAGCCGTTAAATGAATACTAAGGTATCTAAAGGGGACTGCTGATTATACGCTGAGTTATTATGGAAAGGATTTGCGACTCTAAAGCTATTCTGATGCTAATTGGAGAGGAGATTTAGTTGAAAGAAAATCTATCTCTGGGTTTGTTTTTTTACCGAATAATGGCACCATATGTTGGAGCAGTAAGAAACAAAAGTGTATATAGCCTTGTCCACGATGAAAGTTGAGTTTGTGGTATTATCAGCAGCAGTATAAGAAAGTGTTTGGCTTAAGAGATTTTTTGGATCATTTAGGTGTTATTGGAAGTGCTGCAAATTCATTGTTGGTTAACTGTGGTAGCCAAGCAACAAAAGCGTACACTAAATATCCAAAATATCATGGCAAGACTAAACCTATAGATACAAAGTATAATTTTGTCAAGGATATGGTTGCACGAAAAGAAGTGAACTTACGCATAGTATGGTAGTAGATCCTATGATAAAGTCAATATCTAGAGATGTGTTTTTGTGGCCATATGAAATCTCAATGATTGCGTAGAGTCTGATGTATTGGATTGTAATTTCCCTAAAGTGTTCACATTTGATGAATTTGTGTTTTCATCATTAATGCCTATGAATCTTTGTTTGATCTTTATACATCTTAATGCTCAGTGCATTACTTTAAGTTGAGAAAGTATCTCGGATAGATATAGGATTGGCCTACTCACACGGATAATCGCCTTTATTTACTGTGTGATAAATAGAGATGAAACGGTTTTTAAGCTTATTATCTAGGTGATAATCGAGAGGCTTAAAATACGTATGTCACCTTAACTGGGTGTTAAGATGATGAGATAATAATTACTATGTCCGAAAGTAAAATACCCCACATATTTTACTTTATCTGTCTAAGATGCCAGATGTTAGTTCTGATGAATTTTGTGAATGAGTAGATACGTAAACTCAAGTTAGACATTGCGTATGTTTGAACTATCATCTGCACGATATTGAAAGGTGTAGACATACGCTCCATGAGAAATGAGTTAATACCGTAATACGTATTTCATACTACGTATGCATGAGACGACCAATAAGAGTGACAAAAGTTTGATTTCAATTTTTATGCCGTGTGAAACTCTTGAGGAAAAGAGTTAATCAATTTTTAGTCCCCTCATGACTCTTACTTATTCTCAAGATTTCTATTTAGTGTTTGTTATCTTAGGATGTTGCCAATGGTCATGAGTTTGATTCGATTTAATGGGACATTTCTAGAAAAGCAAGCTGAACTGAATATAAGAGTTTGAAGGAAAGAGGAAGATCGAATTTTGAGAATCACATTGTAGTTTTGTATTCACTGGTTAACCAATTATGACTGTTTTTGGGATAATCATAATTGTGAATACAATAATATATATATATATATATATATATATATATATATCATTGTTGAAAAGAGATCAAGAGAGATATAAATGTGATCGTTCGATCTAGGGAACTGCATACTAAATCTACTCAAGATGTGATGCCCACTATGAGCTGCTATATATTCCTAATAGATGTATGTCAATGAGCTCTCAAAGTATGCTGGTCACACGGATTATTCACCGGTATGAATGTTGAAGAGAGGTAAAGAGAATTCTGTTCAGCCCACCATGTGCGAGTGGGAGATGATGGTTTTAGGAGATGGGCCTAAGTTGGCCCATCCGCCAATGTTGGACCTGAAAGCCCGTCCCACAAGATTAGGGCCCGTGGATGAAGGGGTACATTTCTATTTTTTGAGGGAATGTATATAAGGGAGGGAAGAGAGAGACGAAGATAACGGTTGGCATAACGAATGTACGTTCCTCTCCCTCTCTCCCTCCAAAAGAAAAACGAGCTCAAACGGCGACCCGATCTTCCCTTCAAGGCTAATCAACGTTATCGGATCGAACGGGATCGGTTTTCTCTTCCTCTTATCGGCGTTGGTGTTTAATCTGTGGCTAATAAGGTACGCTTGATTCCGTGGTGTGCTTTACGATCGGTGATACATGTATTTCCCGGGCTTATCTTCCGCATTCGTTTTAGGGGTTCGATTTAGTGTCAAATCCGGTTTTTGGGAATCCGACAATCCCAACACCTATAATCTTCAAGAATCTCTCTCTCTCTCTCTCTCTCTCTCTCTCTCTCTCTCTCTCTCTCTCTCGCGCGCGCGCGCAAAACCCAGATGAAGAAGCTTCTATAACTAAGGGAGTACTGATCAAAGAGGTGTGCCATAGATTAAATTCTCTTTAATTTCGAGTATACCCAAAAATATTCTCTCTCTCTCTCTCTCTCTCTCTCTCTCTCTCTCTCTCTCTCTCTCTCTCTCTCTCTCTCAGAGTAGAGGTGTGCACATTTTTATACATAGGGTCCCTTTGTTATCTCATGTCTGAGGTTGGTTCATGTCCGAAGTTGTTGTGTAATCGGGATACCTTGGTCAGTTAACCCCACCAATTGATGGGTACTGACTTGATTTATGGATGATGTGGTTAACAGAATCGATCATAGCGTAGGAATCATGTGGATAGTTATGATCTTTACCTTTTGCTCTGTTGATCCGATGTTGGTTCGCAGGTTTTTTTTATATGTGATTGGCTTGGTCTATTTGGAGTATTGAAAACTCTTAAAGCCTGTTGTCTGATATCTAAAGTTTGGCCTGAATTTTTTTGATAGTTTCTTACTTCGTTTCGCCTTAAATTTTCCTTTTATCGAGGCAAAGTGCAACATTTTTTTCTCTGTTTTCATCTAATATTTGCTATACTTTGCTTTCACACTCACTCGTTGTTAAGAGCACTGGAAAACTTTAAAAAAGAAAGCAAACCGAACAATCTCACACATGAAATGGAAACAAGTCCCGTAATTTACGAAGTAAGTTGCAACAATGTTTGAGATACATGGGTCAAAGCCCCTACTTAAGAGTCTGCATGAAGGACAGAAGGAGATTCTTGTTTGTGATGCTGGATGACCTTAAAACATGAATAAGGTATGCTGCCATGTACCGTCAGGTTCTTTTTCAGGATAAACATATATCCAGCGATGTTAGAATGTTCTGAAGAAAAGGATGGATAGATTTTTCCAATGCTTCATGGAAAATCTGGAAGTTGATTGGTAACATTGTCCTTTCTTTATTCTTATTGCATTTGGTGAATCCATGTTCTGTACTTTTTAGGATCTTTTAGTTAAGGAAGTTTCCCATTGCCTACAACCAAGCTCGTCAAAGTTCAATTTGGCTTTTATCTCAGTAATATAGGGAGGAAGGCTGTTTTTTAGATTGGTCTAATTCTCTTGATAGGTCAAGAACAAAAACAAGCATGGCAGCAACCAAGATGAGCTTGAAGCTTCTTGTTGACCAAGAAGCCATATGGTGCTTTGTGCTGAAGCTGGAAAGGACTTTGTGGATTTCCTTTTCCATTGCTTGGCTTTACCAGTTGGAACTGTTATTAGTTTCCTCACCAATGTAGGCGCAACAGGTAGCTTAGTCAGCCTCTAAGAGTATTGAGAATCTCAATGACATATATTTGAAACCAAACCAGAAAGAGGCTCTGATGTAGCCCAAGCTACCAAGCAGCAGTCCAGAGCTACCAATGTTATTACCTGAAGCTTCATCTTCTGCACCAACTAACTTCTACAGATGCTCTAATACTTCAACTTCAAGCTGTAACTACTATGTCACTGATGCCCCCTCAGCAAAATGTCCTTATTGCGGTTGCAGCATGAGTACCAAAATTTCATGGGTTGTTGGACCAGCTGCTTCCTCCTCTTCTGAGGTATCTGGTGGTGAGGGTGGTTATATGAAAGGCGTAGTAACATACATGGTGATAGATGATCTGGTCGTCAAGCCTATGTCCACCATTTCTTGTATTACTCTCATCAACAAGTTCAATGTGCAGGAAATTGGGGATCTTGAAGAGAAGGTAACAGATTGTGGGATGAATGAGGTAAGGCATGCGACCCCTTTCTAATATTATATATCTATTTATTTATTTATTTCTTGGCTTGAAATAATTAGTTGCTTTTACATCATGTTCCAGGACATACTATAGTAACAGATTGAAAAATTAGCAGATGGATCCTAAATATCTCGCTAGAGAGACATATGCTTGTCTGGCTGATATGCATGCATCAAATGCATGTAGGTGGTGGAATTGCTGTACTCAAACTTCAAAGAAAAAACCCAAGTAATGCCTTACTATTCTTGACTATAGTACTACAAAATATGGAATACTAAGTAGTATTGTTAAGCAACTCTTTGTGCTTTATTTTGAGAAACTTCAACAGATGTGTTGCCCCCATCAGATTTCACTTTTGGCGTTAGAAGTTACAAAAAGCGTAAATATTTTTGGTCCTAACGATTATGTAAAATTTGTAAAAGGTTAAGGAAAATCAAGTCTTGGTTTTCCCAAGGGGAGGAAATGATCAGACTTAAAGGTTGAATTTTTTTGTTCATGTAGTGCTGCCCATACGGTAGACCTCTGTTGGCCTGTAGACTGTAATTGCACAAGTGGCCGTAGAGAATTGTTCTCAGGTTTGGAGACTGACCTTGGCATATTGAACAATCGACACATTCTCAAGAAAATTTTAGCAGTGCTTCTGCATTATTGTACGAGTATCAATGTTTGGAATGCCTAAAGCTATTGATAAGGGTCATGGTAACGAATGCCTGTGAGGCAAGCATTAAACATACTTTACATGGAATGGCTCATTTTTTAAACATCAATTGCACATAACAAGATAACAGATAGTGCACTGGAAACTGTAAAGTTTGTTTAGTTGGATGTTTAATTGGTCTTGGGACACTCTTTAACAAATTTTCTCAAAAGAACTTCTGTTAGAAATTTCCAGTATATGAAACTTGTCCGATGGACTTCTGATGGCCATCATATTTTTGTTTGCAACGGTCCACTTTGAGTTGGTGGAATGTGCAGCTGCCTCATTTTGTTATTTGAAAGCAACTGGTGCCCATGCATACACACAGCCCACCTGTGCACGTTCAAATATGATAGCTCGATTACTTAAACCATCATCTTGTTGTGATAGCTTCCTCGATTAATTCTGACAGGATAGTTTCTCTGAATTCTGCTATCCATTCAATCCATATCGTAACATAAGCTGAATGTGCCTTAGTTCAGTTTTGTTGTTTGGGTGTGCATGTTCTAAATGGATTACCTACATTTGAAGGAATGAAGAGCTGGATTCTGATGTTGAAACCCACTGTTTTTTAGCATTTGAAATTCATGATGAGTCTAGTAGACATTTATTATAGTTAGGGTTACTTTGTGGGGTTTGATCTGGACTTTGGAGCAAGTGGCTGGAATTAAGCTGCAGTATAAGACCAGTGGGTGATTGAGATTTTGAGCTGAGTTGGGCTGTGATGGAGTTAAAGTGTGCCAAATTGCTTTGGATGGGGCTATCAGAATGGGTAATGATTTGCAAAGAATGCTTCTGATGTCTATGAAATTGCTGGGAATGCGGTCTTTGCAGTTAAAACTGGGTTGGGATATGTTAGAAAATAAAGAGGAAACAAGAAGGATATCGAGAATGAGAGAGAGAATGTATTCTGTGCACTTCATTGATTGTTTCAATGTACAAAGAGAATTAAATAATACAGAGGATGTTCAATGAATAAGGAAGTATATTGTATCTAATCCTAGTATATCAGATCTAATCCTAGATTGATACAAAATAATCAATTACAATCTCAAAGATATATCCAACGTAATCTGGTGGATCTTCGGCATATCTTCCAACACTCCCCTTCAAGCTGGTGGCTTGTATATGTCTAAGACGCTTAGCTTGCTTAGAAGATATGTATGTTGCTGTTGACATAAGGGCTCGGTGAATATATTTGCAGGCTGTTCCGTAGTCCCAATTTATGCTGTTTTGATTATCCCTTCTTGAATCTTCTCTCGAGTAAAGTGGCAACCGACCTCTATGTGTTTTGTTCTTTCATGTACTATTGGATTTGCCACAAGTTTAAGTGTGGAATCATTATCACAGAACAGTAAGGTTGGTCCCTTGACTTGTACTCCGAGATCCTTAAGTAAGCCTCGTAACCAAACTACTTCACACACGATCTTGGCCATGGATCGATACTCAACTTTGGCTGATGATAGAGAGACAATGGATTGTTTCTTTGTCTTCCATGAAAGTAAAGATTCCCCAAGTTTGATGTAGAAACCGGTAATAGATCTTTGACTCATAGGACAAGTCGCACAATCAGCATCACAGTAGGCTGTCATTTCCATGTTGCAATCACGAGAAAGAAGAATCCCAAGTCCTGGGCATTTCTTCAAATATCTCACAACTTTCAATGCGGCATTCATATGGGATTGTTTTGGATTATGCATGAACTGACTCAGTGTCTGGACCGCATAACATATATTTGGTATGGTCATAGTGAGATAGATAAGTTTCCCGACTAGTCTCTGATAGCCTGATGGATCTTTGAGTAACGAGTCATTATCTGTAGATTCTAGACTCACATCATAATCTACGGTGGTCAACTTGATATTCTGCTCAATAGGAATAACTGCTGGTTTGCATCTTGATAGACCTGACTCCGATATAATTTCTAAGACAAATTTCCGTTGGCTAAGAGAAATCCCTTGCTTTGAACGAGCAATCTCAATTCCAAGAAAATATTTGGGCGGTCCCAAATCTTTAATATGGAAAGTGGAATGTATATACTCCTTGAGACTTGTCACAACAAATTGATCATTTCCCATAATAAGTATGTCGTCGACATATATCATCAAGTAGATAGACGACATATCTTTTGTCCATGTAAATAAGGCATAATCATGTCTGGACTATTTGAATCCTGCTCCTATAAGTGCACCCGTAAACTTTGCATACCACTGTCGAGAAGCCTGGTTGAGACCATATAAGGATTTGCGGAGATGACATACTCTAGACTCCCCCTGTCTCCGTAATCCTGGTGGAATGTCCATATAAATTTCCTCATCCAAATCACCACAAAGGAAAGCATTGTGGACATCCATATGGTGCAATGACCAATCACGAAATACAGCAATTGCCAATAAGGTGTGAACTGTAACATCTTTCGCTATAGAGAAAGTTTCATGGTAATCGAAACCTTCTCGTTGAGTGAAGCCTTCTGCTACCAACCGAGCCTTATATCATTCTACGGACTCGTCGGCTTTATATTTAATCTCGTAGACCCACTTGTAGCTAATCAGTTTTCGATGAGGCGGTAAAGGGACAATGTCCCATGTATGATTCTCCGTTAACGCATGCAATTCTGTTTCCATGGCTTTTTGCCATCGTGGATCATTCATTGCCTCATTATAATGGGACGGCTCTATTTCTTCAGACACACGACTGATGTAGCACATATGATCTGACGATAACTGATGAAAAGAAACATATGAGGAGATATGGTAATGAGTACCTTGAGAATTTGTAGCCACACAAACATAGTCCTTTGTCGATGTGGGTGGACGCTTAGCATGCTCGGATCACCGTGGTTGGTTATTTTGTGGAGGTACTGAAGAAACTTGTGATTCTTTAGTTTATGTTGGAGATACTGTTATTGGTGAAGAAGTATCCCCCTCCTCATTCAGTGTATTAGAAGTATCCACGGCTACTGTTGGAGAGGGAACTATACCTTATGGCAAATATGCCGGAGGTGCAATGATATAGGATTGTCCAGGAGATAGATCTTCTTTAGATAAAAAAAAAAAAAAGATGAGTATTTATGCCTCTATCAGTCCCATCGTGTAAAGATAAATCTTTAGCAAAAGGAAATATATTCTCATGGAAAATTACATCCTTGCTGACAAAGAAATCCCCATTTGACGGATTGAAAACCCAATATCCTTTTGTGAGACTCGAATATCCCATAAAGATGCATCGTCTAGCTTGTGGACTTAATTTATCCCGCGGCCCCATTGTAGTCACATAACATAAACAACCAAAAAACTCTCAAGTGTTGAAGTTCTGGTTTCTTTCCATACATCATTTCAAAAGGTGTCTTCTTGTCGAGAACACAACTTGGCATTCGATTGATTAGGTAAGTTGCAATGACCACACAATCTCCCCAAAAGGTCTCGGGAATGGAAGCTTGGAATTTAAGAGCACGAGATACTTGTAATAGGTGACGGTGTTTACGCTTGACAATTCCATTTTGCTGTGGGGTATAGATGCAAGAATTCTCATGCAAAATTATGTTTGAAGATAGAAAGAATGCATATTCATTATTGAAGAATTCCCTTCCATTGTCAGTATGAATGTGTTGATTGATTTCCCAAATTGATTTTTGGAGAGGGAGAGAAAATTTATGAGATGAGAAAGAACTTGACTCTTTGATTGCATCAGAAATACCCATGTGGCACAAGAAAAATCATCCACAATTGTTAGGAAGAAACGAGAACCATCACGATTGGGTGTGTGATACGGCCCCCAAACATTAGCATGGATTAGGGAAAAAGGACTTTTTGCACGAGATTTGCTATTTTCAAAAGGTACACGAGCTTGCTTTGCCAGAGGACAAATTGAACATTGGGGGTAAGGAAAATCAGTAGAATGACCTAATCTTCGATGATTAAGAAAAAGCTTATCATTGGTAGTAATGTTACACAATGATTGTTTATTCAATTCAGTACAAGATGAACTAAAATTATTAGAAAAACTGGTCCAAAAATACATCCCTTGCCAATTTCTACCTAAGCCCATATGTTTGCCAGTCGAAAGGGCCTAAAATAGACAATAATCAGGATTGAATGTGACACAACATGAATTTTCTTCACAAGCCCGAGAAACTGATATGAGATTGAAACGGAATTCTAGGACATAAAACACGTTATGGAGTGTGATAAGAGAATTAAGAATTACTGTGCCAATCATTGTGGCATGGGTAGCATTCCCATTTGGAAGTTGGACTGAAATAGGAAAGTCTAATATTTTTTTATTTCGAAAGAAGACTTCCATCATAGATAATGTGGTCACTAGTGTAACAACCTCCTCTCTTGTCCCACATCGCCTACGGAGGGAGGTCTTGGTTAGCTTATAAGGCTTAGGTCCCTTAACCTGTGTAACGCGTTTCACGTATGCTTCCGCCCGCGAGTGGGACCACAGCTCGACTCCCGACCGCGTGTGGGACCACAGCTCGAATGCTGTTCTGACGCCCGTGGGGCCATAGCGAGGACGTTATTTTGTTAAGAGGTGGAGAGTGTAACAACCTCCTCTCTTGTCCCACATTGCCTAGGGAGGGAGGTCTTGGTTAGCTTGTAAGGCTTGGGTAACGCGTTTTAAAGCCGTGAGGGAAAAGACCGTGGCTGGGATGGTGGTTTGTCCGCGCTAGGGCGAGTGACCCAAAGCGGACAATATTACACAGTGGAGCTTGGGATGTTACAACTAGCACCCGAATCAATTATCTAATCAGTCTTCGAAATTAAATTCATCAAACAATAAGAAGTATTTGTAAAACTTCCGGTGCTGTCAAAGACATCCAACTTCCTAAGAGCCTTCATAATCTCTTGATACTAATCATGGGTGATTAGCTGATTTGATCTATCAGTATGTTGCCCTGTCACCTGTAAAGCTGTCAGAAAATCTCTTTTCCCTTTCTCTCCAGGTTTATCATGAAGTTTCCAGCAAGTATCAATTGTATGATGTGGACACTTGCAATAATCACAATATAACTTACCTTTTCCTTTAAAATTTTGCCCATTATGCTTTGATGATGTGGCAAAATGTGGTCCGTTGGATGGTTTAAAAAAAAGAAGCCATTGCAGCCTCATTTGAGCTGTTGGATCCATTTGCGGAAAAGGAGCACTGTGGGCCGTCCGATCCTGCTGGAGAGATAAAACATGGGCTATTGGATCGGATCATTTGATCTTGGCCGTCCATTCCTTTCTTGAAGGTTTTAGGGTTTGCTCTTGCAAACCAGACTTGCGGTGCCCATTTTCCTTCGTGCTCTCCGGTCGCGACTCCTTCGTGACTCGCATGAGCTGCAAGCGCCATCCCTTCCCTGGATCTGTGCAAATCAGAGCCAACGAGACACTGGCTTTCTTCCTAGATGGTGAGCTGATAAATCCAGACAAGTAATGGCATGGGTTCCATCACCAAAATCTGAGATCGAAAATTTTGGTAAGATTCATTCAATATCAATAGAAATCTCGTGACCCGTTCCCTCTCTCTTATGGCATGGTATTGCTGCAAGGTAAGATTTGGGCCTTCTAATTTCTCCTCGACTGCCTCCAATTCGTTCCATAAAGCTGATAATTTGTTGTAGACAGTAGCGATGCTCATGTTTCCCTATTTTAGATCTAAGAGTTGTTGGGTCAAAGAAAATTTTTTAGCCCTATCTAATTTTCCATACATTTTTTTGATATTCTCCCACATTTTTCTCGAATCTTCCGTTGGGGGAAGTCCGGCTGCGACTTCGGTGGTAATGAAATTGCCGATCCATGTTCGAACTAATTGATTGCATTTCCTCCATAATCGCGCCATTTTTTCATCCGATGGAATCGGTAATGTGCCATCGATAAAAACCTCTTTGTCCTTTGTGACCAACGCTCATCGGAACTCCACCGACCAGTTGGAATAATTGTTAGGCCCTGATAGTTGTTGAGTCATGAGCCGCAACTCCGGCCCGTCGCCTGTTGTTGTGTAGAGCGGATCACTGGGCTTCGGTTGATTGCTGGTGGCGAGAAATGGAAACAGCAGAAAATCGGGTAGGGATTTGGCCCCAGACCTAGAATACCTGGTTTGGATGAATAACCCGCATTTGTTGGATTCGGCCAAGTGGTTGGGCTTGCCCCAAGAATGGTTGGTGGGCCTCCATTGGGCTGAGCTGGTTCTCCGAGGCCTTGGCCCATCAACCATGGGTTTGTCTATGTGGGCCCATAGATCCATGGGTTGGGTGCCATCTGAATAGGTAGTCATTGGATGGATTGCCCTAAAACGTGCTGGGTCATGATTGGTTGTCCCGAAATGGCTTGGCCCGTGATAGGCTATCCCTGGTTCGGCTGGGCTTGGGTTCTTGGCTCCTGCTCCATGATGTGCTCTTGCTGCACACTTGATTCCTCTGGGGTTTTTCCTCCATAAATCGATGAATCTTCCTTAACCATGATGTCGGTAAGAAAGAGAACGGTAAGAAGATTTTTTTTTTTCCTGATCTTTGAAGTACTTAGATATTGATTCCTACACTGGAGTGCTAACCTTGTTTTGCAGGTTTAGTGTACCCACAACAACAAAGGGAAGAAAGAGGCACTCAAAGGATGTGGAAGTCAGAAGAAAAGAAATGCTTGCTTTGATACCATGTCAGAAAATAAATAGGAAACGAGAAGGATATCAAGAATGAGAGAGAGAATGTATTATGTGCACTTCATTGATTGTTTCAATGTACACAGAGAATTAAATAATACAGATGATGTTCAATGAATAAGAAATTATATCGTATCTAATCCTAGTATATCAGATCTAATCCTAGATTGATACAAAATAATCAATTACAATCTCAAAGATATATCCAATGTAATCTGGTGGATCTTTGGCATATCTTCCAACAGAATATTATGTAGGTCTAGGAAGGGATATTAAGTCTTTTATTAGAGAACTAAGTGAAAAATGGAGGATCATTGAATAACATGTATATGCGATGTTAGTTATAGCATGTTCTGATGATAATTTAGAGATTCCAGTGAGCTATTGCCGGGATATGCACTCTCTTCTGGTACGGTTGCACTGCTCACATTGCAAAAGGTTCAGTGATATTCTAGCCCGACATGAACAGGGGCTAGCCTTAGAAAAGGAACAAGATCCATTGTTGGGTAAAATCATCTCTTCATGACAAGAGGTTCGTCAAAATCTGAGGAAATGTAGAATTTGCCATTGGAGGAGACTTTTTAGATCACTCCAGGGATGGTAATTCATAGTTAAGGAGTAGCGTGCATCAGAATTTTTTCTTTTTCTAAATAAATCTTCATGAGTTGCTAGTTTCTTAACTCAAGATAGCTAATGACGTCCGGAATTCAAAATTATGTCTGAGGACCTAATTCTCAAGCTTTTCACTACCCTGACAATTCACTATCCGTGGCCGAGAAATGTTCAGTAAAACCTTCTGATTCTCTTGTTATCTGGTCCGTAGGCCATAAAGCTGTTGAATGCTTCTTTGCATTCCAAGACGGTGCTCAGACATATTCTTAGTGGGGAGAAAGCATCTGGATGATGATACTTTTCAAGTTAACTTGCTTGTCATATTTCCTTTATTAATAGCTTTATCTAATGGATTTGATTTTGCGTGAGATTTTGGTGAGGTCACTGATTCCAATTGTAAGAGTATGAATTGCTAAGTATGTTTTTTTCAGTGATTATCACTCCTCGGTGCTTTGGTTTATGAGGGTTTCGTCTTTAAATGTGTCTATCCTTGTCAATCTGCAATGGTTGCGTTTATGATTGGATCCATAGGTTGCACAAAATCGAGAAATTAATGGTCGGTTAACTCCAATCTGAAAGAATGAAAACGTTTTGTAATGCAGCGGCAACATCACTTTGGGTATTTCTTGGACCGTGATGAATCCTCCAGCAGCTTCCTTATCAGCAAACTACAGAAAATAAAAGTTGCCGAGATTGAGCCACGTGGCATGTTCTGGTTTGAGCTTTACCTTTTATGGTCATTTTGGAAAATCTCTAATCTTGAAAAATCTCTAATCCTTATGTGATATTTGGTAATAAATCTCAGAACGATAGACTATAAAAAATATATTCATGTTTATTTTTTGTAATAATATTCTAGCAATATTGTGGCGATAAACATTTTAAAGATAATTGTTCATGTTTATATAGATTCTAACTAAATAAATGATCAAATATCTATGGCAAGTAAAATTCTATTTTGTTATCAAATCTCTTTTTTTCAACTTGATTTTTAGTACATAGTATTCTTTATCTCTAAGATGAGAATTATCACACAATGAGCCTCATTGACAGTGATAGAATCATCGTGGTTTTATTACTACAATTAATTATCTATCTTCATGAGATAGGGTGTCAAGGTTATGCTATTGAACGCTATTACCCCAAATTGCAAATTGGCTTTTCTTTTTGACGACTGTATGGTTCATATCAAGTGGGAAATAGAAGTTTAGAGGGTTAAGGGGCTAAAAAGATTCAGGTTGTAAATCTTTCTTTTAGATGTATTAAGATTGGATAAGTTGTCAATTTCCAGATTTCGGTATAAAACTAAATGGTTACTATTGCGGCCTACCCATCAAGGGCTGCCCTTGGCAATGCGTTTAGAGGTATTTGCTCAAGATATGATCCTAATGGTTCATTGAAAAGATAGTTCAAACACATCATCTTTGATATTGCCAAGAGAGGTTCATCAATTGAGAGCATAGTTTGTCCCAAGACCATTCCTTGCATGACAAGCGATTTATTTTTAAGTTTGTTTAACAACCTAAATAAATTCTAGGAGTTGCTACTAGCCATTATTGGAGGGTTGGCTAGAACCCTATTGAGGCATAGGAGGACTATCTCAATTCTATGCAACCAGAGATTTTTAGTTCAAGAACTTGCTTATAGTAATGTTTGCATTAGTGCCCTTTCGGTACCTAAAAAGTTAGTTGCTACCTATGATGATCATGCGATCTTGGTTTACCTTTTATGCGCCTGGAGGTTTCAAAGCCATTTCTAGTGATCATGCAGCTTATTTATATGTTTTTCCACTTTAAAGTTCTGAACTAATTTCAAAGAGAAGAAATTGGCAAACAATGTATTTAAAGCATTGTGGGAAGTAAACACCCAATGAAATTGAAAGGCGAGTTATTCTAAGTGCAATAAAGGAAAGACCCGCAATTCGTTGGGTAATTGTTTACAACACCAAGTTAAAAACCCGAGACATGATCGGGTATTTAAAAATGAGACCAGATTGGACATCGATCTTTGACCACTGTCTTCATGACTCTCGGCCATCTCCTCCTTGGACCACCTCACATGACCTCCATTAGCGGTGTCGGTTTCCAATAACTTATTCATTTCCAAAATCACATGGAATCATTCAAAAAATCAAACAACGAAGTTCATCGAGATCAATCAATGGAGTGGCCTTGGGTTCGGCCTTGCATTTCAATCATCCTGACCTTCTAATTGATTATGATTCATTGATTAATGGTTAATGATGATTGGCCACCACCTGCATTTGCATAACGACGGTCAACATTGATTAACCCGTAATTTAGTTCTAATCGATCCCCAGTAGGCTACCCATCAAGCATGCATTGCATCTATCCATTCATCTAATAAACACATGTACAGGCATCAAATTTAGCATACATTCAGGTCATTTGACCTTGGTTCACAATCAATCACATAAGAAAGTGAACCATGAATTCAATTATATAGTAAAATTCAAACTTATTATGTTTTGACTCAATTAACATACCAAATGAAGTCCGATTGAAATGGTTCAAGTGTCAATAGAAAGCTCAAGATGTTTAGTTTAAAGTTCATGAAGACCACTTAACCCGGTTCTAAACCAAGAAAACCTGAATTTGAGCAAACTTACCTCGTAATCTAGATTCGGACCCAGTTTTGACCCTTGAGTTTGAAAATCTGGAATAAATATCTAGAGATTTCAAAGTCCCTCCAAATTTCACAGGAATCTTGGTCATTCTGTTTTGAAAACTTTCATGTTTTACAATTTTGTAAACAAGCCCTTAACAATGCAAAAATTATAGATTTCCCAGAGACTTAGTTGAAAACTGCTTTAGAGGCAGACGTCGGTGAGCTAGTGGTTTGCTGGAAAATGGTTAGCGACCGGCCAATAAAGGCGCTCAAAAATTAGTGGGAGAGGGAGAGGGAGAGGGAGAGGGAGAGAAAGATCTGAAAAATGGCTAGCCCCGGGAAAATTGGATTTATACTCTTTTATATTTTAATCTTGACCCTCAGATTAATCCAAGGGTCTAAAATGGTTGCTTCCTCATTAAGGTAGTCTCTCATTTGTTCATCTCAATTCACTTAGATCAATGACATGATACGATGGATGGCTTGGATGGGCTCATAATGAATGACTAAGATTATTTGCTTAGCTATTAAGAAAAATTCCTATTGGTTAATTTAAATTGTCAATGATTGAGCGCACTTTTGTCTTTTTGTCAAGTAAGAGCGTTTTAGTCAATTTGCTACACAAGAAGGTGGTTGGAAAAATCAGCCAGTCAACGTTGGCCCAAGTCAAGTTGACCTGGTAGAACTAAGTTGATTTGGGCTTAACCGGATAGAACTGGTTTGGTTCTCACTTCTATTTTGTTCTAATTCTTCTTGATTTTATCCAATTAGACTGAATTAGAAATTTCCCAAATGACTTGAATCAAATTGAATGCAAATTTAACCAATTGGATTGGTTTCATTCGATCAATTTGGCATGCAATGCTTTAATTTCCCCAATTCCCTTTTAAGATCACACCATGAACTAGATTAATGTGCACTATTGGGATTCAATTGGGCAAATCGAATCTCAATTAATCAAATTGGATGTTAGTCTAGAATGGGTTAAGTGAAATTAGGTCAATTAGGGTGTTCCGTCCTTGATTTTTTGGATGCATTCACTAATTCGATCAAATTAAGCCAAATGGAAGTGATTTTTCAAAATTAATATTGAAATTGAGTTCCAATCAATCAATTGTATCCAAATTTGGCTAATTTGCACTCATAATGATGAATCAATTTGGAACCCCTAATCGATCAAAATTAGGGAAATTTGTCGATGAGTTGTAATATCAAAATTGGCTTAACAATTAAATGCGTCACAACTATAGATCAAATGTCATAGAAGAAACCATCTTAAAGACGATTATAAATGAAATAATTTTGATTTTGGCCAATTAAATATCAAAATTTCTGAATTGGGGAAAAGTTGATACCTATTTGAATTTTGTAAAATTGATGAAGCATAAATCAAACTGAAGTAAAAATATGTCGATTGATGAGTTTTTTCATTTTTTTTTTTGCTTTTTTTAAAAAGGTTGATCAATAATTGACTTTTTAGAAAGAGTCAATTTTGGGGTCAATTTTTCATATTTTCTAAAATTGAAAGTTCAAATATGAAGTTGACGCTATTTTGGTGCTTTTTTTTGGGGGAGGGGGGAAGTCAAATTTGACAAAAAATCAACTTTTTGACTTTTCGAAATTATAGTACAAATAATTCGTAATTGAAAGGCAACGCTAATTCAAATGCTAAACAGCTCTTTTAGACGAGAAACGACACTCATTGCCATCAAGAATTCCTATTCTCAAGTTTTTTCCTTTGTATGACACATTAGCTAAAAATAAAGTAACAACTGCCCCTCTTTAATTTAAGAAGGAGTTTAGAGACGAACATTAGGTTATGCTGAGCTTGTTTTTCTCGAATGACAATGTTTATCTTTTTGTTCTTAGAAACAAAAAGTAGATTTTTTTTTTTACTTCTTATTTTTGTTCTAAACCTATTCCATGACTATTGATATATACTTGGAGAATAGAAAAATTAACTGACGTACACAAATATATTTTTATTCTTTTCCATTATGGGGAATTGAAAATAGAAATATTACCAAACATACCCTAAGTGATCAAGACACTTAGCTTTGCAGAAACCTTTTGTTAGGTCATGATTTACAATTTTTTTATAATTTATTATTATTATTATTATTATTATTATTATTATTATTATTATTATTATTATTATTATCATCATCATCATCATCATCCCATGCGACGTTGAACCATTGTCATATGGTGTTGAGGTATAAGGTAAATAGCTACATTGCCATTTTTGCGTTCGCATGTTTGAAAGAAGTAGAAAATATCGAGTAGCCCAACACTCCACGTCAGCGAATGGCCCTCTTCTCTTTGGGCTCCAAGTGTATGTGGGCTCCACCAATCGGTAGACTTTTTTTTTTTTGGTTGGGATAATCGATAGACTTTTTTTTTTTGGTCGAAAATAAACATTGGATTAGCTGAAACAAACATTACAACCCGCTTGAAAGGCATCAAAAGCTAGAATGTCTAACAAGGGAGTAGGGGGTAAAAAAGCCCAAGTAGGCGGCAAAAAGCCATTGTTATGGGCCTTAGTGTGGCATCCTAAAAATTTCATGACAACCCCTGGATATACCATGAACCACGAATAGGTGATGGAAGCACCATCGAATTATATTATAGTCATTAGGCCAACGGATTTCAAATTTACAAGGCCTAGCATTGAATGGACTCTTGTTGTATTGGGAATGCATCCTATGTCCATGTGTGAATTTACAAAGTTTTATGGCCATATGAATTTGTAATTAGGTATTTATATAAGTTGGGATTTAGGGTGGACTTTTAGGAGAAGAAGTGGGCTGATTTCTTAAGGCCCAAAACCACCCAAAACCAGCCCCCACCATTTCCCCCATTCGGCCGACCAAGGCCCGGCCCAAGAAGCCCAAAAGGGGCTGTCAACCGAAGGAGGGAGAGCCTGGTGGAGAAGCTCACGCCACCCTTTCCATTTGTCCCATGAATGAAGCCAAGTGTCCTTCCTACAAAGCCAAGTGTCAAATGCCATGCAAAACCTCATGATTAGTAATCATGAGGGTGAAAAGAAGAAAAAGAGAGAGAGAGGGGCAAAATGGTCGAGACAGCAACCGAGAGAGAGGGGGAGAGAGTGTTCGCGAGAGAGAGGAGATCGAGCGAGCGAGCGAGAGAGAATCTAAGAGAGAGAGAGAGAGAGAGAGAGAGTTGTTTGTGTGGGTGTTTCGGCGAGGGAGGAAGGAGACCAGCCCCGCTGTGTGTGCACCAGCAGCCGCCACCATCGACGCCGCCTAGCACCGCCGTCGATCAAGCCTGCCAAAGCCCCCAAGTTGCCATTTGCTTACTCATTTTCGTGAACTTGAGGCAAGTAGAGTCCATTAGCCTACATTTTGCTTGATGTGGTTGTGTGTGAAATGTAATGGGTGTTGGAGATGCTTGAGTTGTTATGTTAGATGCTGAAATTCGAGTGAATAGTGGTAGTCTTCCTAGAACAAGTAAGCTGTTGCATGTAAGAACAGTCCGATTCCTTGCGATTCTGTGAATTTTATAAAATTATCCAGTCGCAATTTGAGTTCATGTTCTTGATGAAAGTTGTAGATGACATCTTGAGGAGTAACATACTAAAATTTGAGGAGAAACGGACAAGTATTGGTGTGTGAAACGATTTTTCTCTGAAATGGTTAGATCTGGAAATTGTTACCGAGGGTTAGGGGGAGTTTTGGTGAATGTAGCTCATGATCTATAACGAATATGACTTCGAGTTTTGCACGAAACTTTAACCTCTAGGTCTTGGCTATAACATATCAAAATTTCAAAATTTTCAAAGTTGATTTAGGGTTTATACCGAATTTGTGAATAAAACTATGCAATGGTGATGTTTGAGATTTTGAGGCCGTAATGCATGGACCGTAGCGACTCGTACGAAGCTCTTTTGACATGGTGTTATTCATGAAACCTTTTTTCTCTAGATCTCGTTTATAATATGTTAAATTTTCAGAATTTATTGAGATCGTTTACTAATTTTTCCAGAATTTTTATTAAAGAAGTGCATTCTGTTTTATTCGAAAATTGTTCTATTTTCAAAAACAAATGAATTGCTCTATGAGATATGATATCTTGGGTTGTTATTTGTACTGCATATGTGGTGATATTTGTGCATTTCATATGACATCAAATTGATGAGATTTTATAAATTCCATGAAACTTTTGGCATCATTGCATCAAATGGCATTTTCCAAAGTGAGATACATCAATGTATAATGATAATGATGATACCATCGGACCCTTGAGTTGATGATGCCCGGGAGTGTCGGGATGCCCAGAGTGTGTGTGCCGGATGCCTGGAGGTGTGTGCCGGATGGCCTCATAATGCTAGTTGGGGTGCGAGATGCTCGGAGGTGTGTGCCGGAGGTTCCTTATGATGTCAGGTTGGGTGCAAGCGATATATGAGGGATGCAAACACTGGTCCTTGGAAGAAAAATGAGATCCTTTTGAAAATTAAAATGGGAATTGAATCATGCGCATGTGTGTGCGCATATGGCATGGGATATAATTTGCCTATGAATTTGAGTTGATACTATATGGTATTGAGAATGCGATCATGAAGGTATTGCATGGATCTCATGGGATATATATATAAATTGCCTCAACGAATGAATCTCATGGAAATGCAAGCATGATTACATGGATGATATGTGCATTTCACACGAAATTGTGGTTGTCTTGCCTGTTGCATTATGTAGTTTGATAGATCTTTACTGCTGAGTGGTTGTACTCATCCCTTTTGGGGACTAACATTTCAGATTGAGAGATGCCTCTATCACTTGTCACGCATGGTACATTTTATGGCTTATTGTCTGATGTTGAGGTTGAGTGTTCAGAGCACCCCTGCGTTGGTGTTCATGGTCTGGTGTTTATTCGTGTTCGTGTTTTGGTGATGTATGATGTGGGTCTACTTGATGGCCTTGTAGTCCAGGAGTTCCTGTCCGTCCATGTTCGTCGTGATGGGAGGATGATGGGGATGCTGCCGCCGCCACCGGCCGATGCATCGGGTTGGGTGTGATTAGAGCATGTGATTGGTAGAGGTTGACACTTTTTGGATAGCCGACACTAGATGATGGATTGATGTACATGTCTGATGTAGAGTCAGTTTCTTTTGGGTTATAGCCAAGCTTAGTTAAAGCCTTGGCCTTTTGTTGTACCGACTCGTGATGTAAATAAAAGTGATTCGGCATTAGCTTCTATATTTATGAAAAGTGTAGTTGGTGTGCATTGCATTATATTATTTAGTTTGAGTACGGGTTAGGGAGATGTCGAGTATGCTTCCGTTATATGAATTGCGCTGGAACTGATTGAGATGATATAAACCCCCATGATTTATGGACCCATTACAATTCAAATGGTATCAGAGTGACACGTTATTAGGACAAGTGAAAGGTGAGTGAGCAGTGGCGACCCTAGCGGATCGGGGGCCCTGTCGAGGGGTGCCACACTTAGCAGCCCAATCCGCAGCAAAATTGGCATCTCTTCTACAAAACCTAACGCACTAGTGAGTGAGATGAGGGAGCAAGGCAGCGGCTTCAGTGAGCAGAGGACAAACCTCCCATGGCGACACTTGAAGATCATACACCACTTTAACCATCACAAGGCAGTCAAACTTGATGATAAGAGGATCCGTGTTCTTGTTGGCGTTGATCAAGTGATGTAGGGTGATACACAGAGCCTAAACCTCCACCTGCAAAGCCAAAGATGCAGATATTGTCTTCGTGAATCCTTCTATCAAATTGCCATTCTTATCGCGACAAAGGTAGGCGACTGATCCGTTGGTGCTTCCTGGCTGGAAAGGCCCATCGATATTTATCTTCAGAATTTTGGGATCTGGGGGCCTCCATGAGTTATCAAGATCTGGCCGTCATCGATTTGGTCTGACCCTATGGATAGGAATGGGAACGATATCAGTTGTGCGAGCTTGGCTAAATGCTTCAGCAACAACGTGAGAAGGAGCAGGAGTCTGTTGGCAGAAGATGGACCAATTGCGTGACTTCCAAATCTGCCATAACAATATGACGAGTAGCTCGAAACCAGGTAAGGTCTGCCTTTTAACAAATAGAGTAGCAAGCCAGTCCTCTATGCGATGAATATTTGCCGGTAGTATAGGAACACTAATCTGGGGGTGAGACCAAACCTGGGAGGTCCATGGGCATAATAAAAAGACATGTTCCGAAGTCTCTAGTTGCTGAGTTAAGTAGAGGGTATAGATAGGATCGACACAAATTTTCTTGTGAAATAGGTTGTCCTTAGTGGGTAGGGCATTCTGGCATAAAGACCAAAGGAAAATTTTAACTTTAGGAGGGATATGGAGTTTCCAGATGCTTTTCCAGAGGTGCTGTGGTGGTTGATATGATGAAGATGCCCTATTTACAGTAGTAGTGGAAGTTGCATGCCTAATAACAGTATACGCACTTTTCACAGTAAAAACACCTTAAGCTGTGCACGGCCAAATGATCTTATCTGACACATAATGAGGTCTAATAGGGATCTTAATGATTTCTGCAATAGTCTCACCATCAAAGAGACGATCCAATAAATTCATATTCCATAGGTTAGTTTATGTTTCAATCAAATCAGTAACCTTTTCGAGTTCATGTATAGCTAGGGGTGTGCAAAATATCAGGGAACCGCCTGGACCGCCCGGAACCGGACCGGAACCGCCTGGAACCGGCAGTTCTTGAGGGGACCGGTCTGGTTCCCGGTTCCAATTTTTGGGAACCGGTGGGAACCGGTCCGATTCCCGGTTCCATGGGCGGATCCGCCCACCCGCTCACTCGGACCGGACCGGTTCCCATTTAATATTAAAAAAAAAAGAAATTACTAAAACTGAATACAAAACAATTATTTTGTGGCAATTGTTTTTGCTGCAGGATGAATACAAAGCTGCAGGATGAATACAAAGCTGAATATTGGGGAATTCTTATGCTTTTTGGTTGTTTAGTTTATTTATTAATATAATGATGAAGGTGATATATTCAATAAAGTCTTGTTTAGTTGCACTTCCTTTGTTTTCCTGTGTTTGGATGGTGCCTCATTTCACCTCCTTTGATTTGTCTGCGCGACTTGTGATATTTTGCCCAACCTGATGAGGGATATGTCCAGTTCATAGCTTTAAGAGAGACCAATTTTTCATGAACACTTACTACTCTCTCCGCCTCTATATCAACTTACGTACATCCATTCCTTCATTGGTTGCATTTATAGTTGCAACAAATGAATCTTTGTTCCACGTACTTAAATTTGGTTTTTCTTTCTTTGGCTTGCTTTAATGTCACATAGTCGTTCTATGTTGAAAACCAAAATTGTTTCGCATTAAGATCAGTTCCATGGATCTACCTAGGAACCGGACCAGATCGGCAGTTTGGTTCCCGGGTGGATCCATGCAACAAACGGGTGGATCTCGGTTCCAATTTTTCGGAACTAGTCCTTAGCAAGCGGTTCCCGGTTCTAGGTCGGGAACCGCCCGCCCGGACCATGCACACCTCTATGTACAGCAGCTATTCCTCCTATTTTACCTTTAGGAAGCCATCGGTCCTCTCTAATCTTGATGCTAGTTCCATCTCCGACCGACCATTGAATCGTTGGTAAAATAGAATCTCGTCCAACTAGTATGCTCTACCAACCCTAGGAAGATCAAGTACCTTTTGGGGCAGTTAAGAAGTCCCATGAGTGAAAATACGGACCTTTGAAAAGCTTGGGCCATAAAGTAATATAGGCTGTTGTAGTAGTCTCCAGGCTTGTTTACCTAACATGGCTTTATTGAAAGCCACAAGGTCTCTAAACCCGAGTCCTCCCAATTCCTTTCCAGTCTTTAATACTTCCCAGTTTTTCCAGTCTTTCTCCCTCCCCTCTCCTATTATCTCTTTTGGTTGATGGACCGACTCTCTCTCTAGCTTAGTCAAAAGCAAAGTTAAGATTACCTTCACAAAATAGAGCGTGTATAGCCAAAATTTTCACCTCATTTTTAGGCCTCACATTCGAATTGACATCTTGATTCGATTTTTCATTTCAATTTCATTGAAGTGAATTGATAGGGCTTGTGTTTGAATTGACATCTTAAACTGATTTTCCATCTCTATTTCATTGATGTGAATAGATGGAAATAGATGGAAATGATTGATTGTTCAATCTTCATTGATTTCTTTAATTTCTTGTACATGTGTGATAGCAGCTTCTTCTTCATTCCTCATTTCTCATTTCACAAAAATCTAGTGAAAGAGGAAACTAAAGGAGGTCATGAGAGAGAGAGAGAGAGAGAGAGAGAGAGAGAGAGAGAGAGAGAGAGAGAGATTTGGAATCTCCTAATGGGGGGCCCATCGAATGCGTGGAGTCCAAAGAGTGGAGTGGTCATTCTTTGACGTGGAGTGCCTAGAGAGAGAGAGAGAGAGAGAGAGAGAGAGAGTGAGAGAGAGAGAGAGAGAGAGAGAGAGATTTGGAATCTCCTAATGGGGGGCCCATCGAATGCGTGGAGTCCAAAGAGTGGAGTGGTCATTCTTTGACGTGGAGTGCCGAGAGAGAGAGAGAGAGAGAGAGAGAGAGAGAGAGAGAGAGAGAGAGGTTTGGAATCTCCTAATGGGGGGCCCATCGAACGCGTGGAGTCCAAAGAGTGGAGTGGTCATTCATTGACGTGGAGTGCTAGGCCTGCCCAATATTTTCTCGAAAGAAGGGCAACACGAACAAAATAAAGAAGGAAAAAGGAAAAAGAATATATGATTTATGAATCCAATAAAACAAAAGGAATTATAATCCCTACGATGAGGTTAAGAAATTTAGTTTTCATTTTTATTAGATCTCAAACCGATCTCAATTTTTGCAGGACATAACTAGTAAAAAGTGCTCGTGCATTTTGTAACCCAAATATATGATATTGTATATTGAGATGTATTTTAACAAAAAAAAACTAAAATATAAAACTCTTTCATGAAGTACAATCAAATCCTAAACATTTTTGAAAATGCAATCAAGTCCTCATTTGACAATATATGAAGTCAAAAGTTTAACTTTGCTGTCATTGGTGTCCAATTGCAAGACTTTTGAAAAATTATGATATGGATCATCGACGTCACTAGTCTAGATCTGGAGGCACCAAATCTAGTCTACAAACTTCCAGATTTGCAACCATGGCTCCAAACTTCTAGATATGGTGACGGCAGTTTGTCTATAACCACGAGCGATAGCGTTTGACTGCTAAATATGCAATCATGGCTTGAAATATCCAAATTTTTGGCGACAGCGGCTCGTCCATGGCCGTGAGTGATGATTATCGGCTTTGATGCGGCACCAGCGGCTCTGTGGTGGTGACGGGGAGGGGAGGAATGGAGGATGGGCTCGGCAAATCCAACTCCATCGAAGCGAAGAAGAAGAGGCTTCTATTGCTGAACAAAAAGCAAATATTCAATTCTGTTTATTTGATATCACTTTAATGGACACGTGTTAATTTAAGGGTGAATGTGTTTAAATAATGGGCCCCATATCAATTATTGATGTTGTGTTATGGGATCACTGTATATTTTCTTTTAAAAAACAGACAAGAGGAAAGTTTCAATTTGGAAGAATATATTAATAGAAAAGTAGACAAAAAAGTAGAGATACAAGGAAAACATATCAAGGAGAGGACAAAATATTGGGTGGTCCGGGACCTCCATATCAACGTGGTCCCTGGCCACTCACGAGGTGCCATGTGGATGGGTGGGTCTGCGCTTCTTTCTCTCTCCTCTCTCTTCTCACTCTCTCCCGAATAACTCTCGGTTTCACCAAGGAGAGAGGAAGGTGGGGGGAAATAAGGATGATGTGTACAATTTTCTCTTTTTTTTTTTTTTTTATTCCATGTCACTAATGATGCTAGGTAAATTGCTACATCGGCGCTTTTTGCGTCTGCATGTTTGAAAGAAGAGCAGTAGGAACAAAAAACAAGAAGAAAAATAAAACATACACCGAGGTTAGGAAATTTATTTTTTTTCATTTTAATTATATCTCAAACGAATCTCCCTTTTTTGTTGGACATAATTTGTGAAAGTCCGTGCATTATATAGACCAGACATATGATATCATTTATTGGGATTTATTTTTAAGTAATGAAAATTACACAAAAAATCCAAACTATTTTATAGAGCACAAACAAGTCCTAATCACGTTTTTAAAATACTATCAAGTCCTCATTTTGCACTATATGAAATCAAGTTCTAAATTTGTTATCGTTGGTGTCCAATTGCAAGAATTTCCAAACGTTATGGTCTGGACCAATGCTGGCAACTTCGCACGTCCAGATTTGGAGTCACCAGTTCTGCCCTGCGAACTTCCAAATCCACGGCCATTGTTCTAGACTTTCAGACCTGGTGATGGCAGCTCATAGCTTCGAGCGACAGTTCGCTCGGTGGCCGACTGCTGGATGGGCAACCATGGCTCAAGATCTCCAAATTTGGCAACGGTGACTTGTCCATAGCCGTGAGTGACGATGGTTGGCTTGGACGCGGCGTCAGCAACTCCACAATGGCGACGATGAGGGGAGGCACAGAGTTCAGGCCCGACAACTCCAATGAAGCGAAGAGGCTTCTATAGCTAAATAGAGAGCATTTTATTCAATTTTGTTAATCTGATCTCACATCTATGGACACATGTTAATTTAATAGTGGACGTGGGTAAAAAGCTCTCGTCATATCGGCTATTCATGTGGTGGGAGGAAGATATGCATCACGCCTTACATTTATGGCGTGCGCTCTCCATTTTTTCTTATTGCGGACGCGTTCAAGCACACCACAATAAGCGGGCGGGGTCCACCACTACCCAGCATTGTTCAACTCTCTTTATTTCTTATTCCACGTAACTAATTGACGTCGAGTCATCGTGGCATGGTCTTAGGGCGAAATGCTGCACCGGCCCCTTTTGCGTCCCCATGTGTCTTTTTTTTTTTTTTTGTTCGGTCTATAAAAGGTTGTATTTATATAGTGAAAAGAGTACAACCTGATGCGATAGCAGAGGAAATACATTCCAATTGCGTCCCCATGTTACAAAGTAGAGCAACGCAAAAAGAAAAAGAAAGAGGGAGAAGAGAGCATATCATTTGCGAATCCAATAAAGCAAGAGGAATCATTCTCCGAGGTTAGGAAATTTTTTATTTTATTTTAATTAGATCTCAAACCGATTTCACTTTTTGTAGGACATAATTAGTTGAATGTCTTCTCGCATTTTGTTTACTAAATATATGATATAATTTATTACGGATTTTTAATTAAAGAAAATTATACTAAGAGTGTAAACTTTTTTGCAAAGTACAATCAAGTGCTTGACATTTTTGATAATGCAATCTAGTCCTCATTTTGCAGTATATGAAATCAAGTCCTAGATTTATTGCCATTTGAATCCAATTCCAACAATTCCAAAATATTATATTTTATTGCAAATTTAAGCATTATTTCAACTGTTGCTATATAATAAAACATGTGGGCTTCGTCGATCATGAAGTATAAGGCCTGGTTATGACTATTAGTTGGAATATAATTCAAACTTTATAGTAGAAGTGAAAGTTAGATTAAAAATTTAAAACTATTTCTTATGTCTCAATGAGTCAAGAAAAGTTAGTGAAAATTTTAATTAATCATTTTTAAATGGTGAAAAAATGTTATTCTCTTGTTTATATATATCGAAACAAATCGATGTTTACACAAGTAACATTTAAGTATGTTCATATAATGTATTTAAGCATACTATAAAAGAGTCAAAAGAATGAATACCAGCAGTTTGATCATCAAAATGAAACTTTATCATGTACATTGTCATCATAGGATTAACCCTTTGTTGTTGACGATGAATTAGGTACCGTATAACTTCCTCAAGAAGCACGACGGGGCTGTGCTAAAGCGAAAAGCTTCGCCAGCAAGAATCTGTCTCGATAATTTTCTTTTCGTCCCGTCCTGACCCAAAAGAAAAAGTGTCAACCTTGTCAACAGTTCCCCCCATTTCCGGAACTCTTCTATAGGACAGGCAAAGCTCTCTGTCTGGAACCAAGACTTGTGAAGAAGCAGCCTCACACTTGCAGGGTCGAAGCGACGATCCAGAGGTGCACATTTTGTTATCAATCTGTGTTTTGTGAGCTCAGCTTACGATTATTCTCTGTCGACATTAAGAGTGGTTCGCTTGAAATCACCACATCCAATTCATGTAGATGTTACTTCATGAAACTTCTGCAGATTTTCTCATTCAACAAAAGAAAGAAACTTTTGCATACTCCATTTTCTCTTGATTTGCATTGAGACCGCCTCTTGATTGCTCTCTCTAGTTCCAGCTCTATTTAAAATATTTCGGTGAATTTGTAATGATCTGGCGTGATCAACTTGGATCAAAGCTCAGAGTGGTGACTATCGAATAGACCAGCCGTTAAAAGAAGTCAAACTCGATTCTATTGCTAGAGACAATAGAATGAAAAATGAAATATGCCAGTACATGATTTAGAAAGCCACATCAAGAAAGTTTAAAAATAGAGTTAGCAACATGATATCCTTTAAACTTCTTTTTCCAATTGAACTACGCCTGTCATAAAGCGGCACTTACCAGGAATTACATTTATTCTGACAAGGCACTACAGGGTGAGCAAGAAAAACTGAGCGGTCTAAACTACGACCCTAATTTTCTTTTTGCATAATGTGAAGAGTAGCTGTAAATATCTTTCTTGTGAGATAGGCCTGCCCTTCCTCTTCCCAAATCCGATTCCTTCAGAAAGACTTTTGAATAAATTTCTACGTCCTTTTCAACCCTTTCAACTAGCTATCCATACCCTTTAAAAAAACTAGCTACCCATTAAAAAAAAAAAAAAAAAACCTAGCTACCCATTACCACAGGGAATATTAGATTACATAGTTTCCCGCCTGGTTCAATTGGTAGTTGGCCTACCAAGAACTGAATGAAGAAGAGAAGAGACTAGGACGAGACGGAAGCAAATCCTAGATAATATTCTCATTACTAAAGGGGAGGTAATAAATTGGTAAGTTATTATATATACTTCATTGAGTAGTGAGAAGAAATTTTTTTCTATTATTGGATATATTTTGTAAAATCAGATTACACGCACCTGGCCAATCCGTATGGATCTAGGTAAATAATATAAATAAGAGACTACAACAATATAATTACTATACAAATTCATTAGCAAGAATACAACAATCTCTCTTGTTCGTCCTCCTTAAGGAGAGCTATATATTTTAACTCGGAGAAAATTACAGAGTTGGAATGAGTCCTCATTAGTTACTGGAAGACAAATACAAGATCTGAACGTGCATGAACATATATATGATTCTTTCAAGTATTTTACCGGTTTTCAATTTGACCAACCACGTCTAATCTCTCCGAGATGATAACAACTTCTTTGCAGCACCTTGACTCTTCATTTGTTTCTGCCTTTTTCACTCCCTCCGTTTCTTAACAATTTGGCCCTTAGATGGATAAGTACTGCTTCTGCACATACGATGATCGGCCAAATCTCCATGCATCTACTCACAAGGAGCATTGACATGTGTCATCTTCCTCTCTGCATACAGTCACCCGAAGAATGGCGACAGACAAAGTGAGCTTGAAGCTTCTGGTCAACAGGAGCAACCGAACGGTGCTCTTTGCTGAAGCAGGCAAAGATTTTGTAGACTTCCTCTTCCACATCCTTGCATTGCCGGTCGGAACGGTGATCCAGCTCCTCACAAAAACCGGGATGGTGGGCAGTTTAGGCAATCTCTACGGCAGCGTCGAGAAGCTGAACGATGTGTACATTGAACCTTCCAAGAAAAACATTCTCTTGAAACCCAAAGCACCCTCCTGTGTCTCTGAAATCCCACTTATATTGCCTGAGACTTCTTCAGATTCAACGCCCAAAACCTACTACAGGTGCCCTCAACGTTCGTATCATAACTGTTCAGGCTATGTGGCAGAGGACCCTTCTGCACGATGTCCCCAGTGCAATAATTCCATGAACCACCCAATTACTCTTGTCAAATCACTGGCCGGTAACCCGGCGGCTGCTGCGGCTTCAGCAGCTGAATCAAATAGTAAGGCTGGTTTCGTGCACGGAATGGTTACGTACATGGTGACGGACGATCTGGAGGTGAAGCCAATGTCGATTATTTCGAGCATTACTTTGCTTACCCAGTTCAACGTGAAGGAGATTGGGCATCTTGAGGAGAAGGTGGTCAGCTTGGGAATGGACGAGGTAAGCCCATGTCATCCCTTACGACTAGGTTATGTTTAGATTTTAGAAGTGACTCAACGATTTGTGGAACCTCTATTTTAAAGAAGTACAAATTACAAATGAATTTCAATCGACATGAGTTATGTGAAAGAGAAATTACTAGCTCCATCCCATAAAAAATATTCTCAACAATTTTTTGGTATATATCGATTAATCAAAATTTTAGCTTTTGTACAATTATGTAGATGCTTGTAGGTTAAATCAAGATCGTGTTCGCCATTAATACAGAGCTTATAAAGTAAATGTCCTTTATTAATTATTTGATTTGTAACTGTGAAGGGTATAAATCTATTGAGGACTTCATTTCACTCCAAGAAGGTTCTCACTGATGTCTTTCTCGATGATGAAGAGATCGTGATCAAGTGACTATATATATGCGTGTGGGGGTGTGTGATATATGAAGTATGTGGAGTGATATGCTCTGATTTTGTAAGAGTTTATGCAAGTCATGTAGCGCGGACTGATATTTTTAAGGTTTTTCTTTTTTGTGTGGACGTTTTAGCAAGTTTATTGTCTCTTTTAGCAATATGACTGTATTAGTCTGGTTGTAAAAATGATGTGAACATGCTGAAGAAAGGATATAAGTCTCATAGCCTATAATGAATGCTAAAGCATGTGTCAGAAATGTGGAACCACTATAGACATGCCACTCGTAAAATTAACGGTGCTGGACAACCTGGGGTGACTAATTTTAAAGTAATTTGAAAATGTCCCTGATAAGTTGGCACCTATGTCAAGGGGTTGGGTCCAACTGAGTGCCCAACTCTCAATCCATGAGAAGTTGTCCTTGATACTCTATTGCACAAGCTCGGATATAGAGGTGAAAAAGACAATAGCTTGATTCATCACCTAGGTGAGATCGGCTCAACTTTTTTTGAGTTTTTTTTTTTTTTTTGGTCAGAAATATAGATATTTCATTACTAAGTAGTAGCTTTACAAAAGATCTGGGAAGTACAACCAGAAGCTAATGCTTCGGCAGCTACCAAATTCTGTAATATTAAAGGAGGAAAGATATTCCAGTTATGGGCCATATCTGATCTACCGTGGGCCTTGGCAGCCCAATCAGCAACTCCATTAGCTTCCCTCTTGCAATACTGAAGACTGAAATTAGGGCACAGAGAGAGCAGATGAGTAATCTCTGCAAACAGCGCTCGTTCTTTCCACGGGGGGCTCTGTTTCTCATGAAGAATCTCGAGCATGGCCAAGCAATCCGATTCGATGATGATGTTGGCCATGTTGAGTCCCTGATGCAGCAGATGATTAAGAGCGCAAGCCAGCGCCTGTACTTCGGCTTGAAAGGGAGAAGCGGCGGGACATCGACGGGTATAGACATCGGTGAGTACCCCTTGATGATTTCGACTGATACACGCTACGTTACCTTCGTGACTTCCTGGTTGATGAGATGCGTCTATATTGCATTTTAGATATCCCCGATCCGGAGGTTTCCAAAGTAAATCTGATCGTCGTTTAGCCGGATGCGCTGTGTGCGATTCGTGCGGTCCTTGATGCTGTGTAGAAGAAATGCCATGAATCCGA
This sequence comes from Eucalyptus victrix, assembly GCA_016097545.1. NCBI lineage: Eukaryota > Viridiplantae > Streptophyta > Magnoliopsida > Myrtales > Myrtaceae > Eucalyptus > Eucalyptus victrix. The sequence continues at coordinate 24,262,393 of CM027844.1, forward strand.
GTCAGGGCAAGGGCATCGATCACAGCTCGGGTTGGATCAGGGCGGATTCGATGAAAGATTCGATTGTTTCGTTGGCACCAGATCTGCCAAAATACATGGGCGATGGTCTCCAATCCAGGTACCAGGTTAGTGTTGCTGGCTCTGTCTGAAAACCACTCATCAAGACGATGAATGCTGAGAGGAGAAACTGGAATACTGATCTGCTGATGCTCCCATATGTCGTGTGTCCATGAGCAAAAAAAGAATAAATGTTCGATTGTTTCTGGAGAGTTTTGGTTGCATATGCGACAAATTGGATCTGAGGTGATGTGCCTAGCATATAGATTCGCCTTGGTAGGGAGGGCATTGTGGCATGCTGACCATAAAAATAGACGGATTTTCTGATTTGTTTTGATCTTCCATAGTTTGCGCCAAAGAAAACTGGGTTGTTGATAGGATGATGATGCATGATGATCCCATGGCTTTACTGGCTTGCTGACAATAGTTCCATAGTTGCTTTTTACTGTATAATGGCCATCCTTCGTTGCTGTGCACACTATCTGATCAGCTGCATGTCGCGGTCTGATAGGGATATCCAAGATTTCTGATCTGATGTTGTCGTTAAATAATTGGGTGATAAGATTAACGTTCCAAGTATGGTGGACTGGATCAATAAGATCAGCCACCAGCCTCGGTTCGTCTCTTGTAGCTGGTCCTCCAATAGGGCCAGATGGTAACCAACTGTGTTCACGAATTTTGATGTTCTTCCCATCCCCAACAGACCATCGTACATTAGGTAGGATGGCGTCCCTTCCAAAAAGAACACTCCGCCAACCCCAGGATGGGCATGTGCCGAGTATAGCAGAGTGAATATCTTTACTGTGGAAATATAATCCCTTGAAGAGACGGCACCATAACAATTGTGGCTGTTGAAATAGACGCCATGCCTGCTTGCCAAGTAGCGCTTTGTTAAAAGCTAACAAATCGCGAAAGCCTAGCCCACCATTCACCTTATCTGTCTTTAACAATTCCCAGCTTTGCCAATGCACCCCCTGCCTCTGTTTATTATTTCTCCACCAGAAATTGGAGATTTTCTGTTCAATCTTATGGCACAAAGATATAGGAAGTTTGAAAATGGACATCGCATACTGTGGAATAGCTTGCACGACAGATTTCAGTAGGATTTCCTTTCCCCCTTTCGACAGCAAAAGTTCTTTCCAGCCCTCAAGTTTTGCATTCACCTTGCCTAATATCCAGCTAAACATATCTGATTTGGATCGGCCCCAATCAGAAGGGACTCCTAAGTATTTCCCATACTTCGCTAAGATCGGGACCCTAAATTCTACCGCTAGATTAAGCTTAAGACTCCAAGGACAAGATTTAGTAAAAAACATGCCAGACTTGTTCCTATTGATGACTTGGCCAGTAGCTAGACAATATTGATTCAAGATATTGGCCAAATTCTGACATTCCATAAGTGTTCCTTTTAGGAAAAAGACTGAATCATCAGCGAAAAATAGATGAGAAAGAGTAAGACAGAACCTGTTAAGCTGGATCCCTTTGAGATGTCCCGTATTAACAGCCTGATGAATAAGGGAGGAAAGGACATTCGCCACTAAAATGAATATGTAAAGGGACAGCGGGTCTCCTTGACGTATGCCTCATGATGGTTGGAAATATGGGAGTTGTACCCCATTGAAACGTACACTGAAAGATGAAGTAGTGATACATTGCATGACCATACTAACCCAAGAATGATGAAAACCCAATTTAAGAAGATAATCCTGTAGGAAATCCCATTCAATCTTGTCGTAAGCTTTTTGCATGTCCAACTTGAGTAGTGCATTAAAATGACGCTTCCTGATCCTTGTTTTGAACTGATGAACTACCTCCTGAACAATCAAAACATTATCCTGTATTTGACGCCCGCTCACGAAGGCTGCCTGTTCCAGAGAGATAAGATCCCCAAGCCATGGCTTGAGACGATTAGCCAATACCTTAGAGATAATCTTATATGCATAATTACACAGGCTAATTGGACGAAATTGGTCGAGGCTCTCAGGGTGATTGATCTTAGGGATCAACACTAGTACAATTTTATTAAGATCTTTCGGCAGAACCCCCGAAGAGAAAAACTCCTGAACTAAACGGAATATATCATGCTGAACAATATCCCAGTGAGTCTGATAAAAAGGTCCATTCAGACCATCAGGCCCCGGAGCTTTCAGCGCCCCCAACTGAAAAGTTGCCAGTCTAACTTCCTCTCTTATAGGCTCAGCAATTAAGCTCATATTCATCTCAGCAGACACTAATGGGTGACATTGATCTAGGACTGGTCTATAGTCCCTGTAACCAACAGAAGTGTATAGGTTGGAGAAATATTCATAAGTCATGTCCTTTAAGGTCGGAATATCTCTCACCCAGGTACTGCTCTCATCCCTTAACTGGATTAGTTTTTCAAGTTCAGTTCGAGCTTAAAGAAACTTGTCTCAATCTGCTCATGGGCCTAATCGAGCATACTAATTTTGTTATAGATTTTCCTTACTATTTTTAGTGACAAAAAATGCAAATTGTACTTATAATTCTTACTTCTTACTATGTTATTACACTTTCATTCTTTGATACATTTTTAAACATAAACAAAAGGAGCAAATGCAAGTGTTTCAGGCCAAGCTGTGTTTGATTGAGCAAGAAAAAATAAAGTATGTTGAAATGTTATATACTTAAGAACGAGTTGAGTCGAGTAACTCTCAGTAATGTCTAATTCATATAGAGTCTAGTTTGAGTGGGAAAAAAAGTAGTCAATCGAGGTTGAATCAAGTTTTGAACTTTGAGTTGATCGAGCTCAAGCCCAACATGTGTTTGCTTGAATTGACTTGATTCAATTTCACTCCTACATACATCTGACTTAATTTGATCAAATATAATTATATAGCGATTGATACATGATTTTTAGCTGATAAGACATGACAAAGATAAAAGCTTGATCTCTGATTGTGATGGTAATACTTGATTTTTAGCAACGCATCATGTAAAGGTAAAAATTTGAGATATAAATTCTTGATAGTGGCATGATCTACTTCTCAATCCAAAAAGAGTCATTTAAAGCTGAAATTAATATAAACACTTCGTTTATATGTCATTTGCATTTTGATTTCGAAACGTCAAAAAGTTAACTCTAATTGGTCAAACTTTGATATCAAACTTGGGTTAAAATTTGACTTTTTTTACACAAAATACACCCAAACAATGACAATGTTGTCTCTGCACTTTCAATTTTAGAAAAAATCGGAGTTTGACCCATCAAGTGACTTTTTCAATGCAAAGTCAACTTTTGGTTAACCTTTCAAAACCTAATCGACCAAAAAAACAAAATTAGTTCATTTCTATTTGCCTTTTAAGATATATATATATATATTTGGTAACCCAGGAAACCCCGAAAGCCGACAGCCGGCGGGAAGAACGTGGGGCTGATGCAAGCTAGCCACCACACTCACGCCAGAGGTTAAGTCACCAAGTAACGCCGATAGGATTCAAACTTGGCACCTTTCGTGGGAGGCACAAAGCTCAAGCCAACTGCGCCACCGCAGTGGGTGGTCCTTTTAAGATATTTTTATAAGATTGATACCTTGAAAATCCCCAAACTGGTATATCTGTAACAAATTTACCCAAAATTAATTTTTTGATCATAAATCCCAAACTGGTATACTTTTGACAAATTTACCCTTTGCGAAAATTTTACAATCAATTTGCGGAGTTTGATGATACGTTACAGTTGACTGACACGTATTTGAGATTTTACTTGTTTTTTTTTTGTCATAGTTGTACCATTTTTCTTGCTTTTTTTTTTTATAATATCAATATAATTTAACGGATGGTATATTTATCATAAATGTACTAGTTTGAGATTTTTGGCAATCAAACAAAATAGTTTGGGGGTGAATTTGTCACAAGTATACTGGTTTAAAGTTTTTCATTGTCAAAAAATTAATTTTGGATAAATTTGTCATAGGTGTATCGGTTTGTGATTTTTCAGGATATTAACTCTTTTTTTTTTTGTGACTTTTGATTTATAGGTTATAGCGCATCCCATTGTCAGGCAAATTTTGATATGATAAGTTATTGACAAATTTCCCAAATTTTGATCCAATTAGGGGTTCTGAATTGGTTCTTCATAATTAGTGTAAATTAGCCAAAATTAGATACAATTGGTTGAATGAAGTTCAATTCCAATATCAATCTTGACCAAATCAGTGAACATGTAAATGAAAAATCAAAGATGAAATGCCTTAACTGACTTGATTCAACTTAATCTATTCTAAACTAACATTCAATTTGATCAGTGGAGCGTCAATTTGGCCAATTGAACTTCAATTGTACATATTGATCTAGTTCATGGGGCAATTTTAATAGAAATTGGAGGAATTAAAGCATTTCGTGTCAACTTAATTAGACCAAGTCCTTTCAATTCAATCTAATTGCTTTCAATTTGATCCAATTCACTCATGAAATTCTTAATTTGACTTAATTAGATCAAGAACAAGAAAATTGAGACAAAAATAGAGGAAACTAGACCAAGATTGAGCCGGCCAAGGATCGAGTCAAGTCGGTCTAACAGGCGTTGATCAATTAAGGTTGGAAAGGCCATTTCACCCAATTGGCACCCATTTCGACTAGTCTACCCTTGCCCAACTAACCCTCTCTCTCTCTCTCCTTATGCATAAGATTACAAAAATTGCCTTATTTGCCAAAAGACCAAAATGCCCTTAATATTGTCAACTTAAAATACTCAATTAGAGCTTTTCTTAATAGCTAAGCAAATGATCTTAGCCATTCATCATGAGATCATCCTAGCCATCCATTGTGCCAAATCATCAATTCATGTGACTTGAAATGGGCCAACGATGAGCTTATTTAATAAACTAATAATCATTGGTAGTCAAAGTTTCATCTTAAAATCGCCCGACATCCTCGAAATTTTTCCCTCTCGGCATGAAGACATGCTCCATGTTGGTGTTCTTAGCTACAAGTTCTAGCTACTGTTTCGGACAATTCTTGGTGATTCCTTGGCACCTTGAGCTTGCGACACTCATCTTTGACAAGTCATTGAATTGATTGTGGCCAAAGTTCCATTAGATTATCATCGGAGCAATTCTGATTGCCCATTTTTTTTTGGATGGAAAAACTCGTCTATTAAACTCCCATCGTCGAGTTTACACTTAGCATAATGTCAGAGTACCAAAGATCCAGTAGAAAAGGCGGAGGAGAAAGCACCCAATTAGTAGGAAGAATTGAAGCCCCAAGGGCCTTTGTGGCCCGATCCACAACGGTATTTGCCTCTCTGTTGCAATGAGCAATGCGGAGATTAGGGCACCGACGCATCAAAGTAGCGTTTTCTTCGAAGAGAGATCTAAACTCCCACGGCGTTCAATCAGGGTGGATGATAGCGTCCACGAGAGTCAAGCAATCAGATTCCACATCCATTCGATCTAGTCCTCGTCCATGTTGGAGCAAAAAATGAAGAGTGAGATTAAAGACCATCACCTCAGTCTGCAAGGCCGAAGAGGCAAGGACGGAACGTGTGAAACTGTCGATCAAGAGGCTAGAGGAGTCTCTACACACAGAGGCCACCGAAGCGTCACTGCAAAAGGGACCGGTAAGTTACGTCAATGTTAATCTTTAAGACTCCTTGGTCCGGTTTGTACCATCTTTGACTTGTTTCTGTATTTGGCGAGCCTCTCCTTTGTCGGGTTTCCTTGATACAATGGTGGGATCTGGCTTCTGCTAAGGCGGAAAACACGACTTGCTCAGCGTTGGGTTGCTACTGCCGAAATATGTAATGATTCCAAGCCTTCCAAATATACCAAAGGATTGACGTAGTCGTCGCCAGGTCTGGTAAGCCGTCTTTTTTTCCGATTAGATCAAGCAACCATCTTTCTATGCAATGCACTCCTGTGAAATGATGATTGGTGTTGATTTCTGGATGCAACCAAACATCTAATGTCCATGGACAGAACAAGAAAAGGTGTTTAGGTGTCTCTGGTACTTGGTTAGGGCATAGGCATAGACAGCAAAGCGGGTCTGATAAAATGTGGCGCTTATATAGATTTTCTCTAGTCGCCAATGCATTATTGCAAACTGACCAAAGAAAAGATTTGAGTTTAGGCGTGGTATTCAATGTCCATATTGAGTTCCACAGTTTGTGAGGCACTTGAAAAGAGGAAGAGGCTTAAAAGTTGTGATTACTTGTTTACTGGGCTCTGATCTTGTTATAATAACTCTTCACTATGAATTCCCCATTCTGCTTTCTGCTCTAAATTAGTTTATCCTCCGTAAATTGCGGTCATAGAGGGATAGAGGTAATTTCTTCAACTGTTCGGATGTCAAAACTTTGACACAATAAGGTTGTATTCCAAACATTAGAATCTGGAATTATAAAACCAGCAACTTCTTCAGGTTCACCTCTAGGAGCAAGGCCTCCAAGAACACCCTTAGGCAGCCATCTATCTTCTCTAACTTTAATTTTTGTACCATTATCGATAGACCAAAGTGACTTGTCTGTTATAGAGTCTCGGCCCAATAATAGGCTTTGCCAGCCCCAAGAGGGTCTAGTACCTTTAGTTGTTTGCCAGAAATTCTAATAGGAAAAATACAGACCTTTTAGAACTCTGCTAAATAAAGATGAAGGTTGTTGAGCTAGTCACCAAGCTTGTTTTCCTAATAGTGCTCTATTGAAGGCCATAAGATCACAAAATCCCAATCCCCCCTCATCTTTTCTACTATTAACAGCCTCCCAATTCTTCCAATGAATACCAGATTTGTTGTTTTTTGTTTGCCACCAGAACCTAGCTATCATCCGTTCGATAGATTTACAAACAGCAACAGAGATTTTAAAGACATACATTGTCTACTGAGGAATTGCTTGCACAGCTGTTTTGATTAAGACTTCCTTACCTCCTCTTGAAATAAGCTACTCTTTCCATCCTTCCAGCTTCGAATGAACTCGACCCAAAAGCCACGCAAACATGTCCCGTTTAGATTTCCCCTAATCAGAGGTTATGCCAAGATACTTGCTAGATTTATTCAACACAGGTACTCTTAGTTCTCTGGCAAGATTTTCTTGCAAACTGATAGGGCAATCCTTACTAAAAAACAGACTAGATTTGTTTCTATTGATAGCTTGTCTTGTACTTGAATAATATTCATGTAGAACATTTGCTAAATTCTGACATTCAATAAGCTTAGCCTCTAGGAGGAAAATTGCGTCATCAGCAAAAAGTAAATGAGATAGAGTGGGACACTAGCGATTCAACTTAATACCTTTAATATTTCCCATCTCGACTGCGTTGTTAATAAGAGTTGATAAGACATTTGATAGCACGATGAATAGGTACGGAGATAGAGGGTCGCCTTGTCTCAGACCTCTAGTCGGATGAAAATAAGGTAGGTATTCACCGTTGAATTTAACACTCATAGAAACCGTAGTAATGCATTGTAAGATCCAATGAACCCATTGAGTATGGAAGCCAAGCTTGAGAAGATAGGCTTTAAGAAAATCCCATTCAACCCGATCATATGCCTTCTGCATATTGAGTTTAAGGACAGCATTAAAGTGCTTTTTCCTTTTCCGTGTTCTTAATTGATGCAGCACTTCTTGTGCTTTGTTCTTGGATTTGCCGATCTCCAACGAAAGTGCTTTGTTCTTGTGCGATCAACTGTGGTAGCCAAGGCTTGAGACGATTAGCCAGGATTTTTGAAATGATTTTGTAAATAAAGTTGCAAAGGGTTATGGGGCAGAATTGGTCCAATCTTTCAGGGTGAGGTGTTTTTGGGATCAGAGAAATAGAAGTGCGATTAAATTCAGGAAGCATAACCCTAGATTGAAAGAATTGCTACACAACTGTGAAGATATCATCGTGTAAGATGTCCTAATGTGCTTGATAGAATTGGCCATTGAACCTATCTGGACCCAGTGTCTTTGTTTCCCCTAATTGAAAAACCACAGTCATGACTTTGTCACTAGTAACTTCTGCTATAAGATGATTATTTATATCCGTTATCACCACTTGATTACAATGTGTTAGAGTCGGGCCATAGTCTCTATACCTTGTAGATGTGTATAATTTCCTAAAAAAATTAGAGGTAAGCTCTTTTAGAAGGTTCAAGTCGTGTGCCCAGGTTTGTTAATCATCTTGCAGCATACTGATCCTATTGCGCTATCTTCTTTGAACTGTGATTGCATGGAAAAACTTCGTGTTTTTGTCCCCCATCTAAGCCAATTAACCCTGGATCTCATTGCCTAAAATTTTTCCTCTTGCTGCCATAACTTATGAATTTTTTCTTTCAGGTCAGATAAAACAGCCTTATCTGAGTGGCCATGAGGCTGATTAGTCAGAATTTGGAGCTGGGTTTTAAGGAAACTTATCTAGAGGTTGGCATTAGTAAATTTGGATCGACTCCAACGTGATAAAGCAGTAGAGACAGCTTGTATTTTTTGGTGGAGTGTCATGTCTCCAAGTTGGGAAGATGCCCAAGAATCAACTATTGTGGAGTGACATTCCATATCTTGAAGCCAGTAAGCTTCGAAGTAGAAAGATCTTTGTTGTTTATGACGTTGTGTTTGTGGCATCCCAAAATTCAAGTCATCCTCTAGAGGAATTAAAACCAATAATTAGGTAATGAAAATTACCTATGGTTTATGTTTTAGCCATTAGTTTCCTTAAGGCTATGTGTTATTGTGCTTGTGATCATAAGTTTTTAAATTAGTATCAAAGGATAAATTTATGAGGATGATTTATTCTTTGGCCAAGATGAAAATTGAAAATTGAAAATATTTATTGAAAGGAATTTAAAAAAAAAAAAAGAGAGGAAAAGTCAATTTTTAGGTTGGGCCTTAGGCCCATTGGCCTAAGATTTTAGTGGGCCAAGTTAGTTGGCTCAATAAGGCGCACTAAAGGGGGCTGTCAACCAGCCAAGGGGAGGCCCAAGAGTGGCCGGATGGCCCAAGCCCAAGCCCAAAAAGCCCAAGCCCAAATTCAAAAATCCAATAGGACAAGTGGCACTAGACTCTCATGCATTGGCTTAGGGAAGAAGGCCATGCATTGGCTGGTTTGTAGGCAAGTAATCATGAGGATTTGGGGGTATAAAAGGGAAGAGAGAGAGAGGGTGGCCGGATTTTCTCATTTGGCCGAGAGAGAAGGTGAGAGAGAGAGAGAGAGAGAGAGAGAGAGAGAGATTTCGAGAGAGAAGGGGAGCAGCCGAGAGAGAGAGAGGAGGAGGAACCGCCGTCCGTCCGCCGTGCTTGCCACCGTGTGCCGTCGTCCAACCAGTCTAGAGGCAAGTGGAAGTCCTCTAGCTTCTCTTGCATGTTTTTATGTTGCTTGCATGTTGAATCTTTGAGTGTTTAAGTGAGAAAAACGGAAGCATGAATGATGTATGTTGAATGGTATGACTGTTCTTGCTCGGACCGTGTGAGTCAGAAACTTGTTTGAGCTTGCATGTGTGTTTGGAGTCCGATTTTGGCTTCGATTTCTTCATGATAGTTGTAGCTAACATCTTGAAATAAAACATACTGAAATTTCGTGGAAAATGATGGAGATTTGAGGGGTTAAAGTCTTATTCTACGGAGACCTCAGATCTGGAGAGTTTTTACCGACCTCTTGCTGGATTCGTGTTTGCATGTTGGTTTGTGATGAGAATCTCACTTCGATTTCTTCATGAAAGTTGTAGGGAACATCTTATACTACAATATACTCAAATTTGAAGTTAAATGAACAATTATAGCCTAGCAAATCGATTAGATCTTGAAGACGATGATTCTGGTTATGTATTTCAAGATACCCGAGACTTCAAGGACCTAAATGATGACTATATTCTGGTTATTTGACCCAGATCACTTCATGAAACTTGTAAAGGATATCTTGATATATAACATATCTAAATTTCAGAGAAAATGAAAGAGTATAGATAGGTGAAATCTTAATATTTCGGAGATGTGTACACTGGACGATGAGGTAATGGATCCAGAAGTTTCGTGAGGTCGTATAAAATAATCTAAAAAGAATCTGGCTTGGAGTTCTTCATGAAAGTTGTACGAAAATTTCTTGGATATAACTCACTAAAATTTCGTAATTTTTGGAGACCGTATGGATATTTTAATTGAATTTCTTCAGAAACTGTGCATTCTGGTTTTATCCTAATATTATGTGCTGTTTTGTGGAAATTGTGAAATTATGTGAAATTCAATTTGGCCATGAATTTTGCATGAAATTGTCATCCTATTGGTTTGTTTAATGATTGCTTGAATTTTTATAATTTTGGGAATTTATAGATATTGAATTTAATATTTATTTATAAAAATAATAAAAAAATAAAATGGATTATTTTATTGGTCATAAATTCTATTGAATTTATTAATAAATAATTATACATTGTTGCATGTATGATGAGATATTGGTGTATGTATGACATTGAACTGTGATGCATGTGTGAATGCTATGCCAAGTATGACTTGTTTGATGTCACGCCATATGCCATGTTAAATTGAGATCAAAATATTGGTAAATGTGGATGATGGAAAATGAGGAGATGGTTGTGGTGGATGATGATGCCCAAATGTATAGAGATGCATTGCCGAATGGGCTCGGGAGTGTCGGGATGCCCGGTGGTATACGGTATGTAATTCCAGGGAAGGCCTGGTGGTATGTCTGTACATAATTCCGGAAGCCCTGTCGGAGGTTTCTGCCCAAAGGGAATACCTCGCGATGCCAAGATTGGGATGCGGGATGCCCGGCCAGGGAGTGTAAATGCCGGAAGCCCTGTCGGAGGTCTTTGCCCAAAGGGAATGCCTCGTGATGCTAGTTGGGATGCGAGATGCCCGAAATGTGGGGGGTCGGATGCCAGGTGGCGTGGGATGGCTGAATGCCGGAAGCCTCGGAGGTCTTTGCCCGAGGGGATGATGAAATTGATGATTTGAGGAATGGGTGATGTGGTGATCAAATTGAAAGCTAAAAGTGGAAATTAAACCATGGCATGATATGCATGATGATGATGGTGATGATGATGATATGTGATGTGAAATAATGATGATCACCCATGGCATGGCATGCATGATGAATGCATGATGATGATATGTGATGTGAAATAATGATGATCACCCATGGCATGACATGCATGATGATATGCATCATGATGATGATGATGATGATGATGATGATGATGATGATATGTGATGAGAAATAAGGATGATCACCCATGGCATGACATGCATAATGATATGTATGATGATGATAATGATGATGAGATATGATATGGCATGATGACATGTGTAATGTGATGATGTCATGATGATGATGACATGTATGATATAATGATGCCATGATGATGATGACATGTGTGATGTGATGATGTCATGATGATGATGATGATGACATGTATGATATAATTATGCCATGATGATGATGACATGTATGATATGATGATGCATGATAGTATGCGCATGGTTTCAAGGTAAGTAATGCCTGCAATTCATGTATGATTTGTATAATGCATTGAGTTGTTATTGGATTCATTTACCTGCTGAGTGGTTGTACTCACCCTTTTTGGGGACCAACATTTCATATTAGTAGATGGTTTGAGTGGTTGGATATGACCGCGAGGAGAAGGATAGCAAAGGAGGGAACCTTTGGACGTCGACACTGGTTGATGGACCTTAAGCATACGATTGTGGGAGGAGATGTCGGTCATCTTTTAAAGTATAGCCGAGTATAGAAACATTGGCATTTCGATGTACTGACTAAAGATGTCCATCTGCTTTATGTAAATAAACGTGTTCGGCTTTAACTTATATAAGATGTTTAGTAGGTGTGCATCGTTTTCTGAATATAGGGAAGGGAGTTGCTGGATGTGCTTACGTATTTAAACTGCGCAAGGGACCGATCTAAAAGATGTAAACCCCAAAGGTTATATGGACCCACTACAACTTTAATGGTATCAGAGTGATATGTTAATAAGGCAAGTGAATGGTAAGCGAACTGTGGCGACCCTAATCGGATTGGGGGCCGTCGAGGGGTGCCACAGTGTTGCTTTAGTAGACAAGAGAAGTGGGCTGTGGTTAGATCCAATAGTTGGTAAAGCCAACACTTCCACAAGAGGGTAAGCCAATCTCCATTCCTTTGTGCAAAGCATTCTGTCTAAATGCTCCTTGACAATGTCGTCGCCCTGTTTGTTATTAATCCAAGTGAAAGTGCAGCCTTATTTCCCGGGTCCATGAGATGAAAATCATTGAGGAGATCACGAAAAGAAAGCATACGATGAGTCTCGGCAGGACGTTTCCCTACTTTCTCCCATGGATACAAAATTTTGTTAAAATCGCCTGTGCAAAACCAAGGTAAGTTGTTTAAGTTACCGATATGCCTTAATTCAGTCCATAAAATTTGTCTGAGATGATAAACTGTGAGAGCATGTAAGCAAGTAAGATGCATTGTGATCCCATAAGCCCGGTCAGTGCAGATGAAGTCAAGGATAGCCGAAGAGTGAGAGGTCACTGTTAAAGACACTCGATCATTCCAAAAAACTGCAAAATCTCCAGCCAAACCTGTTGGATTTTCTATGAAACTTGCTGAGAATTTGAGTTTCCTTTGAAGGTAGATGAGTTTCTTTTCCTAATTTTTCCTTTTCCATAAAAAACAAAACATCGGGCCATTCCTAGGTCACTAAGACCTGTAGAGCTTGAACTGTCAGGGGATTGCCCAACTCTTGACAGTTCCAACTAACTACTCTCATTGTTCACCTGGTGGCTTTTTAGGGCCAGCCACCAAGGCCCAACAAGCAGGAGCATCTGCCTCAATAGTTGGAGTTTCTTGCAAAATATATTCATCAAACTCCTCCTAGAGGTGAGACCGAACATCATGAGCAATGAGTCTTTTTACTTTCTTAATAGGGCCTGATCTTGCATTCAGACGTGAGTGTTTAATCTTTTTTGACTAGATAGAACCTGGTGTGACTTTGTTAATCTTTAAATGCTACTGGATGATAGGAATTTTTTCCTGTTCAGTCTTACTTCTTGACGCTTCCTCCACCATGGGTTGCCATTGAAGTGGTTTTGCAATTGTGATAATTTGATTGTAGTCAAGAGCCTCCATAGGTTGTTTGCCTCTATTTGTTTGAACTTGGACCTCAGGTATAGCAGGAGGAGAGTCCTGAATAGGGATTATTGTCGAGGGAGGTTGAGGGGTCTTCAAGATTGACTCATCAACATCATCTCTATAATAGGCTATCTTTTTCATCCGTCTTGCTCTCATCACAAGAAAAGTCTTTACAATACATGGCATAGTGACCAAGCTTACCACAGGAATTACAATAATGAGATAGTCTCTCATAGCAAAAATCTAGCCAAAGGTTCTTTCCTTATACTTTGATTAGAAGCCCTGTTTTTAGCGGTTTCTGAAGGTCCATTTCTACCTGAGCCTTCCCCACTTTAAGTGTTGCACCATCTTTATGTTCAATTCTCATAGCTACTACCCTGCCTATATGAGCAACAGCCTTACTAATCATGTTTTCTATACAGCGTTCTAGTGGTAAGCCAAAAACTTGCACCCAAAACACACATGTTGTAAAATCATAGCAATGCAGCGGTGTGTTCGCTCTCTAAGGTTTCAATATAACCAGATGATTGGCGAATAACCAAGGTGAATTCTCTAAAACTCTCTGCTTTACTTCCTCCGTTTAAAACTTTACAATGTATAGACCAGCTTCCCCTTGTGAGATGTTCACTAAATCAGTTCTCCATGCCCGTTTCATAGTATTTTGAAAAGCCAGAAAATTTATTGAAGAAACTCTAGATTTTGTCATATTGCTAGATGCTTGCCGAGCATCCTTGGCCAATTTTGTGAAGGTGTGGAGGTGATCACGATGGCTGGATTGCTGGTTTGATCGCCAGAGTAACACCGAACAAGGTGAGTTTGTTTCTGAACTTAGATAGATTGAATTTTGAAGAGGCCTAGTGCATATAGGAATTCGCAATGGTCGAGATGCTCATATGTTGATGAATGAATACTTAGTGTCGTTTGACTAGTGGAATCATGTTTAAGAAGCAATAAAACATAGACAATACAAATTTGATATTTTGTGTTTTTCGTGATTCACTAAACCTATCTTAATTTTTGACTGTTTTGAGCTACGTAATGTTGAAATCTAGAAAAATATCCAGTTAGAGAAATGAACTTTGACTTCCCAAGCTTTGATTTAATAAGTCACATACCAAAACTAAAGATTGTTTGTTCCATTAAACATGCCCTGAAATATAGCACCAGAATCTCGCAAAGTGCAAATGATCGATAGTCCGATCTCATGCCTGAGATACTACTTGCGATCGTATAGAAAATTGGCCAATTTGATCCTCAAGCCATATGATATGATTCCTTAATTTCATTTGCAATATTAAATGGGCATGGATGATACCTTGGGTGGTGGATGTTATCTTTATATTTTGATTTGATTTGGTTTTTATTCTTATAAAAAAAAAAAGGAAAATCATAAAGAGGTAGAGGATAAAATTAGGGTAGATTCCAATATAAAACATTGCATATTTAGATCCAACCACGGGCAGCGCAATTGGTGTGAGTTCTTTCCCTCATCGCAGAGGTCGAGGGTTCGAACCCTCTTGTTGCTAAAGTGTTTGTAGTGGGGGGTCCTGGGCTAGCCTCCCCTGAGGTTTATGTCTAAATAGCGGCTTGCGGCGAGGTCCAAAGGATGATCTCCAGCGGTTCCCAAAAAAAAAAAAAACATAGCATATTTATTTAGATTATAGATAATCTCCTTAGAATAAACTAGAATAAGTTTATATAGCTTTTTTTTTTCTTTTTTTCATAAAGACTGCATTCTAGGTTAGGGTTTATATAGTCAAGATAACATTGTTATTTAACTTAAGGTTTGGCCTAATTTAATTTCTGGTTTATATTAGACAATATATTACCAATTTCACAAAAAATACAAAAATTATCCCGTGCATTTCATATAAATTAGGTGCATAAATTCCATGCCATACATGCCATGTCATCATGCTTGCATCATTAATGCCACGTCTTTGTACGTCATATATGCCATTTCAATATCATGCAATGTGATTAATCGCATGTCATCTAGGGGTAACATGTTAAGCCATTTAATTAAATTGCATGTCATTCTAGAATGCACGTCATTAAGAATGTGTGTAACAGTAATTTCTATGTCATCTTAGAATAGTTATATATTATTTTTTACTTGTCATTAGAGTCAGGACACTTTATATAAATTGTATGTCATCTTAGAAATTCCACGTTGTTTAATTTAATTGATATCGCATCCGATGCTAGGGTAGTCCTATGTTGAATTTTCCGTCATTACAAGTAGGAAACATAGTTAAATATCACCACTTTTTTACATCATTGCATCATCTAGAGTAAGCTCGCATTGCACACATTACATAAATCATAGTTTCCATTAAATAAAAGAATACCTTATACATAGTTGAGTGAAAATTGCATGCTAGTTAAAATCACATTTAGGATGATGATGTGATTTTTTAGCTAACGCTGCAGATGTTTTCGTTGCTTTGAGATAAGTAATTCTTATCCACAATTTATTTAAGACTTTGATTATTGAGTGTTAAATAATGGTTGTGCACCCACCTAATCACCTCACATGTTATGGAGTAAATTAAAATCAATGAAAATTGTTTGCAAAACATTATTCTAGAGTAAAAGAGAAAACTACCAAAATGACATTAGAGAAAATTAACGTAATAAAGTCCTCATTCCCACAATCTTTGATTTGTATGAGAAGTAATCTCATGTCACTTTACTTGGGTAACTAATTGATCTACAGAAAATAGATTAATGATGACTTCTAATTGAAGATCATATACATGTTAAGAATTTAAACCTTAATTCACGATTGGTATGAGCCTAGGAAAGCCTGGGAGAGCCTGAATTAAGTCTAGGCTTAATAATCTATTAATCGAACCCGAAAGTGGCTCCACTTGCTTCGGGAAGGTTACAACAACTTGGCGACTCTACTGGAAACTTGAAAACATTTAGTGGATGTAGGCCAATTTTCTTGTAGGGAGGTGTAGGAATGTATGGTTTAATTTCGAATTATTGAAAAACCGTTTGCATATAAATTGTTGCGCATGCTTATGTATTTACACTACACTCTTACACACACAACCAACCACTAGATCTAGGCCGCATAGGATTATCTAGGATGGTATTGAGATGGATATCACTTCGATTATATACGCGCAGTACAAGTCACCCATCTCAATCTCGAAGTTTCTTTCTTGGTGATAATAGTACCATGCTTGCGACTAGGGTTGACTCTTCAATCAAGGTAAAGTCATGACAACTCAACTTAGTCCATATGCCCATGGCTAGTTTGATCATTCTTGTGGTTTCATGATTGCCACTTAGTTATTGGTAAAGGAAGTGCTCTGAACTTTTGTCTTGCAATTTACTTACTTTATTGTATTATTTTTGGTCCATAACAATTAATTGGTCCCGAGTCTTGGTCAATATATAATAAGAACATCTACCAATTGAATTATGCTTCCTCTAACGGAGGAGCTCAACGTGTCATGGGCAAGCTAGACCGAGTCAGTCGCAAATTCGTGGAGTCAAGGGTTGGCCAACTCCTTCCTCTATTGTGCATCAACATTCATGGTAGCCCTATCCAAGCACTAGCTCACTATTGGTGTCTAGAGACATCTACTTTCATCTTAGGTAAGCATGAGCTCCCTCCAGATTTGGAGGAATATAGCATCGATATTAGAAAGTATTTGGAATTTGAATCTATCATTTTGTCTATTGAAATAAATCCTATCTTTCTCTTTCTAAGAATCAAAGAAGGAAAATAAGAAAAGTTTTGAAGGGTCACTGCGATGCATGTCCATTCTTGTTTCTAGATGAATATTTCAAAAGTGACACCTCTTCCCAAATGAATAAGATCTTTCTATAAGCCTTCTTTGGGTTGCAGTTTTTCCTCACTACAAGAATGTTATTACTCATTTAATTGCTAAATTAGTTTGACAAGTGTGTGAGGGAAAGAAATTCATTAATGTTTCCTTGACTGAAACTTTTCTTTCCCTCAACCAGTTTAAAGAAAATGGTAATAAAATATTTCATGCTTCTTCTGAGCTTTTACAAATTTGGTTCATTGCTCAGATAAAAGGGTTGGATGGTTTAATGGCCATACATAAAGTTAACAACTCTACTTGCTATATTATGAGATTTGAGAATAAACAAGAGCATGCATTGGGTTATCATTATTCTAAATGGCTAGCTTTCTTGAAAAAGCCAACTTCCAAAGGTTTCTTATGGCATGCTAAGTGGTTCCAAGTTCGTGAAGCAAGACTCAAATGTGGAGGTGTTGGCCTGATCCCTTATTGGGATTCACTAGAGGAACAAAATACTACCCAATTATAATGACTCATCAGTGTCAAGTTGTATAAGAACTTCTTGACACCGGGACCCCTGGAGTGTCAAAAGTTGGCATAAAGGGACATTTAGGCCCTACATGTTTGTGTTCTTTTTTGTTGTTCATGAACATATTTTCTGTTTTTTTGTTCTCGGGAACAAAAAATTAACATACATGCGTTTGTTTGCGTTTTTGTTCAAAATCTGTTTTTTGTTCCCCGAACAAAATTGGAACGAAAATGAGAAACAAAAAAAAAAGTCGTTTTTTTTTTCCGAAACACTTTTGAAGAAGATTTTTTTCTCTCTCCTTTCTTTTCTTCTTCTTTTTTCTTTGGCCGGTTGCCGGCCTTGGCCATGGCTAGCGACCGGCTGGCGATGCTGTCGAGGGACGGCGACCTCGTCGGAGCGTCGCCGGCCCCTAGCGAGGCTTGGCCTCGCCTTGGCTGGGTGAGCTCGAGCTCGCCCAGATCCGGCGAGGCTAGGCCTTGCCCAGCCTCACCGGATCTAGGCAAGGCCAAGCTTGCCGAGGCCGAGCCTCGCCTGTGCCGGCAACGCTAGGCCTCGCCTTGGCTAGGCGAGCTCGAGCTTACCCAAATTCGGCGAGGCCGAGCCTCGCCAGGGGCCGGCGATGCTAGGCCTCGCCGTGGCTGGGCGAGGTTGCCGGCCCCCTTCAGCCGGTCGCCGGAGGCCGGGGACCGACCAAAAGAAGAAAAAAAGGAAAAAGAAAAAAGAAAGGAAAAAAGGAAAAATAAAATAAAAGTATTAAAAAATTAAAAGAAACAAAGAAAGAGTATAAATTTACCAAACGTGTTTCTATTCATTTTTTATTCCCAGAATAAGTTTACCAAATGCATCTTTCTGGTCAAAAATTGTTTCCCAAAACAGAAATAGTTTTTTTCTATTTCTGTTCCCCGGAACACTTTTTGAACAGAAACACAAACAAACGCGCCCTTAAGTGCCAAGTTACGAAGGTGACACTTAAGTACCACATTCGAAGAAAAATGGATCACTTAAGTGCCACTCCGGCCAAAATGCTGACGTGTGCAATTTCCGGTGAAGTAAGTGCAAAACAACGCCGTTTTGCACACTAACGTGGCCAAATAATGCAAAAACAGCATTGTTTTGATGTTGATGTGGTAAAAACAAATACAAAAACTAATTAAACTAAATTTAAAATTAAATTTATTTAACATATTTAAATATAAAAATTTTAATATTAATTTTTTTAAATATTCAAAAATTAAAAAAAAAATTAAAAAAATTATTATTATTATTATTTTTTAAAGAAAAGGGGGAGGTGGCTTAGGGCTCAGCTCTCAATTGCCGTTGTTGCCTCCCCACCGCCGCTGGGAAGGGCTGGCGACGAAGGGGGGAGGGTTGGCCGGGGTTGCTGGGCCTTGGCTAGGGGCCGACGACCCTGGTTGACCGGCGGTGAGGGCTCGTGAGCCCTCACCTAGATCTAGTGAGGGTCGGTGGCCCTCGCTCGGCTGAGCCAAGGTTCGTCACCTGTCGGGGCAACCCCCAGCGAGGGGCGGCCCTTGGCTCGGCTAGGCGAGGGCCGCCGACCCTCGCTTGGATCTGGCGAGGGGTCACGGGCCCTTACTGTCGGTCAGCCAAGGTCATCGGCCCCTGGCCAGGGCCCGGTGACCTCCGCCAACACTCCCTTCGTCACCGGCCTTTCCGGCGCGGTGACTAAGCCCTCAACCGCCTCCCCCTTTTCTTTTTTCTTTTTTCATTTTTCATTTTTAATTTTTTTAAAAAATTTTAAATTTTAAAAAATTTTAAATTTTTTAATATTAAAAAAATTATTTTTAAATATTTTAAATAAATTTATTTTTAAATTTAATTTAATTAATATTTGTATTATTTTTTTGCTACGTTAGCATCAAAATGACGTCATTTTTGCATTATTTAGCCACGTCAGCGTGCAAAACGGCGTCGTTTTACACTTACTTTGCCGAAAATTGCACACGTCAATATTTTGGCTAGATTTTAGCTGGAGTGGCACTTAAGTAATTCATTTCTCTTCGAATGTGGCACTTAAGTGTTACTTTTGTAACTTTTGATACTTAAGTGTCCTTTTGTGCCAAGTTATGGCACTTGAAGCGATCTTTTGCCAGAACTTTCCCCATCATTGCAAGTAGATCTGCTTGAAATTAGCTTCACCAACAGAGACCACAACCATGAGGATTCCATTGCTTTTGTGTCACCCCTAAAAGCTCATATGGATTGAAAAGGAGCTGAAGGATAAAGAGAGAAAGTACTACATCTCGACTGAATTCAATGACATAAGATTCCCAGTGAACTACTCTCAAAGATACCTAATGTGCTAGTGAAGACCACCGATAATGCTGAGAATAGGCATCTCAAAAGGATAGTTGGAGAAAGCCAACTTGTTGCACGATTTGGTCGAAGAATAAGCAATTACATCTAGAAATCATGTCTTTGCCATATATTGATCATGCCAAGCGAAATGGCTCGAGTATATAATGTTTTTTCCATTTCTAGTTCAATGTTTAGGAAGTTGAGTTATTTACTTTCCTAGTTCGTTTGTCTGGGGCATTTCAAGTTTTTGCCTTGATAATTCGTTTCAAAGAATGTGGTTTAAACAATTTCATTAATGAATAAAAGCTAGTAGATCTTTGTCATGGACTGATGTGCTTTTCGTACTCTTTACTTATCAGTGTTTAATACATGAATTAGGTGATTATGGATCAATGCCATTCACCCATTCATATGTGGTCCAGGACAAAAATGACCGACCTAATCGAGATGCGTGACCCTATTGCTAATGTGGAGGATCAACTCAGGTAGTTCCTCACCACCATACAACATATGTTGGTCCAAATTGAATCATTACGAGTGAATCCAATTTTTGCACTTGCTCTCCTTGAGTTAGTGGTCTTGAAATAGATGAATATAATCCACATGATTGGTGTTGATATGTTTGAGATGGAGGATGACCGCCCTCTAATCACTATTGAGAAAGGCAAGCCTAATAGCTCTCTTAAGACGAAGTAAAATGAATGCTTTCGAATCTTGAAGATAAAGTGAAACAATTGTAGGGTTCACAAAGCTCACTTCTGATCCACTTGTCTGTTTATGTGAAGGTTAAGTTACTAAGTTGGTCTAATATTGGAATTTGAGAAGTATGATGGCACTTCTTGCTCAAAAGCTTGCTTGTAGATGTACCACGTGCATATGACATAATATTTAAAAAAAAAATGAGTCCCTTATAGTCCAATCATTCCAAACAAGTTTGACTAGCACTGAATGGTACATTATGAAGAACATAAACCTCCTTGACACTTGGAATGAAGTGGCTGATGGTTGATGCATTTCTTACAATATGGACATCGCACTCTCTCATGAGAATCTCAGGTGAACTAAAAAAAAAGGAGAGTGAGTTGTTTAAAGAGTATGCCACTAATAATTGGTTGTCCAAATCATTTCCAAATTTGCCAACAAAGAGTTAATGAAGTTGTTTATTAAGACCTCCATTTGAGTTCCATATTCAAATGACTAGCACATATGTTGAGACCTTTAACCAACTCATCCCTTGGGGGAACAAATTGAGATAGGGTTGAGAGATGGGTGGTTCATGAGCCATCCTCATCAAGCAAAAGGTTCACCATGAAGAAAGACAGAGTCCACCATGGAGTTGAATGTAATTTACACCTAATTAGACCATGAAGATGTCAATCATACACCAATGATTTAGGTGGCGAGAGTGCAACCGCATACTTCAAGTTGATAGCAGTTCTAAAAGTAAAACAACAAGAGACA
This sequence comes from Eucalyptus victrix, assembly GCA_016097545.1. Taxonomy (NCBI): domain Eukaryota; kingdom Viridiplantae; phylum Streptophyta; class Magnoliopsida; order Myrtales; family Myrtaceae; genus Eucalyptus; species Eucalyptus victrix. The sequence continues at coordinate 24,283,608 of CM027844.1, forward strand.
ATTCACTTCTCTCCCTAGATCTCCATATTAGCTACCGGCAATCCTCTAGAGAAAGAATTTGCTCTCAACTAAGCCAAAACAACCAACTGTGAACAATTCTCCAATTTTAATCTGTCCAAGAAATGTGACCATCACATGGACAAAGTGGGGCATTCAATTGATGAATGCATTACCCTCAAACATCTAATCCAGAATTTGTTAGACATGAAGGCCTTTTCCTTCCAAACCGCTCCACCAAATGTCTTGAAAACTCCATTCCCTAATCATGCAAACAAAGTAAAAGTTGTATTCGGTTCGATGCTAGCTTAGTCAAATATGTGAGGTGTATACAAATGATATTTATGATGGGTTAGTGAAGGTTGGATGCTAAGTGACACTTCCTCTGGTAGTCATGAAAGAAGGTTATAAGAATCATGGATGTCGGCATGACTGTGTATGCCGACCACAGAGGCATGGTCTCCACTATCTCCTAAGTCATCATTGATTGGGAGGAAGAGTTGGCTACATTAGGTGATAAGAAGAATGAGGTGGATCTGTTGCTCGAAGACATGCCACAATTAAATGACACGTTTGACTATGAAGAATTAGCAATTGTGGTGCCCACTAATAATGAAGGGATAGTAATTGAAATACCTCAACCTTACCCATATGTTGACAACAAGGCCGTTCCTATTCCTATAATTTTTTATGTTGACCTAGTCACAAGGTTCGGGTGAACCTATCCTTAAGCCAATATTCAACATGCAACTCCCGTCATTAATGAAGAAGTTAAGGAATTTTTGGTTGTGATTAAGGCAAGTAAGTATAGTGTGATGGATTAGTTGTCCAAGATGACTGCACAAATCTCTTTGCTTGAAGTCCTACATGTTAGGGGAATCCCTTATAATGTTTTGAATATGACAAAATAAATTGAGGTACAGACACCTGGAGTGCCAAAACTTGGCACGGAAAGACATTTAAGTGCCAAAAGTTTTGAAAGTAAAACTTAAGTGTTAAAATCGGAGTAAAATGGATCATTTAAGTGCCATTCCGACCAAAATCTGACCAAAATGTTGACATGCAATTTTCCCGTGAAGGAAGTGCAAAACGACACCGTTTTACATGCTGACATGGCTAAACAATACAAAAACGACGTCGTTTTGGTGTTGCCATCGTAAAAAAATTAATATAAAAATTAATTAAATTAAATTTAAAACTAAACATGTTAAACAATTTTTAAAATAAAATAAAGTATTAAAAAATAAAAAGTTAAAATAAAATAAAAATTTAAAAATTTAAAAAATATTAAAAACTAAAAAACTAAACTTGTTTAAAACATTTAAAAATAAAATTAAAATATTTAAAAATTTATAATTAAAATTAATATATATAAACTAAAAATTTAAAACATTTAAAAACTAAACTTATTTAAAAAATTAAAAAAACTATTTTTTTAATAAAAAATAAATTAAAAAAATAAAAAGGGGGGGGCCCTTCCGGTGGCGGCAAGGGCTGAGCCCTCATCCACTTGCCTTTCTTTTTTTAAAATTTTTTTAAATTTTTAGTTTTTTAATTTTTTAAATGTTTTAAATAAGTTTAGTTTTTAAATGTCTTAATTATTTTTAGTTTTCTTAATATATATTTTTAAAATTTTTAGTTTTTTTAAAATTTTTAGTTTTAAATATTTTTATTTTATTTTTAAATATTTAAATAAATTTAGTTTTAAATTTAATTTAATTTAATTTTATATTATCTTTTTAAACACGTCAGCACCAAAACGATGTCATTTTTGTATTATCTAGCCATGTCAGCATGCAAAATGGCGTTATTTTGTACTTCCTTCGCCGGAAAATCGACACGTCGGCATTTTGGCTGGATTTTGGTTAGATTTTGGCTGGAGTGGCATTTAAGTGTCATTTTCCAAACTTTTGGCCCTTAAGTGTCCCTCCATGTCAAATTTTGACATTTTGGGTGTACTTCTGCCAAAATAAATTAAAGGTTACTACGTGTTTAATGATTAAGTAATAGACAATGTAGATGATAGAACATGTAAATGATATTGTCGACGTCTATATTTGGAAGAACTAGAAGATAGACTTTATACTGAAACTAAACTTATTCAGACTATGTACAGAGTTTAAGGCTAAATATGTTCAGAAGCAGAATATATTAAGATTTACGTTCAGATTGTAAAGTCTATTTCAGACTAAAGACACTCAAACTCTACTTCAGACTGAAAACACTTAAACTCTACTTCAGATAGAATATTCTCAGACTTTACATCCAGAACGAGACATAAGTCCAGAACATAACAAGGTCCAGAATGAGACGCAAGTTCAGAATGAAGCATGTTCTAAACGAAACAACTTGACAGAACGTAACACAAAATCTAAACATATAACGGCTAGTGATCTGATTTGGATTCTATATCAAAATAGATTTGATTGACTCAATCTAGTTGATTGACAATTGGATCATGAAGACAATAACTTTCTATACGAAGAAGCTCTACTTATGGAAACTAAGATTCTATTTGTACAAGCGATCAAAATCAATTTGGGATTCTACTTTTGTCACTCAACGGCTACCAAATCTTTTAGATACTGATATGTCCAATGGGTAGATTGGAAGACGATCCTTTAGCTACTATCCAACGACTAGTTTGGAAGTGGAGGAGTATTTAAAAAGACCAATGATTGAAGAACAAGTAAGAGACGAAGTGTAGAATTTATAATTCCAAAGTCTGAGCGAATTTTGATCATACACTTGTCTCTTGTGAACTTAAATGTTTGTGATCGTGAGAGAAATACCAAAAGAGTGACTTAGTAAGATAGTGTGATCTACCACCAAGTGTTTGCACTAAAAGTTGTAATCTCTTGTTGATCACATAGTGGAATCTAGCAAGAAGATTGTTAGCGTGGGAGAGTGGAAGTTAATTTAAGCCGAACCACTATAAATTATGTGTTCTTATTCTCTTCACTGAACTCTTTTTATTTTGTTTGTAGTTCTATTTAACTGCTAAAGTCTGAACTTGCTCAAAGTCTGTTGTTCTTCAAACTCACGTTAAAAAGTAAAATATTTTACAACGTTTCACGAAAAAAATTTTCCACCTACTCACTCGCCCTCTAGGTGTTCATACTAGCACTTTCAATTGGATTAGAGCCAAGTGCTCGTTTTATTAAAGTGTTTTTACTTTTGATTTAAAGATCTTCTATGACTAATATCTTGACACAAGGATTTATGGAAGGGCAAAGCAACACCAAGTCACCATATTTTGATGAAAATGAATACAACGTTTGGAAAAACAAAATAAAGACATTCCTAAGATCTAGAGATCCTTTGCAATGGGATGTTGTGGAAAAATAAATCAATCCCACTGATGCATCTACATCAAATAAGAATGACAAAGACAAAGAAAGCAAACCCCTTGCTCCTATGTCTCAGAGAAAGATGTCCAAAAGAGAAACGTTTGATGCAAAAGCTATTTATTTTTTATATTGCGTATTGTCTCCTGCTAAATATAATAGAATTTTTTTTTATGTGAAACAATTAAGGAAATTTGGGATAGACTTCATGTTACTTATGAAGGGACTGATCGTGTAAAAGTGACAAAAGTAAACTTCATGCTTGGCCAATACGAATCCTTCAAGATAATGCTAAGAGAGTCAATTGGAGATATGTTCAACCGTTTTACAGAAATTGTAAATGGATTGGTATACCAAGGTCAGGCAATTTCTGCTCCAATGAAGGTCAACAAACTTTTGCAAGGTCTCTCAAAAGATTGGAATCATGTTAAGATCTCAATCCGAGAGACTCAGAGGATTATGCCACTTTTTGTTAATGAATTGATAGGCACTCTTCAATCTTACTTAGTGGAACAAATTAACAACGAAGATCCCAAAGGTAAGAAGTCCATCGCTTTAATATCTAACGTTGATTATGATAATACAGACTCAGAAAATGACATTGACGACAAATAACTTGTTTTTATGATCAGGAAATTCGAAAAGCTGAGTAGAAAATGAAAGAAATTCAGTGGAAGAAGACAATACAAGCAGAATGAGTAGAAAAGAACCATGAAAGAAGATGATGAGCAAGGAAATATATACTTGATGGCACATTCGGACTTAGACTCAAATTCAGAATTAGAATCAGACTCAGAATTAGAGTTTGACTCAGACACAGACTCGAATCTGATGAGGAAATCGAGGTAAGCCATTCATAAATTCCTACTAAAGTTCTTACGTATATAAATGTGCTTTACTTAAATCTCAAATCTTCTCTTAAAAGGATTTTCGAACTAAAAAAAGAGAATTTATGGCTTAGGCAACATGATCTTTCTTGAAAATAAAAGTTTGAAATTTTGCAAAAATATTTTCTACAAACAAAAGAAAGTCGAGATTTACTTGTCAAAGAAAATGATTCTTTAAAGAAAGAATTTTCAAATAGTTTGGCAAAATTTTCAAAGGGTTCAAAAACATTAGAGTATATCCTTTCCATACAAGTACCTTACTATAATAATCGGGACTTGGTTTTAATAAGGAAAGTGATTCTCTAAAAGATTTTCCTAAAGTCAAGGAGAGACTTAGAAAAAAAACCACCAAATGCATTTTACAAAAATCATTTTCAAAAAGTGTTTGTAAAGCCTGTTGGTTGAAATGTCCTCAAGTGTTCAAGTTGTGGAGATTCAGAACACTTTGAGAAAGAATGTCCTAAATTCTAGAGACCTATTAAGAAAGATTGGGTAAAAACAACATATTCTACTAACTCTCGTGGACCCAAGAAGATTTGGGAACCAAAGAAAAGATGAGATGTTTTTGTAGGAAATAAAGGAAGAGAAGAAAGAGAATTTGGTAAGGAAGGTATTTTTTTTTTCTCAATTTGATTTGGGTACATAATTCTCTTTATACTTGATATTTGATAGATCCTCTTTATGCCTCAGTTGATTTGAATTATTATGACCATATTCTTTGATTGGTTTTATTGAAGGAAGAATCATGTGATTTTCTTTTTTTATTTGTGTGTTGGGATTTGATCTAATATGTGTGATTGATTTGATTTCTCTCTTAGAGATGATTCAAATTATTTTGTCTAATTTTATACTCTCAGATTTTGTCATATTTTGCAAGGTGAAAATCTGTATTACGTGATATTAATTATGCAAGATATTTTTTCTTAGATACTTAAGAATTTTATTCTCTTTGATTTTATTTTGCTTTGACTAAGAGAGAATTTCTTTTTCAAGATATTATTGTGCATAATATTCTTTCCTTAAATAACATGTTATGATGAGTTAAGAAAGTATATTTGATTATCTATGGAGATTTTATATTTTGTTCTAACGAAATGGAAGGATCCAAATTGATGGATACCAAGAAAATGAGTTGATTGCGGAAAATTCTTTAAGGGAAGAATGATTGCGAATCTACGCAGATTTTGGTACAATCAGAAAAATATCTTCTACGAAGATTGGTAATGATTTTATTTTTTTTTTTTTGGTATATTTCAAACATATACCTTGGGTAAGAGAATAATTTTTTATACTACCTTATTAATTTCTACATGCATTTATCATGATTTTAGATATTTGCCTATGAATTATATATTATTTGTCATAAATATAAGGCATTGCAAGTTTTTATTTAATTTGGCGCAAAATAGAAATATCTACTTTCTTTGCGAAATGCATCAATAATATATTTTTGAGATTTATGCTCAAGGAAATCCTTTTGATCTTGAAAGATATTATTGCATATTTATGGATATTCTTGCTATATTCTTATCAGATATATTATATTTAGCAAGTTTGATCCGCAAATCAAATGAAAGTATTATGTGATATTTTTTGCAAAGATTGTCAAATATTATACAATAACTTGTAGGTAGAAAAAGAATATTCCATATGGATTTTGGAAAGCTCAATTTTAAAATCATGGAGATTCTGTACTATTTTCTAGAGGCTCAAAGATTCTCTTCCTTTTGCAAAGTTTTCGCAAATATTGTCATGATGACAGGGGGAGAAAGTGAATTCAAAAGAAATGAAAAGAATCTTGATCACCTCAAAAGGGCAACAAATTGAGGGGGAGTTTTGATCAATTATGGAAAAATATTTTTGAATTGATCGTGATCTTATTATGGAAGGAATTAAAAGGTGAATGTGTCAAAACTTGTTCTACAAAATCCGGTTATTGCATCTTTTATTACTTTTTGTCATTAACAAATTTCTTATTGATATTATCATTTTATTATGACAAAAAGGGTAAGTGAATTTTATAATGCATCCATGATTTTTATTGAATAAGTATTGATATATATGATTGAAGTGAGCTATATTGCATTCAACTAGGTAAAAGCTGATTTTTTTTTTTTTTTTTTTTAAATTGTGTTTCATGCAAGATATATTGTTATCGTTTTATATTCTCTACGTGATACTATTTCCATTGTTATCGCTTTTTGATTATGAAAAAAATGGGGAGAAAATATAAATAGGCATATGTATTGATTGGTTGATATTATTTATTGCATAATATTAAGCTGCGATTATTTTTCTATATATTGCTCAATATATTTGCTATCTTTTGCTATCTTTTCATTTGAATCACATTTTTTTTTAAATCTAAAATTTGATGATTGATTTATCAATATTTTAGAAAGTGGGATTACACATTTGCATATTCAAAGATTGTTTTGTCATCATAAAAAATGGGGAGATTGTTAGGGAAATCCCTTATGATGTTTTGAAGATGACAAAATAAAATAAAGGCTACTAACGTGTTTAATGGTTGAGTAATAGACTATGCAGATGATAGAACATGTAAATGATATTGTCGAAGTCTATATTTGGAAGAACTAGAAGATAGACTCTATGCTAAAGCTAAACTTATTTAGACTGTGTTCAGACCTTAAGGCTAAATATGTTCAGAAGCAAAATATGTTCAGATTTACGAAATTGGGGATCTTGAAGAGATGGTGGTTGACTTTGGTTTGGACGAGGTAAGGCCCGCAAAAGTTGCAACCTCATAAAAATATTTCGACCACATTTGAAATTCAACACTGAAATCTGATGGTTTGATTTTCAACTAGTGATTATACATCTTTTCGGTACCATGGTAAGAGAGAATCACCGGTTCTAGAACCACTAGGATGTTTGTATGAGATTAGAAGGCTTGATCCATTCCCATCACTCCCTGGTGTTAACTCATCAACTAAAAGCACATCAATGCTCAGGTATATGGAAGAAGAAATAAAGATTCCAATCTAATTACAGGGATATATCCTATAAACACATCCCCGAGTCTCTGTACCAATATGCTTTAACACCCATCGTCCGCATTAATTCTTCAACTTATATGAGCAGGCCTTTTTTAGAAGGCATTCAGATTTATCATCAACTTCTGATTATGTGACCTATCGCAAAACTTCTTTTACTGTTTGCTAGAAACCTGAATTACGCATTCTAAACTTGCGAAAAAAGCTGCCATGGGGTCTTTTCTCAAGTACCCCTTTTTATATAACTTGTTTTGTGTTGTGTGATCTTCACTCAGGCCATAAAGCTGTTGAGCGCTTCATTACACTCCAAAACGGTTCTAACGAACACATTTAGCAGAGTTCTCACGGATAGATAACAAGCGGGGAAGGCCTCAGTGAAATGCTACTCTTTAACTTTAGAAACTCTCTGTTCATATTGGCTTGCTGGCGTATTTTATTCCTGCTACTTTGTAAGATGTTGATGAAGCTATTCAATTTGCGATATGATATTAGGCTCTATTATATATTAGGTTACTAATAAATTAGTTCTTGAGGGATTATTGATCTTTGGTAAATGGTGCCTAAGACGCAGGTTGCTTCTAATGTACATATGCTTGTCATGCTGCACGAATGTGTTTTATGTGCATTGATCCATCCGGTTCAAGAAATCGATCGATTGACTATTAACTGATATCCCAAAGAAATTGAGAACATCTGCGAGATTTGTGCAACAATCACACGATTAGTAAGTAATTATAGGGTAGCACCAAAATTCCTCTGTATCTATTGCTTTGCTCTAGACAAGCTATGGTCCATAAAACAAGGGATTGTCACAGGCTTGACTTTCCATCATCTCTCCTTAGTAGGTTCAATGTGTAGGAAACTGGAGATCTTGGAGAGGAAGTGATAAGACTTCTGCGTAGACGAGGTAAGCCCCGCAAAAATGGCGACTTCTTACAACTATTTTGACCACACTAGAAATTCAACAATGAAATCGGAGGGTTATTTTAAATTGGTGGTTGTTGATTGTTTCGAGTTTGGTGCCATGGCATTTGAGAATAACCGGTTTTAAAGCTATTCCGATGTTTGCGTGAGATTAGAAGGCTTGATCCATCTGATCACTATTGGGTCGACTCATCAACTAAGAGCACACAATGCTTAGATATATGGAAGAAGAAACTAAAGATTCCTTTATAATTACAGGGATATATTCATGAACACATTTCTGAGTCTTTGTATTGATAGGCTTTAACACCCGTTACCCACAATAATTCTCAAACTTACATGACCAGACCTTTTAAAAGGCATATGGGTTTGTGATCAAGTTGTGATTGTGTGAGCTACTGTAAAATTGCTATTACCGTTCGCTAGAAACCTAAAGTACGCATTTGGTATGTCTTTTCTTTCGTGAGATGAGCAGGGCCAAGAATAATTCACCAGTTGACAGGGTTATTCAAAACACATCCTAGCGGTTTCCTAAAAGTGTTGTTGGGGCTTTAGACTATAGGTTGTGTATGTAAAAGTATAGTGCTAAAATGTATAAAGGCTTGAACAAAAAACATTGCTTTTATATTTACCCACATAACATACATTCCTACGCCTTTGTGATATCCTGTATTTTCAATCCTGTTTTCAATTGAATAAATTAAGCCTTTTATCAACGCACCTATAGTGCTATTCTCAGAGCTGATCACTCGTGAGATAACTAAACTATTTGGGGAAGTCATTAAGAGATTTTAATGCAATAAGACTTGAGGATTTGACTAGGAATCAGCTACTCGACTGTGTTCATTTGCTAAGATCATTACGGCACAGTAAGATCAGTTAAAAATCAGAGATAAGTCGGTTTGACTGAGATATGTGGTTAAATATGGGTGATTCCACTAAATTGCAAAATTCTTGTCAATCGGTGCTAGATTGATTTTTCTATCGTTTTGGTACCCTATGTCCGTAATTGAAACCTCGAGATTTTCACGATAACCGAGAGTCGCCCATGTGTCGAAGAGATTCATAGTGGCTCGAAGAAAATCGACCACGGGTCATTTGCACTAGAAATTTATGAAAGCTACCATGTAAGTTTGGTTACGCTAAAATTGCGTTTGATTGAAATTAACCGCGAATTTGAATCCAATTTCAGAAATTAAAAGTTTTGTCATGTCATAGGTCATTTTAGGAACGTCGACTCATCTTTCAAGGATTTTTCGGTGAGTCCGGGATTTTTATGGAAAATTGATTCGGATGATTCGGAAAACAAATGGAAATTTGGATTGGCCAATTTGAAGGGACTTTTGGCATCTGGTGTAATTGAAATAATGATAGGAAATGTCGTGGGCTTTTTTCTCAACGAATCGGAGCTCAATTAGAGAAGTTTGTTCAAAAAATCAGATTTCGTGAAAAAGGAAATAGAATTCAGATTTGAAGGAAATAGTCGTTTTTGTTGCCTGAGACTTGTTGTTTGGGGGAAATTTAGTGCAAGAAAGCAAGAGAGGATCAAGTATGGGGATTTTTTTAGACTAAATTGGACTAAATAAGAGCAAGTGGGACCAAGATTTTTGAGTTATAGGATTTTCCTTTTAATTTCCTTTTCTTTTTCCTCCTTCCTCCCCTTCGGCTTTACGTCCCTTTCTTTTCTCTCTCTCTCTCTCTCTCATGTGAATTCCTTTTCCCCCCACCGACGTCTTCTCTCTTTCTCTGCCATGTCTTACTTTTCTTTCCCCATTTCCTTGACTTTTTGAGTCAAGCTTATCCACTCTCTCTCTCTCTCTCTCTCTCTCTCTCTCTCTCTCTCTCTCTCTCTCTCATTTGTTTGACCCCCCACTCAACCAACATAGCAGCTTCTCCTTCATTGTCTTCTCTGCCGTTCGCCCTTCCCTCGTGATTTCTCCTCCTTGCTATCTTGTTTTTGTCCCACCGAAGCCCACATTGCCAGCTTGCCTTCCTCCTTCGTCCGCAAGAAGTCCCATCCGTGTTCGAGCTCGGCATCCAGCGCGAAATCAACCGCACAAAACAGTCTTTAGCCAAGGAAAACTAGTAGCGCCATGGGGCTTTGCGGGCCAATTTTGGGCTCGATCCATGCCCCGTCGGTTTTGCCAATTTGGAGCTTTTCGTTCCTCCTCGCGTCCCTATCGTTTCAATCTGAGCGGATCGTTAATTAAGTGAGTTTAACTCTCTAATCCTCGCTTAGTAAGTTAATGATACTTAAGCGTTGATTAGTTTAGACCAAGCTAGGATTAGGTAGTTAGTTAGATTTGATTAGTGAATTTAATTAATTACTAATGCATATTAGGTGGATAGTTAGTGTGATTAGGGCCTAGACAAGCTCTAGTATTTATCTAGAGTGATTTGGAAATTTTTTTGGGTCCATCTCGCTTTTTAGTTAGGCTTTACGGGCCTAAGTTTGCAATTTTAGTATTTAATAACTAATTTATGCAATTAATTAATTTCCAGAAATTAGATCGGAATAGTCAGTGAGCAGAATTTTATGCTGATTGTAGTGGTGAATTGAGCTCTAATTTCTGTTGATTGTGCATGATTTGTATTTTTGGAATTTATTCTTAAATTCATTTAATTTCAGTAATTGAGTGAAAAATAATTGAGCATCGGTTTATAATGCCAAAAATATTTTGGTAGATTATATAAAATGGTGGATCTATGGAAAGGAAATTATTATATTTGGTTGAGGCCAACCGTGTATCCACACATGAGTATCTTTATTGGGTATGATAAAAATGGAGAAATGGTTAGATGGTTATACCAATAATTGAGGTAGCTGTTGGTGGAGTTATACTATCTATTATAGACTTATAATAAGCAGTCCTGGGTATGATCAGACTTATAGATAGTATTGAGTGAGATGACTGAGGAATAGTCTCGATAACATGTAATCGACTAAGTCGATTGATGGATGATTTGATCTGGTTGGATAAATTGATTATGAAGTGATTGGTTGTGATATGAATTATACTGACGTGCATGAAGGAACTGAAGCCAAGGTAAATCCTATGACTCGTGATTATACTTAGGCAGCCCTTTGAGTGTATTTTCTTCTTAGTCAGGTTTTAGAGGGTTGAACTTGCGAAAACGTCATCTTACCTCGTTGTGGGATAACGTTTTCAGGTCCTAGTTGACAGCAATGGAGGACCGGAGACCCGAAGTAGAAGGTGAAGCCCAAAGAATCGGCGATCTTGTCTGACAATTCTCTTTTGGTTGATAGCTAGTTCCTTTTTGTAGGCTTCTGTGTATAAACCTATGTGTTTATAAAAAGGTATTTTGTGAAAAATTGGCCCTACTTTCCTATCACATTGTTTTATTGTCTAGGGATTATTTATATGCTTCCGCATGCGTATTAAGATGAAAGGGTCAGCGATGCATCCTGAGATGTCTCTATTTAATCGACCAAGCCGGGATGGGCGCGCACCCAAGGATCGGGACGTGACATCCCTGTTTAATGGTATTAGAGCATGGTTTAGGATTGAAATGATAAGGTGCGATGGATTATGGGATAGTAGTAGGAATGGCCTCAAAATTCATGCTGGTGTATGTCTGTGATAGTTGTTTGGTAGAATTGTTTGATCTTATCGCTCAAATTTTAATTCGGTGTGAATTGGAAAGCAAGTCTTTGTAGAAAACCTATAAGATGAGCGATCAGGAGCAAAGGACTTCTAGTAAGAGGTCGGTCAAACTTGTGACTTAGGGTAGGATGCTGACCACCCAAGGAGGTAGAGGTAGGGCGCCAGCACAGGCTAGCGCCAATGGAGTGGCACCACCTCTAGTTGGTGCTGGAGTCGCCGCCCCGAGTGATCAGGGAACAGTTGGGATCACTTAAGCATTGAATGTTATGCGAGAGATGATGGGGAAGCAGGCCTAGAACTAGGCAGCTGCCTTTACTGTTGCTGTTGCAGCCATCGCTACTATTACTACCAATGCTGTTGTTGCGACCGCACCTGCTACCGCACCTGTGGAAGTTCCGCCAGGAATCGTGGTCATTGCAAGACCGATTCACAAGCTAGTGGAATAGTTCTTGAAATTGAATCTACCTAAGTTTACTAGGGTAAGAGACCCCGAGGCCGCCACTTTATAGATCCAATGACTTGAAAAGACCTTTGCACTATTGATGTGTAATGAGATTAAGAAGGTTGTCCTTGCAACCTACCAGCTGGAGGGAGTTGCAAATACTTGATGGAGAACCACCCAAGGAGCGATATTTCCTGAAGGTGTAGCCGCTGAGTGAAACGCCTTTGTTGGAGCCTTCAACAATAAATACTTTTTCGAGATTGCCGGAGAAATGAAGATGGAAGAGTTTTAGCACCTTCACCAAGGCTCCATGACTGTAGATCAATACAAGGCGAAGTTCGCTGAACTATCGCAATACGCTCCTAAGCTAGTTGAGAATCCAGCAAATCGAGTGAGAAGATTCAGGGACGAATTCATGCTGGATGTGAGGAGTGTACTAATTTTGTTGAATTTGAGAAATTACAATGACCTGTATGAGAGGGCCCAGATGATCGAGAAAGATCAAAATGAAAGAGCCACCGTATTTGGATTGTGGTTCGGCTCTAATAGAGAAGGGATCCGACATGGGAAGAGGCCATGATTGGAGGAAGATTTCAAATCCAGCCCAACCGGAAGGGTGGAATTGGGAAGATAGGGCCTGGTCAAAATGGCCCGTGTCGCTTCTGTGGAAGGTGACGTGGTACGACCCCATGCCCAACAAGAACGGGTGCTTATTATGAGTGCGGCCAACAGAGTCACTTAACTAGAGATTGTCTGAGGAAACCAAGAGGACAACCGTAGTTGCCGCCGCCACCACAGAGAGGACAGATTAGAGGGTACGCACTTTAGAATGCACCGCAAGGAGGATAGTTCAAACCCCCAGTTCAAGGCACGGTGTATGCCATCACTCAAGATCAGGCAGAGGCTGCGCTTAACGTGATTACAAGTATGGTTTCATTGAACTACCATTCTGCTTATGCTTTATTCGACCCAGGAGCAACTCATTCCTTTATTGCCGAGCAGTATGTTAAGTTGATAGGATTAAGTCATGTGTTATTGGAGTCAGCAATTAGCATATCTACATCATTGAAAGATAAAGTGATAGCTACTTTGGGTTGTTCTGATTGCAAGTTAGCGATTGGTGAGCGAAAGGGGAAAATAGACTTGTTAGTCGTAGCTATGTATGACTTTGATTTGATAATTGGCATGGACTGGCTCACCAAGCAACGGGCTAAAATGGACTGCTATCGCAAGGTGATTCAGTTTGACCCATTAGAGGGTGAGAACTTCAAGTTTGTCGGGAATCGAGGAGGACTCTCGATTACTTTAATCTCGTCGCCATAGGCAACTCGTTTATTAGACGAGGGTTGTCAAGGTTACCTAGTAACTGTCGTATCCACGACAATTGATGAGTTGAAGATGGAAGACATCGCTGTGGTGCAAGAATTTCCAGATGTTTTTCCGAAGGAATTGCTAGGGTTACCACTAGAGAGAGAAATTGAGTTCGTGACCTAGCTAACACCCAAGACAGAGCCAATCTCTAAGGCTCCATATCGGATGGTGTTATATGAGTTGAAAGAACTAAAAGTGCAAATGTATGAGTTGTTAGGTAAGGGATTCATACGTCCTAGTGCATCACCTTGGGGAGCACTAATTCTGTTCGTAAAGAAGAAAGATGGTTCATTGCGCCTGTACATCGACTATCGTCAACTCAATCAAGTGATGATCAAGAACAAGTATCCACTCCCGAGGATCGATGACTTGTTTGATCAGTTGTAGGGAGCATCGATATTTTTGAAGATCGACTTGAGGATAGGATATCATCAGCTGAGGATCAGGAAAAAGGACATTCCAAAGTCAGCATTTCGTACTCGATATGATCATTACAAGTTTACTGTGATGCCATTCGAGTTGACGAATGCTCCAGTCGCCTTCATGGATATGATGAACCGAGTATTTAAGAAATATCTAGATCAATTTGTGATCGTGTTCATCGATACTATTCTGGTGTATTCGAGAAGTGATGAAGAGAATGAGAGTCATCTGAGATTGGTATTGCAGACTTTGAGAGTTGATCACTTGTACGCTAAGTTTAGCAAGTGTGAGTTTTGGTTGATTCATGTTACTTTCCTAGGTCCTGTGATTTTAGGTGAAGGAATTTCTGTGGACCCAAGCAAGATTGAAACAATGATTAACTGGCCAAGACCGACTACTATGACAGAGATTAGAAGTTTTATGGGTTTGACAGGTTATTAATAAAGGTTCATGGAAGGGTTTTCAGCTTTAGCGTCGCCTTTGACAGGGCTCTTGAGGAAAAAAAAGAAATTTGTGTGGACAGACAAGTGCAAGCGTAGTTTCCAAGAATTGAAGTAGAAGCTGACTACCGCACCTATGCTGATCATTCCATATGGTCGTGGAGGATTCAAGATCTTTAGTGATGCATTGTTCAGAGGATTGGGTTGCGTGCTGATGCAACATGGCCGAGTTGTTGCATACGCCTCCCGCAGTTAAGGTCTCATGAACAGAATTACCCGATGTATGACTTAGAACTCGTGGCAATTATTTTAGCCCTGAAGATTTGGAGACACTATTTGTGTGGAGAAAGATTTCAAATCTTCACGGACTATCAAAGTCTCAAGTACCTATTCTCTCAGAAGGAGTTGAATATGAGACAACGCCGATGGATGGAATTGCTAAAGGACTACGACTGTGATATTCTATATCACCCAGGAAAGGCAAATAAGGTTGCCAACGTTTTGAGTCAAAAATCTTCAGTTGCTCATATGTTGGTTAAGGCGTGGAATCTAATCGAGAGAGCTCGAAATTTGGTATTCAAATTTGAGGTAGGCCACCTTTCGAGTCTTATGACCACCCTCAGAATTGAACTTGATGTCTAGATCAGAATCAAGCTACTCCAATCGACAGACCTAAATGTTTAGAAGATTTTACAGGAGGACACAGATAAAAGGAAGGCTGACTTTCAAATTTCTGAGGAAGGAACCCTGAGATTCCGAGGATGATTGGTTGTACTTGAAGATGCAGAGCTTAGAGAGAATATCTTGTCAAAACCACATTGTAGCAGTTATAGCATTCATTTAGGGAGTACCAAGATGTATTAGAGTTTGCGTCAACACTATTGGTGGTCAGGTTTGAAGGCGGACATCGCCAAGCATGTTGTTAAGTGTTTGACATGTCCGTAAGTCAAAGCTCAACATTGTAAGCTGGGAGGACTTCTGCAACCTCTTGAGATCCAAGAGTGGAAATGAAAGCATATCACAATGGACTTTGTGACAAGGTTACCAAGGAGTTAGAGAGGAAATGATTCGATTTAGGTAGTGGTCGACAGATTGACGAAGTCAGCCCACTTCATTGCAGTACAAAAAGACCTTAGTTTGGACAAGCATGTAGATCTGTACGTGCATTAGATAGTTCGTCTGCATGGAGTGCTGGTTACGATAACTTCATATCGAGACCTGAGATTTACCGCCGCCTTTTAGAAAAACTTACAGAGTGCTTTAGGTATGAAGCTGCAGTACAGTACGACATATCCTCAGACAGATGGTCAGTCTGAGAGGACGATCCAAACCCTCGATGACATGTTGCGAGCTTGTGTGCTAGATTTTAAGAGCAGTTGGAAAGAACAGCTTCATCTAATGGAATTTGCCTACAATAATAGTTATCAGTAGAGCATTCAGATGGCTCCTTTTGAAGCGTTGTATGGCAGAGTGTGCAGGACACCAACGTGTTGGGATGAAGTTGAGGAAAGAAAGATCACAAGTGAGAGTTGGTTCAGTAGTCAGTAGATGCTGTAGCAATGATTAGAAATAGATTAAAGACCGCTCAGAGTAGATAGAAAATTTACATAGATAAGCGTCGGAAACCATTGGAATTCCAAGTTGGTGATCACATTTTTCTAAAGGTGTCACTAATAAGGGGAACTTCACGCTTTGGTAAGAAGGGTAAACTAAGTCTGAGGTACGTAGGTCCGTTTGAAAGTCTAGAGAGAATTGGGACCCTAGCGTATCGTCTTGCATTTCCGCCAAGACTGGTGCAAGTACACAACGTCTTTCGCATATCGATGTTGAGGAAATATGAGCTTGACTTGACCCGCGTGCTTAATTCTGAAGAATTGGACGTGGATGATCGAGTGTCATACATTGAAAGCCCGGTTTAGGTTGTGGATCGAAAAGAGTAAGTTCTACGTCTAAAGACCATCCCGTTGGTCAAAGTGGTATGGCAACATCACGGTATTGAAAGAGCAACTTGGGAGACAATCGATGAGACGTTTATACCCCTACCTTTTTACTTAATTATTGTAATGGTTGAAATTTTGAGGACGAAATTTTTATAAGAGGAGAAGAGTTGTGATATCTTGGATTTTCAATCTTGTTTTCAATTGAATAAATCGGGCCTTTCATTGACGTGCCTATAATGCTATTCTCAGAGCTGATTACTCGTGAGATAACTAGACTATGTTTAGAGAAGTCATTAAGAGATTTAAATGTAATAAAACTTGAAGATTCAACTAGGAATCGGCTACTCGATTGTGTTCATTTACCGAGATCATTATGGCACAGTAAGATCAGTTAAAAATCAAAGATAGATTGGTTTCACTGAGATATGTGGTTAAACGTGGGTGATTCTACTACATTGCAAAATTCTTGTCAATTGACACTAGATTGATTTTTCTATCATTTTGGTACCCTGTGTCCGTAATTGAAATATCGAAATTTTCATGACAATCGAGAGTCGCCAATGTGTTGAAGGGATTCATAGTGGCTTGAAGAAAATCGACCACGGGTCATTTGCACTAAAAATTTCTAAAAGCTACTTGGTAGGTTATATCACACTAAAATCGTGCCTAAATGAAATTAACCGCGAATTTAAACCCGATTTCAAAAATTGAAAGTTCTGGCATGTCATAGGTCATTTTAGGAACATCGACTCATCTTTCAAGGATTTTTCGAAGAGTCCGGGATTTTTATGGAAAATCAATTTGGACAATTCGGAAAACGAACAGAAATTTGGATTAGCTAATTTGAAGGAACTTTTGGCATCTGGTGTAATTGAATTAGTGACAGGAAATTTTGTGCGCTTTTTTCTCAACGAATCAGACCTCAATCGGACAAGTTTGTTTAGAAAATCGGATTCCGAGAAAAAGGAAATAGCAGAAATGAAGGAAATTGCCGTTTTTGTTGCCCGAGAATTGTTGTTTGGGGGAAATTTAGTGCAAGAAAGCAAGTGAGGATCAAGTACTTAGAATGTGGATTTTTGGGGACTAAATTGGACTAAACAAGAGCAAATGGGACAAAGATTTTTGAGTTATAGGATTTTCCTTTTAATTTCATTTTCTTTTTCCTCCCTCCTCCCCTTCGGCCGCACGTCCCTTTCTCTTCTCTCTCTCTCTCTCTCTCTCTCTCTCTCTCTCTCGTGCGAATTCCTTTTCCCCTCACTGATGTCTTCTCTCTTTCTCTGCCATGTCTTACTTTTCTTTCCCTATTTCCTTGACTTTTTGAGTCAAGCTTATCCACTCTCTCTCTCTATCTCTCTCTCTCATTTGTTCGACCCCCCACTCAACCAACACAGTAGCTTCTCCTTCATTGTCTTCTCTGCCGTCCGCCCTTCCCCCATGATTTCTCCTCCTTGCTGTCTCGTTTTTGTCCCATTGAAGCCCACGTCACCAGCTCGCCTTCCTCCTTTGTTCGCAAGAAGTCCCATCCGTGATCGAGCTCGGCGTCCCACACGAAATCAGCCGTGCAAAGCAACCTTAGGCCAAGGAAAACCAACAGCGCCGTGAGGCTTTGTGGGCCAATTTTGAGCCCGATCCATGCCTCATTGGTGTCGCCGATTTGGAGCCTTTCGTTCCTCATCACGTCCCTGTCGTTTCAATCCCAGCGGATTGTTAATCAAATGATTTTAACTCTCTAATCATTGCTTAGTAAGTTAATGATGTTTAAGGGTAGATTAGTTTAGACTAAGTTATGATTAGGTGGTTAGTTAGATTTGATTAGTGAGTTTAATTAATTACCGATGCATGTTAGGTGGATAGTTAGTGCAATTAGGGCCTAGACAAACTCTAGTATTTATCTAGAGTGATTCGAAAATTTTTTGGGTTTGTCTCGGCTTCCAATTAGGCTTTACGGGCCTAAGTTTGCAATTTTAGTATTTAATAATTAAATTTCGTAATTAGTTAATTAATTAATTAATTAATTTCCAAAAATTATACCGGAATAGCCGGTGACCAGAATTTTATGTTGATTGCAGTTGTGTGATCTGTTTATTTAATTGAGCTCTAATTTGTACTAATTGTGCATGATTTGTATTTTTGAAATTTATTTTTAAATTCATTTAATTTCAGTAATTGAGTGGAAAATAACCAAGTGTCGATTTACAACGCCAAATTATATAGGTGGACTATATAAAATGGTGGGATTTATGGAAATGAAATTATTGTATTTTAGTTAAGGCCAACCGTGTACCCACACACGAGTATTTTTATCGGGTATGATAAAAATGGAGAAATGGTCAGATAGTTAGACCAATAATTGCGACAGCTTCCGGTGAGCATAAATAATATACTATATGAGTATAATTGCGGCAGCTTTTGGTGAGCATAAATAGTATACTATATGAATATAATTGTGGCAGTTTCTAGTGAGTTATACTATCTATTATCGGCTTATAATAACCAGTCTTGGGTATGATCAGACTTATAGATAATATTGATTGAGATGACCCGAGAATAGTCTCGATCACATGTAATCGACTGAGTCGATTGATCGATGATTCGATTTGGTTGGATAAATTGATTGTGAAGTGATTAGTTGTGATATGAATTGTATTGACATGCACGAAGGAATGAGGCCAAGGTAAACCCTATTACTCATGATTGTGCTTAGGCAGCCCTTTGGGCGTATTTTCTTCTTAGTCGAGTCTTGGGAGGTTGAACTTGCTTAGATATCATCTCAACCCGTTGTGGGATAACATTTTCAGGTCCTTAGTTGATAGTAGTGGAGGACCCGAGGCCCGAAGTAGAAGGTGAAGCCCAAAAATCGGCGATCTTGTCTGACTAGTTAGTCATAGGACAATTCTCTTTTGGTTAATAGCCAATTCCTTTTTGTAGGCTTATATGTACAAACCTATGCGTTTATAAAAGGTATTTTGAGAATAATTGGCCCTACTTTCCTATCCCATCATTTTATTGTTTGGGGATTATTTATATACTTCCATATGCGTATTAAAATAAAAGGGTCAGCAATGCATTCTGGGACGTCGCTATTTAATCAACCAAACCGAGATGGGCGCGCGCTTGAGGATCGGAGCGTGACGGTCTTCCTACAATTTGGTCAACAAACACTTTGCCACTCATAATTCCAAACCTATATCAATGTTTGACACTTTGTTAGTGGACTAATCTCATTTTCCAGCAACTTTTACATGTGTTGCCACAAAAACCACGTTAGCCAAGAAACAATCGAGTTTTTTTCTAGGCCTAAGTCCTCTATGGTTGGAGTCGCCAAGCTGTAAAATTGTTAAGCCCTTCATTGCACAGCCGTGTAATCTTTACCCAGGCTATAAAGCTGTTGAGCACTCCGAAAGGGTTCTTATAGACATATTCAATGGGATTCTCTATGGCATACCGAAAGTGGAAGAACTCAATTAGAAAGCTAGCTTGTCAGGAGAGGAAACCAACCTATTATAAGGGTTAAAGTATCTCAGTAGTTACCTAATGTAAAACTTTGCTCGCGTCATTCTCACGGACAAATTCAGCTAGGAAAAACCTTAGTGAAACGCTATTTTTCGACTTCATAAACTATATGTTTATATTAGTTTGGGTAGTTTATTCCTGCTACTCACTAAAATGCTAATGAAGCTACTCAATTCCGGATGTGAAATTAGTCTCTATTATACTAAGAAATTAGTTTTTGAGTGATGATTGATATGTGGCACTCTAGTGTTGTTCGCAACAAAAAATGACCTATTTTAGTAATTACGGACAAATAATAGACTTAGTTGATGAGAGTAGAGTTTGGTGAAAAACAGAAGTCATCTATAAAAATTAGTAGTCAACAACTTGATGAGTAGCTATATTGTCGGATATTTAAGCTCTTTTAGTTAAATGTCAACAACTTGAACAGTATCGAAAACCAATAAAGTTGTCGACGGCAAATGCCAATTATCTATGATGAAGCTATTGATATTGCCATTGATGTGTAACAATCTAGTAGTGATATTTTCGGATATTTGAGCTTCTTGTGGACAAGTGTTACCATGACTTTTGGTAATCGCAGATATGTTGAGAAAGTTATTCAATTGAAGATGAGAAGTCATAGCAACATGAAGTTATGGAACCAAAAGCTCCGGATAAGTGAAGGCATGGCTAAAACTTCCGAAAAACTACTCGTAGGTAACTATATTGTAAACACTACAAATACTAGAGTTCGTGTATTGTAGAAACCCGTAGCGCACGAACTAACAAACATATTATCATTCAATTATCTTTCATTTCTTGTACTATATTATAGTTACCAGATTTGGGTTGTCAACTAAATTCCACGTATCTTTGCTATAAATTTAGGTGTGCCGTCATCGACTAAATTCCGACATTGCATCTTTATATTCTTGGGCTGTGTCGTTGTTAATTTGCACTTGTGCACATTTGGTTCCATTTGAACTTGTCTCGTGCCATGTGATCTTTGCTCGGGCCATAAAGCTGTTGAACGCTTCAGTGCCCTCCAAAATGGTTCTCCCGGACAAATTCGGTGGGAAGGAATCAGTGAAACGCCAATCTTCAAGAAACTAGTCTTTGTTATATATTAGCTTGCTGGGGTAGTTTGTACATGCTATGCTGATGAAGCTATTCAATCCTCGTTGTAAAATTTAGTTTTTGTTATATATGAGCTTACTCAGAAATTAGTGTCTGGCGATGATTGATCTGCAGTCTTTTGGTGCGAAGATAGGGGTGTCAATGGACAGGTTGGGTCTCCTGGACACTCCACCTGACCTGAAATAAATGGGGCTGTGCTCTACCCGAACCGACCCGATCTGATATCCGAAACACATAAATCCAAAGTCGTTGTGTCGGTTTGGGTCTTTTTCTTTTTAATTTCTGTTGCTTTGTGTTGTTGTCATCAAATGAAATAGTAATGTCATCCACTTCTCACATATCCTTTATTTATATTACTTGACTTGATTTTCGAAATCAATAATTTGGGTTATTTACTGTTTTAACTTTTTACTTTTAGAAAAAAAATAACTTCGTGTTTTATATTTTTTAAAAGATTTCTCTCCTCAATCAACACATATAGGGTTCGGTGGCCTTTATGGGCCTATTTTTCAGCTTCCTTTTTTAAATAGAAAAAGAATTGCAGCCAACAAGGACGAAATACTTAAAAAAATAGAACAAAAATATCGAGTAAACAGGTGAGACGTGGCCATGGTGTGGTTATCCAGTATACTTGCGGTTCGTTCCGCTCGGATATATGGCTAATCAGCACCGCTCATCAATCCATCATATAGCGATGTTAACCCCCTATGAAATCAGCCCTTCAATCACGAGAGTCATTTCTACGTTAAAGCAAGCGAGGCTATTGTTCTCTTATTGATTCATGAAAATTCGGGATAAGTACATTATCAGTGCCATAAGTTGTGTACGGCGCTTACTTTGGTACCAAAAGTTTCCATCGGATCACTTAAGTATCAAAAAATTTTGAAAAACACTCACTTTGGTGCCAACTTTGATCCGATTGGCCAGAAATCCGACGTGGCACTTTTTTATTTATTTTTGAAGCTGATGTGGCTCGCTAGAGAGTACAATCAGCATCCTAACACCAAAACGACGCCGTTTGGTGTCTCCCCCAATTCAAAACCCTAAATCTCCGGCCGGTCACCGTCCTCGACGGCCCCCTCGCTCGGCGGCTGCAGCTCCGACCCTGACCCCGACCTCGACCCCGACCTCGACCCCGACCATGACGATGGCCACTTAGCGACCGCGGCTCCAACCCCAACCCCGACCCCAACCTTGACAACAGCCACTCGGCGGCCAAGTCGAAGGCCGTGATCTAGCTGGTGCTCGAGGAGGCCGCCGACGAGTGCGCTGCCATTGATGTCTCCGTCTCCATCTCCAATCTCCCCGACAAGTGTCTAGCTTGCGTCTTCCAGTACCTAGGCTCCGGCAACCGGGGCTGGTGCTCCCTTGTGTGCCATCGAGGGCATCCGAACAACACTGAGCAATGGTGGCTGAGCGAGCAATGGCAGCCCAGTGACTACGGAGGCCGAGCAACGATGGAAAAACCCTAATATCAATCCCCAAATAAAAAATAAAAATCCCCAAATGAATTAAATGGCGTCATTTTTGTGAGGCCATTCATGTAGGACAGCAAAACGACGTTGTTTTCTTAAGGAGAACCGAAAACAACGTCATTTAAAGGCCTTGTCGATTTTTATTTTTATTTTTAAAAGCCACGTAATCATTTAGGCCGGAATCTTTCGCTGGTGGCACCAAAGTGATCGTTTTTCCTCCGATTTGGCACTTAAGTAATCTGACGAAAACTTTTGGCACCAAAATGAGCATCGTACACAACTTATGGCACGATAGTGTACTTCTCCCTAAAAATTCATGTTTTAGTTTAATTATCCAACTTTCATTTATATCAGAAATGATTTGTGTTGATTTGTGTTTGTAGCCAATCGCATCATTAGATGTATTAATTTTATGGATGAACTTGATATATCTAAAAGCACTCCTTTGTTTGCTTGCCGTTAATAACACACAAATCTCTTGATGATTCTTTACAAGGTAATTAATATTCTTCTTTGCACGCAACAGTGAATAAATGAGTTGTTCATAAACTGCATATGCAGCGAATGCTTTAGAAAGATTATGTAGGTGAGAAGGGAAAAGGCAAAAAAAAAATGAAAAATGAAAAAAAGAAGAAGAAAAGAAACACGAAACCTAACTGGACTTGAACCGAAGAGCTATATGAGCTTCTTTAGTTATTACTTGAATGGAATGAGAACCAAATTGAAAATACCGAAAAATTCAGGTTAGTCCAGGTCGCATAATTTTGACACCCTTAGCGTAAGACGTATGTTGTCTCTGATGTGCCTAGGCATGTCAAGTTGCACAAATGTGTTTTATGTGAATAGATTCGTAGGTTGATGAAATTAATATATCTATTATGAACTGCCATCCCAAAGAAAATGAAAACATTCGCAAGAATCTCGCAATTAATAAGTAATTATTTGTGACAAAAAAGTGTAATTATAAGGTATCACCAAAATTCCTCAGTTACAATTGCATTGCTATAGACACGCTAGGGTCCGTAATAAAACTGCTAGTATAAACACCTAGAGGGGGGTGAATAGGTGTAAAACAAATTCTGCAAAATGCAGTGAAAACCTTTACTTTTAACTTGAGTCTGGAGAGCATTAGACTTTAAGTGAGATTAAACTTTAGCAGTTAAATAGAACTACGAATAGAATAAAAGAGTTCGGGGAAGAGAATAAGAACACAAGGTTTATAGTGGTTTGGCTTAGACCAAGCCTACGTTCACTCTCCCGCACTGACAGCCCACCGGCTGGATTTCACTATGAATCAAAAGAGTTGTTACAGTATCACGTCATTGATTCCACAGTGTAGAGACTTTGCTACACTTCCATAAGGCATTACAAATATCTAAACTCTCTTTTGATTAGAAATTTACGCTCAACAATTAAATCAGTAAAGAACAACAAGCTTCAGACTTTGGAATTTATCTATCGCGCACACACTCGAATAACTAGAGCATTTTTCTTATATACTCCTTCATGCCTTCATAATCGTTGGCACATTCCAAAGGAATTCTTTCAATCTACCTGTTTGACAGAATCAATTAGAGAGATCTCGAGTTACTTAAGGAATGTGATGATAGCCCACCAATCATACTTGCTCATACAATCAGAATCTAGGTTTCCATAAGTAGAACATTCCAAGTATATTTCGTCAATCAATGGATCCAAATTACACAAATTAATTTCAAAACGAATAATAGATCTTGAGACTAACTCCAGCCGTGAGAACTTCTTTAGCCACTCGAATTAAAACCTTAAAGAAATACTCGCATTTAGATAAGTCTTCTTTGTTGGTCTAGAAATTGTCAATGAGGGCAGACTTTAAATCTTGAGTCTGGCGGTCTTTAGACATTGACGAAAGAGTTTGCAAGTCTTCAGACTAGACTAATGGAAACGTTTTGTCAGTTTCAAAATAAATAATGAAGTTTTCTCCAACAATCTCCCCCTTTTTGATGGTGACAAAACTTTCCTACAGATTTGGATACTTTTGACCTGCATAACAATACTCAAGCAAACAAGAATATCTCATAAAAGATAAATGGATTAGGATAAATATGGTATCGAATTTGCATCCACAAAAAATGAGTTAGTCCTGTAAAAACAACTATCTTTGCCATAAATACCAACAATGCTTAAGATACTACAAGCATTAAATGATCAAAACACAGTCCAAACCACAGTCCAAACTAGTCACAACCAAACAAAAATAAAGTCAAATCTGCACCAACTTCTCCCCCTTTTTGTCAGCATTAAAAAGGTAGAGATGAAAAAGAAATTTGGATAAAATTAAGATTGTTTTAGAACGCGAACAAGCTGGAAATCTCCCATCGACTTGACAGTCTCCTCCACTCCAGCTTTCTCAGATCCTCCTTCAAGTGCGCTACTTCCTCACCCTTGGTAGTTGCCTGAACTTGAAGATTAAGGGCTTGAACTTGATTGAGCAATGAAACTGAAGTGGCTTGATTAGCATTCAGCATATTTCGAAATTCACATCCCAAAGCATAAATCTGACCTCTGATCTCCATAAGAACATCAAGCAATCTTTTAAGGTCTGTTGAGTTGTCAGTTTGAGTGCTTGCTTTAGCATGATCAGTTTGTGGAGTATTGGCAAATAATGGAATTTCAGCATGAGCATCCAGACTTGGAGATGAAATCTCATTACCTTCTTCAGGAAATTGAGAGGCATATACATCTTCTGGAACGGCAGGAGAATGACTAACATCATCACTAGTAAAAGCAAGTAAAGGAGTACCTCTTTTATCAGTAGCTCCCCCTGTTTCAGTGCCTTCAGGTGGAGAGAAGCACTCTTCATGCTCTATCTCTTCTTCAATGACACGATGACATTGTTCTCTTCTTTGCTCTTCTTATGCAGTTCTTCCTTCCTTTGCTTCTTTCCTCATCGTTTCCCTCTCTTCACTCCTCTGCTCTGTTTCCTCTCTATCTTGGTTCTCTCTATCCTTTGTCTCTGGAACAAGACATTGTAGGTTCCTTAAGGCAAGAGCGGAAATGGTGATGTCTTCCTCATCTTCTTCATCCTGCAAGATGAGTGCTTTCCTTTTCTTAAATGGAGCTGTCATGGGTTCCTTGCCTTTTCGTTTTACAACCACAGGGTCTTGAGTCTTGACATGAGTCTTGACATGAGTCTTCTCCTTCAATCTCTCTAAAGCCTTGTTTAGCTCGTTCGAATGCATATTTGAAACCATCTTCAGTCCCACCACCATTAGATCACAGGTTCGAACACACAGAATTTTGGGAGGTTGAATTTTAAAATATATGAATAAGGAAGTTGGCCCTTGTCCATTACCATTGATCGACATGTGAAACATGATAGTGTGCGGCAGAGAGAGAACTTTTAACCAGCATTGATAGCATACATCAGCTTTGCTTCTAAACTGGAGACGTCAATCTTTGATGTGGATTTGGGTCTAAG
This sequence comes from Eucalyptus victrix, assembly GCA_016097545.1. Classification (NCBI taxonomy): domain Eukaryota; kingdom Viridiplantae; phylum Streptophyta; class Magnoliopsida; order Myrtales; family Myrtaceae; genus Eucalyptus; species Eucalyptus victrix. The sequence goes on from CM027844.1 coordinate 24,309,589, forward strand.
ATAATTAATCACAATCTTATGAAGCAAGGCATTTGAGGCACTCATTCTCAAGTACGAAATTTGGCCTTTTGCCATTCTGTCTCGAACAAGCTCCACAGTTACACGATCAATAGACACACTAATTGATTGGAACGTTCCTCTCTCTACTCCAATCACATCAGCCGGAGTGTCCATATCAACCACATAATCCTGGTCTCTAACACTGAAATAAAATTTATTCACATCCAAAAAGCTTAGATTGGAATAGAAATATGCAGTATGTTCTGGATGAGCTACTGGTGTCTCAGAGCAAAATCATTCAAGTTGAAGTAAAGTAAATTTCTCCAGTAACTTCACATTCAGAGAGTCGAGAAAATCAAAATTCACACTCATTGGGTTCATCACCCCTCAATTAAGCAACTTAGAGTAAACTCGCTTATGTTCCTAAGAACGAAACAGATCTACTCTTCTTCCTCGAATGTTTGTAGCAACACCCATTCTAGACTTAAAATGAGTGAACATCTTTTCATCATCATCCTTTCCATCAGGTTGAATAAATCCCCCAACACGTGGATCACTTGGGAAATTCGCGAAAACCCTTTCTGCTGAACCAGCAGGAGCAATTCCCAAATGTTCCATCGTTTGTAAAAAATAGGTTTCATTTCGGTACTCCTTTCTTTCAAAAATTCATCAATAAAGGTCATTGGAGAACCTCCACCCTTTAAGGCAGAGTAGAGTTTGAAAGTAAAAGCAGGCTTAAGAGTCCTTATAGGTTCGACATCCTCAATGATTTCTTCCTCCGCTTGTTGTTGCTGAACATTCTGTGGTCTAGCCTAAGGAGAATGGCGCGGTTGAGAATGTTGTGGACTCTGATGTTGCTTTGGAGATTCTTCTTTCTCGGTCAGGTCAAAATGCATAAGAGCCTCACGCATATGCTGTGGTCCCATGCTTGCAATCCTTGAGGACTTTCTTTGGGAAGACATTATCACAGCTTTTGAGAGAATTTCTGAACTCAATTTGCGAGAAATATGAAAACTTTAAGAATTAAACTAGAGAGAAAAAGTAAAAAAGTGAAGTTCTGTGCTTCTAGGGTTTGTGAGTAAAAATGAAGAAGAAAGACAGTATATAAAGCAATCGAAACGAGGTGTACGGATTGTCATAAAAGAAAAAATAAAAAATGCATTTTAAAAAATAACTACCTTTTTGGAGTTAGATAACTATCATCTCAAAAAAGATAACTTCCTTTGCGAAAAAGAATAATTGCTACAATTTCAAAAACTTAGGAAGATAACATCAATCGATTGCAGATTAATAAGCAATCGTACATTTTCGAGTTTTTATCTGAAAGATAAATTGATAGAACTGAAATGACTTACAGTCGTAATTCGTGATCTTCTAAGTCTGAGCATCTTTAAACTTTTATCTTTGAGTCTGAGTTTCTTCAGACTTTAAGATATTAAGTTTGGATCGAATACACTCAAAGAGACTTTTCTCTAGTGGCTTTGTAAAAATGTCTGCCAGCTGATTCTTTGAGTCAATGAATTGAATCAAAACTTCTCCATTTTGAACATAGTCCCTATTCAACTTTCTTTCCTCCTTCATCTTTGTCCAACTTCGAAGAACTCGACATTAGTATATTAGTCTTTTTGTAATTCTCCAAATCAAACCTTTTAACAAGTTCTTTAGCATATTTTTCTTGGTGAATGAAAATTACTTCCTTCAATTGTTTCACTTGTAGTCCGAGAAAGAAGGATAGTTCACCCATCATGCTTATCTCGAATTCATCCTGCATGGACTTAGAGAATTTCTTGCACAGATTTTCGTTAGGTGATCCAAAAATAATATCATCAACATAGATTTGAACAAGTAAAAAATTTTTTAATTTCTTTTTTAATAAACAGAGTATTGTCCACTTTACCTTTAACAAAGCCATTTTGGATTAAAAACTTACTTAACCTGTCGTACCAAGCTCGATGTGCTTTCTTTAAACCATATAGTGCCTTTTTCAGTCTGAATACAGAGTCTGGTTTCCATTCAGGAATGCATTTTTTTATGTCCATTTGGAATAACCTGAAATTCTTATAACAAGTAAAAGCAAGTAAAGTCTAATTGCTTATAACTTTGCTACTGGTGCATAAGTCTCATCATAGTTTATCTCTTCTTCTTGCGTATATCATTTGGCCACGAGTCTTGCTTTGTTCCTTATAACTTTTCCTTTTTCGTCCATCTTGTTCTTGAAAACCCATTTAGCTCCAATAACAGATTTACCTTTTAGTTTAGGAGTTAATTCCCAAACATTGTTGACACTGAACTACTTGAGTTCTTCTTGTATAGCTTCAATCCAGCTTTCATCAGTTAAAGCTTCTTCTATGATTTTGGGTTCTATTTCAGAAATAAAGCCATAACGCTAGACTCTTCATGCATTTTGGATCTTGTACGAATCCCTTCATCAATGTCACCAATAATAAGTTCTTTGGGATGACTGGACTTGTGCTTCCAGTTGCTGGTTGGTCTGACAAACTGCTGAACTTTTTCTTCAATTGATTCTTCAACATTCGTTCGTTGTTGACCTTTGTTGGAGAAATCTTTCCAGAATATTTTGAAGCTGACAAAACGTTTCTTTCAGTCTAAAGTCTGGATGTTCGGAGACCGTCAGTTTAAAGTCTGAAGACTTTGTTCTCTCAAGACCCAAGACTCAAGACCCAAGACTCAAGACTCAAAGACTTAAGACTCAGGACTCAAGACTTAAGTCTATTCTCACCGACGTCTTTCTACTCCAGTGTCGAAGGAAATCCTAAGCCGAGGTTTATGGTTAAGGATTCGATACTCTGATATAGATTTCTTGGTTGGATAATCATTTCGGATTCTTTAATTCTTATCTAAGATCGATTGAAGATCCGATGGTTGACGAAACAATCTTGGAAATATTCTATTCATGGAAACCGAGATCCTGATTGTATGGGCGAACAGGATTGATGGGCTATCATCAGATTCCTTAAATAGCTCGGATGATCTTCTTGATTGATTCCGTCCAACGGGTAGATTGGAGGAATTCCTTTGGTAAGTGCCAACGGCTATGATGGCATGAAGGAGTACAAAAGGAAGACGTCTAGCTGTTTTAAGTGTGTGATCGATAGAAAAATTCAGTCCGAAGATCCTTGATTGTTAGTCGAGCGAGCAAAATTGTACACGAGAGAGTGTTTATACTTTGTAACGCCTTGAGTGAGTGTGGTAGATCATCTACACCTAGAAACCAAGGAAGATCAACACCGTAACATCTCTTTGATCATAGTGGAATCCAGCCAATCGGGCTGTCGGTCTTGAAGAGTGGACGTAGGCTTGAATCAAGCCGAACCACTATAAACCGAGCGTTCAATTCTCTCTTTCCCTTACTCAGTCTTGCGATTGAATTTTTAACTGTTGCAAATCCTCTAATCGTTTAAATATCGTGCAAGCTTCGAGAAAATTTTTGTATACCTATTCACCCCCTCTAGGTACTCGTACTAGCTATTTCAATTGGTATCAGAGCTCGTGTTCTCACTCTGTTTTGAAGTGTCTTACTTTAGAGTAAAAGATCCATGGCTAGTATGCTAGCACCGGGGCGATGGAGGGGCAAAGCAATACCAGACCTCCCTACTTCGATGGAAAGGATTACAACATCCGGAAAAACAAGATGAAAGCTTTCCTACGATCAAAGGATCCTCGGAATGGGACGTTGTGGAAAGAGGAATCACTCCTCGCTGCTGCATCAATCTCTCGAAAGAGGGAAAGAAACTGTTGAAGCCAAGCGGAATGTCTCAAGAAGAATTAAACAAGAGACAAGCACTCGATGCGAAAGCGATTTATTCTTTATATTGTGCTTTATCACCAACTGAATATAACAGAATATCTTCTTGTGTTACAGCAAAAGAAGTCTGGGACAGTTACATATCACTTATGAAGGGACAGATCGAGTGAAGGAGACCAGAATTAATATTCTTCTTGGTCAATATGAATCCTTCAAAATGAAATCGGAGAATCTATAACGACATGTTTAGTCGTTTTACGAGATATTGTCAATGGTCTTGAAAACCAAGGACAAAAAATTTCTGATCCTATGAAGGTGAACAAGCTTCGCGTGGACTCTCCAAGGATTGGAATCATATAAAGACTTCAATAAGAGAGACGCAAAGAATCATGCCATTATCGTAGACGAACCGATCGGAACTCTTCGTCTTACGAAGTGGAACGAATTAATGAAGACGAAGATCCAAGAGGTAAGAAATCTATTGCACTAAAATCAAATGATGATTCGATGATGCAGATTCGAGAAGATGATATGGATGATGAGGAGCTCGCCCTCATGATAAGAAAATTCAGAAAACTGAATAGAAAAGGCAGAAGGTTCATTCCAAAGAAACAGAGTTTTCGAGACAAAGCAGACCAAGTCTCGTTGATGATGTGGAACCAAACAAAGATGTAGTTTGCTTCGAATGTAAAAAGAAGGGACACATCGGACCCAACCTGTCCTCTTCTCGAAAAAGAAAAGAGGAAAAAGTGAGAAGTCTCGAAAAGCTCTCAAAGCCGAGACCGGAGCGATGTGAGTGTGAAGAGAGTGATGAGGAATATGCCAACCCGTGTCGATGGCACAATCGACTCGACTGGATCGACTGGATCGACTCGGGACAGGTGAATTTGAGGTAAGTGATTATAAAATCCCTGTCAAAGTCTCTAAATATATTGATGAGTTATGTTTCAGTCTTAAGACTTCTCTTAAAAAGATTTCCGAACTTAAAAAGGAAAACTCAGTTTTAAAACAAAAGGAAAACATTTTAGAAGAAAAGGTAAAAAATTTAGACTTGAATGTTTCTACTCTTAAAGAGAGTAAAGACAATCTTTCGAAAGAAAATGCTTTCTTAAAAACTGATTTATCAAATATTTCAAAGAAATTTTCAATAGGGTCTGAAAAACTTGAAAAAGTTCTTTCAATCCAAAGACCTTACTTCAATAAGTCAGGTCTAGGTATGACAGCTGAAACAATTCCTTTGATTGATTTTCCGAAAGTAAAAGAAAGAATTAAGAAAAGACCATCGAGAGAGGCTTATAAAAATCATTTTAAAAGAATTTTTGTAAAGCACCGTAGGACGAAATGCTTTAAGGTGTTCCAAGTGTAATTGTCAGGATCATTTTGAAAAAGAGTGTCCTATGGTTTGGAGGCCTGTTAAAAGAGTATGGCCCAATAATGCTCATCCTACTAACACCAAAGGACCCAAGAAAATTTGGGTACCAAAGAAAGCTTGAGACTCTCTTTTGAATGCAGGTCTCTGTCAAAAAGAAGGTAAAGTGGTATCTTGACAGTGGATGCTCAAGACACATGACAGGAGACTCAAATTGTTTCATAAAGCTTATTCAAGTAAATGGTGGAAAAGTTTCATTCGGAGGAAATAGCAAAGGAAGTATTGTGGGATTCGGAACTGTGAAAATTGGAAATCTCACAATAAGCAATGTCTCTCTAGTGGAAGGACTCAACTACAATCTACTCAGTATTAGCCAACTGTGTGATACTGGTTATAAGATCTCTTTTCAAGAAGGCATATGTTCTGGAATTAGCAAAGATTCGACTCAGTCTTTCATGGGTCGAAGGCATGGAAACATTTACCTCCTTGATGTAAAGCTAAATGAAGAACAATGCTTAATCTCAATTCAAGATGAAGCAGTTCTATGGCACAGTAAAACTTGGCCATATCAACAAGAAGCAATTAGTCAAAATCTCTTCAAAGCAGCTTGTTCGAGGTCTACCTAAATTGCCTTACCAAAAGTCGACTTATGCACTCCATGCATTCTCGGGAAAGCAGGTAAGAAATTCTTTTAAGCAAATAAATCATGTATCAACTAATCATGCATTGCAGTTGCTTCATATGGATCTCTTCGGACCTACAAGAACCCGAGCATTGGAGGTAAGAAATATTGTCTAGTAATTGTAGACGATTACTCTCGTTTTACATGGGTATATTTTCTTGCAAATAAATCTGAAACCTTTTCGTACTTTGAAAAGTTTGCTAAAAAGGTTCAAATTGAAAAAGGATGTGCTATCTCAAGTATAAGAACCGATCATGGAAGTGAATTTGAAAATCAAGATTTTACGAGATTCCGTGATAAATCTGGTGTTAATCACATGTTTTCCTCTCCGTATACTCCGAGCAAAATGGAGTTGTGGAAAGAAAGAATAGATCTCTTCAAGAAATGGCTAGAACACTTTTAATTGAAAGTAAAATTTCTCCTCGATTTTGGGCTGAAAGCTGTTTCAAGCTGCTTGCTATATTATAAATAGAGTCTTTCTAAGACCTATTCTTGAGAAAACCCCTATGAATTGTTCAAAGGTAAGAAGCCTATTGTTTCATACTTTCATGTATTTGGTTGCAAATGCTTTATTTTGAAAAATGCAAATGATCGAGTGGGTAAGTTCGAAGAAAGATCGATGAAGGTATCTTCCTTGGATATTCTACATCAAGCAAAGCCTACGAGTCTACAACAAGAAAAGCCAGTCGTGGAAGAATCAATGAATGTCAAATTCCAAGACTCGGTGCAAGACGAATCCAAAGAAGACTCGACGAAGAGATCGAACCCGCTCTAGACCTTCAAATGTCTACATCTCGAAAACCATCTCGCAGTCCGGAAATACATCATCAAGACGCTCATGGAGAATCAAGTAAAGAAAGAGATCATCAACCGACAAATCAACTAGTAACTCGGAAGCACAAATCCGGTCATCCCAAAGATCTTATTATTGGCGAACTTAATGAAGGAATTCGTACCAGATCAAAAAGGCATGAAGAATCTAGTCTTGTGGCTCTCATCTACGAAATTGAACCAAAAAGCATAGAAGAAGCTTTATCCGATGAAAGCTGGATCGAAGCTATGCAAGAAGAGCTCGAGACAATTCAACATCAATGATGTCTCGGGAATTGACATCTAAACCAAAAGGTAAAACTGTTATTGGAACCAAATGGGTTTTCGGGAACAAGATGGACGAAAAAGGAAAAGTCGTACGAAACAAAGCAAGACTCGTGGCCAAAGGCTATACGCAAGAAGAAGGAATAGACTATGACGAGACCTACGCACCGTTGCAAGGTTAGAAGCTATTCGACTATTACTTGCTTTTGCTTGTTACAAAAATTTCAGGTTATTCCAAATGGATGTCAAAAGTGCTTTCCTAAATGGATTTATCCATGAGGAAGTTTATGTGGAACAACCGCCTGGATTTGAAGACCCAAAGAAGCCGACTCGGTCTTTAGACCGAAAAAGGCTCGTACGGTCTTAAGCAAGCACCTCGAGCTTGGTACGACAGACTAAGTAAGTTTTTATTACAAAATGGTTTTGTCAAAGGTAAAGTAGATACTACCTTATTTATTAAAAAGGAAAACAAAAACTTCTTACTTGTCCAAATATATGTTGATGACATTATTTTTGGATCCTCTAATGAAAGTCTTTGCAAGAAATTTTCTAAGTCTATGCGGGATGAATTTGAAATGAGTATGATGGGAGAATTAACATTCTTTCTTGGACTTCAAGTGAAACAAATAAATGAAGGAACTTTCATTCATCAAGAAAAATATGCGAATGATCTTGTCAAAAGGTTTGGATTGGAAAAATGCAAGAAGACCGACATACCAATGTCATGTTCTCGGAAGATAGACAAGGATGAAGAAGGGAAGAAAGTAGATCAAAAGCTGTACGGGAGCATGATCGGTTCACTTCTTTATCTTACCGCTTCTAGACTCGATATTTTGTTTAGTGTTTGTATCTCGTGCTAGGTTTCAATCGGATCCTAGAGAATCACATCTCATTGCCGTGAAACGTATTATCAAATACGTTGCTTCATCTTCAAGCATCGGTCTTTGGTATCCAAAGAGGGGAGACTTTAATCTTCTAGGATACTCGATGCAGATCGGCCGGTTGCGAGTCGATAGAAAGAGCACTTCGGAACTTGTCAATTGCTTGGAAATAGGACGGTGTCTTGGTTTTCAAGGAAGCAAAGCACCGTAGCTCTCTCAACAACGGAAGCGAGTATGTAGCTCTTGGAAGCCGCTGTTCGCAAATTCTATGGATAAAACAACAGCTACAAGACTTTGGCATTGAAGACTCATGCACGAAATCAGATGTGACAACACAAGCGCGATCAATCTCACCAAAAATCCAATCCTTCATTCTAGAGCAAAGCATATTGAGATTCGTCATCACTTCATTAGAGATCATATTCAAAATGGAGAAATCTCAATTCAATTTGTTGATTCAAAAAGTCAACTAGCGGACATATTCACAAAGCCTTTGGAGAAGAATCAATTCGACTTCATCCGCTCAAGACTCAACATTTTGAAGCTTGAAGAAGTTAAAGTCTAGAGACTCACCAACTCTAAGACTCGATCTCTTAGACTTTAAATCCGAGACTCAATCATTCATCGCTTAAGACCGTAAGTCGATATCTTATCTAAAAGGTATGAATTCTTGCTTATTTTATCTCGAAAAAGGTACGTTCTTTTATTCAGATATAATTTGTGTGAAATTTGAAAACTTGTCTTTTTTAGAGGAAGTTATTTTTGGCAGTTATTTTTGAAAAAGGAGTGTTCGTACACTTTCCTTGTACCGTTTAAAATTCTATTTTCAAATCCGAGGCACATATAAATACACGGTCATTCTACCCCCAATTTTAAAAACCCTAAAAGACACTCTTCTTCCGATATCTGTTTTTACTCTGTTCATCGTCGAGAAAGTGGTCATCTCTCTTGGGAAAAGCAAGTGAAGAAATCCTCCAATAGACAAAGAAAGATGTCGTCTTCGAGGAAATCATCAAGAATCGCAAACAGGGGACCACAAAGAATGGAGAAGGGACCGACTCACTTCGATCTTACTGAGGAAGAAGACTCACCAAGTCAGCGACAAAGTCCGATTCGCTCTCCTCCACGTCATTCAGCATCTCCTGACCCACAAGGTGCAAGTCAAAACCTAGAAGAAGACATTATCGAAGATGCCGAATTCAAGAAGAGTCCAAAAACCCTCTCGTTATCTATAAGCTTTATCGTGCGTTGAAAAACACCGGTTCTTCATTAAAGTATATAGATGACTTTCTTAAGGACAAAAATTATGGGAATGAGTATCTTTTTCTGCGGAAAATGGAAGAGTTGGGAATTGCTCCGAAAGGAAGAGCAGAGGAGGCTCTTGCGAACATTCCTAGTGATCCTCGTATGCCAGGACAGAATCTAATTGACGGGAACGATGATGACAAAATGTTCCTTGAATTTAAACCTAGAATGGGTGTGGCTGCAAAGGTGAAAGGAAATCGGATGGATTTGTTTAAATCCAAGGATCAAGAAAAAAATGTATTTCAGCTGTTGAAAAGAGGGGTAATCAACCCTAGAAGTGTCGACTTTGACTTCCGGATTCCATCAACTTGAACTTAAGGGAGAAGTTGAGTTTGCTTCAACTTGAGACTTTTTGCTCGACTCTACAGACGGGTATGATCAACGATCGCTTACTTCTATTCAAATCTTAGCTTTTTGGATGCGAATAGAATTTCATTCGTGTCCGAGACCAAGTCTATGTGGTAGATGTAAATATGTTGGCGGACATAATTGGAGTTGAAAGGGGACGCTATCTCCCAATCAAAGTCTCACCTGCTCGTACTACTCTGGATCTTGTCAAAGATAGGGACGTTGATAAGAAAATCATCTATTCCAGGATGAATGCTATCGACATTGTGCTTCATAAGATTGTGATCAATTGTCTTAGACCAAAGTCTACGTCAAAGACTTCTGTGTCTTTTTCTGAAGCAAAGTTGATGTATGCGATCAACTCAGGACGGAAATTTTCTCTCCCGCACACTATTCTTTTCCATATGTACAGAGCAGTGTCAAAAGACAAAGGACAATTGCCTTATCCTGGTCTGGTGACCAAGATCTTCAGACATCTGAATATTGAACTGCCACATACTTTTTGTGTTCGACCGTGTGACAAGATGGTGGTAGGGTTGAAAATGTTAATGAAGATGCGTCTCGAAAGAACTTTCTAAGGCAATGGAGAAATTCAAGGTGAAATCTCCGAGTCCCGTGCTTCAAAAAGGAAAGGAAAGGAGGCTATTGGTGCCTCTTCGAAAAAGAGGAAAAGAACTCTTATCCTGGAGGATGAGGATGAAGATGAAGATGATGAAGATCCCACTATTCCAGCACTGACAAGAACAAGACGTTCTGTGTCTCATTCGACAGAACTTCAGCAGAGCAGAGAAGAAGAAGAACAGAGAAAGAAGGAAAAAGAAGTTGAGGAAGAAGGAGACGAAGAAAAAGAACAGTCTGCTGATAAATCTGGAGAGAAGGGAAATCCCGAGCATGATCATCATTCTTCCCCTCTCGATGTCCTAGAGACAGGGGGAGTAAGCTTGCAAGAAAGGTCTACACCTCTTGTTGCTGAAGATCTAAGACAATCTCCAGAAGACCCGAAGAAGTTCAGTCTCTCAATTGCGAAGAAGGTGATACATCGATTCCAAATCGCGGACCGAACGAAGCACCATCGTACGCATACACACCATCCGAGAAAGCCAATGCCGTACGACGGATGATTACGCAGATCTTCGTAGTATCATGAATATTCTTCCGGAAATGCGTAACCAGATATATGTTCGGATCGTGAAATCCAAGCTTTGAAGCATGCTGGACAAGAATCTTCGGTCTCTATGGAAGATAAATTCAAAGACCTCGCTCAGCAACTCCAAGCCAATGCCAAGGGAGAAGAGGTAGCTCGCGCGAGAAGACCTGAAGAAGCTTGAAGGAGTAGTCCAGTCCATTGGGGATTTCCAGATCGTGCGCATTCCCAAGCAAGACATGAATCCTTTCTCACCCTTTTCAATGCCGACAAAAAGGGGGAGAATCAATTTGAACTTTCATTTTTTAATCTTTGACCTTTGTGGTTATGTTTATTTATTTATGAGTATTACTTGAGAACTTGAATTTGGGTGTGAATTTGACTTCGTGGATTGCGGATTATGAACTTGACTGGTTGCATTTATTCAAGTGTTGTTATATGGTGTTTCTCATGAAAGACTAACCAATTGTCTCGTGGATGCGAGTCTCGGTTGTTTTATTAATCTTTATGAGTTAGCCATATTACTTGAGAAATGTTTTGCAGGTCAAAGTTGTTCAAATCTTCAAGAAAGTTTTGTCACCATCAAAAAGGGGGAGATTGTTGGAGAAATCTTTCCAGAATATTTTGAAGCCGACAAAACGTTTCTTTCGATCTAAAGTCCGGATGTTCGGAGACCGTCGTTTAAAGTCCGAAGACTTTGTTCTCTCAAGACCCAAGACTCAAGACCCAAGACTCAAGACTCAAAGACTTAAGACTCGGGACTCAAGACTTAAGTCTATTCTCACCGGCGTCTTTCTACTCCGGTGTCGAAGGAAATCCTAAGCCGAGGTTTATGGTTAAGGATTCGATACTCGATATAGATTTCTTGGTTGGATAATCATTTCGGATTCTTTAATTCTTATCTAAGATCGATTGAAGATCCGATGGTTGACGAAACAATCTTGGAAATATTCTATTCATGGAAACCGAGATCCCGATTGTATGGGCGAACGGGATTGATGGGCTATCATCGATTCCTTAAATAGCTCGGATGATCTTCTTGATTGATTCCGTCCAACGGGTAGATTGGAGGAATTCCTTTGGTAAGTGCCAACGGCTATGATGGCATGAAGGAGTACAAAAGGAAGACGTCTAGCTGTTTTAAGTGTGTGATCGATAGAAAAATTCCGCAGTCCGAAGATCCTTGATTGTTAGTCGAGACCGAGCAAAATTGTACACAGAGAGTGTTTATACTTTGTAACGCCTTGAGTGAGTGTGGTAGATCATCTACACCTAGAAACCAAGGAAGATCAACACCGTAACATCTCTTTGATCATAGTGGAATCCAGCCAATCGGCCGTCGTCTTGAAGAGTGGACGTAGGCTTGAATCAAGCCGAACCACTATAAACCGAGCGTTCAATTCTCTCTTTCCCTTACTCAGTCTTGCGATTGAATTTTTAACTGTTGCAAATCCTCTAATCGTTTAAATATCGTGCAAGCTTCGAGAAAATTTTTGTATACCTATTCACCCCCCCTCTAGGTACTCGTACTAGCTATTTCAACCTTCTGAAGTCTAAGCTGCTTCTGGGGAATTAGACTTTGTAGAGTTTGGAGGAGGTTCAGATTCTTCAGGTTGAGTCTGGATCAATTGATTTTGTATAAGGTCTTGAAATTTAACATTCATCGATTCTTCCACAGATTAAGTCTTCTTGTTGTATACTCTATACGCTTTGCTGAAGGTTGAATATCCAAGGAAGATTCATTCGTCTGATTTTTCTTCAAACTTACCAATTCGATCATTTGCATTTTTCAATACAAAACATTTGCAACCAAACACATGAAAATAGGAAACAATTGGCTTCTTTCCTTTGAACAACTCATAAGGAGTTTTCTCCAGAATAGGCCTTAAGAAAACTCTGTTAATGATATAACATGTTATAGAAACTGCTTCAACCCAAAAACGAGAAGAAATGTTGCTTTCAATTAAAAGTGTTCTAACCACTTCTTGCAACAATCTATTATTCCTTTCCACAACTCCATTCTGTTCGGGAGTGTATGGAGAGAACATATGCTGAAAACCAGATTCACCACAGAATTTAGCAAAGTCTTGATTTTCAAACTCTCCTCCATGGTCTGTCCGTGTGCTTGAAATAACATACCCTTTCTCATTATGTACTTTCTTAGCAAACTTTAAAAAATAAGAGAATGTTTTAGACTTACCTACCAGAAAGTACACCCAAGTAAAACGTGAATAATCATCCACTATTATTAGGCAATATCTCTTTCCACCAATGCTTTGAGTTCTAGTTGGTCCAAAGAGATCCATATATCGGAGCTGCAGCACACGATTAGTTGAAACTTGATTTATTGGTTTGAAAGAACTTCTAACCTGTTTTCCCAGCACACATGGTGTGCATAATTCAGATTTTTGGTATGTTAGGTTGGGTAGTCCACAAACAAGTTTCTTTGAAGAGATCTTGGCAATTTGCTTCATGTTGATATGGCCAAGTTTTTTATGCCAAAGATTAGCTTTCTCTTAAATTGAAATTAGACATTGAGATTTTTCTAGTTTGATATCCAAAAGATAGATGTTCCCATGTCTTCACCCCGTGAAAGTCTGAGAGAAGTCTTTACTGGTTCTTGAACATATTCCTTCTTAAAATTGATTTTAAAACCTGTGTCGCACAATTGACTTATGCTAAGTAGATTGTAATTTAGTCCTTCTACTAAGGAGACATTGTTGATTGTCAAGTTTCCAATCTTTACTGTTCCGCATCCGACAATTTTTCCTTTGCTATTTCCACCAAAAAAAAAAAAACATTTCCTCCATTTGTTTGGATGAGTTTTATAAAACAACTTAAATCTCTTGTCATATGTCTTGAGCATCCACTATCCAAGTACCATTTGACATTTTTTTTTATAGTGACCTGCATTTAAAAAAAGAAACTCAAGCTTTCTTTGGTACCCACACTTTCTTGGGTCTAATGGAGTTAGTGCAATATACAGTATTTGCCCAATCTTTTTTAACAGGTCTCCAAACTATAGGAAATTCTTTCTCAAAGTGTTATGCGTTGTTGCACTTAGAACATTTAAAGACCACTACGGCCAACGGGTTTTACAAAGACTTTTTGAAAATGATTTTTATAAAAAGCTTTTGTAGGTCTTTGTTTGATTCTTTCCTTTACTTTTGGAAAATCAATTAGAGGAATGGTTTCAAAAGTCATTCCCAAGTCTGATTTGTTAAATTAAGGTCTTTATGCTGAAAGTATCTTTTCCAATTTCTTAGATCCTATAGAAAGCCTTTTTGAAATACTTGAAATATCATTTTTCAAAAGTATATTTTCTTTTGAAAGAGAGTCTGCATTTTCTTTTAAAGTAATAAAATTTTTATCTAAATTTTCGAACTTTTCTTTCCAAACAATCTCCCGTTGCTTCAGTGTAGAATCTTCCCTTTTTAGCTTGGAAATCCTCTTAAGAAAAGTTTTGAGACTAAGACAAAGTTCATTAATATATTTCGAGACTTTAGTAGGAATTTTTAAATTACTTACCTCGATTTCACTGTCTGAGTCTAAGTTTGTATCTGTCTCAGAGTCTGAATCTGATTCTGATTTTGTAATTAAACAAATATTTGCATAATCATCATCACTCTCTTCGCATTCAATATCACTCCAAGTTTCTACTTTGAGTGCCTTTCTGTATTTTTCAGTTATTCCTTTCTTTTTCTTCAACAAATGACAGTTGGGTCTGATATGTCCATTTTTCTTTTTTTGGTAAAAGGTAAGAATTAAATCTTATATCAATCATAAGGCCTTAGAATTGCGGAATGACATCTATTTTTCTTGCATTCAAAACAAATCACATTTTTATTGGATTCATCGTCCTCAGCTAATTTATTTTGAAACTTTTGAGAGCTTTGTTTCTTCCAATTGAATCTTCTTCCCTTTTTTGTTCATTTTTCTAAACCTTCTTATCATGAGAGCAAGCTCTTCATCGTCCACATCGTCTTCAGAATCTGTAACATCAGAGTCATCATTAGATTTTAAAGTAATAGACTTTTTACCTTTGGGATCTTCTTCTTCTTTGATTTGATCCACTTCATAGGATTGAAGGGTGCCAACCAATTCGTTCATGGAGAGTGGCATGATCCTTTGTGTCTCTCTTATTGAGGTCTTTACGTGATTCCAATCTTTGGAAAGTCCACGCAACAGTTTGTTAACCTTTATGGGTCCTAAGATTGGTTGACCTTGATACTCAAGACCATTCATGATTTCTGTAAAATGACTAAACATGTCAGTGATAGATTCTCATGGCTTCATCTTGAAGGCTTCATATTGACCAAGCAAAATATTGATCCTAGTTTCTTTCATTCGATTAGTTCCTTCATAGGTAATGTGCAGCCTCTCCCAGACTTCTTTAGCTGTTTCACAAGAAAATATTATGTTATATTCAGTAGGAGATAATGCACAATATAAAGAACAAATTGCTTTTGCATCAAGAGCTTGTCTCTTGGTTAACTCTTCTTGAATTATCTCGCTAGCCTCTACAGCTTCTTTCCCTCTTTCTGAGACTGTTCTAACTTTAGGAATGATTCTTTTGTCTACCACATCCCATTCCAGAGAATCTTTTGATCTTAGGAATGCTTTCATCTTATTTTTTCATATATTGCATTCTTTTCCATCAAAATAAGGCGGTTTAGTATTGCTTTGCCCTTCAACCAAGCCCGAAGCCAACATACTAGTTATGGATCTTTAACTCTGAAGTAAAAACACTTCAATTTGTGAAAGCTAGTATGAGCACCTAGAGGGGGTGAATAGTTGTAAAAATAAATTTTCCAAAGTAAAGTGTGCAACTTCAATCAGCAATAGATTATGAAATGGAAATTAGACTCTTGTAAACAAATCAAGTTACAATCAAAGTAAAATAGCGGAGGGAAGAGAATATGAACACAGAGTTTATAGTGGTTCGGCTTAATTAAAGCCTACGTCCATTTTTCCGCACTTAATTAAAGCCTACGTCCATTTTTCCGCACTGACAACTCACTGATTGAATTTCACTATGAACAAAAGAATTGTTACAGTAAAACTCTTCCTTAATTCCATAATGTAGAGACTTTGCTACACTTCCTCAAGGTCTCTCAAAGATATAAACTCTCTTTTGTGTACAATTTTTCACTCAATATATTAATTGACTAAAAACAAGGAGTTTCAGACTTTGAAATTCTTCTATCACACACACACTCGAACAACTGGAACGTCTTCCTTATATACTCCTTTATACCATCATACCCGTTGGCACTTACCAAATGAATTCTTCAAATCTACCCATTGGACATAATTAATTAGGAAGATTTTTGAGTTATTTAAGGAACATGACGATAGCCCATCAATCATGTTTGCCCATACAATCAGGATCTAGGTTTCCATAAGTAGAACCTTCCAAGTATATTTCGCTAATCAACGGATCCAAAATCCTTGAACCAATTTTGATTTGAATAATGGATTCCGACATGCTTTATCCAGCCAAGAGATCTTCTTTAGATGACAAAATCAAATCCTTAATGAAATAGTTCATTTCGAATAAGCCTTCTTCAACGGTCTAGAAACTGTCAATGAGAATAGACTTTGAGTCTTGAGTCTGGCAGTCCGGAGGTCTTCAGAATTTGATGGAAGAGTCTATAAGTCTTCAGACTAGACTGATAAAAACATTTTGTCAACTTCAAAACACTCAAGGAAGTTTTCTCCAATGCAATTTAAATGAGTACACAAGCTCTGATACCAATTAAAAGTACTAGTATGAACACCCAGAGAGGGGAGTGAATAGGTGTAAAAACAAATTCTGCAAAATGCAGTGAAAACCTTTACTTTTAACCTAAGTTTGAAGAGCATCAAACTTTAAGTGAGATTAAACTTTAGCAGTTAAATAGAACTACGAACAGATTAAAAGAGTTTAGGGAAGAGAATAAGAACACAAGGTTTATAGTGGTTCGGCCTAGACCAAGCCTACATCCAACTCTCCCGTACTGACAGCCCACCGGCTGGATTTCACTATGAATCAAAAGAGTTGTCACAGTATCATGTCCTTGATTCCACAATGTAGAGACTCTGCTACACTTCCACAATGCCTCACAAATATCTAAATTCTCTTTTGAGTACAAATTTACGCTCAACAATTGAATCAGTAAAGAACAATGAACTTCAAACTTTGGAATTTATCTATCGCGCACACACTCGAATAACTAGAGCGTCTTCTTTATATACTCCTTCATGCCTTCATAACCTTTAGCACCTTCCAAAGGAGTTCTTCTAATCTACCCGTTGGACAAAATCAATTAAGGAGATCTCGAGTTACTTAAGGAATGTGATGATAGCCCACAAATCATGCTCACTCATACAATCAGGATATAGGTTTCTATAAGTAGAACTTTTCAAGTATACTTTGCCAATCAACGGATCCAAATTACTTGAATTAATTTCAAAACAAATAATAGATCTTGAGATGCTATCTCCAGCCGTGAGAACTTCTTTAGCCGCTCGAATCAAAACCTTAAAGAAATACTCGCATCTGGATAAGTCTTCTTCGTTGGTTTAGAAATTGTCAATGAGGGCAGACTTTAAATCTTGAGTTTGGCGGTCTTCAGACTTTGACGAAAGAGTTTGCAAGTCTTCAGACTAGATTGATGAAAACGTTTTGTCAGCTTCAAAACAAATAATGAAGTTTTCTCCAACACGTAATACGAGGGACTGTTCATAGCAAAGTTATTTCAACCTTTCTTGTCAAGGAAGACATCAGTTATAACCATCTTGGACTGGGACAATGCCTCCAGCAGAAATTTTCCTCACCAAAGGAACAACAAAAGGGTACGTACGATTTAATTGTTGTAGACTGGACATATTATTTAATTATGAGAAAGAAATTAAAGAAAAGATGACCGCATATATCATCTGAATTTTGTTCGAGGCTCTTTAGTCCTGTACTTACCAATTAGTTTAGTTGTGAGGATAAAACCAAACACTGTACATGTGGTGAAAGATGAAAAAGAAAAGGAAAAAAAGATGGATGAAGAACTAGCGAGGAAAACAAATGTAGTTTGATTCCACCCCAAAATCAACAAATTTGTGAGTGCCGGATACCCTAGATCCCAAAACTTGATGGGAGTGGACACTTAAGTGATAAATTTTCAAAATGTACACTTAAGTACCAAAATCAAATAAAAAAGGGACATTTAAGTGTTAACTATGAAAAATTTCAGCGAAATTGCTGACATGACTTTTTTTGACAAGATTTTTATATTGACGTGGCAACTCTTTAAAAAAAAAATGCACGTAGACACTGAGAGTACGTTAAACAACGTCATTTTTGGCACTTAAATGATTACAATTTGCAAAACTTGACACTTAAGTATTCACTTTTAATCACGAGCGGCCCTTAAGTAATCACTTACACCATAACTTAACACTTAAGTGATCTTTTTTTAACCACGATTTATACTTAAGTAAACATGGAAGGCAATGTCATTTTAGACAAGGATTGTTGAGTGGACATTCTGAGTCACGTAAAATTGTTTTATTATTAAAATAACACTATGTCAGATTTCTGGCAAACTCGTTAGAGTTAGCACTCAATTGTCTTTTTTTTTTTTCTTTTTTAAAGTGGCATTTAAGTGTTCATTTTGAAATTTTTGGTACTTAAGTATCCGCTTGTGTTATGTTTTAACACTTGTGGTGTACTTTAACCACAAATTTGTTCATTATCACGGCAGCCTTGTCCTTCGACATAGCGATGCACACGAGTCAGTAGTCGTTGGCTTCTCCACCAGATCGTCCATCACACCGCATACTTCACTAGCTCTTTCGCGTAATCACTCTCCCCAGCTGGCACTTCAACGAAATTTACTCCAGTCCATGATGGCATCGCACTGAGGACATTAATTTCACGGAAAGGCCTTGGGTGACCTTCCTACCGTAATAAATACAATCCTTAATTGCGCACATGTAGTAGTAGGGTTGCCGTGTGATGAAGACGGTGAAATCACTAGGCAGTAAAAGGTTGGCGAATCTGAACTTCAAGAGGCTCTGCTTCTTGTGGGGCATCATGTAGTACACATAACGTAACTGAATTGGTCCTAGTTACTCTTCAGGACAGAGTGGAAGAAGGGAGGAGATTCTCGAATGAGGAAAAGGACCCGATGACTTCTCAAAAGAATTGAACGAATCCTAAGTCCTCAATGCTTTTGTAAAAGATTGGCTAAGCTGCTGTCCATGGAATCGGCTTTCCTGGCTTGAGTGTGCGCGACAGTGACCATCGGCAAGGCGTGGACGTGGAAGAAGAAGTCCACAAAGCCTTTTCCTGATTCTGCAAAAACTATTCTTTGCTTGCTCTTGTTTACCATGTGCTTCAACTTCAACTTTGTTGTTGTCTCCATTATCTCCTTCGGTGAGCAGGGTCTGTTATGCTTCTTTGTTAGTGGAAAGTGACCCATCAAATGGGTAAGTCAAGCCGAAAATAGTTGGACCCAAATAGATCCATTTAAACCATTTTGACCTATTTGTGACTTATATCCGACCCCAACTTATATTGTCAAAACACTTTTATATTTAATTCAATCTAGAAAAAATTTATACCCAAATTGAGATGAGAAATCTGACCAAAAAAAAAAACTGAGATGAAAGTGCGGAATGAGTGAGAGAGAGAGAGAGAGAGAGAGAGAGAGAGAGAGTAAAGAAAGAGTCATAGAGATGGTTTGGGTTTAATTAAATTATAAATCCATTTCTAATCCATTTAACACTCATATTTTGTCGGGCTTTACCATTTTAAATTAATATATTACCCATTTACTGAATATAACTAACTCATGCAACAACTTTGCTCATCACATATGGATTAAGAAATAGATTTATGACCAATTTTTACAGGTCTAATGAAAAGTACACATCATTGGAAATGAGACAGCGAAGGTTTAGCCTTATAATCTCGAAAAAGAAAAATCAATTAATGGATGATGATGGAGAAAAGGGAACTGGGAGGTGTTCATGAATTTATATATGAGTGTTTCCGAGGAAATTGATGGGATTATGATTAACCAATCATATTGACCTTGATAGATCTTGACTTTTGTGGATGTCAATTTTGTCGACGAGTATTTCAGAAGACTTTTAAGCAATTGATTTAGAAAAACGCATTGTTTCCAATTTTTTAGGTATTTCAAAGACTTTTTTTTTTTGGTCGAATTTCAGAGACTTTAGAAAGCTTTAGAAATATGCATTTCAGAGGCAAGATAGATAGATCCTTGAGATTCATTGGCCTTTTCGGTTCTTGATGAAGATTTGGAGTGAAGTTTTGTTCCTTAGGCTTCGTTTGTTTGAAGAAATTTTTTTTTGGAAATTAGTTTTCCAACTTTTTGGTACTTAGATGATCGGAACCATCGATTTAAGAGAAAAGTTTTCCATTAACTGAAAACATGAAATTTAGATTAAAGGAAAACAACTTCCCTATCTGACAAAAAGGAAATTACTTTCATTTAATCACCAAATAACTGAAAATTAACAATTTCTCTTGTAAATGATTTTCATGGAATATATCTTTTTATCATGATTTTTTTAGTGAAACAAATGCACCATTAATAAAATATGAAACTGAATAATTTTTGTGTAGTTCAAAAGTTGGATGCAAACGACCCACTGATGTATAGTGCACTTAGTGCGAAATTGACAACACCCCATCAAGGGTGCCTTCAGATCTCACATTTTTTTTTTATGTATGTGTGGTAAGTCTAGGGTATAGTAAAATTAAATTGATTTGCTTTTGATTTGCAATAGCCTATTTTCTGAATTTAATTTCTGCAGTATTTAATCCAATATAAAATTATTTTGGTGATAGTAAACTTTAGATTGCATAAAATCCATGAAAATGTGAATATAGTGAAAATAACACGCTAAACATGCTTTCATAATTTTTAGAGAAAATTCTAAACAAGAGCCTAAATTGCACATTTTTTAAATAAGGACATGAAGTGAAATCTTTTTTTAAATAAGGGTCTGAAGTGCCTCCATTTTTTAAAATAAGGATATGAAGTGATCTTTGGGCATGAAGTGGCCATGACAATCTTAAAGAAGGGCATGACCTCATCGACTGGTTAAGTCATTTAAATCATTTCATTTTCTTTCCTTTTTCCTTTTTTGGTCTTTTTGTCAAACTCAAAAAGACATAAAAAGGCTAAAAATTAAAAGGAAAAAGAAAAAGATAAAAGATTAAAAAAATAAAAATAAACCCAGGTATGCTAGCCATTCGTCAGCTATGGTCGACGCCCCACCAGCAATGGGGCAACAGCCACACATGCAAGGGAAAGCCACCAGCCCTCCCACCTAATTAATTTCTCTCTTTTTCTTTATTGAGTTTTTTTTTTTTCAAGAAAAAAAAATGGATGAAATGTCCTTAGTCAACTGAGAGGTCAGGCCATTCTTTAAGATTAATATAACTACTTCTGACCATCATTTAAAATAAGGTTCACTTCAGTCCCTTAGTTGAGAAAATGAGAGCATGTTAGGTTCTTATGAGAAACAATGTTTACTTCAAGTCTTTATTTGAGAAAATGATGGCATTTCAGATATTTATTTAAATTTTTCGCTAATTTCTATTCCAAGAGAGAATTTTCGTGTTCATATGCCAATAAAGTTTTCATGAAAATATGAACATAATTTTCATCTCCATTGAAAATGGAAATATAAAAACATTTTTGCTAACCTAATGGGTCATTTGAAATGTTATTTCGCAGGCTATGGACCATATGAATGACCTTAATTTTGGGTTGGAGGACTTTCCAATCGTATATTTGATTGATAAGTAATAAACATGTACATTATCTACCTTTGCTTTATTTAAGTCTGCATGTGGATGATGATAATAATTTATAGTTTGTCAATCAAAGACATGGTAAATGGAAGTTTTTTTTTTATCATAAATAGAAAAAAAAAATATAAGATCATGTATTGAGGGGAAATTACGAAAAAAGCTCTAGACCTATTACATTTATACAAATTCAATCTTAAACTTTTCAATGCTTTGCCAATGTAGCCTATCCAGCCAATTTTGGTCAAAAAGTTGTTGAACTATCAACGTTGATGTGGATAATTTTTTTAATATTTTTCTTAATTTTTCTATTTTTTGTGCTCGATTTTTTTTTCTTTGCTTTCTTTGTTTTTCTTGCAACTTTGGGCAGGCGACGATGCCCCATTAGACGTTGTGAGCCACGAGTAAGGGCATGGGGGCCCTTGCCCTAGATGCCGAGCCATAAAAAATAGAAAGGAAAGAAAAGACGAAAAAAACAAAAAAAATTAAAAATTAAAAATTATTCATGTCACTATTGGCTATCCCATGTAAAATGACTGGCATTTATATTAGCAATTTCCAATCAAAATTGGTTATATGGACTTTGTTAACAAATCATTAAAATGTTTATGACTCAATTAATACAATTGAAAAGTTTGAGACTAAATTAATGTAAACACAATAAATTTACAACATTTTTGGTAATTTTCCCTTTATATGAGATGGGTCTATTGCAACGTTTGTGGGGGATACTTTGTACAAAAAAAATGACATTTTCACGATTGCGTATAAAATGTTATGAAATTATTATAGGCTGGTGCTATTTCCACCCACTTATTAGTTCCCGACAAATTCTTTCACATTATGAATTAACTGTATTATTCATGTAGGTCCCACTTTTGATTTAAGATTATTTTTTTATTATTTTTCCTTGTTTTTCTTTTGTTTCAATTTTTACTAGATACGAAACTATTCATAATCCTTTCAAACAATATTTATTAAGGTTAAATATAGGGCATACTCTTGTTTTAAGATTATTGCTTTCTTTATCCTCTTCTTTTTTGGTTTTTTTTTCCTTTTCATTCTCCATTCGAAACAAAATTTCTTAACCTCTTTTTTTTTAATAAAAAAATTATGGGTAGATAGCTAACTAATTGTTTGACCAAAAAAGCTAATTATTGTGTTAATGAGTTGTGTATTTCTTTATTTTACTAGGATTTAGTACGGATTTCATTTTATTATAACTTTAGTATGTGTCATTATGTTTAATTTGTGTATTTCAACTACTCAATATTCATTTTTTCAATGAATCTAATCGGTAGTTTATAATTTTATATTATATGATGCATTAAATATTTTGAGTGATCTTGATTCGGTCTTCTGTTTGTAGCAACATACTTCAAAAGTACAGTCAATCAAACAAGATTCGGTCTTTCTTCTTTGACGTTCAATAGAAATATTATGTTGATCACGATAATTACCTCTCCTATTGCAACCAAGAAGAAAATATTTGTCTCTCTTTGACCTTTTATAGAAATAGCATAACCTTGAGTAGAAAGATGCATCCGCATTCTACTCAAAGGATCTTCTTGTATTAGAAAGGGATAATACCTTAAAAAACCCCAAACTGGTACACTTGTGACAAATTTACCCCAAACTATTTTTTTGACCACCAAAAACCCTAAACTAGCATACTTTTGACAAATTTATCCCAAACTGGTACACTTGTGACAAATTTACCCTATGTTAGTTTTCGTTAAATTTTATTCTCAAATTATTAAGTTAAATGACACGTGACGAGTTAACCAAGTATATTAATTTAGGATTTTACGTTCCGTTTGTCACAGTTTACAATTTTTATGATTTTTTTTGGTATTAATCCAATTTAGCATATGGTATATTTGTCACAAATTTACCAGTTTAGAGTTTTTTGCAGTCGAATAAATTAGTTTGGGGTAAATTTGTTATAGATGTACCAATTTAGGGTTTTTTATAATCAGTAGGGGTAAATTTGTCACAAGTTTACCAGTTTGGGGTTTTTCATGGTCAAAAAAATAGTTTGGGGTTTTTTAAGGTATTAACCCTATTAGAAAATTACCTAGTAAAGTTTTGAATGAACTTATTGACGTGATTATGTGTTGTTCGCCATTCAAAGTGTCATCATCAACAAATACATTTAAGTAAAAAATTATAGTCTTTCATAGTGATTGTAGTATAAAAATATAAATTGTGTATAATACATATATTAACCATAATATTGAAGTTGAAAAATTCATGATCGCAAGGATAATAGAGGGAAATAAAGTAAACAATTTGCAAATAGAACTAACATTTCTTTAATTTGATATATGATTCATGCTTGCTCAAAAGAATAAGTTTAGAAAAAGACAAATATGAAGGAAATGTTAAATGTGATGGGTGTGGAAGAAGTGACTAAGATAAAATTTAAGAGGGATGTGAGTAGTTTTGTCTTTTAGTAAAATTGGAACAAAAGAAATAGAACATGCGAGAAATAATCTTTAGTCAAAAGTGGAACTTGCAAGGAATGATATAGCTAATTTGACATGAATAGGGATGTCAGGAGCTGCAAAGCGAGTGGAAATAGCGCAGGCCTTATTTTTTGATATTATGATTATTCGTCATAATTAAATGTAAAAATGCCATGAAAGAAGAGTTATAAGGTACGCTGCTGTTCCTCGGAAAGAAATTCTCGCCATGTGTAGCGGACGACCGTGGACTCCCAAAAACACTCCAGAATTCCGCCTCTAATTTAAAACCCGAAATCCCAAGAGTCCCTCCAAGCATCTCCGAATCTCTCTCTCTCTCTCTCTCGCGAAACCCACACGAAGAAGCTTCTGCAACTAATAGAGTACTGATCAAAGAGGCACGCCACAGATATCATTCAGTTGTGATTTCGAGCAAAGCCAAAACATACTCTCTCTCTCTCTCTCTCTCTCTCTCTCTCTCTCTCTCTCTCTCTCTCACAGTAGAGGCGTGGCGTGCTCATTTGAATACGCAGGTTAGCTTCGTTATCTCATGTCTGAGGCTGGTTCATGTCTGAAGCTCTTGTGTAGTCGGGATACCTTGGTCATTTTTCCCAATAATTGATGGGCACCGACTTGATTTATGGATGATGTGGTTAACAGAATCGATCATAGTGTAGGAATCGTGTGGAAAGTTATGATCTTTATTTTTTGCTCTGTTGATCCAATTTTTTTTTTTTTTTTTGTGACCGAGGATCCACCGAAGCATGCTCTTATCAACTTATTAGCTTACTCCGATTCGAGGTCTCACGGGCCTCTGCGATGGAGGACCTACAATCCCTATACCTCGGGGAGAGCTGGCCAGCAACCCACCGCCAGGCCTCCACTTAAATCGCTAGTAGGGTTTCGAACTCTCGACTTCCATGCGTTGGAAGGGGAGAACTTAACCAACTACCCTGCCCACAGGTGGGTCTATTGATCCAATGTTGGTTTATGAGTTTTTTCATATGTGATTGGTTTGGTCTATTTGGAGTATTGAAAAACTCTCAAAGCCTTTTGTCCAATATCCAAAGTTTGGCCTGAATGTTTTTGGATAGTTTCTTACTTTGTTTTGCCTTAAATTTTCTTTTTATCCAGGCAAAGTTCAACCTTTTTTTTTCTGTTTTTTTCTGATATTTTCTGTACTTTGCTTTCACACTCATTCATCGTTAAGAGCACCGCAAAACTTAAAAAAATGAAAGCAAACCAAACAATCTCACACATTAAATAGAAACAAGTCCTGTGATTTACGAAGTAAGTTGCAACAATGTTTGAGATACACGGGTCAAAGCCCCTACTTAACAGTCCGCATGAAGGACAGAGGGAGATTCTCGTTTGTGATGCTGGATGACCTTAAAACATGAGTAAGATATGCTGCCATGTACTGTCAGGCTCTTTTTCATGATAAACATGTATCCAGCGATGTTAGAAAGTTCTGAGGAAGAGGGATGGATTGATTTTTCCAATGCTTCATGGAAAATCTGGAGGTTGATTGGTAACATTGTCCTTTCTTTATTCTTATTGCATTTGGTGAATCCATGTTATGTACTTTTTAGGATCTTTTAGTTAAGGAAGTTTCCCATTGCCTACAACCAAGCTTGTCAAAGTTCAATTTGGCTTTTATCTCAGTAATATAGGGAGGAAGGCTGTTTTTTAGATTGGTCTAATTCTCTTGACAGGTCAAGAACAAAAACAAGCATGGCAGCAACCAAGATGAGCTTGAAGCTTCTTGTTGACCAAGAAGCCATATGGTGCTTTTTGCTGAAGCTGGAAAGGACTTTGTGGATTTCCTTTTCCATTGCTTGGCCTTACCAGTTGGAACTGTTAATAGTTTCCTCACCAATGTAGGCGCAACAGGTAGCTTAGTCAGCCTCTATAAGAGAATTGAGAATCTCAATGACATATATTTGAAACCAAACCAGAAAGAGGCTCTGTTGCAGCCCAAGCTACCAAGCGCTACCGTCGTTATTACCTGAAGCTTCATCTTCTGCACCAACTAACTACTACAGATGCTCTAATACTTCATCTTCAAGCTGTAACTACTATGTCACTGATGCCCCCTCAGCAAAATGTCCTTATTGCGGTTGCAGCATGAGTACCAAATTTTCATGGGTTGTTGGACCAGCTGCTTCATCCTCTTCTGAGGCATCTGGCAGTGAGGGTGGTTATATGAAAGGCGTAGTAACATACATGGTGATGGATGATCTGGTTGTCAAGCCTATGTCTGCCATTTCTTGTATTACTCTCATAAACAAGTTCAATGTGCGGGAAATTGGGGATCTTGAAGAGAAGGTGACAGATTTTGGGATGGATGAGGTAAGGCATGCAACCCCTTTCTAATATTATATATCTATTTATTTATTTCTAGGCTTGAAATAATTAGTTGCGTTTACATCATGTTCCATGACATACTATAGTAACAGATTGAAAAATTAGCATACGGATCCTAAATATCTCGCTAGAGAGACATATGCTTGTCTGCCCGATATGCATGTGTCACGGACCGAAAGTTGGCCAATCCAAGAGGTTCCCCGAGGACGACCTCGACTTGTCCATGGAAGATCTCCTGCTCCAACTCGGATTCCCACCAAGACTTCTTTCCGAAGTTTTCAAGGGCGGCCGAAACCGTCATTGAGTCATATTCTAGTTTTCCGTTCCGTTATTTATGTTGGTAGACGGTAGTTGCCATTATGTCGGTAGTTGAGGTGTCACGCCCCGACCCTCAAGCACGCACACATCCCTTATTCTTGGTCGATTTTATTATGCGATATCCCAGGACTACATATCGCCGACCCTTTTCATTTTTAATAGCACATGCGGGAGCAGTTATAAAATCTCCAGACAATAAAGCAATGGGATATACCAGTAGGACTAGAAACCTGAACCTAAAAACCTCATCCTTATGATCATATACAAGCCATACTAAAATAACTGGTTTCTATTCAAATTG
The DNA here is from genome assembly GCA_016097545.1 of Eucalyptus victrix. Lineage (NCBI taxonomy): Eukaryota > Viridiplantae > Streptophyta > Magnoliopsida > Myrtales > Myrtaceae > Eucalyptus > Eucalyptus victrix. The sequence continues at coordinate 24,336,455 of CM027844.1, forward strand.
ATTCTATAGCAAACGTCATTAGGATCCTACTCTGGATCATTCTCGGGGTTCTCCTTCTAATACTCCTCTTCGGGTTCCTCATTAGGGATTTCCTCATCAGATTCATGCTCCTTAAGCTCCTCATCCGGGTCCTGAAATGGTTATTCAATAACCACTGAGACAACGTCTCAGCAAGTTCTACCCCCTAAGACCCGATTAGTAAACTAATATACCTTAGGACTGCCTATGCACAACATTAGACAAAGGACTTACCTTGGCCTCAGATTCCACCTGCATGTTAGCACAATTCAATAGGCACCCAAGCAATCACATCACAGACCAACATTTCGATCAATCGACCCAGTCGATCATATGCCAACAAAACCACTCACGATCAATTCCATTCAATCAATCACTTCACAATATCAGATTAAAGCAAAGATCAATCGACCTAGTCGATTACATGTCAGTTGGATCATTCTCCAGTCGTTTCCCTTATTCAGTCTCAAATCGTACTCACAACTTTGCAAGCCTAGACTACCAAATCTTGGCAACAAATTACAGTCCCGAAGGACACGACCCACCTTTAGGTAGCAAATTACGGCCCAATGGGCGCGACCTTTAATAGGTGGCAAATTACGGCCTTATCAAGCGCGACCCGTATCGGGTGGCAAATTACGGCCTTATTAGGCGCGACCCATATCGGGTGGCAGATTACGGCCTTATCAGGTGCGACCCATATTAGGATCGGGTGGCAATCTCAGCCCAACTGGCATAGCCATACTTCGGCGGCTTCCGAGGTTTAACTCACAACCTCTCATAGTCAAATTCTAATTGAATGCCGACACTGATCAATCTTGGGATGAATCCCCACATACTCATCAACTCACTCAATTTTCACATGATATTAACATACTTGATGGATCTTAGCCAAGAGTATATTCAAATCACTCTCACAACTCTACTCACTTTACAACTCAACAAAGCATTATAAATGCTGAATAAACATACTTGGCCATTTACCAATCAATAATTCAATCTCAATCAATTCCAATCAATTTAGGGTAAATCCCTAAAATATCACAATTTATTTAATTCCATGCAACGTAGAGCTCAATTAAATAAACGAACTGCGCCACGATGATTAGCACGAGATTTCGGTCGTTGACCATCAAAATCTTAATTTCCGAAAAATAATTAATTAATAAATATTAAAATTAAATTTAACTCAAAATAAAGCCCAATTAAGTAAACGGACTTCACCACGTTCATCAGCATAATTTTCTGGTCACTAGCCATCTCGGTTGAATTTACGGAAAATAATTGATTAAATAATTAATTTCAAAAATTAAATAAATAAATACAATAAATTCAATTTAGCACAATATAAAGCTCAATTAAATAAACGGTCTGCACCACGATCATCAGCATAAAATCCCGGTCACTAGCCATCCCAATTGAATTTTTGGGAAATAAATAATTAAATAATTAATTTCGAACATTAATAATTAATTCCTAAAAATTCCACCTAGGCCCGATTTGCTTAATTAACACCCGATAAGGGACGGGAAAAATCCCAAGAAGTATCCAATAAATACTATAGGCAATTCTCTATCTAAATATACTAATCACACAACTAGTATGCAAAGCAATTAACTAATAATCACTAATCAATTATAATCTAACAACCTAATTATACTTAATTAACACTAATCAACCTTTAAGTATAATTAGCACATTAAAAAGGCATTAGTGAGTAAAACTCACTCAAAACGACGGGCTCAACGCGAGGATCGACTTTCCTCAAAGCGGGCCGAACATTCGGGCTCGGGAAGGCGGCCAAAACGGGCCAAAACCCACTGTCATACCCATTTTCTGTAACCCTCTGATCGCTGCTGGTCGGGGCAGATTCGGGGCTGGTTGAGGCGGCCAAGGGCGGCTGAGGGCGAGGCGGAGCCCTAGCAAGGTCAACGGTGGCCGGAGGTGGGGTGGACGGCTCCGGCGGAGCTCCACCAAATCTGAAACGTCGCCGGAATAGAGGGCTAAGCGAGGGGGAGGCCGAGGCAGGCGGTGCACGGAACGGCGAACGGCGAGGCGACGCGGGCCGGGACGGCGTGTGGCGTGCGACGGCGATGGGAGAGCTGCTGCTTCGAAGCCAGGCCAGTTGCTTCCGTCTTCATCTTCTCTGGTTCGCAAGGTGAAAGGGAAGAGGGTGAGGCGGAGCTGCGCAAGGCAGCAGGACGGCGGACGGCGGCACGGCAGCTCCGGTGGCTTGCGAGCGCGCGACGACGCCGAGAGGAACCGCTACTCCGGCCTGTTGGTCTTCTGTTGCTGCTGAAGAAGAAAGCCAAAGAAAAGAGGAAGAAGATGGAGATGCTCGACGGAAGAGAGAGGGGAGGAAGAAAAACCAATTTTTCTTTCTTTTCTCTCACTCTCTCTCTCTCTTAGGTCAGCCACACGTGGGCCACCACCAGCTGTCTCCCACTCTTCAATTTTTGACAAATATGCCCCCTTCTAGAAGCATTTAGGTAGTTTAAAATATTGGGTCTATGGGCATACGAATTTGCTAGGTTTTCTTTCCAATTTGGCCTTAATTCCACTTGAATCAAATCAATTTGACCCCCATAATTTCATTCAATATTTCATCGTTCCAATTGGTATTTTTCCTTACCAATGTAGCCCGCTTGTATCTCAATTTCACAATCCTTAGCTTCAATTAAACGAAAATGGCCTTATTTATCCAGTCGAAATTAGAACCCGAAAATCTAGATGTCACAACTCTTCCCCTCTTATAAAAATTTCGTCCTCGAAATTTAAACCATTAAAATTCTTCTTCAAAATGGTGGGGTATTGTTGTCTCATCAATTCTGCTCCTTCATTCTGCTTCACCATGCTATCCAAGATCCTCGGTGCTGCCGAAACATTCCCAAATTGACCAAACCAAATCTTGATTCCCAAAAAGGCTAGGCACTTGCCCAATTTTACAAAAATGAAAACTGCAAAAATTTTGGTTCTTTTTCTTTTTCTTTTTTTAATTTTTCCACAAAGCGGCTAATTGCCGCGTCGGGGATTCGAACTCCCGACTTCGGACCTGCGGCTTCATCCCGGATACCACTAGGCTAGAGGCGCCGACGGTGTCCCAAACCACTTTTTTTTCCATTTAAAACCAAAATCCTTCTTTGAACCCAAATTTCGATGGATTCCAATTTAAATGCCGATTCATCTTCCCTTCCTTAATAGATCGAGACGTCCTCACCAAGGGCGACACCCAAGGAAAAATACACTTCCCCACTTAAAATTTCGAAGGTCTTCAACACAAAATCTGCGAAGCTAACTGACGATTCTGAGCAGTCTTAAATCTGTCTCTAATAACTGCGACTGAATCACTGATTCTAAACCAACTCTAGACCTGCGATTTTCTGATCTCTGGTCTCATCTCAACGACTGAAGTTCTGTACACTCTACTCTGCACGGATTAAAAAGAAACTATCTAACCGATCTACTGAAACTAGGAACCTCTGGTCAAGATCTGATATAACTCTAACACTGATCTCGGCAACTGCAATCACTGACTACTGTACTGACCCTGGCCTATGATCTTTCTTTCCCTGACTCCATCTCAGCAATTGAAATTTTGTACCCTCTAATATACACTGCTTAATAAAGAACCCTCTGAAAACTTTGCCAAATTTATAGCCTCTGATCTAGATTCGAAATATAATTCATCCCCGGCACTCCATGCCGGCGAATTATCTGATGCACGCACACTTCGGTATACACACTCTGTGACAAGATAGGATCTTCAATTTCTGAAATCGAACTTAGATTGGCGGTTAATTTCACTCCGACACGCTTTTAGTGTGACCTAGGCTACTGGGTAGTATTCAGAGCTTTTTAGGACAAATGACCCGTGGTCGATTTTCTTCAAGCCACAATGAACCCACTCGACCCATTGGTGACTCTCGATTGTCGTGAAAATCTTAAGGATTCAAATACGGACACAGGGTACCAAAACGATAGAAACATCAAATTAGTATTGGTCGATGAGAATCTTCCAATTTAGTGGAGTTACCCACGATCGGTCATTCATCTCAGTCGAACCGATCTATCTCTAATTTCAAATCGATTTTATACTTTGCTGCAATGATCTCTAAAGATGAGCACGGTCGAGAAGTCGATCCCTGGTCGAATTCTCAAGTCTATTTGCCTTAAGGTCATTAATAACTCACCCAGCTAGTCTAGTTATCTCATGAGTGGCCAACTCAAGGAAAAACACTGTAATCGTGTCGATGAAATGCCCAATTTATCTAACCGAAATCAGAGCCCAAAATCTGGATGTTACACACTCAAAACAAGATCTACTCGTACGGTACCAAAGTGGACCAACTCCATCTATCGATCGACCACTATTCTCAAATGGTATCAGTAATCCCCTGAATCCTTAGTAAGCCTATCACAATGTTCCATTGTGATATATTTCAATTCCCACTTAGGACTCTCAAGTGATGGTAACAATTCTCTCGGTTCGCATTACCGAGCTTTCACTTATTGACACTTCTGACACTCACAACCTACTCAGCGGTATCTATCTTCATATCAGCTTACTAATCTAGCTGATGCCGATTCTGATTTACTTGAAAACCGCGATACTATAGTGAACTTCCGACAAGATCTTTTCCCTGAGTGCTACACTGTCAAGTGTATTCAATCACTCATGGAACCTAAACTTTCCATTCTCATAAATCTTAAAGTCAGATTCTTTCTTACCAGTATCCTCTTATAAGATTTTCTGAACATCTCTGCTTGTCAATTAGGCGCCGATTCTAACTTGAACATTTGGCTCAATTTTGAGGGTGGCTATAAAATTCAAAAGGTAGCCTACCTCAATTTTGAAAACCAAATTTTGAACCATTTTCAAGTAAAGTCTATACTTTAACCAGTCTATGCACAATTGAAGACTCTCGGCTCAACACATTAATGACTCATTTTGTTCCTCCAAGGTGATACCCGGTATCACTATTATAGTTCTGCCAAAATTCTGGTTCATGACACCGCTTCGTATTCCACTTATTGGGTCTCAACTGGTGGAACGATTATGCAACAATCTTCTCATGTTGCATCAATACGTACCCCATCCTTTAAGCTTTGGAAATTATCCTCATACTTGTCAATGTCGATGAATTTCTCTTCTTTCTCAAGAGGTCAATCCTGCGATGATATTGATACTGAAAATTCTTTCACAAACCTTCTGTAGTAATCTGTCCAATCCCCACAGCTTCTGATCTCTGACACAGTTGTCAATCTCGATCCGCTAACAACTGATTTGATCTTGGCTTGGTCCATGAAGATTTTCTTACCTGTAACCACAGGACCATTCTAAGGGGCTTTCCTGATCCTCAGCACTTAATGAATACCCTAGAATGTCGCTACACAACACGATCACCATCGATCTAGATATTCTTTGAACCCTCGGTTTGTCAAATCCATGACAACGGCTGGAGCGTTCGTCAAATCAAATGGCTTCACATTATTCTCACAAGGGCTAAATCAAGTGCGAAATGCTGTCTTCAGTATAACCTCCTTCCTAGTTCTCAACTGACAATAACTTGTCCTCAAGTCGATCATTGAAGACATCAACACTCTTTATAACAAGTCACCCAATTAAGTTGACAATGGTTGATGCATGATTGCAATGAACCATCTTCATTTCTCTTTCCACAAAACTGATGTTCCTTAAAGCGATGCACTAATATGAATGAATTCCTCATTCATCAATCTCCACATCCGTACCTTCAGTTCTATCAATTCAAACAACAATAACTAGTGATTCCCCTTTCTTCCACTTATTTCAATAAACTGAAGTTCCCCAAACTTCATCCAAACTCTGCTACGATACTCTGATAGAATTTCCCCTAAAACATTCTTCTTCTGTCTAATGCCAGGTCGGTTCCATTTCTGATATTCTCATCATACCTGGATACTGAATTCATCCAGGTTTTCTTCCACAATTTCGACACCTATCTGGTGAGTCTTCTACCTCTTGTCAAGTGCTAGGATGCACTATTTCTTGTACCAGAGACCTATCCCAGAAATTCCACAGTGCATTCTATGGCGTACTTCTCCTGAACTGTTCTACCAATAGTGACAGCAGTAACTGTTGTCCAAATTCCATCTTCTTATGCGGATACACCATAAATCACTGTTTGTACTGGCGACACTTACCACAATTTCTTGTCCTCAAAATACACGAGACTAATCCATATCGTCTTTCATAGAACAACATGTTCCATTTGTCTGAATGCTAACCTGACTATGCCACCCTTCCTATTGGATGGAATAGAATACCATTCTCTCAACATCAGTCTTTACCCTGACCGAGTTCCCAATCTGCTTGCACTGAATCTTGATTCAAATATCGAAATCTATTCTTTGATTATCCTTCCAGGTTGGACCTCAGCAAAGGTAGCAACAACAACAACTTGATCCTGATCTTACCAGCTCATCCAGATCCCAATGAACACTTGCATCAAATCAATCTTATCGAACTTAGGATCATTCAACGCTGCTACACTAGTACCAACTTGCGGTGGTACTCTTACGCTCAAACTGGCCCGAGTCAACACTCTGCCTTCCAAATCCACAATAATTAAAAGCAAGCAATTTACACCCGACAAACAATTCTACCAATCATCTATCAAAGACATGCACCAATCATGAATTTAAAGGTCTTTCCTACTACTATCCCATAGGTCATCGCACCTTATCACTCCAATACCTAACCATCGCTCTGATACCACAAAAAGGCGATGTCACGCCCCGACCCTCAGGCACACACACATCCCTTATTCTTGGTCGATTTTATTATGCGATATCCCAGGACTACATATCGCTGACCCTTTTCATTTTTAATAGCACATGCGGAAGCAGTTATAAAATCTCCAGACAATAAAGCAATGGGATATACCAGTAGGACTAGAAACCTGAACCTGAAAACCTCATCCTTATGATCATATACAAGCCATACTAAAATAACTGGTTTCTATTCAAATTGATTCTATAGCAAACGTCATTAGGATCCTACTCTGGATCATTCTTGGGGTTCTCCTTCTGATACTCCTCTTCGGGTTCCTCATCAAGGATTTCCTCATCAGATTCATGCTCCTTAAGCTCCTCATCCGGGTCCTGAAATGGTTATTCAATAACCACTGAGACAACGTCTCAGTAAGTTCTACCCCCTAAGACCCCATTAGTAAACTAATATACCTTAGGGCTGCCTATGCACAACATTAGACAAAGGACTTACCTTGGCCTCAGATTCCACCTGCATGTTAGCACAATTCAATAGGCACCCAAGCAATCACATCACAGATCAACATTTCGATCAATCAACCCAGTCGATCATATGCCAACAAAACCACTCACGATCAATTCCATTCAATCAATCACTTCACAATATCATATTAAAGCAAAGATCAATCGACCTAGTTGATTACATGTCAGTTGGATCATTCTCCAGTCGTTTCCCTTATTCAATCTCAAATCATACTCACAACTTCGCAAGCCTAGACTACCAAATCTTGGCAACAAATTACAGTCTCGAAGGACACGACTTACCTTTAGGTAGCAAATTACGGCCCAATGGGCGCGACCTTTAATAGGTGGCAGATTACGGCCTTATCAGGCGCGACCTGTATCGGGTGGCAAATTACGGCCTTATCAGGCGCGACCCATATCGGGTGGCAGATTACGGCCTTATCAAGCGCGACCCATATCAGGATCGGGTGGCAATCTCAACCCAACTGGCATAGCCATACTTCGGCGGCTTCCGAGGTTTAACTCACAACCTCTCATAGTCAAATTCTAATTGAATGCCGACACTGATCAATCTTGGGATGAATCCCCACATACTCATCAACTCACTCAATTTTCACATGATATTAACATACTTGATGGATCTTAGCCAAGAGTATATTCAAATCACTCTCACAACTCTACTCACTTTACAACTCAACAAAGCATTATAAATGCTGAATAAACATACTTGGCCATTTACCAATCGATAATTCAATCTCAATCAATTCCAATCAATTTAGGGTAAATCCCTAAAATATCACAATTTATTTAATTCCATGCAACGTAGAGCTCAATTAAATAAATGAACTGCGCCACGATGATTAGCACGAGATTTCGGTCGTCGACCATCAAAATCTTAATTTCCGAAAAATAATTAATTAATAAATATTAAAATTAAATTTAACTCAAAATAAAGCCCAATTAAGTAAACGGACTTCACCACATTCATCAGCATAATTTTCTGGCCACTAGCCATCTCGGTTGAATTTCCGGAAAATAATTAATTAAATAATTAATTTCAAAAATTAAATAAATAAATACAATAAATTCAATTTAGCACAATATAAAGCTCAATTAAATAAATGGTCTGCACCACGATCATCAGCATAAAATCCCAGTCATTGGCCATCCCAATTGAATTTCCGGGAAATAAATAATTAAATAATTAATTTCGAAAATTAATAATTAATTCCTAAAAATTCCACCTAGGCCCGATTTGCTTAATTAACACCCGATAAGGGAATGGAAAAATCCCAAGAAGTATCCAATAAATACTATAGGCAATTCTCTATCTAAATATACTAATCACACAACTAATATGCAAAGCAATTAACTAATAATCACTAATCAATTATAATCTAACAACCTAATTATACTTAATTAACACTAATCAACCTTTAAGTATAATTAGCACACTAAAAAGGCATTAGTGAGTAAAACTCACTCAAAACGACGGGCTCGACGCGAGGATCGACTTTCCTCAAAGCGGGCCGAGCATCCGGGCTCGGGAAGGCGGCCAAAACGGGCCAAAACCCATTGTCATACCCATTTTCTGCAACCCTCTGATCGCTGCTGGTTGGGGTAGATTCGGGGCTGGTTGAGGCGGCCAAGGGCAGCTGAGGGCGAGGCGGAGCCCCGACGAGGTCAACGGTGGCCGGAGGTGGGGTGGACGTCTCCGGCGGAGCTCCACCAGATCTGAAACGTCGCTGGAACAGAGGGCTGAACGAGGGGGAGGCCGAGGTAGGCGGTGCACAGAACGGCGAACGGCGAGGCGACGCGGGCGGGGACGCGTGTGGCGTGCGACGGCAACGGGAGAGCTGTTGCTTCGAACCCAGGCGAGTTGCTTCCGTCTTCATCTTCTTTGGTTCGCAAGGTGAGAGGGAAGAGGGTGAGGCGGAGCTGCGCGAGGCAGCAGGATGGCGGACGGCGGCGCGGCAGCTCCGGTGGCTTGCGGGCGTGCGACGACGCCGAGAGGAACCGCTACTCCGGCCTGCTGGTCTTCCGTTGCTGCTGAAGAAGAAAGCCAAAGAAAAGAGGAAGAAGATGGAGATGCTCGACGGAAGCGAGAGGGGAGGAAGAAAAACCAATTTTTCTTTCTTTTCTCTCACTCTCTCTCTCTTAGGTCAGCCACACGTGGGCCACCACCAGCTGTCTCCCACTCTTCAATTTTTGACAAATATGCCCCCTTCTAGAAGGATTTAGGTAGTTTAAAATATTGGGTCTATGGGCATACGAATTTGCTAGGTTTTCTTTCCAATTTGGCCTTAATTCCACTTGAATCAAATCAATTTGACCCCCATAATTTTATTCAATATTTCATCGTTCCAATTGGTATTTTTCCTTACCAATGTAGCCCGCTTGTATCCCAATTTCACAATACTTAGCTTCAATTAAACAAAAACGGTCTTATTTATCCAGTCGAAATTAGAACCCGAAAATCTGGATGTCACATGAGGCGGTGCGATCTCACCTGCCGGATAAAAAGTAGATCAACGGTTGTAAGCCGAGGCCCTCAACTATAAAAGGGGTGTCCTCTTTCATTTGTAAGCACCCAATATTTCAGCTATACAAAGTTCCTTTCCTTCCAGAGCTTCTCTCTCTAAACTTTCTCTCTCAACGATTCGGGTAAGCGAGCGGGTAAACGTTCGATCGAGCAAGGCTTAGCTTGGGTGATCCGAAGTTGCCCGAGTCACCGCGCGGTCACGATCCCAATCGATCGGCCCATGACAAGTGATATCAGAGCAAAAGAGAGATCCATTCGAGAGACCAAGGAGCACCAACTGTTCGAAGGAATATCAAGCCAAGAAGTTGTCATGGTTGGAGAGGCCACACAAGTCAATGAGAACTGCAGCCGTGCAAAGAAAAGAGACGCCTCGATGGATGTAGTAGCTGCGTTCGATGAGAAGATCGGGAAGGTCCGGAGTGCCATGCTCGAACTCATGGAAGGTCTTGACGATGTACGAGACCGGATCATGGAGGTTGAGAGTTCGCTCCGAGAAGACTTCACATCATGCCTCAACGAAGCTACCGCGCCATTACAAGACAAGGACGAAGCCCTTGAAGCATCAATCGATGTGTTGAAGGAGCGCGTCCAAATGGTCGAGGAAGAAGCTCCGCGTAGGGACGAGGTCGAAGCCATGAAGGCCAAGATCCAAGAGCTCAAGACTGAGCTTGCCCTGTGCAAACTAAGCATCACCAATGGTGCTGCGCCGAACCAAGCGGTGCCCAAAATCGAGGTGCCAAAGCCGAAAGAATTCAAAGGCGAACGATCCGCCAAGGAGGTGGACAACTTCGTCTAGAGCATGGAGCAATACTTCGGCGCCGTCAACATAAACGACGAGACGGCCAAGGTACGAACCGCGTCTATGTTCCTATCTGATACGGCAATGCTTTGGTGGCGTAATAGGTGTGATGAGGTTAGACGAGGCGTTGATCCTGTGTGCACATGGGACGATTCTTGAGAGAGTTCCGTGACTACTTTTTCCCCGAGTTCGCTCAGCAAGAAGCCCGTAGCAAGCTCCATCACCTTGAGCAAAGAGGCACAATCCAAGAGTACGTGAAGGAGTTCACGGAGCTTAAACTCCAAATTCGCAACCTAAGCGAAGAGGAGGCTCTCGGAGCATTCATGGATGGATTGAAGCCATGGGCACTTCTCGAGCTCAAGATACGGGATGTGAGTAGTCTTTTGAGAGCAATGAGCGTGGCCGAGTCGCTCATCGACCTCACCAAGACCGAACCAAGGAGTCGACAAAGAGATTGGAGGACGAATCAACGCCCTCCTTGCCATCGAGGAAGAAAAGGAGGAGTCCAAAGAAGACAAGAGACAAATCCAACTTGGAGCCGTGAAGATGATCAACTCCATCCAAGCTCGGTCCAAAGAAAAAGAAGGTGTGTCGGACACAGAAATGTTCTTTGTGCAAGTCAACGTGTGCGGCCGAACGCTATATGTCTTGGTCGACACGGGTGCGTCGAACATGTTCATGTCGAACGAAGTGGCAAAGGCCTTGAACCTTCGCGTGGAACCGACTGGGAACACCTTCAAGCCGGTCAATTCGGAAGGCGTTCGTGGCGTAGGATCGACTTCGGATGTGGACGTCAAAATTGGCGATTGGAGGGGCAAGATGGATTTCGAGGTAATCCCTCTTGACGATTACGATCTCATTCTTGGCATGCAATTCTTCAATAGCGTGAGATCCATGATCGACATGAGAACCAAATGCCTCATGATCCTCGATCCGGGGTACCTAACAACGGTTCCCATGATCAAAGGGGTGGTCGACACCAAGACCATCGCATCAATCCGACACCTCGACAAGAGCTTGAAGGTCGTTATGCGCATCAACAAGCTATCCGAGGTGAAGCCGAAGGTTAAGTTGGAGCCTACTCCAACAAATGCTATGCCAATCCAAGTGCTCTTCCCCGAGGTTGAGTGCGCGCCGTGTGCTCCGTCCAAGCCAAAGGCCGAGTTGCGTGCCAAATCCGACTTCATCAACGAAGGTTGCGGTCCGTCATATGAGAGCATCCGCACCAAGCAAAAGAAGAACAAGAGAGCCCGTGCCAAAGCCTGTGCTCGTGCCAAGAAGGCCAAACTCTGAGCTGTGAGCGACAAGGGTGTCGCTCGAATGAGTGGGGGAGAATGTCACGGACCAAAAGTTGGCTGATCCGAGAGGTTCCCCGAGGACGACCTCGACTCGTCCGTGGAAGACCTCCTGCTCCAACTCGGATTCCCACCAAGACTTCTTCCCGAAGTTTCCAAGGGCGGCCAAAACCGTCATTAAGTCATATTCTAGTTTTCCGTTCCATTATTAATGTTGGTAGACGGTAGTTGCCATTATGTCGGTAGTTGAGGCAATGCGATCTCGCCCGCCGGATAAAAAGTAGATCACGGTTGTAAGCCAAGGCCCTCAACTATAAAAGGGGTGTCCTCCTTCATTTGTAAGCACCCAACATTTCAGCTATACAAAGTTCCTTTCCTTCCAGAGCTCCTCTCTCTAAACTTTCTCTCTCAACGATCCGGGTAAGCGAGCGGGTAAGCGTTCGATCGAGCAAGGCTTGGTTTGGGTGATCCGAAGTTGCCTGAGTCGCCGCGCGGTCACGATCCCAATCGATTGGCCCGTGACACATGCATCAAATGCATGATGTAGGTGGTGGAATTGTCGTACTCAAACATCAAAGAAAAAACCCAAGTAACGCCTTACTATTCTTGACTATAGTTCTACAAAATATGGAATACTAAGTAGTATTGTTAAGCAACTCTTTGTGCTTTATTTTGAGAAACTTCAACAGACGTGTTGCCCCCATCAGATTTCACTTTTGGCATTAGAAGCTACAAAAAGCCTAAATTTTTTTGCTCCTAAAGATTATGTAAAATTTGTAAAAAGTTAAGGAAAATCAAGTCTTGGTTTTCCCAAGGTGAGGAAATGATCAGACTTAAAGGTTGAATTTTTTTGTTCATGTAGTGTTTGCCCATACAGTAGGGCTCTGTTGGCCTGTAGACTGTAATTGCACAAGTGGCCGTAGAGAATTGTTCTCAGGTTTGGAGACTGACCTTGGCATATTGAACACTCGACACATTCTCCAGAAAATTTTAGCAGTGCTTCTGCATTATTGTACAAGTATCAATATTTGGAATGCCTAAAGCTATTGATAAGGGTCATGGTAACGAATGCCTGTGAGGTGCGCATTAAACATACTATACATGGAATGGCTCATTTTTTAGAACATCGATTGGACATAATAAGATAACAGACAGTGCACTGGAAACTGTAAAGTTTGTTTAGCTGGATGTTTACTTGGTCTTGGGACAATCTTAAACAAAATTTCTCAAGAACTCCTGTTAGAAATTTCCGGTATATGAAACTTGTCCGATGGACTTCTGATGGCCATCATATTTTCGTTTGCAACGGTCCACTTTGAGTTGGTGGAATGTGCAGCTGCCTCATTTTGTTATTTGAAAGCAACTGGTGCCTAGCATACACACAGCCCACCTGTGCACGTTCAAATATGATAGCTTGATTACTTAAACCATCATCTTGTTGTGATAGCATCCTCAATCAATTCTGACAGGATAATTTCTCTGAATTCTGCTATCCATTCAATCCATATCATAACATAAGCTGAATGTGCCTTAGTTCAGTTTTGTTGTTTGGGTGTGCATGTTCTAAATGGATTACCTACATTTGAAGGAATGAAGAGCTGGATTCTGATGTTGAAACCCACTGTTTTTTAGCATGTGAAATTCATGATGAGTCTTGTAGACATTTATTATAGTTAGGGTTACTTTGTGGGGTTTGATCTGGACTTTGGAGCAGGTGGCTGGAATTAAGCTGCAGTATAAGACCAGTGGGTGATTGAGATTTTGAGCTGAACTGGGCTGTGATGGAGTTAAAGTGTGCCAAATTGCTTTGGATGGGGCTATCAGAATGGGTAATGATTTGCAAAGAGTGCTCCTGATGTCTAAGAAATTGCTGGGAGTGTGGTCTTTGCAGTTAAAACTGGGTTGGAATATTTGGTGGTATAGGAAGGGATATTAAGTCTTTTATTGGAGAACTTAGTAAAAAATGGAGGATCATTGAATAACATGTATAAGCGATGTTAGTCATAGCACGTTCTGATGATAATTTAGAGATTCCAGTGTGCTATTGCTGGGATATGCATTCCAACTTGCGCCACGAGTCTCCTCTGGTACGGTTGCACTGCTCACATTGCAAAAGGTTCAGTGATATTCTAGCCCAGCATGAACAGGGGCTAGCCTAAAAAAAAGAACATGATCCATTGTTGGATAAAATCATCTCTTCATGACAACAGGTTCGTCAAAAATTGAGGAAATGAAGAATTTGCTATTGGAGGAGACTTTTTAGATCACTCCAGGGATGATAATTCATAGTTAAGGAGTAGTGTGCATCAGAATTTTTTCTTTTTCTAAATAAATCTTCACGAGTTGCTAGTTTCTTAACTTAAGATAGCTAATGAGGTCCGGAATTCAAAATTATGTTTGAGGACCTAATTCTCAAGCTTTTCAGTACCCTGACAATTCACTATCCATGGCCGAGAAATGTTCAGTAAAAGCTTCTGATTCTCTTGTTATCTGGTCCGTAGGCCATAAAGCTGTTGAATGCTTCTTTGCACTCCAAGACGGTGCTCAGACATATTCTTAGTGGGGAGAAAGCATCTAGATGATGATACTTTTCAAGTTAGCTCGCTTGTCATATTTCCTTATTAATAGCTTTATCTAATGGATTTGATTTTGCGTGAGATTTTGGTGAGGTCACTGATTTTAATTGTAAGAGTATGAATTGCTAAGTATGCTTTTTTCAGTGATTATCACTCTGCGGTGCTTTGGTTTATGAGAATTTCGCCTTTAAATGTGTCTATCCATGTCAAGCTGCAATGGTTGTGTTTATGATTGGTGCTATGGAATCATGGAATATTTTCTCTCAAAAAAAAGTATAGGAGTTAAGTTTCAATTTTGAAGAAGATAATTAAAAAAAAAAAAAAGAAGAACAAATCAAGAAGAAGAGGAAAACATATCGACGGAAGAGGAAGGAGAGGGAAGCAACGATTGTCAATAAGTGGGCGGGGTACACCACCACCCAGCTTTGTCCAGCTCCTCTCTTTATTTCTTATTCCACGTAACTAATTGACGTCGGGTCATCATGACATGGTCTTAAGGCGAATTGCTAAGGATAAGCATGTTGGATCACCCAAATTCTAAACCGTCTAGATTGGAATGGCTCAGCAAGTTTGGTCCAATTCCTGGAGGGATTGGTCCGGTTCCTTGGTTTGGGGTGAATCGGATCAGACTGGACCGACTCTTTTTTTAAATATATATTTTAATTTCTTAAAATTAAAAATAAAACCTAAAATTAAAAGCAAGTCTTGAATACTTTAGATTTTTTAATTTTTTTGCTAAGTGATAAGTTCCATGGGATTGGACTGGATTGGACCAACCGGTTGGTGCAATCCGGTTCCTGTTCTAGAACTGTCCGGTTTAGTCTCCGGTTCCAAAAATTGAGAATCGATCCTCCTAATATGGATTCTTACATTGGTGCTTTTTGCATCCCCATGTTCGAAAGTAAAGCAACACAAACCCCAAGAAAGTAAGAAGAGGGAGTGGAAAAGACATCACTTACGAATGTGATAAAGCAAAAGGAATCTTTATCCGAGGTTGGGAAATTTATTTTTTTCTTTTTAATTAGATCTCAAACCGATTTTAATTAGTTAAATGTCTTCTCGCATTTTGTTTACTAAATATATGATATAGTTTATTATATTTTTTAATTAAAGAAAATTATACTAAAGTGTAAATTTTTTTACATGGTACAATCAAGTCCTTTACATTTTTAAAAATGCAATCTAATCCTCATTTTGCAATTTATGAAATCGAGTCCTGGATTTATTGCCATTTCAATCCGATTACAAGAATTTCAAAATATTATGATTTGTCGCAAAATTAAGAATTATTTCAACCGTAGTTATGTAATAAAACATGTGGGCTTCGCCGATCATGGAGTATAAGTCCTGGTTATGACTACTAGTTGGAATAAAAATTAAAATTGTATCTTCTATTTCAAATTGAGTCGAGAAAAGTCAGTGAAAAGTTCAATTAATCATTTTTTTAATGCAGAAAAAATTTTATTCTCTTGTCTCTATATATTTCAACAAATCAACATTAATGCAAAATAAAAAATTTAATGTATTCATATAATGTGTTTAAACAAATCAATGTTTACTCGAGGAATATTTTAATATATTCATATAACGTGTTTAAGCGTATTATAAAAAAGTCAAAAGAATGAATACCGGAAGTTTGATTGTCAAAATGAAACTTAATCATGTTCATTGTCATCATCGGATTAGCCCCCTGTTGTTGACAATGAATTGTGTACCGTATGACCTTCCTCAAGAAGCACAACAGCGCTGCGCCACAGCGAAAAACTTGGCCAGGAAGGACCTGTCTCGATAATTTTCTTTCTGTCCCGTCCCCACCCAAAAGAAAAAGTGTCAACCTTTTGAATAGTCCCCGCCATTTCCGGAACTCTTCTATAAGAAAGGCAAAGCTCTCTGTCTGTGACCACGACTTGTGAAGAAGCAGCCTCACACTTGCAGGGTCAAAGCGACGATCTAGAGGTGCGCATTTCGTTATCACTCTGTGTTTTGTGAGCTCAGTTCACGATTTTTCTTTGTTCGCTTGAAATTACAGACAGAGAGCTGATTGACGCTCCTGTAAGATAGTCTTAGAAGAAACAACTTGAAGTGGACATTCTCTCGTTTTTTTTTTTGTTACTCGCATCAATTTAGAAGAGGCTTCTGTATGTCAACATGCCTCGCTGACGATTTTCCCCAACCAGAGTTGTTTTTAGTATTCATGTTAATGTTTCTTCATGAAACTTCTGCAGATTTGCATATTTCTCCATTTTCTCTTGCTTTCCACTGAGACCGCCTCCCGATTGTGTCTCTTTCATTCCAGCTTGATTTGAAATATTTCGGTGAATTTGTGATGATCTGGCGTGATCAACGTGGACCAAAGCTCAGAGTCGTGACTGTCGAATAAACCCTCGTTAAATGAACTCAACTTAATTCTGATGTTAGAGACAATAGAATGAAAAAAGGAATCAATAAAGTTTAAAAAATAGAGTTAGCAACATGATATCCTTTCAACTTCTTTTTCCGATTGAACTCTGTCTGTCATGAAGTGGGACCTATCGGAAATTCCATTTATTCTAACAAGGCACTACAGAGTTAGCAAGAAGAGCTAGCGGTCTAAACAACCAACCTCATTTTCTTTTTGCATAATGTGAAGAGGAGTTATAAATATCTTTCTTGAGAGACCGGCCTGCCCTTCGTCGTCCCAAATCCAATTCCAGTCCTTCAGAATGACTTTTGAATAACTTTCTGCGTCCTTTTCAACCCTTTCAATTAGTTACCCATTTTTTACCCCCCCCAAAAAAAAAAAAAAAAAAAACTAGTTACCCATTACCACAGAGAATATTAGACTACATAGTTTCCCGGCCGGTGCAATTGGCAGTTGGCCTACCAAGAACTGAATGAAGAAGAGAAGAGACTGGAACGAGATGGAAGCAAACCCTAGATAAAATTCTCATTACTGACGGGGAGGTAATAAATTGGTAAGTTATTATATATACTTCATTGAATAGTGAGAAGAATTTTTTTTTTCTATTGTTGGATATATTTTGTAAAATTAAATTACATGCACCTGGCCAATCTGTATGGATCTAGGTAAATAATATAAATGAGACAGACTACACCAATATAATTACTACACAAGTCCATTTGCAAGAATACAACAATCTCTCTTGTTCGTCCTCCTCCTCCTTAAGGAGAGCTATATCTTTTAACTCGGAGAAAATTACAGAGTTGGAATGAATCCTCATTAGTTACTGGAAGACAAATACAAGATTTGAACGTGCATGAACATATATATGATTCGTTCAAGTACTTTACCAGTTTTCAATTTGACCAACCACGTCTAATCTCTCCGAGATGATAACAACTGCTTTGCAGCACCTTGACTCTTCATTTGTTTCTGCCTTTCTCACTTCCCTCCGTTTCTTAACAATTTGGCCCTTTGATGGATAAGTACTGCCACTGCACATATGATGATCGGCCAAATCTCCATTGTATCTACTCACAAGGAGCATTGACATGTCTCATCTTCCTCTCTGCATACAGTCACCCAAAGAATGGCGACAGGCAAAGTGAGCTTGAAGCTTCTGGTCAACAAGAGCAACCGAAGGGTACTCTTTGCTGAAGCAGGCAAAGATTTTGTAGACTTCCTCTTCCACATCCTTGCATTGCCGGTCGGAACGGTGATCCAGCTCCTCACAAAAACCGAGATGGTGGGTAGTTTAGGCAATCTCTACGGCAGCATCGAGAAGCTGAACGATGTGTACATTGAACCTTCCAAGAAAGACATTCTCTTAAAACCCAAAGCACCCTCCTGCGTCTCTGAAATCCCACTTATATTGCCCGAGACTTCTTCAGATTCAACGCCAAAAACCTACTACAGGTGCCCTCAACGTTCGTATAATAACTGTTCAGGCTATGTGGCAGAGGACCCTTCTGCATCATGTCCCCAGTGCAATAATTCCATGAATCAACCATTCACTCTTGTCAAATCACTGGCTGGTAACCCGGCGGCTGCAGCGGCATCAGCAACTGAATCAAATAGTACGGCTGGTTTCGTGCAAGGGGTGGTTACGTACATGGTGATGGACGATCTGGAGGTGAAGCCAATGTCGACTATCTCGAGCATTACTTTGCTTAACGAGTTCAACGTGAAGGAGATTGGGCTGCTCGAGGAGAAGGTGGTCAGCTTGGGAATGGACGAGGTAAGCCCATGCCATTCCTTACGATAAGGCTATATATAGATTTTAGACGTGACTCAACTATTTATGTGGAAAATCTATTTTAAAGACGTATAAATAACAAATGAATTTTAATTGACGTGAGTTGTGTGAAAAAAGAAATTACTAGCTCCGTCTCATAAAAAATATTCTCAAAAATTTTTTGGTATTTATTGGTTAATCAAAATTTTAGCTTTTGTACAATCATCATAGATGCTTGTAGAATAAATCAAGATTGTGTTCGCCATTAATACATGGCTTATAAAGTAAATGTCCTTTTTTAATTATTGATTTGTAATTGTGAAGGGTATAAAGCTATTGAGGACTTCATTTCACTCCAAGAAGGTTCTCACTGATGTCTTTCTCGATGACAAGTGAGAGACATTGTGATCAAGTGGCTATATGTGTGCGTGTGGGGGACGTGTGATATATGAAGTATGTGGAGTGATATGTTCTGATTTTGTGAGAGTTTATGCAAGTCGTGCAGCGCGGGCTGACATTTTTAAGGTTTTTCTTTTTTGTGTGAACGATTAGCAAGTTTATCGTCTCTTTTGGCGATATGATTGTATTAGTCTGGTTGTAAAAATGATGTGAACATGCTGAAGAAAGAATATAAGTCTCATAGCCAATAATGAATGATAAAGCATATGTCAGAAATGTGGAACCACTACAGACATGCCACTCGTAAAGTTAACGTTGCTGGAGAACTTGGGGTGACTAATTTTAAAGTAATTCGAAAATGTCCCTGATAATTTGGCACCTATGCCGTGGGGTTGGGTCCAACTAGGTGCCCAACTCTCAATCCATCAGAAGTTGTCCTTGATACTCTATTGCAAGCTCGGATGTAGATGTGAAACAATAGCTT
The DNA here is from genome assembly GCA_016097545.1 of Eucalyptus victrix. Taxonomy (NCBI): domain Eukaryota; kingdom Viridiplantae; phylum Streptophyta; class Magnoliopsida; order Myrtales; family Myrtaceae; genus Eucalyptus; species Eucalyptus victrix. The sequence continues at coordinate 24,356,018 of CM027844.1, forward strand.
GATTCATCGCCTGTGTGAGATCGGCTCTACTTTTTCTGAGCTTGAGTCATGCTCAAGTAACTGGATTAGTTTTTCGAGTTCAGTTTGAGCTTAAAGATACTTGGCTCGATCTACTCATAGGCCTAATCGAGCATACTAATTTTTATATAGATTTTCCTTACTATTTTAGTGACAAAAAATGCAAAATGTACTTATAATTCTACTTCTTACTATGTAATTACACTTTCATTCTTTCATACATTTTTAAACATAAACAAAAAGGGCATGCAAGTGTTTCAAGCCAAACTGTGTTTGATTGAGCGAGAAAAAATAAAGTATGTTGAATTTATATACTTAAGAACGAGTTGAGTCGAGTTTGAGTAGGGAAAAAAAGTAATCAATTGAGGTTGAATCGAGTTTTGGACTTTGAGTTGGTCAAGCTCAAGCCCAACATGTGTCTGCGTGAATTGACTTGATTCAATTTCACCCCTACATACATTTGACTTAATTTTATCAAATATAATTATAGTAGTGATTAATACATGATTTTTAGCCGATAAGACCTGATGAAGATAAAAACTCGATCTCTAATTGTGATGTTAACACTTGATTTTTAGCTAACGCATCATGTAAAGGTAAAAATTTGAGATATAGATTCTTGATCGCGACATGATCTACTTCTCAATCCAAAAAGAGTCATTTAACACTGAAATTAACATAAACACTTCATTTATATGTCACTTGCATTTTCATTTCAAAAAGTCAAAAAGTTAAATCTAATTGGTCAAACTTTGATAGAAAAATCAAACTTGGGTCATTTTTTTTTCAAACAAAAAATGCACCCAAACAATGACAATGTTGTCTCTACACTATCAATTTTAGAAAAAAAAATCATAGTTTGACCTATCAATTGACTTTTTCAGTGCAAAGTCAACTTTTGGTTAACCTTTTTCCAAAAAAAAGGGAAAACCCACAAATCAACTTATTTTTACTTTAATTTGACTTGGCATCATAAATTTTACAAAAATTAATTAGGAATTGACTTTTCCCCAATTCAGGAATTTCGAAACCTAATCAACCAAAAAACAAAATTAGTTCGTTTCTAGTTGCCTTTTGAGAAATTTTTATAAGGTTAATACCTTGAAAATCTCTAAACTAGTATATTGATAACAAATTTACCCTAAATTAATCTAGATTCAGACTTGGTTTTGTCCCCCGAGTTTAAAAATTTGGAATAAACATCTATTGATTTCAAAGTCCCTTCAAATTTCACAGGAATCTTGTTTATTCTGTTTTTGAAAACTTTTATGTTTTATAATTTTGTAAACAAGCTCTTAATAATGCAAAAATTGCAGATTTCCCAGAGACTTAGTTGAAAACTGCTTTAGAGGCAGACGTCGGTGAGCTAGTGGTTTGTCAGAAAATGGTTAGCAACGGGCCAATGAAGGCCCTAAAAAATTGGAGAGGGAGAGAGAGAGAGAGAGAGAGAGAGAGAGAGAGAGAGAGAGAGAGAGATATATATATATATATATATATATATATATATATATATGAAAAATAGCTAGCCCCTTATTTTAGAGGGGAAAAAATGCATATATACTCCCTTTTATTTTAATCTTTAACCCTTGGATTAATTTAAGGGTCTAAAATGGTTGCTTCCTCATTAAACTAGTCTCTCATTGGTTCATCTCAATTCACTTGGATTAATGACATGGCACAATGGATGGCTTGGATGGGCTCATAATGAATGGCTAAGTTTTTTGCTTAGCTATTAAGAAAAATTCCTATTAGTTAATTTAAATTATCGATGATTGAGGGCATTTTAGTCTTTTTGTCAAGTAAAAGCGTTTTAGTCAATTTGCTACACAAGAAAAGGGGTGGTCAGTCAGCCATGCTATGTTGGTCTAATGGCCACTATTGGTCGAAAAAATCGGCCGGTCAATGTTGGCCCAAGTCGGGTTGACCTTTGATGGGTAGAACCAAGTTGATTTGGGCTTAACCGAATAGAACTGGTATGGTTCTTACTCCCATTTTGTTCTAATTCTTCTTGATTTTATCCAATTAGAATGAATTAGAAATTTCCAAATGACTTGAATCAAATTGAATGCAAATTTAACCAATTGGATTGCTTTCATTTGATTAATTTGGCATGCAATGCTTTAATTTCCCAATTTCCTTTTAAAATCACACCATGAACTAGACTAGTGTGCACTATTGGGATTCAATTGGCCAAATCGAATCTCAATTAATCAAATTGGATGTTAGTCTAGAATGGGTTAAGTGAAATTAGGTCAATTAAGGTGTTCTGTCCTTGATTTTTTGGATGCATGTTCACTAATTCGATCAAATTAAGCCAAACAGAAGTGATTTTGTCAAAATTGCTATTGAATTTGAGTTCCAATCAATCAATTGTATCCAATTTTTGCTAATTTGCACTCATAATGATGAATCGATTTGGAACCCCTAATTGGATCAAATCAAGGAAATTTGTCGATGAGTTGTAATTCCAAAATTGGCTTAACAATTAAATGCGTCACAACCTATAGATCAAATGTCATAAAAGAAATCATCTCAAAGACGATTAGAAATGAAATAATTTTGATTTTGGCCAATTAAATCTCAAAATTTCTGAATTGGGGAAAAGTTGATACCTATTTGAATTTTGTAAAATTGATGAAGCATAAGTCAAATTGAAGTAAAAATATGCTGATTTATGAGTTTTTCCTTTTCTTTTTTTTTTGGTTTTTTTAAAAGGTTGACCAAAAATTGACTTTTTAGAGAAAGACTCAATTTTTTTGGGTCAAATTTTCATATTTTCTAAAATTGAAAATTCAAATATCAAGTTGATGTTATTTTGGTGCTTTTTTTTTTTGGGGGCAAAAGTCAAATTTGACATAAAAGTCAACTTTTGACTTTTTGAAATTAAAGTACAAACGACTCGTAATTGAAAAGGCCAATGCTAATCCAAATGCTAAACAGCTCTTTTTGGCGAGAAATGGCACTCATCGCCATCATGAATCCCTTCAATTTTTTTTTTCCTTTGTGTGATGCGTTAGCTGAAAATAAAGTATCAACAGTTGCCCTTCTTTAAGAAAGAGTTTAGAGACAGACATTAGGTTATGCTGAGCTTATTTTTCTCAAATGACAATGTTTATCTTTTTGTTCTTAGAAACAAAAAGTAGATTTTGTTATTTTGTTATTTTTGTTCTAAATCTATCCCATGACTACCGATATACACTAGAGAATAGAAAGATTAACTGACGTACACAAATAGATTTTTATTCTTTTTTCATTATGGGGAAGAGAAAAATAGAAATGTTACTAAACATACCCTAAGTGATTAGGGACACCTAGCTTTGCTATACACCTTTTGTTGGTTTATGATTTACAATTTTTTTTAATCCCATGTCACTTTTGACGTTGAACCATTACGATATGGTGTTTAGGTATAAGGTAAATTGCTGCATTGCCACTTTTTGCATTCACATGTTTGAAAATGTAGAAAATACGAGGTAGCCCAACACTCCACGTTAGTGAATGGCCACTCTTCTCTTTGTGCTCCAAGCGTCTGTGGGCTCCACCGGTCAGTAGACTTCAAACCCTCATTTTTTCTCTCTTCCTCTCCATTAGTCTTTCTCCCTTCCCTCTCCTATTACCTCTTTCGGTCGATGGGCCCCACTCATCTTCATTTTCTTTTTTGACAACTCCCCACTCATCTTCTTGATCTTGCACCAACTCTCTCTCTAGCTTAGTCAAAAGCAAAGTCAAAATTACCTTCACAAAATAGAGCCTGCATAGCCAAAATTTTCAGCTCATTTTTAAGCCTCACATTCTAATAGACATCTTGACCCGATTTTTCATCTCAATTTCATTGACGTGAACTGGTAGGCCTCGTGTTTGAATCAACATCTTAACCCAATTTTCCATCTTTATTTTACTGATGTGAATTGATGGAAATGATCGGTTGTTCAATCTTCATTGATTTCTTTAATTGCTTTTACACACATGATAGCAGCTCCTTCTTCATTCTTCATTTCTCATTTTGCAAAAATCTAGTGAGAGAGGAAACTAAAAGAGGTCACGAGAGAGGGGAGGGAGAGAGAGTAATGGAGGGGGAAAGAGAGAGTGGGGTTTGAAATCTTATAACAAGTGGGACCCTTCGAATGTGTGGAGTCCAAAGAGTGGAGCGGTCATTTTTTGATGTGGAGTGCTAGGCTTGCCCAATATTTTCTCAGAAAGAGGGGCAACACAAACAAGGTAAAGAAGAAAAAAGGAAAAAGAACATATGATTTATGAATCCAATAAAACAAAAGGAATCATAATCCCTACAGTGAAGTTAAGAAATTTGTTTTTCATTTTTATTAGATCTCAAACCAATCTCAATTTTTGTAGGACATAACTAGTAAAAAGTCTTCATGCATTTCGTAACCGAATATATGATATTGTCTATTGAGATTTATTTTAACAAAAAAAAACACTAAAATATAAAACTCTTTCATAAAGTACAATCAAATCCTAAATATTTTTGAAAATGCAATCAAGTCCTCATTTGGCAGTATATGAAATCGAGTTTAACTTTGCCGCCATTGGCGTCCAATTGCAAGAATTTTGAAAAATTATGATATGGACCATTGACGTCACTAGTCTAGATCTGAAGGCACCAAATCTAGCTTGCAAACTTTCCAATCTGCAACCATGGCTCCAAACTTATAGATATGGTGACCGTAGTTTGTTTATAGCCACGAGTGACAGTGGTTGACTTCTGAATATGCAATCATGGCTTGAGATATCCAAATTTCGCGACGGCGGCTTGTCCATGGCTATGAGTGATGATTATTGGCTTGGACGCAGCACCGGCGGCTTTATGGTGACAATGAGGAGGGGAGGAATGGAGGTTTGGCTTGGCAACTCCATTGAAGTGAATAAGAGGCTTCTTCTATCGCTAAACAAAGAGCAAATATTCAATTTTGTTTATTTGATATCACATTAATGGACGTGTGTTAATTTAAGAGTGGATGTATTTAAATAATGGGCGCTATATCAACTATTGATGTTGTGTTATGGGATTACTGAATACTTTCTTCTAAAAAATAGACGAGGAAAGTTTCAATTTCCAAGAAGATATTAATAAAAAGTAGACAAAAAAGTAGAGAAGAAGAGGAAAACATATCAAGGAGAGAGGAAGGTGGGGGCAGTAATGATGATGTGTCCAATTTTCTCTCTCTCTTTTTATTTTTATTTTTATTTTTTTATTCCATGTCACTAATGATGCCAGGTAAATTGCTACATCGGCAATTTTTGCGACCGCATGTTTGGAAGAAGAGCAGTAGGAACCAAAAACACGAAGAAAAAACATATGATTTATGAATATAGGAAATTTATTCTTTTCATTTTAATTATATCTCAAATGAATCTCACTTTTTTGTCAGACATAATTAGTGAAAGTCTGTGCATTATGTAGACCAGACATATGATATTATTTATTGAGATTTATTTTTAAGTAAGGAAAATTACACAAAGAGTCCAAACTATTTTATAGAGCACAAAAAAGTCCTAATCAATTTTTTTTTTTTTTTTTTATAATACTATCAAGTGCTCATTTTGCACTATATGAAATCAAGTTCGAAATTTGCTGTCGTTGGTGTCCAATTGCAAGAATTCCCAAACATTATGATCTGGACCAATGCCGGCAACTTCGCTCGTCCAGATTTGGAGTCACCAGTTCTGCCCTGCGAACTTCCAAATCTATGGCCATTGTTCTAGACTTTCAGACCTGGTGATGGCAGCTCATCTATAGCTTCGAGCGACGGTTCGCTCGGTGGTTGACTTCTGGATGGACAACTACGACTCGAGATCTCCAAATTTGGCAACGGCGACTTGTCCATAGCTGTGAGCGACGATGGTTGGCTTGGACGCGGCGTCAGCAACTCCACAATGGCGACGATGAGGGGAGGTGCAGAGTTCAGGCCCAACATCTCCAATGAAGCGAAGAGGCTTCTATAGCTAAATAGAGAGCATTTATTCAATTCTGTTAATCTGATTTCACATCTATGGACACATGTCAATTTAATAGTGGACGTCCGTAAAAATCTCTCGTCATATCGCCTATTCATGTGGTTTGAGGAAGATATGCATGCACGCCTTATATTTATGGCGTGAGCTCTTCGTTTCCTTAATGCGGACGCGTTCAAGCACACCACACTAAGCGGGCGGGGTCCACCACTACCCAGCTTTGTTCAAACTCTTTATTTCTTATTCCATGTGACTAATTGACGTCGAGTCATCGTGGCATAGTCTTAGGGCGAAATGCTACATCGGCCCCTTTTGCGTCCCCATGTTACAAAGTAGAGCAACGCGAAAAGAAAAAGAAAGAGGGAGAAGAGAGCATATCATTTGCGAATCCAATAAAGCAAGAGGAATCATTCTCCGAGGTTAGGACATTTTTTATTTTATTTTAATGAGATCTCGAACCGATTTCACCTTTCGTAGGACATAATTAGTTGAATGTCTTCTCGCATTTTGTTTACTAAATATATGATATAGTCTATTACGGCTTTTTAATTAAAGAAAATTATACTAAGAGTGTAAACTTTTTTGCAAAGTACAATCAAGTGCTTGACATTTTTGATAATGCAATCTAGTCCTCATTTTGCAGTATATGAAATCAAGTCCTAGATTTATTGCCATTTGAATCCAATTGCAACAATTCCAAAATATTATATTTTATTGCAAATTTAAGCATTATTTCAACTGTAGCTATATAATAAAACATGTGGGCTTCGTCGATCATGGAGTATAAGGCCTGGTTATGACCATTAGTTGGAATATAATTCAAACTTTATAGTAGAAATGAAAGTTAGATTAAAAATTTAAAACTATTTCTTACGTCTCAACGAGTCAAGAAAAGTTAGTGAAAAGTTTAATTAATCATTTTTAAATGCTGAAAAAATGTTATTCTCTTGTTTATATATATTTAAACAAATAGATGTTTACACGAGTAACATTTAAGTATGTTCATATAATGTATTTAAGCATACTATAAAAGAGTCAAAAGAATGAATACCAGCAGTTTGATCATCAAAATGAAACTTTATCATGTACATTGTCATCATAGGATTAACCCTTTGTTGTTGACGATGAATTAGGTACCGTATAACTTCCTCAAGAAGCACGACGGGGCTGTGCTAAAGCGAAAAGCTTCGCCAGCAAGAATCTGTCTCGATAATTTTCTTTCCATCCCGTCCTGACCCAAAAGAAAAAGTGTCGACCTAGTCAACAGTTCCCCCCATTTCCAGAACTCTTCTATAAGAAAGGCAAAGCTCTCTGTCTGGAACCAAGACTTGGGAAGAAGCAGCCTCACACTTGCAGGATCGAAGCGACGATCCAGAGGTGCGCATTTCGTTATCACTTTGTGTTTTGTGAGCTCAGATTACGATTTTTCTCTGTGGGCATTAAGAGTTGTTCGCTTGAAATCATCACTTCCAATTCGTGTGATCGGATTGAGGCTCATGTGAGTTAGTGTTAGCAGAAACAACTTGAAGTGGAAGTGCTCTCGTTTTTCTGTTACTCGCATCAATTTAGACGAGGCTTCCGCATGTCAACATGCCTTGCTGACGATTTTCCCCAACCGGAGTTGTTTTTAGTATTCATGTAGATGTTTCTCCATGAAACTTCTGCAGATTTGCATATTTCTCCATTTTCTCTTGCTTTCCACTGAGACCGCCTCTCGATTGTGTCTCTCTGATTCCAGCTTGATTTGAAATATTTCGGTGAATTTATGATGATCTGGCGTGATCAACTTGGATCAAAGCTTGGAGTGGTGACTGATGAATAGACCTTAGTTAATTGAACTCAACTTAATTCTGATGTTAGTGACAATAGAATGAAAAATGGAACCAATATCTCGGTACAAGATATGATTTAGAACGCCACATCAAGAAAGTTTAAAAAGTAGAGTTGGCCTCACGATATCCTTTAAAATTCTTATTCCAATTGATTCCATCTGCCATGTAGCAGGACTTACTGTGAATTCCATTTAGTGGCCGTAATCTAAGACCCAATTTTAGCAAAAATGGAACAACCAAAGAAGAGACAAGGATGTTATTCTGACGAGGTGCTACAGAGTAAGCAAGAAGAACTGAGCAATCTAAATTTCAGCCCTTATTTTCGTTTTGCATAATGCGAAGAGGAGCTATAAATATCTTTCTTGTGAGACCGGCTTGCCCTTCCTCATCCTAAATCCGATTCCTTTCGAATGGCTTCCTACATCCTTTTCAACTCTTTCAACTAGTTAATTTTTACACAGCCCATATTAGATAACGTAGTTTCCTGCCCGGTTCAATTGGTTGTTGGCTTACCAAGAACTGAATGAAGAAGAGAATAGACTGGAACGAGACGGAAGCAAACCCTCGATAAAATTCTCATTATTGATGGGGAGGTAACAAATTGGTAATTTACTGTATATACATCATTAAATAGTGAGAAGAAAAAAAATTCTATTACTGGATATGAGTTTGTCTTGTGAAATCAGAGTACATGCACCTCGCCAATGCGAACGGATCTAGATGAGTAAAATAAATGAGATGGACTACCAATATAATTATTATACAAATTCGTTTGCAAGAATACAATAATCTCTCTTGTTTGTCTTCCTCATCAAAGAAGCCACAAGATCTGAACGTGCACGAACATGTACTTGATTCATCAAGTATTTGACCGGTTTTCACTTTGGCGAACCACGTCTAATCTCTCCAAGATGATGACAACTGCTCTGCAGCACCTTGGCTCTTCATTTGTTTCTGCCTTTTTCACTTCCCTCCGTTTCTCAACAATTTGGCCCTTAATATGTATAAATACTACCATTACACATATGATGATCGACCAAATCTCCGTTGTATCTACTCTCAAGGAGCATTGACGAAAGTCTCATCTTCCTCTCTGCATCCAGTGACCCAAAGAATGGCTACAGACAAAGTGAGCTTGAAGCTTCTGGTCAACAAGAGCAACCAAACGGTGCTCTTTGCTGAAGCAGGCAAAGATTTTGTTGACTTCCTCTTCCACATACTTGCATTGCCGGTGGGAATGGTGATCCAACTCCTCAGGAAAACCGGGATGGTGGGCAGTTTAGGCAATCTCTACAGCAGCGTCGAGAAGCTGAACGATGTGTACATCAAATCTTCCAAGAAAGACATTCTCTTGAAACCCAAAGCACCCGCCTGTGTCTCTGAAATCCCATTAATATTGTCAGAAATCCCATTAATATTGTCTGAGAGTTCTTCAAATTCAACGCCCAAGACCTACTACCGGTGCAATTCGGGTGGTGTCTTTGGCCGGAACAATCCACACTGTTTGAGCTATGTGGCGGAGGACCCTTCTGCAAATTGTCCCCAGTGCAATTGTTCCATGAACCAAACGCTCACTTTCGTGGAATCACTGACTGGTAAACCAACGGCTGCTGCAGCATCAGCAGCTGAATCGAACAGTAAGGGCGGTTTCGTGCAAGGGGTGGTTACGTACATGGTGATGGACTATCTGGAGGTAAAGCCGATGTCGACTATATCGAGCATTACTTTGCTTAATGAGTTCAACGTGAAGGAGATTGGGCTACTTGAGGAGAAGGTGGTCAGCTTGGGAATGGACGAGGTAAGCCCATTCCGTTCCTTTCGATTAGGATATGTTCTGATTTTAGAAGTGACTCAATGATTATGTGGAAAATCTATTTTAAGAGACGTATAAATTACAAATGAAATTGATCGACGTGAGTTGTGTGAAAAAAAATAAAAAATTACTAGCTCTGTCCCATAATGGTATTCTCCACTAATTATTGGTATATATGGATTATCCAGATTTTAGCTTTTGTATTATCATTAGAGACGCTTGCAGGGTAAAATAAGATCGTGTTCGCCATTAACACAGGGGCTTATAATGTAACTGTCCTCTTTTAATTATTTGTTTTGTTATTGTGAAGGGTATAAAGCTGCTGAGGACCTCATTTCACTCAAAGAAGGTTCTCACCGATGTATTCCTCGGTGAGAAGTGAGATCGTGACATATGTGTGTGTGTGTGTGATAAGTTGGTCGTGAGTATGCTATGAGGATCTTGTGGATTAGAAAACCTCTGGAACTTGAAAGTTTTATGGATTAAATTTATAGTGTCCAAAGACAAACAGGCAATCCCTTGTTAAGGCTGAGGTAGCCGTGTTTGCTGGATATATACCTTTTTCAATCATCCACGGTCTCTTAAATAGCCCCTTGATGGTATATGCGTTCTGATTTTGTGATATTTTATGCAAGATTTGCAGTGCGGAGTGACCTTTTATTTATTTATTTATTTATTTTTGGAAATATTAGCATGTTTATGGTCTCTTTTTGTGAAATAATTGTATTAGTCTGGTTGTAAAAATGATGTGAACATGCTGAAGAAAGAATATACGTCTCATAGCCTATAATGAATGCTAAAGCATATGTCGGAATTGTGGAATCACTATAGACACGCCATTGGTGAAATTACACCAATTAACTGTGCTGGAGGACGTGGGATGACATGCTTTGGCATAAAGCAAGGACAAATCATAAACATTCATAGTAAGAAGACATGGTAATATCTATCTTCAAGTTGTCAAATCTGATTCTATCAAATGTCTTGTTTCTATCAAAGATGAGAGCAACTTGTGGCATTGAAAGCTTGGTCATATCAACCTAAAGCATATCCATAAACTATCTTCAATAGACTTGGTTCGAGGCTTACCAAAGATGAAATATGAAAAGACAGAACTCTACAGTGCATGCTCACTAGGTAAGCAAGTAAGCTCTTTCAAATCTATAAATTCGGTCTCTAGTAATTATGTATTGCAGTTTCTACACATGGATCTCTTTGGACCAACAAGAAATGTAAGTCTTGGTGGTAAGAGATACTATTTACCAAATAAAAGTGAAACCTTTCGAACCTTTGTTGTATTTGCGAATGAGGTCCAAAATGAGAAGGGCTATGCAATTTGTGCTATTGGAACCAATCGTGGGGGAAAATTTGAAAACCAAAATTTATCTGATTTGTATGATGAGAATGGATTCGATCACAATTTCTCTTCTCCATATACTCCACAATAGAATGGTGTAGTTGAAAAAAAAGGGAAGAAAAAAGGGTCGCTATAGGATATGGCAAGAACCATGCTAATAGAAAGTGGCGTTCCGTCGTATTTCTGATTAGAAGCTGTGCTAACCTCATGATATATCATTAACCAAGTCTTCTTAACGCCATTGTTGGAGAAAACCACCTATGAGCTCTTCAAGGACAAAAATGTAAATATCTCTTACTTTCATGTGTTTGGTTGCAAGTGTTTCATTCTCATGAACCCCAATGGCAACACTCGTAAATTTGATCCAAAGTTAGTTGAAGGTATTTGTCATGACCTTCCCTCAAGTATACCACCCAGAGGATGGCTAATGGATTACCAAATTTATACTTAGGACGGGCTTTCCCAAGGCCAATTCGCAACTTTCGAATTAATTAGCATGTAAAATCAATTCAATTAGGAGTCGTCACTAATCGATTATTGGTAAGTCAATTAGACACCTAAACAAAGTGTGGGAGCATTATTCACTTCAACAAACCAGAAATTATGGATGCATAACAGGACAATATGAATAAGTGACCTGATCAATATCCGACCTTTCTCGGACGTAGCAATAAAAGTTCTCACAGAGGATACCTGGACAACCACATGAGCTCAAAGAGGATAAAGTACTTAGACAATCACAAGTACTCAAAATAAGGGTAGAGATGCTTTTACTAGGCAATGTCTCTGATCCTCAAGGGTATGTCTCCTGTCAGAAATGGTTATAAGCTACATGTAATATGTGTTAACATCTAAATTTTTGTCACCCAGTGAGTTGTTTATTGCATATAAAAGTTTAGGGGTCGGGGTGACCTTCTTTTTTAAGGCATTAAAGGTATGGGAGCGACCCCTAAACAAAAATGCAAGTTAATTGCGTATAGATATTAGAAGCATTTTCATTAAGCCCATATAGTTTGCATATTTATCGGATTGGTGGCAGATAAACACGAGTGAATGGTTGTTAGCTTAATTGAATTGATTGAACCAAGCCCATGGCTAAAGATTGCCTCGCGCTTTGCACATGTTGGCCAAATTTCACTAGTAATATACACGTGGGGTGCTCAATTTAGGGCAAAAAAAACAATTAAGCTATTACATTACCAAAATTTTGGAAGCTTAAGCAATCATCGGGCGAGTGTGTGAGAGACGGGAAGATTATTTTGATCTCGAGCATATGTTGGTGTATATACATTGGCCAATAAAGAGGAAAATTGAGAGAAACAGAAAGAAAAGAATAAAGAAGCGGTGGACCTTGAGGAAAGTCGCTAAGGAAGAATCGGTTAATATCAATGATAATATTTGATAGAAGGAAATAAGGAAAATATAATGCACTCGTCCAGCGAGAAGTCAATGCGCAGAGATTATAAATTGATCATTTTACACAGAAAAAGGGCCAAAAACGATTCATATACGGCCGAAAGAGAAAAGGGAGAGTACCGTCATAGAGAGAAAAGAGGGGAGGACGCTTCTTTCACGGAAAGAGAGCGCAATGGTCAAGAGTGAATAAAGTGTTCTCCTTCTTCTTCTTTTGGCTGTTTGCTTTTTAATCTTGCAGGGACGTCTTTTCTGTGGGAAACAAGAGCTGCCGCAGACCTTCTTCCAGCCGCCACCGCCTGAACCAGTTGACTCACACCTCTCTCCGGCGAGCGTCTGAACCGACCGTGCCCAGCAAGCTAACCAGCTTGCAATCAACTCTTTCCAGACGCAAGCCACCACGGAGGTTACTCCAGTGACGCTGCTGCCCCTTGACGACGACCCCACTGCAAACGTGCCATGACACGTCTCAGCATCGGACACCAGAGTTGCAGCCCTCTCTGCCGCTGTCTACGTTGACGCGCCGGTCTGCTTGCCTACGTCCGAAGCCCATAATGACAAGTCATCAAAATCCCAGACGGCATCCTTGTATTCTTGGTGTTTTCTTTTTGCAGGTTACTCGGCGAGCGTTCCACGACGTCCCAAGTTTCATCAAGTCGCACACCAACACAGGCAGCGCACTCCGAATGCCTACACGAATCCCTTGAAAATTCTGGGCTAAATTTAAGACCATATTCTGTCGACACAGCAGCAGGAGGACGTGCATAGATTTGTGGAGAACTTCACTCAAGCACCTCAATCCAAATGGTGACAAAATTGGAGAAAATTTGGGGAGTGATGTGCTGAAGCGGTGGAGATTGTCTTCTCTTGAATGGTCTGTGGAAAGCATAAAAATAGATTCTTTTCCTCGGCCGCAGGTCCTTACTAATAGTCCCTCCAGCTCTATACCAAGTCTCAGTGCTTGCCTTGTGGTTGCTGCCCTTCGCCGGTCACGCGTGCACCTTGCCGGAAAGCTTCACCGTTGCCACATCAAGAGTGCCTTGACAAAAAGCCTCACCATTGACCACATCAAGAGTTCCTTGCCGACACTGGTCTTGGCGGAGCATCATCGCCGCAAGCCTTGCTGAACCGCTGGTCACACCGTGATCCACTGTCGTGATTCGACGTCCGTCCGAATTTCGAAACGATATCCGCTTGATATCGTGAATTTGGTAAGAATCCTGATCGATTTAATTTTCATATATTTTGTTGCCTAATTCATAAATTCCAATAATGCTTGATTATTTGATCAATATTGTCATATCAAAAAAAAAAAAATCTTTTGAACTTCCGTCAAATTAGGAAATTTTCCTAATTTTGCAAAGTGTAAATGTTCAACAGTCAAATCTCATGCTCGAAGATATGAGATATGATTCGTCAATTTCATTTGCAATTTAAATGGACATGGGTGATATCTTGGGTGTTAGATGTTATCTTTTGTTTGATGTTGATGTTGATTTCGTTTTTATTCTTATAAAAAAATCACAAAAAGATGTAGATAGGATTGGAACCAATAACCGATAAAAGTAGGATAGATTCCAATATATAACATTACATATTAGGTTAATATTGCATATTTAGTTTGGTTATAGATAATATTCTTAGAATAAACTAGAATAAGTTTATATAGCTTTTTCCATAAAGATTGCATTCTAGGTTAGGTTTTACCTAGGTAAGATAACATTCCAATTTAAATTAGGATTTGGCCTAGTTTAATTCCTTGTTTATATTAGACAATATATTATGAATTTAATATAAAAATACAAAAAAAATGCTGTGCATGTCATATAAATTAGGTGCATAAATTCCACGTCATACATGCCATGTCATCATCAAATGCCATGTCATCATGCTTGCATCATCAATGTCACGTCACTGTATGTCATATATGCCATGTCATCATCATGCCATGTGATTAATTGCATGTCATTTAAGGGTAACATGTTAGGCCATTTAATTAAATTGCATGGCATTCTAGAATGCTAGTCATTAAAAATGCGTGTAACAAGAATTTGTATGTTATGTTAGAATAGTTGTATATTAATTTTTACTCGTCATTAGAGTTAGGACACTTTATATAAATTGCATTTCATCTTAGGAATTCCATGCTACGTTAATTTAATTGATATCGCATGCGATGCTAGGGTAGTCCTATGTTGAATTTTCCGTCATTACAATTAGGAAAATGTAGTTAAATATCATCATTTTTCGACGTCATTGCATCTAGAATAAGCTCGCGTTGCACGCATTGCATAAAGTATAATTTCTAAGAGAAAACCCTAAAAATAGTTGAGTGTGTGACATCCTCAATTTGAACCCCTATGTAGACCGCAAGGGATGGACTAAGGATTGGTACGTCAATAATGAAGACAAGCCATGACTCAATCCTAGAGATTGTTCATGAGCTGACTAACTAATCAAGGGCAAGGCAATTCAGGATCAAGCTTGCGATAGACCAGAGCAATCGATGATGAAAAGACCATCGATCATAAGGATAGCTATGGATGACCACGTGCCATCACAAGTCAATCAATGGACGAGAATAGATTGTTCAGCTCAAGTATATACCGATCGTAAGTGATGCCGTACAGTTAATGTACTGTTCATAAACGATCCTAATCTGATCCCAAATGACTGTAGTTAGGGCAGGCTGATCAATCTTACTCGATTACATGACAACCGAGGGTCATTTATGGATTGACCAAACTCAACTGAAAGTCACATGAAAAACCCTGGACAAGCACCGAACTCAGTTCGAGGCTAGTCGCGTGAATTCTACCAATGCCACCTAAATTCGAGTAGGTCGGGCTAAAGCCATTTCGGATCGAAAATTAGCCACAAGTCCCAATTTAATTGCGAGTATCTACTATAGATGTAATCAAGGCATTCATTTCTAATTGAAATGATTTTAGTGAACCTGTTAGTACATTAATTGGAGAAATGAGCTAATTTGAGAATATAGACATTAAAAGGCTTAGAGGTGAGACCAATTTAGCCTATTAAGATTTAAATTGAGATGAAACAAACTTTGTTAGGCCATGGACAATGGATTAGGCGCCACTTTTGGGATGGATAAGAGGAATGGACCAAATTGCCCCCTTGACTCTAGCCAATAATTGAATTTCAAGAAGCCATCCTAACCCTTGATCTTGGATAAGTGTTTTGACTTGATGGATGGCTGAGATTTGATTTTGCACCCCAAGTTTAGGGTCATGATAAGAGAAGGACAATAATGCATGAAGAGTTTAATGTGAAAGACAACCCTCCCTTTTAACTTTCTTCTTCTTATTCTTCTTCTTCTCGCTCTCCCCCTCCCTTTTGCCGTGACTATTGTTTGTGGACCATTTGCTATTGCTACTTATGCTTGATCTTCATATATAAATGCTACGGATTGTTGTATGAATATTATGTGACATGAGCTTTGCATATAGATGTCCACAGGTCATGGTCAAAACTTGAGTTCACATCGAGCCACTGAATATAAAACGGTGTTGGTTCTTGGACATACGTGGAAGTGCATCGGGCCGAGTCACACTCTTGATTCGGCGATATTGAGGCATATCATTCGATCTGGGTTTGACCTAAGCCACTACTTGAGTGTCACTGGTCAAGCCATGATTTTAGTTTCATACTTGACATACTTTATCATCACATTTACGATAAGTCATGAGTTTGCTTCATTGCCTAACACGCCCTTAGGGCATTCATAGCTTGAACTAATATGAAAGATAAAATCGGTTGCTTGTGTGTTTGATTCATATGGTCACATGAAGGATTCCATCACCAAAGGTTTTTAGGGGACAATGCCCCCTTGCCAATGAGATGCCGTTCACAGGAGTGTTAGATCGGAATGATGCCCCGAAAAGATGCCCAATGTGAGTTTGGATACCATGTTCGATGAGTTTGGCGAGCCTGTAAGTGAGCAAAATTAATAAAAAAATACCACATAGAATTTCTGGCAGGGTTCGCCGGATGTGGCACCCTAGTATCTTATTTTTCAAAAAAAGTGGCATTTAAGTGCCACTTTCCTAACTTTTGGCACTTAAATGTCCCCTTATGCCAAATTTTCGCACTTGGGATGTTCCTTTGCTGATTTATATACCTTTGTTTAAGACTCGAGGGACTTAGAATGATGATATGTCCTTTCTCATATATAGTTAAGGTAAAGCAAAAGCTTTGCTATTGACCTGCCATTGGCATGTTTGGGATGAGTAATTGTAAGGCTCTGATGCGAGATATCCGCTTATACGAGATTTAAGATTTTTATTTATTGAGTTTTCAATTCATTTGTTGTTATTTAATCTTTTACATGCCAATAGGTATGGATCATCAACCTCACCAGTTCATGCACTTCGGTGTCTCTACAAGCACGGAGGTCACCGTCATGGACGTTTTTAGGGAGGACGCTGCTTTCCAAAGGATTACCACCACTGTCTGGGTCAACAAAGGGTATCACGACCTTATCCTGCATAGCTATCAAGCTTGGTATGCTTGGTTTGACAGGGATCTCTTTAAATCCCTCAGTAGGTTATGTGGTCCTCCCAGATTGAACGAGGATGCTAGCTTGCCAAATAGTTCCATGGGTGATGCCTAGGTGGCAGGTCTTAATAGGGATGCCACTTTTGGTTAGATCTTTCTAGAGGAGATAGGCTCCCCCTTTCAAAATTTTAAACCCCTCTGTGATATCTTTTTGTGTGAGGAGATGACCAATCGGAATGGCCCTAAAGTTGGGCTTGTAAATCTTAATCATTCTGTGTAAATAAATAAAGCATGAAGGTTATGCCGTATGTATGTGTGTGTTTTCTCCATGTCTATCCATTGCTTGTTATTGATTGATTGGGTGATTGGGGATTGCCCACTTTGGCATGTACTTAAAGTCAAAAATAAAATTGCAAATTAATCCTGTCTTGAAGGACATTGTGTTCTCGCGTCAAGGTGGGGCTTGGGGTGTGATAGAAATTGTGTGTTAATTAAAAGCATATTTAGGATGAGGATGTGATTTTCTAGCTAACACCACAAATGCTTTTACTTCGAGGTAAGTAATTCTTCTCTTTTGCCTATAATTTATTTAATGCTATGATTATTGAGTGGTAAATCATAGCATTAAATAATGGTTGCGCACCCACCTAATCTCCTCATATGTTAGGGAGTAAATTAAAATCAATGAAAGTTGCATGTGAAACATTTTTTTTTTTTGAAGTAAAAGAGAAGATGCACCGAAATGGCGTTAAAGAAAACTAGCGTAATCAAGTCCTTGTTCCCATAATCTCTAGTTCGTAGGAGAAGTACTTCTCCCATTACTTCACTTGAGTTTCTAATCAACTTACTAAAAAAAGATTAGTAGTGACTCCACTACTAAGGACTTGAAAACACTTAATGGACATAGGCCGATTTTCTTTTTTTTTAAAAAATATGGTTTAGCAGCAAGAATTCTAGGTACATTCTTAACATTTAAGGTGTTAAATATTCATAAAAAATGAGAGGTATAAGTGAAAGTCTTTGCTAACCTTCATCTTATAGGGATGTGTAGGAATGTATGGTTTAATTTCAAATTATTGAAGTGCCATTTGCATATAAACTATTGCGCTTGCCTATGCATTTACACTACACTCTTGCACACACAAGCTGCCACCAAACATAGGCTGCATAGGATCACCAAGGATGGTATTGAGATGTATACCACTCTGACTACATGCCCATGGTAGGAGTCAACCATCTCAATTCCAAAATTTCTTTCTTGGCGTCAAGAGTACCCAACCCGATCCACATGCTCGTGACCCGAATCGGCTCTTCGATCAAGCCAAAGTCATGAGGACCTGACTTATTCCGCACACCCACGGTTAGTTCGATTGTTCCTGTGGCTCCACATTGTTAAGCCTTCTAGATTTGAAATCAAGTCACGTACTATGCGCATGTCTATGTGATTGCCACTCAGTTATTAGTAAAGTAAGTGCTCTGAACTCTCCTCTTGCAATTTACTTACTTTATTGTATTATTTTTATCAATCCATGACAATTGGTAGGTCCGAAGTCTTGCTCATTATACAATGGGAATGTTTGATATTTGAATTATTGTCCCTCCCAAGGAGGAGCTCAACATGTGATAAGGCAAACTAAGCCGAGCCAGCCATGAATTCATGGAGTCAAAGGTTGGCCGATTCCTTCCTTTATTGGCAGCCTTATCCAAGCACTTGCTCATTGCTAATGTCTAGAGACATCCACTTTCATCTTAGGTAAGCATGAGCTCACTCCAACTTTGGAGGAATATAGCATCACCATTAAAAATCTTTGGAATCCGAACTAATCAGTCCACCTATTAGAATAGATCCCATCATTCTCTGATTTTCTAAGAATCAAAGAAAGAAAATAAGAAAACTTTTGAAGGGTCACCACAATGCATGTCCATTGTCGTTTCTAGATGAATGTTTAAAAAATGGCACCTCTTCCCAAGTGAATAAAAACTTTCTATAAGCCTTCTTTGGGTTTGTAATTTTCCCTCACTGCAAGAGTACTATTAATCCTTTGACTGTTGAACTAGTTAGACAAGTGCGTGAGGGATAGAACTTCGTTAATGTTGTCTTGATTGAAACTTTTCTTTCCCTCTCCCGATTCTAAGGAAATGGTGATAAAATATTCCACTCTTCTCAGAGCTTTTGCAAATTTGGTTCCTATCTCACATAAAAGAGTTGGGCAGTTTAATGGCCATACATAAAGTTAGCAACTCTAATCACCATATTATAAGACTTGAGAATAAACAAGAGCATGCATCGGATTATCACTATTCTCAATAGCTAGCTTTCTTGAAAAAGCCTACTTCCAAAGGTTTCCTATGGCATGCTAAAAGGTTCCAAGTTCATGAGGCAAGACTCACATGTGGAGGTGTTGGCCCGATCCCTTATTGGGATTCACTAGGGCACATGGAATACTACCCGACTAGAATGACTCGTTAGTACCAAGTTGTATAAAAACTTCCCTCAGCTTTTCAAGTAGATCCGCTTCGGAGGCTTCACCAATGAAGACCGCAACCATGAGGATTCCATTGTTGTGATCAAGTCAATGTGGGATATTTGTCACCCACTAAAGCTCATATGGCTTGGAAAGAGCTAAAGAGTAAAGAGAGAAAGTACTATGTATCAATTGAATATATTCGAAGACATAAGATTCTAGGTGAGCCACTCTCGAAGATACTGAAGGTGCCTAAAAAGACCACCAACCGCGCTAGGAATAGGCATCTCAAAAGGATAGCTGAAGAAACCCAATAACTCATTGCACGATTTAGCCAAAGAGAATAAGTGATTACATTTGAAAATCATGTCCCTGTTGTATATTGATCAAGCCAAGTGAAATGGCTTGAGACAATGTTTAAGGAGTTGAGTTATTTACTTTCCTAGTTCATTTGTTTTAGGCATTTCAAGTTTTCACTTTGATAATTCGTGCCAAAGAATGTGGTTTAAACAATTCCATTAATGAATAAAAGCATTTAGACCTTTGTTATGGCTGGTGTGCTTTTCGTACTCTTTGCTTATCTGTGTTTAATTTATGAATTAGGTGATTACATCGACGTCACTCATCCATTCATATGTGGTCTAGGACAAAAATGGCGGACTTAATTGAGATGCGTGATTGTATTGTTAATGTGGAGGATCAACTTAAGTAATTCCTCACCACTATGCAGCATATGTCGATCCAAATTGAATCCCTCTGGGTGAATCCAATTTTCGCACCCACTCTCCCTGCGTAAGTGGTCCTGAAATAGATGAACACAGTCCAAATGATTGGTGATGATATCTCTGAGTTGGAAAATGACCCGCCTCTTAATTACTATTGAGGAAGACAAGCCTAATAGTGCTCCTAAGACAAAGCAGGACGAACACTTTCGAATTTTGAAAAGAAAGTGAGATAATTGCATAGTTCACAAAGCTCACTCCTCATCCACTTGTCCATTTATGCGAAGGATAACTTGCCGAGCAAGTCTAAAATGCCAGAATTCAAGAAGTGTGATGGCACTTACTTGCTCAAAAGCTCACTTGCAGAACATGCAAATGACACAATGTCAAAAACGAACCCCTTACAATGCAATTATTCCAAATGAGTTTGACCGCACCCGCATTGAAACGGTACATTATGAAGAACATAAACCTCCTCGATGCTTGAATGAAGTAGTTGACGCATTTCTCAAGCAATATAAATTCAATATGGACATTACACCCTCTTGTGAGGATCTCGGATGAACTGAGAAAAAGAAGAGTGAGTTGTTTAAAGAGTTTGTCGTGAAGTGGTGAAATTTGGCTGTCTAGATCACTCCTAAACTTGCTAACAAAGAGTTAATGAAGTTGTTTATGAAGACCTTTCTATTTGAGTTTTGCATTCAAATGGTTAGCATGTACATTGAGACATTTAACCAACTCATACTCTGGGGGAACAAATGAAGACAGAATTGAGAGATGGGTGGTTCACCGAGCCATCCTCGTTGACCAAAAGGTTCACCACAAAGAAAGACAGAGTCCACCGCAGAAGTGAATGTAATCTACACCCAATTGAACCGTGAAGATGCCAATCGTACACCAAGAGCGCAACCACAAACTTCAATTCAATAGCAGTTTTAAAAGCGAAACAACAAGAGACAATTCACTTCACTCCTTGCGTCCCCATATTAGGTACTGACAATCCTCCAAAAAAAGAATTTGCTCTCAACTAAGCCAAAAAACCCAACCCTAAATAGTTCTCCAGATATAATCCGTCCAAGAAATGTGAGTATTACATGGGTGAAGTAGGGCATTTGACTGATGAATAAATCACCTTAACCCTTCAAATCCAGAATTTGTTAGACACCAAGGCCTTTTCCTTCCAAACCGCTCAACCAAATGTCTTGAACAATTCGCTCCTTATCATGCAGACAATGTAGATGCTATATTCGGGTCGATGCTAGCTGAGTGAAGAATGTGAGGGTGCATATGACTAATATCTATGATGGATTAGTGAAGGCTAGATACTACTTGAGTGACAAAACGCTTCCTCCGATAGTCATGAAAGAGAGGTTTATAAGAATGATGGATGTCGGCATGTGTACACCAACCATGCTAGCATAGTCTCCACTATCTCCCAAGTCATCATTGATTGGGAGGAAGAGTTGGTTGCATTAGGTGATAAGAAGAATTAGATGGATCCATTACTTTAAGACATGCCACCA
This sequence comes from Eucalyptus victrix, assembly GCA_016097545.1. NCBI lineage: Eukaryota > Viridiplantae > Streptophyta > Magnoliopsida > Myrtales > Myrtaceae > Eucalyptus > Eucalyptus victrix. Next base: position 24,377,652 of record CM027844.1, read on the forward strand.
TTAAAGGACGCATCTCACTATGAAGAACTAGCAATCATGGTGCCCATGAATAATGAAGAGATAGTTATTGAAATGCCTCAACCTTACCAATATGTTGACAACAAAGTGGTTCCCTAGTCCTATAATTTTAATATTGACCTAGTCGCAAGGTCCGGTTATACCTATCCTCAAGCCAATACTCAACTTGCAATACTTGTTGCTGACAAGGAAGCTAAGAAATTTCTGGTTGTGATCAAGGCAAGTAAGTATAATGTTGTGAACAAGTTATGTAAGATGACCGCACAAATCTCTTAGCTTCAATTCCTACGAACATCTACCAAGCACTAAAAGCCCCTAATGAAAGTGCTGAGTGAGGTTCATGTGCTGAAAGCAATCGACCATGACAAGCTGGAGGAGTTTGTGGGATCTTACTTGCTAAGGACCTAATAGCATTCTTAGATGAAGAATTCCCTGCCGAGGGCAGTGGGCAAAACAAAGCATTGTACATTTTAGTCAAGTGCAAGGCATCTCTAGTGGCCCAAGTGCTTGTTAATAATGGATCCACATTGAACATCTGCCTGTTGGCAACTCTTCATCACCTTGGAATACATACATCTAAGATAAGAGCTATGAAGACCTCCACATGTGCATTCGATGGAACGAAGAAAGATATGGTTGTTGAGATTAGTCTTGATGTGCAAAAAGAGCCAACATTGTTCGACATTGTATTTTAAGTGATAGATATCCCAACTGCATTCAACTTTTTGTTTGGTTGTCCTTAGATATATACCATTAGAGTCGTACCATTCGGTCTCCACCAAAAAGTGAAATTTATTGTCAAGGTAGAACTCATAATTGTTCATGGTGAAGAAGACCATTGGATCTATCATGAGATGGCTATTCGATACGTTAAGTCGGATTACAAGGAGGAGTCAAGTTACCAATCATTTGAACTCGTATCAACTATACACATGTCTTGAGGTTCGTTGCTTCCTAATCCTAAATTATTGAATGCTATAGTTATGAAAGGAAGAGTAATGTCCGAAAATGGTTTTACCCCAAGACTTGGGCTTTGTAGAGAAGGTCAGGGGTTCGAAATCCAATTGAACCTCCCCAGAGGTCCCTTTCCACTGGATTAATGTACTGTGGAAGGGGTGGACCGAATTGTAGATGGCATGAAAGAGGTGAAAATAATCTTTTGGTCCCTCTATTCTTGACCAATTGCTTAACCTCGCGAGAATGATGCACGAAGATGATGGGGTTATTGATACTTTGGGCCAACCTTGGTAAGTATGACTATTATGTGAGGTATTTGGCTCCCCGAGTTTTTGTATTGATCCCGAGAAATTGTTCCAAACGGATGAGGTGACATGGATACTACCTTCAAGGACAAAGGATTCAGACGACGTGATGGAAGGGATCATAGCCCTATTCGATAACCTTTTCATAGCCGCTATCCAGAGTGGACGATAAGAGGAAATGGGTGCAAGCCCATAAAAGTAACACATTTATGTTTCTTTGCATGCTCCCTTGCGTAGGTATTTTTATTGCTTTCTAGGGATTGTTTATGATTTCTCCTTTTTCGCTTTTCTAGGGCTTGAATATTACATTTTCCATGCAATAAATATAATTAATTGACCGATGTCAATAAAATTACAAGTTTTGTTCTGAGAGCATCACAAGGTCCGATGATGATATCCAGCCATGAAAAGAAAAATATTATTCAAGGAGAATTTTGAGGGCTAGATTTTATCATGCTTTCTCGATTCCTTTTTTTTTTAATTGAAAAGCGATTCATCATTTTAAAACCTTGTCTTAGAACTTGTATTGGTTTAGCCCTAATTCATCTACTTTACGTTTTAGGTATAATCTTATGGCATGCATGGGTGTGGGAATGGTCCAATCTAATGCAATAGGCAATGATAATGATGATCCTCATGATTTGGTTGGTGGATCCACTGAAGTGCAACGTAGCTATGAGCAATATGAAAAAACCAAGACTCTTATTTCTGAACAAACCACTATTAATTTGAGTGATACGAAGGGAATTACGGAGGTGAAAATTGGGACAAATCTCCTTGAAGATGAGGCAAAACACCTAATCTAGATGCTAAAAAAATATTAAGACGTTTTTTCTTGGACCTATGTTGACATGCCTGGCTTAGACCCATCAATTGCAAAACATTGTTTGCCTACTAATCCAAACATACCACCCAAGAAACAAAGGCTAGGAAGAACTAAGCCTGAGCCCTCGGAGAAGATAGACGAAGAAGTCATGAAATTGCCAAAGGTGGGATTCATTGAAGTTTGGCGATATCCTGATTGGGTAGCAAGTATAGTTGCAGTCATGGAAAAAGATGGTTGAGTTCGAGTTTTTGTTGACTATCTTGACTTGAATAAAGCTAGCCTGAAGGACAACTTCCCATTGCCACATATAGATGTCCTCGTGGTTAGTACTATCAAGTTCAAGTCATTTTCCTTTATAGACAGTTTTTCCAGACACATCAGATAAAGATGAAGGATGAAGATAAGTGAAAGAGGAATAATAACAAGAAAAAAAAAGGGAAAGGGTGGTAGGCCCTCAGCATTGCCCTACCGTCGCGAGAAAGGGCTGATAGGGGCTCGGTGAGAGCCCTATGACCCTCGCCAAAGTCGTGTCCTCCACGCATATGTTAGCTAGATTTGGCAGTGGCTCCTACGGGGTCATCATCTACAATTGGTGAGGGGCTAAAGGCCCTCATCAAGGCTTCGCCGACCCTTTCCAACAATAGTGGCGATGCCTTTTTTTTTTTTATCTTTCTTTTTTTTTTTATAAAAAAATGGCCCTTCTTATTTTATTTTTCAAACAGATTTGATTAAGATTTTGGTTAAAAGATTAGAATTTGCGTCAAAATTACATCGTTTAATTTTTATGTTTCTTTTTTTAGTGAGGTCAAGGCCACGTGAAGAGAGAAAATAATAGAAAAAAACCTTGTTAGTAATTCTATTAGTCTAATTGGATGAAATTAATAGAATGACTCAATTATGTCAATTAACAATTTTTAGGATTTGATTACGCTTATTGTAAGTTTTGGGATTTAATTATATTCTTGTGACGAGTTTAAGGATTTCTAAGGTACTTCTCCCAAACAAAAATATATGTATGGTTCACGAATCTAAGGAAGCAAAAGGGGAAAAAAAAACAATTCAAGATTACTCTTCGAGAATCTAACACAAAAGCTCAAGCATATAGATGGAGGGCAACCTTATATATAAAGAGCAAGTAAACTTCATAGTCAAGTGATGTGAGATATTTTAACACCACCTCTTACGAGAAATTGAATAAGAAAAAACACTTGCAATTTGATGAATGGGGAGAGTTTGATTTTAGCTCTAATGCCATGTTAAAAAGGCCAACCTAAAAGCCTAAATTAATATATGAAAAGAGACCACATTTTTATAAAAATCATATAGACCTCATAATCAAGCGGTATATTTCAATAATCACAATAAGTAATATGAAAATGTTCAACAACTTATCAGTCATTACCCCTACACCGAGAGGTTAGGAAAATAATATATCCATTTTAATTAGATCTTAAGCCAATCTCACTTTTTGTCCTCTGATAAAAAGTCCTCGCACAGTTTGTAGAACAATAGGAATAAAAATTTCACTAAAAGTCTAAATTCTTTTATAAAGTACAATCAAGTGGTAAACATTTTTAAAAAACTGATGTAGTCCTAATCTCGCTGCCATCAGCGTCCAATCGCAGAAATTCATAAACATTACGATTTATCACAAAATTAAGCTTCATTTCATCCATAGTAAAGTGATAAAACCTGTGGGCTCTGCTGATCACGGAGTATGTGGCTTGGTTGTGATTATCAATTAGAGAAAAACTCAAACTTTATGCAAAACCTAGTGAAAAAGCAATTTAGATTAACAAATTAAAACGGCATCTTTAGTCTCGAATTGAATTTAAAAAGTTAATTAAAAGCTCAATGAGTCATCTTTAAATGAGGAAAAATGCATTTAGGCATTATTCTTGCCTAAATTTATCTGAATGAGTTGTGTTTATACGAATAACATTTCAGCATGTTCATATCTATACGTCGAAGCATATCATAAATGAACTAAAAAACGAACACCCCATAAGTTTGCGTTGTTAAAATGATACTTTTATACGTTGATTGTCAAAGTCGGATTAACCCACCGTCGTTGACAACGAACGACGGACCCCATGAACAAGTCACGTCAAAAATTGTCAGGAGAAGACCCAATTGGGAAAACCTCCTCAAAGAAGCACCTACCTCTCTGCGCTCCGGCTAAAAACTGTCTCCTCCTATAATTTTCTCTCTGTCTCGTTTCTTACTCAAAGGGGAAATTATCTTTTTCAAGAGCCCCCACCTTTTTTCGACCTCCACCATAAAAGAGGCAAAGCTCTCTGTCATTGACCATGACTTGGGAAGAAAGCAGTTCTTATTACACTCGCAGGGTCGAAGCCACTCGATCCAGAGGTGCGCATTCCGTCATCAGTCCGTGCTTAACAAGCTCAGTTTCACCGTTTTTCTCTGGTTAGTGCTATCTGATGACGCTCTTGGAGAATATTGTCCAAAAAGTCCTAAATCAATTGTACCTTTATCAATTCAGTCCTAAACATTTTAACTTTATCAATTGAATCATAAACATTTCAATATTTTGCCAATTGAGTCTATTCAGCCAATTTTAACTAGAATTCGCTAACGTGAATGCAAACCATTCGACGTGGCATAACTGGCATAGACATTGACAAAATTTATTATTTTTAATATTTTTTCAATTTTTTAATTATTGTTTTATATTTTTAATTATTTTTCTTTGCAAGTTGCCTAGTCTTCGGCGACCGGTCAGAGGCCACGACCGGCAAGGGTCGGCCTTACCAACCTTAGGTGAGGTCGCCCTCGTGGGGATTTGGCTAGGGGCAACCTCGCCATCCTTCAACAAGGCTTGCCCTCACTAGAGGCTAGTGAGTGTCGACCTAGCAGGCCTCAAGTGAGGTTGTGCTCATCGAGGTTTGGCGAGGAGTGACCTAGTCGGCCTTGGGCGAGGCTTGACATTGGTGAATCTAGTGAGAGTGAGCCTTGCTCACAGTCGGCGAGGTCGCCCCTTGCCAAATCCTCACAACAAAAACCTCACTTAGGGGGCTTGCAAGGCTGACCCTCACTGGATTGTGGTGAGGCTCCACCTCGTCAAACTTGGCGAGATCGCCCCTCATAGGGCCAACGAGACCGACCCTCACTGGTCATGGCCTTTGGCCGGTTGCCGAAGGTTGGGCAACCGTTCGGCAACCGGCCAAAGGGAAAAAATAGAAAGAAATTTTTTTTTAGAGAGAGAGAGAGAGAGAGAGAGAGAGAGAGAGAGAGAGAGAGAGAGAGAGAGAGAGAGAGAGAGAGAGAGAGAGAGAGAGAGAGAGAGAGAGAGAAGAAAAAAAGAAATTGAAAACATAAAAAATAATTTAAAACTTAATTAAATTTTTCCACATCAATATTGGGACCCACATCAGCAAATTCCGGCCAAAATTAACTAAAAGGACTTGATTGGTAAAAAGTGAAAATATTTAGAACTTAATTAGCAAAGTGGAAATGTTTAAGACTGAATTGATAAAAATGCAATAAGTGTAGGATTTTTAGGTAATTTTCCCGACGCTCATGTGAGGTAGTGTTAGCAAAAAGAAACTGAAATAGACATGCTCTCGTCTTTTTGATACTCGCATTGACATGCCTCGCTGATGATTTTCCCCAACATGAGGTTTTTATTTAGTGTATCATGTAGATGTTTCTACGTGAAGCTCCTGCTGTCAGAAATGGAGGAATAGGCCAAGTACGAGAGAAGAAATCAAGGTTTTCTTGTATTTCTGTATATCTGATTTACATTGTATGATGTCCTATTAATAATACATTAAATGTCTAACTAAAGAAAAAGAATATTCAACAAATCAAATCCAATCACAGATTGACATAAATAAATAATCACAATCTTCTGTAATCTTGGATTGATTAATTATAATCTTCAGCTTGATTTATGCATATCTTCAACACTCCCCCTCAAGCTGACGACTGGTATATGTCCAAGACGCCAAGCTTGCTCAGTAGATATGCATGTTGTCTTTGACATAATGGTTTGGCAAAGATATCGGCAGGCTGTTCCGCAGTTCCAATTCCATTTGTCTTGATTACCCCTTCTTGGATTTTGTCTCGAGTATAGTGACAGTCAACTTCAATGTGTTTCGTTCTTTCATGAAAAACGGGATTTGCTGCAAGTTTAAGTGCTGCATCATTGTCGCAATATATGTTTGTTGGCCCTTTGACTTGTATCCCAAGATCTGAAAGCAAGCCTCGTATCCAAACTATTTCACAAACTGTCTGAGCCATAGCTCTATACTCGGCTTCAGCAGATGAAAGAGATACAGTGGATTGCTTCTTCATTTTCCATGCAAGTAACGACTCTCCCAGCTTGATGCAAAAACCAGTAACTAATCTTCGACTCATAGGGCATGTGGCATAATCTGTGTCACAATAAGCTACCATTTTGAGATTGCAATCTCGTGAAAGGAGTAATCCAAGGCTTGGACATTTCTTCAAATACTTTATAACCTTCAAGGCCGCGTTCATGTGGGATTCCTTCGGACTATGCATGAATTGACTAAGTGTCTGAACTGCATAACATATATCCGGCCTAGTCATAGTGAGATATATAAGTGTCCCTACAAGCCTTTGATAGCAGGATGGATATTTAAGCGGAGGATCGTCAATCTTAGACGATGATCCAACATCATAGTCAACAGTAGTTAGCTTGATGTTCTGATCGATAGGGATGACAGCCGGTTTACATCCTGATAAGCCTACTTCTGATATAATCTCTAATACAAATTTCAGTTGACTAAGGGCAATTCCTAGCTCTGATCGAGCAATCTCAATGCCAAGGAAATACTTGGGAGATCCCAAATCTTTAATACGAAAGCTAGAATGCAAATGTTCCTTAAGTATCTTGATGCCTAATTCATCATTTCCCATAATAAGTATGTCATCAACATATATCATCAGGTAGATTGAAGACGTACCTTTAGTCCAAGAGAATAGAGCATAATCATGCTTGGATTGCTTGAAACCAATTGTTGTAAGGGCTGAAGTGAATTTTGCATACCACTGACGAGAAGCTTGCTTGAGTCCATAAAGGGACTTACGGAGACGACACACTCCAGACTCCCCCTGTCGCCGTAATCCCGGTGGAAGATCCATATATATTTCTTCAACAAGATCTCCATGAAGAAAAGCATTGTGGACATCCATTTGATGTAGTTTCCAGTCCCGGAAAGCAGCAACAGAAAGAAAGGAACGAACAGTGACATCTTTGGCAACTGGAGAGAATGTTTCATGGTAATCAAAACCCTCACGTTGCGTAAAGCCCTTTGCCACTAAGCAAGCCTTATAGCGTTCCACTGAACCATCAGCCTTATATTTAATCTTGTATACCCATTTGCAGCCAATTGGCTTATGATCAACAGGCAGTGGTACTATATCCCATGTGTGATTCTCTTCCAAGGGATGTAGCTCAGCTTCCATCGCCTTTTGCCAGCGTGGATCATGAACGGCCACATCATAAGGTGACGGTTCTATTTCTTCAGAGATACGACTAATGCAGCACATATGTTCCGTAGATAGACAATCAAACGAGACATAAAATGAGATAGGGTATGGAGTACCTGATGAGTTGAGTGACGCACAAACATTATCCTTTGTCCAAGTTGGGGGACGAGTGGTTCGTCCTGACCGTCTTGGAGGAATATGATCAGGTGTTGGAGATGATTCTTCTGAATTAGATGTCTCTTCAATCAATACTGTAGAGTCCGAAGCTGAGTATTCTGAGATAGGTAAAGATGCTGCATTTGTTTCGATCATGGGAGAAGAAGTCGGAACATATATATAGTGTGGACTAAGTGATAAATCTTCCTCAAAGAGAAAATTTCTGTTCTGCTGATTTGAGCTTGAAGATTTATTGGAAGATACTTCATCCTGGAAAGGGAACACATCCTCATGGAAAACCACATCTCTACTTAAGAAGAAATCACCTGTCGATGGCTCAAAAACATGGTATCCCTTCTGAAAGGTTGGATAACCCATAAAAATGCATCGTCTGGCTTGGGGACTCATCTTATCACAAGGACCCAAAACAGCAGCATAACACAAGCAACCAAAAACTCGCAAATGATCTACTTCAGGCTTTTTTCCAAATAAAATCTCAAATGGGGTACGTCCATTGAGAACCCTAGTTTTCATGCAATGGATCAGATAAGCTGCTGTGACCACACAATCTCCCCATAAAGCTTCAGGAATGAAAGCTTGAAATTTAAGTGCACGTGCTACTTCTAGAAGATGGCGGTGTGTCCGCTCAACAACCCCATTTTGTTGAGGTGTATAAGTGCACGTACTTTCATGTAGAATTCCATGTGAGGAAAATAAGGATTGACAATCATGACTAGAGAAATCTTTCCCATTATCTGTTCGAATGCGTTGAACAGTTTTTCCAAATTGATTTTTGGTTAGAGTGAAAAAATCTCTCAAATGAGAAAGAGCTTGACTCTTTGACTGCATAAGGAAGACCCATGTAGCACGAGAATGATCGTCAACAATAGTGAGAAAAAAAGGAGACCCATCACGATGTGGTGTATGATAGGGTCCCCAAATGTCTACATGAATTAAAGAGAAATTTTCTGTAGTTTGGGACTTGCTTGTGGAAAAAGGGGCACGTGATTGCTTTGCGAGAGGACATATATCACATTTAGGATGTGGAAAGAAAGCACTATGACCAAAACGTCGATGAGAAATGATAGCTTTATCATTGGTAGCAACGTTACACAATGATTCTTTATTTACAGAAAAACATGATAAATCAATATTTTTGGGAAAACTTATCCAAAAATACAACCCTTGTGAGAGACTACCCAAGCCCATCAATTTGCCAGTCGAAAGGGCCTGAAAATGACATGTGTCAGAATTGAAAAGGATTTGTCATGAATTATCCTCACAGGCTTTTGACACTGAGATAAGATTGAATTTAAACTGAGGAATATAAAGCACATTTTTAAGGGTAATGGAAGAGCTAAGAAGTACTGTCCCTATTTTTGTGACATTTATGATATTCCCATTTGGAAGTTTCACAGTGACTGGGAAAATATGAGCATGAGTATGAGAAAAGAAACTCTCGTCACAAATAATGTGGTCACTAGCACCTGAGTCAATGATCCATGCATAAGGAGAAACAGAGCTTAGGCAAAATGAGGTACCTGAGAAGCCTGCTCTTTTTTCCGAAATTTCCAGCTGTTTTAGGGCCTTCATTATTTCCTGATACTGATTTTGTGTAATTGACTGGTTGACATTGTGCCCCGTGACTTGATTAATTGAAGATTCCTTCTTTCCTTTATCTTCGGGTTTACCGTGTAATTTCCAACAGGTTTCCACGGTGTGATGAGGTCGTTTGCAATAGCTGCAATATAATTTGCCTTTTCCTCTAATATTTTCCTTTGGTGCGGAATTTTTTGAACCGTAGGATCCCCTAAAGGAACCAGAGCCGTTGGATTCAGCTAGGACATTAGCTGAATAATGACCGTCAGATCTGAAGATCTGATCTGAGCCGTCCACCCTAAAATTAGGGTTTCTTTCCTCCTTATTTCTCTCATTCGTGCGATAGAGATTTTCTCCATGGAACCCGAAGGGTTGATTCGCCGGAGAGAGGGCGTACGAGGAGCTGCTAGCCAGAGTGAGGCTAGATCCAGGAACGACAAACGCCGATGAGAGGTTCCCGGCCATCAACAGGCCAGATCCGAGAGCCGCGAACGCCGCTCCTTCTCCGGTTTGCACGAGTCCAGTCGCCGCCATCCTCTGGCTTTCTTCTTGAACCGCTAACTGGTAGATCCGCAGAAGCAATGGTGGTGGATCCATTGCGAGCACTTGGGACCTGAAATGTGAGTAACTTTCATTTAATATTAGTAAAAATTGAGTCAATTTTTCTCTGTCTCAAATAGCCCTATATTGATTTAAGGTTTCCTCCGGTCCCTCGAGTTTCTCCTCGGCAGCCTCAAGTTTGTTCTAGAGGGCAGAGAGCCGATTGAAACATGTTGTGACGGTCTGATTTCCTTATTGCAGGTCAGATACGGCTTGGGTGAGCGAAAAAAGCTTGGCTCGATCAAGCTTGCCGTACATCTCTCGGATTGCCTCCCAAATCGCCTTCGAGTCTTCAGTTGGTGGAAGCCCAGCGGCCACCTCAAGAGCCAAACAGTTGCCGATCCACGTCCGCACGAGCTGTTTGCACCTGCGCCAGTGTCGCTGTGAGCATTTGTCAGTCGGGAAGGGTACGTTGCCGTCTATGAAGCCTTCTTTCTCCTTGGTCACCAGTGCCCGCCGAAGATCTCGAGCCCAGGTAGTGTAGTTTTCAGGTCCGGTAAGCTGCAAGGAAATGAGCCGTAGCTCAGGTCTGTCGCCCGGCGACATGTAGAATGGGTCACCAGATTCCGGCTGGCCGCCGCTGGCTGGAAAAATGAACGGCAGGTATCCAGGCTTTGTATTCAGGTAGCCGGGTCCTGCATTCGGGTAGGGATTCCCTCCCTAAGTCGTCGAAGATGCTTCGGGTCTCGGGCCTGTGCCTATCGAGCCTGTTCCAGTGCTTGAGAATCCTTCTCCATATGTTCCGTATGGAACCCACGACTGAGCTGGTCCATTCCCCACGGACCCTAAAAGGGAAACCACGGGACTGATGGCCATTGAGTTGGGCCGGAAACATTGACTGGAGCAAGTGTCGGGTTGGCAGTATGTTGAGCCGTCGAGTGGTCATCTTCAAAGGGGTCGACTATGGCTGGATTCCTGCTTTGAGGTGAGTTTGGACTTTCCTCAACTGAGATTTCTCCTTGATTATGCTTGGCCATGATGAATTCCTTTGCTTTTTTGTAGAAATTGATTTGTAAGAAGGGAACAGAGGCAATTCGAAGAATTTGGCGGAAGCTAGGTTGAAAAGTAAAGCTCTGATACCATGTCAGAAATGGAGGAATAGGCCAAGTACAAGAGAAGAAATCAAGGTTTTGTTGTATTTCTATATATCTGATTTACATTGTATGATGTCCTATTAATAATACATTAAATGTCTAACTAAAGAAAAAGAATATTCAACAAATCAAATCCAATCACAGATTGACATAAATAATAATCACAATCTTCTGTAATCTTGGATTGATTGATTATAATCTTCAGCTTGATTTGTGCATATCTTCAACACCTACAGATTTACTTATCCAACGAGAGAGACAAACCTTTTGGGTTTTTCTCGATTTTCTTTTGGTTTCCATGGACACCATCTCCCGATTGCTCTCTCTAAGTCCAGCTTGATTTGAGAATTTTGTGATGATCTGGTGCGATCAGCTCGGGTGAAAGCTTTAGAGTGGTGACTGTTGAATAGAACCAATGACGAGCCTGGTAACTCCCGTGCCGGCGGGCTAGCCCGAGCCATGAGAGCCCGATCCAGCCAATCCTCATATTCTTCTGTAAAAACCGTATTATTGTTGTGCTAGAGCAAAAATTTGGGCATAAGCTTCCACCAAATGATCACTTTTGCTCTCGAGCATACGTCTAGTTTCATGAACTCTCCCTCTCCCTAGCCTCACTTGCTCACACTTTTTTCATAGTGATGACTCATTCGGTGTGCCCCGCAGAGCCTGTTAAGTCTCTTCCCATAAATCGTTTCAATTTTCGCTCGCACCAATAACTTCTTACTTTCTGCTAGACGTTGTAAGGTGTATAGTGGCTCATGGACCAGTTAAAATGGGTTATAAACTTATCTCTTAACCCATATTTAATAGTTCGAATTGTTATGAGGTTTAGTTATTTAGTAAATAAGTAAAAAATGGACTTAGAATAATAAAGACCAAAATGATATGAGTTTTACTTGGGTTCATAACTTAAAGAGATCCCACCCACCTATACAACTATTTCTTGTCCTTACTCAATCTCATGCTCGCTTGCTCCCTCCACCTTCTCAACTTAGTTTGGGTGTAAGTTTTTCTAAATTGGATTAAGTATGGAAGTGTTTTAATAATGCAGGTCAGGTATGTATTATTTTGTATGTAAATTAGTTAAAACAGGTTAAATAGGTCAATTTACATTGGACCATTTTCTACTCAATCCATCCGTTTAACGGGTCTAGTGCTGGCTCACAAGACTCGTTCTGGTCCACTTAGGCCCACCAAGCCCATGGCACAAATGATGACCCAAGCGATTTCTTTGTAAGATTTGATGTTGTTTTAAATCATGGACGACCCCTCCGTGGCAAAGTTTTCTTTCCCTACGTATTCCTTCCTTTTCTGATGTTTGTTATGGCTTATAATTTAAGATAACTTGTTTTCTCCTTTTATTTAGATTCGATTTTGTAATGAAACTAGTAATAGGTGATTAAATATCGATGGCACAAGTTGCACGGGCCGGGATCAATTGCACCGATCAAAAGGACTCGATTGAAATGAAAACTTTCAAGTTAAACGGACTAGTTGGCTTTTTCCTTTTATCAACCATGGGCAGCATGAGAATTTTTAGGCTTTGTATCAGACTTAGTCCGGCCAGACCAAGCCTGATTCACTTTTTGTTTTAGTTAGATTATAGTTAAATTATGTGAAATAAATCGCAATTCACTTGTGTTGCTTAATATACAGTACAAATATTTATACAACATATTGCTTAACAAAAAAGATAAGGGAAAGATCTACGCAACATCTCTAGCTAATTCTAAGAGGTACACCAAATATCACGCTAACTAAAAAACAAAATGTAAATCCTAATCGATAATAAGAGATACATACAATATTAGAAAAACAAAAAAGTAGATTTTTAGCAATTCTTCCATAATATTATGGATTAAAACTGGCTTATTCGTACGCTTGATTCTGCTGCACAGACCAAGGGCGAGCATGGCAGAAAACAAGATGAGTTTGAAGCTTCTTGTCGACAAGAGAAACCAGACCATCCTCTTCGCCGAAGCCGGAAAGGACTTTGTGGATTTCCTTTTCCATGGTCTGGCTTTGCCAGTTGGAACCATTGTGAGTCTTCTCTCTAAAGCAGGTGTGGCCAGCGGCGTGCGCAATCTTTATGCGAGTGTCGAGAATATCAGTGACACATACATTGAACGTAGAGAGAAAGAGGCTCTGTTGAAGCCCAAGGCACGGAGCTCTGGTCCAGATGTTCTGCGCTCATTGTTGCCCGAAGCTCCGCCATTAGCGCCAATTAAATACTACACTTGCCATCATATTTCCGGTGTGCCCAGCGCTTCATGCAGTAGCTATGTGACGGATTCCCCTTCTACGAGATGTCCTGGTTGCAAAAATGTGATGAGCAAGAAACTGTCATGGCTCGCAGGACCAACTGCTGATGCGGCATCCTCTGCCAAATACCTAGTGGAAGGGGCGGGTACGTGAGAGACGTCGTCACATACGTGGTGATGGATGACCTGACTGTAAAGCCCATGTCCATCATCTCTTGCATTACACTGTTCAACAGGTTCAATGTGCACGAAATTGGGGATCTTGAAGAGATGGTGGTAGACTTTGCCTTGGACAAGGTAAGGCCAGCAAAAGTTGCTACCTCATACAAATATTTCGACCACATTTGAAATTCAACAATGAAATCTGATGGTTTGATTTTCAACTAGCGGTTGTATGTCATGTTCGGTACCATGGTAGGAGAGAATCACCGGTTCTAGAGCTACTAAGATGTTTGTATGAGATTGGAAGGCTTGATCCATTCCCATCACTATCTGGTGTTAGCTCATCAACTAAAAGCACATCAATGCTCAGGTATATGGAAGAAGAAACTAATGATTCCAATCTAGTTACAGGGATATATCCTATAAACACATCTCCAAGTCCCTGTATCAAGATGCTTTAACCCCATTGTCCACATTAATTCTTCAACTTACATGAGCAGGCCTTTCTAGAAGGCATTCAGAGTTATGATCAACTTCTGGTTATGTGAGCTATTGCAAGAGTTCTTTTACTATTTGCTCGAAACCTGAAGTATGCATTCTAAACTTGCGAAAAAAGCTGCCACGGTGTCTTTTCTCAAGTACCCCTTTTTATGTAACTTGTTTTGTGCCGTGTGATCTTTAATCAGGCCATAGAGCTGTTGAGCGCTTCATTACACTCCAAAACAGTTCTCACGGACATATTCAGCGAAGTTCTCACAGACAGATTCAACCGGGGAAGGCCTCAGTGAAATGCTACTCTTCAACTTTAGAAACTCTCTGTTCATATCGGCTTGCTGGGGTATTTTGTTCCTGCTACTTTGTAAGATGCTGATGAAGCTATTAAATCCGCCATGTGATATTAGGCTCTATTATGTATTACTAAGAAATTAGTTCTTGAGTGATTATTGATCTTTGGTATATGGTGCCTAAGACGTACGTTGCTTCTAATGTCCATATGCTTGTCATGCTGCACGAATGTGTTTTATGTGCATTGATCCATCCGGTTCAAGATATCGATCAATGTACTATTAACTGATATCCCGAACAAATTGAGAACATCTGTGAGATATGTGCGACAATCACATGATTAATAAGTAATCTACTGCTTTGCTCCAGACAAGCTATGGTCCATAAAACGAGGGATTGTAAGAGGCTTCCTGGAGACAAAGTGATAGACTTCTGCTAAGACGAGGTAAGGCCCGCAAGAATGGCGACTTCTTACAACTAATTTGACCACACTAGAAATTCAACAACGAAATATGAAAGTTATTTTGAATTGGTGGTTGTTGTGCCATGGCATTTGAGAATAACCGGTTCTAAAGCTGTTCCGATGTTCGTGTGAGATCAGAAGGCTTGATCCACCGATCATTATTTGGTTGACTCATCAACTAAGACCACACAATGCTTAGATATATGGAAGAAGAAACTAAAGATTCCTTTCTAATTACAGGGATATATTCATGAACACATCTCTGAGTCTTTGTATTAATATACTTTAACACCCGTTACTCACAATAATTCTCTAACTTACATGACCATACTTTTTCGAAGGCATATGGATTTACGATCAAGTTGTGATTGTGTGAGCTATAGTAAAAGTGCTATTACTGTTTGCTAGAAAACCTAAAGCACGCATTTGGTATGTCTTTTCTTTCGTGAGATGAGTAGGGCCAAGAATGATTCATCAAATGTCGCAAAATGTTGATAGGATTATTCTCAACACATCCTAGGGGGTTTCCTAAAAGTGTTGCTGGGGCTTTAGACCATATGTTATGTGTGTAAAAGTGTAGTGCTAAAACATATAAAGGCTCACACAGCATGTATATATCAAAACAATGCTTTTATATTCACCCACATAAACATACATTCCTACATCTCCCTATGACATAGATAGGTCAACAAACACTCCACCCCTTATAACTTCCAACCTATATCAATGTTTGACACTTCGTTCATGGACTAACCTTATTTTCTATGTAACTTTCACATGCGTTGCCACAAAAATCACGTTACCGTGAATCACCAATTACTTTGATTAATTATACACTCATGTTAGCTAGCGAATAAAGGCCGACTATAAGCGCTCCATATTCAGCTTGATTTTTTGAACATTTAAAGTCCAGCCTGAATTGGAATTTCGTTTTATGCCCCCTTAGAGACAATCAAAATCCCTACTCCCGATGCAGTAGATGTAGACGAACCACCAATACACAACAACCATAGATCAACTGTGCATAGCTTTCGCTTTGATAACACATGTATACTCTATAAGTGTTAACACCTAAATTTTAATGACCCGTTTAGTTATTTATCGCATTAAAAATTAGGGATTAATTTTAATCCCTACAAAAAAATTAATTAATTAATTGCATAGCATATAGTTTTAGGAGCATTTTTTACTTATTTATTTGCATTGGGCTAGTGACGGATGGCTTTAGTTTGGGGAATTTGAACTTTAATTTAACAAGTTGGACTAAGCCCATGAAGGGAACAAATTGGCCCAAGCTTGTATTCTGGAGGAAATATTACGAGCTTATTTTTGCAAGATTTGAAATTTGAAAAATCCTATTGCAATTTTGAATCTTTGACAGTTTTGAAAAAATTGGTAGAGAATATTCATTTTTGCAAAGGAAATCTAGAAGAGATGTGGAAAATAAATAGGAATATTGCGTGCGAAAAAGAAATCTTCACGGATGTTGATTTGAAAAAGAAATTAAAACCCTAATCCTTGGCCTATAAATTAGGGGGCTTTTTCTCTTGGTTTTCTAGGTCAAAAATTCAAAGCAAGAGAGAAAATTTCCTGCCTTCGTTTTAGGGTTTTAGGGGGGCCTTCTTCTTGATTTCAAAGTCAAAATTCAACAAAAAGCAAAAAAAGAAAAAAAAATCATTCTTTGGGCAGAGGGCTTTTTCTTTGATCGTTTTAGGGAAGAAGTACCATAAAATTAAAAAAAATTAAAAAAAATGAAAAGACCACCAAAAATCGCAAACTTTGTCCCAAGTGACACATTTACCTCAATTTTTTTTGTGACGTCAAAAACCCCAAATTTTCCAAATTGTGACACATTTACCCCCATCAAGGGCATTTTTGCCTTATTTTTTCTATTTTTCCTTATTTTTTCTTTATTTTTTCTTTTTATTATGCTTCTTCCCTTCGCTGAAAGTTGGCGCCCGGCGAGGGCCGCCCTCACCACCGTTCGGCGAGGGTCACCCTCGCTTGGGCTGGCTAGGACTGCCCTAGTCGGCATTGGGCGAGGGCCTCCCTCACCAAATCAAGTGAGGAGTGCCCTCACCCAACGCTGGTGAGGGCCGCCCTCGCCTGCGTAGGGCGAGGGCCTAGCAAGGGATGCCCTCGCTAGATCTGGTGAGGGCGCGAGGGAGGCCCTCGCTCGACACCGACGAGGGCAGCTCTCACTGAACGCCAACTTCCCTCCCCCGGCCAGCCGACGAAGGGAAGACAGAAGAAAAAAATTAAAAAGTAAAAGGACCAAAATGTCATATAATTTATGGTACATGTGTCACACAACAAAAGTTCAGGATTTTTGTGTCACAAAAAAAAAGTTTGGGGTAAATGTGTCACGGTTGGCAAAGTTCAGGGTTTTTCACGTCACAAAAAAAAAAGGTTTGGGATAAATATGTCATTTTGAGCAAAGTTTGAGGTTTTTCATGGTTTTTTCCCTAATAATAATAATAATAGTTCTTGAGGAAAAGTCAACAAAAGCAAAAGAGAGCAGAGAGAGGGCAGTGAGGGAGACGTGAACAAAGAGTGGGACGTGAGGGGATAGGGCGGCAAAACAGGGAAAGGAAAAAAGAAGAGAAAAGGAAAAAAAAGAGGAAAAGCAGGAGGGCTATTGTTCTTTTTGTCAGTTGAACTCCCTCACCTTCGAACCTCGGTGTCTCCCTCGGCTCGCCACCGCCGCTCTGCTTGCAACCCAGCATCACCGCGACTTGCAGCCGCCGCACTTCGCTCGCCGCATCTCTGAGCGACCCTTTGCGACGCTCCGCCCAACGTCACTTGCTGCGTTGCTATCACGACCCACCTCTGCTAGGCCATCGCCTGAGCTCCCCTACTACTGCAACATGCGCTTTCGGCACTGCTCCTGCTCCGCCTGACCTGTAGCCAATTCTCCGTCGCCACCGTCAGTAGCCGCTCAACTCCTCGCCACAACTCGACACCCACCACTGTTGTAGATCGCGACGCCAAGACCGGTTGTCGAGCTGCTTCGTTACCCGAGCCCTCCGCTCGTGCACTGCTGCTGCTCGAGTGTTGCTGCTACCCTAACACCATTAGGTTTGGAACTGAAGGCCGGCCCCCCTGTACGCCGCTCCAACCCGAAGCGACCCCACCACCAGCCACTGTCGCCGCTTCCACCCGCTGCTAGTTCCCTTGTCGAAGTTCCGAATAGCGACCCATCACCCTCGGTGAACCACCACAACAGCCCCTTGTCAAACCAAGCCGGGCCACGTCAAGCCGCCCTTGATTAAGTCGAATTTTGGAAAATTCAAAATTAGGAAGTTTTTTTTTTTTAGTTTTTTTTTTAAATTTATTTACTTTATTTTATTTTATTTTTTGTTTCTTTACTTGAAATATTCCTTGTTGTAAGATTGAGATTCTCAACATGAAGTGGCCTCTTAAATTAGGGATTGATTATCAGATTTTTGCGCCTCAAATCTAACTCGCAATCGCTTGGAAAATTGTCAATCCGATCTCACACTCAAGATTCGATTCACGATTTATTTAAAATTGACCAACCCGATTTCATGCGCAAGATATGGTTCGTCAATTTTTGGATCAATCGTATCTTGCTCTAATTTGCTGTCGTGTGTTTTGAGTCGATTTTGTTTTTGTAAAAAGGAAAAATCCAAAAAATATTTGAATTAGGATTAGGTTTATCATCTTAGGGTTATCTTGCATATTTAGGATAGGAAATTTATTTCGAATTTTTAAAAGTAAAAATCCAAAAAAGATGCATTCATTTAGGATGTTTTTTTTTTTTGAATTGCACGTTTAATTATTTGGCAATTTTAATTTTGAATTTCATAAAAAGAAAAAGAAAAAAATTAGATTAGAACATTCTTTGCACATCATTGCATGTTGGGATAAGATTGCATGTTTAATTTTTTAATTAATTATAGGTTTAGATAATTTTTCCTAATTAAGATAATATCTTAGTTTAAATTAAGATTTGGCCTAACCCGATTCTTAATATAAGTCGGATGATATCTTAGCCTACATAGATCATTTTTGTACTTTTCTAATTTAGAATTTCATGGAAAAAATAAAAAAAAAATTGTCTTAGAATAAATCAATTTCATTCTTTAGGATATACCGCATGCTTATATTCTATTTACGTCATATAGATTAGGTCATATTGTCAGGTCATATCATTTCATGTTAGATAGTAGAATGCATTGCATAAAGCATGATTTTCATTAAATGAGTGAAAACAAAAAGAAATTGCATGTTAATTAGAAATCATATTTAGGAATGTCAATGTGAATTCTAATTTATCACTATAGATGCTTTCATTGTTATGAGGTAAATCCTGCAAATTATTCATTATTTTTTTATGTTAAATTGGTGGTTTGCACACCCACATAAACACTCACATGTTAGGGGGTGAATTAAAATTAATTCAAGCTACTTGCAAAACATTTTTTCGAAATAAAAGAAAAATGTACCAAAAGGGCATTAGTGAAAGCTAGCGTAATCATGTCCCCGAGCTCACAAATCTTTGGTTCGTAGAAGTAAAGTAAATATCACATTTTTTTACTTGGGTTTCTAATCGACCCACCGAAAATAGATTAATGGTAACTCCTAATTTAAAAATCAATGGCATGTTAAGAACTTGAACCTAATTCACAAATTGGTATGGGCTTGAGAGAGCCTGAGCTAAGTTTAGGCTTAATAATCCATTAATCAAATCCTAGATGGTTCACCCGAAATTTTGGTCGTGACAGCTTGGCGACTTCGCTGGAGACTTGAGTTAAAACTCTTAATGAATTTAAGCCAATTTTTCTTTTCTTTTGAAAAATGTTTTTGTTTGGCAACGAGAATTCCAAGTACTCCCCTAACATTTAAGGTGTCAAATGTTTTTGCAAAATGGGAGATATAAGGAGAAGTGTTTATTAACCTTTGTTTTGTTGGGAGGTGTAGGAATGTGTTGACACCTAAATTTTTGGGGTTGATTTTTTTTAAAAAAAAAAAGGTAAAAAAACACACATGGCATATAGTTTAGAAACATTTTATTTTCATTTTGTTTTATTTTATTTTAGGCCACCGGTGAAGGAAAGATTTTTCACATATTCTATTCAGATTTTTTGTATTTTTAGGTAATATACACTAAGGGGTGTATTTTGTGCAAAGAAGGAATTTTTCTGGATAAAATATGCGAGAAATACAAAAGGGAATATTGCACGAGGTGTGTATATTCCAACAATATATATCACAAAGATACATTTTTTGGACCAATAAAATACCTCGTGTGCAAAGGAAAGTGGGGGTTCTTTTTCGGTTGGGTAAAAAAGAACACAAAAAAAGTAGAAAGTGAAAAGTAAGTGACGTGAGAGAGAGAGAAAGTAAAAGAGGGGGAAACCCTAAG
The DNA here is from genome assembly GCA_016097545.1 of Eucalyptus victrix. NCBI lineage: Eukaryota > Viridiplantae > Streptophyta > Magnoliopsida > Myrtales > Myrtaceae > Eucalyptus > Eucalyptus victrix. The sequence continues at coordinate 24,397,746 of CM027844.1, forward strand.
CGGGGGACTATTCATCTTCCCTGAGGGTCCCTCGACCCCGCTGGCACCGCACCAGCACCGTATCTCCGTCCGCAAGCCCTGACGCCCAAAACTCGTGCCCCCCCTCGGACGTTCTGCCGCCGCATCTCCGTTCGCAAGCCCCGGTGCCTGTCGACCCAACAGATCAGTCCCGTCGCCTGCAACTCCCAGATCCGGCAACGATCTAACGTTTCTGGCGCCCCGCCGTCGTTGATTTGCTGCATCAACCGCGATCCGCTGCACCGGAGTTGCTCCCCGACGTCGTTGCTCTAGATCAGCCCACAACTACCCAGAACCGCCTTGCCGGAATGCATCAAAACCTCTGCTCCGCCCGCCGGTCTCGTTGCTCCACCCACGACACCACCCACCGGTCTCGTTGTGCATCCCCGACGCCGCCTCTGCCTTGCTTCTGCCTACACTCGGAGTTCCTCGCCTGCGACGTCCGCACCTATACCCTCGACGCTCCCAGATCCGACGCCGCCGATCTGCGACGCCCGCACCTAGATCCGACGTCAACCCCTCACCAGATCGGCCAGTTGCTTTGTTTAAAAAAAAAAACAAAAAGAAAAATTAGGTAGTTTTTTCTTTTATTTATTTATCTTATTTCATTTTTATTATTTTCGTTATTTTACTTTATTTGTACTTTTTAGTGTAATTATCCCTTTATGTGAAATTGAAATTGCATGATATGAAATTACCTTGAAATTAGTGATTGTCAATCCGATTTTCGCACTCGAAATCCGACTCGCAATTACTTAAAAAATCGCTAATCCAATCTCCCGCCCGAGATTCGATTCGTGATTTATGTGAAATTGGCCAACCTGATCTCATGCACGAGATATGGTTCGCCAATTTGGATATCAATATTGCTTGATTTGTTGTGGTGTTACTTAAATTACTTTTCTTAAAAAAAATATAAAAAAAATGTAGTTTTAGGGTTTGCATGTTTAATTTAGGTTGCTAGCCTTTTATAATTTGGATTGCATGTTTAATTATTTGGCAATTATTAATTTCGAAATTAAAAAAAAAATAAAAAAATCGTCATACATATGTCATGTAGAGTTATGGCATCTTTTTGTACATCATTGCATATTAGGTAAAATTGCACTTAGTTTAATTCTAGATAATAATTTTCTTAATTTATTATAAGTTTAGATATTAGATAGATTGCATCTTAGGATTATTTGGGTTAAGATAATATTTGAGTTTAAATTAGGATTTCGTTCAACCTAATTCCTAATACAAATTGAATAGAATCTTAATCTAATTAGATAATTTTCACAATTTATCTAATTCCAAATTTCATGAAAAAATACAAAAAAAAAATGTCTTAGAATAAATTAGTTGCATTCTCTAGGATAGATTGCATTTTTAGAAAAATATAAAATTTAATGTAAATGTCATATAGGATTAGATTCATGAAATGCACGTCATTTAGAGATTGTTATTAGGTCCGTTTAATTAAAAATTGCATGTCATTAGAATTAGGTCATTTATTTATATTGCATTGCATGTTGCATGATTTTCATTAAATAAGTGAAAGAGGAAAAAAAACAAACAATTGTGTGTTAATTAGAAGTCATATCTAGGTTTGATGTGAATTCTGATTTAACATTGCAGATGTTTTTTGTTGCTTTGAGGTAAGTTCTGTAATTTATTCATCGCTTTCTTGGGTGTTAAATTGGTGGTTTGCGCAATCGCATGATTGCCTTACATGTTAGGGAAATAGATTTAAAATCAATTTAAGCTGCTTACAAAAGCATTTTTGAAAATAAAAGAATGATATAGAAAGAGCATTAGAGAAATTTAGTGTAACCAAGTCCTCATACCTAGGATCTCTGGTTCGTAAGAGTAAAGTAAATTTCCCACTACTTTACTTGGGTTTTTAATCGACCCACTAAAAATAAATTAGTGGCAACTCCTAGTTGAAAAATAATTGCATGTTAAGAACTTGAACCTAAGTCGCAAATTAGTATGGGCTTGGGAGGGCTCGAGTTAAGTCTAGGCTTAGCAATCCATTAGCCAAACCTTAGGCAGTTCACATGCCGAAAATTTGGTCGCGACAGCTTGGGGCGCATTTGGTAATATTTCTGTTTAAAAATTATTCCAGGAAATAGAAATAAAAAAATGTTTATGTTCCGGAAAACAATTTTTGAATAAAAAACATGTTTGGTAAACTTGTTCCGGAATAAAAAATGAAAAAAACACGTTTGGTAAATTTGTATAATTTTTTATTTCTTTTAATTTTTTTAATATTTTAATATTTTTATTTTATTTTTCTTATTTTCTTATTTATTTTTCCTCTTTTTTCTTTTTTCTTTTTCTTTTTTCTTCTTTTGGCCGGTTGTTGACCTTGGCCATGGCCGATGAGGGCCGGTGGCCTCGCCTAGCCATGGCGAGGCTCGCTGGCCCCCGGCGAGGCCGAGCTCGCCCAGTGGCCAGCGAGGCTCGGCGTCGCCGACCTAGCAGTGGCCCGGTGAGGCCGAGCCTCGCCGGCCACTAGGAGAGCTCGGCCTCACCGGATCTGGGCGAGATCAAGCTCCCCCAGCCCAGCGCAAGGTCGACCTCACCAGGGGCTGGCGACACTTGGCCTAGCCAGGGGCCGGCAACGCTCTAGCGAGGTCGTCGGCCCTCGACGGCTGGTTGCCGGCTATGGCTGAAGCCGGTGACCGGCCAAAGAAAAAAGAAGAAGAAAAGGAGAAGGAAAAAAAAAGAGAAGAAAATGGAATAGAGAGAAAAATTATTCATAAATTTTCTTCTAGAAACAAGAAACAACTTTTTTTTGTTTCTTGTTTCCATTCCGTATGTGTTTCGGGAACAAAAAAATAATTTTGGAACAAAAACGTAAACAAACGCGTTTCTGTTTCTTTTTTGTGCCCAAGAATAAAAAAACAAAAATTTGTGTTCTTAGGAACATAAACACATTTTAACAAACAGGTCCTTGGCGACTCCATTGGGGACTTGAGTTAATACTCTTAGTGGACTTAGGCCAATTTAAAAAAAAAAATGTTTTTGCTTGGCAGCAAGGATCTCAGGTACGTCCTTAACATTTAGGTGTTAAATGTTTTTGAAGATTGTGAGGTATAAAGAGAGTAGTGATTGTTAACCCTTGTCTTGCAGGTTGAAGTTAAGAATAAATGCTTTAAATTCAAGTTATTGAAGTGTTGTGTGATTTAAATTGTTGTGTATACCTTGCATTTTGTACTACACTCTTGCACACACAACCTGCCGCTGGACCTAGGCCGCATAGAATCATTTAGGATACCACTCCGATCGCATGCTCGCAGTACGAGTCGCCCATCTCAATCCCGAAGTTTCTTTCATGATGTCAAGAGTACCCACCTTGGTCTGCATGCCCGCAACCCGAGTCGGCTCTTTGACCAAGCTAGAGTCATGAGGGCCCGACATAGTCTACAAGCCCGTGGCTAGTTTGATCATCCTTGTGGCTCCATCTTGATAAGCCTTATAGATTAGAAATCGAGCCACTTACTATGCGCATGTCTATGTGATTGCCCATCATTGGTAAAGTAAGTTCTCTAAATTTTTGGCCTTCGCAATTTGCTTACTTCATCACATTATTTTGTCGGTCCATGGCATTAGGATTGTCCTAAGTCTTGATCAATATATAATGGAGACACCGGACATTCGAATTATTCTCCCTTCAAAGGAAGAGCTTAGCACTTGGTGGGACAAGTTAGATCAAGATGGCCGTCAGTTCGTAGACTCACATATTGGTCGACCACTTCCACTGCTATGTATCAACATCCATGGTGGCCTCGTCCAAGCACTCGCCCACTGTTGGTGCCCTGAGACTTTTACCTTTATCTTCGACGGTAAAAATGAGCTCACTCCCACCTTGGAAGAGTATATAGCATTGTCATAGGAAAGTCCTTGAAAGCTGAATTGATTAGTCCGCCTATCGGAATAGATCCTGTTATGGCATTATTTGATTTTCTGAGAATTAAGGAAGACGATATAAGAAAGGTTTTAAAGGCTCATTGCAATACATGTCCTTTATTCGTCTTGAAAGAATGTTTTGAAAAAGGCACCTCATTTCAAATGTGTAAGATTTTCCTTTTAGCTTTCTTCGGGTTTGTAGTATTTCTTTACTGCAAGAATGCTATTAACCCTTCGATTACTCAATTAGTTAGACAAGTGTTGGAAGAAAAAAAATTTGTAAACAATGTCCTGACTGAAACTTTTCTTTCTATCACTTGATTCAAAGGAGGTGGTGATAAGACTCTCCATTCCTCTCCTGAGGTTTTGCAAATTTGGTTCCTTTCTCATATAAAGGGTTTTGGTGGTCTAATGACTATAAATGATGTTAGTAATTCTAATCACTCTATTATGAGATTTGAGAACAACCAAAAACATGCACCGGATTATCATTATTCTAGGTGGCTAGCTTTCATGAAAAAACCAACTTCCAAAGGTTTCCTATGGCATGCTAAATGGTTCCAAGTTCGAGTGGCGAGACTCTCGTGTGGAGGAGTTGGCCTAATCCCTCTATTGGGATTCACTGGAGCATTGGAGTACTATCCGACTAGAGTGACTCGTTAGTATCAAGTCGTGCAAGAGTTTCCCCCAATGTTACAAGCGGAACCACTCCAAGTTAGCTTCGTTGATGGAAGCCGAGGCCATGAAGATTCCATTCTCACTATCAAATCGATGAGGGACATGTGCCATCCACAAAAGCTTAAATGGCCCGAGGAAGAGTTGAAGGGTAAAGAAAGGAAGTACTATGCCTCGACTAAATACATTCAACAACACAAGATTCCTAAGGAGCTGCTTCCAAAGATACCAAAGGTGCCGTTGAAGATCACCAATCGTGCTGAGAATAAACGCTTCAAAAGAGTTGCTGAAAAAGCTCAAGAGGAGAATAAACGATTGCGTCGAATGGTGTCCTGAGTGTATATTGATCAAGCCAAATGAAATGCTTGAATCAATCTTTCTATTTTCATTTTTAGATTAATGTTTAGGAAGTTGAGTCATTTACTTTCCTAGTTCATTTGTTTAGGACATTTCGAGTTTCTATTTTGATAGGCTTGTCAAAAGCTCCATTGATGAATAAAAGTTCTAGAATATTTCCAGGGATCGGCGTATTTTCATATAAGATACTTATTTGTGTTCATTTCTTAAATTTAGGTGATAACGGATCCTCCACACTCTCCCATCATCACGCGATTAAGAGCTAGAATGGCTGATCAAACTGAAATGCAACGATCGCATCTCCACTATGGAGGAACAACTTCGATAGTTAACCACCTCTATGCAGCTACTGACAACTCAGATTCAATCCCTCCTAGCGAATCCCACCCCTGCACCTGCTCTTCCAAAGATAATGTCTCGAGGCAGGCAAACGAGGCCCAAATGGGTGATGACAACATCCCTGACCTGGAAGATGACCCTTCGCCGACCAATGTGCAAAAGCCTAAGCTTAATAATGTCTCTAAGGCGGAGCAAGATGAATGCTTCGTGAAATTGGAAGAAAAGCTAAAACAATTGCAGGAGTCACAGAGTTCACTCTCGTTTGACTTGTCCGTGTACAAGAAAGTCAAGATGCCAATGAAGTTCAAAATGCCGGATTTTGAGAAACACGATGGTACTTCCGACCCAAAAGCTCATCTTCAGATGTACCATGTGCATATGGCTCAATATGTCAAGAATGAGCCCCTCATGATCCAATCATTCCATGCCAGTTTAACTGGGCCTGCACTAAACTGGTATGTCATGAAAAATGTGAGCCTTCTCGACACTTGGAATGAAGTGGCCAACGCATTTCTCAAGCAATACAAGTTCAACATGGATATTGCACCTTCTCGAGAGGATCTTGAGAGGATGGAGAAGAAGATGAGCAAATCATTTAAAGAGTATGTCGTGAGATGGTGAAATCTGGTAGCTCAAATCACTCCCGAGCCTACTGACAAGGAGTTGATGAAGTTGTTTGTCAAGACTCTCCTGTTTGAATTCCGTAACCGAATGGCCAGCATGTACGTTGAGAGCTTCAATCAACTTATTCTTGTGGGAGAACAAATCGAGATGGGGATAAGGGAAGGATAGTTTACTGAACCATCGAGTAAGAGATTCTCTGCCAAGAAGGGAAGGAAGCTGCTGTAGACGTAAATGTGGCTTATGGCCAAGAAAGTACCAATCGAGCCCCGTCTATCCAAACGAATCAAAGGCAACAACAAACTGCTAGCCGTCAACCATTTGCCCAAGCAAGAAGGCAATTCACTCCTCTCCCTAGATCTCCATCCCAAGTGTTGGCTATCCTAAGAAAGAAATGTTTGCTTACTAATGAACTGAAGCGTCCTAATCATGAAAACATCCGAGGCTATGACTCGATGAAGAAGTGTGATTACCATAGCGGTGAACTGGGGCATTCAACTGATGAATGTTTCACTCTCAAGCATAAGATCCAAAACCTTTAGGACACGAAGGCCTTCTCATTTCAAACTGCTAGGCCGAATGTCCAAAAGAATTCGCTGCCAGAACATGAAGGTACAGTCAATGCTATCTTAGAGCCTAAAGTCGGTTGGATCAATAACTCAAAGGTGCACGTGGTAGATGCTTACAATAGGCTGGTGAGAGCTGGAAATTATCCAGATCAGGAGGATGTTCCTCTATCATTGATGAAGGAAAGAGTCACCAGGATGGTGGTTGACGACATCATCGTCTATACTGACCATAACTACATAGTTGCAACTATTTCCCCCATCATTATCAATTGGGAGGAGGAGCAAGCTACGCTCAATTCTGATAAGGAAGAAGTTGATCATTCACTCGTGGACATGCCCCCACTTGAAGATGCATCCGATGATGAGATAGTGATTGAAATGCCTCAATCGTATGAATATGTCAACAATAAGGCAATCCCTTGGTCCTATGATGTAGATGTTGACCTCATTACAAGGTTTGGTCGGACTTATCCTCAAGCCAATGCTCAACCCACGAAACTTGTCACCAATGAAGAGGCTAAGGAGTTTCTGGCCATGATCAAAGCAAGCGAGTATAATGTGGTCGAACAGCTATGAAAGATGCCTGCCCAAATTTCTTTGCTCAAACTCTTGCTTACATCCCCTGTGCATCAAAAGTCGCTGATGAAGGTGTTGAATGAAATTTGTATACCTGAAACGGTCAAGGCGAACAAGCTGCAAGATTTTGTGGGATCAATCCTTATCAAGGATATGATCACCTTTTCTGATGAGGAATTCCCTCTTGAGCGTAGGGGGCATAACAAGGCACTCTATATATCTGTCAAACATAAGGCTTCTCATGTGTCCCAAGTACTCATTGATAATGAGTTCGCCCTGAACATATGTCCACTGGCTACTCTTCATCGCCTCAAGGTGGAGCCATCCAAGATACATGCTGCAAAGACTTCTGTCCGAGCTTTTGATGGTACGAAGGAGGTGCTTGGGGAGATTCACCTCGATGTGCAGATAGGGCTGGTGGTTTTCAACGTTCCTTTCCAGGTAATGGATATCCCTATTGCCTTTAATTTTCTCTTGGGTCGTCCCTAGATTCATATTGCTGGAGCTGTATCGTCAAGTCGGCATCAAGCTGTGAAGTTCGTGATCAAGGGGAAACTGGTCACTGTTTATGGCGAAGAGGATCACCGAATTTACCATGAGATGGCTATCTCTTATATAGAGCCAGACTCCCAGTTCGAGTCGAGTTACAACTCATTTGAGTTGGTGTCCACCATACATGCATCTCGAGACTCACCGCCACCCACTCCTGAAGTTTCAAATGCTGCCCTTATGGTGGGAAGGATGATGGTTGTGAATGGTTTTATTCCTGGTAGTGGCCTTGGAATAAATGGTCAGGGGATTCGAAACCCCATTGAAACCCCTCAAAGGTCCCGTGCTGCTGGATTAGGATACCATGGAGAGGTGGGGAAAGTTCTGGAGGACGAAGACAGGAAAGGCGGAACTCACCACCTAACCAAGGGCGAGGAAGGCAAAACCCATTACCCTCAAATATTCGTAAGAAATTCCCTGGTCCTCCAATAATGATGCAGGATGAAGCAGAAATAATGGACACCCTGGGGCAGCCAAGTGAAAAATTCAACTATTTGGTGAAGTATTCGGCTCCTCCTGGTTTCTACATTGATCCTCGTGACATTGTCCCAAATAGATGGGGTGGCATGGATGATTCGACACCCCCAGAGACAGAAAACCCCAAAGATGCATTGGAAGGAATCACTTGTCTCTTCGATGACATCTTCATAGGGACCATTGATGAAGGACCTCCGGAGGAGATGGGCTCTGGGCCACAAGAGTAACTCATTTACTGCTTTCTCACATTCCCACATTCCCATGTGCGGGAATTTTTATCGCTTTCTATGGCTTGTTTTTGACTTCTTCTTTTTAGGGCTTGAAAATCACATTTCCATTCAATAAATGTAATTGATTGATGAATATCAATAAAATTACAAGTTTTATTTTGAGGGCATGATAAGGTACACCAAACTAGCCCGGTGATGATATCCAGCCGATAAAAAAAAATTTCAAGGAGAATTAAGGCCTGGCCTTCATCATGCTTTCTCATGTCAAAATATTTCCAAAAAAAAAATGTTTTTGCCAAGATTCTTTTTTAAAGAAATAAAAAAACAAAAAAATATAGATTACTTTGTTTGTCTTTTTGATTTATCTACTTCATATTTTAGGAACAATCTTACAGTGCACAAATGTGCGGAAATGGTCCAATCCAATACAACAAATGCATATATTGACGATCTCGAAGATTCCATTGCGGTGCAGCGTAGCTGGGAACAACATGAAAAAGCCAAGGCCCTAACATCCGAGTAGACTGTCACTATTAATTTAGGTGACACTGAAGAGGCCAAGGAGGTGAAAATTGGGGCGAATCTCCTTGAAGACGAGGCCGAGCTCTTAATCCAACTACTGAAGGAATGTCAGGATGTCTTTGCATGGACCTATGCTAACATACCAGGTTTAGACCCATCAATTGTCAAGCATTACTTACCTACTAATCCGGGCGTGCCACCTAAGAAGCAGAGGCTGCGGAGAACTAAGCCTGAACTCTCGAAGAAGATAGAGAAAGAGGTGATGAAGCTTTTGAAGGTTGGATTCATTGAAGTCTCACAATACCCTGAATGGGTGGCTAACATTGTGCCGGTGATGAAGAAAGATGGTCGAGTTTGAGTTTGTGTCGACTATCGAGATTTGAACCAGGCAAGCCTAAAAGATGATTTCCCACTGTCTCACATTGATGTCCTTGTGGATAGTACTGCCGGATTCGAACTATTCTCGTTTATGGATGGGTTTTCTGGGTACAATCAGATAAGGATGAAGGAAGAAGACAAGGAGAAAACTGCATTTATCACCCCGTGGGGGACCTTCCACTACAAAGTCATGCCCTTCGGACTCAAGAATGCAGGGGCAACTTACTAGCGAGCCATAGTAACACTATTTCATGATATGATGCATCAAGAGATTGAAGCTTACGTTGATGATATGATTGTAAAGACTCGGCCATGAAGAAGTCATGTGTGAAACACTGAAGAAGTTGTTTGACCGACTCCATGAATTCAAGCTTCGACTAAATCTTGCCAAATGTGTGTTCGGGGCAACATCCGGTAAATTACTCGGATTCATCGTAAGTAGTAAGGGGATTGAGATTGACCCATCCAAGGCTAAGGCCATATGCGAGTTGCAACATCCATCAATAGTGAAAGAAGTTCTAAGCCTTTTGGGAAGATTGAATTACATAGCTCGATTCATTTCCCAACTCTCTGAAACTGCCAAGCCATTCTTCAAGCTCCTAAAGAAGAATGCACAAGTCAACTGGGATGATGAGTGTCAAAAAGTGTTCGACAAGCTAAAGCAGTACTTGATGAATCCACCAGTTCTTATCCCACCCTTGCCGGGGCATCCCTTGATGCTCTACCTCACCATTCATAGTGAGTCATTGGGTGCGATGTTGGCTCAGGAAAGTCCTATTGATAAAAAAGAACGAGCCATTTACTATCTGAGTAAAAATTCCACTATATCAGAGTTGAAGTATTCTAATGTTGAAAAGACTTGTGCCGCATTGGCGTGGGTATTGCATAGATTGCGACACAATACACGCTGCATTACCAGATGTTCCTTGTGACTGAGAACGACCCCATCAAGTACTTACTTGATCAACCAGCTCTGGTGGGGAAGTTAGCCAAATGGAAAATTTTGATTTCCGAATTTGATGTGCAATTCATGCCACAAAAGTTGATTAATGGTCAAGTGATCGCTGATCTATTGGCCGAAAATTTAGGAGTCTCTAATGATGATGATAGTTTCTTAGATGACCGTGTCTTGAGTGTAAATGAAGAATCATGGAAGATGTTCTTTGATGGAGCTATAAACTTGTCTAGTTCTAGTATTGGGGCAGTTATGATATCCCTAGATGGACAACACTATCCGGTAGTTGCAAAATTGATATTCCCATGCACTAACAATGTGGCCGAGTATGAGGCTTGCATCCTCGGACTTCAAGCCGCAATCGAGATGGGTGTGGCCAAGTTAATGGTATTCGGAGATTCAGCACTGATCATATTGCAAACTGGAGGTGAGTGGAAGACCAAGGATGCCAAGTTGCTCCCGTACCACGAGTATTTAGAAGGTCTCATGAAGGAATTTGAAGAAATTTCATTCGAATACTTGCTAAGGTCTCACAATCAACTTGCCGATGCACTCGCGACTTTGTCATCTATGTTACAAGTCACCGACGGGTTAGAGCAATTGAAAATAGAGGTTTTGCCGAAACCAGCTTATTGTATTATCATAACTGAAGAACCTGATGGAAAACCACGGTATTATGATATCATGAACTACATTAAAAGGCAGGAATTTCCCAAAGGAAGCACTCCGGCTGATAGGAAGTACATCACGAAGATGGCCTCAAAATCCTTCATCAATGGCGAGAATTTGTACAAGAGATCTTATGATTTAGTCTTATTGTGGTGTATGGATGCAACCGAAGCCACTCAAATCATGCAAGAAGTGCACGAAAGAATATGTGGCTTTCATATGAATGGGCACATGATGGCTAAGAAGATTATGAGATTAGGCTACTATTGGCTCACACTAGAAAGTGACTGCATCAAGCACGTACGAAGTTGTCACCACGGCCAAATTCATGGTGATAAAATAAACGTTCCTCCAACTGAGTTGCACCAGTTTTCCAAGCCATGGCCCTTCTCAATGTGGGGCATTGATATAATTGGCCCAATAAATCCTAAGGCTTCAAATGGGCATCGATTCATCTTGGTGGCAATAGACTACTTCTCCAAATGGATCGAAGCTATATCCTTTGCAAGCGTCACCGCCCGCAATGTTGTGAAGTTCATCAAATGTGACATAATTGCTCGCTATGGCATTCCTGAAGCAATCGTCTCCGACAATGGGATGAACTTGAACAATAAACTTGTTGATGAATTGTTCAGCGAGTTCAGGATCAAGCATTTGAATTCGTCCCCTTACTGCCCTTAAATGAACGGGGTTGTTGAAGTGGCCAATAAAAACATTAAGAAGATCTTGGCTAAGACCGCCAAGAATTATCGAGATTGGCATGACAGGTTACCTTTTGCACTAATGGCATACCAAACATCCATCCACACTTCTATTGGGGCAACCCCTTTTGCTCTGGTGTACGGCGTGGAAGCAATTTTACCCGTGGAGGTGGAGATTCCTTCTCTAAGAGTTTTATCCCAAGTGGAGTTGTCTGAGACTGAATGGGTGCAACAAAGACTTGAGCAGTTAAACTTGATAGATAAAAAAAAAAAGACTCTTTGCCATGGCCAAACTTATTAGCATAGAGTGGCCAGATCCTTCAATCGAAAGATACAATCGAGACATTTTGAGATAAATGATCTTGTTCTGAGAAAGCTGTTGTCGATTTTTCCAGATCCTGAGGGCAAGTTCGCTCCAAATTATGGCGGCCCATATGTGGTGAAGAAGGTACTTCCTAGAGGTGCCCTGATCTTGGCAAAGATAGATGGTCGTGAGTTTTCTACTCCAGTCAATACTGATGCTGTCAAGAAGTATTATCCATGATAGAATTTGCCATGTCTTGTCTTGAACTACAAGTATTTTATGATGAATAAGATGCCTCAACTAGTTGAATTGTTCAAATTTGTCATAAATCTTGCATTTTTCTTCCTTGATGAATCGTGTGAGATAAATTGAATGTGTCAAATGGGATACCTTGGAATGATGAAAGGCAAGCCTTATTCTATACACTATCCCATACACTAATCCTTGGTGAGTTGTGTGGAGAAATTCCATGCCCTCAAGGAAAAAGGTGATATCGCAAATGGCACATCAATTGAGGTGATGAGAGGTAGTTTCTTCTTTTACGCAAAACACTACGTGTATACCCATTGTTTAGCCCTTTGAGCCCACACACATGAAGAGCTTTTTAAATTATCCCTGTCAAGGATCATCCCACACTATGACAAATTTGAAATGAATGGTAGGAATTTTCTTACTTACACTTGCATCAATCTTCGAGTATTGCTTTCGTAGCGTAACTTGTACGATAATTGAAGTGCCTTAGGATGATGAAGAGCGGTCATTTCTCTATCCTATACACTTTTATCCAATGCATAGCCCACCTGAGCTTATGAATTCATTTCATATTAAACCCAGTTGGTGATTATCCCCCACACTAGGGCAAGACAAAAACATTCAAGTAGCATGAACTAGAATGCTGACAAAATGGAGACTCTGTTCAAGGAAAATAAGTGCAAAAAAATGGGGCATGAAAAAGCAGTGTGCCTAGTAAAAGTAATGCCAATGCCCAAAAGAGAATAAAAAAAATCAAACTCTCAATATAATGAGTCGTATCCCCAAAAATGCGGTACTAAAACTCAAATGTTGTTATCAATGGAGATTTGATGAGGAAAAATCTTCGATAGTGGAGAAGGAAAGTGGTGGAAATGTCAAGATGATCACCAACTTTGACCCTCTAAACACTTTTTGAGCCTAATAATCCTTTCATTTCATAGCCCATGAACCAAGCCTACGTTACATCCCTTGCAAAGTCTCTTCAGATTAGGGCACTTGAATTAACGCAAGAGTTTACATGCTTTAAAGCATCGCTTAAAGAAGTGTGAGTAAAATAATTTCTGCCTCATTTCGTGTGTTTCTTGACTTGTAAATCCCAAGACAATTGTGAAATGTCATCTTTCAATAACTTCGACTCAAAGAGTCCCCCTTGTTAAGCCATTGACGAAGCCAATAGTACGGTCCCTGTTAAAGACCCTTTAGATTGGTAAGATCGTACTACTTGTGAGATTACTCAAACCCTTGTTTGGCATGATGATGGTGAGATAGAATGATTGTCCAGATCCTCCATCAAAGGTCACGATAAAACAACCCCTTTTAAAGAGGATGAGTGAAAAGTCCTTTCAAACTGAAGAATCCCTCATTTGACACATCCATGACATTCATATGTTCAAATTAGAATCATCTTTCAAAATCATTCCTATTGGAACTAGGATGATGCATGGTTGACAGAAATCATTACGCATGAACCTTACTTGAATTAATGCATGTTGCCTCTCCTACAATCATGTTTTGTAGGAGACATATCCCTAAGGAACAAAGATGTCACCAGATAAGTATATCTCTATTCATACCTTAAATACTTGTCATTGCACAGGTATTCCCCTTTTGATTACATTGACACTCAATTGAGTTGTCTTCAAAGATTTTTCTCCAGATTCAGTCTAATTAAGGCGACCAAAGAAAGGTTCGGGTCCTGGTCAAATGATGTATGCTGCAACGCTGGGCGACCGAAGAATGATTCGGGTCCTAACCAAGCAAAACCTCCGTTTAAGCGACCGTAGAATGGTGCGGGTCCTAAACAACATTTATTGCTCTAACAGGCGACTGTAGAATGGTATGGGTCCTCGACACCACCCATTCCTTATTCAGGCAACCGTAGAATAGTACGGGTTCTCGAAAGTGAATCCCCGTTTAGGCGACTGTAGAATGGTACGAGTCCTAGACAGCACCTATTTCCCCATTCAAGCGATCGTAGAATGGTACAGGTCCTCGAAAGGCAAATCTCCGTTTAGGCGACCGTAGAATGATATGAGTCTTAGATAACCAAACACTGTCATACTGGGCGACCGTAAAATGGTACTGGTCTTAGGAAAGCAATCTCTTCATAAAGTCATGTTACTATTCTAGGCGACTGTAGAATGGTACGGTAGAATGGTACAAGTCCTGGACATGTAACACCAACTACCTTGAACTACTCTATCCTCATTGAAGGTAAGTTATTCTAGGTAGGTTCATTTATCATTTACATTAGCATTTCCATGCATCATATAAATTGCATTTAGAAATGGAATTCATTTTCCAAACAAAAAAAATCATTCATTGCATGTACATGATCAAAATTTAGGTCTCAATTTATCTTTGAAGGCAACCTCTGCGAGCTCACCTTCAAAGATGGGCAGCTGTTGACATCTAAATTTTTGGGGTTGATTTTTAGAAAAAAAAAGTAAAAAAAAAAAAAAACACGTGGCATATAGTATAGAAACATTTTATTTTCATTTTGTTTTGTTTTATTTTAGGCTGCTGGTGAAGGGAAAATTTTTCACATATTCTATTAAGATTTTTCATATTTTTAGGTAATATACACTTAGGGGTGTATTTTGTGCAAAGAGGGAATTTTTCTGGATAAAATATGCGAGAAATACAAAAGGGAATATTGCACAAGGTGTGTATATTCCAACGATATATATCACGAAGATACATTTTTTGGACCTATAAAATACCTCGCATGCAAAGGAAAGTGGGAGTTCTTTTCAGTTGGGTAAAAAAGAAGACAAAAAAGTAAAAAGTGAAAAGTGAGTGACGTGAGAGAAAAAGAAAGTGAAAAAGGGGGAAACCCTAATCAGGGGACTGTTCATCTTCCTCGAGGGTCCCTCGACCCCGCCGGCACCGTATCTCCATCCGCGAGCCCCGGTGCCCGAATCTGACCCCCTTGACGTTCCGCCGTCACATCTCCGTCCGCGAGCCCTGGCGCCTGTCAACCCAACAAATCGGTCTCGTCACTTGCAACTCCCAAATCCAGCAACAATCTGACGTTTCTGCTACCCCGCCATCACTAATTTGCCATGCCAACCCCAATCCGCCGCACCGAAGATGCTCCCTGACGTCATTGCTCCAGATCGGCTCATAACTGCCCAAAACTGCCTCGCTGAAACACGTCAAAACCTCTGCTCCGCCCGCCAGTCTCACTACTCCACCCACGACACCGCCCACCGGTCTCGCTGTGATGCTCCGACGCCGCCTCCACCTTGCTTCTACCTACGCTCAGAGTTCCTTGCCCGTGACATCCGCACCTAGACCCTCGACGCTCCCAGATTCGACGCCGCCGATCCGCGACACCCACACCTAGATCCAACGTCGACCGCTCACCAAACCGACTAGCTGCTTTGTTTAAAAAAAAAACAAAAAGAAAAACTAGGTAGTTTTTTCTTTTATTTATTTATCTTATTTCGTTTTTATTATTTCCGTTATTTTACTTTATTTGTTCTTTTTAGTGTAATTATCCCTTTATGTGAAATTGAAATTGCATGATATGAAATTGCCTTGAAATTAGTGATTATCAGTCCGATTTTCTTGCCCGAAATCCGACTCGCAATTACTTAAAAAATCGCTAATCCGATCTCCCACCCAAGATTCGATTCATGGTTTATGTGAAATTGGCCAACCCAATCTCATGTGCGAGATATGGTTCGCCAATTTGGGTATCAATATTGCTTGATTTGCTGTGGTGTTACTTAAATTAGTTTTCTTAAAAAAATAAATAAATAATGTAGTTTTATGGTTTGCATGTTTAATTTAGGTTGCTAGCCTTTTTTAATTTGGATTGCATGTTTAATTATTTGGCAATGATTAATTTCGAAATTTAAAAAAAAAAAAAGCAAAACAAAAACAAAAACACAAAAAAAAAATTCATCATGCATATGTCATGTAGAGTTAGGGCATATTTTTGTACGTCATTGCATATTAGGTAAAATTGCACTTAGTTTAATTCTAGATAATAATTTTCTTAATTTGTTATAAGTTTAGATATTAGATAGATTGCATTTTAGGATTATTTGGGTTAAGATAATATTTTAGTTTAAATTAGGATTTGGTTCAACCTAATTTCTAATACAAATTGAATAGAATCTTAATGTAATTAGATAATTTTCACATTTTATCTAATTCCAAATTTCATGAAAAAATACAAAAAATGTCTTAGAATAAATTAGTTCCATTCTTTAGGATAGATTGTATTTTTAGAAAAATAAAAAAAAATGTCATGTAAATGTCATATAGGATTAGATTCATGAAATGCACGTCATTTAGAGATTGTTATTAGGTCCGTTTAATTCGAAATTGCATGTCATTAGAATTAGGTCATTTATTTATATTGCACTGCATGTTGCATGATTTTCATTAAATAATTGAAAAAGGAAAAAAAAAACAAACAATTGCGTGTTAATTAGAAATCATATCTAGGCTTGATGTGAATTGTGATTTAACATTACATATGCTTTCGTTGCTTTGAGGTAAGTTCTGTAATTTATTCATCGCTTTCTTGGGTGTTAAATTGGTGGTTTGCGCAATTGCATGATTGCCTTACATGTTAGAGAAATAGATTTAAAATCAATTTAAGCTGCCTGCAAAAGCATTTTTGAATATAAAAGAATGGTACCGAAATGGCATTAAAGAAATTTAGTGTAACCAAGTCCCCATACCTAGAATCTTTGGTTTGTAGGAGTAAAGTAAAAATCTCCCATTACTTTACTTGGGTTTCTAATTGACCCACAAAAAATAGATTAGTGACGACTCCTAGTTGAAAAATAATTGCATGTTAAGAACTTGAACCTAAGTCGCGAATTGGTATGAGCTTGGGATGGCCCGAGTTAAGTCTAGGCTTAGTAATCCATTAGTCAAACCCTAGGTGGTTCACACGCCGAAAATTTGGTCATGATAGAATATATGGTTTACTTTCACATATGAAGTGTTGCTTGATATAAATTGTCATGCATCTCCTATATTTAGCACTACACTATTGCACACACAACCTACCATCAGACCTAGGCCGCATAGGATTATCTAGGATGGAATCGAGATGGATACCACTTTGACCGCATGGCCGCAGTACAAGTCGTTCATCTCGATCTCGAAATTTCTTTTTTTGGTGTCAAGAATACTCACCTCAGTTCGCATGCCTGCGACCCAGGTTGGCTCTTTTACCAAGCTGGAGTCATGAGGACCTAACGTAGTCCGCATGCTCGTGGCTAGTCTAATCATCCTTGTGGCTCCACTTTATTAAGCCTTATAAACTAGAAATCGAGCCACTTACCATGCGCATGTCTCTGTGATTGCCCATTGTTTATTGGTAAAGTAAGTTTTCTAAATTTGCACCCTTGCAATCTACTTACTTTATTATATCATTTTGTCGGTCCATGGCATTAGGATTGTTCTGAGTCTTGATCAATATACAATGGGAATACTGGACATTCGAATTATTCTCCCTCCAAAGGAAGAGCTTAGCACATGGTGGGACAAGTTAGACTAGGCTGGACATCAATTTATAGAGTCACACATTGGTCGACTTCTTTTATTGATGCATATCAACATCCATGGCAGTCTCATCGAAGCACTTGCCCATTGTTGGTGCCCCAAGACTTCTACTTTTATCTTCAGCTGTAAGCATGAGCTCACGCCCACCTTGGAAGAGTATAGCATTGCCGTAGGAAAATCTTTGAAAGATGAATTAATTAGTTCGCCTATCAGAATAGCTTCCATCTTGGCCTTGTCTGATTTTTTTGAGAAATAAGGAGGACAATATAAGGAAGGTTTTAAAGGCTCACCGCAATACATGTCCTTTATCTTTTCTAAAGAAATGTTTTGAAAATGGCACTTCATTTCAAATGCGTAGGGTTTTCCTTTTAGCTTTCTTTAGGTTTATAGTTTTTCCTTTCTACAAGAATGCTATTAACCCTTTGATTGCTCAATTAGTTAAACAAATGTCGGGAGGAAAAAAATTCATAAATACTGTTATGACTGAAACTTTTCTTTCTCTCACTCGATTTAAAGGAGGTGGTGATAAGACTTTCCATTCCTCTCCTAAGCTTTGCAAATTTGGTTTCTTTCTCATATAAAAGGGTTTGGTGGTTTAGTGACTAATCACCCTATTATGATATTTGAGAACAACCAAAAACATGCACTGGATTACCATTATTCTAGATGGCTAGCTTTCATGAAAAAACCAACTTCCAAGGGTTTTCTATGGCATGCTAAGTGGTTCCAAGTTCGTATGGCGAGACTTTCATGTGGAGGTGTTGGCCCAATCCCTTTACTGGGATTCACTGGAGCAATAAAATATTATCTGACTAGGGTGACCCGACAGTATCAGGTCGTGCAGAGCTTCCCCCAACATTACAAGAAGATCCACTCTAAGTTAGCTTCGTCGATGGAAACCAAGACCATGAGGATTCCATTCTCACGATCAAATCTATGTAGGACATGTGTCATCCACGAAAGCTCAAATGGCCCGAGGAGCTGTTGAAGGGTAAAGAAAGGAAGTACTATGCCTCAACTAAATACATTCAACAACACAAGATACCAGAGGAGATACTTCCAAAGATACCAGAGGTGTCGCTGAAGATCACCAATCGTGCTGAGAATAAACGCCTAAAAAAAGTTGCTGAAAAAGCTCAAGAGGAGAATAAGCGATTGCGCCAAGTGGTGTCCCGAGTGTATATTGATCAAGCTAGATGATGTGCTTGAATCAATCTCGTTATTTTCATTTCTAGATTAATGTTTAAGAAGTTGAGTCATTTACTTTTCTAGTTTATTTGTTTAGGGCATTTTGAGTTTTTATTTTGTTAGGCTGTGTCAAAAAATCCATCAATGAATAAAATCTTTTAGACCATTGCCATGGACCAACGTGTTCTCCATGAGATGCTTATTTTGTTTATTTCTTCAAATTAGGTGATAACAGATCTCTCACGTTCACCCATAATTACGCGATCAAGAGCTAGAATGGCCAACCAAATTGAAATGTGTGATCGTATGTCCGCTATGGAGGACCAACTCCAATAGTTGTTCACCTCTATGCAACTTATGACAGCTCAAATCCAATCCCTTTGAGCGAATCCGACTCCGACTCCTGCACCCGCTCTTCCCGAGATAATTATCCCGAAGCAAGCAAACAAGGGTCAAATGGGTGATAATGACATGCCAGAGCTAAAGGATGACCCACCGCCGGCCGTTGTTGAAAAGACGAAGCCTGGCAATGTCCTTAAGACGGAGCAAGATGAACACTTTGCAAAACTCAAGGAGAAAGTGAAGCAATTGCAAGAGTCACAGAGTTCACTCCTATTCAACTTGTCCATATATGAGAAGGTTAAAATGCCAAAGAGATTTAAGATGCTGAAGTTCAAGAAATACGATGGTACTTCCTGCCCAAAAGCCCATTTGCAAATGTACCACTACGCATGGCCTAATATGTAGAGAATGAGCCCCTTATGATCCAATCATTTCATGCGAGTCTAATTGGAACAGCACTAAGCTGGTATGTGATGAAGAATGTGAACCTTCTCGATACTTGGAATGAAGTGGCTGACGCGTTCCTCAAGCAATATAAGTTCAATATGGACATTGCACCTTCCCGAGAAAATCTTAAACAGATGGAGAAGAAGAAAAGCGAGTCATTTAAGGAGTATGTCGTGATGTGGCGAAATCTAGCGGCTCAAATCACTCCTAAGCCTACTAATAAGGAGTTGATGAAGTTGTTCATCAAGACTTGAGTTTCGTAATCAGATGGCCAGCACATACGTTGAGAACTTCAACCAACTTATCCCGGTGGGTGAACAAATCGAGATTGGGCTAAAAGATGGATGGTTCAACGAACCGACCCATCAAGGAAAAAGGTTCACCATGAAGAAAGACAATGAACCAAGCACGGAAGTCAATGTTGCATATGCACAATCTAGCAAGCCTCCAATTGTTCATGTCTCTAAGAATCAACAAGGCAGAGGCCGATCGATCACACCTCGGTAGTTTGTTAAGAGGCAGTTCACTCCTCTTCCCGGCCCTCTGTCCTAAGTCTTAAAGGTCCTTCGAAAGAAAGGGTTGTTGTCTTATGAGCAAAAATAACCCAATGCTGAAAAATTTTCAAACTATAACCCCTCCAAGAAATGCGAATACCATATGGGAGAAGTAGGACATTCGACTGATGAATGCATGACTTTGAAGCATAAAGTCGAAAACTTATTGGACACCAAGGCACTTACCTTCAATACTGCTCAACCGAATGTCAAAAAGAATCCTTTACCTGAGCATGACGATAAGTAGAATGCCATATTCAGGTTTGACGTTGGTCGAACTAAGAACCTGAAGGTGCATGTGGTGGATGCTTACAATGGACTGGTAAGAGTCGGATATTATCTAGATCATGAGGACATTCCCCTGTCACTGATGAGAGAAAGGGTTGCCAAAATGGTGGATGACGGTATCATCGTGTATGTTAACCATAACTGCATAGTTTCTACCATTTCCCATATCATTATCAATTGGGAGGAAGAGCAGGCTACACTCAATGATGATAAGGAAGAAATGGATCTATCACTCATGGATATGCCCCCACTAGAAGATGCATCTGACAAGGAGATAGTGATTGAGATGCATCAGCCGTATGAGTATGTCGACAATAAAGCAGTGCCTTGGTCCTATGACCTAGATGTTGACCTCATTACAAGGTCTAGTTGAACTTATGCTCAAGCTAGTTCTCAACCTGCAAAGCCTATTACTGATGAAAAGGCTAAGAAATTTTTGGCTGTGATTAAAGTGAGTATAATGTGGTCGATTAATTGCGAAAGATGCCCGCTCAGATCTCTTTGCTTGAACTCTTGCTAATATCCCCTGTGCATCAAAATTCGTTGATGAAGGTGCTGAGTGAAATTCGTGCGCCAGAGACGATCGAGGCAGACAAGCTGGAGGAATTTGTGGGATTGGTCATTCTCAAGGACTTGATTGCTTTTTTCTGATGAGGAATTCCCTTTTAAGGGTAGGGGGCATAACAAAGCACTCCACATATCTATCAAGCACAAGTCTTCTCATGTGTCCTGAGTGCTCATTGATAATGGGTCCGCCCTAAACAAATGTCCACTGGCTACTCTTCACCGCCTTAAGATAGGCGCATCCAAGATACATGCTACAAAGACTTATGTGCGAGCTTTTGATAGGACAAAGAAGGAGGTGATCAGGGAAATCTATCTTGATGTGCAAATAGGGCCGGTCGTTTTCAACGTCCCCTTTCAAGTGATGGATATCCATACTACATTTAATTTTTTGCTGGGTCATCCCTGGATTCATATTGCTTGAGCGATGCCTTCAAGTCTACATCATAGTGTGAAGTTCGTGATCAAAGGGAAGCTGGTCATTATCTATGGCGAAGAAGATCACCGAATTTACTATGAGACGGCTATCCCCTATATGGAGTCGGACTTTGAATTGGAATCGAGTTATCACTCATTTGAATTGGTGTCTACCATACATGCTTCTCGAGATTCATCACCACCCACTCCTGAAGTTTCAAATACTGCCCTTATGGTGGGAAGGGTGATGGTTGGGAATGATTTTGTTCCTGGCCATGGTCTTGGAAGAAGGGGTCAAGACATTCAAAACCCCGTTGAAGCCCCTCAGAGGTCTCGTTCTACTAGATTAGGGTAACATGGAAGAAGTGGAGGAAGATCTAGAAGGCAAAGACAGGAAAGGCATAACTCGCCACCTGAGCAAAGGTGAGGGAGGCAAAACTTTCCACCTCCAAACATTCACGAGACGTTCCCTGGTCCTCCAAGAATGATGTAAGATGAAGCAGAGGTGATGGACACCATGGGGCAGCCAAGTGGTAAATTTGACTATTTGGTGAAGTATTCGGCCCCTCCCAACTTTTACATTAACCCCCGCGATATAGTTCCAAATGGATGGGATGGCATGGACGATTTGATGCCTCCAAAGACAAAGAACTCTGATGGCGCCCTAGAAGGAATCACAAGTCTATTCGATGATCTCTTCATAGGAGCCATTGATGAATGACCTCTAGAAGAAATGGGCCCTAGACCACAAGAGTAACTTATTTATCGCTTTTGTGTATTCCCCTACGTGGGAATTTTATTGCTTTATGGGAATTGTTTTCAATTTCTTATTTTTCGCTTTCTTTTTAAGGCTTAGGAATTGTATTTTACATTCAATAAATGTAATTGATTGATGAATTTCAATGAAATTACAAGTTTTATTTTGAGGGCATGATGATGTACACCAAACTAGCCCGGTGATGATATCCAACCAATAAACAAAAAGAAAAATCCAAGGAGAATTCTAAGACCTAGGCTTCATCATGCTTTCTTGTGTCAAAATGTCTCAAAAAATGTTTTTGCAAAAGAATTTCAAAAAATATTTCACAAAAAATAATAATATGATTTACCCTATTTGTCCTTTTGATCCTTCTAATTTCCTTTTTCAAGGATGACCATATAGCATGCAAAGGTGTGGAAATGATCCAATCTAATGCAACAAGTGTTGACAATGATGGTCCTGAAGACTCGATTGAAGATTCCATTGAGGTGCAGCATAGTTAGGAACAACATGAAAAAGCCAAAGCTCTTACATCCGAGCAAACCGTCACTATTAATTTATATGACACTAAAGAAGCCAAGGAGGTAAAAGTTGGGGCAAATCTCCCCAAAGACGAGGTCGAGCGCCTAATTTAGTTGCTGAAAGAATATCAAGACATCTTTGCATGGACCTATACTGACATGTCTGGTTTAGACCTGTCAATTGTGGAGCATTGCTTGCCTACTAATTCGGACATGCCACTTAAGAAGCAAAGGCTACGGAGAACTAAACCTAACCTCTTAAAGAAGATAGAGGAAGAATTGATGAAGCTTTTGAAGGTGGGATTCATTGAAGTCTCGCAATACCCTGAATGGGTGGCTAAACTTGATTGATGAGAAAAGACTGAAGGCTCTTTGCTATGGCCAAACTTATTAGCAGAGAGTGGCCAATCCTTCAACCGGAAGGTATGACCGAGACACTTCAAGGTAAACGATCTTGTTCTAAGGAAGTTGTTGCCGATTTTTCCGGATCCTGGTGGCAAGTTTGCTCCGAATTATAGTGGTCCATATATAGTAAAGAAGGTGCTTTCTAAAGGTGCCTTGATCCTGACAAAAATGGATGGTCATGAGTTTTTCACTCCAGTTAATTCTGATGCTATCAAGAAGTGATAGAATTTTCCATGTCATGTTTTGAACTACAAGCATTTCTATGATGAATAAATTGCCTTAGTAAATTGAATTGTTCAAATTTGTTGCAAATTTTGCATTTTTCTTCCTTGATGAATTGTGTAAGATAAATTGAATGTGTCAAATTAGATACCTTGGAATGATGAAAGGCAAGCCTTATTCCATACATTATTTCATACACTAATCCTTAGTGAGTTGTCTGAAAAAATTCCATGCCTATGAGGAAAATGGTGATCTCGCAAAGGGTACGTCAACCGATATGATGAGAGGCGGTTTCTTCTTCTACACGAAACACTATAGGTATACCCATTGTTTAGCCTTTTAAGCCTACACACATGAAGAGCTTTTTAAATTATCCCTGTCAAGGATCATCCCATACTGGGACAATATTTGAAATTAATGATAGGAATCTTCTTACTCACACTTGCATCAATCTTCGAGAATTGCTTTCACAGTGTAACTTGTACGATAAATTGAAGTGTCTTAGGATGACGAGGAGCAATTATTTTTCTATCCTATACACTTTTATCCATTGCATTGTCTACTTGAGCTTATGAATCCATTTCATATTAAACCCAATTAGTGATCATTCCCCCCATTGGGGCAAGGCAAAAAAAATTAAAGTGGCATGGTCTAGAATGATCAAAGATGGAGGCTATGTGAGTCCAAAGAAAATAAGTACAAAAGAGGGGTATGAAAAAACAGTGTGCCTGGTAAAAGTAAGGCCAATGCCAAAAAAAAAAAAAAAAAAAAAGAATAAAAAATCAAACATTGGTTGAGGTCGTATCGCCTAACAAGGTGGTACTAAAAACTCAAATGCTGAGATGTTACAATCAATGGAGTTTTGATATGAAAAGAATCTTCAATGGTGAAGAAGAAAATTGGTGCAGATGTCAAGAGGATCACCAACTTTGACTCCCCAAAAACTTTTGAGCCTAACAATCCTTTCGTTTCTCACCAATGAACCGAGCTTACGTTACGTCCCTTGCAAAGTCTCTTCAAATTATGGCACTTGAATTTTTCGTAAAAGTTCATATATTTGAAAGCATTGCTCAAAGAAATGCGAGTGAGATGATTTCTACCTCATTTCGTGTGTTTCTTGACTTGTAAACTCTAAGACAATTGTGAAATGTTATTTTTCAATAGCATCAACTCAAAGAGTCTCCTTTGTTAAACCGTTGACCAAGCCTACGTTACGGTCCCTATTAAAGACCTCTTGTATTGGTAAGGTCGTACCATTTGCAAGATTGCTCAAACCCTTGTCTAGCATGACAATGGTGAGATAGGGTGATTGTCAAGATCCTACATCAAAGCTCAGGATGTAATAGCCCTTTTAATGAGGATGAGTGAAAAGTCCTTTCAAACTGAAAGATCCCTAACTTGACACATCCATGGCACTCATGTGTTTAGATTGGAATATTCTTTTGAAAGCTTTCCCAATGAAAATTAGTTGATGCAAGATCAATAGAAATCATTATGCATAAACCTCCCTTGAATTAATGCATGTTTGTAATTACAATGAAGACTCTCGACTCAACGCACTAGTGACCTCTTTCATCCTTCCAAGGTGATACTAGATATCACCATCCTAGTCCTTCAAAAGTTTTGATTCACAGCGCTATCTCGTATTTAACTTCTTCTGAGAGAATAAATATTGGAGACTTTGTTGATCAATAAAGATCCGGAATCTTTCTCCACACAACTAACATCTCCAATTCTTCAGCACGAAAATTAATGATGTGAGTTCTAAGTCATGCATCGGGTGATTCATCTCGTGAGATCTCAATTAACAAGACGCGTATACAACAATCTTATCATGTCGCATTAGTACGCAACCCAGTCCCCTAAATGATGCATCACTATAGATCTCGTATCTTCCAAGACCAGATGAAATGGTCAGCACAAGTACGGTAGTCAGCTTCTGCTTAAGCTCTTGAAAACTACAGTCGCATTTGTCTGTCCACATGAATTTTTCTTCTGTCTTCAATAGTCAAGTCAACGTCGAATGCTGAAAATCTTCCCACGAACCTTTTGTAGTAATCTGCCCAACCTAAACGGCTTTTGATCTTTGACACTGTTGTCGATCTTGGCCCACTGATAACTGCTTCAATCTTGGTCGGGTCAACAAAGATTCCTTCACCTGAAATCATGTGGCCTAGGAATGCAACATGAGTCAACCAAAACTTGTATTTGCTAAACTTAGTATCCAATCCATGAGTCCTTAGGGTCTAAAGTATCATCCTCAGATGACCCTCATGCTCCTCAGTACTCCTCAAATACATCGAAATATCATTGATGAACATGATCATGAATTGATCTAGGTATTCCTCAAATACTCGATTCATCAAATCCATGACAACAGCTGGAGCATTCGTCAGTCCGAACGGCATTACAATACTCTCATAACGGTTGCCCCGAGTACTAAACATTGACTTCAATAGGTCCTCCTTTCTGATTCTCAGCTGATGATAACCTGTCCTCCAGTTGACCTCCGACAATATTGACACTCTTTGTAACTTATCACACAATTCGTCGATCTTCGGCAATGAACACTTGTTCTTGATCGTCACATGATCGGGTTGATGATAGCCGATGCACAAACGCAATGAACCATCTCTTTTTTTCTTCTTCTTCTTCTTCTTCTTTTTTTAACAAACGGGACTGGTGTTATCCAAGGTGATGCACTAGTATGTATGAATCCCTTAATCCACAATTATTGCATTTCCACCATCAGTTCTTTCAACTCAAATTACGACATTGGGTAAGAAGCCTTAGAGATTGACTCTGTCTTGGGTGCTAACTCGATCACAAGTTCTATCTCTTTCTCTAACAACAGGCTTGACAATTCCTGTGGAAACACATCTAGACATTCTTGGACTACTGAGATGTCCTCAATCTCCAGTTCATCAATCTGTCCTATATAGACAATCACTAGGTAACCTTGGCTACCCCTATCTAACAAACGGGTTGCCTTTAAGCGACGAGATTAAGGAAATCGAGGGTTCTTCTCGACTCTTAATAAATTTGACACTTTCACAAGCTAATGGATTAAGTTGGGTTATCTCACTACAACAATTCATCACCATAAGATACTCCTTAAGCCAACTCTTTTCATACATGACGTCAAAGTTATACCTCAGCCAACCAGTCAAGTACAGCTCTAATCAATGGTTCTTCTTTCTACAACTTTATTACTACAATCTGAAATTCCACGAACTTAACCCAAAACTCTACTACACTACTCTAATAAAATCATCCCAAAAACATTCTTCCTCTAATCGGTGCATGGTCAGTTTCATTACTGTCTCTTTCACCATCCTAGTGGCATCCTAACTGTTGTAGCGGTGCCTATGCTCCCTTAGGTAGCGCATGGTAATGCTCCTATTTCTCCCAATTTTTGTTCTTTTGTTCCCTAGAACAAAAAAAGAACAAAAACCTGTTTGGTAAAACATTTGTTCTTGGGAACAATTTCTCTAATTTTTTGTTCCCTGGAACAGTTTTGAGAAGCAAAAAAAAGTTGTTTCTTATTCTCGGAAATAATTTCTAAAAATAAGCTGATTTTCTTTTTTATTTTTCTTTTATTTCATTTTCTTGCTGTGACCACCGTCAACCACCCAAAGCCGATCGCCGGCCGCCGCCGCCGCCGGTCGCCGGCTGCCGATGGGCTTCCGGTGACGATTGGCGGCAAGCGATCGTAGCGGCGGGCGGCCGGTAAGCCGGCGGCGATGGCGGGCGGCGAGCGGTGGCGTCGATCCATCAGCAAGAATAAAAAATGAATAAATACAAAAAAGAAATTGTTGCGTTACCAAATGTATTTCTATTCTTTTTCTATTCCAAGAGTAGAAATTTTGTGTCATTATCAAACGGGTTTTTTTACCCAGAAATTGTTCCCCGGAGCAAAAATAGAAAAGAACTATTTCTAAAAAAACAAAAAAAACAAAAAAAAACAAAAAAAACAAAAAACAAAACAAAACTCTTCCCGGGAACAGAAGCATTGTCATGTGTAGCCTTAGACTCACACTGATAATCCCTTACCTGATGGTCATGCTGGCCACATCTATAGCATGCTCCAGTTATACCAGGATACTAGATTGATCCATGCTTCATTCTACAACTCCGTATCCATCTGGTGAGTCCTTTATCTCTTGCCAAGTGACAACATGCACCCTTGATTGCACTAGGGGCCTGTTCCAAAAACCATGTGGTGTGTTCTATGACGCACACTCGCTAATCTTATCTTATCGATAGTGATGGCACTTACGATCCCATTGGCTTTCTGGAATGGCTTCCAGCTAGGCGACCTTGTAGGTCATAATTAGAACAACCACCTGTCCTAAAATGGCATGGGGCCGATTCATGTCATTTTCCACAACACACGACATCCTAACTCGATGCTGACTTGTCTATCTCACCTTTCCTGATGGGCGGAATAGAATATATTTCTTTGGTCATAAGCTCCCTTCCAAACTAATTTCCATCTCTACTAAATCTAAACCTTGACTCAAATGCAATGGCTTGCTCCTAGATCACATCTCCATGTTGGACCTCGGCAAGTGTGGCAACAACAACAATTACAGCACTGGTGGCAGCAGTGACAGTGACAACAACAGTGGCTCGGTCCTGAGCTTGCTGGCTCAACTAATTCTAAGGGACACTAGTGCCTAAACGATCCCATCAAACCTAGGATCACTCGGTACTGCTACACTAGTACCAGCCTACGATAGTACTCTTACACAAGCGCTGGCTTGAGCCGGTACTCTACCACAACAACCTCGGGCACCGATCCTTGTCAGTGTTCTACCTTGAGTCACAGAGACTACTGCCCTCTTACTAGAAGTTCTCAACTCCTAATTACTCACACTACAGGATCTTTATAGAAACTTATTTTCTAATTCCAATACCATATTGGAATTTGAGTGACCCACACAAACAAGCTACCAACCAATTATCAATCACATGCACCAGCATGAAATGAAGGTCCTTCCTCCTAATTATCCCATGACTCATCGCACCTTATCACTCCAAACACAAATTCGCTTTGATACCATTTAAACGGGGATGTCACACCCCGATCCTCGAGCGCGCGCCCATCCCTCACTATTCAATTAAATAGCGACGTTCCAAGACACATCGCCGATCCATTCATTTTAATACGTATGCAAAAGCATATAAATAATCTCCAAACAATAAAACAATGGGATATGAAAGTATGACCAATTTTTCAATCCACAACAAACATTTTATAAATAACCAGATTTATTTACAAGACCAGACTATTTACAAAAGGTCGGCTCAATCCAAAAGGAACTGTCCTATGACCTACTAGTCAGACTCATTTGTCGATTCTAGTCTCTCCACTTTTCCAAACTCCGGGGCTCTTGGTCCTCCACCGACGTCATCTAAGGACCTAAAAATGGTTATGTAAATAACCAGTGAAACGATGTCTTAGCAAGTTCAACCCCACTAAAACTCGACTAGAAAGCAAATATGCCCGAAGGACTATCTAAGCACAACATGGGACGGAGGACTTACCTTTGCCTCTGTTCCTTCCTGCAAGCCAGTATATATCGAATATACACAAACAACATCAATTCACCCAAATAGATCGAACTATTGATCAATCGACTCAGTCAATTACATATCATCACGATCTTCCCATGGCCGGTACATTCAATATTATCTACAAAGTCCTATTAAATCAAGACTGCTCATCCAAAGTTGATAAATAAATAATATAGTTCGCCCAAAGCTGATAAATTAGGGTTCCCAGACCATCATAGTATACTATATATGCTTGCCCAAAACTGATAATAAAGTATACTACTCATCCAAAGTTGACATATCGCCCGTAGGCTGATATAGTATACCGGTATATTGCTCGCCCAAAGCTGACATATCGTATGTAAGTCAATATAGTATACTACTCCAACCATATAGTCAATTCATCATTTTTATCATACCCAATAAAAATAGCCGTGTGTAAGTACACGGTTGGTCTTAGTCAAAATACCATAATTTCACTTCCACAATTTCCACTATTTTATATTGTCCACCAAAATATTTTTGGCATTGTAAATCAACGCTCGGTTAATTTCCCATCAATTATTGAAATAATTAATTTAGGAATAAAATCCTAAAATCACAATTAAACCAATTATGCACAAATTAAAGCTCAAATAAATAAATAGATTACACCACAATAACCAGCATAAAATTCCAATCGTCGCCTATCCGACCTAATTTTCGGAAAATAATTAATTAATTAATTAATTACGAAAAATATTAAATAAATGCCAATAAATCCAATTTAGGCTCAAAATGCCTAATTGGATGACAAAATGGACCTGGAAAAATTCCAAGATTCGTTAAATAAATACTAGCACATGTCTACTCACTAATGGCACTATCTAACCACCTAACATGCATTGGCGATAATTAAATTAACTAATCTAGTCTAATCTATCCACCTAAACCATGCTTAATTAATCTAATCAACCCATAAACGTAATTAACCGACTAAGCGAGGATTAGTGAGTTCAACTCACTTGATTTGCGAGCCGCTCGGACCAAAACAACGGGGACATAACGGTGGCCGATAAATCCCAAAGTGGCGGCGCCAACGGGGGCTCGAAACGGCCTGAAATTAGCCAACAAGTTCACTACTCGAGCTGGGAAAAGCCTGTTCTGAAGCTGCTGATTTCAACGGCAGCCCCCGGAGGACTTGGCAGACTGGTGGTGCGGTGGCCCGGGCTGTTTGCTGGTGGCATGATGGCTTGGCTTCGGTGGATGTGAAGGAATCGTAATTTTTGTATATTGTATTGTGATCTCTCTTGTACAAAGCTATATATAAAGATATTACAAGAGCTCTAAATTAGGGATGATTGAGGATGCTTAAGGCAAGTAGAGAAAATGTAGGAACAATATCAACAATATCTTAAATTAGATACAAAAGATAATATTGCTAACTAGAAACGTTATCACCCTCTCGCAAGCGAAGCATTGTCAACAATGTGAAGCTTGGACCGTAAAAGACGAACCCGTGCTGATGACAGTCCTTTGGTGAAGATGTCCGCGATTTGATCACTGGTGTTGATGTAACGGATATCAAGTAACTGGCAACCCACCAATTCACGAACATAATGATAATCTATTTCAATGTGTTTAGTGCGACTATGAAAAACTAGATTCCGAGTTAAAGCAATGGCAGAGATATTGTCGCACCACAATACGGGAGTGCGTGGGAGTGAGATTCGTAATTCTCGGAGAAGAGATAGGAGCCATTGAATTTCAACAGCTGTTTGAGCAAGACAACGATATTCGGCCTCTGTAGAAGAACGAGCAACAGTAGGTTGCTTCTTTGCACTCCAAGAAACAGGGTTGGCCCCGAGAAATAAACAATACCCACTGGTAGAGCGACGATCATCAGGACTACCAGCCCAATCAGCGTCACAATAGGCATGTAAAGAAATAGGACCAGGCTGAATTTGCATGCCATAAGAGATTGTGCCTTTTAAATAGCGAAGGATACGCTTTATAGCACGCCAATGGTGTTCTTCGTGTGCTTTGAGAAATTGACAAGCCTGATTAACAGCATAGCTAACGTCAGGACGACTAAGAGTAACATATTGAAGTGCTCCAACAACACTCCCATATAGTGTAGGATCTGAGACAGGGTCACTACTTGAATGACCGAGTTTATTTGAGGTAGCAAGGCTGGAAATAGGCTTGCAGTCCAGCATATTGGTGCGAGATAAGAGGTCACGAATATACTTTGCCTGATGAAGGAAGATATGATGGGGGTTTCGTCGAACAAGATGAATGCCCAATAAATAAGTCAAGGGGCCTAAGTCCTTCATCTTGAATGAGTGACGAAGTTCCTCAACAATAGCAGAAGTAGCCTTGGAATCATTTCCTGTTAAAATAATGTCATCAACATAAGATAAGAGATATATAATAGTAGAGCCATGACTGTAAATGAAGAGGGATGGATCCGAGATAGTGGTTGAAAAACCAATGGCTTCTAGCCGAGCTGTAAATTTTTCAAACCAAGTGCGAGGTGCTTGCCGTAGACCATAGATAGATTTGTGCATTAAGCAAACAGAATGAGGAGCAGCAGGATCAACATAGCCTGGTGGTTGAGCCATATATACAATTTCCTGGAGATCGCCATGTAAAAATGCACATTCAACATCAAGTTGTTGAATCGTCCATCCATAAGTGACCGCCAACGTGAGAATGACCCGAATAGTAGTATGCTTTACAACAGGACTAAAAGTGTCCACAAAGTCAATGCCGGGTTGTTGGTGAAATCCTTTCACTACGAGGCAAGCTTGGTAGAGACTAATGGTGCCATATGGGTTTGGTTTTATCCGATAAACCCATTTGCAGCCGACGACGTTCATGGTTGGATTAAATGGCACAATGGACCAAGTGTGTTGTTCTTGTAAGGAATTAAATTCCTCATCCATAGCTTTTCGCCATTCAGGTGATTTGGAAGCTTAAGTGTAGCACGTTGGCTCCAAGGGAAGAGAAGAAGATAAAGCAATAGGATAATGAGAAGTAAAGGTTTTTGGTTTGAAAGTACCATGTTGAGAACGTGTGATCATGGGATGAGTGCGGGTGGGAGATGGTGGGGGAGGGGGTGGTATAGGGGAAGATAAAGGAGGAGATTGTGGTTCATCTATAGTTAACGAAGCAGAGGCAGCACCGTTGGCGGGGCTAATGGTGGGCTCAACCCATGCGGTATCCGTGGGGGCGGAGGTTGATGGTAGCCAGATGGAGATAGGACCAAGTGAGGGTAAAGTGGTTGGAGATTTTGGAGAGTTAGAGTTTGTGATAAACAGGTAAACAGATTCATCAAATTTAACATGACGAGATATGTAAACTCGGTGACTTTGCATGTCATAACAGTGATACCCTTTATGAGAGATACTATAGCCTAGAAAACAACACGAAGAAGAGCGGAACTCCAATTTGTTAGAACAATAGGGACGGAGCCAGGGATAACAAAGGCATTCAAAGGCTTATAAATGAGAATAATCAGGAACTTGTTGAAACAATCGTTGATATGGGGAAATTTGAGAAATAATAGGCATGCGGTTGATGAGATATACAACTGTATTGAAGGCTTCAAACTAAAAGCAAGAAGGCATACTAGCTTGAGCTAGAAGGGTGAGACCAGTTTCAACCACGTGATGATGTTTTTGCTCGACAACACCATTTTGTCCAGGTGTATGTGGGCAGGAAAATTGATGATGAATACCATGTGTGTGAAAATAAGATTCAAGTGCATCACTAGTGAATTCGCCACCAGCATCGGAGCGGAAGAATTTAATTCGATGGTTAAATTGATTTTCAACTTGCAGTTTGAAAGCCATAAAAATTTCGTAAAAATCAGATTTATGGCGCATAGGAAATATCCAGCTGTAACGAGAGAAGTCATCAACAAACAGTACATAATAAGAGAATTTTGATATAGAAGACACTGGGGCAAGTCCCCATACATCACAATGAATCAGTTCAAGTGGAAATTGAGTACGTGTGTGAGACAACGAAAAGGGTAACTTGCAACTTTTGCCTAACTGACATGCAGAACACAGAGAGTTGTCACACTTATTTGATATTTGAAGCTGTTTAAAAATAAGATGTTGAATAGCTACAGAAGGGTGGCCAAGACGATGATGCCAGGTGGAGGAGTTGATGCGAGAAGAAAATGAAACTTGAGGTTGGCTTAAGGCAAGTAGAGAAAATACGGGAACGATATCAACAATATCTTAAATTAGATACAAAAGATAATACTGCTAACTAGAAACGTTATCAGGATGCTGGAACGAGTTGAAGCCGCGAGCTGCTTCGGGCATGAAGCCGTGGCATCAATACAAGGGGCGATGGGTTGGCTTCGGTTGAGGGAACCAACGAAAGAAAAACCAAAGCAGCCGCTTCTTCGGTGGAATTTGAGTCCACGTGAAGAAGATGAGGGAGAAGAGAGAGTGAGAGTCGTGAGTGAATTGATAAGGAGGGGCAACGTGCGAAAAAGTTAAGAGAGAGAGAGAGAGAGAGAGAGAGAGAGTGAGAGTGAACGTGGAGGGGCTGGATCCGCAGAATTCAAAGGGTAAATGGAGGTTGGCCGATGGGGACGTGCGAGGAAGAGAAACATGCGAATTGGAGGGGGGCAAAAAGGAAAAATAAAAATAAAACACAACTATAAATTTTGCTCAACTTCACAATAAGAACAATTGGTCATCTAAGGCCAATTTCAACACCAACTTGCACAATTTGAAGTCCAATTGAGGATCGAAATAAGGCGGTCCCTCTATTTCACGAATTTCCCTCAAATCCGAATTCTATTTCATTTTTCTCAAAATCCGGTTTCTAAACAAAGTTCTTCGATTGTGGTCCAATTTTGTCTAAGAAAAAGCCCACACGATTTCCTTTCATCAAATAACTCACACTGGAGACCAAAAATCCCTTCAATTTGGCCAATCTGAATTTCCATTCATTTTCCAAATCGTTCGAATCAATTTTCCGCAAAAATCCTGAACTCGCTGAAAATTTCTCGCAAGGTGAATCGACGTTTCTAAAATGACTTGTGACATGACAGAACTTCAAATTTCTGAAATCGAATTCAAATTCGCAGTTAATTTCAATCAAACGTGATTTTAGTGTGACCTAGCCTATTGGGTAGCTTTTAGAAATTTTTTGTACAATTGACCCGTGGTCGGTTTTCTTTAAGCCACACATACCTCTTCGACACATTGACAACTCTCAAGTTGTCGTGAAAATCTCAATGTTTCAAATGCAGACACAGGACACCAAAATGACAGAAAAATCAGTCTAGTGCCGATCAACAAGAATTTTGCAAATTAGTGGAATCACCAACATTTAGCCACACATCTCAGTCGAACCGACATATCACTGATCTCTTATCGATTTTCGACTGTGCCATAATGACCCTTGCAAACTAACATAGTCAAGCAGTCAATTCCTAGTCGAATTCTCAAGTCTATTACGTTAAAATCCCTTAACGGCTTCACCTGATATGCTAGTTATCTCGTAAGTGGTCAACTTAGAGAAAAGTACTATAGTCATGTCGATGAAAGGCCCGACTTATCTAATCAAAATCAAAACTAAATTTTTAGAATGTCACAAAACCTACCCTATATATCTTAGAACCTAAAACTTGGAATCAGACAATTTCCCATTGTTCTAGTTCCAAGTTATACCGTGGAACCATACTCATCCCTATGTAGTTCTCTCTTTTATATATCTCTAGTATCAACATGGCTTCATATTTCTTCCGAGGATGTTATTCAACTTTGTCACGACACTTTAGTTTCTCATCATTAAGCAGTGGAAGAGAAAAGAAACTAACTTTAAGCAACACCGGAAAAATATTTATGCAAAAGAAAAAAAAAAGGGAAATGATACCAATGGTCCCTGAACTTTAGGCCATGTGCAATGTGGCCCTTGAAATTTTAATTTATTAAATTTGGTCCCTGAACTTTAGCCCAATATATAATGTCGTCTTGAAATTCTAAATTATTTAACGTGGTCCTTGAACTTTTGTACACATTCTTAAATTATATGAAAATGTTAAATGTCATCTTTAAACTTGAAATAGTAGAATGACAACATTAAATATAACCATATAGTTCATAGACTAAATTGAACATGTACAAAAGTTTAAAGACCACATTGAACAAATTGAAAGTTTATGAACTATTTATGTAAATTATAGAAATAATTTGATTGAAATCACAATCCTTATTTTTGGGAAGCTTGAAAAGGTAATTGGATCCCTCATTTCCCCTCTAGAAGTCATTTTAGCCTAGTGATTAGAAATCTTAGAAGAAAGAATAATATGTTTCTTTTGTCTCCTCTAGGCGATTGGAAAAATAAAGAAATAGGTAATATATTCAAAATAATAACAACCAAATGCAATATTTGAGTTTAGAGAGATTGTAATATTCTCCCTCAACTTATTAGTTATTATTTATTAACGTTGTAGCTAACACTAACAGTAATAACAACTCAATGTCAACAGGTTTGTGAAGAATTTCGAAATCACCAAGCGAAAAGAGACGCATGTGACAGGCGGTTTGCTAATGTGCAGGCAAACAACATAAATGCACAAAAATAAACAAGAAGTTAGATTACGTGCATCTAAGGCCATAATGACAGTAATAACTTCTCTCGGGATCCCCTTTTAATGTGATCATAAATGCGTACCTCAAGATCCGACGCCAACCTGGCTTCATGGTTTCCTTCACCTATATAAAGATCATCTTTAAGAAACCAACACATCTTCAACAAGCACCAAAAAGGACCCCAATAAGAACCATAGTAGACACTCTATTTGAGCATAATGGAGACTGCTTCAGTGAAATCTATATTGAAGTTCGTCGTGGTCGCTTTCCTGGCCTGTGTGGCTTCCACGATCGGAGGCGTTAAGGCGATTCCCATCTGTTGCGGATGGGACGAGTTCTGCTGCCACCGGGCTCAGAAGGTGGCCTTGGATAAATGAATGAGACTTTCTGTATAATCTTATGTGAGGTTTCATTGCAACATGCGGTGAATTACCATATGTATTCCTGTCAATTTAAGTGACACTATTGACAACAAAAATATAATAATAATTACGGATTGATTATTTTAAATTCATATTTGTTAACTCATGCTTTTCTCTTGTTATAGCTATTTCCTTAAATAATGAGATAGTAAGTTCATGGTCATTATCTTCATTAGGATTGATAGAATCGGGCAACGAGCAATGGACGGTACCAACTTCGGGTTTTCTCCGCGACTCTTTTGCCTCGTCATCTCAGTATTAGCCATGAAATGATACGTCGCTGAATCTTTGACAAAATTTTCGTAGGAAAAGGTTGGTCTTTTAGCCACGAAAGTTTCGTAGCAAAAGAGTAGTATTTAATTTCGGGGACGATATGTTTCGTGGCTGAATAGTCGTATCAATTTTTTTGTAACTTTAACGACAAAGCTGATCAGCTAAAAGGTCCATGTGGTTTTTGCACGGAAATTGTTTATCGTTAATAGGCCATGAATTTGTTTGTGGCTCAAAAGCCCAAGGCAATGTACTTGAAGCTTTTGCCACGAAAATTTGGTAGCTGATGGTATATTTTCGCCGCAAGCTTGTTTGTTTGCTAAAAGTGTGTCGCTGCCTATTTCGAATCTGCTACGAAATTTTGTGATTCCCTTGCAAATTTTGATTTTTCCATTTTAGGTTCCATTTCCAAATCTAGGTATTTCTAATTCTAATCACACATAATAAACGAAGAATCGAGCGAATATATGAAATTAGATATGACAAGCATTCATAATCTATTAGATGAAGCTATTAAGGAACACGTCAGATTAGAGAATTCGATCAGAAATCAACTGCTCTACCATAATAATCGGCAAGGGTCAATATGACACTGTTACAAATCGATTAGTGAACGGAGATAAGTCAATTCAATGGAATTACGTAGTTGAATTGTGGGTGGTTCCGCATAATTACGATATTTGCGTCGGGCTACAATAAACCAATTTTCTATTGATATTATATTCGGGGCACGTAATTGAACCCTTGTGATTTTATGACAACCGAGAGTCATCTACGATTTAAAGATGCACAAACGTGGATTAAAAATTATCTACCGCAGGTCAAACGCGCTAAAACCCCTAAAAGCTACCTGATATATTAGGTCATGCTAAAGTCGCGTTCGATCGATTTTAACCACGAAATTTAATTCGGTTTCAAGAATCGAACGTTCGAACGTGTCACAATTTATTTATTGGACGTTGTCTCATCTTTCGGCAAATTTTCGACGAGTGCGAAATTTTGCGGAGAAATGAATTTCGAATAAAAAGAAAAATGGAAATGAAATTTGGATGGGTAGAGAAATTGGGTTTTTCTACCACAAAGAGGGTTTAATTGTGGGAATATAGAGGTAATTTTTGATTGGGTGACCTTGGATGGGCATAGGATTTTTGTGGCAAGAGTGATGATTGAATTTGATATTTTTGCTAAGGTTGTGATTGGTTGCTTTCTCTTATTTTCTTCTCTCTCTCTTTCCCCCTCCCTCACGCGTGAAACCCCTCCTCCTGCTCCTTACGGCTGCGTTTGTTTGTGTTCTTTTTTT
Source organism: Eucalyptus victrix (assembly GCA_016097545.1). Classification (NCBI taxonomy): domain Eukaryota; kingdom Viridiplantae; phylum Streptophyta; class Magnoliopsida; order Myrtales; family Myrtaceae; genus Eucalyptus; species Eucalyptus victrix. Next base: position 24,435,231 of record CM027844.1, read on the forward strand.
CTGTTTTTAAACACTTTTTTTGTTTTTTTGTTCCTGGGAACAAAAAAGGAACAGAAACGCGTTTGGGTGCGTTTGTTCCTTTTTTGTTCTTTTGTTCCCAGGAACAAAAAAGAAACAGAAACAAGAAACACAAATTTTGTGTTTCTTGTTTCTGGAACACAAATGAGAAACACCTTTTTTTCTTTTTCTTTTTTCTCTTATTTTCTTGTTCTTTTTTCTTTTGGCCGGTCGCCGGCCTCAGCAATGGCCGGCGACCGGCCAACGAGGGCCGGCAGCCTCGCCCAGCCACGGCGAGGCTCGCCGGCCCCGGCGAGGCCGAGGCTCGCCGACCGCCGGGCGAGGTCGGCCTCGCCGGATCGGGCGAGCTCGAGCTCGCCCGGCCATGGCGAGGCCGACCTCACGCCGGCCCGGGCGACCTCGATCTCGCCCGGATCCGGCGAGGCCGAGCTCGCCCGGCGGGCCGGCGAGCCTCGGCCTCGCGGGCGGTGGCCCGGCGAGGCCGCGCCTCGCCGCCGGCGGGCGAGGTTGGCCTCGCCGGATCCGGGCGAGCTCGAGCTCGCTCGGCCATGGCGAGGCCGACCTCGCGCCGGCCGGGCGACCTCGATCTCGCCCGGATCCGGCGAGGCCGAGCTCGCCCGGCGGCCGGCGAGCCTCGGCCTCGCCGGGCGGTGGCCCGGCGAGGCCGCGCCTCGCCCGCCGCTGGGCGAGCTCGACCTCGCCAGATCAAGGCGAGGCCGACCCTCGCCGGCCGGTCGCCGGCCAAGGCCTTGGCCGGCGACCGGCCAAAAGAAGAAAAAAAAATGAAAAAGAAAAAAGAAAAAAAGGAAAAATAAGAAAAAAATAGAAAAAATAAAAGAAATAAAAAAATTATCCAAATTTACCAAACATGTTTCTGTTTATTTTTTATTCCCGGAACAAGTTTACCAAACGCGTGTTTTTGTTCAAAAATTGTTCCCCGGAACAGAAATACTTTTTTTTATTTCTGTTCCCTAGAACAATTTTTAAACAGAAATACAAACAAACGCGCCCTACTTCTTTTCATTTTCTCTTTCTTTTCCCCCACGTTCACCCCTTCCTCACGCATTCCCCTCCCCCTTGGTTCTGATTCTGCATTTCTGTTCATCTTGCTGCCGCATATCATCCACCATTCCACGCCCAACTCCATCCCCAGCTTTCCCTTCTTTTGTTGCCATGCTGTCACCCCATCATCATCATCCATCCACCATCACCATCTCCATTCTCCTTCCCACCGCCAGCGACTCCACCTTCAGCATCATCTTCTTTGTTGCTGCATATCATCCGCAGCCACCATTCCTCACGCCAACTTCATCTCATCTTCACCGACCACCAGCACCCCAACACGTCCAGCGGCTTCACTTCACGCCAGCACCCACCCGCTCAGTCCTTGCTGCCGCACCACCCCAACACGCCTGCAACCAGCCACCAGCCATAAGCACCCCCAGCATAAAGCCACCACCCGCCCAGCAGCACCTCCACCAAGACCAGCCCAACCCAAGCCCCCTTGGCCGAGAGCTTGAGGGGCTGACACCGCCACCGTCAAGCCTCCATTCAAGCCATGGTTGTCTCGTGTTTTTGTCACCGTCGCGTCACCGTCGCCGTGAGCCTGCTGCCATCGAAAACTATGACTTAACTCTCTATCATTGATTAGGCCGTTAATTACGCTTAGGGGTGATTAGATTAGCACTAATAGTGTTTAGTGTTAATTAAGCTTGGTTTAGATTAATTTTAATTATGATTAGTTTAAGTAATTATGATTAGGTTAATTAATCATGGTTAGGTTAATTAATTTGGTTTAGTTTAATGAATCGTAATTTACTTAATTTAATCGTTATTTATTTAATTAATCATAATTAACGTAATTAGTGACGGAGTAGTTGTTACGTAGAATTTTACGCTTATTTTCTTGGATGAAATTATGCGTGATTTTGATTGTTTGCACGCCCAATATTATGAGTTTGATTGCTCTTTGGTAGGTTCCAATTTTTAATACAAAACTCGGTTTTATGGGCAATTAAATAGAAAAAAAATGAGATGTCGGGTTTGGACACCAATTTTTATGTGCTCAATAAAACCATGGGGTTTTAAAATAGATACGTGCAAAGTTTGACAGGTTGATTTCAAATACGTAACTCCGTACGAATTTCTTTCCATATGTTTTAAAGAAAAAGAAAATGGGTTACCCAAGTTTAGTTCCAACAAGAGTGGTTAGGCAAAGAAATAGAAAAAAATAAATAAATAAGGTGTTAGGTTTGGACGCCAATTTTTATGTGCCCAACAAAACAACAAGGTTTTAAATTAGATGCATGCGAAGTTTGACAGATTAATTTTGAATACGGGAGCACGTACTAATTTATTTCAAAAAGTTTTAAAGGAAAAAAAAAAGGGGGGGATTACCCAAATTTACCATTTGAAAAGGAAGTGTTGCATTCTTGGCTAATTGCAGCTATAAAAGTGGACTTGATTGATTATGTGCTTGAGTGGTCACGTAATTGAACCCGTCACCCAATAGGAATTTGGGGACAATGCCCGATTTTATTGGATGCTTGGCGAGGGTCTGGAAGCCGAGTCATGGTTGAGGCTAGACTAATGCTCCTTATTGGAATGATGTCCTAAGGCGTATGCATTGATGCCATGCCTGATGGGGCGGGACAATGCCCGATTATGCCGGAAGATTGCCAACTCTTGTGTTGGCCGTGGCCTGAGGGGTCATAATAATTGGAACACGTGTGAATGATTGTGATGCATTACGCTTGATTATGGGGTAAAACTATTAGGCATGGTATGGGACAATGCCAAAACGGGTTTACCTTATAATTGGGACCTGTGTGGATACTTGGTGCACAAGAATTATGTGTTCTGATTATTGTTTATGTTTATGGTATTGACAATGGCATATGTGACATGCTAATATGCAAGGGTGTGCCGATGTGAGGTAAGTTGTTTATGGTGCCTGTTTAGGCTGCCTTCGAGGCAAATTCGCATCCTAATCGATGCTTAGGAGTTTTAACTCGCTAAGATTTTATCTTTTCATGACCGTAGCATGGAGATCTGCTGAGTGCGGATGTGGTGGATGCGAGATGCGTCACCTTTTTGGCTAGCCTTGCCAATAGTAAAGTTTAGGTTAATCCTAATCCCTGAAGTTTTTGAGAGGGTCGATGGGAAGTGGCCGTAAAAAGGCTTGTAATTATTAAACTTATTAGGGGTAACAGTGGATAAATAAATAAGTTGTTTTCGGCAACTTTTGTCGTGCTTCACTATCCCTGTTGTTTGATTATTGACCGGGAGTTTACTTAACTCGCTTTTGCATGCGTTTAATTGAAAGATAAAAAGAATGAGTCGGCGACGCGTCCTAGGACATCGCATTTTTAATCAACCGCGGAGGGATATTGGCGTACTCGTGGTTCGGGGCGTGACAATATATATGTAATAAAGGTGGTCCATCCTCCTCAATGATCAAAAAAAGAAAAATAATCATAACAGCACATAAAAGTAGTCTATCCTCCGCGAAGAGCAACCACAGATTAACATAATCGAAGTCACGTTAGCACCAACAAAAATTGGAAAATCAATAAAAGGAAATTGCATATGAAAAAGTAAACAAACTAAGGTTGTGTTTGTTTTAGTGGAAGCATTTTCCACGGATTAATTTTCTGGACTTTCAAGTGTTCAATTTGCTGAAAATGATCAAGTCGCAGAAAATTATTTACGATTGAACAAAAAAAAATGTACGCTAGAAATTAGAAAAATAAATTTCCTAACCTAAGAAAGGGAAAAAAAAATCCCTAGAAAGTGATTTCCAGTGAAGCATTTTTCTTTAACGCGAAGTTTTCCTCGAAACAAACACATCTAAGATTCCGTTTATTTCCCCCAAAAAAAAAAAATGAATGATTTAGAAAACATTTCCTAATAATGATTTTTCGTATTGCTTGAAATAATCAACCAATAAAATATATTTTTATTATCAACATCAGTTTATATCTAAACATTTTCATGGAATGATTTTTTTCTTATTGCAAGTGATATAAGTAATATAATCGATCATCTTAAGGAATATATTTTTCAAGTCATTTATTTTTCATGAAATAAATAGAGCCTGAGATTAATGTGTAGGGAAAGCACACCCAGCAGATCTTGAAATAGGAGGATCTGCACCCGGATCCTCTTTCATCCAATTTACCTTCGACAGTGCATCATTTATCTGCTCCTTCATACTATTAGGCTCTTTCTCTAACATATGCTGTGATGCACTTAACTTCCGATGCGAATATTTCCTAAAAACCTTTTTTTTCTTTAGCAGAAAGGAGGCTAAATTATTTTTCTTTCGTGATGGAATATCTTTAGAAATTACAGCAGAAGACGAAAAAGAGGGATGAAATAAAACCTGTTTATAAATCATATGCCATTCAGAACAATCCTCATTTTATTGAAAGAATCCTGGGTAGTTTCAAACATGTAAAGCATTCGAAGATATAGTAACTACCAAAATTTCTAGTTATTAAAGACAAATCCACATACGACTCATATCTATTTTAAATAGGCCCATTGTTTCAACTTCTTTTTTCGCTTTCAATACGAAGGACAGGTACACCATTTTGGGATCCACAAGCATCTTCAGTGTTGTTTGAGACTCCAATAGCCACCGCCGCAATATCATCAACCTGAAATGATTTGTGCCGAAAGAGACAACCACACCCCAAAAGGTAAAACATACGACGAAACATACGATGGAAAGAATCGAAACGAATACAAGCGGCCTAACACATCGCCACTTCCAAACTCAAATAATGAAAACTTCTTGATCGAATACGATTTGCTTGTAGCATTGCTAGTTATCATTATTAGCCTAAGTAGCACCAACATGTGACATAGACGTGCAACATGGCACAATACGACACGACACACTGACACGTTATTTCTCAAAAATAAAGAATTCCGACACGTTGGGATACATTGTATATTAAATAAATATTTTATTAAAATAATTAAATAAATAATAACAAAAGAGCCTACAATGAATTTATACTAATAATATTAATAAATCTATTCATAATTAATGTGTATCCATATTTAGGGACATGTTTTTAACTATAACAAAGTTATTGATGAAATTAATAACTAACAATAAATTAGAATTAAATTATTTTAATAAATCTTTGATCTTCTACGATGATCAAAATTTATCATTATTCAACATTTAGTATTTTTATTTTCCAAAATCACTTTGTAATCTCCTTTATTTATTTTTCTGGTAAAAAAAATTCAACCCCCCCCGAGAGGTTCACCCCAGCCCTCATGCCCCAAATTTATTTCACTCCCCCATTTCTTTTCCTTGTTTCTTCCTCACCCCCCCCCCCAAAAAAATCGGGCCCTAACCACCTGTCAGGCTTCACTTCCTTCATTAAAAATTCAAGTCACCCTCTCATCCACCCAACCCACAGAAAGAAAAAAATCCTGCAAAAAGTCCCATCAAAGTCCCTTTTTATTTTTTTATTATTATTTTTTGACTTTCCTCCCTCAAAAACCCTAGCTGCTACCTCTTCCTTGCACGACCCTTTCTCTGCTCCCTCCCGATTGCCTCATCAGCCATCACAATCACTCGCCGCCTCACCTCCAATGCTTCCTCCTTCGCAGCCACAGCCTCACCGTCGGCCCTTCATCACTGCATCGCAATCGTGACCCTCTAGATCACCTCGGTCTCTGCTCTTCCTCTATCTCTCCCTCGCCCTTGCCTCCACCTTCCATCATCTTCTTCAACAATTCTCTCTCCCAGACACAAGTGTCGGAACATGTTGAGGAGAGTTGACACATGTTGATCACGTGTCCAAGTGTATCCGACATGATACAGAAGCTCTGGCAATGTGTCAATGCTTCATAGTTGTTAGTTGGGTCTACCTCTTTTGTGAGGGCCCAGCTCACGTGTAAAAGAAATGGAGAAAAGTCAAAAAGAAGCTAAAGTGGGGCTGCTTCGTGGAGCACAAGAGAGCAGAGAAAGAAAAGAGAGAGACAATGCTCGCGTAGAGAAGAAAAAGAAAAAGTGACGCGACTTTGTGGCCCTAATTCAAAGTTGTCAAAATTGACTCAAATTGAGAATGCTATTCATGAGATCAAGGGTTACGAGTTGACTGGTTTAGTTCATTGATAACCTTCTCCAAGTTGTCTCTTATTTTCTCCGATATCGGTTAGGGTTCTTGCTCCAAATGTGTTAATCCACCTTCATGATAATGAAATACTGTTATATTGTTAATATTAAGCCTATAATGACTAGAGAAGAATTTTTATGTATCCTCCTACTCTTCGTGATTAGTGGAAGTTTTTAAATCATTCGTGGTTTTTCTCACATTGAGTTTTCCACATAAAATCTTGGTATTGTTGTTGCATTTGTCTCCTTATCATTTCGGCATTATATTTACTTATTTTGAAGTTGTATTGTTGGAATATATCGCTGGTTATTACTAGGGTTAAGTTAATTTTAGTTGATGTAGTTTTGGGAAAGATTGATCCCATATTAGGTTAGTTCTCGGTGAATTATTATCCAATTCTTCCCATCAATCATGTAGTCCTCTCTTTCATATATCTCCACTATCAACAGAGCTTCAAATTTCTCCCCAGGATGTTATTCAATTCCGTCATGACACTCAGGTTCTCATCATTAAGCAGAGGAAGATAAAAGAAACTAACTTTATGCACACAGGAAAAATATTTGTGCAAAAAAATTTTGGGGAGAATCCTAATTATCCAAGACATTATCATTGCATCGATCTAGATTTCTAAATTTCAATTGAGTGCTGCCAACATTAGATTTTATCTCATCTTATATATATATATATTGATATAAATTGGCATACCCGTGTAAATGAACTTAAAAGTTCACAAACCAAGAAGATAAAAATCTTTTTTCAATTATTTCCTTTATTCCTTTCCATCATTCTCTAATAAAATGTTATCAAAACATAAATTGTACTAACATATCTAAAATATTTAAATTATGTAGAAAATATAAATATATTTATATATTGAATTTATATTATAAAATAGAATAAAATTTGAATATATGAAAAATAAGACTAAATTAAAAAACGAAATTGTTATTTTGAGTTTCTTATATGAGAATTCGAATATTATTTATATTAAAATATAATTTTTATTTATTAATTTAAGAAGTTATGTTATTCGAGAAAATAACTTCTTATCATAGATATTAGAATTCCTTTCCACATTTATCATATCTCTCCAATAAGATAATTTTATTCAGGCTATGTCGCGACCTCTCTTTTTTTTTTCGACGCCCGCAATCGGGTACGAGCGCCTAAGGAGGCTAATGGCTCAGCTGAATTTATTAAGCCCGGACTCTCCCAAGTCCACCAATTCACGACTTAATGGTCTAAGTTTTTAACCTATAAATTAATTTTAAAACGAAGTCACCACTAATCGATTTGGAGTGGGTCGATTAGAAACCCAAGCAAAGTATCGGGAGAAATACTTGCTCCTACACAACCAGAGAAATTAGGATCGGGGTCTTGATTACACTAGTTAATCACTAATACCCTTTCGGTACCTAATCTTGTTTAAACCCTAAGGCTTTTTGGATTTTTGAGGGTTTTCCATGCATTTGATGGGGAGGAAATACATTTTTGGGTCTTTTTCTATTTTTTGAACAAAAAATGGATTTTCTTTTTTGGCTTTTTCATGAATTTTTGGCTTTTTTTAGGATTTTTGGCATTTTTTGGAAAATATGAAATACTTTTGATTTTTTTGATTTTTTGGAAAATAAAATATTTTTGGTTTTTTGGAAATTAAAACATTTTTTAATATTTTTCGAAAATAAAATATATTTTGTGATTTTTTTGGAAAATAAATTATTTATTATTTATTATTTATTTAAAATATTATTTTATATTAAAATATTATAAAAACTGACCCGGGTCGAATCTGCGAGTTGGGTCCAACCCACGGCGCCGACCGAATGCGCGGGCCCGACTCGGATTTTTTGCTTTTTCTTAAAAACTCAGCCCACACACACGGAATTGGGCCTATTTAAAAAAGGGGGATGCCCGGCCCGCGGAGAAGCCGGCCCTGCGTAACCCTAGGGCACCGGGTCACACGCCCGACCCGACGACCCGACCTCCGATCGCCCCAAATACGCGGAAACCCTACCCGATCTGATGACCCGAATCCCTCAAACCCGAATTTTCGGAAGCCTAGGGTTCGATGATCCGCGGCGCCGACGAAGGGGATTGAAGCGTCACGGCGGCGACACGAACAGAGGACAGCAGCGGCAGGAGGAAGCGGTGCGGCGGTACGATGGCGGCGACGGATGGTGATGCCGAGGGGAACGGCAGATAGAGAGCGACCGGGGACTGGATCTCACGGTGGCTCAAGGCAGCGACGCGGTGAATGACGGCTAGGGTTTCCGACAGGGCATCAACGACGGATCGACGAGGATGATGCATTAGAAGGCATTTGCTACCTGTTTGTGGCGTCTGGGCTCGATTGGCGGTGTCGACAACGAGACGGCGGCACGGAGGGATTCGGCACAGCAGCAGCGTTGGGGGGTGGGACCTCTTCTTCCGCCCCTCTTCGCGAATCCAGAACTCCTTCGCCTCCTCCGACCTCGCTTCTCTCTCACTCCGGTCAAATCCGAGCCTCCATTAGCCAGATTTGACCTCCTCGGACTCGCTCGCCGGTGGCCTCCCCCGAAGTCTCTCAATGGGAGGTCGGCCGAGCTCGCGACCCGATTTCTCTCTCGCTCGCTCTTCGATTCCTCCCCCGAAGTCTCTCAGTGGGAAGATCTCGAAGCTCGCTTGCTCGTCTCTCTCTCGCTCGCTCTTCAACCTCCTCCGAAGTCTCTCAGGAGGAGGTTTCCAAGCTTGCGATTCTCTGGTGTGTCCCCTTGACGACGAAAACGGGGGCCTATTTATAGGCGAGGGGGCAGCCGGTTGACGAAGCTTCAACTGCCGATCCCTATGCGCCAAGCGGCCTCCGCCGGCCGAACTGGTGTCTCATCTCAGCATTAAAGGTGCGCATTGAAGGCGCATGCGCATCGTCCTCTCCTTCGATGACCTACCTCTGTGCCTCTCTACCGTAGGCTGCCCTTGAGCGCGTCGCCGGCCACCACGCGTGATATGCAGAGGCGTCTGAGGAAGAAGAAGACAGGAAGAAGAAGAGAGGGGGGCTTGCGAGAGAGAAAAGAGGGGAGGGGCTAGGCCTTCGGGCCTAGCCCCAATGGGCTGCTTCTTTTTTGCTTTTCTTTTGTTTTGTTTTTTTTTGTTTTTTTATTATTTATTTTGTTTATTATCTGAAAAAGGAAATATAAAAGAAATTAAGGCCTAATTAATAACCTAATCAAAATTTAGGTATCAACAGCTACCCATCTTTAAAGGTGAGTTCGCAGAGGTTGCATTCAAAGACAAACTGATGCCTAAATTTTATCCATGCATGAGCAGCAGATTTTATTTAGGACCTATTGTCCTAAGCAGAAAAAGAGCAATATAACATTACACATACTAAGACAGATAAGAATATACATGTAGTTACTTATCGGGAGTGAGTGAGATAGGGTGTGAACCCCGAGTTTGGCAAATATCAAGGCATCATCTTACCTGTTGCATGAGGAGATTGCTTTTCTAAGACCCAAACCATTCTTCAATCGCCTATTAGAGCAATAAATGGTTTGTCTAGGACCCGAACCTTTCTTCGGTCGCCTTGACGGGGAATTGCCTTTCCAAGAACCGAACCTTTCTTTGGTCGCCTGTTAGAGCAATAAGTTGGTTTGTTTAGGACCCGAACCTTTCTTCGGTCGCCTTGACAGGGAATTGCTTTTTTAGGACCTGAACTTTTCTTCGATCGCCTGTTAGAGCAATAAGTTGGTTTGTCTAGGACTCGAACCTTTCTTTGATCGCCTAGATGGGGAATTTCTTTTCCAGGACCCGAACCTTTCTTCAATCGCCTGTTAGAGCAATAAGTTGGTTTGTCTAGGACCCAAACCTTTCTTCGATCGCCTTGACGGGGAATTGCTTTTCCAAGACCCGAACCTTTCTTCGGTCGCCTGTTAGAGCAATAAGTTGGTTTGTCTAGGACCCAAACCTTTCTTCGGTCGCCTTGACGGGGAATTACTTTTCCAGGACTCGAACCTTTCTTCGATCGCCTGTTAGAGCAATAAGTTGGTTTGTCTAGGACCCGAACCTTTCTTCGGTCACCTTGACGGGGAATTGCTTTTCCAAGACCTAAACCTTTCTTCGGTCGCCTGTTAGAGCAATAAGTTGTTTGTCTAGGACCCGAACCTTTCTTCAGTTGCCTTGACGGGAGATGTGCTGACCTTTCTCAGGGCATCTATTTGTTGGGAGATAGTACCTGGACGATTACAAGTACAAACTCTTGGGGGATACCTAGATGATCACGGGTATCGAAGGGGTACCTAGACGATCACAGGTATCGAAGGGGTACCTGGACGATCACAGGTACAAACTCTTTGGAGATACTTGGATGATCACAAATATCGAAGGGGTACCTGGACGATCACAGGTACAAACTCTTTGGAGATACTTGGATGATCACAAGTATCGAAGGGGTACCTAGACGATCACAAGTACAAACTCTTAGGGGATACCTGGATGATCACAAGTATCGAAGGGGTACCTAGACGATCACAGGTACAAACTCTTTGGAGATACCTAGATGATCACAAGTATCGAAGGGGTACCTGGACGATCACAGGTACAAACTCTTTGGAGATACCTAAATGATCACAAGTATCAAAGGGGTACTTGGACGATCACAAGTACAAACTCTTGGGGGATACCTGGATGATCACAAGTATCAAAGGGGTACCTAGACGATCACATGTACAAACTCTTTGGAGATACCTGGATGATCACAAGTATCGAAGGGGTACCTGGACGATCACAGGTACAAACTCTTTGGAGATACCTAGATGATCACAAGTATCGAAGGGGTACCTGGATGATCACAAGTATCGAAGGGGTACCTGGACGATCACAAGTACAAACTCTGAGGGAAGAATCAAGGGCATACCTGAGATATTCGTGTGGAAATATCGAGGATAGGTCTCGCATATACGTGAAGGTCTCTCACCTCCTGGTAGTTGAAATATCGAGGATGTACCTTGGATATTCATGAAGGTCTCTCACCTCCTGGTAATTGAGAATATCAAGGGCATGCCTCACATATTCGTGAAGGTCTCCCACCTCCTGGCAACATAAACTTGAATGTAACACAAGGCTTACCTGGATGGCTGCAGGCACTCAAAAGGGCTGGAACACCTGGATAGCCACAGGTGTACAAAGTACTGGAATACTTGGATGAACACAAGTATTTAATGATATGATCTGAGACCACTCAGACTGGTCCAAGTGCTAGAAAGCATACCTAGACGGTCGTGCCAAGCAAAGCAATGGAATGCTTGAACAGCTACTATATTATTTGGGGACAACTCGAGCAGGTTGAGTGTCATGAAAAGGAAGTACTTGGACAACGGTGGGTACTTGACGATATGGGGATACCTAGACAGCAGTAGGTATTCTAAGAGATACTTGGTCAGTCACAAGTATCAATACTTTGGGGACAACTCGATTAGGTCGAGTGTCAAGAAAAGGGAGTATCCGAACGGTGGGTACTTGACGATATGGGGATACCTAGACAGGAGTAGGTATTCTAAGAGATACTTGGTCAGTCACAAGTATCAATACTCTGGGGACAACTCGATTAGGTCGAGTGTCAAGAAAAGGGAGTATCCGAACGGGGGGTACTTGACGATATGGGGATACCTAGACAGCAGTAGGTATTCCAAGAGATACTTGATCAGTCACAAGTATCAATACTTTGGGGACAACTCGATCAGGTTGAATGTTGGGAAAAGGGAGCATCCGAACGGTGGTTGGTACTTAAACACAATAGGGATACTTAGACAGCAGTAGGTATTCAACGATAAAGGGATACTTGGTCAATCACAAGTATCAATACTCTGGGGATAACTCGAATAGGTCGAGTGTTAGGAAAAAGGAGTATCCGGACGGTAGCCGGTACTCAAAGACAATGGGATACTAAAACAGTTGCAAGCATCCAAACTCAAGGGACGACTTAAATAGGTCGAGTGTCAAGAAGAGAGTACCTGGACAGTGGTAGGTACTTTAAGAAAAATGGGGATAAGGATATGCTTACCTGGCAATATCTCTAATCTATAAGAGTATGTCTGCTATTTGCACAATATGCACACACGATTGTATATGCTATAAATTCGTGAGCTCAAATGAGATTTATGCATGATAATTTTGTCAATTTTGCATCATCTGATTTCCACTGGGGAAGATTTGAAAGACAACATTCATTTAGAATGTAGATGTCTTGAGCATGCCAGATGAGGGACTTTCAATTTGAAATGACTTTTCGCTCACTCTCATGGAAAAGGCTATCTTAACCATTAATGCAGGATTTATAAGGACCACACTATCTCACTATCATCATGTCAACAGAGGTCTGAGTATTCTCGCAAACGGTACGACTTTACCAATGTGAGAGGTCTTTGTCGAAACTGTGACAAAGATTTGGTCAATGGCTCATCAAATGGGACCGTCGAGGTCAAGGCTTATGAACGAAGTGCCGCACGATCATCTCCGAGTTTGCAAGTCAAGAATCCTGCGAAAAGAGATAGAGTAATCTTGCTCGTACTTCTTTGAGCGATGCTTATGTACATATGAAATCCTACGTTAATTGAAGTGCCCTAGTCTAAAGAGACTTTTACAATGGGAATGTAACGTAGACTTGGCTCACATGTAAGAGGGTGAGAGTTGGTGACTGTCTTGGCATTTGTCACCGGTCTTTCTTCTCACTGTCAGATGGAGGCTCTATCAATTGAACCACAACAACAACTTTTTCTTGGCTGTATTTTTGACTGGAGAGCATTGGCCTTACTTTTACCAGGCACACTGCTTTTTTTATGCTCATATTTTTATTCCAGTTCTTCATTCATGGGCATTGACCTTACTTTTACCAAGTAAACTGCTTTTTTATGCCCTGCTTTTTCTTGTTGTAGGAGGAACTGGCCTAGGCAAGTTTAATCGAAGCACCGTTATTAGACTATTGAGTCTTCATCTTCAACCGGCGCTCAGGCTATGGCAATAACTTCTGCTTTGTCTTAATGTGAGGGTAAAATTACAGACTCACTTGGGTTGTATAATTAATACAAGTGCGTAGAGAAAGAGTTGCTCTTCGTCATTCTATGGCACTTAAACTAACGCGAGTGTTCATATGCAATAAAGACACCTGAAGATTAATGCAAGTGCAAGCAAGAAAATTTCTATCTCTCTTCTCACCTTGTGATGCTGCTCTGCCTCCGCTCTGCCCCAATGCGAGGTGGTTCTTGACGGGGGGTATGAGAGAAGCTTCACCAGTGTATGGGGCTCAATGGGGTGAGCGATGGAATGCATCTCACTATTTTGGTTATCGTACCATTCACGAGAGAACTCCTTACCATGCAGTCATGGAATCTTCTGCACTCATCTCACAAGTGTATAGATGGGGGGATTGTGTGTAGGATATGGCTTGCCTTTCATCATTCTGACGAGCCTCATCCAGCATGCTCGATTAATCTTGTATTCTTCATTTAACTGTCTATTCTAATAATTCTCAATGAAATTAGTGATTTAGACAAACAAAATCATCATGCAAAATCCATTTGGAAAAGGCATGCAGCATTTTAAATGTGATGGAGTTTGTACTATCAGAACAAATGAATGGTTTTGGCTCAAAAAGACCTTCTTGGTAGCTTTAAGGGTCAACAAAGTAGTATTGTTAAATTTTGAACATCAAAAGGGTTATTCACAAAGGGGTGTCGATAGATTGCTCTTATTGGTTAGGGATATGACACATGAATGATCAGCTAAGGATTGGGAATCTGATCGGGTATCTCTACTTTTGCCCCTACAGAAGAGAAGATGTACAACTAGATCAATTAATCTGGCCAAAATCAAATGTGAGTTGAGGTCTAAAGATTTTCTGGCATTTGCTTTGGCAATTACTCGGGACGCCATTTCGTTTAGGAGAGTTTGTCATGCCTCTCATTGATTTGTTATCCTTGTTTTTGACAATCAAGTGATCCTGCAATAGGACAAGCTTCTCATTGATTTGTTATCCATGCTTTTGACAGTCAAGTGATCCTGCAACAAACAAGAGGGAATATATTAGTCATGAACTCTTTCAAGAGTCAAATAACTGGAATCGATACAACTTTACCATTCACCGGTTTGCAGATGATTGGGTGAACCTGAAGTGAGAAAGGGACACGAAGTCCTATGTCCCTTGCTTCGTTAGGTCAATTATTCTCTGAATTGACTCCTGGATGGCACGTCCCTTTACACGAAGTCAAGTGAATTTGATGCAGGTCATTTCTACGTGCTAACTTGGCCAGTATTGATTTGCAAAACCTAACCATCAAGTTTGGCTCTTGAGTTGTGATGCTCCCTGTCAAATAGGGAAAATATGTCAAAAACGGGTTTAGATAGTGGGAGTATTGGAAACGATACCAAATTACCCTTCCCCAAAGTTTGTATGTGCTAGCTCCTAAAGATATTTGAATGTCGATGATGGCCTTTTTATCTTGGCATAGTTCAACATTTCTTTCGATTGGCCTTCCTCACTCATGGCCACGTATGCATGATTGATGGTTGTCGATTTATCTTCAATGCCATCCTTCTGTGGAATTTTCTTCTGTTTTTGACCATATGACCATTAGCAGCATTGGGCAAAGCTATGTACTTCAAGCTCCTATGGAATCTGAGATGGACAATCAAAACCTCCAATTCTCTGATGGCAATCATTTCTTGGGAGAGCATGCGTCTGGAACACGAAGTGAGGTTTCTAGGCCCTAAGTCATCATTTGAGATAAGGGGCTAGAGACTGCCTCAACTGACTAGATTTTCTCCCTGTTGACAGTAGCCAATTCAAGAGGAGAAATTCCTTTTCTGTGCTTCTTGGCTTGTCAAAGCTGGAAATCCCATTGATGAAACCATAGCATCTGGTTGTTCAGGCACATGGTGGGGAAAAGATATTGATTCGGCTTGTGAAGGAGTTGGGCAGGAGCGAGGTGGAGTGTACAGAGCTCTTAGGGATGGCTTGATTTCAATCGTATGCCTGTACTTATTACGTCCCATCTTTCATTTCCTGTAAATATAAGAGAGAGGACATTATTTCTAAACTTACATTTTTGAAATGGGATGATTCTTTCTATTTGCCCCTGTTTTCTTGGCAGAGTATCTTTGAATTTAGCTAGTTCACATGATGCGCCAGCTTCAAATGCCCCCTGTCACACTAAGTCAAAGGGGATGGGAATGATCTTCTAAGACATGAAGTGAGTGAGTCAAAAAGACAAATATGATTAAATTGAACATCTTGTTTCGACGAAAGCTTTTGCTAATGAAACATTTTTTGTTTTCAAAAGTATATATCTTTGGGGGAAAGAAAGCATGAGGAAGCCCAGCCCTCAATATTCTCCTTGGATGATATTTTTTTTTCACGGTTGGATAGCATCACTGGGTTGGTTTGGAGTACCGCCTCATGCTCTTAAAACAAAATATTAGAACTGTACAATAGAGTACTTGGAATGGAAAATACAACAGTAGCACACTAGATAAGATAAGAAACATGAAATTATAGAAACAAGTAAAACCCATGAAAACTCCTATGTAAAGGAGTGCTTTGATAGTGTTGGTTCCGAAATCAAGCGCCTTTGAGTTCCTCGCCTCCAGTAGACTCGAAGTATTCACATGAGAGGACCACTTCATTGAAGCTATGGAAGTGCAACCCATGCAACCAACAACGATGCTTACGAGATAAAGCCCCTATGAACAGTTTTATCATTTCTTCTTCGACCAGTTGAGGGTAAGTTTGCATCATAAAAGCCTCCCACCTCCTTGCATATGCTTGGAAATCCTCCATTGGTCTTCTTCTGAAGTGAACCAAGTTCTGACAGGGCACTTCAGTCCCAATTTGGCTTTGATACTGAAGCAGGAATACAGAAGACAGCTCATTCCAATCTCTCATGAGGTAGATATCTGCTATGATGAACCATTGTAATGCAGACCCCGTAAGACTTTCTTGGAAGGCCTAAGTTGTGAATGACATCAGGCCATAGTACCGACTCATTTCAGCATGGAGATACTGCAAGTGGGCCACGGGGCAAGTCGTGATGTTATACTTGCAGAGATTGGGTATCCACATTTCTATGGGGGTCATGATCCTACGAGGGCAAGACGAGCCCGGTATGTCTTGGTTAGGCCATTGGTTTTCCCACTGCATATTCGTTGTAATGGTGAATTTTTCTATTTCAAGGAAGTTGGACTCTACCAAGATTACCCCTATTGCTTTCTTCTGGGTCAAAATTTCTGAATGAGGATGAAGTATTTAAGCAATCCGCATGGTCAGGTGATGAGTTTAGTACTTCGTTAGGATCGTAGCGGATAAAGACGTATGCTTCCTCTTCTGACGGGCTTTCATCCCCGGGTGAGAGTAGGAAACAGTTATACGATGAATCGTCAGTTTCATTGTCGAAATAACACTGGAAGTCCTTAAGATTGTATTCTAAGGACGGGAAGTCTTCAGGGTTGTATTCTAGGGGATAGTAGCCTTCAGGATTGTATTCTAGGGAGTGCTCGGTGGATGCTGAATTGATTTGCTTAGGCTTTCCTTTTTTGGCTCCTGGTCCAGACCTTTTGAGTAAGGCCCTTCGTTTTGCCAGCTCAATCCTGTCCAGGGTAGTGAGAGATATTAGAGTGTCACTCTCTGATTCACTTTCTAGGTTGATAGGGGTCGGTATTTTCTGGACCCTAGCTCTTGCAGTAAGCTTGGGGAGTTGACCTATCGTGCCCCAGTCTTGAACAGGCTCTGTATCTTGGATCTCATACAAAGGCTCCTTACCTTTCCTAGTGGGAAATTTTTCAGCAATAGGATGCTGCTCAACTGCCCACTCATTATGCAAGGCTTCATTAACATGTTCCTCTCTTATCTCAGTGACTAACGGCTCCTCGTGCTCCGCAATCATCGGCTCTTCGTAGGGCAGGGTGATGTCAGGGGTGATGTCAATATTATACTATTGGTGAAAAACATGAATTAGTTCCCTCCAGGTTTTAAGGGGACTAATCTTCCTGACAATGTACCATTGTAAGGTAGGGCCAGTCAAGCTCGATTGATACGATTGAATCATCCTTCGGACTAGGTAGGCCTGCAAGTAGGTCTCTGGGCGGGAGGTATCAGCATACCTTTCGCATTCAGGTGCTTTGAGTTTTTTAGGGATCTCAATGCCGGCGTAATTGGACAGGTCCATGGGATTCTGCTCCTGCAGCTAGTTTAACATTTTCACGATCTTTTCAAACTGTCTATGGTGCTAGCTATTTTTCGGCAAATTCGCTGGTGTCATGGCAGTGCTTAAAGCAACTACGGAGTTGGGCTCAGCTTGAGTAGATTTCATTTGTCTCGAGAGTTGTCGAAGGACGATGGACATTTGTCCTACACCGTCTTCGATGTTGGCGAGGTGATTTTGTACATCATTCTGATTGGCCCCTATTGCATGAGGCCATTCATGGACGATTGGTGGCCGACGATTCATAATTACCTGTCGTTGTGAAAATAATGAATGAGCTCGAAAGTAAACAAAGATTGACCCATGGCAATGGTCTAACTGTTTTTTTATTTATCAAAAGAGGATTTTATAGGCCGCAGACTTCTAAAATCTAAAACTTGAAATTGAAATGACAGAATGAAATACTAGATTTTAAACAAAAGTCCCTAAACAATGGGACAAAACTTTCACAATATTAACACTAAGGGACACATGATTGCCAATTTATATGCGACGAGAAGCCTTGTTCTTGCGAGGATGCCTGCTTCTTGGACTGGCTCTGAGGTGTGTATCCAGTCCATTCCCAAATCCCTCTCCATGAGCTCTGCTTGCTCGTGTTGGCTGCTCTCGCTGATTGAGTGAGGGGCTGACGGCTTCCATTTTATCGGGATTAGATGGTTGTGGATGAAGGACATGGAGGCGTGGTGGGCTTTTTCTTCTCCGTCAAGCCCTTCAGGTACCATAATCCTTTTGCAATGGCACTTGTTCTATGCTTCCTCAATAATGTCAATCTCAAACGTGTATTCAAAACTTTGATGGGTGAAAAGGAGTGGAGGGACCCTCTTCTTGAAAGATGGCGGGATCTCCTAAAGGGCTCCATACTGTCGTGCCACCCTATATGGGAAATAGGAAATGGCACCGGTGAGGCCAAGTAACAGAATTGGATAGCGGCGCTTGAAAGCAAAGCGAGCTCTCTTTTCATATAACCAACCAGCACACCATTGGAATGCCTCAGGAGCCGGGTCTCTTAGGAAGTTTATCCAATTTAAACAGCTTTGATTGGGAATGTATGGTCCTAAAACCATAAATTTTTGTAATGGATTTTCGAAATCATTCATTTCAGACGATCGCATGAAGCCTCGGAATTCACTTAAGTGAGAAAAGAACTAGACTTGTAAAATTTTCGGAGAGACCCGCATGATTTTTTCCGTGTTTTCTTTAAAATGATTAAAGGACAAAAATGTCTCAATTAAAATCATGTTGACATAATTTTGCCCCCTCGAGATCTTATCAACTATCCATGCCATCTTAGGACTTAGGACTTATGACATTTCTTTGATGGGGGAAAATGATGAACCCAAAAAAGGCCAGGAGGAAAATCTTGCTTTTTTGAGTCATAAGTTGATTTTGAAAACAGGCATTCATGAATTCTAGTGGGCAAGTATTATGGTTGTTTTCAAGAATTTGCCTCATAACGTGGATTTCAGTTCCTAAAAGTCGTGCTAACCCCCCCCCCAATCGGGATAATGCCTATTGATGGCCTAACAAGCTTTTTCTCGAGAGGCATTCCAGTGATGATGTTGTATTCTTCCAGAGTTGGGGTTAGCTCAAACCCACCAAACATAAAAGTAGTCATCTTCGAGCACTAGAAATGTGCCATGGCCTGTATGACTTCGAGATGAACAGTGAATTGAATCAACGATAGGAGATGACCGACTTTGGCTTTTACGCGCTCTTGGGCATACTGGTCCAATTGACCCCACCATCTGAAAAGTTCTGCTTTGGGAGCGGGAATAAACTGGATATCGTCTTTCCGCATCGCATATAAACTGGGACTTGAAAAGCTTATCCTAAATTGCCATGGGCCAAATAAAAAGACTGAGTAAAAGTAAAGAAATTACTTTGCTTTTAAAGGAAAATGGCAAGCACAAAGACATGCACATGGGACGTGCGGCTCGATTTCTAACTGAGAAGGTTTGTTGAGATTAAAAGGATATCTGCCCGCCGCAGTCTCGCGTTAGCAGCATACCCTCCTAACCTCGGCTAAGAAATTCGGGGAAAAGAAAGGCAACCTCTACATCGTAGTCTCGTGTTCGAAGTCGTATCTTTCTTGACACCATCCTAAATATCCTATGGCGGCCCAGGTCCGGCGGTCGGGTTGTGTGTGCTATTTGTAATGCTAAAACATTTAAGGATGCACAGCAGTTTATAATCACAAAACAGTTTATTTTAACAAAATAAAAAAACTTTAAGCTATTACCCTGCACAAAAGAGAAAAACCCAAGTCAACAGAGCATTTAAACAAAGATAAAATGGCCTAACTTCTCAAAGTCCCCAGCTGAGTCGCCAAGCTGTTGCGACCTCTCTCTTTTTTTCGGCGCCCGCAATCGGGTACAAGCACTAATGGCTCAGCTAAACTTATTAAGCCCGGACTCTCCCAAGTCCGCCAATTCACGACTTAATGGTCTAAGTTTTTAACCTATAAATTAATTTTAAAAATGGAGTCACCACTAATCGATTTGGGGTGGGTCGATTAGAAACCCAAGCGAAGTATCGGGAGAAATACTTGCTCCTGCACAACCAGAGAAATTAGGATCGGGGACTTGATTACACTAGTTAATCACTAATGCCCTTTCGATACCTAATCTTGTTTAAACCCTAAGGCTTTTTGCACTTTTTAGGGTTTCAATGCATTTGATGGGGAGGAAATACATTTTTGGGTCTTTTTCTATTTTTTTGAACATAAAATGGATTTTTTTTTTGGCTTTTTCATGAATTTTTGGCTTTTTTTAGGATTTTTGGCATTTTTGGAAAATATGAAATATTTTTTATTTTTTTGATTTTTTGGAAAATAAAATATTTTTGGTTTTTTGGAAATTAAAAAAATTAATATTTTTCGAAAATAAATATATATTTTGATTTTTGGAAAGTAAATTATTTATTATTTATTTATTTAAAATATTATTTTATATTATAATATTATAAAAACTGACCCGGGTCGGATCTGCGGGTTGGGTCCGACCCGAGCTAGCGACCCGAACACAGAGAAGCCGGCCCTGCGTAACCCTAGGGCGCCGAGTCACACACCCGACCCAACAACCCGACCTCCGGTCGCCCTAAATTCGCGGAAACCCTACTCGATCTGATGACCCGAATCCCTCTTCGCGAAACCCGAATTTTCGGAAGCCTAAGGTTCGACAATCCGCGGCGCCGAGGAAGGGGATTGAAGCATCACGGCGGCGACACGAACAGAGGACAGCAGCGGCAAGAGGACGCAGTGCGGCAGTACGACGGCGGCAACAAATGGTGATGCTGAAGGGAACAGCGGATAGAGAGCGACCAGAGACTGGATCTCACGGTGGCTCAAGGCAGCGATGCGACGAATGGCGTTTAGGGTTTCCAACAGGGCATCAACAACGGATCGACGAGGACGACGCATTAGAAGGCATCTGCTATTTGTTTGCGGCATATGGACTCGGTTGGTGGTGTCAACAACGAGACGGCGGCACGGCGGGATTCGGCACAGCAGTGGCGTCGGGGGGTGGGACCTCTTCTTCCGCCCCTCTTCGCGAATCCAGAACTCCTTCGCCTCCTCCAACCTCGCTTCTCTCTCACTCCGGTCAGATCCGAGCCTCCACCGACCAAATCTGACCTCCTCGGACTCGCTCACCGGTGGCGTCCCCCGAAGTCTCTCAGTGGGAGGTCAGCCGAGCTCGCGACCCGATTTCTCTCTCGCTCGCTCTTCAATTCCTCCCCCGAAGTCTCTCAGTGGGAAGATCTCGGAGCTCGCTCACTCGTCTCTCTCTCGCTCGCTCTTCAACCTCCTCCGAAGTCTCTTAGGAGGAGGTTTCCAAGCTTGCAATTCTCTGGTGTGTCCCCTCAACGACGGAAAAGGGGGCCTATTTATAGGCAAGGGGGTAGCCAGTTGACGGAGCTTCGACCACCGGTCCCCATGCGCCAAGCGGCCTCCGCCGGCCGAACCGGTGTCTCATCTCAGCATTAAAGGTGCACATTGAAGGCGCACACGCGTCGTCCTCTCCTTCGGCGGCCTACCTCCGTGCGTCTCTACCGTAGGCTGCCCTTGAGCGCGTTGCCGGCCACCACGCGTGATATGCAGAGGCGTCTGAGGAAGAAGAAGATAGGAGGAAGAAGAGAGGGGGGGCTCGCGAGAGAGAAAAGAGGGGAGGGGCTGGGCTCGAAGGCCCAGCCCCAATGGGCTGCTTCTTTTTTGCTTTTCTTTTGTTTTGTTTTGTTTTTTTTTTTGTTATTTGTTTTGTTTATTATCTGAAAAAGGAAATATAAAAGAAATTAAGGTCTAATTAATAACCTAATCAAAATTTAGGTGTCAACAGGCTATATCTATTTTTATATCCAATTTTATCCTATTTTGAGTAAACACCGAATTTCATAGAATAAATTTTATCATATTCTAAATTTTATCTTATTACCAAACGCATCATTAGAGAATAAAGACTTTCTTGCTTATTAACCTAAATGTCCTACTCTCTAATCACTACAGAAAAACACCACACAATATAACTGACCAAAAAAATTTAGTCACTGTAGCCCTGATCTTTTGTCGCTTTTTACTGTCACGATTGACTTCCTTTCACGGCAGCTTTGTTGCATTTGCCCCGAAGAAACTTCAAAAGTTTGTTGGTGGAGGTACCCCTGCACCAATCGCGTTAGGCAATTAGATGCCTTATCAATTGCAATGAATATTTTTCGTCCCAATAGACATCAAAGAGGACAAAATTTTTAGCCAAAAGAATGCATTTCATCGTTATAGATCTCCCGAATGCAACATATGGCGACGAAAGTATAAATTACTTGTCGTTGCAGGTCTGTCAAGGGCGATGAGATTAGATAGTCTTGTCACCTTTGATCGACCTATAATAATTGGATCATATTTTCCTTCATTCCTTCCCCCAACCAATCTTCTGAGTCACATTTATATCAAATGCAGCATCAAATGTACAAAAGACATTCTACTACTTAAATTGTTGCGGTGAAGAAACCGTCCATTTGAAAGAATATAGAAACTAATAAGGTCTGATCAGACACTGCAGTTTATCTCCTTTCCTTCTCTCAGAATCCATGGATGACCTATATTTACAAAGAGCAAACAGTCCTGAGTGATCCCAGTCCGAAACTTTCACTACAGTTTCCGAGAGAGAATAAAAGTAGGAGGAAAATGGAAATCTGAAATATCGGACATCATATGTTTTGAGGAACTTTAAAGTTCCTAGCCAAGATAGAGACATGCGACAGATGGTTTTATGATGTGCAGGCAAAGTAACAAAGAAAAATAGAAAGCGTTACATGTGAACCTAGCCATCTAGATGTGTCATCAATGAGGTTAGTGTTACGAAATCGCACACTTATTCCAGAAAAATACTACAAGTAAACAATCCATCAAGCAGAGTACAACAATAAAATAACAAAATCAGAATAACGCGCTAAAAAATTTGTTATCGAAGTTCACATAAACCTGACCTACATCTCAGTGTAGAAATACTCTGCAAATCCACTAGATTTCGAAGAAAATTGGAATATAACTATGATATTCTCTCATGATCATGGCACAAACAAATTGAGAACCTTCACACAAAAAAAAAAAAACTCACTTTTCTCTTCTCTATTTTTCTTGCCCCTTTATTTTCTTTTTTAGTATCTTGATGACTAGCGTCTTACTTTCATATGAAAGTGTAGCTTTTAACCTAAAAGAAAATCTAATAGAAAAGTGAAGGCTTTATTGGTATTGGGCTTAAGGCCCGTCCGCCCAAGTTGGGCCCAAAAAGCTCGGCCCATGGGCATACGGCCCGTGGATGGGGGGACATATAAAAGGGAGGAGAGAGAGAGAAAACGTACCTGTTGGAAATCATAATCAACGTACGTCTTCTTCTCTCCCATGCGCTCTCTCTCTCCAAAAGAAAAACAGTAAACCATACGGCGCGTTTTTCTTCCCTTCAAAGGCGATTTCGCTTAATCGGATCGAACAAGGCCAAGTTTCTCTTCCTCTATCGGCGTCGATGTCTTATCTGTGGCTAACAAGGTACGCTCGAATCCGTGGTGTGCTTTACGATCGGTGATGCGTGTTTTCCCGGGCTTCGTCTTCCGCATTGATTTAGGGGTTCGATTCAGTGTCGAATCCGGTTTTCGGGGATCCGTTATTCCAAAAATTGGTATCAGAGCCCTAGTTTATGTTTTCCCGACTTGTTTGACGATTTTTTGATTGATTTTTTCGCAAAAGTAATTCGGCCGTACAGATCGGGGCGAGAAATCCCGACGCCCGAGCACTGTACGTCCTTTTTTCCGAGTTTTCGTAAGTCAAAATCAAATTGTGATAGCATAGGAAGAAGGGCGATGTCGAGACGAGTCTGGCGATACGTCGAGCGCCGCCGGGCGATGCCGCACGCGCCCACACGCGCGGCCGGAAGGCGCTGCTCATGGGCGCGACGCGCCCGGAAATGCTGGATCGCCCAGCACATGCGACACACGGGCCGATCGGCGAACTGGCGCATGCACGCCGCCGGCGAGCGAACCGGCATGCACCGGTCCGCGGACCGACGCATTCTGACGTCATGTGATGACATCACCGTGACGTCATCCAACGGCCGGTAACCGCTCGGATGACGTCATCGATGACGTCATCACCGACAACGTTTCGCCGAGTGGTCACCAGCCGACGACCCGACCGGCGACCCGAACCGCAGAGACCCGGCACGCGCTCAGCACGTGCCAGCTGACGTCTGCGTGACGTCTGCGTGACGTCAGCCAGCGTACGCGCGCGGCACGTGCCGTCGGTTCGCCCGAGCCGGCCCCTCCGGCCCGACCAGTTTGACCGGTCCGACTGGTCTGTCCGGTCCGACCTGTCCGACGTCCGACGACCTATGACCGTTGACCGTGACCCGTTGACCGTTGACTTTGACCGTTGACCCAAAAAAAATGATTTGTTTCTTTTTCAGTCATGCCTATGTGGGTTATAAGTAATCCATTTTTTAATTCTGCATTTGTTGCATATATAAAAAATTATGTATTTTTCCTTTTGTATATTATGGATTATAATTAATCTATTTTTAGTTCTGCATTTGTTGCAGGAACTATGATGCGTTATGCAAGGATACCTGCATAGAGTACTATAGGATTGAGTTGGCCAAAACTTCAACCCTTAGATTGAGCGCCACATGGCGTAGAGTAAATGCGCCTTGGTGGCGACATGAAAGCTCTCCAAAAGTTTTCCCATGGTTGGCAAATGTGCCTTTAGTTTTCTCAGATGTTTTGACTGATAAATTAGAAGGGACATTCCCTATTTATTTCTTAGATTAGTTATGAGATGTTTTTATGGTTGAATATCTCTTTCTATGTTGATATTTTTCTTTGTATATATTGCTTAGTGTAATGTATAGTTGTATTAATTGAAAGCATTATTGTTTTTAATTGTATGTCAATTATCTGTTGCTTTCTGTTATTGCTGGTTGCTGTGGGTCATTAGCTGTGGGTACTTTTAGAAGTTTTTGTAGCTTCATAGAATTGATTTTGCATATGACACTCATATTAATGATAGTTTTTTAAGTTAGGATTTTCGGAGGATGATTGGAAACGTAGTGACCTTTTGATTCTGAAGCCTTACTTGAAATTATTCGTTAATATGATGGGTCTATGTAAAAAGGGATGCATAAATGATAGGCATTAATAATTCGTGCATATGTCTGATGTGTTCAGATCAATGGCTTCAGCCACAAAGAGCATAGTTGCCGAGCTGAACAAAGGTGAAAAGCTCAATTGTGACAACTATGAAATTTGGCACATGAAAGTCCAATATGTGCTGGAAAAGCAATAAGCACTAGAAGCTCTTGACCATATTATGGAAGATCTTGAGGATGCCGTGTGCCACCTTGAGCTAGTAGAGGACCGCCTAACGGCATTTGAGTCGAAAGTAGACATTTCCAATGCTGATTCTAGCTCAAAAAGAGCTTTGAGCTCTAAGCGCAAGCATATTGATTCGTTCAACATGTGGGATTGCAAAGGATCAAGTCCTTGTTGCAAGAAATCAAAAGTTAACTAACACATGAGAGGAAAATGTCCTCAAGTGAAGAAAATGTCAAAGGTGAGGTGTTACAATTGTGACAAGAAGGGTCACTATGCTCGCAACTGTCGTGAGCCAAAGAAGGTAAACACCCCTTGTACTTTTCAGAACTTTACTTTTGTGTCGAGTTCTATATTCTTGACTAAGTCTAATCCTTTGTGGACTGTAGATTCAGGAGTGACAGACCATGTAGCGAAGGATAGAGGATCCTTCGTGGAATTCCGACGAGTACCAATTGGAACTAAGTGGGTCTATGTGGGAAACAACTCCCGAGCTGAAGTGAAAGGAATTGGCACATGCCAACTGAATATGCATGGTGGACGCACTTTATTCCTACATGATGTATTGTATGCTCCAGAGATCCGTCGGAATTTAGTGTCTGTTTTAGTGTTGGTTAGACTAGGTTTTAATATGAACTTCCATAAGAGAGGTGTAGATTTGTATTTGGATACAAACTACTATGGTTGTGGTTATTTTCTAGATGGTTTCATTGTATTAGATATTGAGTATGTTAATACAAATGTTTGTTATTCCCTTATCACGTCTCATAATTCATATGATAATGATGTGAATGTGTGGCATGCTAGACTTGGTCACATTGGCCAACAACGTATGAATAGACTAGCCAAAGAGGGCTTGTTGGTCAACATTGAAAAAGTTGATTTGCCCATATGTAAGCATTGCCTAGAAGGGAAAACGACAAGGAAACCATTTGGGAAAGGTAAAAGAGCTGAATTTCCTCTGCATTTAATCCATTCTGATGTCTGTGGTCCAATGAATGTGAGATGAAGGCATGGAGCTGTTTATTTCATTACCTATATTTATGATTATACTCGATTCGGATATGTCTATTTGATTTCTCATAAATCTGAAGCAATAAGTTGTTTCAAAAGGTTTATGAACCTGGTAGAGAATCAATTAGATAAGAAAATAAAAGCATTGAGATCTGATCGAGGTCGAGAATATTTATCTGATGAGTTCAGAAAATTATGTGATGAAAAAGGAATAGAAAGACGGTTGTCTATTCCGTACACTCCTCAACAAAATGGCGTTGCGGAGAGAAGAAACAGAACCCTACTGGAAATGGTTAGGTCCATGATGGCGCATGCTAACATACCAATTTACTTTTTGGAGTGATGCATTGTTAGCTGCTGCCTATATACTTAACCAGGTGCCTTCCAAATCAATCACTTCCACTCCATATGAGTTATGGACAAGTAGAAAATCGGACTTGAGTTTTCTTAAGCCATGGGGTTGTGCTGCCTATACACATGAGTCCTCTCACAAATTTGGGAAATTGGGTCCTAGAGGAAAGAAGAGTATTTTCATAAGATACTCGGAACACTCAAAAGGGTATGTGTTCATTGGTGAGCAGGAAAGTGGGAGTATAACTGAATTTGAATCATGAGATGTCACATTCTTAGAGGATGAGTTTCCTAAGAAGGGCGAAATAGGGGAAGATCACTCTCTATTTGAGACCTTGGATCAAGATAATGATATTAGTGGAGTTCATCCAAGTGGGAGCATAATAAGGAATGATGTGCAAAGTGTACAATCTCCTATACGGCGAACAAGTCGCCAAAGTATTCCCCGTCGACGTTTTGACATTGAAGGGGAAACTTTTATGGTTGCTCCACAAGATGAGGATAGGCCAAGAAATAT
The DNA here is from genome assembly GCA_016097545.1 of Eucalyptus victrix. Lineage (NCBI taxonomy): Eukaryota > Viridiplantae > Streptophyta > Magnoliopsida > Myrtales > Myrtaceae > Eucalyptus > Eucalyptus victrix. The sequence continues at coordinate 24,462,350 of CM027844.1, forward strand.
CAATGAGGCGCTGAATTGCCCTAGTAAGGAAAAGTGGATTCATGCAATAGAAGAGGAAATGGAGTCAATGAAATCAAACCAAGTCTGGGAACTGGTTGATCTTCCAAAAGGACGCAGAGCTATTGGGAACAAGTGGGTTCTCAAAATAAAGCGAAAGGCTGATGACTCGATAGAAAGGCATAAGGCTCGCCTTGTGGCAAAGGGGTATAATCAACAGGAAGGAATTGATTATGAAGATACATTTTCTCCTGTAGTAAGATTTACCTCGATTTGCATTATTCTGGCAATAGTGGCTAGTCTGGATCTTGAGTTACATCAGATGGATGTAAAGACTGCTTTCCTCAATTGAGAATTAGAGGAAGAAATATATATGGAACAACCTACTGGTTTCATAGTGAAAGGCCAAGAAGAAAAAGTATGTCGACTTTTGAGGTCAATGTATGGTCTTAAGCAGTCATCAAGACAATGGTATATACGTTTTCATAATGCCATAATGGCATATGATTTTAAAATGATTGATGAGGATCATTGTGTATATATCAAAAGATCCAAGGATAAATTTGTGATCATATCATTGTATGTTGATGATATACTGATTGCCGGAAGTAATATGGAGTTGGTTAATACTGTCAAGAGATGGTTGTCTTCTAACTTTGAGATGAAGGATATGGGTGAGGCTACATACATTCTTGGAGTTAAGATTTCGAGAGATCGTTTGAAGAGATCGTTGTCTCTTTCGCAAGAAACTTATATAAATAAGGTTCTTGAACGATTTCGTATGCAAGACTGTAAACCCATAGACACTCCTATTGTAAAAGGTGAAGGATTGAGCCATAGACTGTGTCCAAGGACTCCACAAGAGAAGGAACAAATGAAACATATTCCTTATTCTAGTGCTGTTGGGAGCTTGATGTACGCTATGATGTGTACAAGACCCGACATATGTTTTGAGTTGGAATGGTGAGTAGATACCAATCCAATCCAGGTCCAGCACATTGGAAAGCCGTCAAGAGAATACTAACGTATCTGAAGGGAACTGCTGATTACAAGTTGAATTACCAAGGAAAGGATCTGCGACTTGAAGGCTATTCAAATGCTGATTGAGGAGGAGATTTAGATGAAAGAAAATCTACCTCTGGGTTTGCTTTCTTACTAAACAATGGCGCCATATCATGGAGCAGTAAGAAGCAAACGTGTATAGCCTTGTCCACGATGGAAGTTGAGTTCGTGGCATTATCAGCAGCGGTACAAGAAGGAGTTTGGCTTAAGAGATTTTTGGATCATTTAGGTGTTAATGAGAAAGCTGCAAATCCATTGTTGGTTAACTGTGATAGCCAAGCAGCCATAGAGTACACCAAAGATCCAAAGCATCATGGCAAGACCAAACATATAGATACCAAGTATAACTTTGTAAAAGATAAGGTTGCACGAAAGGATATGAACTTACAGTACATATCTACGCATAGAATGGTAGCAGATGCTATGACAAAGCCAATACCTAGAGATGTGTTTTATGGTCATGTAAAATCTCTAAGATTGCGTAGAGTCTGATGTACTGAATTGTAATTTCCCTGAGTTGTTCACATTTATGAAATTTTGTTTTTCATTGATTAATGCCTATGAATCTTTGTATGATCTTTATGCATCTTAATGCTTAGTGCATTATTTTAAGTTGAGAAGTATGTCGGATAGATATAAGATTAGCCCACTCACACGGGTAATCGCATATGTTTACTGTGTGATAAATAGAGATGAGACTGTTTTTAAGCTTATTATCTAGGTGATAATCGAGAGGTCAAGCTTAAAATACGTATGTCGCCTTAACTAAGTGTTAAGATGAGGACATAATACTAAAGATATCCGAAAGTAAAATATTTACTTTATCTGTCTAAAATGCTAAATGTGAGTTCTGATGAATTTTGTGAATGAGTAGATATATGAACTCAAGTTAGACATTGGGTATGTCCGAACTATCATCTGTACGATATTGAAAGGTGTAGACATATGCTCCATGGGAAAGGAGTTAATACCATAATACATATTTCATACTACGTATGCATGAGATGACCAATAAAAGTGGCAAAAAGTTTGATCTCAACTTTTATGACGTGTGAGACTCTTGAGGAAAAGAGTTCCTCAATTTTTAGTCCCCTCAGGACTTTTACTTATTCTCAAGATTTCTATTTAGTGTTTGTTATCTTAGGGTATTGCCAATGGTCATGAGATGATTCGATCTAATGGGGCATTTCTAGAAAAGCAAGCTGGACTGAAATTGAGAGTTTGAAGGAAAGAGGAAGATCGATTTTGGAGAATCACATTGTGGTTTTGTATTCACCGGTCGACCAATTATGACTTGTCTTTGTGATAATTATAATTGTGAATACAATATATATATATATATATATATATATATATATATATATATATATATCATTGTTTAAAAGAGATCAAGAGAGATATAAATGTGATTGATCGATTTAGGGTACTGCATACTAAATCTACTCGGAGTGTGACGCCCATTATGAGCTGCTATATATTCCTAACAGATGTATAGCAACGAGCTCTCAAAGTATGCTGGTCGCACGGATTATTCACCAGTATGAATGTTGAAGAGAGGTAAAGAGAATCCTGTTCGGCCCACCATGTGCGAGTGGGAGATGAAGGCTTTATTGGTATTGGGCTTAAGGCTCGTCCGCCCAAGTTGGGCCCAAAAAGCTCGGCCCACGGGAATACGGCCCGTGGATGGGGGGACATATAAAAGGGAGGAGAGAGAGAGAGAAAACGTACCTGTTGGAAATCATAATCAACGTACGTCTTCTTCTCTCCCGTGCGCTCTCTCTCTCCAAAAGAAAAATAGTAAAGCATACGGTGCGTTTTTCTTCCCTTCAAATGCGATTTCGCTTAATCGGATCGAACAAGGCCAAGTTTCTCTTCCTCTATCGGCGTCGGTGTCTAATCTGTGGCTAACAAGGTACGCTCGAATCCATTGTGTGTTTTACGATCGGTGATATGTGTTTTCCCGGGCTTCGTCTTCCGCATTGATTTAAGGGTTCGATTCAGTGTCGAATCCGGTTTTCGGGGATCCGTTATTCCCACCAAAAAGAAAAGAAAAACCTAAATAATATTTGGCTTCATCTACAACAGTTAGCAAGTTGCTTCACCAATCTCCTCTCTTCAATGCAATCATTTATGTATGTCTCAAGATCCAACGCCAAATTTGTTTCAAGTTTTTTCTTCACATATATAAATACCAGATTTCAAGAACAAACTATATTTTTCCACAATCATCTTCAGAAGATCAATAAAAATAACGGCATGCCTTGGTAAATATTGTGAATAAATTACTCATGTTATTTCACTTAAATGAAGATTGAAGAACATTCGATGAGGCAATGGCATCTTAAGATGCATCATTTTGGAAAGAAGCGATTAATAATGAAAGGAGTTACTAAGGAAAAATTCTTAATGCTCTGAAAGCAACTTCCCCACACAATCAAAAACGTGATTGTGGATAATTTGATAAAACACATTCTAATTGAGAAATGTTCTTGATTGTGAGGTTAATTATGTGAAAGAAGTTGCAAGCAAGATGTAGTTTGTTGAAAATGGCAATGTGAGCAATGACAAAGAAAATAATAAGGTTTGAAGCAAGCACTAAAGCAATGGCATGAAAATTTTGATTCGGTGGTATTATCATATGGATTTAAGCATAATAGTATTATAATTATATTTATTCAAAGTTTGCCAAAGAGTATGGAGTTTGACCTACTTATATATGGATGATATAGTCATTGTTGGTACAAATATGCACAACATAGATGAAACTAAAAAGTATCCATCTTCTCGATTTAAATGAAAGATTTGGAAAAAATTGATATAATTTAATGTATTAAAGTGATCAAACATAGTGGGAGGTATATTTTAAGCCCAGGCCACTATGTAGAGAAAATTATTCAAAATATCAACATTTGGGCATTAAAGAGTCAAACGTACCATATTGTATGTCAATTAAATTAATGGAAAATACTGAGCGACCTCTAGTATAATTAAAATATGCTAGTATAATTAGAATATGCTAGTGCAATTGGAAGTCTAGTGCGCGAGACTAAATATAATCTTTTTAGTGTGTCAATTGTCCAAATTTACTAGTAATTCTAGTATTGTGCATTAGAAGGCCATAAGTAGAATATTGGTTACTTAAAGAAAACAACACATTATGATTTATCTTATGGAAGACAACTAGCAGTATTAGAAGGATATTCAAATGCCAGTTAGATAACTAACACAATTGATAACAAGTCAACATTTGAATGGATGTTCAAGCTTGCAAATGGTGCCTTTTCTAGGAATCAAATAAGCAAACATATATAGCTCATTCAACGATGGAATCTGAACTCATAGCACTAATAGTGTTTGGTAAAAAGGATGAATAGCTGCTCAATTTGCTATTGGATAAAGAGTTGTGGCCACAACTTATGACATCCACATTTTTACAGTTGTAGTAGCGAGGCAATTATGTCTAAGAGTTACAATAAATATGCAATGGACAATCTAGACATATTAGTTTTTTTTTTTTTTTTTGGTAAGATAAGAAATAATAGATAGACCAATTATACAAAAGATCGGCACCAAAAACTTGCACTCAAAGAGCAGCAACAGGATGAGTGAAAGGGAGCTGATGTAAAAGGCAACATAGGCACAAAAGAAGGCAGACAACAAGTCGACCCAACACAAAGCTACAAGGCCATAACAAGCCGGCGGCAGAAATAAGTGCAGTACAAAACAGCTAGAGAATCAAAGCATAGGCTCAAAAATAAAAGTATCAAATCCCCAACATCTCTGAAGTCTTCTGTTCCTGTACGAGTTGGGCACATTCTTGTAAGTCAAAGCTTTGTCCTTGACAACCTTAATAAGATGGTTCTTTAACGCTGAAATAACCACAGCTTCACCACGGAAGATAACATCATCCATTTTCTTCCAAATAATATGGCACAAAGCCCCAAAAGAAAACCGAGCCAAGGAGTGGAAGAATTCCTTTCCCGAGAGGTACTTCATAAGCCAAAGAAAGTTGTCCATCCAAGACCTATTTCGCCACGGAATGTTACATCTTGTAGCCCAAAAAGATGCAAGTGTCGCCGAAGTATGACATTCAAAGAATAGATGATCTACAGAATCAGGCTTATCATTACAAAAAGCACAACAAGTGTAGTCGATTCTACCATGAGACAGGAGGCAAGCTTGGGTAGGTAAATGATTTTTAGTAATAAGCTAAAGATGGAATTGATACCTAGGAGCAATAGCGTTGTTCCAAACAAAGGAGGCCCAGGGAACTCAGCTCCTCTTTCTCCTCAAAATTTGCCAAGCCGAGGCAACCGAAAAAACACCGGAGGAATCACCATTCCAAGAAAACCGATCCTCACTCGAGGAGAGAGCCGGAAGGGCTATACCCCAGCAATCCAAAAGGGATCTAAAACTTCAACCCAATGGATGGAAGAGGTCGGCGACAATCGAATATTTTGGGAGACCAGAGGCATCAATAAGAGATTGTGGGAATTAATCAGCCAGAGGACCAATTGGAAGCCAGTGGTCGAACCAATAGGACACTGACAATCCATTACCAATTTTTCAAACAAAGGACAACCGAAATTCCTTCCTTAACTGCATTATCTTTTTCCACGCCCAAGAGCAAACAGAAGGAGTAGGTGAAACCCAAAAAGTCTCCTTCTTTAAGAAATTCAAATGGATCTACCTGCACCAGAGAGATTCCTTATCCGTGAAAAGAATCCAGATATATTTAAGCATCGCAACCTTATTGCACTCCTTAAGTCTTCGAATACCAAGACCACCCTCATCCTTGAGGAGACAAACGTCCTCCCACGCTACTTAAGCCCCTCCAGAGCCAAGGGAATAACCCTTCCACAAAAAATGTCTCAATATCCTCTCAATACCATCCAAAACCGAGGCTGGTAAAGAAAAAACATTGGCCCAAAATGCCTGAATAGCATAGAGGACTGACCTGATCAACTGAAGTCTACCTGCAAATGAGGGAAAGCGCTCGGTCCAAGATTGAACCCTAGCAGTAATACGGTCGATCAAGGTAATACACTTTGCCTTACCCATTCTAGACATATTAGTTTGTGACATGAATATGTTTGAAAATTAATTACTGATTGAATTATTTCAGTAATTTATGTTTGGACAGATAATAACTTGGCTGATCCATTCACTGAAGGGCTCTTGAGAAGTTTAGCTAGTAATACTGCCAAAGGAATATAGTATAGACCAATTGATAATAATCAAGCATAGTAAAACCCAACTTGCCAATTTCTCACAAATTTGTCAACTCAATGGTTTAAAACAAGCTATTGTATCTACTCATAAAAGTTAGGAGTATGAATATAAGAAAGCACTTTTAATGAGTTTATGTTTTAGCAATGCAAGATTTAGTTAATAAGTTAGGAACTTCACTTATACGAACATATTTAAGGATGTCGCTTTCAAAACCTTTTGTAAATTATAAGGAAATGAGATTTCATCCACAAAAAGTACATATTCATTCTCAAATCACCATCTAGCGATTAAGTAAACCCCACATGGCAAAAATTAAAATAGAATAGAGAGAAAAAAAAAAAGGAAAGGGCACAAAGAAGAACAGATAGGAACTCACTCGAAGCCAACTCTACAAAGGAACCCCAGTTAACGTCCCTGCGGATCATCCTCTTCAACAAATCCTTAACATCCCTCAACATTGCCCTTAAATGCTTCATTAAAAACCTAGAATTCCCCCCATAACAAATCCTAAACATCCGCCCACACCGCCATGAAAGGCTGGGGAGTTGAAAGCTTGCCTATCAGTTTGAATAGGAAATGAACACTAACATGAAAATAGATGCAAAATAAAAGGTGAAAGATGAATCGGTTAGCATCGTGAATGCCTTTGCTCATTGTGACTATTACATGTGCTTATAGCACGGAAATTTATATGTATACGAGTCCTTCATAGTTAGGGCTAATAACAACTTAGTTACCATAAAGAGGCTCTTTAGAAACTCTAAAGTTCCCTGGTGAAGATATATACATGTGACAGATGGTTTGGTGATGCGCAGGCAAAGCTACAAAGAAATTATAGCTTTACCAGTGTACCGAACCATCTAACTGTCTCATCAATGAGGTAGCAAGTTCCTTCACCAATCCCCTCTCTTCAGTGTAATCATGACTGTACTTGTGTCTTAAGATCCAACCCAACTTTGTTTCGGGTTTTTTTCTTCACCTATATAAAAACCAGATTTCAAGAACAACATACATCTTCAACATGTTGGAGAAATCTTTCCAGAATATTTTGAAGCTGACAAAACATTTCTATCAGTCTAGTCTGGATACCGACAGTTTAAAGTCTGAAGACTTTGTATTCACCAGACTCAAGACTCAAGACTCAAGACTCAAGACTATTCTCACTGACAGTCTTTCTAATCCAGTGACGAAGGAAATCCAAAGCCGAAGTATATGGTTGAGGATTCGATCCTATCCTCTGGAAAAGATCCCTTGGTTGGATAAATATTTCGGATTCTTTTATTGTTATCTAGATCGATTGAAGATCCGATGGTCGACGAAATATTCTTGGAATGTTCTATTCTTGGAAACCAAGATCCTGATTGTATGGGTGAACAGGATTGATGGGCTATCATCAGGTTCCTTAAATAGCTCGGATGATCTTCTTAATTGATTCCGTCCAACGGGTAGATTGGAGGAATTCCTTTGGTAAGTGCCAACGGCTATGATGGCATAAAGGAGTATAAAAGGAAGACGTTCTAGTTGTTTTAAGAATGTGATCGATAGAAAAATTCCAGAGTCTGAAGAACCTTGATTATTAGTCGATACAGTTCGAGCGAAATTGTATACACAGAGAGTGTTTATACTTGGTGACACCTTGAGCGAGTGTGGTAGATCATCAACACCTAGAAATCAAGGAAGATCAACACCGTAACATCTCTTTGTTCATAGTGGAATCCAGCCAATTGGCTGTCGGTGCGAGAAGAGTGGACGTAGGCTTGAATCAAGCCGAACCACTATAAACCGCGTGTTCAATTCTCTCTTTCCTTTACTCGGTCTTACGATTGATTTTTAATTATTGCAAATCCTTCAACTGTCTAAGTATTGTGCAATCTTCAAGAAAATTTTTATATACCTATTCACCCCCTCTAGGTACTTGTACTAGCTATATCAATTGGTATCAGAGCTCATGTTCTTACTTTATTTGAAGTGTTTTACTTCAGAGTAAAAGATCCATGGCTAGTATGCTAGCACCAGGGCTGGTGGAAGGGCAAAGCAAAACCAGACCACCCTACTTTGATGGAAAGGATTACAACATCTGGAAAAACGAGATGAAAGCTTTTCTACGGTCAAAGGATCCTCTGGAATGGGACGTTGTTGAAAGAGGAATTACTCCTACTGCTGCATCAGTATCCGAAAGAGGGAAAGAAACTGTTGATACCAACGGAATGTCTCAAGAAGAGATAAACAAGAGACAAGCACTCGATGCAAAAGCAATTTACTCTTTATATTGTGCTTTATCACCAACTAAATATAACAGAATATCTTCTTGTGTTACAACAAAAGAAGTCTGGGACAGATTACATATCACTTATGAAGGGACAGACCGAGTGAAGGAGACCAGAATTAACATTCTCCTTGGTCAATATGAAGCCTTCAAAATGAAACCAGGAGAATCTATAACCGACATGTTTAGCCGTTTACTGAGATATTGTCAATGGCCTTGAAAATCAAGGATAGAAAATTTCTGATCCTATGAAGGTGAACAAGCTCTGCGTGGACTCTCCAAGGATTGGAATCATATAAAGACTTCAATAAGAGAGACGCAAAGAATTATGCCATTATCTATAGACGAGCGATTGGAACTCTTCGAGTCTTACGAAGTGGAACGAATTAATGAAGACGAAGATCCAAGAGGTAAGAAATCCATTGCATTAAAATCTAATGATGATTCGATGATACGAGACTCGAAGAAGATCGGACGATGAGGAGCTTGCTCTAATGATTAGAAGGTTCAGAAAGCTGAATAGAAAAGGAAGAAGGTTCAACTCAAGGAAACAAAGTCTTCAGAAACAGCAAACCAAGTTTGTTGATAATGAGGAACCAAACAAAGATGTAGTTTGCTTCGAATGTAAGAAAAAGGGACACATCAAACCCAATTGTCCTCTCCTGAAGAAGAAGAAGAGAGGAAAAGCTAAAAAGTCTCGAAAAGCTCTTAAAGCCGAAACTTGGAGCGATACAGAGTGTGAAGAAAGTGACGAGGAATATGCCAACCTGTGTCTGATGGCACAATCAGACTCAGACTCAAGATCAGACTCAGATAGTGAATTTGAGGTAAGTGATTATAAAATCCCTGTCAAAGTCTCTAAATACATTGATGAACTATGTTTTAGTCTTAAGACTTCTCTCAAAAAGATTTCCGAACTTAAAAAGGAAAACTCAGTTTTAAAACAAAAGGAAAATATTTTAGAAGAAAAAGTGAAAAGTTTAGACTTGAATGTTTCTACTCTTGTCGCGACCAATTTTTCGGGGTTTAAACCACCTAGGGTTTGGCTAATGGATTGTTAAGCCTAGACTTAACTCGGGCTCTCCCAAGCCCATACCAATTCGCGACTTTAGGTTTAAGTTCTTAAGATGCAAATGATTTTCAATCAGGAGTCGCCACTAATCTATTTTTTGGTGGGTCGATTAGAAACCCAAATAAAGTAACGGGAGATTTACTTTATTCCTACGAACCAGAGATTTGGGTACGGGGACTTAGTTACGCTAAATTTCTCTAACGCCCTTTCGGTACCATTTCTTTTATTTTGAAAGAATGTTTTTTGCAAGCAACTCGGATTGATTTCAAATCTAATTCTCTAACATGCGCGATTATCATGCGCGCGCACAAACCACCAATTTAACACTCAGATAAACAATAAATAAATTGCAAAAACTTACCTCCAAGCAACGAAAGCATCTGCAATGTTAAATTAAAGTCCACATCAACAACCTTGGATATGATTTCTAATTAACACACAATTTCTTTTTTTGTTTTCACTTAATTAATGAAAAATCATGCAATATGCAATGCGATATTAACTAAATGACCTAATCCTAATGACATGTAATTTCTAACTAAATGGGCCTAGCAAAAATACTAAATGACATGCATTTCAATGAATCTAACCCTAATGACGTGCACATGACATTTTTTCCTTTTCCTAAAAGAATGCATTTTATCCTAATTAATAAAACTAATTTAACCTATGACATTTTTTGTATTTTTCATAAAATTCGAAATTTGGTGAAATGTGAAAATTACCTAATTAGATTAAGATCCTATTTAATTTATATTAGGAATTAGGTTGAGCCATATCCTAATTTAAACTAAAATATTATCTTAACCTAAATAATCCCAAAATGCAATATATCTAAAAATGCCTAAACCTATAATAAAATAATCTAAATTAAACTAAGTGCCATTTAACCCTAATATGCAATGACATGCAAAATATGCCCTGATTCTACATGACAAGTGTATGATGATTTTTATTGTGTTTTTGTTTTCTTTCTTTTTAAAAAAAATCGAAATTAATAATTGTCAAGTAATTAAACATGCAACCTAAATTAAAATCTAGCAACCTAAATTGATTTTTTTGAATTTTTTTTTTATTTTTATGAAATTCGAAATTAAAATTCCTATTCTAAATGTGTAAACCCTAAAATATGCAATATTATAATCCAAACATATTTCAAGATAAACAAAGCGATCATGACAAGCAAAACCAAGGATATCACACATCATTCAGATCAAGGGATAATATTTTTTGATAAAATCGATAAATTGATCTTAAGCCTTAAAGATCAAAACATCAATTTTAGTCCCGCTTAATTAATTATTTCATCTAAGGCCTTATAGATGAAATAAAAAATCCCGGCGCGGTTGCGAACCAGGTGATATGTTGGAATTTCCATTATATGCATCAACAAATATCTCAAATAAGGAAACAAAATAAATTATGATAATAATAACGAAAGAATAAAATAAAATAAGAAATCTACCTAAGTGGGATCTTAGCTCCTAAACTAGGTTAACGAACGATGGCTTGGTAGGTCACTGGAGTTCCATGAGGACCGGCGGCAGACAGACCAGCAGCGAGCAAGGCGGAGATACTCGGAAAGGGGCAGCAGTTGGCGATGAGGCAAGCACGGCAAAAGAGACTCGGGATCTGCTACAAGGCGGTTGAGGCACGGGCGAAGCGATGCTCGCGGTTGTGGAGTTGCAAGGACAGGCTGCAGCAGGGGGACGATCGATCGAAGGGCGGAGGTGCAGCAGGGAAAGCTCGCGGGTTGCTGCTGGAGGCGCGCGGTGGTGGCTTCAAGCGTCGAGTTGCGCCTCCGCTGCTGGTGCCGAGCCGCGGCGGTGCGTGCGCGGGCACGGTGGTGCGCCGGAGAAGGGATCTGGCGCGGAGGTGCGGTGACGTGGCTGGGTCGTGGGCAGAAGCGGAGCCGGCAAAGGGAGAGCAGAAACGGGAGGTAAGTGTCGCACGGTGACCAGATGCAGGCGCGGGCAGCAAGTGTGGGGGGAAGACGATGAACAGTAAACGTCCCCTCACACCCCTTTTGATTGTACTTCTTCTGCTTTTTCCTTTCTGTCTGCTTTCTCTTTTTTCCTGACTTTATTTTTCTGCTCCTTCCAGCAGACCCCGATGAAGGAACCCAACAAAAGGAGAAGTCTGTCTCTTCCTGTTTTAAATTTCTGACCTAAAAAACCACTAGAGAAAAACCCCTTTTAATGTGGCCGTGTATCCAAAGTGTGGCCTCCTTAAATAAATTGCACGCAGGGTATTATATAGGTCTAAAAAATGTATCTCTGCAGTATATATTTTTTCCTTTTTGTCCGCGCATGATACCCCTAAATATATCGTTGAAATATAACCACCTTGCGTAATATTTCCCTTTTGTTTTTTTCACATATTCTATCTAAAATTTTCCTTTTTGCTTGAAAATTCATCCTTTGGTGTATATTGCCTAAATGCGTGAAAAATCTAAACGGAATATGTGAAAGATCTTGCACTCGCCGTCAGTCCAACAAAATAAATAAAAATGTTCCTAAACTATATGCCATGTGATTTTATTTTTTCAGGGATAAAGTTAACCCCTAATTTTTTAAATTTCTAAATGGGTCGCCAAAATTTTGGTGTCAACAACTCTTAAAGAGAATGAAGATAAACTTTCAAAAGAACATGCTTTTTTAAAAACTGACTTATCAAATATTTCAAAGAAATTTTCAATTGGGTCTGAAAAACTTGAAAAAGTTCTTTCAGTCAAAGACCTTACTTCAATAAGTCTGGTCTAGATATGACAGCAAAAACGATCCCCTTGATTGATTTTCCGAAAGTAAAAGAAAGAATTAAGAAAAGACCGTCGAGAGAGGCTTACAAAAATCATTTCAAGAAAGTTTTTGTAAAGTCTGTAGGTCGAAATGCTCTAAGGTGTTCAAAGTGTAACGGGATCATTTTGAAAAAGAGTGTCCTATGGTTTGGAAGCCTGTTAAGAAAGTATGGCCTAATAATGCTCATTCTACTAACGCCAAAGGACCCAAGAAAATTTGGGTACCAAAGAAAGCTTGAGACTCTCTTTTGAATGCAGGTCTCTGTCAAAAAGAAGGTAAAGTGGTATCTTGACAACGGATGCTCAAGACACATGACAGGAGACTCAAATTGCTTCATAAAGCTTATTCAAGTAAATGGTGGAAAAGTTTCATTTGGAGGAAACAGCAAAGGAAGCATTATGGGATTTGGAACTGTGAAAATTGGAAATCTCACAATAAGCAATGTCTCTCTAGTGGAAGGACTCAACTACAATCTTCTCAGCATTAGCCAATTGTGTGATACTGGTTTCAAGATCTCCTTTCAAGAAGGCATATGTTCTGGAATTAGTAAAGACTCAACTCAGTCTTTCATGGGTCGAAGGCATGGAAATATCTACCTCCTTGATGTAAAACCAAATGAAGCACAATGCCTAATCTCAATTCAAGATGAAGCAGTCTTATGGCACAAAAAGCTTGGCCATGTCAACATGAAGCAAATAGCCAAATCTCATCAAAGAAGCTTGTTCGAGGTCTACCTAAATTGCCATACCAAAAGTCTGATTCATGCACTCCATGCATTCTGGGAAAGCATGTAAGAAATTCATTTAAGCCAATAAATCATGTCTCTACTAATCATGTACTACAGTTGCTTCATATGGATCTCTTCGGACCAACAAGAACCCAGAGCATTGGAGGTAAGAAATATTGTCTAGTAATTGTGGATGATTACTCTTGCTTTACCTGGGTATATTTTCTTGCAAGTAAGTCAGAAACCTTTTCGTACTTTGAGAAGTTTGCTAAAAAGGTTCAAAATGAAAAAGGATGTGTAATCTCAAGTATAAGAACAGATCATGGAAGTGAATTTGAAAATCAAGATTTTACAAAATTTTGTGATAAATCTGGTTTTAATCATATGTTTTCCTCTCTATATACTCCAGAGCAAAATAGAGTTGTGGAAAGAAAGAATAGATCTCTTCAAGAAATGGCTAGAACACTTTTAATTGAAAGTAAAATTTCTTCACGATTTTGGGCTGAAGCTGTTTCAACAGCATGTTATATTATAAATAGAGTCTTTCTAAGACCTATTTTAGAGAAAACCCCCTATGAATTATTCAAAGGTAAGAAGCCTATTGTTTCATACTTTCATGTGTTTGGTTGCAAATGCTATATTTTGAAAAATGCAAATGATCGAGTTGGTAAGTTTGAAGAAAGATCAGATGAAGGCATCTTCCTTGGATATTCTACATCAAGCAAAGCTTACAGAGTCTATAACAAGAAAAGCCAGTCGGTGGAGGAATCAATGAATGTCAAATTCCAAGACTCAACGCAAGTTGAATCCAATCAGACTCAATATGAGGAGTCTCGAACCGCTCAGACCTTTCAACGTTTACAACTCAAGAAGCATCTCGGACTCACGGAAGTCCAACATCAAGATGCTCATGAAGATTCAAATAAAGAAAGAGATCATCAATCGTGCAAATCAACCAAGAATCGGAAGCATAAATCCAGTCATCCCAAAGATCTCATTATTGGCGAAATCAATGAAGGAATCCACACCATATCAAAAAGGCATGAAGAATCTAGTGCTGTGGCTCTCATTTCTGAAATTGAACCAAAAAGCATAGAAGAAGCTTTATCTTATGAAAGTTGGATCGAAGCTATGCAAGAAGAACTAAAACAGTTCAACATCAATGATGTCTGGGAATTGACATCTAAACCAAAAGGTAAAACTGTTGTTGGAGCCAAATGGGTATTCAGGAACAAGATGAATGAAGAAGGAAAAGTCGTATGAAACAAAGCAAGACTCGTGGCCAAAGGATATACGCAAGAAGAAGGAATAGACTATGACGAGACTTACGCACCAGTAGCAAGGTTAGAAGCTATTCGACTATTACTTGCGTTTGCTTGTTATAAAAATTTCAGGTTATTCCAAATGGACGTCAAAAGTGCGTTCCTAAATGGATTTATCCATGAGGAAGTTTATGTGGAACAACCACCTGGGTTTAAAGACCCAAAGAAGCTAGACTCAGTCTTTAGACTGAAAAAGGCCTTGTATGGTTTAAAGCAAGCACCTCGAGCTTGGTACGACAGACTAAGTAAGTTTTTATTACAGAATGGTTTTGTCAAAGGTAAAGTAGATACTACTTTGTTTATCAAAAAGGAAAACAAAAGCTTTTTACTTGTTCAAATATATGTCGACGATATTATTTTTGGATCACCTAATGAAAGTCTATGCAAGAAATTTTCTAAGTCTATGCAGGATGAGTTTGAAATGAGTATGATGGGAGAGTTAACATTCTTTCTTGGACTCCAAGTGAAACAAATGAATGAATGAACTTTTATTCATCAAGAAAAATATGCAAATGATCTTGTCAAAAGATTTGGATTGGAAAAGTGCAAAAAGACCGACATACCAATGTCATGTTCTCAAAAGATAGACAAGGATAAAGAAGGGAAGAAAGTAGATCAAAAGCTGTACAGGAGCATGATCGGTTCACTTCTTTATCTTACCGCTTCTAGACCTGATATTTTGTTAAGTGTTTGCATCTCGTGCTAGGTTTCAATCGATCCTAGAGAATCACATCTCAGTGCCGTGAAACGTATTATCAAATACATTGCCTCATCTTCAAGCATCGGTCTTTGGTATCCAAAGAGGGGAGACTTTAATCTGATAGGATACTCAGATGCAGATCTGGCCGGTTGCAGAGTCGATAGAAAGAGCACTTCTGAAACTTGTCAACTGCTTGGAAACAAGACAGTGTCTTGGTTTTTGAGGAAGCAAAGCATTGTAGCTCTCTCAACGACAGAAGTAGAGTATGTAGCTCTTGGAAGCTGGTGTTCGTAAATTCTATGGATAAAACAACAGCTTCAAGACTTTGGGATTGAAGACTCATGCACAGAAATCAGATGTGACAACACCAGTGCGATCAATCTCACCAAAAATCCAATCCTTCATTCAAGAGCAAAGCATATTGAGATTTGACATCACTTCATTAGAGATCATATTCAAAATGGAGAAATCTCGATTCAATTTGTTGATTCAAAGAGTCAACTAGCGGAGATATTCACAAAGCCTTTGGAGAAAAATCAATTCGACTTTATCCGTTCAAGACTCAACATTTTGAAGCTTGAAGAAGTTAAAGTCTAGAGACTCACCAACTCTAAGACTCTACTCTCTCAAACTTTAAATCCTCAGACTCAGACATTCATGGCTATAGACTGTAAGTTGCTATTTTATCTAAAAGGTACGAATTCTCGTTTAGTTATTTTATCTAAACTCGAATAGGTATGATCTTTCGTTCGGTTATTCTATAATCCGTGTGAAATTCGAAAACTTGTCTTTTTAAAAGGATTAATTTTGGCAGTTATTGATTTTGAAAAGAAGTGTTCGTACACTTTCCTTGTGCCAATTGAACTTCCCTTTTCAAAACTAAGTTATATATATACAGTTTTTCTTTGCTCAATCTTCAAAACCCTAAAAGGCACTCTCCTCCCGATCCTATTTCTATTTCTTGTTCATCTTCGAGAAAGTGGTCATCTTTTCTTGGGAAAGCAAGTGAAGGAACCTTCCAATCGACAAAGAAAGATGTCTTCTTCAAGGAAATCATCAAGAATCGCAAGCAGGGGACCACAAAGAATGGAGAAGGGACCGACTCACTTCGATCTCACTGAGGAAGAAAACTTATCAAGTCAGTGACAAAGTCCGATTCGCTCTCATCCACGTCATTCAACGCCTCCTGCCCCACAAGGTGCAAGTCAACATCTGGAAGAAGAGATAATCGAGGATGCCGACCCAGTAAGAGTCCAAAAACCCTCCTTTATCTATAAGCTTTATCGTGCGTTGAAAAGCACCGGTACTCCATTGAAATATATAGATGACTTCCTTAAGGACAAAAATTATGGGAATGAGTATCTTTTTCTGCGGAAAATGGAGGAATTGGGAGTTGCTCCGAAAGGAAAAGCAGAGGACGCACTTGCGAACATTCCAAGTGATCCTCGTATGCCAGGACAAAATTTAATTGAAGGGAACAATGATGACAGAATGTTCCTTGAATTCCAACCGAGAATGGGAGTGGCAGCAAAGGTGAAAGGAAATCGGATGGATTTGTTCAAATCCAAGGATCGGGAAAATGTGTATTTCGGGCTGTTGAAAAGAGGGGTGATAAACCCTAGAAGTGTCGATTTTGACTTCCTGGACGACATCAACATGAACTTAAGAGAGAAGTTGAATTTGCTTCAACTTGAGAATTTTTGCTCTGACTCTACGGACGGGTATGCTCAACTGACCGCTTCTTTCTATTCAAATCTTAGCTTTTTGGATGCGAATAGAATTTCATTCAGTGTACGAGACCAAGTCTACGTGGTAGATGTGAATATGTTGGCGGACATAGTTGGAGTTGAACGATGATGTTATCTACCAATCAAAGTCTCACCTGCTCGTACTACTCTGGAACTTGTCAAAGATAGGGACACAGAGAAGAAAATTACCTATTCCAGGATGAATGCCATCAACATTGTGCTTCATAAGATTGTGATCAACTGTCTCAGACCGAAGTCTACGTCAAAGACTTCCGTGTCTCTTTCTGAAGCAAAGTTGATGTACGTGATCAACTCAGGACGGAAGTTCTCTCTCCCGCACACTATTCTCTTCCATATGTACAGAGCAATGTCGAAAGACAAAGGACAATTGCCTTATCCTGGTCTGGTGACCAAGATCTTCAGACACATGAATATTGAACCGCCACAAACACTTTGTGTTCGACCGTGTGATAAGATGGTGGTAGGTTTGAAGATGTTAACGAAGATGCACCTGCAAGAACTTTCCAAGGCAATGGAGAAATTCAGAGTGAAATCTCCAGTTCTATCTGCTTCAAAGAGAAAAGGAAAGGAGGCCATTGGTGCCCCGTCGAAAAAGAAGAAAAGAACTCTTATCCTGGAGGATGAAGATCCCACTATCCATGCATTAACAAGAACCAGACGTTCTGTGCCTCAACCGACAGAACTTCAGAAGAAACAGAGAGAAGAAGAAGAGCAAACCAAGAGCAGAGAAGAAGAAGAGCAGAGAGAGAAGGAGAAAGAAGCTGAAGAAGAGATAGAAGGAGAGAAAAAAAAGTCTGCAGCTGAATCTGGGGAGAAGGGAAATCAAGAGCATGATCATCACTCTTCCCCTTTCGATGTCCTAGGACAGGGGGAGTTGGCGAGCAAGAGAGGTCCACACCTCATGCTGCTGATAGTGAAGGTCTAAGACAATCTCCAGCAGATCCAGAAGAAGTTCAGGTGTCTCAATTGCCTGAAGAAGGTCATGATACGTCGAATCCAAATCTGCAGGATTATACAGAAGCTCCATCGTCTACATTTACTCCATCTGAGAAAGCTCATGCCAGTACATAGACGGACAACTCAGCAGATTTTCGTCGTATTCTTCATATTCTTATGGAAATGCGGGGACAAATATATGCTTTGGACTGTGAGGTTCAAACCATCAAAAATGCTGGACAAGCGTCTTCGGTTACCCTGGAGGACAAAATGAAAGACCTCACTCTGCAACTTCAAGCTAATGCCAAAGGAGAGGAGGTAGCTCAACTAAGGGAAGACTTGAAGAGGCTAGAAGGCATAGTCCAGTCAATGGGAGATTTCCAGATCGTGCGCATTCCCAAGCAGACATGACTCCTTTCTCACCCTTTTTAATGATAACAAAAAGGGGGAGAACCAATTTGAACCAACAACTTTCAACATCTTTTAAAAACTTTGACTTTTGTGGTTATGTTTATTTTTTAGTATGACTTGAGAACTTGGGTGTGAATTTAAATTTGACTGAATTGGCTGTGGATTTTGATGCTTGACTGGTTGCATTTATATCAAGTGTTGTTATATGGTATTACTCATGAAAGACTAACCAATTTTCTGTGGATGCAGAGTCTGGTTGCTTTATTAATCTTTTTGAGTTAGCCATATTGCTTGAGAAATGTTTTTGCAAGTCAAAGTTGTTCAAATCTACAAGAAAGTTTTGTCACCATAAAAAAGGGGGAGATTGTTGGAGAAATCTTTCCAGAATATTTTGAAGCTGACAAAATATTTCTATCAGTCTAGTCTGGATACCGACAGTTTAAAGTCTGAAGACTTTGTATTCACCAGACTCAAGACTCAAGACTCAAGACTCAAGACTCAAGACTATTCTCACTAACAGTCTTTCTAATCCAGTGACGAAGGAAATCCAAAGCCAAAGTATATGGTTGAGGATTCGATCCTATCCTCTGGAAAAGATCCCTTGGTTGGATAAATATTTCGGATTCTTTTATTGTTATCTAGATCGATTGAAGATCCGATGGTCGACGAAATATTCTTGGAATGTTCTTGGAAACCAAGATCCTAATTGTATGGGCGAACAGGATTGATGGGCTATCATCAGGTTCCTTAAATAGCTCGGATGATCTTCTTAATTGATTCCGTCCAACGAGTAGATTGGAGGAATTCCTTTGGTAAGTGCCAACGGCTATGATGGCATAAAGGAGTATAAAAGGAAGACGTTCTAGTTGTTTTAAGAATGTGATCGATAGAAAAATTCCAGAGTCTGAAGAACCTTGATTATTAGTCGATACAGTTCGAGCGAAATTGTATACACAGAGAGTGTTTATACTTGGTGACACCTTGAGCGAGTGTGGTAGATCATCTACACTTAGAAATCAAGGAAGATCAACACTGTAACATCTCTTTGTTCATAGTGGAATCTAGCCAATTGGCTGTCAGTGCAGAAGAGTGGACGTAGGCTTGAATCAAGCCGAACCACTATAAACCGCGTGTTCAATTCTCTCTTTCCTTTACTCAGTCTTACGATTGATTTTTAATTATTGCAAATCCTTCAACTGTCTAAGTATTGTGGAATCTTCAAGAAAATTTTTATATACCTATTCACCCCCCCTCTAGGTACTCATACTAGCTATATCACAACAAGCATCTCAAACAGATCAATAAGAAAAGTCTCATTCTATACCCTCTATTTGAGCAAAATGGAGACTACCACGGTGGCGTTGAAGCTCGTTCTGGCGGCCTTCTTGGCCTTTGTGGTTTCAACAATCGGAGGCGCTAAGGCATTTCCTATATGTTGTGGGCGAGACAAGCGTTGCGGCTGCCACCAATCTAGAAGATGGCTTTGGAAAATTGAAGTGGCACTTTTTTAATAACTCATATGAGGGTTCGTCACAATATCATGTGAATTACTCTTCTTTTTTTGTGTAAACCTAAGTGATAGTATTGCTGAGAAAACATGATTTGTAATTTCTAATTTATATTTCTTACCTCACATGTTTCTTTATTAAATTTATTTTCGATAATTTGTTTTGGCATTTTGCGACTACATGTAGTCTCACATATACTTGGAGATTGGCATCGTGAAGTAAGTTGGGCTATATCTGCTCCAAAAAGGAATTGCATTTCATAATTAACTAAAATTTCTTGGAAAGCATTTTTGTATTGTATTTGGAGCATCATAAATCATAAGTTGCATAAGTTCTCTGTTTTTTTAAGATGTTGATGCTGTTACTTTAAGTATTACATGGGTTGTATCCGGTAGAATCGCTAGTTGTCTCGATGTAAGGAAGAAAGTTCTTCTGATAGGCAGGAAGCTTTTTGCTGTGATTAGGGAGTTTTTGAGTTGGCCTTCTCGCCATTATCGAGCATATAGCAAAAGTTGCTCAGAAGCTGGTCCTTTGCTTTCTTTGGCTATGAATAAACCAAAAATGCTTTATCAAAAATATCAAACATCTTTCACAAATCAACATGTATCCCAATGTTTTCCATTCATTGTCTAACATTAACAATTGAGGATAAGAACACCACAAACGTCATAGCTTTCACACAACACTCACTTAAGTGTCATAATTATTGTTTTGACCATTTAAGTGTCATAACTTATGTAAAGCGATCACTCCAATGCCATTTTTTTTTTTTTTTTAAGATTACTTGAGTGTCATAGAATATTTCAATTGATCACTTGAGTATCAAAATTTTTTAAAAATGTCACATCAGATTTCCTAAGCTTGGGTGAACGTTATTAATTGAAAGTTAAGGCATTATCTTTAAGAAGTTATGACACTCAAATGAATAAAAATGAAAAGGTTATAGTACTCAAGTGAGCACTGTACAATAGTTATTAACTTTTATGGTGTCTTTATTACTTAATAACTAAAACAATTGTCGTCACGCGTTGGTTCTTTCTTGCCAAGGAGCACATGGGTTAGAATTGACGACTTCGACCGCATGGAAACCCTCGATAGCTTCCTGCCCCACTGATTTCAACCACCCAAAAAAGTAGAGTATGAATTTAGTATGATGGACATAAATGGTGGAAGGAATTGGATTAT
Source organism: Eucalyptus victrix (assembly GCA_016097545.1). Taxonomy (NCBI): domain Eukaryota; kingdom Viridiplantae; phylum Streptophyta; class Magnoliopsida; order Myrtales; family Myrtaceae; genus Eucalyptus; species Eucalyptus victrix. Next base: position 24,483,335 of record CM027844.1, read on the forward strand.
CACTTCCATTTGTTTCACAAAAAATGACATTTTTTTAAAAAATATTTTTCAAGAAGTCATTTTTGACAATATTTTTTTACACTTCATTGACATCTGAAAATGAACTAAAAAATATTTTTTGATATTTGATAAGAAAAATCAAGATTTTCCCAAATAAAAATATATTATTCGGGCATTAATGACTTACACATGGGCAACCGGAGAACCAGATACAAGCACCAGGATCCTAAGAAAATTTTTAGCCAAACACTAGTGTTTATGCTTAGGATGCCAACACCCATACCCTGCTCCTCAGCGACTAGGCCCAATAGTAGGGGTTCAAGCCCAGTCTTGATGGACCCTAGCCCAAGCATCATGGACTAGGGCACTAGCACCAAGGTCTCGGGGTTGGCCTCAGTGGACCAAGCACAAGCGTCTGGGATTTGGGCACAAGCACTAGGATCTCAAGTCCAACCTTGATGGACTCATGGCTGGCCTCGATGGACCCAAGCATCAAATATGAGGGCATGGGCTTCGGGATCCCAGATGTGGCCTCAATGGACCTGGGCTCAAGTGTTGAGGACCTAGGCACAGGCATTAGGGTCCCAAGCTCAACATCAATGCACCAAGGCCCGACCTCGATAGACTAGGGTACAAGTGCCAAGGTGCAAGCATTGGGATTTAGGACATAGCCTCAATCAACATGAGCTCGGGTGCTAGGAACTTGGGCACTCGCACCGAGGTCTTAGGCTTGGCCTCAGTGCATTTAATCCCAATCATGGGGACACTGGCACAAGTGTCGAAGACTCAGACCCGACCTCGATGGACTAAGGCCCAGGCACCAAGGTCTCGAGCTTAGCCTTGATGGACACGGGTGCAATCTCAATGGACACAAGCTCATAACTCAGGCATTTGCAATAGTGCCTAGGCTCGACCTCAATGAACCTAGTCTCAAGCGCGAGATCTTGAGCTTGGGTGTTGTCTACCTAAGCCCAATCTCAAAAGACCTTGGTGCTAGCACTAGGGTCTCGAGCACTACCTCTATAGAACCCCAAGCCAAGACACTAGGGAATCATGCAAGGGTACTAGACTCCTAGGCCTGGCCAGTCCAACTCTGTGAATATATTTAAGATGTTCTATTTTATCATTTAAAGCAAAAAAGAGTTTTGTCTCGTTATATACTACTATAATATCGTAATGCATTTTAGCTTCGACCAAAAAGAAAAAAAAAATGGGCAAAGAAGAATGACAAAAAGGTAAAACGAGAAAGTTAACTACCCACTTTTCCCAAAAATAACATAAATTCCTTAATTAACCTTTAAAATTGTCACGGAGAGAGAGAGAGAGAGAGAGAGAGAGAGAGAGAGAGAGAGAGAGAGAGAGAGAGAGAGAGAGAGGGACAAAGATAGAGAGAGAGAGACAGCTTAGCGAGAGTCAACGACTAGAAATCCCGAATTAAGGCTGCGTTTGACAGTTGGAATAAAATTCGGGATAGGATATGATTTATCCTATCCTAAGTTTGGTGCTCACTCAAGACAGGATAAAGTCGGATATAAATGGGATATAGGTAGGATAAAATTATCCCATGATGAGATGGGATAAAAGTGAATAAGATTTCTAATGTCCATAATAAGAAAGTTATTTTTCTCAAATAACAAACTAATTAAGTTAACATAATTGAAATTATATTTCAATATAAATAATAATTGAATTCTAATTTAAGAAATTAAAAAAATAGAAATTTATTTTTAATTAATCTTATTTTAATTTATATATTCAACTTTAATTCTATCTTATAATAAACATTCGATTTATAAATTAAATATTTATATTTATTATATATTTTAGGTATGTTAGTACAGTTTACTATTTGATAAAATTTTATTAAAGAATGATAAAGGGGAAAAAGAAATAATAAAGAAAATAATATATAAAAGATGAAAAATAAAATAAAAATAAATTAAGGAATAGTCTTACGAGATATTTTCACCATCTCCATTTATGAACATTTAGGTTCATTGCCACCGCCCTCAGCAACGCAGCTGGCTCGGGCTCTCTCCCCCTCACGAATGGGAAAAATTCGAATCCCAAAGTCATCGTTAGGGATTCTTACCCGAAGTACTATGGTGGTGGGTCTTGCAGTCGCTCCCCCAGGATTTGTCGCCGACTGTCGACTTACGAGATTCTCTGGGTTACGAAAAAAAAATAGGTTCATTTATAATGACATGTAATTTATATAAAAAAAATGTACATAGTATAATGTGAATATATTCGACTTTAATACTGTAATTCACCAAACAATGGACATGATATAAAAAAAATCTCAGGATTTTATACCTTGTTTTATCTAGTCTTATCCCAATTAGAAATTTGGACAATCAAACGTAGCTTTAAGGGTTTTTAGCTCCTTCGGGCAACCTTTAGCGACGGTTTTCAAAGGTCGTGGCAAAAGATTAAAGTGCGTGGATAGAAAACCATCGAAAATCGCACATGATGAGCCTGAATTGAACATAGAAACGACGCCACGTGCATCCGACTTTTGGCACTTCTCTTGGCCGGGCTTCTAGACATTCCAATGCTGGTTGGATTTTTTCCACTAGGCTCAAACTCGAAACAAACTTCCAATGAACAGCAGCATTTAAGGACGAAAAATCCCATGGATAACGCCAGCTAGTAATTTAGTGCGGGACTTCTCTATAGTATCGAGTCCTGCAACTGCAATCTTCTTAATTTGACATAAATAATTCATGTTTTAACAACTAATCAATGAATCGGTGAAGTTGGAGTTATTCTTCTACAATCAATGGCGGGCCACTTAAATTCGCAAGCCCTTATATAACTCAAGTCTCTCATGCCTCGTCCAAGAAGAATTTTCAGCTTGGTCTCCCACATTACATTCTCTAGTTCGTGGTCAAAGAAAAATCATCTGCATTTGGCTCTCGTTCTTTTCGAAAAAATAGAAAGAAACCTTCGATGGCTACAACTCCTACCCCCTCAATGCTGTCCATCTTCGTGAGGGTACTCTTACTCTGGTCGTTGCTCAGCTTGCTGTTCAATAGTTGTTGCCACGCGCAAAATGTTGGAGATAGAAAGGCGAGAACACCCTTCTTTTCAGATTGACTATTGCTTTTTACCTTTAGTTTAATCAAGATATTGCGGCTCACATAAATTTTTACACGTATAGCAGTAGATACTTTTTTCATAATTTCTAGAAATTCAGATAATTATAAGTTTTGGCAGGAAAGCTTAAGGCCAAGCAAAAAGACCCTAAAATTTGCATCACCCAAATATTGACTACAGTAATTATTTCTATGCTAATATAATGTTTCATGCTAGTTGACAAGAAATACTGGCTACAATTATTATTTGGTGCTTCTCCGGACTAACGAAATATTCAATGCAAAGTTCACAGGTTCACATTGTCTTTTTGGATCCTTCCGTTAGGAATTCAGAGGCTCTTGCTCTCCAACTTCTTGGGAGGGTTCTTCAAGGAGGGTACGTAATTTCTGTTTCAAAAGGGATTTTATTTAAGTCTAGTTCATATGGTATATCGAACTCATTAAAATAGATCTAGGGATTTATTTGGACCTTTTTATCTAGGGTTGCATATGATATGATCCAGAGTCCTCTTTATGGTTAAATAAGAATACATAGATATATTGGTATACATTGGTTTTTCTTTTTTCTCTTTTTTTCACTTTTCAAATTATTTATCCAGCAAACCAATCCTAACTTTGATACGTACTTGCAATTTTGATATCTTGCTAATGTTCAAGTAGCAAGCCGGTGGATTCATTGATCCACACCTTTCATATAATCAATGGCTTTGTGGCGAGATTGTCCAAAAGCGAAGCACAAAATTTGAGCCGTAAGTATTTCGATTCGGTTATTATTTCTCTTAGGGTGGCTAAAAGAATCTGGTTGTTTTACCATTTTCTATGATGGGAGATTAAAAGGTCTCTTATTTTCAATCAAATGCAACGACGGCTCATTGAAAAAGAATTGATTATTTCAGGATTGAAAGCGGTCATCAGTGTGGCTTTGGATGATGGTTCTTACCATCTTCACCCCGTGGGTGCATTTGCACCTGAAGGAAGCTAGCCTCGCCCAATGGCATTGGCATTGAGATGTGTAATAAAGAGCATGGAGGAGATAGAAGATTTGGGTTGTCTTTGAGTTGATTTATCTGAGTGCTTCCGTAGATAGTAGGCCAATCTCATGCATTGCTCAATCTTAGTTCGACGCGACAGTTTCTGCAATGATATTAAGAATCTTGAGGTTGTATTTCCTATTCTCCCCTCGAAATGAGACGAACGCCTTTCCAATCGCAAACAACATGCATCTACCGAAAGTTGTATAAATATCGACTGGACTCATCTTCCTAAATGATGTGGTGAACAAAGCTGATCGCGATACATTAACAATGTCAAGATCAGCACTCACAGAATGTCTCCATCTCCGGAATCCTATTATCAGCGCATAAGACATCTACGAAAGCCTTCTTGAAGCGCAATGAAGCCTCCAGCGATTTTCTACCCGAGAAAAACAAAAAACACCATTCAGAAAGGTATGCAAAAGGATTTGTTAGTTTTAGCCCCAAACAAAATGTATGTCGAATTACACTTCTAACGACGTCTAACGACAAGAGAAGAAAAAGCACTGACTACATTACAATAAGCAATCCGTCAACTGAGTTTTCTTGGGGCATTTGTCAAGCGTTTAATTAAGGAAATATAAGAGTTAGCTCTTAATATAAGACGTGCAATCAGTGTTATAAAAAAAATTGAAAAATATCTTAGAAAGTAGTTCATACTTTCCATCAACAAGAAGACACGGGGTCCCGCTTTCCAATGAGTGGGCAAGGTCTGAGGACGTCACAAGCTAGCGAAAAGGTTTTATAATTTGAGAAAATATTGTATTGGTAGTTTGAGTTTTAATTTATGAATTATTAGTAGGTATGTATAATCTTTTTCTCTTTTAATTGAGAATTGTAATATATAAGTGAAATGTGTTAATTATAATGGAATCCTCTACTAAATGTAGCTTTAGATGATGAATTAGGATAAATCTCGCGTTTCAATTTCTCTTTTTCAGTTTTTACTGTCCATTCATTGGCGTTTGCGCGCCAAATCCTTAGAACAAAATATGCTCATTGCAAGACCCTTGCAATTATTATATAATACCTCATCCATTCAAAACTTGACCTTTTTTCCTGTAGAACTCCAGTGTCCTTCACCTTGAATCTGTAAAGCACAGTAATACCACGAACGGTCGACATCGGCTACACTATCACACCATCCGTAAGCCCGTACGTAGCCGCCCATTCGCATCTCCACTCGCCACCAGATTCCTCTGTGCTACTACGGTGCGGCGGTGGGGGCGGAGAGGCCTTGCTTTGACGCTTCTCACGGTGGTGTATAGAAGCCTCTGTATTATGTCCAGACCCCTTAATTATAAGAGAACCATCCTTTATGTAGGCCAAGAGTTAGGTCTTTCTTTCATATGACACATCCTAATTAGGTTAAAAGTATAAATCTTTTTATACATATTTGGGAATCACTATGTGATTCTCTTTTATTCCCACGTGACCTAAAATTTTATAATAGAGAGCTTAATTACTGCCCAAATTTGCTTCAATAAATCATTTTTCCCTAATTTGAAGTACCACGTGTGCAAGGCACGTGTCTACTTCGGCCATGAAGGGAATAACTGGCTATGTTCCAATTTTGCTCAAGTCTGCGAGATTTAAATAAATTCTAATTAAGCTCAAAACCTCCCTATCTAAGTCCATTTAACATCAGTCCAATTAGAATGCAATTCATGTGGGCTTATTATTCTTAAAATACTCCTAATATGCAAATGCAAGATTATTATTTTTGTTCAAGGGTCAAGGTTATTCCTAATTTTCTATAAAATAAATAGTTAAGTGGGTTATCAAAATTTAGATATCAAATGGCTTTTGTCTTACAACTTAAGCTTCTAAAATAATTGACAGCGATTGAACATTGTTGACTATTTATTGCTTTCCTCTTTTTTTATTTATATTTTTCATCCAGAATCATGGAAAAGAAATGGCTAAGAAGATTATCAGACTTTAATTAAAGTGACATATATCAATATTCCAAAAGTAAATATGCTATTTTTTAAGTGATATTAACCAACTTATAAAATAATTAAATAAATAAAAGACCACATGAAATGGTTTGTTTTTGTGAGAAAATTTTGTATATCTCCGAAGTTCAATGTGATCGACCACCCGCCAATTATTCAACACCAAGGGCAAAGAACTTTTTAGGTGAAATTACACAAACGCCGCTTGAATTTTTAGCATGGTGCACGTTCATTTTCGAACTTTCAATCGTTATGCACAACACTAGCCCCACCGCACCCCCCACTTTCTCTTTTTCCCCTGTGGTGGGGCCCACATGGGGAAACTTTCATCTTATTACATCTATCAACTCTACATTCAACCACTGAGATTCACCCTAGTGGCCACCCTTCTAACATGGAAGGGGGAGGTGAGGGGTTCAAATCCCCACATTCTCATAGGGGGATGGGGTGGGGACGCATAAGTTTCAGGAGTGGGTTTCGACTCCTACGCCCTGCAAACGGCAGGGCAAAAGTCTGAGAGTGAGTGTAGAGTAGGAATAGAATAGGACTGACAAAAAAAAAAAAAAACTCTACATTCAATTTTTTTCTATTTGCATGTGCGTAACATGTGATATTTCAAGAAAAATTGAAATTCTTCTAGACTGTTTTTAGTCAAATCCCTATTTTGCCTCCAAATACGTTAAAACAAAATGTAATTCATACATTAAATAGTAATAATAATAATAAGCAAAATATGTAATGACATAATAATAATAATAATAATAATAATAATAATAATAATAATAATAATAATAATAATAATAATAATAATAATAATAATAATAATAATAATAATAATATGGTTAGCTCCATAACATAACTTATTTCAAATTTGATCCGGCAATTAATATTATCATTGAAATATGTCAACTTGGTAGCTTAATCATCACATTTATCTTTCATTTAGAGAGAAATAATCTACGTCATGTATATGAATGGAACTACAATGTTGACCATGGTGACAAACACTAATTTTGCTGGGGACGATGGAGGTTTCCTAATTAAAATAAACATAAAAAAGGTAAATAATTTATGATTAAAAAAGCTAATTACAGTAAAAAAATAAAAGAAAGACAAAAAAAAAAAGTTATCACTATTGTTGTTGTACAATGTTGTGATTGTCATTGTCGTTGTTGTTCGAACAAATATTTTTTTTCTTGAAGATCATCATAATTTTTTTCATCTTTTCTTTTTTAATTTTATTATTTTTAATGCATTTTATGGCAGAAGAGTGATTTGACTGAAAAATGAAGAAGAATTAGAATTGTACAATTGAAAAGTCACATGATAAGCATGTGCAAACAGAAAAATAGATTGGGCATTGATGGTTGAAATAAAATGAAAGTTCATAAGAGCTTGTGTCATGAACAATGAAAGTTCAGGGGCGAACGTACCTTCCCCTAAAAGTTTATGGGATTTTTGTGTAGTTTGTCCCAACTTTATTTATTTTTCTTTAAAGAGAGATATTATGGTAGAATTGTTTGATTGGATAAATTTTATGTGGTGTTTCGAAAGCACCTTAGAATTTGACTCTAAGTTATATAACAATTTTGGCACAACTTAACTAATGCAAACTCATGTGACAATTGTTCAATCACTTCAACATGGCTTGGGGTTTTACTTAATTAAAATATCTCGCTAATCAAAAGCACCACTTAAATACGAAAGATACGTGCCAATAAATATGTTGGATCATGGACACAACCGTAAAGGTTGTGCATTTTATGTGATGCACAAGAACAACTAATCTATAAATAACAGGAGATTTTGAAATAATAACATCACGTGTTATCTTTTTGTTAGTTTCTTAGAACCTTAATTTAACTTATTAGGAAGATTAGATGTAGAGACTTCAATTTCAAAGAATACTTGAGGAAATGAAACTAACTGCAAAGTTAGAATAAGCGAGTCTATAATTCCAGCCCTCACAATGACAGGCTTAAGCTTTACTGGACTCAATTCGAAGCTCAAAACTCTGACTCGAATCGAATACTTTTTTGCCCTGGTCAAACTCGACTCAATACAAAACTCGACATATTCAAGCTTGACTAAGCTGGACTTGTTTTGCAGTATATAAAAACTAAACAAACTCGACTTTGTCATGCTTAATTACAAGTAAAAAGTATAGTTATAAGTACATTTAACATATCAGGGAGGAAAAAAAAGTGCAAAAATTAAAATACTTGATTAGGCTCACAACCCGATCAAGTCGGTAGCTTTAGGCTCAAACTCGGCTTGACAAGCTATTCGAGTCACTCATACTTGACTCAAGCTCTTAAAAAAGGTTGAGCCAATTCTTTTTCCCCTTTATATCCGAGCTTTGGCAATAGAGCTTCAAGGAGAACTTCTCATGGTGAACTTGTTAGGGGCATTGTTTAACTGCTTTAAAATTAGGCTGCATCTGCTTAACGAAAAGTTGATAATTTAGAAATATTTTTCTAAAAATGATTGCTTATATTACGTATAAAAATTAATGAACGAAAAAATATTTTCATTATCTACAAAGATATCTAGACATAAAATAATGAACTCATTTTCATTGACTAATTATTTCAAGTGATATAAACAATTATTTTTAGGAAACTGTTATAAAGTTTTTTTTTTTTGGTAGAATAACGGAACATTAATTACTCCTTGTTTTTCTACGTACGTTGTGTCTACATCGGTTCCACAGTTCCAATGCTTGAGCATTGGTTATCGGCCATGAGAGACATATTCTTTCTTCAGCATGTTAAAATCATTTCTTCAACCAAAGACGATAAACACGTCAAAATTTCCGAAGAAAATACTTTAAAAGGTCAATCAGCACTAAAAAGTCTTGGAAAACACAAAACCAGAACATATCCCTTCATATACTTCCTAAACTCCGAGGACTTTCGACCAAAAAATAAAATTCCCAGGACATAGAGCGAGAGAAAATTTTATTCTATTGTATCCACTCAGGTCATGATCCCTATCACTTCTCACGGAGGAAGACATCAGTGAGAACCTTGTTGGAGTGCAATGAAGCCCTCAGCAGCTTTACACCCTTCAAAGTCACAAACCAAATAATAAAAAAGGACCGTTAATTCTAAATGATTGTACAAAATATAAAACTTGGATTTAATCTAGGGGTGTGCAAAATACCGGGATCCGCCCGGACCGCTCGGAACTGGACCGGAACCGCCCGGAACCGGAGGGTCTTGAGGGAACCGGTCCAGTTCCCGGTTCCAATAAATTGGAACCGATGGGTACCGGTCCGGTTCCCGGTTCCGTGGGCGGATCCGCCCACCCGGACCGGACCGGAACCTTTTTAATACTAAAAAAAAAAATTACTAAGAGAAACCCTACATCTCATCTCACTCTCTAGGGAACCTTTACCTTTGGTCAAAGAAAATTGAACCATCTATGGTTATTTGCAAGTAGGAAATGGGAGTATGTTGCATTCCATTTGTTCGCATTTTTTTTATGATACATTTATAATTACAACAAATAAATATTTATTCCACGTACTTAAATTTAATTTTTCTTTCTTTAGCTTGCTTTGATGTCACGTAATTGTTTTTTTGTTGAAAACCAAAAAATTTTCGCGTCAAAATCGGTTCCATGGATCCACCCGGGAACCGGACCGGACCGGCGGTCCGGTTCCCGGGTGGATCCACACAACAAACGGGTGGATCCCGGTTCCAATTTTTCGGAACCGGTCCTTAGCGGGCGGTTCCCGGTTCTAGGTCGGGAACCGCCCGCCCGGACCATGCACACCCCTAATTTAATCCATATACACATACTATTAGTTGAGATATCTTTGTAGTATAAAGCCAGTTCTTTTTTTTTTTTTACACGAGTCACGTCGATCCATATTAATTTTTAATTTATAAATCATTTAAAGTAGAGTTTCCACATAAATTGTTAAGAGTTATAAAGTTTGAACGACTGATATATAAATATATCCTAATCGCAAGGAATGGCATGGGCTTACCTCGTCCATTCCCAAGCTGATCACCTTCTCCTCAAGATGCCCAATCTCCTTCACGTTGAACCGGTTGAGCAAAGTAATGCTCGAAATATTCGACATCGGCATGACGGTCAGATCGTCCATCACCATGTACGTCACCACTCCTTGCACAAAACCGCCTTTGTCGTCCGAGCCAGCTGCTGATTCTGCGGAAGCCGACAGGTTACCAGCCGGTGATTCGACAAGAGTAATTTTATTGTAGAGAAATGGTTCATGGAATTTCTGCATTGAGGACAATCTGCAGAACGGTCCTCAGCCACATAGGCAGAACAGTTAAAAAGTACAAACCTGAAGAGAACCTGTTGTAGGTTTTGGGTGTTGAATCTATGGTCGAAGTCTCGGGCAATTTGAATTGGATTGCGGAGAGAAAGGCGGGTGCTTTGGGTTTCAAGAGAATGTCTTTCTTGGAATATGCGATGTACTCATCGTTCAGCTTCTCAACGCTGCTGTAGAGATTGAATAAACTGCCCTCCATCCCGGTTTTCTCAAGAAGCCTGATCACCATTCCGACCGGCAACACGAGGATGTGAAAGAGGAAGTCGACAAAGTCCTTGTCACCTTCGGCAAACAGCACCCGCTGGCTGCTCCTGTCCACGAGAAGCTTCAACTTCACTCTTCCTGTCGCCATTCTTCAGGTCACTGTATGCAGAGAGGAAGCTCAGGCTCGTGCAATGCTCCTTGCGAGTAGCTCCAGTGGAGATTTGGTCGATCATCATGTGTGCAGCGGCCGTATTTATACATATGAAGGGCCAAATGGTTAAGAAACGTAAGGAGTGAAAAGGGCAGGAGCAAATGAAGAGTCAAGGGCTGCTTTATCCATTGTTATCATCTCGGAGAGATCAGATGTGGATGGTCGCTACGAAAACCGGCCAAATACATGAATGAATCCAATATATGTTCATGCACGTTCAGATCTTATGGCTTTCTGTCTTCTAGTAACTAATGAGGAGTCATTGGGGCCTGTAATTATCCCCGAGTTAAAAGAAATTGCTCTACTGTAGGAGGAGGAAGACGAACAAGAGAGGTTATTGTATACCCGCAAGTGAATTTGTACATGGGAACTACTAGATGCACCTCGTCATCCGGACGGAACAAGAACAAAATCTCATGGGTACAAATTATATAAAAGCAACCTAGAAAAGTATGGGAATAATAAAATTTTTAACTGAATTATTATCTTGCAAAATAAATGATTTCACAAAATAGATTGATATCCTGTAATAGAATTTTATACTGCTGCTCACTATTTCTTGAAGTATATACAATAAATTACCAATTTTGTTAACTACCCCTCGGCAGATTGAGAATGAGGATTTGCTTCCATCTCGTTCTCATCTCCTCTTCTTTTCTTCATTCAGTTCTTGGTTGGCCAACAGCCCAGCAAACCGGGCAGGAATCCCCGTTATCTAATTTTCTCTGTTCCAGTCTCGCAGGAAAGATATCCATAGCTTTTCCTCATAATAGGAAAAAAGACCGCTAGTTCTTTTGCTTGCTCTATAGCACTAGCGCCGGGCCAAAATATCGTCGTTGTCTCTTCGTTGGTTGTCCCTTTTATGCTGAAATTTGGTCTTTAAATTACTTTCGCTACATGGAATTAACAGGAAGTGCTGCTTCATGGCGGACGGAGTTCATTTGGAGAAAGAAGTTTAAAGGAAATCGTGTTGCCAACTCTACTATTTTAAACTTTCTTGGTGTGGTTTTGCAAGTCATATTTTGGAAAGTAGGAATCAAAATTTGCACTTGTCTATTTCTCGTGCTTAGTTATTGATTCTGTCGTTCGTTCTGTTGTCTCTAACTTCATAATTAAGTTGAGTTCTTTCGACGAGTTCGAAAGGAAGATTAAGGTGGCAATGACAGATTGATTTGCAGGTGTTTGAAAATATAAGCAGGACATTTTTTGTACTCTTTTGAAGACTGTAACTGGGTTTAGCTCCCATGTGCTCAGTTTGCGTAAATTATACGTTTAACCAGGTTGTCCACAAAAATTAATTGCGTAAAAGTCACAGAATTATATTGTTAATTGCCAAAAAAACAATACAGATTTTTCCTTCACGTCAATAAATTTCTTTTCTAGGTAATTTGTTGATAACTTACTAGTACTTTTATGAAATTACTGACTTCTTTAATTGTTTGCCAATTACCAAGTTTTTTACTGTATTACCAATTTCTTTGGCAAACTTATTGATGCTTCGAAAGTACAAACTCTTAACAGCCCAGAAGCCTGTGCTACACGCAGGTCCTTTCCTTGACTTGCTTTTGCGGGACACGTTTGGTAATGATTTTATTTTCGAGAACAGATTCTGATCGAAAATTATTCCTTTTTATTCTATTTCCAAAAACAATTTATAAGCAAAAGAACTCATTTGATAACTATATAAAATTTATGATTCTATAATAGAAAAAGAACAAAAATGCGTTTGGTAACTACATAAAATTTCTATTACAATTCTAAAATTTTATCAAATTATAGAAATTCTATTGATTAATTATATTTATACTAAGTAATGAACATATTAACTAATCAAATTTTTATTAAATAGTAAATAATAAACTATAGTATAAACTATAAATATAAATACTAAATAATAAATTAAAATACAAAATTAAATATGTATTCTATAAATAGCAAAATTTCAATTCATACTCAAATCAAATCATTTTTTTTATTTTTTAAATAATTTTATTAATTTTTTTCCTTTTTTCCTTCTTTTTTTTTTTTTTTTCCTTTCATCCTCCCCTTCTTCTTCTATGGGCGACCGGCCAGACGAGAGCCAATGACCTTACCGAAGCATCGCCAGCCCTCGGCAAGGCCGGCCCTCGTCAACCGAGCCTTGCCGGCAACTAGGCGAGCCTCGTCGAGGCTGGGCGAGAATCGCCTAGCCACCAGCGAGGGTGGCTAGGCGGCAAGCTCACCGAACCGGTTGCCGACGACTGGCGGCGATGGGCAGTGAACAGCAACCACAATAGTGGCAGTAGATGAAGAAAAAGAAGAAAAAAAATGGCTTGATTCTTAGATTTGTTCCCGGGAACAAGAATCGACTTTTTTTTTATTCTTGATTATGTTCCAAATCTACTTCCGGGAACAAAAAATTTACCGAACATGATTTTGTTCCAAAACTACTCCCGGGAACAAAAAATCAAAATCGGGGTTTGTTTGGATGGTTACCAAATAGGTCCATAATTTCCCATTAGAAATACAAATCAAAATGATTTAGCACAAAAAGAAAGCGAACAAAAATCTAAATTCACCATGGACCACTTAATTCTATTCATGTTTTCTTCGTGTTAGATTGTGTTATATATTTGCTAATTTCCCGACAAGCATCGTTACTTACTTTTGCAAATTGGATATATGGTAATTACATGTCTTCATGTGTTTACGTTTATCTATACACATGCAAGTTTTTATATATGCACGTACATACATTCAAGACACGATAGAATCAAATTATTTCATCAGCGCGTTGTTGCTATTGCATATTGGCTGCAAATCAACTTATAAGGTTCGAACATGATGAGAAGGCAATGTCATAATAAAGGTAATGGAAAATTGAAATTTATATCATCCATTTCATATGAAACTACCTACGGAATTGTGCTAGCATATATTTAAAAATTAATTAACTTCTTGAGCAATGTAAGGGAAGAAACAAAAGATTTCCTGATGTAGATTGAAATTATTTGCCTCTATTCTCTCTTGCATAGTCTTAAAAACGTTTAAATGCAGCATATAAATGTAAAAATACATACGGTGTCCTAAAAATTTTGGAAGGGTAGCTCCCTCTTTAAAATCGGTTCCTTTTTAACACTATTGAAGGAGAAAACAAATTATTTTAGGAAAAAAGCCACAAAAAGACTTCAAACCATATCAACTATGACTCATTTACCCTAAAAAATTTTGTGACATCAAAAACTCCAAACTATATCAATTGTAACACATTCATCCTAAACTTTTTTTCTTGTAATATAAAAAATCTCAAACTTGTATATATGTAACAAATTTACTCTCCATCAAGGTTCCATTAAATGATTTTTCGGGCAAAAAAAAATCAATTTTATTTCACTTAAATTATGTGAGCACCATGTCAACAACGTTTGCTTCCCAACATCAATGTTTGTAGATTTTTAACAGTTTTCATTATGAAGACATGTATGTATAAATGCACATACATACAAACCCTCTCTTCCTAATAACTCATTAAAAATTCATCTAAAGAGATAGAAATCTAATTTCTTCCAAACTCAACAATGGCATCAAAGACGAAGCATTTCTAATACATGTTTGTTTTCTATGACGATTTCATAAGAATGTTCCGTTTCAAGATCTGAAATTTTACGTTGAATGATGATAAGTTGATGAGAGTATTCCAATGATAAGATCTTTCATCAGCATGCTCACACCATTCTTTCAACCAAACAGATACTATCATGTCATAAATAGACTTAAAAAAGGTCAATCCACAGTAAAAGTCTTGAATAACCCCAGGGACAAAATTGGAACATGTCCTTCCATATACTTTCTAAATGAAATTCTATGGCATCCCTTCATCATGATATCTGTCATTTCTCATCGAGAAATACATCAGTGAGAACCTTCTTGAAGTGCAATGAAGCTCTCAGCAGTTTTATACCCTTCAAAGTTGCAGACCAAATAATTGAAAAGAGCAATTGATCTTTAAATGATTGTATAAGAGCTAAAATTTGGATTAACCAAAATACCAATAACTTTCTTTAGGGCTTGACATGTCTATGGCCTATCAATCACCATTTTGGCCACGCCTACCTCAGCAAGCTTTGGTTGGCTCAGCTCATCATCAAATTCGGATCCATCGACAAATTTCACATTGCCTCATCTAGCATGTCTCTGTCATTTTCCTTCGGCGGACTTTCATATTTTGCTGCCTCAGTTGCCAACCAAAATAGGTCTAAATTAAGGCTGATCTACCATCTTTTTCCTTGTTGACACCTAAATTTTGGCGACCCGTTTAGTCATTCATCGTGTTAAAAAAATAGGGGTTAATTTTATCCCTAAAAAAAATTAATTAATTGCATAGCATATAGTTTTAGGTGCATTTATTTTTTAATTTGCATTTACATTGGGTCGGTGACAGATGGGTTCGAATCGATTGTTCATAATTTTAATTTGATGAGTTGGGCTAAGCCCACGAAGAGAACAAATCAGCCCAAGCCCGTATCATCGAAGAGATTTTACAGATTTATTTGTGCGAGATTTCAAATTTAAGAAGAATCCTCTTGCAATCCTGAATTATATCAAAAATAAATACAGCGTTTGGAAAAGTAAATATTACGTTCGGAAAAAGAATTTTCGTGGATATGGATTTGGAAAAATTAAAACCCTAACTCGTGGCCTATAAATAGGTTAAATGCGTAGGGTTTAGAGGGGCCACACATATTGAATACATGGCCACAAAAAAATTGAATCTACGGCCACAGTACAGAGAGCCACAATGGAGGAGTAGAGAGAAGAGGAAAAGAGCCCTCTTGGTCGTGAGCTTATCGCCAATCCACTGAGCCACGGATCCCCGCACGACGTCTGACTAGATACCCCTGTTCTTGACGTGAGCCCAATGCTGAATAGAGCTGCTCCTCCTCGCCGTGCCAACGAGCGACACTGTCCCTTGACCCGACACCATGACGAGTTGCTGTTCCGTTGATCTTTGTCCCGCGATCAAAAAAAAAAAAAACATTCCACGTTGTCTTGGTTGTTGCAGGTGTGATTCGTGAGTGGCATGAGAAGAAACAAAGAGAAATCGTTAGTGCCAGCCATAAAAAATAAATATTGTAGTGCCCTCGAAGATTGAAGCTGGTGATCCAGTGGTGTTGTTCGTCAGAGTAGTTAGACAATTTAGTCAATCATCCACTCACGGTCAAATGCAACAGAAGCAAAAATTCATGAAAGCCACAAGTCAAAACAGACAAGGCTAGAGAGAGAGAGAGAGAGGGAGGCGGCAATGTACAGAGAGGAAATTTTTCACTCCCCGCTGGTTTTTGCTCACACGTCCAGGGACAACACCGCCTCCACCCCTTCATTGGCACATGTCATGTTGTGCGCCTTGTCCCTGTGATTTCATTATTTTCTGCAGATTTTCCACACTAGCCATGTTCTTCGTCCTCGACCACCATTGCTCCTCGGCATCCCAGTGAGTTCCACCGCCATTGACGTTCTAACCCGTTTCCATCGAGACCATGGAGCAATAAGCCATCGCCAATGCCACCATCATCGTCCAAATTTGGAAGCGTCACTCGCGCGACATCGCGAATTAGGTAAGACTTTCGATTAATCTAATTTTCATATATGTCGCTGCCTAATTCATAATATCGCAATATTTCTTTGAATGTTTGATCGATATTGCCATGTCCAAGAAATCTCTTGATCTCTCATGAATTAGGGAAATCTTCCTAATTTCGCAACGTGCATATGATTGACAGTCCGATTTCATGCTCGAAATACAACTCGCAATCGCACGGAGAAATCACCAATTCGATATCACGCGAAATACGATTCGTCAATTTATTTCCAAAATTAAATGGACATGGATGATATTTTGTTGGATTTGTTGTTGTGCTGTTCTTGATGCTTTTATTTGTTTGCTCCTGTAAAAGAAAAATAAAAAATATTTGAGTTAGATTAGAATATCCTAAATTTCCTATCCTAACATGCATGTCTAGAATAGGAAATTTATTTATTTCAAACTTCTTAAATAAAAACACCAAAAACATAAATTTAGGATTTAGATTTTCTTTTCATTAATTTAAATTGCACATTTAATTATGTGTCAATTTTAATTTCGAATTTTATATTAAAAAAACACAAAAATCATCATGCATATGTCATGTAGAATTAGGGCATTCTTTGTACGTCATTGCATATTATAATAAAATTGCATGTTTTTTTTAGATAGATTGCACCTTAGGTTAAAGACTGCTAAGTTAAAATAATATCTTAGTTTAAATTAGGATTTGGCCTAACCCAATTCTTAATATAAGTTGGATAGAACCTTAATTTAGCTAGATATTTTTTGCATTTTCCTTAATTGCGAATTTCATGGAAAATACCAAAATTGTCTTAGAATAAATCAATTTCATTCTTTATGATAGATTGCATTATATTTATGTCATGTAGTTTAAGCAATATTACCATGTCATATTATTTCATGCTAGATTAGTAGCATACATTGCATATTGCATGATTCCCATTAAATAAGTGAAAGGAAAAAAAAAATTGTGTGTTAATAAGAAATCATATCTAGGGTTGATGATGTGAATTATGATCTAACAATGCAGATGTTTTTGTTACTACGAGGTAAGTCCCTGCATTTTTCTTATTTGTTTTCTTGGGTGTTAAATTGATGGTTTGCGCACTCATGTGATCACCTAGGAAATAGATTTAAAATCAATCAAAGTTGCCTGCAAAAACATTTTTGAAAATAAAAGAAATGGTACCGAAAAGGCATTAGAGAAGTCTAGTCTAACTAAGTCCCCGTATCCAAAGTCTCTGGTTTGTAGGATTAAAATAATTCGAATTATTTTACTTAGGTGTCTAATCGACCTACCATAAACTGATTAATGGTGACTCATTGATAAAATCAATTTGCATATTAAAAAACTTGAACCTAAGTTTAGGAGAGTCCGAGTTAAGTTTAGGCTTAGCAATCCATTAGCCAAATCATAGGTGGTTCACCCAAAAATTTGGTCGTAACATTCCTTATGTCATACTTTAGTCTATTCAAAGCCAAGTTCCATACCATTATTATCTTTTCCGGTATTCATCTATATTGGACTAGGCAATGGCCGAAGCTGGCCCGCAGGTCTGGATCGTCTCAACAACTTCGTTTCTTTGCAAGGGAGTTAAACTACTGTTTCCATTGGTCAGCATTGACCCACGGGTCTCAGTCGTCCTAATAGTTTCACTCGTCTGCAAGATCCTAGATGGCGTGTGCAACATAACTTGCCCAACAGTACCAAAAGTAATTTGAGCATTAGCAAGCCAGAGAACATACCCAGAAGACACAACAATATGATTCGTTCGTGGCTGAGCTGAGTTATTTGGCATCCCATGCTGCCCTTGCGCACAATCATTATAAGTGTTGACAACTAGACGTTTGATCACATCAGCCATGCGTTTTGTCAAGTGATCAGTAAATTCGTTTTGGTTCTCCTCCAATGCTCTTCTCATGGTAGACAACATCACAGGACTCGGCTCCATTTGCCTTATCTGCTCTTCGGTAAGTTGTCTTGGAATATTCATGTATCCGATCTGGACCTGATCTAAAGCTAGAGGTGTCGATGATTCAGCATGTCCTAATCCTTCACCAATCGATGGTGGTGGAGAATCATCAATAGCATTGTCAAGATTAGACCGACTCACAGTATGCGGCATAGATTAAGGATATAGAGATACAACATTAGAATTCAATCAACGACAAGGTATCGGAATAAAGGTGCACACAAAATTTAATTGGTGACACGGATCTAAAAGCTATAGCTAAGGAAATTTAAAGTACAGTGCAAAAAAAGTAAAAATAATTGAAAGATAACATTTTGTTGATTTGTGCCCCTGAGAAAGGGGGTCTCTCGTTGTATAGTTGGTGATATTTATAGTGAAGAAGTGATAACCACTCATCAAACCGCTCCTCAACTATGCTTAATTGTTGCGTTTTCCCAAGTAACTTCTTATAGCCTTGCCCATACTCATTTATTCTTGCAAACTTTACTTGCCTACGTTTTGCATAACTGTTTCCATTGTTTGTTGATGGTTTTGCAGTTATCGAGGACCATTCCAAGATTGGGTTTTTGAATGGCAACTACTCCCTCACAATGCATATTCTCAACGCCAACCGACTTGGTGATTTGAATAGTACTTTAGATATTTTTAATGAAAACTTGCCACCAGTGGCCCTATAGCTGGCCATCAACCGTCCATCATCATTTTTCAACAATTGGACACGTGGTATTAATGAATATTTTCATCGATCTCCTGTAATAGCTCCTACACTTGTCAATAACTTTTATATATGTAAGATAATACCCATGTGCCATGCATGTGACTATTGCGTATATTTGCTCATACGCTACATAATTCTCATTCTCGTGCCAAGCGCGTGTACTGATGATTAAATCAACTTTGGGCGTCAACAAAATCTCATCTAACCTAAATCAAAAACACGGTTCGGGCCTTGGGTCTTCTTTCTATTCAAAGATTTCGGTGACAAATTTCAGCCCTTTTAACTCACTCTTAAAAGTGTAGCCTCGATGCTTCTCGAAAACGATATCGGTGCTTCCTCGAACCTTCTATGACAGCCTCCTCTTCTCCTTCACAAACCTGTTGTACAACAGACAAATCCCCATGAACAGAGCCAAAACGCCACTGATCAAGCACTGACCATCCATCGTCTCCTTTTCCACAGATTGCTCGGCATTCAGCAGCTCTCGTCGGCATATCAAAAAACCGCTTGACAATCCATCGTCTCCTCTGCTCGGAAATCTCATACATGAATGCACGGCTTATACTGTGGCTTATTACGTAGAAAAACCCACAATCCAAGCATGGCTACAAGAAAGCAAAAACTATATCGAACTGGGAATCAATCGTGAAATTGAAATTGGCATCCCACTTGCAGCTCGGGCTGGATCGGGGGGTGGGTGTCGCCAATCGGGTAGTATTGACACCCTTGCATTCAGGTACATTTTTATTTTCTGTGATGCTCTCATGAAAATGTTCCGTTCCAAGATCCGAAATTTAACGATGAATGATGATAAGTTGATGAGATTATTCTAACAATATTCATGTCTCTTTTTTTTTTTACCAAACAGATACTATCATATCATAAATAGAGACAATAAACACGTCAATATTAGGGGTGTGCAAAATACCCGGGATCCGCCCGGACCGCCCGGAACAGGACCGGAATCGCCCGGAACCGGCGGGTCTTGAGGGAACCGGTCCGGTTCCCAGTTCCAATAAATTGGAACCGGTGGGTACCGGTCCGGTTCCCGGTTCCGTGGGCGGATCCGCCCACCCGAACCAGACCGGAACCTTTTTAATATTAAAAAAAAAATTACTAAGAGAAACCCTACATCTCATTTCACTCTCTAGGGAACCTTTACCTTTGGTCAAAGAAAATTGAACCATCTATGGTTATTTGCAAGTAGGAAATGGGAGAATGTTGCATTCCATTTGTTCGCGTTTTTTTTTTTTATCTATGAGATACATTTATAATTACAACAAATAAATATTTGTTCCACGTACTTAAATTTGATTTTCTTTCTTTAGCTTGCTTTGATGTCACGTAATTGTTTTTTTTGTTGAAAACCAAAAAAATTTCGCGTCAAAATCGGTTCCATGGATCCACCCGGAACCTGGACCGGACCGGACCGGCGGTCCGGTTCCCGGGTGGATCCACACAACAAACAGGTGGATCCCGATTCCAATTTTTTGGAACCGGTCCTTAGCGGGCGGTTCCCGGTTCTAGGTCGGGAACCGCCCGCCCGGACCATGCACACCCCTAGTCAATATCTCCAAAATACTTCGGACTTAAAAAGTCAATCCGCACTAAAAGTCTTGCATAACGCCCAGAATCTTCAGACTTAAAATGTCGATCCGCACTAATAACGCCCAGAATCTTCAGACTTAAAATGTCAATCCGCACTAAAAAGTCTTGCATAAACCCCAGTCACAAAATTAGAATCTATCCCTTCATAAACTCTCTCTCTCTCTCTCTCTCTCTCTCTCTCTCTCTCTCTATAAATGAAATTTAATGGCATCCACTTGATCACGATCTCTCTCATTTTTATTCACCGAGAAAACATCTGTGAGAACTTTCTTGGAGTGCAATGAAGCCTTCAGCAGCTTTATACCCTTCAAAGTTACAAAGCAAGTAATTTAATAGATTAGTTAATATTTAAATGATTGTAAAAAATCTAAAACTTGGATTAATCAATATTGTGGTACAGACTACGGAGGCGATAATTTTTTTTCTTTTTTCTGTACATAACTCACATCTATTGATATTCGTTTGTAATTTATTTCGTCTCCCAAAATGGATTTTCCACATGAACTGTTGCGCTATAATGTTTGGACTCTTAGAATCTAAACATAACGTAATAGCAAGGTATGGCATGGGCTTATCTCGTCCACTCCCAAGCTGACTACCCTCTCCTCAAGATACCCGATCTCCTTCACGTTGAAATCAGCTTCATCTCCAGACAGTCCATTACCATGTACGTCACCACCCCTTGCACAAAACCTCCCTTGCCGTCCGACTCAGCTGGTGATGCCGCAGCAGCCGTAAGGTTACCAGCCGGTGACTCAACAAGAGTGAATTTGCGGTTCATGGAATTTCCACAACTAGGACATATTGCAGAAGGTTCCTCAGCCACGTAGGTCCAACAGTCAGTGTTCGAACAGGAACGGCACCTGTAGTAGTCTTCGGGTGGCGAATCTAAGGAAGAAGTCTCAGGCAACAGAAATGGGATTTCGGAGGGGAAGGCGGGTGCTTTGGGATTCAAGAGAATATCTTTCTTGGAAGATTCGATGTACACATCGTACAGCCTGTCGAGGCTACCATGGAGATTGCCTAAACTGCCCACCATGCCTGTTTACGTGAGGAACTGGATCACCTGCCCGACCAGCAATGCGAGGATGTGGAGGAAATCGGCAAAATCTTTGTCCGCCTCAGCAAAGAGCACCGTTCAGTCGCTCTTGTCGACCAGACGCTTCAAGCTCAGTTTGCCTGTCGCCATTATCGTTTTGGGTGGATTAAATTGTGCTTAGGGGAGGAAGAACTCAGGCTATGGAAAAAGATTCAAACACGCGTTGGCACTTTGGTGAGTTGAAATGCGAGTATATATAGCGCAAAAGGTAGAACCTTGGGAATGGTGAAATAGTAAAGAGTCCAGTTATTGGGAAAACATCCAAGCCGACTTCATCGAGGAGGAGCTCATTTCCCTTGAATTAATAACCACCTACGCAATCATGCCAACCACATAAGCATTTATTTTCATTTCAATTTTGAGATGAAGGTAAACGGTTCCATCTCCATCGACAAGAAGAAAATTGTTCTCTCATCTGCTAAATGCCGTCTTCCCTGCGCTTCATCTGTGTTATTTCAACCAAGAAACTGAATCATCGAGTATTGACCAGTCCCTGTTTCGTATTTCTTTTAGAACGTCTTTCGTCAAAGTTCTTTTCTCTTTCTTTCAAAATATGAAAATGGGCACCGACGATAATACTGTGAAGATTAAGTATAATAAACCATGCCAACTATTGTGACTTTCCATGCCCAGAAGAAGAAACTAATTCAGCCTTTCTTATCATCTGTCCTATGATCAACAGGGTAATCTCTAGAGCTTAGATCTGGTTGTGAACACGTGTCTGATGGCTCGGTTAATAACAATTGACCACCCTCTAGACTGTTGCCAATGCAGTATTCATGTTTACTTGCATGCGATGAGTTACAACTAGGAGAATGCAGAGGTGATGCTACTCGGGATGCTTCCAGCAAAAGGAAATGAGATGGACATATTTGCAGAAGAGAGTGCATCTTTGCACAGAAACATCTGTATCTTTTCCTGAAATTAATGAATATACAAGATCCAGGTCAGTTCCTTCTCCAGCGAGAAGTTTCAATAGCCAACACTGTCACCGCAATGTACAACAAGGAAAATGCCTTGAAGAACAAAGACCAACGCTCCTGCAAAAGATCCAGAGGAAGAAGAGAGTCAAAAACATTGCAACAATGCTCGGCAACTATGCAGGGAGAGCTACCCTGCTCAAACAAACAAAAATTTCAAAACCCGTTTGCTAAATATCTGCTTCAATCTGTGAATACTTCACTTAAACCTTCAGATTTAGCAAGCCAAAAATTTAAATTTCCTGTTGCCACAACATTTCTCAACAGCATAAGTACACATAATAGACAAAATGGAAGACTCTAAGCAAGCTAGTGCACTAGGTTTGCTTTTAAAGTACCAAATGTTGAAATAACATAATAGAACACCTGACTCTCAATTTTAAGATCTGATCATAGAATGGAAAAATGGAACTTTAAGTAATGCTGAAGACAAGGAAAGTATGCTTGTTTGAAAAACCTAGTGCCAACCCAACACACTAGCAAGTATCTCAAACTTCGTAAAGCAAAGGGGAAAAAGTCCATGGTCTCGTCTGACAAATCAGTCAGTTTTAAACAGTACTCTCAGAACCAGTCACTACCATACAGGTCGTACACTTAAACCATGAAAATCATCCAAAGACGCCCAAAAGATGATTTATCAATCTAAGATCAAAAGAAGCCTCCTTCTCACTTGTTCCCGCAGATCATGACAGAAAATGCATCCGTGCAATAATTCCAAAGAGTGCACAAAGTTTCCACATTAACTATTATCTTGCTATTTATGGCAGATCCTTCTATCATGCCTTGTTTTGTAATTCAATTCTCAACATTCTGTTTAAACAACCTGTAAAGATTAAGTTGCATTCTTTGCTTTGATTGCTACACATGGTAAGCATTTTATTGATGATAATCTGAGGCACTGCAGAATAGTCGGTAGGGCTTGCACGTGCAAAAATTAAAAAGAATATTCATATTCACAAAGAACTTAATGCTATCTGAAAATAGCGTAGAAGATTCGCATTTACAAAGAAAACATGGAAAGATCTCATTTTTTCTCTCACATGGAACTTATTTCTTTAAAAATAGTGACTAAATTTTATAGGAACTGAACCATCAAAAGTTATAGAGCCTTGTTCTAAATCAGGCACTGACTGGGCTACCTTTTTTCTATTCCTTCAGTTTTTTCACAATTTCTTCTTGTTTTCTAGTTCTTGGTTATCAAAACAAATGACAAAAATATACTTTATGTAAACTCACGCTCTTCTAACTCCATGCAAATGCGATTCAACAGTTCCAGGACATGTTCAAGAGTTTATCTTCTTAAGAGTTGGAGGGTTATATGATAGAATGAGCAACAATCTCTTAGTCAAATTATAGTCTAAATCATGATTACTACAAAATTACATAAAGTTGGGTCGCCAACCCTGAATGCTCTCTAATTCATATGATGAGATAGGAGAATTACTCATAAAATAAAATCATCACCTCTAAGACTACTGTAAGAGCAGGCTCCTGTGCAGGTTGTTGACATACAAAATAAAGCCACTTGATCGAAGATGCTGCTTTAGTTGCTAAGCTACTTGATCACTCAGTCCCTTCTGAAGTTCAGTGTTCCTGATCAATCTCATAATTGCAAGAAATTCTTCAGGTTCCTGATCTTCTATAAGAATCTGTTGAGGAGCATTTGGCATAAAAAAAACATTTAGGAACCAAATCAATTTTAGCAAATGTTTTGACTGTTATAATAAAACAAACAGTCTACAATGCTAAAGGGGGAAGAACTCATGGAAAAGGAGACAAAACCTAGAACAACAGTGAATGTGCAAACTAAACATATCCATCATTGTGCAAAGATAGGCTTAACTCCACATGAGACGATGACATGATGAACATGGCTCATCATTAAAAAGGTAAACTCGTGCCACCTTGGCAATGATGAGTATTTCTTAATACCCAGAATCGCACAACAAAGATTCACCATCTAAGTAACCCATTTGTTTGTCCATCTTGCCTGGTCATTCGATATATTATCACAAAGACAAATATGAAGACCCCTATACAGTATGCAAAATTTTATTTTACTTTATCTTCTAAACAATAGTTTATATATAAGGCGTCAACAGCCACAATGAAAAAAAAAAAAAAAAAAAAAAAGAAAACAGCCACAATGAAGAATCTCGAAAAAGTTAAGACCAGCCTATAATCATTATCATGCTTGCTGCTGCTTCAATAGTAAAGTGCAGAAGAGCCAAAAAAACAAATATAAAAGTTGGGCATGCAGAACACTGGAGTAACCAAATCACAAGGAACAATAAGTACAATTAACGTAGCAGGCGAATAGGATGGAAGAAAAGTGATGTCAGATTATTACAACAGCAGGACAATCAATTTCAAAAGCCTTAAATGCTAGCCATGCAAGAAAAAGAAAGGCAGAAACTTGAAAGGTTCCCACTCTTGATCCAAGAATGTGCAAAGTACAGTCCCTGCAATGTCATGAGACCATATAGCTCATGGTTTATCGATTTTCACTTCTACGCACTGTTAATATTTTCTCCAGTTCCTAGCAGCACATATTTCCATCTAAAACTGCTGGGAGTCAAGGGTAAGATCGAATCATTTGATCCTCTATAAAACCCCAACAACCACACATTTGGTCTGCCAAATTCATTGTACGACTTTGTACATTCAATTAGAAAGCCTATGTTTCAAGTAGATAATAAGCTGAACTATTAAGTCAAAGGCTATCTTCAATTAGGCTCTGTTTGGTAAAATTTGTTCCTGTTCCCTGAAACAACCATTTTTGTTCTTTTGTTCTGGGAAACGAAAAAGAATAGAAACCCGTTTATAAAATTGTTATTCCCGGAAACAAAAAATCTATTTTTTTTCCCGGAAATAGATTTGAAACAAAAACAAGAAGTAGAAAAATGTAATTTCCTATTCCCGGAAATAATTTCTAGAATCTATTTTTTCTCTCCTCTCTTCTTCTCTTTTCTTCTTCTCTTTCTTCCTTTTGGCCGGGTGCCGGCAACTAGCTAGACGAGGGACAGTGACCTCGCTAGAGAATCGCCGGCCCCCGAAGACGCCAAGCCATGGCGAGGCTCATCGGCCCAAGCCTCACCGTGGCTGGGCGAGGCGAGGCCTAAGTGAGGCCAAGGCTCACCGTGGCCAAGCCTAGCCTAGCCGATTGCTGGCCACAACCGTGGCCAGCGACTGGCCAAAGAGAAAAAGAAAAAGAAAAAAGAAAAAAAAAGGAAAATATAAGAAATTATAATAAAATAATTAAAAAATTATAAGACAAAAAAAAAATCTAAGAATCCTACCAAACATATTTGGTATGCTAAATTCATTGTACGACTTTGTACATTCAATTAGGAAGCCTATGTTTCAAGTAGATAATTAGCTAAACTATTAAATCAGAGGCTATCTTCAATTAAGCTCTGTTTGGTAAAATTTGTTTTTGTTTCACGGAACAACTATTTATGTTCTTTTGTTTTGGAGAACAAAAAAGAATAGAAACTTGTTTGATAAAAATTTTGTTCCCAAGAGCAAAAAATGTATTCTTTTGTTCACAAGAATAGATTTGGAATAGAAATAAAAAGCAGAAAAAAGTAACTTCTTATTCTCAAGAATATTTCTAGAATTTATTCTCTCCTCTTTTTCTTTTCTTCTTTCTTTCTTTTCTTTTCTTCTTCTTCTTTTCTTTTCTTCTTCTTCTTCTTCTTCCTTTTGGCCGGTCATCAGCCTTGGCCATGGCCGACGGCCAAACAAGGCCAACAACCTCACCGAGCGTCGTCGGCCCCGGAGATGCCAAGCCTCACCACAATTGTGCAAGGCCAAGGCTTGGCCTCCCCAGCCGGCGTGAGTAGGACAATGGGCCAAAGAGAAAAAGAATAAGGAAAAAATAAGAAAATATAATAAAAGAAATAAAAAAAAATCTAAAAATCCTGCCAAATGTATTTCTATCCCGAAAATAAAAATTTTGAGAAGTTACCAACCACATTCTTTTGCTTAAAAATTGTTCCCAATAACAAAATTAGAAAAAATCATTTCTCATCAAAAATTGTTTCCCCGAAACAAAATCATTATCAAATGCGCTTTTAACTTCTATATTGATTAACATATCGAACAGGGTCAAGAACATCTTAATAGAAACTTCTAATAGAAATTGAAGACGGCAGGATAAATGCTAGCCCAAGAAGTAATTCATCAAAAACATGCTATATACAAGAAAAAACTCCACAACACCTAGTAAGCACACCTTTGGTCCAGCAGATCCATTATATAACATTGTGAATTCGACTAAAGACCTATATGCCAAGTTAATTGTTAGCTAAAGCGTCAAACACATGCTATCTTCAAGTAGCTTCTATGCTCATTGATCATGTCCAATTTGATCATAAACATTTTCTATGTAGAAATTACTAAAAGAAACTGAAGACGACAGGATAAATGCCCCCCCAACTAATTCATCAAAAACATCTCAAACCCAAGAAAATAGAAGAAAGAATAGAGTTTTAGAACAGTTGATTCCATCATTATGTTTCCTTCAATGGCACTTTACTTTGAGGAATCTTTAACAATAAAGCAACAAAATAGAACCCCCAATCTGCAAAAGGCTTTCAATAGATGACATTTGAAATGATTAAGAGCTTTGTCATAGTGCATACCTCAATTTTGGTTTCCTTCGGAAGGCCTTTCTCTAAAAGAAAATCCTGTGCAACTTGGTTCCAGTCAATCTTCTCTACATCACCTAAATCTCTCCTTCTTTTTACTGTAATTTTGTTTTCATTGCAATTAAAAGACCTTCCTAGCCAAAAGTACAGAATCCCCTCCTTTGATTGTTTTAAACATGTAGCTGGACAATAGATAGCAAAAACAGCTCCTGAATTCAGATCACTCCTACCAAAAGCCGCAATTTCTTCTAAACTAGGCCAACAACATATGAGGGGTTGCACTTTCCCATTACATTCTACGACACTTTGATCAATTTCCCCTGAAACAGAAGGAACGCCAACTTCTTCTAATTCTCCACTTCTTCCTAGAAACTCTGTGCTCGCATGCCAGCAACTTTGTAGGAAGATAGATCACTAGCGACAGGACAAGGCTTCTGAAACTTGCTTACCGGAGCCAGATGCCTCTCCCTGGTTTTCATACCATCCCCTGTTTCTACGATATTTTCTCTGTCAGGACCCGGCTCAAGTGATGCACAAGTATTGCCATTTTCCCAGACCCCATTTTCTTGTGGGGGAACAGCAATAGATGGAACCTGTGTTGCTTTATCTTTCCCAACTGGTAGCTTTAGAGTCCTAGATGCACTACCTCTGCGTTCAGCAAGCGAGGGCGAGACTTTCTTAAGTGGTGAAGAGACTGACAAAGGGTGAGGCCTTGAAGGAAAGTTGATGTCAATATAATCCTGATTCTGTGACATAGGCTGAGAAATAGCCATTGAACGATGGAGAGACAAATTAGAGAAGTTAGACAAAGTTGATGATACAGGAAGTGAATAGGAAGCTGTCGAAGGTGAATCTTGAGATGATTCGGAGAAGTACGTCGAGTTGGTGCTTGAATCAGAAGAAAGGGAATCTGGGGAAAGATAAGGTGGAGATGACGATGACGACGATGATGAAGTCGATGATGCAGGTGAACAGTTCACAGGAGAATGTACAGCCATCATGGAGTCGGAGAAAATCCTGGACAGGGTAATCTTAGGAGCTGACACGAAATCCTTCATATTACTTGGGGCAAATTTGCGTCTCAACACACTCCAACTGCTTTCTCTAGCAGGAAGATGGGTTTCATGCTCATTTTCAGATGATGCAAAGGGAGGCACAACCCCCCCCTTTATTGCTTTCTTGAAAATTTCAAAATCTACATCATACAAATCCACCTTTCTCAGTCCTAAGGAAGTTTTCCTGGCAATTAGTTCCTTAGCAGACACTCCATTGCCAGATTTATCCATCAAGGGTAAGAGGTTAGAGAAAACATCCCAGAAGTATGATGGTTCTTCTCCTTCCCGGATCATAACCACTGGACATTGTACTCTCTCATACCTCATAATCTGACAAACAGCCCCCCTAGCATCCCTTTCCATTATGCTTTCACATTCCCTTCCAATCCACATGTAAATTGACGAAGGTACCTGTACAATGAAAGCTCCTCTGGAATCGAGTGCCACAGGAGAAGGATCGGTCAGCATTTTAGGAACCAGATGCAAGGGATCATATGACGAATGCGGCGCAATTCTGTACATCCTGAGCAATGAGCTTGGACTCAAAGGAAAAGCATGGACTCTTTTTTGACACTGCAACAACTGACAAGCAAAACCCATGTTAGGATCAGCTATCCCTCTTGCAGCCTTCACAAACTGAAATGCATCATCAAAACTCTGCCCCTCTCTCCACATAAGATATGCTATCACCAGAGACGTTGACCTGGAGACCCCTTGACAGCAGTGCACAAAAACCCTCCCGTGTCCTTCCCTAACATCTTCAAAATAGTCAAAGACATCGTAGAGAATACTAGTAATATCTTCTGACGGACTATCCTGCAACCACAAGGTCCTATACACAAAATCCGCTTTAAAATACTCGGGGCAAACAAAGCCCACGCAGTTCAGAACATGCGTGATCCCATTCCTCTTTAGTATATCCCTATCTTTAGCCACCGCATCCCCACCAAGATATATATGTTCAGCTACCTTAGAACACTCTTTATCAAAGAACGCTATCTTTTCCCTCTTCACTAACCCGCCATTCTTATCAGGGTTCCGCTGAATCGCAGACATATCAAGCTTCAACCTCTCCCCACCTCTGTTCCCGCTGGGTGTGGGAGGCTGTGGCCACTCACCAACATCGTCAGACCCTGCTTTTGGCCACTCATCTAAGCTCCGCCGGGTGATCGACAGAGGCTGCAACGGTGGCAAACACGACCTCGCCTTGCTATTATGTGATCGCGGGGTCAAAGGGGCGGGGAATCGCCGGTTCTGCCCGAACCCATCCGACCCATTCCCATTCGAATCCGGGCAGTTATTACCTTCTTCGCCGGGGCTCTGCTGCGCAGTCCGGGAGGACGACCAGGACGCCGAACGCCAGAAGGTCTTGCGAGCGGCGGATATGTGGCAAGGAGCCAGGGGATTGACGGTGGACTCCTCCTTACCCACCATGCTCAAACTCAAGACTCCTAACCTAGGGCTCGCGCAAAACCCCCGAAAAACAATCGGAACCCCCCCTAATCCGTCCCCCCGCCCCTACGCTGCAGTCAAGCGAACATGGCGGCGGCGGCAGCGGCGGCGGCGGCGAATCCAACGACTCGGAACGCCATGTCAGATCAGCGACAGGGTAAAACCGAATCGAACATGGCGGAAAATTCTTAAAAAAAAAAAATCAAGTGCGGAAGCGGGAGATTAGATGCACGACGAGCGATGCGCGTACCCCAATTTCTGCAGGCAGGGGCGGCGGGGAGGCGAATCTGGAGCCCCTGACTCGGGGGACGGGACTGCGAATTCCGGGAAGCCTGGAGCTTCACCGCGAGCCGCCGAGGGAGAGCGGGGCGAGAGCGCGAGAAGGCGAGGCGAAGAGAGAGATCCGGAGATTTAGGGTTTCGTCGGTCCCTCAACAGAGGCGCGCTGGGAGTGAGATTTGGGAGAGAGAGAGAGAGAGAGAGAAAGAGAGAGGGGGGACTGGGAAAGAGAGGGAAAAAGAAGATGCAGAGAGAAAGAGAGGGGAGGGGGGGGGAGACAGTAGTAACAGTATTTTCCCGACTTGGTTTTTTTTTTTTTCTTTTCTTTTGCTGAAAATTTATACTTCCCTTTGCTTTGGTTTGGGAATTCTTTTCTCTTGCGCAATTTCTAACCCCAAGAATACAAACATGAAGTTGAGTTAATACCATCAAAAATCTCGAACAGATGCATGCGTATCAGTTTCCAATCGGGACAAAATTACCAGTTTCCAATCTCGATTTGTTTTCTCCGAAACTAGCTTTCCCAAAATGATATTTGTGACATTGTTCAAGAGATCCATTTATACTAACTTTGCACATTAGATCCACATCACGAGCTAATCATCTAAGTTGTTTCACATTCATGTTCATGCACCAGTGATTTACTAGAATATTGGATTGAAGCTAAATAGAAGGTAAGTGTATCAATTTGAAATTTCCTATAGTACAAAGATTAGTTTGGGGTAAATATACTATGGATATGCTATTTTAGGATTTTCATGACTCGAAAATTAATTTGAAGTAGATGTTACATTAGTATACTAATTTGGAGTTTTTTTTTTTTACGACATTAACCCTTCAAAGTTTAAAATATAGCAAGAATTTAATTTGCAAAGAAGATTATGCAAAACTTATCAATCTCAATGCTAGTCGATTTTACTATGTTAATAAGAAAGTTTCTAGGAAATTACCATGGGATGCAGAGAAAATTGCTCTTTTGAGACATTTTATTCATCTTTCTTACTTTTACCCACCGGTGGGCAGCGTAGTTGATTGAGCTCCACCATCTTACCGGCTGAGGGAACAAGTTCGAATCTCTGCATTATCAACACGTCTTAAGTAGGTGGCGTAGGGTTTTGTGCTAGTTTCCTCTCCGTACTGTCACTTGGTCTGGTGTGCACCGCGCACTCCATGAACCATGTGCTACCCGACATAAGCCCGGCGGGCTCGGCGAATCCTAGGCATCAAAAAAAAAATTAAAATAATAATAGTCTAACAAGTACTACAATAATTTTGAATTTCAATTGGATCGATTTTAAAAATTTAATGTGAAATTGTTGATGCAATTCTGCATTTTTTTCTCTAATTAGTCTTCTTTTTCTTTTTTTGTAGTGAAGTGGGAAGGTAATATGTAAATTAGTGTGCTAGTTAACATAATAATAAAAATAATCTCTTCGTTTGCTAAAACAAACTCCAAGCGTGCTAATTCTTGCCAAAAGAAATTCAATAATTTCAATGCTACGATATTAAAAATGTCAAAAAAGATAATATTCTTTCTGTCGACAAAATGATAATTTAAACATCCCAACATGCGTGTTGTGTTGTCCATGGATCTCTAGTAGACTTGAATGTAAGTTATATACTGTTCATGTTACCGAAACTTATATCCTTATGCGTATGATTAAAAAAGAGAGAAGAAAAAAGTGTTAATGTGCAGAGAAGAAATTGTTTAAAGATGTGAATTAGCTATAAAATAAATTTAAATAATTGCAAATTTGGGAGAACTTAATTCAATCTCAAAATGTGAAAACATTTGTATACAATTACCACGATTATTTGGATAACTATTTTCCTGTCTTCTTTATACCATGATATTATAATACATCTAAACAAAAGGTATGGGCTTTTTAATGAATGTTTTGTCCAAAATTTTCGAGGGTTAATTTGTGTAAATTAGTATAACTCTATCTCTCGACTGTATAAAGTAAAACCCAAAACAACTTTAAACTCTTGCACAAAATTTCCAACAGTAGACCCGATCGAGAACGCAATAGCCAATTGGGCTTGCCGAGGCCCACAGGAGCAAATAAGGCCTGGACCACATTTTTCGTGGGCTTAGGTAAGCATTTTCCTTTGTGGGCCTGCTCAAGCCCAGTATTTTAAATCACGAGCGAGCTTTGACTAAGGACTTCTAGGCTTGGTATCCGACCCTGCCTGTACTCTGGTCAAGTTTAGGGCCCGTTTGTTAGGACTTGGATAAAAGCAACGCATACTTCCCCCCATGGAATCGTTGGTCGTCCGTCTTAACGAACATTGGCCCCTATTGCGCCGAAGTTTTCAATTCGTGAAAGACGGTTAAGATGACATGCCCGACATCTCTCCTACTCGTGAAATCTTAGTTCAAACAAGATGGCACGCCTAGCGGGATTCGGATTGAAATGGATGTCTAATTCAAAGCATCGAGTGCAGGTTAATATTAAGATATGGCAAGAAGAATTCGGCAAAGAAATCCTAGTCGATGACAATATAAGGACAGAAATCCTAGTCAATGACCAAATAGGGACATCAATGGTTCCAATCATCTCTATTTAGGGTTATTTCTCTATGGCTTTCTAAAACAACTTTAATTTGATATTTCCCGGTCTACTTGCCAATTTCGTTTGCATTTTGCCAAAGACAAAATGATGTTTCAACGTTAAAAAAAATAAATGAACAAATCAGAATTTATTATTGCTAACATATGAATAAATTATCAACGAGCGACCATTGGATAAAATTGTGAATTACAAAAAAGGGGGAAAGTGTTAGAAAAATCCTAAACCTTTTGCATTTGTGTTAATTTAGTCATAAACCTTTTTTTTGGTGTCAATTAAGTCCTAAACATTTCTACATTGTGCTAATTCAATTCTTTTTTTTTTTTTTGGTGACCCAGGGAACCTCCGAACGCGTCGCGGGGAGAGTAAACCCGGCGCCGGGGGCCCCCCCACCGTGACCCCCAAGCGCAGTAAGACGCGCGTTATGCATTGAAGATCGCTTCCACGGAGGTTCGAACCCTTCCCCTGCGTTTGGGTACCAAGCCCTAACAACGCTTCCACCGCGGGCGGTGGTGTGCTAATTCAATTCTTTTCGGCCAATTTTGGCCGGATTGCTGATGAATGCTGGCTAGGCTAACGTGGCTTGATCGGCGTTAACATGGACAATTTTTAATAATATTTTAATATTTTTAAATTTTTTATTATTTTTATTATTCTTATTATTTTTATTATTTGTTTCTTTTTTCCTTCTCCTCATTCTTCCTCTAGTTGGTCGCCGAACCTTGGCGACTAGCTAGAGGCGACAGTAGGCAAGATCAAGGTCGACCTCGCTGGCCACCTTGCTAGTGGCCACGAGAGTGGCCTCGCGCTGGGTGGTAGGGGTCGAGCCCCGCCCGCCCGGCGCAAGGTTGCCCTCAAGGCCTGGGTGGTGAGGGTGAGCCCCACCAGCTCGGTGTAAGGCGAGCTTGAGCCCACTCCACGACCACTAACAAGGTGGCCAATGAGGTCGAGGTCGACCTTGCCAACTGTCATCTCTGAATGGTCACCGAAGTCTAGCAACCGGCTGGAGGAAAAAGGA
This sequence comes from Eucalyptus victrix, assembly GCA_016097545.1. Taxonomy (NCBI): domain Eukaryota; kingdom Viridiplantae; phylum Streptophyta; class Magnoliopsida; order Myrtales; family Myrtaceae; genus Eucalyptus; species Eucalyptus victrix. The sequence goes on from CM027844.1 coordinate 24,517,139, forward strand.
GGAGAAGGAAAAAAGAAAAAAATAAAAATAAAAATTCAAAAATATTAAAATATTATTAAAATTTCTCTATGTCAAGACCGATTGGGCCACATTAGTCGGCTAGCGTCTAGTTAGCAAATTCTAGCCAAAATTGACCGGAAAGAACTAAATTGACACAACGTAAAAATGTTTAGGACTTAGGGTATGTTTGGAAAAACTTTTGGAAAAAGTCTTTAGAAAAATACAAAGGCCTTTGAGTTAAAGGTGTCTTTCAAAATGCAAACTGTATTTGATAAATTATAATTTTGAAAGCTCTTTGTGAAGTATTTTGAGTAAAAATGTTGTTTGGGAAATTATATTTGCAAAGTCTTTTGTTATTCATAAAAAAAAAAAAAAAAAAAAAAAAGTTGGCCGACCAAAACAAGTAGTCGCCGGTGAGGAGTAGGTGGTCCGGTGAAGGGCGGGGAATTTGACGCAGGCCGCCCAGCAGAGGTAGGCGGTCCAGCGAGATTGCGCGACCCTCTGGCGAGCGGTGCCCAAATCGTGCGGCCTCAGAGGAGGTTGTGGCGCGTCGGGCGATCCTCCAACGAGGGTCGTGGGTCGCCCAACCCTCTGTCGAGCGGCGCCTCCGGCCACCTCCGCGACGAGGTTGTGGGTCACCGGAGGTCGCGGCGATGTGGAGGAGGTTGTGCGCTGCGACCCAAGCGACCTTCGCAACCCAAATCTGGGTCGCAGCAAGGTCGTGGGTCGTCGGAGGTCATGGTGACAAGCTCGCCACGACCCAAGCAACCTCTGTGACCGTTGCGACCCAAGCGACCTCCGTGAACCAAATATGGGTCGCGGCGAGGTCTTGGGTCGCCGAAGGTTGCGGCGAGGTGGTGAAGGTTGCGCGCCGTGACCTAGGCGACCTCCGCCACCTCCATGACCCAGGTGCGCGACCTCCGCGACTGGTTAGCAACGATCGCCGGGGTGCCGTGACCACGCCAACCTCTCTTGCCCGTCGACCCATCTCGCCAGCCTCCTCGATGAAGAAGAAGATGAATAGTGCCCGGACCATTTCCGAAATGCTAAAAGCCCAAGGCAGCCCCCAATCTGCCTTGGGCTTTCAGCCTTTCACAAGCTGGCATTTGGGGAAGGCAAACCCAAAAATAAATACCAAACGGGCTGGCATTTGCCTTAGGATCTTTAGGTCTCTAAAGGGCTTAGGGAAGTGGTTCCCAAACGGAGCCTTAATTGACACAAAAAAAAAGGTTTATGACTAAATTAGCATCAATGCAAAAGGTTTATGACTTTTTTAACACTTTTCCCACAAAAAAAAGGTTAAAACATAAGGTTTTAGTTGATGGATAAAAATGTGAATTATGTAAAAATAGCATCCAATGGCATCCGATGAGAGCTTCATAATGACTTTGAAACTCGAAAGTTGACCAATGATTTCACTAGTCAACATAAGTGAAATATACATCTTTTATGAAGTTCGTTGACATGAGTGGATAGGATCTTTATTTTTAGGCAGTTGTTCTCCTTCGAACATTGTAATTGTCACTTCTTGTCTGTCTGACCGGAAGCATCCATTTTAAGAGCTTATAGACATCGCAAAATATATAATAAGAGTATTTTGATCACTTATTAAATTTATTTGTCTTGTCATGTAACCGCATTTGATTTTTACTTTCACATACTTTTTAGGTTCTTCTATTTTTTGCGCTTTCTTTCTTATAACGTAGATCCAGGGTTGAACATAGTTTTACAATAAAATCGGGGTCCAATGAACCACACTATTAGGACTGCTCACCCTTATTAGGTACAATGTATTGGAAATCAAAACTTTTGATCGAAATCTCTAGTGTTGGTTACAAGAGCAGCAAATGGCTTGAGGACTCATAATTGATTAGAATAATTTTAAATTAGGGTTCAAAGTACTCTCATTTTCTCAAATAAAGATCTAAGGTTAACATAATTTAAAATTAAGGCTTGAAGTACCCTATTGTTATCAAATAAAAACTCAAAGTGGGTATCATCTCAAATAAAAAGGTTCGAAGTGATTACATTAGTGTTAAAGAAGCATCTAACCTTAAGGGCATTTTCACCTTTTTAATTTTTAATTTTTTTCCTTTTTTCTTTCTTTTTAAAAATTTTTTTTCCATAAAAAACTTTAAAAATAAAAGAAACACACATGCCTCCGCTTGTATTTTTGCTTTTTCTAATCCTTCTAAAATTTTAATCTAATTTAATTGAAATTTAAGTTAAAATTGTATTTGAATGAAAATGCTCATGATTGATTGGAATATCTTGTTAACTGATGAGGACTTCAAGTCTTTATTTGAAAAAGAAAAAACCAGTATTCCTAAGTATTTATATGGAATTTTTCCAAATCAACTTCGCATCCCTTTTCTTTGTTGTGGATCCTCTGTTTAACGCACCCACCAATGCAGTTGGCTTGTCTAGAGTGGCATGACCCGATCGACCGACCGGGTACGCCCTAACATTCCTCGGACTTGTGCAATTTTAGCGCGATCGTACGCCAAACCAAATCGAGCTTAGTGGGCTCGTGGGTTCTTTTAGGCTATATTTGGCAGTTAGGATAAAATTCGGGATAAAATATGATTTATTTTATCCTACGTTTGATACTTGCTCAAGATAGGATAAAGTCGGATATAATTAGGATATAGGCCGGATAAAATTATCTCATGGGGGAGATGAGATAAAGGTGGATAGGATTTATAATTATATAATAGGAAAATTATTTTTATCAAATAACAAACTTATTAAATTAATAAAATTAAAATTATATTTCAATAAAAGTAATATTTGAATTCTAATTTAAGAAATTAAAAATTAAACATAAAAATTTATTATTTTTAATTTAATCTTATTTTAATTTATATATTCAACTTTAATTCTATCTTATAATAAATATTCAATCTATAAATTATATATTTATATTTATTATATATTTTAGGTATTTTTGTATTTTAGGTATGTTAGTACAATTTACTATTTGATAAAATCTTATTAAAGAATGATGGAAGGGGAAAAAAGAAATAATAAATGAAATAATTTTAAAAAGAGGAAAAATAAAATAAAATAAGTCATGAGAGATTTTCATCTCCATTTATAAACATTTAGGTTCATTTATAATGATATGTCATTTATATTTAAAAAATGTACATGATATAATATAAATATATTCGACTTTAATACTGTGATTTACCAAACAATGGATATGATATAGAAGAATTCCATGATTTTATATAATATCCTATTCAATTCTATCCTGGTTAGAAATCCGAACAACCAAACATAGCCTAAAGTACTTTGAAGGGAAAAAACAACCAGAGATGGAGTTGGAGTCACACAACTTAGAACTGGCAAAGGCTTTGGTGGAAAGTACACCATAGGTTAACTGGGAAATAGATGTATTGATATGTGAAGTGCAGGCACGTGTTAAAACTTTTTTACAAATCTAAAAATAACCCATTGCCAAAGAAAATGCAACAAAGTGACAAATTGGGTTGTTAAGGTTAATCAGAAAAAGGCCCTTCCAGCTAATTGGGTTTGTTATCCCATTCTTACCTTTGGACTTGTTATGTTCTGAAGCTCCTACTTCTACTCTCCAAACTTTTACTCGAATGAAAATGCTATAAACTCTTATTCGATCCAAAAATAAAAAATAAAATAAAATAAAAACTTCTGTGTTTTCTCCCTCATCTGCCTCCTCCGTCTACCGCCATCTAATTCATTTGGTCATCGGCGGGGTCAACGGCTGCGTCCCAACTACTGCTCGTCGAACGAACCGTCGCTCAGGCCTTCGATCCATAAAGCACCGTTCCGTCCATAGGATGAAACATCTTCCGTTTTCCTTTCTCTGTTCAGAATGAAGCTACCTCAGTGGGGGAAGAGAGAGAACAAGTCATTGAGCTCGAGAGTGAGACCCATTGCCAATATAATCAGCCCAAGCAACAAGCAATACCAGGTCGGAAGTTTTTCCCCATCTGGGTCTCGCTCGGGTCACCGACACGTGGTCGGAGCCTTCATTTACGCATCGGATTGGGGATAAAAATATAAACTTTTGAGTGAGCGAGAGAGTGGATCGATGTTGGGTTGAGTCTGGATCGAGAGAGGAGGATGAAAAGAGATAAAATGGTGGAGATCTGGAGGGACTCGTTGATGTTCCATCTCAAGGACGAACTTTAAATCTGAGGCCCTGGCTCATCGATGGAAGGCCGTGAGCAACGACGGTGCTGTGTGGATGGAATGAAGGAGTTGGCGGTAGACGGTGATGCGCCGGTGACGCAGCACCGGTGGTGACTCATCGATGACCAAATGAAGGAGATGGCAGTAGACAGAGAAGGAAGATGAGGGAGAAAACACAGAACTTTGAGTTTTGATATTTTTTTTTATCTACTTTCAGTACATATATAATATATGTCATGTGAGTTTATAACATGGTGATGTCTAACCATCGTGATATATAACCATTGAATACTTTCTCCATGAAGCGAAGAACACCAGGATTGGCGAAGAGAATTTGGCATTTGATGATCACCGACATTGAAGGCCATAAGCAGAAAAGAAATATAGGGGAAAAAACATGTGATTGTCCATGAAAAATGAAAACACAGAGCTCCAGACTCTTTATAGTGAAACAGATTGTCATCGGTACCTTGCCAGGGGACTTGGCCATTGCTTTGTTTGGGTTCAAATTAAAGACTCCTGATTGTGTCAAAAAGGTAATAGCTTTCCCCTCTTTACCATAGAAAATGACCCAACAAAGGGAAAAAAGAGGGAATAACTTGAGAGTGGGAAGTGGGACAAACGAAGGCAATGGTCTTCTTTAACAGGGAGCGAGAGCCGCACAAGCTGACAAGCGTCACAATAAAAGAAGAGCCGCACAGTGAGCACGAAGGAGCCCCCGTACGAAAAGAAAGAACGATCAGAAGAGGAGTTTTTTTTGTTTTTTGGCGTACGCAGAGCCTTGCTGTGGGCGTGCTGGAACACCGATTATTTGTGCTCCGAATTTTACATCCTAGTGAGTTGTTTATTTATAAGTGTATTAAATTTGAACTTAAATTTAGGTGTCGAAATCACCTACGCATGTGAGCAATTACAATTCTAATTATCCAATTATAATAGATTATTTACTACTGAATTTTCCCATAAATGTATATATTGATACTTGCATAAACTTATTTGCAAGATTCTATAGTTTCCACGTATTATATTACAATATTATTTTTACCATACGAAGAAATAGAATTGCAATTTAAGAGGTAACTCCTCAAGAGATTCAAAGAAAATTAAGGATGCATAAATGATTTGAAAAAGATTTTATTAAAAATGATCGCTTGTACTGTTTACAAAACTAAATTAACAAAAAATATTTTCATCATTTATTAAAGTATTTATTCAATAATTAAAAAAATCATTTATTAATATATTTCAAGATATCCAAATGATCATTTAAGGAAAATATTTTTCTAATCAATCACTTTTCACGGAACAAAGACTTTTGACAGTAGAAAGGGAGCTTATAAATTTCAAGAGATGCCAACAATCATTTAAGGAAAATATTTTTCAAATCAATCACCTTTCACAAAACAAAAGGAGCTCAAGAGAATCCACAAAAGCCAGAAAAGCCAAAGTACAAACCTTGATTAATCTCACGCATAAGGCATCAGCTTCCCTTTTTTACCACAAACAAGGGCAAATACAAAATGTTCAATTTCCTACGCTTGGCTTCAAGCTATTAGTCATGGATTTGCACAACTATGACTAAATAATATGACGTTCAGACCTGTCTAAAATGAAAGAAAAATTATTTCAGGTAAACACTAAAATCACAACGGCATGTGTTCAAGAATTTTCATAATTACAAGGGAGAAGCAATGAAAAAAGGTAGAGCACAATGAATGTTGTGGAGATACCAGTTTCAGTTGGGCAGAACCATCACACCATTTAAATGGCTTGATGGTGACCATCCCTAGGTTACATAAATGCCAACCTAGGCAGAAGATTTGGGCAATTTATACTGCTTTTTAAGGAATTGTGATGCCTCTGAGTCACTCCTGTGGCATAATATTCTCAAAAGCGTGTTGGAATCAGCGCCAAGCTTGCTTCTGCCACCTTGCATTTCCATGCTACTCGCAGATTTTAAGTCCTCGATCAGTTCTCGCGTCTGCAAGAGATGATTTAGCAAATAACTATTTATAGTAATCAAATAACCAAGGACAAATTGCATAACTAGATATCAAGATGGGAAATTTATGGATGTTGCCAATAGATAGAACTTTCATCTGTGCTTGATTTATAACCTATACTCCTCACGGAATCCATAGAGGTAAAAAAGACATCCATGTGATAGCTCAATATCTTAATTCAGGGACTCATGTGTTGATATAAAGTGCTGACTTGGGCCATCTAGTTTTGTTGCGACACCACTTATTCAATAAGCCTTTTTCTTGTCTATTATCCATAGCCGAAAAAGATAACCAAGCTAGGGCACATATAAAGCTTAAGTTACAAAATTACTTGAGATTGTGATCCTTTCCTCAATGGAAGAATAAGTAAACTATACAGCAAAACAGCTAACCTCATAACCATGCAACTTTACAACATGACGGATTCGGGCCACTTGATTTTCGACTACACCCCGTGGAAGCCCATCTCCTCCAGAGATGAAGAACTCCTGTAATGTAAACGCACACATATGATGAGTTGTCATTGTCCAAAAGTACAATAAACATCAATGATCAAAAGTCTCTTGCAGATATATCAGGTCTAACTTGTATCCACATCCACTTACCTTCAGTATTTCCAAATCCTCCTCCAATAGTTTTGCATCTCCAGGGTAGAAAACTCGCAACGGGCCTCCATTCAGAATAACTCGAAGTAAACCATCCTGCAAGAAGAATAGTATAAGTACCATAAAAGAGTGACAATAGCTTTAGGTTTTTATCCCCCTATGTAAGTAAAGTGATACCAGTGATGCTTGAAGTAGACTGGTCACAACACGATCCCTAAGGGGTTCAACAATAATGTGACACAACTGATTCAGTTCCTGCAACATTCCAAATTGAAAAGACTCACTGTTACAATACTGGGGCTAATTATACCATCACACCTATGAGCACATAACCAGACAAGATTAATATTATTCAGATCAACATTAGTCAACTATGCAAATGCCTCAAAATCTTAGAACCTATTCCAGTGCAGGAAATTATCTCTCTTTTTAAGCAGCTGTGAGAAGATGAAACAGACTTAAATGAAAGGTTTACAGGAAAAACCTACCACATCAAGTGGTTCAACCAATGACTCTAATCTCGACTGAGAAACGCTTGGTTTATAGAGATTCTCGATGAATGACTCCCTTAAATCCCAGAAGACAATCTTGGTTCCTGAAGTTGAGGTAATTAAACACTTCGGCAAGGTGTCAGAAGGAAAAGAGTGAGAAAAGGAGTAACTCTTACCAGTAAACTCGCATATGCGATCAATGGATGCATTCAAATCTTTTCTGCTCCCATCAAATGCTTTTTGCATCAAGCTTTTTGACTTTCCATCTAAAGAATATGGTCGGTTTAATAAAGATAACAATAAGATTAAGATAAAACCTCCATTCAAAATGCTTGTATAAATAAACTTATTTTCATAAGGAACAATCCTATATTAAATCTCAGAACACAAAACCCACAACATTGGAAGTATGCAGAGCATTAGTTCGAGAAGAAGCTTAACATCTTTCAAGCCCAAAGAATCAGCTGAAATAAATGAAATCACAGAGATGAGAAGATTAATGTACTTCAAGAAAGAGAGACATTGAAGAAAGCATGAAGAACCAATTCCAATGATGAAGCCAGGGTCTACGTTGAGTGAAAATTTTCTCGATGAGTTCAGGATGTTAAAGGTATGTCTCAATAAGCATTCTTCAATGGACAAAGATATAAAAATAATCTAAAGCAATTCATGTAAGCTTGAGTTTAAACTTTCATGGACATAGTGGCAAGATAGTTTCTATGGGAGACGAGGGTGGTTCATTTGAAGCTTATGAAGTGATAGCCAAAGTCTCGTCACTGTTAAGAAAAGAGAACTTCCTGCTTCGATAAAATTTTAAGTGGGGAAAAAAGAACTTACTACTCAAGTTGTCACGTTGCCGCCTGCTCCATCGCTCATATATGCTATCTTCCAACTTATTAAGTTGACTAATTGCATACTGTCAGGAAATAAAAACATACATATTGATTAGTCAAGAATGACTTAACCAGAATTGGCAGTGGCACCAAACTAGTGTTAAGGCCTGCACAGTGTAAGCTCTGTTGCTGTCTTCCTCCCTCCCTCCCTCCCTCCCTCCCTCTCCACCGCTCAGAAACTTTGCTAAGTTAATTTCAACAGTTCATGAAGACCAACCGCCATTGATTGTCTCTGATATGGATTTTATTTATTTCTTTTCACTAGCACTTCTCAGTTCTTCAGCTGGAATATATGTTTGCAAGCCATGTCATTTCACCGAGCATGCAAGACTGAATTCCTAGTGATTATTTGTGTCCCTGCCTACAAGAATTAAACAAGCAGGGAAGATCTAGCAAAATACGTCATTAATATCTGTGTGTGCTTCAATGATTTAGAAACTCAAAGCTGCTCTTTTTCTCAGCATTCTAGCTTTTTATACAACTCTTAACCTTCTTTTCCTTCTAAAGCAACGTCAGGCACCATTACTCTGTGGTACATTTTCACTAAACAGAGGGTTGACATCTAGTGTGTTCACAATTTCCAGGGACAATATGAAAGTGGATATCTTCCCATACACATGCAAAGAGGAAAGCAACACTCACATATAGAGTATTTAACTGCACACACAGTGTTGGTGTTGTTCGAATGTTAATTTCAACTGATCTTCGCTCATCAGGAATCCTAGGAGTATCGAAAAGCTCCTTCTTCACAAAGGCCTTTATCCCAGCTTCCTTTTTGAATCGTGTAAGGACTGGCTCTGGTGGAATTAGCTCCTCTTTGCCAGCTGCACATATCAAACATAATGCATTGAGTACTTCACAAGAAGAACGGTATTTTCCTAACAGAACATAAAGGAAACAACAACTATGCACGAGAACAAATCTCAAACAACCAAACTGGGTTGACATCTAAGAAAGAACGTAGGGGCTTGAAGTCTTAATTTTTTATATGAGAGAGAGAGAGAGAATCAAACATGCAAACCCATAAGAGGCACGTTGCTTTTTTTCTTAATAAGAGAAAATCATTTGAAACAGAGGACATTCAGGAAAAACATACCCAAGTTATCAGTGACTCGATTAGCATATACTTGAAACGCATTGTCAATACCACGGAGCATGCTATTTAATTCCGTAGACCTCATTGGAATGGTAAAAGTGAAGAATTGATCAACAGTCTGCAATAAGCAATATGCACAGATGGAATAAGTCAGTTAAGATAGTATACGCATGCATTTTCTGCAAGACCTGAAAGGATAGAACAGTCAAGCATCTGTCTCATTCATTAAAGTAGTCAAAAATATAAAAACGTGAATTCTGATAAAGTTCAGAGTGCAAACAAAAATGCATTAGCCAACTCTCATATCGCACACTTCAGTAAGTTTTCCTGAGGAATTTCCCAAGTTTTTGTTTCTTTTATAAATCTAGATAAAAACTTGCTCCATGTGAGTTTTTAAGGGTCTTCAAAACTTTTTTTCCGAAGAAACCATGAAGAATAGTTTTTAGATGGAATAAGTGCACAGGGAGTCCTAAAACTTGTCAAAAAAGTGCAATTGACTCCTAAAACTTTCAGGAAAGTGCAATTGACTCCTAAAACTTTTAGGAAGTGTAATTAAGTCCTAAAATTTGTCAAGAAAGTAAAATCAAGTCGTAAAACTTTTAAAACTGCAATCAAGTCTTAAAACTTGTCCTGAAATTCTAATCAGGTCCTAAAACTTTGAAAAGGTGTAATCAACAAATGGACCTAATTGAACCAATTCAACAAATTTTAGAACTTGATTGTATTTTTTTAAAAATTTTAGGACTCAACTGCACTTTCTTGACAAGTTTTAGAACTTAATTACACTTTTTGAAAGTTTTAATACTCAATTACACTTTCATGACAATAGTACTTCCAATACACTTATCCCGGTTTAGATTTTGTGGCCTAACTCTTGAAAATAATTTTGTAATGTTTTGTATGTCTTCTTCCAATTGGAAACATGGACGCCCACAATGCAAAAGAACCTTTTACAACTATGATCCTCTGTTCACACCTCTCTCTCTCTCTCTCTCTCTCTCTCTCTCTCTCTCTTCTCTGTGAACCAAACATGTTTTCAAAAAAAATTGAATATATAAATTTGTCTTGTTGTTTTCATTTTCTTCAAAATGGAATGCATTTGCTAAAAGCAACCAGTCCCCTTAACTTCAAGAACCATATCCACCCTAAGCAATCCACCACTTAGGAAGTTTTATGACAAATGAAAAGAAGTGGATAACAACCTCCTCAATAATCCTATATACTTCAACAATGGAACTCCCATGCCGCTGCTGAGGTGATATTGGATCCCACCGCTACAAAAGTGTTCAAACAAAGATTAGGCTTTGTAATGGAAGAATAGCCAGATGTAAAGGTCCAAAACAATAAGAAGGTAAGTAATATACAGAACATTATTCTATCGTTCACAGGGACAAACAATTTATGCTCCACTTTCCACATAGATGTAGTGAAGGAAAGAAAGATTAAGCTAGACTGAAAGTACTAAAAACACTCATGAGTTCAATTCCACATGCAAACCTTGAGTTGATAATTTTTTTTAATGGTACAGCACCCAAAACACAGGCTTTTCATGAGCACGCAGTACAATATGACCAGCATATGGTGTCACAGTCTACATATAATTTTGACAAGAAAACTTCATCATAGGACTCCATTAGAGTCCACTTACAAAGCCTAGAAAAAGAAATGCCACATATACCTCTTGCTGAATAGCACGCTCAACCCAGCTGAGAATTCTGGCAAGCTGTGAATTGACCCAACGCAATACCAATGTTCCAGATATTGATTCAATCTGAAAAAAGGAAATGGCACAATTGAAGGACAGATAGACAGCAGAGAAAAACAAGCAAATACACATGCACATGCAGATATACATGTCAATGCTAAAGAACATATCCTTTTCCCACTAGTAGTTCTCACACACATACTCATCAAGGACTGAAAGCGGAGCCCAACGACAATCGAAACCTAGAAGCATTATGTCAATTATTTCACCTGGTATGGAATGAGTTTCTTGTTGTAGAAATCGGCATTCTCATCCCCACATGTAGATGATATAAGAGACTTTATATACTGCTCAAGGCTATCCGCCGCCGGAAAAACAGATGCAACATCCTCAGTCAAATGCTCAGCATGATCAAGGAAAGGTTTCTGGAGATTTTGAAAAGATTAAAATCAACTGAGAAGACCATAATTTTGAACGATAAACTGAGCAACCAACCACCAGGACATAAGCTTACCAACTTCTGACCATAAAGCTTGTGTGTAAGTGAAGCCGAAACAATAGTAGCCTGTGGATGCCATTGACGTAAAATGGGCATGAAGGTGCTTGAATCTGTTTTCAGAAGTTTCTTGGACTCATTGGCAAGCAATGCCAAAGGATGCTCATGAGTTGCCTCTAATTTGTCAACCGCTAGCAATATCTGCATGGAGAAAGAAGTGTGAAATAATAGCCCTACATGAACTAACAGGAAGATTTGCCCTTTAAGAGTTTTCTGTCTTCACTTCCAGGACCCTCAAAAGAAAGCTCAGCTATTCAAGAAATGGAATCCCCAGAACTCAGGTCCATGTAAGATGCCACATCAGTAACATCATAGGTTGTCTAAGCCAGATATTTACAAAAGGCAGATTATTATGTCGCATATTAACAAAGAAAAACAATATACATAATTAATATATCATGTTTCATTCTAGTAATACAAAAAAAACAAAAGTAATAACTTTTAGCCATTCAAGAAACAAGCTACTCATATTTATAAAAACTCAATTTCCTTTACTACAATCTTCTTACCCTGTAATGCATGGACCTTTTTAAAACAAGAACCGTTCATTAACAATGGCATTACTAGTAAAAGTAGAGCATCCCACTTAATAGTTTTCATATAGATTCCCTATGCTCAAAAACTTCTATTCCATCCCACTTTCAAAGTAGTGAACTCAGGAGAAAGCAAGGACATCTACATGGATCAAAAACTCCCATAGTTCATCCTTGTAGAAGTTTCAGTTGACCTCCGGACTTAGTTGCCTTAATGAGTTTGAACAAGAATGTTGAGATGGGTTTTATCAATGTAGTCGCTCTCAAAGTGCAGATCTAAGGACATGGATATTTGTATGGCCTATAAGAAAATTATTATAAGATGATCTATCCAAATCCAAATGATCTAGACGCACCAGCATATGCAAGCTCAATCATCAAGCTATAGATTATATATAAATAACTACAAAGCTGCTTAGATCCTTCTATTTTATATTGCTATTGAGAAGAAAACATGAAAAGAAGACAGCATCAAAATAATATTTTAAATGACGGGCCGCATCTGTGTCCAGATGAAGAATAAGCAGTCTGGAAAAACTCATGCCCATCACTATCATAACATGAATTCTCCAAAACAATTTCAGAAACAATATAGAATTCATAATTCTCTAGACATCAGGGTTAGCTTGTGGCCAAACAAAATTAATAGAGAATTGGAATTGAAAGCTGCCACTGTAAGCAAATTCAAAATCTTTGTAAATATGAAAATTGCAAGAAGAAAATAATGAGCAACTTACTCTTGCAAAGGCATTCTTGATGGAGGATGATACGTATGACTCTATCTGATCTCTATCACTGACAGACCCAGATTGGATTGCCTGTGTTGACACGAAAATTGTGGCAAAACTTTACATCCCAATGAAGCCACGCATTTATTGCTAACAATATATAGGTATGAATTGACTTTGTTCAAGATTAACACATGCATGTGTGATCAAATTGAGACTTGAGTGATTAAATTAACATTCACAAATGCAGTGTGTCAATAAGATGCAGTTTTTTATGGATGTTTACATTAATGGAAATACACTTCATTGCTGCATTCTGGATAAACTGAGAGCCCTGTCTCAGCGGAGGATTAAATAAATAACTAAATAGGTTGGCCCAGACATGAGAAACACAAAGTGAAGATTGCCAATCAGGTAAATGCGCCTTTATGGTGAATTCAAGTACAAAGCCATGAGAGAGGCTTAATTGGCTAAAAATCATAGAGGAGCTTGTAAGACTGGATCATGCTGAATACACGAAATAATAATAATTTTTCTCGTATATAATGAAATGCCACATATATATGGATCTGCGAGAATCTGAAAGGAGATGAAGTGCCAGAAAATAACTGATCCTCTTAACTGCATGTATTTAGATGACAGGACCCAGTTTGTTTATCACACCATTTTTACAGCTACATCATTAGCCCAGCTTTTATCTGTTGTCACCATGCAACACACTTTATTGCTAAATCAAGTGTGGAATACCAGCATCCATACATGTTCAGGTTCTTCCAAAAGAAGCCTCCGAGAAACCATTGCAACTTTCACCACATTCTCCATCAAGACTGATCCCTGGCAGGTAGATAAGATTTTCACTAAATATATATCATTTCAAGGTAAGATAGAGAAGAATGACCCTCAGAAATAATTTAGTCTTAGGGCCTCAAGGAGAAGAACAAAGTATATTAGTTTGATGGACCACCAAGATGTCCATAAATAACACAACAGTACCTATAGAAGCTTGAAATTTTGATCTTTCACTGGTAACAACAGATGCAAAATTTGATCAATTAAAGGATAATTGCAAGTAAATCCACCATGGGCATCATGACTGGATAAGCAAACATAAGATATCATACAGCATGATCATTCATCAAGTACCCTAAAGACTTACCAGTGGACATGCTGGACATCAAGATCTCCTAAAGGTGAACTTTATAATGGTATCAAAAAAAGTTTGACGTAACAATAACATGCATGTAGTTTCTCAGACTGCAGTCAAGAACCCAAAGGCCTATTACCATATCCCAATTGAAACCAAATATGATGCTGCTCTGCCTCATACATGATAGTGTAGCCCCAGTTCAACACTATTATAACTGTGAACCTGCATCTACATACTCAGTCCTAGGACATCAATTAGACGTTCTATGTGAAAATATTTAGGTATGGCACTCCTGAAGTGTGACTAAGTGTGAATTATGACAATGTGGATACAATGCACATGAAACTAAACATCCATTACATGATTAATTCCACTTCCAAGATGTGCTCAACAGTCTTAGTGATAGACATATGTTTGACTCCCCAGAATAAGGATGCTCAAAGTAATGTTTCATTTAGCATTACATTCATTACAGGGAAGTTTTCGCAGAAGAATGGTCAGATGAGCCAAATCTCCAGAAGAACTCAACATGAACTTTAATGACATAGGTGAATGATGTCACAGGCCCAGCATGCATGTCATAAACACATTTATACCCATTGTACCAGCTTTTTTGCTGGAAAAAGCTACCATTCCCTCGTAAGTGAGCCATAAAACAAAAATAGCACTAACAAGATTGGACAATGATCCCAACACATATATCAGACCTCTGCAAAGTGCATATGGTAGTCTTCTAGCCGCTTATCAGCCCATCTCTGAACAGGCAGTAGGAAGGACTGTAATAAGGACATCTCATGAAATCCATCACCAACATCGACTTTGGAATTCAAGCTTCTTAAGTGTGACCTCTCTTGTGGACCTCTCTGCTCCTTTAAAGGAATTTTCTTGAGCTGATGAATGGCATGTTGAAGCATTCCTTGTTCATTGGTCATAACATACTGTGAATAGATGCAGCAAATTAATAAAGAGTTCATTACATGACTAGTGGGATATCTTGACCAAGATTGTAATGCTATGAGGCCCACTATATGCTGCCAGAAAGAAAGCCACACCAGACAATTCATACTTAGGCCAGATATAAATTCACAAACGATGATTTTACACGTACACAAAACTACGACAGAGATCATATTGACCCAAGCCTCCCGGAACAATGCAAATGCATCCAGCAAAAGCAAGGTTTCAAACTCAACCAATGCCAGTTCCAGTTTACCAGTAGAACAATGGCAGGCGCAATGAAAGCAGAAGTTATCTACAAGAAAGCTTATTGGGGAAAGGATCCACTATAGTTCCTTCCCTTCAAGTCTTAATATTTGCATTATCGAAAAGGCTGCAAATGGGCAATTCAGAGAAGGTCACAATTCTTTTGCGAGACTTGGCTCAAATCCATCAGCTCATGGCCCCTTTTGCCAGGATGGCCTCTAGAAGCATGTTAGATAAGGTTTTTTATTTAAAAAAAGGCACAGGAAAGGAAGAAAAACAGTGATGACAAAGGGAAGGGAGTGAAAGCTGCAAAGTAACAGGCAAGAATATATAGGGCAGCACTTACCAGCAATTTCTGCTATATGAGGGCTAAAAAGTGTTTTAACACTTTCAAAAACATCAATTTGAGAAATCCTCAAAAGTGCATTCTAGATACCTAATGACCATCACCAGCTACCATAACATTACCTGACGAAATAGTATCCATGCATAGCATGTGTAGTGCATGGTCTCTGTGATTCCTAAAACACGCCATGTGGACTTCAAAAGTTCAAGTATTTCTTCAACTTCCTGTAAAAGAGTAAGTGTGCATAACTACAAGCAGAGTAAACAAGATAATAGGCTATAACTTATGCTACTTCTCCCAAGGGAGGAATCAAAATTTCAGTTCAGAATATGGAAAGTTCAATTCATTTTTTAATATCTACTATGAAACGGAAACCAAAAGCATGAAGTAATCCTCACTGGATAACCTAAAATCAGATGACTTGTGTTTAGGATATCTGCAACATTAGCTTTGACTTTTAGTTATAGCTCACTATGAGTTATAGTATTATTCAACACCACAAATCTCTAAAGCCACATATTTGTATTTGAAGGAGTCATACATATTTTATTTTGAGATCCCAACAATCATATGACGTTGCCTTTTGGCTTTTATTCGAAGCCAACATAAGGAGGGCAAAGCCCCCGAAACACTTAAACTTTTGAACAGATTGACCTCACCACAACACATTAGGATATATAAATCTCTTAGAAAAGGACAATAAGCACTAACTTCTGTCAGCTTTCCCTCATCCAAAATGTCAAAGACGCTGAGAAGCAGTTTCTCATATAGCCTGACATTTAGATGATACCCATCTGCCCAGTGGGAAATTTCACCAGTCAAGTCACCACGCGCTGGCCTTTCAGCAAGTGGAATAGCAATCTCCTTAAGGGACCTCAAACATTCTGTCCGCTGTATTTCACCCGCTGAAGTTGTGAGAGACTGAAACAAATTAAAATGGACAAAGGCAATATCAGAGACATGAAAGCTGAAAATGAGGATGAAGAAGCCTAGTTTGCCAAAGTGCAACTCAAGAAGCTGTTAGGGAAAACTACTTCTCATCAATATCATAATGTCAAAAGAGTCATCTACACTCTTAAAAGGAAGAGTGTTAGCAGCATGCAGTAAAAGAAGATTGCAACTATCAAAGTTAGAATTATCAGAATCTATTAGCTATTGCTGTTAGGCCCATGAGGCTCTAGTACATTCAGACCCAATTGAGAATGACAATAGTTCAGAAGTAAATTCCCATTGCACGTTGGTGAAAGCAACACAACATGCATGAACAAAATCTCCCTGAACTGAAAAGTCAATACTAGAACTAGCAAAGTGAGAAAGTTAACATAAGAGATTCCATAAGGAAATAAGGTAAAGACCATTATATGCTTTGGAAAATGAATGATGATGGCAGAATGCAATGGTATCAGCAAGTGAATGTGGAACCGACAAAAAGTGAACCTCAGATTGTTCAATCTTCGCCAGAAGCATCCTAAGCTCACTAGCTTTGCGTCCAGATTCACTAAATCCAACAGCGGCATGATTAAGAAGCCCCTCTTCCAACATGTTTAACTGCGCTGATACAAAACTTATATGTTGAAATGTTGAATACAATAATGCTATTGCATCAGATTAACTTATACCCAGACACATGGATAAACAATGGTACCAACATAGATTATTCCAAGCAAGAACTTCAGTAAGGCACAGGAAAGGGACAGAGCTTACCTGCCTTTTTTGCCATTTTATATATGCCTTCTTGTCAGAAAATTCTGTACGGGAAATACAGCATAGCAATTCCAGTGGAATTAGCAGGGTGTCCATTCTCTTTCCAGCCTTTCCCGCAAGTGCATTTAACAGCCCTTGTCTTGTTCTGATGTCCATTGCCTCAGAGATCTGCCCTCACAGTAAAGAGATTAACAACGGATATTTGGTTTCACTCTTAATTAATGACAAAGCAACAAAAAGGTAGATGATAAAATTTAAAAAAAAAAAAAAATGTGTCAAAAGAGAGAGAAGTTATGAATCTCTCAAAGTACCTCCATCTGTACACGCATGGACTCCAACAAACCAACCAATCCTGGCGCTCTTTGAGATTGGGACACCAAATTTTCACTTCTACTGCGTCCAAGCTTCCTCATCAACTTGGACCTCTTATCCTTCTTTTTCTCTTTAGATGGAACAATAAGGCCTCTGTTTTGGTAATATTATAGACGTGGCAAAAAAGGCATGATTTTAGGTGGGGTTCAATCAATGTGCCAATTGAAATTGAGCTATATTACCATGAGAGGAAAAGTTATTGCAAAAGAAACAAGATTATTAAAATATACCCTGCTGCCCCAGCACAAGCCAGAAGGATTTCGTAAGCACTTTCACGGAGATCATCATCAGTGATACCTAACAATGAGAAATTGAAGTTCAGCTATATCATTCAATGCATTTGGTTTCCTGCAAATTTAGTACAATAATGCCCTCCAGTCCTGATAATATCTGCCAATGTCTAAGATTTTAAGCAATAATTATAGCATACCATCATGCATGCAACATTAAATAATTTCCATTTTGGATAAGTCAAAAGAAGCATCACTACAAGAGCACCAGAATGGTAACAAACTATGCAAAGAAGCATAATTTACAACTAAAATGGGCATGCAACTTAACATTGCAAGGGAACCGGAATATTTTCATATATGTGCATAGTGAAAAATGTAAAGCCTCGAGAGTATAGACAGAAATTGAAACTCCTAAAAAGCTTTTCCCTTCGTAAACACGATATCTCTGCACTTGAAAAGAAGCTCCGCCAAGCTATTAACCCTTTCTCACAACCCAACAGTGAGGAAACCACGTCGCGAAAGTGCAGATCCGCAAGGAAAAGAAGAAGAAGAGACAAACAAACTCAGCCATGCTTCTATCTAACATGAGCCATCTTTCATCCAGAAAATCTCAATAAAATGTGCCTTGAGGGCCTATCAGATACTCCTATGGAAATTATGCATCTTGCTCATCAGAGTTATCTAAACCCACACAAATTATGAAATTTCAAGGCAAGTAAACTAGAGACATATGCTATTTGAGTTACCCGTTGCAAATGGAGGCAACACTGGTACAAGATCCGCTGCATCATTGATACCCCGTCGCGACATTCTACGACTGTCAACTTCCTCAATCTCTTCATCATCCTCAAAGTCATCAATGTCATCTACAGTGAGTTCTCGTACTCGTGGAGAGTTGAAAGACTCTGCTCTTGATACACTTGATACAACCGGTGATGGAGCAATATCAGGAATGGGAGATGGTGCAGAAGGAATGGGTGATGGCATGAAAGGAGAGATAGCCGGTGCTGTAAAAGCAGGAACGGGTGGAGGCGCCTTTCTCGGAGGTGAACCTGAAGACTCAGGATTTGTAACCAGAAAGAACTCATCACTGGAACCTGTGTTATTCTACAAAAAGGGAAAAAAGGATAAAACTTCAAAACCAGATCAGCATAACGAAATCATGATGACAAGATAAAGCTTCACATAAACATACTGAGAGAGAGAGAGAGAGAGAGAGAGAGAGAGAGAGAGAGAGAGAGAGAGGTGTAAAGATGAATATGGGTTAGAATCACCCTCAAGCAGGCATCTCTTTGGAAAGGCACATTGTAAAAAAAATAATTATTGAATAGAAGTGGATACAAAATAAAGCTTCATGAATTGAATGGCAAAGTATGTCAAAGCAGGACACCATTGATAAATCACATGTTTGGCAGTATGCAGTTGCCAATTACCCAACTATCTGCAGCAAAAGCAATTTCTAATAAGTTGAGCAATATGATGACAAATGAACCGCAGGCCATAGCTTACCATATGTGGTAAAGCAGTATGATCGTGATAGTCTCTGATAGCTTCGGATAGTTCAAGCATTTCGCCTGCATCAACAAAGCGCAACGCAGATAAGAACACTATCAGGGAACAATGAACTGCAATGACCTAGAAAGTTGAGCACCTCTTTTAGCACAATTGAGAACATAATCGACACTGACTTGGTCAAGATCCACATCATCTAATGAAACAGCACCAGGAGGCATTGTAACTTTCTTGATTAAGCTTCCAGAAAGTATGAAGCTGAGAAGAATACGCCTGTCTCGTCGATACCGTTGAAGAAGCTCCAGTGCATTTTCCCTAGATCAACCAAACGAGCGACAATGTCTTTGAAGTCCAAATTTTGGGTAAAATGATAAATTTGGCATCCACTTAAAAAGAACCGGATAAAAAAAGACACGGCGAAGATATAGGGATACATACTCTTCCATGGCAGTTGCAACAGTAATTTAAATTTGAATTCCTCCGAATTTCACCGTCGCTGTAAAATAAATGCACAATCAGATCAAGAATATGCTGCTAACATCTTACATCTATCTACACCCAATTAAATATCATTATCCCTCTGCAAGAATGACAAAAACGGTATGCCAGCAGACTTCTCAAGAACCACAACGAAGCACATCGTAATCACATGAGCAAGAAACAAAACAATCACGACACGAACATGGCATTGGCCCAGACGCAACAAACAAACCCCTTTTTGCCCGAAAGATTCAGCCCAGTCGGTGCTTGCCGAACGATACGACCAACCAGCCCACGCCTGTCCCTTCAATGCACTAGCGATCCACAAAACATCCCAAACTCATCACAAACAGGTGCCGTCTCAGCAACCGAACTGCTAAAGGAACTCCATTTACTCTCCTCCACCTAACTTCGCTAAGAACCCAACAGACCTCCTGCTCCCTCGAGTCTAGAGCCGGTCCCAGAAACCGAGTTCCGCAAAGAAGCAGCGAAATCGACGCGGCCACGCGAGAAATCAAGTAAAGCCCATCACGAATCTGGCACATCCCCACTCGCATTGAGCAGCTAACGAACGCTGGACTGAAGACCGGATGATGCGAAAGCAAAAGGGATCGGTTCACGTACCGTTTCGGAGGCTGAATCCGCGAGAGAAGATCCAAGCGAAGACGAGAGTGGGCGGGGGGAGCGGCTTCAGAGCAAGGTGAACTTTTTCTGCGGTGAAGAAGCTGAGAACTCTGTGCAAGAGAGAGAGAGAGAGAGAGAGAGAGAGATGGGCATGCGAACGTAGGAAGAAGAAGAAGCTGCGCTCCACTTCACATCGGAGAGCGCTGAATCCGGTTGCTTCTCTGAGGAGGAAATTTCATGGAGGTTGATGAGGGAAGTCAAATCCGAGAAGAGACTGCAGATCTCACATTGCTGTTTTTCTTTTCTTTTCTTTTCTTTTATTTTCTTTCTTTTATTTTTTTATTTTTATTTTTATTTTTGGGGGATGAAGTTTTCTTCTTATATGTAATTTTGATGTTTTACCAAAATATTGCCTTGCAATTCCCGTGCATGGTATCCGTACGATGCTTGTGCAATCATTACTCCAAATTTTATAGGTGATGTTGCGAAATCATCGATTTATTAGTTTTAGGTGTGATTAGATCAAAAGAAGTTAGAAATTCGTGTATGCAAATTTGCAGGTTTTAGATAATGAAAATAGTTGGATTTGTTGATAATATCACCCTAATGATTATATCTCATTCAAGTCACCCAATGACAAGTTTTAAAAGTATATGCAACTCAAAAGTATTACACGGCATTATTATCTATTTGATGTCTATAATTTATCTATAAAATGGGATATTTTATACACATTATTGCTATGTATTTTAGTAGCTTATGACAATACTCATTTCAAATTGATATCCGTTATGATATCAATTTAGCACAATGAATTTGAATTATATAGGGAGGACTACATAAAAAACAAAGTTTTTATCTTAAATTTGGAATTGTTATTTTGTCTTCTGCTCTTGGACGTAATGGATTTTTTGTTGTCTATTTCCTTTTCTTTTTTTCTTTTTTACGTTGAATATCCTTTTTTTCCTCTTTTCTCAATTACTGATGCATTATTGCATCTTCAATAGTTTGCCAAACGGCAAAATCCAATCAAAAACTTTTAATGTTTCTCTTTAGTATATTGACTCTAGATTACAAGTTTTATAGATATGAGGTGACCTATGGGCCACGACTAGCACGTCATCAACGGCTTATAAATATTACATTACAAGAAAACCATAGATGATTCATGAACACATTACTATTTTATTGGAGAAGTTTGCAACAACTTCTTAAAAAAATAAAAAATACAATTTGCTGCTTGAATTTAGAAATATTGCGACAAAATTATATGATTTGGTTAATTTAGTGAATACGAATCATAAACTCTAGGTTTGGCACGGTTGGTTAAAGTGTTAAGGATTTATAGTTTAGAATTTAGTGATCATTCTTTTAAATCTTATTGATTGTATGTAAACTACTCTAGGCCAGAGCCACTTACATGTCGATTTAGTGAAAAGTCATGCAAATCATAAACTCTAGGGTTGACACTCTTGGTAAGAGTGTTACGATTTCTAGCTCAAAATTTGGTGATCATTATTTTGAATCTCATCAACTGCATGCAAACTACTTTAAATCGAAGCCACCTACATGATGATTTAGTGAAAAGTCATGTAAACCATAAATGCTCGGGTTGACACAATTGGTTAAGTGTTGAGAATTTCTAGCTTAGAGTCATTTTGAATCCTATCAACCGCATGTAAACTACTCCAAGTTAGAGCTACCTCAATGTTGATTTAGCGAAAAGTCACGGAAAACTCTAGGGTTGACACGGTTGGTTAGAGTGTTAAGGATTTTTAGCTCAAAATCTAGTGATCACCCTTTTGAATCCCATCAATTACGTGTAAACTACTCTAGGTTAGAACCACTTATATAGTACAAAAATCTAGACATAATTGGGTTGTGAGACTTTTAGGTTGTTGGGGGCCCTCACACCCGTAATTTGGATTATAAAACAAATTGTGGTATCGTGATTTCATTTTCTGAGGCAAGTTTTTTGATGCAAAACTTATTATGAATAGGACTAACTAGGTTAGTCTAATATTATTTATGGTTGACCATTGGGATGTATGCGGTCAACTAATGCAAAGACTTAGGATATTCATCTTGATTTTGTATATTATCATATGTAAATGTTCTGGGAAATGGTCTCGGGATTTTTAGCAGAATGATAGTTAAAGAAAAAAGTAACTAGAGATGAGACATATGTCGGCAATGCGCCTGAAGCTATTCACTGAGCCTTTTCATTTCAACGATATAAGTGACAAAAGCGTCAGCAATTTCGTCCTGTAGTAGCAGAGTTGCCCAGCAAAACAGCATAAATCTGCCCACAAGGCAGAATGTGAGCATGAACCGCCGGTGAACATGAGCACTGGTAACTTTAGTCGTTCCCCGATCAAGCGTACTGCATTTTCAATGCAAAGAGTTTTCCTTGGTCCTTCTTCGTCCATGTTATAATTTGTTGACACATGAGGGTTGCATTCATCAGTACTTCGAGCATCTGCTCCTCACTGTGCTACATCATATGCAAGGTCGTGCATCAAATCGGGCAAATGGCATTACCCAAGTTTCTCCACCATCCTCTTTGACGTCTGTAAGAACAACTCCGCTGCTTTGATTCTCTTTGGACTTTCTCCAGATAATGAATATGTAATCAACAATCAAAACTTTACAGCAGGCTACTACACAGATAAACTCAAGAGATCTATATCCATACCGTCAAGCTGATGATTGAATCTGATTCCGCATGGATTTACAGGGTGTTCAATTCGCACAGGGTTATTACTACTTGGCTCTGAGATTCAAGCATTCTTGAACTATTAGTCAGCAGGCTTAAATACAGTATTGGAGCAATGACAATCACGTTGGTGTTTTGTCCGTAAGAGGTTTAGTGTAATTCAAGCTCTGTACTTTAAGTAATTTGTTAAGTAACTTTTATTTCTCATTAATATGATTGATTGTTATGTACTAATTATCATTTGTTGAATACATAATTACCATTTGGATTTCATGTTTTGATATGAACCGGCTGCCCGTTTATGTTCCATTAGGTTTGGACGGGTCAAATAAACTATTATATCCGTCCCCCTTCCATCCCCAAGCTCGTTCTTAGCTGTCCTCAAAATTTGTACTTTACTCAGAACCTAATGCTCAATTATTATATTTTTTTTCCGTCCCCCTTCCATCCCCAAACTCGTTCTTACACTGTCCTCAAAATTTGTATTTACTCGTAACCTAATGCTCATCCTAGCAGGTGGTCAATTATTAGTAAATTTCTTTTCACCTATTTTTGGTAAACTACTGTATTAATTATAACTTTTCTTTGTACTCCGTAAATGGGTGCAATCGTGATCCCTGATCATCGTAGAGTTGATAATATTTATAGGCGGTAACTTTCCTTAAATTTTGTACGGTACTACCCAAAGCCGGTATTGCAAGTAATCGTTACACTTTTTAAAGCTAATCAAACAAGCAATTTTTTTTTTCCATTTCATGTAATGCTTCTTGTTTACTGCAGGACCATTCACTTAAATGAGGAAAACGGACCATCAAATGGGCTAATACCATAAAAGAAATTCTAAATTGATACGCACATGTCATATTTACTTTAAACTAAATTTTGTTGACAAAAACTCCAAAATTGATACATTCATGCCACATTGAATTCTGACTAATGTTCGTGATGGGGTCTTATTTTCTTTCCATCTCTGGTAGGGTTATTCATTCACGCACCAGGAATTTACAAATGATTTTGATTTCACTGTTATAATTCATTAAAATAATTAACAATAACATTATTTGCATAATGATGAATCCTTTTGTATCAAGTGTAATTAACTCGATATATTGCATATGTGATATTAAATAAATAAAAATAGTCATCTCGATTGCCCGTTTTCTTTTTTTTGGTTTTCTTGGTGAGATATTGAAATATTTTGAGTGAGTTTACACAGGCAATCCTTTTTCCGGATTTGTTAAATTGTATTGCAGTCAAATTTATTGCCCAGAAAATTTAGCGAGTGCATTCACCTGAAATACTAGCCAGTAAATTGTTCATAAAAATTGAATATTGAGTGGGCTGACATTCAGGTGAGACTTCGCACTTGTGTGGGAGCTCCGCAGATGATACAGACTACAGAGGAGTGAAGTATTCTGCTTGCGTCGTCTTCTCCTCCACCTTTTGCAATTCTATAATCTTAATGTTGGGATATAACAAGAAAGTTGTGCAACAAGTCTCGTCAATTTCATCAAATAGGAGTGCCGCCGAGCAACCAACATCCTAAATTTGCAGGCGAAGCCGGATGCGAACATCACGAACTTTGCTATTTTTCAGATATAATGTGCTGCAGCAGAGGGATGAAACTGCAGCAGAGTGTATTTGAATGGTGGAGACAAACCCGTTGACAGCATCAGTAAAAGAAGTTAGACTGAACATGGAATGCGAAAGCAAAATCATCGATGTTGTGCTCATTGAAATTAGGGATTTCTGTGGATGAAAGAACTTTGCTTTCATCGGTTCAACACAGCCAAGCTCAACGAGCCGAGTTGTCTGGATCAGTAAGAACCATTCCATCAAGACGGGAAAGTAGAAAAATGAGCTTGGTGAGGTCCAATTTCATCCCTCGCAGCAAGTAAATAAAGCGTGATTGCTGATAATGCGGGGAACCAACGAATATGAAACGTAGAAGATGTCGATTGGGAAAGGAAGTCCAAATTATCTCGGCAACCCCTTCAGATTCAGCCTCTCTCTGAATTGAAGCAGGGAGAGGATTTTAGTCTGTTTCACCGAGACCCTGCAGAATGCATAGCCCTGCTTATCGAATCAGCAAGAGCCTCGGGTCTATAGCCCCCAGAAAGGCTGAGATGCAGCAAGTGCAGCTCACCCGTAATGTCAGCATGATATCGATTTGTTGCCAGCTTATTTTCGACAGCTCTTCATCTCGGAAACGCAACCGATCTCACTCCATGTTGCTCGAAGAAAACAAGAGCCGCCATAGTGTTTCCATGGTGAGGGGAACTTAGGCACGTTTCTTCACGATTTCTCTTTTTTTTTTTCTGCTCTTGCTCCTGTTTACATACTGTCGCATTAATAGCAACAGTGCCTCAATCTTCGGGAGGCCTCGCAAAGTGTATGGTGTTGAATTTGTAATTTTAACAATTTGTTCACATCTCGTGGTAGTAGTCTCAAGTTTTAACTATTCTCATTCCACACACTATCTACTGTATTTCAAAATAGTTTTGTGAATATTTTTTTTCCTTGTATGCGAGTTGAGCCAAAGTGGTCTTACCTGAACTTCTATACCAAGCAACGGAAATTACGAAAGGATTTATTTCGCAGATTGAATACAACAGTAAATCTATCAATTTGCTTTGCCAACGGAGGAACAAAGCCGAATCTAAATCATCTAATTTCTTCTTTCCCATTCTCTGAAGCGGGTCGCCAGCCCAGCCTAATTCATGCGTTCACCAAAAGCAAGGTCTCACACTCCTAATCCGGGCTTCGAACGACTGAAACTTGGGCCTCCGCAAGTCAAAGCCCAATAGATTTCTTGACCCGCCCAACCGATTTTGACCTTTTCCCCGGGACGAGAAAATACCGCCGACCCCTGCGCGCGCGCCACGTAGCAAAACAAGGGCGGCTCGGCCGCTGCCACGTGCCGCCCTCTGGAAACCTAGAACGATCGGGTTGAGCGCCACGTGTTCAGTCTAAGCAGGCGTTGTCGTCTAGTGACTCGCGTAGGGGGGGCTTTCCGTGCGCTTCACCTCCGTTCACTGGAACCGCAGAACCTCCCACCCTCTTTCCCCCCAGGTGGGCCCCAAATCTGCCCACATGAAGGGGTGGGGCCCGCCGTCGGCCAATCAGATGGCAGTTTTAGATGGAGTCCTCTCAGCCACGAGTCTCCACCACCTCTTCTCCGCCGCGCAAATCCAAGATATTCTTATTAATTTTGACTGGGACTTTTCCATGTTTATCTCAGTCACATAAAGCTGGAAAATCTAAAGGCTTCCCTTCCCCACTTGCCTCCTCATAAGATGCTATCGAAACTAGGGTTATTCATTTAAATATTCCTCATCGCATAAACTATTTTATTTATTTACTTTACAGTAAGGGAGATACTTAGCCACAAGTTCATGCAGAGTCTCGTGTGTCCGTGAATTATATGTCGCGGGGTGGTCAAATAGCGTAAAGAATGCAAAACGATTGGCGAATTTAGTTATTGGAAATATTCACAAATGAGAAAAATAATACTAAGAGAAAAAGAAAGAAAAGAGAGGAAATTATAAAGTGCGGAAGCTGAGTACTACAAGTAGCCGCCCCCTCTGCTTCTCCTCAGCTTAAACACAGAGAGAGAAGAGCAGAGCTTCATTCGTGGATCTCCATCTTCCATCGCCTTGCGCTTTCCGTCTGGCTCGATTAAGCTTCTCTAGTTCAGGAACCGAGCGTCTTGCTGCTCTCTGTGTTTCTCCTGTACAAGGTAAGCTTTGGTTTTCTCTGTTTCTTCCTCCTTTTTTCCGTTGTTGAAGGAGCGGCTAAGGTCGTGTTGTTTGTGATTGTGCCAATTGTTTGTGCGTGCCTTTGACCTCGTGGTTGTTTTAAAGGAGGAAGAATTTTAATGGAGAACATTGACCTGAGCTTTCGAGGGTTGTTTAGATTAGTTATGAGGGTTTTGGCCGACCAGTTTTATGGAGATCCTGGAAAAGCAACTGAATTCTGATCCTAGGAGTACCCACCATTTCTCATGCTTATTGCTTTGCTTAACCTGTCATGTATCTGTGCAAAGTTTTTGGTCTTCAGCGAGGTTCGATCGTTTATGTCATTCGATCTTTCAAGAAACATCTTTAGCTTGATGGTTGAATATAGTCAGAACCATGGTGGTGATAATGGATGGTCGAGGGAGAAAAGTAAAAGTTGCAGTTGCAGTTGCGGTTGCACATAATTGATACGCAACGCTTCAATTTTGACATGGTGAAAATGTGAAAACTTTAGGCACACAACGAGTTTGAAATAGCTCCTTTTTGTTATTACATTTTCGTCAAATGAGCTATGATGGCTTCCATCAACTAATAATTGTATTGGTAAGAGAATGAAAAGTTGCTTGCATCCTGTTTTCTTCTGTGCGGTAGTTAACATGTGTCTCAAATTTAGAGACCTTCGCAATTATGAACTTCACTCTGCAATTTCGTCCAGACAAAACTGATGGACTGGCATTATGGGAACGGCACCAACGTTCTTGTGGTCCCCAAGGATCAGGAATTCTCAGATCGGCTCCCATCACCAGACAGTTGGCATCATTGGGGATTATATAGCCACCCGACTTTTGGGTCCCCAAACAAATTCCTCGTCACTGATGAGGAAGAAATCAAATTGAATATGATGAGTTGCAGCGAAGCGGAGATGCAGCTTTCGCCTTGCAATCAGCGCCATTCTAGCGCATCCAGCACAAGTGAGGGCTTGTCTAGCGGGGCTTTTCATCGGAACGTTCTTTCAGTCGGCATGCCAGAGTGCCAGCTTGACTTAGCCAAAGCAGATCAGACAGAAGACATTTTCTTGTACAGGCACTACTTATGGGATTAAGATACTTGATTCGATGCATGTAGGAAACCATGTAGCTCTTCAAATTCTGCCTGGTCTAGTCAATTGCTGTTGATTTTATCAATCTTTAGAAGTTAGAGATGTGGCCATGTAGAAACATTGGACAGTAGTTGTACTTTGGTTGACGCTAGATTGTACTTCTATAGACAGAGAACAAGCTAATACACAATCGCGAAATAAAAATTGGAACCTTCTCGTGTAATTTACTGTTGACTAGATTGTACTTCTATAGACAGAGAACAAGCTAATACACAATCATGAAATAAAAATTGGAACCTTCTCAAGTAATTTACTGTTGACCTGTACAGAGCATAAGGCATTTAAAACTACTTAAATCTCTTTATAGGTGATTTTTACTTATGCGGGCCTTGAACAGCATCTCCTAATGTTGCTAATTCTTTTATGCAGAAACTCCTTACTGGTAGACTCCCCAGGGAATGAAACTCTTGACAGAGCATATAGGTGGTGTCCTTCATACAACCATGGCATGTTGCCTGCTGATGATTCACACTTAAAGGTGATGGATTCTCAGAGTATCTCAAGGAACAGTTCCCCTTCAATATCTTTCGAAATTGATCAAGGAGTTACCACGCCACAGTTTGACTGGTGCAACATGGATGACGACAATTTTCAATCAACAAAGGTGAGATTGTCCTCATTTTATCACTTGGAAGCTATGGCAAAGTCCAAGACTTGCATTTCTTGCTTCTGAATTTCTAAGTTTAATAAATTAAAAAAAATTTTCTGGAAGGCTCTGGCTCAGCTGGTGAAAATTCCGTGCCCTTCTGAACAATGTGGAGTGTATCAACCTATGGTTGAGGACACAATGTCAACCGAAGAGTATGTTTTGTGGGAGCTTGAAACAGTGATGGCACAGGTGCATACTCCGAAGCTAAAATTTTTGAATTGCAATCTCTGTCTGTATAATAGTCTATTGATCTTATGACATGAATATGGACAGTTAAGCGAGAAAATGCGGATATGCTTTCGAGATGCCCTGTATCGCCTTGCTGATAATTCCAAGCAGCACCCTGTTGAAGCAGAAAGTCATGGTGGAAACTCCAGTGCAGAAAGGTCCCCACCGTGGACACTCAGTGCTAAAAGTAGAAGGTATTCTTTTTCCTCTCGAATGCTCTTACATGAGTTGCTGTCTTTCTTTTAGAAGGAAACTGTTTCTTTTTCTTGTTACCCGAGGTGAGTAGATGAAATCTGTTCAGCACATATCTTTGACCAGAGAAGCCTCTAAGGATATGTCAATAGCCCAATCTCACAAACTGAGTAAGGTTGTCAAAGGCATGATTTGTGTGGAGTTTTGAGCTTTTGTCTTTTTGCCATTGGGACATAGTACCTGGCTTAGTTCATATGACTTTAATAGGAGCAATACTTCTTGAAGTGCTGATTTCCATTGTAATTAGCCAGCAGGATGATATTCAATATCTTGACTTTCAATGTCCCCTGTTATGTGGAAACTTTTGTCAAGAAAAATGATGGCATTGTCATGGTGATATTCCATGCGGCAGTAATTTCTAACTAGGACTCCGATAATTGCAGGCCAAGGAACGTTGCAAAGGAATCAGAGACGAATGTCATCGACCGAGCTATTGCAAATATAATGTTTAACAAGATGGACTTCGATCTACAAGATTCTACCGCCATGGCAGCAGACAGATTCAAGCATGACATCATTGGAGCTTGTGATCCTTACACTGCAAAATGGTCGGATGACTTTGAGGTTCCAGTCTTCGGAGAGGAGTAACCGTTCAACCAACAGTAGACTGGCCTGAGCTCTTCTCGGATGCTGCAAATAACCTGGTGAAATCGTGTATGCCAGATATGAAATTGGTTTATTCATAGTTTCAATGATGGCAGATAGTTAGGGACTGGTAATAGCTAACAGCGGGACAGCAAGTTGCTTTTTGCTTTTTTGGAACTGTATATGTCGAGGTACAATAAACTACCGAGTCTTGCTACAGGCTTTACTGGGACTAGCAAGTTTGTTCCCGGATGAGACGAGTTCCTGCAGATTTTTCAGCATGTCTTTTATGTTTGATTGTAAAGTAGATCTCAGGCTGAAGGGGTATCATAATTCCTTTTGGTATCCGGTGCTCCTCTTGCTACTAGAAATTGGATCAATAAAGACGAACTTTTTAGGGATGGTCAGCCAATGCCATCCCTAAAAGTCATTTTTCAGCAGCGCAAGGAGCACCCTTCTCTAGTGAGCCGGACACTAGCGAGTTATTAAATTGAGTGGACATGTTTGAAAGTTTCCTGGCCCGTCCTTATTGGGTTACCCATCTAACAGAAACAAGTCAAGTGAAAGCCCAACTTCAGATCGCATCAGTCATTGTTCATAACAATCTAGGATGAATGGGGACGGTCTTTTCATCTTTTAACGACGGATTTGCCCATCGCCTGCTGTTATTTTATTTATCATTAGTGTCTGTAAGTATGGTTTCTGCTTGACCTTTTGGCTATCTGCTTATGTTGAGTCTTATTAGTACTCGAATTTTTTCTCCGCTCATAAGATGGTAACCTCAGAAATGACAAGAAACAGTAAATTCCTTGATTGGGTGAGTGAAACTTCCTTAGATCTTGCTATGCAAATGATGATGTGCTCCACAAGAAGGGGACGTTGGAAATTTGTGATCCATTTTTCTAGAATTTCCTGGATTAACTAAACTACAATCTAGAATCCACCGGATGAAATGTTGGGTATTTAGAGATTGTGGCTAGAAAACGTCCAGCATGTAAGAAGCAAAAAAAAAGAAAGAAAAAAAAAGAAAAAAAAGAAAAACCCTAAACAAGTCAGATAATTTGGTCGAAGGCGGTGAAGAATGTCACTAGACTTGGTTGTAATTGGGTATAAAAAGGCTTGCAATTATTCATGTCTGGGGCGTGGGGATCAAGCTCATAAATCCACATCCTTAGCTCCTCCTCCATTACTCCTCCATCAACTATATTTGAAAAACTATGTTGTTCAGCTAGTGAAATTTTATCTCCCTTTATCCCATAACCTATACCCTTGAACTTATCCTGTCTTGTTCTCTCATGCATACTCTACAAACTACACCATGCACACACACCAACACATATTCAAATCACAAACTATCATTGATATCAAAAGCATACTTTCACGCAATCAACTTTTCGACAACGGCGCATAGTTACTGGTTTGGCAACTTGTGCGGTATGTTCTTGTTGATCATCTCGAGTCATTGGAACGAGCTTGCGATTGTAGTGTTCTCCGCTGGTGTTACATCCTCAGTTTTGTGGACTACAAAACAGAAGTGCATTCTCGATTTCTCTGCTTTCTTGATGGAAAAAGAATCCCGTCGAACCTGTTTTTCCTGTGTTGTAGTAGACACCATCTGACAACGAGATTTTATGAAGCATTCAATGTCGTAGTGGGGTAGACATGTTCATTAGGGCAGATTTCAGTCATCAGTCCCAATGGGACCAGTGATATCTGCCCTTCTTCTAAAAGTCAACTCATTCGTTTGGTAAGCAGAATCGGCGAGAATTTGCAACCCAACTGCTATTCAACTTGCTCGTGATCTTCGCCAAAACGATAAAAAGTAAATAGAAAAATACTCCACTTCACTCAAATTTAAAAAAGAAACAAAGAAAAAGAGAGAGCCCATATTGATTATTCTTGTGACATGTGTGGGTCACTAATTAATTGCACCCACTTATAATTATGGGTACAGCAAATTTGTACTGAACACTATAGAAAAATCTACCGTCACTGAGTAATGCTATCAACGATCATACAAACTTTATTATTGTTAGTAAGATAAGGAACTGATCCATCATATAGAAAATGATTTTCGGAGAGTCGTAGTTGTCTAGTAGTTGTCTATGAAACGTTTGATTAACAAGAGTCGGAAGACCCTCAATATAGTATTTGTAAAAACAAATGGGAAAATGAGGCTCGGGCGATGGTCCCCACCCAATTTTTCGGTCAAACGGGAAGCATGATGATCTCTGATTGCTTCGGTAAGAGTGAGTATAATGCATGTGATGCATCGGCCGACTCCGATGCATTAGTAACATCTCAGATTCGGGGTACATATCCAATGGAATATTCTATTTCACTGTTATGGTCTTCACGTATCATTTATATTGTGATATCCATTGTAGATTTTGGCTCGAAATAGCAACAAAATAATACTATTTCCTTTTGGCGACCTCTTGCTGTCTCTTCACTGGATCAACTTCTTTTAGCGGACATAAGATTCATTTGCTATGCGTGTGTTGTAACATCTTTGAGTTCAACATCTCCTTTTCTTTTTTTTTTTTTGATGGCCTAGGGAAGCCCCGTACGCCACGGACAGCTGGAGTAAACTCGGGGGCGAAGTGGAGTTTGACATCTCCTTCTTGCTATGCTTTTACCCAGAAAAAAAGTGCGTGAAAAAAAGAAGGTAGGTTATCATTTGCTTTTGATAGACAAAAGACATATAAAGAAACGAGTACGGAAAAGAAATCTGCCTTAGTGCAGATCCATTCAAGTCGCGGCGCATCTTCTTTCCAAGTCATGTTTGTATCGTAAGACGGGGAAGAAAGGTCACTTTAGGGCAAACGGGACATCGACTAATGACCAAAAAGGCTTTGCGCATCTTTATTGCCAAGTGCGGACAAATTACGAACTCTCTCTGAATGATCTAGGGGCGAGATTTGCTACAAGGATCCTCGAATGCGGGAGAGGTTAAAATAATCTAGTTATCGAAGTTCTATGCGCGTTATGTGATCAACAATGCCCGCGGATGATTAAAAACCTATTTCTAGATTAAGTTGCATTGCATTTGACACGTCATTGAGTATGCTAATAAAATAGTGAAAGTTGACAGTGCTTTCAAGGCATTTGCTATGTGTTACGTATCTCAAGATGAAACCTTGATAAATGAGTGAAGCGCATGATCCGCGTGGAGACGACCGAGAGAGAGATCATGGTACTGTTTGGTGTCAAGTTCAACAGTAACATAACAGAGGAATCGTTTCCATATAAATACATATCAATTCGACCAATTTCTGCATGCCATTCACCACCAACACCAACACCGACAAAATGGTCATCACGCAGTCCCCACAGAAGCAATCCACAGTTGAAGGAGTTGAAGACGATCAAGGTCTGAGCAATGAATGCAAGGACTTGCTTCTTTCTCTCCCCAAAGAAAAGGGATGGAGAACAAAACATATCTATCTCTTCCAAGGGTTTTGGTGCCAACCCAAGGAAATCCAATCTATATTATCATTCCAGAGACATTTCCAAGCACAGGAAAGTGACATAGTCCTCTCCACCATCCCAAAATCGGGCACCACATGGTTGAAGGCACTCGCGTTTGCCATCGCAAACCGCGAGAAATACCCAATCTCAAAGAAGAAGAGCCATCCTTTGCTCACTTCAAATCCACATGATCTTGTGCCTTTCTTCGAGTATAAGGTCTATGCAAGTAGTGACCTCCCTGATCTCTCAAAATTCCCTGAACCTAGAATCTTCGGTACCCACATCCCGTTTCCGGCACTGGCTGAGCCCATAAAAAACTCCCAATGCAAGATTGTTTATATTTGCAGGAACCCATTTGACACTTTTGTTTCTTCCTGGATCTACCTAAACAAAGTGAAGCCGGACTCAATGCCCATGGTCCAGCTGGAAGAAGCTTTCGAGATGTACTGCAACGGCACCATAGGCTACGGTCCGTTCTGGAACCACATGTTGGGGTACTGGAATGAGAGTTTAAAGAGGCCCGACAAGGTCATGTTCTTGAAGTATGAAGAGATGAAGGAAGACATCGTGTTACACGTGAAGAAGTTGGCTATCTTTCTTGGGTACCCGTTTTCAGTCCAGGAAGAGAGGGATGGTGTGGTTGAAGATTTAGCTGAGCTGTGTAGCTTTGAGAAGATGAAGGAGCTTGAAGTGAACAGATCTGGGAAATCGATCATGAACTTTGAGAACAAGAACTTGTTCAGGAAGGGTGAGACAGGAGACTGGGTCAATTACTTGTCCCCACCAATGGAGAAGCAGCTGTCAAAGGTTTTGGAGGAGAAGCTGAGTGGTTCTGGCTTAACTTTCAAGGCGGCAAAAAGGCCATGAATCAAACTGGTCATCCAACAGTTCACTTTGTGCTTGCATTTTCTTTTGATTTTGTCAAGGTGGATTGCCTTTTGTCATGGCAAGAGAAGAAGATATATCAAGATGACGCATCCGTTCAGCCGATGGCACCGGAAGCGTGAATCTGATATGCCAGGTTTTCTAGTTTCTTTTCCTCGGCCATCGCTGGGTTTTCCACTTGAGTCGTCCAGGCGTCACTGTTAAGGGCATCATATTATGATAATTTGGCTTTTGGGTTATATAATAAAATGAGCAGCATCTATAGGTTCATTGTTTTGATTTTCTTGGAAAAAGAAACCTGTGATCATTAGCCTGGTTTTACATCAATGATTTTATATATTTAGATTTTGTTTCAATCTCTCTCTCTCTCTCTCTACTCTACTCTCACGCACAGACTGACACTGCATGACTCCCGTGAATCATTAGAAAGAGAGTTAGTATACCTGCTCAATGATGTCTATTAAATAAATACTCTACTAACCTAACGTGGATGTCTAGGCCACTATTTCAAGAGTAAAATACTAAAATCATGAATCGCATTGATCAACCTTTGTCATTTTGATAGGATTACCGGCGGTGAGATAATTAATAGCTAGCCTTCTCCACTATATATCTGCATGTCCTTATTGATCTTACAAAACGAAATGATCTATTGCAGCTTCCTGAAATGGAAGCAGAGCTGCTTTTCACACTATCTTCTAATTGTAAAAGAAAGTCCTTCAAAGCATTGATAATATGAGACAAAGGGGTGGTTCTGTCGCACTTACTGTATAGCACGTACTACGTTGGCTCCATGCGATTAGAATTTGCAATTGTCCCACATAAATTAAGCCGACCCATAGCATTGGCGATCACTTCAAATTGCCTGTCTGGAACCAAAGAGAAAACGTGAGTTGATGTTCGTCGCACTGACTAAAAAAAAAACCTAGCTAGTTAGTCACTTCTTCTGTCATCATCAATATGAAGAGAGATGTATCACCTCCAAGGAAAGGTGGTTCCGAGACAGCCAACATTCTCAATCTATGACATCCAGTGGTAGATGTACGGAGGATGACCATAGAACATGCCGCATGGTACTCTTGTGGTATGAGAAGGGTAAGAATCGAGGGTTGTCCTTCAGGGTAAATTGCAAGATACTGTATACAGGAGAATGGATGATCCTTTCAGCAAATTTCCCTCGTTCCTGGGAAGTCGGGGGTTTGCATAAGGAATTCTGTACATAAAATGTGAAAAACACGCTTGATGCACATATGGCGAAAGAATGCAGACTTGTACGAATATTCTCTACAGTCGACGCGGCAAGTAAAACAATTACTTCGCCAATAATGTGAGGACTCGTTATATCTTTAAGTGGGGGTAATATGTGGTTCTCAGTATCTGACCAATGTGGTTCTCAGTACAAATGCACAAAACGATCTTGTAAGCGGTGCAATCTCTGATACCTTCCCACTTGAAAATCTCCCATCTTATATTGCCCGTGATTTGCCATAAACCGAGAAGGTGGATTAATTCCAATATGCGCAAGTTGGGACCGCAATAACTATTGTGAGAAGGCTGATGTGAATTAGGTGAGAACATAAGAAGTAGCATTGGTTTCACGGGGCCACTGGGTTGCGGCTTGAAAGCTCTTTCTTGCCTGTGTCTGCACCTCTTGTTATTATATTTGCCTTCTTCTTAGGACCAGTTGGCCGATCCCAGCGTACATGAATCTAACCACTGATTTATCAAATGAAACTGACCGGCCCGTCACTCTTACCGTTGCAAGAAAGGTGGCTATAGTATATACTCCAGTGGAGTCAAAACTCCTACGGGGGCCTCTGTGACTTGTGTGTTTGAAATATAGTGAAAGTGTGTTTCAAGGATACGTTTTTCATTTTAACATGACGCTGTTTGCAAGTCCCGTGTCCCCAATTGATACCATTGCTTTTTTTACTCTGCAACCGAAAATACTCTCTTTTCACCTTACATCGTTGGGATCGGTTCAAAATCTAGGATGAGACCTTTTAATATCCTCAGACGGAAGGTAGCTCCGCTATAAATGGTTGCTTTTTCTTGTGTGCGGGCTTTCTTTGTTAGGATGTACAAAGACAGGTAAGCGAAGATCAATCAATTCCTTTTAAGAACCTTTAATGTGGTCTCTTGTCTTGGGCCACCATGATAGATACCTCTTGCTTTGACCCTAATAGAGGACCAATTACTTCTCCACGTCCTCCTCTTCTTCCTCCTTCCTACTTCCTAGTCCGATTCGATCCCATCCAAGAATTAGGAACCGGACCAAAAGGACCAGTTCCCAATTTCTAAAATCAGGGATTAGATCGCCAGATCTTAAGACTAGAGAGATAGAAGAGATAGAGAAGCTAGAGTCATCTTCATTGTCTAGATTTTCAAAATGAAAGTTAGATACTTTTTTTTTTGTCTCAATGACTTCAATCACATTGGCTCCATAGTCCCCTTCAAATACCCCGACTTCAAGACTATATTAAGAGGCATCCAAGAGACCTATATCGACTCCGTCTTTCCCATTGGGGATGAAGCACCCCATGACGCGAAGAAGAATGGAGTCAGGTCATGCAACATATTTATTCCTCTTCAATGAAAATTCACAGCAAAAGATTTAACCCACTCAAAATGCGTGCAAACTTATAAACAAGATGTTCAGATGGTTAATTTCCAGCAAGCTATTAACCATTAATGATGGCACATTTAATAACTAAAGAATTTGGCATGCAAGACTGCATCATTTCGCCATAGCATGGAGTCAACGTAGACATCGCCCCGGGTTGACTACATTAGTTTTGATGTTCTTCACTGATCACACAATCATGTCAAATCTGCTACACCAAATATCAACAAATGTTCATGCGGAAATTGCCAAGTTCTAGTGCCGTAAAATTCGATACCACTACAATCACCATTACCACTCTTCAATAGATTTATGATTTCACGAGACCATAAGAAGACATTCTTTAAATATTTGCAACTTCTCGACATGCATGCACTTTAGAAAGCAATGCAACCCCAGGGGAATAACCACCCTTCTTAAAGAGATGATAATCCAATGTAAAAGTCGGAGCAGAATAATAACTTCAGCATATAATTTGTGTACGTCAACCGATGGATAAAACTTCGCATTGATGAACCCAGATCAGAGACCAAATCCAAAAAAAATAAAAATATGTGCTCCGATTTTCGGTCTTAACAACAAAGAAACGTAAGCAAAATTAAGTCAAATGCATATCGGATTTAACCAACCCCGGTCCCATCCCGAAATGATTCTCTCAAATTGAAGGATCCCCGACTAAGTGTCAGAAAAAAAGGGGGAGCACCGCCTCTCTCTCTCCTTCTCTGGATTTTTCCAGACTTCTCTTCCTCCTCTGCCACACCAGAATTTTCTCCCTCTCTCCAGAATTTTCTCTCCCCCCCCTCTCTCCAGATTTTTCCACCGACTTTTACACCCTATAAATAGGGGTTCTTGCCCCTTGTGTGTGTGTGTGAATTGTGAGGAGTGTGTGAAGTGTGAGGAGTGTGTGTACGTAAGTGTGGGGTGTGTATGTGAGTGAGTGGGAGTAGGTGGCGTGAAGTGTAGAGTGAGAAAGAGTGAGTGAGTGTGTGCAAGAATTGTGTTTGTGTGAGGTGTGAGAGGTGTATGAGAGTGGTGTGTGAAAAGAGTTTGCAATATTTGCTTATATAAAATAAAGTGATTATTTTACTTACACATCCACTTGATTTCTCAACAAGTGGTATCAGAGCAGGTCGTCGGAGGCCGTGCGAAGACAGTGGTCGGGGACCATTGTAAGTGAGCAAGGCGGTCAGGGATCGTCGAGCCAAGGAGCGAAGAAGCGAAGGACGTCGGATTTTTTGCCAGTGCACAATCTAGGATTGTGAAGTCGGTTGGTCCGGGACCAGGCTTACTTGGTATAGTGCGGGGCATTATACTCAAGTCACGATGGCGGATTTCTCGAGTTCGGTAAGTGGAATCGAGAAGCTCAACAACTCAAATTATAATAATTGGAGTACCCGCATACAATATTACTTGCTAGGACAAGATTTGTGGGATATTGTTGGCGGGAGCAACACCACCCCACCCACGAATGATAGCGAATTAAGAAAATGGAATATAAAATCGGGTAAGGCTCTTTATGTGCTTGCCGTGACTGTTGAAGATGAATTACTGCAACACATAAAGAGTGCGACGACCCCGAAGGAGGCTTGGGATAACTTGGCGACACTGTTTGCAAGGACAAATGATGCCAAGTTACAATGCCTGGAGAACGAGCTCCTCTCAATCTCGCAACAAAATATGACGGTGAGTCAATACTTTTCTAAAGTTAAATCTATTTGCGAAGAAATTTCAAAATTAGATCCTGAGAATGCCATCTCTGAGACAAGAATGAGAAGAATCATAATTCACGGGTTAAGGCCGGAATATAATGGTATTGTTACGGCCACTCGTGGATGGGCAAATGAGCCAACTCTAATAGAGTTGGAGAATATATTGGCCAACCAAGAAGCCTTAGATAAACAAATTTCTAAGGTCTCAATTAAGGAGGATGAAAATGCCCTCTTTAGTAATAAAAGAGGGTTCAAGGGCCAAAATAGAAATGGAGCAAGTGCAAGAGATGGCAAACTGTGGAAAAGTCATGAAGAATGGCAAAAGCGAATAGAAGGAACTCGACCTCGGCCAGGGGGAGCTCGTCGAGACCGCGATAAGGACGAAAATGAAGAAAAGAAGAATAGAAGGCGTAATGGACGGTGTTACACGTGTGGCAAAGTAGGTCACTTTGCCAGGGATTGTCGGTTCAAAAGAGTTGAAGGAAATGTCGCAGCATCCAAGGAAAATGATAGCGAAGAAGAGTGGGATTTCCAAGCATCCTTTGCAATGGAGGAACAAGAAGATGCGATGGCCCTCATCACGGTAAGTGATAAATTGATTGATTATGAAGAAGATTGGATAGTCGACTCAGGGTGCTCAAATCACATGACTGGAGATCAAGGCAAGCTATCAAACATGTGCGAGTACAAAGGTGGACGAGTAGTTGTCACCGCAGACAACTCAAGGTTGCCGATTACCCATGTGGGCCAAACAATAATGACACCCCGATTTAGCTCGCATCAAGTCGAACTGAAAAATGTGTACCATGTGCCAGGAATGAAGAAGAATCTACTGTCCGTGGCACAACTTACAGACTCAGGCAATTATGTGGTGTTTGGCCCTAGAGACGTTAGGGTGTACCGCAATTTGAAGCCAACCGGTACACCAATCATGGAGGGGCGTCGATTAGAGTCTGTCTACGTGATGTCAGCTCAGACGGCATACGTGGACAAAACTCGAAAGAGTGAAACACCTGATTTGTGGCATGCACGGCTTGGGCACGTGAGCTACCATAAATTAAAGGTGATGATGAAGAAAGGTATGCTAAAAGGTCTCCCCCACTTGGAAGTACAAGAAGATGTCATCTGTGCTGGATGCCAGTATGGGAAGGCACATCAGCTTCCATATGAAGAGTCCAAATTCAGAGCTAAGATGCCTCTCGAGCTTGTCCACTCAGATGTATTTGGACCAGTGAAGCAACCGTCAGTCAGAGGATCAAAGTACATGATAACATTCATTGACGATTTCTCCAGGTACGTCTGGGTCGACTTCATGAAAGAAAAATCTGAAGCATTAAACAAATTTAAGGAGTTTAAAGCAAAAGTAGAATATGAAGTAGGCAAGAAAATACTATGCCTTCGCACGGATAATGGGGGAGAATACACATCAGATGATTTTACAAAATTTCTTCAAGAATATAAGATACGTCGACAATTTACTTGCCCAAATACGCCACAACAAAATGGAGTTGCCGAAAGAAAGAATCGGCATTTGGCGGAGACATGCAGGAGTATGCTGCATGCGAAGAGTGTTCCACCCAAGTTTTGGGCTGAGTGTATGAAGACAGCAGCGCACGTGATCAACAGACTACCTCAAGCAAGGCTTGGCTTTATGTCACCTCATGAGAAGTTGTGGAATCGCAAGCCCACGGTAAGTCACTTTAGAATATTTGGGTGTGTATGTTATGCATTCGTGCCAGACCATCTTCGTAACAAGTTCGATAAGAAGGCAATTCGCTGCATATTCGTGGGCTACGATGATCAAAGAAAAGGATGGAAGTGTTGTGACCCTATAACAGGGAGGTGTTACACTTCCAGAAATGTGGTGTTCGACGAACTATCATCTTGGTGGACATCACAACCTAATTCAAAACAAGTTGAAGAAGAGATTCGTGAAGGAATGGAAGAAAATGACAAGACTGGTAAGGGCCAGCCAATTGAAGAAGGAAATGATAATGTAATTGGAAGAAAAGAAGTCAGAGCACAGTCACCAGAAAAATCAAAGAGCCCATGGCGGCGGGTGTACATCCAAGAACTACTGAGAAGAGTTCCGACCAAGTCGAGATGGAAGAACTCGAAGAGGAGGAATCTCAACTAAGGAGATCAACAAGACAAAGAAGACCAAATCCCAAATATGCAAATGCGGCGTTGACCGAAGATGTCGGAGTAGTCGAGCCGTCCACATATGAGGAAGCTTCGCAAGACATGGAATGGAGGAAAGCCATGGAGGAAGAGATACAAGCACTAAGAAAGAACGAAACATGGGACCTAGTACCGAGACCTAAAGAGGTACGTCCTATATCTTGCAAATGGGTCTATAAACTTAAAACTCGACCAGATGGGTCGATAGAAAGATATAAGGCACGACTAGTTGCTCGAGGATTCTCTCAAAAGTATGGCTTAGATTATGATGAGACCTTTAGTCCAGTGGCAAAGATTACTACAGTTCGAGTCTTACTAGCACTTGCAGCAAGCAAGTCATGGAAATTATGGCAAATGGATGTGAAGAATGCCTTTTTTACATGGAGAACTAGATCGAGATATATACATGGAGCAACCGGATGGTTTTAAAAGTAAGTTTCATCCAGATTATGTTTGTAAGTTAAAGAAAGCCCTCTATGGCTTAAAACAAGCCCCGAGAGCATGGTATGGGAAGATTGCTGAATTTGGTGCAAAGTGGCTACTTTGTAGTGGTGACTCGAGCTTGTTTGTAAAGATAGAAGATGGCAAGCTTGCGATAGTATTAATCTACGTGGATGATCTAATCATCACTGGAGATAATGAAAAGGAGATATGCCAAATCAGAACCAACCTCTTAGTGCGGTTCCAGATGAAAGAGCTTGGAGAATTAAAACATTTCCTGGGACTTGAGATTGAGAAGACCAATGAAGGATTATTCCTATGTCAGCAGAAGTATGCACGAGACCTCCTAGACAAGTTCGGGATGCTTGATTGCAAACCTATTTCTACTCCAATTGATGGAAATGTAAAGTTATGTGCAATTGAAGGACGAGAATTGGAAGACTCAACTATGTACAGGCAATTGGTGGGTAGCCTTATTTACCTAACCATAACACGGCCTGATATTGCCTTTGCAGTGGGAGTAGCAAGCCGATTCATGGAGAAGCCGCGAAGGCCCCACTTAGATGCAGTCAGGCGCATACTAAGGTATGTAAAGGGTACATTTGATTTTGGGCTTCTGTATAGGAAAGAAGCATCATGTGAAGTTGTAGGCCATTGTGATGCTGACTTTGCTGGAGATCGTGACACGCGACGATCAACTACTGGATATATGTTTAGCCTCGGATCAGCAGTAGTGTCATGGTGTAGCAAAAGACAGGCAACTGTGTCACTATCTACGACAGAAGCTGAGTATAGAGCAGCAGCAATGGCAGCACAAGAAAGTACATGGCTGGTACAGCTAATGGAGGATCTCCATCAACCAATAAATCAACCTACACGGATATACTGTGATAATCTATCAGCCATAAGCTTAGCGGAGAATCCAGTTTTCCATGCGAGGACCAGGCATGTAGAAGTGCACTATCATTTCCTACGAGAAAAAGTATTACAAGACGAGATAAAGATGGAGTATGCCAAAACAGATGATCAAGTTGCAGATATCTTCACCAAAGGTCTAGGAACTGTAAAATTTGAAGAGTTTCGAAGGCAACTTGGTATGACCACAATGTCCATGCTAAGAGAGAGTAGTCGGTGAGGGGGAGTGTCAGAAAAAAAGGGGGAGCACCGCCTCTCTCTCTCCTTCTCTGGATTTTTCCAGACTTCTCTTCCTCCTCTGCCACACCAGAATTTTCTCCCTCTCTCCAGAATTTTCTCTCCCCCCTCTCTCCAGATTTTTCCACCGACTTTTACACCCTATAAATAGGGGTTCTTGCCCCTTGTGTGTGTGTGTGAATTGTGAGGAGTGTGTGAAGTGTGAGGAGTGTGTGTACGTAAGTGTGGGGTGTGTATGTGAGTGAGTGGGAGTAGGTGGCGTGAAGTGTAGAGTGAGAAAGAGTGAGTGAGTGTGTGCAAGAATTGTGTTTGTGTGAGGTGTGAGAGGTGTATGAGAGTGGTGTGTGAAAAGAGTTTGCAATATTTGCTTATATAAAATAAAGTGATTATTTTACTTACACATCCACTTGATTTCTCAACACTAAGAATCTCCAAAAGCGAGCCAAGCATTCATAGTTAAAGGGAAGCACTGTCTACCAGACGAAGAGCAATCGAATCGCAAACACCAATTGCAATAACAAAACAACGAAACATCGAAACATACAAGAGAGAACGAAGAAGTAGAAGAAGAAGGAACTCTCATATTAGCATTTTGGCACATTCCTCATGGCAGCCCACAATCCATGTCGGGATTCGATAAAATCGAACCCCACACGGTGCGCATAATTCGTTGCAGATCGCTCTCGCCGAAATCTCTCTTGTCATCGAGTCCCCCAATCACCATGTGCACAAATAACAAAAAGTGAAGGAAAGAAATGAAAAGACTCACGGATCCTCCGGATTTTCTTGATCCTTAGTAACTCCACCAGAAGATCCAATTGATTTTGTGAATGGACAAAGAACGCGCGGATCAGACGATGAAGGCTTGCGTTGACAACCGGCGCTTGATTCATAACTTTTATCCAATTGACTCCATTGTTGCAAAATAAATCCTTAAAATTGTTAGAAAAATGTGGCTTCGAATTGGGTAAAACAATAGATTCGGATATTTAGCGTAATTAAGTCGGATTTTGAGGTGTGATATAATTTCTTTAAGGATTTATTTGCCCCACAATGTTGCTAATAGTAACCGGGAAATTTCCTTTAGAATACAACAAAATCTCAAATGAGAATACTAGATAATAATTCTAATATTTTTTAGGGTCTCTCATGGGAAACAATTATAAACAATGATTGTAGTTTCTTTTGAAAGAAAATGAAAAAAAAAATGGAAGAAGAAATTAGTTTGATCTCAAAACAAATATACTTATCTTTGTCTTTCGAATAGAGACAACTCTTTAAAATGTTACAAAAAAGAACAAATGCAACTTTTCGGGAAATGTTACAAAAATGAATAAATGCATCTCAAAAGTTATGTTAAAAATACATGAAAAATTCAGAATTAAATAAATAATAAATAACTATAACTTTTGTGAA
Source organism: Eucalyptus victrix (assembly GCA_016097545.1). Lineage (NCBI taxonomy): Eukaryota > Viridiplantae > Streptophyta > Magnoliopsida > Myrtales > Myrtaceae > Eucalyptus > Eucalyptus victrix. The sequence goes on from CM027844.1 coordinate 24,560,750, forward strand.
CCATCGCATTGTTTCAACAAGATTTATAGTTAATTTTTATAAAAATAAATCCCAATTTTCAATAAATAAAAATAATGATCATCGATTAGTACTAAATCTTGTCCACGTGCGCACTCACAACTTTTCGATGTAGGATAAGGCACCTCTTCATTTGTTTTATAAACAAATTACCAACAACTAAGAGTCAAATGAGAGGGACGCAACTCGCTGTCTCAGGCAAGAGAGGGAGAAAGGCACGACTATGTGTAACTCACAGTCAAACGAGCCTTGAGAGGCGAGAAGCGATTAGGGTTTACCTCCGATGAGCTGCTAATTCAAGCGAGAAGAGGGAAAGAGGAGGCGTGCATGATGCATGAGAGGCGAATAGGGAAGAGGGGGCGTGAAGCTTGAGTAAAAGAGATTATTAAGGCTACATTTAAGAAATAAAAAAATATTCGATTTGGTCCGGGCTGTCTAGTTCCCTCTTGGAACCAGGAACCAGATTAAAAATCACCGATTCCAATTTTATGGAATTGGGAACCAGATTGGTGCCCCTAGAAACGTCTAAAATCGGCTGATTCGGTCCAATTCGGACCATTTCTAGTTTACTCTGTCCATGCTGCTCACCCTTACTCCTCCTCCTCCTCCTCTCTCTATCTCTCTCTCACACACATGCGTGCGTCTTTATAAGCAAACCAACTGATGACTCGTTGGCGTCGAAATTCAATCACACGATGCCTGCATCGCATTGGCATTTGAGCGCTAAATCTTCTACTTAGTTGCTGAATTGTTAGCCGATAATGATTAGTACAGCTTCTATGTCTAAAGTTTCTGTTTGCTGCATTATGCCTTCAAGTATCATGACAAGTCCCATCGTAACATAACTCTCTTAATTATTATTAACCAACCATGAGTCTTAAGGCATAAGAGCTGACGGAAGAATACCTTGAAGCAATTTCAGGACTTACTCTGATCCTCTGCCGCTATTTCTTGATGAACACTGAAAACGCAGTAGCTATACCTATAAATACTTGAAAGAGATTCGACAACCAACTCCTGTTAAGTAAACGAAATGAAAAATTAGGGAGACATAACTTAAGTTTGATTAAGATAAACTATTGCTACTTGACTACTAAATTATGGACGTGTCAGAAAATGGAAAGGAATCGGATGATAATTCTGACTAGACCTGCTTGTCATCCAACGTGAATCATGTGATTCGTGAAGTCGGCAAATCAATTGAGCCCACCAAGGAGTTGTTACCCAGCATCATATACTCCAAATGTATAAGAATATGTAGAAGATATATGCAGAATTTAATGGATGTCCAAATGACAGAGCAAGTCCCAACTTTCCAAGAATTTTCAATACCATATCAACCTTTTAATCCTATAAAAAAAGAACACCAACCTTACAATTTTATATTCCATCTATCCCAGATCCTTTGACACCATGTGGGAGACGGAACGTTCCACTAGATTTCTTTCCAAATTTCAAATTCGCTCCTACTTCTACTTTTTGTTTGTTTGTGGGATCTTCTCTCCCTCCTTTATTTAGATTACAAATCCGATTATATTTAATTGGCTTCACATCATTACCAAGCAAGATTCAATATTAGAAGCTTTTTCGAATTCACGATATCGAAAATTGCAAAAAGGGTAGACAGAATATAGTTTTTGAAGGGATCCAGCCCTGGGATGGACTTGATACGAGTTCAAAAGGAGAGTATTTATTTTTGTAAATTGGAAACAGATGAAAAGATGAGCACTTTTTTTTTTTTTTTTTTTTTTTTTTTTTTAAATTTTTTGATGTCTTTCCAGGAATTGTCAATCGTGGAGATAAAGCACCAGCGACTCAAAATAGTGGAAAGTGATAACCGGCGCTTATGAACAACAGTTGACGTTCCACTTTTCTATGTTCTACCGCCATGGAACACTATCCTGAGGAAGTAGATGAAGTAATTGCTTCACCTCGCAAAGCGAGAAGGTTCCTGGCTCCTCTTCTTTGCCTTCACTACAACTTTTGGTTCCCAATCAACCATCCTTCCAATCAAAAGCCCTTGCTCGCCTCCTATAGGAAGTCAAATGAACCTTAACGTTTAAGCAAATATGTTCATCATGCCAATCTAGAATTCGTTTGAGCGCTCCTATGAGAAGAAGCAATATCGTAGGGGTCCTATCTGGCTTACTCATTTGCTAATTAAGGCAAACCATCCGGTTCGACCGGGTCACATCAAGCACCATACTGGACAATAAGGTTGTAATCCCTCATGTCGACTTCTTCCCGGCCATAACTTCCATTTGTCTACTTGCACAACTGTCTACTCCAAAACTATATGTACCACATCTCGAAGCTTTCCTCCACAATCAATTTCTTTTAATTTTTAAATAATTTTTTTACTTTTTTCCTTTGTTTTCTTTTCATTTTTTCATTTTTTCATTTTATCATTTTTTTTCTTTTCATTTTCCTTTTTTTCTTTTCTTTTTTTCATTTTTTCATTTTTTTCTTTTCATTTTCCTTGTTTTTCTTTTCATTTTCTTTTTTTTCCTTTTTTCTTTTCTTTTTCTCACCTTCTTCTTCTTCTTCTTCTTGCCGCCGGCCGGTCGGCGGCGGCCGGACGAGGGCCGGCGACCTCACCCGGGCGTCGCCGGCCCCCTCGTCGGCCGAGCCTCACCGGCGGCCCTCGCGGCCGATGGGCGAGGCTCGCCCTAGCCCGCCGAGGCTCGGCCAAGCCCGCCGGTGGCCGCCGACCTCCTCGGGGTTGGCCGAGGGCCGCCAGCCACCGGCGGGCCGGGCGAGCCTTGCCGGTGGCCGGGGGCGAGCCTCGCCGGCCACCGGTGGGGCGGGCGCCGCGAGGCTCGCCCGGCCCGCCCGATCCGGCGAGGCTCGGCCTCGCCGGTGGCCAGGCGGGCCTCGCTCGGCCCGGCGAGGCCTCGCCCGGCCCCGGCGAGGCCCGCTCGGCCCCGGCGAGGCTCGGCCTCGCCAGATGGGGAGGCCGAGCCTTGCCGGTGGGCCGGGCAAGCCTCGGCGAGCTCGCCGTGGGTCGGGCTTGCCTTCGCGAGCTCGCCGGACCTCGCCCGGGTGCGGGCGAGCCTCCCGTGAGCTCGCCGGACGGCGGCCGGCGGTGGACAGCGGTGGCGGATGGCGGACGGTGGCGGGCGGGCGGTGGGGAGCGGTCGTGAGATCGCCATGAAATGCATAACAATCTTGTCGTTATTTACTTGGTATAGACATGAACGGCTCTGATACAGTCATCTTGCAAGCTCATAAAGACACCCTAGGGCACTATGCTTTCTTGCCCGGAACAGAACAAGCACCCCAGGTCAAACCATCCGGTTCGACCGGGTCACATCAAGCACCATACTGGACAATAAGGTTGTAATCCCTCATGTCGATTTCTTCCCGGCCATAACTTCCATTTGTCTACTTGCACAACTGTCTACTCCAAAACTATATGTACCACATCTCGAAGCTTTCCTCCACAAATCGCCATGAAATGCATAACAATCTTGTCGTTATTTACTTGGTATAGACATGAATGGCTCTGATACAGTCATCTTGCAAGCTCATGAAAGACACCCTAGAGCACTATGCTTTCTTGCCCGGAACAGAACAAGCACAAATGCTCAGTGCTCGGGACACCGAGATTTTCATAAGGCGAGGTTGAAGAAAGGCGAGAAGCACTTACTCGTACTTCTGGATTACCTGAACACACGTGATACGGCGAATTTCACGAGCGGTGTGGGGAATAGAGGCATCGACTTGATTCTATCTAAGCCACGCGCGAGCTGTTCCTTTGTTTTTGCTGGAATTCGAAGCTACGGTGCACTTATAGCTTGGAGCGCGCGCGCGCGCTAGCGCTAGAGAGACGGAGAGTTGCCATCGTGGGGAGCGGACGGAGTTGGACAGATGCCAAGCAATTCATGGGCACGACAGCGAGCCTGCCCAACCCAATCCAACTGACCCAAAAGGGCCCGAAAATCAATATGGGCGGGTCTGAGATATGAAATTTACTCGAAAGCCTGGCCAAGCACGAATATGCCTGATCCAGCCTTACTTAATCCGAGTCAGAAGGTGCGTGCAACCATGGAACCTGCTCGAGGATATCAGACTTGAGAGGTACCTGGAGTCCATGAGAAGGGAATCACCGCGACAGCCATTAAATGCCAACCAGCTGTCCTATCGTCCTACCCTTGCCACGTGGATATATGCGACTTTTCAAGGAATTGACAAAGATTTGGCATTTGTCATACCTTTAAGGGGCAGAACATTGATTGGAGTCAAATAATGAGCCCAGGAAGATCAAGTCGCGACAATGAAAAATCGACCATCGCTAGCGACAAAAATATTAGTGCTCCACTTGTGCTTGCTTCGATTCGTACTCGACACCAAGCCCTGCGATACCACCACCATGGCGCACCAGCAACTTTCTTCGCAGCCCGCCATCGTAGGTACCGATGAACATGACCAGGAGGCCATTGATGAACTAATTGCTTCGCTTCCCATAACCAAAGGCTTGGTTCGTCCCGCCCATCGCCTTTACCAAAACTTTTGGTGCCCGATCCCCGTGCTTCCCAACGTGATCGCATTCCAGCGGCACTTCAAAGCCAAAGACAAGGACATTGTCCTGGTCTCTCAGCCCAAATCGGGAACCACCTGGCTAAAGGCCTTAGCGTTCTCCGTCATTAATCGCTCCCGCTTCAACATCTCCAACACACCCTTGCTCACTTCTAACCCCCATGAAGTCGTTCCTTTCATCGAGCATAAGCTGTGGCCCGACCTTGATGGCCTAGCGGAGCCAAGGCTCTTTGCGACGCACATCCCTTACCCATCCTTGCCGGAGAGCGTCAAGCTGTCGGATTGCCGGATCATTTACATTTGTCGAAACCCATTGGACACTGTGGTTTCCTCTTGGCACTTCTTGGTCGAGACGGTGCGATCGGAGGACCAGCCAGATTGGTCCTTGGAAGAGCATTTCGAGACCTTTTGCCAAGGGCAAGTCTTGTTCGGGCCGTTTTGGGATCACATCACGGGTTATTGGAAAGAGAGCTTGGAGAGGCAACGCAAGGTGTTGTTCCTCAAGTATGAGGACTTGAAGGAAGATATTGGAGGACAGCTGAAGAAGATGGCTGAGTTTGTGGGGCTTCCCTTCACTGAGGAGGAGGAAGAGGGAGGTGTGATAGAAGAGATAGCTAACTTGTGTAGCTTGAAGACCCTGAAGAACCTGGAGGTCAATAAATCCGGCAAATTACTGGACAAAATCATTGAGAAGAGAAGCTTTTTTAGGAAAGGGGAGGTGGGTGATTGGGTCAACCATCTCACTCCTTCCATGGTGGATCGCCTCAATAGCATCATCCAAGAAAAGATGAGGCCCTTTGGGTTGGAATTCAAATGTGTTGAGTGTTAAATCCATTCACTTTCTCCACGTGTGTCATTAGAAATAAGTGAAATTAATAATGGAAGGATCTGTAGTCCTCCTTATTGGTGCAGTGCAGAGAATTCAAGAATCCTTGACTTCTCTGATACTGTAAACTACTACTATCCTATACTAGTGACATGTGTTGTCTATGTGTTCAGTCAATTAGAGATCACGTATTCATAAATTTACTGTTAATTCATCAAATTTTCAAAAAGTAATCCTAAATTATTCGTATGATTTCTCATATGTGTACCTATGAATGCATCTTTCTATTTCTCCTTAATCTTGGATTAATTCATTTTCTCATAATTCACGAGCAAAGGATTGGACAAGTTCCCCTCATTTCACTTGAGATCTGAAGTTTGAATTATATCGATTCCCTTCTTTCAACAAAGGAGATGACACTTCAATGACAAAATTAATAATTGTGCGCTATTGCTTTGCAATTTCATCATAATGTTTTACATTCACACCTCACATTTTACACGACTCCACAACATGTGCTTCCATGATCATTGCATACTCTCTTTCTCTATCTCATGGCACGCACGCAAAAGGATGGCTCTCTGATAGAATTCAACTGTTTGCACTTTTATTAGGGTTTTTTCACCTTACTAGAGATATCAACTTTTGTTTGTCTGACTTTCCAAATCATTAAATTTAGCAACTCTCTTTAGAATTGTTGACATTTGCTAGAGCTATTACCAACTTTTATTCCGATTAAGTGATCGATAAGTTTTGCATTATTAGTTCTTATTCATGTTATTTACCAACATTTGTTTGGTTTGTTCGAATTATCATTTTTTTTCTTATTTTTGACAAAAAAATCTCTTGTCATTTATAAATTTCTATTTACCATTTTCACCGGCACGTGCAACTATTTATGAGAATATTAATTTGTGTTGTAGTTAATTGCTCAAAAAGAAAAAGGAAAGAAAATGATAAAAAGAAAAAATTTAAAAAAAATCACAAAAAATTGTCAACATCATTTATTTCTAACTAAAATTCATCTGAATGATAAAATTGGCAAATCTTTCAAAATTTTATGACTAAATTAAGACAATTGAAAAGTATAAAACTAAATTGACAAGTTATCAAAAAGTTTATGACTAAGGACACGCATGGCAATCGGCCAAATAATAAAAAAATTTATTCTTTTGTTCCCAATAAGAGATTTGGAACAAAAATTTGTTTGGTAAAATTTTTGTTCCGAGGAAATTTGTTCTCTTGAATAGATTTTGAATAGAATTAAGGAGTAAAAAAAATTAATTCTTTGTTCTCAAGGACAATTCCAAAATCAAAGCCAATTCATTTTTTTTTTCTTCTTTCTTCTTGTTCTTCTTCCTCTCTATCTTCTTATTAGTTGCCACCATCGTCGCCGATTGCCAACAACCAATTGGGTGAGATCCAGCGAGCTCGCTGGAGGCTTGCTCGAGCCTCACTTGTGGCTAGGCGGGCCTCGCCCGAGCCTCCCCCGGCCACTGTTGAGGCTCACTCGACAATTGGCGAGCCTCGCTTGGCCACTAGCAAGCCTCACCTGGCCTAGCGAGGTCTAGCCGAGCCATGGTTGGGCGAGGCTCGACCTCGCATAGATCTAGTGAGGTTGAGCTCGCCTAGCCGCCGACAAGGCTTGACCTTGCCGAACCACTATGAGGTTGGTGTCACTCGGCTAAGGTCAAGCCAACCTTGCGGTGGCCCAGCAAGGTCAAGCATCGTTGGTTGCTAGGCTCGGCTTGGCTCGGCTGAGCCTTGGTTGGGCAAGCGACTTAGCCTAGATTTAGCAAGGTTGAGCCTCACCTAGCTACCATCAAGGCTCAGTCGATGAGGCGTAGCCTTGCCGGGGCCGGTGACTAGCCATCCTGTAGCCGACGACCGGCCAAAGATTGAAGAAGAAGAGAAAGAAAAGAAAAAAAGAAAAGAAGAAAAAAGTAATAAAATTATTTAATAATTTAAAAAAATGATTTGGATTAGAAATTTTGAGAATGGTATCAAATGCAATTCTAGTCCAAGAGTAAAAATTTTGGACTATTACCAAATGCCTTGAAATGCTTTAGAAATTATTTTGAGAACATAATTAAAAAAAAATCATTTCTAATTAGACATTATTTCTAGGAATAGGATAGTTACCAAACATACCCTAAATTGACATAACCAAAAAGTTTATGACTGAATTAGCTATTATATAATAAGTTTATGACTTTTTAAATAATTTTCTCGACATAAATGATTACAATCCGAATCAAATGTTGCAAAATCATGGAAGGAAAGTTATTTAATAATTAATTGATTTCTTGTGAATTCCCTAACCTAATGACGATGGCATGCTTGGATCATATGTCAGACGTGGACTAATAGCGATGCAAGAAAGGTAGCTCATGATTTGTACCGCTCCATCAATATACAATATGATCGGAAATTCTGGGGTTTCAATCAAATTCCATTATATATCATAAATTTTATTAATCATGAGAAACCAAAATGCGAGTCTTGTCGGATATAAAGTGGGTGCAGAAGCGGGGGAAAAATTAGAAATATACCATGAAAAGGTATTATCTCTTAAAATTAGGCTTAGAAATTAGAATCCTTCACACCTCTAGTTTTGGATAGAAACTCAAATCTTGGTAGCTCGACATATGTGGTCACCTCTTATTATATAAACCCGGAAATTGAGAGCGACGGGAGTTTATGCCCGAAGAAGACAAACACACCCCCCCCCCCCCCCAAAAAAAAAAAAAAAAAAAAAAAGTTTCTTTACGACCAAAAAAATCTGAATTATGGATATGCTAATTTTGACTAAACCTTTCTCATGAAGCACCGCGAGTCCCCCAAAGAAAGGCCTTCCAAATTAATACAATGTGAATCGACCAAAAAAATAAAAAATGAATACAATGTGCGAATTATGTGTTTGGTGCTATCTGCAATAAGAGTTTTACCTAGCACTATATTACCTAGAAATCAATAGAAATAACTTGTAAGGAATCTATTAAGGGGTTTGTCATTTTTCACATGTTTTTCGAGGGTATGCAATGCAGCAATGAAGTTGCCGGACTCTTTGTGGCGCACATTCCTTACTTATCAATGTCGGAGAGTGTCAAGCAATCGGACTACCGGATTATCTGTCACAACCTGTTGCACATTCCTTATTTATACGAGTTAGTTAAACCTTTATTTTTTTGTTAAGTTTTCCCAATAGAAAAGTTGTCAAATTGAAAAAAAAAAAACAAATACATCAAATAAATTGATCATTTCTAAAAACCAATAACAAATTTAATGGATTGCTAACCAAGCAAATAATATGTGATAAATCAATAGAAAAAAAAGTCGTTAAATAAAATAAAAGTACACGCTCGTAAGTAATTTAAATAAGAATTAATAATACAAAATTAGCTGGTAATTAGCTCCAATGAATGGTGGCTTCTCATTGTGAGAATCAAGAAATGAGAGAAACACTAATACGTGCCTAAGTTTATGCACGTTTGAGATTTGCTTGGAATTAGCGAGAAGGTCACCGATGCGCCAACTGTGTGGTGTTGTTACTAAGACGTGGAATGTTGAATGCCAACTCAAAAAAATCCAATCAGCTACTCAATTCCTTGGATATTACACACGAGATAAAAATGTTGCGGTTTATCCCACATCCGTTATAGAAGGGTTTGGTGGGCGGTTTCCAAGGATTTGGTAACCATTTTACTTTTGAGAATAATTTATACTCAAAAATAGTTTATATGATCTATTCCCAAGCGAGTTTTTAAGCATTCGAAAGCATTTGGTAACTGTACAAAATTTTTATTCCTGAAATAGAATGTATTTGATATGACCCTCAATTTTTTTATGACTTAAGATTCTTTTAATTTTTTGATAATTTTATTACATTTTTATTTTTTTCTTCTTTTACTTTTCCTTTTTTTTTTCTTTTCTTTTTTTTCCTCTAGCCAATCACCAGGCTCAGAGGAGCCTTGCCAACTAGGCGAGGTTGAGCCTTAATAATTTTATTGCATGTTTCTCTTTTTTTCTTCTTTTTCTTTTTCTTTTTTACTTTTCTTCTTCATCTTTTTCTTCTAGTTAGTCATTAGCCTTAGAGGAGCCTCGCCGGCTGAGCAAGGTTCGACTTTGCCTTGGTTGGGTGAGGCGAGACCTCGCCTAGATTTGGTGAGGCCGATCGTCGCCCAACCACCAACAAGGGTCGGCCTCGCCCAATCCGCGCGAGGTCAACTTCGTGATGGCCAGGTGAGGTTAGTCACCAATCATCCCCATGGCTAGGTACGTGAGGTTGAGTCTTGCCAAGAGCCCACAAGGCTCCGACTAGGTCGCTAGACCTCGTCTAGTCAATTGCCAACCATTGTCGTGGCTAGCGACTAATTAGAGGAAGAAGAAGAGGAAGAAAAGAAGAAAGAAAGAAAAAGAGAAAAAAATGGTTTGGGTTTGATTCTTGAGTTGTTCCCTAGAATAAAGAAGCAACTTTTTCATACTTCTTGAATTTATTCCAAACCTATTTCCATGAACAAATTTATTCTTAGGAACAAAAATTTTACCAAACAAATTTCTATTTTTTTCTTTGTTTCGGGGAATAAAAGAACATAATTAGATGCAATTTGATCAATTACCAAACATGCCCTACATGTGAGGGATATCCATTGAGTTAGCTTTTAGGATGAGACTTTCCCTCACACTTATAAACCAACCATCAGTCCATTTCATAACTAATGTAGGATGAACTTAAATAATCTCCCTCTCATACATCAGGCTTAGATTGAGGCCAAGTCCAAACATATTGGCAACATGATTTTGATACTAATGTTAGGTGGTCTTGGGAGCCAACACAATGAACATGATTTGCATGAAATTGGTACATTTGTGCCACCCTATATTAGTTATTAGATCACATGGGTCTCATGAGAAGGCAACGACATTTGCAAATGCCATGTGAATGAGGGAAGGTGAGCAGGAGGCCATTGATGAGTTGATTGCTTCACTTGCCCAAGGGAAAGTTCTAAATCTTCCTCCTCATTGCCTTTACCAAAAATTTTGGTGCCTGATTGTTATGCTTCCTTACGTGGTCGCATTCTAGAGGCATTTTGAGGCCAGAGACAAGGAAATTGTTGTGGCCTCTAAGTGTATAGAAGGATTGGTATAAATAACTAAAGAATCAACAAACAAGTCAAAATTTTATTTAATAAGCGCAAACTTGCACGTTCTCCTAACCTTCAATAGGAACTAAAATGCTAGTCCTCTCTGACCCAAACATGCAGAAGGCGTATGATTGAATCGAATGGGATTTCCTTAGAGCATGCTAAATTAAGATGAGATTCTATGATCAGTGGGTACAATGGATGATGCAATGTGTTTCAACGGTGTCATTCAACGTCAATTTAAATGGGGGACCTCTGCCTTTCTTCAAGCCAACACGTGGGATTCGACAAGGTGATCCATTATCCCCCTATCTCTTTATTATATTGGCCAATGTTCTATCTAACTTGATGAAACAAGCAGTATCCGATGGCACACTTCGAGGAATTAAGATGAATAGCAGCTGCCCTACTCTATATCACATTTGCTATTTGCGGATGACTCCATTTTCTTTCTTAATGGAACAATATTGGATTGTCAAAATTTGGCGGCCATCCTACACCAATATTGTTTTGCATCAGGTCAAGCTATTAATCTCAACAAATCAGGAATATATTTTAGTAAATGCTGTCCAATTAACTTGAGGAGGAACATGCCTTCAGAATTAAGAGTTCTAGAAATTGAGAAAACTAGGAAGTACTTAGGAATTCCTTCGGATTGGGGAGCTTCAAAAAAATATATGTTTGCCTGGATTCTTGCCAGAGTTAACATGAAGTTGGAAAGTTAGAAGGAGAATTTGTTATCAAAAGCAAGAAAGGAAATATTGATAAAATCAGTGGTACAAGCCATTCCTCAATATGTCATGTCCATCTTCAAATCCATGTTTCAATTTGCAAAGCTATTGAGATGAAAGTTTCTAACTTCTAGTGGCGAAATAGTAATAAAAAATTAGAAAAAAATGGGAAACTTTGAAACTCAGAAAGGATGAGGGGGGCCTTGGCTTCAAAGATTTAATTGCTTTTAATAAAGCTATGCTAGGGAAGCAAGCTTGGCGTATTTTACAGCACCTTTAGTCCCTTTTAAGCCAAGTAATGAAGGGTCTGTATTATCCACAATGTGAGTTTTGGAAAGCTAGAAAAGATTCTCGATCTTCGTGGGGATGGCAAAGTATTCTTCTGGGAAGAGACTCTATATCTCTCGCATACTATGTACTCAGTTGGGAATGGAAATGGAATTTCAATTAGAGATGATAAATGGTTGAAGAGCGGACCTATTGGTGGCCCAGCAACAAGATGTGAGCCAACTCAAGTGGCTGATCTAATTGAGCAAGGAATTGGAAAATGGAATGTATTAAGGGTAAAATTGATGTTTGATGATCAAAGAGTGAAAGAAATACTTGCAACCCCTATTGGACTACCCACTGCAGAAGATAAGTTGGTTTGGATGAAAAACAAATCAGGGTTATATACAGTAAAAAGTGGCTACTTCACCACTAGAGAAAGTTCAACCAGCATGCATACAATAACAGAAACTTCATCTCATAAAACAAATCTAGAACTCTGGAAATACATTTGGCATTTTGGAACTCTACCAAAAGTTAAACCATTTTTATGGAATGCATGTCAAAATGCTTTACCCACAATGGACAACTTGTACAGAAGTAAAATAGTACCTAACTCGTTATACCCTATATGCAAACGGGAAGTCGAAACCATTGAACATACTCTAATGCTATGCTCTTGGACAGTTCGGATATGGAGAGCAACTCCCCTAAAAATCAAAATTTCAAGAGTCGGGTTAACACGACTTGATGAGTGGCTGTATATAGTAAAAGCAAACCTAAGAAGTGCCATCAAGTTCGACCAAACCGCTGCTACCCTTTGGAGCATCTGGAAAGACCAGAATCAGTTTATCTTCGACCACCGCCCCCTGCATCCGTAGCAAACACTACTCAAGGCCGTCGCTTTGCACGAAAACTTCATTACATGGAATCGAAAATCAAAAGGAGAGAAGGATAGAGCAACCCAACCTCACAGATGGCAACCCGACCTCAGATTCGCTGAAAATCAACATTGATGCTTCCTTTGCCATTAATGATGAAGCTGAACCAAATTTTGAGGAGAGCAGGGGAGCAGACGAAAACAGGGGAGTGATCGCCTGTATCTGCCAAGACTTTAGGGATCGGCTTATCGATGGCTTCACCAAACTGGTCGCGGCTTCCTCAGAGGAATAGGTGGAAGCCCTTGCCCTTCTCAAAACCCTAGAGTTTTTCTCCAATTGAACTAATCTCACTTTGCAAGTACAGTCTGATTGCCTCTAGCTCATGCAAGGGATCAAGTCTTCGACGGACATTAGTTGGGAAGTGAGGACCATCGTGGATGTGACACCCCTTGACGGCCCCCGATCCGATTAGGGTCGCCACAGTTCGCTTACCACTCACTTTGATTATTAACATATCACTCTGATACCATTTCAAGTGCAGCGGGTCCATACAACTTGGGGGTTTACATTTTTTTTTCGATCGGTCCCTTGCGCAATTTATATGCGGAAGCACATCCAACAACTCCCTTCCCTATATTCAGAAAATGATGCACACCTACTAAATATTTATAAGTAAAAGCCGTACACCTTTTTATTTACTTAAATCAAATGGACATTGTTCATCGGTACATCAAAATGCCATAGTCTTTTATATTCGGCTACACTCCAAAAGATAACTGACATTTCCTCCAACAGTCATACACTTAAAGTCCATCGATCAGTGTCAGCGTTCAAAAGCTCCTTCCCTTGCTATCCTTCTCCTCACGGTTATATCCAACCATTCAAACCATCTACTAATCTGAAATGTTGGTCCCCAAAAGGGGTGAGTACAACCACTCAGCAGATAAAGGAATCCAATAACAACTCAATGCATCATACAAGTCATACATGCATTGCAAGCATTACTTACCTTGAAGCCATGCATATACTATCATGCATCATCACCACAGTCACAACACATACATGTGTATCATCATGTCATACTCATATCATCGTCATCATGACATTATTATATCACACATGTCATCATAATCCTCATCATCATTATCATGCATATCATCATGCATATCGTATATCATCATCATAATCATCATCATGCACATCATCATGCATGTCATGCCATGGGTGATCATCATCATTTCACGTCACATATCATCATCATCATCATCATCATCATCATCATCATCATCATGCATGTCATGCCATGGGTGATCATTATTATTTCACATCACATATCATCATCATCATCATCATCATCATCATCATCATCATCATCATGCATATCATCATGCATATCATCATCATGCACATCATCATGCATGTCATGCCATGGGTGTTCATCATTATTTCACATCACATATCATCATCATCATGCATATCATCATCATGCACATCATCATGCATGTCATGCCATGGGTGATCATCATCATTTCACATCACATATCATCATCATCATCATCATCATCATCATCATCATCATGCATATCATGCCATGGCTTAATTTCCACTTTTCATCTTGGACCGCCACATTTCTCATATCCGGGACCAATGTTTGCATCCCACATTCATCACTCGCGCCCAATCCTGGCATTGCGAGAAACCATCCGGGCATGTATCCAAGATACAACCGGACATCCGGCACCCCACATTCCGGACATCTCGTATCCCAACTACCATCACGAGGCATCCGGGCATGTATCCAAGATACAACCGGGCATCCAAAGGGCATCGATTCATTCGAACCTCTGGGCATCTCGCACCCCACTTGGCATCACGAGGAATCTCTGGGGCTTGCCATGAAAATAGTTACCCCTACCCTCCGGGCATGCATAATGATACAACCCCTCACCCTCCGGGTATGTATCATAATACAATCGGGCATCCCGACATTCCCGGGGAAAACCTCTGGCCATGTATTCATAATACAACCAGGCATTCAAAGGGCATCGACTCCTTCGAACCTTTGGGCATCCCGACTCCCGGGGCATCGTCGGCTCACACCTCCGACGGCATGATCATCACCACGATGCATATTCTCATACATCTCATTTCTCATCTTCCACATTTACCAATATTTTGATCTCAATTTAACATGGCACATGATTCACACATGCATCACAATTTATGATCATACATACACCAATGTCATATAACAATGCATAATAAATTCAATGGAATTCATGGCCAATAAAATAATCCCTTTTTATTTTATTATTATTTTATTATTATTTTATTATATTTATTTATTTTCATAAATAAATATTAAATTTAATATCTATGATTTTCCCAAAATCATAATATTCAAACAATCATTAAACAAACCAATAGGATGACAATTTCATACAAAATTCATGGCCAAATTGAATTTCACATAATTTCACAATTTCCACAAAATGGCACATGATATTCGGATAATGACCAGAATGCACAGTTTCCAAATAAATTCGATTAAAATACACATATGGCCTCCAAAAATTACGAAATTTTACAGGGTGATAGCCAAGACATTTTGGTACATTTTTCATGAAGAAATCCAAGCCAAATTATTTTTATATTAATTTATACAACCCCACAAAACTTCTGGAACCACTACTGCGTCGTCCAGAATACACGTCTCCGAATTATTAAGATTTCACCCATCTATTCTCTTTCGTTTCCTCTGAAATTTGAGAATGTTATGTACCAAGGTGTCCTTTACAAGTTTCATGAAGAGATCTAGGTCAAATAACCAAAGTATGGTCACCATTTAAGTCCATGAAATCTCAGGTGTCTCGGAATACTTCACCAGAATAACTGTCTCCAAGATCTAGCCGATTTACCAAGTTATACTTGTTCTTTTCGCTTTAAATTTGATTATGTTGTAGTTTACAGTGTTACCTACAACTTTCATGAAGACATCGAAGTCAAATCTTCAACAAAAATCAACATGCAAACAAGAATCCAACAAGAAGTCAGTGAAAACTTCACAGATCTAGGGTCTCCGAAAAATAGAACTTTAACCCCTCATATCTCCATCATTTTCCACGAAATTTCAGTATGTTGTAGTTCAAGATGTTAGCTACAACTTTTATGAAGATATCACAGCCAAAATCGAACTCTAAACATGCATGCAAGCTCTCACAACATTCTGACTCAAACAGTTCATACGAAAATATTCCAGATCTAGCATCTCCGTAGGATAAGGGTTTGACCCCTCAAATCTCCATCATTTTCCACGAAATTTCAGTATGTTATATTTCAAGATGTTAGATACAACTTTTATGAAGAAAGCGAAGCCAAAATCGGACTCTAAACACACATGCAAGCTCAAACAAGTTTCTGACTCCAAACAGTTCATGCGAAAACATTGGTGCAAGAGTAGAAAGTGGATTCCCAACTTGCCTCTAAACCTCACGAACAGCACGAGCGGACGGACGGCGATTCCTTCCTCTCCCTCTCGGCTTCTCCTCTCTCGGCCACACTCTCTTCTCTCTCGCAACTCTCTTGGACGGCAGCCACTCCCTCTCCCTCTCTCTCTCTCTTCCTTTTTGGTTGAATTTATATTGCATGCATCCCCTCTTTGCATGGGGAACAAGTGTAATGGTGGAGGAAGACAAGTGTCCACCATGCTTCACCTCCTTCATGCCACTTGTCCGGTTACATGCAAGATGGGCTTGGGCTTTTGGGCTTGGGCTTGGGCCGGCCACTCCTCCCCCTTTCTTGGTTGACGGCAGCCCACTTGTGGGCTTCAATGGGCCGGCCAACTTGGCCCATTAAAATCCACCTTTTGGGCTTAAGGCCCAAACCTAATTTAAATCCTAATTTCACCTTTCAATTATTTATCTTTAATTCTTTCTTTTAAGAATTTAATTACTAAATTCCACATGGCTAAAATCTTGAAATCATAATTCCATAAATCCCAATTTATAAAACACATGGCCAATGATAGGATTTTCTTTCCTATCACGTAATTATTCCTTAAAAGCTTGGCCATAAATCTTATTACAAATTATGGATTAAATGGCCATAAAATAACTTGATGGTACTTCCATCACCTATTCATAGACTTTAATGTAACTAGAGGTCATTATGAATTTTGGGATGCCACAGTGGATCAAGCCAATACAAAAATGATGGAGTTTCCGGGCCTTTCTCTGGCCCATTGCAGCAGGGATTCTAATAGACCAGCTGATTGGCTTGCAAAAGCTCGTAGATCAAATTGTCTTCCGTCTAATTGGTTAGCTAATCGCCTGCTTGCTCTATTTGACTTATTATGTGCCAATGCTTTTGATGTATTTCCTCCAAACATGGCTAAGTAAATCAATAGTAATCGTATTTTCGTTCCAAAAAAAAAAAAAGAGGAACTAAAATGAACCTTAAAGTTAAAGTGAATGTGACCATCAAATGGGTCTAGAATCTTGTTCAAGCACTCCCAAAAGAACGGGCAACATCAGAGTGGTCCCATTCAGCTTACTGATTTGCTAATTAAAGCAAACAATCCGGTCCCCCCATAAATTAATAATAGTTCTACTTTTGGATGTAATGTATGGCTATGGTCGCTTTTTGATACGGACCCACCCATGGAACGTGCCCACGTTTTATGCACTCCCACTTGGGGTTTGCGATAAGGCTTTAATGCACCAAATGCATGGTCCCCTTGCAAAGAGATGAAAGTGGAATACTAGTTGGCTTTTAATTGTCCTGTCCTAGCCACTGGTTGGCTTTTTGACAGGTGATGGATCCCAATTCCAGTCTCGGCGACATCGAGACCAATGCAAAGATTAGCTAAGTTGTGGCTATCACGCTCAAGGTCCCTCCAATTGACAATGAAATGTCCGTCTGTTTTGATTTTGTCGCCTGATATTACTATAGAATCGGGAAAGAAGATATCACGATGTCGAAGATATAAATTTGGAACATATCGTGCATTTTATTAGTTGGGTTGATACAAAAATCGCTTAGTCACCGGGATTGCGTTAAAATTTTTTCTAGGAAGCAATGTCAAAGAATATACTGTTTTATGAAAGCTAAAATAAGATCTCTCAAAACACAACTGAAATGAAAAATAAGATGTGGTAAAGCTCAAGAAAGAAAATTCCAAATTAAAGACAATGCTGGCTATGTCCTAAATATTTATTGTAAGTGTGATTTTAGTGATTTTAACTCACATATGTGGAAAGTTGAAGGGAAAGGATGTGCTGAGTTTTCCATGGACATGTAAAGGCATGTATGAGTTTTAAGACATGTTTTGGAACCGTGGATATGTTTGACAAAAATGAAATTCTACGGGAATAATGATCAATGGTCAGATTTTGCATCTGGTATCTGCTCCTCCACAAGGACATGTGTTGCATATGCACAAAGGCGTGACACATGTCACACATGCACAAAGGCGGCGACTCGTGCCTACGCGTGGCTTGAAATGAATTTTGTTTCAATTAAGTGAGATAGCTAGTATAAGCACCTAGAGGGGGGTGAATAGGTGTAAAAATAGTTTCTCGTGATAAGAGAGCAATATGAAATAGACAATAGAAAGGAAGTTCGCCTTTTGTTAACAAAATGAATTATGATCAAAGTAAAAGAGAGAAAGGAAGAGAAAATGAACACAAAGATTATAGTGGTTCGGCTTATTCCAAGCCTACGTCCACTCTTCCGCACTGACAACCCACCGATTGGATTTCACTATGGACAAAAGAGTTGTTAAAGAAAGCTCTCCTTGATTCCACGGTGTAGATACTCTACCATACTTCCTCAAGGTTTCTCAAAGATATAGACTCTTTTTGCGTACAAGATTTCGCTCAACAAATGAATTGATTGAGAACAGAGCTTCAGACTTTGGAATTTTTCTATCGCGCACACTCTCAAAACAACTGGAACGTCTTCCTTATATACTCCTTTATGCCATCATACCCGTTGGCACTTACCAAAGAAATTCCTCCAATCTACCCGTTGGACAGAATCAATTAAGAAGATCTTCGAGCTGTTTAAGGAACATGACGATAGCCCATCAATCCTGCTCGCCCATACAATTAAGATCTTGGTTTCCATAAGTAGAATCTTCCAAGTATACTTCGCCAATCAACGGATCCACAATTGCTAAATCAATCTTGATTTGAATAATGGATTCTGACATGCTATATTCAGCCAAGAGATCTTCTCCAGTCGATAAAGTCAAATCCTTAATGAAACATCCAGTTCTGGATACGTTTTCTTCGACGGACTAAAGACTGTCAATGAGGATAGACTTTGAATCTTGAGTCTAGCAGTCCGAAGGTCTTCAGACTTTGATGAAAGAGTCTTCAAGTCTTTAGACTAGAATGATGGAGAAGTTTTGTCAGCTTCAAAACATCCAAGAAAGATTTCTTCAACATTAAGAACTTGAAATGGCCTTGGTTGTTTCAAATAAAAATCTGAAGTGAGATTGATTTTTTCAAATAAGAGCTTGACTTTGTTGGTCGTCGGCTGACTGAATTTTCCAACCAGTCAAGGATGTTTTCGTGCAAATTTTATTTACTTTTTTTTCTCCTTTCTTCTTTTTTCTTTCTTGGCTAATTTACTCAAATGTGACGTGAATGTGGAATCGGAAAAATACAGTCCAAACTAACACGTACACCATTTAAGAGGCTGCTACGCATCCAGTTTTTACATTTTTAAGAAACAGCAAAACTTGACCACAAATGCCCCCTTAACCAGGGAGACTACCTCAACAAAAATCAGCTACAAAAAGCATGTCAAGGTATCTAGTAAAAAAGCAGGATCGATGTAAACAAAAGTTCAAATGATGATTGTAACATGGCCACATTATAAGTGTAGTTTTCTTGTCTTGTAACACTGCCTTTGGTAATAAACCGCTTTAATTCCATGAGAGTAGAGACCAACAGAGGTAAATTGCTACTAAGCTTTTGATTTAGCTCCAATAGCAGTGAGGGCCCAAAACATTTTCTATCCAAGTCTTTAGCTAGAACGTACTTTGTCTTAACGAATCAGAATTGCATGAAATCTTTTATATGCCTTTAAGAGTCCTATGCATCATCTCTAAGTTTACTGGTTAGTCTATGAGGTAACAAAGAAAATAGGAATTAGTCTACAAGGTATTATCATTCAGCTTATGTTCTGACTTGATCAAATAAGGGATACCAAGTGTCATCCACAGCTAACATTCCACAAGTGAAATTCGGACTACACACTGCAGTCTGCAACCAATTGACTTAGACAAAACCTCAATGCATCACAACATGACTTTTCTTAAAAATAACTTCCAGCCCCTGCACCGTTTGAGTAAGTGTGAACCTGGCCCTATTCACAAGCCTACATTGCATTCTTAGTACTAGCCTTCTCTAGATTCCTTTCAGATTCACGATTTTGATCTCATTTGAGATGGAGAATTAGAACTTTCCAAGTCAAGCCACTATTAAACAATGGAGATGCATATTAAGCATGTCCTTTTTGTCAAAGTCTAACTTTTCCAATAACATATGTTCTCTACTTCCAGCCACCATTCAATTTGAATATCTTCATCCAATCAAGCCTTAGACCATCTACAGCACTTTTTCTGACCTCAAGCATAGACAAATGCCATAGAGCTCCTTAGAACTTCGCTAATGAATTCCGTGCATATGCTATAAAAAAAAAAAAAAAAGGAATCTTTCTCTGAAGAACTGCTAGTCTTCCAATGGTGAATGTACAAATCACAATAGGTAAAGAGGTCGAAATGCCATAGAGTTGATGAAACAATCCTGATGATAATTCATTATTCATTTGTCACATTTCTTGTATGATAGCTTTCCCCACACAAGGCAGACATATTCCTAGTAATCTAATGCAGTTCATTTTCATATGAGATATCCCAAGAATGAAAAAATCCTCAACTCCCAAGTGATATCTGAACAAAGAACAAATCTTGAAGCATCCAACTTCACATTTTCTCTAGGGAAAATTGAGTTTAAAGCAGCCCGAATCCTTAAAGATATGATAGGAGATCATCAAAGTCAAATAGTTATTTACATAAGACATCACTTGATTTTTGAAACTATGCTAATCTCCCTCTTACAGTAGTCAAACCTGCCAATTCTCCCAATTGCAGTGAAACAGTACAAAGACGGGGATGCCAAAGGGAACAACTTTCTTCAAAGCGGGTCAAGCATCCGGGGTCGGGAAGTCGGCCAAAACGAGCCAAAACCGGGCTGCCATACCCATTTTCTTTGGCTGCTAGTTGGGGTCGGACGGAGGTGGTTCGGCGGCGGTTCGAGCGGAGGAATGGTGGAGGAGGACCAGCGGCTGCTCGGGCAGTGACTGGCGGTAGCTCTGGCGACGTGTAGCGGTGTTGGGTAGCTGCAGGACGTCGGACAAAGGCTGGAGACGCGAGCTGAACGACGACAAACAGTTGCGGGCGGTGCGCACGGACGACGGCAGCGGCGAGCTTCTCCAGCGAAGCTGCCACTATCGAGCGGCGAAGGGGGTGGTGTTGGGGTTGGCTTGGTTCCGCACGCAGCTTTTCCTCTCTCCCCTTCTCTCTCTTCCCAAGCTTGAAGATGAAGTTTATTAGTGCCCTTTTTGAGATTAAATCTCCACCCTCCACTTGTCAAGCTCTCATCACTTGGCTCCAACCACCATGACATAAGGTGATGTCATCTTCCACTAACTCCGATCTCCCATAACCTTAGTCCAATAGGTTCAATTTCATTTTTCGCCGGGGCATAAAATCTTGTACAACAACTTCTTCAATTCCACTCGATTCTCTTCCAATTGAGTCCAATTAAAGTCTATAAATTAATCCAATGTTCCTAATAAGATTTGTGACACATAGTGATTTCCAATTTCAGAATTCGATCTCAATCTTACAGTTAATTTCACTTTGGCACGATATTAGCGCGTTCTGATCTACCAGGTAGCTTTTAGAAATTTTCGTGCATTTGATCTATGGTTGATCAATTCAAGCCACAATGTACATCTTTGACACATTGGCGACTTTCGGTTGTCGGGATAATCTTAAGGTTTCAAATATGGACACAGGGTACCTAAACGACAGAAAAGCCGGTCCAGTGTTGATTGACAAGAATTGTTGGATCTGGTGGAATCACCCACACTCAATCACATACCTTTGTCGAGTTGACCTATCTTCAGTCTCTAATCAATTTTTAACCATGCCGTAATGACTCTTGTTGATTAACTCGATCGAAAAGTCGTTTTCTGGTCAAATTCTTGAGTTCAATGCATTAGAATTTCTTAACGGCTTCACTTGATAGACTAGTTATCCCATGAGTGATCAGTTCAGGGAAAAGAACTATATGCTTGTTAACAAAATGCCCATCTCAATTTATTGAAAATAGAATTAGAAAATCAGGATGTCGCACCTCATCTAGCCGATTGCCAACCATCATGTGGCTAGCGATCAATTAAAGGAAGAAGAAGAGAAGAAAAAAATAAAGAAATGAAAATGAAGAAAAGAAAAGAGAAAAAAAAATGGCTTGGGTTTGATTCTTGAGTTGTTCTTGAGAATAAAGAAGCAACTTTTTCATACTTCTTGAATTTATTCCAAACCTATTTCCATGAACAAATTTATTCTTAGAAAAGAAAATAGAAATCGGTTTAGTAAAATTTTTGTTTCAGGGAATAAAAGAACATATTTAGATGCAATTTGGTTGGTTATCAAACATGCCCTGAATGTGAGGGACATCCATTTAGTTTTTAGGTTGAAACTTTTCCTCACACTTATAAACCAACCATCAGTCCATTTCTTAACCAATGTAGGATAAACTCGAATAATCTCCCTCTCATATGTCGGGCGTAGATCGAGGCCAAGTCTAGACATATTGGCAACATGGTTTTGATACTAGTGTTAGGTGGTCTCGGGAGCCAACACAATGAACATGATTTGCATGAAATTGGTACATTTGTGCCATCTCCATATCAGTTATTACATCACATGGATCTCATGAGAAGCCAACGACATCTACAAATGCCATGTGAATGAGGGAAGGTGAACAGGAGGCCATTGATGAGCTGATTGCTTCACTTGCCCAAGGGAAAGTTCTCAATCTTCCTCCTCATAGTTTTGGTGCCCGATTGTTATGCTTCCTTACGTGGTTGCATTCTAGAGGCATTTTGGCCAAAGACAAGGAAATTGTTGTTGCCTCTAAGTGTATAGAATAATTGGTATGAATAACTAATGAACCAACAAACAAGTGAAAGTTCGATTTAATAAGCACAAATCCGCACATTCTCCTAACCTTC
The DNA here is from genome assembly GCA_016097545.1 of Eucalyptus victrix. Lineage (NCBI taxonomy): Eukaryota > Viridiplantae > Streptophyta > Magnoliopsida > Myrtales > Myrtaceae > Eucalyptus > Eucalyptus victrix. Next base: position 24,583,467 of record CM027844.1, read on the forward strand.
AATAGGAACTAAAATGAATTTTAAAGTTTAAGCAAATGTGACCATCAAATGGGTCTAGAATCTTGTTCAAGCGCTCCCAAAAGAATAGGTAACATCATAGTGGTCCCATCTGGCTTACTAATTTGCTAATTAAGGCAAATAATCCGATCCTACCGTAGATTAACAATGTGACATCCGGATTTTCGAGTTTTAATTTCGACTGGATAAGTAGAGCCATTTTTATTGAAAATTTCAGAGGACCGTTCTTGAATTCGAAATTGGGATGCAAGTTAGATTATATGACGGGAAAAATCATGAAATGGACAAGGATGCCTTGATGGATTTATTTAGGCTTCAATTGAAATTTTGTTTGTTGAGAAGTGAGCAAATTTGAGTAAAATTGAAGGGGAAAAATAGCAAATTCGTATGCCACCTCTACCCCATACTTTGGCCTACCTAAATGCTTCTAGAAGGGGGCTTATTTGTAAACAAAAAATGAAGGTGGTGGACAGCTGGTGGTGGCCCACGTGTGGCTGACCTAAGAGAGAGAGAGAGAGAGAGTGAGGGAAAAGAAAGAAAAATTGATTTCTCCTTCCTCCCCTTCTCTCTCCTGTCGATGTCTCTCTCTTCCCCCATCTTCTTCTTTGGTTGTGCGACACCATGGAAGCCGAAGGCCAGAGGAAGCAGCAACCATCATCGCTTGAACCAGGGTTGCCACCGCCGTCGCGCCGGAGTCGCCGCCGCTGCTCAGAGACCGCCGCGTGCCCTTTGCCTCTCCCCCTGCTGTTTGGCCGTCTCTTTTCCTTCTTCGGTGTGCCTTGAAGACTTCGAATCCCAGTAGATCTGGGACGGACGTCGGAGCAGCCAACGTCACACGCGCAACGCCACCGACCTTTGCCTGTCGCCGCCTCATCCGCTTTGTGCTCGCCCGTCGTGCGCCGTCTACCCTAGTCCGAGCGAGCTGCTGTCCAACCCCTGTTTCGCCTCTGGTTGGTCCCATTCAGCCGCCTCTGACCACCGCCCGACCTCCTCCGGCCATCGTCCGGCCTCACCGGAGTCCCTTTGCCCTCTGCCAGCCTTGTACAGCTTGAATCAGCGTCGAAACTGCCTCAACCAGCCGCGCACAGAGAGGGCAGAATATGGGTATGACAGTGGGGTTTTGGCCCGTTTTGGCTGCCTTCCTGAGCCCGGATGCTCGGCCCACTTTGAGGAAAGTCAATCCTCGCATCGAGCCCGTCGTTTTGAGTGAGTTTTACTCACTAATGCATTCTTAGTGCGCTAATTATACTTAAAGGTTGATTAGTGTTAATTAAGTGTAATTAGGTTGTTAGATTAGAATTGATTAGTGATTATTAGTTAATTGCTTTGCATATTAGTTGTGTGATTAGTGTAATTAGATAGAGAATTGCCTATAGTATTTATTGGATGCTTCTTGGGATTTTTCCTGTCCCTTATCGGGTGTTAATTAAGCGATTCGGGCCTAATTGGAATTTTTCGGAATTAAATATAAAATTTTCGAAATTAATTATTTAATTATTTATTTTCCGAAAATTCAACTGGGATGGCCAGTGACCAGGATTTTATGCTGATGATGGTGGTGCAGACCATTTATTTAATTAAGCTTCATATGGTGCTAAATTGGAATTATTGTGTTTATTTATTTATTTTTCGGAATTAAATTAATTAATTAATTATTTTCCGAAAATTCAACTTGGATGGCCAATGACCAGAATATTATGCTGATGATAGTGGTGAAGTCTGTTTATTTAATCGGGGTTTATCTTGAGCTAAATTGAATTTTAATATTTATTAATTAAATTTCGAAATTAATTAATTATTTAATTATTTTTCGGAAATTAATGCTGAGGTGATTGACGACTAGAATCTCGTGCTGATTGTCGTGGCACAGTCCGTTTATTTATTTGAACTCCACGTTGTGCTTAATTAAATTTATTGTGCAATTTATGGAATTATTCCTTAATTGATTGAATTTGAGTGGAATTGAATGATTGATTCGTAAATGGCCGAGTTTGTTTATTTAACCTTTATAATGCTTTGAAGAGCTGTAAAGTGGAGATAGTGGTGAGAGCTAACTGAGAATTCTATTGGCTGAGATTGATCAAGTACGAAGTATAGACAGGCGTGGTTCGGTGATTAAGGATATCACTATGCGAAAACGGCGCCTTAAAGAATGCACGTAGACTATCTATGACTTATGGTAGGTGTGGTTCGATGATTAAGGATATCACTGTGCGAAAACGACGCCTTAAAGAACGCACGTAGACTACCTATGAATCATGACAGGCGTGGTTCGGCGATGAAAGACATCACTGTGCGAAAACGGCGTCTTAAAGAACGCATGTAGACTATCAGTGATTTGTGACCTATGACGAGTGTGGTTCGGTGATGAGGAATATCACTGTGCGAAAACGACGCCTTAAAGAACGCACGTAGACCGTCTGATACTTATGTCATCTTGGCGAAAACGACGCTCGAGAGCATTGATGGAGCTCTGTGACTAAGTGTACTATTGGAGGTTATGTGGGATGGAGTGAATGACCTAGAAATGATTCGACTGACTTGTAATCGACTAGGTCGATTGATCGATGATTCGATCTGAGTGTGATTCAATGTGATTGATTATTGCCTTGATTTGATGTTGCGAATTGATTGATTGAATGTAAATGACCGTGAGTGGTCTTGTTGGCGTGTAATCGATTAAGTTGATTAGATCAATGCTTCGATCTGTGATGTTATTGCTTGAGCGCTTATTTGATTTGTGCTAATATGCTGGTGGAATCTGAGGCCAAGGTAAGTCCTCTGACTCATGTTGTGCATAGGCAACCCTAAGGTGTATTAGTTTACTAATTGGGTCTTAGGGGGTAGAACTTGCTGAGACGTTGTCTGAGTGGTTATTGAATAACCATTTCAGGACCTAGATGAGGAGCCTAAGGAGCATGAATCTGATGAGGAGATCCCTGTTAAGGAACCTGAAGAGGAGTACGTGGAGGAGGACCCCGAGGATAACCCCAAGTACGACCCAGATGAGGATTGAGATCCCGTCTTGTCTTGTTAAACCTTGTGTGCATGTAAATAGATGTTAGACCTGAAGTGTATATATGTATATAAGGATGTGGTTTTCAAGTTCAGGTTTCTAGTCCTACTGGTATATCCCATTGCTTTATTGTTTGGGGATTTTATAACTGCTTCCGCATGTGCTAAAAAAAAAAAAATGAAAAGGGTCGGCGATATGTAGTCATGGGATATCGCATTTCAAAATCGACCAAGATAGAAGGATAGTCACGTCATCGAGAGTCGGGGCGTGACAAACAATACTTCTACTTTTGGATGTAATGCATGCTACCGTCGCTTTTTGATATGGACCCACCCATGGAATGTGCCCACATTTTATGCACTTCCACTTGGGGTACCCTCGCAAAGACATGACAGTACAGTACCAGCTGGCTTTTAATCGTCCTGTCCTGGCCACTGGTTGGCTTTTTGACAGGTGATGGATCCCAATTCCAGTCTTGGCGACATCAAGACCCATGCAATGAATCAGCTGAGTTGTGGCAAATACACTCAAGGTCCCTCCAATTGACAATGATATGTCTGTGTGTATTACTACAGAATCAGGAAAGGAGATATCGTGAACGTCGAAGATATAAATTTGGAGCATATTGCGGATTTTATTAGTTGGGTTGATGTAAAAATCGCTCAGTAACTAAAGATTGCTTTAAAAAAATTTCTAGAGAGCAATGTCAAAGAAAAACTGTTTTATGAAAACTGAAGTAAGATCTCTCACAACACAACTGAAATGAAAAATAAAATGTGGTAAAGCTCAAGAAAGAAAATTTCAAATTAAAGACAATGTTGGTTATGTCCTGAATGTTTATTGTAAGTGCGATTTTAGTGATTTTAGCTCACATATATGGAGAGCTGAAGGTAAAGGATGTGCTAGTTTTCCATGGACATGTAGAGGCATGTATGAGTTTTAAGACATGTCATATATGTATACCAACCATTATGCCAGCCGGCTGTCCAGTCGTCATACCCCACAAGAGTCACATGAGTATAGGCAGCCTTTAAGAGGCAGTACAACGATTGCTGTCAAATAATTGGCCGTGGAGATAAAGTCGGAGCAAAACAATGAAAAGCCCACACTCGCTAGCAAGGGAAAGGTGAGGGCTTCACTTTCATGTGCTTGTTTCGATTCGCACTCAAACACCAAGCCTAGTGGTACCACCACATGGCACACCACCAACATTGTTCGGAGTCCGCCATAGCAGGTTCTGAGGAACATGATCGGGAGGCCATTGATGAACTCATTGCTTCACTTCCCCAGACAAAAGGCAAGGTTCGTCCTTTCCAATGCCTTTACCAAAACTTTTGGTGCCCCATCTTCTTGCTTCCCAACGTGATCACGTTTCAGCGGCACTTTGAAGCCAAACACAAGGATGTTGTTCTGGCCTCTCAGCCCAAATCAGGGACCACGTGGCTAAAGGCCCTAGTGTTCTCCATCGTTAACCGCTCCCGCTTTGGCATCTCCAACACGCCCTTGCTCACTTCGAACCCCCATGAACTCGTTCCATTCTTCGAGTTCCAGCTGTACGGAAGTAAACTGAGGCCCAACCTTGATGGCCTGGCAGAGCCAAGGCTCTTCGCGACGCACATCCCTTACCCATCCTTGCCGGAGTGCATCAAGCGGTCTGATTGCCGAATCATTTACATTTGCCGGAACCCGCTGGACACCGTGATTTCCTCCTGGCACTTCTCCCTTGAGAAGGCGCGATTAGAAGACCAGCCAGAGTGCTCATTGGAAGAGCATTTCAAGACCTATTGTCAAGGGACAATCCTGTTCGGGCCCTTTTGGGATCACATGATTGGGTATTGGAAGGTGAGCTTGGAGTGGCCATCCAAGGTGTTGTTCCTCAAGTATGAGGACCTGAAGGAGGATACTGTAGTACACCTGAAGAGGGTGGCCGAGTTTGTGGGTCTTCCCTTTACTGAGGAGGAAGAGGAGGCAGGTGTTATTGAAGAGATAGCCAAAATGTGTAACTTGAAGACCCTAAAGGACCTGGAAGTCAACAAATCCGGCAAAGTAACCTTGACGAACGAGTTCGAGTTCGAGAAGAGAAGCTTTTTTAGGAAAGGGGAGGTGGGTGATTGGGTTAACCATCTAACTCCTTCCATGGTGGATCGCCTCAATAGCATCATCCAAGAAAAGATGAGGCCCTTTGGGTTGGAATTCAAAACGTGTTGAGCATTAAATACTTTCACTTTCTCTACTTGTGTCACTAGAAATAAGTGAAATTAATAATGGATCTGCAATCTTCCTTATTGGTGTAGTATAGAGAACTCAAGAATCCTTGACTTCTCTGTCGCGAGAGACGAAACAAGTATTTGATGCTGTCAGGTGTGAAGAAAAAAGAGAAGCATTGGTAGCATCGGTAGACTACGTCTGATGCTGTAAACTATTCCTCTCCTATAATAGTTGCCTGTATTGTCTACGTGTTCAGTCAATTAGAGATCATGTATTCACAAATTTACTATTAATTCATCAGCTTTTCAAAAAAGTAATCCAATATTATTTGTGGTCTCGTATGATTTCTCATACACACGCAAACAGATACTAATCCGTCTTTTTGTTTCTCCTTAATCTTCGATTAATTCATTGATCTCCTAAATCATAAGCAAAGGATCAGACAATTCCCCTTATTTCTTTTTAGATCTAAAGTTTGAATTATATCGGGCTACTTCTTTCAAGAAGGTAGAAGTTCAATGACAAAATAAGTAATTGCGCTATTGCTTTGCACTTTCATTTAATAACAAGAAGGCATTTTCACATCATGATGATTTTACATTCGCACATCACCTTGTGCATGATTCAACAACACGTGCTTCAATAAGAATTGCATACTCTCTTTCTCTATTCTCAAGTAAGCAATAAGATGGTGCTCTGATAGGGTTCAACTATTCTGATTGTTATTAGGTTTTTTTCACTTTATTGGAGTTTACCAACTTTTATTTGTCTGACTTACCAAACCACAAAATTTAGCAACTCTATTTAGAAATGTCGACTTTTATTGGAGCTATTACCCACTTTTATTCTGATTAAGTGACTAATAAGTTTTGCATTATCAGTTCTTATTTGAGGTAGTTACTATCATTTGTTTGGTTTGTTTAAATTTATCATTTTTTTTCTTATTTTTGACCAAAACATCTCTTATCATTTATAAATTTCTATTCACCACTTTCACCAACATTTGCTACTAACATGAGAATATCAATTTGTAGTTAAGTTGTTAACTACTTAAAAAGAAAAAGGAAAGAAAAGAAAGAAAATGATAAGAAAAATTTCAGAAAATTAAAAAAATTCGTCAAAAACTGTCAATGTCAGTGATTTCTAATCAAAGTTGATTGGAATGACAAAATTAACAAATTATTAAAAATTTTATGATTAAATTAATACAATTGAAAGGTATAAGACTGAATTGGTAAATTGTCAAAATGTTTATGACTAAATTGACACAATTGAAAAATTTTAAAATGAATTGACCGTCGTATAATAGGTTCATAATCTTTTGGGCAATTTTCCCTACATAAAACAATTACGGTCTGAACTGAATGTCGCAAAATCATCTAAGGGAACCTATTTCATAATTATCGATTTCTTGTGAATTCCCTAACCTAATGTGGATGGCCTGCTTTGGTCATATGTGAGATGTAGACTAAGTTCGACCCAAGAAAGGTAGCTCATGGTATGTACCACCCCATAAATATACAAAATGATCGGAAATTCTGGGGTCCCATCAAATCCCATTATATATCATAAATTTGTTAATCATGAGAAACCAAAACGCAAGTCTTGTAGGATATAAAGTGAGTGCAGAAATTATACCACGATAATGTATTATCTCTTAAAAGTAGGCCTAGAAAACTTATTTAGAATCCTTCCCACCTATATTTCATGATAGAAACTCAAATCTTAGTAGCTCCACGTATGTGGTCACCTCTTATTATATAAAACCAGAAATTGAGAGCGACGGGAGTTCATGCCTAAAGAAGACAAAACTCAAAAAAAAAAAAAAAAAAAGTTTCTTGACGACCGAAATAACTGAATTATGGATATGCCAATTTTGACTAAACATTTCTCATGAAGCACTGCGAGTCCCCTGAAGAAAGGCCTTCCAAATTAATACAATGCGCGAATCATGTGTTTGGTGCTAAATGCAGTAAGAGTTTTACCTAGCACTATATTAAATGTTTTTTTTTTTTTTTGGGAACAGGAGGAATCAGCTTGCACCGACAGTGCGCTGTAAACCCCCCGGTGATGCTAGTAGGGAAACCACCACCCCGACGTCACGCTTAAGTCACCACACAGTGCTTCAACCTCTTTGCTTCGCAGGGGCTTGAACCTTGGCCTCCACCGACACTATATTAAAATTGATAAAGGTGTGCACAAGAAATTGATAGAAATAACTTGCAATGAATCTATTAGGGGATTCGTCATTTTTTACTCGCCTCCACCGACACTGTATTAAAATTGATAAAGGTGTGCACAAGAAATTGATAGAAATAACTTCCAATGAATCTATTAGGGGATTCGTCATTTTTTACGTGTGCTTAGAAGGTATGCGACGCCTATAAAGCAATGAAGTCACCACACTCTCTGTTACCCACATTCCTTACTCATCCATGTCGGAGAGCATCAAGCAGTCAGACCGCCCGAGTATCTGTCGCAACTTGTTGCACATTTCTTATTTATACGAGTTAGTTACAAGCTTTATTATTTTAATTAAGTTTTCCCAATAGAAAATTTGTTAAATTTAATTAAAAAAAAAAACCACACACACATACATCTGGGTAACTAATATGGATTGATAATTTCTAAAGATCAATAACAAATTTAATGGATTTCTAACCAAGCAAATAAAATTTGATATATCGATGGAAAAAAGTTGGTAAATAAAATAAAAATGCACGCTCATAAGTAATTTAGATAAGAATTAGTAATAAAAAATTAGTTGATAATTCAATGTAACAAAATTTAATAAATGACCTAGATTTTTGTGGAAATGATTTAATGAGCAAGAGGCCTCGATTATCCTATTACTGAAAGAGTAAACAAGTATTTTAAATGACATGCATAACAATTTTGTCACAATTCACTTGATATGGACATAGAGTACTACGATTCCAACCAAGCTCTTGTAAATGATAACGCTAGTATGAACACTTAGAGGGGGGGATGAATAGGTGTTAAAAAAGTTTTTGCAAGATTTAACAACTTAATTCGACTTATAATAAAACAGTAGATTGAAGATATAAAAGATTATAAGCTGATATATAAGACAGCGAATTAAGTAAAGAGATTAGGGAAAGAGAATTGAAACATGAGGTTTATAGTGGTTCAGCTTAGACCAAGTCTATGTCCACTCTCTCGTATTGGCAGCCCACTGACTGGATTCCACTAAGAATAAAAAAAGATTTTATAGTATCATGTTCTTGATTCCACAGTGTAGAGACTCCGCTACACTTTCTCAAGGTCTCACAAGAATTTGATATCTCTTTTGAGCACAATTTTGATATAGCTAGTATAAGTACCTAGAGGGGGGGTGAATAGGTATATAAAAGATTTTTCTCGATAATTGCACAATACTAGACAGTTGATAGATTTGAGACAAACAATAATCAACGTAAGACTGAGAGAAGGAAAGAGAAAATTGAACACGCGGTTTATAGTGGTTTGGCTTATTTCAAGCCTACGTCTACTCTTCTGCACTGATAGCCTATTAACTGGATTCCACTATGAACAAAGAGATGTTACAGCGTTGATCTTCCTTGATTTTTCGGTGTAGATGATCTACCACACTCGCTCAAGGTCTCACTAAGTATAAACATTCTTCGTGTATACAATTTTGCTTAGAATGTATTGACTAATAATCGAGGTGCTTCAGACTCTGGAATTTCTATATCGATCATGCACTAATGTAACTAGAACGTCTTCCTTTTATACTCCTTTATGCCATCATACCCGTTGGCACTTACCAAAGGAATTCCTCCAATCTACCCGTTGGACGGAATCAATTAAGAAGATCATTCGAGCTATTAAAGGAACCCGACAATAGCCCATCAATCCTGTTCGCCCATACAATCAGGATCTTGGTTTCCAAGAATAGAACCTTCTAAGAATATTTCGTCGACTATCGGATCTTCAAACGATCTAGATTACGTATAAAAGAATCAGTTATTTTTATCCAGCCAAGAGATCTTTTCCAGAGGATGGGACTAAATCCTAGACCAAATACTTCGGCTCTGGATTGCCTTCGACACTGGATTAGAGAAACCGTCAATGAGAATAGTCTTGAGTCTTGAGTCTTGAGTCTTGAGTCTGGTAATTAGAAAGTCTTCAGACTCTAAACAGAAGGTCTGCAAATATTCAGACTAGACTGATACAAACGTTTTGTCAGCTTCAAAATATTCTGGAAAGATTTCTCCAATAATCTCCCCTTTTTGATGGTGACAAAAATTTCCGTAGATTTGAACAACTTTGACTTGCAAAAACATTTCTCAAGCAATATGGCTATCTCATAAAGATTAATAAAACAACCAGACTCGCATCCACAGAAAATTGGTTAGTCTTTCATGAGTAATACCATACGACAATACTTGATATAAATGCAAACAGTCAAGCATCAAAATCTATACACAAGTCAGTCAGATTCAAATTCACACTCAAGTTCACTCAAGTCATACTCAAAAAACAAACATTCAAACACTCAAAAGAAATTTAAAGTCAAAGTTTAAAGAGTTCGTTCAAATTTGCAATTCTCCCCCTTTTTGTCATCATTAAAAAAGGTGAGAAAAGATCAGGTCAGCTTGGGAATGTGCACGATCTGGAAATCTCCCATCGACTGGACGATGCCTTCCAGCCTCTTCAAGTCTTCCCTTAGATGAGCTACCTCTTTTCCTTTGGCATTGGCTTAAATTTGAAGAGCTAGATCTTTCATTTTATCCTCCAGGGTAACCGAAGATGCTTGTCCAGCATTCTTCATGACTTGAATTTCACAGTCTAGTGCATAGATTTGACCCCGCATTTCCAGAAGAACATCAAGGATACGAAGAAAATCTGTTGAATTGTCCGTCTGTGTGCTTGCATTTGCTTTCTCGGATGGAGTGAATGCAGACGATGGAGCTTCTGTATAATCTTGCAGATTTGGTGTTGACGTATCATGTCATTCTTCAGGCATTTGAGAAGCCTGAAAATCTTTTGGATCTGCTGGTGAGCGTCTTAGACCTTCACTGATGGCAGCATTTGGTGTAGACTTTCCGTGCTCTCCATCTCCCCCTGTCTCTAGGACCTCAAATTGGGAAGAGTGATGGTTAGGCTCTTCAGCATCTAGATTCCCCTTCTCTCCGGCTTCAGCTACAGACTTTTCTTTCTCTTCTTCTCCTTCTTCTTCGGCTTCTTTCTCTTTCTCTCGCTGCTCGTCTTCTTCTCTGTTCTTGGCTTGCTCCTCTTCTTTCTCTCTCGTTCTTTCGCTTCTTTCCCTTTCTTTTGATGTTCCGTTGATTCGGTACGTAACGTCCGGTCCTTATCAATGCGAGAGATAGTGAGATCTTCCTCTTCATCTTCATCCTCCAAGATGAGAGTTCTTTTCTTTTTGGATGGGGCACCAATGGGCTCCTTCCCTTTTCTCTTTGAAGCAGAAGGTACTGGAGTCTTTACTCTGAATTTCTCCATTGCCTTAGAAAGCTCTTTCAGATGCATTTTGGTCAGCATTTTAAAACCTACCATCATTTTTTCGCATGGTCGAACACAAAGAGTATGTGGAGGTTCAATATTCAAGTGTCTGAAGATCTTGGTCACCAGACCTGGGTAAGGCAATTGGCCCTTGTTCTTCGACATTGCTCTGTACATGTGAAAGAGAATGGTGTGAGGGAGAGAGAACTTCTTCCCTGAGTTGATTGCGTACATCAATTTTGCCTTGGAATTAGACACGTCAGTCTTGGATGTAGACTTTGGCCTAATATAGTTGATCACAATTTTGTGAAGCAAGATATTGATGGCTCGCATCCTTGAATAAATAATTCTTCCCTCTGTATCCCTATCTTTGACAAGCTCCAATGAAGCACGAGCAATTGAGACTTTGATCGGTTGATAGAGTCCTCGTTCAACTCCAATTATGTCAGCTAACATGTCCACATCTATCACATAGTCCTGGTCTCGAACACTGAATGATATTCTATTCGCATCTAAAAAGCTAAGATTCGAATAGAAGTATGCTGTTAATTGCGCATAACCATCTGTGGTATCGGTGCAAAATTGCTCAAGTTGAAGCAGACTGAACTTCTCCCTTAAGTTAACATTAATGGCATCCAAGAAATCGAAATCAACACTCCTAGGGTTTATCACCCCTCGTTTTAACAGTCTGAAGAACAGATTCTCATGTTCCTTCGATTTAAACAACTCCATTCTTTTTCCCTTCACCTTCGCAGCAATACCCATTCTAGGTTGAAATTCACTGAACATTTTATCATCGTCGTTCCCGTTAGTCGGATTCTATCCCGATACACGAGGGTCACTTGGAATATCCGCAAATGCTTCCTCGGCCTTTCCTTTTAGAGCAATTCCCAAATCCTCCATTTGTCGCAAAAATATATACTCATTCCCATAATTCTTATCCTTAAGGCAATCATCTACGTAGTTCAGCGGAGTCCTAGTGCTCTTCAACGCACAATAGAGCTTGTAAATAAAAGAGGGTTTTTAGACTCTTACAGGGTCTGCATCTTCGATTATTTCTTCCTCCGGTTGTTAACCCGCACCTTGTGGGGTAGATGATGTTGAGTGACGTTCTGGAGAGTAAATCGGGCTCTGTTGCTGACTCGATAAATCTTCTTCTTCGGTGAGATCGAAATGGGTAGGCCCCTCCCTCATTCTCTGTGGTCCCCTATTTGCGGTTCTTGAAGACTTCCTCGAAGAAGACATCCTTCATTGTCGTTGAAAGATTCCTTTACTCACTTTCCCAAGAAAAGATGACAACTTTCTCGAAGATGAACACGAAGTAGAGACAGGATTGGGAGGAGAATGCCTTTTAGTGTTTTGAAGATTAGGTGAAAAAGAAAACTGTATATATTTAACTCAGTTTAAAAAGGAATGATCAATCGGCACAAGGAAAGTGAACAGACACCTCTTTTAAAAATCATTAATTGCCAAATAGAAGTTAATCCTTTTGACAAGACAATATTCCGTTTTTCACGGAAATTATAAATTAACTGAATGAAAGATCGTACCTTTTCGAGTTTAACTATAATAGCAACTTACAGTCTATAGCCATGAATGTCTGAGTCTGAGGGTTAGAGAGTCTGAGGGTTGGAGAGTCTCTAGACTTTAACTTCCTCAAGCTTCAAAATGTTGAGTCTGGAACGGATAAAATCGAATTGATTTTTCTCCAAAAGGCTTTGTGAATATATCCGCTAGTTGACTCTTTGAATCAACAAATTGAATCGAGATTTCTCCATTTTAAACCTGATCTCTAATGAAATGATGTCGAATCTCTATATGCTTTGCTCTTGAATGAAGGATTGGATTTTTAGTGAGATTGATTGCGCTGGTGTTGTCACATCTGATTTCTATGCATGAGTCTTCAATTTCAAAGTCTTGTAGCTGTTGTTTTATCCATAGAATTTGCGAATATCAACTTCCAAGAGCTACATACTCTGCTTCTGTTGTTGAGAGAGCCACAGTGTTTTGTTTCCTTGAAAACCAAGACACTGTTATGCTTCCAAGCAACTGGCAAGTTCCTGAGGTACTCTTTTTATCGACTCTGCAACCGGCCAGATCTGCGTCTAAATATCCCAGAAGATTAAAGTCTCCATTCTTAGGATACCAAAGACCGATGCTTGAAGATGAAGCAACGTAATACGTTTTGCAGCACTAAGATGAGATTCTCTAGGATCTGATTGAAACCTAGCACAGATGCAAACACTTAACAAAATGTCAGGTCTAGAAGTAGTAAGATAAAGAAGTGAACCAATGATGCTTCGTACAACTTTTGATCAACTTTCTTCCCTTCTTCATCTTTGTCTATCTTCAAAGAACTTGACATTGGTATATCGTCTTTTTGCAATTTTCCAATCCAAACCTTTTGACAAGATTATTAGCATATTTTTCTTGGTAAATAAAAGTTCATTACTTCAATTGCTTTACTTGAAGGCCAAGAAAGAATGTTAATTCTTCCATCATACTCATTTCAAACTCATCCTGCATAGACTTAGAAAACTTCTTGCACAGACTTTCATTAGAGGATCCAAAAATAATATCATCCACATATATTTGAAAAAGTAAAAAGCTTTTGTTTTCCTTTTTGATAGTTAAAGTAGTATCTACTTTACCTTTGACAAAACCATTATGTATTAAGAACTTACTTAGTCTATCGTACCAAGCTCGAGGTGCTTGCTTTAAACCATACAAGGCCTTTTTCAGTCTGAAGACTGAGTCTGGCTTCTTTGGGTCTTCAAACCCAGGTGGTTGTTCCATATAAACTTCCTCATGGATAAATCCATTTAGGAAGGCACTTTTGACGTCCATTTGGAATAACCTGAAATTTTTATAACAAGCAAACACAAGTAATAGTCGAATAGCTTCTAACCTTGCTACTGGAGCATACGTCTCATCATAGTCTATTCCTTCTTCTTGCGTATATCCTTTGGCCATGAGTCTTGCTTTGTTTCGTACGACTTTTCCTTTTTCATTCATCTTGTTTCTGAACACCCATTTGGCTCCAATAACAGTTTTACCTTTTGGTTTAGATGTCAATTCCCAGACATCATTAATGTTGAACTGTCTGAGCTCTTCTTGCATAGCTTCAATCCAGCTTTCATCAGATAAAGCTTCTTTTATGCTCTTTGGTTCAATTTCAGAAATGAGAGCCACAGCACTAGACTCTTCATGTCTTTTGGATCTAGTGCGAATTCCTTCATTAATTTCGCCGATAATGAGATTTTTGGGATGACTGGACTTATGCTTCCAGTTACTCGTTGATTTGTCTGGTTGATGATCTCTTTCTTTATGTGAATCTTCATGAATATCTTGATGCTGGTCTTCCAAAATTTGAGATGCTTCTTGAGTTGTAAGCTTTGGAGAGTTTGGAGCAGGTTCAGATTCTTCATAATGAGTTTGACTGGATTCATTTTGCGTAGAGTCTTGAAATTTGACATTCATTGACTCCTCCACAGACTGGCTCTTCTTGTTATAGACTCTGTAGGCTTTGCTTGATGTAGAATATCCAACTCGATCTGATCTTTCTTCAAACTTACCAACTCGATCTTTTGCATTTTTCAATATAAAGCATTTGCAACCGAACACATGAAAGTATGAAACAATGGGCTTCTTACCTTTGAATAACTCATAAGGGGTTTTCTCTAGAATAAGTCTTAGGAAGACTCTATTGATGATATAGCACGCCGATGAAACTTGACTTTAGCCCAAAATCGTGAAGAAATTTTACTTTCAATTAAAAGAGTTCTAGCCATTTCTTGAAGAGATCTATTCTTTCTTTCCACAACTCCATTTTGCTGAGGAGTATATGGAGAGGAGAACACATGCTTAAAGCCAGATTCATCACAAAATTTTGTAAAATCTTGATTTTCAAATTCACCTTCATGATCTGTTTTTATACTTGAGATAACATATCCTTTTTATTTTGAACCTTTTTAGTAAATTTTTCAAAATACGAGAAGGTTTCGGACTTACTTGCAAGGACATATACCCAAGTGAAGCGGGAGAAATCGTCCACAATTACTAGGCAATATTTCTTACCTCCAACGCTCTAGGTTCTGATTGGTCCGAAGAGATCCATATGCAGCAACTGTAGTACATGATTAGTAGATACATGATTTATTGGCTTAAATGAATTTCTTACCTGCTTTCCTAGAATACATGGTGTGCATGGATCGGACTTTTGGAATGGTAATTTGGGTAAACCTCGAACAAGCTGCTTTGATGAGACTTTGGCTAATTGCTTCATGTTGACATGACTAAGCTTTCTGTGCCATAAGCTTGCTTCGTCTTGGATTGAGATTAGGCATTGCGATTCATTTGGTTTCACATCCAGAAGATAAATATTTCCATGTCTTTGACCCATGAAAGACTGAGTAGAGTCTCTACTGGTTCCAGAACGTGTTCCTTCTTGAAAGAAGATCTTAAAACCAGTGTCACATAATGAGTCCTTCTACTAGGGAAACATTACTTATTGTAAGATTTCCAATTTTCACAGTTCCAAATCCCATAATACTTCATTTGTTGTTTCCTCCAAAGGAAACTTTTCCACCATTTACTTGAACAAGCTTTATGAAGCAATTTGAGTCTCCTGTCATGTGTCTTGAGCATCCATCCGTCAAGATACCGCTTTATCTTTTTCTTGACGGAGACCCGCATTTAAAAGAGAGTTTCAAGCTTTCTTTGGTACCCAAATTTTCTTGGGTCCTTTGGTGTTAGTAAGATAAACAAGTATTAGCCCATACTTTCTTAACAGGTTTCCAAACCATATGACACTCTTTTTCAAAGTGATCCGGACTATTGCACTTTGAACACACGAGGGTATTTCGACCTACGAGACTTTACAAAAACTTTTTTGAGATGATTTTTGTAAGCCTCTCTCGAGGGTATTTTCTTAATTATTTCTTTTACTTTAGGAAAATCAATCAAGGGAATTGTTTTCGCTGTCATGCCTAGACCAGACTTATTGAAGTAAGGTCTTTGAACCGAAAGAACTTTTTCAAGTTTTTCGGACCCTATCGAAAATTTCTTTGAAATATTTGATAAGTCAGTTTTTAAAAATGCATTTTCTTTCAAAAGATTATCTTCTTTTTCTTTAAGAGTAGAAACACTCAAGTCTAAACTTTTAACTCTTTCTTCTAAAACATTTTCCTTTTGTTTTAGAGCTGAGTTTTCCTTTTTAAGTTCGGAAATTCTTTTGAGAGAAGTGTTAAGACTAAGACACAATTCATCAATGTATTTAGAAACTTTGATAGGAATTTTAAAATCACTTACCTCAAATTCACTGTCTGAGTCTGAATGTGCCATCAGACATAGATTGGCATATTCATTATTACTTTCTTCACACTCGTATCACTCCAGGTTTTGGCTTTGAGAGCTTTTCGAAACTTTTCAGCTTTTCCTCTTTTCTTCTTCAGAAGAGGACAGTTGGGTCTCGATGTGTCCCTTTTTCTTACATTCGAAGCAAACTACGTCTCGTTTGGTTCCTCATCATCAACGCATTTGGTCTCATTGTCTTTGGAAACTTTGTTTCTTTGAGTTGAACCTTCTTCCTTTTCTATTCAGTTTCTCAATCTTCTTATCATGAGAGCAAGCTCCTCATCATCCATATCATCTTCAGAATCGTATCATCGAATCATCATTTGATTTTAATGCAATGGATTTCTTACCTCTTGGATCTTCGTCTTCATTAATTCGTACCACTTCATAAGACTCGAAGAGTTCCAATCATCTCGTCGATAGATAGTGGCATAATTCTTTGCGTCTCTCTTATTGAAGTCTTTATGTGATTCCAATCCTTGGAGAGTCCACGCAATAGCTTGTTTACCTTCATAGGATCAGAAATTTTCTGTCATTGATTCTCAAGACCATTGACGATATCTGTAAAACGGCTAAACATGTCAGTTATAGATTCTCCTGTTTTCATTTTGAAGGCTTCATATTAACCGAGGATAATGTTAATTCTGGTTTCCTTCACTTGATCTGTTCCTTCATAGGTGATATGTAATCTGTCCCAAACTTCTTTTGTTGTAACACAAGAAGATATTCTGTTATATTCAGTTGGTGACAAAGCACAATATAAAGAGTAAATTGCTTTTGCATCGAGTGCTTGTCGCTTGTTTATCTCTTCCTGACTCATTCCGCTGGTCTCAACAATTTCTTTCCCTCTTTCAGAGACTGATGCAGCTGTAGGAGTAATTCCTTTTTCTACAACGTCCCATTCTAGAGGATCCTTTGATCGTAGGAAAGCTTTCATCTTGTTCTTCCAGATGTTGTAATCCTTTCCATCAAAGTAGGGTGGTCTGGTATTGCTTTGCCCTTCCATCAGCCCTGGTGCTAGCATACTAGCCATGGATCTTTTACTCTGAAGTAAAACACTTCAAATAAAGTGAGTACACAGGCTTTGATACCAATTGATATAGCTAGTATAAGTACCTAGAGGGGGGTGAATAGGTATATAAAAGATTTTTCTCGATAATTGCACAATACTAGACAGTTGATAGATTTGACACAAACAATAATCAACGTAAGACTGAGAGAAGGAAAGAGAAAATTGAACACGCAGTTTATAGTGGTTCTGCTTATTTCAAGCCTACATCCACTCTTCTGCACTGACAGCCTATTGGCTGGATTCCACTATGAACAAAGAGATGTTACAGTGTTGATCTTCCTTGATTTCTCGGTGTAGATGATCTACCACACTCGCTCAAGGTCTCACTAAGTATAAACACTCTCTGTGTATACAATTTTGCTTAGAATGTATCGACTAATAATCGAGGTGCTTCAGACTTTAGAATTTCTCTATCGATCATGCACTAATGCAACTAGAACGTCTTCCTTTTATACTCATTTATGCCATCATACCCATTGGCACTTACCAAAGGAATTCCTCCAATATATCCATTGGACGGAATCAATTAAGAAGATCATTCGAGCTATTAAAGGAACATGATGATAGCCCATCAATCCTGTTCGCCCATACAATCAGGATCTTGGTTTCCAAGAATAGAACCTTCTAAGAATATTTCGTCGACCATCGGATTTTCAAACGATCTAGATTACGTATAAAAGAATCCGTTATTTTTATCCAGCCAATAGATTTTTTCCAGATGATGGGACTAAATCCTAGACCAAATACTTCGGCTCTGGATTGCCTTCGACACTGGATTAGAGAAACTATCAATGAGAATAGTCTTGAGTCTTGAGTCTTGAGTCTTGTGTCACGCCCCGAACCTCAAGCACACCAACATCCCACCATGGACATTCGAATGCGATATTCCCAGGTAGTGTCGTCGACCCCATTCATTTATTAATGCACAAGCGGAACGTATTACAAAACCCCTGACAATAAAATACGAGATAGAAAGGCAGGAAGCAAATTCACAACCAATCACTTACATAAATTGACGGAGTTACAAACGAAGGCCTACAGCCAAAAGTCTACAAAAGACTGGCTTTTAAAAATGAACTGTCCTACGACCTACAAGTCGGATACGTTCTCCAATCCTCCTAACTTCACCTCCACAACTCCTCAAGGCCAACCAAAGCTATCTGGCCGCTCTGTCCACTAGGGACCTGAAATTTTAATCCCACAACCGGGATGAGACGATGTCTCAGCAAGTTCAACCCCCTAAACCCCTATTAGAAAGAAAATACGCCCCAGGTGGCCTAGCCACATCACACAAAAGACTTACCTCGCATTAGCCTTCATCTGCAGGTTAGCACAGTTTATATAATTCAACCACGTACAATTATGATATCCAAACAACCATGGCACAATCACATCATTAGAACAATTCAACCACTTGGATCGTCTCGGCGATCAATCGACTTGGCCGATTACATGTCAATTCTAGTGAATCAATTACTACTTCCAATCTCGACCCTATAGGAAGGCTTAATAACCAGTGGCAATCACGGCCCCACTCGACACGACCTTTAATTAGGTAGTCCATCACGGCCTCACTGGGCACGACCTCTCATAGGTGGTCCATCTCGGCCTCATTGGGCATGACCTCTCATAGGTGGTCCATCACGGCCTCACTAGGCACGACCTCTAATAGGTGGTCAATCACGGCCTTACTAGGCACGACCTCTAATAGGTGGTCAATCACGGCCCCATTAGGCACGACCTCTCTTAGGTGGTTCATCGCGGCCCTATTAGGCACGACCTCTCGTAGGTGGTTCATCACGGCCTCACTAGGCATGACCTCCAATCGGTGGTTAATCACGGCCTCACTAGGCACGACCTCTAATAGGTGGTTAATCACGGCCAATCTCCCATCAATTCCCACACTTAGGGTTTTCTAAAGAATCCTCATAAATTGCAATCACACTCAATTCGCCACAACCAATCATCAATTTCAAATTCTACATGCACAGCAGCGATCAAGCACGAAATTCGAGAGAACAAGGTCCCGACAAAATTTTCGAAATTTAATAAATAATTGAATTTATTCCGAAAATTAATTAAATAATAATATCCATATTTTCGGCATCCACACCCAATTTATAATATCCAACCATCAATTTCAAAACCCGAACACACAGCAGCGATCGGCACGAAATTCTGAGCAACCGGGGTCAAAAAATAATTTTTCCGTTTTTTTTTAAATAATAATATTTTAATAATTTCGGAATATAATATAATATTATAAATTCCAGAATTTCGAAATATTTAAATAAATCAAAAATAAAACCTATTATGTGACATCAAGGTTTATTTTTAAATGAACTCTCTTAGCCTCTAATTAAACATGCTTTAAATCAAACAAACCTCTTAATCTAAGTCACAATTAAATAAACTAAACTAACCACCTAAGCTTAATTAACTTAAGCTAAGCACACCTAAAGCATAATTAACCCTCTAAGCGAGGTTTAGTGAGTTAAACTCACCGGATTAACGAGCCGAGCGGACCAAAACGACGAGGACGACGCGAGGATCGACTTTCCTCAAAGCGGGCCGAGCATCCGAGCTCGGGAAGGCGGCCGAAACGGGCCAAACATGGGCTGCCATACCCATTTTCTGCAGCTTCTGATCATGGGCGGAGTAGGGCTGATCCGAGCCTAATCGGGCGGAGGGACGGCAGAGGAGGACCGGCGGGGCTTGGACGAACCGGTGGGGAGGTCAACGACGGCGGCGAACGAGCTCCGGCAGCTCTTGCGCGAGCTGAACAGCAGCTCGGGACGACAAGCTGGGCGAAGCGGGCGGAGCGGCGCGCGGCCAGGCGCGGGCGAGCACGAGGCAGACGCCCGACGGCGGCGATGGGCGAACGGCGAGACCTCTGGCTGGCGTGCAGCTAGCTTCGACGCCTTCTCAGATCTGCTAGGTGTCGAACAGCCATCGAAGAAGGAGGAGAGAGGGCGACGGGTAGGCGAGCTGACCGGTGGAGTGGCGTGCGGGCGGCGCGGGGCTGCGGCGACGAGCGGACGAACAACCGGTCGAGCAAGGGGCTGCTACAATCAACTTCTTCCATGGCTAGGCGTGCGAAGAAGGAGAAGAAGATGGAGAGGAGGGGTTCGCACGGTTGGGAGGAAGAAGAGAGGGAGGAGAGAGAAGAAGGAGAGAGAGAGAGATGGGAACATTTTTCTTTAATCCCACAAAATGGCCCACCATGACCTAGGATGACATCACACTCCACTATCTCCCACAACCTCTTCCAATGGGTTCACTTCCATTTTCTGCCGGGGTCCAATTTTTGTACATCAAATTTCTTCAATTCTCATCAATTCTCTTTCAATTGAATCAAATTGAAGTCCGTAAAATTAATCCAATGTCACCACACTTCAATTCATATCTTCACTTGTCCATAAAACCAACTTAAGTCCCAAAAGCGCGACCAAAAGCGGCCTACTAATTTCTCGAGCCAAATTAGCCATTTCTTGATTATTTTGCTGAGAAGCTCGGCTTGCATGAAAAAATCTTCCAAAGATAAGTCAATGATCCTAAAATGATTTGTGACACACCCAGACTTCCAATTTTTGAATTCGATCTCAATTCCACGGTTAATTTCACTTTGGCACGATACTAGTGCGGCCCAACCTATCGGGTAGCCTTTAGAAATTTTCATGCATTCGACTTGTGGTTGATCATCTCAAGCCACAATGTACATCTTTGAAACATTGGCGACTTTCGGTTGTCGGGGTAATCCCAAGGTTTCAAATACGAACACAGGGTACCCAATCGATAGAAAAGTCGGTCCAGTGTCGATCGACAAGAATTATGCAATCCGGTGGAATCACCCACACTCAATTACATGCCTCTTTCGAGTCGACCTATCTCCGATCTTTAATCGATTTTTATTTGTGTCGTAATGACCCTTGCAGATTAGCTCGGTCGAAAGGTCGCTTCCTGGTCAAATTCTCGAGTCAGGTGCATTAGAAACTCTTAACGGCTTCACCCGATAGACTAGTTTTCACATGATGGCCGACTCAAGGAAAAGAACTATATGCGTGCCAACGAAATGCCCGTCTCAATTTATTGAAAATAGAATCGGAAAATCGGGATGTCACATCTTGAGTCTCGGTGATCGAAAGTCTTCGACTCTAAATAGAAGGTCTGCAAATATTCAGACTAGACTGATAGAAACATTTTGTCAGCTTCAAAATATTCTGGAAAGATTTCTCCAACAAATTTAAGCTCGACAAATTGTAATAGCAAAGAACTAAGAGGTTCAAACTTTGGAATTTTTCTTTCACGCACACACTCGATTAACTTGAGCGTCCTCCTTATATACTTCTCAATGCCATCATAACCATTGGCACTTTCCAAAGGAGTTCTTCCAATTTACCTGTTTGACAGATTCAATTTGGAAGATCTCAAGTTATTTAAAGAATGTGATGATAGCCCATTAATCATGTTTGCCCATACAATCTGGATCTAGGTCTCCACAAGTATAACATTCCAAGAATACTTCGCCATTCAACGGATCTAATTATTCAAGTTGATTTCAATAAGAATAATTGATCACGATATGCTATCTCCAGCTATGAGATATTTTTCAACCGTACGAATCAAATCCTTAAAAATAAACTTGTATCTAGATAAGTCTTCTTCATTTGATGAAACTTTTCTTCGTCGGTTTGGAAACTATCAATGAGGGCAGACTTTAAATCTTGAGTTTAGAGGTCTTCAGACTTTAACAATAGAGTTTGCAAGTCTTCAGACCAGAGTGATGGAAACGTTTTATCAACTTCAAAATAGATAAGGAAGTTTTCTCCAATAATCTCCCCCTTTTTTATGGTGACAAAACTTTCCATAGATTTGGACACTTTGACCGCAAAACAACACTTAAGCAAACCAAGATTTCTTATAAAAGATAATTAGAGATTAGGATAAGGATAGTAGGGATTCCGCAAACCACGTAAAAAACATGTTAGTCCCGTAAAAGCAACTATCTTTATCATAATCAATAATATAGCTTAAGTTACTTGCAAGCATCATTAATCCAAACCAGTCCAAATCATAACCACACCAAACAGAAGATAAAGTCCAAAAAAAAAAGTCATCAAATCTACATAAAACCTCTCCTCCTTTTTGTCAACAGCAAAAAGTAGAGAACAAACGAAAAAGCGTTGGTTGAAAATTGAGTCAAAATCATGGCTGTTTGGGAAGGCGAACAAGCTCGAATTCTCCCATAGAATGCATTGTCTTCTCAAGCCTTTCAAAACTCTGCTTCAATGACTAAAAATCTTCACCCTACACAATAGCCTGTACTTGAATCTTTAGGGCATTCAACTAGTCATGTAAAGACACTGAAGTGGCCTTAAAAGCATTCTTGAGATCCTGCATCTCAAATCCAATAGCATATTGCTGTTTTTTGACATCCAATAGGATTTCCAGCAGTCTCGAAAAGTTTGTTGTTTGAGCTGATGAAGAACTAGGACCAGCTGAGTCAATTTTGTGAATGCTAGTATGAGCACCTAAAGGGGGTGAATAGGTGCGAAAACAAACTTTTGCAAAGTACAATGTGAAACCTTAAGTTTGTCCTGAGTCTGTTTAACAGTAGATTTTAAAATAGAAACAATTAAATAAAATTATGAGTAAAGTAAAAGAGTTTAGGGAAGAGAATATGAACACAAGGTTTATAGTGGTTCAACTTAATCCAAGCCTACGTCTACTTTCCCGCACTGACAGCCCATCGGCTAGATTTCACAATGAATCAAAAGAGTCATTACAGTATTACGTTCTTAATTCCACAGTGTAGAGACTCTGCTACACTTCATCAAGGTTTCACAAATGTATAAACTCTCTTTTGGGTACAATTGAAGTGACAAAGAATAATGAGTTTCAAAAGTAATGACGCTAAAGTAAGAGCGGGTACTGTTCACGGAATTTTCTCTCTACTGGTTCGCGAGCAACTGTTCACCAGCTGGTTGAGGTGCTGATTCCCGGAGATGTAGCCATCGGAATGGGCTGATTTTTGGAGGGAAGATCCCTCTCACTCTCCCCTACATCTCCACCGAAGGAATTTGCAAAAGCTGTTCTCGATCAAGAGATATCCGCATTCAAAGTTCTGGTTCGTTTTCCAGACTCTGCACTGGTTTCCTGCTGTTTTATTCATCCATAGGGAGTTCCTCCGGTCGGAATGGAATGAAATTTGGAGGATAGCTTCATTTTATCCCCATCTTCCATCCCACCGAAGGATTTTGGCTGGGATGCTCTGAATCAAAAGTTATTCGAAACCCTAGCTCTGGTTCGTTTTCCAGATTTCTGCACTAGTTTTTCTTCTGGTTTTCTTCAATCCACGAGAGTTCCCCTGGTCGGAATGGACTGATTTTTGGAGGATATCCTCCTCTCACTATCAGCTTCCATCCCACCGAAGGAATTTGCCTGGGTCGTGCTAGAACTCCAGATCTGCTGTTTTTCCAGAAACCGTTCGCCTGTGCTGTCTTGGGAGGCTGGTGTTGGTTTTGGTGGTTCTGCTGGTTTGTTTGGCCCCATTTTTGGACAGGGAGGTCGTATTGGACTCCTCATCCAGCCCTCCGAACGGCGTCTGATTTCGTGGCCTACAACTACGGATTTCGTTGTTTCCATCGCCTCCTGCGAACTGCATCTGCTACTGCTGCAGCAACTGGAAACGAGTGTTCTGCTGGTTCTGGTCGTTCGTTTGGTCCCATCTTTGGACAGGGAGGTCGTATAGGTTACCAAATCCAGCCCTCCAAACGGCGTCTCATTCCGAGGCCCACAGCTTCGGATTTTCTCTTTTCCACGAGCTCCTGCGGACTGCTCCCGCGAACTGCTGCAGCAATCTGGAAAAGAGTGCTCCGCCGGTTCTGGTTGTTCTTTTGGCCCCATTTTTGGACAGGGAGGTCGTATAGGATCCCACATCCAGCCCTCCAAACGGCGTCTCATTCCGTGGTCCACAGCTTCGGATTTCCTTGTTTCCACGGACTCCTGCGGACTGCTCTCGTGAACTGCTGCAACAAGCTTCTGGAAAAGAGTGTTCCGTCGGCTCTGGTTGTTCGTTTGGCCCCATTTTTTGACAGGAAGGTCGTATAGGACCCTATATCCAGCCCTACGAACGGCGTCTTATTCCGTGGACTACAACTTCGGATTCACTTGTTTCGCGGGCTCCGTGGACCGCCGCGAACCGCTTCGGTTTTGCTGCTTTGTGCGGCGACTGGGTACCTGCATAGGGGTGCCGCCGACCTCAATCCGGTAAGTCCTCTCTGTTCAATGGTAATTTTACTTGTGAATGGGTTGTAAACAAGGTATTGGTGAGAATGTCTATCTCGCCACTGGGGATGGAATCAATTCGGAGTAGCCCGACCATTGGCTGGCGCCTCGGAAGGGCTTCCACTCCCTTATACCGGTGTTGAATCCTGTCAAAGCGGCCTAGTAAGGCATCGGCTTCCTCATCCGGACTGCGTAAATGAAGGACAAGCAAAGCAAACTCGAAAGAGATCGACACTCGCCCTCGTCGGTCGAGAGGACGGAGCCGATTTCGCTCAGCCTCCAAGCATCCGAGGCAACCTCCAGCTGGTCACCATGAAGCTCCGGTGCGTTCTTGGGCGAATGTGGCTCGATTGGCAGTGAAAGGTTCTGAATTGTCTTTTATTCCGCCCACTTTTGAGGAGGGTCAGGCTATTGTGAATCTCTCGGATGAAGCACTTGATGCCATGGACCCGAAGTGGCATGATTTCTTGGTTGGACATTTAGTTGTGAAAAGGAGGCTACCTTTCGGTTTGGTGGAGCAAGTTCTGAGGAAGACGTGGGGCTCCAAGATTGGAGAAATCTTCGCCGACGATCAAGGATTCCTCTTCCTTCAAATCCGGACCCGGTTTAGGAGGAAAATCCTTGAGGAGGGGCCGGTGACAATTGCTAGGGTGCCACTAATACTTCGGCAATGGAAGCCTCTCATGGACCTTAAGAGAGAAGACCAAGCCACCATTCCCATTTGGATCCGCTTGCGGAATTTGCCACTTGAGTTTTGGACGGTGTCGGCGATGAGTGCGATAGCAAGTGGGGCGGGGAAGCCGTTGTATGTTGATCAACGGACCGATCAAATGAAGATGCTCTCTTTCGCAAGAATTTGTGTTGAGATCACGGCCAAGCAAAAGAAAATCGAGACAGCTAAAGTCACCTTGAAGGGTGTTTCTCGGACCATTAACATTGAATATGAATGGTTCCCAATTGCATGTCCAGAGTGCAATACTTTCGGCCATAACCGCCATGCTCCCACTCGGAAAACCCCACGAGACACGCACGAATGCAAGACAAGTCGTCGGCCGGGCCAGCGGCCTTCGACTGCCCCCACTCAGCCGGCCATTCGTGCTCCTAATCCGCAAAGAACGGCCTCTCCTCCTCCAACAGTTATGCTGGAACAGGTTATGTGCAGGCCAGAAGTGGCTCCTGATCCGTCTCGACCGTAGATGCCTCCGTCCCACCTCTATCCGAGATAGAACCGGTTCAAAGATCGCCCTCACCGGATTCGAGCGGTGCACTCCCCGAAGATAGCTGTGACTCTCCTCAACCGACTCCAGCTCCGGTGCTAGAGCAAGATCAACCATGGAGAAAGGTGAAGAATAGAAGGAGGAGGAATAAAGGCGATAAGATAGGAGAGCCCTCTATCCCTGAGGTTGCCGTTCAGCCTTCTCGGGTCAGACCGCCGGTTGCGGCTCCCCCTTCTTCCGCTTCTACTCGTAAGAGCTCTAGAGGTGTCAGTGCTCCTCCTAAAATTGTCCTCTCTCTCATGGCAGGATCTCGACCTGCCCCTTCCCTGAAGAACCGTGGGAAGAGCTCGGTGGATGTCTCTTCTTCAGAAGATGATGATATCTCCTCCCCTGGATCGCCATCTCAGCCTCCTTGCGCAAAGAGCTACATCGCCGAGACAATCCAAGACAAAGTTGCCGGGCTTTAGCCCCGACCCGAGCCGATGGAGACCGTTGAGAAGTCTCGGGAGTTTTGCGCCGCAAGCTTCGTAAACCGAGGTAGGCCTTGCCGCCCTTCGCTCTTTGTTGCTTAGAGTAGATTGTACATAGCTTTAGATGTATTTCGGCTATTGGAATATTAGAGGACTACTAGATCCGTTGAGGAGAGCCGAGGTCCGTAGATGGGCTCTCTCTAGTGGCTTGTGCCTAGTTGGGTTATTGGAAACTAAGGTCCCGGATTATCTTTTTGGCCCTCTGTTGTCGAGTCTTTTACCGGGATGGACGTGGATTGCCAACTATGATTCTTCTCCCAGGGGCAGGGTGTGGATCGATTGGGACCCGTCATTGGTCGGCTTTGAGGTGATATCCTCCAATGATCAGGTTATTCATGGAAGAGTCAGACTATTTTCAACCGGTTCTTGTTGTTGTATTTCGGTCGTCTATGCTAAGAATTATTTTGTTTCTCGGAGGCCTCTATGGGTGGACTTGATCAGGATGAGTTCTTGTATTTTCGACCTACCATGGATGGTGGCGGGCGACTTCAACGCCCTAAGATACCCGTCTGACAGGCTAGGGGGTACTAATGCTTGGCCACCCTCTTTTGATGAATTTAATCAATGTCTCCGTCAGGCAGAGCTTGAGGATTTGAGATATGTTGGACTTAGATTTACTTGGTCGACCTCTTCAGGAGCTAATCGTAAAGCGAGGAAGATTGATCGGGTCCTAGTTAATGCTCTTTGGAGCTTGCATTTCTCTTACTCAGAAGCCTCCTTTTTACCATATGGTATTTCTGACCACTCTCCTATGGTGGTTAAGGTGATCCAAACCAGTTCTTGAAGAAAGCCCTTTAAATTCTTTGACTTCTAGATGGAACACCCTTCTTTTCAAGATATTCTCACTCGTGTGGGAGGCCCCAGGTGATGGAGTACCTATCTTTAGACTGGTTACCAAATTGAAAGTGCTCAAGGGGCGTTTGAAGCAACTGAATAGAGACTCTTTCTCTAACCTGTCTGAGAGTTTTGCTCAATCTAGAGAAGCTCTTAGACTAGCTCAAGTGGACCTTCAAGATAACCGGACAAACGTCCTCTTGGCGGAGCTAGAGAGAGGTCATCGTAGGACGTTCGTTGAGTTGAGGAGTCGGGGAGGAGGCCTTCTTCGGGCGAAATCCAGATCCAATGGCTCGAGAAGGGTGATAAAAACACTAAGTACTTCCATCACTCGTGACTACAAGGCAATTGAGGAATAGGATTATATCGGTTTTAGATAGGAATGGCAACCTTGTCTCCGAGCCGAGCCTTGTTCAGGATACTTTTGTCACTCACTTTAAGGAGTTGTTTGCATCACGAACCCCTCCTATTGGACCGTCTATGGGAGACCTCCAAGCCATTCGGCGTCCTCTCTCAGAGGATCAAATCTCTTCTCTTGGCCGCCCCTTTTCGGAGACGGAAATTAAGGACACTATTTTCTCGCTAGCGCGTGGAAAGGCCCCAGGGCCGGATTGGTTTGGTCTCGAATTCTTCAAGAGTAACTGGAATCTTGTTGGGCCTTTGACAGTTGAAGCAGTTAAAGATTTTTTTGTTACGGGGAGACTGTTAAGGGAGATTAATTCCACCATCCTTGTATTGATCTCTAAGATTCCTAATGCCACATCGGTAAATGATTATAGGCCCATTGCTTGTTGTAATACGATCTACAAATGTATTACCAAGGTTCTCGCTAATCGCATCGCCGCAGTGCTTCAGGATGTCATAAGCCCTTCTCAAAATGCGATCCTTAAGGGTCGACGGATCGTTGATAATATTCTCCCGGCCCAGGAACTATTCGCCGGTTTTCACCGCAGCCATATCTCCCCAAGTGTGCACTAAAGGTAGACTTCCGTAAAGCGTATGATACGGTAGATTGGGATTTCCTTGAATTGGTTCTTCATACCTTTCGGTTCCCGACCACTTTATTCGTCTTATCATGATATGCGTTCGTACTCCTATGTTTTCTATCTCTTTGAATGGGGATCTCCATGGATTTTCCCCTAGTAGTCGAGGCCTTCGACAGGGTGACCCCATGTCTCCTTATCTTTTCACCTTGGTTATGGAAGTGTTCTCAGGGATCATCACGTCTCGTGCGGAGCAACCGAGTTTCAACTTCTCTTGGAGGTGCAAGGCCACTCGCTTATCCCACCTCTTCTTTGCGGATGATGTTTTCCTCTTTTGCCGTGCGGATATGGCCTCCATCCTCCTTTTGAAGGATGGTTTAGATACATTCTCGGAATGGAGCGGACTCAAGTCGAACAACGGGAAAAGCGAGGTATTCCTTTCAGGTGGATCAGATGCATTGAGGAGTCAGATCAAGGATACCTTCAGTTTTGTGGAAGGAAAACTGCCGGTACGCTATCTAGGAGCGCCTATTATTTCCTCAAGGCTTAGCAAGGTGGATTGTGTAGCTCTAGTCGATCACATACTGGCTAGAGTGCAATCCTGGACCCATCGATTTCTCTCATTTGCAGGAGAGTTCGGCTCATAAGGTCGTTGCTCCATGCAATCCAAGCTTATTGGGCTAGTGTTTTCATTATTCCGATAGCGGTCCCCGGATCGTATTGAGCAGATTCTTAGGCAATTCTTATGGAAGGGGCCCAGCCTTGGTAGGGGAGGAGCTAAGGTTTCCTGGGAGGATGTTTGTCTCCCAAAGGAAGAAGGGGGTCTCGGGATTCGGAGTTTGCGAGAGTGCAACAAAGCGTCGATGCTAAAGCATATTTGGATCCTCTTCACGGACAAGGAGTCTCTTTGGTGCAAA
This sequence comes from Eucalyptus victrix, assembly GCA_016097545.1. Taxonomy (NCBI): domain Eukaryota; kingdom Viridiplantae; phylum Streptophyta; class Magnoliopsida; order Myrtales; family Myrtaceae; genus Eucalyptus; species Eucalyptus victrix. The sequence goes on from CM027844.1 coordinate 24,612,388, forward strand.
TGGATTCACTCCACTTTTCTGAAAAAGGCCAACTTCTGGGTGGCTAAGACGCCAAGATGCTACTCGTGGGCTTGGAAGAGGATCCTCCACCTGAGATCCGAATTCCGCCTCAACTTCCTCTGGAAAATTGGAGATGGCCAGGGGACATCCCTTTGGTATGACCATTGGCATCAGAGAGGTCCGCTGGATCTTATTTGTTCGGAGCGAGACTATCTCTAATTCGGGGTTACCCGGGTACGCAAAGTGGTTGCGAGACCTATTTTCTCCCAAGCAGTCGCCTTCGATCATTGATAGATTCCTGGAACCAGCCCCTTCCGATTCTCTCAGAGGTCCCGGATAAATTTTTGTGGAAGGATAATCCTTCTGGTGTATTCTCAATCGCCTCAGCTTGGCATATCTTAAGAAGAAAGAAGGACAGGGTTCTATGGTCATCCTTCATATGGAACAAGGCCATTTCTCCGAGATACCAATTTAATCTCTGGTTGATTACTAAAAATCGACTTCCTACACAAGCTTTTCTTATGTCTTGTGGGAGAATTGGGAATGAAGTTTGTGCCTTTTGCAAGCTCACTCCAGACTCTATCAATCACCTCTTCTTTGATTGCTGCATCACGGCTACCATAGCTTACTTTTGGGCGGCTAGGTACAACCTCCCGTGGAGAAATGGGACTTGGACAGAAAATCTTCAATGGGCGATGAGATTCCTCTCAGGTAAGGATTTCTATCATGCCATTGGTCGTTTTTCTTTTGGAGCTCTGTGCCATCTTATTTGGAAGTATAGAAACGACATCCTCTTTAGAGAGCATCCCGTTGTGGTTGCGGCTATCAAGAAACATCTTATTAAAGTTGTCAAAGATAAAGTCTTAACCTTCAAAAGTGTGGAAGATTGCTCGAGAAATAGGAGATTACAAAGGAATTGGGGCCTTGACCCGTCTATCTTCAACTCTCCTATGCCGCCCGCCTAAACCGCATTTCGTTACATTTGCGGGTTGTTTTTCTTGGCCCTGCGTGGCTTTTTGGTTAGTTTGCCTTTTAGTTAGTTGCCTCAGCCCTGCGTGGCTATTCCTTGGGCTTTCTGTTTTGCCCTTGCTTGAGTTAACCGTGTAGCGGTGTTTTGAGTCTGGCGCCCTTTCACTCGATAAGACGCTTTTGTCTTGTTGAGTGCAAGTTTTGTGGTGCCGGATCTTGTATATTTGTTGGTTCGAGCTCAATATATATCATTACCTTTTACCAAAAAAAAAAAAGAATAATGAGTTTCAGACTTTGGAATTTATCTATCGCACATACACTTGAATAACTGAAACATCTTCCTTATATACTCCTTAGTGCCTTCATACCCGTTGGCACTTTCCAAAGGAGCTCTTCCAATATATCCGTTGGATAGAATCAATTAGGGAGATCTCGAGTTATTTAAGGAATATGATAATAGCCCACCAATTTTGTGCGCCCATACAATTAAGATCTAGATTTCCATAAATAAAACCTTCAAAGTATGCTTCGCCATTCAACAGATCTAAATTACCCGAATTGAAATCAAAACGAATAATAGACTCTAAGATGCTATATACAGCTAAGAGATCTTCTTCTGTCGATAGAATCAAATCCTTAACGAAGTACTCAATTCTGGATAAGTCTTTTTTGACGGTTTAGAAACGGTCAATGAGGGTAGACTTTGAAACTAGAGTCTGGAGGTTCGGCGGTCTTCAGACTTTGATGAAAGAGTCTACACGTCTTCATATTAGACTTATGGAAATATTTTGTCAGCTTCAAAACAAATATGGAAGTTTTCTCCAATAATCTCCCATTTTTTTTTATGGTGACAAAACTTTCTTGCAGATTTGGATACTTTTGACCTGCAAGACAATACTCAAGAAAACATGGATATTTCACAAAAGATAATTGGCTTGGTAAAAATACCATTATATCTGCATCCATAGGAAATAAGAAAGGTAGTCCTGTAAATAAACAACTATCTTTGCCATGAAATACCAACATTGCTTAAGATACTGCAACAAACATTTAAATGATCAAATAATCCAAGTCCAAATCCAGTCACAACCAAACAATCAAACAAAAGTAAAAGTCAATCAAAAGTCAAGTTAAACAAGAGTCAATCAAATCTGCACCATCTCTCCCTTTGTCAACAGGAAAAAGGTAGAGACGAAAAGATAATGAAATTAGGATTGCTTTGGAACGCGAATAAGTTAGAAATCTCCCATTGACTAGACAATCCCTTCCAGATTTTTCAAATCCTCCTTTAGTTGGGCCACTTCTTCACCATTGGCATTTGCTTGAATTTGAAGAACAACGGCATGGATTTGATCATGTCTTGGAGAGGCCGCCCAAGGGGGTATTCCTCGAGTATGAGGACTTGAAGGGAGATGTTGTAGGACACCTAAAGAAGGTGGTCCGAGCTTGTCGTGTTTCCCTTCTCCCGGCAGGAAGAAGGAGGTGTCAATGAAGAGATAGCCAAAATGTGTAGCTCGAAGAACTTGAAGGGCTTGCAGGCCAATGAGAATGCAAATTACTCCCGATGATTTTCAAAAATGAGAACAGAAGCTTGTTCAAGAAAAGTGAGGTGCATGACTAGGTTAACCATCTCGCTCCTTCCTGCTGGGATTATAATGACAATCCAAAAATTATGGGATTACCGCAACATAACAAAACATTCTCCCTACCACCCCATGTGTTGGCAGCGTCGGCTTCGGGCTCCTTCCCCTAACACAAGGGAAGGTATTTGAATCCCAGCATCGTCACTAGTGGTCTTAAGTGCGGTGTCGTGGTAGTGGGTCTGCGCTACTACCGCTCCGGTTTACTCTCGTTTGGGCTATCGATTGTACAGGGTTCCAAGTCACAAAAAAAAAAAATATTCTCCCTTATTATGGGAAAAATTTTCCAAAAAGTTTTAAACCAATTGTACTTTTATTAATTTATTCATAAACCTTTTAATATTGCTATTGAATCCTAAACATTTTCATATGTTGTCAATTGAGTCCATTCGACTAATTTTTGTCAAAGTTTATTGACGTAGATACCAGTCATCGTACGTGACAAGGCATGTGCTAACATGGGCAACTTTAATAACATTTAAAAAAATATAATTTTTTTATTTTTTAAAGATTTTTATCTTTTATCTTTTTCTTTCTTCTTCCTTTTACCAATGGCCAGTTGGCCTTGTCTAAGCGAATGTCATCATCGCCCACCATAGGTGAGACCCGACTTGGTGAGGGTGAGCTTGGCAAAGGCAACACTTGGCGAGGCCGCCTTGGCCTAGGTGAGGGGGGGGGGTGCTTGGGGTAACCATCTCGCTCCTTCTTCCATGGTGGAACGTCTCAACTCAATAGCATCATCCAAGAAAAGATGAGCCCTTTTGGGTTGGATTTCAAAACATGCTCAACATTTTAGTTGCTTTCGACCTCTTCCTTCTCTAAGTATAAACAGAAATGAAGGAAAGCAAAATCGAATGGCTTTCGCAGTCAGCTTCTCTCGTCTTGCTTCTCCTCGTTACTTGTGTGGTGCAGAGAAAGAAAAAGAACAAATCCCAATTGAAATAAAGAAACCTCGACTCTCTCTGCGACAAAGACCAAACGAGTAGGGAAGAGAGGCTGATCTGTTGGAAGGCGTGATTCAAGAAATAGCTGAAACGTGTAGCTTGAGGAAGTTGAAGGATCCGGAGGTGAACAAATCTGGCAAATTCATGCCGAGCTTTGACAACAGAAGCTACTTTAGGAAAGGAGAGGTGGGTGACAGGGTTAACTACCCCAGTCCTCCAACGGCGGCGCGTCTACATAGCATCATAAAACAGAAGACGAGTCCATTTGGGTTGGAGTTCAAAACGTGCTAGTCGTCCTTCCCGTATTAATTTTCCAGTTCAGTTGGTTTTTGGTACCTTGAATATTAATAGTATTTTGCTTATGACTTTGGACTCAATCTTTCTTTATTTTCGATCTCCATGCAAATACTATAGTGTGTGGTAAAGATTCAATGAGTAATTGCACCGAGAGATCTCGATTTTTCTGTTGCTGAAAGAGGAAACATGTATCTAAATGAGATGCGAACAAGATAGAAGGTAAGCATTCTTTGTCTTTCTCTTTTGCATTGATTCTCAAAAGATCAGTTTACTCCAACATCTACGTTACAAGGGACGAGTTATTCTGGTGCATGATAGCTTAGAACCTCCAGCATTAGGTAATATGTGACCTCAAAGCACCCAAAAAACAGAAAAAATCATTATGATCCAACTTATCTGTCCTCTATTTGAAACTCTCTCCCTCAGCCATCAAAATCGACAGCCAACCATCTGGCATCTGCTCTCCCGTGCGCTCATCCAGAAAATAGATAACTGAGAAAAAAAAAATCAGAAAGACTTTATCGGTCATGATGGTAGCCTATATCCGCTAGTGCAAACTACTATAGTTTTACGCTTGATATAAGCATTCGAGGGCGCATTCTCTTTTCTCGTTCATTTAGCGGCACACGTTCAACAATTCTAAATATCATCCATAGAGATATGAAACACTTTTACCATTGCTTTTAACAAAAAGATCCAGCACACAATAACAAGCACCGGCAGCGACAAAACCAATAAAGCCTATTCCAATTTACGGGAAACCTTATATGGCAAACCCTGTTCCTGTGTCCACAAACCCTTGAGCTACAAAGATATTATTTGATCTAACCAACAGCAACAGGAGCAAATGATAATCCCCCTTTTGGTAATCCATGGCAACTATTTATTCTAACATGATGATTCATCAAGGACTGGAATATAAATTTTGAAATTTGTGGATTAGAAAGGGAGATTTAGTCACTAAATTGCGTAAGGAGGGATTGGTATGAATAATTAAAGAACCAACAAACAATTGGAAGTTCAATTTAATAAGCACAAACTGGAGCATTCTCCGGACCTCCAACAGAAATTAAAATGAACTTTAAAAGTTTAAGCAAATGTGACCATCAAACGGGTCTAGAATCTTGTTCTAGCGCTCCCAAAAGAACATGCAACATCGAAGTGGTCCCATCCGGCTTACTGACTTGCTAATTAAGTTAAACAATCCAGTGCTACCGTAGATTAACAAACAATCCGGTCCTAACATAGATTAACAATTCTTCTACTTTTGGATCCAATGTATGGCTATGGTCGCTTTTTGATATGGACCCACTAGGGGTGTGCAACTGGACTGGGTCAACCCGGTTCCTGGATCGGCCCACCCGAAAAACAGGATCGGGAACTGATTATGGTTGAAACCCGTCCAAGAACCGGTTCCAACAACTCAGACCCTGTTTGAACCGGTTCGGGAACCGGTTCCGAGGGAGTACCCACTTGGGAACCGGTTCAACTAGACCGGTTTGGGAACCAGTTGGAGAACTAGTTAAGCCACCCCCAAAAAACAAAACTCGTAACCCTAATTTCTATCTTTACCTCTCTCTCTCACGAGTCTCACCCCCTTCGCGAAGCTGCTACTGCTTCTCCGCCTGAGCCCCGTCCTTCACGAAGCTACTGCTGCGTCTCCGCCTAAGCCCCGTCCCTTCACGAAGCTGTTGCTGCTTCTCCGCCTGAGCCCCGTCCTTCACGAAGCTGGGAGCCACTGCCAGAAGCCGAGCCCCTGCTTATGCCCGTCCTCAGCCCGTCCGTCCGAGCCCCCTGCTCACCCACGAATTCTGCAGCCAAGCCCTTGCTTCTGCCCTGTAGCAACTCCAACATCGCTCGCCCGCCTTCTGTCCTCACCCACGAGATCTGCTTTTGTCCTTAGCATTGCCCACCCGCCCGTCTTTTGTCCACAACCTGTAGTCGAGACTCCTCCACCAATGCTTGCACCTGCAGTCGCACCTCTGCTCGCCCGTGCCTCCCTCTGCCCGAGCACTGATCCCGGTTCCATTCGACGCCGCCTCTGCCGCTCTTGTCACATCCCTTGCACTCGCACCACCACCTCACGGTAACAACTTGACTAAGCTGAGCAAGTTCAATGTTTCCTTTAATCCATTGATATCTGGCATGATCCCCACGATAGGGCAGTTAGATACGTTTGAGATAGAGTCCTTCCTCGGCAACCCTTTGTTGGTCCTTCAATCTTTCCCTAATCGAACACTCCATCCACCGCCAAATCACACGAGATTAGGCCAAAAGAAGCCTCCAAAGTTTAGGGTACTTTTGGTACTCTTTACTCTAGTTATTGCTGATATAGCTAGTATAAGTACCTAGAGGGGGTGAATAGGTATATAAAATATTTTTCTCGATAATTCCACAATACTAGACAGTTGATAGATTTGAGACAAACAATAATCAACGTAAGATTGAGAGAAGGAAAGAGAAAATTAAACACGCGGATTATAGTGGTTCGGCTTATTTCAAGCCTACGTCCACTCTTCTGCACTGACAACCTATTGGCTGGATTCCACTATGAACAAAGAGATGTTACAGCGTTGATCTTCCTTGATTTCTCGGTGTAGATGATCTACCACACTCGCTCAAGGTCTCACTAAGTATAAACAATCTCTGTGCATACAATTTCGCTTAGAATGAATCGACTAATAATCGAGGTGCTTCAGACTCTAGAATTTCTCTATCGATCATATTCTAAAGTAACTAGAACGACTTTCTTTTATACTCTTTTATGCCATCATACCCGTTGGCACTTACCAAAGGAATTCCTCCAATCTACCCGTTGGACGGAATCAATTAAGAAGATCATTCGAGCTATTAAAGGAACTCCGACGATAGCCCATCAATCCCGTTTCGCCCATACAATCGGATCTTGGTTTCCAAGAATAGAACATTCTAAGAATATTTCGTCGACCATCGAATCTTCAAATGATCTAGATTACGTATAAAAGAATCCGTTATTTTCCTTATCCAGCCAAGAGATCTTCTCCAGAGGATAGGATTAAATCCTCAACCATATACTTTGGCTCTGGATTTCCTTCGTCACTGGATCAGAAAAACTGTCAATGAGAATAGTCTTGAGTCTTTGAGTCTTGAGTCTGGTGATCAGAAAGTCTTCAGACTCTAAACAAAAGGTCTGCGAATATCCAGACTAGACTGATAGAAACGTTTTGTCAGCTTCAAAATATTCTGGAAAGATTTCTCCAACAATCTCTCCCTTTTTGATGGTGACAAAACTTTCCCGTAGATTTGAACAACTTTGACTCGCAAAAACATTTCTCAAGTAATATGGCTATCTCATAAAGATTAATAAAATAATCGACTCGCATCCACAGAAAATTGGTTAGTCTTTCATGAGTAATACCATACAACAATATTTGATATAAATGCAAACAAGTCAAGCATCAAAATCTACACCTAATTCAGTCAAATTCAAGTTCACACCCAAGTTCACTCAAGTCATAAAAAAACATATTCAACCACAAAAACAAATTTAAAGTCAAATTTTGAAGTTAAGTTCAAATTGCAATTCTCCCCCTTTTTGTCATCATTAAAAAAGGTGAGAAAAGAGTCAGGTCTGCTTGGGAATGCGCACGATCTAGAAATCTCCCATCGACTGGACTATGCCTTCTAACCTCTTCAAGTCTTCCCTTAGATGAGCTACCTCCTCTCCTTTGGCATTGGCTTGAATTTGTAGAGCGAGGTCTTTCATTTTGTCCTCTAGGGTAACCGAAGATGCTTGTCCAACATTCTTCATGACTTGAATTTCACAGTCCAGAGCATAGATTTGGCCCCGCATTTCCAGAAGAACATCAAGAATACAATGAAAATCTGCTGAATTGTCCGTCTGTGTGCTTGCATTTGCTTTCTCGGATGGAGTGAATGCAGACAATGGAGCTTTTGTATAATTTTGCAGATTTGGAGTTGACGTATCATGTCTTTCTTCAGGTAATTGAGAAGCCTGAAACTCTTCTGGATCTGCTGGTGATTGTCTTAGACCTTCACTATTAGCAGCACGAGGTGTGGACCTTCCTTGCTCGCCATCTCCCCCTGTCTCTAGAACCTCAAATGGGGAAGAGTGATGATCATGCTCTTCTGCATCTTGATTCCCCTTCTCTCCAGCTTCAGCTGCAGACTTTTCTTTCTCTTATTCTCCTTCTTCTTCAGCTTCTTTCTCCTTCTCTCGCTGCTCTTCTTCTTCTCTGTTCTTGGTTTGCTCCTCTTCTTCTCTCTGTTCTTCTACTTCTTTCCCTTTCTTCTGATGTTCTGTTGATTCCGGTACAGAATGTCTGGTCCTTATCAAGGCAGAGATTGTGAGATCTTCCTCTTCATCTTCATCCTCCGAGATGAGAGTTCTTCTCTTTGAGGATGGGGCACCAATGGCCTCCTTCCCTTTTCTCTTTGAAGCAGAAGGTATTGGAATCTTCACTCTGAATTTCTCCATTGGTTTGGAAAGCTCTTTTAGACGCATCTTCGTCAGCATCTTCTAACCTACCACCATTTTATCGCATGGTCAAACACAAAGAGTATGTGGCGGTTCAATATTCAAGTGTCTGAAGATCTTGATCACCAGACTTGGGTTAGGCAATTGGCTTTTGTCCTTTGCCATTGCTCCGTACATGTGAAAGAGAATGGTGTGAGGGAGAGAGAACTTCTTCCCTGAGTTGATTGTGTACATCAATTTTGCCTCGGAATTAGACACATCAGTCTTTGATGTAGACTTAGGCCTGATGCAATTGATCACAATTTTGTGAAGCACGATATTGATGGCACGCATCCTTGAATAGATGATTCTTCCCTCTGTATCTCTATCTTTGACAAGCTCCAATGAGGCACGAGCAATTGAGACTTTGATTGGTTGATAGCGTCCTCGTTCAACTCCAATTATGTCAGCCAACATGTCCATGTCTATCACATAGTCTTAGTCTCGAACACTGAATGATATTCTATTCGCATCTAAAAAGCTGAGATTTGAATAAAAGTACGCTGTGAATTGCGCATAACCGTCTGTGGTATCGGTGCAAAATTGCTCAAGTTGAAGCAGATTGAACTTCTCCCTTAAGTTCACATTAATGGCATCCAAGAAATCGAAATCAACACTCCTAGGGTTTATCACCCCTCGTTTTAGCAGTCTGAAGAATAGATTTTCTTGTTCCTTCAATTTAAACAACTCCATTCTTTTTCCCTTCACCCTTGCAGCAACACCCATTCTAGGTTGAAAATCACTGAACATTTTATCATCATCATTCCCGTCAGTCGAATTTGGTCTCGATATACGAGGGTCACTTGGAATGTTCGCAAGTGCTTCCTCAGCCTTTCCCTTGGGAGCAATTCCCAAATCCTCCATTCGTCCCAGAAAGATATACTCATTCCCATAATTCTTATCTTTAAGAAAATCATCCACGTAGTTCAACGGAGTCCCAGTGCTTTTCAACACACAACAGAGTTTGTAAATAAAAGAGGGTTTTTGGACTCTTACAGGGTCTGCGTCCTCGATTATTTCTTCCTCCGGTTGATGACCCGCACCTTGTGGGGTAGATGGTGTTGAGTGACGTGGTGGAGAGTGAATCAGGCTCTGTTGCTGACTCGATAAATCTTCTTCTTCGGTGAGATCGAAATGGGTAGGTCCCTCCTTCATTCTCTGTGGTCCCCTGTTCGCGATTCTTGAAGACTTTCTCGAAGAAGACATCCTTCCTTGTCGTTGAAAGATTCATTTACTCGCTTTCCCAAGAAAAGATGACAACTTTCTCGAAGATGAACACGAAGTAGAGACAGGATTGTGAGGAGAATGCCTTTTAGGGTTTTGAAGATTGGGCGAAAAAGAAAACTGTATATAACTCAGTTTAAAAAGGAAAGATCAATCGGCACAAGGAAAGTGAACAGACACCTCTTTTTAAAATCATTAACTGCCAAATAGAAGTTAATCCTTTTGAAAAGACAAGATTTCGTTTTTCACGGAAATTATAAATTAACTGAACGAAAGATCGTACCTTTTCGAGTTTAGATATAATAACAACTTACAGTCTATAGCCATGAATGTCTGAGTCTGAGGATTTAGAGTCTAAAGGTTGGAGAGTCTCTAGACTTTAACTTCTTCAAGCTTCAAAATGTTGAGTCTGGAACAGATAAAATCGAATTGATTTTTCTCTAAAGGCTTTGTGAATATATCCGCTAGTTGACTTTTTGAATTAACAAATTGAATCGAGATTTCTCCATTTTGAACATGATCTCTAATAAAATGATGTCAAATCTCTACATGCTTTGCTCTTGAATGAAGGATTGGATTTTTAGTGAGATTGATTACGCTGGTGTTGTCACATCTGATTTCTGTGCATGAGTTCTGCTTCTGTTGTTGAGAGAGCCATAGTGCTTTGTTTCCTTGAAAATCAAGACACTGTCCTGCTTCCAAGCAACTGGCAAGTTCCTGAAGTACTCTTTCTATCAACTCTGCAACCGGCCAGATCTGCGTCTGAATATCCCAGAAGATTAAAGTCTCCCTTCTTAGGATACCATAGACCGATGCTTGAAGATGAAGCAACGTATTCAATAATACGTTTTGCAGCACTGAGATGGGATTCTCTATGATCTGATTGAAACCTAGCACAGAAGCAAACACTCAACAAAATGTCAGGTCTAGAAGCAGTACGATAAAGAAGTGAACCAATGATGCTCATGTACAGCTTTTGATCAACTTTCTTCCCTTCTTCATCTTTGTCTATCTTCAAAGAACTTGACATTGGTATATCAGTCTTTTTGCAATTTTCCAATCCAAACCTTTTGACGAGATCATTAGCATATTTTTCTTGATAAATGAAAGTTCCTTCCTTCAATTGCTTTACTTGAAGACCAAGAAAGAATGTTAATTCTCCCATCATACTTATTTCAAACTCATCATGCATAGACTTAGGAAATTTATTGCATAGACTTTCATTAGAGGATCCAAAAATAATATCATCCACATATATTTGAACAAGTAAAAAACTTTTGTTTTCCTTTTTGATAAATAAAGTAGTATCTACTTTACCTTTGACAAAACCATTCTGTATTAAGAACTTACTTAGTCTATCGTACCAAGCTCGAGGTGCTTGCTTTAAACCATACAAGGCCTTTTCGCCGAAGATCGAGTCTGGCTTCTTTGGGTCTTCAAACCCAGGTGGTTGTTCCACATAAACTTCCTCATAAATAAATCCATTTAAGAAGGCACTTTTGACGTCCATTTGGAATAACCTGAAATTTTTATAACAAGCAAACGCAAGTAATAGTCGAATTGCTTCTAACCTTGCTACTGGAGCGTAAGTCTCATCATAGTCTATTCCTTCTTCTTGCGTATATCTTTTGGCCACGAGTCTTGCTTTATTTCGTACGACTTTTCCTTTTTCATTCATCTTGTTTTTGAACACCCATTTGGCTCCAATAACAGTTTTACCTTTTGGTTTAGATGTCAATTCCCAGACATCATTAATGTTGAACTGTCTGAACTCTTCTTGCATAGCTTCAATCCAGTTTTCATCAGATAAAGCTTCTTCTATACTTTTTGGTTCAATTTCAGAAATGAGAGCCACAGCATTAGACTCTTCATATCTTTTGGATATGGTGCGAATTCCTTCATTAATTTCGCCGATAATGAGATCTTTGGGATGACTGGACTTATACTTCCAGTTATTGGTTGATTTGTCTGGTTGATGATCTCTTTCTTTATTTAAATCTTCATGAACAGCTTGATGCTAGTCTTCCAGAGTCTGAGATGCTTCTTGAGTTGTAAGCTTTGGAAGGTCTGGAGTAGGTTCAGACTCTTCATATTGAGTCTAACTAGATTCATCTTGCGTAGAGTCTTGAAATTTGATATTCATTGACTCCTCCTGATCGGCTCTTCTTGTTATAGACTCGTAGGCTTTTCTTGATGTAGAATATCCAAGGAAGATGCCTTCATCGATCTTTCTTCAAACTTACCAACTCGATCTTTTGCATTTTTCAATATAAAGCGGTTAACCGAACACATGAAAGTATGAAACAATAGGCTTCTTACCTTTGAATAACTCATAAGGGGTTTTCTCTAGAATAGGTCTTAGGAAGACTCTATTGATGATATAACATGTTGTTGAAACAGCTTTAGTCCAAAATCATGAAGAAATTTTACCTTCAATTAAAAGAGTTCTAGCCATTTCTTAAAGAGATCTATTCTTTCTTTCCACAACTCCATTTTGCTGAGGAGTATATGGAGAGGAGAACACAAACTTAAAGCCAGATTCATCACACAATTTTGTAAAATCTTGATTTTCAAATTCACCTCCATGATCTGTTCTTATACTTGAGATAACACATCATTTTTCATTTTGAACATTTTTAGCAAATTTTTCAAAATACGAGAAGGTTTCTGACTTACTTGCAAGGAAATATACCCAAGTAAAGCGGGAGTAATTGTCCATAATTACTAGACAATATTTCTTACCTCCAATGCTCTAGGTTTTGGTTGGTCCAAAGAGATTCATATGCAGCAACTGTAGTACATGATTAGTAGAGACATGATTTATTGGCTTAAATGAATTTCTTACCTGCTTTCCCAGAATACATGGTGTGCATGGATCAGACTTTTGGAATAGTAATTTGGGTAGACCTCGAACAAGTTGCTTTGATGAGATTTTGGCTAATTGCTTCATGTTGACATGACCAAGCTTTCTGTGCCATAAGCTTGCTTTGTCTTGGATTGAGATTAGGCATTGCGATTTATTCGGTTTCACATCCAGAAGATAGATATTTCCATGTCTTCGACCCATGAAAGACTGAGTAGAGTTTCTGCTGGTTCCAGAACATGTTCCTTCTTGAAAGAAGATCTTAAAACCAGTGTCACACAATTGACTAATGCTGAGAAGATTGTAATTGAGTTCTTCCACTAGGGAAACATTACTTGTTGTGAGATTTCCAATTTTCACAGTTCCAAATCCCACAATACTTCCTTTGTTGTTTCCTCCAAAGGAAACTTTTCCACTATTTACTTGAACAAGCTTTATGAAACAATTTGAGTCTCCTGTCATGTGTCTTGAGCATCCGCTGTCAAGATACCACTTTACCTTTTTTCTTGATGGAGACCTGTATTTAAAAGAGAGTCTCAAGCTTTCTTTGGTACCCAAATTTTCTTGGGTCCTTTGGTGTTAGTAAGATAAACAAAGTATTAGCCCATACTTTCTTAACTGGTTTCCAAACCATAGGACACTCTTTTTCAAAGTGATCGGGTTGTTGCACTTTGAACACCTGAGGGTATTTCGACCTACGAGACTTTACAAAAACTTTTTTGAAATGATTTTTGTAAGCCTCTCTCGAGGGTCTTTTCTTAATTCTTTCTTTTACTTTAGGAAAATCAATCAAGGGAATTGTTTTTGCTGTCATGCCTAAATCAGACTTATTGAAGTAAGGTCTTTGAACTGAAAGAACTTTTTCAAGTTTTTCGGACCCTATCGAAAATTTCTTTGAAATATTTGATAAGTCATTTTTTAAAAAAGCATTTTCTTTCAAAAGATTATCTTCTTTTTCTTTAAGAGTAGAAACATTCAAGTCTAAACTTTTAACTCTTTCCTCTAAGATATTTTCCTTTAGTTTTAGAGCTGAGTTTTCCTTTTTAAGTTCGGAAATTCTTTTTAGAGAAGTCTTAAGACTAAAACACAGTTCATCAATGTATTCAGAGACTTTGACAGGAATTTTAAAATCACTTACCTCAAATTTATTGTCTGAGTCTGATCTAGAATCTGAGTCTGAGTCTAAATGTGCCATCAGACATAGGTTGGCATATTCATTATCACTTTCTTCACAATCTGTATCACTCCAGGTTTCAGCTTTGAGAGCTTTTCGAAACTTTTCAGCTTTTCCTCTTTTCTTCTTCAGAAGAGGACAGTTCGGTATGATGTGTCGATTTTTCTTACATTCGAAGTAGACTATATCTCTATTTGGTTTCTCATCATCAACAGACTTGGTCTGCTGTCTTTGGAAACTTTGTTTCTTTGAGTTGAACCTTCTTCCTTTTCTATTCAGTTTTCTGAATCTTCTTATCATGAGAGCAAGCTCCTCATCGTCCATATCATCTTTAGAATCTGTATCATCATAATCATCATTTGATTTTAATGCAATGGATTTCTTACCTCTTGGATCTTCGTCTTCATTAATTCGTTCCACTTCATAAGACTGAAGAGTTCCAATCAACTCGTCTATAGATAGTGGCATAATTCTTTGCATCTCTCTTATTGAAGTCTTTATGTGATTCCAATCCTTGGAGAGTCCACGCAATAGCTTGTTTACCTTCATAGGATCAGAAATTTTCTGTCCTTGATTCTCAAGACCATTGACGATATCTGTAAAACGGCTAAACATGTCAGTTATAGATTCTCCTGGTTTCATTTTGAATGCTTCATATTGACCGAGGAGAATGTTAATTCTAGTTTCCTTCACTCGATCTGTTCCTTCATAGGTGATATGTAATCTGTCCCAAACTTCTTTTGCTGTAACACAAGAAGATATTCTGTTATATTCAGTTGGTGACAAAGCACAATATAAAGAGTAAATTGCTTTTGCATCGAGTGCTTGTCTCTTGTTTATCTTTTCCCGAGTCATTCCGCTGGTCTCAACAATTTCTTTCCCTCTTTCAGAGACTGATGCAGTTGTAGGAGTAATTCCTTTTTCTACAACGTCCCATTCCAGAGGATCTTTTGATCGCAAGAAAGCTTTCATCTTGTTTTTCCAAATGTTGTAATTATTTCCATCAAAGTAGGGTGGTCTAGTATTGCTTTGTCTTTCCATCAGCCCTAGTGTTAGCATACTAGCCATGGATCTTTTACTCTGAAGTAAAACATTTCAAATAAAGTGAGTACACGAGCTTTGATACCAATTGATATAGCTAGTATAAGTACCTAGAGGGGGGTGAATAGGTATATAAAAGATTTTTCTCGATAATTGCACAATACTAGACAGTTGATAGATTTGAGACAAACAATAATCGACGTAAGACTAAGAGAAGGAAAGAGAAAATTAAACACGTGGATTATAGTGGTTCGGCTTATTTCAAGCCTACGTCCACTCTTCTGCACTGACAGCCTATTGGCTGGATTCCACTATGAACAAAGAGATGTTATAGCGTTGATCTTCCTTGATTTCTCGGTGTAGATGATCTACCACACTCGTTCAATGTCTCACTAAGTATAAACACTCTCTGTGTATACAATTTCGCTTAGAATGAATCGACTAATAATCGAGGTGCTTCAGACTCTAGAATTTCTCTATCGATCATATTCTAAAGTAACTAGAACGACTTTCTTTTATACTCCTTTATGCCATCATACCCGTTGGCACTTACCAAAGGAATTCCTCCAATCTACTCGTTGGACGGAATCAATTAAGAAGATCATTCGAGCTATTAAAGGAACTTGACGATAGCCCATCAATCCTGTTCGCCCATACAATCAAGATCTTGGTTTCCAAGAATAGAACATTCCAAGAATATTTCGTCGATCATCGGATCTTCAAACGATCTAGATTACGTATAAAAGAATCCGTTATTTTCTTTATCCAGCCAAGAGATCTTCTCCAGAGGATAGGATTAAATCCTCAACCATATACTTCGGCTTTGGATTTCCTTTGTCATTGGATTAGAAACCGTCAATGAGAATAGTCTTGAGTCTTGAGTCTTGAGTTTGGTGATCAGAAAGTCTTCAGACTCTAAACAGAAGGTCTGCGAATATCCAGACTAGACTAATAGAAACGTTTTGTCAGCTTCAAAATATTCTGGAAAGATTTCTCCAACAGTTGCTTTCTTATCATTTAGGATCTTATCATTCATACTTTTCTCGTCCGTCAAGAGCCCGCTTGACTTACCTGAGTACCTAGTAGAAGAAATAAAGTCTTCACTAGGTATTGTTCAGAAGCATTTAGATAAAATTATTCTTGGAGCATGCATCATATTGCATACCTCTTTTTAGTCCAGATACTTTGATTTTGGGGGCAGGATAGTAACGATGTTCTAAACATAACATGCATTTGGACCTAGGATAGCGACAATCTCAGTATCACCAAATCTGAAGCTGAGAATATATGTGCTGCACACATGGGTTGGTGTGACAATCCCCCTTATTTTAGCCCCCGAGGTACTTTTTTTAGACTAAGGTAATGACTTGGCAGGTTTGACATACTAGCATATTCAACATAATACTTCTATAGCAAGTTCTACTTTTAAATTGTTTGTGTGCAAGAATTTTTGCATCTAATATGTATACTTCATTACATTATCTGCAGGTACATATCCTCAGCAATATAACATTTTTCTCAAGAATCTTGGAGAGACAAGTTCTACTCTCTTTCTTTTCCTTTTCTAGTGATGTTATGAGGTACAAATTATTTGCTACAACAGTGGATGTGCTTATGTTGATCGATATGAGTGTTGAACGCTTTATTTTAAATATGAGTGTTGTACATCAATTTTTGCAAAACATGTTCCAATATAAACATGGTTGATCCTGTTCCCGGACCGGAAAAACAGGGTAGGTCGGGAACAAGGTCCAAAAAAAGAGAACCGGTTATAACAGGGTCAAGAACGGGGTCCAGGTCTAGACCATACCCATCCTAGACCTGATCACCCCTAGGACCCACCCGTGGAAGGTGCCCACATTTTATGCACTTCTACTTGGAGTCTGAGAGAAGGCTTTAATGCACCAACTGTGTAGTCCCCTTGCAAAGACATGAAGTTGTAGTACTAGTTGGCTTTTAATCGTCCTGTCCTAACCACTATTTAGCTTTTTGACAGGTGATGGATCCCTATACTAGTCTTGGCGACATCGAGACCCATGCAAAGATCAACCGAGCTGTGGCAATCATGCTCAAGGTCCATCCAATTACAATGAAATGTCTATGTGTTTTGATTTTGTTGCCTGATATTACTATAGAATCGGGAAAGAAGATATCGTGAATGTCGAAGATATAAATTTGGAGCATAATGCAGATTTTATTGGTTGGATTGATGCAAAAATCACTCAATCACCAAAGATTGTGTTAAAAAATCTTCTATGGAGCAATGTCAAAGAAAAAATTGTTCCATGAAGGCTGAAGTTGATAGGGCTAGTAAGGACACCTAGAGGAAGGTGGATAGGGGGTGAATAGGTGTTAAAAGAAGTTTTGCAAGACTTAATAAATTAACTCGTCTTTTGAGGATAATAGACTGAAGATGTAAACGACTGTAAACAGTTATATAAAGCTACGAATTAAAGTAAAGAGTTAAGGTAAAGAGAATTGAAACTCAAAGTTTATAGTGGTTCGACTTAAACCAAGCCTACGTCTACTCTCCCGCGCTGACAACTCACTAGCTGGATTTCACTAAGAATCAAAAGAGATTTTACAGTCTCACATCCTTGATTCCGCATAAACTTTACTACACTTCCTCAAGGTCTCACAAGTGTTTGATCCCTCTTTTGAGTACAACTTAAGCTCAATAATTAAAATAGAAAAGAACTAGGAATTTTTCTTTGACACACACACTCGAATAATTTGAGCGTCTTCCTTATATACTCCTCCATGCCTTTCTAACTGTTGACACCTTCCAAAAGAGTTTTTCCAATCCACTCGTTGGACAAAATCAATCAAGGAAATTTTGAGTTATTTAAGGAATGTGATGATAGTCCATCAATTCTACTCGACAATACAATCAGGATCTAGGTTTTCATAAGTAAAACCTTCCAAGTATACTTCGCCAATCAACAGATCTGATTATCCTAATTAATTTCAATAAGAATAATTAATCACGAGATGCTATATCTAGCCGTAAGATCTTCTTCAACCGTACAAATGAAATCCTTAAAGATAAACTTGCATTTGAGTAAGTTTTCTCTTCGTCGGTCTAGAAATTGTCAGTGAGGGTAGACTTTAAATCTTGAGTCTAGAGGTCTTCAGACTTTGACGATAAAGTCTGCAAGTCTTTTAGACTATATTGACGGAAACGTTTTGTCAACTTCAAAATAATAAAAGAGTTTTCTTCAACAATCTCCTCATTTTTTATGGCGACAAGACTTTTCCGCAGATTTGAAAACTTTTGTCCTACAAAATAGCACTTAAGCAAAACAATATATCTCATAAAAGATAAGTAGATTAGGACATGGATAGTAACAATTCTGCAATCACAGAAAACATGTTAGTCTTGCAAAATAACTCCCATTCCATAATCATTATCACGGCCTAAGTTACTGCAAGCATCAAAAGGTCAAATCAAACAGTCCAAAGTCAAAAAGTCCAATCCACAACCAAACAAAAGATAAAAGTTATCCAAACCAAAGTCAAATCTTCATCAAACTTCTCTCCATTTTTGTCGACAGTAAAAAGTGGAGAACAAATAAAAAGATTTATTTGAAAATAGTGGGGTAGAGTCAAGGCTATTTTGGCAGGCAAACAAGCTGGAATTCTCCCATAGAATTCATTGTCTTCTCAATATTTGCTATAGTCTCCTTCAGCGGCTGTAAATTTTCACCCTTTACATTAGTTTGTACTTGAGTCTTCAAGGCGAGTAACTGCTCTTGCAATGACATTGAAGTAGTCAAGAAATCATTTTTGAGATCTTTTATCTCATAGTTCAAACTATATTGACCCTTCTTTAAATCCATAAGAACATCCATAATGCGTGAAAAGCCCGCTGAATGAGTTAATGCAGCATTGGGTCCAGCCGAATCTGTTCCTGGAGTTTTGAGAGTGGAGGGGTCTTCAGTAGTTTGTCTATGAACTGCATCTCTCGAAATATTCACCTCATAAAAAGCGGCTTTTTGGGAGGGAGACTTCTTATAAGGAGGAACAAATCTAGATTATTCATCTGAATGACTTTTCCCCACTTATGAAGTTAACATTTAAGACTAATGAAAGTAGTTTTCTTTCTTAAAACTACTTCATTTTGGCCTCCGAAAGTCCTTCCAGATAGATTCCCAAGTGCAAGGAAATAACTTCACTAATTCAATAACTACACGTTGCACTCCACATTGCTAGTCTATCATTAAAACAATGCCGGATCCAAATCATGCATAGCGAGGAGAATAAGGTATTCATGCCCTTCACAAGACCGAATAGAAACTATAAGATAGATTCAATTTCCTACATCATTGGCCAATAGCACTTTAGCACGAAATTGCCAGAGTCATGACATACTGTAAGATCCAGCTGTTTCGGCACCACCACCATTATCATCATCGTCCGGCAACATTTCATCCTCAAAGTCGTCCCTTCCCATAAATTCACCAGCTTCATATTGATCATCATCTTCTTTTCCGTCAGATAAATTGTACTTGCTCTTTTTATTCAGTTTCAACTGCGAAATCAAAGATACAATCACAAAAACATAGAAAGATGAAGGGAAACGCTCCAATTTAATCTCATTAAACAAATTATTTTATCCTGCAGCCGTGGTCAATTTAATCTCATTAAACTTTCACCGTTTTTTAAAGCGTGAAACATCGCAAAATTTTTATTACCTTTTCTCTTTGAAAAAAGAAGAAGATCGTAGCAAAAGATAAAACTATAAATAAGTTGCCCCATCCAAAACCCCCAACCTAAAGTTGAAGATAAGCGAAGAAAGATTGTAGTTGAGCCGGGCTTTAAGCCCATTAAAAATCCACATATTATTTGACTTTATTACTCCAATCCATATGAACCCATTTAACAAAATTTAACTAATCCACGTATGACCCAATTATATATGAGTTAATAAATAGATTTTTAACTCATTTCGACACCTCTAATATCCACATATCAATGAGAAAATGTTTATTTCACGTGGTAAATGAATTCTCTTATAAAACATGTAAGCATCGATATACCAAGTTAATATTTTAAGCAAGTTTTTCATCATGATGAGTGACTTATCATATTGAAAAACTTTATTTCTTTCATGTGATTGCAGGCCTCCATGAAGAAAATTGTATTTCAACGTAATAAACTTTAACTCAAGCAAGGGTATGAAATAGACAACTTAGTCTCAAATAATGGCCCACACTAGCCAAGCAAATTTTCGTTGGTCGGTTTGCACGTGCAAATCACATGCTTACTCCAATGATTAGAACATGGCAATTTTGTTACCTTCGAGTTATTTATTAATCCAGAATTATACATACATCTCTTGCTATAAGGATTCTTCAGCAGATGGTGGATAGTGATTCCTCTTTCAAATTCAAACCGTGTCTACACGTATTGAAGAACTAGCTTAAATTTATTGCATTGGGTTAAAGCAAAAAATTTCATACAAAATTACCCCAGCTCTAAGCGTTGGAATTAGCATGTCAGTCATATGTTGGCTAGCAAAGATTTGGTTAGCCAACAAGCTCGAGATCTTATCCGAGACTAAATTAGCCACTTCAAATTTTTATAAGAGTAAAATCAATTGCTTTTACCAAAACTTTTGGTGCCCGATCGCTGTGCTTCCTTACATGGTCGCATTTTAGAGGCATTTTGAGGCTAGAGACAAGGAAATTGTTGTGGCCTCTAAGTGTACAGAAGGATTGGTATGAATAACTAAAGAACTGACAAACAAGTGAAAGTTCGATTTAATAAGTACAAACTCGCACATTCTCCTAACCTTCAATAGGAACTAAAATAAACTTAAAAGTGACCATCAAATGGTCGAGAATCTTGTTAAAGTGCTCCCAAAAGAACAGGTAACATAAGAGTGATCCCATCTGGCTTACTGATTTGCTAATTAAGGCAAACAATCCGGTCCTACCGTAGATTAACAATACTTCTACTTTTGGATGTAATGTATGGCTATCATCGCTTTTTGATATGGACCCACCCATGAAAGGTGCCCACGTTTTATGCACTTCCATTTGGGGTCTGCGATGAGGCTTTAATGCGCCAAATGTATGGTCCCCTTGCAAAGACATGACAGGGCAGTACCAGCTAGCTTTTAATCATCCTGTCCTAGCCACTGGTTGGCTTTTTGACAGGTGATGGATCCCAATTCCAGTCTTGGCGACGTCGAGACCCATGCAATGATCAGCTGAGTTGTGGCAATTACGCTCGAGGTCCCTCTAATTGACAATGATATGTCTGTGTGTATTATTACAGAATCGGGAAAGGAGATATAATGAACATCGAAGATATAAATTTGGAGCATATTGCGGATTTTATTAGTTGGGTTGATGTAAAAATCGCTCAGTAACTAAAGATTGCGTTAATTTTTTTTCTAGAGAGTAATGTCAAAGAAAAAACTGTTTTATGAAAGCTGAAGTAAGATCTCTCACAGCACAACTGAAACGAAAAATAAAATGTAGTAAAGCTCAAGAGAGAAAATTTCAGATTTAAGACGATGTTGGTTATGTCTTGAATGTTTATTGTAAGTGCGATTTTAGTGACTTTAGCTCACATATGTGGAGAGCTGAAGGTAAAGGATGTGCTAAGTTTTCCATGGACACGTAGAGGCATGTATGAGTTTTAAGACATGTTTTGTAACCGCGGATATGTTCGGCAAAAATGAAATTCCATGAGAACAATGATCAATGGTCAGATTTGCATCTGGCATCTGCTCTTCCATAAGGACACATAAGGACACGTATCACATATGCACAAAGGCGCGAGACATGCGCGCATGCACAAAGGCAGCGACTCGCGCTTGCGCGGGGCAGCGCACGCCGACCATCTTCACAGCGCGCAACTGCGCGTGGTCCCATCCGACCAGCATCAAAGTGGTCCCATCCGACCTACTGATTTGCTAATTATGGCAAACAATCCGGTCCTAACATCGCTGAACAATACTTCTACTTGTGAAATACAACAATTGCTTGTAATCAACAAAGACTTACTAAAAGAAAAATGGAAAATTTCAAAAATGGAGTCGAAGTGCCCTTATTTTCTCAAATAAAAGTTTAAATAGACTTTATTTTAATTAACAATCTTAAATGACTTTGGTTGTTTTAAGCAAAGGCCTAAAGTGACATTAATTTTTTCAAATAAGAGCCTAATCTTGATGGCCGTCGGCTGACTAAATTTTTTGACTGGTCAAGCATGTTTTCATCAAAATTTTCTTTACTTTTTCCTCCTTTCTTCTTTTTTTCTTTCTCGATGTCAAGCGGCCGCTAGCAAAGGCCGATACAAGCCCTCGCCTACCCTTGGTGAGGATTCGTCGGGCGTTGATGAGGGTTGTTGAGCCCTCACCAAATCTAGCAAGGGTCAGCCTTGGGTTAAGGCTAGCGAGGGCCGACCTCGCAAATGGCCGCGAGGGGCGGCCTCCCCAGGGCAAGGGTTGCCTCGCCTAGATGAGGCCGTCCCTCACCTGTGACCGGCATGGGTGGCCCTCATCGGTGAGGGCGATCCTTGCCCAAACCTCTGTAGGCATTGCCAACAGCTGACCAGCCATCGGCAAAGAAGAACAAAAAAAAAAAAAAAAAAGAAAGGAAAAATTACGAATGATGAAAATACCCTTGACCATTGGAAAGCCAAGCCCTTATTTAAAATAGGCCTTTATTTGAAATAGACATAACCACTTCGGGCTTTTATTTGAAACAAGATCTACTTAAGACCTTTATTTGAAAAAGTAATGACACTTCAGGTCTTTATTTTAAACAATGTTCATTCCGAGTCCTTATTTGAAAAAAATAAAGGCATTTTGGGCCCTTGTTTGGAATTTTCACAAAGAAAAATGTGCTCAACCGAATGTAATTCATTGTATCACTTGACTTATAGTAATATAATTTATCGTTATCCTCATAAATGTAGGTGATACCTATCAAACCACATATATCTAGAATTTGATTTTGATTTTTTTTCTATTTTACTGTTTGATCGCTTACTTCCGCAATATTAATAATGGAATTATGCGAGTTAAAAAAAAATTCTTTATTAACTTGCATATAATTGACTAGATTGGTAAGTTGTCAATCGTTTTTTTTTTTTTTTAATTTATACACAATATTTCAAATTCACTATCAGTGATTCAAATTTACCTTGCACGGAACGAATTTCTGTTTTGTGGCAAACCCAATGTTAGAAATGTGCACTACAAATGTCGAAAATGTGTTTGGTGCGCTTTTTGATGTTACCTAAGCCAACAAGAGTGTTTTACTTATCACCGTGTAATAAGTGAACTGGGATTAGTTGGGAGGGTTTGTGATCATCCTTCGCATGTATAAAGCAGTGACAAAAAAAAAAAATTTGAAAAACTACCACTCGGCTAGCGACAAAAAGATTGGTGCTTCACATTCATCTGCTTGTAGCGATTCTTGCTCAAACATCGATGGCACGCCAGTAACTTCCTTCGCTGTCCGCCATCTCAGGTAGTGAAGAGCACGAGCAGGAGGCCAATGATGAGCTTATTGCTTCGCTTGCCCAGGAGAAAGTTCTTAATCTTCCTCCTCATTGCCTTCACCAAAACTTTTGGTGTCCAATCGTTGTGCTTTCTTACGTGATCGCATCTAGATGCACTTTAAGGCCAAAGACAAGGAAATTGTCCTGGCCTCTAATCCCAAATCAAGAACCACCTGGATTATAAAAAGGACTGGTGATCAATTTATAAATGTGAAGAAAAATCTCATTTTAAAAAGAAAAATTTCACATTTTGAACTAATTTTTGAGATGAGATTTTTTTTCACACTTAGAAACTGACAACTAACTTATTCCAACTTAGGTAATTTGTGACCTCAAAGGGACGAGATATTCTGGTGCATGATAGCCTAGAACCTCCAGTGTTAGGTAATATGTGACCTCAAAGCACCCCAAAAATGGAAAAAATCTTTATGATCCAACTTATCTGTCCTCTATTTGAACTTTTTCCCTCAGACGTCAAAATCGACAGCCAACCATCTGGCATCTGCTCTTCCATGCGCTCATCCAGAAAATAGAAAAAGAAAAGAAAAGAAAAGAAAAGAAATCAGAAAGTCTTTTTATCGGTTATGATGGTAGCCTATATCCGGTAGTGCAAACTACCACAGTTTTACACTTGATATAAGCATTCGAGGGCACATTCTCTTTTCTCGTTCATTTAGCGGCGCACGTTCAACAATTCTAAATATCATCCATAGAGATATGAAACACTTTTACCATTGCTTTTAACAAAAATATCCAGCAAACAATAACTAGCACCGGCAGCGACAAAACCAATCAAGCCTATTCCAATTTACGGGAAACTTTATAAGGAAAACCTGTTCATGTGTCCATAAACCCTTGAGCTAAAAAGTTCTAGATATCATTTGATCTAACCAACAGCAGCAGGCAAAAGATAATCCGCTTTTGGTAATCCATGTCAACTATTTATTCTTCCATACGCAGCTTAGTGATTTAGTCTCCCTTTCTGATCCACAAATTTCAAAATTATATTCCAACAAACAAGTGGATGTTAAATTTACTCAGCACAAAACTCGGGCATTCTCCTAACCTCCAACAAGTGAACCTTAAAGTTTAAGCAAATGTGACCATCAAACAGGTCTAGAATCATGTTCAAGCGCTACCAAAAGAATGGGTAACATCTGAGCGGTCCCATCCGGCTTACTGATTTGCTAATTAAGGCAAACTATCCGGTCCTACCATAGATTAACAGTACTTCTACTTTTGGATGTGATGAATGGCTATGGTCGCATTTTGATATGGACCCACCCATGGAACATGCCCACGTTTTATGCACTTATACTTGGATCTGCGACAAGGCTTTAATGCGCCAACTGTGTAGTCCCCTTGCGAAACTTGAAAGCGCAATATCAGCTGGCTTTAATCGTCCTGTCCTATCACTGGTTAGCTTTTTGACAGGTGATGGATCCCAATTCCAGTCCTGGCGACATCGAGACCCATGCAAAGATCAGCTGAGTTGTGGCAATCTCGCTCACGGTCCCTCCAATTGACAATGATACGTCTGTGTTTTGATATTGTAACTTGATATTACTACAGAATCGGGAAGGAAGATATCATGAAAGTCGAAGATATAAATTTAGAGCATAATGGGGATTTTATTAGTTGGATTCATGCAAAAATCAATCAGTCACCAAAGATTGCGTTAAAAAATCTTCTATGGAGCAATGTCAAAGAAAAAATTGTTCCATGAAGGCTGAAGTAAATCTCTCAAGATACAGCTGAAGCAAAAAAAAAGATGTGGTAAAACTCACGAAAGAAAATTCCAGATTAACAATACTTCTACTTGTGAAAAATAACGATTGCTTGTAATAAAAAATGTGCTCAATCGAGCGTGATTCATTATATCACTTGATCAATAGTAAAACAATTCGTTACTATCCTCATAAATATAAGTCATACGGATCGAACCATATAAATTTGATATTTGATTTTTCTTCTTGTTTTTCCTATTTTACTATTTGATCACTTACTTCTGCAATATTAATAATGGAATTATGAGTTAGAATAATTATCTTTATTAACTTACATATGATTGATTGGACTAATAAGTTATCAATCGTTTCTTTCCCCTTATAAACGATATGTCAAATTCACTATCTGTTATTCAAATTTACCTTGCATGGAACAAATTTCTGCTTTGTGGCAAACCCGACGTTAGAAATGTGCACTACAATGTCAATCATGTGTTTGGTGCGCTCTTTGACGTCAACTAAGCCGACTAGTGTTTTACTTGTGAGCGTGTAATAAATGAATTGGGAGTAATTGGGGGTTCGTGATCATCCTTCACATGTAAAAAGCAGTGACCAAAACAAAAATTGAAAAACTACCACTCAACTAGCTACAAAAAGATTAGCGCTTCACGTTCATCTGCTCGTATCGATTCTTGCTCAGACATCGATAGCACGCCAGCAACTTCCTTCGCAGTCCGCCATCTTAGCAAAGGCGTGGCTAGTCGTTTCCAGTCCCTCTACCAAAACTTTTGGTGCCCGGACAACGTGCTTCCCAACGTGATCGCGTTTCAGCGGCACTTCCAAGCCAAGTACAATGACATTGTCCTGGCCTCTGAGCCCAAAACAGGAACCACCTGGTTAAAGGCCCTAGTGTTCTGTACCGTGAACCGCTCTCGCTTGGACATCTCCAACACACCGTTGCTCACTTCGAACCCCCATGACCTAGTCCCTTTCCTCGAGTTACAGCTGTATAGAAGCAACCCGAAGCCCAACCTTGACAGCCTAGCAGAACCGAGGCTCTTTGCTACACACATCCCTTATCCATCCTTGCCCAAGGATATTAGATTTAAGATGCACTTGGCGTCCACGAAAAAGGAATCGCCACCTTTATCCATATAATATGTCATATGTGTATACCAATTATTATGTCGGCAAAGTCCTATATAAAATTATATGCCCAAGGATATCAGCGAAAAAGGAATCGCCTCCTTTATCCATATAATATGTCTTGACTGTATACCAACCATTGTGCCAGCCGGCCGTCCAGTCGTAATACCCCAGAAGAGTCACACGAGTAGAGGCAGCCTTTAAGAGGCAGTACATCGATTGCAGTCAAATAATGAGCCGTGGAGATAAAGTGGGAGCAAAACAATGAAAAGCCCACACTCGCTAGCAAGGGAAAGGTAAGTGCTTCGCTTTCATGTGCTTGTTTATATTCGTACTCAAAACAACAAGCCTAGCGGTACCACCACCATGGCACACCAGCAACTTTGTTCGCAGTCCGCCATAGCAGGTACTGAAGAGCATGATC
This sequence comes from Eucalyptus victrix, assembly GCA_016097545.1. NCBI lineage: Eukaryota > Viridiplantae > Streptophyta > Magnoliopsida > Myrtales > Myrtaceae > Eucalyptus > Eucalyptus victrix. Next base: position 24,638,870 of record CM027844.1, read on the forward strand.
GGAAGGAGACTGATGAACTCATTGCTTCACTTCCCCAAAGGAAAGGCGCGGTTCGTCCTTTCCAGTGCCTTTACCAAAACTTTTGGTGCCCCATCTTCCTGCTTCCCAACGTGATCACGTTTCAGCGGCACTTTGAAGCCAAACACAAGGATATTGTTCGAGACCTATTGCCAAGGGACAATCTCGTTCGGACCCTTTTGGGATCACATGATGGGGTATTGGAAGATGAGCTTGGAGTGGCCATCCAAGGTGTTGTTCCTCAAGTATGAGGACCTGAAGGAGGATACTGTAGTACACCTGAAGAGGGTGGCCGAGTTTGTGGATCTTCCCTTTACTGAGGAGTGTTGACACCTAAAATTTTGGTTAGTTAGGCTTTAATCTTTGCTTTTCCTTTTTCGGATAATAAACAAAATAAAAAAACCAAAACCAAACAAAACAAATAACAAAACAGCAAAAGAAAAGCAAAAGAAAACAAAAAGAAAAAAGCAGCAGCCCCCCCTTTTTCTTCACGTGGGTTCGTACGACCTACCCCCCCCCTTTCTCTCCTTCTTCTTCTTTCTTCTTCCTTCTCTTTCCTTCATCTTCTCTGTACCTCTGTGCATCACGCGTGATGGCCAAAGATGCGCTCAAGGGCAGCCTATGGTAAAGAGGAGCGGAGGTAGGCCGCCGAAGGAGAGGACGACGCACATGCGCCTTCAATGCGCGACTTCAAGGCTGAGATGAGACGCCGGTTCAGCCGGGAGGTTCCGGTCGGCAAGCCAAAAACCGGCGGCCGAGCTCCTCCGTCGACCGGACCTCCTCGCCTATAAATAGGCTTCTCCCGACGATGGCAAACCAGGGCGAGTTCCGAGATCTTCCCACTGAGAGACTTCAGGGGAGGAATCAACGACCGAGCTCCGAGAGAACTCAAGTTGCGAGCTTAGCCCACCCTCCACCGAGAGACTTCGGGGAAGGCCGGCGGCGAGCGACTTCGAGAAGGTCAGATCCGGCCGGTGGAGGCTCGGATCTGGCCTGAGTGAGAGAAGATCACGCCCGAGGAGGGTTCGGCCGAGAGTTGCGTCACGATCCGGGGCGACCGAGCCCTTCCGCGGTGCCGGCACCACGAGATCCCGACGCCAGTTGCTGCTTTCCCTCCCCCACGAACACCACTCCTTCGAAGCTCAAAGAACCAGTGCAAAATCGAAGTTTCCCCGGTCGTGCTAGTCCGTTGTCGCCGCCGCAGCACCGTCTCGACGCCGTCTAGGTTTAAGGGCAGCCATCATCACCACAAGCCGTGCCGCCGTGCCGTGCCAACGCCGAGAGCAGGTGACGATGGATTCTGCCCACGCCATACTCATTTCTGCTCGAAGCCCGTCGCCGTCGCCGTCATCATAGTCACCGCCGTAGCCGTCGCCGCAGTAGCCGTCGTCGCCACCACGCACCTCAGCCTTCCCCTCTCCGGCGCCGCGAATCGAGAACCCTAGGGTTCTCGATTTTTCGGGTCGCGGCCTCGGGTCAGTGGGTCGGACCCGGGGCCACGAGTCGGGTAGGGTTCCGCGGTTTCTGGGCGGCGGAAATTCGGGTCGGGCGTGGGTCTTTGACCGGGTAGGGTTCTGTTTATTTTGGGCCAAGCGGGTTCGGACGTGGGTGGGCCGGTCTCACGCGGATAGGAGCCCCTTTTGTTCCTTGGGCTTCAATTAAAAAATTTTGGGCTGGGCTCGTTTTAATAAAAAAAAGAAAAAGACCAAAAAATCCGAGTCGGGCCCGCGTTGCGGGCCCGTCCTCGTTCGGATCGCTGGCCCGGGTCGGACCCAACCCGCGGATTCGACCCGGGTCAGTTTTTATATTATTTTAATATAAAATAATATTTTAAATAAATAATTAATTAATATTTTATTTCAAAAAATCAAAAAAAAAAATCAAAAAAATCCGAGTCGGGCCCGAATGGATGACCCGGGTCAGACCCAACCCAGGGATCCGACCCGGTTCGTTTTTTACATTATAATATAATATAATATTTAAAAAAAATGAAAAATAATTTATTTTCCAAAAATATTAAAAAATATTTTATTTTCCGAAAAAAAAAAAAAAATCAAAAATATTTCATATTTTCCAAAAAATGCCAAAAATCCAAAAAAAAAAAAAAGCCAAAAATTCATAAAAAGCCCAAAAAAAAAAATCAGAAAAAGCCAAAAAGACTTGTATTTTCCCAAAAATACCAAAAAATCCCTTTTGTGTCCAAAAAATTAGAAAAAGACTTAGAAAATGTTTTTTTCCCAAAAATGCATGGAAAATCCCTCGAACATCCAAAAAACCTAGGGTTTAAACAAGATTAGGTACCGAAAGGGCATTAGTGATTAACTAGTGTAATCAAGTCCCCGATCCTAATTTCTCTAGTTGCGCAGAGTGAGTATTTCTCCGATACTTCACTTGGGTTTCTAATCAACCCACCCCAAATTGATTAGTGGCGACTCCATTTTAAAAATTGATTTACAGGTTAAAAATTTAGACTATTAAAGTCGTGAATTGGTGGACTTGGGAGAGTCCGGGCATAATTAAAAATCAGCCGAGCCATTAGCCTCCTTAGGCGCCCGTACCCGAATGCGGGTGCAGAAAAAAGAGGTCGCGACAGCTTGGCGACTCCGCTGGGGACTTTGAGGACTTAAGCCATTTTATCTTTGTTTAAACGCTTTGCTGACTCGGGTTTTTTTTCTTTTGTGCAGGGTAATAGCTTAAAGTTTTTTTATTCTGTCAAAATAAAATGTTTTGTGATTATAAACTGATGTGCATGCTTTACTGTTTTAAACACTACACATGGCACACACAACCCAGCCGCCGGACCTGGGCCGCCATAGGATTTCTAGGATGGTGTTAAGAAAGATACGACCTCGAACGCGAGACTGCGATGTAGAGGTTGCCTTTCTTTTCCCCGAATTTCTTAGCCGAGGTTAGGAGGGTATGCCGCTAACGCGAGACTACGACGGGCGGATATCCTTTTAATCTCACCAAGCCTTCTGAGTTAGAAATCGAGCCACACATCCCATCTGTATGTCTTTGTGCTTGCCATTTTATTTAAAAGCAAAGTGATTTCTTTACTTTTACTCAGTCTTTTTATTTGACCCATGGCAATTTAGGATAAGCTTTTCAAGTCCCGGTTTATATGCGATGGGGAAAGACGATATCCAGTTCATTCCTACTCCTAAGGCAGAGCTCTTCAGATGGTGGGGTCAGTTAGATCAGTTTGCCCAAGAGCGTGTGAAGGCCAAAATCGGTCATCTCCTATCATTGATCCAAATCACTGTTCGCCCTGAAGTCATACAAGCCATAGCACATTTTTGGTGCCCGAAGACGGTTACTTTTATATTCGGTAGGTTTGAGCTAACCCCAACCCTGGAAGAATACAGCATCATCACTGGAATGCCTCTTGAGAAAAAGCTCGTCAAACCATCAACAGGCCTCATCCCGATACGTGGGTTAGCACGGCTTTTAAGAACCGAAGTCCATACTATGATACAAATTCTTGAAGATAACCATAAAACCTGCCCACTGGAATTTATGAATGCATGTTTCCAAAATCAGCCTATGACCCAGAAAAGTGAAATTTTCCTCTTGGCCTTTTTCGGGCTCATCATCTTCCCCCATCAAAGAAATGCCATAACTCCCAAGATGGCATGGATAGTTGATCAGATTTTAAGAGGGGGAAATTATGTCAACATGATTTTAACTGAAACATTCTTGTCCTTTAATCGTTTTAAAGATAACTCAGAGAAAATCATGCGAGCCTCTCCTGAAATTTTACAAGTCTGGTTCTTTTCTCACCTAAGCGAATTTCGAGACTTCATGCGATCATCTGAAACGAATGCTTTTGAAAACCCATTACAAAAGTTTATGGTTTTAGGACCGTATATTCCCAATCAAAGCTGTTTAAATTGGGTAAACTTCTTAAGAGACCCGGCTCCCGAGGCATTCCAATGGTGTGCTGGTTGGTTCCATGAAAAAAGAGCTCGCTTCGCTTATAAGCGTGATCTCCCAATTCCATTGCTTGGCCGCACCGGCGCCATTCTCTATCACCCCTATCGGGTGGCACGACAATATGGAGCCCTTCAGGAGATCCCATCGTCTTCCATCAGGAAGGTCTCTTCAGTTCTTTTCAATACAAGCCGTGACTACGAATTCGAAGTTTCTACCGCCCAGGAAACTTGGGACAAGTGCCATCGCAAAAGGATCGTGGTACCTGAAGGGCTTGAGGGAGAAGAAAAAGCCCACCACGCCTCCATGTCCTACATCCACAACCATCGCATCCCGAAAAAATGGAAGCCATCAGTCCCTCACTCAATCAGCGAAAGCGGCCCGCACGAGCAAGCAGAGCTCATGGAGAGGGATTTGGGAATGGATTGGATGCACACCTCAGAGCCAGCCCAAGGAAGCAGGCATCCTCGCAAGAGCAAGGCTCCCCGTCGCATATAAATTGGGAATCATGTGCCCCTTAGTGTAAATAGTGTGAAAGTTTTGTCCCATTGTTTAGGGACTCTTGTTTGATATCTAGTATTTCATCCTGTCTTTTCAATTTCAAGTTCAAGTTCTAGATGCTAGGAGTTGGCAGTCTATAAATCCCCTTTTGATAAATAAAAAAACAGTTAGACCATTGCTATGGGTCAATCTTTGTTTACTTTCGTGCTCATTCATTGTTTTCACAACGAACAGGTAATTATGAATCGCCGGCCACCAATCGCTCGTGATTGGCCTCATGCAATAAGACCCGATCAGAATGATGTACAAAATCGCCTCATTAACATTGAAGACGGCGTAGGACAGTTGTCCATTGTCCTTCAACAACTCTCGAGACAAATGAAATCCACTCAGGCTGAACCCAACTCTATAGTTGCCTCAAACACTGTCATGACGCCCGCAAATTTGCCAGAAAATAGTCAGTACCATAGACAGTTTGAAAGGATCATGAAAATGTTAAGCCAGCTGCAGGAGCAGAATCCCCTGGACCTGTCCAATTACGCCGGTATTGAGATCCCTGAAAAACTCAAAGCACCTGAGTGCGAAAGGTATGCTGATACCTCCCGCCCAGAGACCTACTTGCAAGCCTACCTGGTCCGAAAGATGATTCAATCGTACCAATTGAACTTGACTGGCCCTGCCTTGCGATGGTACATTGTCAAGAAGATTAGTCCCCTTAAAACCTGGAGGGAATTAATTCATGCTTTCCATCAAGAATACGATATTGACATCACCTTGCCCTACGAAGAGCCAATGATCGCAGAGCACAAGGAGCTGTTAGCCGCTGAGATAGGAGAGGAGCATGTCAATGAAGCCTTGCATGATAAATGGGCAGTTGAGCAACATCCTGTTACTGGAAAATTTTCCACTAGGAAAGGCAAGGAGCCTTTGTACGAGGTCAAAGACACAGAGTCTGTTCAAGAGTGGGGCACAACTGGACAACTCCCCAAAGTTACTCCAAGAGCTAGAGTCCAAAGAATACCAACCCCTATCAACCTGGAAAGTAAATCAGATAGTGAAACTCTAATGTCTCTCACTTCCCTTGACAGAATCAAGTTAGCAAAACGAAAGGCCTTACTCAAAAAGTCTGAACCAGAAGCCAAGAAAAGAAAGCCCAAGCAGATAGATTCAGCATCTACTGACGAGCCATTGCACCAAAGCTTTGAACATTCCCAAGAATACAACTTTGAGGGCCACCATCCTCTAGAGAACAATCCTGAAGACTTCCCGGCCCTAGAATACAATCCCAAAGACTTCCAGCGTTATTTCAACAATGAAACTGACGATTCATCGTATAACTGTTTCCTACTCTCATCCGGAGATGAAGGCCCGTCAGAAGAAGAAGCATACGTCTTTATCCGCTATGATCCTAACGAAATACTAAGCTTGTCCTCTGACCATGAGGATAGCTTCAATACTTTATCCTCATTCGGAAATTTTGACCAAGAAGAAAGCAATGGGGTAATCTCGGTAGAATCCAACTTCCCTGAAACAGAAAGATTCACCACTACAACGAGATATGGTGGGAAAATCGGTGGCCTAACCAAGATACATCAAGCCCGTCTTACGCTCATAAGATCACGACCCCCATAGAAATGTGGATACCCAATTTCCGCAAGTATAACGGCACGACTTGCCCCATGGCCCACTTGCGTACCTCCATGCTGAAATGAGTCGGTACTATGGCCCAATGTCATTCACAACCCAAGCCTTCCAAGAGAGTCTTACAGGGTCTGCATTGCAATGGTTCGTCACAGCAGATATCAGCCTCATGAGGGATTGGAATGAGCTGTCTTCTACATTCCTGCTTCAGTATCAAAGCCAGATTGGGACTAAAGCGCCTTGTCAGAACTTGGTTCACTTTAGAAGAAAACCAGTGGAGGATTTTCGAGCATATGCAAGGAGGTGGGAAGCTTTTATGATACAAACCTACCCTCAGCTGGCCGAAGAAGAAATGATAAAGCTGTTCATAGGAGCTTTGCCCCGCAAGCATCGCTGTTGGTTGCATGGGTTGCATTTCCGTAGCTTCAATGAAGTGGTCCTCTCGTGCGAATACTTCGAGTCTACTGGAGGCGAGGAACTCAAAGGCGCTTGATTTCAAGCCCAGCACTATCAAAGCACTCCTTTACATAGGAGTTTTCATGGGTTTTACTCGTTTTTATAATTTCATGTTTCTTATCTTGTCTAGTGTGCTACTGTTGTATTTTCCATTCTAAGTACTCTATTGTATAGTTCTAATGTTTTGTTTTAAGAGCATGAGGCGGTACTCCAAACCAGCCCAGTGATGTTATCCAACCATGAAAAGAAAATATCATCCAAGGAGAATACTGAGGGCTGGGCTTCCTCATGCTTCTTCTCCCCCAAAGACGTATTTTGAAAATAAAAAATATTTCATCACCGAAAGTTTTTGTTAAAACAAGATGATCAATTTAATCATATTTGTCTTTTTGACTTACTCACTTCATGTCTCAAAAGATTATTCCCATCCCCTTTGACTTAGTGTGACATGGGGCATTTGAAGCAAGCGCATCAGGCGAACTCACTAAATTCAAAGACACCCTGCCAAGAAAACAGGGGCAAATAAAAAGAATCATCCTACACCAAAAGAGGGTAAGTCTTATCCTCTGAATATAATTTGGAAATGATGTCTTCTCTCTTCTATTTACAGGATACAAAAGATGAGATGTAATAGGTACAGGCATAGAGTTGAGATCGAAGCATCCATGACATGCCTCACTCCTGCCTAGCTTCATCCTGAGCCAAAGAACTATCTTGTCGCACGACACGCCCAAACGGCTAGATGTTACAGTATCAACTTCAACATAAGGAAGGAGTTCCTCCTCTTCCTTTTAAGTGATTACTGTCAACAGGGAGAAAATCTAGACAGTCAAGGCGATCTATAGCCCCACACCCTGGACAATGACTTTGGAATTTAGAAGCTTCACTCCAGACGCATGCTCTCCCAAGAAGTAATTGCCATAAGAGAATTGAAGATTTTGATTGTCCATCTCAGATTCCATAGAAGCTTGAGGTACATGACTTTGCCCAATGGCCATATGGTCAAAAACAGAAGAAAAATTCCGCAGAAGGAAGGCGTTGAAGATAAATCGGCAAACCATCAATCATACATACATGGCCATGAGTGAGGAAGGCCAATCAAAAGAAATGTCAAATTGTGCCAAGACGAAAAGGCTGTCATCGACATTCAAATATCCCTAGGAGTCAGCAAATACAAACTTTAGAGAAAAGTAATTTGGTATCGTTTCCAATACTCTCAATGTCTGAACTCACTTTTGACATATTTTCTTCTATTGACAGGAAGCATAGGATTCAAGAAGCAAGCTTAATGATTAATTTGGACAAATCAAATGACCGGTATCGATTTACCTAACTTGGTATGAAAGGACGTGTCGTCCAGGAGCCGGTTCGGTTAAATAAAAAAAAAAAAAAAAAAAAGAAGTGCCCTATGGACACCGTCGGCGCCTCTAGCCGAGTGGTATCCGGGAAGAAGCAAAAAGGTCCGAAGTCGGGGGATCGAATCCCCGACGCGGCAGTTAGCCGCTTGGTAAAAAAATAAAAAAAATTTTGCTTGCACTTGCAAATAACGAGAGAGCAGGTGACCTAACGAAGCAAAAGACATATGATTTCGTGTCCCACTTGCACTTCAAGTCCATCCAATCATTTGCAAACCAGTGAAGGGAAACATTGGGAATCAAAAACCAAACTTGATGGTCAATATTGGTCAAGCGAGGTTCATGGAAATGACCCGCATCAAATTCACCTGGCTTCGTGTAAAAAGGACGCGTCATCCAGGAGCCAATTCAGAGAATAATCGACCTAATGAAGCAAGGGACATAGGACTTCGTGTCACCGTCTCACTTCAGGTTCACCCAGTCGTCTGCAAACCAGTGAAGGGTAAAGTTGTATCGCTTCCAATTATTCGACTCTTAAAAGAGTTCATGACTAACACATTCCCTCTTATCTATTGCAGGGTCACCTGACTGTCAAAACATAGATAACAAATCAATGAGAGGCATGACAAACTCTCCCAAGCAAAATGGCGTCTCAAGTATCGTCAAAGCAAATGACAGAAAATCTTCAGGCCTCAACTCACATTTGATTTTGGCCAGACTAATTGATCTACTTGTACATTTTCTCTTCTACAAGGGCAAAAGCAGAGATGCCCGATCAAATTCCTAATCTTTGGATGATCATTCATGTGTCATATCCCTAATCAATAAGAACAACCATCGACACCCCTTTGTGAATAACCCTTTTGATGTTCAAAATTTATCAATACTATTCTATTGACCCTTAAAGCTACCAAGAAGGTCTTTTTGAGCCAAAACCATTCATTTGTTCTGAAAGTACAAACTCCACCATGTTTAAAATAATGCATGCCTTTTCCAAATGGATTTTTGCATGATGATTTTGTCTGTCTAAATCACTGATTCCATTAAGAATTATTAGAATAGACAGCTAAATGAAGAATACAAGATTAATTGAGCATGCTGGATGAGGCGCGTTAGAATGATGAAAGGCAAGCCATATCCTACACACAGTCCCCAATCTATACACTTGTGAGATGAGTGCAGAAGATTCCATGGCTGCAGGGTAAAGAGTTCTCTCGCGAATGGTACGATAACCAAAACAGTGAGAGGCATTTCATTGCTCACCCTTTTGAGCTCCTTACATTGGTGAAGTTTCTATCCTACTCTCATCAAAGAAACACCCTACACTGGGGCAAGTTGAAGGCAAGTCAACATCACGAGGTGAGAAAAGGGATAGGAATTCTCTTGCTTGCACTTGCATCAATCTTTGAGTGTCTTTATTGCATATGAACACTCGCGTTAATTTAAGTGCCCTAGAATGACGAAGAGCAATTCTTTCTCTACGCACTTGTATTCATTGTACAACTCAAGTGAATCTGTAATTTTACCCTCACATTGAGACAAAATAGAAGTTACTACCATTTAAACAGCATAGCTCGGAGCGCTAGCTGAAGACGAAGACTCAAGAGTCTAACAACAGTGTCGTGATTGAACTTGCCTAGGCTAGTTCCTCTAACGACAAGAATAAAAAAAACATGGGCATAAAAAAGCAGTGTACCTGGTAAGAGCAAGGTCAATGCCCATAAAAGAAGAACTGGAATAAAAATAGGGGCATGAAAAAGCAGTGTGCCTGGTAAAAGCAAGGCCAACACCCCCCAGTCAAAAATACAGCCAAGAAAAGTTGTTGTGGTCCATAGAACCTCCATCTGACAAGAAAAACTAGTGACAAATGCCAATACAGTCACCAACTCTCACCCTCTTACATGTGAGCCAAGTCTACATTACATCCCCATTGTAAAAAGTCTCTTCAGACTAGTGGCACTTCAATTAACGTAGGATTTCATATGTGCATAAGCATCGCTCGAAGAAGTACGAGCAAGATTACTCTATCTCCTTTCGCAGGGTTCTTGACTTGTAAACCCGGAGATGATCATGCAACATTTTTGTCCATCGGCTTCAACCTTGATGGTCCCCTTTGATGAGCCGCTGACCAAGACTTCATCACAGTTTCGACAAAGACCTCTCACATCGGTAAAGTCGTACTATTTGCGAGAATACTCGGACCCCTGTTGACATGATGACAGTGAGATAGTGTGGTCCTTATAAATCCTGCATCAATGGTCAGGATAGCCTTCTCCATGAGAGTGAGTGAAAAGTCCTTTCAGACTGAAAGTCCCTCATCTGGCATGCTCAAAGCATCTATATTCCGAATAAATGTTGTCTTTCAAAATCTTCCCAAAGTGGAAATCGAGATGATGCAAAATTGACAAGATTGTCATGCATAAATCACATTTGAATTTATGAATTTACAGTATATACAATCATGTGTGCATATTATGCAAATAGCAGACATACTCTCAGAGATCGGAGATATTGCCAGGTAAGCATATCCATGTCCCCATTTGTCTTAAAGTACCTACCACTGTCCAGGTACTCTCTCCTTGACACTCGACCTATTCGAGTCGTCCCTTGAGTTTGGATGCTTGCAACTGTCTAAGTATCCCCTTGTTTTTGAGTATCCATCGCTTGCTGGGTGCTCCCTCTGTTGACACTCGACCTATTCGAGTCATCCCTTGAGTTTGGATGCTTGCAGCTGTCTTAGTATCCCATTGTCTTTGAGTACCGGCCACCGTTCGGATACTCCTTTTTCCTGACACTCGACCTGTTCGAGTTGTCTTTAAAGTTTGGATGCTCGTGACTGACCAAGTATCCCTTTATCGTTAAATACCTGCTACTGTCTAGGTATCCCTCTTGTCTTTGAGTACCGGCCACTGTTCGGATACTCCCTTTTCCTGACACTCGACCTGTTCGAGTTATCCCTAGAGTATTAATACTTGTGACTGACCAAGTATCTCTTGGAGTACCTACTGCTGTCGAGGTATCCCCATATCGTCAAGTACCCACCGTTGTCTAGGTACTTCCTTTTCATGACACTCAACCTGCACGAGTTGTCCCCAAATAATATAGCAGCTGTTCAAGCATTCCATTGCTTCGCTTGACACCACCGTCCGATATGTTTTCTAGCACTTGGACCCACCTGAGTGGTCCCAGATGATATCATTAATACTTGTGTTCATCCAAGTATTCCAGTACTTTATACACTTGTGGCTATCCAGGTGTCCCACCCCTTTTAAATGCTTGCAGCAATTCAAGTAAACCTCATACCACAGTCAAGTTTATAATACCAGGAGGTGAGAGACCTTCACGAATATCTCAGGTACGCCCTCGATATTCCCATTACCAGGAGGTGAGAGACCTTCACGAATATCACGTCCTCGATATTCCCACTACCAGGAGGTGAGAAACCTTCACGAATATCTCAGGTACGTCCTCGATATTCCCATTTACCAGGAGGTGAGAGACCTTCACGAATATGCGGGGCACGCCCTCGATATTCCCATTTACCAGGAGGTGAGAGACCTTCACGAATATGCGGGGCACGCCTTCGATATTCCCATTTACCAGGAGGTGAGAGACCTTCACGAATATGCGGGGCACGCTCTCGATATTCCCATTTACCAGGAGGGCACGCCCTCGATATTCCCATTACCAGGAGGTGAGAGACCTTCACGAATATCTCAGGTACGTCCTCGATATTCCCACTACCAGGAGGTGAGAAACCTTCACGAATATCTCAGGTACGTCCTCGATATTCCCATTTACCAGGAGGTGAGAGACCTTCACGAATATGCGGAGCACGCCCTCGATATTCCCATTTACCAGGAGGTGAGAGACCTTCACGAATATGCGGGGCACGCCCTCGATATTCCCATTTACCAGGAGGTGAGAGACCTTCACGAATATGCGGGGCACGCCCTCGATATTCCCATTTACCAGGAGGTGAGAGACCTTCACGAATATGCGGGGCACGCCCTCGATATTCCCAACTACCAGGAGGTGAGAGACCTTCACGAATATGCGGGCACGCTCTCGATATTCCCATTTACCAGGAGGTGAGAGACCTTCACGAATATGCGGGGCACGCTCTCGATATTCCCATTTACCAGGAGGTGAGAGACCTTCACGAATATGCGGGGCACGCCCTCGATATTCCCATTACCAGGAGGTGAGAGACCTTCACGAATATCTCAGGTACGTCCTCGATATTCCCATTTACCAGGAGGTGAGAGACCTTCACGAATATGCGGGGCACGCTCTCGATATTCCCATTTACCAGGAGGTGAGAGACCTTCACGAATATGCGGGGCACGCCCTCGATATTCCCATTTACCAGGAGGTGAGAGACCTTCACGAATATGCGGGGCACGCCCTCGATATTCCCATTTACCAGGAGGTGAGAGACCTTCACGAATATGCGGGGCACGCTCTCGATATTCCCATTTACCAGGAGGGCACGCCCTCGATATTCCCATCTACCAGGAGGTGAGAGACCTTTACGAATATTTGAGGCACGCCCTCAATATTCCAAATACCAGGAGGTGGGAGACCTTCACGAATATCCCAGGTACGTCCTCGATATTCCCAATTACCAGGAGGTGAGAGACCTTCACGAATATCCAAGGTACGTCCTTGATATTCCAAATACCAGGAGGTGGGAGACTTTCACGAATATTCAGGCACGTCCTCGATATTCCCAACTACCAGGAGGTACCCCTTCGATACCTGCGAACGCTAGGTATCCTTTAAGAGTTTGTACTTGTGATTATCCAAGTACTCTTTCAACACCTGCAAGCAATCAGGTACTCCTTCGATACCTGCGAATGCCAGGTATCCTTAAGAGTTTGTACTTGTGATTATCCAAGTACTCTTTCAACACCTGCAAGCAATCAGGTACTCCTTCGATACCTGCGAATGCCAAGTATCCTTAAGAGTTTGTACTTATGATTATCCAAGTACTCTTTCAACACCTGCAAGCAATCAGGTACTCCTTCGATACCTCCGAATGCCAGGTATCCTCCAAGAGTTTATGCTTATGATCAGTCAAATGCCCCTTTTAACGCCTGCAAAGGCCCAAATATCCTCCAGGATAGTACTTGTGAATATCCAGGTACTCTTTCAATGCTTGTGAATGTCCAGGCACCCCCAACAAATCGATGCCCTAAGAAAGGTCGGTGCATCCTCCCGAGAAAGGTCGGGTTCCAACTGGTGTCTTCAACAAAAGTCAGACACCCCGCAAATCGATGCCCTGAGAAAGGTCGGTGCATCCTCCCGAGAAAGGTCGGGTTCCAACCAGTGCCTTTGACAAAAATCAGACACCCCAACAAATATGATGCTGCATCGAGAAAGGTCGGCGCATCTCCCGAGAAAGGTCGGGTACCAACCGGTGTCCTCGATACAAATCGAGGCACCCACAAATGAGATGCCCCGAGAAAGGTCGGTGCATCTCCCGTCAAGGCGACCGAAGAAAGGTTCGGGTCCTAGACAAATCATGGATTGTTTTAACAACTTATTGCGACCGAAGAATGGTTCGGGTCCCGGAGGTGCGATCTCCGTCAAGGCGACCGAAGAAAGGTTCGGGTCCTAGACAAACCATCGATTGTTTTAACAGGCAACCGAAGAATGGTTCGGGTCCTGGAGAAGCAGTCTCCCGTCACGGCGACCGAAGAATGGTTCGGGTCCGAGACAAACCACTGATTACTCCAACAGGCGACCGAAGAATGGTTCGGGTCTTGGAAGAGCAGTCTCCTGTCAAGGCGACCGAAGAAAGGTTCGGGTCCTAGACAAATCATTGATTGTTTTAACAGGTGACCGAAGAATGGTTCGAGCCCTGGAAAAGCAACCTCCTCATATCACCAAGTAAGATGACGCCTTGATACTTGCCAAAACTCGGGGTTCACACCCTATCTCACTCACTCCCGGTAAGTAACTACAGGTATCTTCTTATCTGTCTTAGTATATGCAATGTTATATTGCTCATTTTCTGTATAGGACACTAGGTCCTAAATATCATATAATCTATTGCATATATATAGACAAAATTTAGGTATCCGGTTTATCTTTGAATGCAACCTCTGCGAACTCACCTTCAAAGAGGGGCAGCTGTTGACACCTAAAATTTTGGTTAGTTAGGCTTTAATCTTTGCTTTTCCTTTTTCGGATAATAAACAAAATAAAAAAACCAAAACCAAACAAAACAAATAACAAAACAGCAAAAGAAAAGCAAAAGAAAACAAAAAGAAAAAGCAGCAGCCCCCTTTTTCTTCACGTGGGTTCGTACGACCTACCCCCCCTTTCTCTCCTTCTTCTTCTTTCTTCTTCCTTCTCTTTCCTTCATCTTTCTCGTACCTCCGTGCATCACGCGTGATGGCCAAAGATGCGCTCAAGGGCAGCCTATGGTAAAGAGGAGCGGAGGTAGGCCGCCGAAGGAGAGGACGACGCACATGCGCCTTCAATGCGCGACTTCAAGGCTGAGATGAGACGCCGGTTCAGCCGGGAGGTTCCGGTCGGCAAGCCAAAAACCGGCGGCCGAGCTCCTCCGTCGACCGGACCTCCTCGCCTATAAATAGGCTTCTCCCGACGATGGCAAACCAGGGCGAGTTCCGAGATCTTCCCACTGAGAGACTTCAGGGGAGGAATCAACGACCGAGCTCCGAGAGAACTCAAGTTGCGAGCTTAGCCCACCCTCCACCGAGAGACTTCGGGGAAGGCCGGCGGCGAGCGACTTCGAGAAGGTCAGATCCGGCCGGTGGAGGCTCGGATCTGGCCTGAGTGAGAGAAGATCACGCCTGAGGAGGGTTCGGCCGAGAGTTGCGTCACAGATCTGGGGCGACTGAGCCCTTCCGCGGTGCCGGCACCACGAGATCCCGACGCCAGTTGCTGCTTTCCCTCCCCCACGAACACCACTCCTTCGAAGCTCAAAGAACCAGTGCAAAATCGAAGTTTCCCCGGTCGTGCTAGTCCGTTGTCGCCGCCGCAGCACCGTCTCGACGCCGTCTAGGTTTAAGGGCAGCCATCATCACCACAAGCCGTGCCGCCGTGCCGTGCCAACGCCGAGAGCGGTGACGATGGATTCGCCCACGCCATACTCATTTCTCGCTCGAAGCCCGTCGCCGTCGCCGTCATCATAGTCACCGCCGTAGCCGTCGCCGCGCGGTAGCCGTCGTCGCCACCACGCACCTCGGCCTTCCCCTCTCCGGCGCCGCGAATCGAGAACCCTAGGGTTCTCGATTTTTTCGGGTCGCGGCCTCGGGTCGGTGGGTCGGACCGGGGCCACGAGTCGGGTAGGGTTCCGCGGTTTCGGGCGGCGGAAATTCGGGTCGGGCGTGGGTCTTTGACCGGGTAGGGTTCGTTTATTTTGGGCCAAGCGGGTTCGGACGTGGGTGGGCCGGTCTCACGCGGATAGGAGCCCCTTTTTGTTCCTTGGGCTTCAATTAAAAAATTTTGGGCCGGGCTCGTTTTAATAAAAAAAAAAAGAAAAAAGACCAAAAAATCCGAGTCGGGCCCGCGTTGCGGGCCGTCCCTCGTTCGGATCGCTGGCCGGTCGGACCCAACCCGCGGATTCGACCCGGGTCAGTTTTTATATTATTTTAATATAAAATAATATTTTAAATAAATAATTAATTAATATTTTATTTCAAAAAATCAAAAAAAAATCAAAAAATCCGAGTCGGGCCCGCAATGGATGACCGGGTCGGACCCAACCCAGGGATCCGACCCGGTTCGTTTTTTACATTATAATATAATATAATATTTAAAAAAAATGAAAAATAATTTATTTTCCAAAAATATTAAAAAAATATTTTATTTTCCGAAAAAATAAAAAAAATCAAAAATATTTCATATTTTCCAAAAAATGCCAAAAATCCAAAAAAAAAAAAAAAAAGCCAAAAATTCATAAAAAGCCCAAAAAAAAAATCAGAAAAAGCCAAAAAGACTTGTATTTTCCCAAAAATACCAAAAAATCCCTTTTGTGTCCAAAAAATTAGAAAAAGACTTAGAAAATGTTTCCTTCCCAAAAATGCATGGAAAATCCCTCGAACATCCAAAAAACCTCAGGGTTTAAACAAGATTAGGTACCGAAAGGGCATTAGTGATTAACTAGTGTAATCAAGTCCCCGATCCTAATTTCTCTAGTTGCGCAGGAGTGAGTATTTCTCCCGATACTTCACTTGGGTTTCTAATCAACCCACCCCAAATTGATTAGTGGCGACTCCATTTTAAAAATTGATTTACAGGTTAAAAATTTAGACTATTAAAGTCGTGAATTGGTGGACTTGGGAGAGTCCGGGCATAATTAAAAATCAGCCGAGCCATTAGCCTCCTTAGGCGCCCGTACCCGAATGCGGGTGCAGAAAAAAAGAGGTCGCGACAAGGAGGAAGAGGAGGCAGGTGTGATTGAAGAGATAGCCAAAATGTGTAGCTTGAAGACCCTAAAGGACCTGGAGGTCTACAAATCCGGCAAAGTAGCCTTGACGATCGAGTTCGAGAAGAGAAGCTTTTTTAGGAAAGGGGAGGTGGGTGATTGGGTTAATCATCTAACTCCTTCCATGGTGGATCGCCTCAATAGCATCATCCAAGAAAAAATGAGCCCTTTTGGGTTGGAATTCAAAATGTGTTGAGCGTTAAATACTTTCACTCTCTACTTGTGTCACTAGAAATAAGTGAAATTAATAATGGATCTACAATCTTCCTTATTGGTGTAGTATAGAGAACTGAAGAATCCTTGACTTTTCTGTCGCAAGAGACGAAACAAGTATTTGATGCTGGTCAAGTGTGAAGAAAAAAAGAAGCATTGGTAGCATCGGTAGACTACATCTGATGCTGTAAACTATTCCTCTCCTATAATAGTTGCCTGTATTGTCTACGTGTTCAGTCAATTAGAGATCATGTATTCACAAATTTACTATTAATTCATCAGCTTTTGAAAAAAGTAATCCAAAATTATTTGTGGTCTCGTATGATTTCTCATACACGCACACACACACAAATACTAATCCTTCTTTTTGTTTCTCCTTAATCTTTGATTAATTCATTATCTCCTAAATCATAAGCAAAGGATCAGAAAATTCCCCTTATTTCTTTTTAGATCTAAAGTTTGAATTATATCAGGCTACTTCTTTCAAGGAAGGTAGAAGTTCAATGACAAAATAAGTAATTGCACTATTGCTTTGCACTTTCATTTAATAACAAGAGGCATTTTCACATCATGATGATTTACATTCGCACATCACCTTGTGCATGATTCAACAACACGTGCTTCAATGAGAATTGCATACTCTCTTTCTCTATCTCATGTAAGCAACAAGATGGTGCTCTGATAGGGTTCAAATGTTCTGACTATTATTAGGTTTTTTCGCTTTATTGGAGCTACCTACTTATATTTGTCTGACTTACCAAACCACTAAATTTAGCAACTTTATTTAGAATTGCCGACTTTTATTGGAGCTGTTACCCAATTTTATTCTGATTAAGTGACTAATAAGTTTTGCATTATCAATTCTTATTTGAGCTAGTTACTGTCATTTCTTTGGTTTGTTTAAATTATCATTTTTTTTCTTATTTTTGACCAAAACATCTCTTATCATTTATAAATTTCTATTCACCATTTTCACCAACATTTGCTACTATTATATGAGGATATCAATTTGTATTTAAGTGGTTAACTACTTAAAAAGAAAAAGGAAATAAAAAAAGAAAATTTTAAAAAAAATTTTAAAAAAATCAGAAAATTAAAAAAAAAATCGTTAAAACTATTAAGGTTAGTGATTTTTAATCAAAGTTGATCAGAATGAAAAAATTAACAAATTATTAAAAAATTTATGATTAAATTAATACAATTGAAAGGTACAAGACTAAATTGGTAAGTTGTCAAAAAGTATATGACTAAATTAACACAACTGAAAAATTTAAAAATGAATTGGCCGTCATATAATAGGTTTATAATTTTTTGGACAATTTTCCCTACATAAAATGATTATGATCTGAACTGAATGTCGCAAAATCATATAAGGGAACCTATTTCATAATTATCCATTTCTTGTGAATTCCGTAACCTAATGTGGATGGCCTGCTTTGGTCATATGTGAGATGTGGACTAACTTCGACCCAAGAAAGGTAGCTCATGGTATATACCGCCCCAACAATATACAAAATGATCGGAAATTTTGGGGTCCCAATCAAATCCCATTATATATCATAAATCTGTTAATCATGAGAAACCAAAACGCGAGTCTAGTAGGATATAAAGTGGGTGCAGATATTAGAAATATAGATAATAATGGATTATCTCTTAAAAGTAGGGCTAGAAAACTTATTTAGAATCCTTCCCACCTCTATTTCATGATAGAAACTCAAATCTTAGTAGCTCCACATATGTGGTCACCTCTTATTATATAAAACCAGAAATTGAGAGCCACGGGAGTTTATGCCTGAAGAAGACAAAACTCAAAAAAAAAAAAAAAAAAAAAAAAAAAAGTTTCTTGACGACCGAAATAACTGAATTATGGATATGCCAATTTTGACTAAACGTTTCTCATGAAGCACCTGCGAGTCCCCTGAAGAAAGGCCTTCCAAATTAATAAAATGCGCGAATCATGTGTTTGGTGCTATATGCGGTAAGAGTTTTACCTAGCACTACATTAAAATTGATGAAGGTGTGCACAAGAAATTGATAGAAATAACTTGCAAATGAATCTACTAGGGGATTCGTCAATTTTTTACGTGTGCTTAGAAGGTATGCGACGCCTATAAAGCAATGAAGTGACCACACTCTTTGTTACCCACATTCCTTACTCATCCATGTCGGAGAGCATCAAGCAGTTAGACCGCCGGATTATCTGTCGCAACCTGTTACACATTTCTTATTTATACGAGTTAGTTTAGTTATTTTTTCAATTAAGTTTTCCCAATAGAAAATTTGTTAAATTTAATTAAAAAAACCACACACACATACATCTGGGTAACTAATATGGATTGATAATTTCTAAAGATCAATAACAAATTTAATGGATTGCTAACCAAGCAAATAAAATTTGATATATCAATGGAAAAAAGTTGGTAAATAAAATAAAAATGCACGCTCATAAGTAATTTAGATAAGAATTAGTAATAAAAAATTAGTTGATAATTCAATCTAACAAAATTTAATAAATGACCTCGATTTTTGTGGAAATGATTTAATGAGCAAGAGGCCTCGATTATCCTATTACTGAAAGAGTAAACAAGTATTCGAAATGACATGGATAACAATTTCGTCACAATTCACTTGATATGGACATAGAGTACTACGATTCAAACCAAGCTCTTGTAAATGATAAAGCTAGTATGAACACTTAGAGGGGGGTGAATAGGTGTTAAAGAAGTTTTTGCAAGACTTAACAACTTAATTCGACTTATAATAAAACAGTAGATTGAAGATATAAAAGATTATAAGCTGATATATAAAACTGCGAATTAAGTAAAGAGATTAGGGAAAGAGAATTGAAACACAAGGTTTATAGTGGTTCGGCTTAGACCAAGCATACGTCCACTCTCCCCCACTGACAGCCCACTTGCTGGATTCCACTAAGAATCAAAAAAGATTATACAGTATCACGTTCTTGATTCCACAGTGTAGAGACTCTGCTACACTTCCTCAAAGTCTCACAAGAATTTGATCTCTCTTTTGAGTACAATTTAAGCTCGACAAATTGTAATAGCAAAGAACTAAGAGTTTCAGACTTTGAAATTTTTCTTTCACGCACACACTCGAATAACTTGAGCATCCTCCTTATACACTCATCCATGCCATCATAACCGTTGGCACCTTCCAAAGGAATTCTTCCAATCTACCCGTTGGACAGAATCAATTCGGAAGATCTCGAGTTATTTAAGGAATGTGATGATAGCCCACCAATCATGCTTGCCCATACAATCGGGATCTAGGTTTCCATAAATAGAACCTTCCAAGTATACTTCGCCATTCAACGGATCTAATTATTCAAGTTGATTTCAATAAGAATAATTGGTCACGAGATGCTATCTCCAGCTATGAGATATTTTTCAACCGTACGAATCAAATCCTTAAAGATAAACTTGTATATGGATAAGTCTTCTTCATGGGATGAAACTTTTCTTCGTCAATTTAGAAACTATTAGTGAGGGCAGACTTTAAATCTTGAGTTTGGAGGTCTTCAAACTTTGACAATAGAGTCTGCAAGTCTTCAGACTAAACTGATGGAAACGTTTTGTCAACTTCAAAATATATAAGGAAGTTTTCTCCAACAATCTCCCCATTTTTCATGATGACAAAACTTTCCGTAGATTTGGACACTTTGACCTGCAAAACAACACTTAAGCAAACTAGGATTTCTTATAAAAGATAATTAAAGATTAGGATAAGGATAATAGCGATTCTGCAACCACAGAAAACATGTTAGTCCTGTAAAAGCAACTATCTTTATCATAATCAATAATATAGCTTAAGTTACTTGCAAGCATCATCAATCCAAACCAGTCCAAATCATAACCACACCAAACAGAAGATAAAATCCAAAACAAAAAGTCATCAAATCTGCATAAAACCTCTCCTCCTTTTTGTCAATAGCAAAAAGTGGAGAACAAACGAAAAAGAGTTGGTTGAAAATTGAGTCAAAATCATGATTTTTGGGAAGGCGAACAAGCTCGAATTCTCCCATGGAATGCACTGTCTTCTCAAGCCTTTCAAAACTCTACTTCAATGACTGAAAATCTTCACCCTGCACAATAGACTGTACTTGAATCTTTACGGCATTCAACTGGTCATGTAAAGACACTGAAGTGGCCTTAAAAGTATTCTTGAGATCATGCATCTCAAATCCCATAGCATATTGCTGTTTTTTGATGTCCAATAGGATTTCCAGCAGTCTCGAAAAATCTGTTGTTTGAGTTGATGCAAAACTAGGACCAGCTGAGTCAATTCTGTGAATGCTAGTATGAGCATCTAGAGGGGGTGAATAGGTGCAAAAATAAACTTTTGCAAAGTATAGTGTAAAACCTTAAGTTTGTCCTGAGTTTGTTTAACAGTAGATTTTAAAATAGAAGCGAGACTCTAACAATTAAATAAAATTACGAGTAAAGTAAAAGAGTTTAGGGAAGAGAATAAGAACACAAAGTTTATAGTGGTTCGACTTAATCTAAGCCTACGTCCACTCTCCCGCACTGATGGCCCACCGGCTGGATTTCACTATAAATCAAAAGAGTCATTATAGTATCACGTTCTTGATTCCACAGTGTAGAGACTCTACTACACTTCCTCAAGGTCTCACAAATGTATAAACTCTCTTTTGAGTACAAGTTTACGCTCAACAATTGAATTGACAAAGAACAAATAGCTTCAGACTTTGGAATTTATCTATCGCGCACACACTTGAATAACTGAAACATCTTCCTTATATACTCTTTCATGCCTTCATACCCATTAGCACTTTCCAAAGGAGCTCTTCCAATCTATCCGTTGGACAGAATCAATTAGGGAGATCTCGAGTTATTTAAGGAATATGACAATAGCCCACCGATCCTACTTGCCCATACAATCAGGATCTAGGTTTCCATAAGTAAAACCTTCCAAGTATGCTTCGCCAATCAACAGATCTAAATTACCCGAATTGAAATCAAAACGAATAATAGACTCCGAGATGCTATATCCAGCCAAGAGATCTTTTTCAGTCGATAGAATCAAATCCTTAACGAAGTACTCTATTCTGGATAAGTCTTCTTCGACGGTTTAGAAACTATCAATGAGGGTAGACTTTGAAACTTGAGCCTAGAGGTTCGGCGGTCTTCAGATTTTGACGAAAGAGTCTACAAGTCTTCAAACTAGATTGATGGAAATGTTTTGTCAACTTCAAAACAAATACGGAAGTTTTCTCCAATAATCTCTCCCTTTTTTATGGTGACAAAACTTTTCTGCAGATTTGGATACTTTTGACCTGCAAGACAATACTCAAGCAAACATGGATATTTCACAAAAGATAATTGGCTTGTTAAAGATAACATTAGATCTGCATCCACAGGAAATAAGAAAGTTAGTCCTGTAAATAAATAACTATCTTTGCCATGAAATACCAACAATGCTTAAGATATTGCAGCAAACATTTAAACGATCAAACAATCTAAGTCCAAATCCAGTCACAACCAAACAACCAAACCAAAGTAAAAGTCAATTAAAAGTCAAGTCAAACAAGAGTCAATCAAATTTGCACCATCTCCCTCTTTTTGTCAACATGAAAAAGGTAGAGACGAAAAGATAATGAAATTAGGATTGCTTTGGAATGCGAATAAGCTGGAAATCTCCCATCAACTGGACAATCCCTTCCAGCTTTTCAAATCCTCCTTTAGTTGAGCCACTTCTTCACCCTTGACATTTGCTTGAACTTGAAGAGCAAAGGCATGGATTTGATCATATCTTAGAGAGGCCGCCCAAGGAGGTATTCCTCGAGTATGAGGACTTGAAGGGATATGTTGTAGGACACCTGAAGAAGGTGGGCCGAGCTTGTTGTGTTTCCCTTCTCCCGGTGGGAAGAAGGAGTGTCAATGAAGAGATAGCCAAAATGTGTAGCTCGAAGAACTTGAAGGGCTTCCAGGCCAACGAGAATGCAAATTACTCCCGA
The DNA here is from genome assembly GCA_016097545.1 of Eucalyptus victrix. NCBI lineage: Eukaryota > Viridiplantae > Streptophyta > Magnoliopsida > Myrtales > Myrtaceae > Eucalyptus > Eucalyptus victrix. Next base: position 24,661,437 of record CM027844.1, read on the forward strand.
TGATTTTCAAAAATGAGAACAGAACCTTGTTCAAGAAAAGTGAGGTGCATGACTAGGTTAACCATCTCGCTCCTTCCTGCTAGGATTATAATGACAATCCAAAAATTATGGGATTAGCGCAACATAACAAAACATTCTCCCTACCACCCCATGTGTTGGTGGCGTTGGCTTCGGGCTCCTTCCCCTAACGCAAGGGAAGGTGTTCGAATCCCAGCGTCGTCGCTAGTGGTCTTAAGTGCGGTGTCGTGGTAGTGGGTCCTACGCTAGTACCGCTCCGGGTTTACCTCGCCGGCTGTCGATTGTACGGGGGTTCCCGGGTCACCAAAAAAAAAAAAAAAAAAACTTCTCCCTTATTATGGGAAAAATTTTCCAAAAAGTTTTAAACTAATTGTACTTTTATCAATTTAGTCATAAACCTTTTAATGTTGCTATTGAGTCCTAAACATTTTCATATGTTGTCAATTGAGTCCATTCGACTAACTTTTGTCAAAGTTCATTGACGTAGATACCAGTCATCGTACGTGGCAAGGCATGTGCTAACATGGGCAACTTTAATAACATTTAAAAAAAAAAAATTATTTTTTAAGATTTTTATCTTTTATCTTTTTCTTTCTTCTTCCTTTTACCAATGGCCAGTTGGCCTTGTCTAAGTGAATGTCATCGTCGCCCACCATAGGTGAGACCAACTAGGTGAGGGCGAGCTTGGCAAAGGCAACACTTGGTGAGGCCGCCTTGGCCTAGGTGAGGGGGTTGCTTGGGGTAACCATCTTGCTCCTTCTTCCATGGTGGAACGCCTCAACTCAATAGCATCATCCAAGAAAAGATGAGCCCTTTTGGGTTGGATTTCAAAACATGCTCAACATTTTAGTTGCTTTCGACCTCTTCCTTTTCTAAGTATAAACAGAAATGAAGGAAAGCAAAATCGAATGGCTTTCGCTGTCAGCTTCTCTCGTCTTGCTTCACCTCGTTACTTGGGTGGTGCAGAGAAAGAAAAAGAACAAATACCAATTCAACTAAAGAAACCTCGATTCTCTCTGCGCTAAAGACCAAACGAGTAGGGAAGAGAGGCTGATCAGTTGGAAGGCGTGATTCAAGAAATAGTTTAAACGTGTAGCTTGAGGAAGTTGAAGGATCCGGAGGTGAACAAATCTGGCAAATTCATGCCGAGCTTTGAGAACAGAAGCTACTTTAGGAAAGGAGAGGTGGGTGACTGGGTTAACTATCTCAGTCCTCCAACGGCGGCGCGTCTACATAGCATCATGAAAGAGAAGATGAGTCCATTTGGGTTGGAGTTCAAAACGTGCTAGTCGTCCTTCCCGTATTAATTTTCCAGTTCGGTTGATTTTTGGTACCTTGAATATTAATAGTATTTTGCTTATGACTTTGGAATCAATCTTTCTTTATCTTCGATCTCCATGCAAATACTATAGTGTGTGGTAAAGATTCGATGAGTAATTGCATCGAGAGATCTCGATTTTTCTGTTGCTGAAAGAGTAAACAAGTATCTAAATGAGATGCGAACAAGATAGAAGGTAAGCATTCTTTGTCTTTCTCTCTTGCACTGATTCTCAAAAGATCAGTTTACTCCAACATCTACGTTACAAGGGACGAGTTATTCTGGTGCATGATAGCTTAGAACCTCCAGCATTAGGTAATTTGTGACCTCAAAGCACCCAAATAACAGAAAAAATCATTATGATCCAACTTATATGTCCTCTATTGGAAACTCTCTCCCTCAGACATCAAAATCGACAGCCAACCATCTGGCATCGCTCTCCCGTGAGCTCATCCAAAAAATAGATAACTGAGAAAAGAAAAATCAGACAGATTTTATCGTTCATGATGGTAGCCTATATCCGCTAGTGCAAACTACTACAGTTTTACACTTGACATAAGCATACGAGGGCGCATTCTCTTTTCTCGTTCATTTAGCGGCACACGTTCATCAATTCTAAATATCATCCATAGAGATATGAAACACTTTTACCATTGCTTTTAACAAAAAGATCCAGCAAACAATAACTAGCACCGGCAGCGAAAAAACCAATCAAGCCTATTCCAATTTACGGGAAACCTTATATGGCAAACCCTGTTCCTGTGTCCACAAACCCTTGAGCTACAAAGATATCATTTGATCTAACCAACAGCAGCAGGAGCGAAAGATAATCCCCCTTTTGGTAATCCTTGTCAACTATTTATTCTAACATGATGATTCATCAAGGACTGGAATATAAATTTTGAAATTTGTGGATTAGAAAGGGAGATTTAGTCACTAAATTGCGTACAGAGGGATTGGTATGAATAATTAAAGAACCAACAAACAAGTGGAAGTTCAATTTAATAAGCACAAACTGGAGCATTCTCTTGACCTCCAACAGAAACTAAAATGAACTTTAAAAGTTTAAGCGAATGTGACCATCAAACAGGTCTAGAATCTTGTTCTAGCACTCCCTAAAAGAAAAGGCAACATCAAAGTGGTCCCATCCGGCTTACTGACTTGCTAATTAAGGCAAACAATTCGGTGCTACCATAGATTAACAAACGATCCAGTCCTAACATAGATAAACAATACTTCTACTTTTGGATCCAATGCATGGCTATAGTCGCTTTTTGATATGAACCCTATGATATCCCAATTTTCCAATTCTATTTTCAATAAATTGAGACGGCCATTTCGTCGGCACGCATATAGTTCTTTTCCTTGAGTCGGCCACTCATGTGAAAACTAATCTATTAGGTGAAGCCGCTAAGAGATTCTAATGCATCAAACTCGAGAATTTGACCAAGAAGCGACATTTCGACCAAGCTAATCTATAAGGGCCATTACGGCATAGTTAAAAATCAATTAGAGACCGGAGATAGGTCGACTCGATAGACATGTGATCAAGTGTGAGCGATTCCACTAGATCGCACAATTCTTGTCAATCAGCACTAGACTGGCTTTTCTGTCGTTTAGGTACCTTGTGTCTGTATTTGAAACCTTAAGATTACCACGACAACCGAGAGTTGCCAATGTATCAAAAAAATATACATTATGGCTTGAAAATGATCAACCACAAGTTAAATGCACGAAAATTTCTAAAAGCTAGCCGGTAGATTAGAACGCATTAGTATTGTGCCAGAGTGAAATTAACCGTGAAATTGAAAGTGAATTCAGAAATTGGAAGTCTTGGTGTGTCATAAATCATTTTAGAAATATTGACTTATCTTCGGAAGATTTTTCATGCAAACCGAATTTTTTGGCAATTAATCAAAGTATGGATTAATTTGGTTTGGAAAATTAGTAAACCCGCTTTTGGTCGTACTTTTGGGACTCAAGATGGTTCTATGATCAAGTAAAGATGTGAATTAAAGTGTGGTGACATTGGATTAATTTTATGGACTTTAATTTTGTGACATCCCGATTTTCCAATTCTATTTTCAATAAATTGAGACGGGTATTTCGTTGGCATACATATAGTTTTTTTCCTTAAGTCGGCCACTTATGTGAAAATAGTCTATCAAGTGAAGCCGTTAAGAGATTCTAATGCATCAGACTCGAGAATTTGACTAGTAAGCGACCTTTCAACCAAGCTAATCTGCAAGGGTCATTATGGCACAATTAAAAATCGATTAGAGACCGGAGATAGGTCGACTCGACAGAGACATGTGATTAAGTGTGGGTGATTCCACCATATCGCACAATTCTTGTCGATCGGCACTGGACCAACTTTTTTGTTGATTAGGTACCCTGTGTCTATATTTGAAACCTTGAGATTACCCTAACAACCGGAAGTCGCCAATGTGTCAAAGATGTACATTGTGGCTTGATCAACCACAAGTCAAATGCATGAAAATTTCTAAAAGTTACCCGGTAGATTAAGACGCGCTAATATCTTGCTAGAGTGAAATTAACCGTGAATTGAGATCGAATTCAAAAATTGGAAGTCTAGGTGTGTTACAAATCATTTTAAGAACACTCATATTCGGCAGATTTTTCATGGAAGCTGAGTTTTTCAGCAAAATAATCAAAGTATTGTTAATTTGGTTTGAAAATTTGGTAGGCCCGCTTTTGGTTGTACTTTTGAGATCAAGATGGTATTATAGTAAAGTAAATATGTTAATTGAAGGGTAGTGACATTGGATTAATTTTATGGACTTCAATTTAGTTCAATTAGAAGAGAATTGAAGAATGTGATGTACTAAGTTTAAAAATTCGTGTGTCACGGCAGAGGATGGAATTAGACCCATTGAAGATTGTTGTGGGAGATTTGAAGTTAATGGATGGTGATGTGATCTTATGTCATGATGGGTCATTTTTGTTGGATTAAAGAAAAAGAAAAAGAAAAGAAGTGGTCCCCCTTCCTTCTCTCTCCTCCCTCTCTCTCCCTATCGTGCGACCGCTTCTCCATCTCCATCTTCTTCTTTTTCGAAGGCCAACAATAGGAGAGATCGACTAGCAAACCGCCGGACCTCTCGCCGTCGCACACCCTCGCCGTCGCGTTGGATCGCCGTTAACCGGCCCCCCCTCTTTCTTCCTCCCCTTCTCTATCCGTCGAGCAACTTCTCTCCCCCATCCCCTTGCTGTGTGATGCCCCTGCAAGCTGAAGACAACAAGGCCATCAGCATCACCGGAGCAACCGCACACCACCGCCACTCGCCATCTAAGCCTCTCGCAAGGCCATCGCTGCTCGCTGCCGCTCCGCAAGTCTCTGCCTCCCTCTTGCCTGCCCTTGCATTGCAGCTGCTGCGTTAGCCGTGCCGAAGCTATTTGGCCACCTCCGGCCAACGTTCGGGCCCCGCCTAGGTCCGATTCGACCCCTCAACCTTCCTCGGTCCTTCTCCATCTCATCCAAGCCCCAAATCTGCCCTTTCTCAGCCTTCAACCAGCAACGGACAGAGAGTTGGAAAATGGGTATCGCAGCGGAGTTTTGGCCCTTTTGGTCGGCTTCCCGATCCTGGATGCTTGGCCCGCCTTGAGAAAAGTCGATCCCCTCAACATCCTCATCGTTGTGGTCCAATCGGTTCATTAATCGGGTGAGTTTAGCCCACTAAACCTCGATTAGAGGGTTAATTGTGCTTAGGGAGGTTTAATTTATGTTAAGTGTTATTAGGTGGTTAGTTTAATTTATTTAAATGTGGATTAGATTAAGGGGTGTGATTAGTTTAGAGTGTGTTTATTTAAAGTTAAATGGATGGTTATATTAGTTTAATGATGATTTGACTTAAATATATAATTTTGAAATTATATATGTATTTCGAAATTATTTAATTATTTAATATATTATATTGCGAAAATGATTAAAATATTATTATTTAATTACTTTTCGGAATAAAATTAATTATTTAATAAATTTCGAAAATTATTTCGAGACCTTGTTTTTTCAGAATTTTGCACCGATCGTTGCTGTGTATTCAGATTTTTAATTCGATGATTAGATATTTCAAATTGAGTGTTGATTGTGAAAAATATGAATTTTATGCAGAAAATCTCAAGTGTCGGGTTTTGATACCAAAATTAGATCTTAAGGATTTTATTAAATAGTGAGATTTGAAAAAAATGAGATATTGGTTTCCTGGTTTGAAATTAACGTGCCCCACACACGTGAATAATTTATGGAATATTTTTAATATGAAGAAAAGAGGTTGGGATCACTATTTTAAATTGAAGCATTGAGTGAAATGCAAAGTGTCCTGAGCCGAGTGTGGATTGGTCGTGTGATAATTAAGTGGAAATCGTCCTGAGCTGTTGAGCCAAATTTGCTCCTATATGGGATGCCCCTTACAACGGATGCGGGTCATAGTAGATTCTGGGCCCATGCTCCTTCGGGAATGCCATCGATGTACTGACGAAGCCGCGCTCCAAGGTGGGGAGGCGATGCCTGGCATTAATGTCAGTAGATAGCCGAATTGCAAGTAGGCTATGCCCTTGCATGACAGTGAATAATCAATTGGATGGCATGCTAAGTGTTATTGATGGGTCGGATTATGAGACGGAATCTTGTAGCATGGTATGAGACATGTCATAACGATTGGTCTTATAATCCGAACTCCTGTGGTCATTTGAAATGATATTGTTGGCATTCCAGTTATTTGAGTTCCTATTACTACCTGTGATTGAGTGATTTGAATTATGCTAACCTGCAAAAAGGAACTAAGGCGAGATAAGTCCTTTGTGAGGTGTGGCTAGGCCACCTTTGGGCATATTTTCTTTTAATGGAGGTTTAGGGAGTTGAACTTGCTAAGACAATGTCTCACCCCATTGTGAGCCAAAATTTCAGGACCGTAGATGGTGGAATCTCGAAGGCTGATCAATCAGAAGTGGGATCAAAGAACGAATCCGACTAGTGGTGATAGGACTGATCCCTTTCGTAGACTGCCTCTTTTTGGTATATGTGTAAACCCTAATGTGGTTACCTTTGAAAGCATATTTGTTTATGAATGAGTTGGTTTCCTGCTTTCCTATCCCGTGAGTTTTTGTCAAGAGTTTTATAATACGTTCCACTTGCTCAATAATGAATGAATGGGGTCAACGACACTACTTGGGAATGTCGCATTTCTATGACCATGGTGGGATGTTGGCGCGCTCGAGGTTCGGGGTGTGACAATTTGGCTCATTTGGAAGTGGATTGAATAAAATTGAAGAATTTGATGTACAACTTTGCAAAATTCGTATGCCATGGTGTATAAGGCAAAATGGACCTATTGGAGGATTGTTGTGGAAGATTTGAGTGAGTGGGAAGTGATGTCACATGAGGTCTTGGTGGGGCCTAAGTTGAGGAGATTTTGACAAGTGTAGGATGCACTTTTGCTCTCAAAATGGTGGGCTTTCACTTTAATCTCCATCTTCTTCCTTGGGACTTGGAGGGAGAAAGCAAAAAGTAGAAACCAGTGACTAGTTTCCCCCCTCCTTCGCTTGAGCTCACTCGCACGCCAACAAAGGCCTCACCATCGCCATTCGTCTACGTGCACGGAGCTCGAGCCCACCTCTCCTCCTCCATAGCAGTGTCCTTGAACGACAACCTCCGTCGTCTACTCATCCAAGCCATCATCCAACCTTGTCAGCTACCGTCGAAGCCAACTCACCACCGTTCGATCCTTAGAGCAGCCAAGGTCGCCATAGCGCGTTCGTTCGCATGAGTTGTCTAGCCGCGAGCTCCTGCCGTTCCGCCTCTGTCCCGCCATCCAAGAGCCTCGTCCGTGGCTTCCTTGCCATGCCGCCATCACCGTGAGCCGTCGCCTCAACCCGCCTGAGCCATCGTCGCCCCTGGCTGCCCTCCTCCTCACTATTCGGCCCATCTTCTTCTTCAGTTCAGCCATGGTCAATAGCTGAATTTCCAGCAAGCTTCGGACCTTCAAGGCCCATTTTGGGTTCCTTCTGGTTCTTGTTTGGCATCGCCCGTGGAGGTTTGTTGACCACCTCGCCGTTGTCTTTGCCGTGGACTTGTCGGAAAGTGATTCCGGTGAGTTTAGCTCACTAAATCTTGATTAGAGAGTTAATGATGCTTTAGGTGTGCTTACTTTAAGCTAAGTAAGTTTAGGTGGTTAGATTAATTTAATTAGGTATGGATTAGATTAAGGGGTGTGGTTAGTTTAGAGTATGATTAATTAGGACTAAGTGGATGTTATATTAATATAAGTCTTGATTTGACTTAAACGAATTATTTTTTTATTAAATAAATATTTCGAAAATTATTTAATTATTTAATAATATGTTATATTATAAAAAATTATTTAAATATTATTATTTAATTAATTTCGGAATAAAATTATTTATTTATTAAATTCCGAAATTTATTTCGGGACCCTAAATTCTTAGAATTTCATGTTGATCGCTGCTATGTATTCATATTTTGAAATTGATGGTTGGATATTATAAATTGAGTGTGGATTGTGAAAAATATCGATTTTATTCATAAAATCCTAGGTATCGGGTTTTGATACCAAAATTGGGTTTTAAGGATTATATTAAATAGTGGAGTTTCAGAAAGTAAGAAATTAGTTTTTCTGGTTCGAAATTAACGTTCCCCCACACGCGTGATTAACTTCTAGAATATTTTTAATATGAAAAAAAAAAAGAGACCGGGATCACTATTTTAAATGGAAGCATTGAGAGAAATGCAAAGTGTCCTGGGCCAAGTATGAATTTATTGTATGATAATTAAGAGGAAATTGTCCTTGGCTGTTGAGTCGGACCTACCTCTAGATGAGATCTCCCTTACAATAGATGTGGGTTGCAATTGATTCTGGGCCCATGCTCCTTCGAGAACGCCATCGATGTAATGAGGAAGCCGTGCTCCAAGGTGGGGAGATGATGCCTGGCTATATGCCAATAGATAGCTGAATTGCGAGTAGGTTATTGATATAGCTAGTACAAGTACCTAGAGGGGGTGAATAGGTATATAAAAGATTTTTCTTGATAATCGCGCAATACTTAGATAGTTGAAGGATTTGCGACAAATGATAATCAACATAAGACTGAGTAAAGGAAAGAGAGAATTGAACACGCGGTTTATAGTGGTTCGGCTTGATTCAAGCCTACGTCCACTCTTCTGCACTGACAGCCAATTGGCTGGATTCCACTATGTACAAAGAGATGTTACAGTGTTGATCCTCCTTGATTTCTAGGTGTAGATGATCTACCACACTTGCTCAAGGTATCACCAAGTATAGACACTCTCTGCGTATACAATTTCGCTCAGAATGAATCGACTAATAATCAAAGTGTTTTAGACTCTGGAATTTCCCTATCGATCACATACTCGAACAACTAGAACGTCTTCCTTTTTATATTCCTTTATGCCATCATACCCGTTGGCACTTTCCAAAGGAATTCCTCCAATCTACCCGTTGGACGGAATTAATCAAGAAGATCATTCGAGCTATTAAAGGAACCTGACGATAGCCCATCAATCCGGTTCGCCCATACAATCAGGATCTTGGTTTCCAAGAATAGAACATTCCAAGAATATTTCGTCGACCACCGGTACCGGATCTTCAATTGATCTAGATGCAAACAAAAGAATCCGTTATATTTATCCAACCAAGAGATCTTTTCCAGAGGATAGGATTAAATCCTCAATCATATACTTCGGCTCTGGATTTCCTTTGTCACTGGATCAGAAAAACTGTCAATGAGAATAGTCCTTGAGTCTTGAGTCTTGAGTCTGGTGATCAGAGAGTCTTCAGATTTTAAACTAGACGGTCTGCAGATATCCAGACTAGACTGATAAAAATGTTTTGTCAACTTCAAAATATTATGGAAAGATTTCTCCAACAATCTCCCCATTTTTTATGGTGACAAAACTTTTCTGTAAATTTGAACAACTTTGACCTGTAAAAACATTTCTCAAGCAATATGGCTATCTCATAAAGATTAATAAAACAACCAGACTCTGCATCCATAGAAAATTGGTTAGTCTTTCATAAGTAATACCATATAACAACACTTGATATAAATGCAAACAGTCAAACATCTAAATCCACAGCCAATTCAGTCAAATTCAAGTTCACACCCAAGTTCACTCAAGTCATACTAAAAAACAAACATATTCAACCACAAAAACAAATTTAAAGTCAAAGTTTAAAGTTGGTTGGTTCGAATTGCTTCTCCCCTTTTTTGTCATCATTGAAAAAAAAAGGTGAGAAAGGAGTCAGGTCTGCTTGGGAATGCGCACGATCTGGAAATCTCCCATGGACTGGACTACGCCTTCTAGCCTTTTCAAGTCCTCCCCTAGTTGAGCTACCACCTCTCCTTTGGCATTGGCTTGAAGTTGTAGAGCGAAGTTTTTCATTTTGTCATCCAGGGTAACTAAAGATGCTTGTCCAGCATTCTTTATAGCTTGAATTTCATAGTCCAGAGCATAGATTTGGCCTCGCATTTCCAGAAGAACATCAAGAATACGACGAAAATCTGCAAAATTGTCTGTCTGTGTACTTGCATTTGCTTTCTTAAATGGAGTGAATGCAGACGATGACGCTTCTGTATAGTCTTGCAGATTTGATGTTGACGTATCATGTCCTTCTTCAGGCAATTGAGAAGCCTGAAATTCTTCTGGATCTGCTGGAGATTGTCTTAGACCTTCACTATTGGTAGCATGAGGTGTGGACCTTTGCTGCCTACTCCCCCTGTCTCTAGGACATCAAAAGGGGAAGAGTGATGATCATGCTCTTCTGTATCTTGATTCCCCTTCTCTCCAGATTCAGCTGCAGACTTTTCTTTCTCTTCTTCTTCTTCTTCTTCAGCTTCTTTCTCCCTCTCTCGCCGCTCTTCTTCTTCTCTGTTCTTGGCTTGCTCCTCTTCTTCTCTCTATTTCTTCTGATGTTCTGTTGATTGGGGAACAGAACGTCTGGTTCTTATTAAGGCAATGATTGTGAGATCTTCCTCCTCATCTTCATCCTCCAAGATGAGAGTTCTCTTCTTTTTGGATGAGGCACCAATGGCCTCCTTCCCTTTCCTCTTTGAAGCAGACGGAATTGGAGTCTTCACACTGAATTTCTCCATTTCCTTGGAAAGTTCTTGCAGACGCATCTTCGTTAACATCTTCAAACCTACCACCATCTTATCGCACGGTCGAACACAAAGTGTGTATGGCGGTTCAATATTCATGTGTCTGAAGTTCTTGGTCACCAGAGCTGGGTAAGGCAATTGTCCCTTGTCTTTCGACATTGCTTTGTACATGTGAAAGAGAATAGTGTGAGGAAGAGAGAACTTCATCCCTGAGTTGATTGCGTACATCAATTTTGCCTCTGAATTAGACACATCGGTCTTTGATGTAGACTTGGGCCTGATGCAATTGATCACAATTTTGTGCAGCACGATATTGATGGCACGCATCCTTGAATAGATGATTTTTCCTTCTACATCTCTATCTTTGACAAGTTCCAATGAGGCACGAGCAACTGAGACTTTGATTGGTTGATAACGTCCTCGTTCAACTCTAATTATGTCCGCCAACATATCCACGTCTACCACATAGTCTTGGTCTCTAACACTGAATGATATTCTATTCGCATCTAAGAAGCTAAGATTCGAATAGAAGTATGCGGTTAATTGCACATATCCATCTGTGGTATCAGTGCAAAAATGTTCCAGTTGAAGCAGACTGAACTTCTCCCTTAAGTTCACATTAATGGCATCCAAGAAATCGAAATCAACACTCCTAGGGTTTATCACCCATCGTTTCAGCAGTCTGAAGAACAGATTCTCCTGTTCCTTCTATTTAAACAACTCCATCCTTTTTCCCTTCACCTTCGCAGCAACACCCATTCTAGGTTGAAAATCACTGAACATTTTATCATCATCGTTCCCATCAGTCAGATTTGGTCCCGACATACGAGGGTCACTTGGAATGTTCGCAAGTGCTTCCTCGGCCTTTCCCTTAGGAGCAATTCCTAAATCCTCCATTTTTCTCAGAAAGATATACTCATTCCCATAATTATTATCTTTGAGAAAATCATCCACGTAGTTCAATGAAGTTCCTATACTTTTCAATGCACGGTAGAGTTTGTAAATATAAGAGGGTTTTTGGACTCTTACAGGGTCTGCGTCCTCGATTATCTCTTCCTCCAGTTATTGACCCGCACCTTGTGGGGTAGATGGCGTTGAGTGACGTGGTGAAGAGTGAATCGGGCTCTGTTGCCGACATGATAATTCTTCCTCTTCGGTGAGATCAAAAAGGGTAGGACCCTCCTTCATTCTCTGTGGTCCCCTGTTTGCGATTCTTGAAGACTTCCTCGAAGAAGACATCCTTCCTTGTCACTGAAAGATTCCTTTACTTGCTTTCCCAAGAAAAGATGACTTGCTTTCTCGAAGATGAACACGAAGTAGAAATCGAATTGGGAGGAGAATGCTTTTTTAGGGTTTTGAAGATTGGGTGAAAAAGAAAACTGTATATATAACTCAGTTTTGAAAAAAAAAAGGTAAGTTCAATCGGCATAAGGAAAGTGTATGAACACTTCTTTTTTAAAATCATTAACTGCCAAAATTAATCCTTTCGAAAAGACAAGATTTCGATTTTCACGGAGACTATAAAATAACTTAACGAAAGATCATACCTTTTCGAGTTTAGATAAAATAGCAACTTACGGCCTATATCCATGAATGTCTGAGTCTGAGGATTTAGAGTCTGAGGGTTGGTGAGTCTCTAGACTTTAACTTCTTCAAGCTTCAAAATGTTGAGTTTGGAACGGATAAAATCAAATTGATTTTTCTCCAAAGGCTTTGTGAATATATCCGCTAGTTGACTTTTGAATCAATAAATTGAATCGAGATTTCTCCATTTTGAATATGATCTCTAATGAAGTGATGTCGAATCTCTATATGCTTTGCTCTTGAATGAATAATTGGATTTTTGGTGAGATTGATTGCGCTGGTGTTGTCACATTTGATTTCTGTGCATGAGTCTTCAATCCCAAAGTCATGTAGCTGTTGTTTTATCCATAGAATTTGCGAACAGCTGCTTCCAAGGGCTACATACTCTGCTTCTGTTGTTGAGAGAGCTACAAAGCTTTGTTTCCTTGAAAACCAAGACACTGTCCTGCTTCCAAGCAACTGATAAGTTCCTGAAGTACTCTTTCTATTGACTTTGCAGCCGGCCAGATCTGCGTCTGAATATCCGAGAAGATTAAAGTCTCCCTTCTTAGGATACCAAAGACCAATGCTTGAAGATGAAGCAACGTATTTAATAATACGTTTTGCAACACTGAGATGGGATTCTCTAGGATCTGATTGAAACCTAAAACAGATGCAAACACTCAATAAAATGTCAGGTCTATAAGCAGTAAGATAAAGAAGTGAACCAATGATGCTTCTGTATAGCTTTTGATCAACTTTCTTCCCTTCTTCATCTTTGTCTATCTTCAAAGAACTTGACATTGGTATATCAGTCTTTTTGCAATTTTCCAATCCAAACCTTTTGACGAGATCATTAGCATATTTTTCTTGATAAATGAAAGTTCCTTCCTTCAATTGCTTTACTTGAAGACCAAGAAAGAATGTTAATTCTCCCATCATACTCATTTCAAACTCATCCTGCATAGACTTAGAAAATTTCTTGCATAGACTTTCATTAGAGGATCCAAAAATAATATCATCCACATATATTTGAACGAGTAAAAAGCTTTTGTTTTCCTTTTTGATAAATAAAGTAGTATCTACTTTACCTTTGACAAAATCATTCTATAATAAGAACTTACTTAGTCTGTCGTACCAAGCTCGAGGTGCTTGCTTTAAACCATACAAGGCCTTTTTCAGTCTGAAGACTGAGTCTGATTTCTTTGGGTCTTCAAACCCAGGTGGTTGTTCCACATAAACTTCCTATTGGATAAATCCATTTAGGAAGGCACTTTTGACGTCCATTTGGAATAACCTGAAATTTTTGTAACAAGCAAACGCAAGTAATAGACGAATAGCCTCTAACCTTGCTACAGGAGCGTAAGTCTCATCATAGTCTATTCATTCTTCTTGCGTGTATCCTTTGGCCACGAGTCTTGCTTTATTTCGTACGACTTTACCTTTTTCATTCATCTTGTTTTTGAACACCCATTTGGCTCCAATAACAGTTTTACCTTTTGGTTTATATGTCAATTCCCAGACATCATTAATGTTGAACTGTCTGAGCTCTTCTTGCATAGCTTCGATCCAACTTTCATCAGATAAAGCTTCTTTTATGCTTTTTGGTTCAATTTCAGAAATGAGAACCACAGCACTAGACTCTTCACGTCTTTTGGATCTGGTGCGAATTCCTTCATTAATTTCGCCGATAATGATATCTTTGGGATGACTGGACTTATGCTTCAAGTTACTGGTTGATTTGTCTGGATGATGATCGCTTTCTTTATTTGAATCTTCATGAACATCTTGATCTTTGGTCTTCCAGTCGAGATACTTCTTGAGTTGTAAGCTTTGGAGGGTGCGGAGTAGGTTCGGACTCTTCATACCGAGTCGATTTGGATTCATCTTGCGTAGAGTCTTGAAATTTGACATTCATTGACTTCTCTACAGACTGGCTCTTCTTGTTATAAACTCTGTAGGCTTTGCTTGATGTAGAATATCCAAGGAAGATGCCTTCATCTGATCTTTCTTCAAACTTACCAACTCGATCTTTTGCATTTTTCAATATAAAGCATTTGCAACCGAAAACATGAAAGTATAAAACAATGGGCTTCTTACCTTTGAATAATTCATAAGGGGTTTTCTCTATAATAGGTCTTAGGAATACTCTATTGATGATATAGCATGCTGTTGAAACAGTTTCAGCCCAAAATCGTGAAGAAACTTTACTTTCAATTAAAAGAGTTCTAGCCATTTCTTGAAGAGATCTATTCTTTCTTTCCACAACTCCATTTTGCTGAGGAGTTATGGAGAGGAACACATGCTTAAATCCAGATTCATCACACAATTTTGTAAAATCTTGATTTTCAAATTCACCTCCATGATTTGTTCTTATACTTAAGATAACACATCCTTTTTCATTTTAAACCTTTTTAGCAAATTTTTCAAAATACGAAAAGGTTTCTGACTTACTTGCAAGAAAATATACCTAAGTAAAATAGGAGTAATCGTCCACAATTACTAGGCAGTATTTTTTACCTCCAATACTCTGGGTTGGTTGGTCCGAAGAGATCCATATGCAGAATCGTAGTACATGGTTAGTAGAGACATGATTTATTAGCTTAAATGAATTTCTTACCTACTTTCCCAGAATACATGGTGTGCATGGATCGGACTTTTGGTATGGTAATTTGGGTAGACCTCGAACAAATTTGCTTTGATGAGATTTTGGCTAATTGCTTCATATTGACATGACCAAGCTTTCGTGCCATAAGCTTGCTTCATCTTGAATTGAGATTAGGCATTGAGATTCATTTAATTTCATGTCTAAGAGGTAGATATTTCCATGTCTTCGACCCATGAAAGCGAGTAGAGTCTTTACTGATTCCAAAGCAAATTCCTTCTTGAAATGAGATCTTGAAACTAGTATCACACAATTGGCTAATGCTGAGAAGGTTATAGTTGAGTCATTCCACTAGAGAAACATTGCTTATTGTGAGATTTCTAATTTTCACGGTTCCAAATCCCACAATGCTTCCTTTGCCATTTCCTCCAAATGAAACATTTCCACCATTTACTTGAACAAGTTTTATGAAGCAATTTGAGTCTCCTGTCATGTGTCTTGAACATCCGCTGTCAAGATACCACTTTACCTTTTTCTTGACAGAGACCTACATTTAAAAGAGAGTCTCAAGCTTTCTTTGGTACCCAAATTTTCTTGGGTCCTTTGGTGTTAGTAGGATAAACATTATTAGGCCATACTTTCTTAACAGGCTTCCAAACCATAGGACACTATTTTTCAAAGTGATCCTGACTGTTACACTTTGAACACCTTAGAGCATTTCGACCTACAGACTTTACAAAAACTTTCTTGAAGTGATTTTTGTAAGCCTCTCTCGATGGTCTTTTCTTAATTCTTTCTTTTACTTTAGGAAAATTAATCAAGGGAATTGTTTCTGCTGTCATGCCTAGACCAGACTTATTGAAGTAAGGTCTTTGGACGAAGGAACTTTTTCAAGTTTTCGGATCCTATCGAAAATTTCTTTGAAATATTTGATAAGTCAGTTTTTAAAAAAAGCATTTTCTTTCAAAAGATTATATTCTTTTTCTTTAAGAGTAGAAACATTCAAGTCTAAACTTTTAACTCTTTCTTCTAAAATGTTTTCCTTTTGTTTTAGAGCTGAGTTTTCCTTTTTAAGTTCGGAAATTCTTTTGAGAGAAGTCTTAAGACTAAAACACAGTTCATTAATGTATTTAGAGACTTTGACAGGAATTTTAAAATCACTTACCTCAAATTCACTGCATGCGAGTCGATCCAGAAATACTGAGTCGAGTCGAATGTGTCATCGAGACATATGTTGGCATATTCATTATCACTTTCTTCACATTCGTATCACTCCCGGGTTTCGGCTTTGAGAGCTTTTCGAAACTTCTCGGCTTTTCCTCTTTTCTTCTTCGAGAAGAGGACAAGGTTAGGTCGATGTGTCCCTTTTTCTTACATTCGAACGAGACTACATCTTTGTTTGGTTCCTCATCATCAACGAGACTTGGTCTGTTGTCTTTGGAAACTTTGTTTCTTTGAGTTGAACCTTCTTCATTTTCTATTCAGTTTTCTGAACCTTCTTATCATGAGAGCAAGCTCCTCATCGTCCATATTATCTTCAGAATCTGTATCATCAGAATCATCATTTGATTTTAATGCAATGAATTTCTTACCTCTTGGATCTTCATCTTCATTGATTCGTTCCACTTCATAAGACTGAAGAGTTCCAATCAGCTCGTCGACAAATAGTGGCATAATTCTTTGCATCTCTCTTATTGAAGTCTTTATATGATTCCAATCCTTGGAGAGTCCACGCAGTAGCTTGTTCACCTTCATGGGATCAAAAAAATTTTGTCCTTGGTTCTCAAGACCATTGACAATATATGTAAAATGACTAAACATGTCAGTTATAGATTCTCCTGGTTTCATTTTGAAGGCTTCATATTGACTGAGGATTCTGGTCTCCTTCACTCGATCTGTTCCTTCATAGGTGATATGTAATCTGTCCCATACTTCTTTTGCTGTAACACAAGAAGATATTCTGTTATATTCAGTTGGAGACAATGCACAGTATAAAGAGTAAATTGATTTTGCATCGAGTGCTTGTCTCTTGTTTATCTCTTCCTGAGTCATTCCGCTGGTCTCAACAGTTTCTTTCCCTCTTTCAGAGACTGATGCAGCAGTAGGAGTGATTCCTGTTTCCACAACGTCCCATTCCAGAGGATCCTTTGATCGTAGGAAAGCTTTCATTTTGTTCTTCCAGATGTTGTAATCCTTTCCATCAAAGTAGGGTGGTCTGGTATTGATTTGCCCTTCCACCAGCCCTGGTGCTAGCATACTAGCCATGAATCTTTTACTCTGAAGTAAAATACTTCAAATAAAGTAAGAACACGAGCTCTGATACCAATTGATATAGCTAGTACAAGTACCTAGAGGGGGGTGAATAGGTATATAAAAGATTTTTCTTGATAATCGCGCAATACTTAGATAGTTGAAGGATTTGCGACAAATGATAATCAACGTAAGACTGAGTAAAGGAAAGAGAGAATTGAACACACGGTTTATAGTGGTTCAGCTTGATTCAAGCCTACGTCCACTCTTCTGCACTGACAGCCAATTGGCTGGATTCCACTATGTACAAAGAGATGTTACAGTGTTGATCTTCCTTGATTTCTAGGTGTAGATGATCTACCACACTTGCTCAAGGTATCACCAAGTATAGACACTCTCTGCGTATACAATTTCGCTCGAATGAATCGACTAATAATCAAAGTGTTTCGAGACTACGGAATTTCTCTATCGATCACATACTCGAACAACTAGAACGTCTTCCTTTTTATATTCCTTTATGCCATCATACCCGTTGGCACTTTCCAAAGGAATTCCTCCAATCTACCCGTTGGACGGAATTAATCAAGAAGATCATTCGAGCTATTAAAGGAACCGACGATAGCCCATCAATCCGGTTCGCCCATACAATCGGGATCTTGGTTTCCAAGAATAGAACATTCCAAGAATATTTCGTCGACCACCGGTACCGGATCTTCAATTGATCTAGATGCAAACAAAAGAATCCGTTATATTTATCCAACCAAGAGATCTTTTCCAGAGGATAGGATTAAATCCTCAACCATATACTTCGGCTCTGGATTCCCTTCATCACTGGATCAGAAAGACTGTCAATGAGAATAGTCTTTGATTCTTGAGTCTTGAGTCTTAAGTCTTGAGTCTTGAGTCTGGTGATCAGAGAGTCTTCAGACTTTAAACTAGACGGTCTGCAGATATCCAGACTAGACCGATAAAAACGTTTTGTCAGCTTCAAAATATTCTGGAAAGATTTCTCCAACAGTTATGTGCATGTGTGGAAATGAATAAATTGAGATCGTATGCTGTGATTGTGGATTATGTGGAATTGATTGCGTTCCAATTGTTTAAGTTCTTATTACTACTTGTGATTGAGTGATATGAATTGTACTAACCTGCAGGAAAGAAATAAGGAGAGGTAAGTCTTCTGTGCTATGTGACTAGGCCACCCTTGGGTGTATTTTCTTTCTAATAGGGGTTTAGGAGGTGAACTTGCTGAGACAATGTCTCACCCCGTTGTGGGCCAAATATTAAGAGACTATAGATGACGATACCCCCAAAGCGATATGGTGTCCCCGTGCAGATTATCGAGCAAGTGCATAATTTTCCTGATCTTGGGAGTCATTGGATTTATGAGTTGATTAGGACCAATGTCTAGTTCAAGGAGGCCATGTTTGTTAGAGTGCCTCATCAATACAAAGCGTGGTTCCGCTTTGGAGCCAATGGTTTCAGGATTGGTCCTCTTAGCGATTTTGAAATTCCACCTGCTGTGGAGGAGGCCATCTTGTGTGAAGGCGTAGTTGACCCTCCCGATGGTAGGGTGGATGACCCATCGTCTTCGGAGGTTGATCAATCAAAAGTGGGATCCACGAACATGTCCGACTAGTAGTCATAGGATCGTTCCTTCTTTTTGGTGGATTGATCCTTTTTGTAGGCTGACCCTTTTTGGTGCATATAAACTCTGACCCATTTTTTATGTATGTAAACTTTGACGTGGTTATTTATGAAAGTATGTTTGTTTTTGATTGAGTTGGTTTCCTGCTTTCCTATCTTGTGACTTTTTGTCAGGGGTTTTATTATACATTTTGCATGTGCAATAATAAATGATTGGGTTGGTGACACTACCTAGAAATGTCACAATTGCATGACCATGGAAGGTTGTTCGCGTGCTCGGGTCTGGGGCGTGACAGACCCACCCATGGAAGGTGACCACGTTTTATGCACTTCTACTTGGGGTCTACGACAAGGCTTTAATGCGCGAATTGTGTAGTCCCCTTGCAAAGACATGAAAGTGTAGTACCAGCCAGCTTTTAATCGTCCTGTCCTAGCCACTGGTTAGCTTTTTGATAGGTGATGGATCCCTACACCAGTCTTAGCGACATCAAGACCCGTGCAAAGAGCAGCTGAGCGGTGGCAATCATGCTCAAGGACCATCCAATTAACAATGATATGTCTATGTGTTTTGATTTTGTTGCCTGATATCACTACGGAATTGGAAAAGAAGATATCATGAATGTTGAAGATATAAATTTGGAGCATAATTGGGATTTTATTAGTTGGGTTGATCCAAAAATTACTTATTCACCAAAGATTGCGTTAAAATATTTTCTATGGAGCAATGTCAAAGAAAAAATTGTTCCATTAAAGCTGAAGTAGAATCTCTCAAGGTACAACCGAAGCAAAAAATAAGATGTGGTAAACCTCAACAAAGAATATTCCAGATTAACAATACTTGTTGACACCTAAATTTTTACATAATTTTTAGAGTTAATTTTTACCAAAATAAAAAATAGAGTTAATTTTTACAAAAATAAAAAATCACATGGCATATAATTTAGGAACATTTTTGTTTATTTTATTTTATTGGACCGTCTGTGAACACAAGATTTTTCACATGTTCTATTGAAATTTTTCACATATTTAGGTAATATACGCCAAATGATGTATTTTCGAGCAAAAAGGAAAATTTTGGATAGAATATGTGAAAAATACAAAAGAGAATATCACGTGTTGTGCAATGATATATTCAGAGAATTATGCACGAGTGAAATTGAAAATAAAATACGCTTCAAAGATCTAAATTTTTCCCCTATAAAAGGCGTTGCGCATGTATGGACAAAGGATGGGAGGAATTTCGAAAAATTTGGAGAAAAAGGGGGCCCTTCTTTGGTTTTATGAGAGAAAGAGAGAGAAAAAAAAGGGGGAAAGAAAAGAAGTGATGTGAGAGAGAGAGAAAAAAAGCAAAAGAAAAAAGGAAAAGAAAAGGCCCCCCCCACGCGACTGTTCATCTTCCTCGCGGGGGAGGGGGGAAGTCTTTGCCGGCGCCATCGCTGTCCGCTCCCTCCGCGTCCGCCCGTGCCGTCCCTGCTCGCCCACGCCGGCAGCCGAGCCCCCGATGCCCGTAGCTTGACGCCGCCCGCCACCTGTAGATCTGAACAGCAGCCATCCCGGATCCGACGTTGCCTCCGCTGTCGATCTTGCAGCTCATGAAGCCCCTCGCCGTTCCTCGACGATCTGCTGTCGTCGCCATCCAGCAGCCCGTGATCCAACGCCTGACTCCGCCTGCGCCGATCGACGCCAATCCCTGCCATTGCGACCCACCTCTGCAGATATGTCTCCGCCCATCTCGACGAAGACCCAGATCCGACACCGCCTTTGCTCCACTCCTAACCCCACGTAAATTAGACCCCGATGGAACGCCTCGACACCCAGCTGCCTTTCCCCATGGAGCCGTGACCCAACGTTGGTCCACGACGTCACTGCCCTTCCCCAACGCTGCCGCTCCTCCCTCTGGTCTCACCGCGTTCCGCCTCAGCCGAAGACCACCGCACCTGCAGATCTGAGGTGCCCGCGGTAGCCGCGATCCGATCTTCGTAGCCTGCGTGACCGACGCCAGGAGACTCGAAGCCCCTGCTCCGCCCGCGACACTGCCCACCAGTTTCGCCGTGCCGCCCGCGTCGCCCCGTGCTAATCCCGAAGCACCCTGGTGCCGCGCCGCCGTCACGCCGTCCTCCGGAGCCTTGCCGGAACCCTTGCCGGAGATCCCTCCCCTCTCACGGGCCAGTCTCCCACACTTTTTTTTTTCTTCTTTTTTGAAAAAAGAAAAGAAAACTGAAAAAAAAAAAGGAAAAAAGAAGAATTAGGTAAATTTTATTTTCATTTTTTCTTTTCTATCATTTATCTTTTGTTTTATTATTGTTGATATTGCATATAACTTGTTATTTTTAGTGTGATTATCCCTTTAATGTGAAATTGAAATTCCATGATATGAAATTGCCTTGAAATTAGTGATTGTCAATCCGATTTTCGCGCCCAAAATCTAACTCGCAATTACTTAAAAAATCGCTAATCCAATCTTCCGCCCGAGATCCGATTCGTGATTTATATGAAATTGGTCAATCCGATCTCATACGCAAGATATGGTTTGTCAATTTGGATATCAATATTGCTTGATTTGTTGTAGTGTTACTTAAATTAGTTTTCTTAAAAAAAAATAAAATAATGTAGTTTTAGGGTTTGCATGCTTAGGATAGGAATTTTATTTCGAATTTTCAAAAATCAAAAAATCAAATCAATTAATTTAGGTCGCTAGTTTTTTCTTACTTTGGATTGCATGTTTAATTATTTGGCAATTATTAATTTCGATTTTTTTATAAAAAAGGAAAAACAACGAAAAAAATCATCATGCATATGTCATGAGAGTTGGGGCATATTTTGCGCGTCATTGCATATTAGGGTAAAATTGCATTTAGTTTAATTCTAGATAATATTTTTCTTAATTTATTGTAAGTTTAGATATTAGATAGATTGCATTTTAGGATTATTTGAGTTAAGATAATATTTTAGTTTAAATTAGGATTTGGCTCAACCTAATTCCTAATATAAATTGAGAAGGATCTTAATCTAGTTAGGTAATTTTCACATTTTATTTAATTCCGAATTTCATATAAAAAAAACACAAAAAATGTCATAAGTTGAATTAGTTTTATTATTTAGGATGAAATGCATTCTTTTAGGAAAAAAGAAAAAAATGTCACATGTACGTCATTAGGGTTAGATTCACTGAGATGTATCTCATTTAGTATTTTGCTAGGTCCATTTAATTAGAAATTACATGTCATTTAAATTAGGTCATTTAGTGAATATCGCATTGCATATTGCATGATTTTCATTAATTAAGTGAAAACAAAAAAAAAGAAATTGCGTGTTAATTAGAAACCATGTCTAGGGTTGTTGATGTGGATTTTAATTTAACATTGCAGATGCTTTCGTTGTTTTGAGATAAGTTTTTGCAATTTATTTATTGTTTATTTGGGTGTTAAATTGGTGGTTTGCGCACCCGCATGATCGTCTTACGTGTTAGGGAAATAGCTTAAAATTAATTCAAGCTACTTGCCAAACATTTTTCAAAATAAAAGAGAAAGGTACCGAAAGGGTGTTAGAAAAATCTAGCGTAACCAAGTCCCCGAACTCATAAATCTCTAGTTCGTAGGAGTAAAGTAAATCTCCCGTTACTTTACTTGGGTTTCTAATTGACCCACCAAAAATAGATTAGTGGCGACTCCTAATTGAAAATCAATTACATGTTAAGAACTTGAACCTAAGTCGCGAATTGGTATGGGCTTGGGAGAGCCCGAGTTAAGTCCAAGTTTAACAATCCATTAGCCAAACCCCAGGTGGTCCAAATCCAAAAATTTGGTCGCGACAATACTTCTACTTGTGAAAAATAACGATTACTTGTAATAAAAATGAGCTCAATCAAGTGTGATTCATTATATCACTTCATCAATAGTGGAATAACTTGTTACTATCCCCATAAATATAGGTCGTACTGATCGAACCATATAAATCTAATACTTGATTTTTCTTCTTGTTTTTTCTATTTTACTATTTGATCACTTACTTCTGCAATATTAATAAATGGAATTATGTGAGTTAAAATTAATTTATATGAAGAAGAAGAAGAAGAAGTTCTACAACTCAAATCAAACCCAATCAACTGATCAATTAAATGTCTGGCAATGACTCAACCAGCATGCTAATGAAGCACATGGTGGTCCCCCAAAGAAAAGTGAATCCTATTGAGATTGATAAAGGGGTATGCACAAGAAGTCAACAAACTTTGTACGAAGGAGGTCCATTTTGGACCATTTCATTTTAATTATTAAAGGGCTCATAAATTGTTTTTCTCATGCGATTGGGGGGTATGCAACAGCTATAAAGTAGTGAAAAAGGAATTGAAAACCGTCTTGAGTGTTTCGCACTGAAAATGCGATGGCAATGGGAGACAGTGAGCAGGAGGCCATTGATGAGCTTATTGCTTCACTTCCCCAAGAGAAACTTCTTAATGTTCCTCCTTGCTGCCTTTTCCAAAACCTTTGGTACCCGATCTCCGTGCTTCCTAATGTGGTCGCGTGCCAAAGGCACTTCAAGGCCAAAGACAAGGACATTGTTGTAGCCTCTGACCCCAAATCGGGGAGCACCTGGCTAATGGCCATAGCATTCTCCATTGTCAATCGCTCCCGCTTTGACATCTCAAACACACCATTGCTCACTTCAAGCCCCCATGAACTCATCCCTCGCTTCGAGTTCGACTTGTTCGGGCATAACCTGAGATTCAATCTTGATGACATGGAGGAGCCGAGGCTTTTCTCTACGCACCTAGCTTATCCAAGCTTGCCAGAGTGTGTCAAGCAGTCAGACTGCCAGATCATTTACATCTGTCGGAACCCGTTGGACACCATGGTTTCCTCTTGGTACTTCTACCGCGAGATAGCGCAATTGGACAAGCAGCCAGAGTGGTCTTTGGAAGAGCATTTCGAGAGCTATCGCAAAGGTAAATTCCCATTCGGGCCCTTTTGGGAGCACATGGTGGGGTATTGGAAGGAGAGCTTGGAGAGACCACACAAGGTGCTGTTCCTCAAGTATGAGGACTTGAAGGAAGATATTGGAGGACAGACGAAGAAGGTGGCCCAGTTTGTGGGGCTCCCCTTCACTGAAGAGGAAGAAGAGGGAGGTGTGATTGAAGAGATAGCCAAAATGTGCAGCTTGAAGACCCTCAAGAACCTGGAAGTCAATAAATCCGGCAAATTACCTGGTAAAACCATCGAGAAGAGAAGCTTTTTTAGGAAAGGCGAGGTGGGTGATTGGGTTAACCATCTTACTCCTTCCATGGCAGATCACCTCAATAGCATCATACAAGAGAAAATTGGCCCCTTTGGTTTACATTTCAAAACACGTTGAGTGTTAATTACCATCACTTTCTCTATGTGTGCTATCAGAAATAAACGAAATTATTAATGGATGGATCTGCAGTCCTCCTTATTGGTGTAGGATAGAGAACTCAAGAATCCTTGACTTCTCAGTTGCTAGAGACCAAAAGAAGTACTCGATGCTGATCATGTGTACGAAGAAAAAAGAGAATCTTTGGTTGTGGAGGTGAACTGAATCTGATATTGTTAACTACTACAATCCCACACTCAATATTAGCGAACGATATCATAATTTGCTATATGGCTCATTCAGTAGTACACTGAAAGGTTGAACATCATCAATAGAATTAGGAAACACTTAGCCTACTCCTGCAAACAATAACAAGCACCGCCGCATATCCGACACAGCAAAGTAACCGAGCAAGCTCGCCCCCGATGTACCCAAAACCTTATGGCACCATGTCACTACAACTCTATGAGATACAAAGTTCGAGATTAATTGATCTAACCGGCCATATGAGCGAAGAAATATTTATTTAGTGGGTAATCCATTTTTATTTTTATTTTTACTGTGTTTTTTTGTTGTGATGATTCTTTGAGAACTGAATAGGAATTTTGAAATTTGGGGATGTGAGAGAGAGAGAGAGAGAGAGAACACTAAACTATCTTATTGCGACACCAGGGAGATGTAAAGAATCAACAGTTAGACTCATTAAGCACTACACTCGAGCTAAATCAAACTTGGGCATACCCTAACAACTGACACGAAGTCAGTCGAACCTTAAAAATTGAGCAGATACACCCATGCAGGTCAAAAACTTAGCCAAGCCCTCCCGGCACAACAGGCAACAATGGAGTCCTCCCATGCGGCTTATTATGCTGCCAGAGGCAAATGATCCAGTTTGTCTGTGTAATATTAATTACCATACTGGAAAATAATGTCATGAAACTTAATTCATTGTTTTTATGCCTCAACTTTAAGTAGTCTACTCTCAATTTTGTCCCGGTGTGGTTCATGCTGGACATAAATGATTCCAATCCAAACCGAATGTCGTAAACTCACGAAAAGCAACCTATTGAGTAAAAATTTGATTTCTTGTGAATTTTCTTATATAAATTGAAGCAGACCACGAAAATGTATTATGTCTTAGAAATAGGCCTAGAAAGCTTATTAACAATCCTTGGCACCTATATATCTCGATGGAACCTCAACTCTAATAGCTCTGTATATGTGGTCACTTCTTGATATATGAAAACCAGAAATTGAGAGCAACGTTGTTGATGCCTGAAGAAGACACAATTCAGATTAATCCTAATCAACCACTGAATTAGATTTGCATGGATTATGACTAAACCAGCTTACTGATGAAGCACCTGCAAGTCCCCAAACAAAGGCCTGGCAGATGATCACATTGCATGAATCATGTGTTTCATGCAGTCGACATCACCTGAGGGGCCGACAAAAGATTTGTGTAGATTATGACTAAACCAGCTCACTGATGATGCACCTGCAAGTCCCCAAACAAAGGCCTTGCAGATTATCCTAAGGCACGAATCATGTCTTTCATGCAGTCGACATCACCTGAGGGGCCGACAAAAGATTTGAGTGGATTATGACTAAACCAGCTCACTGATGAAGCACCTGCAAGTCCCCAAACAAAGGCCTCAATGCGCTTCCACTTGTGGTCTGCGATAAGGCTTTAATGCGCCAAATGCACGGTCCCCCTGCAAAGACATGAAAGTGGGATACCAGCTGGCTTCTAATCGTCCTGTCCTAGCCACTGGTTGGCTTTTTGACAGGTGATGGATCCCAATTCCAGTCTTGGTGACATCGAGACCCATGCAAAGATCAGCTGAATTGTGGCCCACGTTTTATGCACTTCCACTTGGGGTCTGCGATAAGGCTTTAATGCGCCAAATGCACGGTCCCTTTGCAAAGACATGAAAGTGGAATACCAGCTGGCTTCTAATCGTCCTGTCCTAGCCACTGGTAGGCTTTTTGACAGGTGATGGATCCCAATTCCAGTTTTGGCGACATCGAGACCCATGCAAAGATCAGCTGAGTTGTGGCAATCTCGCTCAAGGTCCCTCCAATTGACAATGGTATATCTGTGTTTTGATATTGTTGCCCGATATTACTACAGAATCGGGAAAGAAGACATCATGAAAGTTGAAGATATAAATTTGGAGCATAATGCAGATTTTATCAGTTGGATTGATGCAAAAATCACTTGGTCACCAAAGATTGTGTTAAAAAATCTTCTATGGAACATTTTCAAAGAAAAAATTGTTCCATGAAGGCTGAAGTAAAACCTCTCAAGATACAACTGAAACAAAAAAAAAAACAAAAAAAAAAAAAAAAACAAGATATGGTAAAGCTCAAGAAAGAAAATTCCAGATTAAAAACTGATGGATTTTTCCTTTTGATGGGCTTGATTGGCCCGTCCACCCATGTTGGGTCCAAAAAGGCCCGGCTCGTGAGTTGAGGGCCCATGGAGGAAATTATTAAAGATAAAGGAAAAATTAAGAGAGGCGGTTAATCGAGATCAAAAAGTTATGTATTTTTTATAAGAGAAGAGAGATTATGCTCTCTCTCTCTCTCTCTCTCGGACGCACGTCCTCTCTAAGAAGTCACGTCCTCTCACCCCGCTTTCTCCCGAAGAACAGTACAGAAGAATCCTCTGAAGAACGGCGTTGATTATTCCTCTTTGATTCGAAACACCGGGGTTTAGTCCATGGAAACAAAGGTACGTTTGTTTATGTGATGTGCTTTAGGATCGGTGATTCATGAATTTATTGGGTTCGCTTCCGCTACGTTTGTGTTCGATTCTGTGTCGAATCATTGTTTTGGGGATCCGTTTCCCGAATCTCAACCCAACATTGGTATCAAAGCCTCTTAATCGTGTTTCTTGATTATTGTTTACATTTGTAAGCAATTTTTGATTGATTGTTTTTTGTTAAACGTCATTGTTAATCGTTTTAGAGACGGATAATCCCGACGCTATATTGTTCCCCCTATTTTTGGTTTTTCCGTAGATTGAATTGCGATTCTGATTGCTTAGGGTTGAAGTGCTCAGCGATACAAGAATTTCGAGTGGTTGCTCATCGCCGGAAGTCGCTAGACACGCCGCCACGCGCGGCCGAAGAGTTCGGCACACGCCGAGATGGTTCCCAGGCGCGTGCGACGCACGCGCGAGTGGTTTAAACCGCAGCGCGTGCAACGCACGCGTGCGGTAACCGCACGCGCGCACGGCAACCGCCTGCGCGTGCAAGGCACACGCTGACTGACGTCATCGTGCCGTCGGCCGGCGGTTGCCCACGCACGCGCAAGGCACGTGCCGGCCCGACCGGCCCATCTGGCCTAACCGGTCCGACCGGCCCGACCCGATCCGACTCGTTTCGACCCGGAGGACCTGTTGACCGACCCGTTGACCTGACCTGGTCATCCGTTGACCACCCTTGATCGTTGACTTTGACCGTTGACCAAAAAAAAGGTGGGAAAAGAATTTGTTTCTTTTTCAATTATGTCTATGTGGGTTATAAATAATCCTATTTTTTTTATTCTGCATTTGTTGCATGAATCATGGAAAATTATGTATTTTCCCTTATGTTCATCATGGATTATAAGTGATCCATTTTCAGTTCTGCATTTGTTGCAGGAACTATGATGTGTTATGCACGGATACCTGCACTCCCGAGAATGGACGAAGGAAAAGCAAGACTTAAAAGGTTGATGACAGAATTAGCTAATTATCGGTGGCATGACGGTGATTTAGTATCACATGTGGTCATGGTTAATCAGATGATACAGGAAATCATATGGAATGGTTATCTTATGCCGGATTTTGAGAAGGTGCTAGCCTTGATGAACACTCTTCCACCTGAATGGCAAGCAGTGTTAGATCGTCTATGGAAGGTCAACGTGGTGCCGGGTTATAGGAGGCCAGTAGTACATTTTGTAAGAGAGTACTATAGAATTTAGTTAACCAAAACTTCAACCCTTAGATTGAGCGCCACATGGCGCAGAGTAAATGCGCCTTGGAGGCGATATGAAATCTCTCCAAAAGTTTTTCCATGGTTGGCAAATGTGCCTTCAAATTTCTTAGATATTTTGACTGATAGATTAGTAGGGACTTTCCCTATTTATTTCTTAGATTAGTTTGAGATGTTTTTGGTGTAAATATCTCTTTCTATGTTGATATTTTCCTCTGTATATATTACTTAGTGTAGTGGATAGTTGTGTTATGTGAAAGCATTATTATTCTATTGGATGTCAAATATTATTTGCTTTTGTTATTGTTGTTGGCTGTGGGTAATTCATAGAAGTTTTTGTAACTTCATAGAATTTATTTTGCATAAGACAATTATATTAATAATAGTTTTAAGTTATGATTTTTGGAGAATGATTGGAAACATAGTAACCTTTTGATTCTGAAACCTTACTTGAAATTGTTCATTGATATGATGAGTCTGTGCAAAGTGGATGCATAAATGATAGGCATTAATTATTCGTGCATATATGTTTGATGTGTTCAGATCAATGGTTTTAGCAACTAAGAACGTAATTGCTGACATGAACGGCAACAATTGTAAAATATTGAATATGAAGATTCAATATGTGTTGGAAAAGCAAGAAGCACTAGAAGCTCTTGACCATATTATGAAAGATCTTGAGGATGCCGTGCACCACCTTGAGCTAGTAGAGGATCGACTAACGGCATTTGAGCCGAAAATAGATATTTGCAATGCTGGTTTTAGCTCAGAAAGGGCTTTGAGCTCTAAGCGCAAGCGTATTGATTCATTCAATATGTGGGAATGCAAATGATCAAGTCCTTATTGTAAGAAATCAAGAGTTAACCAACACAAGAGAGGAAAACGTCCTCAAGTGAAGAAAATGTCAAGGGTGAGATGTTACAATTGTGACAAGAAAGGTCACTATGCTCGCAACTGTTGTGAGCCGAAAAAGGTAAACACCTCTTGTACATTTGAGAACTTTGCTTATGTGTCAAGTTCTGTATTATTGGCTGAATCCAATCCTTTGTGGACTGTAGATTCATGAGTAACAGATCATGTAGCAAAGGATAGAAGATCCTTCTTGGAATTCCGACGAGTACCAACTGGAACTAAGTGGATCTATGTGGGAAATAACTCCAGAGCTGAAGTTAAAGGGATTGGCACCTGCCAATTGAACATGCGTGGTGGACGCACCTTGTTCCTACATGATGTTCTATATGCTCCGGAGATTCATCGAAATTTAGTATCTGTTTTGGTGTTGATTAAGCTTGGTTTTAGTGTGAACTTCCGTAATAGCGGTGTAGATTTGTATTTGGATACAAACTACTATGGTTGTGGTCATTTTATGGATGGTTTTATTGTACTAAATGTTGATTGTGGTGATGTCAATATTTGTTATTCCCTTTTCACGTCTTCTACTTCGTATGATAATGATGTGAATGTGTGGTATGCTAGACTTGGTCATATTGGCCAACAACGTATAAATAGACTAGCCAAAGAGAGCTTATTGTGTAACATTGAAAAAGTCGATTTGCCCATATGTGAGCATTGCCTAGTAGGAAAAACGACAAGAAAACCATTTGGAAAAGGTAAAAGAGCTAAATTTCATCTGCATTTAATCCATTCTGACGTCTGTGGTCCAATGAATGTGAGAGGAAGGCATGGGGCTGTTTGTTTCATCACTTTTATAGATGATTATACTCGATTCGAATATGTCTATTTAATTTCTCATAAATCTGAAGCATTAAATTGTTTCAAAATGTTTATGAACTTTGTAGAAAAATAATTAGACAATAAAATAAAAGCATTGAGATCTGATCGAGGTCGATAGTATTTATCTGATGAGTTCAGAAAATTATGTGATGAAAAAGGAATAGAAAGACAGTTATCTATTCCGTATACTCCTCAACAAAATGGTGTTGCGGAGAGAAGAAACGGAACTCTACTGGAAATAGTTAGGTTCATGATGGCACATGCTAACTTAGTTATCACTTATTGGAGTGATACGTTATTAACTGCTGCCTATATACTTAACCGGGTGCCTTCCAAATCAATTACTTCCACTCCATATGAGTTATGGACAGGTAGAAAACCGGACTTAAGTTTTCTTAAGCCGTGGGGTTGTGCTGCCTATACTCATGAGTCCTCTCACAAGTTTGGGAAATTGGGTCCCAGAGGAAAGAAAAGTATTTTCATAAGATACTCCAAACACTCGAAAGGGTATGTGTTCATAGGTGAGCAGGAAAATGAGAGTATAACTGAATTTGAATCACGGGATGTCACATTCTTAAATGATGAATTTCCTAAGAAGGGCGAAATAGGGGAAGATTACTCCCTATTTGAAACCTTGGATCAAGATAATGATATTAGTGGAGTTCGTCCAAGTGGGAGTAATATGAGAAGTGATGAATTGAATTCAACTCATTCTCAATGACAACCACATGATGAGACGATATCATCATTATCTAATCCTAGTGGGAGCATAATGGGGAATGATGTGCAAAGTGTACAATCTCCCATACGGCGAACAAGTCACCAAAGTATTCCCCGTCGACATTTTGACATTGAAGGGAAAACTTTTATGGTTGCTCCACATGATGAGGATGAGCCAAGAAATATAAATGAGGCTCTAAATTGCCCTAGTAAGGAAAAATGGATTCATGCAATGGAATAGGAGATTGAGTCAATGAAGTCAAACAAAGTTTGGAAATGGGTTGATCTTCCAAAAGGATGCAAAGATATTGGGAACAAGTGGGTTCTCAAAATAAAGCGAAAAGCTAATGGCTCGATATAAAGGCATAAGGCTCATCTTGTGGCGAAGGGATATAATCAACAGGAAGAAATTGATTATGAAGAAACATTTTCTCCTGTAGTGAGATTTACCTCGATTCGCATTATTCTAGCAATAGTAGCTAATGTGGATCTTGAGTTACATCAAATGGATGTAAAGACTACTTTCCTCAATAAACAATTAGAGGAAGAAATATATATGGAACAACCTGCTGGTTTCATAGTGAAAGGCCAAGAAGGAAAGGTATGTCGACTTTTGAGATCGATATACGGCCTTAAGAAGTCGTCAAAATAATGGTATATACGTTTTCATAATGCCATAATGGCATATGATTTTACAATGATAGATGAGGATCATTGTATATATATCAAAAGATCCAAAGATCAATTTGTGATCATATCATTATATGTTAATGATATACTAATAGTCGGAAGTAATATGGAGTTTGTTAATACTGTGAAGAGTTGGTTATCTTCCAACTTTGAGAAGAAAGACATGGGTGATGCTGCATACATTCTTGGAGTTAAGATTTCAAGAAATCGTTCGAAGGGATCATTATCTTTTTCGCAAGAAACATAAAAAAAAAAAAAATAGGGTTCTTGAACAATTTCGTATGCAATATTGTAAACCCATCGATACTCCTATTACAAAAGGCGAAGGATTGAGCCACAAATTGTGTCCAAGGATTCCACAAGAGAAGGAACAAATGCAACATGTTCCTTATGCTAGTGCTATTGGGATGCTTGATGTACTCTATGATGTGTACAAGACCTGATATATATTTTGCAATTGGAATGGTGAGTAGATACCAATCCAATCCAGGTCAAGCACGTTGAAAAGCCATTAAAAGAATACTGAGGTGTCTAAAGGGAACTGTTGATTATACGATGAGTTATCAAGGAAAGGTTCTGCGACTCGAAGGTTATTCAGATGCTAATTGGGGAGGAGATTTAGATGAAAGGAAATCTACCTTTGGATTTGTTTTCTTACTAAATAATGGCACAATATGTTGGAGTAGTAAGAAACAAACGTGTATAGCCTTGTCCACGATGGAAGCTGAGTTCGTGGCATTATCAGCAGCAATATAAGAAGGTGTTTGGCTTAAGAGATTTTTTGAATCATTTAGGTGTTATTGGGTATGCTGTAAATCCATTATTGGTTAACTATGATAGCCAAGCAGTTATAGCGTACACCATAGATCCAAAATATCATGACAAGACTAAACACATAGATACCAAGTATAATTTTGTCAAGGATATGGTTGCACGAAAAGATGTGAACTTACAGTACATATTTACGCATAGAATGGTAGCAGATCCTATGACAAAGCCAATAACTAGAGATGTGTTTTGTGGTCATGTAAAATCTCTAGGACTACATAGAGGCTGATGTACTGAATATTGTAATTTCCCTGAAGTGTTCACATTTTTTCATTATTAATGCCTATGAATCTTTGTTTGATCTTTATGCATCTTAATGCTCGGTGCATTACTTTACGTTGAGAAAGTATGTCGGATAGATAAAAGATTAGCCCACTCACACGGGTAATTGCCTCCATTTACTGTGTGATAAATAGAGATGAGACTGTTTTAAGCTTATTATCTAGGTGATAATCGAGAACTCAAGCTTAAAATATATTTGTCACCTTAACTGGGTGTTAAGATGAGGACATAATATTTACTATGTCCGAAAGTAAAATAACTCATATATTTTACTTTATCTGTCTATGATGCCAGATGTGGGTTCTAATGAATTTTGTGAATGAGTAGATATGTGAACTTAAGTTAGACATTAGGTATGTCTGAACTATCATATGTACGGTATTGAAGGTGTAGACATATGCTCCATGGGAAAGGAGTTAATACCGTAATACGTATTTCATATTACGTATGCATGAGATGACCAATAAGAGTGGCAAAAGTTTGATCTCAACTTTTATGCCGTGTGAGACTCTTGAGGAAAAGAGTTCCTCAATTTTAGTGCCCTCATAACTTTTACTTATTCTCAAGATTTCTATTTAGTGTTTGCTATATTAGGATATTGTCAATGGTCATGAGTTGATTCAATCTAATGGGACGTTTCTAAAAAAGCAAGCTGAACTGAAATTGAGAGTTTGAAGAAAAGAGGAAGATCGAATATGGAGACTCACATTGTAGTTTTGTATTAACTGGTTAACCAATTATGACTGTCTTTGGGATAATCATAATTGTGAATTCAATAAATATATCAATGATTAAAAAGAGATCAAGAGAAAGATAGAAATGTGATCGATCGATCTAGGGTACTGCATACTAAATCTACTCAGGATGTGATGCTCATTATGAGCTGTTATATATTCCTAACAGATGTATGGCAATGAGCTCTCAAAGTATGCTGGTCGCACGGACTATTCACCTATATGAATGTTGTAGTGAAGAAAAAGAGGATTCTGTTTGGCCCATCATGTCAAGTGGGAGTCTATGATAGTCTATGATGGATTTATCTCTGATGGGCCTAAGTAGGACCCGTCCGTCCATGTTGGTTTTGGACCACCATGTGCGAGTGGGAGATGATGGATTTTTCCTTTTGATGGGCCTAAGTTGGCCGGTCCGCCCATGTTGGGTTCAAAAAGGCCCGGCCCGCGAGTTGAAGGCCCATGGAGGAAATTATTAAAGATAAAGGAAAAATTAAGAGAGGCAGTTAATCAGAGATCAAAAAGTTACGTATTATGTATAATAAAAGAGAGATTACACACACACTCTCTCTCTCTCTCTCTCTCTCTCTCTCTCTCTCTCGGACGCACGTCCTCTCTCAAAAGTCACGTCCTCTCACCCCGCTTTCTCTCGAAGAACAGTACAGAAGAATCCTCTAAAGAACGGCGTTGATTATTCCTCTTTGATTCGCAACACCGGGGTTTAGTCCGTGGAAACAAATGTACGTTTGTTTATATGATGTGCCTTAGGATCGGTGATTCATGAGTTTATTGGGTTCACTTCCGCTACGTTTGTGTTCGATTCTGTGTCGAATCATTGTTTTGGGGATCCGTTTCCCGAATGTTAACCCAACAAAAACGACATTGGCTATGTCCTAAATGTTTATTATAAGTGCGATTTTAGTGATTTTAGCTCCCATATGTGGAGAGCTGAAGGGGAAGATGTGCTAAGTTTGCCATGGACTGTGTCAGTAGACATCATTTATGTAAAGGCACGTATGAGTTGTAAGACGTGTTGTAATCGTGGACATGTTTGGCAGAAATGAAATTCCATGAGGACAATGATCAATGGTCAAATTTTGCATCTGGCATCTGCTCTTCCATAAGGACACATTTCGCACATGCACAAAGACGCGACACGTGTCATGCATGCACGAAGGCAGTGACTTGTGCCGCCGCGTGGCTGTGCACGCAGACCACCTTCACGGTGCATGACCACACATGGTCCCACCCAAGTAACATCAGGGTGGTCCCATCCCACTTACCAATT
Organism: Eucalyptus victrix; assembly: GCA_016097545.1. Taxonomy (NCBI): domain Eukaryota; kingdom Viridiplantae; phylum Streptophyta; class Magnoliopsida; order Myrtales; family Myrtaceae; genus Eucalyptus; species Eucalyptus victrix. The sequence goes on from CM027844.1 coordinate 24,695,575, forward strand.
TGTTAACTAAGACAAACAATCAACCACTGGGGTTTACCCAAGTGGCCACTCTTCCAACATGAAAATGAGATGTGGGGGTTCGAATCCCCACCTTTTTAGAGGTTAGGATGGGGATGATTTAGTTTCAATTGTGGATTTCAACTCTCATGCCTTATAAGGAGGTAGGACAAAAGTCTAAGAGTGAGAGTTAGAGTAAGAATATATTAGAACTAACAAAAAAAAAATTAAGACAAACAATCCGCTCTTAAATTGACCAAAAAAAAAAAAACTAAGACAAATAATCCTCTCCTAACATCACTCAACAATACTCCTAGTTGTGAAAAATAACGATTGCTTGTAATAAAAAAATGTACTCAATCGAGTGTGATTCATTATATCACTTGATTTATAGTGGAATAATTTGTTACTATTCCCATATATATAGATCATACTAATCGAATCATATAAATTTGATATTTGATTTTTCTTCTTGTTTTTTGCTATTTGACTATTTGATCACTTGCTTCGTAATATTAATAATGGAATTATGTGAGTTAAAATTAATTTTCTTTATTAACTTACATATGATTGATTGTACTAATAAGTTATCAATTGTTTTTTCCCCTTATAAACGATATGTCAAATTCACTATCGGTTATTCAAATTTACCTTGCATGGAACAAATTTATGGCAAACCCGACATTAGAAATGTGCACTACAATGTCAATCATGTGTTTGGTGCGCTCTTTGACGTCAACTAAGCCGACAAGTGTTTTACTTATATGCGTGTAATAAATGAATTGGGATTAATTGGGGGTTCGTGATCATCCTTCGCATGTATAAAACAGTGACAAAAAAAATTAGGTTTAATATCTTAAAAAACCCTAAACTGGTATACCTATGACAAAGTTACCCAAAATTATTTTTTTGACCATGAAAAATCCCAAACTGATACACCTATGACAAATTTACCCCAACTAATAATAAAAAACCATAAACCAGTACATTTATGATAAATTTACCCCAAATTAATTTATTCGACCGCAAAAAACCCCAAACTGGTAAATTTATGGCAAATATACCATTCACTAAATTGTATTAATACCACAAAAAAATCACAAAAATTGTAAACTGCGATAAATAAAGCATAAAATCCTAAATTGATATATCGGTTAACTGACACGTGTCATTTAATTTAATAATTTGATAGTAAAATTTAACGAAAATTAACAGAGAGTAAATTTGTTACAACTGTACCAGTTTTGGGTAAATTTGTCAAAGGTATAACAGTTTTGGATTTTTTGTGGTCAAAAAAATAATTTGGGGTAAATTTGTTATAGGTCTACTAGTTTGGGATTTTTTAAGGTATTAACCAAAAAAAAATTGAAAAACTACCACTCAACTAGCTATAAAAAGATTAGCGCTTCACATTCATCTGCTTGTATTGATTCTTTCTCAGACATTGATGGCACGCCAGCAACTTCCTTTGTAGTCCGCCATCTTAGGTAGTGAAAAACATGAGCAGGAGGACATCGATGAACTAATTGCTTCACTTCCCCAAAGCAAAGGCATGGTTAGTCGTTTCCAGTCCCTCTACCAAAATTTTTGGTGCCCGGACTATTATTTATTTTTGTGATCCCACATTTTCGGACCCACATTTTCTCTTAAAGTGGCGGTTATTCCAAATGTATTTTTCCACGCTTTGTACCCTTTCATGGCAGCCGCCCATTTGGTAACCATCTTGATAGGAGGCGGTGTATAAAAGGAACATACGTTCATTTCTGACGAGTGATCACAAGGTCTAATACAAATCCTCTCATTTGGAATATACCATCAGTACGTAAGGGAATTGGGTTAGTAGAGTGCCCAATATTTTATTGAATTTTCAGGTTTTTCAAACGAACGTGATTACGAACAGTGGTTGGAGATTTGTCTTTAATTGATCCTCGCTTCCACAACTTGAATTTTTATGTCTAACATTTGGTATCAGAGCGTGTTTAGTGCCTCTACCTTGTTTTTGTTGAATTTTGGTGCATTTTTGGGCATTTTTTGAAGATGAACAGTAACTCGGAGTTTTGAGGCCAAGAGAGAAACTCGCCAATTCCGGGCAAAATCCAACGACTCACCGCTTGATTTTAGACCCATACAGTCGCACTGCCATAAGGACCATTAGCCATGAGTTATTTCGGCATATTGGTGTTCGCCGGAGGCTAATCAGGCGACGGAAGTCGCAGTGGTTGAGGATTTGTGTTTTGGGAAATTTTCATCTGATTTGGGGCCAATTCCTTGCTCATTTTCGCCAAAACTTGGACCCATGTAGTTGTGCCGACATGCTCTTCAAAACCCATTATTTATTTGTGTTTGGGATGAGCTACCGGAGAAGAAACGGCGGCGAAATCGCAGCTGAAAACGACGAAAACCGGTGGAAAATGGCTTCTATGCGCAAGGGAGAAGACGCGTGGTCTCCATGCGTGCGCTGCAATTGCAGGCGCATGGAACCCACACACCACGTGCCGACACGCCCGTGCAACCGCTGCGTGTGTGGGATCCACGCACACGGAACTACCCACGTAGTTTGCAGGCGCATGGACGCACGCATGCGGGGCACGCGCCGACGTTCCCGCGTGATTATTTACAATTTTGCCCCTATGCCATTTTTAAAATTTCCATTTTGCCTTTTCTGAAATTTCACAATCTTGCCATTGGCCGATTTATTTACTGTTCTGCCCTTTGATGTATTTATTTACTATTTTTTCATTTCATGCATTTTATGAATATTTTGTGCATGAAATTAAATGTCCAATGATCCATATAATTAATCAATTAAAGAGTGGCCATAGCATCTTTAATTAATTAAATTATATATTTAGAGCTTCCGAGATCATATTTAGAAATGGACATTTATTGTAATTAATTATATTAATATGATGAATTTTTTCCCACATGAATTTTCATTATATTAATATGATTAATTATGATGAAATATCATATTATTTTTCTTAATTTACCCACAGGGATTAAGAAAATGTATATAGTATGGTAGTTTCTTCATAATGTCATTATAAATCTATTTAAATTAAAAACTTAGCCCATAGGCAGTTTTTATGTTATGTAATTCATATTGTGACATGTTTACATTGGTAAAACATGATTTATGTATATTTGCCTCAAATTTTGTGACATAAGCATGATTATTTAAAATGCAGTTTTGCAACCTATGAATTTCTCTGAATTTAAGTTTGATGCTCCCATACTGAATAATGAGAACTATAAAGTTTGGAAGGAATTAGTTCTTCTTCAATTGAGGTGGATGGACATTGACTATACTATAAAGAAAGACGAACCACTTGCTCCTACTGATTCGAGCACTTCAGCTGAGATAGTTCTTTATAACCAATAGGAGCGGTTTAACCACGTTTGTGCGATGTTTATAAGAGCTAAAATATCTCATAATATTCGTGGTTCGGTTGTTCAGCATAGTAATGCTAAGGCTTTATTGGAGGCCATTGATGCGTAGTTTGAGACTTCTGAGAAGGTGCATGCCATGATCCTAATTATGAAGTTTTCATCATTGAAGCTCACTAGTATTAAAGGTGTATGTGAGCACATCATGCAAATGAGGGACATTGCGGCTTAGCTTAAGAACCTTGAGGTTGAGATATCTAAATCTTTTCTTGTGTATTATATTCTGAACGCTCTTGCACAACAGTATGCACCTTTCAAGATCTCTTACAATACACATAAGAATAAATGGTCAATTATAAACTCATGACCATATGTGTTCAAGAGGAAGAAAGACTGATTATAGAGTTGGGAGAAAGTGCTTATTTGGCAACACAAGGAAAGAATAAGAGCCTTGGCAAGTATAAAGGAAAATGTAAAATACCTCCCCAAGCTGATATTAAGAAAGAATCCAAATATTTCTTCTATAAATAGAATGGGCATATGAAGAATGATTGTGTCAAATTTAAGGCCTGACTTGAGAAGAAAGGTAATCCATTCTCTTTTGTTTGTTATGAATCTAATATGGCTAATGTAAGTCACAACACTTGATGGATTGATTCTGGATCTATAATCCACATTTCGAATTCCTTGCGGGGTTTTCAAAACCATAGGAAGCCAGTGGGAAATGAATAAAACATCTATTCAAGAAACAAGATGCGTTCGCATGTGGAAGCTATTGGAACATGTAGACTAGTTCTCAATAGTGGTTTTGTTTTGAATTTGGAAAGGACTTTTTATGTACCTAGTTTCTCTAGAAACTTAATTTCAGTTTCAAGACTTGTACCTTTGGGTTAATCTTTTAACTTTTTAGATTTAACCTTCTATTTATCGTTTAAATCTGAAATTGTTGGGAGTGGTACTTTTTCTGATGGTTTTTTTTCGAATTAATTTACAAGACAGTACATATTATGATGCGATGCATGTTCATAATAACGCTTGTATGAAACGATGGGTTATGAAATAACATTCCTCTATGTTGTGGCACCGGAGATTGAGACATATCTCCATAAAAAAAAAAGAATTAAACAATTAGTAAATGATGGAGTACTTAGTACTTTATATTTTACTGAATGTGATACTTGTGTGGACTGCATAAAGGGAAAGCAGACCAACAAGACGAAGAAAGGTACCAAGAGGAGCACAAAAATATTAGAAATCATACATACGGATATATGTAGTCCGGATATGGACTCGTGTGGTCAGAAATACTACATCTCCTTCATAGATAATTACTCACGTTACATGTATATCTACTTGCTTCATAATAAGCATGAAGTGTTAGATGCCTTTAAGGTATTTAAGACGGAAATAGAGAAACAATTTGGTAAACAAATTAAGTTCGTGAGATCATGTAGAGGTGAAGAATTCTATGGTAGATACACTGAAAATGGACAAATACCTGGTCCATTTGCAAAGTTTCTTCAAGAGTATGGGATAGTTGCCCAATATACTATGTCCGGTTCTTTGGACTAAAATGGTGTGGCGGAAAGAAGAAACCAGAAACCGGACCTTATTGGACATAGTGCATAGTATGCTTAGCAGCTCCAAACTTCCTAAATCTTTGTAGACTAAAGCACTTAAGACGGCAGTGTACATATTAAACCGAGTTCCGACCAAGGCTGTCCCAAAGACACCTTTGAGTTATTTAAAGTTTGGAAACCGAGTTTGCAACATGTACGTGTTTGGGGATGCCAATCTGAAGTGAGAGTTTACAATCCACAAGAAAAGAAGTTGAACCCAAGGACCATAAGTGGGTATTTCATTGGATATGCCGAAAGGTCTACGGGATATAGGTTTTATTGTCCATCTCACACCACTAGGATTGTGGAATCAAGTAATACAAAATTTCTTGAAAATGACTTGATTAGTGGAAGCGTTCGATCGAATGACCTTGTTCCTAAGAAAGATCATACAGACATTCAACCTTCCACCTCAAGTTTAAGGTTAGTTGTTGCTCATAATACCCCTTCAGTTCAACCGGCTATTGAACAACCAATCGTTGAAGTTCCACAACCTGCTGATATTGATCTAATAGATCCAGTTGTTCAGCAATTACCAGAAACTGTTGAACAACCAGTTGAGCAACACGCTTCTCAAGAGAATGTTGATGCAACATTGAGAAGATCTACTAAAATAAGGAGATCGGCTATTCCTAGTGATTATATTGTGTATTTATAAGAGTCTGACTACAATATTGGAGCAGAGAATAATCCTGAAATGTTTTCACAAGCCATGGATAGTGATAAATCCAATTTATGGTACAATGTCATGAAAAAATAGACGAGTTCTATGGCATCTAACGAAATCTGGGATTTGGTTGAGTTACCTGATGGTGCGAAGGCCATTAGTTGTAAATAGATCTTCAAAACTAAGAAGAATTCATTGGGTAACATTGAAAGATATAAAGCTAGACTCATTGCCAAAGAATTCACTCAAAAGGAAGGAATCGATTACACAAAGACCTTTTCTCTTGTATCTAAGAAAAATTCTCTTCGTATTATTTTGGCATTGGTTGCCCATTTTGATATGGAATTACATTTGATGGAAACAAGCATCCCGCCAATGGTACTTAAGGTTCCATGATGTCATCTCTTCATTTAGTTTTGTAGAAAATGTCATGGATCAATGTATATACCAGAAGGTTAGTGGGAGCAAAATTTGTTTCCTTATGCTATATGTGGATGATATTTTACTTGCAACCAATGATAAGGGGTTACTACATGAGGTGAAACAATTTCTCTCTAGGAGTTTTGATATGATGGATATGGGTGAGGCATCTTATGTCATTGGCATTAAGATTTATAGAGATAAACCTCGAGGAATTTTAGGACTATCTTGAGAAACCTATATCAATAAAGTCTTAGAGAAATTTCGGATGAAAGATTATTCACTAAGTATAGCACCCATTATGAAAGGTGACAGGTTCAATTTGAACCAATGCCCAAAGAATGATCTAAAAAGAGAACAAATGTACAACATTCCATATGCTTCTGTTGTCGAAAGCTTGATGCATACTCAAGTTTGCACTCGACCTGACATCGCTTTTGCTGTGGGAATATTGAGAAGATATTAGAGTAATTTAGGTTTAGACCACTAGAGAGCTGCAAAGAAAGTGATGAGATACTTTCAAGGTACCAAAGGCTACATACTTATGTATATACGAACTAACAACCTGGAAGTAGTTGGTTATTCGGATGTGGACTTCACAGGTTGCATTAATTCACGAAAATCAACATCTGGATACATTTTTATGTTAGCTGGCAGAGCCGTGTCATGGAGAAGTGTCAAGCAGACTTGACTGCTACTTCCACTATGGAGGTTAAGTTCATTTCTTGTTTTGAGACTACCTCACCTGGTGTATAGTTGAAAAGTTTCATTGCTGGGCTTAAAATTGTTGATTATATTTTTAGGCCATTAAGAATATATTGTGACAATTCAGCTGTGGTTTTTATGTCTAAAAATGCTAAAAGTGGCAGTCGAAATAAGCATATTGACATCAAGTATTTAGCCATAAGGGAACATGTTAAAGAGAATAAAGTGGTCATAGAACACGTTAGCACTGAATTGATGATAGCTTATCCTTTAACTAAAGGCATGCCACCGATGAAGTATAAGGATCATGTGACTAATATGGGAATAGGTCTCATTATGTGATTTGTTGTCATATGGACGATTTTGTTGTATGAAACTCTTATTCAGTTGTAATGTTGATTCTCAATTTTGGTGTACACATTTTGTTGTTTATGAGAATAACATTTATCCTTGGTTCTGGAATAAATATAGGGTTTATTCATTAAGATATATTGTCACATATAGGCTGACATTAAAGAAATAAGATGTATTGTGATACATGGAAGATATTACTCACTCTTAGAGGACATGTCATCATGATCTATGTGTTTTGTTTCTTTTCTTTAAGAATAAAATTTTGGTGGATTTGGTTGAATAATCCGTATAATGAAAATGATGGGATCAAGTGGGAGAATGTTATTCATTTTTGTGATCCCACATTTTCGGACCCACATTTTCTCTTGAAGTGGTGGTTATTCCATATGTATTTTTCCACATGGGAGACGGCGTATAAAAGGAGCGTACGTTCATTTCTGACGGGTGATCATAAGGTCTAACACAAACCCTCTCATTTGGAATACACCATCAGTATGTGAGGGAACTGGGTTAATAGAGTGTGCCCAATATTTTACTAAATTTTAAGGTTTTTCAGACGAATGTGATTACGAACAATGGCCGGAGGTTTGTCTTTAATTGATCCTCGCTTCCGTAACTTGAATTTTTATGTCTAACACGGACAACATGCTTCCTAACGTGATTGTGTTTCAGCAGCACCATCAATCCAAGTACAATGACATTGTCCTGGCCTCTGAGCCCAAAACAGGAACTACCTGGTTAAAGGCCCTAGTATTCTCTATCGTGAACCGCTCTCGCTTCGACATCTCCAACACCCCGTTGCTCACTTCGAACCCCCATGACCTTGTCCTTTTTCTTGAGTTACAACTGTATAGAAGCAACCCAAGGCCCAACCTTGACAACTTAGCAGAACCGAGGCTCTTTGCTACACACATCCCTTATCCATCCTTGCCGAAGTGCATCAAGCGATCGGGCTACCGGATCATATACATCTGTCGGCACCCATTGGACATTGTGGTTTTGCTTGGCACTTCTTCCTCGAGTTGGCGCGGTCAGAGGACCACCCGGAGTGGTCTTTGGAAGAGCATTTCAAGGCCTATTGCAAAGGAGAAATGCCATTCGAGCCCTTTTGGGAGCACATGGTGGGGTATTGGAAGGAGAGCTTGGAGAGGCCACACTATTTGCCGTTCCTCAAGTACGAGGACTTAAAGGAAGATGTTGGAGGACAATTGAAGAAGGTGGCCAAGTTTGTCGGGCTTCCCTTCACTGAGCAGGAAGAAGAGGAAGGTGTAATTGAAGAGATAGCCAAAATGTGTAGCTTGAAGACCCTCAAGGACCTAGAGGTCAACAAATCTAGCAAAGTACCCTTGACAATCAAGTTTGAGAAGAGAAGCTTTTTTAGGAAAGGTGAGGTGGGTGATTGGGTCAATCATCTCACTCCTTCCATGGCGGATCGCCTCAATAGTATCATGTAAGAGAAAATTAGCCCCTTTGGGTTACAATTCAAAACACGTTGAGGGTTAATTACAATCACTTTCTCTGTGTGTGCCATTAGAAATAAACGAAATTAATAAGGGGTGAATCTATATTCCTCCTTAATGGTGTTGTATAGAGAACTAAAGAATCCTTGACTTCCGTGTCACGAGAGAAGAAACAAGTATTTGATGCTAGTCAGGTGTGGAGGAAAGGGAAAAAAAAAGAACTATTGGTAGCACTAATAGACTAGGGCTACGCATGGTAACCTTCCCCAGCCCAAGAATATCTATTTTTTGTTTCCCGAAACAAAAAAAGAATAGAAACCCGTTTGATAATGGCAAGTTAGTTTTTTGTTCCCGGGAACGAAAATTTAGCCTGAGAATGGTTTTGGAATAGAAATGACAAGTAAAAAAAAGTTGCTTCTTGTTCCTGGGAATAAGTTTCAGAAATAAGTGAATTTTTTTTTCTTTTATTCATCTCTTGCTGTCGCCGCCGACCACCGCCCCTCGCCATCGCCGGTGGCCGCTGCCACCAGCCGCCGCCGTTGTCGCCCAGCCCATCGGCTACCACCTCCGGCGACCAGCAGCCGGCGGTCGTCGACGACCAATGGACTGGGCGGCGATGGTGGCGATGGTCGACGGACGTGTAGCAACAGCGGTTGCAACGGATGGCAACGACAGTGACCGGCGGCAACGGCGGCCATCCGGCAGCAAGAATAAAAAATGAATAAATACAAAAGAGAAATTGTTGCATTACCAAATGCATTTCTATTCTTTTTCTATTCCAAGAGTAGAAATTTTGTGTAGTTACCAAACGGGTTCTTTTACTTAGAAATTGTTCCCCGTAATAGAAATAGAAAAGAATTATTTCTAAAAAAAAACTCTTCCCTAGCCAAGAAGTGTTGTCATGCGCAGCCTAGATCTAATACTGTAAATATTACTCTCATCTCCAACGGGAAATCAAATGGACATTAAAGGGCGAGCAACTTACTATCCAATTCATTATAGTAAGTTACGAACAATTTGAGGTATTTACTAAAACCAAATTAAAACTATAAATTATCCAACTTTTAAGAAATTTTCCGGTGGAAGTTGAACCTTACCATTGAAGTTAGTAAGGCACCCTTAGTGACTTGACATACTAGTGTAGCCTTGCCCTTTGGCTGGTAACTTACTAACCAAGTAAGGAGATAACCCAATCTCATGACTTTCCCATAACTCGCTACACCTGTTCCTTACCCATGCTTGCTGAATCCATCAAGCAATCGAATTGCCACTTTAAGACTCCAAAAAGGAAAAAGGAGGAAGAAGAAGAAGTAGAAGACAACTCAAATCAAACCCAATTAACTACTCAATTAAATGTTTGGCAATGACTCAACCAGCACATGGTGGTCCCTCAAAGAAACGTGAATCCTATTGAGATTGATTAAGGGGTATGCACAAGAATTCAACAGACATAGCTTGCATGAAGGAGGTCCATTTCGAACCACTTCATTTTAATCATTAAAGGGCTCATAAATTGTTTTTCTCATGTGATTGGGGGCATGCAACAACTATAAAGCAGTGAAAAAGGAATTGAAAACCATATGAGTGTTTCGCACTGAAAACGCCATGGCAATGGGAGACAGTGAGCAGGAGGCCATTGATGAGCTTTTTTCTTAATCTTCCTCCTTGCTGCCTTTTTCAAAACTTTTGGTACCCGATCTTCGTGCTTCCTAAATTGGTCGCGTGCCAAAGGCACTTCAAGGCCAAAGACAATTGTTGTAGCCTCTGCCCCTAAATCGGGGACCACCTGGCTAATGGCCATATCATTCTCCATTGTCAATCGCTCCCGCTTTAATGTCTCAAATGTTGGAAATTTCCTATAATATGGGCTTACATTAATTAATTGATTTTCTATTTTAAATAATCGGGTTAATGGATATTCCAATATTTGTTGAACCCTAAAGTGATTTGATTGAATTGGGTATTGGCATCTATTAATAACGGGCCTAGTTGAGCAGCAAAGTGTAGGCAATTGTGTTTGACTGAAGCCCGTAATGGGAAGGGCCCAGTTGACACGCTATTGATTAGGGTGTGCTAGGTCCCCTCTCTAAACTATAAAAGGGTAGATTATACCTATCAGTTGCTTTAATCCTATTGAAAGCTGATATATCAAAATAGGTCATAGAGAGGAAGATCTGGTATTTCAATAGATCCCTAATTATCATAGTGATCTACTTTAACCTGATTATCAGAGTGATCTACTTTTTGTAAAGTAATGGCTCAAACAGGTACGCTTTAATTCCATTGTAGTTATTGATGTCCGTGTTTTACAATCATATATGGATCCGTTTGTTCTTGATTGATTAGTTGTATATGTGAATAAATTTAATACATGTGGTATCAGAGCCAATCATATATGATTGTAAACCCAAATTTTATCTTTATATGAACAAAATTCGAAATTTTCCTCTTTGAGCAGAACATGGGCGTTATTTTTCATGTGGATTTTTTGCTTGATTGATCTTGAAACCATAAGGCTCGTCTGTTAGAATCAATTTCTAGGTTACGTGGATTGCGAAATATTGTCATCAGTATCTGAAATATTTGCTACATGTTGGGTAGCCATAGTATATATTGCAGAAATTGCTCCGCGCATGGGAGATTTTCTTGTTCTTGCGTTCCTTTACGCTTGATCTTGTTTGATGGTTCCTTGTGGTGTTCTGATTCTGTCACATTGCTAACATCATGGGTTCTTTTATTTTTTTCATGTGATGGCTTGGCCCTTCTGTTAGACTTTTGAGTTATAATGGAGTAGGGAAATTAAGCAACTTGGTGGAATTTATTTGATTGAGAAAGATGATTGACGGTTGTGTTCTTTAATAGCCAGTTGATCATTCTGCACTGCCGACATAACTGTGTTATGGGAAATCTTCAGCAAAAAGATTTGGTTGCATTAATTGCTTGTATAGAGTTTTACCCAAATCATGTGACCTGTGTCCACTGACCACATATATGTGTTGTGCATTGATTAAGCAATATTAAGTAGTCCTCTCGAGTCACATGTGCTTCATTTATGCAGATTTTCGCTGGGATTTATTTGATAGTGAAAAAGTTCTAAAAATTTTCAAATTACTTGAAATTGATTGATGTTCGTTGTAAATTGTTCAATGGGTATTGTTATATATATGTTTTAGCATCCTTTTGTTGCATCAAGGTAAGTTTTTAGGGTTTAAATTTAAGAAAACCAAATTTTCGGCCATGGGAGGCTTGGATCTGAAATTTGGAAGCTTGTATGTGGTAGATTTACTCGGTTTCTCTTTGTTTAATTCATTCTAGTCAATTATATTGATGTTATATGCAAGTCTCCGTTTCACAAACCTTTTGGCTTGAAATTATCAAGCGATTTTTGTGTTATTTGCTCATGCTATTGCTATTATATTGATGTTCTAGAAATCGGTATTCTATTAATCAGATTTTAGTTCAGTTTGTTGTGAGCTTGATTCGAAGCTAGGTAAGGTGTGGTTTTTCATGTGATCTGTGTGAATGTGGATATTGGTTGATTTCATGTCTACTTGTTTCGAATCTTTATGGGGTTTATGAGTTTCTTGTTGATGGGCTTTTTTTTCCTTTTTAATTGTCGTTTTACACGAAGTGTGGTCGAAAAAGACTTGGTTTGTAATGATGGATAATCGTGGGTAAGGATGGGTTTTTCACTGAAATTATTTGGGATGGGATTTAATTGTTACCTGCACTATTCAACTAGATTGGATGGGTAGAATGTTCAGTCCTTGAGGCAAGGAGCTGGTGACCATTGAGTAAGTTTTTTCAGTCTCATGGCTAGAGTTATAGGGCTGAAGATCACCTTGTCGGCTGAATTTTCTTTCTTTCTGTGCAAAAAAGGAGTGTCGAGTGCTACCTGTCGGAGAACAATGAAACTGTCGGATGTCAATGGCGGATTTGTGTGCAAGCATGTTTCCATGTTTTTGAATATTTACGTCTTGCGAACCTTGTCATCCTATATGTTCAGAAGGGTGTCATAGCTAGTGATGGTTCAAGCTGACTATTTAATGAAAGGCAGAGTACCGAGCATGCTTTTATGTTATGATTCTTTTACAAAGTAGTGAGTGCTTGCAATTAAGCTGCGAGAGATGAAATGTGGATTAAGCTGGTTTGCTGAAACTAGTGGATAGAAACTCATAAAATGAAGCAACACTTATGTTTTCCTTTGAATTGTTTTCTTTGATGAGCGTACAAAGCCTTGACTGCCTATTTCTGTTAGCAATCACTAAACACCCATGATCTTGTAGCCACTGCCACTTTTTGTGGTGATTGTACATCAGTGCCATTTAAGAACCTTCTACTTAATTGAATACCTAGAGCTTGCTTGTCATCATGCCCATTTCCTCATGAGCAATCCTTGCTTATGGACCATCTTCTGCTTTCACCACCATATTTTTTTAGCATGGATTGCTTAGTATATTTGGTACTTTTGACCATTTCTTTCACACATCATCTCTAATAGCACCTCGAGCCATCTGGTTCCTAGGCCGCCAAAGAAGCGTTAACAGTCTAATATGTTCATGCTCCTATTGATGCTACTAAGAGGCAATGAAGTTGTCAACTAACTTGATGTGTGCATCCTTCATCTATAGAACTGCATTTTTTTTTTTATAACAATTCTATCAATTGGAGTGTTGAACAGTAATGGGTTGACTATCAGTAGTTTGATTACTCGATAGACATTTATGCAGCTCCCAGTAAAAGAACTCAAATCTGTTTCTTTTAGCGTGGTTTGTGCTTTGCGGTCAACTATCTGCTTGTTTAGAAAGTGGCTGTGAAATCCCAAGGGAGGTTACGATCACAGTAGTTGGCCGTCCGAAATTTGTCAAATTTTTGGGTTTTGTCAGTTTTTTGAATCAGTTTGTGAGATGGATTTTGATGCTGGAGCATGGTGGGTTTAGGTATTGGGAAATCCCATGATGCGGTCTTCTTGAACGTTGTGCTTAAAGTAACATAAATTAAAGTAAATTTTAGATTGTTTTAAATTTGGAGGATCTGATTCTTTAGTATATAAATATTTGTTATGAGGATATGATTATTTATTTATTTATTCTTTATTCTTCCTCTGTGGGTGATCAAGTTTGAGAATGATCTTGAATTTGCATCGCGTATGTGTTGTGCGGGATCATTAGCTGTGGGAGTGATTTATGTATCCTTGGTTGGTTATTGATGTCTCTCTCTTCTATCCTTAGTGCCAAGTGGCGTGCCTTTGTTCTGATTATTTATATGATACTAATTTGAGAAATATATGGCACTTTTCTTGCTTCTCGTCGCCCATTGTCAGAGAGCTTAGCCTACAGGTAGTTAGGATCTCGAGCCCAAAATTTGTGGAAGTGATGCTTTCTTTCATAACATATTGCAATTATTACTGCAGAATCAGCGTTCACTTTTCTATTTGCTAATTTGTCTTGGTCTCTTGCCTATATGTACTTGGGACTTGAAGTGAGTGCTTAAGATTTGCTGGTGGGACTTTTATTTATTAATTTAAACATGAGAACCTATTGACTAGAGGTGACAAAATGGTGGGTTGTTTTCCCTGCAAACTGTAATTGGTTACAGTGCTTGCTTAGAGTGTTCTTCATTCTGTTTAAGTTGAGGTTGAGTAAGCAACTTGGGTGCCATTCTTTTTCTTGTAAAGATTGTAGTTCTTACCTAGGTGTCTTTGTTTGGTATTTGGTGCATGAATAATTTAAACTTAAATACCAAACATGCTGACTGAAGTGCTAGATACACCTATCCTTTCTTTTGTTGGGTTAATTTAGTGATTTGGACTAAAACCGTTTTTTTTTAGCCCCTATTTAAAAAAAAATTGTGGCAAAAATTGTTACTTGATAAATGCAATATGATCTTGGGAAGCACATATTGTAAAGTGTTTCATATTGTTTAATGTATTTTGGGAATATATTTTTTTGGAATTTCGTATTGGTAAAAATTAGTATATACAATTACTCACCTAAAGGGAGTTATTGTGTATACTAATTTGAAAATTACATGAAGATAAATTCCAAAATTAAAATATGGGGATGTATGACTCAAAAAGATTTATCTGCCCAAAGGGGATAAATTTTTTAAAGTTATATGTAATTCCCCTCTATATTGATATATTAGAGATAAATGATGGGGATGTGTGACTCAAAAGGTTTATCCGCCTAAAGGGGATAAATTTTTTAGAGTTATGTGCAATTCCTCTCTATGTTGAGATAATGGAGATATATATAATTTAAAGGATTTGTCTACCCAAAGGAGATTGATCCTTGAAGATTATATGTAATTCTCTTTTATCGTCTTTATATATTGATATCATGGAGATGTATAATTTAAATGATTTATCTGCCCAAAAGGGATGGATCATTGACAATTATATGTAATTCTCCTTATTGTTGCTTTATAAACTTCATGCTGTGAAAAATAATTGTGCATTATACACTCTGCCCAAAGGGGAGTTTATAATGTACTAATTATTTTTGTTGAAATACTTATTGCCTATAATTGATCTTATTGCATTATGTGTGACAAACAGTTACTTTTGCTATAAACAACAATGATACGGTTGAAATGTTAATTGGATCAAATATTATACTATTAAGAACTTGGTAAAAAAAGGGAGACATTGTAATTGAGAATGTTAGAACTGAGTCCATGTTGGTTGATCCTCTAACAAAAGGCTTACAACCCATTTTGTTTAAAGAATATGTAAAGAATACGAGTGTCTTAGATTCTTTTGATTTCTTTTGCTAGTGGGAGTTATATAATTTGTACTTCTGAATATTATAATTATATTCAGACTGATAATGCTTTTATGATGTTTATTAAAGCATTTATTTTCAATGATTGTTGTTATTGATTATATTGTTATCCTTTCTCCTATTGACTGAGAAATGGAAGTATAAAACAGTATCTTTAAACAAAATTTTGTTTAAAGATGACTGGATGTCACTAATTATGAGATCTCATGTTGGATTGTGACATAATTGTGCAATTTCATGTTGTTTAGAAATCGCACTAAGGCAATTTCATGTTGTTTAGAAATTGTGTTAATGCAGCTTCATGTCGTTGAGAAATTGCATTGAGGACCGATAAGAAATAGTGTATATTTTGATCACATATTGGCACTATTTCTTACTACATTACTAGACCCACGATCCATGAAAATATAATGCTTATTATTTGTGATTATGGAAGGTCTTGTGTTGTGGTATTTTCTTAACACATTGATCTCCATAGTCCTATAATGAGGTTATATAGGATTGGATTGGTTTTGAGATGCCATTATTGGAATATTATTTTTTTAAGTTGTGGTCACATAAAACAAAATTTTTAGTTATTAACCCGATAGTGTCGTTTTCAATATAAAATCATTTTCAAAATAAAATAAGTTAATTGATGTAGCCCAAGTGGGAGAATGTTGGAAATTTCCTATAATATGGGCTTACATTAATTAATTAATTTTCTATTTTAAATAATCGGGTTAATGGATATTCCAATATTTGTTGAACCCTAAAGTGATCTAATTGAATTGGGTATTGACATCTATTGATAACGAACCGGGTTGAGCAGCAAAGTGTAGGCAATTGTGTTTGACTGAAGTCCGTAATGGGAAGGGCCCAGTTAACACGCTATTGATTAGGGTTTGCTAGGTCCCCTCTCTAGCCTATAAAAGGGTAGGTTATACCTATCAGTTGCTTTAATCCCATTGAAAACTGCTATATCGAAATAGGTCATAGAGAGGAAGATCTGGTATTCCAATAGATCCTTAATTATCAGAGTGGTCTACTTTACCCTGATTATCAGAGTGATCTGCCTTTTGTAAAGTAATGGCTCAAACAAGTACGCTTTAATTCCACTGTAGTTATTGATGTCAGTATTTTACAATCATATATGGATCCGTTTGTTCTTGATTGATTAGTTGTATATGTGAATAAATTTAATATATCAAACACACCATTGCTCACTTCAAGCCCCCATGAACTTGTCCCTTGCTTCGAGTTCGACTTGTTCGGGCATAACCTGAGATTCAGTCTTGATGACATGGAGAAGCTGAGGCTTTTCGCTACGCAGGTAGCTTATCCAAGCTTGCCAGAGTGCGTCAAGCGGTCGGACTGCTGGATCATTTACATCTGTCGGAACCCGTTGGACAACATGGTTTCCTCTTGGTACTTCTACCTCAAGATGACGCAATCGGACGAGTGGCCAAAGTGGTCTTTGGAAGAGCATTTCGAGAGCTATTGCCAAGGTAAATTCCCGTCGGGCCCTTTTGGGAGCACATAGTGGGGTATTGGAAGGAGAGCTTGGAGAGACCACACAAGGTGCTGTTCCTCAAGTATGAGGACTTGAAGGAAGATATTGGAGGACAGATGAAGAAGGTGGCCCAATTTGTGGGGGCTCCCCTTCACTGAGGAGGAAGAGGAGGGAGGTGTGATTGAAGAGATAGCCAAAATGTGCAGCTTGAAGACCCTCAAGAAGCTTTTTTAGGAAAGGCGAGGTGGGTGATTGGGTTAACCATCTCACTCCTTCCATGGCAGATCACCTCAATAGCATCATGCAAGAGAAAATCGGCCCCCTTGGGTTACATTTTAAAACACGTTAGTGTTAATTACTCTCACTTTCTCTGTGTGCTATCAGAAATAAACGAAATCAATAATGGACGGATCTACAGTCCTCCTTATTGGTGTAGGATAGAGAACTCAAAGAATCCTTGACTTCTCAGTTGCTAGAGACCAAAACAAGTACTTGATGCTGATCATGTGTAAGAAGAAAAAAGAGAATCTTTGATTGCGGTGGCAGACTGAATCTAATATTGTAAACTACTACAATCCCACACTCAATATTAGTGAACCATATCATAATTTGCTATATGGCTCATTCAATAGCACACTGAAAAAAGGTCTGAACATCATCAATAAAATTATGAAACACTTAGACTACTCCCGCAAACAATAACAAGCACCGCCGCATATCCAACGCTGCAAAGTAACCAGGCAAGCTCACCCAGATGTACCCGAAACCTTATATGGCACCGTGTTACTGCAACTCTCTGAGATACAAAGTTCGAGATTAATTGATCTAACCGGCCACATGAGCAAAGATAATCCATTTATTGGGTAATACACGTTTTTTTTGTGTTTTTTGATGTAATGTTCTTTGAGAACTGAAAAGGAATTTTGAAACTTGGGGATGAGAGAGAGAGAGAGAGAGAGAACCCTAAACTATCTTATCGCGACACCACGGAGATGTAAAGAATTCACAGTTAAACTCATTAAGCACTACACTCGAGCTAAACCAAACTTGGGCATACCCTAACAACAGACACGAAATCAGTCGAACCTTAAATATTGAGCAGATACGCCCATGCAAGTCTAAAACTTGGCCAAGCCCTTCCAGCACAACAGGCAACAATGGAGTCCATCAAGCGATCAAATTGCCACTTTTAGACTCCAGAAAGGAAAAAAGAGGAAGAAGAAGAAGTAGAAGACAACTCAAATCAAACCCAATAAACTACTCAATTAAATGTCTGGCAATGACTCAACCAGCCTGCTAACGAAGCACACGGTGGTCCCTCAAAGAAACGTGAATCCTATTGAGATTGATTAAGGGGTATGCACAAGAGGCCTCGATTATCCAATTACTGAAAGAGTAAACAAGTATTTGAAATGAAATGCATAACAATTTCGTCACAAGTCACTTGATATGGACATAGAGTACTATGATTCAAACCAAGCTCATGTAAACTCATGAAAGAAACTTATAGCACCATGCTCTCTTGCCCAAAAAGGAACAAGAAAAAATATTCTTGCTCAAGATAGTGAGATTTTCATAATGGGAGATTGAAGGAAAAAGAGCAGCGCTTAGGGTGTGCTTAATAATCATTATGTTCCCAAATTAACGATTATTCTAACCCTAATTATCACGACAAAAAAACAATTTTTAAATAGAAATTATTCTTTTTTATTTTATTCCCATGAATAATTTCTAAATATTTGAATCGGTAGGCGAGACAGGGGCGGCACGGGCGAAGGAGACAGCCGGCGTCTGTCCAAAGTTTCTATTTCCAAAATAGAATTGTATTTTGTTCTCAAAATTTCTAATCCAAACCATTTTCTTTTAATATTTTAATAATTTTATTACTTTTTTTTTGTCGGCTTGATTCTGGAATTGTTCTCGGGAATATAGAAGCAATCTTTTTTACTCCATGATTCTGTTCTAATCTTGGGAATACAAAATTTACCAAATAGATTTTTGTTCCAAATCTATTCTCGGAAATAAAAGAATTAGTTATTGTTTGACAAGTTGCCAAGTGCACCCTTATTTTCACCCCATCCAACAGATCTTAGTGTGCCCAAATATCAATTTGGTCAGGTTTGAGATAGGAAATTTACTCGAAAAGCTTGGATGCCTAATCTAGCCTCACGTAAACCGAATCCAAGGTGCATGCTATTATATAAAATAAAAAAAAAAAAAGAAATAATTTGATAGTCTTTAATTCATTGTGAGAATAATAATCTACTCTAGATCATAAAAAATTAAATAATATATAATTATATATTGTTGTGGAGTTTACTTCTTTAAAAATTTATAACTCACAATAAGCTGTTGTTATTTTCATAATAATTTAAAAATTATCATGTTGGCAAAGTCCTATATAAAATTATATGCACAAGGATATCAGATTTAAGATGCACTTGGCGTCCACGAAAAAGGAATCGCCACCTTTATCCATATAATATATCATATCTGTATACCAATTATTATGTCGGCAAAGTCCTATATAAAATTATATGCCCAAGGATATCAGCGAAAAAGAAATCGCCACCTTTATCCATATAATATGTCAAATCTGTGTGCCAACCATTGTGCCAGCCGGCTGTTCAGTCGTCATACCCCAGAAGTCACACGAGTAGAGGCAGCCTTTAAGAGGCAGTACATCGATTGCAGTCAAATAATGGGCCGTGGAGATAAAGTGGGAGCAAAACAATGAAAAACCCACACTCGCTAGCAAGGGAAAGGTAAGTGCTTCACTTTCATGTGCTTGTTTCGATTCGTACTCAAAACAACAAGCCTAGCGGTTCCACCACCATGGCACACCAGCAACTTTGTTCG
The DNA here is from genome assembly GCA_016097545.1 of Eucalyptus victrix. Lineage (NCBI taxonomy): Eukaryota > Viridiplantae > Streptophyta > Magnoliopsida > Myrtales > Myrtaceae > Eucalyptus > Eucalyptus victrix. Next base: position 24,715,320 of record CM027844.1, read on the forward strand.
CAGTCCGCCATAGCAGGTACTGAAGAGCATGATTGGAAGGAGACTGATGAACTCATTGCTTCACTTCCCCAAAGGAAAGGCGCGGTTCGTCCTTTCCAGTGCCTCTACCAAAACTTTTGGTGCCCCATCCACGTGCTTCCCAATGTGATCACGTTTCAGCGGCACTTTGAAGCCAAACACAAGGATATTGTTCTGGCCTCTCAGCCCAAATCAGGGACCACCTGGCTAAAGGCCCTAGTGTTCTCCGTCGTTAACCGCTCCCGCTTCGGCATCTCCAGCACGCCCTTGCTCACTTCGAACCCCCATGAACTCGTTCCATTCTTCGAGCTCCAGCTGTATGGAAGTAAACTGAGGCCCAACCTTGATGGCCTGGCAGAGCCGAGGCTCTTCGCGACACACATCCCTTACCCATCCTTGCCGGAGTGCATCAAGCGGTCTGACTGCCGAAATCATTTACATTTGCCGGAACCCGCTGGACACCGTGGTTTCCTCTTGGCACTTCTTCCTTGAAAAGGCGCAATTAGAAGACCAGCCAAAGTGGTCATTGGAAGAGCATTTCAAGACCTATTGCCAAGGGACAATCTCGTTCGGGCCCTTTTGGGATCACATAATGGGGTATTGGAAGATGAGCTTGGAGTGGCCATTCAAGGTGTTGTTCCTCAGGTATGAGGACCTGAAGGAGGATAGTGTAGTACACCTGAAGAGGGTGGCCGAGTTTGTGGGTCTTCCCTTTACTGAGGAGGAAGAGGAGGCAGGTGTGATTGAAGAGATAGCCAAAATGTGTAGCTTGAAGACCCTAAAGGACCTGGAGGTCAACAAATCCGGCAAAGTAGCCTTCACGATCGAGTTGGAGAATAGAAGCTTTTTTAGGAAAGGGGAGGTGGGTGATTGGGTTAACCATCTCACTCCTTCCATGGTGGATCGCCTCAATAGCATCATCCAAGAAAAGATGAGCCCCTTTGGGTTGGAATTCAAAACATGTTGAGCGTTAAATACTTTCACTTTCTCTACTTGTGTCACTAGAAATAAGTGAAATTAATAATGGATCTGCAATCTTCCTTATTGGTGTAGTATAGAGAACTCAAGAATCCTTGACTTCTCTGTCACAAGAGACGAAACAAGTATTTGAAGCTGGTCAGGTGTGAAGAAAAAAAAAAGCATTGGTAGCATCGGTAGACTACGTCTTATGCTGTAAACTATTCCTATCCTATAATAGTTGCATGAATTGTCTACGTGTTCAGTCAATTAAAGATCATGTATTCACAAATTTACTATTAATTCATCAACTTTTCAAAAAAGTAATCCAATAATATTCGTGGTCTCGTATGATTTCTCATACACACACATACTAATCCGTCTTTTTGTTTCTCATTAATCTTGGATTAATTCATTATCTCCTAAATCATAAGCAAAGGATCAGACAATTCCCCTTATTTCTTTTTAGATCTAAAGTTTGAATTATATCGGGCTACTTCTTTCAAGGAAGGTAGAAGTTCAATGACAAAATAAGGGGATAAGTACACTAATGGTGCCATAAGTTGTGTACGGCGCTCACTTTGGTGCCAAAAGTTTCCACCGGATCACTTAAGTGCCAAATTGGAGAAAAAACTATCACTTTGGTGCCACCGGCGAGAAATTCCGGCCAAAATGATTACGTGGCATTTTTATTTTAAAAAAAAAAGTTTCTCAGCTTTTAAACGACGTCGTTTTCCATCCTCTTCAAGAAACGACGTCGTTTTGCTCTTCTACATGGACACCCTCGCAAAAATGACGCCGTTTAGCTCGTATATGGGTTGAAATTAGGGTTAGGTTTTCTTCCTCGCCGCTCAGCCACCATTGTTCGCCGCCAACGCTCGGCCACCATCGCTCGGCCACCATTGTAGATGCTCGACCAGGTGAGCGAAGAGGGAACCAGATCGTTGCTCAAACAAAAAGTGGCAGAAAGAATAGGAGGTGAGGCGGAGGAGGAGGAGGAAGAAGAGGGGTTGAAGGTGCCGCAACGGTGCGCCGTCGCCGCCGCCACTAGTGCCGTTGTTGGTGCTACTACTGGTGCGCTAATGGTGTTGCTACTGGTGCCGTTCGCTGCTGGTGTCGCTCTTCAAGGAAGAAGACGGCGTGCCTCCTCTCTCTCTCTCTCTCTCTCTCTCTCTCTCTCTCTCTCTCTCTCTCTCTCTCTCTCTCTCTCTCTCTCTCTCTCTCTCTTTCAATTTGGGGATTTAGGGTTTCGATTTGGGGGAAAGAAGCCAAACGACATCGTTTTTGTGGTTTAGATGCTAATTGTGCTCTCCGGCAAGCCACGTCGGCCTAAAAAATTAATAAGAAAATGCCACGTCAGATTTCTGGCGGTTCAGATCGGCGTTGGCACCAAAGTGAGCGTTTTTCAAATTTTTTGGCACTTAAGTGATCCGACGGAAACTTTTGGCACCAAAGTGAGCGCCGTACACAACTTATGGCACCATTAGTGTACTTATCCCCAAAATAAGTAATTGCGCTATTGCTTTGCACTTTCATTTAATAACAAGAAGGCATTTTCACATCATGATGATTTACATTCGCACATCACCTCATGCATGATTCCACAACACGTGATTGGGAGAAGTACACTATCAATGCCATAAGTTGTGTACGATGCTCACTTTGGTGCCAAAAGTTTCCGTCAGATCACTTAAATACCAAAAATTTTGAAAAACAATCATTTCAGTGCCAACGCCGATCTAATCGGCCTGAAATCCGACGTGGCCTTTTTTTTATTAATTTCTTATGCTGATGTGGCTCGCCAAAGAGTCCAATTAGCATCTAAAGCAAGAAACGTTGTCTAGTTGCATTTCCCCTCAAATAAGAACCCTGATTTGCCAAATTAAAATAAATCCCCAATTTCAAACCCTAAGCAGCCATTGAATGAATCCTCCCAACTTGATCTGCCATGCTTTGGCAACTTGTCGAAAACAAGCCACAAAGAAGCAACTCCACTTGGTCATCTCGACCTCCACCATCGTAAGTGCTTGTCCCACCCCTTCTGGAGAGTAGAGAAGATCAAACCTCAACTTCAACTTTGGTCTCAACAAAACAAAACAGGGAGTCAAACGTTGAATGGTTTATGGACAATGATGGAGTTGTAATATTTGACTAGATCAAGGACAGAAAGTTCAGTTATCACCATCGGCGGTAATTAAAGTGAACGAATAGATTTCAAGAGCGATTTCATCACTTCATATCTTTTGGTTGCAAAGTAGAGTAAAACAGAGCATGCCTCGCACTCTTTTGGAATCAATTATTGTTGGCAGCAAATGAAAGTTAGATCGACGAGAAGAGTAGAAAATCATGGACAAGTGGTTCGCAAGTGTCGGTATTGCTCAACCAGATCTGTTGGTGACAACTGGTGGCAACGATGGAAGAGGGGCAGAGGTTGAGCTTGGAGAGAGGGGATGACCAGATGGGTTTTTCAAGCAAGAGGGATTAGACGCATTCTGGTGAAGGTGCTTGACCAAATCTGGTGGTGACAATTGGTGGCAACAATGGAGGAGGGGCAGAGGTTGAACTTGGAGAGAGGGGATGACCAAATGGGTTTTTCAAGTAAGAGGGATTAGAGGCATTCTAGTGAAGGTGCTTGACCAAATCTGTTGGTGACAACTGGTGGCAACGATGGAGGAGGGGTAGAGGTCAAACTTGGAGAGAGGGGATGACAAGATGGGTTTTTCAAGTAAGAGGGATTAGAGGCATTCTGGTGAAGGAGAGGGTGGACACCATTGTTGTAGAGAGCGAAATTATAGAGGGTAACGGAGGAGAGATTATAAAAAAAAAAAAAAATCCCTATTTTTTCTTTCTTCTTCGTTGGACAGCAGCCAAGAAAGTCCAAGTGGACTGATTTTCTATAATAAAAAAAATGCCCATTCATATTAAATTTTTAATTAAAAAAGCCACGTCATTTTTTGGCCTGAATTTTTCACCGAAAACACCAAAGTAATCATTTTTCCTCCGTTTGGCACTTAAGTAATCTGATGGAAACTTTTTGTACCAAAGTGAGCAACGTACAAAATTTATGACACTGATAGTATATTTCTTCCCACATGCTTCATTGAGAATTGTATACTCTCTTTCTCTATCTCGTGTAACCAACAAGATGGTGCTCTGATAGGGTTCAACTGTTCTGACTATTTATTAGGTTTTTTCGCTTTATTGGAGTCACCAACTTTTATTTGTTTGACTTACCAAACCACTAAATTTAGCAACTCTATTTAGAAATGTCGACTTTTATTGGAGCTATTACCCACTTTTATTCTAATTAAGAGACTAATAAGTTTTGCATTATCAGTTCTTATTTGAGCTAGTTACTGTCATTTGTTTGGTTTGTTTAAATTATCATTTTTTTTCTTATTTTTTGACCAAAATATCTCTTATCATTTATAGATTTCTATTCACCATTTTCACCAACATTTGCTACTAACATGAGAATATCAATTTGTATTTAAGTGGTTAACTACTTAAAAAGAAAAAGGAAAGAAAATTTAAAAAAATTTAAAAAAATTCAGAAAATTTAAAAAAAAAAATCATCAAAACTATCAACGTCAGTGATTTCTAATCAAAGTTAATCGGAATGACAAAATTAACAAATTATTAAAAAATTTATGATTAAATTAATACAATTGAAAGGTACAAGACTGAATTGGTAAATTGTCAAAAAGTCTATGACTAAATTGACACAATTGAAAAATTTAAAAATGAATTGGCTGTCGTATAATGGGTTTATAATTTTTTGGACAATTTTCCCTACATAAAATGATTACGATCTGATCTGAATGTTGCAAAATCATCCAAGGGAACCTATTTCATAATTATCGATTTCTTGTGAATTCCCCAACCTAATGTGGATGGCCTGCTTTGGTCATATGTGAGATGTGGACTAACTTCGAAAGGTAGCTCATGGTATGTACCGCCCCATCAATATACAAAATGATCGGAAATTCTGGGGTCCCAATCAAACCCCATTATATATCATAAATCTGTTAATCATGAGAAACCAAAACACGAGTCTTGTAGGATATAAAGTGGGTGCAGAAATTATACCACGATAATGTATTATCTCTTAAAAGTAGGCCAAGAAAACTTATTTAGAATCCTTCTCACCTCTATTTCATGATAGAAACTCAAATCTTAGTAGCTCCACATATGTGGTCACCTCTTATTATATAAAACCAGAAAATGAGAGCGACAGGAGTTTTTTTTTTTTTTTTTTTTTTTTGGGGGTAAAGAGAGCGACGGGAGTTTATGCCTGAAGAAGACAAAACTCAAAAAAAAAAAAAAGTTTATTGACGACCGAAATAACTGAATTATGGACATGCCAATTTTGACTAAACATTTCTCATGAAGCACCGCGAGTCCCTGAAGAAAAGGCCTTCCAAATTAATACAATGCGTGAATCATGTGTTTGGTGCTATATGCGGTAAGAGTTTTACCTAGCAATATATTAATACTCTCAATTTTGTCCCGGTGTGGTTCATGCTGGACATAAATGATTACGATCCAAACCGTCGTAAACTCACGAAAAGCAACCTATTGAGTAAAAATTTGATTTCTTGTGAATTTTCTTATATAAATTGAAGCAGACCACGAAAATGTATTATGTCTTAGAAATAGGCCTAGAAAGCTTATTGACAATCCTTGGCACCTTTATATCTCGATGGAACCTCAGCTCTAATAGCTCTGTATATGTGGTCACTTCTTGATATATGAAAACCAGAAATTGAGAGCAACGGTGTTTTCTTTTTTTTTTGGATAAAGGAGAGCAACGGTGTTGATGCCTGAAGAAGACACAATTCAGATTAATCCTAATCAACTACTGAATTAGATTTGTGTGGATTATGACTAAAACAGCTCACTGATGAAGCACCTGCAAGTCCCCAAACAAAGGCCTTGCAGATTATCACAATGCACGAATCATGTGTTTCATGCAGTCGACATCACCTGAGGGGCCGACAAAAGATTTGTGTGGATTATGACTAAACCAGCTCATTGATAGAGCATTTGCAAGTCCCCAAACAAAGGCCTTGCAGATTATCACAATGCATGAATCATGTGTTTCATGTAGTCGACATCACCTGAGGGACCGACAAAAGAGTTCTACCTAGCATCTTATTTAAAATTGATGAAGGCGCATGTGTTTTAAGGGCATGCGCCGCCTTGATTTTTATGATTTGGAATAGCATTCTGAGACCTTTTACCGAGGGATGATGAGTTTTCGGTCCTCTTGTGATCCCGTGTGGGTATTGGAAAGAGCTTGGAGAGGCCACCCAAGGGGTTATTCCTCGGATATGAGGACTAAAGGGAGATGTTGTAGGACACCTGAAGAAGGTGGGCCGAGCTTGTGGCATTTCCCTTCCTCAAGCAGGAAGAAGGTGGAGGTGTCAATGAAGAGATAGCCAAAATGTGTAGCTCGAAGAACTTGAAGGGCCTGCAGGCCAACGAGAATGGCGGATTACTGCAGATGATTTTCAAAAATGAGAAGAGAAGCTTGTTCGGGAAAAATGAGGTGCGTCGCTAGGTTAGCCATCTCACTCCTTCCTCTTGGGAGAACAAGGACAATCTGAACGATATGGAATTAGCGCAGCAAAACAAATATTCTCTCATATTGTTATAAAAATTGTCTAAAAAGTCGTAAATCAATTGTTCTTCCATCAATTCAATCCTAAAGCATCCTAAATTTTTTTACAAATTGTCAATTAAGTCCATTTGATCAATTTTGATCAAAATTTATTGATATGGATGCTGACCATCCTACGTGGCAAAGTCAATGCTAACATGGGCAATTTTTAATAATATTTTTTAAAAAAAATTATTTTTGATTTTTTATGATTTTTATCTTATTTCTTTTTCTTTATTTTTTCTTTTACCAGCGGTTGGCTAGCCTTGTCTAAACAAGAGTCACCATTGCCCACCACAAGTGAGGCCCAACCAGGCAAGGGTGAGCTTAATAAATGCAACACTTGGCGAGGCTACCCTAGCCTAGGCGAGGGCTCCCCTCACCATCGCGGAGGCGAGGCCAGCCACCCAACCACCAACAAATAGAATAAGAAGGGGGAAAAGAAGAGAAACGCTAGAAAAAATAATAATAAAATCCAAAAAAATTAACATTATTATTAAAAATTATTCACACCACGCCGACTATGTTACTTAGAACTACTACTATCAACGTTAGGAGTTTGCAACTGAAATTGTTTAGATAGAATCGATTGACAAAATTAAAAGGTTTAGGACTTTTTGGACAATTTTCCCTCCTCTTGTGCAAACCTCATAGGAAACAATATAATAGAGTAACATAAATACCAAGCACCCATAAACATAAAACTATTTTTTTATATGGAAAACCTCCCCAGTGTGAGAAGATAAAAAATCACGGGATAGGAGTCCATCCAAATCTTCATTATCAATAAAATTAGATGAACAAAATCCTTCCCTAGTTAATGCTAGAGTTACGCGGCAGCAACAACATTAAGAACACCAGTTTTAGCAACACACATGAATTGACAAGAGATCATGAATAAACCTCACTAATAACGTAAGTTTGGTTCAACCCACAAAAAACTTGATGTTGGGAGCTTCAAGTAAAAATCAAAATGATCAATTAGGTTTAAAGACGAAATTGGTATAATTAAAAGGTTTAAAACTAAATTGACAAAAGTGTATTAGATTTAATTTTTTTCAAATAATTTTCCCAACAAAAATATGTGCCACTTGTTCAAGCAAACGATTGCTCGTATTCTGAAAGAGTATTTCTATTTTGATAAATTGATTGTTTTGTTAGTATGTTAAATATAGATGTTGTTACTAGTCAAATCTCATAACAATGTTAATAATCTACGAGGAAAATTATAGTAGCGAAATGTTAGAACTCTGCATTATTATGTGAAACATGTGTTTGTATTATCGAATAATTAAATTGGCATGAAATCAATAGAAAATAATTTAATCGTTAATTAGGGGTCTTATGATCATTCTTCACTGTGTATAAAGCAATGACAAGGAAATGAAAAACCAACACAGACCAGCAACAAAAAGATTGGTGCTTCACCTTGCCTGGAGTTCTAAAATTAGAACAGTTGGCAGTGTTCTCACAAATTCTCACGCCTTCATCTGCTTGTTTCCATGCTCAATCACCAAGATGAGCGGTATCGCCATGGAACACCAGAAAGTTTCATTGCATTCTGCCATTGCAGAACATGACCAGGAGGCCAACCTTGACAGCCCAGCAGAACCGAGGCTCTTTGCTACACACATCCCTTATCCATCCTTGCTAGAATGCATCAAGCGATCGGGCTGCCGGATCATATACATCTACCGGAACCCATTGGACACTGTGGTTTCTGCTTGGCACTTCTTCCTCGAGTTGGCGCGGTCGGAGGACCACCTGGAGTGGTCTTTGGAAGAGCATTTCGAGGCCTATTGCAAAGGAGATATGCCGTTCGAGCCCTTTTGGGAGCACATGGAAGGAGAGCTTGGAGAGGCCACACGATTTGTCGTTCCTCAAGTACAAGGACTTAAAGGAAGATATTGGAGGACAACTGAAGAAGGTGGCCAAGTTTGTGGGGCTTCCCTTCACTGAGCAGGAAGAAGAGGAAGGTGTAATTGAAGAGATAGCCAAAATGTGTAGCTTGAAGACCCTCAAGGACCTAGAGGTCAACAAATCCGGCAAAGTACCCATGACAATCAAGTTCGAGAAGAGAAGCTTTTTTAGGAAAGGTGAGGTGGGTGATTGGGTCAATCATCTCACTCCTTCCATGGCGGATCGCCTCAATAGCATCGTGCAAGAGAAAATCAGCCTCTTTGGGTTACAATTCAAAACACATTGAGGGTTAATTACGATCACTTTCTCTGTGTGTGCCATTAGAAATAAACGAAATTAATAGGGATGAATCTATATTCCTCCTTATTGGTGTTGTATAGAGAACTCAAGAATCCTTGACTTCCGTGTCACGAGAGAAGAAATAAGTATTTGATGCTGGTCAGGTGTGGTGGAAAGGGAAAAAAAAAAAAAAAAACTATTGGTAGCACTAATAGACTACATCTGATACTGTAAATATTACTCTCGTCTCCAACGGGAAATCAAATGGACATTAAAGAGCGTTGTAGTAAGTTACGAACAATTTGAGGTATTTACTAACACCAAATTAAAACTATAAATTATCCAACTTTTAAGAAATTTTCCAGTGGAAGTTGAACCTTACCATTGGAGTTAGTAAGGCACCCTTAGTGACTTGACATATTAGTGTAGCCTTGCCCTTTGGCTGGTAACTTACTAACCAAGTAAGGAGATAACCCAATCTCATGACTTTCTTGGAACTCGCTACACATGTTCCTTACCCATGCTTGCTGAATCCATCAAGTAATCGAATTGCCACTTTTAGACTCCAAAAAGGAAAAAGGAGGAAGAAGAAGAAGTAGAAGACAACTCAAATCAAACCCAATTAACTACTCAATTAAATGTCTGGTAATGACTCAACCAGCATGCTAATGAAGCACATGGTGGTCCCTCAAAGAAACGTGAATCCTGTTGAGATTGATTAAGGGGTATGCACAAGAAGTCAACAGACATAGCTTGCATGAAGGAGGTCCATTTCGGACCACTTCATTTTAATCATTAAAGGGCTCATAAATTGTTTTGTTCATGTGATTGGGGGCATGCAACGACTATATAGCAGTGAAAAAGGAATTGAAAACCGTATGAGTGTTTCGCACTGAAAACGCCATGGCAATGGGAGACAGTGAGCAGGAGGCCATTGATGAGCTGATTGCTTCACTTCCCCAAGAGAAAGTTCTTAATCTTCCTCCTTGCTGCCTTTTTCAAAACTTTTGGTACCCGATCTTCGTGCTTCCTAAATTGGTCGCGTGCCAAAGGCACTTCAAGGCCAAAGACAAGGACATTGTTGTAGCCTCTGCCCCCAAATCGGGGACCACCTGGCTAATGGCCATAGCATTCTCCATTGTCAATCGCTCCCGCTTCGCCGTCTCAAACACACCATTGCTCACTTCAAGCCCCCATGAACTCATCCCTCGCTTCGAGTTCGACTTGTTCGGGCATAACCCGAGATTCAGTCTTGATGACATGGAGGAGCCGAGGCTTTTCGCTACGCACGTAGCTTATCCAAGCTTGCCAGAGTGCGTCAAGCGGTCGGACTGCCGGATCATTTACGTTTGTCGGAACCCGTTGGACACCATGGTTTCTTCTTGGTACTTCTACCTTGAGATGACGCAATCGGACGAGGGGCCAGAGTGGTCTTTGGAAGAGCATTTCGACAGCTATTGCCAAGGTAAATTCCCGTTCGGGCCCTTTTGGGAGCACATGGTGGGGTATTGGAAGGAGAGCTTGGAGAGATCACACAAGGTGCTGTTCCTCAAGTATGAGGACTTGAAGGAAGATATTGGAGGACAGATGAAGAAGTTGGCCCAATTTGTGGGGCTCCCCTTCACTGAGGAGGAAGAGGAGGGAGGTGTGATTGAAGAGATAGCCGAAATGTGCAGCTTGAAGACGCTCAAGAACCTGGAGGTCAATAAATCTGGCAAATTACCTGGTAAAACCGTTGAGAAGAGAAGCTTTTTTAGGAAAGGCGAGGTGGGTGATTGGGTTAACCATCTCACTCCTTCCATGGCAGATCGCCTCAATAGCATCATGCAAGAGAAAATCGGCCCCTTTGGGTTACATTTCAAAACACGTTAGAGTGTTAATTACTCTCACTTTCTCTGTGTGCTATCAGAAATAAACGAAGTCAATAGTGGATGGACTGCAGTCCTCCTTATTTGTGTAGGATAGAGAACTCAAGAATCCTTGACTTCTCAGTTGCTAGAGACCAAAACAAGTACTCGATGCTGATCACGTGTAAGAAGGAAAAAGAGAATCTTTGGTTGCGGAGGTAGACTGGTAAACTACTACAATCCCACACTCAATATTAGTGAACGATATCATAATTTGCTATATGGCCCATTCAGTAGTACACTGAAAAAAGGTTGAACATCATCAATAGAATTATGAAACACTTACCCTACTCTTGCAAACAATAACGAGCACCGCCGCATATCCGACACAGCAAAGTAACCAAGCAAGCTCGCCCCCGATGTACCCAAAACCTTATGGCACCATGTCACTACAACTCTATGAGATACAAAGTTCGAGATTAATTGATCTAACCGGCCATATGAGCGAAAATATATTTATTTACTGGGTAATCCATTTTTATTTTTATTTTTACTGTGTTTTTTTGTTGTGATGATTCTTTGAGAACTGAATAGGAATTTTGAAATTTGGGGATGAGAGAGAGAGAGAGAGAAAACAATAAACTATCTTATTGCGACACCAGGAAGCTGTAACGAATCAACAGTTAGACTCATTAAGCACTACACTCGAGCTAAATCAAACTTGGGCATACCCTAACAACTGACACGAAGTCAGTCGAACCTTAAAAAATTGAGCAGATACACCCATGCAGGTCAAAAACTTAGCCAAGCCCTCCCAGCACAACAGGCAACAATGGAGTCCTCCCATGCGGCTTATTATGCTGCCAAATGCAAATGATCCAGTTTGTCTGTGTAATATTAATTACCATACTGGAAAATAATGTCATGAAACTTAATTCATTGTTTTCATGCCTCAACTTTAAGTAGTCTACTCTCAATTCTGTCCCGGTGTGGTTCATGCTGGACATAAATGATTACGATCCAAACCGAATGTCGTAAACCCACGAAAAGCAACCTATTGAGTAAAAATTTGATTTCTTGTAAATTTTCTTATATAAATTGAAGCAGACCACGAAAATGTATTATGTCTTAGAAATAGGCCTAGAAAGCTTATTAACAATCCTTGGCACCTATATATCTCGATGGAACCTCAGCTCTAATAGCTCTGTATATGTGGTCACTACTTCTTGATATATGAAAACCAGAAATTGAGAGCAACGGTGTTGATGCCTGAAGAAGACACAATTCAGATTAATCCTAATCAACTACTGAATTAGATTTGTGTGGATTATGACTAAACCAGCTCACTGATGAAGCACCTGCAAGTCCCCAAACAAAGGCCTTGCAGATTATCACAATGCACGAATCATGTGTTTCATGCAGTCGACATCACCTGAGTGGCCGACAAAAGATTTGTGTGGATTATGACTAAACCAACTCACTGATGAAGCACCTGCAAGCCCCCAAACAAAGGCCCTTGTAGATTATCACAATGCATGAATCATGTGTTTCATGTAATCGACATCACCTAAGGGGCCGACAAAAGATTTGTGTGGATTATGACTAAACCAGCTCACTGATATAGCATTTGCAAGTCCCCAAACAAAGGCCTTGCAGATTAGCACAATGCATGAATCATGTGTTTCATGCAGTCGACATCACCTGAGGGACCGACAAAAGATTTGTGTGGATTATGACTAAACCAGCTCACTGATGAAGCACCTGCAAGTCCCCAAACAAAGGCCTTGCAGATTAGCACAATGCATGAATCATGTGTTTCATGCAGTCGATATCACCTGAGGGACCGACAAAAGATTTGTGTGGATTATGACTAAAACAGCTCACTGATGAAGCACCTGCAAGTCCCCAAACAAAGGCCTTGCAGATTATCACAATGCATGAATCATGTGTTTCATGTAGTCGACATCACCTGAGGGACCGACAAAATTTTTTTTGTGGATTATGACTAAACCAGCTCACTAATGAAGCACTTGCAAGTCCCCAAACAAAGGCCTTGCAGATTATCACAGTGCATGAATCATGTGTTTCATGCAGTCGACATCACCTGAGGGGCCGACACAAGAGTTCTACCTAGCATCTTATTTAAAATTGATGAAGGCGCATGTGTTTTTAGGGCATGCGCCGCCTTGATTTTTATGATTTGGAAGAGCATTCTGAGACCTTTTACCGAGGGATGATGGGTTTCCGGTCCTCTTGTGATCCCATGTGGGTATTGGAAGGAGAGCTTGGAGAGGCCACCCAAGGGGTTATTCCTCGGATATGAGGACTAAAGGGAGATGTTGTAGGACACCTGAAAAAGGTGGGCCGAGCTTGTGGCATTTCCCTTCCTCAAGCAGGAAGAAGGTGGAGGTGTCAATGAAGAGATCATGAATAAATCTCACTAATAACGTAAGTTTGGTTCAACCCACAAAAAACTTGATGTCGGAAGCTTCTAGTAAAAATCAAACCGATCAATTAGGTTTAAAACTAAATTGGTACAATTAAAAAGTTTAAAGTTAAATTGGAAAAAGTGTATTAGATTTAATATTTTTTCGGAAAATTTTCCCAACAAAAATATGTGCCACTTGTTCAAGCAAATGATTGCTCATATTCTGAAAGAGCATTTTTTTTTTTTTTTTGATAAATTGATTGTTTTATTAATAAGTTAAATATAGATGTTGTTACTCGCCAAATCTCATAACAATGTTAATAATCTACGAGGAAATTTATAGTAGTGAAATGTTAGAACTCTGCATTATTATGTGAAATATGTGTTTGTTTTATCAAATAATTAAATCGAGGTTGCAAGCATGAAATCACTAGAAAATAATTTAATCGTTAATTAGGGGTCTTATGATCAATCTTCATTATGTATAAAGCAATGACAAGGAAATGAAAAACCAACACAGACTAGCAACAAAAAGATTGGTGCTTCACCTTGCGTGGGGTTCTAAATTAGAATAGTTAGCAGTGTTCTCACAAATTCTTACACCTTCATCTGCTTGTTTCCGTGCTCATTCACCAAGATGAGCGGTATCACCATGGAACACCAGAAAGTTTCATTGCAGTTTGCCATTGCAGAACAGGACTGGGAGGCCATTGATGAACTAATTGCTTCGCTTCCCACAAGGAATGGCTTGATTTTTTCCTATGCACTACCTTTACCTAAACTTTTGGTGCCCGATCAGCGTGCTTCCTAACTTGATTGAGTTACAGCGGCACTTCGAAGCCAAATGCAAGGACATTGTCTTGGCCTCTTAGCCCAAGTCATGGACCACCTGGCTTAAGGCCCTAGTGTTCTCCATCATTAACTGCTCCCGCTTTGACATCTCCAACCCATCATCGAGCTCAAGCTGCATGGGAGAAACCCGAGGCAGAACTTGACAGCCTGGCAAAGCCAAGGCTCTTCGCGACTCACATCCCTTACCCAACCTTGCCAGAAAGCATCAAGCAGTCGAACTGCTGGATCATTTACATCTTTTGAAACCCATTGGACAACGTGGTTTCCTTGTGGCACTTCTACCTTGGGCTGGCGCGGTTGGCTAGCCATCGGAATGGTCCTCAAGTACAAGGACTTACAGGAAGATGTTGGGGGACAGCTGAAGAAGGTGGCCGGGTTTGTGGGGCTTCCTTTCGCTGAGGAGAAATAGGAGAGAGGAGTGATTGAAGAGATAACCAAAGATGTGTAGCTTAAAGAACCTCAAGGACCTGGAGGTCAACAAATCCTGCAAATTACCGGCGCATATCAAGATTGAGAAGAGAAACTTTTTCTGGAAAGGCAAGGTGAGTGCTTGGGATAACCATCTCGCTACTCGATAGCATCATCCAAGAGAAGATGAGCCTGTTGAAGAGACAATTGAAGAATCTGACTGTGGTATCGATTCTAATTGATTCAATGAATTTGTAATTGATTTAGTAAATAGGAAATTATGATTCTTTGTATATCATTTCCTCTTTATTTTTCATTCTTAAACTATAAGTGAATCGTTGTAATTGTACACAAGAGATCAATATACAGAAAAGTTCTCCCTCTACATAATTTCTTGTCATGGTATTAGAGCAGCCTCTCATCCTAGCTTAGCTTCCATAAATTCCAGAATTGCCTTCATTTTTTTTTCTGAGTTGTTATTGCACTTCTTCATCTTGCAAAACAATCAGCAAAGCAATTAGGAATTCATTTTCACCATGGAAAAAGATAAGAAGATTGAGAGTTCTTCAACAGAGGAGACTTCTCAAAATCAAACCTCATTACCATCGAATGTTACTGTCCTACCCGAAGAGGAACGACCATCTATCCAGGAGCATTTTTCTACTTCAGGTCAAATTTTTGGGCCGATTCAGTGGCCTCCCACATTTTAACCAGTTTAGTGGTATCCCATCCAAGCCCAATGGAGCCCAAGACAAGCGTGGAGAAGCAGGTTTTTCGGGTTTCAGAAATCAGCCAGTTCCTCCGTCGGATGGGACTGACCCGACAAATGACTTGAGTCGACCGAATTTAGGTCACAGACCCAAATCCATGCCAGATCAAGGGACGAATCCCTACCCGGCCTATCTGCCTGGGTTCATGCCATACGTCTTCCCCGCCGACGGCCACCCCGAACTAGGGGATCCTCTCTACACTTTGCCGGCCGATAGACCAGAACTTCGCCTCATTAATCTCCAGCTCATCGGCCTAGACAACTACACTACCTGGGCTCGGGATCTATGTCAAGCGCTCGTCACCAAAGACAAGGATGGCTTCTTTGACGGAGCCGTCCCCTCCCCAACTAATGAACGCAACTAGAGACACTGGAGACGATGTAACCAATTAGTGTGTACTTGGATCGAAAACTGTCTCGCCCCTGACATTGCAACCAGGCTTCCACCACCTGAAGACACCAAGCGATTTTGGGCCAGCCTTGATCGAGCGAAGCTTTTTACCATCACCCAAGCATTAACCGAGCTAAAGCAAGGGAACCTCTCGATTACCACTTGTTTCAACCACCTTTTTGCCCTATGAAATGAATTTGAGACGGCTGAAGAACGTCCGCAAGGTCCTGAGAGCACGCTAAGGCAATATAAAGAAATCAAAGAACGAGAGCAGGCTACACGATTCTTGCTCATTCTAAATGAGTCTTACTCGGCATTTAGATCTTAGATTCTTGCAATGGTCCCTCCACCACCGCTTGGCCGCATATATCAGCTAGCTGTGCAGGAAGAAAATCAACGCCTAGCCACGACTAAGCACACTCGTGGAGCAGAAGGGATGAGTCTTGTGGCCCTTTCTTCCGGTGTCGGCTCCGAGGATGGCTCTGGCATCAACTCCGATGAGATGTCTGGGCAAGATGGCTGTCGAATCTCTCAAAAGTGCTGGATACCCAAAAATGGGTTATGTGGTTGCAGCAAAGACAAGGAACGAAGAGAACCCTAGGGTTATCCGCATGGACGGCTAGGATCGACGCCAAGTGATGGACAGCCTGGATCAAAAAATGGGGATGAACGGCCTAGATCACGCGCGCGATATTGTCCATCAACTTGATTGGATTGGAGGGGCCTTATCAGGCCACATCAGCCCCTTCTTACAAGAGATCTCATGGCTCACGATAGGCCCCGTCATCCGGAAAAATCAATGGGTAAAATGGTAAATTTAAAAATAAATATTGTGAATATTGCAAATGTCCACACCATATTGTTGAAACATGTTGGAAACTCCACAGTAAGCCTATTGATATTGATAAAGGTAAAAAAGAATCCTCAGTTTATCAGGTTTCCACAAAAAGGATCAATGGGGAACAACAAACAGTTAGCCAAGAGCAATATCAACATATTGTTCAAATTCTGAATCAGCTGAAAATTGACCAAAAAAACGCGGGATTCTCAAGTACCTTTCTTCACAAGGAGAATTTTTTTTTCCAGTTGATGCATGGATAATCAATATAGGAGCTAGTGACCACATAATTTGCAATGAACATTTATTTTCTCATGTGGATAAAGGATCAGGATCTCTCATATCAGTGCATCTTCCAAATGGAAATGTCATCAACATTACCAAAATTGGAACCGTTCATCTTGGATCAAACCTTGTCCTCAAAAACGTCCTATATACTCCTAATTTTGAATTCAACCTACTCTTTGTTTCAAAAGTTTGTACAGATAATTCATGTCATGCTATTTTCAATTCCGACAATTGTTTCTTTCAGGACCATTTGATTGGCAGAGTGATGGGCTTGGGTAGTGTTTCACAAAGACTTTATTTCTAGATTGATTCCCCAGGAGATTTAGAATTATTAAATAAAGGCATCTCTTGTGATGCTATAAAAGTAGAAATAAAAATCTTCTTTTTTATTAGAGATTGGATCATAGTGCTTGTTTTCCATATCCTAAATGTCCAGTATGTCCTTTAGCTAAACAATCTCGCGCATCATTCCACAAGTACTTGTTAAGCTAACAAACATTTTTCTTTACTTCATATGGATATCTAGGGCCCTTACCATACTCCTCGTCATGATGGTTCCCGTTTCTTTCTTACGATCATTGATGACTATACACAGGGCACTTGGGTTTATCTTATGCAATCGAAAAGCCAGACTTTTTCCCATCTATTGAATTTCATCTCTTTAGTCAAGAATCAATTTGATCAATCTGTGTAACGAATTCGTATGGATAATGGACTAGAATTCTTTACTTCTGATTACACCAGATTTCTATCTTCACATGGGATACTTAATGAAAATTCATGTACTTACACTCCACAACAAAATGGAATTGTTGAGTGTAAACATAGACATCTCTTAGGAGTAGCTCTTGCATTAAAATGCCGCCTCTATTCATAAAGCCTTTTAGGGAGATTGTGTGGTCATAGCTGCTTATTTGATTAATTGTATGCCAACTAGAATCCTTAATGGTAAAACTCCTTTTGAAATGCTATACAAGAAAGGACCAAACAATGATCACTTTTGAGTATTTGGTTGTTTATGTTATGCAAAAAATGTGGGTCCTTTGGATAAAATGGGTCCTCGTGCTACTCAATGTATCTTTATGGGATACCCCTTACTTCAGAAAGGATATAGAGTTATGGAGATCTCTACAGGGCACTTCATTATAAGTAGAGATGTAATTTTTCACGAAAATATATTTCCATTCAAAGATTTGATGTCTCCTACAAAGTCATCATCCGAAGGCTGCCACTCATTTCTATGTGAAGAAGACTTGTCGATGGCATCACAATACTTATTTGTTACTCCGGAACAATCAATATCAATCTCACAAGAGTCATCTATCTCTCCAACATTATCTGAAGTGGGGCCTCCAACATTATCTCAAGAATCATATGAGGAAGTTCCTGCAAATACGGCTACAACTGATGATATAGTAGCTGATCAACCTCGGCGTTCTGGTCAACCAACTCGCCCACCCATATGGACTAAGGATTACATTTGTTCAGCATTGAGTTCTTCAGGTACAAAATACCCTATCTCCTCATTTGTGTCTTTTAATCGACTATCACCAAAACACATGTGTTGCATTAGCCGTCTCTCAAAAGAATAGGAACCATATTCCTTTCATGAAGTATCGCGTGATCCTCGATGGTAACTTGCAGGCTCCGTTTGGTTCGGATTTCCTAAGGGGTTTGGGGCTCCCAAAGCCCTTTGGGGAAAATATTTTGCATTTGGCATGTATTTTTGAAAGTTCATTTGCTCAATGACAGCATTCCCAATGCTGAGAGCCTAATGCTAGTCCGGAGCTACTTTGGGCATTGGCATTTGGGAAATGCAAAATTTCACCGTGTCACTGTTCATCTTCTCTTCCCCTTTTTGTCTTCTTCTTCTCGCCCATCTTCTTCTTTATTCACCTTCTTCTTCCCCATCCATCGGGCTTCTCCAACAGCCGTCACCACTGCCTAAGGGTCGCGCGTCCCCGGTGACCATCGCCTGGGGGTGGTGTGACCCGAGACCTAGGCGACGTCACCTGGCGTGCAACCAAGCAACGCCACCTAAGGTCGCGCGGACCCAGGTGACATCGCCTGGTTCTGTTGGTTCACGCGGAACCAAGCCACCTGATCTAGCGGTTCGGAGGCCAGATCTGGCCGTCCAGCGGCCAGATCTAGCCTCCACAACCTCAAGCACTTAGGGTCGCACCTCCAGGCGGCGACAACATCGCTTGAGGTCGTGACCTCAGCGGCCAAATCTAGCCGACTAGCGGTTGGTCGGCTAACCGGATTTGATTTTCAGATTTTAAAAAATAAATAAATAAAAGCAAAAGCCAATTTGTAATGTAAGTTTTGTCAAATGATATTTAGGCTAAAGTTACCTTTCAATGCTATTTGAGACTACAATTTACCAAACGGTGTAACATTTCAAAAAACCCATTTACCTCAAAGGTATTTGCATTCTCCCAATGGCATTTCTCAAAAACTGAACCAAACGGGCCCACAATGGAGTCAAACTTAAAGCGTTCATAGAGAATCATACTTGGGACATTGTTCCACTGCCTCCACACTGGAAACCAATCGAATGTAAATGAGTATATAAAATCAAGTTTAAGGCAGATGGTACCATTGAATGTTACAAAGCTCAATTAGTGGCCAAGGGATTTACACAAAGAAAAGGTTTTGATTGTCATAAAACCTTCTCTCCTATTGCAAATGAAGTCACTATTCGGTCATTCTTATCCATTGCCGCCATTCGTAATTGGCAGCTACACCAAATGGATGTCCACAATGCTTTTCTCCATGGCGATCTAGATGAAAAAATATATATGGAGCTTCCACAGGGATTACACAGATAGGGGGAGTCTCGGGTATGTCGTATATGCAAATCCCTATATGGGTTGAAACAAGCATATAGACAATGGTATTCCAAGTTCACTGCTGCCCTAACTAGTGCAGGCTTTCAGCATTCCAAGCACAACTATGCCATATTTACATGGAATGCAGGTAATTCATCGATTTATTTGCCGATATATGTTGATGATATACTTATGATGGAAAACAATGATTCACATGTTGCTAAGTTCAAAGAATATGTGCATTTTACTTTTCACATCAAGGATTTAGGACCTCCCAAATATTTCATTGGTATTGAGATTGCTCGTTCTGATAAAGGCATCAACCTTAGCCTGAGAAAATTCACCCCAAAAATCATTTCAAAAGTGGGATTGTTAGGGTGTAAACTAGCTATCATACCAATTGAGCATAATAGCAAGCTGACTACTCATGAGTATGATATAAGTTCCTCTTCATTTATTGATGATCCTTTGTTCATAGATTCATCAAAATATCAGCTACTTGTCGAGAAACTGATATATCTTACCATGACAAGACCCGATATATGTTATGCGGTGCAAATACAACCAAATCATGCATCGCCCGAAACAGTCTCATATGAATGCAGCCTTGAAAGTTGTGAGATATCTAAAGGGGTGTCCAAGACTTGGAATATTCTTATCTTGTGATTGCAACATGAAGATGACGGCTTTCTATGATACTGATTATGCTTCTTGCCTAATGACCAGAAGATCTATCATTGGTTTTTGCATCAAATTGGGAGATCAGTTACTTTCATGGAAAACGAAGAAGCAGTCAACTATATCATTGTCGTCAGCTGAATCGGAGTATCGAGCCATGGCGAAAACTACTTGTGAAATAGTTTGAATACGAGGATTACTCTTAGACCTCGGATTACAAGTCAGTGGACCCACAGAATTGTTTTGTGATAATGATGTTGCGCTCAAATTAGCGGCAAACCTAGTGTTTCACAAAAGAACAAAACATATAGAAGTTGATTGTCATTTCACTAGAGACAAGATCATAGAGGGATTATTGATAACAAAGGGAATTGGAACTGTGAATCAACCAGTGGACATTTTCACCAAGCCACTAAGTCAGAGACAACATATGCATTTGCTAAGCAAGCTTGGTGTCCTTGACATATACAGGCCACCAGCTTGAGGGGGAGTGTCAAAGAGACAATTGAAGAATCTGATCGTGGTATTGATTCTAATTGATTCAGTGAATTTGTAATTGATTTAACCCCTTCCTTCTCTAAAGTATAAACATAAATGAATGAAAGCAAAATCGAATGGTTTTCGCAGCCAGCTTCTTTTGTCTTGCTTCTCCTCGTTGTTTGGGTGGTGTAGGGTAAGAAAAAGAGCAAATCCCAATTGAACTAAAGAAACCTCGACTCTCTCTGTGCGCTAGAGACCAAACAAGTAAGGAAGAGAGGTTGATCAGTTGGCTGAATTGCGGATATTGAACAAATAATAATTTCAATATATAAGGACAGTTCTACTGTTTAGTTTTAAAAAAAAAAAAAATCGGTATTGGTAAATCAATAAAAAAAAGTTGATAATTTGCTAATTACAAAATTTTTCTTATCTTTCACTGGCTTTTATTTGTCTTTTTTTTTTTTTTTTTTAATTTATCAACGACTTAAATGTGCTAACTCTTATATGGATTAACTAATCTTTATCCGAGTAACAAACTAATCATTGAGTTTTCTTATCTTTCATAAACATTTATATGGTTTTTTTTTTTAATTTATTGACTTTCATTATCGTTTACCAACTACTTTATTTATCCTCTCTTATATAAAATTTACCAATATATATTTGTGTGGATTATCAGCTTTTCTCCTATGAGACTACCAATTAATTTTAGTTTACCAACTCTTGTTTGATTACTCATCAATGTTTATTTGGTTTTTAATTTTAAAAGTCTAAAACTTTCTATTGAGTTACCAACTTTTGTTTTGTCTTTCTTACTAAAGATTTATATAAACCAACTCTTTTTAGTAATGATCAACCTTTAATAGAGTGATTACCATCTTCTATCCAATTAAAATATCAATTAGTTTTGCATTAATGGCCTTTATTTGCTCTTTCTTTTTTTTTTTCAAATTACCTCTTGAGCTTCATTGATCATCCTTTCTATAGACATTTCCAATCTTCCCATTGAAGATAGTCTCGAGGAGCAAAAAGCCGTTGAGAGTCATTAGAAGCTGTTTGTCCAAGGATAGATTGTCCATACAATTTTTTTCCTCAAACATCAACATGGTTTCCCAAAATGGAGTCTACTCATTTTGTCACATCATTAGGTACTTTGACAATCTGACAAAAGCTATCAATTGTCTCAAACAATTATCAATTATTTTGCTATGGTGTTTCCAGCTATCAATGGCTATAATATTAGTCTCTAACGATGATCTTTGGATGAACGTATCAATAGCATCCCCAATGACTTGGCATTAGTACACATCCATGCTAATAATTAGCATGTGCACTTTATCACCAATCTCTTGATGTTATCTACAGATAAACCATAAGAATAACTTCCATTCTACTTCCAATAATACTTTTAAGTATATCAACTTCCAAAGACTTCACAAATCAACCATAGTCCTTTTAAGTCCTTATGAACACCTTGCCATGTCTAACTTATTCACATCCTTTCAAAATCTATATCACCATAGCTAGTCTTTGCTAAGCTTTTCAAGCAATCATGGATATCATCACAATCTTTCAAATATCACAACAAACATATGGATATGCCATTATAGATATTATAGAAAGTATAGTTTTGGAATCATCATAATTTCATAGGGGTGTTTTCCAACAAGCGGGGGTCAACAAGCCTCAATGATGGCTAGTGACACCTGCCCAGATCTGGGAGAGGCAAGACAAGGACAAAGATCTTCTCGCTTTTGGTGACAATTGCAAAAGCGAGCAAATTTCTTCGCCATCCGTGAAACAATGGTTGCTTTTGTTGCATTCCCCTTGCCACCGCCTCCTCTACTAGATTTGGCAAAATAGATCCAAAGCCCATTCTTTAACTCGTATGTAATGGGCCAGTCACATATGAATTACCAAAAAATTTTAAAAACAGTTTGAAAAGGGTTCAAGAAATAAATGGCTTAACTCCATATGGGTCTAAATGGGTTGGGAACAAGCCCATTTGAGACCCATTTTCATTGCAGCATAATTCCCATTAAAGAAAGAAGTGGTCTTCCAGAATTTGTTGAATTTTGCTGAAGCCCAAAAGCTTGCCTGTGTCAATCCATAATTGGGTTTTAATAGTTAGCGGTATAAAGAGTCTGGCTTGTTCACGTTTTACATTATCACTTGTCTTTCGTCTCGTTTCAGTGTTGTTCCTCTATTGATTCACCATTGAAGCAGCTTACAAGCATTACTTCTGGGAACACTACCATTAATAAAGTATCGATAAAAAATGAGGGGAAAAAATAGTGGATATTCAAAATTTTCACATGTAGGAATGTACATGAACGGCCCATTCATTTTGAACCCCAAAGTCGACCACATAATCTTTTTAAAAAGATAGTAGCTTAGGAGAATATTTTAGATTTTTAGCGGCAATAAGATTGTCAGTTTAATTATTTATTAAGGCAACTTTACAAAAATGAAGTTATTAGGAATATGAGCAAAATTTATTAAGACATATCTAAATATTGATATGGCCCTTAAATTTGCAAACTATTAAGATGTGGTACAAATATCAAGTTATTAAAAGTACAAGTTAGGCAAATCCTTCCCATGTGGGATGGGGGGTGGGAGATTTGAATCTCTATCTTTTTGGGAGTTGGGATGGGGATGATTTAGCTTTAAGTGCAAATTTTGAGTCTTACGCCTATATAAAGGAGGGCAAAAGTTAGCATAAGAGTAAAGTAAGATTGACCAAATCGAGTAGGGGTATGAGTCATTAAAATTATATTTTATTTAAATGAGTCGATTTGAGTTAGATCATTTTTACTTGTGATTAGGCCAAATTTGAGAATAAAAGTTACAATAAGAGTAGAATATGATTGGGGAAAAAAAAAAGAGTACAAGTGCTTATGATATTTGGAAAATTATTTGTCGGCGTGAGTTGGATTCGGATCGAGTTTGGGTATGGGTCATTAAAATTGTTTTTCATTTAAATAAGTCAATTTAGGTCAAATCATTTTTACCCAAACCAATCCACCCATTTGATAGGCTTATCCTTTACTTCCATACACATGCTTTGTCTTCATCTCTTAGGATTCATCTACTCAAAGCATTTATTGATCGTTATTTCTTGGTCTCCATTTATGTGGCTTTCCCTCGCGAGCATGTTTGCCAGCCAAAACCACTTGTACAGTGAAGATCCACGCCTAGGGCCAATGAGGGTCGCTGGCCATTGTCGAGGTCTGGCAACTCCCACTAACCCTTCAACCACCTCATCAAGTGATATTACAGTCCCTTTTTTTTTTTTTTTAGTTTGTCCTTTTCTTTTTGAAAAAAATAAGATGCCAAGTAAGAAGAAGAAAATAATAAATAAATAAATAAATCACTTCAATATTATCAATTAGCCAAATTAGACAAAATTAATAGAAAAATTTGATTGTACAATTTTAATAAGTTTTAAAACTTAATTGTACTTTTAAAAGTTTAAGAATATAATTGCATCTTCATGATAAATTTTAAAATGTATGCTACTATTATCCCTAAAAATAACGCCTCTCGTCCTATATAAAGAATGAAAAAACAAAAGTGTCAAAAAAAGTTTCTTGTCAAATTCATTATATTAAAAATATCCTTTACATTAATCAATATTTACAATAATAAGATATTGGCAACTTAATCGAGTATATTCAGGGTGCAATTCGGGTTCCAAATCTCAACCATGAAGCACTAATCCCAAGGGTCATCACTCTCACCTCACCTCCCACTTTCTTTCATTCACACTCAACTTTGGCACTCACCAACACACATTAACTCCAAAATCTAATTAATTTCGCTCCCCTGCTCCCTCCCATTTGTCCTCTTCCTCCTCCTCCTCCTCTCTCTTTCTCTCCCATGTCCTCCTCCGCCGACCCCCCGGCGGCGACCGGCGTCGGCCTCGGGTACGGCATCGCCATCGCCGTGAGCCTCCTCGTCCTCATCTCCACCATCATGCTCGCCTCCTACGCCTGCGTCCGCGTCAAGTCCCACCACCTCCGCGCCACCTCCGACGGCGGCGACCCCGACGCGGCGGACCCGACGCGTGCTGCTGCGGAGATTATGGTGGCGGTCGGGATGGACGGGGCAGCGATAGAGACGTACTACCCGAAGCTGGTGCTAGGGGAGAGCAAGAGGCTGCCGAAGCACAACGAGGGGGGGCATTGCTCGATATGCTTGGCCGAGTACGAAGCCAAGGACGTCATACGGTGCGTACCGGAGTGCAGCCACTGCTTCCACGCCGCCTGCGTCGACGCATGGCTCAGGGTCAGCGCCACGTGCCCGCTGTGCCGGAGCTCGCCGGCTCCCACGCCGCTCGCCACGCCGCTCTCGGAGGTGGTCCCCCTCTCCATCAACCGCAGGTGACATTGGTAAGAACCACGAGCATGCATGGTGCTTTTGCCTGTTCTTTTCCTTTTCCCCTTAGATGGTGAAGAATGTCCTGTAATCTGTATGTATTACGCAATCCCACTCAATAGAGAATATTCAAGAGCGAATTTATTCCTTTTGTTCCATTTTTTTCCCTTAATGAAGAAATCAGGGATCTAAACACGAGCTTTGTACAAATCTTGAGCCGTTGATTCAAGTTTCCCCTGACGTTACCCCGTCATTATCCCCATTCAATCCGATGGTCGAGTGGAGCTAAAACTAGCTAATTGCTTTGGATTGGTACCCTTCAACAGCCACTCAATACAAATGGAGAAGTAGATCCCACACCAGACGAGAAAAGCCTGCTTGGCTGATTTTCAAGTCGGATTAAAAGTTTGATCGAAGGAAGTGGATGGCAAGAAACGATGCGGCCAAATTAGAAGATCGTGATGATTGTTGCCTACGTTTGAAAGGAGCTTAGACTTACCTTTTGTTTCTAAACCAGGCGTATAGGCCTAGTGTATAATTTATCTAGCCAGTGGCGACAGAAAGCACGAAGTCGTGTCTTAGGAGATCGGGTCGGCTCTTTTGGACTGATCTACAAAGTCAAGATTTCTCGAGATTTGTCCCCTCATTCCATGTCCATAGTTCTCTCGTCTCTAGAAATTGAACACATTGAACGGGGGGGTCCTCTTGGATTCACCAGTTCGAATAGAGTACATAAGCGCAATGCAATCCCACCCGATGACCCCATCGGAAGCTAAACTGAGACTCAATTCTTTGGATTAGAGCAGCTTGGCTACCTTCCGATGGAAATTTTTTTAAGTTTATATGTTCAGATGTAAATCTGAGTCATATATCCAGATGGCCCCCGCAGACATTAATATAAAAATAAAGGCGCTGAAAGGAATGGGAACAGATGGACTATGCCGACCTTGGTTAGGGTCACTGGCCGACACTCGACAGTCCACATAAATGACCTGTTGGCACTTTAATATTCCCTTCACATGGGCCGAAGAGGTCGTTACCGGTGACAATTAAGGCGTCGGGATGTGCGAAAGACGGGACCAAAAAGTGGGGATGCTGTCCCAACCAGTCAAATATAAAAAGCTTCTTTCCCAGTGGTCTTCTTTTGTTTTTCTTCTCCTTTCTCAACATCCTGCGACTTAATGCTCATGACCGAGCCAGAGGACTCTAATGAAAGGGATGAAGTGCTCGCAATGGTCAGGTCCACGAATGGTGCGCGACGATATCCATCGTTTTAGGCGGTTGGCATGAAACAATGAGCTGTACTTTTATTAGCTATCATGGTCGTATGCACAATTCCTGAGGACTAAGCATTATATGCTTCTTCCGGATAAGAAAAAAATTCATGTGAGGTATGGAAGAGAAAGCCACATGTCGATTTCACTGAGAAATGGTATCATCCTTTGCAAGAGCGACGTAGTTGATAGGGATGACGGCATTGGACTTGCGGCCATCTCTGCGCTCCTTGCCGCTCGAGGGCACTCCATGACGGCTGGGGGTGGCACCCCGTCGGCCAATTGGTGTTCCGAGGAGGGTATTGGCAGTGGTGCTCTGGCCGAGCGGTTTCTTGGGCCGGGAACCAAAGATGGCTTCTTGTTCCGTAGCAAGTTGCTCCTGTAGTCGTTTCTGCTCCTGCAAGAGGCGGAAAGAATGGAGGGCAAGATTTACTAGGCAAGTTCAGCCTCAATAACAAATGTCAATGCTGAAGCTCCTAAATGAGGACGGCATAGCAGAACCTTCCAGATCCATAACAAAAGATAATAGGAGAATAAGTTAGTGCCATTTTACGTGTGAAAGGCAAAATCAGACCCGTGTGTTTTGCACATTAAACATAATGAAATGCAAGAAGTGCCAGATTAAACGATATAAGCATACCCGAAATCGACGCTTTTCCTCTTCCCTCTCTTGCCGCAACATTATGTACTCCTCCAGAGTACATAAGAGAGGATCCTGGAATTAACTAGCAATTTGAGTCAAAACTACTTAAATACTAAATTGTACACAAAACAGAAGATGAGGGAGCTGATTAATTACCTTATCATACAAGAAAGGGATCCCTTTCTCTGATTCCCAAGCTTTTATTTTTGACGTCAGAGTTTCAATAATAGCTAGTCAAGAAAGTTTGAGTCTTGTATGAGCATATAAACATCCTTCCAAATCATAAACAGTAAAATAAACACTTCTTGTCAACTGCAAATTGAAACCTTACAGACTACTTCATCAAATGAAACCCAACTACTATGCATCAGAAGGTTATAAGCTTGCAACATAACACAAGGAGTTTCCTTGCTGTCACAAAATCGCTACAATAGGTACAGCATTTAATTTAATCCGAGAGATAAAATCATGCTGTGAAGATGCCGATAACAGAAACACTTCCACAGTAGTCTTGGCTCGGAGAAAATGACACGTTCAGGAGAAATAGCTTGATTCCCGCACGAAAAGAGGATTTCTCTTAACAGTCTGTCACTTCTATGTAACATAGACTAATGTTTATGTTGATTAATCAAGTCTCAAAGTTAATTAGCAATGGTATTGATTGACTTATAGTTCGACTATTGAATCAAGGAGGCACTCTGCCACCAATCATCAAAGACTTAGATATTGTTATAACAGTGTCTGTAGACGATGAAAAGCTCACATGGTATTTTGCTGACGAGGATCCGTGCCTTCTCTGCACGTTTGAGACTTTTATGTGCGCCCCTTCCAGCAGAATAGCGATTTTCGTCCTGCGAAGGGAAAAATAAAGTGAGTAACTAAGGATTCAAAAGCTGAAAGCTTGCAACGTGATTGCCTAAGAGCAAGTACGCGGCTCAAAGGTATTACTTGCTACGAGTCTCCTAACATAGATTGTAATAAATTAATCAATTTAGCACAAATGTAATAGAAAGAAATGCGATGATCTCCTATAATTGTACACATGGAGATAAGTCTAATTTTATGTCTAAGCAATACAGACTTGTTCACAAGCCTAAGTAGAAGAAATTTCTCTGGCTTGTTATTTACATTTTCTCCTCAAGGAATCATCTAGGAGCAGTAACAAGTTCATTTGCTATGACTGAGGCTAGTGACATAAAAAAAGGCCCAAAGGGCAACACTAATGTCGACAAGTTGGGTCAGGCCTTTCCTCACCACGCTTGGGCATGGATTTGGTTTTACCCTGTAGCGCAACAAGGAGTTCGATGACATATATATTTAATACCCAATACTCATGATCCAGAAGTAAGCAAGATTATCATCACTTGACATAAAAATGTAAAATTTGGAAGAGAAAATGGAAGTAGGTGATGTGGAAAGAAAACATTAGCATATGTCCAAAGACAGAAAGTCATAGAGCTGTAAGTTTCTCGAAGCATCCAAGATTTGTTCTTGCATGTTTTGACAATGCCTGGGAATCACCTTTCAAGTATATTACCTCCAAGAAACCTTGAGATGCCATATTGTAAAACCAGAACAAAAGCTAGAGTACTGAATGTATCTACCACCAAACTGTGCAGCAAAGCAATTCAAAAGCTTTTTGAGAGTTGATACCTTTTCATAATCATCAAGCCATTTCTCCTCTTCCGCTGCATATTTCCACTTCTCTACCTTATCCAAAATATCCTTTCTGCTCAGAGCTTGCTCTTTCGCTTTCGCAATCTGGTCGTCCATGCTTGAAAGTAGGTCAGACATATCAGCATTGCCTGCAAGTGCATGTTGAAAACAGAATTTAACAATTCATTGCAGGTATTTTTGTTTAGCCTCAGAGCAAGAAGTGTGCATTTTGATTCCCTCCTAAAAAAGGGGCCTTAATATAAACAAAGTAAAAGATGCATGCCCAAGAGAGGAAAGTGGAATATATCAAGAACAAGGAGACTGCTAAAGGTACAAACATCATTCTGGAAATATATATACACGGGATAAGGGTTGGAGATAGGAACTCCTTACAACAAATTTCTATTTCACACAAGTTGAAATTGATTGCTAAGAATGACAACTGAAATGCAGGGATGAATATTTCAGGAATGCTTCTTTACCCTGGGATTTGGTAAATATGCACATCATGGAAAGTGCTGAATAACTTGAGGAAGGTAATGCCAATAGAGAGTATTTCTACTTTATCAATGTGGAAGATGAAAAAGGGAATAATGAGTGGGACCTGATTCTATAAGGCTGATGAGAATCTGTCTGGCTGCATCGCTGTCCACATCCATATGAACACCTCTGTAGATTTCTTCTAGCTCACTTTGCCTCTTTAAAACAAGCTCCTTCATCTTACTGGCCTTTAGCACATTCAACCTCTCTACTTCAAGTTCAGCCTAGAAATAACAGGCTTAAGCATGTTTACAGAAATCCAACGGACAATTTCTTCAATATGGTAAGAGTTTATTTGTGAAATAAACCTATGTCACAATTTCACCTGCTCAATGACTTCTAAAGCGAGGGATCCTGGCTTGGACACCTCGTCAACATTGGAAGAAATTAAACTAGTGACATAGTCATACTTTTTCTGTTCCTCAGTAGGAGTGTCCATAAGGTTCCACAGCTCCATGAGTGTGCTCCCTAGATTTTGAAGCTACAATTACAACAAAGAAATTTCTCTTCATTCCAATGCCATCAAAAAATCTTGCAGCAAACAAGATTATTCTGTTCACCAGCAACAAGTATTAGCCCTGAGGGCATTTTATTAAGCTCGAGCTCAGGAAGATCATTAAGACAATCAATAGGCCACGAAAAGGTAAAGAGAGGAAGAATCTGCTTGTACTGAGTAGCTGTTACAAAAGAAATTTTTAAAGAGGAATTAAATTAACTACAAACTTATCCATTTGGTTAATACTTGCATTTTTATGGCTCCAGAGTAGTGTATTTTTCCCTTGTCGTTGCTTGAAAGCACAAATTATGCAACTAAGTCTTAAAAATCCATGCAGTTCCAGCAAAGACCTTGCCAATACAAGCATGATCATGGACAAAAACAACCTTAGAAATAAGGAAGCAATGAGACGTTTTTAGCAGTTCTAGCAAAGACCTTGCTAATACGAGCTTTATCATAGGCCAAAACAACCTTAGAAATGAGGAAGCGATGAGACGTTTTTAGCAGTTCCAGCAAAGACCTTGCTAATAAAAGCATGATCATGGGCAAAACAACCTTAGAGATAATGAAGCAATAAGATGTTTTACGTGCTCTAATCAGGAATTACAAGTCTGATGTAGCATATACACATGAGACATAAAGGGAAAATAGCCATCACCTTCTGTAGTCTTTGTCGTTTTTCTTGATTTAAGGAACAGATCGCACTGGTGAGTCTAGCAAGAGTGTCATTGCTTATGCTTTTAACCTGGTCACCTTTGCTGCTGCTCAAACTTGGATTAATTTCATTGACAGTTTCAAAGAAATCAAACGACATGACGACTGACAACTGATGGATGGCGTTGATATGGCTGTTCACTCTTTGTAAGCGGATCAACTGCAACTCAAATAAAAGAATTGTTTAATTTGAGGTATTTCCCAATTTTTCTCCTAGGCTTTGCAGAAAAAAAAAAGCGTACAAGACAGATAAAAGAAATGAAATAAACCTTCTCATTTTGAAGCTCCTGCAAGTGTGATTTCAGTTCCGCCAACTTGTTTAATGTCCAATCGCTTTCATTAACTCGCAGAGAAGTAGAATCATTGGATGGTCCATTTCCTGCTATCTCTGCACATATCTGGGCAATCTGCCATTGTGTCTCTGAAAATTCCTTCATTCTTTCGTTTTTCTTCAATCTTAAGTCATCGAGAACAGGTTGTATAGCAGATAGTTGCTCTTTGAGACTACCCTTCCCCTTCATAATCAAGTGATATCTAAAAGCTCAGCACTTATCTTCACAGAAATATTTACTTAAGGAACTAGAGAGAACAAACCAAGTTGATAATTCTATGGTAGGCCCCGGCTCGAAAAAAAAAAATAGAAAGAATTTTCTCCTCTCTTCCCCCAGATTTTTTTTTCCCCTATTTTCACTTCATCAATGTATACTAAAATGCTATGGAGTAATTGCGCAATGATTTATTCTTATAATTTTCAATCCCCGACCTGAACTTCGATAATTAAAGGCTTGAAAGGTTTATGCAGTGATCAATTCATGTAACTATCAATTTCCTGTTCCTAAATTTCGAATATTAAAGACAGAAAAGGTTAATGTGAGTACCCGCGCGATGATCATGCGCTCCCCGAGGGCAGAAATAAGGTTGGTTATTTCAGCTTCAGACTCAGCGAGTGACTGATGCAACTCTGCCTTGTACTTTCTGGTTTTATCGACCTTCCTGCGGTAAATGTCAAGACACTCCTGCTCCAGCTGCAGAAGCATTCTATCCCTTTCGTCATCACTCTCACCGATCTCATCCCAAATGATCTGCCATACAGTGGTAATTAGATCACGTTGGAAAACTACTGCATAAGCAGTTCCAATCCCGAAGAAAAAAAGAAGGGGAAATCAGAATAAGAGACAATTTTTGAACCACACTAACAAAGCGATCGAATTCCTTTCCTATCCTACCATCTACCCATTATTCGACTCTCCACAGACGACTCGGAATGCCATTGGCTGACGGAGAAACAAGGCAATGCTAGTTCGCGGACCATAAACTCCGGAATGTGTATCGTAGCGGAAGACGAAACGCCGAAATGCAATCTCAAAATCCTTGGCGACTTCGACGCGAGGAGGACAATATCGACGTGAATCTATGCAGAGCAGACCGCGGAAGAGGCCGGAGTAGAATTAAAGTCTCCGATTCAGCGAAAGAAGACGAAGCCCAGTGCTTAATGGAACAGGAAAAGCGAGAAGGAGAGAGAGAGAGAGAGAGAGAGAGAGAGAGAGAGAGAGAGAGAGACTGACCTGAAGCTCGTGGAGGAGGGAGCTACAGGTGGTGTGGCTTTGAGACGGAGCAGGCTGCGGATCCGCCATGCCGGATGAATCCCCCGCCGCTCGGAAGCCGTCGGAAGATGGAAACCGCCGGCGATTCAAGAAACCCTAGAAGGAAGAAGGAAGAAGAAAGGAGAAGGAGAGAGAGAGAGAGAGAGAGAGAGAGAGATTGGATCGCATTCGAACCGGAGAATCTGCGCGTTTTATGAGCACGATAGAGAGGGAGAGAAAAGGGAAATTTTTGGGGGAGCCGGAGCCGTACTGGTCGTCGGTTACGGACTGAGGTTTCGTTTTGGCGGGCAATGAAATCGGATTTCCCCATTTTTGAATCGGCACGATCTGGAGGGCACGGTGGGCCCCTTCCGCGCATTGGGGCCCCCAAGCGATAAGCAAGAGCGGATGATGATATTTCTTCGGAATAATTACTGCAGAAATCTTAAAATTTATCATGAAAATGTAATTAAATTCTAAAATTTACAAAAAATATAATTAAGTCTTAAAACTTATCAAAATATTTTAATTGAGTTCTAAAATCGACACCGTTGAATTTCTTAACTAACGCGGACGTGGCTTTTTTTACTTATTTCTCTCTCCTATGTGGCAAATAGTTAAAAAAAAATTCCATTAGGAAATTTGACGGCGTCAAGTTTATGACTCGATTGAAACATTTTGAGAAATTTTAAGATTTGATTGCACTTTTTACAAATTTTATGACTCAATTGCATTTTCGTAACAAGTTTTATGATTTTTATATCACTTATCTCTAATTATTTTTTAAAGCTATTAGTTGTTCGAAGGGATGAAAACGACCCTTTGATTTTTTTTTTTTTTTTTTTGAAACGGCCCTTTAATTCAATGGGTTGGTTGATTCTGAGGTGGGTGACGGATAGCCCTTTTTTTTTTCTAAATAAAATCTTGTATCTGATTCCTCTATTTATATACTCAAATCTTTAAATTATGCTGGTCAACTTCTTTTTCCTTGATTTGATTCGACCGATGGCCCATTCATTAGAATCCTCCATCGCTTGAATGCCATTAATCATAATTCACTCGAAATCGATAGACATCGCATCATGGTCGAAATTTCATAGTAAAAGCTACTTGTTATCTCATCCGATGAGTATACATTAATTTTAAAGTGGGTTTTTCCACAAATGTAGAGAAACGTGCATGGATCATAATTCCATTCAATTTATATTGCACGAGCTTCATTTTGTAAATCATATATAATTTTGGATCCAAATTTTTGAGCTATCTATATATAATTTGAATTAAAAAAATTCTCACATAAGAGGTGAGACGAATGTCGCGCGGAGCTTCCACCATCAACACCGACACGTAACTTCAAATCTGAGGTCGCCAACCTTAAGGGATCCTAGATTTGAGGTCGCCAGAGGTTGGACCTTGATCTCAGTGTTGCCCACGGCCTACGTGGTTGTGGCCAATCGCAAGCTTAGCTTGCATCCCTCGGTGTTGATGATGATGACAAACCTCAACCTCGTCGATGAAGATTACTAAGAAAAGCAGGTGAAAAGGAATTTGATGGTGGTGAATCGTTGACAAGAAGACAAAGGCCAGTGGAATTTGAAGTTGTGGTATATATGTCGATGGTGGATTGAGGGAGAAGAATCAACCCATTTTCTTTTTAATAGGATTCAACAATAAGAAATATTGAAACCCGATTGGATTTCATTTGAATAAGGAAGAAACGTGCATAAATCGTAATTCCATTCAATCTCCATTGCCCATATCAAAGTGGGCCAATTTTGGATTCGAAAGTTGGAGCAACAAATAGTCTGATATACCTAGATATAATTTGAATTAAAAAAAAAAATTAACATAAGTGGCAAGATGTACCCAATAAGATAATAAATTTGATAGAGAAAAAATGTCATGTGAGATTTCATCATCATTTACTTGTAACCTCAATTATGAGGTCGTCAATCTCGGGGAACCCTAGATCTAGCGTCACTTGAGGTCAGACCTCGATCTCAGTGTCATTGACAATTTGACAGCCTCTTTGGTCACGGCCAACCGCAAGCTTGGTTCACGTCTCATGGTGTTGATGAAGACAGATAAACTGTGACCTCTTTGATGAAGATTCTTAAGAAAAGCGGGGGGGAAAAGGAATTTGATGGCGGTGAATTGACGACAGGAAAGACAAGGCATGGTGGAATTTGAAGTTGCGCAATATAATGTCTAACAGTGGATCGAGGGAGAAAAATCAAGGCCACTTTCCCTTGGAAGAATCCCCTTTTTAGCTTTCTCTTCGTTCTTTCCTCTCTAGCGTCTGGCATCTTTGACTACTTGGAGAACTGCAGAGAGGAAGTCGCGAGCCCCTAATCCAGGTGATGTTGTCGCACGCTTGGCATGGATCGAGAGCCGCGAGTTTCTTTGTCAATAAAGTAATTACTTCGTTATCTTGTATTTATATTATGTTTGGTGATATATATCAAAATAACATATAAAAATATTACACATTTCATTATTATTCTATTCAATAAAAAAGTTCTCGACGACCTAACCTTATTTGTATAATTTAAAAATATTACTTAGATTTCATAAAATTGAAGATTATATGTGAATATATGTGCTAATATTTGCATAATCACGACTTATTCGAATCTAAGGAAAAAGCCAAGATGGCAGCAGGATTTTGACTAAGTAAAACGAACGTGCCCGTAAACTTTTTATTTTTTAACAAGGTTCGAGAAGCTTTGGACCAGGAGGGGAGCGCGCGTGAGCCGCCTCCACCCACCGCAGTTGCCGAGACGCGCGTCGTGATATCATCCGCTGCTTTCACGGGAAGGCAAATGAACCGTCGGGATTTGATTGGTCGGGAATATGATTGATTGATTGATCGAACCGACAGATATCGTGCTTCGTACTTTCGCTCAGTTCCCGGTGGAGAGGCCAGTCAACCGAGATCATCACAGTCCCTCCATCTTCTCGCCGATGTGATCGATCGATCGATCGATCATGGACTCGTGCGCGTCGTGGTCGCCGTCGTCGCCGTCGTCGTCGGAGACTCTCCTGGTTCTTCTCCTCCGATCGAAGCTGAGCCCCCGGTCCTGCGGCTCCGGCGAGTACGCCCACGAGCTGCTCCGGGAGTGCGCCGCGAGGGAGCTCAACGCCTTCCTGTGGATCTCGCTCATCGCCGTCACCGCTTACCTCGTCGGGAAGGTGGTCCGGCTGGCGAGGCTGTGGATCGGGGGGAGCAGGATCCCCGGGCCTCCCTCCTCGTCCTTCTACGGCCACTGCAAGCTCATCTCGGGGGGGAATCTCGTCGGTGAGTCTTTTCCGTCTTCGAAGAGTTGATGTTCGGAGGGAAGCTTCTCTGAGCGTCGAGGATGGAGAGGGCGTGGACTAGATGTCGGTTGTTGCGTGCTCGTTGATTGATTGGATTTGCAGCGAGTCTTGTTGATAGTAGGCCATTCTCCGCCGTGTGTAGTTTGGTCGTGGATAATCATGTTCCCGATGCTATTCTTAGCTTGTGAAATCCCTGAGGAAGTTGTTCGATGTTCACTGGCTGGCTTGAATTTTACTCTCGCTGGTGATTTACTACTGGACTGAAGAAGAACATAGAAATACAAGTACATGACATCCCCATGTAGCCTCAATTATGCTTTCTGAGATTATCGAGAGAGAGAGAGAGAGAGAGAGAGAGAGAGAGAGAGGAGCAATTAGCTGAATGTACTTGACCGCACGACCACTGTAGACGCGCAAGATTTTACTCCGTCGACAGTTGGTGGAGCGGTCCAATCACTGGAAGGCCCTATGATTTCACTGGAGAGCCTTATCGTTGCACTTTGTTTTTCTTTTGCTTCCTCCGGTAGTTTGCTGTTCTAGTGACTGCTAATTGTTGTGCCTTCCATCTGGTTGTGTCTTCTTTAGAATATCGGCACTGCCATTTAGTTTATTCTGTTAGTGATTAGTAATTTAAGAGCTTCTCATCTGTGTAATGTCTTTTCCTCATTCTGGATTCTCTTGCTGATCCTGTTGGCCTTTCTTAGATGTTCTATCCATCCTCCATGAGAAGTATGGAGCAGTTGTCAAGCTGTGGTTAGGCCCGACTCAGCTTTTGGTATCGATGAAGGATGAAGGACTTGTCAAAGAAATGCTTTCAAAGGCTGAAGATAAGTTGCCTATTGTTGGTAGGGCCTTTCAATTGGCCTTTGGACAATCGAGCCTCTTTATGCCCTGTTTTGGCAAGGTGCAGACTCCGGTTCCTTGTCCTTATGTGGTCCAAAGTGTATAGGGAGTCATGACTTTCTCTGGAGCAATAGCATCTCTAGCTGTTGCTTTGCTATGATTAAAAGAAGTTGAAATGGGTCATTTCACCAGTCTAATAACTGAATGTTTTTAACTCTGCATTCATGGTCCCATTGCCAATTTATTGCCACTGCCAGCACCTTGAAATATGCCATGCCAGTGTCTATCCTTTTTATTGAAGTAGATGACTTAGTTTCTGTCTGTTCATGTAAACTATCTAGCTGACTGGGATTTGCATAATTATCTTATTGTTGGAGCTTAATTTGTTAGTATTAATGACCAAATTGGAGATGATACCTCAAGGTCATGCATCAAATGTGCTCTTCTTTTTTCTTTTACGAGGCATGAATCATCAAATATCCTTGTTTTGGTTCCTTACAAATACTTTTCATTCATTAGTTCTTCATTCACCTAATGTTTCCAACAGGTGCAAAAGAGAAGAGAGTTATTGGAAGCAGAATTGAATAAAAGATTGCATAAGAAAGCTGGTTTTGTCTCCACAAAGGTCGTGGACTCTATCATGGAAAAGATGCGTCTATTAATGGCCAAAGGAAGTGTGGACTCTAACGTATTATCTCAACATATGGCGTTGACAGTTTTGGGTGCCACAGTGTTTGGGGAAGCATTCTTGGGTTGGTCTGAAGTTACCGCCTATGAGGAATTGCTCATGTCAATTTCCAAGGATGCATATTTTTGGGCTTCATATAATGTCACTCCTTTCTGGAGACGGGAATTTTGGAGGTACCAAGGCATGTGCACAAAGTTGAAATACCTGACTCAAAAGTTTGTTCAACTTTGCGAAAAGAACTATGAGAGATGTTGCCACCTTGATGAGAAGCCTAAAATTGATCCGACAGTAGGAAGTTCTCTGGCATGGTCTCTTGCTATGATGCCTGATAATTTAGTGTCTAAGGAGCTAAATAGCCAATTTAATCCAAGTGAGGAACCATTTGCTAATATCATGGGTGTCATGTTTCATGGATGCCTGACTACTGCCAGCCTAATTGGCGATATCTTCCTAAGGCTTGCATCGAATCAAGAATTGCAAGATCAGGTCTTTTTCCCCTTTCTACTGCTGTTATAGATTGTTTATTTGACCAAGCAATTCAGATGTAAACTATGTACTATTGGGTAGAAAGTTTGAATCTAAGCAATGCAGGGGAGGAAGTTTGAATCTAACCTTCCTGTTCTCAGTTTTTTTATGCCTGGGTGATTGTTAGCAATTCTTCCTCTTGGGTGCTGGTCTTTTGTTGGAGGTCTTGGCCCTTTGTGCTTGCCTCTATCCTTTGTATTGTCAAGTCGCCATATGAGTCTATGTTCCATACATCAGTTTTAGATGGGTCGATGCTAGAAGGTAAATGGTGATTGATCTGGTTGAACATTGACTATGACTTAGCTTAGGTTTGCCGTGAGCCATTATCATATCAAGGAAGTTAATTTTGAAAATGATGCTCCTATTGGATGACTTCTGGTTAAGATTTGGTAATTGTGTTTGGCTTGCTTCGAGGCTGGTATTGGTTTCTATTAAGAACTTGGTCCACATAATATGACTGTATTTTTAATATGTTTTAAAGATCTACTCGGAGATTGTTACAGCAAGAAGATTGTCACAGAAAGAGGACTATCTACACCTTGATGAGATGGTGCTATTATTTGCCACTATTTATGAATCTGCTCGTCTTCTCCCAGCTTCGCCTTTGCTGCAGAGGTGCTCTCTTAATGCAGGTATGCTGCTAAATTGCATCAGGTGGTGCATTTGACTGTGAAGTTGTGCAATAAAGCGCATCTTCAAGTGCATTGAAATGAAAAAGGACCAAATCACAATTTATAGATATGCAGTGTGATGTGGTTTCTTTAATGTTGTGCTGCATTTATTTACAGTCAAACTGGAAATATCTTTATGCATATGACGAAGGCCCTATGTTAGATTGTCAGAAAAAATAAGTTGAATGCCCCTCTTTTCTCCCATTACATCATATCATCATTTCAGTATGTTGCATTCTTATTGTACTGATGACGTATCATTCATGGGAAATGTTACGTTTTTAGTTTCATGAAATCTTGAGGTACCTCCCCCTTTGACCACGTTTTATGTCATGGTGCTTCCTCATTTCATGAAGTAAAGTTTCCCTGTGCTTCTGAAATGGTCAGTCTAAGTGACCATTCAATCGTCAATCAATACTTTGATATTCAAGTGGAAGGACTTAAATTTAATATCTTGGTAAAAGTATGCCAATTCGATGTTTGTAACAGCAATTTTTTTGCAGCTGACTAACACCCATCTTCAATGCTAAAAAGGGTTTCACATAATGCCCATCATTTACCTTATTATTTTTTTAGTGGGAACGCTTTGAACTGTTGTTTTAACCCAAGTCTTTTCGAACTTTCTAGACTTGCACCTCAAATCGGGTACTACTATACCTGCTGGAGCAGTATTAGTTGTCCCTGTGCAGTTGGTACAAATGGAAGGTTTAAGCTGGAAAAGTGACAGCAGTGAGTTCAATCCACATCGTTTCCTATCAAGGGCTGAAAAGGGTTCTCTTTCAGCACAACTTTCAGGTGCCACTCATTAGCTTGCAGTCTCCCTTTTTGTTTTCAATTTCCTGGTTTACCTTGCCTTCAGCCGTCAGTCAAATATGGATCAGAGTAGTTGCTACTGATAAACTTTTTGAAAAGTCACTTATCCATGCCGAGCGATTTGGATATCTTTCGTGGGCAGTGCAACTTTCCACACTGTAATTGCTCGATGTATTTTCTTGAGAATATTACATTATTATTGCATGTTTCTGGCTGTGAATTAGAGTCATAAGGAAATTATGGCCTGATTTTTAGTGTCTTTTCTAGGTTGAGCTTGAATGCACTAACTTTTACAAAGCAAGCGCTAATTTTGAAAATTACATTGAGGTTTTGCAGTCATCACCATGGCAAAGTTCTTATAACTGTCTTTTGGTTATGCATGTTACCTCCTGGCAATCGTTTTCATCAGGGGCTGCTGCTGAAGATGGTATTTCTAAGAAGAGTTCTAATGTTTTGGATGATCCAAGAAACCATGCAGCATATCTTCCTTTTGGTTATGGCACACGTGCTTGTGTCGGTC
The DNA here is from genome assembly GCA_016097545.1 of Eucalyptus victrix. Classification (NCBI taxonomy): domain Eukaryota; kingdom Viridiplantae; phylum Streptophyta; class Magnoliopsida; order Myrtales; family Myrtaceae; genus Eucalyptus; species Eucalyptus victrix. The sequence continues at coordinate 24,754,630 of CM027844.1, forward strand.
AAAAGTTTGTGATCCATGGCCTGGCAACATTATTTGCATCAATTTTGGAGCACTACAAGGTTTGCTAATTCTATCTTTTCTACCCTGCTTGTGGTAGATCCCATCAACTTTTCCATTACTAATAGAGTTGTGATTAGAGCAAGAAACTGTGCACTACATGAGAAATGCGAGGAAAGGGAAATAACACAACTGATGCAGAGAGGGTCAAAATATTACAAAAGTGGGAAGGAGTTTGGGAGATTCTGGTGATTGACCTTCTATTTCTTAAATGCTGGAATAATTGTGATAGTTGACCATGGACCATGGTCTTTTACATGAACTCAAACAACATATATCCTGCCATTGCTCTTGCGATAGGCCTTAGATATGAGAATTTTAGAAACAAGTTGTACAGGCGGGTGAGCACTGTTCCATTATAATGCTAAGCTCCAACTGAAATCTGACACCCAAGCAAGAGTGGTCTTTTAAAAGAATAAAAAGATGGATTGACTTGGCTTGACTGGAAACCAAATTTCCTGGTTCCAGATTTAGTTGGATTGTTTTGAGACCCCTACTAGTCAATGACTGACGCTTCTTTCATTACTGTCGACTGGATGGTTCTGTTTGTAGTTCTAAAGCCATTAGCATTTGTAGTACTGCAGCATTCTGTACTCTGTCGTTTAGATAAGCGATGAGAAGCTGTTTTACTTTCAAGTGTAATTTTCTGGGAGTTCTATGATGGACAAGAAACCATGATATCTGTTTGGAATAAAACATTTTTGGGCAGGTGAGGTTGAAGCAAGGATGTGAGGGTGATCTCAAGCCAGCACATAGTAAGCGTGCTCTTGGACGGCTTCCCAGCCTGGAAATAGTTTTTGTGAAAAGGAACACCTGAAAGACAAGGCCACAATGGTTGTTGTCCATCACTTAGAGGGGATAAGTTTTCAAGTTTCTTCTGTCTGTGTTATTTTTTTCTCAAAGTCGATGGGGGGATGCTTCGCCATTGACCCGACAACAGGGGATTTATACATGTGAGCGAGTTTCAAAGCTCACGTTTTTTTTCGCTCCCCATTTTGAAGTAGCCGAAGGTGCCCTCTCTCATTGTTGGACATAGAAACCTGGTTTTTGGAGCACTTGGAGCTAAATTGTGGCGGCGAGGCGAAGACCCTTCTTGTTCTCTACCCCCGCCATTTGAATGTCTGTATTTGGTTTTTCAGTCCTCTCTTTGGTCTGGTTTTTCACTCTTCCTTGAGGAGAGATGACGTTTTACTTTAATCCCCTCTATCATTGTATTGGGCAATAAAATAAACGATACATTCACTGTACCCTTGTGTAATGTATACTATTGACAAACTTGGCTTTCTTTTAACATCAGATTGATAAGTTTATTAAGGATGTATGTTTTGTGAAAAATGAATGATTTAAAAATATATATTTTTAAAAATAATAGTTTGATTTGCTTTTGAGAATGCATAGGAAAAGCTTTTCTCAAAAATTTGTAGATATAAATTATTGTCGATTTTTTATTAATTAAATATTTGAAATAATAGGGACGGTCATAAGAAACTATCTTCTAATATATTCAACCTCGCGTGAAACAAACGGAGATAAAATCTCTCTCATCGGGTCTTTTGACTTTCATTGCTTTCCATAGTCCATTCGACTTTCATTGCTTTCCATGGTCCATTCGACTTATATATATATATATATATGATCTCTCCCTTTCACGGTCAATTTCAACATTTAGTCGTAGGTTGACTGGTCGTCACCTTAACTCTGTCCTCACGGGTTCTTCGTGAAAATTGGATAAAAGCCAAGAGTAAACCTCCCTCGTCAGTCGTAAAATCACTAAATTTTCGGGTCACGATATGAGAATTAGGCACTATTTGGTAATCATCCAAATAGTACATAATTCTGATTTTTTGTTCCCATAATCAATTTGTGACAAAAATTACGTTTGGTAAAATTTTTGTACCCGAGAATAAATTTGTTCCCTTTTAATCGTTTGGGATGAAAATAAAAAAAAAAGAAAAGTTGATTCATGTTTCGGGGAATAAAATTGAGAATCAAAACTCTTCTTCTTCTCTTTTCTTCTTCTTCATTGACCGACATCCTACGATCGCCACCCCCGTCAATCGTCGCCACCTACTGTCGATAACCAGTTCGGCAAGCTCGCCGGAGCTAGGGCGAGATCTGGTGAGCTCGTTGGTCTCGCCCAACTATCGGTGAGGTCGAGCTGATGAGGGCTGGTGACCGCATGAAGAAGAATTAGAATAGGGAGAAAAAAAAAAAAAAAAAAAAAAAAAGGAAAAAAGAAGAAAAAGAAAAAAATTATAAAATTATAAAATTTATTTAAAAATTAAAATAAATTAATTTGAAATGAATTAATGAACACGATATCAAACACAATTTTATTCTACAATTCAAAATTTTTGTACGGTTATCAAACGCATTATTTTACTCAAAATCAATTCTCAAAAATAAAATAAAAAATATATTTTTATCAAAATTTATTTTCAAAATAGAATTGTTATCAAATGCGTCGTTAACCTCCTCTTCTGTTAAGTGCTTGCGGACGAAATCGTGAGGAGGAATATGGTGGACGTAGTAAAGTCCAAAAAATCCAATTGGAAAAAAAAAAGGAAAAAGAAAAAAGAGAGAAATGAGGGGGTCCACGGGCCCACCAAAGCTTACGGACTAAGCAAAACGGGGGGGAACCTTCGGAAACGAAACGGAAAGCCCATTCGACACGTGTCCCACACGTATCCCATCCCCCGCACACTCGCCGAGCACCGCCCCCTCTCTCCTTTAACTCCTCATTCGAACGACAGAAGGACCGGCACAGAGAACGATCATGAAATCGCCATGAGATTTAACCTCATCATCCCCTACTTCTTCTTCTTCTTCTTCTTCTCCTCCCTCCTCCTCCTCCTCGTAGCCTCGGCCTCCGCAGCGCTCGGCGAACCAGGTCTCTGCCCCGATCGGATGGCCACTCTCGGCGGAGTTCGCGAGTCGTGCGGGGCCGAGAACAGCGTCGAGGTCGAGAGCCTCGGCCGTTTCGCCGTCGACGAGCACAACAGCAAGGAGGTGGTTCCCTCGCGCCCTCCCTCTCTCTCTCCGTCCTCGATTTCGCCGTGATCGTGTTTTTTTGCCGTTTCGCGAGTTTCCAGTAGGCGGGATCGTTCGATTTTTTAGTTCGCTTGTGGGTCGGGTGTGGAGTTCTTGTCGATCTTTTTAACTCCTATGCCGGTCGATTGATGCGGAGGAGGTGGGCCTTGTGAGATTTCGCAAGATCGGGATGATGCCCGCCTAAAAAGGTTGGAGCTTGAAGAGAAGAGAGGAGTAAAAATTAGATTTTGATTGTGTTTCCCTTCGTCGCGTGATTCGGGTATAGAGAGGAGCGTATGTTTTGATGGTTTGCCTGTGGGGTTTTCGTGAGCTTTCTGTTCGATGACGGAGCTGTTGTCGAATTTATGTTCGCGAATGCCTCTACGGCGTGGTAATGGACTGACGATGTGTGTGCTTTCTTGAAGAATGGACTCCTCGAGTTCGCGAGGGTGGTGAAGGCGCATGAACAGGTGGTCGCCGGTACCTTGCACCATCTTACGATCGAGGCCGTGGATGCAGGTAAAAAGAAGCTCTACGAAGCGAAGATCTGGGTGAGGCCGTGGATGAACTCTAAAGAGCTGCAGGAATTCAAGCATGCTGGTGATGTGCCCTCCTTCACATCCTCGGACCTTGGTGCTAGGATAGGTGAGTGATGTTCTTGTCGATGGTACTATTTTTCTTGTTCGCGGTTCTTGGTTGATGGATGTGAAAAGCTATCTCGATGTGATTGAAAGGTGGGCATTGTCCTGGTTGGCAAGAAGTGCCGGTTCATGATCCCGAAGTCCAGGATGCAGCGGATCACGCCGTGAAGACTATTCAGCAGAGGTCCAATTCCTTGTTCCCATATGAACTCCATGAGATTGTTCATGCAAAAGCTGAGGTAAGTAAGCGCTGGAATTTCACTTTGTCCTATACTGAAGTTCGTTGGCAGAAGATTAAACTAACATTCTTCTGCCATCTAAGAAGTCATTGGTGTCAACTTAATGTATCGTGCTGCGAAGTTTTTGGCGTACAATCTGATGTGGGGTTGTCTTTGCTTGTTTCTGTCGTCTCCATTTGCTAACTTTCATTGTCTCAACTCATTAGCGCTTTGAATACTCCCCCAGTTGAAGCTATAGAACTTGATGTCAATTTGTGGCTATGACCCATCGGAGAGGGAGAGAATTTATCTAAGTTCCCTTGACTGACAAAATGATTAAATTACAAACAGTTGCTGCTATCACGTGCCTCCCTTCGTCTCTTTCTCCATGCCAATCTATTCCTTTTGAGATGTCGAGTGGCCCGTTAATTGAAGCTATGTCGCTGTCGTGGCCATGTGTTGTATGCATCATTAAATGCTGTGAGGAGAAGTGATGGATACCTCGAGTAAGCTGTAATTGTTATATGCAGGTAGCAGAGAACTTGGCCAAATTCGACATGCTTCTCAAGGTCAAGAGAGGCGACAAAGAAGAGAAGTTTAAAGTTGAAGTGCACAAGAGCCATGAGGGAATCCTAAAGCTAAATCAGATGGTGCCTGAGCAATCCTGAACTGTGATGTACGCATCACTTTGGTTTCCGAATATGAACCCTTCTCTGCATAAACTTTCTTGCGTGCCTTTGTATGTTCTGAGTTTTCTTGTGAACTGAAGAAAAAGTGACGTTTAGTCTCTTGTGACTAATAAACATTAGCTCGTTTTCACTCGTAGTGCTCTCTTGTTTAGTTGTGTTCGTGTCCTATATATATGTATATAACGAGTTGTGAAAAGAAATGCTGTTAATTTTTTAACCGTAATTGCCACAGGCTCTTTGTTTTCACGTAAGTGTTTGGCATGGAGCCGTTTTCTCCAAAGATGACTTAGATTGGACTCTATCTGAATAAAGGCCTGAAGTAGCCAAGTTAATCTCAAATAAGAGTTAGAACTTGTCAGCTGGCTAAATTGAATATGATTAGGGTTTCTCCTCTTCCCTCAAATTCGCTTTTCGATTCCTCCTTGATTCTACATTGTGCACCGACACATATTCGGAACTCGGTAGACCGGCATTGGGAAAACTAACCTCAGTTGGATCACCGGCCGAGAACGATCAAGAAGTTCTTGAGGCCATCGAGGGGTATGACTCGACTGGGGTGCAGAGGAAAGCCATTTCGTGCTTGACCTTCTGGACGGAATTTTGTGGTTTGTGCGTGGAAATCAGTATGCTGTAGCTGTAGCTGTAGCTTTGATTTTTGACGATGGGGAAGTCATCGTTGGAGTGCCTGGATGTCCAAACTACCAACGAAAAGAGGGTGGCTAATTTCAAATGAGTAGGGTTGGCGCAACCGGTTCAGTTTTACTCTAGAACCGAACGGAACCTGTTTCATAAAGTGGGAAAAAGATGATTTAAATTTCCTGAATGAGTTTTAACCTTCCTATTGTTTTATTCCTAGTTCATTCTAGAAATTGATCCTTGCTTAGTCCTGCTAAGCCACCTTGAAGTTCGGGCCAAAATTGTTCCCTGGCCCAGACACAATCGACAAGGCTATGCAACCGGTCAGACTAAGCCACCTTGAAGTTCGGGCCTAATTTGTGCTCAACCCCGCCATGATAGGGCTGTGTAATCGGTTTGGTTTTACTCGAGAATTTAACCAAACTCGCTTTATGAAGTGGGAAGAAGATGATATAAATTTTTCAAATGAGCTTAGCTTTCCAATTGCTTTATTCCTAGTTCATTAGTCATGCTAAGCCACCTTAGAGCTTCGGCCAACTTTTTTTCAAAGCCCGACGTAATCTAAAGTACATTCAAATATTTTGATTAACTCATATTTAAGCCTAGGGGTGTCAGGAATTGAACCGAAAACTGAACCAAACCGAAGAATTCGGATTTTTCGGTTCGATTCTCATTAAAAATCAATATTTTTTTATTGGTTCGGTTTTTATCGGTTAACCGAACCGAACCACAAACCGATAAAATCAAACTATTAAAATTTCGGTTTTATTTTCTCCCGACTCCCGTCTCCTCTAGCTCTAAGTCCTCTCCTCTCCTTGGTCGGCTTGGAGGTGCAATGGCGATGGCGACAGCAATGACGACGACGACGACTACAATAGCAATGGCAGCAGGGACAGTGACTGCGACAGCAAAGACGGAAGCAATTGATTGAGGGACAAAACCCCTTTCTTTTGCAAGTCTCTCCTTCGTCCCTCTTCCTTTCCTAGTTTTTGCGCAAATTGTTGAGTTTTGCAATGATAAGCTTAGATTTTTTTGGGATTTTTTTCTCCCAGCGCATCGTGTTTGGATCTTTCATTTCTTGTTTCGGGATCTCCCGTTTGTTCGTGCTTTCTCGAGTCTCGGGCCTTTTGGATTTCGGGTGAATGAGTGGGTCGGTGATTTGTATTGGCGTCTGCTACTGTAGTTTTGGGATTGGCCAGGCATGGGCTTATCTTATCTACTTTGACCCTCTGTTCCCATGTTTCCCCTCACCCTCTTTCTTTGGTAAAGCAGTGTTTTTGGCCCCTTTTTCTCGGTGCCCAGAAGCTCCAAGGGGGAAGAAAGTCGGCTCTGCTCTTCTAGGTTTTGGCTTTTGGTCGAGTCTTGGGGGCTTAGATGGTGGATGTGGTTTGACTTCTTCTTCTTCTTTTCTTCTTCTTCTTCTTCTTCTTCTTCTTCTTCGTCTCTAACATATTTTGGCAATGTGAACAACATAAATCTCACATGGTTCATTGCATGTATACTTGACCCTTGACATAAGATGGAGTATGTGAAATGGATGGTTAATCATGTGAAATTGATGGTTAATCAAGTGTATAAAGGCAACCGGGCAGAAACTTTGCGAGATAGAGTGACAAAATCTCTGACATTATTGTTTGAGCAATATCGCACCGGTACATGCCCTCAAAATAAAGTGTGATTAAAAGGGACAAAGGACAGTGTGGATATTATGACTGCAATGTATCTTAGCCAAACGGAATAGGAATATGTGGAAGAAAAATCTGAATTAGATAAGTATTTGGAAGAAGGATGTGAACGGTATAGGACCTTTGATATATTAAATTGGTGGAAAGTCAATTCTTCCGGATATCCTATCTTATCTTCCATTGCTCGAGATATTTTGGCCATGCCCATCTCCATTGTAGCATTAGAGTCTACATCAGTACTTGATGTATTTCATAGCTCCTTGACCCCAATGATGGTAGAGGCTCTTATAAATATTCAAGATTGGCTACAATCCGCACTACTTTCACAATCGATCGATGAGGACTTAGAAGAACTTGAAAATTTTGAGTCGGTGAGAAAAAAATAACCATGGAACCATGTAATATTTATATCTTTCAATATTACAATTGATATTTCAATTCTAATTTTTCATTGTGAATTTAATGTAGAGTTGTCATCTATGACCTTGGACTTGAATTCAATAGCAATTTCTCTTAATGATTGACGAACTTAGATGTAAGAATTATCCATATTTATATCTTTTAATATTACAATTGATATTTCAATTCTCATTTTCACTGTGAATTTAATACAGAGTTGTCATCTACGACCATGGACTTGAATTCAATAGCAATTTCTCTTGATGATTGACAAACTTAGATGTAAGAATTATCCATATTTATATCTTTCAATATTACAATTGATACTTTGATTCTCATATTAATTGTGAATTTAATGCAGAGTTGTACCTAGCTCATGAATTTGGTCAATTTTCCGGTTTTTATGTTCTCTCTTTGAAAGTTTAGAGGGCATTTTTCAATTTCATCTTGTTGATAGAGCTCCTGGAGATTGGGAGATAAAAGTTACCGAGCTTTTTTTTTATTTATTTATTTAAAAGAATGGCATTCCCCCAATTTTATAATTTAGAAACAAGACTAAATGTTTCAGTTATTGGTTGATTGGGAGCTTAAGCTTTTATTTTTGTCAAATGATAATTTAAGGTTTCAAAAAAGCCTCAATCAAGTCTTAAGCTCATCTTTGCTGGAATTACACAATTGGAAATGACATGTGGCAAGTTGCCAAATATTCCACATGGAAGCCATGTTGGATTTCCTATGCTTCAATTTTACTTATGGTGAGCACATGATTTGATTGGGACTTCTTAAACAAGTTTTCTGTTGACCAAACCAAAACTTTCAAGTCTAGAATGGACTAAAAACCGGAAACTCTAAGATTTGTTTTAGCACTTACCAATATGTTTTCGGGAATGGGATAAAGTAAATACTTTTTGCCAATAGTTTTTTTGACACTTATAAACTTTTTTAGTAATTTATCGGTATGGAAAAATTATTTCTTTTTTTCAATTGAACAATAGAATTGTCTCTTAGAGAATCATTAAGAGAGATTATATTAAGCAATTGTTTAAATTGGATATCATTATTTGGCCAATGCTTAAAAAAGGGAATGAAGTATATGATCTAAATTGCAAAATCCTCTAAGCTTGAAGTGCAATAACATATTGAATTTAGATTATTTTGAGTTGGAAAAAAAAAAACCGAGAACGAAAAGCTAAGAACCAAAAACTGAAAAACCGAAAATCGAAAACCGAACCGGTTCGGGTCTCATCAGTTCGGTTTGGAAGATTTTTCTAACGGTTCGGTTCGGTTCGTTCAGTTTTTCAAAAAAACCAAACCGAATCAAACCGTTGGCACCCCTACTCAAGCCATAAGGCTGGGCAACCAATCTGGTTCTATTTGAGAACCGAACTAAATTTGTTTTATAAAGTTGGAAGAAGATAATTTCTGAAATGAGCTTATTCCTAGTACAATCTAGAAAATGATCCTTACTTAATCCGGCTAAGCCACAATGAAGTTCGGATCAATTTGTGCCCAAGCACGATGTAATTTAAAGTACATTTGGATATTTTGATTGGCCTAAACTTGAGCCATAGGGCCATGCAACCGGTCCAACTCTACCCAAGAGTCAAACCAAACCCAACCGAACCTAATTTGTGAATTGGAAGAAAATGATTTAACCTTCTTGAATAAGCTTAATTTTCCTATCACTTTATTAGATTACATAAGACTCATATGAAAGCTTACACAACTTTTCTTAAAATACCAATTGAGATGGAAATAATTGTACAAAAGTCATAATATAATGTACATGGCTAATTCAGTCATAAACTTCCAATTGTGACAATCAAGTCATAAATCTTTTATTGATTTGCCAATTTAGTGAAATTATTGACGTAAACACTAGTCATCTTATGTAACACAAATAGCCACCGTTGACGTGGATAATTTTTGCCATCATCATCATCATCATCATCATCATTATCATCCTTTTCTTTTTATTTTCTTAATGAAAAGAAGGAAAGTAAAAGGAAAAAATGACAAAAATAAATAAATAAATAAAAATTCTAGCTAACCTCAAAAAAATTTTACAAAAATTATTTACATTAGTACTAGTTATATCACATAGGAAGTTCAACGTCTACTTCAACAATTCCCCATCCAAATTAGCCAAAAAGATTAAAATTGGTAAATTGCTACACTTGAAATGTTTATAATTAAATTGACCATTGACAATAGATTTACAACTTTTTAGATTTTTTTGAATGAAAAATAGCAGCATGTACATAATCTATTAGATTTGTTATCTTAACCAATCGATTATTTTTAAACACTAGGGTCAATGTGTTCTCTATAGGTTTTTTTTTTTTTTTTGGTTGAAATGTTCTCTAAAGTTCCAACAAAAACTTTCCAAGGCCTTTCAAAGTGGGAGAATTACCAAAAAACTCTCAAACCTATTGTAATTGTATAAATTCGATCATAAACTTTTTTTTTTGTCAATTCAATCCTAAATCTTTTGTATTTGTGCCAATTGAGTTTATTTGGCTAATTTGGCGGGTAGCATTGACATGGCATTGCCGGTGCTAATCGGCAATTTAAAAATATTATTTTAATAATTTTTTTCTTTTTTTTTTTCTTTTCTTTAATTTTTTTCCCCTTCCCCTCTTATTCCCCTTCAAGTTGGCAAGGGCCATGACACCCTTACCGATAGAGCGTGGGCACGTGGCCCTCACCGATTTGGCTAGGCGAAGGTGTTGTGACCCTCACCTAGACTAGCCGACGAGGGCATAGTGACCTTGCCTGGTTTGGGCGAGGGCTGCAATAGCTTCACCTGATTTGGGTGAGCAAAACAGTTGCGACCCTAGTCTTGCCAATCCTAGCCTTGTTATTTATTTTTTTTGTGATCCCACATTTTAGACCCAAATTTTCTCTTAAAGTTGCGAATGTTCGACATGAAGTTTTTCCACGCTTCGTACCCTTTCGTGACAACCTCCCGTCTTGATGGGAGACGATGTATAAATAGGAATGTACGTTCATTTTTGACGGGCAATCACAAGGTCTAACTCAAAATCCTCACATTTAGAATACACCATAAGTACGTGAGGAAATTTGGTTAGTAGAGTGTGCCCATTACTTTCTTGATTTTTCAGGACATTCAACGAATGTGAATATGAACAATGGCTGGAGGTTTGTCTATTAACGATCCTGGCTTCCGCATATGAATTATTTTGTCTTACATTTGGTATCAGAGCGTGTAAAGAGCCTCTGCCTTGTTTTGTTATATTTTCGTGTGTTTTTGGTGTATTTTCGGCCATTTTCTAAGGATGAAGAGTAACTTGAAGTTTTGAGGCCAAGAGAGATTCGTCGGTTCCGGGTAAAATAGCGACCCACCCCTCGAATTCGGACCCATACGGTCACACCGCCATGAGGAATATTAGCCATGAGTTATTTTGGCATATCAGTGTTTGCCGGAGGCTAATCGGGCGGCGGAAGGCGCGGTGGTTGAAGGAATCGTGTTTTAGGAAATTTTCGTTTGATTTTGGGGCCAAATTTTGCTCATTTTCGCCGAAACTTGGACCCATGTGATCGTACCGGCATGCTCTTCAAAACCCATTATTTTATTTCTGTCTGGGATGGGCTGCCGGAGAAGAAACCATGGTGAAATCGCGGCTGAAAATGGCGAAAAATCGGCGGAAAGGCTTCTGTTTGGGCGAGGAATAAGGCGCGTGGAGCCCACGCGCACGCTGCGGTTGCAGGCGCGTGGAATCCATGCACCACGCGCTCTCACGTGCGCTCAACCGCTGCGTGCGTGGGATCCACGCGTGCGGCAATTGCAGGCGCGTGCGTTGCACGCCCACGTGCCCGCGCGCTGAACCGCGCGCGTGCGGACCACACGCTTGTCGTGGGAACGGGCGCATGCCAGGCACGCGCCTGACGTCTCCTCCGCACGTCTCTTTTTACGATTTTGCCTCAAAATTTTTAAAATTTTTGCAATCATGCCCTTGGCCGATTTATTTACTGTTTTGCCCGTCAATGTTTTTATTTACTATTTTTTGTCATTTCATGTATTTCATGAATATTTTGTGCATGAAATTAAATGTCCAATGGTCCATATATTTAATTAATTAGGGAGTGACCATAGCATTTTAATTAATTAAATTATATATTAAAAGCCTCCGAATCATATTTAGAAATGGAACATTGATTGTAATTAATTATATTAATATGATGAATTTTATCCCACAAGAATTTTCATTATATTAATATGATTAATTAGGATGAAATATCATATTATTTTTCTTAATTTACCCACATGGATTAAGAAAAGGCATATAATATGGTAGTTTCTTCATGAAGTAATTATGAATCTATTTAAATTAACAACTTAGCCCACAGGTAGTTTTTATGTTATGTGATTCATATTGTGACATGTTTACATTGGTAAAACATGATTTATTTATATTTGCCTCAAATTTTGTGACATAAGCATGATTATTTGATATGCAGTTTCGCAACCTGTGAATTTCTCTAAATTTAAGTTTGATGTTCCTATACTGAATGGTGAGAACTATAAAGTTTGGAAGAAGTCGGTTCTTCTTCAATGAGGGTGGATGGACATTGACTATGATATAAGGAAAGACGAACCACCTGCTCCTACTGATTCAAGCACTCCAGCTGAGATAGCTCTTTATAACCAATGGGAGCGGTCCAACTGCATTTGTGCCATATTTATAAGAGCTAAAATATCTCATAGTATTCGTGGTTCAGTTTTTTAGCATAGCAATGCTAAGGCTTTATTGGAGGCCATAGATGCGCAGTTTGAAAGTTCTGAGAAGGCGCATGCCATGACCCTGATTATGAAGTTTTCATCATTGAAGCTCACTAGTGTTAGAGGTGTGCGTGAGCACATCATGCAAATGAGGAACATTGCAGTTCAGCTTAAGAACCTTGAGGTTGAGATATATGAATCCTTCCTTGTGTATTATATTATGAACACTCTCCCACAACAGTATGCACCTTTTAAGATCTCTTATAACACACATAAGAATAAATGGTCAATTAATGAACTCATGACCATGTGTATTCAAGAGGAAGAAAGATTGATTATGGAATTGGGACAAAGTGCTCATTTGGCAACACAAGGAAATAATAAGGGCTATGGCAAGCATAAGGGAAAAGGTAAAATACCTCCCCAAGCTAACATGAAGAAAGAATCCAAGTGTTTCTTCTGTAGACAGAAGGGGCATATAAGGAAGGATTGTGTCAAATTTAAGGCTTGGCTCGAGAAGAAAGGTAATCCAATCTCTTGTGTTTGTTATGAATCTAATATGACCGATGTTAGTCACAACACTTGGTGGATTGATTCTGGATCTACAATCCATATTTCGAATTCTTTGTAGGGTTTTCAAAATCACAGGAAGCCAGTGGGAAGTGAACAAAGCATCTATTCAGGAAACAAGATGCGTTCATATGTGGAAGCTATTGGGACATATAGACTAGTTCTCAATAGTGATTTTGTTTTAGATTTGGAAAAGACATTTTATGTTCCTAGTTTTTCTAGAAACTTAATTTCAGTTTCAAGACTTGTACCTTTGGGATACTCTTTTAACTTTTTAGATTCAAACTTCTATTTATCATTTAAATTTGAAATTGTCAGGAGTGGTACTTTGTCTGATGGTCTTTTTCGAATTAATTTACAAGATAATGCCTATTATGATGCGATGCATGTTCATGATAAAGTTGGTATGAAATGATGTGTTGTAAAAGAACATTCCTCTATGTTGTGGCACCGGAGATTGGGACATATCTCCATAGAAAGAATTAAGCGATTAGTAAATGATGGAGTACTCGATACTTTAGATTTTACTGATTGTAATACTTGTGTGGACTGCATAAAGGGAAAGCAGACTAACAAAACAAAGAAAGGTGCCAAGAGGAGTACAAAAATATTAGAAATCATACACACGGATATTTGTAGTCCGGATATGAACTCATGTGGTCAGAAATACTTCATCTCATTTATGGATGATTATTCACGTTATATGTATATCTACTTGATTCATAATAAATATGAAGCATTGGATGCCTTTAAGGTATTTAAGGTGGAAGTAGAGAAACAATGCAATAAACAAATTAAGATCGTGAGATCAGATAGAGGTGGAGAATTTTATGGTAGATACACTGAAGATGGACAAGCACCTGATCCATTTGCAAGATTTCTTCAAGAGCATGGGATAGTTGCCTAATATACTATGCCTGGTTCTCCGGACTAAAATAGCGTAGCGGAAAGAAGAAATTGGACCTTATTAGACATGGTGCGTAGTATGCTTAGCAGCTCCAAACTTCCTAAATTCTTATGGACTGAAGCACTTAAGACAGCAGTGTACATATTAAACCGAGTTCTAACCAAGGCTGTCCCAAAGACACCTTTTGAGTTATTTAAGGGTTGGAAACCGAGTTTACATCATGTGCGTGTTTGGGGATGCCCGTATGAAGTGAGAATTTATAATCCACAAGAAAAGAAGTTGGACCCAAGGACCATAAGTGGGTATTTCATTGGATATGCCGAAAGGTCTAAGGGATATAGGTTTTATTGTTTATCTCATACCACTAGGATTGTGGAATAAAGAAATGCTAAATTTCTTGAACATGACTTGATCAATGGGAGCGATCGATCGAGAGATCTTGTTCCTAAGGAAGATCATTCAGACACTCAACCTTACGCCTCAAGTTTAAGGTTGGTTGTTGCTCATAATGCCCCTTCAGTTCAACCGGCTATTGAACAACCAATCGTTGAAGTTCCATAACCTGCTGATATTGATCTAGTAGATCCAGTTGTTCAACAATTACCAGAAACTGTTGAACAACCAGTTGAGCAACATGCTCCTCAAGAGAATGTTGATCCAACATTGAGAAGATCTGCTAGAATAAGGAAATTGGCTATTCTTAGTGATTATATTGTGTATTTACAAGAGTCTGACTACAATATTGGAGCTGAGAATGATCCTAAAACGTTTTCACAAGCCATGGATAGTGATAAATCCAATTTATGGTACAATACCATGAAGGAAGAGATGAGTTCTATGGCATCTAACAAAGTCTGGGATTTGGTTGAGTTACCTAATGATGCGAAGGCCATTGGTTATAAATGGGTCTTCAAAACTAAGAAAGATTCATTGGGTAATATTGAAATATATAAAGCTAGACTTGTTGCCGAAAGATTCACTCAAAAGGAAGGAATCGATTACACGGAGACTTTTTCTCCTGTATCTAAGAAAGATTCTCTTCGTATTGTTTTGGCTTTGGTTGCCTATTTTGATATGGAATTACATTAGATGGATGTGAAAACGGCGTTCCTCAATAGAGAACTAGAGGAGGAGGTTTACATGAAACAACCTGAAGGATTCTCCTCTAGTAAAGGTGAGCATTTGGTGTGAAAGCTTAAGAAATCTATATATGGCTTGAAACAAGCATCCCGCCAATGGTACTTAAGGTTCCATGAAGTCATCTCTTCATTTGGTTTTATAGAGAATGTCATGGATCAATGTATATACTAGAAGGTTAGTGGGAGCAAAATTTGTTTCCTTGTGCTGTATGTAGATGATATACTACTTGCAACCAATGATAATAGGTTGCTACATGAGGTGAAACAATTTCTCTCTAAGAGTTTTGACATAAAGGATATGGGTGAGGCATCTTATGTCATTGGCATTAAGATCCATAGAGATAGACCTCGAGGCATTTTATGACTATCTCAAGAAACCTATATTAATAAGGTCCTAGAGAGATTTCGGATGAAAGATTGTTCACCAAGTATAGCACCCATTGTGAAGGGTGACAGGTTCAATTTGAACCAATGCCCGAAGAACGATCTAGAAAGGGAATAAATGTGCAACATTCCATATACTTCTGCTTTTGGAAGCTTGATGTATGCTCAGGTTTGCACTCGACCTGACATTGTTTTTGCTGTGGGAATGTTGGGAAGATATCGAGTAATCCGAGTTTAGACCTTCGGAGAGCTGCAAAGAAAGTGTTAAAATACCTTCAAGGTACCAAAGACTATATGCTTATGTATAGATGGACTGACAACCTGGAAGTGGTCGGTTATTCGGATGCGGACTTCGCGGGTTGCGTTGATTCACGAAAATCAACATCTGGATACATTTTCATGTTAGCTGGCGGAGCCGTGTCATGGAAAAGTGCCAAGCAGACTTTGACTGCTACTTCCACTATGGAGGCTGAGTTCGTTTCTTGTTTGGAGGCTACCTCGCATGGTGTATAGTTGAAGAGTTTCATTGCTAGGCTTAGAATTATTGATTCTATTTCTAGGCCATTAAGAATATATTGTGACAATTCAGCTGCAGTTTTTATGGCTAAAAATGCCAAAAGTGGCAGTCGAAGTAAGCATATTGATATTAAGTATTTAGCCATAAGGGAACGTGTTAAGGAGAATAAAGTGGTCATTGAACACGTTAGCACTGAATTGATGATAGCCGATCCTTAACTAAAGGCATGCCACCAATGAAGTATAAGGATCATGTAATTAGTATGGGAATAGGTCCCATCATGTGATTTGTCGACATATGAACGATTTTTGTTGTATGAAACTCTTATTCAGTTGTAATGTTGATTCTCAATTTTTGTGTACACATTTTGTTGTTTATGAGAATAACATTTATTTTGGTTTTGGAATAAACATGGGGTTTATTCATTAAGATATGTTGTCACATATTGGCTGATATTAAAGAAATAAGATGCATTGTGATACATGGAAGATATTACTTACTCTTAGAGGACATGTCGCCATGATCCATGTGTTTTGTTTCTTTTCTTTAAGCATAAAGTTTTTGTGGAATTAGTTGAATGATCGGTATGATGAAAATGATGGGATCAAGTGAGAGAATGTTATTTATTTTTTTCGTGATTCCACATTTTAGACCCAAATTTTCTCTTAAAGTTGCGACTGTTCGATATGAAGTTTTTCCACGCTTCGTACCCTTTCGTGACAACCGCCCGTCTTGATGGGAGATGATGTATAAATAGGAACGTACGTTTATTTCTGACGGACGATCACAAGGTCTAACACAAAATCCTCACATTTAGAATACACCATCAGTACGTGAGGAAATTTGGTTAGTAGAGTGTGCCTATTACTTTCTTGATTTTTCAAGACATTCGATGAACGTGAATACGAACAATGGCTGGAGGTTTGTCTATTAACGATCCTGGCTTCCGCATATGAATTATTTTGTCTTACAAGCCTACCCAACGGGGAAGGGGAGGGGAAAAATGAAAGAAAAATTATTAAAATATAATTTTAAAAACTGTCACATTAGCATTAGCTGGCCAAAATTAATCGAATGGACTACTGACACAAATGCAAAATGTTTAGGACTAAATTGACCCCAAAAAATGTTTAGGACTGAATTGACATAGTTGTAATAGATTTAGGACTTTTTTGTTAATTCTCCCTTAAAAAGCAAGTAAACCTTTTTATATCCTAAGCACAGCCAAAGTTGTCCCTCGCATCACTTTGCTTCCAAAATCATCACATCTCGTCTCACGACAGAACATCACTTATATGTTGAGGATGATCTCATATGGGACTATTAGATCCCAATACAAGATTACATTCCCCAATTACAAACTTTATTTGAGTGGTCCATATTGAATTGCGTGGCACCTCTTTTATCCATTAGAACAACTAGTTTAGTGCCTCGTTCATCTGCAGCAACCCAGATGTCCAACCTTATCGGCAACCAAAATTTAAAAAAAAAAAACACGCTGATTGCCAGTTTACTACATCCTTTCGGATATGGTGAGTCAACTTGACTATTTTGACTCATACCCAGTCACACTTTGGCCGGACAAAAAGAGCAACCTCGCTTATCCTCGGAAGTACCATGTAGGGAAGTGCTGAGATATGGTCGTTTTCAGGCAAGTTTTGAAGATACCGCAAGTGGTAATCTCATCGTCCTGTCATCAGCCAGAGAAATTTAAATAGTTACTTAATCTAAATGACACTTAATATGCCAAAAATATAGGAAACATCTTATCCGATTGCATTTTTTGATTCTATGTCCATATAAAGATTGTACATCTACTTTCCATTATATTCAAAATGACTGCTGCAGAAATGATATATAGAGTAATGTAATATATTATATTCCTCTTACCATATAAGTAAATTCCTCCTACCGAATAAAACAACTAAGAATGTCTGAAATTTCGTAATTTATAGGATAAGATTCTCTATACTTCATGAACACTGTAATATAACATCATGTTAAGATACTATCAAGTTTAAATGACGCTGAATAGAGTGTAAAGTACGAGAAAGGAGCCGAGTGCAAAGTAAAAGAAAAGAGTGATTACTCAAATTAAACAGAGGAGCATGTTTCATTTGTTGGCTCGTATTTGGCATCCAATGACTACAAGATCACAACCTATTTTGGGATGCTTTGCCATGAAAGTAGGTGCGCACGCTCCAAGATTACCTTTCTGGGATGTCGCCGTCATTGGTATTGATTAGAATATAATCATCATAGTCGGCCACATAATGAGATGACATTTGGGATTTCTTTCCATGGAAAGAATAATGTACGTTGACTCGACCCCTTATAAATACAAGCACATTTCATCACTGTTTTCCTCACCATCGGAGAAACCCCCCCCCCCGGACCAAACCAAAAAAAATAAAAAAAGAGAGAGGAAAAGAAACGGGAAAGGCAATGGGAAAAGCCCCAGTGACCATAGGGGACTCTTGTCCTTTGTCTGATTCCTCAAGCAATGTCTCAGCAACCCCAGACCACGGGGACGCCGCATGCAAACGAGCTGTCCTCGCTCATGACGATGCCAAGAGCAAGATGAAAATGGATGAGGCTTCTGGTGCTGCCAAGGCCGGTCTCATGCTCGATCTGACCCTCGTGACAGTTGGCTCAGGTCATAAGCAACCCTCGAGCTCCGACAAAGTGGCGGTTGTCGGGGAGACCTCTGCTGATAGGGTTTTCACATGCGCCTATTGCAAGAAAGGCTTTGCGACGTCCCAGGCGCTCGGGGGCCACCAGAACGCACACAGGCATGAGCGTATGATCGCAAAAAGGGAGCGAGAAATTGCTGCCATGAGCGGGTACGGGCCGCCTTCAACTCTGACCTATGGCTATGGTGGTGTCAATTCACCCTATTCAGCTGTCCATCGATTCCCTGCTCTCGGACGGCTCAACCGACAGGCCCTGCCTGGCGTGGGGATGGATCAGCCCATGGTCCACAGGGTCCAACCATCATGGAACCAGCCAGGATCGGGGGTCATGCAAAACGGGCCGTGGCTCGGGCATTCACACACGATGCCCTCATCCCTACCAAGGTCGGAGGGCATGCCTTATGCTCTCAATAACCATTTCAATAATTTCAATAGTGCAGGATTTTCAGGTCAAGCTCCTCCTCCAGCATTTAATCATTCTCAAGAGGGTGGTGGTGCAATGATGCACAGCTTTCAAGGTCCTTCAAGCATTCTTAGCCCGGATCTGGGAAAGAGTACGGTTGCTAATGGGTGGGGCAGCAGCGCTGGGGGCAGCGGCAGCAGCCGAGATCTTGAAGGCCTGCTGGGGAAGAAGAGGGATGTTCAGCCGAAGACCGACCATGGAGAACCTGATTTGACTCTCAAGCTATAAGTTTATTAGCAAGTTAATTCATTTCATTCGCTCACATTGAAAACTCATCTATGATTTTATTTAAAATCGTTGTGCAGTATTTGTTTTCTTGTACATGGAGATGATCGTGAATCATCGAGCATAAGTTTAGTGTGTTCATGAATGGAATAAATAATCGTTTTGCTTATTTGATTGGGCCTTAAACCTTTTCTCCCGAAGATTTAAAGTTGAGTTAGTATCGGACTCTCTAAACTTCATTACTTTGATGTTACCTTGCGTTTGGGATATATTGAAAGGACAAGAACGATGATTGATCTTCAGTAGTAGTCGACTCCATTTCAATTTGCTCTTTTCCATAACTGCTAAAACCCAATCCCCAGTGATATTTGCTAACAATCCGTTAACCGCTATGGTCATGGTTTTCCGTTATTGCATGATTCGTTGATGTCATCGTGATAGAAATCACCCTGAAAATTATCGGCGGATCATGCAATTAAATTAGATTCTACTAAAATCACGTGTCATTGCCTGATCGATCAAAAGAGTGGAGGAAGCAAACTTAAACTCAGAGATAAAGTTCATGTATCTGCATCTGTGAACAAAGGAAGGACTGTAGAAGAGCAGATATGGTTAGTCCATTTCAGGTAAATTCCTGGAGTCTACTCATTTTTGGATAAACTTACCCAATCTATCTCATCATACTTTATTGGATTGGGACATCCAAAAATTTGGACTAGAGTTATGAAAGTCGCTTTTTTGGGCAAACTTACTCAAATATACCGGATTTCGGTTGTGGAAGAGTACTTTATATCTCTTGCTTACTAAGATGGGCTGGTACGGATTTCTTTCTTTGTTTCGTGTTATAAAAATTGATTTTGTTTCCAAAAGAGCAGCATTCAGAGTATTTGAGTTGCCTTTAGAAGGAGAAACATACCAAAATAGAGTTGATCTTGGAGAAAATAGCCCAAAGGCATTCAAACTTCCAACTTTGGAGTGCAGCTTGCGCTCTGCTGTTATTGGTAGTTGTCATCTACTGAGATAAAGTCTATCTTCCTTCGAAGTTTATGTTACTCTGAAAACATTTTGAGTCGAATACGGTGCAGATCGTGGAAGCATGCGCTGCTCAACTCGCACCACATAAATTTTGAATTTAAAGAATGAGGGAAAAGCTCAGTCAAATTTGAGAGAGAGAGAGAGAGAGAGAGCTGCGACTTTGCTTCAAATGTACCATAATCCATGCAGGTGCAAATTTGGGGTGCACGAATAAAGGGATTGTGAAATGGATAACAACGGGTATTTAATGTAATCCCCAGATATATAAATTCAAGAAATCACGTAGAAAGGAAAAGTTCACAAGGAAGTGAATAACAAAATAAACAGGAGAGAGCCGCACAAAGCATCCGATTTCCTGTGAGTACCAAGGGGTCGTAATCCTAGTGCTCATGTTTGATTTTGCGTCGATAAGTGCAGCGCAGCAGGATTCTAGGAAAGTTTTTGAGCTATCAGTCATAAGTTTATCACGGTAGATTTTGCTACTTGATTAGAAAAGAAGGAGCAGGCGAAGCCCGAGAGCTGCATAGGAGTATCGAATATTATTGTGTTGCGGATATTCAGAGAGATCTGGAGGCTGGTTTAGTGCCCAGTAACTTCATCTGCAACTTTCGCATGTCTTTTTTATCGTCTGAACAGTTCAATTCTTATGGAGGATGGATGTTTTGAGTTGATAATTTGATGTCTCAGATTCCAATTGCACCTGCTTTGTTATTTCCAATTTCCAATGTTAATCGGGTGCTTGGTAAATCTGGTTGAGTGCTGAGTTTTCGCGACTCTTTCGGTTCATGCAGGGTGTTACCGGCAAATGCATTCCAGGCAAGGATGGACCCGCACAGGACTTGAAGCTTGAAAGTCCAACGAGAATGAAACAGAGATTCAGAGGATACTATGGCATAAAGCATTATCGGAGTTTTGCGTTCAAACCCAGTTTTAGATCTTCTTGTTGCACGGAGGTAGGATTTTTTTTCAACAAGACTGAAAGACATAAAGACATAACAAGTGTCAGCTTTGCATGGTGTTTACTTTAGTACTAAATGTTTTTACTGGACCACTTAAATACCAAAATCAAAGGAAAAAAAAATCTAAATGCATTTGGCAAAAAATTCCAGCACGATGATAATATGTGACTTTTATAATTAAAGCTTTAATATGAGTTGGCAATTTTTTTTTTTAATCTGTCCATGTGGACATCCTAAACGACGTCGCACGAGTCAACGTGGCTATTTTGTCTAAAAATGACACCACACCACTCTCATGAAACATGACATTGCACTTTCACTCTCGAAATAGGCTCCATTATCCTTCAGCAAGAAAATTGTCTAAAAAGTCTTAAATCTATTATACTTTTACTAATTTAATCCTAAACATTTTAATTTTGTCAATTGAGTTTAAAATATTTTCATGTTTTGTCAATTAAGTCTATTTGGCCAATTTTGGTTTGAAATTGCTAACATGGATGACAATTGTTCCATGTGCCACGATTAATGTTGTTGATATATATATATATATAATATAAATAATTTTTTGAATTTTTAATCTTTTTAACTTTAAAATTTTCTATTCTTTACTTTTTTTTTTTTTTTTTTTTTATCTTAGGGCTAGCAAGGGCCTATAACAACATTGCTCGACCGGGTGAGGCCGTAATGCCCTCACCTAGTGCTAGTGAGAGCATCCAAGCCCTCGCCTATGGTCGATGACCATCACTGGCCCTAAGTTCAAACCCTCAATAAAAAAGAAAAAGGATAATTGAAATATTAAAAAAATGTTTAAAAATTTCAAAAAACCTTAAAGTATTTTTAAAAATGTCAACATAAGCATTGACCACCGTTCATGTCAGCGATTTTGTACCAAAAGTGGCCAAATGGTCTTAATTGACAAAATTGAAATTTTAGAATTGATTTGATAAAAATACAATAGGTTTAAGAATTTTTAGATAATCTTGCCCTCATTCAACGATCGACTCCTAGGTGAAAAAATGACTCCTTGTCACCGTCGTTTAGCTCACTCACTTGCCCTCATGGCTACTTGCTCACTTAGTCAAGTGTGTCATTCTCACTCACTCTGTCAATTGGTTGGAAAAATTAGGGCTCGGAGGAAGAAAATGTTCAGCTTCTTCTTTATTTTGTTGGAAGAAATTTGAATTGCTTGTCATGCTCTTGCTTTCTATTTGTAAGATTGAGTTGTTAATGTTATGAGCTAACCAAATCTGGGCTTAGATTTAGGGTTGTTGTCGATTTAGGGTTTCCAATTTGAGGATTTCCTTGTAAGTTGCGGCTTAGGGTTTTTGTTAAGAGCAAAGCATGTAGACCTCGCCGTTTTGGGTATATATACTGACTGGACATGTTGGCAAGTCATGTTAGACGGAGAAATTAATAAATGTGGCCACATTCGATGATGCATATTGGAATTGATACATAAATAATCATTTCATGAGAAAAAGGTGGCATTTAAGTGATTTGAAAAATACTTTTTGCATTAAAATGAATGCCATGCAAAACTTTTAACACTTTTAGTATCCTTATGCATTTTTTTTTTTTGTTACCCAGGGAACCCTGTACAGCCGGCAGCCGGTGGGTAAACCCTGGACGATAGGTAGAGTCATCACCACCCTTGCCTGCTGGGTAAGTCATGGGTTCTTTTCCTTCAAGGCAGACGACGCTGTGGATCGAACACTTGACCTTTCGTGAGAGGAACCAATGCCCAACTACTTACACCGCCACCACGGGTGGTTCCTTATGCGTTTTTTATTTGTCTTTTTCCAAGGAAAATAGTATCAAGTGCAGTGAAGCAAGATTCTAAGAAAGTTTTTGAGCTATTAGTCACAAGTTTATCGCAGTAGATTTCTCTGCTTGATTAGAAAAGAAGGGGCAGGCAAAGCTCGAGGGCTGCATAGGAATATCGAATATTGTTGTGTTGCGGATGTTGTGCTAGATCTCGAGGCTGGTTTAGTGCCTGATAACTTCAGCTGCGACTTTCGCGTGTCTTTGTTATTGTCTGAACAGTACATTTCCGATGTAGTACGGATGTTTTATGTGATAATTTGAGGTCTCAGATTCCAATTGCACCTGATTTGTTATGTCCAATGTAAATCGGGTGCTCAGTAAATCTTGTCAAGCGTTGAGGTTTCGCGACTCATTCGATTCATGCAGGCAGGGTGTTGCCAGCAAATATGCATTCCAGTGTAAGGATCGATCCAAATTGACCAGTTCAAGAAAATGGAAAGAAACTCCATAGCAGACCTAGGCCGACTTCTTGCTCCACTTTGACTAGTTCGAAAGATCGAAGCTCAAAACTACGAGCAAAGATCACAGATAATACTCACTCCGCACTCTACAATCATCAGGAGAACAGATTATGCAGCTAACTACAAGGGATCGGGCCGTACCTTGACCTTCGGTGCGTTCACGAGATGAAGCGAATTGAAGCAAGAAGAGATCTCTCTCTCGCAGCTAAAGGCTTTTCCCGCACTTTCCTACTTTTTGTTGGAAATTTTGCAGATTTTTTTTAAAACAAATTAAAAAAATTGGTCCAATCCAAGTGGACGGTTCCACTCATAGAACAGGAACCGGATAAAAAATCGCTGGTTCCACTTTTATGGAATTGGATAGGTACTCTTGAGAACTGTCCAGATCCGGCTGGTCCAATCTGGTTTGGCCAATTCCGTTTGCTCACCCTAAAAAATTGCCCGAATTAAATCATGCCCCTATGCAATATGAGTATAATTGGACAGAAGAATTTCTATTATAATTGTTATTATTTGATAACAACTATTTAAAGAACATCAAAACTATCAGCTATGTCTCAAGCACATGCTTTGCACTTGTGCTATAATTTTACTCTCTTGAAAAGATTAAGAAGATATGATGAATAATCATCTGAGTGATTCTTTTATTTTTATCTAGAAAAAGATGCACCGAGACTTCCTTATTTCTAAGGGTGAAGAGAGAAGTGAGTTACATGAGCAATGAAAAATTGCTATTTTTTTAGAGTGAAGTTAGAAGTAGGGCATAAGTGAAAAGTGGAACAATTATTTTTTATAATCTTGAACAGGAATGGGTATCATGACTTTACTGTTTGGTTGAGGATCACTATGGTCATTTTAGATTAGACACCAAGGTTGAAAGTTGGTTTAAAGCCACCATTCTCGCTACTTTCAAGTGATCATTTTGAAATATCTATGACATTTTTAGATTAATTTTACATTTTCTATATAAAAGCAGAATCCGTGGAGTAATTACTCAATTAAAGCATGTGCTGCTCAAGTCAAGTAGCATTTTACTTGGGCTTCTCTATATTCATAGTTGGAGTTTCTTTAATATTTTGATAAAAGGGAAATTTACCCAATCAATTTTAAACCTATTACAAATATGTCAATTTAGTTACAAACTTTATAATTTTACCAATTTAGTCATGCATTTTTTGTGCAAAATTTCAATGTAGTCATTTTAACTAATTTTCACCTAAAACCGTTGACACTAGTCTAGTCATTGTCAACCGTTCTACGTGACACACTGCCACGCCAATGGTTTTTTGCAAAAATTGGCCGGAATGATTATATTGAAATTTGTGTAAATATTAAGACTAAATTAGTAAAATTGAAAAAATTTAGAACTGAATTGACATCCGAATAATAAATTTACTCTAGCTTGAGTAACTAGGGAAACTTTAGTTGGAGTCAATGGGCATGAACCACATTATGCTTGAAAAGAATCCATGCTCAAGCTTAAGTTAACAATTAAGGGAAAAATTTTCAAATTAAAAGACTGAAGTGAAGTCATTTTCTCAAAAGTAAGACTAATAACAGAATTTATATCAAATAAGAGCCTGAATTGGTCAACTTAATTTTAAATAAAACCTTGAGCTCATGGCTGGCCAAATCTTTATGGGCATACTTATTTTGGCAGCTAGATTATGGACAATTTTGTCAAAAATGTTGTGAGGCACGTTCTTTCCTAAATTGAGCTTTGATTTCCTTGGCTGTCTGCTTCCCTGCCTAGGCCGCCGGCTACCATGGCCAGCGCCACCGGCATCCTACGACTGATGCAAGATAAAATGAACCTTCACACTAGTATCGTTGAGGGCGCACTAACTTCCCATCAATCTCATCGTCCTGGTGATAGTCTTAAAGGAGCCAAGGAGTTTGTCGATGAACGTGTGGTTGCTGGCGTTGGCGACCATGGGGCTGGTGATGGTTGGGTCGGGCTACACCAACCCGGTGATGAGCCTGGCGGACTCGTTTGGGTGGGCGTACATGGTCTACTGGCACAATACGGGTGAGCATTTCGTGCAATAGATTTGCCAATTTGTGGGCGCGGCTTTGGCGGGCTCCGTGTTCAAGCTTTGTTCCCAATCCAATAAAGGCGAAGGGGAAAACAAAACGAAGGGGTTTGCCTTTTTCGGTCAATTTTTGCTCTTTGATTTGTTCATCTTGTTAGAGAATCATAGTATTTGAAGGGACAAATCCCAAATTCCCAATTGCCATCGTCATATTATGCTTTTCAATCGCGATATTTTGGACAATATTGCTCTTGCTTTAGTCACTGTAATAAATGCGTTGACAAAGATCTATATTATTGGTGAATTTAAGGTCTTATTAGAAACTAAATGGAACGAGAGAATTTATAGCACAAAATTCACTTAGAGCTTTCTCTTTTTTATTTTTTTCTAAGAAAATAGCTCCACTTTAGGCATTCATTTCAAAATTTCCCGAAATCTTGACCTTGTCTTAGGTTCAATG
Source organism: Eucalyptus victrix (assembly GCA_016097545.1). Taxonomy (NCBI): domain Eukaryota; kingdom Viridiplantae; phylum Streptophyta; class Magnoliopsida; order Myrtales; family Myrtaceae; genus Eucalyptus; species Eucalyptus victrix. The sequence goes on from CM027844.1 coordinate 24,780,399, forward strand.
CTCCAAGTTGCTTGTAATTTTGACGTCATCCGAATTGGGCCAAGCTCAAACCCGATCCATGTTGTGATCCGGCCTGACCCGTTCTCAAATGAGAAAGTCTAAGGCACCACGTACTGCACAACAAAAACGAAGAGACAGATGGCCGCATCAATGACGATGAATATTTTTCTTCGTTCTTTCTTTCGCTTCGCTTTCTTATATATCGATGAAAACCGTCCACTTAGGACTTGCTCTGTAGTTGCTTTGACCGGACTTTTCATAGTACAAATTTATATACTCCGTACAATCCATGCTGCTTACGAATTTTCATTGTAGCAGCCTGAATTTAATTTCTTTTTTCCAATCTTGCTCATTTGCAACCTCAAATGCACATTTATACTATGGGCAGCGGCACATTTGAATTTCTCTTTTACATTTGTAATGTATTGATTAAAGATCTAAAAGATCTCGGTTTGTTTCCTCAGTATAATTAGATTTCCATTTGTGAAGACCAAGTTTCTCAGAAAGTGGCAGCAAGACCGAAGTTTTAATAGAAAGGGCCAAATTGTAACTTCCTCCCGCTTTTTTGGCCTCAAATTTCATCTTTCTACTTTGTTAAAGTGAGGCTTTCCTATGGTGTTGGAAGACGCATGCTTGAACAGACGATTCACCTTTCTCCTTTATTTATTTATTTTTTTGTAGATTTCTAGATCAATTCAAGTACATGGTCTTCACAAAGATTTTTATTTAGTATTTGTTGAAAAGAAAATGAGTGGTCATTGTTTGTCTGTGTTCGCTTGTCCATTATACATCCAGCATCCTTTGCTCAGAAAGTTTCGAGTAAGAATACATATTGCTCTAAAGGTCGTACTTGTGGGTCATCTATCTCTCATTCCTCGTCTCTTTGTGTTATTTGCAGTTAAAGCTGCTATGCATGAATTGGTCGGTTTCTTGATTGACTATCCTGTTTATATTGCATGTCATCTCAAGTTACGTGGTCGCAAATTCAAAGTCAAAGCCAACCAATTCCTAATTCCTTAGCTGTGAATCAGCCTCAAGCACATCAACAGTTATTGTTTCAGAATGTTCAGAATAATGTTCAATCTGGAGTTCAGGCTTCTGCCAGTCTATCGTCTACATTGTCATCTGTCTTTGGCTTGAACCAATCTTCCCTCCTGAATACTATCGGACAAAACAACAACATGCAAAATATGCCTAGTTTTTCTCAGAACTCGCTCGCGAACTCAATGGGCCAAGGTCTCAACAGCAACATGTTTGTAAATTCTCAGAGGGTAATTCAAGCTAGGCAACAGATGGTTTCCCAACAGCACCAACAACTGTCTCAGAATCTACAGCAGTACCTGTACCAGCAGCAGTGCCATCAGCAGCTTATAAAACAGAAGCTTCAGCTGGGAAACATCCTGCACTCGTTCGTGTCATCTCAATTCCAACAGCAGCAGCAGCAGAAGCAGCAACAGAATATGCTACAAGCGACTAAGCTGCAGGCTCCTCAGCATGCTGTCCTTCAAACATATTCTGTCATTGAGTCACATTTAATGCAACTGGCTCCTCTAACTGGTCTCCAACAAAATCAACAGTCCTCAGTTCCGCAGTCAACACAGTCCATGCTTCAGCAAAATCAAGGTCCAAGGCAACAGCAGCCTCTGCAGGCTGTTCATCAACAGCAAGCATCTTTGTTGCAGCAGCCAATGTTGACTCGACAGCAGCACCAGCAGCATCAGCTTTCAAGTCCACAGATGATGCAGCAGAACCAGTTGGCTGTTAAACTAAATAACATGGGATAAATACAGCAGCAATAGTTCATGTCACAGATTCAACAGCAACGTGCACAATAGCAGCAGCAAGTGGGCCTGCAACAACAGGCCAATACATTGCAGTGAGATATGCATCAGAGACTTAAAGCGTCAGGATCATTGGTTTCAACAGCAGAATGTGATTGATCAGCTAAAGCAGTTGTACCCATCACACAGACCCCTTTCAAAGACATCGACAAGTAATTCTCTGGTTACTGTCCTAGTTTTTTTCTTTCTTGCTATGTTCCCTGGCAAACAAAATATTCTTACATCTTAAATTATAGATGAAGAGTTATTCTTCTACTTTTGTAGTGTCTATTGGTAGCTCTGCCCAGGCAGGGCATTCGGCTGGGGGTGACTGGCAAGAGGAGGCTTACCAAAAGGTTTTGTGCCACAGTTTTTTTATTATTGAAATTTATGGAATGCATGTATTATGCGTGATACTTTTCATTTTTGTCTATGGGTTTTACTAATTTGTTGGTGACTGATCTTTGTTGCTGGATTTTAGTTATATGGTTTAGTAGATTACAAAAGTACAAAAGCACAGATGAGAGTATTCATTCACAGTTTTATAAGGTCAAGCCAGGAAAGGAATTCATTCACATGAGATTTTGGTTTGGAAATTGACTTGAAAGGAAATATAGCTGCAAGACCGAAATGGGTATTCAGCAACGAACTGTTGATAGCATAATCTTATGTCCAGCGTATCAGATAATAGGCAAGTTGCATGATGAACTAAAATTTGGGGATAGTAGTATAGCCTTGTGCAGTAACTAGCATGACAATAACAACTGCTGAACAGAAGCCAATTCCATTGCTAGAAGTTGTAGAACATCATATATTATGGTGGCTGAACATCTTCTCAGAGAAATTTGAAAGCAGCCATTTTCTCAGAGAAATTTGAAAGCCCTTGAGTGGAATTTGGTTAGCCAATTCTTTACATTGTAGTATGGACAGGTTCTTTTGGTTTCTAAACCTAGGAATCCCTTCGCCAAAGGTTAATTTCTAATTGTGTAATGACTCCAGGCCAGTCCGCATTAACATGTATTTTAACATTTCTTGTTATGAAAAACTGCAATGTCTAGCCAAGCTTATATTTTGTGAGGATTGGGTATCGGTAATGATGCTATTAATCTGTAAGTTGAGCATGAGAAGCTGCCAAAGAGTGCTTTCTGATGAGCTTTTCCATTTTTTGCATGACATTATGAAGAGGGAAAAGATTAGTTTTGTGTGATGGAAAGGGAAGTCATTTAACTACTGAGTTGTGTTTACTTAAGAATGTTTCCGCGTTGTGTTGAGATAGCTTTTCTTTTATTTTATCAAGGAGTAGTGAAAGATAAAACCGTTGATATGTCCTAATTTAGAAAAGAAATTACCATAATTTTGTCTGTGTCAGTTACTTTCCTTTTCCAGTCTACTTGCTTATTTTAATGTTATCTAGATGGTGGTTGGCGTCCTGATGAAGCAGCAGCTTATGCAAGTTGCTAATCTTTTTATTCTTCATACTTGGCTTCTTGTATAAGCAACACTGATGCGGTCTAGTCTTATATAAGAGTTGAGCTTTATTTAGATACCCATGTGACGATCTGTTTCTTGTGATCTGAAAATGAAGTCATTTTGTCCTCTCCTTCAGTCTTCTTCCTGCTCCTTATTTTATGTTTCTTTGCTCTTGGAAGATGATTATAGTTGAAAATTTATAGATCATATGATAATTAGCCATGGGGAAATACTATCGGTGGAACTTCCTTTCAGTTGTCTGCCGGTAATGTGTCTGTAGTTATTTTTCTCAATGAAGTATTGGAAGATATATGTTATTTGATTTGTAGAAGAAAATAAACCAGGAGGAGTTTGGATTGATCAATACACTACTTATTTTTGTTGCAGATTATATCCATGAGGGAATCATATTTACCTGAGTCGAATGAGATGTACCAGAAAATCTCTATCAAGTCACAGCAGGTATGTAAAGAAATTCTTTTTGAGAACGTACTGATTAATTGCTATTGAGAAAATTATTGCTTAATTGTGATTCTTTCCTAATGATGTTACACAGAGTAAACATGTCTTAAGAAAGGCAGCCTATATAATTGATTTTCAAATCTTTGAATGATGTATCATTCCGTTCAATCTCTTTCTTATCACATGTTATTCTTATACATTGCCAGCATAAGTCTCTTCCACAACAGCCAAAGTCAAAGCAGTTTGAAGAATTAAAAGCTGTTAAAGGGATGTTGGAGCGCAAAATTGCTTTTTTGCAAGTTAACAGAACTGATATAGTGCCTACTTTCATAAAGAAGCTGGTTCATTACGAGAAACAGATAATAGACACAAGTAGGCCCAGGAAAGTAGCTATGCAGCAAGGGCAACTTCACCCTCCTCATATGCACTTAATGCAGCAGCAGCAGCAGCAATCGCAACCTCAAATTACTCAAGTGCAGTCACATGAAAATCATTTGAACCCTCAGTTACAATCGATGAATTTACAAGGTTCCATAGCATCAATGCAGCAGAACAATTGGGGAAATTTGCATCATAATTCTATGTCTTCTTTGTTCGGGGTTTCAAATGCACAGCAAACTATAATTAATTCGCTACAGCCGAATTCCAATATGGACTCTGGACAAGGTAATGCCTTGAGTACAATGCAGTTGGTTGGTATCGGATCTATGCAGCAGAATCCTGTTAATGCTCCACAACAGGAGAACCTGAGCACCATGCAGCAACAGGGTGGGTATACATGTTACAATCAAATGTGAACAATCATCAGTCTAATTCCAATATGCTTCAACATCAGCATCTCGAACAGCAGCAGGAACAATAGACGCTACAGACACAGCAGCTTAAGCAACAATATCAGCAACATCAAATGCGGCAGCTATTCAAACTACAGTGTCTGGACAGCAACAATATCAGCAGCAGCAAACGACAGCTTCTGCAGCAGCAGCATGGCAGGCTAAGCAGCAGAATCCTATTAGTGCTCGACAACAGGTGAACGTGAGCACCATGCAGCAACAGGGTGGGGTACACATGTTACAATCAAATGTTGACAACCATCAGTCTAATTCCAATATGCTTCAACATCAGCATCTCAAACAGCAACAGGAGCAACAGATGCTACAGACACAGCAACTTAGGCAACCATGTCAGCAACGTCAAATGCAGCAGCAACTCAAACTACAGCTTCTGCAGCAGCAGCAGCAATATCAGCAGCTTTTAGAGCAGGCTAAGCAGCAGCTTCCTTCGTAACTGCAGACTCATCAAAGTTGTTCCAACATCCAACTCCGGAATGCAGCTTGGGCTATGCTGTTTTTAGTAGTTGTCTTCTACCATATCAAAGTTTTTCTTCTTTCAAAGTGTAGAAATTGATGTAGAACAAAAGATGGATGGTTGAAAATGGCAGCATTGGTTTATAACTCACAATATGAGGAGGTATGTTAATAGTAAATCTTTGAGTATTACAATAAACATATGCATAAACCTTTCGAGCTTTCTTAGCCACAAGAAGTGCAAACATTGCTTGAAGTCTCCACCAAGATTTTGTGACCTAGCATTGTCTCTAAAAGAAAAAGACATTAAAAAATCCATCTATTGAAACCCTAAAAGCTTATTCAATTTTGAATCTAATTTTCATCAAAACATTTTTACATTTTTATACTAAATTAATTCTAATTAGAATAACACTAAAATTTAGTAAAACTACTCCAAATTTAAATTCTAATTTTTTCCTAAATTCTTGATTTTTTTTTTTGAAAATTGGGAACTCCGATTGGGTCAGGAGACCAAACCGTGTTGATTGTGTAAAGTGAGTGTTAGGTTAGTTAAACTTGTTTTTCTAAAATAACCTTATTTCTTTTTTTGTTCCCAAAAACAAGGAAGTAAGTTTGTTTTTTCTTCTTATTTATGTTCCAAATTTATTTTTTGGCCATTGAGGCACTAGATGGTAAAGTTCATTTTCTTTGCTCTTTTGTTTTTTGTTCATGAAATAAAAAAGAACAGAAATCCGTTTGGTAACGTTAATTAATTTTTATTTATTTATTTCTTAGTATAAAAAAGTAGCCAGAGAATAGATTTGTATCAGAAATAAATAAAAAAAAGTAGCTTTTTGCTTTTGAGAATAATTTCTAAAAATAAGTTATTTTCTTTCTTTTCTTTTTTTGTTTTCTTCCTCTTCTTCACTGCTTCATTGCCCTTTGCATGCTGTTGTTCACCATCCGTTGTCGCCATTTGCTACCAATCGTTGTTGGCCCTCGCTGCTGCCTGGCGATTGGCTAGAGGAGGAAGAAGAGAGGAAAATATGAAAAGAAAAAAGAAAAATTATTAAAAAAATTAGGCTTAGTTTGTTTCATAGAAAATAAATTATAGAAAAACGTTTTGTCAGATTTTCCAATGTTCATTTCACGGAAAATGAATTGGTGAGGGAAAATATTTTCCATGAAGGGAAAAAAGTGCTCTAAGATAAGGGAAAATAATTTCCATTTTGAGAAGTGAAAAATATTTTCAACACATTCTAACTAGTAGGAATGGTATTGATTTCACTCGAAGAGAAAATTCTACTGATTTCGATTTGACTCAATTACAAATTACAGGTCTCCTCGACAGAAAAGAAATTGCACGTGTCGAATGGATGAGAGAAGGTAGGTTCCTCTACAAACCATTCGAGCTAAAATTGATTATTGTTCCTATGGAGTCTGAACGGCCTATGGAGTATTAGGCATCAAAATTTGGATATTTTGGGAATTCACCTCACTTTCTTTCCACACATACATTTTCCTTTATTTTTAATTATTTTCCTTTCTTTTTCTTTTATTTTTTTCCTTTTCTTCTTCATTGGCCGGTCGTCGATGACAGCGAAGGTCGATGACAGTGAAGGTCGGTGATCGACCACAGGTGAGTTGAAGCATCACCACCATCTGACAAGGCTCGAGCTCGCTAGACATCTCGCGACCTCGGGCGAGGCTCGAGCCTCTCCTAAGTAGCCAGATCTAGTGAGGCCTAAGCTCGCTCGACCAACCTCGAGTGAGCTCGTGCCTTGTCAGATTTGGCGACCTAGGCAAAGCTCGAGCTCAATAGCATCAGGTGAGCTTGGCCTCCCCTATGGCCAGTCACTGGCTGCCACCTTAGCCACCGATCGGCTAATGAAGAAGAAAAGGAAAAGGAAACAAAATAAAAAGAATAAAAATAATTAAAATCAATTAAAAATATAATAGTAAAAATTATTTACATTGGTGCAAGAAGGAAAAGATTTTCCTTATCAAATAGCGAAATATATTTTCTAGCTCATCTTCAGATTTCAGCCGAACATCGAAAACAATTGTGATTTTCTTGGAAAATGATTTATGGAAAACATTTATTGGAAACACTATATTTTCAGCGAAATAAATGAAGCCTTAAAAAAATTTTTACGTAAGAAAAAAAATTGTGGGTCATACCAAACACATTCCTGTTCTTTTTTCTATTCAAGGAATATAAATTTGTACAATTACTAAATGCATTATTTTACTTGGAAACTATTCCAAAGAGTAGAAAATCGTTTTTAGGAATAGAAATGTTATCAAATGGATTTATATTCTTTTTATGTTTTGGAGAACAAAATGACATAAAAATAGAGGAACATAAACGTTATCAAGCACTTCTATTCTTTAGATGAGTTTCTGAGCAAAAAATACGCATTTGTTAACCACAAAATTTCTATTCATAAAATAGATATTTGTTTAATAATGATACAAAATTTCTCTCTCCCTAAGCGGCGAGAGGAGGTGATGGTCAGCAAGCGGGCAGCGATGGCCGGAGGCAAGCGACCGGCGATGAGTGGGCAGTGGCGAGCAACTGACAGCAAGCGGTGGCGGCAACCGACGGCAAGCGGCAATAAGTGAGAAGAGTTTTTATCTCTCAATTTGTTCTAGAAATAGATAAGTATAAAATTTTCACTTCTCATTATTTTCTAAATCTATTTCTAGAATAAAAATTTGTTCTAGGAATAGAAAAATGAAATTACGTTACCAAACAATTAACGCCATTTCTATTCCAAACCTCTGAGAATAGAAAAATAGAAAAATAAATAAATAGAATGGCTATTATGCATACCTTTAATGATTATAAAACCTTCTTGGTGCCAATAACCATAATAATTCTCTCACACTTTAACACTCCCCCTTAGGCTGGAGCATAAATTTTAAGTATGCCCAACTAGTTACAAGTATACTCACTCTTACTACTCTCTAAAGATCTAGTGAAAATATTAGTTATCTGTTCATCAATCCTAACATGAATAGTAGAAATAGATCTAGCCTAAAGCTTCTCGCCAACAAAGTGACAATCAACTTTAATATGCTTGGTATGCTAATGGAATACAGGATTTGAAGCAATATGGATTAATGCCCGACAATCACACCACAATTGCATTAGCCATAGTTCTATATTCACACCAACACTAGGATTCTTCTTTCTTTCTTTATTTTTTTCATTTGCCTTTTTCCAGGGGAAGAAGCATCAAGGATGCTTTTAAATCATCCAAGTCTCTTTTGAATTTTCCGCCACTGTAACAATATAATTGTTTATGTTTTCAAAGTTAGGTAGGTTCAATGTATATTCAATAAATATGTGATTAGAAATTGGTTTCTAATTCTTCTTATTTTCCTTTTGTTGTGTTTTAAACTTGACTTTCATTTCCAAATATGCGAATGTCGTGCCTTTATGGTCATTATAGAGATTTTTTTCTATTTCGGAATTTAGAATGAGAGCCTATAAGAAAAGGCTTTTGTAAGTCAGAAAAACATGTCCTAAATTAAATCCTACTTTTATGCACTATGACAAGACTGGACAACAGAATTTCTGCTATAATCGGTGTTTGATAATATTCGACGCTGGATCATGACAACAATTTAAAGAAAATTAAATAACAAGAAGATTTCAAGCACGCTCTGTAGGTGTATACTTGATTTCTTTCTCTCGATAAGATTAAGAAGATGTGATATCCTCAAACTTGACCCCTATCCTAGACTCCAAGAATGGTCTAAAACATCAATGTGCCTTTAATGGGAATAAACTATGGATTGATTTAAATATCATCTATAAGTCAACTATTCAATTAGGAAAGGTAATTGTGGATCGAGAAATGCTCTCAACTAGAGTACTAGACCATGAAATGATAGCTCGATCATAAGGATTGATGCGAGGTGAACTTACACCGGCACGGATCAATGAATGAATGATTATAGATTGATTTGGCCTTATATATATAGCCGGATTGCGAGTGATTCTACATGGTTATTATAGTAATCTCGAAAAATCCTGAATTGATTCTAAGTGATCGTGGATTAAAGTAAGTAGATCGATTCCCGTTCGATTACATGACAACCGATGATCATCCATGAATCGATTAGGCTCAAACATGGATTGGTTTGGAATCACCCATGGGTTGTGCGAGGGATACCCCAAGAGACCCCCAAATTTATATAGGCCTTGTTAAAGCCATTTGCAGTTGGATTTAGCCATGAACCTTAGTTTGGTTATGGGTATCCTTTGTGGGTAACTAGGAAACATCCCTAATCGGTTTAGCAAACATTTAACCTCATGAATAATTTTAGGTCCCAAATCTTTGGTTTTGGAAAAGTGGGTCAATCATTGGAAGCCCAATGGACCTCATGCCCAATTAAAGGCCCAAATTGGATGTGTTAAGTCCAAGTTTGTTAAGCCCAAACAAAGGTCCATTAAACTCATTAAGACTCATTAAACTTGTTAATGCCCAAATTAAAATGAGTTAAGCCCAAGTTTGTCAAGTTGAACCCCAAGCCCTATGTGCATGAATAGTAACCCATGTGAATAGTAAACTAGAATTTAGAAGCCTAATTTTAGGCCTGCTATCAAAGCCTTGCTTCATTAATGCCTTCTTGAAGCTAGGATTACAAGAGACAACTTTTTGGGAGGTCATTTATAGTTAGGCGCCCAAGGAGAAGAAGACAAGGAGGATTGGATCAAATTACCCTTCTCGTTTCTAGAAGCCAATAATTGAGAATTGAAGGAGCAATCCTAACCCTTGATCTTGAATAAGTCTCTTGACTTGATGGATGGCCAAGATTGCTTCTTGCTCCCCAAGTTTAGGGTCATCATGAGAGAAGGAAGCATTTATTGTGAAGACAACTTTCTTCCCTAAGTTTCTCTCCTTTCTATCTTGGTTTGCCACCCCTCCACCATTGCCACCCTACATCATAGTGTCATGCCGTGTTGTCATTTGTCATGAGCCGTGAGCTGCCATCCTCACCATTGTGCCACCATCCAAGATTGTGAACCACTATGTTGAGCTACCAACCACTATTGTCCTCACATCCACGCCCATGCCTCATCGAGCTGCCGTTGTGCCAAGTCGTCACCTATTGTGAGCCTCACCACCATTGATCGTTGTCAAGCTCAAGGATCTGAACCGTGAATAACTTCTTAACCCTTGTTTAAGGTGGTAGTTGTGCTTCGAAGTAGGATTAGGTTAGGGCTAATGATGGTTAAATTAGCGGATAAGTGGATCGAATGATAAGCTATTTTGATATGTGATAAGTGTAAGTGATAAGCTATCATGATAAGCGATAAGCAGAGGTGATAGGTTATCATGTTTGGCGATAAGTAGATGTGATAGGCTATCATGATAAGCGATAAGTAGAGGTGAAAAGCTATCATGATAAATGATAATTAGATGTGATGAGCTATTATGATGAGTGATAATTGGAAGCAATAAACTATCATGATGAGTAATAATTTGATGCAATAAGCTATAATGATTGTGATAAGTGCATACGGTATTCTAATTTTTAAAGTGGCAAGTGCTTATTAAGTTCTAATTTAAAGGTAATATGTGCTTATGAAATCCTCATTTTGAAAATTATAAGTGCTCATGGCACTCTATTTTTATAAATGATGAGTGATTCTAAAGGTTATTTTGAAAAGTGAGTTGCTAAATTGTTAAATTAAATCATGGTGTGATGTTATATATCATAAGGTTGATGCATGAATATTTTGATGGATAAATAATCATTGGGTGATTACTTGAGAATATTTCATGGCATTTTTGTGTACAAGGATTGCTAGTATATGACGTGTGAGCATTAAATGCTCTTACATTGGCTAATGAGAAAGATGAGAATTGACTTGAGTGGTTGATGTGCTTGTGTGATCACATAATGGTTTCATACTCATATGATTATGAGGGATGATGCGTGATGGATTTCAGATGACCCCATGTTAACAGGATGCCGTTCACAGATGGATTCCAGAATGAAACTCCCTAATTAGAATGCCGTCTTTGAGTGAGGTCAAGACGACACCGCACTCGATGGGTTGGGACGATACTCGATTACATTGGAAGACCACCAACTCGAGTGTCGGTCATGGTTGAGAGTAGTCGCAATAATGTATAATTATGGTCTTAAGAATAGCATGATAGTATAGAATGTCATGTGATCCTCAAGAGGCCACGTGTGCAAAGTGCATAAGTGCCGAATGCATAAGCTATAACCTGCATACGCATGGCATGAATTTATATGAGTGGTATGAGACGCGTGCAAGAATTACATTGCATTTTGGTGGTTTATATGGCACGTGTGACATCCCGATTTTCCAATTTTATTTTCAATAAATTGAGACAGGCATTTCGTCGGCACGCATATAGTTCTTTTCCCTGAGTTGGCCACTCATGTGAAAACTAATTTATCAGGTGAAGCCGTTAAGAGATTCTAATGCATCAAACTTGAGAATTTGACTAGGAAGCGGCCTTTCGACTGAGCTAATCTGCAAGGGTTATTACGGCACATCTAAAAATTGATTAGAGACCGGAGATAGGTAGACTTGACAGAGGCATGTGATCAAGTTGCACAATTCTTGTTGATCGGCATTGGACCGACTTTTTTGTCGATTGGGTATCCTGTGTCTATATTTGAAACCTTGAGATTACCCCAACAACCGAGAGTCGCCAATGCGTCAAAGATGTACATTGTGGCTTGAATTGATCAACCACATGTCAAATGCATGAAAATTTCTAAAAACTATCTGGTAGATCAGGATACGCTAGTATCATAGCAGAGTGAAATTAACCGTGAAATTAAGATCGAATTCAGAAATTGGAAGTCTTGATGTGTCACAAATCATTTTACAAACATTGACTCATCTTCGGAGGATTTTTCGTGTAAACCGAGTTTTTCGGCAAATTAATCAAAGTATGGTTAATTTGGCTCGAGAAATTAGTATGCCCGCTTTTGGTCATGCTTTTGGGACTCAAATGGCTCTATGGCTAAGTAAATATGTGAATTGAAGTGTGGTGACATGGGATTAATTTTATGGACTTCAATTTGGCTTAAGTGGAAGTAAATTGAATGGAATTGAAGAATGTGTTGTACAAGATTTTGAATTTTATGCCACGGTGGAAAAAGAAATTGCACCCATTGGAAAATGTTGTGGAGGATTTGAGTTAGTGAAGTGTGACATCATGTAATGTCATGGTGGGGCCAAAGTGGAGAAGAAATTGACAAGTGGCAAGTGCTAATTGGACCTCTTAAAGTGGAGACTTCACTTCAACCAATCACCATCATCTTCAACTTGGTTTCTGTTGTGACCTACCCTCGGGGAGAGGGAACATGTTTAGAGGTATTGCCTAAAGGACGGGCCTAAGGCCCATGATTAGGTGCGAGCTCTCCCAAGCCCATACCCCGCGTGACGTTGGGATATTCTTAAGAAATTTTCCACAAAAGGAGTCGCCACTAGCCTATTGGGGTCGGCTAGAAACCAAATGAGGCATGGGGGTGTACCTCACTTCCTACACAACTAGAGAATCTAGGATCGGGGACTTGATTACATTAATTGACTAATTAGTACCCTTTTGGTACTTTATCTTGTTCATTTTAAAATAAATGATTTTTGTCCGGCATCTTGAATTGATTTTATGCTTATTCACTAACATGTGAGGTGATCATACATGTACGCAACCATTAAAGTAAAAATCATAACTATCAAAGTCTCAGTTGCAGTAAAATTAAACACGTGCAATTAAATATAATTAGATATGCAAATTAAACCTACGACATAATCAATATGCGAGCAAATAAATGTCTAATTACACTAAGAAAGAAAAATATAGCAATTCCTACCCAAATCCCACCATTTTTGGATTTTTGAAATTTATAAATTTTTTAAAAATTTTTATTTTTAGTATTTTTTAGATTTTTCGAAATTTTTTTTAATAATAAAATATTTTTTGGAACCGGACCGGATCGGGGCCGGTCCAATCCCACCCGGGTTCGGCCCGTCGACGCGGATTGGGTTCGGTCCAACAGGCCCAAGTGAGCTCCAAGCTTGGGTCTAGCCTAAGAATTCCCCTCTCCTCTTTTTTTAAAATAGACAGGCCCAAAAGCCCAATCTAATTTTCTTAAGCCCAACTAAACCTATAAGCCCACAAGTTCAAAAGCCTAAAACCAGCCCATATTATTCGAAACCCTACTTGATGGGGATCCACGACCGACCCGGTTTTGACCCGGTTTGCATTTTCTTCCCTGAGGTTTTTCGCGGCGCCAAGGGGGATGGTAGGGACGCCGGTGACTTGGTGGTGGTGGTGGCAGTAGCAACAGGGACGGCGACGGTGTCGTGGGCAGAGGCATTGCGGGGGCGCGTTGGGTCGTGGCTGAGGAGCGGCATCGGGCGGACAGATCACGGGCAGAGCAAGGGTAGTAGCAGCAGGAATGGCGACGGTGGCTCGGGCGGTCTCAAGCAGGAGTTTCGGACGGCTGCAAGGCGGTCGCGGCGTTGCGACCAGCTCGGATTTGCTGGCGTCGGGGATGGTACGAGCTCGCGAGCAAGGGGAATCCTAATGGTGGCATGGCACGAGCAACAGAGGAGGCGCGAGCCGGTGTAGGGCCGGCTTAGTGGTGGAACGACGACTGGCTCAGATCTATGCCGTTGTCGGGGCGCTCGAGTGGGAAGATGAGTACAGTGGTGCTGTCGCGGCACAAGCAACGGAGGAAGTGCGGACCGGCAAAGTAGAAGTAGTAGCGTCGACACTCATGGACGATGGAGGTGCAGCGCGGATGCGCAGTAGCTGCAGGTCGCAGCAAAGACCGATGGATGAGCAGCGGTAGGGGCGAGTGACGCAACAGCGGCGATCGTTGGGGGGTTACAGATGGACGGTTGCAGGTCACATGGCGAGGGGGCTCGGTGACCAATTCGGGCTACTGGCATCGGGATGTAGCATCGGTGAGACAGCGGGTCACGAGCAGCAGGCTCGGGGTCGGCGTTCCGACGCGGTAGAGCAGGTTGTGGCGGAGGCGGTCTGGCCGGGACGGAGGCGGCGAGCGTAGGGGCTCGACCCCCTGGCGACGGAGGGGCTCCCCTCTCCAGCTCTCTTTTTTTGGCTCTCTGTTTCTCCCCCCTCACGTTCCTATTCACTCCTCTATTCTCTTCGTGCTCGGTCTCCTGTTCTTCTCTCTCCAGCTGCTCCCCCTCTACTATTGCTAAGGTTTCACTGAAGATGGAGGCAGAAAGCGGCATGGGCCGAGCCAAGGCGAGATTTGGCCCGGCCCTTTCCATGTCTATATTTTTTTTTTTTTTTTTTTTCTATTTTGTTTTTGTTTTTTTTTTAGTGACTAATTCCCAATTTTTTTTTAAAAGGTAGACTAATTCTTCATCTTGTACATAATAAAATTGTAAAATTTAGGTGTCAACAGCTACCCCTCTTTGATTGGGAGCTCGAAGAGGTTTCATTCAAAGACAAAAGACACCTAAATTATTTTGGCGATAGAGAGACCCTAGGTGGATAGGCACGTATTAGGTCAATGGAAAGAACTCATAACTATGGAAGCGCGTCTTGTCAATAAGAGGAAGAAAGATTCCGGGCTACAAAGCTCTCTAGGCTACAAAGCTCTCCGGGTTACAAAAGCATACCGTGTCATTGGAAGAACTCCGGGCTATAAATCTCTCTTGGCTGCAAAAGCTCTCCGGGCTACAAAGCTCACCGTGTCATAGGAATAAGGACTCCGAGCTACAAAGCACACCGTGTCATAGGAAGAAGGACTCCAGGCTACAAAGCTCTCCGGGCTACAAAAGCTCTCCGAGCTACAAAGCTCACCGTGTCATAGGAAGAAGGACTCCGGGCTACAAAGCTCACCGGGCTACAAAAGCTCTCTGGGCTACAAAGCTCTCTAGGTCATAGGAAGAATGACTCCGGGCTACAAAGCTCATTGGGTTACAAAAGCTCTCCGGGCTACAAAGCTCTCTAAGTCATAGGAAGAAGGACTCCGGGCTACAAAGCTCACCGGGCTACAAAAGCTCTCTAGGCTACAAAACTCATTGTGTCATAAAAATGGGGTTAAAGGACTCCAAGCTACGGAAAGCCCACCGAGTCATAAGAAGGGGATTGAAGGACTCCGGGCTACGGAAAGCCCACCGGGTCATAAGAAGGGGATTGAAGGACTCCGGGCTACGGAAAGCCCACCGGGTCATAAGAAGGGGATTGAAGGACTCCGGGCTACGGAAAGCCCACCGGGTCATAAGAAGGGGGTTGAAGGACTCCGGCCTACGGAAAGCCCACTGGGTCATAAAAAGAGAGTTGAAGAAGGTCTCACAGTGTAACAACGGGTTTCGACCAGGTATGATAGTCTCACCGTATACGAACGGGTTTCGACTGGGATGAATGTCTCACCGTGTACGAACGGGTTTCGACTGGGATGAATGTCTCACCGTGTACGAACGGGTTTCGACTGAATGGAAAATGCATGATTTAAGGAAAACCAATGAACCTTTGTAGATGACATGATTTAAGGTTGACCATGAACCTTTTGAAAACCGTAGTTTAAAGATAGACTCATGAAGATTTTAAAAGTGTGGTTTAAGGATAAACCCACAAACCGTGTGATTTAGGAAAAACCACCAACCTCATGGCTTCGGGATAAATCCACCAATCTTGGAAATGGCATGGTTTAAGGTTGACCATGAACCTTTGGAGATAGCATGATTTAAGGTTGACCATGAACCTTTCGTTTTTAGGGAGGCACCCGCTAACCCTTCGAAAACTGCATGGCTTCACTAAGGAATCTTGTCAAACTCAACTTGAGTGAATATCATTAGAGACGTCATCAAGAGACGTATTGGCAATATTGTAGCATTAATTGAACAAGCTAATCAAGCTAAGTCCGAATGTCTTGGAAAAACATTTGATTTCAATCAGCATCATGTCGCGCAAAATTGTCATCTTGCTCGTGGATATATCATTAATCATCAAATTCTCTATGAGTCAAGCTCTTATCAAGACGGTCACGACTCTTGAAAAAGGTTCATTAAGCATGCCAAACTAGAGCTTCTTAGTCAGAAAGGGCTTCTCACACACTTTCGATAAAATGACTGCTTGATCCCATCCATTCATGTGGGAGATAACTGGTTGCTGAGGGTATCTCACATAATCCAGATCAAAGGCTTTCAGAAACATTCGCGATGAGCACAATATGATCGATCAAAAAGATCTTTTGAAAGGACCGCAATATAGGCTCATTTAGGGCTTACACAAAGGAATTATTGCTTTGAGGCCAATAGGGGAACATTTGTTGCTATCTTCATCGAGTTTACAAGTCGAGAACTTGAAAGATAAGACAAGATAGGATTACTTCCACTTCTTCAAGCAATAGCTTCTTCATGGCATTCTCATTTTCACTCAAACCATCCCAATCAAAAGAGACTTCGGAAGAGGGTTGTAATGTTGGCTCGGGAAAGGCTTGAAAGGTTTAAAATTCTCAAGGGGGTTTTTAAGAGTCAGTGATCATCATAGCATCATGACCGGGTCACTCGACCTTTCGAAGGCATTTGGCTTTTGAAACGCTGCACATCTCGAAAGTCCCTTGACTAATCATTTCTACATGAGAGCTTTGCTCCTTTCTCTAATTTCCTTTGCCCTTTGCGATGATGATTTTTTCTTTTTTCACCGGCACTTGGATTTTGATAATTTTTCTTTCACATAAGATATAACCTTTTGGCTCTTTTTCTTGATGGGCATTGACCTTGTTTTTACCAGGCACACTGCTTTTTCATGCCCCCTAGTTTGTCAAACGTTTTGCTTTTTGAACTTTTGTAGCTCTTATGACTTTCGAGATGCTTTTCACATTTCCTTGTGCTTGTCAATTATATTTGGTCAATTCTTATGCCTTGCCCCTGAAGGGAGATGATCACCGCTCGGGATTCAGAAATGAATAATCAAGCCCAAATTGGTTATAGCAATGGGTATCGGTGTTTGGGTAGAGAAGGAAATGCTCTTCTTCACCTTGGGATGAGTCAAGCTCCAATGAGAATTCCTCTGAAGCTACCACAAGAAGATTGATGTAAGTGAAAGTAATAAAATCTTTCTCAACCTTTCGATTTACAACACGACCGTAACCTCCTATGTTGCCCCAATGTAGGGTCGTTCTCGATAGGGGTACTTTGAAGGATCATCTTTTTTTCCAGCCCAAAGGGGTAACAAGAGATTAGTGCAATGCTTGGGATTGACGAAGGCAACGCCTTTATCATTTTGATCTTTATGCTCAATGCGAATGAATCATTCGTCCTAAGAGAAGGTCTCTTTTCACTCAACTCTCAAAAGTGTTTGAATAATGCTCAACTCTCAAAAGTGTTTAAAGGACGTGTTTGGAAATGAGCTTGCCTTTCTTCATCCTAAGCACTTCTTGTTTGGCATGGTTAACATTTCCATTTCACTCTGCCGAGATCATTTGAGTATATCAATCTCCAAAGGGAATTTTGATTCAAAATGAATAATCCACAAGACAATAAAACAATTTTGAGATAGAAAGGATGCTCAAAAGGTTTGTAATTTTTTTTTTCTTTTCTCAATTATCATTCATTCTTTTTTTTTTTTTTGCTTGTCTCTAGGAAAGCCCAAAAGTTCTCTTTTGTAATGGAAATTCTCTTTCTTTCTCCTTTTTTTTTACTTAAAAAAAAGACTGAGAAGAAGGGTACTTACCTGCAACATGGCGACCCGATAATCCTGGAATACGTTAGTGCAAAGATCCCTAGGGATTGAAATGTTGGAAACGATATATTATTACCCTTCACTTGCTTTCATCCTTTTGGCGCTAACATCTCTTGGATTCACCTTCATGGATATTTGGTAACTCAACAATACCCTTCCCCTGCATTGCCTTTAAGTGTTTGATGTTTTCCTAATTCCTTGGTAGAAGGCGCTGCTTTGCGGTCAGGTGTAACCCTTTTCTTTTTTCCTTTTTTATTACCCTATAAGAAAGGGAGATGAAATGAGTTATCTCTATTCTTAGTTAGGTTCAACTAAGGAACGATACATCCTTATTGATGAATCCGACAATGTTGCTCCAGCACATTTCATTGGTGGGGAGATGAGAGATTTTTTTTTCTAAATCAAACGTTGCTCTGCCACTCTTTATTTGACAATCCTTTGTTATGTTCGAACCCGTCCTGTAAAGAAAAGGAGATGTCATTTTTTATGTTGAAGAGAAATCAAGTTTAGGAACAAGATACATCATTTTCAAAGTCAAGCAATCAACATCCCAATGTATCTCTCATGGAGGAAGGGATAATATTGCCCATTTGTTTCATCATTTGAATATTTCTTTGTTTAAGATGTACATGACTCAATAATGTTCCATCGCATTTGTTGGAACGTTACAAAACTTGGTACTCTTGATGTCTCCTTGACAATGAAAAGAAAGTCAAGTCAGAAACGGTATCAGAAATCAATAATTGAAATCAATACAGTTTACTCTTCCTTTGAATTCATCCTTTTAGATATTTAGCAACTCCTTTCATTTGTATCAGCATACAAAGTGAACGAGATCGATGGGCTATTTTGGCACCTAAGGCATCTCCAAATAAAGAAACTTCCTTGAATGGAATTCCATTACGTTCTGCCTCTATTGGAAGATTGACGCCAATGAAGCATCGACACAATCTTGCTCCTTGAGTTCCATGAGCCCAAAAAATGACTACATGAAGAGAGGGCATTAAACAAATTTTTCTTGAGAGTCATTTTGGAAGGTAAATGTATAGGTTCACTTAAAACACTTCTGAATTTGCTCTTTTTTTGTGTGTGTTTTTTTATTTATTTAAATGATGATTTCCAAATTCCATCATTAAAAATGTTAGTCGCACGATTTACAAGAGCATCTTTGATTTGCAAATCAAAACCCAAAATGGAAAACATGCTTCTTAACAAGAATAAAGACTGATAAAATACGAGACTATTTTACAGATGAAAGTAAAAAAAAAAACTCTTGTCCTAGCTCTAGAATTCACTTCCTTGAATGGTCACCACGAGAATGTCAAAGAGCATCACGCATAACCTGCAAAAAGATGACAATGTCAAAATGTGAATAAGAGAAAGTGATATTTTAATGACGTCGCTTCTTACAATAAAATAGAGGCGATGATACGTGCCCCACAATCCTTATTATAGGACTTTAATATTTCGCCAAGATTTTATCATAAGAGAAGACATCATTAAAATTATCAATCCATGGCCATCAATCGAATGTCCACTTTTATTCCAAAAGTTTCATATGCAAGTGTTATTGATTTTTGAAAGATTGATTTGTGATTTTACTCCTAAAAAAAATGAAGTGATTTCTATTTTGAGGAATTTGTACACAAAATGATTTGCATTATAGTCCCAAAATATGAGAAAATTTGATAAAAAAAAAATGCAATTTCAATTTTTGTGCCCCAATATAAAATCACAACTTGAAAGCTTTTTTTTTTTTTTTTTTTTTCAAAATGATTTCGAGCCTATAACTAGAAATTTAAACAAAACCGTGTGTTCAATAGGGCCAAATCAAAATGCTTAGAACTTGCATTCAAATGCTCACTTGTCAAAAGTGATTGCCAATTTTTCAATCATAAGCTTGCATCACCGAGGGCATGCGATTGATTTCCGCGAATTTTAAGATGAAAATACAATACAAAATGAACAAATAAAAAGGAAAATGACACTTACAATGGGTGCCGACTTTTGTTTTTTTTTACATAAACATGCACATGAGATGTGGTTCGATTTCTACTCTATATAGCCCAAAATGGAGCCATGGGATTACCGGACTGAACCAGCAAGGTCGCGGCTAGGTCGGGTTACCCATGACTCCGGCTTCGTCAAGGAACCGACCCGTGTCGCACGGTTGCAGACCAGGGTGGGTACCTTTGACGTGAAGGAAGAAATTTCGGAGTAGAGATGGGCGACTCGTACTACGCGGTTGTAGTCGGAGTGGTATCCACCTCAACACCATCCTAAGTGATCCTATGCAGCCCAGGTTATATGTGCCAAGGTGTAGTGCAATGCAGAGAATACATGCACAACAATTTATAGGCAAACAACACTTTGTACATAAAAATAAACCATACATTCCTACGCCTTCCTGCAAGACAAAAGTGAGCAAACACTTCCTCTTATACCTCCCATTCTGTAAGAACATTTAACACCTTTCATGTTAGGGGCGTACCAGGAATCCTTACTGCCAAACAAAAATATTTTTGAACAAAATTAATTTTGGCCTAAGTCCTCTAAGGTTTAAAACCAAGTCCCCAGCGGAGTCGCTAAGCTGTCGCGACCTACCCTCGGGGGGAGGGAACATGTTTAGAGGTATTGCCTAAAGGACGGGCTTAAGGCCCATGATTAGGCGTGAGCTCTCCAAAGCCCATACCCCGCGTGACGTTGGGATATTCTTTAGAAATTTAGCATAAAAGGAGTTGTTACTAGCCTATTGGAGTCAGCTAAAAACCAAGTGAGGCATGGGAGTGTACCTCACTTCCTACGCAACCAGAGAATCTAGGATCGGGGACTTAATTACACTAATTGACTAATTAGTACCCTTTCGGTACCTAATCTTGTTCATTTTAAAATAAATGATTTTTGTCCGGCATCTTGAATTGATTTTATGCTTATCCACTAACATGTGAGGTGATCATACATGTGCGCAACCATTAAAGTAAAAATCATAACTATCAAGGTCTCAGTTGCAATAAAATTAAACACGTGCAATTAAACATAATTAGATATGCAAATTAAACCTACGACATAATCAATATGCGAGCAAATAAATGTCTAATTACACTAATAAAGCAAAATATAGCAATTCCTAACCAAATCCCACCATTTTTGGATTTTTGAAATTTTGAAATTTTTTGAAAATTTTTTTTAATAATTTTTTTAATAATTTTTATTTTTAGTATTTTTTAAATATATTTTTAGATTTTTCGATTTTTTTTTAATAATAAAATAATTTTTTGGAACTGAACCGGATCCGGGCCGGTCCAATCCGACCGGGTTCGGCCCGATCGGGGCAGAACCGGACCCGGGTTCGATCCAACAGGCCCAAGTGGGCTCCAAGCTTGGGTCTAGCCCAAGAATTCCCCTCTCCTCTTTTTTTAAAATAGACAGGCACAAAAGCCCAATCTAATTTTCTTAAAATAAAGCTCATAAGCCCAACTAAACCTATAAGCCCACAAGTTCAAAAGCCTAAAACCAGCCCACATTATTTGAAACCCTACCAGAAGGGAATCCATGACCAACTCGGTTCTGACCCGATTTGCATCTTCTTCCCCAAGGTTTTTTGCGGCGCCGAGGGGGACAGCAGGGACGTCGGTGACTTGGCGGTGGCGTGGCAGTAGCAACAGGGACGACGATGGTGTCGCGGGTAGAGGCACTGCAGGGGCTGCGTCGGGTCGCGGTTGAGGAGCAGCATTGGGCGGACAGATCATGGGTAAAGCAAGGGCAGTAGCAGCAGGAATGGCGACGTTGGCTCGGGCGGTGTCGAGCAGGAGTTTCGGATAGCTGCAAGGCGGTCGCGGCGTTGCAACCAGCTCAGATTTGCTGGCGTCGAGGGATGGTACGAGCTCGTGGGCGAGGGGAATCCCGGTGGTGGCGTGGTATGAGCAATAGAGGAGGCGCGAGCCGGTGTAGAGCCGGCTCAGTGGTGGAACAACGACTGGCTCAGATTTGCCGTCGTCGGGGTGCTCAAGTGGGAAGATGAGTACAACGGTGTTGTCGCGGCACGAGCAACGGAGGAGGTGCGGACCGGCAGAGTAGAAGCAACAGCGTTGACACTCACGGACGATGGAGGTGCAGTGTGGATGCGCGGCAGCTGCAGGTCGCAGCAAAGACCAATAGATGAGCAGCTGGAGGGGCGAATGACGCAACAGCGGCGATCGTCGGGGGGTTGCAGATGGACGGTTGCAGGTCACGTGGCGAGGGGGCTCGGTGACCAGTTCGGGCTACTGGCGTCGGGATGCAGCAGCGGTGAGACGAGCGAGGTCACGAGCAACAGGCTCGGGTCGGCGTTCCGACGTGGTAGAGCGGGTAGTGGGAAGGCGGTCTGGCCGGGACGGAGGCGGTGAGCGTAGGGGCTTGGCCCCCGGCGGCGGAGGGGCTCCCCTCTCCAGCTCTCTTTTTTTGGCTCTCTATTTCTCCCCCCCTCACGTTCATGTTCGCTCCTCTATTCTCTTCGTGCTCGATCTCCTATTTTCTCTCTCCAGGTGCTCCCCCCTCTACTGTTGCTAAGGTTTCACAGAAGATGGAGGCAGAAAGTGGCATGGGCCGAGCCAAGGCGAGATTTGGCCCGGCCCTTTCCATGTCTTTTTTTTTTTCTTGTTTCTTTTTGTTTTTGTTTTAGTGACTAATTCCCAATTTTTTTTTTGTAAAAGGTAGACTAATTCTTAATCTTGTACATAATAAAATTGTAAAATTTAGGTGTCAACAGTTTCTTTTTAGAGATTGGAGGAGAGAGAGAGAGGAGGGTGACCGATTCCAGCTCGTCCGGCCCTTTCGCGTGACGCCCCTCTTCACCGCTCGCTCAGCCGCTCATTGCCATTGCCGTCGCGGTCGCCGCTGTTTGCGCTCGCCAACTCACTGGTGCTGCCTCTCTCTTCATCTGTGTGTCCAAGCCGTTCCAGCCGTTGCTTAGTCGTCGTTCACACTCCTCTAGTTGTGTCTTTAGCCCTTCGACCGCCTCAGCTCAGTCAGGAAGTCGCTCGAGTCGCCCTTAAGCCGCTAAGGCCTCCGGTGCAGCCAGCTTCATCGTCACAAGCCGCATGCTAGTAGTGAGCCCCACCCGCTCATCCCTGTTGTTTCGCCTCAGTCCACACGTTCCAGGAGCTGCCGGAGCTCGTCCCCATCGGCCTGTCCTAGCCCTACCAGTCTTCACCGCTTGTTTCGGTCCCAAGCTAACTCGGATTCGCCCTCTACCAATAGCAAACAACAACTAAAAAAATGGGTATTGCAGCGGAGTTTTAGCCCGTTTTGGCCGGCTTCCCAACCCCGGAAGCTTGGCCTGCTTTTGAGGAAAGTTGTTCCCGCGGCGTCCCCGTTGTTTTGGTCCAATCGGTTCGTTAATCGGGTGAGTTTAGCTCACTAAACCTCGATTATAGGGTTAATTATGCTTAGAGAGGTTTAGTTATGTTAAGTTTTAATAAGTGGTTAGTTTAATTTATCTAAGTGTAGATTAGATTAAGGTGGTGTTTAATTTAAAGCATGTTTAATTAAGACTAAATTGATGTTTAGATTAGTATAATGGTGATTTGACTTTAATGATATATTTTTTATTTAATTAAATATTTCGAAATTATTTAATAATTTAATAATATATTATTATTTAAAATTATTAAAATATTATTATTTAAT
This sequence comes from Eucalyptus victrix, assembly GCA_016097545.1. Lineage (NCBI taxonomy): Eukaryota > Viridiplantae > Streptophyta > Magnoliopsida > Myrtales > Myrtaceae > Eucalyptus > Eucalyptus victrix. The sequence goes on from CM027844.1 coordinate 24,803,841, forward strand.
TAATTTTTAGAATAAATTTAATTATTTAATAAATTCCGAAAATTATTTTGAAACCTTAATTTCTTAGAATTTCATGCTGATCGCTGCTGTGTATTCAGATTTTGAATTTGATGAATAGATAATGCAAATTGAATGTTGATTGTGAAAAATAAAAATTTTATTCATAAAATCCCAAGTGTTGGGTTTTGATTCCAAAATTGGATTTTAAGAATGATATTAAATAGTGGGGTTTGAAAAAGTGAGATATTGATTTTTTGGTTCAAAAATAACGTGCCCCCACACACGTGAATAATTTATGGAATATTTTTAATATGAAGAAAATAGGTCGGGATTACTATTTCAATGGGAGCCTTGAGTGAAATGTAAAGTGTCTTGGGCCGTTTATGAATTATTGTGTGATGGTTAAGAAGAAATGGTTCTGAGTTGTTGAGTCGGATTTGCCCCTATATGGGATACAGTCACTCAACGGATGCGGGTTGCAGTAGATTCTGGGTCCATGCTCCTTCGGAAACGCTGTCAACATAGTGAGGAAGTCGCGCTCCAAGGTGGGGAGAACTGCAAGTAGATAGTTGAACTGCGAGTAGGCTATGCCCTTGTGTGGCAGTGAATACCACTTAGAAAGCATGTTGAATGATTTGATGTGTCAGATTATGGGGCAGAATTGTGTGGCACGGTATGGGACGTGTCATAATGATTTAGTTTTATAATCAGGACTCCGATGGTTGTTGGTTATGTGAAAATATTTGCGTTCCGGTTGTTTAAATTCGTATTACTGCACATGATTGAATGATATGAATATGATTGAATGATTTGAATTATGTTAACCTGCAGGAAGGAATTGAGGCGAGGTAAGTTCTCTGTGTGGTGTGGTTAGGCCATCCTTGGTGTATTTTCTTTCTAATAGGGGTTTAAGGGGTGAACTTGCTGAGACAATGTCTCACCCGGTTGTGGGCTTACATTTTCAAGTCCCTAGTGGATGGAGTGGCCAGATCCTTTTGGTTGGCCTTGAGAAGTTGTAGAGGTGAAGTCATGAGGATTGGAGAACGTGTCCGAGGACAGTTCCTTTTTATGAGCCGGTCTTTTGTAGACTTTTGGCCGTAGACCTTTGTCTGTAACTCTGTTGATTTATGAAAGTATTATGTTGTTGAATTGCTTCTTGCTTTTCTATTATGTATTTCATTGTTAGGGATTTTATAATACGTTCTACCTATGCATTAAAGAAAAGAATGGGTCGGCGACGTGTCTTGGGAACGTCGCATTTGCAGGACCATGGTGGGATGTTCCTGTACCTTGGGGTACGCAGTGTGACAACACATGCATGATTGATTAATCTTGTCTATAAATTGAGAAGTATGTGGATTTCTAAAATGGAGGATTGTAGGTCGCGCTAGATCCCTCATGTTATAGTTAGGGGCTATTTGGTAATGTGCCAAATAGTACTCAATTTTGATTTTTTGTTCCTGGGAGTAGTTTTGAAACAGAATTGCGTTTAGTAAAATTTTTGTTTCCGGGAAAAGATTTGGAGTGGTATCAAGAATTAAAAAAAAAAAAAGTTGATTATTGTTTCAGGAACAAATTCAAGAATCAAAAAGTAACTCTTCTTCTTCCCTTCCGCCATTTTGCAACCGTTGTCCACCATCACCCGCCGTTGCCCGCCACCGCCCGCTGTTGTTTGCCACCGCCGGTCGCCATCCCCAAGTCCGGCAAGCTCGCCGGAGGCAAGCCCAATCACCAACGAGGCGGGCCTTGTCGGGGTTGGGCAAGCCTTGCGACGCCCAGCCCTGACAGTGGCCAGGCAGGCTCACCCAACCCTGGCGAGGCTCGTCTAGCCACCGGCGGGGCTCGTTCGAGCCCCACCGGTGGCTAGGTAGGCCTTGCCCAGCCCCGACAAGGCCGACTTGGCCATTAGCGGGGCTAGGCGAGCCTTGGCCAACTACCGGCGAGGCTTGGCCGACGAGGGTTGTCGACGCTCTAGTGAGGTCGCCAACCCTCATCTAGCCGGTCGCCGGTTCGGCAACCGGCCAAGAAGAAGAAGAAGAAGAAGAAGAAGAAGAATAGGAAAAAAAGGAAAAAAAAAAAGAAAAGAAAAAGGAAAAAAATTATTTAAAAATTAAAAGAAATTGATTTGGAGTGAGCATGATACCAAACACAATTCTATTTCAGAATCAAATTTGGACAGTTACCAAATGTCTTAAAATGCTTAGAATCTGTTCCTAAGAATATAATAACAAAAATCATTTCTTATCAGAATCTATTTCCGGAAATAGAATCGTTATCAAACGTGCCCTTAATATAAAGCTTAGATTTTGCTATTGGACATTTTACAGCTTCATTTGAGAAAAGATTCACTTTAAGCTGTTTTTTTTTTTTTAAAAAAAAACACTCTACTTCAAGCTGTTAAGTATGCAGTTCAGTTTTTGGGCATTGCTGCATATAAAAGGCATGTGAACAATATCAAAGCTTATGATTTCTTGGCAGGACTACATGTTGAATATGATTAGATATGTGTTCAAGTCCTTAGTCGGTCTCCATTCCCTACTGTGAAAGAGTCCTATGCACTAGTTTACTCTGAAGAATTCGTAGGACTGCAATGCTCCTTCCATCTACTGTAAATCAATATGCTCTACAAATCAATATTGGCATTGTTGTCAAATCTAATTCATCCGCTCGAATTACCGATACCTCTAAAGAGGTTGTGAAGTGTGGTCATTGTCATAGGTCGTATCATGATAAGGCTACCTGCTAGAAGTTATATGGAAAACCTATAGATTTCGAGGCAAAAATGACACATAGAAAGGCAAAAAACAAGGTAAACCATACTGAAATTGTTCTGTTTACACCTGCTGTTGATATTGGTTTATCCAAGGAATAACTTCAAGTATTTTGACATCTATTGAAAGCTTTTGTTGCTACTACCTCCTCCATGGTTGCCAATTCGCCTTTTTTTTTTTCTTGCTTCAAACCTAACCACTTCAGGTATCTTCTTTGGGGGGTTTAATACATCAGTTGTTTCTAGCCCATGGATCATTGATAGAGGAGCTATAAATCACATGATAGGTTCTTTTAGTCTCTTCCATAAATACATCCCTACTATTAGTAGAGACAAAGTTCGCATAGTTGATGGAACCCTCTCTTCCATTGTTGGAAAATGGTCTATTAATTGTTCCTCCACTCTTCCCTTGTCTTTTGTTTTACATATACTATCATCCTCTACTAATCTCCTTTTTGTTAGTAGTCTAACTTGAGACTCAAACTATAAAGTAACTTTTTTTCCCTTCTTATTGGGTTCTTTAGGATCTAGTAATGAAGAAGAAGATTGGATATGGTAAATTGAATGGTGGTCTTTATCTGATCAAGGGTAGTGGGGCTTCTACTTTGACTTTGTCTTCTATGCCTCATCAAGTTAATTCAGCATTTATGGATGAGTTTTTTTGTGAAGCTTGTGCTTTGGCTAAACAAACTCATTCAACATATCCATTTCCAAATAATAAAAGTAGTTTCCCTTTTCATGTGATTCATATTGATGTGTGGGATCTTTCTCGTCATACTTCTATTTCTATTTACCGATGGTTTATTACTTTTATCAATTGTCAAACTCGTACAATTTGGGTTTATTTGTTGAAATATAAGAGTGATGTTTTTTTGTTGTTTTTAAATCTTTCACAAAATGGTTCAAACTCAGTTCAATGCTACTGTGAAAGTTCTTCACAATGACAATGGCACTAAATATAATGAGGGTCAATTTCCACAGTATCTCTCTGATTATGGCATTATTCATCAAACTAGTTGTGTCAATACCCCAGCATAAAATGATGTTGCTGAAAAAAGAACCGATATTTGTTAGAGGTTGCTAGGTCTCTTATGTTTGCTAGTCATGTCCCAGCTCAATATTAGAGTGATGCCATTTTAATTGCTGCTTTTTTTAATCAACCAAATGCCGACTAGAATTCTTGATTCTTATACACCTATTGATGTTTTACAAGGTTCGTCATTTTTGTTCCTCCCCCTAAAAAATTTTGTTGTGTTCGTTATGCTTGTAACACCACCTCTAAGATTAAGTTGAAACCCCATGGTCTTTGTTACATTTTTCTTGGGTATTTAGAAAAAGTTATAAGTGTTATTATCCTTCTTTGAGGCACACCATTGTATCTATAGATATGATTTTTCACAAGTCTAGTTCAATTATTTTTCTCCACTTCTTCTAGGGGAGTGTCCTATGTAGAGGTGTTGTCTATTCTAAATGTTCCTAATCCTCCTCCTCCAATTATCTCTAATAGTTCTCCTTCTCAAGAAGGGAGTAATGCATTACAAGAAGAGGACAATATAGTATCTCAAGGGGAGATAACAATACAACCACATCAAAGGGAGACATTGAAAACATATCATTGTAGGAACCCCACTACCAGCGTTCAGCTTAAAACCACTAATATGTTGTATGTTCGGTCATCATCTTCGGAATCGAATTCTACCACTCCTGCTAGTGATGTTCTCCTTCTGATCTTCCTATTGCACTTCGAAAGAATACTAGAACTTGTACTTAGCATCCTATATTCCATGTTGTCTCATAAGACTCTTTGTCTAGTTCTTATCGTACTTTTATGTCTTCTTTATCTTCTGTCTTTATTCTACGGAAGTGGCAAGAAGCTTTTGTAGATGAAAAGTGGAAGGCAGCTATGGCAGAGGAGATGCATGCTTTGAAGAAAAATGGCACGCGGGATCTCGTTTTTCTTCCTCCTGGGAAACAACCAATAGGATGTAAGTGGGTGTTTGTAGTATCATAGAAGATGGATGGTACCGTAGATAGATAAAAAGCACGATTGGCGACAAAGGGATTTACCCAAACTTATGAGATTGACTATCAAGAAACCTTTGCTCCTATTGTTAAGTTAAATACTGTTCGATTTTTACTTTCCTATGCTATTAACCAAGGATGGGATCTTCAATTGTGAGGAATGCCTTTCTTCATGGAGAGTTAGAAGAAGAAGTGTATATGGAGATTCCTTCAGGTTTTTCTTGTGACAAAACTTAAGGTAAAGTGTGTAAGTTGAAATGTGCACTTTATGGTTTAAAGCAATCACCTCAAGCCTAGTTTGGTAGGTTTTATAAAGTTATGGTTTCTATTGGGTATAAACAAAGTAATGCTAATCATATTTTATTTGTGAAGAGATCATATGTTAAAGTCATTGTTCTCTTTGTCTATGTAGACAATATTGTTGTGAAATGATAATGATGAGATCAACTAGTTGAAAAAGTTTCTTGGACAAGAGTTCGAGATAAAAGATCTTGGAAAGTTTTGGCACTTTCTTGGGATTGAAGTTGCTAGGTCTTTTTAAAAGATATCTTTCTATCCCAAAGGAGGTATGTCCTTGATCTTTTGATAGAAATTGGGTTATTGGGATGTCATTGCTCTGATACACCTATTGAGACCAATACTCATCTTCGAGAAAAGGATGGTGATCTAGTGGATAAGGGTTGTTATCAAAGGTTAGTGGGCAAGTTAATTTCTTTGTCTCATACCCAATTTAATATTACTTTTTCCGTGAGCATAGTGAGTCAATTTATGCATAATTCATACTCTACTCATATGGATGCCCATCTTCAGATCCTTCGGTGTTTGAAGTCCACTCCTGGGAAAGGGATTCTTTTGTCTCCCCATGATGGCTTGAAAGTTGAGGTCTATACAAATGCTGATTGGGCTAGATCCCCTGATCAAAAGTCTATTTCTGGGTATTGTACTTTCTCATGTGGGAATCTTGTGACTTGGCGCAATAAAAAACAGAAATTGCTTAGTCTAGTGCTGAAGTAGTGTTTTGTGTGATAACACATGGAGTTTGTGAGCTAATACAGCTTAAAGGATTACTTGAAGATTTGGGCGTATCTGTTCAGGTCCTATGATTCTTATTGTGATAATAAGGATGCTATTAGTACTGCTCACAATCTTGTATAGCATGATCGTACAAAACATGCAGAGATTGATAGGCACTTTATCAAGGAGTAGTTAGAGAGTGGTTTAATTTGTATGCCCTTTGTTCAATCGGATGATCAATTGCTAATGTGTTCACTAAAGGACTTGGGAAATCATTCCATTTTGTTTTAGTTAAGTTGGGCATGTGTGATATCTATGCTCCAACTTGAGGGGGAGTGTTGAGAGCATTTTGCTAATAGGAGTACATTTGCCTATTTACTTTATTATTTTATATATGGGGCATTAAGGGTGATATTGTAATTTTTGGCTTTTTGGTTTTATTATAAATAGATAGCTTGGGGTCAAATTGACCTAACCAAGCATTTAGTTTAATTTTTGTCTTGCAACAACATCATAATTCTATGTCTTCTTTGTTTGGGGTTTCAACTGCACAGCAAACTATGATTAATTCATGACACCCGAATTCCAATATGGACTCTGGACAAGGTAATGCCTTGAAAATAATGTGGTTAGTTGGTAATGGAATCTATGTAGCAAAATCTTGTTAGCACTCCACAACAGGTGAACCTAAGCACCATGTAGCGACAATGTGGGGGTATTCATGTTACAATCAAATATTAACAACCATTACTCTAATTCCAATATGCTTCAACATCAGCATGTCAAATAGCAACAAGAACACTGGATACTATAGACACAATAACTTTATCAATAATATCAACAACATTAAATGTAGCAGCTATTCAAACTACAGCTTTGCAGCAGTAGCAATATCAGCAGCAGCTTCGGCAGGCTAAGCAGCATCTTCCTTTACAATTGCAGACTCAGTGAAGGCATTCCAACATCCAACTTCGAAATGTAGCTTGAGCTCTACTATTATTAGTAGTTGTCATTTACTATATTAAATTTTTTCTTCTTTCGTAGTGTAGAAATTGATAAAGAACAAAAGAGAAGAGCATACAAATTGATTAATGTTTGACACTCCTCACACTTCTATTATTAATTAAATAACACTTAGGATGAAATGATAACCATACTGTTCGAAATCAATTTCTAGCCATTTAATTAAATTACAATGTAGGTGTTTGGATAAAATTGGACTTTTGTAATTATTTAATTGATCAAAATATTGTAGCAGAGAATTCCATTGGTTTATCACTCACAATACGAGGAGGTTAATAGTAAATATTTAGGCATTACATAAACAGATGCATAAATCTTTTGAGCTTTCTTATCTACAAGTGCAATTGTTGCTTGGAGTTGTTAATAAGATTTTGTGACCTAGTATTGTCTCTAAAAAAAGGACATTCAAAAATCGATATAATAAAAATCTAAAAGCTTATTCAATTGTGAATCCAATTTTTATCAAACTAATTCTAAACTAGAATTAACACTAAAATCTAGTATAACTACTCAAAATCTAAATTCTTGAATTTTTTTATTTTTATTCTGAAAATTGGGGACTTGGATTAGCCCAAGAGACATGACTTTGTGTTGATTGTGTAAAAATGAGTATTAGGTTATGTTGAACTTGTTTTTCTAAAATAACCTTATTATTTTCTTGTTCATAGGAACAAAGAAGTAAGTTTTTTCTACTTCTTGTTTTTGTTCCAAATCTATTTCTTGGCCATTGATATGTTCCGAGGAATAAAAAAATTAGCTAACGTTATCAAATGAATTTCTATTTTTTTTTTTTTGTTCCATGGAACAAAAAAAAAAAGGAGAAACAAAGGAACATAAACGTTAGCAAACAAGGCTTCTATTCCCTAGATAAGTTTTTTAGGAAAAATACAAGTTCAATAACCGACTCTTTCGGTTCATGCAGGGTGTTACCAGCAAATGCATTCCAAGCAAGGATGGACCCACGCAGGACTTGAAGGTTGAAAGTCCAACGAGAATGAAAGAGAGATTCAGAGGACACTATGGCAGAAAGCATTATTGGAGTTTTATTTTCAAACCCAGCTTTAGATCTTCTTGTTGCACGAAGGTAGGATTCTTCTTTCAACAAGATCGAAAGACATAAAGACACAAGAAGTGTCAGCTTTGCATGGTGTTCACTTTAGTACTAAACATTTTTGCCGGCTCACTTAAATATCAAATTGGAGAAAAAATGATAATCTAAGTGTGTTCGGCAAAAAATTCCGACATGATGATATTACATGACTTTTATAATTAAGACTTTAATATGAGTTGGCAATTTTTTTTTTTAAATCTATCCACATGGACATCCTAAACAACGTCACATGAGTCAACGTGGTTGTGTTGTCTAAAAATGACATCACACCACACTCAAGTGAAACATAACATTGCACTTTCACCCTCAAAATAGACTCCATTATCCTTCAACAACAAATTGTCTAAAAAGTCTTAAATTTATTGCAATTGATTTTACCAAATGTTTAAAATGTTTTCATGTTTTGTCAATTAAGTCTATTTTGCCAATTTTGGTTTGAAATCGCTAATATAGGTGACAATTGTTCTATGTGGCATGGTTAATGTTGACATATATATTAATAATATTTTAATAAATTTTGGAATTTATAATTTTTTAACTTTAATTTTTTTCTATTCTTTACTTTTTTTTTTTAAATTAGGACTAGCAAGGGCACGTAACAACATCGCTCGGAAATTTGGTGAGGTCATAACGCCCTCACCCAGTGCCAGTGAGAGCATCTAAGCCCTTGCTTGTGGTCGACAACCATCACCGGCCATAAGTTCAAATCCTCAATTATAAAAAATAAAATAATTAAAAAAATAATTAAAAAATTCAAAAAAATGTTTAAAAAATTCAAAAAACATTAAAGTATTTTTAAAAATGTCTACATAAGCATTGACTGCTGTTCTTGTAAGCAATTTTGTACCAAAATTGGTCAAATGACCTTAATTGACAAAATTGAGATATTTAGAATTGATTTGATAAAAGTGCAATAGGTTTAAGAATTTTTAGATAATCTTGCCGTCGTTCAACAATCCACTCCTAGGTGAAAAAACGACTCCTTGTCACTGTTGTTTTTGCTCGCTCACTTGCCCTCGTGGCTACTTGCTCACTCAATCAAGTGTGTCATCCTCCCTTACTCTCTCAATTGGTTGGAAAAATTGGGCTCAGAGGGAGCAAATGTTCAGCTTCTTCTTCATTTTTTTGAAAGAAATTTGAATTGCTTGTCATGCTACCGCTTTCTATTTGTAAGATTGAGTTGTTAATGTTATGGGCAAACCAAATATGGGTTTTGATTTAGGGTTATCGTCAATTCAGGGTTTCCAATTTGAGGATTTCCTTGTAAGTTGCGGCTTAGGGATTTTATTAAGAGCAAACTATGTAGACGTCACCATTTTGGGTATATATACTGGACATGTTGGCAAGCCATGTTAGATGGACAAATTAATAAATGTGACCACATTCAATGACGTAGATCGGAATTGATGCATAAATAATCATTTTCTAAGAAAAAAATGTGGCATTTAAGTGATTCAAAAAATACTTTTTGCATTAAAATAAATGCCGTGTGAAACTTTTAGCACTTTTAGTATCCTTATGCCTTTTTTATTTGTCTTTTTCCAGGGAAAATAGTATCAAGCGCAGTGAAGCAAGATTCTAAGAAAGTTTTTGAGCTATAAGTCACATGTTTATTGCAGTAGATTTCTCTACTTGATTAGAAAAGAAGGGGCAGGCAAAGCTCGAGGGCTGCATAGGAGTATCGAATATTGTTGTGTTGCGGATGTTCAGCGAGATTTCTAGGCTGGTTTAGTGCCTAGTAACTTCAGCTGCAACTTTTGCGTCTTTGTTATTGTCTGAACAGTTCATTTCCGATGGAGTACGGATGTTTTATGTGATAGTTTGAGGTCTCAGATTCCAATTGCACCTGATTTGTTGTGTCCAATGTAAATCGGGTGCTCAGTAACTCTTGTCAAGTGTTGAGGTTTCGCGACTCATTCGATTCATGCAGGCAGGGTTTGCCAGCAAATATGCATTCCAGTGTGAGGATCGATCCAAATTGACCGGTTCAAGAAAATGGAAAGAAACTCCATAGCAGACCTAGCCCGACTTCTGGCCCCAAATTGACCGGTTCAAAAACTCGAAGCTCAAAACTACGAGCACAGATCAAAGATAATATTCACTCCACACTGGAAAATCATCAGGAGAACAGATTATGCAGCTAACCACAAAGGATCGGGGCGCACCTTAACCTTCAGTGCGTTCACGGGATGAAGCGAATGGAAGCGAGAAGAGAGATCTCTCTCTCAGTTAAATCCCGCACTTTCTGACTACTTTTTGTTGGAATTTTTGCAGATTTTCTAAAAACAATTTTAAAAAATTGGCCCAATCCAAGTGGGCGGTTCTAGAACAGAAACTAGACCAAAAATCACCTATTCCATTTTTATGGAACTAGCTGGTCTGGTCTGGTTCGGGCCATTTCGTTTGCTCACCTTAAAAAATGGCCCGAATTAAATCATACCCCTATGCAATATGAGTATAATTGGACAAAAGAATTTCTATTATAATTGGTATTATTTGTTAATTTTTTCATATTGGGTTATGACAACTATTTAAAGAACTTTAACCATGTGCTATATCTCAAGCACACGCTTTGCATGTGCACTATGATTTTCACTCTCTTGAAAAGATTAAGAAGATCCGATGAATAATCATTTGAGTGATCGTTCTATTTTTATTTAAAAAAGATGTACTAAGACTTCCTCATTTCTAAGGGTGAAGAGAGAAGTGGGTTACATAAGCAATGAAAAATTGCTATTTTTTGAGAGTGAAGTTAGAAGTAGGGCATAAGTGAAAAGTGGAAAATTATTTTTCATAATCTTGAACATGAATGGTTATTATGTATTTACTGTTTGGTTGAGGATCACTATGGTCATTTTAGATTAGACATCAAGTTTGAAAGTTGGTTTAGAGCCACCATTCTCGCTACTTTCAAGTGATCATTTGAAATGTCCATGATATTTAGATTAATTTTACATTTTCAATATTAAAGTAGAATCCGTGGAGTAACTACTCAATTAAAGCATGCGCTACTTAAGTCAAGAAGCCCATACTATGTTTATAGTTGGAGTTCCTTTAATATTATGATAAGGAGAAAATTACCCAATCAGTTTTAAACCTATCACACATACATTGGCTAAATCATAAACTTTTCAATTTTGCTTAATTTATTTCTACAGTTTTGCATGAAATTCCAATGTAGTCATTTCAGTCAATTTTCGTTGAAAATCGCTAATGTTGGTCTAGTCATTGCCAATTGTCCTACGTGGTACACTATCACGCCAACGGTTTTTGGCAAAAATTGATTGAAATGATTATATTGAAATTTTGTGTAAATATTTAAGATTAAATTAGCAAAATTTCAAAAAAAATAGGACTTAATTAAAGTTCAAATATAAATTTACTCTAGCTTGATTGACTAGGGAAACTTTAGTTGGAGCCAAAGACCATGAACCACATCATGCTTGAAAAGAATCCATGCTCATGCTTAAGTTCACAATTAAGGGAAAATTTCAAATGAGAGGATGAAGTGAAGTCGTTTTCTCAAAATAAGGCTAATAACAAATTTTATATCAAATAAGAGCTTGAATTGGTCAACCTAATTTCAAATAAAACCCTAAGCTCATGGCCGGTCAAATCTTTACTGGTATACTTATTTCGCCAGCTAGATTATGGACAATTTTGTCCAAAATGTTGTAAGGCACGTTCTTATCTAAGGGTCCGTTCGTTTTGTGGAAAATATCATGTTACCGAAAAATATTTTCTTAGAAGTCATTTTCCAGGAAAATGACTCTATTTTTTAGTATTTATTTTCCAATACCTGAATTTTGAATGGAAAATATTTTACACCATTCGTTAGCTAATTTAATTGTTTGGGAAAAATAATCAAAAATTGAATTTTAATATTTTTAATTTACCAAAAAAGTTAGTTTTATTTTTTTTATATTTTTTAAAAAATGAAATTTTAATTATTTGTATTTTTAAAAAATTTTTTTTTTTTTTCTTTTCCTTTATCCTTCCTCCTCCTTCTTCCTCCTCCTCCTTCCGCTGTCGCATGCCTGACAATGGTTGGTTGCTCGGCGGTTGACCAAGTCTTGGTCGCTAGATCCGACAAGCTCGAGGTTCGACCTAACCAGCAATGAAGAGGAAGCAAGGCACGTTGTGGAGATCGAGCACCGCTGAACAAGGGGGACGCTCCATTGCTACTAATTGTCGGCGTCGAAGGAGGAGGAGGACGAGATAGAAACCTAGGGTTTCGTGCGGGCGGAGATCCAACACCGCCGGCCCCGCCACTACTAATCATTGGCATCGAAGGAGAAAGAGGACGAGATTAGAAACCTAGGGTTTTGTGAGGGTGGAGATCCAGCACCATTGGCCCCATGCTACTAATAGTCAGCATTGAAGGAGGAGGAGGACGAGATCAGAAACCTAGGGCTTCGTGAGGGAGGGAATCTTGCATCGCCGGATGAGGGGATGCTTCGCCTTTGCTGATTGTCGGTGTCAAAGGAGGAGGAGGATGAGATTAGAAACTTTAGATTTCGTGAGAAAGATGGTAGAAATGGCAAATGAGTAAGGAAAAAAGAGCAAAAAATCGCACCAGCATAAGGACGGGAAAATGATTTCCTCTTTTCAAAAGAGGAAAACATTTTCCACAATCTCATGGGGAGATTTTCCGTTGACCGGAAAATATTTTCCTTAACCATTTATTTTTCGTCATCCAAACATTGGAAATTCCGGAAAATATTTTTTTAGAAGTCATTTTCCGTGAAACAAACGGACCCTAAATTGAGCTTTAATTTCCTTGGCCGTCTGCTTCCCTGCCGAGGCCGCTTGCTACCATCGACATCCTATTGCTGATGCTAGATAAAATGAACCTGCACACCGGTGTCGCTTTGGGCGCACTAACCTTCCCATCAATCTTGTCGTCCTAGTGATAGATTTAGAGGAGCCAAGGAGCTTGCAAGTGAACATGTGGCTGCTGGCGCCAGCGACGGTGAGGGCAGTGATGGTTGCGTCGAGCTCCACCAAGCCGGCGATGAACCGGGCGGACGTGATTGGGTGCGCCTACATGAACTTACTGGCACAACACGGGTGAGCAATTTGCGTACTAGATTTGCCAATTTATGGGCGCGGCTTTGGCGGGCTAAGCGTCAAAGCTCTTGTTCCCAATCCAAAAAGGCCAAGGGGAAAACTAAACAAAGGGGTTTGCCTTTTGCCGTCAAAGCTCTTGTTACAGCATAATCGTATTGGAGGGACAAATCCCAAATTCCCAATTGCCATCATCATATTATGCTTTTCAATTGAAATATTTTGGACAATCTTACCCTCATTTTAGTCGCTATAATTAAATACGCTGGTGTAGACCTATCCTATTGATGAGTTTAAGGTCTTATTCAAAATTAAATTGAATGATTCATAGCACAAAGTTTACTAAGAGCTTTTTTTTTTTTTTTTTTTTTTTTTTTACGAAGGAAATAGCTCCGTTTTAGGAAATTTTTCGTAGTGCCAAACAAAGTCCTGATCAAATCTACCCTCTTCAGGCGAAGAAAAGAATGAGCAAAGCCTCCTCTCGGGTTCTCTTGCCCGATCATCTCAGCCTGCGTCTCTCTCTCCCCATCACATTTCAGCCAAAAAAGTCATATTTGAAGGACGAAGACGTATTTCGTAGGAAAAATATGATTATATTACTTATATTACTTGGTACATATATACATTAGGAGATGAGCATAAGTTAGGTGAATGATTGTTACATTGGAATTGAGAATCGACCGTTAAGGATTGATTCCAAAAAATTGAAACTCCGGTTCGGTTCCTAGATTATTCCATAGAACTGGTCGCACCAAACTTCGTGCACTCATCGCAACATTTTCTAGCAAGTAAAAGTAAAATAAAAAAACACAATTTTCCTATTCTTATTTTCAAGATTAGTAAAATGATTATGCTCATATTAAAAGTTGAGAGTCGAGATTATAAGAGATAGAAAGATGACTTAGATGAGGTAATTAGTTAATAAGTGTTGAGCTTTAAATTAGGAATTTTAAAATTTTTATTTTCTTAAAAATTTTCTAAACGTAAATTTCGGTCCGACTCGGATGGGTGGTGAATTCATCACTGTAACCGAGAATCGGATTATTATCCATCATTTTCAATTTCTAGTACGGTTTTGAAGTGTTCCCGATTCTTCTGCACATCTTTATACAATTATATAGTACGAGAAGGAAGTTAAGGAAAGAATAAAATCCGATTATAATTTCCTATTTTATCTCCGAATATCCTGACAGAATCAATTCAAATCAAGAATGAAATCAAATCTCAACAATAAAATCAATCTCGACGCTACTCTTTCGCTACTCGTCGACTCTTGTTTTGGGTTTTCTATATCTTTCGCGAGAGCGTGGGACGGGAGGATTTGTGGATTTTGGGTTCCTGAATCGGGATGGATCGTGTTGGTTGTGTGATTCGAGTCTGCGTGTGCGTGTGCGTGTGCGTGCGCTGAATGCTCGGTGGTTGTGGAGGTTCTTGAGGACTGACAGTGATGGACGACACTAACCGGAGGCCGCCGACGCCGCCGGGTGGTGTGGGGGATGGAGGCGCTGAGGCGGCGCTTGAGGGGGCCGAATGGAGGGCTCAGTTGCCGCCCGAATTGCGGGAAGGGATTGTGGACAATATGTGAGTGCCCTTCTTCTTTCTTCGCTTGGATTTCTTGATTTTTTCTGTTTCACGGGGAGAAGTGTTAAGTATATGCTAAAGGAAGTAATGGGTTTTGCAAATATGGTCGTGTTATTTGGTCGAGGTGCAACATGAATTCTGTGGAACCTTTCGCTGTAAATCTTTTTCTTGTTGCATTGTTTGGTTTAAGTAAGTCTCAATGTGGGTGAGTAAGAGTGCGTTTGGGAAGGCTTTTGGGAAACAAAGTCTTTAGGAAAATACAACTGTGTTTGATAAATTGTACTTTGAAACACTTTTGTGAATTTGGGGAATTATATTTATAAAGCATTTTTGTGGTAAAAAAAATTATCAAAAGAAAAATTATAAAAAAATTGACCGGCAAGAGGCAGCGGCTGCTGGCGACCTCTAGCAACTCCGGATCTAGGGCGGCGAGGCCCGGCGACCCTGGATCTGGGTTGTGGCGGTGTCCCGTGATCTCTGGCAACCCTCGGATCCGAGGGCGGCGAGGTCACGCGACGCTACCTTGACCTCCAGCGACCTAGATCCGGGGGCGGCAAGGTCACGCGACCCAAATCAGGGGTGGCAAGGTCCTCCCGCAACCCTGCCGCCCCAGATTTGGGTCTCGGCGACCCAGACCTCGCTGCGACCCACCCCTCAGCGTCGGTCGTGCCACCCCTCAGCGTCGGTCGTGCCACCCCCGATGACGGTCGTCTGGGCGACAGTTGCTGGCAACTGCCTGCCCTTCGTCGGCGACCAGTCGCGGAAGAAGAAGAAGCTTGCAGAAGAAGACAATGAATAGTAAGGGCGAAACCACACAAATGAAAAATCAATGAGGGTAATTTGGGAAGAAAATTTTTTTAGTCCCTCAAGCTCAGCATTTTCAATAAGCTGAAAGCACAAGGCAGCCCAACCCCCAACTTGCCTTGGGCTTTCAGCCCTGTGAAGCTGGCATTTGGGGTATGCAAACCCAAAAACAAATGCCAAACACACTTTTAACTCTTGTTACAGTGCTCATCGTAATTTGTATGCAATTCTTTCTTTTAAGTATATAGGTAGGGTCGCGTGGCTTTTTGGCAGGAAATTAGTTGCAGGATGATTTCCTGTTATGCTGGTAACTAAAGCTTACGTATCTGGAACCTGAGGATTTTTAAGCGTCTTATCGTTTGTGGGTTGTATTGTTTTCTATTAATCTCAAATTTATTGGTCCGTATAAGCCGTTACTGGAAGAGGTACGTGGGCCATCAGGTACTGATGGGGTGGTGGGGGTAAAGTCGTTGGTTCTTGCATATAAAGCTTTGCTTGGGAAATGGTTGTGTTGATTTAATGGGGAGAAAACTAGACCTGGAGGAGGGTACTTGGTTATGAAGATACAGAGTGGATGACTAAATCTAGTCGAGAAGCACATGGACTTGGGCTTTGGAAGCACATGAGGCAAGGATGGGCTGCTATCGAAAACAGACTTTCTGTTAGAGTGGGAAGTGGTAGTAACACAATTTTTGTGGGATGACATATGCTGTGTTGAGGCACTGCTTTCAAACACTTATTCCCAGATGTGTATGCACTAGCAAGAAACAATAGAGCTGGGGTGGCTGATTGTTGGAAGACTAACAATGTAGAAACAATGTGGGAGATTAATAACTTTTGTAGTGCTCAAGATTAGGAGCACAAAGCTTTCTGGATTTTTTTTGAGTTGTGATATCGAGCAATGTTAGATGTGAGGACGATAGACTACGGTGGAATTGGTCTAACTCTGAAACTTTTTCTGTCAAATCCCATTATTCTGATCTCCTTTCTACTCAGATGCTTTTACAACAGAGCTTACATTTTCCATGGACATCTATTTGGAAAGTCAAGGTCCCATTGAAGGTTTCGTTTTTCGCTTGGGAAGCTGCTTGGGGATGTGACGTCACTTTGGATAATGTTCAGAAGAGAGGAAAATAACGGCTAATAGGTGTTTTTTGTGCAAGACTGAAGAAGAGAGTATGAATCTCTCAGTTTTGCATTGTACCTGGACCAGAAAGATTTGGGCTGCAATTTGTGCCATATTAGGAGTGAACAGTGTGACATGAACTTTGGGATTGGAGAGGAGGGACTTACAGTTTCTGTGTTGGAAAGAAACAGATTACTAAGATGATTTTTCTCCTTTTTTTTTGCTCATTTGGAGAGAGAGGAACAAAAGGGCATTTCAAGGAGTTGAATCCTTGTAGGATTCTTTTAGGGATAATTCGTTGTACACTCTTCACTATTGGTAGCAGGAAAGTCCAATTTCATACCTCTAGTTTGTTGGAATTGTTAAAAACAGTCTTTTGTCCATAATTTTGTTTAAGGGCAGGTTCTACCTAAAACTATTCTGTTAGGGATGGTACCCCAGTGGTACCTTGTTAATGAAATCTTATTTATCATAGAAGGAAAAAAAAAAATTATTGGCGAGAAATTTATTGGCTCAAGTGCAAATCTCTTTTGATATGCAGAATGGATACTTTGAAGACACATCTTCCTGTTTCTGGTCCAGAGGATTTGCAAGAACTCAAGAAAATTGCCATGAGGTTTGAGGAAAAAATTTACACTGCTGCAACAAGCCAGGTATTATATAACGCGCATGCCTTTTTAATTATTTGGTATCAAGTATTTATGTAGATAGAGGATACATAAACAAACTGGATAGGGTTGTGCTTAAAATGAAGAGATGCGTTATTTTATCCGCATAATCTGTTGAGACTTTGTATCATTCGTGCATCTATACAGTAACTGAAAATGTTTAAATATGTACATTTAGCTTGGCACAAGTGAAATTAGGTTGGCTCAATGCTGTAATATTGTGCTAAGGTTTAATAACTGCTCCATTTTCTTTCTAATTTGATTTAGTTATGAAGTGATTTTTAGTGACTTCTGCTTCCTCTCCCTTTTAGTCCGATTATTTAGGGAAGATATCTCCGAAGATGCTGACGATGGAGACCAAGTCTCAGAGTACCTTACCTAATGCTTTGCCATCTAACTCTGCTGGGAGTAGCAGCAAGGACTCGGGTACAACTTAACTTCCTGTTATTTGATACCATTGATGTAGGAGTTAGAATATCTGTTTTGTTATCCCTTATATAGTATATTTTCATTTATGTATTAATACTATTTTTTGTTTTACGTTGTTTTTGGGGGTCATTACAGCAGGAGTCTTAAAACTTTTTATGACAGAGGCACTTGAATCCTAAAACTTTTATTTTGTGCTCTTAAGCCCTAAGACTTGTGACAGTCATGTACTTTAGCTCTTCTGCTGGCTATGTTGGCCCCATTAGGTTTAGTGGATAGAAAACTAGGTGGCATTTTTTTTTATATTAACGGCCACTTAGGATGAAAAGACAATTAAAAAAAGCCATATAGCACCTACTGTCCAACTTAAAATAGACAGATTTAATGGAACCACTCAACTGCATCGACATTGCAAGTTTAATGCTTAAATGCACAAAATGAAAGTATAAGACTTAAGCGCATTAGCGTAATAAATTTTAGGACCGTGCTGCTTACGAGTTTTTGTTGTAGTAGCCTGAATTTAATTTCTTTTTTCCAATCTTGCTCATTTGCAACCTCAAATGCACATTTATACTTTGCGTAGCGGCACATTTGAATTTCTCTTTTACATTTTTAATATATTGATTAAAGAACTAAAGGATCTCAGTTTGTTTCATCAGTAG
The DNA here is from genome assembly GCA_016097545.1 of Eucalyptus victrix. Taxonomy (NCBI): domain Eukaryota; kingdom Viridiplantae; phylum Streptophyta; class Magnoliopsida; order Myrtales; family Myrtaceae; genus Eucalyptus; species Eucalyptus victrix. The sequence goes on from CM027844.1 coordinate 24,822,115, forward strand.
AATTAGATTTCCATTTGAGAAGAGCTAGGTTTTCAAAAAGTGGCAGCAAGACTGAAGTCTTACTAGAAAGGGCCAAATGCTTGCATCTTTTGCAACTTCCTCCCACTTTTTTTGCCTCAAATTTCATCTTTCCTGTTTGTTAAAGTGACTTTCCTATGGTGTCAGAAGACGCATGCTTGAAAAGACGATTCACCATTCTCCTTTATCTATTTATTTAAATATATATAAATTTTGTAGATTTCTAGATCAATTCAAGTACATGGACTTCACAAAGATTTTTATTCGATATTTGTTGAAAAGAAAATGAGTGGTCATTGTTTGCGTGTGTTCGCTTGTCCATTATCCATCCAGTATCCTTTGCTCAGAAATTTTCAAGTTAGAATACATAGTGCTCTAAAGGTCATACTCGTGGCGCATCTATCTCTCATTCCTTGTCTCTTTATGCTATTTGCAGTTAATGCTGCTACGCATGAATTGGTCAGTTTCTTGATTGACTAACTTAACTTGTATATATCGTATGTCATCTCAAGATATGCTGTCACAAATTCAAAGTCAGAGCCAACCAATTCCTAATTCCTTAGCTGAGAATCAGCCTCAAGCACATCAACAGTTATTGGTTCAGAATGTTCAGAATAATGTTCAATCTGGAGGTCAGGCTGCTGCCAGTCTATTGTCTACATTGCCATCTGTCTCTGGCTTGAAACAATCTTCCCTCCCTAGTACTATCGGACAAAACAACAACATGCAAAATATGGCAAGTTTTTCTCAGAACTTGCTCGCAAACTCAATGGGCCAAGGTCTCAATAATAACATGGTTGTAAATTCTGAGAGGGTAATTCAAGCTATGCAAAGGATGGCTTCCCAAAAGCAACAACAACAGTCTCAGAATCCACAGCAGTATCTTCACCAGCAGCAGCTTATGAAGCAGAAGCTTCAGCCAGGAAACATCCTGCACTCGCTTGTGTCATCTCGATTCCAACAACAGCAGCAGCTACAGCAGCAACAGAATTTGCTACAACCAACTAAGCTGCAGGCTCCTCAGCAGTCTGTCCTTCAAACATCTTCTGTCATGCAGTCGCATTCAATGCAACTGACCCCTCTAGCTGGTCTCCAACAAAATCAACAGTCTTCAGTTCCACAGTCAACACAGTCCATGCTTCAGCAACATCAAGGTCTGCGGCAGCAGCAGCCTCAGCAGGCTGTTCATCAACAGCAAGCATCTTTGTTGCAGCAGCCAATGACTCCACAGCAGCACCAGCAGCATCAGCTTTCAAGTCAACAGCTGATGCAGCAGAACCAGTTGGCCGGTCAACAAAATAACCTGGGTGATATGCAGCAGCAGCAGAGATTACTTAACCAGCAAAATAATCTGCAAAACCTCCAGCGGCAGCAGCTGCTGATGCGGCAGCAGCTGCTGATGCTGCAGCAAAACAGCCTCACAAATATTCATCCTCAGCAAATGGCACCTCAAATTAATGTTTCTGGGTTGAATCAGAACTGGCCATTGGTTGCGTCTCAATCTGGTAACTTTAGCATGCAGGCTGGTCAGCACCCAGTTTATGGGCTCCAACAGTCCATAGTTCCTTTACAGCAACAAATACAAGGTGGCACATCAAATTTGCTAGCCTCTCAAGGACAACAATCACAAGCTCAGCCAATGCAGCAACAGTTGATGTCACAGATTCAACAGCAACCTGCACAATTGCAGCAGCAAGTGGGCCTGCAACAGCAGGCCAATATATTGCAGCAGCGGGTTATGCATCAGAGACTTCAAGCATCGGGATCATTGGTTCAACAGCAGAATGTGATTGATCAACTAAAGCAGTTGTGCCTATCACACAGATCCCTTCCAGAGACATCGACAAGTAAGTCTCTCTGGTTATTGTCCTAGTTTTGTTTCTTTCTTGCCATGTTCCCTGGCAAACCAAATATTCTTAGATCTTAAAATATAGATGAAGAGTTATTCTTCTACTTTTGTAGCATCTATTGATAGCTCTGCCCAGGCAGGGCATTCGACCGAGGGTGACTGGCAAGAGGAGGCTTACCAAAAGGTTTTGTGCCACAGTTTTGTTTATGATTGAATTTTATGGAATGCATGTATTATGCGGGATACTTTTCATTTTTGTCTACGGGTTTTACTAGTTTGTTGGTGACTGATCTTTGTCGTTATATGGTTTGGTAGATTATAAAAGTACAAAAGCACAGATGAGATTATTCATTCACAGTTCTATAAGGTCAAGCCAGGGAAAGGAATTCATTCACATGAGATTTTGGTTTGGAAATTGACTTGAAAGCAAATATAGCTGCAAGACAGAATTGGGTATTCGGCAACGAGCTGTTGATAGGGTAATCTTATATCCAAAGTATCAGATAATGGGCAAGTTGCATAATGAACTAAAATTGGGGGATAGTAGTATAGCCTTGTGCAGTAACTGGAATGACAATAACAACTGCTGAACAGGAGCCAATTCCATTGCTAGAAGTTTTAGAACATCATGCATTATGGTCACCAAACTTTTTCTCAGAGAAATTTGAAAGCCCTTAAAGCCCTTGAGTGGAATTTGTTTAGCCAATTCTTTACATAGAGTAGTATGGACAGGTTCTTTTGGTTTCTAAACCTAGGAATCCCTTCACCAAAGGTTAATTTCTAATTATGTAGTGACTCCAGGCCAGTCAGCATTAACATGTATCTAACAATTCTTGTTATGAAAAACTGCAATGTCTAGCCAAGCTTATATTTTTTTGAGGATCAGGTATCGATAATGATGCTATTAATCTGTAAGTTGAGCATGAGAAGCTGCCAAAGAGTGCTTTTGATGAGCTTTTCCGTTTTTTGCATGACATTATGAAGAGGGAAAAAGAGTAGTTTTGTGCAATGGAAAGGGAAGTCATTTAACTATTGAATCGTGTTTACTTAAGAATGTTTCTGCATTGTGTTAAGAGAGCTTTTTTTTTTCCCATCATTTTATCAAGGAGTAGTAAAAGATTAAATCGTAGATATGTCTTAAATTGGAAAAGAAACTACCATAATCTTGTCTGTGTCAGTTAAATTCCATTACCAGTTTTACTTGCTTTTTTTAATGTTATATCCAGGTTGTAGTTGGCGTCCTGATGAAACAGCAGCTTATGCAAGTTGCTAATCTTTTTATTCTTCGTACTTGGCTTCTTGTATAAATGGTACTGATGCGGTCTAGTCTTATATAAGAGTTGAGATTTATTTAGATATCCACGTGAGTACTAACATGTGACTATCTGTTTCCGGTAATCTGAAAATGGTGAAGTCATTTTGTCCTCTCCTTCAGTCTTCTTCCTGCTCCTTAATTATAGTTGAAAATTTATAGATCGTATGATAATTAGCCATGTGGAAATACTGTCATTGGAACTTCCTTTCAGTTTTCTGCTGGTAATGTGTGTGTCTCTAGTTATTTTTCTCAATAAAGTATTGAAAGATATACATTATTTGATTCGTAGAATAAATTGACCCAGGAGGAGTTTGGATTGATGAATATGCTACTTATTTTTGTTGCAGATTAAATCCATGAAGGAAGTATATTTAACTGAATTGAATGAGATGCACCAGAAAATCTCTATGAAGTTACAGCAGGTACGTAAAGAAAGTCTGTTGAGTTCTGATTAAGCACTATTGAGAAAGTTATTGCTTGCGCTATTGAGAAAGTCATTGCTTAATTTTGATTATTTTCTAATGATGTTGCATGGAGTAAACATGTCTTAACAAAGGCAGCCTATATAATTGATTTCTAAATCTATCATCCCGTTCGATGTCTTTCTTATCATGTGTTATTTTACATTGCCAACACGAGTCTCTTCCACAACTGCCAAAGTCAGACCAGCTTGAAAAATTGAAAGCTTTCAAAGGGACTATTTTGCAAATTATCAAAGCTGATATAGTGCCTACTTTCAAGGAGAAGCTGGTTCATTATGAGAAACAGCTAATAAACTTTATAAACGCAAGTAGGCCCAGGAAAGTAGCTATGCAGCAAGGGCAACTTCCCCCTCCTCATATGCACTCAATGCAGCAGTAGCAACATCAAACTACTCAAGTGCAGTCACGAGAATCAAATGAACCCTCAATTACAATCAATGAATTTACAAGGTTCTGTAGCATCAATGCAGCAGAACAATATGGGAAATTTGAATCATTATTCTATGTCGTTGTCTGGGGTTTCAAATGCACAGCAAACCATGATTAATTCACTACAGCCGAATTCCAATATGGACTCTGGAACAGTTAATGCCTTGAGTACTCTGCAGGTGGTTGGTATGGGATCTATGCAGCAGAGTCCTGTTGCTCCACAACAGGTGAACATGAGCACCATGCAGCAACAGGGTGGGGTATACATGTTACAATCAAATGTCAACAAACATCAGTCTGATTCCAGTATGCTTCAATATCAGCATCTCAAACAGCAACAGGAACAACAGATGCTACCGACACAGCAGCTTAAGCAACAATATAAGCAACGTCAAATGCAGCAGCAACTCAAACAACAGCTTCTGCGGCAGCAGCTACAGCAGGATAAGCAGCAGCTTCCTTCGCAACTGCAGACTCATCAAAGGCGTTCCAACATCCGACTCCGGAATGCAGCTTGGGCTCTGCTGTTATTATTAGTTGTCATCTACTATATTAAAGTTTTTCTTCTCTCCTAGTGTAGAAATTGATAGAAGACAAAAGAGGAGAGCATACATACTGATTAATGTTTGCCACTCCTCGCACTTTTATTATTAGTTAAATAAGACTTAGGGTCGAATATTCTGTTTCAGAAATCTATTTTTGGCCATTGCAAGGGTGTTTGATAACATTTATGTTAACATGAACAATTTTTATTCAGATATAATTATCCAAATAAGGGCTTGAAGTATTTTCATTTTCTTAAATAAGGCTTTGAAGTGGGCATTGATTTAAATAAAGGTAGGAAATGCCATGAATTTCTTAAATAAGAGTTTGAAGTGAACTTTATTTTAAATAAGGGCTTAAAATGCATTTATCTGTTTCAAATAAGGGCTTGAATTTACTAAATGTGAAGGGTAATTTCGTCTTTTTAAACTTTTAAAAAAAAGGGATAATACCCTAAAAAAACCCAAAACTTGTACACATGTGACAAATTTACCCCAAACTATTTTTTTGACCACCAAAAACCCCAAACGGGTATACTTTTGACAAATTTATCCCAAACCGGTACACTTGTGACAAATTTACCCTATGTTAGTTTTTGTTAAATTTTATTTTCAAATTATTAAGTTAAATGACACGTGACAGTTAACTAGTATATCAATTTAGGATTTTACGTTCCGTTTGTCACAGTTTACAATTTTTATGATTTTTTTGTGGTAATAATCCAATTTAGCATAGGATATATTTGTCACAAATTTGCCGGTTTAGGGTTTTTTGCAGTCGAATAAATTAGTTTGGGGTAAATTTGTCATAAATGTACCAGTTTAGGGTTTTTTATAATCAGTCGAGGTAAATTTATCACAAGTTTACCAGTTTGGTGTTTTTCATGGTCAAAAAAATAGTTTGGGGTAAATTTGTCACAAGTATACCAGTTTGGGGTTTTTTAAGGTATTATCCCTAAAAAAAAATTTCGTTCTTTTGTTTTATTTTTTCCTTTTCAAAAAAACTAAAAAACTAAAAAACTAAAAAAGAAAACACAAGCGAGAGGGCTTGCTCTAGGCCCTCGCTAAAGGTGGGAGAGGGTGGTGACTCTCTCGCGTATTTGGGCTAGGCTCGCCTACTTTTGCACAAGCTTGACAGTCCTCGCCTAGCTCCACTAGCGACCCTCATCAAGATTTGGGAGAGGGTCGTCACCCTCTCTCGCCTCTAGTGAGGGCCTGTCGACCTTCGCCTTTGGTCGGGTAGGGTTGCCGACCTTTCCTTAGGAGCCAATGACCCTACTAGCCTTTGTTGCCATCCCATCGGCGATGGGGCGATGGCCTCCCAACCGTGTATTCTTTTTTTCTTTTTTTTTTTTTTTTAAAATAATTTTTATAATTTATATTATAATTAATTTAATTTAAATTGTGTTTGGATGAACATCCCCGATTGGTTGGAATTTTTTGTTAGCCGACGATGCTAAGCCCTTATTTGAAATGGTTATAACCACTTCAGACCCTTATTTGAAACATAATCCATTTGGAGTTTTTATTTGAAAAAAATGAGGATGCTTTGTGCTCTTATTTGGAATTTTCTTTTTTCTATTTTTATTCCTTAGATTAGTTTTTGAGTAGAAGAATATGTTTGGTAATTTCACAAAACTTTTATTTTCAAAATAGAAAAAGAAAAAGGTAATGTGTTTGGTATGACTATGAAGAAATGTATTTTCATTTAATTATCAAAATGGTAGTGGAGACTTAACATTTCATGTTTGGATAAAATTAGACTTTTGTAATGATTTAATTGATTAAAATATTCTAAGATAGCCTAAGAAAATCCAATGAAATACTTAGTCAAAGATGCATAACTGAAAATGGCAGCAAGAGTCCCATTAGTTTATAACTCACAATATGATGATGTTAATAGTAAATTTTTATGCATTAAAATAAACAAGTGCATAAACCTTTTGAGTTTTTTTAGCTATAAGAAGAAAAACAAATGTTGCTTGGAGTCACCACCATGCTTTTGTGACCTATCATTGTCTCTAAAGAAAACGGCATTCAAAAATTCATATTGTAAAGCCCTCAAAGTTTATTCAATTTTAAATCTAATTTTCATCAAAAGAATTTCACTTTTTTTTTTTTTATGCTCAACTAATTCTAAACTGAAAGTAACACTAAAATTCTAAGAATGTTTTCAAGCTATTAGTCATGAGTTTATCGCGGTAAATTTCTCTACTTGAATAGAAAAAAAGGGGGAGAAGTGTTAAAAAAGTCCTAAACCTATTAGTCATGAGTCTATTGCAGTAAATTTCTATACTTGAATAGAAAAGAAGGGGGAGAAGTGTTAAAAAAAGTCCTAAACCTTTTGTATTTGTACCAGTTTAGTTTTAAATATTTTTTGTGCCAATTTAGTTCTAAATCGTTTTACTTTGTGCTGATTTAGTTCTTTCAGCTAATTTTGGTTGGATTTTGTGATTGGGTGCCAGCCGGCGAACGCAGCGCGATTCGGCATCGACGTTGATAACTTTTAATAATATTTGAAAATTTTTGAATTTTTGAATTTTTGAATTTTTTTTTTTATTTTTTTCTTCTCTCCTCTTTCCTCCAACCGAGCCTTGCTAATCACCTCGCCAGTGCGTTGGACGGCGAGGCTCGCCCTCGCCAAATCTATTGAGGGTCGAGCCTCGCCCATGGCCTCGCGGCCTGGGCAACGTTGGCGAGGCTCGCCCTCGATAGCCCAATGAGAGGCCACCCTCAAGGCTTGGGCAGCCTTGAGCTGGCCTCGCGCTGGGCTAGCGAAGGTCAAGCCTCGTCGGATCTGGGGGGAGGCCGCTCTTGAGGCCTAGGCAACCTTAAGTTGGCCTTGCGTTGGGCGGGATAAGGTTGAGCCTTGCCCATGGTCGGCGAGGCTTGACCTCCTTAAATCATGGCTTGGGCGGCGCCAACAAGGTCAAGCCTTGCCGCCCAGTGCAAGTTCGCGCTTGTGGCCATTGGCAAGGTGGCCAATGAGGCTTGCCAGTGGTTGATGAGGTTCAACGAGGTCGACCTCGTCGGTTGTCCCCTTTGGCTAGCCGTCAAGGTCCGGCAACCAGATGGAGGAAAAGGAAAAATAAATAAATAAATAAAAATTCAAAAATTCAAAAACATTAAAATATTATTAAAAGTTGTCCATCCATGTCAGCACCAATCGGGTCACGTTAGCCGGTTGGCGTCCAGTCAGTAAAATCTAGCCAAAATTGTCAGGAAATGATTGAATTGGCATAAAGTAAAAAAGGTTTAAGACTAAATTGGCACCAAAAAAAGGTTTAGGATTAAATTGATACAAATACAAAAGGTTTATGACTTTTTTAACACTTCTCCCGAAAAGAAGGGGCAGGCAAAGCCCCGAGGGCTGCATAAGAGTATCAAATGTCGTTGTGTTACGAATGTTCTAAGAGATCTCATGGTTGGTTTAGTGCCTAGTAACTTCAGCTACAACTTTCACATGTCTTTATTATTGTATGAACAGTTCATTTCTGATGGAGGATGGATGTTTTCAAGTGATAATTTGAGATTTGAGATTCCAATTGCATCTACTTTGTTATTTCCAATGTTAATCGGGTGCTTGGTAAATCCAATTGCATGAACTCTTTTGGTTCATGCAGGGAGTTCCCAACAAATGCATTCCAGTGGGTAGAAGTACACTCCAAGTGTCTAAACTTGATATAGAGGGAGACTTAAGTACCAAAATTAGAGCAAAGTGGATGTGCCAATCTAGCTCAAATCTGACTAAAATGCTGACGTGGCGTTTTTTGATAAAATAAGTGCAAAACGGCGTCGTTTTGCACGCTGATATGGCTAGACAATACTAAAACAACATCATTTTGGTATTGACGTGGTAAAAAATTAATAAAATTAAAATTAAAACTAAATTTATTTAAAATATTTAAAAATAAAATACAAATATTAAAAAATTTAAAAATTTTAAAAAAAGGGGGGCGGAGGACCGAGCCCTCACCGCCGCCGCCCCTACCACGCCCGAGAAGGGCCAGTGACAAAGGAGGGAGGGTTGGCCATGGTTGCTAGGTTCTTGCAGCGGTGGGGAGACGGTGGCGACGGCGAGGGCTCAGCCCTTAGTCGCCTCCCATCCCTTTTATTATTATTATTATTTATTTATTTATATTTTAATATTTGTATTTTTATTTTAAAATGTTTTAAATAAATTTAGTTTCAAATTTAATTTAATTAATTTTTATATTAATTTTTTATCACGTCACCATAAAAACAACATTATTTTTGCATTGTCTAGTCATGTTAGCATGTAAAACAACACTGTTTTTTTTTTTTTTGATGATCTAGGGAACCCGCGCATCGTACCAACACGAATAGCCTTGGTAGGCCGGGGTGACGGGGGTAAACCTTGTGGCCCCATGGAAGGACCCACCACCCCGTGGAACGGGTAAGACGCCAAGCGTCTCCGCAGAGAGTCAAACCATCTCTCTCCTAGAAGGGGTTAGTGGGTCCCCCCACGGTGGGGCAGTGGTTGTAAAATGACACTGTTTTGCACTTATTTTGCTGGAAAATTGCTATGTTAACATTTTAGCCGTATTTTTGCTAAATTGGTACTTAAGTGATTTATTTTGCTTTGATGTTGGCACTTAAGTATCACTTTCCTAACTTTTGGCACTTAATCCTTTCATGTCAAGTTTTGCACCTGGGTATCCGTCACTCCATTCCAGTGTAAGGATGGACCCATGTATGACTCAAAGCTTGAAAGTCCAACGAGATTGAACGACAGTTTCAGTGGGTATTATGGCATAAAGAAGTTTTAGAGTTGTCATGTCCAGATAGATCTAGATCTTCTTGTTGCACAAGCACGCAGGATTCCTTTTCTTATTTGTCTTTCTCCAGGGGAAGAAGTATCAAGGACGCTTTAAAGTTTTAAATTAACCAAGAAGTCCTTTTTGATTTTCCCCCACCATAAGAATATATCATTCTAGATATTATTGTTTATGTTTTCAAAGTTATGCAGTTCAATGTTTATTCAATAGCTATGTGATTAGAAATTGACTTCTGCTTCTCTCTCTCTCTCTCTTTTCCCCCCTTTTGTAGGGTTTTAAATTTGACTTTTATTTAGCGTGAATACCTATAATCTTTTCAAGCATATGAACATTATGCTTTTATTGTCATTATAGAAATTCTTTTCAATTTCAAAATTCAGAACGGAAGGCTATCACAAAAAATACTTTGCAAGAAATAAAAAAGAATAATCGGTTTCAGGGTGGGAATTCTTGAGTGGTCCAATTTCTGCCCCAGAACCGGGAACAGACCACCTGGTTTTGGAATCGGGTGGTCTAGTGAAATTAGTCGCATATGAAGAGCGAGCATGAGGTTTGAGTTGCTGTGTGCCTGCGTGAGTGACTGCAATGGGAGATCGATTAGGAATTTTTAGTGAACAATTACTTCTTAAGAAAATGGCTACAAACTTTCCCCAAAAACAACACAGCCACAACCTAAAAACCCTTGGAAGGAAGGGATACAGCGGGACCTGTATGTATTCAAGAGAAAATAGGAATAAAAAACTGAATGAAAGCTGAATTTGTTCAAGAAAATAGAAAGAAAACTCCATAGCAGACCTAGACCGACTTCTCACCCCAAGTTGACCGGTTCGAAAACTCGAAGCTCAAAACTACGAGCACAGATCAAAGATGATATTCACTCCGCACTCAGCAATCATCAGGAGAGCAGATTATGCAGCTAACCGCAAAGGATCGGGCCGTACCTTGACCTTCAGTCCGTTCACGAGATGAAGCAAATGGAAGCGAGAAGAGAGATCTCTCTATCAGCTAAAAGCTTTTCTAGCACTTTCTGACTACTTTTTGATGGAATTTTACAGACTTTTTAAAAATTAATTTAAAATAATAGTTCCAATCCAAGTGGGCAGTTCCACTCGTAGAACCGGGAACCGGACCAATGTCCCCAAGAACTGTCCAAAATTGGCTGATCTAATATGGTTCCAGCGGTTCCATTTGCTCAACCCTAAAAAATACCCCAATTAAATTGTACCCCTATGCATTATGATAAGATTGGATTGAAGAATTTCTATTATAATTGGTATTTGATAATTTTTTCATATTGGGATATGACAACTATGTAAAGAACATTAACCATCAGCTACATCTCAAGCATGCGCTTTGCATGTGTTGAAAGGATTAAGAAGATCCAATGAAAAATCATTTGAGTGATCGTTTTATTTTTATCTAAAAAAAGATGTACCAAGACTTTTTATTTTCCAAGAGTGAAGAGAGAAGTGAGTTACATGAGCAATGAAAAATTCCTTTTTTTTTTGGAAGAACATAGAGAACAACAAATACACAAACGAACCTTAGAGGGTTCCTCCAAAACAAAAACAAAAAACAAATACACAAACAAATCTTAGAAGACCTAGGAGCTCTGATCAGCAACCATAGAGTTCAGATCAACATGAAGGGAGGGACGTGAGCTTGACCGGCATTAGATCTTGGCTGGTCAATGTTAGGTCTGGGATGAACGAGAACATGCGATGCCGGATGACACCAAATTTGAGCTAGATGGGGATTAGGCAGCGTTGGATCTAAGCTAACGATGCTCGCCTATGTCAGATCTAGACTCAACAAGCTGGGTGACTCCAGATTGGGCTGAACGACACTCACCAATGTCAGATCTAAACTTGTAATGACTAAATTTTTATTTTTATTTTTATTTTTATTATGGCTTTGATACCATATTGAAATTGATATAGAACAAAAGAAGAGGGTGTACAAATTGATTAGTGTTTGCCGCTCCTCACACTTCAATATTAATTAAATAACACTTAATCACCATAACAATCTTCTCAATATTAATGATCATAATAATCCTCTCACACTTTCACACTTTAACACGTAGTTTATGTTACTTTCAAAATATTTTTAGTCGAATATGGCGCAGACGGTGGATTTGCTGCTCAACTTGCATCACATAAATTCTGGGTGCATGAATAAATGGATTATGAAATGGATAAGAACGTATGTTTTTCATGTAATCTCCGTAAATAAATTTCAAGAAATCACGTAGAAAGTAAAAATTCGGAAAAAAAATGAATAACAAAATAAACAGAGAGACCTGCGCAAGGCACCTGATTTTCTGTGAGTACCGGGAGATCCTAATTGCAGTGTTCATGTTTGCTTTGCGTGGACAAGTGCAACGCAGCAAGATCAGTTTTAAGATAGGTCGATTTTCAATTTGTGGAATTTAAAAGTTGCTCACCTGGTTTTGAAATAGGACTGACCAATCCAATTTGGTTCCCAAATGGATTTAGAAATTGATGGTGATATCTTTTTTCTTCCCTATTCCTTGCAAGACTACAAGTATTGTTGTATAGTCTAAACTCTCAATTTTTAGCATTTTGGATCTTTAATAAATTAAAATCCCGATGGAAAGATGCTAAAGGTGTGATAAAATATGATTAAATATTATCGATCTACTACTAAGAAAAAAGTATCGGTTCGGTTCGGGTGATTTGGTCCAAATCATCGATTCCAAATTCCTGAGCTGGCTGGTTTAGTTCGGTTCCAATGCTCACCCTTATTTTATGTACTGGATTTGGCAATTTGCGGGTGCGATTTAGGTGGGTTGGGTGTTCAAGCTCCTATTCCTAGTGTAGAAAGCTGACGAAGAGAAGGCTTGCAAAGAAAGGAAAAGGAAAAAAAAAAAAAAACATATTTCATTCGTTAGAACGAGCATGCTTACGAAGATTTATTTTACCGATGAGTTTAGTGTATTAATTGAAAAATTAAATTGGACATTTTGGGACCTTCTTGGGGAAAAAAAGATCCATTTGAGCCCTTTTTTTTTTCTTTTTCTAAAAGAAACTATTTCACTTCAACCCGATCCAGGCCCGTGACCCGGCCCGGCCCGTTTTAGGACGAGAAGGGGACGCGACGAAAACGAAGAGACGAGAAGAGGCCAACTGAATGACGGCGTCTTCTTCAAGCTGCTTCTCCGTAGTCCTTCTTCCTCCTCTTTTCTTTTCGCTTAGCTTTTATGAATCGACGACCTCCTCAGTTGAAGAAGATAAGGGACCGCGATAAACAAGCTGCTCGATGGGGGTTTGCAAGCGCCCGACGGCCCGTTACGGGCGTTCCAATCTCCGGTATTGTTCTCGATTCTCTGCTTCGGAATACGGGAGATGTTGATCTCGATCGTTTTTTGGCTATTTCAATCCGATCTTTCTTCCTCTTGATTTGAGCTCTGGCCTGGTTTTTCCTCCGTTGATGGAATGACTTCATGTGTAGTTGTTCAGCTCTCTAGGTGTCTTCAAAGCTGGTTTTCTGTTTCGATTGTTTGTTCCTCTAGGTGTAGGGCAGAGTTGTGGTGAGGTTTTCCTGATTGATTTGAGGTTTGATCATAGCTTTTTGCTTGGAGATGCGATCTGCTTTCTCGTCCTGATGCTTGTCCTTCCTCCGCAAAATTGGGTTTTCGCTGATCTGCACTCTCGAAGAAGGCTGTGTTAAGGGAATGGTTTGGCCTTGGCTTTGCATGTGATAGCAACTCAGTTCGTATGACTCTGTTCATGGTGTAGTCTATGAAACTGTATCGTGAATTCAGATTTTCATTTTCTCCTGTTGCTTGCGTCGTTCATAGCCATTTATTTTTGTCTAGTTTCCATATGTCTGATCATTTGCTGAAGCCATGATGATTAACCAGCAGGCATGTGATTTACCAACATTACCTAGAGTTTTGTTGTCTGAGATGAAATATGCAGTGTTTACTTATTGATTGGCGTGATAGATTTTAGCTCTATGACTGGACCTGCAGTTTTTTGCAATTATAGCACAACACATGGGTTTGTATATTTATCTATTGATTGGCGCTATGGGGTCCGGTAGCCTAGATATGGGAGAAGTTTGGAGTTCATGAGGGATCTTTCGTGAATTCAGATTTTCATTTTCTCCTGTTGCTTGCGTCGTTCATAGCCATTTAATTTTGTCTAGTTTCCATATGTCTGATCATTTGCTGAAGCCATGATGATTAACCAGCAGGCATGTGATTTACCAACATTACCTAGAGTTTTGTTGTCTGAGATGAAATATGCAGTGTTTACTTATTGATTGGCGTGATAGATTTTAGCTCTATGACTGGACCTGCAGTTTTTTGCAATTATAGCACAACACATGGGTTTGTATATTTATCTATTGATTGGCGCTATGGGGTCTGGTAGCCTAGATATGGGAGAAGTTTGGAGTTCATGAGGGATCTTTCGTGAATTCAGATTTTCATTTTCTCCTGTTGCTTGCGTCGTTCATAGCCATTTAATTTTGTCTAGTTTCCATATGTCTGATCATTTGCTGAAGCCATGATGATTAACCATCAGGCATGTGATTTACCAACATTACCTAGAGTTTTGTTGTCTGAGATGAAATATGCAGTGTTTACTTATTGATTGGCGTGATAGATTTTAGCTCTATGACTGGACCTGCAGTTTTTTGCAATTATAGCACAACACATGGTTTGTATATTCATCTATTGATTGGTGCTATGGGGTCCGGTAGCCTAGATATGGGAGAAGTTTGGAGTTCATGAGGGATCTTTGCTTAGGAGCCATTTCCCAGGGTTTAGTATGTTAAAGGAAGTAATGGTTTTGCAATATGGTCCTGTTATTTGGTCGAGGCGCAACATGAATTCTGAAGCATCTTTTGCTGTAAATTCTTTTTGGTTGGATAGTTTAGGTTAGGTTTAGTATGTCTCAATGTGGGATTTAGCAGGTATGTAGGCGGGCAACTCTAGTTATTGTAATTTGAATGTAATTCTTTGTTAAGTGTGGAGGTAAGGTTTGGCAGGAAATCAGTTACAGTATGATTTCCTGTTATGCTGGTAACAAAAAATTTATGTATCCGGAACCTGAGGTTTTTTGTGCATCGTATTGCTTGTAGGTTGTATTTTTTCTATTAATCTCAAATTTATTGGTCCGTATCAGCTGTTTCCGGAAGAGGTACGTGGGCGATGAGGTGCTAATGGCCTACGGTGACTGGCGAGAGGAGGCTTACCAAAAGGTTTTGTGCCACTGTTTTGTTTTATTCATTGAATTTTATGGAATGTGTGTATGATGTGTGATACTTGTCATATTTTTTCTACGGGTTTTAATAGTTTGTTGGTGACTGACCTTTCTTGCTAGACTTTACTTATATGGTTTAGTAGGATACAAAAGTACAAAAGCACAGATGAGAGTATTAGTAGTTTTAAAGGTCAAGCCAGGAAAATGAATTCATTCACATGAGATATTGGTTTGGAAATTGACTTGATAGCAAATATAGCTGTGAGACAGAAATGGGTATTCGGCAACAAACTGTTGATAGCATAATCTTTTGCCCAAAGTATCAGAACGTGGGGAATTTGCATAAGGAACTATAATTTGGGGATAGTAATATGGCCTCGTGCACTAACCAGTATGACAATAAGAACTGCTCAACCGGAGTCAATTCCCTTGCTAGAATTTGTAGAACATCATACATTTTGGTGACAGGAATTTTTCTCAGAGAAATTTGAAAGCCTTGAGTGAAATTTGGTTAGCCAATTTTTTACATAGTGTAGTATGGACAGGTGCTTATGGTTTGTAAACCTAGGAATTCCTCCACCAAAGGTGAATTTCTAATTATGTAGTGACTCCAGGCCAGTCGCATTAATAACAATTCTTGTTATGAAAAACTGCAATGTCTAGCCAAGCTTATATATTGTGAGGATCAGGTATCGATAATGCTGCTATTAATCTGTAAGTTAAGCATGAGAAGCTGCCAAAGAGTGCTTTCTGATCAACATTCCCCTTTTTCTCACGACATTATGAAGAGGGAAAAAAGAGTAGTTTTGTGCAATGGAAAGAGTAGTCATTTAACTACCGAATTGTGTTTACTTAAGAATGTTTCTGCATTGTGTTAAGATTGCTGTTTTTCCTTTATCAAGGAGCAATAAAAGATAAAACCATTGATGTCTTAATGTAGAAAAGAAATTACATAATTTTGTCTGTGTCTGTTAATTTCCTTTTCCAGTTTTACTTGCTTTTTTTAATGTTATGTGGTGGTTGGCATTCTGATGGAAACAGTAGCTTTATGCAACTTGCTAATCTTTTTTATTCTTCATACTTGGCTTATGTATAAACGACACCGATGCAGTCTAGTCTTATATAAGAGTTGGGCTTTATTTATATATTTAATGTGAGTACTAACATGTGATTTTCTGTTTCTGGTAATCTGAAAATGCTGAATTCATTTTGTCCTCTCTTTCATTCTTCATCCTGTTCCTTATTTCATGTTTCTTTGCTCTTGGAAGATGATTATAGCTAAAAATGTATAGATCATATGATAATTAGCCTTGGAGAAATACTATCAGTGGAACTTCCTTTCAGTTGTCTGCTTGTGAATTTCTGTATTTATTTCTCTCAATAAAGTATGGGAAGATATATGTTATTTGATTTGTAGAAGAAAACACGGGAGGAGTTTGATTGATCAATACACTACTTATTTTTGTTGCAGTTGAAATCCATGAGGGAATCATATATGCCTGAATTGAATGAGATGTACGAGAAAATCTCTAGGAAGTTACAGCAGGTATGTAAAGAAAGTCTGTTATTGGGAACATTCCGACTAAGCATTGTTGAGAAAGTCATCGCTTAATTTTGCTTCTTTCATAATTTTGTTACATGGAGTAAACATTTCTTAAGAAAGGCGGACTATATAATTGATTTTTAAATCATTGAATGGTCTATAATCGTTTTTGATCTCTTTCTTATCATATGTCATTCTTATACATTGCCAGCAGAAGTCTCTTCCGCAACAGCCCAAGCCAGAGTTGCTTGAAAAATTGAAAGCTTTTAGAGCAATGTTGGAGCGCGTAATTGCTATTTTGCAACTTAACAAAGCTGATATAGTGCCTTCTTTCAAGGAGAAGCTGGTTCATTACGACAGACAGCTTAGAAACTTTATCAACACAAGTAGGCCCAGGAAAGTACCTAGGCAGCAAGGGCAACTTCCCCCTCCTCATATGCACTCAGGTTGAAGCATTAGACCCCTGAATGACAAACATGGAGCGTAGTTTGGAAAATATGTAATATTATGTCCTTGTTCAACTGCCTCCTGAACAGAGTTCCGTCTCTTGCTCCAGTTCCATGTCTAGCTCCTATTTCAGATCCTGACGCAAACAAACCATCCTCGTCCAAATAACTTTCTATGTTTACATTATTTCTCAAAGTTTGGATTGTTTTGTCGTTTGGTTTGTAATGCTTGTGGGTTGTTATTTGAACTTAGATTTAAGATTTTTTGGATAATTTTTCCCTCAAAATTTTTTGAGGTTCTTAATACAAAAATTCATGTCTTTTTTCTCTCTTTCAATCCGTGAAGTCATAAGTTGAGGGAAGAAAAGAGCCTCAAAATAGACTAAAAGTCGGAGGTGTATCCTACACAGAATCATGCTTTCGAGGAGGCTGATAATATCTTTTATCTTTCCACGAATGAAAGGGCACGGAGTCGGTAACTACTTCACTTAATGTTCACGGCCAAATCTTCAAAATAGGGGCTATGTTTCTGGGGTGCTTCATCCTCCCGTCACCGTGTGAATCCCATCAAATCTAGTGATGTAAATTCGGAACGTAATGTTTGGACATTCAAATATCCGCCAATTTTCGGAATAAAGAAATGTTACTTTTATAGTCGGCTGAGTTTGGGATGGCCTCTCAATCTACTATCAATTCTTTGGATTCAGAATGTTGCGCTCGTCGGGCGACGAAGGTCATATTAGGCAGGGTTCAGGTTGGATTAGGCTGAGTAAATCGGTCCTCCATCTCTATCCTAAGATTTAAATTAAAAGGACTTGGCCTCTCATTTTTTATTTTTTTTAAGAAATGTAAACTATTGATGAATTTGTGTGAACTTATTGTCGAGTTGTACTAGTCATTATTTCTTTTACAAATCATAAATTTGAAATCTACTTATTATTAAGATACACGTGTGAATGGTGTTGGAAAGTTCAACATCGGAGAAGTGGTGTGATGTGGAATGATTAATATATTTTAATTGTCCATGACTTATTTACTTTCACTTTTTAAGTGAGGGTGGATTCAACCGAATATGTTAATAGGTTCGGACTTCACTCCATCTCAACAATTGATTCTCTTGGATCATTCAACAAGGTCAAGGTCTAACGAAATTGATTTCTTGCTTTCTTTATGGGTTTCTATGGATGGGTTGCGGGTTGCAAAACTTACGACTATACATTCAATTGAGAATGTCGACCTCGGCTTCCGTGTAGGCTTCCTAAACTTTAATTTCATTCACTTGATGCAATGATCTTTAATTTACTTTCAATTAATACACTCTTATTGTAATCTAACCAATTTCCTCACGAAATGTTGACACACATGGTGTGGCTTCAAGTGTAGGCTTCCTAAACTTTAATTTCATTCACTTGATGCAATGATCTTTAATTTACTTTCAATTAATACACTCTTATTGTAATCTAACCAATTTCCTCACGAAATGTTGACACACATGGTGTGGCTTCAAGTGTAGTTACACGTAATGTCATATCAAGGGGAGGTTTCATGGGCATTTGAACAGCAAATTGGTCAAATTCTATTTGATGACATTTAGGGGCATAAATTATAACTATGTTGATCAGAAATTGAATTCTATTCTAGAAATCAATTTTTCTTTTTTTATTATTTTTTACACGAGTTTTTAGTCAGAAAAACGCGTTTGATAATAACATAAAATTTTTATTTCTAAAATAAAAATTCGTTTAATAATAGTATGAAATTTATATTTCTTAAAATAAAATTTTCCTTTTGGAGCGAATGAGATGTTCATTCTTACAAATTTCAAATGCTTATGAACTCACATTAATTAAAGAAAGTTTTTCGAATAGATAAAAGAAATGAAGTGGGGTTTTTAAAAATAAGACCCCTAGCGGATGTTATCTTAAATAAGAACTTAGAGTGATCATCCTAATGCTTGAGAAAGTAAACCTTCGTTAAGGGCACAGTTACCTTCCCATGCTAGTGAAAGGGTGGCTACTAGCGACGGCAATGGTGGGGCTAGTGGTGGTTGGAGAAATAAATTCGGCGAATGCATTTAGATGGGTGTACATGAACTTCTAGCACATTAGGAGGGAGTAGTTCATGTTAGGGGTGATCAATTTTAAAATAGTCCAATTCTTAGTCAATGGAATTCAGAAGTGGCTCACCGGGTTTTGGAATCGGACTGACCGGTCCGGTCTAGGGATAGGATTTAGAATTCCGATGGTGATATCCTTTTTCGTCCCTATTTCTTGCAAATCAGATACGCCCTTCCCCAGGCAAGGAAAATAAGGCTGCGTTTGTTTGTGTTCTTTTTTTTTTTTTTTTTTTTTTTTAAACACTTTTTTCTTTTTTTGTTCTTTTGTTAAAACAAAAAAAAACAAACAAAGAAACACAAATTTTGTGTTTCTTGTTTCGAAACACTTTTGAGAAACATTTTTTTCTTTTTTCTCTTATTTTCTTGTTCTTTTTCTTTTGGCCGGTCTCGGCCTCGGCCATGGCCGGCGACCGGCCGACGAGGGCCGGCGGCCTCGCCCAGCCACGGCGACGCTCGCCGTCCCCCGGCGAGGCCGAGGCTCGCCGTAGCTGGGCGAGGGTCGGCCTCGCGCCGGCCTGGGTGAGCTCGATCTTACCCAGATCCGGCGAGGCCGAGCTCGCCCAGCAACCGGCGATCCTCGGCCTCGCCTGGCGGTGACCCGGCGAGGCCGAGCTCGCCTGGCGACGGCCCGCTGGGCGAGCTCGGCCTCGCCGGATCAAGGCGAGGCCGACCTCACGCCGGCTTGGGCGAGCTCGATCTCGCCTAGATCCGGCGAGGCCGAGCTCGCCCAGTGGCCGGCGAGCCTCGGCCTCGCCGGATCTGGGCGAGTCGGCGTCGCCTGGCGGTGGCCGGCGAGGCCGCACCTCGCCCGCCGCTGGGCGAGCTCGGCCTCGCCGGATCAAGGCGAGGCCGACCCTCGCCGGCCGATCGCCGGCCAAGGCCTTGGCGGCGATCGGCCAAAAGAAAAAAAAAAATGAAAAAGAAAAAAAAAAAAAGGAAAAATAAGAAAAAAATAGAAAAAATAAAAAAATAAAAAAATTATCCAAATTTATCAAATATGTTTTTATTTATTTTTTATTTAGGAATAAGTTTACCAAACGCGTTATTTTCTTCAAAAATTATTTTAGGAATAGAAATATTTTTTTTATTTTTATTCCCCGAAATAATTTTTAAATAGAAATGTTACCAAACGCGCTAAGGAACCGCAAGAAAAAGCATCTCAGACTCGCGTGCCTCCCTTCCTCTCCTCTCCCCGCTTCGCATTTCTGTCAAAAAAGGTGATCTTTCGCGCCTTTCATCGACTCTTGTTTCTGGGTTTTCTAGGGCTTTTTGGGAGGAGGACGTGGGTGGAGGGATCTGGTGGGTTTTTTCTTGGGTTCCTGAATCGGCGCTGATTTTGTGTTGGTTGTGAGAATCGAATCTGGGTTTGCGCGTGCGCGTGCGGGTGTGTGCTGATTGCTCGTTTGTTGCTTGTGTAAGGACCTTGCGGGTGTTGGGTCGTTGAGAAGCGATCATGACGGATGACAATAACTGGATGCCGACGCCGCCGGGTGGTGTGGGAGGCGGGGGCGCTGAAGCTGCGCTCGACGGGGGCGATTGGAGGGCTCAATTGCCCCCCGAGTCGCGGGACAGGATCGTCCACAAGATGTGAGTACCTCCTTCCTTCGCTTGGCTTTTTTTGATATTTCCATCGTTTCGCAGGGTGAAGTGTGGAGTTCATGAGGGATCTTTGCTTAGGAGCGATTTCCCAGGGTTTAGTATGTTAAAGGAAGTAATGGTTTTGCAATATGGTCCTGTTATTTGGTAGAGGCGCAACATGAATTCTGAGGAATCTTTTGCTATAAATCCTGTTTGGTTGGATAGTTTTGGTTAGGTTTAGTATGTCTCAATGTGGGATTTAGCTGGTATGTAGGGGCGCAACTCTTGTTATTGTGATTTGGATGTAATTCTTTCTTAAGTGTAGAGGTAAGGTTTGGCAGGAAATCAATTGCAGGATGATTTCCCGTTATGCTGGTGACAAAAATTTATATATCTGGAACCTGAGGATTTTTAAGCGTCTTATTGCTTTTAGGTTGTACTATTTTCTATTAATCTCAAATTTATTGGTCCATATATGCCGTTGCTGGAAGACATACGTGGGCAACAAGGTGTGATGGCGGGTTGGGGGTAAAGTCGTTGGTTCTTGTATATAAAGCATTGCTTGGGAAATGGTTGTGTTGATTTAATAGGGGGATAACTAGACCTGGAGGAGGGTACTTGGTTTCGAAGATACAGAGTAGATGACTAAATCTAGTTTGAGGAGCACATGGACTCGGGCTTTGGAAGCACATTAGGCAAGGATGGTTCCTTTCGAAAACAGACTTTCTATTAGATTGGGGTATGGTAGGAATACTATGTTGTGGGATGACATATGCTGTGGAGACACTGCTTTCAAACACTTATGCCCGGATGTGCATGCACTAGCAAAAAACAAGAGAGCTAGTGCGGATGATTGTTGGAAGACTAACAATGGAGAAACGACGTGGGAGATTAATATCTTGCATAGTGCTCAAGATTAGGAGCACAAAGCTTCTTGAATTTTTTTTGAGTTGTCATATCAAGCGAGGTTAGATTTGAGGACGATAGGCTACGCAGAATTGCCGCAACTCTGGAACTTTTTCTGTATCCTATCATTCTGGTCTCCTTTCTACTGAGATTCTGTTACAACAGAGCACACTTTTCCCATGGACATCTATTTGGAAAGTCAAGGTCCCATTGAAGGCTTCGTTTTTTGCTTGAGACTGCTTGGGGATGTATTCTTACTTTGGATAATGTTCAGAAGAAAGAAAAATACGGGCTAATAGATGTTTTTTGAAGCAAGACCGAAGAAGAGAGCGTGACTCACTCACTTTTACATGGTACCTGGACCAGAAGATTCTGGGCTGCAGTTTTTGCAATATTAGGAGTGAACAGTGTGACAGGAACTTTGCACTTGGAGAGGGACTTTCTGTTTGTGGTTGGGAAAGAAACTGATTTCTATTTCTCCTTTTTTTTTTTTGGGCTCATCTGGAGAGAGAGGAACAAATGGGCATTTCAAGGACTTGAATACGTGTGGGATTCTTTTAGGGATAATTGGTTTTACACTCTTCACTTTTGGTAGCAGGAAAGTCCAATTTCATGCATCTAGTTTGTTGGATATGTTAAAAAAAGTCTTTTGTCCATGAATTTGTTTATTTGCAGCTTCTACCTGAAGCCGTTCTGTTAGGGGTGGTACCCCTTTGGTACCTTCTTAATGAAATCTTATTTATCATTGAGGAAAAAAAAAATCATTGGCAAGAAGAATTTTGTCTCAAGTTCAAATTTCTTTTGATATGCAGAATAGAGATCTTGAAGAGACACCTTCCTGTTTCTGGTCCAGAGGGTTTGCAAGAACTCAAGAAAATTGCTGTGCGGTTTGAGGAAAAAAATTACACTGCTGCAATTAGCCAGGTATTATATGATGTCCAGGCCTTTTGTGATTATTTGGTATGAAGTTTCTATGTAGTTAGAGGATGCATAAACAAACTGGATAGGCTTGCGATTAAAGTTAAGAGAAGCGTTCTTTTATCTGCTTAATCTGTTGAGAATTTTTATCATTCGTGCACACATCCATATAGTAACTGGAACTATTAAATATTTACATTTAGTCAGTTGAATATTTACATTTAGGTTTGCGCCAGGGAAATTAGGTTTGCTTAGTGCTGTAATAGTGTGCTAAGGTTTTTAATCTGCTTCATTTTCTTTCTAATTTGATTTAGCGATGAAGTGATTTCTGCTTCCTTTCCCTTTCAGTCCGATTATTTGAGGAAGATATCTTTGAAGATATTGACACTGGAGACGAAGTCTCAGAATACCACACCTAATGCTTTGCCATCGAACCCTGCTGGGAATAGCAGTGACTTGGGAAATTTGCATCATAATTCTATGTCTTCTTTGTCTGGGGTTTCAAATGCACAGCAAACTGTGATTAATTCACTACAGCTGAATTCCAATGTGGACTCTGGACAAGGTAATGCCTTTGAGTACAATGACGGTTGATATGGGATCCATGCAGCAGAATTCTGTTAGTGCTCCACAACAGGTGAACCTGGGCACCATATACACTATCAAATGTTAATAAGTATCAGTCTAATTCCAATATGCTTTAACATCAGCATCTCAAACAGCAACAGGAACAACAGATGCAGTTGGTAGAGCAGGCTAAGCAGCAGCTTCCTTCACAACTGCAGACTCATCAAAGGCGTTCCAACATCCAACTCCGGAATGCAGTTTGGGCTCTGCTGTTATTAGTAGTTATCATCTACTATATCAAAGTTTTCCTTCTTTCATAGTGTAGAAATTGATATAGAACAAAAGATGGAAGGTTGAAAATGGCAGCACTGGATTATAACTCACAATATGAGGAGGGTAATAGTAAATCTTTGAGTGTTACAATAAACAGGTGCATAAACCTTTTGAGCTTTCTTAACCACAAGAAGTGCAAACGTTGCTTGGAGTCGCCACGAAGATTTTGTCACCTAGCATTGTCTCTAAAAGAAAATGACATTCAAAAATCAAAATATTATAAGTTATGAGATCGCTTCTGTGCGATGATCCACAATAGCCTAATGGATGGGAACCTCGCCAAAACAATCGAATTAATGGAAAATCATCCGCTACGCCAAAAAAAAGGCATTGAAGACTTTTTCATCTCCTAGCGTAAAATAATAATTATATTAGCATAAGTAGTAAACATTTTACACTAGGGTTTTTCCCATACATGCAAACATAACAAATAAAACCAAACAAAGATAGTTAGCATAGATAGGAGTCTATCTCCAGTAAGCATCGGAGTAGATCCCCACTAAAAAAAGACAAAGAACACCATACATTAAAACACACTACTTTGCGTCTACAGACACTTATTTCAATCTTCTAGAAAGAGTCGACGGACTCTTCTATTCTAGTCTCCCCGGTCACCGAAGGTGGCGGCCTGCACAAGGAGCTTTTTTGAAGAATAATTAATTGCCCTTTTCCGACCCTTATGGCTCAACCTAAGAGTGGACAACTAATGCATTGTACTATTGAACATGATGCTATGGTCGGTTCACGACCCCTGGATGCCAAAGGCGTCCTTGGGGTGATCTCATAATTCCTATCGGGTGGAGACAATAGGGTTGGTTCATAGATTTTTTTTTTTTTTTCTTTTTCCGCATTTCGCTTAAAGTGTGAGGGGAAATAGTGCATCAAGCTGTTCGCAAGGGCCAACTTGATCCTCTTTCCTAGGGATCCCAAATGAGGGAGCCCTAAGAGAGTCGTCGGCTGCAACTACTATCCATGTACAATTAGATCTGACCAATCGTCCATCCTACCTCCTCTACGTTCTTGACAACTCATCTTTATCTCAATAGAGTCTTTTAGTGGTCTGTTTTGGTTCTCTTCCCCATTATTTAGAAAAAAGTGAGCCACCGGTTCAGGTACAAGATATTATCATTACTACTTGGATATTTAGACATCCAACCTATAATCGCAATAACCCAATTGCAAGAGCAAAGCTCTACCAACTGAGGTATATCCCCCCAAGCCAAGTGGAGCATGCATGAAGGAGTCAAATGCTTATTCTATTATTTTCTTTTCCTTGGCGCAGCTGGGCCATCATGGACTTGAACCAATTGGGAGAGAATCAATAGATTCCTTTTCCGAAGCTATTCATCCTTCTTGAACGCAACATACAACTCACCGTTGTACTATGCTCTCCAAATGTGCTTGTTCCCATTAAAGCCCTAAAAGCTTATTCAATTTTGAATTTGATTTTCATGAAAAGATTTTCATTTTTTTATACTTAATTAATTTGAAACTAGAATTAACACTAAAATTTAGTAAAACTACTCAAAATCTAAATTCTAATTTTTCCCTAAATCCTTGAAATTTTTTTATTTTTATTTTTGAAAATTGGGACTCGGATTGGGTTAGGAGACCGGGCCTTGTGTTGATTTAAAGTGAGTATTAGGTTATGTTAAGTTTCTTTTTCTAAAATAATCTTATTTCTTTTTTTGTTCCTGAAAACAAGCAAGTTTTTTCTACTTGTTTCTATTTGAAATCTATTCCGTGGCTACTGATTTATTCAGGGAATAGAAAAATTAGCATACCGAATGGATTTCTATTTTTTTTTTTTTCGTTCTGGGGAACAAAAGAACATAAAAATAGATGAACATAAATGTTACCAAACATGGCTTCTATTTATGAGCAAAAATACGCATTTTATAACCATAAAATTTATATTCTTAGAATATAAATTTGTTTGATAATGACATAAAATTTCTTCCTCCTGAATGGCGGTAAGAGTCAAGTGGGCAAGGACGGCCGGAGGCAAGCGACCGACAATGAGCGGGGTGGCAGCGGGCAACTAGCGACAACCGACGACAAATGAGAAGAGTTTTTATTTCTCAATTTTGTTCTAGAAATAGAAAAATACAATATTTTCACTTCTAATTTTTTTCAAACCTATTTTTGGCGTAAAAATTTGTTTTAAAAAAAGAAAAATGAAATTGCATTATCAAACGGATAAACACAATTTCTATTTCAAACTTGTTTCAAGGAATAGAAAGATAGAAAAACAAAGAAACGGAATAGTTATCATGTATATCCTGGATGATTATAATAACCTTCTCGGTGTTAATAACCATAATAATCCTCTCACACTTTAACATTCCCCTTCACGCTGGATCATAAATATTAAGCATACTTAGCTTGTCACAAATATACTCAACTTTACTACTGCCTAAAAACTTAGTGAAAATATCAACTATATGTTCATCGGTCCTGACGTGAATAGTAGCAATAATTCCAGCTTAAAGCTTCTCGTGGACAAAATGACAATCAACTTCAATATGCTTGATACGCTCATGGAATGTAGAATTTGAAGCAATATATGGATAATTGCCTGATAATCACACCACAATTCCATTAGTGTAGGATCTTAAAATCCAAGTTCAACTAATAACTGACGCATCTAGACTAACTCACTAGTAACTTGGGCCATAGCTCTATGTTCTAATTCTGCACTGGATATAGCCACAATAATTTCTTTTGTACTTTTCTAAAACACTAGGTTTCCTCCTACAAAGGTGCAATAATCTGATGTAGACCTCCTATCTATAGGAGACTCGGCCCAATCGGCATCCAAAGATGCTTCCACCCTTTTGTGACTGTGATCACTATAACAAAGACCACGACTTGGAGCTTTCTTCAAGCATTTCAAAATTTTGACTACAGCATCTCAATGAGAGATATGGGGGAAAACTCAAACTGATTCAAATCGTCTCTAGTTGTGACAATATCACCTACAAAAACTACAAGTAATATTTGACTAACTCTAGAAAAATTTTAAAACATAAAAAGATCTCCACTACATTTAAATAGGAGCACCACCTTAGTAAACCTTCCAAACCAAGCTATGGGAGACCATTTCAAACCATATAAATATGTCTTCAAATGGTAGACATCTCCATACACCTTTTCATGTAAATCACCATGAAGAAGGGCATTTTTAACATCAAGATAAAAAAAAAAAAAATAGGTCAACAAGTAATAGTAGCTAAAGAAAGTAAAAGGCAAACATAGGTCATCTTAGCCATTGGAGGAAAAGTATCACCATAATTGACCTCATAAACTTGTTCATAACCTTTAGAAACCAATCTAGCCTTGAGGCGAGCAAGGGAACCACAAATATTAACATTGACAGTAAACACCCTTTTACATCCAATAGCAGTCTTCCTTGTAAGTAAAGGAATAATAACCCAAGTTTGATTTTGGTCTAGTACCAATAGCTTATCCTCCATAGCTGTCCTCTAGCTTGGACTAGATAATCTTTCAGCAAAAGTTTTAGGAATAGGATTATGAATGGCAACCTAACTAGTTTGAAAAGAGGCAAAACTAGAACAGGAGACAAACTGTGCAAGAGGGTGCCGGGTACAACTACGAACTCCTTTGTGATGTACAATAGGGATATCAAGGTTAGTATGTGGTAGGCTTATCTTAAGCTCAAAGGATGAAAGAGACAAAATAGGCAAAGGTACATCTACAGGGAGACTCACATGTTAATGAGGACGTCTATTGCATACATGCTAGACTACTAGAGGAGTTGGTGGAGAATCCAAAGTGGATTTCACAATAACATATGTAAAGAAATCATCATCCACTATAGAAGGCTCAATTCATTCATCAGAATAAACATTAGACTCTAAGAAGGAAACATCTACAATGGTAAAATACTTATGCAAAGAAGGATAGTAACGGCGGTAACCCTTATGCATACGAGAATATCCCACAAAATGCATTAAAGAGACCGAGGGCCTAGTTTGGAAAGCCTTGGATAATTGTCACGAATATGGCAGACATAACCAAATATACGAAGTGGTAAATGAAAAAAGGATTTAGAAGGAAAAAGAAGAGAGTGCAGAGTTGCACCCTTAAGAATAGAGATGGCGTGCAGTTGATAAAATAACATGTAGTCATCATAGCATCGGCCTAAAAGGATTTGTCTACCTTCATTTCAAACATCAATGATTGATTAACTTCGAAAAGAAGATTGATGATGGATGCCTTGTTGGGTCATTAATTAATTCTTTTTAAAAGATTACAATACCAAAAAAAAAAAAGAAAAAAGGAAAATATTCTTTGGCATTATCACTTTGAAGAATATGAACATGAATTGAAAACTGAGTATATACTTTGTTAACAAGCCAGGTCGCTCTTGAATAATCATCTACAAAAGTAATGAAGTACTAAAACCACCTTAGAAAAAGTAGGAAATGGACCTCATATATCAAAATGAACTAACACAGACGATTAGGAAGTCTATTTATTGACTCTTGGATGATAACTAATAAGGTACAATTTGCCAAATTGACATGACTCACACTCAAGACTAGATAAAGAATGAAACTAGGATCTAACTTCTTTAAAGTTTCCAATGAGAGGTGGGCCAAACAACAATGGATCTAATGTGGGGAAGCCGCAAAACAAGCAACATTGGCATTATTGTCAAATAAATATAGCCCCCCCTGACGTATGTCCTTTACTAATCATCTTCCTCATCTTCAAGTCCTGAAAAACACAAGAATCGAGATATAAAGTTACTGAACAATTGTATGTTTTGGTAAGATGACTGACATACATAAGATTAAATGGAAAACTTGGGAGATACATGACTAAAGATCAATATATGGAGGATGTTAGGGGAATTGTGTCTATCCAATTTATTGTGAATAATAAATCACCGGCTAATATAATATTGAACATAGCCTCGACATAGCCTCGTGAAAGTTAGCAAAGATACTTGAAACTCCAGTCATATGATCGGTAGTACCTAAATTGATAAGCCAAAGGCGAGAGGTAGAAGAAAGGCATGCTGTTGTATTACCTATCTGGACAAGTGGAGGAGGACCATGAAACTAGCTTAGAAATCTAAAAATGATTGTAATTGGCAAATTCCTTCTTCGTCTTTTTGATCACCTTGCCTGCTTCAGAGGGCTACATAGAGTACTAGATTCTATTGCATCGGCTACATTAGCTACATCTAGTTGAGATGGCCTTCTGTGAAGCTTATAACAGAATCTTTGAATGTGTTTAGGTAAACCATTGTAATGACAAGTCTAGATAAATTCGATATTGCCTCATGTGTCACTATAAGTATTACTATATGAGGGTGGTTGGCCTCTACTAAAACCTCGGCCACCACTACGACCTCGACCACTACTATAATTTCCTTGGGCTGCCAACGTTAAGCTATCACTTGTGGAGAATGCATCCCTAGGTGGTTTACATGAGGCCCTCAACACACAAGCAAACATCTTAGTGAGTGTCCAAGTATTTGGGAATGGACTGCATCATATTTTGGTCCTAGTCCTCCCAAAGACCCATAACAGCCAATTGCTCTCATTGTTCTTGTATTTTCTTAACAGTAGAGGTAATGGATAGCAGAGAATTAAGCTCCTCCTATATTCATTTAAAATCAGCAAAATACTAGGTTAGTGGCCAGCCCTTTTTGTTAACCCTATATGATTCCTGAGATACTTTATAAATCCTTAAAGATTATTTTGCCTAGAATAAATGAAATTCAAGTAGTCCCACAGCTCTTTCATTGCGTAAATTTGTAACCAAATCTGCAACTTGGGATTCCATGGAGTTCAACATTTGATCAAGAATTTTGGCATCCATAGTTTCCCACTTTGTATAAGAGGTGGGCCTATTACTTGTTAGACGATTCTGTTACTCTCTCTCAGTCAATACTAACAACACGATTTTACCCCATTGTTGAAACTCTAACTTCTTGTTTGTCAACTAGAGGATGTAGACACAACCTTGTCCACTACACCTTTATTCTCTGCCATAACCCAATGTGTACAAATATAACACAAGAATTTTCAACACAATAATCAAACTCATATTCCATCAACCATAATTCAATTCAACAAACTATCGCGATTTGTTTCAAACAATTCAAATCTCTACCACACTTCAATGAAATTCATTTGTTTCATGAAAACATACAACAAAACTACAGATTATGCCCAAACAAAAACCACCTTATCCAACATCAATTTCGAGGTGGAGAGGCAAGCAACCCCATCTAGCAAGTTGTTGCTACTACTTTTTTTAAATTTTTTTTTTTTAAGAACATAGAGAACATCAAATACACAAATGAACCCTAGAGGACCAAGGAACTTAGATTAGCGACCACAGAGTTCAGATCAACTCGAAGGGAGGGACGTGAGCTCGATTGACATAAGATCTTGGGTGCTCGATGTTACGTCTAGGATGAATGAGAACACACGATGCCAGATGACACCAGATTTGAGCTAGACAAGATTAGGCAACGCCGAATCTAAGCCAACAATGCTCCCCGCTATCAAATCTAGACTCAACAAGGCTAGGCGGTTCCAAATTAGGCTGGACGACACTTGCCAATGTCAGATTTGAACTTGCAATGACTAGATTTTTATTTTTATTTTTATTATGGCTTTGATACCATGTAGAAATTGATATAGAACAAAATAAGAGAGCATACAAATTGATTAGTGTTGGCCACTCCTCACACTTTGATATTAATTAAATAACACTTAATGACCATAATAACCTTCTCGGTATTAATGATCAAAATAACCCTCTCACATTGAACACGTAATTTATGTAGATGGTGGATCTGCTGCGAAAGTTGCAGCTCAAGTTACCGGGCTCTAAACCAGCCTTGAGATCTCTCACAACATCTGATGGAGGATGGATGTTTTGACGATATAATTGGGGTAAGTACACTAGAAGTGCAAAAAATTATGTACGGCGCTCAATTTAGTGCCAAAAGTTTTTTTCGGATCACTTAAGTACTACTTTAAAGAAAAAACGATCATTTAAGTGTCAACTCCGGTTCGGATTACCGAAAATCTAACGTGGCTATATTTTATTAATTTCTCAATCCTACGTGACACTGGCATGCCTAGTCAGCATATAACCCTAAAGTGAGCGCCGTACACAACTTGAAGTCTCAGATTCCAATTGCACCTGCTTTGTTATTTCCAATGTTAATTGGGTGCTTGGTAAATTTGGTCGAGTGTTGAGGTTTCGCAGCTCTTTCGGTTCGTGCAGGGTGTCACCAGCAAATGCATTCCAAGTGCAAGGACAGACGCATGCAGGACTCGAAGCTTGAAAGTCCAATAAGATTAAAAGACAAATTCAGTGGGTATTATGGTAGAAAGATGTATCAGAATTGTTATCTTTAGACCCAGCTTTAGATATTGTTATACGCACTAGGATTCTTCTTCTTCTTCTTCTTCTTCTTCTTCTCTCTCTCTCTCTCTCTCTCTCTCTCTCTCTCTCTCTCTCTCTCTCTCTCTCTCTCTCTCTCTCATTATTTGCCTTTTTCCAGGGGGAAGAAGTATCGAGAATACTTTTAAATCAGCCAAGAAGTCCTTTTTGAATTTTTCACCTCTATAACAACATTATTGTTTATGTTTTCAAAGGTTGGCAGGTTCAATGTTTGTTCAATAAATAGGTGATTAGAAATTGGCTTTTGCTTGTTCTTCTTTTGCTTTCGTAGTGTTTTATATTTGACTTTCATTTCCAACTATATGAATGTGGTACTTTTATGGTCATTATAGAGATTCTTTTCTATTTTGAAAATTAGAACGGAAGGCTATAAGAAAACGCTGTTGTAAGTAAAAAAAAAACGTGTCCTATATTCAATCCTATGGTTATGCGTTGTGATGAGACTAAACTGGAGAATTTCTGCCATAATTGATTTTTGATAATTGTTTGATATTGGCTTATGACAACTATTTAAAGAAATTTAAATAACGACAGGATCTCAAGCACACTCTGTATGTGCATACTTGTTTTCTTTCTCTCAATAAGATTAAGACGATTTGATGAACAATTGTTCGAATGATTGTTTTATTTCTAGAATTAAAAGAGAGAAGTGGGTTCCATGGGCAATGAAAAATTGCTATGTTTCAAGAGTAAAGTGAAGTGGGCCATAAGTGAAAAGTGGAACAATTATTTTTTTTTTTCATAATCTTGAGGAAGAACAATTATTATTGGCTTAATTTTAATATTCTAAGGATCACTATGGTCATTAGACACTAAGTTTGAAAGTTGTTGCTACTTTCAAGTGATCATTCTAAAGTATCTGTGACATTTAGATTATTATTTTTTATATATATTTTCTTAATTATGTAGAATCCATGGATTAATTGCTCAATTGAAGCATGACTGGCTTCAGGCTTGAGTTAAGTAGCATTTAGAGAAACTTTAGTTGGAGCCAAAGATCCCCACCACATTATGCTAAAAAAGAATCAATGCTGGAGCTTAAATTCACA
The DNA here is from genome assembly GCA_016097545.1 of Eucalyptus victrix. Classification (NCBI taxonomy): domain Eukaryota; kingdom Viridiplantae; phylum Streptophyta; class Magnoliopsida; order Myrtales; family Myrtaceae; genus Eucalyptus; species Eucalyptus victrix. The sequence continues at coordinate 24,853,697 of CM027844.1, forward strand.
ATCAGGACTATTAATTAAAGAGGAATTTCGGAATAAATGTTGGAAATGAAGTCAATTTTTCAAAAAAGTACTGGTCTGGTTCTGGGGGATTTGGTCCACTGATCCAAGTCATTGGAAAAAGAATCGGGGCGACCTCGAACCCGATCCATGCCCCGGGCCGACCCGTTTTCGGACGAGGAGGTCCGGGGCAAGCAAGACCAACGCACAGGTGGCCACCTCAATGACGGCGAATCTTCTGCTTGCTCTCTTTCGCATTTTGCCTATAAATTATATATATCATCAAATCAACGACCTCGTCACCTCTTGCATACGGAAACAAGAGTCCAAATCAAATCTACCTTCCCCTCAGGCGAAGAAAATAAGGAACCAGAAGAACGGGAACAGACAAGCCAGCCTTGCTTTTTGGGTTCCTCTCGCCCAATCATCTCGACTTGCGTCCCTCCCCCGCCCTCCCCACCTTCGCATTTCGGCGAAAAAAGTGATCTTTCGCGCTTTTCATCGACTCTTGTTTGTGGGTTTTCTAGGGCTTTTTGGGAGGACTTGTGGGTGGTGGGTTTTTTCTTGGGTTCCTGAATCGGAGCTGATTTTGTGTTGGTTGCGCGACTCGAATCTGCGTTTGGGTTGGTGGGTGTGTGCTGATTGTGGGTTTTTTGTTGCTTGTATTAAGGCCCTGGCGAGTGTTGGGTTCGTTGAGGAGTGATAATGATGGATAACAATAACTGGAGGCCGACGCCGCCGGCCGGTGTGGGAGGCGGGGGCGCTGAAGCTGCGCTCGACGGGGGCGATTGGAGGGCTCAATTGCCCCCCGATTCGCGGGAGAGGATCGTCAACAAGATGTGAGTGCCTCCTTCCTTCGCTTGGGTTTTTTAATGTCTCATCGTTTTGCAGGGACAAGTGTGGAGTTCATGAGGGATCCTTGCTTAGGAGTGATTTCCGAGGGTTTAGTATGTTAAAGGAAGTAATGGTTTTGCAATATGGTCCTGTTAATTGGTCGAGGCCCAACGTGAATTCTGAGGAATCTTTCGCTGTAAATTCTTTTTGGTCAGATAGTTTAGGTTAGGTTTAGTATGTCGCAATGTGGGATTTAGCAGGTATGTAGGGGGGCCACCCTTGTTATTGTATTTTGGATGTAATTCTTTCTTAAGTGTAGAGGTAAGGTTTGGGAGGAAATCAGTTGCAGGATGATTTCCTGTTATGCTGGTAACAAAAATTCATGTATCCGGAACCTGAGGAATTTTAAGCGTCTCATTGCCTGTAGGTTGTATTATTTTGTATTAATCTCAGATTTATTGGTCTGTATAAGCTGTTACTGGAAGAGGTATGTGGGCAATGAGGTGCTAATGAGGGGTTGGGGTAAAGTCGTCGGTTCTTGTATATGAAGCTTTGCTTGGGAAATGGTTGTGTTGATTTAATGGGGAGAAAACTAGAACTGGAGGAGGGTACTTGGTTTTGAAGATACAGAGTAGATGACTAAATCTAGTTGAGGAGCACGTGGATTCGACATTGAGCAAGGATGGGATGCTTTCGAAAGCAGACTTTCTATTAGAGTTGGGGAATAGTAGGAGTACTATGTCATGGGATGACATATGCTGTGGAGGCACTGTGTTCAAACAGTTATTCCTGGATGGGTATGCACTAGAAAGACACAAAAGCTAGGGTGGATGATTGTTGGGAGAAACGACGTGGGAGATTAATATCTTGTGTAGTGCTCTAGACTAGAAGCATGAAGCTTCTTGAATTTTTTTGGGTTGTCTTATCGAGCGAGGTTAGATTTGAGGACGATAGGCTACGTGGAATTGCTGTGACTCTGGGAACTTTTTCTTTCAAATTCTACTGTTCTGATCTCCTTCTACTCAGATGCTATTACAACAGAGTACACTTTTCCCATGTACATCTATTTGGAAAGTCAAGGTCCCATTGAATGCTTCGTTTTTTGCTTGAGATACTTGGGGATGTATTCTTACTTTAGATAATGCTCAGAGGAGAGGAAAATACAGGCTAACGGGTGTTTTTTTTGCAAAGACTGAAGAAGAGAGCGTGAATCACTCAATTTGACATTGTACCTGCACCAGAAAGATTCTGGGCTGCGGTTTTTGCAATATTGGGAGTGAACATCGCGACATGAAATTTGGGGTTGGAGAAGGGCTTTCAGTTTGTGGTTCAGAAAGAAAGTGATTACTATTTCTCCTTTTTTTTGGGCTCATTGGGAGAGAGAGAGAAAGGAACAAAAGGGCGTTTCAAGGAATTGAATACTTGTGGGATTCTTTATGGGGATAATTGGTTGTACACTCCTCACTTTTGGTAGCAGGAAAGTCCAGTTTCATACGTCTAGTTTAAAAAAAGTCTTTTGTCCATGAATTTGTTTATGGGTGGCTTCTACCTAAAGCCGTTCTGTTAGGGGTGCCACCCCTTTGGTACCTTCTTAATGAAATCTTATTTATCGTTGAGGAAAGAAAAAATTATTGGTAAGAAGAATTTCGCCTCAAGTGCAAATCTCTTTTGATGTGCAGAATGGAGACCTTGAAGAGACACCTTCCTGTTTCTGGTCCAGAGGGTTTGCAAGAACTCAAGAAAATTGCCGTGCGGTTTGAGGAAAAAATTTACACTGCTGCAATAAGCCAGGTATTATATGATGTCCATGCCTTTTGTGATTAATAGGTACGAAGTTTCTATGTGGATAGAGGATGCATAAACAAACTGGATAGGCTTGTGCTTAAAATTAAGCGCAGCGTTCTTTTATCTGCATAATTTGTTGAGAATTTTTATCATTCATGCATGCATCCATATAGTAACTGGAACTGTTAAATATTTACGTTTAGCTTTGCCCCAGGGAAATTAGGCTTACTCATTGCTGTAATATTGTGCTAAGGTTTTATATATGCTTCATTTTCTTTCCAATTTGATTAAGTGATGAAGTGATTTCTGCTTCCTTTCCCTTTTAGTCCGATTATTTAAGGAAGATATCTTTGAAGATGCTGACAATGGAGACAAAGTCTCAGAATACCATACCTAATGCTTTGCCATCTAACCCTGCTGGGAATAGCAGTAAGGACCCGGGTACGACTTAAGTTCCTGTTATTTGGTATCATTAATGTAGTAATTAGAATTTTCGTTTTGTTATCCCCTCATATAGTGTTTATTCATTTATGTAATTGTACTATTTTTTCGTATACATTTTGGGGGACATTACAACAGGAGTCTTGAAACTTGTTATGATAGAGGCATTTGAGTCCTAAAACTTTTATTTTGTGCACTTAAGTCCTAAGACTTGTGATAGTCATTTACTTCAGCTCTTCTGTGAGCTCTGTTGGCTCCATTAGGTTTTAGTGGACAGAAAATCTAGGTGGCCTTTTTTTTATAATATTAACAGCCACTTTGGCTTAAAAAACCATAAAAGAAAGCCATGTGAAGTCTTCCATCCGACTTAAAATTGACGGAGTTAATGGAATGACTAAAGGGCATCGACATTTACAAGTTTTATGCTTAAATTTAGGACTTAAGTGCATTAGCATAACAAATTTTAGGACTTGCCCTGTTGTTGCTTTTACTGGGCTTTACATAGTACACATGTATACTCACTACAAGCCATTCTGCTTGTGGATTTTCATTGTAGTAACCTGAATTTAATAAATTTTTTCCAATCTTGCTCATTTGTAACCTCAAATGCACATTTATACCATGGGCAGTGGCACATTTGAATATCTCTTTTAAATTTGTAATATATTGATTAAAGAACTAAAAATCAGTTTGTTTCGTCAGTAGAATTAGATTTGCATTTGTGAAGAGCAAGTTTTTCAAAGAGTGGCAGCAAGACTTAAGTTTTACTAGAAAGGGACAAATGCTTGCATCTTTTGTAACTTCCTCCCACTTTTTTGGCCTCAAATTTTATCTTTCTTCTTTGTTAAAGTGAGTCTCCTATGGCATCAGAAGATGTGTGCTTGAAAAGATGATTACCTTTGTCCTTTATTTATTTATTTATTTATTTATTTTTGTAAATTTCAAGATCAATTCAAGTACATAAATTTCACAAAGACTTTTATTTAGTATTTGTTGAAAAGAAAATGAGTGGTCATTATTTGTCTGTGTTTGCATGTCCATTATCCATCCAGTATCACTTGCTCAGAAAATTTCAAGTTGGAATACATAATTGTCTAAGGTCGTACTTGTGGTGCATTTATCTCTCATTCATTGTCTCTTCGTGCTATTTGTAGTTAATGCTGCTGTACTGAATTGGTTGGTTTCTTGATTGACTAACATGACTTTTATATATTGTATGTCATCTCAAGTTATGCAGTCACAAATTCAAAATCAAAGCCAATCAATTCCTAATTCCTTAGCTGTGAATCAGCCTCAAGCACGTCAACAGTTATTGGTTCAGAATATTCAGAATAACGTTCCATCTGGAGTTCAGGCTTCAGCCAGTCTATCATCTACATTGCCATCTGTCTCTGGCTTGAACCAATCTTCCATCCCGAATACTATTGGACAAAACAACAACATGCAAAATATGCCTAGTGTTTCTCAGAACTCACTGGGGAACTCAATGGGCCAAGGTCTCAATAGCAACATGTTCGTAAATTCTCGGCAACTTCAAGCTAGACAACAGATGGTTTCCCAACAGCAACAACAACAGTCTCAGAATTCACAGCAGTATATTTACCAGCAGCAGCAATACCAACAGCAGCTTTTGAAGCAGAAGCTTCAGCCGGTCCCACATTCGCTCATGTCATCTCAATTCCAACAACAGCAACAGCAACAGCATCAACAGAATATGCTACAGCCGACTCAGCTGCAGGCTTCTCAGCAGTCTGTCCTCCAAACATCTTCTGTCGTGCAGCCATCAATGCAACCAACTCCTCTAGCTGGTCTCCAACAAAATCAACAGTCTTCAGTTCCACAGTCAACACAGTCCATGCTTCAGCAACATCAAGGTCTGAGGCAACAACAGTCTCAGCAGGCTGTTCATCAACAGCAAGCATCTTTGTCACAGCAGCCAATGTTGACTTCACAGCAGCAACAGCAGCATCAGCTTTCAAGTCAACAGATGATGCAGCAGAACCAGTTGGCCGGTCAACAAAATAACATGGGAGATATGCAGCAGCAGAGATTGCTTAACCCACAGAATAATCTGCAAAACATCCAGCAACAGCAGCAGCAGCAGCAGCAGCAGTTGATGCCTCAACAAAACAATCTCACAAATATTCATCCTCAGCAAATGGCTCCTCAAAGTAATGTTCCTGGGTTGAATCAGCAGCAACAAATGGTTGGGTCTCAATCTGGTAACTCTAGCATGCAGGTTGGTCAGCACCAAGTTCATGTGCTTCAACAGTCCAAAGTTCCTGTACAGCAACAAATACAAGGTGGCGCATCAAATTTGCTAGCCTCTCAAGGACAACAATCACAAGCTCAGCCAATGCAGCAACAGTTGATGTCACAGATTCAACAGCAACCTGCACAATTGCAGCAGCAGGTGGGCCTGCAACAACAGGCCAATTTATTGCAGCGAGATATGCATCAGAGACTTCAAGCATCTGGATCATTGGTTCAACAGCAGAATGTGATTGATCAGCAAAAGCAATTGTACCCATCACAAAGACCCCTGTCAGAGACATCGACAAGTAAGTCTCTCTGGTAACTGTTCTAGTTTTGGTTCTTTCTTCCTATGTTCTCTGGCAAACAAAATATTCTTGGATCTTAAATGATAGATGAAGAGTTATTCTCCTACTTTTGTAGTGTCTATTGATAGCTCTGCCCAAACGGGGCATTCGGCTGGGGGTGACTGGCAAGAGGAGGCTTACCAAAAGGTTTTGTGCCAATGTTTTGTTTTATTCATTAAATTTTATGGAATGCATGTATTATGTGTGAAACCTCTCATATTTTTCTACAGGTTTTAATAGTTTGTTGGTGACTGACCTTTCTTGCTAGACTTTACATATATGATTTAGTAGGATACAAATGTACAAAAGCACAGATAAGAGTATTAGTACTTTTATGAGGTCTAGCCAGGGAATGGAATTCATTCACATGAGATATTGGTTTGGATATTGACTTGATAGCAAATATATAGCTGTGAGACAGAAATGGGTATGTGGCAACAGAATGTCGATAGCATAATCTTTTGTCCAAAGTATCAGAATATGGGGAAGTTGCATAATGAACTATAATTTGGGGATAGTAATGTGGCCTCGTGCACTAACCAGTATGAAATAAGAACTGCTGAACAGGAGCCAATTCCTTGCTAGAATTTGTATAACATCATACATTTTGGTGACAGGAATTTAAATCAGAGAAATTTGAAAGCCCTTGAGTGGAATTTTGCTAGCCAATTCTTTACATAGTGTAGTATGGACAGGTGCTTATGGTTTGTAAACCTAGGAATCCCTCCACCAAAGGTGAATTTCTAATTACATAGTGACTTCAGGCCAGTTGCATTAACATTTATCTAACAATTCTTGTTTTTAAAAACTGCAATGTCTAGCCAAGCTTATATGTTGTGAGGATCAGGTATTGATAATGCTGCTATTAATCTGTAAGTTAAGCATGAGAAGTTGCCATAGAGTGCTTTCTAATCGGCATTCCCCTTTTTCTCATGACATTATGAAGAGGGAAAAAGAGTAGTTTTGTGCAATGGAAAGAGAAGTCATTTAACTACTGAATCGTGTTTACTTAAGAATGTTTCTGTGGCGTTAAGATTGCTGTTTTTCCTTTATTAAGGAGTAATAAAAGATAAAGCCATTGATGTCTTAATGTAGAAAAGAAATTGCCATAATTTTGTCCGTGTCAGTTAATCTCCTTTTCCTGTTTTACTTGCTTTTTTTAATGTTATCCAGGTGGTGGTTGGCATTCTGATGAAACAGTAGCTTTATGCAAGTTGCTAATCTTTATTATTCTTCATACTTGGCTTATGCATAAATGACACTCATGCGGTCTAGTCTGATATAAGAGTTGAGCTTTATTTAGATATTTATTGTGAGTACTAACGTGTGATTATCTGTTTCCAGTAATTCGAAAATGCTAAGTCATTTTGTCCTCTCTTTCATTCTTCTTCCTGTTCCTTATTTCATGTTTCTTTGCTCTTGGAAGATGATTGTAGCTAAAAATGTATAGATCATATGATAATTAGCCTTGGAGAAATACTATCAGTGGAACTTACTGTAAGTTGTCTGCTGGTAATGTGAGTGTCTGCAGTTATTTTTCTCAATAAAGTATTGGAAGATATATGTTATTTGATTGGTAGAAGAAAACGACCCGGGAGGAGTTTGGATTGATCGATACACTACTTATTTTTGTTGCAGATGAAATCCATGAGGGATGCATATTTACCTGAATTGAATGAGATGTACCAGAAAATCTCTATGAAGTTACAGCAGGTATGTAAATAAAGTCTGCTATTGGGAACGTTCCAAGAAAGTTATTGCTTAATTTTGATTCTTTCCTAATTTGTTACATGGAGTAAACATTTATTAAGAAAGGCAGACTAATGATTGATTTTTAAATCTTTAAATGGTCTATCATCCTTTTTGATCTCTTTCTTATCATATGTTATTCTTATACTTTGCAGCATGAGCCTCTTCCGCAACAGCCAAAGTCAGATCAACTAGAGAAATTGAAAAGTTTTAAATTGATGTTGGAGCGCATAATTACTATTTTGCAAGTTAACAAAGCTGATATAACGCCTTCTTTCAAAGAGAAGCTGCTTCATTATGAGAAACAGATTATAAACTTTGTCAACACAGGTAGGCCCAGGAAAGTAGCTATGCAGCAAGGGCAACTTCCCCCTCCTCATATGCACTCAATGCAGCAGCAGCAGCAGCAGCAGCAGCAATCACAACCTCAAATTACTCAAGTGCAGTCACATGATAATCAAATGAACCCTCAGTTACAATCAATGAATTTACAAGGTTCTGTAGCATCAATGCAGCAGAACAATATGGGAAATTTGCATCATAATTCCATGTCTTCTTTGTCTGGGGTTTCAAATGCACAGCAAACCATGATTGGTTCGCTACAGCCAAATTCCAATATGGACTCTGGACAAAATAATGCCCTGAATACAATGCAGCAGGTTGGTATGGGACCTATGCAGCAGAATCCTGTTAGTGCTCCACAGCAGGTGAACATGAGCACCATGCCGCAACAGGGTGGGGTAAACATGTTACAATCAAATGTTAACACACATCAGTCTAATTCCAATATGCTTCAACATCAGCATATCAAACAGCAACAGGAACAACAGATGCTACAGACACAGCAGCAGTTCAAGCAACAGTATCAGCAACGTCAAATGCAGCAACAAATGAAACAACAGCTTCTGCAGCAGCAGCAACAGCAGCATCAGCATCAGCTACAGCAGGCTAAGCAGCAGCTTCCTTCACAACTGCAGACTCATCAAATACCGCAACTTCATCAGATGAATGATGGAAGTGATATAAAAATAAGACCAGGCATGGGGGTGAAGCAAGGAGTCTTTCAGCAACATCACTCAGCAACACAGCGCTCCTCTTTTCCGCATCAACAGCTGAAATCAGGAGCTTCATTTCCTACCTCTTCCCCTCAGCTTCTCCAGGCTGCATCTCCTCAAATTCCGCAGAACTCATCTCCACAGATTGATCAGCAGAATGCGCATCCTTTAACTAAAGCTGGAACTCCTTTGCAATCTGCAAATTCACCTTTTGTTGTTCCATCTCCAGCTACTCCCTTGGCTCCATCGCCCATGCCAGGGGAGTCTGAGAAACCTATATCTGGCGTTTCCTCCCTTTCTAATGCTGGAAACATTGGAAATCAGCAACCAAGTGCTGCCCCAGCACCAGCCCCTTCCCTTGCCATTGGCACTCCTGGTATATCGGCTTCGCCCCTGCTCGCAGAGTTTGGTCCAGATGGTGCTCATGGTAATGCATCTGCTGTTGTCTCCAGCAAGTCAACTGTGACTGAGCAGCCTATTGAGCGAATAATTAAAGTGGTTAGTCAAGCGAGATTATTATTCCTACCCTTACTATTAATTGGTGTTTTTCATTACCTCTGCGTGCATAAGATTTAAAACATTCGGGTGTGGTAAAGCTGTTGTTATTCATTTCAGGTTAAATCAATGTCACCCCAAGCATTGAATGCTGCAGTCAATGACATTGGTTCTGTCGTTAGCATGGTTGATAGGATAGCAGGATCAGCTCCTGGAAATGGATCTAGGGCTGCTGTTGGTGAGGATCTAGTTGCTATGACTAAATGTCGCTTGCAAGCCAGAAATTTCATGACACAAGATGGGACATCTGGAAATAGGAAAATGAGGCGTCACACAAGTGCAATGCCTTTGAATGTTGTATCATCAGCTGGCAGTGTAAATGATAGTTTTAAGCAGTTCACAGGTGCAGAGTCTTCTGATTTGGAGTCAACTGCAACATCCAGTATCAAAAGGCCAAGGATTGAGGTATCCATCTCTCTCTCTCTCTCTCTCTCTCTCTCTCTCTCTCTCTATTGGTCCTTTTATCTGCGGTTTTGTATTTGAGTGCAGAAAGTTCTTGTGAGAATGAAATACCCATTTTGTACATGCTTGACTTGGTTACCTGAATTATTAATCTTTCTGCGGGTCTGTAGATGCCTTTAACTCAGCAGTATGGACAGTATTTGTTTGATCACACGAATTGTCGTAAGACAAGACAGTTTCACAGGAACTAGATCTGGATGGCAATACAAGGGTATCAGTAAGATTTCTTGATGGCCAACGTGTCTAATTATGTCAGAGCATAGATTGGACTGAAGTAATTGCAGAATAGTTGTTGCCAAAGGCAAGAGCAAATGAATGGTCTTTGTGGAGTCTTAAACAACGATAAATATATCTGGCAGTATCCCAAATGTCTTCTTTTAGAGTAGTTGCTTTTAATTATTGACATTCCAAATTTAGGATTGCAGCATGCTTTTCAACAAAAACTTGGTAGTTAAATTCATATAACTTCATTTAGAAAGAGAAAGAACTTGGTACATATGAGCAAATAGTTAGATATAATATATATTATAATCGTGTTTCCAGTTGGGGTTTCTCCACAACTAGAGGCTGCCTTGGCTATTTAGTGAAGAAACCCAAATGCCTCATGCTTGTGCAATTGCATCATGAACAAAATAAGCAAAAGTACGTGAGATATACTAATCTATATTGTTTTGACTTCAGAGTTATGCACAAATACGAGAGTTGTCTTGGGTAAAATCTCGAGAATGATATAACATTTAGAGGGATATCTTGTGCTTTCCCTACATTGCATGATCCATGATATTATTCACCCTTCTCCTTGTCCATTGAGTTGGTTTTTGGTTTTACTTCTCAAATTCAGTTATCAAAATTGATTGGACATGGATCTTTTTCTTTTCTTTTTCAGGCAAACCACGTCCTGTTGGAAGAAATAAGAGAAATAAATCAGCGTCTTATAGATACTGTGGTAGATATTAGTGATGAAGATGTTGATCCAAGTGCGACTGTTGCTGTCGCGGAGGGAGGGGAGGGAGTCATTGTCAAGTGCTCTTTCAATGCTGTTGCTCTGAGCCCAAACTTGAGGTCACAGTATGCTTCAGCACAAATGGTAGGCTTTGTACCCTATACAGTTCGACTTTATCATGAGAGAGATGCCATGTTGCTGACCTTTTATGTGCTATTTTTGTAATAGTCACCAATTCAGCCTTTACGGTTGCTTGTACCTACAAATTACCCCAATTGCTCCCCTGTGCTTTTGGACAAATTTCCTGTTGAAGTGAGGTAAGGCAATGGGCATTGTTCTTTTCCTTTTACGTCCTGGGTAAAATCATTATTTAAGTATGGGAGGCATTTGAACATCAAATACTCTATCTTAGAGAGCTTGCATCTGTTGTGACTTTTCAGTAAAGAATATGAAGATCTTTCCGTTAAGGCGAAGTCAAGGTTCAGCATATCCCTCCGAAGCCTTTCACAACCGATGTCACTTAGGGACATAGCAAGAACTTGGGACGATTGTGCCCGTGCAGTTATTTTGGAATATGCTCAGCAGAGAGGGGGAGGCAGCTTCAGCTCAAAGTATGGGACTTGGGAGAACTGTTTGAGCGCCGCATAATTCTTTTTGCCACCTGTGCCAATATTGAGGGAGAGCTGCTTTCGGAGTTCCTTACCAGAAAAAGTATCTTGCCGGTCAAGGTCGTTGTTGACATGAAGCTGTTTTAAGACGGATTCTATACCTTGGAAGGTATGGAAAAGGAGCTTGCATTTCTGAATTTTTTCGGGCCATTGGGATGTTTGTGCTAGATCGAAACATCTGGCAGTCGGGAATATGTATATTATGCATGTCATTTAAGCCAAAAGGATGGGTTTGTTGCTGCACGTATCTCTTGAACACTCACTGATGTGGTGTGATGTTTGTATTATACCGTTCTTCCTTTCTCACATATTTGCGATGTTAGTTTCAGATCCTTTCTTGTTAACCTGTAAGTTATCATTTTGCCGATTGGATGGGGTTCCTGGTTTCAAGATTACCCATGCTATCCGTTAGAAGTTCAGTTCATTTCTAGTTTGCGTTCGTGTATTTGTTGGAGATATACATGGCTAAATAAGAATCTAGGGAAATTTGTTCGGTTCCTTCGTACTGGATGCATGTCGAATCTCACTCTTTGGAGCTAGAAATTGGTGTTGTCTGATCCCCCCAACTCATTTCTTTCCATGGTGTAGGGAGAGTTCAACAAATTGGAAAAGTTACAGTTTGAAATTGTAAAGGTGTTGAAGTTTGTGAAATTGAAATGGTACCTTTGACTTCTCAACAGAATTTTAAAAGAGGCATATATATGTGCACGTGCATTCACTTTCACAGGACTAGCGTTGCGATGAGAAAATTTTAAACCTAGTTCAAACCTCTTTTTGGGTCATGGCCCTTAAGACTGAAGTTGCCAACTTTCGAATGAAGTGCTCTAAGGAAGTTTTGGTAATTGTGGGGGGAAAATTGGTTAATATCATGGGTTAAATGACATTCTATTAGCTGTGATGAGCCACGTGTTGAGACTCCGTCGAAAGACCAAAAGCTGTGGAACTCTTCACATAATGTTTCCAAGGCCCTATAATGTTTGTAGACTTCCAAAAAATGGAGATGGGCCGGGGCTTCCCAATCTCTATTCCTGTTGAAAATTGTCCTTAAAACACCTGATATGGGATACTTACTATGCTTTGGGAATTGTGCGCTTGCTATATTAATTCTTTAATGCGAGGAGTCAATGTAGAAGCGATGATATTCTTTAGGGTTAATACCTTAAAAAATTTTAAATTAGTATATTTATAATAAATTTATCTCAAATTAATTTTTTGAACACAAAAAATCTCGAATTTGTTTACTTACAAATTTACTTGAACTAATTTTTTTATTACTAAAAATCTCAAAGTAGTATTCATGTGACATATTACCATTTGTCAGCTTCCGTTAAATTTTATTGTTAAATTTACTAATTTGGATGACACATGGTGATGTGAGGTGGTGATGTAGTAAGTTCACGTGGAAATCCATAGGATTAAAATATCACAAAAAAATCAAACTAATAAAGTCTATTTGTCACTTGGTATAGGGTTTTTCGTGATAATTACCTATGGATAACTATGTCACCATGTGTCATCTGGATTGGCAAATTTAATAATAAAATTTGACAGAAACTTATGGAGAGTAAATTTATCACAAGCATACGGGTTTTGGTTTTTTAGTAGTAAAAATATTAGTTTACGATAAATGTATCATAATTGTACCAGTTATTAATCCTATCATTTATTGGGTACAAGGCTGAATACGTGTGTTGAGGTTTTAGAGAGATTGCAGAAAAATGAAAGGAATAAGATTACGATGACACAGCTGATAAGCGAATTACCCAGTTCATCAGCTTGCAAAGAGCAAACTGCCATTTGATAAAAAGCTCTCATTTTTCTTCACGCATTCTTCTTCTCCGAAAGATCATGGAATGAATTCTAGACCGTGTCCGAAATATGCTGGTCCAGACCCACTTACGATCCGGAAGAAATGCTGAGCGGGCTCGAGAGATGCTGTAAATGCTTGTCTCAAGCCCACTCGATCTTCAACTTCTTCCAGCGCCGGCAATAGCAGCAGGACAATCGAAACCCGTCCGAGGCGACAAGTTGGGTAACATCAACTCCCTGTAGCGGACACGATCCAGAAGAGAAGATCTTGGGCAAAACATGAAACCCGGCAAGCTCCTTTGCCGTCCCCGTGACCTCAAACGCCAATGCCTCGCCGCTCTCCCTTCCACCGTCGACGCTCTCTTCTCCCTCCATTTCTCTTCGTCTGCCTCGCAAAGCGCCTGCGACCAACCCCAACTCGCCATCACCCCGCGGACGCTGCTGGGTTCGGTCCAGTCTTCTCAGTGGCATTTCGTCGAACAGGTCTCCGACCGCCTCACTCCCTCCCTGATTTCGACCACCCTCTCGGCTCTCGAGAAAAGGCCCGAACTTGCTCTCGAGTTCGTGACCCGCGTCGACGCCAGGTGCTTAGACACGAGGACCTCCTGCCTCGCGCTCGCCATCGTTTCGCGGCTCCCGGATCCGAAGCCCGCGCTGCAGCTCGTGAAGAGGATCATCGGCAGCGTCGATGCCACCGTGAAAGAGGTCTTCGATGAACTGGTGAGCTTGCGCGGTCAGTCGGGCACGAAAAGTAGCATTGTCTTTGATTTCTTGGTAAGGGCTTGTTGTGATTTGAAGATGGGTCATGAGGCGTTGGAGTGCTTTGACATGATGAAAGAGAAGGGCATCTTGCCAAAGACCGAGACTTGTAATAGCATGTTGAGTCTGTTATTGAAGTTGGACAGGAGAGAGACCGCTTGGGTTTTGTATGCTGAGATGTTTAAGTTGAGGATTAAATCGAGTGTCCACACTTACAACATAATGATCAATTTGTTGTGCAAGGAGGGAAAGTTGAAGAAGGCGAAGGAGTTTATTGGTTGGATGGATGGTTTGGGTATAAAGCCTAATGTTGTCACATACAACACGTTAGTACATGGGTATTGCTCGAAAGGGAGGGTTCAAGGCGCTCTAATGATTTTTAAGGCAATGAAAGCTAAAGGCATCGAACCGGATTCCTATACGTATGGACCAATCATTAATGGGATGTGTAAGGAGGGGAGACTTGAGGAGGCATCCAAATTTGTGGGTAAAATGTTGGAAGTTGGGTTAGTCCCCAGTGCTGTGGTTTATAATGCTTTGATCGATGGGTACTGCAACAAAGGGGATTTAGAGACAGCCTTGAGTTATAGAGATGAGATGGTTAGGAGGGGTATAAGGCCCACTATTTCAACATTTAACTTGCTTATTCATGCAATGTTAATGGATGGAAACACTCTTGAAGTTGATAACATGATGAGAGAAATGGGTGAAAAAGGTTTGGCTCCAGATGCCTTCACTTACAATATACTAATTAATGGGTATTGCCAGTGTGGGGATGCTAAAAAGGCCTTTGCTCTTCGTGACGAGATGTTGGTTAAAGGGATCCAGCCTACCCGAGTAACTTATACCTCACTTATTTATGTTCTGGGTAGACGGAACAGAATGAAGGAAGCAGATGATTTATTTGAGAAAATAATAGGTGAGGGTATTCGTCCAGATGTTGTGATGCTTAATGCAATGATCGATGGACACTGTACAAATGGGAGCATGGAGCGTGCATTTTCGCTTTTGGAGAAAATGGATCAATTTAAGATTAATCCCGATGAAGTCACCTACAATACACTAATGCAGGGACTTTGCAAGGAGGGTAAAGTTGAAGAAGCACGTGAGCTTCTAGGTGTGATGAAAAGAAGAGGGATAAAGCCTGATCACATCAGTTACAACACTCTGATAAGTGGTTATAGCAGACGTGGCGACATGAATGATGCTTTTAGGACACGGGATGAGATGTTGAATGTTGGGTTCAATCCCACACGTCTCACATACAATGCCCTTATTCAAGGTTTATGCAAGAATAAGGAAGGAGATCATGCAGAAGAACTCCTCAAGGAAATGGTTAATAAAGGCATCACTCCAGATGATGCCACTTACATTTCACTGATCGAGGGAATAGGGGAAGTTCATAAACTGAAGGAAATGGTGACTCTTGAGTAATGAGCGAAAGAAATTATGCTATGTGGTGATAGCAAAGAGGTGTTTTCAAAAAAGTATGGTTGAGAGAAGTCTTTTCACCACCAGATTTTGGGGAAAGGTAATTCGGCACATTTTTTTTTTTTCAATCCATTTCTGTGAGTGTAAGCAACAGATCATATAAATATAGGTAAAAATCATTCACATGGGTCCAGAAAATAGTACTTGTCACTCAGTTTATTCATGTTTATATTATAGTGATTCTCCGAAAAATGTATTGAGTTGTTTGAAGAGTTCATACTGAATCATGTGGCTGATCTAATATGTATAAAATGTGATTAGGGGCTTCTGTTTTCCGTCTGAAATTTTAACTACGTCCATGGCACAGAACCAACTGCTTCTAGGCACAACAGTACAGAACAGATGCTTCAATCATTGGCAGAGTGGAGCGGACATTTTGCAATTTCTGTTTTGCTTTCTGAAATTGTTTGCTGTGCAAAGGGTTATAAAATTGTCATCTAAAGGGAGGAGTGCACTGCTTTGCTGCAACTGGTTTATCATATAGCTGATTTCTTCATCCTGCAAGTTGTGCATGCCATTCATTTTGGTAAGAATATATACCTGTGGTGAACCATGTACAAAAAAGATGGTATCTTTGTGCACCTTCATTGTCTGATTTTATTTATCATTGTTCTGTTTAGGGGACTAGGCTCTCGACGCTAATGTATTGATTAAGTAAATTCTTTAGTTGAACCCAAATGGACCCTTGCTGCTTTGGCGTCCGTTTATTTTTTACTACATTCGATACATTTTTTGCTTGCTGCTTCTCTTTACATATATTCACTGCAAATATATTGATTTTCAGAAACATTATTCTTTCTAATTAGGTATGACTGATTGGAGGTTGAATTTCTTTGCTAGTGGAAATTCCTCAATCGGTGAGGAATAGTCATGATGGGGTTTACAAGTGATTCACGGATGTAATTGAGGCAAAGAGGCTGAGATTTTGCTTGAGTCAACAATTCGGGTTGTTCTGTCATTTTGTAGGACACTCGCTTACATTACATGATGTGGATCGCCAGGGGAAATAGCAATAGAGCTTTTTCAGACATGCGTAATACGTGTACTTATTATACAACATCCTACTTCAAACACTGGAGTACTAAGAGTAGAATTCGGAAGATGGGCCCAGTGTATGGGAAATACTGCAACAAGTTACGCTATGGCATCTCATGTAGCCAAACAGATTAGGTAGTGAGTCGTTGAACTTAAGTAATATTGCTTGTTGATTTTGTGGTTATTGTCATTTCTACCCCTCGGGTATTTCTCTTTTAGAACGTGCGACTGATCCCATTCAGGAGAGACTATCAATGGGCAGCACTTCTTCCTTATAACCAACCACAAACACAAGCTGCTGCTGCCCTTCTTCTCGCTATAATAGCAGCTGTAAAAAAGGCACAGAGGGTGATATGGAGATCACATAAGTCCAAATAAGAATCATTTGTGCATTTATCTTGGTAAAGAGAGAAATATATGCCTAGTTGAAATCCCCTACAAGGCTTCTTCAAGATGTTTTAGTCCATGAATGATGAAAATTCTCCAAATGAGGAACTGAACGCTTTTTATACTTCTTTGGTACAGTCCTAGAAAGCAGCTAGAACTCCAGCCGCGGAAGGGCATAATTTTTTAAGCAAGCTGTCTTGTGACCATACCCCGACCATGTGGACAAACCTAGGAAGAAGAGAATGCTTGGGTATGTGATCTCCTTGTTTATGCACTAGTCTAGAAGATATCCTAGAATACCGAGGAGAACGGAAGAGAAGAAAGCATTCATAAGAAGACGATGAGGGCCATGTTTTTGACGAAGAAGCTGTCGCATGTTTGATGGTTTATTGCTGACTACGTAGTCTTGCAAGATATGCTGCATGTCAAGAACAAGTCAATTTCCCAGGCTTTTGGGAGGTTAAATTTACATTGTCTCGCTTGATTCATTGGACTATAGTTAGGAGCAGGAATGATCTCTGCCCATTAGAAAGGACATGAATCTGCCATGCAGAAACATCCATCCACATGATGGTCTCTTGCATACATCATTGTATTTATCATATGTGATCATCCTGGACATTGCATCTTACATTTATAGCATAGCGAAACTAAAAGGATGTGAATTTTGGTCATATAACGTATGCCTCTTAGTTATTGCCTGGATCTAAATAGATATACCATGAACTATTACTGTTAGTAGTTAAATTTGTCTCCTACAAAAGCTCAGCATGAAGCAAAGGTCTTTCTTGAGTGCTATGACTTTATTATTCAATTACTTGAGTGCTACGATTTTAAGAAAGTTTACATGTGTGTGTGTGTATATATATTTTATCATTTGATTACCATAATTTTTAAATTAAAGTTCACTTGAGTGTCAAAACTTTTTAAAAAAGTTTATCACAAGTGTCGGAAATTTGATGCAGCATGTCACTTATGGTGATCCTTTTCAAAACTTATGGTGCTCAAATGTTCGATCGCAGCTATGACATTCAAGCGAACATTTTTGAGAAATTGCGGTACTCAAATAAACGTATTTTTAGAAGTCATAGCACTCAAGTGTTAGAAAAAAATTCATGACACTCAAGTAATGGAAAAATGATGCTCAAGTTGTAAATTATAATATTAATGGTGAGGTGATATCACACATTAGGAGAAGAGAAGCATAGCATGATTTGTCAATTTTGACAGTTGTCTCTGATATTCAGAATTGGTAAAGATGTATTTTCGCCAGCTATTTGTTAACTAGGCAAAGCTGGAAAGCAATTGTCTCACGGCTGAGAAAGCTACGAAAACGAGTATGCCACTCGCGCGCGCGCGCGCGTTTTGGGATAAGTTGTCCCGCTCATGTTTAACTTATCTAAGAAAGGGCACTTGCAATTGTCAAATTAATCCCCCTTTCCGCTGTCAGATGATGAGCAACGCCTTTACAAAACCAAAGCATGTTTTCGGGTTCATCGCTGCTCAGCCAAAATACCTGAAAATGACAAAGAGAAGCACACCAATCACTATGTTCGTCGGCCTTCCCTATATTCGTCTGCTTAGTTCCATTTGGTACTAAGGCCCATCCACACTCCTAAAATCTGGTAGAATGGACAAAAAGGCAAATGTCAAGGCAAATAT
Source organism: Eucalyptus victrix (assembly GCA_016097545.1). NCBI lineage: Eukaryota > Viridiplantae > Streptophyta > Magnoliopsida > Myrtales > Myrtaceae > Eucalyptus > Eucalyptus victrix. The sequence goes on from CM027844.1 coordinate 24,871,929, forward strand.
TCCTAGAATAAGAACGAGCATCCTTCCTCTCCTGACGCCACCAATGAACTAAGCAATGAAACATTCTCTAGTGATCTAAATTCAACATATAGTTTATGTCTGCACATTTCTGAATGTTGTCATCCTAAATCCATCTGTCTTGGCGGTTCAGGTCCACGGGGTATAAATGATAAGAAGTGATTTTTTGAGAGCTCTTCTTTTCTGTCCATCCGACTCGTGAAGAAAGTGATGTCGTTGGAGGCTCAGAGGGTACTGGTGGTCGAAGACGCCTCATGTGGGATTAGCTTGGATGCGATCAAATGCGGTTTACAGAAATTTGCGCTTCACCCTGGAGACAAGATTGTGCTCCTAGCAGTTCTTCGAAAAGTTTGCCACCCATGTAAGTAAAGTAAGCAATATGCACGAGAGTTGCCAGACATTTGGGGCCCAGAAGAACATGATAGTTCACAAATGCACCCAAAATTAAAATCGTATGCGAGGGAAGTAGCTGAAATATCATGTATTGATTTCACTCCGTGTCCGTTTCTTTTCTTACAGTGGGTTACCAGATCAAAGCCAATTCAAGTGAATGGATCGGATCAAGCCAGAAAATTGTTAAGAAAGAAGTGGAACGGAGGAAGGAGGAATACACTCATGCCGATGAGGTTACGGAGGTTTCCAAGCAATGCCAGTCTATGAAGGTCCAGTATGATTCATTGCTAATGTGGATGATATTTTTCTCCCTCGTGTACTTCAGTAGTTGTAAGTAGAGAAGTTTTCTGTTGAAGTGAAAGATCCATTCGATAGATACCTGGAAAGCACATGCTAAGGATGTACTCTGAGTGTTAAGTAACCGTGCCATGTCTTAATGGCATTAGTCTATGAGTTCTTGGTCACGAGCTGATATCCATGCTTCCTTCTTGTATACGAAGCTCAGAACTACAGAATGAAGAATTCTTGATTTTTCTATCTTCTACAACGTGAGGTTCAACGTTTTTCCTTGTTCAACTGTTAATATTTCAGCAACTGTGGGAACGCTACAGCATTATTCAAGAAAATATTCCATCCTAGACGAGATGTGCCCCGATTTGGTTCTGTTAATTAAGTGGCTAATGCATGTCTTTTGTTCATCTAATTTCAGATTGAGCTCGACATAGATGTCCGTGGGAAGCCTCCCCAAAGGAAGTTGTCCTAACAACTGCTATGACTTTTAAGCCATCATGGGTGATACTGGACGGGTTAGTCGAGGTCATGAGACCATTTCATTATGTTTTGAGTGCTGTTAGTGTTTCTACTGTTAGACTGCATCTTGTATCTGTATCTTAGGTTGCATCCTAAATGACACTATAGGGTCTAAACCTCACCAAATAAAATGACAGGCCAAAATATTAAGCGAACCAAAATGAAATACGAAAAGATAGATAAATCCAGGAGATTCGATCCTTATTGATGAACCAATCAGAAAAGAGATGATGCATCTATCCTCACTCGACTGTCCACAGTTTTAAGGTAATAAGAGCGAATAGGGAACACTTTGATTATCTATACTTCTGGATTGACAGTAAGAGCAAAAAACATATACTGTGTGCGAGGTTAAGAAAGTACTGTAGTAAAAGATGACTAGAATGATTATATGGTAAGAATTTATTCAAGGATATTTGTCTAGGGACATAATTTCATAAAGTTTATTACCTTTTGAGAGAGAGTTTCACAAATACAATGGAGGATATAAAGATATCCAATGTGAGGACGCTAGGAGTTCGTGTATTGTAATTCTAAAGTATCCTTGTCGCAGGAAAATGAGACAAGACACGGACTATCTCATTGCAAGACTCTCATGCGGTGTTTCGATAGTGAGACGAAACAACACCTTGGAAAAGTTGAGAAAGCCAAAGCCTCAAAATCTTCAGGAAAAACACATCCCTGTTTCAAGTGAATTGATAGGAGGAGATGAATTTAAACAGCCAAAAACACAAAGTTCTCAGAAACAACAGATAGATGACTCAAGTGGTTTGGCAGGAGGAGATGAACAGGATCCAGAGATCAGAGATTACATTTGTTCAATCTGCAATAACAGACGTCCAAAAAGCGGATGGAAGAGAGAGTTCACTTACGCAGAGCTTCATGCTGCTACTGACGGATTTTCTGCTAATAACTGCCAATCAGAAAATGGGTTTGGAGTAGTCTTCAGGGGAGAGCTAAATGGACTGAAGATTGCTGTTAAGCAGCAGAAAAATGCGAGTTTTCAGGGAGATGATAAAGAATTCCAATCCATGGTTCATATGCTCAGTGAAGTTAGACACGAACATGTGGTCACCTTATTGGGTTCCTGTTCAGACGGAAACCACAGGTTTCTTGTTTACGAATATGTCTGCAACGGTTCGTTGGACCAACATCTATCGAGTAAAAACCACAGTTAAGAGCACATAACCGTCAACATCTCAAAATAAGTTTGCATGTTGGAAATTTGCCTCATGTATAAATTCAGAGCATGAACCTAGTCAATAAGCTATTTGGTTTAACTAATGCAGGAAATCCAGGTATACTGCTCACGTGGGATCAAAGGATAAAAATTGCGATGGGAGCTGCCAAGGGCTTGAAGTATCTGCATGACAACAACATTGTCCACCGAAATTTGAGATCCGGCAATGTCCTCTTAACTCATGATTACGAATCTCTGGTGAGAGTTTCGATGCCTTGACTTTTTTAGAGCAGATCTGAGCCAAATAGCAAAGATTGGAAACACTTTTTTTTATCAAACGCAATTTTGGAAACCCAATGACTCAATCATATTTTTCGAGATCTACCCTACAATATGGGGTCAAAAAGATAAATGATTTAATATGCTTGGTCATGATTCTAAATGAAAGCTGTGGACTTAGTGTTAGGGATAAACGAGATAATCACTCAGTTGTTTTGTGACCCCTTCGTAAAGCTTTTTATAGCGAAGGGAATGCAAACCCATTCATAAAATAGGTATATTTTATCTGTTGGCTTTTGAAAATGCTAGTCGTTAGCGCACTAAGGTCTTTGACGTGTGAACGTAAGCAAATGGAAAACTCATTTCTTTTTAAATCAATACCTGAAAGAGGAAGATCAGGACAATTTTCGAAAGGTTTATACTTTTTATGGACAAATCGTAACGACCTAGTCCGACAAGGGTGGGGAGTGGTTGCCGATGCCAAAGAGGGCTTGGACAGAGAGCGGCTCTTCGCAGGCTTCTAGGATGGCAAAAGAAGTAGGAATGAACTGGACTGTTCACTGAATGAGGGGAGAGTGTTATTGGAATAAATATGCAAAAACTGAAATTAACTCCCATAGGCACCTTTTGACATAATAGTAAGCTTTGTTTTGGAACTTCAAAGTGAAGTGAGCCCAAGCTAGAGCACTACCAGTATAGGTGACCTCCTGAGAAAGTGCCTGCCAGTCCACCAAAGGATAAAACTGTGATGCTCAGAGAGCGGACAATGTCTCGAGGGACTTAATTTAGGGATATCATAGAAATAACCTAGGGTAAGAAACTAGTAGGTCAAGCGAAGTGAAGACTACGCACTCATGATTAAATCCTGATCTGATCACCACTTTATATGTGACATCATAAATCACATGCTATGCTGTACTGCTTATGTATCAGCTTGGAGATTTTGGCCTTGAAATGACTCTACATGAGGACTCTGATCTCCCATCTGAGACGAGAATTGCAGCTATACCATACTTGGCTCCAGAATACGCAAATTCTGGTGAAGTGTCTCAAAAGACCGACTGTTATTCCTTTGGTGTCATACTATTACAGCTGATAACAGGATTGAGGAGCACGGATCCATCATTTGGAAAGCATAGCATTGTAGGATGGGTAAATGTCTCAATGCTTCATACCTAGTCTGCTTGCATGTGTGATTCTATTGATCTAGCAAAGCAAGACAAAATTAATGCAAAGTGATTCCAGTTCATTTTACATTTAACAATGTAAGTAGAATATTACTGTTGAATAGATATGTTGCGTGCTTCACTCTCTGAACGAGTGCTTTAATTTTGAGTCTGAAAACTCTAGTACTGACATTGTTCTGCTTGAGATGTTACAGGCAAAGCCATTGCTAAGAGAAAAAAACTACTCAGAATTGATTGAACACAGCCTAACCGACTCTTACGATGTCAACCAACTCACTTGGGTGATTCGAGTGGCGGTTAAGTGCCTAAAAGAGGACGCCAACAGGAGAATATCTATGGACCAGGTCAGAGTCACGAGTCATAAGTTTCATTAATATATGCTATTGACTCTGCACAGATGCATTTCTCCTCTCCTTTTTCATGTGTGTCTTCCATGATTGAAGTGCAGAAACACTGTTTAATAGTTCATTGATAAGCAATCTGATATCACACTAGGCATGGTTCTCTGTCTTGTTATCAGAATAAAGAAAATTCATTTAGTTTTTCTCATCCATCTCTATGAAGAATCATACAATCCTTACGATCAGTTGTGAAGCACCTCTATTAATGTAGTTGGAGCATCTCTATCATCTTGTTTTTATCGAAATGTTCTTGACGAACAGCTCTGCATTCCACTTCTAAACCTCTGATTTTTAATATTTGCATAGTGAATGGTGAAACTAATATGCATCAGGTGACTGTTCTCATCAGGCCACTACTTCTGCATTAGCACGAACAACATGTTCACATGTCACCTAGAGTTTTAATATCTTCACAGCCTTCCACTGGTTCAAATTTTCTTCTACCCAGGTATAGGCAGTCTGATTGTTATTTGACTTTCAACGCAGGTACTCGATGCATTAACTTACATGGTAGAAGGAAAAACTCTTCCGGTTATTAGGGACCAACCACGACCTGAATCAATTGGCGACTCCAGCACTTCCACTGATTCATTTTACAACGATGAAAGGTCCATGCAACGACCATCATCTCCAGGTGGAATGGATGATCTGACGACAGGATTGGTACCATCAATTACTGCAAAAGAATACTACATGACAACAATTGCCATTTAATTGTAGCGTAGAGATTCTCAGTTGTCGAGATACTCACAATAAAAGTACATCCTTCCCAGAAATCGTTTTTGTGATACATTGCTTTATTATTGCTTTCCAAAGATCAGCTCCAATAAGGTTTTCCACATCCACACATAAAAGCAGTCATCCTTGACAAAAACAAACTCTGTGCAACAAACAATGATGAACTGATTTGAACAAAGGACATTTTGACCATTTTCTTAGCTGAATTAATGTGGTGAATACTATGTCTCTTCTGTCATGGGTGTTTTACTTGCATGAAACAAAGAAACATTCTTAAGAGGTTTGGTTTTATGAGAGGAACTTATCCCACCATGCCGAGGTCTGTTTTTTAGCAAATGGGCTAAAGGAACAAGAATTTAAGCTTAGGAAGTAACAGCACAATGTGAAGCTGAATTAGCGGTGTCCTCCTACGAAGCAATCCTTGGCACACAATTGGATATCCAACTCCAAATTCCAATGGTCCAAAGACTCTTGTTTGGATTTCCTAATCTTGATTAAAACCCTTGCAACACCATTTATGATTTTTCAGAGATCTTGAATTCTGGCCATGGTTCGTTTCACCATAGTATACAAACAAGTTGATGTTACTTCGTGATGACTCCTAGTAACTTCCAACTCATCACTTTCACCAACACATTTCTTCAGTGGGTAAAAGGATGAAGGTGGATGCGTGTTACCGTGTCAGGAGCAAAGCAGGAAATCAATGGTGAAGAAGTTAACCAAAAGAAAGAAAGAACAGTAGAAGGATGACAGCATAACTATAAGTTGGGGCATTCAAACAAACCACTGCAATTCTGAAGGAGCTGCCAGAGCTTCAAAGTATCTGGATGAAAATAACATTTTGTCAAGAATATCTTGTTTGGCTGCTATGGAATGTGTACAAATTGGATCTTATATTATGTAGCTTCAGCATTTATTTTAATCTAGTTTTTTTGCAAATGATAGATTGAGATCGAACACCAGTACTTTGCTTGAATAAACTTGGCTCTGAAGCGAATCAGCATGTCTCCATATTGCTTAGGCATCTACATAGTCGTTAGTGCATTCGACCCACTACTTTTGCTTCTTATTATACTCGCGAAATATTTACATTAATTTGATTATTTTCAGCAGTACCATTGCTTCTAAGTAGGTGTACAAATCGGATTCCTGGATTTCAAAGCCTTTTTAATTTCTAGAGGCGAACATGTAAACTACGTAGTTGAATCTGAGAAGTACTGCTTATTAGGATGCACATGTGAATTGTGCTAGAGAAATACCCACATTGGAGAATTAGTGTGATGTAGAGCAGTTAATATGTCTTAGTTGGCTTAATCTTTTGAGTGAAAGTGGGTTCACCTGGATGTGTTGTCAAGCTTGGACTTGGGCTCTTCCTTAGAGATCTTTACCTGCTGCACAGTCTCAACACCATTCTTGAGATTTTTTTTTTCCTTAATTCTCCTTTCTATTGTTCAGGTATTTCTCTTTGTTAAATATGCGACCTTTGGACGAGCTCAGGGGTCGTCCAATTTCCAGGAGAATTTTTATGGGCATAGGGCAGCACTTCTTCCTTAATAAACATGCCATCTTTCTTCTTGCTATAACTGGAGCTGCAAAACAGGCAGATGGTGATAACGAGGTCCACTTGAAGTCCATACACGAATAAATTGTCGAATCATCGTGTTAAGATGAGAAGCTCTGCCTTACCAGATAAGTTGGATAATGATCCTCGTTACTCCCCCAAAAAACTTTTTCAAGGTGTTTCCATGTTCGACCGATGAGAGGTCGACAAATAACTGTACGCTGTTCGTGAGAATCTTATTTTGCAGAAGTGATCATAGATGATCAGTTTAACCTCTCCTTTTTTTACTTTTTTGTTTTCCTTTTTTGGCCGTAGAAAAGTCTAACCTATTCATATCGCATGAAGACTTAGCTTCAACTTTGCCACTCTCCCCCACAGTACATATATAAAGCTCCGTTGGATACGACCTAGGATTTTATTCTATCATCAATCCAATCATTATTCACATCTTTTTCTTTTTCCGTGAAAAACTATGAATTATCTTAGTTAAGAGTTCGCGGGCCAGGCTATGGAAAAGGAGCTGTTATTGTCCATGCCGAAGTGGTCGCTTCAGCCAGATCAACGGGATCCCAATCTTGATTTCCTAGGTTGAGGTAATAATTCCATATTGATCTCAACCAACTCATATACTCCCATTATTAATAGTATTCCCTGCAAAAACTATGATGAAACCTAAAATCAATCACCAATGTTTGTTGTCCATCCTCTTAATCAGTTTCAGAACAAGTTAATTTTGCGTCCTTGGTCACCGAGAGTCCCCGGTCATGGTCAGATTATTTGAGAGGAACAATAGCACTTTCACTTGTTTAAATTTATTTCCATGTCCAGATAATGGGCCATAGCTTTACATAAGCAAAGCATATTCTCGGTTTATCCCTGTTCCACTGAAGCACATGATACAAAAAAGGACACACCAATCACTATGTAGAGTCAGCAGTTTAATTCATTCTCTATGTAGTTCCATTCGGTTAACTACGTTCCTAGGGACAGCAAAGTTAAGGATGAAGTAAACAAAACGACATACTTCTCAAGGGGCAAAAGTACAGCCTACGTGCCAAAACTTGGGACATTTAAATGTCAAAAGGCTGCGCATGACAACGCTTCTATTCCCTGGAAGAATTTTTTTTCAGAAATAGTTCTTTTCTATTTCTGCTCCGGGGAATAATTTCTAAGTAAAAGAACCCGTTTGGTAACGATACAAAATTTCTACTCCTAGAATAGAAAAAGAATAGCAATGTATTTGGTAACGCAACAATTTCTTTTTTGTATTTATTCTTTTTTTTTTTTTGCCGACGGATTGCCGCCGCCGCCGCCGCGACGTGGCGGCGACGGCGGGCGGCGACCGACGGTGGCCGGCGCCCGGCGGCGCCGGCGGTCGCCGACAGCGACGGCGACCAGCGATCGGTAGCCGGCGACCGGCGGCCGACGGCGACGACCGGGTAGCCGACGGCGGGCGACTGGCGACCGGGCGGCCGGCGGCGACGACCGGCGGCCGATGGCCGATGGCCGCGACCGCGGCCCGGCGGCGGCCGCGGCCGCGCGGCCGACGGCGGCAAACTCGGGCGTCGGCAATGACGACCAAGAACCGGCGACCGGCGACGGCGGCGACGACTGGCGACAGGTGGCGACCGGCGACCGGCGGAGGCCACGGCGGCAACCGGTAGCTGCGGTGACCGCAGAACCTGGCGACAATGGGCGATAACCGACGGCCGACGGCGACCGGCGACCAATGACCGGCGGCGGCGACCGGCAACCGGCGACGGGAACGAAGAACTGGCGGTAACGGCAACCGGTGGTAGCGACCGGCGACCGACGACCGACAACCGGCAATGGCAACCGGCGACCAACGACCGGCAGCAACAACCGGCGGCCGGCGACCGGTCGACCGGCGGCGACAACCGGCGGGAAGCGGCCGACCGGGTCGATCGAAGCGACAACGGCGCGGCCGGCCGACCGGTCGACCGGCGGCGACAACCGGAGGCGGCGACAGCCAGTCATCCGGCAGCGGTGGCTCCAGGCAGTTGACGATGGTCGCGACAAGAAAATAAAATTAAAAAAGAAAATCAGCTTACTTCTAGAAATTGTTCCCGGGAACAAAAAGCAATTTTTTTTTGCTTCTCAAAACTGTTCCTAGGAACAAAACGGGAACAAAAAATTGAGAAATTCTTCCCAGGAACAAATGTTTTACCAAACAGGTTTCTGTTCTTTTTTTGTTCCGGGGAACAAAAGAACAAAAATTAGGAGAAACAGGAGCGTTACCATGCGCTACCTTAAGTGCCAAAATCGAAGCAAAATAGATCACTTAAGTGTCAATCCGGCCAAATCTCTAACGTGACAATTTTCCGATGGGATAAGTGCAGAACGACGTCGTTGCATGCGACGTGACTAAAAAATGCAAAAACAACATCGTTTTATCTCTACATGGAAAATAATTAATATAAAAATTAATTAAATTTAATTTAAAACTAAGTTTATTTAAAATATTTAAAAAACTTTAAAAGGGGAGGGGGTGGGGGGCCAAAAAGAGGCGGTTAAAGGCTGAGCCCTCGTCGCCGCCACCTCCCCGCCACCAAGCGAAGGTCCGATGACCGAGGGGGAGGGTCGGTCGAGGTCGCCGGCCCCTGGCCAATCGGCAACAAGGGCCGCAACCCTCGCCCAAATTTCCAACCCTTAGCCAACCTATGGCGAGGGCTCACGAGCCCAGCAATCTCGACTAACACTCCCCTAGCGTCACCGGCCCTTCCCAACGACGACGGGGAGGCGGTGAGGGCCTGCTAGCCCTCGCTCAAATCTGGGGCAAGGGTTGCGGCCCTCACCTAGATCCGGCGAGGGCTCACAAGCCCTCGCCACCAGTCGGCGGTCGGCTAAGGGCCAGCAGCCTTGGCCGACCCTCCCCCCTCCATCGTCGGCCCTTCCCTGCGGTGGCGAGAACTCAGCCCTCAGCCACCTCCCTTCGGCACCCCCCATTTTTTTAATTTTATTTTAAGTTTTTTATTGTTTTAATACTTTAAATAAATTAAATTTTTAATTTAATTTAATTACTTTTTATATTATTTATTTATTACATCATAGACAAAACGACATCGTTTTTGCATTTTCTAGCCATGTTAACGTGCAAAACGACGCCGTTTTGCACTCACTTCACCGGAAAATTACCACGTCAGCAATTTGGCCGAATTAGCATTTAAGTGATTCATTTTACTCCGATTTTGGCACTTAAGTGTCCATTTCGAAACTTTTGGTACTTAAGTACCCATTTGTGCCAAGTTTTAGCACTCCAGATGTTCGTATCTCATTCTCAAAGAAATGATTTCTCTTAAAAGACAAATAATCCTCCTGTCTTGAGGCCATCAATCAACGAAATAATCATCCTAAGCATTGGAAATACGGTTGGAAGATACGCAGAAATATTGGAAAGATATGATTGGATCAAATCATAAGGATTTTATTGAATCAATTAAGATCGGATCTAATCTGTAGATTATTTCATTTCCTTTTCTTTCACATATACTTTGTAATATAATGTAACTCTATACATTGAGTAAAGATAGAGAAATACAAAGAATTTCCCCTATTCTTTCTCGTTTTTCTCCTTCCCTTCACCTTCTTACATGGTATCAGAGCAGCCGAAGACTTTGGCATAGCTTCCGCTCCTTTTTTTCTTGATTGCCTGGAGGAATTCTATCCTACAAAAGAGTTACCGAAGGAATCACTGTTCTTTGAAGGGAAAAATTTTTCAGTATGAATAAACCAAAGATTCTCACCTCAAACCCAAACGAGCAAACAGCAAGAGAAACGATGCCACAGACTTCCAACGACCCAAATTCATACATCGTTACTTCCATGGCTGAACAACAACGCGGCCAAAGCCAGATCCAAACTCAACACGCATATTAGCAGAATTTTCCAACTTAGTTTAATTTGGGTTAGCCATTCTCGGCTTATCCTTACTAGTGGATGCCATATCCATGGATCCATGGGACAAATCCAGTTACATCACAGCCGAGCTACCAGAGTAGCATGCCGACCGATGGAGGCCTACCAACCAACACTGGGGCAAGCTCGACCATCAACCTGGATCAGAGGGGTAGATCAAATGATTCAAGTGCAGGGTTTCAGGGTCAAACTGCAAATCCATAACAGGGAATTCCACTTGGTTTTCTTCCTTTTCCTTTCGCGGCCGCCATGGGTCGACCAGAACCCAACGATGCGCTCTATGTTTCCATTGCCGACGGACTGGAGTTGCGGCTCATCAGCCACCCTCTCACGAGTCCAGAAAATTATTCAAGTTGGGCGTAGGAGTTTCGGCGAGCCCTAATCACGAAAGACAAAGAGGGTTTTATCGACAGGACCGTCCCGATCTCGACCGACGAAAAAATGGGACGTCAGTGGAAAAAATGCAACCAATTGGTTAGAACATGAATAGGGAACTGCATCAGCCCAGAAATCGCCGCCGGTCTACCACCCGCAAAGGACTCAAAAATTATTTGGAATAGCATTTGAGAAATGTACGGAAAATTGGATCAGGCTCAAACACTCAATGAATTGAAGCAAGGAAACATGTTTGTAACGACATGCTTCAATAGGCTTTCAGCCCTCTGGAATGAACTGGAAGCTGCTGAAGAAAAGTTGGAAGGGCCAAATCGACCCTCCAGCAATATGAAGCCATGAAAGATAGAGAGAAGGTGACTCGATTCCTGCTTATTCTCATACCTCACATTCAGGTCACAAATACTGGCCATGGAACCAGCACTGACTCTTGGGCGGATCTTCCAGCTTGCGATGCAAGAGGAGAACCAGAGGCTTGCTTTGTCAGACAGCAAGAGCACCGAAGCCCTAGCGCTAGTGGCAAGAGAAAACCCTAAAAAAGAAAAGGGGTTACGATCCGTCGCTAGGGTTTGTAGATCAGCGAGCCCTTAAATGGGGTGGCGTGGACGGCCAGAATCAAACGCCACGATCCAACGGTCCCAAAGGCACATGAGTTCTATCTGATCTGAACGGTGGAGATGCATCCAGATTGAAGGCATCCAATGGTGCTCAATTTTCCAAAGGATATGGGTAGAATTTTAAAAATAAAGGAAAATTATTCTGTGACTTTTGCAAGCGGCCCCATCACACAATTGAAAATTGTTGGAAATTGCATGACAAACCTGGAGAAAAAGACAAAAGGGGAAAGTAGATATCTACAACAGCCTATCAAATTACAGGATCGGCAAATTCTGCAAGTCAACCTATCACACATGGGAAATATCAGCAACTAATGCAAGCCTTACAAAAATTGGATGTCCAAAAAAAGGGGAGCAGCTTTACAGGTATTTCTTATTGCCTGGCAAATATTATTTCTAGAAATAACTGGATTATTGACTTGGGAGCCAGTGACCATATAACATATGATAAATGATTATTTTTCATTATTCATGAAGAATTAGATGATCATGTTACTGTGCAATTGCCCAATGGAAATACTACAATAGGGACAGTCACCCTTAACTCCCATATTGTTCTTATCAATGTCCTTTATATTCCAGACTTCCAATTTAATCTTATTTCAGTGTCTAGAGCCTGTAAGGAAAATTCATGTCAACTCTCTTTCAATGATGATACCTGTCTATTTCAAGCCCTTTCGACTGAGACACTGATGGGCTAGGGTAGTCTCTTTGAAGGATTATTTTTCTGGAAAAGCTTGCCCAAAAATTTTAATCATTTTCCTTGTAATAAGAAATCATTGTGTAATTTGACTCCAATGATAGAAATTTTCTTTTGCACTCCAGATTGGGCCATAGCTCTTTTTTTCCTTATCCTCAATATCAAATTTGTCCGCTTGCAAAGCAATCGCATAGTCCCTTTCCTTTGAGCCAAAGTCGTTCAAAAAATATCTTTTCCTTGCTGCATATCGATGTCTGGGGACCTTATCATACAATAAATCATGATGGGTCTCGATTCTTTTTTACCATTGTGGATGATCACTCTAGAGCCACGTGGATTTTTCTCATGCAGTCTAAAAGTCAAGTTATGTCCAATTTAAGGACATTTCTTTCTCTGTCAAAAACCCAATTTGGGAATACTGTCCAAAGAATAAGGACAGATAATGGGAATGAATTTTTCAATCATGAAATGTGCTACTCTTCTTTCCTCACAAGGGATATTGCAAGAAAGCTCATGTACTTATACACCACAACAAAATGGAGTGGAAAGGTGGAATGAAAACACCGTCACTTGTTGGAGGTTACAAGAGCTTTAAAGTTTCAAGCCTCTATTCCAAACAATTTTTGGGGGGATTGTGTATTGACCACAGCTTATTTAATAAATCGTATGCCGACCAAGATTCTTGATGGACGATCTCCTTTCGAGATACTTTTTGGGAAGAAGCCAGACCTGGACCACCTGAAAGTTTTTGGTTGTCTATGCTATGCTGCAATAGTAGGACCTAAGTATAAGATGAGTCGCTGTGCTCGCCATTGCATTTCATGGGATATCCCACTTTACAAAAGGGTACCAGGTCTTTGACCCATCTACAGGAGAATTTTCGGTCAGTAGAGATGTTTTATTCCAGGAAATTGTTTTTCCATTTGCTAGTCAAGACAAAGGTAGCACTAAGACAGGGCATTCTCATACTTCTTCTACAGAGGACTAGATTGAAGATTCTAAATATATCTTTCTTCCTTCATTAATAGATACACAAGAGTTTTCCACATCCACTACCAACATGACACCTTTAGTGGAAGTTCAAGATGAAAGGCAGGATGATGAGGTTCCTTCAGCTTCGCCTTCTTTAGATACACCTCCTGTGGAAATTCCAAATAATAACTCGTCTTCGGAGAATGATCAACCCAGATGTTTCGGTCGCACCACTCAGCCACCTACCTAGACTAAGGACTACATATGTGGAGTTATAAATTCACCAGGTATTCTTTTTCTAATTTCTTCCTATGTTTCCTTCGATCACTTATCGCCGGTGCATAGATGTTGCATCACTCGCATCTCTGAAGAGCAAGAACCATCTAGCTTCAATGAGGCAAGAACTGATCCACGATGGCAGAAAGCCATGGAGGCAGAATTAAATGCTTTAATGGATAATCAAACATGGGATCTTGTTACCTTACCTCCACATCGCAAGGCAATCAGATGCAAATTGGTATACAAGATCAAATATCGGGTAGATGGATCAATTGAAAGATACAAAGCATGGTTAGTGGCTAAAGTCTTCACACAGAGAGAGGGTTTCGACTATCATGAAACTTTCTCCCCGATCGCCTAGGACATCACAGTTCGTTCTTTCCTTTCAGTCGCAGCTTTTCAAGACTGGTCATTACATCATATGGATGTTCACAATACCTTCCTTCATGGAGATTTAGATGAGGAGATCTATATGGAAGTACCAAAAGGTTTACGGAGACAGGAGGAGAATAAAGTATGTCATCTCCGCAAATCCTTGTACGGACTCAAGCAAGTATCTAGACAGTGGTATGCAAAATTTGCTAAATCACTAATAGCTGCTAGTTTTCAATAGTCCAAATTTAATTATGTTGTTTTCACATGAACCCAAGGTATGTCATCTATCTACTTTATGATATATGTAGATGACATACTCATTACGGGGAATGACGAAGTAGCTATCAAAGGTCTTAAGGAATACTTGCATTTTACTTTCCACATTAAAGATCTAGGCTCACCATAGTATTTCCTTGGAATTGAAATTGCTCGATCAAACCAAGAAATCTCTCTCAGCCAGAGGAAATTCACACTAGAGATTATTTCAGGATTGGGATTGTCGGGATGTAAGCTAGCTGTAATACCAATTGAGCAAAATATCAAACTAACTACAGCTGATTATGATGACAGACTATCTCAAGAGGCTGATCCCATACTCAAAGATTCTTTGGGCTATCAGAAACTTGTTGGGAAGCTCATACATTTAACTATGACCAGGCTAGACATAAGTTATGCTGTGCAGACACTCAGTCAGTTTATGCATAAGTCAAAGCAGTCTCATATGAATGCTACACTGAAAGTTGTGAAGTACTTGAAGAAATGTCCTGGACTTGGGATTCTTCTCTCTAGGAAATGTGACATGAAGATGACCGCATACTGTGACGCAAACTATGCAACTTGTCCAATGAGCAGAAGATCGATAACTAGTTTTTGTATTAAGTTGGGGGATTCTTTACTTTCGTGGAAAACGAAGAAACAGCCAACTGTCTCGTTATCTTCAGCAAAGGTAGAATATTGAGCTATGGCCAAAACCACATGTGAAATAGTGTGGTTGAGAGGGTTACTTCGAGATCTTGGAGTACAGGTTAGAGGACCAACAAAATTATTCCACGACAATGATGCAGCCCTCAAACTTGCATCTAACCCTATTGTACATGAGAGAACAAAGCACATAGAAGTAGATTGTCATTTCACCCGAGAGAAAATCCAGCAAGGGATGATCGAGACACAAGGGATTGGAATAGAAGAACAACCAGCGGATGTCTTCACCAAACCTTTATGTCAAAGACAACATGTGTATCTCTTGAGCAAGCTTAGCGTCTTGGACATCTACAAGCCACTAGCTTGAGGGGGAGTGTTGGAAGATACGTAGAAATATTGGAAAGATATGATTGGATCAAATCATAAGGATTTTATTGAATCAATTAAGATCGGATCTAATCTATAGATTATTTCATTTCCTTTTCTTTTACATATACTTTGTAATATAATGTAACTCTTTACATTGAGTAAAGATAGAGAAATACAGAGAATTTCCCTTGTACCTTCTTCTCATTTTTCTCCTTCCCTTCACCTTCTTACAAATACCTAATATGGAAACAAGCGCAATTATTTCTTACAATCACAATAAAGATATTCTGACGTGCAAGTTGCAATATACACATCTATTCACATATGTTCGGACAATGGGCAATGTGGATTCACCAAGGTCCATTTGCTCATGCCATATTCAACATAAGAATTGAGTTTTGAGAGCCTTTCCCACCTACCATTGTCATGTCCCGAATCCTGAGTGTGTGAACATCCCTCGACAGCCGATTAAAAATGCGACGTCTCAGAACGCATCACCGACTCATTCTTTTTATCTTTTAATTAAATGCATGCGAAAGCAACTAAAATAAACACCCAATCAATCAACAAAACAGGGATAGTAAAACACAACAAATGATTTCCAAAAACGACACATTTATTTATTTACTTGTTAACCCTAGGATGTTTAATATTTACAACTTTACCTCAAAAGACAGCTTCCTAATGACCAACAGATAAAAATAGTCAGAGAGGGTCGAGGTTAGCTTAAACTTCACTATCGATGAGCCCAACAAAAAGTAACGCTAGGCACACTCGCGTGTTGGTCGATCGAGACCCTTAACCGCACGTGATGATTCTCCATACTACGAACTTGAAAATATTTAACAACAATGGGAGAGATATAAATCTCAGTGAGTTTAATAGCCTAAACCTCAATTAGGAAGCCGATTTACCTCGGGGACAACCTAAACATACACCACATATAAACGTACCTCGCCTTGGCACACCCCCTGCATAATGGTACATCTCACATGGCAATAATAGTGCAACATGCATAAATAACAGTCTAAACACATACTAAAATTCCATGTGCATTACCAACACATGTGATCCAATTATTACGACCCATCGGGCCACAGCCAACACAAGAGTCGGTGGTGTTCCAACATGACCGGGCATCATCCCGCCCCAACGAGCACAGTATAATCTAAAACTCTTACCTAGATAGCATTCTATAAAGGAGTATCGGTTTGGCCTCAACCGCGACTCGGCATCCAGACCCTCGCCAGGCATCTGATAAAAACCGAGCATCGCCCCCAAACTTCCATTAGGTGACGGGTTCGATTAAATGACCACTCAAGTGCACCATCAATCAAACCAATTTTTATTGTCATTAATTGGCCAAGAACATAATTTTTTTTTTTTATACCTAGGGAACCCCGTATAGCCGGTAGCCGGCAGGTAAACTCTAGAGTGACACTAGAGGTGTCAAATGGGTGAGTCGGGTTGAGTTTGGATCAGGTCATTAATGGGTTGACCCATATTTAAGCCTAATGTAAATTTTTCGACTCATACCCGATCCGACCCATACCTCACCCATACCGACCCAACCCATATTAATAAAATATTTTCATATTTAACCAAATTTAGGAAAACTTATTCTTATGTTTTTTTTTAAAGATTATATTACTAAAAAACTTAAAAGCTTATTTCTTATTTATTATATATATATATTAAATGGTAAATTGTTAAAATAGTTTTATACAACATAAAGTTAATGAACAATTTTTATAATTTTTAAAATAATTATTTTTAAAAATAGAATTTTAATTATTTTTTATTTTAAAAAATTATTTTTTTATTTTTTATTTTTTTATTTTTTATTTTTTATTTAAAAAAATATTTTTAATATATTTTTAATTTAAAATTATTTTTAATATATTTTATTTTTAAAAATTATTTTTAATATATTTTATTTTTAAAAATTATTTTTAAAATTATTTTTATTTTTAAAAAATTATTTTTTAAATTAATTTTATTTTTTAAAAATATAATTTTCTTTTTTCTTTTTTGTTCTTCTTCTTCTTTGGCCGGTCGTTGGCCCTAACGATTGCCGGCGAGCTCGAGGCTCGCTAGATCGGCAAGGCTGGAGCCTCGCCCGACGCCGGCGAGCTTGAGGCTCGCTAGATTGGCGAGGCTCGAGCCTCACCAGATCTAGTGAGCTCCAGGCTTGTTGGCGTCGGGTGAGCTCAAGCTCGCCCCTTGTTGAACGTCGGCGAGGCCTCCGCCTCGCCAGATATGGCGAGCTCAAGGCTCTCCGACGTTGGGGGAGCTCAAGCTCGGCCCTCGCCGGATTTGGCAAGGCTCGCCGGCGTCAAGCGAGCTCGAGCTTGGCCCTCGCCTGATTTGGCGAGGCTCGCCGGCGTCGGGCGAGCTCGAGCTTGGCCCTCGCCAGATCTGGCGAGGCTCACCGATGTCGGGCGAGCTCGAGCTCACATCTTGCCGAATCTGGCGAGGCTCGAGCCTCGCCCGACGCCGGAGAGTTCGAGTCTCACCAAATCGGCGAGGTTCGAGCCTCGCCAGATCCGACGAGCTCGAGCTCGCCCGACGTTGGCAAGCTCAAGGCTCGCCTAGCCGGTCGCCGGCCATTATTGTGCTAGCGACCAAAGAAAGAAGAAAGAAAAAAATTAAATTAAATTAAATTAAAAAATAATTATAATTTTGGTATTTATAAAAAATTATTTTTGTAAAGTTAAAAAGAGAAGAGAGAGTCTCTCTCTTAAGACCCACTTAAAAGTTAAAACCAAACCCATTTAAGACCCATTTAAAACCCACTTAAGACCCACTTAAAACTCACCTATCAAAGTAAACCCATTTAACTACTTTTTGTAAAAAACAAGTGACCAATATATAACCCATTTATGATTTAAATGGGTCATATATGGGCCAAAATAAACTTCACATGGGTTTCTCTTCACAGTCAGCATCATGTGGAATCTTTAAAGCAGAAGGTAAGTGTTGTTTTTTCTTCTTTTGCTCTGGGTATATGAATAGTTTGGAATGTTGAAAGCTATTACCTATAGCTTGAAGTTGCGATATGATGTTTGAGGAACTTGATATTGTCCTTATGTCAGTGCATTAGTCACTTTTTAGAACCCTTCAGCCTCTGGTTTTTGGATCTGTTTTTTTTTTTTTTAAATCGTTGCATTATCCGCTACTTGAGGCGAATGGAACTTTATATTTTCTTGGATATCATCATTTTTTGGGATTTATGAGATAAATTGATAGCTGGAGAGAATAATCGTCTACAGCACTATAAACCCTTCTGGACGCATGGGATTGGCTTGATAGAGGGAATACTGGGTCTCTCGTGAAGCATGAAACATAGCTGCATCCGTTTTGTTGTCTTCCTCAAATTGTAAGTATGATATACAGGAAAAAAAATGTGGGCCAGTTCCTGGGTCAATTGTGGAACTGGCTTGGAACTGGCCGGTTCCAGGGTCCACCATTTCGATTCCTATTCCAAAAATTGGGAACCGGCTTGATAGTGTAGGTTATAGGTTCTTGGTCTAGAAATTACTCTCATCCCTAGAATGCTGGTACCTAGAAGATGTAGTTGGATAGTGGGGATCTGCTTAACTCGGTGAGTGTATAGGTTTTGGTAGATAGAAATTTAAAAGATTACCATTGCAGATTTAGTTCATTCTGTCATTTGATCCAGATTTTAATTTTCAAGTGTTTGACTAAATGTCAGTGTTGATATAATTTGTTTTGCATGCATGTTATCTCGTATATCTGGTTTGGTCATACTGAAACTCATCAAGAGGTTTTCATTTGTCCAAAGGAGAAGCGTGGTGATCAGAAGCGAAAAATGCCTACCAAATTAAGAATGGCATTACCATAAGAGTGGAATTCACAATTTTAGCGAACTGCTTTCTCTTTGGCTGTGTTTACATGAATTTTCATCTTCAGTTGTCAGATCTGCATATATTCTGCTCGGTCTCAGGGGCATTACAGGTCCATAGCAATCACGCTCATTCCAACATGATTTTGTCCCCAGAGATCCCAAAGCCAATCCCAAGAGGTATAAATACCCAGCTTTATATGATCCATATGGCCCAAGAACTCCACCCGCGGATAAAATCATACAGGTTGCCGAGCGCGTAGCAGGAATGCCACCTGAAGAACGTGCTCGAATTGGACTTGCTATTCAAGACAGACTAAGGCATCCCAAGATGCAGTCGATCTCTACCAAAGAAGGCATGGATCTAGGCCCACAGGAAAAAGCAGGATCCAACATGGTCGAGGAAAAGAAGGTAGAGAAAACAGAATTCGATGTGAAGTTGGAGAAATTGGACTCGGCTGCAAAGATAAAAGTGATTAAAGAAGTCAAGGGCATTCACCAATTTGGGGTTGAAGGAGGCTAAGGACCTTGTCGAGAAGGTCCCCATTTTGCTTAAACAGGGTGTCACCAAGGAAGAGGCAAATGACATAATAGAGAAAATAAAGGCTTCTGGAGGAGTTGCAATGATGGAATGAGAGCTCCAACGCGGAATCGCCATAGAGAGCTTTAGGGATAAAATAACTCTCATGAATGAGCTTCCAACTTGTGTTGAGATGTTCTTTAGAAATTACAGCTGTACGTTGGAACTCATGATTGCCAGATGGCATTCAAGTTGTGTTCGTCTGAATACGTACCAGCAACTTGCTTTATGGTAGAGTAACGCGTATCTTTTAGGTCTACTTGAATTTTGGCTTCAACATGATGTAGAAGTCTTCCAAAACCATTAGTAATTTTGTTGCTAAATGAGGAAAAAGGTGAATTGATGTTGCCAGAATAAAGAACTACTGCTCCTGGAGCTTGATTGGAACCAACGCATTTTATAGTCCTGGATGTTTACATGGTATACATATTCTTGATGCTTGAATTTTCAATATCTTTCAGTTGGATTGCTGAGATCCAATGCACTTCTTTTTCTTTTTCTTTTTCCACTTTTGGAGAATGAGCAGTATGTTTGCCATTGATACAATGATAAACTAACAGAGATCATATTCATGCATGTGGATTGTGCTTCTGTGATGTTTTGAAATGAGGTGCAGCATTGCGAGGGTCGCTTGAGAGAGGGCAAGAGGCGCTCGCTCATGACTTAGGTGGTTGGCCCATGTCAAGCCTTGAAGAAGACACGGCAGCTACACCCTTTCTTTGTGTTGAGGAAATTTCCTAAATTGATTTTGAAGATTGACAAAACTTATCCGGAATAAAGATTTTGATTTTGATGATAAGTATTTTTCAATTGGAAAGTCTAATGGAATATAATTAGACAATATTAATCAGAACCAGAGTCGTGGCTTAATTATTTCTTTTATTATGTATTCTATCAAACGGCTAGGCATGAGACAAATCCCCATGCAACGGCTAATGATGATTGGTTAGATTTTCTGCCCCATATATAAGGAGTTTTAAAGGAAAGTTTTCCAAAATATCTCTCAAAGATTTGACTTTCCATAACGATATACTTGAGGTGAAGCATTGTTTTCAAGTTGAAGTACTCGACTTATGGAAACCCAAACTACTGTATGGGTAGCGGAATCTATGGGAAGCCTTATTCTTGGCGTCCTTGAGGCGATTAGATCTTCAAAGCAAGATCTAGGCCAATAGGTAGATTGGCTAGATAATCTTCCCACAAATATGTCCAACAATTAGCTGATAGAAAGGAGTATAAAAGGAGGTCTCGAAACTAAAAGGAAAAAAATAACACAAGAGATTCAAAGCTTTTAATTCCAAAGTCTGAAGAGTGTCTTCCGATCAAATATTTTCATCTTTATGAGTATCATTGTGTAATTATTTAGAGGTTAAAAGTGTGTGAGGTGTTTTTCACACAAGCTTGAGTATTCATTGCTCAAATTTTATAACCTTTGATTGGTTCTAGATAGTGGACTCCAGCCAATTAGCTAATAGTACATAATAGTGGATATAGACTTGTAAAAGGCAAACCACTATAATCTTTATGTGTAATTCTTTATCCCTTATTCTCTTTAATTATTGTGATAAAATTGAACATTGGTAAAATCTGAACACTTTGTTTTCTATCACCAAAAGTTGTTTCGCTGCAATACCTCTTTAAATTCTTCATTTCCATACAATCACCTATTCACCTCCTCTAGCTAATAGATTTAGCCATAACAATTGGTATCAAAGTAAGGTTACTCTTTATTGAAGTGTCTGATTACTTATGAATTAACAATATTTCAATGGCTAGTAACATTGCACCAAGATTGATGGAAGGATAAAGTCACACATGACCTCCATATTTTAACAAAAAAGACCACAACATTTGGAAGAACAAGATAAAAGCGTTCATCAGTTCTAAGGATCCCTTCGAGTGGGATGTTGTTCTGAAAGGCATAAAACCTGAATTTTTTAAACCAAATAAGGTTAAAAAAAAAAAAAAAACCAGAAGTCTCAACGATGCGGACATAAAAAAAAGAGAAGCATTATATGCGAAAGCAATTTATTCATTCTATTGTGCATTATCTCTTTCTAAATATAACCGAATTTGCTCATGTGAATCAGTGAAAGAAATTTGTGACAAGTTGCGGGTGACATACGAAGGAATTGATCTATGATGACCCCAGCACATCTCGGCTATTGTAGAACTACTAGAACCATTATCTTTCTCATTTTTCTTTTCTTAAACATGCGGAAGCGTAAGGGACTAAAGAAAATCCTAGGGTACACGCGATTTTCTGTAAACAAAAAACTTCATTTCTTATTTATTTATATATGTACATCAGGCAATAAGTGGGGTGCTTTGGAAAATTCAAAAGGTTAGTATACTGATCATACCAAACCATACGTCGGTCACCCATCTCCACCTACTTGTACACATGTTGCTTAACCTTGGCCCTTGACATCGTCAAAAATCTTCTTAGCTCCAAAAATCTAGCTCTCCACATGAAGTCTACTGGCACTCCATAGCGAACTATCGGGTAGGTAGATGGGATTGACATTCTATTGATCTAAAAAGATGAAGTCAACAACCATTGAGTCACAACCCAGCAAGCAGAAGGTCCACTGGTTTATACAACACAAATTGATCACCATACTAACAAAGAAAGCCTCAATAGAAAGTTTGGTAAATCACATGCACAATAACTTACCTAAGACCTTTTTAAAATAAATGATCGATCAATACAAGTAATAACTTTTCCTAATAGATAACCAATAGTTCAATTCAGAAATTCAAAGTCATAAACAATATAATTTCATGTCGTCAGCATCTAGGGAACCCCGCTACCCCCAGATATCTCGTACCCATCTGACATCGCGAGGCATCTAGGGGAACCATGTTACGCCCCTTAGGCATCTGGAGCAATCCAGTTATCCCTCCAAGCATCCTTACTACAACCCAAGGCATTGTTGTCCCAAGGACCGAAGATATTTTCAATCACACATTCACACTATGATGCAACAATTCCATAATCCAATTAAAAGTATGTTAACGTCATTGTTATTAAGGGATTCAAGCACGCATCTAATGAATCATCAGTCATTTTCATCCCTTAGACTAATATAAATTCATCTGTACAGATATCAAGTGAACTGTAATGAAGGTTCCACATCCTAAGCCCAAACTAGCCTTATAAGGCGTCCCGCACACCTTTAGAAACGATGTATATTGTCTAGGTAAGCAATTTTCAAAAATTACAAAAATTTGGTATGAGGTAGGCAAGACTTGCCATGGCCCGATCCTCGGGCACGCGCCCATCCTTCAGCTTAGTCGATTTTAAATGCGATATCCCAAGACTTATCGCCGACCCTTTCATTTTAAATATGCACATACAAAACCAATTATAAATTCCTAGACAATAAAACAATGTGATAAAAAAGCAAGGCCATATTTTTCATAATGAGATTCACAACCTTACTTTTATACATAGCACAACTCATAGTATTTTACAATACTATTCACAAAAGTCTAGTCTCACACTCAACCACCTATATATAGGGTTCACAAAAAAGAATGGGATCTCAGTCCTCATCCGAGCTGTACTCGGGATCATCATCTCGATCCTCCTCTAACTCTTCAGAGTCAAACTCGTTCTCTTCCAACTTTTCATCTTCTCTGGCTCATCATTAGGGTCATTTAACAGGTAATCCTCCTCTGACCCCTCCTCCTCTGGTTCTTCCTCCCAGTTCTCTTCAACGTAAACCTCCTCTTGATCAACTTCTTCTTCAGGCATGCTCCAGCTGGAGTCTACTACTGATGGTACCAGAGAGTCATGATCATTCTCAAGCTTAAGGTCCTTGGCATCCACCACTAACCCATCCTTATGATCAGCCCTCCTCTTCCCAAATGCTTCCTCCAAAACGATCATAGGTACATCACCTTCTGACATAGGACCCTCCCTCCGTCCGTAATAATACTCACGATACCACGATCGATACTTGTGGGGTCTCAAAGCATCATTACCTACATTGACCCAAACGATCGACTGAACCAAGACTTACTCTAGTCCTTCAAGGTGAGGGTGAATCGAGTAGTGGGTCTCTATCTCTATGACTTCCTCAGGGATGCCGAAATGCATAGGAGGACGAGGAGGTGGAGGTGCTACCATTTACGGGCCTAAAATGGTTATTTAATAACCAATGAGATTACGTCTCAGTAAATTCTACTCCTTAAGACCCGATTAGGAAACCAATACACTATGGGCTGCCTAAGCACACAAAGGGTAGAGAACTTACCTTGGTGTCAGATTCCACCTGCAGTTTAGCACAATTCAAATAGTCACCCAATCAAATAGCACAGATCGAATTATCGATCAAATCGACTTAGTCGATTACATGTCAATCGGACTATCTCATGGTCATTCTCAACCATACTATATAATCTCCAGTATAATATACCTAGTCACTTAGCCATGTGCATTTTCTAAGGCGCCATTTTTGCCAAGGTGACGCACCAATCATCAACCCGATGCATTCTTTAAGGCGCCGTTTTCGCCAAAACGACGTACCGATCACCGATCCTGTGAATTTTCTAAGGCGCCGTTTTCGCCAAGGTGATGTATTAATCACCAAGCCACGTGTCTTTTCCAAGTGATATATATAATAAACAATTTACGTGCATTCTCTCAGGCGCTATTTTAGCCAAGATGATATACTTAATCATCGAGTCACGTATGTCCATAAGTCACGTGCATTCTCTCTCTGGCGTCATTTTTGCCAAGGTGATGTACTTAATCACCGAGCCACGTGCTACCTAATTCTTCCTTAACTTTAATATACCCAATCATATAGTACCCAATTGGTCTTAGCCAAGAGTATTTCTAGTTTTTTTTTTTTGGTCGAAAGAGAGTATTTCTAGTTCACTCTCACAATTTTCTCCATTTTATAGCCCATCAAATCATTATTGGCTGTAAATAATCATACTTGGTCATTTGCCAATCAACTACTCAATTTCAATCAATTTAGGAATAATTCCTTAAATTGCACAATCAATTTAATTCAACACAAGGTAGAGCTCAAATAAATAAACGGACTACACCATGACAATCAACATAAAATTTCGGTCGTCAGCTATCCCAGCCTTATTTCCGAAAAATAAATAAATAATTAATTAATTAATTTTAAAAATTAATAAATAATTGCAATAAATCCAATTTAGGCCCATAATGTCTAATTGGAGCCCGAGACGGTTCAGGAAAAATCCCGAGAGACATTCAATAAATAATAGAGTATTTCTACTCCATGATGTCTATGTCTAACCACCTAACATGCATTTCAATTAACTAATAATCACTAATCTACTCTAATCTAACCACATAATCCTACTTAATTAACACCAATCAATCCTTAAGCATAATTAGTCTACTAAGCGATGATTAGTGAGCTAAACTCACCCGTTTTACAATCCGCATCATTAACGTCAAGGATGCCGCAAGGGACGCTTTACTCCAAAGTGAGCCTAGGGTTCGGGGCCCGGAACACCTTCAAAACGGGCCTTGAAGTGGCTGCGAGACCCACTTTTCTTCTTGATGTTCTTGGCTAGAAATGGCTGTAAAACAGAAGAAAACAACCTCGGCTAAGACAACAAGGTTTGGGGGAAGGTCAAGTGGCGGTTCAGCGAGGTGCACGGCTGCTCCAGAGGCATCTTCAGCTATTCACGGTGGCTAGTCAATCCCTCCAGTAAGCGAACAGAAGCTACAAGGGTCGAGGTCGCGGGTGGATGGCATACGCGGCCAGGCGGTGGCGCGACCGGCAACAGCAGCATGGCGTGCGACTGGCGGTTGGCTAGCGTGGCTGGCTACAGCTCTTTCTTCCTTGCTGGCCGGTCGTTGCACAAATGGAGGAAAGGGAGAGAGAGATGGACGGTGGAGTGAGAGGGAGAGAGAGAGAGGAAGGATAGAGACGAGAGATGGAGGGCCCATTTGTTTACAATTTCCACACAAATATCTCTTTTGTTCCCTCATCTTGATTCATATCCCTAGCTGTCTTCCACCAACACATTTTTAGCCTAAATTGCCCCTTGTAAAGGGTTGAGTTGGTCCAAAAGTCACAACTCATGGGGGCGTACGAATTTCCTAGCAAGAAGGCTTCAATTGCACATTAATTCTCTCTTAATTCATTCTCAATTGGCTCTCATAAATCCAACCCACCTACCATCGGTCACCTTAGCATTTTTCCTCACCAATACATCCATCATGCTTTCCAATTTTGCCATAAAAAACAACCTTCGGCTTTTTCTGCACAAAAACGACTCAGAGATGACTTTTTCCGTAAAAGTATCGGGTTGCAGAAAAATCTTCTGAGACTAAGTTGTGGGTCCTAGAATTCATTGTGATATGGCAAAATCTTCAATTTCTGAAATTGGACTCAAATTTACAATTAATTTTCATTCAGCACGTTTTTAGCATAACCTAGGTTACCGGGTAGTTTTTAAAAGGTTACCGGGTAGTTTTTAAAACTTTTTAAGGCAAATAACCCGTGGTCGATTTTCTTCGAGTCATAATGAACCCATTCAACACAATAGCGACTCTTGATTAACGTGAAAATCTCGAGAGTTCAATTATGGACGCAGGGTACCAACACAACAATAAAATTAAATTAGTGTCAGTTGATGAGAATTTCTCAATTTAGTGGAGTCACCCACGATCGGCCACACATCTCAATCAAACCGACCTATCTCTGATCTCAAATTGATTTGTAATCATGCCGTAATAGCCTCTAAAGATGAGCACGGTCGAGAAGTCAATTCCTGGTCAAATTCTCAAGTTTATTGCCTTAAAATTCCTTAACGGCTTACCTAGCTAGTCTAGTTATCTCAAGAGTAATTAGCTCTAAGAACAGCCCTATAGGTGCATCAATCAAATACCCGATTAATTCAATAGGAAACAGGTTGAAAATTCATGATGTCACAAGACTAAATGAACATTTTTCATGAACAACTCGAAATACAATTTAGCTCATACAATTTTAAATAATTTTTGCAAACCAAGCCCAAAAGAGACAAAATTTCCATAATGAAATTGAGTAGGAAAATAATATTTCGTTGGCCAAATGAGACAAAAAATTTTTGAAAATTTAATATGTGATAGCCTAGGATGTAGTCTGCAACTTTAATGAGGATCCGTTTTAGAATTCTAGACCGAGAAATTTATGGGAAATGAAAAATAGAAAGAGGTCGGTCTAGCGGACCCAAAAATAGATTTTGAATCCCGAAGTCTTTTAGATATATTTTTATTGTACGAAATTCAAAAATTCAAAAATTAAAGTATGTTATAGAATAGCCAATAAGGAATGACTTTCGTGAAGAGCACCCCAAGAAATTTACACCACATAAGTTAGTACAAAATTAGCAAGATTCTGCATTAGGCTAGGATTCAAACCTGCCCTCAGTCCCAGCACAAGTTTAATTCCGAATTCCAACCAATTTTTGAGGAAACTCTCCTCATCACACAATAAACAATTAGTGTAGGATAGAACCGAGGATATCTACTTGTCTCGGGTCCTAGTACATCGCAGTGGTGGCTTGACGTAATGAAGGCAAGGTCGAGGGTGGCGGTTCAAGTAGCTACGACGGAGAGGGACAGTCTTCGCTGCTTTGATTTGGTGACTTTTGTTGCTTCTAGTCTGCCAGTATGAGGTGTTGGTGTCACAACAGAAAGGAAATGGGGAAGGACTCCTTTGTTGGCTTCTCGTGTCACGGCTGCAATGGAAAAGAGAGAGAGAGAGAGAGAGAGAGAGAGAGAGAGAGAGAAGAAACGAAGGTGCTGAAGAACGACGTGGTTGCAGGGGACAAGTGGTTCCCTCTTTCTCTCTCTCTCTCTGTCCCTTTCCTTTGGTCAACGCTACCTCACCTTGGGCAGCCTTTATTGACTAAATTATCTTATCCTATGCCAGCTAGAAAGTAGGGGTGATCGGTTTAGGGTGGGTAGGGTCTAAACCTAGACCTTGTACTCAACTCTATTATAACCAGTTCCCCTTTTCCAAACCCTGTACCCAACCCTATTTGTATTTGACCATGTACCCAACCCACCATGTTTTCAAGGTCAACCCTGTTTCCATTGGAACCCGTTTTGTAATCTCTCAATATCCTATACGATTTTGAATTTTATATTAATACACGAGAAAATAACGTAATTCTCTTAATTTGTATTGAAACATTAAACACTTGTAATAAATAAACACATAAAATTTTTGACTAAAATGAAAAATTAAGGATCCACAGAGCTAATTATAATAAATAAAATCATAAGGTAAAGAATTAGCAACAAACATGAGTCTAATATTAATCTTATTCCCACAACTACTACATGAAGCTACTCATTTATGCAAGCATAACTCCTCCTACAAAAGAGAAACTAGGTAAGCCAATCCATGTGGTGCACAAGAATTTAGCAAAGACGGATAAGAATTTAGCAGAGACGAACATCGTCCGTCCGTTGGACGGTGTGAGGGGGAGCCAGTGAGGGAGGGAAGGAAGTGAGGAAGATGAACGACAAAAGAGAAGTGTCGTATGTGTTTGAGAGAGCTGAGAGGAAAAACGCCTTGTGATTGCGAGAGTAAGAATAGAAATTGGGAGAAAAAAAGGGTTTTGAATCTTTACTTACAAAACCAATCCGGGAACCGGTTTCTAGGTGGGTAATCATTCGATACCTATTCCATGACCGGTTTAAACCAGTTCTTGGACCGGTTTTGACGAGAACCGGTTCTCAACACTGTTTTCCAGGTGGGCCAATCCAATTCTCAAGTATACCCAGTCCGGTTCCCGAGTATACCCGGTCCGGTTGCATACCTCTACTAGAAAGGTGGTCTTGTTCGTGGCAATTGCAAAGTAAGGGGAGAAGTTCAAAAATCTTCAAATGATGGAGAGAATTCAAGAGTTTTCAGAGGGCTGGACAACTAATCAAGCTATTGATTTTTGTGTAGTGGACATGGCGGTGATGAGCTACGAGGAGGACGAAAGAAGCTAGTAACGAAGGGGCAGCTTTCTCTCTTATGCTACTCATGATCTTCATGCCATGAAGAAGGATTTGGTGAGTTTGCTAACCACTCGAGCTGGTCATCGGGCGGTCCTCGTAGGTGCCAAAAGTAATGTCGACTGGAGAGCGATGCGACGTCGCGCAATGAAAACAGACATCGAAGTTGTTGACGATGAGTAGTGGCAATGGTTCAATAATATAGATGCATTCCCGAAGAAGATGAAATTATTGTTACTTGGCGACAACTCGGCGTAGTCCGACGACAAGTTTGTTAATGTGGCATGGGCCATTAGGCATCTAGGGCTCCCTATTTTGTCGAGCAAAAAACCCAAATGTTAGGCTAAGGAGACATAGATAAACATTTTTCTCCAGCAATACGAAGCCTTCAAGATGAAACCTGAAGAATTTGTAACTGACATGTTCAGCAAATTTACTGACATCATCAACGGGCTGGCGTATCGAGAGCAACCTATATCAGATCCTATGAAAGTAAACAAAATTCTTTGAGGACTATTAAAAGAATGAAATAACATTAGGATGTCCATTCAAGAAACTCAAAGGATATCACCTCTCTCTCCGTGGATGAACTCATAGGAACACTCCAATCCTATGAAGAAGAACGACTAAATGAGGAAGATCCCTAAGGTAAGAAGTTGATCACCTTAAAGTCAAGATGACCATGAGGACATGAAGTTGCTAATCAAAAGATTTCAACACCTTACGAGAAAGAGAAAAAACTCCAAAGGAAAGAAGCCAAAAGAAATCTAGAGAAAGAAATTTTTATGATGGAGACGACAATGAAGGTAAAGACATAATATCTATCAAGTACAAGAAAAGGGTCACATAAAACCCAATTGTCCTTTATTTAAGAAAATTAAGAGGAAATTTGAAAAGAAGAAGAAAGCTCTAAAAGCTAAGACAATACAGAGTCTGAATCTAGAGATGATGTGTGGCATCCTAAAAATTCAAGTCAAGCTCTAAGGTGTATTAAAGCTCATAATTAGGTAATGAAATTACCTATGGTTTATACTTTAGCCATTAGTTTTTTCTTAAGGTTAAGTGATATGCTTGTGTTCA
The DNA here is from genome assembly GCA_016097545.1 of Eucalyptus victrix. NCBI lineage: Eukaryota > Viridiplantae > Streptophyta > Magnoliopsida > Myrtales > Myrtaceae > Eucalyptus > Eucalyptus victrix. The sequence continues at coordinate 24,901,581 of CM027844.1, forward strand.
TGAATTTTTAAAATTTGGACTATAGGATAAATTAATGAGAATAATCTATGCTTGGCTATGCACCTCATAAATTAAATTCCTAAAAATAAAATGTTACAAGACTTTGGCCATGTGGAATTTAAAATTTAAAATTTATAGAAGAAAGAATAAAAAGGGGAAAATTTTAATTTTATTTAGGTTTGGGCATTAGGCCCAAAGGGGGGATTTTTGGTGGGCCGAATGGCCGGCGTAATAGAAGTCCACGGATGGGGCTGTCGCCAGCCCAAGGGAGGCCCAAGAAGAGGATGGCCGGCCCATTGCATGGGCTTTGCCAAGTGGCAAAGAGGTCTTCATGCATTGGCTGGTCGAGAAGCATGTAATGATTGCAAATGATGAGAAATTGGGGAAATAAAAGGAAGAGGAGAGAGCGAGGGTGGCCGGTTGTGTTGTTCGGCCAAGTGAGAGAGAGAGAGAGAGAGAGAGAGAGAGAGAGAGAGAGAGAGAGAGAGAGAGGCCGAGAGAAGAGAAGCCGAGAGGGAGGAGGAGTCGCCCGTCGCCGCCGCACGCCACCTGTTCGTCCGCCGTGTGCCGTCGTCCTCCTCGGTCTAGAGGCAAGTTAGGGTCCTTTTGCTGCTCTTGCATGTGTGTGTTGCATGTATGTTTGGAGTAGTGTTGAATTTTGGGCGAATAGGAGAGAGAAACCGAAGCTAGAATGACTTGTTCTTGAGCGATGTTACTGTCTTTGCATGAACCGCCTGAGCCAGAATCTTGTGAGAGCTTGCATGCATGTTTTGAGTTCGATTTTGACTTTTATTCCTTCATAAAAGTTGTAGCCAACATCTTAAACTACAACATACTAAACTTTGGTACAAAATGGTGAATATTTAAGGGGTCAAACTTTCATCCTACGGAGACACCAGATCTGGAACGATTTCACTGACCTTTCGGTGGATTCGTGGTTGTATGTTGATTTTTACTAAGAATCTCTCTTCGAATTCTTCATAAAACTTGTAAAGAACATCTTAATTACTAACATACTCAAATTTTAAGTAAAATTAGCAAGTGTAGTCTAGTGAATCGACTTACTCTTGAAGACGGTAAATCTGGAGACGCGATACAGGACACTCGAGACTTCATGGACCCATATGGTGACTGTTCTTTGGAAATTTGACTTAGATCCCTTACTAAAATTTGTAGGGGACCTCTTGAAGTAAAAAATATCCAAATTTCAGAGGAAATGAAGAAGAAAAAGTGGGTAAAAACTCGGTATTTCGGAGATGACTACACTGGACGTTTCGGTATGAGAACCAGAAGCTTCGGACGACTATAGAAAATTATCTAAAACGAATTTGACCTAGAAGTCTTCATGAAAAATCTACTTTAATGTCTTAATTATAACTTGGTAAAAATTTCATAATTTTTGGAGGTCGTTCTGGTATTTTAATCGAATTATTTCAAAAACTGCACATTCTGTTTTATCCGAAATTTCATGCTGGGATTGTGTGAATGATATCTTTTGTGTGGAACTTTATTGGCCATGTGTTTTTCATGAAATCATTATCTTATTGTCTTATTTATCACATGCCTTAATCTCATGATTTTTGGGCAAGCATATGGATATTTAATTTAAATATTTTCAAAAATGGTGTACGCTGGAATTTAAATAAATTCCAAAAAGGCATGATAAATGGACTATTTAAATTGTACAAACTCCATAAACTTTATTTTTATGAATGATTGCGTCTCGCTGCATGTATGATGATGACTAATGATGCATGTATAAATCAAAGGATGAAAGTGATTGATGATGACTGATGATGCATGTATAAATCAAAGGATGAAAGTGATTTTGTTTGCCATTACATCATGTGCCATGCTGAGTTGAGACCTAAATTGGTAAACATGATCAATGATAAATGAGGAAACTGTTTGTGGCGGATGATAATGGCCTGGGAGTATCAGGATGCCCGGGATGGGGGGTGCCGGATGCCCGGAATGTATAGAGATACATGGCTAGATGGCCCTGGGAGTATCAGGATGCCCGAAATGGTTGGGTGCTGGAAGCCTCGGAGGTCTTTGCCCGAGGGGATGCCTCATGATGCCAGTTGGAATGCGAGATGCCTGGAATGTGGGGGTGCCGGATGCCCGGTGGCCTTAAATGGCTAAATGCCGGAGGTTTTTCTCGCGATGCCAGAATAGGGTGCGAGTGTAAAGTATGAGATGAAATTGATGATCCCAAGGAAGAGTGATGTGGTGATCAAATTGAAAGTTAAAAGTGGAAATTGAATCATGTATATATGACATGATATGATGATGATCGCTTATGGCATGATGTGGTAATCAAATTGAAAGTTAAAAGTGGAAATTGAATCATGCATATATGACATGATATGATGATGATCGCTTATGGCATGATGATATGCATATATGACATGATATGATAATGATCGCTTATGGCATGATGATATGCATATATGACATGATATGATGATGATCACCTATGACATGATGATATGTATATATGATATGATGTGATGATGATCACCTATGGTATGATGACAAGTGTATGATGTGATGATGATTACCTATGGCATGATGATACATGTATGTGACATAATAATGATCATCTATGGTATGATGACATGTATGTGATGAGTGTGATGAGTATGTATAATGGTATATGCATGGCTTCAAGGTAAGTATTCTTGGATGCATGAATGGCATGTATGATGTTATGATTGTATTGTATGATGCATTAAGTAGTTATTGGATTCCTTTACCTGCTGAGTGGTTGTACTCATCCCTTCGGGGACTAACATTTCAGATTAGCAGGATGACGCTCCCTACTATCACGCGAGGCGTATTTTATGGCCTACCTTCCGATGTAGAGGTTGAGTGCGAGGAGTTTGACTGTCCCTCTATTCCTGGACTGACGTATATTCGAGTGCGTTGTTTAGTTATGTACGATGTGGGCCTGGTTGGGGGCCCTATTGTCCAAGAGTTCATATCCGTCCACATTCGTCGTGACGGAGTGATGCGAGGGATGATGCCGCCGCCACCGCCTAATGCACCGGGATGGGTGTGAGGGCCCGTGCGTGACAAGTAGGAGCTAAAACTTTTTGGAATGGTTAGCCGACACTAGTGATGGGGGATCTTGCACGTTAGTCATAGTGGGTCAAGTGTTTCTTTTTGGGGTCTAGGCCGAGTGTGGCTTCATGTCCTGGCCTTTCTTTTGATGTATTGACCCAAGGAAACCCATCTTGAAAATATGTAAGTAAAGTGTCATGGCTTTGTCTTTTATTATGATGATTAGTGGTGTGCAATTGTATCATGGTTGATGGAGGGAGAGATGGCGATGTTATATTTTGCTTCCGCTAAATGAGTCACGTTGGAACCCTTTTAAAAAAAAAAAAAAAATGTCGCATGATTTACGACGCTTCTTCTAAGAGATGTGGCTAGTGTTCCATTAGGTGTAACACCAGGTGCCTGTGGCAACCCTAGGTGGTTCGGGGTGTCACGTGATGAGTAAGGAAATCTATGCTTAATGGCAAACATTTAATCTAAAGAAGATGAGATGATTTATTCGAATCCTATTCTAGATAATGATGATCTTTTTCGAAAAGTTATGCATGGAACATGATAAAGAGTTGAAGAAGATCTCCGAGTTGAAAAAGGAAGTCTCTAAATTGAGACAACAAAATATTACGTATGAGAAAAGGACTATTGAGTTGGAAAAGGAAAATTCCTCTGTTAAAGAAGAGAAAGATATTTTACAAAAAGAAGTCAATTCCTATAAGGAAGAAATTTCAAAAGTTTGCAAGAAATTTTCTCTCTATACAAATGCTATGCTGCAACAAATCAGGTGTCGGCTTCGAAAATGCAAGTGAGATCAAAAATGACGTTCCAAAAGTCAAGAAAAGATTAGGGCGAAGATTGCCAATCCAGCATTATCGAAATCATTATCGTAAGCAATTTGTCAAGCCTATTGGATCTCAATATTATAATTGCTCGAATTGTAGTGATCCTAATCACTTTAAGCAAGAATGTCAATTTGATTGGAGGAAATCCAAGTCAATCAGTTGGAGATTTGATGCTTCCTCTAACTAGAAAGGACCCAAACTTGTTTGGGTACCAAAAAATAGATGAATTGCTCTTCTTGCAGGGAATAAAGAAAAAGAGAAAGAAGATTTGGTAAGTAAAGGTATGTTTTTAAATTCTCATTTGATATATTATTTATACCTTTTGTGCTAGACTAGACTTTTTGTGACATGCTATGTAAATTATAATTGGTTGGACCGTAATATCTTTGAAGAACTAATGGCATGGTGCATTTTTGGTGGTTCATGAGATATGATCAATAATATATATTTGATTGTTTGATATATTGTTTAGAGATCATTTAGATTTTTGAATTGATTTTATGTTCTCTATTTTTATCATGTGCCGCGAAGTGAGAACTTTTTTAAGGATAAGTGCAATATAAGTCATAAAACTTGTCACGAAAATGTAATTGAGTCCTAAAACTTGCAAAAAGTGCATTCAAGTCCTAAAAATTGTCAAATTGTTTCAATCGAGTCCTAAAACAAACACCATTAGGATTTTTAACAGAAAATGTTAATGTGGCATTTTAAATAGTTTTTCATTTTGCACGTGGGTTTTTTAAATTATTTTTATTCAATTTTTTAAAATTAGATTTAAAAACTAAAAAGAAAAGTTAAATTTTATTTTTAAAAATTGTTAAAATAAAAAAAGAATATAAAGCAGCTCCTCCTTTATTGTCACTGCCACTGATCGCCGGAGGGGCCAGCAGCGGTCGCCAACCTTGGGCAGTGGTGGCTAGCCCTCACCAAGCTCGGGCAAGGGAGCCCAGATTTGGGCACGCCGGCCCTCGCGAGGGGCTGGCGACTGTCACCCGCCCTGAGCGAGGCCTCATCGGCCCTTGCTTGGGGCTGGCAAGGCCTCACCTTGGCCGAGTGAGGGCCGGCCACCCCCGCTCATCGCCGACCCCTCCGGCGATAGGCGGCAGTAGGGGAGGGCCACTAATTTTTTTTTAACAATTTTAAAAATAAATTTTAAATTTTCTTTTTATTTTTTAATCTATTTTTTTAAATGAATAAAAAATAATTAAAAATCCATCTAAGAAAAGAAAAATTATTTAAAATGTTACGTCGCAGTACCACATCAGCATTTTCCATTAAAAATGTTAACAGTGTTAACTTTAGGACTCGATTGAAATAATTTGACAAGTTTTAGGACTTGATTGCACTTTTTGCAAGTTTTAAAACTGAATTGCATTTTTGTGACAAGTTTTAGGACTTCTATTACACTTATCCCTTTTTTTAAAGGGAAATATTATTTTTTTTTTTTTGACGAGAAAGGGAAATATTATTTGATTATGCATATTGTTCATGTGATGATCTTTCTTTATATGCCATTAAAATATGGAAAGAATCCTATATTTTATGAGATTTCCTATTTTGCAACTAACAAAAGGAAAGGATCCACATTCGTGGATACCATAAAAGAAACAATTTATTGCAGGCAATTATACAAAGGAAGCTTGATTGCAAATCTACACAAATCATGATGCAATCAAAGAAGGGTCTTGAGTGAGAAATTTTTAAAAGAAAAGATATATTCTGCACATGCATATCTGGATATGAATTGGTAATATTTGTTGCCATATTTATAAGATCCTGTATAGATTTAATGCTTCTATCATCTACATTCCTTTTGCAAAATACATTAAAGTTATATTATCTATATTCATTTGAGATTTATGCTAGAAAAAGAATCTTTTTAATCTTGAAAGATATTATTGCGTTCTTTTATATATTTGAATATGCTTGCCATATTTTAGAAGTATATCTTAAAATTGGTAAGATTGATCCACGAATTAAATGAAGGTACATACGTGATATTCTCTATATTCTGCAAATATTGTTGTCTTTTTTACAGGAAATTGTAGGTGGCAAAAGAATCTTTCCCTATGAAGTTTGGAAAGTTTGATCCAAAGAATCGGAAATATACTACACCATCTTCGAAGGATCGAAAATTCTCCTCTTTGCGCAAAATTTGTGCAAATTATTGAAGAAGGAGAAAGTGGATGCAAAAGAAAGGAGAAGAATCATGGTCATCTCAAAAATATATCAAATTGAGGAGCAGCGTAAATCAAGTATGAGAAAATCATGATTAAGTCTATTTAATTTCTACCTCCTCTTGATTATGGAAGAAAAGGTAATGCTTGCTAAGTTCTACATGATCCGGTTAGTATATTTCCTATTTCCCTTATTTGTTGTCATTATAAATCTCATATTTCCATTATCGTTTGATTATGACAAAAAAAGTATGTGAAATTTATATATTACATCTGTGATCAATGATATATATATAAATAATATATATATATATATATATATATATATATATATATATATTTACTTACGTATATGGTATTTGATTCTACAAGAACATGAGCTATATTGCATATATTTTATGTGCACCATAACATCTATAAGATATTGTTTCTAAAAATTATGTTTCATGCCAAATATATTTTGAAGATTGTGTGTGAGGATAAGGTGAATAGCATATTCTTCATGTGATACTCCTTCCATCATTTTTGTTTCTTTTATGATGCTAACAAAAAGGGGAAGAAAATGCAAGAAAAGCGGAACACTATATGCTGATGAAAATCTTTTATGATCTTGCTCAAGGAAAGTTATATAAAAGAAAGAATTTTCTTGAATTTATTCATATCTTGAACTTCCTTAATTAGAGCAAAAAATTTCTTTACAAATCTTATTCACTCTGACTGGCTTGATATTTTATAAGAAGTTTGTACTTATCTTTACAAAATCAGCAAAATTCTTATAGAATCCATATTGTGCCTTATCTAAAAACTTACTTCAATAGAGAAATTTAATCTTTTCAAAATCTTTTGTCAAGTTCTACTTGAAAATTTTTATCATCATTAAAAATGAGGAGATTGTTGAGGAAATTTCCCAAATTGATTTTGAATATTGATAAAACTTATCCGGAGTAAAGACTTTAATTCCGATGATAAGTATTTTTCAGATGAAAAGTTTGATATGATATGACCAGATGATATCAATTAAAACCAAAGTCGTGACTTAATTATTTCCTTCATTATGTGTTTTGTCAAACGACTAGGAAGGAGACAAATCCTCGTGCAACGTTTAGTGGTGATTGGTTGGATTTCTTGCCTTATATATAAGGAATTCTAAATGAAAGTTTTCCAAAATATCTGTTTGAGATTTGACTTTCTAGAATGATATACTCAAGTCGAAGCACTCTTTTCAAGTTGAAGTAATCAGACTTATGAAAACCCAAGCTATTGTATGGGTGGCAGAATCTATATGAAGCTTTATTCTCGACATCCTTGAAGCGATCAAATCTTTTTAAGCAAAATCTAGGCTGACAGGTAGATTGGCTAGATAATCCTCCGAGAGATTTGTCCAACAGTCAGCTTGGACAGAGAGAAGTATAAAAAGAGGTCTTGAAGCTTAAAGGAAAAGTGTAACACAAGGGATTCAAAGCTTATAATTCCAAAATCTGAAGAGTATTTTATGATCAAATACTTTTGTTTTTGTGAACATCATTATGTAATCATTTAGAAGTTGAGAGTGTGCGAGGCATTTTTTTCACACAAGCTTGAGTATTCATTACTCAAATCTCGTAACCTCTAATTGCTTATTAATAGTGGAATTCAGCCAATCGAGTTTCAACACGGAAAAATGGACATAGGTTTACAAAATCGAACCATTATAATCTTTTGTGTACAATTCTCTATCTCTTACTCTCTTTAATTATTGTGATAAAATTGCACAATGGTAAGATCTGACAACTTCGGTTTTTGTCACCGAAAGTTATTTTGCTACAATATTTATTTAAATTCTTTTATTTCCGCACAACCACCTATTTATCTCCTCTAGATGATAGATCTGGTCATAATACTTCACACTAGTAGGGGACCTGGTGGTGTCGTACAAGTTGGGTTAGTTGTAGCATTTATGTTGCTTTGACTTGGTGTGTTGTACAGGGACCCTATCAGTGCACAAAACAACTGCTTACTAGAATGAACAACTCTATAATATCATTCCCATAACTCCTATTTACATTGCGACCGTGCTATATGTTAACTAGTCAAGTCAGGCAATAGTATGCTAGAATAATACTCATGCGATGTCACATGAAAATACAAATGGTATAATGGTACTATTGCCAACACAAATGCAAGATTGAAAACTGAATAGATCACTTTTTAAGGGAAGTGAACATTACTAAGTAATTTAGCTGAGACACTACATGTGATTTACGCACATAAGAGTGCCTCGGTGAATGGCGCAAAAAGAACATGTAGAAACAATCGGATCATTATCAAGAAAGATTGCTTTCGTCCCAAGCAAAAGCCGTGCGTGCAAGACGCTTGCTCTTGCTCAGCAGATGTTGCATTTCTTGCTTCGTGCTTAGTTGCTGCTGTACTCAATTTTTTGAAACAGCCACAACAAGATTTCAGCTAATATCAAATGGAGAAAAAAAAGGAGGGAAAATTATTATTTGTTTTACCGAATTTTATCCATCCATGTCAATAAAATATTTTATAGATCCAACGTTTATTCATAACTATTACTGGATGGTTTGAATAACATCCATTTAGTTAATTTCCTTAGATGCAATAAATTCACATAAACCACCGGCCGGTGGCGTGGATGGTAGATCCTTGGCCCTCCTCGGTGGAGTCCAAGGTTCGAAGCCCCTGCGAAGCAGGGAAGCTGAAGCACTGTACGGTGACTTAAGCGTAACGTCGGGGTGGTGGTTTTCCTGCTAGCGTCACCGGGAGGTTTACGGCGCATTGTCGGTACAAGCTGGTTCTTCCTGTCCCAAAAAAAAAAAATTCACATAAATATGCTTACAATGAGATTATATGATCACTTTATCATACACGACCCAATAATTTTGTACTTTTGAATATATCTATAAGGTTTGACTCGGGAGTTAATAGTTTTTTCAAGGACGCCCAATTAAACAAGGTCATAAAAGTTAACTGTCTTTGTTGACAGCATTTTTTACAAGTTTACATATTCAAATATAAGAATAATGTTCCACTTGGATTTCGACCCCGATCAAGTTAGTTAAATGATTTAGTTGCAATTAAAATTATTAAATGTCATGGAAAAAGAACTATTTAAAAAAATATATCTTCCTAAAATTGGTCATTCATAATCATACCGTTTGAAATAATTAATTGATCAAAAATATTTTTATTATTAACAATATTTATATTTAAATATAACAACAAAAATATCTTTTATCCATTTATTTTTATAAATGACAGAATGACGTATTTCAGAAACATATTTTGTAAATTATTCAATTTTTCACCAAAAAAAAGAGCCTAAAATCAACCATCAACGCGAAGTTACTATATAAGTTTATTAAAAAACAGCGAGCTAAGCATCACGAGCGAGCGAGAAATTTGTCTATAACATTTCGGAGATGAGTCGGACCCAACCGAGTCGCCGCCGCGGGATGGAGTAGCAGAAGCGGCGCGTGGTTCCAACCCGCCGGTCCGCCGCCCCGAGAGCCGAGCGGAAATGCGAATGCGTACTGCCAAAAGGTAGTCAGCAAAGCCACTGCAAGAAGCTTTTCAGCTGACAGGAAGGGGGATAAAGAGAGAGAGAGAGAGTCTGTCTCCTCAGCTTCCGCTTGCTCCTCCATCTCGCGAACGCGCCGAAGGTGAGGAAGGTACGGCCCGATCCTCTTCGGTTTTTATTGTCAAAATCCGTTCTTGGTGTTGATCGTGGAGCGTGGAGTGGATATCGTCTTTGATTTGTGCTCAAAGTTGCGAGCTTTCGAGTTTCCGAGCCGGTGAATTTGGGGGGGTGCGAACTGAGAAGTCGGTTTAGGTCTGCTATCGAGTCGGTTTAGTCCGGCTTCAGCTTTCGTTCGATCTTTTCGATGGTTTTTGGAGCTTCGAAGGCGTAGCTGTGTTGTTTTTTAGGGGAAAGTTCGTAGCTTTTTGCATAAACAAAGGCAACTCCGGTGGTGGAAAGGAGACGGGGAGTGGCTCCACCTCCACGCACTAGCATTTTTCCCCCCTATTGTGGCGGCGGCGAGGGGAACAGGTTGGCGGTGAGCTTTTTTCTTTTGGTTTTTGGAGGGTTTGCGGAATGCAAGGAGGTGCAGGGAATCACTCGGTTCCGCAGGCTGCGTCGTTTGATAAGACGAGGGTACTGGATGTGAAGCCTCTGCGGGTTCTGAAACCCTTGTTCGCTGCTTCCAGTGAAAACCCTCCCTCTTTCTCCATCCCTCCCGGTGGCCCGGCCCCTCCTGGGACATTGCCATTTTACCCGTTTGGTGTTCCGCGAGAATATCAGACCTCGCGTTCAGACGCCCAAAGGGAAGCTCCGGTTGCTCCGACTCCACTAAGGTCATTCAGGACTCCTGGACAAGGGAAAAATGTTGAGGCGTCCAGAGCAGACAGGGCTGGTGATGGTCGAAATTATGACAATTCCGATCTGCGCCCTTCGAGACCTTCCCGGAAGATGGGGAAGAGGAGCAAAGAGTCAGAGTTTTGGGTAGCAGACGGTGAAGATAGTGGGGCGCCTGATTATGCGGTTCCTATCAATTCCATCCAACGCGAGGATGGCAACAGGAATGTGGTTGATTACGTGCTCATGACATTTGATGGGATTCGGAGGAGGCTTAGCCAATTAGAAGACTCAAATGAAGGGCAGACTGGAGGGATCAAGCGTGCTGATCTGAAAGCTGGGAATCTATTGATGAGCAAAGGGTTTAGGACGAATATGAGGAGGAGAATTGGAGCCATCCCTGGTGTTGAAGTCGGTGACATTTTCTTTTTCCGCATGGAAATGTGTGTAGTGGGACTACATGCTCCGTCGATGGCTGGGATTGATTACTTGAATGTAAAAGGTGATCATCAAGAAGAATCGGTTGCATTAAGCATTGTTTCCTCTGGGTCCTACGAAGATGATGCAGGGGATAAGGATGTTTTGATTTATAGTGGGCAGGGTGGGGTATCTGCCAAGAAAGATAAGGAAGCTTCTGATCAGAAGCTTGAGAGGGGTAATCTTGCTCTTGAGAGAAGTTTGCGTCGTGCGAATGAGGTTAGAGTCATTCGCGGTATGAAAGACATTACGAGTCCCAATAGCAAGGTGTATGTATATGATGGGCTTTACAGAGTACAAGAGTCGTGGATGGACAAGGGTAAATCTGGTGCTAACATTTTCAAATACAAGTTGATGAGGATTCCTGGGCAACCAGATGCATTTGCCGTTTGGAAATCAATTGAAAGGTGTAAGGAAGTTATGTCCACTCGCCCTGGACTGATACTTTCTGATTTGACTTCTGGGTCCGAGCACGTACCCGTTTCACTTGTGAATGAAGTTGACAATGAGAGAGGACCTGCTTATTTTAATTACTTCTATGACCTAAGATACATCAAACCTTACAACTTATCCAATACTTCTCATGGTTGCAACTGTGGTGATGCATGTAAACCTGGGGATCTCAACTGCTCCTGCATTCAGAAAAATGGGGGTGATTTTCCATTTACCGGAACTGGGGTTCTTGTGAGTCGGAAGCCACTTGTACATGAATGTGGTCCATCTTGCCAATGCTCTCCGAACTGCAAAAACCGAGTCTCACAAAGTGGTCTGAAACTCCACCTAGAGGTGTTCAAGACAAAGGATCGGGGCTGGGGCCTCCGATCCTGGGATCCTATTCGAGCCGGTAGTTTTATATGTCACTATGCAGGTGATGTCATAGACGGATCTAGACTGAAGCATAAATTAGAGCAAGGTGAAGGTGATGAACATGTTTTTGACACAAGCCGTGTTTACGAGTTATTCAAGTGGAATTATGAATCTGGATTATTGGGAGAGCATTCAAATAACTCTTCTGAGGAATACAGTATTCCACACCCCCTGATTATTACAGCGAAGAACTTTGGAAATGTGGCCCGATTTATGAACCATAGTTGCAATCCAAATGTCTTCTGGCAACCAGTCTTTTTTCAGCATAATAAAGAGTGCTATATCCGTATTGCCTTTTACGCGAAAAGGCACATTCCTCCAATGACAGAGTTAACTTATGACTATGGGATTCTGCCTGATGATCGTGATATTTACATCACTAGGTATAGGAAGAAGAAATGCTTGTGTGGAACTTCAAAGTGCCGGGGTTATTTTGGCTTGTAGTGTGATGTGCAAGGTGGGAGGGAAGCATAGGGGTAGCAAATCATGGACTTAGAAGGTTAGGAAATTCTCCTTGCCTATCTTTTTCATAATTTCTGCAGTTTTATGCCCACACTATGTTCAACTCTTAGTTTCTTATGTCATTGTTTTCCGTACTCATTACATGCCGTTGGAAGTTGGAACATCTCTTCAATAAAGGAGCAAATCCTCCAATCAATTTCTGGCTTTCATGCTTGACTAGATTTTAAGGACTTTCCAGTAGCTTTCTTGCTGTATCTATTTTGAAAGGTAAATACTAGTGACCAGAGTCATTTAAAACGAAAGATATATCATTCATTTACTCAGTTGGGCATGGCTGACGAGTTAGCACTGTTTTTGTAGGCATATGTTGAACACTTAGTGTCGAACAGTATCTCCATTAATAGTTATTAAAATTGCACATAATGGTTTTAAGCTAGTCTAAATAATTTCTGTTATTCATATGAGACTAATACTTGGCTATGGCCTTCAACCTCTTTCTCCTGTAGTATCTCAGTAGTTTTGACTTTGACAAACTGGCAAATCTATTATGATAATGTCTTGGTGTCTTCATTCGGGATGTTGTGGCACAGATATTTGTTTTGGCTTGTTAGACAGTTGAGATTGACTATTTATGTGTGTCAACTTAAGTCGAGAGAGCTGATACATGTGGACCAAGATTTGTCAGGATAAAAAGTTCTAGATGTGGTGCATCATGACTCACAAGCACTAAACATAAATTTACATAGAATTGTCTGAAGATGGGATTAATTTCATGATCTGTGGGATAAACAATTCATGGTGTGTCTATGTTCATCTAAGCTGAAATTTATTCATTTGCTATGAGGGGCACTCTGCGGAAGTAGGAAGGAAGCTGGAATTGCATGGTAGCTTTTGGCTTTAATGCTTACGATGTAATCAGGAGAAGTTACAGTGTGATACTTTCTTAGTAGATGGAAAGATAGATGCTGATGGAGCTGTGCCCATCAGTGAAGGCTCGGTTAGTTGGGAGGTGAGATTGCTGGGATTTGCAGATGCTGATGGCATGGGAAGGTGGAATCTCACAAATGTTAGTTGTCCAGGTAGAGGGGCCCAAGAGCAAATTAAACGTAACTTTTTTGTATCTCAGAGAGAAATATGTGTAGGCAAGTAATCCTCAGCAGCCTGTAGACATTTACCATGATTATACCTTGATCATCTGGTGAGGTTTCCTATTAGAGATATGATGACTGGCCTCATAATTCTAGTCTGATAATAAATTGCCATGGATGTGGGCTTTAGACCAGAATATCTATAATCAGATTTTTCTTCATCATTTTGGATGATGAAGTGCCGTAGGGTTGGCCAAAACTAATAAAGCAGAGGCACTGCCTTTTATAAAGCTCTTAGAAAGCTACTTTTGCTGCTTGGTCTTTCTCCTTTTGTATTTTTTACTCAATATAGAGTTCACCACTGCGCAATCTGAGTGTAAATTTGGTTTGATTTATTGTTATTATCTTTTGTGTCTTTTACCTGCTTCATAACTCCAAACTTCTTCATGCTTCACTTCATATGGCATATTTTTTTTCCTCTGGCCGATACACCAGCATCCATGCTGAATAAATTGCATATGGCTGCAGGGTTGTCCTTCCGGTGCGGGACCTTGGAAAATCCGCGTGTTTCAATAAAGCTTACCTGGGCAATGGCAAGCTGTTGTGGTCATCTAAATCCAAGGCCAGGTCAGATTTGGAAGCAGCTTCAGTGCCTGGTCTGTTGCTCATTCCAGCTGTGGATTCTGTTGCTCTTTCCAGCTGTGGATATCAGTAAATAAGTAGATCCAGTATTGATTAGTTGGCACCTTCAGTTTTAGGATCATTAATGCTCATATGCTTATCAAATTTTCTTTTCCCTCCTTTTAGGGAACACATTCACAATATGTAAAATTAGTTTACTTGCTTTCGCTTTGTTCTTTATTATGGTTGGATTAAAAAACTTCCTCAGATTAATCCAGGTGATTATGTATTAGCCTTACCCTCTTGAATAGCATCAAATTTTGTTCCGAGAAATCTAAACACCCTACCAATTCCATCACGGTGCGGTGGACCTGTCGTGTCCAATCCAGAGTGACAAGTTACCGAGACACCTCCAGCGAACCAAATAGGTGAAAGCAAAAAGGGTTATCAAGCAATGGTGATGAGAGCTTGCAATTCGAAAATCCATCATGCTCACGAAATTATGCCTTATTTGCACTATCCTAATATCTTCGATTGCACTACTAATATACCAAAGTAATCACTCAGAGACTCACAGTGGCAAGTCCACCTTCAGAGGATGGGGCGGGGGATTTCTGTACGAAACTCGTTGATCTGCTTTAGAAAAGAGACAGAGAGAAAAAGTTTGGTCAGGAAGCAAACTGAGAGAAGGTTTCACCTAGTGAATTATGACCTGCCTAAGGAAGCAACCTAAACGCTTCGCGTCCCATCAGCCTGTTCGGCTTGTTGCCCCGGGCGAGAGCATCACGATGAGCAACGCTTTAGTGGTGATTTGAAGTACCCCATGATTGTGCCGCGAAAAGAGAGGGAGAAGTTATTGGCACCAGCTCGCAATTGTCCGGCCCTTAAAATGCCTGAAGGACTGCCACGCAACCCTCTGCAAGTACCCAGCTTTCATGCTTTCTATTGACTCTTGGATGCCCCCCCACAATGAGAATTCTCATTGCTCATGAGAAATATGGTGAACGAAACCAAAGATCGAGACTGGATAGTTATAATCTCAGTTCTATCGTGACTAGATTCAATTGAATCGTACACGCGTCTTAAAAAAATGGGGACCCAAGAGCATTTCCTTGTCTAAGTGGCATGTCCTATGCTTCTTTTCTTTTTATGTGGGTGTGTGTGTGTGATACTTATGTTCCATTCGACTTCTCCATACCCTACTCAATAATTCCACGATTTATCCTACTCTTGAACATTTCCAAGTGCACATTATGTAATATTTACATCATTTAACATATAGACATCGTCGGTAAATTGATGAATAATGGCTGTTCCGACATCATATATGTACTCGATTTAGAATAAACAACAATAATTGATTGATAACTTGTACCAGGATATCTTATGTGGAACCTACAGTATATATCTTTTAGATGATCCCTCGATCCAACAAAAAGCTTAGAGGTGAATGGATAACCATTGACCATGCACATACAAAAGCAGCCCATCGCCACGTGGCTGTCCTAAGTTTGAAGGAAAGCCAAAGGGAAGGGTCCATCATGTGAATGTTTATTTTTTTCCCTTTCTAGAGGAACGTGAATGTAATTCATCAGCACATACATTTTTTTCGCAAAGCATAGGGGACCATCTCTTGTTGTACCATCAACTTTCCTGCTGCTCAGCTCGCAATGCATCAAACGTGGGGATTTGGAAAAAAAAAATCAATGATTTTGAATATATTAAATTGAAAATCACGATTTATCTATCTTATCGAAATTGGAAGGTATTGATGCATTCTACGCATAGATAACATTGCCACAATTCTTTTTTTGCCCTCTTATTGTTTCCCTCCTTAACACATGTAAATGGTTAGAATGAGTTGCCTATGATCAACTACTCTATGGCCAAGGCAATGTAGGCAAAGAAGACAAAACTCGGTAATCCCCCCCAAAAGTGATGTGGATAGAGAGAAACCAATGGGCTCCTTGGAAAGTCCTACGGTTTTGGCCACTTCCAGCTTCAATGGCCCCGACAACTGGGGCAAGCAGCATGTGATCATCCCTGATATTTGAAGGCTCTGATGGTTCAAAAGAAAGAGGAGGAGGGAGAGACCAATACCAGGTGGTCCTTACAGACTTCAACAACCATCGCATCTACTTAAAGATATGACAAGGAAGTATTCTCTTACGTGGCCCGCTTTCGATCAGCCAACCACACTCAACAGCTCTTCTTGAAGGTATAAACCCTCTTTGTTAATTCTCAACCCATCATTATTCCTTGCTCCAGGAGTCAGGACCATCAATTTCCCCAGCAATTGACCCATCTCTCAAAACCCTAAGAAAGAAAAGAAAAAAGGAACAGAAACACACTCGCACATAGGTGGCTGAGTTCTCGGAGCTGACGCTATCAAGAAAAAACCCCACATAGACCCAACTTGTCGGCATCAAATCATCGGTGCCATGTGAAAGAGAAGTGACTGTTAAGTTCGTGCCCATCATTCATATTCAATGTACTTCTCTTCACTGGCTTCCAAGTCCTTCTCTGGGTCCCTAGTTACTTCTTTCAACGGGTGGTACCATCCCATTTTCCCTTCTTGACTAGATGCTTTCACTCCTTTTTGTCAAGGTTGAGTCATAAGTCAGTCGGTTTTCGGGAATCTGATTAATATTTCCCAAGTTAACCCACCTCTTCGATTAGGTTCAATTGAAGTTATTTATATCGGGATCAGCAAAATTCACTGGAAATTACTCCTCGTATCCTAATCCGAGAAGCTGCTCTCATTAGGAACAGGTCCTCCGACTATATCTCGTGCTAATTTCTGGGGGTAAAGTTGCATTACTCTATTAGTCTCTTGAGGTGAGATGGATCCGCTTTCATACCTCACAAGCAAATATTCTCGACACGTCCAAAGGCATCTTCCAGGATAGCATAACATCCAAACCCATTCAAACTATTCGAACCACTCATTATTCAGGTTGAAATAGCGAGACATGGACAGATAATCATATAAAAGGTACTGACTGGTTTTGTTGATCGAATCAACGTGGCTGAATAAAACCCACATAGCATTTTCAAATCTTAAAAACAACACGATGTAGAGTGCAAAATATCACGTGCTGGGGGTGGACTTCATCGAGTGAAGTCATTGTATAGCGCAACTTGTGGGAAGAACATGTATTAAGTCATAGATCATTGAGTTACCATAGCTAGCTAGGGTCGGATCTGTAACGACGTTGAAGTTGAGAAAAAGAATGGGCCAAAGGTTTAATTTCCTTCCCTCCTTGTCAGAGTAGAAACGTTGCATACGGAACTATATTATAAAAGTTCCATTGTTCATGCACCTAACTCTATTCCTAGTTACCTCAGCATTATAATGGGGTGCAACCTCCACTCAACCCCATAAGCACATGCGCAACCAATTAACAAAAACACTTAGCATTTAAAAAGGGTCATTCAATATGGCATCAGAGCGACTTTTTCTATGCTCTCTTGTCACTATTGTTATTGTCCCTTCAGCTTTTCGCTTAGTGTTTGACATGTGATCATCTTGCTCGTATGGCATACTCAAAGCCTTGCACGTGAGGAGGGATCAATTGAGGATTGTGTTCAATGTAAATATCGTGAATCCAATTCATGATAGTTCGATTCATGTCGTCATGATATGATTGTTCGACGCACGCGAATGATCGCTAATATTTTCTTGTCGGCTCATTATTATAACATCATGCCAGCAATCGCATCGATGTGAGGAGACTTGACCTTTAATTTAAGTAATTGGTGATGGTTCATCTCACAAGACAAATTGGGAGGCAAGGAGAGAGAGAAAATGCAATTATAGTAGTATATCAACAATTACGTTCTATAATATAATAAGAACCCATGATGGAAGCATAATCTGGACAAGGGTTTTCAAATACAGGGCACGGTCTTATCAGAATAAAGTAAAAACGAGTTAATTAATCTTCTTTTGGCGCCGACAAATATACAATTTCGGTTGCTCCGAAGATCATAGGGTAACAAGAGTTAAATCAAAATCCAATTTTTTAAGAAAAGATGATCTTGATGGAGCACCCAGTAGGAGTTATTACTTGTAATCTCTATCTTCCACCACCTATTTACCAATGAACAACACCTTAAGGCATTGTTTGACAAAGTCGGTCCATTATGTCCAATCATGTCAGCATCTGATGCTTTTACCAGAATATATACAAACACAACATGACAAAACAAAGAGGAGAAAAAAGGGGAAAAATATTTGAAGTTGATTGCGATTAGTACATCATCTCATGCGGCTTCCCATTCGAAGATTATGATATTCTTGCCTTTCTGTTGTTCGCGTTTGTGTTAGAATCATCTAAGGTTTTGCCCTCTCCCACATATAATTGAACCATTTTATTCTGTACATGGATAATGGAAAGATAATAAATATATTTTCGCAAATAAAATATACCGTTACACGTTGATGTGATTTTTACCTAAATTTGACCTCACTCCATTCGGTTTACTGGGTAAATATTTATGACTTCTTATAGTAAAGATTTCTTATCAAGACATATCTTTTATATTGAATCCTTCTTTATAGACCATTGTTTAATATTGACTGGCAAGTGGCACGAGAGAGATCCGAGGTGGTCCATATAAGAGTAAGCGACCCGAGTTGGTGTTGTGAAAACCAGCATTTCTGAGAAAGCACAGAAGGAGGAGAGGAGAGAGTCATGGAGGTTTCAGTGTTCACCCTGATGAAAGTGCTTGGTTCGCTAGCTGCTGTGGCCATGGTGAGCTCTGTGGTTCATCTGTACACCACGACGTGGTTGAAGTGTGAGAGGCTGAGGAAGAAGCTGAGAAGGCAAGGCATAAGAGGGCCGACACCTTCATTCTTGTATGGCAACCTTCCTGAGATGCAGAAAATACAGATGAAGGCGAAAGCGGCCATTGATGAAGCAGCTCTTCCTCATGGAGAGTTCATTGCCCATGACTACACTTCCTCTCTCTTCCCATACTTTGAACAGTGGAGGAAAGAATACGGTACGGTAGTCTCTCTCTCTCTCTCTCTCTCTCTCTCTCTCTCTCTCTCTCTCTCTGTGATTTTCTTCCACATCTTCTAAAATTTTTGGTCTTGCTTAAATTTTCTTGTACGGAATTGATAGTTCAAGGAGTTGATTTGATTTGATGCACATTTGTGCATGTGAAACTTAACAGTTTCACTTTTCTATATGACTTTCTTCATCGGACGGTGCGTCAATTAGTTCTAAGCATAAAAAAAGAATATAAGTGGTTAGGTATTGAGAGTTTTTAAATGTGAGATTCTGATAAAATATGTTCAACATTTTTCGAGGTCACCTTATCGTGTTTTTTAATATATTTCTTGTGATGATTGAAATGAGACCAACGCCATTAAGACTTTATTATATCATGTGATGAATATTACTATTGCATCTGTCCTTGAATTGCCACCAAAAAGCTCATATCTCCAAAAATATTGTAAGTATTTAATCTTAGGAAAAGATGTTCATATGTGCTGGACGCAACCCGACAAATGTTGAATTCTAATGAAGTGTCTTGGATTAAGTATATATGCTAACTTTCCAGTGATGAATATACCGATGCCCTAAGAACATATGCAAACGGGATTGGTGCGGCTGTTTCATCTGTCGTTTGTTCGCAACAAAAGCTTATTATATTTCTAAGAATAGTATAATCACATTTTTGCAAAGACAAGCTCTAATCCACTATCCATCTCTCTAATGTCATTCTTAATTGCTCACTTCTTTAACTTTTCAGATGTCATAAGTGTGAATCATTTGGAGATATTGACAAAAAGCATGTGTGACAAAATATTAAAATGAGCTCAGTGAGTTCAGCAAAGATAAGGAACACAAGAGAGGATGAAATTTCAATGCACTCAACCTCAGGACCAAAAATAGGGGGTGCTTCACTTGTTTGCTGGCTTGTGGACATGATGCGTTGATAGTGCTGCATGGTCTGTGTTTCCTGATAATATACTGCTGCAACATCACAGCTTTTGTCTATCATCTGCTTGTGTCGCGAAGAAAACTGTACTGGCAATTCGTTTTCTGATGATGCTGGGAAGTCACCAAGTACCTTCCTCTAAAGTCTATCATTGGCAATGTTTATTCTGATTTTTGTTTATGATATGTAATAAAACAACAAAAACAAATAAATTAGTAATAGCTCATGTGCTTATATATTCTGATTTACTGACTTCTTTTTCTTTTCTATTTTTTTTGTTATTTTATTTTTGTGAGAGTAGTGTCAGATGACTCGAGTGTCCCATAAAAGTCAATTAAAATTTTTCATATTTATCTATTACTACCTCATAATCCGGGCCAATCAAGGCCTAAACAAACATTAATTAGGAAGTGGGTTTTGATTGATTCTTTGACAAATGACCATGTACAATAAGATCAATCCTCTGCAATGACATCAACTGTATTAAAAGTAGGCTTTTTGCTGCCGACTACAGCCAAAAAAAGAATTCAAGTTGGCAATTTGCATCAGATTTTTCCATTCATAGTAATATA
Source organism: Eucalyptus victrix (assembly GCA_016097545.1). Classification (NCBI taxonomy): domain Eukaryota; kingdom Viridiplantae; phylum Streptophyta; class Magnoliopsida; order Myrtales; family Myrtaceae; genus Eucalyptus; species Eucalyptus victrix. The sequence goes on from CM027844.1 coordinate 24,922,053, forward strand.
ATAATGTCCCTCTCTCTTACTTTAATACATTGTGTTGACATTGACTATATGCACATCATCAGCATTAAAAAAATAACTTTGTTCCTTAGCTTTTTATAACAAGATCATTGAATGATTGGGGCCTGTGAGAGGGTATATTTGATGTGGAATTCAATACCAATATATTTTAATTGCTTGATTGCTTCTTATCTTGGTGGGTTTTGATCATTAAAGAGTTCCTTTCAGCTCCTTTACTATCTTCTGTTTTTTTTTTTTTTGGCCCTTTTTAACTTTTTTTTTCTTGGCCTTGAAATTTGCTGAGGGCTAATTCCGTATACACTATAGTCAAGTGTCATTTTTCAATTTTTTTCCAATTTTTTCCAATTTTTTCCATGAAGAATTGTTTAAGTTTGATACGCATATTCGAGTAAAATTCTCTTTAATTCTGCTTTCACGTCCGAAGATGCTGAGAAAGGAAAAGGTTATCTTTTCCATGAACCTTGATCTCGACATCAATAATGAGTTAAAGAGAATAAATGATGAGTCTTATCCGTTTCATAGCTACTCTAGTTTATTCTCTTCATCTGTTTCATAGCTACTCTAGTTTATTCTCTCCAAGCAAAGGATAACATAGGCTACAATAGATAAGGTTACTAGAAACAAAAGGTGAGGACAAAAGGAGTTCGGTTTTTGTCTTAATAGGAGGCATTATTGAGTGAGGTAGAGGCAGATATGGGTTGGGCCCAAAAGATAAGTTTGCTCTTCTTGCTCTATTACAAAAAGAAAATCCAAGTTATTTGGCCCATCAAGACGACCCATGTTTGCAAGTCCTAACATTTTTGTAGGGTCAAAGATGTTACTGGCAAACACCTGGCACATTACGACCGAAAAAACACTTGGTACATTGATTTGGCAAGAATTGAATTTGTTTTGAGCCTGGTAAATGTAGGGCTGATGTACACATACTCAAATGGAATGAGGCAGCACTTGTACATCAATCAAGCAGAGCTAGTGAAGGAGATGAACCAGTGTGTGACTTTGCTGGGCAAGCCTTCTTACGTCTCCAAGAGACTCAAACCCTTGCTTGGCAATGGCATCATCAGGTCCAACGGCCATTTCTGGTCTCAGCAGAGAAAGATCATTGCCCCTGAGTTCTTCATGGAGAAAGTGAAGGTCAATATGGCCCTCAAAATCTTGACTGCTCTTTGTCAGACCTGCGAGTCGGATGAATATGAGAAATGTGAAATTGAATTTGCAGGGGATGGTGGGACTGATGGTTGAGTCGGCGCAGACTCTGCTGACGACATGGGACAGCAGGATCGAAGCTGAAGGTGGTCAGATGGCAGAGATCACGGTGGATGAGGACTTGAGGAGCTTATCAGCAGATGTGATCTCAAGGGCTTGCTTTGGAAGCTCCTATGTCAAGGGCAAAGAGGTGTTCTCCAAGCTCAGGAGCCTCCAAAATATCATGTCCAAGCAAAGCTTCCTGTTCGGAAACAGCCTTTTCGGGCACGTGCCGATTGACCGATGATTTTGTTACATCTTTCAACACCTTAAACGCCAATTAAATGTCCACGTGTTTTTCTTTCAGATTTCTTCCGTTGAGGGACGGGAAGAAAGTGAGGAATCTGGAGAAGGAAATAGAGTCGCTGATATGGAAGGCCATACAGGAACGCCGAAGAGAATGCTCTGAGAGGACTTCGGCGAAGGATTTAATGCAACTGATCCTGGAAGGGGCGATCAATGATCACAACCTTGACAAGGAATCGTCAAAGCACTTCATCATCGATAACTGCAAGAACATATACTTCGCCGGCTATGAGACTACTGCAGTCGCCGCGTCCTGGTGCTTGATGCTGCTCGCCCTGCATCCCAAGTGGCAGTCGCAGATACGAGAAGAGATGGCTCAAGTTTGTGACAGCAACACGGTCGATGCTGATGCGCTCCTACAACTGAAGGCGGTAAGCATGCATTGTGACTATCTAGTGTTCTTTTCGTCGCAACAAACTGAACTCCTGAGTGACAAAGAAGCTCCTACCCTCAATTTGATTTCTTATCCGCTTGCCGCTGAATTAATTCCATTCTACGAACAGGTGACTATGGTCATCCAAGAAACGCTCCGTCTATACCCACCGGCAGCATTCGTCTCCAGGGAGGCACTGGAAGACACGAAAATCGGGAATGTGAACGTCCCGAAAAATGTATGCATATGGACTCTGATTCCGACACTCCACCGTGATCCCGAGATCTGGGGCACGGACGCCAACGAGTTCAAGCCACAGAGATTCGCTGACGGCATAACCAAAGCTTGCAAGTATCCCCAAGCGTATGTCCCGTTCGGGCTTGGGCCACGGCTGTGCTTGGGCAAGAACTTTGCGATGGTTCAACTGAAGATCGTCCTCTCACTCATCGTGTCGAGATATACTTTCTCCCTCTCTCCCAAGTACCAGCATTCTCCGACTTATCAAATGATTGTAGCGCCCAAACACGGCGTATGCATCACGATTCAGAAGATCTGACCGAGTCCTAGCAGTTTGTAACTAACAAAATCAGCCCAAGCATGTTGATCCGATGCTTCTTGACGAGTCTCCTAACTCGTCCGCTTGAAATTGACTTCAGAGTCACAAAAGATCATTGAATCTGCTTTGCCATCTCGTCCACACCTATTCTAACGTAGCTTGATGAATGTAAGGGTTTTTTACGTTCAGATGTAGTCGCCATCTCACATGATGAATGTATTTATCTAAACCCTGATTAGCATAAACTCCTTGAAGAAATGAAATGCAAATGTGCTGGTCAATGGCATATATAGGCTTATTACTTTTGAAACTCCTTGGTTAGTATAAACTCTTAAATAAAGAGCTTCTGTTTGTGCCATTCATTCCAAATGTTAACACAATAAATGGCGTCACATGCAATTCCGACTACAATATAAATGCTTACCTGATGCAATCTAAGTAGCCTGTGAGAATAGCTCGAAATATTTGATCCCAGGACCCTCAAGATCAAGCAAAAGACAAACCGGATCATGTGCAGGAAAAGGTCTCTTTTAGGCTTTTCGTAACCTAACATTGGTGAATCTTTTTTCCTTTTACTTTGTGTCATTCTGATGGTGTTCAAAAACATGGATTTAGTGTTGATTCTGAGCTCGTATCACCGTCTGTTTAGATGTACGGGCCTGCAGACATCCTCGCTAGATAGTGCGCACACAGCTCGCACAGCTGTTGAATGCTTGAGCTCAAGAAAATCTCGAGGACGGTTCACTCTCTTCACTGGAGACATTCTAAAGGCCAGTACATGACGTGTTCTGCTGTGGTCTTATCCAAAAGACGGAACATGAAATTGGGCCTAAGAGGAAGAGGCCTGAAAAGGAGGATTAATTCTTATTGTTAAAGTTTTCTTTTTCACTAGTGTATGTGAATATTTAAAAGATAAAAGGATGTACTTTTTAATATTTAACTTACGTATTATGTTTTTTAATGATTTGAAACAATGAAAATACTTATAAAGCCATTTCCGCGCAAAACCAGGGTCAATGATCTAATTAGACTGTAGGCCTTACTGTATCCAACTTTACACATGAACTGCGGTAGTGACAAAACACGAAGGGAAAGGGAAAAGCGAAGGAAAAAGTGTAGGAATTTTCTGTATTTTCTCTACTTCATTCAATGTACTGAGTTACATTATATTACACTGTATGTGTAGAAGAAAAGGAAAAGATACAATATACAGATTAGATCTGATTTTAATCGATTCAATAAAATCCCTATGATTCGATTCGATTTGATCCAATCAATTCTTTCCTAATTTCTGCGTATCTTCCAACACTCCCCCTCAAGCTGGTGGCTTGTAGATGTCCAAGACGCCTAGCTTGCTCAAGAGATACGCATGTTGTCTTTGACACAGAGGTTTGGTGAAGACATCCGCCGGTTGTTCTTGTGTTCCAATTCCTTGTGTCTCGATCATTCCTTCCTGGATTTTCTCCCTGGTGAAGTGACAATCTACTTCAATGTGCTTTGTTCTCTCATGCACGATAGGATTGGATGCAAGTTTTAGGGCTGCATCATTGTCGCAGAACAACCTTGTTGGCCCCTTGACTTGTACACCAAGATCTTGAAGTAACCCTCTCAACCACACTATTTCACATGTGGTTTTAGCCATGGCTTGATATTCTGCCTCTGCTGAAGACAACGAGACAGTTGGTTGCTTCTTCGTTCTCCAGGAAAGTAAAGAATCCCCCAATTTGATACAAAATCCGGTTATCGATCTTCTGCTCATAGGACACGTTGCATAATCAAGGCGTCGCAATATGCGTCATTCTCATGTCACACTTCCTAGAGAGAAGAATCCCAAGACCAGGACTTTTCTTCAAGTACCTCACGACTTTCAGCGCGGCATTCATATGGGACTGTTTTGGCTTATGCATGAACTGACTAAGTGTCTGCACAGCATAACTTATGCATGGTCTGGTCATAGTTAAATATATGAGCTTCCCAACAAGCTTTTGATATCCGAATGGATCCTTGAGAATAGGATCTGCTTCCTGAGGTACTTCAACATCATACTCAGCGGTTGTTAGTTTGACATTCTGCTCAATTGGCACTACAGCTGGTTTACATCCAGATAATCCTGCCTCTAAAATGATCTCCAATACAAATTTTCTCTGACTGAGAGAGATTCCTTGGCCAGATCGAGCAATTTCAATCCCAAGAAAATACTTTGGCGATCCCAAGTCTTTAATATGGAAAGTAGAATGCAGGTACCCTTTTAGGCTTTTGATAGCTGTTTCGTCATTCCCCATAATGAGTATGTCATCTATATATATCATCAAGTAGATAGATGATGTACCTTGAGTCCATGTGAAGACAGCATAATCAAATCTGGATTGTTGGAAACCAGCAGCTATTAGTGATTCCGCAAATTTCGCATACCACTGTCTGGATGCTTGCTTGAGCCCGTACAAGGATTTGCGGAGACGACATACTCTATTCTCCCCCTGTCTCCGTAATCCTGGAGGAATTTCCATATATATCTCCTCATCCAAATCACCATGGAGAAAAGCGTTGTGGACATCCATTTGATGTAATGACCAATCGTGAAAAGCTGCTACGGAAAGAAAAGAGCGAACTGTGACATCCTTGGCCACCGGAGAAAAAGTCTCGTGATAATCGAAACCTTCCTTCTGTGTGAAGCCTTTGGCTACCAGTCGCGCCTTGTACCGTTCGATCGATCCATCTGCTCGATATTTGATCTTGTATACCCATTTACATCCAATTGCTTTACGATGTGGAGGTAAGGGAACAAGATCCCATGTATGATTATCCATGAGAGCTTTCAATTCCCGCTCCATTGCCGCTTGCCATCGTGGATCGCCCGTGCTTCATGGAAGGTGGATGGCTCTTGTTCTTCGGAAATACGAGTAATGCAACATCGATGCATTGAGGACAAGCGATCAAAGGAAACATAAGATGAGATCGGGAAAGGAATACCTGGTGAATTCCTGACGCCACATATATAGTCTTTGGTCCAGGTAGGGGGTCGAGTGGCACGTCCAGAACGTCTGGGTGGTTCATCTCCCGAAGATGTAGGATTATCTGGAATTTCCACTGGAAGTGAGTCGGAAGTGGGTAGGTCTGAAGAAACCTCATCATCATTCAATCTTCCATCCTGGACTTCCTCTAAAGGTGTTGTGCTCATAGTGGAGTTGGAAACACCTTGTGGAAATGGATGAACAAATACATATCTGGAATCTGCGGATCCATCGTCAGCAGAATAAGTTGGAGAATGCCCTGGTTCAGTGCCACTTTTGTTTTGATGGGCAAAAGGGAAGACAGTTTCTTGGAATATAATATCTCTGCTGACAGAAAATTCTCCAGTACTTGGATCAAAAATTCGATATCCTTTTTGTAAAGTAGAATACCCCATGAATATGCAGTGACGAGCACGGGAACCCATTTTATCTTTGGGTCCAACAATGGCCGCAAAGCATAGACAGCCAAAAATTCTCAAGTGGCTTAAGTCAGGCTTCTTTCCAAAAAGTACCTGGAAAGGAGATTGTCCATCCAAAACTTTGGTTGGCATTCAATTTATTAGATAAGCAGCAGTCAATATGCAATCCCCCCAAAAATTATCTGGAATAGAAGCTTGAAACTTTAAAGCTCTAGCAACTTCCAAGAGATGCCGATGCTTCCTTTCCACCACTCCATTTTGTTGTGGTGTGTAAATGCAGGAGCTTTCATGTAGAATCCCTTGTGATGAAAGAAGATCCGCACATTCATGATTAAAAAATTCCTTCCCATTGTCTAATCCTTATTTTTTGTACAGGTTTCCCAAACTGGGTTTTAGAAAGGGAAAGAAAATTTTTCAAGTGAGACACAACCTGACTTTTAGACTGCATGAGGAAGATCCAGGTGGCTCTGGAGTGATCATCCACAATAGTGAGGAAAAACCTAGATCTATCATGATTTACTGTGTGGTAAGGTCCCCAGACATCAATATGCAGCAAGGAAAGAATATTTCTCGCACGACTTTGGCTTAAAGGAAAAGAATTACGCGATTGCTTGGCAAGCGGGCAAATTTGACAGTGAGGATAAGAGAATTGAGAACTATGACCCATTCTGGAGTGCAAAAGAAATTTTTTATCATTGGAAATCGAGTTACATAATGATATCTTATTACAAGAAGGGTTAAAATTTGCAGGCAAGCTTTTCCAAAAAACAATCATTCAGAGAGACTACCCCAGCCCATCAGTGTCCCAGTCGAAAGGGCCTGAAATAGACAGGTATCAGTGTTGAAAATAACTCGATAAGAGTTTTCTTTACAGGCCCTAGACACTGAAACGAGATTAAATTGGAAGTCTGGAATATAAAGGACATTGGTAAGGACAAAATGGAAATTGAGTTTCACTGTTCCTGTTGTAGTGACATAGGTAACATTTCCATTCGGTAATTCCACAGTGACAGGATTTTCTAATTCTTCATTCACAACAGAGAATAATCTTCTATCACATGCTATATGATCACTAGCTCCCGAGTCTATAATCCAAGTATTTCTAGGAATAGCATTTGCTAGGCAATATGAAATACCCGTAAAGTCGCTTCCTTTTCCTCGGACATCCAATTTTTGCAAAGCGCATAAGTTGCCGATATTCCCGTGTGTGATAGGCTAATTAACAGAATTCATCGATCCGGAAATTTGATAGGCTGCTGCAGATATTTCTTTTCCCCTTTTTTCTTTTTCTCCAGGCCTGCCATGTAATTTCCAGCAGGTATCAATTGTATGGTGGGGCCGCTTGCAAAATTCACAATATAATTTGCCTTTATTTCGCAAATTCGGCCCATATCCCTTCAGATTTTGAGGACCGTTGGATCCTCTTAAAACGGATGCATCTCCACCGTCCAGATCAACCGAACCTCGCACGCCTCTAGAGCCGTCAGATCGTGGCATGCGATCTGAGCCGTCCGCGCCCCCCCATTTATACGGCCTTTGTTCCGCGAACCCTAGCTGTCCTCGGTTCTCCGTGAACCCTAGCTGCTCTCTCTTCTCTTGCCCTTTTCGTTCTAGGGTTTTCTCCTTCTCCACTCTTGCCGCCAGCACTAGGGTTTCGGAGATCTTGCTGTCCGATGAAGCAAGCCTTTGATTCTCCTCTTGCACCGCAAGCTGGAAGATGCGGCCGAGGCTTGGCGCTGGTTCCATCGCCAGGATCTGTGATCGGAAGGTGAGATACGAATCGTTCAAAATGAGTAAGAACCGAGTCGCTTTCTCCCTGTCTTTCATAGCTTTGTACTGCTGGAGAGTTGATTCGGACCCTTCCAGCTTTTCTTCAGCAGCTTCTAATTCGTTCCAGAGGGCTGAAAGCCTGTTGAAGCACCTCGTTATCGACGTGTTTCCTTGCTTCACTTCGCTGAGTGCTTGATGAAGCGAAAAGATTTTGGCCCGATCTAATTTGCCGTACATTTCACGAATACTGTCCCAAATCATTTTTGAATCTTCTGTGGGTGGTAACCCCGCCGCGATTTCTGGGTTGATGCAGTTGTTGATCCATGTTCTGACCAATTGATTGCATTTTCTACACTGTTTTCCCATCTTCTCGTCGGTCGGGATTGGAACAGTCCCGTCGATGAAACCTTCTTTGTCTTTGGTGATTAGGGCTCGCCGAAATTCCCGCGCCCAGGTTGAGTAATTTTTTGAACCCGTGAGAGGGTGGCGATAAGCCGCAACTCCGGTCCGTCGGAGGTGGAAACATAAAAGCGCGTCGCCGGGCTCCGTCGACCCATGGCGGCGCGAAAGGAAAAGGAAGGAAACCGGTGGTATTCCTTGGGGTTGTCCCTGAAGCCCCGCACCAAATTGTCCCTGAGATCCTGAATAATTTGATCCGCCCGTCTGCTCCGGGTCGATGGGCGCGTTTGCCCCAATACTGGTTGGTGGACCTCCATCACTCGACACACTGCCCTGAAATCCCGGCGATGATGTGACTGGATTCAACCCTAGGATCCATGGATATGGCATCCATTGGTAGGGATACGCCGGAAATGGCTGACCCAGATTAAACTGAGCCGGAGCATTCTCCCAATGCGCATGTGGATGTTGAATTTGGCCGAGTTGTTGTTCGGTCACGGAGATGGCGCTGGAAGCCTGAGGGGTCGTCGATACTGGTTCATTTGGATTGGAGGTAGGAATTTCTGATTGGCTCATTTTGATAAAATTTCCCTTCAAAAAGAATTTGATTCCTCTCGGCAACCCTTTTGCAGGATAGGGTTCCTCTAGGCAATCAACCGAGGTATAGCGGAAGCAATGTCAGAGTCTCTGGTGCTCTGATACCATGACAAAACACGAAGGGAAAGGGAAAAGCGAAGGAAAAAGTGTAGGAATTTTCTGTATTTTCTCTACTTCATTCAATGTACTGAGTTACATTATATTACACTGTATGTGTAGAAGAAAAGGAAAAGATACAATATACATATTAGATCTGATTTTAATTGATTCAATAAAATCCCTATGATTCGATTTGATTTGATCCAATCAATTCTTTCCTAATTTCTGCGTATCTTCCAACAGGTAGCCCAAAAAGACATTTTGACTGAAGTGCAGTTCGTGTCTGAAAGGTTGAAAACCATCCGCTCCAGACCCTGTTCACATGTACTAGATGATTCTTCACACGGTGAAATAGCTAAGCTAACCTCAAGATTAATACAAATATTGATATCATAATATTATTATATATCTAAATCATTCAATTAAATTATGACATCGGATGGTACGCGCTTTGATATTAATTCTAGCAATTAGTATAGTAGATCAATACAGTAAAGCGGTACAGCAAAACCCTTCTTTTTCTCTCTTCTTCTCTGGTTCTGCATCATCATCTTCATCCAAGTAAAAAGAAGAAAAGGAACCAGCTCTCACTATCCCGGACCACCATTTCAAGTTTCTTCCACTGGGGTTTTAGCAAGAAAAGATTCTTCTTTCACTAAACCCAAAATGGGAAAGATCTGCCTTGAAGTTTGCCTGATTTCAGCTCGTGGGCTAAGGCAGTCCACAATCTTGTGGAACCGCCATTGGTTTGCTGTGGGATGGACAGATCCGAAGAACAAGTACTGCACGAAGATCGACGCTTCAGGGAGTTCGAACCCAGTTTGGAAGACCAAGTTCTCGACTTTACTCGACAGTGACGCCGGCTCGCAAACGCCAGCTCTCCAAGATCTGGTCTTGCAGGTTGAAGTTTATAGCAGAGACCCCGTTTTCTTAACAGAGAAGCTGCAGGGGACAGCTAGTATTGCTTTGAGAGAGTTTCTGGTGAAGCTTCACAGAAAGAGCGAAGCTTCAAGCTCAGTTAATGGTGAAGTGGGGAGTTATCAGTTGAGGAAGAAAGGTTCGGGCAAGCCCCGAGGGTTTGTGGATGTTTCCATTCGTGTGTCCGAGGAAGGAGCTGAACCAAGTTTTTATACAGGTTCCTTAAATTTTTCTGTAGCTGTTTTTCATATTATTACATATATAAGTGAAACTTTGTTGTGCTGGAGTAGAGAAATACTTGCTGCTGAATACCCAGGAAGTCTTTTAAGTAGGAGAATGTCAGAAGATCCATTTGATTCCATCTGTGGATTTTGTGTCATGTGGTATTTGGATATAATGCTCATGGACAATGCCAATCTCCTCTGCAACCGGAAAGCGCTTTTAAGATGGAAGTTATTCTCTAGATGTTGTATCACGCTTGTTCGAAATGGGAATTGTAGAATTCATTTTTTGTGGGAATGGAAATGAAAAATAAGAGTAATTTTTTCTGACCTTTTTCTCTTTTTGTTTTTGTATCTTTTCCATCCTATTCTAAATTCATTTTTCAATTGAAGATTCTTTCATTGCAGTAGAATCCATCTCATTCCACTTGATTATTCTGAGTTGTGTTGAATATTGTATTCAATCGGAAGAAAAGAAAAGGGTGTCAGACAGAATCTATACCAAAGTTCCGTGGTCTTTAAATGACATAGTGATCAATTGTTCTGTTGTCTGCAACAATCTCAGAAAGTCTTAACACTCAAGCTCATATTAATTGATTGATAATAGTTTCATACGGTTGGGTTTTGCAGGTAATGAAGGAGGAATAGTGCTCATGGACAATAACAACCACCATATGGACTTGGGCAGTGAGAATGCATTAGCTCCAGCTTTCCCAACAGGACCAACACCGTTGCCTCTTGCCGCTCACAAGCAACAAAACCAACAGAAAGCTGAACAACCCTATACGCACCCTGCCCCTTTCCCCATGAACTACGCCGACAACCGTGTCGGAGGGCCAACCTACACTCCAGCAAGTGGTCCGAGCTATCGAGGCCCGAGCTATCGAGGTCCATATCTAGCTCCTCATTTTCCTCCTCCTGCATTGGGTCCACCTCAAAGGGCCGGTTATTTGCCAGCCGCCCATGCAAGAATGGATTATAACCCGGGGAACTACATAAACATGCCGTCTTCCGGAGGAGCAATAGGACGTGGCGGGGGAGGGCGCGGTTTTGGACTGGGAGTAGGAGCTGGGGCGGCAGCAGCGGCTGGGGCCATTGTGTATGGTGACAGTCTTTTCTCAGGATTCGATGTCCCTGTCGGAATGCAGGATCCCAGCCTCACCATCTCCCTGGATCCTCTGTTCTGATCAACCGGTAATTTGAGCTCCAGTGAGCTATATTTGTATCTACCCTGCTAGTAGGAATTATCTCCATGCAAGGTTTTGTTTTCTTGAAATGATTTCTTTGTATATAGTAAAGTCATTGCAGCAGTTACAGCCGAACTTTATTTGTTTCGACATCACTTTTTAGTGTACCTACTTTATAAACTAGACTCACTGCTGCTTCTGTTCTTGGTACATAAAGAGCCAGCTCTAATGTATAGCAACCGCCTGATGTGGGGTTTGATGTTCCTGTCAGGATGCAGGATCCTAGTCTCCCCATCTCCCTGGATCCTCTTTTCTGATTAACTAGATGATAATCACCGGTGGGCTGCATTTGTGTCTACATGCAAGTAGCAAGATTGTTGCAGCAGTCACTGCTACGGTTTTTTGGTTTTCATCGTGTGTTGTGTTCTTTCCCCATTCCTTTTCTCTTACTCTTTGGGGGTAAAAAGCTTTCAGCTTCTTCGACCAATAAGTTGATCTTTAATTCTTGCTATAACTGTTACAGAATCTGTCAAATTGAACCTACACTACGGTCATCTAGGAGTGAGTATGATTTAGGTGGGGCCGGTCTGCTCCCTAACCCTAGAACCAACCAGCACAATATCGATCTTCAATTTTTAGAACCGAGGATAGACTCTATTAAGCTTGGGATCAAGGATGGGACCGACTCAACTCTATTAAGTTTGGGATCAAGGATCGGACCGACCCAATGGATTCAGTTCGGTTCCAAAATCAACTTGGGACCAACAATTTTTATTTCATTTTTTATATTCCTTAAAAAAATGATTCAATTTTTATTTCATTTTTTATATTCCTTAAAAAAATATTAAGGATTGAATTGACCCAATGAGTTCGGTTCGGTTTCAAGATCAATCCAAGACCAACCAATAATTTTTTATTTTATTTTTTGTATTCCTTGAAATTGCAACCGAGGACCCAACTAACCCAATGAGTTCGATAATAAATGAGGTCAGTTAAGAAAGGCAAGCGGTGAGGGTCAAGTGGGGTGAGCGTTGAACAAAATAAGCATCGAATGTCGAGCGATGAGCAATAAGCCGAGCAAGCATTGAACAACAAGCGACACGAGTGACCCAAAGCGAGTAAGGTGAGTATCGAGTGGCGAGAAGAGAAGTTGTTTCTTTTGATTTTGTCAAATTAAAAATTAAGATGACAAATAAGATATAAGAGAACGAATACTAGAGGAGGATACCATAAGAAGCTATTTACACCTTTTTGGACACCACAAGAACTCCTCACAAAAACATTTTTCTTATTCGTAAATTATTACTATTGACGCCGTAAAATACATTAAAAATCTAAGTTATTAAAGAGCAATACAAAATTACTTAAACTTCACACTAAATAATTATTTAATGTTGTTAACACCGTTTATTTTAAGATTTTCTCTATATAAAAAAATTATAAGTAATATATATAGTCAGAATTGATCCGAGTTGGACCAATCTGAAACTCTCAGGACCGAAGACCAAACCGCATAGTGCTGGTCCAGGAATTCAGAACCAAGGACCAACCTAATCTCCTAGGAACCGGACCAAAACCGACAAGATTGGGCCAATCCAAGGTCAATCCTTGAATGACAAGTTAAAATTAGCGTGGGGCAAACTCATTGCAGCGAGGGGATTTGGGTTCCGAATTGAAGCAGTCTGATTCACAGGAAGTGAGCAAGATTCATTACAATTGGGTAATTTTGATCACGATGCACTTGGACAATGGGTGACCTAATGAGGTGATATCATTTTAGATTATGGGGAGAAGTTATCTGAAATATTATTGGGATAGTAAATTGTAATTCTATCTAATAAAAGTTTCATCGACCTCTTAACAGGTCAGTTGGGTCACCACTGGGTCTCCCAGGTCCACCACTGCTTGAAGCCGTTGATACTCTTTGCAGGAATTGTATAATCCACATCAGATTGGCCACGAATCTTCACTTCCCAAGTAGGAACCAGCCATTAATAGCATCCTAACATGATTTTATGTACTGATAATAAGTCTTTAAAGATTGATCAGTCATGATAGACAAAACATGATGCTCAAAAACCAAAGAGTAACCACATTTACAAGTTCGGCAACTGCAATTTAAAGTCATACTTTCAACTGATTACTCCATGTACATAAGCCACTGGCCAGTAAATACTAATGCACCGCGATCACAAAGTAGATACAGTTAACATACCTATACCGAATAAGTAGGGCGATCATTAAGGCACCTTGCATATATATGTACACTTTATACATTATAGACATAAAATTTGAAAATAGAGTGAGCAGGTTCAAATGCTGTCAACAAACTTATCTAGGCTGATTATCACTTGTAAGAAAGCGATTATATTCCTGCTGCACCATTTGCCCTCCATTAACTGGATCAAAACTGCACCTGTAGAAACTGAAAATACATGGAGGAAAAAAATGTGTTAGAGAGAGACGTAAAATCTATAATATGATCAATTAAAGTCAAATCTGTTAAGTTGTCAAGGAAAAGAAAAACATCACTGCGCCATAATCAAAAAACACATCGAGCATGCTTTTCAAAAGATCAGGAACAAATTTGCCTGACAATGCGAACGAACTGGATGTTTTAAAATCCTAATGTTCCATCACCAGATATTATGTGTTCACCTTTCAAAGGAAGGGAAAAGGGCGAATGCTGAGAAGAAGAGAGATTATGGGACCAAAGTGTCAAGAGCACTTTCCGGAGTAAGTGGGATTGTTTGCTAGGAAGTGAAGAACCCCACATTTTCCATTAGGCTTTTCTTTGAGGTAACATATGCAATAGCTTGCTATTTCCCATGGGTTCAGCAGTAAGGCATGGTAATTATCTACTCACAGTGTAGTCGTCTTCCCCAATTGTGCAAGTAAAGTTCAACGGTTTCATCTGGAATAGCTATAAAGTAGGCGATGTCTGGATAAACCATTAGACTTTCATTGCAGTGCTACGACTTACTGACATGCTTTCCCTCAACTCTCACAAATTATATCTTGATGTTGAAAAAATGAAACTCATATGGTAGCGTCATTGAATAAACACCTCCCTCATCCAAATGCCAGTTCCCAAGTGCTCATATCCAGTTCTTAATTGAGAAAATGAAAAAGTAATAGCCCATGCCAACTGCTTCCTCTAAGCAAGTATCAGAAAAAGTTCATCAGAAGATGATAAGAGAAAGACCACCATCACATAGTTCTCTTCCAAATCGACAGGCAAAAAACACATGAGGACGGTTAGAAGACAGCCAGCATTTTGCAGAAAAAAGAAAAGCCAAATAAAAGTGTCATATCACAGAAATAGCTAGAGAAGCAGCATCATTTCAGATAATGTAGCCATTTCATTGCTTAGGAAGGAAACAGAAAATTCAGAGGTCAGCTTTGGAGAATCAACCTGAAGGAGGGAAAAGAAACTACAAGACTGACTTTAACAATGTAGGAAAATCTTTACCTCCCATCCATGCCAATGATTAGTACAGTATTTTGGGATCCAAAAGCGGCAACAAATTGAGTCTCTTCAGGTAAATGGAACTGGGCAAATGACCATTCTGAGCTAAAATATTTTGGTAAAACCCCTGGAAAAGAGGGCAGAATCACAAAGACATCAGAGATGCATTTTTCAGAAGTCCAAAATATGTGCGTCATTTTAAGTCCCAAACAGCTACAAATAATTATGTCCAACCCATCGAATATTTCCAGACATAATGCATTTGGCAACATCCATACTCTCATTAAGTTAATTTCTCAAACTTCAAACCAGATCATGTAAAGCTACCCTTCTGTTTCTCCAAAAATTAAACCGGACATCTAATGAAGCCATCAGGCATATTGGCTCCATTACCACTAATCCTAATCAAAGATATTTCAAACCATACCTCTCATAAAAGACAATGATGAACCTGGATTGGCACCGGTGCTTGTAGATATGAGGGCATCAAGCGAAGTTGAAGAATTCTGGCATGCTAGTGATGGACTCTGGGCAACATCTGAATGTGCAGGAGAGTCCTCGCCAGCTACTCTGACTCTGAGACTAAATAGATGGACAGTACCTTTATCACTAGACACAGCCAACCACTGAACATTGGGCGAGAGGGCAATGCTGTAAATTTCAGCTCGGTCCACTCCTCTACGTACCTATTGAAAAGCATGAGAAATGAATGAGAGAACACTTAGTTTGAATGTGAATCTAAACCTAACAAGATCCTATAGATGATCGTTCACTGTAATAAACATTGCATTCGCATGGTAATCGACTCCAAGGCAAAAAAATGGTTTCCTTATAACCTAGTTTATAATGTCGTCAAAAAACTGCCTTTATCTGTTTCATTTGATTCCTTCATTTACCTAGCAGATAAAATGAATTCTCCACCAGCCTATCTTTTGAAACGCGATAATTTAAGAAGGAGAACAAACTCAGTAGGTGAATTTCCGCATGGCCCATTACCTCTTGCAACCGAGTTCCATCCATCGTGTTAAATATTCTTATCAAAGTACCCTTAGCACTTGCTGTTGCAAGAAGCAGCCCATCCATTGTCAAGGTAAAGCATGCAACCTGAGAATCATGTGCGTTGATGAATTTTGTCATACGAAGTCCAAAATGCTCGATCCGAATCTGTCCTCGACGAAGACCAGGGCAAGCCAAAACAATTGCATTCACATTCTGAGAGAGGCAACAGAGTCCCCTAGGATTTGCCACAGTTTCAATTTGATGGAGCAGCTTCAAGTCCATAAAATTGTGTACATATATCTTGTGCTCAAGGACAACGACAATTCGATCCCGTCTTAGTTTCACACCACGAACTTCTGACCTAAATGCAAATTCACCGATGCACCGGCTCTGATGGTCATCCCAGATTAGAACTTTATTTGGTGGATACTGGGAATTAGCAGCACCACCAACAAGAGCTAAAATGTTGCAACGGAAGAGCATCTCCACAATTTTAAATCCCCCACTTTTCAAATCTCGCCTGAAAGTCTCCTTAAAGGGCTCACAATTATAGATACGGAAGCCTCGGTTCGTGCCTGCAGCAAAGCAACCATAGTCCTGATTCCAAGACAGATAGTAGCTCTGTTTCATTGTTGTCATTAAATTCTTGTTCAGGCTGTGCAAATGACCCGGAAGCCCCAGAAATTGGAGAATCATAACTACCAAGCCTTGTTGGTGGCAGCATTCCATGTGGTGTTGAAACAGTAGAGCTCATGGGGGAGGAGGGAACAGTCATCAATAGTATGTTCAGCAATGATATGGGAAGCAAGACCACCACAGATAAGATTCTGCCATCAAAAAATGTCATATCAATGAGCTGCACTATCTCAAGAATCCTTACAAATGACTTAGGATATTGTCAATTATCAATTGTAGATATATGGTAGGCACAGAATCAAACATTTAAATGATGATGCAACTTAAGAAAAGGTGCGGTACCTCCATGGAACTTACATGAAGTGAAAGTACAAATAAGTGCAAGCATTTCTAAGACCCCATTACCAAACAGAAAGCTAAAATGCAACACAGGATTAAAGAATCCAAGAGCACTGTTGGGGCTGCATCTCCCAAACAAACTAAGCAAAAATAGTATTTGGCATCAGACAAGAAGACTGCATATCAAAAGAGAACCGCCAATATGCAGCACATCAATTATGGAAGAAACTCTATTGCTCAATCACCTAATAGCTAGCTTTAGGAATAAATTCTTCTAAGAGTCAAATCAGTCGATATCATAGCCAAAACCGTGCTTCTCATCTAGATCCCAGATAGTGGGGCACCTGGGAAAAGATTAGGGACAAGGCGGGGTTTCAATCATCAATAGACTTCCAATTGTGAGGACCATTTGCCAGGCGAGTGTCAAAACAATGCAGCCAACCAAAGAAAAGGCTACACAAAGACAACAACAAAATCAACAGTAAACTTCATAAGTGAGACTTTTGTGATGCGAAAGGTCAATGGAGCTCCCAACACATCAGGAAAGACACTAGATTAGAATTCCCCAGTAGACTTCAAAGGTGAGACCTTGCTGCCAAGCCAAAATTTACAAGATCGGAGCCTCCGAAAGCAAGAGCGATTCAGAAGCTCGGTGAGTTAGTGTCGAAAGTAAAGCCATATGTCGGTCCCACGAGAAATACTTTAGCAATGACAAAAAAATCTTCACCCTCCATCAACCTAAACTCTTGGTGGGCAGTCCTCTTCTTGAGGGCTAACATGGGTAGCAGATAAGCAAGCGAGAGCCAAGCCAAGCCATCGTTTTGCTCTTAACCCACAAACCCAATTCACATTCTCGAAAACACCACCTCACGCCGATCGAAATTGAACTCCAAAACGATGGGATACACTCCAGCCCATTCCCCAAACCAAAACACCGAAACACGCACCAGAACTCGAATCGCGATCAGAAAAAAACCAGAGCCCACTATCCAGACAGTGCCCGAGACGGGGAATGCACGTAACTCGCGACGAATCGGCGACCGGGGGCTCGAATCTCCGACCGACGTCGAAGACACGAATCCGCTAACGAGGAAGAAGAAGAAGGGAAACGAACGAAGAAGACAAGAGCCCTACGAGATTCCAGGGAACTGCGATCGGAGATCGAGGTTTACCGCTTTCCGGATCGCGATTCGTCGCCGATCGATCGGGAGAGATGGACAGAGCTGGCCGCACAGAATCGCGAGATGGAGACAACGATGAAGTGAAAAGACGACGATTCTATGATATTGCTTTTCTTTTCCGAATAATAATGTGAACGGTTCCTAAATTTTGATTTCACGTGGAATAAGATTCTTAAAATTTTAATTTATTTAATTTGATTTAAGACTTTAGTATGATAAATGATGTTATTCTTGAACTTTTAATTCATTTAATATGATTCCGAAACTTTTAATATACATTCAATTTATTTTGTACATTGTATATAAGTGAGTAATATTGTCCTTGAAGTTGAATTAACAGAAGAGCAATGTTGAAATATTTTCGTATGATGAATGAACTTAATTGAATATTTATTGAAAATTTAGAGATTATATTAAAATACCAAGAGTTCAAGAAATAACATTACAAATTAAATTAAAGTTTTTAAGCCACATTAGACAAATAAAATATCAGGAATGACATTGTGTATTGGTCAAAGTTCAATGACCATTTATGTAATTATATACTTTCCTTTTTTAGGTTGTGGTCTGTTTTTTGTAATATTTTTGTGAAGATTTTCTTAATACGTTTTGTAAACATTTTCCCCTGTTATTCTATTGGGCCGTACTCTTGTTCGGCCCAATATTCTTCCACGGCCCAAAGATGATGCCACATTTTGGGAAGCTATATTTGAGGTGTTCCGGTGACAAGGTCCAAGGTCAAGTTTTGTGTGTCATTCAAGATACGTCAAATTTCTCTTCAAATGTGAATTCTTTTAGTGAGTTTAATAAAGTTTACAGAGATTCCTTTAATTAGGATAATATACACCAGGTGGTCTTGAAATGAGCTACGGAAGTTTTGATTACATGAGATCCCAATCGATTTAGCGGAAGCTATAAAATGTTAGAGGAGTTTATGATACTTAAATGACGTGTTTTATTAAGTTTATTGTAAGGCAAATCATTTATTTAATTTGCAAAATAAAAGCTTTCTACTCATTTTTAAATTGATTTCCACTAGCACGCTATACAGATGTATTGCAATTCACCCGATGCACTACTTTCTATCATTTCAATGAATGTGACTTGGTATTAATCTAGGGTTGGGTGATGCAACACCAATCACAATTCACATGATTTACCAACCTAGGTTTCCTGAATTTAATCGAGTTCAATTATCCCATACGCAAGTTGTTAGGAGCGCATGCCTTCCAAATAAATCCAAATTTGGTCTCCCGAACCGCAACATCGGATCTATATATTTGTGTGTGTGGGCGTGCGCGCGCGTGTAGTCAACTAATCTAGTTTATTTGATGTTTATTTTTTCTGGTCAAAGGTATGTTTGATGTTACATTGTTTAGATATGTCTTTGTTTAATGCAGTTGCAAAATCCTCTTCTAAAAAAGTTATGACATCAAACTAAACAATCTATATACGGTCATGACACAACACATGCTTTCATCCTCTTATGAAAAATTTTTGATACTATCAATTTTGTAAAGAAAAAGGTAGGGTTGTTATATATGTTCAATTACCTCCCAAAAGAACATGCATATCACGTAATAATAATTAAAAAAATTATAATCAAAAGTATTGCACAAAAGTTCTCTAACCCTACCGTATGATCTAATTGACTCCTGAATCTTTTAGATTAGTGCAACTACATAAAATTTTATCGAAAAGTTTAAGCAAGTCCCATTATGTTTGGTGGAAGTGATTAGAGAATTTTGAAATAATTATGAGAGAAGAGCAGAGGAAGCACTTGAATGTGGAATGGGTAAACATAGTGTTTAGATGCAAGCGAGGGAAAAGAAGGAAAATAATATGTCATGAGGTAAATATCCCTTCATATATTTACAAGTAGATGTAATATAAGAATATAAATGAGAAAAGGAATACCGTTGTTTCTTAATACACAAATCTCCCGAAATCTCTCGAAACATACATAAATTTTAGTTTACTAATCTTTCCTAGTTTCTCCCAATCCTGCGTAATCCTTTTCTTCCATCTTTTTTCCTTAAAAATAAGAGAGAGAGAGAGAGAGATTTAGTTTTTAAAACCCTTTCTTCTATCTCTTCCTAACAACTGCAGCTAAGGACTAGCGACTGGAGTGGAGTCGAAACAAAATAACTGTATCGGAAGGTGCGACCGGATCACCCATTTCCTGAAGAGAGTTGATGTTCTGTTGTGTCGAAAAAGCATACAACTTATGGCTGTCTCGTAGACAAAGTCTTAACATATCAAGTAGCCAAAAATATTAACTCAACCATATCAATCAAATCAAAAGGTTTAGAATTGGGTAACGTTGATTTCGTACATAAAAATATTCGAGGCTTTCGGTGAACCTTTTCCCTTATATCAAAACCAGTATTCCATTCAAATTATTTCATGATGTGCCAGAATTTAAATTAGAGGAGAAGCCATCAAAAGAATTACCTGGATGGACAGACGCACGAGGCTTTCTTGGGAGACCCCCATCTTTTAGCACAAACATGAATCCGTCCAGCTCCAAAAGTGATCATCTACACATCATTCAAGATTGTAAGAAAAGCAATTGGAGTACGGGTGCCGCAGCCAAATCAGGCCCTCTCATCAGACTTGACTTACCTTTATTTTTTTTTTCTAATTTAATAAATATTGGATTTTATTTTTAATTGCTGTTCTTAGGCTTAATCTGGGACCAGCGCATGCCTAATCAATATTATTTTTTCTTTAAATTGCGCATAGAATGGTGGCATTGCACTAGTTTGAAGGTTTTACTTGTAGCTTGATGAGTAATTATAGTATAGATCGAGTACATCAAAAAAAAAATGAACGAAAGAGAAACAACAATAAAAAACAGATTGTTGTTTCTTTTTTTTTGTTCTTATTTTGTTCCGGAAACAAAAAAAACACACACGTTTCTTAAAAACGTTTCCATGCACGCCCATAGTATACATCAAGTACGTCAAAATTTAAATTAAAAAAAAAAAAACATACAAGCTACCTTCTCAACTATTAATTTGGGGATGAATAGTTATGATCTTCAAATTATTGATGGATAAGGCCAATTGTGTAAAATATTATTTGAGCCGGCGATGTATGCTCGATATTTTCTTGAATCGAATGCCCCGGACAAAAAAGAAGGAACTTGTTAGTTGAATGTATATGCATAGTCATTACTATGAAGGCTGAATTTCAAACAATATAAATATAGAGAAATCTATATAAGTCTCATATTTGATCGTATGATTTCTTTTTTTAAGTCTACGAATTTAGTAAAAGATTTTTTGATTTTTTATTTTGGCTTTGCATTACTCATCAACATTGCTTGTGCCACAAAATAGTTTTGCTGTTTGCAGATTCAAATGCATTTATCCTCCAACTAATGTCAGTAACTATGTTACTAAACATTTTTAATTCCAACATATGTACAAATTCAACAAAGGACTCCAAACACAAACATTTATTCAATTCAAACCATGGGCCCTTGAAACCCTATTAAACACAGTCGCCCAACTAGATACAAACCTTACAATTTGCATATCACCGGATTTTATATAATGAATGAACCGCCCATTTCTTTTTTTTTTCTTTTTCTTTTTTCACTATTTAGGAGAAAATCCATACAGAGGGCGTGCGAGGCTACTCCATCCGTCTTAATTCGACGCTAATCTCCCCCATGCCAAAACACTTCATTTATAGCACAGGCACACACGTGCGCAGAGAAACAGCCACCTAAAAGCCCTTGAAACACACCCTACAAGGCTCCTGAACCAATAAATCCAGCTCTGCAGGTGTAGCCTTTACCATATGATACAATGATCTAAAAGATTTTGCGTGCAGTTAAAGTGATTTGAATGAATGACCACTTTATGCGCACTGATGCCGTACGCCATTCCATGGTGGAAAATACGCATCATTCTCTGAGTCAGGGCCATGGTGTTGGAAAACGTACGATGTAGAAATGGCGAAAGTCCTACATTAGAGAAATACTAGGTCAGTTTTTGTAGTTAAAGTTGTCATAATCATAGTTGAACAGAATGTGTAATCACGCTATGGACGTTAAAGGATGCGTTTTTCTCGCGTTCCTAGAGTGGTTAAACCCCAGATGAATGACCAAAATCTTAGATTGAATGCCCTTTATTATGCATTATAGTTGGGAAAGAAGCACATTTATCATTTCCCAAGCACAAAACAAAAGCCCAGAAAACCCTATTTGCTCATTGAACTAACGTGTGAAAAGAGATATCTGAAATCGTAATTGACTATACAGATCAAGAAAAAGATGTAGTCCTTTTGATTTAGATGTTCATATGATCCTTTGAAGAATCAAGAATCCATCAGAATACATACTGTAAGAATGCTTGGCAACCATGGATCAGGAGACTTTACAGTCGAATAGTATAAGTGACAATGTACCTTCTGAATGATATTTTACTAAAAAAAAAAAAAATACACTCTTACAACCCTTCATTTTTTCCTCTGGGAAAAGCTCACATTGTATAAATTAACCATGGAACCGAAGAAAGGTCGACAACCTCAAAAACAATTAAAATGTGAGACAACCCAAAAAGATAAACACAAGATCATCTGCATTTGATGTTACAGGAAATTAGATCTGTGCATCACAAACTACACTTATACGATCGAATCAATTTCAAGTTGCACCCCTAAATTCAACGATCACCCCTTGCATTTTTCTTTGATGGTTGCTTCCATGTTGCAACCGTGCCGCACAAAAAATAAGTGCAGAAAAATGCAGTTGCACAAGGTGTCAATTACCAGCTAAATACCCATTAAGGTCTATCGTTTTCATAAACCTTAAAGTTCACAAGGCAGAAATGCAAATCAACTTCGCGTGCACATCGGCTTAAAAGTTATCTCTTCCATTTCGCAGTTGTTTACTTCATCTTTTTGCGTTTATTTCAATACATTTTTTCTGCCATCTCAAGAAACATATCTTACCTTTCTTCTCTTCTGCTAGGGCAAAACTGGAGAGAGAGAGAGAGAGAGAGAGAGAGA
This sequence comes from Eucalyptus victrix, assembly GCA_016097545.1. Lineage (NCBI taxonomy): Eukaryota > Viridiplantae > Streptophyta > Magnoliopsida > Myrtales > Myrtaceae > Eucalyptus > Eucalyptus victrix. Next base: position 24,944,818 of record CM027844.1, read on the forward strand.
GAGAACCCTAGAGAGAGAGATAAATGGCAAGAGCAAAAGCTGCTATCTCTGCTTAACCCACAGCTGCAAGTGCGACGCCAAAAAGCAGAATACCCATCTGTGAAACACCTCCTGTACGCTAAATAAGTATAAAATAAAGAATCTGCACCAAAATTCAGCAGATAAAAAGCCCAAAAAGAAAAAGTGAGGTGAAGCAACAATATATTACCTTAATAGAACAGAGAACGAGGCTTTCAGATTGTTTATTTTCGGCCAAATCTCTGTATTCAACCGCCACTTATAAAACAACATCGGATTAAGAAGTTGAAAAGAGCCATCAAATATGACAAGAATGAAATAAGAACCATACAGACAGCACTGGCATTAGATAATGCCAAAGACCACATGGCACGGTCCCTCACGGGAATATATTAAAGAAAGGAAGAAATTATACACATTTGTACTTCATTGTATCGATGAACTCAACGAACTGAGGATTTTCAAAACGAAAAAGCACAAACCAAACTCGTACTTGCGACTGCAACTAGTATTAAAAAAACCCAGTTCCACATAAGAACCCTAATAAAAAAGACTTAATGCACCTGTAGATTTATCATCTTTTACGAGGTGGAAGGAGAGGCCGCATGGTGCTTGACGCATGGTAATAAATTCTTGAACTTTTTTTGGAGAGGGATTAAATTATCTTAATTTAATTTCCAAGAAAATATCGTTTGCTTCAAAATATGAAATCCTACCCCCAGTTAGCTACAAGTTCCAACACATCATAGACCCACTAGAGAAATAAAAAGCTGGTTTTTCTTTTGAGCATTGGAGGAGAGTTGGCAAGATGCATGGGAAAATGAGCAATCAATGCAGGTGTGATGGAGATTAAAGACAAAGAAACCAAAGGAATTCCCTATTGAGTCCTTCACGGGAAACCCTTTCCTTCGAATTACAGACTGCGTATCAAAAGCAACGCTTATGTCGCAGCACATCCGATCAAACACAAATTATTTGCTAATTCCTTTTAAGAAAAAAGGACATTAAGAGTGATTCATGTCATTCTATCTTTGATATGTTACTAGAAGAATTCACAATTGTTGTCGTCATGTGATATGATCACATATACTTAATAAGCATCTGCAAAGAAATCAGCCCCATTTCTCTGCAAAAGAAGCTGAGTAAATCACTCCTCAACCCGACTGATGATTTTCAAAACTGAAGAACTATATTGCGAGCAAAATGAGGAGAATATGACATAGCAAAAAGGTGTTCTTAACAAGCACTCCATCGCGGCAGCAGAAGGACTAAAAATCAGGCTGAATTTATAGGTTGTTCTTATGACGGAAAAGGACAAACAGTATTTGATACAACAAAACATCATCTTTTCACCTCATCGTGGGATTGTAAGGAGAGAAAGATTGCATTAATCCTACCATGAAGAAAGGCAAGCTGGAGTCTCTGACACCGTGGGTCGCAGAGCTGACACTGTTTTGGTCATTAAGGATGCAATTCGAAATCGCAATGCACGCTCGCTCTTACTAGCACATGCCAAGACTTGCATACCACCTTGAAAACAATCGAATAGAATCCAAGAGAAAGAGCAATCGAAAAGGATGAAAGAGAGCTGAGAACAAGGGGTGAAGGAGCTCCCTTCAGTCCAAGCAAGGAAAAGAAAGGAGCGAAATTATCTCCCGCATCATTCACACGGTCAATAGTAGATCCACATGATTTCTACTGATTGATCAAATGAATGAGTCGGCAGCCAATTCAACCCCGATTCCTCCATGAGTGGACTGAAGGAAGCTCTCTCTCCCATGGTTTTTCCAGCACAAAATTGCACTGAAACTCATAAAGGATCCAATTCTTCATGAAACAGTGCTAAACAAGAGTCTCCCCAGACTTGCTCTCAGACCACGGATTTCTAGATGCTTGAAGCAACATGTAAAATGAAAGCAATCTCACGAACAAACCATTGCACCAAATTCTACTAGCTAGTTTCTCCAGCTTCATACAGATGGCAGTTAATCAACCGAAGCTTTCCAGAAGAATATCCTTCAGAAGGCTCGATTCTGCTAGTGCAAACAACCAGCTAGAATTGAAAAATAGAGTTTCTCTACTTGACAAAGACGGTGACAACCAAATGAACAAAATCTTTATGGAAGACATGCAATGCTTAAAGAAAAAGAGAACCAGAGACAATTCTTTGGTATTGTTTTGGATGATCCCATCCATAACAAGCATAATTTTGGAAGACCACGCTTCTAAAATCGGTTGTGCAAGCAAACAGAGGAAACAAATAGCAACATTAAAATGGAAAAAACTTCAGCAAAATGGTGGCATCAAGAAACATCACTAGTCTCGTCTTATTCTACAAGTATCAATCATCATATGCTAAGCAATATGAACTTCACAACCGAACGAAGCTGGGTGACAGTCGAGAGGGTATTAAAAAGCGAACCCAATGATCTTCAGTGTTGCTACATCCAATTCTTCTGGTGTACAGTACGAACTCTTTTGACCAAAGAAAACCCTAGCTACAATGTGATCACGCGCTTAAGAAGAGTAGATCCAAGGAAAAGTACGAGAGTCAGCCCTAAAATGATAAATGGACAGTTTATCGCCTCATGAACAAGAGACGGATAAGTGACAGACCTCTTTTGCAAGCGGAAAACTTCCGCAAGTCACAAGCTCAGACTGTTGTTGAACAAACATAAATATACACAACATATGAGAAACACACAGGCATAAATATGCGGAGAGAGAAGAGGAACTTACTTCTTAGGGCAGGGTAGGATGGAGGGTACAAACTTTATGACTAAGCACATTCTATTTCCCTCCAGGCAAAAGCAAGGAGTGAGCTGAAAAATACAAATTTGAAAAAACAAACTTTTCTACAGAGACTAATGCCCTAATCAATAACTTTGCATTGTGTACTAGGTGCAAAGCAATGAAGACCTAAAGCTATAGTTAGTGATAAGAAGCTATAATCCTACAAAAAAATAAAAAATCACGACCAAAGGGAAAGAAAAATCAGATTAAAATAATCGATAGAGCAAAGCTCAAAGGAGAAGAGGTCAACTGCACCGGTCCTTCATAAAGTTAATAGGGTGTGTGAGTGTGACTGGTTTCCAGCTGTTGATCCAACCCTAACCAAAATCTTCATCCCAGTGGTTGGTGTGGCGATGCTTTGCAGACCTATGTATGCACACACAAACACATGTCGATATAGCGTCCTCATCCTACCGCCACGAGAGCTAGCTAAGAACACTACTAAAAACATAATGAGAAAGAGAGACGGGTGGGGGTGAGGAGGCGCCTATTGTGAGTTGTGACATTTAGGGAGGTGGAGAGAATGAAAAACAAGGGCAACAGGAGGGAGACTATATAAAAGAGGAACTTGCAGAAAATAAGGAGACGATGGGTCATAGTCTTCATGAGAAAGAGAGAAGATGGGTCATAGTCTTCATGAGAGTCAGAGACAGGAAAGTGACACAAGATCTCAGAAAATCCAACATACTGGAGATTAAAATGACTATGAAAGAGAGAGAGAGAGAGAGAGAGAGAGAGAGAGAGAAGACTTTTCTTTTTTCAGACTCTCCCAGGAGTGTCTTGAGTGTCGAATATGATAATGTAGACAGAGAAATGAAATGTTTGAAGGGACTGTCACAGTGTGATGAAGCCAAAGCGACACCATTTTTGCTTCAAAAAGCAAAAAGATAGGTCTGTCTTTAGCCAAGAATCAAAGTGAATGATGCTAGATCATGACTTATAAGAGAAATGGTAGAGGTTGTGTGTGTCCTGTGACGAGAAAGGAAGGAATCAAACCCCTTTTTTCATCTCTCTATCTCTGGTCATCACTGTAACCCTAGAGCTGGCGATGCTGGCAAAAGAGACTTTTCTTGCTTTCTTCTACAAGACCTGAATATGCGGAATGACCCAGACTGTGCCTTACAGTTCTTGGACAAGATAGCTCGAGTCAGACGTAAAATAATACTTATGCCCTCATAAAGAAATTCATTTTTTCATAGAAAAAATAAATTATGACAATTGTTAGAAAAAAAAAAAGAAAGAAAGTCTTGCAGAAAAAATGGGTGTTCGGGGAATCATTAGTCGTGCCAACTAAAAAGTCGCATGAATTATCGTAATCATGATTCACGAGCACCGAAATGTGAGGGAAAGGAAAAAAGGAAGATGCAGGTTTGACATATGCATTTGAGGACAAAAAAAAGGATGAAAATCCTCCACATTTGTGGACAGAATTCCAGAGTTTCTGGTCTTTTTCATTTCATACTCTGATTTTGCAGTTGAATTGTTGATTGCTATTGGGGTGTTCAGGTTTTCTTCTCGGAAGTTTCAGCTAAAAACACGCATAAATCTGTCTAAAGGAACAGCAAAAGCCCAGACTTCCCTTCCGTTGTTTTTTCCTATTTTTTTGAGTTGGACATGTTCCTTGCTAATCTCAATAACAGCCTCAAATGGTTTTTCTTTGCCTTTTTAATTATCGACTGTCATTTATTTACAGCACTCACCAGATCAAACAGATGAAGTTTTGAACTTAGGTTTACAGCAGTCACCAGACAAAACAGGTGAAAATATTTTAGTCTCTTATTCTTGAAATGATATGAGAAGGCCGACTACACCTTTTGGGTTAAATTCATGTTTATCTGTCATATTTGCGTCCAAAAATATTTTCACAAACTGTTCTTATCAAAAATGAACAAAATATATTAATTCATATATGTTGAGTGGATTAGATTTTGAGATTCTTTCATGAAGAATCTCTTCAAATCGCGATGAAAATTGTTATACCTCTATAACAAAATAAATAAACTCTATATTCGTACTTTCAAACACAACTCGATTAAGTAGGATTTTCCCACACTAACACGGTGTAAATTTGACCATCAATGTACTTTTTTGTTTTCATTTTATGAACATTTGTTCATCCTCTCTATTAATTGGCAACACATGACAAAGTAATTCCAAGGTATAGTTTTAATATTCCATTTCTTTCTCACCATAAGGTTTGAAGAAGATAACGTGTGACATCTCCAACCCACTTTACTACAAGAGAGTATTGGATCTTAGCAGATCCTTAAGATGTTCAAGGGGAAAAAACAGGCAAGATATCCACTGTCAGGCAGGAGACCTTACAGTGTCATCCACGTATTCCTCTCAATCGGGAAGAAAAATATTAATTAGGAATTATGAAGCATTTTCGATAGTGAAGGTAGATACCATGCTAGAGTTTTGGCTTTATCTAGTACAATAGCTTCCCGCTCCTACAGTGAAAAAAGTAAGTGAAAAGCCTACCCTTTAGGCAAGTTTCTCAACCAACAACCAGTTCTAGCTCCCATGGTTGATAGACTTGTGCAAGACCATAATTGTGAAGAGAATATTAAGTTTAGCAATTTTTAATTTCATGATACAAACAAAGGGTACTCAAAAACTCCCCTTGGAAGGAGAATATTTAGTGTTTTATCAGAACCGTGATGTCTAAATATTCGGGAAGTCCAACAGACCACCTGGTAAATTCTTTCAGCTTCTTGGTCCTTGCGTGATTGTTTCTAAGGGAAAGGTAATGTTCTTGCTATTAAACAGGCTACTTGAGTATATCTTCTAAATTCATTGGAAAGATCGCACCTCCCCTCTATGAATCACTTTAACTCTGATTTTGATGTACGAATAAGGAATCGAGAGCGGTAAGTATCCTCCTCGTGTATGAAATTGATTTCTTGGTAGTGCACTCCTCTTCATTACTGGTACTTATCCTTGAAAACAATGAAGATAGAAGAAAATTTTGAGAAAATTATATTATGCTTCACTCGATTTGTTATATCTCTATGCTGCTCAAATTCATTTTCACTGAAAATCTATATCCATTAGGTTTATCAAAAATACGATTTATTGTGAAGGATAAACAGTCATCTCATGCAGTTAAGGAATTACAACTCAGCGATTTTCTCTTCGCTTTCAAACTCCTTAAAATTTTGCATACCGGCAATATACTAGGAGTGCCATCACCCTTCAAGTTCTTGGTTTATCTTAATGGAATCGATACCCTAAAGTTGTTTAGCTAAACCACATCCAGTAAAGCAGGATCGCCATTCAGTCTTGTAGCAGGGACTTGTCATTTTGGTCTGTTTAAAAAAAAAAAAAAGTCAGGTCACGATTCAGGACTCTTACTTCATTCCATAAAATTTAATATCTTTATTACCTTCCGCATGCTTGTACCATGCAGATTATCTTAATTTGATCTTCGTGAGTTTGCTTCGTTGATTCTTGTTGGGATTCATAGGTTGTTCTTCAATCTTTCCAATGAATTGGACATTTCCAACTGTAAAGAGCATAAAACCCTCGGTCGATCATGTGTTTGCCTCTTACTCGGTATAGCTTCTCACATCTTTTCTCAAAAGAAACTAGGAAATCTTTTGTTTTTTTTTTTTGTTTTTTTTTTGGTAAAGGTAATAATAATATAAAAGAGATTGCCAATGTACAAAAGAACGGATCCATAACCTACACTCTTAGCCAAGGCAAAAGTGAAGGGGATCCGTTGTAAAAGGGACAAGGGAACAACCCACAAGAAAGATACAACCAGACCAACTAGAGAACCAACTCCTAATCCTGCCAAACCTCTAGACTACAATGAGAATGCGGGAGCAGAAAAGAAGATGGGAACAAATCTTTCTAAGGAAGAGCATCACTATAGAAAATCCCAGGATCTAAACCCCAGCCTCTTTGAAGTCTTCTGTTCCTTGGTGAAGGGAAAACATTGCTATAAGTGACAGCTTTGTCTCTTACCACCTTAAGGAGGTGATTTTTGAGTGCAGGGACCACCAAGGATTCACCCCTGAATAGTATTGCATTTCTCTTCACCAAGGAAATCTTTTGTTATAATCTCTTGATAAGCCATGCGATGACATGATTATGCGTACAAGTCCCTACAGACCATGAGTAGCAACTAGTTATGATGCCACAGGTTCAACTGCGGAAAGTAACTTTCGAAGATCCCATCTTCTTTTCAAGAAAGGACTCTAATGCGATAGCCGCGTACTTTCCTTTTTCCCTTTACAAGCAGAGACATGTTTCCACGGCCATCTTAAGTGTGGATCAAGTGGTTCTCAAGCGCGCTTATGTAGAAAAACTTTGAACTGGAGATCTTCCTAAGATGAATTCATGGTAAATATGAACCTTCTCAACTGAAAGCAAAAGAAAGAGGGGCAGAAAACAACTCCGGGAGCAGAAGCAGGCATGTCATGATTTGGCCATTCATTCTCAGATCTCAAACACAACATCATTTATGCATAATAATCCTTATTTTTGAAAGAAAAGGAGTAGCTTTTACAAACAGTTAGTGAAAATTCGACATGATCGTGGCAGTCCCGGAAATGCAGGAGAGCCCATTCAAGCTTACACGCAAGGACATTTTATTTGGTTGCATCTTCGACTGGAAACGCTTGGTTGAGAACAACATCGCTCAACCCCTCCACTTGTCTTTGCGCTGCCTGATCTCCCTGAGACATTCGACGGGTGACTTGCAGCCTACGATCTCCTGCAAAGTTGCAGAAGAATTTCCACAGGACAAGAAGCATTAGAGCATCACTCTGTCAGGTAGAAAACGAGCTAAGGAAAGAGCATTAAACACCCCATGCAAATTCCTATTTGTGGATTCACGAAGTTGATAGGGAAGGAGGTTCTCATAGAGAATTAACTTCACCTGCAGCTCCGGTAAATCAACCCGCATAAAAGGGTTGGTCTCCATTTCTTCCTCAATGGTGGATGGAATAGTCGGGAGGCCTTTCTCCTGCTGTTGCTGAGCCCATGATAACTTTTGCTTTATCTTCGCGTTCTCTTGTTCAACGGTGAGAGCAAACAACAAGTTCTTCACCGTATACTAGAAAACAGCGTTTAGGAACATTGTTCAGCTTTGTGCCAAGGAAAAGAAAGCGAGAAACATCATACAATGATAAAAAGAAAATCACGTTAGCTCTCTGACATTGAGTATCTGAACGTAACAAAAATCTGCATCAGGAGCCAGTCGTTATTCTCACTTTTTTATACCATGTCACATCTCGCATAGTACAATATCAAGAATACACAGCAACACACCGAAGAACATCTACAGTTCAAAAAGCTTGGGAGTAATCGTATCAGCTATAGCATGATGGCCATGCCAAAGTCCATATTTTGTTAAAATTACAGCTTATTTCCACTCAAGCCTCATGCTCATCCATATTAACTGCTAAAAAGTTTCATTAATCTCCCTCATACAATATGATCTCTCTTTTTAACATAAAAGCCACGCAGCATAAGAAAACCGTATTTATTCTCTCACACAACAGTTGGCCAAGAGAAGGAGAAGAACCGCATCTCAGCATTATCTAAAATATCTGAACAAATAATCAGCCTAAGTATACTCTGTAGAGCAACTCCGGCTACTTAGCTTTACTTTATTCAGCCAAACTATCCACGCTACTCTCATGAAGCTGAAAGCAGAAGAAACGGAAAGAGTAAGCAATATCAGTATCTTACCTCATGGCCGCAGTAGACTCGAGTTGGTTTTGGCAATGACCCCAGTGTTACACAGAGCGATTGGTACATCTGCTCTGCTGTGCCTTCAAAAATTTTTCCACACCCAGCAATGAACTGCATTCGAAGATATGCATATTTGTAAAATTGTACGCACAACTTGTCAAACTTCTAATAAACAGACCTTGTCCCAGCCACAACACAACGATGGTAATAATGCCAAAGTGTAGACATGTTAAGAAATAAGATCAACAAAGCATATGGCCCTCGTGAAATCTCTGCTTGAAGCAGCAACCGCATCCAAATAATTTTAAAGTTAACTCCCAAGTTATAGAAACACATTTCACGCCTCCTAGATCTTGCTCTTCAAGTTACGTGACTAACTGGTGGATAAAATGTGACCACATGATTTATCACTAGTGCAAGTAATGAGATGAACTATCAACTCACCAGTGTGTCGCCTGTGAAAACAGCAGGATCTTCGTCCCCTTTCCCAGTCACATAGTAACTTATGTGCCCTTTGGTATGGCTGGCAAAAGCATACCAAAAAATTAAAGAAATGGGGACAATAGTACCAAGCTCCAACAGAAAGTTTGTATCTCCATCTTCCACAGGTAAGTGATTTAACTCAAAACAAGAAATTGTCATGAAGTGATACGTCAGAGTATGGTTGGAAGAGCAGCTAACCAGCTACTCTTCCCATGAGCATCAACATATAGACATTCCTTATTTAAAGGGGAAAATGGCCCCAGGATAACAATGACAGTGAGATCATTAGAGACCCGACATCCTAAGGAATGGCTTACTTTTACCGTGCATCACAGGAGTCATAATGCAGTGCCTATGTGTCACATCCAAAAGTCAAAATAAAAACTAACTACATGTAATGACACGACAATCTTCAACTTCCAAGATTAAAAGGGAAACGAAAGCTCATCTTAATGCAGAGACTCGTAATGCAGAGAGACTTCAATGTCCCCATTTATCAGAAGTGTAAGCCTGCCAATATATTTCTATAGCGAGTGAAAATTTAGGCATGAAGAAATTGAAAAAAATACCCAGGAGTGTGAAGGCATAGTATGTTGGTTTCCTTCCCAAGAGACACCTTATCACCGTTTTCCACCTTATTGGTGCAAGCCTTCACGTTGTCGATCGAACCGCCGTACACCTTGATCTCGGGTATCAATTGCTTTATCTTCTCATTTCCCCCAGCATGGTCCCTAGCAGAATCAACACATGCAAGTCGACCCAGAAAAATATGAGGCAACAAATTGCTTTGAAAGAGCGTTTTTCACCCAGAAAAATATCATCTTTCGGCGAATTCTCAGTCTTTGCAGACACTAGGAGAGCAATCGATGCTTCCGCAAGCGAGATGATATTCAATCGAGGCGAAACGAATTTCAGCTCGGTTCGGCCTACACTGTCGACTGACCAGTGATGGTGAGTGGTGAGCACGAGCTTCAGGTCCACGCCGTGCTCCCGAGCCGCCTTCACCACCTTCTCGGGCTCCGCGGGATCCACGGCCGCCGCTTCCCCGGTGCTCTCGTCGACGATCCTGTCGATTCAATCCATGAATACCGCCGGAAAAACAAGAAAAATTACCGGAGAAGAAACGGGAACGGCGAGGGGTGGATTACAGGTAAGCGAAGTTGTCTTCCAAGCAAGGGATGTGGTGGATCTTCATGGCGGATGAGCGAGCTTCTTCTCGATCGGGATCGCTTGCTCGTCGGTCGTCGCTGCGCCGCCGGGAGTCGAGACGCTGGAAGAAGCGTGTCTCGGCAGACGTCTGGAATCTCCGTTCGGCGGTTGGTGATTGGGGAGTTGGTCGGACGGACAGCTGCCACGTGAGATGGGAGGACCACGTGCCGCCTCGGCATGGCAACGTGGCTGAACCTGATTCGAACCGACTAAATAGAAGATCCGACCCACGACCAATTTGATTAGGGTGTGCAACAAAAACGCCCTAACTGGGAATCGGCCAGACCGGTCGGTTTCGAGCGATTCTAGAGAGTCTCGGTTCGATCTCAAGTTCCTATTTTTTGAATCGGTGATCGTTTGGTCTGATTCCCGATTTTGGGGTTGGAATCGGATCGACTGGACTAGACCAACCATTTATATATATATTTAGTGTATGTACTAATCTAAAATATCCATTACCATCATATTCATTTTTCCTTTTGTAACTCAAAGCTAACCACTCTCTTTTTTTGCTTTTCTAAACTAATCTACATTAACTATCACATTAGGTTTTCTTTTTCCAAATTTTGCAATTTTCACTTTCCCTTTCCCTCTTGAAACCTAGACCCCTCTCTTTTTTTTCTTTAGTTTATGCTCTAATCTATAGTAGCCATCACATCAACTTTTATTTTCCCAAATTTTGCAATCTAATTCAGCGGCAATTGTCACAAGTCTCACTTTGCATTTCCCTCTCAAAACTATAACCCCTCCCCTCTTACTCGCTCCACACCTCGCCCCCAACACCTCACCTCACGCCCCACTCACTCCGACACTCGACTCTCTTCCTCCGAGTGCCTTGTCACAACGTCCCGCCTCACACCTCACTCCCTCGAATGCTTAGCTCTCTTCCTCCTCTAAGTGCCTTGCCACGACATCTCACCTCACACTTCGTTCCCCTCGAACGCCTGGCTCTCTTCATCCTCCAGGCGCCTTGCCCTGACGCCTCACTTCACGCCTCGCTCTCTTTTTTGTTAAATAAAATGAAAACAAGTGATGGTTTATTGGAATTGGACCGGTTTGTCGGGTCCGATTCTTGATTCAAAGATTAGCCAATCTAGTCCACGGTCTAGAAAAGTGGGAACCGGTCCTCCTGGTTTGGTTCCCGATTCTTGGGTGGAACCGGACCAAATTGGGAATCAATCACCCCTGAATTTGATTGAGAAATGGATTATTCTCGGTCTAGTCCGGTCTCGTCAAAGAAGTAGGAATCAAATTGGAAGGATTAATTCTCAATTTTTGGGATCCGGGATCGGACTAATTAGTCTCAAGATTGAAAACTAGATTGATCAATTGATTGGTTCTAGTTCTAACAAAATCGTTCATTCATTTTTTTTTTCTTATCCCAAAAAGCGATCTAGGCATGTCAATTTTCAATCACTTGTTGAGGATGAACATGCATTGCTTATGTTGGAGGGAGCTCCTCTTTGACTTGGCTTTACGTGTTATGTCATCATAATGTACGTTAGGCATTAAGTTGTTAAAGCAAATTGTCAAATATCAACTTCTAGCATCATAAATATTAGGTTTGAACGTCTATGTATGTATGTATTCAACTCAGTTTCTACCATTGAATCGGGATTGGATTTGATTAGCCACCGATTTCAAAAATAAGAATGGGAATAAGACTGACGTTCATAAGAAGCTAACAAGTCTATTCGACTTGGTCCCATATTTGAGATGATCCGGACACGAGAAACTAGAACATGTTGTCATTGGGAACCACAAGCAAATTTGACTTGCAAAGTTGAAAAGACGCGTATCCGTATGTGGCCTGGGATATTTATTTATTTATTTAAAAAAATCGCTGGGCCAAACTAACCCGACCCGACCCGTTTTCCCCGTGACGAGGGCAAAAGCAACGCGCGGGTCAAGAGTTGACCATTTCAAAGGCGGTGGGCTGGGCTTTGGGCTCAAGAAAACTCGGGAGGGATTTTTACGTGAGCCGTGAGCTCACAGCGATGGGCGTGCGTCCAAGTCCACGGCGAACTCCCTATATAAAGCGTCCCCCGCTAGGGTTTCTACGGTTCTCTCCTTCTTCATCGCAGCGCCCATTCGTTTTCTCTGCAGGACAATCGGCGGGACGTCGCCATGGGGAGAAGTACGTATCCCTCTCTGTCTCTCCCTCTCCTTCTATCTCGCTATCTCGTTTTGTCTTCTGGTTCGACCAAAGGCGTTGGCGTGTCGAAGCTGCTCCGTTTTTTGATGCGGGATTCCTCTTGAGTGGATTCATGTTTTTCTTTTTTTTTTTGGGGGCTCGGTTCATTTCTGGCGCTTGCTTGTGATCTGACGAGACGAGGTTATCGATTGTCGGGGGGCGGGACGGTCGATTTGATCTTTTCCGCCTTCCGATTCATTGGTTCTTCCGGCGGTGGGGGCGGGGGAGGGAATTTTTCCGTTCGAATGAATATGCGAAGGTGGTATTGGTTCCCTCTCGAACTGTTGCGTGGACGAAAGAGATGAGAATCTCGTTGCGGTCGAAATTCCTGATCGTTTATTGCTGAGGAGGCGTGGGATACTCGGATTTTTTTTTTTGCTTTTACGTATCGCCTGCATCTGCATTTGCATGCTGTGTGCTAGGATTATGAGTTTCCTTTGTGAAGTGGTGGGATATGGCATTTATTATTGAGCTTCTTTGGTTAACTTTAAGCCTTGATTCTGACTTGGGGACGTTGTTCATGGAAAGAAAATGTTATAAATTGTCTGCATGTTTGCATTGTTGTTGCTTCAGCCGCTTGTCGAATCTTGTTTTTCTCTGCAAGAGATGTTGGGGACTGTATTTTGGGGACTGTAATGCCAAGGCTCCGACTTCTGGATTTATTTATTTATTGCGATGTATGTGATCTGATTTGAGTCTGTGGTTATTGTAGGACCGGCAAGGTGTTATCGTCAGATCAAGAATAAGCCATACCCGAAATCGCGGTACTGCCGTGGTGTTCCTGATCCTAAGATCAGAATCTATGATGTCGGGATGAAAAAGAAGGGTGTCGATGAGTTCCCCTTCTGTGTTCACTTGGTGAGTTGGGAGAAGGAGAATGTTTCGAGTGAGGCCCTGGAAGCGGCTAGGATTGCTTGCAACAAGTACATGGCCAAATTCGCTGGAAAGGATGCTTTCCATTTGAGAGTGAGGGTCCACCCCTTCCATGTTCTCCGTATCAACAAGATGCTTTCCTGTGCCGGGGCTGATAGGCTCCAGACTGGTATGAGAGGTGCTTTTGGAAAGCCACAGGGCACATGTGCTCGGGTTGCCATTGGTCAGGTCCTGCTCTCAGTGCGGTGCAAGGACAGCAACAGCCACCATGCCCAGGAGGCTCTTCGCCGTGCAAAGTTCAAGTTCCCTGGCCGCCAAAAGATCATTGTCAGCAGGAAGTGGTATGTGTTTTGACCTTTTGGCCTGTCTTGTAGCTAGAGACTTTAATTGCATGCGTGTCGATGAGTGTAACTTGATAACAAAGGTTGTGGCTGTAGCAATAGAAATTTTATACTTGGTCCATATCTGAGTATTAAAGCTCTGTTTCTGAAGGTAGACTCCTAAGGCCCTTCATGTTTTATTTGGCTGTTCTCATCGCTTGCTCCTGGCCTATTGCTTCCAAAATAACACAAGATGTGATGCATAATGTGCTGAAACCCGACTATGGAAAAATTATTCTCTGTTGCTCTTTGTCTGTTGCTCTTTGTCTGTGTCACCTGGCTGTCTTTTGGAAAATTCAAACTTTTTAAGTAGTTTTTTCTCTCTTCACTTTATTTGTGGGTCATTTGTAATAAATTTTTTATGATTAGACTATAAGTTTTGTTTTTGAACTTTGTAACAGGGGATTTACCAAGTTCAGCCGTGCTGACTATTTGAAGTGGAAGTCAGAGAACAAAATTCTTCCAGATGGTGTGAATGCTAAGGTGAGTATGCTTGTGTTTGAATATCATATTTAAAACTTGTTAGACATTCTTATTGCTTCATTAGATGAGAGTTTTGTTCCTCCAGTGTCCAAGGGTAGGCTTCTCAATGCTTTAAAAGTGATGTCATGTTACTGAGGTTTCTTCACTTTATAAGGAGGAGGAATTTTTTTTTTCCTAAGTTTAGGCAATCATTTGAGGGATAGTTTTCATATTCAGTCATGTTTTTTCTTTAGTGATGTTTTAGTTTCTTTTCATATTTTTTTTTTCTAAGCAATCATTTGAGGGATGTTTTCATATTTTTGTTTTATACCCCAAATATACCTAAAACTCTCTTTGCTTTAGACACTGGTTGGGTTTAAGATGTTTCAAGTCTAATTGGCCTGTTCTTGATGCTATATACATCTTTTTTTATGCACCATTGAATTCTTATTGATGATTCACGAGTTCATGATTGGCATCTATTGCAGCTCCTTGGATGCCATGGACCTCTGGCGAATCGTCAACCTGGAAGAGCTTTCTTGCCTACAACTGCTTAGGAATATCTGGTGTTGACTAGAATATTTCATGATTTTGTATTCCGAACCTGTCCGTCTTAGTATCATCTGTTGTTTTCTCTCAGTATTCAGAGTTGGATTGGGCTTAAGTGTCCTGAAGTTTATGCACATTATATTTGACTTTAATTTTCTTCTATTACTCTCCATCGATAACTTCAGTATTTTATATACATTCAGTTTGGGCGGTGATGCATTGAGCAAGTGTCTTTATAGATTGTTACGCGATGGTTGTGAATGATTGTGTGGGGGTTTTTACTTTAACTCATATTACTCGGCGGCAATTGTGGGAATCTGAGTCTGCGTATATTTGTCCTCTGTTTTGACAATCTGAGAGAGTTTGCACTTGGTGCTTCCGCTGTGTTTTTGTCTTTCTACCTACTTAGGGCCTTTGCCCGGATTTCTTTCAATTCGGTCTATGTACCTATTAAGAGGAAAATCACTTGGTGCGTTGATCAATGAGTCATGTTTACTGAAACTTTATCGCCATGCGTTTCACAATGCACGGAATATGCAGATAAAGTTCAGGACTCGTGGGATATGGGGAAAAATTCTTTGCTTTTAAGGATTCAGGAGAAGTTCTCTTTCGCTCTGTGTACTCTGTTAAACAAACTTCGGGACATCCTTCTCTTGAGTTTCTTCTCTTTGTAACGGCAGTACGAATGAGTGCCATCATTTTTACGACCATGAAGCCGAAATTCCTTTGCCAAACTAGGTTACGTGCTGCACATTATTGTGAGGGACTTACTAATAGGATCTGGTTGTCGTTCTAAGTGCAGATCATTTGTGGCTGAAGTGCCTGAGTTTAGATTCTATGCTGAGGTGAGAGATCTCAAGATCAATGACCACATTCCCACCCATCAGTGAGCGTGGATGTGGCATTTATGTCGGGACGGAGACTGACGGAGTGGCTGAGTTCATATTAGTTTGAGTTTCTATTGGGTGACACTATGCAAGCTTTAAAAACGTCCGCCTCAGATGGCTCAACTCGGGCTGGGCCGGCAAACGCTCTTTCGCCCATTCGGGTCAATGTTCTCCCACATCGAGCAAACGAACAGGTCGAAGCAAAATTCGATGCTAAACATCGGTGAATGTTCGGTTGCTTTTTGTCAAATGAGAATTGCACTTGCGCTACTGCGTGTGATAAAAAGACCCTCAACGCCAGACCAAGTGAATTGAATGGATAGTCGCCACGGGTTGGCTTTGCCTGGATTGACGTCATTTGATTGCTCGCTTTCATTAAATTCGATGCCAACTTAATCGACTGCCAACTAACTCCTCGGCCCATTTGTGACTGAGAATGTGGTGCTTCCATTATCGTCCAACTCTCGTTCTGCCTTTCACTCACGCCCGCAGCACGCGCTCGTGCGCAGCTTCCCGTACGGTTTCATTTTTTCGGCGGGGGTCGTTGAACAATCAATTTGAGAAAACTTTGTAATTTGTAATCAGCCGAAAATGTTGAGATTGTGGAAGATATTTATGATCCGTTTATAAGTGTGAAGAAAAGTTTCACTATTTGAGCTAACTTTTAGGTTGAGAGAAATCTAATATCAACCAACACTGGTACAAATTGCAGTTGTCAATAAGTTTAGACCCAATAACCACATAGGAGAGTTACCGATTATTCTTATTGTAACTTGCGCCTGATTTGTGATGGGAAGATTGCTTATGTGGTCTCACATCTCTCGTGGAAGAGGTTGGTAGTTGATTCATAAGGGTATATTTGGTAACGCTCATTTTGTTTTTTTTATTCCTCGGAAAAAAATAAAATTGAAATCTATTTGTGTACATTTTCGTTCCCAAGAAAAATTTGAAATGGAATCCATTTGTGACTAGCTAGGTGAGGTCAAACAACCTCGCTAGAGCCTCCCCAACCCTCGGTGAGGTCAATTCTTGTTGACCAAAGCCTCACTGTGGTTGGGTGAGGCTTGGCCTTGCCTTGGCGGGTGAGGCTTGACCTCACCAAGTCACCAAGTTGACGTTGCGTGGCCGACCTCATCGTGGTTAGGTGACATTGAGCCTCACTAGTGGCTGGAGCCTTTCTAGATTTGGGTGAGGTCGAGCCTCGCTTGGCCAAAGCAAGGCTAGATTGACCTCATTAGGGGTCAATGATCATCTAAAAAAAAAAAAAGAAAAAAAAAATAATGTAATAAAATTATTTAAAAATTAAAAGAAATTTCAAGTTACAAAAAAAAAAAATTCGAGGTCTTGCTAGACGCATTTTCATTTCAAAAATAGAAATTTTGTGTAATGACCAAACATGTACAAGAAATAAAAATAGAAAAAAATCGTTCATAAACAAATTTTGTTCCTAGGAATAAAAATATTACTACATGCACTTGAGTGAGAGAAAAAATCTCATCATTTAAGTTAGCTTTTAAGGTGAGAGAGATTCAAGATTATCCAAAAGAAATCTTGTCATTTTTATGATATTATGGAAGACGAGTCATTCCATATTCAATTCATTCGGTTTAGAGGTCCATCTCCCAGCTTCACAGATCTCGCTTTCATGATCGAGATGAGAAGTCATGGTTCTTAAATCTTGTTCATACACCGGTCACAAATAGACGCCACCGATCACCATAAATGAATGGATTGAGCACAGATAGAAATTTGTGCTTCTCAGCTGTGAGCATCTTCTCACCTAATTATGCAGTCTCGACATTCCATCCCGTTGACTCCATCGAATTGTGTTCACATTAAGCAAGCACACGTGATCTATCCATTCAAGGAAAACTCATCTGTCTTTTATTAACCGAAGCATGAATTTTGCACCGCCGAATCAAACGAGCCAGTCGCTTCGTCGAGATGATCGCAATCGAGCATACGCGCGAAGGTGGTACAGAAAGAACAAAAGGTAAAAAAAAATGTTCTTGTTCCAATCGATGATCTAAGCTGGAAAGACGAAAGCAAGGAACCACGGACCCTACCACGTGAATTTCAAAGGCGTGGGCTTCCTCCTTTGTGCACAAGGCCATGATGCTGTTGATTCTGGAGAGTGAAGTCAAACCCACTTATCATGCACAATCACCTTTCACAAAAGGTTGAATTGGATGGTCCCTTTTTAGGGGAAATTATTTGAATTTTGCCATAATTACGAGGACCGAAGGAAAAGGAAAAAAAAAAAAAAGGGTTCTTGCATCGTGGGGTTGCTGTTCATCATATCGATCCGACGGCCACGAGGGCTTAGGCCTAGCTATGTGAATTATTTTCCTTGGCCAACCGTTATGTGAATTATTAGAAGCCTCCTTTTCTAGGTGAGTAATTATGACATGCTTTCCATTTCATGGGTCGTTGGTCTTGTGGAAATAATTCTCCCTTATAAAGAAATTAAACGATTAGAGTTTTTTTTTTAAATCAACGATAAAGAATAAAGATTAAACCTTTACCAAAAAAAAAGAATAAAGATTAAATATTTAGTTACATGTAAGATAAATTCCATATAATCATGACCGATTGTGTCTTTTATTTATTTATTTATTCATAAGATATAAATGAACCGACAAGTACACAATTACACATAGTGTTAGGAGCATGCATGAGTATAAATCTTTATTTACACTTGTCAAGGTGATCAATTCTCAATCCGATTTTGGTTCTTAAAAGTCGAAACTAAGGATTGGATCGATTGGTCTAAAGACTGAGAATCGAACTGAATCATAGGTTCAGTTCTATTCTAGTTAGATCCAATCAAATTAAGCATTTATTTTTCCTCATTACTTTTTTTTCTTATTACTTGGAATCGGATCAAGATAATGTTTAGTTCACATTTTACTAATTTTAAAAAGAAATAATAAAATAAAAATTATATTTAGTTGGTCTAATCCGATTCCTTTTTGGAATCGAGAATTGAACTGCCTAAACATCGAATACACTTTTAGGATTGGGAATTGAACCAACATTCTTCAGTACTAGACCAAACCTACCAGCCCAATCTAGGTGATTCCAAGTTTAAGTGATTTGTTTTGCACATTCCTAATCAATATCCTAGTTTCTCTCGTTTGGCAAACTTAATTTTCTTTGTAGTTTTATCCAATAGCATAATAAGTGATGAAAAACAACTATTTATTCACACACAACATATATCATTGTTTTTCATATAATGTGCTCGACACATATATCCACATAAAGTTATCCTTAATTTTTTCAAATCTTGATAGCATTATAAATTTGACAGAATATATTTAATTTTAAACAAGTAAGTTTTACGTGAATAAAATGGAACACTTTTTTCCGAAGCTACCAGGTTCCTAGGCCTCTCTCAGATGGTTTTAATAGTGCCATTAAAAATCCGACAATCCCCGTCTTTTTTCATCTAACCGGTTGCCTTTTTCGAGATTCGAGCCAAGGGCATGTCAAAGCTTGTTAGCGACCATAGATTCGGACAGAATTCAACCAATCTCATCTTGGGATTCATGTCTTTAAGGAATTCTTTAGTAAGAAATGCCTAGAAAATTTATGAATAAACATTGATATTGACCAGTTAAACTTAGCAAAATGAGTCCACTGTTCAGCCATGAAGTTGACGAATTCACGAGGCCAAAAAATGTATATATATATATATATATATATATATATATATATATATAAAAGATAAAGAGTAGTGTCACATCGTTCTGCTTGGCACTGTGCTTTTTCCCACTCAAATCTTCAGAATCCCACTCTTACCTCTTTTTATCTCTCCCCCATTTTTGCCTAGGAAGAAGGGGAGAGAAGGAGCAATAATTCACTGAAGAAGAAGGCCTGTAAAAAGTCACCCGTTTTCTCAAGCATTCCGTTGAAAGAGAGAACCCAAGAACTGCACCTTGAGGAGTTCTTGATTGTTCTCCCTTCCTCCCTCCCTCCCTCCCTCCCTCCTTGAGCTGAAGTCTCAAACTTTCTTCCCATTATGTTCTACAGGCAGGCGGGTACTCACGCTTGCAACCCGCTCGTGATGATGACCTGTTGTCAATGATTGTTGCTGTAATGTCGGTAAAGCGCTACCCTCTCTCTCTCTCTCTCTCTCTCTCTCTCTCTCTCTGTGTTTAAACCCTCTGTTTAACCAAGCCTGAACTTTTCTTCAAGTAACCTCGTTGTCTTCCTGTTCTTCTTCTTCTTCCTTTTTCTTTTTTGGCTTTTCTGGTATTGTTTCTCGATGAAAGTGGCTAGATGCCATACATGCATATCTAGATTAGAGAGGTGAGAATCCTCTGCTTTTTTTATTTGTCCAATGTGCGCCTGATACCGAGCTAGTGCGATCCATTTGTCTAAAAACCGTGAGATAAAGCGGGGGCCTTTTGTTTTAGCAAAGTATGCTTCTCCTTTATCAGAACAAAAGATAGCATTTGCTTTTCCTGCGAGCTGGCTTTTCTCTCTTGGATTCTTTCTGGTCCTCTTTCTTTTTTGTAAACTGGGTGACTTTCTGGGCATGCATATTTTAAATCTTTAGCATCTCTTGGGAATGATTTGCCGTAAAGATTTCTCGGGTCTGCTTTCCCAATGTCAAAAAAGTCGGATAAAGAATGACCTCCTTAAGGAATTCAAAATGGGACTGTGGGTGCATCTTATTTGCTTCTTGGTTTTGGCGACACTCGAAAGTCCAGAGACAACGTGATGTTGAATTGTGAGAAATTATCTCAAAATAGATGACGCCTTGAATTACAGCGTTCTGGAGTTGATTTCTGGAAGTCACTGATGAGGCATTTTCTTAATGCTGTTTCATTTTGTTTTTTCAGCTGAGCAAGAAAGGAGTGCTTGAATTCAATTCGAATATTTGACTCACTCTCTCTTGAGTACTTCATGAAGCTTCTTCAAGCAGTCATTCCCACGACCTCATTGCTTTTCGGTGTACTTCTTCTCATCCCCTTAGCTGTTGCTGATCTGAATTCTGATGTACAAGCACTCCTTGATTTCGCTTCGGCCGTCCCACATGCCCGGAAACTGAATTGGAGCCCTTCTATCCCGATTTGCAGTTCTTGGGTAGGCATAACTTGCAATGTAGACAAAACCCGGGTGACAAAGGTCCGTCTTCCCGGTGTTGGTCTTTATGGCTCACTGCCGTCAAACACTTTGGCAAAGCTCGATGCTCTTAAGGTCTTGAGCCTACGTTCTAATTATTTAACCGGCAATCTTCCTTCTGATGTGGCTTCCATTCCTTCCCTCCAATACTTATTCCTCCAGCATAATAACTTTTCTGGCTCTCTCCCGATCTCTTTGTCATCTCAGCTCAATGTATTGGATTTGTCCTTCAACTCTTTTAGTGGTGGCTTACCGCCATCCATTCAGAAGCTCAATAGGCTTGCTATATTTTACCTTCAAAATAATTCCATATCTGGTACAATTCCTGACCTTAACCTTCCCAAACTCAAACTTTTGAATCTGAGCTATAACAACTTGTCGGGTTCCATCCCGAATTCTCTCCAAAAATTTCCTAACTCTTCATTCGTTGGGAACTCTCTTTTGTGCGGACAACCTCTTAGCCAATGCTCCACTCTTTCTACCCCTCCTTCTCCTGCGCCTTCACACTCAGAACAGCCAACAACAGGTCCTTTTGGCCGAAAAGTTGCTTCGAAAAAGAAAATTGGGTCAGGTGCTATTATTGCTTTAGTTATTGGGGGTTTTGCGGTCCTCTTCCTGCTCATGGTGGTTGTCCTTGTCTACTACTCGAAGAGAAAAGATGGTAGTAACGTACTGAAAGTGAAGGGAACTAATGGCACAAGTCAAAATCCAAAGGACTTTGGAAGTGGTGTGCAAGAACCAGAGAAGAACAAGCTAGTATTCTTTGAAGGGTGTTCTTACAACTTTGATCTTGAGGACTTATTGAGGGCTTCAGCTGAAGTTCTTGGTAAGGGGAGTTATGGAACAGCTTATAAAGCTATTCTGGAGGATGGGACGACCCTGGTGGTGAAACGGCTGAGGGAAGTTGTGGCTGGCAAAAAGGAGTTTGAACAGCAAATGGAGCTTGTTGGGAAGGTGGGACGACATGCCAATATTGTGCCGCTGCGTGCATATTACTATTCTAAGGATGAGAAGCTCTTGGTTTATGATTACATGCCTTATGGGAGCTTGTTTGTACATTTGCATGGTATGTGTTTCCTTAACCATCTATTAGCACATTCTGATCTAGTACTTTTTTCATTGATGCAAGAAGACATCCTAGTTTCTTTTTCTCTTTATCTAGACTTCACAAAAGAAAACTTATATGTTTAATCTGTGCACAATGTTGAACAATTCCTTTGTTCATGATTTGACCTATAAAGCTGCAGGTAAAATTGAAGGAACGTATGTTGTGTCAATTATATATGTAGAATACAGTATATAACTAGTCTCTGCCAAAGGTGTTGTCTGCAGACTAATCTTGAAGATGGATTATTCAATATTTTTCTGAAGAAAAAATGCAACCATGCACTTCATTGCTAGATTGTGATGCGTATAGGAATAGTACGAATAGTACGACTGATGCCGATCCTCATTCTCCCTTTTCAGTGACATGTAGGTTTGTAAGTTTGGTCTCAATTGTTGCTAAAGATTAAATGTCGAGTTTCTTATAAAAGGCTTGCGGAGATCTCACCTTCATGTTGTGGCTTCAAATTAGTGAAAAAATTGCCAACTTCCATGTTCTACTCACCGAGTCAATGTGGAAGTTTTGCTTTATAGAGGCCATAGGCAGGTCTAAACTGCCATAGACAAGCTATATATATTATAAGTTAAGAAGTTATAAGTTTGAGCTTGCTTCAGAAGAACACTTACTGCTCTTATTTTTAAGTTATCTCATGAACCTATTTATTTGCTCTTCTGTGTCCATGCCTTTTAGGAGATAAAGGTTCTGGAAGGTCACCATTAGATTGGAATTCTAGAATGAAGATCTCCCTTGGAACAGCCAAAGCGATTGCTCACATACATTCGGAGCCTGGAGCTAAGTGTGTTCATGGAAACATCAAGTCCTTGAATGTCTTCCTCACCCAAGATCATGATGGTTGTGTTTCGGATGTTGGACTGACTCCTCTCATGAATTTGTCTGCAATAACTCCCCGAGTTATTGGGTACTATGCTCCGGAGGTGATTGAATCAAGGAAAGTTACTCAGAAATCTGATGTTTACAGCTTTGGTGTGCTCCTTCTTGAAATGTTAACAGGTAGACTTTAATTCAGTTTTGAATTTCATAACCAATTAAATGGTTCGGTTTGGAAATTATTTAATTGAAAAAATATGAAACAGAAAAGGTACCTACGAATAAATTATTAATTTGGTTCAGTGCATTTTTGTTTTGCTTTGAACATTTGGTTCATGGCCCAGGTGTTTACAGTCGTGGTATGTGATCCATGGTAACTACATCTTTTTAGCCCAGATAGAGTACTGAGTTTGTCAAACACCACCTACTCTTAATTCGAAGATACATGAATTCCTGATATGTAGTTTCTCAGCTCATTATATAGTGGTCATCTAGGATAAGGTACAAGTATTACAAGTGTGTCTGTCTTTTTCTCATTTTCTTTGTCCGAAACCAATGAAATCAAAGCTGAGAGCTGTGGTTCGTTTCAATTTGAGTTGATATTTTTGTCAAGGTTTTGTTTGGGTATGGGCAGGTAAAACACCTCTCAAGCATCCGGGACACGATGATGTCGTTGATCTTCCCAGGTGGGTCCGGTCAGTAGTTCGAGAGGAATGGACGGCTGAGGTCTTTGATGTTGAGCTGCTGAAGTACGAGAATGTGGAGGAGGAGATGGTGCAGATGCTGCAAATTGCTCTCACGTGTGTTGCAAAGGTGCCTGATATGCGCCCCAAGATGGATGAAGTTGCCAGGTTGATTGATGAAGTTCGGGAACCAGAGGCAAAGGATCGGCCTTCTTCTGGAGCCGAATCCAATGCGCAAACCCCGTAATAACAGATTTTAGATTCTCCTTTTCCTTCCCTGGAGTTGAGCTGCAGTATCTAAGAGAGCAATTTGCTCTCTTGTAAGCTGTGATTTACTTGTATGCTTTGCCCTGTAGTTGAATTCTGTATGGTTTTTTTATCCATTTTAGTGAAGTGCTAGTCTGTTTTATCTATTTGCCACCTCCAATTGCACAGTGAACTAGCAGAGAATTGGCTTACAAGCTTCCATTATGCCCTTGAGATCATTCGGTGTTTGTTGCCTGGAAATCCGTTTCTCATTTTGGCTTGTTGTTATGGCGTTGTGCTTTGCATCTTAGGCAGTAGAGATCGTATAAAAAAGTGAGCTGAGGGTGCCTTCTAGCATCTGGTTTTGCGGTGAGCAAAAGAGCTCGACTTTGATTTGCGTCAGATTGGATTAACAATTAAGAGAGCTAACCAGAAGTAGCCAATTGCCGTTGCTATGAAACAATTCCTCCTTGATGAAATCCAACATTGAAATCTGTCTGCATTTTTGTACCTAAGTTTGATCTTGTCCTTCACTGCTTTGGCATTGACTTTGATTGTACTTTTCTTGTTGCCTCAAAAGTAAGCCCAGGAAATAAATAAAATGAAATAAAATAAAAATAAAAATAAAAATTCTCTCTTCCTAGAGTACGATACAATGGCTTGGTCCTTATATTCATGTGAAGGGGCTAACTTTTTTTTAAAGGCATTAAGGGTGAGAAAAACTATGAAACTACTTGTTTTGATTACTCCATCTGCAAAAGCATCAAGCAAACAGGCATTGAGTGACAAAAACAAGATGGCCTTCTTCAAGATTATGGGCCCTTTTCACCATCCGAAATTTTAAGGATCTTTTTTTTTTTTTTTAATATTATTAGAGAGAGAGAGAGAGAGAGAGAGAGAGAGAGAGAGAGAGAGGGTTTGGTGGTTATATTCATATGGAGGGGCTATTTTTTTGAAGGTCTCAAGTTGAGAAAAACTATGAAAGTACTTGTTTTGATGACCCATCTGCAAAAGCATCAAGCAAACGGGCTTTGGGTGACAATAACAAGATGGTCTTCTTCAAGACTATTGGCCCTTTCTACCATCTGAACTTTCAAATTTGAGAGAGAGAGAGAGAGAGAGAGAGAGAGAGAGAGAGAGAGAGTTTGACATGGGTTTTCACAAGGCAAAAGGAGAAACGATAAGAAGCAAATAGTTGCAATTAGTTGTAAACTTTCTGGTGCATAAGAACCTCAACCTGTAAAACCCTTCGTAATGACATAAATCACACGCTTACTGTAACACAAGTGGAAGAAGAAAACAGACGTAGGAATTGAGAGACTTATGCAACCGAGGTCCACCTAAGGCTTCGAAAATAAGAACAGAACACCTTCGACAAAATCGAAAGAAGATATCTCCTTTGAATTATCCTAGAAAGGAAGACGACAGATCCTTATTTTATACACGGCTTCCACGCAAATTGGTTCGACCGAGGAACTGGGTTGCATGGGTCTCGGTTCATCTAATAGCAATTGCTTAAGCAACTATGTTCCAAGAGACAGAAGAAACAAAAGGTCCAAATGTACAGGACGAAATTAGAACTCAAGAAAGGTGGTTCTTCCTAGCTCAAACGGCAAGCTAAGCAAGTCAAATGGCGGCATTTTTCTCTTGGAACTGACGGCTTTTCGAACTGGTCGTTGGTTACAATGAGCTTTTCTTGTGTAGCAGAGGAGCATCACAAGACAAACGGCGTGAATTTATTCCCCTATATTACATCCACAGCCATTAGGAACAGAAACATTATCTTTCACAGTCATCTTTCCTCTAGGGGGAGTGGAGCATTTCAGCCATGGCAGGTTCCAGCAGAGCCGTCTTCTCGGAGTTGGACAATGCCAAGACCCAACTCTACCATTTTAAAGCCATCGTCATTGCGGGAATGGGGTTCTTTACTGATGCATATGACCTTTTTTGCATTACCGCGGTCACCAAGCTATTAGGCCGCTTGTACTACTTCGACCCAACAACCGGACAACCAGGTGTTCTTCCAAAAAACGTCTCTAACGCCATCCAAGGAGTCGCTCTGGTGGGAACTTTAGCAGGCCAGCTCTTCTTCGGATGGCTCGGGGACAAACTCGGCCGCAAGAAGGTCTATGGCATCACCCTGGTCACCATGGTTGGGTGTGCCTTGGCCTCAGGCCTGTCCTTGGGGTCCACCGCCCATAGCGTGATCGGCTGCCTATGCTTCTTCAGATTCTGGCTCGGTTTTGGCATCGGAGGGGACTATCCGCTCTCTGCTGTCATCATGTCTGAATATGCCAATCAGAAAACCAGAGGAGGGTTCATCGCAGCTGTTTTTGCGATGCAAGGTGTCGGGATTGTATTTGCAGGGGCTGTTGCCATGCTGGTCTCAAAGATATTCCTGACAGCATTCCCAGCCGATCCATTCAAGGTCGATCCTATCTATTCCACTCAGCCGCAGAGTGACTTCGTTTGGCGGATTGTCCTAATGTTCGGGGCTGTCCCTGCTGCCTTGACCTACTATTGGCGGATGAAAATGCCCGAGACTGCGAGGTACACCGCCTTGGTCCAGGGAGACCACAAAAAGGCTGCGTCTGACATGGCCAAAGTCCTGGAGAAAGACTTAGTAATCGATGAATCGCGACACAACGCCAATCCCAACCTTCCTGTCACCCCTCAGCCTTCGTACGGACTATTCTCGAGTGAGTTCCTCCGAAGGCATGGGCTCCACCTACTCGGTACCACGACCACCTGGTTCTTGCTGGACATCGCCTTTTACAGCCTTCAGCTCTCGCAAAAGGACATATACCCCGCCAGCGGCATCCTACCCCGGCCAGAGACCATTAACGCGATCGACGAGGTGTTCAAGTTATCAAAAGCCATGTTCATTATCGCCCTGGCGGCCCAGGTCCCTGGGTACTGGTTCACGGTTTTCTTGGTTGACAAGATCGGGCGGTTCCCCATCCAGCTCATCGGGTTCCTGGCGATGTCGGTCTTCATGGCGGTCCTAGGAGTCAGGTACGAACACTTCAGGGGCCACAATTGCAGCGAAGGCACCAAAGCATACTGCGGTGGCCGTCCGCTGACCTTCATTGCCTTCTACGGACTCACCTTCTTCTTCGCCAACTTTGGACCCAACACCACAACCTTCATAGTCCCGGCCGAGCTCTTCCCCGCAAGATTCAGGTCCACCTGCCACGGAATCTCGGCAGCAGCAGGCAAAGCAGGCGCCATCATCGGGGCATTCTGGATCCAGACGTACACGCAGAGCGGCTCCGGGATTAAGAAAGCGATCATCGCACTGTCCGTGGTCAACCTATTGGGCTTCCTCTTCACTTTCTTGGTGCCAGAGACAAAGGGCAGGTCCCTGGAGGAGATTTCCGGGGAGGATCAGGACCAGAATGGGATCGACAGGACAAGAAGTGCGGGCGCCAACGTGGTTCCTGACGCGGAGATGGTTTAGGCCCTTTGGAGCTGCACGTGATTTCTTTGAGTATTTGATTGTCTCTACTGCCTGAAGGTTTGTGGTAATAAAATCAGGTGCCAGGACGAATAAACACGTGATTTGTCATCGTAAAGACTTATAGCTGAAACACAAGCGTCTGTACTACTACTACTCGGTTACGTGGTATAATCAAGTTCGAAAGGACGATCGGTCTGCACCTGTCCAAATGGTAGCAACAAAGCCATCGGCTTTTCTTGCCACGGAAAAAAAAGGACTAGTGCGAGCCTTTTTTATGCACCGCTGGGCCTGTTATTGGGCTATTTTTGCTGAGTGCAGGCTCTTGTTGGGCCACGGAACTTGCACATCATCTTGCCCCTTCGATTATTTATGCTGCATTAAGCCGGTGCGTTTGAGCACCGCGTTAAGAGTCCATTTGTCTCGTGAAAAATATTTTCCTTTCTAGCATTTGATTCGTTTTGAAAATGAGTTAACAAAAAATATTTTCCTAATCAATGGAAAAAGTTTCCTATCAAAACTTAAAGGGAAAAGACCACAAAAAATCCAAAACTTTACCCAAAGTGACAAATTTATTTCAAAGTTTTTTTTTTATTGTGACATGAA
The DNA here is from genome assembly GCA_016097545.1 of Eucalyptus victrix. Classification (NCBI taxonomy): domain Eukaryota; kingdom Viridiplantae; phylum Streptophyta; class Magnoliopsida; order Myrtales; family Myrtaceae; genus Eucalyptus; species Eucalyptus victrix. The sequence continues at coordinate 24,972,430 of CM027844.1, forward strand.
AAACCCAAAACTTTACAAATTGTACACATTTACCCCATTAAGGGCATTTTCATCTTTTTTTCTTCTTCTTCTCTCTTCCCTCCATCGGCCATGGTGAAGTCAGCGAAGGGAAGCTAGCATCGAGTGAGGATCTCCCTCGCTTGGGCTGGCTAGGGCGGCCTCACCGGCATCGGGCGCCTTGGCTAGGTCGGGCAAGGGCACCCTTACTAGGCCCTTGCTCGATGTTGGTGAGAGCAACCCTCATCGACGTCGGTCGGCCCTAGCCAGCCTAGGCGAGGGCGACCCTCACCCTATGCCGGCAAGTGCAACCCTTGTCGGACGCCAACTTCCTTCCATCGGCTCCACTATGGCCGACGGAGGGAAGAGAGAAGAAGAAGAGAAAAAAAAAATTAAAAAGTAAAAAGAACAAAATGCTCTATAATTTAGGGTAAATGTGTCATGTGGATATAAGTTTAAGGTTTTTTGTGTCAAGAAAAAAAGTTGGGATAAATGTGTCACAGTTGGCAAAATTCAATATTTTTCACGTCACAAAAAAAGTTTGCAGTAAATTTGTCACTTTGGACACGGTTTAGTATTTTTTGTGGGTTTTTTCCAAACTTAAATTCAAGAAAATGATTTTCTTTTTGGAAGAATAGGAAAACGTTTTCCAAAATATGATTAGGTATTGATGTTTGGATCCAAAACTCTATATTTAGGCTCAAAAACCCTAACATTGGTTCTCAAGTCCTAGCATTCAAGACTAGGTCTCCCTAGGCCTAGTTCCATCAAAGCCGAGCTGAAAACCCCAGTGCTTTGGCCTAGGCCCCCCAGCGCCCATGCTTAGGTTCATCAAGGCCCAGCCCAAACCCTTAGTGCCTATACTTAATGCTTCGGCACCCAAACTTGAGTCTAGCCATGCTCGGATCCCTAACGCTCAAGCTATGGTTCTAAACCTTAAGCCCAGGTCCAAAGAGATCATACACAGGTCCTCAACGCTTGGACTCGAGCCTTTGGTAATTAAAAAGTTTGTTATTATAATTTTTTTAAATGAATTTTATTTTATTTTTAAAATTTTACTTTTTTTTCTTTTCGTATTTATTCTTTTGTCTTTCCTTTCCTTTTCTTCTTTTGTCTTTACTTTCTTTTCCTTTCTCCTTCTTTCTCCTTATTCCCCCATCGGCCGTGTGCCTGACAACAACTAAGAGCTAGCAATTGGCCATGATGCGAGTCGGTGTAGCAAGCTCGTGGCTCATTCGCTCCTCGTCGGGGCTGAGCTCACTTATGGCCATTGTCGACAGTCGTCGAGGCTTGGCAACTAACAAAAGGAGAAGGAAAAGGGAAGAAGAGAAAAAAAAAAATATATATATATATATATATATATATAATTTTTTTTACCTCGAGATATTGTCATAAGATTGAAATTATTTTCTTAATGAAATCCAAATACCAAAAAATGTTATCGGTCGCATGTCACCAAACAAAGGAAAATCAACAATTTTCCTAAAAAATGATTTTCAAACAAATATTTTTCGACTTTCTAATGTTTGGATAACAAAAACTAATTGATCTATGGATTGAAAATAACAAGTTTAGATTGGGGAAAATGACTTTTCTCTCTAGCAAGAAAAAAAAATCACTTTCACTAAATTTTCAAATGAATGAAAACTAACTATTTTCATGAAAATGTTGAAAGTTATTTTCTCCGATTGTGAAATTTTTAGTGGAACAAACATGCCTTTAGTATGTTAGATAATCTCTAACCACACGCTATTAATATATTTTTTTTTTTTAAATTACATAATATGGCAAGTAAGAAAGTACTTAATTAATCGATTAACTAATATAAAATTCAACAGAAATTAAAATCACACCGATTATATTATGAAAAATTCCAATAAATGCTCCTTATTCCCCATGTTTGATGAGAAACTAATACTCTTTACGATTTAATTTTCATCTGTTTAGCGACTTTTTATTCTTATTTTCAGTACTTAAAATTCAACACTTAATATTTCGTACTTAAATTTTCAGCACGTATCTTACAATATCATAAATAAAAAATTGGGTGCAACGAAATAAAATAGCTGGACAACACAATGAAATCAAAATGAATTAGTGTGATAATTGAAGAAAAATATATGGCGAAAATCAGACAAATGTCAATAAATTATGAAACCTAAAATAAGGATTCGACGGAAATGAATCCTGGTTTCTTCACTATGGATTGTGATTCTTTTCCCTTTTATTGATGGAATGAAATACTCATTCCACCTTATAATACCAGGCAAACATCGAAAACGTGAAGTATTTGAAAATATTCTTCATCTTATAACGTCATCGAGCAATGTTTTGGTTCAATTTAAATAACATAAGGAGAGATTACCTCTCTAATTCAATTATATCTTTAAAGTCTTTTTCTTCGAGCTGGACCATAAACGCAATGCCAAAATATCATGGCACTGAGGCTACATTTGGGAAACTTTCCCACTAAAGTCCAAAAGCCCGTGGCCCAAGGCAAAATTGGTGTTTGACAAATTTTAAGAGTTTTGAGGAGGTGCAATCGCAATTCTAAAAGTCTCTTTAAAGTTGTTTGGACAAGGGGATAGGTCCAAAAGAGTTTTGGGCTTTGAGTATTTTTTGGAATGCTAATGCAATTTCCTCTTCCAACTTTACCCTCGCTAAATTTTTATAATTTCATCAATGCCTTTTTATGTGATGTCACTTTAGGCCTAGGCCGTCGGCGAGCAGTCGATGAGCTAGATTTGGCCAAATTTGGCACCGCCAGCTCTCAGCTCAGGTCGCACGACCTTAGGCGAGGGCAGCTCGAGCCCTCCACTGGTGAGATGCTTTTTACCCCCTTAATTTTTCCAAACACTATTTAAATTAAAAGTCGTTTTTCAATATACTTTAAACTATAATTTATCAAACACTATTTGTATCATGATAAATCCCACTAACCTAAAGTGGGCTGTACATTTTTGCACGGACTTTTTCCCCGGAAGTCCGACCGGCCGCACCCTCAGTCAATCATAGAGCGTCAGGCTTATTTATTTCCGAGTCATGATGCATCCTTATATGGTTGATATCACATATCATATCATATCATATCATATTTATTTCCGAGTCAAGTGCTGCGCAATTAACATAGAGACAGCGTTTTCCTCGGATTACCAAAGAACGGGGCCCACCCCCCACCGCGTTTCGTTTTTTCCTCCTTTCCTGGGGCCCACGCTGCTGTGCTTAGTCGCTTCTCGAGTGGGCCCGGAATCGAAAAAAAAAATCGCCACTTAACTCCGACCCCCACCCACATTCCTCAATCCACGGCTCCCCGGGCGCCACGTGTGAAAGCACAGCTGGCGGACGAGCCGTTTGTCAAACCGCAGTTCTCTTTTTTCCTGCAATATTCCAAATTTGACTTCTCCTCCCTCCTCCTCCTTCCTCCTCCTTTTGGCTTTTTCCAGGCGTACATTGCATACAATTCAGAGCGCACCAGCTTTAAAAAGTTCAAAAGCGTCGGTGATCTTACCGAATTGCCAAATTAATGATTGATCTTATCTCTCTAGATTACCTCTTCCTGGCTTCAAATTGCCCCACGTTGCTCAAAATTATGATCAACCCTTTTGGTTATTCAACCCCCGAGAACACCTTTCCTTCTTTCCTATTGATCAGTGCAATATGAATAGTCGAAAGCACAATGATGGTTGTTCATGAGAGTGCGCATGTTCATTCAAATTGGGATTTTTTTTTATATCTAAATCAAAATGGTTGATGCTTTTTGTAGTCTTGTACTCAAGACAAACAACTTGTTGTTATCGTACGGAAAAAATGACACAAATGATCTCTGAATTTTGATTCAATATGTAACGTAATCTTGAACTTGGATTAATGAAAGGATAACGTTGAATATTTTTATATAGTTTAGGAACAGTATTAAACAAATTAAAAGTTCAGAAATTACATTATACATTAAGCCAAATTTAAGAACTATATTAAATAGATTACAAATTCAGGGACCGCATTACACATTGAATAAAAATTCAAGATTATTTGCATTGTTATTCCTATAATAAGCCTTTTTGTGCCGAACTCTTTCGCAGGGAGTGGTAGTCCAACAAAAGAAAAAAATCTTTTTATAAGGTATGAAATCAGTAATCTCTTTATCCATTCTGAAACTCATGCTTCCCGCAGAACATGTATTCCCTTTCTTGGGTTAAGAAACTGACACAAAAGACGGGCACCCAAAAGCAGCAAGAACAAAAAAGAAATACCGAGGTTGACTTGAGGGGGAGATGGGGGCAGCACTACAGAACAAGACCCAGTCCCCACATCGACATAACGGTCTCGCGAGGGAAGAACGGGAATGGTCCCGAGATGATGCGTGTCCGAACGGTGAACGAACGGGTCAACACATGGTGGCCCGGGAACAGGACGGCACCGGTCGCGGCCAACACGTAAGCCCGCCACCTCATCTGACGTGCTCTCCCGCGTCGTGCCAGAGAATCTTGAGAGGAAACGGTGAAAATTCAGCCCCCACGCTGCTGTGCCCCTGTCTCGTCTTTCGGGCCATGCTGTCCTGTCCCGCCCGCCCCCCGCCCCCCCGCCCACCCAAATTTAATGCCCACCTTTATCAACGCCCAACGACGTCCTCTGCTCCCCTTCTCCTTTAGCTCCGTGAGAACAGAGAGAGAGGGGGACAGCGGAGTTCTTGGTCAATGGATTTGACTGGAAAAGGCTTCTTGAACACGGAAAAGAAGACTCACTGTGGTTCTTGAATTTTAAAATTCGAGAGAGAGAAAGAGAGAGGAAAAAGCAGTGAAGAAGCGAAACAAGAAACAGCAAATGTGGAAACGAGCAGATGGGTTCGTGTTCTTCGGGGCAAAGGAAAGAAATTTCCTCCATTTTCCCATCCCTCACTTTCCTTCCAGCGAGGTTCGTTCTGGGTCCTCGCTTTCACACTTATACCACGCTCTTCTTTTTTTATAGCATTTGATTTAGATACTGGGTGGAATCGCGTTGTTGCTTCTCAATTTAGAATCTCGATTCTATATCTTCTCTCTGGTTCTGTATGAAGATAAAAGTCATTTCCAAGAAGCGGAGGCTATTTTGGACTCATTTTGGATCTTGCTTTGTTTTGATCTACTCCAGTGGGATTATGTATGTCGGACAAAGCTTCTCAATTTAGAATCTCGATTCTATATATTCTCTCTGGTTCTGTGTGAAGATAAAAGTCATTTTCAAGAAGTGGAGGCTGTTTCGGATTCATTTTGGATCTTGCTCTGTTTTGATCTACTCCAGTGGGATTATGTATGTCGGACAAAGTTGCTCATTTTTTTTTTTTATCTGTTTTAGTTTTTTTTTTTTTGCTTCATGTTCATTAATCTCTTCCTATTTTTAATCTCTATCCGGGAATATTCCTCTATAGATGTGTTCCTGCTTTCTTTAAGGTTTGGCTGTATAGGCTGCGAATATTCTGGAACTGAGATGGTGTAGATGTAGGACCATCTTTTTTTTTTTTCTCTGTTTGTGTTTGTGGATCTCTTTTATGCCGTCTTGGTGATAGTTGAGTTATGGCATTTTCTCCGTGGTTTTAGTTTTGGGTTTTAGGTATCTGAGCGGGCTGAAATTTAAGCGATTTGGTGTTTTTGCTGATCTCCGATGAAGCCACATAAAGTTTTACGGAATCCTTTCTGTCCCCAAGACAAAACGCTCATTTCTTAGTCAATTTATGGGTTTTACTTGTGCATATACTTACGTGGTAGGTAGTTTGTTGGGCATGCTTTTACATTTGTGACAACCGAGCGATGAGAATTCACGGGTTGAGATCATCGTTTCAATTTGTATTTCTAATAGATGCGTTTTCCTTTTGTTTGCTTTCAAAACTGATGTTTGGTATCTTGTTGGTTAGGACGCTTCTTCACTGAATCTTGGTCTTGATTTCGTCTCTGCCATATATTAATCAAAGGAATCTTATTTGAAAGAGATAAGAGCCATAAAATTGGGGGAAAACATGACAGATAGTCCAGCTCCTAAAGTTCGGCTTGTTAGGTGTCCGAGATGCGGGCAGCTCCTTCCAGAATCAGCAGATTGTCCGGTATATAGATGTGGTGGATGTGGCACGATTCTTCAAGGTAATTATCTCAGCATATTCTGTAGACTTTTGAGGAATTTTGTGATTTTTTCAGTGCTGTCACTTTTTTTGCCTGTTGAAAGAACCTTAAGAGTTTCATCTTAGGAATCTCTTGGATGGAGGGTAGTAGAAGATCTTCTCGGCTTCATGATTTTCTGTCCCATGATTGCTTTGACCTATACCTATCCATTCTATTTGCTGCCGTGAACATTTGTACCTGTAATTTGCTACGATGAGTTGACTTGATAAACATTTCCTTGCTTAATGTTTTTCTGATAACACCTTGTTGTTGGCATGCAGCAAAATGCCGGAAGAATGATGCCAAGGAGACAGGGTCAGATGTCCATGAGGAGAGTAGCATCCCGACAGAGAAATCAACTTATGGTTCTGAGGATAAACAATTGAGTGGCGTACATAATGAAATGATGACTCCTTCATCGGAAGATGGTTCTGTAAATCTAAATGATGTGGGTGAACGGGACACATCTCTCTGTCATAAACCGGAGCAGTCAGAAGAGGCACACTCTTGTAACGGTGACCTCAACAATGGGGAGAGCGGATGCGAATCTGGGAAAGTTGACGTGGAGGAAAATGAAGCACTTAAGGAGCCTTGTCTGCCTGCCACAGTTAGTTCTCCTGATGAAGATCAGTCATCTCAAATTGGTGAAAAGGTGGAAGGTCAGCTAAAAGAAGAAAGTTTGCTAATTCCTGAAGCAAAGTCTGTGCTAGAAGCAAGTGATGGTGAGATTGACTCCAAGAATGACAGCTCGATAATGATATCTGGAAGTAGTTCGCAGGTTACCGAAGAGGGTCTGGTGGAAGAAGACATTTTAGCCAATGACGCCCCACAGTTGTCTTCTGGTGAACAGAAAGAGCAACTTCAGACCAATGATCACATTCGTTGTGCTTTTGAGCGGATGACCTCTAAGGATACATTTGCGAGCACGGAGTATGCTGACCCTGTCTCTGAATTCAGCGATGCATTAGGTGATTTCTCCATATCACCAACTGCCAGAGGCTCTCATGCTTATGAAGGCAGCGTGTCTTCTTATGACCTTTTTGAAGATCAATACCACGACAGGGACTTTCACAAGTTTAAGTATCCTGGAGAGAAAATGAATTTTGTGCCTTCTAAAGAATGGCGAAATAGGGGCAAGTATCAGGTGAATGACTCGATGGGCAGAGATGCTCGACTTCATCATCCAGATAGGCACTTTACACCGCCTTCTTATTCTTCAGATATGGGGCTTTATGCCATGAAAGGAAGCAGATGGGTCCAAAGTGGGATGGCGCAACCCTCGAGCCATGTCTCTCCTAGCAGGTACCGTTTAAGATCAGAAAGAGATGAATTACCACCGAGGATTCCGAGGCAACCGAGAGCTGGCTATGATCATGGAAGTCCATCGAGTCAAGTGTACCCTGAACATGACAAGTTGAAGCTATTGAAGATGGTCTATGAACTGGAGGACCAACTTAAAAGGACATGTAACCTGGATGAGGCGGCTAGCGAAAGGGCTTCTGCGGGTTTTGACTGGAAGGAAAAGCGTAGCCGAATGTACTACGACAGTGGCCCATTGGAGGAGAGTGACTCTCTGGGATTAAACATGCCTGGATATCGTAGGAGAACCGAGCCACACAATAGTTGGCGATCCTCAAAAATACCCTTCTCGGCCGAGATGACCAAAAGAAGTTACCAATCTAACCACAACCATCTGCATCATTTCCCTCCTGACTATCGACGCTCCGAGCCGTTGCCTCCACCTAATATTTACAATAGAGGCCTCTACAGTTTCCACGACACTCGGAATCCCTATAGTCCTTACAGCTCATGTGCCTCGAGTCCTCAGCGTTATATGGACTATGAGCCCTCAATGGGGGATAGTGACACTAGCTCCAATCATCAGAGGTATAAGATCCGAGAATTTAGCAAATATAATAGGGAAAATCATCATGTGGTGAAGAGGCATTTACGTCCTAAAGCTGGTGGCGCCCCACTCATTATTTGCAACCAATGCTCGAAACTGCTGCAACTTCCTGCAGATTTTCTGCTTTTCAAGAAAAGGTGTCATCGACTGAGGTGTGGTGCTTGCGAGGCAGTGCTTAAATTTTCAGTCCAAAACCAAATTCATATGGTGCCATACATGCGGGATGCCGAAGCGCCTCCACCTAGTGAGGCTGGTGACTATGATGACTCAATGAATAGAAGGAGATATTCCTCTACTTCTCATGCCAATGGTTTTCCACAAGCAGAACCCGTGTCTTGCTCTGATGATTACGGACTTTCCATCTGTAAAAGTTGTTCAACAGAAGGTGATCCTGCTTTGTTGGCACAGTTTCATGCTCTGGATGACAGTAGAGAGGAAGAGAAGAGGTTTTCTCTGAATCAGTACCGAAATAGACAAGGAATCTACGAACCTGCTGGTCGCTCTGGGCAAGATGAAATATCCCCTGATGCCGAGGGGCTGTCCGGTAAAGGAAACTCGCCACTTCATCAGCTTATGGGGTATTGTTCGGTGAGCCAGGTCTTTCGAGGGCCTGAACCAGCAGACGCAGGTGCAAGTTCATCTAGCCAGAAAAAGTCAGGATCTCGACAATTTTCTCGCAAAGCTTAGGCCTGAGACAACATGAACACGACCATTACTGCTCTTCGATGTCAAATCATTTCAAATTCTGGGAACTAAGAGGGCAATGCTGCGATGATAGTTTGGAACCTTTCCTTACTGCAGAGAGATTAAAGTTTATTTTAGATACAGTGTATGCAGATTATGAAGTTCAGCTCAGATTTTCAGTGGTAGAGTTTCTTTTCATAGTAGAAAGTATACAAAGGTGCAAGGGAGGATCTCTCAATTGATTTGTTTGTTTTTGTAAGTAATTTCCCATATACCAACTACAAATGTACACCGAAATTTTCTGTGCATGTACTTTATGTTCGCCCCGCCGCAGCGCATCCGAAACTAAAACGAAGCCTATGTAAAAAGGATCTGACCAGTGTTCTCTTTTCTTGAATTGGAGGGGTGATTTGGTTTTATTTTATCTGCTTGTGCATTGCATATCTTCCCAAAGAAGACCCTGTTCGTCTATTCTGATGCAGATTTTCGTCAAGCTTCTGATTCAACGCACGGTCACTTCCTTCTCATGTTATGAGATTGTCATGAACTAATCTTTGATCTCATCTGGTGAGATTGAATAAGCTTGGTGTTGAGAAACAGATAGGGAGACACAGATTCTTAAACCAAAAAACTTGTATTTTGCCCATTCGATTTTTCCCATTTCGCCTAATCAAGTTCCATTACGGAAAAAAAAATGATTTTTAATATTTCAACAAGTCACTTCTCCTATTTCAGGGGTTAAATGGGAAGGGAAGCCTGGCCGGGCCGGGCCAGGAGCTATAAATCTCGAAATATCAACACAATTTTCATCATTTATATTCTATTGGAGTTTTTATTCTCTGGATCTTGCCACTCATGGGAATTGATTTTGTTGACCAAGGAATCACTGGAGATCACTCTTTGGGGAGAATTGACTTTTTTTTTTTTTTAGTAAAAGGTAAGAATGTATTAGCTTGAACCAATTATACAAAAACCGGCGCTAAGAACTTGCACTCAAAGAACAAAAATGCTCATGAGTGGAAGGGCGCCAGCATAAAACAACCAAAAGCTACAAGAACAAAAGAAAGGGTTAACAATAACCAACCACAAAGAGACAACAAGACAACAACCAACCACAACCCAACAATAAAGTAGAAGCTGAGATAAGGTTGAAGCTCGAGACGAAGACAAAGAAGCCACCACCAAACGGCACTAGGTTGACGAAGCACCCATGAAGATGGAGGGATCAAGACCCCAAGATCTCTGGAGTTTCCTGCTCCTTGCATTGTCGGGCACATTGTTGAAGGTAAGCACCTTATTCTTGATTACCTTGATGATATGGTTTTTCATAGTCGAAACCAGCAAAGTATTCTCATGGAATATTATGTTATTCATTTTCTTTCAAATTAGGTGGCAAATCACACCAAAAGAAAATCGAGCGATGCTATGAAAGAAATCTTTACTAGATAAAAGCTTCATTGCCCAACTGAGATTGTCCACCCAAGGCCTATTACGTCTTAGGGAGAGAATTGACTTTTTATAACATAAAATACCTTAAACCTTTTGATGAGCTCATTATTTTAATTTTTTAAAAAATATTTTTCTTGGTTTCCATTTTTCTAGGATGACAAGTTATTTTGACTTTTTTCTTCTTATCTTTTAACCGACTTATGGTAGAAAATTTACAAAAAAAAAATAAAAAAAAAACGAAAGAAGGTAAACCGACTTATAGTAATCCAAAAAGCGTTAACGTACCCGGGAAGGTGAAGCTCGCCGCGACACAGCCCAATCCAAAACGAGAGAACGCTCCTCGCGGATCGAGCGCGGCTCCGCGCGGCGGCGGTGAGATTAGCACCGCCCCTCTCCTCCCTCTCCCGAGCCGAAGAATCCAATCCTAGCGCCCGCCCGCACGCACGCACGCACTGCAGATACACCGAGCGCAGCCGCACTCGCGCCCTCCCGGCGCGTGAATTCCCGCCTCGCCTCGCCTCGCCTCGCCGCTCCCTCTTTCGGGTCAGTGGACTTGCCCGTAGGAATTGTTCTCCGCCCCCATCATTTTCTGCTTAGTGAATTGGGTTTGTCGTTGTTGTATCTGTGGCTTCTGAAAAACCCGAACTTGTTGTCGTGCTTCGCGTTGTTGATATGTATCTCCTTCGCTCCTGATACCAGTAGTGTCTAAGAATTTCGGGTAATGAGCAGCTGGGGCGCTCTCTAACGAAGGGAAAGTTTGTAACTTTCAGTGCACCGTCTCATTGGGTTATGTGTAATTTGTCTAATGAGCGCCTCGGAGCGCACATTTGACAAGACCCTTTATCGAAAGTGTTGTTCTTTTTGTTATATTTTGATTGCAGAAGTCTGATTTGGTCTGAATGATGTGTATACAGGGATGGGGAGGAAGAAGCAAGCTCGGCCCCGTAGGTCGGGTGTGATTGTTATAGACAGTAAAGGCGAAGGCAGCAGTAAATCAGATTGGGCTGAGGAAAATGTTGGAGCAAATCAGAAGGTACAGAAGGACGAATTGGATGTGAGTGACCCACCATTTTTTGTTGATGTCGAGTGCAATTGTTGGGCATTGGATGAGCATTTTGATATATCTGAACTCGTATTGACCGACTTGAATATAGGAGGGGGATTTTCAGGTTTTAGAGTAGAAAATGGGTTTTATCAGAGTTCAGATTACTCTTTTAGGTTCAGGGTGTGCAACGTGAATGAGTTTGTGGCTCGAATTAAACTGGGTCATTGGCCTCTATTATCTGCTAAAGATGTACATTTGGAGTTGGTTGAGAAGCACTCGGCTGAGAACAGGGAGAATCAAAAAGTGGTTTTGTCGGGTTCTTTTGATGGACCAAATGAGGGAGTTTCTGGTCTTGTTCACTTGGCTAGTCTGAAGTTTATGTCAGTCAGGCCACTTGAGGGGATTACCTTTTCAGAGGACATGACAACTTTAAGGGTGAGGGTGGAAATTCTCAAGAGGGCCTTCGATGCTTGTGAGTCACTTCAAGATAATATGAGGCAATTGTGGAAAAAGAGTATGATCAATGTCATGGCTTGGTTGCGACCAGAGGTTATGACTTCAGAGGCCAGATATGGAATTTGTCAATCTAGAGCAGTAGGAAATGATTTGCATCCAGATGACAGGGATAGCACCACAGTAAACCGGAAAGACATAAAGTTGGACGTCAGTGGATTTTATGAGGCCATCAAGCCGTCAAAGTAAGTATAGCCATGAATTCGTGATTGAGATCTTTGAGATGTCTCCTCATTTGGTCTCTGTTGCTCGCTTCTTTTCTGTACAGAACGGATCCAATGCTCGATGAAAACATTCCCAACTTAATTCCTAAGCTTAGGCCATATCAACGTCGTGCTGCGTACTGGATGGTGCAGAAAGAGAAAGGAGCTTTAGGAAGTTTTGGCACCCAGGGAACAAGTCAGTTAGTTTCTCCTCTATGTATGACTGTGGGTTTTGTTGACTCCGGTTTAAAAATGTTCTACAATCCATTCAGGTGCAGTTTCTCTATTCTTTCATGGTACTTCCGAAATTCGTCAAAGAATTAATAAGTTAATGACATAAATATGAATTCTAGCATGATTAGGGGTAAAATGGTTAGAGTGTGGCTGGGTGTGGGTGGCATATCTCTATTTTTGAACTCACGATTTCTACATCCCATAACCTTCACCCTCCCAGTTAAGTCCATCAGCTTAGTTGCAATTTTACCCAACTTCAAATGTATGTAACACATGGCATAGTTGTATGCAATAGACAATGGGGAGCAGGAGTACCGTAAAAACATTGACATGCAGGATCATTGGAACAAGGGCAAATATGATCTTTTCCTTCTACCTTACATCTAATACCTGTTATTAGATCATTTTATCTCAAAATCTAAGTCGTTGGAGAACTTGTTAATTTACGTCTCACAACCAATTTCATGTAAATGGACTCTTGATAATGGTAGTGCTTGGTTAATTGTCGATGTGGAGTCGAATCAAATATGCTGCTGTTAGGTGAAACTTTACCTCCAGTTGTTACATGGGATGCTTTTCTTCACAGAGTGGTTTTTGCTTCTGCCTTGCTTGAATTCATGTTTACTCTCTCTCTCTCTCTCTCTCTCTCTCTCTCTCTCTGATATGCATTATGATGGTGATGATTATCAACATAAGGGTCATAAGACATTCACTTTCATGGCGTCATCTATCAAAAAATTTTACGCCTTATCCATCCCAATTTTGTGTATGTACTTGGCATTATTATTGAATGATATAATTTTTCTTGGAAACGTTTGCATTTTATATTTTCCAGTGGTAATGTGGCAATGCGCTCAGAAGTTTTCTCTGAACGTGTATCTGGCGGTATCCTTGCTGGTGAGTCTTGAAAATATTTTGAGTTGAATGTTTTTTACTTCCATGTTAGTACAATCTTTAATGCTATTGCTTGTGGAACTATTCAAACCATAATGATCAATAAATCCAAACAGATGAGATGGGTTTAGGAAAGACTGTTGAGCTGCTAGCTTGCATCCTTTCCCACCGTTGGTCAGCATCCGAGAGTGGAGCATGCATTAATGAGGAATCACAATTGAGAAAAGAGAGTCAAATTCATATTAAAAGATTGAAAATGGAGCGGGTTGAGTGCATTTGCGGAGCTGTGACTGAAAGTTACCGGTACACAGGACTGTGGGTTCAATGTGACGTGTGTGATGCATGGCAACATTCCGATTGTGTTGGTTATTCAGCTAGAGGGAAAAAGGTGAAGGATGGTAGTGGACAACAGAAAAGAGAGAAGAACATTGAGAAGTCCAGAAGAAAGAAAGATGTTCCCACTATTGTAGAGAGGGAGGGAAAATATGTCTGTCAATTGTGCATGGAATTGATGAGCGTTACTGAATCTCCGGTTCCAAGTGGGGCAACTCTAATTGTGTGTCCGGCTCCTATATTGCATCAATGGCAAACTGAAATTATCAGGTATAGAAGCTAATCTTTTGATGTTATTGTCCATTTCTTTTCCAGAACTTTAGAGTTACCATCATCTTTTAGCTGGATGTTTTTATGTGCTTTCACTTGTTGCCTATAGTGAATATTGATAAAGTTGGTTCGATGAGATTGATGGGTGGCCTGATCTTGAAAGCATTTTATGAAAATATATGTGAATTTCCCACACCTGTTGTTTTTTAGTAGAAATTTGTAATCTTCCTATGCTGTCATATCATCATTAGTAATTTTGGGCTTTCTTCTTTTGGTTCTGAATTTTATTATTGAATAGTTATCAAGAAAAATTTCCATGTTTGTAGCATTTCTGGAGCATTGAGCTTAAATTTCGAATTTTATGTGTGCCTTTGCTCCCCCTTGTAGGCACACAAATACCGAATCTGTGAAAGTGCTGGTTTATGAAGGAGTGAAAAACACATCCTTTTCTGAAGAGCCAGCAGTCGAAGTCGATGAACTTGTTTCCTATGACATTGTACTGACAACATATGATGTTCTGAAAGAGGACCTGTCTCATGACTCTGATAGGCATGAAGGGGATCGCCGCCTTATGAGATACCAGAAGAGGTTCCATCAAAGCTCCATATTCATTGGTTATTACATTTTTCCTTTACTAAGCTTGAGCACAAATCCCCCAGCCTAATCAAAAGGGTTAATTTAAGAAGATTTATCTTGAGTAGTAACTTACCAGAATGATTTCTTAGATGCCCAAATGGTGGGAGTAATGCTGTTTAAGATATGTTTACTACTTGCTTATAGGTACCCTGTTATTCCGACTCCTCTCACTCGAATCTTCTGGTGGAGGTTATGTTTGGATGAGGCTCAAATGGTGGAGAGTAATGCTGCTGCTGCAACAGAAATGGCATTACGATTACATTCTAAACATCGCTGGTGTATTACTGGCACTCCCATTCAGCGTAGACTGGATGATTTACACGGGCTCTTGAAGTTCCTTAAACTAAGTCCTTTTGATGTCCCTAGATGGTGGAATGAAGTTATACGAGATCCATATGAGGTATGAAGTCCTTTATGATTTTCTTCTGTGGACGAAGCCCTCGTACCAGACTTGCTTCCATTGATACTTTAATATGAGAACACTCCTTTTTGTCCTTTGTCTGCAGAAGAGAGATGCGGGAGCTATGGAATTTACCCACAATTTGTTCAAGCAAATTATGTGGCGTTCTTCAAAAAGACACGTTGCTGATGAATTACATCTCCCACCTCAGGAAGAGTGTCTTTCATGGCTTTCTTTCTCAGCTATAGAGGAACACTTCTATCAGAGGCAGCATGAAACTTGTGTGGATTATGCTCGCGAACTTGTTGAGAGTATAAAGGCGGATATTCTCAATAGGGAAGCTCCAGGTTATACATTTTCTCTGATAGTTCATTTGGTGTGACTTTGAGATGGAATGTGACAATTCACAACTGCATTTTCAGGTAGCGCATCTTCTGCACCATCTGATAATTTAATCACTCACGTGGAGGCTGCAAAGCTGCTGAACTCACTCCTGAAGCTTCGCCAAGCATGCTGCCATCCTCAAGTAGGAAGTTCTGGACTTCGCTCTCTACAACACTCACCCATGAGCATGGAAGAGGTCCTAACGGTATGTTTTCTTTTTGGCTTGATTGATAGATTATGCATGGGTCTTAAAGTGCTGCGGAGGCAAGCCAAAGAAGCACAAGATCAGTGATTGCTAACTTCTAGTGGAACTTTTTCCCAGGTTCTCATTAGTAAGACAAAGATAGAAGGAGAGGAAGCCCTAAGGAGGTCAGTTGTTGCTTTGAATGGGCTTGCTGGTATAGCCATCATAGAGGAAAATCCTTCTCATGCTGTGTCCTTGTACAAAGAGGCCTTGGATTTAGCTATGGAGCACTCAGAAGATTTCAGCTTGGATCCTTTGTTGAATATTCACATTCATCACAATCTTACTGAGATAGTTTTCAAGGCTTCAAATGGATCGTCACAGCTCCAGCTAAATGATGGACAAACTTCCGGAAGCCCTGGGAACAAGACCTCAAAGAGACCTTATTTTGGAGAATGCGATGATGAATATGCCGCAAAGAGGCAAAAGTTGAATGGAATCGAAGATGATGGTTCTATTTCAAATACTCCGAAGGCACCTACATCCACTTCTGACATGTCGGTGGATGCCTTAAAAGAAACAAATGAGTGCAATGTGAAGCCGTCTTCTGCGTCTAATTATTTTAGTTATGATCATCTAATAACAGTTTGTGAGACCTTCAAGCAAAAATTCCTGTCTACTTTCAATTCAAAGTTGATCATTGCTCAACTGGAATTCAAAAAATCATATGAGCAGGTTTGTTTTACTTATGCCCCACTATACTAGTGAAAGTTCATTCCGTGCTTAATTAAGGTGATGTTTATCCAAGTGGCTTCCTCTAGAGTTCTATAATTGAGCAAATTAACCGTATCATTCCAGTCTAAAATGTGTCAAACCTGTTAGCAGTTAGAGCATTCAGGAATAAATCACTGGTTGATCGGTATGTTATATCCATTTTGTGACAGTTCGAGCTTTTAAGACAAATGATAGCCAAACATGGAACTAGAGCTTCATTCTCTAGTTACGTGTATCTACATTTTTTATCGTGTTTGTGCTCTTAGGTTACTTGTTTAATGAATTTAGATCCATATTATGCATTTCACATGTTATTGAGCAATAACTAACGGTTAATGGACACCATGTGGCCATTAAACTCTCAGGACAGAACAGTCACCTAACAAGTAGCTTCCCTGCCTGCTTTCTCCAATCAAAGCAGGGTACATTTCACTTCTGCATTTAGTTTGTGTTTGCATTGCTTGATTAGCGAAATCATGTCCTTAGTGACTGTACATAGGCAGCATGCAGTATCTAGCTTGTAGGACTTTCCAGTTTTCTCCCATGTAATCATTGTTTTTCTTCTTATTTGCTTATTTTCCTCGTTGACAACCGGTTGTCTAATACTGCTTTTTGTGTCTTGAAGGTCTGCGATACATTTAGTGAAGTGAAAGATCAACATTCAGTGTGGTGGTTGGATGTTCTTCATCATATCGAACAGAGTAGGGATTCCACGAATGAGTTAATAAGAAAGATTGGTGAAGCTGTTCTGGGATCTACTAACAATTCGAGGTCATCTAAGATTGGTTCTAGGTGAGTTCTTTTGTTATTTTCTTTATCTTATACTTCTTCTAGTGCAAAAATGATTGGGTCTTAGTCCTGTTATTAAAATATGAATGTTATAATTCTTGTAATGCAAAAAGATGAATTCCCTCTGTTTCCTTTCCATATGCTATGATAATGCATGGTCTTGCTTGCATGAAATGTCCTTACTTTGTCGGGGCAACTTTGGCTCCACCTCATGTGAAAAGTTGCCTGTCATTCTCCTTTGAAGTGAATTTTGAAAACCTTTTGGGCATTGATTCTTTTAGCCCCTCAGAGCTTGCAAGATCCTCCTCACATGCAATTTCTGAGTTGTGAAATGGAATGAAGTTGTCCAGTTTTGTTGTGTTGATCTCATGTTTTGTGGAGATGATAAGCTGTACTTGATCAGCATGGATTATCAATAATGGTGCAAATACACCCATATAATGATCACTTCTAGGAAGGAAAATGATTTTCTCTTTGATTTTTTCCTCTTTTTTTTGGGATTTGGTTTTGAAGAGGGGGGGGATGGAAGTGGTTAAATTTCTTTGATTGTCAGCTCCTTCCCAGTTAAATTATTTATTTTCTATTTCTTCCCCAAAAGTGGTGGCTAATTATGGTTTTGTGGCATGGTAATCAACTAAGTAGCTGCTACTTATTAATTGGATAACCGGTTACTCAAACACACACACACACGCACATACATATATATTGACTGCTAGGAGAGGCAGTGGTTTTGTATTGTATTGAGTGATTAAAGTGATGACTATCTGTCTACATCTGTGGCCAATGGTTGATATCTGACTGTTACATACTTATACTGCTTTTCGCCTATCCATATATTTTAAATCATGTGCATGAATTGGTTAAATTTTTCTACGGATCAACTTTTGGAAAAATATACTTGGTTATAGTACAAATAAATTTTGACATCTACTCATCGTAACAGCCAGCACTCTGCTTATATCTTGATCCAGCTTTCGGAGCATCCACGGTCTAAAGTACTATATCCAGACTGGTCTTGATTCGCTTGAAGTGTCCAGGAGAGCTGTACTTGATAGACTCTTAGAGATTGATGAGACAATGGACAAACCAAGGGATGAGGACATAGAGAGAGTAGGACATTGCCAAAACTGCCAGCTTAATGGTAATGGTCCTGTATGCATTCTCTGTGAACTAGATGAACTATTCCAGGTTCGCTACTGCTTGTTGTAGTTAAGACCAATAAATTGCCCCCTGAGATGTAGTAGAGCACTCTTACTCTTTCCCTTTCGCAGATATATGAGGCTCGCCTCTTTCACCTTAGCAATGCACGTGGAGGGATAATTATGTCTGCTGAGGAGGCATTAGATCTGCAGAAGAAGAAATCTGCACTTAATCAGTTCTATAGGACTTTGTCACAAGCAAATAAGAATTTGTCGTCTACGTCAAGGGATGAGGAAATCGCTGGAAAGAGAGATACTGGCGAGAAAGTAGTGGTCAGTAGTACTATTTTCATCTCTTTAACCTTTCTAATAAGATTTTGCTTGTTAGTCCATTTTCTTTGGTTCTTATCTGACATATAATGCTGTTTAGCTTCTTGGACACTGCGTCAGTATTTTGAGCTTGAAATCAAACTTGAACTTCTCGTTCTTGTATACCGCGAACTAAACATCGACTGCCAAATGTACATTCTTTGTGAAGGCAAGAGTTTACTATCTTCGAGTAACCTGGATGTGGTTAAACTTATCTTAATTTGATTTTACATCCTAAGCGTGGTAATTATGGTTTAGTTGCAGATTCTAGTTGCTTGGGATTCTAGTTTTCTTTTCCTTTTTGGCTCATGTAAAACAAGGAGCAAGTGATGGAAACTACCTGGTAATGATGGAAGTTAAGAAGCTTATGTACATGAATTTTGGTTCATAGGTTTCTAAGTCTCCCTCTGAGTTGGAGGTTGTGCTTGGAGTTATGCGGGGCTACAGCAAAGTGCATTTGGGGAAAGAGGGTAAATCAGCAGCCACCAAGCAATTACGTCTTCTAGAGGTATTCGACTCTCCTCTTTCTCGATTTGATTTGGGCCAAGGATTTTGGAAAGTGCAAGCTTAGAAATACCTTCAACCAAGTTATTTTGTAATAATATTAGGTTGTATATGTTATTCTGGAGGGTAAATAACTATTAATGCATATCGATTTTAATTATGTCCAGAAACCCTACTCGGACTTTGGATGCTCATTGCAATTTGATTTGTTCCTTGTGATACTCCACAGATTTGTGGTACAAGCCCAAGAAGATGTTTATTTGACAATTTGACTAAGAAGTCTTGCCTTGGTTGAAGTTATAATCCTCTTCTTTGAACATTTTAGGAACTGTTGTTTATTGTGACATCTGGATTGCATTATTATTTTCAAGTCCCTGACACTGTTTCCTGTTTTTCCAAGTATAGGACATGAGGAAGGAGTATGCCTCTGCAAGGTCTTTGTGCATTGCTCAAGCTCAAGTTTTGCGAGCTCATGATGAGATCAAGATGTCAACCTCAAGATTGCGCCTCAGAGAAGATGAGAATGATAAATCTCTTGATGCTCTAAGTCCGGAAGAATTACCTGCGAATAATGTTCATTACTCTAATGAGAAATTCGTATCTTTGGCTTTGTTATTACGTATAAAAGGGAAACTTCGTTATTTGAAGGTATGCAAAAGATGCTTTGATTGAAGTTGGCTGCACATGGTGACTTGAATTTAATTTAGTGAAGAAACATGCGGGCTGGTCCCAACTGTTTTAGTTTCCCTGCCACGTTTATGGTCATCCCCTGCTTTTACCCTTTTCTTTCTTGTATTTTAGCATGATTTTTTCTTTTCTAATATGTCCATGTCAGGGTCTGGTGCAAGCAAAGCAGAAGGTTTCCCCTATGGAACAGAAAAGTGAGCACTCAGTGAATGCTTATCAGGAAGCCTGCCCAATTTGCCAAGAAAAACTAAGCATTCAAAAGATGGTTTTTCAATGTGGACATGTCATTTGCTGTAAATGTGAGTACTCTCTCTCTCTCTCTCTCTCTACCTCCCCAGAAATACTTACTTGTGATTGCTCATTTGAGCTGTCGGATCTTGTGGGTCCTGCGTGGGGTCCAGCGTATTTAACAACTTGCATGCGTTTTAATTGTTGCTCTTTCGCCAGAATAAAATGTTGCTGATAGTTTGAGGTCAGATAGCATCTTTTACAAAGATCATCCATCAATGATGCAAAGTTTCAAAAGAATATATCAAGTTTAAGATCATAGAGAAGGCACCATCAATTTTGAGCAGAGTGGTAACTTGTTTTAAACTCTATTTGAGTAGTTAATTCATATATTGGGTATCAAAGCCTTTGGCTCAACTGTTCCCCCCAGTATGTTGTATTAGGAAATACCTTGGCCTTTTATGACCAGATCCAAGTCCAGAACCAATGGTGTCACTCTGGTTACCACTAGCTTACTTCTCTTTCAATTGTTGAATAACTTTAATTTGTGCTGTTGATTGGTTTGCCTCTCGCTGAAATTCTCCTCTGTGTCCCTATTTGTTTCATGAAGGCTTATTTGAATTGAGTGAACACAAACAAGCTCAGGCTGGAGAGTCCCAGAGAAGATGGGTGATGTGCCCCACCTGTCGACAACATACGGAGTTTGCAAATATTGCTTATGCTGATGATAGACAAAATAAATCGCCTAATTCTTCTGGGCTGCATGAATCTCAAGATAGCAGAAATGAAGCTTCTATCACCGTCCAAGGGTCATATGGAACAAAGGTATAACCTGTCTGAAAATAATCGAAGACCTCAGAGATGTCTGAACAGCCTGCATGGATGTATTTTCAAACTGATAACAATCTTTGTTTTTAGTAATTTGTTTTCGAGGGTTTCTTTCCATGGAAAACTGCTCTTGAAAAAAATCTTTCCTGAAAATATCATTTTAGAATTAAGGACATTTCTGTACCCTTGCGGATGAAGCAAATCCCAAGATGGAGGTTACTTCCATGGCACCTCACCAGGAATGAACATCATCATTGCTTTTCTTGAGAAACATTGTATGAAGTTTCACTTCTTTGAGGTCACCCTTTTGGTGTAGATTGGTTTAGGTGATTCTTTAATTACGTACTCTATTCTGGTGGGGTCACGAGGCGAGGGGGGGGAGGGATTTGTATCCGAAGTATGCTTCATGCGCTTTCTAGCGATCCTTTGAGATGAGCATCCTTCTCAAAGTAGCTGCTATTTAATTACACAGCTTCATCAACAAGAAAACTGAATAATTTGACTTTAGTTGAATTAGAGGTTTCTCTTTTTCCCATGAATTTAATTAGAGGTTGATTCGGTATATTTGTGATTACAATTCCTTCTATGAATATTAGTAACTTCTTGTCTGTGGGTCTCTTATTGAAGATTGAAGCAGTCACGAGGAGAATCTTGTGGATCAAGTCTACCGAGCAAAACGCAAAAGTTCTTGTTTTCTCTAGCTGGAAGGATGTTCTTGATGTGCTGGAGCATGCCTTCAAAGCTAACAGTATCTCTTATGCACGAATGAAAGGAGGGAGGTAAGCAGGACAATAAATGACATCTTCCCTTCCGTATATGGACATTTACTCTTTATTTTTGTTGAGTAATTATCTGGTATGACTTGCCCCAAAAGAAAACCGAGTTTTGTCAGTCACAGGAAAAAACCATGGGTCGCTTATTTTATTAAATTACTGACTGGACTTGATATGCACTGATGGGATCGAGATGCTGACACCATAGTGACACTGGAAACAGGAAAGCGCACACTGCAGTCGGCCAATTCAGAGGACAAAACCCTAGTGTAAAAGTAAATACACGGGAGCATTGCCAAGATATTCAGGTGTTGTTGCTCTTAGTCCAGCATGGGGCCAATGGGCTCAATCTCTTAGAAGCAAGGCATGTGATTTTGGTGGAACCACTACTTAACCCTGCTGCAGAGGCACAGGCAATTAGCCGAGTGCATCGGATTGGGCAAGAAAATAAGACGCTAGTTCACCGTTTCATAGTAGGTTCATCTGTTGACTTCTTATGCAATCTTATTTGGTATGATAAGAGTACCGCATGTCTATCTTGCTGTGCTGATTCCATATCAATCGTGGTAGAATCCAGTTTGGAGTTAGATTTCATACTAAACCAAATATTGCTAGTCCTATATCGACCTGAAGAATGGGTTGAACTACTTTTTTCAAGTTACATTATGACATATAAGATCACTCTAAATAGAACTCTCATAACTGCGGTGAACTCTGAAGCACGTTGACCTTTCAGGGCATCTGATGATTCCTTTTTCTAATACATGTGTGTGTATTTGGGGTGGGGGTAGAACCTAGAAGGATAATAGGATACGACTCCAGAACTTCACATATTTCTTCGTAACTTACTCACGTTTTTCTTTGTTCCTTTAGGTGAAAAATAGTGTTGAAGAGAGCATCTATAAGCTGAACAAAAGCAGGAATAGCAGTTCATTCATCAGCGGAAATACCAAAAACCAGGATCAGCCTGTCTTGACGCTTAAAGACGTGGAATCCCTTTTTGCAGCATCACCTGCCAACCCACCACTGACTGATGTGAAGCCTGTGGAAAGCCTAATGCATTTGCCGCCTTCCATGGCCGCTGCTGTCGCAGCTGAGAGAAGACTCCAGGAACAGACAGCTTCACATGGTTCCTGAAGACAGATCTTCCAGTAACGATGTCACCCATCACAATGCATGCTCCACGGGCTCATCACAGTTGGCAGTTAAAAAGCTGATCGACAACCTGCGTCCGTCTCACAGGATGTGTTTTACCAGTGCTTTTCATTCCATGAACCACCCTCGCCTTGTACATACCATAATTGCTAGCTTTAGATGCCTTTACAGTGTCAGGTAACCGTGTAAATCTAGTTAGGAAATTCAATTGTTATCAGTGGACAACCTTGTCTAACTCATTCTTTCTGCAGTCTTGCTTGTGCAAGAATTTATGGGTTCTAGTCATAATTGGTCGAATCTTTTGCGTCGGTCTTTGTTTCTGAACTGCTGTCCTATTTTAAGTAGAATAATTTATTTAACTTAATAAGAGGGGCTTGGTGCAAGGACTATTCTCCTAAGTTGATGTACGAGTTTCCTTTTTCCACGCAAAAGGAAAGAAACAAATTACAAAGCAATTGCAGAGGCCGCCTTTTAAAATAAAGCAACGAATCTTGTGTGCCTCTGATACTAGTAAAAGATAAGAATCGGTAAAGAGACTGCGACCGCGAAAGGTTCCCGTTCAGCATTCCCTTTACGTAAGTGATGAGGCCAATATCGACAGTGACCCTTGTGACCAGACAAAACACTTTGAATCGCGTGCCTTCTGCTGCACGATAATCTCGAATGCTGTCGTCATTCTTTGATTTTTCTGCCACTGCCACCGACTCTTCAGTCACTAACTGCAGCCTGACACGTACAACTGTGGCGGCCACAATTTCAGGCGGCTGAACTCTTACATAAGTCGAGGAATCACCTTTCTGTTGCCTTCGTATCTCAGAAACCAGTACCACATGGTCTCTACTTGAATTCGAAAGTCAAAATATGAAAACGTCTTTCTGCAATACCCACGTGCGGATCTTGGGTGGTTCTATCGTTTCCCACCAGAAAGCCGATGTCCATGCTCGAAATCTGGCTGTTCCATCATCTGGGTCATTCCCGAAGCTCAACAAGAAGCAATGGAATGGGGCGGATCTGGGGCTCGTGGTCCGGTGTGCGAGTTCGGCTCCAGGTCCCAGTCCCGTGGCAGAGGTGGTGGAAGAAACGGAATGGAACGAGATGAGGAATTGGTCAGAGAAATGCAGCGTGCAAGGAGGGGTGGAAATGCTGGAGTGTCTGGAGAGAGAGGCAATCATGGGAAATGACGAAGGGAAAGAGCCGACGGATTACAGCCGGAGAGCTCGCATCTTTGACAAGAGCTCCAAGGTTTTTCAGGCTCTCAAGGAACGTGAGACAGAGACAGCTTCTCACTGACTCTGGACACGTGGTTGGATAATGATGATGATGTTTTTGTTTATTGTAATTCAGTTCCTTTCCCTTCGAATAATTTCAAAAGGCTAAGTCAGAAACAATATCCTTTCGCCTCTCGAGGACACCAATGAAGCTGTTCAAAAGTGTCTTTTTCGTGCAGTGAACACCTTCGACAAGTAAGTTTCTCTGCCTTTAGACAGGTGTACACACGCATGTTCTCGTTTGCCCCATTGATTTGGTATACCACAGAAGAGAATTTCCAACCAACTTCCAGCAACTCAGTTGGTCTAGAAGAATGTTCACCGTGTTTTCGCGAAGGGGCAAGATGGACTTTGCACAAGAATCTCGTAGGTAAACAGCAACTCAGAAATAGTACTAAAGAAAGGAGGAGAAACAGAGAACCTCGTATTTTTAACAATAGCACCAACAAAAGATGGCTCCATCCGATCTTAATACATATAATATAAGTCACGAAAGTTAACGAAAAGTAACTAGAACATGTTCCTACAAATCCAGTAACGATGAGCTGCTCAAACTTGCAGTTCACAAAATTAACTACCCTAAAAGATTAAACAGACTAAACAGACTAAACCTATCTCTTCTAAGGATGCGAGTGCAATGAACCAGTCATGCCATCAACATGTCCTAACAGCTCCTAAGCAACTATTCTTAACAGAACTTCCAATGGTTGTTGCAGTTAACACAAGTGACATACGTCGTCATTGGTTCGTCTGCACTCCTCGTCTGCATCTGGTAGTAAGTGCATTTTCTCTGGCCACATCGGCCACACTTGAATTGATCGGTTGTGGCTTTCGGTGCGGCTCCTAGCTCACACTCGAACAAAGCTTTCTCCTTTATCTGTCGGTTTTGAAGTTGCCTCTCATCACTAGCCATTTCTTCCGTGGTCATGTCTAGGAGCCTCTCTGGCTCGACATGACCGAGAAGAACTTTTCTCCTGAAATCCGGGTTGTTGGGATCCTTAATATTGAACATTATGGACCTGTATTTCATCTTGTGGGCGCCATTCATACGACCCCAACTCTGGAACATGGTTGACTCAACTGAAACAGCGATGCTAGATGGGTCACATGCATTCACTTCATCAATGATGTCTTTGCTGGCTTCACCAGAAACTCTGGACAAAGCCTCAAAGAGAAGTTCCCGTACTCTGTCCCTCATCGGATCGTTGCATTTAGCCACAGAAGCAGACAGCGATTGCACAGGATTAGGTGACAATTTGTTCACATGACAATTTTGCTTCTCTTCCTTAGTTGCAGTTGTCGTTTCAACCTTGACACTTCCTTGCAGATTCCTATCAAAGACCGCTTTCTCAGTACCACCAACATCTGACCTTGACATCTTCTCAGAAGGAGTACCATTTCGCTCAGTTTTCCTAACCTTTGTTGCTTCAAACTTAGGAATCCCCTCAATCCGGAAAGAGGAGGATTTTTTAAACTTGTTCTCCCTGGCTTTTGCAGGCTCATTATGATCCACACTGCCATTCTTCTTGCATCCATTTGATTCTTCCATAACAACCTGTTTCCATAGCTGAATCAAGTCGGAAGCATAAGCTTGTATCTTCTTCCTAGGATGTTTTGTAAGGCGTCTAAGACCTTTCCCAACCTAAGAATTTTCAACCATGTAAGCACATGAAAAAGTAAGGCAAAAAAGCACAAAGGCAAAGGCACATGCAAGTTATAGCAGACATAATAAATCCACATTAGGATAAGATGAAGGACTCGTGCCATTTGAATACTGATATGCAGGTGATAAAACTTCAGCAGCTGGATCATGGAAAGCCTTGGAAACCTATGTTTGCTGAACAGAGTTGGTGAAAGCTTATTTTCTTACTGCCAAGGCCTAATTTTTTGTCCAATACATGCCAAACAAATCTTCCAATATAACTCGTGGTATGAAAAATAGCTGTTTGCATTCTTTAATTCGGAGGGCTAAAACTCATTGGTCATAATTTCACAGCTCTATGTGAAGTCACTATCGGAATCCTCATCTCTATTGGTGCACGTAATAAAATTGAAAGCTTCCATTCTGACTCTTGTTATATCAACCACGATTCATGAACTACTTGGTTAAAGGGGAATAACTAAGATAGAAAATCCTCAATTACCCGCTACTAAGCCTTCCCACTATTTCATTGAGTTTGAACAATAAATGAGAGATTTACAGCCTGCCCTTCATGTCACTGTCTGCTATCTTGAATTGCCTATAGGGAAATGAGGAGGCGACAGTAACATGATATTGCAAAACCAAACCAAACTGTGGCTTCTCCACCTCAAATTTTTTCAAGAAAACTTATTAACTTGTTTAACCGGTTTCCTGCGAAAACTTAGAATTGAAAAGGTGTCGCTTGCTGGGATCTCCCCGAATCCCACCAAGTGATATTTCTTAATTACAAAGAAACAAAAAAACAACATAAGGAAACAGATAATTCTCGAGAGAATCAAATACCGATACATAAATAGAATGTGCGAATGCCCCTTTTTACAAAACAAAATGTGTGGTCTTAACAGCGCTGTTACTATCTAAAGGTGCGGCCTTGCACACCGCCCTTGCGTATGTTACGTTGCATTGATCCGCACTAAATACGTCAAGCAGCAAGCACAATCTAAGGCTCCACGGAACTCGTAAAAAGAAACTAATTCGCAGTAAAGAAAGACACAAAATTTCATTGTTTCACCACATTCGACATAAACTAACGCCAAAAGCAGAACAGCATACGACATCGAGCCGCCTCATCTAAATTGTTCAACAAACAGAGCACAATTCAAGAAGATTCACTCCCAGAATCAAATTGAGAGAGATGAAGAAAAGGGACGTACCTGAGTGGAGACGAGGACTTGAGAAGTGACGGGGAAGGACTTGAGGCGCCTCAAGGCGTCGATGCATTGCCCTTCCTGGTCGTGGTCTCCTCCTCCGCCGCCTTCCCCACCATTCACGGCCGTCGCGTCCGCCGCTTTGCTCGCCAATTGGAACACCTCCACCAACTCCGCCTCCATCTCTCTCCCTCCCTTCAAAGCTTCACCAGCTTCAAGATCACCAACACACACACCACACGTCAGTCGCTCCACATCCAAAACCAACCTCAAACGCAGACACGAGAGACGAAAAAAAACAAGCAAAAGGAAAGAAAAAGGACCTTCCTTTTATACAAAGAAAAAGGCGAAAACCACGTCTGAGATTAACCGAACAAGCATTAAATTCTCCCGGCGACAAAAAAAAATGATCGGCCAAACATAAGATGCCGAGAAATCTAGCGAAAAAGCTCGAGCCTTTCTCAGCTTCTCCGCATGCAACGACGGACGACCCTCCGCCGCCCGAAGAGGAAGAAAGGGAGGAGGCGTCGTGGAGGAGGAGGAATGCCGACTTACAGATGGAGAGAATTAGCTCCGACAGGAGAGCCTCCGAGGAACACAGCAGTTTACGGACTCCGAGGTGAGAAGATGGCTGTCGCCCTGAGAGAGTGCGGAGAAGAAAGGAGGAGAAAGGGCATGAAGCTGTTAGGGGCCACGTATATATAGGAGGAGAGAGGGGGGCCTGGGTGAATCTGACGGTTAATAGGGGGCCCACGTGGGAATATCCTGGATTGCCTTCTTGATTTCCCTCGTCCACTTTTGATTTTTCCTTTTCTTGACTTTTTTTTTAAGGGTTTTATTTTTTTTTTTAGAAATATTTATGATAAATTTATAAAAAAATTATTTTTTTAATCATAAAAAACCCCAAACCTGGTACACCTTGTGATAAATTTACCTGACTAATCATAAAACATTATAAACTGATATATTTATGATAAATTTACCCCAAACTAATTTATTCGATCATAAAAAACCCAAAACTGATAAATTTTGACACATATACCCTCCGCTAAATTAGAATAATACCACAAAAAAATTACAAAAATGGTAAACTGTGACAAACAAAGTGTAAAATCCCAAATTGGTGTATCAATCAATTATCATGTGTTATTTAACTTAATAATTTGATAATAAAATTTAATGAAAACTAATAAAGAGTAAATTTATCACAAGTAGTTTGGGGTTTTTGGTGGTTTGGGTTTTTGGTTGAAAAAAAGAGTTATGAGGTAAATTTATCACGCGACTTAGATATATTAGTTTCGGGTTTTTCAAAATATTAACCCTTCTTTTTATTAAATTATATATCGAAATATGAGTATTTATGTTTTGAAAGGGTATTTTTGTTTGAAAGTCACGCGACATGCATTTTTTTTTTCTTGATTTCTGACGTAATCTTGATTATCGAGAACATTCGTGATATTTTAATAAGAACAAAAGGGCAAAGATGTTTATATTATCTTCGGTTCACTTTATCTTTGTTTAGTGAATTACCTGATTAAATATTCACTGTTTTTGACAAGGAACCCAATAAGAAAAAAGGCATATGATTTTAGAAATTTAAGAGGAACGGTTAACAAGATTTTATTAATTTTTTTTCCGATTATGAAGAAGAAATTGAGAGAAAGAGAGTGCGGCAGAAGCAGCATGGAACTGGTCCGTTGGGAGCATTTCGAGGACGCGCGCCTGTTGCCTCCCGGGTTTGTAGCTCTGTCGGACGCGTGTGCATCGTCCCACCTAACGCTGACTTGTCCTTCCCCCCATCTCCTCCCTTTTTCTCTTTAATTAGTAAATCCATTAACATGCCCCTTTTCTCTTTAGTTAGTTAACAAAAAAATTATTATAAATATACCAATTTGAATTTTTTATGAGTCACAAGTATATCAAGTTATAATCACAAATATGTTGACTCAACTACAGATTATTTCCTTTTCTTTTTTTGCCCTTTCCCTGTGTTCACGCTTCTTTATTTCTTCAACACGCAAACACACCCGCAAATAAGTTGAGCATCTTGCTCGTACATTGAGGTTTTCCACACATTGCTCAGCTCGTGACACCTCCGCCGCTTTTCATCACCGTATGTAGACCGACATTGTTGTCACTTCGTCCATATGAAAAATTACTAACTATACATAAAATGTCGTTGCTGTCTTATATAAGAGTTATAAAGCGTAGAAAGAGTTATCTCGATACGCTCGAACATCTTTAATCGGATATTTTACTTTTTACTGTTGAAACTCATCATGCATCTTGGCGCAACATACTTTTAATCACACATTTTGTCGGCTATGTCAATAAAGGGGAAGCCGCCTAGCGTTCTAGCACTCAGTCAATACTGTCAGTAGGATAAACATGACAGGTTGAATGTTAGATGATCAGTGGTAAATGCGATTTACCTGTGGCAGCTTTTTTTTTATCTTCCATACTTCTTTGACCGTCCTTTTGGCCTAATTTCCCCCCTAGAAGAATCCAAATTTTAATTCCAGTCCGCATTTAATCTCAAGTTTCTTTCGCCCAAAAAAATTTTAAACTTTTACTTTAATTTCAAGTATGCTCTAAATAAATAAATAAATAAATAAATACATAATTGATTTCTTCATAAATATCAACCTAAAATGGCCACCGATTTCTTCAATAGTGTCAATCTCAAAAAGCTACTGTTGTTCCATATGAAACATATGAAGGTAATGGTATTAATAAAAATGCAAGTTCCGATAATGAACTTCTAACTTCGCCCCTATAGTGATAAATTTGAAAAAACTAATTACGATTTTTCGACAGATAAAAACAATTCAAAATAGAATTAGTATTTAACCAAAAGTCGAGAGTTTTTCTTAAGGGAATTAGTCCTCTTTATCTTTTTACTTGCACAAAACAAGCCTTACAACTGTTTCCAGTCTTACATGATCAATAACCGCCTTACTAGGAAAAGACTCCTCCCCAATCACATCGATGATTTTGGGGCTTACCAATTAGTCACAAAAGGAATCCCCAATCTCCCCTGCAGCTTTGATTCGTGAAATCCAGTATTCACCAATACGGCTGGGCATATATGCAAACAAAGCCAACTAAAGTTCTAAGGGCATATCCTAATGTAACAATATCGACCTTACTTCACGGTCCAAGAGTGGGCTGAGTATTACAACCCCCGGCCCTCCCCTTCCTTACCAAAAAGTCATCAAAACAACATGGTCTGTACTTTATAACTTTTGAAAGGTGGAAAACTGCGCATCTCATTCTTAAAATGCATTTGGCAAAGAAGCACCCAGCTTATTGAACTTTTTAACCTGTCATGGCCATTGATAATGGTTGAAGCGACGACAGAGAAAAGAGGGACCAGAGGGACAGAAAAGAATCAAAGAGTGCTCTCGAAAACAAAGTATTCACTGTATGATCCGGATTTTAATGCCAAAAAAGGCCCCAGAATGGTACTGGCAACTGAAGCTGCATTATTCAAGTTCACTTCTGTTCATAAACCCCCACAGCAGAAAGGAGAAAAGGCGATGACGAGATCAGACTTGCCCAGCTTTAACTCCCCAACTCACTTGTCTTCGGGCTCTGGTTTCTCGAAAAACGTTTTCTTCAACCAATCAAATGGCTGCATTGGAAAAAAGAGAATTACTAATGTTCCCAATACCTATGCCTTACTCATCCAGGAAAATCAATCATACATATTTTTTTATATTTTCAATAAATAGGACCTAACATCTTCTACAAGAAACAAAAGGTGAAAGTGGAATAAAGGATCTGAAAGACAAGACTCTAATGAGATCACCAATCGCAGCAACACAAGAAACTTCTCATAACATAGAAGAAATCGTCTCTTGTACACCCAGATTACTAATTACCAAAACAACATAAAAAACAACATTGATCCAGAGGATTTCTCACAAGTTAACATCACTAACAATACAGGGATACCCTAGATTGACAAGGCTGATAACTGATCCACTATTGCTCATGAGTTTCATAAGATAACCTATGTCTCCAAGGTCAATAACTGATTTATTAGCCAATTTCAAATAACAAATTATCATTACATCAACCAATGGCCTATTAGTTGAGTTAAATCATAGACCCAAATATCTAAACTACAATAGTAGATACTATTGTTTTACATAAATGTCGTCATATTTTTTAACCATCAATAAAAAAGTTTAACTTGATAGACATTAATAAGTGATCAGATGAGTTTAGGTACAATATCCAATAATTTAACTGACATGCATTGCTCACATTCAGCAGATGTGTTAAGTAGTACAATCAATTTGGTCACGAGTTCTTAAGACATCCATCATTCAAAGGTTACTAAAAAAGAAACAAAAATACATCAAAATGCATGTAAAGGGGTATGCTTGAGCAACAAAAGTTTCATAACCTTTACTGTTTTCCACCACCTAAACACATAGTTTCAAATGTTATCCCATGATGGTCGTATCTCATCAAGCCAGTTTCAGTTCATTCCCACATAATGAAAGTAAAATCTCATAATGCGAGCCTCTATCCTTGCAATAATGCACTTGTATCGAAAGTTTGACAAGTTCCATCGCTCAAATCCACAGAACAAACTCCCCATCTAATAAAACGGGCGTAACTCCCAGATCAAATTGGATGAAAGATGGGAATTTTGCAAACCCTTCCAGAACTTTGCGAGGAAAACATTCTCAAAACACGATCAAACAAACAGTGGCAACTAATCAAAGTGCATGCATCAGACGAATACCGGTACCCCAATAAAGCAACACAGCATGAGGACGGAATCTTAACGCACCATCTAATAGTCCACAAAAACACAATCAGCTCATGAAAATCGACAAACTTACACTAGCTAACACGATGCCAAATAAGAAATCGATAAGATTGAAAACCAACACGATTCGCTAATGCCAATCGAACAAAACTTGAAAACCAACACGATTAGCTAATGCCAATCGAACAAAACTCGACACCGTCAAATCCAGACGAAAACAACCGATCCCCCAAAGCCCACACCAGATCAAATCGAGCAAAGCTCGCCATCGCTCGCTCCTCGGAGATCAGCGACGATAAACAAGAGTGAGAAAAAAACTGACCTGGATAAGGTAAAGAGCGGTGGCGCTGGCGGCGACCCCCCACATGGCGGCGGCCTGGATGTCGTTCGGCTGAGGCCGCAGCCTGGGCTTGAGGAATTTGAACAGGCCAGATCCACCGGACGATGCCACCGATGCCATTTCTCTCTCTAGGTACCTCCTTCCGATTTCCCCAAATTGGAACGGAAACCCTAATTTCGCGAAAGCTTAAATGAGAGAATCTTTGTTCTCGAATGAAGTCAAAAGGGTGAACAGAGGATGGAGCACGGCAGCGACTTCTAGAAGGGCATACGCATCCTTCTGATTGGTGGAGAGTTGTTTTTTTTGTGTTTTTGAACACTTTTTTTCTGTTTTTTTTTTTGAGAACAAAAAATAAATAAAAATAAGAAATAATAAATTTGTGTTTTTATTTATGAAACAAAATTGAGAAACACTTTTCTATTTTCTTCTTCTTTTTCTTCTTATTTTCTTCTTCTTTTTTCTTTCGCCGGTCGCCGGCCCTCGGCCATGGCGGCGACCGCCTAACGAGAGGCCCGGCGGCCTCACCCGGCCACGACGAGGCCGAGGCTCGCGGCCGCTGGTGATCGGGTGAGTCCACGAACGGCGAAGATTGTTTTCCCGAACGACTTCCGGCCAAAAGAAGAAAAAGGAAAAGAAAAAAGGAAAAATAAGAAAAAAATAGAAAAAATAAAAGAAATAAAAAAATTATACAAATTTATGATGGAACGCGTTTTTTTGTTCAAAAATTGGGAATATAAACCGAAATCAGCCATCTGTTCATTGTTTTCGAACTTCCGAATTTTGATGGAATAAAGATTTGTGTATGACAAAAAAAATAGAGATTTGAAAAATAGAAAAATCAAATTTACTTTCAAATAAAATTTTATTATAAACCTGATAAATAAATAGAGAAGTATAAATTTTATCACGTGCGCTCTAAGAGTCTGTTTGATAATCATCCCGTTGTTATTATTTTTTGTTCTTATGATCTTCAAAATAAAAATAAAAAAGAACATAAATTCACTTGGTAAATTAAACTATTTTTTTTTCTCAAAATAAAAAAGTGGTTAGGAAATAAATCTATCTATTGATCGAACTTAGACTTTAAGAGTCTGTTT
This sequence comes from Eucalyptus victrix, assembly GCA_016097545.1. Lineage (NCBI taxonomy): Eukaryota > Viridiplantae > Streptophyta > Magnoliopsida > Myrtales > Myrtaceae > Eucalyptus > Eucalyptus victrix. The sequence goes on from CM027844.1 coordinate 25,005,277, forward strand.
GATAACCATCCCATTGTTATTATTTTCTGTTCTTGATCCTCAAAATTAAAAAAAATTAAATCTAAATCCGATTGGTAAGTTAAGCTAATTTTTCTATTTCTCAAAATAAAAAAGTGGTTGGGAAAATAATTTTTGAACATAAAAAAAAAAGTCTACTTTATTTTTTCGCGAAAACTATTCATAAACATAAATTATTTCCATGAATAGAAATGTCACCAAATGCACAATAAAATTTGACAATGAGGAGTGAGGAGTTTAAGAGTGCATAAAATGAATTTATGATAAACTAATTGCGAAATTGAAAGACAAAGAAATATGTAATATAATATAAGATTAATACTGCAAAAAATTCCAAACCGATATACTTCTAAAAATTTATCCAAAATAATCTATGGATATATAAAAACTCTAAAATAGTACAACTATGAAATATTTTCTATAAACTAATTTTTGGGTCCCAAAAACCCCCAAAAGTAGCATGCGAGTGACCCATTTACTAGTTTTTTACCGTAAAATCACTGAACTAGATTACACATAATAATAATTCAGTTGACACGATAAGTCACATGAATATCCATAGCTCTCAAGAAGATTATCAAGGATAAAAGTGTGTTTGAACAAGTTCCAATGCCTAATCACGAAGACAAAAACATCAATGAGGAATGTGCTCGATGAAGATGAAGACCAAGATGGATTAGAGTACTATGTATGTGTGCACGCACGCGTGTGTGAGAGAGAGAGGGAGGGAGATTTTTTTGGTCGAAAATTAGACTTACTAAAAAACCAAAAAGAAAAAAGTTATGAATTTTCATTAAAAACTTGACATGTCAACGAAGTTATTATCATAATTTAGAGCTAATTGAAAAAACAAAAGAGAGAGTTATAAATTTCCACCCGAACTTGTCATGTCAACTAAAATTATTGTTGTGTATTATCCAATTTAACAATTTCACGATAAAATCTCACGAAAGTAGAGTATAATTATATTATGTGCGTAAAAATTTAGGGTTTTGTGACTAAAAAATTAATATATGATAAGTTTATCATAATATATATTAATTATGGTTTTTCATGGTATTAATCTCATAATATATGATGAATATTATATATTTGAATTGAAAATATTTATCCTGGTTAGGTGCCCTCATTAGCTGAAGGTGCAATCTCTATGTGTAATTAGGCCCACTCAACTAGCCCATTAGGGACTAGCGTCGGTTAACTTAATAATGTATGTTCAAATTTGATAAAATACAATGTTAGTCCTGCTTTTATCCGACCCATCGCGATCTAATCGTCTATTCTTAACTAATTCGGTATTGACTTGAGTTTACAGATGTTATTATCGTACGCGCCCTGCCGTCCATATTGTAGGAAAAGGACCTGCAATTAATGATGTCCTACGTTGTAGTGAGAAATTGAAGATGTGGATCAGGGGATTTGAAGAAACCACGGTCTGAAATAGTTGCACGTGCCGATGACCAACATAAATTATTCATCGACTTTTGTCCCTTCATTCTTTTAATTCACATATAGAATTGATGGGAATTTATGATATGATTTCGATGGTTAAATTATCAAACTCTCAAAGAGATAGAAACTTCACGGTCATTGGGATGTCCACATCCCCAAATAAATTATTTTAGGTTGGAGTTGGTTGGGATGAGGTCGCGATTAAAGAGAGCGAAAATAGTGCGGATTTGGCCATTGTCAAAGACATTGTCGATCGAGATTGAGGGTGATCAGTTCTAGGATGGGTCAGTCCTCATCTTTAAACTTGGAATTAAACTAGGCAATATCAGTTCCCAGTTTGTGGAATTGAGAATCAGCCCACCCATAGCTAGAATTAGTTTGGTCTGATTCTAGTATCAATCTTGGAATCAATGATCTCTTCTTCTTCTTTTGGTTTTTTCTATTCTTTATAAATGAGAGTTTCCCAACATTACAAGAAAAAAATAATTTACTAATTAATATTTGCTTCATAATAAAAAAAATTAAGAAATCTTAACAATTTCAGTGTCTAATTCATTATGTGGAACTGGGAACTGGACCAGTTATTATCAGTTTCGAAATTTTGGAACTGGGATTTATCCAGAACTGGTTAGTTTGATTTGGTTCTCACATTGGATTGGGACCAATGCATACTCCTAGTTGAGACCGGCAAATCACCTGGGTCAAGGCAAGCAAAATTCCAAGTTTGGATCTCCGTCTTCTTTCTTGAATTGTGACTTTTGCTCCGTGGATCTGGGTACAGTATCAAAACAGTCAAGCTTGGCCTGAGAAACCTTGATGGCGAGTTGCTCTTCAAAATTCTTCGACAATTTGTTGAAAGACTTCGAATTTGTGGTCGAGTAATAAGTATTGAAGGAGGAGGAGATGGACGTGGCCTGATACACCTCCATTTGCGAAAAAAAAGTCAATTGAGCCGTTTAGGTTTTAATTTAATCAATCAAATCCTTAACATTTTAGGTGTAATCAAGCCAGAGCTTGTCATCAACAAAATTCCAATCTAATGTCAGAGATCCTACGTAGCTGCTCTCAAGTTTATTGCCCACGTGGCACAAATATCTAAACATGACGAAAGAACCACTTCATTCCATGTAGAATATATTTATGTAAAGGCTTCGCTCCATGGTTGTAAAAATTCTAATGGATTTATTGAGGAGCATATAAAGTTACTAGTTTAAAACAAACTTCAATTTTTGAAATATTATCCGTTTTGGTGAAGTGTGCAATTAACATTTTAAATAGGGAAGAAGCTTCAAAAAGGATTTACGTGGTATGAGATATCGCATTATTCAAATAATCTCAAATTATGCCTATTATAACTCATTTACTTAAAAAAATTCATAACATTAAAAATCTCAAACTATACATACTATATTATATTTACTCTAAACTTTTATTGTGATATAAAAAAATTCCAAACTTGTATCTATATAACATAATTATCTTCCATCAAAATTTTGTAGATATTTTTCAATCAAAATAACATGATTTTTACTTTACTTAAGTCATGTGGGCGTCGTGTCAATATTATTTGCGTTTTGACATTTATATAGGTAGCTTTTTAATAGTTCTCATTAATATAATTTTGATAGAGGATAAATGTATTGCGAACATACAAATTCAGGATTTTTTGATGTTATTAAAAAAATTTAAGATAAATGTGTTGTAGTGAAGATAATCTAAGATATATATATATATATATATATATATATATATATTATATTTTAAAAATTGAAAGCTTTTAAAAAGTATGTTTCATAAAGTATGTTTCACAAGATAAATGTGTTCTCATTAGTTTACGCCCTGCCGGGAGGGGTTAGAAACTCCGCGCTCCCATTACGCGACTCACTTGCGGCCCGTGGGAGATGGATCCCTGTGGATCGCTTCAAATTTGCTCTGCTAGCTACCAACTGTATAATGGTTTCTAAATCATCAAATAAATAAATAAAGTGCTAAGTTGTTGTCACATTTCCTGATATGGAATATATTAAACAAAAAAAAAAAAAAGGTCATTGTCATCATCATCATCATACTATTTTTAATTGTTGCTCTCCAACCTTTTGTCCTGTTACTTGTTAGCATTCAGTGAGAATTCGGTGTGCAGTGGAATGGCCCAATCACGCTGCGCCTCCTACCCTCGCTCCTTGTGTCCCTGTCGAGAGCAGTGAAATTGATGACATCAATGACATCGTGTAAATGAACAGATGTCATAAATTCCTAAATTTATGCATGTACCGAGCAATTGGGGTACTGTCCATGGGAAGCCCATGTCAGGTCATTTAATGATTAAAAAGCTGGTAAAATTTATTGTACGAACAAAGAAGTGGGGTCCCACCCATTAATTGCAAACTTACCTTCTTGGAATCAATTTAGCTCTACACTTTTTTCACCCTATCAATTTAACTCTAAATTTTTACAATAAATTTCGATTTAATCATTTTAATTCAATTTCGCTGAAAATCACTGACATGATAATCTGTATTTTGATTAGACCAATAAAGAGAGCTAAGATTATAGTTAAAGCTGCTAATAATCATCTTACATGGCACATTATTATGTTAGTAATTTTTAACTAAAATTGACTAGTATGGCTAAATTATAATTTTTTACAAATATTAGAGTTGAATTGATAAAATTAGAAAGTTTATAATCAAATTAACATTCTTACAGTAGGTTTATGCCATATGCAATGGATTGAGCCCATTTAATGTGAGGCAAGACCCTGCAAGAAATATTTTTGTGTAACCAATCAAGATGGTGGCAACTTATGGGTAAATCTGCAGTGAACTAGTTAAGAAGGCCCCTTTCATTAAATGCAGTACTCTCGATGGTTGCAAGGAACCGGCTAAGAGCGCCTCTCAATCCATGATATCTTGATTCTCAACATAATTATTTCTACCATTAGGTAACATGTATAGTCAACATGCATAGAGAAAAATCACCGGCTGTGCAACAAATTATACATGAATTCATATGTCAACATCCATATATTTATGAAGATTTCAGTTTCTAGATAGAAATGGAAGAGGCACGAGATTTTCTTTCTTGAACCTTTTGTTTTGTCAACCGACAGAGATTGAAATATAGGAAGACAAACAAGAAAAGAGGGGTACTTGCTCCAAACCCAATTTGACAAATGGCTCCACACATCTACATAAATTAAAAGCACACAAGATGGCCTCAAGGGATCGATAGGTAATTTTCACGTTAGCATTAGAATAATCCTAATTGCCGGCGTCTAGGACATGATTAAAAAAAGCCTATGGTTTTCACGTGGATTAGGGATGGCCAAGACGATAAAAGATTCAAAGGCAGATATGCTAATCTCAGCACACTAAAATTCTTTTAAGCTTTGAAATCCCATCTTTTCTTTTGGTACTGCAGAAGATGAGGAATATCCACAGCATGGTGCGCGCTTTGGCACCTTCCAGCTGTTCACTTGTCTGCTTTTGCTCCATTTTCATCTTTACATGGTTGTTTTCGTGCACAAGATATCCTTCCTTCGGTCAAAGTTATAGGAGAGGTTCGTAGGTACCATCGAGTGGAAAGGACTAATCATCGTTCAGGAGCCGCTTCGAAAGGTCATAAATAACAAAAGTCATATGTACACCGTTATTTTTTTTATTATGTTTTCCGACTGTGCACGGAAGAGTAATTACATGGACACAATTTAGACACCGAGGCGCATATAATAAAAAATTGGAAAAGAAAAACCGTTTTGGCACTGTCACAATAGAAAAAATTTTAAGCGGAAGAAAAGTAGTTATGAAAATTTGAAGATGAATCTAAATGTTCAAATCAATACCTTTGCAAGATACTAGAGATCTTTGACATAAGTGTGTGCGTGGAAAGTGGTATGAAATTTGGAGAAAATTATAAAAAAAAAAAAGTCTTAAACCTACTGTACGTGTATCGATTTGGTCCTAAATTTTCTAATTGTGCTAATTGAGTACAAAAGCTTTTTATGTTCTGTCAATTCAGTCTATTCAATTAATTTTAACCTAAAAATCAATGATGTGTTGCTGGTGTGGATAGTTTTTTTTTTTTTTTTAAAGAAATTCTGAATTTTTTTCTTTTATTTTCTTCGAAGCTTGGTAAGAGTCACTGGCCAACCCTTGTTAGCCATGGGTTTGTCTAGGCAAAGGCCGCAACCCTTGCTCGCTAATAGTGAGGGCTTTGTAGCTGGCGCCCCGTGGTCGACAATGGTCATCAAACCTAGCTAGACTTGGTAAAAGTAAGAAAGAAAAATTAAATAAAAATCAATTTAAAAAATTGAATAAATTGCCCATGTCAACACGGGTGTCGAACACGTGACACTATAGACATCCATGTCAATGATTTCCAGCTAAAATTTGCCAAACAGATTCAACTGACAAAATGTTAAAAGGTTTATAACTCAATTGGTACAATTGAAGAATTTACCACCAAATTGGCTTAAGTGCAATATATTTAGAATTTTTTTGGTAATTTTCTCATAGAATTCACACCATCATCCTATTAAAAATATTATGAGGTCAACCAATCTCGATGTTTTAAGTGTAAAAAAAAAAGAAAGAAAAGAAATAGATGATATTATTTCAAAACGCATTTTCTCGGGATAAGTATAAAAAAAGCTATAAATCTATTGTATTTTTGCTAATTCAATTATAAACCTTTTAATTTGGTCAATTTATTCCTAAACCTTTTGAAAATTTGTTAATATAGTTCATTCAATTAATTTTGGCTAGAAATTCTTAATGTGGATGACAGAAATCTTATGTGACACCGTTGGCATTAATGTGTACAATTTTCATAGATTTTTTACAAATTTTTTTTTCTTTCTTCATTTTTCCTTTTTACCCTCGTAGTCGTTGGCCTCCTTAATGGCGGATGGCCACAAGCGAGGGCCAGTGAGGGTGGGCCTCTCATGCCGTCAAAGGGTTAGCCTCGCTAGCTTCGAGCAAGGTTCAACAGAGATCGTGCCTTGTCAACCTCTATAGCCTAGATATGGTGAGACCAGCAAGTTCGACACTTGCCAAATACCATTAATAATTGATGATGTACATATCAATAAAACTTTTTTGATAATTTCTCAGATTTTTCGCTGCCCGTATAAGCATAACGCACTCGTGGAAAGTGATAACTGAAGATGCACAAAAGTTAGCCAAAGCTCCTGAAATCTTTGTGACATGTTTTTTAGCATTACGAGTAGTGCCAAACCGACCTTTTGTTTTATGTAAAGTCGAAAACATAGTACCATGCGGATAATGGAGGACTAAGCAGAGATAAAGTCTGACCAGGCAGGGTCGCTTCTTTGTGTGGTCCTCCTTATCTTACGGCTGCAAAGCGGTTCTTTTTCCTGCACCATCAAGGTTCCATCAACCTTTTTCATAAATCGCAACCAAAGAAAGAAGGAAAAAACCAAGAACCAACCCCCATCCAAAAAAAAAAAAAAAGGAAATAAAAATGAGAAAGATGATTGAGCCCTTTTGAAGAAAAGCCTTTGAATCGTCTCATTTGGAAGAAAAAAAAATCTCATTAATATTGCCAGAATTTCTGTCAAAATACTAGGGGTGAGCATAGTTTTGGAACCGAAGAATTGGACTAGTGGGACCCATCCAATTCCAAGTGCTAAGATAATTTATTTCAACGTGTAAGTTTATATTCTAGATAGATAGAACTTAGAACTTGAAATAAGTTTTTCTATATTTTTCCCTTGGTTTATGTTTTCACATGATTCGATAACATTCCACGAATGATGCGTATATATTTTTAAATTACTAGTCTGAGTTTCTATTTTGTGACCGCGACTTTTACTTTGTTAACATTTCATATTCTCAATGTGTCTAAATATAAGCAGTGACCAGAGTGAATTGTATAAGTAAATGGTAATTATTAAACACGACGGTTCATACTAGTAGAACCCTGGTAGAACTGGGATTGATATGTAGATTTGGTTCTAGGTTCCAAGAAGGGGCCAATTCCGAAAAAATCTCCAAACTTTAGGTCAAATCTTAGATTTATCTCAAACTTTTTTTTCTCATAAAAAACCCTAAACTTTATATCTAGTCCCAAATCCGACCCAAATTTTTTTTTTCTTAGAATAAACCCAAACTTTAGGTTTAAACTCAAATCTCCCCCAAACTTTTCTTGTCTCATAAAAAACCCTAAACTTTATATCTAATCCCAAATTTACCCCAAAGTTTTTGTCAAAAAGAAAATCATCAATTTTTACTATAGTTCTAAATTTTCCCGATTAGCCCTCTGTCCAAAAGTCGCAGTTAGTAGCTTTTAATTTTTTATATCCTAGAATGGTTTTATTTTGAAGATAATTTTCCATATTGCCTTGCTGATGTATATTTATTACTTGATGTGGAAATGCCACTTTAAGTTGAGACTATACCACGTGGTAGATTTAAGAATATGTTAAAAACTAATTTTTTTTTGGGGATATAAATGGAGGGTAAAACCCAAAATTAATATATTCGTTAACTATCACATGTAGCAATTTAATAGTAAAATTTAATGAAAACTAATGGAGAGTGATAAAAAAATTAGTTTAAGACATGTCTACTAGTTTGGAATTTTTCGTGATATTAACCCTTATTTTTAGACAAAAAAATTCGGGATAGATTTGAGGCTGGACTTAAAGTTTAGGATTTAGTTCAGGATGGATTTGAGATTGGACCTAGAGTCTAGGTTTTTTCTTTAGATAAAAAATGTTCGGGATAAATTTGGGATTGGACCTAAAGTTTGGATTTTTTTTTTTGAATTGGCCCTTCCACAAAATAAGAAATCTATACCGGTGGGTAGATTTCGAGTTCTAGATGGAATTTTTACGGAACCTAGTAACCGCCCATTCTTTACAAAATTATGCAATTTACTCTTGTGCATACACCCAACTTGGACCTTATCTCTTCTCATGCACGTTCTCGTCCCTTTTTTTCCGCGGGAGGCGGGGCCGAGGGCAATAAAAAGGCCGGCGTCAGCAGCGGATCACCTCGCGGACGTCACGCCTGGCTTTGTAAGCACGGTGCTCTCCATTTCGGTCGTTTGTCTGCACTCGCATGTTTCCTCGATCTTTCTCTCACTCCTCTCTATTTCGGCTTTCGATATATATCCCTTTCCTCTACCTTTCCACTCATTTGCCGCTCTCCTTCTCTGCACTTTCGAGATAACCTCGGAAACTCTCTAGCCAACCTCCCGGAAAGAGCACGGAGAGAGAGAGAGAAAGAGAGAGAGAGAGAGAGAGAGAGGGCAGGAAGAATGGGGACTGATTGGCCGGGGGAGGAGGGTTCGCCATCAGCATCAGCCGTGGTCAAGACGAAAAGGGTGGTGGAGGAGCTGCAGCGAGGAAGGTGCTCGGCAATTCAGCTCCAGCTCCTCCTCCAGAACCCGCCCAGTCGGGACGGCTCTGACGGTTCCCGGTCGTCGTCGGCTGAGGAACTTATGGAGAAGATCTTGAGATCTTTCGCGGAAGGCCTCTCTGTCCTCGGCTCTTGCTGCGAGTCCGCGTCTGCTGGTCATGACCACCAGGTCTCGCCGAGCTCCGGCGAGTCCGGCGACAGCAAGAGGCGGCTCAATCTGAAGGATCGGAGTGGTTGTCACAAGAGGAGGTGCGATCAGGAAAGGTTCGCATCACGCTAATTATGTATATTTTGGCTCACTTCTTGATTAAGTTTCTTGCTCTTCAGATGCTCTTTTTTGTATTTTCCGGGGTTTCTCTTCATCACTAAACTAATTAAGCTGCAAAAAGATGGACTGAGAATCTTGAGAAGTTGGAAATGTTCAATCTTCTTCCCATAGATGCACCATGGATGCACTGATTGATGCTTAAATTTGCTTCTGGTACCTGACCGTACGGTCACTGTGATCAGTGGATTTATCGTTCGTTTCCAGTTCCTGGGATAATACTTTCGGATTATATCCTGCTGCAGCAGACAAATCCACCAATTATGATCTTGGATCTAATGCTTTCAATTTTCCCTTTTTTGTTTTGTGCTTGCAGGAAGGCATCCCAGACATGGATCAAAGTCTCTTCCACTACCCAAGATAATCATGCATGGAGAAAATATGGCCAAAAAATGATCCTCAACGCCAAGCACCCAAGGTCTGTGCCCTTGAAGTATTTTCAAATTCTTAACCCACAAGAAATCACTGTTCTTGAATCTTGGTTGCCTCTTATTTATGACCGAGAAGGGAAAAAAAAGGTGGCCTTTTTCCGTACAGCATAGGGAATTAGCCACTCATTTCAGAAAGCAAACTGAATGATTTTCACTAAATTCTTTTCTTGAATATGTTATACGAATGCAGGAGCTACTTCAGGTGCACGCACAAGTATGACCAAGGCTGCAAAGCAGCCAAGCAGGTCCAAAGAACGGAGGACGATCCTGAGAAGTTCCACATCACATACATTGGAGTCCACACGTGCAGGGACATCGTGAAGACTCCACGAATGCTCATCACAGATCCTGATACCTGTGTTGGCGAATCTTTCCCCATAAAGCAAGAGCTCAGGGAAGAAGCCAGAAGTGACCTGACCAATGACAATGTCTCATCCGCGGACTTGTTTCTCATTACGGCTCTTGGATCATCTGATCAGCCGAATGACCCAGCTTCAGTTTCCTCAGAAAGGATGGGTTTTGATAATGCTAACGGTGAACTTGCCGTCCCCACCATCTACTCTTTTGGGGACGATGCTGATTCTCATGCTCTCGGGATGGATTTTCTGCGCCGTAGCGTTAGCTTTGATGGTGATTTCCCCTTTGATGAAAGTGAATTTTTGGCTAGTGAGGTGAGGGAGCGTAGAAACTAATTCGGGGTATAGAAAAGTCAGACTAGACTGGCGAGTGCCTCTATATTTCCTTTTGTTCCACGGAAATAACAGCTTGCTACTACGAAAAGATTACGTTGTTGATGGGATTAATGATAGCGTGAATGATTTGATGGATTTTTTTATTTGCATTTCTCTTTTGAGCAAGTCCCATTATGGGTTAAAACCGTTTGGCCTCAGAGAAAAGTATGCTTAATTATTTGATCTCTTCATTAGTGGAGCTTTGTTTCCACACCAGTGGGACCAGTGGGACCAGTTGGTACTCCATTCTGTCAAACTATGAGATGTGAAAAGAAAAGTGTGAACAGGAAAAATTGAATATGCTTTGAATTTGGATAAAGTTAGATAGGCCCGGTTGTATCGATTATGGCGAAACTTTTAAAAAGATTATGCTACCTTTTTGAAATTTATGCACGATTTTCTTTTGTTAGAGTGTATAATCGCCGCTTTACAAGTTATAACTATAGATATAACTAAAGATCATGAGCTTTCTAGTTAAATATCTTGAACAAAACGCTTGAAAGGAATACAGTCAACATAATCCTCACTGTAGTTAAACATGAGAATGAGCTGTCCATGAGAATTAAGGTAGTTGATATTCCAAGGGAAACACTCTATGATGACAAATCGCGAAGGAATCTTCCAAGAAGTTGCTAGGTAATTATATCTTGGGGGGAAGGATAAGAATCGGTTTTCTTCCACAAGCAGAAGATGTAAAGGCAAAGTGGGACAGAGCTGTCGCTAAAAGTGAGAATAACAAAGACAAAGCGTACTCAAAGGATTAAAGTTGAAAATTGGTGGAACTGCAAACTAAACAACGAGGAAAATTAGAACATGAAGACAAGGATACCCCCACCTCTCTCTCTCTCTCTCTCTCTCAATCAATCAATCAATCTGTTTCCAACTGTTGTTTTACCATCCATTTTAGCCTTTTTAGTTATGGACCCTGGAGTGTGTGGTTCTCATCATCTTTCGAGCGTTCCCACTTGAGCCCATCATTATGGATGGATAAACAGCGATGAAGACAAACATGGAAGCTGTTTAATGCTCTGAATCGAGCGTAACATGACATGGACGTCTAGAAAACTGGAATACTTTCTCTTACCAGGAGCAACTCTTGATGAAACAGCTTCCGAATGTGGAGCGATCGGGACGATTTCAGTACGTTCTTGATTGTGCCTCTCTAGTTACAAGCCCCGTATGAACAGAAAAAGGGTTCCTCGCCGAACGTCTTCTGCAATAAAATCCATCACCCCTTAACCGAAAAATGCGTACGTCGCAGAAAAATCAGAGGGCCATCGCTCATCACATCATGATTATGATGTTAAGTGATTCTAGAAGGCCCACCTCCCACTGCAAATCAAGAACCCTAAAAATCACGCTCCTGTCGTCCCTCAGACATCGAAGGAACTGATAGTGACCCCCACATGCTGATCTTTTCACAGGACTTCCGTCCGGAGGCGCATGTCGCGAGAAATTTCAAGAAAGCCATGATTGCTACTCTTCTTTGTTGAAAGTTCTCCCGCATCTCCCTTTCTGATCGTGGCCCAGTCAGTACAGACCTCCATGTTGGTTACTTGACCCTTTGCGCCCGGGTTCATGATCACTGCCGACTTTGGTGCCCAAGCAAAGATCTCATCCCATATTCCACGAAACCGCCCAGGCAAACGTCTCGATGAGAGAGGCACGTGTGGATGATTGACAGAGTTCGTGATCTGCCCATTTGATCCGACTCAAATTACATTATCATCGTCAATAACGTGTGAAAGCGGGAGGCATCGTTCACTCTCAATAAGATTCATTCCACATGGATTGGATCTTTCAATCGTGGAAAGATCACCTCCTTTGTTAATCATGATGACAACTTTCGGGAGGCAGCTACTGGAGATCCCCGAGGAAAACACGTTCACATTCGCTTTCTTATGTTTTTTGTTTTAGAATTTTTATTTTTTTTAGAGGGTTCTATTCTATGCTTCGTTCCCATGTTTCGAGAAATGCTTACTTTTCGGGCATCCTGGACTTGGACTTGTTGGGAAGAGACAGCATATATGCTTGAGGAAAAAGGGATGGATGTTCTAGAACCAAAACAAAGGGAAAATATTGTCAAAAAAAGGAGCTGAATTTTCTCTTCTTTGACGACCTCATGTAATTGCATATTCCACTTGTTAGATCTGCTTTTTTTTTTTTTTGGGTCAAAAAGAATTATTTTGGGTGTAGTTTGAGTTGGGGCATTAACTTATATTTCCTGGATTTTTATTTAAGGAAACGTTTACCGATTAATTGATTTCCGAAGGATGATGAAGGTTTTAGTATCTTAAGATTAATCTCTTATCCAAACAGTCTCATAATTCGTGGTTATCGTTAATTTGTGATGAAGTTTATGATAGTTAGTTTCTCGATTTTATTTTTAGTTCTTACATTTGGTCTTGATTCGGAGCATTGCTAACATATAAGTGGTACCTAATTTTGCAGCTTAATATGCTAATTTTGGTCAATAATCTCTAACATAGTTAGTGAATGTAAGGTGTTACTAGTTAGCGGAAATAAAAGTTGATAACTTCATAAAAAAGTTGGTGAATTAAAAAAAAATTAAACGTTGATAAGCAACTCAAGCAAGAGTTAATAACCTATGACTAGACTTGTTAAAAGGGTTGGTCGGATTGAGTGAAAAATTATTTGACTCAAATAAATCAATTTCCATACAATGCAAATTTAGTGATTCATACTTGACTCAACCTATATTCATAAAACATTTCTATATTTAATATAATCTAGGAAAACACATATCCAAATTGAAATGAGAGTAGGGAGTGATTGAGCACAAGATCAAGTAAATGCAAGAGAGAACAAAGAGAGAAGTGGATTGAGTCTAAGTAATGTAAACTTATTTATAACCTATTTATTGAATATAATTAATTCATATAACAACTCACTTCATCATATATGGGATAATAAATGGGTTTATGATTCTTTTTGACCAATCTATCTATGACTAATGGTGTGTTTGGTAAATATTATGTTGATAGGAATTTATGCTCAAAATAAGTTTTGAGCATTTGAAGATGTTTAGTAACTTTACAAAATTTTTATCTCCAGAATACAAGTTGCTAGGTACAATTCTCAATTTTTTTTGTAACTTAGAACAATTTCTTTTTTTTTTAATAACTTTATTTTTAAATAAATTTATTACATTTCCCCTTCTTCTTTTTTTTTTTCCTATTATTGTTCTTCTTGCCGGTTGCTAGCCTCAAGGAGCCTCACCGACCCTTGGTGAGTTTGAGCTCATCCAACCATCGGCAAGACTCACCTTAACCTGGCACTTGGGCTGACAAGGCCGGCAACAAGTTAGAGGAAGAAGAAGAGGAAAGATAAAAGAATAAAAAAAAAAAAAGAACAAAAAAATGAAAGGCTTGATTTTGGAGTTATTCTTGGGAATAAAGAAGTAACTTTTTTTTTTTTTTTTTTTTACTTCTTGATTTTGTTTCAATTCTATTGTTGGGAATAAAAAAGTTATTAAACGGATTTCTACTTTTTTATTTATTTATTTCGGGGGACAAAAAAATAGAATCGGACACTTTCAACATGTTACCAATTATGCCCTAATTCTGCATACAAAAATTGGTAAGTCATTCTAATTTTGGTTGATTTCTGCATACCAAGAGTTGGTAAATTTAAATCGTTGACCATCTATGACTTATAGACGGTAGTTAGTGAAAAAAGTGCCAATTTTGCAATATATGAGGACAAGAAAAAAAAAAGCTGCTGATTTGCTCATGGTGTTGGTAAATTCCCAACATTTTATCTGGAAACAAAATCACCGGTCACTGTGTATCCAACGACTTTATTACACCTATCGACAATAAAAGAAATCCTTACTGGACACGAAATGATAGAATTCCACAACTCGATTTCAATATCTTTATCTCTGAATCAATCTCTTCTACACAGGTACAAAAACATTTAGCCCGGTACCTCTGACAGTCAAAAACCAGTACATGGGCGACAAATCAAGATGCATAATGCGATCACCTTCGGGTACAGTAGAGCGACCGATGTTTTGTTACATTGGGTTCTAAAGAATGTACCCGGAATAATAATTACAACATGGTAATAGCTAGGAAAATGCTAATCATCAATTCACCAATTCATCAATTTAAAGCAATTATTCAAAACTTTCCCCAGAAAAACATAATCTAAACAGCTACTTCTCTTGTCCTCTCGGTGCTCATCAGTCATCAATCTTTTTTATCATCTTCCTCCCTTTTATCTTCCATGGAAGATGGGAAGATGAAGTCCATGCTATTGGTGCTGCTGCTGCCAGAATTAAACATCGCATCCGCCAAATCTGCCACCAGTGGATACTCAGCCTCTTTACCACGTCTACTTCCGCTAGTGGAAGGGCCCGCCTCGCTGCCGCCGCCGCCACTACCGCTGCCTCCGACCGCCATGTTTCTGCTCCCGCTCGCACCGCCCATGCCGAAGTCCACCGGTAGCCATCTGGGTGGCGGGGCTGATACAGATGCTGAAATTGGCTGTGTGGCGGCGATGGGGGCCATATCTAGCGAAGCTGGCGGCGGGGGTGGAATCGATGGTGCGGTTGAGGACATATGGCATGTGTGGTCACCGCGGTACGTGACCTCGAACGTGAACGGGTCGATGTCGAGCCGCTGCACTTGCTTCTTGGCAGGGCAGTGGTACAGCTTCTGATGGGTACACCTATAGTAGCCCCTGCAAGGGAGAAACTTACACGTCAACATCGCTTGGTATACCATCGTATCGAAAGATTGTTCTTTCATAAAGAAAACTCTACAATTCACATGCATTTGTGCATAAGCTTTCACACACCTATCATGAAAAAAGAATTTCCTCAAGTGATTGTCATATAAAGAAATGAGATCCTCTACATTCATAAGGGGTAAATTTACACTTAATTAACGATTATTCTAGTCGAATAATTCTTTATAAGTTAGCAGTATTTGTTAGTAACACTGTTTTAAGTACAATATCTCTCATCATACTATGTGCTGTCCGGTCAAATACTTCGTTCAATTTTAGTGGCACTCTTTCAAGTCATGATGACCGGCAAATTAGTAGACCGTTCAGCACTTCCTCCCTTCGTCGATACTTCTTAATTTGATGATGACTAATCAACTTTAATCGGTAAAATACGGGGTCAAAGTCTTGTTGGACTCGATTTGATTGATCTTTCTAAGTTTGCGAAGATTACGTTAGACCCCACCAGGAAAATATGTGTACAGTATCTCTCAAAGAAAGTGTATTGGGTCTATTATAGGAGATAATCTCTGCTTTATGTCATCTCTACAGCGTGCATTTCCCTTTTCATCACCGCTTCGACAAGAAATCAAACTCAGCCGATCTGAAGAAGGTGCGTAGAAATCGGCTTGGACACAATTTGACCGTTAAACAGAAGGAAGAAGTTGACAAATCCATCGATGTCGGGTTATGATATTACCGGTACTCACCCGCACTACAATTTCCGGAGACAATGAAATAAAAAGACCGGTAAACGGAAGATGGGGCCGAAGACTTTGAATGTGTCAACTCATGTCCGTTCATCTACCCAAACACAATATACATGAGAGCATCGTTTTAATAGATGGCCCTCAAGATATAATATGAGATTCAAATTAGTTTCGCAGATGAATTCTTTTTCTACTCGTAATGTGAACACGGTTTATATGAATTTTAAGGATGTCATTTTCCTCGAAGGTGGTATTATTGACGTGTGATTAGGGCAAGGGGGAGGAGGGTATGGTGGGGTCAACGACATACCTCGGGAATTTTGACCCAAGAATCTCCTTTTGACCATACTTTCGCCAAGTGTAGCCATCCTCTGGCGGGATCTCCGTGTTGCCCATTCTTGGTGCTGGAACCCTAATCGTCTTTTTCTCCGCGTCACTATTCCTGGAAAAAGATTGAAGAAAAAATAAACATTTGCAATACCTAAAAGATTGAAGAAAAAAAATAAACACTGTAATCCCTAAAAGAGGGAAAAGACATGACACTTTCCAGGTATATTCACACAGAGATCCAAGGACCAAGGGCTCGTTTCATCTCGATGGTAACGAAAAGTATAATTAAAAACACGAAGCAAAACTACACGAATTAGATAGCTTATCGTTAAGAGCGAAACCAATGAGTGCGTAACATCCTCGTGCTTGCTGGACAATTTTCAAGAAACTGGGTGGCCTAAGAAAGTCAACGCTGCTGCCGCCAGGATGAAGGGTTTAATTATTGAATATGCAATGAAGGGAACCAAACCAGATGCGGAGCTTAGCGTGGTGGAGTTCTTTACTAAGAAGTAACGTCCCGATGGAGAGCCTTTTCGAAGAACCAACTCAGAAAATTCTTGCTTTCTTTGTCATGCCCCCCCTCTCTTTTCCTTTCTTCGTTCCTATGTTGCTTTCGGTTACCCTTGGATCGTACATAGGGTGAGTCAAAAGTAATTGGGGGCGTTCATCATGTTGGGGAATCGTCGAAAGCCCCCAAGAGGTACCCAACAAGCCACATTGAGGGACAGGGCATCAACCGATAAGCACCGATTGAGCAATGTATGAATTGGGTTTAGGAGATAGTCCAGCTTTCACATGGAAGGGCATAAATGCTTTCATGTGCCAAGCCAAATTGCGTGATCGCTAAGAGATGAAGATGGCATGTTTCAGAGGTTATTGGAAAATGGAGAAATACCGATTGCGACCCAGAAATATCTCGCTCGGTCTATGTGAAAGTTTCGCCTCGTGGTATGGGGTTTTCAAATTGCGTGGTTTGAAAAATTTACCAAAATCTTGGCTTGTTTTTTAATTAAGAGATAAAAAACACAAAGGAAGACGGGATTAAGAGCAGAAGAAAGTACTGTTATAACAATATGGCGGTGAAACCGAGTTGAAATTTCTTTAACTTGTTGTACAAAGCCACAAGTAAATAAGCTATATCTTAAACACACTAAACGAAGATAAAAGCTTGATTATAATCAACCCATGGATAATCTCACCACTTTACTTACGATGACTCCGGTTTTAAAGTTAGGCAATTGCAAACAGATAAATAGACTGATGAACAAAACTATCTAGCCTGACGCCGGAATTAAACGTCTTTTACTTTCTTCTCTTACACTAAAGGAACTAAGTAATCCACTCTATCCATTAGGAAGACCATAATGCAGATCAATAAATATTATATAATCTAAACTACACAATTGTATATGACTCTGTCCAATGTACATTGATTTCATCAAAGTCAGAACCTAAGAGATTTTCGTACCTTCTTCTTGTTCTTTCTGAAGACGAGGAAGCAGATCTTCGACGATCTGATGACACATCCGCTGCCTGCATCTCTTCCCCTCCACCACCAGGTCTCACAAAAGGACCCTCCGCCATCGGCACCGCACCCACGGCTTCCATTGGCCCCGCTGTGTCGCCTGTTCTTGCTCCACTCATCCCGGGCCAATACTGTGTTTGCTGGAGAATGCTCTGTGCATAGCCTGATGACTTCAGCCACCCCTCGAAACTACTGCTGCCACTACCGGCTTGAACCTCCGACCGACGCATCTCTTGCATCTCGCGGTAGCTGCCTGAGCCAGCGTCTAGAGGATTGTGCCTGAGCCGTTCTTGAATGACGCTGAAGGCCTGGATGATCTGTTCACAGGAGACGGCAAGAAGGTTTGGTTGGTTGGCCCAGTTGGGGAGGTTGTGCTCAAGGTCTCTGGCCAACCTGCAACCTCGAAGGATTAAATTTATGGTGTCGTCCATCTTTTCCGGAGGTGTTTTGAAAATTTTTTCCTTCTGTTGTGTTTGTGTATGATGGGTCGTTGGCCGTCAGAAATTTTGGAAGATGAATAAGCCAACTTAGGACATGATATGATATATTTAAATGGGAGAAGGTAAATGCTGCTTTTTGTAGTCTCTCTCTCTCTCTCCCCCTCCGTCCCTCTTTCTTTCTTTCTTTCTGATTTGGTGCTTTGTTAAGGGTTTGGAGGGGTGAAAGTTTGTGGAAACTTTTATCCTTGCAATTCAAAGTATTCGCGTGCTCTTGAACACGGTACGAGGAAGGAGGACCGCGGACTTGGTCGTGGTCTTGGCTTCTTGGAAATTCAAAGGTTTTATATGTGGCAGTGCTGTATATCGATAGTTTCTTTGTCTAGAGGAAGACTTTGCCCTTTGAATCAACGGCTTGGACCTTGAAGAATGTTCTACGTGTTTGAACTAGGTAGACCGTTAATGGCGAAAATGTTACTCCTTCTAGGGTTCTTTAAAGTATTGAAGGAAGATGAGTTGGGGTGCTCCAACTCGGTGGACTCGTTTTTTCTTTTCCAATCGTCGGACCACCTTCTTGGACTCGATCAAACAGGGTACATCAGGAAAATGAAAACCCTAATTCAAGGAAGGTCATCACATAGAGGAAGGCAGTTATTTCCATGAAAGAACACCCTAGCTGAGTTGGCATTTGCAAGGGAGTAAATAAATAAATAATTAATCGAGAAAAAAGGTGATTGGCCATTGGGGAGGGCAATCCTTGTCTTTATGCATGAAAATATGTAATATATGTCAAGTTAAATAAAAAGCAAATAGGAATCTTAATTTGGAGAATACAAGAGTTTGTGGATACATTCATCCATGTTAAAATGGAGAAGTCAAAACAACCAAGGGTTGCATATTTGGCTAGTTTGAAAAAAATTAGAGAAAAACCATGCTTAAAGGCAAAAAGCTCTCAAAAGAGAATTGGAAAATAAATTCCTCCTAATGAAGTTACTTAATTACCTAGCATAAGCTTGTAGAATACAATAGTGTTTATCATGTTTAGATTTGTATTTCTTTGACCACCAAGGTGGTTTGTCTAGTGGTGAAAGGGTCACTTGTCTTCCACACATTCATGGGTTCAACTCACGTCGTGAACGAATCTTTGAATGACTCTTATTGTGCTGTCCGATTGCGACATACTTTGTATAGAGAGATTATGGGCTATGGGCTTGCCAACTTTGAACTTTTGAGTTGGGGCTAGACATGTGTAGGCACTTGATGATATGATCCAGCCATGGCTAAAAGAATAAGAGGGTAACAAGTAAAGAATTATACTTTTCATTCTTTGTTGAGATTGAAATCCAGTCACGTAAAAAGATTCTGATATAATGCGCACAAGCAAGATAGTGTGGACCCTTGATAATATGACCCAGTCACAATTCAAGCTGAAAGAATTAGAGGGCAACAAGCAAAGAGTTATGTTTTCATTTATTAGTTGATGTCAAAATCAATTTCTTCAAAAAAATGGGCTTGTTGTAATGCACCTAGGCCAAGTCAAGAAAAGGACTCCCACACTTTTCTTTCATGTTTTCATAGCTAGTTTGTTCTTTTCAATTTAAGTCAAGCTCCATATCTCTTATCTCTTCTTAATTTGGGATAAAAAGAGAGTACATGGTCTACTGTTGGGCCTATTTGATCATTTTTTAGAAAACTTTGATTTGAGATCAATTGAGCTCAATCCATAAGCTATATATGATTTTTTAAATCAATACCACAAAAAATCATAAACTGATACACTTATATAAATTTTGCCATCATAGAAGTAAAGTATTTTATTAATTTGTACTTGTAATAATAAAACTTGACACATCGTCATGCCGCATTAACATTTAATACTTGTATTACGGTTCTTATAAAGAGATGTTGGCACTAAATTTCGCATCTTTTATTTAACAATAAATTAGTTGACTTATAGAATAAAGATGTTAGTTTATCAAACAAAATGTGTAAATTGTATTGTGTCCGGTAATGTTAAGATTTGCCTTTGCTTTTTTTTTTTTTTTTTTTAATTTGCTTTGTGTCTTACCTATATTGCAAGCACTAAGAGGTGGTTTTTTAAAATGATATATATGTTTTGATTAGTTATTATAACTTCGACAATTCGAAGGATATTTGTATTAATGTGTAATTTATATGATTATGGGCATTTTTGTAATTATGTTTTATCTGTACCCTTACTTTAATTAGTTACTCCTGTAAATACATAATATACAATCTTGATTGGGGTTTAGCCACTATATGCTTTATCTTTATTTTCTCTCTAATTCTACACATCGGCATGGGCGTAATACGGCGCAAGTGCCATAACTTAGCATCGAGGGACACTTAAGTGCCATAACTTTAAAATGGTACACTTGAGTGCCAATTTTGAAGTTAAATGGGACACTTTAAGTACCACTCCAGCGAAGATCCGGCCAAATGGCTTACGTGGCGACTTTCCGGCGAGTTTGGTTCAAAATGGCGTCGTTTTGCATGCGACGTGGCGGAGAAAATGCAAAAACGATGCCGTTTTGTGTCTACGTGTAAATAATAATATATAAATTAATTAAATTAGATTTAAAATATTCAATAAATTTTAAAAAAAATAAGAAAAATTTAAAAATTCTAAAAAATTAAGAAAAATTTAAAAAATTTAAAAATTTTAAAAAATTAAGAAAAATTAAAAATTAAAAAAAAGGGGGAGGAGAGGTCGAACGGGCGGCTCCTCGTCGCCGCGCCCTCCCCGCCGTCGCGAGAAGGGCCGGCCCCCGGCCAAGACCCTCGCCCCAAATGCGGGCGAGGGCTCGCGAGCCCTCACCGTCGGTCGGCCGGCCTCGCCGGCCCCTGGCCAGGGCCCAGCGACCTCGGCTAACCCTCCCCACTCCATCGTCGGCCCTTCCCGGCGGTGGTGGGGAGGCGGCGAGGGCCTGCGAGCCCTTGCCGGATCTGGGCGAGGGCCGCGACCCTTGCCCTAGATCTAGGCGCGGGCCGCGACCCTTGCCCAGATTTGGCGAGGGGTCGCAGGCCCTCGCTGCCGCCGGGAAGGGCCGGCGACGGAGTGGGGAGGGTTGGCTGGGGTCGCCGGGCCCGCAAGCCCTCGCCTAGATCTGAGGCGAGGGTCGTGGCGCTCGTAGCCCTCACCGTCGGTCGGCCGGGGGCCGGTGACCCCAGCCGACCCTCCCCCCTCCATCGTCGGCCCTTCCCGGCGACGGTGGGGAGGCGGCAGCGGCGAGGGAGCCGCCACGTTCAACCTCCCACCCCCCTTTTTTTTTAATAATTTTTTTTAATTTTTTAATTTTTAAAATTTTTCTTAATTTTTCTTAATTTTTTAAAGTTTTAAAATTTTTCTTCTTTTTAATTTTTTTGAATATTTTAAATCTAATTTAATTAATTTATATATTATTATTTACACGTAAACACGAAACGGCGTCATTTTTTATTTTTTCTCCGCCGCGTCGGCGTGCAAAATGACGCTGTTTTGGACCAAGCTCGCCGGAAAGTCGCCACGTAAGCCATTTGGCCGGATCTTCGCTGGAGTGGCACTTAAGTGTCCCATTTTACCCCAATATTGGCATTTAAGTGTACCATTTTAAAGTTATGGCACTTAAGTGTCCCTCCGTGCCAAGTTATGGTACTCTAGGTGTCCCAACCTCAAAACGTATCAAAGCGGGAAACCCATCAAATTCTTTAACATCTCCACCTGAAATCAACACTTTTTTGTGCCAACTACTATTTATTAATGTCCAATACATTTCTATTTTTTCTTTCTTTTCTACCATCTTTTTACTTATTATTTTCTCTATCTATTAATCCCAATTTCTCGTCAGCTCCCTATAGCACTTTGCCCACTTTCACCTCTTCTTCCCTCTTCTATATTGCTCCAATCTCCGTTGCTGCTCAAATTACGGTTGTGCAATCAACCTCGCCATCTCTTGTTCTTCCCAACATCTCAAATCTTATCTCCATTAAACTTGATGTAAACAATTATCTCCTATGGAAATCTCAGTTTGAACATGTTTTGATCTACAACAATTTGTTGGGTTATGTGGATAGATCTTTTCCATGTTTGTCGTAGCTTATTAATGATCATAATGGCATTGTAATAGTCAATACCTCCTATCCCACCTTGATAAAGATAGATCAATGCGTTTGTAGTTTGATCAATTCGACCTCAGAGTTGTGATTTTCCATGAAGTTCACGGCCTCCAAACATTTTGAGAGACTTGACTTGCTCTAGGACAACGCTTTATTGATCGCTAAGTGGCCAAGGAAGACTAAAACTTGATTTTTAGAACGCTATTAAAGAAAATGATCATTCAATGTCTGATTATTTCGAACATCTGAAGTCAATTATGGACTCTCACTACAATCAATTGCTTTGTCTCTGATAAGGACTTGGTGATTCAAGCCATCAATGGGCTCCTAGCCGTGTACAATTCTTATGTCACCATGGACAGGAATGGCCCTACAGTTCTATCATTTGGTGATATGCGTTCACACCTTCTCGTTCAAGAAGAATGATTTCTTCGAAAATTGAATGCATAATCTTCATATGATATTCATCATGCTTTGATCAGTCATGCCTCTTTACCTAGTCCATCGTTTTAAGGATTTCGAGGTGGACGTAACTCTAGAGGCCGTAACTTTGGTCAAGGATAAGGTGGATGGTTCTCGTGTGATCAACTGAGTTCATAATTCTAGAGGCCGTAACTTTTGATGATGGATTTAGTTCCTAATCATTATTAGCCCCCTTATGTCTCCTCCACCTCCTCCAGTTGGCCTCCTGGTGGCTTGAAGCCCTATGTTCCCCCATTCACATAGGGAGATATTCTTGGATCTAGATCTTGTCTTACATATCAAATTTGTAATGTAGTTGGGTATATCACACTATAATGTCAACAACAATTCAACCATGTTTTCATCGCCACTCATCTGTTAGACTCCTCAGTTCTCTTGGTTGGCGAGATCTCATTCAACTTGGTATGTTGACACTAGAGCGTTGGCATACATGACTAGTGATAGTAATGAAATCCTAGACCTTTTTATGATTTGACAAAAGTCTAGTTGATAAAGCCTTTTTATGTATTGGTTCTCAATCTTTACTATTATTAAGGGTGAGTAGCGGTCTAGGGTTGATCCTAGATCGACCCTGGACCGGCCCAACCCTGCCGGTCTTGGTCCGGTTCCTAAGGGGACTAGGTCGGTCCTTGGTCCTGGAATTCCAGGACCAACACTGTGCGGGTTGGTCCTCAGTCCTAAGAGTTTTGGGTCAGTCTAACCCTAGACCAACCCGTATATTATATATAATTCTTTTATATATTCAAACCTAAGTAAAATGTCTGTTATATTATATTATATTGACATGTTCTATCAATAGCGCTAATAGTAATTTCAATTTAAAACTTTTGTTGAGTATTAATTATGTGTCGTTCGTTTTGTTTTCAGGTGTTTAGAAGTTCAAGTAAATTAACAAGATGTGAAGTTATATATTCATGGTTTATATTAAGTATTTTGAACTTTTTATGGTTTAATTGTATTTTACTAATGAATTTCACCCGCACTTTGCTTTTCAATTTGTGTCAAATGGTAGAAGTTTTTGAAGAGTAGAGTAGTACTGTAGTTGCTACGGTGATTTGCTAGTCAAGTGGTGTGAAGCTCATTTTTTGGTTGAATGGACTCTACATGATCAAATGCTAGTCAAGTGATGTGAAATTCATGTTTTGGTTGAGTGGACTCCACATAATCAAATGCAGGAAAACGCTTTTGCATATGATGTTATGAATATTAAAGATATATGATTACAAGAACTTTCCATCTTGTTCCATATCTCAATGAGCGGTTAAGCGGTATGAAATTTCTATTATTGTGTCATCCTAAATTTGCTAAATATGTATTGGTATTTATAGTTTAGTTGCATAATGCTGCATTATCGATGGATGTGTAATTTAAATTTGTGGGTTTGCTTTTTTAGGGAGTATAAAAATTAAGATGAAAAAAATTATTGATCGGTCCCGGGTTGACCCTGGAATCAGATCGAACCCATTGGGTCGGTCTGGTCCTTAATCTCAAGTTCAATAGGGTCAGTCCTCGGTCCTAAAAATTGAGGATCAATACTGTATAGGTTGGTCCTAGGGTTAGGAGGTGGCCCGGACCAACCCGGACCATGCTCACCCCTAACTATTATCTCTCATCTATCATGTTCCTAATCTTCCTTGCAATCTCCTCTTAGTTGCTCAATTTCGTTGTAAAATTTTTTGTGCCATTAATTTTAATGGTTCATCATTTTCTCTTTGAATGACCAACAAATTGAAAAGTTTTCTTCCAAGTTGATTCTTTTGATGGTTTTATTCGATTTCCAACTCAATGGTGACATCTCACTTGTATCCTATTGGGGATAAAAAACACTACAAGTGCCATAACTTGGCACAAAGGGACACTTAAGTGCCATAACTTTTGAAAGGTACACTTAAGTGCCATAATTGAAAAAAAGTGGGACACCTGAGTACTATCTTTGGCGAAGTCGGCCGGAAATCATATGTGGCAATTAAATATTAATGTTTTTTGTTGAGGTGGCTCACTGGAGAGCTGGTCAGCTTTAATTCACCCCAAACAATGTCGTTTCGGGTGTTGGCCAAAATAGAGCCCTTAAATAAGCCAAAACGACGTCGTTTTGGCATAATTTGAATTTTAATATAATATAAAAATTAACTAAATTAAATTTAAAACAAAATATTAATAAAATTTATATTCTATTATTATTGTTTAAAAAAAAAAAGGAGGAGGAAGGCGGCCGGCGGCCGAGGGCGAGCCCTCATCGTTGCCGCCTTCTCGCCGTCACCGAAAGGTGGGGGAGGGTCATTCGGGGTTGAGGGCCGGCGGCCCTGCCGACTAACGTCGAGGGCACACAAGCCCTCGTCGCTGGTCTGTTGGATCGGCTGGCTTGACGACCCTAGCCCTCGCCGTTAGTTGCCTCCCTCTTCCTACTTCCCCCTTCTCCTTTTTCCTTCCTCCTCCTTCCCCCCCCGTGGCCGAATTTGGGCGAGGGCTCACGAGCCCTCGCCACCGGTCGGCCGGGGTCGCTAGCCCCCGGGCCGGGGCTCGCCAACCCCCGACTTACCCTCCCCCTCCGTCGCCAGCCCTTCCTGGCGACGGTGGGGAGGCAGCGGCGGTGGCGGTCCCTCGCCCGCCCTCCCCCCTCCCCCTTTTTTTTTTAAAAAAAAAATATTAAAATTATTATTATTTTTAAAATTTTAATTAAATTTATATTATTTTTTAATATGTTAACCCAAAACAACGTTGTTTTTGTATTATTTGGCCACGTTAACGTGTAAAATGACATCGTTTTGCACTCGCTTTGCTGAAAAAATGCCATGTATGCAATTTGGCCAAATTTTGGTCGGATTGACACTCAAGTGATCCACTTTGCTTCGATTTTGGTACTTAAGTGTACATTTTGAAAGTTATGACATTTAAGTGTCACTTTTTGCCAAGTTATGGCACTCTAGGGGTCCGCACCTCTATCCTATCGTGGCTTCCTGTGCTTCACTCACTCACCGGTAAGCTCATCTTGGCCATTCAAATAAACAAGTTTTGAGTTGTGTTTGCAATTATAGCTCTAAGTGGCTACCTTGCGAGCCTCGTCTTGTAGGCAAATCTCATTGAATGCTTTTTGAGCTTGTTAGTCATCATGCATCTTTTCCTTTAGTTGTGATTTATTATGATGTATGGACAAGTTTGATTTAATCTAATTATGACTTCATTCGTTTCACGGAAAATGACTTCCAGAAGAATATTTTTTGAATTTTCAACATTCGTTTCATAGAAAATGAATTGCTTAGGGAAAACGTTTTCCATAGAGGTAAAAAAAAGTCTTCTAAGCTAGGGGAAAATATTTTCCACTTTTTTAAATATATTTTTAAATTTAAGTTATTATTTTTTTTTTCTTTTTCTTTGTCTTTTCTTTGTTTTCCCTTTTCTTCTTTCTTGGTTGGTCGTCGGCCACGGCGACAGTTGGTACCGGCCACAAGCAAGTGTCAAGCTCGAGGCCCGCTGACTAGTGAGGTTTGAGGCCGGTGAACTTGGAGCTTGCCGATTTGGTAAGGCTTGAGTCTAGTGAGCGGTAGATTGGTGAGTGCAAGCTTGTGGTGAGGCTCACGCTCAAGGCTCGTGCTTACTAATTTGGCGAGCCTTGAGCTCGTCGGCCTCAAGCCTCACTAGATTGGTGAGCTTTACACACATTTGCTGATCTAGTGAGTGGCGAGCCCAAGCTTGCCGGAGGTGGGAAAACCTCATGCTCGTTAGTGAGCTCGAGGCTTGCCTATGGCCGGTTGCTGGTCGTCGTCAGCTATTGCCATGGCTAGCGATTGGCCAAGAAGAAGGAAACAAAGAAAAAGAAAAAGAAAAAATAATTTGATAATCGATTTTAAAAATAAAATAAATGAAAGAGAGTGTATGAATGAAAATATTTTTCTTATAGAATAGCGGAAAATATTTTCCACTTCATTTTCAAGTTCCGTGTGAACACAAAAAAATAATTACATTTTTTTTGTAAAATGGCTTCTTGAAAAATATTTTCTAGGAATGCTACATTTTTCACGAAACGAATGAATCATAAAATTTCAAATATTTTGTGTCATTATTGTTGACTACTCTCGGTTCACTTGGGTCTTTCTCATGGAAAAAAAATCTGAAGTGCTTACACACTTTCATCACTTCTGTTTTTTATTGAAGATTTGTGCCATGCTAAAATCAAATTTTTGCAAACTAATGTGGGAGGTGAGTATATCAGTAAAGCGTTCCAAACACACTTACCTAAAAATGGTAATATTCAACGTTTTCTTGTCCAGACATCCCATCTCAAATTGGTTTCTCACAATGCAAAATTAACGATTTAATCAATATGCTTCGAATCTTATTAATCCATGCTCATATGCCTCCTTCATATTAGGTTGATGCTTCTCTCACCGTTGTTTACACTATTAATTGGCTTTCTACTTATGTTATATCTAATATTTTTCATTTCCACTGTCTATTTAGGTTCAAGTTTGATTACTCGTTCTTTCAAGTTTTTTAGTGTGCATATTATCATTTTCTTTGGTATCATGTCTCTCATAAGCTAGCACCTCATTCTTTGTATTTCTTGGGCACACGTCAAATCATAAAAGTCATCCTTGCCTTGATCAGTCAAGTGATTATGTTTTTATCAATTGTCATGTTCATTTTGATGAGGAGAGTTTTCCCTTTCCATTAAAACCTTCAATTTTTAGTCTTATAACCCATTGTTCCATATCAATTCCTTTGCTTTTTGTTTCTTCCAATCAATCTATTCTTCCTTCTACCTCCTGTGATCCTGGACCTCCTCATCTATCTCTTTATTCTTCTCTAGCCCAATCTCCTAATATGCCTCTCTCCTCCTCTCAACCTACTCAACCCGTTTCTAATTCCTTTTTACTTCCATTATCTTTCCCTTCGAGCCTGCTCACTATGTCTCAACTTGGCTCCTCTCTTGACCAGATCACTCCTACAATAGACTCGCAACTCCCCTCTACATCGTTATCTAGTATGCTTCGTGTGTTATTGAGATTTAATCTCCCAGTTTTTACACCTACTTTGGATTGAGATTGGATTAAGAGGGGTATTGATGTGTAATTTATATGTATTATAGGGTATTCTGTAATTATGTTTATATTTGTACCCTTTATTGTAATTACTCCCTCCTATAAGTATATATCATATAACCTTTATTGGGATTGAGCTACCATGAACACTATGTAGTTATTTTCTCTTTTAACTCTAAACATCAACAATTTGAAGGTAATAATTGAAACGTAGTACAAAATTTCATTATTTTATTAATTATTTGTAAAATATGGGCCAGACTTTGAAAAATTGTTAAAAGTGTAACCATTTTTAGCCAAAATCTAGATGGCGGACGAGTGTTGTGCAATCGGCCTAGTTCTACCTAGGAATTGGACTGAGTTGACTTTAGAAATAGGTTTTGGTTTCCAGTTCAATAATTTGGAGCTGGTATCGATATAGTGCGCGTAAGTTCCACCCGGATTAGAGCCTAGTTGGAAAAATATGATATATCTTTCTTAAATAAACTTAGCTTCTCTATTACTTTATATTCCTCTCTTTATATGTGCTAATTTAATTGATTTAATTGTTTGACGAATTTGCCCTTGTAAAATGTGCTAATTACATGAAAAAGGCATGACCGGAGCTCCGATTGATAAACAGCCTGAGCCAACTCCAAGGAAACACTGCTACATTCAGCTTGAAACTCCAAGACTCGACGACATGGAATGCAAAATAACTGATAAGTCGGGATGCGGTTTAAAGGAAGGGCAAAAATCTTAAGGGGGATGTAATCCACCGTAAGTTTTATGAAAAAATTATTCAAAAAGTTATAGATATATTGCACTTTAGTTAATTTACTTCTAAAATTTTCAATTGCGTCAATTGAATCTTAAGTTCTTTTTCACATTTTGTGAATTAAGTCCATTCAACTAATTTTGATCGAATAATATTGATATGGTGGTCCAATTAGTGTTAATCATCCTAAATGACATACTGGTGCCGATGTTGATAGCTTTTATATTTTTTATATTTGTTTCTTTCCTTTTTGTTAGTGGCCGAGGCCAGTCTTAGGAAGTGGTTAGCCATCGTCGATAGTCGTGATTAGACGAGAATTGCCCTCACTCTACTTGGGCGAGGTTGCAAGTGAGTGATGGCCTTTGCTAGGCTAGTGTCACCCACGCCAGCCATCGGCGACCCTTGCCCAAAGTCACTAAGGGCCGTGACGCCCTTTCCCAATGTTGGGTGAGGGTCATCGGCCCTAGCTTATGGCTAATGACCCTCATCCACACTCAATAAAAAGAAAAGTAATAGAAAAAGAAAAGAAAAGAGAAGATGTCGCATATGATGGCTAATCGCCATATTTACGTAAGTAATTTCTGATTAAGATTAATCAAATGGATTTATTTGATAAAATGTTAAAATATTGATAACTCAATTAACACAATTTGTTCGATAAACAGAAAAAAATCGACACGATTTCAAAGTTAGAGAACTGAATCGGACAATTTGCTCCCAGTTAAAACTGATAATTCGAAGAACAGGCGATCCGATCCGATCCGATTCGATTGGGGGGGAAGTCAGAAACTCCGATGGGACTGAGAAGCACCGGATCGCGTTAATCAAATTTCCCAGTTTCTATTTGCCTCCCCCGATTCCATCATTCCTCTCTCCTCCTCCTCCGTCTTCTCCTTCTCTCTCCTCGCCGCTCGCGGATCGCGCCACCTCGCTCGCAGATCTCTCCCTCCCTCTGTCCCCGACTGCGGCACACGCTGAATTATACCAGTAGGCAGCAGCTCGGAATCGGGAGGAGGATACAGAGAGAGAGAGAGAGAGAGAGAGAGAGAGAGAATGTTGAAGTTCTTGAAAGGAGTCGTGGGTGGATCGGGCACCGGGGTCAAGGATCTCCCGTACAACATCGGCGAGCCCTATTCCTCCGCTTGGGGCTCCTGGCTTCACTGCCGCGGCACCTCCAAGGTATCCGTCCTTCTTCGCGTCGAGTTGTGATTGGTGGAGCTGATGCCGCGTGCTTGGGCGGTTGCGATTGCCGATGCGATTTGCGCCGGGGGGGGGAGGGGGAGCGGTGGGGTGGGACGCGATCTGTGCGGAGTGAGATTGTTGCGCCAGTGCTCGTTCGCTTGCGAGTGATAGGTGTATGTTTTGGAGAGGCTCTGATGAATGCGGTCGCGTATAGTTGGTTTTTTATTTTTTTTTTTTTGCTGTGGGAAGTCTGGCTTGATTCGAGTGAACGGCGTGGAGTGAAAACTGGCCGGTGAATTTGATCAGGGGGTGCTCACTTTGAAGGCCAGAGATGCTAGGGGTTTCGCTCTGGAAAGTATAATTTGTTGTGAAATCAATGTCAATGAGTGGAGAGAGTAGGTTGTTTGGCTATATAGTTTGAAGTACTTGTCCTCTCTTATGAGCACTGCGGAGATGTTCTTTTGCATCAATATATGAGTAAAGCTGCGATTGTTTGATTCCTTTGGCATTCGTTTTTTTTTTTTTGGCCATACCAATGCTCTCCTTTAGTTTTGTGGAACATGATGCTAGTGCTTGTTGATGCATCCCTTGATCTAGGGATGTTTTTCCCACTTTTGGAAGAATAAACGGACTATTTTCCTTCTGGTAATTGTTTTTCCTTATGAACTGCTTTTGGCTTATCCAGGATGATGGATCTCCAGTTTCTATATTCTCCCTTTCGGGGAACAATCCCCAGGATGGACATCTTGCTGCCGGTCGAAATGGTGTTAAACGTCTTCGAACAGTAAGCTGTTTGTTATCTTTTAACTGGATGTATACTCTGACAAGAAAAAAAAATATTTATACCAAGAAGTCATATAGGAATTAAAGTTTCTGAGTAAATCTGTAGTGCTCGATAATGCATGATTAGAGTTTGAGGTTTAGTTGCACCAAGCTTCTTTCGGAAGCTGTATTGTCACCTTCATAGTATGCAGAGAGAAGTTTGATGGTCAGTATCTGTGCTATCTGTTTCAGAAAGACATCTGGATTGTATTTATCAAAGGATTGCGTTTTTACAGGTGAGGCATCCGAATATACTATCATTTCTTCATAGTACTGAAGCTGAAGTTTCTGATGGTGCCACCATGAAGGTTACCATTTATATAGTCACAGAGCCTGTGATGCCTTTGTCTGAAAAGATAAAGGAATTGGGTTTAGAAGGTACTCAGAGGTATGGTATTCTTACTTTGCTCTGATATTCGTGTTTGAGCGATATGTGTGCACTGGTAGCCCTTTTTATTGCGCTGCATTATCTTTTAGCCTATACCAATACTGGAATAGTGATGCTTAAGTTACTGCAATTGAAGTTTCAAACTCCATGACATACCACTGCACATATGACAACTCTTTTTGCCTATTGAAATTTTAAATTTCCTGGGTGTTTGTTGGTTTTTTAATTTACTCTGCTTCTTTCATTTGTACTTTGATCATATTTACTGTCTTGTCTACAATCTGCTTGCAACTATGGAGCATAAAACCGAAAGTATTTACAATCTTCTGCTAGGTTTTAGGTATATTGTTCGATAACTTTCTCTTCCAATGCCAGGGATGAGTACTACGCATGGGGATTAAATCAAATTGCTAAAGCAGTGAGCTTCCTCAATAATGATTGTAAACTTGTGAGTATCAAACCTCAATTTTTTCCTTGTGAGTGATGAAGGAACCACTATTTACTGGTTTGAAGAGGGGAAATGCTGCTGTTACGGCAATATCTGAAAATGGTGTGGTGTCACTATTAGAATCGTCAATCTTTCCTCTTGTCCTATGATTCAGCTGCTGACATAGCGACTAGGCTAAATATCACTTTACGAGATTTGGTTTCCATTTTGAGCATGATTGATTTTTTAATATAGCTAAATTAAAAGGTAAATATTGTCCTAAGTTTGCAGAAGTTAACACAGAAACAAAAGCCATAAAACGGAAAAAGAAGCTAAAATTATTAGAAGAAATTCCAGTTCAACACAATTCTGAATATTAGATCCTTCCTACTCGATTTTGGTGAGGCTGCTCAGCTTAAAGATTTTCTCATTCCTTCACGCTTATATGGTTTTAAGATTGTCAAATTTCTCCATATCGTGGTAAATGGATGTGGATGTTCTTGTCTATACAAATTCTCCTTTGGAGAGAAGGGTTATCATGGGAAAGTCTTTTGCTGGATCTTAAGGAAGGACCACACAGAAAAAAGGAAATCTTTAGGCTTCAGTCTCTAAGTTGCTGCTGATTGTTAACGAAAGTCACATGGATGCTATGAAGAATTGTCTGTCGTATATTTTCAAATTTTAGTTTGAATGACACCCAATTTAGTAGTTAGAGACTCAGTCTCATCTACATCAGAGTGTATAAGGGAGGCACCTCCCTGATCTGATTAAAATGGAAGTTTAACTTCATTTGCTGTCCCTTCTATCACCTCATGATAATTTTTCTCCGTTCTGTAGAGGTTAATTTTGGCAAGTGCAGGTTCATGCTAATGTATGTGTGGCAAGTGTTGTTGTCACTCAGACTTTGGACTGGAAGCTGCATGCATTTGATGTTCTATCTGAGTTTGATGGGAACAATCCTTCTGCATCTGGACCTATGCTGGTAAGTATCTACTTGATAATTTGTTTTCCTTTAACTTTGGAGGTGATGTACAGACCTTTTGGCTTACAGGCTCTAAAATGAAACCATGGTTTTCGTTGCCAAGATTAGATAAGTGCTTGTGCATTTGTCCATCTCGATTTGGATATGTGATCTGTCATTAACAAAATCTCCTTATTTAACAGCCCTCCCCATAAAAGAAAAAGAATTGCTGATTGAGAATTTTATTCAAGCAAACCTGTTCTTTCATTGTTCAATGACTTGTTTCCTGCTGAGTGACCCTTACTTTTTTTATATTTTAAAATTAAGGTGGACTTGCATGATTTTCAAATGTGCTATAATATCCATTATTAAATATCCTTACTTGTTGCTTGATTTAGCCATTTTAACTCAATGGGCTAGCGGTTTACAGAAATTGGTGCAGCATAATCATGTCTTGCTCCAGAATTTATCTATATTCACAAGTACATGATACAGATGATGCTTCACCATTTTGAGCGATTCATATATTTATCATCATGGCTTACATAGCTGGACTTGTTATTCACAAGTCAACTTTGCAAAAAATTTTATATTATCTTTGTCTTGGATGAATGCTTGTGATGGAGGGCTTTTAGGAGACATCTTTATTAGCATGCTTCTCGCGTCATTTGTATCTTGCTATTCGAATGTAATTTGGTAGTTTATACACTCTACTGATGTTGTTCTTTTGTTCATACAATTAACTCTAAATTGTTCTGGTCCTCCTTTAATGAATAGCATCAGAGAGCAAAAGTTTAATAAATTCCATAGGGTGTGTTGTTATATGAAAATATTTGTTCTATAGTGGCAATGGATGGACTATGATTAACCATCAGTAATTTTGCCTTCTCTCATGGTATGATAAATTATCAAAGTTGCAGCTTTGTTAATCTTATAATCTGTTTGTTCAGCAATATGAATGGCTCGTTGGAACACAGTACAAACCAATGGAGTTGGTAAAGTCTGACTGGGCTGCCATCAGAAAATCTCCACCATGGGCCATTGATTCATGGGGATTAGGTAAGTTCCTCGACAACCCAATGAACCTTCCCCTCCTCCTCTCTCTCTCTCTCAAATTATTCTCAGAAATAAAAAGAATGAAAAAGAAGAAAGGGGTTGATATCTGAGAATGACCTCTCAATGCCATCATGTCCTTGCACTTCCAAAGGTGTTTTATATGTATGGTCTGTATTCTCTTGCACACTTCATGCATAAAACGTGAGTTGTGATTACATGCTGTGGAGATTCAGCACTTTATCAAAGATGACAAACATATGCTCATGCAAGATTCTTTTGTTTTGAGTTTCTGCTAGTCGATTCAGCTGCCTTTTATTGCTTTCTCACTAGATGCTTTGTTCTTTTCCCCCTTTTCAGTGTATTTTTGTATCAGGACTCTAGAATTTCATTCCATTTTGTTTGTTTTTATCGGTAGGCTGTCTCATATATGAACTTTTCTCTGGCATGAAGTTGAGCAGAACAGAGGAGTTGCGCAACACTGCTTCTATTCCAAAGGTAGATACAGTGTTTGATAAGGGTTGCTATCTGGACATGTTTACTGGATGAATGATTTATATTAATTCCATTGCATCAGAGATTTATAATTTTGGTTTGTTTTGGTTCTTGAAAGAATATTGTTTCACTTGCATCTCATCTTGCAGTCTCTGCTTCCAGATTATCAGCGGCTCTTGAGTTCCATGCCTTCTCGCAGGATGAATACATCAAAACTTTTAGAGAATAGTGGTTAGTTTGATAACTTGAGTGTCTTAACTACTTTTTGATATTATTTACTCCTTATTGTTGGAGGTATAAATTGCAAAATTTTTATGTGGAAAATGATTTGAATAGATTAATGTTCATTTGAGTTATACATGTATAGTTCTTCAGGGAATTAGTGGAGAGCATTTGATTCATTTCCAGTTGTTGTCAGAGAGCCATATACCAGATGAAATGTTAATTATGGAGGATAAACTGGTGGTAGTTGCTATTCAGTATATGGTTTCTTGGTCATTAGTTAAGTCTCTTAAGGAAATAACAAAAAATGTTTTATAGTGAAGTGACTATAGACAATCTGGTTAATGGTTAAAGAAAGAAAAGTGCAATTTCATTTCATTGCAAGAGCAGATGAGTGTCTTGTGGAATTTCTGGCTCTCAGGTATACTTGTGTGCATGTGAAAGGTGCTCATTGCAGGACCTTCTGTTTCCTTTAAAGTGGCTTTGCGGTCACTTGCTCATGTTTCTGTGCGTGTTTTCTATGTGCTGACATTTTTCCTTTTATGGCAAGGGTTGTTGATCTAGGACAACTATTTCTCTGAATTCTTTTCTTCTGTGTGCCATAATACTAACGTTGGTGCTTATGGAATGGCAGAATATTTTCAAAATAAACTGGTGGATACAATACATTTCATGGAAATTCTCAATCTAAAGGATAGTGTTGAGAAAGACACCTTCTTCCGCAAGCTGCCAAATTTAGCTGAGCAGCTTCCTCGGCAAATTGTTTTGAAGAAGGTGCAGTCATTAATTCCTTGTAGACATAGTACACTCAACCATTATTTTCCTTAAACTCAGCGTGTTGATGTTATTTTCTGCTTTTACAGTTACTTCCTTTATTAGCTTCTGCCCTTGAATTTGGTTCAGCTGCTGCCCCAGCATTGGCTGCATTGTTAAAAATGGGTTCCTGGCTCCCTACTGAAGAATTCAGTTCCAAGGTTATACTCTTTTAAGTCCATCAGTTGCATCCTCCTTTTATTCTGTTTCTTTTATATGAGTTTTGATATCGCATCTATATTATATGTGAACATGTAAGGAAGCGCTGTCTGTCTATATTGTTTTGTCTGATTTTAAATTTGTTTGATTTCAGGTACTGCCTACAATTGTGAAGCTTTTCGCATCCAATGACCGTGCATTCGAGTTGGTCTCCTGCAGCACATTGATCAGTATGGAGAGTCATTATCAGCTCAAATTGTTGATGAGCAAGTATGCTGCCACTACCAAATTCTTGATGTCTTTCTATACTCCAAGTATATCAAGAGTAATTTTTGCATGTCCGATTTTGGATTTCTAAAGCTCCTATCTTGCTGACTAGGTTTACCCTCATGTGGCTACTGGATTTTCTGATACATCTGCCTTTCTGCGAGAATTGACACTGAAATCTATGCTCATTCTTGCTCCTAAGGTAGGTTTTATCTCTCAGTTGTCTTCTAAGATGCTGTGCACAACCCACAAAAGGCGAGTGCTGTGATTTTCGAAGCCCTGTCACACACAGCAGATCTAATGACAGCCAAATTCAATGAA
This sequence comes from Eucalyptus victrix, assembly GCA_016097545.1. NCBI lineage: Eukaryota > Viridiplantae > Streptophyta > Magnoliopsida > Myrtales > Myrtaceae > Eucalyptus > Eucalyptus victrix. The sequence goes on from CM027844.1 coordinate 25,040,875, forward strand.
TGGAGACAGTGGTTCATTACATTTTTCTTTTTTTGACTACAGCTTTCTCAGCGAACAATTTCATCATCTTTACTGAAGTACCTGTCAAAGTTACAGGTATGATTACTGGGTCTTTCAGATCATTTTTTATTGAACTTCAGAAGTCGTATTCTTTCTCTAAAAATTAATTCCCTCCATTAGGCAGTGCATGATCAGTGGATAATGCAAGATCTGTGTATTTTAAGATATGCTTGGTACTGCAGAAAATTGGTTATGTCTTTTCTTTGTGGTGCTCGTTTTAGGAGTCACTCATCTATTAGGCAATTTCTGGGAGCTCTGGTATGTGGTTTTCATTTTTGTAAGGCTTGCAGGTGGATGAAGAACCAGCAATAAGAACCAACACCACGATATTACTTGGTAACATTGCAAGCCATCTAAATGAAGGGGTCAGTTTCCCAATTTCCATCATCTTTTGTTGTGTCTTTTGATTGCCATATCTTCTTTCAGCATATTACCTCATCTTAATCCTTCTCTAGTGTCAGTGAAATTGCTTGAGAATGCCACATATTGTTTTTATATGGTGCAGACAAGGAAAAGAGTGTTGATCAATGCGTTTACAGTCCGTGCACTGCGCGATACTTTCTCTCCTGCCAGAGGAGCAGGTAAGGTCCCTCTGTGATTTAATCAACATTTTATCGAGTAGTATACTTACAAGTTACAACATGCTTTGAAGATGCTAAACATTCCCAGCATTGATGGAAAATGAAAACTATCGTTTCGTTTGTGCATCTAGGCAAACTCTTTTACTCTATTTTCGTATGTTTCCTTTATTCTTTTGCTGAATCTATTTTTTTCTCTTTCTGATTAGACTGTCCCTAAGTAGTTGTTCAACTCTTCTAATTGATTAAAAATTATGTCGAGGCAGGAATCATGGCTTTATGCGCGACAAGCTCGTATTATGACACTACTGAAATTGCAACTAGGATTCTTCCAAATGTTGTTGTTTTAACCATTGATCCTGATAGGTAAGGTGTTTTCTTTTTGCTGCATCATCCTCCCACATGATTAGATGTTTACCTGCTCTTTGACTAGCCGTCACTTTTTTCTCCTTTTTAATGTTGTACATTGACATGTACTGGTTTTGGGCCTCTGATTTTTGGGGACAAAATCAGTGCGGAGCTTTCGTGATATTCAAAATAAATAAATAAATAAATAAATAAATTTTTATGAGACCTAATGTACAGGGATTTGTACTTTCCTCCTATCTTGGAGGGAAATGACTCTAAGACTGTTGCTATCTCAAGATTGAGTTCCTTTTTTTCTTCTCAACAGTGATGTTCGATCAAAGGCATTTCAAGCAGTTGACCAGTTTTTACTGTTATTGAAGCAATATTACGAGAAGGTATCTCTTTTCCGTCTCTTTCTTCAACCACTAACCAAAACTGTATCTTAGTTTTAATTCAATCAATATCATTTGCACCAACACAGTAGTCAGAAGGAGCATGGGTAGTTTGTCTTTGCTCATGATCTCTCTCTGTCTCTCTCTGTCTCTCTGTCTGTCTGTCTCTCTCTCACACACACACACACAAAAAGCATGCATCCGTCAGATAGTCCTTCTGGTCTGATCTGGTGGTATGAATGCACTTTTGATGACTGTTCGAATGAGGTACCCTATTCTTTTATCCCCCTCTAGTTTTCATTTTTCTCTTTATGTATAATACTTGGAAGTGCTAATTATATCACTTTAGATCTTTACCAGTACTTGTCTTTTTCTGAGCTATGATTCACTTATTTAAGATACTCTAATTCATTGACAATGTTTAGTTTTTTCATCAGTTAGTAATAAAATCTTCTGTTCCTTATTCTTTTTTGCAGACAAGTTCTGGGGATACCACTGGCATGAGCACTGGAACTTCTTCGGACCTTGGAAATGCAGGTTTACTTGGGTGAGTTCATTCTTCTTTAGCAGTGCATTGTGCTTACATGGCAAATTATTGTGGTTGAAAGTAAAATGAAACGGCTTGGAGGCTCTCTCTGTCACTTTGGTGGAAAAAGTTCATTCTTTGTGATGCATATTAGTATTTATGCCTTGCACATCATACCATGCAGAAAAAACAAAAATAATCCCAGCTGCAATCTAGGAAACCGATGTCTGTAGATATAAATGGAAACAAGCAGTTTATTATTGTTTCAACAGTCCTAAATTAATTTTTCACTGCAACCAGTCAACGGTTGGATTTGGCAGTTTCAAAGCCCATACATCTTCAACAACAAAATTCACGACTGCAAAAAATGACAATTATTGTCACTGCTTATCTGCAAGTTCGTCATATGCAGATGAGGTGCCTCTTGGAAGAACTAGTGATCAATGTTGTTAATTGGGATTCAAATAGGGAATTTAAACCTCATTTTTTGAATTTTGAATCCAATTGAATTGTGAATGGTAAGATTCAGTAGAATCTTATAGAATAAATAAATAGAAGGATATCTTATTGAAGCCTAGCTATTATTTGTGAAATTATAGAAAAATATTGAACAGATCATTTTGAAGAAATGTCACCTGATCATGCCAGATGAACCCAGACAACCTATGTAAGATATTCAAGGAAATAATGCCTCTATCAGTAAAATTGTGATTTGAAAACATCCATGCTATGATTCGTGTTTAAAGCTTGATGTCATAACTTTCAGGGCCAACAATCACAAATATAGAAGTCTTGACTGAATTGTAGTGAATCGTACCTAATCATAATGGGATCATAAGATTCATTTGCAATTCAGATGCATCTCCGCTTCTAGTTGCAGAATGAATTGTTATGTGGGTGAAATCGATTTGAAATCATAGGATTTTAACAACACTGCTGGTGATTGACTGTTCCCTTTAGCTGGAAAACACAGAAAGCAATTCTGTGTTTTCTCAGTTACGCCTTTCAAAGCACTAAAAATGGTGGTAGTCAAAGGATGCATTCTCCCTGTAATTTTCGGGTTTTAGGGCTGTTGAGATAGGGAATCTGAGAGCATTGTAGATCAAATACAATCTTGAAGATTTATGATTAGAGTAGTACTCTGTGTATGCCAGAACTTGGCAGCCACAGGTCAACATAGTGGTTGTTTCTCTTGCAATTGTAGAGGAGTATCTTGAGTCAGGATTTTATCCTCTTTTATATGGTGTTCTTTCATGAATTTTTATTGACCTAAGGTTGCAATATTATGCAGATGGGCAATGAGCTCCTTGACTCTCAAAGGAAAACCTTCAGAACAAGTACCTGTTGCAACTGCAAACTCCAGCACTACTCTTACTTCTTCAGCTTCCACTCCCAGCTTTGGTATGGCTGCTGTTCATTCATTGATATTCTCTGAATGTGTTCCCCAGAAGCCTTTAGTGGATGTTGATACCAGTCTAGTTATAATTTGTTTTCATAAAGCTTGAGCTGGCTTTGGTAATGGTAAATTTTATTACCGACACCATTGTGCATGAATGGTTTGTGCTGGGATTGACTTTCTTGCGGTCTTACTATATGCAGCTGCTGCAGTGTTTTCTCTAAAGGGAAGGGGTTTTTGAAAAATCAATAGCGAGACTAAGCCCAGATGGATCATAAGTTCTCTTTAGAGTCACAGTGCATGGCTTTAGTCTGCAAGATGTTTCTTCCTACATCATGGACTGTCGTATAAACCTAGGATAAAATAATTGATATGTACATCACCGTGACTATATTTAATATAATTTGCATGTTATGTTGATTGGTTTCTTGGATAGTTTCAGGGGTGGAGACTCCAAGTACCACAATGGTTCATGCTAGTTCTAGCACAGACTTGTCTGATCAGCCCATACCTGTGTCACCGACATCAACCGATGGTTGGGGAGAAGTGGAGAACGGAATTCATGAAGGGCATGAAAGTGACAAGGATGGTTGGGATGATATTGAACCCCTTGAAGAGCCAAAGCCATCTCCTGTTCTTGCTAATATCCAAGCAGCTCAGAAAAGACCAGTGTCGCAACCTGTTTCACACTCCAAGCCACCAGGTAATATTGGATATATTTTGCTTGATGCTGATGGTGATGAATGCTTGTAGTTTGCTGTGAGAGTTCATCGACTATAAAAGACCTACCGATGATTTGTCACTTGACGACTGAACCATTAGACAGTTTTTTAGTCCAAAATGCTATCTTCTGCTTGAAAAATTCATTTCAAATCATTATATTTGTTTCCAGTATCTCTAATGTCCAGTGAGTATGCAATCTTCAATAGTAATTAGAATATTATAGATTGAGTTGCTGTTCTGGATAATTGGTTCTAAATCACATGAATATCTATATGTGAGGGCCAGTTACAGTGTATTCAAGTTAAGAGGTCGTGGTGGTAATCATCTTTTGGTGCTTTAACATTGAAGGATTGTCGTTAGAATTGAGATTTTACCGCAATTAATAACTCTTTTGCATTTTGATTTTGATTAATGCTATTTGCTGCCAATACATCCGGCAGGCTTAAGTATTTTCCTTTTGATTCTCAGCGACGAGTTTGAGGCCAAAGAGTGCAGTGAAAGTCACCAAAGATGAAGATGATGATTTGTGGGGATCCATAGCTGCACCGGTTCCAAAGAGCGCCTCGAAACCTATGACTGTAAAACCTGCTGTAACAGCGGATGACGATCCATGGGCTGCCATAGCCGCTCCCCCGCCTACCACCACCGTCAAGCCTTTATCGTCCAGTAGAATCCGAGGAGCTAAACCTGCCGCTCCAAAATTGGGCGCACAGAGAATAAACCGGACATCATCATCCGGAGTGTAAATCAGACAAATCAAGAAACAGGAACGCTAGAAGAATCTTGGAGCCTGTACATTTTTGGGTGTGGTCGACCAATCAATCATAGCAAGAATCGGCGCACATTCGGTTCGCGATAAGTTCTTTCTTTCTGGCAAAATTTATCATGTGTATCATTTCATTTGTAATATCATTTGTAACCATCATATAGAACGTCATTCTTTTCTCACAGTACCTTAGTCTTGTAAGTGGTTATGAGAAATTTCAACTGGCAAGGAGACCCTGGTTGTGAGCTTGTAATGTGATGGCTCTTTTTGGCCGGACAAACTGTAGTTACGCTTAACGAAAGAGGGTGCATGAGTCGGTGCGTGTTTGCGACAATCTGAGTCCCGGTCTGTTTCTCTTGCGTACAGCCATTGAATCGCGACAGCAGTTGGGCTGCCCGCGCAAGCAGCTCTTTCACACATTTTGTCTCACGGCATGTGGTGTTGTTTGGTGAATTTGATGGAGATGCATATTATGGGCTTGTTTGTGTTTTTTTTGGTTCCCTGGAAGAAATTTTGTTCCGGGAAACAAAAAAGAACAAAAATGCGTTTGTTTACGCATTTGTTCCCGCGAACAAATTTGGAATAGAAACAAAACAATAAATTTTCTTGTTTTCGGGAACACTTTTGAAGAAACAAAAGAACAAAAATAACTTTTTTTTTTCTCATTTTTCTTTTTCTTTGGCCGATTGTTGGCCTCGATCATGATTGGTGATCTCGTCGGAGCATTGCTGGCCCTCGGCGAGGCCGAGCTCCCCAACCACCGGCGAGTCCTTGCCGGGCCATTGCTAGGTTGGCATCACCCAGCTACTAGCGAGGCTTGGCCTCGTTGGGCCATCTCTAGGACGGCGTCACCCGACGATGGCCAGGCGAGGCCGAGCCACACTATTGCCGCGTGAGGCTCGGCCTCGCCTAGGCTAGGCAAGGCTTGCTAGGCTAGGGTGAGGCTATCTCACGTTGCCTAGGCGAGGCTCATCGAGGCCAGGCTAGCCTTTGGCAAGTTGGTCGGAGCCTCGCCCTAGCCTAGTGAGGCTCAGAGAGCTCGTTGAATGTCACCTAGCCGGTCGTTGGCCACGACAATGGCCGGCCCAAAAGAAAAAGAAAAAAGAAAAAGAAAAAAAAAAAAAATAAAATAAAAATATTAAAAATATTTAAAAATAAAAGAAAAAAAAAATACACAAGTTTACTAAACATGTTTATGTTTTTTCTATTTCGGAACATAAATAGAAAAGAAATTTTATGCAGTTATTAAACATGTTTTTCTATTTAAAAATTATTTGAGGGAATAGAAATATATATATAAATATATATATTTTTTATTTTTTTCTATTTCTCAAAACAATTTTTAAACGTAAACGTTACCAAATGCATCCTATATTATAAGAGTAAGAGTTGACACCATGGAAAATGTGATAAAATTATCTCAAAATAAGTTTTTGATCACAAAAACACAAATTGATACATCCATGGTAATTTTCCACCAAATTAATTTTTTGATTAAAAACTTTAAATTACTACATTTGTAATAAATTTATAGTTCCTTAATATTCATTAAATTGGATTAATATTTGGTACATCTACGACAATAGAGAATAAATTTTCAAGCCAATAGATTCGTTGTCGACTCAATATTTTATTGATAAAATTTAAGAAAAAATTAATATGGTGTAATTTTGTCACAAATGCATTAATTTAAGACTACAATAAATTTGTCATGAATTCACCAACCTTGAATTTATCATGATATTAGCATAGATAAAAATGGAGAGGGCCGTTTGCGGTTGTACTTGCACTTGCACGTGCGGAAAAAAGTGATCGTTTAAGGAAAGAAGAAATAAAAAAACCCATTTAAACCGGAATAATATAAAGAAAGGGTAGTCGAGTCAACCGATTTAATACTTGCAGATTCGGCAGAATGTCAGTTCGGAAGTCAGCTCCTCTCTCTTCTTTCGTTCCCACCACATCGATCAGATCTCTCTCTCTCTCTCTCCGATCGCCACTTCCTTCGCCGCTTCGCGCCGTCGTACAATGACGGCGGCCGGCCCGCGCCACCGCCGCCATCGCCACCGCCAGCTCGCGCGTCGCCAGAGCCGCGCTCGGCTCTCCGTCATCCTGGCGTGCCTCGGCTGCTTCCTCCTCGGGCCCGCCGACGCTTCGATCCACGAGTACCGGAACGAGACGTTCGCCCGCCGCTCCAACTCCTTCTTCTTCCACGGCGGCAGCGAAGGCCTCTTCGCTTCCCAGCCCCGCCGCTCCCCCGGCGGCAATCTCACCTCCGACGACGCGCCTGTCAGCGGCAGATCGTTCATCCGGTTCGTCATTGTCCTTTTATTTTTTTTTTTGTTTTTCTTGGCGGCTCGATGTTCTGCGTTCTGCTTGGTGAGCTAGCACGTTCTTTGCGGGTGATCCGGATTTTCCTCGCGGCAAAAGTGGTTCGCGGCTGCGTTTCTGCGTCGAGCGGCTCAATGCTTCATCGTACGTTCTGTTCGTTGCATGAGGTTGATGGTTGATTAGAGTTATCCGGGACAAAAAAATTCGTGCACGCAGTCTGGTCCGCGTGACTGATGGGTTTCAGAGGTGATATTTTAATGGAGGACGAAGAAGAGCAAGAAAAGTAGGAATCTTTAGGAATGATGATGGCCTTCTCTTTGGCTAATGCTGACATCATGCATTGGTCCTTTTCACGCGATGGATGTCGTTCAAGATTCACCTGGAACTGTTTGCTTGGAGTTTTGGGGTGTGAGTGTGGAAGACGGGGACGATGAGTGGACAGGGAGAGGGAGTACCAAAAAACACGCGCAAATGTGGGGAGATCTGTCCTATTTGGCAACAAAAAAAGATAACGAAGGGCTACTAGAGATCAGAGGTTTTGGGGTTGATCTCGCATTTACTAGGATTTTCAGTAAAGCGCAATCATATTTTCGGCCAACGCTAAAATTCGCAAGAATCACAGTTTTCAATTAGCTAATGAGTACTGAGGTATACATGGAGGGCCTGATTATCTTCATTAATAAACAGGGATTATTCATCCTTATAAATGCTTTTCAGCTAAAGCAGTAAATGCATTTTATACATCCTGTCAACTTTAACTCTGTGGGTAATAATTATTTCTTGCAGTTTATTTGTATTCGGATTTCTGCTCAACAATATCTTTGTTCTTTTTCTCTGTTTTTGAAAGTGCCTTTGGTTGCCGATCTTACATGTAGTCCAAAGTTATAGTACGAGGTTTAAGGTACTTAATGTCGAATATGACCTGTACAGGTTCGAGTCCATCACCTTCCAAAGGACAAAAGAGTCTGCTGAGAAGAAACATGAGATGCAGCAGAGAACTGGATTGGTTGAAGCTTTAATTGTTGATGTCAGAGATAGAGAGAGGATTGGTGGTGCTTATCTGAATTCAAGTATGATATGTTGCACTCCAGATCTCTCTAAGGATGGATACTGCAAGGTAGGGGAGGTGATCATTCATCAAGATCACAATAATCCTGATGGACCTAAACGAGTTCAGACTTTCTTTGAGGGGATAAATGAAGAGGCTAAAATGGAGCTTCACACTGTGGAGATCAACAGAACTGGGATGTACTATCTGTACTTCATGTTTTGTGATCCAGAACTTAAGGACTTGTCAGTCAGTGGAACGACTGTTTGGAAGAACCCGGAGGGTTATCTACCTGGAAAGATTACTCCCCTGATGATGTTTTTCGGCCTCATGTCTTGGGCGTACCTGGTTTTGGGTCTTGTTTGGTTTCTCCAGTTTGTGAAGCACTGGAAAGACGTAATACAACTTCACTATCAGATAACGGCTGTAATTGGTCTGGGGATGTGTGAAATGGCCTTCTGGTACTTCGAATATGCAAACTTCAATTCCACTGGATACAGACCTATGGGAGTCACTTTATGGGCAGTAACTTTTAGTGCTGTCAAGAAGACTGTTTCCCGTATGCTACTTTTAGTGGTCTCAATGGGATATGGTGTTGTGAAGCCGACCCTTGGTAGCATAACCCCTAAAGTACTGGTCCTTGGCATTGCATACTTTGTGGCTTCAGAAGCTCTTGAGCTTTACGAACATTTGGGAAACATAAATGACTTTGCTGGAAGAGCAAGGATTTTCCTGGTGCTACCAGTCGCTCTTTTGGATGCCTGCTTTATTCTTTGGATCTTCTCTTCATTATCTCAAACTCTTGAAAAGCTTCAGGTAAGTTATATACATCATGTTCTCCTCCTATCACTAGTTCTGGCGAGCCCTCGCATGCAATAAGTAGGCATCCGTTGAATAAAATCAATTAGTTTCTAATTTGAGCAAGATTATTCTGGACTTGTATGCATAAGAAGTCTGTTGTTAGTCTGTAGGTTCCCCGTGAAGTGTTCATATGTGTGCATGTTATATTTAATCAGAATTAATTGGCCTTTTATTCAACTCCTGAGTTAATTATTTTGTAGACAAATGCATTCACCACGAGTATATAAAATGCATTTTATATACATGATTATACATATTTAATTTTGTCAAGTTTCACAAAGTGATACCAATGACATCAATCCTTGTTATTTTGAGGTCATCTACATTTTGCATGCTTCACAGACCTGGTCTAAGTGGCTACTTGGCCGGCTGGACTCTAAAAGCGCCTCTTAGCTGAACAATTGACTGTGATTCCTAGTATGTCAAAATAGCAATACCAATGTTTTTCTTTTTTGGGGGTAAAAGTAAGCAATAGATTGGGGAAGCCAAAATGTACAAACGAGACGGCTTCAAAACTTGCACTCATGAAGAACAAGCTCTAAATGAGTGAAAGGAAGCCGCAAGAAAAGGCAAACAGCTACAACAAGAACAGCGAAGAAAGCCCAGGCAGCAAGCACAACTGGCAGACAAAGGTGGCCAAAAACTCTAAGTCTGATCCCTAGAGGAGAAGATAATGGGGTCAACATCCCAAGAGCGTTGCAACCTTCAACCTTCTATTCTTGATGGAGTCCTCCGCGTTCCTAAAGGTGACCGCCTTGTTTTAACAACTTGAAGGAGATGCTTTTTCATAGCCGGAACAGAAAACTGCTCCCACTTGAAGAGAATGCCATTCCTGTTTTTGCAAATAATATGGCACATCACACCAAAAGAACAGCAGGCAACACACTTATAAAACTCCTTGCCTAAAAGCAAAATTATGGCCCTACGTAGATTATCAAGCCAAGGTCTATTCTACGAAGGAAGATTACACCTAGTCGCCCAAAAGAAAGCAAACTAGCTGTAATGCGACATCCAAAAAAGAGATGATCTATAGAGTCAAGCATAACATTGTAAAAAGGGCAAGAACTAGCATCAATCCTACCATAAGACATAAGGAAAGACTGGGTGGGAAGCCTACACTTGGTGATGAGCCAAAGGTGAAATTGGTACCGAGGCAATATTGTTCCAGATGAAAGAATGCCAACTGACACGTGCCCTCTTCCACCTTAAAGCCTCCCAAGCCGAGCGACCGAGAACATGCCAAATGAGCTCTCTCTCCAACAAAAACGATCTTGATCCCCAGACAAGAAAGGAAGCGGTGAACCCCAGGACTCCAACACCGCCTTGACAACCTGGCCATCTTTAAGAGAAAAGGTCAGCCACTGAGGCCTGTCTAGAGAGATCAGAGCTGTAGATGAGCAAATCTGAGAAATATAAGTTCAATGGGCCCCTAGGGTGCTAGTTGTCGAACCAGAGTGACATTGATAGGCCATCACCTATCCTCCAAAAGAAGCTAAGCCGAAATTCTATCCTAAGTTGAAGAATCTTCTTTCAAGTCCAAGAATAACAAGTCGGCTTCTTAGCGACCCATAAATTTTTTTTTTTTAAAGAAAGTGGAATGAACTACTTGCATCACAGTGACTCCTTATCTGAAAACAAGATCCAGATATGTTTGAGCATGGCTGCCTTGTTGCACTCATGCAATCTGCGGATGCCAAGACCGCCCTTTGCCCAACTTGGGGCCTCTCCAAAGGAATTGTTTAAGAATACGCTTAATTTGGTCGAGCACTACCGCAGGAAGAATAAAGACACTCGCACAAAAGGCTTGAATAGCATGGAGAACTGACTTGATCAGTTGAAGACGATCGACAAAAGACAGAAACCTATGAGTCTAGGACTACACCCTCGAGGTGATGCGCCTAACCAGAGCAGCGTAATCCGTCTTCCTTAGCCTCGAAGTAATAATTGGGACTCCCAGGTACCGAACTGGTAAGCTCCCTTCTGTGAACCCAAGAACCTGCAAGATTTGATTCCTTAAGGAAGGCGAGCCTCCTGACAGGAACACCTCACTCTTCCTTGGATTTAGTAGTAGGCCACTCCAAGCAAAGAATGTTTGTAGACCTTCCTTGAGGAGCGTCACAAATGGCACATGTCCTTCACAAAAGAGGAAAACATTATCTGCAAAGAATGAAGTGTGAGAGGGAGGTAGACCTGCATCTCCAAAAGAAACTGAAGTCCGGCTAAAGCGAACACCTCCTGAGAATCCCCAAGAGAACCTCCATAACCAGAGTGAATAAATAGGGAGAAATGGGATCGCCCTAATGCCAGCCATGCCCACTAGGGAAGAAGCCATGGAGCTCCCCATTTAACGCAATAGAAAACCGAGAAGTCCACACACAAGTCATGATGAGCTGAACCAGATGATTAGGGAAACGAAAAGTAAGGAGAACACTCTTAAGAAACCGCCAATCTATGGTATCATAGGCCTTCCTAAAGTCGACTTTAACAGCACACTTAGGTGAGTAAGACTCCAAATGGAAGTTAAAAAATAGTTCCTGAGCCAAGAGGATGTTATCCCTAATCCTGCGCCCCTTAACGAAAGCACTTTGACATGGGCTCACTAGATCCTTCAGCACAGAAGCGACTCTGTTCGCCAACAATTTTGGAATTAGCTTGTAAATAGTATTATAACAAGCAATATGCCTAAAGTCATCAACAGTAGTCGCATTTGGCACCTTCAGCACCAAGACCAAAATGGTATTGTTGAATTCCTTAAGGAGTCTCCTCGAGGTGAAGAAGTCCATAACGGCTATCGTGACCAGCAAACCAACCATCTCCCAATTCTCCTTGAAGAACTCAATCGCGAAATCATCTGGACCCGGGCCCTTACCTTAAGTAAGAGAGAACAGAGTGTTCTGAATCTCCAAGTCGGTGATCGGCCGAGCAAGAGAGGTGATCTGGTCATCATTAAGCTAAGAGCTGATGATCTGCCGAATCTCCGAAACCTGAGGAGTAACATGCTCCACCAGAGGCATAAGGTCTTGGTAGTACTCCACAAAATGCTATTGGACAAATTGCGGGTCACTGATTTGGTTGTCGAGAGAATCTACCATAGAAAGAATTTTGTTTCTCAACTGTCTCTTGCTGACATAATAGTGGAAGAACTTTGTATTTCGGTCTCCCTCCTTCAGCCATCTGATTCTAGCTTTCTGTTTAAAGAAAGACTCCTCTTGAGAGCGAAGTTCCAAGAAGGCTCGGCGTTGAATCCTCTCGCGTGACACTAGACGGATCTTGAAGGAGGCCAAGCTGAGTCTGACTTAAAGCCTCCCTCGCTTTTGCAGTCCTTACGGAAATATCAGAAAATGAATCTCTATTGAGCTGTTTGAGCCAGCACTTCAGGGCCTTCAGCAGTAGCAATGTTGATAACGTAGGATATACCAAATTCTATGAATATTAGAGATAGATGTGAGCTGTGATTGCGCCCACTCTGGATTATATCGTTCTGAGTATCCTTCTTGGGAGCAAGAAAAGTATGTGGTTTCTTGGCTAGGTCGTGATTGTCCCACTTCGTAGAAATGTGGTCAAATAATAGCGCCACAATTTAATCATGCAAGAATTTAATTTATGAACATCATTTTCTAGGCGCAATATTTTCACATGCGTTTACCTCAATTTTACCAACCATTTTTGCTATGACGCACTTGATAGAACTTGTTAGGTGGTTTACTTCCCAAAGTGGATATATCTTAATAAATTTTATGAAATTTTATGGAACCGGTGAAGTTAATTTATACACTGCATGCATTATCTTAATTGTCTTTTTTTCCTCCCAATTTCGAGAACTAATTCAGATATTGAATTGTTTTGTCACTTTGGAGGACAGATCAGAAGAAGCGTGGCCAAACTTGGGCTTTATCGCAAGTTTACTAATTGCCTTGCAGTTTCAGTGCTTCTCTCTATCGCTTGGATTGGCTATGAGGTTCCTTTTATTTCTCTTTCCAACTTTGGTTCTAGAGGCTTGTCTGCTGAATTTGTATTTTCCCTCTACTCCTTTTCCTTTATGCATTCAGTAGACGTTTGATTTTGCCTTTTTTAGCAAATCCTTTGATAATTTTCTGTGCTTGACGTTTTCCTTAGCTCAATTATTTCTGCTGAAAACAAAGTCCTTTGTTCTTGCTTGTATAATAATGCCATTACTCATACATGATCGAAGCTGATAGTTTGTTGCTGTTCCTCTATTTCTTATCAAGCAGACTGATTGATTGATTGATTTTCTTGTTCCTGACACGATTTTTGACAGCTGTATTATAATGCAAATGATCCTTTGAGTGAACTGTGGCGAAGTGCTTGGATTATCCCTGCTTTCTGGATTTTGCTTGCATATATTCTCTTGGTGGTGATATGCGTCCTCTGGGGTCCATCGAACAACCCAACTAGGTACTCCCAGAAACTTGATTCCTATCCTTTAGATGCTGCTACTTTATCTGGGAGTATTCTCTTCGATTTTAAGTCATATAAAGCTCTAAACTTCCACACATACGTAAGATTGGATCATTTTGGTCATTATATATTGAAATTTAGGAGGCATCCAGTAGGGTATTTGGCCTGCCAAAACTAAACTAAACTAGTTGCATTGTGGTGTTACTGTTATGTTTGGAAACTGATTAAACAAACGTTCCATGCCTACTTATTGGGATTCTTGAAAAGGGGCCGGACTTGGAACATCTAAAGCAATGAGATTTCAGAATTTTATTTAACGCAATGCCAATCTTGCACATCTCTACCCCGCATACAGTAAGGCATGTCATTGCTGTTTAACCTTGTGCTGATTTTACAGATATGCCTTCTCTGAGGAGCCTGGGAATGACATAGAAGAGGAGAGTGTCTTGCTTGCTAGTAGAGGAGTTATGGTGGCTTCTGAGGTAGCTACCAAGTTAGAAAGAAAGGATAGGAAGCTGCCGCTTGCAGCTGAGCATCATGTATTTAGCATCGGGGAAGCAGTTGAAGACAAGAGAGAATAACAGCTCTATCTCATCCTGCAATCTGTTACTGGTCACTGGTGCAGTTCACAACCCTGCCAGAAACTAACCTTTGACAGTGTATACTTCTTCGATTATTTATTTTTTCCCATAGAAAGTGCTAATAACGAGAAGAATTAGAATAAAGTTCATAAAGCCATATGACGGGGAGGGTAGCAGGAGGAGGATCTAAATTATTAAGCGGTTTGATGTAAAACCATCGGGCAGATGAATGGAAGTCGCTGATATCTGAGGTGTAAATACAATAAACTTTACAAAGCAAAAGTATTCTTCTGAGATATTATGTTATAAAAGGCTGCAAAATGTTTCATTGTAACTTGTATCTCTCAGTGGATGGGCTTCATTTCGCTAAGCTGTTGATACTCGAATTTGGGCCGCCACATTGGCCAGGATTGTGTTTGTAACTTCTTTTATCCTCTTGCCTATACTGACTGCAGGATAAACCCACGAATGGCACACTGACTAGTCTGAAAATGAACCGCTCCTCATGAAATACAACATGCTGATATTTTAATCAAAGAACTGGGACTTCTTTGGTTCAAGACTTGTCGATGTTATGTGCTTGATCAGCCAGCACCAGCAGGTCTTGACATCTCAAGAGAAAACCCAGGTTCTAACACTTCCATGTTCCCTCTCAGGTCTACCACGCTAGAGCTAATTCAATACCTGCATTTCCCAGAGCTTCAAATGGGTCTTGACCGATGTGAACATCTCAGCAATTTCTGGCATCAATTTACTTCCGAAATCAAATTGAGCTGAATCCAAATACTATTGTATCAACACAATAACTCCAAAATTAATTTCACGGTACTTTCTGAGTGACGGTGCACCTATCATTAGGTGGTCCGAGGACCGGTTTTTTCTTTGTTTCTTGGAGCTTGGTCACCCACATCTCAAAACATGGGTTCTCCCTCATTCCCACGGACACTAGAAAGCCTCGATGCAATCATCCAAAACTATCTTTCCCATGTTCTTATTTAAGTTAGTCACTGTATTGCAAATATCGCCAGTACTTTGGGTGGACAAACCTCCTGAGTAGAACACATCAACTCTATCCCTCAACTCAATCCAACTGCAACCAGGGCTCTTCCTCAAACCCTTCTCTTTCATGGAAGCCCGCAATTGCACTGCCCGATCCTGCAACTCAGCTTCTCCATAAAGATTCAACAACTGAACATAATTGCTTCCTGTGTCTGGTTCGATCCTCAACAAGTTGGAAGCTGCCACTTCCCCGAGCTCAACATTTTTGTAGATTCGACATGCAGACAACAAACAGAGCCAAACGCTTCTATCAGGTACCATGGGCATGCTTTCTATGAAATGATAAGCATCGTGCAAGTGTCCAGCTCGGCCAAGGAGATCGACAATGTTAACATAATCCTCTATTTCGGGCTCAATGTGACACCCCTCTTTCATCAAGTCAAAAAGTCTCAGGCCTTCCTCAACCAAACCAGAATGCCTACAAGATGAGATCAATGACCTGAACGTTACTTTATCAGGATCTATGCCTAAGATTCTCATTTCGTCAAATAGTTGGATGGATTTAAGGTAGTTCCCATTATATCCGTAACCAGATATCATCGAGTTCCATTTCACCAGGTTCCTTTGTGGCATTTTTTGAAAGATCTGCTCAGCATAGTTGATGCATCCAGATTTGATATACATATCCATCAGTCCATTCTCCACTTGAAGATCCCACAGAATTTCCTGTCTTACCAGATATCCATGGACAGTTTTCCCTTTAAGCAATGATGCTAAAGATGAAATTGCAGCAAGTACAGTTGTGATGGACAGAGAATCTGGTTTTTGACCTTGCTGTGCAATTTGAGAAAAAAGATCAATTGAGAGTTCAGGGAGATTGTTTCGGCTATAGCATGACATCATGGAATTCCAAGTTACAAGGTTCTTATGCGGCATATTAGCAAATAAAACGGATGCTGTTTCTGGCAAACCACATTTTGAGTACATATCAATAAGAGAACTTGCTACAAAGGTATCAGATTCCAGTCCACTCCTTATCACTGATCCATGAATGGCTTTACCCAGAGAGATTTTCTCCAGCCCTGCACCAGCATCAATTACACTTGCCATAATATTTGAATCCGGTTTGATCCCATCATTTTCCATTTCTTTATATAAATCAAGAGCCTCCTTATACTTCCCATTTTGGCAAAAACCTGATATCATGGAACCCCATGCTACCATATCCCTCTCTGTCATGCAAGAAAAAACCAAATTAGCATCTTCAATGTTTCCACACTTGGAGTACATAGTCAGCAGCGAACTCTGTGTAGCAACATTCTTTTGTATCGGTCGCTTGCTTAAGTCTGCATGGACCGATCTTCCAAAATTAAGAAGCAGAGCCATACTACAGGAAATTAAAATGTTTGACAATGTGATGGAATCTGACTTTGTACCACTGGCTCTCATCTGGTTATAAACTTCGATAGCATCATTGATGCAGCCATTACTGACATAAGCTGAGATCATAGCATTCCATGACTCAATTTCTCTCTCTAACTGAGAGAAAAGACATCGTGCATCTTGAACTGATCCACACTTTGCATACATAGTTAAAGTAGCAGTAGAGACATAGGGATCATTGAGAAAACCCATCTTAATCGCGTCACAATGGACTTGTCTACCAAAACACACGTCTTCACCACAGCAACAAGCACTTAAAGCACTAGAAAATGTTGCTGATACGAGGTCCACATTCTCATTCTTTGCTAAGGAATAGAGTCTCAAGCTATACTCCCACAAGTTATTCTCAATTAGCCTACTAATCAATACATTCCATGCTACTACATTGCTGCTGTCCGCCAGATTATCAAACAAAATGAACGCATCCCTCAGTCTCCCACAACTAGAGTACTTATCAATCAAAGCAGTTTCTAAGAAAGGGTCGCCATTGAACATGTTCCTGACAACATGGCCATGAATTTGCTTCCCCTGCAAAGATCCCAAATGACCATCACAAACACCTAACAGAATGGAAAGAGAATACTCATCAGGTCTTACACCCAGCAGCTGCATTTGACCAAATTTATGTACACCCTCCTCAAGACGGCCATATCTAAAGTACCCATCTATTAAAGAGTTCCAGATCGTGACGTCCTGAATCAATGCATGACTCTCAGTCAATTCATCGAACACCCTGACGGCATCATCTAAAGACCCACATTTCACGTACATGTTGATGAGCGAATTTGCTATGTACAAATCATTCTGCAGACCCAAAGCAAGAACGGAAGAATGAATAGTCTTTCCAGAGCAAAGATTGGAAAGAGAAGCGCAGGCTTTGAGAAGGGAAGGGAAGGTGAATTTGGTGGCATTTGCTGGTGAATACAACTTCAGGGCTTCTGTGTACTGGGACTGTTGGACTAAAGATTTGATCTTGGAATTGACGAAGGACGTTGAAAGATGTGATTGAATAAGAGTCGAAAGTCTCCGGGCAAAAAAGAATGAGTTGAATTGCATGTCAGCACCATCACTCTAACTGCATTCAATCAAAAGCTAAGAAGAAGCAGGTCATGAGAAACCATCTTGGGAAAGAACAAATAAGTTGTTTTCAGTCAATTACTCGTGAGGTCGACCTACAGAGAAAATAATGTCTTAACCCGAAAAGACAGAAGGTGGTCGTGCTCAGATTTATTACTGCTAATGATATCCAGAAAATACTTTTTTCTTTTTTGGTCGACATGTTAAGAGAGAACTCTTGATCCTATAACAATAAGAATCCCAAACAATATGATACATTTCCTTTTCTCAAACCGGGTAGATGAAAAACTCAAGCCGAGTGCATGTTTTATCTCTCAAATTATGGAGAGATATCTTTCTTTTCTCATTTTGGCATAAAAAGAGGCTATTTATAATAATAAAAAAGAAAAGGATAATCATGCTAGTAGTTTTAAAATTTATGGATAAATCACTATTAAGTCTTAAAATGTAATTAAGAACTAAAACACATAATAAAAAGTGCAGTCAAATCTTTTTATTAGCTCTATCCAATTTGAAAGATGAAAAATGCTGATATAGCATTTTTTTAATGCCTCTAGAGGTCACGTGGAGCAAATCCTGCAGTGCTATATCGAGAGACTCTGTGGGGCCAAAACATAAAATCATATTGGGCTAAGCATGAGCCAAATCCAAGCCATAACATAATTCAGTTGATGTGCAGATTTTACTCGAGCAGGTATGATCAATCGCAGATTTGTGATTTGTGAACAACACTGATTTGAAGTTCAAGCTACTTGGTTCCTACATTTCAACTCATCTTTCCGAGAATATAGCATGTCGGATCCATATAACTCTCATCATAGTGAATATGAGCAGAGCCGATTGCCGTCGACAGAGAGAGAGAGAGAGAGAGAGAGAGGCAGAGAAAGTTCAAAAGGTAACGAAGTCTCCACAGTTTGCAGGGGAGATAGAAGAAGACCATCACCATCACCATCACCATCACCATCACAGGCATTTCCACCAATACAGCATTTTTGTTTTTTTCGGGTAAGGCCAATACAGTATTTTTGTTGACTCTTGAATTTCCGAATAATGTGTTAAGAGCGAGATGTCCCAAAAACTCGAGTGTCAGATCCCATTGATGAGTTTTGAGTGACATTATACATGACAATTTCTGCTGATGGAGCCACGCACATACAAAGATGATCTATTTTCTTAGAAAGTTTTGAGGTGAAGTTGAATGTGGGATCAAAATTGAGAAAAGATCCACTTCATCGGCACAGCTCATTTGATGCTCGCCTTAGGAATGGAAGAAACGCATGGTCCACCAGAAGTCATAAACGGTACACCCTTGAACGTAGCGACACCTTTCTCATCAGTAAACAGATGCTGCACCATAAACACAGTTCACAATTACAATACCACAGAAGCCATAAAAAAAAATCTGGTGAACACAGAAGCCATACGTATGAAGGAGGAGGAGGAGGAGGAGGAGGAGGAGACAAAAAGTGAATCACCCAAAGCAATCTAAAATTCAAGCTGAAAAAGTCCTGATCGAAAAGAGGATAAACTAACAGTTAGAAAAAATACCGGTGTTATCTTCTCCAACTGCTTCTTCTTAGGGTTCAGAACTTCTTCTGGCTTTCCATCAATCCTAAAAAGAGAACCAGCAATGGCATATGAGCAAAAGGAACCAAAAGGTTGACGCTTAAGATCTATACCAATATTTTAGTTGAAAAGTGTGTTTTATCAAATATGTTCCAAGCCAATGCTCGACCAACAAAGCTAGAAGTAGAAGATTGATCAAATAGGAAGTGCTTTTAAGAGAAATAACAATTGCTATCTAGATGTCACACACCGAATCCTATTGCCAACTAAACTGTCTACAGAATGGCTTTTCAAATGTGTCTGCATATGTGGATGCCATGCACGCACACACCACATAGATTGATTGATCTCAGGTGATTGATGATGTATGAGCGCTTGCAAAGTAAGAAGTGCTTTCACACTGTGAATAGTAAAGTACACTTTGGAGTAGGCTTTAATCAGGCATGCCCTTAATTTTTCAAAATTTCCCCATAATCAGGTAGTTTGGTGATGTGCATATGCTTCCACAAAAGGCAACCAGCAACAGGAGGTGTTCAGGTAAGTAAATCTCAGACAAAGTTTTCCAGGCTCACCCAGAAAATGAGACCTGCTCCCCAATTTTGGCCCCCTCTGGAGGAAGCAAAGGTTCAACAACCGAGTGATCTTCATTAGAAGCACAAAGCACCTGAAAGATGACAAATTGAAATCAAATTTTGTGGATAATTGTCTCACGAGTGAACTTCATAAGTTGCAAACTATAAGAATTTCTGGGCAAGTGGGTGATTATCAAATCACAGAGACTATGGTGACACATAACATACAATCACATGAAGAAGCAGCATGAAGAAACATCTTCATCCTGCTACAGAAGTTAAGGGCTACTAGCTGATCAATAGTCCCACCAGCAGTCAGCTTATGCAGAAGCAAAACTAAAAAGCTTAGACTCAAAACTGAACCACCAAAAACTGGAATTCATGCAAACACAATAGGCTAGGGACGAACTGAAATATCTTTAATGGATCCACTGATGCAACAATGCCATCGCCACTGGTTAAGAGATGATAAATAACGAAACCAACAATTCTCACCATGAAGCTATTGAAATTCTAGCCACACACATATCAATTTTGTCTAATCCAAGCTAGAAACTACTTTCGGAGGAGCAAAGAACTTCTAATAGGTTTTTCCATTCGTGGCTTTCCACCAAATATAGTTTTCTTAAACAGGGAGGCTTGATGAATGAAGAGAATTCACTGATATTTAAAGAGATGAGAGCAGAAGACATACCAGGCCTTCAGACATAACATCTCTGAGCTTTCCTGTTTTACATTTGTAATAAGCACGACACGCCGGTTCTACAAGTAAGAAAGAGAGAAAATTGATTGCTTCCAAAAAGTTTATTGAACTGCTCCTTACTTTAGTGAGGCAATGATGTAATTACAATACCGTCAACTCATCTGGACTGCAATATTTGGCCAAACCACTGACAACTTGCCTCGATTTAGCCTCTCCAACATCAATTTCTTCAACAAGTAAACTGGACCACCAAATCAAGATAGGAACAAAAATCAATCTCTGCACTTTGCATGACTATCATATCAGAATCAAAAGTTTACAAGACAAGGCACAACAGAAGACCATGATTAACAAAAGCTTGTGCTTTTGGGAGGGCAGTGAGAGGGTATCTCAAAAACACACCTATCAGCAGATGGATGCTTCCATGCTTTCCTAATGAGGCCAACCCGTATATTGAGCAAGCTCACATCAATTTCTTTGTCTTTTTCAGCAGGTTCCTTTCCTGACGCTTTCTTGCTTTCTTGATTAGCTTGACCAGCTACCTTGCCCTTTTTCTGATAGTTTTGACGCACAGAAGTAAAAAATTTAAATCATGGCAAACAAGCAGTATACTCAAAAAAGATCTTGCTCAATTGTGTGCAATGTGGCTCGTCTCCTAGATAATGTCTTCTGTCTTTGCTATTGTTTGTGCCCATCAAATTTGGGCATTGAACACAAGTCTTTGTACTGAACATAGTGAATATTTTTATAAGACTATATTCATATTTTTTATGAAAACTCCTCATGATCATGGCCTTTATGACATGACAACTCTGTAAGAATAAAGAGAGTTACAAAAATTCCCTAAAGCTGCCTTACAGCTGACACAAGCAATCTTAACACCCTTTTCTGTTACCCACAAGAGGAATGATGCACTCCTGTTAAATTAAATATTGAAAATAAAATGGCATTGATAAGTACCTTTAAATTGTCTTCAAACTTTCTTGGTTGTGTTTTTTCAGTTGGGTGGGCCTCAGAGCCGCAACTTATAGACTTTCAACATAAGGACTAGAAGCAAGTAGATAGAAAGATGGTTTATCAATCTTCCCACCTATAGCTAATCTTGTGCAGTAACAAGCCTTCTCTAATGTTATAGCTATGAAAAAGATAAAAATAGTCATTCAAAAAATTAGCAAAGCTCTAAATGGAAAAACCTATATTTTTCAAAGAATTAAGGTGTTCAATTAAATTACCAAGAGTGAATTATGATCAAATTACAAAACTCAAAACCATGCTTCAATAAGTGAGCACGTGTGCAATCCTCGTAAAGCAAGAGAGTCAAGCACATCCATGGTATAATTATAAAGGAGAAAAGTGAATGAAAAGCATAAAAAAGCACAACTGCAATGGAAGAAATCCATGACTTAAGAAAAACATACATCATTTTTCTTTGTATTTGAGTCTGCTTCTGACTTATCTGCAGTCTTTTTTGTTTTCGGATCCTCATCTGACTTAGCTATGATTTTGGGCTCCTGCCATCCAAAATCAAGCAATCAATCGACAATCACATTGCATTACATATTGCCAGCATATCCTACCCATTAAATCGAAAGCAAAGACAGGATGATGTCAAGCCATTAGCACTCTAATACAATATATGGTGTTAAACTCCACCTCACCATTAGTCGCAGACAATTAAACACATAAAAGCAGAAATTACCGGAGGTGCAAATACTGCCTTCTCCAAGGTGATCTTTTCAAAAGATTCCCCAAAATCCTCCTTGTGCTGTAAGAATGTAGTATAAGAGCATAAATACTGTAATTCAGACAGAAGTACTATGTTGATAATGGATTAAAAGGGGCAGGAACCACCAGTCTGATGGGCACCACAGGCCCAAGCCTGATACTGAATTAGATTCGATCAACCATTCATAGCAAACATGCTAAAAATATTTTTATAATTAGGAAGCCAAAAAAATAAAATAAAATGAGACTGAGGAATGGAACCGTTATTATGAAAAGTCAATGTCTTCAAACCACACCTGGATGTAATCAAACCATCTCATAAGATGTGGCAACTTTTGCCTGTCCGTATTTGAAAGGCCAACCTGGGAACAAGGAAACAGTAAGAGACCATCTGGCTTCATGTTCAGATTGGTACTAGGCCATGAAGCCTTACAAGTATTCAATTTTTGGAGAAACAGCATGCTGTACACTTTTAAACGAGTACTGCGTACCACAGAAGAATGAATTGTTGAGAAAACAATAACATCAGCTTCAGAGGGTGTGACTCCATTTCCCAAGAGGACTGATTTTGTGACCAACTCTTCATTCAATTTGTTGAGGGCATCAATGGATGACTCGGTATTCACAGGGAAGCTCTCAGCAAATTCTATCCACTTTGTCACCTACAACCAGAAATTGTGCTTCTGAACCCATAGGTGGAGAAAATCCTAAGATATTTGAAAAAAAAAAAAAAAAGGACACCAAATTGGTAGCATCATCATGCGCAAGATAGAATATTAAAATTAAGTTTGCTTTTAAGTTTTCTCTGGTCAGCTAAACCTTTCTTGTGTAGTATGTGGTACACTTGGGTACCATCTTCTATATGGGACAGCAAACCTCATTGCCATTCCTTGTATTTTTCTTTTCACCTTGAAAAAGAAGATACGCAGTAGTGGAGCCTCCAAGCACTGACATTTATCTTTGCTCCAGGCATGTTTCCCTCAGATTGATGTATTATTTCCTACTGCCGAGTAGGATTTCATAAAACAAGACAACTAAATTTACCTCTTCATGGTGATCCGCAGAAGCCCTGTTTGTGGATGACTTCAAGATGTCCGAAAGCAAGCTCTTAATATCGTGTTCACCAGCCTTACTCAAGAAGGCCGCCTGCAAAAACCAATCTTTCACACTTAGAAGCTAATATGGCCATGGAAAAATCAATGAACTTAGAAAAAAAAAAAAAAAAGAAGAAGAAGCTGCGGGATCATTTTTCTAAAGAACGGACATGATTAACTTAAATGGTCTACAAAAGTGCAACTAGACGATTTCATCACGCTGCATTTCCTCACAAGTGCCCTTTCTACATCGGACCAAATTGAAAAATCCAGCTCCAGATAGGAACCGAACCGAGCAAGCATCAACCAAGTTCTGCGCGAGGCGCGAGAGTCGATAGAGCAATCCAAAAATCCACGACTATTCCAAGATCGAGCGCCACTGAAAGCCAGCTCATGGAACGACGGAACCCGAAAATCCTCAACAAATGCGACACGAAAGGCAACCGTTCCCGCGACAGGACGAGCACCTTCCACCTAGAAAGGCCGCCGACCATCTCTCCCCCGTTAAGGTGATCCCAACCACCGCTTGCTCACATGCTCAAGCCACCCCCCCCCAAAGAGCAAGCGATTACGAAATGCCTCCGCGTCGGCGGCGATCGGAACAGACGCGCATTCGCCCCGGCCTCGCGCGCAAAGGAGAGAGGGAGAGAGAGAGAGGCGCGTGGACAGAGAATCGAATCGGTCTCGATCGAACAAGGATCGAGGAGCTTACGGGATCAGAGGAGAAGCGTTTGCAGAGCGCAGACACCATCGCCTGCTTCGCGCCGAGACTCGCGGCCATTGATGTCGTCGGATGTCTTCTTCTTCTTCTTCTTCTTCTTCTGCAAGTTCTATAAAATCCAAATTTACAGAAATGGAAGATCGAGCTGTGTCGTGTCGTGGACTCTCAAATTGATGAGTAGGGTTTATGGGGTTTCGCAAGAAATGGGCTTTCCGATGAAAAGCCCAAATTGATTTGGGCTTCTCGATGAAAGCCCGAATGGATTCGTTGAGGCCCATGGACGATGTTAATTTGCGTGATTCTAAGGAACCTTCCCTTTTTCATTTTTATGGAAAATGGAAGAATTACAATTTTATTTTATTTTTGTGTTTTTTTTTTATGTTACACTGTTTTTTTTTTTTTTTTTTTTTTTTCGAAATTACCAGTTAAAAAGGCCTCTAGATGGAAGGCCTTCCCCAAACGGGGTTTCTAACCTTTCCCTCTTTGAGAAATCTTGTATTTTGACGTACCTTTTTTCTTGTAGTTTGGCTTCATGGACAATCTTTTAGCATTGGATTGCTTTTAACGATAGCGCGTCGCATAGGATTATTTACATAGATAAATTACCTACGATAGGTCAAGTTACTTTAATAAACCCATTTAGCAATTCAATAAATTATGTTGACGAGGTCACTAAAAGCTGCTAATGAAATTCCTATAACAGCGCCTATTATTTAACCTTCTTAGCCTACATCGCAATGCAACTCTAAATTGTTCATCTTCTCGACCCGAAAATCTCGGTCATACCCGTATTATACCCGTATTATACCCGTATTTGTTACCTGAATATGAATCATATGAAAAAAAAAAAAAAATTCCGATAGGAATCAAGAATAATAAAACCCCCCATTCGAATTTTGTAAAACCCAGATCATGGACCAAAGTCATGATCATTAGGACATAATTAAGAGAGCTAGTAACAATCATGGCCACTAGTCAGCTTTAATGCTATTTACATGGAGATTCCCTTTCTGCACGTTCCCTGGTGACTTCACTGCCTTCTCTTCATCCCAATCCTCATCGCCCCAGCTCTGATCCCAGCCTTCTCCTGCTGTTTCGACTGTTCTTCCTGTGATGGATTTCGTGTTCACCGTGCCCATCTCGAGTTGCTCGTAACCCCTGCGCATGGCCGGCGCCCCCTGCAGCTTCCAATACACCAACGCCGCCGCCAGAATTACCACTGCCGAAGCGAAAAGAGCGGCGCATGCAGAAGAAGAGAACCGCTTTGGAGAGTTGCTTTCTGAGACCACGTCGACCACGCAATTCCACTCTTCAGCACTGAGTTGTATTGAAGTACTTGCATCAACTTGGTCTGTCAAGTTTACCTAATATGCAAATCACAAGAATATGGCGCATCAAGAGAAGAGCCTGCCTAATGTGCAAGAGTGTGCCACGGGTTCATGCCGTATCGGATCGAAGTTTTCAAGAAGAGAATGTGAAAGCCATCGGCGCTCACCGTATCCCACTGTTGGTAAGGTAAATCGACAGGGAAGAGACTGATATTAGCCGGTAACAAGGTGATGTTCACCTTCAGAGGAATCTCTCCACCATTCCGGACTAAAAGTGAAGTTTCCATTGTAGCTGCAATAAACAGAGAGAATGGAGAGTGTTTTGAGCATCTCCTTGACAACTTTGGCAGAATAAATTCTACATCAAGTCCAGGCCTATAATGTCACATTGAGATCAAGATGAGAAGTGCAGAGAACTAGTTCGTACCATTGCGATTGTAATGGAGGCAGGCAGTCAAGTTCTTCGCTAGGCAACTCTTGGACGGCGCCGAGCATTTTCTGGCAGCAGCAACACTGGATGCATTCGAAGCCGGTGGAGTATCGGGGACGTGGGAGATCCCCTTATCCGATCCGGACGTAATTGAAGGGGGAGAAGGCGAAGGAAAGACCTGGCGTTGACAGAAACACTCCGAATCAAACAATCACACGCCCTTCCAAAACCAAAACCGAATTCAATGCTCGAGGCATTGCTGATCGAAGAAAGTAGCATGTTTATACCGGATCTATGACGCAAACCCCTTCTCCTCCATCCAACACGATTGAAGAACTTCCTCCGACATACGCAGTGATATTAACCTGAAAAAAATCATAGCATTTCATCATATCGTCACGAAGACAACAACTTGACAATCACATAAGGCATGAAGAAGGTACGGGAGCTCACTCGCCTTCTTTTGTTTCGCCGCTTGAACTTTGTCGATAGTGATATTTTTAGCCGGTGAGAAGCTCACGTTCACTTTCAGAGGAGTCTCTCCGCCGTTCCGGATTACAAGAAATGTTCCGTTCATCCCTGCAAATGAAAGGATCAGCTGAATCATATCCTTCGCCCATAAATTTTCAGAGTCTCCGACTTCTATAATGACGATGCCGATGGCTGAGCAATGATTCGCTTAAGTGATTGAATCGTTTCGATTCTGCTCAAAACAAAATCCACACGAGAGGCTTGAGAGCATTCTTGAGTACTGAAATTAATCTGCAGAGAGAGAAGTTAGGCCTCCTTTTCATTTTACCATTTTCGACACATGCAGTCAAGTTCTTCCTTCACAAGCCCCGGACAGCGGCCCCAGCGAACAGTTCTCACCATCACCGCTCGACTCCAACATCTGCCGGGCCACCTCGGAGCTCGGTTTATCCAAGCCAGCTTGTGAAACCTGCTTTCGCGATGCCATTCGATCCTCGATCAAAAAAGGACTTGATCAAGAAGGAGCAGACAAAGAAAAACAAGAAAGGCAAATTATATACAGCCACTTCGGTTCCTTCCCCTCCGGGAAGCTTTCTGGAAGAGCCATTCCATGAGCCGAGAGACGCGCTGCCCCGTCGCCACAGAATCACGACCAAAACAGCGCCACGAGGATCCGATAACGCTGCAGCTTCTTGGAGCGCATGATTCGGCGACCGTACCGTCTCAGGAAGAACTTCGCCTTGGACGCCGAAACAGAAGACAAACCCATGAAGAAGACCTTCCTCCGTCTCTGCTAAAAAGGGGCGTTTCCGCAGTGTCGCAGAGCGCTTCCCTTTCGGAGCCGGTCGCCATGGGGGAGCCGGCTGATATTGCATCGTAGCGTCCGAACGGGGGGGGGGACCCGACAAAGGGTTGACTCTTGACATTTTTGCAGGAGCATCGAATTCTCCGGCGAAGTCCGTGAGAAACGGAGAATGAAGGTGCGCTTTTTGGATGTACGTGATATGTCGGGTACGATAATGCAGTCGACAAAAGAAAATTCTAAGTTACTCGACCAGGGTGGAAGCTGAATTTCCACATCTTAACTTTTCTCCTGGCGTGAAAATCGGTTCTACAACGAAAGCCTTGAGCATCCCAACCCGACCCAATGAATGGGTGAAATGGGGTATGGAGAATTGAACTCGAGACCTCTGGGCTCTGTTATCAAAGTATATAACAAATTTACTTTTATAACTTAAACTTTCGGGTTAAACTTGTTAGCATAATATTATAAATGGAGACTCTGAATTCAAATATTTTCATAATCATATTTAAGTCCCCTATTATGTATTTTCATGTTTTGGTTTTAGGATGAAGTCCAATTTAAACATGAGGGAGGGTGTTTGAGTGTACAAATATAATCCATGTTCTCTTTTGACAATTTAGGGTGGAATTTGGCTCTAATACCTCATTAACATACCAAAACTAAAAGTTTAGATTTTTAGAACTTAGTTATCATACTTTTCGCCAAAACCAACAAGAATCTAATGCATGTTGACTCAGTTACGTGTTAACATACTAGATTTAAATTAGAAGCATCGCACATTGCAATTTTGGATTCCCTTTTTTGCAGAAAATCTTGCCTCGCATGTGTCACAAGCATTGGATTGCATTAGACGGCAGTGGAAAAATTGGATGGTTTGTACATAAACAGCCAGAGACACCCCTCCATAGCTTTGCCTAGGCAACTTTCCACGCTCGCGTCTCTTGCAAAAGCAAGACTTGTACGGAGGATAGGTTACTTTTACAATCATATTTTATAATAATAATAATAATAATAATAATAATATAATAATACTTTTTATCACCGATTCAAAAAATATATATTTAAAAAAAATAATACACATGATGGATTCGCAGGAAAAGGTAAGGCTATTATTAGCCCCATCTCCTGCCGGGTGCGTTGCGGTCATTTTTTGATGGAGAAAAATTCCCCAATTCAGTGCGTCGCCTCAGCGGGGCACGATTTCCCCGCCCTCCAAGTCCATCTATACGCCTAATAAGGAAGATTTTTTCATTTTCAATGCATTAACTACATATATACCAAACACAGCAATTTCATTTACTCGGATATTTTTTAACAAGATCTTTTCCAATATTAAAATGTGCTTCAACACACATTATATAGAAAGGCTCATTCTATTGGACTATAAAGATGAGTATGGTCTAAGTGAACGTTCCCATATTAGAATTGAGAATCGCTCATTAAGGATTGATTTTGAAAAATTAAAATCGAAAACTACAAGTTGATTCCATGAATCCACCTAAAAATCGAATTGTCGGCTCAGTTCGATTCAGTTCCCACGGTCACATCAAATTTCATGCACTCAGTATAACACTTTCCGACAAGTAAAAGTAAATCAAAAAATAAAGAACTTTTATCTTCTTAATTGCAAGATTAGTAAAAGAATTAGACTTATATTAATAGTTAAGAGTTGACATCATGAGTTGATAGGCGTTAAACTTAAGAGTCAATGCCATGAATGAGAGATAGAGAGATAATTTATACAAAATAAGAGTAAAATAAGACAAATACTCAAGTTAATGGATGTTGAATTTCATATAAGGGATTTTCGGGTTTTCATTTGATTATAAATTTTTCTTAAAAATTAAATATTTTTTTTATATCTGGTCCTGTCCTTGTGGGTGAGCAAACGTTCCATGCCTAGACCTAATAATCAAACTAGTATCCACCAATTTCATATGATTCGGATGGTTCCAATTCTTTTGCATATTCTTATATTAGTGAATTTTGGATAATTACCTATTCATTCTACGAGCCAAAAGGTAGATAATTTTACGGTCGGCCGGATCCTCAGATCACAACGGGTCGTTAATCTTTACGGCCTTTTTCTCGTAACTACGATACAAAAAAATTCAACTTACTAAGTTAATCGCCTCTGTTTTTTTCTCAATTATTATCTGACGGCGGTCGGGAAAGGAAACGACCTTAAAAAAAAAAAAAAACACGCTCCGATAGCCGCGACAACGTGGAATCTGCAGACCCTTTTCTCTCTCTCTCTCTTTTCTCTCTCTTCCCCGCGAAAAAGATCGTTTTTTTATTTCTTTTTCTTCAATTAGCTGACGCCACCATCCCCGAGCTCGCCCCAGCTTCTGCTTTCGCCTGCAAATTCGGTCTCGAGAAGACGAAGAAGAAGAAGAAGAACCATCGATTCTCTCTCTTCTCTCTCTCTCTCTCTAGCGGATGAAGATGTCCGGCGACGAAATGGGGCTGGTCCCGCCTCCGGTCGGCCTCAACTCGCAGCTCCTCTTCCAGGACGACCCCGCCCTCCGCTTCTCCGGCCCCGCCCCGCCGAGCCGGGTCGTCGTCGGCGGCGACCCGGTCCCCAAGCCCCGCGAAATCTCCTCCTCCTTCCTCGAATCCCGCTACTTCCCCACCCCCGCCGCCGCAGCCGCCGCCGCCGCAGCCGCAGCCGCAGACCCATCCCCAGCCCGCCGAGTTCCGGCACGGACAGTATGCCAACGACCCCCGCCCCGACGCGGGCGGCGCGCCGCGGAATTGGTCCGACAACAACGACTCGAGCGCCGATGGCTCGGAGGGCAACGACGAGGAGGACGAGGATGACGATGAGGCGGATGAGGAGGAGGAGGAGGAGGAGGAGGAGGGGGGATATGTAGGGTTCGGTGGGGAATCGAATAGGGCTCGGGATGGTGCGAATAGTAACAAGGACGGCGGTGGTAGTAACAACAAAGGCAACAGCGGTGGTGGGGTGATCAAATTAAGCAATGGGAAGACGAAGTTCGGGCCTTTATTCGGTAAGTGACTGAGAGGGTTTCCAAGTTTCGAGCTTGTATCGCTTGAAGTTCTCAAGTTCGGAGCTTTTTTTATTCCTTTACTGTGTTGATCGTGAGTGGTGCTATTTTTGTTTTCCGTGCTTCTTCTAGGGTCTGGTAGAGAAGTAGTTGTAGTGAACGATGGCAACTGTGGACAAATCGGGAGCGACGCGAGAGGGAGCTGCGGCGAGATTCATCCGCAGCGATTGCGAATTGGGAATTTCGAGAATGCGGTCACTATTGCGGAGCCGGACGGTGACTTGTATTACTCAAATTATCTGCGAGGAGAAGGATCTGGTAGAGGACAGAAGGATGTGGTAGCTGTGGACAGTGGATGCGGGTTTAGCGGAAGAAAGGATGGTGTGTTAACCAATGATTCAGGAGATTCATTGAGAGACATTTTCTCGGACCCTTTGACGTAAGTTCATTGTTGTATCCATTTATCCTGGCTTATTTTTGTGGCAGAAGAGCTTTATTTCCTTTCTTTGGGTGGCTAGTTTGATTGGGGTTGGTCGTTGTGCATGTGATGAGAAAATTATTAATAATTGAGACAGTGTTCTTGCGTTGTTTTTGAAAAGTTAGGCTGATTACCCAGTTTATGGATTAGGTATATGTAGGTTACTCATGATGATGGAGATTCATGTGAAATAGTGGTCTCTTGCTTGGACATGGAGGTTCTTATGCATATTCCAGATGGAAGATCATGGCTTTTCGTATTCAGTTCCTCTGGTACAAGTTAGGTTATACTTAAGATGTCAATTGCCAAATGGAACTACTGATACATCATTCATCTCTACTTTCTGAAACCCAAACAAGTCTACGATCTAGCACTTGCGTGTATACCAGCAATTCTCTTCTGCTGTGAACTTGTGTCTGAACAATTGTAATCCGTTCCAATAGGAAAACTGTAAGGAATGTACCTCTTGCTAAAAGCATGGGATCGGAGTGAAGATGTATGACCTTTCTGTGTAATTCCCTTTAAAGACCTCTGACTTTGATTATAGATTGGTGTCTTTTGTTGGTTGTTCTCTATTTTCTATTTCATATTTTTTTCTCAGTGAAAATCTTGTGTGACCATCTCATTTTAAAAACGCAGGGGAGCTCTTATGGATGATGCAATGATTTTGCCATGTGGACATTCCTTTGGAGGTGGTGGAATACAACATGTAATTAAGATGGTGGGTCTTCAATATTTTGGTATCCATATTTTGATTGAGATCTTAATTGGAGTTTGAAACATGCTGACACATGGGATAATATGGGGGACTTAATGAGTCTCTCTTCTGAAATGGATTGCAGATAGGATTGTTGGAATGGCTTTTTTGGAATAAGATAGGACTATTAAGTCTGGGAACTGATTTACAGGAATTTCCTTTTTTGACTTAGCATGCATAAGACATTGGCAAATAAGGATGTTGCATTGGCAAGACCCATTATTTTCCACACCTTTCCCTATGTTTAACCTTTATAGGTAGTTGTTGTTGTGTTATGTATCATCCACATTTGAGTTCCATAATTGTTTGCTAGGCCATACTCTTTGGAATATTTCGTTAATCTAGGTCTTATAGTCTGACGTTTGGGTGCCGGTGTTGGAAGTTAAAGATTGTTGTGTACTCAATGTTGTTTGGATACTGACAAGTTAACGTTATGGTAGAACTGAAAAGCTTGACTTTGTTGTATACATTCACGTGCATCCACAATAACACGCCATTTTTGCTTGCTTCTACTTCTCTTCCAACCACGATTCTTTAGCATGACAATCATTTCAACCTGCATGCAATCTGTCCATGGATAAACTCAACTGAGAAGCAAAGTTTCCTAAGCACATTGTGAAGTAGCAGGGATTTTGCAAGATTGCTAGGTTAAATCAAAATTCTACTCATGCGCTTACCAGCGCATTATGGTTTTCAGGAGTTGACAAATGCAAGTGTCATTCCAAGCTGCTTGCTGTAACAGCTGTTATTACCATAGGCATTTCTCATCGAAGTGTTTTTTCCTTGTAAGCTGTTATTCCTTGACAGCAAAGTGTCTTCTGATTTGCCCAACCTGTGATGCCCACTCTGTTCCTGATCGAGGACAGTGATTCAAGCAATATATCTTGTCTATTGCCTATTCCTCACAACCCTAATATATTTGGGATAAAAGGAATGGAGATTGTATTTTTCTGGTGTTTATGCACATTAGTCCATGCTAAAATACAATCCTTCACTAAACACGATGTGGTGGTACCTTCCATGTGAGCTTGTCTAAATCACTCTTGACTTTCTTCAGAGTCTATTGTACCATTTTTTTTTTCCTTTTTCATTGTTCAAGTGTTCTTATAGTGGCTGAATAACTATTCTGATTTTGATTTGCATAATGCATCTTCAGAAAGCATGTACCTCTTGTCAGCTGTCGATTTCAGAAGACTCAATATTACCTAATTTCTGTAAGTACAAGCTGTTTTTTCCAAGTATATCGAATATATGGAGAATTTTAGATCATGAATGACTTGTTCTTAACCTGTGTACCATACTACCATGTTTGCTAGTTATAACATGAGATTTATTCATCATCCAGATGTTAAATTTTCATCTGACGCCATTGAATATCCAGTGGATGGAAGGATGTGACATTACGTTGTATATTATCATTTGATGTAGTCTCAATATTATATGGGAAGTCAAGACGTAATATATAGCTGATATGCAGAATATATGTTGTGTTTGGTCAAGGGAGAAATGTGTGAGTGCATCTTCAAATTCAATTTGCTACAAGAAATATTGGCTTGAAGTATTACTTTGTGTCACTATATTTGGGCCTATATATTGCAGTTGCATCTGAACTGAGTCTATAGCATAAGACTGTTTTTTATGTCAAAGTGTGTCTACTCGGTATTAATTTGATTATGTCTTTTTTTTCTTTTCTTTTTAAAATATTTTCTTCCATGCAGCTCTTCGAGCTGCCATACAAGCATTCCTCCGGGAAGAGGACATGCTCTTCCACCGATCAACCAAAAGGAGAAGAGAGAGATTGGACCAGGTCGGTCTCCATTGTATATTTGACACAATGCAATAGAATTCTTCAAGGGCATCACATGTGGTGCTGCCTGTGTTTAGTTCTGTATGGAAGTCCTAGGTTATAAGTTTCATAAATTACTGCCTGCTGCCTGCTCCCCGCCTCATCTCATTTTTAGTCTTTTAATACATAAGTTATTCAATCTGTGCACTCTCTAGGGTAGAGTAACTTGTCATTTATGTTTTTGGATGCTCGTACGTTGATATGGTTCTCCCTTGTGTTCCCTTGCCTTTCTTCTAAGAGTGCTTCTTTTGTGCAGGAGAAAGGTAACTGCAGTGAATCAAATCTCATGGATACATTGAGAGGAAGAGGTGTGCAGTTTCCATTTGCCGTGACTGATCGCGTCATTATTAAGGTTTGGTCTTTTAGAAAGTGAGTGATTATTATTTGCGATGCAAACGCCCTTAGAAAACGTAAACGGATGAACATTGATTCAGGGTAACAAGAGGACACCAGAGCGCTTTGTTGGACGTGAGGCAGTTGTAACAACACAATGCTTAAATGGATGGTTGGTTATATTTTTCCCCCCTCTTCAGTTTGGTGCATATTTGATATACTCACGTAGTCCAAGCATCTGCAATCAATTCTCCGCTTAAAAAGCATATAGAGCAAACATCGAAGCTCTTCAGCACTTCAAGGGACGACCTTGATGTATTCCTACGTGCTAGCATTTTCTTTTGGAAAATGTTCCATGCTTCAAATATCAGTGAGATTCTCTCGCCTGCATGTTGCTGCTTCATTGACATATTAAGCTCCCCTTACAGGTATGTAGTGAAAACATTGGATAATGCGGAGAGCGTTAAATTGCAGTACCGATCACTTGCCAAAGTCCGAGATGACTCTTCCTCAAAAGCAATGTCATGCAAGCTGACCTCAAATTGGCTCTAGTTCTATGTGAAGAATCGGCAATTTTGGCAAAGTCCTATGCCTGCTGTAACGTGACACGCGAAGAAAAATTTATAGTATTCCTCTGTTTGAGAGGCTTTGTACTCTGTGCATGGCACGAGGCAGTGTATTTATTGCTAGCGAATGTATCAAATTGGGTCATGTACGTTGTTGCAGCCCGTGTATGCGGCAGAGTTAAATGACCTTGCACATATAAATTTCATGTTGTTGATTTTGCCCCGCGTAACTATATCTTTTTCTCTGGTATCTTTTCTTCTTGTCGGTTTTAGTTCTGTAAGGACCACTGGCTAGTGTGCATGCTAGTACAAAACTGGCGTATGCTTTTTGACATGAAGTTTTGTCAAGACGATGATTTGTGGTTAGTCTCGTTTTAGCTTCAGAGGATACTTGAGATTTTCCTCTTTTGCTCTTGTGAGATTTACTGATAAAACTTGGGACAGCCTGAAGTCAAGCTTGTTTGAGCATGCTTGAGAAAAAAAGATGTGCTTTTTTATGTTTACAATTTTAAAACCAAAAAGAATATCCTAGGCTTCTGAGATTACTGAACATATAAATTTATATTCTAGTAGTGTTTACATGAGTCATAATATTCGATAAAGAGCAAAAAAGTAATTAAAAAAATTGTATTGCTTAAGAAAGATCTCGAACTGACAACCTCTGGATGTAAGAGAACAATATTTCAGCTGTTAGAAGATGATCTCCATCAACAAAAGAAGATCCAATTTCGATTCCTTTGTCCATTCAACTTCCAAGCAAGATTGCTTGAACACTGTTAGACAAACTTCAGTATAGACTGACCTTCGAACAACATCAGCTTCTAACACTACACCTCCCTGAAGTTAGTCACCCAGATTGCTGTTTTACGTTAACAGTCAGTAAAAAGCCCACCCAACTTGATGAAATCCAATGCCGGTTCACGAGAGGATGTGAACATAACCTGGGCAGAGTTAGGGATCGAAGGACAAATACAAAAAGGATGAAAAAAACCAAAGAAGAGTTTTAGTTGAAGATCAATCATCAGCAGCAGGACACGTTCTCCTTTGCCAGTAGAAAGTTGCATGTTGAATAGATGGAAGCTGCAGCTGCCCGAACTGCTAATTCTCTCTCGGACGTGTCTGGCTTGTTAGATCTGCAAAACACAGAAAATAATTATCAGGCATCTCACGGAAAAACAAACTACTTTCATATGTAACATAGTGGACAGAACAACAGAATCTCGAGTATCGTAGTCTGAATCAAGAAAATTGCAGCTTATGATATAAAAACAGCTCTTGGAATACCTATCCCGAAATCTTCTATGTGGAAGACTAGACCAACGTTGCCCTTACAAAAATACAGCTTCAAACAAAAAGCATGCTAGATTCTCAAAATAATAAAAGATCAGAGCATCCATCACAAACAGGAACCATGGGCATTACACTGCATGAAAAAGTATGGGGAAAAAGTGCCATTAAGACTTCCATCAACGCTGATATTTGACCACTTTTCACCCCATATTTGAAGACAAAATTCACAAAAGGAAATTCATTGCGGGCATAGTTCATTGCAGGAAATACAGAAGAATACCAAAATTTGTGGAACCTGCCTGGGACTTCTAGAAACAGTAATGATAACCCGGCAAGCTGTTTGCTTGATTCATGTTCTTTACAACCGTTATAGACAAGTGTCATGGGACTCTGCATGGGATTCCCTAAAAGAGCTAGTAAATAATTGTACTAAAAGATTTACCTAGAGATAATATCTGTAGCTCCCAGGTTCTCCGAACTGTGAGGCGCATTCCACTGGACATGTTGCAGGCCATGTTCACAATGCAATTGCATCTCTTTGACTTGGTTCAGCCAGATTTCCTGAAAATTCATAAAGTGAGAACAATAAATACGGTTCGAATCAATTTATAATGAAACACAATTAATCTTCACAACTGTGAGAGAGAGAGAGAGAGAGAGAGAGAGAGAGGAGTTTGTAAAACAGTCATAAAAATGAGAGATGATATATCCCAAGAAAGACAAAGGGACTCTGGTGCTAATCAGATACAGCCCTCGAGTCATAAAAGTCAAAAACCACATAAAGAAACAAGAAAGGAAGTCAGAACTAAAATGATGCAGCTAGACACAGAAGCTATCAATAGTAGAGTTGGAACTTGACCACTAAAAGTTCCAATCACAGTCAGTCCTGATGAAAAATTTGCAATCAACGGGAAGAATGTTGTACACTCACAAGCTGTTGCTCCTCTTCACAAAGCGCTTTATCCATCTGACCAAAGAGGGTACTCCATTTCGATAGGTGCATGTCAGCTATCGGACTATTGGTCAGGTAAGGATTATTCTCTTGATTTGATGAGAATTCCTTTCGTATTAGAAAAGGTAATTCTGTGTTGATCACAGCCTGAACTCTCTTTTTACTGCGTTTCAAAGCTGCAATTTAAAGAGAGCACATCATTAGTTAGACAAATCAGTCAACTTCGATCCTAACCCTACTCTAGCGACTACATGCAATGGGGTATTACCTGCTAGACGTCCTTTGATGTCTTGATGCAGTAATTCTAACCATTGAGAAGCAACAGTTGCAGCTGAAAAACATTACACTTACATTTGTCAGCTAAAATGACCTTTAAATTGTCTACTACAGCAATGTAAAATCCAAGTTGCATATTACTAATTGGCTTGGCCCTTCACTACCCAGAGCTTACTGGACAATGGCATGCAAAACCAACTTCACAGAAGAATCATCCATAATGATCCATCCAACAAAAAAATTTAATAAGAAAACCATTCCCACCAAGAGAGAGAAAGTAAAAAAGAAAGAAACAAAACACGAAAGTAAGATACAGATTGTTAAATTTGTGACATAGCATCCATGAAGATAGATTAACTGAACTGTGAAATAACTATTAAAAAAAAAAATCGAATAACCCTAGAACAAGCAGAGAAACAAACATGCACAATAAAAGGCTTACCTTTAACAGAAAGTGAAGTAACACTGCTAAAAGCAGTTGAGTCTTCGTTGGACATAAAAGTAATCTCAGATGCTTTACTCATTGTTGATGACAATCTCAGTGCCAATCCATCATCCTGACTAGAACTGTTGGCGTTTGAGACAAAATTCTTTTTGCACAATCCTCCTGCCATGCCCAGATCCCCATCTTCTTCTTCATTCTCTGAAATGAAATTTGAAGACTTGTTCATCATCAACGTGGGGAATCCGGTGGTCTGCTTCCTCTCAAGTAAAGCACTTGGGGCTACATTTTCAGATGAATAAGAAAGCTGGGGCACTCCTGAATTATCAGAACATCCCAACCCCTTGCCATAACCAATTTCTTTCATTTCACCTTTCGAATGACCACCGTATTTATTTGCGACATGGCTATTTTCAGCCCTTCCTGACCTCACCAATGCCTCTATAATGGAATGGACTTGTTTTCTGTTCCTGACATGGTTTATGATCCCTGGGTTCAATTCATTGAGCAGTCCACTTGGAGCAGCAATCTTGGTGAACCTATCTACCTGTTCTTTCTTTGCAAGCTCCAGCTTTTTCTTAAGAACATCATTCTTACTCTTCCTACCACGTTGCTTCGGGATTGGTATGCCCCCATGAGAGGACGAGAGAAAGCCGTTTTGCTTCATTTCCTTCCAAAGCCTCAATGAATCTTTCTCCTCCAATGGGCCTGTTGAGCTAGCACACTCAGATGCATCTACAGGCTTCAACTGATCAAGATTCTTGTAAGGGTAAAATGGATTTAGATTCACAGTGCTGGAAAGGTCTTCTGCATTGAGATTCAAGTCAAGGCCCTTTGAGTATGCATGATAATCACTTGATGTCTCGTGCTGTCTAAGCAAAGAGCCTTCGACTGTTTCCTTAGTTTCTCCAGTATGCTTAGAATTGACATCACTTTCCAATTTGTTGGCGGAGCAAATTTCAGTATTAAGATCAAGTTGTACAGGCTTACAATTACCCTCCACAGGGGAAATATTTCTTTCGAATTCATCTTCATGAGAACCATCTATAATAGAGGTGACTGGCTCCTCGGTTACCTGGGACGTGCCTAGTCCTTCACCACAGCAAGAGGAAACTTTGCCTCCCTCATCTTTCACAGATTTTGGAGAATGGTTGTTAGTTCCTGGATCAAATTTTGAAGATCAAGTACACTATCATGCACACAAAATTTAAAAAAACCTCCCAAAAAAGTAAACACTGTCAATCTCCACATCTCTACATTTGATATAGAGCAAAATGGAAAGAAAGTCATTGAGTTCCATATGCTGTCATAAGTATGAACATCGCCGCACATCTCCAATATTCTCATTCATGTCATGACACTTCGAAATGCACAGGCCTAAGCATTTAACCTGGTTATTTTGGTTTTTTGGGTCGGTAAGCATTTACCCTCTTTGACAGAGGAAAAAAGAAAGAAAATTTCAATTCTATATAAATTAAATGAGGAGATGAAATTCAGTTGAACTCAGGGTCTGCAGCATTACATAATCAATCTACAAGTTTAAGCGCAAAATTTGCATCCTGTAATTTTGAAACTCATTACAAGAATAGCTTGAACCATTAGGTATGTTGAGGATTAAATTAAACTGCTACTGGAAGAAAAAAAGAAGAAGAGAGAAAGACGAGATTTTTCATTCAAACGGAGACCTAAATTTGAATCCCCATCTCTCCACTGAATTCAAAGAACAAGTACATAACAAAATAAAGAGAGAATAAGACTACCTCCGCGACGCAACACGGATTCCAAATCCCGCATTTTGACACGCTTGCGTGCAACTTCATGTTTCTCCTCAGCCACCAGATGGCGCTTCTCCCCACCCGACTGATAAAGCCAGCATCAGCGATATGAAAACAGAAAAAAGAACAGATCCCACGATAACAAAAGGAGGGGAAATGAGTAAAAATCCAACCTTTACAAGTGATTTAGGCGACGCCGAAGCCCGATCAGAAACACTTCCCGAATCACACTGGTCCTCCATTTCCTCCCCGACCCAGTTCAAATCCGAGACCTTTGACACCGACACTCGTACCAAAAATCAAGAACTCCTCCTGGGTATATTCAAAAACTATGGACAGACGAAAAAAACTGGAAAAGCCTCGCTCCTTTCGAAATGGGTGCGAGTTCTTTCTCGAGAGAAAGATGAATCCGCCTGTGAATTCGGGTAAGACAAATGGTGGGTTAGGGTTTTTAAAATGAGAAAGATCTGGGATTGACAATTGGGGTAAATCTTATTTATGTGCTGCTGGTCTTTAAATGCTTCTTTAGGATTTTTGAAACGCAAGGGAAGCGCGCCCACGGACGCTGCTGAAAGATCCGGCGATTCTTTGCATATATACACTGCTAGCGAATCGCAACTTAATAGTAGTTTAATTAATGCTACCTTTTCCTCTTCTTTTATATATCATCCGAGGCTATCGACAACGTGACGAGAGAACGGAGACAAAGGCGTCTTCTTTCCGCTTCCTCCTTTCTTGTTTTTCTTTCAAATTCAAATAGTTTGGAGGGACTTTTTGCTGGGCCCGTTCGGCTCACGGTTCCCCTCTCTCTCCTCTCTTTCCCTCTTACGAAAAGAAGGTCAGACGGCGCGCTCGCCACGCGCATCCCCCCATCCATTCAAATGCCGGTCCGGGCCCGGATGTTGGATGAGCCCGACAAGAACCGGGCCGGACCCAATTCGTACGTTTGAAGATCAGGTAAAAACTCAACGGCTACGAGAAGGGCTGAGCCTGAGTTTATAAGACCGATGCCTTGTGTTCTTGGGTCGAATTCTCCATTTGAGTGGCTGCTGAGATTGCGTATCCGGTTCTTAGACATGTCTTTCGTGCCTCTGCAGCATGACGAATGAGGTAAGGAGCCTGGTTCCGAGCGCATGAGCGGGCGTGTTGGTTGCCGCATTTTTTGAATTCAAAGTTTATCGCGGTGGCCTAGAACGTTAAGCCGGCACAAGAGCAGGTAGATTGCTATTCCTACTTTGAGAATCGGTACTGGCGAGAGAAGTCAAGCCAAGTGCCGTCATTTTGGATTCGTCTAGATTTGAAAGCTGACCAAGAACTGTCAATGGTTTCCTGGACAGGGACGCAGTTAGATTATCGTGCCAAAAACCGACTTCCCTTCCATAAGAAATATGAGCCATGCGTAGCTACAATCCCCAATCATGGGAAGCACCTCTCCAGGGGAACAGTTTTTGCTGAACTTGAGCACCAGAGAAGTACTGAGTAGAGAACTGAACGCGCTTGCAAGACCGTCAGGTGACATAGGTTTGCCTGCACCAAGTAGGCCGATGCATGAGCAGCAGTAACTGCAGGTCCAGACTGATTTTGAACCGATGCCTCGTCTTTGAGGAATGACATTCTTCAGGAACCAAATAAGTATAGGGCGATTGCACATGTAAAGGGCTCAGAGCTGAAACAGAATGTTTTCCGTGAAATTAGAGCACTGTCAAGTGTCAATGGTTTGTCGATCTCTTCCTATCTCATCCTTCGTAATCAAAGCATTATGAATATTCTCATGTAGACAAATCAACCATGAATTTTCAAAAGATGCAGTAAGGACATCGTCCAACCACCAGATGACATCACAAGTAAGGGTGTCACGCCCCGAACCTCGAGCACGCCAACATCCCACCTTGATTATGCAAATGCGACATTCCCAAATAGTGTCACCGACCCCATTCATTTATTATTGCACAAGTGGAACATATTATAAAACCCATGACAATGAAATACGGGATAGAAAAGTAATAAGCAAAACCACAATATAATACCTTCATAATTCAACAGAATTACAATAAGAAGCCTACAACCAAAAGTCTAAAAAGACCGACTCTTAAAAATGAACTATCCTACGACCTACAAGTCGGACACGTTCTCCAATCCTCCTGACTTCACATCTGCAACTCCTCAAGGCCAACCAAAGCTATCTAGCCGCTCCGTCCACCAGGGACCTGAAATTGTAATCCCAAACCGGGATGAGATAATGTCTCAGCAAGTTCAACTCCCTAAACCCCTATTCAAAAGAAAATACACCCCGGGTGGCCTAGCTACATCACACAGAAGACTTACCTCACCTTAGTTCCTTCCTGTAGGTTATCACAATTCAAATTACCCAATCACAGATAGTAATAGGAACTTAAATAACCGGAAATGCATTCACTTTTATAAAACCAACAACCGCGGGGGTCCTGATTATAAGACTAAATCGTTATGACATATCCCATTCCATGCCACACAATTCCGTCCCATAATCCGACACATCAACAACACTTAACATGCATTACAATTGTTATTCACTGCCATACAAGGGCATAGCCTACTCGCAGTTCGACTATCTACTGACATTAATGTCAGGCATCGCCTCCCCTCTTGGAGCGCAGCTTCGTCACTACGTCAACGGCATTCCCAAAGGAGCATCGATCCAATCGGCCCAGCCTCTACTGCGATCGGCATCCACCGCGTGGGCATCCCATATAGAGGCAAGTCCGACTCAACAGCCCAAGACGATTCCTCTTAGTTATCACACAGCCAAAGCATACTCGGCCCCAGGACACTTTGCATTTCACTCAATACTTCCACTTAAAATAGTGATCCCGACCATTTTTCTTCATATTAAAAATATTCCAGAAATTACTCATGCGTGTGGGGACACGCTAATTTTGAATCAAAAAGCCAATATCTCACTTTTTCAAACCCCAATATTTAATATAATCATTAAAATCCAATTTTTGCATCAAAACCCAACACTTGAGTTTTTATGAATAAAATCCCTATTTACCATAATCAACACTCAATTGGCCACATCCATTCATCAAATTCAAATTCTAAATGCACAGC
Organism: Eucalyptus victrix; assembly: GCA_016097545.1. Taxonomy (NCBI): domain Eukaryota; kingdom Viridiplantae; phylum Streptophyta; class Magnoliopsida; order Myrtales; family Myrtaceae; genus Eucalyptus; species Eucalyptus victrix. Next base: position 25,082,651 of record CM027844.1, read on the forward strand.
CATGATCAACACGAAATTCTAAGAAAATGAGGTTCCAAAATAATTTTCATAATTTATTAAATAATTAAATTTATTCCGAAAATTGATTAAATAATAATATCCATATCTTTCACGATCCACACTCAATTTATAATATCCAACCATCAATTTCAAAATCTGAATACATAGCAGCGATTAGAGTAAAATTCTAAGAAAATAAGGTCCCGAAATAATTTTCGGAATTTATTAAATAATTAATTTTATTCCGAAATTTATTTAAATAATAATATTTTAATAATTTCGAATAAATATATATTATTAAATTATTTAATAATTTCGAAATACTTAAATAAATTAAAAACAAATTTCTTTAAGTCACATCAAAACTTATATTAATATAAACATTCATTTAGCCCTAAATTAAACCCACTTTAAGATAATCAAGCACATTAATATAATCTACACTTAAATAAATTAAACTAATCACCTAATAACACCTAACATAAGCTAAACACACCTAAAGCATCATTAACTCTCTAATCAAGGTTTAGTGAGTTAAACTCATCGGATTAGCAAACCGATCGGACCAAAATGACGAGAACGTCGAGGGGATCGACTTTTCTCAAGGCGGGCCGAGCATCCGGAACCGGGAAGATGGCCAAAACAGGCCAAGACTAAGATGCCATACCCATTTTTCCAGCTTCTATTTGGGGCCGAGAAGGAGTGGATCCGGTGGTTGGTGAGGCACAAAACCGGCGGAGATGGACGACGGAGAAGTGGCGGTTGCAGCTCGGCGGTGGCTCACGGCGGCTTGGCGGGGTCTCCGACGACGGCTGGTAGCTCGGGACGACGGTGGTGACGGGCTGGTGCGCGGGCAGAGTGGAGCGGAGGGGCGAGGCACAAGCGTGCGAGCGCGAGGTGGCGACGGTAGCGTGGCACAACGACGATGGACAGCGGGGGAGCGGCGCACGGCTAGTTGACGGGGCTTAGTTGTGTGGGCGGAAGAAGGGGAAACGGCGAAGGGGCGGTGAGGCGTGTGTGGGCACGCGGACAAATAGCGACCGTGAAACTCCGCGATGGCGACGAACGGTGGATGACGAGTGGCAAAGGGGCAACGTCGAGCAACTGCTGGCCGGCCGGATTCTCTCTCCCTCCCTTCCCATTTCGAAATCCAAGGAGCTCGAAGTTGAAGATGATGTTGATGGATGCCTTTTTGGGGAACAAATCTCCACCTTACACTTGTCAATATCTTAGCCATTCTTGCCCTCATGCTCCACTATCTCAATTTCTCCCACAACAATATTCAATAGGTGTAATTTATTTTTCCGCCATGGCATGAAATCTCGTACACTAATTTCTCTTATTCCATTCAATTCTCTTCCAATTGAGTCCAATTGAAATCCATAAAATTAATTCAATGTCACCACACTTCAATTCACATATTCACTTGTCCATAAAACCAACTTAATTCCCAAAAGCAAGACCAAAGGCGGGTCTACTAATTTCTCGAGTCAAAATAGTCATTCTCTAATTTAATTTCTAAAAAATTATGATTACATGAAAAATCTTCCGAAGATTTCATAAAATGATTTGTGACACACCCAAACTTCCAATTTCTGAATTCGATCTCAATTCCACGGTTAATTTCACTTTGGCACGATACTAGCGCGGCCCAACCTATTAGGTAGCCTTTAGACATTTTCATGCATTTGACATGTGGTTGATCATCTCAAGCCACAATGTACATCTTTGAAACATTGGCGACTTTCGGTTATCGGGATAATCTTAAGGTTTCGAATACGAACACAGGGTACCCAATCAATAGAAAAGTCGGTCCAGTGCCGATCGACAAGAATTGTGCAATCTGATGGAATCACCCACACCTGATCACATGCCTCTATCGAGTCGACTTATTTCCAATCTCTAATCGATTTTTAATTGTGTCATAATTACTTTTGTAGATTAGGTCGGTCGAAAGATCATTTTTTGGTCAAATTCTCGAGTCTGATGCATTAGAATTTCCTAACGACTTCACCCAATAGATTAGTTTTCACATGAGTGGCTGACTCAAGAAAAAGAACTATATGCGTGCCAACGAAATGCCCGTATCAATTTATTGAAAATAAAATTGAAAAATCGGGATGTCACAAAGAGTGATCAATTCCTAATCCAATCCGGTTTCAAGATGGAATTGAGAACCAAACTGGGAGAACCAGTTCCCAAAACTCGGAATCGAGAAATGGACCAGTCAAATTTAGCGATCGTCTCAATGAGACTCGGATGCTATCGAAAATGAGGCTGGATGGAATGAAGGTTGGTAAACTCCATTTTTTTTCTCACACACGTCCTAACATTTCTTATGCAGTGGGTAGTTTATACACGATCCTAAGGAGTCTCACATGGAGATACCGTGATTTATCATGTTCTTCAATTCTTGACACTTTTGTAGATTAGGTTGATTGATGGAAGATCTGCCTCTAGCTACCTTAGGCTAGTGGGTGGTCATTTTGTGAATGGTCATACTAATAAACAATCTGTTGTGGCTAGATCTAGTGTTAAGGTAGAATTTTGAGTGATGGCGAATGCTATGGGTGAATTACTTTGGCTAGGAGGCTTATTATAAGAGTGAAGGCTTCAATTTGATGAGTTCGGTCCGATCCAAAAAATCAGTAACTTTTGTAGATTAGGCTAATTGATGGAAGATCTGCCTTTGGCTACCTTAGGCTAGTGGGTGGCCATTTTGTGAATGGTTATACTAATAAACAATCCGTTGTGGCTGAATCTAGTGTTAAGGTAGAATTTTGAGCGATGGTGAATGCTATGGGTGAATTACTTTGGCTAGGAGGCTTATTATAGGGGTGAAAGCTTCAATTTGATCAGCCCGGTCCGATCCAAAAAATTAGTCACTTTTTTCACTATTTTTTGATATATATTATGAACAAAAAAAATGAATAATAAAATATGTATAATCAGTCCGGTCTGGTCTCCCTTGGAAGGGAGAAGCTAAAATCGAACTGCCTAGACTAGGGGTGAGCGTGGTTCCCGGGTAGAACCGAGAACCGGAGAACCGAACCGCGGTGTTCCGGTTCGGTTCCCGGTTCTAAAGAGACCGGTTCCGGTTCTCGGTTCCCTTTTTCAGGGAACCGGCGGTTCCGATTCCGGTTCCGGTTCTTATGGGAACCGGAACCGGCGGAACCGGAACCGGTCAAAGTTAAAAAAAAAAAAATAATAATCCTAACACATTATTTCTCTTTTCCCCCACGTGATTCCCCCCTCTTCCCCTTTCTTTTTCTCTCTCTTTCTTTTCTCCACTTTTTCCTCTCATGTCACTTCCTGCCCCCCAACTTTTTTCTTTTCTTCTCTCTCCTCTTTCCCCCTCTCTCGGCCGAAACCCTCCCTTCTTCTCTTCTTCTTCTTCTTCTTCTTCTTCCTTTCCTCTTGCTCGCTATTGCTTCACCCACCACCATACTGCCGCCTCACGCTCTACTCACCACCACCACCTCTTGGCCATCGAACCACCACCACCCCGCCACCCCACGCTCGTCAAACGAGTCGTCTTGCCGTTGAGCCCAACGAGTTGTCGCGCCGTTCGCGCCGCCCCTCACCGCCGTGAGCCACCGCCGCCGTACCCAAGCGACTGTCACCACCTCTTGCCACCGCTCTCTCGGCCGTCCGGGCCGTCGTTGCTCAGAACCGCCACCGCCAGAACCGATCTCTTCCCCCTTGGCCGTGGGTTGAGCCGCGACCGCCGCCGTCTTCGCCGTCGCGCCGCCGCGTTCTCGCAGTCGCCCAACCTCCCTCGACACCCTCGAAGTTCTTGGGGTTCATGTGGAATCCCCTGTCCTGGGTCATGGAGCTTGCTGCTATCATGGCCATTGCACTTACAAATGGAGGGGTTGGTGAATTTTTCTTCTACTGTTCTGTCTCTCTTTCTGTTTTAGGGTAAAATTTGAGTTTTTGTGAAAGATGGTATCCATTTGTTTCTGATTCTTCCTTTGCAGGGCAAGCCTCCAAATTGGCAAGATTTCATAGGCATCGTCACTGTTTATAAACTCCACTATTAGCTTTATCGAGGAGAACAATGCCGGTAACGCTACGGTTTGAAGAGCTCGCTAAATCGATTCTAACCACTGAAGTCGAGGTTATCTAATGAACTCAGAGCATGTGCATTGCTTTTTTGGCTTCGATGGTTAGTTTTAAAATGGCTTATTTTGCTTCATGTTGCATTCTTTTTTATAGGAAACAAAGTGATAATCATAATATAGAAGAAGCCAAGAAATTGACCCATTAACTTTATGCTTCAGTTTCTGGGCATCCCTTAACCAAGTCGTTACTGTACTTTGGATCAATTGGTTAGTGTCGTGCTGGCGCACTTCATCTTGAAGGAGAAACTACACAAGCTAGGGATGTTGGGCTGTGTGATGTGCATTGTCGGTTTTGTCATAATTGTCATCCATGCACCGCAAGAAAGTCCCATTACTTCTGTTCTAGAAATATGGATTATGGCGACTCAACCAGCTCAGTCTTCAGGCCTGGTTTATGTGTTCTTTATATGATCACTGATTTGCTGATGACTGACTGCATTTACATATCTTTTTCAGCTTTTCTGCTTTACGTCGACTTGGTAATCATGTTGGTGTTCATCCTGGTTTCCATTTTTCACCTAGATGTGGGCACACGGATGTGCTAGTTTACACTGGCATCTGCTCATTAATGGGCTCTCTCTTGGTAAATCAACTGCTTCTGCATCTTTTGGGATTTTTTCTTCCTTCCAACCTACTTTAGTGTATTTACGCCAACCAAATTGTTGGAAACTCCACTTAAACACAAGAGTTGACCTTGCATCATTAGCTTTAGGTAGATCATTGATTCGGGGTGCAGGGAGGCTCATCACCAGGGACGAATTGTATTCTTTTCAGATTATTTTTGTCCTGTCAAAACAAAGTTAATGAGTTACAATAATTGTTGTGGGGACATGTCTAAATTACTTCTGCATATGGGTATTTTTTCTTTCTCAGTTTTCATAAGTTGTATGATCTATCTGCAGGTGATGAGTGTGAAAGCCCTTGGGACTTCTTTGAAGTTGACTTTTGAGGGGAAGAATCGGTTGATCTATTCCGGAGACTTGGTTCTTTATGTTGGTGGTGGCTACATGTGTAGTTATACAAATGAATTATCTCAACAAGGTCTGTCCCAAGATGTTATCGAACTTTAATTAGCTAACTTGCTTAATGCTGAATTTGTAAATTTCATTTGTCATTGCCTCACAACAATCGATAATATTGAATGACACCAAATTTCCTCTTTTACAATAACTTTTACTTTTCCCATATGTTGATATTACATAATATTGGGAGAAAAGGAAGTCATTGAATATATGCATATTTCTTAACTAGATTTTCACCTGTAAACTTGAAAATCTATGTTCCTGTGGCCTTTTGGCAAGGTTACTGCCCTCCTTCTTCATTGCTGGATGTGATCTGTCCTTTTCATTTACCTATGTGGTAATTCTTTATGTTAGGATTGGGGAGTCAAATCTCTTGCTTCAAAAACTATTTACAGTTGTTTTTTATTGCAAAAGGTTTCTTTGGGTTCTGTTTACTTGTGGATGATATAGTGCTTGATGAGAGCTTATCTTAAGAGCTTTTCTTAGTCTGCTTGGTTTCTCTTTGGTTTGTCTATTTCCTTTTTGTTATAGTTCAAATCTGAAAATGAAAAAAAAAAAAAAAGAACCTGTTGGAACCTAGAACCGACCCCGGAACCTGTGACAGGGTAGGTTCCAGGTTCTTAGTTCTGATGGGTAGGTTCCAGGTTTCAAAAAATGAAGAACCTGTACCCGAGGGTAGGTTCCAGGTTCCAAGCAGAACCTGTAAGGAACCGGGAACCGCTCACCCCTAGCCTAGACATTGGTTCCACTTTTAAAAACGAGGAACAAGACCAAACCGGTTGGTTAGGTCTAGTCCGGACAATCCGTTTTGCATACCCCACCTCTAATCACAACTTCAACCACAATGGAATAAACCATAGCTGCCTGCACCTTCTGTCATGGACACCTCTACGCAAACCTAAAGAATCAAACCAAATCCTAGTGCTCGAGGGCAAACTACACCAGGGACGGCAAACATAGAAGGATTTTGTAAATCTCGCCAGACTAAAGGATGTCTCGTTTACTGCATTTTATGGCCTTCAACAATTTCTCTTTTTACTGTCACTTCACTGGAATGTAATACTTATAATCTTCTCCTTCTCATTATGGCATCGCAATTCCTGAGAATTCAAAACGAGCTCGTGTTTTAACTGTACAAAGCCGCAAATTAATTGGATATTATTCTGACCCAGCTCTTTTTCTGATTCATGTGGCCTATAGACAAAGTGACACCCAAGTGCCTGAGTTGCGCCTGAGTTGTGCCCGAGTTGTCATCATTGCACGTTCAGGGAAGCACGCCAATGGCCGCAGCCTTACTGCTCAATGGCAAAGCAAATGTTTAAACGAACCCATAACGACGCTCAAGGTACAATGATACGATTTGCCATACAACAACTACGACAATATCATCCTGTGTTCCCAGACAATGGAGACACAATTAACCTCAGCGCACTTAGGCATCCTCGGCCCTGTATCCTAACAGGAAACGGGCAGAATCGTCGAACCACTTTCATCATAGAGCATGGAAGAAATCAGATCACGAGGTGTACTAACCATAGCCAACGACAGTTTCAGTTTTCATACCGATTATTTGGTTCGATCGATCATACTTCAGCAGAGATCAAACAAGATTCACATTAATCATTCAGCAAAGGAGCGATATTAGGCAGAATAACGAGCAATAAATCAGGGATTATGCTTGTTTGATCAAATTCCCAGAGATGCCACAAAGAAAAGTCTAGTACTAGTTAAACTATGCCGTTAGTACGTTACCATTTAGGATTTCTAAATACTCCCAACGGCAACGTAAACTGAAGACTTTCCTGGGGAAAAAGAAAGAACCATCAAGAGGCCATCATACTACAATTCAATCCCCTTTGTTCTCTGTGATTTATCTATACAATTGAAGTTCAAATCATTAAAGAATCATCACTAATCAACCCCAATGATTTGCACCGAATGCTGCTTACATTCGGAATCGAAAGAATCGATCATCCCCCATCCTGTCGCGATTCGCTACCCCCCTCTCGCCGACACCTACCACAACCAGAAATTCTTGAGCTGCGATCTCGCGGATTCCCGGAAACTCTTCACCTTCATCAAGCAGAAGTGCGTGCTGCACGCCCCCAAACCCGACCCGACCCGGCACGTCTTGAGCAGATAGCAAGCGGGCCCGCAATTCGCCCCCTTCCCCTGCACCACCAATCCCCAAATTCTGGTCACGTTATCTCCTCCATCGTCGTCATCCTCGAGCTCCTCCACGTAGATCACGCCTTCAGGCTTCTGGACCTCCCCTTCTCCCACTTCATCCTCATGCGATCCCAATCCTCCTCCCTCACCCCCTTCTCCGTCCTTAGCCTTATCGACTCGCCGCCCCTGGCCCCGCCAGCGCCGGCGCGGGCGCCGCGGTTCTCGTCGTAGACGTGCACGAACATCGGCGCCCCACGGAGGTTCCTCACGATCTCCGCCACCGAGTCCTCCATCCAATCGTCCAGCTTCTCGTGCGCGATCGCGGCGCCCTCCTCGAACTCCTGGTACGGTTTCGGCTTCCTGGGCATCCGGACCGGCGCCATCGGAGGGGCCGCCGCCGAAACGGCGCGCCGCATCTGGGTTCTCGATCTCGCTCCGCTGGGCATCGTCACCGACCACGGCTTCGACGGGCTCTGGTGATCGACGTGGCGGGCGGGGAAATCGAAGCGGCTCATGCAGCACTCGCCGCCGCGGCGGACCCCCAAAGACGCCATCGCCGGTCACCTGGCGGCTCGGAAGAGCGAACCCAGAAGCGGCAACCCGCGGAAGATTCGAGCTTTCCCCGCTCCTCGATCCGTGGAAGAGGAAAGGCTTCTTGGGTCGGGATGGAAAGATGATGAACGGGTGGTTTTCTTGCGGTGGGTGATGGGGGAACGAGAAAGAGAACGAACGAACACAGGATCGAACGAGGACTGATTCTTTATCGACGGGTGGTCAAGAATGGATGGTGACTGGGGGAAAAAGGGGCAGGAACAAGAACTGGAATTTGGAATCGCAAGTTGATGTTTTTGTAGGTGAGTTTGTATGGATTCGGAAGCATCGATGTCACGACTGGGACGCTTCCTCCTGGTAGCTGTAAACGCCACGCAAACTATTAATAATCCACCCGAAAACTTGAGGAGCTGTCGCCTGCGGTCGGGAGCACTAGGCTTCGGTGCACCCGTTTCCCTCCTAGCCAATGGGAAAATTTAGAAGAGAAATTATCAGGAAATAAAAATAAAATTCGTCTGTTCAAAATTATGGATAGGGCTTGGTGGAAGTGGAATTCGATTTAATGGATTATCTACTGGCATTGCATCGAAGAGATAAGCTAGAATTTTGAATTGATTCAGAGATTAAAATTACTTGTATTCTTTCAAAACAATGAAGTTCCTCTTGCTTGGGTATCAGAATCAATCCAATTCACAAAATTATAATGAGATCAAACACCAATTTTAGGATGAATATCGTCATACGGAATTTGAAATTAAAAATATCCATTGAATTATTTTCATAATTTTTCCCACTTAAAATGGCGTCAGAAAGTGAAATTATGTTGGTGATTGCAATCCGCGTCTCCTGCAACCGGGTGCAGAAGATAAACCTTCCCTCGGCTCGCAACCCCACGAGGCGAAATGCTAGCGGGAACGTGCACTTTGCTCCCTCCACGAGGCTCACACAAGGCGCGCGTTAAATTCTCGCGTGACGTGGATCAGGGAATAATCCTGGCCGTGCATCCGATTCCACGTGGCAAGACTGCTCCAGGCTCAACGGTCTCGATCGTCCGCATGGAGGTCGCATCCCCACGAGCTGGCGCACCGCATTTCGCGCCCCGTTGTCGTTTGGCGGCTGGAGCGCCACGAGGGCGCTGACGTGGAGGTCGGTGGTTGGTGGAGGGAGGGGGAATGCACGGGCTGACACGCGAAAGCCGCACGCGATCGCGGTTCGCCACAAGCTGATGTCGACCCTCGCGCGCGTTCCGTCCAGTGAAATCCGACAGGCGGACACGTGGACACAGGTAGAGTGCCACGTCATTCTCGTCGCTGGTGGCGCTTGAGGTGGTCCGCGTCAAAGGAAATTTGAGAATTGACGGAAAAAAGAAGGAAAGGAGTGGGTCAAAGAACTCGTCGTTTTTGACTCGGTAGAGCCGGGGAGGAGCTCGAGAATTTTTCACATGGAAAACGACAATTTTATTTTCCAGCATTTTGAACGTGAACTGGTCCAATTGGATGAAAGTCGTCCACGTGAAAAGAACATGTTCTTTTTATGATGCGAGAAAACGACATGCTTATAAATTAATAATTTTTGTGAAATAAATAAAATCTTAACAGAGTAGCATTGGTTTAAGATGCTTATTAAGATATAGTAAAATTGAACCCAGAGAGACGCTTATTAATCTCGCATATTCTAATCCTCTCTGATATTTAAAGTTGATTCCGATCACTTTGGACTTTAATCATTGTTTGAGGATCACATTAAAAATTAACTAATAATTTGAAACTTATCCACTAACGAAAGATAGGGAGCCAAAATGCTATCGAAGACTGACTTATAATTTTTGCTCTTAACGTAATTTGAATATTGTCACTACACATTTCGACTTTTGGTGATTGAAGTTCTTTATTTTTTTCATTATTTTAATTTATCCAAATAATATTTTAAATTTTGGTAAGAAAGTAAAAAAAAAAAATTGCTTTAGTAAATCTTAAAGAACTTGCTTTAATCTATTTTCCTACGATCAGATGTCTTTGGAAGTAGATAGAGGGGAAAAACTTTCCTACAATCATGTACATACAACACATATCATCTTCGATGAACTTCCATATAGTTGCTGAATTTACAAAAAAAAAAAATACTCATTATTTTAAAGAAAACCGAATTTTACACGCACAAAACCCATATCGTATTACCCTCCAATAAAAAAATGTTTCAATTTATGGCTTCACTGATAGAGGTGCCAATGATTGGCAAAGAGAAATAGGAAAAGAAAATGAAAAAAAAATCATAAATTTTCAAAAACATTGTTTATGTCAGAGCCATCCAATGCTAGTTGTGCCACACAAAACGATCGTTGTTGATCGAATCGCCATGTTAACACATTCCAACTAAAATCGTCAAAACGATTATATTAAAAAATCATCAAATTGGCTAGATAAATTATATTGGAAAATCGTTGAAAGATTTATAATTAAATTGGTTAAATTAAAAAGTTTTGGTTTAAATTAGTTTTTGTATAGTAGGTTAGGATTGTTTGTTGAATTTTCCTAAATGAATACAATATTCTTGTGATTTTTCATTAGATAGCAAAGATTAGCAATATAAATAAGGGCTAATACCTTGAAAAACCCCAAACCTGGTACACTTGTGATAAATTTACCCCAAACTATTTTTTTGATCATAAAAAACCCTAACCTGGTAAACTTGTGACAAATTTACCACGATTGATTATAAAAAACCCTAAAATTTGGTACATTTATGACAAATTTACTCCAAACTAATTTATTCGACTGCAAAAAACCATAAACTGGTAAATTTGTGACAAATATACCCTATGCTAAATTGAATTAATACCACAAAAAAATCATAAAAATTGTAAAAAGCGTGACAAACGGAATGTAAAATCCTAAATTGGTATCCGATTAAGCGTCACGTGTCATTTAACTTAATAATTTGAGAATAAAATTTAACAAAAACTAACATAGGGTAAAATTGTCACAAGTGTACCGGTTTGGGATAAATTTGTCAAAAGTATACAAGTTTGGGGTTTTTTGTGGTCAAAAAAATAGTTTGGGGTAAATTTGTCACAAGTGTACCAGTTTGGGGTTTTTTAGGGTATTATCCCTATAAATAATTTATCATAAGATATTTCTACAAATCTTGTAATTTAAATAGTCCTATTACTATGCGTGAACTTCTCTTGTTTATTTTATGGTTTTATTACAATAACAACGAACTTTTCTGACGTATTTTAAAGAAGATGACAATATATATATATATAAGTCCACCTTGAACCGTATAAGACCTGTTTCAAATATTGCTAAATAGAGGTAAATTTCGGTGTGAAATTATATAAGTTTCTTTTCTTTTTTGTGGTTTTAAATTTTAATGAGACAGCTCGATGGTTAGTCTTTGCAATATGAGCCCTCTCCTTATCAGCAATCGCTCTTGTCATCATAGGGCAGCATAACCCCACCCTTTTCACCTAACCCTATAGTTCTCCCTTCTTTGAAAGACTCAAGTTATAGAAGTGCCTTGCCCTTAGTAACTCTTAATACTCTTTGGAGTGCACAGCAGAATTCAAGCAGTGGAACGGTATCGTTTTCACGATAACACGCTGTTCTCGACATTTAGTAATAACCACGGTGAAACAACACAGGCTAGCGAGGCGTGTGTTCCTGAAGAATCTACGCGAGGCTCTGGTTCAAGGAAGAGGTGGCGATGCGATGGCCGTGTTCTGTAAAGTGGAGACGAGCCGAGGGAGGGGACAAACCGGGGATCACGGCGAAGCTGCGGCCAAGCACGAGCGGAGAGGCATGGCGGGGATTCGAATGGAGGGAAGCTCTGGTCATTGCTGCCAACTTGTCCGGATTGCATTTCCAGGACCAAACTATACATGCAGACTGAAAATGATTAAAAGAGATATGGGACAATTTTTGGGAAGAAACTAGGACAAATATGTCGGTATCAGATTCCCTAATTAATTGCATACCATCCATGCGTGCTAAGAGATGCACATATTTGGAGTGGGGCTTGGGGTATGCAAGGCCGCCACAAGTATAATGGACAAATCTTTGAATTTAATGGGCATAAGGACACTAGATTATATTAAAGATTTTAGTTATCCATGCATAAATTTATTGGCTCAACGGAGAGAGGCGAGTTAAATTTGGGAGAATTTCTTCAAAACTAAGGGTCGGGTGGGTCATTTTGAGATAACTGCACATAATAAACTACCCATTCTCTACAAAGGATCTATATTCTTTGTTATGTATTGAGAATTTCTAACGATATTCCGATTTCAAATCGCCTAGTCTACTTTCATATCGTTGATAAGAATTGAATGTAAATTCGCTTTGAAGACATCAAATAGATGGTCTTTGTACGAGTTTTCTTGTCGATCATGAGGCCGTAATTTGTTTTAGGTTTTAACGACCGTTAAGTGTATGCCCTTTGCGACATTTTTTCGACGACCGAACTGGAGGAGAAAAGTACCTCAATGCGTAACGAGTAGTCGTTGTTGCTAGAAGTTCGTTTTGGGCTTTGATCGGAAGAATCTGGGTTCCACTACATTGGGCCTTATGATAGATAGAGCTGGAGGAGTATTCAAACAGGCCAGGCCCATGGTCCATGAGAAATTGCTAGCCGTGGTTGGAGTCTGGGGAATTGGCTCGAAGTTGCTGCTGCGAATTTCAAGCTGAACTCATAAGGATCAATATGTACACGTAGCACTAAATTCTCTCGTAACCCTCAAGAAATACCATATCAAAGACATCGGATGCAATTTGTGTTAAAATGAACTCTACGATTTGAGGACAGACTGAGATTTTGTAGGAATGATATCAGACACGATCTGTTCATCATAACTAAAATCTAACTCTCCGGACTTACCTTGGCGGAAGTCCGAACTTTCACGTGTTTCGGTTGGCCACAAGTTTCCCATTTTATTGCCCTCCTGAATCAAGACAATATAAACTTTTCATGCCTCCCTCTCCTAATATAAGTTTCTCGCTTCTACCATCTTCAATTCTGCTAACAAACAGGGATGATACTTATCCAAAAATAAAAGGAAAAAATGATTTCAGTATTTAAAACATGAAAATCCAGTCAGGATCGAGGTGAGTGATTTAAAGGCTTTGTATAACAATTTGCTTAATGGTCATCCATGAGCTCGAGACTTATATGTCAATACTTTCTCGTCTTTATTAAAATTAAGATCGGGTTTGTCACACCCTAAAACCATCATGAATGGGGGATGACACGGTCATCCTTCCACCCGAAGAACGTAGTCTCAAAGCTTCCAAAATCCAACTCCTAAAAGTCCCTTCGTCAATTTCGCTCTCGTACTACTCATCGTTAGCTGAGGATTGGAAAAATGGAGGGGTGAGTAACCATAGCTCAGTAAGTAGTGCATCTCTTTTAAGTGAATCGAGCACCCACTATGCATATTTCCAAAATTAAATCACAACGCTTTTAACCTAAATCCAAAATTTAACAAACAAATAATAAGAGAATAAGTTATTTATGCTTAAAAATAGCTATATTTATAGCAGAAACATTCATTTCACAATAACATCAAAACAAACATCAATGGTTAGAAGCATCTTTGTCAATACTCAATGGAGTAGGGTTTTCTCCTTTTCTGAAGCATCATTCCTTCCCTCTGGAATATCTGACCATTCTCCCATGGTCATCAGAATTTTACAGGCCCCAAACTCAAGCAAGCTGTTTAAATTTTTCAATTTCTGGATGACACACCCATCATTCTCTATGATAGTTCGGCAAACTTGGGACTCCCCGATGATGGGAACACCTATGTTTATCTTGTATAGCAAGCTCAAGTTGTTGAAAGCGAGGCTCAAACAATGCAATAAGGACTCATTCTTTGATATTTCTTCCAAGACAGCGGAAGCTAGGAGTGCTCTAGAATCCATTCAAGATGCCCTTCATTTGGACCCTTTCAACTAGGCCTTGGCTGACAGGGAGAGAAACCAAATCTAGGCTTTCTTGGATCTCCATCTCCAGGAGGAATTATTCTATAAGTAGAAATCTAGAGTTCGTTGGCTCAAGCAAGGAGACCTTAATACCAAGTTTTTCCATCACTCCATTCACAAGCGGCATCTCCAAAATAGAATCATTTCGATGATGGATGAGAGTGGGATTTTGATCTTTGATCCATCTATTGTGAAACAGAAGTTTGTTTCTCACTTTGAAGATCTTCTGGCACCTTCTATCCTTGCTACCCTACCTTCGGTCCAGGACATCGGATCGGAATTGGATGGGTAGGCTTGTTATAGATATGGAAATTCACGACACGATGTTCTCGCTAGCGGCTGGAAAGGCCTTTGATCTAATGGATTTGGTATCGAGTTCTTTAAGCAAAGCTAGGATTTAGTTGGCCCTTCGATTATTATGGCGGTCAAGGACTTCTTTAGTACGGGTAAGACCGTTCAAGAGATTAACAATACTATCTTAGTCTTTGTACCAAAACGTCCCAATATGACATCTGTAAATGACTATAAACCAATTGCATGCTACAATACTGTCTACAATTGCATCACGAAGATTCTGGCTAATCAGTTGGCTTCTATTCTGCCATCTATTATTAGTCCTCTGCAGAATGCTTTTGTTAAAGGACGTTGCATTAGTGACAATATTTTGCTAGCTCAAGAGTTGTTCTTTGGCTTTCATTTGCATCCATATCTGCCTAAATGTGTTATTAAGGTAGATTTTCGCAAGGCTTACAATACAGTTAACTGAGACTTCTTGGAACTAGCTTTGCGAGCTATCGGTTTTCCCTCGCACTTCATTAAACTCATTATGGTGTGTACTCGGATGCCTAAATTTTCTGTCTCTCTAAATGGAGAGCTTCACAGTTTTTTTTCCTAATGGAAGAGGATTCCATCAAGGGGACCCCATGTCTCCCTATCTTTTTACGTTGGTGATGGAGGTATTCACTAGTATTCTCAATCTTCAAACCAGGCGGCTTGAGTTCACATTTTTTTGGCGGTGCAAACCAACGCAGCTGTCCCATCCTTTTTTTTTTTTTTTTTTTTTTTTTTTTGCGGATGATGTTCTTCTCTTTACTGAGGTGAATATGCCCTCCCTTTCTCTACTTAAGGATGGTGGTCAAGGACTTCTTTAGTACGGGTAAGACCGTTCGAGAGATTAACAATACTATCTTAGTCCCTGTACCAAAATGTCCCAATGTGACATCCGTAAATGACTATAGACCAATTGCATACTGCAATACTGTTTACAAATACATCACGAAGATTCTGGCTAATCGGTTGGCTTCTATTCTGCCATCTATTATTAGTCCTCCGCAGAATGCTTTTGTTAAACAACGTTGCATTAGTGATAATATTTTGCTAGCTCAGGAGCTGTTCTTTGGCTTTCATCTCAATCCCTATTTGCCTAAATGTGTTATTAAGGTAGATTTTCGCAAGGCTTACGGTACAGTTAATTGAGACTTCTTGGAACTAGCTTTGCAAGCTTTGGTTTTCCCGCACACTTCATTAAACTCATTATGGTGTGTACTTGGATGCCTAAATTTTCTATCTCTCTAAATGGAGAGCTTCACGGTTTTTTTCCCAGTGGAAGAGGGCTGCGTCAAGGGGACCCTGTGTCTCCCTATCTTTTCACATTGGTGATGGAGGTATTTACTAGTATTCTCAATCTTCAAACCAGGCGGCTTGAGTTCACATTTTTTTGGCGGTGCAAACCAACGCAGCTGTCCCATCCCTTTTTTTTTTTTTTTGCGGATGATGTTCTTCTCTTTACTGAGGTGAATATGCCCTCCCTTTCTCTACTTAAGGATGGTATTACTCGTTTCTCTCAATGGAGTGGCCTAGTCCCAAACTTGGACAAGAGTGAAATCTTCTTCTCTGGAGTCTCGTCTGATTCTCAAAACCGCATTAAGGACTTCCTTGATTTCCAAGAAGGCTCTCTGCCATTTCAGTATTTGGGGGTGCCTATCATTGCATCAAGGTTTCAAAAAGTTGACTGTGCATCATTGGTCAATGCAATCACGTCGAGGGCACAATTGTGGACGCAACATTTCCTCTCTTTTGTGGGACGCCTGCAGCTGATCAGTTCAATTCTCCACTCGATCTAGCTCTATTGGGCGAATGTCTTTATTTTGCCTAGGTTAGTTCTTGATTTTATTGAGCAGGTCCTTGGGCAATTCCTCTAGAAAGGCTCGAATCTCAGAACTAGAGGCGCAAAAGTTGCTTGGACTGATGTGTGCCTTCCAAAGGATGAAGGAGGCATTGGTATTCGAAAATTGTGTGAATGCAACAAGGCAGCCATGCTAAAACACATATGGATTTTATTCACGGATAAGGAGTCCCTGTGGTGCAAATGGGTTCATTCTAACTTCCTAAAGAAAAAGAACTTCTAGATAGCAATGAAACCAACCTATTGTTCTTGGGCATGGAAGAAGCTGCTTGACCTCAGGCAGGAGTTTCACCACTTATTCAAGTGGCATGTGGGAAATGGGCGCTACCTCTTTTTGGTTCGATAATTAGCACCCGAGAGGCCCTTTGAACATATTTTTCTTCGACCTGGACATATGCTGTTCAGGTATCCCTAGGCAAGCTCCAGTCGCTGATTTCTTTTCTCACTCTGGCGTGCCGTCTAGAGTCCTTGACACGATAGCTTCCTGGCGTGACCCTTTCCCTGTTCTAAACCAAGACTTGATTGCCTCCAATGGATGGGTCACCCGTTTAGTGTTTTTTCAGCTGCATCAACTTAGGACAGTATTTAGCCAAGAGGGCGGTCCGTGCCTTGGGCTTCCTTTATCTAGAATTGCGTGTTGGTCCCTCGGTTCCAATTCCATCTGTGGTTAATCACTGGAAATAGACTGTCCTCTCAAGTATTGTCACTAACTTATGGCAGAATTACAGATGCTAATTGTGTTTTTTGTGCTTGTCATCCTGATTCTATTGATCACCTGTTCTTTGGTGTCATATCACTGGAGCTCTTGCTGTCTACTGGGCTTCTAGATGTAACCTTGCCTGGCGTAATTGTTCGTGGGCGGAAAACATTCAATGGGCCATTAGGTACCTATCGAAAGACTCTTTTCACGACACCCTTGCTCGATTCGCCTTTGGAGCCTTATGCAATATTACCTAGAAGGAAACGAATAGTATCCTCTTCCGTGATCACGAACTCTTTTTGCCAGCTTTGAAGAAACACCTAGACAAGGTCGTTAGGGGCAAAGATATGACCTTCCAACAAGTCCCAGATACTCCTACCAATAAGAGGATGCAACAATACTAGAACCTTAGCTCTTCTACCTTCTCAGTTTGAGCTTTGGTTTGCCTTAATTTCTTTTCTATGGTTAGCCCCCTATTTCTTTTGGGTTACCATGATGCCCTTGCCCTTCTATTGACATTTCCTAATGTCACCAGAAGTGCAAGTCCTTTTGTTGGTGTCGGGTTCCCCCCCCTTTCTTTTTGTATAGTTCCGCTTTGGGTTAAATATATATCTTACTTTCACAAAAAAGAAAACATCAATGGTCAAATCCATTGATTAATCTCATTAAGTCACATGACAATGGTCCATTCCATTGATTAATCTCATATCACACATTAATGGTCTATTCCATAGATCCATTGTGACATCTAGAATTTTCGGTGTTAATTTCAATTGAATTAATCAGGTCATTTCTATGTAATTGGAGTCGGGGATTAAAAAGGAACACAAAATTGAGATGCGAGACGAGCTATTGGATGAGGAGAATATTCAATTGAAGCATTGAATAAATCAATGGGGGTCAATTCGATTCAATTCAAGAGGAATTAGGGCTCAATTGGAATGGAAACTTGGCAAAATTCGTATGCCACCTCTACCCCCACACTTTGGCCTACCTAAATGCTTCTAGAAGGGGGCATATTTGTAAAAAATGAAGGTGGTGGACAGCTGGTGGTGGCCCACGTGTGGCTGACCTAAGAGAGAGAGAGAGAGTGAGAGAAAAGAAAGAGAATTTGATTTTCTCCTTCCTCCCCTCTCTCCTCCGTCGACGGATCCATCCCCATCTTCTTCTTCTTTTTCTTCAAAACTCCATGGGAGACGAAGACCACCGAAAACCGAGCTGTCGTCGCCGCTTCTTGCCGCCGTCGTCGCACGCCGCAAGCCACCGGAGCTACTCCCGTGCACCCGAGCCTGCCGTCGAGCTGCCCTCCGCACACCTCCGCCCCTCTCCTCCCTCTGGTTCGAACAGAACCGACCAGCAAGAGTAGAAGCAGCGATCGGCGCTGCTTGAAGGAGCTGCAATCGTGCCGGAGCTGCCGTGCCGCCGCCGTCGTTGCTTCGCCCCACTTGTGCGCAGCTTTGCCCTCTCTCTTCCTCCTTCCGTTCGGTCTGTCCGAAGACAGCAGAACAGCAGCGCCGAGAGAAGATAACCAGAGCTGCCGTCGCTACTCGCCCCGCCCGCGTGCTCCGCCGCTCGCCGGTTGCTCTCCGCACGCCTTGGTCGCTCTTCCGCCCAGCTCGCTGTTCCAGAACTGTTGTCCAGCTCCTACCGCCTCTGTTCAGCCCCTGTTTTGCCTCTGCTCGACCCCGTTCGGCCACCTACGGCCGCCGGCCGACCACCTCTGGCCACCGTCAACCCCGCCGGAGCTCCGCCTCGCCCTCCATCGGCCTTGGCCGCCCCAATCAGCCCCGGAACCGCCCCTTCCAGCCGCGCACAGAGGTGTAGAAAAATGGGTATCGCAGTGACGTTTGGCCCGTTTTGGCCGCCTTCCCGAGCCCGGATGCTCGGCCCGCTTTGGGAAAAGTTGATCCTCGCGCCGAGCCCGTCGTTTTGGTGTGAGTTTTACTCACTAATGCCTCCTTAGTGTGCTAATTACACTTAAAGGTTGATTAGTGTTAATTAAGTGTAATTAGGTTGTTAGATTAGAATTGATTAGTGATTATTAGTTAATTGCTTTGCATGTTAGTTGTGTCGTTAGTGTAATTAGATAGAGAATTGCTTGTAGTATTTATTGGATGCTTCTTGGGATTTTTCCCATCCCTTATCGGGTGTTAATTAAGCAAATCGGGCCTAGGTGGAATTTTTAGGAATTAAATATTAATTTTGGAAATTAATTATTTAATGATTTATTTCCGGAAATTCAACTAGGATGGCTAGTGACCGGGATTTTATGTTGATGATGGTGGCGTAGACCGTTTATTTAATTGAGCTTTATATTGTGCTAAATTGAATTTATTGTATTTATTTATTTAATTTTCGAAATTAATTATTTAATTATTTATTTTTCCGGAAATTCAACCGGGATGGTCGGTGACCGGAATTTCGTGCTAATTGTCGTGTTGCAGTCCGTTTATTTATTTGAGCTTTAATTGGTGCTAAAGTAATTTATGAGTGAATTTAAGATTTATTCCTAAATTGAAATGGAGAGGGTCGGGTGGGGACCGTAAAGCCACTAAATGTTGAGAAGGTCGGGTGGGACCGTAAAGCCACTAGATGTTGAGAGGTCGGGTGGGACCGTAAAGCCACTAGATGTTGAGAGGGTCGGGTGAGACCCAGAAAAGTCACTAGATCTTGAAAGGGTCGGGTGGGACCATAAAGCCACTAAATCTTGGAAAGGTCGGGTGGGACCGTAAAGCCACTAGATATTGATAAGGTCGGGTGGGACCGTAAAACCACTAGATATTGATAAGGTCGGGTGGGACCGTAAAGCCACTAGATATTGATAAGGTCGGGTGAGACCATAAAGCCACTAAACCTCGAGAGGGTCGGGTGGGACCGTAAAGCCACTAAATCTTGGAAAGGTCGGGTGGGACCGTAAAGCCACTAAATCTAAGGAATTACTGGGCATTGGATGAATGACCTAAAAATGGTCTAACTGACTTGTAATCAACTAGGTTGATTTATCGATGATTTGATCTGAGTGTGACTTGATGTGATTCACTGCCTTGATTCGATGTTGCGAATTGATTGATTGAATGGAAATGACCGTGAGTGGTCTTGTTGGCGTGAAATCGATTAAGTCGATTAGATCGATGCTTCGATCTCGTGATGTTATTGCTTGGGTGCCTATTTGATTTGTGCTAATATGCAGGTGGAATCGAGGCTAAGGTAAGTCCTCGACTCATGTTGTGTATAGGCAGCCCTAAGGTGTATTAGTTTACTAATCGGGTCTTAGAGGGTAGAACTTGAGACGTTGTCTCAAAGTGGTTATTGAATAACCATTCCGGGACCACGGATGAGGAGCCTAAGGAGGAGAAATCTGACGAGGAGATCCCTGTTGAGGAACACGAGGAGGAGTACGTGAAGGAGAACCCCGAGAATGATCCAGAGTAGGATCCTGTTGGCGTTTGCTATAGAATTAATTTGAGTAGAAACCAATCGTTTTAGTATGGCTTGTATATGATCATAAGGATGTGGTTTTCAGGTTCAGGTTTCTAGTCCTACTTGTATATCCCATTGCTTTATTGTCTGGGGATTTTTATAATCGCTTTCCGCATGTGCATATATAAAAGAAAGGGTCGGCGATATGTAGTCCTGGGGATATCGCATAATAAAATCGACCAAAGGTAAGGGATGTGCACGTGCCTGAGGATCGGGGCGTGACATCCATTTCTTATGAAATCACACGTCGATGGTCCATTCCAACGACTAAACTCAAATCATATGTCAATGGTCCATTCTATTGACCAAACTCATATCACATGTCAATGGTCCACTCCATTGACCAATCCGTTGCTCAATATCAAATCATGGTCACAATACAACACCTAGTGACAAGGCGACCAGGATTCCCCTTGGCAAGGTCTCCACTTATTATTAGTCGGTAGCTCGGTCCAATAGGATATGCCAGACTAGTATGCGCATACCCACAAGCCCCTCACTAGACTCACAATATTGAGCATCAATACCAATCTACAACAACCTCTACAATTCACAAGGCCAAATCTAAAAATCATTTTATATGTCACAATACACTTCATAAATCAACCATATAACCTTTCGCAACTCAATTCATTAGCCACAATTACTTTCCGTAAACTATTTCTTAAATAATTTTAGAACTCATCTCATAAATTGGTTTTACAAATCGAATTAAATCAAATGCATATCATAAAGCTCATCACAAATCGATATCTATATAACATTCTATATACCATCTCAAAGTCGAGTTTTTAGTAAACAATTTTCATAAATCCAAAACATCTAATATTTCTCAACTTTGTTTATCAAACATAATATATATTTCTACCAAAAAGTTCTCACACTATTTTTAAATACCAAAACGTAGTAAATGCCTGATCCATCAACAATCATGTTTATTCATAACTTATAAAATATCAAATCTTTATCATTTTAAAGATATGAGCTTAGAAAAGATAGCACAACTCATTTGGAAAAACCAAAAATCAACTTATGTGGTTAGTCAAGTCAACGCATTCATATTCCTATCAATTAATCGAAAACGATATCAAAACCAAGTAAGGGGCTATTTGTTTGTGTTCTTTTTGTTGTTGTTATGAACACAATTTCTTTTCTTTTGTTCCGGGGAACAAAAAAAGAACAGAAACACGTTTGTTTACGTTTTTGTTCCCGGGACTTGTTTCTGTTTCAGGAAACGAATTTGGAACAGAAACAAGAAACAAGAAACAAGAAAAACTTGTTTCTTGTTCTCGGGAACACTTCCGAGAAACATTTTTTTTTCTCATTTTTCTTCTTCTTTTTTTCTTCTTCTTCTTCTTCTTCCTTTTGCCATCATCGGCCTTGGCCATGGCTGGCACCGGCGAACGGCCAAACGAGGGTTGGCAACCTCGCCGAAGCGTTGTTGGACCTCAGAGAGGCCGAGCCATGGCGAGGCTCGGCCTCGCATCGACCTCGCCTGGGCTGGGCGACGCCAACCTCGCCTAGCCACCGGCGAGGTCGCATTGCCACGGCAAAGCTCTGATTGGCACGTTGGATCTTCAGGCCATCGAAGCCGGCGAGGGAGGTGTTGGCTCGAAGATTGCCGTCGCACTCCCAGATCCGATACGTGTTGGAGGAGGCGATCTTCCTAACGAACGAGATGATGGAGTTCTTGAAATGGAATGAGATCTCCATGTAGAAGTTGCGCATGCGGTGGAGCACGGCGATCACCCGAGGGACGCGGCGGCACCACTTGCACCAGGTGGAGCAGTGGTGGTGCTCAAGGAGGACGGACGCGATCTCAACATTTCGCTAGCAAAGCACCTCCTGGAGCGAGTTCCACCCAGCGGCATTCTAGAGCGAGGTGTCGGCGCCGGCAAAGGCCGAGCCTTGCCCAGCCACGGCAAGGCTCGGCCTCGCTGAAGGCCGGCAAGCCTCGTTGTGGCTGCGCGAGGCCGCTAGCCCTCGTTGGCTGATCGCTGGCCATGGCCGAGGCCGCGACCGGCCAAAAGAAAAAAGAAAAATAAGAAAAAAGGAAAAATAAAATAAAAATATTAAAAAATTAAAATAAACAAAAAAAATTATAAAAGTTTACCAAACGCATTTTGTTTCTTTTTTTATTCCAGAACATAAACTATACAAGTTTACCAAACGCGTTCTTTTGTTCAAAAATTATTCCCCTGAAATAGAAATAGTTTTTTCTATTTTTGCTCCCCGGAAATTTTTTGAATAGAAACGTTACCAAACGCAGCTTAATACTTTACTCTCGGGATAAGTACACTAATGGTGCCATAAGTTGTGTACGGCGCTCACTTTGGTGCCAAAAGTTTCCGTCGGATCACTTAAGTGTCAAAAAATTTGAAAAACGCTCACTTTGGTGCCAACTCCGACGAAATTGGCCGGAAATCCAACGTGGCCTTTTTTTATTAATTTTTGACACCGACGTGGCTCGTCGGAGAGTTGAGTCAGTATCCAAACACCAAAACGACGTCGTTTGGTGTCTCCCCCAATTCAAAACCCTAATCTCCGGCCGTCGCCGTCCTCGACGGTCCTTGCGCTCAGCCGGCCACGGCTTCGACCCGACCTCGACCCCAACGCCGACGATGGCCACTCAACGGCAGCGGCTCCGACCTCGACCCGACCCCGACCCCGACAATGGCCACTCGGCCGCCGTAGCTCCGACCCCAACCTCGACCCCGACTGCGACAATGGCCACTCGACGGCCGCGGCTCAAACCCCGACCCCGACCCCGACGATGGCCACTCGATGGCCGTAGCTTCGACCCCGACCTCGACCTCGACCTCAACGATGGCCACTCGGCGGCTGCAGCTTCAACCCAGACTCTGACCCCGACCCCAACCCCAACGACGGCCACGGCTTCGAAACCCTAATTTCTTCCCCATGTGAGCTAAACGGCGTCGTTTCCATGAAGCCATCCACGTAGGATGGCAAAACGACGTCGTTTTCTTAAGGAGGACCGAAAACGACGTCATTTAAAGGCTTATCGATTTTTTTTTTTAAAAAAATCATTTTGGCCGGAATCTTTCGCCGGTGGCACTAAAGTGAGCGTTTTTCCTCCGATTTGGCACTTAAGTGATCCGACGGAAACTTTTGGCACCAAAGTGAGCGCCATACACAACTTATGGCACCATTAGTGTACTTATCCCCTTTTCTCTCTAACTAATGACTCAATTAACCACTGGGTTTTCCCTAGTGGCCACCCTTCCAACATGGAAGGGGGAAGTGAGAGATTTGAATCCTCACCTTCTCGAAGGGGTTGAAGTGGAGACGAATTAGTTTTAGAAATGAGTTTCGACTCCCATACCCTGCAAGGAGGCAAGGCAAAAGTCTGAGAGTAAGAGTTAGAGTAGAAATAAAATAGGACTGACTAAAAAAAAAAAACTAACGACTCAATTAATTTATGCTTATTCATAGATAAAACGACACTTACGTGCTAATAAACTGCATATCCAAAGCAATTATTTAAGCTGTCCACAACGCGAGGCTTGAGTGCAAAACTTGGTCAATGCCCTAACTTTTTCCACCGAACCCCATTTCAAACGTTCTTATAGTCAATAAAAAGTTCTTTCAATATACTATAAAGACCCTAACTTGACCATTCCAAAATCAAGCCGAAAACTGACAAAATATAAGCCCGAAACTGTTGGATGCGCATTGTTCATCACGCGTGGGAAATTTTGAAATTTTTTTTTTGGGCAAATTGTAAGTTCAAATTATGATCTGTAAAATCCTACAACTCTACAACATTCTAAACTATCATTTTTATAGAAATATGCGGCTCAACGACTCAAAAATCATACGTTGCTGCTCGATTTTCCAAAATTCTGAATTTCAATCCTTAAGTTTCGAAATTACTTCAATTGAATGAAGGGAGAGGCACAAATGCTTACCAGGCGTTGCATTACGTAATTGAGGTGCCTTGACAGACTCTCATGATGAGAACGTACGAAACTCTCCTTTTCTTCCTTTCCTTCTTCTCCTTCTCCTTTCTTTCCCTTGGACGAGCTCTCTGGTCTCCCTTTTCCTCTCTCCTTTTCCCTTCTCTCTTGCCCTTTTTTATTTCCTCCTTTTACTTGTTCTTTCTTTCTTTTCTTTTCTTTCCTTCTCTCTCTTCTTCTTCTTCTTTCTCTTCCCCTCTCCCGAAGACTCTCGGCCTCTTCCCCTCATTCTTCTCCTCTTCTTTTCTTCTTCTTTGACCGTTCAACCTTCTCTCTCTTCTTTTTTTTTTTTACTAGGTCAAAATCCATATTTTACAAGGTTATAGCAACAGAGGTGTTTCAGTTAAAAAGTAGTTGGAAAAATCAATAGAAACATCATACTTTCGACCAAAAATAAAAAATAAAGACATCGTACTGATATATCTGATTGTACATCGGCGACGATACGGCATGACTATAAGACTATTTGATTACGAACTCCGCCAAAACACAATGAAAAGTTAAAAACAAGTAAGAAACTATAAATAGGAAAGAACAACGTAAGAAAAGTCAACCACATGATCCCATGAAAAAGCCAGGTTATTGCACCGCCTTCTCTTGCGGTCCTGCCCGTCGGGTTGATGCGTGTCTTCTTCTTCCTGCATATAAACTTGAACCCGAAAGTCGCGTTAGAAAAGCCCGTGCCGCGTCCCCTCTCCCTCTCCCTTCTATCACTTTCTCTCTTGATAATTGCAGCCTGAGAAAATTCCCAAGTTTCATAATCGATTCTGGGTTCAATGGAACGGTGGAAGCACGACGTGTTCGTGAACTTCAGAGGACCGGACGTTCGCGAGGGTTTCCTGAAGGATCTACACAAGGCTTTGGTCCGGAGTGGCATCAAAACCTTCGTGGATAGCGAGGACCTCCACCAGGGTCAAAAATTAACCCCGGCCCTCGAGAAGGCCATCCAACAATCCCTGGTCGCCATCGTCGTCTTCTCCCGGGACTACGCCTCCTCTGAATGGTGTCTGAAAGAGCTGGTGAAGATCCTCGAGTGCAGCAAGCTCAAGGAACAGATGGTGATTACCGTGTTCTATAAAGTGAAGCCGAGCCAAGTGGCGCATCAGACCGGACTTTATGAAGAAGCCATGGCCAAGCATGAGCGGAGGCATGGCAAAGATTCGGACATGGTGGAGAAATGGAGGCATGCTCTTTTCATTGGTTCCGTCTTCCCAGGATTGCATCTCGAGGACAATTCGTTAGTCTCCGATACACTCTCTTTAGATTCTGTCTATTCCTCAAATTTTCCTTCGATTTTTCTCCATCTTTTCTCTGCCGGCGTTCATCAAAGAGGTGGAGCAACGACTAAGCATGGAGATATGGATACGTACCTAGGGAGAGCAATGTATAGTGGAAATATCATCTCTCTTATTTAGGCTCTGTTTATTTCAGGATAAATAAATGATTTGAAAAATATTTTCTTGAAGACGATCGTTTGTATCACTTATAAAAAATGAATGAACGAAAAAAATATTTTCATCACCTATGTTTAGAGATAAGTAATTGACTCTAGGGAGGAGAGTTAGATTTAGGTCAATTTATCTCTATAAGGGACAAGGGAAATCTAGGAACTGTTTAGGTCATTTCAAGATAAAGACACATGATAATGCTTCCCCTTCATCTAATCTCTACAAAGGATGTCTATTCTTCTTTTATTTTTAATTGAAAGTTCCTGGTTTCTTGCCATTCTCATATGATCGGTCTCCACATTGCCAGCTTGACTTTCAAATCATATCAGACCAGTGATTCGATCTACATAGTAAGTGAATAAGCTTTGCAAAAATGGAAAAAGATGGTCAGGTGTATGAGTTTCTTCTGGATCATGAAGTCCCAATTTAGCGCTTAACTCATTTTGTTGTAAGACAATAGCGTTGTGTCTGATAATATGTAACAAGCATTTGAGGGCCGTGCTTAGCCAATATGACGAAGAAACATTGGATCTGAATAGATTAACTGTTAGCAAACTTTTGCCCAACAACGCCCATTGCTCTAGCATAAAAATATCATCCTGCTACTAATATTGACTTGTCCCATGCCTCTCTTTTCCTGTTTTCATTTGAACAGAGACGAAGCTAAGTTTATCAAAGGAGTTGTTGAAGAAGTCAAAGCTAAACTGCAACACCTTGAAGCCAAGAGAAAACGTAAGACTATTTCTGGACAACATACTCCCCATTCTCTCCGTACTTTTGGCCACAACCATTTCCCGACGCCCTCCACTCATCACCGTAGCCAGCAACCGCCTTCAATGTTTCAGAGCATCCCAACCTCGATGTTTCAGAGCATCCCAACGTCGATTTTTCAGTCCCAACAGTAATGCCCGCCCCCAATGTCGTCACAGCAACTATCAGGGTATGACAACGGCCAACCATGCCCTTTGCTACGTGTTCTCTGATGATCGTATGGGAGGAGCAAGTACCTTGTATCTATAGGGACGTGTAATTTGCATGAATGGATAAAACTTATAATTGGGGCTTGTTCTGTAATTCGGATCCTCAAATCCAATCCGATCAAGAATGTATCTTGAACTAGCTATTCCTCTCTTTTTCTGCTGGATCGAGTACTTGATGCAGATACAAGTTTGTTTTCGATTTTGATTGTAAGAATCTGGGTTAAACTGCTTTGGCCCTTGTAAGGAACTTTGGTCTACCCTTTTCTTGGATTGAGAATAAAATTATTTCTGAAAGCAGCTTTAATACTTCTGCATTTCCTAATGTGAGTTCATGTTCCTTTCTCGGTCGTTAATCATTTGTATAAAGCCTAATGACCATGACTGTCACTTTTGGTTTCTTGAAATTTTTTGGAGAAACGATACAGCGAGACCCAACTGGCTTTGATTTTCCACTGTTGGAAAATTTCGACAGCATGTTATGCCAGTCCCATGATCCACAAGAAACCGTTAGCGGGTTTGGTTGGCTGGTAATTGGCTCTCAATTATTGCTGTAGCTGAACTAAGGTGGGTTTTTTTCAATTGAAAACTTAATGCTAAAGGAATTTCTCTTTTCAAAGAAAGCAATTAATTTTTTCCCTCTTTTTTTTTTTTTTTTTTTTTTTGTGGTCTAGGGAAAATTATTTTCTTCTTGCCATAAGGGAAAGTCGTTTTTCCCAATTTGAGCTTTTTGTCTTCGGTCCATGGAAAATATTTTTTATAAATCGATTAGTTTTCCATCATCAAAACATCGAAAAGTGGGAAATAATTAGGAGGAGTTGTATGAACCTAAATAGACATAATTAATTTAGGACCTGGAGGGTCTGTAGAATAGTGGTGAGAGGGGGCATCTCGAAAGAAACTCAAATAGAGGTCCAAAGGCCTTTGGCCAAGTAGTTGCCAAATGTAGCCACAAATGCCTAGGGCATGGTCCGGGTTGGGCCGATCTACCCCCTAACCTGTGACATCAAGATTTTCGGTTTTAATTTCGACTGGATAAATATGGCCGTTTTCGTTCAGTTGAAGCCAGGGATTGTGAAATTAGGATGCAAGTACACCACATTGGTAAGGAAAAATACCAATTTGATTGATGAGATGTTGAATGAATTAATGGGGGTCAATTTGATTTAATTCAAGTGGGATTAAGGTTCAATTGGAGGGAAAAACCTAGCAAAATTCGTATGCCCATAGACCTAATATTTTGAATTATCTAAAGGCTTCTAGAAGGGGCACTTTGGGGCTTGAAAATGTGGGTGGATGACAGCTTTTTAGTGGGCCATGTGTGAAGACAAAAGAGAGAGAGAGAGAGAGAGAGAGAGAGAGAGAGAGAGAGAGAGAGAGAGAGAGAAACCGGTCTTCCCCTTCCCCTCTCTCTTCGGTCGTTTCTCTTTCCCCCTTGTTCGAACGAAGTAGAAACAGGGACAGCAGCCATGTCGCTTGAGCCGGAGCCACCATCACCGTCGCACCGAAGCTGCTGTCGCCATCGTCGAGTACCGCTCGCACGCCCTCCGCCCCCTCTCTCTCTCTCTCCCTCCTCTTGCTTGTGCGAACCAGAAGACAGCAAAAACAGAAGCAACGTCTAGCGTCGCCGGAAGGAGCCGCGACCAACTGCCTAGTGCCATCGCACCGGAGCTGCCGCACCGTCGCCCGCGCAGCACCGTGCGCTCCGCTGCCTCACACTCGCGCCTACTGTCCCTGCTGTGCGACCTCAGCCACTATTCCGCCTTTGTTCAGCCTCGTTCAGCTGCCTCAGGCCGCCGCCTGACCACCTCCGACCATCATTAGCCTCGCCAGAGCTCCGCCTAGCCTTCAGCCGCCCTTGGCCGCCTCAACCGACGCCGAAACAGCCCCTTCTAGCAACGAACAGAGAAGAAAGAAAATGGGTTTGACAGTGGGGTTTTGGCCACCTTCTCGAGCTCGGATGCTCGGCCCGCCTTGAGAAAAGTCGATCCCCTCATCGTCCTCGTCGTTTTGGTCCGCTCGGCTCGCTAATCCGGTGAGTTTAGCTCACTAAGCCTTGCTTAGAGGGTTAATTATGCTTAGGGAGGTTTAGTTTATGTTAAGTATTATTAGGTTGTTAGTTTAGGTTATTTAAGAGTAGATTAGATTAAGGTGGTGTTTTAATTTAAAGTGTGTTTAATTAAGGGTAAGTAGGTTTATTTAAAATAAGCCTTGATTTGACATAAATGAATTTACTTTTGATTTATTTAAATGTCGTGAAATTATTAAATAATTTAATAATATATTATTATTCGAAATTATTAAAATATTATTATTTAATTATTTTCGGAATAAATTTAATTATTTATTAAATTCTGAAAATTTTGTCGGGACCCTAAATTCTCGAATTTCGTGCCGGTCGCTGCTGTGTAGTCAGTTTTTGAAATTGATGATTGGATATTATAAATTGAGCGTGGATCGTGAAATATATGTATATTATTATTTAATTAATTTTCGGAATAAATTTAAGTATTTAATAAATTCTGGAAATTATTTTGGAACCTTATTTTCTTAGAATTTCGTGCTGATCGCCTGTTGTGCATTTAGAATTCGAATTTGATGAATGGATGTGGCAAATTGAGTGTCGATTGTGGTAAATAAGGATTTTATTCATAAAAAACCCAAGTGTCGGGTTTTGATGCAAAAATTGGACTTTAATGATTATATTAAATAGTGGGGTTTGAAAAAGTGAGATATTATCTTTTTGATTCGAAATTAGCGTGTCCCCTCACATGTGAGTAATTTCTGGAATATTTTTAATATAAAGAAAAATGGCCAGGATCACTATTTTAAGTGTAAGCATTGAGTGAAATATAAAGTGTCCTAGGGCCGAGTATGCTTTGGCTGTGTGATAACTAAGAGGAATCGTGCCGGACTGTTGAGTTGGACTTGCTCCTATATGGGATGCCCACGCGGTAGATGCGGGTCGCAGTTGATTCTGGGCCCATGCTCCTTCGGGAACGCCGTCGATGTACTAACGAAGCTGCACTCCATGGGGGGAGGCGATGCCTGGCTATATGCCAGTAGATAGTCGAACTGCGTGTGTGGCAGTGAATATCAATTGGAATGCATGTTGAGTGTTGTTGACGTGTCGGATTATGGGACGGAATTGAGTGACATGGAATGGGACGTGTCATAACGATTTAGTCTTATAATCAGGACCCCCGCGGTTGTTGGTTATATGAAAATGAATGCGTTCCGGTTGTTCAAGTTCCTATTACTATCTGTGATTGAGTGATTTGAATTGTGCTAACCTGTAGATGAAGGCTAATTCGAGGTAAGTCTTCTGTGTGATGTGGCTAGGCCACCCGGGGCATATTTTCTTTCTAATAGGGGTTTAGGGGGTTGAACTTGCTGAGACAGTCTCATCCCGGTTGTGGGATTAAAATTTTAGGTCCCCAGTGGATGGAGCGGGCAAATAACTTTGGTTAGCCTTGAGGAGTTGCAGAAGTGAAGTCATAAGGATTAGAGAACGTGTCCATCTGGTAGGTCGTAGGACAGTTCACTCTTAAGAGTCGGTCTTTTGTAGACTTTTGGTCGTAGACCTCTGTTTGTAATTCTGTTGAATTATGATAGGTCATGTTGTGATTTTGCTTCTTGCTTGTCTATCTCGTATTTCATTGTTATGGGTTTTATAATACGTTTCGCTTGTGTAATAATAAAATGAATAGGGTCGGCGACACTACCTGGGAATGTCGCATTTGCATGACCATGGTGGGATGTTGGCGCGCTCGAGGTTCGGGGCGTGACATCCCTGTTTAAGTGGTATCAGAGCATGGTCTGTGTATGGAGTGATAAGGTGCGATGAGTCATGGGATAGTTAGTAGGAAATGCTTTTAATATGCTGATGCATGTGGTTGATAGTTGATTGGTAGTGTGTTTGTGGGCTCACTCAAATTCTAACCTGATGTTGGAATCGAAAAAAAATAGGTGTCTATAAAGAGCTTGTAGGATGAGTGACCAGGAGTGGAGGGCTCCTTGTAAGAGGTCGATAGGACCTGTACCTCAGGGTAGGATGCTGACAAGAGTTGGTACCCAAGGCAAAACGTAGGCTTAAACCAGCGCGAGCGTGAGAGTACCGCCGTAAGTCGGTACTTAGAGTGTAGCAGCATCGAATGACCTTAGGTTCGTTGGGATCATTCAGGTGCTAGAGTCTTTGGGAAGCATTTTGGATCAGTAAGCTTAGGATTGAGCCACCGCTGTTGCCGTTGTTTCTACCACTGCCAGTGTTGTGACTGTTGTTGTTGCCGCGCCTGTTGATGCCCAATCTGGAGTTGTGATTGAGGATCAAGCCACTGTATCTGAGTCAAAGTTCAGTTTAGATAGAGGTGGAAATCGATTGGGGAGAAAGGCTGATGTCAAAAGAAAGGCGCCCTATTTCACCCAACCGAAAGAGTAGAATTGGAAGATAAATGCTCAACTTGATCGATGTGTGTCGTGTCTGTAAGAAAGGACATAGATTTGTCCCGTGTTGTAAGAGGGAATGACTTGTTACAGGTGTCACCAGTACAGTCTTTTAATCAAAGATTGTCCGTATAGACAGATGGAATCATAGTTTTTCTGTCACCGCCATTGATAAGATAGAACAAGGGAAGCATACTTCAAGATGTTTAGTGGGGTACTTGGAATGGACCCCAATATAAGAAAGGGTGCATGATGTCACTTGATGGGAGGTAGAGGACTCACTGATCGTGCGTCGAGTTTGTGGAAAGGAGGCATAAGTCAGCCTAGTGTTAGAGTAAAAAGAGAGCATGCTTTGAATGTGGCCAGCACTGTCATCTGGTTAGGAACTGTCCGCGTAAGTTTAAGAGAGTGTAAGCACTGTTACTGCAGATAGGATGCCACTAGGATGGCTAGAGGAGCATGAAGGGATCGACCATGCATCAATCAGAATGAGAATGTTTTTGAGATGTTTTTATCAGAGTAGTGCAGCAGAATTTTCAGTGAAGGTTGTATGATTTTCGTTGTGGTAATAAAGTGATAGAAAGGTGAATCTCGACTATAGTTGTACTTGAAGGGTTTGCTTAAGTATGACTTGGAAGTCATTTATAAAAAGGTTTGGCTCAAAAAGCTTTTTATTGTTTTGAATCGTGCTAGTGATATAATTTATTTTGTTCAGTTAGCGTGCGAAAGTTTTGAATCATTGAAAGTCGAAGAGGAACTTTGATCCTTGTTATTCGTCACTAAAGATGACCTGGTTCTGGTTGTTGGTTATCGAATCTACATGGCAGCTGTAATGGATGCGTCAGTTGAGAAGCCGAATATGGAGAACATAATCATAGTACATACATTTTCTAAGGTATTCTCTGAAGCATTGTCAGGTTTGCAGTCAGAAAGAGAAATGGAGTTCGTGATTGAATTAGCACCCGGAACAAAGCCAGTCCCTAAGGCTCCTTACCGGATGGTGTTACTCGAGTTAAAAGAACTGAAGGTGCAAATGCATGAAGTGTTGAATAGGGGATTCATACGTTCCAGTGTATCACCTTGGGGAGCACCTGTTCTATTCGTGAAGAAGAAAGTTGGTTCGTTGTGTTTGTACATCGATATTCTTCAAGATCGACTGGAGGTCAAAGTGTCATCAATTGAGGATTAGGAAGAAAGACACACCGAAGTTAGCATCTTGCACTCGATACGACAGTTATGAGTTCACTGTAATGCCGTGTGGTTTGATGGACACCATAGCTATTTGTTTGGGTCTAATGAGTAGAAAGTTTAAGGGTATTTAAATCAGTTGTGATCGTGTTTATGGAAGTTATCTTAGTGTGTTCAAAGAGTGCTGAGGAGCCCGAGAGACATTTAGGGATGGTACTCAGACCTTGAGTGCTCTTGGATTTTATAATAAGTTTAGCAAATGCGAGTTTTGGATGATTCGTGTTGTGTTCCTAGGTCACGTGATTTCAGGCGAAGAAATCTGCGTAAACCCCATCCAAGATTGAAGAAGTGAAGTCATAAGGATTAGAGAACGTGTCCATCTGGTAGGTCGTAGGACAGTTCACTCTTAAGAGCTGGTCTTTTGTAGACTTTTGGCCGTAGACCTCTGTTTGTAATTCTGTTGAATTATGATAGGTCATGTTGTGATTTTGCTTCTTGCTTGTCTATCCCGTATTTCATTGTTAGGGGTTTTATAATACGTTCCACTTGCGCAATAATAAAATGAATGGGGTCGGCGACACTACCTGGAAATGTCGCATTTGCATGACCATGGTGGGATGTTGGCACACTCGGCCCACACAGTATTGGTCCTTAATTTTTAGGATCGAGGACAGACCCTTTTGAGCTTGGAATCGAGGACCTGAGCAACCCAGTGAGTTCGGTCCGATTCTAGGGTCAATCGGGGACCAACCGATAATTTTTTATTTCATTTTTAATACTCCTTGAAAAAGTGATTGAAGATCGGACTGACTCAATGGGTTCAATCCGGTTCTAGGGTCAACCCGGGACCAATCAATAATTTTTTATTTCATTTTTTATACTCCTTGAAATGACAACCGAGGATCGGACCAATCCAATGGGTTCGATGACGAGCGAGGTCAGCTCAAAAAGGCAAGTGGTGAGGGTCGAGTGGAGTAAGCGTCAAACAGAGTGAGCATCGAGTGTCGAGTAGGGAGCAAGCCAAGGGAGCATTAAGTAGCACGAGTGACCTAAAGCGAGCGAGGCGAGTGTTGAGTGGTGAGCGGAGAAGTTTTTTCTCTTGATTTTGGCAAATTGGAGTCTAAGAAGACAAATAAGAAAGAAGAAAATGAGTACTAAAGGATGATGCCGTAAGAGAATTTGTTTATGCCATTTTGGACACCGTAAGAATTCCTCACAAAAACATTTTGTTCATTCGTAAATTATGATTGTTGATGCTGTAAAAGACATTAAAAATCTAAGTTATTAAAGAAAAATGTAGAATTACTTGAACTACTTACTAAATAGTTGTTTAATATTATTGACGCCATTTGTTTTAAGATTTTTTCTATATAAAAAAATTAGAAATAATATATTATACATAATATATAGTCGGGGTGGGTCCAAATTAGACCGACCCTAAACTCTCAGGATTGAAGATCAACCCACACAGTATTGGTCTAAAAATCTTAGAACCAAGGATCGATCTAGTCTCTCTAGGAATCGGACTAAGACTAGCAAGGTTGGGCCAGTCTAGGGTCGGACCAGGGTTGACCCTAGACCAATGCTCACCCCTACAAATTAGGGCTGAGCCCGGTTCCCAGGTTACCTGGGAACCAGAACCGAACCAGAGGAGGGTCCGGTTCGGTTCCCGGTTCCAAGGGGGACTGGTTCCGGTTCCGGTTCCTTTTTTCTAGGAACCGGAACCGGAATCGGAACCGGTTTCGGAACCAGAACCTGTTTCGGAACCGGTTACTTAGGGCAGAAAAAGCTTGACCTTGGATGTTCTAGGGACTCGTATGTGATGTTCTAGTTGAAGTTTGGCTTCAGCCTCTAAATGAAAGTTGTAAAGGACTTCTTGGAGTATAACATACTCAAATTTGGGACAAAACAAACAAGTATAAGTGGGTGAAATCATTATTCTTTGGAAAGACTGGATCTGGAGATTTTAGGACCGACCCTTGATGAATGCATGGACTGTAAGGCAACCTTTTTGTCGAAATTTCACTTCGGTTTCTTAACAAAAGTTGTAAAGGACATACTGAGGTACCACATATCAAAAATTTAGAGAAAACAAACAAGAATAGGTAGGTGAAATCGTGGTCCTTTGGAGATGGTTAGATATGGAATTACAGTACTACGAACAGGGATTTTAACCGTCCATATTTAATTATCTAGGACGAATTTGACTTCGATGTTTTGATGAAGTATCTACCTTATGACCTTGGCTATCACATAGTCGAATTTCATAATTTTTGAAGGTCATTTGGGTATTTAATCAGAAATTTTTCTAAAACTGTGCAATCTGATGTGTTCGGATCTTGTAAGTTGCAATGCGTAGACTATATCATTTTGTATGAGGTTCTTTTGGAAATGTGTTCTGCATGAAATATCTCTCTTAATGTCTTCCCTACAACATATTTAAATTTCGTAATTTTTGTAGTTCATTTGCCTATTTAACCAAAAAATTTTCAAAAACTGTGCAAGTAGAGAATAGGAAAAGTAAATCGATTTTATCTTTTAATCCAGAACGAATTGGACTAAGATTTCTTCATGAAACTTGTACCTCTAGGTCTTAAACACAACGTATCCAAATTCAGAATTTTCTGAGTTTATTTAAGAGTTTAATCGAAATTGTTTTTAAAACTTGTACCTCTAGACATTCTTGTTCTAGTGGTATTTTATTTCTACTTTCTAGTTTGCTATTTCTTTTGAAATTTCTAATTATATTCTATTATTGTTGTGCAGTGCGAAGTTAATGTATCAAGATAACATGTCAATGAGAAGTTACCGTGTAGTGTACGCGTACATTATAGTTTTTTTTGGTAACGTGCGCATATGTTATAGTTTTTTTTTTGATAACGTGCACGTACGTTATAGTTTTTTTGGTAACGTGCGCATATGTTATAGTTTTTTTTTTTGATAACGTGCACGTACGTTATAGTTTTTTTAGGTAATGTGCGCATATGTTATAGTTCAAATCTGAAAATAACAAAAAAAAAAAAAAAAAGGAACCTGTTGGAATATGGAACCGACCCTGGAACGTGACAGGGTAGGTTCCAGGTTCTCGATTCCCACGGGTAGGTTCCAGGTTCCTCATTTTGAGGAACCTGTACCCGAGGGTAGGTTCCAAGTTCCAAACGGAACCGAACCGGAACCTGGAACCGCTCACCCCTACTACAAATGCCCTTGAAGATGCAGGCAATGGGGAGGAAGAGGGCAACAGTGGTAGCAAAGAGAAAGTAGAGATAGGGGACATTATTTCTAGGTTTGAACACGGTGGGCTTGCAGGTGAGGCTGAGGGAGGCTGAGGCGACGGTAAAGAGGACATAGATGTAGAGGAGGGAGAGGACAAAGCTTGCAACTAGGAAACACTTTCTCAAAGGGCTTTAAGCTTAGGTTCTTGGGCAAAATGGAGGATGTTTGGCAATTTTTTTGGTGGAGAGATTTGAGGAGATTTCCAAAATCCTTTAAAACACTTTAACCTCTATCCAGCTTTGAGCTTTAGCATTTTCGGAATGCTTATGCATTCCTTTTGCTCTTCCAACTTTGCCCTCGCTAAACCTTTTTAATTCTAATTCTATCCACGCCATTTTCACCTTGCGTGACATCATTGGCGAGCCTCACCAGTGGTCATGCGAACCTAAGCCTCCCTCACCGCGAGTTAGCTAAGGTTGTGTTACCTCAAGCAACAACTACCGGTGCCAAATTTGGCTCGTTTGCGTCTGGTTGTCACTAGCGTTCACAAATAGATTTTCTTTCTTTTTTTAATTATTTAAGAAATATAACCAAAGTCCTTTACAAGTTTAGTTTCCAAACAACATTTAAACCAACTTCTAGAGCATTTTTTATTACACTTTACCAAACACTATTTACATTTCAAAAATTCCCTTCAACCTAAAGTCTTTGCATTTCTCCAAAGGCTTTCCTCAAAAGTTGAATTAACTGTAGCCAAAGAAGGTCGGGTCTTTAAGGGCTAATTATGCTGCAATAAAATGGGTACATTCCCAACCCATATTGGCCCATATGGAGTTAAACATTTATTTCTTAGACTCATTTGAACCTATTTTTAAAATTTTAGGCAATTCATTAAAACGTAGCTATCAAATGAGTTAAACAATGAGATTTGACCTATTTTGCCTCCTCCAATTAGAGGAGCGAGACTTAAAAAGTCCATGATGTCAAAGTGTGGAGGGCCAAATATTAAGATATAAAATTAGAAATGAGACATCCAAAATTTTCTATATTTAATAGTAATATACATATATATGTGATCTAAAGTTAAGTAGCTTGGAGTTTTGCAAGGCTCGTATGGAATCTCAAGTGGGTCATTAATTTTGTGATGAATGGAAAGTGTGAAGGACGATTTTCCACGATCATAATCATCGAAGTGTGATGCTTCAGGATTAATTTGATAGATGTTGACATGTATGTTGATAGCATAGATGAGGGTAATTGATTTACAGCCATATTAGTTATAGATGGTTAAATCAATGTCTCGAGTTTGAATTCCAATAACAATTTGTTAAACCGAATTTTGTTGAGGAAGATTTTCCCAAGCAAATTAGAAATCGGATGAAGAAAGAAGAAACAATTTCCTTCTTGGATTTTCTCTTTCGAACATGCAAAACAAGACAAAAGAGGAAATAAAAGGTAAAATAAGAATCTTCTTTCTTTTGTAAAAGTTAGTTCATGTTGAAGATAAAGCGGTGGGCCTAGGTCAAATTGTTGACCTTTGGGCACACACACATATAAAAGACGTGCAACCCTACCAGAGAAAAGTGACATGAAGCTACAAAAGAAAGAAAGTGGTCTCCTCTGCAAGTCCACGATCCGCGAGATTTCTGAAGCCACAAGTCCTTGAAGCCACTTGAAACCTGAAAAAGGAACATGAAGACTTACATATGTGGACCAAAGACGAACGCTAGAGTTATTGATTTTGGTGTACATAGAGTGTTTCTGTTTTGAACTTGAACGTGTGGTGATCTTGTGTTGTGAGTTTACGTTCAAATGAGTTATTTATTTATAGACACTTTGGCTTTGGGGTTAAATCTAGGTGTGGAAATACTCAAGCGTGTGAGCGATTGTAAACTCCGATTTTTCGATTATAGTGGATTATTTGCTGCCGGCTCTCCCTATAAACGTAGATATCGATACTCAGACCGAACCACGTAAATTTCTGGTGTCCTTATTATTTTTTGTTTATTTCTCTAGTGAATTTGCATTGACGTAAATTGTAAGGTCCTTTCGTTTCTGCGTATTATATTCCAACAATTAGTATCAAAGCTAGGGATCAGATTTCTTGATTGTGATTTAGAGCTTTTGCTTATCTGATTATTATTTGAAAATTCTATTATTACAATTATGCATGAGAGGAAATCTGAAATTGAGAAATTTAACGAGAGTAACAACTTTGTGTTATAGAGCATCAAGATGTGAGAGCGTTATTGACAACCCAAGATTTGGCTAAGGCACTAGATGGTGAAGATGA
Source organism: Eucalyptus victrix (assembly GCA_016097545.1). NCBI lineage: Eukaryota > Viridiplantae > Streptophyta > Magnoliopsida > Myrtales > Myrtaceae > Eucalyptus > Eucalyptus victrix. The sequence continues at coordinate 25,120,403 of CM027844.1, forward strand.
GTTGCCAATTATAATGAAAGCCTTTGAGGAAAGAGCAAATAACACAGTCCTGTTAAATTTGTCAGATGAGGTTATAATAGAGGTTACTGAGGAGAAGCATGCTGCAACATTATGGACAAAATCTCAAGCACCCTATGTGAAAAAATGTTTGAACAATTGCTTGTACATGTTGAAAAGGATGTTTCAATTTAAATATACTGAATGTACGTTTATCAGAACCCACCTAGATAAATTTAATAAACTCATAATGGGTCTGAAGAACGTCGATAAGATACTTGATAATAAAGAACAGGGTATGATATTGTTAGCCTTTTTACTAGAGTCATGAGAGCACTTTACTGATTCATTGTTGCATGGGCATATACAATTACCTCAAAAGAGGTAAAGTTCGCCTTACCTTATTCTCTAAGAAGTGGTAGAGAAAGTTGCGAGATGATGGTCTAGCGCAAAAAGTAGTGCAAGCACTAACGTTTCGGGGGTAGAGAACAACATTGAGGGCCTAGTAACAGTAGAGGTAAAAGCAAATCGAAATCACGCTACAGAAAGTCCAAGGGATGCATGAAGTGCCTTGAGTGTCACAAGAAGGGGCACATCAGGAGAGATTGTCCAAAGCAGAGGAATAAAGCTGATAGGTAGAATGCCACAAGCAGTGTGGCAAACATTGCCGAGGGGAGCACTAGTGATGCAGAAGCTGTTTTATGTGTGACTACTATTTTGTCAGGAGATGAATAGGTGTTGGATTCGTGGTGTTCTTATTATATGATGCCTCATAAGAATTGGTTTACTACTTACTAGACTACAGATGGTGGTAGGGTTCTTTTAGGGAATAACGCAGTCTGTAAGGCTGTGAGGATAGAGACAATTCGAATTCAAATGCACGATGGGGTGGTGCGCACATTAACAGATGTGAAACATGTATTGGAGCTCAAGAAGAATTTTATTTCTCTGGGTACACTCGATGACATCGAGTGTAGGTACACCGCTAAAGGTGGAGTACTGAAGATCTTTCAAGGTGCCATGACAATGATGAAGGGGAAGAAAGTGAATACTCTCTATCATCTACTGGGAAAGACTGTGATCGGAACCGCTGCAGTTTCATCAGGTGAGTCAGACTTTAAGTTGACTCAATTATGGCATATGCGTTTGGGGCACATGAGTGAGGCGGGTATGACAATGCTGAGTGAAAGGGGGTTGTTAAACGGTCAAAAAATAGGGAAGCTAGACTTATGTGAGCATTGTATCTTTCGGAAGCATGCAGCATCAAGTTAAGTTTACTACAGCTGTTCATTCGACCAAACGACTAGTTGAATATATTCATTTAGACATTTGGGGCCCATAGTCAGTTCCTTCGAAAAGAGGTGCCTGATATATGCTAACATTTATCAATGATTATTCGAGAAATGTATGTGCATACTTTATGAAGCACAAATATGATGTGTTCGATCGATTCAATAAATTTAAGGCATTGATTGAAAAGCAGCCAGATAAACAAATCATGTGCCTGAGAACCGATAATAGCATAGAGTTCTGTGATAAAGATTTTACCGAGTTATGCGAGAAAGAATGTATTGTAAGACACCGAACAATACTCAGAACACCATAGCAGAATAGCGTGGCAGAACGGAAGAACAGAACTTTGCTTGAGCAAGCTCAATGCATGCTTTCGTATGCAGAACTTGGCAAGGAATTTTGGATTGAACCGGTAAACATGGCATGTTACCTAGTTAATCGATCTCCATCATCTGTTATTGAGTGGAAGACTCCCGAGGAAGTATGGTCGGGGAAACCTGTTGATTATTCCGGATTACGTATATTCGGATGTCCTGCGTATGCTCATGGGAGTGATGGTAAGTTTGAGCCGAGGGCGAAGAAGTGCATATTTATGGGTTATGCACATAGGGTGAAAGGCTACCAGCTGTGGTGCACCAATCCCAGATCACCCGGTTCTCTAATCAATAGAGATGTGATCTTCGACGAGATTGCAATGCTTCAACATAGGAGTTCTAAGACACAACCAGCAGAGAAGACAGATCGTGGTGTCATTAGCGAGGTGGAGCTTCAGGTGAAGACTCCAGAGACTTCGAAGGTAACAGAAGTTAAGATTGCAGATGAGGCCGCAATTCCCGAAGTCGGTGATAGTGAACTACCAACAAAGCCACAACACACTATAGTCGCAGATAGACAAATAAGGCAAATTAAATCACCGATACATTATGGTTATATAGATATTGCTTATGCATTGATTGTAGGTAATGAGGTAGAGACATATGAGCCTTTGTCTTACTCTGAAGCGATGGCTAGTTTTGAGTCGTTGCAGAGGCTAGGGGCTATGAGCGAAGAGATGGAATCACTCCATCGAAATCAGACATGGGAGTTGGTCAAGGTACCAAAGAGCCAAAAGATCGTCGAAAGTAAATGGGTCTTTAAACGGAAAGAGGGCATTCCCGGTGTCAAGGCAGCGAGGTATAAAGCGAGACTTGTGGCAAAGGGATATACACAACATGAGGACTTTGCCTATAATAAGGTGTTCTCTCATGTGGTAAGATATACTTCTACTTATGTTTTACTTGCCTTAGTTGCTTAGCAAGATCTCGAGTTAGAGTAACTAAATGTGAAAATTGTGTTTCTTCATGGTGAGTTGGAGGAACTAATTTACATGAGGCAGCTAGAGGGATTTGCCATTCCAAGTAAGGAAGATCATGTTTGCTTGTTGAAGAAATCTTTGTATGGGTTGAAACAGTCTCCTAGGCAATGGTATAAATGTTTTGATACTTTCATGGCTAGTCAAGACTACTCGAAAAGTCAGATGGATAGCTGCATTTACTTTTGGAGATTGGAGAATGATTATTTGATTTATCTACTTTTGTATGTTGATGATATGCCGATAGCAGCTAAGAATATATTTGATATTGATGCGCTGAAGAGACAGTTAAATACTAAATTTGAGATAAAAGATTTAGGTGCTGTAAAGAAAATATTGGGTATGGAAATTTTGCATGACGGGACTGTAAGAATTTTATGTCTATCTCAAAAGAATTATATTGAGAAGATCGTGGCACGTTTTAGTATGCAGTCTGCAAAATCTGTAAGTACACCTTTAGTGAAGCACTTTAAACTTTCAGATAAATTATCATCGCAAACTGAGGAGGAGGAGGAGTATATGTCCCGTGTTCCTTATTCTAGTGCCATGGCTAATATTAGAGTGCGGGACACCTGGAGTGCCATAACTTGGCACGCCGGGACACTTAAGTGCCATAACTTTAAAATGGTACACTTAAGTGCCATCATCGGAGTAAAATGGGACACTTAAGTGCCACTTCGGCGAAAATCCGGCCAAATGGCTGACGTGGCGACTTTCCGTGAGCTCGGTCCAAAACGGCGTCGTTTTGCACGCCGACGTGGCGGAGAAAATGCAAAAACGACGCCGTTTCGCGTCTACGTGTAAATAATAGTATATAAATTAATTAAATTAGATTTAAAATATTCAAAAAAATTAAAAAAAAATTAAAAAAAAATTAAGAAAATTTTAAAAATGTTAAAAATTAAGAAAATTTTAAAAATTTTAAAAATTTTAAAAATTTTAAAAAATTTTAAAAATAAGAAAATTTAAAAAAATTTAAAAAATTAAGAAAATTTTAAAATTTTAAAAAAATTTTAAAAAATTAAGAAAATTTTAAAAATTTTAAAAAAATTTAAAAAATTAAGAAAATTTTAAAAATTTTAAAAATTTTAAAAAATTAAGAAAATTTTAAAAATTTTAAAAAATTAAGAAAATTTTAAATTTTTTTAAATTAAGAAAATTTTAAAATTTTTTAAAAATTAAGAAAAATTTTAAAAAATTAAAATTAGAAAAAAATTATAAAAAAGGGGGGTGGGAGGCGAACGGGCGGCTCCTTGCCGCCGCGCCCGGCTCCTCACCACCGCCACCTCCGCCGCCGCCGCCCTCCCCCACCCCCCCTTTTTTTAAATTTTTAAATTTTTTTTAAATTTTTAATTTTTTTTAAATTTTTAATTTTTTTAAAAATTTTTAATTTTTTTTTAAATTTTTAAAATTTTTTAAAATTAAAATTTTTAAATTTTCTTATTTTATAATTTTTTTTAAATTTTTTAAATTTTTTTAAATTTTTTAAATTTTTTAAAATTTTTTAAAATTTTTAAAATTTTTAAATTTTTAAATTTTTAAAATTTTTAAATTTTTTAAAATTTTTAAATTTTTTAAATTTTTAAATTTTTTAAAATTTTTTAAATTTTCTAAATTTTTTTAATTTTTTAAAATTTTTTAAAATTTGTAAAATTTTTTAAATTTTCTAAAATTTTTAAAATTTTCTAAATTTTTTAAAATTTTCTTTTTATAAAAATTTTTTAAAATTTTTTTTAAAATTTTCGTATTTTTTTAATTTTTTAAAATTAAAATTTTTAAATTTTAATTTTTAAAAAAAAAATTTAATTTTTTTTTAATTTTTATGCTGATTTGGAGCTCCCGTGAGCCACGTAGGCAAAAAATAATAATAAAATATTGCACGTAGGATTTCCGCAAAGGGTCGCCGGAGGTAAGACTTAAGTGTCCCACTCGAAAAAAAAAAAAAAGTGGCACTTAAGTGTACCGTTTTGAAGTTATGGCACCTAAGTGTCCCGGCGTGCCAAGTTATGGCACTTGTGGTGTACTTCTGCCGCTAATATTATGTATACTATGGTGTGCACTAAGCCTGATATTTTACAAGCTGTGAGCGTGTTTAGTCACTATATGAAGCGTCTTGGTAAAGCTCATTAGGAAGTTATGAAGTGGATTCTCAGATTTTTGAAGAGGGTAATAGACATGGATATATGTTTACGCTACCAAAGGGACAGTAATGGTAGTGAGACCACTGGTTTTGTGGATTCGGATCACACCGGTGACTTAGATGATTGCAAGTCTTTAGCAGGGTACATGTTTACGCTAGCAGGTAGTGTAGTTAGTTGGAAAGTGTCCTTACAGGATCACATTGCCTTGTCTTTGACTAAGGCAGAGTACATAATACTAACTTTTGTAGAGAAGGAGTCGACATGGTTATAAAGTTTGCTCTCGGACTTTGGGTTAAAACAGAAAAGAGTGGATATATATTGTGATAACCAAGGTGCAATATGTTTAGTATGTAATCTAGTTTATCATGAGTGAACGAAGCATATCAACATTAAGTATCACTTTATCCAAGATGTCTTAGCTAAGGGTAAAGTTATTGTCAAAAAGATTGTCACAGTAGATAACTCGGCAGACATGATGACTAAGTCCGTTTGTTGACACCTAAATTTTGACTGATCATTTAGTAATTAATTGCATAAAATTTAGGGATTAATCTTTAACCCCCAAGAAAAAATATTAAAATTGCATCTCATGTAGTCCCATTGGCATCGGTACTAAGAGGATAACAAGAAGCAGGGGCTCGCGGTCGATTGCATACACAAATTCGGTGGAGTGCGGATTCGGGGGAAATCTTCAAAGAAGCAAAAGCCGCTCACAACATATTATATAATATGCCCATATTGTATTATTATAATATATCCATAATATTATACAATATGTCAGTTTTAGTAACACCAAGAAGGAACCTCCTCATTAATGCATGCACGTCCACGCACGAAAATTTCCCTGCTGAACAAAAGGGGGAAAGCGAAGAAAGAAAAAAAAAGTCCACGGTGAGGGGGGTTTTCCTTTCGGTCAGACAAAGGGGGAGGAGGAGCGCCCACTGTTCTTCTTCTTGGCTGGACTTTCCTCCGGTTTCTGCTGCCCGCGTCCGTGCCCACGCCGCCGCGCTCGCACCGCCGCATCTCCACCTCCGCCGCGCGCCACCTCGCCCGCTGGACGCCGCCAACTCCATCCGTCCGACGATCTGCGGACGTAGACGCTGCAGCAACCCGCGCCCGACGCCAGCAACCTTCCTCCTTCCGGAGAGTTCCGAGCCCGTCGCCGCCCCTCTGCCCTGCACGCCACCGTCCCTGACGCGAGCACCCTCCAGCCCACACCCACAGTCGCGCCTCTGACCGCCCGCACCAGCAACCCCCGCGCTGTTCTTTGCTCGCACGCCGGTAGCGGCACCTCCACTGGTCCCTGCAACACCCATCGAAGCCGAGCTCGAACCAGATCTGAAGTTCATCCCCTGCACCGCGCCTGTTCCAAGCTTTCCTAAGCGGTTGCCCTGCTGTCCCGCTATGCCAGACTCCCCAATTTCCCTGCAGCTTCGATTGATTGCGCCTCCGCGTCTGCTTCGCCTTCAACAAGTTGCTGTTCCAGATCCGAGCCCTGCGACGAGCCGTGCTTCCTGATTCGATCTGCTGCACTTCCACCCACTAATCCAGTTGCTTCGAGCTTTCCCCGACGATCGCTCCATCCTGCTCACCGCCCAACGCCTCAGCTCGACGCCCTGCCTCGCCTGCACCACCGACACCGTGCCATCGTCTCCCTCCTGCTGGTGAGCTCCGAGTGTCGACGCTGCATCAACCCCCCCGCCGCCACCTTCCTCCATCCGGCGAGTTCCAGACGCAGCTGCCGCTGCAACTCCGCCTCTGCCCTCGACGACCAGCCGGCGCCGCACCTCCGTTCTGCCGCGCCTGCAACCCAGCCCCCCGACGCCCTCAGCTCCAACCTTGCGCCGCCGTCCGCTCACCCACGAGATTCGCCGCCGGGTTCATCGGTTGCCTCCTCGCCGGCGCCCGAACACCGCGGCCTCGTCCGCGTCGCCCCTCACCGGAACACGGCGACCACCACCCTCGGCTGCGCACTTCCACGAAGCTGCGCAAGCCGTGTGTGGAAAAGAAAAAGGAGACAAAAAAAAAAAAAAAAAAAAAAAAAGGGGCACATTAGGTAGTTCTTTTTTAATTATTATTGTTTTATCTTTATTTTTATATAGTTTATAGTTTGTTTTTATTTTTAGTGTGATTATTCATTAACGCATGATTGAAGTTCCAATGTGAAATAGCCCCTCAATTTAGGGATTAGGAGTTTGATTTTCGCGCCCGAAATCCGACTCACAATCTCATATAAAAATCGACAATCCAATCTCATGCCCGAGATTCGATTCGCGATTTAATTTAAAATTGACCAACCCGATCTCATGCGCGAGATATGGTTCGTCAATTTTGGGCATTAATCTTATCTTGATTGAATTGGATATTTTGCATAAAAAATTCAAAAAAATGCAAGTTAGATTAGGCTAGGGTTAGCGTATTTAGTTATTTCGTTTTTTTTAAAAAAAAAAAGAATGCATTCATGATATTAGTTTTTTTAAGAATTGCACGTGTCAATAGGATTTTTTTACTTTCAATTTTTTACAACAGAAAAAATCCAAGAAAAATTGATTAATTTAGGATGCTGGTTTTGTTTTAGGTTGCATAATAGTTTTTTTTTAAAATCCGTGTTTTAGAAGAGATAACATGTCCTTTTAATTCTCGCTCTAGTAGTTTTTTTAGTGTTTTTTTAATTACGAATTTTCAAAAAAAATCATCATGCATTTTAGAATAGAATTGCATGTCTCATTTTAAGTTTAGATCAATTTGCATCTTAGGATAGAAATGGATAGATTAAAATAACATCTTAGTTTAAATTAGGATTTAGCATGACTTGATCCTAAGTTTAAATTGGATGGAATTTTAATTTAGCTAGGTATTCTTTGCATTTTTCTTAATTTCGAACATCATGAAAAATACAAAAATTGTCTTTAGATAAATTAGTTTCAATTTTTAGGATAAATTGCATTTTTAGGAATAGAAATATCATGTGCACGTCATGTAGAATTAGGTTCATATAATTAAAAATTGCCCGTCATTATAATTAGGTCATTTTGATTTGCATATTTGATTATTACATGTTCATTGAGAAAACACAAAAAATATTTCACTCATGTCATGTAGTTTAGGACACATTGTCATGCCATTTCATGTTAGATTAGATGCACTGCATGGTTCTCATTGAATAAGTGAAAACAAAATTGAGAAATTACATTGTCAAGTAGAAATCATATTAAGAATTGCGGATGTGAATTCTAATTTAACTCTGCAGATGTTTTCATTGCCATGAGGTAAGTCTTGCATTTTCCTTACTTGCTTTCTTGAGTGCTAAATTGGTGGATTGCGCACCCGCATGAGCACCTCACATGTTAGGAAGATAAATTAAAATCAGTTCAAGCTGCCTGCAAAAACATTTTTGAAAATAAAAGAATGGTACCGAAAGGGCGTTAGAGAAATCTAGCGTAACCAAGTCCCCGAACTCATAATCTCTGGTTCGTAGGAGTGAAGTAATTCTCCCGTTACTTTACTTGGGTTTCTAATCGACCCACCAAAAATAGATTAGTGGCGACTCCTAATTGAAAATCAATTGCGTGTTAAGAACTTAAACCCTAAGTCGCGAATTGGTATGGGCTTGGGAGAGCTCGAGCTAAGTCTAGGCTTAGCAATCCATTAGCCGAACCCTTAGGTGGTCAAAACCCGCTTCGGGGAGGTCGCGACACCGTTCCTTTGCCGAAGCTCAAGCTCTGCTTGAGCTCTATTGGCATCTGTAGAGAATAAGCACCCGTCGAGGCGTTGGGAGAGCAGCTTGGATAATGGACACTATAACTTGGTTTCTAACATCGAGCCAATGTGGAGAATTGTTAAATTAATGTCTCGAATTTAAATTTGGATAACGATTTGTTAAACCGAATTTTGTTGATGAAGATTTTCCCAAGCAGATTAGAAATCGGATTAAGAAAGAAGAAACAATTTCCTTCTTGGATTTTCTCTTTCGGACATGCAAAACAAGACAAAAGAGGAAATAAAAGGTAAAATAAGAATCTTCTTCTGCAAAAGTTTTTTCACGTTGAAGATAAAGTGGTGGGCCTAGGTCAAATTGTTGACCTTTGGGCACACACACATGTAAAAGACGCGCAGCCCTACGAGAGAAAAGTGATGTGAAGCTACGAAAGAAAGAAAGTCGTCTCCTTTGCACGTCCACGATCCGTGAGATTTCTGAAGCCACAAGTTCTTGAAGCCACGTGAAGACTTACGTACGTGGACCAAAGACAAACGCTGAAGTTTCTGATTTTGGCGTACGTAAAGCGTTTTTGTTTTGAGTTTATATACGTGGTGATTTTGTGTTGCGAGTTATTTATTTATAAACACTTTGGGTTTAGGGTTAAATCTAGGTGTGAGAAATACTCGAGCATGTAAGCGATTATAAACTCTGATTCTCCAATTATAGTGGATTATTTGTTACTGACTCTCCCCGTGGATGTAGGTACTAATGCTCGGACCAAACCACGTAAATTTCTAGTGTCCTTATTATTTCTCGTTTATTTCTTTAGTGATTTCATGTTGACGTACATTGCAATATATTGTTGTTTCCGTGTATTATATTCCAACAGATGAGACCAACACACCCCAAAATGCATATTGGATGGTTTTCAAGTTTTGAAATTTTCTGCATAAAGATTTTCTTAGCAACCATTATCTTTCACTAGTGGGTTTAAAATATTTTTGGACTTAATTAGTATTTTAAACCGACACTGGTTTAATTGTTTATTTACCGAAGTGTAAAATTTCTTGGGAGTCATCAAAATTTCTACTTTGAAACCGTATATTTAAGCCATTTATCACTTTCTAATTTGAAGACTTCTAATTCAAATACGACCAAGTATTTTAACCCACATGTTCTATTTGTTCCATTGAACCTACCCCTCATATCACATCATTCATGACATCTCTTGATAAGCTTGAATTATTACAAATCAAATAATGTTTCCTAATCATTTTATGCTCTCTTTAATCATTATGTTCATTTAGCTACTCAAATTATGCCTCTCTTAACCTTTCGATTTGTACACATCTCTCTCATTCTCCATCATCTATTTTTCATCCCAATGTCATCAGGGCTTTTAGCCTTAGTTAACTAATATCTATTGATTTTAACTCATAAGAAATACAAGTCAAGGTCTTATCTATCTCTCTTATTAATGCTTGAAATGATTACAATTCAAATAATATTCTCTCATTCATGTATTTTACGTGATGTTCTCTCTCTCTCTCTCTTTCCAATCAAATATTTTCATCTTTCCATCCAAAATCTTGCCATTTGTCACTTAAGTAATAACTCCTATGCTCTAAAATGGTGACATTAAACTTAACCTATCAAATTACATCATGCGTGACATCATGAATGACATAATGTTCTAGCTCTAGTTACTTCATATCATGCTTATAATCCTAGTTAATTAACACGAGTTGAAGCTATTCTTTAAAAATAAGTAAAAAAAGAAGAAAAATTCATTTTCTCTTCTCCTCTTTGGTAGAGCAATTTCATCTTTTTGTCTTCAAGTGCAAATTCTATTTTCCCTTTCAAACAACAAGTGAAGCTCCTCGTAAATTTCAATCAAGTTCCAAAGTTTATTCAATTTGACTTGTTTGAGCTTTAAGTATCATCTTTCAATTATTTCTAGGTAAAAGTCCGTGGACTTCATTTTCTTCTTGTCAAGCCAGTATTGTTATTTTCTTAAAGATTGAGAGTTGTTAATGTTTGTTCTTGTTTATTTTGCTTTGAAAGTGATAGAGATTTTGAGTTGTCCAAGTCTTTGTTCAAGGTAAGTGAAAACTCTATAAGCTAAGTTAGATTGATCTACTTAATACTCTTGACTTGATTGATTAATGCTTGTTAGTTTAGTGTAAATTTGATTTTAAGTGCAAATAGGTTCCAAGATTGACATATAGAGTTATGATGAATTCTTGCGTAAATTGAAATCTTCAATACATGCCTAGAAGGTGTTTGAAAGAATACCCAAGTGGTTTTGTTGCACCTTAGATGTGAAAGAATGAGAAAATGATAAAACTAGGCATAAAAGGGTATAATATTCGACAAAGTAATGGGAAAATTTCAAAATTTACAGAAGAGAGATGGTGCTGTTAATAGGGTTATTTTGTGGGTTTAAAACGTTAATTAGTAGGTTATTAAATAATGTTAATTAAAAGAAATCAAACTGGTTCAAAAAAATGAGTTTAGAAGCTTTAAGGGCAAATCCGTAATTTGACCAAGTTGAGGAAACGAATTTGTGAAAATTGAAAGTTATGGCGGCTGACTATGCATAGCATGAAGAGCCTTATTTCTATAGGTGGTTAAGTTATTTTAGAAATAATTGCTTAATCTAGACTATGCAACTAACTATGCAAAATTGGACCTGATTGTGTAATTTAATTTGGAAGTTGGATGTTTTGGTAATTTTATAAAATATGCAGCAAACCATAGTGTAAATAAAATATTGTATATTTCAGATGACAAAAGTGGCCTTTGGTGTTTAATTTAATTAATATTGATTGATTAAGTGAAAATGTAAAAATGGAGAAATTAGATTTGAGAATAATATTCTTGTAATTTGACTAAGTTATCAAAGTACTAACTAAGTGTTGCCGATTAATCACATGATTGATTCATTGAGTTGTTGTTACTCACGTGTTCAAATCTTTGAGTTGTCGTTCACATGATAGATTATGAGCATTTGTTTCTAAGTTACCAATTACTTATTTATGGCTTCCAATTAAATGACAATGGTTGGCATGGAAAGAATGATAATATATGTGTTGAAGTGCATTAATTAATGTCTATCATTAATTGCGTGAGAAATTATGATGGCTTGGCATGGAAAGAATTATGATATATGTGTTGAAGTGCATGTAATTAATTGTCTATTGTTAATTACATGAGAAATGGCAAATTATTGAAATGTACATGGCAATTATTATGTTGTTATGAAATATATGTGAATGATGCCACGTGATTAAAACCTTTATCATGGCATATATGCCATAAAGAGAATTCTCTTATATGAGTATGTGGATGACATTCTAGAGGTAACCAAATGTTCTACCGTATAAGATAGTTCTCTACAATGTTGATATGACATGAAATCCTATCATGACATGACTTGTGTAGTCATGATATGACATGGCTTGTATAGCCATGATATGATGTTGAGAAATTACTATCATCATGTAGATGTACAATACTATATTTATCCTCACTTATGTAGAGGACACCTGTGATAAATGGGCTAAGGTGTGGCAAAGGATATGTATGATTCCGTTCCTCATGAGTTGGTGGTGATGAGGCATTCATTAGTCTAGATGCCTCATGAATAAAGATGATCCTAACTAATGACAAATATAAACTCATTTGTATGTTGGTGAGCTATTATGTGGTATCTACTATTGTGAAATAATATACCATTTGCTTACATTTGAATGAATATTTTATGCAATGTTATTAATGATTTTCATCGGCATATCATGATGAGAAGGCAATGCATTTGCTCCATCACTTGTCAAGCATGATTATCTTGAAGCTGTCTTGAATATACATTATTCTATTGATATCCTTGCTACTAAAGTGGGAAATTGATGATCAATTGGAATATTGGTTGTTATTATGTTTGGTGCTCCCAAGTCGAGTGATAGAATGATTTTCTATCTTAGATCAAGAAAGTTCATTTATTGAGTTTAGGATCTTCCCAATATATTATGCAGATTTGTCAGGTTAGGAGTTCCAGGGCATAAGGTTAATGCTTCCAAAGATCACTAGTAAGAATCGGATCAAAATGCACAACGAAAGCAGAGATGAGTTTTTGTATAGAAGCTTTTGATGTATTTAGCTAAGGTTAAATTATTTGTACAATTGAGGAAAGTTAGTTATTTATCAGAGAATTAAAGTTAATTTTTATTATTCAAGATTCAAATTTTATGTAAATTCAGGATGTTTCAACAGAACATAGAAAAGAAAACCAACTTCAAGCCAAATAAAGAAGAAATCTTATGGACATAATAAAAAGATAAATAAGGAGCATTACACGATATATAAAGAACATGGCAGCCGAGGCAAAGTTCGAAGTTACTACAGAGACATGAAGATATATAATGATACGTGGACTGAATCCTAGGCCACCGCTGAGTTCTTGCTGGATCGAGATTAGGCAGCATTCCGTCCTAACTTAGCACGAAGACATCCTGCGGCAAAAATGAAGTAGATGAGAACATTGAGAAAGACAAACGGAATCAAAACACCGCGGGGACCGGAGCAAGCTTGCTTGATCGCTAGAAGAACAATGGATGGTGTGCAAATCAGCGGTAGGAGCAAAATTAAATTCGCAATGACTTCGGCCCAATGTAATTGCTTAGGACTCGCTTCCGGTTCCGGGGTGTTCCACGCTTTCAGTTGCTGTAGCGCTGTTCCGATGTCCCCAGCAACTTGTTGAACAAACTCTGCTTCGCCTCTGTTCAAAATCCAAATCACGCCTTATTCCTTTAGAAAACATTTGAAGCATCGTCAAGTTATCGCCCAACAATAAGTCGACATATATATTCGTAATATTAACAAATGTGGTGTCGCTTTTAACCTTATCGGAACTACAGAGTCTAGTATTTTTCTAGAGAATAGGACCGGAGGAGTGCTAACGTTTCCACGCATCACAAGAAATCACTCGGACAGATATTAATGATTTTACGTATTCAGAGTGCGTCGATTTTCTTACTTGAAACTGGGGATTAACTTTTTCCCTTTTCCTATCGAAAGGTAAAATTACATGGGACTCTTATGGTAACGTCTCTATTTTTTTTTTAATCAATTAATTTTACCCAAAAAGAGAGAAAGAAAAGAGGGCATGGATCAAACATACTGATTCCCGGCGAGAATCCACCCGCGCATGTCCCCGACTTCCGTAAGAGCTTCTCTCCACTGCCTCACCTTATCCGAACCGATCCCGTACCGGCTCTCGTGCTCCGCCATTGCTTCCTGGTAGCTCTCTCTCTGTCTCCGGACCCAGCTCGGCTCCACTCCATAAAACAGAGGCATCACCCTCTTCCCAATCTGGTTGTTCTGCTCTAAGATTGTCCCCAGCTCGCTCAAGCACGATGCCGAAGAAGCGTAGCGTCTTGACAAGATGACGAGGGCAATTCGAAAATCTTTTATGGCCTCATCGACCGCGGGGGTTGTCTCTTCACCCTCCTCGAGATCTTCGCCATATTTGTAGGATTTGATGCCTTTCTGAGTCAAGACATCGTGCAGGTGCTGTGGGAAGAAGCTGCCGGCATCATGTTCGCGCCGATTATAGCTCAAGAATACGTCGTTCCTCCTCCGAAGTAGCCATTTGGACACTGGAAACCTTCCTATGTCGAGCGTGGTTGGTCTAGGTAACTTATTAAAGGGCGATGAGCACGTTGCAAAAGGAAGAGAAAGAGAGAGAAACCGCGTCCTTGACTTGAATCTCACCGTCCATAAGGCCAATTCTTGGCAATTTCCCACCACCCTTGTTACTCTCCCCCTAACCATTTTCTATTGGCGAATGAAAAAACTGATATTTGGTATTGCATTTGAATCTCCTAAATTACTAAAACAACCCGTCGCTCTACCTCATTATTGTTGGAAAGATCAAAGTGATCGAATGCAAATAAAAAAAAATTCAGACATCACTTTTACATGATTTGGTCGATGTGACATATTCTATAGAAAGAGCAGCATAGGACATTAAAAAAGACCAAGATCACATTTATGTGATTCGATTGTTGTGAGTTTGACCTAATTCACAGGAAGTGTTGGAATATAATATGTAGAAAACGACAGGATTTTGCATTTTACGTTAATGCGAAATCACCAGAGAAATAAACGAGAAATAATAATAAGACCAGAAATTTACGTGGTTCGGTCCAAGTATCGGTATCTATGTTCATGGGAAGAGCCAACAACAAATAATCCACTATAATCGAATAATCAAAGTTTATAATCGTTCACACACTCGAATGTTTTCAACATCTAGATTTAACCCCAAACCCAAAGTATTTATAAATAAACAATTCACTTGAACGTAAACTTACGACACAAAATCACCACGCGTTCAAACTCAAAACAAAAATGCTCTACGTATGCCAAAATCAAGAATTCCGGCGTTTGTCTTTGGTCCACATACGTAAGTCTTCACATTCCTTTTAGGCTTTGCGTGGCTTAAGGACTTGCGGCTTCAAAAATCTCGCCGATCGTGGACGTGCAAAGGAGTTGGTCCACATACGCTTTTATATTGCGTGTGTGCCCAAAAGTCAAAGTCTTGACCTTTGGGCCCCACAAAGATAACATCTTGGTGGCTTCCAGGCTTCCACAAAAAAAGAAGAAACTTTGCTCCTTTTTTATTATATTTTATTTCCTCTTTTGTAAACCTTCATGGAGTCCAAAAAAAAAAATGAATTCTTTATCCAATTTGAAATCTACTTAGGAAATTTTTATCGACAAATTCGATTTAACAAATCGTTATCCAAATTCAAACTCGAGATATTAATTTAACAATTATTCACATTAGCTTGATGTTTAAAACTAAGTTATAGTGCCCACCATCCATACTACTCTCCCAACGCCCCGACGAGCGCTTACTCTTCATGGACGTAAATAAAGCTCAAGTAGAGCTTGAGCTTCATCAAATAAACAGATTTAGTCATCATGCTTGTCGGGTTATCCGTTATAACAATCTTTTTGACATTAACATTACCCTTAGTTAAGACATCTCGGATGAAGTGGTACTTAATGTTAATATGCTTCATTCGCTTGTGATAAAGTGGATTATATGCCAAATATATTGCATCTTGATTATCATAATGTATATTCACACTTTTCTATTCTAACCCAAAATCCAATAGCAAAACTTTGTAACCATATCGCCTCCTTCACTACAAAGATTAGTGCCATGTATTTTGCCTCAATCGAAGACAAGGTAATATGATCCTGTAATGATGCTTTCCAACTAATTGCACTACCTGCTAGCATAAACATGTACCATATTAAAAACCTGCGATCATCCAAGTCACCGGCATGATTCGAATTCACAAAATCAGTGATCTCACTACCATTGCTGTCCCTCTTGTACATTATACCCACGTTTGTTGTCCCCTTCAAATATCTGAAGATTCACTTTACAACTTCCCAATGAGTTTTACCAGGATGCTTCACATAGCGACTAATCACGCTCACAACTTGTGAAATATCAGGCTTAGTGCACACCATAACATACATAATACTACCCACGGCACTAGAATAAGGAACACAAAATATATGCTCCTCCTGTTCCTCAGTCTACAGTGATAATTTATTTGAAAGTTTAAAATGCTTCGGTAAATGTGTACTTATAGATTTTACCAACTACATATTAAAATATGCAACAATCTTCTCAATATATTTCTTCTGAGATAGATGTAGAACTCTTGCAGTCCTGTCACACAAAATCTCCATACCCAATTTTTTTTTGCAATACCTAAATTTTTCATCTCAAATTCAGTATTTAACTACCTCTTTAGCACATCAATATTAGATATATTCTTAACTGCTATCAATATATCATCAACATATGATATGATGATAGCAAATAACCATTTTTCAATCTCCTAAAGTAAACACGGCTATCCATCTAACTTTTCGAGTAGTTTTGACTAGTCATGAAAGCATCAAAACGTTTATACCACTGCCTAGGAAACTGTTTTAGCCCGTACATAGATTTCTTCAACAAGCAAACATGATTTTCCTTACTTTGAATAGCAAATCCCTCTAGCTATCTCATGTAAATCTGTTCCTCTAACTCACCATGAAGAAATGTAGTTTTTACATTTAGCTACTCTAACTCGAGATCCTGCAAAGCAACTAAGGCAAGTAAAATACGAGTAGAAGTATGTCTTACCACATGGGAGAACACCTCATTGTAGTCAATGCCCTCATGTTGTGTATATCTCTTTACCACAAGTCTCGCCTTATACCTCGCTGCCTCGACACTGTGAATGTCCTTTTTTCCATTTAAAAACCCATTTACTTCCGACAATCTTTTGGTTCTTTGGTACTTTGACCAGCTCCCATGTCTGATTTCGATGGAGTGATTCTATCTCTTCACTTATAGCCCCTAGCCACTGCGACAACTCAAAACTAGCCATCGCTTTAGAGTAAGACGAATGCTCATCTGTCTTCACCTCATCACCTATAATTAATGCATAAGCAATATCTATATAACCATAAAGTATCGGTGATTTAATTTGTTTTCTCTATCTATTTGCGACTATAGTGTGCTACGATTTTGTTGGTTGTTCACTATTACCAACTTTAGAAAAACTACAGTTTCATCTGCAGTCTCAACTTTGTTACCTTCAAGATCTCTAGAGTCTCCACCTGAAACTCCACCTCACTAATGACACAATGATATGTCTGCTCTGCTAGTTGTGTCTCAGAACTCCTCTATTGAAGTATTACAGTCTTGTCGAAGATCACATCTCTGCTGATTAGAAAACCGAGTGATCTATGATTAGTGCACCACAACCGGTAGTCTTTCACCCCATGTGCATAATCTAGAAATATGCACTTCTTCGCCCTTGGCTCAAGCTTACCATCATTCACATGAGCATACGTAGGACATCTTAATATACGTGATTCGGAGTAATCAACAAGTTTCCCCGACCATACTTCCTCAGGAGTCTTCCACTTGATAGCAGATGATGGAGATCAATTAACTAAATAACATGCCATGTTTATCGCTTCAGCCCAAAATTTCTTACCAAGTCCTACATGTGAAAGCATGCATTGAGCTCGCTCAAGCAAAGTTCTATTCTTTCATTGTTCCATGCCATTCTGCTGTGGTGTCCCAGGTACTATGCGGCATCTCACAATACATTCTTTCTCGCAGAACTCGATAAAATCTTTACCATAAAAGTCCATGTCATTATCGGTTCTTAGGCACTTGATTTATTTATCTGACTACTTCTCAAATAATGCATTATATTTCTTGAACCGATCAAACGCATCATATTTGTGCTTCAGAAAGTATACCTTTACATTCCTCGAATAATCGTCGATAAATGTTAGCATATATCGGGCATCTCCTTTCGAAGGAATCGAAGACATGCTCCAGATGTCTAAATAAATATATTTAATTGGTTGTTTGGTTGAATGAATAGCTGTAGTAAACTTAACTCGATACTGCTTCCCAAAGATGCAATCCTCTCATAAGTCCAGCTTCCTTGTCTTTTGACCATTCAACAACCCTCTTTCACTTAGCATTGTCATAATTGCCTTATTTATGTGCCCTAAACGCATATGTCATAACTGAGTCAAGTTAGAATTTGACTCACCTGATGAAACTCTAGCAGTTCCAGTCATGGTCTCTCCCAGTAGATGATAGAGAGTGTTCACTTTCTTCTCCTTCATCATTGTCATAGCATCTCGAAAGATCTTCAGTACTTTATCTTTAGCGGTGTACCTACACTTGATGTCCTCTAGTGTCTCGAGGGAAATAAGATTCTTCTTAAGCTCCGGTACATACCTCTCATCTATTAATGTGCGCACCACCTCATCGTACATCTGAATCCGAATTGTCCATATCCCCATAACCTTACAAACTGCGTTATTCCCCAAAAGAACCTTACCACCATCTGCAATTTGGTAAGTAGTAAATCAGTTTTTATGAGGCGTCAAATGATAAAAACACCCCAAATCTAGCACCCATTCGTCTCCTGACGAAGTAGTAGTCACACATAAAATAGCTTATGCATCACTAGTGCTCCCCTCGACAACGTTTGCCACAATACTTGTGGCATTCTACCTATCAGTTTTATTCCTCCGCTTTGGACAATCTCTCCTGATGTGCCCCTCCTTGTGACACTCAAAGCACTTCAATTTGCTTTTTACCTTTGCCGCTACTAGGCCATCGATGTTGTTCTTTATCCCAAATCTTCAGTGCTTGTGCTACTCCTTGCGCTAGACCGTCATCTCGTAACTTTCTCCGCCAATCCTTAGAGAATAAGGCGAACTTTACCTCTTTTGAGGTAAATGTAATACATCCCTGCAACAGTGAATCGGTAAAGTGCTCACATGACTCTAGTAAAAAGGCTAACAATATTATGACATATTCTTCTTCATCAAGTATCTTACCAACATTCTTCAGATCCATCATGAGTTTATTAAATTCATCTAGGTCGATTTTGATAGACGTACCTTTAATATATCTAAATTAAAACATCATTTTCAACATATACAAGCGATTATTCAAAACTTTATTTACATAGAGTGCTTAAGGTTTTGCCCATAATGCTATGACATCTTTCTCCTCGTTGCTTTATTAAAACCTCATTCGACAAATTTAATAGGATTGTGCTCTTTACTCTTTCCATTAACTCTACTCTCTTAAAGGCTTTCATTATAATTAGCAACTCATCTTCACCATCCAATGCCTTGGCCAAACCTTGGGTTGTCAATAATGCCCGCATTTTGATGCTCCATAACCCAAAGTTGTTCATCCCGTTAAACTTCTCAATTTTAGATTTCCTCTCAAACATAATTGCAATAACGGAATTTCTAAATAATAATTAGATAAGTAAAAGCTCCAAATCACAATCAAGAATATTGAACTTGGCTCTAATACCAATTGTTGGAATATAATATGCAGAAAACGATAGGATCTTGCAATTTACGTTAACGCGAAATCACCAGAAAAATAAATAAGAAATAATAAGGACACCAAAAAATTTACGTGATTCAATCCGACTATTGATACCTACGTCCACGATGAGAGCCGGCAACAAGTAATCCACTATAATCGAAGAATTAGAGTTTACAATCGCTACACGCCGAGTATTTCCTACACCTAGATTTAATCCCAAACACAAAGTGTATATAAATAAACAACTCACTTGAATGTAAACTCACGACACAAAATCACTATGCGTTCAAGCTCGAAACAAAAACACTCTACATATGCCAAAATCAGGAACTCCAGCATTTGTCTTTAGTCCACATTCGTAAGTCTTCACATTCCTTTTTAGGCTTTGTATGGCTTCAAGGACTTGCGGCTTCAAAAATCTCGCGGATCGTGGAAGTGCAAAGGAGTTGGTCCACGTACGCTTTTATATTGTGTGTGTGCCCAAAAGTCAAAGTCTTGACTTTTGGGCTCCACGAAGATAAAATCTTGGTGGCTTTGCAAGCTTATGCAGAAAAAGAAGAAACTTTGCTCCTTTTTTTATTTTATTTTATTTCCTCTTTTGTAAACCTTATGGAGTCCAAGAAAAGGACTTCTTCATCCAATTTGAAATCTACTTGGGAAATCTTTATCGATAAATTCAGTTTAACAAATAGTTATCCGAATTCAAACTCAAGATATTAATTTAACAAGAAGAATAGCACAGGACTCTCTTTTAGACCAAGGCTACATTTATGTGGCTTAGTCTGTACGACATACTCCATAGGAAAACATTATAGAGCTTGACTATAGATCAAGCAATATAATGAATATTAGAACCACACTCGAGTCACCCAAATTTTCTTAGTGTTTGGCCCTCACAATTGTTCGTGATACAATCTTTTGATCTCATAAAGTAATATACAAGTCTAATTTTATCTTTCTCATGGCTATAAGACGCTTGCCGATCTTCATTAGGCTCCTTACTCGATTTTTATGGAGTTGTGGATACCTAGAGTGCCAAAACTTGGCACGATAGGACACTTACGTGCCAAAAGTTTGGAAAGTGACACTTAAGTGTCAAAATCAGAAAAAATTGATCACTTAAATGTCAATCCGACCAAAATCCGATCAAAATGCTGACGTGGCGATTTTCTGGCGAGATAAGTGTAAAACGACGTCGTTTTGCATGCGATATGGCTAAAAAATAGCAAAACGACGTCGTTTTGCCTCCGACGTGGTAACAAATTAATATAAAAATAATTAAATTTAATTTAAACTAAATTTATCTAAAACATTAAAAAATACAAATTCATATATTTAAAAAATAAATTATAATTATAATTATAATTAAAAAAAAGGGAGGGAGACGGTTGAGCCCTCGCCACCACCTTCGGGAAGGGCCGGCGATGGTGGGGGGAGGGTCGGCCCCGGCGACGATGAGGAGGCGGCAGCGTGAGGGGTCAGCCCTCGCCCGCCGTCTCCTCTCCCCACTTTTTTTTTTTTTAATTTGTATTATTTTATTAAAATAATAATAATTTATTTTTATAATTAAATTAAATTAATTTTTATATTAATATTTCAATCCGCTTAAAAACGACGCCGTTTTTTGTTTTGTTCATTGAGTCAGCATTTCGGTGAGCCACGTAGACAAAAAAAAAATAAAAAAAAAAATTACCACGTAGGATTTCCGATGAGGTTCGCCGGAGATGGCACCTAAATGTCTCATTTAAAATAAATAAATAAAAGTGGCACTTAAGTGCCACTTTTCTAACTTTTGACACTTAAATGTCCTTTCGTACCAAGTTTGGCACTTGATCTATACTTCTCCCGATTTTTATGTTTTGAAAATTGGAATTCAATTTTCTTGCAAAATCCAAGTGGTGCGAGGTCACCCTTGCCATGCAAGCCAGCAGGCTAGCAGCAAGAAACTTTGGAGAGACTTATAAAGTCTACATTGTCTTAACCAAAGAGGACGAAATATATAAATAAAAAGAATTAATTTTGGTGTGTTTTAGCACACCTCCTTCCGGTAGTTCCGTTGGCAATGCAGCAAAATCAAACCCTTTGAATAAGTCCCGAGCTCTTGAATAATCAGCATATGAATGGCAAACTAGCCTTTAAATTCCTGAACTTGGTCCCCATGACAACAAAGGCAATGTTGGCCATGTTACAAAATAGTAAAAATGATTTTGTTTTTTATTTCTATTTTTTTGAAGAAAAGGGATATTTGATTTTAATTTCATTAGCTTTTTGACCAAGTATATGAAAGCAAGAAGTATGAAGGTTTTCAAACTGCCAAACAAAGAAAAGTGATAGGCAAGAAGGCACACGTTAATCAAAGAAAAGAGTCTGCGGTGGAGCAGAGGACTTCTTGCATGGCAGACACGTGGACTGAGAAATTGAAGTCGGCAAATAAAAAGAAAGTTCTTCCAATAATTTTATAAGTGATGCAGCAAAATCAAACATTTTGAATAAGTCCCAAGCTTATGAATAATCAACATACTTATGGCAAACCAGCCTTTAAATCCCTGCACTTGATCCCCACGGCGTTGAAGGGATGATGGCCATGTTAGAAAACAGTAAAATTGATTTTTTCTTTTTGAAGAAAAAGGATACTTTATTTTAATTTCATAAGCTTTTTGGCCAAGTGTATGAAAGCAAGAAGTATGGCGGTTTTCAAACTGCCAAACAAAGAAAAGTAAACTCCAAGAAGGCACATGCTGGTCAAAGAAAAGGGTCTGTGGTGGAGCAGAGGACTTCTTGACACGTGGACAGACAAATTGAAGTCGGCAGATAACAGGAAAAGCAGAGGCACCACCTGCGCAATTTACTGCAGAAGAAAAATCCAAGATGGTCTTCCATCATTGATTAGCCATCTGTTGATAAAATTGCTTAACAAAGAACAAAACTTCACCGCCTCTGGAGAAATATAAATATGTAAATTACAATATTAATTAATATAATCCGTACAGAAAAATCCAATATGATCTTCCCATTGATTATTGTACTCAAAATGTTGAGAAACCTCATGTTGAGAAACCTAGATGAGAGTGTTAAGCTTGTGGAATGTGTCTGTTCTACAAGTTATAAGCCTACGCAAGACATTTTGAGTATTATTATCTCTCTTTATATATTTGTGTTCTCCACTCATCAAACCCTTCAAAGATCTTTTATCCTTTTGGTTTCGACAGGCCATCGGAGAATCTTTGACGGCCTTGTCAATCGGAGGGATGAAGAAATCAACCCCATCAAGATCTGCGCTATATTTTTAGGATTTGATGCCCGACGCCAAACATCATGCTTAAAAGCATGCCGTGCTTGAATTGTTCTTCTGAAGTAGTAGCCATTTGGACAGTGGAAATTTTGCTAGCTTGAGCATGATTGCACCAACTTATTAGAGGTAGTTACAAAAAGAGAAGAAAAGGAAAAAATAAATTTAAAAAAAGGAATAAATGCATTGAAACTACTAAAATTTATTATGAAAATACAATTGAGTTATAGCACTTGCAAAGTGCATTCAAGCCCTAAAATTTGTTAAATTTGTACAATCAAGTCATTTCATTAATTATGTTCGAGTTGGCTAATGAAAAATAACAACATGGCTTCTTCTAGTATTTTCTTTATCCTACGTGGTATAATATGACTAAGACAATTTAATACATATTTTATTTAAAAATCATTGGGAAGAGCCAAATGATGGTGGGGATGGCCGAAGGGGACTGCCGAGCCCCAACCAGTGGGTGGCAACCTTCGCCTAGATCTCAAATTGTACTTTACCACTACATGTGCATTGATAAGTAGTAAGCTAGTTCATGTTTAGTGTGGCATGAAACGAACAACCACTTCATAACCTATTTTTGAAATGACAAATCATTGATAATAGACAAAACATAGTTAGCATCGTCTTAGTTACTATCAACTATTACAACAATATTATTAGTAGACTCAATTTTCATTCCTTTATCATTTTCGTCTATAGCTTTAATGCATTAGGATTTCCGGAAGGCTAACACATTTTCCTAATATTAAATTTTTGAATTTTTGAAGATGCCCTCACCATTTTCCACCTCGCACGATGCCACTAGCAATGCTAGATTTGACCGTTGATGGGCTAGATCTGGAGGCAATGGCCGCTGGTGCCATAGTTTGTTCACCTGTAGCGTGAGCCCTTCGTTAGCGTCCAACGAAGGATTTGAGGTCAATTTTTTTGTTTTTTTATAAAGAGAAAAAGTCCATGACTTTTCTAAACACCACTGTAAATTGTAATTTACCAAAACTAATTTTATTCTTCCCTAAAATTTTTTACTTTTGTAAATCTTTGCAAGAAATTTTACTGAATACCATTTGCATGGTAAAATTCTTTAACCTAATCCCTTTGCATTTCTTAAAGACTTTCCCGAAAACCCAAAGCGCAGCCTACAAGGGCGACATGAGAACTTGTTCCTCGCGAGCCAGGTCATTGTCCGACCTACGAATGAACCAAGGGTTTCCAGTGACTGCTTATTTAGGCTGTCTGACTTTAGTTGCAGTTCCTGCATCCGTCTCAGCGATAGGTCCCCATGCATTGCGCAGCGTTCTAGGGGCGGTTCTCGACAGCGATCCGAGCCTTCGTGCCGGTGTCCTACAACACGAGGGAGGATCTTCAAGCTGATGGAGTGGTTGGGGAGCGAGTTCAGGAACGAGGGTGGCGCTGGTGGCGGCAGCGGGGACGGCGAGGAGGTGTCCTACAACACGAGGGAGGGGATGGAGTGGTTCGAGTTCAGGAACGAGGGTGGTGCTGGTGGCGGCAGCGGGGACGGCAAGGAACACGGCGTTGCCGTGCTTCAATCCGTTCGCGTTCTTATAGCCGGGGTATACGCCCAGGGCCCTGGGCCAAGGCCTTTAGTATTCAATTTGATGAGCATTCTTTCATAGGCCGACCCGCAGAGACAGACTGTCCCGTATTTAAGCTCCATTCTTCCGACCCGAGAAAAAAAAAAAATTAAACAAAGCAAATGGGTAAATCATGATTGGGCAAATTTCACGGCAATTGGCAGACGTCGAAGTTCCTAAATATTGTCTAAGAGATTGATCTCCGACCGTCAGCAAGAGGCAAACGGGTGCTTTCAACTCTAATGATGAACATGAAAGCTTGTTAAGGAAAATTCATCATCTGCTTCATCTTTTATATCGGGCAGATTTACTTTTTTAATACCATGCGATTTTATCCAATAAAGAGCTTAAAGTGAGTTAAATGAGTTGGTATAGAACTTTGTAGGTTGTGTTAAATATGGACATGTTTAGGAATGCGAGTTGAATCAAGATTGAATCGGGTCAATTATGAATCGATAAATTGTATTGCATAAAAAAAAATTAATTTGGGTTTGACCATTGTTAGTCCAAACCACCCATTTGATGGTCTTATCCCTAATATAACTTTCTTGCCACCGACTTGCATTATGGTGGTTACGAATCTACTTCAATTGTGCTAATAAAAAGGGATGATGACTTATCCAAAAATAAAATTAACAGAAAATTGGATTCCAATTTCCAAAACATGAAAATCCATTCGGGAACAAGTTGAATGATTTAAAGGCTGGTAGTACGATTTGTGTGTTGGTCATTCATGCGTTCGGGACTCACTCATGTTAATTACTCTTTCTTGTCATCGAAAAATAATCGACATTTAGGATATGACAACAGAGGTGTTCCAGAAGCAAGCCTCTCGTGGAATTCCTATTATCCCGAGTCCTAGAATCTCCAACAACACGACAGGAACCAAGGAAATGACGAATCTGCAATGCATATGCTAACCTCGTCGGTCGTGACCCAAGTGCTCTCCCCATCTTCAAGTTGTCAGGATTCCATTCGCCTGTTGCTCCTCCTTGGTGAGGTGTCTCTCCAGTGGCCCGGAACACTCGTCCTCAGACAAGCACTCCCCGTCGTTCCGTGCAACTCGCTCTCGTACAAACGCGCGGAACGGGCATCCTGGTACCACGTTTTCCTTGAATTTTTTTTTTCTTTTTTTCAGCTCAACAGTCATGGCGGATCATGGACTCTCCTGGTGGGGGCGATCCTATCCTGTCGAAACGTAGGAACAGACACATGATTCATAAGAAAGTTAATCTTATTATGTTCCTCCATCACCGCACCATCTCTCTCTCTCTCTCTCTCTCTCTCTCTCTCTCTCTCTCTCGACGAAACCAAAATATATTCTCAGCCACAAGCGATCTTCCCTCCGCATCAGGGAAAATCTCGGGGATGGATACTCCTCAATCGTCGACAAAGGAGGCGTGGTCCACCCGCATAGCTTGCGCCTCCAAATTGTCCCCGACACACTTCAGAACTACATAACATTATCTGGCATGATTGCAATGTTTTTGGAGTCCAGATAGAGAGTGTTGATTAAACTGTCGTTGCCCCCTCTAATGCCTGTTTCAAGATTGGGCTCGCATGCTGTGGGACGAATATAAATTGAGTACTGAGTATTAATTATATCGGGGGTCTTCGCGATTCGGAGACCCAGGTGACAGGCCTTGCACGTGATTCAATGCTCGAGGAATGGCCTGGTTAGGATGGTGAAGAATAGCATAGTGAGCCCATGATGACCTTTCCACATCATTCTGATGTCATGCGTCACGGGTCACGCACTAACTTATGCGTCAAGGATATGCCCTGGCTTATAAGGCAATTCTCTTTAAAGAAACTGAACTTTAGGTTTAATCCTAATTTTGTCCTCAACTTTTTTTTTTAAAAAAAAATCCCTAAGTTTATTCTAATTTCAAATCTACCCACGTGTTCAAAAATCTAAAAAAATTTATCTAAAAAGCCCTAAATCCATTGCACTTTTGCCAATCCAATTATGAACCTTTCAACTTTACTAATTGAGTTCAAACCCTTTCAAGTTTAGCCAAATGAATCCATCTGACCAAATATTTACCAAAAAAAAAATCCATCTGACCAAATTCGGCATGAAATCACTAACGTAGACATCATTCGTGCCACATAAGATGGTTGATGTCCATGTCAATGATTTTCGGCGACAACCAACATCCACATCAATGATTTTCCAAATGGACTTAATTGGCAAAACATGAAAAGATTTAGAACTCATTTGACAAAATTGAAAAGTTTAGGAATGAATTGACAAAAGTAAAATAGATTTAAGACATTTTAGACAATTTTTACCCCCAAAAATCATCACTAGTTTCTTCAAAATTATCAGTATCATGACTAGTTAGAGGTTCATTTGCAAAGCTAGTGTCTTCGTCAATACACTCACTTCCGTAAGGAATAATAGCAACTTCAAGGAATAATAGCAACTTCTTGATATTAATAATTTAGAAAAAAAAAACCAATAATGATTTTTTACATTGTGGGCAAATTTGGGAATAGATTAAAAGTTGAGAATTCTTTTTTGACATAAAAAGTTCATGGTACAATTGAGATTAAACTTAAGGTTAAGGTTTTTTTTTTTCTTAAAGAATAGCCCCTTATAGGTCTACACAACTTGAGTGTTTCTCTTGAGCTCTCAGCTGGTCTTTTGAGCCTAAGTTGTCACACATAGACTCATGATATAGAATTGACCCGAAAATCTGCATCTTGCGTGTTACATAAACTGCTATTAGTAAAGCCTGTTAAAATCAGTTTAATGAGCCTGCCTCGCTTCTTGCCTTTTTCCTTTCTATCTGTAGTCCTCAGCACTGTTTAGAGACAAGCTATAATGCGCGAATTTTTCCTAATTGTGGCCCGAGAAGACTCCCAGAAAGCGAAAGAGAAATGGAATCTCCAAATTGAGAAGGGTCATTAGAGATTCCCAATCTTTGAGCCGAAAAAGTAGGAAATTGTTGATTCCTTGTGTTATATGCTCTCCTTCACATTCCACCCATCAAATCAAAGAGGAATAACAAAGACTTTTTATACTTCATCTCAATGTTTATCTGCGCTCAATTAGCTCTTCAATCCCTTTCCTGCTTTTCTCTGCTCTGTCTACCTGAAGCTTCCATCCCCTAGTATTTGAAACAGAGGAGAGATCCGGAAAACAAGTGCCTTTTCGGCTCCTAGTGGTAATTAGAATAACATCCCGCAACCACGACTCACTAAGATATATCGGGTCTTGGCAAAGAAAGATTGGACCACGACTCCGAGCAATCACTGTCGCATACCAAATCCATATAGTTCTGATTTCGCCCGGTATCGCCACGGAAGAAAAAGGAAAGAAAGGTGAGAGCAATCATAGTCCTCGACTCCAGAGTCCGCACAAAGGACCCTAGAATAAGGCGCTCAGGAGCTTAATTTTCTTTGTATCTGTATTGCTTTCCAAGTCTCGTTTTCCAGGATATGTTCCCTTAATGGGTAATCTACCACGTTTCTTTTTGCAATGCTAAAAGGATATGAAAATGGAAAGTGAAAGAGAATAGATTCTCTCGTGGTGAAGGATAATGCCATGGGAAATGTACAGTTAATATGCCTGTTTTGCTATGTATTGAATTGATAGATCCAAACAAAATAATTTGCTGAGACCGGATGACTTGCTCGCCAGGTTCCAGAAAATTAAAAAATAATTTGGTGAAGGGTTTCTTGTGTAGAATGAATTAGAGTTTTCTCATTAATTTTTTTCATGGGATAATGGCACCGCTAATCCCATTCTCTTTTGCTTATTCAAATTATTTCATTTACTTTTTCTTTCTGATAAATGTGGTCCCTAGATTATGTGTTTTTCTATCCAAGTTAGAGCTTAATTAGAAAATGCACATGAAATGTTGATGTGGACCGCTATTGCAATGTTGAGTAAGCGCCGACTAGGCAATAATATTAGAAAAATGGAAAAAAAAAAAAAGTCTCAAACCCTAAGAGAGCAAGAAAGAGAGAAGAATGAGGGAAAAAGGCGGTGGCTCTGCTTAGGCGCCATTGAGCGCCATTGAGTGCTTACAGGCCTCTGGCCGACCGCGGCATGAGCACGGTGTCTCCAATCGAAGCACCCATGCACATAAAAATAAAGGGAGAGATGGAGTTGAAGAGAGAAGTGGACGCTCATTACCACTGCCCAGATCAAGCGACCTCGGTCCAATCATTGCCAGGACCGCGCAACCCTTGCGAAATTTGGCTCGCCTTGGTTCGTGCTTCCCCGGCCTAATCATCACCCAACTCGCAGCAACTCTAGCCACCACCAGACAATAGGCACTGGCCCATGCAAGTAGCCTCAGTTCTTGCTAGGGTCAACATGCCTCTTTTCTTTTCTTGTTTCTTTTCATTCTATCTGTCCTAATTTATATTTTTTAAAAGAATTTGAGAGTGAGGAAAGATGCCACGTCAACACCACTTCACCATTTAATGGTGACTAACCGACCACGTCGGTATTTTCCTTTACTTTTTTAATGTGATGACCAATCTGAACTAAAAATAAAAAGCATATTATTTCGAGACTACATTGGCAACAAAAAGTTTCATCAATGAAATAGAGTAAATTGAAAAAAAAAAGAAGCGCAGCAATTACCTGTGCACAGAGATTCGGCATGCTGTTATCCTTTTTTTTTCTTTAGCTTTCATTGTTGAAGTAAATAAGGAATGTGTATCTTACAACATTTACATCTAAATTCCTTCACAAGTCCCAATCGGTTGCCATGGACTTGTGCAATAAACAACGGCATTGTCCCCTTAGCAAGGTTCATAGAACAATTTATCTTCTCCTGAAGTTGGACTGTCATGAGAATTTTCTGAAGTTTTCTTGTCAATTTTCGATTCCTTGTTGGTCGGACTCCTTCCTTTCCATACTCAGATCATTGGAAGGACAAGCTCTATGTCTGCTGCGGTATTTTTGTGCGACGTTCAGGAGCCTATTAGATCGTTCTGGAATTAAAAGTTCAAGTGGCTTAGCTTCTGTCATGAAGTTTCCAGGGGAAAACAAAGAGAGACAACGCCACAAATGCACAATTAGATCAGAACCAGCCTGAAAATTATGAAGCATCATGATAGAAACCAAGAAGGAAACACAGGATTGAACTGAACCAAATTTTTTTAGCAGTTCTTAGGTAATATTAACACAGGTTCACCTTACAATAAGTGAGACGCTTGATCATACCGATTTTTTGTAGATCGATATTGCCATTTGGTCAAGTTATGCATCAAAATACAGACTCGGTATCATCTCAGTAACCTTAACACATGCATAGTGCAGAGACAAATATGCAAGTCCAACTAATCTCTTCCTCTAGTGACACTCTATATCACATCAGATATGTTTTACCTATTACAAAGAATTCTCTTTTTTTTTTTTTTTGTCCTCTCTTCTGTTCAAGAAAACTAGTGGCTGCTTGTTGAAAATGCAGATCAACCTACCTCATCAACTGGTATCGGCAGGTCCACCTCCCCTCCCGGTGGATTTGCTGCTCCGGCCGCATCGGAAACTGAAGGTGCTGGGGGCGGAGGTTCCAGTAATGATTGGCGGCAAGTCGGGCACGAAGAATGCGACACCAGCCAAGTGTCGATGCATCTCACATGGAACCCATGGTGACACTTTGGAAGCACCCGGACTTTCTCCCCGTCCATGAACTCTGCGAGGCAAATTGGGCAATCTGTGGCCGGGATATTTATTCCCGCTCCGTACACGGCGACCGGAATCTGGCGCAGAGCGCTTTTCTTAAGTCCCGTGGCAGCCAGCCTAGCAGCCGTCTGATCGGGGGTCTCAAAGGTGAACCTCCTGCTGCACCGGAGGGCGCATCTCACAATCGAATTCAATCCAAGGGCGCAAATCAGCGCGCAGAGCAGAGCTGCAAGTATGATCACCATGTTGGTGTCGAAATTTGCCTCGTTACCGTAGGATCCCCGAGTCGGCGTTCCATTGTTCGGCCCAGGATTAGAATCTTTATCAAGCAGCAGGCGGTGTGGACGGTGGGGGAGCGCAGCCATGATAGACGGCGTTTCCCTCACGAGCATTAGGCCAGAACAGAACCCAGAAAACCTCTGAACCCTTAAGAGCTAAATCGGCAGCTCCCAAACAGATACGCAAGTTACTTACGCAAAGAGGGTTGTCCTTTCATGTGTTGGGAACTTTTCAGCGGCGAATCGGACCACGAATGATACTGAGAGCACGAAATTCATCATGCTCAACTGCTGTATCAGACTTTCTATCTTCAGTTTTGAGGCACTGGAGGACTTGGGCAACTGTGAAAGGAAATATTGCGCAAGAGGGAAGTGAGGAAAAGTGTGAGGGCCGATGCTTCTTTGGTTCTTGATGAGCGATATCGCGAAAACACAGGACAGACAGATGAAGGGGTTCAGAATTTCATGACAAGATATGGAAAGACCATTGGGAGGTCACTTCAAAACCTGAGATGCGAGAAAAGAAGAGGAAATAGTGGGTGAACCTTCAAGCTACCTCCTCAGAACAATATCCCAGAAGGAAAAAGAGATGAAGATGACTAGAATTTCGGCTCTTACCAGTGATGCGTACTCACACTAGTGACCAAGATTCCGAAATTTTCCCAGGGAAAGTGCTGAAAAGATTCTTCTTTCTGCAATCAAAACATGGAAAAGAAAAGGGTTGATCTTGAATTCGTGCTCTGATCTTTTTCCGAGGAGAACTCAGTGGACGTTTTTAAGTGGCTGGGAGCTGGTCTTTGCTTGAAGGGAAAGCACGGAGGAACGGAGATGGAGGAGAGAATGTGGCAAAATGAAGGCAGGGGTATCATGTGTGTTTGATGTCTTTTCGGTACATGGTCCAATAATTCTCGTTTGCGGCAGTGAAATGGCAAACAAAAGAATGAGTGAAAACTTGAGAATCAAGCAAAGAGATAAGTGTTCTTTGGGAATCTTGGATTATGGCACCTGATCCAGCAAGATCACAATTAGCTCTAACCCTTTTTTCCCCTCTATTCTCTCTCTTTTACTTTTTTTGGGGCCTGAGAAATGCTTATTCCAAATACTTCTTCCACTTAAGGGTTCATCCCATGCCCAAAGGCCAAATTAATTTGTTCCCTTATCTGTCCGCTGGCCAATAGCTGCTTTCCGCCATTCAGATGGGGCCAATCTGTATTGATTATAGTGTGTTGATCACAGCGCAACGTAAAAGTAAAACGTCATGATAAATATAGCTTTTCCTTTTAATTTACTGGACAAATATATTAATGGGGCATCGGTTTCCAAATTATGGCTTAAGTAAAGTTTTTTGGTACCATGTGAGACGATTTGAAAAATTTAGAAAGAGGGTCAATAGTAAATTTAGGGCAGGGTGGTCGATTGGTCCGCCCTTGTATGGACTTGCTTTCTAATTAAATCATTCTGCTTTTAGTTCGTCTAATCAAGCTATTCTATTTTACGAATTTCCTAATCAAATCCCTCTGGCACTATATTTTACCGAATCTAGCCAATATGATCATCAATCGACATTGTAATGTGACATGGACAGAGTCTTTTCCATGTAAGCATCCACAGTGGTTAAGTTTTTTGACATCGTATCTCAATGTTACCTCCGTTGGCTAATTTTAAAAATAAAAGCAAATAGTGAACCTTTCCAAGTATGAAAAGAAAAGTAGTACGATGTTTTCTCTAAAGATGCGGTGAGAGAGGTGTATATGTTAATAAATTAGTGTGAGTGTCAAAGATGACGTGAAAGAAGAAAATTGTATTGAAGATATAGAGCAGCATGAACAAATTATTAAAAGGGTTAGGTGCATTTTGGATAGATATGCTAGGAAACATCTTCCTCGAAAGCTTGTCCATATTCATCATCTAAGTTGTCTCAACTTGCAATACTAAACTTCTCGAAATTCGAAAGTTGTCACTTAGTAGGTTTTCATACCAAGGCTCAATCCAATTAAGTCCGTAGCGTCTACCAATTTCACCATATCCCCCTTTTTTTTTTTAATGCTAAAATCCTGCATTTATTCGAATTAGATATCGATTTTTTCTTTTTCTATATGAACTAGAGAAAAAAGCATTTCTTTTTCTTTAAATTTCTTCCCTATCTTCTTTAATCTCTATCAAAGACCTCCATTTGATCCAGTAAGAAATAATTCTATTATTTTTGTATCCACAATTCAATATAGATGGATATGATCTATATCATATAACATATCTATGCCTCTTTTACTCTCATTTTTCTCGTGCAATTTGGAATACTCGAAGGGTCGATTCTTTTTTTTCTGAATGACAACAGAGGAAACCGGGTCTTCATCAATCGACCAACATTAATTTTAGTAGTCTTTGTTTTACCGTATCAAGAACGCAAAACGGGATCTAGACGCACAACGACCTCGGCTATTTCTAGACAAAGGGAGCTAGACAAGCTATTCAATTATGCAAGTGAAAGGAGCCTTGGATTCATTCACTCCACAACTCTTGTGATGGTTTCACCCCACGAAAGCGACACTCCATTTTTCTTTAATCACTCCCACACTCTGTGACCACAGCAAGGGGTAAAGTTCAAAGGCCTGTGTGGCTTGTGAAGGAAAAAACTAGGGTTAGGGGGGCACATGGGTGTGGATCGTGTTCTGGGGCTCCGATGTTTCAAATCAAAATTTTCTTACCATTGGCCAAACACCAGCGTGCTTCATTGGCTGATGTCCCCATCAAAATTTCCAATTCATGGGCCACGGAATTCTCAAATCATACACATAAGATCTCTCTCTCTCTCTCTCTCTCTCTCTCTCTCCGGTTCCCATCACTAGACGACCGTGCCTTTATTGAGTCATCTTCACCTACTCCATCCTAACCCTACTAAAATCAGGATTTTTTATTCTGTCAATAACGTGGCGGATGGTTTGCAGGATTTGTAAGTCATCGATTTTCGTCTCTTGAACGTCTCACGATTGCTAAGATTGGTAGGACGGTGCTGAAAATGTTGCTTCAAGAAATTAGGAAAGTAAGCACTTAACTAAACCCGTTTTTTTTTTTTTCCTTCCCAAAAAATTTGAGAGTTGCCATTTGAATTTTCTCTTCACAAAAGCAAGAATGCAATTCCCTTCAATAACAAGAGATTTGTGCAACAACAATGTCTAATTAATTGCGAGACTTATTATTTAGACGGTCAGATTCATAATGATTGGTTTGTGAGAAGGTTAAAAATTATGATGTTATTTATATAAAAAGATTTCATGACTTGCACAATCAAGAGCAAACATGATAATTATTGGCTTATGCCTCATTCGTAGCTACTAAATTTTTTTTTTAGCTATGATCCTTAATGAAAATGACTAGGACTAAGGTTAACACTGGTTCACGTAAATCAGATTTGACAGCTATGGCCCATCTGAACAGCCTTTTGTCACTGACTTCATGTCTCTTCCTCTCTTTTTTTTCTTTTTTGTTTAACCATGAAGATGGTCATCTTGCTTTACCATTTGCCAACCCAAGGAATATATTGCCCATTGTCACAAGAATTCAACAGTCCATGACCCACCACAGCTAGCTGCCGAGATGTGAATGAACTCCTGTCCTTTCGTAGATTTTAAGAGCCAGGAATCCACACGTACGCAGAGGATTAAAGAAAACAGCTATGTGAATTGATTTGAAAAAATATATATATATATATATATATATATATATATATATTGCACAACGGTACGGATTATCAGAATAAAAAAATAAGAACATTCGGATCATTTCACATGAATTGATAATCAATTGACATAATAGTTTATTCATTTGTTACCGCCAATTGTTACTAATATTGCCAATCTTACGTAAGCATTTGATCTGATGATCATCAAAGTCCTTGATAGATGATTAGATCTGACTTGTTCTAAGCTCTTCATGTAGACATACCCTCATATTTATGGAGCTCACTATACCCTTCTTTTCCTTTAAATCAAGCCACGCTCAGGTTGTGCCGAATATCACCTATATTCAGTCTTTTCCCTAGTTCCAAAATGGAGAAACACTTTGCACAAGTTGGACGGCTAGACCAAACACAACCATAATTACAAAGGTCAAATTACATAAAATTAATGCGAGATCGATCGTCGTCGATATCCAAAATCAGTCTAATCCTACAATCAATCAAATTTGAATAATCATCTCAGCTCGAAAAACAAAAGGCTATGCTCAATCTCGAGTCATAATCGTTAATCAATCAAGACCAAGAAACTTGTTGGGGGATGCCATCTTTAGCATCTCAAATTAGGCAAAAATCCAGGTAACAACAAGAAGTGCTAAAAATGAAGGAGGAGGAGAGGCCCCGCCGGAAAACGACACCGCTTCACGTGCGAACCAGAAGCTTCATCTTCTTCTCCACTCAGATCGGAGAAGGCCAGGAATCATCACCATCATCACTGTCCGAAAAAAGATTCCATCTTTTGTCTCCTCCTCCTCCGATCCTTATCGTTTGACGCGAAAACCAGGAAACCGAAGCTCCCCCACGATTCTCGGACCAGATGGAGTTGCCCGAACCACCCAATCCCCCAAACCCTAATCCCCAAATCCCCGCCCCTCGGAACCCCGCAGTGCCCCAATTCCACCACCACCACCGCCGTGCCCGCTCCGAGGTCGGTTTCCGGATGCCCGATGACGGCGACACCTTCGACAATGCGGCCTCGGGGAGCTTCGAGGACCTCGGGTCCGAGGACGACCTGCTGAGCACGTACATGGACATGGAGAAGATCGGGGACAAGCTCGACGGCGGGCCCGGATCCGGCCCCAGGCCCGACAATGCCGACGTCGGCGGCGGAGGAGGAGAGAAGGGCGGGAGGCCGAGGCATCGGTATAGCAATTCGGCGGACGGGTCTTCGGTCTTGGAGGGGATAGAGGCTAAGAAGGCCATGGCTCCTGACAAGCTAGCGGAGCTGTGGGCGGTCGATCCCAAAAGAGCCAAGAGGTTGGTGTCATTGTTGAACTTGTCTTTTCTCATGGCTCTTTGACTCGGCTGTATTTAAATTTGGGCTTAAAGTTTCTTAATTTGAAGGGCTGAATTTGGTTAATCAACAATTCTCAGGTGAGGTATTGGGGAAACAATTGGTTGGAAATTGAATTAATTGTTGTCTGATTAAAGGGTTGTCTGTGGAGATTATTGTGCTCAAGCACTTCAGGTTGAATTTTTGTGGCTGCCCCCGCCCGCATGATTAGACTAAGACCATAATGTTGGTGTCGGAGAATAGTATGGAGGTTGGGTTGCAGGCTAATGGTGTGAATAATGGGTTTGGTGTGGGGGATGTTTCTATTGTAATGATGATGGACGTACAACTAAACCATTGTTGCCATGGATGTGACCACCTTGATGATGATACTTATATGACTTGCCATTTGATACGTTCACTTCTGCATTGGCTGGATTCATGTGGTGCTTATATTAATCTCTGTCCATACCATGGTCCCTCTTGTTGCTTTCAGTCTGTTATATAATTATAATTAGATTCAAGTTTCAGGAATATTAGCTTTCAACTAAACAGTAGCTCTTCCTGAGCAAGCAGATTTTTTTTGTTCATAATGGCTTCCTTGGGCAGCAGGGCTGTACTTTATGCTTCTTAGTTGACACAAGATAGATTGACAGCAGATGCAAACTTAGAATAATTCCAGGATACGATGTTTTTAGGGCGCCGACTTAGGATACAAATTTATTTTGAGAGCATGTAGGTAAAGAATGAGATTTAAACGGGATTGCTCTTGATGGTTTGCATTTCTCAAGAATGGATGCCTTGCTGGACAAATTGTTTCTTGTATATTTCATGTGGAATATATTTGATTAGAAGAACCTATGCGAAATAGCATGTTGTAGAACAGGATGTGATGGCAATAATAGTAAATGCTCTTTTTTGAAACATGCTGGACAATAGCCTCCACTCAAACTATTTTAAACCTGTGATTTGGCTTGCCCCTTGCAACATCATGTAATGGGGCTTTTCTAAAAGTTCTGAAATCCGAGGGATAAAGAAAGTGCCTACTGTCAGGAAAGCACTTCACTCTTGGACTTGAATCATCATCCTCATCTCTTGCTAAATCAAAGTCTTTTTGAAATTTCTAATTTTTCCCAGTTTGTCATTAACCCTTCTGTAAGGTATTTATCTCCATGACTTGTTATATGTTAATTCAAAAATCATTTGCCACCTTTTTTTTTCTTCTTCCAGAATGCACATAAATGAACACAATGATCTGCAATATTATGGAAAAATGATTCTCTTCGTTGATTTCTATTTTCAGATTATTGTTTCTGTTGTTTGGAGAAATTTACTATGATATTGCATTTTAGCCAATTGGAGGAGAGATGTAAGACTTGTAATCTATGATTCATTATATCTTTCGTGCTACTCTTTGTAATTAAAATACGTTTTGATATTCTTCACAGAATTCTCGCAAATCGGCAGTCTGCTGCTCGCTCAAAAGAGAGAAAAGCAAGGTACATCTCAGAACTTGAGAGAAAAGTCCAGACCCTTCAAACAGAAGCAACTACTCTTTCTGCTCAGCTCACACTTTTTCAGGTCAGCAGTCGAATACTCACAAGATCATGAATTTTTCTTTTGTTTGGTATTCTTTTTTGTGTCAAAACTAAATATTGGTTCTCATTATGATAACTCCCACATTATTTTCAGCGCTTATATCTGGACTTGTCTATGTTTTTCATATTGTTCTTCTGTATTTGCATAGTTATTGGCTCACTACTTAATATTGCTGTTGCTTCCTGTGCTGTGTTTCAGAGAGATACCACAGGTTTGACTTCTGAAAATGCAGAGCTCGAGCTTAGGTTACAGGCGATGGAACAACAAGCTCAGTTACGTGATGGTACGCATTTTGCATAATATTTTGTAGGTTTTAATGCCATTGCAATGATAAAGTGCTTACTTAGGTCAGTCAGAGAGGCAGGTGCATCGTCCGTGCTTGTTGTTACTGTTGCTTATATGAATGCTTGCACATTAACATATTAGAAACATATTGGGATCAAGGAACTGCAACAAATAACACCCTCGCAATGCTTGATTACCTGTTAGTAATATGCAAAACTGCATCTTCAGTTACTAAATTTTCTAGGGAACCACTTTCTGGCGCATTAATAGTATGTCACCAATACAGTAACCAACTAACCATGGTGACTTGCCGAATTTCAGTGATCATGTCTGTAATAACCCAATTCTTCCTTTTTAAGTTTTGGAATTGCATATTTGTCTCTTTCTTTCGACAGTACCATGCAAAGTTGTTGGCTAATCTTTTGCTTAACTTTGACCGCAGCTTTAAATGAAGCTCTGAAAAAGGAAGTAGAGAGGCTCAAAATTGCCACTGGAGAAATGATGACACCAACCGATACCTATAATTTGGAAATGCTCCAATATCCATATTCACAACCTTCCTACTTCCCTCCTCAGCAACAACCCAGATCAGTCGACTTCCGAAATATGCAAATGCCTCAGTTCAACATGTTTCATATGAACATAGCAGCTTCAGGGCAGTCTCCGACTGTGCCTGCCCATTCTCATGGCTTCTCAGAGCTGTTGCAGCAGGATTCCCTTGGTCGATTGGAGGGGCTTGAGATTAGTAATAGAGGGTCACATCTTGTAAAGTCTGAAGGCTCTACCATTTCAGCAAGTGAAAGCAGTAGCACATACTAATGTAAATTTTATGCTGTCACACTATTGAAGCACACCCCCATTGATTTGTCTATAGATCGATCTCTGTAATCATAACATTATGAGATATTATTTATTCAGCAAATGCGATTCTTTCGATTTCTTTAAAATCCTGGACTCATGCAGCTTTGTGTCAAAAATATCCCAGAGTTCTGTTGTTTGTTGTCTTGCTTGACCAAGAGGTGTCTTGTCGTTATGGTATGGCTTCTTCAGCCAAAGGGAAGTTACAAACGTGCATCATATGTGCCTCTCTTAGTCAAAAGCCACCATGTTACTTGCCTTTGAATTTCAATTTTGAAGCAAGTTTTATACGAAGTACACCTCACAAGGTTTTGAACAAAGAAAATAATGTACCTTGCTCAAAGTGTTAGTCCTCTTCTTCTGTCAACTCTAGGAACCGTCGCAGCTGGTGAACCACCGTCACTCGACAGATCCTCATTAAAGTTTGATCAAGCCGTTGTCATCATGTTTGCGTGAGACAGGTAATGAGACATTTTTGAAAGTGCCCCAAACTGGTATAGCAATAGGAAATTTACCCTAAACTAATTATTTTACCACAAAAAATCACAAACCAATATATCTATGATGAATTTATCATTTATTAGTTTTCGTTTAAATTTTACCATCAAATTATTAAATTAAATGACACGTGATATTTGACGGTGTACTAATTTGGGATTTTACCCTCCATTTGTCATAGATGTACTAGTTTTGTGATTTTTTCATGATATTAATCTAATTTAATGAAAACTAATGGAAGATAATTTATCACGGCGATTTAAGGTTTTTAATAGTCAAAAAATTAATTTGGAGTAAATTTGTCATAATTGTATCAGTTTGGAGTTTTTAATAATCAAAAAATTATTTGGATAAATTTGTCACAGATATATTAATTTTGGATATTTCGTCATACTAACTTAAAAAAAAAAAAAAAAAAAGAACCCACCTTACACTAAAAGAGTAAATCAAGGCTCGAGTCCACTGTAACCAGTCAAATCCGTCTAGTTTCTTCCACAAAAGCTGAGACAGTAGCAAATTTGCCTTTGCCCTCGCTATGAAAGAAAGATTTGTTTATCAATCAATTTTAGGGGGGTCGGCTCTTTGAACTCGTGCAGCATATGGCCATACCCTTTTTGCCTGTCATCATGAAGCTTAGTAGGGAAGCGACACACGTCTAACATGTCAGTCTGGGAGAATCAACAATGGCCTGCCTATCCGACTTCCCCCTCCAATGCACATGGCATGGAACCGAATCATCTGATCACAATCCTTTCATTCTCCCAAAGAAAGAAAGGATTGTGAAGGAAGGAAGAAAGAATGATGCAGGATTTGTCTGCAATTGTTACATTGGATTACATTATCAACTGTCCTTTTGAAAATAACCTCCTGAAAAGTCCATGTCACTTGAAAATTAATGGGAATACTCAAACCCTTAGCTGGAGTGTGATAGACCCACACCAACTCCGTAGTTCTGTTGTTTTTTTACGTGGACTCCTAGCCATAGGTGCTATGCATAGTCCATGGGCACTCCGGGCGTGATGCGTGATGGGTTGAGTGATTCTAGAACAGAATTTTGAGAGGGGATTTTTGGGGTTAAGTGTATGGAGTAGTGTATACGGGGAAGAAATGGAAAGGAATAAAAACAGATAAAAACAATCTCCTTCCAAGGTATAAAGGCAGCGCCACCAACCAAGGATGAGGATCGAGATCTACGAAGTTCACCACCAAGGCCTAAAGCTTCCACCAGCCAAGGATAAAGGACTTCGGGATAGGAGAAGCTCACCACCAAGGCCTAAAGATTCCACCAGCCAAGGGTAAAGGGCTTCTTGGTTCACCACCAAGGAGTGATCTATGCTCCAAGGATAAAGAAACCGAAAGGAGTTATCCACTCTCAAAAGGAATTCACTCAAGTTGAGGAAATCTCACAATTCTCATTCATAAAATTCGTCTGCCTTACATTGCATAGTTTTCCCCTCTTTATAGGAGGATTTTAGAGTTAATACATATTAAAAACGGACCTTAATAGCCTAGAAACCGACGCCTTAATACATATTAAAGACAGACCTTAATAGCCTAGAAACCGACACCTTAATACATATTAAAAACAGAACTTAATAGCCTAGAAACCGAAAACCGTCGGCTCTTGGACTGCATAACAATAAACACACATAATAACATAATAAAAGCCTTTATTAACACGGGAAGTAAATGCCTTTAATCTTCGGCCTTCTGCATTCTTGAATCTTCAAATTCGAGCTCCTCCCTTGACCAGTAAATAATCATTCTGAAACTTCATCAACTGGTCATTCAAGACATTTAGGATGGTCTCCCATTGATAGTTATTCATTGAAAATGATCCATCGAAGCACATAATGCCCAATTTCTCTTTTGGCTTGGATAAACATCAATGGTTCCGAGTTGGTGGATGGAGCTACGTTGGATGCTCCCGCATCATCCTCCCCAGGTTGTTTGAGATTTGTCCTCAAATCTAGAAGGTTTTCATCCTCCAAGTAAGGAGAAAGGTCTCCCACGTTGAATGTTGCTGAAACTCCAAACTCTCCCGGAAGGTCAATCTTGTAAGCATTGTCACCAATTCGCTCCAAAACTTTAAAGGGACCATCAGCTCTTGGCATGAGCTTGTTCTTTCGACGAGATGGAAATCTCTCCTTCCTCAAGTGAAGCCATACAAGGTCGCCCGGTTGAAATTGAGCCTTCTTGCGATGTTGATTAGCTTTCTTCTTGTAAGATTCATTGGCCTTTTCAATGTTGGATCGAATCTGCTCATGGAGCTTCTTCATTGACTCAGCTCTTTTCTTGCCATCAAAGCTCACTTGAGAGTTAGACGGAATTGGAATCAAATCAATGGGCGTGAGAGGATTAATTCCATACACAACTTCAAATGGTGATCGACTAGTAGTATAACTTGGCGATCGATTGTAAGCAAATTCAGCATGCGCAAGCTTTAAATCCCAATCTTTCAATGATTTACTCACCATACCACGAAGAAGAGTGGTTAGAGTACGATTTGTTACCTCCGTTTGGCCATCAGTTTGGGGATGACAAGCCGTGCTAAATAAGAGTCTTGTACCAAGCATTCTCCATAGAGTCCTCCAAAAGTGGCTTAAGAACTTGGAATCACGATCCGACACAATGGTCTTTGGTACTCCATGAATGCGGATAATCTCTTTGAAATATAATTCAGCAATATGAGATGCATCATTGGTCTTGTGACATGGCACGAAATGAGCCATTTTAGAGAACCGATCAACGACCACCATGATGGCATCTTTTCCTCTTTGAGTTCTTGGTAGAGCCACAATGAAATCCATGCTAACATCTTCCCAAGGCTGCAATGGTACCGGAAGTGGAGTATACAAACCTTGATGGAAATGACTTTTTGATCTATGACAAGTTGCACACCTTGATATGATAGCATGCACATCTCCACTCATTTTTGGCCAATAGAAATGCTCTTGAAGAACCTCAAGAGTTTTATTAATCCCAAAATGACCAGCCAATCCTCCACCATGCGCTTCTCGAATCAGCAATTCGCGAAAAGAACTCTTGGGCACACATAATTGATTTCCTTTAAAAAGAAACCCATCTTGCAATGAATATATACCTTGAACTCCTCGTTTGCAATTGTTGATGATGGATGAGAACTCCGCATCTTCAGAATAAAGTGCTTTCATTGATTGAAATCCGAGAATCCTAGAGTCCAGAACCGCAAGCATAGAATATCTTCTTGATAAAGCATCTCGCTACAACATTAGTATGCCCGGGTTTATATTTCGAGACAAAAGAAAAGGATTGAAGAAATTCTACCCATTTTGCATGTCTCGAATTAAGCTTGCGTTGGCCACTAATAAACTTAAGCGCCTCATGATCGAATGAAGGACAAATTGCTTTGGCCTCAAATAATGGCTCCAATTATCAAGAGCTCGGACAATGGCATAGAACTCTTTGTCATAAGTTGAATAATTCCTCTTGGAATCAGATAACTTCTCGCTGAAATATGCCAATGGTTTTTGCGCTTGCACCAAAACAGCACCAATACCAACTCCGCTTGCATCACACTCAACTTCAAATACTTTATCAAAATCAGGAAGTGCAAGAATAGGAGACTCACAAAGTTTCTGCTTGATTACCTCAAAGGCGTTTTGAGCAGTCTTTGTCCATTCAAAAACACCATTCTTCATGCATTCAGTTATAGGAGCCATGACGGTACTAAAATTTTTGACAAACCGTCGATAGAAAGAAACAAGTCCATGAAAACTTCTTACATCAGAAATAGACTTCGGAACGGGCCAAGTCTTCATAGCTTCTACCTTGGCTTGATCAACAGAGATTCCATCTTTGGAAACCACATAACCAAGAAACACAATGCTTGGAGAGAAGAACTCACATTTCTCCATTTTAGCATATAGTTTTCGTTCTCTCAAGACATTAAAGACCTGTGTTAGATGAGAGATATGCTCCTCCTCATTCCTACTATAAACAAGAATATCGTCGAAATAAACAACGACAAATTGACCAATAAAGGAACGAAGAACCTCGTTCATAAGTCTCATGAAGGTACTCGGAGCATTAGATAATCCGAATGGCATAACCAACCACTCATAAAGGCCTCCCTTGGTCTTGAAAGCTGTCTTCCATTCATCACCTTCTCGCATTCTCGATTTGATGATAACCACTCCGCAAATCTATCTTTGAAAACACAGAAGAACCATATAATTCATCTAGCATATCATCAAGTCTAGGTATAGGGTACCTATACTTAATGGTGATATTGTTGATGGCCCGGCTATCAACACACATCCGATATGTACCATCCTTCTTAGGCACAAGAAGAGCCGGAACAGAGCGGTGGACTCATGCTTTCTCGAACGTATCCTTTGAGAATAAGTTCATTGACTTGTCTTTGCAACTCCTTTGTATCCTCCGGATTGCATCGATAAGCTGGCTTGTTTGGTAGTGGAGCACCGGGGATCAAATCAATTTGATGCTCAATACCTCTTATGGGAGGTAATCCAAGTGGCAAATCGTCCGGAAACACATCTGCAAATTTTTTCAACAAGGAATGCATTTTTGGATGTATGGGTCGCTCTATCTCACTCTTTTTCTCAACCACAAGCAAAGCAAAAACATTCTTTTGTTTGCTAATGGCTCTCTCAACCCGTGTCTCACTCAAGAACAGATTTCCCTTACAAGTGTTTCCTCCCCAGGTTGATTATTATGTATCGAATAAGGGCTCAATGGTAAAAGAGTAATGCATTTTTGTTCCTTCGAAAAGAGTATGTGTTTTTCCGACCGTCATGCATAGCATTTATATCAAATTGCCACGGTCTACCCAATAACAAGTGGCATGCCTCCATGGGAATCACATCACATACAACCTCATCTCGATAGTTCTTCCCAATCGAAAATGATATCGAACACGTTTGGTTACCTTGAGTTCATTCCCTTGATTGAGCCATTGGAGCTTGTATGGTTGAGGATGTTTCGTTGTTGGAAGCTTCAATTTGTCGACAAGAGTTGTCGAAGCAACATTGGTGCAGCTCCCACCATCGATGATCACCGAACACACCTTTCCATTAATAGTGCAACGCGTGTGAAATATATTCTCCCTTTGCTCTTTATTAGGAGAAACTTCAACATGCAATGCTCTTCGGATGATCAACAGCTCACCATCATCAGCTTTCTCCACAACTTCTTCTTCCCGATCAGATTCGGAAATATTTTCTTCTTCATTGTCATCCGCCTCTTGAAGCGCCGAATTGATCTCCTCAATTTCTTGAAGAGTCATAACTCTCCGATTTGGACAATTTGCTTGTAAATGCCCAAAGCCATGGCACTTAAAGCATTTCCTTGCATCACCTTCAAACTTCTTTTGGACTTCTTTGGAAGGCTCGCATTCTTTCCCTTGCCTCTGTCTTTTGTCGACGAACTCTCCCCCTTGCTTGAGGAAGCACCCTTAAAATAGGATGTCGCCTTGTTGAGGTTCGGAGGAAAACCTCTTGCTCTTCAATTGTTTTTCCACTTTTATGGCTAACTTGCATACGTCTTCAAAGGACCAATACGGCTGAAGTTCAACCATATCAGCAATTTCTCGATTCATGCCGCCAAGAAAACGAGCGATGGTTTGCTCGGGAACTTCTCGAACTTCACTCCTCATTTTGAGTTGTTCAAACTCACGAATGTATTCTTCAACGCTCATCCCATGTTGTCTTAGGGAGTTCAGTTTGAGGAAGAGATCTTGCTTATAGTTGTCGGGCAAGAACCTCTTCTTCATCAACCTCTTGAGTTTTTCCCAAGACTTGATTCGCCCTTTTCCATCCCTTGCTCGTTGATGCTTTAGATTCTCCCACCATAGAGAAGCATATTTGGTCAACCTTAGGA
This sequence comes from Eucalyptus victrix, assembly GCA_016097545.1. Classification (NCBI taxonomy): domain Eukaryota; kingdom Viridiplantae; phylum Streptophyta; class Magnoliopsida; order Myrtales; family Myrtaceae; genus Eucalyptus; species Eucalyptus victrix. The sequence continues at coordinate 25,164,786 of CM027844.1, forward strand.
TAGCAACCTTACATTTCTTCTCATCCGAATAGGATTTGAATTCAAAAATTCGTTCGGTTTTGTGTAGCCAATCTACAAAGTCGTCGGGATTAAGATTACCGTCAAACTCGGGGATCTCCACTTTAATGTCTCTTTCATCCTCCTTATGCCTCCCTCTCCGTCTTCGTCTTCGAATTGGAGATTCAGAATCACTAGAGTGCAGAATCGTTTGGTTGTCTCCGGTGGACTCGGAATCGACATCGAATTTTGACGAGATTCAGAATCGTCACGCCGACGCCGTTCATTGGGACGCCTTGCTGGTTGTCCTTGTCTCGCCGGATTCTCTAGAAGATTGAGGACTCGCTCCATTTGTTGTTGAAGATTTTGGATTGCACGATCTCGCTTTCGTTGTGCGCTTGCTCCAAGGTCAAGCCTCTAGGAACTTGTTCATCCATAAGGAATTTGTAACAAAAGAAAGAAAGGAATCACTCAAATGAGCTGAACCTTGAGCTCTGATACCAATATTTTGATGCGTGATGGGTTGAGTGATTCTAGAACAGAATTTTGAGAGGGGATTTTTGGGGTTAAGTGTATGGAGTAGTGTATACGGGGAAGAAATGGAAAGGAATAAAAACAGATAAAAACAATCTCCTTCCAAGGTATAAAGGCAGCGCCACCAACCAAGGATGAGGATCGAGATCTACGAAGTTCACCACCAAGGCCTAAAGCTTCCACCAGCCAAGGATAAAGGACTTCGGGATAGGAGAAGCTCACCACCAAGGCCTAAAGATTCCACCAGCCAAGGGTAAAGGGCTTCTTGGTTCACCACCAAGGAGTGATCTATGCTCCAAGGATAAAGAAACCGAAAGGAGTTATCCACTCTCAAAAGGAATTCACTCAAGTTGAGGAAATCTCACAATTCTCATTCATAAAATTCGTCTGCCTTACATTGCATAGTTTTCCCCTCTTTATAGGAGGATTTTAGAGTTAATACATATTAAAAACGGACCTTAATAGCCTAGAAACCGACGCCTTAATACATATTAAAGACAGACCTTAATAGCCTAGAACCGACACCTTAATACATATTAAAACAGAACTTAATAGCCTAGAAACCGAAACCGTCGGCTCTTGGACTGCATAACAATAAACACACATAATAACATAATAAAAGCCTTTATTAACACGGGAAGTAAATGCCTTTAATCTTCGGCCCTTCGCATTCTTGAATCTTCAAATTCGAGCTCCTCCCTTGACCAGTAAATAATCATTCTGAAACTTCATCAACTGGTCATTCAAGACATTTAGGATGGTCTCCCATTGATAGTTATTCATTGAAAATGATCCATCGAAGCACATAATGCCCAATTTCTCTTTTGGCTTGGATAAACATCAATGGTTCCGAGTTGGTGGATGGAGCTACGTTGGATGCTCCCGCATCGGGCGGCACAAATGACAAAACGCCATCTCAATTAGCTAACGCACTCACATCCCTCATAGGCTTCTCCTAACTTGCAACCAACACGTGTCTATTCGGTTTTGGCCAACCGTGTCCATTAGCAACACAACGCGTGACCCTCCTAAATTGCTCACGCGATATGTTAACTCTATTAGGCCAAACATAGGGGAGAAAGGTATTGCTCACGCGATATGTTAACTCTATTAGGCCAAACATAGGGAAGAAAGATGCTTGTGATAGTTTGTGTGGTCTTACTCCCTTGGACCATATGGATCACACGCACAAGTCAATGGGTTGTATACATTAGTTCCTACAATTATACATCGGTGTCGTATCTAAGTTAACTAGCGCACCCACATCCATCATAGGCTTCCTCTAACTTACAACCAACATGTGTCTATTTGGTTTTGGCTGGCCGTATTCGTCAGTGACAAGACGCGTGACCCTCCTATATTGCTCCCATGACACGTTAACTCTATTAGGCCAAACATAGGGGAGAAAGATGCTCATAATAATTTGTGTGGTCTTATTCCCTTGGACCAAAATGGATCATACTAGCAAGCCAAAGGGTTGTATATGTAGTTCCCACAATTATCCAGTGGTGTCACTATGACTTTTATGCTGTAACTGCGCCTGTCCACGAAATGGCATCAATACTAGACTACATGTGCAACTGTCTTTCAAACCATATGTCATGACCCTAGAGAAAGCTCAGTTTGCCAAAGGGTTCACTTCATGTATTTGAGGGCAGTTCAAACAGTTCTGTCAAAGAGGGACAAACAGACAAGCCCTTGTGGAGGGCGGTTTCATTGGTGGTGAACCAAACTGCAACTAGAGAAAAGTCCACATGCCCTTTCTGTGGATCTGATTCAATCCCGAGCAGCTTTGGTCCCTGGTAAAGAGGACCTCTTGCTGCTCTGGGGGGTCACAGTATCTGTTCTGACCCTACACATTTTGGAGGAAATCAGCAGAATCTGGGACAGAAAAGGAACAGGGAAAGGCTTGAAAAATTTTGCAAGACTGAGGGTGGAAGATGCCAATGCCGGGGTTATCACACCAGGTAGATAAAAAAGAAGGGGATTATCCATATCCTTGATGACCTTCAGTTTCCAATTCTCTATGCAGTCAAAGCACCGAAATTTCAGTACAATCTAAATCAGGTTCAATTCACATTCATTGAATGACTGCATTGCCAAAAGTCGGTGCAAGAAGTATCGCCCTATACATAGTTTATTCTAACATTAATCTTTAAATATATTGACTTAGGTATGAAAAATATACTTAAATACCCACCTCCCTAATAATATTAAAATAATTACTGTCCAAGACGGACAAATTCCAGGATTTGGTAGAGAACTCTTTGCATGGTGGGAAGTAGAAAAGGATGCATCTGTTGTGGTCCATATATTTTATATAGACAATAAATAATGAATAAATCAATGAGCATACTGATTATCAAGTTGTTCTATTATCCACTTGCCGGGACGAGAATTTTTCGTATCATGATTATTAGGGGGACCTTTTTTGGCTTTTATATTAGGAAAAATAAATAATAATAAGAGCCTCCAATATCGTTTTTCTTACGATGCATGCATGGATGTTGATGGACCGTAAAGCCCGGACATGCATGTGCTCGTAACATGGTAGGCCCTCCTAATCCTTTTCAATTCGAGCTCTCTCTTTCTGTTGTTCCCTGTACTAAACAATAGCAGATGAGAATATAATAACAGTAATTAAAAAAGAACGACTGGTTTGATGTAGATTGCATGGCTCGATGAAGATAAGTGTCGATTCCTTTTTTCCATGTATAATTAGAAAACAATTATAATTGATCAGTTGATTGTCCTTCGATTAGTGAGAGGATAATGCAAGGAACCTGCTGATAATTTACCGACGAACTGGTCCGAGAAACCGCCAAGAACTCTCCTTGCGACACGTCGTTTGATGTCTCAATAGCTTATTAGGCACAATAAATAACAGACAGACTTTGCCGAATGGGATTTAACTTAATCCTTGTCGAGGTCGGTGGGTGATCGTGAAGCCCTATTGTTTAAGCTCTTGATCAACCAAACAGCATCGACCAATGCTCCATCGTACCGAGGATTAGGGTTCTTGATTCTCCATTTGGCACCTTGTAGAGTTGCCCACGATACTAATTAATTATCGAGTCGAACATATTTTGTAGTTAATTTCGACTATCACATCAACAGTTAGTTAACATAAAATGAAATGTCTCGCACGTCAAATCCTAAGAAAAGAGAAAGCGAATCGACCCCATGAATCCAATCCATCACATGGTCGAATGTGTTCAATCATAGCTCAATAATTATCTACTAACTATGCCAACGACTGAACATCTATCTGCAAAAATATGGCACAAGGGTAAGGCGAGGGCTTTCATAGGGTCTCTTAGAGAGTGTGTGAAAGGATGAAAGTAGGTCATACTCATGAAGGGAGTTCAAAGGAATCTTCTCTTTTTGTGCTATTAGGTAACTGCACAGCACGATTGGCGCTTGGTGTAGGGTCGTAGGTTGGTGGTTGTTTTGTGTGCGAAACCAACCCGAGTACACACATGCAATTTCTTGTCCGCGTGCCGACAGAAACATTAAATTAACAGACACCCAACAGATGAACACGTAAACCGGGGGAATAAAACAAAGGCCGCCCAACAGATGTCTTGAAGTCAAGAACTGATCTTCTCGTGGCAGTTACCATAGAACTCCCCTCTAATTGTTGAGTTTTTTTAAGTCAATGAAACATTTGCCAAATTCACAGTGATCAGACAGAGCACCTTACATTGAACATGGCTTGAAAATGCCATAAATGGAGATTGCATGATGTGTACATTTCGATCGATTGCAAAGCTTCAATCGAGCAGTATGGATATCTGCTCATTTTACGAAACGTTCTCTGATTTTTATTTCTATAATGTTATGTCATATGCCACTAAAATAGAGACATATAGTATAGTATACGGACAATATAATTTCTCGGTCTATTTATTTGAATCATCTATCACAATGTCTTGACTTCACATTTCCCCTATCATGAGTTCCATCCCATCTCACTTTATCTTGATTTGCGCAATCTCAGGCGAATAATTAGTACTTCCTAATATATTGCCATTACCCGCACGTATGGAGCAAATGAACAAAAAGAGAGCATTGTTGGCATGCAAATTATACACTCAAAGATAGAAGTTAAGTAAAAATAAAAATAAAAATAAAAAGGAGGAAGAAAAATGCAAGGAGATGTTGAGATGGAGCATGTGCAGGTGGGGCCCTTTAGGCTTAACAGTTGGTAGCCCAAATTGGAACAAATGCATGTGCACTTAATTTCTGATCCCTCCTTGCAAAGAAAAATAAAATTTGAGGCCTGAAAGAAATTGATTCTTTGTTTGTGGCCTTCGACCTTCTTTCAAATCTTTGTCCCTTTCCTCTACAATCCCTACACCCTCATAGGCTCTTCAATCTCTGCTGCCTATATAAGTGAACCTTCCATCTCCCATTTTGCATCAAGCACCAAACACTAACCAGCAAACGCTTTCATCTCCTCTCCTCCTTCAATCTCTGTCTTTCTACTGCTATATTCTCTTTTAGCAAAGCCAAGCCACATCAGAAAAAAGAAGCAAGAATGGCTAATTTTGCAGCAATCTCAGCTGTTGCTCTTGTGTTCCTGTGTCTCAAAAGTGCTTTTGGGGACTATGGAGGCTGGGAAGGCGGTCATGCCACATTTTATGGGGGTGGTGATGCATCTGGCACAATGGGTAAGTCCAAAAAAAGATCAATAGTGTTTGCTGGAAAGACCAATATGATATGAAGTTAGACTTTTAGCTCTTGAAAGAATAGACTAGGTCTATTTCCTATGTCAAAATGTCCATTGGATAAGGAAAGTAACTAACTTTTTCCACAAAGTGAGAACCAATTCAAAGGGCTGACCTTTACTTCTTGAAAATGTAAGACAAGTCTTTAATGTCTAATGTGACAAGCAAAAAGTGCTACCTCTTTCCCTTCAAAAAGCAGTATAATTTAGGCCTTGAAACTTTAATTTCAACCAACGTACCTTGGTCATGTTGAGACTATGTGCCTGATCACACGCATAAATGGTTCAAAAATTTTCAGGAGGTGCTTGTGGGTATGGCAACCTGTACAGCCAAGGCTATGGCACCAACACTGCAGCTTTGAGCACTGCCCTGTTCAACAATGGCCTGAGCTGCGGGTCATGTTACGAGATGCGGTGCAACGACGACCCCAGGTGGTGCCTCCCGGGGACCATCATGGTCACGGCAACCAACTTTTGCCCTCCCAACTTGGCCCTCTCCAACGACAATGGCGGCTGGTGTAACCCCCCTCTCCAGCACTTCGATATGGCTGAGCCGGCTTTCTTGAAGATTGCCCAGTACAAAGCTGGGATTGTCCCGGTTTCCTTCAGAAGGTAAACAGCAGTAGTTTCACTGCAAATTTGTAGTTATTTGTCGCCAATTGGGCTTTCAAGTTTCGACATTAAAGTCCACAAAATCTCCAATATGTGACGAAATCGACTCATGGCTCATTCTTGATCCTGACAGGGTCCCGTGTGTGAAGAAAGGAGGGATAAGGTTCACCATCAATGGGCACTCCTACTTCAACTTGGTGCTGATCACCAACGTGGGAGGTGCTGGTGATGTCCATTCCGTGTCCATCAAGGGCTCAAGGACTGGTTGGCAAGCCATGTCGAGGAACTGGGGACAGAACTGGCAGAGCAACGCCTACATGAACGGCCAGGCTCTCTCCTTCCAGGTGACCACGAGCGACGGGAGGACGGTGACCAGCTACAACGCCGCACCGGCCAATTGGCAGTTTGGACAGACATTCGAAGGGTCTCAATACTAAGAATCTCTAGAGGTCTTCGAGGCGTGACTTTTTAGTAAGTACTTGATAAATTTGTATATGAATTTGAGTGCCGATGTGTGCCAATGTATTCAAGAAAGAGAGGGAGAAGTGAAGGGAGAAGAGAAAAAGAAAAAAGTGTAGGAGAAGATAGGAGCCCAGCTGGGGTCGTTCCTATTGCAGAGGTGGCTTTTTGGCACCCGCTAGGTAACTAAGAATTTGTGTATCTAGACTATGCGAGCTTTGTAGTATGGGAAACTCCATTGTTTTGGCTACGAATTTATAAAGGCCAGGATTGTTATTGGGGATAATCGTTGCCCTCAATTTGAGCACTTGTGTTAGGCCCATTTGATGTCTAATTCAGATTATGCTTTGGTGCTCTCTCGCAAAGCAAAATCACTGAACACAACCAAGGAACATCTGTAACATATGTCGTGAGCCACCATGATTCCGGTAAAATAGGTCTAAAATGAAATGTCATCCTAATCGGGTTGATAAACTCTAATGAGACACAGTTGCCGAATAAGTCGGTATGCGAGAGACATTGATGGGCTTAGATCGGTTAGGAAAATGTTGGGCCTTTGGTTAGATGGCATAGAGTCTATTGAATAATGTGTGACTCTAGCCAAGTGCCATAGATTTCCTATGGTTAGTGGTAAATGAGATAACCAGTAATCAATTGGGCCCGGGTCTGCTCCAGCCTTTAGAGATGCAAACCAAGTTCTAATGGAAATGGAAGTTCCTTGGTAGCCCAAGCCCCAGTATGGTACTACTGAGAGCGATGCCCTGTTCGTGCATTACATGAGTGCTCAATCGTTCGTTCCTTTTACTAAGTTCGCTGTCTATTCTACGCATAGTTTTTCTTTATGACACGTTGGTAGACAATAAACAAAGAGCTGTACGAAAAATAGAATTTTGAAAGTAAAAGGAGATAGAAAGTAGCGAGCCCTACTTATGAACATACCGAAAGATGTTTGATATATTTCCGTGTTATCAAATGGGTCGAGATAACAATGCACACTACGTATTAGAAATGTTCAAAAGAATTAGGAATTGCCTGACCTACCTAGAGCTGGACCAGATCAAATCGAATCGGAACAAGCGATTCCCAAGGGAACTGATCTGATTCCTAGTTCAAATTTATTGAAACTGGTAAGTACCAGTTCAGTTCTCGATTCTGGGTATGAAATCATCTACTTACTCACCTGAACTAGATCGGTAATATATAGTCATATATTTAATTTTTAAGAAAAAATGATGAGAAAGAAATTTAAGAAAAAAGAAAACTATAAAAATCCCTAATCTAAAGTCAACACCCATTAACTAAGTACTTGTTTTATCTCACTCTCACCTTATACAAGTCGTCTCTTTATCTTTCACCCACAACCATGACTCTCAAACTCATCATCCATTGATTCACGGTATCAACTCCCAATTTTTAAAATGAGTTCAATCTTTTCACTAATCTTGTAATTATAAATATGGAATTTTTTAATTTTTTTTGCTTTACTTTAGCTTATTAGAAAATGTGAAGCTTGATGTGACCAATTCCATGAACCTACTTGGGAATCAAATTAGCTCAATAATCCAATTCTCTAGTGCATCTATAGAATCAATTAACAGTTCCCAATTCCATTTTTTTCAAAACCAGTTGAGAATCCTTCATTTGGACTATACTCACCCGAATCATGTATAGATCTTCGTGAAGTCAATAAATTATTAATCTATTTTAGCAATCGAATCAAGATCATTCGAAGAGAAGTTACTCAGTGAAATTTTTGTTGTGGAATCAAAATCTCAGCAAATGATTTACGACGTTTCATTTCATTGAATAGATCCCTGGTCTCGTAGCTAGGAAAAATCGAGAAAAAACGCCCGCCGAGTCTTTTGTCGCACCAAAAGTCATCGGACTTTCCCGGCACACTGACAAATGAGGAGCAACATCAGGCTCTGTACAGCAATCCTCGGACCTCCATTTCTCAGACCCACCACTGCAAGAACCTCCGCCTTCTCCTCTCCCTGTCCGAACCCGATCGGACTCGGCCTTAGTCGTCAAAATCCAATCTTTCTTCGAACCCTGAATTCGTCTCGCTTCGCTGCTGCGGGAGCCAAGCTCGCGAGGATGTCGGGTCGAGGAGGCTATGCGGAAGCTCAGAAATTGGTCAGCTTCTCTCTCTCCCCGACCTCCGCGCTCGTCATCCAGAAGGGGGACATCACCAAGTGGTCCGTCGATGGGTCCTCCGATGCCATTGTCAGTATTCTCTCTCTCTCTCTCTCTCGTTTCGATTTTTCTTTTGGGTCATGTGGGGCGATTGTGATTTGTTCTGGTGTCATCGGTCGGGCGATTCTTGACTTTGTAGCTTTACTTCTAGAGAGCTGGATTCGCATAGACTGTATGAAACTTATTCGGATTGATTATTAAAGTGCTGAATCTTTGGGACTTCATACGGAATCGTGGCTTTGAAGGAATTTATTCCTTCAAGTAGTGGCAAGTTCCTGTTTTCAATTTTTTATGATGATCAAAAGAATATCTTTTATGTTTTACCAAAAAAGGAATATGTTTTCTGAGTTGCATGAGTTGATTTCGTGATCCTTCATGTTGACTTGAGTCTTGGGAAAAGTCTGTCCTGTCCCAGACCGTGTCTAATTCCTCATTGTGAAGTTAAAAACAAAGCTGATACGAGCGCAGTGGATTGAATGAGACCCTTACGTTATACGATGATGGAGCTCTTGGAGATTGTGTTGAGGAGTGCAGTGATGTTGATGGGTGGATGTTTTTTTCTGTAGGCTAATCCAGCAAATGAGCGAATGCTTGGAGGTGGTGGTGCAGATGGAGGTTGGCTCTCTTTAGCTTGGCTAACTTGTGTGTCATTAGTTTTACACTAAAACTATATAATTTCCTCTTCTCTTTTTTCTGATTAGCCATACATAGAGCTGCCGGACCAGAACTCCTAGAAGCTTGTTATAAGGTCCCCGAAGTACGTCCAGGGATCCGCTGCCCGACAGGAGAAGCAAGAATTACTCCGTAAGCTTTTCCTGCATAATCTGCATACTAGGGTTCCACCAGGACAGTAACCTATCGCTTGTCAATTTTTAATTAGGCAAATCAATGAGGTTTGTCATACTATATCTATTCGTTGTCTGATTATCCAATGCTTTTCAAACAGAGGCTTTAGGCTGCCAGCATCCCATGTGATCCACACAGTTGGCCCGATCTATGATGCCGATAGTAATCCTCAAGCATCCCTGACAAATGCTTACAGGTATCTTGCAGGGAATTTCTACTCATTCAGTTCTTTGCCCCATTTCTCATAGAATGCTAATCATTTCGCACTTATTATTACAGGAACAGCTTGACTGTGGCCAAAGAAAAGAAGCTTCAGTACGTTGCATTTCCTGCTATATCCTGTGGAGTTTATGGGTAAGTTGGCAATAATTGTAAACCTCAACTTCTTAAGTTCACACCAGTCACATCTATGTGGACATCAGTTGAAAATATATTGATTAATCTTCCGTAGGTGCTTGACTATGATCCAAATTTTTAGCTACATGTTTCATGAATTAGAAATTTAAAATCCATAGGAGACTTTATGGCAAAAATGAGGAATGCTTGTAGTGTGGTTCAAGTAGTTTTCTTTCTTGTGTAAGTGGGCATCTATGTGTCAGTATGAATGAGTGAGACAGAAAATGCCTGACCGAGTGCTTGTGTTTTCTAAGCTATTACTATTCCTGATCTTATTTTTCCAGATATCCATATGATGAGGCTGCCACAATAGCTATCTCTACGATCAAAGAATCCTCAGATGGCTTGAAAGAGGTAGGTTGTTAATGTATTACTCAGCCCATCAACTTCCTAGTTGAATGGAGGTGCTTGCCATATCTTACTGATTTTAAAATGCAAAGTAGCACTTGGCAGTGCTTCTTTACTAGTACCATGTGAGATATCATCAGTTGCACTTGAAAAAAATGCTGAACCACCACTTTGGATAGTTGATGTATAGTATAGAGTAGTCTATTCCTTTCCCGGTGTTTTCTTTAAGGTCATGTCAGTGCAATCTTTCTAGTTTTGAGTGCTTCGTGCATTGCAATAGTCAGTAAGCTCCTCAACACGAATTACCATGGAAGAGACTGACCGTTTCTTTCGCAGGTACATTTTGTTCTCTTTTCAGATGATATTTACAATGTTTGGTTGAGCAAGGCAAAGGAATTGCTTCAGCAGTAGATATTCACCAGCTGTGGTGCTGTTGTCTCTCATTTACTGGACGAGACAAATGCCAAATGGTGATATTATCATAATATGAATGATTAAGCTGATAATAATGGTGAACTTGTGAACAAAACATTTTCTGTTTCTTGGCTGGCCGAGTGATCACTTCTTTTACTAGTCCAGATTGTTATGTTGCTGCCTTTGCATAAGATGGATGACATAGACTGTGGTTGTTCTGTACAGTCGAACTTTTTCTATCATGTGAAAGAACTGATATTAAGCCTATTCGATAATTTTGCGGCTCTGATATTGTTGTTTTCCTATTTGGTAATTAAAAGAACCGGATACGCTGTAAGCAACCTACATGAGGAACGCCTCTTTTCCTACACTCTGCCCCAAGCGAAGGTGCTCTTATTGTTGAAAGTTGCCAGTTATGTTTATTTAACCCGTGCTTCCTTAATATATCACTGATTGGAGTTGAGACGGGCTATGTTTGCAAAGGAAACCTAAAAGCACCCTTTCTTGTCTGGAACTCTTTTGAGTGGGCCTTCAAAGAGGTGAAGAAGACATCGATGGGGGGACTGCTGGGTAAACTTTGTTCTCTTGTACAGAAGAATAGAGCAACCTTGAGAGAAAGGGTTATCGTGCAGTTCCCTGATCTCATTTTACTTTCCCTTGATTACTTATATATTACACCCCCTTGTGCTTTATCCAGTTTCGTTGGACCCATCTCCGTTATCAATGAGAAACCAGAAAAGTTTCACGCTTTGGAATTTCAATCATCTGACGTCGCGATATCCCTCCTAACGTGAGAGAGGCCTACGAAATAACGTGAAAAAGGCCCTTGAAATTCACCCATCAAGGCATGTTTCTTGTGGGCAGAAGGGAGCAATTTATCACCTACGATGGAGGACTGGGGCGCAAGAGGACTACGTGAAAACATGTTGGATTGATGAAATCATCAAGTACAAACTTCAGTCACTTGTGAAGTTGATGAAGGGTATTTCTACGTTCAGACAAGCGTTTGACACTGCTGCTGCTGCCATCCGATTGCATTCTGATAGGACAAGGAAAAAACGAGGTTGATGAAGTGAAGTACTAGGGACCAGCCAAAGGCATCTTCATGGCAATCAAGATTGACATTACATTTTGCTCCCCATTGAAATGATGGAGCCTCAATCCGCAAAACAGCGCCTAAATTGTGTAGTAAGCTCTTGGCATGGATGTCTTGGACTCAACTTCAGCTTCACATATTTTTGTCCTTGGATAAACTTCTTGGGAGCTTGCTGATAAGACTTTCATCTACTACTTTGTAATGCCTCGAAAAGTTTCTATGGAGCATTCCGCAAAACCTATCCACATGTTTCTCGTACCTGCTGTACAGGGCAGGAACTGTGATGGATATTATAGTACCTATCACCATATTAAGCAAAACACTGGAAATAAGCCAATCTGTTAGATAAATAAAAAAATCAGATTATGCAAGTCATACAGAGGTCAAGTGTCCAAGAAAGTAGATAGGTTTCATGGGAACATATAATATGAGAAACATTGATCCTGATTATGGATTTGTTAGGACATTGATAATGAACTCGTGAGATTCAAGACACCGTAGCAAGAGTCTATGGAGGGCAGAACCCTTAAAACCTCATTCACCTGTAATGCAAGTCACGAGACAGCTCCACAAAATAAAGTACAGTTCCAGGGGATCAGGCAAAACACAAATTTGATCAAAATCTATCAACAAACGAGGACTGAAGACAAAATGGAATTAGCACATGACAGACTATGACTGCTCATATCCTGCACTCAATCAGAGGAATATGCATACCTATATAAGCGAGTGTGTAGAAAGAGAAGAAGCTACCAATTGCTGATATAAGCCACAGACAGACAACCACCTGTCAAGCAAACTAAAGGTCATTGAGAGGACTATAACTGGATAGGCATGCGTTGCAGCGGAGAAAAGAATGTATAGTGAGCGGGATCGACCTATGAGACTGGACAACCCAGTGGCAACATAAAATGGAAGGAAAAGCAAACCGACTGTACAAGAACTTCTACCATGGAAGTTTAATTGGTTCATAGCAAATTTCTTACCTTATGTGTCCAATTCATTTTATGTGCATTAATTTTGCTACAGTTGATGCCTCATTAAGATCAAGCATAAGGTTCCCTTCACAGCAGAGAAGAGAATGTATAGTGATCGGGATTGACCTATCAGACCGGACAACCCAGTGGCAACATAAAATGGAAGGAAAAGGAAACTAACTGTACAAGAACTTCTACTATGGAAATTCGATCAGTCCACAGCAACTTCCTTATCTTATGTGTCCAATTCGTTTTAAGAACGTTAATTTTGCTATGATCAATGCCTCATTAAGATCAAGCATAAGGTTCCCTTCACCTCAACCATCAACGCATTTGGCCAAAGCATTTATAACATGACCCAAATAAGCCTCACCAGTATTTGAGCAATTCTTCCTGTTGCTTATACAGAACTTCCGATCATCAAACCATCATTAATTGATAGAACACCGACATTATTTTAATCCAGAGCAATCCCTATTGTGCCCTCTTCAAATTCTGATAATTCACCCGCCATTACTTCATCAAGACCATAACTACAAGCAACACCATCACCTACTAATGTCATCCTTCTCTATTATATTGCTCAATACGTTCACAGATAATACTACTAATGTTATCCACTCTAATAATTGTAATGAGTATTTTTCGATACATTTTTTGTACGAAAAAAATAATAATGATAATAATGCCTCGAGTAGAAGGACTAAGAAGTTATTTTTTTCATCACCCCAAATATTTATACGTTCATATACATCAGCTCAGTATACCTGGAAAAATAGTCTAAAATCTTTTCCAAGAGTGATATCGTGAGCCATAAGCAGAAGTCTATTGATTTTGACACGAAAAGAAGCTGCAGCATTGGTAACCATCTCCTCTGAGAAAACTAGCTCCGATAATTCAGGCAGTGGCCTGCTTGGAAATGAAAAAGTAATTAACAATAATGCTTTCAGAGTAACCGTTAAAAAAAGAGTAGGATATTCATACCTATTCCGGTACACAGCATAATTGGCATGAATGAACAGCGATACGATTAGTAGCAGCAAGACATCGGAACAAATTGATAGGAATGACAATCCTGATCTTTCAAATATAACCCAAGCAACTGTCGCAACAATAATGATGCCCAAAGAAACATGCCGCCGCCTCCACAACAGAACGTCAGCAGCTGAGGAAGCAAAAGAATTTAAGTTTCCAGTAAAACTGTACCGTGAAAAATAAGTATGCAGAAAAAAAAAAATGCTTTACCAGGTTCGATAAAGTTATGGTAATGTATCTAGATTTGCCACAATCATACACTTCTTTTGACAACTAATCACTGATCAAACAGGGAAAAGAAATGCTTCATGACAAATTAAAGTTCCTCGGGAAGGAGTCACAATCATCTTATAACCGAGAAACCTAGAATTGTCCAATAGAATATGGAATCTATATGTGAATCCAGTAATCAAAGAGACAAACTGGTTCTAGGTCGAGGAACAAAAATCTTAAACAGACAAAGGTATAACTATATTGAGTCTACAGATCTCCAAACCCAATAGCTATATGACTTCACCATGCCCCCAGTTGCACCTCCTATCTGGCTTATTCAATTTTGAATGAGAACAAAGGCGGCGAGAAAGAAAGAACTTCTCAAATTTCGCCATTTGACCGAACTATCGGCAGAAGAGCCAACAAGATGTAAAAGGTAAGGCGATAACCCAACTGATGGATAAGAATCAAGTTCCTTCTGTGCGAAAACCGCTTCATCCACGTGCATCAAACACTTAACCAAATGAGCCACACAGCATGATCATATTAAAGCGCAGAAACTTTCGAAAATAGACACTACCTTCCCTAGCGCACGACTAATCTACCGCAGCCTTTGCCTGACGATTGTGAACAGCGATTCGAACTAGGAAAGCGAGCATACAGAAGCAAGGAGCTCAAGGAACATCTACGGCAGAGGCGAACAATTGCCATACCTATTCCGCCGCCCATGCATTGGTGGATGGTGGATTGCCGGCCGAACAACCGGTAATCCGACCCACCCGGAGCCGCCGACGACGCCGACGGCGCCGCTTCTTCCCTGTCGCAAATATCCGCCGAATTCTCCATCAATCAACGCTCTGCCGCATCCACAGCCCCGCCAAAATCAGCGTCCGAACACCGCACCGACTCAACCAGAGAGCTTCACACACCGAAATCGAGACACGCAGAAAGAATCTCGGCACAGGAGGTCCAGAAAAGCGAGCGAACCTCGGGGAAACGCGGGCATGAAGAGGACCGCCCGAGGCCGGCGGGAGCCGAGATTCGCGCGCTCGATCTCCCCGCTCCGGCAAGGCCGGCAGGACGGCGACGGCGATGGCGGCGGGGGCGGCGGCGCGATTCGATCGGAGGGGAGGCGGCGGATCCTTTAAGGCGAGACTCCGGAGAGTGCGGTGTTTCGTCACGGGGGGTCGTTAGCTGGTCGCGATGGTTTGGTGCAGAGCATTGGGCGTGCCGAAATAGTATACGGCACACCGCGGTAGCTTTCGACGCGTGGCGGGATCTCATTGGGCCGGAAAGTGAAAACTGCGACCTCGCTTGAGAAAGCGGCTTTTTCGTCTTTTCGGCATCGCGATTAGCGAGCTGAAAGCGGCCCTTAATCAATTAAGACCTTTCCCGAGTTAAAATAAAAAAAAAAAAAAACACTGCGTGATCATTTGCTCTGAGTTTTTAATTGTCTATGCTTTTGTGGCTAATTTTTTGTTTAATCCGAAACGACTATTTTAAAAACATTTGAATAATGTCGGCATGTCACATCACGCGTAACAAAAGGCAGAAATGCATCTTGTCTTTTCGTGCGAAGGGTAGACCCCTATTATTATGTTTAGGAAGAAATCGAATAATTTCATTAGATGCCTTTTGCGCCGTCATTAACATATAACTTAAAAGTGTATTCCTTTCGCAATACGTAAATGTTTTCGAAACATGATAACTTGTTTTCTTTATTAAAAATGAATAAAAAAATATTTTCATCGTGCAAACTAACGTTTAGATATGGCGTATCATTTAAACATTTCTTCTTATCCAAGCTTGAGCATTAACAAGTTCAGCTAAATATATTTATTCTAATGTAAGGTGGGCCATGGGATTCACCAAGAGATAATGACAAAAATAGCTTCTAGATCGAACTTTAGCTTAATCAAATTGTGGTCCATGGATTTAATTATTAAACTGTATAAAAATATTTGATACTATCATTGCAAAAGTTCAATAACTAAATTGAACATGAATCAAAAGTTTATAATCATATTAAACAAATTAAAAATGACAAATCATGTATTAATATAAAACTCATTGACCGTATTAAACAAATTAAAATTATGACGACATCGCGATAATATAAAATTCATTGACCATATTAAACAAATCTAAAGCTAGTGGTGTAGTTTATAGATGACATTAGTATACAATATGAACATGTTCAATTTAGTTAATGAATTGTATGAAAATATTTGATATTGTCATTCTAACAATCAAAAAACTAAATTGAACATGTATAAAAAATTGATGGATTATATTGAACAAATTAAAAGTTTAGATAACATCACAAATTAGGTTAAAGTTTATAAACCATATTTAATAAATTTAAAATTCATGGATCATATTAAATCATTTATATAATTTAGCCATTACCATTTGATAAAAAAAAGAGTTATGAAATATCAATGGGATATATATGAAATGCCATTTGATAAAAAAAAAATTATGAAATATCAATGGGATATATTCACTAAATTAGAAATCTTGAAATTTGTTATGGAAGTGCAATTAAATATTAAAAATTTTAGAAAATTTTGGGAAATGTATACAAGCTGTGGTGCGGTTGGCCGGCGACCACGGGGGGTATATATCCAAAAACTTTATGGAATTGCACTTTTTATAATAAATTATAGGACTTTTAGCCAACATATACCAATAAATGAAAAATCACAAAAAATCCAAAACTTTGCCTAAAAGTAACAAATTTATCATAAACTTTTTTTTTTGTAATAAAAAACTAAGAATTTTGCTAATCGTGATACATTTACCCAAAATATTTTTTAAGACACAAAAAACCCTAAACTTCTATCTGTGTGACATATTTACTTTAAAATACAGGGCATTTTAATATTTTTACTTTTAAATTTTTTTTTTCTTCTTCTTCTCTCTTCCCTTCATTATCCGCCAGCGGATGGGAAGCCGACGTCTGGCAAGGGCCTGCCCTTGGTTGGGTTGGGTGAGGGCCTCCCTCACCACTGGCGAGGGTAGCCCTCGTCGGATGCCGACTTCCCTCGCCTGACGCCGCCATAACCAACAAGAAGAAAAAAAAAAAAAAAAAAAACGAAAATGTTTTGATGGATAAATATGTCACGGTTGTAAAATTTGAGATTTTTCATATCACACAAAAAAGGTTCGGGATAAATGTCATTTCGTTAAAGTTTGGGTAATCTTTTTGCAATAAGGAGAGGATAATCCGTAGCAATATTAAGAAGATAATCGAGTTTTCGTGGCGAAACGCTACACGGAGGCGCGACACCTGTCACCGTCGCCGATCCGGAACAGCAGCGGCAGCGGTTTTCACCTTCCCGAGTACCGCACCTCGAATCCCCAATCCGCCATGGAAATGCACCTCCCCCGCCGCCGCCTCCTCCCTTATTTACTCCCCCAGTTCCCTCCCTTCCCAACTCGCGCTCCCTCCCCGCTACCTCCTCCCTCTCCGCCCGCAGACCCGATCGATCCCGACCCCTCCGATGGCGCTCCGCGCGATCGCGTCCCGCAAAACCCTGGCCGCGCTCGGCTCCGGCCTCCGCGCCCAGGCTAGGCTCGCCACCACCGCCGCCGCCGCCGCAGCGGCGTCCGCCGGCCTCGTGACCTTCTCGCTCCCCGATCTCCCCTACGACTACGGCGCTCTGGAGCCGGCCGTCAGCGCCGAGATCATGCAGCTCCACCACCAGAAGCACCACCAGAGCTACGTGACGAACTACAACAAGGCCCTCGAGCAGCTGGAGGACGCCGTGGCCAAGGGCGACGCTCCGGCGGTGGTTAAGTTGCAGAGCGCCATCAAGTTCAACGGCGGAGGTGACGATTCTCTTCCTCGATGTTCTTCGCTTTTTTTTTTTTTTTTAGTTTTATTTTCAGTTCCAGGTGGTTCTGCTCGGTTACGCTTACTGTTGGTGATTTGAACTTAGCGTGTGGTGTGATATAGCTATGCTGCTATGCTGATCGATGGGGCTGGGAGCTGGTGAGATGGACGAGAGAGAGAGAGAGAGAGAGAGAGAGAGAGAGAGAGTTCAGTCGGCTCTGTTTTCTATTTTGCGTAGTTAGAGAAGATTGATTGTCGGGCTGTTTCTGGAAGTTGGATACCTGATCTAATTATGGAAATTATGGTCACTGAACTGACTTTGCCCCAAAAAAGAACAAACAATGTACCGAGTGATGAGGCTTGATCATGCTGGGGGAGAAGAAAGGTATTTTAGGAATTTTTTAAGTCTTAGTAGATGGGCAAAGCTTCTCATCGCGTTCCTGTTTTCACAGTTGTGTGACGTGAAGTAGGATGAAACAATATGGACATAATCAAACTGTGCCGAGTTTTTTCGTTGAAGATGAGTTGTTTAGTAGATTGTATAGTGCAATGGGCAAAGACTGCTGATTCTATTGGAGAGAGCATCAAGATCAGCACGTGCGAGAAGGAGCTGGTTGTTCTTTAATTTTTCATTTCCATGGAGAAAAGATTCCAAACTGGACTTGCGTTATGTGACAGTGGTAAATTACGGACTTTTAGATGTTTTTGTGAGGGTGTTATAGAGTTTTCCACTTGTCATACAGACCTGAGCTGTAACTTCTGTATGCAACCACTGCAAAGCGCCTGTAGTAACCTGTTTAGTTTATATTCAACTATGGATTGTAGTTCAGAGTGGCTTTTAACTTTGAAATGAAAATTTTCAGGTCACATCAACCACTCGATATTCTGGAAAAGTCTTGCTCCCATTCATGTAAGTGGATATCTTAGAATAAATTCATTCTCCATGTTTAGTATTTTTGGAGCTCATGTTTTATTCCTTGCAGGAAGGAGGCGGCGAGCCACCAAAAGGTTCACTAGGTTGGGCCATTGATGCAGATTTTGGCTCTTGGGAAGCATTGTGCAGAAAATGAATGCAGAAGGTGCTGCTTTACAGGGCTCCGGATGGGTGGTATGACTTTCAGTTGCTCTGTTTGCACATTGTGCTTCTCAATAGTTGTTAGCATGATGGTTATCTATTAATTTAGCTCGTATTCATTGATGCTATCCACATTTGTCTTGTGCAGTGGCTTGGTCTGGATAAGGAGTTAAAGAAACTCGTGGTGGAAACAACAGCAAATCAGGTCAGTTTTTCACACCTACACAGGACGTTGTCTACACAACTACTATTCTTAATTGTTTGTGGAAAACACATAAACCTTGCCAGTGCTCCTTATTGTTCATTCGTGTTTTTAGTCTAAAAATGGTATCTGAAATTAGGGCATGCTAGCATCATTTGAGAAGGAATGGCCAATGGTTATCATCAGTGGTTATTGGGGCTTTAGCTATTTAAAAATCCAGTGTGGTTTTCGTTAGGATGTCTCTAGTTTTTGAATCTATAAGCCAGCAGTTTCTCCAAATTTGTGGAGGCGATGGAGCTCAAAGGTTGCAGTGTGCCAGTGGCATGAGCATGACTGTATAATGTATATTGTGTCCTGATGTCCTCATCCAGGCCCTCGATTATTATTTAATTGAAAGCTTGTAGAGATGTGTAACGGGAAGACTAGTGGCTGGTTTTCACGGTGATTCAACTTCTTTTCAGGATCCGCTGGTGACCAAAGGAGCCAATCTAGTTCCTTTAATTGGCATAGATGTATGGGAGCATGCATACTATCTGCAGGTAACTCTATAATATTTGGTGTTTTGGTTACTCTGCACAACATAATTGTGGCGCTCAGGACATTTTGACTTGGCAAGATGTGTTGCTTAGAGCTATGTTCTAACTCCATTTGATGCTATGTCAGTATCTTATCTTTTATTACATAAATGAATGCATGACTCAACTTGTGTAAGTTACACGTCTTGCTCCTCCATGAGATGACACATTATGCCTGCACATGTTCCTATCTGAAGTTGAGATGATGAATCGGTATGGCTGGTGTGTGAATCCGCCTGTAAAGCATTTTTAAGTCTGTCAATTAACTTGCACGGTGGATGGTTGCACTTTGGATGTGGTACTTATTTGCGTTTCTCAAAGTTGAGTGCCCAGTCTTTTTGCTAGCTTGAGCAGAGAACCGCACAGATTGTATTCTCAAATCACAATCTTTACTCCGAGTCTTATCTCTGTGTTTCTCTGTTTTTCTCTCTTCCTTGCAGTACAAGAATGTGAAGCCCGATTATCTGAAGAACATATGGAAAGTGATTGACTGGAAATACGCCAGTGAAGTGTACGAGAAAGAATGCCCTTGAGCGATGGAAATTCGGGCTCAAACATCCGTCTGTCATTAAAATGAAATAAATTCATATACAGCTAGGGAATTCCAACGAGGTGTTTTAGCAACTGTTGTATCTCATATTCGCATCATGAGTGAAAGGTGCTGGATAAATCTGAGCTTTTTCCTCTTTTTGTTGATCTCTTTAGATGCGCAATATGGCAAATTGTGCATTATTCAATGATATGCTGAAAGGTGTTTAATATCCAACGATATATCTAATGTTATCTCTGACAGTCGAAGAGAGCGAGAAAATATTCAGTGGTTACTAACCACCAGCTCATCAGCCTACGTGGCGCGCACGACCCACTCAAAACGCGACACTTGTCCGGTGACGGGGCATAAGTAGAAAATAAAAAAATTAAAAAAACTCCTTTTCCTCCTCCTCTGGCTTGCAGAAAAGTACTGAGCAGCAATTAAATGCTCACTTTCAAAATCCCGCCGAACATTCTCTCTCCTTTTTTTCGAACTTTCAAGGGTTTTAACCTGCTCTTCCAGAGAAGAACAATGACAGCCCACTCCCTCTTTCTCTCTCTCCAGCACGTCGCTACCGCTCCCGCCTCCCCAAGAGCCACCGCCGGTCGCAACTGCTGGTCCCGAGCCCCCTCCGCCTCCGCCGTCGCCTCTAGAGCCCATCGACGGACGGCCACGTTCTTCAGTTGGCTCTCTCTCTCTCTCACGCATGCACGATTATGCCGACTCGCCATGGATGGTGCCAAATCCCCGGCTGTTTCTAACGCGGCGATCAAGCATAAGGTCTGCGCTCGCGTCTGTCTCTCGGGGAGCCCTAGAGACGTCTACTATGGCCAAGTTTTTCCTTCTTAAGAGCTTGTTGCTGTTGTGCAAGAATACCCAGAAGCCAAAAGATCAGTCTTTTTCCTTGAATTTGCATCGGCCGTCCATTGTACTCTCCACGAGTGACTGCTTTTTGCAATGCGCTCAACTTTTGTTGAATATGCTGCTGAGTTTGCTGCCGAAAACTTGAATAAGAGTATCATAGATGAAGTGGTGAGGAGACGAGGATGAAACAGAGACGGCTGTGAAACATGGTCACATAAAGACCGATTTGGATTTTTTGAATGAGGAAGGACGAGGCGGCTCATGATGTGTAGCTGCGTTGATTAGAAGGTGCGACCACTTCGTGTCTAATGTTGGAGATTGTCAAGCTGTTCTTTGTAGAACTAGCACTGCGGAGGCTCTCACATCTGATCATAGGCCTTGTAGGGAAGATGAAAAGGAATGCATTGAGGCTCTCACAGCATTTTATTCATTCTTGACATGTAAAAAGATACCAGGTCGCAGATTTATATGAAATTAAGTTCTTTTATATTAGCCAGTTCCATTCTGAAATAACTTGAGTTACAAATTCTGCTTGTGTTAGAAGCTTGTGAGATTTCTATCCATTTTGTGAAAGATTAAGGATCAAGCTATTGTACCAGCATGTATATAATTTTCTATCTATGGTTCTATCCGCTGATTTCAATTGAGAAAATATTCTTTTCCATTGTTGTGGCTGTGAAAGTCGTTCAACATACATGATTTATGTCCTAATGCTGTGGCGTGCATTTTTGTTCAGTAATTCAATATGATCATAAATTGGCTTCCCTTCTTGTCATGGAGTGTGACAGATGAGCTGCAGCATGTGGAACATTTCTTCATGCCACTTGCAAAAAGTCAATTTTTTCATAGCAAGATCTAGATATCACGAAAATGGATGGTTTTTGATGATTCATATCGCTATTCAACGTCATGCTAGTTTGAGGTGCCATCCCCCCAACCCAAAACTTTTCTCATGTTTTTCTAGTGGAATCAATAGCAAGTCAGTATTTCCCTATGCAATAAGCACGCAAAACCGTTTTGGTCCCTCAAGGAAATGGATCAGGAAGTTGGTCAAATCAGCCATTGAAGAACTTCCATTATATTCATCATGAATAGAATCCGTCTTATGTCTTATGTTGTAAGGAGAAAGGAGCATAAAATTGATAAATACATACACGGCAAAGACTTGCCGAAATCTTCATACATAATGGGAATAGTTGAAAGATGAACTAAACGTAACCATATTCAATGTTATCATTACACATACTTAGGAAACTTGTAGCTCAACAACAGCAGAGTACGAAGATGCAAAAGCTCCAAACGCTCAATCCCCTCAAAAAAAAAAAAACCAAGAGAGAGAGAGAAGTGGAAGACTCGTATTGAACTCATGACAAATGCAAACATCTTAAGTTCTAATGCCTGCTCCGGTGTTCCCCCCATCATTCTCCGACCTCCTCCCACTGGACCTGGAACCATCATGTCGGCCACCTCTCTTAGAGGCATCCACTTTACTGGCTGTCTGCTAAATCTTTATATCCTCGCGCAGATCAGCTGTCATATCCACTTCACTGGCTGTTTGATATAAAATAGAGACGGTTGATGCAAATTCAAGGTAAAAGACTAATCTTTTGGCTTTTGGGTATTCTTACACGATGGTAACAAGCTCTTAAGAAGGAAAAACTTGGCCATAGTAGACGTCTCTAGGGCTCCCCAGGAGACTAACGTGAGCGCAGACCTCGTGCTCGATTGCCGCGTCAGAAACAGCCTGGGATTTGGCTCTGTCCATGGCAAGTCAGCTTAATCGTGCGTGAGAGAGAGAGGAGCCAACTGATGCACGTAGCCGTTGATGGGCTTTGGAGGCAACGGCAGAGGCGGAGGGGGCTCGGGACCAGCAGTTGCAACCGGCGGTGGCTGTTGGGGGAGGCAGAGGCGGTAGGGACGTGCTGGAGAGAGAGAAAGAGGGAGTGGATTGTTAATGTTCTTCTCTAGAAGAGAGCAGGTTAAAACCCGTGAAAATTGAAAATTTAAAGGAGAGAGAATGTTAGGCGGGAGTTTGAAAGTGAGCATTTAATTGCTGCTCAGTACTTTTCTGCAAGCCAGAGGAGGGGGAAAAGAAAGCTTTTTTAATTTTCTATTCGCGTCCAAGTCACCGGACAAGTGTCGCATTTTGAGTGGGTCGCGCGCGCCACGTAGGCTGATGAGCTGGTGGTTAGCAACCACTGAATATTTTCTCCGAAGAGAGCGGTTTTAGCCTTTAGGATAAGTAGGTTTCGGACCTTTTAACATATCCTTTCAGAATCAATTTTCATTCAATTTTTGAATCGTGAAACCAGCGCCATCGATCTGGTTCCATTCCAGAGTTTATTCGAGAATCAATCGATTTTTTTTCTTTTTTGGCGTTGTTCTATTTTTTAATTGATTAAAAAGAAAAATCTTAGTATATCATTTCCTTATTTACAAGAGAGAAAAATAGCAGTTAGGGAAAAAGGGCAACCAGACGGTGAGAAGAACCGTACAAAACGAACGGAGAAATAAAGCAATTGAGAAGTCTGCAATTCATCATTTAGTCAAGCAACATAAAATTTCAAGCAACACCAAAAATTCCCATCAAATAAATGCGCAAAGCATAAAAGATGAAAAATTTGAGGCATACGCAGTTATGTTGCGTTATGATGGAGCATTAAGAACCATTCACGATTGAAAAAATTGACTACTTTGAAGGAGGTGGAAATGAAACAGTCCA
Organism: Eucalyptus victrix; assembly: GCA_016097545.1. Lineage (NCBI taxonomy): Eukaryota > Viridiplantae > Streptophyta > Magnoliopsida > Myrtales > Myrtaceae > Eucalyptus > Eucalyptus victrix. Next base: position 25,188,446 of record CM027844.1, read on the forward strand.
CAATTGAAAGATTTGACTTCTTAAGAGGTGGAAATGAAACAATCTACTACCTTTTGTCCGATATGCCAGCAATCATTAAGTCAAAAATGAAAAAAGATTGGATGTTGCAAAAAGGCTGCAAAACACACTATCTAATTGGGGAGAGATTGCGACTCTACGCATCATGCCAAAGGCATCGGAACTTCCTTTAGACAAGTATGAAATGTGGGCAAGTCATGGATAAATAATTCTATGTTTTAAGCTATCCTATAAGAAGTTATTTCCAATCTTTGAAATATGAAATGATTTATAGGCCCTAGAATTGAACCAAACCCAACCAGTTCCAATTTGGCTCCACAATCTAACCTAGATCAATTCTCACCCTTACCTATCGGGATCATCTAACATCTTTTGTCTTTGGGTGAATCTTCTTCTTGAGCTTAGAACCATAGCCAAGCTCAAGTTGTAGCTGTAGAATACAATTTATTAGGAAAAGCTGACTTGGGAATGATGCGAGACCCTCCCCCGAGTTCAACTTACAAGAAAAAGGTCATGAGATTGCTCACTGGCTCGAACAGAGGAGGGCCAGACCACCACAACTATGACCGTACACACATCTCGGGTCGGGTCGGGACGATCGTCAAAGGTATTGGGCTCGGTCTGGCCCGCCAGACAATCACTTCACTCATTTAATGGTGGGCCGGTCGAGGCCCGGTGGGCCTTTCCGACCCAAACACGGGGGCTCCTCCAGATTACCTTCATACCGGGCCGTATAAAAGCAGGAGGAAACCCTAGCAGGAGCCTCTCGTCACTCGATCATCACTCAGATTAGTCCCGGGCAGCGGAGGAGGTCCTCGCTCCACCACCAGCAGCGCCGCCGCCGAGCAGACGAGCATCAATCATGGTGAGACCCGACGCCTCCCGGAACCGGAGGCCCCTCGGTTTCCGTCCCTAGCGAGTTCCGCGCCTTTTTTCATTTTTCTCGTTTTTCCGATTCCGATCCGATGTCTCACCGGACGATCTTCTTCTGCTCGTGTTTTCACAGACCTTCAAGCGCAGGAACGGAGGCCGCAACAAGCACGGCCGCGGCCACGTCAAGTTCATCCGCTGCTCCAACTGCGGCAAGTGCTGCCCCAAGGTAAAGCGTTCGCTCCCCCTTACCCGTCCGTCATTTCCGCGTTTCTCTCGCCGTCCGTGGTGACGTCGATCGGAGTTCCGTCGGTGTTCGCTGGCCTTGTCCGTGGATTAGGTCTTTTCGATGAAGAGAAAATGGCTTATTGAATCGGATCGGGTTGTTGTGGTGGAAATAGGACAAGGCGATCAAGAGGTTTCTGGTGAGGAACATCGTCGAGCAAGCTGCGGTTAGGGATGTCCAGGAGGCCTGCGTCTACGAGAGTAAATACATCATGCTTTCTCTTCCTTCTTTCTGAAACTTTTGATTTGGGATTTTTTATGGAGATTGGATTTGATTTTTGCGGGAGTTGCGCGCACGCGTGTTTAATTGGATGGTGTTTCCTTGGATTGTAGGCTACACTCTTCCCAAGCTGTATGCCAAGATGCAGTACTGCGTGTCCTGCGCGATTCACTCGCACGTGGTGAGGGTCCGTTCCCGCACCAACAGGAGGAACCGCCAGCCTCCGCCGCGCTACATCAGGCGCCGGGTATGTTAATCTGACTTGCTAGGCTCAGCATGGGTTTAAATTCTGCTCGTCTACTTTGGTGCCGGCTTGGGTTCATTGTTGATGTAGTCACTGGCATTGCTGATGAAAGTGAATGGTGGTTATATGGTTTTATCCTCTCTTCCTTCTTTCAGTGGGACTGTTGCTGTTTATTTTATGACGTCCTTGCTTGTGCTATGCTTCCGAATGATAGTAATGTTGATGAACTTTCAGTTCGTCCATTTTTACTGGAAAGCCTCGAAGATGTGTATAGATTGTTTCAGCTAGATCTCATTTGGCATTAAGCTGACTAAGAAAATTCGTACAAGATTAGTGAAAATCTAAGCTAGCGAGATTGCACAAGAATTCTCCTTTACCATTGGAAGATAGAACGTATTGTCAACGTAGAATCCCCATGAGTATGTGTGTTCTGCATAGCACTGCTGAATTTCGCCCTATCATTTGATAACTGACGGTCTGATTGTCTCTCTATACAAAAGATATCATTTCTTTGATGGTCGATTGCTTCAAAGTTTTAGCTGATGAGCTTTTTGGGATTAAACAGGGACAATAATTTCTTATGTGTGCTCTTTGTAGTTTGTAATTACTCTGAAAATGAGTATCAGTCTGGCATTCTGATTGTCTGCATTTCGTTCTCATTTCGACTAGAATTGAGTGGGCAGCACTGGACGGGGATCCTGTGCTTCTTTTCTGTTACTTGAGCTGTTTTCGCATGTCTTAAAAGTTTGCATTTCCTGCTTAATACCAAACAACTATGTGTTATTCATTTTCATGTAAGTTTTTTGTTGTGATTGTGATTTCACGCTTGTTTCCCTTGTTTATTTTGCAGGATGATGCGCCAAAGCCTGGACAGCCTGGACAGCCTGGTCAGGGACCTCGTGTTGGAGGTCCGCCTGCTCGTACTTGAAGAGCCAAATTCATCTCATGTCTTTGAGATGCTTCCTCCTGAGTCATCTGGATGGATTTTGATGTTTCATAGCTGTTGAATTTTGGGGATTTTTAAGGAGTGACATGTTTTTCCTAGTTACATACGTGGACATTTGATCTCTATTTGCTTGATTTAGCGGATTGAAAAGCCCTAGAAGCTTTCCCTTTGTCCTTTCTATGTCCAATTTCTTTCAATATTCAAAGGTGCTGAATTCCTCACTAGCGCTTAATACATTTTGATATCTTGGTTTTTGGTGGCATGTCGCAATGGTTTTCCTTGTCACGTTGTTCCTATTACATGACCCATCGCATGAGCCGGTATGGGAGATGCATTGGCTGTTTTACCATGGCTTTGTCCTGACCTCTGGCTTTGGGGAGTCAGCACCTGCTCGACCCGTTGTGAGCATTGTGATGGTTGAACGGGTTGTCTGTGCATGCTATCGGTTTAGCCAATGGAATGCACCACCTTCAAAGGACATGCCGGCATTCTCCAGCCATTAATTTTGTGAACCGTACGCGTGATGAGTTTCGCAAAATCAATAATTCTGATTGGCTCGGTCTGCTGGACGCGGGTATTGGGAAGAACTTCCCTCTCGAAGAAAGGATCTTTTGTACATACATCCGAGGCTTCTGGCTTTAAGGCAAAATGTCAAACCGGTGTGACGCTACTGCTGATCGTTTGTCTTCGGTCTATACTATTATGTTTCTTTGATTTTTGCAAAATATTGGCACATAAATTCGATGACTGGGTGAGTCCGGATGGGCTGAGGTCAGGCGGACTGCCGCCCAAGCTTTCGGAGTCCTTGCCCGGGCCTGAACTTGTGGGCCTGGTTAAGTGCCCGTGCCTATGCTTTCTAACTTTTCAACTACAAAACAAATGATATGCGGAAAAATAAATAGAAAAACATTTAGAGGGAAAAAGAGATAAAAGGAAAAAGTTAGCGTTATATAGAATTGAAATGAGGATAAGGCTTCGCCAGATGGGATGGGAAGGAAGCTACGCATTCATGAAGGAAATTTTTTAAAAAATCTTTGTTTTCAGTTTCCGCAAAGATTAATTATTTTGGTGGTGTCGCTGCACTTGGCTTGACATGTTAGACAGATGGCAACCGAGCTTGCGAGAAAGACAAAAAATGCAATAGATGCTTTTAAAGTTAGTCAAAAAATGGAAAAGAGATAAATGGGTGATACCTAAAAAGCCACGTTTTTTTTTTTCCCATTTCATACAATAAAGTCATTAAATAAAGGTTTCATTTGGATCATTTTGAAAGTCGAAAACTCAAATCTAATTTGACCGGGAAAAATCTAACTGACTTTATTAATGATACTTGAAGTTTTGTCATCGCTTTGGTGAAAAATATATGGAACTTTTTTTAGAGAAAATTTCAAATAAAAACATAAAGTGCTCTTATATTCTCAATATAACTCTAAGGTAAACTTTATGTCAATTAAGGACTTAAAATAATCATATCAATCTTAAAGAAGGGCATGATGTTATTGGTTGGTCAATGCCATTTTTTCCTTTACCTTCTTTTTTTCTATTTTTCCCGTAATATAACAAACTCAAAAAAAAGAAAAAAAAAGTTATATCTTAAAAAAAAAAAACGAAAGAAAAAAAACATGGGTGGGAGGGCTAGCTATGCCTGTGGGTCACCTCGCTAGCCATGGCTGACACCCCACTTGCAATGGGGCAGCGACCACATACGAGAGGGCTTGGGCCATCCCTCACGTTTTGGTTTTTTTGTGTGTGTGTGTTTTAGCCTCTTTGGTTTATTTATTTATTTATTTTTATAATTATATTTTGGAGTTTTTCTGAAAGAAAAAAGGAAAGAGAAAAATAAATAACAAAAAATATCATTGACCAGCCGATGAAGTCGTTTTTGACACTAACATGGTCACTTTATGCCTTTAATTAAAACTAAATCCACTTCAGATAATTATTTGAAAAAAAAAAATTAAGGTATCTCAGGCTTTTATTTGAAATAAGATCAATTACAAACTTTTATTTAAGAAAATGATGATACTTTATACTTTGGAATATCCCTTGGAATATCCCTTTTTAGTATGAATAAGAGTGTACCTTTTTAGTTTTATGTAACAAAACAAAATTATAAATGGATGAAAATTATAGATTGAATCCCTTTTTAAATTAGATTGAGCCCAAAGAATCCTCCCAATTGATGAAATTCCACTCCTTTCTTGCTCTGGATGGATATTTTCTCATCTTTCCATATGATATTCAATCATCTTATTTCCAATTGAATGGACTTGGGAAGCCACATAAGAGTTTAGTATCACTATCTTGTGATGATATCAAAAACAGTAGATGATATTGAGGTTTTTCTATTTGATATTGATATCAAAGATGTATGGTGTGACATAAGATGATATGAATCGATCTAAATATCAATGGGCCTATTTACTTTATCTCGAGCCAAAGTACTCACTAAGCTAAGGAACTTTTAGATTGTAATGAAAAAAATATTGACAGTTGAATTTGAGCTAATTTTGGCATAAGATCGGACGTCTGACCCACTAGAAAATGGATGTCCCTTCACAATAGTAGTGAAATGTATAATGATTTATGCACTATTCAATGTCACACACTTGAGGTAGGTTTGGTAACATTTTTGTTATGGAAAATAATTTCTTTTCGGAAATAGTATTTTTCCATTTCCAATAATAATTTTTAAGCAAAATAACGCATTAATAACTACACAAAATTTATATTTTAATAATTGAAATATTTGATACGATCCATATTTTTTTTTTTTTTTGTAATAGCATTTTTTTTTTTTTGTAATGTAGCATTGTTTCTCTTTTTTTCTTTTCTTTGCGACGTTTGCCTCCAAGAAAGAAGAAGAAAAGAAAAAAATTACTTATTTTTAGAAATTATTTTTTTTGGTAAAAACTTATTTTTAGAAATTGTTCCGATAATAAGAAGTTACTTTTTTTTTTAATTCTTATTTCCGTTTCAAATATATTCTCTGGCCACCTTTTTGTTTAGAGAGTAGAAAAATTAATTGATGTTGTCAAACAGATTTTTATTTTGTTCTATTCTAAGAAGCAAAGGAACAGGAAAATAAAGAAACAAAAGGTTGCCAAACAAAGCCTATAAGATGGCCGTTCAACATTATAAAAGGTCAAATCGAGTTATATTTTATGACATTATGTAGTTGATTATGACATCTACTTGTATAAACAGTCGTGATTAGAAATAATATTCAAAGTCAAGGGATTAATTTTTTGGTTATGATGGAACGTTGTAAATCTTTTGAAAATTGTTATGATTAAAAGATTCAATACTTATGATATTTTATTTTTGGCTACAAAGGATCGCAATAAACCCATGCGACACGTCGTACTTGGAAAAAAATATGATATTTTGTTTTTATTTACAATGGACTGTTATGAACCTTTTGTAAATCATTGTAAAAAAACATTCCAAACTTAATGATGTTTTGCTCTCTATTACAATAAAAGATCGCAATTATTTGTATATTGTCATCTAAAGAGGAGTCAATTGATATTGGAATGCTAGCCTATCTTTGAAACGGAAGTGATTATTGGATGATCAATAGATTTATTTTCTTATTTCTAATTTCTTTTTGATGAAAACAATCATCAATTCATTTACTATTTTCTTCTTCAAACTCTCTTCCTCGATTCCGTGGCATCCACAGTGAATTTTTAAAATTATCCAAATTTATCATATTTTACTTTTGATTTATGACATGGTAGCTTTCTATTTTTGATTGCAATGGATGGTCCAAAATTTAAAATCCCAAATTTATGGTTTTTTGTTATCATGTAATGTCGAAACATATGTATACCATCGTGATTTTGAGAAAAAAAAAGAATAATTTTCTCCATGAGAAGAAAAATACTTGAGATCAATTTTCTCTTTAACAATTTCAAATAATAACTAGAGACTTAGAAAGTTACATTTTTGTTAGGAAAAACGAAAATTTGTATTTTCATGCTAATACATTATCAAAATTTTGATTTTAAAAATAAAATAATTGGGTTAGCAATCACTTGGAATGAAAAATAAAATTGCACGATTTATCATTTTTCGGATAAATATCAAATCCAACGTATAGTTCTAACTGAAATATTCAAAATTATATCTTACTGTCATGAAAGATTATGGATTGATCGAGTCAGCAATCGCTTGGAATGGAAAACGAAATCGCATAATTTTATGTTTTGATAACCATCAAACACAAAGATAGTTCTTGCTGAATTATTCAAAAAATATATCTTACTATTATGAAAAATTATGGATTTTCACATTTAATGTTTTTTTTATTAGTTCTCCATTGGATGTTCCCGGTGAAACGTCCGAGGAAAACGAGTCGCCGCAGATCAGTTTCCGACGAAGCTCTTCCTCCATTTCCAGTTTCGCCCCGGCGTTGTTTCCGATCGATGGATTCGGTTGCGAGATTTGGAGCTCCGGTTATGGAAACCTTCGTTTGCCCTCGCTTTTGCATGGCGCCGAACAAGGAAACAAATCCGAGACTCCGCGAAACGATACTGTTGCTCCTCAAAGGTGAAGTCTTTCCGTATTTCGGTCTCTTCCGCATCCTGCCTCGTCTAGAATCGAACCGGCAGTGAATGCTCGACCTTATTCGAGCGTTTTTCTCTTTCTGGGTATGAATCGTACGACGAATTGGTGAGTTTGGTATGCGTAGAATTGGTTAATTGTCGCGTACGTGAACTGGGTCGGTGATCTCGCTCGTTACGTGTTATCTAGAAGCGATGTTTTTGGCGAGAATTTTCTTGATGAAGAATAGTTGAGTGGCGATTGCAATTCGCGCCGGTGCTGTTAAATTTGGGAAGCGTCTACATTGGGTTTTATTTGGCTCGTTTGTCTTTGCAATTCGCGCTAGAAAGGACGCGATTTGTGGGATTAATCTTGTGTGAGTCGCATTGTCGCGTCACATTCGAGGACTTTCTTGTGTCGAAATCCATCGCGCGTAAAAACTAAGTGGAGGTGATTTCGTGAGTTGAATTTGCCGCAGGAAGTTGGTTGGGAATGGGAGAACGGGGGTGGGAGCCTTGAAGGATTGAAAATTGTTGGAGATTGTATCACTTTGAGAACTCGAGATGAGCATGAAGCTGACATCTGGCGCATGCTTTGATGAAGACAGATCGCATTCCAAGGGTGGCATCCTGACTTTCTCTACCTGGAAAATGAGATTGGGTCGAGCTTGCCTCCTGTGAGAAGATGTAATTGCATACTAACCTTGATAAGAGCTGTTAGTAAGCACTTCTAGAGTTCGAGGGTTTTTCAAATTCTTTAAATACTTATTAGTCTAGAACTCTGGTTTGAATCAAATGGGTTAGGCTCTTCAGTTATTTTCAGCAAAAAGCTCATAGTAACTGCCTCAGTTTCAGCTTGCTTTATGTTTCATGGTGTCGGTGACAGCTCGAAAGGCCATTATTATATGTTTTTCTCTTTCATACTTCCTGTATCTATGCTTGATTTTAGGGAGATTAAAATAGTCTCAACTAATCTCAAGGTTTTCTATCATATGCATCGTGCATGTTGAATCTGGTAGTATCTAGGCCTCTTATTTGGTAAATACACCGAGTGTCATCTGTGGGTGAAAAAGGTTATTAGCAGCAAGCAAAGATGCTTCGCTTGGTATTATTATATTTTTTTTAAATTATGGTGTGGCAAAAACATGTTCTCACTCCTGAAACCGAATGTATAAAGTTCTCTGTGCGTATCATTAATTTCATATTGCAGAAAAGACAAGGTGCATCTTTGAATTGCAACTCAAAATGGTTTTTCTTTGAAGTCGTGAGGCTCAACTTTTTGGCAGGACAGTAACTATCAAATCCATATGTAATTAATGCTATTAAAAGCCATATCAGGCAAGGATAGAAGGTATTTAGCACCAAGGTTGTTTATTTGTACTGTCTCGGTGATTTGCATTCAGATGACCCTTGATATCAGGCAGGAAAAATAGAAAACTAGCAACAAACAGTAGTGTGCTTTGATTATGAAAAGTTATATATGGGACTAGTTATTAATTTGCTGAATTTAGCCTTCTGGTGTTTGTTGGATCACAAAGAAATTTTCCCCAATTATTGAAAGAAACCTCTTGACAGAAGTGAGATTTGTCCTGCGACGGTGAGAATTGATCAAGATCGTTCCAATTGGTTGCTGAATTTTCTTCTGTATCAGAGCTTTTGCATGTATTTCTGTCTATCAGATCTTCCTTGAATTTCCTTCAGATGGGAAAGTGCTGAAATTTCATATCTCTTTTGTTCCTTTGTCTTCTTTTTTGTCATCACCTACCATTTTCTATTTTTCAGATGTTTGAAGAGCCCTAGCTTGAACTTTTTCTCAACGAATCCATGATCTTGTGATTTTTCTTTTCTTTTCTGAATATTTTCTGGATTTTTTTTTTTTTTTTTTGGGTATTATGAACAGCTCCACTGAGGCTGTATAAGTGAGCTTAGAATGCTGAAAATCTGAAATTTGATATATAGTTCATCTGCTGCTGAATCGAATTTTGCTGTTGACAAGACTTTTGAAGGGATTGTCTCAGTGCTGCCAATTAGAGTGTTTTAATCATATGTAACGCATTATTTTAATTTTTTTTCAACGGTATAAACATTGACTCAATCTACCACTATTTTTCTGATTTAATTTTCTTTTAAAGCATCGTTTAGCTAAATGCATCCGTTTTTCATCATTTTATTGCAAATTCTCCTGGAAGATCTCCCCCAGTTTTTGCTGGATTTTGTCAGAGAGTTTTCTTTTTCTGGGTTTCTTTTGTTATAAAATGAAGATTGTAAATGATTGCTCTCCTATTTGAAAGTGTTTTTGAAGTATTCTGCTCAGAAAAGTTTTCAATACTGAAAACTGTCTGTGATTCTTTTTCAGAAGCTGAAATCTGGAAGTTGTTACATGGATCAATTGCCTTCGCCTTTGTCTTCGACATCCCCCTCCTCCCCCTCCTCCTCCTCCTCCTCCTCCTCTCCACCTAAGGTGCATTCATTGTCAATTGGCGTGGAAGTCTGGATGATCGCTGAGAAAAGGATTCAAGAGATACTATCTGCAATTCAACCGACTCCATTGTCTGAGGAAAAAAGACAGCGGGTTATTGAGCATGTTCAGAGAATTATCAGAGGACATTATGGGACTGAGGTGAATATTCTTTGACATATACCTTGTATGCTTCAATGAATATCTTTAGCGGGATGAGGTTTTCTTCTTTGACATATACCTTGTTTGAATCCTTAGTCCACTAATATTCAAAACAACACGAGGGCTGTCCTGATGGAGCTTGATCTGCCAGAACTGGCGTTGCACAATTATTTTTTTGCGGACTATTCAATTACACTCGAATGTCAATGTTGTTATCTGCAGGTAGAATTTATACTGGCTGCAGGGTTATGGTATAACGGTTAATGAATTATGTCACCTAGTGTCGTCATTGAAGGTTGTTAAATGATTGTTTGAGAATTACAAAGCTTGCCGATTCTTATTATTAATATGTAATATCTGCGGGATGATCTAGATGCAGCTTGGAAATTCTGATACAGAATGTCTTCTTTGTCGTATATACGTTATATTTTGAGTCATTTCTTTTGAGATGTCTGTCTCTCAAAGAATCTACATGTAGGACCTTTTATTTATTTATTTATTTTTTCAAAGATAACCTATAAGCTTATTTGAGGATTGATGAAATCTGGTTTCTTTTAATATTAGAAGAATAACAGGTTTTTTCTCCATGGGTGAAATTTCACAGGTCTTTGCATTTGGTTCTGTGCCTTTGGGAACGTATATCCCCGATGGAGATATTGATTTGACAATCCTTTGCTATAATGATGAGGAAGAAGCTTTTGCTGTAGAGATTTGCAAATTTCTGGAAAATAGACAGAGGGATCCAGACTTCCAAATAAAGGACATCCTTTACATTAATGCTCAGGTTAATCTATAATTTCTTTTCGATTATATTAAAAATGATGAGCTGTTCCATTTATCATCTTTGAGATACATGTCCTTTCTTTCAGTGTGTTGCTGCTTTTTTCACCTATTGCTATTTTGGGTGCTTCATAGTTTGAGCTTTGGTACATAGACCAATGAATATTTCATTGCTGAGTCAGTAATTTTTTATCTATTTATGACGGATTAAATCTCAACATTGATTCTTGTGGGTATTGTTTTCTTGTCATGTTCTGGATTTTGCTTTCTGATCAATCAATCTATGTCCAAATTTTGGATACAATATGTTAAACTGGTATCTTGGTTTCCCAGTGGACTATTTGCTTGCAGCCATTACCATTCACATTGCATATCAATGAGGTTTAAAGATGATCCTAACTGTATTGAATATCTTTATTTGTTAGATCCAAATGCAAATACTTTGGCTTGACACCCTCATGCCCCTGTGATCAAGGAGTTAAGTCGTGACTTTAAGCATCCTAGTTGATTATAGCATGCCAAATAAGAAACACGTGTGGCTGTGATGAGGCAAGATTGTCGTCATTAAAGTAAAGAACTTTATAGATGTAAATACAGGCCAATGCTAGTGTGGCTGTGGGAAATGCTTAGCCACAGAAACTACAAATGATCACCATGTCATCTAGATGGATTTGGAGTTGTTAATGCGGTTGTAAAAAGCGACAGTATGAACTCATGGTTAGGCCACTATGAGCTTATTACCTCAAAGTAAGTCTTTGATGGTAGGTTTCTTCAACCTCAAATGCATAAGAAGCACAAGTGCTAGTATCCAGATCATGATCAAAGGTTGTTACGATCATTTGACCTAAACTTTCCAAATAATCCAAATCTCAAATAGGTTACACATTTGTTAATTTCTGTTTTCATTCTAATTAATAAAGCGATTGATTGATAACCGCCTAGCCTCCAATACTTCTAGGTGATTTTATTTCCATTCAAGTTCATCTTATTTAGGTTGAAATTCATATATTTTGAGATTCCTGGTTTGAAAATAAATTGTAGTTAAAGTTCCCATTGTAAAGTGGAAAAAGGCCTTCAAATGAATATTCATTTTGTGCTTTCATCTTAAAAAAGTCTGGATTTTACTTCCCAATTATTCGTCTTTATATATATTCCTTTTGAAATTTCAAGGATCTTTCTTTCATTTAACCCTATCTGCTTGTGGGGTGTTCTTTGAATTTCAAAAACCTTGATAATGGTTGATGGTGCTAGAGTTGGCAAGCTAGCTTGGGATTGAAAGGCCTCTTTGGGCCTTGAGACATTGCTCCCTTCTTCAAGAGTATTTCAACATATTCTAAATTATGCATTAATGTCAACTTCCACGCACATGTCATCATACCAAATCTGTCTTGACTATCTATGACGTCCCAAATTTGTTTATATGCAATTTGACTGATCTAACCCTTTTTGATTTGATTGACATAGGGAAAGGTTGGCTTAGTTATATTTCAACTCTGTTGGTACAAGTGGGTTGATTAAATTGGATTATTAGCTTTTTATCATAGTCGAACCCGGTCAATTTAATCACGGTTTTTGAAACATGAACAATACCAGCCACTACCTGTGAAAAATCCAAATCCTGGCTCTCATATGGATGCTGTAAGTTTGGGGAAAGCTCCTATTATTGAGAAAATCGTAGTTGCTGTTCTTACAACCCTCCCCTTGGTAACATACTAAGAACTTGATGAGGAAGGACAAATCTCTTTAATACCCGAGTTGTGCTCAACTGGGCATTTGGGAGCTTTGTACACAGACAACTGTAGCATAGGAGAAGCAGGAATTTCATTAGTGCTTGATGATCACCTCCTTCCAAGTTGTAGTATGGCTACCTCCCCACTCTCTTCAAAATCATATGTAGAGTTCAATGGGGGAGACTAAAAGGAGAAAGATCGTGAGAAGGGTTGGCATATGTTTCACTTTGAGGGTTTAATTTTTTAATTGAATAGGACTGGATGGTGGACCTTTAAAGCATAATTCATATCTTAATGGACGCCCATAACCATGTGAGCTATTGTAGTTTGCCCAAAAAACAAGAATTTTGGTAGCTCTAGTGGCTTGCACTCTCAATTTTAAGGCTTGATCTTGTCCATCTTTCTTATTAGAGGGGCGTGGCAGTTATTTTGTTATCAAAACTAAAAGACTGATTGATAACGGCTAAGTTATTTATGCCCCATCATCCTGTGCAATTAACTGTAGCTATTAAGTAGGAAAGTAAGTCATTCGTTTTCTATCTAGAACTTCTGTGGGCTCTGCCTCACTTTGTTTCATGTGATGCAGTCGAAAAGAAGTAACAAAAGATTGTTGAGGGATCTAGATCTTTGGTTTTTTTCATTCATATTGTTATCATCCTGTCCTGATTCTATATAGTCTTCTGATGTTCTACTTTTATTTTTTTGTTTCTCTCTATTTTTGTCCACGTACTTTCCTGATGTACTTGATTTTTTCTACTAATGAAACCCTTTATTTTTCTATTAAAAAAGGAAAAGTCCCACCTCAAAATGTCTATTCTAGTTCACATTAGCAAACTATATGGCATGATCTTTGTCATATATTGGTTCCGTTAGCTAAAATTGTTGGATCAAGGGAAACCGATAGATGTTATGGATCTGATACAATTTGCCCAACGTGGTTTTGGAATGTTGTATGCTTTTTACTTTTGCTTTTACCTATACTTTTACCTTTGGTGGTTTAACAACTCACAACTATTTACGTATTGAGATCTGAGGTCATTTAAAACCATGTAGATTTTTTCACACTATTTTTTTGGAAATTAATAACATAAATTATTTTTGTGTTGGTGGATAAGTCGCTGAGTACTTATCGATTCGTTAGAGGTCCCTGTGAATGGATCCTACCGATTAGTGATGTGACTGCTTGTACCTACAGTTTTAATATTAGGCTATATCTATTACTTTTTTTTTTTTCCAAATTAGAAAAGGTGTCAATTAAAGATAATTCCAAATTGCGTACTGGATTTTTTTTCTTGGAAAAAAATATTATGAGAATGGTGATGGGACAATCAGACAAGTAGAATTAACTTGTGGTGAAGTGGCCAGTGACTAGTGAATGGGGTGGTTCGCTGTCCTATCGGTGGCGATGGTGACAAAGTGCCCTCGGGGGCAGATATAAGGAAGAGCATATCAGATGGTGTTGGTGATTCATTTTAATGGTAATGGAGGTCAGCTTGTTTGTTTCAGAGGCTGGTGGCAGATGGTGGTCTGCTAAACAATTGTGAGCATGGGGATGCCATTAGGTGGTGAAGTAATTGCAGATTGATGTAATTGAAAGTGATAATTGGTCATAAATCAGAAACTCCAGAAGCAAAAACAAGAAAATAATAGGTTTTCTTTCATTCAACTTTTTCATAACAAAACCTGTCCATTACTGCCAAATAACTGGATAAATTACAGTCATGGAAAGCTACATCTAGTCCTTTTACCTGTATGTTGTCTTTGTACTTCAGTATCATCATCATCGACTTGACCCTTAATTTGACTGTGTGCTGTATAGTCTTTGATGGCATGTTGACTCTACTGTCGAGGATAATCAGCTATTGAGTCCGATATGGTATAGGGTTTACCGTGACAGCACATTGGCTTGCTCTTCGTTGGCCAGAATGAGGAGAAGTCGTATTTTGTGTTGCGGTGGCTAAATTAGTGCTTTTAGAATATTGTTACTTGGCCTAATCAATCTAATTTCACAGCTGTCTGATTGTCAAGAGATGCCCGAGAATCAGGAATTAGAATTAATAGTTTAATATGGGATCCACCTGTCTTTTTCAATTCTTCTTCTTTATCTAGTTAATGAGCTGACTGATTAGGAAATTGTGGACATTGATTACAATGTCGGAGTGATTTGAAGTAGGATTCTCTCCTTTCCTAGTGATACGAATATTGTGGTCCCTTGTTATACTGAATAGAATGACTTACGAGCTGGTACACTTACATATTGTCATTTGTTGCCAGATTAGGCAAGTTATTGTTATAAAGCTAAATAAGAGCAAGTTAGCAGAACCGACAATTAATTTCTCATGCAGATTTGGGGCCATAGCATGTCTATTGTAGAAATTAATCTGTTATGGACATCCCTTTCTTTTGTGTAGTTACTGATGGGTCAAGTAAAAGACTACTATTGGAAATGTAGTAGGAAATTGTTTTGCAGGAGAATCACAGTAGCATAATACCTGGAGGAAAGTATTAGGAAATTGAAAACCACTGTAGGAACATATTTTTTACTCCTTTTATAGGTTCATTTGTGAAAGCCTTCATTTAAATCATATTGATGCGGATAATCAGATAAGTTATAATTCCCAAGTTCCAGAATCTAGAGTGGCAAGTTCAGTGAACCTCTCAAATTTGGAGTTTTCCTTAGCACATGCAGCTTTCCACTTTGCTATCCTGGTAGAAATGGTCAAATCTGTTCTCATAGATGTAAGATATGTTGTATGGATGATGATTATAATGGACAACCTGTACTCTCCATAATTTCATCAGAGTAAGCGTGAAGTGTTTTAAATCTTCAGTTTCTTCTTTGCTGACAAAACTTCTTTCATCATTCTGTGAAATGCAAAGTAGTACTTCCCTTAAGTGAATGGAACTCAGATTATCTAGTTTGAACATGATGTTCGGTTTCTTGTGGCAGGTAAAGATCGTAAAATTCTGTATGGAGAGCATAGCAGTGGATATAACTTTCAACCAGCACGCTGGGCTGAGTACTCTGTGCTTTCTGGAGCAGGTATTATCTAAAATTTAGCTGAAAATATAGGTATTGTGTGGGGAAAAGTATTTTATGCGTTGGTCACATGGCTGATGTCGTGTGACCGACCAATCACATTGCTCGCATATATATGCTTGTCATCCTACGCAGAACTTTAATTTTGGAATCAATAACTTTGATTGACTTGTTAACCATCAGATGAGATACTTTCTCCTATTGGGATTTTAAGACGATTCCCAGTAACTTATGGTGGCCCTAACAAAGACGGTTAAGTTACTGTGATCTTGATTATGTGTTTCTGATGAGTGTGATGCTTCCAGGTTGATGAACTAATGGGGAAAGATCATCTTTTCAAACAAAGTGTTATCTTGATCAAAGCCTGGTGTTTCTATGAGAGCCGAATTCTTGGTGCTCACCATGGCCTAATTTCAGCATATGGGTTGGAAATGATGGTCTTGTACATCATCAATCGCTTCCATTCATCTTTGAATGGTCCTTTAGGGGTGTGTATTCTTTGTTTGAAGAATCCTCGATGCATGCAAAAGCAGGAGGCATTGATTTGAATTACTGTGTATAGGTATTATACAGGTTTCTGGACTACTACAGCACATTCAACTGGGATGCTTTCTGTGTGAGTGTATATGGTCCTATTGCAGTAAGTTCGCTCCCAATACTTGAACGTAAGTGGCAGTGGATTGTCCACATGTTTCTCATTTGCATCTAGAAGCAGATAGAGCGAATGCCTTCTCTTTGCATCCACTCTTCCTGAATAACCTTCTCTGTGCTTTTCACAGAAGAGCTGCCAGAGAATGATGGTAGTACTCTACTTCTTGGTAAGGAATTTTTCAGAAACTGCGAGGCAATGTTTTCTGGCCCAACTAATGCACTCGAGACAAGAGCTCCGGGGTTTCCTGTTAAGCACCTAAATATTCTGGATCCTTTGAAGGACAACAACAATCTAGGGCGTAGTGTGAATAAAGGTAGTTACTATTTTGCCAACCCATCCTACCTTTTCTCTCAGTATTAGTAAAGTAATAGCTCTAAGCCGTAGGCTTCCCTGAAGGAGATGAAAAGCATAAATCGGATACCCATGCTTTTATAAGCTGCCATTGCCATGCATGACAATGAGGGGGTATTCTATGCTGTGAGAATCTAAGACTTAGATATATTTATCGGAGTGGTTGATACATACTATTATTGTCATCAAAAGAATTGACAATACAGATTGTTGTGTCACTGCCTTACTTTTGAGTTGCCATGAACGACACTGAGCAAGTTTTTGATATTGTGAGACTGCAAGACTATTGGATGTTAATCTGGCTAGAGTTGCCAGTGTTTAATTTTTCTCACATTGCTAGTGTTCTGGATCTTGACCTTCTCAACATACCACTTCTTTCACCTATTAGATAATCCAAAGGTCTAATCCTTTTACAGTAAGAGCATAGATTCTTCCATCATAAAAGCATAGATACTTCCATCATAACAGCGATGAACTTTTTCTGATATATATTCATTCAGAACATAACTACTTTCCATGTCTATGCTTGATGAGACCAAATATTGATGATTGGAAGGGCATCACATCTTGGTTCTTTAATGGTGAGCTGTTTCCTGAGATTATTTGCTTAGTCTGTTGATAATGACTTTATGAATATGTCCAGCCAATTTCTATCGGATGAGATGGGCACTTGCTTATGGGGCCCAAAAGCTTGGTGAGATTCTCATGCTACCTGGAGAGAGATTGCTCGAAGGGATAGAGAGTTTCTTTCAGAATACTCTGGATAGAAATGGAAGAGGGGTGAGGCCAGACCTAGAACTTCCAGTTTCTGCATTTGGCACTGGGAATGTTGAAGTAGCTGATCTGGCTGGAGATTTTCCGAGTTACTATAACAATTTAGTTTGTAGTCAGTGGCATTACGAGTGCAACTTATTTGCTGATGAGCTGAATACTCCACTATCATCCCAAGTTCAGAACAACAGTACATTGGATGCGCTACAGCGATTCCCAAGTTGCAATCGAGCTTCACTCTTTCGAAAAGGCACAGATGTTTTCTTCCCAAAGCCTCTCAACTGCTATGAAAGTACTCATGGGCTATCTGCTGCCTTGTTGGAGACTGAAGAAAATGTAAACAAACGTGCGAAGAATCCTCCTAACCGTGCAACAGGTCCTGTCACCCACCGTGCTATGGTAATTATCTAATTCCCTGAGACTTCGATTTTATGGTGAATTAGATTACTGGTCTGTAGGTCTTTGAGTAACATGCAGTGAGGACTTGAAGTTTCATTTTCAATAGATGAGCTTCTCTGCATATTGATTCAGTGGGAACCTTCGATGTTGGTATCCATCCACACTCAAATGGCATTTGATTTATGAAATACCATATCATCTTACAGCTAGATTTGCTCTGTCAGAAATTTACAGAGAGCAATGATTACCTATTTTTGGACTTGTTTCTCTGGACTTAATGTGTGAAGAAATAAGGAACCAAATTTAGGCAATTTCAAAGAAAGAGAGAGAGTCATAGTTAAATTCTTAAGGGGGATGTCCTGGACATGTTGAGTGTTTCGTTTGGTGATAATAAATACAAATATAGGTTGGGTGTTGTATTGTGATAATCAAAGGTCTTGTTCGACCTACGCATAATCTATTCTTCCTATATTTGTAAAGCAGTGGAATGATTAGGAAATCAATGCTTAACTGAATTATTTGAGAATGCAGAGCCATCGGTTTGACAGAAGAACGCGGCAACGGACTAGGCCGATGAGTCCCGGATCTACTGTCCAGGATTCAGAAGCAAAAACAACTGAGATGGAAAGCAGGGATCAGTTTCTGGTGATGGATGGGGTTGAAAATTGTCTGAACTCTACAGCAATTCAGATGGAAAATGAAGACACCAGGGAAACTGAGAACTGTCTCGATCTTTCACTCGAGGCTTTCCCGCTTCTTCCCCACCATGAGAAGTCAACGCCGCATACCTTGACGTTTGGTACTTATGAGTGCCCTGGACTGGGTCAGTCAGGTCATTTTGCCGGGGAGTCATCGAGGAGTGTGCCAATGACAGATGTTAAGGAGCAGCCAGATTCATCACTGGAGAGCACGTAGGGCCTTCCTTTTCTCTGTACGAGTTTGCTGAAGCAATGAAATATCAAAAGTTGATGGTATAATTCCTGCGTTGAAACTGTTTGCACAGGACTGTGACTGAAGTTGTCCAGTGCGGCCATGAGGACTTCCGCCACTGTCCCGGTGATGGATTGTTGAGCATATAGGTGATACGAGACGTTTGCTGAACAAAGAGAGTTCTATATCTTGAGCCTGAACTCAACTTTATTTACCTATCTCATGCCTGGTTCTGATTTTGACAACCAGATCTAGTTCTTTTCTTTTCTCCAAAGACATGAACAAACCATCTTAGGAATGAGCCGAGCTGCAAATGCTGCAAATGGCGTGCGGATGTTTTGTGCTCCCAACAAATTATTGGCGAGTGGAGAATAATTGTCTGAGAAACTTTTTTTACTTGGTGATGAACTTGAGACAATTTGTTTCTGGTTTCTGCGACTGGCCTGTATTGGAACTAATGATGCTATCTAATATTGTGCCCAAATTGTTCACTGACTAGTTTAGTGATCAATTGCATGTTGTTTACGAAAAGAATTCTGTTCAAAGCTGAACTACAATTACCAGAACCAAGCAATGCATCTTTTGCCATCCTAGAAATTCTTGAACCCTTTTTTCTCGTGTTTTTGTGGCGAGAATTTTTTTTTTCTAGAAACTAGTACGATAGATACGACGATTTGAGAAAGGTAGAATTATATTCACACATGGAACGGTTTTTCTCTGCATTTCCCAAGGTGATACAATGAATAACCAAAAGCTGAAACTTTGGCCAGTTCTCTCATATAAATCAACACCTTATAATATCATTCTTTGAGAGTTTCAAATGAGCTGCAGAACTGTAATCAAGTAGTACTGCCCCAATGCAAAACCACACCTATGGGTGGTGAACTAGATCTCCCAATGAGATACCGTATTAGGTGTGAATTTATACACGTGGCAATCATGTGCATCAACTCGAGAACTGAACGACGATACTGCATCATCTGCAACTTGTTCGTGCTGTGAAACCAAAGTATATTAGAGACCAGGGAAAAGTGAAAAAGACCAATAGCTGGTTTATTGCTTCATAATGGCAGTAGATATTGTTTCACGCTAAGAATGCCCTTCACACACCCTTACCTTCCACAAATCTCGAACAGAGACACCAGTGCTGGATTCAAGCCCAATTGCTTCCCAAGTAGCAGTGACGGTTGCAGCTTTTGAGCATCGGTTCCACAGAGCAACAACCAAGTTGTGTCCCGACAATGGTCCTGCCCAAACCTGATGTCCAGTTTCGCCAATAATTATCTTGTGGATAGCAAGATGCTTTATGGAATTGCATTCAAAAGTTTTATGGAGAGACTCTTTAACTGACAATTCCCAAGTGCAGGGCACTCTGAACATAAAAGTCTATGTTGGTATTTGTTTCCAAAGAAACATACAATGCAGACATGTTAAATCCCAATGTCCAGCCAGAGTGGCTGTGTTGGAGGGTAACCTCAGTGACCCTGCCTTTTAAGTGATTGAACTCATTGGTTTCATTATATTTCAGGGGGAACCCAACTTTGGCTATGCTCATGTTGGGTTACCCCACAAATAGAACTCTCAAATGCATGTCTAGACTCTTAACAATTTTGCTATAAGATGGTGCGGTATTACCTGCTTGCAACCATCTGTACCAGAAGAGTGAACCCTCCTTCCCTGAACACCAAGTGAATCTGTGACAAGAAAAGATTGTTATTTTACAAGTCACATAGAGGATTAACAGTAAATTGTGTACTTAGACCAGAGATTCGGTACAGATTATATTATCGTTTACAAACACCTCTTCCTCAAATCGTGTGATGTGGGGGAGAAAAGTGGGGTCAATCTCAAGCTTTACCTTGGTTTACAGCAATGACTTCTGCATTGCTTAAAAGCTCTAGTGTTTCTGCAGTCATGTTTCTCACATCACAACCAATTAAAAGAGGGGCCTGCACAATAAAGCTGCAGTATATAATAACTAGAAAATCAAAATATCCATATTAGAACTTCGGTGTTTTTTGGAACAAAATTTTGCCCTGCTATTGCATGGATAATCTGATTCTCTGATTCCTAAGGATTCCTAGGCAGAAGTTCTTTGGCGTTGATGCCATGAGTTAAGCAAGACTCATGAGGATAAATAAGGAGGCAACGTATATTGGCCTAATGAAGTTGCGGTGGTTGAACTGTGCAGACCTGACTAAACATCCTCCGTAGACCTGCTTCACTATGAAGCAGAGAAGTAACTTCACTTGCAGAATGACTCTGCAAATGATTTAATTACCCTATAACCCAGAGGTGATTATACGAAGACGAGAAATTGTAGAGAAACCTTCATTAGAGCCCAGATGCTAAAATGAGCGCGGTATTCCTGGTAAGTCATTCCTCCATTGCCAACTTCGAGCATATCAGGATCTGCTCGAGAAGATAAAAGCTGAGAACTAAAGATCACAATATATTCATATAATCAAGTGTGTATGCGAAGCATGTCCAGTATGATGAATTATACCATTCCATCCACCAGGTCCTGCATAGGCTGCCCACTTATTATTCAAATCTGCAATAGTAGTCATACTGGAAAATGGAGGAGACACTTAATCAGCAACTTTCATGAGCTACAATTTGTGCACCAGAAGTATAGTGGATTCTGATGCTGGCAAACAAATGATTCGCTCTCTTACTTTTGAATAATGCATCTGGATAGAGGATGCTCCAGACAGTACAAGATAAAAGAACAAGAACTTCACATTAGATGCTCTGTCGCACTAAATGCAATGCCATTGTCACTGTTTTGATTAGTTCATAGAGATACCCTAGAATCTTTTAAGGAAAATGACTGCCTTCATTAAAAATGATGCAGCACCTGACATCGAGACACTATCCAGAAAGATAAGGTTATGCTCAAAATCACTAATGACACCCAAATTTCTCATGCATACCTCACAGGGCATTTGCTAGTGCTTCCGCTTTGTCTAGAATGATTTATGTGATGTCATGCTTGACTTGCCACTCCAAAGTCAAATTATCTGCTCCTATGAGTTAAAATATATTGGCAGCCATTACTGTCTCTCCTTGGTCTCAACACAGGAAACACTCATGAATCAATGTAGAAAGCTTATCTGCCTAATAAGCTTATGAAGCGACAGACAGTTCTCACTTTTAATTCATTTCACCTTGAAACCAGAACTACAGGACTAAATCCCCATTGCATTGATGATGTAGTGAGAGCCTACCTTACCCAAGAGTCATTTATGTCATCTGTTGTGCGCCAACTGTTCCCAACTTTGCCTGCCCATAAGGCAGGATCATCAACACCCCTGCCCAACCAAGAACAAATTAATTTTTCTGCATGCTGGAGAAACACTAAGATACTAGCACAGCCAGACTAAAGCTTTACCATTCACAGAGGGAGTAGAAAATCGTCCTTCCTGTTGCATTTAGAGCATCACGCATTGGTGGATATCTTGAAAGTAGTTTAAGTCAATTTCAAGGCACTCAAAAATTAGATTCTGAGAGAGAGAGAGGGGGGAGAGAGAGAGAGAGAGAGGGTTGAATGAGAGAAACCTTTCTTCTGGTTTGATTCCCAGATTGTAACAGTTGTCATACTTCAAATAATCCACACCCTGACAATACAACATAAGCAAGAAAAGGAGTTTATGACTACAGAAGCAACTAGAACTATTTTGAAAGAATGATCTATATTGGACCGTTGATAAGAAAAAGAAAACTAACAGAAGTGGGAAATATGAGCACACATAAAAACGAAATTGAAGCCAGTTCTCTCAAATTTCTAATTTATTTCCAAAGTAAATAGGATATGAAAGACCATTATTATAAGAGGAAATAAAAGCATTTGCAAGTATTACCATAAATGTCGCGGTTAATTTAAAAGAATCACTTCAAAGGTGCTTATGTCAGGGATTTACAGAGTACGGGTCTGACTTTGAATGACATTATAAACCAATCAGCAATAAGGTGACAGAAACTCACCCAAGAAGCAAAGAGCTCTGCATCCTCTTTTTCATGGTACAATGATCCAGGTCGAACTTGACAAGTAAAAATCCTTCAAGAGCATTATGTGAGTTAGTGAAAACAGAGACGTCAAAGAGCAGTCACTCAACCTAAAAGCCTTCATGCTATGAAGATAATGCCGCTATATTAAATGTCATCCTACCCAGCATCAGAATAAATACCGAGCTTGAGGCCTTTGTCATGTACATAATCAGCAAGCGCTTTAATCCCTGATGGGAAAGTTTTTGGATCAGGGACCAGTTGACCCTACAAAACGAAGGAACAATATGAGGAGGTTTATTTAATTCTGTTTGTTACACTCTGAGGTCACAAATATAGATAAACAAAGAGAATTTCCATTAAGGTGAATCAATGAGCCACTTCAGCTAGCTTGATCATATCAAATTTCTTGAGAAAGTACATTTTTTGAATGGACTGAAATTTGCCTTCCCCTCCTCCATCTTACTTGAAGGATCAAAGTATAGAGAAATATTGCAAAAGTTAGGCGAAGCATATTCAACATTTAGACTATTGAACGCTCATTAACCAAAAAGAAACTAGCGGATGCCCAAAAAACCTAATGTTAATATAGAAGATTTAAAAGAGTACGCGAAGCACAAGATTAGGATCACCTTCTTGTTAGGTCCTGCAAGTTAATGATTGCTCTTAATGAATCTCATAAAAAGAACCCCTCTTTAATGTAAGATGAATCAATTTGTCAAATTACCAGAAGTAGAAGTTTGGAGGCAAAACCAATCTCAAGACCCATAAAGAAGGAACAAAATGCGATCTTGATGAGCTAAAACTTTTTGTAGAAATTCATAGCATGTAAACAAAACAAGATTTTACTAGATTTCCGAGGTTGGCAGTATGCTGTGAAGGATAAATTTCTGTTAGTGGAAGATAAATCAGAATTACCTCTGGATTTCGCTCTGCAGCAGACCAGCAATCATCTAAAGGAAAAATAGATGCTCTAGTTACGTATAAACCAAAAGAAGATTCTTTGATTGCATATTCTGGGAAAATAGTGGAATAGTACCTATATTAACATATACATAGCCTAAAGCAGCCAACCCTGTTGAAATGAGTGCATCAGCTGTTCATAGTAAACAAACTATTAGTATATATTCATTAAGTGTTCATTGAAGAGATAGACTTTATTACTGAGAAAATACTATCTTATAAGATTTGATCTTTGTCATATCCCCTTTTTGGGACAAGTTAGTGTCATTGTGCACAACACACTTGATGTGGATATTAGTGAGACAGCAATGCATCCTTATAATTTTAAATACCAGGCATCAATTGTGCTGAGGACTGTCCATAATTTAGGCATGCACTGCGTAGCATAATCACTTGACATGATCTTGCTAATTCACTACCCTACTTCAAGAAGCACATTCATGCATCGCTCATCAATTCCAGGAAAAGGATGAAACTAATACAGGAACTGGTTGATATTTCCCACAGAGGGGGAAGAAGTACCTGTTTCTTTGATTACAGTTTCATTGATATTGCAGGCAAAGAAGTTCCAGCTATTCCATCTGCTCAGATCAGATGAAAGTTACATATAGATACCATGAAGCGGTCGAGGATTGACACTATGGCATTTCATGTCTGACACATGAAAGAACTCATTGAAACAGACATCTAAATCAGAGTCAACCAATTAGAAGAACCAACATAACCCATAATAATAACTGTAAGTCCCAGGACACAGAAACAAAAACTCTGCTCACTCTATGAAAATCTTATGTCCACGTCAAAATCCAGAGCACACTGCATGCAATCCCCTCCTTTTCTCTGCTGATCAAACTCATTTTCCCCAACATCTCTCCTTTTTTATCCCACTGCCGATAGCAACACAGCCAAAGACGTGCAAAAGACTTTTGATCTGCCATATCACTACACACCTATCAAATTCAAGAACAGAAAAGAACCAACGACACGCAAACCATCTAACGCCTGAAAATCATCAAAGAACGAAGCTTTGAAGAAGGAGAACCCGACCCCATTTGCGGAGTCTCAGCCAAGCCATTGTCCAGTTGAAATTTTCCGTTTTTCGAAGCCTCGAAAATGCGACTGAACGTGCTGCTAAAACAGGGTCTCTCGTTTCTTGGTGAAAGGCTCACCACCATTTCGGCGGAAGCCGCATTCAAAGCCCAAATTAACACAGAAAACAGAAGGATTCGTGCTGAAAAAATGCGATTTTGCGCCATCTTTAGGCTTCCCAGAGCTCTGCGATATGGAAGAAGGATGAAGAAGAATGAAGAAGAAGCAAAGAATATGCTTTGCACAGAGTCGCGAGGTTGAAGAAGATGACAGAGAGCAGACACGTGCTGTACCTTACCTTCAAAAGAAGCAGCCCAAAGAACAAAAACAGCATGTTCTATATTTTTTCTGAATCGGTTTCCATTAATGTACGTTTGTTTTCAAAAATGATGTCCATCTTGAGAATCCTTATTCGATTATCCTCGTTTTCCGACAGGATCTCGAGAAGATTAAGGATGAATTTGCCATGATTTAAGAACATAATATCGTCGATGGGCCTTTAATTTTCTTTCCCCAAAATTCAATATGGTTTCTTGTTGTTTTTTTGTTCAAATTGGTCAATATACTTTACAACAAATTGCTAACGTGAACTTTTGTGTTAGAAAAGATGCTGACACGGAATCATGGATAAAAGGAATTATTTTCTTTTTTGCATTTTTTCAAAGTGATCTCTTTATTGGCTGAAAAAAATTTGCTCTTTCCTTCCCTGCAATTTTTATTTTTAGCTTCCACACGCCATGATCGATGGCAATAATGATTGTATCATTGACGACCACTGCGTGGTGGTCTTAATCCTCAAGCGACCCCATGGCAGTGAATTTGTGGCTGCCGGATTTGAGATCACCCTACGAAGGCGATTCTCTTCTTTGGCCTAATCAATCCGCTTAAATTCGCTTAAGTCTTATCTAGAACGTTCAATTCTGCATTGCAATTTTAGCATTTTTTGTTGCTCACTGCTCATGTTTCAAAACCCACTGTAGCAATGAGAAGTGGGGGCATGTACGATTTGCACGCATATATCAGTATTCATGTTTCGAAACCTTTTGTGCCTCACACTTTGCACGCATATATCACTTATTTCTTTTGGTCATTAAGATGATTTTCATTCATAAACCTTCAGTTTAAACATACATCATAGAAGTTTCAAAATAAATAAGAACCTATAGGGTTTGAGGGGGTGAGTGGCCCATTAGAAATAAAGACCTTTTTTTATGGGCTTTGGCGATCCAATTTGCCATTTAATTCGCTTCATCGTTGCACTAAATTAGATCGAGATCCCAAAAAAAAAAAAAATACAAAAGCCTTGTTTGAGACTAGGCCTCACTGAAAAGCACACTTGCATTCCATCTTGGCTGATCTGCGCTCAACACCTCCCTTGTCAGATCAAAGTGATTTACTTCCAAGTTCGAATACTCCTTAGATCATGGTCGAAGATGGGTTAGGGTTTCAAAAGAGCAGTCGCCTTAGCTTGAAGTGCAAATGAACTTCTTCCATGGTCAGAGCCTATGGCTAGTAATGCAAAAGCCTTAGCATTGGGGAAAGGAGATGCCATTCAGCATTGGTGGAAAGAACTCGCCATTCAATGGCACATTGGGCTCTGTCAAGTCTTTTTTTTTAACATAATTAATCATCTCCTTCCCTTTTGCTTGCTCAGATAAATATACATCCTTTACTTTTTATATGGGATAATTACACAAATAGTCCATACAACATATAATTTGTTCACCTCTATAACTACTCTAATGTTCTGAGTAATTCTGTCGATAGCTTCTTCAAATATCCACTCAATATGCGCCAAAAAACAGCAAGAACTGAGGATATATAGGTGGGGGGTGCAATAGGAGATGATTAACAATGCCATCTGATGCAACGGTGAATGCGACCAGCCCAGGTTCTAGTTGTGTGCAAGTAATATGATCTGCTTTCCATGCCTTCCTCATGGTACTGAGAAAGGCTTGAAAATTAACACCGGGATTACAATGGAGCCGACCAAACAGAGAAATAGGGCATGCAGTCAATTTTTCCGTCGAAAACAGTGGTTTTTCTACCGACAGCAGCGCTTACACAGGGCAGCCACATGCCTTTCGGAATCATTTCGCCCTCCATGCCTACTTCACAAATGCACTTAGTTCATCTAAAAATAGTTATATACTCATCTCCGGGTATCCATCGGAATTACTAGTCAAACCCATCTTAGCATCCATGCAGCCTCTGTAAACAATAGCTCCAGGGACCCTAAACCTCGCTGACTTGCTATTTCGCCCCTTCCAATACAGAAAACAACAGAGTTTAAAGCCAGGCAAGTGCTACATAGAAGTTACCGGAGATATTATAAACCTCATTGATTGCACATTCTCCCAATTCTGTGCAGATACATAAGCAGTCATAATTTGCCTTTGAAAAGTAAAACCGGGGAAAGCAAAAAAAAAGGAAAGGAGGGGGGGGGGGGGTTTGAAAGTCAACAAATGAAGCAAAACAAGAACAGTAAAAGCTTCGGCTCTTTTAAGAAGAGAGAGGGTGAAGACCGAGAGCTCAGTGGGAAAGAAGGGAAGGAGAAAGAAGGAAGATGAAAAATTTTCGCACGCTCACGATTCGTGCAACTTGCCAAGCCGTCTCAATTCCATTTTACAATACCAATAAGTGTTTGTGCCCTTCATTCATTCAATCGAATTAGTATCGAACTTAGGGCTTAGAAATTCGGAATTATTGGAGATTTGTATGTTGAAGTCCAATTTTGAGTTGTTGAGTTGCATATTTTTATAGAAATGATAATTTAGAATATTGTGAAGCAATAGCAATTTGTAGATCTCAATTTATGGTTTACCTGGAATGGAATTTTCAAGTTTGATGTGCACACTGAACAGAGTTCTGAATAGTAACTTTTGAGCTAAATTTCAGTTGATTCCAATAGGGTCTTGGGGTGGTTGAGTTGGGGTACATATAGTGTGTCAAAATGGCTTTCTAAGGACTGTAAGTTGGTTGAAACGAAATTTTGCAGAGGAATTATGGCTCGATGACGTTTAATGCGCGAGTCGTGCCTAGTGGATAATGATAGGTTTTCGCTAGAAGCAAGCTTTTCGTTAGCACGTAGGTATTGTTTTATCAACAAATAGGCATAGTATAGTTGAGTTGGTCATTATAATATCATTTTACTTAGTCTTTTGATATTTTTTTCAGTTATTTGTTAGGAATTTGAGTTGGTCGATTCGAGTAACCGCCCTAGTTGGTTTTTGGTTTTTCCAAAGTGAGTGATACTATTTCTTCTTTGTATTTTAAGCTCATTTTTTGAAAACCGTTATGGATTAAGTATGCTATGAGTTAAGAATAAAAATAGGATCGAGCTTTTACTACTATTTTGTTGTTTGAAAGGGGAAGTCATCTTTTGACTTCAACTTGAATACTTGCTTATAAATGGTTTGTGAAACCTCTTATGAAAGAACCTTGAAAAGTTCATGATTTATCGGTGAGGTTTTGAAAAATGCTTTCATATGTAAATATCAATTGCTTGAGTTGTGAGATAATTCTCATTTTGGTTGTGGAGTATTGGAGATTTGTGATTGATGGTTGATGCTTAGTTTTCTGTGAACCTTGAGAGGTGTGTGGATATGTTCATAGTAATTTATGATATCCTTGTGACCAAACGACCAGCTAATAATAGGTGGAGACCTAATCAATGGGGAATTTTGGTCACTTTGTCAAGGGTGTTACATGTGAGCATTGTTAGATACTTGAACATGAGATTGGTCAACAAAGTGGACCATTGACGTGCGTTTTTATGAGATTGGACAATTGGCTGGACTATTGGGGTTTGCTTTGTTATTATCATGGGTATTTCTACTACAAACATATTATTGGTTTTCAAGGTTTGTTAAATTCGGATTCTAAAATGTATCTTATTTTAATTAAGGATCTGAAGTGTCTATATCAATTTCAAAGAAGAGCTTGAACTCACCAATGTGAAAAGCAATTTTGTTTTTTTAAATTTTTAATCTTTTACTTTTTTCTTTTCCTTAAAAAAAAAAACTTGAAAAAAAGAGAGGAAAACACAAGTAGGAGGAAGCACTCTCTCAGGCCACCACCCCATTGCTAGTAGGGCAGCAACAAAGGTCGACAGGGTCATCATTGCCTAGGTGAGGGGCCCATGAGCCTTGCAGACGAGAGGCGAGGGCCAGTGTTTTTAATATAATATAATTCAAATTTAATTTGTGTTTGGACGAAAATATCCTTGATTGGGTGGAATATTTTGCCAGTGCTGGCAAGATTAAGCTCTTATTTGAAATAGCCATAACTACTTCAGGCTCTTTTTTGAGACTAACGTGGCCACCTTAAGCCCTAATTTGAAATGAGTCAACTTCAAATTCTTATTTGAGAAAGTGAAAGCACTTTGGGCCCTTATTTGGAAATTTTCCTATACTTTATAAAAGTCTCCCCATTCGATCTTGCGCCATTTTAAGAAAAATGATTGCATGATATTCTTTAATATAAAAAACCAAATCACAAATAATTATAAATTGTTGTTGGACTCACTTTTTTTAGAACCTGTGGCTCACAATAAATTGTTATTTTTACAGTAGTCCAATGACTTTTATGCTAGCAAAGCTCTCATTTAATGATGGGTTTTACAAGTGGTCTTGAACCTTGTTAAAAATTGCTAATGTGAACTTTTGCGTTAGAAAAGATGCTGGCATGGAAACATGGATAAGAGTTTTTTTTTTTTTTTTTTTTTTTTAGCATTTTTCTTGGTGATATCTCTATTGACCCAAAAGAATTTGCTCTTTCCTTTGCCATAATTTTTTTTAAGCTTCCATGTGCCATGGTCGACGGCAAGAGTTCATTGCTAGCTATTATTTTGCTAGCGACCACCGCATCGTGGTCTTTAACCCTCAAGTGACCCCGTTGTAGTGATCGCGTGGCTACTGAATTTGAGATCACCTTACAAAGGCTATTCTCTTCTTTGGCCTAATTAATCTACTTAAATTCGCTTAAGTCTTGTCTAGACCGTTCAGACCTACATAGCAATTCTAACATTCCTGTGTTGCTCCCGCTATTCATGTTTCAATGCCTCTATTTACTGCAGCAATGAGAAGTGGGGGCATACATATGCTTCCAATTTTGTGCCTCAAGCTTTGCACACATATATTGCTTTTTTTTTTTGGGATCATAAAGGTGATTTTCATTCATAAACCTTATGTCACACCCCAAAACTACAAAGAATGGGGATGACACGACCGTCCTTCTTATACAAAGGACGCAGCCTCAAACACAACCAACAAACTGATATTAACTTATATATATCAGATAAACCAACAAATTGATTGCAATATCAGAGTTTCTATAATCCACCAAAAGGAGAAAAGAGATATACGTTTAAAACTCAGAAGATCCAACCACTATTAAGGATCATTGCATCACTTCCTTAAACCATACCAAAAACAAAATAGAACTCCCCAAAAGTTCCCACCGACTACGCACTCGCTCTATTCGCCGCTAGCTGAGGAACCTGAAAAGATTAAAGGAGGAATGGGATGAGCAACCACAGCTCAGTGAGTAGTACATATCTTCTAAGCAGATCGAACAACCACTATGCATGTATACAAAATAATAACAAATTCCATAATGCCAATTCAATATATAAAATACAAATCGAATCATATAAAAGTTGTATCTCATCATCAAAAATTTATACTATTATGGAAAACTCATTTAAATTGCCATCAAAAGTCAAGTATCAATGGTCGAATACATTGAATAATCTCTATCAAAAACACATATCAATGGTCTATCCATTGATCAATCTTTGCTAAATAACTAACCATGGTCACGACACAACGCCTTGTGACAAGGCGACCAAGATTCTCCCCTTAGTAAGGTCTCCACCTACAAAGCCGGTGGCTAGGCCCAGAATGATATCCTAAACCTGGTATGCATACCCCAAAAACCCCTCATTGGGTTCACAGTCATATTGAGTATAAATAACCATTCTCCAATATCAGAAATCCAATCCAGAAATCAATATCTTAAACCAAACAAATAACATTTTGCAACATAGCCCATCATCCATTTCATATCCGTTTCTCAAATCATCATAAACATTTTCATAAATTAGTCGCAAAGCAATTTCATATATGTTTCTCCACAAACTCTGCTTTTCAAAGATTCACAATCAACCAAAGGGTAGCAATTACTCGATCTGGCTTTTATGCAATAAAAATGCTCTTCTCAATTCAATATATATATATATATACTTCAAGACATGATTTTATAAAACCAAGAAGATATAGTACCACTCATCTTGTCGTCTATGACCAAACGACGAACAATACTCGTATCGTCGAACTCAAAGCCCTATCAAATAACCAAAAAATAATGTTAAAATCTATTCTATCTCGACTACAAAATGACTAAGTTATGCCTTAACTCTAACAAAAGGACCTCTGCGCGCTAACAAATCGCATAACCAAAGCGATTGTTCAAGCCATTCACAACATGAAATTTAAGCGCAAAACTTGATCAAGCCTTAACTTTTTCTTCCGAACCCCGATCTGCATGTACTTATAGTCAATAGAGAGCCCTTGACACATATTACAAGAATCCCAACTTGGCCATCCCAAAATCAAGCCAAAAAATGACAAAATACGGGCCCAAAGCTGCTGGACGCATACTGTTCACTGCGCGCGGGAAACTTTGAAATTTTGTTTCGGACAAACCATAAGCTCAAATCACAATCCGTAAAATCTCGGTTCCACAACACCCTAAACTACCATTCTTACAAAAATATGTGGCTCAACGACTCCAAAATTAGACTTCGCCGCTCGATTTTCCAAAAATTCCGAATTTGAGTCTTAAATCCAAAAATTACTTCAATTGGACGAACGAGGGGCTTGATCTCTTACTGGGTGCGGCGTTATGGAGTTGAGTTGGCTTGACGAGGGGCTTGATCTCTTACTGGGTGTGGCGTTATGGAGTTGAGTTGGCTTGACAAGGCATCCGAGGCATGCACGTGCCAAAACCCATTTTCCTTTCTTCCTTTTTCTCTTCTTCTTCTTCTTCTTCTTCTTCTTCTTCTTCTTCTTCTTCTTCTTTCTTTTCTTTTTGGTCGAGGACCCCTCAGCTTCTATTTAGCCGAGCCCTCTTCCCTCTCCTTTTTGTTTTACTGACTTTTCGGTTTCTTTTTCAGTTTATTCTTTTGGGGCCCACTAACATAATATTACATTATTGCATAATATTACACCTTAAGTTTAAACATACATCATTTGAGCTTGTGAAAAATAATAAGAGCTCAAAGGGTTTGAGGGGGCTGAGTGGGCCATTAGAAGGAAGGACATTTCTTTTATAGGCGTTGGTGATCCAATTCGGTATTTGATTCGCTTTACGGTTGCACTAGACTAGATTGAGATCCAAAAAAAAATAAAAGAAGCCTTATTTGGGACTAGGCCTCACTGAAAAGCACACTTGTGTCCCATCTTGGCCACTCGCGCCGACACCTCCCTTATCATATCAAAGTGATTTACTTCCAGCTCCAGACACTCCTTAGATTGCCGTTGAAGATGGATTAGGGTTTTCAAAGAGCAGTGACTTTAGCTTGAAGTGCAAATGAACTCCTTCCATGATTGGAGCCTATGGCCGGTAATGCAAAAGCCTTCGCATTAGGGGAAAGGACTTGCCATTCAATGGCGCATGGGGCTCTGTCAAGTCTTTTTTAACATAATCATCCCCTTCCCTTTTATTTGCTCAGGTAAAATGTATATCCTTTACTTTTTATATGGGATAATTATATAAATAGTCCATAAACTTTTAATTTGTTCACTTGGGAGAAGTATATCGAAGTACCTTAATTTGTGTATGATGCTCACTTTAGTTAAGAGGTTTTCATTGGCTCACGCAAGTGTCAAAATCAGAAAAAAATGATCATGTAAGTCCCTCTAGCAAAAAATTCTGAATAGAAAAATTAAGTGGCTATTATAATTAAAATTTTATTTGATGTGGCATTTTTTGACATTGAAGTGATCATTTTTAACAACAATTGGCACTGAAAGGATCATTTTTTTACAATGATTGGCACCGAAAGGATCACTTCTTAACTTACTACACGACGTCGTTTAGGGTTTTTTCTTGACATTGAAGTGATCACTTTTTCATTAAGATTGACACTGAAGTGATAACTTTTTAACAACGATTAGCATCGAAGTGATCATTTTTTTACGATGACCTGCATTGAAGTTATCATTTTTTAACTTATTACATGATGTCATTTAGAGATTATTTGCTAGCTTGGCATGCTGCAAGCCATATAAGATTGATAAATTAATAAAATATTGCCATGTTAGGTTTCCGATGATTCAAATCAGAGTTGGCACTTAAGTAATTGTTTTTTTTTTAAGTGAGACTTAAGTGAGCTCGTGAAAAGTTATTGCATTAAAGTGATTGCCGTACATAAGTTAAGGCACTTCTAGTATATTTCTCCCTTGTTCACCTCTCTAACTGCTCCAATGTTATGAGTAATTCTGCTGATAGCTTCTTAGATATCCACTCAATATGCACCAAAAAACAAAGAGAACGAAATATAGAGGTGGGGGGAAGTGCTTGGTTCCCATGATTTGAGCAATAGGAGATGATTAGCAAACAACCAAGGCACCGAATTTAAAATTCTATTTTTCTCCACTTCTGATGCAACGGTGAATGCGAACAGCCCAGGTTCTAGATGTGTACAAGTAACATGTTCTGCTTCTCATGCCTTCCTCATGGTATGGTGTTTAGACAGGCTTGGAAATTAACACTTGGATTAAGTATGGAGGCGACCAGACAGAGAAAGATGGCATTCAGTCCATTTTTCCTTCGAAAACAGCGGTTTTTCCATCCGACCGCAGCGCTTACAGAGGGCAGCCATACGCATCTCGGAATCATTCTCGCCCTCCATACCTACTTCACAAATGCACTTAGTTCATCTAAATAGATGGTACAAACTCATCTCCGGGTACCCATCGGAATTACTAGTCAACCCATGTTAGTATTCATGCATCATCTGTAAACAATGGCTTCAGGGACCCTACACCTCGCTGACTTGCTATATTGCCCCTTCCAATACAGAAAACAACATAATTTAAAGCTAGGCAAGTGCTATAGAAAAGCTACTGGAGATTGTAAACCTCACTGATTGCTCATTCGCCCAAAATCAGCCATAATTTGCTCCTCCATTTAGCCTTCAACCACAAGATTTACGAGTGTATAATGATCATAAGTCAGCTGTATTTTGGATGTCTAGCCTGCAATTTTAAATAATCTGGGGACATCGACATGGCGTCTCAGCTACTTGGACAATCATGGAATATCCTGTAATCATCATGAACCAATTGCGTTTAAATTCTTGACCTGTGCAATTAGCCCTGATTCAAAGTGGTTTGCACGTAATTGGTGAGATTTCAATGAAGAAGTTCTACACCAACTAAAGAAGCACTTATGTTCGTTCATCCTACTACAGCTGGCATCGATGGTCACCAAGACGCGGTGTTAATGTAAAACTAATTCAGGAAAATCTTTAGTTTGTGGGAATGGTGACGAAATGATAACATAACGCAGTCCTCATCTTTGGAGCGTCCCACGTCGGGCAGTAACTACCCCACACGCCACAACTAATTGAGTGCTTGTAATAATGAGTGCACCGACGGAGTCACGAATTCATTTACCTTTTCACACTGACAATTCCTCTGGAAAGTTCTTTGACTAACAACGTAAACTCCCTTTCTTTCTATCAGCAACCAAGATCATATATTCTAATAACCAGAAATTTCTTCATAGTTACATGTCTTTCGTAAGCCAGATAGGCCCTTGAAACAAAAACCTAATGTCTATCTCCCAATGATCTTATCTCTTTATGCCACAGACACAAGGCACAACCTAAGATCAATACATACGATAATAAATTTAATGTACCTAAACTTTGATGAAATGGAACATTGTTCGACAGCATATCATAGTCATGTTTTCCTCCATCATAGTTCAAGTAAACCAGTGTGTGTTCAGCTTGTTAAATGCTGAAATTGTATCGATTTTTATGGTATGTAAAGAATTTTAAGGGGACATTGGCAAATTGTCTTGCACGTGAAATGATGATTTTCTAACTAATTTTCACCATGTAGATTCCGCTTCTCTCTATGTTCGTGCTGGAAAATTCTTCTAAACTGATACTAACTTCGAATGATTCATTGAATTTGACTTACCATATAGCTTGACATGTATCACTTCTTAAAACTTTAACCAAATAATATTATAAGGTCCCCGTGATAGAGCACGCACAAATACAGTGGACTGCATTGCAATTTTCCATCGAGTAACTTCGAAATAGCCCGTGAACTCCTAATTGTGACATGAGAGAGAGAGGGAGAGAGACATGGCGCACAAGAAGGCCATCCTCTAAAAAAAGCAGTGGGTGCGCAGAAGTAAATTGGTCAAAGATCGAGACGACAGGGCAACAAGAATCATGCATTTGATCTCTCCTTGAAAACACCACACTAAGTCATCGGTCCCACCAAAGAAAAAGAACCAGGGTCCATCTTATTGTTCCTGCTTTTATCGAATGCATGTCGGTTCTAGCTTTTTCATTGATTCGTTATCCATATATTTATTCTTTATTTACATGAATATGATGACACCGGCCACTAATATAAGTAAATGGTTTTACTCATTGAATGCACTCACCTCTCTCTCTCTCTCTCCCTGCTCCTTTCAAAAGTTGTTCTCCCTGAAAACAAAGAAGATCGAGAGATCATTTACAAAAGACGAAAAAAGAAATTAGCGATGATGATCAAGAACAACAAGAAGGCAAGTCTCTCATTATTTGTGCTGATGCTTTTCTGGGTTGTGTTTACATCTCAAGAAAGGTCATCAGAAGCTACCAGATTGGGCAATGGAGGTTGCCTTTCTTCATGCTATGTGCAGGAAGTGGCAGAAATTAGAAGTCCCATGAACAACAAAAACCGGAATCTGGAGGGTTATTCGGGAAGTGACCATGAGGATGATGATGGTGGATATTCAGACTACGATTTCTATAGAAAGCATGGCGACGTCCCAAGCCCCGGGATGGGCCATTAGCCAATTGATGAAAATTCAAGAGAGTGAGTATATATATTTGTTCAAGATCAGCTCAGATCAGAATTCCTGTTGCCGATGTTTATCAATACTCCTTTAGTATATGAATGTGTTTATACGTCGCCAGAGGCTTGGTTTCTCTCTGTTGATCATCAACTTTGGAAGACCATATACATCTATACATACCTCTACAATGTACCAATATCCTTCATGTAGATATGGTTTTGATATCCTCTCTTCTATCATGTGTTCTCATCAGTGTGTACACAATATACAGATAATTTTTATTGAGTTTTTGGCTCATGGTGAATAGCAATCTTTTGTAAGGAGGACTGAATAAAGTCGCATGCATGATATATTTCAGCGATACATTAGTAAAGTAAATCTTTGTGCTATTTTCTTTTTTTGTTTCTGGGAAGACAATTTCACTGATGCCATCATCTCTCTGATTGCGTTGCAAGAAACTAATGAATCATTCCCAATCTGGGTTGACACTGAAACGGGCCCATTTCTCTCAAAGATAGGCCCTAAGTATTAAATAGCTCAACAAAAGAATTAGCCATGACTCGTTCAATCGTCTCTGATCCATCGATCGATAAAGAAGTGCACTGTTGCCAGCAGTTGAAGATGACTTCCATGTGAGGGAATCGGTTAACATCATAAGCCAATTCTTGCCTTTTCCTTATAACAGAAGCCCCAGTTTCTCCAGCTACTTTGGCCAATGTTGATCAGTGCAAGCTTGAACCGAATTAGTCGATCGATTATCGATGAGGTTACAACCTTAGGACCCGCTTTCCACTTCTAGCAAGATGATAAGCACAGTCACAGTGAATGAGTACAGTCATAAGGGTAATAGCACATGATCGCACACCATAATTACCATGATCAAAAGTCCAGATTCGATCTGATAAAGCGTTTGTATTCGGAGCAGGCTTCGTTACACAATGGACGATGGAGAGAAAGGCAGTTCCGCCAGCGTTATTCAAAGAGCACGTCCTGTATATGGATGACTGATAACCAGTCTTAGGTTAAGCTCATTGGATAAGAATGGAAGTGCTTTCATGCAAAAGCTTTACGAGCTGAGAAATTGGCCTTTTATATCATTGCTGTCGTGGACCTAATCCCGTCCATTTGAATTTTATAAGCAATTTAATCAATCAATTCACCACTTAGCAAAATCAAATGTCAATCAGAATACCAGACTCTTATTTGCGTTTTTCAGAAATAAATTGAAAGACATTAATATTGTCAATTTTATGAAGATCTACTCCCCCAAGTATGTTCATGATTATGATCGCTAACCTAGCTAAACATATCGGATAGACAATACTTGCCATCGCCATCGAAATTGGTTGCGTTTGTTTGCATCGGCCGGTCGATGCATCGCGAACATGGATTAAATGAGGACTAGATAGGCGGCTTTTGAGTTGTAGGATTTCTCAAAGGGAATGAGCTGGGATAATTACGAGGTTGTGTCAAAACCCTAGTGATCGATCAATACATCCTTAGTCGGGACATATCATCAAATTAGATGGACAAATTACTTCTCGTTATGTCTAATACGTCATGCGATGTCACCCTTCGTTGAAAATTAGAAAGAAGCCTGTAATTACAGTTGATAGGGGCGGCGCGTGCATGCTGGACACATAACCCTCTCCGCCAAACTGGTTCGGCGGCCAACTTTTTGCCATAAGATGACGCGTTCACATAGATCACTAGCTACACGAAGCTTTCTAAATTTAAGAGGGTTAATTAGATAAGGCCTTAATAAAGCACCTTCTCGAATCGTGTAGCGCATCCAAATTCGTTAATTGAGTCGAAGCCTTTCTGAAGCGAGAAGGACGTCTCATTATTTTGGGAGTCCCAACTCCCTAGTGAATAGCCAAGCCACATAATAATCAAACCTAATGAGAAATGAAGAGCAAGTCTATTTATAGATGTTACAGCTCACGTTGCCGATGGCCAATGAGAAGTTTCATTAGTAATTAATTAGTAGGCTAATCGATCAGTACGCTAAAGCAGCATTTAGGCGTCGATTTAGATTAAGATACGATGTTTCGTGCCACTTAAAACATGATTTTGAGAATTTCTGAAAATCCTCCGAATATCCTCTTCTCTCATTCATTGTACCTCCACTCTTCCACTCTTCCATGCTTCACCATTTCGCTAACACCGGCTTATGTGTAGGCTTCTCCCTGGCCGCCACTCACTCCGCCGTCCCGGCTTTCGCCTATAACATCCCGCATCGACGATTTTAAATCTAGCCACGTCCTCCCGGACACCAATTGCCCCCTTTGTTGTGCGTCGATTATGGGCCCGTTCCCTCTCCCCCCCCTCCCTTCTCCGAATTGTGTCTCTTAGCGTCTCGATGGCAATGACAATTGCGCGGTGGCCGCTGTCTTTGGTGGTAGCGAAAACAGCAATGACGGAGGAGCAGATGACATACAAATTGGCAAAGGAACCACCGGCCGTGGTGGCTCCACTGGATAAGACTCTGTTGATCCTCAACAAAAAAGTAAAGGGTTCAAAACCCATGGGAGGCGCTATATGTATTAAATGTGACTCAGGGGTAGTGGGCTGTCTCACAGGGGTTTGGTGGTAGTTCCTCCGAAAAAAAAAAAAAAAAAAGACAAATTGGCAAAAGACATGTGTCACCTACAGCGCGGTTGGAAAAAAAAAAAAAAGAAGACAAATTGGCAAAGGACAGGTGTCACTCCGGGGGAGCAGAGTTCAAGCCGATTCCTCTAGTACCAAAAAAAAAAAAAAAGAAGACAAATTGGCAAAGGAAGTTGACGATACAGTCAATTGGGTCTGGTGGAGGAGGTCGGTTTCAATTAATTCTCTATTTCGGGATAATCGAATTGCACGAAGACTTGGAATTGCAATCGTTTGATGCGAACACGAGCAGGTCGAGAAGAATTAATTGGAGATAGAGAGACATTCGCAAAGAGTGTTAAGAATTTGTTGAGTGGTCTTGAACCTCTCTCATCCTAAAAATCAGTTTAAAAGATGAGACTTTTTCTCATACTTATAAATTGACTACCTGCCTCTTTCACAATTGATGTAGGATAAGCCCCATCAATTTCCCCATTTTCGAGTGATTGTTAGGTCCAAACTTGTAAATAACTTGGACTTTGATACTAGACTTGTTGAGAGTGCGTAACAAAAACCCAATAAGTCCTTCGCATGGGGAGATTGCCAAGAGAGAGCTCAAGTCCCATCCTATTAATATATTCAATTACACAAACTTTTACTCAAAAACTTAAGCCAATAAGTTATAGGCCAACTATGATATATTAATTATTTGACACCACGTTAATTTTTCGATGTATGATTTCTCTAATACAACTCACTCACGGTGCATCCTAATGGAATTGTGGATTTGTCATTGATGTTTGTGGAATGTGTCGTTCCACATCTCTAAAAGATAACATAATTATTATTTTATTTTAACCAAAAACCATCAAAAACCCTAAATTATGCGCACTGTGACATATTTACCATGAACTTTTTTTCGTGATACAAAAAATTCCAAATTCATACCTAAATGACACATTTACCTTCCGCCGGAGTTTTTGTCAATGAGAATTGTAAAAATCTGCCTACATTTTGGAAAGTAAATGTTATTGATATGGCATTCACATGACTTAAGTGAAATAAAAACAACACTTGTTTTGACTGAAAAATACTTTGATGGAACCTTGATGGAGAATAATGGTGCATTTGGTGACCATTTTATTCCCGAGAACAATTTTTGCCTAGAAATGATTTTTTTTTAATATTGTTCTTGGGAATAATTTATGAGTTTTTAAAAGCGTTTGGTAATGGCCAAAATATTTATTCTTAGAATAAAAATGTGTTTAGTATGACTCTTAAATTTTCTTATTTTTCTCTATTTTTTTTCCTTTTCTCTTCTTCTTCCTCCTTCTTTCGGCGATTGGCTTTGTGAGGACCGGCAAGTTCACCGGAAGCTCACCTAGCCACTGCAAGCCTTGGCCTCATAGATTTGGATGAGGTTGAGCCTTGCCAATGGTTAGGTGGCGTGAGGTTGGCTTTGTTGTGGCTTGGTGAGGCCTAGCCTTGCGTCGGCTAGCAAGGCTTGAGCCAATGAGCCTCACCGTGACTAGGCGTTGTTGGGGGCTAGCAACGCTTTGGTGAGATTGCCAACCCTCATCTAGCCGATTGCCAACCATGGCCAAGGCTAGCAATCAACCAAAAGGAAGAAGAAGAAGAAGAAGAAGAAGAAGAAGAAGAAGAAAAAGAAGAGGAGGAGGAGGAGGAGGAGGAGGAAAGAGCAGAAGAGGAAAGAGAAGAGAAAAGAAGAAAAATGAGACTTAATTCTATGAATTGTCTCTGAGAATGAGAATCAACTTTTTTCTACTTCTTGATTATATTCTAAATCTATTTCTAGGAACAAAAAAATGAATTTTTGTTCTAGGGAACAAAAAAATTATCAAATGGAATTTTGTTCTTTTTCTGTTCTTGGAAACAAAAGAATAGAATTAATTATTTTTGGAAATGTTATCAAACAAAGCCTAAATATGTCATATAGGTACATGTTTGGGGATTTTTATATTACAAAAAAAAATTTAAGTAAATATGTCACAATTGACATAATTTAAGATTTTTTATGTCACAAAAAAAGTTTGAGGTAAATGTGTCATTGTGAGAATAGTTTGAGGTTTTTTGTGATCTTTTTCCTTTTATTTATAATTTTTTTATCCAATTCAAGTTTATCCCACCCTACATTGGATTTTTTATTTGGCATTTTATCTAGGTTGGAAGATGTTGCCAAACACCAAATAGGATAATACTCCAAACTACCAAATTAGCCTAAGACTTAGAAGAAAAAGGAAAAAAGATGAAATCAGCTTGAATTGTCGGTTTGGCAAATGTATAAGGAAATGAGACTTACAATTGTTACATATACATACTTACAAATTTAAGGACATTAATATCTCAAAGCTTGACCGCTTAAATTGAGGTCCAAAGATAATTGTCATACTTAGAAGAATTGCTTTTGTTTGGTAACTGGCCAAATAGTGACTATTTTTATTCTTTTGTTCCTTGAAAAAAAAACATAAATCTGTTTGGTAAAGTTAATTTATTTTATTTTATTTTTGGAACAAATTTATTCACCGGAATAGATTTGGAACAAAATTAAGAAGTACAAAAAAAAAAAATTACTTCTTTGTTCCCAAGAACAATTCAAGAATCAATTATTATTATTATTATTATTATTATTATTATTATTATTATTATTATTATTATTATTATTTTAAATTTTCCTTTTTTCTTCTTCTTCCTCTAGCCGATCGTTGGCCTTAGCGATGATTGGCAACTAGCCAGACAAGAGCCGGTGACCTCACCGAAGCCTTGCCTTGCCACGGTGAGGCTCCCCGAGGCCGATGACTAGCTAGAGGAAGAAGAAAAAAAAAAATGTAATAAACTTATTTTAAAATTAAAAGAAATTCAAAGTTACAAAAAAAATTTGTACAATTACCAAATATTTTCAAATGCTTAGAAAATTGTTTAGGGAACAAAACTAAAATAAATTATTTTTGACATAAAATTATTTCCAAGAATAAAATGGTTACTAAACAAGCCCTAAGATATCTCGTTTCAAAGAACCAACATTCAAGCCAAACAAGAGAAATAGTCATTCCATTTCCTTTATTTAGTGTTCTTGTTAGAATATGACCTAAGTCAACCTCATTATCGTGACTACAAGTATATGATTCTTTTAAATAACATTAAAATGAATATATCAGCATATCAAATGAAACCCTAAAAAATCATGATGAAGTCATATAAATCGACATGATATGGTAATACCCTTAATAAACATCGCATGAAATCTTACGTACTTATGATCGATTTGATCTGAGTGGTTGATTTCGGGGGCAAGATTGTGATCGCACTTTCACTCCTTAAGTGCTGCTGCCGTCCTAATTGAAAAACTAAAAAAAATGCCTCAAATTTGTCAAGATCTCTTCTATGTATCTACCCATTTCTCTTTATTTTAACTTGAGAAGAACGATTTCTCTTAGGTCCATTGATTTCGTTTCATGTTTCATTCTCTCCAAATTCTCTAGTACTAGGTTTCTATATAATACGCAAAAGAAAAGTTCTCTTTGAAAACTTTCTTACCTCTTACCAAAATAAAAGTTCTCTTTGAAAACCCTCCTCAAAGGAATCGCCATCTCGAGCTTCCCCGACCTCCTCTCTCAAGATATTTTAATCTCTCTCCCTCTTTTTCTCTGTAAACTCAGGAAGCGGGACAGACATCCGCCATTGTCGGTGGATGCTAACGCTTTCTGACAGTGTACGGGGTCGATTAATTTAACCTCGAAAGTGTCGGGCCGACATCACCGCCACCCCATCGTCTCGAGCACCCACGTACCACTCTC
This sequence comes from Eucalyptus victrix, assembly GCA_016097545.1. Classification (NCBI taxonomy): domain Eukaryota; kingdom Viridiplantae; phylum Streptophyta; class Magnoliopsida; order Myrtales; family Myrtaceae; genus Eucalyptus; species Eucalyptus victrix. The sequence continues at coordinate 25,230,404 of CM027844.1, forward strand.
CAAAACTACTATAGTCTTACTCTATACAGTCCCTTGTCTCCTTTTTGTCTTTTCATGCTTTGCTTTTCGTTTGTTTCCCCCACCTTCGATGAACCAGATTAGCGACCCAAGAAACATGTGTCATCACGTCGGTACTCGATCTTGGATGCTTCTCTAAGCATTGTCCCGAGGGGTTCACCCCAGTAAACACACTCACCCGGGCGAGATACACCCGCTATTGCAGTTTGAACTCGTGGTTTGGTATTTAAGAACATCTGACCCGTACCGATAAATAACCACCATCGACGACATTGTGCCCCTCTATGTTGATATCTCAGTGAAATGCCCATCACTACAGAAATGATTTCTGGAAAAGTTTGGATGGGAAGGGACCATTGCTTTACCCGCATTGAAGATATCCCCTCTTAGCCTTAAGCTCAAGTCAATATGATGGACCATGATGCAACGGGAAAAAAGGTGTTTGGCTCAATCTCGGAAAAAAGGACAGAAGTGGGCCACGAGGGTTGTTCATCAGGCACTACGGTTTTAGAAAAATGGGAAAAAAAGGATGATAAAGCAATAGTGGCTGGAGAAAAAGGCTGGTGTGCCTGAGTGCCTTTTGGAAAGGGGAATATAATGTTAAAAGAAATCAGGATGTTCAGGCCTCATTCCCATATGAAACTGCTGTGTGAGGTTCACATGTTTCTGCCCACAAGATTCAACAGTCTTTTTTTTTTTTTTTTTTTTTTGCTTGCATATCCGCTGTGTCTTTCATCCTATCCGTTCTTTGCTTAAGGTAGTGCAGACTTCTTGCAAAATATAATTTTGGGAGTCCACTTTTCTCTAGTGTGCTTTCCAATGTGGAAGATCGGATACTGCCTTCAAAATTAGCTTTTAATGAGCATGCGATACCCGTCTAGATAGACCACTAGGTACATTAAAGTGTTCTTAATAGTTTTGATATGGCATTACCTTGAACCGATGAACATATATATTGTTTTCTTTCCTTTTGTCATTCTTGGTAAGAAAGTTTTGTTTCTTTGGCGTCTTGCAACCAACGTGAATAACACCTACATGAATAATGCTGAGTAGGTGATGAGTGTCAAAGATACCACGACAGTCGGGTTAGATTTTTTTCTCTTTTCTTCTTCCTCTCCCTCGAATGAGTTAAAGCTCGAGGTCGGGCAAACAAAAGAAGGATCCAGGGAGGGGTTGGTGGGATTTTAGGTGACGGTGGCTTTCTTTGCATGAGAAGATTGGACATTTGATTTTGAACATGTCAGAGAAAACGTAAGCCTAACCGTCGCTATCATTTTTATAGAGCGAGAGAAGGAAAGAAGTGGGTGGGATGTCCCTCAAAACCAGCTTGATTTTCGTGGGCGCTGCACTAGTTGGGCAGTTATTTTCTTGTTTCTAATGTAACTGTTCGTGATCACATGTTTGTGCCCTTTCGATTTCCTCCCCGTCACTTGAAACATTCTTGAATATTGAAGAAGCGAAGAGAAATGTAAGACACTGACAAAATCGAATCTTTTGTACGGTAGTTCCATCTCCTCGTCTGTTGTGGCCTTTGGGCTATTTTCTTGATGGCTTGTCGTCATTTCGTGTTGGAATTCTCGCCGGTGAGACGGCAGCCGAACGGTGAAGAAACAGGTTGTGCTCTTATGCAAGAAAAGGGTAACGGGAAGAAAAGAAAACAGAAATGAAAAGCCATGTACTGAATATTTGTCATTATGAAGTCCTTCGCAGTTGTTGAAGGAGGGCCCTCTTACATTTATGGAGACTTCAGTCGAATGATTTTATATCGCGGTTTCTCAAGCGTTCCAGCCAAAATCGTGGGGTTGCTCTGCTTCTGGGTTCTGAAGTTAAAACCATGGCCTGCTTTCTGAAATGATTTATGTGGATGTGACTCTTGAGAGAGTGAATGTGCCCTGCTTTTACTTTGCCTTCATCCGTTTCTTTCTTTCTTCTGTGGTGAACGTGAGCCAAAAATGTCCTCACGACTTTTTGTCTAATGCTTCAGTTATCTCTTGAGTTGCAAAGTTCCAATCTTGCTTGCTGAGAAATTCTGCTCATTTTAATGCGGATTTGACAGCTTCGTTTCTTCACCAGCAGAAACTCATAAGGAAGGTGGGGACATCTGAGAGTGATGGATCTTGATCGTGGCAAGTGCTGGGGCTCTTCAAAGGTTGGTGCATTTCTCTCATCTCCAATTTACATGAATATTTGCTTCAAATTCTTGTGCGATTTCAAGCTTGTTTCAGCTTGTGGAATTGTACAGATGACTATTCTTCTAGAGAGATGCTGATTTGTTTTCGGGTTGCCTGCTATTGGCTTTTCAGAAAGAGTCTTGGAAGACAATTTGGATTCTAGCTTATCAAAGCCTCGGTGTGGTGTATGGAGACTTGAGCATATCTCCTCTCTATGTCTATAAAAGCGCATTTGCTGAAGATATTCAACATTCAGATACCAATGAAGAGATATACGGTGTTCTCTCTTTTGTTTTCTGGACCCTCACTTTGCTTCCCCTTTTCAAGTATGTCTTTATTGTTCTTCGGGCAGACGATAATGGGGAAGGTAAGTGCGAAACAGCAAGTGATGCTTGTTCATATTCACCTTTTTCTCGCTAAATTATAAACTTTTGGCTCATGATGTTGAAGGTGGAACATTTGCCCTCTATTCATTGATATGCCGGCATGTGAGAGTGAGCCTTCTGCCGAACCGGCAGGCTGCCGATGAAGCGGTCTCTACCTATAAATTGGAGCACCATCCCGAGACCAGAAACAGCTTGAAGATGAAATCGTTGCTCGAGAAGCACAAGGCCTTACACACTGCTTTGTTGGTACTGGTCCTTTTGGGAACTTGCATGGTAATTGGAGATGGAGTGCTCACTCCTGCAATTTCTGGTATGTTTTTTCATTCCCCAGTTGAAAATTGTTGAATATATGGAAGATGGCAGCTTCAATCTCTCTGGTCTCTGACTAATTGCTTTATTGTGGCTTAATGTAGTTTTCTCCGCTGTTTCTGGCCTTGAGTTTTCCATGTCTAAGGCACATCACGAATGTAAGTTTTCGTCCAAAGTCTTAAACAGTAGTATGATTGTGTATCTCAACCTGTGCCTCTCCGATGCACCATTTCGATTTAACTGGAATTTCTGGCGTAATATATGCAGACCAAAATATTTCGAGCTTTATTTTGTTCTGCTTCATTTTGAACGGCTACAATGTGGAAGGAGACGAGCTGAGCAGCTCGTTAAACTGCTCCCTCAGAAATGATGGGCAAGCCCTAAGGGAGGGCTTGCAGCTGATCCGGGCAGGGTCGCTGTGCCTATGCCGGGCCTCCCCGACCTTAAACTAAGGGAGGTATTGGGGTATTACCCACCCAAGAAAAATATATGAGGTAACCAAATGGGTGAAAGGCCTTGGACCTGGGCAAGTCCTTAAAAGGCTTAAGGAGGAAACAGGCGAGATAACCACTTTGGGGTGGGAGTCCCTGCGTTATCCTCCGTATTCCCTCTCTGTCGGGAAGACAAAGATAGATAGGGGATTAGGGGCCTCTCGGTGGGGAAGGTAGACTCCACGTCGGAGCTTGCTCTGGCTACCGCCGGGTAGGGTGGTACAGTAGCCATCGCACCTGGGGTGAGAGAGGGTGGGTGAAATGCCCACTGCCTCATTTTGAATGGCTACAATGTGGAAGTAGTGGGAATTTGGCATTCTCATATGGCTACTTTGAAGTAACCATAAAGAAAAAATTACAATTTTACTCGCACCTATAATGAAATTCTCCTTTTTGCAGATGCAGTGATCCCAATCACTTGCGTCATACTTCTGTGCCTATTTGCGCTGCAACATTATGGGACGCATCGAATTGGATTCTTCTTTGCGCCAATTGTTTTGATTTGGCTACTTTGCATCAGTGCTCTCGGCTTGTATAACATTTTCAAGTGGAACCCAGGAGTCTACAAGGCACTTTCACCTTATTACATGTTCAGTTTCTTGAGGAAGACAAGAATGGGTGGATGGATGTCTTTGGGAGGCATCTTACTGTGCATAACAGGTAAGATCTAGAGGCTTGTTGCGAGGATACTTCTCAAGTTTTTCAGTAGTAGTCGTGTGGCAGGGGTTTTCAATCAAGATGCGGTGTGTTTCTCTTAGTCCTTATTTTTCTGATTATATCTTATTACCAGTCATGAACAAAGACAAAGATCCATCATTGTCAAAGACTCGGTCATCTAGTGAGTGTTTAGGGAAATTCCATAGGTTTAGTAGAAACAGATTCTAATTAGTCATTTATCCTTTCTGCAGGTTCGGAGGCAATGTTTGCTGATCTTGGACACTTCTCCTACACAGCAATTCAGGTCTTACATCGTCTTAGATTTTTTGGCGAACTAGGGTGCTAGAGTTATTAACCTTTTCATTGAAAAGCACCAACTTTTGGTTAATGGTAGCATTTTGTATGTCGTTTGCAGATTGCTTTCACATTTCTAGTTTATCCAGCTCTCATATTGGCCTACATGGGCCAAGCTGCTTTCCTGTCGAAGCATCACCATAACAGCAACCAAATTAGCTTCTATATTGCGGTTCCTGGTAAAGTTTCCTTGATCTTGGACAAATCTAGATCGGCAACTCGGTCCCCATGTGGGACTGATGAATGTCTATTTGCAATAGCTATAGCTGACTGAAATATTTGAGTGCAGGAAGTGTCAGATGGCCAGTACTTATAGTTGCTATTCTTGCTTCTGTTGTTGGAAGCCAAGCCATCATCAGTGGAACATTCTCCATCATAAACCAGAGTCAATCACTCAGTTGCTTCCCAAGAGTTAAGGTGGTTCATACATCAGATAAGATTCACGGGCAGATCTACATTCCAGAGATCAATTGGATTCTTATGATTCTCTGCATTGCCGTGACCATCGGCTTTAGAGACATAAAACACATGGGAAATGCCTCAGGTAAACTATGCCTTCAATATGTCTGTAAGACTAAGATCCATATAGTACAACTCATCTTTTACTTCCAGTTGTCTCACTGTCTGAATTGATGCTTATCTGATTGATTTTGTAATATCAAACTTGTTTCAACCTTTTGCAGGCCTGGCAGTTATGGCGGTGATGTTAGTGACCACATGCCTCACTTCTTTGGTCATCATCCTTTGCTGGCACAAACCTCCCATCGTTGCTTTGTCCTTCTTACTGTTTTTCGGCTCGATCGAATTGCTCTACTTCTCAGCATCACTCACCAAATTCACCGAAGGTGCTTGGCTTCCGATTCTTCTAGCCCTTTTCCTGATGACCATCATGTTAGTCTGGCATTATGCCACTGTCAAGAAGTATGAATATGACCTCCAAAACAAAGTCTCTTTGGAATGGCTCTTAGCGTTGGGTCCGAGTTTGGGAATTGCTCGAGTCCCGGGCATCGGAGTTGTCTTCACTGATCTCACTTCCGGAATCCCAGCTAACTTCTCCCGATTTGTCACCAATCTCCCTGCATTCCACCGCATCCTTGTATTTGTCTGCATAAAATCGGTCCCTGTCCCGCATGTGCCCCCAGCCGAACGCTATCTAGTTGGCCGTGTGGGCCCTGTAGCTCATGGGTCTTACAGGTGCATCGTTCGGTATGGATATCGCGATGTCCACCAGGACGTGGATTCCTTTGAGTCCGAGCTCGTTGACCGGCTGGCGGAATTCATCCGCTATGATTGGAATCACGCCGGCGAGCGTACTAACTCGTTGGGGGAGGATGATGGGCTTCACTCAAATGCTTCATCGAACGAGTGCAGATTGACAGTGATCGGAATGGCAGCAGCTCTCTCCAGGGCGCCAATTTATGAGTTTGATGGGACCCTGGAACCAGCAAGCGTGTCTGTTGGGTTTCCGAGCACAGGGAGCGGTGGAGTAGCTGATGAAGTCCAAATGGAGCCCATCAATGTCAGGCAAAGAAGAGTGAGGTTTGCAGTCGACAATGACAACACGTCGGAAAACATTGCCCGACCAGAGATGGAACACGATTCACCCATGCAGGGAGAGCTACGGGACTTGGCAGAGGCTCAAGAGGCCGGGACGGCATTCATACTCGGGCACTCCCACGTCCGGGCGAAGCCAGGATCGTCGATCCTGAAGAAGCTGGCCATCAACATCGGGTACAACTTCCTCAGGAGCAACTGTAGAGGCACCGACGTGGTGCTAAAAGTGCCTCCGGCGTCCCTTCTGGAGGTTGGCATGGTTTATGTAGTGTAAAACCACTCCGAGCTGGTATGGTGTAGTTTTTAGTCTCTTTATTTTAATACAGAGGAAGAGGGGACGAGCGTATTGATCATCTCTGCAAAAGGTTCAGATGGAATGTTCAGAGAGAAAAATTTGTGCAGTAATTGTAAGTAGGAATTGGGAAGCCTCTCTCTCCCTCTCTGATGTAGGATCTTATAGATTTGATGAGGTTGGAACGTCTGGAGACTCGCATGACATATTTCATATGGTTTTTAGGGTCAGAACAATTTGGACATGACCTGCTCTTGGCATGCGCTTCATGGCGTTATCTATTTGACATTAGTGCATGACATTGAATTCCATAATCTGGTCATCCAAGGTTACCAAAATTTAAATAAATTTAAATAGAAATCCCTGAAAATGTGACTCATCTTCTTCTCAAGCAATTATGGGCCACCCATTTCTGGTCCAAAAGATATTTCCGACAAGCTGGACTTGCGGCTCCCAAAAAACGGCAAAATTCTCTGCTTTCTAACTCTCAAGTTAGTTTTGGTTTTTCCAAAGCGTGACAGAGATCCACGTAGTTCGTCAGGAGCCATGGAAATCCCCTGTTCTCCTGTCCAGTGATTCCCCACTCGAACTTGAAACAACACGCACCCGAACTCATGGCGAGCAACATATAAAAGACCGGAGCAGAGCAATGTGGAGAGAGGCGTAGCTATTCAGGGTAGCCAGAGAAAAAAAGGGGGAAAAAAGCATGGGACTGAGAGCTCTTCCATTGCCGTCTTCGCACAACACCGTGAGCTATCTTCCGCATGTCGCAGGAGGTGTGAGGGTCAGTAAGTTTGTCAAGTATAAGTTTAGGGTGTCGGCTCAATCGGAGAAGGGGAAGAAGGAAGAGGGCAAGGAGAAGAAGCAGAGCAAGCAGTCTCTGTTCGGGAGCGTGACCGAGGCTCTCGACTTCTCCCAAGTGAGGTCACCGGAAGATGCCGACCTCCTTGAAGACGCCAGAGAGGCCACTCGGTCCGGTGAGAGGATGTCCAGAGAGCAGGTCCAATTCGACTCTCCAACTTCCGATCTTTCATTCTCTGTTTTCAGCGTATGCAAACGCGTGCATCGATAATGTGTAAAGATTCAATCTTTAGTAGTTCAGCAAATTCCGCAGCGCTCTCGCCGACATTCTGCCTTGAGAAGTTTATCCTGTCATTGCTAACGGGCGATTCGATGCATTTGTGCAGTATGGGGCTCTCAGAAGGAAGATCGGAGGGACATACAAGGACTTCTTTAAATCGTACATAGAAGGTGAACATTCAATCCTTGTCTCTTCAAAACTGTATCGGTTTCCGCGTGTTTTTTCGGCCGCTGGAACATCGTTCCCTGAATCTCAAACCTGTTTTGTTTTGCATTTGTGGGGATTAGTGGATGGGCAATATGTGGAGGAAGGATGGGTGGACAAGACCTGCAAGATATGCAAGAAGGACACCAAGGGGGAGCCAAGGCAGGTGGACAAGCTCGGGAGATACGTGCATGTCGCTTGCGAGGAGAACTCCAAGTCGTCAGGCAACTTCTTCACCAGGCTCTTCTCCAGATGACAGGACAGAATTTAGGAGCTGCTGCTTATCTCCTTCTCTCTAGTTATATGTCATACATAGCTCGGTAGACCAATTGGTGCACAAGTCTATATAAATGTTATGTTCTGTCCTGGTATTTTACCCACGATGTTTTGCTCCTATCAAGTTATTCAGTTGCTGTTAGAGATAGGCTATCTCTTTTGAATGGATACAGGATGTTTTACTCTTCCAACTCTGGATGAAATGTCACTTCCTTTAGTACCTCGAATCGTGCTGTTTCTATAAGGATGACTAAACCGTGAGTTCTGATCCGTTGTTTCACAATAAAACTTGGATCACGTCTTGCCCAGGAAGAGCAACTATTATTACATCGATAGACATGATCATGGCTCTGACGCTTAGATGGGCAGTCCCTCGTTTGCTTCTGCTTGCGGAAAAGAAGGAAGAAGAAGCAATTCACCGCCGTCGGGACCTGACTGTCGTGAATAGTAGAAATTGATTTGGGTGGTCTTGGACAAGTAATTTCGCCGAGTGTGAAAAGACTAGGCTTGTCATGGGCCGATCGATTGGGATTGTGACTGCGTGGCGGCTCAGATACTTTTGGATCACCTAAGCCAAGCCTTGCCTATTGATTGCATACTCGCTCGCTTTACCTGAATCATAAAGAGAGAAAACTTCTGAAAGAGAAGTTTTGGAGAGAGGAGTTCTGGAAAGAGAAGAGCTTCGTATTGCTAAAATAGTTGGATGGTTACAAATGAGGAGGAGGGCCCCCTTCTTATACTCGAAGCTCTCTAATTACATCAATTCATCTAGAATTCATCTGGTGGACGAGATGCATTGCCTTATCTACCGACACTAATAACAACTACCAACTATCGACATAAATAGTTGGAGACTTTTAGAATTTGGCATAATGACGGTATCGCCTGCCCTTGGAAACTTTCGGAAGGAGTCTTGTTGGGAAGCCAAGCGAGCACAAGAGGTCCTCCGTAGCAAGGCACGGCCTCTTGGCTGTGACACTTGCCTATCCGCAAGCTCGAGGTATAATCGTTCGAACCGACCATTGGCCCGACTAAACAAAAGCCTAAAGTTTGCACAATGCATAGCTTCAAATCCGCACATGCCCCTTCGTCGATCAGGTCTTAACACACGCCACCGTCCGTAGGGATCAACACCGTATCAAAGATCCCGAAAATGGGCCGAGAATGGAGGCCCAGGTTAATGGGATCGGGCCCATGTACGCCGGGCCCTGCGATGGGCCTCGCGGGGGGGGCCGAAAATGGCGGGAACTGAAGCTCCCCCACGATTTGGCGGGAGAAATCGCGCCTTTATTTCCGCCGCGCCGCCTCGGAAATTGGCGTCGCTCGTCCGCTCACTCGCACGCACTCACTCACTCAGAGTCATCCACAGAGAGAGAGAGATGGTGGGGCTGCCGTACGATTGCCTGGCGAACCCGCTGGGGGCCGTCCGGTTCACCTTCGAGAAGGCGGTGGCGGCCGGCGCCGATCCGGCGGCGCTTAACGGCAAGGACTGGGGCGCCGGCGATCTCTTCCGCGACGTGCTCTTCGACCAGGGCGCTCTCTCGCAGGTAAGGACGCAGGCGCCGTCATTTCCCAATCGCCCTCATATCGCGCCTTCCAGGTCTTTGTGTCTAGCTCCGATTTGCCTCGCGGCGTTCGGAATCGCATGCGATTCCCCTGCTTGACCTCGTTTTGGGCTTGATCTGACTTGAGGAGCTTCTCGAAAGCGTCAAAGAAGTTGCTTGCCCTTCCCCTGTGATTGTGAAAATTTCTAGGTTCTGGCTCATAACTCTTAGCTTCTTGACATATGCTGAATTGGTCGATCAGCAATCAGTCGAAAGCTTAATGTTTTACATACTCGATAACCATGGCCTGTTGAATGTAGTACGGATGTTAATACAGTGGAAGACGTTCTGGAGCACCCAATTGCATGAGGAAGGACTCAAAAATCTTATTTTAGCTGATGATGAACTTATGTTGTTTTGGGGTTAATTGTTTTGATCCGATTGGTTTGTTCCGCTGTAGGTTCCGGTCCTTAATGCTAAAAATATCGGACATGTTCAGCCGAACACGCTTGTGCGCTTTCGTGGTATGATACAGGACATGTTGGGAAATGAATTCTATGCTGGTGTTTACAAGGTATATATATATGCTGGCCCTTGTGAGGATGTGATTGCTGCGTATTGCTGCGTACTTTGCATACGTGATACGATGCGACTAACGTAATGCGTTGCACTCTGCCCCAGGATGGCTCATTATGGAGAACAAATAAATATAGGGATGTTTCTCAGTTCCCTATGGGTTCTTCACCTGACATGCATATCTGGGAACGCCACTTACTCTACTGCATCCAGGTGGGTCTCATTAGAAACATCCCAAAACTCGTCTCTTCTTCCTTGCCTTTCCCGGAGCTGTTGTTTCCCTGTGGTTTTGGCTGCTTTCGACCAATTATTTCATTTATATCTTCTGAAGAACATCTTATCGTTAGAGAATGACAATGAGCAAGCTAGTTCATCCAACATTTGGTTCTTTTGCTTTGAGAAAGAGTTAAGAGTCAAGTTTTTTTTGTTGTTAAACTGATTTTTCTCCTCTTTCTTTGTGCCTTAAGGTTCCAGGATTGAATCCCTGGGCTGACACTTTCTCAGGAACTGCTGTTGCAAGACCTGTTGAACAGACATCCCCACACGGGGAAAAGCGCAGGAGAGCAGATAAAGAAGATATTGATCAAATGGATGTAGAGGTAGAATTAGCCGCTTCCTTGCTTTTCTTTTTCTCATCTTGTAGTTTTTATTTTCATACGACTGATGTGTTCTGCATTAACAGACCTCAGAAGATGGCATTCAAAGATCTTCTGGTGTCAAAAAATTGGTAAGCATTCATTATTTGTTTGATTCATGATCTGTTGTATTTTAATTTATTAGTCTGCAAGGAAGTGTGGCTTCATTTCTGTTAAATAAAATAATCAACAGCAACATTACTTAGTTTACTAGTTTCATGACTTAAGTTTGAGTGTTATCTGGTTTATGATGAGAAGAATAAAATATTTCTTGTCTATGCAAAAATGGGTCAGTTGTAGGGTTCATATGGTTTGTTGGTACATGTTTCTCCCCAACTCTGTGAACTTCAGCAGCAAATTAATCTGTAGAGAAGAGTAGTTTAATGGTTGAATATTTTCTGAATTAATAGAGGGAGGATGGACACCATTCTCAGAACTTACAGTTGCTGGAATCTGAGGCCGGGAGTACTGGTTTTGGCAGTTGTGCCATGCCCAGAGATGAGGGAGATTCACTTTCTTGTCTTATTAAGGTGAGTAAATATTACATTTATGGTTCTAAGCTGGTCATTAACCTTACCAATGCAAATCCTTGACTTGGTGAAGGCTTCTATTTTCTTCTCAATCTGATTAAATCCTATAAAATATTGATTATACAGGTATATGATTCTTCAGACTCCGAATTGAAGCTAAACGACGTGTTTGAGTTCGTCGGAGTGCTAACTTTTGATTCTGAATACCAAGTGGATAATGATGAGTTCTTGGATGGCTTTTCTGAAGATATGTTGGCTTGTTTGCCCCTAAATAAGGTATTGAATACCAATTCACCATTCATCCTCACTCAATGCATTGAAATCTTACCTCTTCTACATGTCTGCATCCTTGCATAGCATCCAGCAGTTCATTTAGTGGAAATGTTATGATTGAATAAACCTAGGTCTATTGAAACAATGCCATCAGCTGAATTTTGAGCCAAATCAGATGCTTCAACTGTATGACGCCAGCATATCCTGTGTTGTCCTATTGAACTTTGTCAAATGTGCTAGTAAATTGAACCAAACAATTTCGTTGTACTTATCATTTAGAATGAGTAAAAATAAAAGGAAGTACTGTGACATGCCTTGTCTTGGTTCAGGTGCCACGTCTCCATTGTCTCATTCACAGAAAGCTTGCAGCTCATGACTTTCTTCAGAGCACTCCTTTGGAGGTAATCTTGAATATCTTAATCTCTATGTCCAAGCTTTTTCATTTTGCTTTTGCTCAACTGTTGATTTATGCTGAATGCTGCAGCTGAAGCCCCATTTGGTCAAAGAGGTGAGGCAAACTCTCCTGTCACATCTTACAGCCGTTCTTGGCAATGATGGTTTAGCAGCTCAGTTGGTATTGTTGCATCTTCTATCCAGGGTGTGTATTCGTTCCTTTGCCAACTTTGTGAATTTGTCTTCCGTTTTGAAGTATTTCTCTCTTTGTTGTAGTCTGATGCTCGATCTTTAGCTTCTTTTTTCCTTTCTTAAGTTCGATATGGAAAAAGGTAATAACTACATTCTCCAAAAGCAGGTACATGCTCGGATTGACAATTTTGCAGTTGGAAAGCTCTCTATCAATCTCACTTGCTTTAACAAAGAAAGTGTATCAATCTTCGGCAATCAACTTACCCTGGCAATCAAGGATCTCCTACCTTTCTCAGATATTGTTCCCCTGACGGTCAATTACCTTAATGCTGCTTCACTTGCACCCAAAAAGGATTATGAAAGAAATAGGTATAAGATGGCTACTGTGTAGCTCATGAGTTTTCATGGTTAATGACCATTGATCTTGGGAATCAGTTTTTACTGTTGACATGGTTAATACTGCAGATTAGTGTCTGGGTTGATGCAACTACCTGAGGGCACACATTTGACAATTGATGAGACCCAGTTGGAAGTAGGAACTCTCAATTCTGTGGGTGTTGAAAATGCTAGGTTGTTAAAATATTTAACCGAGTATCAAAAGGTGATTTTTGTCTTCAACTATCTTCATGCTCTTGTAGTTTTGTCTTGCACACATCATTTTTCAGAGCAACAGGATATGCATTTGGCATTGAGATAGTACTCTACAGCAGAATACATGATCTTTTCATACTTGTTTGTCAAGAGTGCATAGTGCCATTGCGTGTAAAGGCTTACCGATGGTCTGAATGAGTTGGGTTTTAGGTGGAGTATGATTTTAAGTACTACAAGATGGAGATGGCAGCTGATTTTCAACTACTCGTCCTTTCTGAGGGTAAATCAACTATTTTGCCAGCTGATTTGGTTATTCCTTTTCGGCCTTCCTCGGTGGCTTCTGGCGAAGTAGTGGCTGCGGAAACACTAGAAGCTTGGCGATGGTACTTGGCTACTGTCAGATCACTGTCACATTCAATTGACTCAGACATGCAGAAGGTATGATTTTGATTGACTCGATCATTGGCAATCTTTTTCCCATTGGCATATAGGTGGGGATGTAATTCATTAGATCGATTTGATTTTTCACGCAGCACCAGCACCATAGATAAAGCCGGCATCTTGACTTGATTATTTGTTTGCTTTTGGAGAACCATATAGCAATGGAAATTATCATGGCTAGGTTATACATTGTGATTGGTCTGATGGTTTTAGAACTGATATCTGCTGCATATTTCCTGGATGAGCTCTATGTGCAGTTTCCTTGGGTTCTAAAGTTACTAGTGGTTTTTAACAACAGTGAGGTCGATTCGAGGCCCTGCTCTTCTGAGCATCTTTCTTGCCAGTAAAACATGTCTAATGGGCAGAAATTCTCATGCAAGATTCTTCACACAACACATTAAGATTATTTTATCTTTCTTTGGAGGGATTCACTTGAATTTTTTGTCATGAGATAATGAGTGTTTATATGCACAGGTGGTGGAGAATGATTTGGTTGCAGCAAGGCAAGCCAATCGAAACCTAAGCAGCCAGGACCTTAGCAGGTGAAAGTTGGATGAACTGCTATTTTTATTTCAGGTGACCATTACATTTCAAGTGCTACATCTGATTGACATGCCATCCTTTTCCGGCCCTGCAGATTGTTGACAATGGGCCGTCTGATGTCGTTGAGTTTTGGTGAAACCTCCCTGTCATTGGAACATTGGCAAATGGTCAAGGAACTCGAGAGGCTGCGGTGGGAGAGGTTCGCATGAAGTGTGCAAACCACGGCTTTTGCAAAAATTGCTGACAAAGTATATATCAAGTGCAGCTTTCCAAGCTGCAAGCTTTCTGCTGAATTGGCATCAGCTGTACATAACTCTTTGCCGTCGAAATCATTGAGCTGGTTTTTTGCGGATTTATTATAACCGAGACAACTTGTTGGGTCTATACATCTTCTGAGTGCAATGTTGGGGCTGAATGCATCGATGCTATGCTTTGCCAATTTCCTCTACGCTATCGGCACATGTATTGCAAAAAATGCAGTAGTGAAAAACTCTTTGCCTTTGAACTCGAGTAGGTATGCCACGATCCTGCTTAGGAACGACCAGGAATGGGTTAGGGATAATACTGGACTGGTTTTTATTTTTTGGCTCACCCAATTTCCAAAACTCTGGATTTTTAACGAATTCCAGATCATAGCTCCGAAATTTCGTGAAGGAACTTGATTTGCTAAGCCAGTTCCATTTCCTTAAGTGATCATGTATGTTAGTTTATAGATGTGACTGTTAGTTGTTGGGTCAATTGCATTAGGAAAATGTGAATTGTGGTTTAATAGGTTGATTTGTATCCAAAACATCGGAACCATAGAGAGCTGTACTATACCAAAAAAAAAATGATTTATGGGTCTAAATGGCGATATAGAAAAAAAAAAAAAAAGATAGAGAAGTAATTGGAATCACGGTAAGTATCTAATTGATGGATGAGACTAGTTTATGGATATAGCTTCGATAATCAAAATCAACATTTTAAGCCACACGTTTATAATGATCAATCAAATCTGTTAATAAACAAAATATTACTATCCCCTATTTTTTCCTAAGTGCTATTGATCTTTTAGGAATAACAATTATTTATTTCTATCTTTTGTTGTTGTCTGAACTCTGAAGTATTGACAATTGTCAAATACGTCAAAATTATTAAGAAATTAAGGAACGTGTTTGTTTCCTTAAAATAATGATTTTAAAATTTATTTTCTTTAAAATTATCGTTTACGTCACATATAAAATTATACAAACCAAAAGTATTTTTCATTGATCATAAAAATATTTAGATACGAATTGTTATCAGTAATGATATCATTTTAATTGACTAACTATAATAAATGATACGGGTGAGCATTTTTTTTAAAAAGTATTTTTAAATTATCCATTTTCTTTTCTTCGGTCGAGAAATTATTCGTTTTTTAACGTGAACAAAAACGAAACGAAACTTCGAACCTAACCAAAAACGAGCTGAAGGAATTTACCAAATAATAATAATAATAATAATAATAATAATGAGCTGAAGGAGAGAAGAAAGAGGGAGGGAGATCGAGCTGGTCAATCTTCAGTTCAGTCGGCAATGGCGACGGCAACGGCTTGAAGCTGCCCGATTCTCCTTCACAGAGAGAGAGAGAGAGAGAGAGAGAGAGAGAGAGAGGAAGGAGACGGCGGCGATCTCAGAGCAGAAATGAGCAACCGGCCCCGATCGCACGCGATCGTGTCGCACTTCGTCTCGGTGCACCCCCACGAGACCTCCCCCCTCCTCCACGCTTCCTCCTGCTTCTTCTTCGTAAGTCCCTCCCATTCCCTCACCGCCGGCGGCCACGGCGACGGCGGCGACCGATTTCCCGTCGTGTCTCGTGCCTTCGCTCGACGCGTTATCATCGCCTGCGAGTGCGCGCGCTGACTATTGATGTCGCTGCAGATCCTGAGCGCCTACTTCATGGTGCTCCCGCTGCGCGACGACGGCGCGATCTCTCTTGGACTGTCGAACCTCCCCGGCCTCTTCGTCGGATCGTTGCTGCTCACTCTGGTCGCCGCCCCCGTCTCGACGCTCATCTTCTCTTCGCCCAACCTCTCTAAAGGCAAGGTGTTGTATATCCTTCTTCCGTACCAGCCTTCCGCGTTCCTTCATTCTCTTGGCTTGGCATCGGTAATTTGCGCCGGTTCGCGCTGTTTGATGGTGCAATGAACGACGTGAGAGAGTCGTTACGGGAGATCATGCGTGTGCGTGTCGTGATTCTTTTGTAGCTTCGTGGAGATAGGGATTCGAATCATGGAAATGGGAGAGTCGTGTTTGGACTCGATTCTGGCGATCAGCTTGGACTCTTTTTCTTTTCTCGTTTCGTTTAATCGCATGTCTATTCCTTCTAGTTAGGATTGGCATTCTTCTTTAGGTAGTTATTTTAAATGTGTTACGAGTTTTTTCGCTCTTAGGTATATGGTCTTGTAATCAGGTTCTTTTTTGAAATTTCAGGCTCTGGTTTTGATTCACAGGTTCTTCAGCATAACACTTGTCATATTCTTCACTCTATGGCAATTTTCCTCGCCCGGGTTTTCACTATCCGTATGGAAGGTATGAGAGAGAATTCTGAGTAGTAGTATTTTCCATCGGGAGAAGATTCTGATGCGATCTTCTGTTTGTTAAATCTGATTTGAGGCTAGCCTTTTGTTTTTGTTCTCTAGGGGCCTGTTGCTTTGTCTTACACAACAGATGAGGAGGCAGGCGTTGACATCAATCATGCCACTCCTTCATCTGACGCAGGTGGGAAGGAATATGGATGGTTTTACGTGTCAGTTCGAGTGGGATTGTTCCTTTGGGTATGATATATATCCAATTTATGTACCTACATTCGGAAACAAACCAGCTATTGCTCATTTTGGACATTTTGGTCATTGACAGTCAAGTGGAATTCTAATCGACGGATTTTGCCTTTGCAGGTTGCTTTGCTTAATCTCATCACTATTTCATCAACTTGGGCTAGAGTGATTGATGTGATGGACAGTGAGGTTTGTGTGTTGCCATGTGTTATGTCATTAAGTAACTAGTATAAACTCTATCATTCTCACTTGATTCTGTATCCAGTCAGGTTCAAGACTCTTCGGTTTCATTGGTGCGGGTGCTACGCTAGGCCAGCTATTTGGTTCTGTGTTTGCCACGCTAATGGCCTGGTTGGGTCCGCGTATGTATCTCCCTACTTCACACTCTAAAGTTTTGTCCTATTTCTCTTTCTCCCTTCAGTTGTGAATATCGGACTCTTTCGACTTCAGTGTTGCTTCTCTTTGCTGCCCTTTTTCTGGAACTTGCTGCACAATCGTCAAAAGGGATCAACCAAGATTTATCTCATATTCCTGAAGAGTTATCTCCCATCAGGTTAGGTGGATTTTATGTACTTCCATTTTTCATATGAACTGCAGAAAACATTAAATGTGGAATGCTTGCTGCCATGGGGTCAGTCTTTTTTGAAACCTTGTGCTTGCATGTGGAGCATTGCTAGGCACTACTGTAGGCACAAAACGATTGCATGTTTGAAATTGAGCACCTGTCATTTCCTCATAGTGCTGAAGATAGCTTAATCTTCAACTAACATTTGGAAATCCTTTATAGTTTGTGAAGTGGATCATGGAGTCTTTAATGAATGGTTCGTGAATAAATTTAAGAGGCTGAGTTAACTTTCTCATTGAACTTATTGTGGCCTTGTCTCATCGTATGGGATTATTACCTTCCTCCTTAAATGTCAATCATTACTCTGTCTGCCAAATTCAGATGATGAGTCTCTTTCTGATATATGTGAGATTTGAAAGGAAGATAGCTTTGGTAAGACAAGTTGGAATACATATAGGTGAATTTCCACTTGATGTTCAGATTTGTCCCTACCATGATTCGTTTGGTTTCAAATCACATATCCCAAGCCCATGTTCCAGCAATAGTGAGCTTAGACTACGAGAATCAAACTTTCTGAAATGAAACCCAACCATTTTGGCTTGATTTTCTGGCAATCGTGAGCTTAGTTTTCTTACGTTGGATTACCATGATTATGCAGCCTTTCTCTTGACTTGTTGGACAGACAAACCTTGTGCTAAGCTTTGTTAATCCTTTTCTTTTAGGCAAATTGATCCTGATCAAACAAATGACTCTGATGGAAAGACCGAACCTGCTGTTTCTTCTCCCACATCAGCTACTTCAGCAGTGAAGCCTCAGCTTTGTGCAATTTTAGATGGACTCTGGCTTATTTTATCCTCCACATATCTATTACATGTCTCTTTATTTCTCTGGCTGAGTGCAGTTGTCTCATCATTCTTCTATTTTCAGGTAAGATAAGCTTATGGCTTTAAATTTGAATGTAATGTTTTTAAAATAGTCTTATGACTGCCTGCAGAATTTATACCTACTGAAGGTTTTCCTTTGAGCATTTTGTAACCAAGGTTTCCTTTGGATGTCTATTCATTTGCCTTTTCTTCCAGACATTGAGCATTTGCTGGATGCTCTTGGGATTTTTACTGAATTTCCATGTGTCTACAACTGCAGAAAGTTACTGTGATAGCAATGGCTGTTTCAAGCTCAACTGATCGGAGAAAATTGTTTGCCCAGATTAACAGCTTCATTGCCATCTTCATACTTGCAGGCCAACTCACATTGACGGTAATAAATTTTTAAAATTTCTGCAGTTTGGATGGATGAACATTAGGTGGTCACTTACACAGATGTTATTAATTTGTTTGGAGGGATGTGCTTAGTGGATATTGTTTTGCTTCTCTGTTCTTTTGCTTGAATGTTGGGCAGATTCATGGAGCCATCCATTTACTTTCGCTGTTGTTTTGCTTGAGTAGTCGTTATGAGCAATCTCCTTTTAAAAATAGGATGTAAACTTCTGAAACAAGGGAGAACTTATTTTTGCCCTTATAAATAGACCATGGTATTTTAAGCTCCTGAAGCAATTTTTTTCCTTCAATAAGACCTTGCATCCTTGGAAGTGACTAACTTCTTCATTTAATCTGGTCTGAGTTGAAGCTTTTCTCCAACTTAAATGGAAGTGCTATTTGTACGTCAAAACTTATGCAAATTTCTCTGTATTGTGATTCTGATGCACCTTGATTTCATCTTAAAGAGATTTAAGATTTGAGGTTCTCTTTTATTAATATTTGCTTTTGTCTAATTTGTGGGACATTGCAAATTGGATCACCTTTTTTATTATATTGCATATACATTCCGTACCACTCTAATAGTTTGCTGCCTTAGGGGTGTCCTTTAAATTCTAGAGAAGCTTTATTTTGTATCTATTTTGATACTAATCTATGTCATTATTTGTTTAAAACTTGCATATATTGTAGGGTGGTTGCATTCTTGCTGTTGCTGGGGTTACTGTTGCTATTTATTTTGCTCCTTTAGTTGCCTTGTTAAATGTGGTCGGTTGTGGTTGCAAATTGGATTGCCTTTGTAATTAATATATTGGTTTCGTCTAATTCATGGGACATTGCAAATTGGACCATTTTATTATATTATAAATACATTTCCTGCCACTCTAAATAGTTTGCAGCCTCAGGGGTGTCCTTTAAATGCTAGAGAAGCTTTATTTTGTATCTATTTTGATAATAATCTATGCCATTATTCTTGATTTGGAGTTTCAAACTTGCATTTATTGTAGGGTCGCATTCTTGCTGTTGCTGGGGTTACTGTTGCTATTTGTTCTGCTCCTTTGGCTGCCTTGTTGAATGTGGTCGTGGTTGCAGTTTGGCCTACTTGGGTGGCAGTTGCAATTTCTGAGACCTTGCGAAAGGTGTTAAACTATGCCTTATTTATTATCTATATATCATCTAGAGATGTTGAATTTATCCAACCATAATTTCTACGTCTGCAATTCCTCATTTCATCCTCCTGAATTCACACTTTTGTGTAGTCTTAAATATAGAAGCATGAAAACAAAAGAGGGGTGATATAGTATCTGCAATTTCAGGTTGTCACGTATGTTGTTACAAGGCCTGGAAGAGAACTTTTGTTTACTGTAGTCTCGCAGGATGAGAAGTACAAAGCAAAGGTATGAATATTAACTCATCGATAAAGTCGTTTATCTCTCGTTAAGTTTTTTATTTTGGGTAAACATAATTGCAAGTTGATTAAGATGATTTTGTCAAATCATTTAGAACTTCTGTCATGTGCATGGTACCATTGATTCGTGGTCAGACTGGTTTTGGCTTTTGGGATGATGAATGAGTCTCACTCCATTTCATCTGAATACTGCTAGTGCTATGACATGATGATGAAGAAGAAATGCTGGTAATTATGGGAGACTTATTCCTGATATGTATAAATGCAGGTATGCATAGATGTTATTGTCCAGAGATTAGGTGATGCCACGGCAGCTGGAATGTTCAAGTTGCTTTTTGGCTCTCTCAATGGGAAAATATCAACAGTCTCCCTATATGCCTTGCCTGTACGTGGAGAACTGATTTTATGTTGGTTGGGTCTTTTACTATAAACCAAAATAGCTATGCTTATTGCTGTGCGTTAATTATACCTTCTTACTTTTCTCTGTGGGCTACCTCAGGTTTGTTTACTATGGATTTTCACAGCATTCCACCTAGGGCAGCGCCAGGCACAGCTTGCACGACACAAGAGTACCCTTACTTCCTAGAGCATATTTACTTCACAGCCATATCTGTATATTATGAGGAATTTTTTCATATATATAAGAAAGTTCATTCACTTAGCGGAACACTTTTAACTTCTTTTGAATAGAATTTTATAGTGGTGATCATATCTCATGATGTCCGAGCTTATCTTCTCAACGGAAGCATCAGACATGCTCGGCCTCATTGTGTGCAGTGGAACAGTTGCAGGTGGTTAATCTTATTCAAATGATCTTTTATCAAATATAATGCGATTGCAACAGAATTTCTTCTCTGAGAATTCACCATAGTTTGGTGTTAGTAGAGATCAAATGTCCTTAAATATTTTCTATACCGCATACTCAGAATTTTTATTGGCATTTGGCTTTTGCCAATGGAAAAGCTCTCACAGCTTTTGAGCTTCTCGAAGCAATCACATACATCATTAATCTGGAAGGAACTTTGTTGGGCTTTTCGAAATCTGATTTTGATGACTTTAATGTGGGTTTCTTACGTGTGCTGCTTCTGTATAATTTGCACTCCATTCGCTATGAAGTACATGCTTCGTTGGCACCTGCAAGTGCTTCTGTCCTTACCTGAAGCTTTCATTCAGGCTCTTGTTGTAGGCTCTTGTTTCATTAAATAACGATTTGCTCTTGAAGCAAAACAAGTGCCCTAAATCTGTCGAATGGCTTAAAAGTTGAGACACGTCTAAGCTTAACTGTGGAATACCATTGCAGGTTGCATCCTCAATGGCTGGAGCTTCGGAGCCGGGAAGTGCTTCTCTATGCATCCCACTTGCATTTTCTACTTTTCCAATCGGGACCACAGCCAGTTCAGGTTTATATTGTTGTAGGCCATGGATTCACTCTAATGGTTCAAAAATCACGGCAGCATTGAGATACAGAACCAAAGTTGACTTTCCTGAAATCACGTTTCCCTCTGGTTCTGGTCACAGAAGACAGAACATTTTGCCTCACATGATGCCAATTACAAGCATGGATTAAAAACAAAAACTCCATTGCATGGGTTACCAATCAAATATGCGTTAAATTCCTAAGCCATGCTCTCGGATTGAATTAGCAGGTGATTCATAGTTAAACATAGTTCAAATTCCAATCTTAAAACTCTAGAAATATGAGAGCTCAAATAAACCATTTCTATTCACCGTTGACTACGGTTGGTCGGACCTCAATTGTACTACAGAAAGGAACCGGCACCTGACATCATATCAACAGCATGCATCGATGTTCTCAGTGTACATATAAAATTGAAAAACCATTTATATTAAACGACAATGGGTTTCAAATTCTTTTCCGACCAAGTTTTGTATAATCCTCGAGGATGCCAAGGTTTATGTGCCTGTGACAGTAAACCAACAGAGGCCATTCTTCTCTGCCTCAACTACCCTCCATAAAATTGTTCCATGCTCCGAACCTCTGATGGTATCATAGGGAAGAAGTTGTCTAGGCAAAGATATCCAATAAGCGGACACCTACAACCAAATATCAGGGATGCGTTATAGAACGGAATGTAGCCAGGAGTTAGAAACGGAAAAGCACTTATAAGTAAGGAAGACCAGGGGGCACTCTGAACCCAAAGGGTCTTTAAATAGTTTCTCAGATCTCAAGAGCATGATCACCTTAAGAGCATGAAGCCTAGCCTAATCAATTCAAACAAATCAAGCCATGTAAGTACCTAAGTTGATGCTCTTCGGATACAAAAAATGATTAGACAAACATGTCACTCAGATCTTCAGTTCACACATGGTTTATTAGCAATCTAATGATTGATAGAGGATCTTGCCAAATTTGAATGACCAAATCCCATGAACCAAAAACCTGACGTAGAGAATATAATAGTTAAAACTGTCTATTATATGGACATTCAATTCCATCTCAGCGAGAAGAGAAAGCCTTGGCATATTGGCAGAAAGAAGGAAAGAGAGTCCTTACATGGGCATTCAAGTCCCACGAAGAGAACGTACACGGTCCTGAATCGAGCTTCTCTCCCAATCAGCTATACCTTCAAAAGCATATTCTGGAAGACTCTCAAAAGGCTCCTTCCCCGGATCATTCTTGGCCAGATCATAGGTAGCTCCACGTATGGCTCTTTTATTCGGACCACAAGGTCGTTTTGCAGTCAGAAAGGCATAAGCCTTGTTCAGCTGCTCCATTGCCACAAATCATAGATTCAGATGTTACAAAACTTTAAGCAAACAGCTTAAGAGATTTAATCAACCTAAAATAGAAAATCCATCATGCGGTTCATGTTACGGATACCAGAAGTAAGTTCAGTCAAGTCACCAACTTTATGAAATGAAAGTGCCTTACCTCCTACAAGGTCAGCAGTAAAAGAAAGAGCAGCTTATCCACTTTATCTTTTTAATGCATTTCCATTCAACATAATAGCATCTTGAAGGTATTTGTAAATTGCATGCACAAGCATGACATCATTGGTAAAGGGAAGGAAGCTTAAGGACCAAAACCTAAAGAAAATCACGATACTTACTAAATTCTGCAAAAAAGTTGAATACTAGATAGGCTTAAATGGCAAGATAGTTTTTTTTTCCATGTCCATAATCCCACAGTTGTCAGAATCGATCTGAAAGCAGTAAATTAGTGCTTTGAGGAAAGAAGTATCGATGCGAGGACTCACATCCATGCCACAAAACCAGTACAAATAAGCAACTGCAACGGCAGGGGCCCTTCCAAGACCAGCTGTACAGTGCACATAAACCCTCCCTTTTCCATCTGAGATTGCCCACTCTAAAGATGACACAGCTTTGGGTAATCCACTTCTCAACGAATCTGGGTCGAAATCTCTTGCCTACAATGCACCAAACAAAAATGAAAAGACACATTAAAATGGTGATTATGAAATAGGCAGTCTATTTATTCATTAATAGAACCAAACCATAGACAATTTTCTAAGGCTACAATAACTGCGAAAGAGATCTCATAGTGTGTTCATGTCATCTCCAAGTTAGTGGACAACATGAATTTATGATTCTCGAATCTCAAAAATGGAACAACATTGCTTGAATTTTCCAAAGTGGAAACTTTAAACATAATTTAGCTGAAGCAACATTTTCTAGAAAGAAGGCGAAATATGTTCACTCACCGGCCTTCGCATATGCTGGATTCCAAGTTCTTGACATCTTCTCAGGATAGCCTGGAAGTCAACTCCCCAGTATTCAATGTCCCTATCTTGCTGCAAATTTAATATGTAAGCCACATTCTCTTCATGTTTGAGATGATCAATATCTTCGGGTTTCTGAGGCTGCGAGCCCACGATCAAATTATCAGTTATCAGTGTGTAATTCATGCCTGAACACAGGATCTAACTATTAGATCATCACAATACTTCAACCAGCCACATTTAGCATCTAGTCGCTGGAAAGGAATTACTCATGTTCACAAGCATAAACACAAAATAAAATGAATGTAACTCAGGTATCCGACCAAAAAGCTTAAAGCTTTTAGGATTCCCTTTTGCTCCATTGATGGTACTGATAGTTCTTTAGGCAAAGGGAGACAATTTCAATTTTTGTCAACAGACTTTAACTGAACGACGATGGTTTGTCGCTGCACATAATCTGACTTTAGCAAAAAGGCAGTCGGCCATTAGAGGGAAATCAAGTAGACCCACGAATTGTTTAGACTAAAGAAACAAAACCAAGAGTAGAGTTGGGGGGGTGAGGGTGGTCTATAACGTGACAAAGTCAAAAGGATCATCCATCTTTCCACCAAACAGAACATGCACTACATTCATGAATCTGAATATATTTCCTCATTAGAATATGAATGCAGGCCATAAAGTCAACGAAAGACAAACAGGAGTCCCTTCGTCCTAGCATTCTCAATCAGCCAAAACTGACCAACCCATCGTGCTGAGACACAACTAACGAAACATAAAAACAGGAACTTTCCCAACTGCGAGATCAGCAACACTACTGTAGAGCCTAAATCGATAATTACCTTGTGAAAAGATACACATACAGACCAGAAAAAAAAAAAAAAAAAAGTGATCAACGGATTTTTACCAAGATCATGGTGGTATTCATAAGGGCTCCTCATCATCCTCTTCATGGCTGTGTTATAATCCTCCGTCCTGCTTCCGGGAACAGCTGACACCCTCATTGTGGTGGGTTTCTGCCTAAGCTCCACCCCATCCTCTGATACTCCTCCACACGAGATTCTGCTCAGCTTGAAGGGATTACTGGAACCCACAACAGCGCGCACGTGCCCGTGCTTCCTCTCCTTCATCGTAAAGATTACATCTTTGTCGAAGGGGTACATGAGGACCAAGGAAGGACAGCAGGTTTTGCCGATGGCCTCCATTCTCTCTCGCCTCTTCTTCTCTGATCCCACCACTGGGTTTGGGTACAACCTTAAAGGATTTCCACAGCACCCCTCGTTTGACCATAATGTCCTCGTACTTTTTGCCCATTTTCCGTGTTAATGTAAGGACTTTTAAGGTCAATCCCCTTCTTGCATTTTCTTCCTTCTAGGTTTTGCTGCGGTAGAACTCGCATTAACTTCCGGAGGGTTGGTCAAGTCGAAAAGCATTCGAATTCCAAGAGAGGGGTTGATTTGCACGTCTTTGATCAAATTAACGTGGTGTAGCTTATTTAGGGAAATTAACAAAAATAGACCTTGAACTTTAGCTTAATATATAATTTGACCCATAAATTTTTAATTTGTTTAATATAGTTCATGAACTTTTAATTTTTTTAATGTGGTCCCTGAAATACTCTACATTGAATATTTTCATATATTGAACATGTATTAAAAGTTCAAAGACCCATAGTGGTAGAGTAGGTGGTTGGGCACTGGTTCCTCTCACGAATTGTCCAGTGTTCGATCCAGCGTCGTCTGCCTTAAAGGAAATGAACCCATGATTTAGCTGGCAGGCAAGGGTGATGGTGACTTTACTTATCATCTAAGGTTTACTCACACGCATTGCATGCACGGAAGTTCCTGGATAACAAATTTTTTTTTTCAAAGACTACATTAAAGAAATTAAAAATTTAGGGATCACATTGCACATTGTGTTAAAGTTTAGGGATTATATAGAACAAATTAAAAATTTACGGACCAAATTGCACAGTGAGACAAAATTTAAGAACTATTCATGTTATTATCGCTTATTTATTGTTTCAATTGTAAACCAAAATATTAATGTAAAGCTTTATTTACTTTGTGAAAAAGTTGACCTTTTCTTTTGGGAGAATGTCTTTGAAGAAATTAGTTTTTAGGATTTTTCTTGCATTGGGTTAACATTTGAAAATGAGCTTGAAATTATTTTTCATCATTGGAAATGGAAAACTACATTTTATTTTTCTAAATAAATATGCATTATTCATGTGATACAAGAAATATTTAACTACTGGAGTCTCAATCGCAAAAGACATACTTTCTCGAGCCAACCATTGGAAACTCAGGCATGGGCGTGGAGGCTTAATCCTAATATTTGATGGACCTTGGCTTAGGCGTTAGTGACTTGGACATGAAAGTTGAGTATCTAAGCATGACCAATAGGGATCCAAGCATAGGCACCAGGGTCTTAAGCTTGTCCTTAATAGATTTGGGCCTAACCTTTATGGATTTGAGGTTGGCTTCAAGAGACTCAAGTCTTGACTTAATAAGGGAGCCGAGAACGTGCGCACAACCATTGGAGACCCAAGCATAGGAGCTGAGTATCCAAGCACAACTGTAAGGACTTGGGCATGGATACCAAGGACTTGGGCCAAGGCTAGAGGGACCCGAACCCAGGCATGGTTGGTGAGGACCTGAGCATGGACGTCGCGGATTGTTCAAATTTGATGAGGATATGAACCCATTCAGGAGATCAATAGTCCACAAGTTGTACAAGCCCGGTGTGTGTAGGAGCAACTGATCTATCGGTGGCTGGTGTATCGGTGCAATCATCGGTTAATACCGCCAAATAGCAACTTCATCATCGAAACAATGACAACAATTTCAACATAGGAACACAAATATTTCTTGGTTATATTACTTGCTTTTCGCGAGAACGTTGCGGGACCACAGCCTTTTTAGAATAACGTTATCTACATGAATTTTTTATTACTTATCCTCGAATTGATAGAAAGAGTTGGCGCCCCCAAATTCAATGTACTGACTTTTGCCTTCGTAAATTGGAACTTGTGACGATTAAAAAGAAGAAAATAAAAAATAAAAAAAATAAAAATAAAAAATCAGAGGAATTTTCCATGATGAAGCTAAACGATCAGTGGGCTGAAGGCCCATGCTATGAAATGGGCCATGCGTGAAGCTATCTTGGTGATGGTGTTAGTCAATGGACATGCTTCCTATTTTAAGGTCTCTCTTCTTCTCCTGTGCAAATATTTCAGCTTCTTACACATCATGTGGTCATTGACTTCGTATGTTCATTTCAATGAGCATTTAAAAAAAAAAAATTAAAGATTTCGATAACCGGCGTCCTCGAACATGTTAACGTATGAAGAAAAAAAAATTTTTTTTTTTTTGCAATTACAGGAATATACTACGTTTGTAGTTTATAAAGCAATTAAAGTCTAACATCGCGAATCTTCAAGAGTTAGACGTGGACGACTTACATGCGGTTAGATTTGAGAGGCTGGACTTGCGTATATAGTACTCGGACCGTCACGGAAAACGACCTTTTGTTTTCTTCCTTGCAAGTTTGTTTTGTGTTGGAAAGGGGGGCGATTCATTAGACCTTACTCATCTTCAACTTGTATCTCGAGAAATATGAAGCCGTAAAGTATGGGCAATCAATAGAGGTCAAAGTGGCAAGTGGGTATTTGGTGCCATGTTTGGTGCTGAACTGGTGGATAAATTAGGCACGTTTTCACGTACTCAGATTCTCTCCAAAAGTCGCAATTTAAACTCTCCTCCAAGGAAGTCCATAGAGTAGTTCAATCAAATTATTCGAACTGGAGCTATTTTGGTCAATATTCTCCTTAGTGTTCAATACCCAAAACTAATAAACAAATAAGTAAATGAATAAATAAATAGAAATGAAGGAACCAGTAGGGTTAGAAGAGAAGTTGGAGGTCACTTTCCATTTTTTCTTTTTAAAAAGTGTTCACATCACAGGAAACTCACTCTCTCTCTCTCTCTCTCTCTCTCTCTCTCTCTCTCTCTCTTTAATATTATTATCTGTTTTAATAATTGATGGAGGAAACCACAGGTTTTATGTGGCCTTTGTTCAATAAGCTGGACCCTCTGATGGAGATTAATATCTATATATTTATCTTTATCTTTTGGATAATTTTTGTGGTCTGCGTTATTTAACGCCTCTCTTTCGAATCGAGCTCTCGAAATTTCCAAAAGAATATAGAAAATATCGAATAAAAAAAATCTAACACGCACGATTTGGAAAGTCATCGGCACTTGAAATGAGGAAATTCATTTTAATTGATTAACCTCCTGTGAGAATTGCAAAGTAACCCCTCTTTTCATTTTCTCCCTGTTTTCCTAAGATGGATGTTAATGAGCTTGCATTGTAGCATTCCCTTATGGGGTCTCCTTGTGCTGAGTCAAACATGGTGTGGCTTTTGTTTCAGACAAAAGCACCATGATGTGTCTCTATTTACACTAGGATCCCCTAACTTTAAATTGTTTGGCAGACAGATCTTCAAATCATCTGCTTACCCAGATGCCTAAAAGGCTCCAAAAATTATCTTTTCCCATCTTTTCTTAATATTATATATTATGTATATGTATGTTTTTGAGATGACACATGCACAAATGCCTCACTTCATTGTCTGATTACCTCTCAACCAAGAATTTATTCCTCCAATGCTTCACTTTCATGTCTGATTAGCTCTCAACCAAGAATTTATTCCCCCTCACCAACTTCACTTCAATTATTTTTCTTTTAAAATTCCCTTTTTTTAAGTCCAATCTGGTGCTAAGATCACGAGCTTCCCATCCCACCTTTCTCCATAGCTTTTTCACTGTTCAAAGGCATGATTAGTGCCTGTGTACTTAAGTAGGTGTCGATTAATCTCTGATTAGGGCGCAGAATTGAAGCTGATCTCCTTTTTTTCTGGTTCTGAGGGATGTGGGAGTTCTATCGATGTTACGTCTGTCAATCTCTGATTTCAAACCACACAGCAGAATCCCACTCAGAAGAGAAAGTGGGCAAGTGTTTTGTCATGAACTCTTTACCATTTTCTGCTGAATTTATTCTGGAAAATTCACTAAATTGCAGAAATACATTTTTGTTTTGTTTTCCTCCAAAGGACGATTCAATATCCAACCTGCCCAATTCCGTATGCCTACGAAAGGTAATATATTGCACGATTTTAGCAAGAGTATCCCGTGTTTTTGGCACAAAATCAATCCGCCGATCTAGATGAAATACAAGTATGAGTATGTCTCCGTTTACACCTGATAAATGTGGCGTTCTTTTTGCCTGAGTTGCCGGAAAAATTATGAATTGCAGCACTTTCTTTCGATTCGGGACTCTTGAATGCTCAGTTAGTCCCTATTGATTGTAACAATATTTATATATGATAAATGTATTTTAGGTCATTATTATGACATATAGGTTTCGATGGCAACTCTTTATATCATACATACCAAAAAAGTAAAATTTACAACCCATAACATCTTCTTTCTAGATGCGAGTAAGTAGAATACAAAAGTATAGTGATTAGATTTGTATTTTTAGGGGCCCATTAACCAATTCTTTTTGTAAAATATTCTTAGATATGGATTACTGGCTGTGATGATAACTTGTGATAGGCATACTTGGCCTGGATGTTTTCCATATTGATTACTCGACCTTTGTAATGAATCATGATTCATCGTGCATGATAATCATAATTTAAATAAGGAAGAATTCCTTTAATAATACAGCAAGATGCCAAGTCCATCCAATTTTTTAATGGTGTTTATAATATTAGTTAGGTCTAATTTCCGATGCCATTTAAAAGGATGACTGAAAATCGGTGGCAATTTGTTCTCTGCCGCTGCGATATCCCTTAGAACCCAAATCTAAAAACCTTTTTTTTTTTTTCATTTTACTCTCTTAAATAAAAAAAAAAAAGGGTAAAGAGAAAAAGCACAAGAGAAAATAAAGTAATTTCAGAAACCATCTTGGCACCTGCTCTCTCCACCTATTTTTCTCTATCTATTTGACAGATGGACAAATTCACAGCTTTATGGGGCATTGAATCATATTAACTCAGTGGTAAACTTTTTTTATTCTCCTACATCTTACCATAAGATTCAAAATTCATGGTAGCCCCATCTCTTCCCCTTTCAGATTATTCTTATAATGGAAGTTCTGTCGAGGAGAGAGTAAAGTCGAGTCAAGATCCGAAACTCCTTGCGCAGTTGCAGAACTCAAACGCTGTGCATAGTCATCATGACATGGGAATGAGCCTACCGCACAATTACAAAAGCCAAGCTCCAAAAACATACCTTTCGAATTATCTTCGCTATCTTTTTCTTTTCTTTTTCCAATCAGATAATTTATACAATGCTCTCAAAGCCCCTTCTAGTGTCCCTAAGCCCCTTCTAGTGTCCTCCCTCGTACGTAAGAGAGATTTGTTGCTTGCTTTAGTTCTTTTCATTGCCCAGGACATGTTGGTTTCGCTTGCCATCGACAACTTTGGCTGATTTGACGAGAAAGTTCAAAGTGGCTCGAGAGGGTCTTTTCATGTGAGCACTATACAAAGCAGAAAATGCCAACGATCTAGTGTTATCAAGCTGTTCTCTCCCTTGCTTAATCTCTCTCTCTCTCTCCTTTTCTCTCGGCCTATATAGTTTTATATGCATTCAAGTACAACCATGAAGAGACCTCGTGATTTGCAAGCTTGGAAGCAACTTGCTTTGGATCAAACCCATGTACAATGAAACTAAATGGCCATGTAAAAAATGCAATATGAAATGAAGCTGAATTGGAAAAAAAGTATAGGAGTATGGCATAAGGGCACAATAGTCTATGTACAGCCATTTATTTTACGAACCCATCCTCTTTTGCCCGGATTTTGTTAAAAAAGAGCTATCTCAGAAATTGAATATTCCTAATGGGTATATGAGGGGAAAAAACAAAAACAAGAGACAGAGAGAACAAAAAAAAGAAGAAAAGAAAAAAGTGATCTCTAATTACCTCCTCAGTTAATATATTCTAAGGTTCCAACTCCTCGGCCTTGGCGTTTTCATCTTCTTTGGGCTGGCCATGTGAACCGTTGACCCCACCCCGGCCGCCGCCGCTACCGCCGTTGACCACCCCAAACTTCACCAGCAATTCCTCGCCCCAGTCCCATAAGTGCAGCACAATGTATGTCCCGATCCCGCCGATCAAACCGTACGCGATCGAATACGTCAAGGGCATCAGTAGCAGCGTCACGAACGCTGGGATGGCGTGCCGCATATCGTTCCAATCGATCTCCACCACCGATTTCATCATCAGCACCCCCACTAGGATGAGTGGCGGCCCCACCGCCCACGCCGGTATCGACGCCAGCAGCGGCGTTATGAAGAACGCCAGGAAGAAGTAGCCGGCCACGGTCAGCGCCGTGAGGCCCGTCCTCCCGCCCTCCCGGATCCCCGTGGACGACTCGATAAAGGCCGTCACCGGCGACGTCCCCAGCAGCGACCCCACCACGATGGACGTGGCGTCGGACATGAAGGCGAAGTACTGGCCCTCGAAGTCCCCGTTCTGGTCCGCGAACCCCGCGAACCGGGCCATGGAATAAAGCGTTCCCGTGGTGTCCAGGATGTCCACGTACAGGAACGTGATCAGGGCCTCCCAAAAGTAGGCCTTCCCGATCTTATTGAAGCTCAACGCCCCCGCCGTCTTCTTGATCGCGTGCACGTCCACCACCTTCTTGAAGTAGGCGTAGGCCGCGTCGCCGGAGTCGGTGTGCGGGAACGCCGTGACCTTCGTGTTCCGGAACCACGAGATGGCCGTTACGAACACAATGCCGTAAATCATTGCGCCCTTCACGTTCTTGATGAGGCAGTACGCGATGATCACGAACCCCACGATTCCCAGCCACAACGTCGGGCTCTCCATCCGATCCCGCGCGCAGTAGATGGCAGCCGAGACGGTGCCCCCGTCGACCAGGCTCACCGTGCCGTTGGCGGTGGTCTCGACCGGGGCGACCGAGACGAGGGACGAGCTCGGGCAGCCCCCGAGGGTCAGCAATGTCGACCCGCTGTACCCGACCAGCCCGATTCCCTCGCTGTTCTGTAGGCCGATGAACGCGAGGAAGAGGCCGATTCCTGCGGACGAGCTTATTCGAACGGGCTTCGGGATGAGCTTCGCGAGCTTGGCCCGAAGCCCGATGGCCGAGATCATCAGGAAGAGGAGGCCTTCGATGAAGACCGCGGCGAGCGCACTCTGGTAGGATATGTTGCCCGATCCGTGGTACCCGACCACCGTGTAGGCGAAGTAGGCATTGGTCCCCATACCCGGCGCCAAGGCGAGCGGCAGATTGGCGAATGTCCCCATGATGACGCACCCGATGAGGGAGGAAGCCACCGTCGCCACGATCAGATCCTTGCGCACCTGCGTCAGGCAGAGCGCGTACCCCGGGTTCACCGGGTCGAACTTGCACGTCTCGTCGGGCTGGACGACGCTCAGGCCCGACCCCGTGCAGTTGCCCACCGAGATGGTCGTGTCCGAGCACAGCGGCACGCAGTCCGACACCGAGCACGGCCCGCCCGAGTCCGTCAGGATCGAGGCGTTGACCGCGAGGATGTAGGCCATGGTGAGGAACGTGGCGGTCCCGGCCCGGAGCTCCGTCGTGAAGGTCGTGTTCCGCTCCGACACCTTGAACCGCCTCCCGACCCAGCTCCCCGCCACGCAGTCGTTGAGCCGGGTCAGGGGGCTGCTCCTCCTCGATCTCTGCGGCGGCGGCAGCGGCGGCGGCGGCAGCTGAGTCTCCATGACCATGAAAAGGAGAAGGGGTCGCGAGGCAACCTCGTTCCTGGCTACGGCGATAGGAACTAGGGAGCGAGGAGGAGGTGGGGGGTGTCAGAAGAGAGAGATTATAATATATATAGATGGAGCGTCGACAGCTAATAATATAATTTCAGGGACGCAGGTGTTTCCGGACCAGACCTCGGGGCAGGCTTCGATTTGAGGTCTAATGGGTGGGAGAGATTCTTATTAGAATCTGGAATCTTTTCTTGATTCTTGAAGCCCAAATCGCAACCCTAAATACGTCAGGCCATTCAGTGATAGTCTGATTTTTTTTTCCTTGTAAGGGATACGACCGAAGCTTGTCCTGCTTCTTTATATATATATATACATGACTGAATTATAATTACCCTGAATTTCTTTTTTGAATTTTCGCCACCACATCCTTAGGGGGGTGGGGATGGGGAAAAAAAGAAGATCAGCTGCGAACAGAATTCCGATTCAACGTGAGGTGTTTCGGTCTGTATGGAACTCGGCAGACAACTTTCCTCGGCACCCTTTGTTGCTTCCCCGTTTGCATTCCCACGTGCACAATTAGGTTTTTCTTTTTTTCCCCGATGTGAATTCAACCTAAATCTTCGCTAAATTTGAAATTTTCTTTTCGTGGCGGTTGAGGATGTCTGGTTGCCGTAATGTGAAAGCTATTAGAAAACAAAACGAAGAAGAGATTGAAGTGCTTTTCATTGACAAATCGGCAAACCCAAAATAATGTCTCGAGACTATCATATCATCAATTCTAACGTAATGTACACGTCATTATTCACGTCCATTGATAAAAGTCCATGGTCCTCCCTTGGGATGGGATAGGTCAGTCCATGCGGCCGCAGCAGCTTTTCGCACTGGGGGGATTTTAGGTCATGATCGGGCTAGTTCCGATTAATCTATTATGTTGCCCTCCTTAAAGGCAAAGTACCTTTCGACGCGACCACCTAATTTTTTCTAATGATGGCCTTCTCTAATTCTCAAAAGATCGAGGTCGGCCTTGTCCCATCGCCTCCGTTTCATATTAGCTCCGACCAAAGCAAGGAACAAAAAGACAAAAAGGAGAAGAAGAGGAGGAGGAACGAAAGAGGTGAAGAATCAATACCCCTAAAGATAGCCGAGAGTAAAAAATTCCTAATTACATGTGTGTCTATATATATATATATAGCCAGCCACACGATGATAACACGTTGGCTGCTCATCACATATAATATATAATGTGTAGATTTGTCAAAATCAATAATACATCTAAATTTTAACTCATATTTGATGAGTTTGATAGTTATATGGATTAATTATATTTACTAAATAGATTTTGTAAGATTTGTGAAATTATTTTCAACTTTTCTAAAAGTTTAAGCTATTAAATGAGTGTGTGGTCTATTATTTAAAGATTCTAATAGATTTAAACCTAATTCTATGGGTCATAAATGAACATAATATAAATGTTAATGGGTCCATAATTTATTTAGATCTGATTCACTCATATGACTCTCTTCACTTTTGCTCACCCTTACTTGATTTCACATTTGAGCACTTCATGCTTTCATCTTAGTTTCAATATGAATTTTGCTAGATTGGGCTAAATAAAAAAGTATATTAACAATATGGGTTAAATTAGGTATGTGTTAATAAGTCTTGTATGAGTTACAAGATTTATATCACATGAAATATTTCGGATTAAATGAGTCAATTTGAATTGATTCATTTTTTACCCGAATCATCTATTTAATAGGTCTAATCATGTAAATAATCATTACATTATTTACCTCGCTGTCATTGGTGAGAGCTAAACCTTGTTTAAGAGCCTTTCCTTTTCTATAAAAGTCAAAAGTTTTTTTTGCTTGCGGGGGAGGGTGTTTAAGGATGAAGTTATTCCCCACGTTTTAAGGATCCGGTCTCCTGATTTCTCTAATCAGATGGAATATTGCTTATAGGATCTTTTACACTCAATTTGGGTCGTAAACTACATACTTGATTTGAATTGAAGATGCAGTTTCTTGAGGGGTCCGGTTTCAGCCTAACTCGATGACACGAGCAGAGGAACATTGATGGTAGAACCAGCATTTAATGAATCAACGACTTCACGAGCTGGAAAAGTGTGATATATTCAAAATCTGTATCGCCTAGCATGAGACGTGGCGTCGCATGCACTTAATCCAATGCCATCATCTCATCCACATATTACAACCTAACACGAATGCGTATGCCCCACAAGTTCAAAGCGAAAATCCTGAACTTATCCGATTTAGTGACGCGGTACTGGCAATGCCATGTGGTATTTGCTATTGTGCGATGAGCTCTTTCATGCTTGCATTGTTATGGGACTATACAAACTTACTTCCTCGCAATTGAATGCTCGAGCTACTTCTCCATGGACAAGAAAATGATAGATCCGGCCATGGCGATTGAACAATCCCTCAAATCGATTGCTCCTCAGACTTTGCCCCAATCCATTATATCCATCAGCTGCTACATTCATGAATTCAGGATCAAATTGACAAGGCGGTAGTTGTCATATCTTTATGAGTGTCTGCTCATGTTAGAGTCAAAATGTCCTTTTTCTTTTTGGCTTAGGACCCATCTGCAAATACGTGACAGTTCATAGGTTGCTTGGTTTACCGGGATATCTAATCAATTGAATATCTGTGTGTCTCCATTTGAAAAATAATAATAATAATAATAAACTACTAAAAATTAGTTAGTCGTCTTAGACTATTTTGGTTGAATTCGTCCATTTTGTACCGGAAACCTCTTATCCCCATCACGCTAACGATAGGGTACATACAATTACAAACCCCATTTGCTCAGCCCATGGGAAGATTCGTGAAAGACACTTTTGTTTCTCGAATTTGACTAATTAGCCTTCAAATATGGCAAAATTTTCGCATTCACTTGGCCAATTTTGCCGTCAATGTCATTCCTAGTACTAATTAATCCATTCTAATTTTACGGGGTCGAATAAAAGAAGGACGCTTCATCCAATTTTTTTGTTTTTAAATATCTCAATATTAAATAATTTATTTCTTCACACTTCATTGGTGATGTGACAATTACATGAAATAATTTTTCCATTAGAGTGTGAACGCAGTACCCAATAACTGGAGGACAGTGATTTTATGCTGTCATTAACAGTACTAACTAATTCAAGTTATTTTTATTGGTTTATCTTTTCGCGTGTCAATGATTCGCAATGCACATATTACATAGGATAATTTCCCCGTTTGGCGCGGGGCACAATAACTCGATGACACTGGATGATTTTGATGAATTTTTCCTCTGGATGATAATGACAACCACAAGAACTACATTGAATCCCACTCATATTGGGCTCCAAGAAATTCTCTTTTTTAAACCATTGATGGATCAGTCGGCCACCTACTTCCAACACAAGGAACTTTCTAAGGATATAATTTAAAACTAGTAATTACAGATTGCAGATGCTTTTCTTTCCCCCCCTCAGTTGTTATTATCCCCCGTGGCTGAGCCCTCTTTCTGGTCCTGTTCTACGCTGTTGCTCGTCACAAAGTAATGGAGATAAGTTTAGGGTTTGGCTGAATTATTCACCACATAGAAAGGTAACTAAAGTTGAGCCCCACATCTTCCCAACTTGTACGACCAATGACATCTCCAATGTCTTCGAGGTTCCTTAAACCCTCAAATGATTACTTTCATTGCATGTAATTGGCCGCTTTCTTTTTCCCTTAATCATGAGAGAACACATTGAATCCGGACTAAATTAGGGCAAAAGGCTCACGAAAAAACCACACGCCGAAGCGATGTTCCCATTGGAGAGTGCACATTATAGAACAGCGAGAGGAAAGAAAGGGATGGAAAAGTTCACGACCCGCACCATTTTCTATTTATCAATTTGTGGGATCTTCTGGAAATGGTCCTGATCATGAAGTAGAAAGAGCAGGCCTCTTTCTTCTCTTCTCCTTTCCTTTTGTTGCTTTAGTGTTGGGGTCGAGAGCTGGATGGACAAGGACGCGTGTGCGTGCTTGCTTTTTTGCTAGTGAAAGATGATGTGAGGCAAAAGTACAAGTGCTCCTAGTGGCTTCGGATTTATCTCATTCTCAGTCAGTCTTTTCATTTTTTTTTGCTGGTTCTAAGGGCATTGAAAAGATCCCCTCCTAACTCTGAATAACACAACAACAACGATAATTGTCATGGGATCGAATGCTTTTTTACCAAATGCTTGACAGACACCGAGTGGGGTTTGGTTTCGCTTTCTTTTAAGTACCTTTTGCTGTGGCCCTTGCCAAA
Source organism: Eucalyptus victrix (assembly GCA_016097545.1). Lineage (NCBI taxonomy): Eukaryota > Viridiplantae > Streptophyta > Magnoliopsida > Myrtales > Myrtaceae > Eucalyptus > Eucalyptus victrix. The sequence continues at coordinate 25,266,696 of CM027844.1, forward strand.
GGGGCCGATGTGTCTCTCCCTGGTGAGTGGCACTTTGATTGCACAGGATGTCAACTTCGGATGGGCATCGAAATTTGGTTCCATTCTTTTTGCATCGATGCAAACGATTCAAAGCATACGAGAAGGGGAAAAGGGGTTCGGTCTTTTCTCAAATCCCCTATCCCTGAACCTAAATTACTTCATTGTTTGGCTCAAAAGTGATCAAGTCGTAGTAAATTACAAAGCAAGAGGAAGAATTAATTATAATAAGTATGAAAGATGAGGGAAAAATGAGCGTGAGAAGGACAAGTGAATTTGGAACATGCTAGGTGGTTTGATGAAGAGGGTTGAGATGGGACCCAAAAAGAATCTGAGTGCCATTAACTATGTGGGCGTGATTTTGATCAGTCTTATCCAACCCTCGATCACTTTTGAAACTGTTGCTGAAAGCCCGAAACGGCCAAGGGGGTGAACTTGGAACTTGCTCAAAATGTCTCCTTTTTCTCTCTCTTTTTTCTGTAGTGAAAAGTTCAGGAATTATGGGTACACATAAATGATTAGGTGCGTTGCATATGAGCTTCTACAAGTCAAAATCAAGATCAAGGAATCGGAGCTCGATCAGGTCCCTTGGCAAGTGGCGTCCCTCATTGGGTTGGAGACAATTCAGGGTGAGATATATCTTTCCTTTTGTCTGCTTTCCCTGGAATGGGACAGCGGAAGAACATTTATCTAATAGTACAATTTCGATTTTTAAATTGTTCCCTGGGTATTTTATTTTTTCCCTTTTGGCAATTTTTCGATGTTGGGGACATGTGGGATCATCATTGCCTGTTGGGAATTTAATTCCTAATGGGAAAAAAAAATGCCCCAGCAGACAATGGGCATAACGACATTTGGCAGAGACTACCAAACTAAGAAATCGAGAGGAATGATTTAGGCTAAAATAGCAATCGGTGTTTTGTCCATATTGCGAAAGAACACATTGCAAAGGACAAACATCCATTCGACAGTGGAGCGATTCCCACGTAATTCTCGTTTTTGACGTGGGAATAATTGTGTCGGTTTTGGCCATTGAGGTGGGAATAATTCCAACCACCAATTCTTTATATTGTTTAAGAAACGATTCTGATGATCAGTGGGTCGGTCATCCACGCATCCAATTGCTGAAAATCGTGTTGATATATACAAGTTTTTCGGTTATTTTAAGAATTAATTTGTTTCTTCTCCATTCCCTATGCATGGCAGCTGTCCTGCGAATTGAAGTGGAAATTCATCGTTAGGACATCATTATCTAGGATGAATATGATCTAGGATGAATGGAATCACATGTAATGTGTGCAAGATTATGAATCTTAATGACTTTTATATTCCAATTTAAGGAAATCCCATCTAGGTTCATTTGTTCTTCACGTGTTGGTGTAACTTCCGTATAGCTTGACAGATAGCAAATCCCGGAACATGCTTTAGCATGCAAAATCTATGCCTACGATACCATTATCAAAGTTGAGTTACACACTTTCACGCGTCAAGTTTCCAATTAATGAACTCCACTGAGCAAGAAAGAACGTCCACGTCCTCGTCTCCTCGTGCTCTCACGTCACGTCACATCACGACTGCTTTCTAGTGCCTTCAAACACATCGATGGTCCAGCCCGGCCGTCCGAGCTAAACCCCGTCGAGACCCATCGAGGCTGGCCTCCAGAGCCGGCCAGAGTTGCCAAAACTCATGTTGACGTGAAATTCCCCGCATGCTTCGCACGACTTAATTATACAAGCTTTTGTTCCCGTGATGCTTCAGTTCATCCATTTTAAAATTCCTCTACTAGGATGCAAGTGATGCTTCAGTTAATCCATTTTAAAATTCCTCTACTAGGATGCAAGTGATGCTTCAGTTCATCCATTTTAAAATTCCTCTGCTAGGATACAAGTTATCATTCACTTTCATCGGGAAAATTCCAAAAAAGAATTACAAGTGCTCTCTTTTTCTTAAATAAGAATATGAAGTGAATCTTGTTTCAAATAAGAACATGAAATGCCATTACTTTATTAAATAAGGGCTTAAAGTATATGTTGTTTCATAGAAATAGTTATGTTTGTTTAAAAAAAGAGCTTAAAGTGGATATGTCTGTTGTAAATAAGGATCTAATTTTCCTACAGTCAAGGGTATTTTTGTCATTTTCCCCCTTTTTTCTTCCTCTTCGCCGGTGGTTGGCAAGCCACCGGTAATGCCCATAGAGGGTTGGGCTAGGCCGGCCCTTACCAGTGGTCGGCAAGGGCCAATCTTGCGGATGGCCCCTGGGCGAGGGTCACCATGCCCAAGCAAGGCCGTCCCTTACCTGTGGCCGATGTGGGTGGTCCTCGCCGGTGAGGGTCGCCCTCCTCTATGGGCATTGCCGATGGTTGGCCGACCACCAGTGAAGAGAAAGAAGAAGAACTAGAAAAAAAAAAGGTAAGAAAAAGGGGGGGGCGGGAGAAATGCCAAATGACGAAAATACCTTTGATTGGTCAAAAAATTTAGCCAGCTTGCGACTGGCAAGGTCGATTCCTTATTTAAAATAATCAAAACCACTTTAGGCTCTTATTTGAAACAACTAAAGTCACTTTAGGTCTTTATTTGAAATAAAGTCTATTTTGAATCTTTATTTGATAAAAAGATGGCACTTCATATCCATTTTTGGAATTTTCCCACCTTCATCTGAAGTCAATTGGGTAGATCAAATGTCTTCTCTTCTCATTATTGGACAACTTTGTTGTATAAAGTGAGGAGAGGAAAATCTAACAAGAGGATAAGAAGAGTGTAAAAGTGTTATAACTTTCGTACGACAAATTTTTTGATTATTTTAAGTGTCAAATTGTTTCTTCTTCATTTCCACAGTAGCTGTCCTATGGAGCGAAGTTGAAATTCATTATCAGGACATCATGATCTAGGATGGATCGAGCCACATGCAATGTGTGTGAAATTGTGATTCTTAATGACCTATATATTCCAATTTAAGGAAATCCCCATATGGGCTGATTTGTTCTTCACGTGTCGGTGTGTCTTCCATGGAGCCTGCGCAAGTAGCTAATACCAAGACATGCTTTAGAAATGCAAAATCTACGCCTACAATACCATTACCAAAGTTGATTTATACCCTTCCACGAGCCAAGTTTCCAATTAATGAACTCCATTGAGCAAGAACGAACATCCAAATCCTCGTCTCCTCGCGCTTCCACGTCACGTCACAACTGCTTTCTAGTACCTTCAAACACATCGATGGTCCAGCCCGAACATCCGAGCTAAACCACGTCGAGACCCATCAAGGCTGGCCTCCAGAGCCGGCCAGAGTTGCCAAACTCTTGTTGATGTGAAATTCCCCGCATGCTTCCCGCGACACTAAATTATACAGGCTTTCGTTCCCGTGATGCTTCAGTTCATCCATTTTAAAATTGCTCCGCTAAGATACAAGTTATCATTCACTTTCATCTGAAGTCAATTAGATAGATCAAATGTCTTCTCTTCTCATCATTGGACAACTTTGCTGTACAAAGAGAGGAGAAGGAAATCTAAACCGGGGGAGGAACAGAATAGGCGTGCCATAACTTTGACACGACATTCACTATAATTTTTTTCCCATGCTCAACTATCACAACTTTAAAAAATTGATCACTTGAGCACCATTAGATATTTGCCCTATTGGAAAATTTGACGTGGATGCCAATCATTTTACATTATTTTGTTAGCGTTGACATAGAAAATTTTTGAATTTTAAAATTTTAGATAATTTTTTTGAATTTTTTTCTTTGCCCTTTGCCCCTCGTTTGGGGGCCAACGAGAGGGAAAAACAAAAAATTCAAAAAGATTAAAAAAATCCACATCGGATGGGAAAATAATAATAAAAAACCCTCACTTGCCCATAAAAGAAGGGGGATGGAAAAGACAAAAACAAAAAAAAATTCAAAAAAATTCAAAAAATCCGCTTCATATGGGAAATTAATAAAAAAATCCACATATGATTTGCTTGATATGAGATTTTACTCTAATGTGTCCTTTAAGTAAATGAAAAAAATTATAATACTCAAATAAGCGCCATACAAAAGTTATGGTGCTTGCGTTGTTTTTCTTCCCTAAACCAGGCGTCGCACAAAACATTTCTAGTGATAAATGTTTTGCAAGAAAAAGAACTTGTGAGTTGAGTCGAGACCACCTTTCTCAAGGTTGTTGCTGCTTAGGGAAACTATAACTTCTCCTTCTGCTACAAATGCTCTCTTGATCTACATTGTTAGCTGCGTGCAGATAGAGGGCACATGTAATTTGAAGAATGCAAAGAGATTTTTGCATTTTTTGCACTGTTCATACGTACAGGTTGCGGTTTTTTTTTTTTTTTTTCCCTTTCCCTGGAATTGTCCAGGATCACTTCCTTCCTAGGACCCTGTCAGTTTTGCAGGCACTCGGCTAGACATATTTCCACGACAAGATCGATATGTACAGATCAGTCATGAAATTACGATTACTCTCAGGAATGATTCAACAACTCTGAGCCAAGAATTTCAAACCAACATGAGATTGACGCGAAGATTGCCGATTAGCATGAATATCAACAAATCATCTCAAAAGACCCTGTAGGAGTGTCAAGTACTTTGAGCGACATTTTATAGGAGACCTCCGACTTCACAAGTACAAAGAAGGAAGTTGACTGACCAGGATAAATTCGACAATTAATCAGAATGCTTCAACGATTAATGTTCGTGGAAATGGTGCTCCTAATCAGGCACGCGGATTATGCATCAAACCAGTCGGATAGCACAAAAACAACTGAAAAACACTATGCAGACACGAGAGAGATATTCATACCATCGGACATGATCGTAAACCCAAATCTTTCTGCAAGTGCTAGGACTCCTGCAAATAGGCATTTACAGGAAACTGCAATCAGCAGATAGCCGGTAAGGCACGTATAAATAACATGACATTTTCTCGTTCAATTCACAGATAACAGAACTCAAAAAACTGTAATCCAGCCCACACCTAAGCTCGTGTCTCTGCCAAAATCTGAACTATTGCGTGGTGGTATTCTTATGAGGAAGCAACGAAGCGAAGGACTCAAGGCATGCGACGCGATCATACGTGTAGACAGTAATCCAAAGCATTCCAGAAATCCAAAAGCATGATATAACATTCAGCTTTTGAGTTCAGATTTTTGTTAATTGTGGGAATACAGTGGGAGATTGTTACTTTCTGATCTCCGAAGCCATCGTGCCATGTCTTGCTCAGCAAGCAAGTCCTGATGTAACTGTTTGGGCCGTCACTGATCTCATGGACCCATTTCACGTATCAAAGGGCCTTTGTTTTCGGCACTTTTCGCCGTAATGGACCTTTTGACCCATGAAATTCAACATTCATCGACACAATTTTGTGATGCAAATCAGATATGTCGTCAATGCAATCTGTTCGTAACAAGTGAAGCAAATTGCGCTTGTTTCATTGAAAACTTCATGATTAAAGAAAATATTTTTCATGAAAGTCATTTTCAAAGAAAATAGTTAGTTCCATCTGTTTGGCGGTTTAGGAAAAGTGATTTTCCCTTTATCCATACATTTTTTTTTTCTGTAAACTGATTAGTTTTTCATCATCAAAATATCGGAAAATCAAAAAATAATTTTTCGGAAATAGTTCTCCTCCAAACAAAGAAACCTATGTGTTCTAACAATTGCATTTATAAGTTGGTAATGTAAATTTTACATCATGACATGTAATTTATGAACGAAATGCATAAAAAAAAAAATACTTATACAGCACTTGATTTCCCAAATGGATCCAACTTAGGGTAGTCAAATGGGCAGGTTGAGTGGGTTTGAATCGGGTTGAAAATGGTTTGTCTTAAATTAATTTGTTGAACCCATCGTGACCAATTTATATGTAATAAAAATTTAGTGACCCACTTCTATGACTCATATTGTCAAATTACATAGATATTCCCAAAAAAAAAAAAAAAAAACTTTAGTGTTATGCATGGAGTATGCAAAAGATAAAATTAATAGTTCTATAAGACCTCAAGTATCTAGCATCTCTTAAAATCAATAAGCCAATAAGTATTAACTCATAAAATCATATACTAATTTTCGCCATTTTCTAAAACATGAAAGATCTTTAACTTTTGACTATTATTCAATTTTTAAAAAAAGAAGAAGTCTCTCCCACCCTCCCTCCCTCCCAAAAGAACAAATTCTACATGTTCGGACCATTCCCCATTCTTCGCTCTTAGCAGGTGAAGCGATTCACCACTGATGGATTTTTTCTTTATTGATGGGCCTGAGTTGGCCCATCCGCTCAAGTTGGGGCCAAAAAAGGCCCGGCCCACAGGAATAGGGCCCGTGGATGGGGAAGGTATAAAAGGGAGGAGAGAGAGAGAGAGAGAAGACACCCTTTGGCACAATTCCAACATACGTTCTCTCCCACTCTCCCTCCAAAAAGAAGACAACTGCAAATGGCGACATCGTCTTCCCTTCAAAGCCAATCGACATCATCGGATCTAATCGGGTCAGAATTTCGTCCTCGGTCTTCAGCATTGGTGTTTAATTTGTGGCTAACAAGGTACGCTCGAATCCGTGGTGTGCTTTACGATCGGTGATACGTGTTTTCCCGGGCTTCGTCTTCTGCATTGATTCAAGGATTCGATTCAATGTCGAATCCGGTTTTCGGGGATCCGTTATTCCCAACATTGGTATCAGAGCCCTAGTTCACGTTTTCCCGATCAAATTAATGTTTTTTGATTGATTCTTCGCGAAAAATTTTCGGCCGTATGGATCGGGGTGAGAAATCCCGACACCCGAGCGTTGTTCAGCCATTTTTCTGAGTTTTCGTAAGTCGAAATCGTTTTTTGAACACATGGGGAGAAAGGCGACGTCGAGACGAGTCCGGCGACATGTCGCACGCCGCCGGGAGACGCCGCACGCGCCCACACGCGCGGCCAGAAGCCGTTGCGCGTGGGCGCGACGCGCCCGAAGCGCTGGCAATGGCTAGCGCGTGCGCCACACCCGCCGGTGACGAACCGGCACATGCGCGCTGGCGATCGGCGAAACGGCACACGCCGGTTGGCGAACATATGCGTGCTGACGTCACTCACTGACGTCATCGTGACGTCACCCAACGGTCGGTAACCGTCAGGATGATGTCATTGATGACGTCAGCGCCGACAACGGTTGGCCGATCGGTCACCGGCTGGCGACCCGACCCGACGGCGACCGACCCGACCCTATCAGCCTGGCGCATGCTGCGCACGTGTCAGCTGACGTCTGCGTGACGTTAGTGCGCTCACGCGCGAGGCACGTGCCGGCTGACGTCTGCGTGACGTCATCCAGCGCACGCGCGCGGCACGTGAGGTCGGTTCATCCGACCCGCCCGTCCGGTCCGATTGGTCCGACCGTCGCGACCGGTCCGACCCGTGTGCTCGTTGACTCGACCCGTTGACCATTGACCAACCGTTGACCGACGACCGTTGACCGTTGACCGACCGTTGACCGTTGACTTTAACCGTTGACCTGAAAAAAAAGAAAAAAGAAAAAGAAAAAAAAAGGAATTTGTTTATTTTTCAGTCATGCTTATGTGGGTTATAAGTAATCCATTTTTTTTTAATTCTTCATTTGTTGCATGAATTATGGAAAATTATGTATTTTCCCTTTTGTACAGTATGGATTATGAGTAATCCATTTTTAGTTTTGCATTTGTTGTAGGAACTATGATGCGTTTGTAGCGTTTTGCAAGGATACCTGCAATCCCGAGAACGGACTAGGGAATTGCAAGACTTAAAAGGCTGATGACAGAGTTAACTGATTATCGGTGGCATGACGGTGATTTAGTATCACATGTGGTCAGGGTCAATCAGATGATACAGGAAATCATCTACAATGGTTATCTTATGCAGGATTTTGAGAAGGTGCTGGCTTTGATGAACACTCTTCCAGCTGAATGGCAAGCAGTGTTAGATCGGTTATGGGAGGTCAACGTGGTCCCGGATTATAGGAGGCTAGTGGAAGCTTTTGTAAGAGAGTACTATAGGATTGAGTTGGCCAAAACTTCAACCCTTAGATTGAGCGCCACATGGCGTAGAGTAAATGCGCCTTGGTGGCGACATGAAAATTCTCCAAAAGTTTTTCCATGGTTGGCAAATGTACCTTCAGTTTTCTCAGATGTTTTGGCTGATAGATTAGAAGGGACATTCCCTATTTATTTCTTTGATTAATTATGTAATGTTTACTTCCTGATTGTTGTTGATGTGACAACCGATATGTTAGTTGTATCATGTGAAAGCATTGTTATTTTATTGGATGTTAAGATTTTATTTGCTTTTACGTTATTGCTAGTTGTGGGTAATTAGCTATGGGTAGTAATAGAAGTTTTTGTAACTTCATAGAATTTATTTGCATAAGACAATTATATTAATAATAATTTTAAGTTAGGATTTTTGGAGGATGATTGGAAACATAATGACCTTTTGATTCTGAAGCCCTACTTGAAATTATTCATTAATATGATGGGTCTATGCAAATTGGGATGCATAAATGATAGGCATTAATTATTCGTGCATGTATGTCTGATGTGTTCAGATCGATGGTTCAGCAACTAAGAATGTAATTGCTGATATGAACGGCAACAATTGTGAAATTTTGAATATGAATATTCAATATATGCTGGAAAAGCAAGAAGCACTAGAAGTTCTTGACCATATTATGGAAGATCTTGAGGATGCCATGCGCCACCTTGAGCTAGCTGAGGACCGCCTAACGGCATTTGAGCCAAACATAGATATTTGCTATGCTGGTTCTAGCTCAGAAAGGGCTTTGAGCTCTAAGCGCAAGCGTATTGATTCGTTCAATATGTGGGAATGCAAAGGATCAAGTCCTTATTGCAAAAAATCAATAATTAACCAACAAGAGAGAGGAAAATGTTCTTAAGTGAAGAAAATATCAAGGGTGATGTGTTACAATTGTGACAAGAGAGGTCACTATGCTCGCAATTGTTGTGAGCCGAAAAAGGTAAACACCTCTTGTACATTTGAGAACTTTGCTTATGTGTCAAGTTCTGAAATATTGGCTGAATCCAATCCTATGTGGACTGTAGATTCATGAGCGATAGACCATGTAGCGAAGGATAGAGGATCCTTCGTGGAATTCCGACGAGTACCAACTGGAACTAAGTGGATCTATGTGGGATATGACTCCAGAGATGAAGTTAAAAGGATTGGTACCTGCCAATTGAACATGCATGGTGAACGTATCTTGATGTTCTATATGCTCTGGAGATTCGTCGAAATTTAGTGTCTGTCTTAGTGTTGGTTAAGCTTGGTTTTGGTATGAACTTCCATAATAAAGGTGTAGATTTGTGTTTAGATACAAACTACTATGGTTGTGGTCACTTACTGAATGGTTTTATTGTACTAAATGTTGACTGTCGTGATGTCAATATGTTATTCCCTTGTTTCACGTCTTCTACCTTATATGATAATGATGTGAATATGGTGGCATGCCAAACTTGGTCATATGGGCCAACAACATATGAATAGACTAGCCAAAGAGGAAAAAGTTGATTTGTCCATATGTGAGCATTGCCTAGTAGGGAAAATGATAAGGAAACCATTTAAAAAAGGTAAAAGAGCTAAATTTCCTCTACATTTAATCCATTTGGACATCTGTGGTTCAATGAATGTGAAAGGAATGCAAGGGGCTGTTTATTTCATTACTTCTTTTTTTTTTTTTTTATATAGATGATTATACTCGAGTCGGATATGTCTATTTGATTTCTCATAAATCTGAAGCATAAGTTGTTTCAGAAGGTTTATGAACCTGACAGAAAATCAATTAGACAAGAAAATAAAGGTATTTAGATCCGATCGAGGTTGAGAATATTTATCTGATAAGTTCATAAAATTATGTGATGAAAAAGGAATAGAAAGATAGTTGTCTATTCCATATACTCCTCAACAAAATGGTGTTGCAGAGAGAAGAAACAGAACCCTACTGGAATGGTTAGGTCGATGATGGCACATGCTAACTTACCTATCACTTTTTGGAGTGATGTGTTGTTAACTGCTGCTGCCTATATACTTAACCGGGTGCCTTCCAAATCAGTTATTTCCACTTTATATGAGTTATGGACAGTTAGAAAACCAGACTTAAGTTTTCTTAAGCCATGGGGTTGTGCTGCCTATATTCATGAGTCCTCTCACAAGTTTGGGAAATTGGGTCAAAAAAAAATAAGAGTATTTTCATGAGATACTGCGAACACTCAAAAGGGTATGTGTTCATAGATGAGCAGGAAAGTGGGAGTATAACTGAATTTTGAATCACGGGATGTCACATCCTTAGTGGATGAATTTCCTAAGAGGGGCGAAATAAAGGAAAATTACTCCCTATTTGAAACCTTGGATCAAGATAATGATGTCAGTGAAGTTCGTCCAAGTGGGAATAATATGAGATGTGATGAATTGAATTCAACTCATTCTCAATTGCAACCACTTGACGTGATGACATCATCATTACCTAATCCAAATGGGAGCATGATGGGGAATGATGTGCTAAGTGTACAATCTCCCATACGGTGAACAAGTTGCCAAAGTATTCCCCGTCGATGTTTTGACATTGAAAGGGAAACTTTTATGGTTGCTCCAGAAGATGAGAATGAGCCAAGAAATATTAATGAGGCTCTGAATTGCCCTAATAAGGAAAAATGAATTCATGCAATGAAAGAGGAAATGGAGTCAATGAAATCAAACCAAGTCTGTGAACTGGTTGATCTTCCGAAAAGACACAAAGCTATTGGGAACAAGTGGGTTCTCAAAATAAAGCGAAAGGCTGATGGCTCGATAGAAAGGCATAAGGCTCGCCTTGTGGTAAAGGGGTATAATTAACAGGAAGGAATTGATTATGAAGATACGTTTTCTCCTGTAGTAAGATTTACCTCGATTCACATTATTTTAGCAATAGTGGCTAGTTTGGATCTTGAGTTACATCAGATGGATGTAAAGACTGCTTTCCTCAATGGAGAATTAGAGGAAGAAATATATATGGAACAACCTGCTGGTTTCATAGTAAAAGGCTAAGAAGAAAAAGTATGTTGACTTTTGAGGTCGATATATGGTCTTAAGCAGTCGTCAAGACAATGGTATATACGTTTTCATAATGCTATAATGGCATATGATTTTAAAATGATTGATGAGGATCATTGTGTATATATCAAAAGATCCAAGGATCAATTTGTGATCATATCATTATATGTTGATGATATACTAATTGTTGGAAGTAATATGGAGTTTGTTAATACTGTGAAGCATTCGTTGTCTTCCAACTTTGAGATGAAAGACATGGGTGATGTTGCATACAATCTTGGAGTTAAGATTTCAAGATTATAAACCCATAGATACTCCTATTGCAAAAGGTGAATGATTGAGCCACAGACTGTGTCCAAGGACTCCACAAGAGAAGGAACAAACGAAATATGTTCCTTATGCTAGTGTTGTTGGAAGCTTGATGTACATTATGATGTGTACAAGACCTGACATATGTTTAGCAGTTGGAATGGTGAGCAGATACCAATCCAATCCAGGTCAAGCACAATGAAAAGCCGTTAAGAGAATACTAAGGTATCTAAAGGGAACTGCTGATTATACGCTGAGTTATAAAGGAAAGGATCTGCAACTCAAAGGCTATTCTAATGCTGATTGGGGGAGGAGATTTAAATGAAAGGAAATCTACCTCTGGATTTGTTTTCTTACCGAATAATGGCACCATATGTTGGAGCAGTAAGAAACAAAAGTGTATAGCATTGTCCACGATATAAGTTGAGTTCGTGGCATTATCAGCAGCAGTGTAAGAAAGTGTTTGGCTTAAGAGATTTTTGGATCATTTAGGTGTTATTAGAAGTGCTGCAGATTAATTGTTGGTTAACTGTGATAGCCAAGCAGCAAAAGTGTACACCAAATATCCAAAATATCATGGCAAGACCGAACACACAGATACCAAGTATAATTTTGTCAAGAATATGATTGCACGAAAAGATGTGAACTTATAGTACATGTTACCCATAGAATGGTAGCAGATCCTATAACAAAGCCAAAACCTAGAGATGTGTTTTGTGGCCATGTGAAATCTTTAGGATTGCGTAGAGACTGATGTACTGAATATTGTATTTTCCCTAAGTGTTCACATTTGATGAATTTGTGTTTTCATCATTAATGCCTATGAATCTTTGTTTGATCTTTATGCATCTTAATACTTAGTGCATTACTTTAACTTGAGAAGTATACCGGACAGATATAAGATTAGCCCACTCACACGGGTAATCGCCTCTATTTACTATGTGATAAATAGAGATGAGATTGTTTTTAAGCTTATTATCTAGGTGATAATCGAGAGCTCAAGCTTAAAACACGTATGTCGCCTTAACTAGGTGTTAAGATGAGGATATAATACTTACTATGTCCGAAAGTAAAATACCCCACATATTTTACTTTATCTGTCTAAGATGCTAGATGTGAGTTCTGATGAATTTTGTGAATGAGTAGATACGTGAACTCAAGTTAGACATTGGGTATATCTGAACTATCATCTGTACGGTATTGAAAGGTGTAGACATACGCTCCATGGGAAAGGAGTTAATATCGAAATACGTATTTCATACTACGTATGCATGAGACGACTAATAAGAGTGGCAAAAGTTTGATCTCAACTTTTATGTCGTGTGAGACTCTTGAGGAAGAGAGTTCCTCAATTTCTAAGTCCCCTCATGACTCTTACTTATTCTCAAGATTTCTATTTAGTGTTTGCTATCTTAGGATGTTGCCAATGGTCATGAGTTTGATTCGATCTAATGGGGCATTTCTAGAAAGCAAGCTAAACTGAAATTGAGAGTTTGAAGAAAAGAGGAAGATCGAATTTGGAGAATCACATTGTAGTTTTGTATTCACCGGTTAACCAATTATGACTGTCTTTGTGATAATCATAATTGTGAATACAATATATATATATATATATATATATATATATATATATATATATCATTGTTTAAAAGATATCAAGAGAGATATAAATATGATCGATCGATCTAGGGTACTGCATACTAAATCTACTCAGGATGTGATGCCCATTATGAGCTGCTATATATTCCTAACAGATGTATAGCAACGAGCTCTCAAAGTATGCTGGTCGCACGGATTATTCATCGGTATGAATGTTGAAGAGAGGAAAAGAGGATTCTGTTCGGCCCACCATGTTAAGTGAGAGTCTATGATGGATTTTTCTTTGATGGGGTTGAGTAGGGCCTGTCCGCCCATGTTGGTTTTGGACCACCATGTGCGAGGGGGAGATGATGGATTTTTTCTTTATTGATGGGCCTGAGTTGGCCCATCCGCTCAAGTTGGGGCCAAAAAAGGCCCGGCCCACGGGAATAGGGCCCGTGGATGGGGGAAGGTATAAAAGGGAGGAGAGAGAGAGAGAGAGAGAAGACACCCTTTGGTACAATTCCAACGTACGTTCTCTCCCACTCTCCCTCCAAAAAGAAGACAAGCGCAAACGGCGACACTGTCTTTCCTTCAAAGCCAATCGACATCATCGAATCTAATCGGATCAGAATTTCGTCCTCGGTCTTCAGCATTGGTGTTTAATCTGTGGCTAACAAAGTACGCTCGAATCCGTGGTGTGCTTTACGATCGGTGATGCATGTTTTCCCGGGCTTCGTCTTCCGCATTGATTCAATGATTCGACTCAATGTCGAATCCGGTTTTCGAGGATCCGTTATTCCCAACAACCACCAAATACCATTTTTTTTTTGGTGAAAGGTAATGAATAAATAGAGCATTGACCAAGTGTACAAAAGATCGCGGCATCACAACTTACACTCAAGATGATAGAACGTTATAAGTGGAAGGATGCTGAGATGTAAAAGCCACAAGTGGCAACCAAAACAGCAAACACAAAGGGACACGAAAAGCATGGCATGAACAACTGGCCCCCAGAAACACAAAAACCCTTCACTAGGGAAGAGAACAACTGCCAAAAACAGCAAGCCGCTGCTCACAAGGCCAGAACAAACATGCACCAGCTGAAAAGGAAGTAACTAAGGATCCCCAGAGAAGATGAACGGGTCAATGCCCCCAAATCCCATTTGTTCGCACAAAGAGCAAGAAGTGGCTCATCGAACACCATGCCCCCCGTGGAACAGATCGACGTGCAGGAAAGCATGGTCATAGTCTCGAAGGGAGATCTCCCAAGTCAAATCTATTATGGCTAATGATATAATCTAAGGGGTCGAATATGTTATGTAACGAAACTTGATCAATGTTGCGGAATTAATGGAACCAATTATGATTATGTAGAAACAATTTAATAGATGCAAAAGTAATTTGATGATATCAAATGCGGTATGCTTTTATCAAACAAATATATAGATATGTAAAAAGAGATAAAATAATTATATGTAGATTTTTATAGTGGTTTGATTAAGATCAAAGCTATGTAGACTCCTTTGGACTAACAGCCACCTATAGGTTGGATTTTGCTAATAATCCCTTGAGAGATACAATGTAGCTTGTGCTGCTTCCACCCAAATTTAGTAGATCACACTACTAATTCCAAAGCCCTACGTCAATGCTCATCCACTTCTCAACAGAGATTACAATGTAGATCACTCTAAGTAACAATGAATTGCTCTTACAGAGTAGTATATAAGTTTAATCATTCTCATAATTCATATTTTCTACAAATCTTCTTATATAGTTTTCACAATCTATGCAAATTGTTAGAAAATCTTCAAAATAATCGATTTAATTGAATATAAGTCTTGCAATCACCAGGAGATCCGATCGTCCATAAGTCAAATCTTCTAGTAACATTGTGAATTCCATGAGTAGAACTGCTCATATTAGGAAATAATGCTCCTTAAGCAGATTGATTAACAATGGATCAAATTTCTCTTCGTACACACACACACATCTCTATGGAATTCCAAGCCTAAAGTTAGCTATTAAGGGTGCGCATGACAAAATTTCTGTTTCTCAATTTCTCTGTTTCTCTGTTCCCCGGAACAAGTTTGGAACAGAAATCCGTTTGTTAACGCAATTTGATTTCTCTATTTCTGAAACAGATTTCTATTCCAGAAATAGAGAAATTGAAGAAATCAGAAGCTGAAATTTTTAACTTCCCAGTTTCTGAAATAGAAATCAGAAACTGAAATCAAACCATATAAAAGAACATTGCGCTTTCTTGCTAACTTAATTCACTCATAACCACAACTTCACAAATTATTGCTAATTTTCTTTTTCTTATTTTGCTCTTGTTTTTTTTTTTTTCTTTTTTTTTTTGATAACTTCCTCTTTAGGATGAAAGGCAATCGAATGGGTCCCCAATTTTCAAAAACGATCAAAGTTCTTAAATACTTACTTAAAAACAATGGGGCTCTTTCTTCCTAGAAAAGGCACGCGCATGGCCAGTTGAAGAAAAAGTTCTTACATAATAGATGAATAAAAAACGTGCCTAGAAATTTAACCTTATTTTTTTTACGGATTCAAAATTCTTGCAAAATCAAAATAATTAGATTGTTATACAATCTTGAATTTTAATTCAAAGGCAAGAGATTCAAGAGAATCTCTCTCTTTGCTATGCAAGGGCCATTAAAGGTTCATTGAGCAACAATAAAGAAATTAGGGATGAGCAATTGGATTGATTCAATTCGAGAATCAAAATAAACCGACCTTCTCCCGATTCGTTCCTAACATAAACGTTACTTTAATGTAGAATTCTCATATATTCCTTTACACCATTAATTTTATTTTATTGATAATCTTGTATACTACTAATTTTTGATAAAATGACAAGGCTGTATAGGCGCCATTGATGGCACCCATATTCATGCTTCCGCAGTACTTGTCTGAATCTACGCAGGATGAGCTTGCAAACGATACATTGACCGAGGAGGGAAACCAAATAAATACGCTTAGGAAAAAAATTGTTAATAAAATGGCAAGGGATAATAATATACCGGAAATTCCATGAAATTGTATTTTCAATTTTTGTAACGTATTAGTATTATTTCGACTATTATTTTGTATTTGAGGATTTCTTATGTTGTTTTAGTATTATTTCGACTATTATTTTGTATTTGAGGATTTCTTATCTAATCAATTTATATTTCTAGAAATATGAATTTTGTTCGTTATCAAACGGGTTTCTTTTCTCATAAACTTATCCGGGGAATAGAAATTAAGAAATTGATTTCTGGCCAGAAATCAATTTCTGTTTCAGAAATTTTGTTATGCGCAGCCTAATACTCCTCAAGAATTAGATTATTCTCAAAAGGAATGTCCAGGTCCTCTAAATATGATGTGTATTCATGCACAACGAGTGTTCTCCTCAAGTGATATGGGGAGCCACTTTTATCAGAAATTCGTAAGTCTATTAAGGCCCCATTTGGTTAAGCTTTCCCAAAAAGCTTTGAGCTGGGAAAATATTAGTCGTTTGCTAAGCATTTTTGGAAGTCCATAGGCCAAATATCAGCATTGAGAACGCTAAAAGCCTAAAGCAGATTCGGACTTATTTTGGACTTTTAGCATTTTGGAAATGCAAGTCCACTTCTATTGTTCATTTGTTGACTTTTTTGTTTTTTTAGAGTGTTCATCTTCCCCATACTCACCGACGATTGGCCAGCAAGGTTGCCTATGGTCAGAGGCTACTTGAGGCTGCACGACCTCAGGTGACACCTGCCTAGCTCATGCGAACCTAGATCTAGCCATCGGCAATTGGCTAGCCGTTGTTTAGCGGTGAAGTGTCATAAGATTTGATTTTTTTTTTAAATTAATAAAAATCCTTTGCAAATGTAGGGTTTATCAAACATTATTTACGCCAAAGTTAGGGCGCGTTTGTAACGATTCTGTTCCCGGGAGTAGATTCTAATAAGAAATTATTCTTTTTGATTCTGTTCTGGGGAACTGATTCTAAGTATTTTAAGCCGTTTGGTAACTATCCAAAATTTCTGATTCTGGAATAGAATTGCGTTTGGTACCGTGCTTATTAATTCTGTTCCGAATCAATTTCTTTTAATTTTTAAATAAATTTTTTACTTTTTTACTTTTCTTTATTTTTTTTCCTATTTTCTCTTCTTCTTCTTCTTCTTCTTCTTCTTCTTCTTCTTCTTCTTCTTCTTGTGGCCGGTCGCCGGGTGAGGGCTAGCAGCTGGGCGAGGCTTTCCTAGCCTCACTGATGGCCAGGCTGGTCTCGTCGGGGCTGGGCGAGGCCTGCCTGGCCACCGGCGGGGCTAGGTGGGCGTCCTTGCTGCCTTATGCTAGAGCTTCGACCGTTGCCCGCTAGATGTCGTTGTCTCGCCACACTAGCGCTACCCAACTCCTACTCTGCTTTGTCTTGCTAGAAACCGCCACCACCGAGTGATTCGACACCCGAGCCACTCCTGCCCTGATCTGTCCGCGATCGCCTAGTGCTAACCGGTTTTTGCTCTGCCTTGCATGTGACCCGCGACCCACAGATCTCACGTCCGCAAGCCCACCTTGCCTCGTCTCCGACGAAGCCACCGCCTTACTGCACTGTGACACCATTTTTGTCCTGCCATCAGCCCAAAGCTCCACCGTTGCTCGCCCCCTCATGACACCAGCACCTGCGGCCGCGCTTGGTGAGGCTCGCTTGGCCACCGGTGAGGCTGGGTGAGCCTTGTCGGTGGCTGGGCTTGCCTCCGGCGAGCTGGCCGGACCTCGCTTTGGCCTGGCAAGCCTTCGGCGAGCTTGCCAGATCGACAGACGGCAATCGGTGGCGGCCGGCGGACGGCGAACGGCGGGTGGCGGCAGCTGGCGGTGGTAGCAGGCGGCGGTTGGCGGCGGCGAACGGTGGTAGGCGGTGGTGGAGGCGGTCGCGAGATGGCCGAAGAGAAAAAGAAGAGTTGTTGATTTTTGATTCTCAAATTTGTTCCCGGAATAAGAATCAACTTTTTTTTTTTTTTATTCTTGATTCCACTTCCAATCTGTTCCCGAGAACAAATTTGTTCCCCAAAACAAAAATTTTACCAAATGTGATTTTAGGCTCAAACTGATTTTGGGAACAAATAATTAGAATTTGGACCTGTTTGGACGGTTACCAAACATGGCCTTATTTTCCAATGCACTTTAAATTATAATTAGCCAAACTAGGGGTGAGCATGGTTCGGGTTGAGCCAGTCCAGCCTTAACTCTAGGACCAACTCACACAGTGCTGGTCCTCAATTTTTGGGACTAAGGACCAACTCTATTGAGCTTGAGATTGAGAACTGGACCGACTCAATGGGTTCGGTTCGGTTCCATGGTCAACTTGGGACCAACCAATAATTTATTTATTTCATTTTTGTGCTCTCTGAAAAGGCAACCGATGATCAGACCGACCGAATGGGTTTAGTCCGGTTTCAAGGTCAACTCTGGACTAGGGGTGTGCAACCAGACTAGATATACTTGGTTCCCGAACCATCCCACCTAGAAAAATAGGGTTGAGAACCGGTTCCTATTGAAACCAGTTTGGGAACTAGTTCCAAAAATTCCGAACGGTTTAAACTGGTTCAGGAACATATTTCGAGTGATTACCCACCCAGAAATCGGTTGCCGGACTGGTTTTGTAAGTAAATGTCCAAAACTTTTTTTTTTCTCTCGATTTCTATTCTTACTCCCCCAATGACACGATATTTTTCCTCTTAGTTCTCTCAAACACGCACGTCACGCCTCCTCTGTCATTCCTCTTCCTCACTTACTTCCCTCCCTCACCAGCTCCCTCTCACACTGTATGATGGATGGACGAACTAGAATGGACCTATATATGCCTTGTGGATCAATAAAGGACGAACTAGAATGGACCTATATATGCCTTGTGGATCAATAAACTCTTCGGGAGCAGGAAACGAGAGTTTAGAACCTTTCCGAACAAGAGGAGGAAAATCTACTTCTTGGAACATGGCAGTGGAAGAGCTAGGTGGTGTTTCTGCTGGAACCTCAAGTAGGTATGAATGTTTCTTGGCCCATTTTACAATTGGCTTATAAAATGGAGAAATGACTGGTTTTTTTCTAAGGACGATGGGGAGGAGGTGATGGTGGTGGATCTGGTGATATAGAAGGAGGAATATTGAACTCTGGTGGTGGAGTTGGTCATAGGAAACCATAAACTGGAACTTATCATATTCACCAAGAGTATCAACGGAGGGATCTCCATTCAGGTACCTTTGGTACACAGGTTTTTTGGCTTTTTTCTCCAAGGCAGAGGTTTTGCAAATGGGTCTACCTCATTAGGAGAATTTATGTAATAGGAGAATTGACAAAAAGGGTCCAAAAAATAATGACCATGCTGGTCTTTATAGTAATGGACAAGATGTCCATCACTGTTAAAGTGTCGAACAAGCTTTTTTGGATATGGCTCGGAAATTGACTCAGGAACACACGGTTCAATCATAAAGAGAGTTTGGAAGATAGAAGGACTTTCTTCATTTTCTTTGCCAAATTTGATGGAAACAGTTCCATCCTTCTTTCTGACAAACTTAGAGTCTGATGATTGGAAATGCTTGTTGCTTTGATGAAGCTTTTCATAGTTGGTAATCCACGTTTCTGGAAGGAGTGTGACCAACTTCTCTTTTGGGATCTGTCTAGGGACATGAATGCATGATGTTTGATCATTCTGCATGGAAATGAACAAAGCATCTTCATTTCCATTGTGGAAATTTAAGTCAAGGGCATGATTTTGCACTCTGTAAATCATTTGGTAGTGCAAATTTACTACTACAAAATTAGTAGTCTAAGGTGCTCTAGTGAGCTAAATCTGGACTTTTAGAAAAGAAAGTAATTGTAGATCTGAAAGGGTGATGTTAAAATTTGGATACAGTGTCATAAAGACCGTTCCAGCATTTAGAGTAGTTTAAACAGTTCCAATGCAAGCATGTTGGTATTCTAAAAACCTGGTATCTAACAACGCAATTCTTGCCACAATTGGCAAACCTGTTTGGCCATGAAAAGTAAGAGTAAGGTGAACAACTCCATAATGGACGTGGAAATATCGTTGCTAGATCCACTGTCTAAGAAACTCTGGGGGGATTTGAAGAATGACAAAGTACTCCTTTTTAGTGGTGGGAATGGGGTGCTTATCAAACTTGGAGGACTAAACATATTCATTCACTTCCTTTGGAGTCTGGCGAATGAGTTGGCGAATAGAGCAAATATGTGAAAATGACGAAGTGGGTTTAGCAAAAGCTGAATAGGGGTTCATCAAAGGAAGCTGGGTTTTAGAGATCTTAGTTTCGTCACTAAGAGAGACTTCATAGAGATAGTCTATCATAAGAGAGACTTCATAGAGATAGTCTATCTTAGAAGCATTTGAAACACGAAAGTCTAAAGGGGTTAAGGATGATGGAGTTGTAGTGAGAGAAACAGGTGCTTCGAGAATTTCTGGTTCGGTAGACATGGTGTGAAGAGATCTTCTTAGCATTGGATTCACTTACTAAGCGCATGGAACGAATATCATTAAAAACAAAACCGTGGCTCTGATACCATTGGAATGGACCTAGGCTTAGAATCAGGGATGACGAAGTCAGTTTCCTGCAGGTATGCCTTCCCACATAGGCGAACCTCTTGTTCAAGCCCTTCAGCCCTTCAAGGATAGCCTTTTAGCAGAAAATCACTCTGCCCTTTAATTCAGAGCCTAGAGACACCCGGATAGAACTAGGATGGTGATATTTCTAATTATCCGAGTTGCATTTCTTAGAGGATTCTACCAAGCTGGAGAAGAAGAAGAAGTTTAGAAAACCATGAGAAAATTTCACAAAAAACTCACTTTACTTCAAGGGACTCCTCCCAACACATTATATCCTCTTTGCCTTTTATAGGCAATAAGAGGTTACAAACACACAAGGACCATGCTCACGGGTCTTGAAACAAATAGGGGTTTTTGAAAATCTCGGTAGGGAATTATTCGCATGGTATGAACAGTGACAGTGAACAGTGATTTCCCTAGCCTACTGCTATAGTAAAAGTAAACAGTAACTTGTTACAGTAAACTTGTGTGAACATTGAACTTGTTCAGTGGTCTCGTCCATCATGAGCATTGTAGTCATAGTTCGAGTCATCTAACTTATGGATTGTTGCTAGAATATGTTCATCACATTTTTGTTCGAGGGCTTCAAGGTCTTCTGGTGAGAGAATTTGGTTCAGTTGATGTGTTCTGGACGCAGATGCTTCCTCGTGAGCCTAGTGGGATGCTTATTCTTTAGCCCAGTCTGTGCCGTCATCGTTGTCAGGAATGCTTGGCTGAGGCCAATTGGATGGCTGTGTATAGAATGATGTGTTCATACCTTGGGATAAGGACAAAGGTCCTTGGCTATAGGGGTCTTGTGAAAGAGGACCTCCACATCTAGTATAGGGGTCTTGAGAAGACTGTGCAATGTCACTGGTGTCTGCTATTTCATACTCATGTGATGATGCAGCTTGTCTAAATTCTTCGAGTGCTTCCTTAGCTTCTAATGCTAGGTCATAATGATCCCACGTAGTGGGTACATCATAATTCCATGCATCTGGAGGAATGGTTTTATTTTCCTAGCATAGGATTCTCTGGAGTTCTCTATACTGGTGCTCATAGAACCAACAGGTCCTGGATAGAACTTATGAATTCGAGCCTCTACTTTATGTGGAATAGGTCTATAAGATGAGGTACCTATACTCAAGGGGGCATTGATGATGTTACCATTATTAGTGAGAAAAGCCTATGGTATTCAGAAAAACAGAATGGTGTGAACTTCAGGGTTTGGCTATATAGTTCTCAATTCTTTCTCCAAGAGCCATCTCTAATGAGTTGGAGAATAAAACCAATTAAGAAAATCTAAAAGATTTTTATCACTCTCATTTTCAATCTTACCTCTTCCGAGTCTGAATATCCTAGTGAGGTTGGCAATGAATATTTTGGTTGGAATTTCAATAGCTATTAAGTACTTATTGGTTAAGTACCATAATAACCATCGAAGTTGATCGGGAAAATCATCTTCCTTCCATATTAGAGGATGTATGAATGGATAATCTGCATTTAATTCAAAATGATAAAGAATCAAACCTCCATTAAGTCTGAACAAGTTTGTATGACATTGCCTCATGAGTTTATCCATATTTTCAATAAGACTGTCTTTCTGGATATGTTCGATGATCTCCAAGGGGTATCGCCAGCTTGGCCAGTCTTTAACTTTCTTAATTTTGTACTTCTCATTGTGATGAGTAGTATAAAAAGCATGCCTCATGATATACATATTGATTTCTGCTGGTGCTTTTGGTCTTGGCAAAAAGTCAGCAATCACATTTTTCTTTCTAGCAATGTGTTTGGTTTTAAAAGAATATTTTGAAAACCATTCAGCCCATCGAAACAGTTGAGAATATAGAACTCACTTCTGTTTGAATTTGGTCATTTGAGGGAAAGATGCCATATCCCATTCTACTAAGAAGTGATGGCCAATGAGATGGAATTCAAACTTTTTTATCCTATTTTTCACTGCCAAGATTTCTTTAAAAGTGGAATGATAATGTATTTCTGCTTGGGAAAAGTTACCACTTTTATAGGCACATACATGTCTCTTACCATTAATTTCTTCGAATAGGATGGCAGCCCAGTAGTCATCACTGGCATTAGTCTGGAGAATTCTTTTTCCTATTGATGGGATTTGCAGAGGAGGAAGAGTCTGCATAATCTTTTTTTTTTTTTTTTTTTTTTTTTGGTAAAGCATAATCTCTTTGAGTTCAACAATTGCATTAGTTTGAGATTTTCCCCAAGGTGGGGGATTCTTTTTCAGCATTGTCTTAATGGGATTAGCAGCCTTGCAAGATTTGAAACAAAATCTCTGAGATAATAAATTATCCCAAGAAATTGTTGGACTTGTGTTGTTGTGAAGTTTTCTTCAGGAAATTTCAGTAATTCCTGAGCAATATGTGGCCCTGGGTAGTATGTCCATTTGTTAAGGTGCATATCAAGAAATCCAATTTCTATCTGGGTAATGTTTATCTTTATTTGAGAAAGCATGATTTCATGTTTTTTAACAATTTATGCAAATTGTTCGAGGACTTGGCAGTGTGACTGCTCATCGAGACTGTAGAGTAGGATGTCATCAATGTATATTGTTGCACTTGAGAGGATTGGCTGAAAGATTCGACACATTGCTTTTTGGAAAAAGGGATGGTGCAACTTTTAAACCAAAATGAAGAACTCTCCATTGAAAATGCTAGTTTGGGATACAGAACCTTGTCTTGGGTCTGTCTTCAGGATGAATGCCCAATTACCAAAATCTAGCTTTGAGATCAAATTTGGAATAGATTTGGGCTTTGGATAATCCAGCAAAATGAGAGTTTCTGGAAGGTAAGGGAATTTATCATCTTGGAGGAAAAAGTTAAGGGGTTGGTAATTAATTACCAATCTCATCTTTCCTCGGTTTTGCTCAGCACGCTTGTTAACATAAAAGGCTTCACATGCCCATTAAGAATGTGAGACCTCAAGAAGGCCTTGTTGCAGCAGTTTTGAGCATTCCTATATGACTCATCTTTGTTGGATTGATATCTTCATTCTTTCTAAAAGGATGGCGAATAAAGAATTTTGGGTTTTTTCATAAAGGATGAGAACACTTCTGAGCGAACTCAAAATGAGATTCTGAACAAGATTTCAACAATTTTTACATGATCGGGTCTATTTGAATGAAAAAAAGTCTTTGAATGTTGACAAATTTAGAAGATTGGTCTTTATACTTAAGACATTTTCCAGGGATAATGCGAAGTTGAGAAATTTGAGTTATAATGTCCTAACCGATGATAAAATCTTTATTGGGAAGACTTGAGCCAAAGATCTTTGTAGTTATAGAACATTGTGGAAAAAACTGGATGGTGATCGGAGTGGTTCTGACATTTGTAGAAAATGTATCCCTTGAAGCATAATTGAAATATCGGACACAGAAAATCCAATATCCTTCATGAAGAACTTTAGTGTCTAAGATAGAAGAAGCAGCTCCAGTGTTTATAAGAGCAACGACAGTGATTGGCTTAGCAAACTTTGAAGTGAATATTTTCACAGGAAAGTGGGGACAATGGATTTGGCTTGAAAATATGTCAGTGCTTTCTCTGAAGGAGTTAAGGATATATGAAAGATACATTCGAGATCTGAATCTGAATCAGTTTCACTAGGAGTTTGATAACAAGGAATGACACATAGAGTTTGTTTACATGGTTCTTCATTCGCAGAGAATAGAGATTCAATATCATCATCTTTAAGGGAAATACCAGTTTTATTCTCTATATGATATATCAAATGATTCTGACCTTTTTTCGCTTGAGGATAGTTTTTAGCAAAATGTCCCTTTTGGTTGCAGATGAAGCATCGTTTTGATTTCTTGTGGCACGATCCTTCCTCTTGCTTAGGTATCGCCATTTATGCTTCCTTTTGAAATGCTTAGAGCCATGTCTGGATTTGCTTATCTAGAGCTTCTTGAAGTTTTTTTTTTTTTTTTTCTAAGGGATTTACCACAAGAACCATCATAGTTTTTCTTGGAGCAATTAATTTTCAGGTTCTGGCGAAAACATGCCCTATCAAGTTCTCTATTGTCATTGACGTAGGTCTGGATCATTTGGCATTTGATATATAGTTCTTCGAGGCACAAATGAATTTCTTGTTGGATTTCTCCCAATGGAACATCCTGGATCCTTCTCTATTGAGACAAAAAGGTTCTCTTTATTGTTTGGGATAGTTCTTTAGGGATGGAGGTTAAGAAAACATGCTTCGAGTTTGCATCAGCTCCAATTTGATAGAAGAGCTTAAGCATTTCACGATAATGCTTATCAAGATATTTTTTCTGGAGAGAGTAGCATATTCTTTCAAAAAATTCTCTTCTTTTGAGTTCTATGAGATCAACAAGTTTTATCATAAGGAAATGATATAGAAGAGTAATGGCATGGCCAAAGCTTGGGGAGAGCAAACAGTGAATTTGATCATGTTCTACTAAAGATTGCCACCAAAGTTTGAGATTACCTGTGAACCTTGTGACAAGGTTGAAAAGAACATTAAACTTGTCCTGGTTGGTAATGGCTTGGGTATTTAGCTAAGTATGAAATTCCTCAAGTCTTTCTGGCCATTTGTGGTAAGGTATGTTATCAATAGTGAAAAATTGTTTTGATGAAGTGGACACACTCTGAGAGTGATGGTTTGGCTGAATAATCTCTGGTTTAGAAGGATTTGATTCCATATCATGGTCTGAAGGATCGGCCATGAATATTAATGAAGTTACTAGTGCTATAGGAAATGAGTCAATGGTAGGGATTGAAAAGGATGATGAGGATGAAAGAGATACCGAATCTGATTCAGTATAAAAAATATTTGGAAATGCTAGTTCTGTTGGAAACATAATTTGATTTGTTGGAATGATAGGATCAATTTGTAGTGGAGGTTGTGAAGTGTGGCATCTTAAAATTCCATAACGATCCTAGATACATTACGACCCATGACTAGGTGGCGGAAGCACCATCGGACTATATTATAGTCATTAGAGCAATGGATTACAATTAAGCAAGGGCCGAGTATTGAATGGACTATTGTTTTGTTGGAAATGTATCATATGCTCATGTGTGACCAAGGTTGTACTAAAAGATAGATTGAAAGAAATTTTCTATACTTGGCAGTGTACCCTATGAATCGAATTACCCTTGATTAATGTTGTAATATTATATGGCCATGTGAGTATTTGTAATTATGTATACATAAGTGGGGATTAAGGTGGAACATTAGGAGCAATGTGGGCCAGACACTTAGGGATAATAAAATCCGTAACCCAATCGGCCCAAAACACCTAAGACAACCCACATTTCCTCTTTATTTAGTTGCATGATTAGTCAAATTAACAAGAGATTATTGACCAAGGCTTGGCCAAATGAGACCATATCCATGCATGCAATTGAACAAGTGGCAAATGGACTCCTCATGAGAAGACACGGTTGCATGAGGTGTCGCCGTCTCTTGCTGCCACCAAAGATTATACATGCAAATCTCATGATTACTAGTTAATTAGGAAAACAAAAAAAAGAGAAGGGGGAAGAGTGAATGAGAGAGTGATCAAGAGAGAGTGACTGAGAGAAAAAGAGAGAGAGTCTGAGAGAAAGATAGAGTTCGCAAGGGTGCATCGGTGAGGGAAATGAGGAGATCATCCCCGCCGTGAGCATGCATGCTGCTGCCGTTGATGCCGCCTAGCTTCGCCGTCAATTGAGCTGCGCCCGAAGTCCGCAAGTTGCCATTTTGCTTGCTGTGGTTGCATTGGACTTAAGGCAAGTGAAAGTCCATTGATCTACATTATGTTGTACTGTGGTTGTCTAGTGAAGTGCAATAGATTTGGAGATGTTTGAATTTTGATGCTGGATGTTGGAATTCGAAAGAATAGAAGTAGTTCTCTAGGACTAGCAAACTGTTTCATGGAAAAACAGCTTGACCTTTGGCGACTCCGTGAATTTTATGCAATTATCTAGTTGAAACTTGACTTCGTGTCCTTGATGAAAGTTGTAGTCGACATCTTGAGAAGTAACATACTAAGAGAAGAAACAGACAAGTATTGGTAGGTAAAACGATTTTTCTTTGAAAATGTTAAACCTGGAAACTGTTACAAAGGGTTAGGGAGAGTTATAGAGATTATAGCTCTTGATTTACAATGAATTCGACTTAGAGTTCTTCACAAAAATTTTACCTCTAGGTATTAACTATAAAATATCAAAATTTCAGAATTTTTTGAGTTCATTTAATGGTTATACCGAAATTTTTATTGAAACTGTGTAATAGTGGTGTTTGAAGTTTTATGACTATGATGCACGGACCATTGTGATTCATACGAAATTTTCTTGACTTGGTGTTCTTCATAAAACCTTTTTTTCCCTAGATCTTGTTTATAACATATTAAGTTTTTAGAATTTATCAAGATTGTTTACTGATTTTTCCAGAATTTCAATTAGTGGAGTGCATTATGTTTTGTTCAAAAAAACTGTTTTATTTTAAGACCAATTGATTTGCTCTATGAGTTGTGATGTCTTGGGTCGTTATTTATACAATGGATGCGGTAACATTTAGCATATCATATGACATCAAAAATTGATGAGGCTTTATAAACTCATTGAAACTTTTGACATTATAGCATCAAATGTTATTTTCAAAGTGAGACATATATGTATATATCATGATGTTGATGATACTGTCAGACGGCTGAGTCGACGATGCCCGGGGAGTGTCGGGATGCTCATAGGGTCGAGTGAGTTGACAATGATTGGATGCCCGGAGGTGTGTGCTGAAGGTCCTCGAGAGTCTTGAGATGCTCGGTTGTAAGTATTGTACGTAAATTCGGATGGAAGGGGCAACCATTTTCATGGCAAGCCTTGGATGTGCCTCGTGATGCCAGGTGGGGTGTGAGATGCCTGAAGGTGTGTGCCAGAGGTCTTGCGATGCCAGGTTGAGTGCAAAAGCCCGGAGGGATGCAAACACTGGTCTCCGGGAAATGAGATTTGTCGAACATTAAAATGGGAAATAAATCATGTGCATGTGTGTGCATATGGCATGGTACATGAATTGTCTGCAAATTGTGAGTTGGTATTATTTGACATTAAAAATGTGGTTATCAGGACATGGAATAGAATATATATATATATATATATATATATATATATATGCATGATTGCATATATGATATGTGCATTTCATATGAAATCTTGGTTGTCTTGCTTGTTGCATTGTGTAGTTTGATGGATCTTTTACTGCTGAGTGGTTGTACTTACCTCATTTGGGGACTAACATTTCAGACTAGAAAGAAAATGCCTTTGTTGCCTCAGACTCTTGGTACGTTTTATGGGCTCTTGATTGACCTGCAATGGGAGATGTCAGAGCACCATCATCTTGGAGTGCATGGATTGGTGTTCGAACGTGTGAGGATTTTGCTAACCTTTGATATAGGCCATTTTGCTAGCCCAGTTCATCAGGAGTTTATTTCGGTTCTCATTTGATTGGATGGCCGCTTGCTGAGGTTGCTGCCACCACCGGTCGACGGACCGGATTGAATTTGATTGTGGGTCGAGATAGAATACGACGCATTTTGGACCGTTGACACTAAATGATGGGGAGATATACATGACTACTGTGGAGTCGGGTACTTTTGGATATAGCCAAGCTTAGAAAAGCCTTAGCCTTTTGATGTACTGACTCATGATGTCCATCAAGTTATATAAATAAAAGTGTTCAGCTCTAACTTATATAAAATGTGTAGTTGGTGTACATTGCATTAGTTTGTTTGAGTATGGGATATGGAGATTTTGAATATGCTTCCGCTATATAAGTTGCGCAAGGACCAGGCAAGAAAGTAGGAACCCCCAGAGTTATATGTTATATTAAAATCTATGGTATCAGGGTAGTAATTAGCTAGGAGGTAGTGATTGTGGTGACCCTAATGGATTGGGGGCATTAGGGGGTGCCACATGAAGTAACGGGATAAGGCTATGATTCTTGATTACCCAAATCTCTAAAGAAAGATTCCAACGGGTTTGACAGCATCATTTGATCGGGCTCCCTTATGATAAGAGAGGATTTCTCGAGCATATTTTCCTTTCCCTTTTCTTTTCTTATGCGGTCAAGTTCTTTGAGACGATTCCCTATTTCAGCCACATATGTCTTGTCCTATCTGATAGGTGTATCTATAATAGCAGCAAAGATAGACATCTGAGATGGAGGAGGAGGGGGAGGATTTGCTCGCAAAGTAGTTGGAAATAGATTGAGCATTCCTTCCTCAAGAATCTGGATTTGCCTTTTAAGCTTTTTTATTTATGCTCTAGGGCTTTCAAGATGGTGATATCCTAGATGTTGTCTAGATTCTAAGGCATGAAGCCTATTTTGGAAATCTGAAAGCATCTTTTTGGTGGTTTCATCATATCTTCGCAAATATTGTTGCACATTCCCAACCTTGGAATAAATTATTTTAAAAGCATTGTTATGTGTTAAGAGAGTCTCCGATTGCCAATTTAAGACGGCTTCAGCAACATGAGTTCTTTTTTGTCTTCCATGCTCATCAATATTAGTTGGGGCAGGTATCTTAGGAATATGCCTATATCATTAGAATGGACCTATATCACATGAGTTCTTTTTTGTCTTCCAAATTCTTGTATATCACATGGATTGGCTCGCCTAATTTCTCTTTTGTAGGAGGAGTTATGCTTGCATAAATGAGTAGTTTCATGTAGTAGTTGTGGGAATAAGACTAATATTAGACCCATGTTTGTTGCTAATTCTTTGTCTTATGATTTTATTTCTTATAATTAGCCTTGTGGATTCTTAATTTTTCGTTTAGTCAGAAAGTTCATGTATTTATTTATTATCAGTGCTTAATGTTCCAATATAAATTAGGAGGATTACGTTATTTTCTCACGTATTAATATAAAATTCGAAGACGTATAGGATATCGGGAAATTACAAAACAGGTTTCAATAGAAATAGGGTTGATCATAGAATCAGATCAAAAAAACATGGTGGGTTGAGTACAAGGTTCAATACAAACATAGTTAGGTATATGGTCTAAAAAAGGGGAACCGGTTATAATAGGGTTGGGTACAGGATCCAGGTCTAGACCCTATCCACCCTGGACTTGATCACCCCTACTTGGACCAATCGATAATTTTTTTTTTTTCATTTTTTGTACTCTCTAAAAGGGCGAGCGAGGACCGGACCAACCCTATGGGTTCAATGACGAGTGAGGTCAGCTAAGAGAGGCGAGCGACGTGTCTTGAGTGGGGTGAGCATCAAAAGTTGAGTAGGGAGCAACAAGCCAGGCGAGCATCAAGTGGCACAAGTGACCCAAAGCGAGTGAGGTGAGTGTTGAGCAGCGAGTGACGAGTGAAGAAGTAGTTTATTTCAATTTTGGCAAATTAAAGACTAAGAGGACAAATAAGATAGAAAAGAATGAGTACTAGAGGAGGATGTCGTGAGAAGCTATTTATGCTTTTTTGAATGCCGTGAGGATTTCTTATAAAAATAATTTTCTCATTTGTAAATTATGACTATTGACGCCATAAAAAAATTTAAAAGATCTAAGTTATTAAAAAATAGTGTAAAATTACTCGAATTCCTCACTAATGAGCTATTTAATGTTATTAATGCCGTTTATTTTAGAATTTTCTCTATATAAAATATATATATACTAACTCGCACAATGTTGGTCTAAGAACCCAAGGACCAAGGACTGATCCGCTCTCCCTAGGAATCGGACCAAGATCGGCAGGGTTGGGCTGATCCAGGGTTGGTTTAGAGTTGACCTTAGATTGATGCTCACCCTTATGCCAAACACTAAAGTATTTTGGAAAACCTCTTTACCCCAAAAGTATTTGGTATTTTCCCGAAGGTATTTTCCTTAAACAAAACCAAATGTGTCCTAAGGCTCCCACTATTCGTTGACTTGTGTGCCACTAAGCACTTTATCGTCATATGTACGAATACGACCATATGAACTTTTCATCTTAACACGATACTTCCAAGTCTTCATGATTTACCCATTCCTCGACTTGTTCATTTTCATTTAGTTCCTTTTAGTCATCTTCAATCTTTTACTTCATACCTCAGGTTTTATCAGTGGAGATAGAGTTCTCTTTGCATTTTTTCAATCTTGAGACAAGACAACATCTGCATGTAATTGACAATTGATATAATCAACTGGTTTTGTCAACTTGAAAATATCATAATAAGTTTTCTCAACAGAATCGTACTCATACTTCCACTCCGGGTCATCATCGAATTCCTTGGCAATCAGATTTCCTTGCGGCTGGCTTTGGCCTAGCTTCTTGCTGGGGTCGTCACTGATGATGGAGGCTCGCGTGTATATAGGTGGCGCCGGAGACAACGGAGATAGGCGGTAGGGGCGGCGATGATGCTAATCAGAATGGGTCAAAGAGGAGCTCACCAAGGATGGGGACCGATGGTGCCGCAAGTGGTGAAGAAGAGAGAAGCGTGCAAGTTTCAAGAGGGACTATAAGTGGTTGGGCTTTAGACCCATTAAAAATCCACATTTTATTTGACCTTATTACTCAAATCCATATTAATCTATTTAGCAATATTTAGCTAACCCATATATGACCAAGTCCTTATGATGTACGGGATAATAAATGGGTCTTCAACCCAGTTTAACACCTTCTGGAAAAAAAAGAAGAAAAAACCAATTTTGACGTCCAACTTGATTAGTCGCACTCACATGGAGACCGTTCACCACCTAAAAGTCCACTTCCAGCAAAGGTGAGCGGAGGATCTCAAGAGAAAATGCGCAACCAGGACATACGCTCAAGGTTCTAAGTGTTTGGATTTTGGGTATTTTGAGTAGGGTGGTGATGTGTCAAAAAAAGTCACAATATGCTTAATTTGGAGTCCAATATTAACAAAGTACCCAAGCATGGAAAAACTCATTTGAATGTGGGGAAATTTCAAGCAGATTCTTAAGCAGAATCTTTTTCGCGAAACAAACCATAAACTAGAGCTTGTCTCGAATTAGCTCGTGTGCTCGACAGGTGTGTATCAGAAAGCCAGCCAGACTGACAGGAAAAGTGGTAGGCCATGGTGCACGTGCACCGTTCTGCGCCAATTGTAGAAGGTATTTTTCTGTCATAAGAGGATGAACAGCTCATTTAAAGTGGTGGGGGGTGGAATCCATCCTTCCCTACTCTTTTGAGCTTGATGGAGTATGTTAGACATCTTAATGAGCCTCAAAAGTTAGCACGAGTAACACACACATACACACACACACACATCTAACCTCATCACCCAAGCTCACTAAATGTACGACAGATTTATTGTTCTTGCAATGCCACAACTTCCTTTCTTTGTTGGACCAACCGGTGGTCCCAATGAATGAAAGCTGCCTCGATTGGCCCATGATCCTAAATGCCACCCCACGCCACCCCCCGCCACCCCATCCCACCCCACATCTGTGATCTTTGATCATCTCATTAAACCTACAGATCAACACATTTTGGACCTGCTAATTCTACGCATTAAATGCGGTCCCTCACTTAATTTTTAAAGGTTTGGACTAAAATCGGTCTCCAACGCGGGATTATACATGTTAAAAGCTTCATGCTACGGTCTGCTTCATGTTCTTCTATCCAACATATTGATTATACGGGTCACGTCCCTCCTCTAATCAATCTCTGTCAAGATAAGGCTGTTAGATTCGAGTGAATTCATGTGCGACACCTCCTATTCAGTACGGTAATCATGAAGTTTGGTCCTATAAAGGTGGGATCAAGCGCGACCAATATTTCCCCAAAACATGCTAAATCCTTCCCTAGTTCTTTGCAATTCGAGGGGGGATGAAAGAAAACTATCGAAATTTCATGGAGAAGACGGCCTCACGGAGACATAAATTACGTGAACTGGCAAAAGCTGCTCACTCTACATCACCATTAATTTTTTTTTTTAGTCTTTATGGACCACGGGGAAGCTCTTAAATTTTGTGAATGGTCATCATCAGTAAGCCCCATCTGGATTCCCTCTCTCCTCTGCCGTCTTCATTAGTTAGATTAAAACCCCACTTGTTTTTCCCCACAATATTTATAGAATTTATGAGCAGTAGAGTTATGTGTGAAAAATTTTTATAGACGTTTCCGACGCACGACATCTGGTCCGATGTGTCCACCGACTATTTTCTACGTGATTTAGTAAATCGATTTGGTAGACCATTGTTTTTTGCAGCCCAACGTCTTTGTTCTATAGATTTTGTTATGGACATAGTCCGTCCTAGATAATTAAAAAAAAAAAAAAAAAGGGCCTGACATTAAGCCAAGTGTGCGGTCGCGGATTGCATAATTACTATAATAGAACTCTCTATCCTAAGCTTATGGTTTGTAAAATTAGATAGAAAGGGACGCACATGCCGGATTTGGTAACTGTGGGTGGGCTTTTGGCATAGTCCGATGGTCAGGTCATCCACGTTGATTTGCCTACTAAGGTCGATGACTTTCTTCCTTCATAGGAGTACGTTAGCACGCATAGATTTGACTAACTTTCGATCTGGGATTACTTTAGTACCATAGAATAAAGAAATTTGGCCATGTTGTGCTGCTATGCTCTCATCAATGACCTAATGCCTCCCCAACTAAAAAAATAAACTAAAAGGACAATCTTGAAACATGTACCCACCACATATTTAACATTTTCAACGATCTTAAAACATATGCATATGATAAAATATCTAGCATTTTCTACGGCTGAAATTAAGTACGCGGTTTACTTCAAATCAAATGTTTCGATCATCACGATCCACCGTACTCTCTCATGTCTTATTAACAATTGCTATCGAAAGTACTTATCAATCATATTCATCAAGAAAATTGACGTTATTAGGTTATTTAGTAAGATTGCCACCGAAGATGCTTATTATCAAGAAAATCGGCGTTTTTAGGATATTGATTGTGCTTGACACGAAAAAAAATTCCCTGAATGGGTGCCCCAGAAAGCTCTTTTTAACAAAAACCCATTTTATAGAAATAAAAGTGTAGCTCCATTTATGAGTTCTCTCTTACGAAGCCCACGGGGTCTTCGTCAACCTTGAAATTTTTTCTTTTTTCTGCATATAAATAATGGAGCAAATCCAGAGAGCAACAACTCCATCAACATTTTTTCAAACGATTAACCTCAAAAGAATCCGCAAATCGCTATGAGCCAAGAAACTACAGAGAAAGACTAGGGCTTCCCGGTCCAACTCCAAACCCTATCGTCTTAACACTCGCCATTTCTTTATACCATCGTCAGCTTCATTTTCGGATCTTGAATTTCGAGCAGTTGCCAGTCTCGCCCAAGGAGATAGAAAAGAATGAAGCAGAGCCAAGGGACTGCTACGCTCAGAGAAATGCTGAGCAACGCACACCACGACGAGCAGCCTCCTCAGAAGTCGCTCCAGATCAAGCAAGAGGACAGGTTCTTCTCCAAGCTGCTGTCGAGGGAGAGCTCGAGGGTGGAGTCGTCTTCCAGGGTGTTCTACTATGGAGGAGCCCCGCGCGCGGTGCCGTTCCAGTGGGAGTCGCAGCCCGGGACTCCGATCCGGGACTTCGGGTCGTCGGACGCCGGCTCGTCCTTTCCTCCTCTCACGCCGCCTCCCTCTTATCACTCGAATTTGAAGTCGAAGTCGAGAAGGTTCATGCAGAGCAAGAATGTGGACGGTCACTCCACGCCCAAAAAGGTTTCAACGAAGAGCAACATATTTTCGAAGATCAATCAAAACACGAAGAAGCCGCAGCACGTTTCGCAGTCGTCGTCGGGATCATCGACGTCGTCCTCATCCACGTGGTCGACGACCTCGTTTTCTTCGCCATCAGTGGCCTCGGCTTCTTCGACAGAGTCCAAGTTCAACAGGCGAGACTCGTCTTGCGCTAGGTCCCCGCCGGTGCATTTTGGGTTGGAGCAAGCCAACGACCACGACGACAACGAAGACGACGATGATGAAGAAGACATGTTCGAATTGCCCATTTCGGCGATGAGATTAGGTGCGAGAAGAACGTTCCTATTGAAGCTCCGAAGTTGCTATCCAGTGGCTAAGATGAAGAATACCTTCAGCTCCATTTTGGGACATGGTTCAGGTCAAGGTAGTGTATAGAGCCAAGAGATTTTTCTTTTCGTCCAAGGTTCTGGTTTTTCTTGCAAGCCATGTATGGGATTATCGAAACCGCTTGTTTCGCGCTGTGTTCCCCTTCCTTGTTTAATCTCTGACATAATGAGCTTCTTCGATGTCAAGTTTCAAGTGCTGCACAGTCCATCCAGCAATCGGAATTGGAGTTAGATTTCCCTTTTGGCTTTGTTTTAAATAAAAAATTAATCGTTATTATCATGGTCATTATTTTTTGCGTTCTTGATGACATATTTGATGTGCGAGGATGGTCAAGTCACTCTCTCCTTTAACCATCCAACCAACCTAGTTCCCGTGCGCAGGAACCCACTAATGATTTAATAGGCCCGATACGAATTAGGTAGATTTTCAACAAGAATTAAAAGCATTGTTGGTTTATGTCCCAAGACCCCACGACATAAAGTCCCAATTTATACACTTCCATTTAGTACATCAAAGATTCGTAAAGGGGGAAAGCATCTTTAACATCGTTACAAAGCATTATACTCAAAGAAGATGGTGGGTTGAGAACCCAATCCATAGGGCACATCTCACCCAATGAGGGTATTCATTCGCTTTACGATGAACATGAACCTTCTTAAGGAGTCGAAGAAGGATGCTTCCGAGGTTAATATTCTCGGAAACATGGACAGTCCCATCGACCCTTATCATGTTCCATACCACTAGTGACAAGTTTAGCATCAGTTTCCCCGTCTACTTTCTTTCATTTGCATCTGCTGAGCCAGTCTAACACACTCTAGAACGGCAAACCCTCACCCACCTCCACCACCAGTGAGTCTCCAACGGTGGTCACGAGCCACGATTCCCACACCAGCATCTAGAGTTACGCCATTACCATGGAGCATCAGAGGTGATCTTGATTTCTCAGGGGTCACGTGGTCCCCAATCAAAAGATTCCATATCACTTCGAGATTCCTCTTCATTCACTGCTGACACACCAAATTTACAGTTCTTCAGCCCTTTCCGCATGCCCAGGGCTGCAGAACCTCCTGAAAAACAGACTTTCCAAGTCAAATACAGCTAGACATCTCTTTTTCCATATGTACCAGCACATAGAAGCTATTCAAGTCGACCACGAATTCTTGAGATCATTTCTCGCCCCCTTTGGAGGTATAAGTTCTCTGATGCATTCAGAGGCAAATATTTGCTTCCACAGACCTCGTACCCATCACGGCACACCAGACACTTGGTCCCCTGATAAAGTAGCAAGTAACATACAGCAGTATCTTCCCGATTACGGAAATAGCATTCAGCACTAAACTTCCCTCGTCCTGAACAAGTTGACATAAGTGACCACAACAGTAGCCCACATCTTCCAGAGGAGGTGCTTCATTTCTGGTGGCCAACCAATCTTACTTGTTAGCTTCTAGACTGATTTATTGACTGTGTGTGAGCTCAAAGGTCCTCTTTTGTAATGTTTTTCCTCAACTGACTTGATCACCTGATCAGCAGACGTAACTGTTGTTTTCCTACTCTTCTCAGCAGGCCAAAGTATCCTGTCTTCTTCTCCAAATAAAGGCATGGGACGTCAAGGATATTTCTCTTCTCCGCAACGCTTGTCACGTCTTCAATAATTGTCAAATTCCAATTCCTAATATCTCAACTCTTCATCAACCTCTCCATAGTCCCCTCTTATCAACTGATTACCAAGCACCCGTGGATTCCATTTGTCTTTCCACACCTTGATGTCTTCACCAATGACAACCTGCCATAAAGCATGTTACTTCAGTTTATCTTTCCCTTCCACTATTCTAGACCACCTCCGTGAGGCTCTAGCGCCCTTTCTAGCATAAAAAAAGTGTGACAATACGGGGCAGGGTCTCTTAAGCCTGATGTTTGATACTTGCAATCTCACAGCTTGTTAAGCAAACACAGCAAAGAATCAGATATAAGAATGAAGAGATAGAGGGGTAAAAGATCGCCCTGCCTTATGCCTCTAGAAAGATGAATAATGCTAGTTTCCTTGCCATTTATAACAATTTTATAGCTTATGGATCTAAACAAAACATAATCCAGTCGATCCATTAAGAACAAAATCCTAATCTCCTCAGAAACTCTTCTAAGTATTATAAGCTTTGTCCATATCAGTTTCTAGCGCACAGAGCCACTGAGAAACTGTTTTCTCGATTTTCAAATGGTGGAAATCCTCACGAACAAAGGGAATGCTTTTTTTTTTTTTTTCCTGAATTCGCCTACCATTCACAATTTGATTTATAAATATAAGAGAAGCCAAAAAGGGTTTCAATCTATTAACGAAGATTTTAGTGATGATTCTGTATATAAAATTACAGAGGTGTTGAAGCAGAGACAGGCGGAAACAGGGTGGTAGAGCAGGAAAACTTGTTATAAAGCACTACAGGAAGTGACGATGATGAAAAAGACTGATGATATGGAAGAGAAAATAATAAAGGAAAAGACGGATGGAGCGGGAAAGGATCAAGGAGTGCAATGGGAATGATGGTGAGAATGAAGACGAAGACGATCTTCCAGCAAAAACTCTCATGCTAAAGAGAGAGAGAAAGAGGCTCCCAACAGGTGTAGCCAACCACGAGAACAAAGCACTCGTGTAGTTTCGCGGGTTAGCATTTGCTACAATAGTGCTATGCGATATTTTTGGTATTTTATTTGCCAAAGCAATCATGCTTTTTCAATAATTTGTAGCTTGTTGAGGTCCTATTGGGAAAATTGTTACGGAATAGAGAATGTTGGAAATACACGCGACCTCTCAGTCCATATAGAAACCATATCCTGTCGTCCAAATCCAACTAGAGAATACGGCTATTTAAGATTGAATTATTTATGAAAAATAGTAATTGGTTTATCGCAATTTTGGAAATTCAAAAAGGGGAAGGACTTGCTTACTCTTTTCTGCTTTTGTTGATACTAATGTCTGAATGTCGAATCCTTGATATTTACTTTGAAATTATCCATTAATTTATGATCATCACGACGACACATGTCCATAAGATTTGCTTTGATATACATTCACAACTAGATGAACACATAAAAAGAAAAAAAAAGAGAAAAAAAAGGCAGTTGAAAACCCAAATCCTTATCTCTTTTGGTTAGATAGCAATAAGAAGATAAGAATGTGTTTAACGTTGTTTATCAAGATTAAAAAACTTTGATGACAACATAGAGGGAGAGAGAGAGAGAGAGACAACAACAATAATAATAATCTACGTTCTGTGTCTTCTCCTTCAGGAAAGAAAAAAGTACCAGTAGAAAAACATGGACGACAATGGAAGTGGAAGCTTAAGCACAACCACACCATGTGCAGCTTGCAAGCTTTTGGAGAGGAGGTGCGCCCAAAATTGCCCCTTTTCTCTATATTTCTCGCCTCAAGAAACCCACAAGTTCAAATTAGTTCATGAAGTTTTTGATGCTAGCAACTTCTTCAAGATCCTCATGATAAACCCTGTTTCCCCTTCCTCGTATATTATCTTCCTCTAATTTCTATGCAAGACCTAGTAAATACTCCTATGTTGATTTTGTTGTGCAATGCAATGACATATATCATTATACCAATATTGTTACATGTGCTGACTTGAATTATGTTTATGGAAAGTACAATTTCTTTGGCGCATTTGAAGTAATGTATAAAAGAAAATCCACATCTTTTAAACTAATGGCTTTGTGGCTTGTGGGAGAAGCACATTGAGCATGACTCGTATGCCACACACCACGAAGTAACATTGTTATTCTTTTCTAGTATGGCTTGTGAAATTCAATCTGATGATGGAAAACAGAACCCTAGACATATATGTACCTTAATACAAACAAATACGGAATTTGTTTCATGCTAATGGTTAGCTCGAGTTTCATGATGTTTTTGAATGCTGGTACAATGGTGGGATTGGACACAGGAGGTACCAGAGAGCCAAAGAGCTGAAGCTGCAAATAGTCTTGCGTATGAAGCAAGTTTGAGGGCCAGAGATCCTGTTCATGGAAGCATGGGCGCGATCTCTGCCTTGCAAGGCCAAATTCAGAGTGCACGGGCCGAGCTCAATGCAGTTAGAGCACAAATGTCAAAGTATAGGGACTGTTGACACCTAAATTTTGATGACCCATTTATTCATTTATCGCATTAAAAATTAGGGATTAATTTTAACCCCTAAAAAAATATTAGTTAATTAATTAATTGCATAGCATATAGTTTTAGGTGCATTTATTTTAATTTGTATTTACATTGGGCTAGTGATAAATGGGTCCAAATTAATGGTTCGGAATATTAATTTGGCGAATTGGACTAAGCCCACAAAGGGAGTAAATTGGCCCAAGCCCATATTCTCGGAAAGATTTTACGAATTGATTTATGCGAGATTTCAAATTTTAAAAGAATCCTCTTGTATCCTAAATCATATCAAAAGCAAATATTACATTTGGAAGAAGGAATTTTCGTGGATATGGATTTGGAAAAATTAAAACCCTAACTTATGGCCTATAAATAGATTAGATAAGTAGGGTTTAAAAAAGGCCACACATATTGAATATACGGCCGCACAAGGTTCTCCTCTCGGTTCTTTAGGTCGAAAAATTGAAGTCAAGAAAAGAGGAAATTCTTCCTTCGTTTTAGGGTTTTTGGGAGCAAAAATTTATCAAAGTGAAGTTCAATTTCTGCTGAAGGAGTGCAGAAAGTACAGCTGCAACAGTGAAAGGCAGCAGAGAGGGAGACGTGCAGCAGGTTGCTGCAGAGAGAAAAACCGAAAAAAAAAAGAAGAAAAACCCCCACGACTGTTCTTCTTCCTCGTTGGGGGGGGGTCTGTCCGTGCCGCTTGCCTGCACCGGCCGCCGAGCCACCGGCGACCCAGAATCGCGCCGCCGCCGAGCCAACCTTCCTCGTGCCGCCGCGTCGCCGTCCCGAAGAGCCGCCTCGCCGCCCCGACGCTGGCGGATCCGAGATCCTTTGCAGAAGTTGCGCCCGAGCCTCACTCGTCGGTCCGGGATCCGGCGTCCCGCCCCGCCGCGACGTCTTGCTCCCGATTCGTGACCCATCTGCCCGTGAAGCCGTTCCGCTTGCAGATCTGTGCCCCGGCAGCAGCCCCCTCCGCAGACGCTACCGTCGCGCCGAAGCTCGCGCCGCCCCGTCACCGATCTGCAGCACCGGAGTCCCAGCGCCCTCGCTCGCCTCCGCCCCGATGCCGCTTACGCTCGCCGCCTGCAGATCCGAGATCCCTTTGCAGCCCGTGTGACCGACGCCAGGAGACCCGAAGCTCCTGCTCCGCCCGCGACGCCGCCCACCGGTTTCGCCGTGCCGCCCGTGTCGCCCCGTGCTGATCCCGAAGTCCCCTGGTGCCGCGCCGCCGTCGCGCCATCCTCCGGAGCCTCGCCGGAACCCTAGCCGGCGATTTCCCCTCGCCGGACCGGCCACCGGATTTATTTTTCTTTTTCTTTTTCAAAAAAAAAGAAAAAAAAAAAAAGAGAAAAGCAAAAGAAAATTTAAGTATTTTCTTTATCTTATTTTTGTTTTATTATTTTTGCTATTTTATTTTATTTTTTTAGTGTAATTATTCCTTTAATGTGAAATTGAAATTCCATGATATGAAATTGCCTTGAAATTAGTGATTGTCGGTCGATTTTTTTCGAAATCCGACTCGCAATTACTTAAAAAATTGCCAATCCGATTTTCGCTTCGAGATCCGATTCGTGATTTATGTGAAATTGGCCAACCCGATCTAAATGCAGCGAGATATGGTTCGTCGATTTGGGTATCAATATGGCTTAATTTGCTGTGGTGTTACTTAAATTAATTTTCTTTTAAAAAAATCAAAAAAATGTAGTTTTAGGATTTGCATGCTCATGATAGGTATTTTATTTCGAATTTTCAAAAAAAATATAAAAAAATAAAATCAATTAATTTAGGTTGCTAGTTTTCTTTAAAACTTGGATTGCATGTTTAATTATTTGGTAATTATTAATTTCGAAATTTAAAAAAAATGGGAAAAAAAGGAAAAACAAAAAAAAGTCATTATGCATATGTCATGTAGAATTAGGGCATTCTTTGCACGTCATTGCATGTTAAGATTGCATATTATAGGTTTAGATAATTTCTCCTAAATAGATTGCATGCTTATTAGGAAAATAAAAATCATGTGCACGTCATATAGAATTAGTTTCATACAATGTACGTCATTTAGTGATTTTTGTTAGATGCATTTAATTAGAAATTGTCCGTCATTATAATTAGGTCATTAGATTAATTTAGATTGCATATTTAAGTGGTGCATTTCTTTAATTTCGAATCTCATGGAAAATACAAAAAATCATTTTTTAGAATAAATCCATCTCATGCTTCAGGATAGACTACATGCTTATTTATGTCATATTGCTTAGATCATATACCTAAGTCATGTTGCCATGTCATATCATTTCATGTTAAATTAGTGGCATGCATTACGTATTGCATGATTTTCATTACTTAAGTGAAAACAAAAAAGTAATTGCATGTTAATTAGAAATCATATCTAGGATTGCTGATGTGAATTCTAAACTAACAACGCAGATGCTTTCGTTGCTATGAGGTAAGTCCTGTAATTTATTCATTTGCTTTCTTGAGTGCTAAATTGGTGGTTTGCGTATTTGCATGGTCACCTCACATGTTAAGGAATTAAAATTAATTCAAGTTGCTTGCCAAACAATTTTTTTCAAAATAAAAGATAAAGGTACCGAAAGGGCGTTAGAGAAATCCAACGTAACCAAGTCCCCGAACTCACAAATCTCTAGTTCGTAGGAGTAAAGTAAAACTCCCATTACTTTACTTGGGTTTCTAATCGACTCACCAAAAATAGATTAGTGGCGACTCCTGATTGAAATATCATTTACATGTTAAGAACTTGAACCTAAGTCGCGAATTGGTATGGGCTTGGGAGAGCTCGAGTTAAGTCTAGGCTTAACAATCCATTAGCCAAACTATAGGTGGTTCACACCCAGAAAAAAATTGGTCGCGACAGGGACCAAGCAAGTATTGTCCCTCCTCCCAATGATGGCTTGGTTATGCCTAACATCGCTGCTTCAACGGTCGCACACGTCGTCGTCAAAACTGCCTCGTCTCCATCCGAGCTCGCCATCTACACCCAGAAAAAAATTGGTCGCGACAGGGACCAAGCAGGTATTGTCCCTCCTCCCAATGATGGCTTGGTTCTGCCTAACATTGCTGCTTCAACGGTCGCACACGCCGTCGTCAAAACTGCCTCGTCTCCATTCGAGCTCGCCATCCTCCTCCTCCTCCTCTGCCCTCATGGCCAAGCCTTCCGTCCAAAATTAGCATCTATTGATGTTCCCGGTGAAAGCATATATATCCTATATTTTTGTTAAATTTCTAGGACAACAGAAAGCCTTTTCTTTATTTGCTCTTTTGGGTGATCATGAATGTTTGTGCGTTTAGCTTAGCTTAGTCAAGTTTCATTCTCCTTCGTATTTTTTCCTCCCGTATCTGTTTACTTACTTTGGTTTATCAGTCATCCTACATGCGCTTTTCAATTATGTAGTCATATAATGAAACATGAAATTTGAAAAAGACAGAACCTTACTCACATTATACCAAATGATTAAATGTCGATGCATCATTGGAAATATGGTCGAAACTCCCAAAAGGAAGAACAATTTTAGAGGACTTGGAGTATCGGATGCTAATTAACTAGAGGTTAAGTAGAGGCTTGCACATGCTAATTAATTATCATGGCTTTTACTTGTGAACGACGACACCTACAAACAATTGAACTTGAAGTGACCAGACGTAGGGGCCAATCTTTTGTTTCTTTTTCTATGATGATGTGATTAGAGGGCCTGCATTTGAATCTTCAAATTCCCTCCTTCACGCCTCTCGATATGCAGAGTCCTTTCCTCTCAACTTGTAGAGTTCTTTTACCCATGGCCACTCGTGGAAATTGAAACCCTAACCCCACAGTTCACTTCGATTTTTCTTCGCACGCTTTTGTTTTCTCCTTTAATCGTCATCCAGGTCGGTCTTGTTCTGCTTCTCTTCCGAATCGCGGTGTTCGTGACAGCTGAGATTGTATCCAGAGGTGATGGCGGTCCGTTCTTGACGAAGAAGCCTTCCCTTCATGCCTTCTCCCTCAGTCTCACTTGGGCGGTCTTATTCTGTTTATATTCTGAATCGCGGTGTTCGCGAGAGCTGCGATTGTATCCAGAGCTGATGGCGGTCTGTATTTGATGAACAAGTCTTCCCTTCGTGCCTTCTCCCACTGTTTGGTTTGTTTCACGGTTCTGTTACCTTCCCCTGTTTTTCTTGTCATCTTATGAGACTTCGATCAGCGATTAATTTTTCATGTGGGGTCTTCGCATCTCTGCGACTTTACCTGATTGTCCCTTACTGTGCGACTCCACTTAGTTGGCCCCTCTTTTTTTACTTGCTGTTCTCTTTGCGTCATGGACTCTGAAGAATATAGTGACTTTGATCGCCTTGCTGCTCTCTGTTCAAGATTGGGGAGACTTACCACAGAGAAGAATATAGATTGCTGGAATGAACAACCATCACCTGCAAAATTGGTGGAATGTAACTTGATGTTGATGTGCAAAATTTTGTCAGACCCTATCGTAAATTTCCCGGCATTCCAGAGTACAATTAAGAAGGCATGGAGAACTGACCGAGTTGATATCACACAACGTGAAGAGGGACTATACGTAGCTAAATTTCACTCTCTTGCAGATAAACAGCGTGTTCTTGATGGTGGTCCTTGGCTCTTTTCGGGTCATCTAGTAATTGTAAAGTCATGGCAATCTAAAACTCCCTTGCACTGTTATGATTTTTCCAGGTGTGCTTTTTGGGTACAAATATTGGGATTGCCTTTGGAATGGACTACTGAACAGACTATTATTAAGGCTGTGCAAGATCTTGGGCGGGTAATTGAAGTGAGAGTTGATACTAAAGAAGGCATGATCTCTAGGACTGCTAGGGCAAAGGTTGTTCTAACAATACAGGATCCCTTAAGGACAGGTAAACTCATTCGCATTGAGGGCAAACTATTCTGGCTTGACTTTCGATACGAGCGACTTTCTCATTTTTGTTACTCCTGTGGAAGGTTGGGTCATTATGCTATGTCTTGTAGAGAGATCCCCTATGATGAGTCAAAATTTGAAGGACGGGATACCATGGTTTATGGTCCATGGCTGAAAGCAGAAACTAAACAAGCTAGTCCTTACTGGCAATCATTTTATAACCCTCCACACTCCACGGATGAGTCAGTAGATAGTATACCTGAGACGCCTCCTTCCCAACTCATGCTCTTGCCCCCACCACTCGTTACTGTTGCTGCACCAAAGAATACCTCAGTACTTCCTTCAGACAAGCAAGTTACAACACTTGCACATCACGAAAATCCTGAGATCTTGATAGGGACCCAATATCATACAGCACTCATTCCAGCAACAGCTAAATTGAAGGGGATTTCTACCCTGCCTGGTGTTGGACCTGGTTGTTCTATCCAGTCTGATCCAATACCTGACACAGCACACTTACCAGGCTCTCAGGCTCAGGAATCTCCGTCTGTTCAGGCTAAGAAGTCCAAGGTTTCTCGTCCTGCTCCAAAGATAGGACCTGCAAAAAAGATAAGGCGTTATAACCCTTATGATTTAAAGGGTGCTGGTCCCCCTGGTTTTGATGAATCTGTGC
Source organism: Eucalyptus victrix (assembly GCA_016097545.1). Classification (NCBI taxonomy): domain Eukaryota; kingdom Viridiplantae; phylum Streptophyta; class Magnoliopsida; order Myrtales; family Myrtaceae; genus Eucalyptus; species Eucalyptus victrix. The sequence continues at coordinate 25,310,974 of CM027844.1, forward strand.
TTCTTGATACTCCCATTTTGGAAGCATCTCAAGCTGACTTATGGGCGACGGTGGCTGGCCCTCAACAGCCACCACCTCATCGATGAAAATTCTATGTTGGAATTGTCAGGGGTTGGGCAATCCCCTGACAGTTCAAGCGCTTAAAGCCCTGGTGGCTAAAGAAAAGCCTAACCTTCTTTTTTTGATGGAGACCAAACAGAGTGAGGTCTTTCTCCAACGTTTACACCATAGCCTCCATTTTGGTAATCTTCGGGTGGTCAGTTCGGTGGGTTCAGCTGGGGGTTTGGCTCTTTTTTGGAATGACAGCCTCTGTTTGACTTCGATTCAGTCGACCCCTTCTTTTTTTGACTTCTTCTGTCATGATTCTGAGGATGACAGCAACTGCCGTGTTACTTGTCTACATGCTCCGGCGGTATATCCCCTTCGGAGGCTTTTCTGGCAAGAGCTACGCATGATCAGCTGTGAGAATCATGCTCCTTGGGTTTGTCTAGGTGACTTCAACAACATCCTTTACCCATGGGAGAAGGTGGGCAAAAGACCAGCAGCTTTATCCCGTATGTCTTCATTTCGTGATGTCCTAACTGACTGTGCTCTAATGGACATTGAATCAAAAGGTTGTGCCTTCACTTGGCAGAATAATCGAGATGGGGATGATCTTGTTAGAGAACGACTTGACAGGGTTCTATGTACTTTGAACTGGCGATTAAAGTTTCCTTCAGCAGAAGCTTATGCTCTCCCTGCTGTTGCCTCAGATCACAGTCCCCTTCTATTATCTACTATCGCTTCTAAAAAGCGAAGTCAGAGGATTTTTAGATATGAAGCATTTTGGAATGAGGACAAAGATTGTCGCCAGATTATCGAATCTTCCTGGCATTCGGGTTCGCTGGTGAATTCGAGCCTCTCTACCAAATTACGCCTAGTTGCTTATGCTTTGCTTCGGTGGAGTCGTCTCAAATTCGGGAACAACCATACTCGCATCACTGAAATTCAGCAGCAGCTTCTACAAATCACTAACCAGTCTATGCCTCCTTATGACAAATCCAAAGTTATGGCTTTGAAAACTGAATTACATAATGCATGGCAGCGCGAAGAACAGTTTTGGGCCATGAGATCTCGTATACATTGGCTGAAATGGGGGGATCGAAATACACGTTTTTTTCACGCAACTACAATCCAGAGGCGACAAAGGAATAAGATTACGATGCTCAAGGATGAAACAGGGGATTGGGTCAGGGATCCTACTCGGCTTCAGGAGATGACAACTTCTTTCTTCTCATCATTATATACCACAGTCGGACCTCGCAACTTTGAACCTATTTTAGATCAATGTCCTACAGTGGTGACGCCAGCCATGAATAACGCTCTAACGTCATTGTTGACCTTGGAAGAATTGAGACTAGCTACGTTTCAGCTGGGAGCAACCAAAGCTCCTGGTCCTGATGGGTTGACTGGTCTTTTTTATAGGACTCATTGGGATATTATCAAGGATGATTTCTTCAAAGAGGTTCAACATTTCTTTCTCTCAGGCCGTTTCCCTTTAGCCTTAAATAAAACAGTTATTACTTTGATCCCAAAACTCCCTCACCCTGAGAGTCTTGATCAATTTCGCCCTATTAGTTTATGCAATTATGCATATAAGGTTATCTCTAAAGTGCTTGCAAATAGACTGAAACCTCTGCTACCATCTCTAATTTCTGAGGAACAATCGGCTTTTGTGGGTGGGCGCCAGATACAAGATAATATCTTGCTAGTACAGGAGGTTTTACATCAACTTAGATCTAAAAGGAGGAAGCGCAAATTTCATGCTGTTGTCAAGTTGGATATGCGGAAGGCCTACGATAGAGTGGAATGGGACTTTTTACATGCTTATCTACTTAAGTTAGGCTTTCATCCATTATGGAGTACTCTGGTTATGCAGTGTATCACCACTACATCTTTCTGTATCAACATGAATGGCGATCAGCTCAGGCCCTTTCATCCTACCAGGGGCCTTCGCCAAGGAGATCCTCTCTCCCCATACCTTTTTATCCTTCTATCCAATCTATTATCATCTCTTATTCATAATGCACTCGATATGGAGACACTCAAAGGTATTAAACTCAACAGATGGTGCCCAACTCTTTCACACCTTCTTTTCGCAGACGATGCAATTTTCTTTGTAGAAGGATCAGTTCGGGAATGTCAGAATTTATCAAATCTGCTGAATCAATATTGCTTTGCCACGGGCCAAGAGGTGAACCGCAACAAATCTGGTATATTTTTTAGTAAATCTTGCCCTACTTCTCTACAGGAAAATATGGCTAATGCTATTAGAGTACCTATACTGCAACGGTGTGGGAAATATCTTGGTATACCATCTGATTGGGGTAGGTCGAAAAGGGATATGTTCTCTTGGATACTAGCTCGAGTGAATACTAGATTGGAAGGTTGGAAGGAAAACCTTTTCTCAAAGGCAGGGAAAGAGATTATGTTGAAGGCTGTAGTACAATCCATACCACAGTATGCCATGTCTATATTTCGACTACCCATTTCTCTATGTACCTCTATTGAACAACGAATTGCGAAATTTTGGTGGCAGAATGATAAACAACGAGCAGGCATACATTGGCGAAATTGGGAGGTACTAAAACAGAGAAAGGCAGCTGGTGGTTTAGAGTTTCGGGATCTCCTCAGTTTTAATTTAGCCATGCTGGGTAAGCAAGCATGGCGACTACTTCTTCAGCCATCCTCCTTGTGGGGTAGAGTTTTTAAAGGATTATATTTTCCAACCACACGGTTTGATGAGGCAGAAAAAGGCTCTCGCCCGTCATGGGGCTGGCAGAGCCTTTTGAGTGGACGTAATGCAATTTTTCCTTATGTTTGCTGGTCAGTAGGAGATGGGAGTTCCATCAGAATCAGGGAAGATAGGTGGTTACCTATAGGCAAATTAACAGGACCTCCTCAACGAGAAGAGCCCACTTTAGTGGCTGATCTTATTGATCACTCTACCAGCACATGGAGGTACTCTCTACTCCACAGATTTTTTGACTCCCAGGTAGTTCGCCAGATTGCATCTATTCCGATACGACCCAGATTTTCCATGGATAAACTTATTTGGACTGCTACTTCTAATGGTGACTACACAGTTAAATCAGCATATCACAATATCAAACATTCAGCAGAGCTTAAACTCAATAGCGCACCCTCATCCTCACATCAACATCCATCTTTACTATGGCACAAATTGTGGAAAATGCACACCGCTCCTAAGGTACGACACTTCTTGTGGTTACTATGTCAAAATAGTTTAGCAACAAGAGTTAATCTGCATCATAGGCATATCATTGACAATCCAAAATGCCCTATTTGTGATCAAGACACCCCGGAAACCTTGGAACACTTGTTCCTGTTCTGTCCCTGGGTTTTGCGTGTTTGGAGTAATCCTCAGATCAACCTCCCCATTCAAACTCAGAATATAAGGAATATCACAGCCTGGATCATAGAGCATGCCGATGATCAGAAACCCTTACCAGGTCTTCCAGTGATCGCCACAGTCCTTTGGCACATATGGAAGGCTCGAAATGCATTTATTTTTGGACGAAAACATCCTAATCCGCATCGTGTAGCTGAAGAAGCAATGCTTCAATCTCGTGTGGATTCTACTGTTGCTCGTTCTTCCACCTGCAAAGCTGCTTTTTTTCAACATCACGGAACTATATGGAGACCCCCAGATCCGGGGGTTTTAAAGGTCAATATCGATGGATCTTATCAACTGGGGAGCAGGGAAGGGACTATGGCTTGTGTGTGTCGTGATTCGCAAGGACAACTTACTGGTGGCTTCTCAGATAGCTTTGCTGCATTCTTGGCTCTGCAAGCGGAGATCCACGCTTGCTTGCTTGCTCTTCATCATTTGATTGATCAAGACCTCTCTCATGTTGCGCTGACTCTTGAATCTGATTGCCAAACCCTCATCGAGACACTGAAGGGTCAGCGCTCGCCGCCATGGCAAGAACGAAGTCTCTTCTCCGAAGCCGCCTTCCTGCTTTCGTTTTTTCCTAATATTTCCCTAGCATTCTGTCGTCGTGAGGCAAATGTTGCTGCTGACTGGGCTGCGAAGGCCCACAGGGTCAATTCCAAGCGAAGTAACTGGGCTGTTTTTCCCCCTCCCCCTCTTTTAGATCTTATTTACGCTGATGCGATAGCTGCCGCTTGTAATCGGTTTGGTCCATAAATATAATAGGTTCTGTTTGGAAAAAAAAAAAAAAATTCCCTCCTTCATCTTGTAATTATTGTCAAGTACAATTCCACATCATTGAAGTGACCCAAGTCAAACACTTGTGAAGCGAAATAAACAGGACCCTGGGCTTTCGGTCTTCAAAAGGCCAACCTTTATATAAGGGGGCTTGAAAAAAATTAGCCAAAGATCACAAATTTGGCTCAAGGGGCTTTGAACGCCCAAACGCTTTTGGGAATGTTAGTCCCAAACGCTCCTTTCATCTTTCTGAGTTGTTGCTTGTGAAACCCTCTAGACAGCTGATTTAAGATACTTCAACAAAAATCGCACCTTTAATCTTTCTGAGTTGTTGCTTGTGAAACCCTCTAGACAGCTGATTTAAGATACTTCGACAAAAATCACACTCTACACCGTACTATTGAAACAAATTGTGCGCGAATATTTGTTCCAATCATAGCAGCAGTAAGAGTATAAGGTCTATTGTTCCAATCTCCCACGAAAAAGAAAGGCTTAAACTCTAAATTTTATGACCTATGCCATCTCATTGAATCGTCTTGGGGGTTGACTTTGGTGAAAGTGATGTGACAAACTCAATTGATCCTAGTAAAGAACACTAAATGATTTAAATTTTACTTATAATTATTAAAATATGTCTTGAGTTTGAAGTTATCAAATAAAATCAACCTGATTTAAATAAAGTGAAGTGCATGCGCTCTTCTTGGTTGTGAAATAATATTAAATGGAGAGGGGCACACAAATTATATGTCCATGTCAGTGCAGTCGGCCAAAGAAAAAATAAAAAAGGAAAGTTCAAACTTTGGTTTTGGTTGACCGACTATGACTTGGACTTTGTTTCCTATTCGATGCGGCAACCTTCACTATGGAAATTGCGGCAGCCTTCACTATGGAAATTTGCACTTTTTCTGGCAGTGGTATATATTATATTTTGTTTAGGTTAGAAGATGGTTTTTGGACGAAGAGTCCTGACAAACCATTGTTGATAAATACGTGAAATGCTTCTTGAAGCGCTGTTTCTGACCGAGCACTTGGCATGGATTATTTCTGTGGGTTTGTTCGTGAATTATAACCAACAAAGATTAGTGTTTGTAGCCGTGAAATCTTGTGGTAATATTAGTGAATTTATTCGTAAGAGTAGGAGATTATTTAGTGAGAAATTTGGAGCCAAACGTTGTGTGAATTATTTGATATAGAAACATTGAGAGTGTTTGAGTGACTCTAGTATACTTGTAATTTCCATTGTATCGCTTGATGTATAGTGTAATTCATTATTACTTTTCCCGTGGATGTAAGCTATTATGACTGAAATACGTAAATCTATTGTTCGATTTATTTTCTTTATTTTGACTATTTTAGTATTCGATTGCTCGCCTTCCACAATAGAAGTAATGAGACATATACCACTCGTTGTTTTAGAAACGTTTTGAGTATTATTTAATACATTTAAGCTCTTACAACATGGAAAACAAATCCTAATTGTTTGCCTAGTACAACTCAAAGAAATGAGGAACTGAAAACTTACTCTGTAATTTGTATGGTCTTGCAAAGTTCAATGATACCCCCGAAACCGAAAATCTCAAAATGCATACCCTTATACTATACTAGAACCCCAAGCAACAGGCATATTTTATTCCCAGAAAATGAAGATAATTAAATTCTTAGTTGATCTTCCTGCAATTCTTCCTGATTTCACCACTTGATCCAGTGAGGGGCTTGATATCCCCCATCTTGATCATGCCCGCCACGAAGTCTGAGGTGAAGGTGCTCGGGTTGCTGGCATAAGTCCTCACGAGAGAGTCGGTAGAACCGCCATTGAAGAGCTGCTGGTCGGAGTGAAGCAAGCCCTTGTTCTGGAGGAGGTTCTTGTGGTAATTGTTGTCAAACTTGGTGGGAGTCTGCAAGTCGAGAGGGGCTAGATTGTTGTCCCCTGAGCCAACTGTCCTCGGGCAGTTGCTCTGCCTTGTCTGGGCCAAGGAAGAGTCCAGGTTGGTTTCATTGTAAATCCTGGTTCTGAAGTTTGTGCACCTTGCTTGTCCTATTGTATGTGAACCTGTTTTTACGGATTCGGTGATTTAGTATTTTTTTTTTCCGACTTACAGTCAAAGTAAAGAAGATGTTTTTTATATGATTTTCCTAGTGATGAATCGCGCCAATCTGGGATTGTGTTTATGAGTGTACATACCAGATAAAGCCACCATGTCTCTAGTGGAGAGGCCCACATTTTGGAAGAAAGAGATGAGGTTGTTGAGGTTTGAGGTCGGGGGAGGAATGCTATTGTTAGCAGCAGCTTGGCTTGCGGTCCTTGCATCTCTCCTCCCGACTTTCACATTCCAGCTTGGCCCTCCAAGCTGCAAATTTTGACACGATCTTAGTTATATTCTATAATAGACATTAGGTCTGGCCAATTCGCAATTGGTACCTGTATTTAGTAGTTTTTTTTTTTTTTTTAAAGAAAAATCATGGAGAGATAGAAGGGCTTACGATGACGGTGGAGTCTCGAGCAGTGATGGCCAACAAGTCGGCGCAGGAAACGACGCCGGGGCACACCTTCTCCACAGCGGACTTGATGTTGTCTACGACATCGAATCCTCTGGCGGAGTTTTTGTTTGGAGCTGCGTTCTTTTCTCCGGTGAATGTCGACGTGTCATCTAGAAGAATTGATCCGTCGCAGCCCTGTGGGAATAGCCGCAAGAAGGGGATAAATGAATTTCCAAGGATACACGTGAAGATGATGTAAAGAAAGATTAGTCAATTAATCAAAAGGTAGCCTGTTTGGTTTCTTGTTTAATTAAATGGTGATCTTTGCTGGTAAGCTTATTTCACAGTTCACACCTTAGTTGAACAACACTACAGCTTTATGAGCAGACTAATTTTCCGGTCTTTTTCGATATAGGAAGGAACCGCGTGGACTGGGTTTATGTTTTAGGCATGTAGCTGGGGACACAAATGTGGAAACGATATTAGCTAGGCTTGTCAGTAAAAAATGCATGATTTCCAAACAAACGTGTTCGTTTTCAGCGCCATGCACGAACCTCCCGAAAGAGACGTGCATGTGAATTCATTTGAACCACAAAAACAAAAGATTGAAGCAAATACATCTTACCCGACTAGGACATGAAAGAGACTAGCAAAATGTAGTGGGACAACCGCGTGGAATGCATATATACACGAGCATACTTGGCAAACGAATCCAAGATTTAGTGCTCATGCTTGTGGTTGCTTAACATGGTTTGTTTATGTAACATGGCTCATAAGAACTTTATCTAAAAGGTTGTACATTAGTGATCACGCACCAAACTCTAAGGAGCGGGGCGAATGAATGGACATGTGAAACACTTAGGCGACATGTAGATCCCCCACAATTACTTGGATGCATTTTGAAAATGGGAAAGAATGGAAACTCAACGTAAAAGATTAGATGAAAAACAACTGAGAAGAATGGTTATGGTCGGTTTACATTAACAAAGCAATCGTGGAAGAATAGGCGGAGGAGAGAGGCACCCATCCGGGCCTCCTTGTTGATGGCCGCTTGCACCTGGGATTTGACCGTGGAGAAGACGTTGGGGCACGTCTTTGAGTAAAAATCAGTGGAAAGTTGGGCATCGGTGCTCCCCAGGAGGAGAAGCAAGATGCAGGACAAAGACAAAACGGCCACGGAACATGATGATGATGACGATGATGGGGGCGAAGAAAATGCCATTGGCAATGTCGCGAGACTAGCTAGAGAACAGATCGTTTTTGCGTGGAAGATGGTGGAAGATGTCGTGTGCTCATTTGTGTTTATATAGGGCGACTCTTAAATGTGGAGTGGGGCTCGGCACTCGGCAGGTCACCAAACACGTAGAATCCTGTCTCGTGACTGCATGGCCTCTTTGTGCTTCTGAAAAGCGTTAGGAAAAGTCAACATAATGGGAAGATTAAGACGTGGATTGAAAGTTTGTGGAGACGCGGTTTTCTTTGAAAAACGGGCTCCTTTTTAATGAATGCTGGGAAGACTTTTGACAGAGGGCGGAGATGCGGTGGTGGAATCGGATTTGTCAAAAGGTCGCTTCGGTTTGGTGGGTGAAATGTCAAAGATGACCGGCATGTACGCATCAAGGGGGTGGGCCTCTGTTTCTCTCCCTTGATTGTTCATCAACGGAGAGGCAAACTTGACTTTTGAGACGTACAGGCTCCATCTCCATCTCCATCTCCATCTCTTTCCGTGGAGGGCAAAACTAGGGTCGTTGCGCATGAGTGGACCCCATTGATGGGGGGGAGTTCTTTCTTTTTTTTTTTTTTTGACAAATCATTGATGGGGGAGTTCTAGATGATCATTATTGTGCTAGGGAGTATAAACGCGTGTTTGAAAGACTTTTACTAACAACAACCCTTTGGTAAAAGACCTGTACACTAATGATGAACTTCTTGAAATTAGCTAACGTGATCTCGACATTATTCTTTTCTCGATACCGTTAGGTCCCGACATCTTTGCTTTCCTCCGGAAAAAGATGGCTCTTCTAATGTACCAACAATGAAAATGTCATTAGTATCCCCACCGACGAGACCAAGGTTTGCCTTTGATCCGTGGCCGACGACTCAAGAGAAAATTATCAAAAAAAAAAATCTTAAATATATTATAATTATGTTAATTTAGTTTTAAACTTTTTGTATTTATACCAATTCAGTTTATCTAGCTAATTTTAATCGGCTGGCATTTAGAACTAAATTGACATAATTACAATAGATTTAGGACATTTGTCATAATTCTCCGAACAACTCAATTGGGGTACAACAAGGTCCAAGAAGGAAAAAACAAGAGAGACAGAGAAAAAGAACTAGGAAGTTTGCGTATATCCTACGGGGGGGATCCACTGTTGTCGGCCCTATCTTTGACTCGTGGATATGAACAATGATGATTTGAAGACCACAAGTTATCATCCCCATGGCCCACCAATACAAAACAATGCATGGACAATGCCATCCGCAAGTTTCGTTTTCTTTGTTAGTGTGTGTTGATGTGGTTATATTTGATAAGTATTGTGTGGACCCTTAGGCTGCGTTTAACAGTCGGAATAAAATTTGAAATAGGATATGATTTATCCATTTTACGTTTGGTATTTGCTCAGAACAGGATAAAGTCGGATATAAATGAGATATAGGTAGGATAAAATTATCCCATAGGGGAAGTTGGATAAATGTGGATATAATTTCTAATATCCATAATAGGAAAGTTATTTTTCTCGAATAACAAACTTATTAAGTTAACCTTTACCAAAAAAAAACTTATTAAGTTAACAAAATTGAAATTATATTTTAATATAAATAATATTTGAATTCTAATTTATGAAATTAAAAATAAAAAATAGAAATTTATTTTAATTAATATTATTTTAATTTATATATTTAACTTTAATTCTATCTTATAATAAACATTCAATCTATAAATTAAATATTTATATTTATTATATATTTTAGATATGTTAGTACAGTTTATTATTTGATAACATTTTATTAAAAAATGATGAATGGAGAAAAAAGAAATAATAAAGAAAATAATATAAAAAAGAGGAAAAATAAAAAAATTTAATACATTAAGGAATAGTGTTACGAGATATTTTCGCCATCTTCGTTTATGAACATTTAGGTTTATTTATAATGATATGCCATTTATATCAAAATATATACATAATATGATGTGAATATATCCGACTTTAATATTGCGATTCACTAAATAATGGACATGATATAAAAAAATCCCAGGATACTTGTTCTATCCAGTTCTATCTCGATTAGAAATTCAGATAATTAAACGTAGCCTTAATCCGCAAGAAGATTCCACTCAGTTAGGTCTAGTTTTTCAATGGCTGTCGGTATTGAGCTACATATAACAAAGCCCGCACTAGTTAAAACCCATTTCCGTTTCTTCGCAAATTATGAGGTCAATCAATATCTCTCTGTTGAAATGTCAACCAAGGCAGGTTTTTAGGTACAAAATTGACCCCTGCTTTTTCTATGTTCATGTATATGCTTCACTTTGGTCCCTATATTTGGAGTTCATTGTCCGAGAAAATGATCTTTGGCCATGACAACTTGCAGTGACGACACTACCCAAATTCGTTTTCAATACTGATGGATTTGTCTATCAGTAGAATTTGATACTATGTTGATGTGTCCTTATGATTCGACTTGAGCTCAAGGCACATACTATTCAAAGGCATACCCTGACTGATACTATCACAACTCGACGTGATTTTGAGCAAGTTTATTCAATTTGTTGAATTGTCTTATAAGAAAACAAAGGAGAAAATGATCTTTGGCCATGGCAACTTGCAGTGACCACACTACCCAAATTCGTTTTCAATACCGATGGATTTTTCCGTCAGTAGAATTTGATACTATGTTGATGTGCCCTTATGATTCGACTTGAGCTCAAGGCACATACTATTTGAAGGCATATCCTGACTGATACTATTGCAACTCGATGTGACTTTGAGCAAGTTTTTCCATTTGTTGAATTGTCTTAAAAGAAAACAAGGAGAATTTTTGCATTGAAGAATTGTAACTAGGTTTTGATCCTTCAAAAGCCCAGGAAAACCACCCCGTTCATATTCCCATAGACTTTAGCAGCGGGATTCGGAAGTGCTCAATTTCACTGACGCCAGAAGTAGCAAGATGTGCATGGGCAGTGACAGTTTTAATAGAAAAAACTACATATGACATGCATGATCAAATAACTCTTCTTACATAGTGCGGAGAATTACATGGCTCATAAGTATGTAGACAAATGACTGGTCGTTACTGAGTTGGCATGAAATGAATGGCAACTATGTTAATCTGTCGGCAGGTTTCAGCTTGCTCCACAATGGAGGAGCTTAAGTTGGCGTATTTATCAGTCCGAAGAGCGGCTTCTGAATCTGCTTCTCTCCTAAAACCAATCTACACTTTTGGGAGTGAAATTAACTACAGGCTACTTGTGTATATTGGACAATTGCTACAGTCCTTAAGGATATATATCTAAGGAAAGGATGTCTAATATGTCATTGCAAGTCTGAACTGCATAGATATGGTTGGTTATGGTGACTAATAGCTAATTGCTGTAGGGAAGAGTCTAAATTGACTATCCTAAAATACTCAAATCTTAAAAACTTATTCAGAAGCCTGTGCCGCAGCTACCTCCTCCTCCGAAAGCTCAAATGCATCAATCTCTGCAAAATACGATCGCTGCTGCTTGATAAACTCTTGCAGAGAACTATTCGGTTTATCTCGTTGATGCAGCCTTGGATGCTGCTTCTGCAGTAAATGATGGTACAGATGATAGCTAAGCGGGAATACCAAAACACTGAATCTCATAGACTGGAGATGTGCATGGCAGTTAATCAGGGGAAAAGGAATCGAACTTTCAGGAAAAGAAAATGCTGTACTGAAGGATGCAAAAAAAACCATTCGATAAAAGCATGCAAAGTGAGTGCATGTGCCATCTATTGACCACAATGGATCCAGTTTATATTCGTCGAACTTGTAGCTTTAAGCTATAGCAACAATGCGTGTGCAGGTCTTCCACAAAAAACCCTTTGGTTCGGCTTATTTTCCTTTTTAAATAGATCTTCCAAATGGAGTCCTACGGTTAAACTACTCCACATCCAAATTAGAGCAGGACATCTTCTGGATGCCAATTTAACATGGACAAGAGGCCAGTACTTAACAAGTGAGGACATTTGCTAGAGCTGAATACGACTCAGAAAAACGGTGAAATTGTTGCAGAAACATTCACACCTACCCTTTTACTAGGTGTAACACCTGACTTGGAGATACCATCACCATCTATAATTTTGTCAAGCTTTTTCCTGTGTACAAAGTGAGAATAAATAATAACATTACAGGGAAAGCAGAATAGAAAAGGCACGTCATCGATAAAGTATACTTGAACCACCTCACTGATTGACAACCTCAAAATAAACTTTCTGTCAGGTGTGTAAATGGCATATGAAGGGAAAACATAATGAGCTTCTTCATTCATGTAATAGCTCCTATAGAGAACATAAACTTTCTACATTTACTAATGCATACATTGTGCTAATGCGGCTACTAGCTGTACTCATAAGGGGACGCAGAATAACTTTGAGTATAAAGCCCTATGTCAAGAATTGGTCTCTACATAATTCTGCCCTACAGACTGAACCCCAGAGATAAGAAGAGCAGGGGAAGTCCAGCAATGTCATCAATGTCACGACAGGGCGGTCCTCAGAAAGCATATTCAGAAGACAGAGATTGTTCCTGTAGTAAAATAGTCCAATCTCCTCTAATTGCAGTGAGTCTGCAATCATTTTACTTTGTTCTTACGGTACTTCATCTATGAAAACCTTATTATCTAAACACTTAACAGCACAAGGAATTATCATCCCGGTTATTTGGATCAATCGAGCAAATAACACGCCGTACCAAACCCACGACACCCACAATAATTTGCAACGCGATTTGACTAACCTACCAACTCAATGCAGAGAGAATGGAAACAACTTTCCAGAAAGGATGCACATCAGAAATGTAAGACTAGAGGATCTACCCAATACTTTCGATCCTTTGAACTGAGGAGCTGCTCGGGGGCAACTGAAGCGCCTCCTTCACTCCGCACTTCCTTTTAGCTTCCGTCCATCTCCGACGGTAAACAGTACAAGGCTTGCCTACCTCTATATCACCATATCCTAGTGAAATAACCAAAAAGGTCGTTGAAGAACCAGCGATTACAAGAGGAATGTTCATCAAGGCAGGAATTTGGAATTGACTCGCGATAGGAACAACAGAAGATATGGTTAGACAAAAGACGCACTAACATCAGAAAACTAAAGCAGGACAGCATGATCATGGCGATTGCGCGGCAACATTTCATTGATCAGAGAGCGCGACTCGTCTGTCCCAAGCAAAACGAAACCATCCAAACCAACAAGTACCGAAACGCTACCGGTGAAAGAAGGAGATCAACAGTCTGATCTCACTGAGCAGAAACTGGATCGAACCACAAGAACCTCGATGAGAGCAGAGAAACTACCGACGACCGAAGAAGACGACCCAGATCGCGGCCGCGAAAACGCGAGAGCCAGACCGGCCGAACGGGAGCTGCGGTCCTGAGCACCACCGCCGCCGCTTCCTTCGCGGCCGGTGCGGGGGCGACACTGGAAGTCGGAGCATGCGAGCCACGATCGAGGCACGGGGAGCAGAGAAGACGGCGATGGCGGCGGAGGAGGAGGAGGCCGGAGGACCGGTCAGGAGCGTTGGTGCGACCGGAGAGCGGCTTCCTCCTTCCGCCGACGGCGTTGCCTCTGCGCATCCGGCTCGGCATCTGAACTTCCATTGGTGCAGCTCGCTCGCTTGCTGCGTGTAGAGAGAGAAAGAGGGAGGGGAGGGGAATGCGAAGCGCGTGGGGGAGGAAGAAGCTTTGCTTCGGGCGCTCTCTCTGTTTTCGCGGCAAAATTCGGTTTTGCGAGCCAATGACGTCACGTGACCCGTCGGGTCATGGGCTTATTCCTTTCGGGTCGACACTCGTGGGCCGTCGACCAGCCCTTGGCCCATCGTGAGTAATTTTACCGTCAAACATCTTTTCATCTTAAACTAACCTTTTCGTACATATATAAACTAATAAGAAAACCTCTAAATACACACACACACACACGTTTAAAAGATAATATAGCCTTTTTTCTTCGGAATTTTGTTATGTGAGTCAGAATTTTTTATTTTTCGGCCAAAAGTCTTTTGTACAGTAACTAGCTTTGACTTCTATTCTAGCTTCCATTTTTTGGAACTCTATAACCCCATAAAATTAAACAACAGAGATTAATTTTCACGTGGGTATTTGGGAAGTACTTTATTTGCATTCATTTGTATGGATTAGCGAATGCTTATCTCATTTTGAAAAAGAAAATGATAAGATTTATAATACTTAACATGTAATGATTGACTTGGATGGATGGGAATGTCCTACTTAAGAACAGAACTTTCTATGAAAATGAACTTTTCGGGATATCTTAAGCTTCATGCAACGCTTGAGTTAGCATCTATTTTTGCATATGGAATACATATTGCAATGGGACGATGCCTCTCAATGCCGTGGTATTGCAAATCGAATTAAAACATTTGTCTTTTATACGACATTTATCATCGGGTCGCTAACTTGGATTCAAAACCCGTAAGATAGATTAGCTCCATCTGGTTTTGCTCTTTTGTAGCTGCATTTCTGTTCGAAGTTATCTGGAGGCTTCATTCACCGGGCATTTCTACAGTTGGTAGCGCATGGAATTCTCACGGACACGGTGTCATTTGGTCTAAAGTAGGTAGTCCTGGCATCCCAACACACTCCACTATTTCCTGGTCGGCTACGCTGAATAGCCTTGCGACCTGTTTTCAGCTGTCCTGTCTTCAGTTAGAGTTCTGGACAACGGTTCTGGAATCGCACCTCGTTCGTCGAAATCCTGGAGCCTGCAATAATGAGGCGACTCGGGCTCTCCATAGCCTTCAACTGGAAAAATTACGGATCGTCCAAGAATGCCTTCATATATACCTTTCGGATTACGAGGAATCGTTGTCTACATGACTGCAGCTGCTCTGTCGATGTTCGACCTGACTATGCAAAGGATTAAGAGCGTTGTCGGAGGAAGGATTCCTAGTTGCATGGATACTAGGAAGACAACGTGGTTGGATAGTGACACAACATTTTGCTATGAACAGGACATCTCTGAGTTGTCCCAATAGTTAAGTTGGGGTGGTGGTTCCAGCTTCCAGGTGGTTTCAAATTATATTTTGTTTTTACCTAAAACCTATCAATTAGAATAAATTCCTTAATTTTTGAATTTAGAACCTCCCCTGCATGCCTAGAAACCTGAAAACAACCTTGTAAGAACCTAACCCAGCACAAGTTATAGGGTTGGTTTCAAGATATACTAATATTCCACTTGTACTTTTAATAGAACGACTGTAGTGAATCGTTATTTCGCATGATTATCATTTGTTACAATCTACTTATCACAACTCATATTTAAACACACGGAAATTATGTAATATTAACAAAGTAAAAGTATCAGTCATGTATATTGTTATAAATATAAGCTTATATTAGTGATTTGAGATTACACACTTATAATTATGAAAGGAAGCAAGAGGAAGCAAGAAAAAGAATAGATGGATTAGGGAAAAAAAACGTATTTTCATTGTATATCCCTAATGTACAGGCCTCTATAATTATAATATAGAAAATGTACAATAAATGCTATATCCTATAAAATCAATCTTAATCTCAATCTAATCCCTAATTGATTTTGTGCATGATCATAATCAAAATGATTCTTGAGCATATCTTCAGAATCTCAAGCATATCTTCCAACACTCCTTCTCAAGCTGGTGGCTTGTAGGTGTCCAAGACGCGTAGCTTTCTCAACAGATATGTGTGTTGTCTTTGAGATAGAAGTTTGGTAAAAATATCCGCAAATTACTCTATGGTTCCAATTCCTCTTGTCTCGATTATCCCTTCTTGAATTTTTTCTCAAGTGAAATGACAATCCACTTCTATATGCTTTGTTCTTTCATGCACTATGGGATTTGCTGTAAGCTTGAGTGCCACATCATTGTCACAAAACAACTTTGTTGGACCCTTCAGTTTATTCCGAGGTCCCGAAGTGTGACACCCATTATCTGAGATCAACTCACAATACTTGCTTTATAAATTAGGGGAGATATTAATTTTAGGAATAAAATAAATTTCATTCTAAGTTGAGTCATAAGAAGCTGAATTGCACTTGACTATATTTATCAAAAGGTTTGTTTACGTATACATCAGGAGATAAGGTTAAGGAGGGGGATTTATACAAAAAAAAAACAATAGGAGCCACAAACAATAAATATCCCGCCTCCTATCGAGTATGTACATAAATCGACAAAAACAAAACTCTCCCACACTTCGAGCGCTCCTCAGTCACCATCTAATCTGAAGAAAAGACACAATAAACAAGTATGAGTTTTTAAAATAAAAACTCAGCAAGTAGGCGGTTAGTCCTAACTTGGATTTGGCCAATAACAAGACAAATGGGTAAATAAGTCATCAATTTGCTGAATCCACATAAATCTAGCTGCAACAATCACCCAAGGGGAGACAACACTCCGCCCTGAACCCCTCGCACCCAACCTGGCATCACGAGGTCCACGATCACTCGGGGGAGATGACACTCCACCCTGTCCCCCTCGCACCCAACCTGGCATCACGAGGTCCCCTGAGAAGCTATTCAGCCCTTCTCAGACCTCTGGAGAGAATACTTCTACTCTTCATCACCTCTCTCCAGGCATCTCGACACTCGGGGTTTCACATTGGCTCTTAGCCAACTTCACACATTTACAATTCCCTTGTTGCAGCACCAACAACCTCAGCATGTGAACAACCACAAACAGGTCTAAACACACATCATTAAATACTTCAAAGTATATAGGAACTCTCATTAAAGGCGACACAGCAACTGCTGCATATGCTCGGATCAAAGCAGTCTATAGACTGAAATGATCAGTTTCAATCACAGATACATAAAGTATATCTAACCTTATCGGAATGTTATGAAATTTCAGTATGTTATAGAAGAGACATAGATTAACATTTTCCATGAAGAAACTTAAGCCTAAATCTCAGTGTATTAAGAGCAGTAATTTGCTGTCTTCTCCTCAAAATTCTGCAGCAACTCTCAGATTTAGTACCTACAGAAGAAATATCGTTTCACCACCTTAACCTTGACCATTTGCTCTCAAATTTTGATATGTCATTCCTAAGGATGTGTCCTACAACTTTCATTAAAAGTTTAATGTCCAATACTTTCTAGAAAATTACAGAAAATTCGTGGAATCACCTAAGGTATTGCTGTTTTCTAAAGTACAGCTTACTAGTTCAAGGTAAATGTTCTTATCAACACATTTTCTCATTAACCTTGCTATAACTAGATGCCGAACTTGATCTAATGAATGTTCTCTCAAGTAAACTTGTTCTTTTCCTTATCTACGTCATCAGAATTTAAGGCGACACCAAAACAAAAGCATTTCCATATCTAATTCTCTAAAACAGAGAGTATTGCACCGTTTTTCCTTCATCTTAGCTCTACTAAACCGTGAGTTTCTCTACCAAACATATTTATAGTATCTCGGCACTCTTCTACAGCATCCATGGTAACTACAGCGTGATAAAAACCGCACTTCGTCATGCATATGGAAAATAAAGAAGATAGAGGGGCGAGCCGAGCTCGCGACCCCCTTCAATGTCGCATTCTCACCGACTTGCACAGCGAAACGACCCAAAATAGGTTGCGACTCCCTTCCCCCCCAATCATCTAGATGGCCCACACAGCAAACCCACGGTCTCTCGCCACCGTGGCTTCATCAACAAAGCAACCACATCCCAGCTCCGAATAGAGTTTTAGTTCCCAAATTTTCGCATTCAACCCCAAACCCTACCCTAATTTTCACATGCACAGCTAGGCACAACCATTACACGAACCCAGAACCTTAATCACCGCCTCACTTGCCTGGATTTTTCACCGGCGGAAGAGAGAGGAAGCGTCGAGCGAGTCGGGTCTTCGAGATCGGTGGCGGGAGCTCCGAATGGGATGAGGCAGTGACGACTCCGCTGCTAAATGGAGGCGCTGGGCTACAAGGGCCGGAGATTGGGTCGGTTTTGGTGGAGCGAAGCGAGAACAGGGAGGAAAAGAAGCGAGTGTTTCGGTAGAGAGAGATAAACGCAGGTGAGGGAAAAGGAAAATGGGTTCCTTCGACTGAACACCCCCAAAAGGAGAGAGAGAAAGTGAAAAAGAAAAAAAAAGAAGAAAAGCCTTTCTCAACTACACACGTAGGGGAGAAAGAAAATTTTTTCTCTCTCTATAACTCTCTTTCCCCCACGTACAAAGTGAATCATCAATGGAATTTAATTTAATTTAACAATTATATTTTTTTTTGAAATATTCTCAAATATGTTCAATCTAACTAACGAAATTTTTGGGCGTCACACGAAGTAATCCTCGTATCCATACAATCTCACATGTAGTATTTGCAATAGCTCGATATTCTGCTTTGGTTGAAGATAAAGATACGGTTGCCTGCTTCTTGGTCTTCCATGAAAGTAGAGATTCTCCAAATTTAATACAAAAGCCAGTGATGAACCTTCGGCTCATAGGACAAGTCGTGTAATCCGCATCACAATATGTTGTTATTTCCATATTGCACTTTCTGGATAAGAGTATATCGAGTCCTGGACACTTCTTCAAATACTTTATGACCTTCAAAGCGGCGTTCATGTGGGACAGCTTCGAACTATGCATAAATTGGCTGAGTGTCTGCATTGCATATGATACATTAAGCCTGATCATAGTCAAATATATGAGTTTTCCAACAAGCTTCTAATAACTTGAAGGGTCATTGAGAATGGGATCATTATCTTCAGATATTTTCGCATCATAATCCGCTTTGGTCAATTTGATGTTTTGCTCAATTGGAATAACTACTGGTTTGCACCTCGATAGACCTGCCTTTGATATAATTTCCAGTACAAACTTCCGTTGACTGAGAGAAATTCCCTAATTGGATCAAGCAATCTCGATTCCAAGGAAGTATTTAAGTGCTCCCAGATCCTTTAGATGGAAAGTAATGTGCAAATATTTCTTGAAGCTTTCTATAGCATCTTTATCATCGTCCATGATAAGAATATCGTTAACATATATCATCAAGTAAATAGATGACATACCTTTGGTCTAGGTGAATAGGGCATAATCATATCTGGATTGTTGGAAGCCTGCAGATGTGAGGGCACCGGCAAATTTGGTTTACCATTGCCTACAAGCTTAGTTTAAGCCATAGAGGGATTTGCGGAGACGACATATTTTATTCTCCCACTATCTCCGTAAACTTTGAGGAATATTCATATAAATTTCCTCATCCAAATCTCCATGAAGAAAGGCATTACACACATCCATTTGATGTAATGGTTCTTGGATAACTGCAACAAATAAAAAAAGATCGAATAGTTACATCTTTAGCCACTGGAGAAAAAGTTTCGTGATAATTAGAGCCTTCTCATTGAGTGAATCCTTTAGCCACCAAATGAGCTTTGTAACGTTCAATTGAACCATTAGCTTGATATTTAATTTTATAAACCCACTTGCATCCAATTGGCTTTTTGTTCGGAGGTAGGTTGATCAAATCCTAGGTATGGTTGGCAGTTAGTGCTTGTAATTCTACTGCCATAGCCTCTTGCCATCTTGGATCACTAGCTGCCTCATCATAACTAGATGGTTCCCTGTCTTATGATATTTGACTAACACAGCATCTATGTTCCGGTGAAAGCTTATGAAAGGAAACATAAGAGGAGATTGGGTAATGAATACTTGGTGAGTTGAGAGAGGCACATACGCAATCCTTTGTCCATGCTGGTGGGCGCGTAGAACGACCATATCATCAAGGTGGATCCGCTTGTGGTGGAGAAGAAGAGGTTTCCTCAATGATAATATCCTTGGGGTTGCCTTCCGATTCTAACAAATTCTCTTGCACTTGTTCTATAGCAGTCTCCGATGTGGGATTTTCAAGAGAAATTGGAGCCATTGCTGGTGGAACATACCTTTCTAGAGGTCTTGAGAAGACAAATCTTCCTTGGACAAGAAATGATGAGGATTGTTTGTGATGTCCGATCTTTCATCTGAGGATTCCCTTTCACAAAATGGAAACACATCCTCATGAAAAATAACATCTCTACTAACAAATAATTTCCCCGTTGACGGTTTGAGGACACGATATCCCTTTCGAAGATTGGGATAGCCCATTAATATATAGCGTCGAGCACGGGGGCCCATTTTGTCTCAGGGGCCCAATACAATTGCATAGCACAAACATCCAAATATCCTTAAATGATCCAGTGCTGGTTTCTTCCCGAAAATAGTTTGAATGGAGTTTTTTAATCTAGTATTTGAGTAGGCATACGATTGATGAGATAAGCTACAGTAACAATGCATTCACCCCAATAATTCTCTGGGATGGATGCTTGAAATTTCAACACATGTGCAACTTCAGAAGATGGTGATGTTTACGCTCCACCACCCCATTTTGCTGTGGGGTGTATACGAATGAACTTCCATGGAGGATCCCATGAGATATAAGAAGGGAAGTGCAATCATGGTTGAAGAATTCGCTCCCATTATCAATGTGGATTCGCTGAATAAATCTTCTAAATTGATTTCTTGACAAGGTGATAAAAGTTTTCAAATGGAAGAAAACTTGTCCCTTTGATTGCATCAGAAAAACCCCTATGGCACGAGAATAATCATCCACAATTGTCAAAAAATAACGTGACCCATCATAGTGTGATGTGTGATAAGGTCCCCAAACATCCACATAAATTAAGGAAAAAAAGTCACTTGCACGAGTTTTGCTAGAGGGAAAAGGAATACATGACTGTTTTGCAAGAGGGCATATATGGCACTTAGAGCAAGGGAATGAAGCACTATGACCCAATCTTGAATGCATAAGATATTCTTTATCATTGTCAGTCACATTACATAATGATATTTTATTTAAGGAAAATGACAACCAATCAAAATTACTTGGAAAATTGGTCTAAAGAAACAGTCCTTCGGAAAAATTATCCAAGCCAATTAGTTTGCCAGTCGAAAGGGCCTGAAAGAAGCAAGTGTCAGAATCGAAGAATACATGACAGGAATTTTCCTTGCAAACTTTGGACATAGAGATAAGGTTAAATCAAAACTCTGGAACATAGAGGACATTTGGAGTGTGATTTGAGAACTAAGTTTGATTGTGACTGTCACTGTGACATGAGTAATATTCCCATTAGGTAATTGCACAAAAATAGGGAGATCCAAGTTCCTATGCATATTTGAAAATAATTCATTCGCACAAATAATATGATCACTTGCTCCTAAGTCAATTATCCAAGCCTTCCTTGACATAGAGTTGATCATACAGTGAGATATACCTGAAAAACTTCCTCCCTTGTTTGAAGTGTCTAGCTTCTGCAATGCTTGCATCAACTGTTGAAACTATTCATATATAATGGATCAATCAGCATTAGGACCAGTGACTTAATATGCTGCAGAAAATTCCTTCATTTTTCCTTTTTCTCCGAGCTTACTATGTAATTTCCAACAATTATTTATTGTATGATGCGGACGTTTGCAATACTCGCAATATAATTTACCTTTCCCTCTCAAATTTTGACTAAAAGTTTTGGAAGATGTTGAAAATATCTAGCCGTTGAATCCCCTTACCATGGAATCATCCCTACTGTCCAATCAATTAAGGGAACAGATCCTTTTGAGCCGTCCGATCGGCGCGCATGATCTAGGCCGCCCATTCCTTCCCTTTTAAGGGAATGTGCATCTGCATTCGCAAGAAACCCTAGCGCCTCTCGTGGGTCTTTCTTCTAACCTAGGGTTTTTGACCCTGAGTCTCATCGCTCGCCACGGGTTGCGAGCGCGATGCTGTCACCTCCTCTTGTGAGCTCCGATGACACGAGCCACTGGCTCTCTTCTTGGACGCCCAATTGGAAGATTCGCTCGTGAGGTGGCACTGGTTCCATCGCCAAAATCTGTGAACGAAAAGTTAGGTATAATTCTTTCAAAATCAACAAAAAATGAGTCACCTATTCCCTTTCTTTTATAGATCCGTATTGCGCGAGTGTTTCTTTTGGTCCCTCGAGCTTTTCTTCAGCAACTTCAAGGTCGTTCCACAAGGATGATAGCTTGCCATAACAAGCTGTGACTGTCATGTTTTCCTGATTGAGTTCATTGAGCTCCTGTATGAGGGAAAAAATCTGTGCTCGGTCTAATTTGCCGTACATTTGTTTGATGTTTTCCCACATGTCCTTCGAGTCCTCCGTCGATGGAAGGCCAACCACGACTTCTGGAGATATGCAGTTGCCAATCCACGTCCGAATGAGTTGATTGCATTTTCTCCAGTGTCGGGCTAGTCGTTCATCGGGGGGATTGGAACGGTTCCATTGAGGAACTCGTCCTTGTCCTTCGTCACAAGAGCTCATCGGAGATCTTAGACCACCTGGAGTAGTACTCTGGGTTGGTCAATTGCAGACTGATGAGTCGTAATTCAGGGTCATTAGCAGTTGACACGTACAAGGGGTCATCAGGCTTCGGTCGGCCAGTGATGGCCGCGACTGGAAAGGGTAGAAAACTGAGCGAGAAATTAGGGTAGCAATTTGTTCCTAAACTTGATTCGCTTAACTCGATTCCATAACTTGCATTGAAAAAACTTTAGTAGGGATTTGTTTCCATACCCGGTTCACTCGACCCGCTCATCTGCTTTAATCCGATGGTTGGGTTTGTCTCACTTGTGGTTGGTAGGCCCCCATTGGGTTGGACGTAGCTCTGGTGGCCTAGATTTCCAGGCGATGATGCACTTGGGCTTGGCCCAAAGTACCATGGATAGGGTACCAACTAGTAAGGTTGGCCCGCAATGAGTTGCCCCAGACTAGATTAAGCCTGCATGGGCTGTCACTACACGATTTGGGCCTGCAATAGTTGTTGTTGTGTCACTGGAATAGCTATATGTGGATCTTGATTCTGTAAGAATTGTGATGCAATATCTCCAATGGGCTGGTTGTCAAAAGTGGATGGGTTGTTCTATGGGGTGGTCATGGTAAGAAAAAAACTCGCTTGTTTTTCTTCTTCCTCTAAACTGATTCCTACGCCATGTGGTAATTCTGTTTTGCAGGTCAGAATTCCTTTGGCAGGCAATTGAAGCGGAAGCTAGATCAAGAGCCTGGTCGCTCTGATACCATGAAAAGAAGCAAGAAGAAGCGAGAAAAAGAATAGATGGCTTAGGAAAGAAACGTGTCACACCCCAAAACCATCAAGAAAGGAGGATGACACAGCCATCCTTTCACTCAAAGGACGCAACCTCAAAGCTCCCAAAATCCAGTCTCCACATCCATATCGCTCTCGTACGTACTCATCGTTAGTTGAGGAACCTGAAAAAGATTGACAAATAGAGGGGTGAGCAACCATGGCTCAGTGAGTAGTGCATCTCTTCTAAGCGAATCGAGCACCTACTATGCATATTTACAAAACCAAACCGCAACTCTTTTAACTCAAATCTAGGATATAACAAATATACAGTAATAAGAATAAGTTACATACGCTTCAACATAGCTATATTTATAACAAAAATAATCATTTCATAATAACATCGAAATAAACATCAATGGTCTAATCCACTGATCAATTTCATTAATTTACACGCCAATGATCCATTCAATTAGTTAATCTTATACCACACAAAATCCAGAAATTTAACAAACCTTCAAAGCCAAAATATAACATTTCTTACTTTAACACAATATGTTCAAAGCAAAAATATTCAAGATAATAATAGGCAAACGCCAATGGTCTAACCCATTGGTCAATCTCATAAAACATGTATCAATGGTCTATTCCATTGATTAATCTCATCAAACCACACATTGATAATCTAATGAAATTACATGTCGATGGTCCACTCCAACAACTAATCTCAAACACGTTGATGGTCCATCCCATTGACCCAACTCATATCACATGTCAAGGTCCACTCCATTGACCAATACGTTACTCAATATCAAACCATAGTCATGATATAACGCCTGGTGACGAGGCGACCAAGATTCCCCTTTGGCAAGGTCTCCATCTATTATTAGCCGGTTGTTCGGCCCACAAGGATATTCTAAAATAGTATGCGCATACTCACAAGTCTCTCGCTAGGCTCACAACGATATTGAGCATCCACATCAATTCAGAACAACACCATCCATAATTCTCAAACCAAATCCATAAAACATTTCATATATCACGAAAAGATTTCGCAACTCAACTTATCCGCCAGAAATACTTTTCATAAAACATTCTCAACTCATAAATCAATTTCAAATCAAATACATTTCAAAAAGCTTATCACAAATCAATATCTATATAACCTTCTATAAATCATCTCAAAGTCGAGCTTTTTGTGAAATGGTTTCACAAACCAAAAACATGTAATATTTCTCAATTTCGTTTATCAAACAGAATATATATTCATAAAAAGTTCTCACACTATTTTTAAATATAAAAAATTAGTAAATGTCTGATCCAACTTTTATCAATAAACATGTTAATTTATAACTCATAAAATATCAAATCTTTATCATTTTGAAGACATGAGCTTATAAATTCTTAGAAGAGATAGCACCACTCACCTAAGAAAGTCGAAAATCAACCTATGTGATTACTTGAGCCAACGCACTCGTATTCCTATTAATAAATTGAAAACGATATTAAACTAGGTAATATGCCACTCTCCAACTAATGACTTGACTAAATTATGTTTATTCATCGATAAAATGACACTTACGCGCTAATAAATCGCTCAACCAAAACAATTACTCAA
Source organism: Eucalyptus victrix (assembly GCA_016097545.1). Lineage (NCBI taxonomy): Eukaryota > Viridiplantae > Streptophyta > Magnoliopsida > Myrtales > Myrtaceae > Eucalyptus > Eucalyptus victrix. The sequence goes on from CM027844.1 coordinate 25,335,620, forward strand.
AGCCGTCCTTAGCGCGAAGTGCGAGCATGAAACTTCATCATGCCATAATTTTCTCTACCAAACTTCTTTCAAGCGTACTTATAGTTGATGGAAAGCCCATCCAACACACTACAAGAACCCCACTTTAGCCAACTCAAAATCAAGTTGAAAACCAACAAAATATAGCCTTGAAGTTCTGGTCGTGCACTGTTCATCACGCATGTAAACTTCAAAATTTTGTTTCGGACAAGCCGTAAACTCAAATCATGATCTGTAAAATCCCACAGCTCCAGAACATCCCAAGCTATCATTTTTACATAAATACGCAGCTCAATGACTCAAAAATCATACTTTGTCTCTTGATGTTTCCAAAACTCTGAATTTCAAGCCCTAAATCTGAAATTATTCCGATTGAACAAATGAGCAGCACCAAGCGCTTACTAGGCGTTGCGTTACAAGGCTTGGCAAGGCTCCCATGATGAAAATGCACAAAACCCTCTTTCTTTCTTTTTCTTCTTCTTCTTCTTCTCCTTCGAGCGTGGGCTCTCTCTCTTCCTTTTTCTCTCTCTTTCCCTTTTATCTCCTCCTTTTTTCTTTTTTCTTTTCTTTCTTTTCTTCCCTTCTCTCTCTCTGTCTCTCCTCTTTTCCTTCTTCTCTCCCGAAGACTCTCGATCTCTCTCCTTCTTCTTTCTCCTTTTTATTTTTGACTTGGTCAAAACCCATATTTTACAAAACGTATTTTCATTGTATACCCCTAATGTACACGCCTTTGTAATTATAATACAGGAGAGGTACAATAAATGGCAATGATATATTTTGTAAAATAAATCTTAATCTCAATATGATCCCAATTGATTTTATGCATGATCATAATCAAAATGATTCTCGAGCATATCTTTAGAATCTCGTACATATCTTCCAACAAATTATATGTTATGAAATGCTATAGGACCATGCGAAGAAATAAAACAAGAAAAACACAAAAACTTGTTCCAGTTCCAGATTCTAAGTTTTGTTTTCACCGGAAACCTACTCATTATAATGTGTTTATTAATTTTTGGAATTTAGAACCTATTTTGTATAGATTTTCGGCTCTACCTTGAAACCAAACAATACTCATCCCTAATAGTTGGACACACATTGCCAACACGACATACTTAGCTCAATGAATCCGCCGAGCCAAGTCTCGCAGCTCGACTTTTTCTTCACGGCCTCCGACTTTCCAACGCGCTAGGGACGTTCACGCCGTCTCTTCCGGAAAAACATTTTCATTATGGCCTGCACATCATCATAATACAAAACGAATATTTCCAGTAGAGCATAGCGCTACGTCCTGCGGACACTTGTCCCGCTCGAGATTCCCATTTGGTAGGAGGGAGGGTCCCAGAAACGGCGTAGTTACGGACAGACTGGCCTTTCTAATTTGCCTTGTGGGTTAGGTTGATAATTAAAATTAGATTCCATAAAAGAAATAGTATAAAATGGACGTGCTTTGCAATATTGAATTGCCCATATTGGCTGGAGATGAGGTTGGGAAGTCCTTTTCTATTCCTACCTTTCTAAATTCTCCTCATAACGAATTTGTGAGGCCTTGTTTAGGACGCACTCCAAAAGACATGAGACCAACCATCTTACCATAAAATTTTCCGAGGCATCTTTGTCTTGACGCTTTTGTCCTCCACCAAGAATTGTATCAGCAAACTAAGAACTTTTCGTGAACCTAAACACGTCGAAAAAGAGAGTCGAATAAAATCACTAATTCTCTTTTTAATTTCTGTTTCTCTCGGAAGATAATATGAGGGTTTTGTTGAAGAGGCTCTTTTGTTGAAAAATCGAGAATGATTAACCCATTAAAGTACTAGTTTCACCAAAATTGGAAGCTCAAGGGCAGGATGGTCAATTCGCATCGACCGGGAAAATATGCCGTCTTGCCATGATTGGCAAGCAACAGAAGCTTCGTCAAAGCAATGGCATATATGAGGATTTGGAAAGAGAGAAGATGTGAGGTTTAATCAAACAGTGAACAAGAACCCAATTCTCTCTGCGCGTGCCTGGTTTTTGGGTTGACCCTTGCATGAGTTTTGGGTTCTGATCAAATTTGTTGAAGACAGAAGAAGAGATAGGAGGAGATGGATTGCTCAATATGCAGCTCATACCCGGTGATCATAAGGCCGCCGAGGAACACGATCTGCGGAAGTTGCTTGGAAGGGATCAGGACCGCGTTTAGCTTGATGAGCTCTTTCGAAGGCGGCAATGATCGTGAAGCAGAGACCACCAGATTAGAAAGCAACCTCAGTCACAAGTTTCTGGTCTCTCCCACCGCCAAAAGCAAGGCAAGTTCTTCGCTTTTGGTTTTCTTCTGTGTTCCTTTCGATTACGCATTTTGATCGTTTTTCCAATTGAAAGACGCGATGCAACGTAGGCAAGCTGTGCTATTTGGTTTCCATCTCCTTCTGTGTTTCTGCTTTGTCTCTATGACTTCAAATTATACAGGAAATAGTTTGGCCCCTCTTGCCTTGATCATATTGCTTCAGCACGGATGAACTGATTAATTACACTAAATTTAAAAGCTATAGTTTGTGGATGGAAAAGCCTAGGTATTTTACTATCAGGATACATAGACATAATAATCACCCTCAGCCTTAAAGTCTGTGTCTTTCCGCTAGTCCAGACTAGAGTTGTAATGGGCAGCATATTGTCTGGCTTTTAGTTCATTTAATTTCAAAGTTAATGCCAAGCTAGGCTTTACGGCATTCCAGCTCATTAGTGTTTGGCCAAATGAAAAAGATGTGGTCTAATTATGAATCCCCACGCATGCAACAGTTGTATTCCTATGGGCTGTAAATAGATACAGCACGGACTAACCTATGAAGGCAGTCTTTTCGGAATTGAAAATTGGCAGACCCTATGGAACTTACTTTGTTCTAAAAGTCTCTTTCATGAGTTCAAATGTCACTACTTAGTTATATCTTAATGAATAAAACGTCTTTTTGAACCCCCCCCCCCCCCCCCCCCCCCCACCCAAAAAAAAAAAAAATTACAAATACCCTTTCAATCACATATCACAATTCAGTGGAAAAAAAGGGCCAATTCGGTTTGGACTTGGTTCCAAAAGTACATGCCCAATAGTCAGGCCTAGTGCATCTCCTAATGGATTGGCCTAATATTTTGTTTGAGCCTTCTTGGAGCCGCGGTACCAGGTGGGCATCAAATTTATTCAAAGGTCCGACCATTCAACATAGAATAAAATCTAAGCTCCAAAAAAAATGAAAATGAAACATATGGGTTTGGAAGATCCTCATCAAGTTGAGATTTTGATGCCCTTCCATCAATATTAACATCTGTCCTGAGAAATTGCGATTTGGTACTCTGTATCTGAAACTCTAATTCAATTATCTAAATCCACAGGGGCTAGCAGATCTTGTTGAGTGGATGAAACGCACGAAGAAGGTGGAGGATGAACTCTCCCAGCAGATCTCTTTCTTGGCGAGCTCTCTCGTTTCTGCTTTCCAAGAACAAATTCACACCGACATCCAGATTAAGCCTTCCAATGGCCCTCCAATTTCTGCTCATAGAGCCATCTTGGTAGAGTCTCTCTCTCTTTCAAAGAATCACATATGGGTAAAATGTTATGCAATTTTCAAAGACACGGTCTTAAATTCTTAACTGTAATTCTTGCCGAACTCAGGGGTTAGGGTCCTTTATCATTTTCAAATCAGACTTTTATGTCTATATGTTAGGCTAAATCAAACGTGTATTCCCTATGGTTGACAGTAGTATTGTTCCACTTATAGGCAGCGAGATCACAAATCTTCAAGAACATGTTGGACTCGGACTCATGCAAGTCCTCACCTTGCGACACCGTGACCATCGCTGAGCTGACCCGTGAAGAGCTTGAATCGCTCCTGGAGTTCCTCTACAGAGGGAGCCTCGCGCCTGAGAAAATGGACAAGCACATCTACTCACTGATGCTCGCAAGCCACAAGTACGAAATCTCGTACCTGCACAAGTCTTGCGAACGACACATGCTTGAGAATCTGAACGTTTCCAACGCGCTTGACGTCCTGGAGATCTTCGATGTTTGCTCCCACCAGAAGTTGAAGGACGTCGTGTTGAGTTTCGTCGTCAAGAACATCAATGACATAGTTTTCTCGACTAAGTATGAGGCCTTTTGCTCCAAGAACCCGCATTTGAGTGTACAGATCACGAGGGCGTCCTTGATTGATGCAAGGGATAGGAAGAGAACTGGTGATCATTGTTGAAACTAATGCAGTTGGATGGAATTGTATTGTCCATATTCTAATCTTTATGTGATTTTGTACAATGATTTACTCGCACATACGGTAAATTGCGTGCATAGTGCAGTCAGGGAGTGCCACGTTCGCATAGAATGAAGGAGTTTGTTAATGGAAAGACCTTTGAAAAATCAAGTAAGCAAACTAACCAACCAAATCAAGAGACGTTCGTGCACCGAATTTAGGAAACCGGACAAATCAGACGACTATTTGACAACGAATCTTCCTGTTTCTTCTATCCAGACATGTTTGGGGGCATCAAGTCATCGCTATTTGGTGTCACAGTAAGATATATCATTGAACTACACTCTTTTGAGTTTTCCAACGATCCATCATCATTCTCCATCATCATTAAAGGATATAAACAGCGGTACTTCTGCTTTGATGTGTCCTTGGAATCCCAGAAATAATTGGAGGTGAAACCTCTGTTGCTCTGCGCGATCGTGCAAAGAAAATATTGGGTGCATCTCCTGCCTGTGAGTGTGGTCTCCGTGAGAGAGAGATGGGAGGGAGAGACTGGTTTCACAGGGAGGTGGTTCCATTTTCAGCTGTGATCACCTCGGACAGCATCTCAGTGGGCATGACCACGCTGTTCAAAGCGGCGAACTCGAGAGGGATGAGCTACTATGTTTTCCTCGTCTATGCTTATTCGATTGGTTCTCTTCTTCTCCTCCCTGCTCCCTTCTTCTCTCTCAAGTATGTACCTCTCTCTCTCTCTCTCTCTCTCTATATATATATATATATATATACGTATATATACAAAGTGGGCAAAGCAAGATGAAGATCATGATTGACGGTGGAGATTTTGCTGATTTCATTGTGCCTTTGCAGGTCAAGAGTGCTTCCTCCTCTCAGCTTCGCCATACTTGCCAAGATTGGGCTTCTTGGACTCATTGGGTATGCATAGCTCCGTAACCTTACTCGGGCCAAATTTTCCCGTAAATCTTCTTTCTTTTTATGTTTGAATAAGTGACAACTAGTTTCAAAATTGTGCCATAGCGGGTGAGCTGCGATTAGAGCAGATGATATCTTTCTGCCAGTAGAACTGGGTAGTGCTTACAACGTTATTGCCTGGAACATTGAACATCAGATATGTCTCCAATTGGACATCACCGTGTCTTTGCTGTTACTTCCACTAGATTAGTGTGAATTTGTTCTTCAAATTGGAGAGAAAACCAAGAAAAGGGTGGAGCCCAATTCTTGAAATTATTTGGATTGGTTGTTCTGCTTCTTTGCCGTCTCTGATTATTATTTTTATTTTTTTTTTTCTGGTTTTTTCTTGTTGTCTTTTAAATGGGAGAGCAGGGGCTTTTCACAGATTTTTGGCTATGCCGGGATCAGCATGAGTTCTCCAACTCTGGGTTCAGCCATCAGCAACCTCACTCCAGCTCTCACTTTCATACTTGCCATCCTTTTCAGGTCCAAAAAAATTCTAAATTTCAATAGTAGTTGTCAGTGGTTTGTAGAATGACATTTTCCATCCTTGTATTTTTCCTTGTGAATTGATCGTGTTCTGGTTCTTCATCATGATTCTTCTGATTTTGTGATCTCATGACTTTGCTCATTTTGTCTGTCCAGAAGCTCATGCTGTTAACTGGCTCCACATTTTGCAAATCCTTGATTAAATCATGTTAACCATCAATGTTGGACGACTAAAGCATGTGGCAGACTCACTGGTTGTTTCTTAATGCTGTTCTGCTGTAATTTACGTAGTAATGCTGATTTGTTGGACAAAGAGTTAATAGTTCTCTAAAACAGCCCAATTGCCTAAACGCTAAAGCTAGGGCTTGTTTAACCGAGTCAACGTCTTTCCATCCAACTTTTGTTTGTTTTTCTTGTCTAAAAAGGATGGAGAAGGTGTCACTGAGCAGAAGAAGCAGTCAGGCTAAGATCATTGGGACTGTAATGTCAATTTCTGGTGCATTGGTCATCACTCTCTATAAAGGCCTTCCGATCACACACAGTCCGAAACCTTCTCTCTCACCTCATCCACTTGTGCACTCATCGAACTCAAATTGGGTCTTTGGGGGATTCTCCTCACTGCTGACTATATTTTGGTCACTTTGTGGTACATTCTTCTGGTATACATTACTTATTTTCATTTTGTTTTGCTAGTGCTATAGTTAGAACATGACTTGCAAAAATGGTCACTGACTCAACACTTGGATCCTGCAGAAACAGATAATGAAGGATTATCCGGCAGAACTGACTGTAATGTTCTTTTACAATGTGATCGTGACCTTCATGAACACCATTGTCTGTTTAGTAATGGAACATGATATGAGTGCTTGGAGAGTGCTAGGTATAGGGCTGGCTTCAGTAATATGCTCGGTGAGGAAACAGTCGAACAAACGTTATCACATTTGATTAATGAGAATCGGGTGCAATGCTGACTTTTTCTCCTCTTTGCTTTGCTTTTAGGGCCTCTTTGACCGATGCTTAAACAACACCGTTCACACATGGGCAATCCGGTTGAAAGGCCCTTTCTATGTAGCAATGTTCAAGCCGTTGTCGATTCCTGTGGCTGTTGCCATGGGTGTCTTCTTTCTTAGAGACACACTTCATCTTGGAAGGTTAGATATATCTCGAAAACATTGAATGCTACACTATGTTGAATGCTAAGAAAATGATTTAGCGTCCATCATCCATGTGATGATCAATCGATGTGTTTTACGAAGTGCTGTGCATAAATAATTTGGAAAACCAATCATTATAAGATAACATGCACTTTCTGCAAAACTCGTGACAGAAAACAATTTGTCCTTGCTGATTAGGTACCCCCAACGCCCCCAATCTATCCATTTGCTGTGTGTATAAAGAGCATTATTGGTTTTCATCGATGCACTAAGCTCTGTATCGTATGAAAAGATAAGCTAATGACCTTCTCGTACTATATACTTCTTGAATGACAATCGCTTTCTTCTGCTGCGAATCTGCAGTCTTATAGGAGCGACCATACTGGCCATCGGGTTCTATATTGTAATGTGGGGGAAGGGGAAGGAGGAAATGGTTGAGGAGCCTGCAGAGATTCGATCAGATTCATCATTCTTTCAAAAAGTGCCTCTACTGCGAGAACGTTAAGACAAATGAAGAGTAGAACAGATTTCCACGGAGGGATTGAAGGTGCTGCTTGGAAATTTTGTGATAATAATTATCTCGACCTCAATAAGCCTGCACATATAATTGTTGGTGCCACACTTATCATTGATCTGAGTATGAAGGAATCGAATTATGATTGCCTATCGATCCCAAAAAACCAGATCACTTGTTCAAACCATCGAGAGGTGTGGATGAAGGGCATCAGTCCAAGCACAAAGCCGAGCTATGACGTATGAAAATAATAAGTCTCTTGCTTCCAATAGAGTCCATTTCTATCTGTACAAAAGACTCTAGTCAGTAGTCACAGAAATAGGTTGCTTTTTATTTGAATGAATGCTGCTATAAATGTATTTCAAGGTGAAAAAAGGACGATGATGATAAGCGTTCTTTTCTCTGACTATGGTATGAACTAAGTGCACGCACACCTGGTTTTGGCCCAAAGTTTTCCTAATCCTATGAACATATAGTCTCTATGAAGGTGGTCTCATATTGTTGTTACACGACTGTGGCAGCCATAGCGTCAAAACTGTACGATTTCATCATGCTTTGCCAAAGTTAAGCCACTTGAATCATTCTATAGTCACCCTAATAAAAAAACCTTCTTGTGCTTCTGGTTTGACAACAGGCACCCTCAGGTTGTCCTAGCTGAGGTTTATTCGAGTAGACTGATGTTTGGCGCTGCTACAAGTAAGAATGCTAAGCAGGCTGAGGTAATTAGAAGAAATGAATATGTTGGCCCCCTGCAAGATCAGATGAATTAGCGCGCATTCAGGGTGCATTGTGTGGTTCATTTGCTGCTTGTGCTGATAAAGGAGATGAGGTGATCTTCACTTGTTCTGGATCTTGGGAAGTTTTGCCTCTGTTGATTTCGAGAACCTCATTAGGGAAAGAAAACAGAGGATTTCATGCCACAAAATGGTCTGGTTTCAGCCAAAATTTGCTCTTATCACATGGACGGCTGTTCATAAATCCAAGTAAAACTCTACTTGGAAAGGCTAAAAACCAATCTATAAAGATTGAACCAACAAACTTGAACTATGAATTAATTGAAAAATGATAATAAAATCCAAGTAAAACTCTATTTTAACTAATGATTCAGCTAAACTACACTTATTTATTGATAAAGCACCTTCTACATGCTAATGAAGAAACTTGTTTATAGAGAATATTCTTATTTGGCTGTTACATGTAATTTGTACGTGAAACTTCAAAAATTTGATTTCGATCAAATCATAATTCAGAATCAATTTTTGTCAAATTTAATGATTCCACGCTGCCCTAGACTATTATCTCCATATAATTCACAGCTTGACAGCTCCTAAATCAAACCCCGCAGTTAAAAATTCACATAATTCCAAATTCATGACTTAATTCTGAAAGTTATTTTGGTTGGATGAATATACGACTTGAATCCTTAGTGGACGCTACGAAACGGCGTTAATTTGACTCTTTGAGATCTCCGATGCTTGTACGCAAGAAGTCCTTTTCTCTCTCTTCCTTTCTTCTCCTTTTCTCACGGTCTCTCCCCTTTCTCTTAACTTATTTTCCTTTTTCCTTACTTGGTCCCCCCCCTTTCTTCCTGTTCTGCTTGTTTTCTTTTTTCTACGTTTACGAAATCTTTCTAACTCTCCTTCTCCGCCACCTCTCCCTCAGGCTTCAAGGAGTTCGAGTCACACTCCACATGTCAATAATGGACATTAGCTAGTGGCCATTTGTCCAGTGATCTACAAATTGATTAAACAAACATAAAACCCCAGCAAATAATTCCAATTAGGAGCCGTCCATGTTGCCTCATCTCAGTAAATTCATTCGTCCTTTCACGCAAAAGAACGCAGCCTATAAGCAACAGCTACACTTAATCTTATCAATCGAATATTGAACAGAAATTGAAGGGTGTTGTGTTGAGTTTCGCTGACAAGAACATCAATTGCGTAGCATTCTTGGCTTAGTACGAGGTTTTGCTCCAAGAACCGGCACTTGAGTTTGCAGACTTCGAGGGCGTCTTTGGTTGAAGCAAAGGGATAGGAGGGCTGAAGGATAACCAGAGATCATTGTTGAATCAATCAACATGGTTGGATGGAATTGTGGTCTCCATATTTCAATCTTCCTTCGAATTTGTGCAGCGAATCGGGCGGCGTTTAAGTGCCGCTTATGCAAAACGGGAGAGTGCTAATGATGAACAGACGTTCAAGGAATCACGGAAGTTGGACTACTGAGCTAAATCAAGAAAAGCCTGTGCGTCGTATCTAGGGAACGTACGAATTAGAGGACTGTTGCCAATTACTCTTTCTCGTTTCTTTCTATTCAAAACATGGTTGTGGGCGTAAACACAGGTGTCACAGTAAGTGCATGCAGTCCATGCCACGATTGAAAAACATTCCTGATTTGTCCAACCCTCCATCACCATTCACAGTCATCGTCCATCATCGTTGTCAAATGAGATGTACATGCATTATTCAATGATAGGCGTCACCGTAAGTACATGCAATATCCAATGGTGTGATCGAAAAACGCTCGACTTTTCTGACCATCCATCGTCGTTCACGACCATCATCCATTACCATTGATCCAATGAGACCTCGTAATCCCAGACACGGTTGGAAGTGAAACCTGCGTGTTTTCTGCTTTTGGGTGTATCTGTCTGCGAGCGTGGTGGTCACAGAGAGAGAGAGAGAGAGATGGGGGAGAGACACTGTTACAGAGATGTGCTTCCGTTTTCAGCTATGATCACTACGGACAGCATCTTGGTGGGGGTGACTACGATGTTCAAAGCAGCCACCTCGAGGGGGATGAGCGTCCATGTGTTCCTCTTCTATGCTTATGCCCTCGCTGCGCTCCTTCTTCTTCCTGCTCCTTTCTTTACTCTCTAGTACGTCCCCCTCTCTCGTGCAAAAACATGGAAAACAATGGAAGGTTCATGGTGAGATATTCACTTTGGCTGAATTCATTGCATGTCTACGCAGATCAAGAGCTCGGCCTCCGCTCAGCTTGGCCATAGCTGCCAAACTTGGCCTTCTTGGGCTGGTTGGGTATGTACAGTCTGATCGCGCATGTCTGGGCGTAGCAGATTGACAAATTGTCTAGATTGGTTATTTTGCTTCTTTAGTAGTCTCCTATTCATATAAAAATGGTTTTCTTTTTTGTCTAAATTACTGGGAAAGCAGGGGTTTTTCGCAGATTCTGGGCTGTGCTGGGATTAGCATGAGTTCTCCTACTCTGGGTTCAGCCATCAGCAACCTCACCCCGGCTCTCACCTTCGTACTCACCTTCCTATTCAGGTCCCAAAAGAGTTGTGTATCTGCGGTTCTTTGAATGTCATTTCTCCGTGTAAATGGTCATTGTTCTGGTTCAGTCATGATTCTCCTGGTTAGGTGATCTCATCATTCTGCCCATTCTGTCTTTCCATTAAGCTTATGCTGCTAACTGGCTCCAAATTTTGCAAATCCTGATTAAACCAAGCCAATGAATGGATGTTGGAAAATTTAGGTCTGTGGCTCAGAGTCACTGATTGTTTGTCAATGCTGTTCTCAAGTGAATTACTTGGAAATTACGACATTGTTGGACAGAGTATTAATATTGCTGTGACCCCTCCAATTTGCTTGTATTCTTGTCAAAATAAGGATGGAGGAGGTGTCATTGAACAGAAGAAGCAGTCAGGCCAAAATCATCGGGACTGTACTGTCAGTTTGCGGGGCATGTGTCATCACTCTCTACAAAGGTCGCCCAGTTATCCTCACTCTGAAACCTTCTCTCTCGCTTTATCCACTTGTGCACACATCGAACTCAAACTGGGCCGTTGGGGGATTCTCCTCACTGCATGTTATGTATTGGCCACTTTGTGGTACATTCTGCTGGTATACTATACTTGTTTTAATTTGTTTTGCAAGTGTTATCATTAGAACTTGACTTGAACATGATCGGAGATTCGACATGTGATCGTGCAGAAGCATATAATGATGGAGTATCTGGGACCGGCAGAACTGACCATAATCTTCTTTTACAATCTGGTCGTGAGCTTCCTAACCGCCATTGTCTGTTTAGTGACGGAACATGATATGAGTGCTTGGAAAGTGCAGGGTATAGGGTTGGCCTCAGTAATATGCTCGGTGAGGAAACAATCAAACAAGCATGATCACATTTGGTTAATAAAAATTGTGCACAATCCTTACTTGCTCTCCTTTATGCTTTGCTTTTAGGGCCTTTTTGGACAATGCTTGAGCAGCATTGTTCACTTGTGGGCAATCCGGTTGAAAGGCCCTTTCTATGTTGTGATGTTCAAGCCATTGTCGCTTCCCGTGGCTGTTGTGATGGGTGTCTTCTTTCTTGGTGACACGCTCCATCTCGGAAGGTAAGATAAATTACAGACTCATTGAGTGCAACATTATGTTGAATGCTAAAAAAATAATTAAATGCCCATCATGCTGAAATCAGGATCTATTCCTTATTTCATCCATGTGATGATCATTCAACGTGGCTTCAGATGTGCTGCACATAAAAAATTTGGAAAAACAATCACCATAACATAAATGCACTTTCTGCAACACTATTGACAGACAAATGTTTCCTTGTTGATTGGGTAGAAAATTAAAAAATGTAAAGATGCTAATTACGTTTCTGTACTATGCACGCCTTGAATGACATTTGCTTTTGTCTGCTGCAAATTTGCAGTGTTATAGGAGCAACCATACTGTCCATCGGGTTCTATATGGTAATGTGGGGAAAGGAAAAAGAGGAAATGGTTGAGAAGTCTGTAGAGAGTCTGTTAGCATCACCATCCTCTCAAAAAGCCCCTCTACTGTGATCACTGTTAATACAACTGAAGTGTAGAACAAATCTCTGCAGTTGGATTGAAGATAGGTGCTGCTTGGGAAATAAGTGAAAAGGATTCCTCACCCACAGTAAGCCTGCACAAATAGGTGTTGGTGTCATATTTATCATCGATCTGAGTCCAAAGTGACCAAATCATGATTGCCTGTCGATCCTAAAAACTGGATTGCTTGTTCAAACCTTCAAGAGTTGCGGATGAAGGGTGTCACTCCAAGCACAAAACCAAGCTGTGATGTGCAAGAATAATAGGTCTCTTGCTTCCAATATAGTCCATTTTGACGTCTACAACTATCTAGTTAGTAGTTACAGAAATATGTTGCTTTTAATTTGAATGAATGCTGCTATAGATATATTTCAAGATGAAAAATGATGATGACGATAAACGTTCTTTTTTCCAACAATGGCATGGACTTAGTGCACGTACACCCAACTCAGACCAATAATTTTTCTGATCCTATGTACTTATAGTCAATAAGAAGCTGGTCTTACATTGTTGTTACAAGAATTTGGCAGCTATAGCAGCCAATCTGTATGATTCCATTGTGATTTGCCAAAGTTAAGCCAGTTAAAATCATTCTTAAGTCTATCATCGAAAAACCTTTTTGTGGTTTGACAATTAGCACACACTCAAGGTGTCCTAGCTGAGGGGCATTCAAGTAGACTGATGTATGATGCTGCCGTAAGTAATAAGGTTAAGCTGGGTGAGGTTATTGAAGGAAATGAGTGGTGTTGGCCCCCTCCAAGAACAGACCAACTAGCAGCCATCAGAGTGTACCATATGGTTCATTAGCTGCATGTGATGATAAAGAAGATAAGGTGATTTTCACTGTTTCTAGATCCAAAAGTTTGCCTCTGTTGATGCCTGGACCCTGGTTAGAGACAGAAAACAGAGAATTTCATGGCATAGAATGGTGTAGTTTTCACCCAAATGTGCCAAAACTTGCCCTTATCACATGGATGGGCTATTCATTACAGATTGCAAACACTTGATAGAGTAAAAAAATGGCAGCAAATCAATGAGCAATGCTTGTTGTGTGGATCAGCATAAGAGACTAGACAAAATATATTTTGAGAGTGTTGTTTTTCTAAACAAGTTCGGGGAGCTGCTGAACTTAAGTGGATTTCGGAGAGTTATTGGTACTTAGAGCTCTGAGTTCAGTTGGGTTTTGCTACAGTTAAAAGGTAAAGCAATTGTAAAGACACTTTTGATTTTGGCATGGACTGGATCGATTGCTTCATTTGGAAAGAGGAATGATGTCCTGCACAATGATGTGCTGCTCAAGTAATTAGAAGTATCACGTCTGCTGTTCGAGTTATGATGCAAATACTGATACATGGAAGGGGCCTCTGTTTTATTCTCAGATATTCTTTGTGACCAATGGATGGTTTCTGCTGTTTGGTACCAGAATTAAGCTCTTGGTTTTGCTTATTAGCTTCAGGGATATCTTGTCCTATGCATGTTTGATGAAATTTCTTGGAGTTTGTGCTCTTGCTTTGAGTAATGTCTTTACCGGGAGGTATGATGGTGTTCCTGAACTTGTAATACTGAGAGGCATGCACTGTAGTCTTGAGCAATAAAATTAGTTCAATTATCCAAAAATATACATTAACGGATCCTTGTATAACACAGCGTGTTTGCACTCTTGGCGACGCTGTTTTTTTTTTTTTTTTTTTTTCCTTAGCAGGAACTAGTCTAATCTTGCACAAGTGAAGTGAGAGAAAAAATTGACTTGAGTCATAAGTTGTCTCACTGCCTCTCACCTTCAGAAGTAATGTCTTTTAAAGCCAGTTCTACTGCACCAGTATGCAGAGAAAGACAAAGCGTGAGGTTTTACGGTCTCTTGAGGAACGAATTCCTGTCATCATTTTGTTGTAATTACGTGCATTTTTTCATAATTCTTGAACAAATTGTAGTTATGGTCAACAACCATAAAAGATTTATGATCAGCAGAGTAGGATTTACTCACATTTTCAACCCACGGCCGAGACAATACCGAAGGTCTAATCCCTGAAAATTTATAGAAACCCCCAAGACAAGGCCCTTCCTTCAGATGCTGCAATTATCAGAGGAATCAGAATCAGTATCCAAAAACATAAGCGTGCTCTATGTATAGAAATTGAATTTTCCTCAAGAACATGCTGGACTTGAACTCGTGCAAGTCCCTGCCGAGCAACGCCTGGCGATCACCAAGCTGACCCATGGAGAGCTCCAATCCCTCCCGGAGTTCCTCTAAGGAGCCTTGCGCCCGAAAAATTTGGACCAGCACAGCTACTCAGTTAACGCTGGCGGGCAACAAGTACAAATCCCGGACATGTCACAAGTCTTGCGAATGGCGCATGCTCGAGAATCTGAACGATGCGCTCGACGTCTTGGATATCTCGGATGTTTGCTCGAACCAGAAGTTGAAGGGCATCGTGTTGAGTTTCGTTTTCAAGAACATCCATGACATAGGTTTCTCGGCTAAGTACGAGTCCCTTTGCTCCAAGAACCCACATCTGAGTGTACAGATCACGAGCGCTTCTTTGATTGGTGCAAGGGATTGGAAGAGAAGTGGAGATCACTGTTTAAATAACGGAGTCAGGTGGATTATTCTCACATACAGTAAATTGTGCATGAAGTAGAGGAAAAGCTTGCCGGGTTAACTGCCTCATAGCATGAAGGAGTGTGCTAATGGTGAAAAGACCTTCAAAGAATCAACCAAGTCAAACTCCTCAGTTGAATCAAGAAAAGTTCGTGCACCGAACTTAGGAAGCCGCACAAATTAGAGGACTCCTTGACAATATCTTCTTGTCTCCATTTGGTGTCACGGTAAGTGCACGCATCATTCAATAAAATATTGAACAACAGTCTTCGTTTGTCCAACCATTGATCATCATTTACAATCATCATCCATTAAAATATAGGCACTGGTTTCTTCTGCTCCGATGAAATCTTGGAATCTCAGCAACAATGGAACTGAAATCTGTGCGTTTTGTGCGTTTGGGTGTCTGCGTCTGCTAGTGTGGTTGTAGAGAGAGAGAGAGAGAGAGAGAGAGAAAGAGAGAGAGATGGGGGAGAGACACTGTTACAGAGACGTGCTTCCATTTTCAGCTGTGATAACCATGGACAGCATTACAGTGGGCATGACCACGATGTTCAAAGCGGCCAACTCGAGAGGGATGAGCTACAGTGTGTTCCTCGTCTATACTTATGCCATCGCTGCTCTTCTTCTTCTTCCTGCTCCTTTCTTCTCTCTCAAGTACGCCTCTCTCTCTCTCTCTCTCTCTCTCTCTCCCCAAACGAAAACTGGGAAAACAAAGGAAGGTTCACGGTGAGATATTCACTTTGGCTGAATTTATAGTATGCCTTTGCAGATCAAGAGCGCTTCCTCCTCTCAGCCTGGCCCTAGCTGCCAAACTTGGCCTTCTTGGGCTCCTAGGGTATGTTCATCTTGAACGACCTAACACTCACGCCAGTACTGTAGTCCCCCTTTTGAATAACTGACTACGTGTTTTAAGACGCGTGGCACAATGCGTCTGCTGATCCCATAACGCCTATGTTCTGGGCAATTGCGCCAGCAGATAGGGAAGGGTTGAAATTCTCGAAATTGTATTAGAGAAGTCATTTCGCTTCCTTGTTATATTCTTGTTCTAATAGAATGGGTATTTTGTTCTCAAAATTATTGAGAGAGCAGGGGATTTTCGCAGATTTTGGGCTATGCTGGGATTAGCATGAGTTCTCCAACTCTGGGTTCAGCCATCGGCAACCTCACTCCGGCTCTTACTTTCATACTTGCCTTCCTTTTCAGGTCCCAAAAAAGTTCTGTATTTCATACTTATTGTCTGTGGTTACTTGAATTTTTTCTTTCCTTGTAAATGATCAATGTTCTGGTTCTCTGTCATGGTTCTCTTCCCAGAAGGTTATGCTTTTAAGTGGCTCCACATTTTACAAATCCTGAGTAAATCAAGTGGCAGAGTTACTGATTGTTAATGTTGTTGTCATGTCGATTACTTAGTGATGATGACATCGTTGGACAAAGTATTGATATTGCTGTAATCCCTTCCAATTTGGTAATATCTTGTAAAAATGAGGATGGAGGAGGTGTCACTGAGTAGAAGAAGCAGCCAGGCCAAGATCATTGGGACTGTACTGTCAATTTCTGGCGCATCTGTCATCACTCTCTATAAAGGTCCCCCAGTTAATTTCACTGCGAAACCTTCTCTCTTGCTTTATCCCCTTGTGGACGCATCAAACTCGAACTGGGTTGTTGGGGGGCTTCTCCTCACTGCTGAATATATTTTGGTCACTTTGTGGAACATTCTTCTGGTATACTAAACTCGTTTTCAATTTGTTTTTCAAGTGCTATAGGACTTGAAAATGATCAGAGATTCAACACATGATCCTGCAGGCACAGATAATGAAGGATTATCCAGCAGAACTGACTGTCACCTTCTTTTGCAATATGGTTGCGAGCCTAATGACTGCCATTTTATGTTTAGTAACGGAACATGATGTGAGTGCCTGGAGAGTGCAGGGTATAGCACTGGCCTCGGTATTGTGCTCGGTGAGGAAACAATCAAACAAACATTATCACATTCGATTGATAAAGATTGCATGCAATGCTTAATTTCCCTCCTCTTTGCTTTGCTTTTCAGGGCCTTTTTGGACGATGCTTAAACAATATTGTTCACACATGGGCAATCCGGCTGAAAGGCCCTTTCTATGTCGCGATGTTCAGGCCATTGTCGATTCCAGTGGCTGTTGCCATGGGTGTCTTCTTTCTTGGCGACACACTTCATCTCGGAAGGTAAAAAAATCACAAAAACATTGAGTGCTAGATCATGTTGTATGCTAAAAAATGATTAAAGGTCCATTCCATGGAAATTAGGATCTATTCCTGATTTTATTTATGTGATAATGAATCAATGGGGCTTACAATGTGCTGCACATAAATAATGCCAATCACCATTAGATAACATGTACTTTCCACAAAACTCTTGACAGACAAAAATTTGTCCTTTTTTTTTTTTGGTAAAGAAAATTTGTCCTTGTTCGTTAGGTTGAAAATCCAAACAATGCATTGATGCCCCCCACCCCAAGTGAATCGGTCTTCCATGTGTATAAAGTGTATCACTGGTTTTCATGAACTCAGTAAGCTCTAATTGTATGAAAAGATAAGCTAATTAACTTCTTCTACTATATACCTCTTGAATGGCATTTGCTTTTGTCTGCTGCAAATCTGCAGTCTTATTGGAGCGACCATACTGTCCATTGGGTTCTATATTGTGATGTGGGGGAAGGCAAAAGAGGCAATGGGTGAGGAGTCTGTAGAGAGTCGGATGGAATCACCATCCTTTCAAAAAGTCCCTCTACTGCGATGACCATTAACACAAATGAAGCGTAGAACAAATTTGTGCAGATGGATTGAAGATAGGTGCTACTTGGAAACTTCGTGAAAGTTTCCTCCCCCTCAGTAAGCCTTACAAATAGGTGTCAATGTCATATTTATCATTGATCTGAGTCCAAAGGGTTCAAATCATGATGGCCCATCGATCCCAAAACCTGGATTGCTTGTTCAAAGCATGGAAGGTGTGGATGACGGCATCGCTCTATTTACAAAAGCAAGCTGTGACGTGCAAGAATAATGGGTCTATTGCTTCCAATAAAAAGTCCATTTAGATGTGTACACAAGTCTCTAGTCTGTTTCGACCGAAAAAAAAAAGTCTCTAGTCTGTAGCTACAGATATATGTTGCTTTTGATTTGAATGGATGCAGCTATAGATGTATTTCAAGGTGATAAATGTTTTTTTCCCCCGACAATGGCATGATCTAAGTGCTTTAGGACAGTAGTTTTTCCGTCCTATGCACATATAATCACCTCAAAGGTGCTCTCACTTGTTACAAGATGTTCGCAGCTACAGTGACCAAACTGTACGATTTCATCAATCTTTGCTAAAGTTAAGCTAGTGTGGTTTTACAATGGGCACCCTCGGGGTATCCTAGCTGAGGTTGATTCGAATAGACTAATGTATGATGCTGTTGTAAGCAAAAATCCTAAGCTGGCTGAGGTTGTTGGAGCAAATAAGTGGTGTTGGCCCCCTGGAAGATCAGACCAATTAGTGGGCATGGAGGGTGCATTGTGCGGTTCATTTGCTGCTTGTACTGATAAAGAAGATATGGTGATCTTAACTGGTTCTAGGTCTTGGGAAGTTTTGCCTCTTTTGATGCCTGGAACCTGCTTAGGGAAGGAAAACAGAGGATTTCATGGCATAAAATTGTGTAGTTTCACCCTAATGTGCCAAAAGTCGCTCTATTCACATAGCTGGCTGTTCATGACATACTGCAAATGCTGGATAGAGTAACAAAATGCCAGCGACTCAATGACCAATGCTTGTTATGTGGATCAGCTCGAGAGACTGGACTGCATCTATTTTGTCGGATGTTGTTTTTCTAAACAAGTTTGCGGGGGAGTTGGTGATTGTTGAACTTAGAGGAGTTCAGAGTCATTGGCGGTTGGAGATCAGAGTTTGATTGGGTTTTGCAACAGTTATAAGGTAAAGCATTTGTGAATAAACTTTAGATTGTGGCACGGTTGCTTCATTTGGCAAGAGAGGAATGATGTCCTTCGTAATGGAGTAATTCCATGTGTTGCTTCAGTGATTAGAAGTATCATTTTTGCGGTTCAAACCAGGATGTAGATGCTGTTACATGGAAGAGGCCTCAATATCTGCTGTATAGTTCTGGAATCAAGCTTTTTTTGCTTATTAGCTTCAGTGATATCTCTTTCTAAGCTTCGTTTGATGAAATATGATGTCAGTTGATTCTCAAGTTTGAGTGATGCTCTTACTGGAGGAGCGATGATAGTGCTCCTCAATTTCTAATATTGAGGGGCACGTACTGGAGTCTTGCGCAATAAAAATCGTTTTATCATCCAGAGATATACGTTACTGGAACAATATTTCTAATCATGCACGATTTAACTATAAGAAAAAAATTGAATCGGGTCATAAGTTGATTCGCTATCCTCTCACATGGGAGAGGTGGTGTTTTTCATGGTCAGTTCTACGGCGTCAATATGTAGAGAAAGACAAAGCTTTGAGTTTTTTTGGTCTATCGAGTAATGGATTCCTATCATAACTTTGTTATAGTCACTTATATTATTTCGAAGAAAAGAACTGTTGAAGTGCCAAAACTTGATACGGGAAAACACATAAGTGCCAAAAGTTACGAAAGTGATATTGAAGTGTCACTTCCTTTGAAAAATGGGATACTAAGGGTAAAGTACGACGAATGTGGCTGGAAATCTTATATGGCAATTTTTTTAATAATGTAACTCGCCTACGTGGTACATTGGAGAGCTGAGTCAATAATGAAGAATCAAAATAATGTCGTTTTGTCTTCTTTTTTTTTTTTTTTTTTTGTTTTAATATAAATATTAATTAAATTAAAATATTATGCTTATTTTATATTAAAAAAAATTAAGAGAGGAGGAGGAGGAGGAGGAGGAGGAGGAGACAGAAGGCAAGGGCTTAGCCCTCCCCACCACCTCTCCACCATCGCCAGGAAGGGCTGGCAACGATGGGGGAAGGGTCGACCAAGGGCCTGTGAGTTCTTGCATAGATTCAAGACGAGGGTCGTGGCCCTCCCTCATATTTGGTTGTCGATCCTCGTTCGATTGGGTCAAGGGTTGTTGCTAGTTGGGCTCGGTGACGCCGTCAAACACCTACAATCTTCTCTTCATCTTCTATTATCTTTTTTTTTTTTTTCTAAATGAATAAATTTAGTTTAATTAATATTTATATTAATTATACAGCTATGTGAGCAAAATGACATTGTTTTTAAACTTGTTTAGCCATGTTAACATGCAAAACGATATTGTTTTGCACTTATCTTGTTAGAAAATCGTCATGTTAGCATTTTGATTAGATTTTCTCGTCATTAGCACTTAACTTATTTATTTTACTTTGATTTTAACACTTAAATGATACTTTTGTAATTTTTGACATTTAAGTGTCTCTCTATACCAAATTTTGACATTTTAGGTGTTCGGTATTCTTTTATTTCGTAACTCTTATACAAAGTGTTGTAATAATCAACAACTTAAAAAAAATGACTAAGTGAGAATTACTCACATTTTTACCCAATAGCCAGGACAATACCAAGGAACAAGAAAAAGAAAAGAAAAGAAAGGAGAAATTGAAAAGAAAAAAGAAAAAAAAAACAAAGATAAATAATTTGAAAAGAAAAATTAGCATCGATCATCCTACATGATACGAGGCGGCATCCAAGTTAATGATTTCTAGCTAAAATTCGTCAAATGGACTTAATTGGTAAAAAATGAAAAAAAAAATTAAGACTTAATTAGCAAAATTGAAATATTTAAAAATGAGTCATTTTTCAATAGATCTTTATGGGGAGAGTGACACCTAAAATATGTGCCGATGTTTAAGGCAAAAAAGAGATATGATCTTTATTTGAATATCGATTATCAACCAATATTTTGGAAATTTGGTTTTTGATAATTGAATACTATTATAGGTGTATGTAAAAGTACAGTAGGTTTAGGGTTTTTAAGGAAATTTTACCCTCTCACCGGATAGAAGCAAGGAAAAGAGAGAAGTAAAAAGGGTGTGCAGGTCTCTGGCTTTTGGGCTGGGCCGAGCCCGAGCTCAGTGGTCCCGAGTTCGCTTTAGTCCCTTTTTATCCTACTTTATGCTTAAACGCTTAGCCGGGCTAAGAATCTAGGCTTAGCGTGCCAGATATGGGTCAACATATCAAATCGAGTTTCATCGTAAAGGTCAAACCGGGATGTTGGCATTGATTGGCTTCCGGCTTTCTGTTGGTCAAAATTTTGGTTATCGGTAAGGCCTTCCACGATCAGTTTTGCGGCAGAAGAGTGCAGGGAAAGACGGGCGCGAGCTTTTATTTTCTCTTGAGCAACGGGTCCCGATCGGAGCTATGTTGTCATCATCTGTATTTCGTCTCAACTCCTATAGAAAGCAAATAGCTTAAATCGATCTTGGAGTTCCTCTACAAATGGAGCCTTAAAAAATGGATGAAAATATCTTCTTCAAGACGCTGGCGAGCCACGAGTACGACATCCCATATTTGCTCGAGTCTTGCTAACGGCGCATGCTCAACAATCTAAACGTTTCCGGCGCACTCGACTTCCTGGAGATCTCGGATGCTTGCTCCGACCAGATGTTGAAGGGCGTCATGCCGAGATTGTCATCGTCGTTGAGGACACCGATGGCATAGCTTTCTCGGCTAGGTACGAAGCCTTCTGCTCTGAGAACCCGCATTTTAAGTGTACGGGGAACGAGGGCATCTTTGATTGACGCAAGGGATGGGAAGAGAACTGGGGATCATTGTTGAATCCAAATGTACATATAGTATATTGAGCATGTAGTACAAAATAGGGGTGTGCAACCGGACCGGGTATACCCAGGCTCCTGGACCAGCCCACTCAGAAAACAGGGTTGGGAACCGGTTCCCATTGAAACCAATCCAAGAACCGGTTCCCAAAATTTGAAAGCAGTTTACATTGGTTTGGGAACAGGTTTTGAGTGATTACCCACTGAAAACCGGTTCTTGGATTGGATTTGGAACCGGTTCCCGAATCGGTTTTGTAAGTAAAGGTCCAAAACTCTTTTTTTCCCCTATTTCTATTCTTACTCCCGCAATCACATGACCTTTTTTCCTATTGACTCTCTTAAATGCGCACGGCACTCCTTCTTTGTCATTCCTTTTCCTCATTTGCTTCCCTCCCTCACTGGCTTCCTCTCGCATCGTCTGATGGACGGATGGTGTTCATCGCCGCCAAATTCTTGTGTATCACATGGATTGGCTCGCCTAATTTCTTTTTTGTAGGAGGAGTTATGCTTTCATAAATGAGTAACTTCATGTAATAATTGTGGGAATAAGACTAATATTAGACTCACGTTTGTTACTAATTCTTTGCCTTATGATTTTATTTATTATAATTAGCTTTGTGGATCCTTAATATTTCGTTTAGTCAAAAAGTTCATGTATTTATTTATTACAAGTGCTTAATGTTTCAATACAAATTAAGAGGATTACATTATTTTCTCGCATATTAATATAAAATTCGAAGTCATATAGGATATCGGGAGATTGCAAAACAGGTTCTAGTGGAAATAGGGTTGACCTTGAAATCGGATTGGAAAAACGGGGTGAGTTGGGTACAAAGTCCAATACAAATAGGGTTAGGTATAAGGTCCAAAAAAGAGAAACCGATTATAATAGGATTGAGTACAAGATCTAAGTCTAGACCCTACAACTCGATCACCCCTAGTACAAAAGGAGAGCACCATGTATACTTATTGCATAGCTTAACGAAGTGTGCTAATCACAAAAAAGAACTTCAACAAATCAAGTAAGTCAAACTAATTAATTAAATTAAGAAAAAGTATGTGCATTGAATTTAGGAAACAGCACAAATTAGAGGACAATTAACCTTATTTTTTTTCTAGAATTATATCTCGAAAAATCCTTGACTAGTATATATGTGCCACTTTTATCTTAGAATTAATTTTTGTATTGCAAAAATTCAGGAACTAATATGCCCATGCCACATTTATCTTAGAAGATACAACAATAATTAGGATTAAATTAGTTTGAAGTTTTTAGTGTGGTTAGCCTTTCTTTTTGTTCAAACATGCTTGGGAGCTAAGTCAACTTGTTCTGCTGTTACAGCAAGTGGAGATATTATACTAGTAAAAAGTGGACCCAAGCAAGTTTTTCAAAGGCTTTATCAAGATCTTTGTCAGGATCTTGAGATCATTTAAATGTAAAACTAAAGACGGTATTGCTGCGTACATGACAAGAAAAATATATCATCCCAATTAGGGTGTCCTACACCTTAAGATAAGAGAAAATGATAAGCTGACGGCAATGTTATTGTTCCAAAAGTAACGGTGCAGTCTCCATGACTCATTTACATAAGGAAATCGGATGAGAAATTAAAAATCCCACTCGATGGGATTTGCTGCAAATCACACTGAATGGGAATCCATAGTTCTTATATCTCCTTTATATAAGTAAGGAATAACGTGTTGCTTTTATATATATAGTTTTGGCTCGGGTGAAACTTTTGTTGTGCTTGTCTTTGTTAGTTTTTAATTTCTATTTAGTTGATTTTAGTTTTAGCTATATTGAAAGGTATGCCTAGCGCATTGGAAAAAAAAACATACTTAGTATTTACAAATTAATCTCACTGTTTGTAATAATGATATATAAAAAAAATTATAATCTGATGCAATCAAACATTATTTTAAAAAAATATCTATATAAATAAATAATAGATAGATCATTTTTGTTTCTTATAAACAAAACCAGAAAGAAATAAATTCATACTACATCTTACAATATAATTTACAAGTGAAAAGTACCACTGGGCAATAAGGTAAAAAATAAAAGATATAACTAATATTTATACTTGACAGATGTTGTTTATCGAAGATTATCTTAAATAACTATATTTCGTTTGGTGTAACAAACAATATTTTTTTTTATTAAGAAACGCTTAAGTAAAGCTAAAAAAAATTAATTCGTATTTTTTTTTTGGGTATTTAAGATGAAATAAAGAATAAAAATCCCAAGGACGCCCTACTTACAAAAACGACCAGTCAAAAAAAAAAAAAAAAAGCACATATATAGCCGGTCAATAAACCTTTCTACAGTAGAAGAAAATAATTTCTTTTTTGCCCAAACACAATTTGGAATCATTCGACAAATTAATGTAGAATATCTTCTTCAAGTCCTGGGATTTCTAGCAGAATATAAAAGCGAAATATTATAATATGCTTTGGTCGCCCATTCTAGGCAAAATAGGATATGTGGTCTTGCTGGCACCATTACTAGTTGGCTATAACGGTGCCATTAGGCTAGCTGAATCCTAAAATAAAGAATGCATCTGTACAGCCATCAACCCTATATATATGGGAGCTTCGCCTCCTCTTCTGTGGAGAGGTTATACTTATACCCCGTAACAAAAAACCAATGGTCGTGATTAGCCCTTCGTTCTGTTGAAACACGGTGTAAGTCAACGTGTTTTGGTGTCACAGTGGGTGGAGATGTTATAGTTGTATAGAATCTATGGATGATTAAGCAACACTCTTCATTTGTCCGACAATCCGTCACCACTCAAGCACCGGTTCTCCTGCTCTGATGAAACCTCGGAATCTCAGAAATAGTTAGGACTGAAACCTCTGTTGCGCTGTGTGTTGGTGTGCATGTGCGTGTGGTCACTGTGAGAGAGAGAGAGAGAGATTGAGAGAGAGAGAGAGTGAGAGATGGGAGGAGGGAGAGAGTGGTGTCGCCGGGAGGTGGTTCCATTCTCAGCTATGATCACCGTGGACAGCATTGCGGTGGGCGTGACCACGCTGTTCAAGGCGGCCAACTCGAGAGGGATGAGCTCCCATGTTGTCCTCGTCTATGCTTATGCCATTGCTTCTCTTCTTCTCCTCCCGGCTGCTTTTTCTCTCTCAAGTATGTATTCCCTCTCTCTCTCTCTCTGCTGTATTATGTACAGAGTGCAAAAACAAGAAGAAGAAGATCATGAATTATGGTGATATTTGGTTGATTTTAGTTATGTGCCTTTGCAGATCAAGAGCACTTCCTCCTCTCATCGTGGCCATACTTGCCAAAATTGGCCCTCTTGGGCGGGTTGGGTATGCACACTTTAATGTCTTCACTCATGCCAAATCTTAGTGCAAAGTTTCTCTCTTTTTACTTTTGAATAGTTTACTGTTTCTACATTCTGTGGCCGCAGATGAGCCACAATTAGAGCAGACAATATCTTTTTGGCAGTAGGCCCGGATGGTCACTTAACATGTTGTTCCCCGGAATATTGGATATCAAATATGTCTCCAATTGCACATCGCCCGTGTCTATGCCGTTACTTCCACTAGATTAGTTCGAATTGGTTCTTGAAATAGTAGAGAAAAATAATAAAAGGTGTTTGGATTGCTTGTTCTGCTTCACTGTTTTCTCTTATTATTCTTATGTTCTGGTTTTTTCTTGTTCTCTTTTCAAAGGGAGAGCAGGGGTTTTTCACAGATTTTGGGCTACGCTGGGATTAGCATGAGTTCTCCAACTCTGGCTTCAGCCATCAGCAACCTCACTCCAGCTCTCACTTTCATACTTGCCATCCTTTTCAGGTCCCAAAAATATTAGTTCTTTCAATACGAGTTGTCTGCGGTTCCTTGAATGGCATTCTTCCAATTCTAGTAGATTGTTGTTCTGGTTCTTCATAATGATTCTCCTGATTTATTTGTGAACTCTTGACTTTGTTTATTTCATCTTTTCATAAGCTTATGTTGTTAATTGGTTCTATATCTTGTAAATCCTGAATAAACCTTGTTAACGATCGATGTTGGACAATTAGGGCATGTCACAAGAGTCACTGGTTGTTTGTTGATGCTGTTCTTATGTAATTTACGTTGTAATGCTCACTTGCTGGACAAAGTGCTAATGGTTCTGTAATACGGCTTACTTGCCTAAAGGCTAAAGCTAGAGTGTGTGTAACAGAATTCATGTCTTTCCATTCAATATTTGCTTGTTTTTCTCGTCCAAAAAGGATGGAGGAGGTGTCATTCAGCAAAAGAAGCTGTCAGGCCAAGATCATCGGGACCGTACTGTCAATTTTTGGCGCATCTGTCATCACTCTCTATAGAGGTCCCCCAGTTATCTTCGCTCCGAAACCTTCTCTATGGCTTTATCAACTTGTGCACGCATCGAACTCGAACTGTGTCACTGGGGAGATTTTTCCTCACTGCTGATTATATTTTGATCACCTTGTGGTACATTCTTCTGGTATACTATGCATGTTTCATTTTGTTTTGCGAGTGCTATAGTTGGAACTTAACTTGAAAATGATTGGAGATTCAACACTTGATCCTGCAGAAACAGATAATGAAGGAGTATCCGGCAGAACTAACCGTAATCTTCTTTTACAATGTGATCGTGACCTTCATGAACACCATTGTCTGTTTGATAACGGAACATGATATGAATGCTTGGAGAGTGCGAGGTAAAGGGCTGGCCTCAGTAATATGCTTGGCGAGGAAACAATCTAACAAACATTATTACATTTGATTTATGAGAATCGGTGCAATGCTGACTTTTTCTCCTCTATGCTTTGCTTTTAGGGCCTCTTTGAGCGATGCTTAACCAACATAGTTCACACATGGGTGATCCGGTTGAAAGGGCCTTTCTATGTGGATATGTTCAAGCCATTGTCGATTCCGGTGGCTGTTGCCATGGGCGTCTTCTTTCTTGGAGACACACTTCATCTCAGAAGGTAAGATATAGCACGAAAACATCAAGTGGCACATTATCTTGATTGCCAAAAAAGTGATTAAACATCCATCCTGCTGAAATTAGGATCTCTTCCTGACTTGATCCACCTGATGATCAATAATGTGGCTTAAGACATGCTGGATATATATAATTTAGATAACCAATCACCATAACATAACATGTGCTTTCCACAAAACTCTTGACAGACAAAGATTCGTCCTTGTTGATTAGGTAGAAAATTTCAAATATGTATTGCCCCCCCCCCCCCCCCCCAAAAAAAGTTGTTCTGTACTCCATTTGTAGAAAGTGTATTATTGGGTTTCATCGACGCAATAAGCTTTCTATTGTATGCAAAGATAATTTAATTATGTTCTTATACTATGTATGCCTTGAATGACTTTATGCAAAGATAATTTAATTATGTTCTTATACTATGTATGCCTTGAATGACATTTGCTTTTATCTGTTATGAATTTGCAGTCTTATAGGAGCAACCATACTGTCCATTGGGGAAGGCAAAAGAGGAAATGGTTGATGAGTCTGTGGACAGTCTTCAAAAAGCTCCTCTACTGCAACAATCGTCAAGACAACTGAAGACAGAACAACTTCTGCAGGTGGGTTGAACGATATGTGCTTCTTGGAAACCTTGCGAAAAGGATTCCACACCCTCGGTAAGCCTGCTCAAATAGGTGTCAGTATTGTACTTATCATTGATATGAGTCCAAAGAGGTCAAATCATGATTGCTTGTCAATCCCAAAATTTGGATTGCTTGATCAAACCATACGTGTGGATGAAGGGTGTCACTCCAAGCACACAACCGAGCTGTGGATGTGCAAGAATAAGGTCTCTTGCTTCCGATATAGTCCATTTTGATGCGTACAAGTCTGTAGCGAGCAGTTACATAAATATGTTTCTTTGTTTGAATAAATCTTTAAATGTATTTCAAGATGAAAAAAGATGAACTAAGTGCACATAAACTCGGTTGCCAAAAGTTTTTCCAAACTTATGCACATATAGTTTCTATAAACGTGGTCTCACATGATTGTTATATCAATTTAGCAGCTATAGAGACCAAACTGTAAAATTTCATCGCGCTTTGCCAAAGTTGAGCCAGTCATTCTGTAGTCTCACTTATCGAGAAATCTTCTTTTAATTTGACAATTGGCACCATCGAGGTGTCCTAGCTGAGGTTTGTTCAAGTAGACTGATGTATGATGCTGTGACAAGTAAGAACGATAAGTTGGCAGAGGTTATGCTGGCCCCCTGCAAGATCAGCCAATTAGTGGGCATTCAGGGTGCATTGTGCGGTTCATTTGCTACTCGTGTGGGTAAAAGATAAGGTGAGCTTCGCTGGTTCTAAATCTGGAAAGTTCGCCTCTGCTGATGCCTGGAACCAGTGGAAGAAAACAAATGATTTCATGGCATAGAATGGTGTGGTTTCACCCAAATGTCCAAAATTTTCTTTTATCACGTGGCTGAACATTCGTAACAGATTGCAGACACTGGATAGAGTAACAAAATGACAGTAAATCAATGATCACCGCCTGTTTTGCGGATCAGCTCAAGAGACCTGTGAATGCTCTATTACTAAACGAGTTAGAGGGGAGTTACTGAACTTAAGTTGAATTCAGAGAATTTGATTCGGTTTTGCAACAGTTGAAAAGTAGAGAATTTCCAAGACCCTTTTGAAATTGGCTGAATTGAATCAATTTACTTCATTTGGAAAGAGAGGAATGATCTCCTTCACAATGGAATAATTCCATGTATTGCTCGAGTAATCAGAAGTATCATGCTTGTGGTTCTGAGTTAGGATGCAGGTGCTGATACATGGAAGGGGGGCCTCTGTGTGATTCAGATAGACTTCTTTCTGAGCAGTGGAATGTTTCTGCCGTTATAGTACCGGAGGTTCAAGCTATTGGTTTGCTTACTGGCTTCAGGGATATCTTTCTCTAAATTTATATATTAAACAGAAATTATGCATGAATTAATTAAAAAAAAAATTTGAGTCGGTCATAAGTTGATTCACTACCAGGCACCCTAACATGAGAAAAAGAAAATGATACAACTTAATATGAAAGAAAATATAAAAAAAATTGACAATTCATGCTACATTTGGATCTTCTCTTCGTGTTACCCTAAATCTTATCAATCACCAGTAAAAATCACAAGTCTAAAATAATCATACTTTTCTCCAGTGATTTTATTTCTGATATATATTTCAAAAAACTTGCTTAAAGTCCAAACTAAATATTCACAAAAAAATCAACAAAAGCAAGCGTGCGCGACGGACGAGGGTTTCTTGTCTGGTGCCCATAATGACAGCAGCAACATAAGATTTTGTCCCATTTTTTTTTCTTTTTTCTTCTATATTTTGCGATTCCTGGGGATAAAATAATGAACAAATGAATAACGTGATCGCACCCAGTCAACGTATGGGACGGCAGTAGATATTATAATACACAAGTTCCTTCGCGTTACTCATCAAGATGAGATTTGGATGCCCCTTGCATCAATAATGGCATCTGCATTGATGGATTGCGATATAGTATTCTGTTTCTGCAATTCTAATTTGAGTATCTGAATCAAAGGGGAGCAGCAGATCTTCATTGGATGAATGAAACCTGGGAGTGCCAGAAATCTTGGAACTGAAACCTGTGTGTCGAGCGTTTGGGTGTGTATGTGTGAGCGTGGCAAGAGAGAGAGAGAGAGATGGAAGGGAGAGACTGGTTTCGCAGGGAGGTGGTTCCATTTTCAGCTGTGTTCGCGGTGGACAGCATCGCGGTGGGCGTGGCCACACTGTTCAAAGCGGCCAACTCGAGAGGGATGAGCTACAATGTGTTCCTCGTCTATGCTTATGCCATCGCTGCTCTTCTTCTTCTTCCTGCTCCTTTCTTCTCTCTCAGGTACGCCTCTCTCTCTCTCTCTCTCTCTCTCTCTGCGAAAATTTGGCAAACTAGTGAGACATTCACTTTGGCTGAATTTATTGTATGCCTTTGCAGATCAAGAACACTTCCTCCTCTCAGCTTGGCCATAGCTGCCAAGGTTGGTCTTCTTGGGTTCGTTGGGTATGTACAGTTTCAATAACTTTTACACTCACGCCAATATGAAATTTTTCCCTCCTTTTGAATAACTGACTACCTGTTTTGAGACGCACCGCCGTGCATTTCTGCCACTGGCGTCAGCCCCACTGGGGGGTGCCGGCCATCGGACATGTCCCTGACCCCCTGACCCCACATCACCCATGTTTCGGGCAATTGCGCCCGCAGATAGAGAAGGGTCGCAATTCTTGAAATTATTTAGAGCGGTTGTTTTGCTTCTTTGTTGTATTTTTACTCTTATATGATGGTTTCTTTGTTTTCTATATTACGGGGAGAGCAGGGGTTTTTCACAGATTTTGGGCTATGCTGGGATTAGTATGAGCTCTCCAACTCTGGGTTCAGCCATCAGCAACCTCACTCCGGCTCTCACTTTCATATTTGCCTTCCTTTTCAGGTCCCAAAAGAATCCTGTATTTCAATACTTATTGTCTGTGGTTCCTTGAAATGCACTTTTTCTTGTAAATGATAATTGTCCTGATTCTCTGCCATGATTCTCCTGAATTGGTGATCTCATCGTCTCGTCCATTTGGTCTTTCCACAAGCTTATGCTGTTAACTGTCTCCATATTCTGTAAATCCTTATTAAATCAAGTTAATGAATCAATGTTGGACAATTGAGGCGTCACTCATTGTTTGTTAATGATGTTCTCATGTAAACTACTTGGTAATGATGACATTGTTGGACAAGGTACTGATATTGCTCTGATCCCTCCAATTTGCTTGTTTTCCTGTCAAAATAAGAATGGAGGAGGTGTCATTGAACAGAAGAAGTAGTCAGGCCAAGATTATCGGGACTGTATTGTCAATTTTCGGCGCATCTGTCATCACTCTCTACAAAGGTCCCCCAGTAAAGTTCACTCCGCAACCTTCTCTTTCGCTTTATCCACTTGTGCACACATCAAACTCAAACTGGGTCGTTGGGGGGATTCTCCTCACTGGTGAATATATTTTGGTCACTTTGTGGATTATTCTTCTGGTATACATTACTTGTCTTCATTTTGTTTTGCTAGTGCTATAGTTAGAACTTGACTTGCAAAAATGATTGGAGACTCAACACTTGGATCCTGCAGAAACAGATAATGAAGGATTATCCAGCAGAATTTACCGTAATCTTCTTCTACAATGTGATCGTGACCTTCATGAACGCCATTGTCTGTTTGATAACGGAACATGATATGAGTGCTTGGAATGTGCAAGGTATAGGGCTGGCCTCCGTAATATGCTCGGTGAGGAAACAATCGAACAAACATTATCACATTTGATTAATGAGAATCACGTGCAATGCTGACTTTTTCTCCTCTTTGCTTTGCTTTTAGGGCCTCTTTGAGCGATGCCTAAACAACATCATTCACACATGGGCAATCCGGCTGAAAGGCCCTTTCTATGTTGCGATGTTCAAGCCGTTGTCGATTCCTGTGGCTGTTGCCATGGGTGTCTTCTTACTTGGAGACACACTGCATCTCGGAAGGTAAGATATATTGCGAAAACCTCAAGTACAACATTACATTTAATGCTAAAAGAACCATTAAACATCATTGCACTGAAATCATGATCTATTCCTGATTTCATCCTACATGAAAATCAATTCATGTGGCTTAAGCCGTGCTGCACATAAATAATTTGGGAAACCAATCACCATAACATAACATGCGTTTTCCACGAAACTCTTGATATACAAAATCCCCCCAATCAATCCATTCTCCATGTGTATATAGCGTTTTTGACCAACGCACTAAGCTCTGTATTCTATTTGTACCATGTGCGCCTTGAATGAAATTTACTTTTTTCTGCTGTGAACTCGCAGCCTTATAGGAGCAAGCATACTGTCCATTGGGTTCTATATCGTAATGTGGGGGAAGGCAAAAGAGGAAATGGTTGATGAGTCTGTAGAGAGTCTTCAAAAAGCTTCTCTACTGCAATGATTGTCAAGACAAAATGAAGTCAGAACAATTTCTGCAGGTGGATTGAAAGATAGCTGCGCCTGGAAACTCTGTAAAAGGTTTCCTCACCCACAGTAAGCCTGCCGAATTAGGTGTCAGTATCGTACTTATCACTGATCTGAGTCCAAAGAGGTCAAATCATGATTGCCTGGCGATCCCAAAATTCAGATTGCTTGATCAAACCATCGAGAGGTGTGGATCAAGGGCTTCACTCCAAGCACACAACCGAGCTCTGATGTGCAAGAATAATAAGTCTCTTGCTTCCAGTATAGTCCGTTTTGATGTGTACAAATCTTTAGCCCTTAGTTACAGAGTATGTTTCTCTTTATTGGAATAATGCTGCTCAAATGTATTTCAAGTTGAAAAAAGATGCTGCTATAAGTATAAATGCTATGCTGGCTGAGGTTATTAGACGAAATGAGTGGTGTTGTCCCCTGCAAGATCAGACCAACAAGGAGACATTCAGGGTGCATTGTGTGGTTCATTTGCTGCTTATGCAGATAAAGAAGATAAGGTGATCTTTACTGGTTCTGAATCTGTAAGTTTTGCCTCAGTCAATGCCTGGAACCCCATTAAGGAAAGAAGGTGGACGATTTCATGGCATAGAATGGTGTGGTTCCACCCAAATGTGCCAATATTTGCTTATGTAACATGGCTGGCTGCTCATGACAGATTGCAAGTACTGAACAGAGTAACAAAATGGCATCTAATTAATCATCAGTGCTTGCTATGTGGATCAGATGAAGAGACTAAAAGGCATCTCTTTTGTGAATGCTGAACTCAAGTGGAATTCAGAAAGTAATTGGTGGTTGGAGCTCTCAGTTTGATTGGGATTCGCAACAGTGTCAAGTTGAGATTCTAATGCCCTCACAGACTGAAAAGAATCGTTAAGAGCTTTTGTCTGATTCCCGTAATGAGAGCAACGTGAGCTTTTGTCCCGCTTTTCTAATATTGTGATTCCCCCGGGCTAAAATAAGAACAGATCAACTAGACAAAAAATTTTCGACCAAAAAAAAAAAAAAAAAAAAACTAGACAAAATTTAGAAAAGGAGCGCTGTACTAAAACGCAAGGCCTTCCGTGTGACTCGTCAAGTTGAGATTCTGATGCCCGTCCATCAGTAATAAAGTCTGTATTGAGAGACTCCAATTTAGTTTTTCAATAGTTGAAATTCTAATTCGACAGCGAAATCTAGCAAATCTTATTGAATGGATGGAAACGCACAAGGAAAACGGAGGATGAACTCTTCCAAAAGATCTCTTTCTTGGCTGACTCTCTCATTTGTACTTTATTTGAACATACTCGCATTGATCTCAAAATTAAGCCTTCCGAAGGCCCTTGAATTTATGCTTATAGAGCCATCTCGGTAGAGTCTCTCTCTCTCTCTCTCTCTGAGAATCAATTATGAAATGTCATGCAATCTTGAAAGATATGGCCTTAAGGTGTATGTTTCTTGCTAAATTAGGTGTTAGGGTCCTCTTATTATTTCCAAATTGACCTTTTTTGTCCATACATTAGGCTACATCATGTATCGGTTCCCTATGCTTGACAGTAGTATTGCTCCCATCCAGAAATTTTAGTCCTCTTATGACGAGAACTCCTTTGATTGATGCAAGGAATAGGAGTAGTGGAGATGATTGTTGAATCAATGTGCTTTGATGGAATCGTATTGTCCAAATTCTAATCTTTCTTCAATTTTGTAAAGTGATTTATTCGCACATTCGGTGAATTACAAGGGTAGTACAGGAAAAGCGAGCTGCATTGATAGAACAAGCTAAACTAATTAGATCAAGAAAAGGATGCGCACCGAATGTAGAAAAACCGCACCAAATTAGAGGACCAATCGACAACTGATCTTTGGACCAAGTGACGACTGATCTTTCTCGTTTCTTTCTATCCAAACATGGTGGGGACGGTGCCGCTGATGGTGACTCGGAAGTGCATGCATTTTTCAACGAGATATGAGTAAAGACTCTCTTCGTCTGTCCAACCATCCATCGTCACCCACTAGAATACAGGCTTTGGTTATCCTGATCCTATGAAACCTTGGATAATCCGAAACCTCTGGAACTGAAACCTGTGCGTTTGATGCGCTTGGTTGTCTGTGTCTGGGAGCGTGGTGAGGGAGAGAGAGGGAGAGGGGGAGAGAGAGAGGGAGATGGCGGAGAGATACTGTTACAGAGATGTGCTTCCATTTTCAGCTGTGATCGCCATGGAAAGCACCGGGGTGGGGGTGACCATAATCTTCAAAGCGGCCAATTCGAAGGGGATGAGCTCCCACGTGTTCATCGTCTATGCTTATGGCCTCGCTAGTCTTCTTCTTCTTCCCGCTCCTTTCTTCTCTCACAAGTACGCCCCTTCAACACCCCCCCCCCTTCTCTCTGCAAAAACATGGAAAACAAAGGTTCATGGCGAGATATTCACTTTGGCTGAATTTGTCGTATGCCTTTGCAGATCGACAACGCTTCCTCCTCTCAGCTTGGCCATAGCTGCCAAACTAGGCCTTCTCGGACTTATAGGGTATATACAGTTCGAATAAACTACGTGCTTTTCAGGACGCGCAGCTGAGCATCTATCACTGGCGTCAGCCCCTCTAGGGGATGCCGGCCATCGGACGTGTATCTAATCCCACATCGCCCAATATCTCGGCTGTTGTGCTAGCCGATAGAGAAGGATAACAATTCTTGGAATTGTTTAGATTGATCATTTTGCTTCTTTGTTATTTTCTCACTTATATATTGGGTTTTTTGTTTTCTGAATTACTGGAAGAGCAGGGGTTTTGCACAGATTTTGGGCTATGCTGGGATTAGCATGAGTTCTCCAACTTTGG
This sequence comes from Eucalyptus victrix, assembly GCA_016097545.1. NCBI lineage: Eukaryota > Viridiplantae > Streptophyta > Magnoliopsida > Myrtales > Myrtaceae > Eucalyptus > Eucalyptus victrix. The sequence goes on from CM027844.1 coordinate 25,369,988, forward strand.
CTTCAGCCATCAGCAACCTCATTCCGGCTCTCACTTTCATAATTGCGTGCCTTTTCAGGTCCCAAAAATATGAGTTCTTTCAATACTAGTTGTCTGTGGTTCCGTGAATGGCTTTCTTCCTTGTAAATTATAATAGTTCGGCTTCTCTGTCTTGATTCTTCTGATTAAGTGATCTCATCATTTTGTATGTCTTTCCAAAAGCTTGTGCTGTTAACTCACTCCATATTTTGCAAATCCTGATTAAAATCAAGTTAATGACTTGATGTTGTACAATGAAGGCGTGTGGCTCAGAGTCACTGATTGTTTGTTAATGCTGTTGTCATGTAAATTACTTAGTAATGATGACATTGTTCAACAAAGTATTAATATTACCGTAATCCCTTCCAATTTGCTTGTTTTGTTCACAAAATAAGGATGGAGGAGGTGTCATTGAACAGGAGAAGTAGTCAGGCCAAGATCATCGGGACCATACTGTCAATTTCTGGCGCTTCTGTCATCACTCTCTACAAAGGTCCCCCTGTTATCTTCACTGCGAAATCTTCATCTTTTGCACTAGTGCAAGCATCGAGCTCGAATTGGGTCGTCGGGGGGATTCTCCTCACTGCTAAAAGTATTTTGATCACTCTGTGGTACATTCTTCTGGTATGCTATACTTGTCTTCTCTTTGTTTTCCAAGTGCTGTAATTAGGACTTGACCTGGAAATGATTAGAGATCCGACACATAATCCTGCAGAAACAGATAATGAAGGAGTACCCGGCAGAATTGACTGTAATCTTCTTCTACAATGCGGTCGTGACCTTGGTGACCGCCATTGTCTGTCTAGTAACAGAACCTGATATAAGTGCATGGAGAGTGTGGGGTATAGGACTGGCCTCGGTGATATTCTCGGTGAGGAAACAGTCGAACAAATATTATCACATTTGATTAAGATAAGGCACATGCAATGCTTACTTGCCCTCCTCTTTGCTTTGCTTTTAGAGCTTTTTTGGACAAGGCTTAAACAACATTATTCGTGCGTGGGCAATCCGGTTGAAAGGCCCTTTCTATGTCGCCATGTTCAAGCCGTTGTCGATTCCCATGGCTGTTGCCATGGGTGTCTTCTTTCTTGGCGACAGGCTTCATCTCGGAAGGTAAGATAAATCGCAAAAACATTGAGTTCTGCATTTTGTTGAATCACAAAAACATCGCACTGATTTCATCCATGTAATGATCAATCAGTGTGGGTTATAACGTGCTGCACATAAATAATCTGGAAAACCAATCACCATAACATAATGTGCATTGTTTAGCAAAACTCTTAACTGACAAAAATTTGTCCTTGTTGTCCTTCTGTGTACACCTCGAATGACAGTTGCTTTTGTCTGCTGTATATACACAGCATTGTAGGAGCGACCATACTGTGCATCGGGTTCTATATTGTATTATGGGGGAAGGCAAAAGAGGAAAGGGTTGAGGAGTCTGTAGAGCATCGGATGGAATCACCATCCTTTCAAAAAGTCCCTCTACTGCAATGACTGTTAAGACAAATGAAGTGCAGAACTAATTCCTGCAGATGGATTGAAGATGGGTGTTGCTTTGGAAAATTTGTGAAAAGGATCCTCGCCCTCCTTAAGCCTGCACAAATAGGTGTCTGTATTGTATTTTTCATTGATCTGAGTCCAAAGGGATCAAATTATGGCTGCCCATCGACTCCAAAAACCAGATTGCATGGTCATAACATCGAGAGGTGCGGATGAAGGGCGTCACTCCAAGCACACAACCAAGTGATGAAATGATAGAATACGAAGTCTCTTGCTTCCTATATAGTCCATCTTGATGTGTACGAGTAGTACTTACATGTTGCCTTTATTTGAATGAATGCTGCTATAAATATATCTCAAGGTGAAAAAAACAGATGACGATAAACGTTCTTTTTTCTGACAATAGGAGGAACTAAGTGCACATACACCCAGCTTAGGCAAAAATGTTTCCCTAACCTACGCATGTGTAGTCTCTATGATGGTGGTCTCACATTATCGTTATGCGGATTTGGCAGCTATAGGGACCAAAGTGGGCGATTCTGTTGTGCTTTGCCAAAGTTTAGCCAGTTAAACCATTCTTTAGTCTCAATCATCAAAAAGCCTGCGTGTTCTGAAGTGCCTTGCCAAAGTTAAGGCAGTTAAACCATTCTTAAGTCTTGATCATCGAAAAACCAGCTTGTGGTTTGTCAATTGGCACCCTTGAGATGTCCTAGCTGGCTGAGATATTATCACAGGAAATGAGTGGTGTTGGCGCCCTACAAGATCAGACCAATTAGCGGGCATTAGGGTGCATTCTGGGATTTATTTGCTGCTTATGCTGATGAAGATAATGTGATCACTCATTCTCAATCTGGAAATTTTAGCTCTGCTGATGCCTGGAAGCTAATTAGGGAAAGAAAACAGAGGATTTTTTGACAAGGAATGGTGTGATTTCACCCAAATGTGCCAAAAATTGATTTTATCACAGCTGGCTGTTCATTACAGATTGCAGCACCGGATATAAGTAACAAAATGGCAGCAAATCAGTGACCAATGATTGTTATGTAGATCAGCTCAAGAGACTAGACAGCATCTCTTTTGTGAATGCTCTCTTCTAAACAAGCTTGGGGGAGTTGCTGAACTCAAGTGGAATTCAGAGAGTAATTGGTGGTTGGAGGTCTGAATTTGACTGGGTTCTGCAATACTTGAAAGGTAAAGCATTTGTGAAGACACTCTTGAAAGTTGACACAGAATGGATAGATTTACTTCACGTCCTTCACAATGGAGTAATTCCATCCGTTGCTCGAGTAATCAGAGGTGTCATGCTTGCGGTTCGAGTTAGGATGCAGATGCTGATAAATGGAAGGGGAGCTCTCCGTTTCATTCAGACAGGCTTCTTTTTGCGCAGTGTAGGCTATTAGCTTTGCTTATTAGCATAGGGGATATCTTTTTCTAAGCCAGTTTGATTGAACTTTTTGTAGGTGGGGAACTCTTGATTTGAGTAATGTTCTTGCTGTGATTGATAATAGTGCTACTGAACTTGTGAGATTAAGGGGTATGTACCGTATGTTTTTAAGTCTTGGGCAATCAAAATCGTATCACCGTCCCTAAAAATCATTAAATGAAACGTTATCGAACCAGTGCACGATTTCATCAGTAATAAAAGTTGACTCACTACCCCCATGCCCTCACTGGGGAGAGGTAATGTTTTTTACAGTCGGTTTTGCAGCATCAGTGGACAAGAAAAGATGAGCGCGAGCTTCCAAGGTCTCTTGAATAATGGATTCCCATCAAAACTCTATTGCTGTCACATGCATTTTGTCGTAACTCCTATATGAAGTATTGTAATGCTCAAAATGCTTAAATCGGCAAGTGAGATTTACTCACATTTTTAATTGGCCGCCAAAAATAATCCCGAGGATCTAATCCCTGATAATTTTGTAGAAGCCCCGAGATAACCACAATGGCTCTTCTTGCCGATGATACAAGTATAATAGGAATCAGAATAGCTATCCAAATACGCAGCACGCAATATTACGTAGAAAATGAATTTTGTAAACCCATTTTATGACAAACTAATACTATGCATTTGCACAAACAGAAGAGCTATAAATAAATGATTGTGGTTCTCTCTTGGAATGACACACGTCCCACTAAACAAAAAAAAATAAAAAAAAAAAACAACCCACTAACCAGAGTATTCATTTTTTTTTTTTTTTTTCATTCACACCATTCTTTCTTTATTTTTCATTTATTCAAGCCCTCTTTATTTTTCCTTTACATACTAAGACAAAATTAATCAACAATATGTAACCTTACCAAAGTAAAGTTGAGAAGCTGACACGTGGCAGCTTCATTTAGCATTAATCAATTATAATTTTTCTAGAGAAAGATGCTCTTAATGAATTTTGTTGACTAATCTATTTTGTTCTTGATCCGTTATTTTAGTACCCCTTTGTTTTTGTGGGAGAAAGAAGTTGAGATCTTTAAGATTTGTCTGTCTTAATTTGTTATAGGTAAAAGAAATTATCTTTCACAAAAAAAAAAAATCAACAAAGAAAATTATTTTAAAAAATAATGACGAATTCCTAATGATTTTAAGAGGCCTCAAAATTTCATATTTATATAGATTTGGGAATTCAATGCAATCAAATACTAAGAAATGAAAAATTGGAAAAGCAAATTAATTATAAAGTTATCTGTACCATTATTTGGAATATTGCTTAATATAAACCAAAAATTATTACTATTTAGGCAATTTGAGCTTAAAATATACGAAATATCATTAATGCTTAGGGTGGATGGAAATTACATTTAAAAGATATTTCTTCCTTATATTCCTCTAAAACTATTTAATTCATGCGCAATCACCATTCCAGCATGCAATATCATTTGAAATTAATTAAAAAAAATCTTGCAATTCTTCACCTCTAATTTGATTTTTACCTTCTAATCATGGTTGAATTTTTTATATTGAAATTATGTGATTATTTATGAGAATTTGTGTTCTTAGAATATAGGCAGACATAGAATGTAATGCGAGCCATCCTCATTTGCTTAATCCAAAAATTAGCATGAAATTAACCAAAGAAGAATATAATTCAATATAATCTAAAGAAAACATTAAATAAATTAGATTCATACTATTGCTCTGTTTATTTTGCAGAAAATAACTGATTTGAAAAATATTTTTCTAAAAATGATCGTTTTTATCTATTACGAAAAAATGAATGAACAAAAGATAGTTCCATGGCTTACGAAAATTTAAGATATAAATTATCGTCGATAATGATAATATTTTTTATTAGCTAATTATTTCAAGTAATACAAACGATCATTTTTAAAAAAATATTTTTCAAATCATTCATTTTTACGAAATAAATGGAGGTTACATCTTGATCTTTTTTTTTTTTTTTTAAATACTAAATCTTCTGGACTAGTTATGAACTATAGCATAGATTCCCCATTTCTTGTTCACTACTAGTGAAACAAACTGGAGAATCTAAAACTTCAGCAAGCTCGGCAGGGAACTTTCCGAGAGCAGGGCTTTCAAAGTAAAGCAGGACACTCTAGTGCCCTCAGATACGAGATATTTCTTCTGAGCTTTTGTCTGATACTCCTTGATGAAAACTACACTCTTTTGTCCCACGTTCTTTAACTTTGTGGTAGGCGACCCTCCCCTGGGGTGAATAATGAACCGAACAGCACTGGGATCGTACCCGATTGCCCGCATCAGACAATAAGATATTATTCGGGAAAGGACTGCTAGACTGAAACACAAGCCCTTCCTGTTATTTTTATAGACATAGCAAAGCAATCTGCTTGTTTCTATTGGTATTAGTTGATGAGAACATTTGTCTCTTGAAAAGAGTAGGCTGCACCAACGGTGGCCAGTCCGGTCACTCGAGCACTGCCTCTCTGATGAAGGGACCTTAGAAAAGTAGAAGCATCAGATGTAGATATAACTGAAACTGAAGCATCTCGTTTTGTTTCCTTGTTTTCTGTGCGTGCTTGCGAGAGGGTGTGTGTGTGTGTGTGAGAGAGAGAGAGAGAGAGAGAAAGAGAGATGGTAAGGAGGAGGTGTGACTGGTATGTGGAGGTGCTTCCATTTATAGCAATGGTTGGGATGGAGTGCATATGTGTGGGGGTGTACACACTGTTCAAAGCAGCCACCTCGAGAGGATTGAGCCACCATGTCTTCCTTGTCTATGCTTGTGCTGTCTCTGTTCTCGTTCTTCTTCCTGCTCCTTTCATGTCCTACAGGTATCTCTCTCTTTCTCCCCTGTCAAAGGGATACAAATCTAATCTTTGTGAGGAGCTATCATCAGCTGAGATGTGCTCTTGGTTTCTCTGTCCAGATCAAGAGCACTTCCTCCTCTCAGCTTGGCCATACTAGCCAAAATTGGTCTTCTTGGCCTGATTGGGTAATTGTCTTTACAAGTTTGTACATTGATCTTGTGCCAAGGTTGCATAGGAAAGACGAGGCAAAGTCAAGAAATGGGTGTCCCATTTTTTTCTGAGACCTTTTTGAATTGGCTGCTTTGCTTTGCTTTGCTTCTCTTTGCCTTTTCAATTGTAAATTTTTACTGGGTGCTATTCTTTTTTGGGGAAGAGCAGGGGTTCATCGCAGATCATGGGCTACACTGGGATTAGTTTCAGCTCTCCAACTCTTGGTTCAGCCCTTGGCAACCTCACTCCGGCTCTCACTTTCATACTTGCCATCCTTTTCAGGTTATCCTTCTTCCCTTGAAGGGATTGTGTAATGCCTGATTGATTGTGATTAAGATTTTGCTTATCGATTTAGGTTAATGGTCGATTACGATTATCTAAGACGGACTAGCAAATTAGCAATAAAGCTCTTCATAATTGGCATTTCTCCAACTGCTTGCAACTTTTCTTGTAAACCTAACATGACTGGTCTATGTCATCATTTTGCTTAATTTGGGATCTCAAGTCCTGCTGTTAATGAGAGGAGTGTAACTGTATCATATTTGATACTTCCTGATCGAACCATGTCTATTGTCAACGTTCTTACAACTGAAACCCTGTGCCTAGACTACTATTGATTCAGCAATGAGAGCAGTGCAGCACGTTGGCAAATTATGCTGCTGCATCATCCCCCAACATAGTGTAAATTACTCCCCAATGATAATCTCATCGGAGGGGTCACTAATAGTACATAAAAGGTTAACTGCCTGAAGCTGTAATTTATCTACTAAGTTAATTGGTTCCCTTAGTTAAACATGATATGTTTTTTCGTTTCCTTAACCTAAAGGATGGAGAAAGTATCACTGAAGAGAAGCAGCAGTCAGGCCAAGATCATTGGGACCATTCTGTCCATATCCGGTGCATTTTTTATGACTCTCTACAAGGGTCCTCCGATTATTACTGCCGCTCTAAAATGGTCTCTCTCATTTGATCCGCTCCTGAGCTCATCAAGCTCGAACTGGGTCCTGGGAGGGATTTTTCTCATGGCCGAGTACATTCTTACTCCAATTTTCTACATCATTATGGTACAAGCTATGCTACCACTATACAACTTTAATTTTTCCTTGTGCTCGAGCAATAACATAGGATAATCCAAATGAGCGTCAAACATGAACATGCAGGCACAGATGATGGAGGACTATCCAGCCGAACTGACCGTGCCCTTCTTCTATAACATTTTTGTGTGCTTCATAGCTGCAATCGTTGCTTTAGCTGCGGAACATGACGCTAATGCTTGGAGAGTAAGCGATATAGGACTCGCCTCTGTAATATGCTCGGTAAGAGAATGACTATACATAAACCAGTCCCATGTTAACTTGATCAAGAACGTTCACTTTGATTTTTATGGTGTGTTATGTGCTGTTCACGACTCCTGGCCTTGTGCATTTTAGGGAATTTTTGTGCAATGTCTGCGCAAGTGTGTTTACACCTGGGTGATCCACCTAAAAGGTCCGCTCTATGTTGCAATGTTCAAGCCAGTATCGGTCGTCATCGCCTTCGTAATGGGCTTCTTCTTTCTTGGCGATGCACTTTGTCTCGGAAGGTATTAGATGCTGTTGGAAAAATTTACTCTCCAAGCAAGTGTTAATGTTCCATTTTCCCACCAATCAGTCCTTTTATGTGCTTCGTCATGTATCACCCCAATGTGCGTAGCTCCATGTTGTGCGAAATGGTACGCTAATCCTAATTCTGTTTTCATTTCATTGTGCTGCCAATGCTTTCGATACAAATATATACCCAGTCTCATTGGAGCGATTATAATATCTATCGGATTCTATACCGTATTGTGGGGGAAGGCAAAAGAGGAGACAAATGAAGAGCCCCAAGGGAGCGTCGCACAATCGCCACCCTCTCAGAAAGTTCCTCTACTGCCAAAACATCAGAGGCGTTGAAGCTGTTCGCTTATACTACTACTTGGTCTCCATTTGAGTTGTACTTGAATAAAAGCAGGACGCTCTATGTGAATAGATCACGAGGCTTGCTCACTTGCCCTTGACTATTTTATGTATCCAGATGGTGCAATTCAACTTATTATAAAATACAACAAAAGGGCAAGTCAGCTTTTTCAATTTTTTATTTTTTATTTTTTTGGATATGTAATATCTTATGGGAAAATCTTCAAGTAATTTCAAAAACCGCTACAATATTAACTAAAGATTATGTGAATCAATTTATCATGATAGAATTTCATGTCAATCATTTGCCTTGAAATTAATCAAGGAAAATATTAACATAGTTTCACCCTTTTTTCCCGCGGGGGAGGAGGGGGGGGGGTTTTTGGTGGTTGGTGTGGTGCTGTTGCTGAACTTAAGTTGAATTCAGAGGGTTGGTGGTGGTTGGAGCCCTCGAGTTTGATTGGGTTTTGCAGCAGTTGAAAGGTAAAAATGGATCAGTTTACTTCATTGGAAAGATAGGAATGATGACCTTCATGATGGAGAAATTCCGTGTGTTGCTCGAGTGATCAGAAGTATCATGCTTCCAGTTCGAGTTAGGATGCAGACGCTAAAACATGATGGAAGGCGGGTCCCTGTGTGATTCAGATTGTCTTCTTTCTGAGCAGTGAAGGTTTCTGCTGTTTAGTACCGGAGGTTCAAGCTATTGGTTTGCTTATGAGCTTCAGGGATATCTCTCTCTAATGTTTTCTACTAGTGAGTGACGATAGTGCTCTGAATTTGTAATACTGAGGGGGCATGTATCGGATATTTTCAAGTCTTGAGCAATAAAAATCATTTAATTATCCAGAAATATATATTAAACAGAGATTATGCATGAGTTAATTAGAAGAAAAAATTAAGCCGGTCGCAAGTTCACTCACTGCCCGGCACCTTAACGTTGGGATGTAATGCCTTGCACGACCTATTTTAAAGCATAAGCATCCAAAGAAAGACAAGCCTCGCAATGGTCTGGGCGAGGCCATGGCCGCCTTTGCCCATGTCCGGCAAGAAAGGTTGAGCTTCGCTGGCTTGAAGATGGATGACGATTCCTTCGCCTAGGGCTGGCGAGGGCTTTGTGGCTTTCGCCTAGTGGGCGGCTAGCTCTGCTCGGCCAACCAGCCACAGTGAGAAACAAAAAAAGAAAAGAAGGAAGGAAAAGGAGGCGTGCGACCGTGCGACGCATGAGGGGCTTTTTCTGGTACCCATAATTGCAGCAGCAACATGAGCAGCTTTTATCCCACTACTTATTCACGAAATCAACACCGTGATCGTACCTAGTTAACATATTCAGGAAAAGGACTACAGTACTAATACACAAGTCCCTTCACGTTACACCTACTCCTCACGTTGCGATTTTGTTGCGAACTTCCATCAACGATGATGGCATCTGTATTGAGGGATTGCGATTTAATATTCCGTTTCTGCATTTCTAATTTGAGTATCTGAATCAACAGGGACCAGCAGATCTTCATTGGTTTAAAAAAAAAAAGGCTCTTGCTCGTTATTCACGATCAGCAGTCATTGAAGTAAAGGCATCTGGCTTTTCTGCTCCGACCGAACAGACCAATTATCATATTTGCCTTCCTTTTCAGGTTCCCAAACGAATTGTGTATTTATGTACTTATTTATCTGTGGTTCCTTCAAATGCACTTGTCCATCTAAATGATAATTGATCAGTTCCCTGTCATGAATATCCTCATTTTGTCCAATTGGTCTTTCCACAAGCTTATGCGGTTAACTGGCTCCATATTCTGCAAATCCTTATCAAATCAAGTTAACGAATCGATGTTGCACAATTAAAGCATGTGCTCAGAGTCACTCATTGTTTGTCAATGCTGTTCTCATGTAAATTACTAGGCAATGATGACATCGTGGGACAAAGTACTTATTGCTGTGATCCTCTCCAATATGCATGTTTTCTTGTCAAAATAAGAATGGAGAAGCTGTCTTTGAACAAAAGGAGCAGTCAGGCCAAGATCATCGGACCGTATTGTCAATTTTTGGCGCATCTGTCATCACTCTCTATAAGGGCCCCCCAGTAAAGTTTGCTCTGCAACCTTCTCTCTCGTTCTATCCACTTGTGCACACATCGAACTCGAACTGGGTCGTTGGGGGGATTCTCCTCACTGGTGAATATATTTTGGTCACTTTGTGGATTATTCTTCTGGTATATATTACTTGTTTTCATTTTGTTTTGCAAGTGCTATTGTTAGAACTTGACTTGAAAATGATCGGAGACTCAACACTTGGATCCTGCAGAAACAGATAAGAAAGGATTATCCAGCAGAACTGACTGTAATCTTCTTTTACAATGTGGCTGTGAGCTTTATGACCGCCATTGTCTGTTTAGTAACAGAACATGATTCGAGTGCTTGGAGAGTGCAGGGCATAGGGCTGGCCTCGGTAATATGCTCAGTGAGGAAACAATCGAACAAACATTATCACATTTGATTAATGAAAATCGGGTGCAATGCTGACTTTTCCTCCTCTATGTTTTGCTTTTAGGGCCTTTTTGAGCGATGCTTAATCAACATCGTTCATACATGGGCAATCCGGTTGAAAGGCCCTTTCTATGTTGTGATGTTCAAGCCATTGTCGATTCCCATGGCTGTTGCCATGGGTGTCTTCTTTCTTGGAGACATGCTTCATCTTGGAAAGTAAGATATGAGAAACACATCAAGTGAAACATTACGTTTAATGCTAAAAGAACCCTTAAACATCATTGCGCTGAAACTATGATCTATTTCTGATCTCATATTATATGAAAATCAATCAATGTGGCTTCAGACGTGCATTTTCTACGAAACTCTTGACAGACAAAATCCCCCCAATCAATCCATTCTCCATGTGTATATATGTGTTTTGACAAACGCACTAAGCTCTGTATCCTATTCGTACTATGTACGCCTTGAATGAAATTTGCTTTTTTCTGCTGTGAACTTGCAGCCTTTTAACGTTTAATGCTAAATGAACCCCTAAACGTCATTGTGCTGAAACTATGATCTATTTCTGATTTCATATTATATGAAAATCAATCAATGTGGCTTAAGACGTGGGAAGGCATTTTGAATGAAATTTCAAAGCTTTAAACTTTTTCTGCTGTGAACTTGCAGCCTTGTAGGATGTGTTTTTGTCAACCATACTGTCCTCCTTTGGGTTCTAAAAGAGGAAATGGTTGATGAATCTGCAGAGAGTCTTCAAAAGCTCCTCTACTGCGATGATCGTCAAGACAAACGAAGTCAGAACAATTTCTGCCGGTGGACTGAAAGATAGGTGCGCCTAGAAACTTTGTGAAAGTGTATCCTCACCCACAGTAGGCCTGCACAAAATAGGTGTCGGTATTGTACTTATCATTGATCAGAGTCCAAAGAGGTCAAATCATGATTGCCCGTCAATCCCAAAAATTGGGATTGCCTGATCAAATAATAGGTGTGGATGAAGGGCGTCAATCCAAGCACACAACCGAGCTGTGATGTGCAAGAATAATAAGTCTCTTGCTTCCAATATAGTCCCTTTTGACGTGTACGAGTCTGCAGTCAGTAGTTAGCGAATATGTTTCCTTTTATCGGAATAAATGCTGCTCTAGGTGCATGTCAAGGTGAAGAAAGACGATGACAACAAACATTCTTCTCTCTGACATTGGCATGAACAAAGTGCACATACACCCAGTTTCAGCCAAAGAAATTTTCCACTCCTATTAGGGCCTTCAAATGAGTTTTAATTTTTTTAATTGAATTTTTTATTATTTTTTATTATTTTTTCTTTTCTTTTCTTTTCTTTTCTTCCTTCTTCCCCCTTATTCTTGTGTCCGCAACGAACTTGCTGCTCGCTAGATCCAAGCAAACTCGAGCTCCATTGTGGCTGGTGAGCTCGCTACTCGCTAGAGCCAAGCGAGCTTTGGCTCCACCGAGTCCGGTGAGCTTGCTGCTTGCCAAATCCAAGCGAGCTCTGGCCTCGCCAACGACTGCGAGGCTCGAGCCTCACTTGGCCGGTCGCCGGCCGTCACCATGCAACCATTACCCACGGGCTAAGGAAGGAGAAAGAAGAAAGAAAAAAAAAAGAAAAAAAAATGTAAGTGACCCATATATGACCCATTTATAATTTAAATGGGTCAAATATAGGTCTAAGGCCGATTTTGACACATCAAAATCCTATGCATATATAGTGGTTGTGTTTGCTTCAACTTTGAAAATGGGCATTGGGGAAATGTAAATATCTTTGTCCTAAAGGATTTTGAAGAAATGCAAATTATGTTTAGTAATAAATTCTTTACAAAGCTATTTAGACGTAAAGTGTATTTGGCAAATCTTTTTTTATAAAGGGCTTTTGGATTTCATTTTTCTTTTTTATTAAAAAATATTAAACTCTTTTTCGATTCTAGTGAAGGTAAGGGTAGTTTTGGAACAATGAAAGGTAAAACCGAAAAACTGAATTTATGATTGTAGTTTAAAAAAAAAAAAAAACAAAAGTAGTTTCAGCATTTGACTAAATATTGAAAGACAAAAAGCTAGTCCTATCAAGATTGGGCTTTCAACTTTCTCAAGGCTAGCATTTGACTGAAAGTTACCTGGATGGGCTTGCCAAACACCCAATATTTTCCTAAGGGGCTTTGGAGGCTGAAAGCCCCTTAAGAAAGCTGAACCAAACGCAGCCAATAAAGGTGGTCTCGCATTTTGTTATATGAATTTGTCAGCTATAGTGACCTAACTTTACAATTTCGTCATACTTTTCCAAAGCTAAGCCAGTCAAATCTCTCTCTCACTAATCACAAAATCTCTTCGTGGTTTGACAATGGGCAACCTCAACGTGCCCCTATTAGAAGTTTATTTGAGTAGACTGATGTATGATGCTGCTATAAGTAAGAATGCTATGCTGGCTGAGGTTAGTAGAGGAAATTAGCGGCGTTGCCCCCTGCAAGATCAGACCTACTAGTGGGCATTTAGGGTGCATTGGGTGGTTCATTTGCTGCTTGTGCAGATAAAGAAAATAAGGTAATCTTCACTGGTTCTAAATCTGGAAGTTTTGCCTCCGTTGATGCCCGAAACCTCGTTAAGGAAAGAAGATACACGATTTCATGGCATGGAATGGTGTGGTTTCACCCAAATGTGCCAAAATTTCCTCATATAACATTGCTGGCTGCTCATGACTGATTGCAAGCACTGAACAGAGGAACAAAAATGGCATCAAATGAATGATCAGTGCTTGCTATGTGGATCAGATCAAGAGACTAAAGGACGTCTCTTTTGTGAATGCTGAACTCAAGTGGAATTCAGAAAGTAATTGAGGGAGCTCTGAGTTTGACGGGGTTTTGCAGCAGTTAAAAGTACTTGTTCACGAAAAAAAATTGATAAAGGATCAGGGTGACGCATGGGCTTCTTGACTAGTTATGACATAGATTCCCCTTTTCTTGTTCACTATTGAAACAAAAATTAAAGGAAGGGCGGGACATTCCAATGCCCTCAAACACTGAAAAGAATTGTTGAGAGCTTTTGTCTGGTATCCATAATGAAAGCAACATGAGGTTTTGTCCTGCTTTCTTTAATATTGTGATTCCCCAGGCTAAAATAAGAACAGATCAACAACGTGATTATAACCAGTTAACACATGCGACTCCAGACAAAATTCAGAAAAGGAGTGCTGTACTAAAACACAAGGCCTTCCATGTGACTCCTCAAGTTGAGATTCTGATGCCCTTTCATCAATAATAAAGTCTGTATTAAGAGAATCCAATATAATTTTCAATTGTTGAAATTCTAATTTGACAACGAAGACTAGCAGATCTTATTGAATGGATGAAACGCACAAGGAAGGTGAAGTATCAACTCATCCAAAGATCTCTTTCTTGGCCGGCTCTCTCATTTCTATATGAACATTTTCATATTGATCTCAAAATTAAGTTTTCCAATGGTCCTCCAATTTCTCCTCACAGGGCCATCATGGTAGAGTCTCTATCTCTCTGTCTTTGAGAATCAATTATGAAATTGTCGCGACCTACCCTCGGGGGGAGGAAGCAGGTTTAGGGATATTGCCTAAAAGACGGACCTAAGGCCCATGATTAGGCACAGGCTCTCCCAAGCTCATACCCCGCGTGACGTTGGGATATTCTTAAAAATTTTGCACAAAAGGAGTCGCCACTAGCCTATTGAGGTCGGCTAGAAACCAAGTGAGGCATGGGAGCGTGCCTCACTTCCTACGCAACCAGAGAGTCTAGAATCGGGGACTTGATTACACTAATTAACCGATTACTGCCCTTTCGGTACCTAATCTCGTTCATTTTAAACGAAATGATTTTTATCAGGCAGTTTAGATTAATTTTATACCTATCCACTAACATAGGAGGTGAGCATGTAGGTGCGCAATCAATAAAGTAATAATTATACCTACCAAGATCCTATTTGCCCTAAAATTAAACATGTGCAAATTAAACACAAAACACGCAAATTAAACATACGATAAAAACAACATACAAGAAAATAAAGGCTTAATTACACTAAAGCGGCAATACATAGCAATTCCTAACTAAACCCTATCATTTTTGGATTTTCGAAATTTTTGATTTTTTTAATTAATTTTTTTTTAATTTAATTTTTTTAAAGTCGAATTTTTTAGTGCTTTCTGAGTTTTTTTTTTTGGGAAATTTTTTGAATTTTTATTATTTTTATTATTTTTGATTATTTTTGATTATTTTTATTATTTTTGAATTTTTTTGAATTTTTAATACACTTTTAATATTTAATATTATTATACTTCAATAAAATGGGTTCGGACCGGGTAAACCCAATCCGGCCCGTGGACCCAACCCAAACCCGGATCCGACACTTTTGCATTAAAAAAACTCATTTTCAATTTTAAAAAAAAATAAATAAAAATTAAAAAATAAAAAAAAATAAAAAAATAAAAAGAAATCCCTTCGCTAGTCTTTTCTCACTGCACACTTTAAAAAAATAAATAAAAATTAAAAAATTAAAAAAAAATAAATAAAATAAATAAAAAGAAATCCCTTCGCTAGTCTTTTCTCACTGCACACTCCCCTGCACGTTCCGCCCGAATGTCCTTCCCAAGGCCAACTTTTCCTTTCTTTTTTAATATTTTGTTTTACTTTTTCACTTTTTCCATATTTTTTTTTTCTCTTTCTTTTATTCTCTTTTTTTTGGTCTTCTTCTCCTTCGTGCTTGCCCCTTCTACGACTCCTCCCTCCCGAAATCATTTTTTGCCTTCTTTTCTTTTCTGGTTTTTCTTTTTCCTTATTCTTTTTTTTTTAATTTCCCCTTTAGCGTTCTTCTTCTTCGGGCCCTCCTCCTCAGCCGCGATTCGCCGAAGCCCTTACAGCTCCTCCGCCGGACCGACGCCGCCTATGCCATGAAGAACGACCGCCCTAAGGAAAGTCGCCGAACCGCTGCCGCTCGCCGGTCATCCCCCTCGACCGGCGCCGACCCTAGCCGGCTACCTATTCCGGCGACCCATAACCTATTTTCGACGGAACAAGTCGTCGATTCAAACACATGCCAAGATCTCGCGCAAACCGTTCAAAAACACAATGAATACAAGCAAGGCAGCAAGGATTCAGCAGGCGCGGGGACAAAAGTGAGTGGGTCTGGCATTAAAACGTAGGCTATTCTTTGGTTTTCTCTGGAGCATTTTATCGAACACATAGTCTACCGTACCAAATTCGCAGGATTCTAGCACAACCGAGCGTTGAACATGCTTTAGGGGTCTTGGAACATGACGTAGGGGGAACGCGGGAACAAAGCGCAAAGGCGACGTGGACCGGAGCTCACGCGAGCCGGTCGGGCGCGAGCTCCGGTCCGGCGTTTTCCAGAAACGAGACCACGGGTTCAGCGGACCTACCTTGTCAGGTGATGGGCTATGGCGGGCGGAAGGACCTCTGGCGACGGCTAGCCGCTCCCTTGAGTGTCTTTCCTCTGGTGGGGTCTCTCTCCCTGCCCCTCTCTGTCTCCGATTCTCCCCTGCTCGGTTTGTTTTGTTTCCTGAAGTTCCGGTGGGGTTGAAGACAAACGGCACCTCCAGCGGCGATCAACTACAGTGATTGACGGCCAAAGGGGGTTTTCTCCTCCTCTCCTTCCCTCCGTGTTTCTCTCTGTGCTTCGTGCGTTTTCTCTCCTCGCTCTCCGCTTGATTTTTTTTTGGGTGTTTTCTCCCTTGCGTCTCCCCTCTCTCGATTCTGTCTCTCTTCCGTTTTTATGCCCGGCCAGCAAGCGCGCATGGCCTCTGCAGATGCCAGCTTGCCGGCCGAACTGCCCCCCGACCCGTGGATCACGCCGGCTACCTGCCATCCCGATCCTCTGCTCCTCCTACTCTCTCTTTCTGCTGCTCTATTTGCTGTTCTTCTTTGCAGGTCCCGCAGAGAAGACCGGCTGGAGGGAGGAAAATGGGGTGTGGGCCGGGGCTGGTGAAGGAGGTTGGGTCTCAGGGAAAGAAAGCTAGGCCTCAAGGGAAAAGAAAAGGAAAGAAGAAAGGAGGGCCGGGCTAACTGTTTTCGTTTTTTTTTTTTAATTAATTTTTTGTGACTAATTCCTAACCTTTAATGTTATTTTCAATTAACTAACTTATGCGAAATTTAGGTGTCAACAGAAATGTTATGCAATTTTCAAAGATATGGCCTTACGTTGTATGTTTCTTGCTAAATTAGGGGTTAGGGTCCTCTTATCATTTCCAAATTGACTTTTTTTTGTCTATACATGAGGGGAAATCATGCATGGGTTCTCTATGCTTGACAATAGTATTGCTCCATATTTAGGCATCGAGCTCACAATCTTCGAGAACATGCTGGACTCAGACTCATGCAAGTCCATGCCGAGCGACACTGTGAAGATCGCCGAGCGGTCCCACGAAGAACTCGAATTGCTCCGGCAGTGTCTCTATAGAGGGATCATTGTGCCCGACAAAATGGACAAGCACATCTACTAGTTGGCTTGCAATTTTGTAAAGTGATTTTATTCACACATTCAGTGAATTACGCGTATAGTACAGGAAGAACGAGCCGTATTAATAAAACAAGTAAGTTAAACTAATTAAATCAAGAAAAGTTTGTGCACGGATGTAGAAAAACCTCGCCAAATTAGAGGACCAATCGACAACTAATCATCTCGTTTCTTTATATTCAAACATGGTTGGGGCGTCACCGCTAATTGGTGACTCAGGAAGTGCATGCACTGTTCAACGAGTTATGAATAAAAAGACTCTTCATCTGTCCAACTTGCCATCAGCAATAATGCATGCGCTTGTTCTTCTGATCCTATGAAACCTTGGATAACCGGAAACCATTGGAACTGAAACCTGTGTGTTTTATGCGCCTGGTTGTCTCTGTATCTGGGAGTGTGGTCAGAGAGAGAGAGAGAGAGAGAGAGAGAGAGAGATGGGGGAGAGATACTGTTACAGAGACGTGCTTCCATTTTCAGCTGTGATCACCATGGACAGCATCGGGGTAGGGGTGACCACAATGTTCAAAGCGGCCAACTCGAGAGGGATGAGCTACCATGTGTTCATCGTCTATGCATATGGCCTCGCTGCTCTTCTTCTTCTTCCTGCTCCATTCTTCACTCACAAGTACGCCACTTCACCTCTGCGAAAACGTACAAAACGAAGGAAGGTTCATGGTGAGATATTCACTTTGACTGAGTTTCTTGTTTGTCTTTGCAGATCGAGAGCACTTCCTCATCTCAGCTGGCCCATAGCTGCCAAACTTGGCCTTCTTGGACTTGTAGGGTATGTACAGTTCAAATAACTACGTGTTTTTCAGGACGTGCGACCATGCATCTATCACTGGCGTCAGCCCCACCAGGGGATGCCACCCATTGGATATGTATCTGATCCCACCTCGCCCAATGTCTGGTCATTTTGCTATTTTGTTATTTTCTTACTTATATATTGGGTTATTTGTTTTCTGAATTACTGGGAGAGCAGGGGTTTTGCACAGATTTTGGGCTATGCTGGGATTAGCATGAGTTCTCCAACTTTGGCTTCAGCCATCAGCAACCTCATTCCGGCAGCCATCAGCAACCTCATTCCGGCTTTCACTTTCATAATTGCGTGCCTTTTCAGGTCCCAAAAATATGAGTTCTTTCAATACTAGTTGTCTGTGGTTCCTTGAATGGCATTCTACCTTGTAAATTATAATTGTTTGGCTTCTCTGTCATAACTCTCCTGATCTGATGATCTCATGATTTGCTCGGTTTGTCTTTACAAGCTTATGCTGTTAACTCACTCCATATTTTGCAAATCCTTATTAGAATCAAGTTAATGACTCGATGTTGTACAACGAACACATGTGGATCAGAGTCACTGACTGTTTGTTAAAGCTGTTAGTCATGTAAATTACTAGTAATGATGACACTTTTCGACAGACTATTAATATTGCTGTAATGCCTTCCAATTTGCTTGTTTTCTTCATAACATAAGGATGGAGGAGTTGTCATTGAACAGAAGAAGTAGTCAGGCCAAGATCATCGGGACTGTACTGTCAATTTCTGGTGCTTCTGTCATCACTCTCTACAAAGGTCCCTCGGTTATCTTCACTGCGAAACCTCTGCCTTATGCAGTAGTGCAAGCATCGAACTCGAATTGGATCATTGGGGGGATTCTCCTCACTGCTAAAAA
This sequence comes from Eucalyptus victrix, assembly GCA_016097545.1. Taxonomy (NCBI): domain Eukaryota; kingdom Viridiplantae; phylum Streptophyta; class Magnoliopsida; order Myrtales; family Myrtaceae; genus Eucalyptus; species Eucalyptus victrix. The sequence goes on from CM027844.1 coordinate 25,388,527, forward strand.
TATTTTGGTCACTCTGTGGTACATTCTTATGGTATGCTAGCCTTCTTTCTATTTTCCAAGTGCTGTAGTTAGGACTTGACTTGAAATTATCTGATATTCGACATGTGATCTTGCAGACACAGATAATGAAGGAGTACCCAGCAGAATCGACTGTAATCTTCTTCTACAATGTGGTCGTGAGCTTCATGACTGCCGTTGTCTGTCTAGTAACAGAACCTGATATGAGTGCATGGAGAGTGTGGGGTATAGGACTGGTCTCGGTGATATTCTGGGTGAGGAAACAATCGAACAAATATGATCACATTAGATTAATAAAAGGCGCATGCAATGCTTACTTGCCCTCCTCTTTGCTTTGCTTTTAGAGCTTTTTTGGACAATGCTTAAACAACATAGTTCACACATGGGCAATCCGGTTGAAAGGCCCTTTCTATGTTGCAATGTTCAAGCCATTGTCAATTCCTGTGGCTGTCACCATGGGCGTCTTCTTTCTTGGCGACAGGCTTCATCTTGGAAGGTAAGATAAATCACAAAAATGTTGAGTTCTGCATTATGTTGAATCGCTGATTTCATCCATGTAATGATCAATCAATGTGGCTTAAAACGTGTTGCGCACAAATGTTTTGGAAAACCAACCACCATAAAATAACGTGCACAAGTCTTTAACAGACAAAAATTCAAAATGCATCCATGCCCCTCCCTCAATTGATCCGTTTTCCATGTGCATATAGTGTATAATTTGTTTTTATCAACGCACTAGACTCTGTATTGTAAGAAAAGAAAAGCTACTTATGCTGTCCTACTATATACGCCTCGAATGACAGTTGCTTTTGTCTGCTGCGAATGCGCAGCATTGTAGGAGTGACCATGCTGTGTGTCGGGTTCTATATTGTAATGTGGGGGAAGGCGAAAGAGGAAATGGTTGAGGAGTCTGCAGAGTCTCGGATGGAATCACCACCCTTGCAAAGAGTCCCTCTACTGCGATGATTGCTAAAACAGATGAGAACTAATTTCTGCAGATGGATTGAAGATGGATGCTGCTTGGAAAATTTGTGAAAAGGATCCTTGCCCTACGTTAGCCTGCACAAATAGGTATCGGTGTTATATTTTTCATTGATCTGAGTCCAAAAGGATCAAGTTTTGGTTGCCCATTGACCCCAAAAACCAGATTGCATGGTTAGTGTGGATGAAGGGCGTCACTCCAAGCACACAACTGAGCGATGACGTGCTAGAATACCCAGTCTCTTGATTCCAATATAGTCCATTTTGATGTGTACAATTAGTAATTACATGTTGCTTTTATAATGATTGCTGCTATAAATGTATCTCAAGGTGACAGATACTGATGACAGTTAACGTTCTTTTTTTCCAACAATGCATGAACTAAGTGAACATATAACCGGCTTAGGTGAAAATATTTCCCTAGGTGGTCTCACATATTTGTTATACGGATTTGGCAGCTATAGTAACCAAACCGTATCATTCCGTTGTGCTTTGCCAAAGTTAAGCTAGTTAAATCATTATTTAGTCTCAATCATCAAAAGACCTGCTTGTGGTTTGTCAATTGGCACCCTCAAGATGTCCTAGCTAGCTGAGGTTATTACAGGAAATGAGGTGTTGGCGCCCTACAAGATCAGAGCAATTAGTGCACATTCAAGTGCTTTCTGTGGTTCATTGGCTGCTTGTGCTGAAAAAGAAGATAAAGGTGATCATGTTAAAAGCGTGGCAAAAGTCTAATAGCTTTTTCTGGGGAGATAGTCAAGAGGGAGCTTAAGTCTAAGCCCGTTAATATATTTAGTTGAATCCACTTTTGCTCAAAAGTTTAAGCAAATGAGTTATGAGCCAACTAGGATATATTAACTACTTTACACTACATCAATTTCTAATGTGGGATTTCTCTAACATAACTCACCCACACATGCATCCCAATAGATCACTCGTTCTCAATCTGGAAGTTTTGACTTTGTTGATGCCGAAAGCTAATTAAGGAAAGAAAACAGAGGATTTCATGACATGGAATGGTGTGATTTCACCCAAATGTGCCAAAATTTGCTTTCATCACAGCTAGTTGTTCATTACAGATTGCAACACGGGATACAAGTAACAAAATGGCAGCAAATCAATGACCAATGCTTGTTATGTGGATCAGCTCAAGAGACTAGACAGCATCTCTTTTGTGAATGCTTTTCTAAACAAGGTTGGGGGAGTTGCTGAACTCAAGTGGAATCTAGAGACTAATGGGTGGTTGGAGCTCTGAGTTTGATTGGGTTCTGTAGCACTTGAGAGGCAAAATTGCAAAGACACACTTGAAATTGACCCAGAATAAACCGATTTACTTCGTTCGAAAAGAGAGGAATAATGTCCTTGACAATGGAGTAATTCCATGTGTTGATCGAGTAATTAGAGGGTGTCATGTTTGGGGAGTTAGGATGCAGATGCTGATAGGTGGAGGGGGGGTCTCTGTTTCATTCAGATAGGCTTCTTTGTGCGCTGTGAAGGCTATTGGCTTTGCTTGTTAGCATCAGAAATACCTTTTCCTAAGCTTGTATGATGAAAATTTTTGTAGCTGGGGTACTTTTGATATGAGTAATGTTATTGTTGTAGTGATGATAGTGCTCCTGAAGTTACAAGATTAAGGGGTATGTATGGTATATTTTTAAATCTTGAGCAATCAAAATCTTTTCAACATCCATAAAAATCGATTAATGAAACGTTATTGAACCATGTGCGATTTTACTAAAAGTAAAAGTTGACTCACTACCCCCGTGCTCTCACATGGGGGTAGTTAATATCTTTTACAGTCAGTTCTGCAGCATCAGCTCATAGGAAAAGATGGGCGAGAGCTTCTGAGATCTCTAGAATAAGGAATTTCTACAAAGCTCTATCATAATCATATACATTTTGTCAATAATCTCTGTTGTGCACGCAGAATATGAACAAACAAATCGGATAAAATAGTCGGAATGAAGGAAAGGAAATCAGACACCAGATTTACATAGTTCAGTCCGAATAGTGGAACCTACGTTCACAGGGAGAGTAGCACAAAATTCCACTATAGAAACAAGTGTTACACCAGAGATTACAATCACTCGAGTACTCAAACACACTCAGTGTTTCCCAATCCCAAATTACACCCAAATAACTTGTCTACAAGGAGAGTAGCACGAAATTCCACTATAGAAACAAGCGTTACACTAGAGATTACAATCACTCGAGTACTCAAACACACTCGATGTTTCCCAACCCCAAATTACACCCAAATAACTCGTCTATAGGGAGAGTAGCACGAAATTCCACTATTGAAACAAGCGTTACACCAGAGATTACAATCACTCGAGTACTCAAACACACTCAATGTTTCCCAACCCCAAATTACACCCAAATAATGTTGTTTAATGAAATATTATATCATTAGGAAAAGAACGGAAAGAGATTGGCAGAAAATTTTCATATTACAGCTTTCAGAGATTTCCTACATGCATGTTCTTTTATGGATTTAGAAAGTAAAGGATGCGCATTCACATGGACAAATCGAAGGGGTGGCCAGGACAATGTCAAGAAAAGGTTGGATAGAGCCTTATGTACCTTGGAGTGGAGAATAGCTTATCTAGCGACGAAGGTCATAGCTCTACCAGCAATAGGTTCCGATCACAGTCCTCTCCTCTTGTCCCTGCATCCCAAAACAGATTGCAAAAGACAAGATTTCAGGTATGAAGCGTATTGGGTTGAGGATGAGGATTGTAGGAGACTTGTGAAACGAACTTGGGATGAATCCCAAGGCAAAAATATGGTTGAGAAACTAAAGTTAGTAACTGCAAAACTTACAGTCTGGAGTAAAAGAAGATATCCCAATGCATATAAACGGATAGAAGAATTGAAAAAGGAACGACAGACCTTGATGGACAGCCAAGATGATGACTATGATCAGCAAAGAATTCAACAAATTAACCAAGAAATCGACTCCCTATGGCGACAAGAGGAGATGTTTTGGGGCATGAGATCACGAATAAAGTGGCTGTAGTGGGGAGACAGAAATACAAAATTCTTCCATGCAACAACTATTCAACGTAGGAATCGGAACCGAATTTCCATGCTATTGAACGAGCAGGGGGAGTGGGTTCGTAATCAGGAAGCACTACGGGACATGACGGTTAATTTCTTTAGAAACCTATATCGATCAGGGGGACATCGGAACTTTCAGCCCATCCTTGAATATATTCCAAACTTGGTGGATGCAGGTATGAATCAATATCTTATTGCTCTCGTAACCGTGGAAGAAATCAAAGACGTTACCTACCAGTTAAGACCTAATAAAGCTCCTAGGCCAGATGGATTAAATGGTATATTTTTTCAGCACCATTGGCGAGACATTGGTGACGATATTTGTCGGGAAGTTCAACATTTCTTTGAGACCGGATCCCTAAACCCAACCCTTAACCAAACTCATATAGTGTTGAGCCCCTCACAATTCTTAGTGAAACCTCACTCAAGGAATTAAACAAATTCTACTCACAAGAATTTAACTGGCTAAAACACTCGGGTATAATTACAACGAGAAAATCCCTCACATAAGAGAATTCTCTACACTCCTCAGGAACTCTCTCTCGGCCATCGAAATTGGGCGCACTCTTCTCCGTTGGACATCTCCCTCTTTTATAATATAAAAGAGAGTCACCATTATTTATGGCAACGTGAGGAAGTCTTCTTTAGAGAAAGAAATGACAAAGCAAGCCCACCATAATCCATGGGCGTCCATGCATGTGCATGTATTAAAGGAGAGGAGCAAATGGGCGTATGAATCTTTCTTTCTTCTTTCTTTGACCCATGTAATGAATGCGATCACTGCACTTTTCTTCATGCACGCCAACTCCCCAAGCTTTCTCGAAGAAGTCCAACTCGAGCACTATTCTCCCTTGCACTTCAGCCGAATAACAAAAAACAAAGAGCTTCTATTTGCATTAAATACAAGCAGCAATTTTGGACTTTCCCTCTCGCGGCTGCACGCTCCCTTCTGGCCTATTCTTCACACTTGTGGCCCGCATGCAATCTTCTTCTGACAATTTCGGCTGATTAATTCACATGTGCTGCTTTGACTCGCACGTGGTTGAGTTCACGTATTCTCGTTAGTCCGATTTCATCCAATGGGCTCAAACTCGAGACATATTTTCAATAATCTCGAATATCTAACCGCAGAGGAATTTGTAGAAACCCCTAGGACAAGCACAAAGGCTCTTTCTTTCAGGTGACACAAGTATAATAGGAGTTAGAATATCTATCCAAATACACAGCATGCAATATTACATAGAAAATGAATTTTGCAAACCCATTTTATGACAAACCGATTCATGCTCTTCAAATCTAATACCATACATGTAATTTAGTGCAAAAACGGAGGAGCTATGAATGATTGGGGTTCTCTCTCATGTTCCACTAACATAAAAAGAAACACATAAAAAAAAAAAAAAAAGAACACATAAAAAGAATTTGACCAAAAATCCCAAAAAAAAAATAAAAAGAAACACGACCCACTAACCAAAGGACTCATTATGATAAATTTAATTTGGACAAAAAAAAAACATATTCATTTTTTTCATTCAAACCATTCTTTCTTTATATTTCCTTTGTTCAAACCATTAGCATTAATCATTTATTGCATTTTGAGACAATCTCAAATAAGGACCTGAGTTCAGACATTTTCTCAAAAAATGACATAAAGTGGACACTATCTTAAATAAAGACCCGGAGTGGCTAACTTACTCTCAATTAAGGACCTGAACTTCTAATTTTATTCATAGCCAATGGTACTTTTGTCCAAGAACATTGTTGTTTATTTTTTGTCTTTCTCTGTCTTCTTTTTTCTTTCTTCATCTTTCTCACTCTCTACATCACCTCCATTATCCTTCCATCGCTCTTTGTGTCATCTCGTTGTATGACCAAGATTGGATTTCTTTAACATGAGCCATTACAACATAGTCTAACTCGTTGAAAATTTTAAATTTCACTCTTTAAAATGGTTTGTAGACAATTCCACGAAGCCAAAATGAGCTTTCAAAAATAAGTTCTTTTTATTCCAACATTCATCGCAAATTCTGATCTCAAAGCCATAATATGAATCTACTTTTGCTGAGACTCAACTTTTTGTCCAACTCCCAAGTTATGCAACTAATCCCTTTGGCGACGTATTTCTCTCACCTTGAGAGTGCATCAAACTCCACTTATTCCACGCCTTTTGCTAACCCAGCAATTGCAATTTTTTGTGTTGTTTTCGGTCCTACTTGCCAGCAACAGAGTAGCAATATCCAAGCATCGCCAGATCGTCTTGTTTGACTAACTTTTGCCTCTATTCAATTAACACTTAGTGATCAACAATTTCACACCAAAGAACAATTTTGTTGCAACTAGTGACTATTTCAACCTTAGCAAGAATTTGCCTCATTAATTTCAAATTTGGGTTTGCCTCTCTTACGTAAATTCAATCTTTCAAAGATCCCCCCTTCCCCTTTGCAATGTCAATGGCTCCTTTCAATAATCCCTAGTCTAGAGACACCCACTCACACTCTTGCCATTCTCATCGACACAGTTCTTCTCCCCAATCGATATCCCCATCTTGAGATTGATCATTAGTCGTATTTGACATCATTAACTGTAAAAACCGTCGTATTTCATTACCCCATTGTCGCCATTGGCAAGTTCTATTCGAGCTCTCAACCTCTTCGACCGCTACCCCTAATAGAAAATCCAACATTGTCATCGTCAGATGGAGGTCAATTCGAGCTCTAGGCTGAGCACAAGCGAGCTGAGATTTGATGCATCTTGAGGAATTGAGGATTTTAGCATCCGAGAAGGTGGCTAGTAGCAAATAACTCCAATCCGACTTTTTGTCACTAGGACCAACTACGTGATGACATGAAGCTCACAATGTCGCTGGTAGGGGCCTTGATTATGGTGTTGAAGAAGGAGGCAATGTAGAGTGAAGGAGGAGGTGTGAGGAAGATGAAGAAAGAAAAAAAATTAAAGAAAAAATGTTCTTGGACAAAACTACCCTAAGTTGTAAATAAGATTGAAAGTTTGGGTTCTTATTTGAAACAAAATTAGCCACTTTGGGTCTTTATTTGATACAGTGTCCATTTTGGATCTTTTTTTTTTATTTAGAAAATGAACCCACTTTAGGCTCTTATTTAAGATTTTCTCTTGCAGATTAGCTCGGTCAAAAGATCATTTTCTGGTCAAATTCTCGAGTTTGATGTATTAGAATTTCTTAACGGCTTCACTTCGATAGATTAATTTTCACATGAGACTCAAGAAAAGAACTATATGCATGCCAACGAAATGCCCGTCTTAATTTATTGAAAATAAAATTGGAAAATCGGGATGTCACAAGTGTGTTTTATTCTTGATCCGTTTGCTCCTTTGTTTTTGTCGGTGAAAGAAGTTGAGATGTTTAAGATTTGTTTATCTGTATTTAGGTAAAAGAAATTATTTTTCACAAAAAAATTATTAAAAAAATTACAAAGATGAATTTCACAAAAAATGAATGATTTGGATAACATTTTCCCAAAAAGTATTATTTTTATTACTCACAAAAATAAATTAAAAAAATATTTTCCACGATTCACAAAAATATTTAAACATAAACTATTGTCGATAATGCAAACATGCTTTATTAGCTAATATTTCAAGCGATATAAGTGATCATTTTTGGAAACATATTTTTTGGATCATTCACTTTTCGTGAAATAAACGAAGCCTACATTTTGATCTTTTCTTTGTTCTATACTAAATCTTCTCAACCGCAACTAAAATTACTAGTTTAAACAATCATACCTTTTTCCGATGATTGGATTTTTTAATCTTTTCAAGCACTTTGCGTCAAGTCTAAACTATTCGTTCGCAGGAACCGTCAATACAATTATGAACTGCGGCAATTATGAACTACGACATAGATTCCCCATTTCCTGTTCACCTTTAGTGAAACAGAAACTAAAGAAGGGCGGCACTCTCTAGTGCCCTCAAAAGTCAAGAATATTGTCGAGAGCTCCTCGTCTGATACCCCATCATGAAAAAGCTACACGATCTTTTGTCCGACGTTATTTAATTTTGGGTGGTGGGCAACCCTCCCCGGGCTGAATAATGAACAGAACAGCACCGGGAATGTACCGCTTACCCGCATGCGACGCTAGATATCATTCAGAAAAGGACTGACTAGACTGAAACACGAGCCCTTCATGTTTCTTTCATAGACATGTCAAAGGAATCTGCTTGTTTCTATCGGTAATTTCAATAATTGACGGCGGGAGCATCTGTCTCTTGAAAAGACTAGGCTGTAGCGACAGTGGCTAGTCCGGCCGCTCGAGCACTGCCTCTCTGATGAAGAGACCTTAGGAAAGTAGAAACATCAGGTGTAGATATAACTGATACTGAAGCATCTCATTTGGTTTCCCTATTTTATGTGCGTGCGTGCGTGCGTAAGAGAGAGAGAGAGAGAGAGAGATGGCAAGGAGGAGGTGTGACTGGTACATGGAGGTGCTTCTATTCATGGCAATGGTGGTGATAGAGAGCATATGTGTGGGGGTGTACACGCTGTTCAAAGCAGCCACCTTGAGAGGGTTGAGCCACCATGTCTTCGTTGTCTATGCTTATGCTGTCTCTGTTCTTGTTCTTCTTCCTGCTCCCTTCATGTCCTACAGGTATATCTCTCTCTCTCTCCCCTGTCAAATGAGTACAAATCTAATCTTTGTGAGGACTATCATCAGCTGAGTTTTGCTCTTGGTTTCTCTGTCCAGATCAAGAGCACTTCCTCCTCTCAGCTTGGCCATACTGGCCAAAATTGGTCTTCTTGGCCTCATTGGGTAATTGTCTCTACAAGTTTGAACATTGATCTTGTGCCAAGTTTGCACAGGAAAGAAAAGGCGAAGCCGAGAAATGGGTCTCCCATTTTTTTGTGAGACCTTTCTGAATTGGCTGCTTTGCTTTGCTTCGCTTCTTTGCCTTTTCAGTTGTAAATATTTTTTGGGTGCTATTCTTTTCTGGGGAAGAGCAGGACATTTCCAAAATCTTATTATTCAACTCTTTGAATTTGTTTTATGGTTTTGGTTTTTCATCGATTCAAAAAGAGCTTTAATCTTTCTACTCTTTATCACAGATCATGGGCTATACTGGGATTAGTTTCAGCTCTCCAACTCTTAATTCAGCCCTCAGCAACCTCACTCCGGCTCTCACTTTCATACTTGCCATCCTTTTCAGGTTATTCTCCCCCCTTGTAGGGATTGTGTAATGCCTGATTGATTGTGATTAAGATTTTGCTTATCAATTCAGGGTTGTAGTCGATTGCAATTATGTAAGAAAAACTAACGCATTTGCAATAGAGCTCTTCATAATTGGAATTTTCTCCAACTGCTTGTAACTTTTCTTGTAAATGATAACATGCCTGGTCTATGTCATCATTGTGCTTATTTTGAGATCTCGAGTCCTGTTGTTGATTAAAAGAGTGTATCTGTGACATATTTGATGCTTCTAATTGAACCATGTTTATTGTCAATGTTTTACAACTGAAGCCCTGTGACTAGACTACCATTGATTCAGCAATGAGAGCCGCGCAGCATGTTAGTGAATTATGCTGCAACATAGTCAGACTTATCACCAATAGTACATAAAATGTTAACTGCCTAAAGCTATAATTTGTCTACCGAATTAAACTGTTTCCTCAGCTGAGCATGATATGTATTTCTTCGTTTCCTCAACGTAAAGGATGGAGAAAGTATCACTGAAGAGCAGCAGCAGTCAGGCCAAGATCATCGTTACCATTCTGTCCATATCCGGTGCATTTGTTGTCACTCTCTACAAAGGTCCTCCAGTTATTACCGCCGCTCTGAAATGGCCTATCTCATTTGATCCGCTTCTGAGCTCGTCAAGCTCGAACTGGGTCCTGGGAGGGGCTTTTCTTACGGCCGAATACATTCTTGTTCCATTGTACTACATTGTTATGGTACACGCTATGCTACTACACAACTTCAACTTTTCCGAGCACAAGAGAAATAATTTAGGATCATCAAAATGAGCGTTGAAACATGAACATGCAGGCACAGATAATGGAGGACTATCCAGCTGAACTGACCGTGCCCTTCTTTCACAATATTTTCTTCTGCTTCATTGCTGCAATCATCGCTTTAGCTGCAGAACATGACGCTAATGCTTGGAGAGTAAGCGATGTAGGACTCGCCTCTGTAATATGCTCGGTAAGAGAATGACTATACATATAAACCAGTCCCATATTAACTCGATCAAGAACATGCATTTTGATTCTGATAGTGTGTCATGTGTTTTGCACGCCTCTTGGCCTTGTGGATTCTAGGGACTTTTTGCGCACTGCCTGCGCAACTGTTTTCACGTCTGGGCGATCCGCCTGAAAGGTCCGTTCTATGTTGCTATGTTCAAGCCAGCGTCGGTCGTCATCGCCATCTTAATGGGCTTCTTCTTTCTTGGCGATGCACTTTATCTCGGAAGGTACTAGATGCAGCTGGAAAAATTTACTCTTCAAGCATGTGTTAATGTTCTACTTTCATTTCATTGTGTTGCTGATGCTTTCGATACGTGCGAGTTCACAGTCTCATCGGAGCGATTATAATGTCCATCGGATTCTATATCGTGCTGTGGGGGAAGGCGAAAGAGGAGACGAATGAAGAGCCCCGAGAGAGCGTCACACCATCGCCACCCTCTCAGACAGTTCCTCTACTCCCAAAGCATCATCAAAGCCATTGAAGCAGCTTGCTTGAACTACTACTTTGTCTCCATTTGAGTTGTACTTGAACAAAAGCAGGAAGCTCTGTAAATGGACCACAAGACTTGCTAACTTGCCCTTGACAATTTTATGTATCCAGAGATGGTGCAATCCAATTGATGATAAAAGACAACAAAGGGCAAGTCAGCTTTTTCAATTTTTCTGTAATATTCGACAGAAAAATCTTCCAATAATTTTATACATTGCTGCAATTGCAAAATAACAGAAGACTATGTGGATCAATTCATCAAAATAAAATTTCATGTCGATCATTTGTCTCGAAATTAATCGAGGAAGATATTGGTCTAGTTTCACCCATATTGTTTTTCTAATTATTATGACGGAACCCTCAAATCTGTTCCGGTCAATAAAATTATTTTAGCAAATACATAGATGGGTAAGGTTTCATGGACAAAATGGTAAAAAAGTTAGTTTTATGGGCTGGACCTTAAAACATAGATGGGCCTCATGAGAGCCTTGACGGCCCAACAGAAACTCCCCCGGGCGGCCCTCTACCTCGCATTCATTTTCTTTCTTCGGCGGACTGGGAAAAACCCTAATTTGAGGCTATATATAAGCTGAGCTCCGCTGCTGATTCCAGCTCTCAGAGCGAAAAAACCTCCATTGCTAAGCTCGCGCACGCAGGGGTAGAGAGAGAGAGAGAGAGAGAGAAGAGAGAGATGGGGAAGGTGTCGAAGGGGTCGAGGAAGGGGAAGAAGGCGTGGAGGGCGAACATCAGCACGGAGGACATCCACGACTTCTTCGAGAAGTCCACCAAGGACGCCCTCTCCGGCGGTTCCCTCGCCGCCGTCCCCAGCGAGTCCCTCTTCGTCGTTGATAAGTCCAGAGGTAGCATTGCAATCTCTCTCTCTCTCTCTCTCTCTCTCTCTCTCTCTCTGTGCCTCTTATGCTTTGCTGACGGTGCTTTGTCGGGTGCCTCCATCCGGTTGACTTGAACTCGGCTTTGGTTCCTGAACACGAAAGGATAAAAAGAAAGAAAAAAACTTGGCTTGTGTTTCTTGTTCATGAGCTTGAAGGATCCCTTGGTGGTTGTGTTGGATTTATTGCTTCCCGCATATGCATTTGGTTTTATCTGATTTGAGCTACGATTGGACTACGCCCTTGTGCGGATGAAGCGGTTGTTTAGTGATGATTCGTGCATCTCGGGGAGATTATGCTTATACCTTTTACGGGTCGGCATTGGTTGTAATCTTAGATGGAAAATAAAAAGTGAAATGCAGGTGTCCTTGCAACTTGTCTAGAGTAGAGTGAATCCTGGCGGTGTGTCACGACATTGATTCACATGTCTTTTCGTTTGATAGCGCGATCTCGCCTGCGCTCTGTGCATAATAAGCCGATGCTCTGGATATCTGTTTAATGAAGGAAGCATGGTAATGTGCACGGAGATTGAGGATTTGGGTCAACTTGTCTGCTCTCCCTGATGCCTCTGAGGCTCTGATTGGAGGGCCTGGTTGCGACCTACATTTTGTAAACATATGATTTGTTTAAAAGAACATATGATTTGTTTAAAAAAAAAAAAAAAAGAATCATATCTTGCAACTTTATTATTGGTCTAATTTCATCTTGTCATTTTTTTAACATAGAGTAGAATCATATTGAGTAGAAACCTTGGTAGAAATTTCTCTCTTGCGTTGCTTATTAGTGAAGTGTGGTTTGTGCTTGCATTGTCTCTCAGCCGTTTGCTCTTCTACTGAACTAGCAGTGACATTTTATAATCGTTTGGGTAGATGTTTTTTTGGAAAACTAAAAAGTTGAACAGTGTTTTATAACTGCATTATCTGTGTACAATAAGCCGATGCTCTGGATATATTTCATGAAGGAAGCATGGTAATGTGCACAGAGATTGAATCTTTGGGTCCGCATGTCTGCTCTCTCTGATGCCTTTAGCACTGATTTGAGGGCCTGGTTACGACCCACATTCAGATTAACTTTTGGATAGTGTAATTGGATGAAAGAGTGATTAAAGTCTTCATCTTGAAAAAGTTACTAAAGAGTGATACTTTGTCATGTCTTTTTGTTTAGATCTTTCGGTAAAGCGTAAAATTGAGAAGCAAAGGGAAAAGGTACTTCGGACTGACAGTGTGCTGCAAAAGAACCCCTTTGTTCAAGCAGTCCCCTCTTCTGTCAGTAACAAACCCAGAAAGAAAAGAAAAGAAGTTGTGAACACTGCTGGTCAAGGTGATAACGAGGTGAGCTAATTGTTGGAGGTGTTTCATTAACAGTGAATGAGGGCTTACCTTCTTCTTAATTTTGCTTTTAATAGGATGCTTCTGTCTCAACTTCTGGTATGGTTGACTTGTGGACAGGTATGGTGCTCTGTAATTCTCATAGTGGTCTTTCCAAGAAATTGTTCATTTGAGACACATGTGATGTAATGTTTGTTCAATGGTTTTGCAGGTGAATTTGATGGCAAGCTCAAGAAGGTACCAACCAAAATTCTTATGTACCTGTTTTGCTCTTTACTGCTCCTAAAACACTAAGTCACTATTTCTTGGAAGTTTTCAGCCTTTTATCCAATCCTGATTGGATTTGCTTATGATGTTTACGCCATTTTAACAGAAATCCAAGCCTTCAGTTATTCCGGCAGTAGAAGTTGAGCCTTCTGGCTGTTCATTCAATCCATCCTTTGAGAGTCACCAGGTATTTTTTTGCTTTTTTGAGAGACTCGACGCTTCCCTCAATCGAATTGCATTGAGCCAATGAATTTGATGTGTGTAGCATCACCTCTTATTTGGTATGTTACTTTGATCTAGGATTCTCTGGCCTGTGCTGTTGCAGACGAGATGCAGAAAGTCTATAAACATGAGTTAGGTCCTGAACCAGTTCCATTAACTGTGCAAGGTGAAGTTATTGCTGAGGAAGATGTAAGTTTATTATTTTTGAGATTCAATTGTTTCTCTACTTTAATATGTCATGTTATACCTCAGTGGGACTCTGTTAACTCTTTTTAACGCCCCAGATGTATTTCCTGGAGGCTGATGATGCGGGTGATGATGATTCAGGCTTGGAAAATCTGGATGGTGATGAGAATAAAGCAACCGAAAATAGGTGATTTTCGTTTCACAATTTGTGACTTGTCAGTTGTCGATATTAGAGTGATTCTTCAAGGAAATAGCAGATAGGAGTTTTAGGGTGAAGTGGGTGTATCTCTTGACTTGCTTTCTCTGGTTATCTTTTTGGTTCATGCTATTGTAATGGCTGTTCCTGTTAGACTAGCATCAACCAGAAAATTTTCATCTTTAGTTGGCTGGTGTGGGGTATGAATCGTTCCTAGTTGATATCATGCATTTGCAGGTCATCCAAAACAAAGCCTGTGACGCGTGTTAAACTGAATCGGAGAGCAAGACGTAAGGACTTGCTGAAGAAGGAAGCAGAAGCAAAGAAGATTGAGCAACTGTCCAAGGAAATTGACAGGTGTGATAATGATGCTTTTCTAGTATTTTATGCATGAGCCCAAGCAGATTAATGTCTTAGCTAACCTTACTAACTATGGCATCTGGCTTTTGCACAGTTTACCAGATATTATTCAAGAAATTGCAAAAGAGGATGAGGAGAAGCAAAGACGGCATCTCCGGCGATTTGTTGTTCAACAGGAAAGACTAAAGTCACGTCCACCACGCCTGGGAAAGCACAAGTATGTGGCTGATTTTCTATACTGATACTTATCTACTGTGTTGCTTGAAACTCCTGATGATTGTTCTTTTAATTTTCCCCTTTCAAATTAGCAATCTTGGTAGAAATGTCCTAAGAAATGCATACCAACTCAGTAGTTTGTGGAACTTATGTTAATTCGAAGAAATGCAATCAGTGTTTGACTTTTTTGATAAATATATTGATTCCTCTTCTTGATCTAGTCACGGAAATTCAAGTTTCTTCTGTTTCAATTGTCTTCACTGTTTTTATATTTCTTCTCAAAATATTTAATCAGTTCCTGTTTCTTTGAATCAGATGCACTAACTTTAAGCCTTCTCTATAGATTTGTACCAGCACCTATGCAAGTTCTGTTATCTGAAGAAATCACTGGTTCCCTCCGCCAGCTGAAAGTAAGAGAGTTTTTCATCTCTTTTCAACCTTTTAGCATCTTGTGTTTTTCTATGGCATGGATATGAATGTGGATAGCTAAGTTTTCCTCACTCTGGTTGTGATGCAGGGTTGTAGCACTCTAGCAAAGGATCGATTTAAAAGCCTCGAGAAAAGGGGACTGGTCGTTCCAACAGCCAGAAACAGAAGGTTAGTGATTCTTTTTTGAGTGGACTGAACTTTTTGTGTATTGTCAATTGTTGGTGAAGTCCAATTAAAGTTATTTCTTTGAGCTATTGGCGAGATTTGCATAGTTCTTTCTTTGAGTCAATAGATAGCATGGTTTGCATGGTTTAATTCATTTACAGTTCTTTCTTCTTTGTTTCTAATAAATATGCTGTCAAGGAAAGATGCCCTGTATTATTTTTTCCATGTTGTGTTATACGGTTCATTCATTGACAGTATGAGGCGGTGAAGTCCATGATCCAAGCTGCAGCATATGATTTAGACTCTTTTATATATATATATGTCTTTAGCCTGTATGAAGAGGGTACATTTTTTTTTTGGCAGAAGGTGATCAGTGAGCCGATCTTCAGCAAGCAGGAGAATCAATTTTTTGTGGTCTATGAAGATGACGGTAGACCAAACCTGAGGACAGAATTGGCGTCTCGCTTTGAGCTTGTGTACAAAGCCATCACCGATGTTGGCCTTCTCTTTTTGGGGTAGAGGAAAGATGTTTTAAGTTTCAAATTTTGTTTAGATCGATCTGTATATTGTGTAGTAATATATTTGATATGAGTCAATCAAAATAATCTTGATCACAGAAAGAAAATTCCCATCAATGATCAATGGTTCTATTATGAAGCACGATGCTGTCAATAATGATCATTATGGTAGCAGTGGTTGAGCAATCCATTTGTGTCCATTCCCTTGGAGATTTAGACTGGATGTGTAGAGGTGTCGACGGTTTGTATCGGGTCAGGTTTTCTTTGGTACCTGACCTGATCCTTGCTTTATGTTTTTTTGAGACTCGAAGTATGGTTTGGGTGGGGTTTGGTTTTTTTCCCCTTTTTGTTTCCTTCTTTCTTTTTGTGCTTACGTAGCCCACTCTAATAGAAGGGACAATCAGCTTCAGGGAGATTCAGATACCCCCGGGAGAACCTGAAACGAGGGCCGGTAGAGACTCTGTTCGGCTTGTGAGAAAGGGAATAGGCTCACCCAATTCTGGAATTATTGTCTAAAAAATGTTAATACATATTGTATTTTTATTAATTCAGTTTTAAAAATTTTAATTTTATAAATTAAATAGAAAATCTTTTTATGTTATGTCAATCGAGTCTATCTAGGTAATGTTTATTGGAAATCACTAAAGTAAATGCCTTGGATGATATGTTCTAATATTTTTCAAAAAATTTATTAATTTTTTTTCTTTTCTTATTCTTTGTTTTCAACCCTAGGCTAACAAGGTCGCCAACCAATCTTACCCTTTGTAGGCAGTATTGAATATCTTGAAGCTCTAGAAGTTGAATACCGGAGGAAATAACTTAATATCTTGAAGCACTAGAAGTTGAATACCGGAGGCAAAAAGATGGAAATAACTTAAGACGATTCAAACGACAATTCTAACAAACCTATTCTTAGGCACAATAAGTAAAGGAGTTGAAGAATCAATTAAGGCAAAGAAAGATTTAGGAGCCGGTCTCTTTTCTTTACTAATCTTTTTTTGCCTTGGCAAAGAGGAGCGAGGGCTACAACACCATTGTTAGTCAATTGGCAAGGGTCGCCACCCTTCCCTAATTCTAGGCATGTCATGTAATATTGTTAATGTGCATGTTATAATTTCTGGCCAAAATTAATCCGAATGACAATATTAATAAATTGTCGAAAGAGTTAAAGGCTAAATAAGTCAAATCAAAAGATCTAAGACTAAATTGATAACGTAAAAAAGAAGTTAATGACTTTTTATCATTTTTTAATTTTAATGCATACTACATGATGCCATGTCATCAAAAGTTTTCACTATTCCATTACTACAAGTTTAGGTACTAAGATAACTCCTCTTTTTTCTACCTTTAGTCTTCCGTTTCTTCCACCACCATGATTACGAACAAGGACGACGTCTTAGTTGGTTTGGAAGATAAACGGTCTAATTCATCTCGATGATTCAGCATTCGATTTTTCCACACGTCCAAGTCAATGTCACTAGTGACAAAACCCAAAAATCACTTCACTAAAATTCTGAATAGCAAAAACAAGTCCAAGTTTTACACCCCTCCCCCTCTCCCTCCCTCCCTGGGTTTCCACCTTTCCTCAGTTCAGCCTGTGTTCGCTTCTTCAACTTTTGAAAAGGAGGGATTTGATCGAGGTCCTTCTCAAAGATGGCAGCGAGGACCCGCATTATCGACGGGCGGGTGGGCAAAGTAGAAAAATGAATAAATATAATGATTATCATGAACGCCTTAAGTATTTATTAAAAAAAAAAAAAAAGGATAGCAGTTTTTTACAATCTAATAGCACTAGTGCAAGATTCCGTTACATAAAGGTCATGAAATACTTTACACGTACATAAACTGTTTATGGGCAAAGAACACCTCCTTGGCATCAGGGAACAAATAAGTGCCAAAATTTCCAAAAAAATCACTTAAGAATTCAATATCCCTTGACTCTAGGATAGTATTGGCATGGATTTCCACACTTTCAGATTTGTGAACAAAAAATCTATATATTGCTGTATTGAGCATAATCGAGAAATATGCAATCCATTGTTTTTGGTCTAATCAAGTTTGTTTAGGAGGATAAATCGCCACCTTGACTAGGCACCCCCACACTTTCAAATAATTGTAAAACGATAGCTTTTCAGTCCATAACTCATATGGAGTCTTACCCATCCTATTGTGAAGCACTTTATCTAAAACATAATTTGAAGTTAAAACTACCTCCCCCACAAATTCTGAGGTAAACCCAAAGTTAAGAGCATGGCGTTAGCCATCTCTTTTAGAGTTCTATTCTTCTGTTCAACAACTCAATTTTGCTACAGAGTATATGGTGTAGTTATTTGGAGAATTATCCTCAAGCTAGTACATAACTCCTTTAAATTTGAAAAACTATATTCTCCTCTTTTGTCAGACCTTGATTCGTTAAGTTGGTTTTCAACTCCATCTTTATACTTTACAAACGTGCCCATAACCTTATCTTTGCTAATTAATAAATAAATGTAACAAAATTGAGTACAATAATCTATAAAAATGAGGAAGTACTTCTTTTCACCTCTACTTTTTACATATTTTAAAATTATGTAGATCACTATGGATTAATTGTAGAGGTTCACTCAATTTTTCAACCAATTTGAATGGTTTCCTAGCAAACTTAGCCTCAATGCAAGTCTCACACTTGTAATAGGCATCCACTCAAACCTTGGAATTAGCTTTGCTATTTTCTTCATTGTACCATAGTTGTGTGCTCCAACCCCACCCGTTTCTCATGTTTCCCCTTTCAAATTCACAATCTTGGGACAAATATTCTAAGAAATGCATACCGTCTCAATAGTTTATGGAACCTATGTTAATTCAAAGAAATGCAATCAACGTTTGACTGTTTTGATAGATTTATTGATTCCTCTTCTTGATCTAGTCACGGAAATTCAAGCTTCATCTGTTTCAATTGGCATCAGTTTTTAATATTTCTTCTCAAAGTATGTTATCAGTTCCTGTTTCTTTGTATCAGATGCAGTAGCTTTAAACCTTCTCTATAGATTTGTACCAGCACCTATGCAAGATGCCCTGTATTATTTTTTCCATGTTGCGTTATACGGTTTATCCATCGACAGTATGAGGCGGTGTATATATATGATATATATTTGTCTTTATCCTGTATGAAGAGGGTTTTCCTTGGTACACTGATAAATTTTTAGTTGCTTGTAGTTACTCCTGAAGTGATCATTGATGGTACATTGCGAATATTTTTCTTTTGGCAGAAGGTGATCAGTGAGCCGATCTCCAGCAAGCAGGAGGAGCTTTCTTCTTGGAAATTCAATTTTTGTGGTCTATGAAGATGACGGTGGACCAAACCTGAGGACAAAGCTGGCGTCTCGCTTTGAGCTTGTGTACAAATCCATCACCGATGTCGACCTTCTCTTTTTGGGGTAGAGGAAGATGTTTTAAGTTTCAAATTTTGTTTAGATCGATCTGTATATTGTGTAGTAACATATTTGATATGAATCAATCATAATAATCTTGATTACAGAAAGAAAATTCCCATCAATGTTCAATTGTTCTATTATGAAGCACGATGCTGTCAAGAATGATCATTGTGGTAGCAGTGGTTGATCAATCCATTTGTCCATTCCCTTGGAGATTTAGATTGGATGTGTAGGGGTGTGGACAGTTTGTACCGGGTCAGGTTTTCTTTGGTACCTGGCCAGATCTTTGCTTTATGTTTTTTGAGACTCGAAGGGTCTGTATGTTAAAAACAATTTCTATTTTTTAGAATAAAATTCATATTCTTTTGTTCCAGGGAAAGGAAATAAGAAAAGAATAGAAACGTTTTTGGTAAAATTTTTGTTTTGGGAATAAAAAAATCTATTTTTTTGTTCTCGGAATAAATTTGGAACAGAAACAAAAAGTAAAAAAAAAAAAAATAGCTTCTTGTTTCAAGGAACAATTTCTAGAATAAATTTTTTTCTCTCTTTTTTTTTTTCTCTTTTCTTCTTCTTCCTTTTGGCTAACAAGAACAATTTCTAGAATCAATTTTTCTCTCTCATTTTTTTTTCTCTTTTCTTCTTCTCTTTCTTTTCTTCTTCTTCCTTTTGGCCAGCCGTCGCCATGGTTAGTGATCGGCCACAAAGGAGGAAGAAGAAAAAGAAAAAAAGAAAAAAAAAAAAAAAGGAAAAATATATTAAATATATTAAAAATTAAAATAAATAATAAAATTATACAATTTTACCAAATGCATTTATATCCTAGGAATAGAAATTTTTTGCAATTACCAAGCGCATTCTTATACTCATAAATTATTTCCAGGAATAGAAACAAAAAAAAATAATAATTTCTCATCAAAAATTATTTTCCGGAACAGAATCGTTATCAAATGCATCCGAAGTATGGTTCCGATCAAGTTTAGGTTTTTTTTTCCCCTTTTTGTTTCTTTCTTCTTTTTGTGCTCACTTAGCCCACTCTAATAGAAGGGACAATCAACTTCAGGGAGATTCAAACCCCCCTGGGAAAACTGGAAACAAGGAGCAGGTAAAGACTGTTTTCGGCTTGTGAGAAAGGGAATAGGCTCACCCAATTTCAGAAAAGTTGTCTAAAAAGTTTTATACTTATTATATTTTTATTAAATCAGTTTTAAACTTTTTAATTTTATAAAATAAATGTCAAATCTTTTTATATTATGCCAATTGAGTCTTATCTAGTTAATGTTGATCGGAAATCACTAATGTAAATGCCTTGGACGATATGTTCTAATATTTTTTTTTTAATTTATTACTTTGTTTTTTTCTCTTCTTATTCTTTTTGTTTTCAACCCTAGGCCCATGAGGTCACCAACCAATCCTATCCTTTCTAGGTGGTATTGAATATCTTGAAGCTCTAGAAGTTGAATATCGGAGGCAAAAAGATGGAAATAACTTAAGACGATTCAAACAACAATTCTAACAAACCTATTCATAGGCACAATGAGCAAAGGAGTTGAAGAATCAATTAAGGCAAAGAAAGATTTAGGAGCTGATTTCTTTTCTTTACTAATCTTTCTTTGCCTTGGCAACGAGCAAGGAGCAAGGGCCACAACACCATCGCTAGTCAATTGGGGAGGCTCGAAGCCCTTCCCTAATTCTAGGTATGTCATGTAATATTGTTAATGTGCATGTTATTATTTCTGGTCAAAATTAGTCCGAATGACTATATTAGTAAATTGTCGAAAGAGTTAAAGGCTAAATAAGTCAAATCAAAAGATCTAAGACTAAATTGATAACATGAAAAAGAAGTTTATGAGCTTTTATACTTTTTTTAATTTTAGCGCAGGGTATATGATGTCATGTCATCAAAAGTTTTCACTATCCCATAACTACAAATTTGGTGTAAACTCCTCTTTTTTCTACCTTTAGTCTTCCGTTTTTTCCACCACCGTGATTACGAAAAAGGACGACGTCTTGGTTGGTTTCGAAGATAAACGGTCTAATTCATCTCGATGATTCAGCATTCGATTTTTCCACACGTCCGAGTCAAAGTAACTAGTGACAAAACCCAAAGTCACTTCACTAAAATTCTGGATAGCAAACAGGTCCAAGTCCAGGTCCAAGTCCAAGTTTTACACCCCTCCCCCTCTCCCTCCCTGGGTTTCCACCTTTCCTCAGTTCAGCCTTTGTTCGCTTCTTCAACTTTTGAAAAGGAGGGATTTGATCGAGGTCCTTCTCAAAGATGGCAGCGAGGACCCGCATCCTCGAGGGGGAGATGGTGCTTCCATGGACCTTCATCGCCATGATTGACTCGCTCTACTGTGTTTCTCTCTCTCTCTCTCTCTCTCTCTCTCTCTCTCTCTCTCTCAAAACCCAAATGCAGAACTGCAGTGGCTCACGATGGTGGGATTACGGATGAAGTAGCTGGTTACCTGGAGAGGTTAAGGTTCGGACACCCGGCATGTCTGGCCCCAAAAAGGGCACCGAGAAACAAATAACTGCCAAAATTTCCAAAAAATTCACTTAAAAGAATTCAATATCCCTTGATTCTAGGATAGTATTGGCATGGATTTCCACGCTTTCAAATTTGTGAACCAAAAATCTATATACTGTTGTATTGAGCATAATCGATAAAAATGCAATCCATTGTTTTAGGTCCAATCAAGTTTGTTTAGGAGGAGAAATCGCCACCTTGACTAGGCACCCCCACACTTTCAAATAATTGTAAAGTTGTAGCTTTTCAGTCCATAACTCATATGGAGTCTTACCCATCATATTGTGAAGCACTTTATCTAAAATATAATTTGTAGTTAAAACTACCCCCCACAAATTCTGAGGTAAATCCAAAGTTAAGAGCATGACGTTAGCCATCTCTTTTAGAATTTTATTCTTCCGTTCAACAACTCCATTTTGCCACAAAGTGTATGGTGTAGTTATTTGGAGAATTATCCTCAAACTAGTACATAACTCCTTTAAATTTGAAAAACTATATTCTCCTCTTCTGTCAGACCTTGATTCGTTTACAAAGTTGGTTTTCGACCTCATTTTTATACTTTACAAACATGCCCATAACCTTATCTTTGCTAATTAATAAATAAATGTAACAAAATTGAGTACAATAATCTATAAAAATGAAGAAGTACTTCTTTTCACCTCTACTTTTTACATATTTTAAAATTACGTAGATCACTATGGATTAATTGTAGAGGTTCACTCAATTTTTCAACAAATTTGAATGATTTCCTAGCAAACTTAGCCTCAACACAAGCCTCACACTTGTAATAGGCATCCACTCAAACCTCGGAATTAGCCCCAAGTTTGCTATTTTCTTTATTATACCATACTTTGCGCGCTCCGACCCCACCCGTTCCCATGTTTCCCCTTTCAAATTCACAATCGTGGGAGAAATGTTCTAAGAAATGCGTACCGTCTCGGTAGTTTATGGAACCTATGTTAATTCGAAGAAATGCAATCAACGTTTGACTGTTTTGATAGATTTATTGATTCCTCTTCTTGATCTAGTCACAGAAATTCAAGCTTCATCTGTTTCAATTGGCATCAGTTTTTAATATTTCTTCTCAAGGTATGTTATCAGTTCCTGTTTCTTTGTATCAGATGCACTAGCTTTAAACCTTCTCTATAGATTTGTACCAGCACCTATGCAAGGACGGATATCGGAAGAAACGGTTCCCTCTGCCAGCTGAAAGTGAGAGAGTTTTTCTTCCCTTTTTGATTTGTTAGTGTTTTGTATTTTTCTATGACATTGGTATGGATAGCTAAGTTTCCGTCATTCTGGTTGTAATGAAGAGTTGTAGCACTCTGGCAAAGAATCGATTTAAAAGCCTCGAGAAAAGGGGACTGGTCCTTCCGACAGCAAGAAATAAAAGGTTAGTGATTCATTTTTGAGTGGACTGAACTTTTTGCGTATGGTCAATTGTGGGGGAAGTCCAATTACAGTTCTTTCTTCTTTGTTTCTAATATATATGCTGTCAAGGACAGATGCCTCGCATTATTTTCTCCATGTTGTGTTACATGGTTTATTCATTAACAGTATAAGGCAGTGAAGTAGCCATTATATATATATAAATTGGAACACTGATAAATTGTTGGTTCCTTATAATTACTCCTGAAGTGATCATTGATGGTACCTTGCGAATATATTTCTTTCGGCAGAAGGTGAGCAGTGAGCCGATCTCCAGCAAGCAGGAGAAGCTTCAGTCTTGGAACTTCAATTTTTGTGGTCTGCGAAGTTGACGGTGGACAAAACCTGAGGAAAAAGCCGGCGTCTCGCTTTGAGCTTGTGTACAAAGCCATTACCGATGCTGACCTTCTCTTTTTGGGGTAGAGGAAAGATGTTTCAAGTTTCTAATTTGTTTAGATCGATCTGTATATTGTATAGTAATATATTTTATATGAATCAAATCTTAATCATCTTAATTACCCAAAAAAAAAAAAAATTCCTATCAATGTTCAATTTATGTTCTATTATGAAGCACGATGCTGTCAAGAATGATCATTATGATAGCAGCAGTCGACCAATCCATTTGTCCATTACCTTGGAGATTAGACTTTGGATGTAGGGGTGTCAACAGTTTAGTATTGGGTTAGGATCCCTTTATACCCGACCTGATCCTTGCTTTATGGTTATTGAGACTCGAAGTATGGTTCAACTTGGGTTTGGCGTCTTTTCTTTTTCGTTTCTTCCTTCTCCTCCTCCGTGTTCTAACCTAGCCCGCTCTCTAATAGAAGGGACAATCAGCTTCAAGGAGATTCAGATCTGCTGTGAGAACCTGAAACTAGAGGCCAATATAGACTGTTCGGCTCACAGGCTTGTGAGAAAGGGAATAGGCTCACTCAATTATGAAAAAATCGTCCAAAAGGTTTTAAACATATTTTATTTTTACCAATTCAATTTTAAACCTTTTTAATTTTACAAAAAATTTCAAATCCTTTTTACATTTTGTCAATTGATTCCAATTTAATTAATTTTAACTGATAATCACTAATGTAAACGCATTGGACAATTTTTAATGTTGTAATGTATTTTTTTTAAATTACTAATTTTTTTTCTTTTCTTATTCTTTTTGTTTTTTTTTTAACCCTAAGTTGACAAGGTTGCCAACTGGTCCTCCCTTGTCTAGGCGAGGGTGTCACTACCCTTGCCGGCAACGAGTGACATCCAAGGGCCATGATGCTCTCACTAGTCAATTGGTGAGGATTGTGACCCTTGCTTGATTCTAGGCGTGTCATGTAAGATTATCAACATTCATGTTGATAATTTCTAATAGAATTGACAGGAATGACTATATTAATAAATTAATAAAAGATTTAAGATTAAATCAGCCAAATATAATAATTTTAGGACCAAATTGATATTGTAAAAGATATTATGACTTTTTTTTTATAATTTTCCCGACCTTTAATTCTAACGCATGATTCATCAAAGTTCTCTCGATTCTAGAACTTCAAATTCGGTGTACTAAGTTTACTCCTCTTTTTTCAGCCTTTAGTCTTCCGGTTTTTCCGCCACCATAGTTACAAAAAAGGACGACGTCTTAATCGCTTTCCAAGATAAACGGTCGAATTCATCTCGATAATTCAGCATTCGATTTTTCAACACGTCCGAGTCAATTTAACTAGTGACCAAACACAAGGTCAGTTCACTAAAATTTCGAATATCAAACAAGTCCAAGTTTACACGCCCCCCCCTCTCCCTCCCTGAGTTTCAACCTTTCTTCAGTTCGGCCTTTCTTCGCTTCTTCAACTTTTGAAAAGGAGGGATTTGATCTAGATCTCTCCTTGATTGTGTTGCCTTATATTTTCTCTTGTTTTTTGCTCTACTCCCTTCATTTAGATTTAGATTTGGAAGCCTTGTTTTCTCAATGTGAATCCAGAATTTTTAATGAATAAGTACTTCGCATCTAACTTCAATGGCGATTATAGCAACTCTACCGTCATATTCATGTTTTGGTTAAAATTCTAGTGTCTCGAACTTGCTAAATGACTTGCTTTTCACAAGCGTAAGCTCTAAACTTATTTAACATATTTTTGCTTTTCACAAGTGTCATGCTAAATGACTTGCTCTTCACAAGCGTCAGCTCTAAACTTATTTAACATATTTTTTGCTTTTCACAAGCGTCAGCTCTAAACTTATTTAACATATTTTTGTTGTCTTGATAATATGATGATGTTTTGGGCGTTGAATCTGGGCACACAGCACTAAAAAGTAAAATTATAACAATAGATGGAGATCTTGACATGCGTTTAACATTAATGATAGTATATGATTCGAAGAACGGTTGACAATCCTTTTGTTTAGATTTAGTCACAAATATATTTTAGAAGTATGAATGTGTGCTTACCTTTGCTGACCATGCTCTAATAATTTACCTTGATTTCTGAATTTTGGTTGGTCTTGCGGCTTTATAGGCTTGTTTTGTTGTGGCGATTTTGAATAGAAATTTCCTTTCATAAAAATCCAAAAGGCAAAAGAGTGACTTGTCTAATGTCTTATTAATCCAACTTTTGGCTTCATGTTCCTCCCAAGCTGGTGCTGCTCAGATGCCATGGGAATCTTCCCACCGCCCCAAATCTTTCCCGTTCACCTAATCAGCAACTTACTTAAAGATTTGATATTGAATTATTAATTATCTTATCACTCTCCACACTTAATTTGATCTTTTTACCTAGCATTACATGTGAATATAACCACACCCTCTTATTCTGATACCATATCAGATTTTATGAGATTATTATCAATAATTTTGAAAGTTTAAGTGATAAGATAAATACGTAATTTATTATTTTATTATTTTATTAAATATTATAAAAATGGGGAATTTCAAAAAAAAAAAAAAAAGAAGAGAGAGTCGATATCGAGATGGTCTAATCGCCAGCCTGGCAGCATTCCGCCGTATCTGGGGTAGGGACTTTCATCTTCTTACATCACGACAAAAAGTTGGGACCCTTCGATGATCTTGATGATTTTGGCTCATGGACAGCTCTCGACCTTTGGATGTCGGACTGCGGTACAATAATGAAATATTCCTACTCCTTATGGTCCACTGGCTTGCGATATTATGGCACGCTATTCTAAGCATTTTCCTTTGCCCTTTTCTTCTTATTTTCCGAGCTCAATCGGAAAGCCTGTAACCCCAGGTTTAATTTATTTAAGTGGCCAAAATTATTTGGATTAATCAAATTCACGGATGAATCTAGACCCCTTTTGATCCACATGCCCACTTGCTTAATTATAAATCGCCTCGTGTTTTATGATGTTGGAGAATGACTCGATCAAATTAATGATGGCGCGTTTTTCTGACATTGCTCAATAAGAAGTACTGGTGTCTGAATATCGTGTCGATCAACAAAAAAATATTATATGTATATGTCCATGTTAGTAGTGTCGTATCGATCTAAGTAACCTTAATAATAATTATCACAAACGAGGGTCATCCATTGATCATCTAGGAGGTTGATTTGAATGCAAAAATTCAATTAACATCGAGTAGCCCCGAAGACCAACTAATGTATATTATGGCAAACCTCGGAGGCGGCTGCAGGAGTCCAAGAAAGATGGCTTGAGTACATCACGAGTCTTGTGATCTTTATCCTCGTATGGAAAAACAAGTAAAAAAGAAAGTAAAACTAGGACCCACGTGGGAAAGGGTAGACCTCCACACGTGCCTTTTCCAAGAACAGGTGACATTCGCGCAGTCTGGCCGCCCCCAATATTTTTTTCGTCGAAGAGATGGGGACAAGAAAATAATAATATAAATATGGACCTATAGAGCTGGAATCCAACTTCTTAACTAGGTTCGCGCAAATTTTTTAAGATGACCGAGTGTCATTCTAGCACTCAATAAACCACTCGGCTTTATTATGATTGGATCACATCCATGATCTTTTAAATGAAGTTATATGTATGTCAATATGACTTTTTATGATAACGCGGTGTGGTCACTCCCTTTCAAGTTTGTTCCTCTCTATTACAATAATGCTAACCACACGTTGTAAGGCCGGTTTATGAGAGTGTTTTACTAAATATTGAATAAATCTATTTCATAATTATTAAAGAGTCATTCTATTTTCAAACTAATATTGGCACTGTACTCAAATCGAGGGTACAGAGTTAACCTGTGATTTGAGTACAGTGCCGTAAGGCATGCTAACTCTACAATGGGCCTTGCACCCATCTCCACTCACCCTAGATTCGGAAGACTATTATACCTACATATCCGGCTGTAATAAGAACTTTCGTTCCGACGTTGTGTCTACATTTATCACTGTAAGACCCCTTAATTTCTTGTCTATTTTTTTCTTTTCAACGGAGAGGGAACAGAGGGTGACATTACGGGTCTCTCACCCTTGGTAGTTCTCTGGTCGTCTCTTTCTTCCCATTAAGCCTTTTAAGGACTTGCTAAATCCAATTATTTCATAATTATCAAAAAGTCATTCTCTTTTCAAACTAATTTCGACGACAGGATTTTGTCTGTGCGGGGGCCATTTCTTCCTATTTAAGCTCCTGCAACTCCAAACTCCACACCACAGCTCGCCATTTTTCTAATCTCTCAAGCTCAAGCTCAAGCTCAACAGTCTCTCTCTCTCTCTCTCGGCTTCGCATAGTCTAGAACTGGCTAATACTCGACCGCCAGCTCTGGAGGAGCGTGAGCTCGCGAACCGGACGGTCGTCCGCGCCCTGTACGAGGCCCTTCGACGCCGCGACTGCGACGCCGTCCACCGCATCCTCGCCCCCGACCTCGAGTGGTGGTTCCATGGCCCCCCTTCCCACCAGTTCTTGATGCGCCTCCTCACCGGCGCCGCCGAGCCGGACGACACCTTCCTCTTCGTCCCCGTCTCCGTCACCTCCTTCGGCCCCACCGTGCTCGCCGAGGGCTCCGACCCCACCCGCTCCATCTTCTGGGTCCACGCCTGGACGGTCTCCGCCGATGGGATAGTCACCCAGGTGAGGGAGTACTTCAACACCTCGCTCACCGTCACCCACTTCGGCCACTCCCCGCCGTCTGACCCCTCGACGGCCGAGATCGCGCCGCTGCACTGCCAGTCCCTGTGGGAGAGCAGCGTGAGCCGGGCCGGAAAGTCCGTGCCGGGTCTTGTTCTCGCCATATAACCATCATCGCTTGCCGGATATCTGGAATAAAAGGTCCCAACGCGCGGCAGTTGGTGACCGCCTCCTGCTGAATGGGCTAAAAGTCTTACCTAGGACTACAAGGATGTGAGTCCTGGTCCTGAGGTCGTGTTTAGGTTTCCTGTTTTCGACTTTTATCGTTTAGGGTTTGTAAAAAGGTGGAATGATGATGGGTCGACCCACTGGAATCGGTCCCGTCCTGTTGATGTGCCTGTATGGTGGGGTTGCTCTTGCTCGTTTGCAATAATAAGAGTGTGTTCCAGTGCGTTCGATTGTCCTCCGGATGTCTTTTCGGCCTCATGCACATTTTGCACACTATTCAGGTTCACGTTTCAATTATTCATGCTCGTATCTAAAAAGGAACATGTCATTTCCAACGTTCTTTGAGAATATAGCATACAAGAATCTTATAAAGTAAAATTCGTTTCGAATGATTAAACGTCATAATCTCGAACGAATCGAGGAATTAGGAAGTGAAAGGAATCGATTTCTATATTTAAAACTCTGAAATCATATGAATGTGTATGACCGTCGTCTTCAAAGGTCTAACGTCAAGTAATGTTGAATTTCGGATTTGGTTGTATTGTCCGCGACTATTTTTGTGTTTGCATTAGTTTTTCATAGTCATTTTATCTGCCTTCGTTCGCGCTGGGGACATCTAGGAAAGAGCAATTCTGGGCCTCGTCTGAAAGTTTTTTTTATTTGAAAAAATGGTTGAGATGACCCATGTAATGTATCCTCATTTAAAGCAAATTTAGCAAGGAGAAAGTCACATTAACTATATATTGGGAAAAGAGCATTGGAGGCACCCGATGTCACTGTTTTCTGAATTTCCATTGTCGTTGTCTCACTTGTACATCGAACTCGAGAAAACAATGCTTTTGCTTTGGAATGACATTTACTTGCAGGAGATGAAACAGAAGCACTTCATCGTTATCCTTACCAACAAAAAAAAGACATTTACTTGCGGGAAGGATATATGGAACATGGTGAATCATTCATTTATTTCTAAAATATAGATAATTTTAAAAATATTTGCTTAAAAATATTCATTTGTATTGCTTAAGATAATTAATCAATGAAAATTATTTTCATCATCGATAAAAATTTTATATTTAAACATTTATGTTGACAATAAAAATACTTTTTGTCCATTCATTTTCGTAGGCAATAAGTCAATCATTCTTAGAAAAATATTTTCAAATTATTCATTTTCGCTAAACAAACAGAGCATTGTCATAATAAAAAATTATGTTTATAAAAGACGAGAAAATTGTCATCATAAGTGAGTTGAAAATATCAACAAATTAATTTCGTTGGAGAAGTTTGACGGCCACGCAACCTTAATGAGAAATCACACGAGGACTTTTAATTGATGGCAAAAATTATTTATAGAGATGGTTCTAGATGATATGGAAAAATGAATATGTGAGAAGTTAATTTATAAATATAGAGACGATGGAGAGTCATTCTCATCTAACTACAGTAAGTGTTTTCAATTAAAGTGATAAGACACAAACCTGAATTGAAAATGAAAGCAGTTGATCTTTTTGAGAAGGTTGACGGCCAGCGGAACCTTCCGAGAAATTACACGAGTTTTGATTGATCTGATATATTATCTTTATATAGATGGCTTTAGATGATGGAACAATGAACATGCGAGTACTTAAGATCTATACATGGAATCCGCTATCAATTTCTTCGGTTCCAGTTTCACAGATCTCATTGTCTCACTACCCTGTTATGGCGCATCTACTTTTTCTCTCACGAACAGTCGATAAGATAGAAATTTTAAGATAAAAACAGCACTTACAGAAGGAAAATTATCAAAATAGTTTTAAGCCTATGGTACTTGTCCTAATTCAATTCTTAACATTTCAATATATTAATCCAGTCTTAAATATTTTGATGGTTTATCAATGTAGTTATTCTAATCAATTTTGACCAAAAAACTTTAACATAAAGGATCAGTCAGCACCAATTGTCCTACATGTGTGGTTAGCACTAATTTTGACAATTTTTAAATTTCTTATTCTTCTTATTTAAGTTATTCACGTCAACATCAATAGTGTCACGTACAATAACTAACATCCATGTCAACTATTCTGATTAAAATTAACAATTTATCAAAATATTTATATCTAAATTAGTTAAATTAAAATATTTATAATTAAATTGTGATAAGTATAATAAGTTTAATTTTTTTTTTTAGTAATTTTCCTCACTTACGTATACAGTGCAAGCAAAATTGGAGATTAAAGCAGTGATGAGCGAGAGATCATCCGTTGGAAGAAAGAAAGTGCATCGTCGGTGAGCATAAGTGGATACCATACCAGAAATCGACCCATCGTTTCGCCGCCGTGTTAAAGAAAGGATCGAGAAAAGCTCATGGTCCCTGACACTGGGTAGATGAAGCCTTGAATGCGCATTAAGTGATTTCTCTCGATATGTCCGACATCAACATGAAGTCTCATGGAAGATACACGTTCCTGTTTCTGCAGGATTCTTAGAACCCTTTCTTCTGATAAAACAAAGAACGCCACAGAGATAGATTCTTTGAACGCCAGTAGTAGTTGTGGATTATGGAGACCAAGAAGAACGAGACTTACGTTGACCGACAAAAGACAAAATCAAAGCTTATGTCCTTGAAAGATCAAAATTGTTTTAGGTAGAGTGTTTGAGTTGATGAAAAAAATAAGAACAAAAAATCAAAGGCGTGCAAGCACTTTCCTTAAGATAATATGACAGATCTTCCAAGTTACTCTGCTTAGAATAAATAAAGGGAAAACAGAAATAATAATGTTGTATGCAAAACCCAGCTATATAGAAAAGATAAAAGAATTTTTCTTATTTTCGGAATGTTTTTATTGTGATAAGAAAGTTCTCATTATATACAAATACAGAGGAGTTAATAAAGAAGTAAATCAAGCCAATATTATAGAGCCGTCACCAAATTGATTGTGATAATGATTTCCATCAAATCCGTTAAAAAAATTAATTTAAATAATTCAAAATCGTTGAAATATCCCACAAGAATTCTCTGAAAAGTTCGTATATAAGTAGGTGTAAGAAGCCCCAGAACCTGAATTCTTTAATCATTCTTCCGGAATAGATGAGGGGGAGTCGATTCGTTGATGATTGAGAGAGCAACGAGCACAAAGAAGAGCAAGGCTGGTTCTTGTACACATGCATACAGAAAGGTTTACGTTATACATGCATGTTAAATTG
The DNA here is from genome assembly GCA_016097545.1 of Eucalyptus victrix. Lineage (NCBI taxonomy): Eukaryota > Viridiplantae > Streptophyta > Magnoliopsida > Myrtales > Myrtaceae > Eucalyptus > Eucalyptus victrix. The sequence continues at coordinate 25,419,889 of CM027844.1, forward strand.
TTTTGCAAGTCAAAGGACATATGTATTCGACCAAAAAAAAAGGAATATGTAATTATTGAAGAATTTACTTAGTCAATCTTGTATAAAATTCAACCATTCTAAACTTTTTAAATTTAACCAATTTAGTCCTAAACATTTACAAAAAATTTTAATATGCCTCTTTCTAATCAATTTTCACTAGAAATTACTAATTACCAGTTATGCTTAACGAATCAGTGAAAATTGACCAGAAAAATTATATTGAAATTTTATGCATAAGTTTGAAAAGTTATAATCAAATGAAATTGTCAGTATACTAAGCATTATTACTCTTCTGAAAAAAAAAAAAAAAACCATCTGATGTTCTTGATAAGCTTCCGATTACGAGATGGTTAAGCAATAATTTATCAAGTGATGTTCCCAAACACGTAGCAACATCAACCTTCGCGAGAGTGATTATCACTCCGATGTAGTGTATATCAGCTCCATTGAAATCCGTTCGAGAGGTAGCCGACGGATCGTCTAATCAGCCATTAGACGACTAGAAACGCGTGCGTGGCACGCCATTGGGGAAACGACAATCAGCTGTCTTACGTCTTATCACTTTCCCTTTCATTCCACTTTCTCAGAAAGAACAAAGGAGATAGATTACTCTTCGGGTTGTTTTTGCATATACCCCCACTTTTTTTTTTATCTAAAAAAATAATTGATGAAAAACTCAAACATGAGAGAGAAAAAAACATTACAATATTCAAATGGTTAATCTGCGCTCTGGATGTGACCTCATCAAAAGATGGAAGTCTTAAGAATCATATCGATTAGCATCTTAGATCCAATATTCCCCATGCTAATGACATCAGTTAATCTTGGAATTAGGTGTTAAAGAAAACAAAGACGTCTTTGTCGTTACAAGTTATCTTGAATTTTAAGTTATCACTTCGTTTGATGTTAATCTGAAATTGATGAGGGTTTTGTCATGTCGTTGGCGATAAGTGGTGTGCTTAATCACGTTAATGATGGTGATGGAAGATGTCTCTGTTGTTGGTGGTTGTCCAGAAAATGAGCTCTTATATATATATGGCATCATTTGGAAATGGAGAAATAACCTAACCAAAGATGCAATACTTTTCAAAGGATGCACACTCGTGGACAATACGTTGCTATTACTTAGCAAGTGGGCACGAGCATCGTGCACGCGCGTGAGAAATCGACATTTGAAAAGATGGAGAAAAATCAATTTGTTACAAAATGTTTGAATTAGTGAATTACTCCAATTATTCGACATTTGAAATGTTGGAATTAGTTTTTTAATAGATATGACTAAATTACTCCAATTCCATGGGATCTTGACTGAGCATTCATGTACTTAACTGCATGTCATCTGACGCGCAGCTCAAAATTTTGGAAAGGCTGCTGAAATAGGATTTTTATTATTATTATTATTATTATTATTATTATTATTATTATTATTATTGTTAATTTTAATCAACACCATCGATGAAAAAGAAAGGATTAAACATCTATTATGAAAATACAATTAAACCTTAAAGTTTTTTTTTTTTATAGAAAAAGTATAATTAAATAACTTTCAAATCTAGGCAAATCCTTAAAAAGCTTATAAGAAAACAAAGGGGAGAACTCTCCTAGGGAAAGTAACCCCTTATGCTCCTGTTCCTAAAGGATGGGGCTACTTCTTATGGTGGGATGCAATTAACTGATAGGCACTAACTCCTCCCATGGGGTGTCCTCTTGGCATTAAACTCAAGAGGGTATAAGTAGCTTCCATGCCTAGAGATATATTGTTGTTGGGTTAACACACGTAAGATTTGGACATGAATAGTTCTCAGAATGAGAGATCCCATAATGTCACATCCATATTCCAACTTAGAAGAAAATTTTGGGTGGAAATTAGGAGGCCTTACAAGGAAAAGTATAATCCTCAAGGTTTAACTAGCAATAGTTAAGTCAATCGGGTTAGTGAGGCTAGGCCTAAATAAGCCTACCTAGCATCCATCTGTTAAGGTCGGAGGGTTGGAAAGGTTGCCTGAAATTGATTTTTTTTTTTCTCAATCAACACCATCAATGAAAAAAAAGATTCAATAGACATCAATGGCTACATGAAGAGTGTGGAATGCATTGTTAACACAGTGAAGTGCACTAAAAATCCTAATTTATTAAGAAAATACAATTCAAACTTAAAATTTATAAAAAAAAAAAGTACAATGAAATGACTTTTCAACAAAAATCTTAATTAAATTAAAAAAAAAAGAAAAATTTATTTTAGAAAAAAAAAGAAAAAAAAACAACGGCAAGCAAAGCCAACAAACTCTCATCCCTATCATCAAAAAGGGCTAGCAAGGGCTTAGCAACCCTTGCCTACTAGGCAACAATCGCAACTTTTCACCCAAATCTAGGCAAGGGTCACCACCCCTCAACTAGACCATGGCGATGGCTAGCGATGTGGGTGCCCTTGCCGTGGTTTGGCCAAAGGCCAACGGTTCTTGCCAATGCTTTCTATGATGGTGAGGCAGCGGGGAGGAGGGCTTGCTACCCTTGCCCTTCCTTTTTTTGTGCATTTTTTTAAATCTAATTTAATTAAGATTTAGTTTAAAATTTTATATTTAAACTAAAATGACGTTGTTTTAGTCTTATCCTCCATGTTCTAAACGTCAACACTAGGGGTATGGAATCCTAACCCCATCGGACCGACTACAACCAACGGATCCCAACCCATTCGGACCGGACTAGTCTATACAATTACTTAATTATTTTGAAGTATTTCGACCAAATATATATATGTACATATGTGTATATTTGTAGTTAATAGGCATTATTGACTAATTTTGTATAATAAGATTAACCTCTTACCTTTTTTTCCCCATTATAATAATACATTTATTTGTTTTCTCAACCAAAACAAAATAAATGAATAAAAAAAGAAAAGAGGACCGATTCGGAGATGTCTATAAATATTGTCGTGTTTTGTTGTCATGATATGAAATTGAGAGCTAACGGATCCTTTTAAGAACATAACTAGTCTCTCTTTAGTCATTCCCATGATTAAATTAGGTTGACGTTGAAAACAATGAATCAAGCAATTAATGTTTTAACTTACATGGAGATTAAGACTTTTAATGTAGATTCTAATTTTCCACACGTTCCTTGTATCAGAAAACCCTAAGAGGATTATATCATGACATTCAAAGATATTAAATTGCTAGTTAATGAGTATTGTCTATTCGTTCGCCTAATAATTTTCAATCCTTAATCAAAATCAATGGCTCACAATTAAATCCAAATATAAGACTAAACAAGTTTTGGTGCTCTAAAATAGAAATTAGGTTCAAAATGATATTAATTGATTAATGCAATTTTGTAGAGATTAGGGACCGGTTTCATGAACCCACCTAGGAATTAATGGACGGTTCTCAATTCTAATTTTTCGAAACCGGTTTTTAATGGACAGTTCTTGATTCCAAAATGGGAACCACCCATTTGAATTATGTTCATCTCTAATCAAAGCCATGTAGAGAGATTAACTAATAAGGAAAAACAACATCAACAATTTCCATTAACCGAGTTAGATAAAGTTAATGGTAGAACTTGATTGCATAAATTCAATAAATTTTAGAACTTGATTGTCTTTTTTTATAAGTTTGAAGACTTATTTATACTTTGGTGACTTATCCCTAACATAATTGGAGGCCGATGCACTCTTCTAATCACCTTTAGTGGATCTTTAACAAATGCCCAAAAGCAAAACCATTTTGAACCAAATCCTCCCATGTGCCTACTAAAAGGTAAAGGTGTTTTAAGTTCAAAACTATGGGTCGAAAATGGGGACCCATTTTGAACCTAAAAAACATGAACTTTTCGTTAGTGACCCAAACCTCCGGGTCCAAACGGCTAGCCTGGGTTATGCCGGAAGTTGTAATGGCCGTGTAGCTAAAATGGGTCAAGGTGTTTTAAGTTCAACGCGGTTCGGCACGCTTTGATACGCGTGTCCGAGAGGGTGGAGGCCGAAAAGCCCGGGTCACACGGCCAAAGAAAGAGAAAAGAGTAAGGGCCATTTTCGAGGCAGGCCTCGTGGGGGAAAACCTAAAAAACATGAACTTCCGGCGACTGCGTCTCTTCATTAGTGACCCATTTTCGAACCCTTCCACTGAAATTTTTTCTAGGTTACTCCCTTTTGCGCTCCTTTGGCCCGGATGCTGGTGCTTTTCTTGCGAGTCTTTCATGCTTTCGGAGATGGGCGCCGTGCGGCGAGGACTGAGAAGGAGGAGAAGAAGGTGCCGTGCTGCACTACTGCTAGGGTTTTGAGAACTGAGAGGAAAATAAAAGATTAAAAAAGAGGCTTGCGTGTTGGAGGGAGGAGGAAATGACAAGAGGGAGGGGAAGAGATGGCTGTCAGGTGGTGGGGAGGGAAAAAAAGTGAAAAAATTTTGGGGTGGGGGTACGATCCAGGGAAAAAAGGGAGGGAGTTTGGGCCCGCGGGGTATTTTTTGGGGAAAGGAAGTTTGATTTTAAAGAAATAAAAGTAAATTTAGAGTAATGAAATAATAAAAACTTAGAATCTTATTGAAAATGTTGAATGATTAATGTAAATTTATAATAAGTTCTTTTTTAATTAATAAATTATATTTAAATTAATTAAAAATAAAAATATTTATTTAATATATAACGTGTCCCAGCGTGTCGGAATTTTCTATTTTTGAGAAATGACGTGTCGACGTATCGTGTCGTGTCGTGTCGTGTCGTGTCGCGCCGTGTCGGTGCAACCTAGCCTCCGAGTCGCCTTCGTCGCCTACCTCTGAGGCTCGCCTCCGCCGCTCCCTCAAAGGTTGACGAGCTTCATCACCCACCTCTGCCTCTCGCCTCCGAGTCGCCTCCACCTCCACCACTCCCTCGGAGGTCCACGAGCTTCGTCACCCACCTCTGCCGACGAGCACACCCACGAGCTCCTAGCTCCTCATCCACCAAAAGACCCATAACCTCAACCGCTTGTTAGTTTTGTTTTTCAGATTCCGATCGGTGGGATGGGGATTTTGATCTAGTAGAGATCCGTGCGTTTTTTGTCTCTTTGTGCAAATCCCGCTAGAGCTGGAGATGGTTATAGGTTCGTCCCCACTCTCTCTGGCTTTCTCCTCGTATTGTGTCGCGTTTGGTTAATCAATTTCTTTCCTCAATGTTGATGGCAAAGCGGTTTTTGCTGCCAGATTCATCGTTCCTACAGCGGAGTGATGGCTTTTCCGTTTCCCTTTTTTGTTGATTTTTGTCGGGACTAGTTGCAACATCTGTGAGACGTCATGTGTGTACTACTTTGAACGTGCTTGCTTGATCCATTCGAAATCTTCTTCGTTGAGGATGAAAGCATGTCATGATTTTTAGTTTTCAGCTATGCGTGTATTCATCGGGTAATGGTGGCTTATGAGGTCAAGATGATTTTGTGATGTCTTAATGTGTGGTTTTCGATGTAAAACGGAAAATTGATGCAATTATATGCGATTATAGATGGGCTTGTTGTGGTATATTCTTGGATGAAGAGTGTGTTTGCATTAAGCATATATTCAATGGGAAGTAGCTCACTTCTAATTATTTAAAATATTAAACATTATTTATAGTTAGACTAGTTCATCAAGAGCCACTGTTAATGATTAAAAGCCAAATTGGTTTGTAAATAGTCACACAACGGTCATTGGAGGAGAAAAAATAAAGAGCTGTCTTTAGTTACCTTTGCAATTACATAGTTGAGACATTTAGTTGAGGAGCTCCTTAAGAAGGCACATGCTATTGTCACAGCCAAGAGGTTTCCAAAGATGAAGGACCGTGTCGGGACGCGGTGGACCTCTTGCGATCGCTTGGGTTCCCAACAAGTCTCCTTCCCGAACTTTTCAAGAGCGGGCAAAACCGTCATTGAGCCGTATTCTAGAAGTCTCTAGCTTTATTTATGTTAGTAAACGGTAATTGACATTAATTTCGATAGTTGAGGTGGTGTGATCTTGTCCGCTAGATGAATTATAGATCAATGAATGTAATCAAAGGGTCTCAAGTATAAGAAGGGGTGCCATCCCCCTCATTTGTATCCAGAGCTCCTGTCTCTAGAAGTTTTCTCTCTCTACGATCTAGGTGTGCGAGCGAGTGAGCGTTAGATCGAGTAAGGCTTGGCTTAGGCAATTCAAAGGAGCCTGAGTCGTCGCACGATCATGATCCCAATTGATCGACTCGTGATAAGTGGTCTCAAAGCAAATAAGAGATCTGTTTTGAGAGATCGAAAGCGCCAACTGTTTGAGAGAATGTCGAACCAAAATGCTGTCATGGATGGAGAGGCTATGCAAGTCAAGGAGAACCGCGGCCGAACAAAGAAAATAGATGCCTCGATGGATGCCGTACTTGCATTCGATGAGAAGATTGGGAAGGTCCGGAGTGCCGTGCTCGAGCTCATGGAAGGTCTTAACGATGTGCAAGACCGGATCATGGAGGTTGAGACCTCGCTCCGTGAAGACTTCACGACCGGCCTCAATGAAGCTACAACCCTGTTGCACGACAAGGACAAAGCCCTAGACGCATCAATCGATGTGTTGAAGGAGTGTGTCCAAGTGATTGAGGAGGAAAGTCCTCGTAGGGACGAGGTTGAAGCCATGAAGGCGGAGATCCAAGAGCTCAAGATCGAGCTCGCCCTATGCAAGTTAAGCATCATCAATGGAGCGATGCCTATGCAAGCGTTGCCAAACTTGAGGTGGCGAAACCAAAATAATTCAAAGGCAAACGATCCGCCAAGGAGGTGGACAGCTTGATGTGGAGCATGGAGCAATACTTTGGCGCCGTCAACATTCAAGATGAGTCGATCAAGGTACAAACCTCTTTGATGTTCCTTTCCGATATCGTGATGCTTTGGTGGCGAAATAGGTGCGATGAAACGAAGCGTGGCGCCGATCTCGTGGACACATGGGATGACTTCATAAGGAAGTTTAGAGACTATTTCTTCCCCGAGTTTGCTCAACAAGAAACCCGTAGCAAGCTCCATCACCTCGAGCAAAGATGTGCAATCCGAGAGTACATGAAGGAGTTCACAGAGCTCAAACTCCAAATCCGCAACCTAAGTGAGGAGGAAGCTCTAGGAGCGTTCATGGATGGATTGAAGTCGTGGGCACTACTCGAGCTCTAACAAAGGGATGTACAAAGTCTCGCAAGAGCGCTTAGCATGGTTGAGTCTCTCGTCAACTTCACCAAAGCGGAACCAAGGAATAGGGCAAGGGATTGGAGGTTGGATCAATCCAAGGATGAAACTGGAAAAAGTACTCCCCGAGCGTGCATGAACAAAGCGGCCGAGTCAAGACATGGCACGAAGGCACTTCTAAGCCATCCTTCCAAAAGGTCAACCAACGGACTGCATGACAAGTAAGTTCAATTAACCCCTGCCTTCTCCTTTTTATATTTACGAAAAGATCCAAATTGAACCCAAAAGTGCCCGAAGAAAGGTAGAATCAACGCCCTCCTTGCCATCGAAGAAGAGGAGGAGCCCAAAGAAGACAAGTGACAAATCCAACTAGAGCTATGAAGGTTTTCAACACCATCCAAACTCGATCGTCATCCAAAGAAGAAGGTGCTACACCGAACACGGACATGTTCTTCATGGAAGTCGAAGTGTGTGGCCGAATGCTATATGCTTTGGTCGAAACTAGTGCGTCAAACATGTTCATGTCGATGACTTCGTGTGGAGGCAACGGGGAAGTTATACAAGCCCATCAATTCGGGTGACTTCCATGGCGTAGGATTAACTCTGGATGTGGATGTTCAAATCGGCGGATGGAAGGGCAAGCTGGCATTCGAGGTAATCCCTCTCGATGATTATGATCTCATTCTTGGGATGCAATTTTTCCATAGTATGAGGTCCATGATCGACATGAGGACCAAGTGTATCATGATCCTCGATCCAAAATGCCTTGCCATGATCCCCATGATGAAAGGGGTGGTCAACACCAAGACCATTGCCATGATCCGACGTCTCGACAAAAGCTTGAAGGCTGAGAAGCACATGCACAACTCACCACCCATAGAGAAGCCGAAGGTAGAGTTGGATCCTCCTACTCCAACTTGCGACATGCCAATCCAAGTGCTTTTTCCCAAGGTTGAGTGCTCATCATGTGCCACGCCCAAGCCAAAGATGGAGTCGAGTGCCAAGCCCGAGCTGATAATAGAAGGGTGTGGTCCTTCGTTCATGAGCATCCGCACCAAGCAAAATCAAAAGAAGAGAGCCCATGCTCGTGTGAGGAAGGCTGCCCGTTGAGCTGTGAGCGACAAGGGCGTCGTTGATTGAGTGGGGGAGAATGTCATGGCCAAGAGGTTTCCAAAGATGAAGGACCGTACCATGACGTGGTGGACCTCTTGCGATCGCTTGAGTTCCAACAAGTCTCATTCTCGAACTTTCCAAGGGCGGGCAAAACCGTCATTGAGCCGTATTTTAGAAGTCTCTAGCTTTATTTATATTGGTAGACGATAGTTGACATTAATGTCGGTAGTTAAGGTGGTGCGATCTTGTTCGCCAGATAAATTCTAGACCAACGGATGTAATCGAAGGGCCTCAAGTATAAGAAGGGGTGCCCTCCACCTCATTTATATCCATCCAATCATTTCAACAATACAAAGCTCCATTTTTTTCCAAAGCTCTTGTCTCTAGAAGCTTTCTCTTTCTACAATCCGGGTGTGCGAGCGAGTGAGTGTTTGATCAAGTAAGGCTTGACTTAGGCAATCCAAAGAAGTCTGAGTGCCGCGCAATCACGATCCCAATCGATCGGCCCGTGACACTATGCTATTTTGTTGTGATAGCCAAGCTATGCTGCATATAGCTTCAGATCCAATACATAATGGGATAATTAAGCACACTAAGATTGATTACCACTTTATTAGAGGAAAACTGGTTTATGGTGAAACTACAACAACCTTTATGAACTCAAGTGATCAACTTGCTGAGAATATCCTTGTAGTCTTCATTGGAATTACATTCTTTTAATATGCTAGGAATATATGAAATGCATGCTCCAGCTTGAGAGGAATTGAGGAGTTTTTGTCGCATACAATGGTACCTACAAAAGGTCACACCCTATTCATTAGAATGGGCCACACTGAAAAGCCCCAACCATTTAGTCTTAAATCTGTCTTCTTTTACTTTCACAAGCATCATCTTTTCTTTTCAGATGTTTTTTTAGATAGGATGATGCTTTAAGAAACAGTATGCCTTTTTTATTTTTATTTTTATGGTTTCTCTTGCAAAACTAGATACGACCATGCATGTTAGAGGCATGATACACAAATCTAATCTCTCTCTCTCTCTCTCTCTCTCTCTCTCTCTCTTTTCTCTCTCTCTCTCGTATGTGCAGCGAATTGAGGTTGAGAGGAAAACAAACTAGCTTGCTGGAAGAGAATTTGAATCTAACGTACGGCAGAAGCAGAGTGAGATTTACAGCAATAAGCAAAAAATTAAGGCGCTTAATCGAGAGAAAGATATTATGGCAGGCGATTCAGAGGACAAAGTAAAACTTGCTTTGAAGAAAGCTGAGCTAGAGAATCACAAAAAGAAACACAGAAAGATGCTAACTGGTCCAAATGCTTTCTTCTGGTAGTAGGCGTATTCATCGCAAGAATGTAATGTTAACACAGCACGTGCTAATTGGTTCACTTCCTGGTTTATTAATATATTAGTTTGTATGTTTTGTTTGAATTACAGATGTAGCTATAGAATTATTTTCTTTGAACGAGCAAATGAGATTCTTATTAAAAGAAGTGTTTATTTTCAATTTCAAATTTGATGAAGCTCGCATAAATCCGACTTGCAAAAGACCATTTTCATTCTTGCCTTCGTGGATGTTTCATTAGATAGTGTTCAAATAGCTAATACTTAGTTTCACATTGCAATTTTTAGTTACTCAATAGTATACTCACTTTAAATAAGAGAAGCATGTGTATAATCTAATTCTTCATAAATATTTCAATTTATAGGTTTTTTTAACATTTTTATTCTATTTACTATTTTTTAATTTAATTTGAGGTTTTTATCCAATTAGCATATAGCTTAAAGTGAGTGCAGTTTTTTTTTTTTTTAAAGAATATTAGTGGGTTTTAGCAATATGAATCGAGTTAGGTATGTGTTATTATTTTAACACTACAAGAATATGGATCAAAATAGATTAAATGGGTCAAATATGAGTTGACCCATTTTCGATCCGATCCACTCATTTGCCACCCCTGCTGCTAGCTCCCGTCATAGGAATCCTTTATCGCGCGAGGGCTCAAAATTCAAGATTGGATCAAGGTTCTTCTTGTCTAGGCTTCGCTGAGCCCAAAAGGGTTCCATTCTTTTGCTGGGAGATCCTCTAAGGAAGGTTCACGTGAGCTTTGTTCCTTTCAACTGTTAGATTTGCTGAGCTAGCAGTAAGGGTGTGCAAAACGGACCAATCAAACTAGGAACTGTCTGGATCGGATCAACCAGTTTGGTCAAGATTTTGAGAGTATTGGTCGGTTCTCAATTCTTAACGGTTTCAAAGGGGAATTGGACCAGCTAAATATTTTTTTTTTATTTCATTAATTCTTCAACAAAATTAGTAAAGTGTAAACTAAATACTATTTAAATCCGATTCTAAGTAACAGGAAAAAATAATTGATTGGCTATATTGAATTGGATCTGAATCGAACCGGATTGATTCTCTCAGTCCGATTCTCGATTCCACTTTGGAGCCGGACTGGATTGGGAACTGACATCCTTACCCTACCTAGCAGTGCAGACGATTTTGCTCCCGCACAGAACGATGATGATGACGAGATGAGCTTCAAGCGAAACCCCAAGGTGGGAGGAAAATCATTGCATGCTCGACACCTTCCGGGCAGATCCCACTTTCCTTTCCCATCTCTAGAAAATCAAGTAAAACGGGATTGAGAAAAAAGGCAATGGGATTTTAGAGGAAATCCGCAGGCTATTTTTTTTCTAATCTTTTCCTTTCCATATTGGTTCCATGGGGAAGTCAATCCCTTCCGCAACGCGGCTCCAAGACTTCGCGAGAGCCGTCTCGTCCTCAGACAAGCTCCGCCTGCCGAAACAAGCGAAACCCATTTCAAGAATCCGGGTCTCCACTCCGGAGACGTCGAGACCCGGTGGAAGCGGCGGCGGCGGCGGCGGCGGCGGTGGGGTCCGAACCGACCCGAGGAAGAAGATGGAGGTGGGTCACGCGAAGAGCCTGGAGCTGGAGCGGAACAGTCGGGTGCCGCTGGCTCAGGTGGTGTCCGACTGCGCCAGGAGGTGGTTCCAAGACACGCTGAGAGAGGCCAAGGCCGGTGATGGTGCCATGCAGGTCTTGGTTGGCCAGATGTACAACTCTGGCTATGGCGTGCCCAGAGACCCCCAAAAGGTCCGTCCCGATTTCTCTGTTTTCCTTTCGTATGATTGTTTGGTTCCCTTTAATGGTGTAGGTACCAGATGGATTGCAATTGTCTGCATTGCAAAAAATTTGAGCTCTCATTTGTATGCAATTGTAATTGTTGTCTGGACATATCATTTTAGGTTCTTGAATTCAATGGGCACTTTTTCGATTGAGTGTTTGAGTATGCAGTTCGCGGGTTTTGCCTTTTTCCCGTCAAAGGTTGTCTTTCTTTCCACATTTGTTTCTATGAGAGAATGTATTCCGTGTACACTTGTGCCTGACTGTGTATGCGGGGCGTTGGTGATTACCTAGAGGTCCTACGACAGTTTGAGTCCATATTACTCATTAGCAGGGAGCAACCGTTGTTAATGTAGACTTGATCGTTCCTCATGTTGGTCAATCTTGATCCATATCGTCTTTTCTTAATATCTTGCGAACTTACTTGAAGTTGTGTTTGGCCTCTTGGTTTTATCAACTAGGGTCGTGCTTGGATTAATAAAGCATCAAAGGCTCGATCTTCGGTTTGGAGAGTAAGTGATAAACAACCAGGTACTGATACTTTGGCTCACACTCGCTCCTTCCTTTTTCTCTGCATGTACACATGGCAGGGGCTTGATCATTATTGTTGTTTTTGAATGATGTTAGGTTACAATGCGAGTGACTCTGATTCCGGTGAGATGGATGGTGACAAAAAGTAGGTTCAGGGTGAGTAACACTAATCTTTTCTCATGTCATTTGCCTATTGATTCACAATCATGTGCAATTTTGATTCCTATTCATTGCTGAGATGCATGGGTTCTGCTGAAGTAGCATTGAATCTTTCAAGTGCTGTCGGTGTGAATGAGACAAGAGGAGCTTCTTTTCAACTTCAAATACGTTTTCATAAGCTTTAAGTTCGTTTTTCCTTGCACTCTCCTGAGAATAAGACACATTACACATACTGTTATAACGTTACTTTTCATGCTTTTGCACATACTTCTGATTTTAATCTCTAGTTATCAAGAGCTTTTCTGTTTTGGATGCAGTTCTGAATGTAATGCCTACTCTCTTTTTCTCTTCTTAGTTGCATGGTGCAAGCGTCAGTCCATTTCCATGGAAAATCAAAGTCCTGTCTAGCTGTACATAACACATGGATTTATCATGTCGCTGAAGCATTACTTATTGTGTTAGCCAGAAAGAAACTTAAACATCAGTATTGAAACTGCTGCTTGTTTTTTCTTCATCCTTCCCATGTGTTGATTCCCTAATGACCATTGCGCCATCGTTTTTTTGCATCTCTGTTTTCATTTCTGTTTTGCCACCATAAGCAAATCTTGTTCAGTTGTCTTCCCGGCATTTTCATTTTTTTTTTTTTTCTGGTCTCTTTCTCTTGAGCAAAGCAAACAAACCAAGACCGTCACTCTTTTTACTTTGCAGGCAGACTTGGACTCTCTGTCCTTTCCACTACTTAGACCTGTCTATTGATCTCGAAGGTCCTTTTGACTCCTCTCAGCTTCCGTTTTTGCTTGCAGCCTAGGAACAGCATCTGCTCTCTGTGGATACAAGCATCTGCTCTTGCTGCACTGGCTTTGTGATCATTCCGTTGATGTTTAACAAAGGCCGAACATGAAGTACATAGAATAGTTGCATAATGATTTATGCTTCCTCTTTAACTTGGTATACTAAGGTAGCCGAGGAAGTACTTTTGTTAAGAGGATGCTATCCTTCATCTTCAGTGTCAATGCAAAGAGCAATGAGTCTTTCAAGGATGCTTCTTTTTTGGGTAAACTAAGACTTCATCTAACAATTTTAAACATTACTATCCAAAAGGGGCATACCCTCTAGGGCACCAATGTTTGATGTTTTGGTTACGAAGGTTGCCAGAGTCGAGGTTTATAGATGGATTCAGATAGTGAAAGTCCCTCATCATATTATCAGCCTCAAACGAGTCGTTGGAGCATTTTTATCGCAGAAGAACAGAGGTGATAATGAACAAGCAAGATAATATTTGAGCAGGGTTTTGCAGAGAACATTAGTCAGATTAGCCGTTACAACATCACTTCATTTGATGAATTTGAATTGGGCAATGCTATTTAGACAGAATATGATATTCATTGAACTTGGCGATTATGCCTACATTCAATTACGTGGATAACTTTTTTGGTCGAAAATTGCATTGATAATTTACCTGCACTTTTCTTATGCTTCATTGGGACGCAAAACAGCCTCTGGGAAATTAGAAGGTAGACTCTGTACACCAATCCCTCAGCCGCCACAGTGCGGGGAGCCGTATGCATTGGTATGCCCTTTTATTGAAGATTGCACGTGGGAAAACATGAACGAGAATCACTTATACATCTTTCATATTTGAACCTGAGCCAGTCTTAGGTCTAGCATATGGAGGACCAGAAAAAGGAAGGATAAATCGATTCCCTAAGCATTTCATGCACGCGATTTTCCGTTCAAAAGAAGCAAAAACTCTCTTTGTAGTGAATCTGAGGATGCACCTCTTTTGAACATTCACCAGGTTTGCTTTTACTTGCTGTTTTGTTGATCATTGTTTATCTTTCCCTCCCCATGCTTTCCTCTCTCTTGCATGCTTTTTCTTAGTAGATTTTTCCTTCACGAAATTCCCGACTGGCACCATGCACGCTTTCAGGATGTAATGGTGTGCTTTTTCTTACGCATTGAGTGACTTTGAATCCCTGTGATCTTCTAACGATTTGTTCATTTCCGCCTTTATCAATGTGTACCCATGGCTACACCTTCAAAACCTCATGGAACAAACAGAAATTCATACATTCGACATTTCATTAATCTCAGATGATCGATTTGGTTAGGCTGTTCTAGCTTTGGTACTAGAGTCGAACTTAGCCTATATACAACAGATGATAAAGCATACTCCTTTCTATATGAATTGGAAAGTTTCCAATAGATTGTAGCCCTTTACTTCAACACATGGCCAACTACATTTCCCAGGAATGGCAAAAGGTTGGATGATCAGATTCAGGTAAACGTTGTCTCCCCCTCGTCTATTCTTCCTCCTCCAATCCCATGGCTTCTCAGGGTTTGGTGATGCCCACAAGCCTATGCGCTCTGCCCGTGCATTCTCCTCCCACTGCTCATGCAACGTTCGAGATACAGAATTCACATCGCAGATGATAAGGGTGCAGAAAGGGGAAGAATCATTATGCTACCTCGGCAAACTCTGCACGTTGGTCGTAGGCTTTGTAATGCCACGCCATCCCTCTCTTGAGCATCAGCTCCTGCGGTTGGAGATGGAGAAGAATGAGGAATTGTAGAGGAAAGAGTGGAACTGAGAGTGGACTGCAAACGCAAAGCGGCTTTAACAAACATGCAGATATGTAACCACTAGAAGCCACTGTTGATATGGTAAACGTGCTATGCTATTCCTGCTCAATGCGTGGGCTGTGGCTTGTACAGCCTGACCTCCCCCAAAGCATTAAGCTATGGTTCAGGTTCAACTGTCTGCCAAAGTCCAACCGTGAAGAGACCTTTCGGTTTAGAAAACAGAAATATAGAGATCGATCAGAGCGTAAAGCCGACATTATCCATTAGCCTTTGTTCAAGCATGTGCAGTCGTCATTTTACTGTCTTTCTCCCCCATCTTGACCTGGTTAAACATCCCGAATGACTACTCGTAGGCTGTTGAATATACTTGTCAAAAAGTCGACTCTAGGGAGAAGTCGGGTCTACCTGCACAAAGATGCCATCGCAGTATACATCTCCTACACAACGGTCATATCGATCTTTGTTATACACATGAACTCTCAAACACTTTCCTTGAACAATCTTTGCGAGCTCCTCCTTAGCCTCTTTGCCGTATGGCATCCCAGCCTCTGGAGCATCTATCCCCCTGTTTCATAAGGCAACAGTTCTTGCAAGAATAAAGAGAAAAGTTTGCCAATTGGAATGTGTCAAATGCCTAGTTTTTACCTGAGCCGAATTCGATACTTCCGAGCAAGGACTTCCTCATTCTGAACATCTATTAGCCTGCATATAAACAACTATCATCAACCAGTGAATTAATCATGCGGGGATAGAAGAAATCGTGACTGTTTATATTGCGATCAGGTTAACTTACCGATATCCAGCGGCAATAATACTTTTGTGCAGTTCTTTTGCACGAGCTTTGTCCCCCCAAACATGGGCTACTGATCTTTCGAGGTCTGCGACCTGCACTTCTAGAGGGACCAAGCACGATTCTCTTGGATCGGAAGTGCTAACGAAAACGTTGATGCCATCCCCATCTACCACACCTCTTGCACCCACCTGGTAAAAGTTTACTGAAGATACTCAGAAGATTGTATGACAGCTGCTTTCGTTGTAAACTTCACTCTAAATTTAGAGATGATTTGTTCATGGATTGTACAGCTAAGGAACTTTGGGCTAATGTTTATGGAAGATGTGCTGTGGTTACATTCAAAACTTGAAGGGTAAAGCCCTCCCTATGAAAATATTCATGGTAGTTTGGTGAGCCGCGATTTATCATACTTGGGCTGCCAGGAATGGGAAGACACGTGTTGCTGGTTTTATTCTTCGTATCAATGATATCTTGGCTAGAATACGAAACTGTATGTTGTATAGATTCCATGATGTTAAAGGTAGCAAATTCCGTGTTGCCTCGACAATTGGGGGTCTGTAGGACACTGGAAGGAACTTGTTATAGTTGTGCTTGTGACTGATGATAATGATGTTACTCTTGTAGCTGCTGGTGCTATGTTGTAGCAGCTCTGCTGCTCTTTTAAGTTTTTCAATGAAGTGCTTGCTCACATAGCAGAAAAAAAAAATGATATTCAAAAGATGCTACAGACCAAATACATAGAAAGAGATTGTGTAGTGTTCGAGAAAGTTTTGGGTTCATAACTGGGAGTGTGTGAAGCTCAAACTCCGCTCCTTGGGCAGGAGCTGAGACGCCGATGGTCACGGCGGAGACGCCAAGAGGGCAAAGAGAGTCCGGTTCTCCGGCGGTGCAGGGCTCAAAATCTTGGCCGCATAGGAATCTTGGGGCGTTTCCCATTGCTGGGCTTCAAGCTCTGGTAATTTGAAGTCTGGGGACGATGGAGGAGGACGAAAGATAGAAGCTCAGAGAGAGAGAGAGAGAGAGAGAGAGAGAGAGAGAGAGAGAGTTCTTTTTGCAGGGAATAATGAAGCCCAGGGAGGAAAACTGTTGATGAGGTCGACTTTTCTCTTTGAGATATTACATAAATTGTCATAAACTTTAATTTAATGTACAATATGATCTTTAATTTTTTTAATTTATTTAATATTATATTTATACTTAATTTTGCATAATGTGTTGCTCAACTTTTAATTTGTCTAATATAGTTTTTGAATTTTTTATACATATTTAACCTAGTCTTTAAATCATATAAAAATATTCAATATGATCCATCTATTAATTCAAGTTCAGGAACAATATTGAACATTTTCATATAGTTTAATTTAATTGAACATGTATCAAAGGCCTATAAATTACATTGAATAATTTAAAAGTTAAGGATGACATTACACATTAAATTAAAATGTAAAAATAATATTGAATAAATTAAAAGTTTATGAGTCCAAATTTATAGACTATTTATAACACTTTCCCTACTCTTTTTATGGGGGAACAAGCAAATTACTGACGAGCTTATGTTAGAAGCATAGACGGGGAAAAAGAGTAGGGCAATGGGAAGATAGTGGGCACGTGTCTCGTTCTTATTTGTTTTACCAACGTGATCCAGCTCCGTCATTGGGGAAGATGCTCTTCGTGATTTCTTCGGGTTGAAGGCAAAACAGTCATGGCTTCCTCTACCTTTTGGTTTTTCCCTTTGATGGAATGAAATCGACCGAGGCCTGAATGGGATCATGTTTCGGAGTGCAGTCCCCTCTAAAAGGCGCAAACTTTTAGTTCGAGTTTTAATTCTAATCAAAATATATATATTTTATATATATATATATATATATATATATATATATATATATATATATATATAAGATTAACTTCAATTTGAATTTTAATTCGACACAAACTTTTTATCTCATTAAAAAACATCAATTGCTGTATTCCCTTCAATTGATTAGACTAGAAATCCCATTGAGCCGTGTCCCCATTTTATACAGTGATGGGTCATACAAAGATTCCGATGAGCAAGTTCACAATCAAATTAGGTTACAAATAGTGTCAACTAGTGAGGGTCTGACGGCTCTTTGTCGTCGGTCTATTCCGTCTCTAAGACCTCCTGGCACTACGGCCATTAATCTTTTTGATGTACTGATCCTGTTCAAGTCGTCGAAAAATGATCTAATTAATAGCTGTGATCAATGGAGCTCCGAGTTTATGAGACAACTTTCCGTGTCCTGTTAGGGCGTTGACGTTTGTATCAAAGCTTGAAGCATTTTCGGCATTATCAATCCCTGTGATTTTCCAAGGATTCATTTTCGCCATTATCAATGTTCAATCATAGCTACATCTTCCGCAACCTCATGGAACAAACAGAGCTCCGTACATTAGATCCTTCCCTGATATTATATGATGAGTTGGCTAAGGCTGTTCGAGATTTTTTGCACTTAATTAGCATACATAGAACAGATGACCAAGCATATTCTTCTCTGTATCAGTCGGAAAGGTATGAGTAGATTGTAGTCCCTGTATATCAACGCTTGCCCAGCTGCGTTCCCCAGAATGGCAAGAGGCTGAATCAGATTCAGGTAAAAGTCATCTCCCCTCTCGTTTATTCTTCCTCCATTCCCATGGCTCCTCAGGGTTTGGCGAAGCCCACAAACCTACGCGCTTTGCCCGTGCACTTTTCTCCCACTGCTCATGCAACATGCAACATTCAAGACACAGACTTCGTATCACATATAGTCGGGCACAGCAATACGGAGAATCAGTAGGCTACCTTTGCAAGCTCCGCACGTTGGTCATAGGCCGTGTAATGCCACGCCATCCCTTTCTTGAGCATCAACTCCTGTGGTTGGAGATGGAAATGAATGAGGAATTGTGCAAGGAATAAGTGGAACGGACTATAGAGTGTGATTACGGAAGTGGCTCAACAAACATGGCGTATGTAATCACTAGCGGCCAAAGTTAATATGGTAACTCTGCATTTGCTATTCCTGCTCCATGGGTGGGCTTTGGCTTGTCCAGCCTGACATCCCACAGAGCATTAAGCTATGGTTCAGTTCAGCTGTCTGCCCAAGTCCAACCATGAAATGGAGTTTCAGTTTAGAAAACCAAACAGAAGATCGATTGAGCGTAAAGCCAATTTGATTCATAGGTCTTTGTCCAAGTGTGTTTGGTCATTGAACTCATCTTCTCGCCTTGGCCTGATTAAATTTTCTGACTGATGACTCTATAGGCCATATAGAATATACTTGTCAAAAAGTCGAGGCTCAAGAGAACTTGGGTTTACCTGTACAAAGATGCCATTGCAATATACATCTCCTACGATCCGGCCGTATCGATCTTCTCCATACACAAGAACTCTCACACACTTTCCTTGCACAATCTTTACAAGCTCGTCCTTAGCCTCTTTGCCATAAGGCATCGAACCCTCTGGAGCATCTATCCCCCTGTTTCTTGAGGCAATCGTTCTTGGAAGATATAAAGAGAAAAAATTGCCAATTAAAATGCGTCAAATGCCTAGTTTTACCTGAGCCGAATTCGGCACTTCCGAGCAAGGACTTCCTCATTCTGAATATTTATTACCCTGCACAAAGACAGCTATGATTAACCAGCGAATTACTCGTGCAGGGATAGAAGAAATGTGACAGACAAAGAGCGTGTAACAGACCGATATCCTGCATCCACAATACTTTTGTGTAGTGCATCTGCACGAGCGTAGTCCCTCTGAACACGGGCTTCTGATCTTTCGAGGGCTGCGATCTGGACTTCTTGTGGGACCAAGCACGATTCTCTTGGATCGGAAGTGCTAACATACACAGTGATGGTGTCCCCATCTGCCACAGCTCTTGCATCCACCTGGTAAAAATTTACCGAAGATATTCAGAAGATTGCATGACAGCTGAATCTCTTGTAAACTTTACTCTGAGCCCAGAGATCATTTCTTCATGGATCGTATGACAGATAAGGAGTTTTGGGCTGATGCTTATAAGAGACTTGGCGTAATTAGATCTGTCCAGATTTGTGATAGTGAGTCCGAATTGGATATCTTGTCTAGAATACAAAATGACGTGTTGTATAGATTCAATGATGTTTTAAGCTAGCCAAATTGTGTGCTGCCCCAACAATTGGGATCTGTAGGACACTGGTAGGAACATTTTATAGTGGTTGTGCTTGTGGCTGATGATACTGATGTTACTCTTGTAGCTAACGGTGCTATGTTGCAGCTCTGCTGCTCTTTGAAGTTTATCAATGGAATGCCAGAAGATGCTACGGGAGCAAATATATAGAACGAGATTATGGAGTATCAAGGAAGTTTTGGGTTCATAACTGGAAGTGTGTGAAACTCATACACAACTCCTGGAGGCAATGCCACTGGAACTTCAGCTGTCGTCTCAACCAGGGCATGCGGAAGAGGCAGGCCATAGAATCCCAATAAACCCTACCACATCAGATAAAGTACAACAGCCGAAAATTTAGTAGGGGGAAAAAGAGAATCAGCTCCTTCATTCCCCTGAGGTTAATGGGAGTGAAAAGCTAATGAAAAATTCTAGATTTTCACATGTTTTTGTTAATTAACCTCAACATCAGCCTTCCGATGCCCCTTCAGGGTCTGGACAACAAGCCTTGATGCTTCTTCAGGTGTTCTTGGAGGTGGGTTTGATTCTCTCCATGCCACTAGTAGCTTTCTATACCTTCATTTTCATCGAACAATTGAAGCAACAAAAATTAAAAATTTGAACTTCAAGATTATGAGATCAAAGCTAATTTCTCCAGGACACAGCAGAGTCACATTTCAAGAAACTCAAGTAATGTAAATTGTAAAGTGAATCAATTTACCAATTAGCTTGAGCTTTCCTTGAAGAAGCCACATGGTTGCTTAGCCCCTCCGGAACCTTCAAACGCTCGACAGCGTAAAAAGACAAAAAGAGAAAAAGAAAGAAAGCGAAAAGTTGCACGAATTTCATCTCGCTCCAATCTCAGCCCCCCGAAATGACAGCGACCCGTCACCGTTATCAGGGAAAAGAACTTGCCTTGGAGGTGATCTCGAAGCTGAGCAGATCCTGGGCGAAGGCCGAGACGCCGACGGTCGCGGCGGAGACGCCGTGAGGGCCGAGAGAGTCGGAGTCTCCGGCGGCGGACGGCTTACAGCATTGGCCGTACAGGAATCTGAGGGCGTTTCCCATTCGTGGGATTCAAGCTCTTCACAGCATGAATTCTGGCCGGCGGCGGTGGAGAAGGACGAAAGAGAGAAGCCTAGAGAGAGAGAGAGAGAGAGAGAGAGAGAGAGATGATATTTGCAGAGAATAATGGAACTGTGGATTGATGACGTTGACTTTTTCTCTTTCTCGGTGGACAGAGAAATTACATACGAGCTTATAATAATAGAGCAAGGAGGGGAAAAGGGAAGGGAAGGGAAGAGACCAACGGGAAGAAACTGGACACGTGTCTCGTTCCTATTTGTTGGAAGCATGCGATCTACCAACTCGTTCCCAGCCACATTATATGTCAGAAGATGCTGTTCGTGATTGTCTCGGGTTGAGTGCAAGACAATCACGGCTTCCATAATTTTTTTTCGCTTTTTCCGCTTTTGATGGTGGAGTGAAATGGAGCGAGAAAGCATGTGATCATGTTGCGGAGTGCGGTTCTCTCGGAATACACAGACCTTAGATCGACTTTCCCTTCTGGTCCAAACACTCTTTTTTTCCATAGTAAAGTATGAACTTTGGTTCGAATTATAATTCTGGCTCAAATTTATCTTTTTATCTCGTACAAAAAACGAATTTTAGCTTGGACCTCAATTTTTTCCAAAACTCTTTTGTCTAATAAAAGAGCACAAACTTTCTGTTAATATCCAAATTTTGGTGCTCCTTAAGATTTTGTCTAATAATATTTTTGAAGATATGGCCCGTCCTTCCACATATGCTAAGCATTGCTGAATGAATATTTGACAAGGCCCATATTTGGGTATTAATTGATGGTTTGAGTTTTTTTGTAATAAAAAAATTGAGCTAAAATTGGGACTTTCACTTAAAGTTAGTACTTTTTTTTATGAGACAAAAAAAGTCTAGACCAAAATTGAAACTCAAAATTAAAGTTGATACATTTTTATGAGATAATTAGATTTGATGCTTTTCTGTTTTATAAAAAGAAATTGGACCAAAATTTAGATCCGAGCTAAAATTAATGCTTTTTAAGGAAATTAGGTCAATGTTTTCTATGATTTGAGGACCGATCCACTTCTTTTCTTCGTGGTTGGAGTGGAGATCGATTCTCAAAATCATCTCGTCACCCCTTTGTGTCTTAATTAAGTCACGGTCATGTTACTACGTGCAAATTAATTTCGGATTTATCTGTCGTGCGTAAACTTGGTCCAGTGTCTACATACTCAAAAATATAAAATTAAAATATTTTAGACAACTAACCTTCACAAAAGTTCGAAAAGTTTTTGGGCTCGCCTTTGCATGATGCGGTGAGTAGTACCAAGGACCGATGCATGATATTGGGCCCTGGTTAGATGTGGGCCACAAGAATTATTGTAATTAGATCGAAAACCCCGTTGAGCTTTGTGTTTCATTTTTTTTACGGCGACGGACCATAAAAGAAGGCAAGATCTTCAAAGAAAGCGGAATTAGCCATCGTTCCACTTCCACACGACAATAGGTTTTCTTTCACTTGCAGTTTTGTTGATCATTGTTTATCTTTTCCTCGCCCTGGTTTTTACTCTTGCATGTTTTTTCTTATTATAATCACCGTTCGAGAAATCCTAGACAGGCACCTTGCACGCTTTCGATATGTAATGGCGTCCTTTTTGACACATTGAGTGACTTTGGATCCCTGTGATTTTCCAAGGATTCATTTTCGGCATTATCAATGTTCACGAACAAACAGAGCTTCATGCATTAGATCCTTCACTGATCTTACGTGATCGATTTGGCCAAGGCCGTTCTAGCTTTGGAACTAGATTAGAATACATACGACAGATGATAAAGCATTCCTTCCCTATATCAGTAGGAAAGCTGTGAGCCAGCCGCATTTCCCCAGAATGGCAAGAGGCTGGATCAGATTCGAGTGAAAGTCATCTCCCCTCTCGCCTATTTTTCTTCCTCCAGTCCCATGGCTTCTCAGGGTTTGCTGAAGCCCACAAACCTAAGCGCTTTGCCCGTGCATTCCGCTCCCACTGCTCATGCAACATTCAAGACACAAGACTTCATTTCACATATAATTGGGTACAGCAATACGAAGAATCAGTAGGCTACCTTTGCAAACTCTGGACGTTGGTCGTAGGCTGTGTAGTGCCACGCCATCCCTTTTTTGAGCATCACCTTCTGTGGGTGGAGATGAAAATGAATGAGGAATTGCACAGGAAAAAGTGGAACTGACAACATAGTGTGATTACGGTAGCGGCTCAACGAAGATGCCGATATGGTAAATTTTCAATTGTTATTCCAGCTCAATCGGAGGGCTTTGGCTCATCCAGCCTGACCTCCCCCAAAGCACTAAGCTTTTCGGGTTCAGCTGTCTGCCAAAGCCCAACCATGAAGCGACATTTCCGTGTAGAAAAGAAATCGATTGAGTGGTAAAGCCAGTTTGATTCATCAGTCTTTATCCAAGCATGTTTGCCTTGGCCTGGTTAGAGTTCCTGAGTAACCACTGGTAGGCTGTTGAAAAATACTTGTCAAAAAGTCGAGGCTAGGGAGAAGTCGGTTCTACCTGCACAAAGATGCCGTTGCAGTATATATCTCCTACGCACCGGCCATATTGATCTTCTTCATACACAAGAACTCTCAAACACTTCCCTTGAACAATCTTTGCGAGCTCCTCCTTAGCCTCTTTGCCGTATGGCATGTCACCCTCTGGAGCATCTATCCCCCTGTTTCATAAGGCAATAGTTCTAGGAAGAATACAGAGTTTTGTTTGTCAATTGGAATGCGTCAAATGCCTAGTTTTACCTGAGCCTAATTCGGTACTTCCGAGCAAGGACTTCCTCATTCTGAACTTTGATAAACCTGCAGATAGACAACTATGATCAACCAGTGAATTACTTGTGTAGGGAGAGAAGAAATGTGACGGATGATGATCGTGACTGTTCATAAGTGATCAGGATAGCACACCGATATCCTGCGTCCGCAATACTTTGGCGCAGTGCATCTGCTTGATGGTAGTCCCTCCGAGCACGGGCTTCTGATCTTTCGATAACCGTGCTCTGGACTTCTTGAGGGACCAAGCGCGATTCTCTCGGATCGGAAGTGCTAACGTAAACGTTGACACCGTCCCCATCTACCACACCTCTTGCATCCACCTGGTAAAAGTTTACTGAAGATATTCAGAAGATTGTACGACAGCTGTTTTAGTTGTGAAGTTCACTCTGAATCTAGAGATGATTTGTTCGTGGATTGTACATATAAGGAACTTTGGGCAAATGTTTACGGAAGATGTGCTGTGGTTACATCTTCCCAGATTTAGGATGGCGAGTTCAAATCTGATTTGTCAAAACTTGAAGGGCAAAGCCCTCCCTATCAAAAAATTTCGAGGGTAGTCTGGGGCGCCACGAATTATCATACTGGGGTGCCAGGAATAAGACGATACATGTAAGTTGCCGCTCTTTTAAGTTTATCAATGGAATTTGCAGAAAAAAGAGGATATTCAGAAGATGCTACAGAGCAAAAACATAGAAAGAGATCATGGAATGTTGAGGAAGTTTTGGGTTCATAACTGGAATCGTGTGAAGCTCATACGCTACTCCGGCAGCGGACGGCCTACAGCAATGGCCGTATAGGAATCCGAGGGCGTTTCCCATTCCTGGGCTTCAAGCTCTCTGATGATTTGAAGGCCTGGCGACGATGGAGGAGGACGAAAGAAAGAAGCTCAGAGGGAGAGAAAGAGGAGGAGTTTTGCAGAGAAAAATGAAGGCCAAAGGAGGGGTCGGACGTGGTGGGAAAACACTGTTGATTGACGATGTTTGATTTTTCTCCTTTTAGGGGGACCGACGAAACTCCTCACGAGCTTGTGTTAAGAGCATCGACGGGAATGTAGAGAGAGACGAATGTATAGAATGTGGACACGTGTCTCGTTCTTATTTGTTGGTAGCATGCCACGTACCGACGTGGTCCAGCTACATTATTGGGGTACATGCTCTTCGTGACTATTTTAGGTCAAGCGTAACGCAATCATGGCTTCCTTAACCTTTTGCCTTTTTCCACTTCGATGACGGAGTGGAGTTCTCTTAAAAGACGCAAACTATGGATCGAGCCTCCATTTTGATCCTAATACTTTTTTTTTTTTTTTATAATGAAGTAGGGACTTTAGTTCAAGTTGTAATTTTAACATAAGAGTGCACATGTTCCAGGAAAAGTATTTTACGTGAATCTATTTTTCGAACTTTTACCCATTTGATTCGCAAAAATGGTTAAGGGAAATATTTATGTATAATTTAAAAAATTAAGAAGGTGAAAGGCCAGGAGAGGGAGGACGAAGGAAAAAGAAAAAAAATGGAAATAAAATAAAAATATTTAAAAATTTGTTATTTTTTTGGCCTAAGATAAAGTTATGACATTAAAATCATTTTCCAAATGAGACACAAACACCAAAAAAAAAAAAATTCGTTCCCATATTACCAAATGAAAAAACTAATTATTTTCCTCAAAAATTATTTTCTAGAAAATATTTTCTAGAAATGTTAATTTTTCCATAGATATTTTCCAAAAATGATGTGTCTATTTCATGAAAAACTCAACAAAAAAAAAAAAAAAAGGCTCTCTGCAAAAGTGTTCACAATGAATACGGTTGATTTTCCTTTATTTGGTGATATATGATTAAAAATGTTTTTAGATATTTGGACTTTATTAAAAATGATTTCAACCTCTTTAGAGAAAAAAAAAATTAGATCATTTTTATTTTTATTTTGTCTTTTTTTTTTCCAGAAGAGTCAAAGTTTTAATTTTCTTAATTTTCTTTCCTTTTTCCTCTTTCCTATGTCGTGACTAGCTAATAGAGGCCACAACCTAGCTTGAGCCAATTGTCCACATTCGTCAATGATGAGGGACTCTCTAGACTTGATGAGAATTCAGAATCTAAAGGATCTTGAGAGAATGTTTTACCTCATACCTTATGAATTCTATTAGAGCAGCATTAACTACAAGTTTAGTCTTGAGATAATCCCCTTAATAATCCCAAGATACATCAGTCTTATCATATGGCCAAACTCCTCGAGGAAATGTGATTAGTCTCACAAAGGACTCGCTTGATTTCTCTACACTCTCTTGAATTGGCTCCAATACAATATGAGAGCATTTTACAAAGCTTGGCAAGAACATCTTGAAATTTATTGATTGAAACTCCTATGTCCACTAGGTACCAAGAAACATTGCTATTTGGTTTGACAAACACCCATGGCCTGTAAAAGAAAATGATTGTGTATAGCTCTAGATCTGGCTTGCATGCCCTTACTTGTTTTGTGAAGAAGGCTTTCGATGCTTCTAAAGATTTAAACCAACAAAGCATTTTTGCAAAATAGTGGTACTTCCCACAATCACCAATTTCTTGGATTGATTGGCTAATAATGCTAGGCATTTTGGCTGTTAGCTTGTTAGGAACTAAATGACAAAAGTATGACAATTAAATGTTTACCAATAAAGCCATTTGAGTTTTTCCGAAAATTCATCATCTGGAGAATAAGTCAAAGGATGAATAAACGGGTAGTACGGATGCATGCCATTTAATTGAAGACTTACCCCACATAATTTTTGAAGATTTTAGCTTGACATTCCCACATAAGGTGTTTGAGATTAGCAAAGAGAGTATTACACTTGATTAACTCCAGCACTTCAAGAGGATAGGGTTGGATCGCAAGGCAATGAGTTCGAGGTGAGGTCTTGTCTCACCAACCAGTGCCTATAGCATGTCGTCGACCATCGTCAAGATCAATGACTAGCGGAGGAGGAAGAAGAAAAAGGAAAAGAAAAAGGAAAAGGGAAAAAAAAAAAAGCAAAAATAAAATATTAAAAAATTCGAGAAAAGCAATTTAAAAATGTATTTTCGGTTGACTAATTATTTTTGGCAAACCAGACAAAAGAAGGCCCAATTAATCAATTCCTGGAAAACACTTTCCCTCATACTAATGCACCAATAACAGTGTTTAATCAAAGCCACACCTTCCACAACCCATGGAACAAACGGAATCTCGTGCATTCGGTCCTTCACTGATCTTACGTGATCAATCTGACTAAGGCCGTTCCAGCTTCAGAACTAGAGTAGCATACACACAATAGATGATAAAGCATTTCTTTGTCCACATCAGTCGGAAAGTTATAAGTAGATTGCAGTCCCTGTACATCACCACTTGCCCAACTCCATTTTCCCAGAACGGCAGAGGCGGAATCGGATTCGAGTGAAGTCAATAGTCATCTCCCCTCTCGTTTATTTTTCTTCCTCCATGTCCATGGCTTCTCAGGGTTTGGTGAAGCCCACAAACCTACGCGCTCTGCCCGTGCATTCTTCTGGCACTGCTCATGCAACATTCAAAAGACAGACTTCAACATCACATATGTTGGAAAATATGGCTTTGAATCAATAGAACAATTAAGTTGGATTTTGAGGCGTAATATTACTTTATTTAAGGATTTATTTGCCCCATAATGTTGCTAACGTTCACCAATAAATATCCTCCAAAATATAACAAAATCTCAAATGAGAATATTATATAGCAATTATAGCATTTCTCTAGAGTTTTTCTAGGTAACAATTGAAAGAATGACTATAGTTTTGAAAAGAAAACTCAAAATGAATTCATACTCGTTCACCCAAAAACTGAGATAATTATATATAAATTAGTCTTAAAGAACATATGTAACTCTTCGTGAAAGATTGAAAAGTGAACGAATGTATTCTTTTGGAAGAAGTTGCAAAATAAACAAAGATGTCCATTCGGAAGAAACTGAAAAAATGAACAAATGCAATCTTTTGAAAAAGTTTGCAAATTGAGCAAGTACATTTCCAAAGTCGTATTGAAAAGACACATATATAAAAATTCGGAATAATAAAAATAATTTTTAATTTTAATAAATAAAATTTCGAATTTTCATAATTTCCAAATATTCTTAATAAACAAAACAAACTTGGAACTTATAAAAGTTAATAAGATAACTATATAGAATAGAATAAAAATAAAAGGGGTTAGTGTTAATTAAACCGCGGACGCATAAACATGCAAAGTGTGCCTAATAATCGTGCACCCACATGCGAGTATTGCGGGTCTAACCCACACCCAATCTTTTTCTTTAAACACATTAAAAAGCCCTCATACTTTCTAACCGGCACATCTCTTCCTTTCCTACGTGGGACAAGGAGAAACATTATTTATTTGTTTTACAAGCAAACTTCCAAGAACATATAATCGGAAACAGCAATACGAAGAATCAGGAGGCTACCTCTGCAAGCTCTGCACGTTTGTCGTAGGCTGTGTAATGCCACGCCATCCCTTTCTTGAGCATCAACTCCTGTGGTTGGAGATGAAAATAAATGACGAATTGTATAGGAAAAAGTGGAACCGACAATAGAGTGCGATAACAGAAGCGGCTCGATAAACATGCTGGTGTGTAATCGCTAGAAGCCATTGTCGATATTCCCCCAAAGCATTAAGCTATGGTTCAGTTCAGCTGTCTGCCCAAGTCCAACCACGAAATGAAGTTTCAGTCTAGAAAACAAAAGAGGAGAACGATCGAGCGTAAGCCAGTTTGATTCATCAGTTTTTGTCCAAGCACGTTCGGTCATTTAACTCGTCTTTCTGGCCCTGGCCTGATTAAATTTCCTGACTGATGACTTGTAGGCCGTTGAATATACTCGTCAAAATGTCAAGGCTAGGGAGAACTCGGGTTTACCTGTACAAAGTCGCCGTTGCAGTATATATCTCCCACGCTCCGGCCATATTGATCTTCCCCATACACGAGAACTCTCAAACACTTTCCTTCAACAATCTTTGTGAGCTCGTCCTTAGCCTCTTTACCGTATGGCATCGGACCCTCTGGAGCATCTATCCCCCTGTTTCCATAAGGCAATAGTTCTTGGAAGAATAAAGAGAAAAAATTGCCAATTGGAATGCGTCAAATACCTAGTTTTACCTGAGCCGAATTCGGTACTTCCGAGCAAGGACTTCCTCATTCTGAACATTTATTACCCTGCAGATAGACAACTATGATCAGCTAGTGAACTACTCGTGCAGGGGTAGAAGAACTGTGACAGATGATGACCATGACTGTTCATAAGAGATCAGGATAACACACCGATATCCTGCGTCCACAATACTTTTGTGCAGTGCATCTGCACGAGCGTAGTCCCTCTGATCACGGGCTGCTGATCTTTCAAGGGCTGCAATCTGGACTTCTTGTGGGATCAAGCATGATTCTCTCGGATCAGAAGTGCTAACGTACACGGTGATGCCATCCCCATCTGTCACACATCTTGCGTCAACCTGGTAAAAGTTTGACGGAAGATATTCAGAAGATTGTATGACAGCTGTTTTCGTTGTAAACTTCACTCTGATTCTAGAGACCATTTGTTCATGAATCGTATGAAAGCTAAGATACTTTGGCTGATGCTTATAGAAGACATGGTGTTATTAGATCTGTCCAGAGTTGGGATAGCGAGTTGGAGTTGGATATCTTTTCTAGAATGCACAATGATGCGTAGTATAGATTCAGTGACGTTAAGCTAGCAAATTTCGTGTTGCCTCGATACTTGGAGGTCTGTAGGAACTGGAACTCGTTATAGTTGATGTACTAGCAGCTGATGATAGTGATGTTACACTTGCAGCTGCTGGTGCCATGTAGTAGCAGCTCTGCAGCTGCTTTAGTTAATCAATGAAATGTATGCTTACATAGCAAAACAGTTGAAGAAATTCAGAAGATGCTACAGAGTAAAAATATACAAAGAGACTATGGAGTGTCGAGGAAGTTTTGGGTTCCTAACCGGAATTGTGTTAAGCTCAAACACCACTCCTTGAGGCAATGCCACTGGAACTTCGGCTGTGGTCTCAACCGGGGTGGGAGCAAGAGGCAGGCCATAGAATTTCAACAAACCCTGTCGCGTCAGATGAAAGTGCAACAGCCAAAAATTAGATAAGGCAATAAACAATCAGCTCCTTAATTCCCCTGAGGATAATGGGCGCGAAAAACGAACGAAAAAATCCAAGATTTTCACTCATCTTTGGTTGATTTACCTCAACATCAGCCTTCGGGTGTTTCTTCAGGGTTTGGAGAACGAGCCTTGATGCTTCTTCAGGTGTTTTTGGTGGTGGATTTGATGCTCTCCATGCCACTAGTAGCTTTTTATAACTTCGTTTTCATCAAACAATGGCAGCAACCAAAAAAAAAAAAAAAACATTTGAACGCAGGATCATGAAACCAAAGCGAATTTCTTCAGGACAGAGCAGAATCCCATTTCAAGAAACGTAAGTACCGTAACTGTAAAGTGAATCAACTTACCAACTAGCTTGAGCTTTCTTTTCAGAATCCACATGGTTGCTTAGCCCTTCAGGAACCTTCAGACACTCTCGAACAGTATAAGAAGAGAATAAAAAGGAGAGGAGAAAAGAGCTGCGCGGACTTTGCTCTTACTCCCATCGCAAGCCCGAAATGAGAGTGACCGACCAGTCACCATGATCAGGGAAAAGAGCTTGCCTGGCGGGTGATTTCGAAGTTGAACAGGTCTTGCGCGAGAGCCGAGACACCGACGGTCGCGGAGGAGACGCCGTGAGGGCCGAGAAAGTCGGAGTCGGGAGAGTCGGTGTCGCCCAAGACGGACGGATGCCAACAAAAGCCGTACACGAATTTGACGGCCTTGTTCAAAAGATTCATCTCTGATAGCTTGAAGAGCGTCGCCGATGGAGAAGGAAGGAAAAAAAGCAAGAAAGAAGGTGGCAAAGAGTCAAAGACTAAGAGGAGAGAGTGAACCTTTTGCAGACCATGACAAAGCCAAAGCGGGAGTTGGTTTCGGAAGAAGAGCCGTCGGTCGATCGGGGCCGGTCATACCAAGTCATCGTGCTCCGGCTCAATCAGCAAGCGACGCGTGGCTTGTTGACGTTGACGTTGACTTCCTGCTCGGAGGAGGAGACGGATGAGGCGAAAGCAGACACGTGGCTTATTCTTGTTTGCTGAGAGTGCAAATTTTTGCCCAATCTGCTCCGGCTTGATCATGGTGAAGATGCTGTTCGATGATGTTTTATCTTATCAGGTTAAGAGTAACAAGATCATGCCTTCCTCGATTTTGTTCTTTATTTTTTATTATCCCTTTAATGGCGGAGCGAAATTGAATGAGACATCGCACAAACATGTTCCCGTGATTTGAGGACCGATCCTCCACCCATTTTCTCTTTCTTCATGGTCAGAAATGGTATACCCACTCATGTCTTAATTAAGACTCGACATCGTTCATACA
Organism: Eucalyptus victrix; assembly: GCA_016097545.1. Lineage (NCBI taxonomy): Eukaryota > Viridiplantae > Streptophyta > Magnoliopsida > Myrtales > Myrtaceae > Eucalyptus > Eucalyptus victrix. The sequence continues at coordinate 25,450,822 of CM027844.1, forward strand.
TGCAAGTTCACTTTGGTTCTAATATGTTTTGAATAAGTTTGGTTCAGTATGAATCGTTGAAAAGCGTGTTTTTGAAGAGGAAAATGTTAAATAGTCTATGAGATCTTATATTTTTATCTTGTTCTAAGGATAACTCTTTAGTTATAGAATCTCCATTTTGGGAGAGCATAAAGCTATGAAAACACCCTTATTAATATAAAAGACCCACACCTTCCATTTTAATTCTAAAACTAAACAAAATGATAATAGAGATTTTTGTGAGCAAGTCTCAATCCATAATCAAACGAAACGAGTTTATAAATGGAAATGGGAAAAGATTATTGTATTGAATGGTCTCCTTCAATATCAATGATTAGATAATGACTTATCATTATTTCGAGTAGGAGAATCCGATAGCCCATTCCTCCCATAAATTACCATATTCCATGTATTTATGGAGATAGAGACCATATAAAGAACTCAAATCGCTATCAAATTAAGTTACGAGCATTATGGCTGGGGGGGTCCCAGCCTCTTTTCACCGTTGGTCCATTCGATCCTACGATCATTAGGCTTGTCCGTGAACTTAGTCCTGAAGAAAGCCCAAAAAAAAAAAAAAAAAACCTTAGTACTCAAGAAACGAGCTAACAAGTGGGATCAATAAAGGTCATTTGCACCCAGTGTCCTGCCAGATTCATCCCTTTAAGGCACGTGTCCTTTTCCATGGGTGTTTCGGCACTGGCGTTGCGTGCCATTGCCACTGATGCCATTCGTATTCCCTCCTGTTTGGCTGGTGGGCCCCAAAAAAGAAAAGTTAGAAACCTTAACAAAAGAGAACAGTAGAAGCTTCGACCTTTTAAGAGAGAGACTGAGAGTTTTCCGGGAGAGAGGAAAAAGGAAAGAGGAATAGAAAGAAAAAGGAAAGAAAGAAAAGAAAGGACAAAGAAGAAAGGGGGAAAAGGGGGAAATTTTCACGTGCTCACGATCCAGACGATTCGTCTAGCCGACTCAACATTTTATGGCAATGCTTGATAAGTGCTTGCATTTCTCGTTCATTTAATTGGAGTAGTTTTGGATTTAGGACTTGAAATTCAGAATTACATAAGTTTTGAGTTTTGAGTTGAGCTACGTTGAGTCTATTTTAAATATATATATATATATATATATATATTTATATATTTATATACATATAATATAAATGATGATATAAGGTATTATGGAATTGTAGGATTTTATGGAACTTGATTTAATCTTATGGTTTGCTTGAAACAAAATTTCAAAATTTTTCGCGTGTAATGTACAATGCACATCCAGCTGCTTCGAGGCCATATTTCGTTGATTTTCAGCTGATTTTGGGTTAGCTAAATAGGATTTCTAGTACTATGTTGAAATTGGTTTTTTATTGATTATAAGTACGATTAAAATGGGATTCGGTGGAAAGAGTTATGACAGAAATTTTACACTCAAGCTCTGTGATACGGATGGCTTTGAGGAATCACTTTGGGTGAGCGATTTGTTAGGATATGGGAGTTGTTTTTATAAGCGTTTAAACTTAGTTTAATCAAGTCATAGTTAAGGTAACATTTTACTCAATTTTAGGTTAAGATTGTGAATTTGGTGGTTTGAGTCATTTTTATCATTGGACGTGAGTATTCCCATGCAAGTGATGCTATTTCTTTTTTGAATTTACAAATTCATATTTTTGAAAATGAAAAGTATGAGGTATATTATGTGCAAATTGTGATTTGGCTAAAAGGCAAAAAATGGATCAAGCATTTACTACTTTTTATTCATTTGAGAAAAAGGTGTTGTGAAAGTTTAAATGTGTATATTACGATGAGATTTGATTTATGGAATGGGTTCTTTGATGATTTGGAAAACATTCAATGAGAAAAAATGTTCAAAATGTTACTAGTTTATGAAATGAATTCTGTAATAGGGTGAGAAATATATTCTATCTAATGAACGCAGTTGGGAAAGAGGATATAGTTTGGGTTTGCGAAATCTTTTTGAGAAGGAATTGCATTGACTTGATTATGGTTTATGAAAGGTGATTTAATTTGATATGTGAAATCGATTTTGTTGTGGATTCTAAATTGACTTTGTGGAGAGAATTGATTTATAAAAGTTATGATTTGGTTTTTTGTGAAGTCAAGTATTTATATGTATGTATATATACAATGGGTTGACCAACCATCAAGTCTCAAGATCGGGGACTAATCCGCACAATACAGGATTTAAGGGTTGTAGAACTAGAGATCGACCAATCCCCCTTGGAACTAGACCAAGATTGACCGGTCCTAGGTTGACCTTGAACCATTGCTCACCCCTAGTGAGGGTGAGTATAGTAGAATATGAAGAAGTCTTAGCCTATGTTGAGAGCAACCTCATTTGGATTTGGCGAGGGTTGTCTAGTGTAGTTAAAAAGAAGAAAAAGTAAAGAAAAGAAATTTTGATTTTTTTTAAAAAATTGTCTATATCAATGCCTATTAATTGTGATTTATGGTCAAAATTGATCGGATGAGTCAATTAACAAAACATGAAAAAAAATTAAAAATATAAAAATTTTTTAAGATTTTGGACTTTTTTACAATTTAAAACTGCTAAAACTGAGCGAGTTGCAGAAAAGTGAAGCTTTGAGTGGCTGAGTAAAGACGGAGGTTAATGGAGGTTAATAAGGATGATAACGGAAGGGTTCATTGGCATGCATAAGGTTCGGATCGTCCTATCGTAGAGGAGAAGTTGGAGATTGGAAGAACGATCTGACTCCAAAAATGGCGGAAAGCCTCCATGAGATTACACAGGAGAAATGGGTCAGATCCGGTTTAGAGTCGAGGTTACTTGCTGGGTAACCCGAATTGATGCCCGACGATCGACTTGATGACGGGGAAATAGAATTTGCCTGCGTCTCTTGGATAGTAGAGTGCATCCTCATCGTTACAAATGAAAAAAGACTGATGAAGCAAGTGTCCTGCCTAGTGCGTTCTAGGGATACGGATGGAGACAGATGATGACGCGGACGCAAGTACGTTAACATCAACATGTTCAGTAGGAAAAAAAACTGTGGATTGATGACGTTGACTTTTTCTTTTCTTTCCGGGGGACAGAGAAATTACTTACGAGCTTGTGCTAACTACAAATGAGAAGAAAGTGGACACGTGCCTCGTTCTTATCTGTTGACGGCGTGCAATTTACCGACGTGATCCAGCTACGGGAAGATGCTCTTACGTGACTTTTTCGGGCTGAGCGTAACGCAAACGTGGCTTCCTTGACTTTTTGCTTTTCTCCCATTCGACGGGGGAGTGAAATTGCACTGAGTGGAGTTCTCTTAGAAGACGCAAACTTTTGATCGAGTCTCCATTTTGATCCAAATAATTTTTTTATACTAAAATATCGACTTTGATTTGAGTTGCGATTCTGAATTAGGATGCGTTTATTTGGCAAAAAACTTAATTATAGAGGAAAAATAATTATAGAGGAAAAATCTTTCCTCTAGAAAATATTTTTAGGAATATGATTAATATTCATTTGTTTGGTGATATATGACCAAAAACGTTTTTAAATGTTTGGATCTCACTAAAAAATCATTTCAATCTCATGACTTTATCATAGATAAAAAAAAAAATTGATTTTTAAAGTATGTTTTTAAAAAAATTAGAATTTTAAATTAATTTTAAATTTCTTTTTTTTTTTCTTTTCTTTCCTTCTTTTTTTTCCTTCCTCCACCATTAGTCATCCTGCACAAGTTTGAGCTCGTCGGCCTCAAGTGAGCTTAAGCCTCACCATGTCCGGAGAGCTTGAGGGCCAAGTCGCAAGGTGGCGAGGTCGAGGCGTGAGCTTGCCGAACATGACAAGGTTGAGCCTTGCCTAAGGCCGGCAAGGTCACACCTTGTTGACTAGTGCCTATAGCATTGTCACCTACAACTATCGAAGGAGGAAGAAGGAAAAAGAAAAAGAAAATAAAAGAATAAAATATTAAAAAATTGAGGTGAATAATTTTGGAAAGTGTTTTCATCTCTTTGGATTTAAATATTCACTTACCTAAATTTATGCATGAAAGTATTTTCGAAAACACTTTTCCCAACCAAACGCACCCTAAATTTAATTCTATCTCATAAAATATATATATATATATATATATATATATATATATATATATATATATATATATATATATATATATATATATATATATATATATATATAGTCTTTGTAAGAACATACACACGGATCGAGAGCCATTCGTTGGCATCCTTCTTGTTTTTGAATAGTCATATTCAGCAAATCAAATTGGAATCTTCACAAATGGAGAAAACACTTTTCTATAGAAAATTGGGAAATTCCTCGGTCTTTGTAGAGACAAGTCTTTGCAAAGGACCCATACATTTTGACTATTACCCCAATTTTTCTGTATCTCTCAAAGATAAGAACATTCTTAAAGCTCTAACACTCCAAATCAAAACCCATAATTACAAAGTGCAGATGGCTCTATTCCTTTAGCCCTTGTTTATAGAATTCATTACAAAGCCATGGCCTCTGCCTTTGGAGAAAATGCCTTTAAACATAGTTCTCAGGAGAAACACTTCTGCTCCAAACCAACATTTCTAGAGCAAATACAACAATTCCTAGGTCTATTAATTGGAATCAAGTCACTCTACCAGAAAAATGGGAATTAGAAAACCAAATTCCCCAACAAGTTGTTCAAAACACAAATCCAACTAATGTCATTCAACATCCAGAAGGAAGAGTGACCATTAGATTTCCTAGAAGATCTTTCGATTCAAGATCTAGTCCTTCTTTTCATAATTCTTATACAAGGTCCATAGATCTTAATCCTAATCTTCCTCCTATAATCACCATTCCTCCTAGTACGCACAGAAACACTCCTCCTCCTAGTATACATAGAGATACTCCCACACACGATACAACACCCTTACCTCCTTCCACCCGGTAGAAGTAATCAAGAAACACCTCCGAAACCCAGAAATTAGTGGTTTAGATAATAGATCGGGGATTTCAGTGCCGGTTTATCAACAAAACCAGCCTGAACCAGTCCTAGAAAATACAGATTCCCTCATCATTCTCCTACTTATTCTCAAATGATAGATGCTGAGCTTAATGTTTTAGAAAAACATTTTGAACCAAACAAAACTTTTCTTAATAAAGAATTTAATTCGAAGACAACAAACAAATCGAGAGAATGGTTCTTCAAAACCTTTGCCGACAAAGCAAAAGCGTCAAACAAAAATATTACGACTACATATACAAATATGAAGTCCATATATTCTTCTTTGATTGGTTAGAAGAACAATTCCTTGAACCAAAAGAAATACTTGTTTTAGATCATCATTATAAGTGGAAACTTGATAATGGTGAGACCATAGAATCCAATCATCCACCCCTTAGAAGAATAAAAATACAACATGGAGAAAGTGAGGTTATGACTACTCCTTTTAGGCTTCCAGATCAAGGAGACTCTCTTTATACTCACAAAGTCATTGAACAAAACAATTACACTAATCAACATTTGGCGACCATAGGAAAACGAGTTGAATAGGATAGAATCCACCATTCAGAATCCTACTCAAACTTATCACACCACAAGTAGACACTTTCAAAAAACCCATTTTTAAAGCCTTTGAATTCCCAAAAAACCTTAGCCCAGAGTTTGCCAAAGCCATAGAACAAAAGAAAAAACTCCTAGGAAAAGCAAAGCTAGAACCTACTCCTATTATAGACACCCCTAAATTCCGAATCTTATCATTAAAGACACCCCGACCAACCCACTATTAGTACATTGACCAAACAATCTGGTGACTACGATAATGAATCGGTCGCCGAGATTAACAGACTTAATTGGAGACAACCTCGAAGCTTTATTATAGTAGGGCTACTCCACGACATTGCACAAGAAGAATCATCACAGAAAATACAGAATAAATACTCTCCCGATGCCATTTATGAATGGAATATAGATGGTGTTGCCGAAAGCAATATCATGAATATTCTTAATAACATGGTCATGCTTGCCAATGCCTACAAAACCCAGCAAGATGTTTCGATCATGCTGTTGCTAATCTTTTAGTAGCGGATTTCTTCGGACAACTAAAAGGTTGGTGGGATAATTATTTGACTGATGAACAAAAAATACAAATTTTAATCGCCTATAAAATAGATGATTTTGGCCAACGCATGGATGATGATCAAGGACATCTCATCCAAGATGCGGTGAATACTCTTATCTATTCCATTTCACAACACTTCGTAGGAGACCCTTCACATATTAGAGATAGGAATCAAGACCTCTTATCCAATATGCGTTGCAAATCCTTAGGAAGGTTTAGAGAATACAAAGAACTTTTCCTTCAAAGAGTTCTCATCGACGACCGCAATCAACCCTTTTGGAAAGAAAAATTCTTAGCGGGTTTACCCCAAATTATAGGTGATCAAGTTAGGGATAAAATTAGAGAAGAATACAAGGGCCAAATACCTTATGATCTTCTTTCTTATGGTGAAATAATCTCTTATGTTTACCGTCAAGGAACCCGAACAAAAGCACTCTAAACTTAATTCTATCTTCTAGAGAAAAAAAAAAAAGAAAAAGAAACAGATTTTAGAGAAGGCCTTGTTCCAACAATATACTTTGATAAAACTTCCGAATCCCTAAAATCAAGCATCGGGTGATAAACTTAATATCCAATACAAATTACCAGAAGCCTTAATAATAAAAGATCAAATGTCTTACAAAACATCTTTTCTCTTAGTAAAAAATATGAGACAACGGGTAATTCTTGGAACACCTTTTATTCAATTAATCCAACCTTTTACGAGTTACTAATGAAGGCATTGAAACTCATGCTTTAAACAGAAAAATCACTTTTAACTTCATGACAAAACCACAAAAAAAAGAAGCCTAAATATTTTACAAGAACATTCTATTTCTGAAATAAATTGCCTCATAAAAGACAAAGAGAACCAGCTTGAATTCTTAAAAGAAGATTTAGAATTCAAAAGAATAGAAAAAATCTTATAAAATCCAACATCGTAGAAAAATAGCCTCCTTACAAAAACACATAGAGAAAACTATATGCTCTACTATACCCAATGCCTTTTGGGAAAGGAAGAAGCATATCGTTGATTTACCTTATGAACAAGATTTTTCTGAAATTAAAATACCTACCAAAGCCCGCCCGACACGGATGAATCAAGAAGTTTTGAAATTCTGTCAAGCGAAATACAAGACCTCTTGAATAAAAAACTCATAAGAAAAAGCCAATCACCATGGAGTTGTTCTGCTTTTATGTCAATAAAAATGCCGAACTAGAAAGAGGAGTTCCCCGTGTTAGTTATTAATTATAAACCTCTTAATACAGCCCTTAGATGGATAAGATATCCTATACCCAATAAAAAAGATTTGCTAAACAGACTTTGTAGATCAAAATTATTTTCAAAATTTGACATGAAGTCAGGATTTTGGCAAATACAAATATGTGAAAAGGATAAATACAAAACAGCTTTTACTGTCCCTTTTGGTCAATATGAATGGAATGTTATGCCATTCGGTCTCAAAATGCCCCTTCAGAATTCCAAAGAATCATGAATGATATCTTCAATCCTCCGGGTCTCAATTTTGGCCTAAATATTTTTTTCTCTAGTAAAAGCGCTCGAACTTTTAAGTGAACCGGTCGCAATGTATTAATTGAGGGATCAAATTTCCCTTTATCCGTGGTGGACAAGATCCAAGAATAGAAATTCCAATTGAAGTCCGCTAACTAAAATGGAGGATGAGCTAAAACCCAGCTACACAAGGAATGATTCAATTAGAAATGGGATTATCAAGCACGACAAAACAGGGAATCTAATTCCGAGATGCATGTGAAGCTCGCAACCCCAATTCGAAGAACACCCCCACGAAACAGCTATTACCGAGCAAATGTGCAAAGGTTTATAGATTTAACACAACGATAGATGAGGACAACCAAAGCGCTGGATATTTCCTTGATGAGATGCAAAAAAGCAGAGCGAGAGAGGGATGCGAGAGTCGAGAGTCGAGATGAGATCGCAAGAGGGAGGTGTCGATCTCAAGCGAGAGGGACACACGGCTCAGGCGAGAGAGGGAGAGAGCGATTTTCCGATTAGGGTTTGCGATTGTTAAAGAGGTGTAAGAGCCGAGAGGGAAGAGCGAGCGTGAGAGGCGTGACCACATGAGAGGGAAAGAGCGACCATGAGAGGGAACAGGGAAAGTGATTAGTTTTACAATCACTGCTGCTGTTCGTTCAAAATTTTAAGGAAAAAAAATTGATTTGGTCCAGGCGATCTGAGTGAATGGTTCTATCCTTAGAACCAAGAACCAAGAACCAAGAACCAAACCGAAAATCACCGATTTTAATTTTATGAAATTGGGAACTAGACCAATGCTTCTGAGAACAAGTTCGGTTCAATCTGGGTGGTTCCTGGTGGTCACCCTTATGCCATAACCAATATAATTCATCAAACCCCAGACGCCATTTGGATCCCACGAGAAACCACGAGGAAAAAAGAAGGCAAGATCTCTATAGAAAGCAGAATTAATCATCCTTCCACATCCACATGACACCCGGTTTTCTTTCACTTGCAGTTTGTTGATCATTGTTTATCTTTCCCTCGCCCCGGTTTTCACTCTTGCATGTTTTTTCTTAGTATAACCACCGTTCAAGAAATCCTAGACTGGCACCTTGCACGCTTTCCAGGTGTAATGGCGTCCTTTCGGACCCATTGAGTGACTTTGGAACCGTGTGATTATCTAAGGATTCATATTCGGCATTATCAATGTTCGGAGAATTATAAAAAAAAAGTTCTAAACCTTTTGTAATTGTGCCAATTAATCATAAACTTTTTTTAAGCCAATTTAGTCTTAAATCTTTTACAATTGTGCCAGTTTAGTTCATTCGGCCAAAATTAGGCAGTTGGCGCGACGTTGACGCCGGCCGTTCGACGAAAGCTGAAAAAAAACAATTTAATTTTTTTTTTCCAAATTTTTAAATATTTTTTTAATTTTTGAATTCTTTTTTTTTTCCACCTTATCCTTTTGCTGGCCGGCGCCGATGAGGGCTAGCAAGGTCGGCCTCGCCATCGCTAGGCGAGGCTCGCCTTTGCCGGTGAACGGCGGGGACAAGCCTCGCCAGTGGCCAGCAAGGTTGACCTCGCCGACCGTCGCCTTTGGCTGGCGCCGGTCGGCTAGAGGAAGGAAAATGTGGGAAAAAAAAAGAATTAAAAATTCAAGAAATATTTTTAAAAATCCAAAATAAATATAAAAAAATATAAAAAAATGTTATATCAAATTTCGTCAAACAGCCGACATCCACGTCGGCGCCCGGCCGGCCAATTTTGGTCGGATGAACTAAACCGACACAATTGTAAATTGGCTTAAAAACAAGAGTTTATGACTGAATTGGCACAATTGTAATAGATTTAGAACTTTTTTCGTTGCAACATTCACTCTGAATCTAAAGATGTTGTTCTTGGATTGTACATCTAAGGAACTCTGGGCCAATGTTTCTGGAAAATGGGCTGTGGTTACATCTGCCCAGATAGAGGACAGCCAGTTCAAATCTGATTTGTCAAAACTTGAAGGGTAAAACCCCCCAATCAAAATATTCGAGGTAGTCTGGTGCGCCACGATTTATTGACGGAATGCTTGCGCTCTCACGTAGCAGAAAAAGAAAGACACTCAGAAGATGCTACAGAGCAAATGCATAGAAAGAGATCATGGAATGTTGAGGAAGTTTTGGGTTCATAACTGGAATTGTGTGAAGCTCATACGCTACTCCAGCGGTGGACGGCCTACAGCAATGGCCGTACGGAATCCAAGGGCGTTTCCCATTTCTGGGCTTCTAGTTCTGATGATTTGAAGGCCTGGCGACGATGGAGAAGGATCAAAGAAACAAACTCAGAGAGAGAGAGAGAAGAATTTTGCAGAGAACGATGAAGGCCGAAGGAGGTGTCGGATGTGGTGGGAAAACACTGTTGATTGATGACGTTTGACTTTTCTCCTTTTCGGGGGACAAGAGAAATTACTTACGAGCTTATATTGTATTTTCTCGAGAGGAGAGCATCGACGGGAATGCAAAGAGAGACCAATGAGTGGACAGTGCACACGTGTCTCGTTCTTACTTGTTGACAGCATTCAATGTACCAACATGATCTGGCTACATTATTGGGGGAGATGCTGTTCGTGACTATTTTAGGTCGAGCGTAGCGCGATCATGGCTTCCTTAACCTTTTGCCTTTTTCCCCTCTGATGATGGAGTGGAGTCTTCTTAAAAGACGCAAGCTTTAGATCAAGCCTCCATTTTGATCCCAATATATATTATAATAAAGTAGCGACTTTAGTTCGATTGTAATTTTAACATAGTTTCATTTGTTTGAGGGAAAGTATTTTTTAGATGCTTTTCACCCGTTTGATTTGCAAAAACTGACAATTTAATCAAAAATATTTTTCTATTAGAAAATTAGAAAAGTGAATTCTCTAATTTAAGAAGGTGAAACACTTTCCGCCTAGAGGGAGGAAGAAGGAAAAAGAAAAGAAAAATAAGAGAATAAAAATACAAAATTAAAAATTCATTATATATATATATATATATATATATATTTTGCTTAAGATAAAGTTATGACATTAAAATCATTTTCCAAATGAAATATAAACACTAGAAATTTTTTTCGATCCCATATCACCAAACAAAAGAAAGCTAACTATTTTACTCAAAAATGGTTTCCTAGAAATTTTTTTCCAAAAATGTTATGTTTTCCATGAACATTTTCCAAAAATGGTATGTTTATTTCATAGAAAACTTAATAACAAAGAAAAATGCTTTCTGCAAAAGTATTCTCAAGGAATACGATTAATTTTCCTTTATTTGGCGATACATGATTGAAAATGCTTTTAGATGTTTGGATTTTTGAAAAAAAAATGATTTTAACCTCATGACTTTATCTTAGGCAAAAAAAAAAAAGGAATTTTTAAATAATTTTTATTTTTAAAAATTCAAAATTTTATTTTTATTTTGTCTTTTCTTTTTGCAAAAAGAATTGAATTTTTCATTTTCTTTATTTTCTTTTTCCTCTCCTTCCTCCATTATAACTAGCTGATAATGACAATTCAGTATCAAAAGGATCTTTGAGAGAATGGTTCACCTCATAGGTCTTGTGATGATGACGTTTGGTCTAGATTGTCCTTTCTGAATTGTATTATAGTAGCTGCTATCTAGACATTTAGTCTTTAGATAATCCCCTGAATAATCCTAAGATACATCAGTGTTCTCATCTAGCCAAACTCCTCGAGAAATAATGTGATTAGTCTCACAAAGGACTTGCTGGATTTCTTGTACTCTCGTGAATTGACTCCAATACAACACGAGAGCATTTTACAAAGCCTGGTAGGAACGTCTTGAGCTTTATAGGTCGAAACTCCTATGTCCGCCAAGTACCTCGAAACATTGCTATGTGGTTTGACAAACACCCATGATCCGTAAAAGAAAATGATTGTGTACAGCTCTAGATCTGGCCTGCATGTCCTTAGTTGTTCTGTGAAGAATGCTTTTCATGCTTCTAAGGGTTCAAACCAACAAAGCATTTTTTGCAAAATAGTGGTACTTCCCACAATCATCGAGTTCTCTAATTGCTTGGGTGATAATGCTTGGCGTTTTGGCTAGTAGGAATTGAATAACAAAAGTATGACAATTAAATGCATAACAATAAAACCATTTAAATTCTTACGGAAATTCATCATTTGGAGAATAAGTCAAAGGATGAAATATAAGGATAGCTCGGATGCATGCCAATTAATTGAAGATTCACCCCACATATTTTCTGAAGATTTTATCCTGATATTCGCACATGAGCTGTTCGAGATTATCAAAGAGAGTATGCGACTTGATTAGCTCTGGTACCACTGGATGATAGGGCTAGGTTGCAAGGCTATGAGTTCAAGGCGAGGTCGTGCCTCATCGGCCAGTGCTAATAGCCTATCACCGGCTGTCATCAAGGTCGGCGACCAGCAGAGCAGGGAGAAGAAAAAAAATAGGAATGAAAAGCAAAAATAAAATAAAACATCAAAAATTTGAGAAAAGCAATTCCAGATAGTGTTTTCGGATGACTAGTCATTTTCTGCAAACCAAACGGATGAAAGTTCATAAAATCAATTCCTTGAAAATACTCTCCCCCATACAAACGCACCAATAATGGTGTTTAATCAAAGCCAAACCTTCACAACCCATGGAACAAACGGAATCTCGCGCGTTCGATCCTTCACTGATCTCATGTGATCGATTTGGCTAAGGCCGTTCGAGCTTTGGAACTAGATTAGCATACATACAACAGAAGAGAAAGCACTTCCTTCTCTAAAATCAGTCGGAAAGCCGTGAGTAGATTGCAGTCCCTGTACATCACCAATTGCCCAGCTGCATTTCCCCAGAACGGCAAGAGGCTGAACCAGACTCGAGTGAAGTCATCTCCCCTCTCATTTATTCTTCTTCCGCCATTCCCATGGCTCCTCCGGGTTTGGCGAAGCCCACAAACCTACGCGCTTTGCCCGTGCATTCTTCTCGCACTGCTCATATGCAACATTCAAGAGACAGACTTCATATCACATATAATCGGGAACAGCAATTCAAAGAATCAGTAGGCTACCTTTGCAAGCTCTGCACGTTGGTCGTAGGCTTTGTAATGCCACGCCATCCCTTTCTTGAGCATCAACTCCTGTGGTTGGACATGGAAATGAACGACATATTGTATACGGGAAAAAGTAGAACTGATGATAGAATGCGATTAAATAAGCGGCTCAACAAACATGCTGGTACGCAATCACTAGAAGCCATTGTCGATATGGTAAATTTGCATTTGCTATTCCTGCTCTGTGGCCGATTTTGGCTAGGCCAGCCTGACCTCCCCCAAAGCATTAAACTATGGTTCAGTTCAGCTGTGTGCCCAAGCCCAACCATGAAATGAAGTTTCAGTCTAGAAAACAAAAGAGGAGATCGATCGAGTGTAAAGCCAATTTGATTCATCAGTCTTTGTCCAAGCATGTTCGGTCATTGAACTCATCTTTCTCGCCTTGGCCTGATTAAATTTCCTAACTGATGACTCGTAGGCCGTTGAATATACTTGTCAAAAAGGCTAGGGAGAACTTGGGTTTACCTGTACAAAGTTGCCGTTGCAGTATATATCTCCTAAGCTCCGCCCATATTGATCTTCCCCATACACAAGAACTCTCAAACACTTTCCTTGAACAATCTTTGTGAGCTCCTCCTTTGCCTCTTTGCCATATGGCATGTCACCCTCTGGAGCATCTATCCCCCTGTTTCACAAGGCAATAGTTCTTGGAAGAATAAAGAGAAATGTTTGCCAATCGGAATGCGTCAAATGCCTAGTTTTACCTGAGCCGAATTCGGTACTTCCGAGTAAGGACTTCCTCATTCTTAACATTTATCACCCTGCATATAAGCGACTATAATCAACCAGTGAATTACTCGTGCAGGGATAGAAGAAATGTGACAGACGATAAACGTGACTGTTTATATTGCAATCGGGATAACATACTGATATCCAGCGGCAATAATACTTTTGTGCAGTTCTTTTGCACGACTTTTTTCCCCCTGAGCACGGGCTTCTGATCTTTTGAGGGCTGCGACCAGGACTTCTTGTGGGACCAAGCGCGATTCCCTCGGATCAGAAGTGCTAACAAACACGGTGATGCCGTCCCCATCCGTCACACATCTTGCCTCCACCTGGTAAAAGTTTACTGAAGATATTCAGAAGATTGTATGACTGCTGAATTCACTGTGAACTTCACTCCAAGCCTAGAGATCATTTCTTCATGGATCGTATGAAAGCTAGGGAACTTTGGGCCGATGCTTATAGGAGACGTGGTGCTATTAGATCTGTCAAGAGTTGGGATAGTGAGTTGGAATTGGATATCTTGTCTAGAATACAAAAATGACGTGTTGTATAGATTCAATGATGTTAAGATAGCCAAATTTTGTGTTGCCTCGGTACTTGGAGGTCTGTAGGAACTGGAACTTGTTATAGCTTTGTGCTTGTAGCTGATAATGCTGACGTTACACTTGTAGCTGCCAGCGCTATGTTGTAGCAGCTCTGTAGCTGCTTTAAGTCAATCAATGAAATGTATGCTTACATAGCAAAAAAGTTTAAGATATTCAGAAGATGCTACAGAGTAAAAATATACAAAGAAATTATGGAGTGTTGAGGAAGGTACTGGAAGTGTCTGAAGCTCAAACTTCTCTCCTTGAGGCAATTCCACTGGAACTTCGACCGTGGTCTCGACCGGGGTGGGAGCAAGAGGTAGGCCATAGAATTTCAACAAACCCTGTCGCATCAGAGGAAGCGCAACAGCCAAAAATTAGATAAGGTAATAAACAGTCAGCTCCTTAATTCCTCTGAGGATAATGGGCATGAAAAGCTAATGAAAAAATCCAAGATTTTAACTCATCTTGGGTTGAATTACCTCAACATCAGCCTTCAGGTGTTGCTTGAGGGTTTGGAGAACAAGCCTTGATGCTTCTTCAGGTGTTTTTGGAGGTGGGTTTGATGCTTTCCATGCCACTAGTAGCTTTTTATAACTTCATATTTTCATGAAATAATTGCAGCAACAAAATGAAAAATTTGAACGTAAGATCATGACATCAAAGCGAATTTCTTCAGGACAGAGCAGAATCCCATTTCAAGAAACTTAAAGGTCTGCAATAGTAAAGTGAAGCAATTTACCAACTAGCTTGAGCTTTCTTTTTAGAAACCACATGGTTGCTTAGCCCTTCAGGAACCTTCAGATACTCTCAAACAATATAAGAATAGGGGGAAAAAATAAAAAAATAAAAAGAAAAAAGAAGAGGGGAGAAAAGCGCTTCACGGACTTTCATCTTACTCCCATCTCAACCCCGAAATGAGAGTGACCGACCCGTCACCATGATCAGGGAAAGGAGCTTGCCTGGGAGGTGATCTCGAAGTTGAACAGGTCCTGGGCGAGAGCCGAGACGCCGACGGTCGCGGCGGAGACGCCGTGAGGGCCGAGAGAGCCGGTGTCCTGGGCGAGAGCCGAGACGCCGACGGCCGCGGCGGAGACGCCGTGCGGGCCGACCGAGCCGGCGTCCCCGTCGCGGGAGTCGGTGTCGCCGAAGACGGTCGGGTGCCAACAGAAGCCGTACACGAACCTCACTGCCTTGTCCCAAAAGTTCATCTCGTTCGACGACGATGGAGAAGGAAGGAAGAAAGGAAGAAAGGTGGCAGAGACTAAAGAGGAGAGAGAGATGAATTTTTTTATGCAGAAGATGACAAAAGCAAAAGCAGGAGTTGGATTCGTCGGAGGAGCCGTTGATCGGTGGCGCGTTGACGTTGACGCTGCCTTGCCGCTGCTGCAGGGGACGAAAGCGGACGCGTGTCTTGTTCTCGTTTGTTGAGAGCCTGCGGATTTTCACCCAGTTTTGGTCCGGCTTAATCATGATGGAGATGCTCCTTCGATGATGTTTCTTATCTTGTCGCCTTCCTCTCTTTTGTTCTTTTTCTTTTTAATTCCTTTAACGATGGCGCGGAACTGAATAAGACGTCGTACGAACATGTTCCCATGATTTGAGAACCTAACCCGACCCGTCCCGATCCACCCAGAACGTTTTATCTTCATTTATGATTGGAGGTGGATATTTAGGGAAATATGTTGGTAACGTTTTTGTTCTTTTTTTGTTTCAGAGAACAGAAATAAAAAAAAAGCATTTTTGTTCCGGGGAACACTTTTTGAACAAAAAGATACGTTTGGTAAATTTATTTCGGGAATAAAAAATAAACGTAAACACATTTGGTAAATTTTTGTTCTTTTTTTGTTTCTTTTAATTTTTTAATATTTTTATTTTCATTTTTCATTTTTCCTTTATTTTTTATTTTTTTTCTTTCGGCCGGTCGCCGGCCTCCGGCGACCGGTTGACGGGGCGCAGCAACCTCGCCCGGCCACGGCGAGGCTCGTCGGCCCGGGCGAGGCCGAGCCTCGCCGTCGTTGGGCGAGGCCCGGCCTCGCCTTGGCTGGGCGAGCTCGGGCTCGCCCAGATCCGGTGAGGCTCGAGCTCGCCTGCGCCGGCGACGCCTCGCCTCGCCTCGCCAGGGGCCGGTGACGCCTCGCCTCGCCTCGCCTCGCCTCGCCCGGGGCCGGCAACGCTCCGACGAGGTCGCCGACCCTCGACGGCATCGGCGGCCCTCGACGGCCGGCCATGGCCGAGGCCGAGGCCGGGCCGGCGACCGGCCAAAGAGAAGAAGAAAAGAGGAAGAGAAGAGAAGAGAGAGAAGAAGAAACAGAAACAAAGAATTGTTTATTCAAAATTGTTTTCGGAATGAGAAACAACTTTTTTTTTGTTTTTCGTTTTTTCTTTTTTGTTCCTGGAACAAAAAAACAGAAAAAGTGTTTATAAACACTTTTCAGAAACAAAAACATGCAGGGCCAACTCATGTCTTAATCAAGTCTTGGCCTCGTTCATGAAAATTCGCTTCTTGTCTAATATGCTTTGGGTATGTTTAGTCCAATGTGGAAAGACGTCCCATGTGTGATGTTGGCAACATCGAAGAGCACATTTTTTAAGAGGAAAACGTTAAATGATGTATGAAATGTTATATTTCTATCTTGTTAAGAGGATCTTATATTTTTTATTGAAGTCATAACTTTCTAGTTATGGGATCTCCATTTTGGGAGAGTATAAAATTACGAATACACCTCTATTAAGTAAAAGACTAATACCTTTTACTTTTATTTCGAAAACTAAATAAAATGATAATAAAGATTCTTGTGAGCACGCCCCAATTCATATTCAAATGAAAACGAGTTCTTAAATGATAATGACTTGTTGTCATTTCGGGTAGCTTGCGGCTACTCGCTGGCTATTACTATGGCTGGCAATCGGCCAATAAAGAATAGGAGGGAAAACAAAAATGAATTCATATTCAAATGAATCGAGTTCTTGAATAAAAAATGGAAAAATGATATTATATCAAATGGACTCCTTCAGTCTCGAGGATTAGATAATGACTTGTTGTCATTTCGGGTAGGAGAAGCCAATAGCCCACTCCTTCCGTAAATTATCATGTTCCATTTCTCTTGGCGAGAGAGAGCAGATGGAGATCTGCAAGTTCACTATCAAATTAGGTTGCAAGCATTATGGCTAGTGGGGTCCCAACCTCTCTTCGTCGTGGTCGGTCTATTCAATCATCCGATCATTAAACCCGTCCGTGAACATAGTCCTCGAGAAATGTGCTTACGAGTGTGATCAATTAAAGTCTGTACCCATCGTCCTGCCACTTTCATCCTTTAAGGCGCGCGTGCTTTTCCACAGTATTTCATCGCCGGCATCCGGATCATAGTTTGGAACAGTGAATGCCACTGCCACTTATAAAGCCATTCATCTACCCCGATGCAGAAATTAGTCATCCTGGCCTGAAACATTAACCTCGCGTTAACGCCAGGCCTTATGGCAGTTTATAGAGCTTGGTTTCGTGGCCAGCTAGCTTTCCCTGGCCGAAAATCACCTTCTTTTTGAACCTGAGATCTTGCTAGGAGGTGCCGAACCTGATGCTCAACGGTGGGACAGTGCTGCTCGAATTTGTTGGAAAGGCTTCTGGCTCCGGCTGGAGTTCGTTAAAGCTGTAATGGCCATAGAGAAAGAGTTCAGACCTCTTGCCTCAGATATAATCCTAGCTTCCTTCCCCAACACCGGCATGACATGGCTTAGAGCTCTCGCTATCGGTATTTATGGTGAGAGACGATGCCGATCCGTTGTTGCTTCGCAACCCTCATGAGCTCATCCCTTTCCTTGAAGTAGAAACCCTTGGAGATTATCCAAACTCATCTCGGAATTACTTTTCATGATCTTTGTCCTTCCTTACGGAGAGCGTTCAACACTCATCTTCCTCATTCAATCTTGCCCGATCAGACCAAGAGCTTGCTTTGTCGAACGATATACATCAGTCGCCATCCTGCGGACACTTTTGTCTCGCTTTGGCACTACCATGAGAAGAAATTCGGAAGGACAACCGCACTTAACAATAAAGCGGAAAAGAGAATAAGAGAATTTCTATATATTTCTTTGTGTAAAATATTTATGATACATTTGCCTATTTATAAACTGTTCTAGATAACTATCTAAAGTAACAAAATATTACAATAGTAGATACAATCAGTTGGAATCAAACATGGAAGATAATTATATTTCCAACACATATTCAAACTCAATGTGGCGTAAAAGAGATCAACTGAAATTTGAAGAAAAAATCTTGAAAATGTCCAGGTGGATATGTCTTTGTAAAATATCAGCTCTCTAATCAACCGATAAAGTAGGAACAAGACGAATTAGACTACGAAGCACGTGAGAGTATATGAAATGACAATCTATTTTAATGTGCTTGGTATGTTGATGGAAAACATCATCATATGCTACTTGAATAGCACTTAATAAATAACTGTTCCACCATCATGAGGACTCCCATATCTTCTAATAACCACCACAACCACAATAATTCTAATGTTGTGGATGTTTTAGTGACTTGTATGTGATGTTCTAGTTGAAGTTTGGCTTTGGCCTCTAAATGAAAGTTGTAAAGGACTTCTTGGAGTATAACATACTCAAATTTGGGACAAAACAAACAAGTATAAGTGGGTGAAATCGTTATTCTTTGGAAAGACTGGATCTGGAGATTTTGGGACCGACCCTTGATGAATGCATGGACTGTAAGGCAACCTTTTTGTCCAAATTTCACTTCGGTTTCTTAACAAAAGTTGTAAAGGACATCCTGAGGTACCACATATCAAAAATTTAGAGAAAACAAACAAGAATAGGTAGGTGAAATCGTGGTCCTTTGGAGATGGTTAGATCTGGAATTACGGTACTACGAACAGGGATTTTAACCGTCCATATTTAATTATCTAGGACGAATTTGACTTCGATGTTTTCATAAAGTATCTACCTTATGGTCTTGGCTATCACATAGTCGAATTTCATAATTTTTGAAGGTCATTTGGGTATTTAATCGGAAATGTTTCTAAAACTGTGCAATCTGATGTGTTCGGATCTTGTAAGTTGCAATGCGTGGACTATATCATTTTGTATGAGGTTCTTTTGGAAATGTGTTCTGCATGAAATATCTCTCTTCATGTCTTCCCTACAACATATTTAAATTTCGTAATTTTTGTAGTTCATTTGCCTATTTAACCAAAAAATTTTCAAAAACTGTGCAAGTAGAGAATAGGAAAAGTAAATCGATTTTATCTTTTAATACAGAACGAATTGGACTATGATTTCTTCATGAAATTGTCAACAAATTTCAGAATTTTCAGTTCATTTAGTTTAATCAAAATTTTTTCAAAACTTGTACCTCTTAGAAAGTGGTGTTTTGACTTTCTAGACTATTTGTTTTGAAATAATGTATCGAAGTTAATGTATCAAGATAACATGTCAATGGGAAGTTACCGTGTAGTATACACGTACATTCAATGAACAATAGCAAAGTGAGTTGTTTGCGACATGGTCATGAATTGACTAACAATATGAATGGTAGAAGCGATGTCACAATGAGCAATAGTAAGGTATACAAGACCGTCAACCAATCATCAATAAAGTGTAAGATTCAAAAGAGAAGCCCCATCTTTGCCATCAAATTTGGCATTAATCTCAAGATGAGTTGTAGAAATCTTGTTATTTGTAAGTCTAGCCCAAGAAAGGGGATTAGAAGCATATTTTGCTTGAGAAAGACAATAGGTGGTGCAATCGAAAGCAACCTCCAAGCCTAGCCTAGAAAATGACTAAGGCATCCAAGATCTTTCATTTCAAATTGTTGACTCAAATAATACTGTAGTTTTGTAAAACTGTTATGATGATTGCTACTAATTACCATGGGACCCACATATAAGAATGGCAGAATATAGCCACAAGATGTTTGTTGAACAAAGAGAGGTTGTCACAAGGACTAGATGTAATTCTAAGGTGTTTCATGGTGGAATTAAACTTAGAATACCATGCATGAAGAGCTTGCTTTAGTTCATATAATGTTTGATGTAGTTGACACACTTCATTAGGAGTGTGAGTTTATTGAGGAGGAGGCTCCATATGTTTCTATAGTGAGATCCCCTTGAGCAATACATTTTTGATATCCATCTAAAATAGATGCCATTGCTTAATAGCAGCAATAACAAGAAAGTTGCAAATACAAATAAGAAGCATAACTAGAGCAAACATCTAATCATAGTTAATGTCATACTCTTGAGTGAAGCCTTTTGCTACTAGTCTAACTTCGCAGCGTTCCACCGTATCATCTGTTTTTGTTTTGATCCTGAACAAACAATCGATCCCGCTTCAGAGGTCCGCATGCATGCCCATTTACCACTGCTGCCATAAAGGATTCCTCCGATTGTTTGCCTGTAACTTTATCATTAAATAATCTTTGATCTACAATTCATTCCATTATTTAAGCTAGTACTTTTAGCTCATTTGTACCTAACCCTTGTGCTCAGTTAGTCACTCAGGTACTCCTTATTCGCGGTGCTTTGATTTGCCTATTGTAATCACATGACCTCCAATTCCAAATTATTCAGGTCATAATCCTATACTTCACAACCACCATGAAATGACCCTTGATGAGTTCTATGAAGGAAGGTTCCCTTCAGTCCATACTTTGATGAGTATTGGAGTGAGAGTGAGAGATCAATTTAGTCATAAACATTTCAATTTTGCCAATCGAGTTCTAAATTTTTTCGTATTTTGCCAATTGAATCTATCCAACCAATTCTAATTGGAATTCGTTGATTTAAACTCCGACCGTCCTATGTGACATTGCCGACATTGATGTAGATAGTTTTAATAATATTTTGCCATTTTTAAATGTTATTATTCTTTTTTTCCTTTTTTTTTCTCTGTTATTTATTTATTTATTTTTACTGTGGACAGCAATGGTCGGGCTCTCGCCGGCCGGTTGAGGGTAAAGGTGGCCTCGCCTCAATCTAGGCGAACCATCGTGCCCCCTGCACCAAAAACATCCGGAAATGAGAGAACATCTCTCTCATATTAGTGGACTAGCTGGATCTGAAAACATCCAACCGTGAAGACTAACATGTCCGACCAAGGACTCAACCTAATCCAAGAGTGGATAATACAATGATCATAGACTTAGAGCCTGTTTGTTTGTGTTCTTTTTTTGTTTCCCGAAACACAATTTATGTTTTGGGAAATAAAAAAATAACAGAAATGCGTTTGTTTACACTTTTATTCTTGGGAACAAAAACAAGAAAAAAAAAACTTTTTTCTTGTTTTCGGGAACACTTTTTGAAGAAACAAAATAACAAAAACACAAAACTTATTTCTTTTTTTTTTTTCTCCTTTTTATTTTTATTTTTTATTTTTATTTTCTATTTGGCCGGATGCCGGCCTTGGCCATGGCTGGCAATCGACCGTAGAGGGCCGGTGACCTCTCCGAAGCATCACTGGCCCTCAACGAGGTCAACCTCACCTAGCCAAGGCGAGGCCGAGCCTTAGCCTCTCCCCAGCCGGCGTGAGGCGAAGTCTCGCCAGGCCAGGGCGAGGCCAACCTCGCATCGCCTAGGCAAGTTCGAGCTCATCGAGGCCAAAGAGAAAAAAAAAAGAAAAAAGAAAATGGAAAAATTAAAAATTAAAAGAAACAAAAAAATTATACAAGTTTATCGAACGTGTTTATGTTATTTTTCTATTTCAAGAACAAAAATTTTGTGTAATTATCAAACACATTTTTCTATTAAAAAATTGTTCGAAGGAAATAGAAATTTTGTTCTTTGGAACAATTTTCTAACAGAAACATTACCAAACGCACTCTT
This sequence comes from Eucalyptus victrix, assembly GCA_016097545.1. NCBI lineage: Eukaryota > Viridiplantae > Streptophyta > Magnoliopsida > Myrtales > Myrtaceae > Eucalyptus > Eucalyptus victrix. The sequence goes on from CM027844.1 coordinate 25,472,663, forward strand.
ATCAACCGACTTTCCGTCCCTAGATCTGCTGGCGGAGATACTGTGGCACATGTGTATAGTGAGGAGAACCACTTTCGTTTCTAGGCGACAAAAACTAGACCCGCTGCAGAGTCGTTGAGGCGGCTGAAGCGACGGCATGCAAGAATTCTGGAAAGAGGACTACGAGAAGGAAATTCATTAGCTTTACCGGGAAAAAGGGTCCCCTCAAGAATGGCTCCCTAAAAATCAACGTGGATGGCTCTTTCGTGGAAGGAGGGGGAGAGCAAGGAGCGTCGCCGGCATATGTGGAGATCATTCCTGACAACTTGCGGCAGGTTTTGTGAAGGTGGTGAGGGCGACTGGGCGAGTACAGTTTTTTTTTTTTTTTTTTTGGTCGAAGGGCGAGTACAATTGAACGGGTAGAAGCCCTAGCCTGTGTTGAAGGCGGTCTCGTGCCACCGAGCGAGAGTTGTCGGGTGCAGTTAAAGAAAAGGAAAATGAAAAGATAATAATAAAATAGTAACATATTATTAAAAATTATCAATATTAACATTAGTTAATTGACAAAAATTAAAAATATTTAATTTAATTAATGATATTAAAAGATTTAGAATCAAGTTGATAAAATTATAATAAATATAAGATTTTTGGAACAATTTTTCCTTCGTTCTCGACGTAGGAGGAGCCCAAGAGAGATCCTCGGGGGCACGTGGAAAAAGTAGTTGAGTTCTTGAATCGCCCACTAAAGCGGCGACGAGGCTGAGCGAGTTGTAGAAAAATTGTACCTTTGAGCAGCTGAGTAAAGATGGAGGTTGTCGATAAGGATGATAAACGGAAGGGTTCATTCATTGGAGTGGCAGAGAAGTTGGAGACTGGAAGACGAACCATCAAACTCCGGATAAGACGGAAAAGGCTCCACAAGATTGCGCCGGAGAAATGGATCAGATCCAGTCTAGAGCCGAGGTTACACTCTGAATAACCCGAATTTGATGTCCCGACGATCGACTCTATGAGGAGGAAACTAAATTCGCCCACGTCTCTTGATGATAGTTCAGCCTCATCGTCACCGGTGAAAAAGACCGAAGCGAATCATGGCATGTTCTAGCGATACCGATGGAGATTAGATGATGACGCGGACGCAAGACGCGTACATTTTCACGTCTTTCCGTGTTTAGACGAGAGACAATCCAAAGGCGCTTTTAATATTTGACCTCTCAGATCTCCAGGGAAACAACTTGGCAGTTATTTCAGCAGGACGCGCGCCAACTCATACCTTGGGATTCGACAATATATAAGAAGCCACGATTCTTGCTTGCCCTGGTCAAGAACGGCTCCATCAGGACACACCCACGAAACAAAATTCCTCCTTTGCTACCTCCATTGGTTTCGCTCTCCACGCCATGTCTGCTTCCGTTCCTGCTTCCGTCTCGTCTTCCCGAAGCCTCAAGATAGGCGTCGTCGGCTTCGGCACTTTCTCGCAGTTCCTGGCTAAGACCATGATCAAACAGGGCCACTCCCTTAAGAGCGACTTCGAGGACTGACTATTCTCAGCTATGCGCGGATCTGGGCGTCGCGTTTTTCAGGAATGTGCTCATGTTTCGATAGTGATATTTGTAAACATGAATGCATACACCTGCATACACGAATGCATATGCATGCGAGTTTTCAGTTTTCTGCAGATGTGCAAATGCTCTGACGAATTGGGTGTCCTATTGCAGCGATATGGCTGCGTTTCTCGGAGCAGATAATGATGTGATAATGATATGCACGTCAATCTTATCTTTCTCCCAAGTTCTGAGGTCGATGCCGTTCCATGCACTGAAGCAGCCGGCGCTGTTCGTTGATGTACTGTCTGTCAAAGAGTATGCAAGAGACACTCTCTTACAGGTGTAAGAGCTACCCTACACTTTGGACATGCCTATTCATGCATGATGTGTAACGCCATACTCAATTAAAAGACTGCAATCTGTAGGTACTTCCAGAAGATTCAGATGTGCTGTGCACTCACCCGATGTTTGGGCCAGAGAGTGGTAAACACGGGTGGAGAGATCTTAACTTCATGTACGAGAGAGTTCGAGTGAGGGACGAGGAAACATGCTCAAGCTTCCTCAAGATTTTCGAAATCGAGGTATCCTACAGCATATCCTCAGCTAGCCTCGTACTTCCCCGTGAATAAGAAGATTTTAGACATTTCATCATTGCCTTCACAATCTAACTATGACATAACACTTCAGAGAGATAGATCAATAGAGAACTGAGTTTATGCTCTGTTCAGTGTCCTTCATCTGCCCAACCAGCATATTCAAGGTCGAAAGCCAAGGTTGCCGACCGACCCTTCATTTTTCTTTATTTTATTTTCTGATTTTCTGGTAGAACAGATTAGACAAGGTTACTTACCATAAGTTAAGAAGAACAATGAGGAATGACTAAATTCACTGGTCTGCATAAAACAACTATGTAATCTTTCGAGACCTCATAATCCATTTAAAATGGTCCTAGATAGATATTAAGTGAAAGGATCATCAATGTCTAGAATCTGATACAAAATTGGTCAGAGTCATTATGCAGATCTTGAGCCAGCCTTTCTCTGGGTGAACTGTGAAAAATAAGCAGTGTAATTGATAGTTGATACAAACTAAGCAGCTTAATATACTCCATCTCATGCTCAATCCTTGCCAATTGCCATCTAACAGTATTTCAGCAGACCAATAAGAGGCATATCTTTCAATTGCAAAATGAATATCTATTCTTTGTGAATGTCAGGGATGTAGGATGCTTGAAATGTCTTGCACAGAGCATGATGAGCTGGCCGCTAAGAGTCAATTCATCACCCACACTATTGGGAGGTATTTCCAATTCCCAGCTAACTAGTCATCTTACAAGTTTTTCCCAACCACGAACTAACTCATTACAACCACCAGCTAACTCTTTATGTTACAATAAGAACTGATGTTTTCGTACTTGGATAGAATCTTGTCAGAAATGGACATCAAATCAACGCCGATAGATACAAAGGGTTTCGAAGCACTTGTTCAACTGGTAACGTCAACTAGCAAATTCTCCATCTTCGTTGTGTCGCTGTTGTTGGTTTTTCCCTTTTTGTCTTTTCAAATGGACCCATTATAAAAGTGCATCATGTGTAATGAAATAGAAGGATTTTAAAATGAGAGAAGCAGTGTGTGAAATAGTTTAAGTCTGGATTTTTGTAATTCCAAGTCTTCTTTTTTCTTCTATTAGCTCTGGCAACGAAATACAATTGTCTTTTGATATGACATGCTGACAGTTTTCATAACCGCAGAGGAAGAACACAGAGAGCGATAGTTTTGATCTGTTCAGTGGGTTGTACATCCACAACAGGTTTGCAAAGCAAAAGGTATGGAGCTGATGCATTTCACTTGGAAATGATACATCTCAAGTTTCAGTTTGATCCTACTTTTGAAGCAAGAACTTACATTTTACCTGAGATCATTAATGAAAAGAAATTTTCGTAATGCAGCTAAAGAACCTAGAGTTTGCTTTTGAGAAGTTGAAACACAAGCTGCTGAAGAGGAATGATGAGGACCAGAGGTAAACCAGTAGTGCTAGCATGATGAGGAACAGCTGCTGATAAATTTCTTTCACTACAAATTTACTCCTTACCAGAACAGTTTCTTAGCTGTAGAAACTGTGAACAAGGTGCCCCTCAATTCACTCCAGAGAGATACTATACTGAGAGATTTATTGTCAGATTTCTATTTCTGGAGAAGTACAAGCTCTACACTATTCTCAGTACCGTACATTCTAGGACTGGTGTCAAAACTGTGTTACTTGTATCCTCACATGTGATGAATATTTGAAAGAATAAGACTTGGCAATTTACAGTTGGGCAAGAGAAGAAAATATCAACTATCATTGTAAATGAATGAGCGTTTTCTCTGCCACCAGCTTGCAATAAATTTCAGAAGAATGCAACAGCGTAACATCAAGTTATCACCTCACTGGTTATTGATTTCGTCACTGCCAGCCTCTTCTGTTATGTTGCACTGAAGCGTAGCTGGGTTAGGCAAATCAGGTGTCTGATAAGAAGGCTCTGTACTCTTCCTACTCTGCAGGCCTGCAAAACGAGCTAGATCGACCCATTGCTGCAGTATTAAAGCAAAAACCATACGTCAACACGGTCTGCAAAAATATAACCATCCAATGGCATTATTATATTGGTGGTGGAAGTGGCTAAAAAGCAAAGGTAACAGGGAAAACATGCGAAGGATAAAAGATGCAACAGTCATGATCGCAGAAAACTGAAAGCACCCAATTTTATGATGAAGACAACAGAGCTTTAGGAATTCCAATAAAGCACAAATTGCTGGGCTTTATGCATATAAAAACAAGCTGCCCACTTTTATACCCAGAGAAATAAATACGGAAAAATCTCCTAGTTACTTGGTTTTCAGCAAATACATTGATAAGATGTGCTTTTGAGCTGAACTAATACCACGGATATATGTGGGAAAAAAGTATCACGACCCTAACCTGAGTTCCCCAGTAAGAGTTGATAGTCCGTGCTATAAAAGAGAGCATATTCACAAGCAAAGTTTGGGAAGAAAATTCCTCTGATAGCCGATGCTCCACGATCCCAGCAATAATCTGCATTAAATGGGACTTTGTTGTTGAAATCAAAATATTACAAATGGAAGCTTATATTGAACAGGATACAGCACATCACTTTTATTTCACTAATCGAAGGTGCCTGGCACTTGTTGCTATTTCGGTTGCTTCACGCTAGATTACATCTTATTATTGGGAAATGCAGCAGAAGGCCAAACAATGACCGAACTTTTTTTTTTTGGGACAAAAAGACAATGACAGAACTTGAGGACATTTGAAGCATGCAAACTAAACTACTGGTTTTGGTCGTAACCTCACAGTCGAGCATGTCAGCAGCATAACATGCTCCCTGTACTTTACATCACATAACTATTAATATCTAACAAACTTAAATGATAGAAATCGGTATGCCCCCTAAATTAGTTGATAAGTGTTATTTTCCTTCACATTAAAGCACTTGATATTGGACATTCAATTAATATTTAGATTGTCCAGTATTCGTTTTTAAATCGCATGACTCACATGTGCTAAGTACACTACTCATAAAGTCTATTCATGTAAAATATTAATAATGAACATATATTTGGATGTGTTATTCAGGTACATTATTGGACAATCTGCATCCAACTAGTTGCACAGGGTGGAGTTGCTCAGTCAAATAAAGTGGAAACTTTTATCTGGCAAAGCCAACTTTAAAGTTCAAGTCATAGTAGTTGCACTTTTCAATTATGGTTGAATGCTAAGTGGCAGAGAGTTTATTACCCCACATGTCAACAATTTACAGACCAACTAAGAACGAACTACGGAAGCTTTAGCAAACTAAAGGTGTGAACCTCGGGAAGGTTGATAACCAATTAATCCTCCAAAAGCCGATTTTCCCTCTAAGCACACTCACAAAAAAGAAATGAGTGAAAACATGGGTCTCTTAGAGGGATGGTCTAAACCTAGAGCGAGCTACCACTGACCTGATACCGGAGATTTGCTGAGGTTCCAAGAAAACATCCATAGACAATTGCTGTTTTCAAAATTGGCGATCTCTTGTTTTGTTGTCCTGCAGTTGGAGCAGGACTAAGGAATCTCCGGAGCGCATACAAAATGTTTGAGGTTGCCACCGTCCCAATACTCGAAATAAATCCCACCGAGCCAAGTTTCAAACCACCAAAAAGTACCGATGCAATCCTATGGCTCGCATTCCAGTCTTTCCCAGCAAGGTTCTTTTGAAATGCATTATCTGGAATAGACCCCAAGATACCTCGCAAAGGATCCATACTATCTGGCATATTCATGTCATCGGCATATGAAAGAAAGGAAATAGTTGGGGCAGGAAGCCATACAGTGAAGAAATCAACAACTGTTCCTCTCAAAGTGTCGGTGATAACATAGTCCAGCTCTTCAAAAAAATTCTCTTTACGTCTCTCATACTGTGCTAAGAGAGTGGTGGTAATTGATATAGCTTCCTCTATTGCTAATCTATGCAAGAATTTGGGGTCCGCCAATAGTCTCTCCCTAAAGCCCTGCATCAAAGTCACTTGCCATGATTAACTCATTGTGGTGATGAATATGGCTAATAGCAACTATTTATTATAGTGACACTGTATGAATAAACAATAAGACAATCATATCACAATGTAAATTCATCTACTATAGTGTAAAATCGTGACAAAATCTTATGTTGTAACACCAGAGAAACAATTTAAAAGAACAACTTACCTGAAAGCGGTGAGTGAGCTCCGCAATTATAGGATATTGCTCTAAATCGAAAAAGTTCTGCAAGACCTCTGGTGATACTAGACCAAGATCCAGTCCTTTCTGAAGATCCTGATGGCAATATCATATCATCACCATCAGAAAGCAAGGACTTTCATAATGCTGAGACACTCATATGCAAACACTTAAGTATTTATAATCGCCAAAAAATATCTAGTTAAAACCAATTACTATCTACCGGTACAATCTTGAAATATCAGGAATAGTCAAGTCTAAATCAGCTCAAGAAAAAGGTTCTAAATCTAGGAGTAAGCCAAAGTTAAGAATAAGTTAACCAGTCACTATTCAGTACAGTCGATCAAAAAGTCGAGACATCAAAGTACACTGGGACCATCAATGCAACCAGTCACTATTCAGTACAGTCGATCAAAAAGTCGAGACATCAAAGTACACTGGGACCATCAATGCTGGCAAATTGGCTCAACATTTTACATGAGGGAACCATTACCTGGGGATTCTACTTTTACAGTATTAGTCAGAATTTGCAACACTTTAGCATAATAGTGTTAGGCCATTTCATTTTAAGAGAGAATTCTATTAGAATGCCATCATCGTCAACAACATTCTCGTCCCAATTTGCCTATTCTTATTAAAATAGTCCCAAGAAGACAAAGGATCCTTTTTCCTCCTTCTTTTGAAGATAAAGAGAAAAACCCCATGAAGATTCCAATGACATGCTCCGAAATAGGACATCAAAAACTAGTGCTTGAAAATCTTTACAGTGCTTTGCCTGAAAATCGTACTTGACCTGAAAGCAGCATGCATCTAGTAGACCCAAAAACAATACAGGTACACCACTCAGACAAATTCAATGCTCATAGAAAAAGCAAACCTGGGGTAAGGCATCTCGCTTCCTGCCCACTGCATTCATTACTCGGGCAATTTCAGCACGGTCAAAACAATTTCTGCTGCAGGGTCTAGCAGCTGAATACCACAGAAAGTCTGCAACAGGGACTTCTCCTTCTCTTCGTATGTACTGTCTTTCCGGGTCCAGTAATATAACAACTTGGTTTTTCTTTTGCATCTTCCTCGAAATTCTTGCCGGCAGTCCAGTCCCTCTTGGTCCATATGTAACGTGACTTGCCCCAGTCATTACAACCAGAACTCCATTGGATCCAACATCTCCTATTGCTTGTAAAATTATTTGGGACATGCTATATTCTTCAACCACTCGTGCTTGTGCAGATAGATAAGAGCTTGGACCAAAAGGGTCTCCTTGATTTGGAAAATTCATGTCCATCGATGATCTACGTGAGATAGAAGTGAAACCTGTAATGAAGCCCGAACCAGCAGGAGGAGCATAAATTTTACGCTCAGCCTTAGAAAGTCCACGAATGCCCTCAGCTTGAACAGTCCTCAAGATCTGTTCAAGGAAAAATCAATTAAAAAAAAAAAAAAAAAAAAAAAAGCCTTCTATTAGTATCCATAACTGTCAAAGTAGGCCAGCACACGATAAAACTCTCATTTGAAAGATGGCAACACCTAGTGTGCTCTATAGATGATGGAGGCAGATCAGAAATTTAAGAAATAGTTCTTTCTCCTGATCATTTTATCAAGTTGTAAAGCTAAATCCAATGAAATCATCAAGTTGCTGCAAGCAGAGACTTCCCATGAACACATTCACAATAAGTTTCTTCAGATTTGTACAGGAAAGATTTCCTAAGATCTGATCAGTAATTGTCAATGGTGGCAAAATCGAAGCATAACAGAGCATCACCTCCAGCATCGCATGGTTTGGAAATGCAAGCAAGTAGCATAAGATTTAATTTTGGAACCAAGCGCACGTAGAAATTTGTCACATATGCCATGGCCAATATAGCTAGCAAGATATGGTACTACCTTTAGTGGAGTACCACAAGCAACAATGCGAATTCCATTGTCCCGGCAATAACTCAATAGAGGCTCATACTCCTGCCATGTTGGGGCGGCCAATGCTTCATCAAAGACTTCAACTCTTCCCCATCAGTCCTATCATATGGTTTTACCGTCTTATGATCAGTTCATGGAAAAGAATATAAACCAAAGAATCTGGAAGTAGATATCCGATGAATCATCAAATTTGAATCAAGTATCGACCTTTTCAAAGATTAAACCAGAAAATTACTACAACTGTCAGTTCAGTTCTGCCAAATAGATAATAATGATAATACCATTCGCATAATTCTGATTAGCACAAACCTCTTATCAATAAACTGATTGAGCTCCTCCTGCAAATTGCTGGGGAACGCCTCCATTGCCACTGAAATCGACTTGTCACTCTCCAAACACCGCCTCCTCAGATTCTTCACAACCTCAAGCTCCAGGACCTTGTCATCGCGAGTCGGCACCTGCTCAGCCTCGCCTAGATACACGATCCGGGCGTTCATCAGCTTCTCCCACACCTTGCTCTTATCCTTCCCCACGGCCATCGGCTCTCCAATCGCCGTGGCATCGTATATCCTCGAATTCATCGCCTCCTCCTTCTTCCCCACCGCCGCCGGAGCCTGCGCGGCCGAGGATGGGGTCGCCACTGCGGAGGCGGGGCTCGCGGGAGCTTCGTTGACCGGAAGCCTCTCCTCCGCCCTGGCGACGGCCGACTGGAGGAACGAGGCTCCGGCGGCCAGGAGCGGCGTGACCAAGGCGGCGCGCCTCGTGGCGGCCGGAGCCGTGTCTCGGTCGGCGGCGGCAGCGAGCTCGGGGCGCTCCGGCGGCAGGAAATGGCGGGGGCGGGGCGGCGGGGAGGGGCGGAGTGCGGCGAAGGGCATCGGCGGCGGCCGGCGGGGGAAGGCGAGGGACGGGTGGATGGGGGCTGAAGGCGCCGTGAAGGCGGTGGTGGGGCTTCATTTTTTTTTTGACGGCGCGGGAAGTGCGGTCGGTACTTCGTAGTACTACATGGCTAGAGAGAGAGAGAGAGGATGTTGGTTGGTTATGAAGTTATGAGGCTTGAGAAATTTTGAATATTTAGCGGACTGATGGAGAAAAATAGAAACATTTGTTGTTTTTTTTTATATTTTTTATTTTCGTGTGGACATAAATCTAATTTCTTTTGATTTTCTTTCTTTCTTGAAAATCTGACGCGACGTGACGTGGGGGCCTTATCTGCTTGAGGCGCTATTTTGGGCAACTTGTTCGCAACTTCGCATGCGGAACACAAGAATTCATGCGTTTATTTGCCCATGAAATAGTGAGCTTTTTTTGTGGGCGGAGTTATCTGGTTGAGGCTGTAATGTGTGATGATGATTATGAGACGAAAATGCGTTATCAGACGCAAGTGGAAAAATGGGACTGTAGTGGTCATTTCTTCGCATCATCCGGAGTGGCAAAATGAGTCTTAAATTCATACATAACCCATTTAGATCATAAATGAGTCAAGTATTAAATGGGTAATGTATGAATCATTTTTTTAAAGAAACTAATTAAATAAATTTAATAGTTGAAGAAAGTAGATTGGACTTAAAACCCATTTTCAACTAAAGTCTCACAATCTCTCTCTTCCCTCTTTAACTTCATAAAAATATTCTTTTTACAAAAATCAAAATTATAATTATTTTTATATTTATTTATTTATTTATTTTTCTTTCTTCTTCCCTAGCTACTTGCCAACAATCAATTAGGCAAGACACGAGCTTGCCAAAATCCGACGAGGCAAAGGCCTGGCTGATGTTTAGGGAGGCTCGAGCCTAGCCAAATTGAGCGAGATCGAAGCTCATCAACATCGAGTGAGATTGGAGCTCATCGACATCGAGGCAAGCTCGAGCGGATTTGATGAGGTAGAGGCCTCAAGCTCGTCTACATCGAGCAAGCCCAGCGAGCTCGAGGCTTGCCTATGGCCAATCACCAGCCGTTAATATGGCTAACGACCAACCGAAGAAGAAGAAAAAAAGAAAAAAAAAATTATATTCTCAAAAAATAAAAATAATTAAAACTTCAATTTTAAAAAATTATAAAAATTATCCATTAAATTTGTGTTTCATAAAAATATTCTAGCAATACCATATTTTTTATTTTAAAAAATTCTTGAGAAATAGATTTTCTTAGATTTAGTTAAATGGGTCGGGTATGAATAAAAAATTTTACACTATGATAAATAAGTCATAAACGGGTTAAATGGATTGATTTGAATCGGATCACTAATAACCCGAGTCAAACCCGACTTGACCCACCCATTTACCAGGTCTAGTATTGAGAGCGAAGGTTTGCAGCCCAGGTTTCCTCTAGAAGCTTCTAAATTGGCCTCCATCTGAAACACAATTTCATTTGCGAGCTTAAGGCATTGCTTAGGAGAACGGCTACAACAGCACCCGAAAGTGAACTTGGATAGTCATACTTCATTTGGAATCTGGCTAAAACAGCAGCCACGATCTCCGTGAGGAACATCGATACTAGTCTAATGTACCACAAGGACATTTACCATCTCATTCAGGCCTACTGATTATATCCGGATCTTTAGCAATTAAGACTGATTTAAAGCATGTGGAGAAAAAAAAAATCACATGTCGCCAGCTACATCATAACACTGAAATGATACAAAGAATAATGGGACCAGAGAGGAAAGAAACTGCAATCCCTTCTTTAAAATGGTGTGAAACACAACAGTGGATTGCACGCCAGGCTCACTTGATATTGATACTATGAAATGCTGGCAGGACAGCAATGAGAGGATCTCCGTAACCAACAGGTTCTGTAAAATCACAAATCCAATCACAGGGAATGACATCAGGTATTCGTGCAAAAAAACACCCGAAAGTATGCATCATTTCTTGGCACATCTTCAAACTCCTAAAAATAGTCCCTGGGATACTACTAACCCTGATAATCAATAGTACAGTTCTATTTTTCACCAAATTCAGTTACCCATTGTTCTCAACCAACTCACCCATCCAAACACATGCAAGAAACTTCATGTTCTTGATGTCTTTTACCAAGTCAATATCTAGCACAGACTCTTACCTTCTAGAAATGGCTTGTTATGCTAAAGCAGGTGATAAGAGTATTCAAATGTATATTTTTCTTTTGGATGTATCACTATCTGAAGTTTGTATTCTGAAGTTATCATGTTATCTCTGCTTTTCAAAAGGCATCTAAATGACACTAAGTATATTCAGAGGATGTAATATAGGCCAAAAGTACTTTGACCTCAGAAAGTAGCGAACTCTACCTTTTCTGGCCCCAAAACAAGGCAACGACTATTTGGAAATAAGGAGATTTCACCATACCTACATTTCACATAATGCTTATGCAAGGGGATCCTAACCTACTTAAGTTACAAGACAAATAATGGAGTAATCAGAATCAGGATGTGTGCTGCTAATCCTAGAATTGCTCGCTACTTGCAGATTAAAGAGCCTAACAGAACAAATTAGTTGACTAGAGAAAGAAAATTGTTGAACCAAGATGACAGAAATTCATACCTCCATCATTAACTAGGAGCTTGAGAACTTCTCCAGACACATCTGACTGCTCAAAAGGACAACACAGAGTCAATAGGATTAAGTGTTGTGGATACCAACGACAGCATCATTTAAATATGTGTTTTGCCAGGAGTTACCTTGACTGGAAGTTCAGTTCCAAATTGATCCAACCACCCTATCACCTGTCCTTCCTTAATTACATCACCCTGTGATAAGACACTTGTTAACTTTTAAAAACTGAGGCAAAGGTGACTGAAAATATGGGCAACAAGTGACCAAAAAATCTCAGATATGCCACGCTGTCATTATTTGATGATTTTTTACATTTCACTGTGAGAGTAAATCTTCACAATATTGTCTGAAAAAGGGATTTATAGCTAGCACCAGCTCAAAGTGCAGAGATTGGATCCCTGAAATGCCCTCAGTTTCCTTTACCAAGGCAAGATGTCCTGAAACTACTAACTCATGACATGCTGCACCTGCATCTTGTTCATGCATTAAATTCTTTTTGAAAGGGTATTCCAAGTATAGAGGAAATTACTACAGATTTTTCACCCCAAACAAAAGCTAAAAGTGAGAAGTACAGGATCAGAATTTAATTGCTAATCAGTCATATTAGCTTTTGGTTAAACCAACAACAAGGCAGTCCATCCAGAAATGGCGAGTTTGTCCGGTCATTCTTAAACTTCATAACCCAAAGAATATAAAGCTACACCTACTTTATTTCAAATGGTACCTCTTTACAACTAGGAGGCTGCTTTTTCCCTTTCAATGTTCTTCCCCGTCGGAATGAACCAACCTGCAACAAAGTAGCATGAGACAATTAGCAAGTCCCACATTATCATAGACAATCTCTACGACACAGATAAACCACCCACCGTTGGAGAAGATACTAGAGCATATCCACTTGATCCTGGTGCTTCCAAAGCTGCCAACTTTGAAGATTTTCCATATGAGACATTTGTAAATGGATTTCTCTTCTCTGGAGAAGATTTTGGTGGTGGAACAACTGCACCTGAGTTCTCCATCGGTTCAGTTGGGATAGGTGGTGGTGTTGTGGGCGAAGGAATGGAAGCAAACGGTTTTGTGGCCCCTAAATTCCGCTTCACTTGCATTTCAATATCTCCAATCTAAGATGGAGTACAAAGTTAAGTCACGGATTTATTGACCAAACGTGAAAGGCTGTCCTCTGAATTAACGGATATTATTAAGATTCACAGGACTACACTTCTGCAATTACTGTTGCCATAATTTCGAGCAATGAAAAGATTTTATTCAGCATTACAGTACAGATGATATCTGAAAGCAAGAATGCTTTCTTTTATTACGCTACCCAACACCCCTGCCAAAAGTAAATAGTAACATGCATTTTTATTCTGATCCGTCTGATGATTTTTTTTTTTTAATATCATTTGAGATATCTGCTGTCAATTAGGCAACTCAAACATCCTCTGCTTCTATTCAAAATCATTTTATCTTTTTCCCACCACCCCAATTTTTGGCATAGGTGATTATACATGCCAGGCTCAATAACAATCCAAACACATGCTACAGAAGCAAAAAATGCAAATATTGGCCACTATCAAAAGAGGCATGTGAATCTTAAATAGACCTTCTCTGGGAGTAACTAACAAAATGTCTATGCCGAAATTGATTATATTGCTACATCCACGGATCTCCCAGACACAACCCACCATCCCAGTTTCATTATTGAATTCACTGGCATCCTACCAAAGAATGTCAGCATTCGAGGTCATTATAATTATAGACGAGACATTGTATATATGACCAGTGAAACAAAGTAATATTACGTTTATCATTGATTCTACATAGATAGTACTGCAAAGAACATTGTGTGTCATCAAGAGAACCTTCATGACAGTATTTGATCTCACTGTCAGAAACAAAATCTTTCCCAGCATTAAGGCAAGTGTCATGCTACCATCAAGCCAAGCAACAATGAAGTGTTACCTTTAGTTTTAGTTCAGCAATCTGTGTCTCATCACAAACCTCCAGCAGCAATTCCTGAAATCAAATTGATAAGCATGGCACAAAGTTAAAATCAGATACATATTTGTTTCCCCTTTGTGCTGTTTTTTCAAACATCCCCCCCCCCAAAAAAAAAAAAAAAAAAAAGAAAAAAAAAAGGGTTTTCAATGACATTTAGTTTAAAAATGCACTTCACTTGCAGTTTGTATAGGGCTTCAATTCCAAATCTGAATTGCACGCACTCTTTTTATTCTCAAAGCTAAGCGAGCCTTAAAAAGGCACCAAAGGGACCATATGAGAGGATAAAGCAATTGAGAATGATACCAAAAAATATATAAGGGAAAGGTATGCTTCAATTAGACCCACCTCAAAAGCACCAGGAAAAGTTGCCCTTGGCAAGGTAGTCTTGTCCTTTGAGTCTTGAGTGTTGCCTTCTGAGATGGAAAAAGCATCATGCATCAATATCACTTTGGATGGAAAGTTAATCAAATGCTTGGATGTTTACGGAGGGAGCGGTTTTGCATGAAATACACAACAGACAGTCAAGAGTTTTGGAAAATCAGAATGCCTTTCAGATGGAGTTTCCCAGTTCAAATGGGTCAATTCAGAATTCAGAGGCATGACAGCATGTTCGATATAATCAGAAGAAAGAAAACTCAATACAAGTTCAGCCACATGACAAGTCCATGCTACGCTTGGTCAACTAATTCGGTGCTCCAGCACAATAGATATACTCCATTTGGAATCCATATTTGCAAGAGGAACCAATTTTCTACTAGCCATAGTAGATCTCATTGTTACATGGTAAGTAAAGTTTCTTAACCAAAGTAGAAACCCATGAACTAAAAATTAGTAAGAAAGGATATTACAGGAGACAGTGAGTGGAGATTCCCCCGCAGATAGCAAGCTGATGAGTGGAAACCCACATGTACGGTTCAGAGGCAGGAATATCCCAACCATATGAGTCACAGTACATTCGTAGTTAACACACAGCTAATCTTATCATGCCAAGAACGGAAATAGGACATGTCATATTGACGGAACGGATTCAAACGACACTGGTCAATTTCCCAATCAGATAACTATAAAAGGCAAGTCAACTCGAAACATATAAATCTAACCACTGGACTTGGCCACGCCGGTAGCTTCGGAAGTCTTCAGACAGGATACGACAGCTGCATTCCTCGTCCTCGAGGGACCGATCCCACGGGCCGCAAAACCTTGGACGTATAATTTCTTCGAAGGGGGCGAATACGATTGCACCGGAACCACTCCAGGCTTATGAGGTAGCGGCTCCACGCGAGGTAGAGCCCCCGCGAAATCTGTAAAATACCAAACAATAAATAAAAACCGCCGCCTGATTTTATCGACTTTCCACAATGCAAAAACCAAACCAACTATCAAAACGGGGAATGCGAACTGGCATAGCGAAACGACGCCATCGAGGTACGTATTTTCACAGACGGAGATTCGCCGACGCCGCGGAAATCACAGCTTCGCCGATCTCGCAACCGGACGAGAACCTACAGAATCCCTACGGGCGGCGGTGCTCCGAGCTCGCCGGAGGACGCCAATGACGACGAGACAAGTTCAACGCGCGATCCGAGCTGCGAGATCTCTCCATTTCGAACTTCCACACCGGCGAAACCGAAAAAAAAAAAAAAAAAAAAAAAACCGAACGCTCTAGAGCTTCAAAACCATCCGCCCGACCGCATCAAAGCAGCTTCGGAAGATACGTACTGCTGCGGAGGGAGGATCGCAGAGCGGAGACGGAGGACTCCATGGGAGCAGCAGACGATCGGATGGCGCCGAACCCGAACGCGAGAGCAAATCCGGCGGCGGAAACGAGGCGAGATGAGGGATTTATCAGCTTCGATTTCCTGTTTGTTCTTCTTTCTTTATCGTTTTCTTTTTGGGAAGCGGGGGTGGGGAGTGGGTTGGTTCGTGCAGTTGGGGACTTCAATAGAGCTGTTGCCATCAGCTTCGAGATGTCCGCCCCACTCTTCCTCCCATCTGTTCCCCGTTTCGGATCGGGCGTCGCTAACGTGCGCCGGAGGTGCCGCATCGCGTTCATTTTTCTCGATTTTATCGGAATTATTACACAAATGTCCTTTTTTTTTTTATTTTTATTTATAGATTTGAACTATAACGTACGCGCATATTCAAAAAAAAAATTATAATTTTTAATTTATTATGAAAAAAAAATTATAACGTACGCGCACGTTATAAAAAAAAATATAAACGCGATATACGTTATAAAAAAAAAAAAATATAGCGTGCGCCAAACGTTATTTTTTGACGTTATGAAAAAACTATAACGTGGGCGCACGTTGTGACAAAAAAAAAATATAACGTATGCGCGTTACCAAAAAAAAAACTATAACGTACGCGTATACATTTATGACAAATTTAACTTCTCACATCTTAGGAAACATACCAATGCCAACAGTATTATTCATTTTTAGAGTTGAATTATAATATACGCACTCTAAAAATGAATAAAAAAAAAAAAGGTCAAAATAGCGAAAGCCGTCCCACTCCCCAAGTCAAAACACAGAAAAAATGTGCTGAACAAAGACAGAGGACTCGGTCCAACAAGAGTTAAATTTTCTGCAAACAAAATCTTTCAACCCAGAAAAGAAAAAGTATTCCACAAATTAAAAAAGAAAAAGTGTCCTTTCACGGCAAATATCATTAATCAGGCAAACCCAAGAAAGAACTGCTTCCCTAATAGAAGAGCTCCTCTCCGCATAAGAAATCAAGCCCGAAACCACGGAAACAACGAAAAGATCCATCTCTTCGTTAGCGCCCACCGAAAATCGCAACATCAATTTGCAATACTTCATGTTATCTTCTCTTAACCAGAAAGTAACACAACACCAAGAACCTTAAAAGGGAAAAAGAAAAAGCAAAACTAGAACTAACCATGAAGATTGAAGGGCAACACGACGGTCCTCGAAGCAATCAAGAACCTCACCTTCCCACATCCTGAAAACCCCACCACCAAGCTCCAACCCCTCCTCATCCCCCTCCCCGCTTTCGAGCTTCCTCCATTTCCCCTGTGTCTGCAGCGCCACCGTCGAGCACAGCACGTCGAAATCAAGAACCGTCACCCCCTCCATCAGCAGCCTCTCCTCCTCCTCCTCTCCCTCCCCCTCCCCTCCTCCTGCTCTCCCTCTCTTCTCCGCCTCCGCCATCAATGCCCAGCTCCCCCAACCTCGTTACCCACCAGAAAGCAGGCAACTTTCGGCTCCTCCGGCCTCAAATTCTCGTGGGTCTCGCTCCTTTCTCTCCTCCTCTTGCTGCTCCTTCTCAAGGCGTTCTTCGCAGCTTCTATGAAAAAGGCATCTCCTTTTGATGCCCATCTGCGCACTGACGCGAATGCTTAAACAAAACAATTTCGTGTTTCCGGTTCCGCGGCCGGTTCCGCGGCCGGTTCCGGTTCCGGTTCCGCGCCGGTTCCGGTTCCGGTTCCGGTTCCGGTTCCGGTTGCACTTGGAACCGGAACCGGGGTTTTGCCGGTTCCCGGAAAAATGGAACCGGGAACCGGAACCGGTCCTTTAAGAACTGGGAACCGGACCGAGGTTTGTTCGGTTCTCCGGTTCCCGGTTTTTTAGGGTTTTTTGGATCGGCCGTCGCTAAAATCAATATGTTCATTTTTCTCGATTTTATCGGAATTATTCAAATTTCTATGTGATCAACTTTTGATTTATTATATTGAATCTAGTTGATATACTTATACAATTGTATTAATGTGGCCCTTAAATTTAAATTAATGAAATGACAATGTTGAAATTTTTATATAATTCAATAATTAAATTGAATATATATCAAACTTTTAAAAATCACATTGAATAAATAAAAATTTTAGAATATATTACATATTAAATTAAATTTTAGAAAATACATTGAATAAATTAAAGTTATAAGACACAATCACCATTTATGTCATCTTCCCAATTAGATTGTACATCTCTGGAAAATCAGTGGGTTTGGGCTTAAGCGGATCGGGCTTCTTTTTTTCCCGGGCCCACAACATTACTTACCAACGGTATTCCTCAAAAGTCCAAGGATTCCCTTTGAAATTTTTGTTACTTTTGCTATTCTTTTCAAAAGATCATATTCCTTATTTGAATCTCGTCAAATTTATATGCTCTAGAGATTCGAAAGTATTTGTTAAATAATCAGCACTCAAAGATTCCAAATAGTTAAAAATACCACTTGATATAAATTTCTTTTTACTACAGTTTCAACTAAAAGAAAAGAAAAATGACACATTGTGAGCGCATTTTTTTTTTTATACATCGCAAAAAGCTGAAAATTTTCTATCCTATATTATTTTCTGGTGCTGTTACAAATTGTCTAAGGCAATCGTAAGGTAAAGGGTCTCCCTAAATTCCAACCTCCTAGTCTCGGAATGGGATGTCCTATGCTTATTAGGCCAATAACTTAGCCAAATCCACCCTCTTAATTCCCACTCCATCGTCTTTCCCCTGGCGCTTTTGCATAGCCTCCACCTCACGCCCTCCCCGTACTCGTCGCCGGCAAAGACGACTCCTCCCTGCCGAGTGAACGGCCGGTACGCGCTCGAGTACCGGTCCTTGAACCACGCCTTCGGATTGAGCAAGGCGAGCCTCGAGGGCTTGGAAGAGGAGACCTCTCTTCCATCGGTCGGGTCGTGGAGAAACCAATGCATGTCTGCACTGTAGCCCAGGACAGATTCCTCGAACTTCCATGGCTTCATGGTTGTGGTCACGGTCTCCCCGGCCGAGATCTTGAGACCCAAGTAAGAGTTCGGAGGCTCGAATCCCGCTTCTATGGTTTTCTCCGTGGCGATCTCTCTCGTCATGTTTTCCGAAGATTTGCCCACTGAAACGCTCAGGATGTTGTTCTGAAGAGCTGGTGTTAGCCGCAGCGAGATTCTTGAAGGGAAGTGTTTTTCGCAGGCTCCTGCACCTTGTTCATTCATGAGAGTTTCGGATACGAGTCGAACAATGTCGAACCTAAAGAAAGCACGTGAATGTAATTTTTCACTCCTCTATGGAATCGAAACAGCATGTAATGAATCGCTACATGATCATCAAACAGTGTTATTAAAGGAATACCTTATGTTATCCGTGTCCACGAACACATCGACCCAATTCGCTTGAATCATCAGCTTGTAATTGAACTGGATCACTCCTTCGAGTTGGTTATAGTCGAGGGAGAAAGCGAGGCGTTCGTCGGTCAAGGGATTGCTCGTACTGACCACGTCCGTCGCGATGACCGGACAATAGAGATGAACTTTCCATATCCCGAAGGCCGAAAGCGCATAGGAGAAAAGCGGGGACGGTGTTTTGATCGTGTGGTGGCCAGATTGTTGCTCCAGAGTCCAGTTCGTGATCGCTAGGTTGACGGACCGCATCCACTGCTCCTCCAGGTTCGGTCCGATCATGTTCATGAGCAGTTTCGACGCGTCCTTCGATATGCAGTTGACCAAGTGACTCTTGAGACTGTGGAGACAACAGGAGCGGAGATCGGCCGGCGCCTCATAGATGCAGATCAAGAACGCGAGAGTCACGAAGGCCAGATCGAAGATGTCGCCGAAGTTGGAAAAGGACCAGGGCTTGGGGATCTTGAACGAGGAGGTCGAAGAGCCGTTCCTGTACGAGCCGTACTGGAGAACGTCTTCCACGAAGTTGACGAGGAGACCGAACATGGCCTCCTCGTCGAGCAACCTGCGAGAGCTCGGTTTGATGATTCTGTACGGCCTCGAGGTCCACAGGGATAAGTGGAGACCGAACTCGAAAGAGATGGAGAAGGAGACGGCCGCGGGCGAGTCGAGGTTCCTGGAAGCGGAGAGCACGAGGGATGGCTGGGCTTTGGAGGAAGATGAAGAGCAGAGGCACAAGGGCAGCGATCTCGTCCTCCACTCGGACAGCGGAGGGAGGCCATGGATCCAAGTGTATATTTCTGGGAAGTGGCAAGAAGCCATTGATGACCAGAAACAGCTCTTGTATTGCGCGAGTGAGTCTTGCTTGTCGACGATGACATGGACTTATATAGAAGGTTGTGTTGTTTCAGGAGAAGAAAATGTCTGAATTCGTGCATGGCGAAAAAAGTCAAAAAAAAGAGAGATACGAATCCTTTCGGCATTCTTACAAGGATTACCGTGTAAGAATGCTCGTGCAAAAGAATTTCGTATGCCGACAGTATATGCTATAATTACATATGTTAAATGATTAAGGAGGAAAAAAACATGAGGATAACATTAAAAAAAACACAATTTTAATTGACGAACTTTATGAAATTCGAGAGGTTGCGGGTTTATTTGAGAGGAGTTACGTGGTTTTATACATTATGATTAGCAAGAAACAATGAATTATCCCAACCAAATGCATCATCCTCTATTGAAAAAGTTCCATTGGATTTCTTTCGAGCTTAACTTTTAATATTCCTTTAAAGAGCATCGTATTCCCTCTTCTTTTTTGCTGCCTAACATGGGGTTCGGCTCGTGTGAAACCCCCAATAGGCACTACATACTCCTATCTTTAGCGTCTACGACCAATTGACAAGGTTGTCCAGAGGAGGAAATCGATTGGATAAGGATTACAAAATAAAGGATGAGAGGGATGATTCTCTGCTTTATCAGCTAATGGACTATACAGAGAACGTGAACGTTTAAACTTCTATTTTGTTATTATTGATCTCTCTCGAAGAATAAATTGCTTGTGAAGTTCCTTCACCTTTGTAGAAGAAATATGAGGACTTCATCTTAAAAAATTTCGGTACAAGGCATAGACGCTGTTTGGTTGGGCTTTTGGAAAAACTTTTGAGGAAATGCAAGAATTTTCAAATTAAAATTCTTTAGAAAAAATCCAAATAAGGACCTCAAGTACTCTTGTTTTCTCAAATGAGGCCCGTAATGGACCCATTTTTTTTTTCAAAAAAATAATGGCTTGAAATAGCCATGGTTGTTTCAAATAAAGGCCTAAAATGGCCATGATTATTTTAAATAAGGGTGTAACCTTGCCAATTGCTAGTTAGCTAAATATTTCGATTGATCAAGGGCATTTTTGTCCAATTGCAATTTTAATTTTAAATTATTTTTTATTATTTTCCTCCTTTTCGACAAGGGCTTCTTCTTCTTCTTCTTAGGGCCAATGAGGGCTCAACGAGGATGGCCTTACCTAAGGCGATAGTCGCCTCACCCTGACGAGACCATCCCTTGCTAGTTGTTGGCAAAGCGACCCTTGCCCAGATTTGGTGAGGGTCGACCTCGCCAATGGTCACGAGGGCAGCTTGCCCCAAGGTGAGGCCGTCATCGGTCCCTAGTGAGGGCTAGCCTCACTAATGGTCATGAGGGCAGCCTCCTTGGGGCGGACATCACCTTGTTGGCACAAGCAAAGGCAACCCTTGCCCAACACTTTCTAGCATCATCGATGGCTAGGCAACCACCAATGAAGAAGAAAGAAAAATTAGAAAAAGGAAAAAATTTAAAAAAGGGTAAATGGCTAAAATGCTTTTGACCAATCGGAAAATCATGCCCTTATTTAAAATAGTAATAGTCATTTCAGGCCATTTTTTAAACAATATCCATTTTGAGCCTTTATTTGAGAAATTAATAGCACTTTTTAGGCCATTGTTTGAAACAAGATCTGCTTAGAGCCATTATTTGAGAAAATGAAAGTATTTTGGGCACTTATTTATAATTTTTTCAATTTTTTTTGGGAATATAAATAGCATTTGGTAAAAATACCTTGAAAATCGATTTTTTGCACACCCTTATTGAGAATAACTTGGATCACCCAAAATTGAACTAAATTGACAGTTCTTATGAAACCAATCCAGTTTCTAGTTTCAATTTATTGAAATTGGTGAGCATTAGTTAGATCCGCCCATCAACCCATCAATTGACCTGGATTGGATTGGATATCTCGGTCTCGTTTAGCATCATATATTGTCCGTCCTAGTCAGGCACCGCTTTTGCACACTCTACCTCCTCATGCATGCTCTCTACCCTAGCCCTACTCTACCTCTTCACTCTCCCTCCTCATGCATCTCTTGCTCTCGATCTATCACCATAGAGGGGCTCTCAATCCTATTCTACCTCCTCATGCTCTCTACCCTTGCCTATCATCTCTCGCATTATCTCGCTCTCAATCCATCACCATAGAGGGCTTCTTCTTCTTCTACTCTACCTCCTCATGCATACTCTCTATCTTCTTCTTCTTCTTCTTTTCTTCTTCTTCTTCAATTTCGATTTCTAGAGTTGATATGCACTGTCAGGGTGGACATAACAATGATAACTACTCTCAATCTTGGCTCTCTTGCTTCTCCACAATCAATCGCAAGCTCTTTGTTTTGATCTTTCAAAACCATTGATCGAAGGCACAACTGTGGAATTGTTTCAGTTGTGTTTTGCGTAGCGTTGCAGTATTGCGTTATTGCTTGTTTACTCGAGAAATGTGTCCAAAGTTGATTATTTGGGAATAAGCAAATACAAGTCATAACATTTCTTTATATTATAATGTATTGTTGTGATCATGGTGAGTAGGGTTTTTCTGTCTCCCAACAAATGAAGAGATTGGGATCATGGTGATCATAAATTGGTAGTATAAACCTACTCATTCAGTCCGATTTTTAGATGGATTTATTGAACTAGTAAACGTTCTCAATTTCTAATTTGTGAAGCCGATGCTTATCGGGCAGTTCGATCACCCCTAATTCTCATACGCAGCCATAATAAGACTTAAGTGACACAATGGGGTTGAACATATTAAAATATCATTGAAGACCAGAAAATAATTGCAAAACCCCTCTACGAATTTTGGGCGGTGGCGCCGCGTCGGTGGCGATTTGCTTTACCTTTGAGTCGCCGAAACGACGTCGCAACACAGACCTTCGAGCTTCTCGCCATTATCAGATCTCTCTCTCTCTCGCTCTCTTTCTCTCTGCTTGCGCGCTTCGCTGAAGATCTCCGTCGATCGCCGCCGCGAGCCCTCCCTTCCCACGCGCGGCCGTCGCCGTCGACGCCCGCCCTCCCACGCGCCTCGCGATGGCCTCGCCGCCGACCCTCCCGATCTCCTCCCAGTCCTCTGCCGCCGCGGGGGGAGCCCAGTCCCAGGCCCAGCCGCCCATCGCCACGCACGCCCTCCGCGCGTTCCTCTCCCGCCTCTCCTCCTCCGTCCGCCAGGGCCTCTCCCAGCGCCGCCCCTGGTACGAGCTCCTCGACCGCTCCGCCATGGCCCGCCCCGACAACCTCACCGACGCCGCCTCCCGGATCCGCAAGAACGCCTCCTACTTCAAGGTCAACTACATCGCCCTCCTCGCCGTCGTGCTCGCCCTCTCCCTCGTCACCCACCCGTTCTCCCTCCTCGTGCTGCTCTCCCTCCTCGCCGCCTGGATCTTCCTCTACCTGTTCCGGCCGTCCGATCAGCCGCTGGTCGTCTACGGCCGCACGTTCTCCGACCGCGAGTTGCTGGGGATCCTCGTCCTCCTGACCATCGTTGTGGTGTTCTTGACCAGCGTCGGTTCGCTGTTGATCTCCGCGCTGATGATTGGAGTCGCTATCGTGTGCGCGCACGGGGCATTCAGGGTTCCCGAGGATCTGTTCTTGGACGATGAGCAGCCTGCAAATGCCGGATTGCTGTCGTTCCTCAGTGGCGCCGCCTCGTCAGCTGCGGCAGCGGCTGCGCCAACGGTTGCTGCACGTGTGTAGAGCTGAGTGGTATAATTCGATCTTTGGGGTTGGTCAGGTTAATTTGATCTCCCTATCCTTTTAGTATGATATTATGATGATTCATTTGTTGTTAGGGTTTTGGAATTGTTTTGGTTTAGGTTAAGTTGTTGATGGGGGTGGCGTGTTGGTTCTTGCGTCGGAATGTGGCGCAAGATCTTGTGACTTTACTTTGATGAAGTTAGATCTATGAATTCTTCTAAATGTGAGATCTTGATTTCTTTTCGAATATGAATTCTTTGGTCCTGATATTTATAGTTTCTTGATCTGTTATTCTGTCTTCCATTATTTGGAATCCGACTTGTTTATGGTGTATTTCGCTTTGGACTCGCTAATTTTGTAACAGTTGGGAATCGGATTGGATGATGAAATCTGATCTAGATGCATGATTATTTTAGGTTGATGAGTGAAGAGAACTGTTGGAGCAAAATACGTTAGAAGAGCTTTGGAGCTTTTTATATAGTTTGATGTGTTTGGAAGTTTTTCTAATCAGAGATTAATTTAAATTGGATATTAGTGATCAATAAGTTATGAAGAGCTGCCCAACTCGACTCTCTTTATCCAGAACTGCGCATGTGGTTCTTTTTGCTGTTTGAGTTTTGATAGATTTTCTGTATTCGTTGTTACAAGGGAAGATTTGAATCATATTGTCCTCTCCAAGAATTATGAGGATGAAGGAGCTGCCACCACTGCAAGATATACCTGATTAGGTTGGAAGATGTTTTGTGAACTGGAGTTTGCTTTAGTGAAGGCCTAATTAGCTCTTTTAGCATAGATTTGCTTATGTCTTGTTAGCCCAAAATGTTTGCGGGGTGCTAACAATGGTGATAGGGTTCTTTCTTGGTCTTCTCTCCATTAGGCCTCAAGTGAATGGTGAATACTGGGCATTGGATTGCCCATGCATATACATGTACGATCTTGGTAATAATTCAAAGTAGGAAGGAACATCAATGGAGATTAAGAATTCAGATGACTTAGGAGTTGCCGGTCCTTAATGTGTCAGTCCTGCCAACTTAGTGTAAATGCAGTTCCGGCATCAAATCATTTGGCTTCTAGAACTGTTTCAAGGTAATTATGACAATCCCAGGTTATTGACATTTATAACACTATAGTTAGGGTGGTGTTGAAGTTGAATTGGATTTTGGAGGTTGGGTTGAGTGTTGTGAAGAAGAGAGGGTTTGTCATGCTTTTTGATGTGGTTACTCATTCATGCTGAATTTAGGAAGAATGGTTAGTGATGAACTAGATATATCACAAAGCATTCACTTCGAAGAATTCTCCAATAATTTTGACAGAATGGATATAGGAAGTGGGTAGTCATGTTTCAGCAAAAATGTGTCCCAACAAAAGACTAGAAATGCATCATATATGAGCAATGTGACTATATCCTGTTGGCTGCCTCCATAAAGGATGTATGCTCTAATGTGCATTCAGATGTAGATTCTGCCATTATCAGTTATAGTCATTGTTGAGCCAACAAGGAGTCATCATTTGGTGCTGGTTCAGTGAGTTTCTGCTTCTAGTTAGTAAGCTATCATTTCTGTGTTTTTTTCACTGTTATGTCTATGCCAGTGGATAGAGGATCTCTCTCTCTCTCTCTCTCTCTCTCTCTCTCTCTATAGTTCATTTGTTTTATAGTTCATTTGTTTTAGTAGATAAGGACCTGTCTGGAAACAGAATTACCTCCCTACTACCATTTTCAAGAGGCTCTCAATGTGCTTGTGAACAGAATGGAAGATCCTGCTGAACTTCGTTACATTTTTTAATCCTAGTGCTAAAGTCATGGAGATTTAGGAGGTCTTAGATGTATTTGTTTCGTTGAGGTAGTATTTCTTGTGGAATTAAGTCCCTTGTTGTAATGGTTTACAGCTCATGTCAATTTGAATTCTTTTAATTTTAGGGCTTATTTAGTAACAATTCTATTTTTGGAAACAATTTCTACTCATAAATAATTTTTTTTATTTTGTTCCCTATATGAGTTTCTAAATATTTTAATATGTTTGGTAGTTGTCCAAAATTTATATTCTCATGAAAGAAATGCATTTGGTAGGACCTTAAATTCTTTTGTGATTTAGAAATTTTTAATTTTTTTATAAATTTATTACATTTTCCTCTTTTTTTTCTTTTAAATATTTTCATTTTTCCTTTTCTTCCTCTCCTTCTTCCTTTGGCTAGTCATCGTCTAGCGACTGGAGATGAGGGCTGGCAATCTTGTCAGAGTGTCGTTGGCCCTTAGCAAGGGCAAGCCTTGTCCAGCCACCGGCAAGTTGGCCTTGCCTTACCATGGCAAGGGCGAGCTTGGCTTTGCCCTCGCCAAATTTGGGCAAGGCCAAGCTCGCCTAGCTAGCCAACCTGGCTAGTCAAAGGAAGAAAGAGAAGAAGAAAAGGAAAAAAGAAAAGAGGGAAAAAAAGAAAATGGACTTGATTCTTAAGTTGTTCTCGGCAACAAAGAAGCAAGTTTTTTTTACTTTTTAATTTTGTTCCAAATCTATTCTCAGGGGCAAATTTGTTCCCAATAACAAAAAAGTTAACAAACAGATTTTTTTTTTTTTTTTTTATTTTCTTTGGGGAATAAAAGAATAGAATCAGACATTGTTTGGCTGGTTACCAAATAAGGCCTTAGTTGAAGCTAAAGGTTGACATGAAATGGGTCTATTTCGAGCATCAACCATCATTGGTGGGTGGGTTTAGTAGGAGAGGACATGTAGATCAATCTTATGTTCATGTAAGGATATTGTTAAAATTATCAAATTTCAGAAGGTCATATCTGTTGCATTGAGGGGTGTGGAACTGTTGTTTCTTGCAAATCATGTCTCCTCTCTTGCATTGTGACCATTTTGTGGTTCATGCACGCTGATTTACTGAATATATTGTAGAGACTCCAAAAGTTGTTGCCTCCCTAATGGTACTAGGGACATGATGATTGTTTTTGCAATTTCTTTACGAGAGACAATAGCAAATTGGAACTGATTTCTGGATTCACTGTAATCTTAGAACTCTGATTTACTGTCTATTCTTCTCATGTAATGAGTAAATACTTTGCCGATTGTCGTGTGCTATCTGCTAGGAACGTTTGCTTGAACTGTATCATCATAACCTATATCGACTACATTAAAGAACGGTTGCTGCACTTGCTTCTGACCATGGCTTTCCCATGGCCCTCTACCTGTCCAGGAAATTCAACCTTAAAAAGGATCCACTTGGACGGACTTCTAATCGATTTCCTAATTCTTGAAAGCAACAAACTGCATAATGAATGGCAGGCGAATCTGAGGCCGGAATGAGGGAGAGAAGCTAATAGCTGTGCAAAAATTGGATTGCCAAGCTGATTAAGCAGGAAGTTTAGGAATTCGGTCTGAATTTTGTTGAAGAGCTTGCTTGTGTTACTAGCAGTGGCTAGCCTTTGGATTGTATTGTTGAAAGCTGTACTCAAGACTCTTTAACTCTTGTCTTCATTTGCAATTTCCATATCGTATTCCTTCTGTTCTGGCCAACAAGGGGAAAATGGAACTTGCTTGGTTCGTTACCCTACCGAGAGCTTCCAACATCTGCATTTCACGAAAGCGATGTCCTGAAGTCAAATTCCAACAACGATTGTGTTCTCCTTATTCTGGATTCTCAATATCTCAATCTCGTATGAATTTCTCACCCACCATAACCAACACGTGAAAGGACAATAGGATGTGTAACTTGTGGTGGTAAAATAGAGATGAGCAGACGACTCAACTTGCAAAACTTTCCCTCAAATCTCTGCCTTTCTGTTCCAGCATTTCTTGTGACAAGTACGATTGGTTATGGAGGCTCTTGTTCACTCTAGATTCTCAGGAGCAATGGAAAACTTTGCGTGCTTCTTTAGTGGCTTTTTCCATTCTTTCTTCTTCAGCAATCTAATCTCTCTGTCATTGTCTTCTATCGCAAGATTGAAACATTTTCTCACTACGTTCCAATACCATATTTCATAAGTTTCTGTCCCGTCCGCTTGCTATGATTCTCAAATCAAGCAAAAATTGTTAGGAAGTACCTCGTCTCGACATTATTTTATCTCTGGAAGCTGCACAAGAAGAAGAAATGAAAGGTAAGACTTGCAAGGAAGATTTGAAAAACAGATGAAGCCTTATTCTATCCACCAACGGCAAGAATCCCCTGTAAAAAATATTACGCACGGTCATCACTGTCGCTTCATGGAGAACATACCCCGATGCAATGGGCATGTAAAATATTTGTATCTGCTGCGCTTATGGACTATGCTGTTCTAATTCTGAAGTTAGTTCTTTCATTTTTCATGGTGCATTTTCAGTGAACTAGGACATGTTAATCGTTAAAATGATAATTAAAGTCCCCTAAACTTGTTGGGTCAAGGGATGTATGAAAGCATTATACTTGCTCGCTTCTTTTTCTTCTGGTAAGACTCTTGTATTGCTTGTCAAACCTCACGAGAAATTTCAATGAGAAAGTGACAAATTGAAAGAGTCTTTCCCTTCCCGCGTAAACCGTCGGCATAAAGACAAGCTTTGTGAAAATTCAATCCATGGGGTCACTAGCTTTGCTTATTGGTGCAAGAAAGTCAGCTCGCTTTCTGATAGGCTGATTGGGTGCAACAGACTGGACTGAAGGTTTGAAGTATATGGTAACCCCTGTACATTACCCTGTATTCTAAATCAATACCTAATCTGCCAACCCCCCAAACAACTCTCTTTGTCTCTGCATCATTGAAACTGCAGTACTTAAAGAACCCAAGAGAAGGAAAGAAAGGGCTTCATATAAAGGAGAGCCTGCTTTCAATGCAGAACTCCCTCCACATTCACCAGTTTGTACATACTCAGATGAATCATGAAGGTTCTCAAGAAGGGCCTGATGTATCTTGTCATTCTCTTTGCGTCGATAATGGTGTCAACTGCAGTCGCGAAAATCCAATACCATGATTTTGTAGTACGGCTTCGAAAGACATGCCTTCTCTTTTTTGATTTTTTTCACTGGCTATGTGGAATGTGCATAAGCATGCTTTCTAGGAACTAAATATCGGTTTCTACTACATAACTTCTCCTAGTTACTTCTAATTTTAGGTTCAAGCAACGCCAGTGAAGAGGATATGCAAGACGCGCAGTACTATAACGGTGAACGGGCAATACCCGGGGCCAACCTTAGAAGTTAATGATGGAGATACTCTTGTGATCAGTGTTGTTAATAGAGCTCGTTACAATGTCACCATCCACTGGTAATTGCAATTCTTGCCTGCTTATGATCCTCACAATGAGCATATTATTTCCGCGCTTTCTTTTGTTTGACCCAGAAAAAAGTATTTTTATGTATGTTTCGTTGGTTATCATAGTAGCTAGTTGATGTCTGAACACAATCTTCCTCGATCCTGTTTTAGGCATGGGATAAGGCAGGTGAGAACAGGATGGGCCGATGGACCAGAATTCATAACGCAGTGTCCCATTCAACCAGGAGGAATTTACACCTACAGGTTCACCATTGAGGGCCAAGAGGGTACGCTTTGGTGGCACGCGCACAGTTCTTGGCTTAGAGCGACTGTCTACGGTGCTTTGATCATCTATCCAAAACAAGGATCTACTTATCCTTTTGCAGAGCCAAAGCGTGAGACCCCCATTCTGCTCGGTAAGAGCTTCAACCCTCTCTTTTCCGAAAACCTTACCACACGGAAGCAACCACGGACGGACTAATTAATAGTTTATATGTTATGAGATGTGATGATTGGGATTCACTATTATTTAGAAAAGGAAAATAATGATAGGTACCCACCGTTCTTTCGGATCGAGTTCGTGTTTCATTTCTGGTGATTCTAGAATAATTTATTAGCTCTAACTGTGATGAATTTTTATTCTCACAAATTTAATAATACATGTAAGCACAAGGACATGATATATAAAAATTTGGCTTTCTGTGATCATCTTGATGATGATGATTAACTTGATGAGTTAATATTTCTCTATCATGGAAAAAGGTGAATGGTGGAATGCAAATCCCATCGATGTGGTGAACGAGGCAACTCGAACGGGAGGAGCTCCAAATATATCAGATGCGTATACCATTAATGGTCAACCTGGAGATCTTTATCGCTGCTCGAGTTCAGGTTTGTTCTCATTATTAAATCCCTTTCATTATTTTCAAAACTATCACCAAATCTATGAAAATTAGTATTTGTCATTGCTTGTGCACTTGCCTTTTTCCCAGTTTACTTGAACGAAAATTCAGATACAATCAAAGATATGTCAAATTTTGGATAACATGTATATGCACTGACCATGCATGTTGGATTTAATTGCTATGCAGAAACCTTTATAGTCCCAATCGATACAGGTGAAACCAACCTCCTCCGGGTCATCAATGCTGCGCTCAATCAAGAGCTCTTCTTTGCCGTGGCCAACCACGAGCTGATCGTGGTTGGCGCCGATGCGTCCTACTTGAAGCCCTTCACCACGTCGGTGATCATGCTCGGACCTGGCCAGACCACTGATATCCTGATCACCGGAGACCAACCCCCGGGCCGATACTACATGGCGGCGCAGCCCTACCAAAGCGCCCAAGGTGCCCCGTTTGACAATACCACGACCACGGCCATTCTCGATTACATTTCCGCTCCTTGCCCGTCTAGGGGCACGCCAAGTACACCTGTAATGCCCACTCTCCCAGCTTTCAATGACACAGCCACGGTCACAGCATTCACCCAAAACTTGAGGAGCCCCGACACGGTTCCGGTACCGACCGATATTGATGAGAGCCTCTTCTTCACCGTCGGTCTAGGGCTCTTCAATTGCCCACCGAATCTTAGCTCTGATCAATGTCAAGGTCCAAATGGAACCCGCTTCGCATCTAGCATGAACAACATGTCGTTCGTTCTTCCTTCCACCTATTCCATCCTACAGGCTTACCACCAGGGAATCCCTGGGGTGTTCACGACGGATTTCCCTGCGGTCCCGCCCGTGGCCTTCGATTACACAGGTAATGTTAGCCAGTCGCTCTGGCAACCCGTTCCAGCAACCAGAGTGTATGAGTTGGAGTACGGGTCAAACGTGCAGATCGTGTTACAAGATACTAGTATAGTGTCGGGCGAAAATCACCCGATCCACCTTCATGGCTATAACTTTTACGTCATCGCCGTAGGGTTCGGAAACTTTGATCCCGCGACCCATACCAAGAAGTTCAACCTTGTCGACCCTCCCATGAGGAACACCGTAGGAGTGCCCGTGAATGGGTGGGCAGTCATCAGATTCCTTGCCGATAATCCCGGTAAAATAAAGAAGAGACTCCTACAGATTTATGGTATTGAATGTAGCTTTTTTTTAGCAAGTATTATCTATAGTGACAAGACTAACGTGGATCAAAATACACTTTTGAATGGCCGAAAACAGGAGTGTGGATAATGCATTGTCACTTGGATGTACACATCACATGGGGTCTTGCAATGGCATTCCTGGTAAAGGATGGAGTTGGAGAGTTGCAATCTCTAGAGTCTCCTCCAGAGGATCTACCTCCATGTTAAAGAACAAAATTTCCAGAGGAACAAATTGCCCAAGCTGTGAAGCTTGTTCATATTGAGCTACGACAGGATTGACAAGTCCCCTTTTTTGGCTATTACTAATTTTCATGAGGTTAGGGAATACATATTTTTTTTTTCCATGGACAGATTGGTTTTATTTTGTGGGTTCTTTTTAATGTTTTTTTTTTGCTAATTGATAAAGAAATAGAATTGAATTTGCATATGCGTTTTTTCATTGATTAAACCCTCTATTCAGATGACATTTTTCCTTTCCAAGTTGTGTCACTAATTGTATTCCTTGCTAAAAAATTTAAAATACCAATCGGGTGGAAAATATATGGAATTGTAATAATGATGGTTTACCGGGAAAATGCCATTTTAATGAATTATTATTTATGTTGGAAGCGCATAGTAAAAGTCGGATACCTTTCGCAAGAAGGAACCCAAGTCTGAATTTGTTAAGGTATCTAATTTGACTTACATTTACTCAAAAACTTAAGTCAATGAGTTATGAACCAACCGAGTTATATTAATTGCTCTAACCACACCAATTCTCTGACGTGGGATTTTTTTAATATAACTCACACGTGCATTTTAACAGTTTGCTTATGAATATTCTACACAGAACATGAAGATCTTAGGCAATGCACATGGAGATGTTTAAAAAACTAATTAAAGTAGCCAACAATTTCTCATCATAAGAGTTGTGAAGTACATTACTCTAGCTATAGGGAAAGGAAGAAAAAGCTTACCAAGAGTCCTAAAGTTGGGAAGAACCGAGCAACAATTCACCAAGAACTAACTTTATCCAGGATCAATATCTTTGCCAAAACTAAACCGACCAAATCAATTTACCCAAGTAACAACTAGCAATACAACCTCCCAAATATTTTAATAAATGTCAAAATGATAAAGAGACAAATGCAACAACAATACCAAGATTTTATATGAAAACCCAATGTAGAAAAAATCATGGATTGCTCAAAAACTTCCACTAATCAACAAGAATATTAAGATACACAAAGTATTTTTCTCTAGTCACATACTAGAGGCTCTACATCAACAATACAATAGTATTTTATCACCACAAAAGTGGATTATCATAAATAGAGTAAAAAAACTCTAAATGCAATTGGAGAATTTGGAAAAGATTCTCAATGACTAAAAGATCAATTCATAGCCCTCGATTTCATGAATAATATATTCTAATTTGAGCCAATTCCATTACCATTTTGCCTTTAAATCATAATTAAAACCCACACCCTCCTTTTTCCTTCTCCTTTGCTCTCTCTCCTCTTGCTCTCCAGATTCTTGCAAGGAGGAGCCCCACCTTTTCTTCTTTTGCTTTTTGACTTTTTCTTTCTTTATATATTTATTAGTTGAAACTCACATAAGTGGACCAGTCGACAAATCTCCCCTTCACCTCATGTGGGAAGTCCCATCATACCCTCTTTATTTCCACAAGAGTCAAGTTTCACCATAGATAAGTTTTTAGTACGAACTTTCTTAAGTAGAAAGAGTTTATCTTATAACAAATCTAAAATTCAATGATATTTCATATCAATTTGCTTCAATCTTAAATGCCATCAGATTTTTGCTTTTCCTTAGATAGAGGGCACAATCAGAAGCCGCACCAACTAAAGTCAAATTGAATTCGCATGAGCAACTGATTAGGAACTTCATGTTTGATAGAAACCGTTCTTCTCACAATTCATGTGCCAATCAAATTCTATTGTCAGACTTACCCATGTTCGGAATAACCAAAACTTGAAATGTCAAGGTCTAAAACGACAAAATGTTGCGAAAGCTGTAAGCGCTGTAGGGTTATTCCTCGAAAAGCAACACGTTGCTTTTGAGGCTTGACGTTCATTCCAAAAGCATTTCGCATCTTGTCTTGGTCTTTTTTAATCCCCCACCTGACGGAGGCGGCATTTCCTCGAATAATTAACGCCGCAACGTGCGTGCCACGAGGTCCGGACCGTCCGGGCCAAAGAATGGTGTTTGGGGAATTACATTTACAAAGGAGTTTTGTGGTAAAAAAAAATTATCAAAAGAAAAATTAAAAAAAAAAGACCGGCAAGGGCAGTGGTCGTCGGCGACCTCCGGCGACCGCCGGCGACCTCCGGCGACCCCGGTTCTTGGGCAGCGAGGTCGCGCGACGCCGTCGCGACCTCCGGCGACCTCCGGCGACCCCGGATCTGGGGCGGCGAGGTCGCGCGCGTCGCGCGACGCGGCCTCGACCTCCGCGACCTCGACCTCCGGCGACCTCAACCTCCGCGACCTCGACCTCCGCGACCTCGACCTCGACCTCCGCGACCTCGACGCCGCCTCGACCTCCGGCGACCTAGATCCGGGGCGTCGAGGTCGCGGGAGGACCTCGCCGCCCCCGGATCTGGGTCGCGGCGGGGTCGCGCAACCTCGCCGCCCCCGGATCTGGGGCAGCGAGGTCGCGCGACCCCGCCGATCTGGTCGCCGCTCGAGCCTTCGGCTCGCAACCACCAGACCGGCGACCAGATGGGTCGCGCGGCCCCGGCGAGCTCCGTGCGGAGGTCGCGGTGCAGCAGGCGACGGTCGCCGGCAACACCGCGACTCGCGGAGGTCGCCCGACTCTCCGACGAAGATCGCCTGGTCGCGGCGTCCCTGTAGCGGTCGTTCGCCCGAAGAAGATGAACAGTGTTCATCCAAGGGCACGCACCGGAAAAATGAATTTTCATGAGGATAATTTTGGAAAAAAAAAAGAGTGAACAGTGTCTCCTTAGCATGCCGAAAATGCTGAAAAGCCCAAGGCAGCCCTTTGGACCTTCAAGGGGCTTTGGGAAGCAGTTCCCAAACGCACCCTTTGTCCTGTCCCGGCTCGCCTGTACGCGAATGTCTGTCCGGCCCCACGAAGATGGTTGGTCGATTGTTCACTTTACATTTCTTATCCGAGCCGCGCGAACGAGAATTCCAAAGTGCGTCGTGCAAGAACGACGAGAAAAGAAAATGCCGAGAAAGGAAACAGCGAAGCCACGGCACGGCCACTGATTGGGCAGATGATTGCCGAGAAAAGTTCAAATCTTGCCCCGCGGGCAGTGGAGTCCTTTCGGGTTCCTTCGTGACCAAGTCTGGCAACTTTATCACGCGTTCGATCTCCCGTCATCTCGTCTGCCGTGTACGCTCCGTTTTCATCGAGAACGCTTTCTGGTCAACACCCGCATCGTAGATTGTTCTTCTGGTTCTTGCTCCGGTCCATCGACGAGAAGCGTTCGAGGTTCGTGATTCCTTTTTTTTTTTTTTTTTTTTTTCAAGAACGCTGCCGTTGAGTTGCACTGCGTGTTTTGGCAACGTTTTTACTTAGTTTGGTAACTGGTATGCTTCGCTTTATCTCTGTTTGCTGCTATTTTTTTTCCTGTCTCCAAGAATGCGGAAGAGCAGCTGCTTCATTTTGCATGATTCTTTTTTGTCAAATTTTTTTCTGAATTCTTTCGAGGGCTTTCCATTATGCAACGTGCGCATGCGGTATGTTTTCTGGCTGTGGAAGATGATTTATTGCCTGGGCAATTTTGTTACTCTCACTCCCACCTCGTCTTCAGCTGTTTCATGTCATTGGGATCGAATTCTCTGCAGTTTGCTTGTTTAGGATTCACATTTTTGGTAGAATGGCCATAATCATGCGCTCTTGCAGTCAGCATTTTTCGAAGTTTCTGTTTTTGTTAAACTGCTGGTTTTTTATGATACGAAGTATGAAAGGAGTTCCAACCCCCCCCCCTCCCCTTTATTTTCCTTTGGTATTTTCACCTGATATTAGCCCCTTCCCCAATATGGCACGCGGAAATGGTTTTACATGCACAAGATTCTAGATGACCGCTATTTTCTTTACTCCCAGAGCTAGTCTCTTATATTTGTGATGATTGATTACTTATCCTTTACTTTTGGTAAGTGAGATCAATTGAATATTTCTGTATGAATGAATTAATTGCGACCAAGATTGTGGAAAATGCAGAGTGATTGTGTGGTGTGAAGTCATTCTTGTGTGATGTAGGATTAGTCTAGTCCTAGAAGATCTTTGAAGTGTCCAATTATACTAGGAAGGATTCAAGTAACACGTGTTGGGGATACCTAGAAAATTTGATTGTGAAACCCAACCCAAGTTCAACTTTATTTTGTTGATGAACCACTTGAAGCCACCGGATTTTGGTGTCCCCTGATTTGGTTCTTTGGGTAAATCTTGGTTACTGGTTTAGCTTGGAAACTAGTTAATTTTTATAGTCAAATTTTAGAGAGAAGTGTTAGGAACAGTTGTCCTTGTAGATACGCTTGTGCAGGATAGAGAAATGAGAACTATTTCTAGAAGTCATATGACTCTTCAGCCTTTCATGGCTTTGTCATTGTGGCATTCTGTATTATCACAAAGTTAATACATAAATTTCTAGGCGGCACCATAGCAGATCAGAAGTACTGCCAGTGCCAAGCATAATCAGACTTTTATTTCAGTAAATGGTTATTGCCTGTGCCATTGAGATTGATCATTATGAAACTAAGTTGCCAATCTTTTGATAATTTTATCCAAAACTTCACCAGAAAGTAGTTTTGTTGATTAAACTTGAGAAGAGCTACTAAATGATATCATGACTCTGAAGAAGATGCACAGTGACTCAGAAGAAAATGTAGTTATGCAACACCGTTTTCCCCTAATAACAGTGTGAAATTTAGATATGAGATTGCATCTTGAACATGGACAAACTTTCTTTTAGAGCTTTACTGTCACAATGAGATTTCTCTTACCTTTAAGGATGAAAATTGAACTTCTGGAGCCAGTGATGACTTTTTGCTGACAGTTTAGACTTGCTATTTTAAGCATTCTTTAACATCCTTTGGTTTTTTCCATCATAAAATCCATCATGTAGCTGACAAGTAGTTCTAGTATTATCTAGCATAGCAAGCTGCTGCTTTGTGTTAATTAGCTGAGTGCTGTTCTTTACTTTGGTTCGTGTCTTACAGTCCCATGGCAGATGTCATAAAAGTAGCAGACTGCAGTGAAATGACACTTGAAACAGTGAGAGACTCCTTGATAAGACAAGAAGATACAATCATATTCTTTCTCATTGAGAGAGCTAAATACCCCATTAATGTCGGTGCTTACGATAAAACCAAAACTGCAATTCCTGAATGCTCTGATTCTTTAGTTGAGTTCATCGTTAAGGAAACAGAAGCGGCTCATGCTAAGGTAAGATGCGTACTTTTATTGTTGTCCCACCAAATGGTATGCCTTTTGAGTTATCAATATCATGCTTATGGTAAGGCAATTTGTCTGTCCTTTTTTTCTCCATCAAAATGAAAAAATCGTTTGTTTGTTCTTTTTTCAGATCAATAAAAGTTGTATAATGGGCTGGTTGTGACTTCACCTGATTAACTTTCCTTTAATGGATTTTGTCGGACACAGCATTTACTTTGATTGTTAGTACAATATGATATAAAAGAGATATTCCTTTGGCATCTTTTTTGAAATCATGGACAGGATTTGTTGCATTTCTTGTTTATTTTCATATGGAAAGCTTTCTATGTTAAGGGCAGAGCAGTCCTTTCTGCATAGGGATTTGGTGTCAGTAGAAAATTAAACGTTCAAAGGATAGAATTAATTCTATCAGCAACTGTGTATATCCTTCCTTAGCGCCATGTCCATTTATAGAGAAATACTGTTTAAGGACCTTAATTCATTGCCATGACAATTTGAAGGATCGTATTTCTCCTGCAAACAAAACATAGAGAAGTACTTGCAAAATGGATGGGAAGGGAGAAGAAATGTGACCGTCTGTCACATGTGATGCCTCTACATCCTACTGTTGTATGAGTTCTGTACATATGATTATTGCATGATTGCAAATAAAATATGCACAATTTTGTCTTCAGTTTTCTGAATGTAAAATTGCTCGACTAGCTAGTTATGCATATCCTTGTCCAGAATCTAGATGCTTGTTTTACTGATCATGGCCCACTATGAAACAGTGTGGTCGGTATGAAAACCCAGAAGAACATCCTTTCTTCCCTGATGGCTTGCCAACCTCACTTGTGCCGGCTTTCAACTTTCCAAAGGCAATTTTCTTTTCCAGCTCTCTGGTTTGCTTTCTCCATCAGACAGCTTTGGATAAATGCATTTACCTCTCTATCATCATTAGATTTGTTGACTGACCCCAATTACAGATTTTGCATCCTGCAGCTGCTTCAATTAATGTAAACAGTACTATATGGGAAGTGTATTTTGCTCAACTGCTTCCACTGATTACTGTCCCTGGGGATGATGGCAACTATGCCTCTACGGCTGTCAGTGATCTTGCATGTTTGCAGGTAAAGAGTGCCGATGAAATTATGACTAGTGATTGGAGTACTGAACATATATGTTGTCTTAATAAGGGGATTTTTTTCCCCTGTTTCTGACGAGAAACATAAGTTCTTGAAAGGCTGGAGATTTTAGGATCTCTTTAGGAGGTCCAGAGTTCTTGTTAGAGTAATCAAAAGGATTCTGCAGGGCATTTATGGGCTCCATCCCTCCATAAGTATTTCAATCTACAACATTTGAATGCACCCAATTGGAAGTGGTTAAACTATTGACCAACAGGAGACTAAATTACATAAAAGTGATTATACTATTTTTTGTAAGCCAAGGTGTTTCAATTAACTGGTGAAGTAACAATGCAACTTTTTGAAAGGCATAATTATCTGATGTGTACTTTGTAGTTTGTAGATAATGACTAAATGACTAGAATGTAAAAAGGTCGATCTTGATTGATCCCACTGCTAGAAAACAAGATGCTACTACTTGTGTCAAACAAAAAGGTCACAGACAAAGTTGATCCACCCTTATGAGATTTGGACTTCAGTACTGCTGGGACTATGTAGACTGATGTTAACAATTGCCCTGCAGGCCCTCTCAAGAAGGATCCATTATGGAAAATTCGTGGCTGAGGTTAAATTTAAGGAATCTCCTCAAGAGTATGAACCTGCAATTCGTTCCCAGGTATGTCGATCTTTTCTGTTTAATTGTTGAGCAAAATTCTACTGTATTTTCTGTGACGAAATACGTCACAGAGAAAGAAAACTACTGGGTGCCAATATTGTGACCAAATACCTAGTTCCTGTCAATTCGGTAAGGGTTTGAAGGGAACCAAACAATACGCAATTAGCCAGTATTGGTGTAGTTTGGTTTCAGCTTTAAACAAACAGTGAACAGTCATGGAACTACAGAGCCAATAGCTTTTGGATCTCACTTTAAACTGCAAGTTAGTCCGCCTCCTGAACTTACATTCTCTAAGCCAACGACTCAATGGGTGTGATCTTGCTCTTTCCAGGATAGAGATGCTCTGATGAAGTTGCTGACCTTTGAGAGCGTAGAGGAGAGGGTGAAGAGGAGGGTCGCCAAGAAGACAATGTTGTTTGGGCAGGAGGTGAGCCTCGATGACAATTGCGATGAGAAGAAGCTAAAGATCGATCCTGCCGTTGTTTCTCGCCTCTACGAAGAATGGGTGATGCCCTTGACCAAGCTAGTGGAGGTCGAGTACCTCCTACGCCGCCTAGATTAATGCATACTCTGTACTGCAACTCCATGTTATGGATCAACATCATACTTATCTTCCTATCTTTTGATATCAAAATCATGTGTAAGCAGGCGTGGTGGAGAAAGCATTTATTCGGATCACGACTAGAGATCATGCTTATAAAAACGCACGGTTTACGTTTTGACATTTTTTAATGAATAAAAATCGGGTTCTTTTTTATCCTGCATATATACAATCCAAGTTATGCAGAGTTGATCTGACCCCTTGGTATCTGAGAACCAGGAAGTACTACTTTGAAGGTGCATGGTACGCTCTCTCTCTCTCTCTCTCTCTCTCTCTCTCGTGTAAGATAAAGACAAGGTTGTCTTGTACCTGAAAAATGGCTTCAAGCACAAAAATCCTGAGTTTTGTTGGCATGCAGGGAGCAACAGCCCCGGGTCTTCTGAGGATGTCTGGTCAACTGAGGTAGCAGTGATTAGAATCCAATGAGAATATCAAGACCATTATATTCTTCAGCAAATAAAAGAAAAAAGACCTTATGAAGAAAAACCATTACGCTTTATTGCCAAGTCTTTCTTCTTTACCTAATACAGGCAAAATTGATACGGTCAAATTAAAGAGATTGGAGGCCAATATGGTGCCCCATTTTTTTGTGTGTATCTAGACACATGACAAAAGATGGTTAAAGTTGGTTAACGAGTTCTCGATCGAGGACTAATGGATCCAACCATCTTCGTATTTGGAAAATCTAGAAAGTAAGAGGAATCAACATGGAAATTATAGTTGGAGATGACGAAATTAAATTTCTCCGACAAGTGAATTATATAAATTAACGAGTGAGGTTTCTGCCGTGCGATTTTTCTTTGCAAATATTTATTATAATTATAAAAGTCCTTCTTGTATTTCACCTTGCCGTGTCAAAAAAAAAAAAAATCCTCCAAAATCTAAATTTGCGAGTCCCCCGGCTGCTGCACTTTTCTTTTACCTTACCGTTAAATTAGTCTGCCGGCTTGCCGTTATATTCATCTAAGCTAAAGATCCAGCGATGCCTTTGCCTGAAAAGTCACTTCACGCGAGGATAAACATGCCACTAATATATTCTCCCACCTTTTCCAGAAAAAGGAAAGAGAAAAGGTTCGACAGATGAAAGACCGATCCGGCCTCTGACTCGGTCTGCAGAAAGTCAGTCTCACTTTCATCTCATTTAATCTTTTATCTCAAGAAGTCATCTCGTTTCATCACTCCCACGAGCCTCTCCTTCTTCAACCAACTACTCATCAGCAATTCCACTTTGGTCCCACCTCTCTCTCTCTCCCTCTCAAAAGGCTCAAAACAGTGTTGACATTACATCACATTTTTACAGACCAACAGAAATTTTACACAGGAATCTTTATCCTGCCAAGAAAAGCAGCAAAGCCCGCTTCTCTCTCTCTTCCTTAATCGTTTCCATGGATTGCCCGGTAAACAGAGGCAGCGAGCGAGAGCATTCACTTTTTCTACAGAAAACAAGAGAAAAAAGCAAGAACCTTTAAAGCTTTGTTTTTTAGCAGTCAGGAGAAAAGGAAAATAAAGCCTTGCGCCCCTGCACAGAATCCAATACTCACTGTGTGCATAGATTTCTCCGTTTCACTGTCCCTGTCTCCTCCTCTCTCTCTCTTGGTCCCTGCAAATTTTCTTTACTCTCCCTCTCTCTCTCTCTCTCTCTCTCTCTCTCCAGCAGCTGTGAAGACTGAACCTCCCAACGACATTTCAAGACCCTTCTTCTCTCTTTCTCTCCCTCTCTCTATTTTTATTCTTGAGGGGGTCAAACGATCGCCGGAAATCTGTCACAGTCGCTGGTTAAAGTAATTAACAGCTCTCTTACTTACCCGTGAGCCGTTCTTTCATTATCTATTTTGCATTAATTAAAGGTTGCGACTTCTGCATTGCATTTTCTTGGGTGTGTCGTGTGTTATCATACTCAAGCTTCCGAAAGGTATTTCATTTTATTTTATTTTTGACGATCGCGGTGATGTTATCTGCACCTTTTTTATCAAGCTGTCTCCTTACTTTCGTGGGTTGGAGCCTGATCTTTTTTCCTTTTTTCCCGTTATACCTGTTTTTCCATGTTTTCAGCTCTTCTGTAGGACATGATTCTTGCTTAAATTTGCTTTTCCGAGTAAGTTTTTCTCTTTATCTTTGTTTTAGGCCCCGATATAGATCGCATGGCCATGGAAAGAAGGAAATGGAACGTCCTACCATTTTTGCTAGGTTAGAAAGTTAATGCTCTGCTTTAAAGGTACAGAGGATCATGTCCCTTATAAGAGGGAAATGAAAATGGTAAGTGAGTAAGGGCGTGAAGTTTTTCTTTAGCTGTAAAACAGAGTTTCAAGCTGTATTTCCTTTTGTTTTTAACTCGTTATTGTCTTTGCAGAATACATTTCGCTGGATGCTCTTGAAAGGTGAGAATTCCATGACTGGGTATACAGAAAATTCAGAGTGGCCTGCTTTAGTAATTAGGAAGAAGCTATGCAAGCCAGTGCCTAATTTCAGTTTTGCAGTAATTCTTTTTTTTCTTTTTTGTCTTTTTGATAATGAAAGTTCATTTGTCAGTATGAACTGATCGATCAAGTTTAGCATCTTGAGGTTGAACCAAAATTGATAAAGGCAGTGTCAACATATATTTTTGACATATGCCATGGATCCGTTTCATGAGAGTTCCAATTTTTCTTTCAGATGGTTATCTAACATGGCTCAAATCAATAGTTCAACATTTTCTCTCCTGATTTTCTCTCTTTCCTGAGAGATTAATCTAGTGGAACATATGATTATCTTCACAAACAATGATCTTAGGCATAGCATGTTCTGCATTTTAAAAAAAAAGAAAGGTAGATTTATACCACATGGTAGATCTACCATTATAGCGGCAGTGGTTGGCCTGGGGATGATGATGTCCCAATAATTAATGCACGTAAGTTCTACTCTCTCAATTGTTTCAATGTGCTGGGCCTGATGGGGAATCTTTGGCGATACTTCTCAGGTACGTGATTCCGAACCAGCATTTCATTGAAAGCTGGAGAAAGAATTTCACTGCTGCAGAGTTATGGGAAGGAGGAGGGATTTATATCAGTCCAAGCATCCATTTAATGCATACCGTAAGCATTGGCTCTCAATCTCATTTGCTTCTTTCGTTCTGACAAATCTCCCGATTCAAGATTGAAAGCAGATGTCTGGCTTCATCCATGCATGATAAATAGTTCTCGTTGAAGTGCTGCAATTGAGTTAACTGATTTAACCAACTTTTGGTACTGCTATAATTGAAAGGGAGATGTGACTTCATGGCAACCTGACGGGGCCAATATGATTAGTTTCCTTATAGTCCTAGACTTTCTTCTAAAATTGTATAGGCAATAAATTGCAAGCATTTAATTTCCAGTATCCCGTGCTTTTCCTGATGTCAGCTTTTGAGGCTTTGTGTGTGGGATCATGGCAACCTGTGGAGTCAATAAGAATTAGCCATGGAAGAATGACCACATGCACTGTTGATGACCGGTATACAATCGAGGAAAGTGGACCTTTCACTAATGTGCGGATAAAATCACGTCAAGCAACTTTATCTGACTGTACCTGCTTTTTGAGGCCTGGGGTGGACATATGTGTGCTTTCTCCTAGCGAAAAATCAGATTGCTTTGGAGAACTTCAAGAGCCTGTAAGTTTGCCTGCTTGTTTGGTAGTGTTCTCCCTCAGAGCATTATTGCTTGAAGCTTCTTCTCGCTGTGTTTATACAGTGAGCTCAATGGATTTGTGCATTAGTGCTGTCTCCCTTCACTCAAGCAACTAAAAGGGTTTCCTTTTCAATGTTACTACTATTTAGTTCTTCTTTCCTTGAAACATAAGTTGATTCGTATCGGACATGATGACATTCATCCAGATGCAGTGTAGACTAATTGTACTACTGGTGTTTCTGCATTAGTCGATTTCACATCTGCTTGATATTGGAGGGGAAATTGTTATTCACTACTTACATGCAGTGACTTGTTCAATCTGAAGTTAAAAACTACTCGTTTTCGTCACCTTTGTCCTCATGGTTGAGCTGTTTTTGTGTGGTATTTCTGCCATTTGAATACTCATATACAAAAGGCTTGACACTTAACAAAGCATCCTATTTGAGAGGATTTATATAGGTGAAACCACTTAAAAAGCTTAATTT
Source organism: Eucalyptus victrix (assembly GCA_016097545.1). Classification (NCBI taxonomy): domain Eukaryota; kingdom Viridiplantae; phylum Streptophyta; class Magnoliopsida; order Myrtales; family Myrtaceae; genus Eucalyptus; species Eucalyptus victrix. Next base: position 25,515,312 of record CM027844.1, read on the forward strand.
TGTTGTTGCTGTTGTTACTGTTGTTGTGTTATCATCAAGAACATTGAAAATAATGTTTTCCAGACTGGGTTTGGTGCTTTATAAAAGGGTCTTATTTCAGACTGAGTCTTACAGCACAACCTTGTCCAATCCATGATACAATCAAGTATATCCCCTAATTATGGTTATTTGCATTGCAAAATTTTTGATCTCGCTTAACTTGAAAATTCAGAATATCTAGTGAAATGATTCCTTCTTTAAATCTAAACCATTGTCCTTTTCTTTTTAGGGGTGGGTTGATGCACGGATAAGTTCGATTGAGAGGAAGCCTCATGAATCTAGATGCTGCTGTCAGTTCTATGTGAAATTGTACACTTCCAAATGTCCTCTTGGCTCAGAAAAAGGAGTACTTAGTAAAGAGATTATTTTAGTAGGAATAGATGACATCTCCATCCTCCAAAGAGTCGATTCTAAACATTTTGAAAGCCAGCTATATCGGTGGACGTACGCCGAGGACTGCTCTTTATTGCAGAGAAGTAAATTGCTACTAGGAAGATTCTTGGCTGACATTTCTTGGTTACTTGTCACATCAGCCCTGAAACAGATCATTTTCAATATAAGGTCACTGCACAATAAGATTGTCTACGAGATATGTGGTCGTGATGGAAGAGTCTCTTTCGATACTGACAATAACTTGAGAACTTTGAACTTCAAAGTCGAAAATGAAGTTATGCTTCCTATCATAGTCCAGCACATTCCAACGAAAACAAGTGAGGCAGTTGTTGCTTTTGAAGAACATGAATCTGCACTCGTGCCCTTCTCAGATGTTATGGACTTGAGACGCTCCAAACGTAGAAACGTTCAGCCAGAGCGTTTCCTTGGATGTGATGTATCCCAGTTAAACATTTCCTTGCATACTACGGGGCTATACAAGGTTGATAAATGGAACAATATCGAAGAAGATGAAGAAATGTCTGTACCGCTCTCTGAGCTATTTGGTTTGCGTGCAAAAAGTTCAGTTGAGCATGCAGGGCTTAAGAAAAGGAAGTGGTCCCGCAAAAGGAAAACCACAAGAGATCTTGTTGTGCATGAGAAGTCATTTGAATCGAGGGAGGAAAAACAGACCGTTGGTAAGCGGAAGGACTATCACACTGAATCAAGCACCAGTAGTCGAAAGGATTACCAAAATCGACTTGCTATTGTTCCTCTGGGTACTGAAAGTGATCCTATTGCCCTCAATCAATATCATCCACGAGCCAAGATCCCGAGAAATCGTTCGCGGGTGAACAATGAAGATCCATTGTATTATTCTATGCAAAGTTCATTGGTCGAGCAGGGTAGGGGCTTTCCTGATCTAGAAGATATGGAGTTCGAAACAAGATGGGTCGGAAGTCCTCCAGGCAAGAAAATTCAACGGAAAAAGTACCACCAAGTACAAACCAAAAGAGAGTGTCTGACTGAGGAGAGAATCTACGGCCAAAGAACCTTAAGTGCTGGCATGTATAAGGATCTCATAAAGTCTTACATGAAGAGCATTGATTCCACAGTAACAAACAATGAAGAGCCACTTTTGGTAGATCAGTGGAACAGATTGGCCAGCAGAAGCCATGTGGACCGCCGATTTGAGGTGGAAATGCCCTCACCTGTTGAGGAAGTTGAAGACCCCGAATTAGAGATGTTGTGGAGAGAGATGGAGCTGTCCATGACATCATCATACCTTTTTGAGGAGAACGAGGTACATATCTTTCAGTTGTTATCCAGGATCTCTGCCATTTAATGAGGGAAGGGTAGGAATAAAGGATGCTTTATGACTTGAGAACTAAAAACTTCATAGTTTCTTTAGCATACGAGGTTAGATGCACTATCAATACATTTGGGCCTTAATTAGTATATTTCTTTTTCAGGGATCAAAAGCTGAACTGTGCAATGAGTATGTCGAAAGAACAATTAATCGCTGCCACCATGAGAATATTCTGGACGAGGAAATCGGGATTTTATGCAAATTGTGTGGTACTGTGATCTCTGAAATAAGGGATATTTCACCAGCATTTGTAAGTCATCGACACTTCATTTCATGTACAGTTTCTTTATCTGCCACTCCACATTTGGCATTGCCTTGTCCAAAATTTTTCTAAATGTATCTGGTGGCTGTTGCCATCTATATGGGGCATTTTCGTGAATTCTTGCACCTCAGTCCATCATTGCATGTGATATGTCTCTGATTATTTTTCTCAACCATATGTATCTCTAGCTGCCGTCAGCAACCTGGACAACAGACCACAAGACAAACAACGAACAGAACCCCGAACACGATCAAGCTGAAGATGAAGGTCTGGATATCTTCTGTAAGAATGATGCTTCGGACCCAAAAGTAGCAGAAGAAAACGAGAACGTATGGACCCTAATTCCTGAACTTAGGAAAAAATTGCACATCCATCAGAAAAAGGCTTTCGAGTTTCTGTGGCAAAATGTGACAGGATCACTGCTACCAGCTCAGATGGAGACGTCAGGCAAGAAGACCGGTGGTTGTGTCATATCTCATACCCCTGGAGCTGGAAAGACTTTTCTTATAATTGCGTTTCTTGTCAGCTACTTGAAATTGTTTCCAGGCAAACGACCATTGGTTCTTGCTCCGAAGACGACACTGTATACCTGGCATAAAGAATTTGTCAAGTGGGAAATCCCAATACCTGTCTATCTCATCCATGGTCGTCGAAGCTACAGAGTATTCAGGCAAAAAAGTATTTCATTTGCAGGAATGCCAAAACCTGGTCAAGATGTTATGCATGTTTTGGATTGCTTAGAGAAGATACAGAAGTGGCATGCTCATCCCAGTGTGCTTGTCATGGGATATACCTCCTTTTTAACTCTAATGCGAGAAGACTCAAAATTCGCACACAGAAAACACATGGCTAAAGTATTGAGAGAAAGCCCCGGTATCCTCATTCTAGACGAGGGTCACAACCCCAGAAGTACCAAATCCAGGCTGCGGAAAGTTCTGATGAAAGTTCAGACGGACTTGAGAATATTGCTTTCTGGGACGCTCTTTCAGAATAATTTCTGTGAGTACTTCAATACTCTTTGCTTGGCAAGACCGAAGTTTATCCATGAAGTATTGAGGGTACTGGATCCAAAGTTCAGAAAGAAAACGAAGAAGAAAGCACGCAACTTGTTGGAATCTCGAGCGAGGAAGTTCTTCATCGATAATATTGGAAATAAAATTAATTCCAGCAATAATGAAGAAAGGATACAGGGCCTAAACATGCTGAGGAATATGACAAGTGGATTCATTGATAATTATGAAGCTGGAAATTCAGATACTCTTCCCGGTTTACAAAGCTATACTCTATTGATGAACCCAACAGATATACAACAACATGTGCTGTTGAAGCTTCACAGGATCATGTCTAAGTACCATGGATATCCTCTTGAGCTAGAACTTTTAATTACACTCGGCTCCATACATCCTTGGCTGGTCAAAACTGCTTGCTGTGCCAGCAAATTTTTTAACAGGGAGGAACTGAATCAGCTTGACAAGCACAAGTTCGATATTAAGAAAGGGTCAAAAGTGAAGTTCGTCCTTAGCCTCGTGTATCGTGTTTTTCAGAAGGAGAAGGTTTTGATCTTTTGCCACAACATTGCCCCCATACATTTATTTCTCGAACTTTTCGAGAACATTTTTGGGTGGCGGAAGGGAAAAGAAGTTATGGTCCTCACAGGGGACCTAGAGCTTTTTGAGCGAGGGAGAGTGATGGATCAGTTTGAGGAGCCCAGTCATCCCTCGAGAATACTTCTTGCCTCTATAACAGCCTGTGCTGAAGGTATCAGTCTGACCGCAGCTTCCCGGGTGATCTTACTGGATTCTGAGTGGAACCCGTCAAAAACCAAGCAGGCCATTGCACGGGCCTTTCGGCCCGGTCAGCAGAAGATGGTTTATGTGTACCAGCTTCTGGCAGCAAACACGCTGGAGGAAGATAAATATCGCAGGACCACATGGAAAGAATGGGTGTCAAGCATGATTTTTAGTGAGGCGTTTGTGGAGGACCCCTCTTGTTGGCAAAGAAACAAGCTTGAGGACGAGATATTGAGAGAAATGGTGGAGGAAGACAAATCGAAATCCATTCATATGATTATGAAGAATGAGAAGGCTTCAACAAACTAATGAAAGGTGAGGTGCTGTTTGGCTGCTCAATGCCCATTTTCTTGTAGCTATGCAAAGTCGGACTTGCATTCACATCCTTTCATTTCTTTCCTTGGAGGAAAAGTGCTTCCTTATGAATGGCTTGGAGAAGTTAATGTGTTCACGACGTTGAAGTTGATCGATTTCCATTTAAAACACCCAAACTAGTTAGCGAATCAGAAACTAAACTTTTTGGTTTGGTATTATCTTCATTTCTCCAATCTTTGAGTTTCCTTCTTTTCTTTGCTTTCATCATGGCAACTGGTAGAAAAGGGAAATGTAGCTTTTATGTAGTGGCCTCTTGTTGTAGTTCTACAATAACCTCATCAGTTGCTTTATTTATTTCTCTGCTTTAATTTCACTGTCTGTATGTCTATATTTAATTCATCAGCCATTCAGATTTTCCTTTTGGTAGCATGATGAAGTTTATTGTGATTTTCCGCTTAGAGTGGCTAGTGTCATTACCATTCCCTCCAGTCTGTCAATAGCTACTGCTTTTGTTTCCTCATTCATTCTTATTGCTGCAGTGAACAAGTGGGAATAATTACAAATAGATGCTGCTGCTGCTGTTGCTAGAGTATGATAAACTCTATGGATAATCCAGAAGAAGAAGGAGATGAGAAGAAGGAAATACAAGAGAAGACACTCAAGGGGTTGCTCAAGGTGTTTTAGCAAGTTCTCTGATGAAAGCTAAGCCTTTGCTTTTATTAGATTGCAAAAGCATCCTTTTGACTGCATTATTGCCGTGCTTTTTAGCCTTGTACCTGGACGGACTAAGTGACTGGGATAATGACGATGTTTTACAGTGTTGGAGTAACGTAAAAAGACTTTGGCAAAACGTGCAGAGGAGCCTTTCAAGGCCCCAGTTTGGCGTTGAGTATTGTCGATCAATTGGCTATGGTAGCTTTTATAATTATATGTGAGTAATTCAGCCTATCAAGGGTTTTCTATGATGACAATAAGAGGTCTTGAACCTCAGCTCGTTAAATAGATAAGCCAGCTGAAAGGAAATGTTTGCTCATGCGGCCGCTCTTCCAGGTAACATTCACTAGGTAGACTTGTCCTCTTTCTGACATTAGGATTAGCGATTTGCATCATCATCGTGTTTATAATTTACGCAAATTCTTGTTAGCATAAGCTAGTACGTCATCTTCATCCTGCATATTGGATAATCAAGCTATTGATGGTCCACGTTGAAAACAACTCGAACAGACAAACGGACACAGTAGCGTGGTCATTGCATCTTCTATTCTCCTCGACATTTGGTGATACAGATTGCGTTCTCGTGTCCGACTTTGTCAAACCCTGATCGACGTGCTAAGTTATGGTTTTCCTACGTTGATGCCCTTTCTAGTTAATGGATACCCGATGCTTCTCTTTCCTATCTGGGTTAGGAATCCGGTACTGCCTTCCCCATCCTTTCTCTAGCTTTCCAAACACAGTGCTGCCGTCTGTATAAATCCAGTTGTTTCCTATTTTCACTACAGTTCATCAAAGCTTTCATTTCCTTTGCCATGGCCAGAAATTTCCCTTCCATCAGCTTGCATGTCCATCAAACTGCAGACTAGGAGTATCAAAATTAGAATTTATTGGGATGAAGCAACGTTAGGCCCAAAAAAAAGAAAGAAAAAGGATAGGGAAAGGCCTGCAATGAGCAATTGGAGGATGTCTCTCCATCTGGCCCCACAAAATTGCTCTTCAGCTGTAATTTTGGAGGATCTTGCTCCCCTCTGTCACGTCAAGTTTAGGTGGGGCTTCGTCAACAACTATGGAGACTGCGGGTAGGAATGGGAATGAAATGTCAGCATCAAGATCATCTGAAGATTGGATCAGCAGAGCTGACCCATTCCAATCAACTAAAGACCATAAATAGGAATATAGAATGCGTTGGTCTAAACTATTAGTGCCATTCAAATTTGTTGCATGATATCATAAAAAACATGAATTTACCCCCCTTGGAAGCTTCTTTATCCAAACCCTAATTTCAAGTTTTCTTTTTTCTTTTTTTTTTTGGAGAGGGGGGGGGGCGGCGGAGTCTGTATCCCTAATTCCAAGTTGACAAGTTAGAATTGATTTATTCCACCGTGAATCTACTCATGGATTCTCTTCTTTCTTTGGCTTATGAGTTATGACCACATTCATTTCCTAGACTTTAGTTGGGTTTTTTTTTTTTTTTTTTTTTAATTTTAAAAATGTTAGGTAAAAGGGTCAACATGCCTCATTTTTATGAGATATTAACCACAGGATCTTAATGAGTTGATGATATTTAATTACGGAATATATGAATGACATTTTTTGTTGCTTTTTCTCTAGATTCTCGTCTTATTGTTTTCCTTTTTTTTTTTTTTTTCTCGTCTGTTAGATTAGTTATGAAGAGATGTATTGCCTATGACCACCTTCAATGTATATGGATTTCGACAGAATTGGATTCACCATTATTTTTCTTTTTTTTCTTTTTTTTTTTCCATGTTGAAGTATCGTGGTTAGGCCTAAAATACATTAATACTCTCAAAATCAGTTGCGAAGCATCTTTATGTTTTTCTAGGAGTTTACTCTTATACATAACTATTCTTGTAACGAAAAATGATTAATACGAATGAACAAAGTTATAAAATTGAAGTAGATATATAATAAGTAATTTTTTAGAGTACACTAATAAATGGATGCGAGAACGTAGCTATCCTAGATTACTGTATGTCTTTTATTTTGAGTGAATTATTATTATTTTTTTTTGCCAAAATATCACGAATTAGACATGGTTTACACATGTACATCATAAAAAGCAGTAATGGCCTTGACGTCATTGATATCACAAAAAGGAAAGGAAAAATTTAAACCCATAACGCAATAGTAAATAAAACTTCTCACAAGTGATCTAATCCATTATCAATTTGAGGATTTAACTATTCAGAGTCTTATTAACCATGAAATCAAGAGTGGATAGGGCTGGTCGGGGAAAAACACGTTTATACAGGCATTGTGAGTAAGAACTATTCAAATGAAAATTTGCCCTAGGAAACCAAAGGATTTCTAGCCATATATGTGAGGACAAAACATAACCTCAAATTTTTATTCCGTTTGAATTATTCACGGACCACAAGAGACTCTTTGCAACTAGCAAAGATAGACGCCGAAATAAGTTAAATGTCATAATGTCGGGTCAAAATCAAGAAGAAATGGGTGCCTGCAGCCCATACATACGGCTGAATTATGAAATTGTCTACGCTAGTATATACTATTCTTTAGTGGGGCCCAAACTAGCACCTCTCCTAATATGTTTTGCCTTGTATATAAAATGAAACTAAATTACATATACGATGGAGAAAATGTTAAGTTATCGTACCATTTAATTAATTCAATAATAGAGACGCCCCCCCTCTCTTTCCCCGTCTCTCGAAAATCCGTTTACCGATACACCGGATACCCGAATATGATGAGCGTCGAGCTTAGTTGTTCGCACACGCCGGTCCCTAGTAAATTAACTCGAGAGAAGATGAAAGCACACGACATGGGTCGAGAGGATATGAAAGGGTCTCGATGGCACCGTGATGAAAGTGGCCTGCGGAAGATGAGCTTGGTGATGGACATGGTCATGACTCGTGAGGGGGAGGGAGAGTACCACGTGAAGAAGTTGGTTCCAATCAGTAAAGAACTCATCAAGTTGTCTCACCAAAAAGGAAAAGGAGAGAACAAAAGGGGCAAAAGGACCGATCAAGTTGATCAAAGTTGGTGGGGTTAGAAATTCGAAGGGAAAGGACAAATGAGAAGGGTTCGTTCGAATGGAATCATATGTTAAAAAGCCGTGCAGAAGTTGATTGAAAGCAAAGCCAACTACTACTTGAGAGAGAGAGAGAGAGAGAGAGAGAGAGAGAGAGAGAGAGAGAGAGAGATCAATAGTAGAGTATGAGTAGAAGATCAAGTGACCAAACTGGACATGCAAATTGAGGCTAATTGAAGACATTGGGAGAACTTTCAGAAAAAAAAAAAAAGGGCAAATCTCAGTATTAAATTTAATGTGTTGGATGCATATTACCGATGGTACAAGATGCAAATATTGGTTACTACAGTCCTTATGAAAAGGACACGTGCATGCATGCTTTGCAGCTATAGTAAAGTGGTCGTAATTCTCATGACTCAATCGAGATATATAATTTCGTGAATTATAACCTCTCGACAGACTACTAATTGTGATGTTTTCATTGCCGAACAAAAAACTATAGCTTGTGAGGGGGAGGAATAGAGCTCTTTTGGTCATAAGTTGGAGACTAGGAACAACCTATGTCTTAACTTGTTCCATTATTTCAGCAGGATAAAGTGGGCTTATTTTAGCTTAGGGTTCCACGCACTCTCAAGGATAGTCCACTTGCCATTTTTTTTTTTTTTTGAATTTGTGATGACTTTATATGGATCGGTGAGACTCACAGAAATCATATCGGCATCTCTTTTTCTATTTTATTTTGAGGTATTAACTATATCAAATTGGTCTCTGAACCAGTGGTATAACCAGTCAATAAACTTGAGCACCCAACTAAAGTGACAGTGACTAAAAACTATACATATAAATATAGATAATATAGCCTTATTGGCAGTCTGGTGCACATCCACCATTCCCAGTTGCTAACCGGTTGCAGTGGGATGTGCTCTTTTTTTCTTTTTCTTTTTTAATTATATAAACTCTAATTTTGGCTGCACTAAGCCCAAGTACATATATTATCAAATTCTAGACTTCAAAAATGCCGGATTGGCTTGGGTTTTTCCTTTTTTTATATCTTTAATCCAAATCTTGAAACTTGCGTATTTTGACTTTTATTTGAAACTCCCGAAATTTCATTGTAATCAAGTATCGACATGTATATTTACACGTAATTTTTTTTTTTTATTCTCCGATTCTCAAAAATATTTTTAATTTCAGCGGAGAAAAAATGTACTTTTTTAGCTTCTGTTTAATGTAAATAAACACGCCCGATTTCGAGGGTCAAATAAGGTTGCGACATTTTTTTTTTTTTTTTTTTTTTATCATGGTTGGGGAAGGTCATGACCCCAAGTTGCACGGTTGAACTTTACCCTCATTCGTTGTTGTTGGTGAACAACAAGCAAAAAGAAATCATGTCTGCAAGACTACGCAAACATGGAAGATTTTTCAAGAGTTATACTCTTCAATCTTGTCACGGTTTTCTCCAAATAAAACATTGTCAAAATAATTGCCATTGAAATTACATTTAATATTATGGAATATTGCGTGCACTTGTTTTTACTTTTGCCAATTTTTAGGAGAAAAGGTCACCCGCTATAGAACTAGACGCTGTAGCGGATGGCTTGACCGAAGGAAATTTTGATTTTGTTTGACCTGGACATAAACTTCTCTCGAATGTACAATGACGGCTTTGTTGCCGGCGTCAGTCACCTAAACGAAAGTAAATGCGATAACACCGGACCGGAACATTACCTGGGAAAGCACTGGACCACAAGACAAATTTTCTCATGCGACACGGTCAAAACCCCAAACCTTATGTAGCGGCTTAAAGTACCCTATTCAGAGCTTAGACTATATAATCTTACAATTTACATAATGCTTATGTAAGAGGTGATCTCTGTCTCTCTCTCTGAGATATTACTTCACATCAAGAAATCCCAATATGACCGGTAAAAGTAGCTGGATCGATGTGACAGTGTTTCCAATGTCATATTTCTCGGAGACTCGCAATACAGAATTACAGTTTTATGTTGTATGTAAAAGTCAAGCGATGTCTACGGGAAATTGCTTGTGCTTCTTGATTTTGGAAATCCCATGAGGTAATTTGGTCTATCCCGAAAATTAGGGAGAAAGCATCGACGGCCGAAGAGTGCGGTTAGTAATGCAAATGCACCGGAAGCATACGCAAGCTATACTTAGGTTTCATCCACCATATCCCAATAATAAATGGGGAAAGAAAAGTGGTTGAATAAGAACATGTGGTTTTGAATATTGAACAGGGTGGCAATATGGTAGTTTCGAATGGAGACGTGGATAATTCACATGAGCTAAGTCCAAAAGCAAGATGCAAGTTGACGATCAACTTGCTTGGTCCGTCGTAAGCTGATCGATAAGATTAGACCACACAGCACTCCGCAGCCCTTATTGGCGTTAATCTTCCAGGCCCAAAAGCTTTAATTTCGTCTTGTTTGATTTATTTACCCTTTTATATTCCCCGTTGAAGAGCAAAACTAGTGCAAGTGGACAAGAAAAAGATGAAACCTCTCTTTCTCCTCTTTTCCTCTTTACTAGCTTCCATATATACACCTACATGCATATTTTTTCCTCAGAAATTTTCATGTATCCATCGTTCTGCTGTAAACCCTAGTCTTTTTCTCCCTTCACATACAGAGAGGAAGCCCGGAAAGATCAAAGAAATCCAAAAATGCCTTCATCCCTACAACTACATCGAATCAACCCCTCCCATCCCACCACCGTGACCGCCGCCATCGCTGCGAACTTCCACAAGCAAATTAAAACAGTTGATGCTACAAGCCGAGCAGACGGGCTTACTCACTATGAGCCGGTGCTGGAATCTGTGGCGCAGTACCATACCCATGCGGTAGCCTCGAACCAGTGCTGTTCTGCCGTGGTCCAGACCATCGACGCACCCATCTCTGCCGTGTGGTCCGTCGTCCGCCGCTTTGACAACCCACAGACCTACAAGCACTTCCTCAAGAGCTGCCAGGTGATAGATGGCGACGGCGATGTTGGGACCCTCAGGGAGGTGCACGTTGTGTCAGGCCTCCCTGCAGTTTCGAGCATGGAGAGGCTGGAGATCCTTGATGACGAGCATCATGTGATGAGTTTTAGTATTGTTGGGGGTGACCATCGGCTTGCAAACTACCGATCGGTCACCACACTCCACTCCACCTCCGATGGGTTGGGTACGGTGGTGATCGAGTCCTATGTGGTCGATGTGCCTCATGGTAATACTAAGGAAGACGCTTGCGTTTTTGTGGATACGATTGTTAGGTGCAACTTGCAGTCTTTGGCACAGATCTTTGAGAGCTCAGCCAAGAGAAGCCAGCTAAAATAAATCTTGATCTTCATTTAAAGTTTTAATCGGTGCTCGCTTTGTTTTTCTTCCTGATGGGGGTCAGGTACGCAGATCTCAGGCACCCGGACATTGGAAATTCTGTTAGCTTTTTAAGCTATCTCAGGTTGCACATGGTAAAAGAAGATAGAATATTATCAGTGGTTTCTTCTCTTTTCTCCGGTCCTGTGTCGATTTGTTTCTCTCTCTCTCTCTCTCTCTCTCTCTCTCTCTCTCTCTCTCTCTCTGTGTGTAGAGTGTTTCTTCAATTTAATTTACCCATAGAAGAAAAGTCAAGAATTCATCCTTTTATATTTTTGTGGACATTATATGTCTTCTTATTTTTACTTTTGACTTTTGGGTAGTCTTACTTTTGTAGTTGTTTATGGATTCTAACTGGACAATGTGAATTTTCTTGCTGTTTCTAAGTTTATACTTTTCTCCTTTTTCTCTACATACGTTATACAGACTTGGGAAAACCAATAAATCCCTAGTTTTTGCATGAGGCACTAGTTAAGGAGCCAAAGCACTTCCTACTTGATTACTGTCAGTGCATTCTACTAAGTAAAGTTAATGAGATTGTCTTGGTGAAGTACCAACAAGCAAAAAAAAAAAGAGTTAAGGAATTATGTAGATTTGGAGTTGCAATGTCAATGCGTATGCCGATACATTCAATACCGTCCATAGCAAGAAATGAAGCTATGATCCCAGGTCCTACAATAAAGATTAAACAATTTCAGCAATACATTAACCGATAAGTATACTTCATATGTAATAATGACTCTTATTTCATAGACAGCACCTGGAGAGTTTAATATGTGCATGCCTAGGTTGCTTGCTAGAAGTTTGAGAGATGTGTGAACAAACTTTTTCTAAAATCAAGAAGAATATTGATATTTCTATTTGGATATCATTTTGTACGAACTGTCAGTTTAAACTGGTGATATATATTATATAAATTCACCAATTTTCAAAAAGTTAAATACATAACATGAGTGGGACAATTCATTAAAATAAAAAGTATCGCGCCGACAATAGAAAAGGAAATCCATGGAAAAGCCGCACGTCCTTTTAAGTTCTTTGAGCATAAAACGAAAGAATAAAGACATGATGGCACGATATGTTCAAGGAGGTGGCAATGATGTTGCTGTGGGCAAACCAGAGAAACACAGTCATCAACAGCTGTGGAAGGAGAGAGAAAGAGCTAAAAGCAGAGAGGAAGAGAGAGAGAGGACCAAAAGAAAAACCGTAGGAACTTTCTGCGCAAGTGTATGCGAGGCCATGTTGGGGTTTCATTAATGTTGTAAGAAAGAATACCAGCCTTTTAAAAATTTGAATGGGAGGAAAGGAATCGACATCTTGCATGCAACTTGACCTTTTTAAGATAACCCAAGTTGATGTACGAAACAAGAACAACTTGTTGATTTCGCTTTGCCTCTCTCGTCTTCTTCTTCTTCTTCTTTTCATTTTTAAAATATTCTCTACTGTTGGGTATTTGCAAGTGGAGCGAGGAGGCTCCCATCAATCGAGTGGTTCCTTGTTTTTCTCGAGCAAGAATAGGACTGATTCCAACCCATATTTGTTGGGGGGTTTCTTCAATGAGTTGACAATTCAACACTTCTCTTGTTGAGAGAAGGAAAGAGAAAAACTCACGAATTTCTGCCAAGAGTAATTGTCGCAATCTTATAAATTCTTGTCATTAGTTGGTGAGTACTTGGCAGTAGTTTCAACGGGTATTAGAGAATGTCGCGTGGTCGATAACAGGAGAAAAATCGATTAGATGGGGGATGCATGTCCATCCTCCGTATCAGACGATTTTCCAAGTTTACTTCTTTTTTTGTGTGCTTTAGTAGAAAAGAAAATTGTTATGGTTTTTTTTTTTGTGTGCTTTAGTAGAAAAGAAAATTGTTATGGGTGGTGGGTCCCGCTTAAGTGTCACTTGGGGGTTTGGCGCGGTGTCGGCTGCAAGCAGTTCCTGTTCCTCCAATACCAAAAAAAAAAAAAAAAAAAATTGTTATGGTGCTTCAAAATTACTATTCATACATGCATACAATTTAATATAAAAAAACTCAAGGTTCACATAGTTGATTGGAGCACGAGAGATTTTCAACTCCAAAAAAGAGATTTACCCGTTTAAGTCTCACTTACTACGTGCAAACTGCTACCTCTCAAGGCTAAAAGTTTGGACTTAATCATTTAATGAACAATTGTCCAAAAAGTTGTAAACTTGTTATATGACGCACATGTCCTAAAATTCTCAATTTGAACTAATTTGATCCTAAGCCTTTTGAAAATTTACCAATGTAGTCATTCCGATCAATTTTAGTTAGAAATCAATAATGTGGATGTTGGCCCTTTTGCTTGTCATAACCAATGCTAAGTAGACAATTTATTGCAAATATTTAATAACATTTGAAATTTTTTATAAATTTATACTTTTTTTATTTTTTTCTTTTCACTATTGATCTCCCTGAAGGGGCCAACATGAGTCACCTAGGCCTTGGCGAGAGTCATGGCCCTTGCCTATGGTCAGCAACGATCAATCAACTGCTGGCCATGTATATCCCAAGTTTATTTTAGGAGAAATAATATATAAAAAAAAGGAAAGGAAAAAGAATAAAGAATAAATAATTCAAAAAAGATATACTAATCTTCCACTCAATGTCAATCACTTACGTTCTAACACTGATTAGACTACCACATCAGTAATTTCAATTAAAATTGACTAGAAAATTTAAATCGACGAATCGTCAAAAAGTTCTAAACTAAATTTGGCCAAATTGAAAAAATTTAGTATTGAATTGGCCAAAATATAAAAATTTAGGACTCTTTAGACAATTTTCTCATTAATTCATAAGACTTGTAGAGTGTTTCATGGGTTTTCAAGTAATTGGATCTCAATTCCTGCCCCTATATTATAAAAGAAGGATCTCGGAAATAAATAATCATTCCAGTAATTGGTATCAATAGCACAACTCAAATACCAATCTCCATGTGCCACTTGAGGCGATTACCCTTTTCATCGGAGAGAACAAAAAAAAAAAAAAAAAAAGAAAAAAAGTTCGTTTTTGTTTTGCCAAATTAGAAATATTCTGTATGTCAAACAGATTGAGTTAGTATATATAATACTAGCAAATATGTACCTGCATTGTGCATGTGAGAAATTGACATTTAAAATATTAGGAAAGATCACCAGTCAAGAAATATTTCAATCATTGAATAATTGAACAAAATTAGTGACGAAAATACACAATACAAAGAAATCGTATGAATATACGTGGAAAGAGGGAAATGTTTCATAATTTAAGATTTCTGTAGGTTCATTTTTGTTGGATAGAAAATCTTCCGATCTTAATATAACTATGCATATAAAATCATTTATTGACGCATTTGTTCACGTACATAATGTTTATAAGATAAATAATTAAGGACAATTAGGGTGAAGAAAAAAGCAACTGAGATCCATTAAAAATAAGAGGTTCTTATTGCTTTACATAATTATTCGACTATTGAAGCACAATCGAAGAAAAAACTTTGGGATCATTTGGTGGGGAGCAGCCTGAAACATCTAATCTCAGATGGACTTCATTCCTTATCTTTTTTCTCTTTTTCTCTGTCCCCCTTTTTTTCACATATTTTCATTTATTATTTTTATTCACGTCTCTTACTTCCAAAAATTGGATATCTTGAGAAATTTACTTTCCAGCCAGGAACCCATCATTGATGTTCTCAAAATCAGTTACTTGAGATCGTGTCGCTTTAGATGTTAGGATTTTGCACCACGATCCATATGTCGAAAGGAGAATCTATTTATATTAGCAAACACATAACGAACGTTTCTGTAATTTACCATAAATTCATTTTATCTGTGTAATGATTTATACATAGACGTACAAATTCCATTATTAAATGGTTGTTTAGCACATATCTACGTGCTTTGAGGTGTTAACTTACGTAGACCCAATTAAACCGTGGGACGGTCCAAAGGGTCTATTCAACAAAGCACATGAGATTGGACTTCACGTTTTGGTCTATTAGGCCAAGCAAGGCCCATTCTCAAAAAAAAAAAAAAAAAGTAACCATATAAAAAAAATTAAAAAAAAAAAATTTGGAACTCGTGAGTCGAGAGTCGTGACCTCCTACCATATCTTAAAAAATAAAGTCAATACTTTCAAAAATTTTCAAACTTTATACATGAAAGCCAATGGCTAACCCTTCCATTCCTTTGTACATAGTGTTTCCCAGAAAAAGATGGAGGGAAGGATATCGCATTCATTTGATGACAAAACCCCATTTATAGGCACTCCCCATGATCATCATGTGTAAAAGAGCTTTGTGAACAGAAGCTCGTTCCAAGTATCTTGAAGGCCGGGCAAGCACCAGTGCACGCAGTCGGCATAGCTCGCCGGGTTCGCCACTTGCTCTGCAGTGAGCGGATGCCACTGCTTCTTGTAGATGGAGGTGTGCGCATCTCTGCGATAGCTCGAGAGCTGAGTGATGTTGAGGAGCACGATGGGGACTTTGGTCTTGCTGAACACTTCTCCAATCACCCGCATCACGCCCTTTCGGCAATCTGAGCCCCAGTAGTTCGGGTCTTCGATGATCATCGTCTGGTTGTAGCAGTTGCCGCCTGGCTCGGCACCCCAATCAATACTCCTGCACGCCGCCACGGTGTTTCCAGATATCATTATCGAGATTTAGTTTGACAAATTCATCGTCATGCTACAGAAAATGGATCATCATGTGTTCGTGCAGCATTAATATGGATTCCATTTAGTTTGTACCAAGTTTACATTTATAGTGAATCCAATTCCATTAGCTAAATGCAATGGAAGAAAATAGGGAATTATAACTCACTTTTGATGTGAAGGTGACATGCTAACAAAGAAGACCCTCGTCTTTTTTGGGTCCATATTCCTTTTAGTCCATCTCAACATGCTCTTCAGTCCCATTCTGTAAGCATCCTCTGTTGACAGCTCCACCACATCCCTCACCTCATCGTCAAATGAACCTTTCCTACAGAAAAGTTAAAGTAAAGCCACAATTAGATCCCCCATTTCAATTTGATTGGTTTCTAAGGACAGTTAGAAAGAATAAAAAGCAAAGTCGAGCCGCATTCCACAAGAGACGTAAGAAAAATTACAAGACTTTCATCTCCAAGCCGGTCATCCACCATAGGTAGGTATTGAAAACCATTATGTCGGTTCCTTTCCAATGCTTTCCATGCTTGTTGATCGACCCTTTTCTCACGATCCGATCGGATATCCTGTGAACTATCGCATCATCCGAATTTGACTCCAGAAGAAACGGCGCCCAGTAGAACTCGATCGTCGCATTGTAATCCTATAACCCAAAAGCAGAAAATATGCGATGAATAAGAATGCGCCTTAATGCGAGAACATTAGTGATTTTATGTTAAAAATTCGCAGAGCTGGTTTCTCGCCTTGGCAGTGAAAACAGTGAGAGAACCGAACGTTTCCATTGATTTGGCGCCTTCAGGGATGAGCGAATGGAGAAGGCAAACCATGGACACAAACTGTCCCCGATTTAGCGAATCTCCGACGAACATCATCCTCTTCCCTCTCAGTGTCTCGAGCATTAGTGTGGCATTAAAGCTGCAATCATTATTTTTTCGACAAAGTCATGGAATTTGATCCTCGGAATCATGAGATGATAGTGGATATTTCTATTCACGAATCAAGTGCTCTCAACCGTAGCATGATGTAGTGCCACAGTAGACAAGTTGCAATCAATGCCTAAGACCTTGGCCTGGACTACAATTGAAATTGATCGAGTTTATGCAGGAAAACTCCAGGGCTAAAGCTTCCCAAAAAGCAAAAGTCAAGGCCTCAAAAAAGTCGAGACTTTCTTTCCTTATAAGCGAGGACTTTGACCCTCGCAAACGGATCGAAAAAGGTAAGCAAAAAATAGTTGTAATTATTTATAAGAAAATTAAAAATATAACAAGAGATGCCTAGACGTGCAGTGTGCACAGCCTGGAGATCTTAATACTCTCTCTTTGGGTCCAATGCGCCAATTAATTAAAACAAGAACTAGGCGCGCCACGCACGCAGGCACGCATGTTTGATGATTCTTACAAATGTTGTACGTGGAACTTTTGTAAAATTTTCTCGCGAGGTGTAGATAATTATTTGAAAGAAGTTGAAAACAATAAAGAAAGTAGAAAGTATGTGAAAGTTAAGAAGAATCTGGAATCTGGAGATGTCAAGCGAAGGGAAATGGTCAATTTCGTGAGAGACCCCCCACATTTTTCCTTTTAGAGTAGTAAGTTGAGCAAAGCAAGGTCGCCAAACAAATTAATTAGCTGGGAAACTGCAAACCCGAATTTTGTTTCTGTGGACTATGAACAAATCGAACAAGGTGAGATTGCACCTTCTCGATTAATCATTGCTTAAGTTCATATTTTAGGCATGTATCTTTTGAGTAATGGAATTTACCTGGGAAGATTACAGCCATCAGGTTGCCATCTCCAGAACTGATACCCCTTATCAGGCCTTCCATGTTTTTGGCAAGTCAACTGAGGCTGAATGTATGGACACTCCGATTCTTGGTAATGCGGTCGAGTCGACTCGTCCCTCACCCATCTCCCTCTGAATATGTCGCAACCTTCCTCCAATTTCCCAATGGCGAACGGCAACGGACGGGCCTCACCACTCTTCGTCTCTATTTAGGGGAAAAACAAAGAGATTGCCAATGCAATTTGTCGAAGAACTTTTTGAACGCAGAATAACTCTTATGCAAGATATGTGTTAAACCGCAGCATCTAAAAGTTGTGATCCAACCCTGATACCTCAAACGATGCAAACAGAGTTTCAAAAAATGCCCGCTTATTCTGAGAATGATCCAACAACTGTATCCTTGGTGATCGAAATGATCTGTGCCTGATGGAAAGCGCAGCTTTTGTATTCTTCCTATGCTCAAATTCTAATGACCCTTTTGATATTTGCGACTAGGGAATGAATATATCAACAAAGATGGTGGAGTAGTTGAATTCGGTCAGCGAGCGTGTCGACTTACCGGTTGTGGACAGGAGCCAGGTCGAGACGGGGCTGAGCTGGAGCTCTTGGTTGAACATGCACATGAAGTCTTCGCCATAAAGGACTGAGACTAAGAGGATGAAGGCTAATAATGTGAAGAGGTACGGAGAGAGACGTGCTTTTCTCAGAACAGAGGGAGGAGAAATAGAGATGGGTGGCTTCATTATCTCGGTCGTCTCTCTCAGACTGCGTGAGGAAAGCTTCTATTGAAATAGAGCTGAGGCCGATGAGTGGTCACAGGCTTATTGGTTGGGGTTTTGAATGAGTAATGGAATGACACAAGCAATGTCTGTCCTGGAAATTCATGAGATAATGTCAAAGGGTAACGTTGACCCGACGTGGGTGGGGCTAAATCTCTAGGTTGGTTATCTGGGGATTGAACTTGGGTCAGAGGTTAAGTAAATCTCGATATCGAGTTCACATTTTCTCGCTAGAAAAGAAATCTTTTCACGGAACTATGCTCTCCTAAAATGATTGGCCTACTTTTTATTACCATGGCTTATATTTATAGCTGATATAATATAAGCTTTAATCAAGTAGATGACGGGTGAAGTGGAATGAATAGTTGCCATAAAAAAAAAGGCGAGGGAGTGATGAAGAAGAATAGTACCTGACTATTGAGCTAAAAGGGAAGCCATGATGTCGCTTGGCTGCTAAGGCAAGATTGCCAGGAAAGATTGCCCATCATCATCATTGCTTTGTATGCAACTATGTAAATACAAACGTGTGATGTTTAAATAAAGATGAAAGGCTTTCGGAGAAGTCACGGTTTTTAATTTCTTTAATCTTATAGGTTTTAGGTGAAGAAATTCCGAAACATTTGGTGATGTTTCAGCATTAAAATGGTTGGCCACTCTTTAACTTGCTTCCTCGCTCCAATAGTCATTCCCAAATGTCAATGTTCAGCTCTCAAGCCACGTATATTTAAGTTGGCTTAATAGCGAGATATCAACCAAAATCATAGTCTAGATATCATGATGTTGACATTAATAAATTAACAATGCACCTTCAATCTTCATTTGATTCATGAAATCATTAGGAGCTCTTGAATCTTTTTATGGTATCTCCTTTTGTTTTGCTAATGAGTGGCTGCACATTCGTTATCAACGATAATAAATGATGGGGCTCGGTGTCACACAATCGACTGGTGAGATTTCGGCTGATTTTATTTCTCTTTCGTTCGCATAATCTTTTTGATTTGTTGGGTTTTCATTGTGCTCAACTGCAAAAGCATTTATAAGTGCTTATGATATGAAAAGGTACTTTAAAAAAAAAAAAGTCCTATAACTTATTGTAATTGTGTTAATTCAATCATAAACTTTTAATTATACCAATTTAGTCCTAAACATTTTTACAATTTGCCAATTAAATCATTCCAACCAATTTTAAAATCACTAACATGGATGTTAACGTCCTAAGTAACATGACCGAAGCTAAAGTGAATAATCTTTACAATTTCTATAAAAAAAATTAATTATTTAGTTTTTTTTTCTTTCCTTCTTTTCTTTCCTTTCAATTTGGCAAGCCCTTGCTAGTCACAAAGGCCTCACCCAAATTTGGGCGATGACCATGTTGCCCATGGCAACCTTGCTAGGGCCATCGTGACCGAGGTTATCGTGGCCTCATCCAAATCTAGGAAGGCCGGGACCCTCTCCAGCAGCCAACAGGGGTTGATGACTCTCGACCAGTGGTTACAACCCTCTCTGGCCAAAATGAAAGGAAAAAAAAAGTTACCATAGCTGAATGCCATGTGATAATCATCTAACCTTGTAATTAATAGCCTCCTAATCCAAGTTAAAATTTATCATTTGTCTTCCTTGGTGTTATTATAGTGCTCTCTAATGTCCGGGGTAAAAAAAATATATGTCCAGGAATTGAATAATAATAAACATTGCCAACACTTAACAAGAAAAAAGAAAAGAGATAAATATTGCCAGCATACAACACTCAAATCCATTAAATTAAAAGAGAAATATAAATATCCATATCTAACATCCTACATTCGCATGAAATAGCATGTGTAAGAAGTATTGATAGTTGATAATGAATCAAGACAGACTCAATTAAAATGGAAAAAGTGTTAAAGAAGTCATAAACCTTTTGTATTTGTGCCAATTTAGTCATAAACATTTTATTAGTGTCTATTTAGTACTAAACATTTTCATTTTGGCCAATTTAGTCATTTATGGCTAATTTTGGCCGGATTTTGCTGACCAAGTACCAGTAGGTTGAAATGACACAATTGGCGCGACGTTGACAATTTTTAATAATATTTTAATATTTTTTGAATTTTTTCTTTTTTCTTTTTTCTTTCTCCTCCTCCTTCCTCTAGCTAGTCACCGAACCTTAGCAATCAATCAAAGGTGACAGTCGACGAGTTGACCTCGATCTTGCCGGCCTTTGGCAAGCCTTGCTGGCCACTAGGGAGGCTCAAGCCCTCGCAAATGGCCAGTGATGCTCACTAGAGGTCGGTGAAGTCGACCTCAACCTCGCTTGCCATTGTCTCTGGCTAATCGCCAAGGTCCGACAACCAGCTAGAGGAAGGAGGAGGAGAAAGAAAAAATAAAAATTCAAAAATTCAAAAATTATTAAAATTTTTAAAAATTGTCTATGTTAGCGCCGATCGTATCACATCAGTCGACCGTTATCCAATAAGCAAAATCCAACCAAAATTAGCCAAAAATGACCGAATTGACACAACATGAAAAGAATTAGGAATAAATTGATGTCAATAAATTGGCATGAATGCAAAAGATTAAGGACTTTTTTGACACTTTTTCCCAATTAAAATTTGTTGTTATGATGGTCTCACATAGGTGATTTAATACCAGCCAGGACTCGTTATGATGAGCAACGGTGTTCAATTATGCGTGGACTCAATCCATACACATGTTACAAGCGATTGTTTTTTAAAAAACATTTCCATCCATTCATTCATTGTGAAATGAATGGAAGCATAATGTGATGGTAAATTTACCCATTTGCACAAAGGTGAAAGACTGAATATTTAAGCCACATTAGTAGGGATAATAATCAAAAAAGAGTCCTAAATTTATTAAATGAAGACCAATTCAATCTTAAACTTTTTAACTGTGCAAATTTAATCTTAGGCCCTTTGATTATGTCAATTTAGTCTATAGCATTTTAATGATTTATCAATATACTCCTAAATTTTACGATTTGTCAATTTAGTTATTTCGATCAATTTTAGTTGGAAATTATTTACGTGATAGTCTAATTAGTAGACTGTATGCATAATGGCCAAGGTTGATGTGAACAAATTTTGTAATTTTTAAATTTACTAAAAAAAATGAGTTTTTAATTATTTTTTCCTTTTTGTTCTTTTTTTTTTTTTGTGGCAACTCTGAGCCTGTGAGGGCCATGATGCCCTCACCAGCCTAGAGTTGTAAAAAAAAAAAAAGGAAAAGAAAAGAATAAAAGAAGAAAAAGAAAACAACTGCAAAAAAAAAATCAGAAACTTTTTTTAAAAATTGACCATGTTAGAGCTAATCGTGTCAATAGGATAGTTGGCACTAACTAGATCACTAAGTCAGTGATTTTCAGCCAAAATTGGTCGAAAAAATTAAATTGGTAAATTGTAAAAATGTTTAAAATTAAATTGATACAATTGAGAAATTCAAAATTGAATTTGGCGTCCTATGAAAGGGTTTGGACTTTTGGGACAATTTTCTCCACGCAAGTATCCATTGGACCAACGTGCTTGGATATGAAAAATATCCTAGGCTTCTGTTGGCCAAATAACCCTACCTTATTTGAATGTTGAGCAAGGCAAGGTTCTTTTTTTTTTTTTTTTTTTGTGGCAATGTATTTGATGCAAAGTCTAGGGACATGCTGTGACCGGAGCCTCCAGATTTGCGATGCTTCTTTACAGGATAGCATATATTGTATTTTTGGATTGAAAGAAAATACTTATATGGACTTGGATTTCCTAAATTCATTTGATTATGTGGAACTCACGTGAGACTCATAAAATCAATAGTTGTGATGCACTTAACACAATGAATTTAAATCCAAAGAAGAAGTTTTCCCGAAAATGAGGTCCAACCTAAACAAGCAAAAACCTCGAGCTTCTATTATCCCATTGCATGTGCAAGCAATCTAGACCTAAATCTTCTGTGAAGAAAAAATTTTCTCCCTTCATACCAAAAATTAGTTCAATTTTCTCCAAATCTAACATGGGACAACACCTTTCACCAACTCCCCTCAAAAAAAAAAAAAAAAATCGAACTTATATACTTCACATCAAATTCCACATCTACTCCTCTCCCCCAAAGTCGAACTGTACATAAAGCCCATTTCACTCCTCGTTTCCTGCTACTTGGCATCATCAAGGATAAAAGAGCCTTGTGAAGAGAAGCTCGTTCCAAGTGTCATGAAGGCCAGGCAAGCACCAGTGGACGCAGTCGGCATAGCTCACCGGGTTGGCCAGCTGCTCGGGAGTGAGAGGATTCCACTGCTTCTTGTGGATGGAGGTGTGCGCGTCCTTGCGGTAGCTCGAGAGCTGAGTGATGTTGAGGACGGTGATGGGGACCTCGGCCTTGCTGAACACTTGTCCGATCACCCGCATTATGCTTTTTGAGCAATCCGAGCCCCAGTAGTTCGGATCCTCGATCATCGCCGTCTCGTTGTAGCAGTTGCCACCCGGTGCGCCGCCCCATTCGGTGCTCCTGCGATTGAACATATTGAATCCTTCTGTATTTAAGTGGCTAGAAATGCCACGTGACCTTTTTTTCTATTCTACATGGCTTTAATTAAAAAATGCTACTTAGATTTTCCATTCAAAATCTGACAAAGCTAACAGAAGGACTAAAGTGGACAACCTTAACAAGTTTTAAGACTTAAATGCATGAAATAAAAATATAATAACAAGAGAAATGATTGTTATTCTGAAATACAAAAAATCAAATCACGAATAATTATAAATTATTATAAGACCTACCTTTTCAAGAATTTGTGATTCATAATAGACTATTATTCTCATAATTATACTAGTAAAGTTTTAACAATGACAAATTTCAAGACTCATAATATAATTGTCCCAAATTTGAAAGAATTTAGGGAAAGTACAAAAATTCACCTCACTTTTAACCCAATGGTCACTTACATATCTATTTTTTAAAGTATCTACATACGTCTAAGCAAAACCCCATATTGAAAATACCAAATTACCTCTCCTTGCAAACTCATTTTACCATCTTGCTTACAATTTGAATGGTTTGGTTTTTAGTTGGTCTCGAGTGTTTTAGGGTGGGTGTTTACAATTTGAGGATAGGTTTTTTCAAGAAAACACATTTGAATAAATAGGGACATAAGATTAATAGCTGAGAAGGTACAAAGTTATCTCCAAAAGTAAAATCAAGTACGCATTTGATATTTTCAATAGCGGAGGTATGTAAGTAGTAATCAAGTGAAATGTGTCGCATGTTTTTGGTATTTTTCCAAGAATAGGTGGAAAGGGAATTAGAACTCACCTGGTATGTAAAGGTGACATGGTAACAAAGAAGGCCCTTGTTTTCTTGGGGTCCATGTTCTTTTGAGTCCATCTCACCATGCTTTTCAACGCCATTCTGTAAGCATCCTCAGTCGACAGCTCCACATAATCCTTCACCTCATCATCAAATGAACCTTTCCTGCAAAAAGAGGGTAAGAAAGGCCAATTAGATCACTTATACACACACACACATGTCAAAATCAATACAAACGAGAAAAAATCTTGATGCGAAAGAGAGAAATTACAAGACTTTCATCTTCATGCCGGTCATCCACCACAGATATGTACTGAACACTATTATATCGACTCCTTTCCAGTGTTTCCCATGCTTGTTGATCGAACCTTTTCGCACCATCCTCTCTGGTACTCGGTGCACTATTGCGTTATCTGAATTTGACTCCAGAAGAAATGGCGCCCAATAGAACTCGACTGTTGCATTATAGTCCTGTATATAGAGCGAAATGAAAAGGGTAATTGAACAATGGCTTGATGCATGAATATCACTACACCCAAATGGATCAGAAGGCCTTATGGCCAAAGTGATTTTCTATCCTCAGGTTAAAATCATCATCACATATTCGAGAGTGAAGCATCCGAAAATCATTCTGGAAAATTTGATCGACTTGTTGCGTACACCATATCGCAATCGATAGCCTTCAGATTAGAATACTTCCTCGCTGTAGTTATTAACTCCATCTTAAGTAACTTCTCCGTGTTAAACTACTCTAATTTCTATCACTAATCAAATTGTTGGCAGGAGAGAGAGGATGTCGCTTCTCACCTTGGCAGTAAAAACTTGTAGGGAACCAAAAGTTTCCATAGATTTAGCACCTTCGGGAATGACTGTTTGGAGAAGACAGACCATTGAAACGAATTGTCCCCTGTTCAAGGAATCTCCAACGAACATCATCCTCTTCCCTCTCAGTGTCTCGAGCATTAATGTGGCATTAAAGCTGCAGCAAGAAATTTCATTCTAGCATAAGATCTGCAGCCAGATTCTGCTGAAAAGGTTATAATTAACAAGGATAATTCGCATGAAGCTCTAATCTTATTCAGATGATATTTGGATAAAAATTGGATTCCTTATGTCGAATGGCGAAGCTTGCACATGTAAGTAGGTCAAACGTACATGCATGGAAACGATCCTTCTGAATCTTTTAGACAAAAATAAGACCTTTTGCATGTTCAGGCCAGCCAAGTCAGCGTTATAACTTATAGACACTTTGACCCTCGTAAACAGATCACGGCACCCAATTTTAAATTTTCAAGAAGAATAAATAAAAAATCATGCCTAGACGTGCAATGTGGCCAGCTTAGCATGGATAGTCCTCCCTTCTAGGATCAGACAACGATATGACGAATAAATAATATCCAATGGGCGAATAATGTAAACCAATTATTAAATTTGCATGAAAACTAGGTTATTAAAATGCTTACGGTATAATACCCGTCTATAATGTGCACACGTCACAACTCAATCATAGATGGCACTTTATTAATTTATAATTATATAGATTAATATGTACATTTCTCCAAAATGGACTAACAAGCAACTCCTACAGCATTATGCAATGTATAATGAATTAGTGTGAGGAAATTATTTAAGAAAAGACCTAAAGAAAAGGGCGATTAATGTACCTGGGAAGAGAGCAACCGTGAGGTTGCCATCTCCAGAACTGATACTCCTTATCAGGCCTTCCATGAGCTTGGCAAGTCAACTGAGGCTGAATATACGGACACTGTGATTCCTCGTAATGCGGCCGAGTCGACTTGTCCCTCACCCACCTCCCTCTGAATATGTCGCAACCTTCTGCCGCCTCCCCGATCGCGAACGGCAACGCCTCGTCATACTTCTTTACTGTTTAATTAATCCCATCGAGAACATAAGAAGAAAAATTTCATAAGTAGGTAGTTGAAAAGCTTTCTCGCAAGTGTTTAAACTATCTGGTGGACATGTATCGATGTGAAGCAGGAGTGAATCCCATAAACAAGAGCAATATGAAGAACACAAGTTAAAGTAAGATGAATGAGAATATGCGGCATTAGTGGACTCATTGAAAAAAAAAACTCGAAATTCGGCTCTACATACACGTTGCACCACCGAGTAATCACCGAGTAATGATGATTTAAACTTTCTCATGCTTAGTCGGGACAGTTTAACACAGGAAACCTCATGACTCGAGCGACAAAAACACTCGGCCATCATTGAGATGACCCTGAACAAGTGTTCTTTTCGTAGAAAGACTGTTATCTTCCTTTGTTCACTGGCTACGATAAGAGAACGTATGACAAATTGACAAAGACGATGGAGAGGTTGAGTTAGGTCAAGAAAAGCGAATGAAAACTCACCAGTTCTTGATAGGGGTCGGGACGTTTGGGGTTGTTGGCCAAACATGCACAAGTTCTCGCCGTAGAGGACGGCGACGAACAGAAGGAAGGCCAGAGACACGAAGAGATACGGGGAAAGAGGAGCTTTTCTCAGAGCAGAAGAAGGTGAAGGTGAAGATGATGCTCTGATCAGTGGCTTCATTCTTGTGTTCTCTCTCTTTCTCCCTCTCTCCCTCTCTCTCTCTTTGCGACTGACAAGAGACAGGGTGACTTGTAATAACATGTGACGTGAGTGTTTGAATAAGTGTGGCAATAGTATATACTGGCGAAAGAGGTGGAGGACATAAAATTAATAAAATAAGGAATTTTAAATTACGGAAAAGGTGGTTTGGTTTCCTTCTCTACGCCTGCTCAGGAAGAGTGA
This sequence comes from Eucalyptus victrix, assembly GCA_016097545.1. Lineage (NCBI taxonomy): Eukaryota > Viridiplantae > Streptophyta > Magnoliopsida > Myrtales > Myrtaceae > Eucalyptus > Eucalyptus victrix. The sequence continues at coordinate 25,541,842 of CM027844.1, forward strand.
TCTATTGAATCGATGTTAGAGTCGTCGACCCGGGGGAATTTCAGTTTTTTTTTAGTCAAAGAATTTTTCTCTTTAAGTTTATGAATTATGAGGCAATTAGTGTAAAAATTACTAAAAAAAGTCTGAACTTCAGTACATAGATGTCAATTCTATTTTAAACATTTTAATTTGATTAATTTAGTTCTAAATCTTTTGAGAATTTGCCAATTTAATATTTCTAAACAAAATAAATCACTGACTTAGACTTCAACAATCACACAGCATTAATGTTGATAATTTTTGCAATTAAAAAAATCAATTTTTTTCTTTTTCTTTTTCTTTTTTCAACATGACCCTTGTCCAGGGAAGCCCTCGCTCATGGCCTACAACCTCTATTGGCCCTCACAAAGGCCCAACAACCGGCAAAGGGAAACGAAAAGGAAAAAGGAGAAAAATTCAGAAAATTTATAATAAAAAAAAATTGCAAAAACCATCCGCATTAGCGTTAACCATGTCATGTAAAATTGTTGGCATCCACATCATTGATTTATGGCCAAAATTGGCCGAAAGGCTTCCAAGGCAAATCATCAAAAAGTTTAGGACATTACCAATTTGGATTGTTTTAGATGTCGCGAGCAATATAATACTACTTTTTGTGAAAAAAATTTAGCATAATTGAAATGTTCATAACTAAAGTGACAATCATACAATAAGTTTAAGATTTTTTAGACAATTTTCCTGTCGATTAAGAGATAAATATATAGTTTCGCACAAACCTCCTGTTCATTTGCTAAAAATCGGATACTGATTTGTGATGGTAAATTTGAAGTAGCGTAAGTAAATCTTCAAAATCCATAGTAACTGAAATTGACTGGCAGTTTTCTTTTTCAGTAGCCCATTAGTAGCTTACTGATAAAATCATGATATATCGTTCTCAAATCTAGTATCTTGTCGTAGATTACCAAGCGCTTTTAAAAATATGACAATTAGTCGATTAGTTAGTTACTTATCAGTATAATGATTTCACGACATTCTCATTAAATGGTAGATCACCAAGTTGCCAGCTATGCTATTTGGCCAACGAGATTTAGAATTTTAATATATTCGCATATCACGACAAAACTAAACATAAAACATTACATTTTAATAGTAGCATCAATAATTAGATATCCACCAAACCTCTAATGATATAGTTACGTAAGATTAAATTTAATATCGCTCAAATAATTTGCTAAATTAGGAGAACGTCATGTTTTGGTACTCTCTCGTTAGCCCCGTAATGAGTGGTTAAACATTCATAATCAGCTCCTTAATTATCATATTTGTCAAGGGGGGCTGTCCACATGTGCTGGACATGCTGGAATTATAAGATTAGTAACGTGGCCATTTTTTATAAGAACCCCACGAGACCGCCAACAAAAAGGACAACTTGCAGTAGAGACAATGTTGCGCTTAACATATTCTTGTCCCTACTGCTATTATTATTAAATCGATTTGTGATTGGTATGGCTTGTGAATCTTGTCTCTAAACTATCGTGGCGAGTGCCCTGTTTTTTTCTTTTCTAACAGGATTAAAGTAATATAGCTTCCGTACCTGCTCGACTTGGACGTTTTAGCTTTTATTTTATACAATCAGGTCCTCCATCGTTATGCGATCCGATCCTCTGGTTACTATTTGTTCATTCGAGTCCTCCGACGTTCTCGGTTTGTGCAATCGAGTGCTTTCTTTGCCCGTTGTAACCGACATTATGAAATTAGGATTTCTTTTTCTTTTTTTTCAAACTTGTTTTTCGTTAATTTGGCCATTGTTTGGTACCTCCATACCGTCATGCGACATTATGCCACAATAGTAATGCCACATCATTAATTAATCAGACAATTTAGTAATGATGATTGATCGAAAGATTTGATTGCATGAATGAAGAAAGTTAGAAGACTTGTTTGCACAAAATAAAATCTAGAGGATGAAATTGCCCCAATCAATAGGTTCAAAGGATGACTTGATTGAATAAAATAAAGACTTAGGGGACCAAATTACACAAATATTGAAATTTAGAGGACTAAATTGCACATCGTACTTAAACCTTTTTATATATTGGATGCTTAGTAATGAACATAATAGAAAACTCTTGCACTTTGACTTTTAAGAAAACCGTAATTCCTAAAACTTTCAAAACAGAGCATATTCACATATATATATTTTTCATGATTTTCTTAAATTTGAATACTTTTGGCAGGAAAGTCGCACAAAAATAAAATTGCTTATTTTTAGACGTTATTAAACAGATGCCGAGGTTTGTGATTCTGGGGATACAAGGTGGTATTTCATCTTGTTTGTGTCCATGTTGGAAGCAATATATTATAACATTCGGAAGAACACCATTGATCACGTCGTGTTGCAGAAAATTTGATTGATAATGTTCCCTCGAAAATGAACCTCTGGTAGATGGCCAGGAGCTAATATCTCTCAGGGGCTTTATTGAGACTCCTGCTTTCTGTTCTTTCTGTTTTCCACTGACCCACATGATATTACGAAGAACATCCGCACCTGAAAAGAACATTGTATCAGCAACAGTACTTTTCACCTTCTGCGTATGGCCTTGACTTCATCTGAAAGCAATTTCTTCCTTTCACTAATCAAATTCCCAAAGGTAGTTCCAACTGAAAACATGACAACAGCGCCCCCTCTGTTTGTTTGAGGGGCAAAGTTCATGAGCCACATGATTTCTTTCTTTCCAAATGTGATAAATCGTGGAATTCCTAGCTAGTTTGATGAGCACATCATACTCTTTTTTTTTCTTCCTTTTAAATATTGAAGAGCCCAAGCAAGCTCCTAAGTTAGTCTCCAGCTGATCCGTTCAGATTTCATGAAATCAGAATCCTTTCCCAGATCAATTTCGAAATGAGCATTAGAAGAGCACATGTTCTCTTGCTTCAGCTTCTAGCTTGCACAATGGACATTTCTCATCAACAGAGCACCACTTCCTGATTCTATCTTTAGCCTGCAGCCTATCATGAATAACCAACGATACAATAAAAACATAGGGACATTTAATTGAAACCCGATAGGTCTGGGCACTGGACCTTACTTCTTGGAGGCATAAGCAGTTTCCAAGAACTTTAAGTGGTTAAACCTTTTTTTTTTCCTTATCAATGGGAGGTTAAGTTATAAAATTGTAGTTACTTTCTACAATATGGTGACCTCTCTGGCTTTTCTTTTGTGTATAAATGCGTTTTGCTGACATTATCTGCTATAACGACTTCCAGTCTGAACAAATGAAAATTTAATGAAGAAATCATGCTGTCCAGCCTACTAGTGCACCAGCCATATCTAGGACATACTGCATTTCTCTTCGAAAGCTCTTTTTTGTTTTGATCAATACATCCATCCCCTAGTTTTTAGTTTCAGTGCCTATGTTTTGAATATTGTGATTGTTATGGAATTTTGATCTTTTTTGGATGCTACGCCTAATAAGAAAGTGGACCAGGTTGCCAGTCGAAAGGAAGGGATTTATGGTGCTTTTCTTGAAATCCTTGGGATACCTTTGGAATGTTCTTTTCATGCACTAGTATTTTGGTGGTTTCTGTTTATGTGATCATCCTGAAAGGATGTAATGCTTTGAAAAAGATAGAGATTACACGACTGGAACTGGGAAGAGAGCAGCATACACAGCATGACCCCGGTTGTCCCTCCTCTGTTCAGCTGAAGTTGTCTTGTTGGCGTTGCTTCATGTTATGGAAGAAGGAAAGCACGGAGTCCTGACTAAGGAAAGTATCATCTCCAGTTTAAGGAAAAAATGGGCTAATTCCATAAAAAAGCATCAACTTTAGGTCGATAGACAAATCTGGCCAAAACTTTTTTTTTGTCTCATGAAAAAGCACAAATTTTAGGTCGATGGACAAATTTGGCCCGAACTTTTTTTTATCTTGTAAAAAAGTACAAACTTTAGGTTAAGTGACAATTCTGACCCCATTTTTGTTTTGTCTCATAAAAAATAACAAACTTTCACTCCTATCCCAAATCTAACCCTTACCATTAACTTTATATTTGAAGTTAACCTTATTTCAAGAGAAAAGGTTCTAGCTGTGAGGTTGGTGGATCTCATCCATGGTTTCTCTTGACAAGCGGTGATCTACAGTTTCATATTACGATAAAACAATAAAGTCTAGCGAGAGAAATTCAATCGGGAGATTTTTTTACTTGCTAGTGAAGTATGGGAGATGGCATAGTTTCATTGTTATTCTTCAAGCTATGGCTCAAACAAGAAGAAAATGGATGGTGTTAGCCAACAAGTGCACATGGATTAAGAACAATCAATGAATATAAGTTAAGGGTAGCCAAATTTAGAATTTAAGTGAAAGTTGATGATTTTTTTTCCAAACAAAAAAAAATTTGGGCCAAAATTGTCACTTGACCTAAAGTTTGTGCTTTTTTACGAGACAAAAAAGAGTTTGGGCCAAATTTGTCCATTGACCTAAAGTTGGTGCTTTTTTACGAGACAAAAAAAAGCAAAAGCAGATTTGTCCATCGACCTAAAGTTGGTGCTTTTTTTTTTGGAATTAACCCGGAAAAAATCGTGTCCTGCCTGACTCTTTTCTCTCGCGGTTTCAAGTGCTGTAAAGAATTCCCGAAGGGGAATTTCATGGTTTTTACTTAAGAGTGTCATCATATCATCATATTGTCATATATGTTTCAGCTCCTTAAGTATAGCAGAGATTTGAATTGTGGAATTGAAAGACGAGGCATTATGTCAACTGCTTTAATATCCTCGATGAATCCCTCTATAGCCATGGTATTTGTACCAGTTTTTGTGGCAATCTTTGTATCCTATTTTGACACCAATAAACGTAAATGGTTTCTCATATTTTGAATTTTTGTGAGTGGGGAGATTGAGGGAAAATTTAATTTTTTGAGTATTTTCTCCTCTCGTTTTGCTCACCCAGACTTCCCAAACAAACCCTTAAACATGCCTCGACATCGATCTTTAGCGAGCCCTCCCGGTCGGGCGGTTTCCAGATCTGAGCTAAGTTCCGGCCTCGTGTCCTTTTGTTTCCCCCAATATTTACGCTCCATCTTACCGTGTTCTCGTGCAGACCCGTGGCGTTTGCTAAGAGGAGCTTCGGATCTGGTTTTTTTCTCTTGGGGAAAGACGATGTGGCTCCTCGACTTCCAGATATACCACAAAAATTCGTGGTCACCAGTTCGAAAGAGGGATGAAGTGTGGGATTTTCCTTTAATTTGCTCGGCCATTTTCAATTCTGGTTAACCCAATTTCCAGATAGACCGTCTGGTGTCGTGGTGCCTGGTTTCCAACATAGATTGAAGTGGGTTTTTGCTTGCAATTTTGTTTCAAAGTGTTTTTTGCTTGCTTTCTGCGTCATTGGCAAATAGTGACCTCTTTCTGTGCCTTGGCTTCTTTTGTTCCCGAATTAGTATGAATCTGCTGCTGATTCCTAAGCCCAATAATGATAATCCTGCGTTTGTTGTTCTCTTTCTAAGCTTGTTCGAGTCATTTCTAAGATGTTAACAAGTTGTGTGGTTTGGGTTCTTGCGTGACAAGATTGGGCACATGCATATGGTGGAATCGCCTGGAGTAGATGCTTGAATGAGTGGATTTGTGTTGGATTCTTCATGCGTGTTTTTGCCAAAAACTTGCATCTACATTGAGCTTGTAGCGGTGCGCGTTTATGTGTTTGTGTGCTTGTGCATGTAGAGCGGTTTGGAGCCTCTGTTGCCTCTAAGTAGCTGAATGCTACTATATCGCATGGGGCAGCAAAATGGAGAACAGATCCGTTTGTAATGTCAATTATATGTTGTCACTCACACGCCAATTGGAAATCTTTGTAATGTGAATTAACTGCTGTAAAATATTTTTTAATGTGCATACTGCTATATCATGTAGGGCTGCAAGTGTAATCTCAAATTCAGGTTGCGCTTAATATGTACTTGTGAATCAATTGTTCTTGCACTTAATATGTATGTGTGAATTAACTACAGTCGTGTTGCTATGTAACATTACATTCATGACAGAGGAAGCATTGCTGGAGTTTGTCGAGCTCTGGATACGTAGAACCCTTTGTTTTGTGTTTGCAGGACGGGTTGAAAATCCCACCTGCAAAATTAGTTCTTGGTTCGGATAGACTGGTGGATTATGCCACTTGCAATTCTTGAAAGATCATTGGTGCTTATGTACATATTGGTGTCTGATGTTATTCTGAATCTTGATGGCATTGGTCTCGTGCCCGATCAGATGATCCAGTAGCTACTTCAGCTTCTCTTGGTGATCCTATGATCCCAGATTTTTCAGTGGATGATATGGTTAAATGCACTGTTACTTCTACCGGTATCTTCCACAGTTTTGATTACAGGTAGTGTTATATTTAGCAATGTATCCGTTATCCTTCTGAAGAAGAGATTACGAGGAGTCTTTATTGCCGCATCGATATATGACTATATACATGCATTATCTTTTCTTCTTTTTTTCCTTTGCTCGCCACATGTAATGTCTATGTGAATATATAGGTTTGTGATTTCATTTCATGGTTCGTCTTTTCTGGCAAATCATTTCGATAATAGATGTACCAGAATTATGCATTCAGGCACATTGCTTTTTGGGCCCAAGTATGTTGAACGTGATCTCTCGACTTTGTCATGCAGGTGGCTGGTTGACGAAATGCATGGAAGTCTGCAAACAGCATCAGGATTAAGGTTCCGATTCTCCATTTGGCATTTCGTAGAGTAGCCAACACACTTGTAAGGTTGCCTATCTCAACCTTAATCTGAAAAACATTTTTTTTCGCGAAACGAAGAGAACCTTAATTTATTATCATTTTCTCTAAACGTTTTATTATGAATTTCGTCGGATGCACCTGAACAAATGCTGTTGAAAGGCTCCACTTAGAAGGAAAAAAAAAACACATATGTTATTATAAAGAAAGAACCTAGATACCCAAAAGAAAATTCGGGCTCAGATATTGGGACTTGCTATATATGTAGTACCTGCTAGCAATGTCCTTTTCATGCTTGGTTTAAAGGAGAAAGTTGGCTTACAACAATTGAAGAAGTGGAGTCAGAATTCACCGAGCACTACACATAAAATTACATATAAAGCCAGCCCATGAAAGTTTCTTATGGCATCGTTAGATATACAATGACAATGCTCCGAACGCCATATGAGGGTAATTCAATCGAAGCCATGCAGTTAGCACTGAAAATCAAACATATGAAGATTGAAAGACCTACTTATAAGGAATATGTAGAATATATGTTGTTGATCTATTCCTTGGAAACCTGACGATAGGCACTTTCTTCAATGCAATTCAGGGCAAGCTATCAAACTTGATATGATTGTCGTTGTCGATATGACTAGCGCTCTTTAGGAAAAGTTCTATCCATGATATGTTCAAGCACAAGGACTTTCGGCAGATTATGCATGTTTATTACATCCTACTATAATCGATGGGAATTGTACAAAAGAATGACCGACAAGGGTCGTGCACCGGCCACGAAAGTCCTCTTTCATTGAATTTTCGAGCCTAGGTGCGTCGAGATGGGCTTTCTGTGGAAGGACTCGAGCTCAGAAAGAAAATCACTTGTCATGCGTACCCAATTTGGATTTCAAGCCTTCTTGGCTCAATGTGATATGGTTAGCGTGATTATCGAATATGCTGTCGTATTTGGTGCCAACATATGTTAACTTGTTTACTCATATAATTGAGTAGCATACACAATAAACGTGTTTACACACCGTAAGTTATAATAACATGTCGAACACATTTCTTGATAATATGAGCATTTTATCCATGAATCGGGATCCTAATGCATATAGATACAAATGGTCTAATGGGAGCAAGAAATTTCAAGAAAGTTCACATTAGTTTAGAGTGTATTATTCCTTTTCAATTTTTCTTAATGTTTAATAATTTTGAAATCTCAGTTCACCCTTTTCCCAAGAAAATAGACAAAGCACACCACTTTGGTCTTTATTCTCTATGTTATTAGCATTATTCAATGCAATGACATTCCACTGTGATAGATATTAGTATTTTCCAAAAGCACGAAGATCGGCATGATATGTGGCTATCCATTTTCTTATAATCTCAACCTCGGTTTTCCGCTGCTTGACTAACCATATAGGATCTTTTTTTGTAGCTGGCCATATGTCCAAACAATGAGAACCTACATGTAAGAAATTATTTTCATAGCATTAATTTCAGCATCGCAATCAGCTTCTATAATTCTGAAGATGTAAAGAGAATCCATTCCATTCGACTTTGGCTCAGCACGAGTGGAGTCAACACGTACCTTTAGCTGTGTAGATCGCGACGACAGAATTTGAAATATTCTTCAAAATCCTACAATTGATGATATGGAAGAATTAGTTTGAAATCTTATCCAATTTAGTGATGTTTTCACGGAAATCTATAGGTTTTGATGCTACACGTACCCTACATAGCTAAGAGGATCTTGAAGCCCATTGGAGAAAATAATATTGCTGGCGAACCTATGCAAAACAAGTTTTATGTCCTGCAATTTTCCATAGTGAATGAAGAAATAAAAGGGTGTCATATGTTGTTTGGTGTGTGTATAAGAAAATTAAGAGAGTATCATATCTATGTGATTTTAGTTTTGTGACCGTACTTGACCACCATAATAAGTAGAGACCCAGTGTTGCCGAGGTGCGATGCCGAATTCTCTCTTGCAGCTATTCACAAATTTATCTAGGCCAGAGGGAGCTGGTTGAAACATGGTATTGTTGGTGATGCTCCAAACGAACAAAATCTCGCTACATGTCTGCAAACCCAAACAGCCTCTTTGCTTAGTACAATACAAAATTCGAGTCAATTTCAACTGGTGGTAGTAACCTACAATCCGTTCATGATATCCAACTCCTGGTATGTACCTGCCAATACCAACCCAAGTAAGTTTGAGGTAGAGGCGTAGGAGGTGGATTGACATAGCAGGTCGAATTTCGGTCGGAAGAAGCGAGGCCTGCGAAAATCTTCCCGAGAATGTCATTTCTTGGAGAAGCTCCATTAATGGCATTGCATATCACTTCCACTGGACGACTGAGTGGATCATTGTACTGGGCAGCTTCTGCATAGACTAATTTTAAGTACTCCTTGAGCTGTGAAGAACTTTCCAACGGTCTAACAAAAGATAAAAGATACGCATAATTAGATGTATATTCATCTCTAAAGCATTTCCATTAATATTTTTTTTAAACTAATATCAGAGCTTAAAACCATTATATCATTTTAGAATCATTCCCTTTGTTTAGCGAAAGTTCATGCTATTATGGAATATATTGTTAGTGTAAAAAAAGCATTTCACACGCGTTCTTATCCCCCCTAAATTCGAAGGTAAGTGAGGGAGTTGACACCTGAAATTCCCAAAGCAAGAAGGGATAGACTGATTGTGCAAAGGTTCCTTTCACTGTCAATGTCTGCTATAAATTTCCAATTAGATATGTCTAACAGTTTGTTATCTTCTAAAACTTACTTATCCTACGGAACATTCTGAGAAGTCTCCAAAATACAATAGGATGTATGATCCCAATTCCATCATCCCCGCACCTGCAAGTTTTGAAAGTTCTGCTCAATTTTGCAAGACCATGAGGCTCAGAAGCAACTCTATCAATTTCCTCCCAAGATCTTCGAATGGTCTGGTGGCAAGAAAAACTAGTTTCCTGAAAAAATTAACCAAACAATTATTCAAGTTATCGATTTGATTAACGGAAATGCATGCTAAAGGAAAAAGGTATAATTCCAGCAAATAAGATTACCAAAAAGCTTTTGCAACTGCTGAATAGATTGTATCCCGAGGCGTGATGTCAGGAGGGGCGAGAATTGGAGCAGATGATGCCAATGCTCCGAGTGCCAAATGAGGGTACTTCAGTCGAAACCATGCAGCTAGCACTGAAAATCAAACATATGAAGATTGAAATACCTACTTATAAGCACTATGTAGAGTATATGTGTTGATATATTCCCTGTAAACCTGACAGTAGGCGCTTTCTTCAATGCCATTTAGGGCAAGCTATATCAAACTCGATACGGATTGTCGTTGTCAATATGACTAGTGCTCTTTAGGAAAAGTTCTATCCATCATATGTTCAAGAACAAGGACTTTCAGCAGATGGTGTGTGTTTATTACATCTTGCTATAATCAATGGGAATCCTACATTAGAATTGATCTCGTCAATGTACGTAGTGGGCTATTTTCTTTAATTTCAATGTAAAGCAGTAGTCATATTGCTGATAACTTGAAAATATATTCACTTACTTCCCCCATATGATCCTCCAATGACAATTATCGGAGAATGTTTGGCATTCAATATTTGTTTCAAGTATACAAGGATTTCCGCATAATCAGCAAGAGCTTGGGCCGAGGTGAAATAGCCGCGAGTGTTAGCGTCTTTTAGTGCTTTGTCGAATGTCCACCCATACGGAATTGATTCACCATAAAACCGATGCTGCAAGATTTCAACTTTATGTTCGTAAATTGCGCGAATATGTACATATGCGCGACAAACAGAAGGGAAAAAGAAGATACTATTAGGCAAATTATGTAGGGCATTTTATTACCTCTATATAGACCAAAAGCGCTTTAAATTCAGCCGCGTTTTCCGTCATGAACCCAACATCGGTCATGGCGCTGTCGAAGGGTGCTTCATCACCGAAAAAAACGAAGATCGGGGCACTTGCATTTGCGCCACCCCAGTATTTGGAATTGATCACATATCTTTGTTTGAAAGTAGTGTAACTTTCCAGCCTATAATTAAAATGATCGAGGGTTTGGTTGTAAAAGAAAATCTGGAAGTCTTTTGATGAGACGGAAGCTCGAATCGCCCATGTAGGATCTTGAATAAACGTTCGGGGAAATATGCCCAGCTTCGGAATATGGTAACCATCGAAGTTCTTCTCGGTAGAAACACAAGCTGAGAAAAGCATTAAAATGATCAAAATGCTATAAAGTGATGAAGACATGTTGGGGTGCGTGGTTATTGCTTACGCTAAAGCAAGCACGCGAAGAGGAGGATCCTCGAGATGTTTTTCTGGCTTCAACCAGTTCACATTTTTATAGAGAAGCGCACGATCCCATTTTGTACCATTATTTTCTATGCCAAATTACATTAAAACTATTAAATTATACCTTGAATTTGAGTATGTGTTCAAGACCTAATTTGATTGGAGGACGTGGATAGGTTTGTTAAACCAAGTATATTAGGGAAAAAAAAATCTGAATAGATCACTACCTTATTTGGATTAAATTTTCTTTTCTTGAAGGCCACACTAATTCACGTAACGATTTCTTCCCGTTTGAGAAAATTGTCCTAGGTTATCACACCAAAGAATTAACTTCTTGGCTAGATGGTGGATATATTTCTTTATCCATGAGTCCAATCAACAAGAGTTAAATTTGGAACAAAGAAAAACAAGGATAGCATTTTGGTAAGATACAGAGGACTAAGTTTTTTGTTCTTGTCTATTATTGAAATGAAATGGCCTTCTTGAATCAATTCATCATTGATATTTTTTGTAATAGCAAATTCAACATGTCATTGTTTCATAGCAAGGAGATTGGCACATATTTAGTTATCCACACTTCGATAATTTGCTGCATGACCAATCAATTTGGATCTATCTGTGTCTTTGGTAATAAATCCAAACAAAGGGAACTTGCAAAACATATTTTGAATTTGAACCCATGAAGATAACCCAATCCAAGTTGAAAATCCAAATCCAAATAGGGCTTATGGTTTGATGCCCAAACAAGGGCAGAAGTACAGCGCAAGTGCTATAACTTGGCACCGAGGGACACTTAAGTGCCATAACTTTAAAATGATACACTTGAGTGCCAGTTTTGAAGTTAAATGGGATACTTAAGTGCCACTCCGGAGTTAGATTCCTAATTTGAGTAGGTTTACTTCTCTTATTTCATTTGAATTATTCACAAGTACGTGAGACAAGTCGCAAGCAACAAATAAATTGGCCTGGTTATGTACCTTTCTCTATATAGACAACGCCTATACCATCTAGATTGTTCTTCAGGATCCTAAGATTAAAAAAGAGATCAAATTGTTAGGCGTGGTAATTAATGTAAAATTTTACTCTTCAGATAGATGTCCAATGAGCCAAACATATATTTTTCAAGAATTGGAACACCAGTTCGTAATTATATAGAGAAACCCACAATCCCATTTTGTACTACTATTTTCTATGCCAAATTACATTAAAACAATTAAATCATATCTCGGACTTAAGCATGTGAACGAGACCTTAATCGATTGGAGGATGTAGAAAGGTTTGTTAAACCAAGAATATTGGCAAAGAAAAGGAATCCCAATAGATCACTACCTTATTTGTATTATATTTTCTTTTCTTGCAAGCCACACTAATTCGCGTGACGATTTCTTTCCTATTGGAGAAAATTGTCCTAGGTTGCTGCACCAAAGAATTAACTTCTTGGCTGGACGGTGGATATCTTTCTTTATTTGTGAGTCCAGTCTTTTGTTCTTATCTATGACTGAAATGGCCTTCTTGAATCAATTCATTTTTTGTAATAGCAATTCAACATATCAATGTTCCAAAGCAAGAAGATTGGCATATATTCAATTTTCCGTACTTTGGTATCTCGTTGCATGACCAACCAATCTGGATCTGTTTGTGTCTTTGATTATAAATCCAAGTAACAAGAGAGTGCAAAATGTATAATTAGTGATGAGAATATATTTTGAGTTTGAAATTGTAAGGAAACCCGATCAAAGTGGAAAATTCAATTCTAAATAAGGCTTACAAGCAAGAAATTACAAAATTACTTTCTACTTTGGAGTTAGATTCCTAGTTTGAGTAGGTTCCCTTCTCTTGATTTCCTTTGAGCGATTCGCGAGCATGTGAGACAAGTCACAAAGTAACATATAAAGTGGCCTAGTTATGTATCTTTCTTTGTATAGACAGCGGCAATGCATTCTAAATTATTCTTCAGGAGCCTAAGATTGAAAAAGAGATCAAATTGCTAAGTATGATTAAGTAATGTAGAGTTTAACTCTTCGGATGGATTGTATGGTGAGGAGCATTCGACTTTTTATACCCTCTGTTACCATAAGGATCTTGAAGTCCATTTGAGATTATAATGTTGCTGCCAAACCTACAATGAATTAGCTTTATACCTGCGACCAAAAATCAAAAAAATAAAAATAAAGATAGAGGACGACGATGGTAAGGTTTACTTTGAATTCTATGCATAAAAATTAGTTTAATCTATTGATAGCAATAAGAGCCAACCATATATTTTTCAAGTCACTGGAAATCATACATGCCATTAAAGTAGGTAGTGACCTAATGCGGGCGAGACACAACCGTCATATTAATAGTCGTATTCATTAGTGAGTGAATCTGTTGGAGATGAAAGGCACCGGTTAGAACATAGGATCGTTTGTGTTGCCCATAGGGAATACCATTTCACTGCAGCTCTGCGGGAAAATCCCCCTTCAAGTTCAATAGAAGTGTAAGTTTGTTTAGACGCTACCCAATTTTACAGGGAAGTTTTCAAGAAGGGGACCATGCAATTAAAGTCAGACCCGATTACAGGTGCCGTGAAGCTCTTAGAACTCAAGGCACTGCTTTTATTTAGGTAAATTTCAGAACCAACTAAAACAATTCTGTCAACAGAAAACAACACGGTACATGTTAGAAATCCTTTAGCCAAAAAGGCACTACATAGTTTTTTTCAAGACAAATGCTCGCGATGAGAATTTATCAGCCCAAAAAATAAAAATATGGACCAAGGACAAAGATTTTAACTCTAGGCTTGTCCCTGAAGAACGACAAAATCAAAATTATACAGTCCCAAAAATGGAATAACGTGCTCTTAATACTGGTAGCATGGAATGCAGTAACGTAAAAACAGAACTACGCCCACAAAGGTACACAACACATTGGGCATCTGAACCTTCAAGAAGCAATGCTGATCCGTTCCTGTTGATTGAGATTTTGTCCACCGCAAAGTTAGTCTCCGAATCTGCTCGCAATACCTATTTGATGGACATTGTCGATCGATATAAGTAAGATGGACCAAAAATGTAACCATTTCACAGGATATTAGTCTTCGATCTTCCAACTTGCACCGTCCAAGCAAGCTTGCAGACTCTTAAAGGACCAAATTTCCACTAATTTGTGCTGCTAAGCTAAGAATACTGGAACCTCGACATTCAACGTGCCACGAACTTGTTTCCGGCTCCACAGCTTCAGCATTAGCATAACAAAAGCCATTCAACTATCCCATATGCTGCATTTGCTTAATGTGGAATACGCTACAGATGCATCAAAAGGATCAATTCACGCAGCTATAACGCCAGCCAAAACCACAGTTTCTTCACTCAGCGAAAGAAAACAGCAAACCAATACCACAGAGGACTGCAACATACAAACGCATAGATTAATTTGAAAAACCCACGAGACAAAATTATAAAAGGACCTTGGAGGGAGAAGCAGCGCGAACAGAAATTGGCTCGGGTTCTCCAAGCCGAACAGATATCCGATGGAGGAACGGTTTCCCACATGCATCATGATTCCACCCCCATTGAATTTCTTCTTCTTTAAATGTTTTTCTTTTCGTTTCTTTTTCTTGATTAGAAGATAACGGATTAGACTTTATATTTTTAGTTTTCGATCCCATGGATGACGATGACTTTGTCTTTGGATGACAGGGAGAGCATGACAAGATCAGAGCGAAGAAATATCATTGCGAGAGTCTGGACTGGAATGACTACAGGTCTATGCCTTTCATGCAATGCGTAAGTCGAACGGGACTCTCGTGGCCATGGCTTCGGCAAAAGCATGACGCTTTCATTAGTTTTACGAACTTTAACGCTGTGCGATGCATGTGTTTTCAGGTTATCAATGAGACTCTGCGGGTTGCAAACATCATTAGCAAGGTATCGGGCGGGCGATGACGGATGTCCACGTGAAAGGTAAAGGAGAATTTTCTCGATTTGGTTCCATGTGGGGATGGGCCGATCGAACGAATTTGCTGGGTTATCTCTGTTCATGCAGGCTAAATGATTCCTAAAGGGTGGGAAGTACTCGCTTTGTTTCGCACCGTGCATCTAGATCAAGATCACTTCGAGGAAGCTCGAACTTTTAACCCACGGAGATGGCAGGTATTGCTCTGTCCTCCCCTCAGTTCCTGCGAAACTTGGTTCGACCTTGAAAGAAAAAATGATCTATCTTCAATTGACTGATTGATAACTGTGAATTATACGCAGAGCAATTCTGGCTCGCCGACCCTGGAAACATCTTTACGCCATCCGGAGGAGGGCCTCAATGCTGTCCCGCACAGGGGCTAGCTAGAGTAGAGATATCCGTATTCCTTCACCACCTTGTTACTCGCTTCAGGTACTAAATATGGCACCCTCTTTGCTTATATTTCTTTTCCTCTCAGGCAACGGTGAACGTTAACGATGGCGAACTCACTTTTCACTTCACGTGACAGTTGGGTGCCGGTGGAAGAAGATAAGTTAGTTTTCTTCCCAACGACACGGATATTCATCCACGCAACGCACCTGGGCAATGTACATAGGGAGAAGAAAAACTGTCCGGGATGCAAAATGGACGAAGCTAGTGGTTGTAGAATAGAAGATGCAAGGGGGGATTCAATGTATTGGATCTGATAACAAATCAAGTCACTTGTAATGTAATATAGGAAGCAACTCTTGAGATTATTTCGTTCATTCGATCTGATTCACCGCTGAGAGCAATAACCACTATTTACAATGCACATGCATGGAGGGAGAGAGAGAGAAAGGAGTTGTGGTGATAATTCTTGAAGCACAAGCAAACATGAATATAGACACTTCTTTCTTTTTTTGGCGAAGTAATGAATATCTTATCTACCTATTTCTTTTTTTGGCGAAGTAATGAATATCTTATCTACCTACCCTTGTTAGTGCCTGGATTTTGCCCCCAAAAATATTCCGCTCTTACGTTGGCACATATGGGAAGCAAATATGACTTATTCAACCGCATTTAGTCGACTGCATCGATCAAGCATTTAAGCCCCGGAGAGATCTCTTTATTTGCAAAATCCCAAGGACAATCAATGTAAATGAAAGTGCAAGTTCAGAGAAGAATGCAGGAAGGAACAGGGTAAAGGAGAAAGACTATGGTCATTGCTTTCCATCAGGTAGTATTGTCTAGATTAGTTCTATTAGGAAAAATCAAATTACTCAAAAGATAGATGGGTCACGCTTAGACCTCGCTGAAAATATGAATTTCATATCTCATGAAAGATTCATCTACAATTAACCGTGCTTGTACTAGCGGCCTGTGGCATGGGCCATGAAGACACTTACAGAACAAAATGATAGGCATCTCTCCCTTTTATATTTCGAATTGTCTTCTGGGTCGCCGAGATGCTTCCAAGCGATTCTAGCAAAGAACATGTGCTACTGCTTCTCCTTACCGCTTGTTGCTTCTTCGACAAGTTTGACCTTCTTCGAGTTGTCGTTGTTGACAGGGGAAAGTTTCTCGAGGAAGGATTTCAGTCCAGAGATCTGATTGTCTTCAACGAGAGACTTCTTCCTCGATGTTTGCTCTTGCATTATCGATCGAGTGTACCTTTGTAGCCGGGCAAATATGAACGTAAAGATGAATGCAAAGCGTCGTACTCACTCCTGCAAAATGGTCTGCATAATCGCAAAAATGTGATTCACAAATACAAGGGCTTCAAATCAACTCAACAGGCACACTTGCAGACAACCGACTAGCAACCGTGATATATTGGTGGCAAATGGAACTGAGATTTGAGCAATTTATCTATTTGATTTCAGCCAACAATACAATTGATGGCTCGGAATTAAACTAACTACATGCACGCCAGTCTTTTGCTATGGCATCCAAGGTTAATAGCTTAAGTTAACATTCAGTCTTCGAGCAATACCTATCCCGTGTTTTCTTTTCCAACTTTAGTTTTAATATAGAAAAGGAAGTAACAGGTCACATATTTTATTGCTATTTATTCTTGTTCTTGCTTCTGCATACATACGACCGAAAGCATAAATTGGCTTTGCCGTGTTCTTCATAAAAAAAAAAAAAAAAACAAATGCCCTCTCCAATAGAATGCCCTACACAAATTACTTATCACATGGCTAGGCTCCATTTTCCGCAAAGTTCTAATTATCTTGACGTAAACTTCCATTTGATTAATTCCACATGTTACAAAATGTACCAATCATCACCTATAATATTAGGTGATGCTTGGCTACTTATGTCACACTCCTAAGTGCATGTTATCTCTTGCCTCATCAAGAATTCCGAATATGGATGTGTGAGTTGGTTTATAAGCAAAAATACTTTATTCTTTACATGTTTCTTTTTCTTATGAGACATAGACACTATTGAGATCAACTTATCCAACCATTGTTTACCCTTGAATACAATAAAGGAAGATCAAGCGCAACTTGAACGTGAGTTTGTCTTACTTAATTAGGATGTGAGTCCAAAACATTGCTGAATTCTGAACGGACATGAAATGTAAATGCGCACTTAATGAAAGTGCCTGGTCCCTATGATTCCTCGTTAAAGAATAGAAGTACATTAGTAAAGAACTCTCTAGTCACAAGCCAAAAAAGCATCGCTTAGAGCAATGAGAATTCCTCTATTTAAGTAGTGCAATCGTCGCTCGCAATTACCCACAGCAAGCACCGTGTGAATCTCTATCGCGTGTTGCCATTCCATGACCATGGCAAGCCATCACTTCACAGTCATCTTCATAGTGAGCGCCATGTTCTACGTCAGTGGTACAGGTATCAAGTCACTCCATCTAGCTCTCTTTCTCGATTCATTACTGTCAAACCGTCTTTTACATTGCGACTAAATTTTTTTCCTTCCTATCAGATGCAGGAAGATTCTGTCCACCTTCGCTTTGTGCTTGTCGGCGTCCCTTTTGCAGGCCGCCTAACCCATCCGAAACTCTCAAAACCGATGAGGTAAAGCCTCACAGCATCCAAACTTCTCTCAGCTCCAAGTGGTTGCGAGATTGGGACCCCCCTACCCCCACGAAACCAAGCGGTCCAGCAGAGGAGCCTGCACCTCCTAACTCAGACCTCGTTACATCCCCGAAAAAGCCTGGGTTGCAGTATTGGGAACCTGGTACACCCCACAAGCAAACTCCCCATATCGCAGAGGAGCCTGCAGTTCCCAATTCACCCCTCAAGCAAACTCCCCATACCGATGGAGTAAAGCCTCATAGCATCCAAGCTCCTCTCAGCTCCAAGTGGTTGCAGGATTGGGACCCCCCTACCCCCACGAAACCAAGCGGTCCAGCAGAGGAGCCTGCACCTCCTAACTCAGACCTCGTTACATCCCCGAAAAAGCCTGGGTTGCAGGATTGGGAACCTGGTACACCCCCCAAGCAAACTCCCCATATCGCAGAGGAGCCTGCAGTTCCCAATTCACCCCGTTACGCCCCCTAAGAGCCCTGGGTTGCCGAATTGGGAGTTCTGAGTGTTGAAGGTGTTTGAGTTCTGTAGGTGGATGTTAGCTCCTAGTGGGAATCACGTCCAATAAGATGCTGTTGAGAAATCAGCTGTTGAAGTGTGTTCTTGGTTTGCATGTATGAGGTTTTTACTCTTTTTCTTAGTATTTGATGCGCGAGACATTTAGTTTCGTGTAACCTAATCGTGGTGTAATTGTCATATTAAATAAAATAAAAAAGTATGTTCGACTCTAGAATTAATTTATGTTGTGGGCAACTCTACAAAGTGCCAAGTGGAGAATCGGTACCTTAATCCTTGGAATGATGAAGCATTGATGCTATTTGGTTGATCAAGCAATAGTGCTTCACCATCGCCGGCCTTGACAGGGATTAGATGGGATTAGTTAAATCCCATTCGGCATAGACCCTTTGATATTCATTGTGCCTATAAGCTATTGAGAGGCATGGACAGGTCCACATATCAGCGCTGAGAAAAATGAAGATGTGCGGGTCCTCTCAAGTTCTGAGATACAAAGAGTAGCACAACAGATCTTTAATCAAAGCACAATTCAATGAATCATAGATTAACAGGTCTTACAACTCTCCTTCGGGTGGCTAAAATGCAATATCATAACAATAATTTGAAAATAGCAATCGGCCAAGAGAATCCTTTTCCATAATATTTCATATCATTGGGTTCATTCATGTGCTTTCTGGAAAAAGGAAAAAGTGGAAAATAATTTTTGATTTAACATCTAACCAGTCATGGAGATAAATATCTTACGCAAGGGTTAATGACGAATTTGGAATAATTAGAAATTTGAAAAAAAAAAAAAAAAGACTTTCATTCAGCAAATGATGTTGTTAATGATGATGATGATTCAAGTCCAAGAATGAAAGCGCTCCTGAGAGCAGGCACTTTCTTTATCCCTCCGGTTTCAGAACCTTTAGGAAAGCCCTATTACAAGACGTTGCAAGGGGGAAGCCGAGTCACAGGTTTAAAATAGTTCGAGCAGAGTTGCCGCAGGTGTAAGAGTTAAGCTATTCCAAGATCGATGAATCAGCTTTTTTCTTATCTCCGGCCAGACTATAATCATCTTTTCTCACCTTCTCGATCTTACCACTTCATGATTTTTGGACTTTTGACATTTAGGAGTTGCACGCCATGGTTGGTGAACATGGGACTCAATTGTCTGGTGGGCAGAAGCGAAGACTAGCCATAGCAAGAGCGATTCTTAAAGAAAGATTCTCGGATTTTGGTCCTGGATGAAGCCACAAGTTCACTCGACATGGAATCCAAGAGGATAGTCCAAGAGCCCCTTGACAGGATTACGGGCAACCGCACAACTGTTATTGTCGCCCACCATACGAGCGCTGTTAGGAATGCGACTATTAGTCATTGTGGGAAAATAAAGGAGAAAGGTAGGTCGCAATCTGACTTGAATTAAACAATGTAACTGTGAATTTAGCGAAGCAACTATTATTCCTAGTACGTACAATATGTCGTGTCTATTGATGCCTCTCTAAAACGGTTCAGGTTCACTCTGAACTGCTCAAAGATCCAAATAGTGCATATTCTCAACCGATACGCTTGCAGGAAGTGAACAGGGAATCTGAACAAGCGCCAGATGCCCAAAACAGTTCAGAGATCACTGAATATAACGGACAGTCCAGTCAGAGGATCTCGTACAAACAATCCATTAGTCGGGGTTCACCTATAGGAAATAGCACATGACCAAAACAGGTCAGAGATCACTGAATATAACCGACAGTCCAGTCACAGGATGTTGTGCAAACGATCCATTAAGCAGGGAAATGGCTGCTGCCACTTGCTCTCGGTCTCCTTTGGGACCGTGGTTGGACTACAATCCTCCTGGGAGCTCAGGAAAAGCACCAAAGGTCTCACTGCGCCATCTTGCTCGTCTCAACAAACCAGAAGTTCCTGTCTTGCTATTTGGAACTGTCGCTGCAGTTGCTAATAGCGTGACATTTCCGATTTTCAGCATACTCATATCCAGTGTTTTCAAGACATTCTATGAACCGTCACATGAACTTAGAAAGGATTCTAAGTTTTGCACACTGCTGTTTCTAGTCCTTGGCATCGCATCATTCGTGGCATATTCAACTCTGACATACTTATTCTCCATGGCTGGTTGTGAGTTAATTGAGAGAATCAGACTAACGCGTTTCGAAAAGTTGGTCCACATGGAGGTTGGCTGGTTTGATGGACCTGATCACTCAAGCGGTGTGACATTGGGGCAAGTCTCTCAGCAGGTGCTGCATTAGTGCAAGCCCCAGTTGGAGATACGTTAGTTCAGATTGTTCAGAACATTGCCCGGCGGTTGCTGGTTTGGTCATTGCTTTTGCTGCAAGCTGGCAACTAGCGCTGATCATCCTTGTCTTAATCCCTCTAGTTGGTGTCAATGACATGCTCAAGTGAAGTTTATGAGAGGTTCAGTGCA
Source organism: Eucalyptus victrix (assembly GCA_016097545.1). Lineage (NCBI taxonomy): Eukaryota > Viridiplantae > Streptophyta > Magnoliopsida > Myrtales > Myrtaceae > Eucalyptus > Eucalyptus victrix. The sequence goes on from CM027844.1 coordinate 25,562,761, forward strand.
GATGCAAAGGTAAGCATTTTTAAAGTGTCCTTTTCTTTTACTGCTCACTAAATAAAATAGCTTGAGGTCTTTATATATTCCCAATTCATAATTTTGAGTCCTAGGTTCAAAGAACTGAAAACAGAAAGGCCACCTTTGAAATTTCTGATTCACATTCCGTGTAATCTTCAATGGCATAAAAAGGTTATGCCACGGTTTCTGTTATCTTGCAAATAATCTCAATTGTCCGTGACTGTGTTAATCTACATGTTTGCAGATGATACGAGGAAGCAAGCCAAGTGGCTGTTGATGCGGTTGGAAGAATGAGGACCGTTGCTTCTTTCTGTGATGAAGAGAAGATGATGCAACTTTACAAGAAGAAATGTGAAGGCCCCATGAGAACAGATTTTGACAAGGACTGATCAGGGGAATTGGGTTCGGCATGTCCATCTTCCTGCTGTTCTGTGTGTATGCAACAAGTAACTATGCTGGAGCTCGACTCGCTCAGGACAGCAAAACAACATTCGGATGTCTTCAGGGTACGACAGATTTTCTTTCAATGCTACAGTGTTTTCTTGGGAATTTCTCAGAATTATGATTGCCTTTCCCTTATTTGGCCGCAGGATTGCTGTTGAAACTGTTTTGTGTTAATGGCCCTGAGACATTTTCTTGGCAGGATTTTTTTACTCTGACCATGGCAGCAAGTGCAATTTCACAAAGTTCCTTCACTTCCGATTCCACCAAAGCCAAAGGGGCTGTTGCTTCCATTTCCGCAATAATAGACCGCAAATCCAAGATAGACACAAGTGATGAGTCGGGGACAAAATTAGATAATGTGAAAGAAGTGATTGAGCTTTGCCATGTCAGCTTCAAATATCTCTCTAGGCCAGACATTCAAATATTCCGTGATCTCAGCCAGGCCATTCACTCTGTAAAGGTAAAACTTCGAATTTTATCTGATGCCTAACTTTAAATATGATTTCCTCATCTGAGCATTGAATTACGAGAACAACACTAGTGTTTTGATTACTTGAAGATGAGACTGTTGCTTTGGTCAGAGAAAGTGGGAGTGGGAAATCGACAGTGATAGCGCTGCTGCAACTTTTTTGTGATCCTGATTCTAGTCACATTACACTCGACAGAGTGGACATTCGGTGGCTGCAACTCAAGTAGTTGAGGCAGCAAACGGCTCTGCTCAGCCAAGAATCGGTTTTATTCAACGAGACAATTCACGCCCACACAGCTTATGGGAAGGATAGAGATGCAGCCGAGCACGAAATACTCGTTGCGTCAGGTTAGACAGTCGTTGCTTATTCCGTATACTTGATTTACATTTGCTTTCAAATGAGCTTATCTAATTTTTTCTGTACGAATTTAATGTCCAGGGATATGCTACCATGGTAGGGGTCTATTTGTCGGGCAGTCAGAAGCAACGAGTGGCTATTAATCACGCTTTAGTTTACAGTACTAAAACGTTTCTGCTTGACAAGGCTACGAGTGCACTGAATGCAGAATCTGAGAAGATGGTTCAAAAGTTGGACTGCGTTGTGGTGAACAAAACTACACTTGTGGTGGCTCATAGGTTGTCCACAATCAAGAATGCGGACATGATGGCGGTAATTAAAAACGGAGTCATCGTCGATAAACGAAAGCACTAGACTTCGATCAACATCAAGGATGGTCTCGACTCTCTATGCATCCTTAGTTGCCCTACACACCAGTAGCAGTCCCGCATAGCTCATTGGGCTTAAAGTTTGTTGAAACTCTTATACAACTAGATGTCGTATGTAACTGTACTGCCACAACAAGCCGATGCTAGAAGATATGGAAATGCCTCACGCTCAATGCTGCTTTTACTGGTTAGCTCCTTCTATCTTTTTTCGTGTAAGTGGAAATTAGTCTTGGAACCTCTCGATTGTCAGCTTTATACACGACAGGAACCGCCATTTGACTCCAAAAAATTTCCAATTGCAGGTGGATGCAAAGAAGTCACGCATAACGGTTTCTAATCTATGGTTTTCGACTCCTAAATATAAATATATGTTGCCAAATCCAACATGTAGTTACGTGGTTAGGCGAAACCATGCTTCAGCATCAGAAGCGAGACGAACTTTATCTGATACGAAGTCTTGAAATGTGCGAAGGATACAAACGCCAGAACCCTACCTATCGAGATTATGGAAAACGACTCCACGCATGGCCGCTTTGAACAGGACACAATCTATAAGCCTATAATTTGTAGGAGACGGGTTTATGCTATTGCTCATCTTGCTCGTTAAGGTTAAGATGGTTCCTCGGTCAGTGGACGAACCAGCGCAACCACCAAGAAGAAACTTGCGGGGCACTTCCGAAGCAGACGGGGAGAGATGAGAAGACAGATACACGAGCACAATATTAAAAATTTTGCTCGTTGAGTGCGTGGAACAAGCAACGACTGTCCAACCCATTGCATTCCACTTAGAGGTAATAAAATGCCCTATATAATTTGCCTAGTAGTACCATCTTTTTCCCTTATGTTTGCCGTGCATAGGTACATATTCACGCAACTTACAAACATAAATTGGAAATCTTGCAGCATTGGTTTTATGGTGAATCAATTCCGTATGGGTGGACACTCGGTAAAGCAAGACGCTAATACTCGCGGATATTTTAGCTCGCGCAAGCTCTTGCCGATTACGCGGAAATCCTTGTATACTTGAAGCGGAAATTGAATGCCAAACATTCTCCGATAATTGTCAGTGGCGGATCACACGGGATGTAAGTGAATATATTTTCACTTATCAGCAATATGACTACTGCTATAGATCGAAATTAAAGCAAATAGCCCACCACGTACATTGACGAGATCCATTCTAATGTACGATTCCCATTGATTATAGTGGGATGTGATAAACACACATAATCGTGACAACGACTATTGCTGATTAGGAGCAGAGGTGGGAACGGTGTCAATTTGTACTCTCCTCCATTGTCCGATCTCAAGCACTTAAGCTTCTTCCTCCTTGTCATCTCAACTTCGGCTTTCCATTATGTGAACTGATCAAAGACCTCACTTTTGTATTGCATAAAATAGACCCAAACTTTTCGAGATAAATCGTTAATGAATGTCATGAATTATTCCTTCTTGCCTTTTGATTTACTAGTGAAGGACCCATGCATTCGTGTGTACATACTAGAGCACGTCCTTGCTCATATGAGTTGCAATCTTGAACCATACTATGCATTGTTTTCGAAACATACAAAATTTGTAGCAATCTAATTTGCATGTTTTCATACATTAGAGTACATTCCTCTTGTGAAGCTTCATTAATCCTCTTTCCTCTATATGCCTGAAACACATATGCCATAGATAGGTGTTATCTATCTATATGCTGGCATCCATGGACATTGATGCTCCACCTTGCACTATGATTCCTATAAGTTGATCAAATTTCTTGTGGCTCTATCCCTTTAGAACAACCAAAGCTCCCCTGATCACCTTTGAGACTTCACGTTGAGTCAACTACTTGCATCCATTTGATTCAAGTGCTCCAACAAAATTAGATTTTTCCTTAGACCGGTACATGATGCACATCCACCAGAATTCTAATCATGCCATTTCTTCTTTTTCTCATTCTCATTTGGATAGAATTTCTTGGTATGTCCTTCCTCATTACACCCATAGTGTCTTCCTTTGAACTTTTCCTGGATTTTGATTGAACCTTACAGCTCGATCCTTGATTCGTTGATCTTCCTCTTCCTTGATTGCTTTTCTCCTTCCCAAAGAGTCTCTCCCAAAGATTTTGAACCACTTGCCCTTCAAAATGTAGCAGAAATCAAATCCGCTCCGAAGGTATGGCTGGCTTTTTCCCTAAGTGAAGGTATCGGACTTCTACCGTGTCCTCCCAACACATCCAAACTTAAAGAGAACATTGTGTCAGCAACAAATTTTTCCATCTTCTGCATATGTCTTTGACTTCATCTGAAAGCAATTTCTTCCCTTCACTAATTGAATTCACGAAAGGAAGCTCTAACCGGAAGCATAACAACAGCAACCCCTCTGTTTATTTGAGGGTGCGCAGTTCATGAAGCCACGCGATTTCTCTCTTTCTAAATGTGATGAATTGTGGAATTCCAAGCTAGTTTGATTAACACGTTCATACATTATTTTCTTGTAAATGTTGAAGAGCCTAAGCAAGCTCCTAAGTCCACTCTGACCTGTTCAGATTTCATAAAACCAGAATCCTGTCCCAAATTGATTTCGAAATGAGCATTAGAAGAACACACGTTCTCTTGCTTCAGCTTCTAGCTTGCACAACAGACATTTCTCATCAACAGAGCACCACTTCCTCATTCTATCTCCAGTTTGCTGCGTCTCATGAATAACCAACCAAACAATAAAAGCATGCTTCGGGACATTTGCCCAATAAGTCTGGGCATTGGACCTTACTCCTCTGAGGCTTAAGCAGTTTCCAAGCTTCCTGTTGAGTAAACTTCCCATGACAGAGAAGATTTAGTTTTTAAATCTTTTGGTTTTCCTTATCTATGGTCGGTTTAAGTTGTGAAATTATAGTTTCTTTCTACAATATGGTGACCTCCCTGGTTTTTCTTTTGTGTATAAATCTGCTTTGCTGACATCCTACATTTCTCTACGAAAGTTCTTTTTAGTTTTGGTCAATATACCTATCCCTTGGTTTTTAGTTTCAGTGCCTATGTTTTGAATATCATGATTGTTATGGAATTTCGATCTTTTTCGGATGCTACACCTTATAAGACGATGGACAAGGTCGCCGCTTTGAAAGGAAGGGATTTACAGTTCTTTTCTTGAAATCCTTGAGATACCTTCGCCGCTTTGAAAGGAAGGGATTTACAGTTCTTTTCTTGAAATCCTTGAGATACCTTCGGAACGTTCTTTTTGTGCACAAGTAGTATTTTGGTGGTTTCTGTTCATGTGGTCAAGCTAGAAGGATGTAATGCGTTGAAAAAGATGGCGATAACACAAGTAGAACTGAGAAGAGAGCAGCATATACACCTTGACCATGGTTGTCCCTCCTCTATTCAGCTGAAGTTGTCTTGTTGGCGTTGCTTCACGTTATGGAAGAAGGAAAGCACGGAGTCCTGACTAAGGAAACTATCATGTCCTGACAAAGGAAAGAACCACGTCCGGACTCTTTTTTCTTGTGGTTTCTCTGCGAAGAATTCCCGAAAAGTAATTCCATGGTTTAATTACTTAGACTGCCATCATATCATCATATCATCATATCATCAAATTATCATAAATATTTCAGCTCCTGAAGTATAGCAGAAGTTTGAATTGTGGAATTGAAAGGGGAGTTATTATGTTGGCTGCTTCAAAATCGTCGATGAATCCCTCTATAGCCATGGAAGATGGCCCATGACACCGTATGACATGATATTACACCCGTTTTGCTCGCCCAAGCTTCCCAAACAAAGCCTGAAACATGCCTTGACACTGCTATAGTTTTTGTTCATTAGCTTCATCCTGTGAAATTATCTTGAAGATAATAAATAAAGGTCACGACCCATGATGTGACTAAGGCTGAATTGTAAGTGCATATAAGCTCATTTTCTCTTTGGTTTGTAATTCCACAGTTCCGACCGGAAATATCTCCGTTTTCATCTACAATACAAAACTCATTTTCACTTTGATTGCACCGAAATCTTTGGCGTGAGGGCACCGATATGTGTACCATCTCCTCTGATCGAAGAAGTTGAAGGCCGTGACTGATGGAAGACCAGGAAATTACAGGTGGGGAACGCAAAATTTGAGGGAAAGGAAAGGAAAAGCAGAGACGGATGGGCACCGTGCGCTTTCATTCGAACGTGAGAGGGACAGAGGCCACGACCCCTTGCGCGTTATGGGAGTGGTGAAGTCAAAGTCGTTGCCCCCCGCTGCAAACGGTTTTCTTAGTCAATCCTTAAAAAAGATCCAAACGGCCATCTGCAAAGAGCAGAACAAGAGCATCTAAAGTCGGACCAGGACCACCACTTTCCTATGTTCCCTCTCCAGTTCTTGCTCCACTTCCTCAGCGCCGTCGTGCGAAGAATCAAGATCTTCGCTCGCTCTCTCGCCATGTCAGAAAACCTCAAGAACCAGCAAGTACACGAAGAGCCACAGGCCACGGCGCAGGACCCTGATCCAGTCGACCCGGTCTTGCCGGCGACCCCTATTTCCTACCCGATCAAGACCCTTGAAGAGCTCGAATCTCGGTCCTACTTCGAATCTTTTCACTACCCTTTTAACACCGCCTCTGTCTCTCTCGAGACAGGGCATGGGGGTTTGCCCAACAGGCCCAGGATCCTGGTTTGCCATGATATGAAAGGTGGGTATGTGGATGATAAGTGGGTACAAGGCGGGGACAACCCAGATGCTTACGCAATATGGCATTGGTACCTCATGGATGTCTTCGTCTACTTTTCTCATAATCTCGTCACTCTGCCTCCTCCTTGTTGGACTAATGCTGCCCACAGACATGGCGTTCAGGTAATGATACTTCGTTGAACTGCTGCTGATGTTGAGAACATGGTTTTGGTTTTCCCTTTTGATGGATTAACCTTTCTTTCTGTCGGGGGTCCCGGAAAGTTAATGCTTTGCGTGGAATGGGATCGTGATGAGGTTGAAAAGAGCTGCCTGTTTCAGTGTCATTAGTAAGTTCGGCTAAATGATTGATTGCGATTTGCAAAGAGTTGGACCCATTTGCTTTTCTTAGTGCTTTGTTGTATGAGGCCCATAAAGGGCAAAGTTTCAAGATATGGAACGCTTCGCAGAAGTGCATGAGTGAATATCCAATCTAGCTAATTTCTACTGTTCAGTTTTTCATTTTGTGTCTAGTGAGAATTGGAAGACTCTGCCCCTCCTTAGTCTTCTGCTTTTATATCTAGGCTCTTCCATTGATGAATCCAATGGCATTTGGTTTTCCTTTTTCCTTGAGGAGGCTTTTATAAATGATGATTGTGCTATCTTAGTTTATGCCACACTCACAAAAATCTATTCAAAACCGATACTTGTGTTGATGTAGATTTTCCTTTTCTTGCCTTGACATAGCTGGTTGGGGGTAAAGAAGTAGGTAAGTGGGAAACCTGCTTATGGTGTTTTTGATAAGTGCATATACTTTCTTACAGTCTATGTGTTGAGTAAGGTGATGGTAATTTCACTCACAACAATTTTTTTATCAATGTCATTAGGTCTTGGGAACATTCATTGCAGAATGGGAAGAGGGCCAACTTACTTGCAACAAGCTGCTTTCAACACAGGATTCTGCTCAGATGTATGCAGAGCATTTGGCAGAACTTGCGGTTGCGTTGGGGTTTGATGGATGGCTGGTATGTTGCCCATAGAAAAAGTGTGTCTAAGACCAAATACATCTTTCTTTGCCAGTTTTTTATGTACTGGAGTCTCGTATAGGGAAGGTTGGATGATGATGCCATGGCATTCAGCTAACCTATATGGTTAAGGCATGTGAATTTGATAGAATCATGAAATCTCACTGTGGGAGCACAAAATCTTGGCTTTAATCTGCACCGATTGTATTTTTGTGATTGCGTGTGCACGTGTGTGTGGAGTTTTGTGTTTGAGGAGATCAGAGCAGAATAAATGAAATTAGAACGATAAATCTCCACTTTCTTATAAATATACTGCCAGGGATTCCGCTATGCAGACAGGACTTGTCTGTAGACTTTTTTAGGGAACTATGCCTTTTAAGAGATATCATATCATGTCAACAAGAAAGCAAGGGATAATTGAGTGTTATTGTACCTACTTACTTCTGGTAGAGGGCCAAGAATGGTCTTTCCTTTACGAAGCTGACTAAGTTATCCTTTGTTTACAGATCAACATGGAGGTCAAATTGAAACTAGAACAAATCCCCCATATGCTAGAATTTGTCAGGCATTTGACCGAGACAATGCACTCCAAAGTGCCTGGATCTTTAGTTATTTGGTCAGTTTCAGAAATCCCCTTTTGGCTTACCTTATACTCCTTTTTATATCTGTAAAAAGGATATTTCTTGTTTTTATGCAGGTATGACAGTGTAACCATTGATGGCAATCTTAGCTGGCAAGATCAACTGAACAACTACAATAAACCTTTCTTTGATCTTTGCGATGGCATTTTTGTAAATTACACATGGAAGGTACACCTCATTCCTTTCTTTTAACTATGAACTATGCATTGTTTTCATCTTGACTTTAGTTGTATCGAAATTCTCTTATGCATTATGCAGGAAAGCTATCCAAGGCTTTCAGCTGCTGTTGCAGGTGATAGGAAATATGATGTTTACATGGGCATTGATGTATTTGGAAGGAACACTTATGGCGGTGGGCAATGGAAGGTATGTAAGATATTAGTCTCTCCATACACATTGCTCTTTCCTCATTGTGCCATAGTTTTTTTGATGCTTACTGTTTTTTAGCTTATAAGGCAGAACATTTTCTGTTAAATTCTGTAACCACTTTTAGGATTTTAAGCTTTAAATATGTAGTCGATCTCCCCTGAAAATTATAAGTTTCCCTTTAATCTGATATTCTAACTGATCGTGGAGAAGGAACTAGTCCGTGTAGCAGAAACAAGCTACAAAATTTTAAGGCCTCCTGGCCACATGATTTTTCTAAAAGGATGAATTAACAGATCAAGCAATTCAAAAGGACCAAAGCAGATCAAGTAATGCTAGAAGAGAAAAACTCTGGACAGTATTAAGTAGGTAATCTTTGAAGAGCAGAAAATCATGGTATTCAAATGGAATACATGATGCTGTCGCAGCCTTCTATAGCATCTCCCACTTCCTATTTAGACCCCTACTGCATTCTCACTGCTATCATGAGTATGGCAAATTAAAAATGTTTATGACATTCAGCTTAGAATACTTGAACTTATAGTTGTGGAATGTCAGGGACCTTAGTTTTGTCGAAACTGTTTTGTTTCTTCTAGTCCTCGATTCTTCAGTTACCTCATGGGCATTTTATTGTCTTTTATGAGCTCGACCTTTAAATCCTTAGAAATACCAGATGCATTCTATATACTGTAGCAATACATTAGCTTGTCATTCAAAGAAGGTTAGATCATATTCTGATTTATACAGGATAATTTCAGGTATTATTATTTTTATTATTATTTTTTTTTTTCGGGGGGGGGAAGGGGGGGTTGTTGTTTTTTTTCTCTTTGCATGTCTTGTGACCATCAACTGTGGAAGCATTCTACTACTTAGGACTCGTTTGCTTTTATAGGCAAGTGTTGCACTAGATGTGCTGAAGAAGGACAAGGTTTCAGCAGCTATATTTGCTCCAGGATGGGTCTATGAGACTAAGCAGCCACCTAATTTTGAGACTGCTCAAAATCGGTATGCTTTCTCCTTCATAATTTTCTTCTAATCCCTTATAAACTTGCATCAAGCCTAAAGTGCATTAGTTTGTCAATTACAGCTTTAGATGCTAAGTTCTCTCCCAGTTCATGTGCAAATGTATCTACATCATAGACTGGAAGCTTCTAATCATAGGTTGAATTTTGCATGATATGAATAGCAATGCACAAGATCTACAAATTATACGACAAGTTTCATTGTCATTTCTTTCCTTCTCTTTGTCACACTTTGCAATTGGCAGTTGGTGGAGTCTTGTTGAAAACTCATGGGGAGTACTGCAAAGATATCCAAAATCACTACCTTTTCACTCCAATTTTGATCAGGTTCTGACTACATTTGACTCATTTCTAGTCTATACATATGCTTGTTGCTACTACCCAAATCTCATTTTGCAATGTCAACTAGAATTCTGTGTGGAATCTAGTAATAGTTTTCTGATGTTAATAATTTATTTGTACAAAAGGGTACTTTTTTTCCTGCTCTTTCTTCAACTTCGGATCATTATAAGTCATTTGATTATAATGGGTTCTAGAAAAGATGTTGTCTTGTTTTCACTTTCCTTCTAGTATAATCAAAGTTGAGGCATACTCAATGATAAAACATACCAGCATGCAGCAGGATCCTGGGTTTTATAGGTGATTTATTTTTCTGAAAAAGTTTTCTCTGCTTTAATTGATGCAGGGTCGTGGCTATCATTATTCTGTTGATGGGAATCAGATATCTAATGCACCTTGGTGTAACATATCTTGCCAAAGTTTTCAGGTACTCCTATGATTTCAGGAGAAGTTTTAAAGTACATGAATTTTCTTTCATGTGAAACTAGAAACAGCGTTCTTCATTCTTATCGCATGGAGAACAGCAAGATCTTTGATTGCTTAACTTCTAAGTGCTTTAATTGGTATGCTAATCAGTTATTAATTGGTATTACAAGTTATGTCAAGATTGGATTGAGGCAGCAATGAGCAAGACAGTTGAGACTGTAACATCATAAGGATGATACATATTCAAAAAGCTGAAATATCTGGATCCTGAAATTCTTTCTGAATTCTACTAACCTTGTTCATCATAGGTTTAGTTAATGGTCCTTTTCATGGCATAGTGGAATCAGTATAAATGGTGTTGTGGCCACTAGGCTAAAATGCCTAAACAAGTTACATCACATGAAAAGCAGCAAGAAAACATCCATTACCCAGTTGCATCACAGGTCCACAGAAGTTTGGTCAAAGCTTGATGGCCTTATGAAAATTTTAGGACATGGGTATCACCACTGACGTCTCAGTCTCACTGCCTGGCTGAAAAAGTGCAAGTTCTAGTTAACTCCTTTGCAATTGGAATATCCACTGGTATGCTGAACATGCTTGATACAAGCTCTCGGCATTGACTCATGCATGCCAGAGCGATTTCGTATTATTGTCTTGGAGTCAGGAGATGAATTAGAAAATAGCTGTGAAGTTGATTAATTCAACTTGTGAGCTATAATGTTTCTATAAATGAACATAGGCTCGACCCCAAGATTTCTGTGACAACCCGAAAATTTGGAATTCATCTATTGCTAATGATCTGAGTCTGAACTTGATATTGATTCTACTCTTTTCACTGTAGGTGCTGTATATACTGAATTCAACTTGTGCTTTCTTTCTTCTCATGTTCATTCATGTGATTGATATTTGGCAGCCTTTTCTTGAGTTCCATGGAGATGGTAGCATCAGTCCCATTGACGTCAGTGTGAAGTAAGTTCCAATGGTCTAACAAAAATTTGCCGATACTTTCTGCATGGTTAATTGCTTTGAATGCAAGGGTAGGGCAAATGATGGATGTGCACTTACAGTAGGGGGTTTTTAACTTTGCAAGATGCTCTTTGTATAGGAAATCACTAGTTTACATATGCAGTTAAGGCTTCATTTATTTATCAAAATAGATGAATATCGGGCAAAAGAGGGTCTGGGTATTGAATGTTATGATGTCCGGGCTGAAATCGAGGATGAGATCTGGTATGTGAAAACAACTCGAAATCCACATGTATGCAAGCTTTGGACATTCCATGTATCTTTCTTCTTTCTCATTATTTTTCCTTTTTCTAAGTCTTTTTAGTCACATCTATTTCACACATTAGTCATTACTTTGTCATCCTAAAGCATTAAATTGCAGAAAGCAGACATCCAGTAGAATAATATAAGAGGATCATGACCTTCAAAGAAGTGATTGGATGAATACAAAGAGCTGATCTCTAAAAACAATAATCAAAGATCTTTCTTCTGTTTCCCTTTCTTGCTATCTGTCGATGTCAGGTCTTCAGTCTTACTATAGTTAGATTTTCAGTATATTATATATTAATTGAACATATTGTGCAAATGTTAAGTCTTAAGGAAGCATCATTCAGCAGAGGAGGAATATCACGTTTAAAGGAACTCTCAAAGGCAATGCTGATTTCACAACCAGGCTTTTTGAGGCAGAGCTTCCTTTAGGAAATTTGCCAATCTACTTCACTTACTCAGTAAGCCATCCCTCTTGTTGAAATTCTATTGCCTGGAGAAGTTTGCAGCTTTCATCCCGAAAGGAGGTCCAGATAACGTTGTGATATTGACAGTGATTGTTACTGAAATGCTAAAACCACTCAGATCTTTTAGGGCCTGAAGCAACTAATATTATTAGCAAGGTTCTCTACATGTTACAATCGTTTCTGCTTTTTACAGGTAAAATCGAAGGGCAGTTCCCTTGTGGGCCTTTCCCTGGAATTTTCCTCAGAAAAGAATGAGAAGAACACTGTACTTCTCGCATCTCATGGAGGTGCTTTAGATACGATGAGTCAGTTCATCAGTAGATTCAGTAAAGTGATTATGCCACATCAGGTTACGAAGCTAGAGAGCTCCCCGGGATGGGTCATACTAGAGAGTAGCATATTGATGGAAGGATACACCTTGAAAGGAATCCGTGCTTTATGCTACAGGCCATTGAGTATGACATCTGGATCAGATGACCGATCAGCAGAGTTTTATGCAGTTCTCGGTCACATTACCATCAAGACTGAGAAGCATAGCTCGTTCCTACCGCCCTCAAGCTCGTGGCTAGTCGAGGGTCAAGATATCAAGTGGACCTCTAAGTCTCAGGGTTCAAAGACCGTCAGTCTCAAGATTTCATGGAAATGGAGAGATGGTAATTCTCCATACTTCAGTTATATTGTGTATGTAGAGGAAATAACCAAAATGGAAGGTACAGGCCCGGACCGAGTTGTGTTGGAGGGTGCGCGGAAATACCTCGGAGTAGCACAAGTGAGATCCTTCTATGTGTCCGACCATGTTGTGCCGCCGAGCGTCATGAGTCTCAAATTCATCATCCAAGTATGCGGGGTCGACGGGGCTTGTCAGAAGCTGGACGAGTCTCCATCTTTTACTCTTGCGTGTTGAGGCTGTTTCCGCCTCTATCAGACTGGGAATACATTCTAGATCTCCTCTTTCGTTGCGGGAAGGAACGATTTGATGCAATACCATCGATCTCAGCCGTCCGATGACTGCAAATCAACCGTTTATGAGACGAAGAAATATATGAATTCTATGTATCTATGTCCGTGCTGGACACACTTTCGAGCGTCATGGTGACTCGTTAGCGATACGTCGGATCAAATTGTATGTTCATTACCATTAAGAACGGTATAGTTCGGATGATACACCAAGCTCTTGAAGTATAATTGATACCGGCAATGGGAACAATCCACCATAAGAGAAAATGGGAGTACAATATCTACTGTTTTCCGACTTTATCTGATCGGGTCGACATTATGTTCACCATAGAATTTAGGAAGTGCTAAGCTTTCTACGCTATGTTCCAGGCACAAAACGTGCTCCATGCCATAGTCATAATGCTAATGGTACTTAGAAGGTAATGATTCAAGAAAATCAGCAATTCTTATTAAACTAAGAGAGGTTGTCATTGTGCGACTGATTTAGCTCAAGAGTTGGACAAATGAGAAAGACATCGTAGTCCGCATATTTTTATGTTTTGTCTACCTTACTTTAACTCAATAGTCCACATATATTAAATTATCTAAACGCTTTCTGTTTTTAGTCTTTCGATTTGACATATGATTTGTTTGTTTCCTCTAGTTGTTGTCTTATGGTTTGAACGAATGCTATTTCATAATACTCTCATTAGTTGCAAATTTCGATGGCGAGAAACGAATTGTGATATGGCAAACCAAATTAGAGGCGACGGCAGAAGATGAAATTAAAGTGGGGTGGGGTCAAATATTTCGTACAAGGGACAAAAGATATGGTTAATCCATGTGCTAAAAAGCAATAGCATGTCCTTTTGGACTTCGAACTGAGGCGTCTGATTGTCGGGGGTTCGTACTTGACCCTGTTGTGTGGCCTCACGATGAAGATTAAAGAGTAGAGTTGTTGTCAAAGAAGAAGGGAAGATGGACTTGCCATCCAACTCAAATCAATGATTTAGGTTTTCATTCTACGATCATTTGTCCCGGTTGGTTTTGGAACTTATTCACGTGACTAATCATATGCCTCGGCACTCTTATAATCGAACTCCTTACTTTGAAATTAGGGAAAATGACATAAATAATTTCTAAATTGTAGCTTAATATGCAATGTGGTCCTTATACTTTTAATATGTTTGATGTAATTCATAAACTTTAATACAATGTTCGACATCATCTCTGAACTTTTAATTTATTTAATGTGACATCTAAACTTTTGGTATATATTTAATTTAGTTCATAAATTATATGAAAATATTCAATATTATCCTTAATCTTAAATTAATGGAACAACAACATTAAAAATTTTCATAAAATTCATTTATTACATTGACCATATACTAAAAATCTAGATATTACAATGAACCGATTAAAAGTTCGAGAACTACATCATACATTGAGTCGAAATTCAAAGATTATCTGTGTCATTATCCTTTGAAATTACTACAATTATTGTGTTATAATACTATTAAATCATTTAAGTAGGACATCACGGTATATGCCGACACATGTTTTTGAGTCTGCCAGATGGGACAAATCCCATATAGTGTGCATTTCCACTTGCGATGTTGATATTGCATAATGGTGACAACATCGATGAGTAAGTATTGACTGTAGGAAAAGGAGCAGTCTATAAGAATCAACGATCGGGACTTCGAAATTATGTCGTTACATTAGGCAATCATTTTTTTTTCCAGACGTTAAGCATAAGCAGGCAGCCATAATAAGCGAATCGCTCAATATGATTCAAAAGGTTGTTCAAAAGCTGCATTCGTTAAATGAAGCCGAGTAAGATCACGGGCTTCATTTAAATAAGTATATAAACACTTTGTTAGGGCAACAATAGTGAATGTGGACACGAAGATTCATATTAAAATGACTCGAGAAAGAAGGAAAAAGGAGGAACGACAATAAAGGGGAACAAATAAAATAAAGTGAAGTAGACAAATTATACATAATTAAAAGAAACCAAGATTTCCTTTGGAAGTATTACATTCGACCTCGAGCACTCAAGAGCTAGAGATATGATAAAGAAAAAGAAAGATATATCCCATGTCAATAAAGAACCAACATCGAGGTTGATTGCTGAAAAAAGGATGCATGCCTTTTGTCTTCTTGTGCGACTTTCCATATGACGACTTCTCCCTTTGTCACCTATTTTCAACTCCCTTTGACACTTGCTTAACCTCCCCAATCACTTCCTCACAATTCCATGTAAAGAGATGAAATTGGTCACGTCGATATGAGCACGTGAACTTGAAAAAAAAGCTACTGAGATTACCTTTGGCATGTCAACATACAACCGTAGCTAACCCCAATAAGGGAAACGAAGACTTGAGATTATTAAGATGATTATTCCAGCATTGACGATATATTAGGCTAACCCAATGACTGAACAGATGATTTGAGATGGCAGAATGTCCTATTGATCATTTACCTAGGGTTCTCCAACCGGCTTTAAGCATAGAAGCAATGATCGTTTTCGGGGTTTCCATGGGAGATGCAATCAGGCACTGATCCCAGGTCGCACTTTGGAGGGAGTTTTGACACCGGTCAAACGTCTTTTACCAACCCATGCAATACTTTTCTGTTTTTTAACCATGGTTGCACGTCATATCAACATAACTTTCTACTTTCAATTTCTCTGTTCTGACTTTTCTCTAACACGTTGATATTTTAAAGTGCAATGATTATTGCCTTAATAATTTCTTTTGACATGCTGACATTTTAACCATATATGTTTCACCAACATCTAATTAAATGGATAGTGGATGCTGCATTGTGTCTCGATTCAAACTAAGTATTTCGTTTCTCACCACCCGTTCTCTTGTTGTCAAATCACTCGAACACCACCATCTCTCTTTTAAAACGTCTTATGATCTCATCCTCTGTGTTTTTCCTGTACTTTGGAAGACTAGTAACATTGTAGGGTTCTTCGACTGCTCTCTAATCTCTCACCATTGTGCTCAGCTTGCTAATATAATAATGCAACTCCAATGTCTTGGCTTGTCCAGATGTTTGGGTCAAAATTCAAAAAGCGTACGTACATGATGCTGATAAATACGTCCATGATAAGCTGACATTTTCCAATGGAGTAGATTGAAAGTTGCTTTGCACATGGTCATGCACAAAATATTTCACCCATCCAATAGGAGGATTCTACTGTTCCTTTTCTAAAAATAACATATATTTTTTATACATGGTGGTAAATTTCAAGAGCAGTTTATCAGAAATAGAAACCATTGATCAAAAAAAGTTAGCGGTCAAATGATTTTTCATTGGTAACTTATTCATTTTCTCTTACTAAGTTGAAAATTAATTTTGAATTAGCAAATCTCATTTAGAAATATTGCCCTGCCTTATCAGGAATGCGCCTCTCAAAGCATGTATGTGTGGAATTGTAGCAATTTCTTTTTGAATCATCTCTAATTAACCATCTTTTTTTATTTGAGTTACCATTTTTTCCGTCTTACTTGCCAATGTTTTAAATTTAACAACTCATTTTTTAAATTATCGATCTCAATTAAAGTGATTACTCCTTTTTTTCCCAATTAAGTTATCGACAAATTTCGCAATTTACCAACTCTTATTTAAGTTAGTTATCAATGTTTATTTGATTATTGAAAATACATGTCTCTCTTATATTTGACCAAAAAAGACTTCTCTTATCATTTACTAATTAGTTTTTTATTTACATTTCGTACCAACAAATTAAATGTACTGACTATTATGTGGAATTATCAAATTCATTTATGTGACTTACAAATATTTTTTCAGTCAGATTACTTACTAGTTTTAGGCGATCAGCTTTCATATGAACTATTTACCATAGGTCCGAATATAGCAACCAATAGGGGGCGAATTGGTTGACACATAACCAAGTGTGATTTTTCAAATTCTTTTTACGCAGGTACAGATTTCGAAACTTTTACAAGTTGTAGATTTTGAATTTTCAGCACAGCTGTGGAAGCACAACAAAAGATATCAAGATAGGATTTATAGTGATTGGGCTTTCCCTCCACTTATTCCACTCTTCCAGCTCTTGCAGTCCAATCAGGCTTTATCTACTGCCATCAACCAGTACGACAAATTGCTCTCCTGCAAGAACCTGGTTCTCCTGCAATTCAGCTTCTGCAACACTAGTTCCTATGCCGTCTCCCCCACAGCAGGATTAACCATTTCTTTCTGCTGATGCCCCCACACGATGCCAGAGTTCTCACGCCTCCATTGGCCCCATAGCGCATTTACAGATCCCTTTGTCAAGCACGTTAGGTGAAATCACAATTCAAGGTGTTTGCTGAACAAACTACTTCTGCAAACACATGATGACAACTCTTGTGTTTCTCTCACACTCTCCCAAGTGCATACAAAAGAGTAACGGGTAGTCAAAGAAGATCTACAAATAAACGTTCAAATAATAATTGCAAGTTTGAGCTCTCAAGAACGAATGTGTATTCACACATTTGTATAAGCAGTGAAGCTTGAATTGATGTTCATTGTATGAATCCCAAGTTTCCTTTCATAATATTGTTTCTAATCCATGAAATCAGCTATAAAAAATATCTTCCAATCTATCTAGCTGACCCGCCTGTGGAGAATCTTCTACATGTGACAATTTAACTTATGACCTTTGATCAGCAATCAACTCGGTAAATAATGAACATCTTCACGAAAGTTAGACCTGCTACGATAAATGATATGTCAAGATTACAACCACGAGCCAGGCCTTGAATGTTCATATCTCCACTAGCTTGATTTATAGATGGGAACCCTGATATGAAAGGAGCTTGATTTGTTTGAGATGATGGTAGAAACATGAATGGCTCTCCTATGTTGACTTACAAATGCTTCCACACTAGACAAAAAAGCTAATCTGGAATCTTTGAGTCGGAATATCTAATCTCTTCTTCTTGTAATTTTCTGTGACCTAAAACTAATCTACTTAGGTACCGACGCAGAATAGCATTGGGCGACGGACGATGAAAATGATCATCACGACGAATTCTTTAAGAAAAAAAAATGAATTTTGCTTTTTTGTTTGTACTACATGAACTGAGCACTTTCTTCCACTGCCTCCCACGTGAATAAAGTATAGCTAGAAGAAGATGTCGGGATCTGCATGTTGACTTGTGACATAGAAAAATGTCCCTGCCTTTTCCTAGAAAGCTCCCTACAGTTCAAATGATTTGCAAATCTTGTTCACTATGAAGCTAGAAAAACGAGCTAGGAAAAACTTCTAGCTTGCTTAAGAATTGTTAATAAGGAGGAATGTGAAATTTTAATTTCCATAGTACAAAATGCCAAATCAAATATTAGTATCGTCAATTTATCAAACATTTAGTGACCGCATTTTAAACGGATAACACATCAATCCAATACATTTATCTCTCAAGACTTAATATGAGTAACAAAGCTATGTTAGTTCGGACGGTGACACGTCGGTATCCGGGTTCACATCGTTAATGGTTGGGCTTAGCGATATATAATCTAGTTAATACCTAAATAGTTTTTCTCAATTCTTTTTCTTTACAGACTATGAGTTTTTAGTTTGACAATGTCAAAACCCTACTTTTCTCGGGACCCCACCTAAGATTTTGTATTTACTTAGCTCGCTTTTGTGGAGATAAGGGGGGAGAGCGGGGGTAGGGGCCATCTTCTTTGTCTTTCGGGAATTGACAGTTCCAGTCCTGAATACATCATCTCCTTGCCATTTTTACTCCCGGGCGGGATTCATGGATGTAGGGGCCTTTCTCGACGATGCGTACTTCGAAGCTTTTGCTCGAGTGGTGGAGACATGGCACCAATTTCTTGTCTCTCCGATATTGACAGTTCCAGTCTCGGATCCATCCTCTATCTTTGCTATTTATATTTAATGGAGACTGATGGATGTAGGGGCCTTTCCTAATTTGCTCGAATGGGGAGATCGCACCATCTCCTTTCCTTCGCTCGACTTTGTGGGTCGCGGAGTGGAGCAGGACTTTCATTATCAGAGATAGAATAGCACCACCAATGTCTCCTCATGGATAATCTACACATTTTCCCTTCCTCTTTATGGTGGCACGTTCATTAGCTTAGCCTCTTCTTAATTGCAATTATGGATTTCGAAATCATTTTCGTCCAAGACTGATTGCACGTAATGAGAAACGATCATCATGTTGCGAGATTGGATTTGGAGATAATCATCCAAAAAGTCATAAACTTATTGTACAAAGAACCAATTCGGTCATTAACATTTCAATTGCGATAATATAATCGTAAACATTTGGAAAATTTGCCAATATCTGACATTGCTTTCAATTGTCTAGCATGACATGACCGACATTAACGTAAATAATTTTTGAATTTTTTTCTTAAGTTCCCTTTATTTCCTTTCTTTTCTTTGCTTTTTTTTTCTTTTCCACTTATAACCAATGACTGGCCATAGGTGATGGCTAGTGAGGGCAGCCCTCGCCCTTGCCAAATTTGGCCAAGTTGTGGTTATTGAGGGCTGCCACACCAAATCCAACAAGGCTAGCCCTCGTTGCTTATGGCCAATCACTGGCCATGGCTAAGATTGGCTAACAGCAAAAGGAAAAGCAAAAAAAAAAAAAAAAGGAAAGATTACTTATGTTAATGCATGTTACTTTAAATAAAATAGCTGGTACTAACATTGACTCGACCACCACATTAATGATTTTCAATTGAAATTGATTGTAAAAATCACATTGATATACTTTAAATGTTTAGGACTACATTTGACGGTCATACAATAGATTAAAAGCCTCTTTGATTACTGAGGTTAAGTTTTGTACTTTCATAAATTGTTACCCACAGGGAAGGTATTTATGCATAAAGACCCCCGTAAATTTATGGAAACACACTATTTAGTCGTTCAAAATCACAAGTTTTATGGCAGTTTGCACTCATAAAAGAACTTCTTACCCTGAAATTTTCAGCCAAACTCTCTGCAGTCTCCAAACACCAAGGGCTTCTTCTATGCATGCGTCGACATCGTGTACCAAATATTTTTGGACTATTCAGTTTACTTGGGTACACTGAGATTAGCTCTGAATAATAACTTCATAAATAAATTTTCCCAACCACCACCCACATAGACTACGATTTGCTCTGAAACCACCACCAAACCATTTGCCGCTACTCACACGCGTCGAATTGTATATGCACATATAGACAGACCGTACAAACACTATGGTTATTTATTTACGTACTTTTAGTACTTGACTTCAGAAATTTGTCTTATGCTTTTACCAATTTACATAAAGTAGACCGCCCGTATAAAATAATCTTTATATAAGCAGCCGTGAAATTAGAAATTCTCACCTATTAATGGAATAAACACCCCGACACACGCATCGGTGCCTAAAGGCCGCTCATGTAGCCTCGATTTTTACACCATCGGTGCACTACTCGAAATTATCCATGTGTTTATGTTAGTATGCTAGACAAAAACTAGTTACTGAGTGTTGCGACCCCCCTTTTCCATGCATTTGCGGGGAATAAAAACCATCTTTTAGGCTTTTTTCTGATTTTTTGGAAAATATAAATCATTTTTGGATTTTTCTGATTTTTAATAAAAATATACTTTTTATAATTATATTATATTAAAAGAAACGAGTCCTTGGCATGCCAACTGGCCCGCGTGTGAGTGAACCAGTGTCCTATCCCCTCTTTTCAGGGAAGGCCTACTTAACATTGAAGATGACTATCGCAACCTCTCTCTTCAAAATTTAGGTGTCAACAACGATGTCCCATCCATCCGAGTTTTTTGTTGGATCTCGTGCTCCAGCGACATCAATGGCGCCCGCGAGAATTTAGGTATCAACATTGAGAGGCTCTTATACTTTAGGATCTGTTTAATTGCCTGCTTGCTTTCTTTCTCACATGCTATCGTTTGACACACCTCTGCCCTTGATTTCGCTTGTTTCATGGACAACAAAGTTAGTGAAAGTTGTGCTTTGAACTTTCTTCCCCCCCTTTCTTCGCGGTAATTTCGTAAATTTGTCAACATCGAGTAACGCAAGTGGAATGTGAAAAAGACAGCTGCACCGTTTTATATCAGCTGTGGATCCTGCCGATAATTATGCGTGTGAACAGTTGACCACAGACTCGTTAGTGAGAAGATCAAGTAAAGATACACTTCTTCATATTATATCTCGATATCATATGCTAAGACACCACGTCATGCCCGAGAATGCTCTCTCTCTTGAGAGAGTGGTCGTGGGTTACAATGCCTGAAGAGGCGGGGGACAAGTTAAGGAAGTGGGTGAGGTTGTTCGGTAGGAGGAACGACGACGAGGACCTGTCGTCGTCCGGGACGTCCATCATGCGCGGGAGCTGCATCACCGCCGAGTCTTGCTGCATTTGGAAGCACATGATCTCCGCTTGGGCCACCGCGAGCTGCGTCTGCAGCTGGGACACCTGGTTCTGCAAGCAGGAGATGGCGCCCACGCACCCGTAGACCGGGTCCCGGACCCTCGCGCTCGCCTCGTACACCAGGCTGCTCACCGCGTCGGCTCTCTGATAAACCGGAAGCTCCTGCTTTTTTGTCATGACGGATCAAAAGGGAAATCTTTCGTTACATAACGCAAGAATTGATCCGGGACAAGTTAAGGTTCGAGGTCATGTCAAGCTGTCAACGCCTGCTCATTTTTCATCACCGGCCCAAAACAGAAAGGAGCATGTCGATAGTTGCATGTTGTCAAGTGTTAGTTACAGAAAAGGAGACTTTCCACCCTGACAAATTTCGAAGCTTTTTGTAGTCCTACTGTTTCTGACAGCAGCACATGTCCCTAGATGTCTTATGGCAAATACTATTCTGTAGCTGCATAATTGTTCGTTGTCATGTCATGAAACTCACGGCAAAAGCTAAAGAACTCGTGCTCCTAGAGAGCTAAGTGCAACAAGATGAGAGAGCGAGAGAGAGAGAGAGAGAGAGACCTGCAACATCTTGCTAATGTTGCTAGCACCAAAGACCTTGTGAACGATGGCGAACTTGTGGGGGTCGTCGGAAGGGAAGTAAGGAGCGAAGATGCAGTCCTTCGCGCACCGGCGCCTCAGCAACTTGCACGACGCGCACGGCGAGTGCCCGCCCATTTTTTTCCTCCGTTTCCTTATCTCTTCTATTTTCGAAGAAGAAGAAGAAGAAGAAGAAGAAGATGGATAGGTAGGCAGACAGATCTTGGAGAGTTGTTTGCTGCTCCTGAAGATGGAAGGGAGCGAGCTAGTGGTGTGTGGAGAGATCTGCCTCTTTGCTCAGAAGAGGCACACGCGTTGACACACACGGTCTTTGTTAATTCGGGAAGAAGGAAGAGGAAGAGCGAGATACATTTATAGAAAAAAGAAATGCCCGAGGCCGAAAAGATTGCATGTGGGAGAGCCTAAACTTCCACAGGTGATGTTGAAAATGATGTGAGTGAATGACTGCTTATGGTGCCCATGACATCATTATTATATTTTATGCACGAAGTGAGGTCGGACTCGAGAGAGTACGATAATAATGCCAATCTTTTAGTCCTTCTTGAAACCACCGGAAGATCCAAAATAACATTACTCAGGTCGATGTTTCCATTCTCAATTATGATAGATCTAATACACATAGGATGAATCAACTTTTGCAGCTGTCTTGATCTCGCATGCTGTTGTTCTCTTTCCCTTTGCAACCCCCCTACTTTTTAAACCTTTTTGAAATCGCCGTTAGATTCACAAGAAATTACCCAATTCAATACATCCATATTCGGCTCTCATGTTTAACTTTCGTGTCGTATTGATCTTGCGTGCTCTCATTTTCTCTGCCTCCAACTGTTTAAATCTTTTTGAAATCGTCGAAAAATTCCTAAGAAATTACCAAACTTGATACATCTATACCTAACTATGATATCTCTCTCTACCAACACAACTCTTCCGTGTGATATCTATCGTAAAAAAAAACAACATGAATTTATCATTTCTTGTGGAGTGATGATGGAAAAAAGAATGGGAAATGTAAAAGGAAAATTCGGTTCTTGGGAGGATTGGAAGAAAAAGGTCTTGTGACAAAACATCGTAGGCTTGAACGCGGCCGCATGGCTACGCCAAAAGACAAACCTAAGCCGACGCCTACGATCTTCCTCGGCCGGGGAACACCGTCGCAAATAGCCGCTGTCCCAGATAATTTTAATTTATTAGGAATGATCTTGTCTTGTTATGGAAAGAAAGAGAAGAGTAAAAAAAAAAAAAGGAGGAGAAAAAACTCAACTTCGAATTTGAAGAGGAGAATCTGAACTGGGAAGTGGCTCCCGGCGCAAGTTCGGCCTCCCTCTGGAGGCTACCCCGACACGTGTCGCCCGTGAACGGCTACCTTTGACTGATGCCTCGGCTAGCGAGCTGTGATTGGTTGGTCTTTTTTTAATTTTTTTTACTTTTTTTTTTTTTCTATTTTTGCTCCTTTTGTTTCGTTTTCTCGTCTTTTTGTTTTGGCTCCTATTTTGTCTCGTGGTTTCCACGTCCCTCTCCTCAATTCTTCGATCGGGCATCTTCTGTCGGATCGAAGGGCATGTTTGTCTGAGTGAAAAAAACAAAATTACGATCTAATTTTTTTGGACTTTCTTGTATTTCATTTTGCAAAAATTGTTTACAGTTAAAGAAAGTATACAAATTTAAAATCAAGAAAACGAATTCTCTAACCTAAAAAGGGAGAAAATGTTTTTTTCCTGAAAAATAATTTTTCAGAAAATAATTTTTTATTATGAATTTTTACCTGAATCAAGTACACTCAAACTATTAGAAGCTCTAGATCGTTCCTACTTAGTAGTACTTAATTAATTTCTTGAAAATGGATACTAAACCCATCAAGATGAGGAGTTTCAATCATTGGATTCCACAAAAAAGGAATTCCTAAACGTTTATCTAGAATTTTGCCAACCATGGATTGAAACAGTGTTCTCTAACGGACAAATAAATACATGTTTATATATAAATGAGGCCTTCGAAAATTATAGAACAAGCTAAATCCTCGGCCTAGGGTTAAGAAACAAAACGTAAATGAATAATGTTATAAAAGAAGTCCAGGGACAATAGCAGTGCACAAACACAAGCTTGCTAACAAGTCTTAAAGATTTTACGACTCAATACTAATCGAAATTTACAATACGAAGGCTTTTGGTGCATTTTTCGAATATGCTGGATTTTTTTTTTCATCCCTTTCCTTACCTTTGGCTAAATAATACACACCTATGGATATTCAATTAGATATTGATATTAACTTTTTTTTATTAGCTAGATTAGCATTTATAATTCAGGAGATGATAGCTCGTGTTGTTGTCAAAGGGTTTGTCAAAGATTGGATCCCGATATTGCACAAGTTGTATGATTAGTTGGTGATGATGACCATAGTGCAAGTGGATGGGACTTAATATGCATGAAGAGTTCTGAATCTTGCTCGGATACTATTTATGTCGGACTTCGATTTGGATCTTTTGGGGATTGAAATTCCAAGCGGCAAACACCTAAAAGCACATTCTAACAGTTTGATTTGGTTCGGATTTTTAGGAAATCCGAGCCATTGACAGAATTGAGAAATCCAAACCGTTGACAAGGTTGAGTTTAAGTAGTGGGCAAGTGATACAAAAGCTTCAATCTACAGCCAGCCACTTAATTAAGATAATGCCTTTCTAGCCAAATTATAATGTCTTGATAGATTACCAAGAAAAGAAACTCATTAAGGCATTGATTAGACCTGACAGGAAATTATGTTTTGAGAACATTTGAATTATAGTATTCAAAACAACGAAAATGTCATACTCACTTCTTCTTTTTTCTTCAAAATTCTTTTTTTTTTTTTTTTAAAGGTTAACAGCTGCATCTTACGAAACCCCCAGACCTAGGTGGAAACCCTGGGGATTTATGGTCTTTCACATGACTCCAAGCTTGTCTAGTAGTCTTGCAAGAGGAAACAGCATCTTGGGACTTGGGCGTGTGTTTGTCCGAATCAACCTAACTATGTAGTAGCTATCTTAATCGATCTCCTTTTTTCTTGTGAAACACTCTCATCTAAACAAAACCAAATCAACCCACGTCGAAACCGTGGCGTCTTTCGAATAATTAAGGTGATATCGTAGCTTCTCGATAATCGGGCAAACATAATTTAAGGTACTATGCTGCCTATTGGCACCGTATGCATGAATCGAGCAAAATCAGCTTCGTTAATTCTCCCTCCGCAGGTGAGAACAACTGGCCCCGCACCGATTGAATCGATTTTACAGACCAAACTCAACAAGCAAGCGTTTCTCTTTCGAAATGCCAATCACGAACCATGCGCGGCATGGGTTTTTGTTCGGTCCATTGCTTGAAAGTGACCAATTCGGCCCGATCAATGGTCCAAGGCCTTGCTGAAATGGGCCGGTGCTGATGCTGATCCAGGCCCATTTTAGCTTTAGCAAATGAAGAAGTGGATAGGCAAATTTCCTCTATTTACTATGCATTATTCTATACTCAAAACGGAGATTACAATAAAATAATGTGCGATGAGAGAATAAGCATTGGAACTTCTTACCCTTCTTAGGTAGGTGAATCATGCTTGATGTGCTTCTCCTAGCATACCTTTCTTTGCCCAAAAAAAGGGGTCATGTCACATGATATGATTTCTGGCAATTATTGTTATATATAAATTCGCCCTTCAATTAGGTGAGAACAAGTCTTGGAATTTCATCGACAATTCATGTACTAAAAAAGAAAGGCAGTTTTCTATTTTTCTTGTGTGTTGCGATATTTTATGATCAAAGTGTGTTCAATGTGGCCAAACATCGCATTCATAAAAGTATATTTCAATTTTTTCGCCATCCAAACAAGTGTACACCATCATTTCATTTTCAGGCTTTTGTCTTTTATTAACTCTTTTTTTATTAATTTGTCACACAATTTGTCTTTTATTAATTTGTCGAATTGTTTCGAAACATAGCAAATAATTATATATAAGGTTTTATTTGTTTCGTTAAAAATAAATAATTTTAAAAACATTTATATAAAAACCATCATTTGTATCAATTAGAAAAATGAATAAAACATGAACTATTTTCATCATTCATGAAATGATCAAGTATAAATTATTGTTGATAATTAATTATTTCACATGATTACAAGCAATCAATTCTAAAAAAAAAAATGTTTTTTTGAACTTATAAGTGATCCTTAGATTTTGAAAAAAAAAAAAGAATCTAAATGATTTCTCCCGGTATTCAAATAAAAATTCGAAAAAGAGGATAAAAAATAAGCTCCATCCATTAAAAGAATAAAATGAAAACGAAAAAGAAGAAAAGGCACAACGGAAATGATCATTTTGATTGGACCACCTATGATTTAGATTTGGCCCCCCAAAAAATTCGGATATTTCTACTAGAACGCCCGCTGGCCACGAGCTCGCCACGCGCCGATCCCTGTCACGCAATCCTGTCCGTCCACCTCCCCATCCATCCAACGGCCCAAGACCCGTCTCTCCCCCTATATGTCTATCTTCTCCTCCCCACCACGAACACCACAGGCCATTTCCTTTCTCTCGAAGCTCCTCCTCCCGCTTCTCCATTTCTCTCCCCTCGAAAAGCTCCCAGCTTTCGCCGCCTCCGCCGTCGATTCTCGGCCACTTCTGATTCTCCGACCATGCTGCTCCGCGCCGCCCCTGCTTTTTCGCTCCTCGGCCCCGCCGGCGACAGCCTCTCCCCGCCGCCGTCGTCTTCCCCTGCCGCGGGGGCGAATCCGGCGGCGCTTCGGTTCTCCAGCGGCGGGCACGGAGGCTCCCTGGTGGTTTGCGCGAGCAAGGAGTCGAACAGCCGGTCGCTCACCGGCGTCGTGTTCCAGCCCTTCGAGGAGGTGAAGAAGGAGCTCGATCTGGTGCCCACCGTGCCTCAGGCCTCGCTCGCGCGCCACAAGTTCGTGGACGAGTGCGAGGCCGCCATCAATGAACAGATCAAGTATGTTTCTTTTTTAACATATGAACTTGTGGGGGGTTTAATCTGACGTTCTTGTCGTTTCCGACCGTTCGGCCTTGACGCCCTGTTTTTCGTGTGCCGTTTCAGTGTGGAGTACAATGTCTCGTACGTTTACCATTCCATGTATGCCTACTTTGATCGGGATAACGTTGCGCTCAAGGGGCTCGCCAAGTGAATCTCTTTCCGCCCTCCAATGATTTAAGCATCTAATTTGGAATTTCACCGCATGGATTCCTTCTGATTCATGGTGTGATGTTATCCTTGATTAGATTTTTCAAGGAGTCGAGCGAGGAAGAGAGAGAGCATGCTGAGAAGCTGATGGAATATCAGGTATTGAAAATTTTTTAACTTTAAACGCTTCTTTACTTGGTTATGCGGTTTGGATAATGTGTACTTTATGATTGTATGGAATAACTTTAGAAAGATGACTTTTTTGGGGTTGCTTTTTCTAATGGTCTAATTGTACAGAACAAGCGAGGTGGAAAGGTAAAGCTGCAATCCATTCTGATGCCCCTTTCCGAGTATGATCACGTGGAGAAGGGCGATGCACTTTATGGTGAGTTTGATGGCCCTCTTCCGTTTTCGATGGTGTGAACTATGATGTCGGATGATCATCTTGTTTTATGGATTTTTTTTGTGATAATTCTTAACTTTTATGTGTATGGATTTGACATCATTTTCTCTTGGATTTGCTGCAGTGAAATTTTGTGTATGGATTTGACTTGTGGGAATTGGGCTGTTATTTTTGCAATTTTTCATGCAAGTTGCAATAAATTCGAAAAATGGAAGTGGCATTGCCTGCATAGATACCCATTACTTGACAGCATTTATACAATTTGACTTGCTTACCTTGTGAAATGAAGGGCCACTGATGTATGAGATTCCTGTGACTTCTTTGCCAAATTCATGTAATTTTCATTGCGAATGTTAATAGCTAGAAAGCAGCTGACTTATAAGCAATGCCTAGACATCCCTTTATATGTACACTTCTGTTCTGAGAAACATACAATGCAACGGGAATGGCTACACATTGATGTAACGTTTATTTTTCCAATGGCAAAGTCTTTTTATCAAATTGATTTGGTATCCTTGCTTATTGCCTTTATTTTGCTTCTGGTGCAAATTGATTGCCATGTGTACCTGACCAAATTCATTGTTTTGATTCAGCAATGGAGCTCGCATTGTCTCTGGAGAAGCTAAATAATGAAAAGCTTCTGAATTTACACAGTGTACGACCCTTGATTTTGTTGGCATTTTATAAGCTCATAAATCCAGGATGACTCTTGCTTTCAATTGGCTAATAAAAATTTCACCTTCGTGTGTATTTTCCTTTTACAAACAGGTGGCTGAGCGTAACCATGACGTGCAATTGACAGATTTTGTTGAAAGTGAATTCTTGGTTGAGCAGGTGAGAACAAATTTCCAAATTCCCTCCACATCTAAGTTCTGAACGCATTTGTTATTTCAGAGAATGGATTTACTAATTTTGCCCCATCTTATGTTACTGGAAGGTGGAAGCCATCAAAAAGATCTCAGAATATGTTGCTCAACTTAGAAGAGTGGGCAAAGGACACGGTACAATCTCAGATACTGCTTTTTATTTCTCATCAAGTCATTTTGTTCCCCCTCTTCTCCTGTCCTAGTTTGACTGATGTTCTCCAAAATTGGGAATTTTCAGGAGTTTGGCACTTCGATCAGATGCTCCTACGTGAGGAAGAAGCAGTGGCATGATGAGGTTGCTTTCTCGATGCGGCCTTAGAAAATGGTGACGCAGGGTCCTTTCGTACTCATCGATCTTCAGTTGACATTTTTGGGTGGTTTTACGAGTCGTATGATGTCTCAGATAATTTCTCATGTTAAAGACAGTTGCAATGCAGCTTTTCTTATGAAATAGTTGATCCGAATAAAAGAATTTTTTGTGGTTCTTTGTCCATCTCTGACGAGATTTTCAGCGTGGATTTAGTAGAAGCCTTAAAGACATGATAACGACTTACAAAGACACGTGAGGTTGCGATTTCCCTTTAGATTGGAGGATGCAGAGTGCAGTTGGGTGTCACTTTTAGCCTTTTCAATTCGAGGGACCATGACATGTTGGTGGCTGGCATTGTACCTGGAATATCATGGTTCAAGAATCCCGACATGGCTATTCCACGTCTTTGTTGGGTATATACATCATGGGGCCAACGTCGCGTTGCTGTTCTTTGCCTTGTGGCTGTGGATGTTGATCATGTCACGAGATTGCGATTATGTGGATGAGAGCATAGGATGTCGCTGTTCGTTACCTTCTGCGTCGTACTACTTTAGAATTTTTTCACGGTTGCTCTCTAACCAGGCATAATCGGACCGTCGTTTCCTAAATCCATAACTCGAGTTGGTCTATCAAAATCGGAATTCCTAACGTGGATTCTTCGCCTACATAGACACGTAATTTGGAAATGGCTATGGAAGATTTAAGCGGAATCTCAAACATTTTGATTTTGTTTTGTTTCTTGCATGAATAATTCTTTCTTCATAGGAGGTACAAGTTTATAGTTTTGGACAAGTAAGGAATTTTATTACAAAAGGAAGTACTGATAATGTAAATTGACCTAGTCATGCTAATTGATCCAGCTGCTGATTCTTTTTCCATTTTAAGCTTCTTTCATTGATTAAGTCATCTTCCTTTCAATTTTGATCCTAAAAATCTTCATTCTCTGTCTCAGATTTCATTTTAAGCTTCCTTTGATTCTTACTTCTATCCCGAGAAATCATCATCACTTCAATTTTGGCCTGAAAATCTTCATTATCTGTCTCAGATTCTTGCTTTTCATTTTGGATATGTATCTTCACCGTGAGATGGTCTTTCCATTCTAAATATATGGTGAAGCAGCAATTGTCTCATCTACACTGCCTATCATCTTCCAGTGAAATAACAGCCAACAGGACTTAAGAATATTCGCGTCGCTGCTTTTGCGCATTGCATGAACCGCTGGTGAAACGTGATGATCGCTGATCGCATGCTTCTACTTCTCAAATAACTAGTTTTGCTAACCACCTTTAACTGGTCGCTGATAATATGAATGGCCCAGAGGCCACAGCAATTGAGCCTGTCGTCTCGGCAAGATAGCTCCTTTTTTAGTCGCGCATTCGCTAAGTCGACCGTTTGTGTAGAGAAACTACGTAAGATTGCACAATCGAGCAGATCGGCCGGCCTTTGAGTGAACAGTTGAACGGGCTAATGGCAAGCCGTGCAAATGAAGAGTCACGATGCGCCCAAGTAGCTAAACAAGCAATCGGTCCACTAAAGGCACTCTAAGGAGCCCGGAGATATTGGGCCAGAAACAGAATTTTTTGTATTTATAATTTTTTATAGGCTACATATGCAAAAAGCCCGTCTAGCTCAGTCGGTAGAGCGCAAGGCTCTTAACCTTGTGGTCGTGGGTTCGAGCCCCACGGTGGGCGATTCTCCTTTTTCTTTTGCACCCTGCTTTTTTTTTTTTTCCTTTTTCCTCCTCTGTTTTTCATGTTTTAGTCAAGAGTTAAAGGAGTTGGTCTACAATGGCAGCCGGGGCTGGCACGGTGGTGATGATAGAGGTCAAGAGCATTGATTACGTGCGGGTCTGTTGTCCCTCCTGGAGTACGACGATGTCGAGGGCATGATCCCACTCTCTGAGCTCTTCTACCGCCACATCGAGCCCGCCATGGTCCTCACCATCGACAGTGACAAGGGCTGCATTGTCCTCAGCAAGCGCCATGTCCGAGCGGGTTGTCCTCGCCCTGCGAGGAGAAGCGGTACGACAAGGGCAAACTCAGCCACTCCGCCATGTGCCGCGTGGCCGAGATGCTCTAACTTGATCTTGAGGTTATTTTTCGGGCCTTTCTATTATTTTCTCCCCTTCTTTGAGTTTAGAACTCGGGAAGCCATTGGTAGCATGTTTAACTTATGAATATAATTCTCTTGTGTTTAGCTTGTCGATTGAATTATAATTCGCGCGGCTATACTTAAGGTGTTGAAATACTTTGCACAAGATTAATCCCGAAAGGCTTTAATTTATATACACAAACCAGACTAAAAGTACGCATTCGACTTATGCAAAACCTAACGGAGGACACGACGAGTTTGGAATAATGAAGAATGGTCACGACAAGCACCCACGAGAGAACCACGAATTATCTCCGACGAGCTTGCCGCCGGCGGCTTCCGCCCTCCTCAAGTAGCAGATGAATTCATCTGCGTAGATGTAGCTCTGCTTCGTCTCGGCCGTGCCGGAGAGGACGTCGTGATCCTTCACCTCCATCCAGCCCCTGGAATCCTGCGAGTTGCGAAGCGAGCTCGTTTGATCCCCGTAGGACCACCTCTCCGACTGCGAGTGCGAGACGTTGGTCACGAGCACGTAGGTGTCCTTCTTAGACCCCGGGAAGGTCGAGGTGATCACGCGAAGCGGGTAGCTCCTCTTGACGAAGGTGCGGGCGACCGGGACGCCGGCTTCGTTCTCGGTCCTGACCTCTTTCTTCGCCTTCATCTTCTGCTTCACGAACTTGTAGTTTCCGTTGCCGGTGAAGCTGATCGAGTTCTTGACTTTGTAGCCCGTCGACACTATCGTGGTCAAGTTCCCGGCGCTCGACTTGACCCACCCGACGAACCGCTCCTTCCTCTTCGCCTTCACCTTGAACGATCCGTCGAGCTGCCGGAACTCCGATTCGCGCTCCACATGGTGCACCGGAGGGGCGATCGCCGCGGACTTGGCTTGAACCCTCTTGGAGCCGTGATCCAGCCACAGGTGCAGGTTCGCGTTGACGAGCCAATACGAGATCCCGTTCGCGACCCCGATCGCGAATTCGTGCGGCTTGCAATCCAAAAGCGTCCCGAGGAAGGGCGTCAGCTCGATGTCGTAGGACGGGAGGATGAACGCGCCGATCGCGACGATGGGCTCCCAGAACAGGGGATTGATGCCGCCGGTGAACACGACCGGGAACGGGACCTCGGAGCCGACCAAGGTCCCGTCGATCATCACCAGGACCTCCCGGTAAGCTCCGTTGCCGCGGCCGGTCGTCAGGTTGTTCTCCCGGAGGTACGAATCGGGAGGGTTGGAGTACCAGAACTCGTCGTTCCCGTGGAACGACACGCACAGCTCGATCACCGCGCGCACCGTGTTCGCCGGGATGATGATTTTCTTCGATCGCAGGTCCAACCCCCTCTCGATCCAGTACCAAGAGCCTCTATCTCCGTCGTCCGACACGGACAAGATCAGATCGGCCGGCGGCGGATTGTAATCCCACACCGCCGCTCCGAGAGTAGCTGAATTGACGCTATTTCCACCCAATTCCTCCGATCCGAGCCCCAATTTCGAGATCGCGGAGAGCTGACTCGCCGGAACCCTCGGTCCGGCGCCGCTTCCCACGGAAGAGTAGAACAGGAGAGTGACGTTGACGTGGTAGATTCCGGTGAACTCCTCGTTGACGATGTTCTCCAGCATCATGGAGACCTCGATGCCGGAGCGGGACAGAAGGGAGGAGTAGCGGGTGACGTCCTTGCGGACCTTCCAGAAGACGCCGTCGTCGTCGGGCTCGGCGGTGCTGGTGCGGAGGAGCTCGACGCCGCCGAGCCAGAGGGCGGCAATGCGGTCGTACTGGTCGCCGCGGGAGGAGGCGGAGAGCTCGAGGGCGACGGAGGACCAGGGCGGGGAGGGGCAGAGGGAGGAGGCCGGGGGCGGGGAGTAGGGGGCGGTGAAGGGAGGGGAGCCGAGGGTGTCGGCGAAGGAGTGGGTGACGATGCGGTGGGTGCACGCCGGCGGGAGGAGGGTGTAGGGGAGGGGCCGGGTCAGCTCGATGTACCGCTGCGGCGAGCGGTAGCGGGAGCGGGAGCGGGAGCGGGCGGAGAGAGAGGCCGGCTTGTGGAAGCGGTCCGGGAACGCCGCGGCGGCGGCGGCGGTGGCGGCGAGGAGGAGGAGGAGGAGGACGGCGGTGGTGGTGGCCGGCGGCATCGTGGTTTGGATTACTTTTCTTTTACGGGACGTCGTCATTGCTTTAGTAAATGGGACGATGAAGGAAGGTGACTCCGTACGGACAGGCTTCAATAAGAAGGATGAGCTCGAGTCAAGATTTTTGTTGATATGATGATAGTGTGGCGTTTAGTATCTAAAATCAAGGTACATCACTCCATTCGATTTTGCTCATTTCCCAATCACAAGTAACATGTCACAGTCTCTTGCGCCTGGCCTCACCACTTCATACATATGAGTGCACAGTCCGTGTTGATAAAGGCTATATTTACTTTAGTTTTTTCAAAAGACTTTGGACATCTAGAGACCCTTGAAAAAAATTTGGGGTGTTTGGTGCAGAGATCAGGGACACTGATGCAGACCTCACATGGTCAAATCTAAGAAAACTTTGAAGTTATTAGCTGGGAATTCACAAGGGAGGTCCAGGATGCCGGCTGAGGGTCAGGCAATGCTAGGCTGCTAGCTGAGGATTGGGCAACATCGGCCAAGGCCTCATGGAGCCAGCTTTGAGTTTGAGATGGTGAGATCTCAAGATGTAGAGCTAGGTAAAGAGGGGGTGACGGTGTGCTAGGTGAATGGAGCGGGGAATACGACCATCCTCTCGGGGTTGCCAAAGTTGCCTAGGCCGCTGGAGGTCGTGCTTCTCTTGGCATTGCCACACTTGAGTTCCTAATTGACAATACACATGGAGAGAACAAATATCTTTTTTTTTTTTTTTCTTTTTTTAATTTCAAAGCTACACTTTGACCCAAATCACATTTGTTATGAGCAAATACCCCTTGACTCAAGGATCATTGGGGAAATGGCTTTCCATCCTCAAAGTTGAATCAAAAGGCAGCCTTGATCCACAACGTAGATGTATAAGAAGGTTTAACGGCCTATGTATCCTTAATATTAAAAAAGGAAAAGAAAAATCTGACCATTTTGTTCCGTCCATCTTTTAGTATACTTTAGTTGCTTTTATTTGTTTAACTTTCCTCTGTTGCATTACGACATAAAGTTTACCAAAATGATTATGCTTCTTTTCGCAAGAGCTATTCCTTTGCTACTTCATTGATGTAGAAGCAGTACAAACAATTTCTGAAGAGATGGCCCCTCTCCTCAAAAGCATCTCCTCAATCTCTTGGTATCCCAGGATCCTAGCCATATACAGCGGGGTCGTCCCGCTCTCGCTCGCGGCATTCACATTCGCGCCCTCGTCAATCAATGCCTCCGCCGTCTCGATGCTGCCGCACTCCACTGCCAAATGCAAGGGGGTGTGGCCTTCGTTGTCCCGGCACTCGACATCCGACCCAAAATCGAGGAGCATGACCACGGCTTCCTTGTGGCCCTTGATGGCCGCCGCGTGGACCGGTGCAAGACCATACTGGTCGCAGTAATCCGTGGCCGCGCCACTGCGCAACAGTGACGATAGCCCCGCCATGTCTCCACGCCTCGCCGCCATTAACACCGCTTCTCCTTGCTTTTGAACTTCTTGCTCCTATAAAGACGAGACGAGATGGCGTTATAAGATATAGCATGAATATAAGGCGATGAATTAGATCGATTACATTTTCCCACTTATTGAATTGTCTCTCGTTATTATAGATTCTATAATTAAATGTGCCAAATATTCAATTTCAAGATGTAAAATAAATGACAATTAAATGTAAGCTTTTTTATGGTCCATCATATGAAATAGGCACGTAACATGTTTACCATGCAAATTCTACAATCGGGTAATTCCACCTGTTGTCCCTTATCATGATGAACCAATCGAGTGGCTGAACGGCCACGATCATCTTCGGTTATTTCCCCGTTCTGACTCGGCAGATCCAACGGCCCAGACTCCACCAGCGAGTCGACTTGAAGCCCCGCTTCCGCGAGCAAACTGACCATCCTCGCCGAGTTCTCCGACGCCACCGCGGCGCGGAGCAGCGACGCCGCATCCTCGAGCGGCAGCTCGGCGACGATCCCCTTCTGCCGCTTGATCAAGCTCCTCACGGCGCCGACGTCCCCGCGGCCCACCGCGTGCCGGAGGAGCAGCCGGCCCCCGAAGGCGACCTTGAGCTTCACGTCCCGAGTCGGCCGCGACGACAGCCACGAGCCGACCGAGTCGGGGGCCGGTCCGGGGCCGAGCTCCGCGGCCCTGACGAGGAAGCGGTCGGCGGGGGAGCGGGGGAAGGAGGAGGGGAGGTGGGACTGCGGCTTGAGGACGATCTGGAGGGCGAGGGAGGACGAGGGAGGGATGATCCCGCTCGGCGGGTTGACGAGGAACTTGTGAGGGGAGGAGGTCTGGACCTTGAAGGCGACGGGGGCGGCGGCGGAGAGGGACGTGAGGAGGACGGTGGCGCGGCACTTGCGGCGGAGCGCGAAGTCGATGACGACCTCGTGGGCCGACACGTCGACCAGGTCGTCTTCTAACATCGACGTCGCACGGAAGAATGGAAAAGGAAGGCGAGATTGGGGCAAGGACGGAATGGCGAGGAAGTGCGACACTTGCGCGTTACAAAAGCTGAACGATGAAGGTGTCGGATATGACAATGCGGGGGGCCGGCCTGGCGTCCTTTGTGGGGTGGGACGGCACGTGAAATTGTCCTGTCTTACTGTGGGGAGGGGAGCCGGGGGTGATTCTTGGAATGGCGAATTTTTTTTCTTGTCTTTTATTTTGATTTTTGATGGGTGCGATGTCGATTTTTGATTGGTGCAAATGGATTTCGAAGAGATGATGTGGGACTTGGGGAGATGGAAAGAAGGGCAAAGGTGATTTTTGGCTGGCGAGGAGAGGAATCTGTAAAAGGAGTTGAGCTTAATGCGGGGAAAAGATAGGGTAAAGTGTCAATGTGGGTGCTTTTAGGAAACCCGAGTCGATAACGTGCGACATTCTAAATTTTCGTTCTTTCTAATACTGTGATGACAATTGTGGCGTGATTACAACAACTCAATAATACTTCTTCTTCATGCATCTACTCAAAATATCTGCTTGGGAATTACTTAAGTCAAGTCATTTATGGCATTCTGGTTTGGTCACATCACCTCTATTATTCAACACTAATTTCACCTCAATGTCATCATTTTTTAACATTGGTTAAAAATTCTTATCCCTTTTGTAACTCGTGTAATTCTTCTGAGTACATCCCTTCTTTGATCATAGGAAACCACTATGGGTATCCAAGTTTTAAAAAGAAAGCTTCAACTCATTATTACAAGAGAGAGAGAGAGAGAGAATCCCACATCATTTTCCCATTCTCTTTCGCTTTCCACTCTTTTGAAGTAAAGTTAATTAAAACTTTGATTGTTCAAGCCTTTTATACAAGGTAAGAGAAAAACTCTAGGGGTCAAATTAAATTGATTTTCTAACGAATTTACTAATCTCAACTATGCTGTCATTATTCACATGGGAAATGCAGAGAGATAAGTGTGATATTACTACTTACATAAGTGTTTAATGGAAAAGGCCTGGCAATTGTATTTTCGGTAATGGATTGCATAAGTGATGTTATGTACCAAAAGTTGATTTTTGAGAATGGGTATACAAAAAATTATAAATGTAGATTCCATTTTTCTTACAAGAAAGATCACAAGATTATAGTATTATTATATACACTGTTGATATATGATTGTATGTGGAAAGTATTAGTGGTGACGATGCACCGTGTATCGTGATATTCTAGAAGTGTTTAGATGTCTCAAGAGTCAAGATATTGCTTGTGTCCAAATGCTTCAAGAGTGTAGGGTTACCCACGGAATGTTCAGGATGCTTCAAGAGGTGATGTGTGTCAAAATACCTTGAGAGTGTTTGGAATGTTTTGTTAGTTAGATGATTTGTCATAACATATGTCCATGCATGTGTATTAATGAAAAACTGTGTGATAATCATGCATCGCAATGAGTTGAGTCTTGCTTTGAGTTGAAGTGAATGATCTTATGCCACATTGTGTGTATGTGTTTGAAGTTCGGAGTTTAGTGTCGTTTGGGCTCGTGTTTTTGAAGAAGAACATCATGAGATTGGAGAGAGAGTGAAATAAAAGTAAGGATATATTTCTATTCATAAGGTTTGATGTGCATTAATTGAAGTTAATTAGTTATTCGTTGGAAAATGAATTAAAACTAAATTGTTTATTTAGTTGAGGTTTAAATTTTATGGAGATTCAAGTTATGACATAATGCATTTTCTTGCAAAGCTGGTTTATGTGTGCCTCATTCGTTCTTATCTCACTAAATTGATCTTGAAAATTATATCCATATGATATTGTCATCTCATTGGCTTGTAACAACCTTTTCATTTCCCCATTTTGGCATGCTATGGTTGGGAAGCTTTTGCTCTTTTGGCTTTTAATATTGCAACTTATGCTTGTCTTTGGGGTTTTATTCTGAATTAAAATTACACTTAAAAAAGTGCAGAACACATGATTTATAATGATGTCATATCTATGCATACTCATAATTATTTTATTTGTTTGTATATGATCGTGAAGTTTTAGAAAGTAATCTTTCAAAACAATTTTATCCGTTTGAATTTCACTAAGAGCATGTAAATTACTCTACATCATCATTGTTTTATACACGTAAAGCCCTATACTTACTCGATTCATTAGGATCGAAAAATCCCGAATTAGAATAAGCGAAGAAAGTTCGAGAAAGTATATTCTCTGAAAGTATATTCTCTGAACAGACGTGAGATTCAACATCGGAGTTGAGAAAAGAGGTCACGAGAAGACACCGCACCCCGCACTGATGAACAGCTCGACTACACATGCGATCAAATTGTAAACTGATCGAAACTGGGAAATCTGCCTCACGTGCTTTGACTCGGTCGCATTAGGAGGCCCCTTTTTTCTCTCTGACAATCCAGCACAGTGATTGTTCTAGGGTTTCGCAAAGCAATCTGGATTAAACAGAAATCCTATTGCAACAGGGAAAATCATTGTCTACCAAACCCGGTTAGCCAGATCGGACCGGATTAATCTCCTTGGTTATTATATAAATTTCACCTAGGCCCCGTATATGGATCTCTAGAAATTGATGATTGTGATAGCACGACCTAGATCTGAGTAATAATTTCTCTAATTCCATCATCAGAAAAGGCACCTATTCATTGAAAAATCATGAAATAAAATCGGCTATTACTTTGAATGATTCGAATTATTACTCGTGTATCATTAAGCCTTTGATTATTTATTTGAATATTTCATAAACAAAGCAAAAGTTGTGAGTCAAATGTTAAAAGCAAAAATCATGTCAAGCAAGTCTTTCAACCATGACAAATATAATTGACCATCGACCTTAATTTTATTAGTGAATCGACAACCATTGATTTTTCTTTATAAGAATTTGTCAAAATTTTTATTTTTTTCCCTTTATTTTTTTTAGCTCGAAAACAAAATAGGATAAAATGGCATAACTTAATGGTCAAAAGCACTCACCCTTTTGTTGTATATTGCAATCTTCTTTCATATCTACGTATCATTATCAATTGAATCTTCTTTTCAACGAACACTTTAATATAATGACAAAAGGTGCACAACCTACGATATTTTGCTATATTTAATATTATTGGCTTTGGAATCCCTTGCGTCCGTTGCTAGTAGGATCTACAAGCTTTCCTTTTGCCAACTCTAGCTAACACATATTTCATGATAAAACCGATCATGGACCTATCCCACCGGACCCACACCGGAGCCAACAAAATTCAAGGGCATGACCGTTGAGCCCTTCCAATTAAGAAATGTTCTTCTTGGCCCAGAGTCCACCCCTAAGTCACTCGATTGAGTTGTTTCACGGATGAGTCGATGCACACATGCCCCTCTAAACAAGAAATTTCACTCTTGGCCTATAGATCATCCTTAGGGCGCTTGATTGAGTCATTTTACGAAGGAAAAATGGAACAAAAAGTCTCTAAATTTTGGTCTAATATGCAATTTGATCACCGAAATTTTAATTTATTCAATATGATATATGTTATCCATAAAATTTTGGTATATATTCAGTTTGGTTCATGAATTATATTCAATTTAATTCATGAATTATACGGAAATGTTCAAATGTGCTAAACTTTCCCAACAAGGACACATAAATTTCTTGTGATCCTAAGAAATCAGACATTTTAGAATTCGACCATAAAAAAAGGAAAACTACTATTTTCTCTTTCCAATCCAAAACAAAACGGGCCTGACAGGCTCAGGCGAAGAACGTTCAAACCCCACTCCCCAAATTTAAGACCCGGGCCTGGGTTGGACGGACGGTTACTCTGGGGAAGTAACCTGGAAAGGAATCTCTAGGCAGCGTCCGCTGGGGAAGAATATAAATGTTCCAACCCCTCCTTTGTTAATTCATTTAATCACCCCTCCTTAATCTCACTTGCCGCAAATTGCACTCCCCCCACTCTTTATACTTCCCCCCTAGTCCTACCATCAGGTCCATCACCATCCTCTCCCACTCCTCGCTCCTCCCTCGAGACCCGACCCGACCCGAAGAATCGCCACCGCACGCGACATTCATGTGGCCGCCGTCGTGGTTGAGCTCGCCCCGAACCCGGAGAATCGCCACCGCGCCCCGCTCCCCGAGCTGCCGCAGCTTCTCCTGCTCCTCCTTCAAGGACGTCCAGTCCCTCCTCTCCGACGACCAGCCCGGATCCCCCGGTGGATCCGGGGGATCCGGGTCCGCTCCCCGCAGCCCCTCCGTCTTCCACCGGGTCCGGGTCTCCGCCTCCGTCCTCCGCGCCTGGGCCCATGCCCACCGCGGCGGCGACGCCAAGCAGCCCAGCGTCCCCGATCTGACCGTCGTACTCTACTTCACCAGCCTCCGGGTCGTCCGCAAGACCTTCGAGGACTGCAGGTAGTAAGAGCTGCTAGTTTTCACTGCTGCTGAATTGCAGCCGCCGCTGATTTACACGTTAAATCGGGTTGCTAATGTCAAATTTCATGCTTTTCTAGTAAGATTGAAAGCTGCTTGTTTCGATTTCGGCTTGCATTTATGAAGTAGATCAGTTCGTGAGCTCAAGCTTACCAATTTGGGTGCTCCGTTGTCGAAGCACCGAATGTGGCTCTCGCTACGTGCTGATTAACCTGACCCGTCCGAACTGCAGGGCGGTGCGGTCGATCCTCCGCGGGTTCCGCGTCCGGATCGACGAGCGAGATCTGTCCATGGACGCGTCCTACCTGGGGGAGCTGCAGGGGATCGTGGGGCG
Source organism: Eucalyptus victrix (assembly GCA_016097545.1). Taxonomy (NCBI): domain Eukaryota; kingdom Viridiplantae; phylum Streptophyta; class Magnoliopsida; order Myrtales; family Myrtaceae; genus Eucalyptus; species Eucalyptus victrix. The sequence continues at coordinate 25,602,690 of CM027844.1, forward strand.
CAAGAAGGTGAGCCTCCCCTGCGTCTTCGTCGGCGGGAGGCTCGTGGGGGGGCTGGAGGAGGTGAGGCAGCTCCACGAGAGCGGCGAGCTCAAGCGGATGATCGCGGGCCTGCCTGCGGCGGCGGCGGGGGGGTGCGACGCCTGCGGGGGGCTGAGGTTCGGGGTGTGCGAGGAGTGCAGCGGGAGCCACAAGATCTACAGCGAGAAGGCCGGGTTCAGGACCTGCCAAACTTGCAATGCGAACGGCCTCGTCAGGTGCCCCTCCTGCTCGTCCCCGTGCTTGCGAAGCTTCAAGACATAGCCATTAAAGGTTGCATTTTTATCTTTCTTGGTTGTTCCTTTCTTTCTTCTCTGCGTTGCTTTCTAGTGGTTTGAGTTTCTGTAGAGGTGAGTGCTTTTTTTGGGTCTTTTTCTTTTTATTGGGTAAGAAGGGAAAAAGAGCTTAAGTTGTAATTATTGAAAGCTTTTTTTCGAGATGACGTTTTATAGAGATGGGACTCTTTTGAAGTTTCGGATGAATGGAGAGTCAATCAAATCAAATCAATCGACGTCTGATCTTTTGGTATTTCTGGTCTCTTTTGTTGCAATCGTGTGTCTGAAATGGTAAAGTGAGTCGAGTTGGCTCGGTCAGTGGTGACCCAGAAGCAAAGTGCGTTCAATCAACTGCCCAAATTGCACTGTCCAAATGAAACCAAACTGAAATGTTCGAATTTTCGGCATTTGGGTCTCCATCCAATTCGGGTAATAATTTCAGAAAACTGCAGTTTTGAAACTCGAGTCCGTCCTCCTCGTGTGCACCTCGATCAAAATCTGGGTTTCCATTTTGTCTCGCCGCCGTTCCTCCAGCCCTCGCGCTATGTCATCGCGGTGAAGCTGGTCCTTGATCTCGTCAGCGAGGCCTTGCTTGCGTTCTGGCACATCGTGTTCCGGACCAGAGCGAGAGAGAGCAAAAGCAGAACCTGCTCAACTACGCTCGGCAACTCAACGTTGAATGACCGAAGCACTCCTGGTTCTTCTGCTTCCACTTATAATGCTTTTCTCCGGCCCACGCGTTCGTTTTCAACGGCTTCGAATCCGCCTCACAAAACTTAACCTTCGACGGGCCATCTCCGATCGCCCCGGACAGAGCTCTCCAGCTCGCCAACACCTCCGACGATACCTTTTACAAGACCCCATTTCACATGCTCGACCCAATACCTCCGCAGCACTCTCTTTAGTCGCCACCTTCATCTTCCCCGGCGGCGGCCAGGGGCCACGGCCTCACATTCGTGATCTCTTCAACCACCGACTTCTCCGACGACAGGTACCTCGGCCTCTTCAACCCAGCAACAACGACAACTTTCGACAACAACGTGTTCACCATTGAGTTCCACACCGTCCCAACTTTCGCTCTCGCGACTCCCTGATGATAACCACGTTAGAATTGACGGCAAAGGCATGAGAGCTCGAGAGCGGCGAGCGAATCCAAGCATGGATCGAGAATGACAGGGGGCCGAGAAAGTAGCGAACCTCAGCCTCCGGAATCCAGGCGTGCTGCTCTTGTGCAAAGCTCTCGACTTGTCGCGGTTGGTAAAACAGTCCACGTTCGTCGGCTTCTCTGCATCAACCGAGGAACTCGCCAGCGCTCACTAGATCCTTGGGTTGGACCTTCGAGATGGGTCGGACTCGGACTCAACCGCTTGTTCTTTGTTGGGCCCATGTCGAATTTTAGTTGGTATCTTTTAAGGGAAAATTACACAAATAGTCCCTATATTTTCACTCAATGTCCAATTTCGTCCCTGAACTTTCGATTGGGCCAATTTGGTCCCCGAACTATTGATAAAATGTCCGATCTAGTCCCCCGAACTTTCGAATGGCTCGATTTGGTCCCCGAACTATTAATAAAATGTCCGATCTAGTCCCCGAACTTTCGACGCTCAAGTCGGTTCCCGAACTATGATGAAATGTCCAATCTAGTCCTCCGTTACATTTTTCTTTTGTTTTCCTTTTTTTCCTCTTTTTTCCCTTTTTTTCCTTTTTTTTTCCTTTTTTTCCCCTTTTTTTTCCCTTTTTTTCCCTTTTTTTTTTCCTTTTTTTTTCGCTTTCCCTCCGCCGGAGCCGGCGGAGGGCCGGCGTCCGGCGAGGGAGCCCCTCGCCGGCGTCCCTCGCCGATCTTGCGAGGGAGCCCCTCGCCGGCGTCGGGCGAGGGCGAGGGCGGGGCTCCGGCGCCGGCGTCCCTCGCCCTCGCGCCCTCGCCGACGCGGCGAGGGGCTCTCCCTCGCCGGACCCGCGAGGGAGAGCCCTCGCCCGCTTGCGAGGGACGCCGGCGAGGGAGCCCCGCCCTCGCCCTCGCCGCCGACGCCGGCGAGGGGCTCTCCTCGCAGACGCCGGCGAGGGGCCGTGCGAGGGAGAGCCCTCGCCGGCGTCGGGCGAGGGGCTCTCCTCGCAGACGCCGGCGAGGGGCCGTGCGAGGAGAGCCCTCGCCGGCGTCGGGCGGCTCCTCGCAAGATCGGCGAGGGCTCTCCTCGCAGACGCCGGCGAGGACTCGCCGCTTGCGAGGGACGCCGGCGAGGTCTCCTCGCCGGCCCCTCGCCGGACGCCGGCCCACGGAGCGGCGGAGGGAAAGCAAAAAGAAAAAAAAAAAGGAAGAAAAGGAAAAAAGGAAAAAAAAAGAAAAATAGTAACGAAGGACTACATTGGACATTTCATCATAGTTTAGGGACCAACTTGAGCCGATCGAAAGTTCAGGGGACTAGATTGGACATTTTATTAATAGTTCAAGGACCAAATTGAGCCATTCGAAAGTTTATGGACTAGATTGGACATTTTATCAATAGTTCATGGACCAAATTAAGCCAATCGAAAGTTCAGGGACGAAATTGGACATTGAGTGAAAATATAGGGACTATTTGTGTAATTTTCCCATCTTTTAACGCACACATAAATATTAGTCATACAATGCTTAATTTTTTCTTTAATCAAATGAAATTTGGATCAGTATCATCGTGGCTATTCTCAAGATCTGATTCGCAATCAAGGAAGAAATGCGAATTTACCAAATCTTTCTGGTGACATTAGCTTTTTTTTTTTTTTTTTTTTTTTGCTTGTGATTATCTATGTTTCGATGTTTAATTTGCTTTAGAGTTATTTGTTTCTATTTATATATATATATATATATATATATATATATATTTTTTTTCTATTTCATATTTATGGAATCTCAAGACTTTCCTATTTTAATTTTTTAAGGAATCGGTTTCCTTAAAAATACCTGAGGTAGAGAAGCCATCATTTTTATTCTTGCGGTGTAATTACCTCCTCTTTTCCCATAATTTTTGTCGATCTAAAGTCAATTAATGTAAATGTCATTTTATTTAGTTATTTCGTGCATAATTTACGTTTATTTAATTTTCATCTTTTTAATCTCTGCATTGGAGAATGTAATAGCAATTTAATTTCAAAAAATCTTTCAAGAGAGATTTTCTTCATTTTATTCGGTCATCTCATTACAAATAATTGATAAGAAAGAGTTCGGTGAGAATCAAAATAAATGTTCCTAGATATTTGATTGTGTTAAAAATTTATTGATGCTTAGACTGTTTTAGACTTTTATTTATGATTAATCCATAAATTTGCTTAATAAAACAGAAAATAATTAGATTTTTTAAAAGAGTCTGCCTTTGATAAAGCGCTCTCTCATATAAACAACGGTAGAATGTAAAAGAAAATAGTGTGACCCATAAATCCTCTAAACATTGAAAAAAAAAAAAAAAACCAAAAAGAGAGGGAGAAAGTGAAAATAAATTTAGAGCCCATCATTTTAAAAATTAATTAAATGATTAGGGGTAATTTTCTTTCTTTATACTAAATGGATGGTTTTAGAAAAATAAGGAGGAGATTTGATTAATATTAAGAAAAATCTCATTAGTACAATTAATTTTTGACCACAAAAATAAAAATTGATACATTTGTGATAAATTTATCATAATTAATTTTTTTATCATAAAAAATTATATATTTGTGATTAATTTATTCTTATTTAGTTTTAGTTAAATTAACTGATATATTTATGAGAAACGTATGGTAAAATCCGATATAATTTGATGATAAAATTTAATGAAAACTTATGAATGGTAAATTTGTATGTGTTATTTTGAGGTTTTTTGTGATATTAATTTTTTATTATGATTTTATTCGTTCCGGTCCTTTTGTTTTTCTCTTTTACCTTTTTGACCCCACCTCCGCGCGCACGTCACTAGGACTTGGGTTAGCTCGAGGTCAGTCGCCCGAAGAAAACAAAAGCACCACCTACCTCCGCCGCTCCTCCGCCGCATTCCGCCTCGAGCTCCGCTCCCGAATGGCGAATCCCGACGCCGACTCGCCGGACTCCGCCTCCCAAGCCCCTAACGACGCGTATCGTCCCGAACGTCCGGTCGAAGAAGAAGATGAAGAAGACGAAATGGACGAATCTGACGACGACGACGGCGGCGACGAGGACGACGAGCTCGAGCGCCGCGCGCCGCTGCCGCCGCCCCGGTCGCAGGAGGACCGGTTGCGGGCGCACAGGGCGAGGCTCAACAACCTCTCGCAGAAGCTCTCGTCGGAGAGCGTCCCGATCCGGGTGCACGACGTCCTTATCAAGGGCAACGCGAAGACTAGGGATTGGGTGATCGAGGCCGAGCTGGAGGACCTGAAGAAGGCGGCGTCGCTGCAGGAGCTGCTGCAGGCCGCGAGCGTCGCGAATTTCAGGCTCCAGCAGCTGGGGATCTTCCAGTCCGTCAACATCGTGCTCGATTCGGGGCCCAAGGAGTTGCCCGGCACCGCGAACGTGGTCGTCAACGTCGTCGAGGCCGCGAACCCGCTGTCCGGCGAAATTGGTTACTATACTAAGCCGGAGGTGATCTTTACTTATCGCTTTTGGTTTTGGTTTCGCATTTTGTCTGTAAATGAGTCGGAATGTCTGGCCGGAGCGGTCGGGTTTTTGTGTTCTCTGCCGTATTCAATGGGATTGTGCTTACTGGTGCGAGCTCGGATTAACCTGATTGAAGTTTCAAAATGTGTTAGGATTTCTCGTCATCCCCGAGCGATGTTGTTCTGTTTATTGGACTGGTATTTATCGATTTCTCGTTGTTGGGAGAGTGAAGGTCATGGATTTCTGGACATAGCAGGTGAAGTCAGCCACCTACTTGTTAGCATTTTTGCACACTGCTGTGCTGTTGTATTGAAGTCGTGGGGAGATTGGGTTGGCTTGGATATCTTTTAGCTCTTTTTTTTTTTCATTCTCTAGGAGGAGGTTGTTCGACAATCGACAGATGGGAACTTTATAAAATTTGTGACCATATTAGTGTCAATGCACATTGCAATGATGCAATTTCTGAATTTTTGCTGGTGCCGAACTGGGTTTGTTGGGTTACCTTCCAGTTTTGTGTGGTGTATTATGATGAAAATAGCAATGCAGCTTTCTTACTTATGCCATGCCGCTGCATTCCTCTTAGTTGTGAGTTTGATATAGCTTGAACAAATTTGCTAGCTACTGTCTGAATATACTTTAGGATTGAGCTGACTTAGATGGCCTAATCAGATAATTTTCTTTTTCTGGACAGTTTTCATTGTAGAGGTATGTACAGTAGTAATTCTTTGATCCTTTAGGTTTAGGTATGTTCCCCTAAAATTACTGGTTTTTCTGGGCCGTCCTAAGGTCACTGGCCGAATTATAAAAGTTGAGCAAAATTGCCATTGATGGACAGTTCCCATCATTAACTCACGCTGTTCCAGTCTCTCTCTTTCTTTAACTCTAAGCAACAATAAAGCATTCTCCTTCTTTTGAGTAACTGCAAGAACCGACACCTCTCTCTTCATTAGCTTTACTCTACTCTGACTGCTAAATTGAACTTCTGATTTAGACAGTTCAAGTGTGTGCAGACTGGAATTTATGTTGTGTCCAAACTTTTTCTCAAGGATAATTATCTCAACTGTGTAATTCTCTTGTATATTACGATTGCTTGTCATCATCCATGTGAAATTCATTTCCTGCAAGCACCTATTTGAATGGAAAGACCGATGCTTGTTGCTACTTTGATGCCTTTAATGTGCTGTGCGACATGACACATGCTTTCAACTATGCTTTGGTGCTTACTGCTCACTCTTTTCTTTCCAGCTCATTAGTCCCGTGCTGGTTGAATGCTCGAATGAGGAAGAAATATATTGAGTGGATATGTAATAATATTTTCTCTTGCTTCTTTATCCTGATTCTCGAGATTCATCAGCACAGTTGAATAATTGTGACCTGCTGAACTGTTGGCCTGTGGCTCATTCTTGTCTAATGATGCTTTTATAGGCTAGATCTTCAACGCTTGAAGGAGTTTTGAAACTCAAAAACTTGCTTGGATATGGTGACCTTTGGGATGGTTCTTTTGCGTATGGATGGAATCAAACATCTGAGCTAAGTGCTGGTGTCTATATGCCTAGAATAAAAAGCTTGTTAGCTCCTTTGAGTGCACGAGTATTCTTGGTATCCCAGGACTGGTTGAAGTACTCTTCATACAATGAACAATCATTAGGGCTTTCCCTTGGCCTAGTTTCAACGAGGAATCATGACTTGGCTTACAACTTGACATGGCGTACATTGACAGATCCTACCCAGATGTCGGCTGGATCAATAAGGAGGCAGCTGGGACATGGTTTAATCTCTTCCTTAAAATACTCTTTCAGGTTTGACAGGAGAAACTCACCCATCAGACCAACACGAGGATATGCTTTTCTTTCTACTAGTCAAATTGGTGGCCTTACACCTGATCCCCGAGGTGCACGTTTTATCCGCCAGGTCAGCATTCTCCCATATTTCTCATTTTTTATGTCTCTCGATTTGAGATGCATCAACTAAAGCATTTGATGGTCTATGATCTTTCTTGACAAGACCATACATGGAATGCGCCTAAAAGTACCTACTTTGTTATACTGCCAAAGATTTGAGTTGTGGTCCAGTTGCTGTGGACTGCAATTTGTTGTCATTTGTCCATTAATGCTGTAGAGCTGAAGAGCCCAAATCATTTCTTAGTGGAAGTCTGGTTGGGGATTTGGGAATAATTATCTGAGCCATCTCATCTGAGTTTGTTGTGTGCTCAATACAATTGAACTGCAGCTTAATCCTGGACCTTTTTTGACCTCTCGAGAAATTGAAATGTTGCTTTCTGGAACATCTATAACAAGAGGAGAAATGAAATGCATTATTATATGCTAAAACCTCCTGCATTTCAAAGTTATACATTATATAAAACTTAGGAAGTTTGGCCCTCAAGTTGATCAATCTCATTGTTTGTTAAGCTCAGTCTCCATGCTTGATAAGACTTCTTGGCTTCCATTTGAGAATGCTATTGTGGAGGTGACAAAATTCTGTGGATCTCTTGAGTCTCATATGCTTTTGCAAGATATACAATATTAGATGAAGACTCATGTCTATGGAGAGATTTGTCATGAATCTCTTGAACTACGTTTTGCTTTCCTGCAAAATATTGGAAAACAGAAAATATGCTAAAAATTATGGAAAGAGTCCTAAATGACTCCACATGTCGATAACACATCACATAAAGTCAAATTTTCATTGGCACAAAGAGAAGGAAAAATTAAGAAGTAACTAATAAAAGTTATTCCGACCATACCAAGTTCTAACTGATCCTCATGGTTAACTCAATTTGTGCATAAGTATTGGGTCCCTCATAGTTGCGTGACATCGGCAGATTCTTGGGAGTTGCTCTTAGGATTTCATTGTTCAGGTCCTTTGTTTGTTGTGTCAATTTTTGCATGAAAATCATCATCTCTTGCTCTCTGATCTAACATATTGGAATCTGGTGATGGTGGTGCCCATGTTATTTCATCTTGGGTTTATCTTGTTTATGGGATTTTATGTTTTCAGGTCTTGTGAGATCTCCTTAATGTCTCGTTCTGTGGTAGGGGATGCTTACTTAGCATTGTCTGATCCCAAAAGGATAAAATATATTTGTAAGAGGGTCAATTTGAGGAAGGGAGGGACGGAGGTGCAATGACTGTTTACTCTCTTTTGTGTCCATGCAATGATCGTCGACTAGTTTTCTTTCCTATGAATGGATTAAGAATTAATCCTTTTCTTATATGAGGCCTAAAACTGATGCAGGAAGTGAGAAATGCACCAAGTGATAATCTTTGTAAACCCAAAACAAGAGATGCGTAATTTTTTTGTTTATGATGTCATTGCTCTATTTGAGTTAGTGCTAATTGTTACTCATTCACTCCTCTGGATTTAACCTTGGTACTCAAATGATCAAGATATTGTATAAAGAATGACTATGTCTTTATTCCCTCATGTTACTTAAAAAATCTCATTTCTTTTTTTTACAGGAGCTCGATCTTCGTTATGCTTTGCCTCTTGGATTTTATCATGCTGCTATCAACGTTGGAATCTCTAGTGGAGTTATCTTTCCCTGGGGATGTGGATTTCTGCAAAAGCCTTCACCGTTGCCAGAAAGATTCTTCATGGGTGGCAATACCTCTCCATTTTACTCTTTAGGAGGTCCTACTTCACTTTTAGGGTTTCGGACTAGGGGAATGGGCCCCACTGAACCAAGAAGGCAAACTGGCAATGATGATCCTGAAAGGGATTATGTTGGTGGTGACCTTGCTCTTACCACTTTTGCTGACCTTTCTTTTGATCTTCCATTCAGTTGGTGCCAAAAGAGTGGAATATATGGACATGTGTTTGCATGTGCTGGAAACCTAGCCAAGTTGACACAGAATGAGTTTCGGAACTTTTCCTTTCAGAATTTCATAAAATCCTGCAGAAGCTCTGTTGGAGCTGGAATTGTTGTGCCCACAAGTATCGTGCGAGTGGAGGTCAGTCTGTTCTTTTACTGGTACCTCAAGAATAATAAATTGAGAATTTCTAGACATATATCAATACATTTCTCTTCATTGGTGGTCTTGGATTACACATGATTGTCCTTTGGACAGTGCTTAATAGCAAATCTAGAAAAGAAAATGATAGACCATTTTTTTTAGCAATATGCTTCAGGATTTTGTTGGTTCTATGAAAATGAGGGTTACATGCTCCAAGAGCATTATTTGTAATGAATCTTTGGAAGAAAGCATTCAATACATATTGATCTCATGCATCGGACAGCTGAGATGCTTTGCTGAAGCACCTGCAAAAGACCCAAAACCCAAAATGAGGGTGATTTAGCTAGACGGTGTTAGATCACGTCTCAAATTCTGAATTGCACATGTTAATCATTCTAGTTTAGAGTTTGCTCACTTTTTCTTTCCTTTTTCTCTTTCTTGTCTTTGCAGGTTAACTACTGCTATGTGTTGAAGCAATATGACTTTGATCGAGGGAAGACTGGGCTACGAGTTAGCTTTTCTTCTACATGATTAAATTTGGACTTCTTTCCTGATGTACGAGTGTCTACATAGCAGAAAAGAAGCAAAACCCATCATTCAGGTATTTGAACAATTTGTTCCTCTGAAAATGGTGCTGCTTTATACGCACTGCAGTTTTCGGCATTGTTCATCATTTTTGTAATTTCAAAACAAAAGTGAGAAATTGGACCAGCAGTATTTGCAACCTTTGAATGGAGGAAGAATAAGTCAGATGCTTCTTGTGCTTTACTAGATGTTGCTCATGTTGAGTGGAGGATCAATTTCAAGTGTTATCACATTTGACCATCATCTTTAAACGTTTTCCATTTACTGAACTTTCTTCTCAATGTTGCTAATAGCCATCAAGGATTGTCATTTGTTTTTTCTTCCTTCGCTTGGGTTTGGGAGATAGTTCAACTTGTTGGAAAATCATATGAATTTGTTGAGAACGTATATTAACTCCGTCATTGTCTTCTTTGGGTGGAAAGAAGATGATATGGCTATATTAGACTAGCGCCTGAAATGGTTTTCTTATTCATATTTTTAAAATTAAAAAAGAAATATCCATATTCCTAGCGAGTGATAAAGAGTGGCCATCTTACAGAGAAATCCTATATATGCATACTGACTGGTAACTGGTCAGTCTTGCGGGCCATAGAAACATGCTTTGGAGCGGAGGCAAAATATGCTTTTGGGTGATTAGTCATGGACTCTTCAAGTATCTTTGGAGCAAGACATACTTGCACATGTCTTGCTGTGAGTGATGTTCTTTAGATGGTGTCCCTTTAATTAACTACCTAATTTTCAAAGCCCTTTTTGTACGATTTGGATTCGATCAAACTTGGGATGCTTCGTAGGGGAGGAACTTGATCATATCCATAACTTGATGGCTCTTTTGGTTACCCGTGCTTCATTGATGCTTTTTCCCTGCAAATGCTTGTGGTTGCTTGGTGAAGTGGCGATAAGACTTCAAAGAACCATCGTCTTGGTGTTTTCTTCAGATTGGACGATTCCGAGGAACACCAATAATTGATTGATGTAAAACTTGAAGTGTCTAAAGAAGGTACATCCGAGGGAACTGTTGTTTATTCTGTGATGTGAAGCTTTGTTTAAACGTTTGAAAGTGTCCAAGTGATGTAAGGAGAAGAAAGATCAAGAAACATGCATGATTGTGAATGATGATGATGATGATGATGATGATGATGAGATTGATTGGATGCGTCATGTAACATGGGGGGCATGCCAGATGCATCATGCATGATAAGATAATGATGGTTAGGTGAGTGGAGAAAGAGACAGACATCCTCATTCTCAAGGGGGATTCGGATCCGCATTAATAGGGTTCACGTAATTTCATGCAGCATTAACAATACTTTTCATGACACACTCGTAGATATTATAAAACCCCGAAAAATACACACAGCAAGAGAAAACAACAGAGAGGCTCCGTTAGGAGTTGACTTTACAGACTGGTTCCGTGATGTGAATCTCTCTACCTCAGTCCACATCTCTTTTTTTAATTGGATTCACAGGCTAGATTGCCCAGAAGCCAGTCCATTTTACTCAGGAAAGGCTTCCACTGTCGATGTGCTGTGTGTGTGTTTCTCTCTCTCTTGCATCTATTTTTTTTTTTTTCAGTTGAGTTTCTAACAGGGCTCGATCAATTTAGATCTGAAATTTATTAAGTTGAAAAATTGAGCCTGGGGCTGTTCTTGCAACGTAATTTAGCCGGTTCGCTTGATAGCTTTTGAGTTTACGGCCTGAAATGCAATTAAATAGGTGACGGAAAACAGCTTCGATTTCCTTTTTAGGGCGAAAAGAAGAAATATTTCTTCGAAGGAGACGTTTACTTGAACGGCCTGGTCCATCTCTCGGGATGCCCGTGGGGGGAGGTTGCGCTCGCTTTTCATGTTTCACCTGTAAATAAACAGCCGGCACATGAATTCGTGAACAGCAGCAGCGATGTCGACACACGCTCGAGGAATTTTCAATGCATGGCCACCATCAACTTCCTCTTTCTCGAGGTTTGGGGATGGGCAGTGCCACCTCGAAAGCTGTTCGCACGGGTCAATTCTGGTCATGTGCATGGAGTTTCAATCCGATTCGATTGGTCACGATCGTCTCCAAGCCTCGTTTTCCTCCATTCCCTTTTCGAACCGCGAGTGGTGGTCGAGCTGGGACGAGGGTCGTACGTGATCGTGAGGGTGCTTTCACCGTGGCCTTTTGGCACGCACGGGATCGAGTGAACCATTCATGCGGCCGTTCCTAACAGAGCGTCACGGCTCTTCTTTGGATTGGACTCTATGGTCCAAGAAATTCGTAGAAAAATGGTTTGTTCACGAACTTCCGAGGAGTTGTCGCGGAAGATATGAAAAATATTTGCTTATAACTTGGATAGGACTACGACAAAAAAAAAAAAAACTCAGATAGGACCTATCTAGCTTCTAGTTCCTCCGGATGTGATTGATTATTGTGAAGTCACGAATGTCTGTCCAAGAAAAAATTGTTCAATTAGACTATACGAGTAGCTAAGTAGACCTTATAAAATCGTCAAGAGAGCATGAACTCGGAGATAATTTATCGTCCAAAGGTGGAGCTATTACCCACGACACCCTTATTGCCACTCTTTTCATAATGTGAATTTGATTCGGATTCCTATAAAAGAAGTCCTAAACTTATTGTATATATGTCAATTCAATTCTAAACTTTTCAATTTAGCTAATTTAGTCATCAACATTTTAATGATTGCCAATGTAATCATTTTGATTAATTTCTGATCGAAAATCACCGATGTAGTTGTTTGATTAGCACCGGCCATCTTACATGAAATGCTTGGCACTAACGTAAACAGTTTTTGGAAATCATTTTATAATTTTATATTTTTTTCCTTTTCTTTTCTTGTCTTTTCCTTTATCCCTATTTTCCTCTTATGGTCGCCAGCCACAAGTGAGGATTGGGACGCCCTTGCCGGCCTTTGACAAGGGTTGGCATTATCAAATTTGGTGAGGGTTGCCGTCCTTGTCAGCCCCTATGAGGCTTGGTAACCAATAGAGAAAAATAGGAAAACATGAAAGAAAAGAAAAGGAAAAATGCAGAAAAGTTAAATAAATTGCAAAAACTATTCACATCAACGTCGACTATGCTACGTAGGACAATTGGTGTCCATGTCGGGGATTGCTAAACAAAATTGGCCAAAATGACGACATTGATAAATTTTCAAAATATTTAGAGTTAAATTGGTCAAATTGAAACTTACCAAAAAAATTGGTCAAATTGAATAGTTTAGAACCGAATTGATATTCGCATAATAAATTTAGCAATTTTCTTAAAGTAATTTTTCTCTAGTTTGTTTAGATACACCTATGAAGCATCCTAAAATTCTCGCATTGTGACTCTTGTAATGGCTTCAATTAGGTTTCTTTTCAACATGGGTTTCGGTGCACTGACAAACGTTTTAAATGTATGTTCCTTTTTTTTTTTTTTTTTTTTTTTTTTTGCTTTTGCTTGTGTGGTCCAGTTAGCAGTAAACCAGCTGTTATCTTGACCAATATGAATAGACCTGAGGGAGGGTCGTTTAGCTAAAGCCAAATTAGCTTTTTAAGACAAGGAAGTCAAACAATTAAATCAGTTAGATTTCGGCCATATATATAGATACAAAGACTTCCAGTGCTGCATTTAATATGGCCAAGCTACATCCTTTGTACTGACCCCAATTGTCTGTTGTCCTAATGTGGGTTCCACTAGGTGAGAAGATTGTTATACATGTGTCAAATTTCGAGGCCAAATCGAAGACTTACGTCCAGGAAAAGCCATGTTTTTGTGCAATGGGACATGTATTGGAAAGAAAACTGCCAATTGAGTTTTGGTTTTACATGAGTTTGGCAACTATTTCCACATTCGTCAACTGTATATCTCCCAAAGTGAGCAGGAAAGTCGTTGAATTCTAATAGCCCTATAAAAAATTTGACATGTCTTGAATTTCTAATGAAGAGAATCCATTATGTCAATAACTCATTATTATTAGTTATCGTGTGAATGCAATGCTTATTGTCTTTTTAGAATTCCCAAAATTAATGACCTCCTACGACTTGTTTGACACGTCGGAGTGAAAAGAGATGAAATTCTAACGTTGAACTTTCCATTCTCATTTTAGTATTTGGTACACTCGTTGAAATGAAACAAGCATCCCAACAGAAATGTTGGTCTAATAGGTAGAAAAATAAACGAGCATTTCACGGGAAATGAAATGCATGTTCCTAGCTATATCAATTTCTTTGACATAGTATTTTTATTTAAGTTTTTGGATTGGATTTCTTAAAATGATATCGGAGTTAGATTTTATCTCGGTTTTATTCTAGAAGTGCGTCCACTCAATTTTCAAATTTCAAATGTCATTCCTTATATGGCTTACATGTGAGAGAGGATATTGAAATATCCCACATTGTTTGATATGGGGTTTGTATATTCTTTCTATTCATATTTTCTTTCTCCACTTATCAATTTAAGATTTTGGATTGGATATTCTAATAAAATAAGACTAGTGCAGACGGGCAATTTCTATATATTTCTCCGCGGCTTTCAATGAAACTTACATGATAGACTTTATTAGATAATTATCTAAAGTAAATATTAATTAAGGATATGCACAATATTATAGGAAATACATGCACCATCAAGAGAGATATGATAATTGATGAAAATATCCTATTTATCTATGGCGATTTTCAAGAACACTCCTAACTATTCCTCCTCTCGATGTTCTTTTTTTCTTTTCCTCTCTCAATGCAACATTCATCGACATTAGACAAATTGCTATTCTTCTCCATTTCTCCATTTCATCTGCATAAACTCTTTCGTTTCTATGGCAACTAGCATGGAGTTTTAAGCGGTGGTCGGTCAAAGATGCCTCTCATCTCTCTCAGTTCTGGCCCGATCAGAGAGGAGAGATCACCGCGATGCGCGGTTGCCGGGGCCCCGCCCGGGAGGCGCCCCATTTTACAGCAATCCCATTGGCCGTGTCACTGATCTGACGCACTCGTTTTTTTTTTCAAGGTCAAATAGATTCAAACGACCGCCGAGTAAAAAATAAGAAAAACAAAAGGGTTGTTTCCATGTTCCTTAAGTTCGATCTCCGGCGATGATGCATTGACCGAAGTGGGGATGTCGGGTCTGTCATGTCATTGAACAGTTGATTGCGGATCACAGGCTCCTCGGACTTTAACAGCGCCTTCCATGCGACGTGACTAGAGGCTACCGCGATCCAGCCAGGACGAAAGCTACTACTTGCAGACTTGCCCCCATATGGTGAAGAAAACCCTCGCATTTTCTATGGCGCATGCGCTCTTTTCTCACTTTCCTTGGGCCAGTAACTGACTCCATAATATTCGAAACGTATTCACGGGTCGGTTTGTAATCGTTTAGACTCTGGCTTGCTAGCGATTGGTTTCGATGGGTCCTTCGTCCGATCGAAGCTGAGCTAATTACCGATAGCATAGGACTTGTGAGCGCCATCATCGAATAGCTTTGCATGTGGACGGGATTAAGGGAATTCACAACGAATTACTTCTCCACATGTCCTAAGCTTCTCCGACCAAGAAAAGTACCCGGCTTGGGATTCGCTCTCCCGACCCTTCTACCTCAAGTTCTTCTGTTCAAAATTCTTGCAGTCGTAATCACGTCAAAAGGTCACTGAGAGGGTTTGTTCGTGAATCATTAGAAAATAAGCTCGACAATACAATTTATCTAGCTTGATCTCAAAAATTCAAAGTGATATAGACACGAAAGTGACTATTCTAGGCTAGATAATCAACCCCCGTAAGCTCCCCACCGAAGTATATTTGCTAGTTGCTACTACGTATGAAAATCAACTGCTTTTTATAATTATTTTTAAGTGTGGCTAGTTAACCCCCTTTGGACTCCATCGCCATCGATTCCAACTTTAATTTTTCTTGGGACATCAACATCAATCGACTCTGCTAACAACTCCGTTTGAAGCACACCATGCTGGAACGCTCAATTCCCTTAATCCACATCATGATCATGCGTAGTTATATAATTATACATGTGGTGGGAGATGATTTTGGACGAGAAGGTTGGAGGGGAGAGATTCCGATTAACTACCACTGCCACCAAATTTAGGATATTCGTGACGTTGCTGGATGCCACTTAGAGATGGAGAATGTAATTGGGCAATGATGATGAGGCTTGAACTTTAATATGGTCCCTCTGAAAAGAAAGAATAAACGTAATCAATTGCGGAAGCGAATTTGTCTACTGAGCAAATCTGAAATGACGCATTGCTTAGCCTTTTGGTTCTCTCTTGTTTGGTTACTCGATTTGATTTCGCCAAGTCTTACTTTTCATCGGTAAGTTTCGGTAAATTATATACCTCAAGGATTAAGGCTCCTCCATTCGTTTAGCGGAAAATGAATGATTTGGACAATGTTTTTTAAAAAATGATCACTTGTTTCACCTCGAAAAACGAATGAATGAAATATATTTTTATTTTTTACGAAAATCTTTAGATATAAATAGTTGTCAATGATGAAAGTATTTTTCATTAACTAATTATTTCAATTTTTTTTTTTTTTTAAGAAGTGTTTCGAAATCATTCATTTTTTGCAAAACAACAATTAGGACCTAAGTATCCCATCACTCTTCGACTAAGTTGTCTCTGCTGTGCGGCACTCGTGTTTGAAATTCGCGAAATATACAAATCTCGGAAATTTCGTCGCACTTTCCTTTTTAGCGAAACAAATGGGAATGGTTGCCCGATACTCTCAGAATGTCACGAGCCCGATACTCGCGAACTTGTTAAGAGGTGTTGAACCAGACGAAAGAAGATGAGCGACGCCATAGTCAATCGATGAAAAACGGGCCGCTGCTGACTATCGTCGCCCCAGAAGGTTTTTCTACACGTGAAACTTCCGAAAGGTCGTAGCAAAAAAGGGGATGGAGTAATGGACGGGTCGTCGTTTGTGCCAGAAAAAGAACGAAGATGATTGCCGAGATTACAAGTTAATATGGCCGCAAGCGATGAAGAACGCTTCCTTGCGCATGCTGGCAAGGAGGAGTCTTTCACATATGACAAATCCGTGATTCTCGACGAGAATGCGGGCAAAAAGCTTAGTAGGACCGTGCCAAGATAACCCTCTTCGGCTTAGGCCTAATGATCACGGAATTCGGTCCTCTTGAACACTTGATTGGCAATTTCTTTCCTTTTTGAATGATTGTCGCCAATTTATCCCGATCTTCTCGAAAGGGATTGGCTAGCACAACGGCACTGTTGTGCTCAGATTCTTCTGAGCACAACTCTTGTATAATGTAAGCTGGGCAACCTGTAAACTAAAAGGGGAAGCAATGGGGTTATTTATGAAAGGATTGAAATGCAACTATTAGAATAATGGATGTTATTTTCCGGTCAAAACAAAAATTGGTGGATATCCTCCAAAAAAAAAAAAAAAAAAAAAAACAAAAAAACAAAAAAGGATATCTAGTATGAACTTCCTATTGATTTACGATTTTGCGATTGATTAACACATACAGCCGTGGAGAAAGGTTAAGTCTCCGCTTCTTTTAATTGCAAAAAACTAAGAAGTATATGTTGATGTTGATTTTTTGTGGGTATATATATATATCTCCAATGCTTTATTATTATTATTATTTTTAATCTCATATGTCTAATCTCGTATAAATGGATGGAGTTTGTAGAATGCACTTACTCTCAAAGCTAACATTTCAAGTGTTTTTTCATCTTTGAAATTTAATAGATCTTTCTTATATGACATTACCAATTTTTGCCTAAGATATTGCTATCAACTATTTTGGAACTATGAAGTATTAAAATTAATGGAGTGTGAAGAGTTCAGCTCTATATTTTCTTTCAAATATACCTTTATTTGAGAGAAAAAGAGAGTTGATTAACATGAGGGAACAAAAAACGATATAGATGCAAAATTCAAAACTAAGTACAAAAATTTCAACATGTATGCACTGAAATTGTGTGAGATTCTCTTCCTTTGCCCTTGATACAGTTACAAAACTAATTGAATGCTTTTTCTCATTACGAATGAAATTGGACTAATCAGAAATATTTAGCACAAAAATTTTTTATGAGTATTTTTTGTGAATAATCTAGAGAGATAAGAAAAGCAAGAGCTTATTACATGAATTCATTCCAAAAACATGAGCTGATTTTAATACGGTAAAAAAGGTTACACAAACCTATAGATGCATTGGCCTGTACTTCCAAATATCATTTTATCATATGCCTTGCTGAATGTGTTGGGATAGAAATGGCATGTGAAGTTCTTCCATTTTATGCGTTCATAAACAAAAAAAAAAAAAAAAATTATTGTTGCATGAACTCTTTTATAGGAAAATAGAGAAACTAAGTTCTTTTCTCATGCATGTGTCTCCACCAGTCATCATGCATGGACTCATTCATACATAAATGCATCCAAAACTTGCACCACTCATGCCGATCGGACAAAAAAAAAAGGTATTTATTTAATCAAATCAGAAAGACCGAGAGAGAGAGAGAGAGAGAGAGAGAGAGAGAGAGAGAGAGGGAGAATGGTTTATTCTTCCACATGTCAAAGGCTAGGGTTCATTTGTCATATATTTTCTCTCTACCGATTTCTGCAAATTCTCATCTCTCTCTCTCTCTCTCTCTCTCTCTCTCTCTCTCTTCTCTCTGTGTTCTAAGAAAGGAATATGTCTCCTTTTCGAGTCTTTCTTGCCCGAGGTAATAGAGAATGAATAAGACCCATAGAGTCATCTCCTGAACACAAACCCAAAAGGCCCCTTCAAAAAGAGAAATGAAAAAGATGAGGAGCGGTGAGAGTACTCAGCTCACCATCTCAAGCCCATGTAACAAGAACAGGAAGGAACAAGATGAAGATTCTTATGAAGAAGAAGAAGAAGAAGAGGAAGAGGTGGAGATGTTCAAGGATGGCCGAAGAAGCTCGAGCAACAGCACGGTCGACGAGAGCGGGAAGAACGACGGCAGCAAGGTCAAAGCTGGTGGATCTGTGCGCAAATACGTACGTTCGAAGATGCCTCGGCTTCGATGGACACCTGATCTCCATCTTTGCTTTCTCCATGCTGTTGAAAGACTTGGAGGACATGAGAGTGAGCACTTTTGTAGTTTCAGTTTTTTCGTTTGCGTCTATTTTTCTTGGTCATGGAAGAAGAATTGTAATTATTATTTGGTTGGCTCAGGAGCAACTCCTAAGTTGGTTCTTCAATTGATGAACGTCAAGGGCCTTAGCATCGCCCATGTGAAGAGCCATCTTCAGGTAATTAATTTCAGATGGGATCTTTTAATTTTTCTTCTTTTTCACGTTAAAGTACTGGATCAGCTACCATCAATTTTCCTGTAATTAAGGTCGTGAGTTTTCATGTTTTCGTGTCTTCAGATGTATAGGAGCAAGAAGACAGACGACCCCAATCAAGGTGATTGTTCAATTTTCGTGATTGCTGTAACAAAACGTTAGGGTTTGCAATTGTTTATGGTCTGAAGAGATGAATCTAACAAAACCTCTTTTTGGTCCCTTTCTCTCCGACAGCTATAAAGGACCACGGTCTTTTTGGTGATGGCGGCGATCATCATGTTTACAATCTCAGCCAACTTCCCCTCCTACAAACATTCAACCACAGGCCTTCATCTCTTAGGTACTAATTAATTTTGCAAGTAATATTTACTCCCTTCAATAATTATTTTCTATTAGGAACAAGAATTTCTTGAGAAATTTTGTGTTCCGATCAAAGCCTCCTTCTGTTAAACTGTGAAGGTTCATGGATGCTTCTTGGAGAGGCATGTACAACCCTAATCAGCTCCCAGGTTCACCAGTGTTCGAAAGATTCAAGATTGGACATATTGTAGCTTCTGCAGCGGGAGATATTAATTGTGGGATCAACAAAAGATTTGGAGCGCCTAATCGTGATCCTATCCATGTGGGTCATTCATCTTTTGATGGAGAAGCTGCTACGACCACTACCGCAGCTACCTGCGACCATTATCGAGAAGATCACTCCAAATCATCAACACTTCATAAATCTTGGCAAAAAATAAGCCAAGCCCAAGTTGCAACACCCAGCTCAACGGCAAAGGAACCTGATCTCCTAAGGACGATCGAAGACATCAGAAGACGAGAACAAGCGACCAGAGCATGTTTGTTCGACGATGCGTGCGGGCTGTCATCAGTTCAAGAAGAGAGATCAAGAAGCGTCTTGAAAAGGAAGGGTTTGGACCAAAATGCCGTCGTGGACTTGGACTTGTCGCTGAGAGTGGCGAGACCCAAGAAGGAATATATGGAAAACGGCAACAATGAGGTCGACAGCGATTTGTCACTTTCTCTGTCTCCTTCTTCACGTTCATTGTTCTCGAAGCTCAGCAGATTGAAGGAGGATAACGGTGATAGTGGCGGGGATTTGAAGAAGCAGGATGCGAGTACTCTAGATCTGACTTTGTGAATGAGACAATATATGAGTGAGATCTTGAGGTACTCGTCTCTAGTATTCTTTATGAGTACTGGGACATCCATGAATAGGACAGTGTTTTCATGTACGAACCCCACACAAGGTAATTACCGTTTTCATGTCATCTTGTCTCGTCTGTTATTCTTGCTCGGCTGTGTTTTATCTTGATCTTAATGGTCCCGCGGAGATTAAACAATAAAGCCTTTCTGACGTAAAATTATCATAAATACCTTGGGCGTTGCGAGGTGTCTTAGAAGGGAGAACCGACCGAGAAAAAATGAATAAAAATTCATCACAATGAGCTGAACTGGAGTACGTTAAACTGAGATCTGATCTTGCCTGCATTTGCTTCTTGAACTGCGTAGAGACACAAGGGTTTTCTATCGTGTTAGTTTCTGCAAATCTGTCAGTGTAAAACGACAGCATCTCACTTTTCCTGGAACCTAAATTTGTCTTTTTGTTCCTTTTGTTTTTGCTCTTTTTCTTTGCCATTTTTTGTCATCATTTCATGGTGTTTAACCGGCATACATGCCCTCATGTGAGCCACAGCTATGTGCTGTCTTTCTTCCCAAAAGAGAAACTCTGCTTACTACTCAGGTAGATTAGCTATTTTTAATGACAGAAACTGGAAGTGAATTAGGAGAAATTTTGATCGAAATAAGTAGTCTTCTATGAACTCGGGATACTATTGGTTAGCTTGAGAAGCATTTTAAAGAGTTAGCATTATGTATATCTACATGCTACGTGAAAGATCGCCTTGGCAAATATGCATGTGTGAGTTTTGATTAACTTTTTCATGCACACATGTTGAAATATCATTAGACTTGATACTTATTTATGACAGTTCATGTATACTACAATAACTATTTTCGAATCGCCTTTTGAAGTTGTTGAACTTTAAGAAATAACTTAACATTACTAGAACAAACAGACTTTATTCGATTATCAATTGTTAGAGATTACTAGAAGCTTTCTTTTATTTGTTTAATCTACTGCTGCTAGTTTAAACAAAACAAACACTAGTAGAAACTACTTTTATAAGGATATGATACTCATGTAGATTTTTATTTTTAGAAGTATAGGCATAGGTATATTTAAATGAATTGACTAAGTGGGTACACAAAATAACATGACGTGATGCGATAAGGCTTTTCAATAAGTGGACCATATTTAACATCTAATAAATGGCTATAAGGGAAAAACTATCACATTTTCATAGTGGTGGCATTAACATAACGATGAAAGTCAATTTACGGACTATACATATTGTAAGGATAGTCGTTTCTGTCTTTTTTATGAGTGTGACTTCAACCTAGATAAATCAAAAAAGATAATTTGCAAATAATAGAGTACTTTGTTATTAATCTTTTTTCTGTATAATGAGTTAGGTAGTGTTCGGATTGGTTTTCGCACATGTTGAGTGGTCCGCTTTTCCGGACAATCTTAATACTAGATAGTTACCTTTCCCTGCACAATGCATGTTTGAGATGCATCAAATAGCACTTCTCTAATCACATCTGTTGGTGATTGAATTGGTTTTTGAACTATGGTTTTCCTCAGTTTCTATTTTCTTCATTAGCTTCTCTTTTCCTATTGCCAGGCAAATCTCCATATGGGAGAGAAAATGTTTGGCAGATTTCCATCAAACCAAGCACTTCATTAAGTCTTGCCTTCTTTCCGTTGTTTCCTCGCGACTTTATCCGAACTGAAAACGTTCTCCCCAATCTGCGTGTAATTACATATGCAAATCTCCTTCGCGCAATCCCAATGTTGCCGCGGTCGATTTGGGAGTCAGTGAATTTGTAGTTTAAGGACCGGATGTTGTCTAATCCAAATCCCATCAGTTCCATATAGTATATGTTTCGGATCAAGGCTATCCATATAAGGAAAAGTGCCTAAACTTAACCGGTTTATGAGACTTGTAGGATGTTTCATGAGCCTCTTAGTTATTGGGCTTTCCATGCCCGTGGTTCATGATTATCAAAAGAAAATGAATGAAATCCTCTTTGTGCACACACAAGGCCGAGTCATTAATCTTTCGTAAGTGCTACAATATCACCTCATTTCACACAACACTAAAAACAATACCTTGTAATGTATATGTTGAAAATAAATTCACCAAAATACCGTTTTCATAGTACTTAAGCATAGAAAAAATTCCTTGCCTATACATAATCACCATTGTTCTCACACGACATCGGTGAGAGAAGGATCTTATAACCCTTGTGCTAGCTCGAATCTTTCATTGGCAGTTCGACATCTAGGTCGTCAATGCATCAATGGTGAATCCTGCAATCACCCTTATTTGTATGAACCGGATTGGGCATCAATCAGAGACATAGATAGGAATGGACGATCTCATCCCTAACGGCGACGGCAACAACGCCGGCAAAACCACTTCTCTCTCTCTCTCCTTCCCTCTTTCTTTCGGCCACAACAAGAGTTCTCTGAATGAAATCGATCATAGTCCTCGAGTCGTCACGTTGGGCCTTTGAATCAGATCACAACATCGACCCAAACGACGGAATTGGGCCTAGCCCATGTACCGCACAGAAAGCTGAAAGCCTCTATTTTAAGGGCCTGCTCCATTGCCTTCTACTGGACTTTGGGCTGCTATCGATCGTTATCACCGCCCAAAAGAAGAGCCCGAACTCCCACATGATTCACGAACCCCGCGTTCCAAGGAAAACGCCACTTCCCGTGGCTGACGCGACACGAACTTGTGGGGCCCACCGAAGACGATGGTGATGTCCCTTCGAGAATTTTTGGGAGACTGTCGGGCAAGTGGCGCCGCGTGGGTGGTCTGGGACCATGCTAACGTTACGGTCCCGGACCACCCAATATTTTCTCATCGGGCGAGTCCGACTGGGTTGATTCTCATGGCCAATATTGGTAATTGAAATGAAATTAATTTTGACCATCAAATATAGGCCACGTGTAAGAGCAGGTGTTCGATGGTGGCATCATATGTCACGGTTTTCGATTGGGCCATGGCTATGCTCATGAGGTTTCGTTTGGATGATATAATGAAAGTAAAATTTGATAAGTTAATTCTAAATTTTGACAATGTGCTTAAGGTTGATAGTGAACATTTCATATAACTGATGGACTAGATTGAATATTTATTAAAAGCTTATGAATCGTATTGAATAAATTAAAGTTAAGGATGACATTGCATAGTGAGTCAAAATTTACAGATTATGATAAGTAAATTAAAAGTTCAATAAAGATATTGCACATTGAGTAAAAATTATAAGTTATTTGTACCATTTTCAACTTTAATCTGAAATGTAATGAAAAAAGATCATTCTCGACTTTCCTGTAGAAAATCTTCCATTATAATCCCGAATTTTGTAACTTTATTATTTTCTTGTTCGTCACCTATTAAAAAGAAATCCATTCATTGAGATTTTGATGCCTTGTCTCATTAAGCTAAGGATCAACATTCGAAACTCACGATAGAAGAAAGTTGTAAGTGGGAAATTTAGCCCCCACGGTCACTTTTTGCGATGGAAATCGCCCATCCCGTAACTTCTATATTCTCGTACATTTCAAAAAAGCGAAACGCTCGTTCTTATGATTCTTGAAGTCGGGAGTCCTCCAACATATAATTCTCGACACGAATGGCCTGCTGTTGATCAGATCGAGTGCGCCGAGTTCAGTAGTCTTCTCTCGTTTGCGTCTATTTTTCTTGGTCATGGAAGAAGAATTGTAATTGTTATTTGGTTGGCTCAGGAGCAACTCCTAAGTTGGTTCTTCAATTGATGAACGTCAAGGGCCTTAGCATCGCCCATGTGAAGAGCCATCTTCAGGTAATTAATTTCAGCTGGGATCTTTTAATTTTTCTTCTTTTTCACGTTAAAGTACTGGATCAGCTACCATCAATTTTCCTGTAATTAAGGTCGTGAGTTTTCATGTTTTCGTGTCTTCAGATGTATAGGAGCAAGAAGACAGACGACCCCAATCAAGGTGATTGTTCGATTTTCGTGATTGCTGTAACAAAACGTTAGGGTTTGCAATCGTTTATGGTCTGAAGAGATGAATCTAACAAAACCTCTTTTTGGTCCCTTTCCCTCCGACAGCTATAAAGGACCACGGTCTTTTTGGTGATGGCGGCGATCATCATGTTTACAATCTCAGCCAACTTCCCCTCCTACAAACATTCAACCACAGGCCTTCTTCTCTAAGGTGCTAATTAATTTTGCAAGTAATATTTACTCCCTTCAATAAGTATTATCTTTTAGGAACAAGAATTTCTTGAGAAATTTTGTGTTCCGATCAAAGCCTCCTTCTGTTAAACTGTGAAGGTTCATGGATGCTTCTTGGAGAGGCATGTACAACCCTAATCAGCTCCCAGGTTCACCAGTGTTCGAAAGATTCAAGATTGGACATATTGTAGCTTCTGCAGCGGGAGATATTAATTGTGGGATCAACAAAAGATTTGGAGCGCCTAATCGTGATCCTATCCATGTGGGTCATTCATCTTTTGATGGAGAAGCTGCTACGACCACTACCGTGTGAAGAAACAGAGACCAAAGATAAGATGTACATGAAAGAAAGGACTCTCTATATTGTGATTACTGAATGATCAATACATCAGTCAAGAACATTTCTCTTCTCCTCTCAATTTGTACAATCTTACGAAGTTCTACAACTCAGAACAGAGAACCAGAGAGAATGGAGAGAACAAAGAGTTCATCTATTTTCCTTCACTTTCATTAATGAAGCTTTACACCGAGTTAACAACTTAAATGATCTTCCAAAACTGACTTACCAACTTCATTTACAAGATTGAACAATAGAATGACTACACTGTTACATTGACACGTGTGCAACTCCTTGTGCAGCTTAATCGACTTCTATTTCTGGTTTTAATCTTCTATATAGCCAGCTTCTTCATGGATTGCCAACTCAACTTCTTCACGGATTACCAGCTCAGCTTCTGTTTCTTTTCTTCAACTTCTTCATAGATTGCCAGCTCAACTTTTCTTTATTTTGAGCTTGCTCTGCTTCAGCTTGTTCAGCTTTTGACTCTGCTTCTCTACTTCCATCAGCATCTATAATCTGTTTTTTTTATCTTTGTTCTTTAACATCCCCCCTCAAATTGGGAATGGATAGAGAAAAAATTCCCAATTTGACGCGTAGATGAAGATGTGCTAGTCGTGACAGGGGGTTTGTGAAAATATCGGCAAGTTGGCAATGACTTGGAATATATCTCACATGTAATGATCCTAAGGATACTTTTTCTCAAACGAAGTGGAAGTCTACTTCAATATGTTTGGTTCGAGCATGTAAGACAGGATTAGCAGTGAGAGAGATAGCTAATTTATTGTCACAGTATATATGAATGGGAGGAGTAAGAGAGCAACCTATGTCTCGTAGTACAAAACTAATCCAAGTGAGGTCAGCTTCTGTCGAGGATCGACTTGCTGTTGGTTGTTTCTTTGCTGCCCAGGAGATAAGATTGGAACCGAGGTATGTGCGGAAACCAGTTGTTGATCTTCTGGTTTCAGTACATCCAGCCCAGTCTGCATCTGAGAAACCATAAAGATGCATAGTGCTTCGAGAATGGATGAATATTCCAAGGCTGACAGTACCTTTAACATATCTCAAAACCCTCTTTAATCTATGAAAGTCTGCAATAGTAGGGTGCTGATTTTTTTGGCATAGCAAATTTGTAGCATAGGCAATGTCTGGACTAGTTAATGTGAGGTATTGGAGACCACCAACTAGACTTCGATACTCAGTTGGATTGGATAGAAGTATAGGATCAGTGATCAAAATATTTGGTCTCAATGAAAGAGGAGTTGAAATTGGTTTACACTCCAGCATATGAGCTCGAGTGAGAAGATCAATAGCATACTTAGTTTGGCAAAGAAACAAATGTTCAGGAGTACGCTTAACTTCAATGCCAAGAAAATAGTGGAGTGGACCCAGATCTTTCATATGGAACTAGAGAATTAGAGCATTAATGAGATTAGAGAGCATTTGAGATGAACTTCCAGTTAAAACAATATCATCAACATAAAGTAGTAGGAGGATTGTCTCTATACTAGTATGTAAGATGAATAATGATGGATTAGTTGAGCTACAGAAGAATCCCTATTCTAGTAAGAAATTGTTGAACTTATCAAACTAGGGTCGAGGGGCTTGTCAAAGTCCATAGAGGGATTTCTTGAGAAGACATACATGATGCGGTCTCTGTGATTCTTGAAACCCAGGAGGCCGTTCCATATAAACTGTTTCACTTAGTGTACCATGTAAGAAGGCATTTTTAATATCAAGTTGATGAATTTGCTATTGTTTCATCATTACTACAAACAGAACTATTCAAATTGTAGCATGCTTCACCACAGGGCTGAAGGTTTCTGTGAAATCAATGCCTTCTTCTTGATGAAAACCTTTAGCTACAAGTCGAGCTCTTAGCCTATCAAGACTCCCATTAGGTGCAAGTTTTGTTTTAAACACCCATTTGTAGCCAATTACATTCATTTGATTAGTTCTAGGAATTAATTCCCAAGTTTTATTTTGGTACAGAGCATCCATTTCATCTTGCATTGCTTGATACCATCTTTTTTCTGCCAAAGCATATTTCACTGATTTTGGTTCAATAGGAACTTGGTACTTAGCCAAGCATGCACATTTAGGATTTGGTTTAACAATTCCAGATCTTAGTCTAGTTTGCATACGATGGATAGGAACTGTACCTTGTGTATTTCCTGATATAGAACTTATTCGAGCTTGATCTGTATTACTCTTTGGTATCAAGACAGATTCTTGACTAGGAGATACTTGTTCCTCAATACTTGTAGATATCTTTGGAAGTTCAATATTACTTGATGCAGTATCAGGAGCAGTCTGCATCTCATCATCAGGTATTGTATTCATTTGTGGTATAATTGCAGTCTGCATCTCATCATTAGGTATTGTATTCATTTGTGGTATAATTGTAGGCTCGATTGTACTGATTCCACTGTCCTGTACATCAGGAATTGTTTGAATCGAACTAGTATTCTACAAGTTTCCAATGGGCTTATTGACTTTTGATTGGTCCTGTTCTGTAGTATTGGATCCAGGAAATACCATTCCTCTTATCCATTGTTTGTACAGCTTAGATCATTGTTGACACTCAACTATTATTATACGAGTGAAAGGAAATATTATCTCATCAAACACTACATGTCTACTGATATAGACATGTCCATTAGTAGACAAGAGACATCTGTAACCTTTATGACTCTCACTATATCCTAGAAATATGCATGTGAGCGACCTTGGATCAAGTTTATGCTGTGTATAGGGCTTGAGACAAGGGTAACAAGCATATCCAAAAACTCGTAGGTGAGCATAATCTGGTTTCTGTTTATACAATTTATAGTGAGGTGAATTCATGTGTATCTTTGTTGTAGGAAGAAGATTGATTATATAGATTGATGTCATAAAGGCATCTACCCAGTATTTCAATGGTACTCTAGCATGATATAGCATTGCTATGCCTAATTCAACCACATGTCGATGCTTTCTCTTAGAAATACCATTTTGTTATGATGTATAAGGGCATGAAATATTTTGCGTAATGCCACACTGTTGCAAGTGGGTTCTAAAATTTGGTGCTAGTAAACTCACCTCCTCCATCACTTAGGAGTACTTTGATCTTGTGATCAAGTTGATTTTCCACTAGCTTTTGAAACATGACAAAAACATCATAAACTTCGGACTTCTGTCTCATTGGATATATCCAACTATATCGAGAAAAATCATCCACAAAAATGACATAGTAACAAAATTTCTGAACAGATTGAACTGGTGATGGTCCCCAAACATCACAATGTATCTTTTCTAGGGGAACACTAAACGTATAGTATGAGAGTGGAAAAGGCAAAGCTGAGCTCTTAGCAATTTGACAACTGCTGGAGAAATCTTCCTTTGGTGTTTTGAAGCTGACAAAACGTTTCCATTAGTCTAGTCTGAAGACTTGTAGACTCTTTCATCAAAGTCTGAAGACCTCTGGACTGCCAGACTCAAGACTCAAAGTCTATTCTCATTGACAGTTTTTAGTTCGTCGAAGAAGGCTTATCCAGAATTGGATGTTTTGTTAAGGATTCAACTTTATCGACTGGAGAAGATTTCTTGGCTGGATATAGCATGACGGAATCCATTATTCAAATTAAGAATGATTCAGGGATTGTGAATCCGTTGATTGGCGAAGTATACTTGGAAGGTTCTACTTATGGAAACCAAGATCTTGATCGTATGGGCGAGTATGATTGATGGGCTATCGTCATGTTTCTTAAATAGCTTGAAGATCTTCCTAATTGATTCTGTCCAACGGGTAGATTGGAAGAATTCCTTTGGTAAGTGCCAACGGGTATGATGGCATAAAGGAGTATATAAGGAAGACGTTCCAGTAGTTTGAGTGTGTGCGTGATAGAAGAATTCTAAAGTCTGAAGCTCCTTGTTCTTAGTCAATTCATTTGTTGAGCGAAATCTTGTACGCAAAAGAGAGTCTATATCTTTGAGTAACCTTAAGGAAGTGTGGTAGAGTATCTACACTGTGAAATCAAGGGAGAGTTTTGCTGTAACAACTCTTTTGTTCATAGTGAAATCCAGCCGGTGGGCTATTAGTGCGGAAGAGTGGACGTAGGCTTGGAATAAGCCGAACCATTATAATTTTTGTGTTCATTTTCTCTTCCTTACTCTCTTTTACTCTGATCATAATTCGTTTTGTTAACAAAAGGCGAACTTCCTTTCTATTGTCTATTTTGTATTGCTCACTTATCACGAGAAACCTTTTTACACCTATTCACCCCCCTCTATGTGCTTATACTAGCTATCTCAATTGGTATTAGAGCTTGTGTACTCACTTAATTTGAAGTGTTTTACTTCAAAGTTAAAGATCCATGGCTAATATGTTGGCTCTAGGGTTAGTAGAAGGGCAAAACAATATCGGACCGTCTTACTTTGATGGAATGAAATATAACATATGGAAAAACAAGATGAATGCATTTCTAAGATCAAAGGATCATCTGGAATGAGATGTGGTAGATAGAGGAATCATTCTTAAAGCTGCATCTGTCTCAGAAAGAAAAAAAAAAGCTGTTGAGTCTAGTGAAATGACTCAGGAAGAGATAAGCAAGAGACAAGCTCTTGATGCAAAAGCAATTTATTCTTTATATTGCGCTTTGTTATTTACTGAATATAACAGAATATCTTCTTGTGTTATAGCCAAAGAAGTTTGGGATAGATTACACATCACCTATGAAGGAATTGATCGAGTGAAAGAAACCAGAATCAACATTCTTCTCGGTCAATAGGAAGCCTTCAAAATGAAATCAGGAGAATATATTACTGACATGTTTAGTTATTTTACAAAAATCGTGAATAGTCTTGAAAATCAAGGTCAACCAATTTCTGATTCCATGAAAATAAACAAGCTACTGCGTGAACTCTCCAAGGATTGTAATCACATAAAGACCTCAATAAGGGAGACACAAATAATTATGCCACTTTGGTTGATGAATTGGTTGGGACTCTTCAGTCTTATGAAGTGGAGTGAATCAACGAAGACAAAGATCCTAAAGGTAAGAAATCTATTGCATTAAATAATGATGATTTTGATGTCATAGATTCTGAAGATGATATGGATGACAAAGAGCTTGCTCTCATGATAAGAAGATTCAGAAAGCTGAACAAAAAAAGGAGAAAATTTAATTCAAAGAAACAGAGTTTTCAAAAGCAACAGAGTAAGTCTGTTGAGGATGATGAATCCAATAAAGATATAGTCTGCTTTGAATGTAAGAAAAATGGATACATCAGACCCAACTGTCCACTTCTGAGGAAAAATAAAGGAAAAGTTGAGAAATATCGAAAGACACTTAAAGCGAAACTTGGAGCGATACAGAATGTGAAGAAAGTGATGATGATTATGCCAACATTTGTCTCATGGCACAATCAGACTTAGAATCAGACTCCGATACAAATTCAGATTCAGACAATGAAATCAAGGTAAGTAATTTGAAAATTCCTGCTAAAGTCTCTAGATACATTGATGAATTGTTTCTTAGTCTCAAAACTTTTCTTAAAATGATTTGAGAAATTAAAAGAGAAAATTCTGCACTAAAACAATAAGAAAATGTTTTGAAAGAAAATATTAAAATTTTAGACAAAAGTGTTTCTACCTTAAAAGAAAATGAAGGCAATCTTTCAAAAGAAAATGCATTCTTGAAAAATGACATCTCAAATATTTCTAAAAGATTTTCTATAGGATTTGAGAAACTGGAAAAAATTATTTTTGCTCAAAGACCTTATTTCAATAAATCTAGTTTGTGAATGATTTGCGGAAACCATTCCTCTAATTGATTTTCCTAAAGTAAAGGAAATAATTAAGCAAAGACCTACAAGAGATGCTTACAAAAATCATTTCCAAAAAGTTTTTGTAAAACCAAAAGAAGTCGCAATACTCTTAAATGTTCTAAATGCAATAGCTCAGACCATTTTGAAAAAGAATGTCCTATGGTTTGGAAACCTGTTAAGAAAGTATGGGCAAAGACCGTATATTATACTAACACCAATGGACCCAAGAAAATATGAGTACCAAAGAAAGGTTGAGTCTCTTTTCTAAATACAGGTTATTATCGAGAAAAATGTTAAATGGTATCAGGATAGTGGATATTCAAGACATATGACAGAATATTCAAATTGCTTCATAAAGCTCATTCAAGTAAATGGTGAAAAAGTTTCATTTGGAGGAAACGGTAAAGGAAAATTTGTGGGATTCGGAACTGTAAAGATTGGAAGCCTCACAATCAATAATGTTTCCTTAGTGGAATGACTCAACTACAATTTGCTTAGTATCAGTCAACTGTGCGACACCGGTTTCAAAATCAACTTTCAAGAGGGAATATGTTAATGAACCAGTAAAGATTCCACTCAGTCATTTATGGGTCGAAGACATGGAAATGTTTACCTCTTTGATGTTAAACTAGATGAAAGCTAATGTTTAATCTCAATACAAGACGAAGCAAACTTATGGCGCAAAAAACTCGGGCACATCAACATGAAATAAATAACCAAAATCTCAGCAAAGAAACTTGTTTGGGGTCTACCCAATCTGTCATACCAAAAGATCGATCTATGCATACCATGCGTATTGGGAAAACATGTAAGAAACTCGTTTAAACCAATAAACCAAGTTTCAACTAACTGTGTACTGCAGCTTCTGTATATAAATCTCTTTGGACCAACTAGAACTCGAGTATTGGAGGTAAGAAATATTGCTTAGTAATTATGGATGACTACTCACGATTCACTTGGGTACATTTCTTGATAAGTAAGTCTGAAACCTTTTCTTACTTTAAAAAGTTTGCTAAAAATGTCCAAAATGAAAAATGATATGTTATTTCAATAATACGAACGACCATTAAGGCGAATTTGAAAATTAAGACTTTACAAGATTTTGTGATGAATCTGATTTTCAGCATGTGTTCTCTTCTCCATATACTTCGGAGCAAAATAGAGTCGTAGAAAGAAAGAATAGACCACTTTAGGAAATGGCTAGAACTCTTTTAATTGAAAGTAACATCTCTTCACAATTTTAGGCTGAAACAATTTCTACAGCATGTTATATCATTAATAGAGTTTTTCTAAGGCCTATTCTAGAGAAATCCCCCTATGAGTTATTCAAAGAAAAAATGCATATTGTTTCATATTTTCATATGTTTGGATGTAAATATTTTATATTGAAAAATGCAAATGATCGAATTGGTAAGTTTGAAGAAAAATCAGACGAATGCATCTTCCTTGGATATTCAACCATAAGCAAGGCTTACAGAGTTTACAACAAGAAGACTCAATCTGTGGAGGAATCATTGAATGTCAAATTCCAAGATTCTACGCAAAATGAATCTATTTAGACTCATCTTGAAGAATCTAAACTTGCTCTAGACTCTACAAAGTCGAAATTTTCAGAAGTAGCTCAGACTTCGAAAGACCAGCAACAAATGATTGTTGAAGATTCAAATGAAGAAAAAGATCAACAATCTGACAAATCAACTAGCAACTGGAAGCATAAGTCTAGTCATCTCAAATATCTCATTATTGTCGACATTAATGAAGGAATTCGCACAAGATCCAAAAAGCACGAAGAGTCTAGTGCTGTGGCTCTTATTTCTTAAATAGAACCCAAAAACATAGAAAAAGCTTTATTTGATGAAAGCTGGATTGAAGCTATGCAAGAAGAACTCAAGCAATTCAGTATTAATGATGTTTGGGAATTGACTCCTAAACCGAAAGGTAAATCTATTATTGGAGATAAATGGGTTTTCAGGAACAAGATGAATGAGAAAGGAAAGGTCGTAAGAAACAAAGCAATACTCGTGGCCAAGGGATATACGTAAGAAGAAGAGATAGATTATGATGAGACTTACGCACCAGTAGCGAGGTTAGAAGCAATTAGATTATTACTTGTTTTTGCTTGTCATAAGAATTTCAGGTTATTCCAAATGGACCTCAAAAGTGCTTTCCTAAATGGATTTATCCAAGAGGAAGTCTATGTGGAGCAATCACCCGGCTTTTAAGACCCAAGGAAACCAGACTCTGTATACAGATTGAAAAAGACTTTATATGGTTTAAAGCAAGCATCTCAAGTTTGGTACAACAGGTTGAGTAAGTTTTTAATTCAAAACGGTTTTGTCAAAGGTAAAGTGGATACTACATTGTTTATCAAAAGAGAAAGCAAAATTTTTTTACTTGTTCAAATATATGTCGATAATATTATTTTTGGATCTTCTAATGAAAGTCTGTGCAAGAGATTCTCTAAGTCTATGCATGATGAATTCGAAATGAGCATGATGGGTGAACAAAGCTTCTTTCTCGGGTTTCAAGTAAAACAACTGAAGGAAGGAACTTTTATTCATAAAAAAAAATATGCTAATGATTTTGTCAAAAAGTTTGAACTGGAAAATTGCAAAAAGACTAATATACCAATGTCAAGTTCCTTGAAGATAGACAAAGATGAAGAAGGAAAAAAAGTTGACTAGAAGTTATACAGGAGTATCATTGATTCACTTCTTTATCTTACTGCTTCTAGACCTGACATTTTGTTTAGTGTTTGCATTTGTGCCAGATTTCAAGCAGACCCTAAAGAATCTCATCTAAGTGCTGCAAGGCGTATTATCATATACATTGTATTAACTTCAGACTATGGTCTTTGGTATCTTAAAAAGGGAGACTTTACTCTTCTTGGATACTCAGACGCAGATCTAGCTGGATGCAGAGTAGATAGAAAGAGCACCTCGGGTACCTGTCAACTACTTGGAAGTAGGACAGTGTCTTGGTTTTCAAGGAAGTAAAGTACAGTAGCTTTTTCTACAGCAAAATCAGAATATATAGCTCTTGGGAGTTATTGTTCACAAATTCTGTGGATAAAACAACAGTTAAGAGACTTTGGAATTGAAGATTCATGCACAGAAATTAAGTGTGACAACACTAGCGCAATCAATCTTACCAAGAATCCAATTCTTCACTCAAGAGCAAAACATATAAAGATTCGACATCACTTCATTAGAGATCATGTTCAAAAATGGAGAAGTTTTAATTTAGTTTGTTGACTCAAAAAATCAACTCGTCGAATATATTTACAAAGCTTTTGGAGAAAAATCAATTTAAAGTTATTTGTTCCGAGACTCAACATCTTGAGGATTGAAGAAGTAAAAGTCTAGAGACTCTCGTCTAAGACAATCAAGATTTCCTTTCGTAAGTCATTTTATTTTATTCTCTCTCGATTAAATCTCGAAAAGGTAAGATCATCTATCCATAATTGATTTTTGCCATTTTCAATTACTGTAATTATTGCAATATTTCATTTTCGAAAAGAAGTTATTTTTAAATTGTCAATTATCTAATTTATTTTGAAAAAGGCAGTTATTTTTAAAAAGGCATCTTTGTACTTTCTTTTATGACGTTCCGTATGCCTCTCTTCGACTATCTTATTTACTGTCGGTTTCTCCTCGCTTTACTCTCAAAAACCCTAAGAAATTACCGATCTTCCATTTCTGTCTTCTTCTCCTGTTTAATCCTCGAAAAGTTATCATCTTTCTTGGGAAAACAAGCTTGGAATCTCTCAAAGACTGTGAAAAATGTCTTTCCAAAGAAAGTCTTCAAGGATCACGAACAGGGGACCACAACAAATGCATGAAGGGCCTACGCACTTCGATATAATCGAAGAAGAAGAATCTCCTAATCAACAACAGAGCCCTCAACATTTTCAGCAGCGTCCATCTCCTCCCTCTAGACCTCAGGATGTTGTACATCGAGAAGATGAAGAAATAATCGAAGACACAGAACCTGTAAGAATTCATAAACCCTCTTTTACCTACAAGCGTTATTGTGCTTTGAAGAGGGGTTGTACTCTTTTAAACCACATCGATGAATTTCTGAAAGACAAAGGGTATAGAAATGAAACTTTCTTTTTACGCACAATGGAACGTTTGGGAATTGCCCCTACGGGGTCGGCTGAAGAAGCCTTTGCTAATATCCCAAGTGGTCCACAGGTTGGAGGATTTAATCAACCAGATGGGAATGATGATGACAAGTTGTATAGTCAGTTTAAATCGAGAATGGGTGTTGCAGCAAAAATTCGGAGCAAAAGGACAGACTTGTTTCGATCGGAGGAACACAAGCAACTGTACTCTAAGTTGCTAAAACGTGGGGTAATAAACCCTAGAAGTGTGGATTTTGATTTTCTTGACTCTATGAATGTCAATCTGCGAGAGAAATTCAGTCTTCTTCAACTTGAACAGTTTTGTTCTGAATCTACCGAAGCGTATCTTGAATCGATCGCTTATTTCTATTCGAATCTCAGTTTCTTGGATGCGAATAGATTCTCTTTTAGTGTTCGAGATCAGGATTATGTGGTTGATATGAACACATTGGCTGATGCGATTGGGGTTGAAAGAGGGAGATATCAACCTATTAATGTGTTTATCGCGCAACGTTGGAGCTTGTTCAAGATAGAAGGACAGAGGGAAAGATTTCCTATATGAGAATGAATGCGACCAATGTTCTGCTTCACAAGATTGTGATTAATTGCCTTAGACCAAAATCTACTTCAAGGACCGATGTTTCAAACTCTGAGGCAAAACTGATGTATGCCATCAATGCTGGGAAAAAGTTCTCTCTTCCACACACTATCATGTTCCACATGTACAGGGCAGTTGTGAAGGATAAAGGTTAACTTCCTTATCTAGCTCTTGTGACCAAGTTATTCAGACGTTTAAACGTTCAGCCTCCCCGAATTCTTTGTGTTCGAACGTGCAATCAAATGGTGGTGGGACTGAAAATGGTCTCCAAAATGCGTCTGAAGGAACTCAACAAGGCGTTGGAGAAATTCAAGGAGAAAACCCCTGTCAAGACTCATCAAATCTCTTCGGTTGCAAAGAGAAAATAGAAGGAGCCCATGGTTGCTTCATCCAATAAAAGAAGAGCGGTCATCATTGAGGATGAAGAGGATGAAGATGATGTCACCATTTCTGCAATGGCATTAAAAAACTTGAGTCTTTCTGCTCCAGAATCAACGGAGAGACAAGAAAAAGACATGGATGAGATAGAACAGAAGACTAGAGAAAGAGAAAATTTGGAGGCAGAGGAAAGACAAGAAGAGGAGAGAAAAGCAGAAGAAGGAGATGAAGAGGAGGAAAGAATTGAAGAAGAAGAAGAGGTGAGAGGAGATCAAGCAGAAGCAGCACATGAGGAACACTCTTCTCCACATGAAGGCATGGAAACAGGGGGAGATCCTGAGAAAAGAGGAATGTCCTCATACCCTGTTACCAGTGAATAAGTAAGCCGCTCTCCGCAGATTCAGAGGACATCTATGCATCTCAATTTTCTGAGGAGGGACATGACATTTCATCGCCTAATTTGCGTGACTATGCTGACTTATCATCATCTTCCTTTACACCGTTTGATCGTACATAAGCCAATACTCAAACTGATAATTCATTAGATTTTCGCAGAATTCTTGATGTTCTCTTAGAGATGCGAGGTCAAATATATGCTTTGGGATGTGAAGTACAAAACTTGCATACTGCAGGTCAAGCTTCTTCAGTTTCTGTGAATGATCAAATTCAAGCCCTTGCTCTTCAAGTTCAAGCAAATGCTAAGGGTGAAAATGTGGCGCAACTGAAGGAAGAATTGAAAAAGCTGGAAAGCATTGTCCAGTCAATGAGAGATTTCCAGCTTGTTTGTGTTCCCAAGCAATCTTAAATTCCATTATCTTTTCATCTCTACCTTTTTAATGATGACAAAAAATGGGAGAGATATGGTGCAAATTTGATTTTATCTTTTGAACCCTTGACTTTTATGATTTTTTTTTTACTTGACCTTTGTGTTTGGTTGTTTGGATGTGGACTGGATTTGGGTTTGACTGTTTGTTTATTTTAAGCAGTGTTGATATCTCATGGTTTTGCTTATTTAAAAAACTAATCTACCTTTTGTGGATGCAGATTCTAGTGTTATTGAGCCATTGATCTATATGAGACATCCATATTTGCTTGAGTAATGTTTTGCAGGTCAAAGTTATCCAAATCTGTAGGAAAGTTTTGCTACCATCAAAAAGAGGGAGATTGTTGGAAAAATCTTCCTTTGGTGTTTTAAAGCTGATAAAACGTTTATATTAGTTTAGTCTGAAGACTTGTAGACTCTTTCATCAAAGTCTAAAGACCTCCGAACTGCTAGACTCAAGACTCAAAGTCTATCCTCATTAACAGTTTTTAGTCCATTGAAGAAGGCTTATCCAGAACTGGATGTTTCGTTAAGGATTCGACTTTATCGACTGGAGAAAATCTCTTGGCTGGATATAGCATGGCGGAATCCATTATTCAAATAAAAAATGATTCAGGGATTGTGGATCCGTTGATTGGCGAAGTATATTTAGAAGGTTCTACTTATGGAAACCAAGATCTTGATTGTATGGGCGAACAGGATTGATGGGCTATCGTCATGTTCCTTAAATAGCTCGAAGATCTTCCTAATTGATTCTGTCTAACGGGCAGATTTGAAGAATTCCTTTGGTAAGTGCCAACAGGTATGATGGCATAAAGGAGTATATAAGGAAGACGTTCCAGTTGTTTGAGTGTGTGCGCGATTGAAGAATTCCAAAATCTAAAACTCTTTGTTCTTAGTCAATTCATTTGTTGAGCGAAATCTTGTACGCAAAAGAGAGTCTATATATTTGAGTAACCTTGAGGAAGTGTGGTAGAGTATCTACACTGTGGAATCAAGGGAGAGCTTTGCTGTAACAACTCTTTTGTTCATACTGAAATTCAGTCGGTGGGCTGTCAGTGCGGAAGAGTGGACGTAGGTTTGGAATAAGCCGAACCACTATAATTTTTGTGTTCATTTTCTCTTCCTTACTCTTTTTTACTCTGATCATAATTCGTTTTGTTAACAAAAGGCGAACTTCATTTCTATTATCTATTTTGTATTGCTCACTTATCACGAGAAACCTTTTTACACCTATTCACCCCTCTAGGTGCTTATACTAGCTATCTCAACAACTACTACACATGTTTTGAGCTTTTGAACTATACTAAATTAGATGTTGGCTTTGTAGAAGCTTCTTGTTTTTAAACTGGTGTGAGCAAGCCTTTGATGCCAGACATCTTCTCCTACTTCCTATTGAATCTGAGTGAAGAAAACTTATGTGGCTTTAGGATCCACTTGATACAGCCCCTTGATTTTCCTTCCTAGCTATATTGTTGTATGGTTGTGATTGTCCTTCATATACACCCCATGTTTGTCAAAAATAAGAGAATAGGGATAGTCATCTATTAACTTTGATACAGAAAGGAGATTCTTCTTGATTTCAGGAACCATTAAAACATCATTTAGTGGTAATATGTTTGTTTTTGTATGTAGTATTCCATTACCAACACATGAGATTGACAAACAGGATCCATCTCCTATCATAACAGTATCAGTACCACTATATGTAGAATAGTTACGAAGCATATCGGGTTCTGTAGTAATGTGGGATGTAGCTCCTGTGTTTAGGTACCATTCTGTACCATAAGGTTCTTCAATACGCACGGCTGCCAATGCAGTTGGTATTTCATCTGCTTGATATGAATTATCAAAGCGATACCAACATCGAAGTGCTGTATGTCCTGGTCTTTTACAAATTTGGCATTCCAAAGGACCATTATTCATTGGCTTTGTGTTCTGCACATGCTTGTTACCCTTTGAACTTTGTGGTGGATATGACCTAACACCTTGATACCTCTTAGAAGAATTTGTATATGGTCTAAACCCCTGTCCATAGTTAGACTAGTTATCCTTAGTAACCTGATCTTGTTGTGTTAGATTCAGGTTATTCATTTGATATTGTTGATTCCTTCCTGCTCCAGTAAAGTCATTTTCACTATCTATTATGTTAATGGACTGTCCTCTGTCATAGTTATACCTTCCTCGGTTACTTTCTCTTTGGTTACGAAAACTAAACTTTTGCAGACCTATTCCAGTCTTTCTTTGTCCATAGTATGCTAGGTTAGTATTATATTGATTCACATAATATGTTTGTAGTCTAGTCTCAAATCTTTCAAGTTGAGAGATAACCTCATCATATTCTGGCTAAGGTTTGAGACAGTACATGGTTGTTCTAAAAGCTTTCATATTCTGATCCTAACCCTTCAAGAATGCCAAACATCCTGGTTATATCATCAACAGGTTTTCCAATGGCATTTAGTTGATCGCAAATAGATTTAAATTCTCGAAGATATTCACTCAATGGTCTATCTCTTTTCCTACAAGCTTGTAATTTTCCTCTTAATTCGAATTCCTTTGCTACAGACTTCTGTGTAAAACGATTTATAAGAGTCTGCCATACCTCGAATGAAGTCTCAAAGCCAATTATCAGACTTAGAATGTTCTTAGATATTGCTCCACTTATCCAGGACGAGATTATCTGATCAGTCTTTATCCAATCTAGATGATTAGGGTTCATCACTTGTGTTTAACTACACTCAATCTCAGCTTGTATCATTTGAGCTGGTGGTGATGTTTCACCATTAATAAAAACCAATTAGATCTTGACTCTTTAGAAACTTGTGAAATTGAGCTTGCCATAGTAGAAAATTCTCTTCTATCAACTTGATTGTAACAAAATTGGCTATATTCACATGAATCGGAAATGGATACTTCTGCAACCTAGTTGTCATTCTGTATATCTAGAATTTTTAAAGATATGATAGAACAATCTAGTAACCTTCAAAGATCAGCTTTCTGAAGATCAACAAGATCTTGATGTTGACTTGATCATGTAATCTTTGTACAATCTTCCAGCAATGCAGAAAGAAGATCTAGAACTCCCAGGAGATGCTCTGATACCATGTGAAGAAACAGAGACCAAAGATAAGATGTATATGAAAGAAAGGACTCTATATATTGTGATTACTGAATGATCAATACATCAGTCAAGAACATTTCTCTTCTCCTCTCAATATGTACAATCTTATGAAGTTCTACAACTCAAAACAGAGAACCAGAGAGAATGGAGAGAACAAAGAGTTCATCTATTTTCCTTCACCTTCATTAATGAAACTTTACATCGAGTTAACAACTTAAACAATCTTCCAAAACTGACTTAACAACTTCAGTTACAAGGTTGAACAACAGAATGACTACACTGTTACATTGACAAGTGTGTAGCTCCTTGTGCACCTTATTCGACTTCTGTTTCTGGTTTTAATCTTCTATATAGCCAGCTTCTTCGTGGATTGCCAACTCAGCTTCTTCACGGATTACCAGCTCAGCTTCTGTTTCTTTTCTTCGACTTCTTCATAGATTGCCAGCTCAGCTTTTCTTTATTTCGAGCTTGCTCTGCTTCTGCTTCAGCTTGTTCAGCTTCTGACTCTGCTTCTCTACTTTCTGTATTTTTTATCTTTGTTCTTTAACATACCGCAGCTACCTGCGACCATTATCGAGAAGATCACTCCAAATCATCAACACTTCATAAATCTTGGCAAAAAAATAAGCCAAGCCCAAGTTGCAACACCCAGCTCAACGGCAAAGGAACCTGATCTCCTAAGGACAATGGAAGACATCAGAAGACGAGAACAAGCGACCAGAGCATGTTTGTTCGACGATGCATGCGGGCTGTCATCAGTTCAAGAAGAGAGATCAAGAAGCGTCTTGAAAAGGAAGGGTTTGGACTAAAATGCCGTCGTGGACTTGGACTTGTCGCTGAGAGTGGCGAGACCCAAGAAGGAATATATGGAAAATGGCAGCAATGAGGTCGACAGCGATTTGTCGCTTTCTCTGTCTCCTTCTTCACGTTCATTGTTCTCGAAGCTCAACAGATTGAAGGAGGATAACGGTGATGGTGGCGGGGATTTGAAGAAGCAGGATGCGAGTACTCTAGATCTGACTTTGTGAATGAGACGATATCTGAGTGAGATCTTGAGGCACTCGTCTCTAGTATTCTTTATGAGTACTGGGACATCCATGAATAGGACAGTGTTTTCATGTACGAACCCCACACAAGGTAATTACCGTTTTCATATCATCTTGTCTCGTCTGTTATTCTTGATCGGCTGTGTTTTATCTTGATCTTAATGGTCCCGCGGAGATTAAACAATAAAGCCTTTTGATGGATTTATAAGATGGGCTCAAGGTCCATCCGCTCAAGTTGGGCCCAAAAGGGCCCGGCCCACGGGAATAGGGCCCGTGGAGGGGGAAGGTATAAAAGGGAGGAGAGAGAGAGAAACGTACCCTTTGGCACAATCAACGTACGCTTCTCTCCCGCGTTTTCTCTCCCAAAGAACAAGAGGCATACGGCTTCCAATTTCTTCCCTTCAAGGCTTCATGGATTCTCTTCCTCCATTAACGACGGTGTTTAATCTGTGGCTAACAAGGTACGCTCGAATCTGTGGTGTGTTTTACGATCGGTGATGCGTGTTTTCCGGGCTTCGTCTTCCGCATTGATTTAGGGGTTCGATTCGGTGTCGAATCCGGTTTTCGGGGATCCGTTATTCCCAACACCTTTCTGACGTAAAATTATCATAAATACCTTGGGCGTCGCGAGGTGTCTTAGAAGGGAGAACCGACCAAGAAAAAATGAATAAAAATTCATCACAATGAGCTGAACTAGAGTACGTTAAACTGAGATCTGATCTTGCCTGCATTTGCTTCTTGAACTGCGTAGAGACACAAGGGTTTTCTATCGTGTTAGTTTCTGCAAATCTGTCAGTGTAAAACGACAGCATCTCACTTTTCCTGGAACCTAAATTTGTCTTTTTTTTTTCTTTTTCCTTTTGTTTTTGCTCTTTTTCTTTGCCATTTTTTTTCATCATTTCATGGTGTGTAACCAGCATACATGCCCTCATGTTAGCCACATTTATGTGCTGTCTTTCTACTCAAAAGAGAAACTCTGCTTTCTACTTAGGTAGATTAGATATATTTAATGACAGAAACTGGAAGTGAATTAGGAGAAATTTTGATCAAAATAAGTAGTCTTCTATGAACTTGAGATACTATTAGTTAGCTTGAGAAGCATTTTAAAGAGTTAGCATTTTGTATATCTACATGTTACGTGAAAAATCACCATGGCAAATATGCATGTGTGAGTTTTGATTAACTTTTTCATGCACACATGTCGAAATATCATAAGACTTGATACTTATTTACGACAGTCCGTGTATACTACAATAACTCTTTTCGAATCTCCTTTTGAAGTTGTTGAACTTTAAGAAATAACTTAATATTACTAGAACAAATAGACTTTATTCGATTATCAATTGTTAGAGATTACTAGAAGCTTTGTTTTATTTGTTTAATCTACTGCTGCTAGTTTAAACAAAACAAACACTAGTAGAAACTACTTTTATAAGGATATGATACTCATGTAGATTTTTTTATTTTTTTTAGAACTATGGGCATAGGTATATTTAAATGAATCGACTAAGTGGGTACACAAAATAACATGACATGATGTGATAAGGCTTTTCAATAAGTGGATCATATTTAACATCTAATAAATGGCTATGAGGGGAAAACTATTACATTTTCATAATGGTGGCATTAACATAACGATGAAAATCAATTTATGGACTATAAATATTGTAAGGATAGTCGTTTCTGTCTTTGTTATGAGTGTGACTTCAACCTAGATAAATCAAAAAAGATAATTTGCAAATAATAGAGTACTTTGTTATTAATCTTTTTTTGTATAATGAGTTAGGTAGTGTTCGGATTGGTTTTCGCGCATGTTGAGTGGTCCGCTTTTCCGGACAATCTTAATAGTAGATAGTTGCCTTTCCCTGCACAATGCATGTTTGGGATGCATCAAATAGCACTTCTCCAATCGCATCTGTTGGTGATTGAATTGGTTTTGAACTATGGTTTTCCTCAGTATCTATTTTCTTCATTAGCTTCTCTTGTCCTATGGCCAGGCAAATCTCCAAATGGGAGAGAAAATGTTTGGCAGATTTCCATCAAACCAAGCACTTCATTAAGTCTTGCCTTCTTTCCGTTGTTTCCTCGCGACTTTATCCGAATTGAAAACGTTCTCCCCAATCTGCGTGTAATTACATATGCAAATCTCCTTCTCGCAATCCCAATGTTGCCGCGGTCGATTTGGGAGTCAGTGCATTTGTAGTTTAAGGACCGGATGTTGTCTAATCCAAATCCCATCAGTTCCATATAGTATATGTTTTGGATCAAGGCTATCCATATAAGGAAAAATGTTTAAACTTAACCGGTTTATGAGACTTGTAGGATGTTTCATGAGCCTCTTAGTCATTGGGCTTTCCATACCCGTGGTTCATGATTATCAAAAGAAAATGAATGAAAAATCCTCTTCGTGCACACACAAGGCTGAGTCATTAATCTTTTGTAGATACTACAATATCACCTCATTTCACACAACACTAAAAACAATACCTTGTAATGTTTATGTTGAAAATAAATTCACAAAAATACCATTTTCATAGTACTTAAGCATAGAAAAAATTCCTTGCCTATACATAATCGCCATTGTTCTCGCACGACATTGACGAGAGAAGGATCTTATAACCCTTGCGCTAGCTCGAATCTTTCATCGTTGGTTCGACATCTACGTCGTCGATGCATCAATGGTGAATCCCGCAATCACCCTTATTTGTATGGACCGGATTGGGCATCGATCAGAGACATTGATAGGAGTGGACGATCTCATCCCTAATGGCGACGGCAACAACGCCGGCAAAACCACTTCTCTCTCTCTC
Organism: Eucalyptus victrix; assembly: GCA_016097545.1. Taxonomy (NCBI): domain Eukaryota; kingdom Viridiplantae; phylum Streptophyta; class Magnoliopsida; order Myrtales; family Myrtaceae; genus Eucalyptus; species Eucalyptus victrix. The sequence continues at coordinate 25,645,793 of CM027844.1, forward strand.
TCTCTCTCTCCCCTTCCCTCTTTCTTTCGGCCACAACAAGAGTTCTCTGAATGAAATCGATCATAGTCCTCGAGTCGTCACGTTGGGCCTTTGAATCAGATCACAACATCGACCCAAACGACGGAATTGGGCCTGGCCCATGTACCTGCACAGAAAGCTGAAAGCCTCTATTTTAAGGGCCTGCTCCATTGCCTTCTACTGGACTTTGGGCTGCTATCGATCGTTATCACCGCCCAAAAGAAGAGCCCGAACTCCCATGATTCACGAACCCCGCGTTCCAAGGAAAACGCCACGTCCCGTCGCTACAGCGACACGAACTCGTGGGGCCCACCGAAGACGATGGTGATGCCCCTTCGAGAATTTTCGGGAGCCTGTCGGGCGAGGAGAAAATATAGCGTGGTCCGGGACCACCATGTTAGCGTGGTCCCGGATCACTTGTGCGGCACCACGTGTGAGGGAAGGGAGACGAAAGACTTGCCTCTGACCCATCTCTCTGATGCTCTCTCTCCTCTCTCTCCTTTCTGTCTCCTTCCCCTCACATGTGGCGCCTCGCGAGTGGTCTGGGACCACGCCAACGTCATGGTCCCGGACCACGCTAGCGTCACAGTCCCGGATCACCTAATATTTTCTTGTCGGGCGAGTCCGACCGGGTTGATTCTCGTGACCAATATTGATAATTGAAATGGATCGATTTGACCATCAAATATAGGCCACGTGTAAAAGCAAGCATTCAATGGTGGCATCATATGTCACGATTTTCATGGGTCGTGGCTATGCTCACGAGGTTCCGTCTGGATGATATAATGAAAGTAAAATCTGATAAGTAATATCTAAATTTTGACAATGTGCTCAAGGTTGATATTAAGCAGTTCATATAACTAAAGGATTAGATTGAATATTTATTAAAAGCTTATGAATTGTATTTGAATAAATTAAAGTTAAGGATGACGTTGCGATAATGAGTCGAAATTTACGGATTATGATAAGTAAATTAAAAGTTCAATAAAGATATTGCACATTGAGTAAAAATTGTAAGTTATTTGTGCCATTTTCAACTTTAATCTGAAATGTAATGAAAAAGATTATTCTCAACTTTCTTGCAGAAAACCTTCCATTATAATCCCGAATTTTGTAACTTTATTATTTTCTTGTTGGTCACCTGTTAAAAAGAAATCCATTCATCGAGATTTCGATGCCTTGTCTCGTTAAGCTAAGGATCAACATTCGAAACTCACGATAGAAGAAAGTTGTAAGTGGGAAATTGAGCCCCCACGGTCGATTCCCGCGATGGAAATCTCGCCCATCCCGTAACTTCTGTATTCTCGACACGAATGGCGTGCTGTTGATCAGATCAAGTGCGCTGAGTTCAGTAGTCTTCTCCCTGCTGCGCTATGTTTTACCTTTTTTTCCCCCAGCTGGCGCTCACGCGACGCGCCGCGTGGCACATATTCCTTTTCTTGATGCAGTTGGGTTCGTCGGTTAGAAAAAACAAATCAACCAATCAATCAATCAATCAAATCGTCTCTCCTCTCCTCTTTCTCTTTCTCTGTTCTCCTTTACTTTTGTTGCGTTTCTCTTCCCCTGAGGATGACATAATCGTCACATTTCCCGCCCAATCAGAAAAAAACAGCATTTTAATAATACTGGCAGAAAATGAATATATGAATTATATATTTAGGGAAGGGACCGCTCGAGGACGCGAGACGACGGTTAAGCAAGCCAGCCATACCAGTCCCATCCCCTCGGGTATATCCTCCTCGCATCTCCTCTCTTATACCCTCTCTCTCTCTCTCATGTCTTCCTCAGCTCCGCTGTTGCTCAGCCACCCCTGCGGCGGCGGCGGCGGCGGCGGCGGCGTTGGCAATGTCCGCTTCTCATCGTTCATCCCAAAGACGTCCTCCCTCCTCCGCCGCCGGCCGTCCCTTCTCTCCTCCTCCTTCTCCTTCTCCCTCTCCCTCCTCGCCCCCCTGCCGCCCCCGCCGCTGCTCGCCGTGCCGTCCGGCTGCCGCCTCACCCGCGTCTTCACCGCGTCCGTCGAGTACGCGCCCCCCGCCCCGGAGTTCGGCTTCCGCTCCGAAATCGAGCGCCTCTCCGCTCTCCGGTCTCGGCTCGCCGGCGCGGGCTCCGTCGCTCGGAAGCTCGCCGTGATCGGCGCCGACTCTAGAGTGGAGGAGTTCTTCGGCTCCCCGTCCGCCGACGGGGGTGGCTTGGCTGGGGCCTTGGGCGCCGTTGATTTGGACGAGGAGGAGATGTTTCTGATCAAGTGCTTGGTCGCCGCCGGGCAGGAGCACGTGCTTGGCGCGGGGGTTGGTATTCCGGAGGGCGAGTTTCGCGAGTCCGCCAAGAGTCCGCTGAAGAGTGCGCTCTATGCTTTGGCGGAGAGGATAGAGAGGATGGATGGGAATCGCCGAGAGAGGAAGATGGGCGTGGGCTCCGAGGACGAGGACGTTGGTGACTTGAAGAAGCTGTTGAGGACTCTAGCAGAGATCGAACGGTTCTATGATTGCATTGGAGGCATTATTGGGTGAGTTCTTCTTCTCCCTAATTCTGTTTATTCTGCTTAGGAAATAGGATTCTCAGAAGATATGCTTGACTCTGGTTTTGGCTTGATTGTCTTTTGACTTGATAGTTCTTGTTGTCGATATGTCAATGTTTGACAGATTACGTATATATATATAAAAGGAGTGATTTTAATGCTTTCCGCATTAAGTGATATTGAAGTTGTCAGTTGAATGCTGGTGATGGAAACTTTCCCTTTTAATTTGGACTGCCTTAATTCCTGAGTTATGCTTTTCAGGATTCAAGCGATTGAATGATTAGTGTATTTGTAATTTTGCACAATCTTTTACCTGCCATAACTTGATAACTTAGAGAGTATCTCAAGTTGAAATCTTTTATGGGATTCATGTAAAGCGAGAATACCTGCTTTGGAATTTTGGCACGCAGGCTTCCAAGATTCGGTGAAGATTCTTGGGGGTCACTCTCGTGCTTTTTTGTCGCTCTGTCTTTTCCTTATTAATTGACATAACTTCTGTAGTTATCAGATAATGGTGCTTAAGCTCCTTACAGAATCAGTATCAGAAAGGCAGTCTACCAACCGGTTGCAGAATTCAAAGCGATCGATGGAATCTCAGATCTTGGAGATTCACCCTCCTGCTGGACTTGACCTATCTCAGGATACAGAGTACGCATCTCAAGCGGCTCTCTGGGGTATCGAGGTTCGTCTCCTGAGAATAATAGAGTTCTCTTTGCAGCATATTTATGCGGTGGATGATCTTGAACTTAAGGTCTTATCCCCTTAGGGTTTGGCCGACCTAGGTGAAATCTATCCTCTTGGAGGCTCTGCTGACAGGCTTGGTTTCGTGGATCCTGACACTGGTGAATCTCTTCCTGCTGCCATGCTTCCTTACTGTGGGCGCACACTATTAGAAGGCCTTGTGAGAGATCTGCAGGTGCATGGCCTGCTTATGATGCAAAGTTTCTTTTATTGCCTTTTCTTTACCCTTTTCCTTAGGCATGCTCAGCAAGAATGTTAATTAGCAAAAAAAATCTTTAAGAAAATGGTATCCTTATCTTATGCACCACTAACATGCCCGTTGGTTCTCTCTTAATTGCTAGGGTAGGGAGTACCTGTACTTCAAGTTGTATGGAAAGCAATGTGTCACCCCAATTGCAATAATGACAAGCGCAGCCAAGAACAACCATGAGCGCGTTACATCCCTCTGCAAGAGACTCAAGTGGTTTGGAAGAGGTCAATCCAGTTTCCAATTTTTTGAACAGGTTTTATTTGGTACTTTCCGTTTTATATTTATTGCTATTTATTGGAAAAGCTCAGGTTAGTGTCAACAATTGATGCTTACCTAAATTGTGCCATGCGTTTGGCAGCCTCTTGTACCAGCTGTAAGTGCAGAAGATGGACAGTGGATCATCACAAAATCATTCGTGCCCGTATGCAAACCCGGTGGTCATGGTGTTATATGGAAACTGGCTTATGACAAAGGTATCTTTGAATGGTTCTACAAACATGGAAGGAAAGGCGCCACTATTAGACAAGTCAGGTTACCTCTCATTAGTCTGTTCTGGTTCATATTTGTTTCTTTTATTGGTTGAGAGCTGGAAATTCATCCTTAGTTATTTTTCTGCAGTAATGTCGTCGCTGCCACAGATGTGACACTATTGGCATTGTCAGGGATTGGGTTACATCATGAGAAGGTACGTATACGTAATGCTTACCGTTCTTTCTCTGGACTTACAAAAAAACTTCTGAGTTACTCTCTCATTTCATGGCAATGATCTGCTTGTGCACGTCATCAAACTCATTCATGTTCTTTCGAGAAGTCACGCGGTTGCCATGGAATTGTTAATAAAGAGGATGCGATCCTTTTCGGATTTGGAAACCTGCATTCTCCAGGAAAGTTAGTAGTCCTGCTACACATTTTGCCGGTATCACTGAAGACTGCAAATGCAGTGAGACTTGTGCTCTTCCTTTGTTCCTAGTTCCTACAAACTAGATAAACATAGGGCATTTTGTATATAGTGTTTCTCTATGTGAACTGATAAGTTTCTTCATTGAATTAATGATCTTGGCTCTCACAAGCTATGTAGCACGGACACTCTTTGGAAGCCTTCGTGTCGTGTCCAACACTCCGACACGTGTCCGACACGTTCCGACATGTCTCGACTCGCTTCGACATGCGGTCAACGAGTGTCGAAAAATCCAACACGTGGTCAACTCTCTCTGACACGTGAGTCCAGAATTCCGACACGTGATTCCGACATGCATAGGGTCAATTTTAAAAATTTCTAATATTTGAGAGGTCAAAATATAAATATACACAAAAGAAGTAATAAAATTGTTATAAATATACACCCATGGGTCAATTTTTTTTTTAAGTTTTTTTTTTAAATTGTTTTAGTTTTTTTAAAAGTCTTTTACTATGAAAGAAGTAATAAAAAATGCTATATATGATAAATAAATAAATTTAAAAATATCATTTCATCATTTTTCTTTAAATAATGTTTTTTTCCTCTAAGTTTTATGTATTATTGTAACAAATTAAAATAATGAATGGTATTATTGAATATTTTTTGTGTAAATTAATTTTAGGCTATTTTTATTATTATTTATTTATGTATTTATATATAAAAATATATAACGTGTCGGAATATGTCGAAATTTTCTATTTTTAAGAAATGACGTATTAGTGTGTCGTATCTGTCATGTCGCATGTCCGTGTTGGTGCTACATAGCTCACAAGTATGTAATTTTGTTCAATCCATGCACATAGTGCATTCTAATAACCTAATCGTCCAATATCTCCTTTAGTCACTCATCTCCGATATGCTAAACCAAGTTTAGGAGATTCCCAATTGGAGATTGGAATCTGTTAGAAAGTCCAACTAAAAGCTTAAATTGATAGGTCAAGGGAGACCATATGAATATAGAGAATGTTGGACACTAAGTCAAGTGATGTGGGACTTCAACACCCTCTCTCATGTGCAAGCCTGGATTATGAGCAGCATGTGGAATTTTGACTATGCACATTCACGTGGAATTGTGATCATGCACATTTGTGAAAGGGATAGTTCAGGCTATGATGCTATGTTAGAAAGTCAATTTCAAAAGCTTAAACTGAAGGTGTAAAGAGACCACATGAAATTAAAGACAATTGGACCCTAAGTCAAGTGATGTGGGACTTCAACAGAATCAGACCGTGAGTGGTGCCCTCTGTAGCTTATTGGTTAATGGTCATGTTAAGATGAAAATTTTCCAATATGAAATGAGAGGAACAGAACATGGTTGAAGATGGTGGTAATCATGACCTCAAAACCTTGATGAACATTTACATGCGTAGCTAGAGATGTAAGAGTTTAAGATTTGCAAAATAGGTTGCTTTTCTTTACTTTCTATGGTTGTCAATGTATTATGCAGAGCAGAGAGACTTAAGATGGGTAAAAATTGTGTGGAATGATAACTGTTCCTCTCTCTGTGTTTTGATATCATGAGCTTTGTCTGTTGACCCCAGAATTTGAAAAGGTTGAACTCTTTTCTCCTTTGCTGAATGATGAGATCTATGTTAAAGTGGAGGATGAAGGAAGGAACCTGACTTGGTATTTATGACGCTTGGAAACAGCTATACAGCTGTTATTTATGATCTATCTGTGCACAGCTGAATGACTTTTTGCATGGTATGAAGGCATTTATGGGGATAAATGCAGTTCCATGTCATAAATGTTGAAGTCTCACACTATATTTAGCATGTATTTGATGTATATTTCCTCAGTGATAAGTGGAGTTAGTCAACTAATTGGAGAAAGTGCTCATTCTCTTCTATCATTTCTTGTGAAGCAGAAATTAGGGTTTGCTTCATGTAAGCGCAATGCGGGCGCTACAGAAGGAATCAATGTTCTCATTGAGAGAAAAAATCATGATGGGAAGTGGGCATATGGTTTATCATGCGTCGAGTATACTGAGTTTGACAAGCTTGGGATAGTTAACGGATCTTCTAACAGGTAAATTTGATTTGTGGCCCCAAGTTTTCGATCTATCCACTTTCCAAGGGGAACTACTTCTACTATTGATATTCGTTCACTTTTTTCTCTGTTCTAGTTTGCAGGCAGAATTCCCTGCCAATACAAACATCTTATATGTGGATTTACAATCTGCTGAGCTAGTTGCATCGTCTAAAGACAAAACGAGTTTGCCAGGCATGGTGCTTAATATGAAAAAGTCAATTGAATATGTGGACGACTTTGGAAACACGCAGAGGCATGTATTCCCATCTACATTTTGATTCTATATTCGCTTAATTTTACTAGCTGTGATCATTGGTTCCTTTTATGAGGCAATGTTGCTTGAGTGGTATCCTGGGGAATAGGCTTGTAATATTCAGAAAAATTTAGCTGGCTAGTAATTATACTGAGTGGTCAATTCTGTACAGATTACATGCTACACACAGCTTGCTCTTGCAATGTGGTAGGACAATTGCTTAATAACAGCTTAGATAGAACATCTGATGGGTTGTGTTGCTTCTAGATGCCAGTATTATGGTGTGAACAAAACTTGTGCTCTAACTACTTATTGGGATATAAATTTAGTCTTCTGATGCTCTTGCTGTTGTGTCTACTTTAGAATTCTGATTGTAATACTAACTAGCAATTCTCTATATGTCACAGTGTTAGAGGTGGAAGGCTGGAATGCACCATGCAGAATATTGCAGATAGCTTCCTTAATACCTATCACTCTCGTCGTTATAAGGGTGTGGAAGGTAGGCCCCTCTAACATTGTTCATACAACGGACTTGATATATCGTTCTAGTCCATCTATGACATCTAGTTGGATTGATTACTAGATGAGCTGGACACTTTTCTTGTCTGCAATGAAAGGAGGAGGGTCACCTCCTCTGCCAAGAAGAAGCGGAAACCTTTGGACAAGTCTTTTCATCAGGTGCTTAATGTTTTATAACCTTGCTTCTTTTCTTATTTTGAGCTGTCCTTGAGTTGCCTATGACCAAAGATCGATAAATACCCAGTGACAGCTTTCACATGATTTGGAGAGTGAGCTTTCTGGCAGTTTTTTTCCTTGCTTTTCTTTATATGGACCCAGTGGACACTTTTCATGCACGGTGACCCATTATGTACTCTTGTGCAGACCCCAGAGGGTTCACTGTTGGATTTAATGCGGAACGCCTATGACATTTTTTCAGAATGTAACATTAACCTTCCTGAGGTATGGCACATGGTCTTGCTGCAGATTGGTCATGTCAGATGATACTATAAAAATCATTTCTTGCATTGTTGGTACATTCGTATTTTCCTTGATCCTCAGTTGCTTGTTTGTAGTTTCTTCCTTTTGCTAAAACAAAACACATCAGTATTCGGTTTTGAAAGGGATGTGCAATACATCATTATTCTAAAACAAAACACATCATTATTCTGTGGTGCTTATTTGATTAATCCTACTTTCTTCTCTTTGCTGCAGGTAGAAGGGAATGAGCAGTACATCAATTCTGGACCACCATTTCTTATTCTTCTTCACCCAGCGGTTGGCCCACTTTGGGAGGTCTTAAGGCAAAAGGTAAACATTCAATCATAAGGTCTGTCATGAGAATTATTTATTTGGAATGTCAAGATGGAGGTTGTCTAGCACATTCTAATGGCCTGGTACGACAATCCTGGGACTATTTGGGGAACTGCTTTAATTTGCTTTAAGCTGCTTTGGTTTTGTTTCTTTCTAAATGAATGAATTAGGGACTCTGGATTTTATGGCCTGTGATGTTGAAATAATCTGACTTCCTTTGGCTTCTTTATCACAGTTTTGTGGAGGTTCCATAAGCAAAGGATCTGAGTTAATACTCGAGGTTGCAGAGTTTTTATGGAGAGATGTTCAGGTGCATCTTGATACTAACAGGAGTTGAATTATGTAGTGCCTTATTTTCCGAGCTAATTGGGTATCTGTATTCCAGCTTGAGGGAAGCCTGATTATTGAGGCTGAAAATGTCATGGGCTCAACTGGAATTGGTAAAAATGGTGATCTGATACTACAATATGGCCACAGGTGATATATTTTCCCTCTTTTGGTTCCCTTGCTTCTTCTAGAGTTGGGGAAATATAATTTTGAATCTTATTTAATTTTGTAGGTGTGGTAGATGTAAGTTACAGAATGTCAAGGTTTTAAATGAAGGAATTGACTGGAATTTCTCGGGCAATGTATTCTGGAAACATGATGTGCAGCGGTCAGAATCCCTGAAGGTCATACTGCATGGGAATGCAGAATTTGAGGCAACAGATGTCTCTTTTCAGGTTTGCACCAGTTGGACGTAAATTACAGGATTAAGCCTAGAAGCCTAGAACTTGGCACAGCTTCAAGCCTAGAACTTATTCAAACTCAATAAGAGCCTCGCTGCCACATATTATTTCTCTGTAGGATGTAGTGGGTCAATTCTCTTTGTTGTGGCAGGAGAGTGTTATGATGCAGGGCTCCAACTTTATAAGTACAAGATTGCTGACCATTAATTTAGGAAAATTTTGCTGGTCATGCACTTTGTATTTTGTAATTATGCATTGATTCGATTTTCTGAAAGTTTCATTCTCACGGCAGGGAAATCATGTTTTTGAAGTTCCTGATGGCCACAAGATGAAGATTACTCCTCGAATTTCAGGTTTGTAGTGTAAATAGCATCCCTTCTATAATATGCTGTCTATTTTTGGGCTTTGTTATAAAAGTCTCCTCTCGGAATCGAGGGAAAATACAACAATCCTTTAGTGACGTTTGTGGATCAGTAGACATTATCACTTTTACCATCTCGATCCTGTTAGAAGCATGCAAAATCCTCTGCAGCTTATCGTCCCCTTCTCTTGTAAACCCTTGCCAATTACCCCACCCACACCCAAACCCTCACTAACAGTTTAATTCCTGCTCATATAATTCTTTTTGCAATGTTCTGAGGGTTAAGTACTGTTTTAGTCTGCCAAGTTATAGCGTTAGTGCAATATAGTTGTCTAACTTTTCTTTACTCAATCAAGTCCTGTAATATTCTTGATTTGTGCAATTTAATCCTCTGAGTTTTATTTTGTACGGTTAGGTCCTCTGACTTTCTTGATTTGTGCAATCAAATTATTCGGTCTCTTGCTCTCACTAAACCGTCAGATTGATTCATGATGTGGCATTGTCTTTGTGGGTGGCACCAAATCAGCGAAAAACCAGAAACCCTAATTTGATTATGTTAGTTACCAGAAGTAAATGAAGCGCTGGATTGCACAAATCAAGAATGTTAGAGGACTTGAATGAATAAAATAAAATTAAAGGATCAAATCGCGCAAATTGATAACGATAGAGGACTTGATTGCATAAAATAAAAGTTAGAGGACCCAATCATACATACACTGAAATTTAGAGGACTAAAATCGTACTTAACCCATTTTCTGATCTTAAGGTGTTGCATAAGATGTTCACCTTTTCTTTTACATACATTTCAGGTTTTTCAGTTCAACTAGAGACACTGGCACCAAACATGATCGATAGTGGAAGCTGGTACTGGAAATACGAGATAGATGGGAAACACATTGGGTTGGAACTGGTAGACTTGTGAAGCGCAGATTTGGCTCTCAGGCTTTTCCAGATGTGAATCATGGTTCACTGCTGGTCTTCGAGCTTTGTCTTTGCCCCCGCATCAGCTCGCTTCCTATTGGTTGAACAGAAGTTGAACCTTCTCAAAGTTGGATAATTTTTTTCACCCACTCATTTAATTTAAATCCTTGTAACACCATTGGCACGAGTAGAGAGAGAGAGAGAGAGAGAGAGAGAGAGAGCCCGTGTAAATTCTCGAGGGCCTTACCTTTTGGGAGTTGCCCATGTAACAGGGGTTAGCAACGATGGACCAGTATCGCCTATTGAATGATTAATGTTGTAACTTATTTTCTTGGTATTAGATGCATTTTTTCTATTATAAGAAGCGGTGACTCATCAATTCTTCTGCAGATGGACCTTGAATTGCCTTCGCTTTCAAAGAATGCCTCTGAGACATGAGATTTATCCACTTTCTGAATATTCGATTACACTGAACAAATCGAAATGAACTTCTCTTTTGTGTAATTCACACATTTACACCAACTTACGCAACTGCTCTGACTTATCAAAAGGTATTGTGAGAGTGAGAACAGCATCTGTTCAATAATCGGAGTAATGCGTCGGCTTTTCTTCGTGCTCTCAAAGATCCATCAGTTGCCAAGCTCTGAAGGGACGGTATGCTTCTTGGATTCATCAACAATTTCCCAGCAATTGCCTCCCCTCCATCTTTGCACAGACCTAACAGGAGAGTGATGGCATTTTCTTTTCCTTTCAGAGAACCGAATCTCAGCAGATCAACGAGAAGAGGCACAAGTACTCTGCTCTTCCTTACTTCCTCCAAACCTTCGTGACACCCCAAGAGCGAAGCAAGCAAAGCAAGCGCATCGTCTGTAATCCCTGCCTTATCATCCATCAACAGATCAATCAGCAGGCTAACAGCTCCAGCAGCCACGACACTCGCCTTGTTGATATTATAAACTGCGAGATTGATTAAGGCAGTGGCAGCATCTCTCTTACCGGTCGAAGTGCCTTCCCTTAAGAGCCTGACCAACCCTGCAATCACTCTTGGGTGTGCACCAATGCTGACTTTGCAGTCGTCGATCATCGACAGGCTAAAGATTGCTGCTGCTGCATTTTCTCTTGCCTCCATGGTCTTCGCAAGCTCGAGGACATCTACGATCTTCTCAACTGCTCCTGCCGCCATAATCAGGATCTTGTTGTTGTCGAAGATTGAGAGGTTGAGGAGTGCAGTTACTGCATTTTCCTGTATTTTCGGGTCCTGAGAGCTTAGCAGTGTGACAAGGAAAGGAATAGCTCCAGCCTCGGCGATTATCCGGCGGTTGTCCATCCCAGTCTTCGCCAGCAGCCGGAGCTCATATGCTGCTTGCCGCTGTATCTCTGGCGATCCAGTGGCTAGCTTCCCAACCAGAAACTCAGCTGTCATTTTAACAGCATCGACGGCAGCTTTCGCAGCGGAGAGGTGATCTATGGCGTTCGCAGACGAGTTTCTCTGGCCTTTGCTACTTCGTTCCAATTCAGACAAAGAAGATGATGGGTGTTCTATGATAGGGATGTTGTGTTCTTGACACCATTGGTGCACTAGACTCTTCAGTGCATAATTGGGAATAAGGGCCATATGAATGAGCCTCTGCCCGCTCTTGGGGCATGTATGGTGCCCCGAATTGATCCACTGGGCGATTGAAGTACGGTCATACGTGTGACCTGATGATACGATCACAGGATCCCTCATTAGATCCAGCGATATTGGGCACCGGAGCTCATCGGGGATATTGGTAACAATCATTTGTGAGGATGAAGAAAGATCAAAATTCCTTAATGCAGTCAAGGAGTACTGTACCGAACTTCCCTGGACTTTCTCAGTCTCTTCATTGCTGCTGAAGATCAACGACTTGGCACGCGAAACGAGAGAGATGAGGTTGTTGATGTTAGAAACCACAATCAGTCCGCCTGTCCCGGCTTGCCTCTGCGCTTCGGCCTCTAACTTTGATACCTCTTCCTCATAATCCAGTGGATCCCTCAGCCCAATGTTGCTCAAAATGTCCTTCACCTTGTTGAAATCAACAAAGCCCTTGTTCTTGCTGTTTTTCTCATTGTTGGAAGCCATCAGTCTCAGGAGATCATCTCTCCTTTGAAACTCTCTGTTGTCGATGATGAGCTCAGCCCTTTTCGCTTGCTTGTGAAGGAGCTCAACCTGCTCTCTGATGTCAGTTGTGATGTGAAGCAGACTTAGAGGCAAGATATCAAGTGCTCGTCCCATTTCCTTCACCAATACATAGAACTGTTTCGAGATGCACTCTGTTTGCATCAGGTTCCAGAGGCAGCTGCCGTCTTTGCAGCCTTGGATGATGAGCTTCACTCTCTGTATCACAGAGAACAACTCGGTCAGGCACAGTATTGAAGAAGGTGGGAGCTTTGTGTTTGTCTCTCGAATCTCTTCAAACAAGGACGATAGAAGCTTGATCCTCCTGATCATGGTCGATGTGTTCCTGACCTGGACAAAAGGGAACTTTTCCATGGAAGAGACTTCATTGGATATGTGAATGAGTGAGTCCAATAAAGCTCCAGTTGGCAAGAAGCCAGAGAAAGCCATTGGAGGGGGCAAAGGAAGAGGAGGAGTGGTGTTCCGCCTTCTACAGGGTTTTATGTCCTTAAGTCGTCGTTAACATCATGGTGGGTTTTTCTTCTCATGTTGTTTATTTAATTGCTTGAAGCGAACTCCATTCTTCAGGATTAATTTAATTGCATAGACTCTTGACTGCTTCTGTTTGTACAGTACGTGACCTAAGACAACCGGATCGGTGTTAAGAAGGAGCGGAGGCCTTCCAGGTTGCTGCCACCTGGCGGAAAGTCCGGCCTCGGCGGGTTGGTTATGATCACAGTGAGTTTTCTAAACAAGAAAGTTCAATTTTTAAAGTGTTTCTGGAATATGAATATATGCCTCGTCAAACTCTGGCTTCGGACCTGGGGTGGCTTTGAGAGCTCTCTGGTGAAATGTTTATGGAACTGCTCGGAGGGTCGTATTAGGCACCGTTGCTGGAATAGCTAATTGAGTTATTGACCTCTGCAACTTGAATCCTTCCAGGTTTAGCGTGCATCTCCTAATATTTAAATGCATATAACCGGCCAACTAGCGTTTATTATATTGAAGAGCACGCGACAGTTGCAAAAAGTCTAGAGGGGATTCGATTATTCTAGAGCTAAAGTCAGCCGTTTACGGCGAGAGATGGCGGTATCATATATATTTTTTTAAATATGGGTACAAAGATTGCAGATACAGTAGGAATGCTTCCACCGGCCATACCACCCCCAGAACCCACCTCGTAATAAGTGTTTTCTAATTCTACCTATGGAAACCTATGGAAACAAGAATAGAGAACGAACAAGAAAAGAGAACCTGAACACGAAATTGAGAATGGTCAGGAGCCTAAAAGACTCTGCAACCTTTAACGCATCTCATGATCCCTAGCGCTTGTCTTGGGCTCTTTCTTTTTCCACCTTGACTTGTGTTGATTCAGCTGCTTCGATTCTTGAATCGAAATGCACACCGTACCCTTTTCTTTTTAATCGCGATTATCCATTGCTGCTTGAGGACAAGGCTTTTGTGAATTAATCCCATGAATTGAGGAAGAAAGAAAGGGGAGTTCATTTGACTCAGCTGCTACAAATTGAAGCCGAATCTCGCGATTGGCCAATCGGCAAGTCCCTGAACCAGTCCAAAAACTTCCTTTTCCTCTCGCTTCGCTTTCATATAGGCTAATTCAATCGGATGCATATCTCTTAAGTAGCACATGAAGCCAAATGCTTGAGCTTAGATTATGTTAGGACAACGTAAGGAAATGGTTGGATAAGAGAACAAACTTGCGTTTCTTGTGCAATATATTTTATTGAATACTTTAGGAATAAGTTCAACAGGCCATTATCATTCATTGCTCCGTTTTATCTCATCATTGAGGAATATAAAATAAAGTGATCGTTAGAATGTCCTGCTCAAAAACTCAAATTGATTAGTGGAGTGATGAAATGTATGTAAAGTGCATACAGATCTCTTAGACAAGTGATGGCGGATATTTTAACACTCGAATAAGCAAGCCGATTGCAAATGATGTGTAAAGTTTGACGAAGTGGGGGCACCATGCGTGGATTAAAGTGAGGTAGAACCTGGCAGTACGACCAAGAGGGATTTCGTAATCGGCTTTTCTAGTGATCCATTAATAAACCCGAGTTTGCTTATTGCTCACGATACGCATCTCGTTACCTTCTCTGACCATGTTGTGTAAGTTATCCCGAGCCAGCCCTAGCTCGCGGAATTGTTAAAGGCGTTGGACATAAAACTAAGAGGAAGGATCGGTGACATTCTTGCCGGATGCTTCCTCGGACATATCTCGAGCCACCTCAAGCAAGGAACGATCCGACACAAGGGGTCACATCGGACTCCCCTGGGCCGCCAGCAATCCTCGATGATGTCGCCCCGGAAACAGAAGTCGGATTTTTTGGCAGCCAGTGCTGATAATTGTATCATATTTTCGTTCCTTTTTGGCAAAAACAACAGAGAGTGAGGCCAAGATGGTTGCATTCACTTTCATTTGAGACTACTAACTCGATTATTCTATCCATTCCATTTTGGATATCTGTCCATTTGCTTAAAGCACCAAACAATAATAGCCATACAACTATAACAATCGCTACCGAAAAGTGGCTTCCAACATGATCTCATACGAAGGGGCAAATCTATACACCGAGGATTGATTGGCTCCCGACAACCGAATTGCTCCTCATCGGATCAAAAGGAATTCCCAAGATCTGATTCTGACAAAGCGATCGCGTGTCAAATGCCAACATCGTTCGAACTCGAACTCGACCTGTAAAACTCCCTGAGCTTCTCCCCCATGATGAGCCCCTTCTCGGCCATCTCCTGCACCACCGTCCTCGCCTCCTCCGCCTTCCCCATCCTCACCAGCTCGCTGGCCAGCACCCCGTAGTTCTCCCTGTCCAGCGCCCTGTCCCTCCCGCCGTACGCCCTCACCAGCTCCGCCGCCTGCGCGCTCCAACCCCTCCTCAGCATCGCCTTCACCGCGTGCACGTGCGTGCTGTACAGCGGCGGCACCCCCTCCTCCGCCATCCGCCGCAGCAGCCCCACCGCCGCCCCGACCTTCCCGGCCCTGCACGCCCCCAGCACCAGCGCGTCGTACGTCCGCGTGTCCGCCCCCAGCCCCTCCCGCTCGATCTCCTCCATCGCCCGCGCCGCCGCCGCCACGTCGCCCCGGTAGCAGTGCGCCGTCAGGAAGTAGTTGTGCGCCGTCAGGTCCAGCGGCACCCCGCGCTCCCGCATCGCGCCCGCCACCCGCGCCGCCGCCTCGAAGTCGCCCCGCCGCGTCAGGAGGTTGAGAATCGGGTGGAAGGTGACGGCGTTGAGGCGGACGCCGCCGTCGCTCGCCATCGCCTCGACGGCGCGCAGGGCGTCCGCCGGGCGGCCGAGGCGGCAGAGGCGGGCGATGAGCGCGTCGAAGGCGCTCTTGCGGGGGAAGCCGCGGTCGACGCGGGAGAGGGCGCGGAGGAGGTCGTCGAGGGCGGAGAGGGAGGTCTCGGTCTGGGTGAGGAACCTGAAGGTGTCGCCGGTGTTGAAGCAGCCGTCGCGGACGCGCTTGCCGAGGAGGTCGCGGACCGCCGCGAAGTCGCTGCGGCGGCCGGCGGCGTTGACGAGGTCGTCGTAGTAAGCGCTGGTGGGCGCGTCGCGGATGGCAGTGGGCGTGGGGTTGGGGCTCGAGGAGGCGCGTGGGCGAGCGGCGGCGGCGGCGGAGGACCGGGGATTTCGCGCGATTCTGCGAAGGAAGGTCATCGCGGTGCGGTGGCTGAGGCCAGGGTTTAGCGGGCGAAGAAGAAACAGAGCAGAGAAAGCTCAAGGACTGATCTTACCTGGGCCTGGTCCTGGGCCTGGTCCTGGGCCTGGACCTGGACCTGAGCCTGGGCCGAACCTGGGCTTTGATGGGCTTTTCGCTTTACGAAGCCCATTTTCTCCAATGCTTTGTATATTCATTAGGTGTATTAGATCGATTTTTTTTTTCCTAATTTTTGAAAAGAAAAATTACACCGACCAAAAAAGAAAAGGAAAAAGTACTACTTAGCTTTCATCCTCGAATTAGACAATTGTGTGTAGAAATATGACGAGTCGATGGGTTCAAGCAAGCTCGACTTGAGGGCACGCAGGAATGTTAGGTTTGGTAATCAAGTTTGAAGAGAGTTGTGTTTGAGCATGGTCAAATCCATATAGGGTCAAATCCTTATGATATGATCGGTTATTTGCATCTTCCTTTTCTTTCGTGACAAATAGAAATGCCGAATTTTGCTTTTGAAATCATGGTTTTGCACTTTCGGGGTGGAAAGAGGTTATTTCCTCACGAGAAAGGTGCGCATTTGAAAATGCTGTGAACGAAATGGGCAAAGGAGAGAAAGAATGGAATACAATCAAAGGAATGAATCATCACGACAACGTGTGTCAAAAGATGGATGATTACCTAAAAGGACCCGACCTTTTAGACTTTAAGATGGATCGGGAGATTTTATTGCCAACTGTTCAGATACGAGGTGCTATCTTATAGAGTCACTATCAAGTAATCTAAAACTTTGCATATTGTGATTTAATATTTAAGTATTCTATCACTCCGATCTCCTTCAAATTCAAAGTCTCTTACTTTAATACCTTGTAAAATTTTGCGGAGTCATTGTTAATTATATTAATTATTTTAAAATGTTAAATTATTAGATAAATGCATAGTTTAATATTTAAATATTCAAAAATGAAATGACGAGCAATGAAATGACCCACGGTTTTCAACAAAACCAGCCCGTGGAGTGGACTGACTCTCACATGCGAAGTTTGTCCTTCCCTCTAGAAGGCCATATTTGGTCACTGCCTCGAGTTAAAAGAGGTTGTTACTTTAGGCTAATCTTAATCAACGTGCAAAGTTTTAAACACACTTAGTAAGAAAAGCTTTGATTTCCAAAGAATGCGGTCCACATATCACGTGAAAATCAATGGGATTAAAGTCCCGTCATCTTCCTTAAACTTTGAGAATCGCTTTAACAAATAAGGATATATATCTTCCTCTCAACATGGATATACACAACGAAAAATATAGAACGTCACTGCATAGCCCTCGATTAGCCTAAACCCTATTCATTGGGCGATGATGCTAATCATAGGGACAATGGTTAGTGAACTTTTAGGAGGATATTAGATGTATGCAACTGAAAATTTTATCTTCTAAAAGCTTATTCAAATGATCTTTATCTTTTGCCAATAAAGCGAGAGATAGTCAAACTACAATCTACTGCCTGGGTTTTTTGCTTTCGTGAAAAGACGCGACCGGTGTCCATCGAAACCAATGACGAAGAAACCCTAGAAAGGAGCATGAGCATGCATGCACGTCTCTCAGGAAAAAGGAAGGGCAATCTTATTTGATTTGGTGATCTTATCGCCATCCTCTGCAACTTTTTCTAATGACTTTAGATGCTTTCGAGAAATTTATCGACATCTGGAGGACCTACTTTGACCTAAAATTCCCTAGCCCCTTTTCTTTTCTTCTTGTGAACCAACAAGTCTGCCCCGTAGAAGGCAAGATTGATTCCATGTTCCTCGTCCCTGAAATTTTCACTCCACGGATCCTCTGAGACGTGTCAAATGCGGGTAGAATTCTATTTTTCTGTACAAAAAAGAAAATGAACTTTTTCCGTACCAGTAGATTTCAATAATTATAGCTAACTGTTAAAAAGCCGTTGGTAAATGATATGACCGATTTCTTCTTTTCATGTTACTATTAATAATTCGAAATTACCAACTTTTGTTGATGGTGATTTTTAATTACGTTCCCACATAGTTATTGATGATCAATTCTCATTTAAGTTGTTTTCTTTCGGTGTCTAGTAACTTTTTTTTACTCTAGATTTTTTAGACTTAACGATTTCTCCAAATATTCACCAACATTAAAAAAGTCCTTATTTTACAGCACATCAGAATCACCTTAAGTTTAGAGATCAAGAGACACCAATTGTACTAAATCATAGTCTAGACACTTGATTTTTACTTTTTTGATATGACATAGAGAATAGTTATTATTTGAAGTACATCCTTTTGATCAAGTCCCCATAGGAATACAAATTATACGACTATAGTTTCAATTACAAATTAAACCACACTTCAACTCCAAGCAAGAGAAAAAAAAGGGCACAGGAAAGGACAAATAAATTTGTAATAGGTAGAGTTCAAGAAAATCTTTCAGTATGTCATCTTCTGTAGGAAATCCTGCCATTATTATAGAATAGAAATAGGGATGAAATACTAAAGATTAGGGAAATTATAGTGCTCTAGATTTAGTATGTTGGTCGAATAGTTCAGTGATAAGCTGTTAACTACCTAAGGTTACAATCACTCATAAGATCACAGCTATAAAAGAAGCCCAATGTTTCCACAACAATGCGAAATTGGAATATTATCTCAATTCAATTGAAAAGGACCCTTCTCTCTCTCTCTCTCTCTCTCTCTCTCTAGAATGCAGAACATCCTAAAAGAAAATTAATAGGACGGTGGTACGGTGGTCGGTAGGAATAGACAAAGGCATCTTCTGGTTAAATACATATTGGTCACTTCAATGTTTGATGTAACAACCATTGCATTCGAGAGTCGTTTGTTCCCGTAGCTCCCTACCTAAATTACATCCGCAATATTCCCTCGGAGAAGAAGCATTTTGTGGATTGCGTCCACTTGGGTCCCTTTTCCCCGAATTTGCTTTCTTAACATTAAACTAATCAGTAAAATCTAAGTGACAATCGGAATGCAATGAGACCAGAACGGCATCATCTACTCCTATAAGCACAATCTATTGGCTAACCTCGTAATCGAATTTCTAAGAGACGCTTTGTGTGCTCGAAAGCTTTCCAAACCATTTCACATAGAATCGGCTTGTACCATGTCGGTTGATCTTAGTCCATAAGACTTGAGTTACTAACTTGAAAGTCATTGAATGCATCAAATCGACTGACCTTCTTCGGTTTGAAAAAAAATGGTCTCCACTCTTAGCGATTCTTCTCTCTCTCTTTTTTTAATTATTATTATTTTGCACCGACTCGATTCGATTCAACTCAACCGAGAAAACATGTCCCCTCCATCTTCGTAAACTGTTATTGGGTTGATCGCTATGGGAACGAAAATATGTCAACACCCGTAGGACCACGTAAAAGTCGCAAGACCCGTGGAGACGACGAGAGGAGAGCCTGCCTCTTCTTTGGAGTCACATGCATACCCAATTAATGCACATCCATTCAATTTCGAATAGCCGTCTTTTGTCGTTGGCCTTGTTGCCAGAAGTTCAATATACCTCCAAATATTTTTCTATATAGACGAGGGTCCACAAGGAGGACTCAGTAGCAGCCAAGATGGTATTTTTTTTCCCCGCTCATTGAGGAAGCATTTATATAATATACCCCTAGATTTGCTTTGTTCTTTTGGTCCTTATAGAACCTATTTAATTGTACGGTACGCGTAAAAACATATATATGAAAAACCTTAGATTCGTATCATAACTCGGTGCGTGTGGAACAATATGTTGGTTTGAGTCATGCTTCATATGTTCCGTTCAATTCAAAACTACACCAAGTTTTGATACCAAAGCGATGAAAAGATGGCGTTTTAAGTCGATTGATTTGAAAGAGATATTCACCGCGTAAATCTTCTTATCAAGATAAGTAAAGAAAATGTAAATTATGGGTACGAAAGAACACATTAAAAACTAGCATAAGATGAGGAAGAAAAGGAAGGAATGACAAGGTGATGTTACTTCTCTAGCATCGATTCCCACGAGAAATTTCGAGCCGCTTTGATTAGAAAGATAAGACAGCTTTGCTTACTCCCTTCGATGAGGGAAGATCGAGACTAAGAGTATCAATGCATAGCTCGCAATTGAAAAATTGGTTTAATTCGTGATCCACTAAAGATTTTCGGAAAACCCTCGATATGTAGGAGCCATGATTCAAGATAATATATCATATAGGACACCTATAGAATCTAAAGCAGACCATACAAGAGCTAGATATTGCAGTTAGATCGCACCATGTTCGATAGAGTCTAGGGCAAATTTTATAGATTGTTCATGACCAAAAAAAAAAAAAAAAGAGTCTATTGATCAGTTAAACGCTTGTCTTGTATAAAGCCAAGATGATTTAAGGGTGACCCTATCGAAGTAAAAAAATGAGATAGATTCATTTGACGATTTCAATACAATAACATTCATCTTCTTTTGTCTGATTATTGAGTTTTGCTTTGCACTAATTAATTGGAGTTGTGACTCGATAAATTAAGATGAGCCTACATGAAACTTCCATTAGAGCCAAGATATCATTTTTGTAATTAATCAAAGACCTAAAAATATGTAAATCTCAATGAATGGAAGATTTATTTGGAATCATCTTAACATGTCGAGTCTCAACTCAAATTAATTAGTGCAAACCAAATCTCAATAATCCAACAAAAGAGGATGGATCTTACATTTTAGTGCATTGACTTTATCTACTACAGGGACTGTCAAATGAATCTACCTCATTTTTTCGTCAACAGGGTCACCCTAAAATCATCTCGGTTCTATACAAGACAAGTTAATTGGAGTTGAGACTCGATATATTAAGATGTCTTCCATTCATCGAGATTTACGTATTTTTAGGTCTTTTATAACTTGCAAATTCGAAATGATATATATATATATGCGCGTGTGTATGAAACTTTGAAAATTATTGGATAGAAAAGTGGTCTTTTATTTCAAGCCATACATGGCTAGCAACCACCGCCAATCAACGTCAAGGAAAATGAAAGGAACAGCCAGCGACTTTTTGCATCAAATTGGACCGTATCATATCAACACATAATGCAATTCCATTCATCATGTGCTCGTAGTCCATATCTACAAGAATAAAGTGGAACTTGATGAACCCTAGCTGATCACCTTTTCATGCGGTCAGCAATGCGACAATGTGGGGGACACAGCATCACAGTGCTGCAGGTTCCCAAGTCCATACATCCTCTAGTTAGCATAATAAACTAAGTGAATTTCCGAGATATCTCGGACCGAATTAAAGGCAAAAGGGACATACAATTAATACTCTTCTACTTTCATATCTACTCTAAAGTGTCATCCCCTCATATATATATATATATATATATATATATATATATATATATTATATTATATTGTAATTCGTTTTATCTATCACATAATTCACCAAATAACATCGTATGGATGTTTCTTTTCATAAAATATGTGACATTCCTAATGGATAGAGGAGCTTAAAGCATATATGAATGGGAACGTAAAGTGAACCTTTGAAAGAGAGGTTAATCTTTCTATGCTCTTTAGGGTCTTGTGCTTTTGGAGGCAAGGGCTTTCATTGCTTTATTATGTGAGCTAAGGCATATCTGATAGCTTTGGGTATATCTTGGTTTGCTCAATTTTTTTTTTTTTTTGGGCATCTCAAGGCATTTACTTTTCCCATATATTGAGTGCAACTCATGATCCCTTTTGGGAGGAGAAAGACTGTACGTATTTATTATATATTTTTAAAAAGGCATAAAGTACAAATCATGCAATTATTGATGATAAAGCTTTTAATGTAACCGTCATCTCGTAAAATTTAGAACGATAGGAAAATCAAGAGAACTTGTATATTCAATGTTAATCCTTTTATGATATTATAATTCTTCTTTCAATTATTCATTCATCCAAATATATCTTGTCATAATGTTTGGACTATCAGAAGAAGATTGAGACAAAAATATCCATATTGAATCTCATTATGCACCATAATAATCTAACAACAATAATACCTTATTATCAATATTGGAATCTCTCGACAAGCACGGAAGCTAGTTAAGGGCACACATGATAAAATTTCTATTTTTTTATTTTCTGTTTCTGTTTCTCGTTCCGCGAAAAGGTTTGGAGCAATCCGTTTGGTAACGCAATTTGATTTTTCTATTTTTGGAACAGATTTCTATTCCAGAAATTGATTTGAAGAAAAAATCAGAAGCTAAAATTTTTAACTTCTCAATTTCTGAAATAAAAATTGAGAGATCAATTTATGGCCAGAAATCAATTTTTGTTCCAGAAATTTTGTCATGCACACCCTAAGTGACTAAGTGTTGAACACATATGTTATTCATTCAATGGTAATAGTGATGTAAAGCTTTTCTGTATAATCGATGTTCCGAATACATATCTTATACTCGGCAAAGTGCATTATTTTGTGCTGGCTTTGGCTTAAATATTTGAGGTAGCAAGTCAATTTGGAAGATCATATCCTCCCCATTCTATGAAAAGACTACGGAGGATATGATAAGAATGGAGTTTAGTTCTAGCAATCCAATGGTTACTAAGAACGCAGAATTTCGAGAAAAGCAAACTAGGCAAAGCACAGCTTATCCTAAGATACTTATGCTTTAATTAATCCGACCTACTCTATCTATTCACTCTATTAAGTATCTAGCTTATGCTAATTGGCCCCCATCGGCCCCCGACAGACAGGAGTGTGCCTCACCACATCTTGTTGCTTGATGCTGTCCCTTTTTGTTTTTAAGTCGTGATACTTGGCCAAATATTTTGACGAAACCCTTTTGTTGAGTGACCATCTTGGAGTTCTGAATCATGTTTAGCCAACTAAATTTTTTTTTTAAAAAAAATCCTATATTTTAATTAGCAATATCAAATTTCTACCTATATATACAAAGATAAACCAAAATGGAATACGATTAATTTTCAAGTATCGATGATTCCCTTGAACATGACAACCAAATTAGAGAATAAACATAAGATAACCATGATTTTCTTTTTCGTATACGTGGCTCCATGACCCTGATAACCGGGGAAGATGATTTCGCTACTGGTGGACATCCTCCCCCAACTTCACAAGTCCTTTACTGTTTCATGCGAAGACCAAAGTTGGGTGCATCATCATCGCCTTTCCGTAGTTATCTGTCCTCTTTTGCTTTTGCCAAATTATTTTTTTCTTCCTTATAATAAGGTCTTAAGGAATTGTTGGGTCCACGGAATGTCCGCTGGAGGGGGCAAATGAAATGCGAGAGCTAATTTATTGAAATCTTGACGTCGTCCCCACCCCGAAAGGCCGTCATCATCTCCTTTCATTACAGCAAGGTTTTCATTGGTGCTACTCTAGCGATTGATCATGCGTGTCTTCACTGGAAAAGCGAAGGACCTAGATCCGGAAATCAATGAGGTCGGCACTAATCGTTTGGAGATACTGCAGACACAAGCTAGACAGGTCCCAGCATCCACGTCCATTCGCTCCCATTGCAAATTTACTATTACACACGATGATTTTGCTGCAAGAGACATCAATTTGAGACAGACAACTTCAGAACTATTCGCATGTAATATTCTAAACGCCAAAAAGGGTTTGCGTTCATAACTGCACATAAGTAATCTCAGACACAAATTTTGAAAAGAGAAAAAAATAAACGTGTGTATTTTTCAAACGATGTAACAGTTAAATATAATATTGTGAAAGACGGAAAATGGGAAATTTCAATATATTTCGCATCGGCCAATTTTAATATTGAGAGATATAGAAAACTAGCAGAATTATTCTTATATAGGAAAGTATCCTAGAGAATTATCCTAATTATCTCTAACATGCTCCTCTTGAGTTTAGATAAAAATAAAAATGCAAAAAATGCCTACTACAGATTTTAGGACTTGATTCTTTTGAGAGTGGCTAATCTGATGGTAATATTAGTTCTTTGTTATGAGCAGAAGTAAAACAGCAAGCGATTGATACAGCTTGACTTTACTGACTAAAATAGTAACTAGACAAATGGGGCCGACACAAATGGCGTCATAATAGTAAGCGGCTAATTTGGCCGACTTTTCTTTCAAATCAGTTACTACTGGCATCGTAATT
The DNA here is from genome assembly GCA_016097545.1 of Eucalyptus victrix. Classification (NCBI taxonomy): domain Eukaryota; kingdom Viridiplantae; phylum Streptophyta; class Magnoliopsida; order Myrtales; family Myrtaceae; genus Eucalyptus; species Eucalyptus victrix. Next base: position 25,669,839 of record CM027844.1, read on the forward strand.
ACCAAGCTGAGAATTGGATGGAAATAGCAAGTAGCTGATGCTGCTGGGTTTGCTGATAAAATAGTAACGTTAGCTATTGAATGAGATAAACAATTTTATAATCAACTTGATTGAAGGATATTAGGATTTACTGTAAAAGAAATGACAAGAAGAAATATTAGCTCTAGAAATGCACTTGGATGTGCACCCCGACACTTTGGGATTGACTAACTTTGGTACAAAATTAAATATAATAATGTGAAAGAGAAAAAAATAGGGAATTTTTAATGTATTTCGACGGAATTACTCCAAGATGCAATGTATTCTGAAGTAAGAAATAAATCGATTCAAGCACTTTAAATATTCCCCTGCGTGACCTAATGCTTTGTCGAGAAAAGAGGGGGGCGATAGGCATAGCCATCACTCAGCCGAAGAGACAGACAAAGCAAATCCGACCTGTTAACATTTGTTTTCTTATTTCGTTTTTTCCCATAAAGTGATGCCTGCAGAATCCTGGCATAAATCTTCCACAGTAAGAGAGAGAGAGAGAGAGCAGAGACACCCTAATGTCATGTAAAGAAGAATGTAGAGTGATCACAACTACAAATTACATATTACACACGCTTCACTAAGCACAGACCATAGAGCAAACCTCAAGAGAAAAACCTCCACCGCTAACCATATATAGCCCCACCTCCTCTCTTCCAGTGCCAACCACTCCCGTTCGGTATGGATCGTCACGTCACCGTCAAGGAAGCCGTTTTGATCATCCCGTCCGAGCCCACTCCGTTCAAGATCCTCGCCCTCTCGGCCCTCGATTCGCAGCTCTTCCTCGGCTTCAACATCGAGTACCTCCTCCTCTACAAGCCCCGCCCCGGGTGGTCGGATCGCGGCCGCGTGACGGCCCGCTTGAAGGCCGCGCTCGCCGGAGCCCTGGTCCCGTATTATCCGCTCGCCGGCAGGGTCGAGGCCAGCCCGGACGGCTCGAGGCTCGAGGTGGTGTGTCGGGCGCAAGGCGCGCTTTTCATCGAGGCCGTGGCCGACAACATCGTGATGGGCGACCTCGAGCGGCCCCCGAATCACGTGACGGAGTGGCGGGGCCTCCTGTCGCTCCACTTGGCCGACTTGCTCAAGGAGGCCCCCCCGCTCGTCGTCCAGCTGACGTGGCTCGGGGACGGCGCCGCCGCGCTCGCCGTTGGCATCAAGCACTGCCTGTGCGACGGCATCGGGAGCGCCGAGTTCCTCAACTCCTTTGCCGAGTTGGCCAAGCTCGGAGGAGGACTCGCCGCCCTCAAGCTCAAGGCCAAGACCGTCTGGGATCGCCACCTCATGGACCCGCCTATGCCGCGGCGTCTCCCTTGCGGCGGCGTGCACGGCTTGGGAGCGCAAACTCACCCCGAGTTCAGCCGAGTTCCCGACCTCTGCAGCTTCACATCTCGCTTCGTCAACGAAAGGCTCATCCCGACCTCGATCACCTTCAACGGGGCCTCCGTCGACGAGCTCAAGAGGCTCGCCTCGTCCTCGTGTCGACTCGGCGACTCAGCATTCACGTCGTTCGACGTCGTCACGGCTCATATATGGAGGAGCTGGGCAAGATCGCTAGACCTGCCTCCGAATCAGACGCTAAAGCTTCTCTTCAGCGTGAACGTTCGGAGCCGAGTCAAGCCGAGCCTCCCGAGTGGGTACTACGGCAACGCGTTCGTTCTCGCGTGCTCCCAGGCCAGCGCCAAAGACGTCACGGAGAAGGGTCTTGGGTTCGCGGCGACGCTGGTGAAGAGAGCGAAGGACAGAGTCGACGACGAGTACGTGAGGACGGTGGTGGAGACGGTGAGCGAGTCGACGGCGTGTCCTGACTCGGTGGGGGTCCTCATAGTGTCGCAGTGGTCGAGGCTCGGACTGGACAGGATTGACTTCGGGATGGGGAGGCCGGTCGGCGTGGGGCCCGTCTGCTGCGACCGGTACTGCTTGCTCCTCCCGGTGCACGACCGGAGCGACGCCGTGAAGGTGGTTGTGGCGCTACCCGCCAGTGCCGCCGACAGATATGAGTGCTTGGTCAAGAGCCCATGCACGTGAACGCACGGTGCCGTCCCGGCCCAGTTAGTTGACTTTTCAAACATCAGGCTAACAAGAATTACATCTTTCTAAACCTTACAAGAACATTGTCGGCACAGAATAGCTTCTCAGACTCAAAACAATTTTTATGTGTTGAATGTCGATCCTCAATCTCAGTAACTTCCGATCAATTTGTCAATAGACAGGCATATGGCGATTGAGGCCATTTCTATATAATCTATATATTGGGCCAATTCGTTATTTTCTGTTACAATGATTAATGCCATATACAATTCAACGGAATTATTTACCTAATAAAGGGGCTGAAATATCATACGACTTTGTCGACGTGTGATCAAATGGGCATATTTAAATGTTGAAATGCTATTGTTTCATGGTGTCGCCCGGTGGAAGATGACACGGGAAATTCCTTCCCTTCGATTTGGATCCAAAAGGGACGAGCTCTTTTGCTCTTTAATCTCTTGGAGGAATGTGGTGGTCACACTCCAACGACATGGCTGTCTTTTAGCCCTTTACCAACCCCTTTTTTATCGAGGGACGTGGAATCCACCAAGCGGATTGATCTTCGATTGATCGATGATGGTGTGAGCATATCCGAGAATCGAACCCTTCAGACATGTCGAGGCCTTAAAATTTTGGAAATGCGCCGTCCTTAAAATGGTCAGCAGTTGTCCAACGTCAAACGCCAGGAATGCGACATTGCTCGGGCAATACAGCTTTCTGCTATATGCTGCGGTGTTGATCTATTGGAGAAAAAGGGCATCTTAGATTCGGCCATGATCTTCCAACGATTGTTTATTTACAAGGTCAAAGCATGTCGATTGGACAAGAGTGGTTGCATTGCTCGGTGATGACGGTCGTGGCAGATGATTCATGCACTTGCTGGCAAAGTCCTGCCTTGACATGTCTTATATATTAACAAATCTATTTCTATATACAAAAACAGAGAGAGAGAGAGAGAGAGAGAGAGAGAGAGAGAGAGAGAGAGAGAGAGAGAGAGAGTTCTGATTAGGAGGAATAGCTGTTCGTGCATCTCCTAGTCTGAATCGCAATGCCCTAATGTCTAATTAGATCGAGATTCTGATTCCCAAAAGTTGACCACGGCTCTCCCCGTTAGAGAAAGAGACTTCCCAAAAGTCAACGGCCATTAGTTGTCTGAAGAGTTTGACTCCGACTTCGGCCTGGGCCTCGGGCCTTTGAGAACTTATTTCGCGTGGATTTAAGCCCATGTCCGTATAGAATCGTGCATAATTCTTAGGTTAAAGTTCCCATCGAATAATGTGGTACCGGCGGTATTTATTTATCGGTTCAAATCATTAAGGTTTAGAATTGCTTTTATGCTTAATCCGTAGACGATCATACTATAACAATAGATAGAGTATAAGAGACACGTGCATACTTACTTGTATGGTAAGGTAAAGAAACATCTTCATCGAATAACATTAAAGTAATCTCATCTTCTTAAGAATGAGTCGAACATACAACAATTTAGACATTATACATCAAATCAAGAAGCTCGAGATCTCGAATTGGATTTCTACTTAATAATTTATTTCGAACCTATTACTACAACTTAGATCAAATAAGCAATAGGGCCGTGGTTATACAGTTATACTCATCAATGGCAACTTGAGTCGGTCCACAATTAAAGGATAAACAAGAATAATAGATGTAAGAAGAACGTCAATAATTTCTTTTTCTTTTTTTTTCCTCTTTAGGCCATAATGGATCTGTTCCCACCGTACATAAAAAACGATTGAAGTTTTGAGAACGTGGTTTTGTGATCACGGGATTGTCTTTTTTCTATTGGCCCAATACTACGAAATGAAATATAATACTAAATCGAGTGCTTCACACACATACATTTAACCTAAGATACATAAAGAAGAAAAGATGTTAGGGGAAGTTAATATAGTTTAATGATACGGGAGATGTGGCTCACCTTTAACCCGGCACGTCTCCCCAAGTAGTTTTTTTTTTTTTTTTTTTTTGTATTGCAAAATACAAAAAAAGGAGGACAAGTGAAAGAAAGAGATGCTCACATAAACAACAGTATCTCTCTCGTCAACTTGTGGATCGCTCTCTCTCGCTCTGTAAAGTTGCTCTGCTGGTGGTGGTGGTGGTGGGAATTTGCTGCACGCATCGGGAGTTTGCGAGTTCCGAGGAGCAGGCTGCTTGTCCTCAGCTTTTCATCCCCCCACTTGTATAGTGTCAGCATCACTCTTGCAAAAAGCGATTGATACTGAAATATTATAGCAAGTTATACCCGGTCTCGGATAATTCCAAATAATATTATGAAAAATTTCAAATTAATATATTCATTAAATCCAAGATTAATATATTTATGATAAATTTCTATTAATTTCTATTAAATAAATTAAAATCACGAAAAAATTTAAATTAGTATACTTATGACAAATAGATAGTAAAATCCTAAACCGATATACTTATTAATTATCACGTGTCATTTACTTTAACAATTCGACAATATAATTTAATGAAAATCAAAAAAAGGCAAATTTATCATATGTGTACCAGTTAAAAGTTTAGTTATAACTTTTAGCATAAACTTATCTTACTCATATGAGTTTAGTGTTTTTTTTTGTAGTATTAAACTTCCAATTTTTATATTGATAGGTACTTGAAGTTGAGGAACAAATTAATTACTAGATGCTTGAAGAGCCTGGCTAAGGCGTCAATCCTCTACAGGCACAGTGCTCTTCTTAGTAACTCGAACGAACTCACTAATTGATAATAATCCCATTTTTTCACAATTTACATATACAGCGATATTTTTCAAGTAACGTTAGAACATAGTGAATAAGTTCAGTGCATTCAACATATAAACACTATTCAAAAGTCTTAAACATATTCATTTTTAAAAATTTAGTTATAAACTTTTTAATTTTACTAATTGAATTTTAAATATTTTTCACTTTTTGTCATCCGAATAATTTTAGCAGGAATTCGTTGATATGGACATCAATTATTCTATATGGCATGATTGGCGCTAATGTATACACGTTCAATAATATTTATATTTTTTTTGCACTTTTTATTCTTTTTTCCTTTTTTCCTTGATTGTGGCATGGCTAGCCACAGGCAAGGGAGCCCTTACCTAATCAAGGCAAGTCCTTCACGGCCAACACCCAAAAAAAAAAAATTAAATGTTAATGTTAACGTTCGTTATATTATATAAGGTGGCCAGCGTCCACGTCAATGAATTCTGATCAAAATTGGTTGCATTAATTCAATTAGCAAAAAGTAAAAAGGATTCTCAAGTCAATAGATAAAATTGAATAATTTAAAAATGAATTGATAAGAGTATAATAGGTTTAGGAAGGGAATCATCGGCAAGTAGGACAAACCTCCTTTTCTGTCTCCAGCTGCGGTTCTGTTTGCGCAGTTGTGCGAGGACAAGAGACCCATTGGATCCTCGAAAGGCCAGCCACTGCAAACGCAGCCGCCGAAAAAGGAAAAGGGACGTCTTTTGGCTGTCACCGCCTTTTGTGTGTGGGCGACATAATTCAGTTTGGACATTATCGTTTAATGCTCTTGTAATAAATTCGATCGTGTGCGATGGACTTGCTATGACTTCTTTTAAACTTTTCGGACTTTAACAGGATAAATTATATAAAAAAATCTTAAATTTATTATATTTTTGTTAATTTAATTTTAAACTTTTTAATTATACTAATTGCATCATTTTAAGTTTACTTGGCCACAATTTAGACCGAAAATCTCTAACATGGATGACAAATGTTCTATGTTATACAGTAAATATCAACATGAAATTTTTTTCAAATAATATCTTAATATTTTCAATATTTTTAAATATATTTTTTTAACAACTCTAACTAGCAAGGTCACATGCTAGCCAACAATCCTCGCCCAAATCCAAGCAGGGGCCTTTGTCTGGTAAGGGTGTTGTGGCCCTTGCCTCGACCTTGGTGAGGGCATTGAGGCCTTTGTCCGTAGTCGACGAAGGTCGTGATGCCCTCACTTAGCCCAAACGAGGGTCTCTAGCCCTTGCCTATGGCAGCCATGGTAAGCCTACAAGCTTGCCAAAAAGTTGTAGAAAAAAATGATTAATAAATACTAAAAAAATTAGAATATTACTCAAAATTGTCAACATTAGCACCAGATATAATTGTGCCACATAAGATGATTGGTGTTCATATTAATGATATCATATTAAAATTGATTATATAGTTTCAATTGACAAAACGTAAAAATGTTTATAACTCAATTTGCACAATCAAAAAATTTAAGATTAAGTTGGCAAAAGTGTAATAAATTTAGGACTTTTGGGATAATATTCTTGACTTTCATGTGATGCACATGAGTGATTATGCACGCATTTGATATCATAAAGGACATTGATAAGTTTGTTTTTCGCTAAGTGAATAAAGATGGTATTAGTGATGTGTGGTGAGGGCCGAAGGAATTACCAAAAAAGTCCTAAACTTTTTTGCAGTTGTGCCAATTGAGTCATAAACTTATTTTTTTTGACCAATTGAGTCCTAAACTTTTTTATAATAGTGTTAGTTTAGTCATTCTGACCAAAATTGGCCGGCCGACGTTGACATGACCACTAATCGGTGCCGCCTCTCTCTCCGTCCCTCCGATGATTGGCCAACCCTCACTGGACTGGGGGAGGGTGAGCTTTTAGCCATAAAATTTTCTCTTTTTCTCTCTCTTTTCTTCTCTCTTTTCTCTCTCTCTCTCTTTCTCTCTCTTTCTCTCTCTCTCTCTCTCTCTCTCTCTCTCTCTCTCTCTCTCTCTCTCTCTCTCTCTCTCTCTCTCTCTCTCTCTCTCTCTCTCTCTCTCTCTCTCTCTCTCTCTCTCTCTCTCTCTCTCTCTCTCCGTCCCTCCGGTGATTGGCCAACCCTCACTGGACTGGGTGAGGGTGAGCTCACCTAGCCACTCGTCCTCACCTAGCCACTAGGGGGACGAGCCCCTATTGGATCTCGCAACGGCTTGCCTCATCTAGTGACGGCAAGGCAAGCCCTCACCATATTCGGTGAGGGGGGCCTCGCCATCGCTCGATCTGGCAAGGCAAGCCCTTGCTAGATTCGACAGGGGCTTGCCCTACCAGTGGTTGGCCAAGCGAAGGTGTGGCGAGCTCACCTAGCGACAGCGAGGCGAGCTTGCCCAGCCACCTTAGTCCAGCGACCGATGAGGGTTGGCCAGTCGCTGAAGCCAAAGGAAGGAGGGAAGAGGAGGGAGGAAAAAAAAAAAGAAGGAAAGAAGGTAGAAAATTAATAAAATAATTTGAAAAATTAAATATTATTAAAAAATTTGTGGCTAGCACCGATCGGTGGCCATGTCGGTCGTCTATTTGGACCAATTTTGGTCGGAATGATTAAACTAGCATAATTATAAAAAGATTTATGACTCAATTAGCTTAAAAAAAATAAGTTTATGACTGAATTAACACAATTACAAAATGTTTAGGACTTTTTTGGTAATTCTTCCGGTGAGGGCCTAATGATTTCGCTTAGGGAATTATTCAAGGGAGATTGACATGGGACGTGATAATCTCCAAGGTTGCGACTTAATCATCTTAGAGGCTTAAATAATTTTATTTCCTTTTGACCTTTAAGTTAACACTAACGAGTTGCAAATAATCATCAAGGGAGATTGACGCAGATCATATTGATCGTTCCGCCTTGCATCACGTATCCGACGCGAGTCTTCTTCCCATAGGGCTTTCACACGTGAACCTCAATAGACATATTTTAATCGATATATATATATATGTGTGTGTGTGTGTGTGTGTGTGTGTGTGTGTATGTATATATATGTATATATAGCTCGTATTCTCTCACCAAATATATTTTTAAGCCAATGACTTTCCCTTTCCATATAGTGGGTTGTGTCTCGAGATGTTATTTACCGAGTAAAAAAAAAAAAAAAGAACATAAACGGTAAACCTTTACATACGACAATTACATGAACCGAAGGATCCGAACTCTATGATGTTTGGATTTGGATGCATGAAGAAGAAGATAAGCATGCATGCAATACAATTGCGAAATTTTTTTGTCGTCTAACTTATAATTCTAAAACTTGCAAATACGTGGGAATCTAAATCTATGAGCTATGGTTGGGAAACCATGGCATTATTCTTTCTTTTTTTCCTTTTATATTGCTTTATCAATTTTATTTTTGGGCAAGGTGAGCCGATGCAATTGCATTCCCAACGAAGGAAAAATAGAAAACCTTATCCGGTCCAATTGCGGCGCCCGCCAAAAAGGAAAGATGATTCCTTACTTGTTCTGCCTTTGACCAACACCCGAAGGTGCGTCCGACTATACACGTCTCTAGCTCGAGATTATATTCCTTCACATCGTATCCCATACACATGCGATGCACTCGAGATTTCTTTCTATTTTATCAATTTTCTTACTAATTGCTCGAATTTCGGTTTGCATTTTACGAGATCGCTCTTGTGGCTTTTCCATTCAGGTTGGGTTTTGCATCTTATGTATCTACCGTGTGAATTTTCATGATTTGAAATGTCGGTTGACTTGTTTGCTCAATGTCTCGTCAACCAGCAATAAAATCTTATAATGATTATATAGTTGCAGGACTGATTACATATAAATGAAGTATAGTAACGTTAACAAAACCCAATTAGTCAACTCAATCTACTTATTCATAAAATTGCGACGGATCATGAAAATTGAATTTAGCAACAGATAGTTCCCATCCAAATTGAAATGAGTTTTTTAAAATCTAACACGAATGGCCTCATCATAGGATCCGTGTGTTGTGTAAGCTTTGGCAGAGAATTGCGTGTCTTACATGTTGATGAAGGGATATTGTTCTTGATTGACTTGAGTCAGGAAGCACTGACATTCTCGGAAGTTTTCATATCATGTTGGATACTTCAACATGTGTCCAACACTTGATTAATAGGTGTCGAAAAAATTTGACACTTGATTAACTCTCCCGACAGTCCAATACGTGAGTCGGGAATTTTGACATGCAAGCTCGGAATTTCAACACATCATTTTGACGCGCACAAGGTCAATCTTAAAATTTTTCAATAAATGAAGATATAAAAAAAAATATAACTATATAAAAATAATAAAAATAATAAATGGGGAAGGAAGAAAAATCTAGCTTCCTCTTTTCTTCTAATTCTCACTTTCCATAACACACGATTCACCCCCTAAGTTTTTTGTTTTCTCTTCTTTCAACACGCTATGACACATGGTCCAGAATGTTGATTGTTTATTTTTTTTTCTCTAAATTTTATGGATTATTAGAATGGAGTTGATCCAATAAGTAATATTAACAAATGGTGAATTAATGTTTTAGGTGTAAATTCATTCTAGACTCTTATTTATTTATTTATTTATTTGTAAATTTGAATCAAATTAATTTATTAAAGTAATCATAAAAATAATAATTTATTATATATAAACATATATATTTAGTATACAATGTAATTCAATATGTTGAGATTCTTTATTTTTTGATAAAATTATTGGCATATTGTGTCTCGTGTGAGTATTGATACTACTTAGGATTTGAGTCGAATTCGAGCATGCAACAAAGGGAAAAATAAACAAAGATTGGGTGTGCACAAAAATTGCTCCTCGAAATTAATTTAATTGTTCATTTAATCTTTTCGGCTAGCACCACAGCAAATGGTAGTTGAAAGTTGAAACCCTTCTTTGCCTTGGGAAGATGCAATGCAAAGTTATCATTGAATGCCCTAGCTGGATTGATATTCTTTTTTTCATTGGAAGATGAACAAAATTTTAAAAGGAATTTTTCGATGGTAACAGCCTGTGTAATCTTTTTATTATTATTTTTTATTTTTAGGTATGAATTTTTATTTTATTTTATTAGTTATAATATGAAAAATTGATGAACTATAAAAATCAATTGTAATGGATGTTTGTTGTGTTAAAAAAAGAGTACACAGGTCATGTAAATCGAATTTCTCTCACCGATGGTATTTATATGATTATTCTATGCAAAACTAAGGGACCTATGACACTTGTGTAGGTATATAAATAAAAATTACAAATCCTAAACCTATTGCATCGGTTTTAATTCAGTTTTAAACATTTTAATTGAACCAATTTAATTATAATCTTTTTCAGATTTTACTTGTTGAGTCAATCAAGCCAATTCAAGTCGAAAATTGTTAATGTAGACGTTGAATGACCTACATAACATGGTTGATACTGACATAGATTTTTTTTTTATAATTTATTAAATAAATTTCTATTTCTTTTTTCTTTCCCGACTTAACCATTAGTAAGGCCAAAGTAGCCTTACCGATGCTTACCCTTGCCCAATTAAGGCACCCAAGCAAGGTCGACTCTCACTTGTGGTGGTGAGGCCAACCCTACCTCAAGCGAGGTCAATTCATGTTGCCCATACCTATGTTGGCCACCAGCATAGACAATGGAAAAAAAATTATAAAAAAAAAAAAAAAAAAGAGAGTATACATTAGAGCTGGTCGCATGACAAAAGACAGCCAACATCAAAGTCGACAATTTCTATCATATATTGATCGGATGGACTCAATTGTCAAAAATTGAAAATGTTTAGGATTGAATTTATGTAATTGAAAAGTTTATAACCAAATTGGTACCAATGTAATATGTTCATCACTTTTTTGGGATTTTTCCCCAAGAATGAAAGGCGGCTGAATCATGTTTTCTGTTTTAAATTTAAGATGAGCTTCTTCCAAATAATCTTATAATTTATGGTTACAAATATGAACATCACCTATGTTTATTACTAGTAAAATCTGTACTTGGTGATGTTTTTTTTTTTTTTTTTTTTTGGTGAAGAGTACTTGGTGATGTTCATATTCCTAAACCATCAAAAAATCTAATTGAAGGAAGTTTTTCTCCAACCAAGGATGAAGTAAAAAACCACATCACAAAAGATTAATTTTGAATACGACCCGTCTAATCAGTTCATTACCATTAATTTGGATAGTTGCATAATTTTCCAAACTATAAGAACATATCATTGATGATGGAGGTAGGTCTTAACAAATGAGTCTTGAAATGCCTTATTCATAAGTAAGCATTTGAAATGCATTTAGTTATTATGAATCGTAACGGGGATAATATAGATTCAAGTTGTGGTTAACGTTAGGGTCAATGGCATTTGTTAAGCGTAATTAAACAGAAAAAATGTGACGATTTTCAAAGCATGCTCGACAAAGACAATGCCGATTTCCAAGCTTTGATGACATCTTAACTAAATAAGTCGCATCAGTAGAAACTATACTATATTTGTATTTTGATTAGTTAAAAATCATTTCAAATTATTCACGCATCAGTTCATTAGTACCGAGCGGACGAATGCCGTAGAACTATTGCTAAGTATGCTTAACAAGACTCGATTTCCAAATTATCGATCATAAATAAACCGAACAATTTTACCACTAGTCTGTAATTTCTTCTTTGCTCCCCTTGCTTGAGAATATGCAGGAGGATAAATAAATATTGGAGGGCTTGCAAATTGTAAAACCTGCAAGAAATGAAGATCGACGGACCATGATTCTTAAGGAACTTCTATACTTATCTATTGATAATGTGATTAATTCAGCTTAAGCAAACTAGGTTTGCCTATTCTCCACCAAATTAAGCAAGATTATACCACGAGGCATAGAGAATGCTCCAAGTTCTTAGGTCGGGAAAAAATGGCCGAATTTGGAGGTCATCCATCAATGCGAAACCTTCAGCATTCATTTGCATACTAATGGAAGTTCATCCCAACCAAGCATGTATTTACCGAAGTTTAAAAGAAAAAATATTCTTCGTTACATTGTAAATGTTAAAATTAACTCTAACAGGCAATTCACAAATCACATCCGCATTAATTTAGAAAAAAGATTGTCTATCCATCATTTCACTGGTTAATCTCGCAGAAGCATATGTAAACAGGCAAGCTCAAATAGCAAAAATGACATGAAACCCGAACATGATATGAAACCAGAAAGACAAGGCAGAATTTAATTTGAACTAAAGAAGCAAAACTCCAAGGAGAGATCTGCAGCATTATTACAGAGATGCAAAAGCCAAATAAAATATCTAAAAAATGAAACTATAGAAATTTTTCCCGAATAAATTATGGAAAAATCAACAACATTGGGAGAACCTCAATTAACATCTTCCTCGACATGGGTTTGATCCCACGAAAAAAAAAAAAAAAAGAGGCTTACTCCCAGTACCTTCAACTGATCTAAATTCAAATAGCACTCACGTCTTCACTAAAAATTATAATCTAGAGAAAATGTGGAATCTCCTTACCTGATCGAGATCCCAAGTGCTTAAAACTAACAGATCTTGAAATCTCCGAAAGGCCTCTCTACCATAACCTACTTAAAATGGGTAAATCCCAAGAATACATAGAAGATCAAAATAAAACATGCAGGGGCAACTCATTGCAGATCATCCTCCTCTTTTCTCCTTTCTCTGTTCTTGAATTCATATCGCAAATCTCGATCTCCCTCGTCCTTTGCTGCAATATGGCTGGAGAGTTCCGCCGCTGGGTGCAAATGCACTTGAACCCGCAAAAGCAAGCCCACTGCCGACCTCGAAAGCACCGGCATGCAACCATCTTGATGAACTCCAAAGGAGCACTTCAGCGTGTTCCTGCTTTGTTTAATACATATATCATGCATCTAGTATAATCCGATCGCAACGATGTTTCCTCAAAAATCCAACGAGAAAGGGTCTCCGTAGTCCCAAATCCCATGATGAAAGTAATCATCCTCGTTCCCCAGCGGCCACATCGCTGGCGAACCCTGCCCCACCTCGGCAACGGTCGTCTCTGGAGGCACCGGTGGGGCTGCCTCCGCCTCCGAGGCCAAGGAAAGGCTCGCGCCCACCGACCCCACAAGCGCGTTGATGTCGTCATAGCTGTAATTCAAGTGACCTAGCTGATGATGCGGCTGCTGCTGATGATGATCTTGATCTTCTCGTAGAAGTTGTTCTTGGTGTCCATAGTTAGGGTTTCCATCCGAGGCGGTGGTCGTCGCCATGGTTGGGATATTCTCGCTCCCGTCGGGCCGCGCATACAGATACTGCTCTTGAGGAGGTTGTACGACCTGAGGATGAAAATTATGTTGATTCGGAACCTGAAGATCCTGTAGTACGATGTTGCTCGGGCACTGTACGGACGGGACAACGACGCTGTTGCTATTAATTGCACCGTACACTCCGTAGGGGACCGAACAGAACGGCGCAGGGGAAGAAGAAGAAGATGGAGGAGGAAAGGTGAACGCGTAGCCCGAGGGACGTGGAAGCAGAGGCCGGAGATTTTGGGTGGACGACGACGAGGAGGTCGAGGAGGAGGAAGAGCCGCGAGAGGAGGTGGTGGAGGAGGAGCAGGAAGGCTGGAGGTTGAGCTGAGCCCTAGAGCCGTAGAGGATGAGGGCGGCGCGGTCGTAGGCGCGGGCGGCGTCCTCGGCGGTGGCGAAGGTGCCGAGCCACTTTCGGGTCCGCTTACGGGGCTCCCGGATCTCGGCCACCCACTTGCCCCAGCTCCGCTGCCGCACCCCCCTGTAACGGAACTTGTTGTTGTCGGGGCCTCCTTTGCCCTTGCACTTCCTGGTGCTGCTGTTGCTGGTGGTGCTAGAGGAGGAGTTGTCGCTGGTGGTGGTGGTGGAGACGGTAGTGGTAGGGTTTTCTTGGGTTGTGGTGGTGGTGGTGGTGGTGGTTGGGGAGTGAGTGATGTTGTCCATAATTAAAAACTGATACTGCTATATTTAAGAGAGAGAGAGAGAGAGAGAGAGAGAGAGAGAGAGAGAGAGGGAGGGAAACCACCTCGGAGAGTGTTGGGGGTGTGGTGGAGGGAGGAGTCTGATGGGGTTGGGTTTGAATGTCACCTCTGCTAATGGTGGACTAGGGCGGTGAGTCCATTTATGTATACTTTCGACCAGCAAACACATGCACGAGCGACGCAGAGAGATTGCTGCGCTGTTAAGGAACAGACCTATTACCAGATCTATACAAGTCAAGAAGGTATACTCCCCTTTTTTTCCCTTTTATTTTCTGGGCTTTTGAATTTACTTCACAGGCTCTTTTCTTTTTCTCTGCAGACTGATGGATGGTTCTTGTTGGTTTGCTTCCCGGAGAATTCCTAGAGAAGAGAAAAAATCCTGCCAAGTGCTAACCCTAGCTCTGTCCAATACAACAACCATTGTCTTTTCAGATTCCGAATCATCGGAGTTTATAAACAGCAAATTTTTATCTATATATAATATATATTATATCTAATCTTAGCATAATACTCAGATTAGGACCTTGAAGACAAAAAGACTGAGACAGGATTTTCTCAGACTGTTACCATACCTCCAACATAAGGCATATCCGACTGCAGAGACATATATAGATTCCAAGGGGCCTCATCGACTGCAGGGGGGGCTGTGTTTGTTGAAGACCCGATGAGCCATTTACATACATACATACATACACACACACACATATGTGTGTGTGTGTGTGTGTGTGTGTACACTTCTTTTCTTTAGCCATTTACATAAAATTACTTCAGTGTGAAGTTAGAAGATCCTCAGAACTGAGCAATCCTCAGCCTGCAGCAGTGGCTGCAAAATCGCTAGGGTTCAGTAAACAAACGGAACTTTGTCAAGATTTTCATCACATGAGCTTCCTCGTTGTTGGAGCCAAAAGAGAGAAAAATATTTTAGCTGAGTGAAGCTTGAAATATCACTGATAGGTGACTTCAATTCTCAGCATTTACATGTTAAATTATAAGCCAACCGACCTAAGTTTTGAAATGGGTTGAGGGCAATTTACGTAGTTTGCAATTTGCGCCTGGCAGAGAAACAAGTTACATTTTAGATTTTGCGTGAAATAACTGAAGTAGGTCACGTGTTCGAGTTTTCAATTCCCTCGATGACCGAAGCTCTCTCCGTAATCTATTCAGCATATCGAAGGCTTAAATCTAATGCATCTTGCATTGTAAATGAAAATGTAGGAGCCATCACTCATTAGTCAGTTGCGTGGCAGATAACTAGACTATTCAGGGAAGCCATTAAGGAATTTTAAGGCAATAGACTTGAGAATTCGACCAAGAATTGACTTCTCAACCATGCCAATCTTTATAGGCCATTTCGGCATAGTATAAAATCGATTTGAAATCAAAGATAGGTCTGTTCGACTGAGATGTGTGGCCAATCGTGGGTGACTTCACTAAATTGGAAAATTCTCGTCGACCGGCACTAATCTGGTTTTACTGTCGTTTTGGTACCCTGTGTCCGTAATTGAATCTTCAAGATTTTTACGACAATCGAGAGTCATCAATGAGTTAAGTGGGTTCATTGTGACTCAAAGAAAATCGACCATGGGTCATTTGTATTAAAAATTTCTTAAAGTTACCCGATAGCCTATGTCATGCTAAAAACGCGTCGAATGAAAATTAACCGTGAATTCGAGTCTGATTTTGGAAATTGAAAGTCTTGTCATGTCACGATCTATTTTGGGAATGTCGACTCATCTTTCGAAGATTTTTCATAGATTCCGAGATTTTTACGGAAAATCAATTCGGACGTCACGGAAAATTAACGGAAACTCGGATTGGCCGAATTGAAGATATTTTTGACTGTCAAACCGAGCTATTTGACGATGGGGACTTGCATAAATGTTATGGGCTTTTTTCTTCGACGAAATTGGATACCAAATTGGGGAATTTGGTGAGGAAATTAAAGTCCAAATTAGTGAAATTCAGAGCAATGGAAGAGAGCTGCATTTTTGGCTTCAATTTGGATTATTGGTAGGATTAAATGTTGAGAAAGTATTAGGGGACATAAAGATAATCTTGGGGGCTTGTGGGGATCAAATTAATGATGAAATGAGATATTTATTTTGGCTTTTGGCTTCAAGCTTCCCGTGCACGCTACTACCGGTCCATATCTTCGTCGAGCGATCTCAGCTTCAGCAAAAAGACGGGCCTCTTCTTCTGGACGAACCGCACGCTCAATTCCCCACCGCATCCGCCGCTTCATCACCCATCGAAGACTCCACCGAAACCTCCTCCTTGCCACCTGCCGTGTTCTTCTTCAACGGCCAACCGAAGAAGCCCTCAGCTCACCAACGAAGACTCACCCCATCGAAGCCTCCAAATTGAAGCCCAACGTTGACCTCACTCCACTGATACCTCTCCACGTTGAAGACTCCACCGAAGCCAGCTCACGTCTGCCCTCTCCACCGCCGGTTGTCTCCACCTGTCAATCTTCAAGGCCACCGAAGCCCTTGTTTGACTCCCTTCCTCGCCAACGACGCCACCTGGCTCGACGTTCACCCCCTCCGTTCCTCTTTGCCGCTGCCAGCATCCACGTGAGCTGCCAAGCGTTTTCCACCGAACCGAAGCCACACGAAGCAGCTCCCCTCTGCCGTTCGTCCGCGTTCCTCGCGCGAAGCAGCCCCATCTCCACGGACGTCTTCGCCAGCAGCTGCTTTCGTCCGTTGTCTTCAGCGTCGTGGACTCCAACTGCACGAGGGCCTCCATCCAGCATCTACGGCCCAGACTTGAAGCGCACGTGAATTTCCAACAGCCCAAGCAAGTCCAGCCGTGAATATCAGCCCACCTGCTTAGTTGTTCAGCCCAAGTGCAGCAACCCAGCAGCTCGGCCCAAGTTGGTTCAGTTCAGTTCAGCCCATTCAAGGCCTGTCGAGTCCAGCAAGCCCAGTTTTTGAGGCCCAATTCCGGCTCACTTGAGGCCCGCGGATTCAAGCCTAGTTCCGAGCCCAAGCCCGCGAAGCCAAGCCCGGTCCGACGCAATAATAAATCTCAGTTTGGATTGAGATTTGTTGGGCGGATTCTAGGCCCGATCCAAGCCCGTGGGTGTCGTCACGAGCCCAAGTTAGGCCGCCGTTGCGTCGCCGTCGCGGTGATCCGGTCTCCGCTTTTAAACAAGTGAGTTTTACTCACTAATGCTTTCTTAGTTTGCTAATGATACTTAAGGGTTGATTAGTGTTAATTAAGTAGAATTAGGTGGTTAGATTAGAGTAGATTAGTGATTATTAATTAATTGTGATGCATGTTAGGTAATTTGAATTGTGCAATTAGCAAGTAGAGACGTACTATTATTCATTGAATACATCTTGGGATTTTTCTCGACCCGTCTTAGGCTTAAATTAGGCATTACGGACCTAAATTGGATTTTTAGTAATTATTTATTAATTTTCGAAATTAATTTAATTATTTATTTATTTCCGAAAATTAAGCAGAGATAGCTGACGACCGGAATTTTATGTTGATTGTCGTGGTGCAGACCGTTTGTTTAAGTGAGCTTTATTTTGTGCTTTGAATGAATTGATTGTGATTATATGATTATTTTCCCGAATTAATTAAATTGGATAATTAATTAGAAAATAATCAGGTGTTGGTTGACAGTACCAAAAATGTTTTGGTGGACTACAAATAAGGGTGGGATTTATGGAAAGGAAATTATTATATTTTGGCTAAGGCCAATTGTGTGCCTACGCACGTATACTTTTGTCAGAAATGAATAAAAGGATAAATTGATTATACATTCGAAGTATCACGCAAAATACCGGCTCGATGACCCTATAGGTCATTTTGTAGACAGACGGTATCCAATACTGGCTCGGTAACCATATAGGTCATTTTGTAGACAGATGGTATCCAATGTCGGCTCGGTGACCCTATAGGTCATTTTGTAGATGGACGACATGCCATAACGGCTTTGTTGACACCTAATTTTGGAAAAATAAAATTGCATTTTGAAAAGAAAAAATAAAAAAAGGAGAGAATTGATTTGATTGATTATGCATGGAAGTTTGAAATTCTGATGAGTATTCAGATTTTGATGAATGTAGAAACAATTGAAAAATCAAGCGAATTAAGGGCAATGATTTCGATACAATGGAAGGAATCAAGCAAAATCGAGCTGATTGCGAAATCACGCTCCAATTTGCAAGCTTGATTTAATGCGACGGAAGATGAAAATTCGGAAAATACCATACAAAGTAACCGTCTTGAATCACTATAAAAGAGAGTTACATTTTTCGTGACTAAGTGGGGGATTTTTCGAAAATTGAGAGCAAAAAAGTTTCGGAGAGAAAATTCGTGCAAAAAAATCCGTGTAGAAAAAGTGAGCGGTTTCCTTCGGTGGAGTTGAAAATTGAAGAGCAGAATTTTTATAAAAAAAGTCAAGAGGGCAATGTCCTTTTGACTGAGGAAGGGACAGCAGAAGGTACAGAGAAAAGCGGGAGAGGCGACGTGAGAGGGACGTGAAGGAGAGAGAGAGAAAAAAAAAAAAAAAAAAAAGAAAAGTAAAAGAAACGCCACTGCTCATCTTCTCCGCGTGACCAGCCCTTGCACCGCTGGTCTCCGAGCTGCACCGTCGGCCTCCGCTGCGCCTCCATCACCGCCACCTCGCTGGTCCGCTCGCCTCCGCCACGCTGCGCCACCGGTCATCGCCGCGCCTCCGCGCACTAGCACCCGCAAGCCTCGCCGCGCAGCAACTTGCGACCCGCAGCAACTCGCGCACACCACCCGACGACCCCGCGACGTTGCAGCAGCCCGAGAACCCGCGCCGGCCATCGCGACCCGCTCCTGCCCAGCCAACGCCGGAGCTCCGAAGCCTGCCGCTCCCGACCTCGCTGCGCCACCGCGCCGCTCGCCTCAGCCAAGCACCCGGTGCCTTCGCCGCTCGTCTCCGCTCAACGGACGCCGCGCCTGCTCGACCCGACGCCCGTGCCTGCACCTCCCGCGCCACCTTGCCGTCGCTGACCTGCAGTATCCGACGCCGGCCACCGTCCGTCCGGCGCCCATCAACGCTGCAGCAAGCCCCTCTTTCTTAGGTGGTTTAGCTTTTTCTTTTATTTATTTTGTTCTATTTTATGTCATTTTAGTTTATCTATTTAAGTTGTAATATTTGATGTTAATATTTGTGAATTTAGTATGCATTATCCGTACGAATTTTGTCCGAAATTAATATAATTATTAATTTGATCCGAGAGACATCGGATCATTTTTCTAATTATTTTTAATTTTTGGGTTTTTTGATAGAATCTCAATTGTTAAATCATAATAATTATTTAATTTGGTCCGTAAGACTTCGGACTAGATTTTTTAATTATTTTGAGTTGTTGTGATGATTAGAGTTAGAATAATTGTTAATTTAACCTGTGAGACGACAGGTTATTTTTTCAATTATTTTGATCTTTTATTTAGTGATTATATTAATTTTTTAGATTTAACCCTAATTTAACAATTATTCAGCTTAAAAAAAAACAAAAAAAAACTAAAAAATCAAAAGAATCAAAATATTAAAAAAAAATTGCATGAGCATATAGGACATTAGGGTTTAATATAATAGACATTTAGGTTTAGTAAATTAGAAATTTTTTTAGGATTACATTCTTAGGATTGCATTTTTAGAAATAAGTTAGGGTCGGACCTAAATAATTTTTTTAGGGTTTTAGATAATGTTCGCACATTTTAATTATCTCATTTTTCAAAAAAAATAGTTTTCTAAGATAAGATAGGGTTTAAGTCAAATTAATCCCTAGAATAAATTAGAAAATTATCCCTTTTTAGATAAATTAATTAGGGTTTTCATAAATTCGAATTCCAATAAAAAAATTGCAAAAATACTAGGCGCATGTTAACTAGTTCGCATAATAGAGACATTTAATCAGAATTTGTTCATTAGTAAAATTAGGTCATGAGGTGCATGTTAATTAATTTGCATAATAGACCCATTTAATTAGAATTTGCATATTAATTGGATTAAGTCATTTAGTTTAAAAATGCATTTTTATAAAAGAACTCCAATTTTTAAGAAAATCCAAAAAAAAATGATTGATTGCTTTGTGTGATGTAATTTATTTATTTGAATGTTTTAAATAATGGATGAGCACCCGTGTGGTCACCACATTTGCATGATAGTAATTTAGGTTAAAATAAATCAGCTGCTTGCAAAAACATTTTGAAAAATTAAAAAGAAATGGTACCGAAAGGGCATTAGAAAATTCTAGTGTAACCAAGTTCTCGTACCCTTAGTCTCTAGTTCGTAGGAGTAAAATAAATCTCCCTTTATTTTACATAGGTGTCTAATCGACCTACCATAAACCGATTAGTGGCGACTCCTAATTAATAACCTTTTGCATGTTAAATGTTTGAACCTTAAGTCGCGAATTGGTATGAGCTTGGGAGAACCTGAGCTAAGTCTAAAAGCTTAGCAGTCCATTAACCTAGTTTTAAGTGGTGCACCCGAAAAATAGGTCGCGACAGGCTCGATAACCCGATGGGTTATTTTGTAGAATGGACGTTATGATGAATATACTCGATGACTTATAATATCATTTCGAAGAATGAATCGTATAAAATACTTGCTCAGTAACCTGATAGGTTATTTTGAAGAATGGACAGTATTGATTGAAATGACCAAGTGATGGTCTGTTTGACATGTAAATCAACTAGGTCGATTGGCTGATGCTTTGATTGGTAGCATTTGATTGGGTGCATGTTTGAACTGTATTGATTTGCAAGTGGAATCTGAGGCCAAGGTAAGCCTTCTCACCCGTGTGTGTTTAGGCAGCCCATAGTATATTAGTTTACTAATCGGGTCTTAGGGGGTAGAACTTGCTGAGACGTTGTCTCACTGGTTATTGAATAACTATTTTCAAGTCCTTAGATGGCATTGGTGAAGGATTGGAGACCCAAAGTGTGGAAGGGGAAACCTGAAGAATTGATGACCCTATTGGACTAGCTAGTCATAGGGCAATTCTCTTTTGTTAGAAGTCAATTCCATTTTGTAAACTCTGTTTTAGAAACTTGTGGTTTAATCCTGGCTTAACAATTCAACTTGTATATATGTGCACTATGTTTGGCAATGTATATAAGTGCGGATGCTTTTAAAGTGAGAATTTGGAATCCTACTTTTTTGTCCCATTGTTTTATTGTCTAGGGATTTATAATTGTTTCCGCATGTGCATAATAAAATGAAATGGTCGGTGATACATAGTCCTGGGATATCGCATTTAAATTTGACCAAGGTAAGGGATGAGTGCGTACTCGAGGATCGGGGCATGACACTTTTGATCTTAGCCAAGAAGGCGAGAAAAGATCTATATGTCATGTTATAAAACATGCTTAGTTAATTTCTATTCATGTCTATAATGGTTCCGACCCAAGAAAAAGTGCTCGAACTATACCGTTTTGTCAATGTTAGTAAGACGGATTCATAATAAAGAATTTTATAGGTCAGATAGTTTTTCATTTTTTCTAAAATAAGGAAAATGAGGACGCGTGTGTAAAAAGAAAACAAAAAAGAGTTAAAGTTGTAAGCAACACCGCCAATATTTGGGACACTTGCCAGGCTTTTAAGCGCCTATGAACTTAAGCCACCTATTTGCACCAAAAAATGTCCAATTACTTGAAGAGTTGACAAAACGATGGAATCGATAAAAGTGGAGTTGACAATCTCGGATGCAACTGTCAAGATACTTAATCGGAGAAACCGTCAATGTAATAAAATTTACTTAACAATAACCATTCATGACCTCTATTCATTATCTCCTTTTTTGATTTCTTTTTATAACTTATTGTTACCGCTAGGTATCATAACCGTTAGGAAGTTATTTATTCGTGGTAACCATTTGTAACCTCCGTTAATAACCATTAATTGTAAACTTTATATACCTAGTCGTATTTTCAAGATCCCTGCAAAATGAAACCAATTTTTTTTTTTCAATTATCTTTATTTTTACTGCATTGTACTTTAAATTTCCTTAATTGTAGCTTCAGATTTGTGTCGTTGATTATTCTAGCATGTTTATTCTAACGCTATGTCGTCGATTAAATTCTAACGTAATATCTTTATTTTCTCAAGTTGTGTCATCAATTAAATTTCAACATAGTTTGTACACATGTATTGTTGTGAAAGTGGCTATATTTTTAAGTTTTGTCATTGATTAAATTCCAGCACGATTTGTACGTACAATTCAGCTTGAAGTTCGAAGTTCGAAGTAATAGTTTCTAGTTATTTCTTGTTTATTTGGATATTTTTTGTCTGGAATTGCCATAAAACCTATCTTCTCTAATTAAAAGTCAAAGAATAACTTTTTGTGAGAGATATTTTTTTCACAAGAGAAAACCTGGCAAAACCCTACCTAAATTATTAATCCAAAGTGTGTGTAAATAAGATAGACTTTCTTGGCCTAAAAAGTTACCAAAACTAAAAGAATATTACTAAAAATAAATAAATAACATCGCATTCACTTTTTTCACAGGAAAAATACTAACGATTTATATCTATGTGCAATAATGTTTTAATCTCATGTTTCTGTATAATTGCTCTAACACCAATAATGTTGAATGGAAGTGCTTTACACGCAATACCCCTTATTAAGGAGCATGTACAGGTTCATCCAGCTGATTAAATGGTCAGAAGTCTACGGACAAAGGTAACTATGGTGACTTAACTTTTTCTTATTCATCAAACAGATGCCCGTTAAAATGAAGAGAGAATCACGATTCAATTGACAAGTATTGGAAGTAAACTAGTTGTGATATGGCTTCTGAATAAGTGCTTGGTGAAGTTCAAGTACATACAAAATCTTGTTGAGATCAAATGGACGAATCATCGAAAACCCAATATCTAAGGATTCGTGTGTAATGCATGTATTTAAAATCAAATCACTTTTATTAAATATGCTTAAGAAGCATGCCATCGGATTATCTGAAATGAGGGGGAAAAAGAAGAAGAGAAAATTGATTATTAACGGCTAAGACATCTGGTCATGGTTCATTACATGTACCCGAGTTAGACCCAGACTTGTCGATGATGTCCTAAGTTTTATCAAGTAGAACCATGGCTAATTTCAATAAGGAAAGCAACAACAAGAAGCGTTTTAGAGAAAAAGGAAAAAAAAAAAGGAAAGCAACAAGAGTCGAAGAAAGAAATTATTTAGTCCTTTTTGTCAGAAAATTGTATATAATTTGAGTTGGAGACGCGAGGGGCAGATGCTAGGTAGCTTATGTTGAATTATACACTGCACATTATAATTGAAGTCTTTAATGTGTTCATATTGGACTAGTAGCTGGCAATATATTGCACCATCTATTTTAGGGAGTATTTTATTGGAGTTCTTCTTAAATAAAGTACTAGTAAATAAAATTGAAAAATGAATGATAGTTGGCGAGTTTTCATGATAAACTAGGGATAAACCCGTGATTTTGGCACAACAAAACAGGGACATATCCAATCATTTCAGTCAGATTTATTTTAAGATTAAAATTTTTTTTACTAATAGTTTTAAATATAAATCTAACGGGGGAAAAGGATAGATATATAATCTATTCAAGTTTCTATGGTTTTTCGCGTAAATTTTTGGGACTTTGTAATAAGCTATCGTTAAGACGTACATACTTCTTGTCTTTATCAACAAGATAAGTGGATATACATTGAGCATATATTCAGTTTCTTTGACCTTTTGAACAATTTTTTTTTTTAACATTTGATAAATGGAAAAGAAAACAGAAGTTCAAAACACCACCTCTTTAAATGATAATCTACACACAGACCCCAAAAAAAAAAAAAATGATAATCTACACATAAGAAGTAGCCAGCTAATAACCTACTTTTCATTGAAAAGTACTTTTTTTTTTTTTTTTTTACGTTCGAAGCATTTAATTATTTGAATGATGCAAATGAATATAAGATAAGTTGATATGATTTTGCTATTGATGTGTTCCATAATATTTCTAGTAACATGTCGATAAATTAATAATATATGGACATGTGGTAAAGTCAAATTACATAAACCCGATTAAAGTGAATCCAAACTCATCAATCTTTTGTTAAAATTGATCTGTATTTTCTCATACATAGCGCACTGCAATGGGCAATACAAATGAAAATTTTAGGCAATTGCATAAAAAAGATGTAGAAATACACAAAAACAATTGAAATATTTTCATATTGCGGTAAAACCAGTCAAAGTAGAAAAATTCACAAACGGCCTCTCCACAGATTCCTTTAGTCAGTTGACTCTTGGTGGGCTCCACCCTCACGGCCCACTATTGTTTTGGGCCGGGGCAAGGCCCAGAGAATTATTATCAGGGCCCATAGATTAATATGTTACTATTTGTCCCGAAACTAATAGCCAACACTTTACCAAGTTAATTCATTAAATCACAATATGATGCATGACCATGAATGACAAGGTAATCCTGCATTGATGCATGGCATGTTCGTTCGCGATATATAGATTTTTTTATTTAACAACTTAAACTCTTTATAACAACTGACATAATACTCCACTTCAATATAGTGCCGCTGATTATTTGAGTGATTAGGCATGGACGAAGAAGAAATAGGATTTTGACCCAAGTTTGGGGTCGAGGCCATGCATCACTACCCCCCAAAAGAAACTGAGCTCAACCAATAAGGTTCCAACACTTTGCACTCCAAGTGCGAATCCGAATATTGCTACCTATAATCCCCTTTAGTAGGTGATCTGTAAATCCACTATGAGACCTCCTGTGGTATATCCTCATTTTGCTATAGATAACCTCTCCTCCTCTTCCTCCTCCTCCTCCTCCTCCTCTTAACGTTTTTTATGATGCGAAAAACAAAAGCTTATGATAATCGAAGTGACGTTGAGAATTGTCCTTTTCGCTCTACTAAAGAACAGGTTAAAAAGTGAATGTGTGAAATTATGAATCCCACCCATGCTTGTGTAGCAGCAAGTTTTTATTAACCAAAAATGGCTCGATTAGGTTTATCCAGTCCTCGAGAAAAGAAAACATGGTGAATTTGGGGTCCTAGAGTATTGGGACACGTGGCGTTGACCCATGTAGTGGACACGATCGACAATTGCTAGTCCATGAAATTCAGTAAATTAAGGGAGTAAGAAAACAAAATTTTAAATGCGATTGCCCATACCTATCCTATCTCGAAATAAAAAAAAAAAAAAAAGAATCTTAGACAGTGGCCTGGAACAACACGCAATGTAACCTAACTCATCCCCTTCTTGTCAGACATTTGAGGTGAGGTCAATTGAAAGACAACAAAATAACAGAAGCTGACTTCTTTCGTTTCATTTACGTAAACACGAGTGCGCAAGAAGGCGAGTGCTCTAAGCCATTTTATCTGTCCAACCATGAAATTTTTAAGGGATTATTATCAATTATTTTAAAATTTTAAATTATTAAATAAAAGCGTAATTGAATATTACAACACTCTTTATCATGTATAGAATGAACTCGAAGTCTCCCTAATTTTTTTTTTTTGGCCAGAGCTTATGAGCAAAAGCTTTTACTATATCCGACAGCATGAAACAACTATATTCCCGAAGCTTTGCACTCATTAATGGTCGACTGACCTTGGTTGAGATGGAGAACCATTTCATCGAGCTTCGTCTCTCTTTTCTCTCAACCGTTTGGGCATGGGCCGTGGCCTGCTCGGGTAGCGGAATTCAAATGAACATTAACAACCCAAAAAAATATAATAATATAAATGAACACGTCACTTACCTTAGTGTGCACACGTCTCATGTGGGACCCTGAGCCTTTTCCCATCTACTTAGGATTTACAATTTGAATAGATTAATATAATCAAACACCAAAAGAGACGAGCAAGTGGCCCTTTTACTTGTTAGGCGCATCTCACCAAGATAAATCTTACCTCGGAAAGGTTCTATTTAATTCTAAAAAGTTGTAGATCAAGCTTTTGCTACTATAAACATAGGAAAACAGGCCATCACTTTTACATAAATTGATGTATTTTATCAGTTTATGATCTTATGGCCATTGTGTAAGTTCCCTCTTGCAACTCTAGCTTTGTCCGCTCCAGCTACTATTATTGGAGGAGGGCGCCATATAATTAGGTCATGTTATAATGTGTAGATCAGCATTGATATTGCGCGACACGCTGCATGGTGCAGTAATACTTTTTGTACCATTATAGTCATCAATAATCCAAGACTACATTGCAGCCTTTCTACATTGCATGGTGCGCCAAACTGCATGCATCGGGGTCGATCGAGGCCCTGGGTTGAGGTGAATTCGATTAGGCGAGACTCGATAAATTCAAGGGTCGAGATGCCTCTTTTGCACAGTACTAAATATCTAACTTTTGGATTGCATGCGACATGTGGTCTTAGCGAGTGGCCCTCAAAAAATATCGGCAAAATCCTGGAAAGCTCGTCCAGCTAACAAAGTTCTTGCAACTATAAGTACTTGGACTAGTTCTCCGCCCACTACTCTTCTTTTGTCTTCGTTCACTCCTGCCACCGTCCCAGCGTGCCGCTGCCGCAGCCGCCGCTGCCATCGCGCTAGCAACCGTCTCTGCCGCCACCATGACTTGTCAAAACTCGCAGCTGTTCCAGTGGCGGTACACAGAGCTCGACGACCACAACGTCCAAGTCCAAGGCCACACCCTCTTCTACGTCATCATGCTGTTTGGCATCGTCTGCTTCGTCACCGTCCTCTTCCTCTACGTGCGCTGGGTCTGCCGCTACCACGGCCTGCCTCCCGAGACTTCTCACAGCGGCAGTGCGGCGGACGTGAGCCCGCCTCGGCCCCTGCCGGGCCTCGACGCTGCCGCCATCGACAGGCTGCCCATCGTCCTGCACAGCAGCACGTCATCGGGGGTGGAGGGATCCGGTGACTGCAGCATATGCCTTGGGGTGTTCGAAGACGGCGACAAAGTGAAGGTGTTGCCGCGATGCGGGCACCGTTACCACTGCACGTGCGTGGACCGGTGGCTCATGACACGGCCGGTTTGCCCGCTGTGCCGGGCGACTCTCCCGGTGGACTCGGCCGGGCCGTGGGTCTGAGCCAGGGGAACGAGTCGAAGAGCGTGAAAATATCTTGCATCTCCTCGACCTCCCTCCACTAGCGTCCCTTTCCTTGAGCATGAACCGTTTTTTCTTTTGTTTGTAGGTGGATTTTTTCCTTTTAGGTGGGTGTTGTTTTGTGTAGAGAAATGAGGTTTTTTGTATCTTCTTAGCTTCTTGCAAAAGCATCGATTTTTTGGGTTGTTTTTGCTTTTTACCACTTGCCAAGTTATTTTATCTTTGTGTGGATGCGAACATAAAGATTATCCCATCACTATAAAAGATTATCCCGTCCCGTCACTATAAATAACTAAAGATATTAGATATACATTATAATATATAATATTACTAAAAAATCTTTTGCCTATCTCTCGCCCTTTTCTCTTCCTTTTCCTCATCTTGCTTTGCCTTATGGCACTGAATCACTGACGTCCCGTGAGATGGCGACACGCATGTGGAAGGAAAGCGATTGAACTGGTAAATTTATTAGCCCGCCCAATGAATTAATACGGCGAAACGTGCGTGATTAATGACTCATCGGCCAATTCCTTTTTGGGACTCTCAGTTGCTTCGGACGTGGAAAGTTACTTAATCTTCGTTGAAAAGTAGAGATCTAAAATCGTAAACAGTTGATGTACAAGCTCATTGAGAGTGTTGATAGTAAAAGGTTGGGGTCAAAAATCTTGGACCCCAATTTGATTAGTGTTGATTATAAAAGTCACTCAAATTTGTGATTTATTATTTATAATTATACTGCTTCCTTTTAGCTACAATTATTATTAAATTGCTTGTACTTAAATGTTAAGTGTTCCTTTTTTTGGTTGGAGACCCAGGAGGCTCAACGGTCAAATTTCTAGCCATTTAATATTGGGGTGATCATGATCTGGTTGGATCGTCTGGCACTTAGCCTAGAGATTAATCGCACAGCGTTAGTCCCCATTTTTTTGGGACTAAGGACCAACCCAATTGAGCCTAGAACCAAGAATTGAACAGACTCTATGGGTCGGTCTGGTTCTATGGTCAACTTGGGATCAAGTGATATTTTTTTTGTTTCATTTTTTTTTTAATTCTCTAAAAAGACAAATCTACTATTTCAAATTACATATCCACCAACAAGAGTGAGCCACAAGATGAGGGTGAGCTGCAAGGCAAGCAAACAAAGGCAAGCCGCAAGGTGAGCGACGAACAGTGAGCATTGCTCATGAGTGACGATAGTTTCTAATTAATGCCTCATTTCAATCTGATTTACTTGGCAACGAGTGAGGCCAATGAAGAAAGGAGAGCGGCTTGAGCATTGAGCAACGAGTGGCGTGGGCATCAAGCGCCAAGAGGCATGAGCACTGAGCACTAAGCAGGGCGAGTGTTGTGTGGTGAGAAGAGCAAGCTTTGCAAGCATCGTGCCTTGAGTAGGGCAAGGTTGCTCACAATCAAAAAGATAGTTTTTTTTCAAGTAAAAATTGAAGAGGATAAAGAAGAAAGGAGAACAAGAGTACTTGAGGAGGAGGATGTCATTTGATGTCGTTTAATACTGTTTAATGTTGTTTACATTAGAGTTTGCTCTTTAAAATAGATATAAAAATATTATATATAAATATATTAGATATATAAAATATAATATATCTATCTAAAATATATAATATATATAATCAAAGTTGGTGTGGGTTGGACCAACCCTAAACTTTCAAGATCGAGGACCAACACCCATGGTGCTAGTTCAAGGATCTTGGGACCAAGGACCGATCCACTTTCCCCGGAAACGGGACCAAGACCGGCATGATTTGGTTGGTCCAAGGTCGGTCTAGGGTCAACTTTAGGTTGGTGCTTACCCCTAATTTGAAATAAGTCTAATGTTTGACCCAAAAATAAAATAAAAATGTGTCTAATGGCTAGTTGAGCTTGTTTTTTTTTTTTTTTTTGTATGAATTGGGTTCCTCTTTCTTTCACAGAGGTGGAGAACACTGCATACACTTGCTAAAAGCTCTTGTATACATACACTTTGCAATCGGAACTCTAGAAAGATTGAAACTTGTACGAGAAATATTATGTAATAGGGTGCCCCCTATTTCTAAAGAAGACTTTGCTCCATTATAAACCGACCTCTGTACAAGTTTAAGATTAGTCATCTGGGTACAACTCCTTAACGATCTGCGGGAGCGGAGTGAGCAGGGTTTTGGAGAAGGACCACTATAAATCGGCTAAGCACTTCTCTATTCCTGCTATGCTTATCACGTGTTTGATATTATGCCCAACTCACGTTAGTGCACAAATAGTTGATATTGTGATGCATATTTTATATATTTGGGAAGACAAGACGCTTGTGTACATAAAAGTAAATAGTAAACTAAGTTGTCATGTGAATAGTGGATGAGATAGAAATATATTGAAATTTATTCAAGCGTAATATAAAAGTTTTAATAAGTTATCTATGATACATGATAGAAAAATTGACTATTTTTTATATATAACATTTTTTCATCATAAAGAAAATTATTGGTCGAACATACATTCTTATATGATGTGAAAAATGACTAGCAAGGTTGAGAATATATTAATTATATTTTTTTTATTGTAAATCACTTATTTGGTAAAAGCACTAGTTATCAACCAGCACAAACTTTAAAAAAAAAAAAAAAAAAAAAAAGCCAAGAATTTTTCTTGGGCCTAGTGCCGATCAAACAAA
Source organism: Eucalyptus victrix (assembly GCA_016097545.1). Lineage (NCBI taxonomy): Eukaryota > Viridiplantae > Streptophyta > Magnoliopsida > Myrtales > Myrtaceae > Eucalyptus > Eucalyptus victrix. Next base: position 25,699,392 of record CM027844.1, read on the forward strand.
AGATTTACATGCTCAAAATCGTATCGTTGATCTGTTGAAGAACTTGATTTACAAAAATAACTGCAAACACATATAATACTCATCTAAAAGCCATGTGTAGGTATTTCTCTATGCCAAAAGCTGGCCTAATAATAAAAACCCAAAATTCACTAAAAAGAAAAATGTAAAAAGTTACTTCACGTGATTAATTCACCTACAATACTCTCTCCTATAGAAAGTTTTCATCACTTTTGAGTAGTTGTGAATTTACAATGCATGGAAAAGTCACACATCACTTTGTTGGGCCAGGCCCAAAGGAGCTTCAGATCACACCCAGAAGCCGATTGGTCCCCAAGATGTATCGCATGTTGGGCCAGGCCCAAGTTGGACTCCCCGTGCCTCTCTTGAGTTTCTGCAAAATCAAATCCACCAAGAAGCTTGAATCCACCAAGAAGAATTAGGGTTTTCTCACACACATATATATAAACGCGAGTTGCGCCTTCAATCGGATTCTCCCTTTCTCAAAAACCCTCTCCGGAATATCACCGTGCTGTCAGATCGGAGCTAGGGTTCCAAGGGCGAGGCAACCGGAGCGATCGTCAACTCGCCACCATGAGAGCCAAGGTAAGCTCAATTCCGGAATTCCGACATGGCGATGGTTAATCGGTCGATGCCGATCGCATCGTTTGTTGATCTTGTGTTTCTTCCCGTTTGTTTTGTCGGGGTTCGATGGCGGTGGTCGTGAGCAGTGGAAGAAGAAGCGCATGAGGAGGTTGAAGAGGAAGCGCAGAAAGATGAGGCAGAGATCGAAGTAGACATCTTCGGGAAGGCGGGTCTCGTCCTCTAGTCGTGTTCTTTTCGTTAAAGCATGCTCACTTTTTAGGAACCGGTACTTGTAGAAGAGTAGGCTTCTCGTTTTGTACCGTTCCGTGTCTTGTTCTTTTTTGGATCGGAACTTATTGACAGAATCTAGTTCGTAATGTTTGGCACTTTGAATCCGCCGAGTAGTTGAATCTTGATATGCTTGAGTAAATTATATTTGCTGACGGAGACCGGGGGTGACTGAAAGTCTCTGTTTTGCTTTCTTCTTCGAATTAAGTTGTGCGCTTAGTTGCGACAGAGTCGAGGCCTTTGTCGTGCAATTTGCTGGGCGATATCTCAAGGTGAGGCCTTTCTGGTGATGTGTTGGTATAAAGGGTGAGATCCTATATATCTCTTCAGGGCATAAAGTTAACATTTTGTGAGCAATGACTCAGGTTTTGGCATCGGTTTTCTGGGGTTGATATGGTTCATATAATCACGCAACCAAGAGGATGTAGAAACTGGAATTTATCTCAAATTGGTTTTGATTTGTGAGATTCTTTCTTATAGCACTATTGGGAGCCTTTAGAGTTTCGGTCATAAGTCGGCATTGAGTCATCCACAATTAATCCGAAATTTTAGTTGTCACTTGGGTTTCATTAAAGTTTTCTTAAAAAATTTTCTATGTCCCATCAAAATCAACACCCTGTCTTCTATTCTTGCTTTGTTTTTGTGAATGAGCTGTATAAAAGGTAGTCCTCCATTCCATTTATCTTTTTAATCCTCATTGATTGGTGAAAGTAGGACTCAGTTGTGTATCCTTGTGGCTATGGTTTAACTGTGTCATGCCAGGACAAGTTTTTTCCACTTGAAATATGTTTTGCTGATCAAATTCGGACGTGCGATTGGGCCAGTTCAATGGAAGAACCAGTTGGAATCAGCCTGTTTGGTCTGGTCCCAAGCTGGTTTCAGGTGAACTGGTCTGCTTCTCATTTTTAAGAAACTCGAGCCAGACTAAGACCAGGCAGTTTTTAGTATGGAGCTTCAATGTAAGAACCATCACTTGTCGAAGTAACTTTCAAAATCCTTCCATAATCCCTTTAACTTCACATCACATGAGGACTTGCCCACACTCTCATTCTCTTTTGATGACTATTTACTGCATTGTCATTAGCAGAATATAGTTTTAGGTTTTGATTTTGCTCTTAAGGGAAAATTTGTTTTTAGGTAATGAGGATTTTTTCTGATTGTGAAAACATTAAGGAATCCGAGAACTGAAATTGACCTTGAACCTGTCTGGTTCCGGGATTAAGCCTCTTCCAGAAGAAGCTGGTTCTGTTCTCGGTTTACTTTTCATGGATGGTTTTACGCAATTCCAGCCTTTCGGGTTTTGCTTAGTAGAGCTACCGGCCGCCGGACAACAACCGCTTCTTGTTCTCGCCCGCTTCTTTTGAGTTGATTATTATTTAGAATTAGTCTTTGGAACTGATCCGGACTGACCAATGTCTATCCCTTTGTTAAGCATCATTAGGCTTACGCTTTGATGGTACTTGGTTTACTTGTTTGTGTTCCATCATACATCACATGTCGTACAGAATCTATTCAGACACTTGACGATGCTTGAACACTATTTCCATCACACTTGACCATTTACTCAGTCCATGAGGATCACTACTCACATGGAAGAAGATCGAGGCAGAAAATGTCATCCTATGTACATAGAATCGTTGCCTTCAGCCTTCACCTGATGAAGATAACTACGTTCCTGCCTCCGCTGTTCTTTTGAAAATAGAGGGAAAAAACGCATCAGAAGCACTGGCGGTGGACTCTATTATTCTATGTTATTCTCCTAGTTAACCGAAGCAACCCTAAAGAAAATGACCCAAAACACTAGAGCCGATCGCTAAGGAAATCAACATGATGGCTTCACGGGTCCTTTACGGTCGATGAAGATTCCGGCTTGCGGACTCCCGATGCAACTCCTTGTTGCATGCACATTGTGTCGATGTACTTCCTAACCTCCTCCGCGATCATGCGCTTCATGATCATCACCAAACAGCTATCATCCATAGCTGCTGTTGCCGCTGCGACCTTTGCATCACCACTTCGCGTCGATGCTGGGTCTTGATCTCCGTCAGCGTGATTCGGTGCTGCCTTGTCATCTTCCAGCGCAGCTACGACGCTCCCGCCGGGCGGAGAGAGTGTGAGTGAAGTCCTCGGCCCCTTGGGCCTCACCTCTCCGTCGCGACTATTCTCATCCGGGAGGACCCGCAGGCATTGCCTCTTGATCTCCAAGTCGGTCTCGGACTCGGCCGCGGTGTTGTCATCGCCAGGGTGCTTCTCGGAATTGGACTCGGACGACATGGACGACTGCTCACCCGGGCGTTTCCTGCGGAGGGTCGAGTTCCAGTGGTTCTTTATCGCGTTGTCGGTCCGGCCGGGGAGGAGGCGGGCGATGGTGGCCCACTTGTTGCCGTGGACCCTGTGCGCCTCAACGATGGTGGCGTCCTCCAGCGGGGTGAAGGGCCGGTGCTGCACGGTGGGGCTGAGCTGGTTGCACCAGCGGAGGCGGCAGGACTTCCCCGACCGGCCGGGGATGCCGGTGCTGATGAGGGACCAGTTGCGGGGGCCGTGCTGCTCGACGAGCTTCATCAGCGTGGCGTCTTCCTGGGGGCTCCAGGAGCCCTTCACCCGGTCGATGCCGTCGACGCTGGTGACTCTCATGTCGCCGCCGCCGCCGCCGCCGCCGCCGGAGGAAACGCGAGATGAAGTGCGGGGGGGAGAGTGGCGGTGGTGGGAGGAAACTGGTGTTTTTCTCTTGTAAGGGATTGTCGTTGGGGTAATATGGGTGGCGAGGACGGAGAGGGATGCGGTGGGGGGGAAGGATTTAAGGAAAAGGTTGTTAACCGTCGAGGGAAAGGAGGGGTTGTTGGGGGCAAGGAACCGTGAAACCGCCAAACCTTTGACATATAACCACTTCATGAGTCGCAACAAGAAAAGCGTTTGTTTCTGTTTCTGTTGCTGTTCTTATTGCCCCTTACCCCAAATTGATTGCATCATCGTCATCATCTTCTTCTCCTTTGCACGAGAGAGAGAGATGGAAGTTGGGATTTGGTGAGAGATTTTGGGGAGAGGAGTTATTAAACTTCCTCCAAAATTTCAACTGATTCCCACTTAAGTAACTGCTTTTCCTAGGATTGCTTAATGCTAATGTAGGCAAATTACACATCGCATGTTCTATGTCTCTTTAGTTGGGTTTTGGTCTATTATCATCCTAATCTTCGTTTTTGTCCTGTTCTTCCTATATTCATTGGATTTGCACCATTTCTTTTCAGTTTCATAGTTATGAGTGCGATAGAAAATATGATGATTGTTATCCAATAAGTTTAATGGCTTAATAATCATGCACTCTTATTTAAAATGAGTGTTTCTTTCGCGACTCAGTACTCACCAAATATCATTTGTGTGCGTATCATGTGCCGAAAGCCATGGGTGAATAAGTTAATGAAGTGTACCGATTTAGTTCAGAAACTGAGTATCGACCAATTGATCTTGCGTCCCATCAGATTTAGTCAATTGAGTTTAGTGTTCATAGCATCGCCTCCAAGATTTATACAGCATCATCGAACTGGAGAACATCCCTCCATTTCCCTTTTCGGGCCAAAGCGGGCTTTTATATTTTAGGCTTAGGCCAGATTTTTACTATTCTAAAGCGTTACATTCTTTTTTTCTTTTTCTTTTTTTCATATCAATAGGGTGTCAAGAATTCAAACATGCCAAGCCCAAAAAATAGAAAAAATCCTCGTCGGATATGTACCTAGCAAGATATGCCGCAGTCTACACAGGAACTTTTCCTGTGGCAGAGATTGAAAAAAGAACATCGTCCAATCGATTCCTTGATATTAGCTAAAAGGACGACCAAAGTCAAGATTTCAAAACTTTTTCTTGATTGATGGGATGTTGAATATATACCAATGTGGCCAATCTTATCTTTGCTTCACCTTTAATTGCAATTTTGGCTGCTGGTGTCACAGTAAAATAGATATGTTCTAGGATCTGCTTTTTCTCTCTTTTCTTTTTAGTTGAAGGAAAAAAAAAATTCATCTTCCTAAGAATTATTAATCAGATTACATCCCAAATTCACATGCAAAATATGTACATACACATACAACAGAACATCAATACCATTAAAGTCTGTCGTAGATCATAATACCGGAGCATGTTATCATGGCAATGGACTCTGGCAAGGCAAGAAAAACCTCTGCCTCTTGCTTCGGATGCGACAGTTCGAGGCAGCCATCGATGAGCAGGCGATCCTGCTCACCACCACTTTTAGCGACTGCTTGAGCGAGCTCAGGCACGCTCCTCGATCGCTGCCGCCGCTGCCGCCTCCATCGGCTGCGTCGCCGCACAGGATGAGGACGCTCTTGATCCGGCCGCCCACGGAGGCCACGTCGGCCTTGACCGTGGTCAGCTTCAGGCCCTTGATGACCCGTGTCAGCTCCGACAGCAGCTCAGGCCGGTCGTCGCAGCAGATGGAGACCCGGATGAGGACGGCGCCACTGTGATTGCCGCCCTTGTTGGGTTCGGGGTCTTCGCAGTCGATGGTCACTTCGTCGACCTCGGAGGGGAGGATGGTGACGGACTTGCTGATTTCGGAGGCCTTTCGCTTCAGGTCCTTGACGTGATCGATCACGCTTGCTAGGAGAGCTGCTTTGTCCATCTGCACGCATGATCAAACAATGTAATGCGAATAAATGATTGAAACATAGGTCCTTTCGAAATGAGAAAGTCCGCGAGAGAGTAATTCCTTGCAGAGTTTCCGACTTTGATAGCCAGTCGATCTGTCATGGATCGAACCAGCAAAACGGCCCTAAATTAAAGGACGGAAACTCGATTCAAGATTCCACTTGATTTGATTCATTCTAATGAAGATGGGTCTAATTAGGCTCGAGCTAGGCTCACGAAAGTTCTTGACTTCGAGTTAGTGGGGTCGGCTTCAAGATTGGCTCGAAACCGAACTAGCCTTGGCAAACTCATTTCGTAAGTTTGGCAACAATGAGCAGAGGCGAAAATGGTAAAGATTAGAAGTTCGACTTTAGAATGTTGAGTCACGAATTCGACAAAGTGATGTGTGTAAACCTGCTTCATATCAATACAATACAAACGCAACTGCAATGAGTGTTGTTAACTATGTTCAAACATAGACATCAATCATTGATGGGCAACATGTATTATGAACTAGACGGATCGACCGACAACGATGAAGCAGACCAAAATTACGCAGACAACGCATCTTTTTTCTGATATCTTGCATCAATTCAGTGTGTGTGTGTGTGTGTGTGTGTGTGTGAGAGAGAGAGAGAGAGAGAGAGATTAAACCTTCTCAGACTTGGGAATGAGCTTCCTCAAAGTGGCGAGCTGCGCATTGATTCTGTCTCTGCGCCTTTTCTCGGCTTGGCTGTGACTCTTGGAAACACTTGCGCTTGCGCTCGCGCTTGCACTTGCGCTCGTCGCTCTATCGTCCGCCATGACTCCTCCGATGGGGATCAACCAGGGAAAATTTTCATCACATACTTGAATCGGATTAAACATGGCCGCTTCAGACGGTATCGGATATGAACCCCGGTTCAATTGTTCATCAGAATGAACCCAATCTGCTTCTCCTGACCATTCAGAGAGCCAATTCAAGTTCTCCATAACAAAAAGCCACAATCTTTCACTGGCAAATCAGCGCAAGATTCCCAGCTTTATATCTCCTTCATCCGTATGAAGAACCACTGTTCTTGAACTAATAATCTCTGCCACTGGAACCGGTACTAGACCGTGATTGGTGTGATGTGTTGGTGAAGAGAAACTCTACGAATATGGTCAAGAGATGGCAAATCATCCATATCTGCCTGTCACTTCAGCATGAATTTTCTGGTGGACTTTGGCAAACAACAAGGAGGGCTCTCAGGAAATCTTGAAGTGTAAGAGAAGATATTGTCCTGGAGGAGTATCGTAAATGGCCATGTTCACACTTCGAAAATGGACAAAAGCAAGAAACAGTAGAAGAGATATTGGTGTGGCCCATTTGGAAAAAGCACATCTAATTTGATGCATCTGGGGATCATGGGTTTACCTAAACCAAACCCCCAAAAAGAGAGAATCACTGAGATTTCCCCGACAGCAATTGACCTTGAAACATTGATAAACAATTGAAGAACCAATTAAACCATTTTTGGTGAATCATTTCAATTGATCGACAGCTTCTTTCAACCATTGTGATGAAGACGATTGACCTTTTGTGCTTTAGCTCCTTTTGGGTGAATTATTTGCAGGTCATGTAACTTTAGGCTTTGCTCAACTGTGCAAATTAATGGGCTTCTAGAAGTGAAGATGCCCTTTTTTGCGTTTATATTCTTTTAGTGCTTTCTAATGCTGCATCTGATCTTTTCATTTTCATTTTGGTTCTTTTGTGCTCTCCACAACTCATAAACATCTACATATGTTTTTTTGGTGGGGCTATTATATCTTGCTGCCATAACCAAAACAGAATGAGTTTCTAAATTACCTCAAAATGATTCCTTTTTTCTTAAATTGCTCATTTTATTGCTGGCCAATACTGGTGGTCGGCCTGGTGGACCCTCTTCAGCTTTTGCCGCAATTCTTTTTCAGTCTAAATTATACAACTCCAAGAACTTGTGGAGAGTATAGTTCGGCCACAACAATTTGAAAAGCTCATCAATCAAAGAGAGGGCTCATTTTCCATGTGCCTCATTCCTTTCTTTATCAATAATTGCGAAGCCCCAGGTAGTATTGTCTCAGTATGTTCAGCAACGTACCCTTCTTTTCTTTTTCTTTCTCTCGTGCAGACATCTTCACCTCGGACTTCATACTGCTCTTCGAGCACCACGAGGGTATATATTGATCGAGAATCATTGGATCGTGTTGATTTCACAAGATTCATTGGCTCGCGTGAGAAAAGGTTCGCCCCTTCGTGACCCACCCCGTGCAATCTTTTAGTCCCTTTCTTGAGCTCATTGTCCACTACTATCATGGGATGCAGGGGTCAAGAGAGTCCTTCACAACAAAACAAACAGAGCCTCAATAATAACACCAAGTCAGTACCAGGGTAGGGTCATGACGTTACACGCAAATACATTGTAGATCACCATAAAAGAGTGACTTTTAACGATTGACATGACCTCAAATCAAAACCCCACTCAACCCTGGAAATTTTCCCCGATCTCTTTCATGACTTGTGGTGACCATATTTTCTCTCTTTTCTTGCCTTTTTGTCATGCTTGTGAATCCCACTTGTTAGGGAGTCCCTCCTTGCAGCTTTCCCTTCGGGTCCCAAATTGATCAAAGAGATGGTCGGCTCTGGCTGGTCCAGCATAAGATTAGACTGGGTTTATGGAGGAGCCCATTGCTGGGTCACCATGATAGTCTCACGGATCAGGGTCTGTTCAAGAATGGTTTCTTTCTTGATGGTTTCAACAGGAACATGTTGTTGATGAGCATTTAAATGGTTCATGGTACATTACAGCTGGACAAGATTGGTTTTGTGGCTAGAATTACGAGAATTTGTACGAGAAACAGTGAGATGTCAATGCCCGGAAATGTTGCAAACCCCACATAAACAAACAGCTAGAAACATGGGCTGCACCATGCTAGAGGTATCTTTTGAGGGGAAACAATTGTTTTTTCCTTAATGTGAAAACATGGGTTGCACCGTCCAAAAGAATCTACCATATCACCGCCAGGAAGGACAACATAGCCCGTCACATCTCGATTTCCACAAGGAAGAGCAGCTAAAGGTACTGTCAATGCAACAACTGCAGAGCTCATCCCAGAAGAGATCATTGTTGATATATCACAACATAGAACCAGAAAAAGAATACACTAGGAGCACATTCAAACTATTTGAAGTATATAACTAAGTTTTTTCTATTTATCTAGATTCAAGCTAGTAATTTAAATGCATTAATCTACATAGCAGAGGCTACATAAGGTTCAACCAAGCAATTTCTAATCCATAAGTAGGAATGTTCAATCCACAGGAGCATTTCAAGTGCCTACAACTGGGATAGTTCTCCACTTCCACGTGCTCACAAATCCAAAATCCTATTTTCCGCCACCTTAGTACTCATTAAAATGGATGGCTCCAACTTTCCACACAAGGTAAGTCGTTGCGAACATCACTGTGCTGATAAACACAAACGAGAAGGCAACGACAAACAAATCAACACCACCTGGAAACTGGAATGTCAAGCCCTTCTTAGGCATTCCACGCTTGCTGTCATCAAACATGTTAGTAGGGGCTTCTGGAAGCCCAGATCTCCTCTTCCCACGATCACTCTCTTTTAGAGCATCCAATACTTTGCTACCCATTTCTGATTTCAATGTCTTTGCTTCAGAGTATCTGCTCAGAACTCGGGCTGCCCTTAGTCTCTCTCGCGCGGTTAAGGGTGATCTTTTTGGTGTAGGTTGCGACTTGGCATTCAATGACTGATCCTGGTCTGGATTTGAAGGGACCGGTCCACTGGAAGTTTCAGATGTAATGTCCCTGGAGCTCTCGACACCAATTTCAGAAACTGATTTCTCAGCATCACCAGAATTCCTAACTGCAGAATCTATGGAAAATTGGTCACTCTCCGCAACTGAAAGATGCAGTTCCCGACGTGCTCTGCCTAGGCGAGGCATACTCAAATGGGAGAGAAAGCTGTTTTGCTTGAATTCAGAACCTTTCAGATAAGGAGTAGACACCTGCCGGCTCCTTACCTGCACCTTTGAGAAACTTCCATCATATTCAAGAACTCCGGGGAAAGACAGAAAGCGGAATTTGCCAAATCACATAATCTATACACATAAGTAGCTAAGAAGTTTCAGCACAACTGTATCTGTTTCATGACACTACTTCAGGAAAGGCCCATGGAAGTCAAATATAGCCTGCTAAAGCTATGAAATGTTTATCACTAAAGCTCTTCAAGAACAAGAAAGTGTAATGGCAGCAAACTTAACCACTAGCTGTAAAGTAGGTTGCAGGGAAGGGATAGAAGTTTACTACAGGGCATGGACCAGTGAAAGAAAAGTACGAATCCTCTAAGCTTCAAGTAAAACAGATAATCTTATGCAAATGTGGCAAGATAGAGATCTACAGGCAGTAATTGGATATCTGTCTGATGACCAAGTTTCGTTGAATAATTTTTATATGGTTCCAAGGATTTACTAGAGGAGAATTACTATTTTTGCAGGATCCAAAGTACTTGATCATTTTGTCCAGTTACAGTTATAAGCATCTTTTCCATTAGAGCACAGGCAGGACAGACCATTGACTCCACTAAGTTGAGCACTATCTTGTCACCTGATAACTCTGTTTCCAGATCATTACTCTCGAATGTGCCCGCTATTTCTTATAAGGACAGAATTGCATTGATCTAACAAGCATATTACAGGCGACTTTTAACAATTCCCAACACTTCAAACCTGCAACTTAGTTAAATAGGAACTCAACTGCAAAGATCATCTTGATTGCAGCAAAATAATTTGATACAATCAATGCACACAGTCATTGTTTCATGCAGCAAAATAATTTGATACAATCAACGGGCACAGTCATTCTTTCATACGGAAAAATAATTTGAGTGATGCAAATGTGCTAAATTAACAACAGTTAGGCATGTCTGCGTGTCTGCTGATGCCATTGGACTGAAGTCCTTTAACATCAAACACTCAACACCATAAGTTTAAGGAATTTTAAAGCAAATCTTCACCTTCTTAAGCTGCTACGCATAACTATCATAATCAAACACGGAAAACTTACTGCCTAACAAAAATACGACAAACTTGCTGTCTAACATAAGGATATATACCCGACCCAAAAACGAAAAAATAAAAAAGCAAGAAATCATAAGGATATATAATTGCATCCCGTTTTGAGAAATATGGCTACCATGAAGATTCAGATATCACGAGGAGATTTTGTTCGTCGACGAAAAGATTCATCCTATGGTTCCCACGTGGTCAATATATTACAAAGCTCTACTGGGTCTTGCTCCACCCTGAATAAGTTAAGCCCGAATCGAAATGCCCACCATAAAAAGTGCCGCAGAATCACGGCGGAAAAGAAGCAAAACAGACGAAACAAGTATTTCTACCGACGCTTGAATACGGAAATGAGAGGAGCGGAACTCACTCACTCACATCAAGACAATATACAGTACAGCAATAAAAAGGTCCAGTCTTTCAACTTGCTGAAGCACAGAATCGAGAAGCGGCTAAATGGGTTTTCCAAGACAACGCAGACAAGCTCATCTGAGCAGAAACCCATGTAAAGAAGCAAAGCGAGCGGGTTGGTTCTTTCTTACCTTGGAGCCGAAACCCACGACTGAGTTCAAGGAAACAGCCATGGTTTGTGGTTGTTCTACCTACGGTCCAACCATGAGACGCAGGTGGCGTTTGTGGCGGCAGTGGAATGTCGTCTCCAAGGACCGGATGATCCACAGGAATTGAAGGAGACGACAGCTTTGAGATATCGCCCCAGACACTGCGCGCTGTCGACACCTCGGCCTCCTTTTCTTTTCTTGTTTCCTTTTTTCTCCGATAACAAATTAGGATCATAATTCTTTCCTTTTCTGAATTTTGGCCAAAAGAGTTTTACCTTTTCTTTTACTTTAGAAAAAATTTATCATGCGTAAGGCTGTAAAGTAATACAATACTATACGTCGGTTCCATTTCACAATTCCTCTGTGTGTTTTTCCATATTAAAACAGATTTTTTTATGTTACTCGATAAATTATTGATAGATTGTTCACGTGTGATGATTATAATACAGCAGTACCTATTATAATATCAAATGGTCCAAAAATAATTCATAGAAGTTCTTTTAATTTGAACAATGAAATAGCAACATTGATACCTATTATCTTGTAAATGAAATGAAAGATATGAATGAAAATAATTGGAATTTAAACTTTAGTATATAAGGAAGAAAAAACACGCCAATGCGTAAGCTATCATTAATAAATATTCAAAATAACACGTCTAGGTAATTATAGCCACACAGATGTACGAAGCCTTAAAATCGTAATTTCTCTCCATTTTGTTAACAGTACAAGAGGTTAAACCAAACCAAATTACTCGTTAGTAATTCCAACTTGGCTCGATGCAACATGGCCTCGCTCATTCTGAGTCAAGCTCGAGTATATTGTCAAGTCTAACCGAGCTTGCCGACACTCATCTCAATAAGCTCGAAATGGAAAATCAAGTTTTAATTATTCGTTACAAAATATGTAATAATTATTTTTAAAAAAAAATTCATAATATTCTTACAAAAACATAAGATTCAATTTCTCAATAGGTAATTGCAATCGATTTGAGCCTAGTGGAGCTCACTGCGTCTCAATTTTCTAATCGAGACGAGCGAGTAGTAAAAATAATAATCCATCCCTGCTCGAGTTGAGTCATGAAAATCTAATGGAGGAGGCGGAAGGCTAAACAGATTATCCACTCGACTCGACTAATACCCTACCATGTTCTTGTGTGCTTGTGACGTTGGAGGCAACCAAAATAGGGGACACTAGAGGGGTGAATAAGCTGAGGGGAAATTGAAAATGTTCATACCATTCAAAAGTCAGCCAGTGCAGCTAAATATTGTAGCCCAAAATTTAACGAGAATGTTAGAATGCTAAAGCATCAAAGTAATTTTGGTGAAATGCAACTCATTCCAGATTCATACTCAAAGGGGAAAAAGAAACTCACAGATGCGTATGCAATCACTCCCTTCAACAAAGCCAAAAGACAAATTATGGATCACTTTGATTGAACAGCACTAGAATGGACGCCGTCATGACATTTTCCAAGTGAACCGATCAAAGAATTTCATCCAAAGTCCACCCCAGAACATAGAAATCATGTGATTCTCTTGGTCGTGGATACACAATGAAACGAAATTAGTTTTATAATACAAGAAATCCCTTGGCTGGGCGTCTACAATAGCCCAAAAGAATGCTGTCTTCTAGTTCTATCCCCCCCCAAAAAAAATTATCAACAGCTAATAATAGGCACACCTTTTGAAAGCAAAAGCAATTATTTCAAAGAAACCTCAAGACCCTTTCTGCAAAAATGAAAAATAAAATTTACCCTCAGCCACACACTTCAATGAAGAACTCAAACTGCTATCCTGCTCTTAATTCCTGGAAAATCTTCAATGTTTCTCAAAAACTCAATAACTGCCCATGGGTGGCATTCCAAAAGGTGGCATTGGAGGCATTCCCATTCCACCCATGGGAGGAGGTGGAGCAAAGCCTCCCCCCATTCCTGGTCCTCCCATACCGGGCATCGGAGGTGCAGGCAGAGCAAGAGGCAGCAATTGAGCATACATATTCTGCAGAAAACATAAGAATATATGAATAGGTAACAGAAAAACAGAGGCTAGTACGACAGTATTTGAGAAAGGAGGTGAGTACAGCTATATTATCATGGTGCTCTTGGTAAAGAGTCATGGAAAACTTTTGAGAGAGAAAAATTCAGCAATTCAACAAACAGCAAGGACTTCAGCGCAGATTACCTGCTGTGCAATCACGTCCTTCTCTTCCTTCTCTTTTGCCTTAACCTCAATTTGAGCTTCGATCTTGTCTTTTATTAGCTCATCAACTTTGCCTGTGTATTCACGGATAAACTGGAAAAAAAAAATATGAACCAAGGTTAATCAAAGACAAAAATGGCCAATCATTCTTGGTTTGGGCCTATGACAAATCAAATTAATGGAAAAGCACAACATCTATACCCCCCCAAATGGTTTGAAAAGTAAATTTAATTTCACAATAGTGATTAAATTACACACAACAATTTTCTTATGAGCAGGAGAAAGCAAATTATTCAATAAGCATTAGCAGTTACAAGGCGGAAGTAATTACCTGGAGGAGATATGGGAAGGCAAAGTCAACCATATTGTTCATCCAAGCTAGCTCAAGAGCAACATCTGCTCGAATCAAATCATAGCACACAAATAGGCAAGAAGCAAAGCATTCTTTCTTCCCCTGCAAAAGCACGTAATGGAGAAGGATTAGAACTCTAAACAACAAAAGTATCAAGAATCCATGAATGTCAACACAATTGGGATTTGAAAGAAAAGGCAACAGCAGGACTCTAAGAACTACTGTGAAAAGCCAAAAGTTTCATTCAATTTATCGAAATCTAAACTCTAGCCATTTTAACAAAACTAGCTGAACTCCACCAAAAGCATTGTGTCACAGGCAGCCACAAGTGTAAAAGTTTTCTGTGTCCAAAGAGCTATGATGTTCTTATCTACCACATAGTTTGGCTGGAACATCAACAATCACTCATATTGTACCTTCTCAATGAAATAAACAAGCAACTCTTCAGCAAGTTCACGTTCACCAGACTGAGAAGCTGTCTCCATTGCATCTTTATAAAGATTGTCTTTCTTGGACAGTGCAATTGACAGCTTCCATCGGCCAGCCTTCTTGTAAATATAAGCAGCAACTCTTCTCATTTCAAGAAGTTCGTGCTTCTCAATCTGCTTACATGCAACAGCACAATTAAGTTTGCATCAAGTAGAAAAAGAAACAAAGATAATCAACTGCATCTCACCTTCTGAGCCAAGCCTATCATATCAAAGTTATCATGCAAATCAATAGATTCACGTAGTCGATCATAGTCTTCCTCTTCCACATAAATCTCATTCAAAGCCTCATTCACAGCAGACACATTATTGCTTTGAACTGCAACCATGTACGGCTTCACAAGACGCAGGTGACCAGCCTGAAATTCACAATTTTGCAGATCCTCACAAAGTCAATATTAGAAGAAAGACAATATGAAATATCATAAAACAATATTGTAGAATAAGCTAAAACCTTTCGCATGATGTCAACAACACGTGTATGGTCCACTCGCAGTGCAAGCACATTTAGAACATCATTTATCTGATCTGGATGTTCTTGCAAGTAGAAGTGCACAGCCTTATAGTAGAGTTCAACACTAGCAACTTTGACAATAACATCTTTAAATTGCATGTGATCCCATGCTTCTGGAGAGTGGTTCATTATGGTAGTTGCAGCATTATCAAACTCATCATATAGAATGTACAAATAGGTAAGCTCCTTCCAATGTTGTTGCTCATCACAAGCTCTGATAAGTTTTGGAATGTTGAGACGTGTAGAAAAGAGCTTGATGTGTTCCATAAGCTTCTCATGACGGTATCTAGCATAAAGAACTCCCAATTCAGTGAAAATGCCCATATGTGCACGCTCTAGCCCCAAGCCACTCTCCATAAGTGAGATAAGCTCATTAAAGCATCCTCTGTTCTGATAGTATTCACTGACTTCTTCGAGGTCATCCACCTACAATTTTCAGAAGAGTGAGATCAAGAGTTGCTAAAGAAAGGTCTTGTTGCTCAATACCTAAGAAATCTACTAATAACACCTACGCATACGGAAAAAAGAAATTCTACTTCTCAAAGAAATTACCGAGTCCAAGTATAACTTTCTCAAAAGGTCAACTGGCTAAAGCTATATTTAAATGTTAAAACAGCAGTCTGTACACCAGAAATCTTCAAAACAAAGTCACATAAACACCCACACCTCACCTGGATAATGATGTTCAGACCACATATTTGAGCTAAGCGGAACTCCTCAGCATCAACACAAGCAAAACAGACTTCCTTCCACGTCTTTGCACTGTTGGCTTTTCGTGCTGCATCAACAGCACTTTGGAATTGTTTCAGTTTCACCAGTGTGCATGCCAACTTGGCCCAGTTCGAGATAAAGGCAAATATGATCTTAGCAGCCTCATATAAAGCTTCATCAAACAGTCGATCACCGACATTTTGTAGATTGGCCACATTAGGCATGAGAATAAATTCTTCAATTTCACCCAATCTATCAATCTTTGCATATGCATAAATAAGTTCACTGTCCACTTTTGGCTCTTTTGCCTTCTGCCTAACCATTAGAAGGTACTTCACCAAGTCATGGTAGACATTTGCATTCTCAGCAGCTTGAATGACATCCAAAAATTGAGTCGCATCATCTGCCCGAATAAACGACTCGATTGCATCACTCACCAGACCCTCCCTCAACTGAGCTTTAGCTACCTGGCTCCAAACAGCCTCTTCTTCGACCCTGAATGCAAACTCCACAGCTCGCTCAATGCTTCTAATATTGTCCAACAAGACATTAACAGCCTGAACATTCATGTTGAACTTTTTGAAAATTGCAAAGGCTTCCTCATAGAGTTGGGCTTCCACAGCAACTTCTCCAACAGCAGGCCCATCAAAGTTATCAAGTCTATTGACATAATCCATAACTCTTGATGGGTCTGCCTTAATAGCAGTAAGGATAAGCAGGTTCTGTAGGTTAAAGTTCCCACTGAATGCAGAGTTCTGCAGAACAATTTTCTCCAAGAGCTCAATCAGTTCATGTGGGAGATCAGCTGTCATGAAGGCTTTAACAGCTGCAGACACTTGCTCTGGACTTTTGCTTTCAGGCAATGCTGTAGATACAACCTGATCAATCAGCTGTCTCCTATATTCATTCTCAGGGTTTAGAACCTTCTCCCACAGATCACCATCCATTCTCTCAACCACATACCTGTCATTCAAAACAACAATATGTAAACAAACTTCAACTATCTAGAAAATTCATTTCAAGCCAAAGTTCCATTAATAGAAGAAACCACAGACCTGGCTTGTAACTTGAACAAAGAGTTCTTGTTAGTTACATTGATAAGCTCCTCATCACATTGGCCTCTCCGGTAAGCTACAACTGCTAGAGTGGGATCGCGTTTTTCACAGTATTTACCCACTACACGGGAATCGTAGTATGGGTTGGTGGTGAGGAAGTGTTCCGGATTGTTGTTGCTGTCTATAATTATTTTACCCAGGGCATTATGAACATGTACATCTTGGCTTCCCTCACTCACAAGATGCTCCAGGAATTGAGTTAGTAACCGCAGACGATTCCTGAAGATACAACATAGTGAGGATTTACATTGCTAAAAGAAGAGGCAGAGAATAAGAACAAAGGAAAAAATAAAGTATATAACCTTTTTTCACATTCATCCACCAGGGGCTCCACCGGAAGCAGAGAACGAACAGACAGAATTAAGCCTTTGATAAAGTCTTCTGGGCACTCGTCATCAAGCAACTGTCCCACTACTAAGGGAGTGTTCCCAGGGTTCACCTGAAAGAGATGAACTTCTCCCATTAGTTAATTTGACAAAAAAGCACCTACCAGATAAAACAGTTTCTACTTCCAATGCTTGTAATACCATACCTTCTGGACATAACCTTCAATATAACGGAGCATGTTGTTGGTATAAAGGTAGTGAGTGAGATCAGGCACAAACCCAAATCGATCACAGACATTGATAAGGGGCCGTGCATCTGGAAGCTTGGCCTCCATTAAGAAGTTCTTTGTCTTTTCTGGGTCATAGAAGTTTGATTCTCTAGTCACTCGTTCAACCTCTTTAATTTGACCGGTTTTAGCAGCGGCCTCAATATACTTGAAATGAATGTCAGGGTCCTCACTGAAAATTCAAAGGATTAATTACCAAATTGTTCTTCCCAAGATAACACAATCTAACAAAGTAAAAGCAAGATCTGTCGAGCAGATCACAAAAAAAAAATAACAAACAGAAAATTGTAATAGCCAAGCATATTACCTGGAGCTCAAGTATGAACCCAGGAAAAAGTACAGTCCTTCATAAGACTTGAATTGCTCAAAAATCTTTATGCAGGGCTCAACGCCCAGCTGCTCACAGTATTCTTTGGCAACCTATAAAGCTGCATGTTAGCACATACTTGTATCAAGCATAATACGAAATATTAAACTACAAAAACTCACCTGTACTATTATCTGAAGGTTTCCTCGGAGATTAACCAGTAAAAGGTCCTTCATGCACTCTAAAGCCCATTCCCGTGAGAGGGTGCCAAAAAACTCTACCAGTGACTGCAAATTACTTAAAAAGATCAGTAGCAGTTACAGATACAAAAATCTCATAAGATAGCAGCAGAGGCATGGCTATTCATGATTACCTGTGGCTCAATAGCATGGGTATTCACAATTACACGTTTGATATCTGGGAGTTCTGAATAGTGCTGCAAGAAAAATTGGCATGGTTATGCTCTAGATCAATTGAGCTCTATGATGTAGGTTTAAGAGTTACAATGTAAAGTTAGAAAGAGACATTACTTGCAATGCTCGAACATAAAGACCAGCTTTTTCACAAAGCTGGGCAATTCGAGGACGATCATAGTGGCTAAACATTCCGTTGGCCAAGATTGCATCAGCAACATTAGGGAAAGTGACCAGATTGATTTCAAGGACCTATATAGATCACAGATAACATTCACAAGCCGCCGCAATGTAAAAATACAAATGGAGGCTAATCATAAGAGGACATATTGTTGAAGTACCTTTGATTGAAGAAAACCATGCTCTGGAAGATTCGGCTTCAAAACATCCAACAGAAAGGCTGTTGCTTCACGGATCAAATTTCTCTGCACAATCGAGGAACCACAAATTTCAACCAAATAAGAAATCCAATCTTGGCTTAACTACAAAAGTTTGCATCATCAAGATACTCTGTTGATGTAAATTCACAGATGCTGGTAAAATAATAGCCATTAGCAACCAATGATAACCGTATTCTGCAACAATGAGATGGAGAGAATATAGTCCTAGAACTCCAAGATTTATAGCTATGAGTTTAATTATAGTCCCCAAACTTGCCTTCATTCTAGCGAGAATTAAGAGAACGCATCATCATTCTTCACCATTATTTGACTGATTTCAGCATGCCATTACAAAATTTTTAAGGGATCATAAATATGATACATGATGGAAAAATATAAATTGAAAAATAAGAATGATTCAAGCACCTAAAAGATAATAGCTATTGCATGACACTGATATTTATTCAGAACACAGGGGAGTTAGGTTGTTGAACAAACAAACCTGAAGAAAGAGATCTGTAATTGTATTGTAGTCAACTGGACATCCTCCCTCCATTTGAGACATCATCAAAGCAAAATTCAAGGCGCCCTAGAATGAAAATGCAGCAAATCAGCCAGCTCAGGTAAAAAAATTATAGGAAAACCAACAGGAGTAAACATAAATCGTCAAAACACGAGTAATTGCATGAGCGCAAAAAGAGGAAAGAGAATTCTGGGGAATGCCCTTCTTTACACACCTGTGCATCCGCTCGGAGGATTGTTTGCAAGAGAAACAAATAATCAGGGTTATACCCCACCTGCAGAAAGAAAAGAAATTATGTCAATAGCAATAGTAGCATCAGCAGCAGTATTACTGGTAGCAGCTGCAGGTGCAGCAATATAAGAAATAGGCAGAATACAATATTTTATGTTCAATCTGTCTTTACCTGCTTTGAGTATATCAGAATTTTGTCAAACTCTCTCCGTTCAGCAAAAGCTGCAACAACTTTTGGAGTTGCTCTGGCTTTGATGTATATTTTCAACGCAAGATCATTATCCACAGTCTGCAATAGAGGGAAAAAAAAAAATTCATGCAGAATTTATCAATTTCATTCTGAAAGTTACAAAAAAAAAAAAAAAAAAAAAAAGTGTTTCATCCAATTTAAAACAGTAAGACCCATTGTAAAACCAAAATGATGGACAATATCAACTAATCTAGAAATCAAACCTTCACAAGGTCTCCAAGTTCCTCGCTGCATTCTAGCTTGTCCTCTGCAAGCCAATTCTCCAATAGGTTCTTCTTGTTTTGGTTCACAACAAGCCGCGATAGTTCCAATGATTCAAATGCATTAAGCTTTCCTCTAGTAAGAAGGGTGCCAAAGTACTGCAACAGAGGTGGTGTCTGCCCAGATTGCACAGGGACGCTCTACATACGGAGGAGAGACAGTTTGAAGCAAAACCACAATAAGTATAGAATCAACCCATTTGGTACCTTCCTTCAACTAATAAACGCAAAATTTTCCAAATTGAAGCAAAAAAATGTAAGATCTTGGACTTTTTTTTTTTCCTTAATACATAATTCTTTAACTCCAAGTGAGCATAAGAAACTCTTTTGTCACTGATCATGATAGCTATCGGTGTACTCAAACAACAAAATTTTGTTAACTGCAAATTCCAAATAAAGGTGATAAAAGCAGAAAACAACCATATTAACCCTTGTGGCTAAGCATTTAACAAGTTGCACTAGCCAAAAAGGAATAATTAATAATTACAGTTAAAGCCCATGAGGACGATAGAACCTGATGGAAACAGAAAAATTTAATACCTGAAACTTGGCGACCGTATCAGGTGTGCGTAAAATTCCTTGTGGAGACTCAGCAGCAAGCTCAGCAGCTTCTTTGTACTTTGTCTGGGCAAACAGTTCTTGGAACCTTTGGACAACCTACATTATAAAAATGGCAGATTGATTCATTAACCATGAGCAAGATTGTCAAAATTGCTAGTCTAAGATCTGAGCAGGCCTCATGATTAAGCATAAAATTTCAAAACACAACATTCTATAAAATTACTCGAAAATAAGTCAGACAAATTACCCATATGACATTAACTTTAGAAATATTACATCAGCTAATTAGCAACCTAAGCACATCACCACCAGGTGAAGGGAAGGGACCAAGAAAGAGTTCAACACTGCATAGGGAACCAATGGAACAAAAGGATGCTTTTAACCGCTAGTCACCATCTTAAAGTGTTCGAGCAAAAAGGAAAAAAAAAAAAAAACACCATCTTAAGGCTCGGTCTTTTCTTTGTTTCAGATATATGGATTCATTGATCAGTGGGCGAGTTATTTCCATATTGCAGTAATAACCACAGTTTTTAAGGCAGAGGGTAGACCAGTAGCTTCAAGGGCAATTTATTATACAATTTCATAAATATTTCTGACGAGCACCATTAAAACGATCCTCTGTGTAACTTCCAGATTCTAACAAATAAATGAGCATCACATATTTCATGCAATAATGCATGAACTTGACAACCATGTGCAAGACAAATATTAATTCTGAGCAGTAACGAGTCACCATAACAAGGGATTACTGCTCTTAGACTATATTTTGCTAAGAGAGAAAAATATTGTAATTAGTTTAACCAAAAATCAGCCGATTCATCCTTGCATGATCAAATCATTTCATGCTATTGAAGTGCAGCAACATGCTCAAATTTATCGACGGTATACACATACAAGAAAACTTATGGACTGTGTACACATACAAGCTGCATGTAGACCTTTCATGGAAGAAGCATATAAAGAGAGGTTACTTCGAAAAGATCAGTGACCAAACATTCTTAAAATCCATCCCTAAATTTATAATAAAAAATATATATTACCCAAGGAAAAGGAAAAAAAAACACTATGGCATTACCAGCTGCTCTGCACCAGGAAGATTTCCTCTTTTGGCAAGATTGACAGCAAGCTCCAAGTTGTTTAACTACAAAAAATAACCAGGTAACATCCAGATGTTACAAAACTTACAATAGATTTTCAACACCAGAATACGAGAAAAATAGAGACAATAGAAAAAGTAAACTAGTCAATTCTCGTACCTGGCCACTGACAAAGGGTACGATAGTAGCCTCATTTACAGTAGCGAGTAGAACCTGTCCTCGTCTATTGATGGCATAAAATCCTCCAATAGACGAAGCTTCAGCTGTCAAAAATATCGGATCTGGACTAATTCTGTTTCTGTATACTGCAGTTGCAGTCTCCAAGTCATACACAAACAACAGCCCAAGCTTGGTAATCGCATATATCAAACCATATTGGTGAGATATCTGCCAATCATACAGACAGGGACTTAAGATAAAGAAATTTTCAGGTTAGTCTAGCACGAGAATCAAGTTTTAGTATCTTTCTACCTGCATTGCAACTGGAAAGTCATCAGCAAAATCTGGAGGAAAGAAAAGATCTGCTTGCTTCTTTGTGAAGGATGCCTTTCCTGATATAAAAGTAATTGTAAACATAAGAACAAAGTAAGACACAACACAATCCAAAAACTGAACACTAAATTAAGCTGACATGACTGGCAATAAAGCCCACGCAGAAAGTACACCTTTAAGTGAGAATCAATAAGTATTTTAGAACAGCAATAAGTAGACCATACATATGACTCCTAGTGCTGTAAACCTGAAGTCAACATGTCGAATATCCCATCATTCGGACAATCATATCTAGCAGAGAATCTACCCAATTAAAAAAAAAAAGGGTTAACATAAAAACACATTCACACACTCTCTCCAAGACTATGCCCACTGTTAATGCAGATCCATATAGATTCTCATAGCTTAGCAAACACTGTAATTCACTTTTATCTTTCCATTTCATTATCCATCCAGTAAGCATCACATCCACATCTATACCCATTCATTTATCTCGCTTTTATCCTCATTTATTTAAGATTTAAGTGTGGCAACATCAAGTCATAGAGATTCAAATATACGTCCTTTCTAGTCACAGTACAGCCAAATTACTTTGGGGACGAATATATGTTTAAGAAAGCTCAGATATTTTTGCATTTGCTTGTTCTTGGTTCATATGACGACAGCACCATTGACAATAATCTGCAACAGCCTCAATATTCTAGCACAATGAGCTAAGGACGAGTTGTGATGCTGATGAAAGAAGCGTTTTCATGCCTAGTTTCTTTAATTAAGAGTGTAAAAAGGAGCAGGTGGTCACCTGGTTGGGCACCCAGTTCAATGACATGTAACTTCGATGTAACCTGTCCAGCATTAATGGCTTTCGTCGCAAAGCTTATGAGTGTAGAAGGATTCTCATTTCCTGGGACCTGTTCAAACCAATTATGGAGATATATCGTGCACATTAAAATTAAATAGCCATGCCAAGAAATGAAAATCATGTATAGAGAAAGAATTTCTCACTTTGAATGAGGCGAATGCTGCAGCATGCGCTTCAAGGGCTTGACTACGCTGCTGATCCATGGAGAAAAGTTGCATGTTCCCCTTGACCAATTGTGGCCTCTATAAACAAGGACACCAAATATCCAAATTTGAGATCATTGAGATCCATTAAAACATCTCATCCAGAAAAAGTATACAAGGGCTAGAACAAATTTGTCAATCACATCTCCACTTAGTGATATAGGTCTGGCTTGTTCCTGTTGTATAACCGAGAGAATAGAATGAACTTAAGAACATGTAAAGACTCGTTTATCACATTACAGAGAGCCTAAACTAGCCATATTAAGAGGAGGCTATACTGCTGAAGTCAACCAAGCACAGAAAAGATTAAGGCTTTAAGAAGTTGCTCGAAAAAAGAGCCTCAAGCTATGGTGGTGAATTGTGATAACCCCAAAAGAGAAGGAACACAGTTTTCAGGGCATAAAAGGTGGGATAAGATCAGTAAATCAGGTATTTTAGTGCTTCAAAACTAAGGTAAACATCGTTGGTGTTAATTCTATATACTGACAAATAAAAAGCCTATGATCTCTCACATTACTATATTTTCATCAGAAACTAGATCCGCCATTCCTCTTGAAGAAATGTCTGACATCATGAAGTAGAAAACTTCCAATGTACCTCCGGGGAGCCTGGAGCAATGCCGATCAAAACCAGCCACTTCTCAGAAGGATCACATCGGTAGTTAATAATCTGATTGTTCACCAGATTAGCTGTTCTCTCAAACATTTTCACAGGCTCAGAATCACCTGCAGATGGGCTGTGCTTGAGAACCAAATGGAAACAAAATTCTAAAAATAATGAACCAGCTACTAGCATTAATGATAATTAAAAATTCCAAGAATCTGCACAAGCAAGGTAAGGTAAGTATGCTGACTTCACCTTCGATTGACCAGTGATAAACTGAGGTTTGTGTAACTAAACCCAACATTTTAGGAGTAATCCATTTCCAAAAGACAACCTATACCATAAGCAAGGAAAATTAGTGTAACCGGAAAAGATTTTAGTCTCCAAAACACCAATCAAACAGATAGTAAAGTAAAACTTGGAATTTGACATTCACCTGCTCCGGCATTTGATGGGACTTCATTTTCGCTTTCATCTCAATGTTAAATATTTGCAAGTGATCTTGTGTGGTTCCCGGAAGTTGAGCTTCAAGAAACAATCACAGTTTATTGTTAGGATCATTTAGAAAAGGAAAAAAAAAGACAAAATAGGCATCACAAGCCTGTGAAAGCTTCCCAAGTTTAAACATTTTGTCATGTTAAACGCTATATCAAAACTGCTACAGAAA
This sequence comes from Eucalyptus victrix, assembly GCA_016097545.1. Lineage (NCBI taxonomy): Eukaryota > Viridiplantae > Streptophyta > Magnoliopsida > Myrtales > Myrtaceae > Eucalyptus > Eucalyptus victrix. Next base: position 25,723,385 of record CM027844.1, read on the forward strand.
CAAGAGAACAAAAGATGTCAGACATTACTTCACAAATTTACTGCCACTAAATTTTTTTGTTAGGGGAATAAGCCTTTTGACGAAGCACGACACTTGATTAACAGAGTCGAGAAATAAATTGAATCAATAATTCGAACATGTCATTTTTCACCTATCAAAGAAACAAGCTTCCATCTGTTATTTCAAATCCACAGCCCACACAACCATGGTATTCCCATTAATAAGTGGAAGGGGGGAGCAGCTGTCTTCCAGCTCTTTGAAAAGTGATATTTTTCATGAGAATATTAGAAATTTTCCAAAATGCTTCAGCTTCCAAATAAGACATATCTTGAATGGCTTAGATCTATCTAGCTAATTCTCTCTCCATTGCTTTCTTTTTAAGAGAAGCTAATGTTCATTTTATAGTTGCAACTATGCACTAAATTTTCCTCCCGAGAATTAATGGTTAACAGCAAAAAAATTTGCCGTACAAAAATAAAGAACTGCACTAACAAGATTCCATATTTAATGATTAGTGTTGGTTGGTTCGGGCCGGACAAGATGGATACCAAACCTTGTCTTAGCACAGAAGTCATTGATTATGCATCTGATCCCATGGGTTAGACTGTCAAACAACCAAAAACAATGGAACAAAACTCCTAGATTGACGAATCCCGATGACGCACACGAGATGCAGCATGAAAACAAACAATGCGAGAACGACAATCCACTCGAGCAGGCGGCAGATCGTACCTTTAAGAGCGAGGATTCTAGAATTAGGGTTCATGAGAGCGGAGTCCGCAGTGATGGGCCTCCTGAGAGGCTGGTTGGGCATGCTCATGTCGATAATGACCACGCTGTTCTGGGGCGACGTCTCCCGAACGCAAATGTACTTGTCCGACTCCATGGTGACGTGGGTGAACGTGATGAACTGCGGATTGATGCCAACGCTGGGAAGCTGCAAAAGAAAAAACGAAGAAGCACAGACGGCGCGAATCAACAACCAATCCCGTGGCGAAAAACAACAGAGAGTCGTCCCCTCCCGGGGCATTTCCAACACGATTTGCAGCGAGAAATCAGCTCGAAACAAGGAACACTCGATACAGATCTCGACCAAGGCAGGCCCCTAACAGATCTAACGGAGTGCGGGAGGCGAGCGAGAGCAGGAGCGAGAATTGTGGATTCGTCGAGGCGCATCGGCGGGCGTCCGAGACTCGAAAACTGACGCGACCAACGGAAAAGGCGGAAACGAGGAGGACGGGCGGGGGACTGACCGTGAGAGCCTCCTTCATGGTGATCGGGGCGTTGGCCGCGGCCATGGCTGCGAGATCTGGGCGGGGGAGGAGGCCCGGCGGGGGGCGGTGGAGCCGCTGCGCAGATCTGGTGCAGCGATGGAAACCCTGAGCGCCGGGGGGGGGGGGGGGAGAGGGAGAGAGATCTGCGCTGGTGCCCGATGCAGAGGTGGTTATGAAGGGGAGAGAAGGTGAAGAACAGTGTGATGGCTCGGCCAGTAAAAAAGAAAAGACGATTTATTTTAATGGAGGAACGGAGGGGGGCGATGGTTGGTTTGGAAGCTGGAGAGAGATCTCATCGGACGCGAAAGCCAGCCTCGCTGTGGAGAAAATTGGCACATTTAGTTATTAAAAAAATAAAAAATAAAAAATAAAAAGAGATTAAAAAAGAAGACTCGTAAGAAATGAAGACGCGTGGGCCCGCTCCGAGGGAGACCTCCGGGTTTTGGAAATTACCCGATCCGGCTTTTTTTTTCTCTTTTCTAAAGTATCCATGTGGGCAGATTCCCTAATTAGTACCGGTTCCGAATTTTTTGAAATTTAAAACTTATCCTACAGCCCCCAAAAAGTGTCATTTTCACAAATTCTTTGGATTATCTCGCTTTATAGTGAGGATGAATTTAAATGAAATTTTAAATGGATTGCATGACATAATACTTATTCGTGCCTGATGTTACGTAATCCTAAAATGAAAATAATTTTGAAAAGATAAAGAAAAATAAAGCTATAAATCGATTGCTACTCATCATTTAAGTCATAGAAGATACATATGGATCCTATCTCACTTTACTGAAAGGATGAAATAAAGCACAATGTTATAGACATGGCACGGCGAGATATAAGCGGGTTTGGATATTGTTGAGTAGTTAGAACTTATGAATATTTAAATGTGAAAATTTCAAAAAACAAAGAGAGAGTTAGAGATGATTAATTACGCACATATTTTCTTAGGCAATATCATGGAAGTATACTATAACCAACGCAAAAAAATGGGGTGCAGGGTGCAAAGCGGCATTTGACCCGTGATCCTGAAATTTACCATATACTCTCACCCGGTATCCTTTACATGTTTAGCGCAGGCTGGGTTGGATTTCGAGCTCAGGAAAACCCCTTGCTCGGGCATGAGAATGTCTAAATGGGTGGGTCAACACTTTTTGTGCTTTTTGCCCTACTTGGGCCCCAATTAGATGCATGTCCGTTTAGCAGTCTAGTTCAGACAACAACCACCTTTTAAAATTCAAAAGTAAAGTGATATGCCAATATAATTTCTAACTCAAGTCTAGCCGTGGAGTAATTAAATGATCGTGACATTTTCATCTAATGACTTAAGTCTTTAGAATATTGGGTAGTACTCCCATAAAATCTCACCATGAGGGAGAGTAATTGAACGTTTTAACATTAAACAAGCTCAGTTTAAATTTTTAGAACAGTTAATAATGGAGCCGACATAATTTGACACATTAAATGGATTCCGTCGTCTATAATGTGATCATTGTGCCTCCTTTTTAATGTCTTCATACATTGTGGGACTCCAAAGGATGCATGGAGGTCATGAGCACCTTAGAATGTGTTTGTGCAAAAAAAAAAAAAAAAGAATGTGAAAAGATGTGTTTTCGAGTGAAAAGATTCTCCATAAACCGGTTTTTTGGAGTTTCATGTATTTGGTTTGTTAAAAATGATTAATCAAAGAAAAACCATGTATGATAATAAAAAAATATGCAAGCTTAAAGTTAGGGAAATTTTCCTTAGTTGAGAAGGGAAAATGTTTTCCTAAAAGGAATTTTCTTTTATTAAGAAGTTTTTCGCAAAATAAACATGCAAATATCGATTACAAGTTATAAATAGATAGAAGAAACAAGTGAGATTATCATCATGAGAAAGCTCCTCATAGGATTTCATCTGTTGCTGCCCTTATATAGAATTTTGTTTATTTGATCAATCATTTTAGCTAATAAATTAAATGTAAATTTCCTTTGATAACTTATGGCTATGATCCTAAATATGCACTTTTAAGTCAACAAAACAGAAAACGTAAGAGATGTCGATCAAAGGAAGAGATGGAAGAAGATTTATTTAACCCTAGATCGGACAAAAATCGCAGAACATGATAGATCACTAATCGATCTAGAATCAAAAACTAAACATAGGAATGGTCATATTTCACGTGCAAAAAAGGACCACAAGGTTCACATTACTTTAGATTGATGGAGACAAACAATATGATATTAATCTCGAGATGATTCTCCAGCAGGTTGGTGCAACTACGAGGTCATGAATATAATACATGAAGATCGTGCAAGAACATGCTAATTACTAACTAGACTCTCAAAAACTATGGACTAAAGAAATTCGCAGCCCATTTCCAGTCACAATTTCTTATATAATTCACCATCAAAAAACGCTTTTTTTTTTCTTGTTTCCCGTCTTTTGCTGAGTGAATCGTCATCGACGAGAGCTGTTAAAAACGCATTTCGAGAACGTGTCGCCTCCACGTCCCTGGCCCGTCTTGTCCTGCGACCAGATCTCCGACTAGTGTCATTCCGTGGCCTACGTGTCGCGTCTTGACTCCGAGCTCTCTGTCCTTGTCACCGTCACACGTGTCGCGCGGACCCACGAGCGTTCGTTTCGTTCTCGTCCCGCTTCTATAAATTGTCCCCACGTTGTCGCCAGTTGAATGCCATCACCGTTAACGTCCGGATCGCAGCAAATGAAACTTTGTCTTAGCAGCGAGAGGGCTCGTCGGAGGAGGAGAGAGACAGAGAAGGAAATCAATGGCGTCGCGGCAGGAAAGAGAAGAACTCGACCGCCGTGCCAAGGAGGGAGAGACGGTGGTTCCCGGTGGCACCGGCGGGAAGAGCCTCGAGGCTCAGGAGCACCTGGCTGAAGGTAATATCTTCTTTGTTTTCTTCTTCCCATCATAATTTGGTGTCCTTCCGAGAAATATTTCGGAGGAAGGAGAAAGCCAGTCGTTTCTTTTATATACTTCTTTTGGAATTCAGATGGCCTAAGGGTCCTGATTTAGTTAAGAGCCAAAAAGGTTTTGAATCTCCTTTACATGCAGTGATAACATGAAAATAAATTAGTAAAAATGACACATAAACTTACCTTAGTATAAGGTAAATTTTACGAGAATATGATTGTAACATGAACAACCCTCTTGTTATTGCAGATTCAATCTTTGAGGATGAAACTTGAAAGTGATGTTCGGCCGATCTTATAATAGATATATTGAAGTTTTTTTGCCCTAAAATGTTCTGCGTTATTGATAATTTCATCATATAATGAACTGTGCATTATATCATAAGAAATACTACTATGGCATTGCAATCAAGAAATCTCAAGCGATGGGGAATGTAGTAATCCGATTGTCCTCGACGTGCAGGGAGGAGCAAAGGAGGGCAGACGAGGAAGGAGCAGCTGGGGACGGAAGGGTACCAGCAGATGGGCCGCAAGGGCGGGCTGAGCACCGGCGACGAGTCGGGCGGCGAGCGCACAGCCCGCGAGGGCATAGAGATCGACGAGTCCAAGTTCCGAACCAAGAGCTGAACATTCCCTCTCGTTAAGTAGGGTTTTTAGCTCAGTGTTTTCCTGTTTTCGTGTTCATGAAGTAATAAAAAGGTCGGTAATGTATGTTTGTGTGGACTTTCATGATGTGTACTTGGGAGGATGAATGGAATGAGACTTGGTTGCTGGGTTTGTCTGTTGAATTTTGCCCCATGTTCTTGGACGACGGCCATGGCATGAACCTGGTCTACACGTACGAATTCGTATATGCGATTTGATACGTATCTGTAGGAGGGCTGTGAACAATCTACGCGAGATATGCGATGCATGCACAAAGATAGGAAAAAGGAAAAGCTAATTCAATATATTCTTTGCTGGCCTTATATAAAAATGAAACATAGATACACGCGGGAAGGTTGTCTTTTTTATCTTTTTCCATCTTTTCCATGGATGTAAATATGTACTTAATCTGATAAAATAACTATTAAAAATATAAAAATCGTGGTAGTTTTGTAATTGCTTGAGAGAAATTCATCAAGTACCTTATTACTATTGTTCAAATATAATTCTCCAAGCTCGAGTGGACTCTCCCAAGTTCAGCCTAAATGAATTTCACTTCTTTGAGCAGCGGCTCATACTTAAATTCTATTATTTCGCTTCCAACAAAATGGATTATTTTTCCTAAAAGATTTCCCAAATAGTATCGGGAAAAAAAATCGTCTGGGAAAGAAATTATCAAACTCGATTTTCAAATTACTTATTAATATCTGATAATTGAAGTTACTAGCTTTATCATTATTTGCAAATTATATGTTTTTCTTTTTTACGTTTTATCAATTTTTTTATCTGTTTTCATACAAAAATATCTTAATCTCACATGAAGTTTTATCAATTTTATTTGAAATAATTACCATTTTTTTCAGGATTATCAACTCTCATTTAGTTACTTGTCTTTGTGATATTTTAACTTATCAATTTTTGTTATGGACTTTGGTTTATCTTTTCTACCGTTGAAGCATTTGAAAAAAGACACTATAGGTATCATCAATTTAGATAATGATTTTAATGTCAAAAAAGACACTATAAATTTCATTCATTTTCAAAAGTTGTCAAAATATTTTTTTGAATCATTTAAATTTCACTTTTTGTATTAAGTCAATTTTTGTCAAAAGTTGTCAAAACTTTTTTCAAATCACTTAAATTTCACTTTTGGAGAAAAAAAAAAGGTCAAAAGTATTAAGTGTAATTTGGAAAGCTAGAAATTTGATGTGTCTCGCTATCACTCTGGCTCGGCATACATAGCATTAACAAGGTTGCTAAATACACTTGCCCCGTTTTAAAACCTTAAAGCATGGAATAGAGAACCCTAATTACCGTGCTTAGGGTGTTGGCCAGATCTGGACGATGATGGCCGGTCGCTAGATCTGGATGGTAGTAGCAGCCATGGACGGCGGCTCGTCCACATTAGTGCCTTCGCAGAAGCTTCGACAATCAAATTTGGAGGCATCAATCATGGACAACAAGGACAACGGAGTGGAGGCTTGACTTGGACCCCATGGCAGTGTCGGCTTAGATACAGCGCCGCAACCCCGCTGCAATGGGGCGATTCGTGGAGGAGGCGTGAAGGTTGGTGTTGATAGCAACGTAATTTATAAAAAAATTCACGTAGACATTTCTATCAAATGATAAACGCCATGTATAACTTTGACGGAATTTATTGGTAAATGCACGTATATGATCGTTTGTCATTCAATTTAATACTTAAATTATCCGATAAAAATTTTAGTTCTAAATTAAGTAAATGTACGAAAGTTATCACATTTAGTATTATTTTTCGATGATCATAAATGAAAAAAAATAATAATTAGTAAATTATAAGTGTCTCTCCTATCATGCTAGCCGCCTGCTGTACTCTTTTATCGAGTTATTTAATAAAGATTTGACCGTTACATATTGTTTATTCTCCTTTTTTGAAGATTCTAGCACATATAAATTTGCAAAAACAAAAAATTGTCCGTAAGTAATTTGAATTAGAGCTTTTAAAATAAACATAATCGACAATTTCGCCGCCACGGTTACGTGGAGGAGACCTGTAGTGACTGGTTCGCCCACGTGTCATTCCTTTTGCACCTCCGCTGGCCACGTGTCACCTTTGTCTCTTGCTGTCCTGCCACGTCACCAACACTTGTCACCATTTCCTTCCCTCCTCTCCCTACATAAAGGTCGATCCATCGTCACCCACTCAGCTCTAATGATCTTTCTGCAGCCTGATGACAACTCAAGGAGTTCCTAGGGAGAGCGACACAGAGGGAGTACCTACAGAAATGGCGTCGGAGCAGGAGAGACAAGAACTCGACCGCCGTGCGAGGGAGGGGGAGACGGTGGTTCCCGGCGGCACCGGAGGCAAGAGCCTCGAGGCTCAGGAGCACCTCGCTGAAGGTACATCAATGGACGTCGCTTCTGATAAACTTCAATCTTGACTTTCCCTTTTCTTTCCGTAGACAAGAATACGACACTTTTGGGACACCGCCATCACGGTGTCTTCAAGTTTAAGTTTCTGTCAAGAGAAGTTATCGCGTGGTCCACTACGACATGATTTATATAGCATGCAATAGTCTTTCATTCAACAGTACAAAATTCGAGTCTTTTGATGAGCTAAAAGATCGCTTTTGAACTGGCAGAAAGTAGGACATGTCCATAAGGTCCAACCGAATAATGCTAATAAACAAAGTTAACACTGATCACATGTACATGGGTTTTTTTTATTAATTTATTTACGACAGGGAGGAGCAAAGGAGGGCAAAAAGGAGGGCAGACGAGGAAAGAGCAGATAGGGAAAGAAGGGTATCAGGAGATGGGCCGCAAGGGCGGGCTCAGCACCACCGAGGAGTCCGGTGGAGAGCGCGCCGTCCGCGAGGGCATCGAGATCGACGAGTCCAAGTTCAGGACCGGGAGCTGAATCATATATCTGCTTCTGCACTTAGCTACATCGTCCTTTTTTTGGGGTAGCATATAATCACCAGCATCTGTGTTGTATCGTATGTTGTGAGAAGTTTTGTTGCTGGTGCGGTGTGTGTATAACTAGGCAGGTGTCTGTAGACTGTAGTGCGTGTACTGTTAGGTATATAGGTGCTGACTGCACGGCATTTTGATCTTGGCATGTAATCTTACTTCGGGAAAGAATATAAAGATATTTTCCTGCGGGGACACGATGAGGCTCACGCAGGTAAGTGTTTCGACATCCATGATCTGACAAAGTTGGGACTTTTTCACGCCGGCATGACGGATGCACAGCTTACGGATAAACATGAATGGCTTTCTGGTTCTATCGTTGCTTTACATAACTAGAAAAATTAAATTTAGTTATATTTTTAACATAGCATTAGTTTTCAACAAAATTGATGAAATGCAGGAGCAACAACAAAAAGGGGGCCTTTTGTATAAATAGGATTTATAAATTCCTGAAGGAAACGAACAATCTTCTCCCAAGGTTGGTGATGATCGACATGGAATGCGGAAAAAATAAAGGAAGAAGTCAGATCCCTGTGATCACACCTTCTTCCACTGCAGGATGACGCCCAACACTTTTTGACTGTCTGTGAAATGCAAGTGACAATTTCAGCAGAATATGGTGAAAGACCGTAAGAGCAAAACTCGTCCACCAAGTACATGCTACCTCCTTTAAGAACTTGTAAAATGCAATTCTGGATGAAGCCTCTTTGAAAACTAACTGCTGATAACTCGAGCCTTAAGACTTTCGACTGTGCGGGCTCATGAGACTTTTTAAGTCAGAAGGCTCTTCCTAGTAAACAAATACGCTCAAGTTTGACTGAATGATTCCATACGTGCCGGGAAAACCACAATATTGCACGACTGTTGAAGATAAACGTCAATGTCCTCAGGTCAGAACCTTATGAAGAAGTTATCTGCCCAGGTTATTTTTCCGTCTTTTCCATCCATTCCAGCCTCTAATCTCAGAAGTCATTTATAGTCCATCAAAATTTGACGTGACATTCCTCATTTTATCCAAGAATCAACACATAGACAAATTGTTGTTACGATTCTAGTCCAACATTTCCTGCAAAAATCAAGCTTCGTAGGTTGAGTTGCAGGGAAGCATGGACAGAATGAGAGAAGAATGTTCATTTTCAAAGCCTAGAATTGCAGTCGAAGCCCCACTAAACAGAATCATAGCTCCTCACATCTAAGGAATTGTACCTATACAAACAGTTCAGGAAGCAACCACTTCATTTGCGCTTCACGAAACAATTAAGTTCCACCGTTGGTTGCGCTAGCGGACAAGTTGCTTTAGAACAACAGATTGATCTATCTCCAATCATCGTGAATGCCACTTCTGTAATCTTTTTCCGACAGCAATCATCAGCGATGGAAATCTCGTTTCATTTCATGTCTGCACTATCATGGGAAGATAGCCTCGATAAACCAGCAAGACTCAAGAGTCTCTCTCTAGTCTGTGCTATCGTCTACCATCTCGATCAGACCTCTTTTAAGTTTTAACCATGAAGAAAAACAAAAAAAAGGCCTAGCACGAGCGCAGAGATTTCTCAATTATACATTGAAACTAAAACGACAGTGTCTGCATCATACATTTATTTTAAGTATGAACCGTTCTAGTAGAGATTTCTCAAAGTCGTCAATGTGCCGAAGTTCATGAGAAACAGGATCTAGGGCAAAGGTCAGAAAGCACGTTACTTGAACGAGCTGAAAACGTGGAACTTACACCACCGTATGTTCCACAGAGCATGCATTGCTGCATGTATAGATCTGAGAACTACTCTCCAAATGAATACAGCATATCATTTGATACGTTTATCATTCAGTCTCGCGAAGCTTGGATTCTACGTTGCCCGGCGAATTTCCGGGACAAGGAAGTCTGCACTTTTGAATAAGCTCCACGGTGTTCATTCCCCCGACGATTTCTGATGGAATTGGAAGCAGTAAGATAGAGCGGGCAACTGGTTCATGTGTCTTTTCCTGATCTTGTAATCATGTCAAGTTGTCTTATCGAAAAATTCCTCTTTTTTTTTTTTTTTGTTAATTATGCTCTAAATTGAAAACAGAAAAAGTGGAAGAATGATGCTGGAGTTAAAAAAAAAAAATTATGGTAAATTCTCATGGGCGCTAAACAATAGTTTAGTCTTTGAAATCCTCGAATTTATTGTATCACTATATAAATCGGTTTTTTGATTAATTTATGTATCCTGTCGGTGCTCATAATTATAATCATTCCATTCTTCTTTTTAACTTGAAGCGTGCATTAAAATGCCATGAAAAATATTTGGATAAATATAACGAAGAGTGTAAGAAAAGTACTTCGTACAAGGTCAAAGGGTAATCCATTGCAAAATGCCACTTTTTGATGGGCATCTTGAATTAAAAAGCGCCTCTGCATATCCATACTTAATCAAAATTTTCTAAATCATTTTGGTTCTTAGATAAGTTTCCAAAGTGGAACCTATTCGAATTCAACGGCAGACATGACCATCCTCCAATTTTGACTTCTAAGGGCACGTTTAATAACGATTCTGTTTTAGGAGTAAATTATTATCAAAAATGATTTTTTTTATTATATTCCCAGGAATTAATTCTAAGCATTTTAAGCCGTTTAATAACTATTCAAAATTTCTAATTCTAGAATAGAATTGCATTTGGTACCGTACTCATTAATTCTATTCTAAATCAATTTATTTTAATTTTTTTAAATATATATTTTTTACTTTTTTCTTTACTTTTTTTCCTTTTTCTCCTATTCTTTTTCTTCTTATTGTGGCCAGTGATCTCATCGAGCGTCGCCGGCCCTCGCGAGGTCGGCCCTCGTCAGTTGAGCCTCACCGGCAGCTGGGCGAGGCTCGACCTCGCCAAGGCGAGCCTTGCCGGTGGCCAGGCGTGCCTCATTAGGGCAGGGCGAGGCCCGCCTGGCCATCACCAAGGCTAGGCGGGCCCGCCTAGCCTCGGTGAGGCTCGCCTAGCCATCGGCGAGGCTCGGCCTCGCCAGATCTAGGGAGGCCAAGCCTCGTCGGTGGCTGGGCTTGCCTTTGGCAAGCTCATCGGATCGGCGGACGGTGGGCGGTGGCGGACAATGGCAGGCGATGGTGGATAGCAATCGCAAGATGGCCAAAGGGAAGAAGAAGAGTTGTTGGTTTTTATTCTCAAATTTATTCACGGAACAAGAATCAACTTTTTTTTTATTCTTGATTCCACTCCAAATCTATTCCCGGGAATAAAAATTTTATCAAACGCGATTCTTGGCCCAAGCGATTACGGGAACAAAAAATCAAAATTTTGTCTAGTTTGGATGGTTATCAAACATGGCCTAAGCTTTTTTTTTCCCCCATTTTTTCACGAAAGATCGATTGAAGAACTAAATTTTTTGGCTCCAAATCATAAAATACAATGAGGTTGTTATGAGTAATCAAAGCAATAAAGAAAACAAAAGCTAGAGGCCATGGTCTTCAACAGAGGAAGATAGCACAAGACTTGCATACATTAGTTCTTTTAGAAACTATCGAGTCTGGTCCCTAAATACAAGCAGTAACTGCTTACATACGTGCAACATATAACTGCACATAAACGTGTTAATTCACTTCCTAAAAATAAAGAAAATATCAGCTGCATAATTTAACAAACTTAGCTATAAAAAACAAATAGAAGAAAAAAACATAACAAAGGAACATCAACAACATCAGCAGCACTAAGGCATAACACTCCAACAAACTCCTCCTTGGATCAGTTGCTACCGCAAACTCCAATTTTCTCTCTTAATAGCTCAAATTTGAAGTGGCTTTGTGAACATATCTACAAGTTGATCTTCAGATCTGCAATAAACCAGCTTAACTTTACCATTTTGTTGCCCCTCACGTAGAAAGAAGAACTTAACCTTGAAATGCTTGGTTTTGCCATGAAAAACTGGATTCTGTGATATAGCCACTGGAATTCAACCACAAATCCTTCATTATCTTCTTCAGCCACAAAGCTTGATTTGCAGCTGCAGAAGCAGAATTAGCAGCTATGAATTTTGCTTCTGTAGTAGATTGAGCTATAATGTCTTGCTTTTTGGAACACCAAGAAAAACAAGCTAAACCAAGACTAAAACAATATCTAGATGTGCTCTTCATGTCATCCATTGAACCAGCCCAATCACTATCAGAAAATCCTTGTAAATTAAACTTTTGACCCCTCTGAAACTTCACACCAAAAAACAAGGTTCCTTTTAGATATCTCAAGACCCTCTTTGCTGCAATCAAATGTAGCTGACTAGGATTACTCATAAATTTGGATAAAACACTTACAGCAAATACAATATATGGTCTGGTTGTTGTAAGATACATGAGACACCATATCAAACTTCTATACATCAAGGCATCCACTGCATCTGTTCTATCATCCTTCTGCAGCTTTTCTCTAGCAGCCATAGGTGTATTAACACTTCGACAATCTTCCATCTGAAACTTCTTTAAAATTTCCTTCATGTATTTCCTCTGACAAATGAAGATCTTATATGGACTTTGCTTAACTTCTAGACCTAAGAAATAAGCCATCTTTCCCAAGTTTGACATCTCAAAACCTGCAAACAAACCTTGCTTAACATTCTCTATCAATTCTGCATTATTTCCTGTCATAATAAGTCATCTACATAGAGTGACAGAATTACCACACTGTGATTCACTTTCTTGACATAAAGAGTGAACTCACTTAAGTTTTTTACAAAACCAAAATCCTGTAAGTATCGATCTATCTTTTCACAACAAGCTCTTGGAGCTTGCTTGAGTCCATATAGAGCTTTGCACAATCTGTACACACTTTCTTCTTGCCCTTTAATACTGAAACCTTTAGGTTGTTTAACAAAAATTTCCTCTTCAAGTTCTCCATTTAGGAATGTAGACTTGACATCTAATTGAAAAATAGGCCATCCCTTCTCTGTTGCAATAGCTAATAGAAGTCTTATTGTATCCAGTCTTGCAACTAGAGCAAATGTTTCAAAATAATCTACTCCCCATATTTGAGCATAGCCTTTCACAACCAATCTTGCTTTATACTTATTGACAAAACCATCAGGATTAAGCTTTGTCCTAAACACCCACTTAACCCCAATCACATTCTTATCTAGTGGTCTGTCTACAAGTTCCCATGTATGATTTTTATGGATCATTGCAATCTCCTCCTGCATTGTTGCAATCCACCTCTGATCTTCTTTGGCTTCCACAAAATTAGATGGTTCGAGCCCTACCACATTGCTTCTTTCAAAGATCTCAACAAGTGACCTTGTGCCTCTCATTGGTAAGTCATCTATACTGTCTTCCAATCCCTCTGTAATTTCATTAGCCTCCACATCATCCATTTTGCAAAAATATAAAAAAAAAATAAAGAGCCAAAAAAATAAAAAAAATGATGTTGCTTTTCGGAAAAAAGAGAGAAAAGGAGAAAAATGAAAAAAATAAAAAAAAATATAAAATGGAGGCCTTCGTAAAGGGAGGGTTTTTTGTTTTTAGAAGTCTCTCTCTCTCTTCGGGGATCTCTTGCTCTCTCTCCAATCCTTCCTTCCATCCAATTCCACTCATCTTCCTCTAAAAAGATAATATCTTCTCGGGGAGGGGGCTCACAATTACTTTCCCATTGGCAAGGGTCATGGGATGGAAAATCCTGGTTTGTAAGCTTTTGATTGAATGCCGATCGAAGACCTCGGAGTTCAAGGTTCAGACTCAACCGAGGCTATTTCCCACCACCGGCTTCAAAGTCCCAAAGAAGCGCTATGATATCCAATAAAGATCCCAATCTCATTTGGGGATTTGTCTTTGGAATTCTCGGATTAGATGCATACCAATGTGTGCGCCTTCGAAACTTGACCGAGAGCCCCTTAAATGAAAATGAATTGATTTTTTTTATCTAGTTTGTCCCTCTTAATCTGATCTATGGAACATGAGTGTAACACAAACACCCAAAAACCTTCAAATTTTTTACGATTTGAAGGTTTAACACCAAAGTCTGTCAATTCTGCAGTAGTTTTAAGGTTGATTTACTGTGCTGCAACTGTTTTAACTGAAAGGTGTTGATTTCTCTAAGGCTTTTGTGGGCAATCTATTCTCTGTTTTCGGATGACCTTCCGTGTAAACCGCTTGATACGAGCTGGAAGATGATGTTATTAGGACTTAATGTCTTCTAAAGATTCGTAATAAACATTGCTTTCAATATGTTGTAGAATGACGATGTGACATGCTACTATGATCTATTCTTGATTGACTTGTTCATGTTCTTAATATTTTTAGAAATTCATGCGTTAGGAATCTTGAGGTGCTTCCTTCATGGAATGACATCCTTTATCAATTGTCTACAAAACCGTTTTAGATATCATGTGGATTACATATTGATTGCTCCGTTTGCCTTAAATACATATGTTAATTGAATTCAATGGTGCATGTTTTAGAATAAGTGATCTTTAGTTGGTTCATTCATTGTTTTTGGTTGATTGAGGACCAAGGTCATATGGCTTGAATGTTTGTCATGTTATATGTTTTGTGTGTGATCGTTAGATAGATGATTTAGGTGTAATACATAATGATGCTTAATCTTGGGATTTCACTTAGAATTTGGTGTAAGGACTTCATGACTTTAGTCACCATTTTTTTAACACTAATAATGTTACATATACCTAGTTATAGGTTTATTAGATTGCCTTACTCCATTGTTATCATGTAATGCTCATTTTTCCCGACATATGTCTCGGGTTCCATGTTGTATAAAACCCGACGAGTTGTGGGAACCTCTTAGGCAATTTCTTCTCTTGCATCATACATCTTAACCTCAGGAACATGAGTGTAACACAAACACCCAAAAACCTTCAAATTTTTTATAGAAGGTTTAACACCTTGCTAGACTTTGAAAGGTGTTGATTTCTCTAAGGCTTTTGTGGGCAGTCTATTCAGCAGAAACACAGCAGCATTAGCTGCCTCAGCCCACCTCTTTGGCAATTTCTTCTCTTGCATCATACATCTAGCAATCTCCATAATACTTCTGTTCTTTCTCTCACTAACCCCATTTTGTTGAGGTGAGTAAGGTGCAGTAAACTGCTGCACAATTCATGTGTGCTCACAAATCATCTTAAACTTGTGTGTTGTATACTCAGATCCATTATCAAACATAAGAGTTTTAATTTTCTTCCCACTTTGATTCTCAACTAAGGCTTTAAACTTCACAAACACATCAGCTACTTCAGTATTAACTCGTAGAAAATAAATCCAACTCATCTTAGTCAAATCATCAGTGAAGGTAATAAAATACCTGCTACCATTAAGAGAGGATTCAGACATAGGTCCACATACATCTGTGTGAACTAACTGCAGCTTTTCACATGTCCTTGAGCCTCCTCCTTTGAAGGGAAATCTGGCTTGTTTGCCAAGAAGACAGGTTCTGCACTATGGAAGCTCTCCCTCCAAGCTTGGCAAATCATCTACCAAGCTATTCTTCTACATAAATAGCATACTCCTCCTATGAACATGCCCAAGTCTTTTATGCCATAGCTCTGCATTTTCTTCTTTGCATTTCAAAGCCATCTGTTGCATCCCTTATTGGAATTCTCAACACTTCTTTGATGTCTGCATTATTAATGAGACATTCTTTTCCTTCGAACTTCACTTTATAGTCCTTCTCAACTAATTGACCAACACTTAACAGATTTTGATCAATGTTTGGCACAAAGAGAACATCCTTGATCAACTTCACTTCCCGATTTCCTTCAATAGCAACTATACCCTTACCTTGCACTTCAATGTATTGTCCATTGCCAATTCTGACTATGGACCTGACTGTTTTGTTTAGATTCCCGAACAGCTTCAAATTGCCAGTCATGTGATTGATACAACCACTATCTACTAGCCATGTATCATTCTTGACTGAAGATTCACAAACTGAAGCTACAAATAGGTGTTCTTCCTCAATTTCATTTACTGCCACTTGTGTTTCTCCTGTTTGCTGGTAATTTTTCTCTTTGCAAATGGCTTCCATATGACCCAACTTGTGGCATATTCTGCACCTAGCGTAAGGTTTTCTCCAACATCTAAAAAACTGATGATTGGTTCCACCACAGTACTGACATGGCTTTTCGTTCTTCTTCCATTTGCTAGACCCACCAGAGGTTCCTTCTTTTGGTACAAACCTCGAATCACCAATATTTCCTCTAAACTGAATCCATGTCTTCCCTTTGCCTCCATCATTTGGCTTCATTTTAGCTTGCAATGCACCCTTTACATGCTCTTCTCTTCTCATTAGTCTTCTGTGCTCTTGTGCCTGCAAAGCATTCAACAACTCTGCAAGTTTTATATTAGCTAAGTCCCTTGTATTTTCTAGAGAAGCTATGGTAGCTTCGAATTTCTCTGGAAGAGACACCATGATCTTCTTAACAAGTCTTTCATCCTTCAAGTCAGTCCCTAAAACTTTGATTTTATCAGCTACCCCAACCAGCCTATCAGAGTATTCCTTCACTAACTTAGAATCCTTCATCTCTGTCTCTCAAATTCTCTCAAGAGATTCAACACCTTCATAGTTCTTCTCTTCTCATCTCCCTCATATTCTTCCTTCAAAAAGTCCCATATAGCCTTTGCAGAGTCACACCTCATGATCCTTGTAAAAATAGTAGGTAAGACAGCAGCATATAAGCAAGATTTTGCCTTGGCTTTCCTTATGGTTCTCTCTTTATGGAATTTGATCTGATTCATGGTCGGATTATTTGGAAGTGGAGCAACTTCATAATCATCCTCCACAGCCTCCCACAGATCGTGACCCTCCAGAAATGCTGTCATCTTAACAGCCCAAGCTTGATAATGATCTCCAATAAATATTGGAGCAGCCATTGTAGAGAATCCACTCGATCCTGCCTCCATCAACCTTTTACTTCTTCATGCTTCGTTGCTTACCTCACTTCACAGTCCCTCAAGATCATTGAAGTGCTCTGATACCACTATTATGACTAATCAAAGCAATAAACAAAACAAAAACCAGAGGCTATGGTCTTCGACAGAGGAAGATAGCACAGAAAAACAGAGCACAAGACTTGCATACATCAGTTCTTTTAGAAACTGTCGAGTCTGGTCCCTAAATACAAGCAATAACTGCTTACATACGTGCAACATATAACTGCACATAAATGTGTTAATTCACTTCCTAAAAATAACGAAAATACCAGCTGCATAATTTAACAAACTTAGCTATAAAAAACAAACAGAAGAAAAAAACAGAACAGAGGAACATCAGCAACATCAGCAGCACTGAGGCATAACACTCCAACAGAGGTATTGCTTTCATAATGCAAACTACCTTCAACTAGTCAATCTTAAATTTTTGGGTCCTTTGCCGTTTGTTTCTTATTTAATCGTTGGACGCATCGTAGTGCAGCCAAAAGCATCCCATCCATAATAAGCTTGAAAGCAAAGACGATTTGAAAAGTTATCAAAACAAGTACGTGGATTTCCATTTTGGTTTTAACTTTGATGAGGGCAGTGTTCCACGACTGGAACTGCTGAACTGTTTGAGGATTAGGATCGCCAATTTTACAGGTGTTTTGCAATGAAAGTTGGTGCTCTTAGAATGAAAATTTCGAAATTGATGGGAAAGAAAATTCATGTGCTACCACTAAACAAAGCTTGGCTTGTTATTGCGGACAGAGCCTTAGCATAATGATCATAGATGGTGAAAAACAGACTCCCAAATATACGACATCTTGCCTAGAATGCTTACGGTTTTAATAGTATCATTTGCCGCATCTTAAACATTTGCAGAAAATATGGAAAACAAACTCCATCTCTCGATCTTAAATCATCAAAGAGTACTGGAATATATCAGTCTTTCAACTCTTTTAACAAGCTACTTCTGGCCGATTTTCCTCTTTCTTGGAGATCTTGTTAATCCAACATTTCCAATAATGTTCAAATGCCCCGCAGCTGGTTTCTATTTCTTGTGCTTCTTTTTCACGATGTCTTCCTTTTGCCGCTGGACGTGCATACTATCAAGCTAAATTTCAAATCTTTACATGACAACTCGTTTACTACCATAAAGCTGATGCACTTATAATTATTCAAGTACATGGTAACTTAAAAGTTCCTCTTGAGTGGTGGCCTTGTTATGATGCATGTCCATGACAAATTGTCGTTTCTCCGTCTGACCATCTCTTCATCCTATTCATTTAAGAAAATGAAGTGAAAAAACATTGACAAAAACAGAGACTAGAAACACAGAATGAGTAAACCTTTACCTCTTTCTTTCGTTTCGATGGAAAATTTCCTGAGTTGTGGCCTCGCTTGCATCACAAAGGGCATATGATTTTTATGCCTTGTCTTGACACTTTGAATCCATTTTTAGATTTTCCTTCCTTTCTTATCCTTTGGTGTTCTCCATCGAAGTCCAAAGGTTCTCCATCGAAGACCAAAGTTTATAACCATTCATTACTTCCAAATAGTGGTTGTATGTCTTTAAGAAGATATCCTTCCTGTACCAGTGGGAGAAAACTTTCTGTCTCCTCTCCTTTAAATAGAATGACAGATTGCATGAGAGCATGGAATAACACTCAAAGTCCCATGCCCCGCGAGAGCAGGAGTTGTTTCTCAAAAACTGCAATTGATACTCCAGTTCCCGTGCATAGCACAAGCTTCACAGATGGTGAAGTACTATAGTAGAGACGCAGCAATAGAAAAGAAATCCAAAGAGTTTGGACTGGACTACTAGTTCAACATCATAACTGGACAGGTGCAGGACAGAGTGGGCATCAGTACCAGTACCCAAGTGTTGAGTCTACTTTTTACCGAACCGAGACACCTTCGTTATCAATTAAGCTCTCAAAATCAAATTATTTGAAACTGATTTTGCAGTTAGGCGATCACTCTCCGAGACAGATGTTTATCCCTTGCACACAGTGGAAGAAATAATATGCAGAAAACGCATTTAAAGAATCTATGACACACCGTATAAATTTGAAATGTTTATCAAATGTAGTTATCCATTCCATATCCTCTCGTTAAGTGCATTCACTCCTTTAAGTGCTACCATTCTGCTGAAATGGTGCACATGATTATCTGACAACAAATGAGTGGACTAATATTTTAAACCTACTACTGTTAGTACACTAAGTATCCAATTCGACACCATGCAAGCTTTAACAGAATTTCAACAAATAACATTTCAGGGAAAAAGGAGGAGGAAAAAACATGGCCAATTCGTTGAATCAAGACAAGCCAAGAAATGTCTAAGACCAAGAAGTGCACTGAACTAAACTGATCAGACTAAAACTAGGAAGATAAGCAATCTGACCATATGAAGACTGCTCCAATTAATGATAAGGGACATTACAAATTATTAGGCATTTGCTTTTGAAAAATAAGTTTTGTCGATTGGATCCCGAAATCACATGTCATCAGAGCTGATCCTTCGTTGCAAGCTAAAGCAACATCAATCAAGCTTCGATATCCCAAATAGAGCCCAATCTCAAATGCACATCACTAGACTCTAGCAAGCTTGTCCTTCACACCACAAACGTTTTCATATTGGGTTTCAACAACTACCTTTATCGTTCTAACAGCAATATCAACTGCAATAAGATCTCACCTCACAAAACTTTGACTCTGAGACTGCCCACTGCAGCAAGCCAACTGTGACAGAAGTAAAAGTAAGAACTTTTTAACCCAACAAAGTTTAGCAGGCAAGCAACAAATAACTTCAACTTTGGCATGAAGATCCAAACCTGAATTGCAAACAACTCTCCTCGAATAAAGACTTCCAAAGACCTCCATGCAGGTGCCAATTATGATAACAAATTGAAACACAATCCTCCACATTATTCGGCACCATGTCAAACTAATTGGCTAGACTTTTCAGTATTTCAGAAACCTCGAACTTAATAATAATTTCAGCCCTGCAATGCTTCTGTTGAACGTAACTAGGGCAATGTGGGATGATAATAACCGAACATCCTATACCTTTCCAATGATGCATTGTCAGCATTTTCGCAAGAAACATCAAGCACCTGATCCTTTGATGAGTCTGTTTCCTTTTAGAAGTGCCTTTTGAAGGCTCTTTTGGATATTTCAGCATTTACATCACAACCAGTGGAATAATATCCAAATCCTGCCAGTGAATTAAAAGAAATCAATCTAACAACTAACATCAGCAGATTACTACTAATACCCCAAAATTTACAGATCTTAGTTAGTCAAACTCAATTTTAATTTTGTTTTCGAAACTCTTTCAATCCAAATAATGGGCATCTAACATCATCAACCACAGAAACTCTGATCGAGTTAGTATAGCAAATTCACCTTAAGTTGCTTTTGGGGGATATAGTATGATTCTTTTACTTATGAATGCATATGTGTTGTTAAATGTGTTATTCATATACCAGAATTAATGCAAGACAATTTTCAAATGGCATGTCGATAAAGGAAAATTTCCTCAGGAAACTTATGGAAATGCTTCCTGTGTTTTTCTTTTCAGTAGATAAATGCACCAATAAGAGCTTACGCATAATATAAGAGATTATTTCACAAAGCTGTCGATTATGTCAAAACACATTCTTGTTCATATCTCCATCTTGATTATTTCTTGACTCAAAATTTCAAATGAATGACTGATGACATTACTAACTCTACAAACATTAAGAAGTATTCTTTGGGATAATCTATTTCGCCTTGCACGTTTAGGTATATCCCGGATTCAAAGCAAATGAACATGGATAGTCAGCAAAATTCAAGTTGCAATTTTCTCGATTGATCTAAGTAATTCGTGATAGTTTTGCTTCTGGCTCATTTCCCAGTTTATTCACAACCACACCAATATGAGACGAGTCAGTTCTTGCATTTATGTTTCTCAACCAATGTGATTACCATAAAATGCAGACACTACTGTGACATAAAATGTGTGGTACGAACAAAATGGTCCCAAGTCAGTTAGCATATGCATATTAAGGGAGGCCCTTTCAACGTGTTCCTTTTGCACCTTAAATCCATTCTTAAGCATACCTTAGAAACATGCAGTCATGCATGGTGAGCACAAAGCAAACTAAAACCTCACATCAAAAGGACCTCCAAATAGGTCCTTCATTTAGCATTTTTCTACTCAAACAATTACCTTTGGCATGCTATCAAATGCCCATATACATCAGTTTTTATTAAGTAATTCCAGCATTCCAGAATCAATCAAACGCGAGAATCTTTATTTTCCACATAAGATGAAGAATCTTACCGGAGACTAATGACAAATGATGCACTTAGAAGGCCGTTTGATCTTATATTTATTACTGACATGATGAGTAGACATTTTGCACAAGCACACATAAACTTCCATGAATATGCCCCGGATTCCTTGAATTTAAGTAAGATAACAATAACACTGCCAGCAGGAAATACAAATGAAAAGGTAATAAATCTTAGCCTCCATGTTTTGTGAAAAATGAATAATTTGAAAAATATATTCCAAAAAATGATCACTTTTAGTGTTTACAATAATTAGTCAATGAAATATGATTTTATCATCAACAAAATTTATGTCTATATATTTTCATGAATGATTTCATTCATTTTCGTAAGCGATACAAGTAATCATGTTTAGGAATATATTTTTCAAATCATTCATTTTTTGTGAAACAAAGGGCGCCAAATGAAATTGCAAACATGCAATACAAATGAAAATCTGGCAATATATCTCGTAAGAGAAAAGGTAGCTTACCTTCTGTATGCACTTGTGTTGGGAAATGTGTGTTGTCTCAACTCTTTTGACTCATTCTGGTCGTCTTCTCCAAATTCTATCCATCTATGATTGAGTCAAATGGCTTTTTCTCGTAACTTTGATAAAGTCCCGTTCCAAATGATTCCCGTATTGTTTTGAGTGATTTGCATTTGGAAATGTTCAATTCCACTAGTTGCTTCAACTTCCCTAGTCCTCAAAGCTTAGTCAGATTCTTGCAATTTTGCCCAACTACACTGATCGACTTGGTACCTGATGATATATCAGGTAAAATCTCAATTGAGGATCATTTTGAGATAGCAATTTGTTCTAGAGATGTTGACTCCTCAGTCCCCGAAATCTCCCGAAGTTCATGACAATTTGAGAGAAATAATTTCCATAAATAATGAAAATTTGACAAGTAAGGGAATTTAGCAAAGGGCTTGCAATCCTCAGTCAATAATAGTTGTGCGCGATGGGAATCTCTAGGGCCCCTCCAAAGGAAGGGCACCAAGGGATATTTAGATCCAAAGACTCCAACCTGTCGAGACCTTGAGTTTCAACTAGGTTTTTGCAATTTTGAGGATCTAACTTTCAGATCCGCAGATTCTGAAACTTCTAGCTTTTCAATTGAAGCGCACCTAAAGATATTTAGTTCCTTTAAAACTCCAAATTATTGTGGCCTAGAATTTTGACTAAGTTTTTGCAATTTTGAGCATCTAATATCTTCAAACCCTTAGATTTTGGAAGGTCCAGCCTTCTAATTGAAGCGCACCCAGAGATATTTAGTTCTTCCAAGAACTCCAACCTATCGAGGCCTTGAATTTCGACTAAGTCCTTGCAATTTTGAGCGTATACTATCTTCAGGCCCTCGATTTGGAAAGGTCCAGCCTTTCAATTGAAGCACACCCAGAGATATTCAACTCTTCCAAGAACTCCAACCTATCAAGGCCTTGAATTTCAACCAAGTTATTGCAATTTTCAGCATCTAAGATCTCCAAACACTTGGATTTTGCAAGTTTCAATCTTTCAATTGAGGTGCACCCAGAGACAATCAGCACTTTCAAGGACTCCATCCTATCAAGGCCTTGAATTTCAACTAATATTTCACAACAGCTGGCATATAATTTCTTTAGGCCCTCAGATTTTGAAAGATTTAGCCTTTTGATTGATGCGCAATTAGAGATACTCAACTCTTCCAAAAACTTCAACATAGAGAGACCTTGAATTTCAGCTAAGCTTTTGCAATTGTTAGCATCTAATATCTCCAAACCCTTGGATTTTAAAAGGTTCAGCCTTTCAATTGAAGCGCTACCAGAGATGTTTAGCACTTTCAAGAACTCTAACCTATCAAGGCCTTGAATTTCGACTAATTTTTTGCAGCATTTAGCAAATAATATCTTTAGACCTTTGGATTTTGAAAGGTCTAGCCTTTCAATTGATGCGTATCCAGAGATTCTTAGCTCTTCCAAGAACTCCAAACTATCGAGGCCTTGAATTTCGACTAACTTTTTGCACCATTCAGCACATAATTTCTTCAAACTCTTGAATTTCGTAAGATCCAGCTTTTCAATTAAAGCACACCTAGAGATATCTAGCTCTTCCAAGAACTCCAACCCATTGAGGCCTTCAATTTTGACTAATTTTATGCATCCGTCAACATCTATTTTCTTAATGCCCTCAGACTTTAGAAGGTCCAGCCTTTCAATTGAAGCGCACCTAAAGATACTCAGCACTTCCAAAAACTTCAACCTATTGAGGTTTTGAATTTTAACTAATTTTTCGCACCATCCAACATATAGTATCCTTAGACCCTCAAACTTTGAAAGATCAAGCATTTCAATTGAAGCACAATAATAGATGTATAGCTCTTTCAAAAACTCCACCCCTTGAATTTCAACTAACTTTTTGCAAGAACGAACACATAATTTCTTCATGCCCCTGGATTTTGGAAGATCCAGCATTTCAATTGAAGCACACCGGGAGATAAGCAACTCTTGCAAGAACTCCAACCTATTAAGGCCTTGAACTTCCACCAAGTTTTTACAATTTTCAACATATAATTTCTTCATGTCCTCAGATTTAGGAAGATCCAGCCTTTCAATCGAATCGCACCTTATGATGGTCAAGCTTTCCAAATATTTTAATTTGTCAAGACCCCAAACTTCAAGTATATCATTGCAATCATGGGCAAATAATGTCCTCAGATGATTAAATTTTGAAACATCCAGTGTTTCCATGAACTTACAGCCACTGATTACCAAGATTTCCAGCTTGAAGGGAGTGTTTAGGGGATTGTGTAATTCTGATTTTTCAACATCCATCTGGGAGCATTCTGAAGGCTCCGTGATGCACTCGAGAAATTTGCAATCAAGAAGATGCAGTTCCTTGAGATGGATTAGGTGGGAAAGTGAAGGCAATCTGCAATTTTGACAGGTGATGCTCAAATATGTTAAGCTAGAAGGAAGCTCCGGCAGCGATACAAGCTCAGGCAGCCATGGGAACTCCTCCTTACTATGAGAAAGAAAGAATTGATCATAGGAAAGATTATGGATGCATTCTAACATTTTCCCTTCTGGTTTTGTGCACCATGAAGCATCCAAATGTCGGAGCTTTCTCATCTTCTAATACCATCGGGTAATTCTTTTATCCGTGTGCCACTAATATTCAGAATTTCTAGATTCTGCAAAGCACCTATGCTGGCTGGTACTACGGAAAGGTTTCGACAATCTTTTAGAAGGAGTTGTTCCAGCGCTTCTAATTTATCTACTTCTGTTGGCAGCTCCTTGAGGCTCCAACATCCCGTCAAGTCCAAAAGTACCAGACCCTTCATCTCTCCAATTGAAGAGTCAATTGCTCCAGTTTCCGACAACCTCGGAGGATCAATACTTCTAAATTCTTAAAAGCCGAGAGGAAGAAAGTTCCTTCTAAATATTGACAATCTGTAAGGTCAAGATATTTTAGCTTCTTTGCCATCTGGTAGAAAATATAAGAAGTGTCTAAGGATTAGCTTGAAGTGATTAGGATCAAACAGAAAGCCAAAGAAAAAAACAAAGCTTGACTTTCATCTTACCATGATGGAACTCCATCCTCGCCATTCATGTGAAATCCCACTTGCAGATAAATCAAGTGCAAGTAATTCCTTTGCATGAAAATTTTTTGCTTCAAAGGTCAAGGGACAATTCCACCATCGAAGCCATCTTAACTCCTCAATTGAGTTCTTAAAATCTCCTCTAAATTGCGCCCCACTCACATGAAGGAACCTTAGACTCATTAAATTCTTGAATTGTTTGTCTGTGTGGATATTGCTGCCTTTGCTAAGATAAATAGCTTTTATCTTTGTCGTTCCCTATAAATAAGAATCAATTTTCATTATTACAATTTATATCCAACTCAAGTAATCTAATATCATTTGTTCATATCAATATTGAAATGCATCGATGTCTTTAAGAGACTTTCAAAGTGAAAATGTGATTTTCTTTTTTGGCCAATAAACAGTATTTATAAAGGCTAAGGAAGTGAAGGATGTCAACTTTTCGGCCATAAGTACTCGGATCTTAGAAAGAAGTATGATGTGCTCTTTCTTTTGGTTTTTCTTGCATTGTATATAATGGTTTATTGTTTCTTATACATATTGTAAACGTACTTTTAGGCAAAACTTTGCAAATTGTATATCCTCTTCCTTCTTGTAATGCGTCTTCATTAATATGCTAGTTAGGACGCACATATTATGCACCGGAACTAATTCAATTACAATGTGCAAAATCAAGTTAATTTGATCAATTTAAATAGAAATATATTTTCTCTAGCTGTAATTTTCATATTAGATATCCAAACGAACTAAATCACATGGAGACATGGTTATTGTAATAATTTTGACAATTGGGAAAAACAAACTTGTCTTAAATAAAGAAAATTGAACCTTATGAAGTCCTTCTTTTATTTTCCGTTTTATCTTATGTATAAAATCTCATGTAAATTACTTGACCGTGCTACTTATGATATTAAAAAAATATACTCATTTTTGTTTTTTCCATTGGAGAAAAAACTCTATAAAAAATAAACTTGTGATAGTAGTTAATATTAATATCTTATGTGATTATTATTTTATTAACAGTAACTCGAAATATTATTAATTTCTTTTGTAATTATAAGTAACTAAGATAGTTCTAATAATTATATTTATGCACTCTATAACTTATTATTTTAGCATAAAACATAATTTACTTATAGATTACAACTTGACATATTATAAATCAATCACGATTGTAATCATTTGAAATATGAAAAGTATAATAAATATTATAAACAGTCTTATTTAATAACTTTGATTTGATTTAAATTCAATTAATTACTAAAATTTGAAAGTAATTCTGAATTATGAATATTGAAGCTATTCTTGGCGACAAAACATAGCTATTCCTTGGCCCCCTAGGAAAAGCTATATTTTGAGAGGATACCTAATTCTAATCTATTTTTTAATCGAATGAACGGACAGTTACTTTATCAGAATGGATTAGAAATATGATAGTTATTCTTGTGAACCAAATGTGCAGCAAGCTTTCACCAAGAAGATTCACTTATGCATAAGAAGAACTAATATAGAAAATTCATGTATTTCCAAATCCATGTTAGTTTCTCCGAACCAGAAAACTTCTTATGGTGCTTCACAATGTTGTATATGATTCCATGGATACTCAGAGGAAAATCACAAAATTAGTGGAGAAGGAATTAGATCTCAAGACCTAAAAGGAATCCAAGGGTAGAGTAATTATAGAAATGGATACAACCTCAAGAGAAATTATAAGTCATTTTCCTGATATAATTCCCTCTCCAAATACCTAGAAATCCTATCTGTCATCAACATTCTTGGTATTCAATCGTGTAATTTCTTTTTTACATCTTCAATGATCAATCCATAGAGATTGAGGACATTCATGGCCAAATCCCATGCCAAGCCCAACCTTTTGTAGTTGGGACAAAAGTAACACAATCTTTTAAATGTTCCAAAACAAGCCTAAACTTTCACATCCAGGACAAAAATAACAACCTTCCGAATGTACCCCAAAAGAAGCTCAACCTTTTAACCGTAAAATAAATTGTCGATTATCATCATTAAATTGTCGCCGATACCCTACATGACACTCTGTGGTAATATGCACGATGAGCCACGTCAACCAACACAAGACATCCATGTCATTTTTTTTTTTTTTTTTTAGTTATAATCTATATCAACAAATTAGGTATGGTTTTTTTAAAAAAAAAAAAAACAAATTAGGTATGGTCTTTGTTATCAAATTTTTAGCATGCGGCAAAAAAAAAAAATAATTATTTACGATCATGGTGAACGAGGTTCGTTGTGCGTGTCAGCACAATGAGCCATGTAGCTAGGATGATGTGCGGTGATTTGGCGTGAGAATAGGCAAAAATTATAAGGGGTGTCATTTTGGTCTCGCAACTAAAGGACTGAGCTTTCCCTGTTTTTTTTGGTCGAAGAGCTTTTCTCTTACAAGATTCAGAAGTTGTCCTATTTTCACCCAACATGCAAAAGACCAGTCTTTTTTTGAAATAAGGATCTGAAGTGACCTCATTTTCTTAAGTAAGGACGTGAAGTGGACCTTATTTTAAATAAAGGCATAAAATGGTCATATCAGTCTCAAAAAAAGGTTTGAAGTTATTATGATTGTTTCAAATAAGGCCTTAACCTCGCTGGCTCACCGATTGGCTAAAAATTCTGGCTGATCAAGGATATTTTCATCAAAACACAAAATAAATATTAATTAAAATTAAATTAGATTAAAAATCTAAAAAGGAAAATCTTTAAAAAGGAAAATACATGCGATGTGCTCCCCTCCCATGTGTGTTCCTTTTTTAAAAAAAAAAACAGTTTGTTTTTTGGAAAAAAAAAGAAATAGAAAGAAAAGAGGAAAAAATTAAAAAAATAAAAATATGAAATTACCCTTCACCAAAAGTGAGTTTAGGTCATTCTTTGAGACCAATATGACCACTTTAGACTCTTATTTAAGACAATATTCACCTCACGCCTTTATTTGAGAAAATGAGGGCACTTCGGATTCTTATTTGAAATAATGTCTACTTTAAGCCCTTCTTTGATAAAATAATGGCACTTCGTATCCTTATTTAGAATTTTTCCCTTCCTTTTTGTAATTTTGAGTTATTTTTTTAATTTTTGTCTCATGTGCAAAAGGTTGTGCTTTCAATATCTGGCTGTATACTTTTGGTCCTAGGTGCAACAGTTTGTGCTTTTTTTATTTGGCTGTATACTCAGTAATATCCATGGAGTGACTTATGAATGTGTTTCAATTATGCTTTAAACGTCTTTCATTTCTGGTTTATTTTTTAAGTCGTCCTAGTGCTCTTCTCCAGGCTTCGCACTTCACAGGCGTTTTCTTTACCGAAGTTGAACATTTTTATTTTTATTTTATTTTATTTTATTTTATTTTATTTTATTTTTGGTGAAGAAAAAGGGAGTTTAAGAAGTATTTTTAGATAACATATATTTTAGATATTTTGATTAAATGAAGGATTAAGCTTAAAAGAAGATCGAGCGTCAGTTTTATGAAAAGCACTTCGATTTTGACTTATGACAGTACTATGAATGAAGAAGCAAAATCAACCCAGCTAACAAAGTGAAAATATTACATCAAATAATGTACCTTTTTAGCAGTAAAAGTTAGCTATACCAATTTATTAAGATATAGAATTTACAGCATATTCATTTTTGTTTAGGTTTAGTTTAGTATATTTCACGATGTAATACGAAAGACATAATATATAGACATTGGCTGTGAACTTGTTAACGTATGAATTGGCTCTTGAGATTATAATTAGGCTACACGTTGAAAATGCTAATAAGCGGTAGTCTTTGAGTAACAGCTATGAGTTCAACCAAATGATGGATTCAAAGTAAAAGAGTCAAAATTATGATTAATTTCACGAATACAATACAATCACATACTTAATTATATACAACATAGAATTTTAGAGTATTTATCTCTGCGAAAAAATAAGACATTTCTCTTTTGAATGGTCATTGCATGGAATGCGCTTAATCTTATGTATATCTATATATCTTCCTGTTCTATGAAGTGGATTTTGGTAAAAGGAATTCCTAACATAATAACACATAAAATAAGTATCCCTTCCATTCTCAATTATGTACTCATGATTTAAGTTTTATGAGAAATGCGGGCATGGGTACTCCTATTATATTAATTCTACAACCTAGAGATAAGAATTCTATGATTTATATATTCTAAGTAGTTATGGTTTACAGTAGCATAGTCAAGCTATTTATTGCATGTGTCAAGGACGTCAATTAGGGAAATTCGGGACTTTTCAAAGTATAGACTCTATTTATAGAGTACCCCAATTAAGTACCAAATAAATTTGAAGGAACCTCACTTTTTAAGATAACTTTGAAATGAAAATTTCGTTTACTTACACTGTATACTTATATTGTGAAATTAGATTTTTAGCCAAAAAAAAAAAAGAGAGAGAGAGAATTGCACACTTTTAAAAAAAGTTTAGATTAGCTGCAATTCAAGAGAGAGCAACTTCCTACTTTCAAATCACATCAATGAAATAACACGAGGGCAATTATATAAAAAGGCTCTCTGTTCACTAGAGCAAGCATTGAGTAGAGGCCAACATCATTCTAACATTAGAACATGAACTAAGGGAGCAAATGAAGAGAAATGGTTACCTTATTTCCCTTTAGTATTTTCAAGACATCCTTCGAGTCCCACAACCTGCTACGGTACTGAGGCTCCTCTTTGTTTTCCTCACGAACAATTTCCCTACCCAAATCTCTCAATTGGTCATGCATTAGGAGCTCGTGATTATCTCCTACTTTTATCAATGACAAAAATCTCAATACTTCAATTTCCTCCTCACAGGCATCCCACATGTAGGATGCAATTCTCCAGTCAATGCCATTGAGAAAACAAGCAATATCTAAAAATATTTGTTTCTGTTCATGCTCTAAAGCTTCATAAGTTATCCTTAACTTTTCTTGAACTTTCTCACGAGGGACCATTCTTAACTTGTTTATCGTACTTCTCCATAGTGTCGGCTCTTTTCCACACAAAAATGAACCTAAAACCTTGAGAGATAAGGGCAACCCTCCAATGGTGGATACAACTTCATGAGTGAGGTCCTTAAATTCACTTGGAGGAGAGTCTTGTCGAAATGCATGCCTACTAAACAAAATCAAAGATTTATTTTTATCCATTTCTTGATGTTCATGGTTGTAGTCTACCCCAGCATTGACAAGTATATTCTTGTTTCTAGTGGTTATAATGATCCTACTTCTTGAAGAAAACCAATTTTGATTTCCAACCAAAGCCTTCAATTGATCATAATCATCCACATCATCAAGAAGAATAAGGACTTTCTTAGTTCCAAAGTTGGATGAGATGAAATTAATCCCTTCGTCCTTATTATCAACTTGATTTTTTTGCTTCAATATATCAAAAATTAATTGATTTTGCAAGTAAGCAAGACCATTATGCTTACAGGATTCCCTAACATCAGGAATGAAGCTACTATACTCAAATTGATTTGAGAGCTTGGTGTAGATGGTTTTAGCAAAAGCCGTCTTACCAATGCCTCCTATTCCATGGATGCCGACAAATAGGGTGGCACGAGAATTATTATCCACAAATTTCATAACCTTCTCCACACAACTATCAATTCCAACCAAATACTCAGGAATAGCCAACTCAAACTTTTTCTTCAGCTCTGCCAACACTTTCTGAATAATTGATTTCACCAACTTTTCTTCATACCTGGCATATGTGATAAGATTTCATATAGGCAGCAACAATAATTTTACGTAGTTTATCTAATGAGAAGAACGAAATAAATATATCTAGGGTTAAATAGAAGAACTTTGAGAATCGTTTTTGCCACACCTCCATATATACTTTTTATTTGCTGAGACTAAAATGGGAAATGCTGATGGTCGCTTCACATAGCGAGCCCCATTTTATGATTACTCTAACATAATTTATTGAGCTAGAAGAAACTTGAGGGTGTCGCTCACTAAACGTGCTTTTTATTAAAGACATTAGGGATGACATGGGCGTGTCTTCGAAAAATTTCTAGAGCATCTGAATGAGAAAAAATACAATAAGCCAGCCCAGTATGAAAGTTCAACCATCAATCGATAAACGGGTCTTAACTTTTGATGCAAAAGGAACTTAGGTCCTATAACGCCAATCTAGGAAGTCGTTCAGAGTGCTATAATGTGAACTACCCGAATACTGTAGAGTGCTATAATGTGAACTATCGGAATGCAATTAAGGGGATTTCACCTTATTTGTGCAATTTTACATGCTCGCAAGTTTCCACTTGTGCTGTGAATTTAGTATCATTCTTATTCGTGTTCTTACCAATTTTCAACGCGTCAATTTTCTTTTAAGTATCTATTTTTCATTATTTTAATTAGGGGTGAGCATGACCGCCCAAATCAAGAACTGCTTGAATTGGACTAGACTAGCCAGTTTGGTCCAATCCCTGGCATTGGTCCGGTTCCCAGTTCCATAAAAATGGAACCGGCGATTTTCGGTCGATTACGATCGAGGGTATTCGAACTAGACTGAATCGATAGATTGAACACACTCTCTTCTTTTTTTTTTTTCTTTTTTCTTTTTTTTTTTTTTTTTTTAAATATATATATTTTTTATTTCTTAAATATAGCAATAAACCTTAAAATAATAACTTTTAGTATTTTCTAAATTTTTAAATTTTTTTCGTTAAGTGATCAATTCCATGGGATCGGCAGTCCAATCCAGTTCCCAATCCCAAGACCGTCTAGTACGATTTCCGATCTCAAAAATTAGGAATGGGTCCTCCCAATCTCATTTCTAGTTCCTAGGTTATGGACCGGATCGAGAAATGATCATCCTAATTTTAATTATTCTGACAATTATTGAAAGTAGAAGAATAATTTTACCCCAAAATAAGATAATTGCTTTGAATTATGCAAGTGCACAAGATAGAAATTTTGTGTAGAAGACATAAAAATGCATTGAAAATTGTTTAAAAAACACCTAATAAAGATGATCCCTTTTTGTTTTATATATATACCATCACCATATATAACAAAAGGATTTTTTTTTTATGAAATTTTAGTAGCAACTAATTAATGACATTAATGATATAGAGCTCATTTGGTTTGGCTTTAGGGAATGCATTTGCAAAAATGCAAATACCTTTGGGTGAAAGAGGTTTTTACGAAATGCAAATATCATTGGCTAAAATTTTCATCGAGATACAACTTTGGCCAAAATATTGTTTGGTAAAATTTGCATTTGAAAATGACTTTTATTAAATTAAAAAAACAAAAAAATATTTGTATTTTTTTTTTAAGTCCGACCACCAGACAGCTAGATCTGGCGGCCAAATGGCTAGATCTAGCCTCCGGATGGTCGCCCGACCCCAGCGACCATCGCCAGAGGTTGCCCGACCTCCGGTGGCTGCTTGCGTCATGCAATTCAGGCCATCAATTACCTGGGTCGCGCAACCCAGGCATCGCCTGA
Organism: Eucalyptus victrix; assembly: GCA_016097545.1. Lineage (NCBI taxonomy): Eukaryota > Viridiplantae > Streptophyta > Magnoliopsida > Myrtales > Myrtaceae > Eucalyptus > Eucalyptus victrix. Next base: position 25,755,444 of record CM027844.1, read on the forward strand.
GGTCCGGCTACGGTCGCCGAGGTCAAGCGACCCTCAAGCGGCGGTTGCCAACACATCGCCGACATGCGCGACCCCTTGGCCGGCGGTCGTCGGCCTCCGTGCAGTGGTTTTCCTCATAGATGAAGAGTAACCACGAAGTAAACAATAACCGAAACTTGCATTCCGAAAATGCAAGTTTCCAAAGGATTTCCGAATCTGCTTTGGACTAAGGGCCTTTAAAGTTCTTTGAGATGCAATTGCATCTTGCCAAAATCGTTCAAAAAATCGAACCAAACATATTTGCATTTAGCCAAGGGATTTAGAGTCCCAAAACCCATTCCCAAAGCTGAACCAAACAGGCCATAATGAATGTGACTTGGGAAGATAAAGAATTATGGCTTCGACAATAACATGCACGGTATAAGATGTTAACTGTTAAGAGCTTTGTATAGGAAACACCACTTAACAGTACTCTTAATCACATATAAATCTGTGATTTAAAAAAAATTGTAATGAAGATTAAGGAAGCTTATACTATAAACATGAAAAAAGAAATCTTCGGATATAAAAGTTCATTCAGAAAATCTTGAATGGGATCATTAACAATCAGATCTATAATTAGATTGGTTTATTCTGGAAAAAAGAATTAACTTCAGAATTCATGCATAGCAGAATCATACTGTTTTTTTTCCATTTGAAAAATATAAAAAGAAAAAGAAGCAGTCAGGAATCAAAACAACCAGTTAAAAGAAGGTAGAGAATGTTTCGGTAAGAAATTTTACCCGTTGACTTCGGGTCCTTTGAAGGAACTAACTTCAATGAGTGCTTGTTTCCATTTCTCTAAAATCACTGGATCGAAACGCCTCTCAAGCGTATGAAATACATCTCCAAAACTCCCGATTTGATGTTTCACATGAGCCGGCTCCACTTTATAGAATACAGGCAACACTGAGTGCCCCATGCCATTATTCTTGCACTCCATCATTTGAACCAGCTCATCAAGGCACCATTTGCTTGAACCGTAATTCTCGGAGAGAATGGGGATCAGGATCTTACTATTTCTTATAGCTGCCAAAAGATCTGGGCCGAGCTCCTCACCTTGGCGGAGCATGTTATCGGCTCTGAAAGCATGAATCCCGGCATCAACGAGCCCGGTGTAGAGCTCATCGGCAAATCCTTTACGAGTATCTAGGCCTTCAAAGCTCAGGAACACCTCGCAACAGTTTCCAATCGGCAAACTAGGTACATCATTCGTAGTTTCTGTTGGAGGTGAACTAAATCCACCGGAATGAGTTTGTGTGGGCTCAGTCCACGAACTATCAGCCACACTGATTCTGCGTTTCTTAATGGGAAGATGCATTTCTTCTTGGCTCTGATTCTGCCCCTAGTTTTTTTTTTTCTCCTTTCAAGCCTGACGGCGAAGCAAACCAAGATGCCTCCTAGGTCATACGGAAACGCAGTTGGCAACCACGAATCAGTCAAACTCGTCAAGCTAGAAATAATTTAGTAGTTGGCCGACACCACGCGCTTTGTAGTTAATGCAGAAGCAATGACAAATGTATAAATAAAACTACATATGGCCGAGCACCGGTCTCGGGGTCGAACTGTCCGGTTCTGGGCGGTTCCCAATGGAAATCGGTCCGGTTCAATATCTATCTAGTCTGGTCCCGCGTGACGGGAACCGGTCCAGAAGCAAACCTAAATCAAATTCGAGGAGGAGCTGTGGGGAAGCAGACCGCCGGCCTCTCCCAAAAAGCTCCGCTCTGCTCTGCTCCTCGTGTCTCATCCAAATGCCTCCGCCGCTCCCTCGCGTGCCTCTCGTGCGGAGAAAGATAATGAGAAACTCAGAAGAAAACGGATATCAGAAGAAGCAGGAGGCGGGCGGGCGGGGTGCTTTTCAACTCACGAGCCGAAAGATTCAAAAGGGTCTTCCGGTTTCCTCTTCGTTTCTGCAGAAAAGCCTTCTTGAACTCGGGCAAAGAGCCGTTGTCCGTGAGTGAACAGCAGAGAGAGAGAGAAGGGAAGCGAGAGTTTCAATTCATGCTCGTGAAGGGTGTACGGGAAAAATTGCGCTCAGTCATTTTGCCTTAGGACACTCTTTATTATAGTATTTTCATCATACCCTACCATGGCCCACCTCTTTTGGCGTGATTCTCCTACTTTTCATTTGGTCAAAAGCGGTGTCCCCTCTTTTTCTTCTGCTTTCATCTCCTTTTCTGTCAATCCCTCGTGGATCTCACTAACTTTCCTTCTCTCTTTATCGTTTTCCCACTCCTTTGGTACCGCACCAGCGATGGTGACCCCTTTCCTTTCAGACGCGTTTTTGGGTGTCTCGATTCTCTCCCATTTTTTTATTCTCGAAAATAAGAACAATTTTCAGACGCAATGGTAAGTTCAACGCTCCCCACGAGTGCCCGCCAAAGTGCACGAGAGGAAGAGCGAATTACGACTTGACATGTCAGGGGAACTTGTTGGCGTTCTCTTTTGCTCTTCCCCAATTCGTAACTTCATCGTCAGCTAAGGTACAAGACAGAGGTGTACGATCAAATTAGTTCTATTCATAAAACTGGACCGGATTATATGAAAAGTAGGTCTGGGAATCGATTCTCGTTGGAATCGCTCCAAAAACAGGTTTTGAGTAAATACCCATTTAAGAACCGGACTAAACCGCCTTATTTTGGAATTAATTTTGAATTAGTTTTATAAATTTAAAAAGTCAAAACATTATTTTCTTTTTCTTCTAAATTCTAATCTTAACATTCATTCGTTCTTTGTCTTTTCTCGAAACTCTTTTACTTTTTCCTCTTCTTCCGAATTTTTATGGATAATTGGGAAATGGAGTTTTATAATTTATGTTTTAAGCTACATAGTTGAACTTTTTATCATTTATAATAGTACGTGACTATGCATTCATCTTATGAATTATCTTTTTTGGCAAATTAGGTTATTTGTTGTTCTTTTTTTACTTTGAATCATTTTATTATTCATAATCTCATATGATATTGTTGTAAAAAACAAATTAAAATAGGAACAGAAAAATAAAACAAGTTCTCGAGTAAACCGTAGAACCAAACCAGAAAAACAAGATAGGTTCTAAAACCGATTTCAAGTAAATAGAATAGGTTCTAATGTTCAAACAGAGTAGGTTCTAGGTTTTAGCTCTGAAACCTGCTCACACTATAACTAATCACCCCTTATAGAAAGGGGACTCTCTCTCCTCTCTCTCTCTCTCTCTCTCTCTCATCTCGCAGAGCCTTCCTAACTCCCTCACCTTTGCTCATTCCCTCGCACCGTTTGCTCCTACGTTCCTCCTCAAGCCCTACGAGGATCAACACGGAATATTGGTGAGGACAACATGGCTAGCCCCAGGGCCAACCTCGATAACGTTCTTGCTAGTGAGAGGGAACGAGCAGAAGTGAGATTCCGTGGAGAGCCACTTGAAAGTAGTTTGCCCCTTGCAAGTAAGCCATCTGTGAAATTTTCATACAAAAAAAAAATGTTGCTTTTGCACCCGGAACTAGCTAGTCCAGGGATTAATCTACTCTAGAACAAGGGGTCAAAACAGTTAAATATGTACAAGCATTAGAATTGAGGAGTAAGTAATTTGCTTGGCAAATCAAAAATGAAAATGCGAGGTTAATAGTTTTTTCAATGCATGAAGATGTACATATCTGTAGAGAATCAAATATAAGATTACCTAGTAATGTTGCATCCGAAATCGCATAAGACATAATTGTTATCTATATGCCCTTAAGTAACTATGTAATAGTTACATGTTATGGATTATTTGATGGCAAAGAAATATTTGTTCATTATCCCATGAATGAGTCCACAAGATCAATTAGGACTAAACATATTTAAGAATATATATGACAAGTTTACAATTATACTGAATTTTCCTAATTGATAAATCATTTGAGAGGATATTGATAATCCTATTGAAACCGATGTGTTCTTGAGTTTCACCATTCAATATTCGATACCTGAGGGAATGATGAGTTACATGTCATTGGATATCATTGTATTCCAGCTTGACCATAGATACTTGTCTAGAACAAGTCCACTAAATGTGACATACATAGAATGATTGGCAACATAGAAGTTTTTAGCAAGGTTAATGACTAATCGTCAGCTCCGATCTTATGTGGATAATCCTTGGACCTAAGGCAAGGTGTTGACTTGTATGTTGGACGGCTATAGTTCATGAGTGCACATATTGACGGGTCATTGATTCATCTCTATACCTAATGGTCATAGTTCATTTATATACAAAATTACACGTGTGCACAATATGGAACATGTCTTATTGTTACATGCTAGGTACAATACTGATGTCCTATGCAATCTAATTATGAAAGTGCATTGAAATCCTTGGTGGAATGAATTGTTTATGTCTTGTGTAAAATGCAAGTCAATTAGGTTTTTATATATGATTGAATTGTGACTTGACAAATATTTTATGGTCTTTGCTCAATTGAGACATAGTAAGACAGAGAGATTAAATTGCGCTGTAATCAAAACTAACAAGTACATTATGTTTTTAAAGCATTTACACTATCTAGATAGCCATGATATATTGCTAAGTGTCAATCATGGCTTGTAAAACTTGGAAATTCATCTGAACAATAAATTCTCTTTAGAGTACTAATGTGTCATTACAAATCTTACTACCAACTCAATGATGAACTTAGGGATATTACACACCATAACCAATTCTCTCAATCGGAAATAGCCCCTCATGAGAGCTATTCTTTCGCTCACCCAGCTTTTGGAGGAAGTAATCAATAAGTTCTTTGAGAGGTTAAAGACTAGCTTCTAAAAAAGTAATCATTTAACTTTTTTAAGAGGTTGAAAAACTATTTCTAGAGAAAGTTAAATGTTGACTTCACCAGAACATTATATATAGAGCAGGGAGAGGGCAAGTGGGTTAGAGAGAGAGAGAGAGAGAGAGAGGATTACATGTTTAGCAATGGTTGTTGACCATGTGCATAAGATTATCTCCACGAAATTGCTAGCACAATCATAGTGATAATTATCTACGAGTTCTTTTTCCGTTCGAGGTACGTTGGTGTGTCTAAACTAGAAGTCCAATGTTTGTGGGGTTCGAATTGAAGAATGTTTGAATCAAATCATTTAAAGTGCGCTTCAAGAATAATCCGTATAACCATCTTTGATATTTTGATTTTTTTATTAAAACGAATGAACACCGCCTTTGGAGATACATACATAATAGAATTTTATCTTTGCTTCCCCTACATTTATGCTTATTTCACCTATACATGTTCCATAAAACCCTAACGATAATATGAAGTAGATGACGTATCGATTTAGTCATTTTGAAAGAGCTAGGAATGGGAAGTGTTTTAATGGGCTAGAGACGGGCTTTAGTGGAGTGGTATTTAGGTGTAGGTAATTATTTAAAAAGTCATAAATCTTTCAATTATGCAAATTCAGTCTTAAATATGTCACAAACATTTCGATTTTATCAATTCTGTATTAAACATTTTAATTTTGTCAATTCAATCCTAAATCTTTCAATTATACAAATTTAATCTTTTTCTTTTTTTTTTTTTACGAATAGTCAATGTAGTCCTTTTGGATAATTGTAGTTGGATCTTGTTGACATGGCGGTCCAATCAACACCGACAGTCATATGTGATGTGACCGACATTAATATGGACAATTTTTAAAAATATTTTAAAATATTCCAAATTTTGTTATTAAGAAGAACAAGTTTGATGGGGCCATTGGCCATTGGAAGAGGGTAGCAACCTCTGCCAGCGGCCTTGATGGTCCCTGGGCAAGGGCTACGAAGCCTTCAACGGCAATAGGCGAGGGTCATGGCTCTTGCTATGGCCTGTGGTGCCATCACCAAATCTAGTAAGGCAACAAATTTGGTAAGGCAAGGGCATCACGACCCTCGTTGACATGGCGGATAATTTAATCATTTTTCTTTTTTTTACGAATAGTCAATGTAGTCCTTTTGGATAATTGTAGTTGGATCTTGTTGACATGGCGGTCCAATCAACACCGACAGTCATATGTGATGTGACTGACATTAATATGGACAATTTTTAAAAATATTTTAAAATATTCCAAATTTTGTTATTAAGAAGAACAAGTTTGATGGGGCCATTGGCCATTGGAAGAGGGTAGCAACCTCTGCCAGCGGCCTTGATGGTCCCTGGGCAAGGGCTACGAAGCCTTCAACGGCAATAGGCGAGGGTCATGGCTCTTGCTATGGCCTGTGGTGCCATCACCAAATCTAGTAAGGCAACAAATTTGATAAGGCAAGGGCATCATGACCCTCGTTGTGGCCCATGAAGGCTCATGACGCCCTTACCGGCCATAGTGAGGGCTCGCAAGCCCTCACCTGATCCAGTGAGGGCTAAGACCCTCACTTGTGATCAACAAGAGCTTGACTTGAGCCGATGATGTCACCAACCCTTGCTCAATGGTTAGTGGCTCGTTGACCCTATGTTTTCTTTTTTGGGTAAAGATGAGGAAAAGAAACAAAGAAATCAATATTTTTTTAAAAATTAAATTAAATAATCCATGCCAGTGCTGGCCACGTAAGATGATTGAAGCTAACTAAGCCGTCACATCACCGAAATCTAGCTAAAATTAGCCGAAATGACTAAATTGACAATTTGTTAAAAGATTTAAGACTAGTTTGACAAATTGCTAAGATGTTTGAGACAAATTGATGCAATTGAAATGTTTAAAATTAAATTAGCAAATTATCAAAAGGTTTAAAATTTAATTAGTTGTCATATCATAAATTTAGGACTTTTTGGATCATTTTTCTCATTAGATTGCGTAGAGCTTTCCGAAGAGTTTGGCCGGCTTTCAAAAGCTTGTACCTCTATTGCGAAGCCCAAAGTCCACTAAAGCGACCGTTTGGCAAAAACCACGAAGGGAGAATTGGTTAAGAAGCGATGGTGCCTATTTGTCAAAGAAAACTCCCATTGCCGCAATAACATTGTGGCAACTGGCAAGGGACTTGAATGTCACCGATTGCTGGGAGGAGCTAGAATGTCACTTATTGCTTAACACCCCCAGGGTGGTTGAAGCCTTGACTGTCCGACGTGCCATATTGATTGCGAGAGAAGCGGGACAATTTTGAGACGAGACATGTGGCGTGTTAAAAGACTCGGCGCACAAACACAAAGAAATATAGAGTAAATGTAATAAAAAAAATTGAGATATAAGGTTTATTCTAATTCATCATCAAACTAGGGTTAAATCTAGTAAATGGTTCCACTATAATTAACGGGTGCGTTTGGAAAATTTTCTGAGGAAAGTTTTTAAGAAAATGCAAAGACCTTTAAATTAAAGGTATTTTCCAAAGTGCAAAATATGTTTGGTAAATTATATTTTGAAAATTCATTTGAAGTACCTTCGAGCAAAATGGTGTTTGGGGGAATTACATTTACAAAGAGCTTTGGTGATAAAAAAAAGTTTCAAAAGAAAAAAAGAAAAAGACCAGCAAGGGCAGGTGGCCGTCGGACATCCATTGAAGACCTCTGGTGAGGGTCGCCGAACGTCAGGCGACCACTGAAGACCACCGAGGAGGGTCACCGGACGTCAGCGACCACTGAAGACCATCGGCGAGGGTCGCCGGATGTTGGGCGACCCCGCCACGACCCAGATCTGGGGCCGCGAGATCGTGGGGATCTCGCGGCCCCAGATCTGGGTTGCGGCGGGGTCACGCGACCTCACCGCCCCCGGATCTAGGTCGTGGCGAGGTCGTGCGACCTCCGACGATCGCCGTGACCAAGATCTGGGGCAGCGAGGTCATGGGAGGACCTCGGTGCCCTCGGATCTAGGTCGCGGTGAGATCGGCGACCCAAACCTCGCCGCAACCCACGGCGATCGCCGCGACCCAGATAGGGCGGTGGTTGCACCACTCCCCGGCGATGGTCGCCTAGGCCACCGCGACCATGCCAATCCGTCGGCGGCCGTTCACAGCTTCGAGGAGCACGTCGTCGGCTTCAATGGAGAAGAAGATGAATAGTACAATGACAAGGGCAAAATCGGAAAAATTGAGAGTAGCTGAGGATAGTTTTGGAAGAAAAAAAAAAGTGAACAATGACACTTGTATGCCGAGAAAGCTGAAAGTCCAAGGCACCCCTTCACCTGCCTTGGGCTTTTAGCCTTGAGAAGGCCAACTTTGGCCTAATGGAAATTTTAAAGTTGTTCCCAAACACCCCAGCTTTAGCCCAAGTATCTTTAGAAGCCCAAAGTCATTTGCAAAGTTGATTCCAAACACACCCAACATATCCCAACTCTCTATTACAAATAATAGCTATTCATGAGTCCAAACCCAAACTATCAAAAAAATACTATCTCAAAATGTAAAAGCTCTTTGGCGGCCATGGCCATCCATGAGTGATGCCCCTAACCCCTTCAAGCAACCCTAAATCCTTGCCCACTCACCAAGGAATGAGATCCCCTTACCTTCTTATCAATGGGGAGTATAAACCACATCCAAATACGACGGTGGAGAGAAAAATGTAATCTTCTATATATCTCAAATGAAGATTGCAAGGGCCCCCTATATATAGGGCAAGAACACTATTAGACTTGACAATAGTTAATATCAACTTCAGTTAATTTGATCTTCAATAGTGGGGAGAATTACCAAAAAAGTCCTAAACTTATCGCAATTGTGCCAATTTAGTCATTAACTTTTTTTTGGGCCAATTTAGTCCTAAACCTTTTACAATTATGCAAATTTAGTCCATTCGGCCAAAATTGGCGAGACTTGCGAACAATTTTCAAATTTTTAATTTTTTTTAAATTTTTTTTTTTTTTTTTTTCTCCACCTTCTTCTTCCTTTGGTCTACCACTCTCGCCCCCGTCGACCACTGGCGAAGGCGAGCCTTGCTAGATCTGGCGAGGCCACCCTTGCGCAGCCAAGGCGAGGCTCGGCCTCGGCCTCGCCAAATCTAGCGACCATGGCCTCACCGTCGCGGGGCGAGGCTTGCCTTCGCTAGTGTCCGGCAGGGGCGAGCCTATCCTAGCGATTGCGAGGCCGCTATCACCTAGCCAAGGTGAGGCTCGGCCTCGTCGACCATTGGTGAGGTTGCCGTTGCCAGAATTGGCGAGGCTCGACCTCGCCATGGCTGGGCAAGGCCGAGCCTCGCCTTGGTTGGGCGACGGTGGCCTCGCCGGCCCTCGCCTCTAGCTGGCGCCAGCCGGCTAGAGGAAGAAGAAGGTGGAGAAAAAAAAAAGAAAAAAAATTTAAAAATTCGAAAAAAAATTTAAAAATTGTTTGCCGGCTAACTGTTCCTGGCTGGCATCCGCGTCTGCGCCGGCCGGCTAATTTTGGCCGGATGGACTAAATTGATACAATTGTAAAAAATTTAGGACTAAATTAACAAAAAAAGAAAAAGTTTATAACTAAATTGGTACAATTGCAAAAGGTTTGGGACTTTTTTGGTAATTCTCCCTCAATAGTGATATATCTAACATATGGTTTCACAGCTAAATCGTGACATTGTTTGTAAGGAGTTGGCTAAGCAGAAAGGTGAATTGAACCAGATTACAAGACTTGTTGATTAGATCAAAATAGGGACCGCTTCACTAGAGAAAGTAGCGTTTCCTTGTGTATCCAGGAAGTCAAATAAGGGTGCCCATCAGGTAGTTTCTACAAAGTTGATGTGTCCTATGCATTGGGTTTGGATTCCCCATCTTCTCTAAAAGCTCTCTCAGTGTCTAATGTTGGCGAAAGACCGCCATGAAACGTATTATTGAAATTTACGGCAGTGAAATATATAACCTGTCTATGGTTACAAAAAGACCGTATTTTTTCTCAATTGTCGTATGAAGATGGAACGTAAATCAGATGGTTCTTGTGCTCTTTTCTGACGATGCACCATGTTAGAAGAAGATAAAGAAGCAAAGAGCTAAGACTGGAGCCAGATAGAATTATGTACTTCTGTCTTATTCTTTTACAAGATACTGAGCGTTGACCCCTTAAGCAGGAAGATGAGATGGCCGAATTGTTGGGCTTTTAAGAAAATTTCGCCTTTCGGCCTGAGACAGGAAACCCATTTCGTCTCCCGTCTCAGCCGCCAGGCAGAATAAAGAGCCGAAGCCGATCATCTAATCCTAGAAACAGAGCAATGGGAAGCTACAAGATTTGAAGGGGAATTTAAAAGGAAGAATTACACAGAATTAAACAAACAAATACCGAGGCGCGGATCGACACGAATTGGCCAAAAAAAAAGAAAAAGAAAAGAAAAGGAAGTATGAATGAAGGTCAAGTGTCAAGAGTGTTGCAAAATGCGGGTGTAGATGAACTCGTTCCATGTGTCGGGCAACCCCGGGAGGCACCAATGGATGCAATCCGCGTAGTTCTGGGGGTCGGCCTGCTGCTCCGGCGTCAGCATCTTGCCTTGACGGATCGTGTGCACCGAGGTGTGCGCGTCTTTCCGGTACTCCGAGAGGGTCGTGATGTTCATGAAGTGCACGGGCAATTTCATGGATCGGGTCACGTTGTCGGCGATGACGAGCAGCCTCCGATCCGTTCCCACGTTCAGCTGGCCCGTCATGTTCAACACCGGCACCGTCTCCTTGGCGCATTTGATGCCGTCCGGGTTGTCCCAGTCCAAGCTCCTGTTGCACGTTTTCAATAATCAGTAGTTGAAAAGGACCAAATCAAGGACGGAAGGCATAAACAATAGTTTAACCATCCAAGGCAACATGTAATAGTTAAGCAATAAAAGGGGTTGGTTACCCACCGAGGATTGAAAAGCAAGCAATCATTGACAAAATTCTAATTGTCCTAACTGGTGATGGACCCCCTTAGTAACCACCTCTAGATGCTCTCACCTAAGACATGTGAATTGTACAGATGGTAAAGGAAAGGACAAAATTGGTGAGGTATGATTCATTTAATTAGGGCTCTTGGATTTTTTGACTTCTAATTGAGCTCAATCATATTTGGTCACCTAAAACCTACGTCCCCAGAAATGACAATTAATAAAATATTTCCTCCATGCAAACAATAATGATCAATGATTTGATAGAAACAAATCGACCATAACAAATGCCGCTTTGTCAAATACTACCCGACTGCAGCTCAAAAAAAATGATAGTGCTAAAAGAATCTCTAGGCGGTCAGTAGTGGCACGTATGGCCCGCTATAGAATACCAACTTTTTAAGGACTAGAGCATCACTCCTTCGGTTCTTGTTTATCAAGGCCAAATATAGACAAGCTTGTCTGAATGATTGGAAGAGCAAGGATGTTTCTTTAAGCTCCTTTTTGTGACAAAATGGCATTAACATAATAGTTTAGCTTACTATTTCCTCATAAAGACATAATTAGAAAAGGGGAAACAAATGGGTGGAACTGGATCTAACCAATGATTGCAAGAGAACACCAAAACGACATGGATATCGAAGTTGAAGTTTAATTTTGGTGTGCAAGAGACTTACTTGATATGAAGAGGGGACATGCTGCTGAAGAAGACTGTGGTATGGTTAGGATCCACATTTTGATCCACCCACTTAGCCCATGTCTTTAGCACTCTCCCGTACACGGTCGGCCTGTCGATTTCGTCGTACTCCGTCGATCCCTTGTCGAATGACCCCCGACTGTTTTCGTTTCACAACCAACAACCCGACACAATCAGGAACGAGCAAAAGTCAGAATCAATGCATACAGAAAAAAGGGGTGAAAAGGAAAGGATCAAAACACAGAATTGGGTACATACAGGACTTTCATGGAGAAAGTGTTCATCCACCAAATGTAGGTGTTGAAGATGAGGTAGTCCACGCCCTTCCAGTTGCGGCCGTGCTTGTTTATCGACTCGGGCATGATGATGCGGTTCAAGATGCTGTGCATATTCGGGTCGTCCGAGTTCGATTCGACCAGGAACGGTGCCCAGTAGAACTCGATGGTGGTGTTATAGTCCTGGACAATGATCAAAGTGCACAACAACAAAGTTAAAAGATCAATCTCGAATTGGCCCGCATGCCCTTTCCTAAACCCTACTCAAGTACTCCTCAATGTGGTCAATATGGCCGACACTTTGAAAAAGGTCTTCAATTTGGCCCTGGAATTTCGGCAGAATCGATGCACTAAACCCGCCATTTCCTGCCGAATTTCGTGTTCATTCTGTACTGTGATTCTCACCCAGACAGTTAAGGAGTCTTAAGAATTCTCGAATTTCCGGTTATATATAAGTTTCGTGTAACCTAGTGATCGGAAAAATAAGTAATTAATAAAAGGGTTGCTTGTGCCTTTTTACCAGGAGGTGCAGGTGGCCGACCACTTTACGTAGCACGAAGGCACGGTGGAATGATCTCGGAGGGAAGACTACACGCCTCGTGCAGCGGACAAATGAACAGAAATTTTGAAAACGAAGAGCCCCCCCACATCATCATTTGATCTGGGGATAAAGTAAAATTTGCCATCGAAAATGTCCACGTCGGGACCTTTTCATTTTTTGACAGATAATGTTCACGTAATGGTTGCACCTTCTCGTAAATTATTTCTTTAATTAATAGAACAACATTATCCCCACCTAAGAAATGCCGTCATTCGGTTTGAGAAAAAGACGAAGCCAAGAAATGGCAAAAGATAGAGACCCGGCATCTCTCTCTCCCCTCCCTTGCGTGTGTCGAAAGATTGCGACTTTTTCTTTATATCGCCAGGCACGATTCCTTCTTTTTGGAACATAAGCATTTTACCGCGTCGGTAGAAAATGAGAAAATATGTCTAGAACCTTGTTCTGCGATGACCTTGTAAGCGAAAAAAATGAACTTGAACAGTGCCTGGCTGATCGGGAGGACTGGGAAAGGCTTATGTTAGCGTTGAGATCGAGAGGAATTACCTCGATTCTGAAGATGTTGCGGGACCCGGATTTCCTCAGGCTTTTCCTGCCGCGTGGAACGACGGATTGAGCCAGGCAGACCATGGACTCCCACTGGTTTCGGTTCAGCGAGTCGCCCACGAACATAAGCCGCTTGTTCCTCAGCTTCTGAAGCAGCAACCTCGGCTTGAACCTTAAGAAGCCAAAAAAGCAAGGACAGCCCTTGAATTGGACTCGGGTTCGGAATCAAGAACGACTAATTGACCATCGAAATTTCGACAGAGTTTACTCACTCGGGCAGAGAACAGTCTCTGGGTTGCCATCTCCAGCCCTGGTACATGGAGTCCTTCCTTCCGTTCCTCATGCAGGTCACTTGTGCTGTGAGGAACTCGCACTCGTCTTCCTTGTACAGAGGGTGGGTAACATTATCATAGACCCATTGCCCCGTGAAGAGGTCGCACTCTTGCGGTGGCAATTCTACGTCTTCCTCTTCCTCTTCAATCACCGCCATTTCAATCTTCTGCTCCTCCTCTTCCTCCTTGTTTCGTGATGTCGATTTTGCATCATCAAGAGCCTCCTGTTTTGTCGATCGAGCGCTCACCGACAGAGCCTTCTCGGAATTAAGCTTGGTCGGTTCCGACCCTTCTTGGATTTCCTGATTCTTAGGCCACGAGAATGGGAATTCGGCAATCGACTTCACGTCCTCGTTGTACATGAAGACCCCGAACAGGAATATCGAGAACACGACCACGAACACGGAGAGGTTGTTGCCCTTCCGGCCTCCTCCGCCACCGCCCGCCGCTGCGTGCTTCATGGCGGCCATCTCGGACGAGAAGAGCTTCGTCTTGCGGCGAGGCGGCTGCATTGAAGAGGTGAAAATTCGAGTGGTATAGTGAGATAGCGAAGGCGGGGAGAGGAGGAAAAATATAGAGGGACTGAATTGAGCATCCTGTGTATAGAGCAGATGCTTACATGTATTAAGTTCTTTTTCTTTATTGAGGTTTGGTGAGATGGTGTTTTCTTCAACAAGACTTGTTAGGGGTCACCGGCTGATGTAGATTGAAGAGTTGTCTTTCTCTGAAAATATTATTCCCCGCTTCCTAATCCATGGCTAACTACTTCATCTCCATCGAACAAGAATTGCCAGATAGATAGAGAGAGAGAGAGAGAGAGAGAGAGAGAGAGAGAGAGAGAGAGAGTAGATCCTAAGCTTTGAGCAGTTGGTCCTTTTTACAAGTTTGCTTCTCTTTTGCTGATTGGGACTTTGGACAAACGGGAAGGGCTGTGGCTGTGGCTTTCTCGGGTCCTCTTTCTGGGCAATTTCTTGCTGCTTCTTTATGCCTGTGATATTCTAGGAGAAGCTTCCATACATTAGTTACAGGTTGTAAGGTTCTGCTAACTTATTCACTGGCTATATATTGAAGATTCTCTTGTATGGACCCAAAAAAAAAGTCAACTGGACATTCACGTGGTGTCTATTATATTTTGATGAGGGGCTTGTGTGGCTCAACGGCCTTGACTCTGAGTCATTTACGGGTGCTTCATGTGATCATGTGGTGGCTCTCCACGGTCAAAATGAACGAACCTTGAGGACTTATTTTAGCCGCTTTAGACTCACAGGTTACATTGAGAAACCATTTCCTCTAGTTCGTGACAAGAAGTGCTAAAAGAAAAAATCAGGCTGGCCACTTTCATGAGATCTCGCATCCAGTTTTCATTGCACCCGATATGCCGATCGTGCTGCTTACTAGAACAAACAGATCATATCACTGCAAGTCAACCATACAAGAGTGCAATCATGTGATCCTCAGCTCCACAATCTGCACCTGATCATCTTCCACAGTTCAGAATGCTTATACTAAACTCATTTGATGAGGGTTTCGTGCCGGAGTCTAAGAACACATCCTAGTCAAAAGGCATACATCTTTTTCTTGGTTGAATGATGATTAGCTTAATCTCTGTTTCAATGAATGCAAGTCAAAAAGTCGCCTCGATCGACTTTCCATATCTTCCAACGAAAAAAGCCCCAGGGTGGGAATTGATCTTTCTTTTTCCTCAACAACTTTGATCACGACTCGATCCATCATCCAGCTCTTTCTGCGAATCATCAGCTATAATTTTTAAGAGCCAAACAACAGAGGCCAAGCCCTTGGATCACCAGTAATAAATTTATGTTTGAGAGAAGTAAAAGCCAAGGAACCTCTTTCTTCAAATGCATTGAGTACACACCAATAATGATGTTGCTGTACTTGACGAACCACGCCCCCTTTTTTAACCCATCTCGCTGAGGTCATTTTTTTCCATCCGAGGTGTTGGTTTGATGGCTGCAACATCGCTTTTTTTCCAAGGCAAGGCAACTATAGACAGCAGACAAAGTGCAGAAGAGAGGTTTTCGTGCCTTTCGCAGGTGGTCAGTTCGCAACCGAAACAGGTAAAGATCATTCTAATGTCGGGGTCATCGTTTGGTTTGCCTCTCTCTTTCTCTAAGCTTCTCTGCCCTCCTTGCCAAGTCATGTTAATGCAAATACCGATCACACATGTTCCCACCAAAGTCCGTTGCTTTATCACTATCACTTCTCTTGAAAACGAACCCAAATCTCGTTGAATCTCCTGCATGCCGGTCAGGCGAAAACGAATCTCATCTCTCTGGGAACCACTCCTGATGCTTTTCCCCGCACTTTTCTGTGTTTAATCTCTGTCATCTTTCTGAATAACCAAATGGAAAAGAGCAATCGAGGTGCAACAAGGAAAATGAAATCATCTGCTGGACACTCAGACCTTTCATCTGTTGCCCATCATATGAAAACTATTAAAGAAAAAGTCTGTTAGAACGTGGGGGTGTAATCTATTGTAGGCCGACATATTTTTAATTTCTTGCTTGCTATTCTATGATGTGCCAGTGACTAACCGCCGGTGGCTAACTGTATTCTAAAGATCTCGAGTTGAAAGTTTCGCACGTTTGCCGTGTCTTGTTTGTATGATCTCCTTCATTTCTGGGTTCTGTCTGCAAGCAATCACATTACAAACCACCAAAGCAGATGCCACTTCCCTTTCACTTAACAACAGCTACTTCCCACTTCGCCACTACAGATCACGTATACAGTCAGGTCAAATTGGGTACGTTTACCACAACGGTGGCTGATCCATCTCCTCATGTACCAAGAAATTCATTAAATTGTCGCCCGGGATCGCGATGTAAGGTCGTCGGCAGACAATAAAAAAAAGAAAAGAAAAGAAAGGATTGCATAAGGATAAACTTCAAATAAACAGAGAGTACTTTTTCTTTGCACCGCAACAGGGAAAGAGCTCGCCTCGTTAGTTGAACGGGGCTAAAAGGTTGTGATAGCCCGAGGCATTTCAGGTGATCATTTCGTTCCGCGCGCATGAGACTAAATCAAAGATGTTTATCGGGTGACAAGATTGACTCGGTCGAGATTGGGACGGAATTGGTCGCCGAGAAGAACGGTTCGAACTGATGTCACTCGTTCATGGGAAGTGTTCAACATGCAGAACACCGTCATATTCTCGTGGGCCTCCATGTTCGGCAGCCCATCGAGAAGAAGGACTTGAGTTTTGCGTGTCGGGCTAAAGCCACTCACCTTCACTGTCCGAAATTCTTGAAATCCCGGGTTGAGAGATGACATCTGGGAAATGCATAATGATGCTTGGATTCGTCTGTTAAGGATCTAACACTACTTTTTCCATTTACATATGGTTAAGAAATTACGTTAGCGAGGAGGGTATTTCGGAGTACTATTATGTAATGCTTTTTCGTTGAAAAATAACAAGGTATGGAATATTTCGGCTTGAATCATGGAGTATCGTGTTCTCTCAAAGGATGGTAAAAATTATAACCGATATTTATATCTTTAAGTTAAACTTCAAGTAAAATCTTAACTTATTTTCCAAGCACCGACAGATAGTCTTTCGTATAAATTGGGCAGCCCCTCACAGTGCCAACCCAAATCAACCGACAAATCATTATGTCAATAGAAGTCGAATCATGATCCGAAGAAGTATGTGAAGTAGTGATTTCAACACAGGAAATGGGCGTTTATTCTCTTTTTCATCATTTTCAATGGATAATTTAGGGAATTGCGAGTTGCGAATTAAAGAGCATTCTCCAACATCCCATACCAAGAAAAGGGTTTTCAAGGGGGCAAACAAACAAACCAACCCGAGAAAAAAAAGAAAAGCAAAGAAAAGAAAGGAAGGAATAATATCAAATAAAATAAAATAAAATAAAAATGAAGAGCATGAATCGAGAGATACGATCTCAAGCGTTGGTCATGCGGTACCTGTCGAGCGGGTCTTTGGGGGAGGAAAGGACTAGGCGCTCGTGATACGCCCTCCACGCATAGTCCTCGAACGAGAAAGATCTGAACTTCACCTTCTCTCGATCTCTTCTCTTTTCTCCGTCGCTCGAATTGCCGATTCCTTCTTCTTCCGCTTCTGCTTCTTGATCATGATCGTCGTTTTGGCCATGGACGACGATATTCTCCGGCAGAAGAAGGGGAGAGACCGTGCTTTCTAGAGGAAGGCTGATGAGCAGCGACATGGTTATGGCGCTTGCCGACTTGCCGCCGTTGCCCTCGCCGCATGCCACTGGCCTCCCTCTCACCTTCTTCAGCTTCCCGTTGCTCCACACCTGCCATTTGATGTGCTTGCGTATGGTGAAAACTTGTTTGATCAAGCCGTCATTTCATGTCATCGAGAGGGATTACCCGCATCCCGATAAAGATTAATTGATTAGATGCACGAAAACTAACAAATAACATCACATGGAATTGTCCAAAAACTGATATCGTAGTTTACCTTCTAAGATGTTGAAATCACGATAATTATTGGCACCATGAAGAATATGACTTCGTTAGAAAAATGATTACTTGCGAGCTTAATTAATGTTGGAAAGATCTTTTGGCCAAGAAAATGAATTAAATATGAAAAAAAAATGACGTCCCGAATGGGCATTTATATGGTCGTGATTCTTCTCTCTATTCTAACGAATGAAATCGCTCCAACCAGCCGATGCACTAAGCTCCAATTATTTAAGGTTGTACTAATGCTTGTCCAAAAATTGACAAGTTCTAATCAGTGGATTGTGCCAAGAATTTCAAATTCCAGCGTCCATCAAGCAGGAATTCCTCTCCCCCGTGGGGTCTCATTTCTTATTCACTAATCCCACCATCTTGACAAACGGCCTCTACCTATCATTTAATATTGAAGCCTGTCTTCCTTTCTTATCACTATAGCAGGCTATATTTGAACAAAAACCAAGATGTATACATCATCTAACCTGCCTAAATTTATCCATTATTTTGGACCTTATAAGTTTCGATATGAGCTCGAGTTGTAGCAGAGCCTATACGAGATGAAATTCATCATAAATATGACATGTGGGCCAAAATTGAAAAAGGGTTTTTGCATTTTTCCCATGAATGAATCTTCGGTTTTACTGAATCCACCCTAGGCCAAAATTGGCTGGATGATCGAATTAAATAGATTATGACCCACTTGATTGAACCATATCAGTTTGAAGATGGAGAAACCTATCTGCAATGAAAATGAAAGTGATCAGATGGAGCTAGGACTCACCTGAGCAATGTCACCTATCGAAACAATCAAGGAGCCGACCTCCGGCGATACCATAACCGTGCCCGAATCCGCCAGCAGAGCATACTTCTGGGTCCGAATCTGGTAGCTCAACCCGACTACGAACGGGTAAAACCCGCCCGCGCCCGGCATGACCGCTTTCTCGTGACCCTCGTCGGAACAACCCTTGGATATCCACATCAGCGAACAGACACGGGTCGGATCCTCCTTGACCGGGTTCTCGAACCCGATCGCGCGGGACATCCATTCTATCATCTCACAGCCCACTTTCTCCATCGTCAGAGCGAGCTCACGCAGCGATCCTAGCTTCAACTCGGTCGACTCGGAAGAGCAAGAGCACAGCGAATCCAAAACAAACCACTCACCATGTCTGTCGTCGTCTTCGTCACGTTCGTACCCGAAAGGCCAGTTCTTCGGGAAGTGCAGCTCTTTCCGGTCAAGGGGGAGGTCGAAGAGAGCAAGCGACTCCGACTCGGCCGAGCGAGCGAGCTCCGGAGATATCGGATGACCGGTCATCTGGAAAAACCCTACGGACGAAGCCGATGAGAGGCTCTCGAAAAAGGAAACGTTCTTTTCATCCGAGTAGGACACGTTCGAGATGGCGGCGGGGGCGGCGGTGGCTGCGGCGGAGGAGGCGGAGGAGCTGGGGTTGTTGTTGGTTGTGGTTGGAGAGAGGCGAGTGGGGAGGGAGAGAGCCGGCGGGAGGCGGTGGATGAGCCGCGAGAGGAAGTCCGCGGCGGCGGAGTCGGAGTCGGAGTCTGTCCTGGGGGCAGTGGGGAGAGTCGATGGGGTCGGCGGCGGCGCCGAGGTGGCGCCGTACACGTCTGGGAAGTGGAGGTGCTGCTTGTGGGCTGAAGAGGCCATGCCGGCGACGATAATGATGCGGGGGGAGGAGAAGCTATGCGGGACAGATCAAAAACGTCGATGACTTTGCGTCCGATTTTATAGTGGCGTTGGCCTTAATATCACACGTGAGCAAGAAAAAAACTTTGCTTGCGTCTGATTTTATAGTGAGAAGTGATAGCTGGATCAAGTGGACAGATTAATGTGCAAAAATTTGGATTAATGGCAAAGTATTTAATTTCATAAGCTGTTTAGGGAGGTGATTAGCTGTCTTGGGGACAAGGTTGCCAAAATGATGTCACCTGGCCATAGCATGGTATTTTTGCCACACTCAGACCTAGACATGGAAAAAAATATCGGAAGCCAGCCAACTTGATTTTCCAGGACATCAATGGATTCACAAGTGAGTTATTTCGATTTATATTGATCGAAGGTTGTGATAGATATAGAATTATAATGATTGTCTCACATGAATTTGAATAATGTGGGTTGTATTGAGTATGGAATTATAATGATTGTCTCGCACGAATTTGGATAATGAGGCGCGTGTGATGTAAATGAAATGTAGCCGTTATACGGCACTATCACAGAATTGGGGATACTAGGTTGGTCCATTGGTTCTATTATAGTGTTGTAAGGCACACCAATCTAGTAATGGACTTTTCACCCACCCTCACTTACCCTAAACGCGGGAGGTTACTATATTTATTTATTCGACGGTATCCACAACTAAAGTCCTAACGTAATATTTACCTTTATCATTGTGAGGCCTCTTAATTCATTGCATATCTTTGTCTTCTTAACAGAGAGAGAATATGGGAGTGATATTATGGGGTCGCCCACCTTAGGGCGGATCTCCCTCCTGTTTCATCCCCTTGAGCCTTTTAAGGACCTACTCAAATCCATAATTATTTTGATTTATATCGATCAAAGGTCGTACCAAATACATAATTGTAACGATTGTCTCACATTTTGTATAATGAGATGCGTGTGATGTAAACGAAATGTAGCTAATATAATTGATATGAGCTAGTGACACTAGGAGGAGACATTAAATTTTTTCGGGGTTTTCAAATTTTTTTTGGTTGAAGGGGTTTTCAAATTGAGATGTTCATTTTTGGTGATTATTTCGATTAGGGAAACAAATTAATTTCCATCTTTTGTGGTTGTGGAGTGGATCCATCCAACTAGGCCCTTGGTGACCAGCTCATTCGTACCTACAAAGGGGGACATATAAATATAATATTACCGAAAATGAAATAAGAACAACCACACTAGTTATTCCTAATTTCGGTCATTAAGGCATGGTCTTGAGGGTGGCATTGTAGGGCTATAGATGGGGTTAGAGGAAGGAATCATTTGGACATCAGGAAAAAGACCAAACGAGTACTACCTTCCTTTATGAATATTGGAGTTTGTGTCTTTTTTTTCTTTAAATTATTTTTTTGCAACTTTTTTGTTCAAAGTTCAAAAAATTCCGAGACCTTTTTGCAGGAAAAGAAAAAGTGTCGGTTTCTCTTTGCCTTGTTGTGAGGGAAGTTGTGCCTCTCGTGGGGGCCCTGGGGGGTAGCAGGTGGGACTTTGCACGGGTTTCCCCCCATCATCATCCTGACTCCTGTCCCAAAACAAGGAATACTAAAATTAGGGAGGAAATTATTAAAATAAGAGCATTATTTAGTGGACGAAATTCAATTGCTTAATCTACATCATATTAAAATTGATTGCTATTATCCTTAAAAAAAAATTAAAACAATAAAAAAAGGTTTAACATTTTTTTTTTTGGTTGTATTTCAATGGAAGAGGGAGGGAGATGGATAAATAATGAACTCTCGAAGCTTCCTCTTTTTTTTGATGTCTTTGGTGGCTTTGCAATGGAGTTGTTTGTCCACGGCATGCCACGGATTTATTGGTGTGATATAGTCATTTTGGGACAAGTTAGAGAAGGGATGACAACACTAAACACAAAAAACATGACATCAATGGTGAAATGGAATTTGCTCACCTGTTCAAATTTTTAGCTTGGAATAATTCATCCAATTTCATTTGGATTGTTCGATTTCCACCAATTATTCGGTTTTAATTTTCATTTTTTATTTATAGAAAATGAATCAAACTATTTGATCATATGCTATGAGATATTCCTTAACTGCATGCCATCATGATATACGAGTCAATTTCATTTGGAGGTTTTAAGTTTCAATTCTAAGGCAAACATTTCGTACTATTAAAACTAGAAATACTTTATGGGAGATGCATTAAAATATATAGCAATTCCCCTTATAAAGTCAATTTCGACCAACCTACGAACAGGGTCTATGTCTATCTTATTAATTTTTATCAAATGCCAGCCTATTTTCCCTCTTCAAAGCTGTAATGCCAGAAAATAAAAATCCAATTTCCAGCAACGAACCTAAATTCGGACCAGCCGAATATACTTTGCTTACTCAGGAAAAAAATGTCTGGATAAAACAACCGAAAAAGAATACCAATCAGTCAAATGTCCAGCTCAAAAAGTCTTGCAAATCAGCCATCCCGATCAGAGGGCTGAGAAATCACCGTCGCCTCGCCATCAGACGGATCGATCGCACGCTTCGTCTGCATCGCGCATCACACGATCCGCGCCTTGCCCGCCTCGGCGGAAACGTGTAGTAATTTCTCCGACTTCGAATTGCGCCCGCGATTCGCAGGGAAGGCGACGGAGCTCCGCGAGCTTGATCCCCGCCATGTTCGCCAAGCGGTTGTTGCAGAAGGCCGCGCAGCAGCTGCAGCAGCAGCAGCAGCAGCTCCAGCAGCAGCGTCGGCGTCGCAGCAATCACGGACAAGAAGAAGAAGAGGAAGAAGAAGGAGGAGGAGGACAAACGCCAGCTCCTCAGGTTCGCCCCCAAGCGATTGTCCGTGTGTTTATTTTCCTCAATTCATCGATCGAGGGGGACGAATTCGAAAGGAAATCGCGATCGGGTGATGATGTGATTGGCTTTGGGTAGACAGCATTCTCCGGTTAGCCGCCGAGAATTGTTACGGGAGTATTAATCCCCTGGACAGAGAACTTTGTTGGTGAACATTTCGTTGAAATTAGAAGGGGAAGGCAATGGGGAATTAGTTTGCATCGATGAGTTTGATGTTTTCCATTTGAAAAGTCAACTGCTTGACGCCTGCAAGGCTTGGACTTGGCCATCCATGCCTGTTTTAACCGGATGTCGCGGCAAATGGCGATGGCAACGTCGCTGATGCCGAGTTCTCGAACAACTCTGATTATGGCTGCTTGACATGACCTTGTGAAATGACGAGCTTCCATGATGATGTCGTGAAGTCGCGCTGGTGGTATCGATTTCAGAAGAGAAAATGTCAGATGGGTGAATTGAATTTAACATGTTGAGGATAATCAAGTCTGTGTGTTGTAGTTCCATAAACCAGGCAACTTGCAGGGCATTTCAGTTTTTTCGGATGTGGGAGAGTTTGTACTTAGATGGAGTTCGAGGAAATTTGACCATTCCCAGAGGCTTGAGATAAAGTGCAAAGTCATCTCGCTATGCAGACAAAACCGTTCATTAGATGGATTTGCCATTTATAGTATAAAAAAAAAGGTGTTTTCTTTAGAGGATAAGTCCTGACATTCAAAATGCCAAATGCATGGAGTTCATCACATAATCTTTGATCGTAAAATTTGAAATTCTTCTACAATTCTTCCGGCAATTTTTCTATGTCTGAATCGCCATTCAGTTCGTACCCCGTGGGATAAGGGGTGTATTTGGAGTAGTATGTAAAAATTCTCGTCTGTTCTAATCTTTTATGTGGAACTTTGATCAGTCTTTTGCATTACTGCTTTCCTTTTTGCAGCTTAATGTGCCGCCTGGAGGCTTGACATCAATGGATTTGGATCCTCGTGTTACCGTTCACTATGGTGTCCCTTCTACTGCATCTATTATGGCTCTTGATCCCATTCAGAGCCTTTTGGCAATAGGAACTTTGTGAGTTGGATGTCCTGTTGACTACATAAATGAATTTCAAGGCGAGATGAAACTGTGTTTATTTATTACCTATTCCATCAAAGAATCATTCTCCGACTGTTAATCCTCTGAAGAAGTATTTGACCATTGTCTCTCTGCAAAATATTTTGTTTGTACCCTCAAAGTGCGTATAGCAAAGTAGGCTGCTAGGTCATGTGACTCTACCCACTTTTGACCCTGATTCAATTCATTCAACTGCAGGGATGGTCGGATCAAAGTGATTGGGTGTGAGAATATCGAAGCTTTATTTGTATCTGCAAAGCAGATGCCATTTAAGCACTTAGAGGTCTCTCAATTTTTCTCTGATGGAGTATTTATTATCTTCATTTGCATGTTTTATGGCGTTTAGAAGTAACTCTGGTGAAGTACATCATTCTGAATGAAGTCTAAAAAGATGATGCTCTGTTATGCCGTTCATTTGCAAAGTTGATTCTTACGAGCTAACATTATTTTGTCCTTCAACAGTTCCTGCAAAATCAAGGTTTCCTTGTCTGTATATCCACTGACAACGACATACAGGTTTAAACTCTTTAAGTCCATGTGATCTTTTAATTCTAATAAATATAATTTCTTTTCTGGTGTTACCTTCTTTCTGAAAAATGCTTGTTTGCCTTTCTCTCTTTCATTTTCTCGGTATAATTGTTGGCACTTTTTTCAATTGTGTGTTGACTGGCTTAAGAGACTGTTGAGATTGGCAGGTTTGGGACATAAAGTACAGGAATGTTGCTTGTACTTTTCAGTGGGAATCAAATATAACTGCCTTTTCAGTGATTCAGGGGACTGGATACATGTACAAATTTCAATCTCTGGACTCATTCCATTAGTAGTTATTCTCCTTTATCTAGAGCCTATCAGACCAATGAGATCTGATCTCCTGTTCAGGTATATCGGGGATGAGAATGGTATGGTGTTTGTGCTGAAGTGTGACACGGGCCAAAGACAGATTGTTCAACTTCCTTACCTTATTCCAGCAGATTCAGTTGCTGGTAATCTTTCAATACATTCACATATAAATGGTCTAATAAATCCATGCTACTTTGTTTCCTACTCGGCTAGCCTTTGCATTTCTTTTAGCATCAAATGGAGTCAATGGACTCACTGCATTATCATTATTTTGAATCTTGGTTGCTTCACATGTATTGTCCACTTTTTCCAGGCCATTTTTAGAAATTGATAGGCTCAAAGTTTTAATTTCTATGTGCTGGCATGAACTTTAGCTTAATGATATGAAAGTTTAATTCTTGCATAAACTAAACTAGAAGTATGTACGCAACTCTTAAACAGTTATGCTGCTTTGTCTAACCTCATCTAATATCGACGTGGTGCAAACGAATTGCTAAGATGCCTTTTTCCCTTCATAATAAACAGCATTTTCTCCAAATCTATGTCAAGGAAATTGTCTAGTCTACTGTTTGATGAATGATTTCACTGCTACAACGATAAAATATAATGAGCATTTTTCTTCATGAAGGGATAGAAGCATGGTTTCTGCCATATTATTGTGATTTATGCAGTACATCCTACAATATGTGATTATTGAAAACAGTTGACCTGGCTATGTACATATATGGAATTATAGTGACTATTTATATTTTGAAGATTATGTGTTCCTATAGTTTCTTAGCTGTCGTAATTGATTCCAATATCCTGTCCGGCTTCCAGAAGCAGCTGCAATTTCTGTGCCTCATCATCAGTCTGTCGTGGGGGTTCTTACACAACCTGGTTCCCTAGGAAATAGGTATGATAAAATGCACTCTATTCTCCTTATCGTTATTTATTGGATGGTTTAGCCTGATTATATAGTTTGTCCAATGCTATGTAGTTTGTTCACTTTCCAAGTCATATCAAAGTTGTCTCGCAACATGAAAACTCGATGGTGGCCAAATTAATGATTACAGATTTTAGATTGGCGACTTGTCTTTGAATGATCCTGGTGAGAGCACTCATTTTCCCATGGGCCTTTAAAGGATTACCATTTGTTTAACATTTTGCTGAAATGAACTTTGCAGAATGACTTCTGGCCTGGAGTGCATCATTGTTGACAGCTTAATATACTATTTTGCATCTTCTTTTGGACAATGTCAAACTGAATTTCAAACAACCAACTTCAAGCTTTTGAGTGCAACTTTGTTTCTTATATTGAAGTTATAAGATTAGGAGATGGTATATTGAGCTGGTTGCTTAGTTTACTTGGAATGTAAGCACCCTGATAAGTAGAAGAACTGGGGATTATTACTCCCATTGTCCATGGATCCCCCTGAAAGGATGACAGCTTAGCCTATACATAAGTTAACGTGATCATGCATATACTGCGGTGCGCAAATGCTTGAAATTGCTTTATATTTTTTTTCCAAATTTTAACTAAATATTAAGCTAGGTCAACAGTTGAGACTGTTCTCTTTCTAAAATTGAACTGATGGTTACTGTAAGCAGCGGGATGTATTACTGTACAAGGTTTATACACTATCCTCTAGCATATGCTGTGTCCTGGGTTAATTAATGCTAATAAAGAGATTGGACTGCCTGCAGGCTGTTAATCGCATATGATAATGGGTTGATTGTACTCTGGGATATTTCTGCAAATCAAGTTGTCTTAGCAAGAGGCCAAAAAGATCTCCAATTGAAGGAGGAAACAGTGATCACCTTGCCAAAAGGAGCAAGAAATGAGTTTTCCGAGGGTATCTCTGACAGTGAACCAATGGACAAAGAGATAAGCTCTCTTTGTTGGCTATCAGCAGATGGGTCTGTTCTGGCTGTTGGTTATGTCGATGGGGATATATTGTTGTGGAACATGTCTACTGCTGTCTCCAGAAATCAGCATGGTGGAAAAGAGTCTAATAATGTTGTTAAGCTTCAGATAGCATCTGGTGACAGAAGACTTCCAGTCATCGTGTTACACTGGTCTTCCAGTAGATCTCGGAACGGTCACAGTGGCCAACTTTTTGTCTATGGCGGTGATGAAATTGGTTCAGAAGAAGTGTTGACGGTCAGCTTTTAATCCAAATTGTTGCACTCTTTAATCATCAAGCTTCATAAAATAAATTGCGTTTGCTATCAACAGTTAAGCAACTCACCACGATAGTGTGATTAGGCAAATGATCTATGTCACTAAAGATGAAATCTTTCCATTTTGCAAAGTAACGGTGGCCACTAAAGTTTAATGTCATTAAAATGGGAAAAGTAAAAGGATTAAAAATTACTGATTGATTTCTTTTACCACGGTACAGGCTAGTTTTCGTGCTTTCCAGTTTGTTTGTTTTTCCAATAACAGCTCTTCTGCTGTTCGACAATGCAATTTAGTCTAATTTTTCTTCTATAATGGGAAATATACGATTAATGCTTAGTGGAAGGTGTCAGTGATTCATAGATTGTTGCTTATTCAGCACCAATTAACTAGATATTGCATCATTGTTTCACCTGATTTTGCAGATTCTGAGTCTTAATTGGGCTTCTGGGATTGAAGAAGTGAAATGCATTGGGCGTGTGGACCTCAGGCTTAATGGTTCTTATGCTGATATGGTGTTGTTACCTACTTCAAGTCCAATTGGTGGAGTTTACACAAAGACCCTCATTGTATTGACGAATCCAGGACAACTGCACGTCTATAATGAAGGCTGTCTCTCTGCCTTAATGTCTCAGCAGGACACAAAAGCTACTGTGTCTCCATTGCCCTATCCGATGGTCATACCTACTGTGGAACCGCAAATGACTGTGAGTCACCTTGGTTTTGTACATGCTGATGGGGCATTTGCTGGAGATTTTTTGAAGGTATGGCTTATTTCTGGCCTCTGTCTGACTCCTAAGGGGTCCATTGTACAGCTTTCATGGAAATTTTAATATATCAATCTAGGTCTTCTCCCTTAACTAGATAGTTGCAACTGCAAAACATCACCTGAAGAGCAATGTTCCAACCAGCCATACTGAGTGGCCTTTAACTGGTGGGGTCCCTAGTCGACTTCACCTTTCAGAAGTGAATCAAGTTGAGAGGATCTATGTAGCAGGTTATCGAGATGGATCGGTTCGAATGTGGGACGCAACATGTCCAACTCCGTCACTGATCTATGTTCTAGATCTCGGGGTAGGTGTCTCAATGCAGTATCCCTAAATCACCAACTGTCATTGACTGCTTCACCATTCTTACTTACATTACTTTCTCATCCATTGCAGTCTGGCCTTTCTGCAAAGGCAATTCTTCATCATTTCTTTTGGGGATGAGTAAACAGCAATCTGATATATTGTGCAGGTGCAAGATATCATGATTCCAGGTGCAAATGCGGCAGTGTCAGCCATAGATTTTTGCTCAACTACTTTAAGTTTGGCTGTTGGAAATGAGTGTGGTCTTGTAAGAGTTTAAAATTAGTTGCATGATGTTTCCACAACCGAATGTTAGCCATGCACTGAATCTCTTTCTCGAATTGTGATTCTGCAGGTTTTTCTGTACAAGTTGATTAGTAGCTCAGGAGAAATAACCCTGCACATTGTGACAGAAACAGAGAATAAAGGTATCATATTAAAGTACTAGTGACTTGTTAAACAGTTTGGATCTATGCAACCGCTTGGAATGTTTCTTAAAGAAAGTTTCATGACTAGACACTAAAGGAAGGAGTCATGGATTCTGGAGGTGTATGAAACAGGATGAAGGAACCAAGCAGCAAATTCTTTTACCCTTTCATGAAAGCACTAAGCAATTAGATTGGATTCGATCTGGAAGCTCCCAAAGACATTTCAGCATTTTTCCTGCCCCAAGATTAGCAAAAGTTGGTGATGAGGGTGCATAACCTTCCTAATAAGAATTTTCTCATAAGGCAAAATGGCCATCTCACATATCGATGTCTCTTGCCCACTATCGAGTATATTCTATAAGAGGTTTTGATTCACAACATTATCTATTTTAAAAGATAGAGAGTAATCTTTGAGAAGTAACTCTCTAGCCTCAACTTATGAAAGCATGCAATATCTGTGGACTCTAAATATTCACGCCCCCAGTTGGCAGTAACAGTTTGCTTGTACTGATATCCATCTAACTTGCTGAGCTAAGGCGTTGGTGCTCAATGAATGTTATTGTGTGTATAATGGTCTGTAACTTTCATGCAGTTCAAAATATAGTCCAAGCGGATGGGCCACAGTGCATCGCTATATTTTCTTTGCTCAATTCTCCCATTGGCATTCTAAAATTTGGAAATTCTGGAACGAAACTTCTTGTTGGATTTGAATGTGGCCGGGTGAGGATCATCAATTGAGCCTTTTATGATATTGCTATCTTTTGTCCATTGGGTTCAATGTTTGACTTTTCCATCTCGGTTTTCAGGTGGCAGTGTTTGATACTAGCACTATGTCAGTTCTGTGTGTCACAGACAGGATATCGGACTCAAGTTCCCCAGTCATTTCTCTAGTTGTGAGTTCTTTTGCAGAATGCAGCAAATTGGTAAACGGTCTGAGTAAATCTGAATGCGGAGGTCTAAGAAATCCTGAAGAGCCACCTGTATTCATATTGACTAAAAATGCCCATGTTGCAATATTGGATAGTTCCAATGGTGACATCATCGGTTCTCAGTCCTTCCACCCTGGAAATAACCACACTGCTATATCTCTGCATATAATAGGCAAGAATTTTCATTTGTGAAGAAGATTAACTTTTGGCAATTCTTTAGTAGCAATTTCCTGAAAGTTGTTTCAACTTTGAACACAGAAAGCAGTCAGCTTGTTTCTGAAGCCTCTCTTGACTCTCATCCGGTGAACTTGTCAGAGGACGGTGAAGCCAAAGAGAGAATTGCATCTTCTAAGTTTGACCAGGGAAGTAATCCCCTACTATCTGAATCAGCAGCCTGCTCTCAAGCGACCCCTCATGGAATGGGACCAAAATTGTTTGTTTTGCTCTGCTGTGAAGATATGATAAGCTTGCATCCTTTGACATCTGCCACTGAGGTGTCAATCTGTTTTAACTTATCATCACCTCCAGTAATGCTTTTAATGCGAAAGTCTATTAACTGGCAGTCTTGCAGATTGACAATAACATCATTCGACAAGTCAACCTCGTAAAACCATGTTGTTGGACAATGGTCCTGAAAAAAGATGAGAAGGATTCTGGATTAGTAATTGTTTATCAGACTGGTGACATTGAAATAAGGTAAGGCAACTATTTGTATTCCTCCAAGTTGCTGCTTGGGAATCTGCTGTAAGGTGGACAATCTTGACCGGTGGCAATGGTAGCTGAGTTATGAAGTGTTTTGCCTCTGTATAGCTTCCATTCGGTAGTATGTTTTGACAAAGAATCTCTGGTGATGAGAATTTTCTGATGGAAATGATCGTTTATGGACAGGTCTTTGTTAAATTTGGAAGTGGTGGCAGAAAGCTCTTTGATGTCCATTCTGAGGTGGAACTTTAAGACCAACATGGATAAAATGATGTCCTCCTGTGGCAATGGGATAATTGCCCTGGTCAGTTCTTTTCTGGGGTTTAGAATATAACTCACTAATTCTCTTTAAATATCAGTCCCGGGAACAGAATTATGATTTTTCTTACCTAGATCCCTTGAAAGAGGAGAAAGAATTCTTCATCGTTGGAACTCTCATTTCTATGTTCAACAAGATCTGAATATAATACAATAAGATCTTTCATTGAACAAGAGAATGGGGCTTTTAAAATTAGAGCTACTTTTCCAGTCTTAAAATGGACATTTATAGATGGTGAGAGAGTTTTCAATGGAAAGCTTAAGATGAAGAAACTTTACATGATTTATCCCAGTAATCTAATCAATCCTATCTAGGTGCCACACAAGGACAAACAACCTTAGATGAAGTAAGCAGATGCTTGAAAAGGAAGAAGTAGCTTTGATTTGGTCTTTGATGGTTCTTCGCTCCTGATGACATGTTTCTTTTTTCTAGGTCAACAGTTGTGAGTTTGCATTCATATCTTTATCAGCCCATGAAAATGACTTGAGGTCTCTCTCTCTCTCTCTCTCTCTCTCTCTCTCTCTCGCACAGAGGTGTGGATATGTGCACCCACTTCAGTTTTTAGTTTGTGACTTCAGATCACAGAAATCAATCTGTATTACAGCCTGACGTACATAATCTCCTTCTGTACAATTCCCAATTCATAGTCGAAAGTGAACTCACTGGATAATAGTAACCATTCTTGTGATCTTGTAGGGTTCCTGACTCCTTGCCTTGCCTCCATGATGAAGTCATCGCAGCTGCTGTAGGTGCAAGCACAAATTTATCTCCAGATCAGAAGACATTGCAGGTTACCTTTACTTTACTTCTCTGTTTGCTTAGAGAATGAATACATCTGAATCTAAGAACTATAGCTGCAGGGAACTGCCGGTCGAGGGGCTTTTGGCGGTATTGTTAAGGGCCTCAAAGCAGGTGAAGTTGATGATAATTCTTTCCTTAGTGAAGTGGGTTCAATTGATCCTTCACTTCTCGAAGGCATATTTTCTGAACCTCTGATGCTGAAGACTTCTGTTCCAAATCAAACCACTCATGATGAAGTAATTGAGCTTAATATAGGTCAGAGATCTCACTTTCACGTGATTGCTAGCTCGATTTACTTTTCTTTGCTCCTCCTCCTTGACATTCAACTTATTACTGCAGACGATATTGAAATTGATGAACCCTTGACTGTCTCTTCATCATCCCTTCAGACCAAGCATGATGAAAGTGGTAGCATAATTTCTTAAAGCTACAATAGTTCTACGTATTTGAAGGCAGTTTTAATAGTTCCATTTTTGCTTTGCAGAAAGAAAGGGTGAGAGGGAAAGATTATTTGAGGGTGCTAGTACTGATACAAATCCAAGACCCAGGACTCGTGAAGAAATTATTGCCAAATATAGGAAAACAGGGGTAAATTGATTTGAATTAGTGGTCTAGATTATCTCAATCCTCTAATACTTTACATAACTTACAGTAGGTGTATTTCAGGATGCCTCTTCAGCAGCATCACAAGCTCGGGATAAACTTGTCGAACGCCAAGAGAAACTTGAGGTCGGAGATGTAACTTGAAAAGCAATTTCGGATTTTTGAAATGAAACATATAGTATATGAGTAGGACCTTTTGTTTGCTCTCTCTATCCTTCTTCCGTTAAACCGCACCCCCCTCCCC
Organism: Eucalyptus victrix; assembly: GCA_016097545.1. Lineage (NCBI taxonomy): Eukaryota > Viridiplantae > Streptophyta > Magnoliopsida > Myrtales > Myrtaceae > Eucalyptus > Eucalyptus victrix. The sequence goes on from CM027844.1 coordinate 25,786,811, forward strand.
CCCTCGAGCTTTCACCTAAAATCCTCCCCACTGGTTGTTGATAACTGCAGGTGTGAATGATTATTACTAAATTAGCCATCTACTTTTGCTTAAACATTTAAAGACAATTGATTCTCGCCGTTTAACTTTTCAGATGTGGTTGTCCCAAGATGATAACAGTGTTATTTTCGTATGAAGGGCCCTAACTTATACTGTGGGAGTGGAGAATAATCCCACATCACCTTGAATAACTGTTAAAAGCTTAATGGGCCAAAGAGTAGATAGTGGAATGTTGAGTTGGAGAATTGTCAATTTTGGTTTTGAGTTGGCTTCAGAATTAACTTTTCTCATCACCCGTCTCTGCAATACCTTCCTCTAGACAGTCCTTATATATGGTAGGAGTCTTTTACTTTTGGAACGAATGTGCTAATGTTAAGACTTTGTCGTGTCGCCATCTTTAACAGAGGATTAGCAGACGAACTGAAGAGCTGCAAAGTGGAGCTGAAGACTTTGCCTCCATGGCGGGTGAACTTGCAAAGAGAATGGAAAATCGGAAGTGGTGGAATATGTTCTGAAGGGTGGAGAATTAATATATTTTTTGCACCAATCAATACCTACTGCAATCCTAGTTGTCCTGGGCTTTTTTAATGGCTAGCACATGCAAAGCCGTATTGTTTATAGGCGTTACAGTTTCCCTCCATGCATGTACAGTATAAGAACACAGACTGGGGAGAAACAGGGAATAACTTTGGTTAAAGAATGTTATTTATGAAATTTTGTGTATCAATATCTTAAAATGTAAATAAATCTCCTCCGTCTTTTACGGTCTTGATTTTCCAATGACCCGGTCTGCTTGTAAAGAGGCTTGCCTCAAGTAACATTTGTTACATAATAGAAAACCGAGATTTTGTTTCGTTCCTTACGCCAAAAAAGGAGGATTATATCTTGCGATCTTAATTTTATAGTCCAGAAGTATTAAGATGATACTAATACCTATGGCCCGATGCCCTTTAATTTTGTCCGTTGCTAACCTTTGCATCATGAGTTGTGTGGTTCACCCCTCGCACAACGACAGTTTAAGCTCTGATTTTTTGGTCTTCTCCAAGTGCAGATCTGGGAAAGTTGTGATGGTAACGCTCGAGTTTTATGCATCCCTCGATCCATCGTAAGGACTTTTTCGGTATGACTCTGCATTCTAATCCTTGTACTGGGAAGAATGGTTGAATTTCCTTCTGTCTTGGTTAAATCGGTGCCGAGATCCAGTGGCTTGTTGGTATAGGTGATGTTCCCAGCTTCATCACGGTAGTTGGTTGAGCAAAATGTGCATTTCGCTTTCATCGTTGGAGGAGTAAGTTTCGTTTCCTTCCACTGTTTGCGGACTCGGTCTCTTTGATTTAGCATTCGATGAATGGTCTCCATGACCAGCGAGGGAGGACGGTGCTCTCCAGTATGGACACGCTAAAAAGATGATTGATCAGGACACGAATCCGTCTTTGCGTCCGCCGACCAGAACGTGAGAAACGTGATCCTGTTTCATACCATGTTTAATTTTACATAGACATAGTGGTGGAAATCGGAAAGAACCGACCGCTTTATGACTTCTATTGATGCCTAATATTCCCTCATGGCAGATTAGGTTAGGCTCCGTCCTACTACTTTTCGTACATGAGCCTAACCACATATTATTCAATTCATACAACTCTTACATGCGAGATGCGATGTGACGTGAGCAATTGCATAGATTATTATCCTTCTTAATGACGAACGTATTATATGATGACCAGCAATGGCGTCGACTTTGCATTGCTTGAATGGACTTCTTGCTGTACGGGTTAGTTGAGGAATAGATTAATCGCAAAACCCACTACATGACAGAAGATTTATAAATATGGTCCTAACATATAGATAATATTTTAATTTTTTTTATAAAAAAAACTATATTGACCACAATGGATTGTAACTGTGACATCTGAACTGCGAAGGATATACGGGAATATCTATAGAGAGAAAACCTTCTATTAGATTAGTGATGGAAAATTCTCAAATGTGGAAAATTGAAGAACAGGTAACAAAGAACAATAAAAAATTTCCGAATCACGAAAAAAAGGAAAAGATATTGTATGCTAAAAGATTACATCCTACAACAGTAGTCAAGTTACCCTATGATACAAAAGTATTATTGCAAAAATACAAATTTTGCATCCGACCTCAAAATTAAAAATTAAAAAGTACCATTTCCATTTATACCGCTCTCTTAATGGCAAAACAAAACCAAAAAAAGTCATCAAATCGCAGTATTCATTTTTCAAAGTCACGACGTCTCACACGCTTTCCTCGTCAATGAAAGAACGCGTTCGAATTCAACACTTTGGAAAGGAATTTTTCCAAAGCACCGACATGACATTATGCACCGCGAATTAATACGGACCCAATGACAATCATTTGCCGAAACTGTCGAATTGAAAAAATCACCAAATCCTATAGAAAAGGTCAAGGAGATGAAAAATCTTTGCGTTTGAGAATTGATTACTCTGTCCGACTCCTCCGATCTACTACGACTCCGACCACGACCCTGACTCCATCAAAAAAGACAACTTCCAAAATATGAAATTGCTTTCTAAGTGACTTCTCGGAATGGACCCTCGCGTTCTTCACGTTGAAAGCCCGCCATCAAGAAGAGGATTTCAAGAAGGAAAAAACCACATATGACTCGCATGCCACTGGGACATTGAAAAGAAGTTCCAAAGCAAGCTGTACACATCTGACTCAGGCTCGTCCGCACGAAGGGAGGGAGAATCCACGAGCAAAATTTGACCACGTCAGTCGCCTCCGCGACCTTTCACACGTGGGGGGACCACTTCCGTGGACCGGTGGTCGAGGTATGATTCTTTGCTTCCCCACTTCTCAGCAGGACAGCTCCTCTGACCCCGCCAATGGGAATCAACCCTATACCGACCTCCACCGTGCCTTCATTTATAACTCCGTGGGATTGCTGTGTGGTGACTAGAGGCGGCCTCGTACCTTGTAATTCAGCATCGGATCAGAAGGGAGAGAGGGGGAGAGAGAGGAGAGAGAGAGAGAGAGGGAGAGGACAAACAACAAGCGGCATAGCTCTTGTACCTTTTGGTAGGTGGTTGTGGAGGAGAGGAGCCCTTGTGTTATCTCCTCATATCCCTCTCTTTCCTCTCTAAAGTTTGAACCTTTAACGTTGTCTACCTCTACCTCTCTGGCTCACTGTGATAAATTTGAGAGAGACCCAGAAAACTGAGACCAAGCATTGTTTTTGCTTCTTGGTCTTCAATGGCAAGCTTGATGTTCTCAGAATGTGGCCTTAAACCCCTCCCCAGGATATACCCTAACCCCAGAACTGGCCTTACATCTGGCAGCACCACGGTTTCAGCCAGGATCAGACCTTTTCAATCCTGCAAGAAGCACGCTCTTGGCCCCACGTTGAAGGCCTCGAGCGGGTCGAGGGAAAGGAACTGGGCACTGAATGTGAGCACACCAGTGAAACCCACATCACTTGGGGAGGAAGCACGGGAAGAAGGCGGAATCAATGGGCTCGGCGAAGAGCCCGGTCGGTTCGACCCCGGCGCGCCTCCCCCCTTCAAATTGGCCGATATCAGAGCAGCCATTCCGAAGCATTGTTGGGTGAAGAACCCGTGGAGGTCAATGAGCTATGTGGTGAGAGATGTGGCGGTGGTTATTGGATTAGCTGCTGTTGCTGCCTATTTCAACAACTGGGTTGTTTGGCCACTCTACTGGTTAGCTCAGGGAACCATGTTCTGGGCTCTCTTTGTTCTCGGCCATGATTGGTAATCATCACAACCACCTTTTCAATTCTTGAATCGTGGAAGAAACCGTCATGACTTTGCACAAGAATCTTTTATCTTGGAGTCATTGTAATGTTTTTTTCAATCCATTGAAATGGGGATCTCTTTGGCACCTCTGTTTTAATTGGACCTGTTTGGACATTTCCACGTTTACATAAGATGTTAATTCCGTTTGCTTTCAGAATACTTTGCTGTGAAGTACATGAATTTTCAGACATCTTGCATTGGGAATTTAGTTTCGTATCTGTGTTGTAAAAAGATTTGTGCTTGTGATGTGCAGTGGTCATGGCAGTTTCTCTAATAATCCGAAGCTAAACAGTGTGGTTGGACATTTGCTTCATTCTTCAATCCTTGTCCCGTATCACGGATGGTCAGTTGCTAAAAGATTTCTGACTCATTCTGAATTAGATATCCATCCTGCTTCAATAAATTGCCTGATCACCAATTTGGTCTCATCCTCCATGAAAACTGCAGGAGAATCAGCCACAGAACTCACCACCAGAACCACGGACATGTTGAGAACGACGAATCATGGCATCCGGTAATATAAACATGGGAAATTCCTCCCATTTTCTGTCCATTTGGTTTCTCCAAATGTATTAACGAGCTTTTTCTTTTAAATCATTTCTTCAGTTGTCGGAGAGGATATATAATAGTCTGGATAGTGTCACCAAATTGATGAGGTTCACCCTGCCATTCCCCATGTTGGCTTACCCTATCTATCTGGTAAAGCCCTTTTTCTTCTGTATCTGCTAATATTGTGGGGACTAATAATTTGCTGTTTCCTACGATAGTTGATTGGCAGGTTTTGCTAACGTTGTTTGTATGTTGGTGATGTTTGGTGTCATGATGAAATTGCCAGTGGAGTCGAAGTCCTGGAAAGAAAGGCTCTCATTTCAACCCGAAGAGCGACTTGTTTGTCCCAAATGAGAGGAAAGATGTGATCACATCGACTACTTGTTGGACTGCAATGGTTGCGGTCCTTGCATGCCTTTCCTTTGTTATGGGCCCTGTTCAGCTGCTCAAGCTCTATGGTGTTCCTTACTTTGTAAGCTCTCTCTCTCTCTCTCTCTCTCTCTGTGTGTGTGATTGTGTGTGTTTTCTAAGTGTTTGACAAAATTCTGATCCTGAGTTGGGGTGCAGATGTTTGTTGCGTGGTTGGATGTGGTGACTTATTTGCATCACCATGGCCATGACAGGAAATTACCGTGGTACCGTGGCGAGGTAAACTTTTGGATTATCTCTACCTTTTTACCTCCAAATTTGGAGAGCTGGTAATTCAATGCTTCGTTGTCATGAACGGATATCATGGTCCCTTCTTTTCTTTTGGCTAACGTGTGATCTTTATTAGCCAATGAATGAAGAGAATGGCCCTTTTGTGATATCATACTCCGTACCTTTTTGTAAGTTTTTGAAAGTATCTGCATCTTGAACTAATGTGAGATGCGAAAAGTCAGTTAAGAGTGGAGTCGACTTCGAGCTAATAATGTTTATGTCGTGCTCAATTCATGGCCTTGTATACTAGAGAGAGAGAGAGAGAGAGAGAGATTAATTTTAGTGGTTGATAGAGAATAGATTGAGGTTCATTCGTTGTTACAGATATCATTTGGATAGAGCTCATAGATCTGTTGTTCTCTGGACCGCAGGAATGGAGTTATCTGAGAGGAGGGCTCACAACCCTTGACCGTGATTATGGATGGATCAACAACATCCACCATGACATCGGGACCCATGTGATTCATCACCTCTTCCCTCAGATTCCACACTACCACTTGATAGAAGCAGTGAGTAACTAGTATTTAATTTTCCTTCTTTCTGGCTAAATCATTAATCACTCGTGAGTAACAATTTTATTTTCTGAGTTATTATTCCACTTCCACTGCAAGATAATCTCTGATTTTTGCTCATATATTTGCAGACTGAAGCAGCTAAGCCAGTGCTTGGCAAGTACTACAGAGAACCAAAGAAATCTGGGCCTCTCCCACTTCACTTGCTCAGGGTCCTCTCAAAGAGCATGAAGGAGGATCACTATGTGAGTGATTCTGGAGATATTGTGTACTACCAAACAGACCCTAAGCTCAGTGGGTCTAACACAAACAAATGAGAATGAGGATGAAATGGACTTTCCTGATACCCAAGACCAATGCCAGAGCCTGCTGATATGACAATTCTTTCAGACCATCCATTTGGCGTCCCACCTTTATCCCTGTAGGCGTGTAAACAATTATGCCGCCATCCATTCTTTTGTGCATCCAACAATGGAGAGCTAGATGTTTCTGAAGATTTTTCCTTCAGAGGTCTATCTTGTAGCACGGGGATTATAGAGTTTTCTTATGTAATTGGAGGGAAAGAACATCCCTAACTCCCTTTGAAGTGAAAAAGGCAAAAGAGAAGTTCTTTCCTTGCCATTAGCTCTGCATGGCGGCCTTGCATGATTATTTCCAGGGTACCCTACAAGTAACCTTTACAGGAACCACTCTTTTAAGTAACGGTTCTTTGTCCATCCATAATTATCTAATATTTATGCAACTTTCATCTGAAGATAAATAATTCTCCTAGTTGGCTTGCAAAGATCGACAGAGAAGCTGTTAAGAGGGGATCATTAATCGTTCACATAAAAAATTAAAAAAGGTAAACTACTGAGAAATCAGAGAGTAAAAACAGAGCTCTTTCCATTGAGAATGAAAGACAATGTTCTTAAGAGAGAATTCAATTGAATGCAGATTACAGGGAAAAATTGAAATACCACACGTCTCAATGCCAAATCTGTAGACCAAAAGCTAAATAATGCCCTATTCCTCAACAATCAATGACGCATGGAATTTACAGCTTTCATGAATGAGGATATCTGCATCAAATCCTTCTGGATGCCATCTGAAGCACAAATTCCGCTGCTAACATCAACACCATGAGGTTTGAGAGTGGTGAGAGCTTCACAAACATTGTCAGGATTTATCCCTCCAGCCAGGAGCCACCCATGCTTACTTTTGATTTCTGGTAACTTAAATTGGCCCCAATTAAATCCTTTGCCACTGCCAGCAAAATTTAGAATCAAGCAAATGGAACGAGGTCGCCACATGCAGTAATATGCTGACACAAGGGACTAAAAGAACACTTGCTATTCCCCTCCACAAGCAGCACACGAGCTCATACTTGCTCATTCCATACACCAACATGCACAGGAACACCCACAAATGCACTTCAAATGTCATAACAGTTGGGAACACCCCGTGAAGAAATTGATAACAAGGCCTTCCTCCAGTGAGATAATAAGATTCTTGCTAGGCAAGAAAGCTTCTGCCAATTGCTAACTAAGAATTGGCATACGCAAGGATTGCTCTTACCTGCCACCTTGGGCACTATCGACCAGGATCCAGTCAACTAAAGAAGATTCTCCATCAGAAATCTGATTCAAAAGGTGGCCTTCCTCATTTGCATGGAGAACATAGATTACCTGTTTCTCTTGGGCTAAAACTGAAAAGGCTGCCCGAGAACCGTTCCCATGAAGCTGCACTACTTCAAAATGTTACCAGGTCACAAGTTGTCACATTTAAGACAAGATTGTCAGGACCAGATGAGCATGTACCTGAACATATTCAAGATTCGTTGCATCAGAAGCTTTTAGTATGGTGTCAGCATCATCATCCACAAAGACGCCAACTGGTAGAGCCCCGTATTCTCTTGCGACTTTTGAAATCTCCTTGGCTGTTGAAAGTGATATGGAGCGCTTTGAGTTTGGCCATAGAATCATTCCAATAAAATTCGCACCAGCTTCTGCAGCTGCAGCAGCATCTCTAGGCGATGTGATTCCACACATCTTTACCAAAGGCCACCTGGTTTTTTGTTCCTCATCTTTGAGGAGGCTTCAGTTGTTAACTGAGCAAACCTGCAAGTAACTTTACCTTTCATGTATGTACTCTTTCTTGACAAAACCCGTTCAGCAACATTTGAACCTACAAATACAAAAAATAAGATGAAAGTGAACAAATATATCAAATAACTTGAAGAGATTTACTACTTACTGGGGGAATTCCAAAAATATATATATATGTTCAATGAATGTGCACAGAGAGATGGAGAAAGCGAAGACAGGGTGTTGAACTTGAACTTTTGGGATAACAAAATGAGCAATATAATATTCTAATGGGTTGGACATTATCTGAAAACACATACCCGGGATTTGTATCCTCAGTGTAATTACAACTTTGGGTTGAACATACCCGGCTGCTAACCCTGGGAACAGCAAATTATGAAATTAGCGCATTACAGTTTCATCCAGTAAACATGGTGATGACAGATGAGGAAACCAACATAGCACGGTTCACTCATTGTAGGAGACAGAGAGATGAGTTTGTCTGGTATTCTCGGATCTGATTTTGCAGACAACTTGGCATCTTCAAAATGACCCTAGTTCAAGCATACAATTGACTGAAGGAATCATCTTCCCATGATCCAGCCAGTCAATGGTGATTCAAATGCCTTGTCAAGCTAGCATTGCCTATCATGGCACAGATACTTTTCAAAAAGGACAAAAGAATGCCTCATGCTAAACATAAACAAGAGCTTCCACATAGATGATTGCTGATTGTAGAAAAGAAAATGCCAATTCTTGTTATCTAGGCACTCCAAAGAAGCTGAAAATTTTCTGCAGTTGAAAATGCGGCTTCATGCGACATGTTTTACAGTCAAATGTAGTAGTTCTAATACTCCTATTGTAAATATGCCAATATAAACTCCATTAAGATAAAATTACTCCCCCGCATATGAGAAGGGCCATTTGCATACTCAAACAAACTTTTTAAAATTTTCAGGACTATAACCATATAAGCACGCAGACAATCATAACGGAACTTTATTTAAATCAAGACGAAACAGAGGGGATATTCTGAATTGTGCGTGAAGCATTTACAGGAGGGTGTGAGCACTGACATCACAATCTCCTCCCCCAGCTTTTCAAGAAGGATGAAAATTTGGAAAACACAAATGCTTCTTCATGAAAAAGCACAATGACAGTTTCACACCCGTTTCCTTCCAGTCAAGTTGACGTTTTTTTCCCCTTAAAACTAGCAAACAACGCATTCGTTCGCACCAAGGACCCAAAAAGAGAGCGGGGATAAAAGGGTGGAGATCAGCGCAGCGTCTGTCAGGAAATTCAGCGAACGCTTGATGTGCAACAAGAGAATGTCATCGGCACTCGTGCAGTCGTTCTGTACCCGGTGAATGAAGGAAAGTCGCGAGCTTTTAACGACCCAGAAGGAAGCTAAGAACGTCAGACCCACGATCCATCCATCGCGCAGAGAGAGAGAGAGAGAGAGAGAGAGAGAGACCTGCGAGCATGGTCGATGGTTCGTAGCTTCCAACGTTCGAGAGGGATGCTCTGCTCCGCTCCTGCAATGAAATTCTTATAGGATAAATATTAATGGGGAAAAAGAAAATCTGATATGTCGATCTTATTTGGAAACGAAACTGCGTGGGGTACGATAATTAATGCGTGGATAAATACGATTTTTTCCAACTAATATGGTGTTTCACTGAATAATAAATTATATAGGGTTATTGGTTTGACAAAATCGGTGTGCCTATATAAATTAGCGCGCTAAATTACTTAGTTAAAAAACTAAATAGCCAAAAAAAAAAAAAAAAACAAAACAATTATCTCTGTCTAGTTTTAAAATTATGTCTCACCATAGTGATATCGTCCACTATCTTTTCTGATTGTATTTTCGTTGACTCGACCAAAAAATTTTACTTTCAATTTTTTTTAAAAATGTGATTGACAAAATTATGCTCTGTTAGCATGATATGCTTAGATTATGTTAGAAACTTAGAATTATGATTGTGGCTCTACGGGTTTTTGGGGTGGGGAGAGAAAATGAGAAAAATCACTAACAAAAAAATTCTCAATACCAAACCAGATTAAGCCAAAAAAAAAATACACAAATGTGGAGTATTTTGTAATAATTTAGTAATATAATTTTCAAATGTCAATTAATACTAAACTAAATTAAGCAAAACATCTAGTTCTATTAAGCAAAATCTCTGCTCAATACCTAAAAAAATGCACTCTAAACAATGCATCCATTCAAGTTCTTTAACAAATTACATAACTTCCTTATTAAAAAAAAAAGTTACGATTAATACCACAAAAAATCTAACTTGGTATAATTTCGCACCGATATATTTGTGTCATACCTACTCCAAACAAATTGTCATAAAAAATCTTAAAATTTGGAGTGAATGTCCAATTTGGAGCAAATTTGGATGACCTTTAACCTCGAGATCCACTTCCATTGACTTGAAGCTTAGCTACATTGCTTTCTTGCCTTGTGAAAAGTGCTTTTGCTCTATCTCTCGTTCGTCTTCTTGCTTGCTCCATAAGCCTTTTATAAAACAAACACGATAAATGGTTGCTCTTCTATTAGCTAGGAACGAAGTAGCTAAGGAATTTTATCCACTAATCAAGAAAATGGAGGCACCAAGATAATCTATATGACAAAGATAGCCATCTCACGAATTAAATTTAAACCAATAACCCAATAATTAATCTAGAGTAAGGTGAGTATGGGTACATCAATTTGTGAATTTTATTGTAGTACATCAATTTGTGAGAGGGATTTTATTGTAGTACGAAGTGGCGTTCGGAGGTTCGCAGGTTACAAAAAAAAAAAAAAAATTAATTAATTTAAGGCAAAAACGAAACAAATATATCGATTTGAGATATTCGGCAGCATTAGCCCAAAATCACAAGACACGACAGATAAAAAATTTATCTTTACCAAAAAAAATTAAAAAAAAAGGAAAAACAGTCACAGGTCCTAAACGAGCCCAACGGGCCAAAACCGCAGGTCTTCGCTTCGGTTCTGTCCTTTTCTCTTTCCTTCGCCTACGCATCCCATTTATCAATAATTTATTCGAAAATCTTACCCCCACCACCCCCCCCCGGGCGCCCAAAAAAAAAAGAAGGGATGATCCCAAAAGCCCAATGGGCCAGAGGCCCAGGCCCAAGTTCCAGATCTCTCTAGAGACAGGGAGATGGGACATCTTTTGCGCGGACCGCAGACCGCCCACCATTTTTCTTCTGTTCCCATTTATCAATCGATTGATCTTTTTTCCTTTTCTTCCTTTTGTCAATTTTTGGAAATGGACGACGACAGATGAATGGTGGTGGTGGTGGTGGGGGCGGGGCTGGCGAGATTCCACTGGCTCCTTCGTACGACCCTCAAAGAGATAAAAAGGCGACACCACCTTTATAAAGTGGGGAGGGAGGAATCGGTCAATCGGACAAACCTCGCGTCCTTTTTGAAAATTCAGCGCATGGGCGGCTCCCCCTCCCCCTCCCCCTTCCCGGAATTGAAATCTCAATTTTTCCGAAGGGACGGTGGGCCCCCCCCCCCCGGACGTCATTATGGTCGCGATCAGAAAATTTTTCTTCCCACGCACCGCCGCGGGGGGGCCCACACGTGGGTTCTGAATTTTCCGACCGTCCAAATTAATGATTCCCAAAAACGACTCCTCCCTTTTCTCGAGAAAAAAAAAAGGTGGGAAATGGGGAAAACGAGAGAGAGAGAGAGAGAGAGATTCCGAGAGATCTTTTTCCGGGAAGTGGCACAGGGAATCGGGTACCTCGCGCTCCTCTTCTTGTCCTTTAACCACGTCCACGTATTGTGACACGGATTGTTCCTCCTTTACCCTTTGATGTTTCAGCACAGTACACGTTCGGATGGTAACGGAACCTCCTTCGATCCTCGTCTCCGGCCGGCTCGGCTCGGATCCCGACATCGTCACGAACCCAAGCCTGAGTTTCCATATGGAGGTCCGGATCCCGCTCCGTGTATGTACTCGAGAACTCGGAATTGGCTTTAATTGCTCATCATGCGATCGCTGTTCGATGGTAGAGCGCGATTGCCATAATGGCACAGTACCGTCTTAAGGTCCAATACTACGGAGAGCAATATTCAACGATGTTGATCGACAGGAAAACGGGCGTTCGTCAACCAAATTCAGAGGAAGCAAAATGATAAAAGAGAGATCTTTTTGTCTGATGGGAAGAAAATGCAGCTGGATGAGAATTTAAGAGTACAAAATAGATGAGTAACCTCATCATATATTTTGCCTGATGAAAGAAACATCGACACCCACCACCCCAACAGAGGGGACGAAAAATTAAAACAATAATACAATACTAACAAAAGAATGTTTGCCTTCATCTTCTTTTAAGCCTTCAAAAGCATCATTATCTAAGTTGGGCAAGAAACCAAATTCTCTTCCTTCCCCAAATTTTCGCTGTCCAGCTAAGAGCCTGAATCTCAAACTCAATACTGTTTTCCTCCTTTCCTCCAGCTAACTCCTAAGAACGTGCTGTTTGTAAGAATATAAAGAATGTCAAACAAGTCATCTTAAGCCATCAGGAGAGAGTTCGTGTGGTGCTCTTCGCTTTAATCATGCCACCATCTGCTCCTGTTCTATGTACATATACTGTGGATACCCTTCGGGCGGAGCCACATCCTTCACCAATGAACCAACCCACGACACGTCCGGCTCATCAGCACTGGGAGACGCCGCATTGTTTGGGTTTGCCATACTGTTGTTTCTAAAGCCGAAGGAAGCGGACTTCCTAAGCTTGTTGAGCTCATCTCCTTGAACACCCCAATCCAACTTCCCATCAGGCGAGCCCCAGTCCGAAAGGTTGGACATCCTGGGAGGAGAATTAGCAGGTCCCATGAGTCCAGACCGTTGACCCACCGCTCCACGGTCAATGAAGCTCTGGCTCCGCTTCGTCATAGCAGCAGACCGTGAATTCATGACTGCTGCAGCAACTGCACTGGATGAGTCGAACCCAAAAGAAGAGGTCTTCCTCACAGGAGAGGACGACAAGCTGCTAGATGGGTAGCTCGCACGGAGTTGGTTCAGATTCGAAATTTTAAGCCCTGTGGGAGATTGCAACTGGGTAGGAGTCGATGTTTTCATCGACATCCCCTGCAACGGAGACAAAAGAGAAGTTTCAAGAGATCCAAACGCATCATCAAGGTTAGTGGGCCTCAGCTCTGCGGTTCTGCCAAATTCCGAGTTCCACATATGAGAGGGTGACGAGAGACGAGAAATCTCTTCTATCAGTTGCTGCTGCTGAGAAGCTTGCTTTTCCAGCCCGAGAAATTCCAACTCAAAATCGAAGTCCCGCGCACTCATAGCTGTCTTCAGCCGGCTGCCTGGAAGCTGCAGGCTTGGTGGGGTCAGGTTAATTTTGTTCTGCCACAAGTTCATGCCCTTGGGTGAAGATGAGGCAGCCAAAGGTGACATGGGGGGCGTGGAAGTAGCAGGCAAAGGCAGAGATGGTGAATTAAGGGATAAGGGGCTTAGGGTTGTCATGTCTAGGGCATTAGCTGAAAAGGACTTGGGTGAGGGCATAGCAGAACCTGTGGAAGCATACACGGGACGCAATTCTTCGGACTTGTGAGCAAAGAAGCAAACTTTGCGAGTACAACCAGTTTCATCCTTGCACAGCCGGGTTCGGTATTGCGCTGGGTGAAGCCACGACTCAAAGACTCCATGAGCATACTCACAAGCATCCCCCCTTGCGCACGAACCCTTGCGAAACTCAGGACAAGGGACACAGCTGTAAGGGTACTTGCGTGGGTCCCTCCTCCTCGCATTCTCCCCAGGGTGCACGAACGGGCACTCGGTCCAGTCATGGGAGTAAGCCCTCGAGCAAGGCTTCACCTTGAAAGCATACATCCGGAACTCATCGGTACTGTAGAACCCATTGTTTATGTCAGGCAGAGAGACATCAACAGGATACTCTTTCTTCTCGCCTCCCTCCTTTGGAAGAGCGACTAGCTTCTCCTCTCCTTCTATGTCAAAGGATTGGTCACCTTCCACGACATGGTTTTCACCTTTCAGCAACGACCTAACAAACTTATTTCTGGAATTGCAGCGAGACTTCCCAGCCGGGGCAAGCACATCGATGGGCCTATTTCCATTGCCATCTACAGAATTAATATCCGCTGAGGCCTCCATCAAGAGCTTCACATTTTCAAGTGAAGAACTGGACCCACCTGCGGCTGCGCAATGGAGGGCGGTCACCTTGTCGGACCCACAAGACCTGTTGACATCAACTCTGGCGGTCTCGATTATGTATTTCAAGACCTTGGTGCTTCCAAACAGAGCAGAGATCATCAATGGAGTCCTCTCCTCAAAACCCATCTTCTTCGACCCGATTCTCCTACCATACCAAAAGCTGGCCTCATCAACGTCACAGCCCTTCTCTTCCACTTCACGTTGGAACGACGAGAGATCGTCGGAGGCCGCCAATTCGAGCAAGGCAGAGCATTTACGGGGTGCTTCGCCATCCTTGTTGTGGAATTCGCCCTCCATGCCCATACTCGAGGGGAAAAGTTTGCCCTTCGAAGAACCGTTGCACATAATCGACTCCTGCATAATTATGACCACAAGACATTTAATGAACTCCTCAAATCATTCCTCGCCAAGATCAGCACGCAAGCACGGCATCAGTAACTTACCAACATAGGCAGATGAGCTAACTCTAGTTTCGCACGTTCCAAAACAAGAAACGGAAACTAAGGGCAAACCAAAAATGACCCAGAATTCCCCTATAACAAGCCTCACAACACCACCTTAATTTCCCAACCAAGAAGCCGAAAAGTCGACGATACCAAACGCCGAGAGCAATATAAAACTCCCTTAAAGAGAGTCAATCTCACCCAAAACAAAGACCCAGTCCCAACAACATCGCAAACCGTCAACGTTCTTACACGAAAAGGGACGGCAAAGGAACCCCACAGAGAAAAGAACGAGTCCGAACGAGCAAACCCACCAGAACAAGATTCAAACTTTAACACCCATAAACAAACCCATGAAATTTCCTCGCTAACCCATCAAACTAGACACACTTAATCCACCAAAAACACCCAAAGCAAGTCAACCCCCCCACAATCGACTCACGAAGGAACCCAAAATCAAAAAGGAAAAAGTTACCTTATGAGGGGGAACCGGGCAAGAAGAGAGCAAAGCAAAGCCAAGCAGATTGGAGCTCCACCAAAAGCGGCGATTCTCGAGAGAGAAAGAGAGGGAGGGAAAGGGAAAGAGCTAGGAAAAGAGGGTGGAGACCTCGAGTGGGAAAGTGAAGGTGGTGAGGTGAATCGGAATGATGCGCAAAGTCGAGGTTTTTATGTAATTCTGCAGAAGAGAAAAGCTTCAGGCAGAGGGAGGAGTGGGAAAGGAGAAGGAAGGTGCGACTTTTCTTCTTCAAAATCCACGGGGAGGGGGACCTTTCTCTTCTCTCTCGTCCAAGTCAAAAAGCTTTCAGAAGGAGACTCTCTCTCTCTCTCTCTCTCTCTCTCTGGGCTCTGTATCGCGGTTCGTTCCTTTCGGGAAATGAAACTCCACATGAAATGGAAATTCAAATGCGGATTTAATAATTTCGGGGGGTGGGGCCCACTTCCTTCCATTACCTTAATATCTAACCGCCTCAACGGGTAGTCCGTCCCCGAGGAAAACCCCTCTCTTGGACAAAAGCGGGGCCCTCCCCTCACGCGCCCCGGTGTTCGTCGTTGCTCCAAAATTTCGAATTTTGCTTTTTCTTTTTTTATTTCTTCGTTGCTTGAGTTTTTTTATGATAGAGACTCGCAATCAAATTTCAATGTAAATATAAAAAGCCGACTCTTTTTCAATTCGTTGTGGCTTAAGAGCAAAAGCAAATGTGTTACAAATTGATTATGCAATATTTGATTTACCTTAAAAGTCATTAGAAGATATATTATTAAGAAGCGATAAATATTAATATATCGATATTTCATTCGTATTTGAAAAATCAATCACGTCTTCTCTTAATGATGCACCATCCATATTTTACTAAGACGTTGGATCATTTATTTATGATATTTACTTTGTAAATCATTTCAATTTGGACTCTGAAGCGAAATATGGGAAGACCTTTTCCCTTGATTAAAATAACTTTTTGGAAAATCACTTTCAATGAGCATCTTTTTATTTATTTTTTCAATAAAAAATCCCGTTAGACTATTTAAATATTAAATCATATCTGTATATATGTATTGCTACAATATTTGATTCTACAAAAATATCATATAGATCTCGTACAAATTTAGAATCAAAACAAGACAACGAATTGCCATAATTAACAATCCAAATGCTCTCTCATAATCTTTAATTATCTGGACAATACAAGAATAAGGAAAGGGGAATTCATATTAAAAAAAAAGTAGGGAACGCGCGCACGCGCGAAAGAGCGCGAGTGGGGGAAGAGAGGGAGACAGGTGGAGGGAGCCAGTGGGGTTTGGGTTGGGAGAGACGGAGAGAGAGTGTAAAGCTGTCATGCTATGCGCGTTTCCTTCCTCATTTCCTTTTCAATTTTATATATAATATAATATAATATAATATAATATTTTAAATTTCTCTCCCTTTTTAAATTGTTTTCCATTTTCTTTTTATTTTGTGATTTTTTATTTAATTATTATTATTTTTTGAAAAAAAAAATATGTAAATAGGTGGGAGACAGGATGCGCCTGACTCATTCTCCCACTGTGGAAAGTTCGAGTTAGACCTTCCTTCCCCCACCACCATCACCATCCTCATCTTCATCCTCATCCTCGTCCTCATCTTCGTCGCCCCCACCTCCCACCATTCCCACTTCCGTTTTGGTATCTCGTCACCTTCGTCCCCATCATATGTCCTGACGCACCGCCCAAACTTGTACTCCCTCCTTGAACTTGCTACAGGATCTGATTCCGTAGTACAACACATCGGTAGAGCCTCCCCCGGAGGAGCCGTGACGGCGGCGATTTCCCGTGGGCTCGGACGCGGTGCAAGAGAGGCAAAGTCGAGTGTCCGTTTTGTTCGAAGGAGAACAGTTTCTCGAGAAATCATTTTCCAACTCTCCGATGCTTGGATGACGAAAAACTCGATCAATGCGTGATGAATGTTTTTCCATGGACCGAAAAACAACACATCTAGATTGAAGGAAAACGATATCTTCATTCAATGCAGTCCTTGAACATATAGGATATGTCTAACATATCGAAAACTCATGGACTCCATTGCACATTAAGTCATAGTTCATGGACTAAATTAAACAAATTAGAAATTTATTGACTATATCGTAGAAGGGACTACATTGATTGTTGGGTGAAAGTTTATTAACCGGTTCTGTTATTTGATGAAGGAAATTACTTTATCTAACTTGCCAAATAAATGAAAATTAACTGTTTTCCTTTAAAATGATTTCTATATATTCCTCAATTATGGAATTTTCAGTAATATAAACATACTCTTAAAGAACGGTTGATTACAGATCCCTCTGTCGGTCCCATTTGACAGAGATTCACGCCGAGTTCAGATAAGTTACCTATAGGAAGGCAACAACAAGATAACAGATTTTCCATTCTAAGCGGAACGAGGCCATCCGTTTTGGAAGAAGTACGTCGCATTCATCTCCTTCCCGGAGGCAAGTTGCCTATTAACGTTGAATGGACGACCAGAAAAATGGTTGGTAGGAAACGTAGGCAACTTGAAATTGGGTCCACAAGGTCCAACGACAAGCTGGCCAAACCAATTTGAATCGGAGTGGGCCGGCCCAATTCTTATCGCTCAAGGCCGAATCGGCAGCCCATCATACTCGGCCCGAAATAAATGCGAAAGGTTCGAGTAACGTGGGCTTCGGTTCAAGCAGGCATTCATTTACCACTTACCCCAACCCACTTCAGCATTTTTGCTAGAGTTCGCAAATTACGCTTTACTAGTACACAACCCTACTATTAAAATTGATTACCATAGGCAAATTCAACCCCGAAATCCCACGCACTTTGTAGATGGGAACCATCGTAATTCGCACCGTCGAACCGTCTGCGAATCCGAACTTAGCGAGACAATAGAGGAGCATTCTTCCTGCTTGCTCAAGAGGGCTCAAGATTGCGAAAGGGTCGCGCGACTTCGAGTTCGTCGGTCGATCGCATTTCATAGTTTTTATACAAGTTTTGCAGTCATGGGTTATCAATGTTTTAGTTAATCAATGAAAGCATCAGTTATGAAAGAAGTGATACAGTTTGATGATGATACAGACTAGACCCAACTGATGATTTTTTGAGTAACTAAGAACATACACAAAGCCCCTGGCTGCAGATTATACACCACAAATACACAAAAACCATAACCTTGAAAAAAAGGACCCCCTCCTCCTCCTCCTCCTCCTCCTCCTCCTCCTAAAACTACGGGCACTGAACAGACCAAACAAAGCTTTCCCCCCTCTTGCGCTATGTACGTTATACGCTACTGACATCAGTCTAATTCAAAAGAGAATCGCGCTAAACTATCTCACCCCTCAGTCGACGATGAGTTTCGAGGGGAGGCCGGGTCGGGTCTCTTGCTCTTCCGACAAGAAGTCGTCGCAGGCCACGAGTTTCACGACAGAACGAGACGTGGGCTTGTGCCGCCTCTGGACTTCCGCGAAATCCCGGCTCAGGGTTTGCTGCACCCATTCTACCGCAGTTCTTTCGCCGTCCGATAAGTAAGTGGCATACATTAATTGATCCATGACTTTCGAGTCGATTTCCAGCAGGCACTCGGGGCCAACGGTCTCGCAGAAACTCTCCTTGATCTCTTTGAATATTATCTCAGCAAGGGAATCAAAGTCGTAGGGTTTAAAGACCACCGTCGCATCCATCTGTTCCATGAAATCTAGCAACCACGCTTTGGAGTTATCATTCAATACATCACCCTCGGCGCTTTTATCACTGGCGTCTACTACCACTTCATTGCCTTCTGCTGGGAGATTCAAATCGAGATGCCTATTCAGTGTCTTGTTCGGTCGCTTGACCACCTGTAAATTCTCGCGCAATACTACATTACCATTTGAACCGGTGAGTTTTCTTTTGTTCACTTGTAGCTGGTTGGTGATGCTTGATCCTGATGTATTCGATAGAAGAAGGTGATTGTCAATCGCGTCGTCTCCAAGAGCATCCTCAACCAATATCTTCATTTGCCGGCCCTTAGCTCCCAGTACTCTCTCTTCCACAGATTTAGCAGATTCTTCCCCAGAATGTAGAACTCTGTCGGCCTTGGTGAAAGTCGAAGTTGCCACGAACACTGCATTTTTTATACTGACTTCTCTCCCATGTGAGTCCGAAAATTTACCTGTCAAATAAGCCTGAGACAAGTTATTCTGAACCTGTTCATCAGCCTTGTCCACATTTTCAAGCAAGACAACAGAGAAGGGTTTCTTCCTCATCTCCCCAGCAATGATATCAACTACAGTTTTTCCACGGTATTTCACATCATACTGATTCATTTGTTGACCTAAGATTCTGTCAGCGTGGCCACTTTCATGTTGAGCATCTAGGTCCACAAAGATAAGATCCTTCTTGCTTCCACGTAGTACCTCAGAGAGAGCGACGGCAGTTCTCCTTTTAGCAATTTTATCGAGACCAAGAAAAGTGAACCACATGTCCCCTCTAGAACTGGCTCTCGACCGGTCCTTGTTTCCTGATTGGCAAAGAGAAATTTTTGCACTGATGACATTTATCGCCTCAACTTGCCTACCAATCTTCTGCATGAGAGCTCCAGAAAGTAACTTGAAATCTCTCACGTGAGGTGGATAGCCAGTGTCAGGATATGAGCTGGATGAAGATTCCAGTAAACTTTTACAAGCGCATCCGCTGAATAGATTACCACTAGTAGGAATTGTACAGTGACTGGGATGTGAATGCTGCTTCAACTCCTTATCATCATGGGGAGAGCAAATTCCCAAGCCTAAGCCTGTTGCCAAAGAAGTCACAGAAGCAGGAGATGTTCGACTTTCATCATCGACGACTGAGTTGGATCCACTGAATTTGGGGGACGCAGCTACACCTGGGTCCCCCTTACCTTCCACTCTCGAAGGGTTCTCCCACAACTTGGACAAGAAACTCTCCTTATTAGTCTTGGGAACTGGAGGAAGGTGGACGCCTAAATGTGAAGTCATCAACTTACGGGATTCTGTGGATGTGCATGAACTCACACTTCTACATCTAGTCTCTTGTGGAGATGAATCTGTTTTCAAAGTGAGGCTTTGATTATCAGTGGTCTCCTGTCTCTCCTCAGCAGACTGAAAACCCATGACACTTTGAACTTCAGAACCTGCCTGATAAACATTTTGAAGCGGTTGATCCTTAGGAGAATGCCGACAACTTTCATCCGATTCATTTTGCAATTCAGCATCCACCGGGCTCGGCACTGAGCTGTCATCCTTCCCCTGCAGGAAAAAAAGATACAATATGGCCATCAAAACAGATAAAAGAACGGTTTCACTGGATTGGCCATCCTTAAGATCTACAATCGAGACAGAGACTTAAAGTTTACCTTCAGTTCTCTAGGCAAAACAAATTGCTCAAACCAGAACAACTTGTTAAGGGCTATAAACAGGAAACAAGAATGTTTTAAAACTTCATTACAGACCCCAGATATTCTGGCGAAGATGTCATGCAAAAGGGATGCAGAGAGAGGAACCAAAACACACCTTCACGTCAGTTCCCTTTATGCCAAGCTCAGCCATCTGCAACCACGAAGGCAGACTATTCTGATACCGATCTGCCACTGAAGCACATCCTGCTTTTCTAGCTGCCACATTGTCTTGTTCACACTTGTCATCATATAGATGACAGGACGTTACACACTGGTATGACATGCTCATCACAGGACTATTTGAGTCTGAGGATGTCGAGAAGAATCCCCCAAAAGGAACAAATGATTCCATCAAGCTGAGTCAAATCCAAGTTAAAAACTAGTCAAGATTAGCGTAACTACTCCAAACTCATATAGTCAAGAAAATGCATATTCTTCACTTCAAGGGATGAGAATCTATTTGATTAATGGCAATGCAGGAACTTACCGAGTGATTATAAAAGTAAGGAAACTGTATCACAATATAATTTCTTTAGTCAGCAATACAACAATGGCTTAAAACTTGGATAAAAGAAAACTGGAACATGGTTGTTCAGGGTTAATTTCCTTCCATCGTTTCATGGAGTGGAAGTTAAAAGTCCCATTCCTCAGTAGTGTCTTTAAGTCCCTTACTTGAGCGTGCTGATACTTTCACATGTTATGGATAACTCAGCAGATATAGTTACTTCTTCCGGCCTTTTGATAAACTTTCTCTTGAACCAAATCATTTGGTTAAATTATTTTATTGAGGTTAACTGGTCAGTTCTCAGCATTTCTGAAACAAATTTGTCTCTATAATATAGTTTTAATAGACTATGAATTAAATTCGCATGAAGAACTAAGTAAAATCCATGAGATCCTCATACTCTATGATTACATGAGACATGACCTGAAAGGAAAGGTCTCAGCCCTTTTACACTAGAGAAACGATGAAATAAGACATAATATCCCAAGTAGCCCAACAGTTCTGCTCTGGGTGGCAAGGTTTTGCTTTTGTCTTTTTCCTTGGCCATTGTCAACAGAGGAAGCCATGGTAGGTGATATAGGTCTACAAGTCACTTCATACTACAATTCTCCAAAATATTAGTCCGGAACTTATATCTTGCAAATCAGGTTATCTAGCAGAAGCACCCTTCTTCTTCGCAGTAATCAGGCGAATCCAACCACCTCAAAAAAAAAAAAAAAAAAAGAGAGAGAAAAAAAAATTCTTTGTACCGTTTAAGCACGTGTCTCTGCAGCAAGGAAGAAAACAATAGTCTAAAAAAAAAAAAAAAACCCAAAACCACCTCACCGTGCAAGTTTCTTATACCTCTGTCCAATCTAATAGTATCATTTCAACCTAAGGCAATCAAAAGATGATGAAAAGTTCAGAAATTTTAAACAAACAGCAGTCACATAATCAAAATAATGCACGAGTTTGCTGGATTTAGTTCCTGGACTCTTTCCACAAACACTAAAAAATACCCTAACCACTAACTTGGCAGAATTCTAGATCCAAACAACGCCTGAGCTGCATAATCTAAAGAACACTTGAATTTGTGAGCCATAAGCCTAAAAAATTATGCAATTGATATTCGTAAGACGACAAGGATAGATCAACAAGTCGTCTAAGCACCATGGACAAAAGTATCTGTGTTCATTTAAATAAAGCACATCAAACTCAACACATGAAAGCCTCTTACTTCCTCAGCATTTAAATAATTAAACGAACCCTCCCACCAGTCCATCTCAGAACATGTCTGACAAAAATTGCGTGACTGTAATCGTAAAAGCACAAAGAGACACACAGAGATTACTACATACATGCACTTGCTCAGGACGCTGCATTTTCATTTGAGCAAAAGATCAAGTAGAGGCCTCAGTCATAGAAACAGGATTCCTCAATCAAGACATATCAAAAACCAATGCTAACTTTCAAATCTCGGTTTTAAGGATCACTACTTCTGCAGATATATCAATCCCGAGATAGCACAAACAAGACAGTCCACTACTTACCTTGACCTCGGGCAAGATTCAGGCACCGATGGCCGCAGTGTCGTGATCGGCAGAATCTGCAAATCCCATTCCTTCTCGGCAGCCGGGAACTTATTTAAGAATTTCAAGTACGTGTCGTAGCTTGCCGCCGCCCCAATCAACCAGACCTTCCCCTTGTTCGCCTCCAACAACCTCGTAACCCGATCCACGACATAGCTCACGGCGTCACCGCGCACCCCGTCACAAATCAATGCCCTCAAATCACCAAAACTGACCACCACGCCACTCCCCAAACACTGCCTTATCGCACCACCCACCTCCTCGAACCTCACATCCACACAACCTTTATCGAAACCCTCTCCCACGAACTTGGGAACATCATCCTCAATGCAAACCACGCTCAGCCGAGAAATCTCCTTCGGCAAAGACGACCCATCTTTTCTCTTGTCGAGACTGTCCACGAAGCTCTTGAGCGCATCATAAGCGCACACGCCCACGAGCAGGGGATTCCTGCCCTTGCTCCTCACCATGACCTCCCCTATCCTCCGGACATTCTCGTCCCCGTCCGAGAACCCGGGAAAGACCGAGAACGGGAAGTTGAACCCCGGCCGGCCGGAGGCCGAAGCGGGGACCGAACTCTCGCTCAGGTTACACAAGAAGAGCGGCGGCGGGGCCCTGGATCGAGGGTACCTGAAGAGGTGAGGCAAGGGGCGGACGATGGCCAGCTTTATCTCGGAGCTCCGGAAACCCGCCTCCCCGAAGACCCGGCTGACGACCGGGTCGTCGAGGATCGAGAGCATCAGGTGCTGGAGCTCGACCTTGACGGCGTTCATGGAGGATTGGCTGGAGAGCTGGTGGTAGAGGTGGAAGTTCTCGGGCTGGCGGCGCTGGTTGGCCTGGGAGCGCTTAATGGCGGCCATCAGCGAGTTCGACACGGGTGGGTCGTCGCCGCCGCCGCCCCCGCCGCCGCCGCTGGCCGGCTGCCCGGACGGCACCCGGTCGAGGGAGACGCTGAGGCAGAGCTCGAGGGCCTTGAACTGGAGGCGCGGCGAGTAGGCGGAATTGCGGGCGCGGGCGCAGGCCTCCCGGAGGGCCGACGACGGGAGGGCGAGGAGGGCGGAGACGGCGTGGAGCGACGTCGTCTGCGCGTGGCCCCGGCGGCGCGCGACGCCCACCGCCTCGTCCAGCGCGTGGGCCGCCTCGGGGGTTAAGCATTGCCTGGCCACACCGACCGGCGTAGGCATCGCCGGCGAGCGGGAGCCAAAAAAAAAAAGGAAATTAAAAGGAAAATAAAGGGGAAATCCTAAGATTTTCGGGGAAAACTATATACAAGGGATTAAAAAAAAAAAACGTGGAAAGGAATGAAATGGGGGGAGGGAATTCTCGGTATATAATAATCAAGCCCGAGAAAATCCAAAAATTTCCCGGCTTTCCTTCTTCCTTCCTCTTTTCGGGAGGTGGTGAGAGTTCGGGTCGGCGTTTTTATGAGAAAAAAAAAAGATAAATAAAGAAAAAGAGGAGGAAAGGCAGAAAAGAAAAAAAAAAGCGGGGGAAATTTGGGCATAAATGTGCGTTTGCTGAGGGCGGGGTATTAATTATTTATTAGAGCGGGGACGGGGAGGGGTGGAGGAAGGGAAAGAGGGAGGGATGAAGAGGGGGAAGGGATGGCTTTTTGGTGATTGTTGAGTGGAGGGCGATGGGGGTGGTGCGCGGGGCCCGCCTCCAGTCCACATCAGACGGTCAGACCACCGTCGACGAGGAGGCGGAGGGAGGGACAGAGGAGGGCGAGGGTTTTGCTAGTGTTGTGACCGATCAATCACCAAAAACGACGAGAAAAAAGTTATTGAAACTTCGAAATTCGTTAGATGATGGAAAATTGGCCGACATACATGTCACGGGATGAATCGATCGGTTTTTATGTCTCGATGTCCCTTTTCAAAGTCAGGAAGTAGAAGGAAAAACTATATATTAGTAACGGCGTGTAAAGATATTCTATAGATTACGGGTGAGCATAGTTCAAAGTAGAGTATGAAAGTGAAGAATTGGACCGGTGGGAACTTCTCAAGTTTTAAGTTCCAAAAAATGCAGGGTAGAATCTAGATTCCCAAAATTGAGATAATTTGAACTTCGATCTTGAACAAGTTTTTATATTTTCCTTGATTTATGTAATCACGTGATCTTTCGATTTTTCATAGCGTATAATGATGAATTATAGTCTGAGCTTTTATATTACGACTAAGACCTTTATTTTATCAACGTTTCATTTTATTCGTGTGTCTAGATATAAGTTATGATTAGTAAATTATAGCGGCAAGTGATAGTCGTTAATGATGACGATTCATAGCAGTTATTCAATTAATAATATAGATGGAATATCGGTAAAATCTAAAACTAGCTCTAAAATTTGTGATTGGGTAGGTTCTGTGTTCAAACAAATAAGGAATAGTTAAAGTGGGTTGTTTCTAGGTGGAATCTATCAGAAACTTGGAACTGCTTACTCCTAGACAATGAAAACTTTGTAGAATTCTGATTAACAATAGGCAAGATCCATGCATAACATAGCTTGCTTATTTCAAAACCCATTAAATTCTAGAATTTCCACTAAAAAGGTAAGTACAGTTGATTCGTGAAATGATCAGCTTACTTAAGTAGCCAATAAGTCCTTTTTTACATTACTTCATAAGTGAGTGTTTTTTGCGAGTTCTTATCCTCTCTAATGTTATTCGCACAGTTTAGCGGACTCGACATTGTAAACGACAAAAAGTAAGCAGGTGAGATATCGACGGCGTAAATCAATCTAGAACCCAATTCGCCAATCAAGGATTCCCGATCTACCTTGTTATCATAACACGACTTATGGCTCACGAGACTACTGCTCGAATCGATTGACTATCTAAAATGACTTAATATCGAGACGAAATCTCATTAAAATTAAGCTACAAGAACTCCAATCTTTTTATTCCAAGTAGTAATATTATAATAAATGCTTTCACTTTTATACCATGTTGATATGATATTATATTTGTTTTGGGGGAGGTTTTGTTTTGGAAGGAGAAAGAATGGGTGGTGAGAAGAGAGTATAGATTCTGCTATATCTCAAGATCTTTCTGTGCACATCATCATCACACTGCCTTTTTCGCTGAGAGAATGAGGGAGGAGATGCTGCGTCCACTTAACTTTTGAGTGGGCCCACTCCCCCCCCCAATTAGCGTCGCTGTCTGCTGACGTGTAATTTCATCTGGTACCATAGTCCCACTCAAAAAATTATACACACACGCGTATATGCCTATACGTATTTTGAAGTACCATGTATTATGCCCGTTTGATATTATTTGTTTGAATACAATAATCGGAAAATTAATTCTGGACGAATTAAGTAAAATGCGAGAGCAGGGCCGAGGTTGCTCCGGCGAGGAGCACGAGCGGAGGAATTGGTTTGAATCCCGGGGGGTGGTGGGGAAAGTGTTTTCGGATCTTTCGCTCGATTTGATTTCGATAGGTGAATATTTTACGATCAAGTAACGGAACAAAAGGTTTTAGCTTTACAGACCTTTGTTAAGCCGTAGACTTTCTTTTCAAGGGAGCCAAAAGGAAGAGTGAATACCTCAAAAAAGGCAAATCAAAAAGGAGACAAAAGGTTTCCCAAGAATCTTTACCATGTTCCAAGCCGACGACACCCTCGACCTCGGTGCATCCGGCTCACGTGAGCTCGGATCACGCTTGCCGTTGGATCATGTGGATCCGACCTCATCGAACCGGCTCACGTGGGCTTGGATCGTGCTTGCCGTTGGATCACGTGGATCCCACTTGATCGAACATTTCATATGAGTTGAGCTCATGTGAATCGGACGCAACGGATTGAGTTGTTATTGAAAGGTACTGCTGAATTGGTAGGACCGGGTGGCTGAGTCAGCGGATGAGTTCACTCGTGGGAACCAATTTTAATCTTTTGTAAAGGTTGAGAGCGACAAGGGGGGGGGAGAGTCACCCCACACCCACCACCACACACATATCACTCATCATCATCATCGTCATCATCTCTATCACACCACACCACACTGCACCGCACCACACCGCAACACGAACCTCGGATCGCGACGGCAGTTGAGAAGTCACTCGGGCTTAGCCGGCACATACAGCGCGACACATCCCGATTCGATATCGTCAAACCGACCGATTTTCATCCTTCACGACCCAATCGACCGCCTGACAAGTTAAATTAATTGGTCTGACTCACGTCAAAGACACATCTCAGCTTGTCGCGTGATATAAATTTTCTCGTCGTTACCGAGCTCAGGGCGGTCCCCCCACCAATCAAAAGGTTCTTCCCCTCTCTCTCTCTCTCTCTCTCTCTATATCTCTCTAGAGAAGCTATGGGAGAGGAGGGACACGCCGAGAGGTTAAAAAAGGTAGTGATTTGATGGGTGCTTTTGTTGGTTACCTTCTTTTGTTCGCTTTGGCAACCTTTTCAGCTGCTTTTTCCTCTGCTCTTTGCCTTCCTTCCTTCGCCCCCCCAAAAGAATACCGAGCGGGTGTCCTCAGATGTTGCCTTTCCCAGCAAAAAAAAAAAAATTGAAAGTCACGTTGAACTGCCATCGACCTTTCTCCCACCACCACCACCACTACCACCACCACCACCACAACCACAAAAACAAAAACAAAAAAAGAACAGAAAAGAAAAAAAAAAAAAAAAAGCAGTTGACTCGACCGGGTCAGGAGAAACTCAGCTTTTTGGTGAAATAATGGTATCTACTAAAAGGCCATTAAGGACAGGGGGCGGTGGTCTCTCCTGGATTTTAATGTAGGAGATTTTTACTCGTACGACATCGTCCGTGCGTCTTAATTGTCCATACATCGAAAATATATATAATAATTGGGGTGAATGGATTTAGATTTTACGGCGTGATTGATTACGCTTTCTTAAAAAAAGTTGGTTGCAAAATAAGATTGTTAATGATTAATGACCAAATTGTTTCAGGATATAATGAAATCTCAGAATGAGAATTACTTTTAGAAGAACGCAATTCGAGAATAAATGCTGTATTTTAAGAAAAAATTGACAAGTGAAAATTGTTGAATCACATAAATTAAATTTATAATAGTAAAATTATGTTTGGACAGATATTTCTTTCGTACGTTACGTACTTTTGGAAGTATACAATAAATAGACATACTATTACAGAAGGACACAACTTTTCATGTTAAAATAGGACGGTCGATTGGTGTTATACTATTATTCTAGTCCACGAGCGCGTAAAGTGCTAAGTACATCTAATAATTGTGTTGTGCAAATTGGAAGTATACAGTAAATAGACATATTGTTACGGAAGGACACGACTTTTCATATTAAAAAAAGGACCGTTGATTGGTGTTATTCAGGTCCACGAGCGCGTAAAGTGCTAAGTATACCTAATAATTGTGTTATTATATTGCACACCTGCACGTGGCTATTGTAAGGTCTAATCGACCTAGTCAGGATTTAATTATAAGGCTAGAAGCCTTCCGCTTATATATTGTTCCACATATTCATATCTTTTCATTGTTGTGGGATGAGAAACCTTAAAGGCTCACTTGAAATTATATTTCGTTCCATAAATCTCACTCAAATTAAATTAATAATATTTCATATATTTTGGTTGACAACCCTATCGAGCTAACTCGAACTTGAGTCCAGTGTAACGTTAGACGAATCAATCATGAGTTATTTTAGACTCTTCGTGGGCATCCGATAGATATGGAGTGTCCTCAAGCCGTGCCGTGCCGACGCAGAAAAGCAAGCATCACCCGGACGGAGCCAGGACAAGATCTCCACCGGCTTTAGGATTTAGACGAAGGGCATGGCACGGTACGGCACAGCACGAGAACGAGGCTGGGGGGGAAGAAGAAAGCCTCGAATGAGAAGCGGGTTTGGTCTCGACGGATCGGCACTCGCAGGCGCTCGGTCGCTGTCGACGTGCATTTTCTAGACGTGCTTTGCCCTCTCGAATGGCCAGAGGGACACACACCATAAAGAGATGATAGAGAGATAGATAGATAGGCCATTCGAAAGGGAGAGAGAGAGAGAAAAAGAGGGCTGGCGATGGAGATGTGTGCGGGGAAAAAAGGAGAATCCGGGTTGCGAGATTGCTTTGGGCTGGGGAATCTACACGCCTATTGCCACTTGATTAGTGTCCTTTTACATCGATTCCTTAGACCAACCAGGCGGCTAAGGAGCGGGGCATCTTAAATGAATGAGTTGCGTTCGACGGTTTGAATTCGATATGACGTCGCTATATGAATACGATTTGTGGTGCTAATCTTAATGATATCTGGCATTTGGATAATCATCGGGGAAGCCAAAAGGGAAAAAGAAAAATAATAATATGAGGGTTGGGTATATTGAGAGGTACGTGCAGCACATATGTTGAGCTGAATAATGACTTGTAATTGTGAACCATGTCCCGTTTTGAGGTTGAATAAATTCGACCTTTGCCTTGAGCGTGGTGTTAAAAGGGATCCCAATTCAAAAAGTTCATTAAGCCAGTAGACAGGAACTTGGTTTGCTATTTAGGATGAATTAATTCAGAATCATGCATAAGGATATTGGATTCACTAGTAGAAAAGATTTCAAAATCATCCCAAACCTCCCTTTTTTTCTGTTCTATAGTATTGATTCTCTGTTTTCCGAAAGTTTCATAATTCTGTGGAGAAATTAGTATTCAAAACTATAGATCTGATGAAGTATGACGTAGTCATGATATGCTTTCATGCTCACACCAGCTAAAAATTGAAAATTATATCTTTCATAATAATGAAAAAGTTTCAATACTTATGAGAAAATCGAGCGAGCATGAAGAACTCATAAATATTGGCTGGAATGAGGGAATAAATACTCGTTCTAGAATTCACGAGTAAAACAGAAAAAAGATAATATAAACATGTTGAAGGATGAGCATGTTCTTTTCATATCTGGACGTCAAGGACTCTCTTTTTTACGATGCACCTGGAAAAAAAGAATAATTGAAAGTAAGCGAGGGGAAAAAAGAGAAAAAGTTATGCCCTAAAATGCAAATTTATGTCTTTGTCTATGTCACACATTTATTCCAGTTAGGATTGTTCTCAGTCACTTGCAATGCTTCCATATTCTCTGCGAAAAGGAAAAATTACTCAACCACTTAACATGGTTGCCAATTTGCCAACGTGGTCCTATGCTTTTGTACAAAATTTCAATAATAATCCATCTGACCAATTACAATCAAGAATCACTAATGTGGCAATGGACAATGATGACAGACAAATGTCGACAATTACCGGCAATAATTGGCTGGAAATATTATGTTAGAATTTTGTATAATGATTGAATTGACATAATTTAAAATTTTAAGATTAAATTGACATCTTTATAATATGTTTAAAACTAATTGGATAATTATTTCCTTTACAAAATCTATGTCTTATAATGTTTCCTTTATTTTTAAACGCTTTTTTTTCCATTTGATTATCTCTAACCAGATAAATAATTATGCATCTTATTGGAAGATAAAAGGGACTAGAGAATGCACGACTCAAGCAATTCTGAGAAGCCGATTCCTTTGTAATAATTTCTTCTTCTTCTTCTTCTTCTTTTCTTTTCTTTTTTTGTCGCTTATCGAGAAGCAAATTTTGTCTTTCAGCTTCTCGAGGGGGAATATCAACGAGATCAGTAAGTGCTCATCGCCATCATGCCTTTGGCATCCACGAACTTCCGGTACGAACGCAACAAAGTTAGGCCTTCCAGTTCTTCCTTTCGGTTCTTATATATGATTATAAGGCGTTCGGTCTAAAACTAATCTTTTCGAATTGGAGAAATGGTATCGAAGGTTCCCAGACTTCTTTTTTCTCGTCAAATTATTCAACCGGGTCTCTACACTTTGTTTGTCCGTGTGCGATTGGGTCGGAGATGGAATTAATCAATCGCTCAAAAGCCATTATCTGGAATTTCACTTTAATTCCATACCGTCGAATAGAATAAATTCCTAATAATTTTGACTAAGACTGTTTTTATTGTTCGCCAGTGTTGTGTGAACCATAATATATGGTTTTTAAAAAGTCGGTCCGTATTCCGACATGTGGGCGTGAGGAGTTTTATCAAGATCGGAACATGCGCACTTATAAAAAAGGATGCATTAGCTTGTGCAATCGATGTTCATATATCAGCCGTGCGCAACACATGCTTTCGGAAAGTTAAAAGCTTTGGAGCACATAAAACAAGCGAGTCAGATCAAGAAGATCTCCATATCTGAGGGATGATGCTCTTAGAGATAGAGAGAGAGAGAGAGAGAGATGGAGAGATAGGGGACCATGTCCGATGCCCGAATTGCGTCTCCCGTTCAATCGTCCACGACGAATTTTTTAATTGGAGACTCACTTTGTGCAACGATTTCTTTCAAAGTTCCTCTCACTTTGAAGTTGAAAAATCCACAGCTCTTCTGCATACACACATGCATATCTATATCTATATTTATATATCTAATTATATATTTATATATCTGATTATATATGTGTGTGTGTGTGTGTGTGTGTGTGTGTGTGTGAAGAGTTGATGGGATTTGACTTCATTCTTTGTTGGGCCAACACTCAAATGCGCATGAACTTTTAGTCAACCTACTTTCTTTACATTATATTCCATCTTACTTTCCATCACTATTCCCTTCTTCTTCTTTTTTTCTTTAAAGTTTTGGCCAAGTGGGTCTTCTTAGCTCAAGTGATGATATTGGGTAATGTTACCTTGGCCACAAGTGCCTAATTGGCCTATTTATTAATATCAAAGGGGGTTGTAATTTCAAGTCTCGATTGGACCATCATCGAGAGAGATTAGGGAGAAAAATAGCTTTTAAAAGCACGAGTTCCTCCCATTAGGATTTAGTACAATGATGATATTGGCCTTTGGATGGCAAATTTTAATGTAAAAAAATCCAGTGCGTACCTATTCATGGACTCTTATTTTAGGCCGATGTACTGATATGTGTAAATTCGCGTGCTTTAACAATAGCCATTTGAAAATGCTAATTCGAAAATGACAGGGCTTCACGGCTTAACGTGCAAATACTCGGGAACAAGAGGAGCCATCACTGTTGTCTCGACAAGATGGGATGCTCCTCATAGGAACGAACATTCGTACGAGAGTGCCACTTGATGCCAAAACGTTTGGTCTTTTCACTGCCAAAAGAAAAAAAAAAAATTCCTCCCAATTCGACGAAACGTTGATGGCATGCCCCTCGCCGCTGGGGCATAGATTCCAGTGCCATAGGGCCAAAAAAGAGCAACCAAAAACGATTGCTATTTCATCCCTCGCTGTTTATTAATAGTTACCCTTAAAACATGGAAAAATTAGGCAGCAAAAAACATAATTAGGTGATAATAAGAGAATAAAAATGCCGAAAGAGCAAATGGGTCGGTCTATTTATGGGCCAACAACGTGTCTTAATTAGATCAACCTCAATATTCGGAAGACATGTAAAAAAAAAGGGGCAACGAAATATAATTGAATAAATAATTCAAAGGGCAAGAAGTTGCGGCTTTCATGTGACCAGCTCTCTCGTGGCCAAAGGGATATATTCAATATCTCCATCACTTGCTCTCTGAAAATCGCTCTTCACCACCTTGGATTGCAGACATATATGCTTGTCACCAAAAAGGGTGGTCGGATATGACTTCACTTCTTGCCGTTTACTTTTCAATTTTCTTAATTAATTAGTCAATTGGTGTCGCTCTAATCCATCCTTTCGTGTCCTTTAGTGGCTTGTTGTCGCGTCCGAGAGTATTCGATTCTGGTACTCTTGGATTATTAGTTCTTTTCCTCATCGTCCCAGCCATGTGTCCTACAAAACACATGAATGTGGTTGGAAGGAACATGATCCTTTAATTGTATTGTTGAATATAAACCATGTTGTTTTTTCTAGCTAAAAGTTTTAAAATTTTAAATTATGTAGTTGAAACGTGTAAAAATCTCAGGGTTTAGTTTCTTGCCTTCCTTCTCCTTTCATGAATTTCCCTGTTGTATGGTTCTTTTGATGATGATCTCTATCTCTTCTAATTTTCTTCTTGGCTTGTTTCTCAACCGTCCGTGTATCGAAAGATTAAGATATGATGACACAAATAGTTAATAAACTCTGGTTTAATGTGTAATGTGACCTTTGAATTTTAGTACAATATGTAATGTCCTTCATGAATTTTTAATTTATTCAATGTGGTCCCTAAATTTTTTATATATATTCAATTTAACCTTTTGAACTATGTAAAAATGTTCAATATTATCATTTTACTAACTTAAGTTGATGGACAATATTAAATATTTTCATATAATTCATAGAATAAATTGAACATGTGTAAAAAGTTTACGAGTCGTATTAAATAAATTAAAAATTCAATGACGATATTATATATTAAGTTAAAATTTAAAAATAATTGACATCATTTTGCTAAAGATTAATTGTAGGACATGTCTGCTTATGATGAAATACATGGTGATATCCTTATATCCAAGGAATCCACGTGGATTCAATTGTCGCGGGCAGTATATGTGAGTAAGCTTTCAATGATGGATCAAGCACAAAGTAAATTCCCAATCACTTGAATTACACTAGTAACACAGAGCTTTAAATCTGAAATAGTTTGAATTTTGAAGGATTGATTCCACCGTGTCTTGTCATATGGACATATAATTAGACCGCTTCTTCTAATTATGTCGACCTCAATTATTGCATTCTCGGAATATGTGCAAGTGGAAATGCCTCAGCATGTACAACCTCTCCCACGATCCAATGCCCTCCTCCATGGCCATGCTTTTTTTTCCTCAGATTATCTCTAATGCAGAATCACATTCTAAATCCGTTCGCAAAGGAGAAGAAGAAAAGCTAAAGGAAGAAGATAAACAGAGATGGGACTGTTTATGCAAATGGAGATTTCCATGAATGGATTCCCAATTTGTGACACGACCCAAAATGTGACAGCCCAAAAGAAAGAAAGGAAGAGTGAATAGCCAATGAGACAGGGACAAGACATCTATAGAAGACCCCTTGACATGACATCCCACTAACCAAAAACCAAGAGCACCCCCAAGAGAAAAAGCAGCCCTTCTAAAACCCTTGTAGCTTAGGGACATGGGTTTGGTGCGAAGATGTATAATCCACCAATGGCCACTCTACACAACTGTGGAGGAATCTCCCCCACCATCACCTTCACTTCCATATTTGGTACAACACTGGTTCCTAGCGCTGTCCTTTCCGTTGCCCCCACCACCCCCGCATTACACTTTAGACTTGTAAATCAATCACTGTTAAAGCTAGAAAATCAACTGATGAAAACTTCATTCAAACACCAAAACACACTCTCTTTCAGTCATCATTCTTGTGGGTTCACCCTTGTTGTATGGACTGGAGAAAAGTAGTGGAGTTACACCAGGTGTGCATAAGGACCCCTCCAATTCCAATCAAAAGTTTGTGGGCAGCCACTGGTTTTTCTTTTTTCCTTTTTCCATTTTACTCCATGTAATAATATTATCTCGGAGGTTAATCAGTTTGTTTTTGCCACTGGCGCTTGTTAAAGCACATCTTCCACCACCGACTCTCTACCTAAAGGATTTCATGTCAAAGTCTATTTAGTGATGCCCTGTTAATCATGCACATAACTGTTAATCATGCACATATTCTCATCATCATTTATCTTTTGACTTGAAATTTAATCCTATTTCGAAATTGTGACTGTGAGATGACCAATCTAAGGATGCTCAGCACACTTGGATGCATGGTGGTATAAGAATTACTAATTTAAAGGGAAGTGATCCAGACTTCAGATAATTAGAAACCTTTGCTTTGAAGTCAGGAGGTGAAATAAGTTATAATACTTCCAACTTTCAAGTGGGGGAGTTGCTTTGATAACTATCTCTCTCTCTCTCTCTCTCTCTCTCTCTCTCTCTCTCTCTCTCTCTCTCTCTCATGTTTAAATACTCTTAGTAATTTGGAGCCTTGGGCTCAATTCACATGTGACTTGTCTATTCTTAAACTTCTGAACACAAGCTTACAACCATTGATAGTGACCATGATATATCACCAGATTTTCCTTTTCTCTGAAAGATCTGGTTCCCAAAAGAAAATAAATGGAGAACTTCTTTGTCTACACATGGGTTGGCCAATATTGACGAGAGAGAGAGAGAGAGAGAGAGATGGTGATGATCCTTGAACTGTGGAAAAAGTTGGTCTTTTCCGTGGAAAGAAGCCATCATAAAGATGTGGAAAAAGGGGGAAAAAAGTTGAAATCTTGCCCATTGGATGGGTAGCTGAGTGGGCTACTTCTTCGGCCACTTGGATTTTACTATTAATAGAAATTCTGTGGTTTTTCTTCGTTGTTGGGTTCTGTCCAATTCCCTCTCCCAAGTGGGGAGAACCTGGTTCTTTTGCCTTTACATTGCTTTCCTGACTTTGACGAAATATCACTTCCTCTCATTAAAATATCGAACGAGCAAAATTCCTGGTGCTGGAAAAGTGGCCACTTTGTGTGCTTGTGTGTGTGTGTTTGTGTGCCCGTTGATCTTTCGGATGCCACTTAAAAGCGTGTGCTTAGTAAAGCATTAGCAAAAGGAAATCAAACGTCAAAAGCTAGGACAATCATTCTCCCTTATTTCCAGAGGGCGTATATATTGGGCCACCCCAAAAAGCGTACGGCCTGATTCGTGTCTCTACCTATATGGACTCATTCATATAAATCAATGTCTTGTGGAACTAAGGTCTCTTTCCCTCGACGTGCTACGCTTCTCCAGCTATTCTACGGTCTGGGTTTATGCATACATCCAACGACAAATTTAATTTTGCTCTCGGGGATAAAAAAATCATGTCACGAAAGTATCAGAACCCAAGTCAAAATGATGAAGTAAATACCAACGACAAATTTAAGCTCGTTCACAGGGGATAAAAAACATTCCACGAAAGAACCAGAACCCAAGTCAAAATGATAAAAGTAAAGAGGACTCCATAACATTATTTTCATTAACTCTAAATTAGACATTTTTTTTTTTGGTCGAAAAGACTAAATTAGACATAATTAAAGAGAAAATAATACGCAGTTCCTATACGATGAAAAGCTCAATTTGCAAGCTCATGACCATCACCGTTGTTGAGTCTATGAGCTCATGGTGAACTCCTCATATTGTTGCAAAGAAGAAAATGAGGGCT
This sequence comes from Eucalyptus victrix, assembly GCA_016097545.1. Classification (NCBI taxonomy): domain Eukaryota; kingdom Viridiplantae; phylum Streptophyta; class Magnoliopsida; order Myrtales; family Myrtaceae; genus Eucalyptus; species Eucalyptus victrix. Next base: position 25,822,233 of record CM027844.1, read on the forward strand.
CTAGATGAAAGCTTGAATTCTCTAAAGGTAAGGATCCTTTCGTTGAATATCATTGATTAAGATCTTGCAATCACTTTCAAAAATCACTTGATGGATGTTGAGGAACTAAGCCAATTTGTAGGCGAGAAGAAGAGCTACAGCTTCCCCTTATATCAGTGAGTTCCACCTTCCTCTTCTCGTCCACGCTTAAATATTAGCGCCTCTCGCCAATAGTGCAATTATACCTATGGCCCATTTGTTATCCCTCCGTGTACCATCGATATTAAACTTTAGCCCTTGATAAGAGTAAGAGAGCCATGAGTGTGTCCTTTCCCAAGGAGGATTGGCTTCCTTGCTTATCTCGATTGTGTACCCTTCCATAAACATGTTTGAAAATTCCATAAATTCTTGTATGACGCCACATTCTAGTACAAAGAATGTAACAGTGCATTTCTATAATGCCACATTCTAGTACAAATAATTTCTTCATAAAGGGTGAAGAATTTGTGGTCCATGAAACCATTTTCTAAGCTGTCTGCCCTGGATCAAGAAAGTAGTGCACCATCCCTTCCGGCGACTGGAAGTCCCAAACGGATGATATGATACCCCATGGACTCTGTCCTCACAAAATCTTGTTAACAAATGGACTAGTTTTCCTCTGAATTTCCACCCAATTGGCAAGAAGCATTCGGGATGTGAATAACTCCACCCGAGTTGGTTCGACAAGGCAAGACATTAGCCGTTGTCTTCCACAACAGGATCTCATGCGCCCATGAATAATAACTGTTCAAGTTTTGTTCCAAATCATTGAGTTTTTACCATCATCTGAATACGAATTTGATAACCATGTAAGCGAATTTAATTGCGCATGCGCCCTCAGTAGATAGCCGCTAAATATATCTGTCGATCCAAATGAAGATCAAAACATGATTCCGAAGAATGGCTTGGACTAAGATCGGGAAAAACATTCGAGTTAGACTACTTACATCTCAGGTTGTTATGCCTGGCGTAAACAAATCTTTCTATACTTCAACACATTTTTCGTGATTGGTTCCCCTATTATTGCAAAAGTCTTAGCGCTATTCACGATCCGACTTTTGCGAATTGGACTGAGTCTTACGTTCATAGGGTTTTGGACTGGTCAAAATCGTTACGTCTCTGACTCCTCTTCATGGACAACTTCACGTCGACAATCGGATTTTGGACCATGTATAAAGTCGCAATGCATGGCACTTGTCCGCTTTGTCGAAGTTCCGTGAAGTTTCAAAAGACGCACCACTAGATTGCAGTGCTAATCCATCATCCATCCGACAAAATGCACGACAAATTAACCAAAAGCAATTGACAACAATTTGTGAATTTATAAAAATTATTATTAAAAATGTCTATGTATCCGGACTTTGTATCTCGTGCAATGCGTCACTGTCTCTTTATTTTCATTTCTGAAATAAGAGATTGGATGAAAAAACAGGAAGTCGATGCTCACCATCAAATTATCAAATCGAGCATTTCTATGGTTAACAAAATATGCGGAAGATAAGAATTATTTTAATATATCATAATGAATAGTACAGTCTATTTATTAATTTTATGAGATGACTATTTAAGAAAATATATTTCAATCAACATATGTACAATCAAAAGGAGATATACATGCAATAACACAATTTTGAGAGATACATAGAATCAAGAGAGTTATCAAATATATTTAACATAGAAAATTATTCTAGGGAATTCTCTAATTATCTCTAAGTAGGTCCTTGAAAGGCTCAAGAAGAAAACAAATGGGAGATCCACCCTGGGATGCAAGAACCTGCATTGTCCTCCGTATTCCCTCTTTGTTGGAAAAACAAAGATAGGCATGAAATCTAACATCCTCTTAAACTCAAAATTCATGGCTCCAAGCTTCCATGATTTTCGGTATGTTACTTGTCAGATGGTAGTGAGTTTGGTGGTGGCGTCAGCTTCTCAAAAACAATAATTGAAAAGTTGAGAATCAAAGGCCAGCAACATGTGCCCTTTGCAGTCGACTTTGTTGTCAAAATAGTAATTGAATAGATGCAGCCAATATGGTTGAAATAACTAGAACAAGTGAAATAAGCCAAGCTTTGCCGAGTGAAAGTTCTGTGAAGACACTTCGCCATGTTGAAAATTACGTCCATGAAAGAGAAAAACTTGACTTGGCGATGCATCACCCTTATTGTTACATTATTACTGTAGCACTTGGTTAGAAGCGAATGAGGCATGCGATGAACACTGTTATGGGGATGGATGGGTGTGCATCGGAGTGCTCGGTGGTTGTGCTACATCACATGCTCTGATTCTTGTTTCGAGAAGCCAACATCACCACCAAACTCACCACTATCAGACAAGCAACATATTGAAAAGTTGTCATCAACATAGTGAAGAGTACATTCACCTATTTATAAGCTTTATGGGTGACTATCTAAGTAACATATAGCAATCAAAATATGGACAATTAAAGCAAGGTATATCCATAATCTTGAAAATATATAAAATCAACATAATTATCAAATATCTCTAACATATGAAATTATTTAAGAGAAATCACTAATTATTTCTAACATCTACTATGAAAAAAAATTGGTTTTGTTGATCGGTCGAATAATCAGTATGATCGAAGTGAGTAGTCTTATACTAAGATTCTATTGTCTCTAAAAATCTGACTTCTCTTTCTTGTTTGCTTACGAATTAAGTTGTGTTCATCGTATAGTTATCGTGTGATTGATGTATGTTTCTCTTTTTTAATTTCAAATTGAAAATTTGTGTTCAATAGTTTCTGTGACTTATTTCTTCCTACATCAAAGCAAGGAAAAGGATCCTTTGTTTGAGAGTAATCTCCAGCGATTATAACAAAAAAAAAAAAAAAGAAGCTGTTGATATTTTTATTTCTTTTTCTTTTTTAATTCTTTATCATATATATAAAGTCTCAAACGTATATATGTATCTATCTGTTTTATATATTTTGATACAGTTACTTATTTTTAACTAATTCCCTTGTTCTAAATTGAATAAAAAATATAGTTGATTTAGAGATAAATTATTTTCAATTGCAATCCTAACAAGAATTATACTGATTAGAATCAGGGACTGAATTTTATTTCAATTGGAAAATACTTCAATTGTTGTGATATTCTCCCGAAAGAAAGGGTTCTTTTACTAAGAATGGGAAGAAAGAAAATGAATCCGTATGCTAATTGCTTGTCCTCAGATCCGTCGGCCAAATTGGGAATTAGAATTCTAATGAAAGGCAGCATTTTAAACTGACTCTTTAGAACAAGAGATATAATAATCCACAATTAAATTAGTCCCATTAATGAGGAAGAGGCCAAGTGGATAACCATTAGATTCTTAATAGCAGCTATTCTTGTGGCTAAGACCAAATCTATGCTTTCAGAATGGGAATTTGGAAGAGAGGGAGAAAAATCATTACTCATTTGCAAAAAGAAAGTATGAAAAGGGTGTGCTTTAATGGGAAGAAAATTTAGCAAAAAAAAAAAATAAATGGGAAGAAAATTTGAAGATTTAGACGGCCCATGTCAAGAAAAATATCCCATGAACTCCATCTTTTAGGGTTTTGAGCTTGAATTGGACCAGGCTTCGAAACCAGAATTAGAGGCCTGACCACTCCCTAAAGGCCCTGAGAAAATCTTCCTTTACTTGCTTGTGATGAAAAAATTAACAAAATTAAACATTTACAAGTGTTTCCAACGTTACTATAATGCTATGTCATTGCTCGAGCAAAACCTCTATATCGCGTCTTACTTAAATTATTTGGTACCGACTATTATAACCAGCTATGCAATAAAAAATGTAGTAGGTCACATAGATAATGAATGAGATTGACTTTATTATAGGTTAATCCCCTTAAAAACCTCACAGCGGTATTTTCGTGATGCTTTTACTCCATACTAATTTCCATCTTGTGAAAAATATCAAGCCATTACCTTTCACCCAAATCCAACACCCATTAGCATTTTGTCTAATATTTCATTAAATGCATGTGTGTTGGCACATGTGGATTTTTTCATGTCGGATCCATCACTCCACCACATTTGATACATTTTGCAATTGTTTGCCACGTGTGTTGACATATGCATTTTGGAAAGAGCGGATGAAATTGAACCCTAAAAAGAGGGCGTCTGGAATTATTGAAGAGATAATACGAGTGGAGTTCAATGGTGGTCCAACGCGGGGCCTTTCGAGGGGAGTCAGGCTTGGCAAACGTGACCTTGTGGAAAGGAAGACTTCTTGCTAGGAACGGGTGCTATTGAAGCCTTGGCCCGTTGCCCACAATTTTGGGTTCAAATAGTCCATGCACGGCTAGACACACATCCTATATTACCACGTGCTTTCTTTGGTTAGTCTATAATTTATGAGATGGACTAGGGCTCCATTTATTTATCTTGGTGTGGTTTCTAAGCCAGGAGTGCTCTGTAGATGCTTCTGGTTCTTCAATTAGTCTATAGTTTTGAGATTTTTTAATGGCATTAATTCTTTATATCAGTGGTCTTAGGAGTACTTGAAAGAATTGCCATGCGAGGATCTAGAATATCTTCAAAATTGTTCTCATGGACGGTGTTTTAATTTGAAAACAGAAACTTCCTTAACAAAAGTAACCCACCAAGAGCTAACTATCTTGATGCTTGCATGCTAAGTACATGATGCATAAACTTACTGACATACAAGCCGAGGACAGATTAAACCTGAAAAGGGGAGGAAGAAAGGAAAACACTTGCCAATCATAAAATCATTTCCCAAAATAGACAAATTCTGAAATTCAATTGAAATTCATTTCTAGTATTTGAACCTACAAAAGCATATTACATAAATTTGGAGAATCACTAGCTGTGGCACTTTAGATGTGGTCTAACTCAATTAATCTAGCACCATTCGAGACCAGTTAAGTCGAAATCACATGTTAAGAAACGTGGATCGGAAGTAAGACCAGCATTGAATCTCATAAAGACAAACTTACATAACTGCCCTTGAAGTGTTTACGTACTTACAATTGTTATCATATTCTTCAAATTTTGGGCATAATCCTCTCCCTCATCCTTTGACTCCAATTTGGTAGATCGACAATTTTGTCATGATACATGTATTCAAACCTTTGTGTTGGTGACAAAATGTGGTGGTCTCAATTAATAGTTTCGAGCACAACCTAACATCGAGTCATGATGCGCGCTACTCCTATCTTTTGAGTTCTTCCCACGAGCTTAAATCCCATAGGGCCATAAGAGGAGGTCTCAATTTGACGTCTGTGGAGTCAATATGAGTAATGCTATGTACACTAACATTCGCCCTGCTAAATCAGCTTATAGAGTGACGTGACAAGTTGAGCATAAATTTACCACATTGCTTTATGAACCAATTTAGTATTTTTTTCTTAAAACCTCTAACATTATTCAAACTCATAACATATGATATATATAGACACAATGACACCCACATGCAAGTGCACATCATGGTAGGAACAAAAGGACCTTTTTACAGGGTTGCATGCCCTAGAGCTTTTGCACTGTAATGAAAAGCAGCAACATTCAGGGGCTGTCTTTGACTCCTTGCTTTCTCAAGGATGATCTTTTGTCTCCTTCATTCGCTCTCCTGCCTATCTTATTGTTCACTTATGAATCACATCCAGCTTTAGAAGAAAAAAGTTAATTAATGCTATACTTATATAATTTGATGGACTGACGTGTCATCTATTTCGCTTTAAAAGCATATAATTGCTCTATGTAGAAATGATAGAAAAAAACCGAAATACAAGTATGCGCAAGAAGCATGCCACCTTTAGATCGAAAAAGAGAGAATGATAAGTATAACAGCCATGATTACACTCATGAGCTGTATGCCCCACATGTTGTTGCTTGTATTCTAAAGTATTGAGGTCAAACTTAATTTAATACCCCGTATGTCGAAAGGGAAAAAATATATAAGAGCGTTTTGCTTGTAATAATTTGCTATTTGATGCTCTTCACAAAAACACAGCTTAGCTAAATACGTTTTAAATATTGTCTAACCGATTGAAATCCGGATACTTGCCATTGTTATTCAAAGTTATTAACGACAAAGAGCAATACTATGTTTAATTAGTTTGGGTTGCAAAATTTGTATACTAAATAACATGGTAGATTATTATCAAGTGTTAAAGATGTCTCTCACTTACTTAACTAGCCACTATTTTCTATAGATCAGTCTTAATATACCTAGTATCGCTATGACAACAGATACTCTAACGAGTACAGACCATGCCGGAATGAGCAGCGATGTGATGTTGGCTTGGATTTAGTGATATTGGCTAGCAATAGTGAATGACATAAAGTCTCAAAAGATCACATTGCTCTAGTCATGTTTGTGACATGTCATGGCAGTTCACGATTACAATGATATTACAACTTGCAAATACTCCATTTGAAAACTCAGTTCTCGACACTACATATGTATAACAATAATATTACATTTTCCTCAATGTACTCAGGTCAAAATTATGCTTTGTTGGTGTCCAAAGAACTTTAATATGACTTGCATATGTTAGCTCTGGTTGCAACTAGGCTTTAGGCAGATACATATTTTAATACCATTTTCTTGCAAAGTGGTTGACAAGCTTTTGGCTCATGAGCTGTTCGAGAGAATCATTTCGATTGCTCAGTCATCTTCACGAGTTTGTTTATATCCTGAGTAGCCTTTAATAGATCTGGGCACAAACTCGGATGAATAAACTATAGTAAACAGTTCGAGAGTTAGCCGAGAAAAAGAAAGGTGAGAGCATTTCTGGCAATTTTTGGGTGGAAAGTCAAACCTCTTAATGATGAAAAGTACTTTCCACCCAATTAAATATGGGTCCAAAATTTTAACTAACTTGATGTATATGTTCCAGCTATCTAATTATCTATTGTACTTAACCTCTCCAAGCCGGCATACTTTTCAAGCATAGGAGAATTTTCAATTTTAAGAATTGGAGGTCGCCTGTTTGAATATTATGCTAAAGAGCATTTTGGTAAGATCTATGAAATAGCCTTTCAATATCAAGGTCAATAAGCATTTTGGTTTCTCTAAAATATGGGTGAACGATGGATGGGTAAGTTTTAAACACTAAACTTGGAATCTCTCATGTTGGAATTAGTTTCTAGTTTTGAAACTTGAAACCTATTTTATAGATCTTAGAACTAATCCTGGAGCTGACCTTGTTGGTCCGGTATGATTCCAAGATCTATATGGAAACTAGCCAATTTCTTTCTTCTTTTTTTTGTTCCATTTTCTTTACTCTTTGAAAGGACAAACTTTTGTAAAACACTTCCTTATTGACAACCAAGACAAATAATAGCTACAGCAAAATAGTAGAGTAACAATAAGAATACAAGATGCAAGGTAAAACTAAAATGAAAGAATTAGGTTTCTTGGTTTAGTTTAACACCGGCCTAGTAATAGCTTATTCCAAATATTGGAATCAAGAAGTGGATCAGTTCCTAGATCAAAACCAGCTGGATAGGATTAGTTCAGTTTGATTCTAGAGTCTATCTTGGATCGGTGCTCACTTTTGCTCAATTGTTTTAAGGCATCATCAGTCAAGCAAACTTTCCGCAACTTTGAAAAAAAGGGCAAATCATAAAATTTTGTCTCTTCAATTTATTTATTTATTATTATTATTATTTGAAGGATTACCATTAGATCCATTGTCAATGCAGTGAAGCACTACTCTTCATGCAAAAAGTAAAGGCCATTAATTACTGTCACGGCCCGATCGGCGGTATATCTTAAGGAAATCCTTAAGGCTACGTTTGGTCGTCCGGATTTCTAATCGGGATAGGATTGAATAGGATAGGATATGAAATCCTAGGATTTTTTTATGTCATGTCCAATGTTTGATGAATCATAGTATTAAAGTCGGATATGTTCACATCATATACACTTTTATTTTTTTTATATAAACGACATATCATTATAAATGAACATAAATGTTCATAAATGAAGATGGTGAAAATATCTCGTAACACTATTCCTTAATTTATTTATTATTTATTATTTATTATATTTTTCCTCTTTTTTATATTATTTTCATTATTATTTCTTTTTTTCCCTTTCATCATTCTTTAATAAAAAATTATCAAATAGTAAACTGTACTAACATATTTAAAATACAAAAATACCTAAAATATATAATAAATATAAATATTTAATTTATAGATTGAATGTTTATTATAAAATAGAATTAAAATAAGATTAATTAAAAATATATTTTTATTTTTATTTTCTTAAATTAGAATTCAAATATTATTTATATTGAAATATAATTTCAATTTTGTTAATTTAATAAATTTGTTATTAAAAAAAAATAACTTTCCTATTATGGACGTTAGAAATCCTATCCACCTTTATCCCACCCCCATGGGATAATTTTATCCCGTCTATATCCTCCTTATATCCGACTTTATCCCATCCCGAGTGAGCATCAAACGTAGGATAGGATAAATTATATCTTATCCCGAATTTTATCCCGACTGCCAAACGCAGCCTAATAGTCTTCTATATCATAAGTTTAAATGGTTAGTGAATTGTCTTTTGCCGATCAGAAGTTCGCAATAATCTTGTAAAAGAGACGATTTATCACCTGTTAGGTTTCTGTCAAAAAGGTTAGAAGTCGCTCCACTAATTTCTGAAGCTGGGGGTTTCCTACACGCAAAGAAGAACAAGAATTTCTCTGCCTGCGAGTAAACGGGGGCCAAGGTGTAAAAGATGGTTTTAGCTAGGGGGAGAAAAAGGGTTAGAGAGGAAAGAATAGTTTATTTCGAAAATCTTGAGGGATTGGTTGAGTGTTAAAATCACAGAGATCTTGCGTCTCAAAAGACATGACTTTTCATATTTAACTCGTATTTGATGCCGTATTATAATAAGGGAGTAATTCCTCATAATTTCAATGAGAATGTTCTTTTACCAAGTGGACCAGTGAGGTTGACTTAGTTTGATGATCGATGATTGCGATAGAAAATTTAAAAAGGAAGAAGAGAAAACCAATTTGTAGGATCAGTAGTTTGTTCAAATTCCAACAACAATTAGCATTGATGGAAATAAAATTAATCTCCGGCAATTAAAGAAAGGTTCAGTGTCCCATCTATTTCATCTTAGGTATAGTTCATTCACTCTAAAAGTTACGTATCTGAAAACAGAAGATGGATCTCCTATCTCTCAACCACCGTCGTTGCCTCCATGTCCCTATCCTTCCTCATCCACAAAATCTCTCTTTGGCGCGTGCATAAATCATCGTGGCGCGACCAGGCACATCGACCTAATAGGGGTCCTCGGCCTCGAACCTAGGTTCGACCGAGGGTTGAAGACCTTTCGGTGGGCCAAGGTGGCCGGAGGTGCGCTGCAGCGATCGATTGTGGCGAACAAACGCAAGCTATGGCCGGTGGCGATATTGAAGCGTTTTTAGCGTGAGAATGCGACCCTCTCCCGGCGGCAGAAGCATGTGAACCGTGGGCTGCATGTTTTTTGGGTTGTACTGGTCATAGACCGGTGGCAGTCTCCGGTCCGAGTTGGTGAAAAAGACTCGCGTCAAATTTGACATTCCTCAGCTTTGAAGCAAAATGCCAAACTTCTCACACAGAAACTTTTCCATAACTGTTGTCTTCATCAATGTTCATAAACTCAACCCATCAAACTGATGCTAATCAAAGCAGCATCTGCATATCTCTCTCTCTCTCTCTCTCCTCTTCTAGGCCTTTATCCTCTTTCTGTCTCTAGGTTCTTTCTGTTGTTCCTGTCTCTGTCTCTGTCTCTGTCTCTCCGGCAATGAAGCTCAACGCCCGCTGCCCGCCGCCCTTTTAGATGACGAGGCCGCGGCTCTCTGCCATCGTCTTCGCCGTCGCCGCGATCGTGCTCTCGGCCACCGCCACAGCCCTTGCCTTGGGCACCGGCTCCACCATTGCCGTCAGCTACTCCTCTGCTGCCGCCACCGTGTGCGGCATCTCCTCCGCCCAGCCCAAGCAGAGGATCAGATGCTACCGGCGGGGGCAGGTGGTGGAGTTGAGCCCCTACACCTCCTTCTCCGCCATCTCCGGCGGTGCCAATTCCGTCTGCGGGCTCCGCTCTGGCGGCTACAGCTTCCTCTGCTGGGACAACCTCAACGCTGATGGCTCCGCCCTCGTCCCCAAGAGGATTTACAACGACTACACTGTTCTGTTGGAGAACATCTCGGTCGGTGATTATCAGATTTGTGCACAGGTCAATGGTACAAAATCAGTCAAATGCTGGAGAGGTAACAAATCATTCTCTTTACCTCCCGAGGACGATGAACTCACTTCGATCTCATCTGGGTTCGGGTTTTCTTGTGGGGTTTCGGTGAATTCGACTCGTGTCCGATGTTGGGGAAGCAATCCAATTGCAGGGGATATAGAAAAAGGGTTCGGAACTATGCCGATGTCGAGTGTCGTAGCCGGCGGTTCTCATGTCTGTGGATTGAACACGACGGGGTTTGTGGTCTGCAAAGGAAGCAATGAAGCTGGGCAATTAGATGTTCCCTCCAATTCAGCCACGGAGTACTCACTCTTGTCTCTAGGTGCTAATCACAGCTGCGCAATCCGGAGACTGAACAACACCGTGATCTGCTGGGGTGGCAGAGGGCAATTCGGCACGAAGGAAACCGAGGGAATTAACTTCGAAGCGATCGCTTCAGGCACGAACTTCACTTGCGGGTTGATGACGAGCACTTACTCGATAATGTGTTGGGGTCCGGGATGGAACAATGGATCAGGTCCTGAGCCGCTTCCATTGACAGGGATTTTGCCAGGACCCTGCGTTCAATCCTGTAAATGTGGTATATACCCCCAGTCTCTGAGCCTCTGTCATGGTTCTGGTACGATTTGTAAGCCTTGCCAGGTCGAATTCTTGACACCTGCACCGCCACCGCCGCCTCAGCCGCCATTGGTCTCTCCTACCTCTGCTCCATCACAAGCCTTGAGGACGAGCCTACTAGCATTTGCAGTAGTCGGCTCTGTCGGGGCTTTTTCAGGCCTGTGCACGGCTGCATACTTGATATATACAGGGGCGTGTTTCGGGCACAAGAAGGTACACAACTCGGTGCAGCCAACAATCACGAGGGCGAATTCCAACAACGCGATGAACTCGAACAGCGGCAACCTCTTGAGATCGTCGACCATCCGGCGCCAGAGCTCGAGAGTAATGAGCCGGCAGAGGAGTGGGACCTCCTCTAAGCACGGGGACAGGGCCGAGGAATTCTCGCTCGCGGAGCTCGCTGCAGCCACAGACGACTTCTCCCTGGAGAGCAAGATCGGCTCGGGGAGCTTTGGGGTCGTCTACCGGGGCAAATTGCCCGACGGCCGCGTGGTCGCGATCAAGCGAGGGGAGACCGGGTCGAAGGCGAACAAGTTCCAGGAGAAAGAGACCGCGTTCGATTCGGAACTATCGTTCCTGTCGAGGCTCCATCACAAGCACCTGGTGAGGCTGGTCGGATATTGCGTGGAGAAGGACGAGAGGCTCCTGGTCTACGAGTACATGAAAAATGGAGCTCTCTACGATCACTTGCACGACAAGAACAACGTGGAGGTGTCGAGCAGCGTCCTGAATTCGTGGAAAATGAGGATCAAGATCGCGCTCGACGCAGCGAGAGGTATCGAGTATCTGCACAGCTACGCCGTCCCTCCGATCATTCACAGAGACATCAAGTCGTCGAACATATTGCTCGACTCGAATTGGACCGCTCGGGTCTCCGACTTCGGCCTGTCTCTGATGGATCATCATCATCATCGTCATCGTCATCATCATCACCAGCAGCAACAGCACGATTCGGACTCCGACCAGAGGCCGACGAAGGCAGCCGGGACTATCGGGTACATCGATCCGGAGTACTACGGGATGAACGTGCTCACGGTGAAGAGCGACGTGTACGGGCTCGGGGTGGTGCTGCTGGAGCTGCTGACGGGGAGGAGGGCGATCTTCAAGGACGGGGAGGGGGAGGAGGCGGCGCCGGTGAGCGTGGTGGACTACGCCGTGCCGGCGATAAGGACCGGGGAGGTGGGGAGGGTGCTGGACGGCAGGGTGGCGGCGCCGGAGATGGAGGAGGCGGAGGCGGTGGAGCTGGTGTCCTACACGGCCATGCATTGCGTGAACCTGGAAGGGAAGGACCGGCCGACGATGAGCGACATCGTGGCGAACTTGGAGCGAGCTTTGAGCCTGTGCGAGGGGGATAGCCATGGAAGCATCTCCAGCGGCGGAATCTCCATTGTTTCGGAATGAAAGAGTTTGGGAAGAGAAACTACGCGAGGGAGAGTCAAATTCAAATTTCATTATTTTTCCCAGATTTCTCTGCCTAATTTAATTGGTTTTGCCTGATTTGTTTCGTTGTAAACTGCAATTTTTCTCTTACATTCTAACATTTTGTAAAGAGTAGCTCCTTTTTCCTCCTAACGGTAGATTTTTGGGAAAATTTTCATCTGGGCAAAGGCTGTATTTTTACATTTATCTTTTGTTGTTTCCCAAAATTGTTTTTCAAGTGGACAACCAAATTTTTTTTTATGATTATGTCGATTATTATGTTCTCCTTCTTTTTATGCCCGAAATGATTGACAATGTCATTAACCTGCGTGTAATTTTTAAGGATCGTGATGGTCTATTTTGTGCCTTAAGATACGTGGTCCGCGGTTGTGTCCAACGTGTCAATTCCACGTCGGCCTAACTTGCGTATATGTTTGGCAACTTCGCGAGAGAGAGAGAGAGAGAGAGAGAGAGAGAGAGAGAGAGAGATGAGCTAAGTTGACAGATTGGATGGATCTAATATTTTCTCGATTAGATGGGGTCGGAAAAAGCAGTCAACTGCAGAAGGCCCTTTGCCATGTCAACACGTGGAGCCTCAAGGCTCACGGTCAAAGGAAGCCACCTAGGATTCATATAGGGTTCTCAGCAGCATTCTCACAACATTTACACGTTCATGTAATAATTTCACCCGGAAGATATTTTCATTATTGATAATAATTTATATTTAAATATTTTTAAAACGATAAAAATAATTTTTATCAATTCATTTTTATAAGCATACAAACATTTTTTTAAGAAAAAATGCTTTTAAAATCATTTATTTTTTGTGAAAGATATGAAATTTTAACTACTGTCTATTTCTTTATGTTTTCTTCTCATGGACTATCATCATCAATACCAAACCTAATCCTTCAATAATTACTTGACGTGCTTTCATGAATGAACGGTAAATATCATTACATCCAAAAATTGTAAATTTTACCACAATGATACTAGACAACAAGTCAAGTCGAGATGGACCATGTTTACCCTAAGAAGGCAGAAAGGTACAAGCAAAAGAGAGAAAGAAAATGGAGCAGGGACAAAAGAGGGAGATTACCTATAACGATCTCAAACACTAAATTCTTCAATCCACCAAAGAGTTTATACATATTATATTGTATACAACATTATGCTAATTATATAACAAATAGGGATTAATTACGGGCGGTGGTGGTGATAAAGCGGGTCTCCCGGTGGCCGGTGACTCCCCACCGATTTTTGTTTTTTTTTTTTTGTTCTCGTTCTCGATACTCTCCTCAAAATGATTTCGTTCGGTGGAAAAGAAAAGGATTTTTCGTTTTCCTTTGTACAACAATTGACAAGGACAACAAAATCGACTCAACCTGTTATCTCCATACCATATCAATTAGAATCGAAAAAATCATTTTCTAATATAAGGTTCCTAATCCTACGTATGTACCAAAATTTAGGGCTTAGAATATCCATCCTGGAGAAGCAAACTCCAAGCTGGGAAGTGGGTAGAAAGCAGAGTGGTAGATGGGGGATGAATTATAGCGACAACAACATTTAAACAAATAAATCATTATCATCTAGATAAGGCGTCTGGAAGAAGGAAGAGGGCTCTTACATCATCTTTGAATTCCTGCGTCCACTCCCCTTACGCATTCAAGCTGCGTCCTTGGCCCCCTGAAAAGCTATCGGACCAAAGAAAGAAAGAAGCACGACATCAAACGTTGGACCGAAGCTCACGGCAGTCAACCCGCTGGTGCTCGCTCACTTTCTTCGGGCGTCGCTGTCGCATGAACTTTCCATGCACTTTAGGGAAGGAACGTGCAGGGGAAGGCTCGCACGAGAAGACCGGAGACGACCTCCTGGGGATTGGCCGTGCGGTAACGGACAAAACGACTTTCGGATGTGGAATTCGGCGTGTTCGCTTCATCTTCGCTCCGAACAGGTGCTTGCCTAATCGTCGGCCCCGTGTGTATTAAGCTATGCTACAGAGGAAGATCTTCGAGACTTGCTTTCAAGGAAAAAGGAATGGATTTGGTTTGACTGGCCCAAGATAAAGATGTCACAGGAGTTAGCAACTCAAGGGAATAGATTCCCTGTGTTTTATCACTAGTGTACCGAAGGTAACAGTCAACCAGCACCATTAAATGACAAAGAATGAGACCCAAAAAAGAAGACAATGGACACCGGACAGTAAGCCATCCGGACGTTTTGGAGATTTAGGATTGGAGAAAGCTTTAACATATGCCCTATTTAAACCGGCCACAGCCGGAAGATTAGTAAGCAGTTTCAGGCCATAGCACTTGAGTTCGATCGTAGTGAAAATTTCAAGTGACTCGGACTAGGCCTCACTAAAAGGTGCTATATCCTCACATGATCCATCGAGGAACTTCAAATTGTTTTACCGACCAACTTGGCGATGTAATGAAGTGAGAATTTGACTGCGGATGGAGGCAATGCTCACGCTTTTAACATCTCTAGTTCTTCCCCAAGTAATGCGAGGAAGTGGCCAGTTTCAAGCTATCAAACTAAGTCTATTAATATGTCCATCAAACTTAGGTCCATGGAAACAGAACAGAAACAGAAGGCCATGGATCGTGAAATTGCGCTAAGTTTTTTTTTTTTGGTCGAAATTGCGTTAAGTTCAAAAGCAATGTTCAGGCTCAACCTCTCCTCAATATCTTTAGAAACATCACAATTGCGAAGAAAAAAATCACATAGTAAGAAGACGATACATTGTCACTCTAGGGGAAATGATACAAAAACAAAATTCGTAAATACGTTCTATTGCCTCTGACTCGTACAACTTGTCCAAGTAACTTAGATTAAAAAAAAAATTACATAAGAAACCAAAAGAAAATAAGTAAAGAAAGAAAGAAGAAGAAAAATCCCCAATTCATATCAAAAGTATATGAAAACAGGTTATAGAGAAATAAAAGGAGAATAAACACAAACAGTTTGAATGGCCGTATATAAAATTACTTTGCAGCACCCTCACCCTGCAAAAAAGGAAGAATCTAATCTATGCAGGCAAACACCATATGTTACATTGCTTCGCCAACAAACTCTGATTTTGCGGAGGCACTGAGATCAGCAAAGTTCTTTACCATAATTTCGATGGACAAGCTCCATTACTCAATAACTGACATGGTGTTGCTGCTACACTAAACATGTCTATTTTAACATACCTAAACCAGGGTAAGTTGAAGTTTTGGCCGATTTGGTTGAGGCTCCACAACCTCCATGTGAATGTTCACCTTCTGCAAGACCCCATAACTAATGCTTCCATCCATCTTTTTTATCTTCTGCTGCTGTTCGTCAACAAACCATTCCCCTCCTCCCTTCTCACTTCTCTCTGTCAAGTATACGGGTCCTTCAATCCCGAATCTGCAAGAGTGATCGATCTGTTAGTTATGGATAAAAGATGTACATATCATACGTGTAGACTGCAGATCCTTCCAGACATATATATTACAAAAGCCATGTTCTTTCCACACTTAGCCACAATGCGCGAGAGTTCTTTTAGCAACACAGTCAATATGGAAAGAATGCCATAGAGAAAGTTGCTGACACAATCAATCCGCAGCTGCATACATTAAGGCAGGTCTGAACTGGCGTCATTGGTAAAAGTCCCAAGATTTCTCTAAAATCTATGCAGAAATTGTTGAACCACCATCAAGTGATGGTTTAAATATTTAAATGCTTTGACACTTGTCTGCACATGTAAGCGGGAATTTCGCCTAGGAATAAATACCGAAAATTGATCGTAAACGAGGAAACAATGAGGGCCCAAAGAGGTGCAAACACAAGCCTCCTTGAGGCATCATGTGGGAATGGGAAGACTATTCTAAAAGTTTAAGGTGTATTTGATTAAGCCTTCTTACTATTACGTGTTCTGACAATTTAGAGTGCATGTTTCTAGAGATCATAGACTTTGCTGTTCTCTTTATGACGAGAATAGAATTTCTCACCAGCCAACTTTCAAAGGAAGAAAGTGCCTGCTTTTCTTATCGATGGAAAGACAGGTGCCCTAGAAAAACCATCAATTTGCTTGCTAGTCCATATATTCAAATATGCAGTCAATAGGCTCCAAAGTCTTTCAGCTGAATGGTCAAATTTCCTATCTTCCACCAAGATGTGTCTCTTGCCAAGATTCTGCATTTAATGTATGGACTGAATCGGGCAACGCATCCATTCTTCTTTCACATACCATAACTTTTCTTTCCATTTGACTCTTTTTGTTACTTTATGTTGTTCTTGTCAGGAGGAGGAAGGCAAAGTCTTTGAATGTCATAATCAAAGTCTTAGCTCCCGTTTTACCCGTTGGATGTATGAAAGAAACTTGAACAAAGAAAGGAAGCATAAACAAAATCAAGGAGAAAGTCACTTACTTAGGTACAAACACAATAAAGCCATTGGATCTAATCTTGACAATTCTAGCTTCTGTGTCAGTGGGCCTGCAGTACATAGTAGCGTTTTCATGTGCCAGTCCAAATCAAAGCGTCCTTGGGTGTGCTTAATCGCATGCAGGCGACCAAGCATAAGTTTAAGATAGAGAGAAAGAGAGAGAGAAAAGTACCGCTTCCTGAAGTAGATGAGCGTATGGAGCTCCACTGAGGCTCTACCAGCCATCTGAGCATTTCTATGTCGGTAATTCAGATCTGGAAAAATGATATTGGAAAAGAAAATGAAGTCAGTAAATTTGGAAGCAGAGAGAGAGAGAATATTAAGAAGTAAAAGAAGATCAAACAAGCCCAAAAAAAAAAGAAAGAAAAAATCAGAAATAGAGCAGTTCAACCTTGTAACTATGTGGCTGAATGATAGAGCAACGTTAAAGTACATGACCATACCACTAATACAAGAATGTTCAGAGCTAGAAAGAGAGAGGCAATGAAACGGAACAGTAAAAAGCTTAGTTGGATCATTATTGTCTTACTGTCAGCAATACTCGTTAACTGGGGTCTGTCTTGAAATATGGCTGGAAGGTTGTAAATTCCTAATGATGCAGCAAGCAACCTGTGCACAATGACATCTGCAAAATAGTTTAGTTCCAAAATCAGCATGTGCCATCTCATTTACCACAAAGAGAAGCATCAGAAGAGAACTGGTTCCTTACCAGCATATCGCCTGATAGGTGAAGTAAAATGAGTATATAATGGGGCAGCCAGCCCATAATGTTGGTATTCTGGCGGAGTCAAGTCTCCACTACAGAAATATACTGCCTGTACGACAGATGAAGGAAACAGATCATATATAACAAGAGCATAAAAAAGAAGAAGAAATTTTCAGGTTTACTACATTCAATTAAAATCACCTGTGTCATGCATCTAGTTGCAAGTATTCGTATCAATTTGTTAAAATATGGATCTTCTCCCTGTAGATTTTTATTGACATTAGGAGAGTGAGATATATATAGCATGGTAAGTCGAGAAGCACATATCAAGCAGGACCGATCCTGAGGCAATCCATCTAGAACTGTCAGCTTATTCAAGTGAACAAATTAAATCAGCAAGGCAACTAGAATAAAGAAATCCACTTGAGCCGAATTAGAGATGGTTGTCATTATCTCACACAAACAGAAGGTGATGGATTTCATCAGCTGAAAAAACAATGATAAAGCACAAGTATTGAAAACTCACCACTGCATGGTCAAGTGAATCAGCCAGTGCTTTTGATGAAGATACGTCCAACTCAAGACCAACAGAAGCAGCTGTACGCAGCAAGGGTTCGAGCATCTCTTTTGTTGGTATAGGATGCCGCCTGTGAAAGCAATCAACCACAGATATCTGTTATATAGCCAGAAACCCCCCAAATGGACATTAATCTGGGAGTTACTGTCAAAGACAAGGAAAAAAATACAAGTGGTGATGTTCAATTGCATTGATACATATAATCTCAGATTCACTATAAGAAAATACTTATAGCTTTCCCTCTAATCACAGGGTAATAGTGTATCCAGTAACTTCGTGAGAATCAGGCTTCTTTCAATGGAAGTTAAGAGTATAATGGGGGCACAACATGGGAAGACTTTTTCCCATTTAAGTACTATAGAATTAGTTTATACTCAAACCACAATCATCGTTTGAAATTATGAAGCCACTTGCAGGTGGTCGGACTCCAAAAAGAAGTGAAATCACTCATATAACCATTAGTAAATTGAGAAAGGACTAAAAGTAGGACCCTTCAGTAACTGAAGTACAGGATGAGGCTCCATTTTTGTCATTATTTCAAGACATTTATACTCCGGAAAGCTTTAATAATAACTGCGCATTGAGTGACGCACCGGTGTCACCTAAACGTTGGAAATTGGAAAGGATGGCAGTGAAAATAAAACAGTGCCACCCAAGATGACAGCAAAAGGCAGGAAATCTAGGAGAGCTAACCCCAGATTGACAAACAGAAAACACCAGCTTACCTCAACAGAGAACATAGAGGATAGTGTTTAAGGATTTTTTCAGCAACTGAAACATTGGCAGCAAGCATGAACTCCTCCACCATTTGGTTTGCTTCTCGAATCTGATACATGCCTGAAGATTTGCAGGTAGGTGAAAATGCAATTAGTTATAAAATGACTGCAGTAACTATATGCTGGCATTGGCAAAAGTAACTAGCACCTCCACTTTCAAGTGTAATAATCAAGTGTAATCCGATTCATCCTGTAATATAGTGACTGAAGATGACCACACTGGAATTTGGCAGTAAAACAAGCTTCAACAGTATGAAAATGACAATTTTTTTCCCTTTTAATAGCAAGGAAGCCTATCGGTAGGTAAACCTCCTTTAGCCGTTCAATTTAGATACAAAATCAGAACCATTCAAATGAATTCAAAAGAAGAGATGAGTTTTGGAGTTTTTGGTTTGATACACTTATATACAGGCCATGTTTCACTATTGCTTACAGCCTAATAATAACAGAAAAATGAATGGTCATCTGTTCTAAAATTTAATGGAGTGATGGCAAATACAGGACACAGCTAAAAAAACTTTGTCTCAACAACTTAAGAGAAATTGTTTTCTATCTTTAAAGTTTACACGACATACCAATATCAAGAGGGTCATGAGTTTCAGTGTCAATTTGAAATTTGACCTCGGCAGAAGCAAGTGTTAAGGCTCCTCTCTCAATACGCCTATGCCTCATAATCTACATCATGAGTATAATGCACCGTTTAGAGAAAGACAGTTTCCCCAATAAATAAGCAGACCAGGTTGGGAATGCATGCACACCTTTGCCAATGTATTCATATTTCTCAAATCTGTAGTTAAGGGATCTGCCAACCGACTACAAAACAAGAGAAAGTAAGTAATCCAGCAATTACCCAAACAAGCTCCTTGCAGTATACTAGACATAATCATGAAAGACTCACCAGCAAGAATAGGAACTGCTGAATTATGCTAATGTGAAAATTTATTGAACAGAGGATAAGTCATGTGGAAATAGCATGTTGATTAATCAGCAAAAGCATCAAAAGACGAAAGGGAATTTTTTTTTAGAAAAAAAAAAAGAGAAAAAGAAAAAAGATTGATATCTCTCATGGTCTAACTGAAGTTTGAGTTGTCAATATTTGTCTAAGCATTTCCTATGCCTCACATCACTGCCAATACCATATCGCTGTCCATGGCTGCCACAAGGAAGTTTGAACACTCTCTTTAGGCAAGAGCAGACTTGTTTGCAAGGTGAGAATATGATCAAACTGAACTGGACTTACAAACTCTATCAAGAATTTCTTTCCGCAAGTGCCACACAATTATACACAACTTTTGTGGCCATGTTTACTTTTCCCGATCTTAAAGAGTTCAAAAAGTTACACATGGAATGAACAGTCGATAAGATCACGCCGCTTCCATTTTCTACTTCAGGTTCATCACCAGCCACCTTTTTCTCCCCCAACTGGAACAACAATAAATAAACCAACAGGACCACAGAGCACCAGTATATTTAAGGCAAACCTCATAACAACCAAACTTGGAATTTAAAGAAGTAAAGGAGATAAATTTTTTCAGGTATTTCAACATTAATATCTATAGGATGCCAGAGATAAGAAGCGAAAAAAGAACAAGTATGGACTAAGTTTTTTGAAAGACAATTTATCAGAGCAAGTTTAGTACAATGTGTGAGAGGTCATACACCAGAAAAGAGCTCATATGAACAGAGGAATAGCCTTCTCAAAATTTACATGATTACCTGTCATCCATCCTTGTCTGAGCTTCAATATAAGACAGAGCTGCACATGATTTAATAATGCTTTTTGCATATCTTGTGGATATTATCTCTGCTTCAGGTGTCATTTCCTGAAAATGGGCAGTAAACAAGATTGTTCTCCTTTCATGGGAAGATCAATCAATATATTTGTATACACAGGGCTGACAATTCATGATTATTCAGCACACGAGCTATCATTTGGGGTAGTCTGGTGATGGCGGCTAATGGACATGCAATCCTCTTTACCAAAAAGAGCACAGCGAATGACAAAGATAGAACAAAAAATATACCCAGATAACAGAAAAAGCTAGTCTCTCCACATCTGCCCGAAGTGAACATATATCTGCAACATAAATTCACATGTTAAGTTTGATATAGGCAGGACTATGGATTAACCACAATCAGTCTTTCCTCTGATGTCAAAGAGACGATTTTACAGCTCTAAATGTCATATTACCTTCTGTCAAAGGCTTTGGAAGCATGTCAATGCGGCGCTCAACAAGGTAAACAGAAGTGCCCCTTTGTGCAGCCTCATCATCGAGTGGAGTGGAAGGGTGCACAAAATTTGTCACATCAGCAATATCTAGGTGACTAACATTAAAGAAAAATTCCTGGCTAAGTCTTCAAAAACCAAAAATTCAAACTGATGAAATTGTGGGCCCTTGAACTCTTTACTCCTTAGTATGTGAATGCCAGGGTACCTTGGTGCGGAACAAAATTGACTTGGACCCCACAACATGGAGTCAAATCAAACCATGCTCGAAAAATTGATAGCCTACGTAAAGCTTGTAAATTAAGTTACTGAGAATTTGTCAGAGATTTTGGAGACAAAGAATCATCAAATTCAGAAATCGGAGGGGAAAATATGTGCAGAAACAAAAGGCACAGGAATTATCTCTACCCAGCTCAAGGAAGGACCAAAAGAGGAAATTAGGAAGGACAAAAGCAACTAAAAGTAACTTGGCCCAAGAAAGCCTCACTCACTAGAATCAGCAAAACATTTCTGCCAGACAATGCCACGGCAAGAAGGTAATGCTAAAGGACTTGGTAAAAAGAAAGGCATCCTTATCAAGGCAGGACCACCTCAGAAGATGGTGGCACTTGCTACAAACTGAAGGACGAAATTGATAAATACTCCTTGAATATGCTTGATAACAAACAATGTACACCAGAGAAGTTATTATCAGAACATATACTCACAGGATAAGTAGAAGTTTCATAAGCAGCTAGTCAAGATTAAAGAAAATAAAAATCCACAGAAGGATTGGGAAGAAACAGAACCGAACCAGATGAGGTTCTGTATCCATTAATTTAAGTATTCTGACATGACATCAACTTCAACTTCTGTTTACCTGAATACAGGCCATGAACTTTCCTATGCAAACGACTCTAGAAAAACCATTATGGCAAGATTAATCTTAAGTCACAACCATGTTAAATCTAAATATGAAGCCCCGGGGAAGCCCAACTCTAAGGATACGGACTCCAACTTCAAAGTTTCCATTGGAAAGGGCTGTACAGTGCAGGGCATCATCAATATCCTTGCACCCTGCCCAAAGCAGAAGCATACATTAAACATTAAAGAGTAGAAATGTCAGAAAGGCGAAAATAATTGGAAATTAGCAAGTGTATACAAGTTAGATACCTGGAGGATCCACACTGAAGACACGCAAATGCCGTAAATCTTGCCTGATGGGATTCGCCAAATCTTCTGAGGAGACTGACCATGGTAATGGAGGCAAACATGCCAATACTTGAGAAGAAAATGGCCTTGCATCAATGTCATTCTCAATCAATACAACCTACACACACATTGAAGGAAACAAAAATGTTATATTCCATCTCACTTTCCGCTGAGCAAAAGGACAGATATTTCTTGCTTCTTTTAAAAATCAGTACTTACAACATGAAAATTTCAATCTCTCCACAAATTTCTTGTCCATGAAACCAAACACAACCAAAAGGACACAAAACCAGAAACAAGCATGAAAAGAAAAAACGCATCATCAGGTACCTCGCTTTCAGCATCTCTATCACCTATTTCTCCAATTGTACGAACATAATGACCAGAAGGATAGCGTGAAAGACGGTCCCAGGAGTCCACAGTCACAACAATCCTCTTGTTCAGAAGGTTCCCAAGCTGTCGAGTTTGGATGCGAATTTTTGGAATTCTCCTGTCCTTAGAAACAAACAGTGCATGTGCAACACCCCCATCTCCGGCCGGCATGGGCATGGGCTCCAATGATCCACAATAACTGCTCAAAATGAGTTAACCAAATACTAGGAAATAGGTACATAACAGAGAAAGAACCAAGATATTGGAACAACCAATTTTCAGCATACAATTGGATGTTAACTCCAAAAACTAAGTAGTGGTATTCATTTCACAAGAACTATGAAGCAAATATTAGGGAGATAATTCATTTAAATGCTTCCTTTTAGCAGGGTAAATCAAGTGCAGAGTGGTCCACACACTTACTAAGAAAGATAGTGAACTACATTGTCATTCAATCAACGGAAGCTGATTTATCAGCATATACAAGTTACTCACACTATCCATATATTTAAAGACAGTCCGGACATCAAACAGTGATGGTCAACTGAACAGCAGAATGCATGCCACACCATATGGAATAAGATACTAGCGATGCAAACATGTATTTCATAGTCCAACCACCAAGTTAGAGTTAATACTTAATAGATGCATCAACAGAAAAGTAGCCACTCCCATATACAAATAACAGAGTTACACCATAATAATCCACTTACGAATGCCAGTTCCTCTTTATGATACCAACAACCCGGCCAGATGGGCGAGATGGAGGTGGACCAGCAGCAGGACCCTGCACCAGATTTGTAGTCCTAGGAGCATCATCTGCACTGCCTGGGACCAGATGAACTCCTTCCTCCTCATCCTCTGTATCAAATAAAAATAATGATAATTATAAACAGAATCATAGGATCCAAAAGAGTACCCGGTTGAAAGCTGAGTCAACGGACAAAGCAAACTTATTCCTTAAAGAATGCACCATATAAGCTACCATACCTTCATCTGCTAATGATAAAGAATTCTCCTCATGCCACTGATCTTGAGGCAGGAGTTCCACTGCCACTATATCACCGTCAAAAGCTCGATTCATATTTCCACGCCCATATATAATGATTTCATCACCAATACTTTCACTTCCAACATATGCTTCGAAAGGATTGTATCGATTAACGCGAAGCTTTCCTTGGTGATATATTCCTCGATGCAACCCAGAAGTAATTTCAGAAAGGGGCTTGTGCTGCATAAAACAAAGAATGCTAAGAACAGCATTGTATCATATCTTCAGCTCATTCAAACATACCCATAGCTTACTCCAATTTATTAGATCGGATGACCTCAAGGCATACCTCAGTATATATAACTTTCCTCTTTGATGGTCTTAAATCTTCAACTTCTTCCATGGCTACATCCTCTGATGCAGGACGCACAAGCAAATCTAGCAGATCCTTGCGGTCCAGTGATCTTACATACGCTTCAACTGCATCACCACAATTAAACATAGGCCAAAATTACAAACAAGCAGCACATTCACTGTGCATACTCACCAGACATCACAAAACATTATTTGTAGTTATAAAGATCTATATAAAAGCCATGTCTAAGATGGGGTGCACAAAGGGGTAATAGTCACAATTGTCTCTGAATCTATAAAAGCATATCGGGTAAGGAATAAACTGAGGAGAAAGTAAAAAAGTTATACATACTGGTCTCTGCCGGAATGCCCTCTTCTGTAGCTTTCCTTTTATTTTCCCTGTCGTTGGTTATGAGCAGAACCTGGGCAGCACCACCAAGATGACTCTGATACCACTGAGCCGCCACACGTATAGCTGAATTAGAAGTTCTTGAGTGTCAGTTGGAAATTAACCAAATAGATGTGTCTGATGAAACACTAAAATAATAACTACTGAATGGCATGGTACATATTGAACAGGCAATTGAGCAATAACCATCAAAAGACTGGGGAATTTTTTTTAAAAGAGTAACGGTGCAAGAAAATCAGACCTCTATCATTCCTGTCATTTTTACTTTCACCGGCCATGTCCTGGATGAATGTATCCCTGCATAAATATTAGCTGATATGTTTAAATGGTATAGCAGCAACATAGACAATACATAAGAAGCAAAAATCAACCGTAGTGAAAACTATCAACCACGTAGGATTGTAGAATGAGTTCCTAACCAATGACACTTCCACACCAATAACCTAGGAACACATAAAAATGAAACAGACATATATGCGGAAAGCAATAATGATATGTAGAAAGCTATGATGATCAAAGTTGCACTTGCTAAAGCAACGTGATGTCAAATCTAATGAATCACAAAGATGGGTTACCAATCACTCCCAGGAATGCAAGGGCCCGAATACAACTTAAGGAGGCCACTCAAATCAAGTCTCCCACTGTATATTATCGAATGAAATTTAAACTAAAAGCAAGTTGTTTCTACTAATCCCAGAGAATTTTCTCATGTAAGTCACCTTAGACAAGCACCCAAATTACTAAAACTACCTCTCTGACACCGGCAAGGATTTCTATTTATTAACATCACTAGCATCTGTTCCCTATAGAACATGAAAGCTTCACCTCCACTAGGTAATAGAATTACAAAGCAAGTACTCACTTGTGGTGCTCATTTGAAAAGACAAAGAATTTCCTCGCCAAATTGCTGCAGAGCGCTCTGATTCTATTATAGACGGCCAAATTTCTGTTCCTGACCTCTTGCAGCACGATGGACAGCACGACCACATCATCGATCGCCGGATTCTCCAGCAAATCAATCTAAAAAACACCACCACCAGCAATCCCAAGTCACATTCCGTTATTTCCAACCGAACCGCGGCACAGAAAAGTGTTCACCTGATTGAGGACGACGTTCGTGTCGAGGACGAGGATCGGGGAGGATGCGGAGCCGCTGAGGCGAGCGGCGGAAGCGTCGCAGACCTTGCACGTCGGGACTCCGCAGTAGATATCGTCCCGCAAGTAGTGCTCCCTCACATTCTGCGGCGACCGAAAAGGAAGGAACAAAGATCGTCAGACGCCAAACCTAACAAGCTCGGAAGATAAATATGGGGCGGAGTCGAGCGCGAGAGACCTTGGTGATTTTGCCTGCTCTCGTCTTCTTGACGAAGGACTTGTTGTGCAGCATGCTTCGGCGTGGTCAGCCCTTCCGAGCTCCTAAGCGCGCGCGCGTTCTGTTCTTCTGCGGCCGGAACGGAGGGGGAGCTGCTTCGCGGTTTCGACGGCGGAACCGACGGAAGTCGCCGGCGTTGTTCGCGGCGGCGGAGACGAAGCGCGATGGCGGCTTGAGCTTCAGTTTGAGCTTCGCGTTTCGCTTCTCTCTCGGCTGATGAACGGGAGGCGAGGCGGAGCAGCGGCTTTTTTCTCTTTCTGCCTACAGTCGGCGGTGCAGTCAGTGGGATTGAAGAAGGAGAAGGACCAATCCGGTTCGACCGGTCCAGCGGCTTGATTGCTCAAATTCCGGACCGAAACTTTTCTTTTTTAGGCATTTTGTTTATGATTTGGAAATTATGTTCTTAAACATTATAACTTATATCACTTATAAAAATGAATAAATAAATAAAAATTTTATCATAAAAAAATATTTTTCAAAAATGAAAATTTATTATAGACTAATTATTTTTAATGATATAAACGATTATTTTTAAGAAAATATTTTCCAAATTATTCATTATTTGTAAAATAAACGTTCGGATTGACTAGTTGAGCGAACTTTTAACTTATCTTATTAAGATCTTTATTCTCGCCTTACTCAAGAGGAAATTTATGCTTGCAAAGGTCTACAGGTTGGCAAAGCTTCTTGTGCACACAGTTCACTAGTAACCCCATATTAGCAACGAGATGAGATTGGAAGAAGGTGCAGACATGATGAGGAGCGCGTCATTACATACTTGATCGAAATTCGCTTCATAAAATAAGAGATAACTATAAATCATTTCAATTTCTCAAAAGGTAATATCGTTATAACCGAAGACTCGAAACCATTTGAAAAACGTTTTACGCCATATATATACATATACATATATGCAAGTCATTAAGATATTATACCACTCGTAGAATCAAAAACTTGTCGGAGGCTTTTTGGCTATCAAAAGTGGTGGGTCTCTTTTAGTTCATCCAATCACTGGCAGGGTCATTTGCTCATGGACAAAAGGGAAAAGATAGCGTCAAGAAGAACCAAATGAGCAAATATTGGCCTTTGAACGACGCTAAGGAAAGAAGTAGGAAAGAAAAAACATGTAGGGAAAACAAAAGGAATTCATCGCCTAAACTCTTTCTGATAAATCTAGACCCGAGTGATCATGTATTTCAAGAGATTGCGTGACTTGCACCAAACACACCACAAATTGATGAGTTTTATCGTAATTTTTTTGTGCTATACAGGGCACTGAAAGTTTAAATTAGAGGTAAGCAAAACAAATTGTTCAGACTGGATCGAAATAGCCAGTTAGGTCTATTTCGGGAGTGTTGCTCTGGTTCTTATCTCTGAAGGAAAACCGAACTAAATTGATTATATATATTTATTATTTCTTTAAAAAATAATTAGCTATTTTTTTAAAAAAAAGAATTCTTCGTAACATGTAACATCGAATAGTGAAAAAAAAAAAATGACCCATTCCATTGGACTGAATCGGGTTATCGGACTAGGAACCGATCACTCCTCATTTAAATAGTGAGATGGATGTCTCGTAAGTTTACAAATCATGTTAAATCATGTCTCTAACGCAAAATAAAATCCAAAATCCGAGGTTTGCTCTCGCACACCGTGGACTAGCGTCCCGGTCTCGGCAACGAGACAAGATCGGGGAGCATTCAAGGAATCAAGGACACATCCAGAAAGGTACCTATGCAATCTGGTTTAGTGGGATTAATTGGCAATTTATCATCTTATGTGCACTTCTTGGTACTCCGATATAGACTAGATTGCGATCAGTTCTGTCGTTCGAAGAGTATCTGATATGCCTTTTCTTGGAACCGTTCACTGATCCATCCTCGTTCGCGCTCCTGTCCGAGGCCCAATGATGCGTGACGAGACAGTTGGTCGATGGAGCTACGTTAGATGCTCCCGCATCACCCGATGCATTAGCCTCCTCAGACCGGCCTTTTCACCGCCCCTTCTTTCCCGTCGATGAACGAGAGGAACGTCTGTAGATGGCTCCATCGAAGGGGAGAGACACACACACACACGCACACCCCCCATTCGTTGTGATACGAGGAGGATGCTAAGAGCAGAACGATCCCACAGAACACTCCATGAATCATCTTTCTTTGACTGAAAGACATGGCGTCAACCCGAGTGCTCGCTTTCTTCCCGTGTCATCGTCTCCTGAACTCTTCGATGCTCTTTAGGAAGAATGTCAAAAGAAGCTCCCTTGAGAAGGCCGAGTCCACTACTCTTGATTGGTCATGCCAAACAAAGAAAGCATGACTTTTCGGACTTCAAACATATCGCGTTTACTTCGTTTTTACTGCGAACAAGGTCTCGGTGAATCTTCCGCCCTGTGAATATTCAGCTATGCTACAGAGGAAGATCTTGAAAAGCTTCCGATGATGTTACAGTTCTCGGATGTTCGAGTGAATGTAACTTGGTAGTTCAAGACAATGCACAGAGCAGCAATAGAATCACTCGAACACATCACAGCGCAGCAAAAATACTAACCTTATATTGGCCACTATGATAGATATGTCAAAATACAAGAACAAAAATAACCAGCCTAGTGTCTCCTGGATTGGGTTCCTTAGTAAAGCAAAAAATACTAAAATCATAAGGACTTTTCAGCGTTTGTCATAAATTAGAACATGTTGGATAATTGTTTTGGTGTTTAGACTCATGTCTAGTCAGTGGCGAATTTCTGTGCAGAACTTTATCTATGTATGCCTATGAAATAGATGCAAGGAGACAATGCTACATACATTACAACTAGATTCGAGGATGTCCTCGTTGTCTTTGCCTATCGATCTCATTCATCCAATCAGAAAGCCTCAATAGACCTTTGTAACCATAGTAGCTCACTGCGATCACGACCACCACAATGGCTAGACAAACAAGCATCCACCGCATGGTGCTGCCAATTCTCTGTCCAACAACCAGCAAAATTTACTCAATCAACCAGAGAGAAAGAGTTCTCGTCTCATGCAAGTCTTAGCCCAACAAAATTTATTACCTGCAGAGTAGAAGTTTCCTTTGTTTCTTGCAGTCTTTCACGTCGCTTCCGACGTTTTGGGGCAGACTTCCCTGGATCAGGCTCCTTGATCTTGAACAAAATGCAAAATGTTATGGATGTTTGGTCAACAAACTCTTCTTTTACAAGAAACAAGATCTTTAGTCAATATACTCATGCATAAAAGTTACCCAATCTTTATTAGCAAGGATGTTTGCATTGTCATGAGTTAAATCAAGAAAAATCGTGAATGGACCGAGATCCACATAGGAGCATTAAAAGAATTTAGATCAAATCATACGTAAAAGAACCCATACATTACATAATGACTGAACTTAACTAGTTTTATCCTGGCGTATTAGTTTCATACAGAAAATCCAATTCCAAATTCATTTTAGCATCTATTTCTGTTCAATAAAAGTCATGCTCATATGCACAGTATCTGCACTTGATACACATTAGACACAGCACATCTGAAACCTAGTCAGTGCTAATTCCAGCTGTGACAACCTTGGACTGACCTCTGAAATTTTAGGTTTACGTTGTTGCAAGTTCGATTGAATTACTTGCATTCTGCTTTTGCAGTCAGAGTTGCAAGGAAGAAGTCCATGTCCGAATTGATTCTTCAATATGTCCTTCGGATCACGGCTGGCAGCATGATATTCGGCTTGGACATTGTGACAAGGCCACTCCTTTTTCAAAGTCTGGCATTCACAACGAACAGTAACCTTGCAAAAGAAGATTTCAAAAGAGAAATACAGAAAATTAATTGTTCCAGTCAACTACTAAATTCAAAACCTACCAATCAAGTATGCCATTAATAACTTCAATAAAGATGTCAAGTGATCTTTCCATTTATTTGTACAAAAAATAGCATAATACCTTTTTGCCACACTTCTCAGGAGATGGGCATGGACCGGGATGGCATGTCTCTGGGCAGAGATGGGTACAATTGGGCAACTTTCTGCACATCAGAAAGTTATCACTCTCATCAATTATCATGGTAGCCCACCACCAGCCATTTTAAACCACCACAGGTAAAATAAGCTTTTGCTGAAGAAACTTAAGACACGACTCATCACCCCATGACACCATAACCAGCTCACAAAAAGAGCCTTCCACCTTGTTTCCAGAAAAATGGCTTCTTAAATGGTGCTAAAATGCAGCTTTTGGAGTAATTGATTGATAACTTCTCCTTTGGCAGGAAATGTGCAAACTTTTGAGCTCAGAGATGTCTAACATACTAAACAATAGATATCTGCTACTTAACTCTCTCCATAAATAAGAGAGCCCACAATCTAATTTTTTATACCTTGATGATTTCCATGAATTTTAGAAATGTTAAGATATGATGACACATGGAAGGTGATGATGCAATGAAAGATGACCCAACACAAATACGATAGCAGTAATGCCAAATTCTAGATGGACAAAGCATAAGCACAATAGAAATAAGTAATAATATGAACTCTAGCCTTTGGGCAGTGGGGGTTGGGATATAGGGACAGTTTAGCAGCAAAAGCCAGATACAGCCAAATTTTCAAAAGTTTTTCTTTGGATCCCAAACAAAGCCTTTTCCACTCCCTAGAATATTTCAACAAGATAAACTATCAGCTGTAATCAACTTATGATCATACTCTTTGCTCCTGAATGTTGAGGCTCTCTGTCCAATGTCAATGGAGGTACTTATCTAACCAACCAGCATTTGCTTGAAATTCTGAAAGCAAAGACCAAAAGTTACCTGTGGCAGGGCCCACCACATGATCGAACAGCCATTTGCTCTTCCCCTGACAGGGTGTTGTAATATATGCATTCGAAAACATGGACCATGGCACCACAGTGACATGAACGCTTGACAAGAACTTTGCATGATGCACATTCACCCGGATGGCAACGGAGGGGACAGGGATGCGGACATTCGGGTGTCCTCTCCTGAATATAAATTTTCCAACAATTAAAGTATGGTTGTTAATTCTTACCAAAATGGCCAAAGAAAATCTAACAGAAAAGGAAATATGCAGAGTACTTGGCCATGAAACATTAGTGACATTGACATGTCATGTCAAGAGCAAGATTAGATTAAAGTGTAAAAACCTTTTGGCAAGGGAGAGTACACTCTTCACAAGATTCACCACCTCTGGTCGTAGATGATGTTGAAGATCGGCTCTTCAAGGCATGGCAAGTTTTAGTGCAATAATGATTGCCACAGGATAAAGGATTCCCACATAAGTTATCACATGAGAACAGTGTTCTCTGTGAGCATACCATCTGAATAATGTATCAAGTGAAGCATAGATGAGTATTAGAAATGTGAGATATTGTACAGCAATCAATACTCCAAAAGAACTAAATCCGCCAACGCATGAGTAAAACTTACCATCTTTTCCGCCCCTACATGTTGTCCGACACATGATCTCCAGACAAGTTCAGGACAAGGAGGGCATGGAGAACCAGGAGTATGTTCACTCTGATGGACAAACTTTTTCTTCTTAGGTTTCACTGTGAATTCTGGATTAGGAGGAGGTTTAGGGCCGTGACATCTGATTGACAATATAAGCAGTCAGAATTATTGTCAAATGAAGATTCAAATCGGCTCAGCGCAAAAGACTACAAACCTCAGTTTGCACCTATGACCACATGGATACTCTTCTTCACAAATTAGCTTGCATTGCGGGCATGCTCCGTAGTGGCACTTATGCGGCTGAGGACCCAAAAGATAAAGATGAGAAATTAATGCCGAGATCACCCACAATTACTTGAAGTTAGCTCTTAAAAAAAGAATGGATTTGTTTCCACACCCCATGAACTACAGCTTCTAAGGGAGCCAAGTTGTAAAATAAGAAGGTAGGTGCAAAACTCAGATAACCAAACACATAATAAGTTGCAACCGATATGGGGAAAGCCTTCCAATCACTAGTGTTTTAACCAATAACAACGAATCTTGTCTTCAGGGTTCAAACTTCATCATTGGTTTTAAAAGAAGAAAGCAAATATAATGAAAGCTTTCGGCCAAAAAAAGGATGGGAAAAAAGAAGAAAAGATGGTTCGAGAGCTAGAAGAAAACCCCATAGCTCTTTTAATAATCCAGCAATAACTACATAGGAAAAAGGTTGAATGTTCTGACATAATCCCCAAGGCTTAAGTGAAAATTAGAAAGACCCAATCATATTTTGCTGAATGCAGGAGATCCAATACATGTCTATGTTTAAACTCAGTCTATGAAATTTAGGAAGTCCTTTAATACACAAAATAAACAATTATACCTTGCAAATTGATGCATGCCGGCAGAGTGGCATAATGGAGCAAGGTTTGCGGCATCTAGGAGGTTTCTGATCCATTTCCGTGCCACATGGAACCTACACAGTTAAGCAGAGGATAAGCTATTTAAATTTGTACATGTTTCTTTGATTTTAAAAAGAAAAATATTACAACTTCTCACGAAAAAAAAAATGTCAGCCTCAAAACTTAAATGCCTAACAAAACAATGTTCAATCTGGTACTAGACAGCTTCAAAATTGGAACAGTTATGCTATTCTAATCTTGTTGCACAATCGAACGTAACAGACTCATCAAAGCCAGATTTTGGAAGTGTGGAAGAAGCAAATCAAGCATCATTGACCCTCAGCTTTTCTTAGGTTGCAAAATTTAATGATCCATAAAGATGGAGATTCCTTCAGGTTCACCCTTCACTTTCTCCAAAATCAGGTGACTGCCCACAAATTAAGTGAACGACATAATAGAAAGCATTGTATGCAAAGCACATCAACAGGAAGTTTCACAGTTATAAGAATTAGCGTCCATAACCTTAATTTTTTAAACGCAATTACAAGCCTTCTAAATGCAGAGCAAGGTAATTCCATTGTCTAATCCAGTCCAAATATTAAAACTTCACGAATAATCAAATGATATAAAAGGAGGAAACAATTAGGTCAAGACTATTGCATACGGATTAATTACACAATAACCACACTCACCTCGAACTGTGTTTCACCACATGCACATGAAATTGTCACCATCACTGGGCAAGGGGCACAGGCACCTCTGAAATATTGAAAGTGAAATTCAAAATTTACATCCTGCTCTATGGTGGAAATAACGTGAATGCTAACCGAAGAATAAGATCCATAAAAGCACAAACTTCTCATTGCAAAATCATGCTCAAAAGCAGTAAGTTGCCACTTCATCAATCTACCAATTTCAACTAGATGCCTTCTTTAACAAAGAAACATATGGAGACGCTCTAATCCAATGATTCCTCCAAAGTGCTGGCTTCCACTTAGGGATAAATTAGCTCCAGATCACCGTGTAATTAGGTTTTTACCATGTTGACTATGCTGGTGCACTTGCTTGCAGTCACTCTAATACTTATTAAAAAGCAGAAGCAGTTCCACTCCCAAATTTACATCTGTCTCTGCAATCTTGGATTTACCTTCTCCATTTAATTTTTACTTTTCTTTGTCCTCCAAAATGACATTGTCATTTTTTGGTCATTCAATCTTCAGCAATATTTGGGGTCTTTGACTTTTTTGTTTCCTACTTCGGTTTTTGTGATTATGAAGGGACTCTGACTAATTTTTATTCGTCTTTGATTTAAATTAGGTATCTCCCTAATAGAGAATAAGGAGATAACATACCTGTGACATGGGGAAGGGCATTTATGGTTTTTGCACCTAAGCCGCTTGTTGCATATCTACAGTTAAGAAAACATACCATCAGATAAGACCTATAAATGCGAAACGACAAATTAAAAAAGGAAAAGAATTTAATTTTATACTCAATCACCTCCGAGCATGGCGGGCAATCCCCATCACAGCAACGACGCTTGCAAGCATGACGTCCACAGTCTCTCATTCTCATGCACTTCCTCTCACATGACAAATCTTGAAAGCAAGGAACCTATTCTAGATTCAGTTATGATATCCAATTGGCAATTAAATGCCAATTACCAATTTGACATGATTTTTCATATAAAAGCATCAAACTTTTTACCTCTTTCTTCAAGCTTCCACACCTACATGACTTGGTAACAACAATTCTACAAGTCTCAACGCAAGGTCCACGATGACACCGTTCCGGGCACCTATGATAACCGCAGCTCAGCGTCTTGTTACACGTGGCGCCACACAAAGGCGCATCAACGTCACAAGCCATTCCTTCATACACCCTCTTCCTGCAAGGGCAAGTTCTTTTCCCTTGCAATGGACAATCACCGCATTCCCCAGCATGACACCCTCTGCTACACACATGCTTCCCACAACCAAGAGCTTTCTCACACGGCACCTCGCACTGAAAATCTCTATCACAACAATCTCTCTCTTCCTTTCTCTTCCCGCATCTGCACCTATACACACCTCTCTTCCGACATGGCGGGCAATCGCCCTCATGACAAATTTCACCACACTGATGAATGCCACAATCCAACAACTTATTGCACCTTTTTTTACAGGAGAAGTTCTTGTACCCACATCGGCGGACATCCCGGGCCGATCCGCAAAAGCACTCGGCCTCTACGAGCTGAGGGCAGCTGGGGCACGGACCGGGATGACAAAGCAACAAGCAAGAGTGCCCGCAGAGGGGCCTCAAGGGCCTATTACACAGCTCACCACAAGAATGCGGCAAGATCCAAGGATCATCACCCGGCGGATTCGCCACCTTACCACAGTAACAAAGATAAGATTTTGGGATCTGGGTCTTGGAGTACTCGCACCTGCATTTCGGGCAGCCCCAGGAGGCCGCCTCCGCCGCCTTGACGGCGGGGATGGAGAGGCGGACGGCGGCGCGGGCGGCGGCGGCGTCGAGGGACTGGCGGGCCCAGGACTGGATGCAGAGGAGGTGGAAGACGGAGAAGCAGAGGGAGGAGCAGGACCAGGTGGGGTCGGAGGGCCGGATGCGCTCGAGGCAGATGAGGCACGACACGGCACCGGAGGAGGAGGAGGCGAGGAAGGACTGGATCTTCGAGAGGTCGACGGTGGCCGCGGTGTGGCCGGTGAACTGGAGGTAGGACTTGAAGACGGAGTCCGAGAGGTCCACGTGGCGGAGCGGGCGGGCGCCGGAGGGGGCGGCGGCGTGGTCGGAGTCGGAGTCGGAGTCGGAGAGCACCTGGGCGGGGGGGCGAGGGCGGACGGCGGGGGTCGCCATTTGAGGCGGTGGCCGGAATGGGTTCGCAGGAGCGGGGAATTCCTCGAGGACCGTCGCGGCGGTGGATCGGTGGCCGGCCGCCGCCGCTAGTGCATGGTGCTGACGCTACGTGATGGCTTTCGTCGATCGCGATCGAGGCATTCGCAAACCAGAATCGGGCGAGAAGATACAGACGAAATTATAAAATGGAAGTAGAAAAACCGGTTTTCTCGAGAGTCGGATCGCAGCGATGCACTCGGACTCTTGCGGCCCGGCCCGGCCCGAAAACTTTGTAGACGAAAAAAAAAATGATTTGTGCTTTTATTTGGGGACAAGCCAAAAAAAAAAAAAAAATTATAAATATATATTAGTCTATTGTGACGTATTTATTCTGAAATTTTTTTCCAATATTAAAAATTCAAAATTATACCGGCTATGACACGTTTATATCTAGGGGTGAGCAACGGTCTAGGGTTGACCTCGGCCATTTCGGACCGGCCCAACGCCGGTCTTGATGCAGTTCCCAAGGGACTGGTCGGTCCTCGGTCCCGAAATTTGGGACCAACATATGCGGAGGTTGGTACTCGGTCCTAAAAGTTTTGGTCGGTTCAACCCGGACCAACCCTATATATTATATTATATTATATTATGTATAATTCTTTTATATATTCAAGCCTAAGTAAAATGTCGTTATATTATATTGATATGTTCTATTAATAACACTAATAGTAATTTCAATTTAAAACTTTTGTTGAGTATTAATTATATGTCGTTTGTTTTGTTTTCAGGTATTTAAAAGTTCAAGTGAATTAACAAGATGTGAAGTTATATATTCATGATTTATATTAAGTATTTTGAACTTTTTATAGTTTAATTGTATTTTACTAATAAATTTCAGCTGTACTTCGCTTTTCAATTTGTGTCAAATGGTAGAAGTTTTTGAAGAGTAGAGTAGTATTGCAGTTGCTACGGTGATTTGCTAGTCAAGTAGTGTGAAGCTCATTTTTTTGTTGAGTGGACTCTACATGATCAAATGCAGGAAAACGCTTTTGCATATGGTGTTATGAATATTAAAGATAGATGATTACAAGAACTTTCCATCTTGTCCCATATCTCGATGAGCGGTTAGCAAGTACGAAATTTCTATTGTGTCATCTTAAATTTGCTAAATATGTATTGGTATTTATAATTTAGTTGCACAATACCGCATTGTCAATGGATGTATAATTTGAATTTGTAGGTTTGCCTTTTTAGGGAGTATAAAAAATAAGACGAAAAAAATTATCGATCGGTCCCGGGTTGACCCTAGAATCGGACCGAACCCATTGGGTCGGTCCGGTCCTTGGTCCCAGGCTCAATAAGGTTGGTCCTCGGTCCTAAAAATTGAGAATCGACACTGTACGAGTTGGTTTTAGGGTTAGGGGGTGGCCTGGACCAACCCGGACCATGCTCACCCCTATTTATATCTAGATGTTTACTTGTGATACAAAAAAAAAAAAAAATCTTGAACTAGTACTTGCTGGACGCATTTATCCCCCTCCATTAAGACTTTGTTAGATATTTTTACAACCAAAACGTTGTCGTTCGTAAGGTGTTTGCTTTTCATGGTCCATGTAAGTGAATTTTTAACAGTGTTTATTGATAGAAACTTATTTACTAATAATCATCATCTTTCATTTGGTCATTTGATTGAAAGTGATCCATTCTTGCACTTGGATGACTTGATTTACTTCATTTGTTTCATGAAAAATAAATTATTTCAATAATATTTCCCAAAAATTGAATGCTTGCATTGCTTGATAATTAGTCGATGAAAAATGTTTTCATTATCGACGATAAACCTTTTCATGGACAATAAAATAAAATAATTTTAAAGGAAAATGGTCAGTTTTTGTTTTGTGGTTTATGTAAAGTGATGTCCTTTTTCTTTAGAAAGGAAAATTATTTTCTCACATCTAAACTTGTTGTTTTCAATCTATGAAAAATATGATGATTAATTTTTCATTATCCAAACACCAGAAAATAAGAAAGTAGTTTTCCAGGAACAATAACTTTACTATGATGACAATTGTAGGGAAAATCCTACGAAGAAATATTTACCATCCAAGAAGGGAAAAAAAACTGGACCAAAGAATGTGATTGCATTATAAGGTCACATTTGATATTTCCTCTATCCTTACTATACTCCAACTTGGTAATAGACAATCACTTATTCACAAATTTTGTGCAAGGCTAATAGTTTCCACGGCCTGGTGAGGAGGGGCAATGATTTACCGGTAACACCGGCCAAGGGGATCTGTGAAATCATTTCATAGAAATTCCTTAAGTAACTAATCAAATTCGACACTTCATCACTAGATATTTATTAGTAAAAAGTCTTAATACGTGTAGCATTATTCTTTATATAAAATTGGTTAGGTTTGGGAGAACCAAGATAAACATTCAAGCTCGAAAAGGAGATTATTTTGGGCATGTTTGCCGGTAAGAAAGCATGGTGAATCGTTCTCTTGTTTGATTCAGCTTGTTTTTTTTTTTTTTTTTTTTTTTTTTTGGTAAAGAGTTTGATTCAGCTTGTTTATATTGGATAATTCAAGAATTTTGAAAATCCAAAAGCTATTATTTTGTAATGGCTGTAACGTCTAATGTGATTTCTTCCTTTATTAACCATCACTTTCATTTGTTTGTTAAAAGAATCTCTCAAACACAATCGAAATATACCCAAAAAAAAAAAAATCTCTTTTCTTTCCAATTTGTTACCTACCTTTTACTTGTAATAATGCCGCTATAACTAGTCATATCGAGTTTCCTACTCCGAGGGTTAACCTGCTTATCCATCCCAGATTATTTAATTCTCATTTTCATCTTTTCCAATAGATTTCTCCAACAATTTTAAGCATTATCTACTGCCTTGAGGCCTAGTCTCCAATCTCTGGCCCGTCTTCTCTCGTCACAAGGAGGAGGATTCAAGTGATACCGCCACACCGATCCAGCCTTTGAATTCGGACTCGCTCCTAGGCAATGGCCTTACTCACTTCGTTGCCCTCGATCCTTTCGGCCAGCTCGATCAAAACCTCCCGCTTCGACCCTCTAGCGGTTTCCATGGATCGGACTACGACAGTCATGATCCAATAGCAATGTGGTGAAGTCGATCATGTCCTCAATGGAGGACATGCAACACTTGGTTTTTCCTTGGACCACCTGCACTCTCGCACTGGTCTAGAGTCCGTTTCATAATCTTCTCCATTGTGGAATTCTCACCAGCATGGAATAAGTCCAGGCCTTCAAGATAGTGAGATTGAACATGATTCCAATATGGTGGGAGTTGATCATAAAGATCATTGGAGTCGATATGATCTAGACAAAACAAATCATGTTTCCAAGGATCGTGGAAGGTCTACCAGAATTTCCTTTTGTCGTGCATGTGCGGTTGATGTGCCACTTTGTCATCTTTTATAAGGATTGTTGCCTAAAATTTAAAGAGACCTTTCCCTCTAAATTTTTTACTTGGACTTACATAAGGATTATGATTTCCAAGACTCATCTATTAGAGGATAATTAAATGTCAAGCTTAAGAAGAAAAAGAAGAATTCATCCTTGAAAAACCGAGTGAAAAGGAGAGAGAATTCGGAGAAAAACACAGGTTCTCGGGTAAAGCAGGGCAGCTTCATCACAATGAAGAAGTGAATTAGAAGATTTGTTGCATGCAGACTTTAGCCCAAATGCCTGAAGACTCGAAAAGCAAGAGAGAAAGAAAAGAGAAGGTTTGCTCGTATGATTCTCACATGTTCGTTGCACCCATATTTCCACACAGAACTCCTGGCCATGTCTATCTAAATACCTAGTTCACACAAACCGTCTCAAACGAACGTTCAGAAACTCAGAAAAACTCAGGAAAGTCCTCACCCCATCCAGCTGACAAACGTGATCCTGGCAACAAATTCAAACGAATTCGAACCGCATGAGAAGCCTCACGGATCGGAACTTCTCTCCCTCGTGGTCATAAAGCGGAACCGATCGTATCCCTCTTCGCAGCTCCCACACCGGTAGGCATGTTTGGCCTCCAAAGTCGGGCTTCTCCGAGAAGTCATGGTCATTCACTTCGATCCGAAGTAAAGCCAGTTCTGGAACAGCTAAAGGAAACTCGAATTCTTCGTTCCAAACCGGTGTCCAATTGTCCTCCAGCGTCCTCGTTCTCTTCATCACAGTATCCGCTGGCACTCCGGCGATTCCTACCTGCATCGATGTTTGCTATTTACATTTCAAGTTTTCCCAAACATTTCCCTGGAATCAGTCGAAATTTCTCACGCTTCCTATCAACCGCCAGTGCCTACTCTTCTATTCATCAAAGAAAAAGAATGTCACAGTCCATGATTTCTCACTTGATTCTTACTGCAGAGACTTTGTTCTTTTTGGTGAAGGATGTACCAAACTCGAGAGCAACATAAGAAGCAAATAATGATCAATGCCTTTTCATGGCGACTAAGATAAATAGTTGCCAGAACCCGATGGTTGAAGTCTGCTCGATGGAGTGCAAGTATCACATGCAGAAAATGTAAATGTTGAATGACAGCAGCGTATTCATCTAACTACCGCATCAACTTACCCGGGCGTAAAAATCCGGAGGTGAGTATGCATCGAAATGCGTATGAGGAAAATCGTAGTACCATCCTTCTCCCATATACACATTCACCTGCCAAGGGACAAAGGATGAAAAGAGAAAAAGGCCTTCCAAAGAGAATTTCTATTGGAAACAATGACAGGCACTTGAAGGCCCTTCGCAACGAAAAGCCAAGCGAGTAAATTCACTGACCTTCAATGTTGTTTTCACTGGAAGTTTGGCCTCGGGATCAAAAACCTCATTATCCGGGTCCGATTTCATTAGGAATTCTGGTTTCTTGACATAACCACAACCCCCATTTGCTCTGAACATTCCATGCATTAACCAGAGCGATTTTCCATGACCCTTGTCGAAATGAAAATAGCTATCAGTACCTCTGTCACGGCTACACAGGAACTGCTATTTTTTGTCCTTCCCTTTAAAGAGAACGAAAACTTTCAGCAAAATCTTTGGTTCGATCTCATCTCGTTTCACTATAATTTAGGTTCTACTTTCCCATCAAAACAAGTTCTATCCATACAAGATCAGACTGCTCTACGGATAATGCCTTGGAAAAACAACTGTTTCTTGCAGCTAAGGATATTGGGAAGACTAAGGGCGAGGAAAGAATCATACTTGCATGTTGAGTGCGACCATTTGAGCTCCGTACCTCCATCCGAGCATTGGATTGTAGTTTGACGAGTCGATACGCGTGGCCTTCGGGAATACCCTCAGCAAGTTCCTCTGGGTGAACCTTTCATAGACAGATCCAGTTAAAATTATTGCGTATTATTTGAAGTAGATTATGAAAAATGTGGATGAGCTGCACTCATGATTGGACATACCCAGCTGGGTATATTATTCACTACTGATGAAATTTTAGACTTCATTTTATTTGGTATACTTTAGCAGTGAGCTGAGATCAAGCATGCATCATTAAAATTTTGACATGATCTTCCAGCTTTAACCCTTTTGACATAATTTTCCCTGGCGTGCTTCCTCTTTCCTTTGTCTAAATGTTAAGGTGTCGGCGACTACATGCACATGCAATACCTTACAGTGTCTTTCCCATGACGAGCAACTGCTTTTTCGAACTTCTGTTCGTTTAAGCTCAGGCGTGTGACTTTATCAGGATTAATCCTCAGGTAATTTTTTAGTCCGCCCTTTCGTTTCACTGCGTGGATAGCTATAAGCCTCACATATTCCGGCACCACATCTCGCTGTGCTTTCTCACTTTCCTCAGGTAGTTCCTCATTATTACTGTCTTCTTCATCAGACTCGCTCTGCCAAAAGACCATGATCAATCCATGATTGAAAGAAGTCGTTTTGATGATTTTGTATGAAATCGAAGAAACAGAATCTTTCCAGCATATACCGAATCACCAGCTGCAGAGTCCCCACCTTCAAGTTGAGATGATTCTTTACCCGAAGCCTCTTCATCTGTCTCAGCCTTTCTCTTTAGCTTTTCAATTTCCTTTACCCTGATTTCTTGGGCCTCAATATACTTCTTAGGTGGTTTTGTCGACACTATGATACGCTTCTTGAGTGACTCTGGGGAAGGAAATTCCTTTAAGCATTCCGCTTTGGGACAAAATAGCATATCTCCATAGGTTTGAGTGACCATCTACAAATAGATCTGAGGACAATAAATAATGTACAAAGATTTGATTTGAGGTACACATTCACGCACAGATTGCTAAAAGACTTGCCTTGGCCACTTTGGCTTGAAGATCCGGAGTGATGTGATCTTCGAAGGTTATGATGACCGGATACTCAGACGCAACAAAAGCGTGCTCCTTGATGGACCTCAGACACTTTATAAGTTGCACTGGAGGGGTTAAAGTCCTAAACAGAAGAAACCATATTAACATTAGTACATATGGAGCATGCAAAAGAAGCCAGATGAACATCAAATTCTGCAATCTTCACTGTGAGAGGAGCAAAAGAACAAGGCATATTCACAAGTTTGATGTGCCATACATTCAGAGCATAGCATCATGCTTTTCAAGCGATTTACATTATTATATTGTTTCAGGGAAGAAAATGCTCAGGGAATAAGATTGGTAACAATTCTGAGTAGACGACATGAACATGTAGAATCATGCAGTGCTTGATGTTTGTACCCTCCATGAAGAACATCGATGTCATCCTTGGATGAATTTGGCCACAAATCCAATTCAATCACTCTAACTCCTCTCAGGAGCGCTTTGATAATCGGAACATCGCTGCTATCACTGCTTATCTGATTGCCGGTTAGATATGAATTGTGGCCTGTGTATATGAAATAATGAGACAGAGGGGCATCCATGTCATGGTGCACCTGATTTGATCCAAACAACAAAAAGAAAAAATTGTCACCACCAATTATTTTTAAGAAATAGAAAAGATAATGCAAGTCGACCGTACATATAAAACACAAAAAAAAATCACACTGCATCACGATAACCAGCATGCTTTTCCTGATATCAGTAAGACAACACCTGAATGATAAAATCCAGAGTTACTGTATCACAAGTTCCCTTTTTCCCCTCCTTTTTGGAGGATACAATGAAAACCCATTCTCGTTAACTTTCCATGTTTGGCATCCTCAGAAGAATCACCCTGTTGGATTATGTTTATTGTAGATAAAAATCCTTGTTTATATCAAAAGCGCTCATACCCTAAAGCTGTAACAATCTCAATCAAGTTAAATTTCAGATGTCTAACGACCCAAGAAGAAATAAATCAGAAGAGAGTGGAAAAGAGATGAAAAACAGTGACATCATCTCATGCGAACAACACAGTGTATTAAGTAATGGATGCATCATGTAGCATCAATCAGATTGACTTTGATGTTTACGTTCAGAAATAGATCATCATGCGTATTATGACGTGATTGTTTTATCAAATAATGGTCGGTTTGCTTCTCTATATCAGCAGTACAATGTTACTCCATATGAATCACTATGGTTCTGCTGCATCGAGGCATAAAATATACGTTCTTCGTTCAAACATTTAATCTGAAATAAAATGAAATTACATTACCAGGTAAAGAAGTGATTTCTATTACCCCTTGATTTGAAGAGAGAGGAGGGTTGACATCGCCAAACAGGTATCTGAGAAAGGCTTCAAAGCTGAGGCCCTTCCTGAGAAGTACGTTAAGATGCCGAAGCTCACGTAGACTGTCCACTATGGCCTGCGCATCCTCTCTCGCGGCACCCTCTTCCTTCTGAACTTCGACCATGAACCTGTGGAGATGATGGGCCGTCATGATCCCATTCTCCGAGTACTGCAAGAACAGGCGCTTGATCTCGTCCGGTGCTTCCGCCATGCGGAGGTTGAACCTCCTGCGGAAGCACAGGCACACCCGGTAAGTCTGTTTCCACATTGGTTCCCCAGAAAAAAAGGCGATCTCTTGTCAATGAACCACGAAGATGAAGACGAAGATGAAGAACAAGAACAAGAACAAGAGCAAGAAGAGAGAAAGTGTGAATGTTGGGAGTCGATGAAGGAGGCAGCATTTCTTTTCTTTTGTTTTCTTGTAGTGGCCAACCAATAAAGTGATGATTATATATAATGGTGATTGTGATCTGTGGAGATGAGGATGCTTTTGATGTGGGTATATGTTTGTTTCTTATAGAGCATATTGTAGAGAGGCGATAGGGCGATTGGTCTGTCCACGCAAAGGTAGCATTACATGTATTTTATTTAAGTTGATAATCTGGCCTCATCGAAGCCAATAAGAAAAAGGACGAGATAAACCACCGCCGACTATCTTGACTATTGTAATGCTTATGGATCTGTAGTTTGACGTAGTTATTGGGTAGATCAAATTTCACGTGCATGGTTATAATAATGCCCGACATGCGAAAACGCAAAAATCGCGTAACATGATTCGCTGTGAAAAAGACAAACGACACGACCATTCATGTGGTTTGGTAAAAGGGATTCACTGAATCGAAAAGCAAGAAACGTGCCCCACAAAACTCGATTCTATAATTTGTACTTAATTAACATTGAGTCGTATTAAGAAAGAGATGAAATGCAACTAAACCAAATGCACTTGATCGATCTTATTTATTTCCATGATTCTACTTTGAATATTTTATAAAAATGAAAAAGAAAGAAACTTAGTTTTTCTACAAATCTGTGGAACTAGAGCATAAATCGAATTAAAGATGAAATTGAGTTGTAGTACTAGTATCAGCATAACGGAAAGTACAAAAGAATCTCCATTGAGTGCCATCTTTAGGGTTTTCATATA
Source organism: Eucalyptus victrix (assembly GCA_016097545.1). Lineage (NCBI taxonomy): Eukaryota > Viridiplantae > Streptophyta > Magnoliopsida > Myrtales > Myrtaceae > Eucalyptus > Eucalyptus victrix. The sequence goes on from CM027844.1 coordinate 25,865,906, forward strand.
GCGGTTTGCCATCTCTATTTGGCATTTGTTTAATTGTCTGAATTAAACTACTTTATAGTTGAATTTCGAGTGAAAATGTTAGACGTTATTGGAAATTAGGAAGATGAAGGCGCCTTTGAAAGGAGCTATTTCGAAAAACAAGCGATCGAGCACAATAATAAAACGAATGAGAAAATATATTATATATTGAATTTAAGTGATTAGTCAATGTAAATTATTTAAAAGGGAGGGAGAAGCAATATAAGATTTTATTATAGATCAAGTGATATGATAGAAATTATAATCATACTAGAATCACTGGAGTCACTCAAATGCTTTTGGTGTTTTTCAGCCCCCAATTACATCTTATAATACACAGTATTTAGCCATCATAATTTTTTCCGAAACAATCTTTTAATCTCACGAATGAATTCACAAATCTCACCGATGCTTTTAATTTTCATACTCAGATGTCATTGGATATATATATTCAAAATAGAAAATCTCCTATGTGAATTATAGACTTTCGATGCCATGCTTTTGGACGCCCCACTTGAGTAGCATTTTAAATAGCCCACCTACTCCAATTCAATTTAGGTTTTTGTTTTTATATGCTTAAATTCGAGACATATTCTAAAGGAAAGAATCTAAGGTGTCCCACACATTTGCCTTTAGTTATTTTTGAATGGGCAGCTAACCGCTAAAGAATTGTGAGGGAAAATAGGCATCCAATTCTGAAACAAGAGTTCAGCGCAAGCTTAAAGTTCGGTCCTTGTCGTTCTCATCTGGATACATGCTTGAATAAGAAAAGGACATTAAAAAAATCTCTGAAAACTAGCACCAGCTAATCAGGAAAATATCATCTACTGGGAAATAGGAATCAAAGTGTCGGGATCACAAATTCCGGTAATCAAACCAAATGGGCTGCCGTGGTAAATAGCTATGATAGTTTTTTCAGTTGTAACTCTAATGAACATCACTCTCGTGGCGACCGAAAATGTAATGATTACATTCATACGAATGCACTACTTGATCGGTTAAAGTACGTAGTTCATATCCTTTCAAGATCAAAATACTTTGGTAAGAATGTGTGATATTTTGAGATCCGGTATTCGTTGAAAAACTCTTAGCTTGTACTACTTACTTATATCCTTTGGTCGAATCTTCAAAAGGTTTTGCATTGGTTGATAGGTCAAATTTCCAACCGTGGTGACGGAGTTGGTGGAATTGCACGTTGGCCACACGCAAGGTCAGGGTTCAATTTGTTAACTCGTCATGATGTGCAACTAAAGTGGGGAGCCGTGGGAGGTGAGTCCCTACGCTAGCACCCATGTGATTTATGCATAGCTGCTGCTGGCGGCAAGGTGGTTCTACGGTAAAAAAAAATTTGCTAGATGAAAATTTATGTCTGAAACACTTTAGTGAAGACCTACGTCCTGTTGAGGGTGTACTTCGCTTTTCTTGCCGACTAGTAAGTAGAAATGGAGGAATCGGAACACTTTGGGGTCGTGGGCCGTGAAGACAACAGTGGCATAAAGTCAATGGGTTTGAATGTTTTCTAAAATTATCCCAACACGAAATCCTACTCGTTAGGATATTTAAATATTAAATTACGTATTTATTTAACATCTTCAATGAATTTAAATAAAACAAATATCAAACAAAATCCCATTTTAAATGAACCTTTGCCAATCCACAGTTATTTGAAGTTAATCAAAGTAGTTTTGCAAGTATCTATAATCTGTTCATTGGAAACGATTTCATTTGAGTTTCCATCTTATTTCAAGTAACTAATATCGTTTGGGAAAACAAATTCTAGAAAAACCACTAGGTTGCATTGAACATTGCTCTATTCTTGATTGATGAGTTAGTGAGTCTAGAGGTTTACATAGGTGTAATCAATTCTTTTTAGTTTTGGAAGTTTTCTTGTGTCAAAAAAGTCCTAAACATGTTACCAATTTAGTTTTAAATATATTATTGATGTTAATTTAGTTCTAAATATTTTGACCTTGTATCAATTCAATCATAAACATTTTATTTGTGTCAATTTAGTTCTAAAGTTTTTGACTTTGTGCTAATTTAATCTTAAAACTTTTGACCCATTGCCAATTCAATCCTTCCAACTAATTTTAGCTAGATATTATTAATGTGGTATGACCGATGTTAACATGAATAATTTTTAATAATATTTTAATATTTTTTAATTATTTATTTTTTTCTTTTTTTCTTTCCTTTTCTTTTTCTTTTTCTTTTCTTTTTTTTTTTTTTGCCTCTCCTCCTTTTTCCTCCAACCAATCACCGACTAGGCCATCTGCCAAGGGCGAGTGCTAGCGAGGTCAAGGGCAAGTGTTAGTGAGGTTGAGGGCGAGTGTCTACAAGGTCAACCTCAACCACGCTAGGTATTGGCGACAATCGAGCCCTCGCCAACGGGCGCAACGGTAGCCTTGCGCTAGACTAGCAAGGGTTGAGCCTCACTCGGCCGGCGACCTGTTGGAGGAAAGAGAAGGAGGGGAAAAAAAAAAAAAAAGGAAAAAAAAAAAAAGAAAAATAAATAAATAATTTAAAAAATATTAAAATATTATTAAAAATTGCACACACATCAAGTATTGGTAGTATCACGTCAACAATATCCAACCAAAATTAGCCGGAAGAATTTTAAGACTAAATCGACACCAAGTCAAAAATTGATAACTAAATTGGCACCAATAAAAGGTTTAAAACTGAATTAGTACAAAATAAAAGGTTTAAGAATAAATTAGCACAAATGCAAATGATTTAGGACTTTTCTAACACTTTTTCCCAAAGCCTTCCCATTATGTTAATTTTATCAAGATTTTGCTAATCTACGAGATTATGCAAGGTAGGAAAAATGATAGAAATGATCTCTAAACTTTTATTTAATGTACAATGCCTTGTTCAATAGTTCATGATCATGTAGGGTACCACGTTCATGTCAACTATCAAACATTTCAGGAAAGTATCACACAAACCAAGTCATATTTACTGGTGATGATTCTGGCAACATATTCAAAAGAACTCGAAGCGCATAAGAAGCCTCACGGATGGGTACTTCTCTCCCTCGTAGTTATGGAGCGGAACCGATCGTATCCCTCTTCGCAGCTCCCATACCGGTAGGCACGTTTGGCCTCCAAAGTCATCCTTTTCCGACATGTCATACTCATGAACTTCGATCCGAAGTAAAGCCAGTTCCGGAACAGTTAAAGGAAACTCGAATTCTTCGTTCCAAGCCGGTGTCCAATTGTCTTCCCACGCTTTCGTTCTCTTCATGCCAGTATCCGCTGGAACTCCGGCAATTCCCACCTGCATTGATGTTTGCTGTTATATTTTAAGCTTTCCCAAATATTTTAGACTGGTGTAGAGCTCCATGGTTTCTGACTTGCTTCTATTGCAGAGACTTTCTTCTTTTTGGGGAAGGATGCAGCAAACTTGAGAGCAACATAAGAAGCAAACAAATATTAATTTTGTTCTTTCATGTCGACTAAGGAAGTGTTTGTTTGTGTTTCTGTTCAAAAATTGTTCAGGGAAACAGAAATAGAAAAAACTATTTTTGGTCCGGAAAATAATTTTTTACCGGAAAGACGCATTTGGTAAACTTGTTTCGGGGAATAAAAAATGAATAGAAACATGTTTGGTAAATTAGTATTCTTTTTTTGTTTCTTTTAATTTTTAAATATTTTTATTTATTTTTTCTTTTTTTTTTCTTTTGGCCGATCGCCGGCCTCGGCCATGGCCGACGACCGGCTGACGAGGGCCGGCGGCCTCGCCCAGCCACGGCGAGGCTCGCTGGCCCCCAGCGAGGCTCGGCCTTGCCGGATTTGGGCGAGCCCGAGCTCGCCGGCCCTCGGCGAGGCTCAGCCTCACCAGATATGGGCGAGCCCGAGCTTGCCCAGCCAAGGCGAGGCCGAGCCTCACCAGGGGCCGGTGACGCTCGGCCTCGCCGGGGGCCAGTGACCCTCCGACAAGTTCGCCGGCCCTTGACGGTCGGGCCGGCCATGGCTGAGGCCGGCGATTGGCCAAAAAAAGGAAGAAGAAAAGAAGAAGAAAAAAAGAGAAGAAAAGAAAGGAGAGAAAAAATTTGTTCTTCAAAAGTATTTCTGGAATAAAAAAGCAACTTTTTTTTCTTATTTTTGTTCTAATTTTGTTCCCGAAACAAAAAGACAGATTTTGAACAAAAATACAAACAAATACGTTTTATTCTTTTTTTGTTCCAGGGAACAAAAAAACAAAAATCTGTTCATGAACAAGAAAAAGAAACACAAATATGCAGGCCCTAAGAAACACAAATAGTTGCCGGAACATGATGGCTGAAGTCGCTCGATAGAGCAACTACCATGATGATGCAGATAAGAACCTGGCGAGCGATAGCAGAGTATGCATCTAACTAGTGTATCAACTTACCCGGGCGTAAAAATCCGGGGGTGAGTATGCGTCAAAATGCGTACGATGAAAATCGTAGTACCATCCTTCTCCCATATACACAGTCACCTGCCGAGGGACAAACAATAACATGGAAAGAAGACCTTCGAAAGAGAAAAGATTGCAATTTTAAACAATGGCAAGCACTTGAAGGCTCTTCGCAAATGGAAAGTCGAGCGAGTAAATTCACTCACTTTCAAAGTTGTTTTCACCGGAAGTTTGGCCTTGGGATCGAAAACCTCATTGTCCGGGCCAGATTGCATTAGGAATTCCGGTTTCTTGACATAACCGCAACCACCATTTGCTCTGAACATTCCATGCATTAACCAGAGTGGTCTTCCATGTCCCTTGTCAAAACAAGAATAGCCATCAGTACCTCTGTCACAGCAACACAGGAACTGCTATTCTCCGTCTGCCCCTTTTATGAGAATGAAAAGATTTCTGCAAAATCTTTGGTTTAATCTCCTCTCATTTCTTATCTTCACATATGCCAGTACTAAAGGCCTAACGACACCAGCATTTAGGTCTATTTTTCACATCAAAACAAGGTCTGCCATTGAAAGATCAGGCTGCTCCACAGACAATGCCTAGGAAAAACAACTTTTTTGCTTGGATTGTCTCTACAAAAGTGGGAATGATGCGAGGAAGGATTTTTGGGAAGACTAATGGCGAGGAAAGAATCATACCTGCATGTTGAGTGCGACCATTTGAGCTCCGTACCTCCATCCAATCATTGGATTGTAGTTCGACGAGTCAAAACGCGTGGACTTCGGGAATACCCTCAGCAAGTTCCTCTGGGTAAACCTTACATAGACAGATCGGTTAAAATTATTGCGTATGATTTTAAGTAGATTATAAGAAATATGGAAGAGCCACACTCATGATTGGACATAACTGGCCGAGCATATCATCAACTATGGATGAAATTTTAACTTCATTTAAGTTCATACACTTTAGCAGCGAGCTGAGATCAAGCATGCATCATTTTAAATATTGACATAACTTTTCCAGCTTTGACCAGTCTGACATTAATTCCCTGGCGTGCTTCCTCTTTTCTTTGTATAAATGTTAAGATGTCGGCCGACGACATGCGCATGTAATACCTGATAAGGTCTTTCCCATGGGCAGCGACTGCTTTTTCAAGCTTTTGCTCGTTTAAGCTCAGGCGCGTTACTTTGTCAGGATTCACCCTCAGGTAATCTTTCAATCCACCCTCTCGTCTCATGGCATGGATAGCTATAAGCCTCACATATACTGGCATCACATCGCTTTGTGCTTTATCACGGTCGTCCAGTACTTCCTCGTGATTATTGTCTTCTTCATCTGAATCATTCTGCCAAAAGACCATGATTCGGTGATTAAAGAAAGTTGTTTTGATGGTTTTTTACAAAACAAGGAATCTTTCCTGTCATATACCGAATCACCAGCTACAGAGTCCCCGCCTTTGAGTTCAGGTAATTCTTTACCCCAAGCCTCATCATCGGTTGAGTCCTTGCTCTTTTGCTGTTTAATTTCCTTTTCCTTGATTTCCTGGGCCTCAAGATACTTCTTAGGAGGTTTTGTTGATATTATGATACGCTTCTTGAGCGACTCCGGAGAAGGAAATTCCTTTAAGCCTTCCGATCCGGGACAAAACAGCATGTCTCCATAGGTTTGAGTGACCATCTACAAACAGATCCAAGGACAGTAAATAATATATAAAAATTTGATATGAGGTACACATCCACACACAAAATTTCAAATAGACTCGCCTCGGCCACTTTGGCCTGAAGTTCCGGAGTGATGTGATCTTCCAAGGTTATGATGACCGGATACTCAGACGCGACGAACGCATGCTCCTTAATAGACCTCAGGCACTTTATAAGTTCCACTGGAGTGGTTAAAGTCCTAAATAGATAAAACGAAATTAATAGTAGTACATATGGAGCATGCAAACAAGCTAGATCAAACATCAGATTCTGCAATCTTATCTTTGAGAGGAGCAAAATAACAAGACATTTACAAGTTTCACGTGCCATACATTTAGAGCATATTGGCATCATTCTTTTCAAGCATTTCACACTATTAAAATGTTTCAGGAAGTTAATATGCAGGGAATTATAGTGATAATTCTGGCTAGACAACATGAACATGTAAAATCATGTAGGTGCGCAATCACCGTACCCTCCATGAAGAACATCAATGTTGTCCTTGGATGAATTTGGCCATATATCCAATTCAATCACTCGAACGCCTCTCTGAAGCGCTTTGATGATCGGAACATCGCTGCAATTGCTGCTTATCTGATTGCCGGTTAGATATGAATTGTGGCCTGTGTATATGAAATAATGAGACAGAGGGGCGTCCATGTCATGGCCCACCTGGATTAGATCATAAAAGGAAAAAAAGACGTCACTACGAATTACTGTCAAGAAAAGTAAGGGATAAATGCGAGCCGACAGGACATTTATCACTCGAAAACTCATGCTCTGTTGCCATAGACTGCAGACGTTGCTTATATCAGCGAGACAACACATGAACGAAAAGCTACAGAACAACACAGGAACGACACTTAAAGTAAGCCGAACTGTACCACTTCTTTTATGACAAGTTAAGTTGGCCTAGGTAGGTGAATCTTGGGCCATGAAGTACCCACTGATCTCACATGGTCGAATGCCCTACGAGTAGCTCAAACATAGTTTGTTCTCATCAGAACTGGATCTGCGTCATAAATCTAAGCGTATTCGCTGAACTCCTAAGCCGACCTGTTGTATGAGAATGCTCCCAGCTCCTGTAAAAAGTGTGTTTATTTCGTTTTCCTTCAGCACGTGCCTAGAGTTAAACCGGGGCACTGGTCAACATCATGCCGAGAAAGTTGTTCATCTTTTTTTCCAGCTTAATTTGATGAAAAGGAGAGCACTGACCTTCTGTAAGGACTTTGAGTTTGAGCATCTTCAACGAAATAAAATTAATAACATGTACCGTTCCCACTCTCTTTAATAACAGGGATAAACTAAGAAGTAGAGTTAACTTTGCCGCAAAAATCCCTTTTTCTCATCCTTTTGGGAGGGTACAATGGAAAGGAAAAACTAATTACCATCAACTTTTCTAACTTAGCATCCCCAGAAGAATCACACATTTTAAATTATGTTTGTAAAGATATAAATCCTCGTTTCTTATTAAAAGCACCCATATCATCAAGCTGTAACCATCTCAATCAAGCTAGATTTCATATGTCTAAAGACCCAAGAGGAAAAAAAGAAGAAAAGAGAGTGGGGAAAGGGTTCAAAAAGTGAAAGGATCTCATTTAAACAAGAAAGATTATCACGTGATGAATATTTCATGGAGCACCAATCAGTTTTCTTTTTGGATCTTTACATTCAAAAGGAGATTTCCATACGTACGAAAGAAAAATATTTTTTTTATTACCCCATAATCCGGAGAGAGAGGAGGGTTCATATCACCAAACAGGTATCTGAAAAAGGCTTCAATGCTGAGGCCCTTCCGGTGAAGTATGTTAAGATGCTTGAGCTCACGTAGCCCGTCCACTATGGCCTGCGCGTCCTCTCTCGTGGCTCTCTCTTCCTTCTGAACTTCGACCAAGAACCTGTGGAGATGATCGACCGTCATGGTCCCATTCTCCGAGTATTGCACGAACAGCCTCTTGACCTCGCCCGGCGGTTCTGCCACATGGAGCTTGAACCTCCGGCGGAAGCAGAAGCACACTCGGTAGGTCTGTTTCGACATGGATGTGATCTTTTTGTCGATGAACTGTGAAGATGAAGAAGAAGAAGAAGAAGAAGAAGAAGATGAAGAAAGGAAACAGTAACAAGAAACTTGATTCTCTTCCCTCTGTTTCTCGAGGGGGAGATGTTAATTATATGATCTTTTGGGTTGACCCATCTTTTGTTTGTTTGCTTTTTTTTTTAGGGGTAAGGGCTAGACGACAAAGTGATGCTTGAATATTATGGTTAGCTACTGGGGATAGGCTAAATTTAATCTTGATGATGATACCTGAAAAGGGAAAAGGTGATTGTGATGCGTGACTCTCTTTGCAAAAGCTGATGTGAGGAGGATATATTTTGTTTCTAATAGTATATTCTAGAGAAGGTGTTAAGCTCTGGCTATCCATAAAGTAGTACTTTATTGTGAAGATTAATAGAAATTCTAATATTTATTATGAAAGTTCAATTGACTCTTAAAATTTTTAAAAAATACAATTAAATCATAAGATTTATGAAATTGATGCAATTTTAATCCTTCCTAACTTTGTCCAACTTGATTAAAAGAAAATGTGTTTATGGTTATTTTTATTTTATCTTATCCTAAGTAACACCACCTCATCACTAGTTAACACAAAATACCGACCCCTTGCCACTTGTGGCCTTCAACCAAAATTGGGCGAGGGCCTACAATTCCTCACTTGCGGTCAGCAGGGGTCGATAGTTCTTGGCCAGGCCTAGCAATTCCCATTGGCCATTCCCCCAAGATTGTCGACCCTTCCCAACGATAGTGAGACGGTAGCTACTAAGTTTTCCTTTATTGCAGAAAAGCTATGACCACATATGAGCATTAAAGGGATTCACTAAATAGAAAATAAAATATTAAGAAACATATAATTGGTTATTTTTAAGGGTAACCTACAAAGATTCTACTATGTAAACTTAATTATCATCAAGTCATTTTCAAGAAGAGAGAATATCAACAAGAAACCTAGTCTCCTTCTGCAGCCCTATCTTAGACGTGAATCGTGATAATAGGCCGCGTGAGACCTAACTTTCCGATGCCTTTAATTAATTTATCTTCCACTGTTCTTCTATGAATCGTTTTTTAAGAAGGAAACCCGGTTTTAAATCGAATTAAAAATTAAACTATGCTCATCCGAAAAGTTCAACATAGTCTAAAGTACAAAACAATCTCCTTTCAGCAGCATCTTTAGTATTGAAATATTGTCCCTGCTCACTTGATAACGAGTCTGATATGATCATTATATATTTGTAATTTCCGTTTACTTGTTAGGTTAAGTTTTTGAGTAGAACTATCTAGGCGAGTTGAGAAAAAAGGTACTTTCCTGTTTAATTTTATACAAGACGACAACAGTGTAAGGTTCGAGTCGCCTTTGGAAGGAGCCTATCCTCAACGTGTTCCACGCATTGCCTCTCTGATTACCCTTCGAAAGGACGTCCAACGACCAGCCATTAAATGCAGCACCAGATTTTTATGACCATAACTGGACAAGAGCTGCTTTCCATGCAAGTCACCAGAAATCAATATGCGTCTGCCCTTTCTCGGTCCAAAAGAGGTAGAAGGTCATTTCATACAAAGCTCCCATGCAAGGAAACAATCGTCGACGGAAAAAGGCAGATGAAGAAAACGACGGTCTTATGTCATTTTCGATCTCCGAAAACTGACAAACAAATCAACACCCATCGGCCCGACCTAGATCAATCAAGCGCAGGCCAGTCAGAAAACGGTGTGGCTGAAAAAGGCTCGCGAAATCTGATGCAGGCAGGACGCAGAAAAAGGACCCCAGAAGCAAAGCATCTCTATCTAGCTGTCTGCCACGATGAGGTCCCCAGGAGAAAAATGATTGCCAAATTTGTGCCATGCGAGGAAGAACAGGATTCTTGAAAATGAAGGATGTTGGAGATATGATTGAAGATTTATCATGGTGCCGAACTGATCAATTGATTTAGTCAATCATTAGTTCAGTAAATACGAAAGTTGTGATTCTAGTATATTATTTCCTCTTTTTTAATCATCTTTTACATTATAAACGGTCCATGTACTTGCATAGAGATAAGCATTCTTTCTCTATTTCCCCTTTCAATTTCTGTCAAAGGAAAGAGAGAGAGTGAAAATGATCCAATGCCACGAAAAATAACCACATAACCATCGAGGACATCATTTTTGCAAGGTCACGAAACAAGTCACCATCTTTGAACCACCCATTAACTTCGAAATTAAGCTAAACATGTACAATGAACAGGCGTGAATTCGCGACTTTCTCTATGACATGATGTGTCATCGTCATTCATCGCAACTGCAGATGAGAAATCCCTTCATGACATCTTCCTTCTGCACGACAATGCAAATGCGATATAATCTAGCCCATGATGATGGGATGGGTTTTTTTCTGCTAATCTGATCATACAAATTGAAATCGCATCAGAAGCTTCACGGATTTGTACTTCTCTCCCTTCTTATCATACAACGGGATCGCACGGAATCCGGTCTTTAGCTCCGATATGGGAAGACATGTCTGCCCACCGAAATCGTCCTTCTCGGACCTGTCATAGTCTCTTACGACGATCCGAAGCAAGGCCAGCTCAGGTACGCACAGCGGGAATTCGAATTCTTCGTCCCAAATAGGAAACCAGTCGTCTTCGATGATCCTCGTCTTCTTCTTGGCATTATCGGCTGGCACTCCAACGATGTGCACCTGAAATGGAAAGAAATCAGTGGCTTAGGATCAATCAAGGACAGATTTGACGGTTCATTTTGGTTCAGTTTTTTCTTTCATGTAACTGTTCAGAGATCTGTAAAAGATTAAGTTCAATCCTGAATTTTTATCAGTCTGAACTCGAACATAAGTTACCAAAGGAAGCCGAAACTGTTTGGCCTTCAACTACCTAACGTTAGGAATTTTAATCTGATCACAGCAAACTTCTTCTAACCTTTGTGTAGAAGTCTGGAGGCGAAAAAGTGTCGAAGTGCGTTGGGCTAAATTCCAAGTTCCATCCGTCCCCCATATATACCTTGACCTGATTTTCCAAACACGGTTTCAAGTGAATTCAACAGTATAAGACCAAAATAACTAGTATATTAGGATGTGTCGCGAACCTTCAACGTCTTCTTTACAATGTGCTCTCTTTTCGGATCGTGTACTTCCTTGTTAGGACCCTGCCGCATCAAAAACACAGGCTTTTTCACGTAACCACACAATCCATTGGCTCTGAACATTCCGTGCATCTTCCAGAGCGATTTCCCGTGTCCCTGCCACGCGAAAGCTCAAGTATATCAAACAGCACTTGCAGAAGAATCTGCTTGGAGAGGAGAGATATTCAGATTCCGACTATGTCAGATAAAAATTGTTTCTCAACATTTCCGAGTATTTGCAACTGGCGAAAGCACCTCAATCAAGAAAAATAGAGGAATAGAACTACAGTGTACTTGATAATGGATACCAGCAGTCTAAGACAAGTCCTTTACTACATAGATTGATATTTGCAAAAACAATCTTCATCAGACCACATCAAGCATGACTACTATTTTACATCACCCATACATACAGAACTGACACGGACATAGTAATACCAGATATGTACTGTGCTCTCGCATCACTTGGATGTGTTGTGGCACTAATTCACGCCGTACTCTCGAGTTCCATAGAACAATAAATCCAATCTCAAAAGCAGAAGAGAAGGACAGACAATAATGCCCGGTTGTAGAGCTCAATCTAGAAATTCTGATTCATGCCATCCTCAATTTGTGGAAATGGAAAGGAAAGCGAATGAACCTGCATATTAAATGCGACCATTTGAGCACCGTGCATCCAACCGACATGGGGATTGTAATTTGAGGAAGTGACTCTTGTTCCTTTGGGATACACTCTTAAAATGTTCCTTTGAGTAAACCTGACATGAACAACAGCAATCAAGGACAAACTATAAACAAGAGCGAAAACCAAGAGCACCGAAACAAGTTGCAAATCAACGATATGGTTTCTTTTTTACAAGTACCTCACCAAATCAGTGCCATGAGATGAAGTAGCTTTCTCAAGTTCCTGTTCGCTCAAACTTAGACGCCTAACTTTATCTTCTGAAACTCTTAACGCCTCCTTCAAGCTACCCTTTGGTTTCCCTGCGTGTATTGTGATTAGGCGTCTGTATTCATGTCTCTGGCTGGCATTGGTGTCTTCACAATCTTGATCGCTACCACTCTGTGATGTATTTCAATCTCTCTAAGGGAAAAACGAAAAAAATCTCAAATTTAAGAAAATGATGAATCGCAAAGCCACGTCGTACCCTAGAATCGCAATCAAACTCAGATGCAGAGTCAGGTGTTTCCTTTCCCCCAGCTTCGTCTTCAGATGAATGTGTACCAGTCGGTGAAGATGAAGACTTATCCTTTGAGCTTTTAGATTCAAGAAACTCTTTCGGCAGTTTGGTCGAAATGATGATTCGGTTCTTAAGTGACTCTGGTGAAGGGAATTCTGCTAAGCATTCTGCTGTCGGGAAGTACAATGTATCCCCGAATATTTGAGTGGCCATCTGCATCAGAAAACTATATGAGGCCATAAATGGATGAAAAACAACAGAAATGAATGCTAAAAATTTTCAACTATGGAAGAAAAGGAAATGATATACAACCCCTGCAACTTTCGCCTGGAGTTCTGGTGTAAGATGGTCTTCCAAAGTGATTATAACTGGGTACGGTGATTTAACGAAGGCATACTCTTTTATGGACTTCAAACACTTGACAAGCGTGACGGGACTCGTTAGTGTCCTACAATCCGATATGAAAAGGTTTAGAATATCATTATATGACCTTAATTAGTTCAAACCAATGCAAAGCCATTGATTTATTGGAGAAGTTCGTAGTCATGAACTAAAACTCAGTTAATCTGGACAAGCTCAACATTCTGACACTATAACTTCAACAGGAGTGAGGACTAGGCTGCATCAAGAATAGGAAAACAGAAGGGCCAAGTTTTTGCACCTCCCGTGAAGAATAAGGATATCATCTTTGTCTGAGTTGGGCCACATGTCGAGTTCGATCACTCTCACACCTCTCTGCAAAGCTCGTATAATAGGGGCGTCGCTGCAGTCGCTGCTCAGCTGGTTGCCGGTGAGGTAGGAATTGTGCCCTGTGTACATGAAATAATGTGACAAGGGTGCAGTCATATCATGGTGTACCTGCCATTCGAGATATCACCCTCGTCAATGACTAAATTGCAGGCTAGATACAAAGTTCAGAGATTCATTGCAGATCGTACTCAGCTTCAAATATCAAGCTCCTCATCAATATAACAATATGCATTGCATGTCGTGACTAGTATTTTGGCCCATGTAGCAATTTGTAAGATTAATTCCCACGCCATCACATTGCGATGTAGACCTCAGTGGTATCAGATGCCTGTCAACTTGCGACGCGGCAATTATTCTTCCTAATCCACAGGCCGATAATGACCGCGCAATCCAGCATTTTCTACGTTTCCTACTTTTCAGAAGAAGCACCATCGGTCGAAGAAACTGTTCCCACAAGCAAGCTCGTGATCGAAATCCGGGCACATGTACATGCAACGTGTTCGGGAAAGACCCCTTGCAGAAGTGATTTTCTTCGATTCACAGTGCATCGAACTTATGCTAGTGGAAGTAAAGAAAAGGAAAAAGCAACGGTAATGCTTGAAGAGGAATAGGATTCGATAGCTGAAAAGTGTTAAAACGGGGGAAAAGGAAAGCGTCAAAGAAGCCATTTCTGCTAAACACTTTGTAAAGTCATGGATTGGAAAGAACAAAAATAGTTTGCCACGTCATCATCCTGGTCCGACAGTATCTATCGCCAAATTCCAAGAGATCAAACGTCACGGTCCCTTGCATTTTTTCTCGTCTATCGAACGGAACAAAAGAGCATCTGACATTTCAACCATCAGATAGACAGAGAGAGACAGAGAGGGGTTTGACCGCTGACCTGGCACGAGATGGGGCCATTGAGATCGTCGCGGAGCAGGTACCGGAAGAAATCGTCGAGCGTGAGGCCCTGCTCGTGGTCGGGGACCAGGTGGAACTTGGTGTGGAGGACCTGCTCCACCACGCGCTCCGCCTCCGACGCGGCGTCGGCGTCGGCGGCGGCGCCCGGCTCGCCCTGGTGCTCCACCAAGAACCGCCGCAGCTGGTCCTTGCCCATTTGGGGCCCGCCGTCGGAGAACATGAGGAAGGCCTCCTTCACGTCCTGGGGGGGCTCGATCTCGGTGATCTTGAACTTCCGGTTGAAGTACTTGAACATCGTGTAGCTGTAGCTCCCCCCACTCGACGAAGTCATCGTCCGTGCCCGTTCTCTCGTTCCCCTGATCGATCTGCTCCTTCGTTTCTTTCCCCCCTTTTTTCTTCGCAGCAAATGGAGAAGAGAGAGAGAGAGAGAGAGAGAGAGAGAGAGAGGGGTTGCAGTTGCAGGGGATTGGAGGAAGAAGAAGGAGAATGAGGTGTACGGTTGAGGAGTTTTTGATGCTGAATCGTCGGACTTTCGACGGGTCCGATGTTAGCTGCGATGGTTTTTTACGTTATGTCGACCGGGTTGCAGAGATTTATAGAATTAATTGATGCGATATAGTACTATTGAGTATTTTTAATATGACCTACGCGTCTAAATTTTTGCAATTTCTCAAGCCACTTTATAAGCTATTTTGTCGGCTTAATTCTACACTGAACTTTTTCTCTGATCTCATTTACAACCTATTAACTTTTCTGACAAAAAAAAAGAAAAAGACCTATTAACTTTTGTCGGCCTAATTCTACATGGAACTTTTTCTTTGATCTCATTTAAAACCTATTAACTTTTCTGACCAAAAAAAAAAAGAAAAAGACCTATTAACTCTTTTTTTTGTCCTATCATAATTTTAGCACAAACTTCTTTTCTTGTCTCACAAAAAGCTCTCAATTTTATGTTCAATCTTAATCCCATCTAATTTTTTTTTTGTCTTATAAAAATATCATGGCTTTTAAGTCTAGTTCCAATTTTAACCTTTTTTTTTTGTCATATAAAAATCAATAACTTTTATTTGAGATACAAATCAACCTCCATTAACCCTCTTGTCCGAAATCGCCCTAAGTGATCTTATGTGGCATTTCCACATCATTACTTTATTCTCAAATTTCAAATTCAAGAAGATGTATTTTGGAGATGAAATTCCATCTCAAGCCAAACAACGTCTTCTTGGATCTGAATTTTGGATAAAAATTGGAGTAATTGTGGTTGGCTTTCTTCATTTACTTCTACTTTTAAGAAAGTCTTCCTTCCATTTTCCTTGAGGATCTTTAATTTTGCATCGGTCTTTAATCTCTTGTGGTTGAGAGTATTGCATCTCTTACGGTTAAAGAGCTTGCATTTGAGATTGAACTTAATATTAAGGTTTTTTAAGGTATTATGCCCTATTTTTCTATTAATTATCAGCTATTTCAATTTTTTCTTTGTTAATAATAATTAATTTTTCTAGTTCTTTTCACCGTGTGTTTTTATAAAAAAGAAAAAAAGAATAACCTTCTATGATATATCAAGGGCACCCCTTCGCATTTTTCGACATGTGTTTATCCGTATATAATATATTTCCAGCTGACCCATATAAATTATGTATTTTCAATTATTTCCTGCTTTTGTATCTTTTTGTGCCTTGAAAATATTTTTGTCGACGAGTCTGAATATCGTTCTAGTTGCCGACGTTGAGATTAACCTTTTGTTTTCTCTTTTTTTTTTCTTTGCTAGCACGAAAATTCAACGTTATCTACGCGGTGCGTTGCACGTCTTTGTCGCTTTGTACCCGGAATATGCCTCTGCTTTATATTATTGAAAAGATAGAGCCAGCGGATGCAGCAAATTATTTAAAAAGAAAAGGTTATAAGGAATGCTGGGAGTAAAAGTAAAAATAAAAGGAAAGAATAAAAGAAGTCCTTCCTGCTTTATCATAAAATAAAATAAATTATTGGTAAGTAAAAGACTACTCTTTTCTACTTTTAAAAAAAAATATTCACATGTCTTGAATTAAAGCTATAGAGGAAACCCAATCAAGTACTTATTCTAACTTAAATTGGGGAAATTGATTCTCAGGTGAGCCATTGTCGACCTAAAATAGGGAACTGATTCTTTAACTTCCGTTTCCAAAATTTGAGAATATTGGGAATCGGCTCACTTTCTTTTGTTTTGTGTGAAAATGACATTTTTATAATAGGACATAAAAGTTGAACCATTTCTTTATAAAGACATATATTGATCAAGTGGTTATATCTCATTGGGTGCAAAAGTATATATATATATATATATATATATATATTTTAAGAAGTTTCAAAACCAGCTCTATCCGGAAACCAAAATGACTTAAAACCGGTTTCCATGGTATTATTTGATTTATAGTAGAATTTCGTACTGTTCTTTCAAAGAAAATATATCTCATTGACCAAATCAAGTAAATTGGGTGTCTACTTCACCTCGTCATTCCATTTATTTCAATGTTCTATCTTTCTTTTTTCTCACAACAGTGTATCACGCATAAAAAGATTGATAGGTCAATCAAATACAAAAGTCTCCTCGTGGAGGGCAAAGCAAAATTGAAAATGATTTCATAAGATTAATCATTTATATGCAAGTTCCTTCCTTAATTATTGAGCAAGATCGGCGAGATAGCATTTCACATTAATCAAAAAGCCCCGTTCATGATGATATAAAAACCGGGATCTGAGAACATGGAATCCTATGCACAGTCTATGCACAGTTGGACCATTATCAACAAGTCTTGGTCGGTTTTTTTTTTTTTTTTTGAATCCTTTTGATTCCAAAAAGTACCGGGATCTGAGAACATGGTATACTAGCACAGTTGGACCATTATCAACAAGTTTGGCCGCTTTTTTTTTTTTTTTTTTTTAATCCTTTTGATTCCAAAAAGTTTTGGCCATTTGTACTTGTCTGAAACCTTTTCATTCATTTCAAATTAAATATCCATATTATAATAATAATTTTTTCAGGTGAAAACTATAATCGCGCATTATTCCCCTGCCGTTGTATCTGGACAGTAGCTACATGGTGAAATCGAATCTTGGCTCTAGATCCACGCACGTTGTAATGCGTAGCCAGCCAAGACAAGATCGAGATGAATTATAGTTTTAAAGTACATTCGGTGGATTTAATATCTAGACCGAGTCTGAACGCAAGAATGCTAGCCTTAGATTTATTCCAGGTGTAATTATTTACAATACCCGTTTTCATAGTCGCTTATATTGATAATGTTGAACAAGTTAAAAAAGTAATCGCACACATCTGTCTTAGTGGTGACCTGGATGTTACCGTAGAAATTGTGTGTTCACGGCAAAATGACTGGTGCAAGCTGTAAATTTCTGCTCATTTTGAGCAAGCCTGCCGCCGTTATCCTCGTTGTGGTGTTGATGGAAGTACAGCTAAGATCATCGTGCTCCATGTTACAATCAAACCTGTTCGACCAAGGCTGTCTAAGGCTGAGAAGCGAGTGGGGGCATTTCGACTTAATGAGCAAGAGGGGCTTCAAAGTCATTGGGGAAAACTGTTGCCGGCTGTTGTACCAGCGACGAGTTAATTGTTTTAGCCTAGGAAGTATAGTTAGCGTGTGTTTGGTTTAGTATTTACAAAACCTTTTGAGCCCTAAGGTCTCTTTAGCAAATGCAAATGCCGTTTGGCATAATTTTTACTTTGTTTACGGGCAGATGCAATTATATCTCAAAAACTCTCCAAAGGTCTTTAGTTCAAGGTAAGTTTGGAAATAATTTAAATTGTTGCATTTTCGGAATGCATTTAGGCTTTTTTTTTTTTTTCTCTTTCAACTTTACCCTCACTAGTATTCATAACTTTGGTTTTCAAAATTCCTAAATTTATCTCAGCCACCAATGAGCGGTCGGTGAGCAACCGCCACCCCTCATGCAAGGCCTAGTTGTGTGACCTCAAGCGAAACTAGTTGATCATCGATTTGGCTCATTAGCAATGGTTGAGTTTCACCAGCAAACTGTTTGAGTTTCTTTATAGAAAAAATTAGCAAAAATTATTTACAAAGTATAGTTTTTGTCGAATGGAATTTATATTAAAGTTGCTTTTCCAATATTTTTTCAAAATACACTTTATCAAACACTACCTTGCATTTCAAAAAACTCTTTTAGCCCTGAAAAAACAGTCTCTCAGAACCGAACCAGACGCACCCTTAGCGGAGGCACGAGCAGAACAAGACATGACATGAGCCATCAGGAATGGCCCACCAAATTAATGGGCCAGGCCGGGCACGACATGGTTAAAGCCGGTGAGATGGCCCATGGGCCGGGTCGGCCCGGCACGGACCAGCCCGTCACGTACGCCGTCCACCCTTTCCGTCGAAAAACGAAGGCCCGCCTCGACGCTACGCAGTCGAAGACGAAAGAGGAAAATCAAGCTGCTCGAAGAGAGCTCGAGCATCTCCCATGGCTGCTGACAAATGACCACTGACCCCCCGTCAAAGCGCAGAGAAGAGACAGCGACCGCGCACCCACAAGGCCCTCCGCCCTCCTCCGGCGAGTCACGGGAGAAAGACGGGAAATTTAAGCGGGGGGAGGAGAGCGAATTCGGGAAATGGCCGTCGCGACGAGGTCGAGATGGGTCGCCATGTCGGTGGCGTGGATTCTGGTCTTGTTCGGAACCCTAGCTCTCATCCAGGTGGTTCCAAGCTCGACCCAAAATCCCCCCCTCTTCTCCTCCGGATGTTTCCGACTCTTTTGACTCGTTGTTTTGTGCGAACAGAACCGATTGAGCGATACCGGAGCTTCGTCTGATCCGAAACTTGTTCATCGCAAAGTTGGTGAGGTAATTCTTCGCGCCCGAGTAGATTGTCATTGATCCCATTTTGTTGAAAGATGTCGTGATCTGACCATTATGATAAAAATGTGATCTTTTTTTTTTTCTTTTGGTTTTTCGGGTTGCTAGTGAGTGAGTGCGAGAGAGAATCGATGATGATGCTGTTCGTGTTTGCAGGAAAAGAAGAAGCCGGACGACTTGGAAGAAGTGACTCACAAGGTTTTCTTCGATGTCGAGATCGGAGGAAAACCGGCGGGTATGCATGTACTCTGAACAATTTAAGCTCATAGCCGAACTGATTGAGAATGCTGCTGATTAAATAGCACGTATCATCATGAATTAGAAATGATTGAGCTAGAATTTTGTGTGTGAACATTCTCCTTTCTATGTGCAGAAGTCAGTAAGAAGTAAGAGCTGATTGAATCTGATTGTGATAAGACATCCTTGCATAGAAATCTTTTCCTCAGTGTGGTTATTGTCATCAAGTTAGTCAAATCTTTGGCGAGCCAGTTTCTTTTCCTTTTGGGATTGCTGGATTTTGCAACGTGCACTTTCTGGTTGTTATGATTTGTCATTATATCTCTTGCTCTTAATTAATGATTGATGGCCGTCTTTTGTGTGGATAGGAATCTTCTCATGGGTGTAGTTATTGTCCTAGAGTAAGTCAAACGTTGGTGAGTCAGCTTGTTTTCCATTGGGGAAGTTGGATTTGGCAATGAGTGCTTTCTGGTTGTTATGCTTGTTTATTATATCTCTTGTTTTTTTATTAAGAATTTGCACCTGTCTGTTGTGCTATGCTCTTTCTAATGATTAAGAGCCTGATTTTTTGTCTTATGGATATGAATCAATGTTTTGCTGCGAAACTTAAATTTTGAATTCCTGCGGTAGAAGGATCATAATTCATTATGGTTTGTATGCTTCCAGGTCGAATTGTCATGGGCCTCTTTGGCAAAACCGTCCCCAAAACAGTCGGTAAGCACCTATTTGCACTATGCTTCACAATGTCATGAATTATATGTTGAAATCTTATTTCTCACCTTTCTCACTTGCTCTACATCTTTGTTGTGCAGAAAACTTCCGAGCTCTTTGCACGGGTAGCCAAGTGACATCTGCTTCCTTTTTGAATTTCCTTTAAGCCCATGAACACCCATGACCAAGTTGAAGGAAGAAGAATCGGCTTTTTGCTGAATGATTTCTCTTCAAACTAATAATAAGAAAGAATCATTACATGTGTAGAGGAGAGAGAGGTATCCCTAAATTGTTATTCCTGCCTCAGCATGTCAGAGTGTCTTTCCTAGATTATTATCAGTCTTATTGCAGGGGAGAAAGGGATTGGAAAGAGTGGGAAGCCCCTGTATTACAAAGGGAGCCAATTCCACAGGATCATTCCTAAATTTATGATCCAGGGCGGTGACTTCACTCTTGGAGACGGGAGAGGGGGAGAGTCAATCTATGGGAACAAATTTTCTGATGAAAACTTCAAACTGAAGCATACAGATGCAGGTATCTGTATAATTGGACTTCCTAGTGCTTTCAAAAGAATTGCGAAGAAGTTTGTAGTAACCCTGAAGTTAATTTCTTGAGCTGTGACACATGAAGAAGGACATATAGAGGTTTAATTCTCTACCTTGTAACAGGGCGCCTTTCGATGGCAAATGCTGGGCCAGACACAAATGGGTCACAATTTTTTGTTACCACTGTGACAACTAGCTGGTAATCGACCATCTTCCCTATCTCATTTCTTTGATAAGCAAATTTTGTCACCTACATTCAGCTCATTGATGTTACTGCTGGAGATTTGACCATGATTTGAATGTGTTTGAGGCTATTGTTAGCTTAATCTCAGACCTTATAGGGGAAAGTTGTGCTACTGCCTACTTACATCTTGGCAACTTTATCATGGATTATCGTCATAGTTTAGTTAACCTAGGCTCTTTTGGTAATATTTTGAGTTGTTAGGTTGGTCATAAACTAACCCAAGGATTTAAATGGATTATCTCTTGTAGGTTGGATGGCCGCCATGTTGTGTTTGGAAAGGTGCTGTCTGGGATGGATGTTGTCCACAAGATTGAGGCTGAAGGGAGACAGAGCGGCCAACCTAAAAGTATCGTTGTCATTTCAGACAGCGGAGAATTAGATCTATGAGCACTCCCCTGCACACTCCCCTCCAGGTTGCACTTGACAAGTTTGACCTCATAGTTTACTCAACACGAATGTAGGGCTCAGGCATCGTGCACTGCTTTGATGCAAATGAATTTCTCTTTCTCTCTTTTTTTTTTTTTTTTTAATGGTGAAGAAGAAAATGCGAGGCGAGGCAAGCTTGATTTGATTGGGGATATGAAAGAGCTTGGATCGATCATAGAAGCCGTGAATAGAGATAACTTTTCTGAGTGTGAATTGGATATTACATTGCAAATAGCCGAATGAAATGTAGAAAAAAGGATTTTTGTTCTGAAAACTGGATAGCAAATGATGTTTTTTTCTCGTTTTTCTAATTTGAAATCTTCAATCCATTATCCAAATGAGAAGAGAGTCGTTTCTGAAGAATCTCTTTTTTTATTTTATCTTCCAGCCGATTGAATGAGTAAAAACTAATGCCAACAGCACGATATTTGCAACTGAGTGAAAACTATGTTCAAACCGGAAACAATATCGACAAAACAAAAGAATTGTGGTAAACCAAAAGAATTCCATATACATTGAGAGTGGTTTTGTATGGTTCTGTGATCACTACTTTATTTGTAAATTAAGAAAAGTTTCTCTTTTTTGCAAATTGGATGTTGCGGCTCCTTCTGCGGATTCTGCCTTCTTTAAGGTTTGTTACTGTCACGGCAACACCGGCCTATAGAAGGACCTGAAAGATCTGAAGAAGCAGCTGCGAAGAAAGGAAATTCTAATGAACGAGCAAATTGTTGGTGGAGCAGAACTGCATTGTGCCACTGATCCAACTCTCACCAACTGAGAGTCAAGGATCTAATCATCAGATTCAAGAGAAAATGTAACCAAAAACTCATCGGGACATAAAAGAACTGCACTCGGAAGCCACTTAAGAAGTAAAAATTGAAGTAATGACACCCATTCTGTCCATTGACATGAACTTAAACAAGCGAGAATATTGTTCTCGACAAGAGCAAAGGAAGATCGTGCAAATACGCACCCTTATGCCAGTAAGAACTGAAGATTCTGTCCATTGACCTGATCGACTAGGCGACAGCTATCACAAGAAAGACAACTACAAACAATCAGGGCTTATGCTCAATGACGATGGGGTGGTCATTGGGAGATAAGGCCTAAGTTCAGATTAGATGTGAGAAATTATAGGGTCACATCCCATAGTGATTTACCAAACCGACATAGCAAGTATATGAATACAAGTAAGACAGCTAGAACAGATCAAGCTCTTTACATCAGATCAAAGTTGGGCGATAGCCATTACAGCGCTCCTAAAGTGCAATCCATCTGTTCTTGCCCAGCAAATCTGATGAAATCAACACCCACGAACAAAGACGGAAGCCGGAGAGTTTCTGTTCATGGCAACCCCTAGTCGCCCTAATTTGCAAACCCAAGGCAACTGGACCTTCAACAGCAAAGAATTGACTAAGAAATATCTCATGTGCATTAAAAAAGTGTAGATGAATAACAGGGAAAATGACCCTAAGTACCAATCTTGATGTCAACAATCTCAATCTACAAAAATGGATTAACATTGACCTACCACCTCCCAAGAATTAACTACTTTTTGATTGGACCTTCACTACAAAGGCTCAGTCAAACCAAACCCAAAGATCCGTCAACTTGTTCATGGCCAATATAAAATAAACCAAAACTTGTTCTTTATATCAAGAGCACATTTGAGCAAATATTCTGTCTGTGTCATGGCCTAGGCACAGCCAAATTTTGTTTACTTCTTCTGCATCATTGAGAGAGAGAGAGAGAGAGAGAGAGTTCTCCAGCTGCACAAATGCTTATGTTCATTGCATTGCCCAGAAGCAGGAATGTCAAAAACTTGGTTATCTAAGTGAAGGGACTTCTCAGTGCTGGCCTGTCTGAACAGGCACTGTGAAGGTATAATGGTCTTGCCAACCATAGATGAATGAGAATAATTACCAAGCAGAAGAAAGACTTCCCTCATGGATGGCCCATGCATTCATAATTACCCAAACTCACACCACATGCCACTACAAACCTGTGGATGATGAGATATTGAGGTTAGTTCAAGAGTCAGATATGGAAATAAAAACAAAGCTAGGTACACAACCTCGCTTCATGATATTTCCACATAAGACCTCCTAATCCTATCATTTGGAATGACATTCTCCACAATGCCTTCAGTGTTCTGAGCATAAACTTGCACGACGCTAGTGATACTTTCATTATAAGTGATGGCCTGTCTATCATACCAAAATGAGACTGATGCTTCAGTACAGAGATGTTATCACAAGAACACTTGAGTAATGTGAGAAGCACATGAAGAACCAGATAGCTCACACCAGGCATTCCACACCAAGTCTATCATAAAGTCATGATTTTTGTTTGCAGCCACTATAGCTAATCAATTTCCTGCTTTCATTCCGTTTGATTGTAGACTGGAATCTTAATGCGATCCGATAGCAGATCTAGGACTGAGACAAGTTAAGATTCCATCGGAGAGTATTAACCTAAGATACCGATGATGAGGATTGAGGACTAGAGATTCTTAGTTTCCATTATGTGCTTTTGACTTCATCCTTGATCTAAAGGACTTAAGCAAGAAAGCATTGTTTTAATTAATTAAAGTACCTTGTAACTTGCATTTCTGACTCATAGCAGAAACCCCTACATAGTGATAAAGCTACGCCCAAACAACTAAACATTACATAACACCTATTAAAGAGATTGGGCGTTCATATAGGGAAAGCTAATCACATGAAGGAGGGCCTCGCAAGAATCAGAATATCCACAGATAAAATCAAACTACAAATTACTCCAGGTTAGTTATCATGATGAGCACAGAATCTACTAAGAGCTCTCCCCAAACAGCTTCCACTATCCAAGAAAAACCTAATCATATAGATAAAAGAAATGGGTCACAAGACTCATCACTGTAGGATGTACAAGGGTTAAGCATAAACCTATTGCGTACTGTACTTAAGCTCTTTATCTCATACTGAGAAATCAGAAAAATCTGCCAGCATACTTGAGCTGGAGACCTAAAGATCCAGAGGCCTGAAACTAAAGCCTCCAAATCCTGCAACTCAATCTACAGCAAAATGGAGCTGAGTTAAAAAAGAATTTAACCCCCCAACATCAAATCCTTCTATTGCCCAGCAAACCATCTGCAAGAAACTAGATAAAAACTACACCCTTACTACATACGCTCTGATCCCTGCATCTTGTTAAAAATCTGGGTTCGTAGTGCAGCAATTTTCGTCATCATCAATTTCGAGTTCACGATTATTAGAAACAGCAGTTACAAAGCAGAACCACAACACAGCCCAGAACGAGCATAGCAGAGTTCTTCTACATCACTGACGACAAGACGAGAGGGACGAGACGGAACGACTGACTCAGACTCGAACTCGAACACGTAGCAAGTTACGATTTTTATTCCCAGGACACTCAAAAGACTCATTAGCGACTCATTAGCTCAGCTGATCACCAACCTTCACTCCTGCAGAAAATATACCCAATCCTATAGAAGGGGTTCTCGATAGGGGTCACGATTCGGGGCTGCTTCATTTGGACGCGGAACCGGTGCCGCTCGTCTCTCGCTGGTGGAACGCGGAGGAGAAATCCGTGGAGAGATCGGAGTAGAGCGACACCACCTTCGATATGTTCTCGTTGATCTCGTGGATCAGGGCCACGTTCTTGACCATGTTGTTTGCGTTCTTCGACTGGTGGTTGTCGTTCACCTGCCGGATCAGCGAGCGGTTCCGGTCGAGCACGGTCTGCACCTGCCGGAAGTTCTTGTTGAACATCTCCCACACCTCGGGGTCGCACTCGCGGGCCTCCTCGTCCTCGACGTCCACGGGGGAGCCCTTCAGCGAGTCGCCGGCGCGCGCGGTGGTGGCGGTGGTGACGGTGGAGGGGTTGGCCTTGGCGGAGGACGGGCAGCGGCGGCGGCGGCGGTTGTTGGCGGCGGCGGCGTCGGCGTCCATTGCTCGATCCGGCGGGGCGGCGGGGAGGAACCGAGGCGGGGCCGGTCGTCACTCCGGCGGCAGAGCTTGGGCGGCGGACATTTATTCTTCTTGAGCTCTTCCTGCGCCGTTGATATTTTCGGACAGAATCTTTTACATTTCTTTTGTATTTCTAAATATAATGGGTGAGTTGAGGCGGCGAGGCTGCATGTACGCGCCGGAAGGGGCGTGCACTGCACCTTTTTGGGTCCATCACTACCAATTTTTGGGTTCTAATCTTTCCGAAAAATAATAATTTATGAATTTTGATCCAATATACAATTTGATACATAAATTTTAGAATTTCCAGACTAACGTATAATATGATCCCTGAACATATTCAATATAGTCAAAAATATTAAAAGATGTCTTTTTATTAATTCAAAATTAGAGATTGCATCAAATGTTTTCATACAATCGAGAGATCGTATTGAATATATACAAATTTTCAAGGATTCTATTAAATAAATTAATATTTAAGGAGTCGAATTATATATTGAGTTAAAATTCAATCACTATTTCTATCATTTTACTTTAATTTTTTTTATTTCCTCACCCTATCTATCTTCTTGACAAAATTGGATTAGGGCAAATTTTTTTCCTTGATTTTTTTTTTATAGAAACATTTTAAGGGAAATTAGTTAGTTTTTCATTTGCTCAATTAATTTTAAAAAAAAAAGTAATTTCCTTTTTTGTTAGAGGGAGATATCGTCCCTTGGATCTAAACTCATTTGTTTTCGAGTTGTGAAATAAAATTTTTGAGAATCCATCTATTTTCCATAGTTCAAACACCAAAAAAAAAATAATAAATTTTCAAAAACAATTTTCCTTCAAATGAACGGACTATCAATTTTGTTTTTAATTTGGAATAAGAGAGAAAGACTTTACAATGGATTTATTCTCATTGCCTTGGGGGGAGGGGGGGTGAGCTTCGTATATTTTAGCGGTAGGTTTGTTTTTCTGAGTGCATTATATTAAAAAAGTTGCGTAGGAAAATAATATTTTCTTCTCATTATTCGTCATTTTTTCTTCTTTTTTTTTTTTTTTCTCTTTGGCTTACAATTATGGTTTCAGAGACTTTTTTGAATGGTTTACCGCATTTCTGTTCTCTTTTTGGTTGCTAAGTCACAATCTTACTATACAATTAAATTAAATTTAAGAGAGAGAGAGAGAGAGAGAGAGAGAAGTAGGTGGAAGGAGTCATGAGTGAAGAGAAGGACGCGCCGTGGATGCGAGTGGGAATGGGTCGTGAGACCTGAAATGAGAATATCTTACGGAGGCCTTCTATTGGTCACGCCTGCCACGCTGGCAAAAAGTGCAACGCAACCCTCTCTCTCTCTCTCTCTCTCTGAAAATATCTTTCGAGCCCCAGAAAATATCCCCCAGCCTGCCAACAGCCACCCAAGCGAAAACGGCACGTCGTTTAACTCCGCCTCCCGGCCAATAAAAAAGGGGTGCAACGCAACCCCCTCTCTCTCTCTCTCTCTCTCTCTCTCTCTGAAAATATCTTTCGAGCCCCAGAAAATATCCCCCATAGTTTATGTGCCTTAATTTTAAGCATCCCAACAGCCACCCTTTGAATGTTTAGTCGAAAACGTTTGCACGTCGTGAGCTTGAGGAGAGTTTTTTCTATTTAACTCCGCCTCCCGGCCAATAAAATTTTGTACTCCTCGGTCCGGTTCCCACCTTGAAAGGTGATTTTTTGATTAAAAAAAAATATTTTTTGGGGGCCAAAAAGAAGAAATAGGGTCCTAATTATTTAAGAGCTTGGGTGACTATTTTTTGATCTCCAAAAATAGAAAAAGAAAGAAGAAGAGGAAATTAGGTTGTCGAACATTTTCGACCTAATATAGGTATGGATTACATTGATTAAAGCGTGTAAGGTAGACATGGTACAAGCCAATAAGGCAACACTAAAGGGTTGGCTTCACCTATTTATTGACTAAAGGGTTGGCTTCACCTACTTATTGACCTAGATGATCTTGACTTGTTTAAGTCTTTTGCATAATTAATTTTCATTTGAATTTCACTAATCGAAAATTATTGACCGTGGAGGAAGCCATAGCAATCAAACACGATATTTCCATGAATAAATGAGGGCCATATTCAAAAAAGTCTACCTAAACATAGAAAAAATATAATTAGCAATGAATGATGTCATTTTGCAGTCACCCTCATGCAAAAGGCTTGTTGATTTATCTTTCATAAATAATTGGACCACGTGTGATTTCATCATTTCTTTCATTTGAACCTATCTAAATCGTTTCGATATTCACGACGAGGATTGGGACGGACCGTACCACAGCAAGAACATGCTAGGATAGATTTTCTTTTGCGGGCGATTTTATTTAGAGAAAGGACATAGATCATCTCGAGCTTATTGAATGGAGGTCACTCGATGCATATGCCTCTTTCTTTTTCTTTCTTTTTTGATACTTAATGCCTATGTTTTGATTAGCCTAGGTTTCGATACAACCAAAGAGACGCCGATAGTGACATTCGGGATCTTTGGGTAAGCTATCTTTAGCAGTCAAGACTGCTAGCACAACATAAAAGATGTCTCCTCCTAAGAGCAGCCTGATGTAGAATGAATCCTCTTATTACATTTCAATTGCCAAAAATTTGGATAATAGTGTAATCGCTCACCTCAGGTCAATCAATAAAAAAAATCTCATCTTAGGCTGTCGATAGGATGACTTATAATTGGAAAGAAGATAATCTTGCAAAAATAAGGAACATACTTCATCTGTGCAGTACTCTACAATAACTGCTGGTCTAATCATTCTCAATTCCTCCTTCTCATGCCATCACACCTCTCCTGTCAATATGGATCGCGCAAAGCATGCATGAGACTGTTCAGCGACCTAATCCCACTGGATTGCCCTGTGGAATGTCCATTCCGATGGATTCAATGTTGTTTTCCCATCGGCAGCGACCAGATCATATGGTGAGTCCTCTGCGAATTCGGTAGGCATGGACTTCCAATGCAGAGACGGCTTCCATTCTGCTTCCTTAAGCACCTTCAGTATCTCCTCCACCACCACCTTGCTGCCCTCAGCAGCTAAATGGACACCGTCCCTGTGAAGAAGAATAAAAAACTTGTTGAATTTCAATGCAGTGATGTGATCTAATCTTCAATCTGGACAAGAAAGCGTGGAAGTTGACACATGATTGTGCCTGAATTTGACAGTGTGTCATGCTTCACAAACCAATGATCTGTACAATCAGGACTAATGATTTACCAAGATGGTCCGAATTGCATGCTGTGTTTTCAGCTATATGAGCTGACTGCAACTTTAGCTTAGTGCTAATAACAGCATGCAGTGTAAACATGATGGGGGAAAAACACTTGACTGCATGAAGAACAGTAAATATGCCCACAGCACATACGTAAAGCATTTGTTGAGCCAATCAGGTCTTCTCTGTATTGCATTGAAAAGATCAACAGCTGGCACCCCAATCTCCTTGCAGAGCTCCAAACATGCTTCCGAATACATCTGACACAACTCATTCGTGCGTACCAGCTCACTGAAATACTCACTGTATTTCAAGATAAAGATGCTATTAGATGATTGACATTTGGTTAGAAAGCTGGAAATTTGTCCATGCATTGGAGTACCTTGAGGTTTGACGAACTTTGTCTTCGTTGACAGGAGGGCAGCTAAGAAATATAATTCGTGTGGTATCTGAAAGACTCTGTATATTAATTGCCATTAGAATGTGATTCATAGGATAGGATAAGGCTTCTTAAAATGCAGTGAATACTGACTAGTCTAAAAATTCTTGGATCAAATGCTTATGAAAGCATTATTTCCTTCAGCAAAGCAAAAAATCTTAATTATGAAAGTGGAGAAGTTTGGTGACCTTTCTCACAGATAGGGTTGTCAAATTTAGGATTATTGAGATCTTACTGAGACAATATAAATGCATACATCCTCAAAATGCTAGTCTTAGAATTCAGATCAAATGCCTGTGAAAGTATTATTTCTTCTCCACATCAAATACATAGAGCCGGAATTTCTTTCTTCATTGACCTCTCGTTGATGGGAGCAGAGAAGTTTGGCAAGCCTTCTCACAGATAGGACTGTCAACTTTATGATTCTCGAAATCTTACAAAATAGTCAACAAGTATGTATCCCCAAAGAGCTTGTCATCTATTACATTCAATGTTACACTATAAAGAAAAGAAAGAGCATGTTCTGGCATCAAAGCACGACCACAATGTTGCAGTCACCACAAGCCCCCACCAAATGCAAGGGCAAAATAAATTTCAACAACAACAATTTCATCTCAGGATGCAAATTACGTACCTTGAGATGCTCCCCAATCTTTCTCATGTTTTCGACATATTCATGAAGAGGTACATGTGGACCAAGGCCAGATGAGTGAGGCCCCATTGAATCATTACCACCAAAATAAACTATTATCAGGGAAGGCTGTACTGCTGCATCCTAGAAAAAAATGAAGAACACATGAGTTAGAACTACAATGCAAGAAATTCCATAAAATCATCCCAGAGCACTGCACTTCTTTGTGCTTACCCTTCTGTTCACATACCAAGATCTAGGGAACACGAGATTTTCGAAAAGCTAAGTTCGATTTAGAAGACGCCTTTAGCAATTACCTAAATTACACAGCTGAGATTCTTTACGACTAACACAGAGTATACTACAGCCAAACATGTGAAAACTACCCACCAGCAGTCAATGGTACATAAGCAAGCTCAGTAACAGAGCCTTTGAGAAGAGATGCACTCAAGCAGACTCATGCCCCTTTCAAATTCCAAACGTAACTATGCTCGAAGCATATTGTTCCTTATAAAGAAAACCATTCTCAATTTTTGGAGACACATTCATAGCGCAGATGAGAACCATTTGAAAGGTTATACTGTTAATGTACACAGGAACAGTCAAGGTACATACTGCATAATTATCCTCCCTCAGGTTTCACTCCTTTGCCAAGACACAGATTCTCTTTAAAATAATCCATGCCTATAAATTTTTTTTCCACTTCCTCTATCATGCTAGCACATCGTGACCATTGCAAGAACATACTGAGGTACAAAATGCACAAGTAATCAGACAAACATAGTAAGGTACAAAATGCACAAGAAATCGGACAAACAGCATTTGATCGTAGGAGCTTAGGCACCGTTTGTTTCACTGAAAATGAGTTATTTTAGAAAAATTTCCCGAAAAATGATCATTTGTATCATTTACAAAGATGAATGAATGGCCATACAAGCAATATTCTTTTAAGAAATAGTATCCAAATCACTAATTTTTTGTGAAATAAACAGAGTATTAGCTCATGAACAATTTCCGGGAGACAGATGCTAGTAACTTACCTTTGGAAAGACTTGATCGAGGACCTGGAGGGCGCGGCGCGAGTTCCATCCATAGTATCCTCGCAGCACTATATCAGCCTGCGAGATCGGGGCTAATTATTCATCCACGACCAAACACTAAAGAATTCGACAATGCGTACGAACGAATGACCAAAACAGACCGCCACCAATTTGTTCATCTCACGCGACGAAACTTCGAACCCGAACAGTCCCTCCAGCGAGGCGAAGTGGGCAAGGATCAAAATGGCATCTTTCTCACCTTACGAGCGTAGACGTCGGAGAGGATGGCGCCCCAGCCGCCGTTGCTGTAGCCGAGCTGCACTATGGAAGAGCCGAACAGGACGAACTGAGGCCTCGCTGGTCCCACCATCTCTCCTCTCCCGAAACACAGCCTTCCTGCTCCTCCTCTGTTCCTCCTCCTCACGGAAAGTTTCCGTTCGATGATGAAGCGAATTCACCGATTCTCTCGGCGAGAATGTGCACGCGGAACGTGATCCGCGACCGCCGACTGTGGCGGTGGTTGGTTGTGTTCACAGAGAGAGAGAGAGAGAGAGAGAGAGAGAGAGACTACGGAAACTTTCATTAAATTGGCGTAGAAAATGCAGAATATATATAATTATGTAAATGTCTAGAAAAATAAATGAACAGGTGTACTCAAAGGGAATGTATGGAAACTTATGGTCAGTGCAATCAAATTATAAAATTTGTCATAAAAATATAATGAAATCCTTAAATTTTCCAAAAAATGCAATAACGAAAAGAGTTGATTTGACTAATTTGACAAGTATTTTGTAGAAGTTTTATGGCACAATTACACTTTCGTGATAAATTTTAAGACTTAATTATACTTTTGAAAAGTTTTAGTGCTTAATTGAACTTTCACGAGAAATTTTAAGACTTTCGTTACATTTATCCTAAAAATACATTTAATCTAAAATGAGATGTTAAGCTCTACAAAAATAGGGAAATGTAGTGTGAAAATATTTGACGTGTACCCAGTCGGGGTCCTCTTTAACTGTCATAAATGGCCGTCTGTTTTAGTTAAGGATGTTGTCTTAACTCATGGTGAAAGGGATTGATGGGTAAAGAAAAGGATTGATGGGTGTGCTATTCGGGTGATGTAAATACATGCACCAACCGTTGGCTGGCGCTCTTTAGCTTTTGCCAGTTCGGTCGCGAGGATCCCCCACTTGACCCCCGCGACATTTGATGGCCGAGACAAAATGGGCGCGTACAAGATATTCTTCCGCCCCCTACCAGGACTATTCTCAATAAATGCAACTTATTATGACAGTTGTGGTTGGTTGGTTGTTAACTGGAGCTTGCTGGGCGTCCTGGCGGTGGTGCTCGAATTCGAGGAGTTATATTGAGGTGACACGGTCATTAAACCCCCGCTGGCACAAAGCACGGGCCAGGCATGCGTTGAGCGGTTGGGGAAGATGCAAGAGCAACATATGATGCAACAGTCTCGTCACTTTGCGAATCCCATTTCCAAAGCCAGAAACTTCCGATAAACTTGGTTCTCCTTAAAAGCATCGACATGTAGTACCACCTCCGGCGGGTCCCCATGTCGAAGCTTCACGACATAAACTGTGCACGACAAAGGTGCTCGTTATGTGCGGCTGAGATCGAGCAATTATTAAAGTAGCAGACATCTCATTTAACTGGGTTGAATATGAGTCCCTCGAAAAAATCAAACTTTGTTCTTACAGTAATTCTCCCACTTCACTTCCATGGGGAGATCTCAAAAAAATGAAGAGTTGCCGGTGTGCTACAAGGTATCGACAACATTTATTTGCTCGTTTCCTATATAAAAATTCAATCTGTCGATCCGGGTCGGATAATCCTCCATGTGAATGGAGAGATTCTAAACCCAGAGAGGAAGAATATAAATTAGGCGAAGGTCATAAAACTAATGCTCTGAGAAGGGTAGAAGGAACTATCATTGCACGAGTAATTATGTTTTCACCATGGCAAAGCTTTTCTAATATGTAAAAGCCACAGGGCCAACTGCATTGCGAGAAGACGAGCTTCCACCGAAATTTCCTCCAACCAGACACACAACCGCCGTACGAGAGATCTTGTTTCGTACTTCTTTGCCTCAAGAACTGCTTTTGAAGATATCTTCCCAATGATAAGAAATGTCTCCAGTGAAGATCCCTGCAACTGTTAAAAGGCACGACTTAGCAGGAGGACGTGCGCAATTAGGTGTAACTTTTATAATTTACACATTAAATAATTCTGCAATATGATATATAAACCGCAAAATACAAAGACAAGATGGTCCACAAACAGGTAACACAAGTGTCCTTGTACTCCTGCAGCTGGTAAATTTTTCAGATATCTTGCTAATAACCTGCCTTACGTTCTAATGAGCTCTAAAACTGGAGGTACCGATATCCTAGCCAAAGCTACCAGCTGTTTATCAGAGCAGTTGTATGGTCCTTATTATTCTTATCAGCAGAAAGGACATTTTAATAGCCGATTCAGCATAGCAGAGAGTAAAGCGAATTTATGTCAAAATCAGAGAGAATATCAAATACTCTAGTTCGGGATTTTAATGACCTTACTTACAATCAAGGTCAAGTAGTCCCATATTATGACAAAAGACATATTATATGAAGCTAGTAATTTAGGATATAATCAGAGAGAATATCAAATACTCTAATTTGGGATCTTAATATCCACTCTCGTCAACCAAAACACATATTATATGAAGCTAGTAATTTAGGATATAATTTAGACAGATGAGGGGAACAGAGTGGGCTTCAATAATTTAGCTTCATCTGGCTCAGTACAAACTACTGTGTGACACGTTCTACCACTATCAACAGAAGACTATACACATGGTAAGAAGGCAGAAATTGCCCAAAAGGTAAAAGAACACAACAGGATTCTATAAATGCAAATAAAGAGGTAGCCATGCAATACCAGTGCAGTGTTTACAGATCGTAGACAGTCATTTGTCTTCAGCATCAGCAGAATTACTCGAGGCAGTCTTCTCAGAAGTTCTGAGATCTCTGAGAAATACTGAGATGCGTACATCTGCTAGAGAAAGTTAAAGAGTGTCATGTTACTACCGGATAAAATAATCGTGCTGAGAATAAGTAACAAAGGAAAAGTAAATATGATGTGAAGAATAAATAGATCTCTACAAGCACAATCAGTGGCATTTGAGGAAACAATCACCTGTAGCTCTGAACGTTCACTATTGCTGCCTTGTATAACCAAATGGTCAATAGCTGGATCAACAACTCTATTCCATGGCCTCATGGTCAAAATTCCTGCAAATAGCGCACAAAGGTCCTCCCCTGCTCCCAGCTTCACACTATTTTCCTTAATTGCTTTAGCATCAGCAAAAACCAGTGCCTATGTTACACAAAATGTGAAATCATCATGAAAAAAATGTTATCTTGTCTATATCGCGTTAGGCAAGTAATGAGGTAATATACCTTCCAAAGAGCAGCATAGTTAGTCCTAGTAGACACGTCAAGCTCTTTATAG
Organism: Eucalyptus victrix; assembly: GCA_016097545.1. Lineage (NCBI taxonomy): Eukaryota > Viridiplantae > Streptophyta > Magnoliopsida > Myrtales > Myrtaceae > Eucalyptus > Eucalyptus victrix. The sequence continues at coordinate 25,899,863 of CM027844.1, forward strand.
AGGCCATGATCTAGAAGTACCAACTGTGGTTTTTTGTTACCTAAAGGATTGTAGAAAGAACAGATAAGAATGTCAATAGCTCAACAAAGAACAAATAACTTCATATGAGACCTAATGCTTTCATATGTGAACCAGTGTAAAACTTGTGATTTGATTTGTGAACTTTCGCAAGAGATGGATTGTCATCAATTTATCCTACAGTTATTTAAGTGAATGTATAGAGTCTCCCTCTTTTCTGTTCCAATCTCCTCATGAAAGTAAACAAGGGGAACAACTTTGAACAGAGAAAGAATCTCGGATACAAGATGAAAGCATAAACAAAAAGGTAACTTTGAGATTCTTATGGAAATTAAACTCGTTCTTGTATTTAGCTGCTCATGACAAAAACAATGGCAACATTAAGAGAACCATCTCATCAAGGAACATGGCCAGGTGGATGTTAGAGATACATTGCCAAAATTTCCTCTGGTTGTTTATGATAACAAGAACGATATTGCATTTGTGCAAGGAAACAGTCTTTCCCATTAAACTCAGAAAGGTCCTCCAAAACTTTTCTTCTTGACCTACAAAAGGTATATCATACTACCAAACTTTTGCAAGGAAAAGCTCATGCTTCTTACGGAATAACTCAAAGTCTGATGTGATCTGGGATGAGAAAGTTAGCACAATCTTATGTGAGTATGCCAACAACATTATTACTAGATCATATATATCTATGTAAGATCAAATCCCACAGAGCCCCAAGAGACCACATTTTCCCACCTTTAGTGAAATTGAACTTCTCTTTAAATTTGATGAGAAAAACTTATCAAATCAAGTAAATTTTATACAAAACAAGAAGAAAGCAGGTCACCAAAAATACTCCTGGAAGGCATAGGACGAACTAGCAAATTGGCAGCATGCGGATCACAATGGACAAATCCATGTTTGAACATCATTTCCGCAAAAGCTTGACTGACCTGCAAAACATGAACCAATAGTCATTCAAGTTTGTGTTTTCTCAATCATCAACTTCACTTTCCACCAGCCAGGTAAATAGCTCAATTCCAACTGGTCTAAACCATGGACATAGGTTGATCTCTTCTCTTGCAGTCAAATTAATGCTAAAGTGACTTTTAAGAAACCAATTTATAACTCTACTTGGTTAAAAGACCTCCCCGGCATCCCTCCTTTGCTAAACTAAATTAAAAAAAAAATTGTGGTTGCAACAGTGTCTTCGTATCTGTAGCACAAATTGCATGTTTGGCAAATTAAAAAAATGATTTAGGCAACCTATTTCTTGATAAAGTTACTAAGAAGTATATCAATGTGTAAAAGAAAATTTGAACTTACTAGCTTTGAAACTTCACTTGGCTGAATTCCAAGCTTCCGAATGGTCTTCACATCATTTATTTGTGCACCATCCATAAATTCCATGATCAACAACTTTGAGGTACTTAGGTTCCAATATACCTTTGGTGCATAAACATAGTCTGCAATGTGGGGAGATAGCTTCCGAAAGTTATCCATACATTTCTCACTATTCTTTGCCTCAACCAAGAAGTCTAGCTCCTGATAGCCATATTTAGAAGAAATAGCAATCATATGATACAACTTCCCAACACAATAATTTTGCATAACAATTACATGAATGCTACGTATGAAAAGTGTCCTTCCTTGATGAACAAATTAATGATTTTTTATAAAGAAATAGGTGTAACATTTTTAATATCATGTTCCTCACTAATCATTTGCACATCTTAATTCCCAACTGAAAAGATTCCAATCTTGAGATTAGATCAAAAGATCCATAATATTCCAGGTTTACAAGACAGCACGATAAGCACTGAAGAGAGAATGATGTACATTGCGGTGCAGTCAATGGAGTACCTCATTCCCAGCTGCACTTTATTAAAAGAGGTTTCTGGGAGAATATTCTTTAAATGAGAATTACAGCCACAACTGGTGGAAAGCAGGTGGGAAAAGTTCCCTTAGGCATTATGCAGGCATATTCACATAATGTATGCACAACTAGAAGGACAGAACCTACAGTTTCAGAAAAGCTCCCAAATGATCAAGGCATCAAAACTCACAAGCAAACTATGTCAGAAATTAATCTAAAAATGTGCCACCTCATTTCTATAGGGTTAGCATATCATGAATACAATATTTAAATATAGGTTGTGAACAGTCCAGGGTTGGCCCTTGGCAATCTGCTTTTACAGTAATCAAAATCGATAAAGTTCTTTTGTAACCCACCATTGAGAAAGACATGCATTAGGAAAAAACATGAAGCTTCGATGTCCTAAAACCAACTTACCTTTGGCAGACTTTCACTTATTTCATCAACCAGCCACCTGCATGAGAAAGATGAGTCACATTACTTGGGCCCAAAAAGCAATGTGCCTAAACACATAATTCTGGTATATATATATTAAGGAAATGAATTAAATTGCCAGAATTGATGAACTATGACATGAAATCACAAACCTACATATTGACATAGATTTTAAGTGTGATGAGCAAAAGAAAAAAAGATATTGCATGTATATAGTCATATATTGATGCAGCAATAAAGACTCCTTGTAATCTCTTCCTCAGGAGGATAACATATATATGGCTAGAGATAACACTACCTGTAATCAAAACTGGGGAAGATACAATGTAGAGTGTTCACAATGAAATCAACAGTAGCATGATCTGCAGCTGCGGTATCCGTCATGTGAGTGTGCTGAACCTGATCATCATAGATTTTGTTAGATCAGGTTGGTACATTAAGTACCAGAAGAAGTATAAGAAATTGCATGACTTGAATCTTTGCCTAGCATATGAAGATTGTGAGTAAACATGAAAAGATGATTAAAAAAAACCTTCACGGCAACTTTGCAGCCATCATGAGTACGGGCAACATGAACTTGTGCTAGGGAAGCACTTGCTATCGGAACAGGATCAAATTCAGTAAAGACCTGGAGAAATAAAATGCATAGTTCAGAAATACTAGAAAAAATGAGAAAAATGAAGCATCCATGTGGAAACTAATGTGTGAGCTTATGCATGGGACACCTATCAAACTAATTGACACATTGATGCAAACTCAACATATTAAAGAGAGCCTATGAGACGATCAGCGAATGCATATGATGCCAATTAGGAGATATTACAACAAGAATACGTACTTTATCTGGTGTCTCACCAAGCTCTTTCTTAAAAACTTCGTGCACTTGATCATAGGAGGAAACTGGACATTTATTCAACATAGACTCCCTCATTGTCTTCACATACTCTTCAGGTACCAAATACTCCTGTATAAATTAACACAGTAGTAATGCTACTTGTTAATTTCCAAATGAACTCCAACATTTATTCTACTTAGTTGTCTAAGATTATCGTGAAAAAGATACAAGAGGAAGTAACGTTCTTATATTTCCCATTAACATCTAAAGAAGCAAAATCAATAGCATACCAACTGTCCAATATGTTGCCCAAGCTTTATATATATTCCTCCATTTTTGAAACATAACTCTTGAAGCTTCAGTGCTGATCTGAGATGAACTTCGTGCTTAATTCTTGCCCTTTCTTCACTACCGTCTGGCAGTCCCAACAGGGAGTATTGGTAATCTAGTTACAGTACAGAGCACAACTTAATTTCCCATTGAAACAAGAACATGTTTTTAATAGACAAGTGGTCACATCAATCACGCCATAAATTATTAAGCGAAACAAGATTTGTCTTGACAACAATTTAATTTACCATCGAAACAAGAACCAATGTGTTTTTGAATAGACAATGAGCCCCATTAATCACACTCGTAAATTTTTGAACCAAACAAAATTTGGCTCGACAACAGAGAATTGGGATGTAGTTACAGTTCACAGCACAACTGAATGAATCAACAAAACAAGAACCAATCTCTCATTGCATGCTAATGCAATTGGATGACAAAACAGAGCCACAACTAAATTCAGGCCAATAAAATTTCTGGTAATACGAGATTCGGCTTGAATACTGTCACTAATTCCACCTAACATTTCGTGCCAAACGTAGTACCCAATTACTACACGGCTAAAACTTCCACTTATAACATGAGCAGCCACTTAAGCGAAGGTGAAAATTCAATTGCACCAGATCCAATCCTTCCAAAGATCGTGCCGTCCCTCGCGCCGCTTATGAACTTCTTGATTTCATCGTCCAAAGCATCAATACTATGGACAATACTTTGGACATGTGTAGTCAAGAGAGGTCGCAGGCAAAAACAGCAGCCGGTGGGATGCGGTTAAAGCTCCCGTTTTCAAACACAACGCGTCGAAACAGACACTTTCTTTCGCGGTACGAGTTCGGAATCGGTCGGCACACGAGGAATTGAGATTCTCGGATGACATAGTCATCGCCGGAATGTCCGTAAGGTGATGTTATACAGGCTAGCGAGGCGAAGGTGCGTACCGAAGGCAATCGAGGCGGCCGTGGCGGCGTCGCGGGCGAGGCGGACGGGAACGACGGTGCAGAGCTTCAGGGCGGTGGCCGGATCGTCGGATGTCGCGACCGCCGCCGCCGCAGCGCCGCCGCAAGCGGCGGTGCCGGCAAGCGCGAGGACCCTGGCGCGGGAGCGCCAGAGAGATCGCGCGGCCATGTTTTCGGACGGCGGGCAAAATGGTCGGAACTCGGCGCCCCAGCCGTCGCTCGAATTCTAATTGTACGCAAATAAGTAAAAAAGACATAAATATAGGTAAAATGCCAGGCTGTCGGGCTAACCGTTTTTTCTCCTCCGCCGAAATGCCGACCGTGCGTTTTGACTCTCTTGTAAGAAAACCAATCCGGACCGACTTTAAGACTGGACGTTTACCTTCGCGCAGCGCGGCGTTTTGGTATTTTCTGAGAAAATGTAAATATGTAAAAGGAAAAATTGATATTTTGTCGTAAAATAACAAAATTAAAAAATCTATGATACAAAAATCATGAAATTTATATTAAAACTCAAATGTAAATGAGGAGAGAAAAAAAAAGATCTAACAAAAATTTAATCTGAGAATAGCAAAATTATATGACAATAATACTCATCATAATTATTGTAGTACTTTCAATCTCGTTCAATATTGTAAAATGAAATTGTCGACATTTCCAATAATAAGACGAAGTGAACTTTCCAATCTTTATAGTATATGTTTGAATGATGAGAAATTTACCACATGTTCATATTGAACTATGACTAAAAAAGTGAAATAATTTGCTTAGAATATTCTTGAGATTTCTTAGCACACGAGGAATGTCACTTTGACGTGCATTAGTGTGCAATATAGCAAGGCAAGCAAAATTACAGTGTGCAATCTCTGATATTGTAGGGCCAATGTACCCAATTTGGCGATGTCTAGGGTTGTGGCGATCCCGCAAAGGTTGGCCAAAGTTGCGCTATGACAATGATTGTTAGCATGGTTTAAACCGATGTCGAGTTCGCTGGTCTTTGTTTCAGTGCGTAGGTGGCGACTGCAGATCACTATCAATTCTCTTTCTAAATTCGTCTCTTCCTTTGTATTTTTTTCTTTTTGTGTATGGGGGCGCTTCTCTTGGAGGCAATAACGGCCATGCCATGATCAATCTCGAGGGATCTAATTAATTTTCTAACATTTTTATCCCATCTGAACAAAATTAAATTAGTCAATGATAAGATGGCACTAGTATGGCAGTCCATATCAAAATTTTAAGTTGAATTTTTAATAGAATTAAGGACTAAATTAAAAGAAAAATATATATATTCAAAGACCATTTAGATATTCAAAATTTAGAGCTCAAAAAAAGAAAAAAGAAAAAGGAATGAAATTAATAAGATTGAACAAATTAAAAAATTCCACAGAATTAACGAGTTCATTATTTGACAAAAATAAAATAAAATAATTGGGTCATGTAATTAAGATGGAAGGTAACAAATAAGAAAAGGAACGAATAAAAGGAAATAGAAAAACCCATAAATCGTCGCCCCGCGGAGAAGCGAAATGCCGCCGAAAATCTGAGGCGGCGGTAGCTCGTTTGTCTCCGTCGTCTCCCCTCACTCTTGGCGACGCAAGCAGCGCCAAGCTGTCGACGCCCGCTCTCCCATCGCCGCCCTCGACGGCTCTCGCCGGTGACCGGCGGCGGGCCACAATGAGGTTCAACTTCAACTTCGCCGACCCGACTCCTGACCCGCAACCCCGATCCCTAACCCCTAAGGAGGAAGCCCAGTGGGTCCCCGTCCAGAACCACCCGGTCTTCTCTCCCTCCTCCACCGTCGTCGCCGCCATCACCGGCGGCGGTCCCTCCGCCCCGACCGACGCTCCGGCGCCACGGAACCTCTTGGCCTGGGATGGGTCCTCCTGGCTCTACTTTTGGGACAATGTGCAGCGGTGCCTCCATCGGATATTCGTTTGGCTTGGAGAACCCGAGCCAACTTCTGTTCTCGCCGCTTCTCCCTCTAAGGTTCTTCTGTTGTCGTTTTGTCTTGTGGGTTTTTCAAATTAATCTACGAGCTTGTATGTTGGAGTCCTCTAGGGTATTGGGTTTAGTCTATGACTTGATGGGCCTAAGTAGAATTGTCCGCCCATGTTGGGCATAAGAACCTGGCCTGCAAATTAAGGGCCCATGTATGAAGGGTTGAGATATGAAAATGTGTTACGTTGAGGAGTTATGTCTTTTGGAGGAATTTTTTACGTTGAAGGGATACGTCCTTTGGAGAAGACGTTTTAAGAGAGAAAAAAAAAAAAGAGAACGTACCTTTTAGCGTACGTAAGTTTCAGTCTCTCTCTACCTTCAAAAAGTTTAAGTCCGATTTTCTACTTGTCCATAACTCATATGGAGTGAAAGTGACTGACTTGAAAGGCACCCGGTTAATTATATAGGTAGCAGTTAATAACACATCACTCCAAATAGTGATAGGTAAGTTAGCATGCGCCATCATAGATCTAACCATTTCTAGTAGGGTGCTATTCCTTTTCTTCGCAACACCATTTTGTTGAGGGGTATATAGAATAGACAACTATCTTTCTATCTCTTTTTCATCACATAATTTTTTGAACTCATCAGATAAATATTCTCGAACTCGAGCGGATCTCAATACTTTTATTTTCTTGTCTAATTAATTTTTTATCAAGTTCATAAACCTTTTGAAACAACTCAAAGTTTTCAAATTTATGAGAAATTAAATAGACATATCTGAATTTAGTATAATCATCTATAAATGTGATGAAATAAGCAGTCTCATGGCTTCTTCTCACATTCATCAAACCACAAACATCAGAATGAATTAAATGCAAAGAAAATTTAGCTATTTTACCTTTTCCAAATGGTTTCTTTGTCGTTTTCCCCACTAGGCAATACTCACATATAGGCAAATTGACTTTTTCAATGTTATTCAACAAGTCATCTTTAGTTAGTCTATTCATACGTTATTAGCTAATACGACCAAATCTAGGATGCTATACATTCACATCATTATCATAAAAATTAGGAGACTTGAAAATGGAATAACAAATATTGGCATTACCATAGTCAATATTTAATACAATGAAACGATCTAGAAAATAACCACAACCATAGTAATTTGTATCCAAATACAAATCCACACCACTATTATGGAAGTTCATATTAAAACCAAGCTTAACCAACACTATAACAAACACTAAATTTCGATGAATTTCTGGAGCATACAATACATCATGTAGAAATAAAGTGCGTCCACCACGCATAATGACCCTTCTTGTCACAATTGTAACACTTCACCTTCGTCAGCTTCTTCATTCGGGGATGCTTTTCTCTTTCATAGTAGTTAGCCTTTGGTTTCTTCCTTGAAGCACTTGCTCCATTGCCTTTCCTTTTATTGAACTAGTTAGGACATTTGCGTTTGGCGCTCGAAGCTCCATGTGAGCTGGAACCAGCATGATAAATTTCAGTTTCCGGCTTAGCCGCTAAGAGCGGTTCTCTTCCAGCTTAAGATGATGTACTGCATCCTCAAAGGTTTTGATATTCTCATTATGGTTCAGGTGCACCTTCATATGCTTCCAACTCTAAGGCAATGAACGAATCACTGCTTGCACTTGCTGCTCATTAGTCAGGATATAGCCAGCATCTTTCAGCTCATTAATCATGTTTGTCATATTTCTAAAGTGTTGCTTCATGGTCTGACCATAAGGCTTTTTGTAAGAGTCAAACCTAATAGTGAGCTGTTTCAGTTTGGTCACCGAAGTATGACCAAATATTGCTACTAGCGCTTCTCACATTTCCTTAGCATTCTCAAAATGCTTGAACTCTCGCATGACATCATTTTCCATGCTACTCAGCAACGTAAGGCGAGCAAAAGAGTTCTTTCTTTTCCACGCAGCAAATGCATCATTATCTCTCTTATGTTGTGCATTATTTCCATCTTCATGTACTTCCATGGTCAGGTTAAGAGCTTCTAGTGTCTCTTTCTCTTCTAGTACATATTGGACTTTCATGTGCCATATTTCATAGTTATCGCCGTTGAGCTTCTCATCTTTGTTCAGCTTAGCGATTATACTCTTTGTGGTTGAAGCTATTGATCTGAACATATCAGACATATATGCACGAATTATTAATACCTATCATTTATGCATCCATTTTGCACAAACCGATTATATTAATGAATAATTTCAAGCAAGGTTTGAAAATCAAAAGGTCACAATGTTTCCAATCATCATCCAAAAATCTTAACTTGAAATTATTATTAATATAATATTTTATGCAAAATAAATTCTTTGAAACTACAAAAACTTGTATAAACTACCCACAATAGTTAATAATAATAGAAGCAAATAATATTTGACATCCAATAATGATTTAATCATAATACTTTCGCATAATGCAACTAACATATCAGTTGCTATACTAACAACATCTAGGTAGAAAACATTTACATAACATGTCCATAAAGCATACTTAAATAAAGATTAGTCAAAAACATCTAACGCCAAGACAACACATGAACTGGGAAATATTTCTTTTTGTTCAATTTCTTGATCTTTTCTTCTTTAAATTCCTTAGACATTCTAGGTAGTCACGGTAAAACAGACGGGTATCTCTTAGGATTTCTCCTTCGTACATTCATTCCCAGCCGGATCGAAGTCATTCCATGGGTCGCAATCTTTGTGGCTTCAATTTGGTAATGTTCATCTATAAAAGTTGGTCATGTGCAGCTAATGTCACGATAATGTCAGTTGGTGCATGTGTGGTTGACGTCACGATAATGTCAGCTGGCGTGTGCATGGCACTCGCCAGCGACCGTGCACATGTGTTGCACGCGTCTAATGGGGACCATATCGGCATGTGCAATGCACGCGCCAACGACCTAGTATGAATCTTCATGATAATCTTCATGGCGAGCCTCTTGTGCTCCATCCGTGGTACAGGTATGAATCACTCCCTTTTGCTGGCTCTCTCTCGTTTCATTTGGGACTAAATTTGCTCCTTCCGACACAGGTAGTTTCTGCCGAGACACTCCGTAATGTGGTTGTCAGCCTCCTAAGTGCGTGCCACCTAACCCAGAAGCTCTCAATACCGGCGGTGAAGTGAAGCCTCCTCTCAGCCCCAAGTCGACAACTGCAGTAGAGGAGCCTGGTACACCTGCAGTTCCAGACCCCGTTACCCCCTGAAGAAGCCGCCGCCGAATGTTGAGTTTAGAGTGTTGTGAAAGATTTAATAAATAATTAACAGCGCTTATAAAGTGCTTTTGAGTCTAGCTAGCTTTGATACATTGATTGTATTCTACATAAACGAGACTGAGATCCTAATATAATTCCGATTATGTACGGTCACCTAATTTTGCTATTCTCGGTCCAAATTTTTGCTAAAAATATTATTTTCCCCTCGTTTACATATGGGTTTTAATATAAAATTTTTGTACGAAGGATTTTTTTATTTTTTAATTTTACGACAAAATATCGATTTTTCCTTTTACATCTTTACATTTTCCAGAAAATACAAAACGCCGCGCTGCGCAAAGGTAAACGTCCGGTCTTAAAGTCGGTCCGAATTGGGTTTCTTACATGAGAGTCAAACACACGGTCGGCATTTCGGCCGAGGATTGATTTGGCCGCTTGTCTATTAGAAAACACATTGGTTCTTGTTTCAATGGGAAATTAAGTTGTGCTCTGTACTGTAACTAGATTACCAATACTCCCTGTTGGGACTGCCAGACGGTAGTGAAGAAAGGGCAGGAATTAAGCACGAAGTTCATCTCAGATCAGCACTGAAGCTTCAAGATTTATGTTTAAAAAATGGGGGAATATATATAAAGCTTGGGCAACATATTGGACAGTTGGTATGCTATTGATTTTGCTTCTTAAATGCTAATAGGAAATATAAGAACGTTACTTCCTTTGGTATCTTTTTCATGATAATCATAGACAACTAAGTAGAATAAATGTTGGAGTTCATTTGGAAATCACAAGTAGCATTACTACTGGGTTAATTTATACAGGAATATTTAGTACCTGAAGAGTATGTGAAGACAATGAGGGAGTCTATGTTGAATAAATGTCCAGTTTCCTCCTATGATCAAGTGCGTGAAGTTTTTAAGAAAGAGCTTGGCGAGACACCAGATAAAGTACGTATTCTTGTTGTAATATCTCCTAACTAGCATCATATGCATTTGCCGATGGTCTCATAGGCTCTCTTTAATATGTTGAGTTTGCATCAATGGGGAGGCGGATGGCTGCCAGCGATCGGCAGTGGCTAGTGGGCTGTGGGCGGCGGTCGTGCAGTGATGGTCGGCGGCGATGGTTAGCGAGTGGTAGTCGTGCGGCGGTCAGCATGCGGCGGAGGTCGGTGGGCTGTGGGTGATGTTGTGCGGCGATGGTCAGCGGGCAGCGATCGTGCGACGGTCGTGTAGTCGGTGTGCGGCGATGGCCGGTGGGTTGTGGGTGGCGATCGTGCAACAATGGTCAACGGTGATGGTCGGTGGGCGATGATCATGCAGTCAGCATGCGGTGGTCATGCGGTGCCAGGCGGCGCTGAGCGATGGTGGCGGGCAACAGTCGGCTGTCCGTGAGTAAGAATAAAAAATGAATAAATAAAAAAAATAAAAAAATCATACCAAATCCATTTCTATTCATTTTCTATTTCAATAGTATAAATTTTGTATAGTTATCAAACATGTTATTTTACCTGAGAAATTGTTCTCCGGAGTAAAAATAGAAAAGAACTATTTCTGAAAAGAACTGTTTCCTAGAGTAGAAGCGTTACCATGTGCACCCTTAACTTCTTGGCTGGATGGTGGATATCTTACTTCGTTTGTGAGTTTGGTCAACAAGAGTTAAATTTGGAACAAACAAAAACAAGAATAACTTTTTTGTAAGATAGAGATGTCAGTGTACCTTTCGTAAGTTATGACACTTCGGGGGTCCGTGTTTCGCACATTAAGCAACTCATACATCCATATTAAGAGTGACATAAGTAGCCAAGCATCACTTAATGTTACAGATGATTATTGGTCCATTTGGTAATATCTAGAATTAATCGAATGGAAGTTTAGGTCAAGACAATTAGAAATGATGTACATTGCGGTGCAGGTTTACGAGACAGCACAATAAGCACTGAAGAGAAAATGATGTACATTGCCGTGCAGTCAATGGAATACCTCATTCCCAGCTGCACTTTATTAAAAGAGGTTTTTGGGAGAATATTCTCTAAATGAGAATTACAACCACAACTGGTGAAAAGCAGGTGGGACAAGTTCCCTTTGGCATTATGCAGGCATATTCACATAATGTATGCACAACTAGAAGGAAAGAACCTACAGTTTCAGAAAAGCTCCCAAATGATCGAGGCATCAAAACTCACAAGCAAACTATGTCAGAGGTGAATCTAAAAATACGCCACCTTATTTCTATATTTTGCAGCATTAGGGTTAGCATATCATGGATACAATATTTAATTATCGGTTGCGAACAATCCAGAGTTGGCTCTCGGCATTCTGGTTTTACAGTATTCAACTTCGATAAAGTTCTTTTTCGAGTCTTCAGGCATTTGGGCTAAAAGTCTTCTATTTCACTACTTCATTGTGATGAATTCTTTTCTTTCTCTGCTGCTCTGCTTTACCCGAGAACCTGTGTTTTTCTCCGAATTCTCTCTCCTTTTCACTCGGTTTTTCAAGGATAAATTCTTCTTCTTTTTCTTCTTAAGCTTGACATTTAATTATCCTCTAATAGATGAGTCTTGGAAATCATAATCCTTATGTAAGCCCAAGTAAAAAATTTAGAGGGAAAAGTCTCTTTAAATTTTAGGCAACAATCCTTATAAAATATGACACGGAGAATTGTCTAAAAAGTCCTAAACCTATTGTAGTTTTGCCAATTCAGTTCTCAATCTTTCAATCTTGCCGATTGAATCCTAAACCTTTTGTCAGTTTGCCAATTGAGTCCATCCGGCCAATTTTGGTCGGAAAATGCTAACGTGGACGTCGGTGGTGCCACGTAGGGACGCCGGCGCGATGTGGACAAATTTTATAATACTTTTTGATTTTTTTAATATTTTCTATTTTTTTTAATATTTTCTTTTTTTTCCCTTGCCCTTTTTTGATGGCCAACCACGGCCCTGCCAGCCGGTTGGCCTCGCCTGCCACAGGGGAGGCCTGGCCGGGTGAGGCCAGCCTCGGCGAGGGTCGGCCTCGCCAGATTTGGTGAGGGGAGCCCTCATCGGGGCTCGTCCTTGCCCAGGCGAGCGTCGGCCTCACCCCTGGCCGGGCGGGCGACGGCTGGCCACCGGCCATAGGCCAACGCTCGGCTGGCCAGGGGCGAGGGCCGGCCTCGCCAGATCTGGTTTGGGCAAGGCCGATGCTCACCTGGGCGAGGGCGAGCCCGGCAAGGGCTCCCCTTGCTAGCGACTTTCGTGAGTGCGGCCAGCGCCTTGTTCGCTGCCTCATTGTCGGAGCTTGCCGAGGACTCGAGGATTTTTCAGCTCGTTTTGCAGAGGGTGGATTGGAGAAGACAACGACCCAACTCGGCTTCCGCTGCAACGAATCGTGGAAGCCGGAGCTACAGCAACTCGGCTTGTGCTCGGTGGCCAACCGTCGTCGCTCGCCGGCCGGGGGCGAGGGCTCCCCTTGTCAGATCTAACGAGGTCGGCCCTCGTTGGGGTTGGCCTCGCCCTGCCGGGCCTTGCCTATGGCGAGCGAGGCCAGTCGGTTGGCTATGGCCGATGGCTGGCCGTCGCCTGTGGTTGGTGGCCGGCCACCGGAAAAGGGCAAGGGAAAAGCCAAAAAAAAAAAAAAAAAAAGAGAGGGAAAAAACAGAAAATATTAAAAAAATCATTTTTTTAAATATTAAAATATTATAAAAATTTGTCCACGTCGGCGTCGGCGTCTACGTGGCACCGCCGGTGTCCACGTTAGCATTTTCCGGCCAAAATTGGCCGGATGGACTCAATTGGCAAACTGACAAAAGGTTTAGGACTCAATCGGTAAGATTGAAAATTTTATGACTGAATTGGCAAAACTGCAATAGGTTTAGGACTTTTTGGACAATTCTCCCAAAGATGACAAAGTGGCACATAGACGGCACATGCACGACAAAAGGAAATTTTGGTAGACCTTCCATGATCCTTGGAAACACGATTCGTTTTTTCTAGATCATATCGACTCCAATGACCTTCAAATAATGACCAACTCCCACTATATTGGAATCATGTTCAATATCACTATCTTGAAGGCCTGGACTTATTCCATGCTGGTGATAATTCAACTATGGAGAAGATTATGGAACGGACTCTAGACCAGTGCGAGAGTGCAGTGATCCTAGGAAAAACCAAGTGTTGCATGTCCTCCATTGAGGACATGATCGACTTCACCACCTTGATATTGGATCATGACTGTCGTAGTCCGATCCATGGAGACCGCTAGAGGGTCGAAGCGGGAGGTTTTTGATCGAGCTGGGCTGAAAGGATCGAGGGCAAAGAAGTAAGGCCATTGCCTAGGAGGGAGTCCGAATTGAAAGGCTCGATCGGTGTGGCAGTATCACCTGAATCCTCCTCCTTGTGGCGAGAGAAGACGGGCTGGAGATTGGAGACTAGGCCTCAAGGCAGTAGATTATGCTTAACATTGTTGGAGAAATCTATTGGAAAAGATGAAAATAAGAAATAAATAATCTGGGACGGGCAAGCAGGTTAACCCTCGGGGTAGGAAACCCGAAATGACTAGTTCTAGCGGCATTGTTATAAGTAAAACGTAGGTAAAAAATTATAAAGAATTTTCTTTTTCTTTTTTTGGTATATTTCGATTGTGTTTGAGAGATTCTTTTAACAAACAAATGAAAGTGATAGTTAATAAAGAAATAGATTACTTTAGACGTTAGAGCTGTTACAAAATAATAGCTTTCGAATTTTCAAAATTCTCGAAAATATCCAATATAAACGAGCTGAATCAACTAGGAGAACAATTCACCATACTTTCTTAACAGCAAACATGCCCGAAATAATCTCCTTTTCGAGCTTGAATTTGTTTATCTTGGTCCTCCCAAACCTAACCAATTTTATATAAAGAATAATGCTGCACGTATTAAGACTTTTTACTAAGAAATATCTAGTGATGAAGTGTTGAATTTGATTAGTTACTTAGGGAATTTCTATGAGATGATTTCACAGATCCCCTTGGCCGGTGTTACCGGTAAATCATTGCCCCTCCTCACCAGGCGGTGGAAACTATTAACCTCGCTCAAAATTTGTGAATAAGTGATTGTGTATTACCAAGTTGGAGTATGGTAAGGATAGAGGAAATATTAAATGTGACCTTATAATGCAATCACACTTTTTGGTCCAGTTTTTTTTCCCTTTTTGGATGGTAAATATTTCTTCGTAGGATTTCCCCTACAATTGTCATGACGGTAAAGTTATCGTTCCTGAAAAACTACTTTTTAGTTTTCTGGTGTTTGGATAATGAAAAATTAATCATCATATTTTCCATGGATTGAAAACAACAAGTTTAGATGTGAGAAAATAATTTTCCTTTCTGATGAAAAAGGAAATCATTTTCCATAAACCACAAAACAAATAAAAACTGACCATTTTCCTTAAAATTGATTTTCCTTGATTATTTTTTCCTTTATCATGACATTTCAGTGAAACAAACACATTGCGTTTGTGGAAAATAATTAATTTGAAAAATATTTTCCTTCCAATGATTGTTTGTATAATGTCCACGAAAATGTTTATAGATAAATTATTGTTGATAATGAAAATATTTTTCATTAACTAATTATATCAAACGATGCAAGTATTCAATTTTTAGGAATTATTATTTAAATAATTCATTTTTCATGAAATAAATGGAGCCAATCAAGTCATCCAAATGCAAGGATGGTTCACTTTCAATCAAATGACCAAATGAAAGATGATGATTAGTAAATAAGTTTCCGCCAATAAACACCACTAAAAATTCACTGACATAGACCATGAAAAGCAAACACCATAAGAATGACGGTGTTTTGGTTGTAAAATTATCTAACAAAGTCTTAACGGAGGAAAATAAATGCATCGAGCAACTACCGGTTCAAGATATTGTTTTGTATCACAAGAAAACATCTAGATATAAATGTGTCATAGCACGTATAATTTTGAACTTTTTTTATAGGAAAAAAATTTCAGAATAAATATGTCATAATAAACTAAATTTATAGTTTTTTTTTTGTGGTTTGTCCCCAAATAAAAGCACAATTGATTTTTTTTTTGTCTACAAAGTTTTCGGGTCGGGCTGGGCCGCAAGAGTCCAAGTGCATCGCTGCGATCCGACTTTCGAGAAAACCGGTTTTTCTACTTCCATTTTATGATCTCGTCTGCATATTCGTCTCTTCCTTTGTATTTTTTCTTTTTGTGTATGGGGGTGCTTCTCTTGGAGGTAATAACGGTAGTGTGCCATGATCGATCTCGAGGGATCTAATTAATTTTCTAACATTTTTATCCCATCTGAACAAAATTTTTTTTTGTTAATGATAAGATGGCACCAGTATGGCAGTCCATATCAATATTTTTATTTGAATTTTTAATAGAATTAATGACTAAGTTAAAAGAAAAAATATATATATTCAGAGACCATTTTAGGGTTAAAAAAAAAACGAAAAAGGAATGACATTAATAACGATTGAACAAATTAAAAATTCCACAGAATTAACGATTTCATTATTTGACAAAAATAAAATAAAATAATTGGCTCATGTAAAAGAACCTCCAAGAACTTAAGATGGAAGGTAACAAATAAGAAAAGGAACGAATAAAAGGAAATAGAAAAACCCATAAAACGTAGCCCCGCGGGGAAGCGAAATGCCGCCTAAAATCTGAGGCGGCGGCAGCTCGTCCGTCTCCGTCGTCTCCCCTCACTCCCGGCGACGCAAGCGGCGCCAAGCCGCCGACGCCCGCTCTCCCATCGCCGCCCCCGACGGCTCTCGCCGGCGACCGGCGGCGGGCCACAATGAGGTTCAACTTCAACTTTGCCGAACCGACTCCGGACCCGCAACCCCGATCCCTAACCCCCAAGGAGGGAGCCCAGTGGGTCCCCCTCCAGAACCACCCGGTCTTCTCTCCCTCCTCCTCCGGCGGCGGCGGCGGCGGCGGCGGCGGTCCTTCCGGCCCGACCGACTCTCCGGCGCCGCGGAACCTCCTGGCCTGGGACGGGTCCTCTCGGCTCTACTTCTGGGACAATGTGCAGCGGTGCCTCCATCGGATATCGGTTCGGCTTGGAGAACCTGAGCCGACTTCTGTTCTCGCCGCTTCTCCCTCGAAGGTTCTTGTGTTAACGTTTTGCCCCGTGGGTTTTTCAAGTTAATCTACGAGTCTGTATGTTGGAGTCCTCTAGGGTATTGGTTTGCTGTTTTTTGTTCGCTGAGTGAAGAAACTGTGGTTTTGGCTGACGGTATTGCTACGTAAATTGGTGCTTTTGATGCATCTATAGTGTATTTCACATTAAGCAAATGCAATTTATAGGATAGTTGAATGACTTTTGTTATGCTAATGCTGAAGCTGTGGAACTGGAAACGAGTTCTCAGCACATTGGATGCCGAGGTTCCAGTATTCTTGGCTTAGCAGCAAAAATTAGTGGAAATTTGGTTCTTTAAGAGTTTGCAAACTTGCTTGGATGGTGGAAATTCTGTGTTATCGTGTGAAATAGTTACATTTTGGGTCCATCTTACTTATATTGGTTGACAATGTCCATCAAAAAGGTATTGCGAGCAGAAACGGAGATCAACTTTGTGGTGGACAAAATCTCAATCAACAGGAATGGATCAGCATTGCTTCTTGAAGGTTCAGATGCCCTATGTGTTATGTACCTTTTTGGGCGTAGTTCTGCTGCTGATGACATTATTTGCAGGTGTGCAGAGTTTGGTGTTCTGTTTTTATGTTAGTAGATTCCATGTTAGCAGTATTAAGAGCATGTTGTTCCATTTTTGGGACTGTATTATTTTGATTTTGTCATTCTTCAGGGACAAGCCTAAACCACATGGCTTTTTATATCTGTTACAATCTTTGTCCTTATATTTTGTTATGGTTCAGTTTTTATTTATTTATTTTAGGTTGATAAATTCTCATGGTGAGCATTGGCCTTGAAAAAATACTATGTAGTGCTTTTTTTTTTTTTTTTTTTTTGCTGAAGGACTTCTAATATGTACTGTGCTGTTTTCTGTTGACAGAACTGTGTTAGTTGGTTCTGAAATTTACTTAAATGGAAGCAATGCCTTGAGAGTTCTCAGAGCTTCATGGCACCCATATAGTGACACCCATCTAGGAGTCCTTTCTTCAGATTCAGTTTTCAGGTAAGATCCCTTGTACTTTTAGATTACGCAGTTGTGTGTTGCATTTACACTGTCGCTTTCTAGCTTGGGATATATCAAATGTTATGCTTTTCTATTATGGCAGGTTCTCAGGTCATATACTTTAAATTCAGTTGTGACTTGTCTTCTCTTCCCTTGTACAGCCAAATTGTGATAAGAATATAAACAACAACAACATAAGAATTATTATTATTATTATTATTTATTATTGTTTTATTATTGTTGTTGTTATTATTAATATTAATTCCAAACGATTATTGAGGAACAAAGGGTATGGTTTTAGTGAGTATAAGATGTGAGGGAATTATTTAGGGAGATTTGGGGCAAGCGGAAGAATGCCTGGTGATGCTTTATTGGAAAGATGTAAATTGTTGGGGGTGTGCATGTCAGAAGTAGTAGGGAAAACCCTCGCAAGATAGGGACATATATCCCAAACAATGGTATTTTCCTAGTTTTGGAGGAGACGTTATTGAAAGGGCACAGTAGTGTAAAGGACAAGCCTAAGACTGGAGGGGCTTTTTATGGTTTATATTTTGGTAATCTACTGCAAATGGCTTCCCTCAAATTTTATCCCTTTCTGGGTTACTAAGCATGTTTTTCTCTTTCTTTTGCACGTCAATGACTATCTTCTGATTGTTTCCCACTTTTTTTGGGGTCAAGACTCTTTGATTTGTCTGCCAATGCCGTGCAACCAGAGCAAGAATTTTACCTACAGCCTGTGGACCCTGGTAAATCAAGAAAAGCTGCATCAATTTGCACTGTTGATTTCTATTTTGGAGGTGATCACTTGTGGGACAGATTCAGTGTAAGTAATGAGGAAAAAGATTTTTTAGTACAATGACAGGGATTAGATGCAGTCCTATGCTTACCTTTGTTTGTCCGATAAATTGCATTGATAGCCAATGTGGAGGAAAATGTTTGTGTCTCATTTATTCTTCAGCCAGCAGTATTGTCATATAGTGTCTTGGAGATGCAATTTGCTGCCCCTTTTTGCAGTTCTTCAGTTGATTTCGTGGAACGGTCACAAGAATTATCCTTGCCATTTGAATTTTATTTTAATTGTGACTTTGACCATAATCCTGTGATCTTTGTTTTTGTAGGTTTTTGTTTTGTTTACTGATGGTTCAGTTTACATCCTTTGTCCGATTGTCCCATTCAAAAGGTAATTTTGTGTCTTTACTTTGTACTTGAAATTTCATAGTTGATGTCCTAATATTACCTTTGTGACGGGAAGGTGACTGGTTTGCATTGTTGAATCACCTCTTAGCAAAAAAATACAAGGTGGGGTTGCATGTGATAGACAACCCTCCCCTGAACTTTGCAAAGTGGGGATCCTTGTCCACTAGGGACGTCCTTTTATTCACAAGAATTATCCTTGCCTCAGTTGTTGACAGATGCTGTCTCTTCCCTTTAGCTGTGAAGTTTCCAGTTCATAATTTGGTGTTAGAATTACTGACACATGTTAAAGGGCTTAGGGTAATTTTTTTTTGTCTTACCAAATTTTTGCTTAGTAAGACTAATTGAGTAATGTCAACTTTCATCAACAGTGCTCACAAATGGCAATCTATACTGGAGATATATGGTGATGCTCATACATATGGTCTAAAATCAACAAATCCAACTGCTGCACGTAACTCCAGCATGGCAATATCTTGGTTGGAAGCTACATTTCCTGAATTAGCTCAGCAAGAAGCAGAAGGGGCAAATCTAGCTACTGTAAAGGCACATCCTTATGCACTGTTTGATGCATCTCTTTCTTTACAGGTATTTTGTTACTGCCCATCAACAATGTGAATGTCCTCCTGAATCCATGATTGCGATAATATTGACAGCTGACAGGCAATTAATGTTGCGAGATGCATGCATGACGTATACTTACTCAAACATCTACCTAGTGAACATTGCTTGCATAGTGAACATCATGTGCTCACACTCACATATGTGGCACACTGATGTTGCCTTGGTATAATGCTAATTTGGCCAAATATTTCCCTCAAATAACTTTACTTGTGCCTAGAATGTATTTTTCCATCTTGTGCTTTATTTTTAGGATGGTGCAATGAACTGAAGAGAAGTATTGGGTTGTTTTGGTCTTTTTTTCAGTATAAGATATTATGATTCATGTATTTCCCCATCAAGATTGTGTGTGCATGTGTGTTTTTCTACAATCTGAAAGTGATTTAGGCAAAGGACTGATTCTGTTTATCCTTGTATTGATTTCCAGGGGCCTCTACATAAAGCCTGTCATGGAAGGGAAGATGATGTAGCAGTTAGGGGTGCAGAGTGTGAAGGCTGTGCAGTCAGTTTTCTCTATAATTTAGTTAGCAAAGATTCAATACTTGTGACAGCTTGGAGTGGCGGTCAAATGCAAGTGGATGCCCTAGCTGATGAAATTCAGCCAGTTTGGAACATAGGCAGTCCACCTCATCTGCGGGTTGACTCCTTCGACCGGATACTGGGTCTTGCTATGATTTGCGAGTCAAACTCTGAGGAGCCTTCCAAGTGGAATATTAACAAACCATTAGAACACACGATTTGGTTAGGGCAGCCTCCTCCTTTGCTAAGATTGGCAATTGTGGATTTGGCTTTGCCTCAACAGACCAACAGTGATGCGCGGATTATGATGTTTGCTGACCCCCTAGTGCCAGAAAGGATCTATGCTCTTCATTCTGGAGGAATTGATTCAATAGTATTGCATTTTCTCCCCTTTACGAGTCAAGCAAATGGCAAGGAGGAAGTTGTTAGAACACCCTCCATAAATCCTGTTTTGAGCACCTGCCTTGAGGAAACATCCTCGCCAGCTCCTCTTTGTGGTTCTCTCTCATTATCTGATTCATTTGGTTATTCATGGATTGTTGGAGTTACTTCCAGTTGGGAATGTATTGTGTAGAGATGAAGACTTGGGATGTCTTGCTTCCTGTTAGTGTTGATACAGAGAAGAAAGATATTAGCCTGGAAAAGTCAAAGGAGATGGAAACTCCTGCTATGATCAGCAAAGAACTTATTAATGGTCCTAAAGTGGTTCTTGTTC
The DNA here is from genome assembly GCA_016097545.1 of Eucalyptus victrix. NCBI lineage: Eukaryota > Viridiplantae > Streptophyta > Magnoliopsida > Myrtales > Myrtaceae > Eucalyptus > Eucalyptus victrix. Next base: position 25,920,663 of record CM027844.1, read on the forward strand.
CCCAGACACCATCGAATCTGCGATCTGTTGCTGCTGATTCTATTGAAGGCCGGTCAATCCTTCATCAGTATTTTAAGATTTTCCATGAGAATTATGTGGAATATGCACATAAGGTAAGAACATATTCTTTAATTCTATGAAAGAGAATTGTGGGTTAATTGGACCTTTGGCGTTTCATTAAGTAGGTTGGCATGCTCCTTTTCTTCTCTTTCCTGGAGGCGCATTTTGGGTTAGTTGTGGCTTTTAACTGCAGTTCTATCTTTTGACTTTATCTGTCTTGGAATTAAGGATCTGGTTTTATTTATAACGAGCTTGTTAGTTTAGCACTAAACATAAGCAAGAAATTTTCCTGCCAAAATTCAAAGATTGTCCAAATATCAAAATGTTTTAAGAAGTTATGCACGAATTGACATGTCAATGGCATTATGTTTTGAATAGTAAGATTTAGATTAAGCAAAAGGCAAAATGTGAAAGTCAATCTAGACTTGATGGCTTATTGAATTCTTTTAACTTTGTGCAAAGTTATAGACATTCACATTTGAAGTCACTTTTTCCACTAAATGTCATACTGTGAAAGTCATCTAGCTTGTATGGCAGAAACCCTATTTGTAAGCCTCCCGAAAACCGTTTCCTTTGTGCTTGTGTGCATATTGGTGCATGACTGCCTAATGTTTTGCAAAAGAACTTTTTGAGGCTCCGCTTTGCATATCCTTAATTTTCAGGATTTTTCCCTGGTTGGCTTCATTTAGTTTACCAGCCTAATGTCATACATATACTTTTGGATCCGTCATAAAGTTGAGGCACATGGGAGGCTTTTAGTCGCTAGCTCATTGGCAGGAAGATCAAGTCACTGATGACTACGTAAATCTTATCTTCCAGGTTCACTTCGAGCTTAAGCATCATGCCCCTCAGCTAAAGCGAATAATTGATGACCAGCATGCTCGTTTAGTTGAGGCACAGGAGAGGCTTTTGAAAGTTGAGAGAAAGCAGGCAGTGTTGGATGAAAGGATAGATCATGCAGTCCAGCAGCATGAGATTCTGGATGAACGTTTAAAATGTTTAAGGAAGCTACCTGTAGCTCACAAGAAACCACTCTCTAGGGCTGAGCGAGACTTCAAGTCCGAGCTTGGTAATTAATATCTTTACAGCTTCTTAAATCTTTAATCCTGAGTCATCAACTGTTTTATTTGCTGAGATCAAAGAGATAAATTACTCGCTTCTCAGTTTCATTAGATACCAGTATGTCATGGTTACTTGTTGTTTTTTGCGGTTATACCTGTTGAGTTGATTCGAACCCCTTGTTTTTATGAATCACAATTTTTGCGGTTATGCAGACCATTTTGCAGGAGTGGAGTTGGACGCTTTGCATTCATCTATAGATTCTATATCTGCCCGGCTACGGAGGTACACTCAATCAATAAAGAAAGAGCAGACATCAAGGAAGAAGTCTCTTGTTCAAGACAACCAGATCTCTCAACTAAAATCCTCCCTCGAGAAACTTTCCCTCGTCAACAGCGACAACTTGAAAAAGGTCAAAGTCGTTGAAAAAGCTATAAGCAGCAAGGAGAAGCAGTAGTGCATTTTCTCTGCTAGAATCACTCGGGAAGTGTCTTGGCGACGAACATGACAATTCAATATCTCAAAGGGACGGATGCCTTGTCATTTTGCTCTGGAGGTGTCTTCATGATCTATACCAGTCTCTGCAAGATGGCTGGCTTTCCATTTGGGTCTACATTTCGTGGAATGATCGGCAGGCTTCTTTTGTGCTGCATATAATTATTCTGTAGAATACAAGCAATGTATCAAAGCCAGCTAGACTCAAAAGCACTTTACAAGCGTTGTTAACTATTGATTAAATCTTTCATAAGATGTGAAATCCATATCTTAGTGAGGTCTAGCATGACCCGTCTATCTTTTGAGTGATTTGATTTTTTCTAGTACTATTCTGACGATACTACCAATGGAGCGCAATGATCATGGTTTTAAAATTGTGCGAGGTTTTAAAATTGTGCAATGACCATAATTTTAGAATTAGTGGAATGGAATGGGTTGGATAGTCGTTGCTTGTTTCGTGTACTCAACGAGCAATGTTTTGAAATTGTGCTTGTCAGTATCTGTCTTCCCATCTCTCCCCGTCTGCTTCAGAAGTGCCCCGCCAGTTTCTTCTCGGTGGTTGCGATAGTTCGTCCATTGACCGAGGAACCATCTTAACCTCAACAAGCAAGATGAGCAAATGTGAAATCGATGTCATTTTGTCAAACGCCTGAACCTTAACGAGCAAGTTGAGCAAATTACATACATCTAATCGTATAAGAGTTTCAACAAACTTTAAGCCTAATGAGCTATGCGGGACTGCCACTAGTGTGTAGGGCAACCACGGATCCATAGAGACCATCCTTAATGTAGATCAAGGTCTTGTGCTTTCCTTGCTCAGCAATAACTCCGCTTTTAATTACCACGATCACATCTGCATTCTTGATTGTGGATAACCTATGAGCCACCACGCGTGTGGTTCGGTGCACCATGACGCGGTCCAATGTCTCTTGAACTGTCTTCTCAGATTCTGTATCTAGCACACTCGTAGCCTTGTTAAGCAGAAATCTTTTTTTGGCTTTTAACTAAAACACAAGCAATAGCCACTCATTGCTTCTGACTGCCCGACAGTTGAGCCCCTCTTTCACCAACCATTGTAGCATATCCCCGAACATAAAATTCGTACTGCAAAAATCAAATAAGCCCATTTGAAAGCAAATGTAAGTCATGCACACGGAATAAATAGCGACTGTCTAACCTGTTGCAGTCCACTAATGAAACATGGGCGTGTGCTAATTCTGATGCGAGTATTTCTTGCTCGGCTGCACTATCTATGAACGAACCGAACCAAAAATTGGGCGTGTGTTTTCATTAAAAAATGAAAAATTCTGATGCGGCAAATAAAAGTGGAGAAATAAAAGTGGAGAAATTTCTTGCTCGGCTGCTGAAATCTCTATCCTTTCCATAAGCTGTTTTTTTTTGGCTATCTCTATCCTTTTGTCCCGTTGAATAAAACCGATTCTTGGCTGACCAGAGCCATTTACTGCCTCAAGCACTTGAGTTGCAGCTACTGAATATCCACTCCGTCGAGTGTAATGTGATCAGAATCAGGATCACAAAAGCATTGCAGCAGCACTATCACTGTCAATTTTCCACTCCCACTTTCTCTGACCAAAGCAACAATCTGAGAGGAACAATCGCGTAATTGTCAAACCTTTTGTTCCTCATGTTTAGGTGATCAAAACACTAGTGTTATTCTCCTAATTCAATGCTCAGTTGATGAAGTCATATTTAAAGTTAGGCATCAGATAAAGTCCGAAGTTTTACCTTTCCGGAGTAAACGGCCAGGCTGAGATCACAGAATATTTGAATGTCCGGCCTAGAGGGATATTTGAAGCTGACATGGCGAAGCTCAATCAATCCTTCACATTATCTTGTGTCTGTCTTGGATTTGCGGTCTATCATTGCAAAATGGAAGCAGCAAGTAACACCTGTGGCATTGATGGAATCGGCAGTGAAGGAACTTGATTGTGAAATTGTACGGGCTGCCACGGCCGGAGCCAAAAAAAAGAAAAAAAGAAAAAGGAGCCTGCAGTTCTAGAACCCGTTTTGTGTTGCCGTTCGATAATCATGGTGAGCCGTTACTTTGTGATCATCTTCATACCTGTACCACCAAGAAACAGACTTTCCTTCTTTTGTTTGGGAAAGTTCCAAACTCTTATTTCCTGCTCCAAAAGAGTTTATTGATCCACAATGCAGATATAGACATGTCCCTAAAATACTTGCTCCCACTGATGTGGATGAACATGGAAGACAAAAAAGAATTCCTGTTGTTGAAGCTGTTTTAAATTGGCAATCGGAAACTCTCTTAGCACACAACAAATGCCTTCAAAGCAATTGATTCCAAGATTGGGAATGTGTAACAAGACCTTCAAAGATGCGATGAAACCACCAAAAAAATGCTTTCGGATTTCTAGAAAAGGCTTCATGTCTTGGAATCCGGACAACATTTAGGGTATCATCATCTTGAAAGTCCTAAGGCGGAAATAGAGAAGCTCAAAAGGAAAATCTAGATCCTTGAAGAAGGAAGACTCAATCCATCTCAAACTAATCCATTCTTGATTATTTTGCAGATAGAGCAACCCCCTCCTCCACCACCTCAGACGTCTATTTTTGCTATCCTCATAGGTGCCCTTGTAAGACAAGATAAGATAGATATGGTTGAGATGCAAAATCGTCTCAAGGAATTGGATTGAATAAGGAAAGAAAGAGGAAAGGAAAAGAAGTTCAAAGAATCCTCTCTTGTCATAGGGGAAAGGCTAGATCAATTGATGCTATCAAATCCATTAGAATCTTTTCATCCGATCCAGATCCAACAGAATAAGCATTTCCAAACATCTTTGATACTGAATCAAACTCAGTATCCCTTTTGTCTTCATCATCCTTTTCAATTCCTACCATTGATTCCTTTCCCATAGTACCTGTCATGCCTCGATCCTCAGGCACGCATACATCCATTACCTTTGGTTAATTTTGAAAACGATATCCTAGGAACCACAACATCAATCTCAGAAAATAAAGCAATGTGATAGAAAAGTAGGGCCATATTTTTCATACCGAAATTCACAACTACTCTTTTATACAAGCATCTTATAGAATATAATGCAATACTATTCTCGAGATCTAACCCTTATCCACATATAATCAATGTCTGACAAAACATGATGGGATCTTAGTTCTCATCTGGGTCATATTCAGGATTCTCCTCATGGTCATCTTCTTCTCCAAAATCTTCCTTCTTATCTGGTTCCACATTAGGATTCTCCCCTTCAGATTTCTCCTCCTCAGGCTCCTCATCAGGGTCCTGAAATGGTTATTCATACATCTTAGGGCTGCCAGTCGATTACATGCCAACAAGATCACTCACGATCATTTCCATTCAATCAATCAATTCACAACATCAGATCAAAGCAATGATCAATCGACTTAGTCGATTTCATATCAATTAGACCATACATTCCCCACAATGGAATATTCAGTCGTCGAGCCTACATGAATACCTCAGGATGACATCCCAAGTCCCCGAGTTCACGTGCTCCTTTTCCAAGACGACATACTTACTCACTAGGCCCACGTGCATTCCTTTTCGCCAAGGTGATGCATTGATTCACCGAGCCACGTGCCCTTTTTACGATGCCCGGGCCCACGTGCATTCTCTTAGGCACTAGTTCACCAAAGTGATGCATCAAATCACCGAGTCTACGTGCCCTTTTTACGATGCCTAGGCTCACATGCCTTCTCTTAGGTGCTAACTCACCAAAGTGATGCATCAATTCACTAAGCCCACGTGCCTATTTTACAATGCCATACTTTGTCATCGAGTCACGTGCATTCTCCAAGAGGACAACTTCAAAACTGGACTGGGCTTGATTGCAAGTGGCTGAAGATGGGCTGAAGAAAACTTGCGGGCTTGAAACTGGGCTGGTCCGGGCTTGCTAAACTAAAGCAAAGAAACAACAATTTTCTGGGCCGCAACTTGGATTCTCGAGCAGACTGGTGGGCTACAATTTGCGGTAGAAATTACAGGGATGCTGGGCTGCTTCCGAGGGACGCCGTTGCTGGGTCTTCGAAGGAGCGCCGGAGCTAACTCGAAGAAACTCTGGTGTTGAAGACGTGGCCAAAGCTGGAGGAAACTCGGACGCGTAGGGGGCTTGGACAGCAGCTGCTTCGGACGTGTGGCCGCTGCTTCGGTCAACAAGCCGGCTAGAGAAGCAGTTTCGATTCACTGGTTTGACTGGGATGGAAGGGGACGTGTGGGCTGAGGACGGTGGAAGAATGAACGCAAATGGAGCAGGCGTGAGCTGGGAGAAGAGACACGAAGCTGAGAGAGGTCGCTCGTAGTTTGCTGTTGGACGCGTGCTGCTGGAGTTGAAGATCTTCGGTCAACAAGGTGGGAAGTCACGAAGGTGATGCTGGCAGGTGGAACTCGCTGGCAGAAGCGGTGGAGCAGTTTGGTTTCTGGCGTTGATGAAAGCAATCGTGGAGTTGGGGCCGAGTAGAAAGAATGAAGGCCAAAGGGAAAGGCAGCAAAGGAAACGGGAATAGCTTCGAACGCCTGGCGTTGCTGGCAGGGGGAAATTAGGTGTATCGTTGCACCGATGGAGGAGATGGGATAAACCTCAAATGAAAAGATGAAAGCGATTTGTCTAATCCCTTTATTACTTTTCATCCGAATTTCAGAATTTTTTTATTCTTTAATTTCTTCGACAATTTCCCAACTTCAACATCATGCCATCTTCCCAATTGACCCGCGGGTCGATTTTCTTTTGTCACTTACTTAACCCACTTAACGTGTGATTCGATTTTATTTGTGAGACTTACGCGATACCAAAAAAGTGTCGGTCGAGCGAGTTTTCAATTTAGTGTCACCACGTCCTTTTCAATCCCTACCATTGATTCCTTTCCCATAGTACCAGTAACTTCATCAATATTCATGGTTGATCCTCCACACCATGATATGAAATCAAATCCGGATACCAAAACGATAGTAAAATCAAAACCGAAGTTGTCCACGATCGGTCAAACAATTTCTCTCGATCTTAATTCATTTTTAAGCGTGCCATAATGATCTCTAAAATGTGTCCACTTCATCAAAGCAGTTCTTTACTATTGTTGACATTCCTTATCACAAATGGCTAGATAGACTTAAGGAATTTCATACTTGGCTAAATACTCAAGCCATTATCAACCAGGACAAGTATGATATTCTTTTCAACTTTGTTACAAAGTTCACATATAGTCTTAAACTTTGGTGGCAATTTGTGCCAGAACAAGATCAGCTTCACTTTTTACTCTCACCAAACTTCGGTTATGCCATTACTCTTCTATATCATTTCTTTGTGGGAAAAAACCCGTTGATCTCATAGAGCTCAAAAGAAGAGAATTTTTTGAAAGAAGATGTTGCTCTCTTCAGAAAAAAACATCTTGATAAACATTGTCATGAAATGCTTAAGCTCTTCTATCAAATTAGAGCTGATGCAAATTTGAAACATGTTTTCCAAACTTCCATTTCCAAATAATTATCCTAAACAATAGAGAGAACCTTTTTGTCCAAACAAAGAAGGATCCATGATGTTCCATTGGGCAAAATCCAACAAGAAATTCATTTGTGCCTTGAAGAATTGTGTATCAAACGTCAAATGATCTAGACTTATGTCAACGATAACAAAGAACTTGATGTAGTCTGTTCTTCGCTAGAGGCTAAAGATCAAATGTTCTAAGAAAGACTGTGATGATTTTTGTGAAAAATCCTCTAGAAAGAAGAAACACTTCAAAAAGCTTTGGATAAACAAATCCAGACATGGCTCTAAGCACTTCCGAAGAAAGAAGAAATGACGGTACCTATGCAAAAGGAAAGGACGTTTAGGCCACAAAAAGTCAAATTGATGCTTCATTTGTAACCATAAGGGACATTTTGCCAAAAACCGTCCTTAGGCAAAAAGAGGTCTGAATCATTTGATACATCATATTGATAATGAAACTGATATTTCTCTTGAAAATGATGATATCGAATCTTTATTTTTTGTGGATGAAGAACCATATGAACAAACTCTTTATGTCATCCCGTGTTACCAAACTCCCAATGAAATTGATTCAGATTCTAATCTTGAAGATATTTTCCACATATCTTTGACCCCTTTAGAAGAAAGCACTGACATATTTTCAAGCCAAACTCATTGTCCCCATTTTCCTATGACAATATTCACTTCAAAGTTTGCTAAGCCAATCACTGTTATTGCTCTCATAGATACTGGAGCTGCTTCTTCAATCTTAGACACTAAAATTCTTCTAAAGAATATTGGACTTCCTGTGTCCGATATTTCAACTCTACTTCGGGAGATACATTCTCTACAAATGTGAGAACCACTCCAATAACTGTCCATTTTTTTCCACAGTGTTCCATAACCACAAAGATCTTTGGCTCTAGTTTTTCTAACAAAGATTTGATCATCGGTTGGACATTATACTCAGATTTCTCAACTCCGCATCATTCCTGGAAAATGTCTTAAGTATAAAGACCAATTTTCTGAATTTGTCAATATTTAGAGACTTTTTTCCATTCAAATGAGCCTATTAGACCCCATCATGTAGAAGTTGTTGGAATCTTCTTCAAAATCTCATTTTGAGTTTGTTCAAAAATGTTCTCATCCTTTATGGAAAAATCTAGAGTTTTCATTCGCATTCCTTTAAAAAAGAATGGAGATATTAATCAACCAAGGCAAGTCATTTGGTAATGAATCTAGAACATCTAGTTTTGGCTCAAGGAGAATGCTTAGAACTGTTGCAACAAGGCCTTATTATTGAGATCTTACATTCTCAATGGGCTTGTGAAGCCTTTTGTGTCAACAAACGTGCTTAGCAAAACTGAGGGAAAATGAGATTGATAATTAATTATAAACCCATTAACCTTTTCCTCAAAGATGACAAATTCCCTTTACCTTCTAGAAACTCTTTTTTTGTTGGATTATCCAATGCCCAAATCTCTTCCAAATTTGATCTCAAAATCGGATTTTGGCAATTAGGCATTCATCTTGAAGATATACCTAAGATAGGGTTTTGTATCCCAAATCAACATTTCCAATGGAAAATTCTTCCTTTTAGCCTAAAGGTTGCACCATCCCTCTTCAAAAGGCAATGTGCTGAATTTTCCAACTAATCTTGTCAAGTGTAGCCGTATTCATCGATGATATTTTGTTCTACAATCCTGATAAATAATCACATTGCCAACTTCTTGAGTAGTTTGCTGAAATTGTGAAAAAGCATGGAATCATACTTTCCTAAAGAAAGATGAACATCACCCAAACTGAAATTGAATTTCTTGGTATGCACCTTAACAAATGGCCATAATATCTAAGGCCACATATTACTCAGGAATTGCTGAAATTTCTTGAAGAAAACTTCACCACAAAGCAAGTGCAACAATTTTTTGGGATAATTAATTGTCTTAAGGATTTTGTTCCACATCTTACAAGACTACTGATTCCATTGCAGACAATGCTGAAAAAGAACCCCCCACTCTAGGGAAAATCTCAAACTCAAGTAGTCGTTAAACTTAAAGAGATTATGTAGTCTCTTCCTCATTACAAATCCCATCAACAGGAAAGAGAATTCTCCAGATCGACGCCAGTGATGAATACTGGGCCACCATTCTACTCGAAGAGATTGATGGTAAGAGAAATCTATGTGCCTACAAAAGTGAAAAATTTTCTCAGGTTGAAATGCATTATCATTCCACTTTTAAAGAAATTTTAGTGGTGAAAAATGGGATAAAAAAGTTTGAGTTCCATCTCATTGGCCATCACTTTCTAGTAGAATTGGATATGACATCTTTTCCTCAAATGACCAAATCAAACAAAAGCGGGTTCCAAATTCTCAACTGCTTCAATGGGTTGAATGGTTTTCAAAATATTCTTTTGAGACCAAACATATTGCTGGAAAGAAAAATGTGCTTGCTAACTTCTTGTCAAGATCAAAAACACCAGCAGGAATCAACATGTATATCATGAGGCATACTTTCTATATTGCTCATCACAATAAGAATTATAAGATTGAGAAAATCAAAAACTAGTCAAGTTGGTGATACCCCCCTGAGATCATCAAACAAATCCAGAAAGACAACCTTACTGAAAATTTGGATAAACTCATGTGGTAATGCCACACAAATTTGTTCAGACTCAATGGAGGTTCGATTCTTTATCATTTTGGATTAAATGCAGATTATCCGTTCATACATTTTCTAATTTGGAAGAAAGATGATTTCACTGACTAGCTTCGATGGTTATTATGGTATTTAACCAATAAGTACTTAATATCTATTCAAATTCCAACTAGAAGTAAGATTGAAAATGAGAGTGACAATTTTCTTTTAGATTTTCTCAACTGGTTATATCCTTCCACTTATTGGAAATGGCTCTTGGAAAAAGAATTGAGAACTACACAACCAAACCCTGAAGTCCATACCATTCTATTTTTTTGACGACCATGGGCTTTTCTTACTAATAATGGTAACATCATCAATACCCCCTGAGTATATGTACCTCATCCCATAAACCTGTTTCACATAGTGTAGAGGCTCGAGTTCACAAATCTTATCCAGGGTTTATTGGTTGCTGTGAGCACCAGTAACGAGAACTCCTGAGAATCATATGCTAGGAAAATAAAACAATTCCTGAAGATGCATGAAATTATAATGTACCCACTACATGAGATCATTATGACCTAGCATCAGAAGCCAATGAAGCACTCGAAGAATTCAGACAAAGTGCATCATCCCAGGAACATGCATCATAAGAGCATGAAATGGCAGACACAGGCGACATTGCTCAGTTCTCTCAAGACCCCTATGCTAGATGGCGAGGTCCCCTTTCCCAAAACCTTTATAGCCAAGGACATTTGTCCTTATCTTAGGGCATGGACACATCTTTTTATGCACAACCATACAATTGGCCTCAACCAAGCATTCTTGACGATGACGACGACACAGACTAGGCATAAGAGCTAGCATTTCCAACATCTGCATCAACATCACATCAGCTGAACCAGATCCTCACGCCAGAAGAATTTTAAGCACTTGAAAAAAAATATGAGGAACATCTTCTAGCAACAGTGCATAGCTTAGATGACTCGAACTATGACTACAATGCTTGTGACGGACAAAATCGCTGAATAAGACCATTGTTTGTAAAAGTTCACAGCAACAAGTTACTGTTTACTTTACTGTAGCAATAGGCTAGGGAAATCATTGTTCACTGTCATTGTTCATACCATGCGAATAATTTCCTACCAAGATTTTCGAAAGTCTCTGTTTGTTTTAGGACCTGTGAGCTTGATCCTTGTTTGTGTGTGGGTCTCTTATTGCTTATAAAAGGCGAGGAGGATGTAATGTGTTGGGCAGAGTCACTTGAAGTAAAGTGAGTGTTTTATGAAATTCTTTTCATGGCTTTCTAAACTCCTCATTCTTCTATAGCCTGGTAGGATCCTCTGAGAAATGTAGCTCGAGATAGTTAGAAATGTTACCATATTGGTTCTATTTGGGTGATTCTAGGCTTTGAACTAAAGAACCGAGTGGTTTTCTACTAAAAGATTGTCCCTGAAAGGCTTGAGCAAGAAATTCACCTACTATGGGAAGGTATACCTACAGAAAACTGACTTGGTTTTGAAAGCTATTTGATAGTCTAGGTCACGCTAAAAATGCATCAGAGTAAAATTAACCGAATTTGAATCCAATTTTAGAAATTGAAATTTCTATCATGTCACAAATCATTCTAGGAATGTCAACTTAGCCTCCGAAGATTTTTTTGCAAATTGAGACTTTTTGGGAAAAAGTAGAGATAGGGTCGTTTTGTCTAGAAAATGTCAAGGATCATTTTTTATTGCAAAATTGGAAAGCAAGTTAGGATCAATTGGTAAGGAAAAATACCAATTTGATCGTTGAGGTGTTGGTTGATTTTGAGAGGCCAAATCGGATTGATTTAAGCAAGAATAAGTGTCTAATTGGAGGGAAAACCTTGCAAATTCGTAGCCCCCCACCACCTAGGGCTTTTGGACCAATTCAAGGGTTGCAAATGAAGCCTTGGTGGTTGATTCTCAGCCTAGGAAGACAGTTGTGGAGGAGGATTGGTCAAGGGGACCAAGTTGTGGAAGAAAGAAGCTTGGTGGCCCTTTTGTCCTCCATCTCTTCCTCTCTCCCTCATCCACCGTCAATTGCCTCTTCCACCCTCTCCATTGTGCCGTGCGAAGACCAGAAAATCTAGAGGAGAAGTTGAGCAGCCAGCCAACACATCGCCGGGACCGCTTGCCACCGCCAGACCACCGTTCGCCGTCCTGCGCGCGCCACTGCCTCGTGCCAGTCCGCGCATCCCCGACCCCTCATCCTCATCTCTTGTTGTCCAGTTGCTGTCTCATGCTTTGTGGAGCTCAGCCGGAGCCGTCTAGCCACCGTTTCATCATCGTGAGTCCCCGCTTGAACTCGGTTTGAACCCTTCAACCTTCCTCAGCCCGTTGTTGTCTTAAACCGAGCTTGTTTCCGTTAGTTTCAGCCCAAAACATAAGCAAAAGGAGTGGGTTTCCAGCCAAGGGTTTGGCTTGTTTTGAGAATGTTCTCGACCCCGAAAGCTAGGCTTGCTTTGGAGAGAAGTGAGCCTTGTTGCGTCCTCATCGATTTGCACCGACCGGATCGCCGAGCAAGTGAGTTTAAGCATGGATTATGTGGTTAAGGGTTGATTAGTTTAGGTTAAGCATGGATTATGTGGTTAGTTAGATTAAATTAGTGAATTTAATTAATTACCGATGCATGTTAGGTGGATAGTTAGTGCAATTAGAGTCTAGACAAGCTCTAGTATTTAACTAGAGTGGTTTGGAAATTTTCCAGGCTCCTCTCGGCTTCCAATTAGGCTTTTTCGAGCCTAAGTCATATTCATTGCATTTATTTATTAATTTTCGTAATTAATTTTCAAAAATTAGGCTGGGATAATCGACAACCGGAATTCTATGCTGATTACAATGGTGTGATCTATTTATTTAATTGAGCTCTAATTTGTGTTGATTGTGAGTGAATTGTGAAATTAGGAAATTATTCCTAAATTTGTTTAATTTTGGTAATTGATTGGAAAATTACCGGTGTCGGTCTACAGCACCAAAAATCTATTTTTGGACTGCTGAAAATGGTGGGAAGTTCAAAAGTGAAATTATTATATTTTGGCTAAAGTCGATCATGTACCCACACACAACTATTTTTATCGGGCATGATAAAAATGATGAATTGATTAAATGGTTGGGGTGGTATACTATTTCAACATAATGGTTGATATGTCAGCTTAGCGAGAGTAGTACACTATTTATTAGCTTAGCATGAGCTATACTATCTATATATCAACTTAAATTGAGCAGTTTTGATATGATCGAGCTTATTAGATAGTATTGATTTGGCCGACCGGAGGGAGGTCATGATAATATGTAATCGACTAGGTTGATTGATCAATGATTTGATATGATGTTATTAATTGATTGGTTGATGTGATTTGAGGCATTTGTAAATGATATTGATTTGCAGGATGGCGTTGAGGCCAAGGTAAATCCTCTGACCTATGGTGTGCTTAGGCAGCCTTTAGGGCGTATTTTCTTCCTAATCGAGTTTTAGGGGATAGAACTCGCTGAGACGTAGTCTCACCCCGTTGTGGGACAACATTTCAGGTCCATAGATGACAGTACCTCTAGCTCCTCCCAAGCATTTTGGTATACCGGAGGAAATCATAGAAATATGTTATCACATCCCGATACACCACCACCCCGAAGGATTGGACTATGTACTGGTGAAATCCACTGTTTGATTTGATGTGGGTGAACCTCAAAAGGTGCCCCATAAATACCGGTTGTGGTATCGCCATTACAATGATGGACGAAGGGTGGGTCTTGTGTCAAATTTGATGTACATATGTACGTTTTGGAGGTTGCGTTTCGGGAAGGAGACATCAGATCCTAAGGGTGGATTGGTGGTGGATGTGAAGGATCCCTCCTGACTCTCCGGAGTGCTCAGCAGTGGGCTCCAGCTAGAGCATGGAAGAAGGAGAGATCATTGAGGAGGAGGACCCGAAAGAGGATCCAGAAGAGAATTGAAACCCCACCCCTATCTGCATACTATGTTTCTGAACTGGTTTTTGTAGGACTTGAAGTTTATGTTTGTATTGTGATATATATACAACTTTAGTTATTTGTATATAAGTGTGGTTGTTTTTAAAGGTTCGAAATTTGGTCTTACTTTCCTATCCCATTATTTTATTGTTTGGAGATTATTTATATGCCTCCGCTTGCGTATTAAAATGAAAGGGACGGCGATGCGTCCTGGGACAAATCCCATTGATTCCCATTGATTCCCCTCACAATTTCAATTTTTCCAAAAGAATCCCAAGCAATCTGGAGGTGTCTACGAAGGAATGAGGATTCAATTCGTCCTCGTCACTCCAAGCTCCCGATCTTTTCATGATGAGTAGCTGAAAACGTGAGATTGCTTTTCTGATGATTTGCCAAGATCGACTCCTCTTATTATGCGAAAGATGATTCGTGAAACCTGGTGGGGTTGAGCTTTTGGACCCAAACGTGATACGCCTCTTAGTAGACCAAATTCAAATTCTTCCTCGGATATCTTGGCCAAAGCCGTGGAGAATATTCTAATTCATTTCCCTCAAACTTACGGTTTGACAAAATTGCCTGTGATTTCGCAGTCGACATATTTGTTTCCTCTTGTGCATTCCGGTATTCTTGGAAAAAGATCCCACGAGTTCCTCCGGGTCTATGAAAAGTGGATGCATAAATGATAGGCATTAATTATTCGTGCATATATGTCGACCAAGATCGATGGTTTCAGCAACTAAGAACGTAATTGCTGATATGAACGGCAACAATTGTGAAATATTGATATGAAAATTCAATATGTGCTGGCAAAGCAAGAAAAAATAGAAGCTCTTGACTATATTATGGAAGATCTTGAGGATGCCGTGCGCCACCTTGAGCTAGTAGAGGACCGCCTAATGGCATTTAAGTCGAAAATAGGTATTTGCAATGCTGGTTCTAGCTCAGAAAAGGGCTTTGAGCTTTAAGCGCAAGCGTATTGATTCGTTCAATATGTGGGAATGCAAATGATCAAGTCCTTATTGCAAGAAATCAAGAGTTAACCAACACAAGAGAGGAAAACGTCCTCAAGTGAAGAAAATGTCAATGGTGAGGTGTTACAATTGTGACAAGAAAGGTCACTATGCTCGCAACTGTTGTGAGCCGAAAAAGGTAAACATCTCTTGTACATTTGAGAACTTTGCTTATGTGTCAAGTTCTGTATTATTGGCTGAATCCAATCCTTTGTGGACTGTAGATTCAGGAGTAACAGACCATGTAGCGAAGGATAAAGAATCCTTCGTGGAATTCCGACGAGTACCAACTGGAACTAAGTGGATCTATGTAAGAAATAACTCCAGAGCTAAAGTTAAAGGGATTGGCACTTGCCAATTGATCATGCGTGGTGAACGCATCTTGTTCCTACATGATGTTCTATATGCTCCGGAGATTCGTCAAAATTTAGTGTTTGTTTTGGTATTGGTTAAGTTTGGTTTTAGTGTGAACTTCCATAATAAAGGTGTAAATTTGTATTTGGATACAAACTACTATGGTTATGGTCATTTTTTGGATGATTTTATTGTACTAAATGTTCACTGTGATGATGTCAATATTTGTTATTCCCTTTTCACGTCTTCTACTTCATATGATAATGATGTGAATGTGTGGCATGCTAGACTTGGTCATATTGGCCAATAATGTATGAAAAGACTAGCCAAAAAGGGCTTATTAGGCAACATTGAAAAAGTCGATTTACCCATATGTGAGCATTGCCTAGTAGGGAAAACGATAAGGAAACTATTTAGAAAAAGATAAAAGAGCTGAATTTCCTCTGCATTTAATCCATTTTGACATCTGTGGTCCAATAAATGTGAGAAAAATGTATGGGGCTGTTTATTTCATTACTTTTATAGATGATTATACTCGATTCGGATATGTCTATTTGATTACTCATAAATCTGAAGCAATAAGTTGTTTCAAAAGGCTTATGAACTTGGTAGAAAATCAATTAGATAAGAAAATAAAAGTATTAAGATACCGATCGAGGTCGAAAATATTTATCTAATGAGTTCAGAAAATTATGTGATGAAAAATGAATAGAAAGATAGTTGTCTATTCCATATACTCATTAATAAAATGGTGCTGTGGAGAGAGTAAACAGAACCCTACTGGAAATGGTTAGGTCCATGATGGCGCATGCTAACTTACCTATCATTTTTTGAAGTGATGCGTTGTTAACTGCTGCCTATATACTTAACCGGGTGCTTTCCACATCAGTTACTTTCACTCCATATGAGTTATGGACAAGTAGAAAACCAGACTTAAGTTTTCTTAAGCCATGGGGTTGTGCTACATATACTTATAAGTCCTTTAACAAGTTTGGGAAATTGGGTCCCAGAGGAAAGAAAAGTATTTTCATAAGATACTCAGAACACTCGAAAGGGTATGTGTTCATAGGTGAGCAAGAAACTGAGAGTATAACTGATTTTGAATCACGGGATGTTACATTCTTAGAGGATGAATTTCCTAAAAAGGGCAAAATAGGTGAAGATTATTCCCTATTTGAAACCTTGGATCAAGATAATGATATCAATGGAGTTCGTCCAAGTGGGAGTAATATGAGAAATGACGAATTAAACTTATTCTCAATTATAACCACATGATGAGACAACATCATCATTATTTAATCCTAGTGAGAGCATAATGGGAAATAATGTGCAAAGTGTACAATCTCCCATACAGCGAACAAGTCATCAAAGTATTCCCCGTCGATGTTTTGACATTGAATGGGAAACTTTTATGGTTACTCCACAAGATGAGGATGAGCCAAAAAATATTAGTGAGGCTATGAATTGCCATAGTAAGGAAAAATTGATTCATGCAATGGAAGAGAAAATTGAGTCAATGAAGTCATACAAAGTTTGGGAACTAGTTGATTTTCCAAAAGGACGCAAAACTATTGGGAATAAGTGTGTTCTCAAAATAAAGCGAAAAGCTGATGGCTCGATAGAAAGGCATAAGGCTCGCCTTGTGACGAAGGGGTATAACCAACATGAAGGAATTGATTATGAAGAAACATTTTCTCCTGTACTGAGATTTACCTCGATTCGCATTATTCTAGCAATAGTGACTAGTATGGATCTTGAGTTACATCAAATGGATGTAAAGACTACTTTTCCTCAATGGAGAATTAGAGGAAGAAATATATATGGAACAACCTGCTAATTTCATAGTAAAAGACCAAGAAGAAAATGTATGTCGACTTTTGAGGTTGATATATGGCCTTAAGTAGTCGTCAAGACAATGGTATATGCGTTTTCATAATGCCATAATGGCATATGATTTTACAATGATTGATGAGGATCATTGTGTATATATCAAAAGATCCAATGATCAATTTGTGATCATATCATTATTTGTTGATGATATACTAATTACCGGAAACAATATGGAGTTTATTAATACTGTCAAGAGTTGGTTGTCTTCCAACTTTGAGATGAAGGATATGGGTGAGGCTACACACATTCTTGGAGTTAAGATTTCAAGAGATCGTTCGAAGAGATCATTATCTCTTTCGCAAGAAACATATATAAATAAGGTTCTTGAATGATTTCGTATGGAAGATTGTAAATCCATAGACACTCCTATTGTAAAAGGTGAAGGATTGAGCAATAGATTGTGTCCAAGGACTCCACAAGAGAAGGAACAAGTGAAACATATTCCTTATGCTAATGTTGTTGCGAGCTTGATGTATGCTATGATGTGTACAAGACCTGACATATGTTTTGCCGTTGGAATGGTGAGTAGATATCAATCCAACCCAGGTCAAGCACATTGGAAGGCCGTTAAGAGAATACTGAGGTATCTAAAAGGAACTGCTGATTATACGTTGAGTTATCAAAGAAAGGATCTGCGACTCTAAGGCTATTCTGATGTTGATTATAAAGGAGATTTAAATGAAAGGAAATCTACCTCTGGCTTTGTTTTCTTACTAAATAATGGCACCATATGTTGGAGCAGTAAGAATCAAACGTGTATAACCTTGTCCACGATGGAAGTTGAGTTCGTGGCATTATCAGCAGCAATATAAGAAGGTGTTTGGCTTAAGAGATTTTTTAGATCATTTAGGTGTTATTGAGAAAGCTGCAAGTCCATTATTGGTTAACTGTGATAGCCAAGCAGCTATAAACTTATCTGGCCAAAATTTACTAGAGGGAAGATTTACTGAAGAGAAGATTTCTCTAATTGATTGGCTTCCCTCATCTTTGCAGAAATTGTGACCCCAAGTTTCAGATTCTCATGTGCACAATTGATAATCGAGCATGTTCTGAGGATTTGTTAATCTGTGTGCCAACTCGGAGCACGTTCATGGCTTCTTGAGTTCAAGCATAATAACATTAGCTCATATGAAATTTATCGGATGCGGACATGCTTTATAAGAACTAAACAGGCAAAGTAAAAATTGATATTTATATTTTTAGAGATCGGTTTGGATCCTAATTTTCTTATGCAATAAATGACTAAATGTGAAGCCAAAATTTAGGTGTCAAGAAAATTGCACTATCCCCTTCTTGAAAACTTCCTTGTAAAATTTGGTAGGGTCTAAGAAAACTTACACTTCTATTGATCTAGAAGGGGGATTTGCTTGTAGAGCTGCAATAAAATAGTATTCCCTATGGGCAACACAAACAATCCTATGTTCTAACCGGTGCCTTTCATCTCTAGCAGATTCACTAATGAATGTGACTACCAATATGGCGGTGACGTCTCGCCTACATTAGGTCACAACCTACTTCGATGGCATGTATGATTTTCAGTGACTTGAAAAATATATATTTGGCTCTTATTGCTATTAGTAGATTAAACTAGTTTTTTTTTGCATAGAATTCGAAGTAAACCATACCATCTGTCATTCTCTAACTTTTTTTTTTTTTTTTTTGGTTTTTGGTCGTAGGTATAGAGCTAATTCATTGTAGGTTTGGCAAGCATTATTTTCTCAAATGGACATCAAGATCCTTATAGTAATGGAGGGTATAAAACCTCAAATGCTTCTCACCGTACAATCCATCCAAAGAGTAAAATTCCACATTACTTAATCATGCTTAACAATTTGATCTCTTTTTCAATCTTAGGGTCCTGAAGAATAATTTAGATAGTATTGCCACTATCTATACAAAGGAAGATACATAACTAGGCCACTTTATTTGTTGCTTTGTGGCTCGTCTCACATACTCGCAAATCACTCAAATGAAATCAATGGAAGGGAATCTACTCAAATTAGGAATCTAACTCCAAAGTAGAAAGTAATTTTGTAATTTCTTGATTGTTTGGGCATCAAACCAGAAGCCCTATTTAGATTTGAATTTTCTACTTTGATTAGGTTTGTTCACGGCTTCAAACTCAAAATATACTCTCGTCACTAATTATGTGTTTTGCACTTTCTTCTTGCTTGGATTTATAACCAAAGCCACCGACAGATTCAGACCGGTCGGTCTTGTAGCGAAATATCGAAGTACGGATAATTGAATATATGCCAATCTTCTTGCTTTGAAACAATAATATGTTGAATTGCTATTACAAAAAATATCGATGATGAATTGATTCAAGAAGGCCATTTCAATAATAGATAAGAACAAAAGGCTAAATTCTCTGTATCTTACAAAAAAGTTATCTTTATTTTTCTTCGTTTCAAATTAACTCTTGTTGACTGGACTCACAGATAAAGAAAGATATGCACCGTCCAGCCGAGAAGTTAATTCTTTGGTGCGGCAACCTAGGATAGTTTTCTCCAACAGGAAAGAAATCGTCACGCGAATTACTATGGCCTGCAAGGAAAGAAAATATAATACAAATAAGGTAGTAATTCTTCGGCAAACTAGGACACTTTCCCCTAACGGGAAAGAAATCGTGACGTGAATTAGTGTGGCCTTCAAGAAAAGAAAATTTAATCCAAATAAGGTAGTGATCTATTCAGATTCCTTTTTTTCCCCAATGTACTTGGTTTAACAAACCTATTCACATCCTCCAATCGAATCAGGTCTTGTACACATGCTCAAATCCAAGATATAATTTACTAGTTTTAATGTGATTTGGCATAGAAAATAGTAGTACAAAATGGGATCGCGGGCTTCTCTGTATAAATGTGAACTGGTTGAAGCCAAAAAACATCCCGAGGATCCTCCTCTCTGCGTGCCTGCTTTAGCCTAAGCAATAACCACACACCCTAACATGTCTTCGTCACTTTATAGCATTTTGATCATTCTAATGCTTTTCGCAGCTTGTGCTGCTACCAAGAAAAACTTAGATGGTTACTATATTCCGAAGCTGGGCGTATTCCACCGAACGTTTATTCAAGATCCTACATGGGCAGTTCGAACTTCCATCTCGTCAAAAGACTTCCAGACTTTCTTTTACAACCAAACCCTCGATCATTTCAATTACAGGCCGGAAAGTTACACTACTTTCAAACAAAGATATATTATCAATTCCAAATACTGGGGTGGCGCAGATGCAAGTGCCCCGATCTTCGCTTTTCTCGGTGATGAACTGGCCATTGACAGCGCCATAACCTATATTGGGTTCATGACGGATAACGCGGCTGAGTTTAAAGCGCTTTTGGTCTATATAGAGGTAATTAAATGCCCTATAAAATTTGCCTAATAGTACCTTCTTTTTCCTTATGTGTGCCGTGCATATGTACACATTCACGCAACTTACAAACATAAATTTGAAATCTTGCAGCATCGGTTTTATGGTGAATCAATTCCATATGGGTGGACACTCGATAAAGCACTAAAAGACGCTAATACTAGCGGATATTTCAACTCGGCGCAAGCTCTTGCCGATTACGCAGAAATCCTTTTATATTTGAAACAGAAATTGAATGCCAAACATTCTCCAATAATTGTCAGTGGAGGATCATACGGGGGAAGTAAGTGAATACATTTTCACTTGTCAGCAATATGACTACTGCTTTACATTGAATTGAAGAAAATAGCCCACTACGTATTCTAATGTACGATTCCCATTGATTATAGTAAGATGTAATAAACAAACATAATCTGCCAAAAGTCCTTGTTCTTGAACATATCATGGATAGAACTTTTCCTAAAGAGCGCTAGTCATATTGACAACGACAATCCATATCAAGTTTGATATAGCTTGCCCTGAACGGCATTGAAGAAAGTGCCTACCGTCAGGTTTACCAGGAATAGACCAACACCATATATTCTACATATTGCTTATAAGTAGGTATTTCAATCTTCATACGTTTGATTTTCAGTGCTAGCTGCATGGCTTCGATTGAAGTACCCTCATGTGGCGCTCGGAGCATTGGCATCATCTGCTCCAATTCTCGCCTTTCCCGACATCATGCCTCAGGATACATTCTATCCAGGAGTTGCAAAAGATTTTTTGGTCATCTTAATTGCTGGAATTATACCTTTTTCCTTTAGCATGCATTTTCATTAATCAAATCGATAACTTGAATAATTGTTTGGTTAATTTTTCAGGAAGCTAGTTTTTCTTGCCACCAAACCATTAGAAGATCCTGGGAGGAAATTGATAGAGTCGCTTCTGAGCCTCATGGTCTCGCAAAATTGAGCAAAACTTTCAAAACTTGCAGGTGCATGGATGATGGAATTGGGATCATACATCATATTGTATTTTAGAGACTTCTCAGAATGTTCCGTAGGATAAGTAATTTTTAGAAGATGAGAAGTTGTTAGACATGTCTAATTGGAAAGTTATAGCATACATTGACAGTGAAGTGAACCTTTGCACAATCGGTCTACCCATTCTTGATTTGAGAATTTCAGGTATCAACTCCCTCACTTACCATCAAATTTAGGGCGGATAAGTCCGCGTGTGAAAAGCCTTTTTCACATTAACAATTTATTCCATAATAGCACGAACTTTCACTAGACAAAGGGAATGATTCTAACATGATACAATGGTTTTAAGCTCTGATATTAATTTAAAAAAAATATTGATGGATATGCTTTAGACGCGAATATACATCTAATTTTGCATATCTTTTATCTTTTGTTAGACCACTGGAAAGTTCTTCACAGCTCAAGGAGTACTTAAAATCAGTCTATGAGTGGCTGCCCAGTACAATGATCCATTCAGACGTCCAGTGGAAGTGATATGCAATGCCATTAATGGAGCTTCTCCAAGAAATGACACTCTCAGGAAGATTTTCGCAGGCCTAGCGGCTTCCGACCGAAATTCGACCTGTTACATCAACCCACCTCCTACACCTCCATCTCAAACTGACTTGGGTTGGCATTGGCAGGTACACACTATAATCGGATATCAATTTCAACTGGTAGCTTACTACTACCAGTTGAAATTGACTCGAATTATGTATTGAACTAAGCAAATGGAGGTTGTTTGAGTTTGCAGACATGTACCGAGATTGCAGCCCTTTGGAGCATCACCAACAATACTATGTTTCAACCAGCTCCCTCTGGCCTAGATAAATTTGTGACTCGCTGCAAGAGAGACTTCAGCATCGTACCTCGGCAACACTGGGTCTCTACTTATTACGGTGGTCAAGTACGGTCACAAAAATAAAATCACATATATATGATACTCTTTTAATTTTCTTACACACACCAAACAACATATGTCACCCTTTCATTTCTTCACTGACTATGGAAAATTGCAGGACATAAAACTTGTTTTGCACAGGTTCGCTAGTAATATTATTTTCTCCAATGGGCTTCAAGATCCTTTTAGCTATGGAGGGTACGTATAGCATCAAAACCTATAGATTTTCATGAAAACATTACTGATTTGGATAAGATTTCAAAATAGTTCTTCCATATTATCAATTGTAGGATTTTGAAGAGTATTTCAAAATCTGTCGTTGCGGTCTACACAGCTAAAGGTATGTGTTGACTCCACTCGTGTCGAACCAAAGTCAAATGGAATGGATTATCTTTCCATCTTTAGATTTATGGAAGCGGATTGTGATACTGAAATTAATGCCGTGAAAATAATTTCTTGCTTGCAGGTTCTCATTGTTTGGACATAATGCCAGCTACAAAAAAAGATCCTAAATGGTTGGTCAAGCAGCGGAAAACCGAGGTTGAGATTATAAGAAAATGGATAGCCACATATCATGCCGATCTTCGTGCTTTTGGAAAATACTAACATATGTCACAAGGGAATGACATTGCCTTGAATAATGCTAATAGCATTGAGAATAAAGACCAGAGTTGTGTGCTTCGTCTATTTTCTTGGGAGAAGGGTGAACTGAGATATCAAAATCATTAAACATTATAAAAAAACTAAAAGGAATAGGACCACTCTAAACAAACGGATCGTTCTCCATTTTCCTGCCCTATGCGATATAGTAGACACAGAGGCTCCAAACCGCTCTACATGCACAAGCACACAAACACATAAACGCGCACCGCTACAAGTTCAATGTAGATGCAAGTTTTTGGCAAAACCGCGCATGAAGAATCCAACCCCCAAATAAACACATCAACTCATTCAAGCATCTACGCCAGGCGATTCCACCCTATGCATGTGCCCAATCCTGTCATGCAAAAACCCAAACCGCACAACTCATTAACATCTTAGAAATGACTCAAACAAGCTTAGAAAGAGAACAACAAACGCAGGATTATCATTATTGAGCTTAGGAATCAACAGCAGATTCATACTAATTCGGGAACAAAAGAAGCCAAGGCACAGAAACAGGTCACTATTTGCCAATGACCCAGAAAGCAAGCAAAAAACGCTTCGAAACAAAATTGCAAACAAAAACCCACTTCAATCGATACTGGAAACCAGGCACCACGACACCAGACGGTCTATCTGGGAATTGGGTTAACCAGAATTGAAAATGGCCGAGCAAATTAAAGGAAAATCCTGCATTCATCCCTCTTTTGAACTGTGGCCACGAATTTTTGTGGTATATCTGGAAATCGAGGAACCGCATCGTCTTTCACAAGAGAAAAAACCAGATCCGAAGCTCCTCTTCACAAACGCCACGGCTCTGCACGAGAACATGGTAAGATGGAGCGAAAAAATTGGGGGAAACAAAAGGACTCAAGGCCGGAACTTACCTCAGATCTGGAAACCGCCTGACGGGGGCTTGCTAAAAGATCAACGTCAATGTCGATGGTTCAGAGGGAGCGAGCCATCAATTGTGATTGTGAGATTCAGACCATTCGTGCGAGCACAACTGAAGTTGTTGAAACATAAGAAGGAGAAACACACACAAAGGAAGAAGAGCTGTCTGCGTAAATGTTTATAAGGACTGACACCATGGCTTTTATATAGGCTTTGCACCAACAAGTAACTATTGTTCGGAGACCGTCGGTTATAAAGTCTGAAGACTTTGTTCTCTCAAGACCCAAGACTCAAGACCCAAGTTTCAAGACTCAAGACCCAAGACTCAAGACTCAAAGACTTAAGACTCAGAACTCAAGACTTAAGTCTATTCTCGAAACGAGTCTTTCTAATCCAAAGTGACGAAGGAAATCCAAAGCCTAGGTTTATGGTTGAGGATTCGATCCTATCCTCTCGGAATAGATTCTTTGGTTGGATAATCATTTCGGATTCTTTAATTCTTATCTAAGATCGATTGAAGATCCGATGGTCGACGAAATAATCTTGGAATATTCTATTCTTGGAAACCGAGATTCGATTGTATGGGCGAACGGGATTGATGGGCTATCATCAGATTCCTTAAATAGCTCGGATGATCTTCTTGATTGATTCCGTCCAACGGGTAGATTGGAGGAATTCCTTTGGTAAGTGCCAACGGCTATGATGGCATGAAGGAGTATAAAAGGAAGACGTCTAGTTGTTTTAAGTGTGTGATCGATAGAAAAATTCCAGAGTCTGAAGATCCTTGATTGTTAGTTGAGAGGCGAGCGAAATTGTATACGAGAGAGTGTTTATACTTGATGACGCCTTGAGTGAGTGTGGTAGATCATCTACACCTAGAAATCAAGGAAGATCAACACTGTAACATCTCTTTGATCATAGTAGAATCCAGCCAATTCATCGGTGCGAAGAGTGGACGTAGGCTTGAATCAAGCCGAACCACTATAAACCGAGCGTTCAATTCTCTCTTTCCCTCACTCAGTCTTGCAATTGAATTTTTAACTGTTGCAAATTCACTAATTGTTTAAATATCGTGCAAGCTTCGAGAAATTTTTTTTTGTATACCTATTCACCCCCCTCTAGGTACTCGTACTAGCTATCTCAATTGGTATCAGAGCTCGTGTTCTTACTTTGTTTGAAGTGTTTTACTTGAGTAAAAGATCCATTGCTAGTATGCTAGCACCGGGGCTGATGGAGGGCAAAGCAATACCAGACCTCCCTACTTCGATGGAAAGGATTACAACATCCGGAAGAACAAGATGAAAGCTTTCCTTCGATCAAAGGATCCTCGGAATGGGACGTTGTGGAAAGAGGAATCACTCTTTCGCAAAGCATCAATCTACGAAAGAGGGAAAGAAAGCTGTTGAAGCCAGCGGAATGTCTTAAGAAGAAATAAACAAGAGACAAGCACTCGATGCTAAAGCAATTTATTCTTTATATTGTGCTTTGTCACCAACTGAATATAACAGAATATCTTCTTGTGTTACAGCAAAAGAAGTCTAGGACAGGTTACATATCACTTATGAAGGGACAGATCGAGTGAAGGAGACCAGAATTAACATTCTTCTTGGTCAATATGAATCCTTCAAAATGAAACCAGGAGAATCTATAACTGACATGTTTAGTCGTTTTACAGATATTGTCAATGGTCTTGAGAACCAAGGACAAAAAATTTCTGATCCCATGAAGGTGAATAAGCTTCGGCGTGGACTCTCCAAGGATTGGAATCATATAAAGACTTCAATAAGAGAGACGCAAAGAATCATGCCATTATCTGTAGACGAACTGATTGGAACTCTTGGTCTTACGAAGTGGAACGAATTAATGAAGATGAAGATCCAAGAGGTAAGAAATCTATTGCACTAAAATCAAATGATGATTCGATGATGCAGATTCGAAGATGATATGGATGATGAGGAGCTCGCCCTCATGATAAGAAGATTCAGAAAACCGAATAGAAAAGGCAGAAGGTTCATTCCAAAGAAACGAGTTTTCGAGACAGCGAGACCAAGTCTGTTGATGATGTGGAACCAAACAAAGATGTAGTTTGCTTCGAATGTAAGAAGAAGGGACACATCGGACCCAACCTTGTCCTCTTCGAAAAAGAAAAGAGGGAAAGCGAGAAGTCTCGAAAAGCTCTTAAAGCCGAAACCTGGAGCGATACAGAGTGTGAAGAGAGTGATGAGGAATATGCCAACCTGTGTCTGATGGCACAATCAGACTCAGACTCTGGATCAGACTCTGGATCAGACTCAGACAGTGAATTTGAAGTAAGTGATTATAAAATCCCTGTCAAAGTCTCTAAATATATTGATGAGTTATGTTTCAGTCTTAAGACTTCTCTTAAAAAGATTTCCGAACTTAAAAAGGAAAACTCAGTTTTAAAACAAAAGGAAAACATTTTAGAAGAAAAGGTAAAAAATTTAGACTTGAATGTTTCTATTCTTAAAGAAAGTGAAGACAATCTTTCAAAAGAAAATGCTTTCTTAAAACTGATTTATCAAATATTTCAAAGAAATTTTCAATAGGATCTGAAAAACTTGAAAAAGTCCTTTCAATCCAAAGACCTTACTTCAATAAGTCGGGTCTAGGTATGACAGCTGAAACAATCCCTTTAATTGATTTTCCGAAAGTAAAAGAAAGAATTAAGAAAAGACCATCGAGAGAGGCTTATAAAAATCATTTCAAAAGAGTTTTTGTAAAGCCGTAGGTCGAAATGCTTTAAGGTGTTCTAAGTGTAATAGTCAAGGATCATTTTGAAAAAGAGTGTCCTATGGTTTGGAAGCCTGTTAAGAGAGTATGGCCTAATAATACTCATCCTACTAACACCAAAGGACCCAAGAAAATTTGGGTACCAAAGAAAGCTTGAGACTCTCTTTTGAATGCGGGTCTCTGTCAAAAGAAGGTAAAGTGGTATCTTGACGGATGCTCAAGACACATGACGGGGAGACTCAAATTGTTTCATAAAGCTTATTCAAGTAAATGGTGGAAAAGTTTCATTCGGAGGAAATAGCAAAGGAAGTATTGTGGGATTCGGAAGCGTGAAAATTGGAAATCTCACAATAAGCAATGTTTCTCTAGTGGAAGGA
Organism: Eucalyptus victrix; assembly: GCA_016097545.1. NCBI lineage: Eukaryota > Viridiplantae > Streptophyta > Magnoliopsida > Myrtales > Myrtaceae > Eucalyptus > Eucalyptus victrix. The sequence continues at coordinate 25,947,578 of CM027844.1, forward strand.
CTCAACTACAATCTACTCAAAGCATTAGCCAATTGTGTGATCTGGTTACAAGATCTTCTTTCAAGAAGGCATATGTTCTGGAATTAACAAAGATTCGACTCGTCTTTCATGGGTTGAAGGCATGGAAACATCTACCTCCTTGATGTAAAGCCAAATGAAGAACAATGCTTAATCTCAATTCAAGATGAAGTAGTTCTATGGCACGAGAAAACTTGGCCATATCAACAAGAAGCAATTAGCCAAAATCTCTTCAAAGCAACTTGTTCGAGGTCTACCTAAATTGCCTTACCAAAAGTCGACTTATGTACTCCATGCATTCTGGGAAAGCAGGTAAGAAATTCATTTAAGCAAATAAATCATGTATCAACTAATCATGTACTGCAGTTGCTTCATATGGATCTCTTCGGACCAACAAGAACCCAGAGCATTGGAGGTAAGAAATATTGTCTAGTAATTGTAGACGATTACTCTCGTTTCACTTGGGTATATTTTCTTGCAAATAAATCAGAAACCTTTTCGTACTATGAGAAGTTTGCTAAAAAGGTTCAAAATGAAAAAGGATGTGCTATTTCTAGTATAAGAACAGATCATGGAAGTGAATTTGAAAATCAAGATTTTACGAGATTCTGTGATAAATCTGGTGTTAATCACATGTTTTCCTCTCCGTATACTCCAGAGCAAAATGGAGTTGTGGAAAGAAAGAATAGATCTCTTCAATAAATGGCTAGAACACTTTTAATTGAAAGTAAAATTTCTTCACGATTTTGGGCTGAAGCTATTTCAACTGCTTGCTATATTATAAATAGAGTCTTTCTAAGACCTATTCTTGAGAAAACCCCCTATGAATTGTTCAAAGGTAAGAAGCCTATTGTTTCATACTTTCATGTATTTGGTTGCAAATGCTTTATTTTGAAAAATGCAAATGATCGAGTTGGTAAGTTTGAAGAAAGATCAGATGAAGGCATCTTCCTTGGATATTCTACATCAAGCAAAGCCTACAGAGTCTACAACAAGAAAAGCCAGTCTGTGGAAGAATCAATGAATGTCAAATTCCAAGACTCAGTGCAAGATGAATCCAGCAAGACTCAGTACGAAGAGACTGAACCCGCTCTAGACTTTCAAATGTCTACATCTCAAGAAGCATCTTAGAGTCTGGAAGTCCATCATCAAGACGCTCATGGAGAATCAAATAAAGAAAGAGATCATCAACCTGGCAAATCAACTAGTAACTGGAAGCACAAATCCCGGTCATCCCAAAGATCTTATTATTGGCGAACTTAATGAAGGAATCCGTACCAGATCAAAGAGGCATGAAGAATCTAGTCTTGTGGCTCTCATCTCGAAATTGAACCAAAAAGCATAGAAGAAGCTTTATCCGATGAAAGCTGGATCGAAGCTATGCAAGAAGAGCTCGACAGTTCAACATCAATAATGTCTCGGGAATTGACATCTAAACCAAAAGGTAAAACCGTTATTGGAACCAAATGGGTATTCGGGAACAAGATGAACGAAAAAGGAAAAGTCGTACGAAACAAAGCAAGACTCGTGGCCAAAGGCTATACGCAAGAAGAAGGAATAGACTATGACGAGACTTACGCACCGGTTGCAAGGTTAGAAGCTATTCGACTATTACTTGCGTTTGCTTGTTACAAAAATTTCAGGTTATTCCAAATGGACGTCAAAAGTGCTTTCCTAAATGGATTTATCCATGAGGAAGTTTATGTGGAACAACCGCCTGGATTTGAAGACCCAAAGAAGCCGGACTCGGTCTTGACCGAAAAAGGCTGTATGGTCTAAAGCAAGCACCTCGAGCTTGGTACGACGAGACTAAGTAAGTTTTTATTACGAGAATGGTTTTGTCAAAGGTAAAGTAGATACTACTTTGTTTATCAAAAAGGAAAACAAAAACTTTTTACTTGTTCAAATATATGTTGATGACATTATTTTTGGATCCTCTAATGAAAGTCTTTGCAAGAAATTTTCTAAGTCTATGCGGGATGAATTCGAAATGAGTATGATGGGAGAGTTAACATTCTTTCTTGGACTCCAAGTGAAACAAATGAAGGAAGGAACTTTCATCCATAAAGAAAAATATGCGAATGATCTTGTCAAAAGGTTTGGATTGGAAAAGTGCAAAAAGACCGACATACCAATGTCATGTTCTCGAGAAGATAGACAAGGATGAAGAAGGGAAGAAAGTAGATCAAAAGCATGTACGGGGAACATGATCGGTTCACTTCTTTATCTTATCGCTTCTAGACCTGATATTTTGTTTAGTGTTTGTATCTCGTGCTAGGTTTCAATCAGATCCTAGAGAATCACATCTCATTGCCGTGAAACGTATTATCAAATACGTCGCTTCATCTTCAAGCATCGGTCTCGGTATCCAAAGAGGGGAGACTTTAATCTTTTAGGATACTCGAGATGCGAGATCGCCGATTGCGAGTCGATAGAAAGAGCACTTCGGAACTTGTCAAGCTGCTTGGAAACGGGACGGTGTCTTGGTTTTCAAGGAAGCAAAGCACGTAGCTCTCTCAATGACGAGTATGTAGCTCTTGGAAGCTGTTCGCAAATTCTATGGATAAAACAACAGCTACAAGACTTTGGCATTGAAGACTCATGCACAGAAATCAGATGTGACAACACCAGCGCGATCAATCTCACCAAAAATCCAATCCTTCATTCAAGAGCAAAGCATATTGAGATTCGTCATCACTTCATTAGAGATCATATTCAAAATGGAGAAATCTCGATTCAATTTGTTGATTCAAAAAGTCAACTAGCGGACATATTCACAAAGCCTTTGGAGAAGAATCAATTCGACTTCATCCGCTCAAGACTCAACATTTTGAAGCTTGAAGAAGTTAAAGTCTAGAGACTCACCATCTCTAAGACTCTGATCTCTTAGACTTTAAATCCTGAGACTCAATCATTCATCGCTAAAGACTGTAAGTTGCTATTCTATCTAAAAGGTACGAATTCTCGTTTATCTTATCTCGTAAAGGTACGTTCTTTTATTCGAGATATAATTCGTGTGAAATTTTGAAAACTTGTCTTTTTAAGGAAGTTAATTTTGGCGTTATTGATTTTGAAAAGAAGTGTTCGTACACTTTCCTTGTACCGTTTAATCTTCTCTTTTCAAATCCGAGGCGTATATAAATACACAGTCATTCTACCCCCAATTTTTCAAAACCCTAAAAAACACTCTCCTCCCGATACTGTCTCTACTCTTTGTTCATCGTCGAGAAAGTGGTCATTTTTCTTGGGAAAAGCAAGTGAAGGAATCCTCCAATAGACAAAGAAAGATGTCGTCTTCGAGGAAATCATCAAGAATCGCAAGCAGGGGACCATAAAGAATGGAGAAGGGACCGACTCACTTCGATCTTACTAAGGAAGAAGACTTACCAAGTCAGCGACAAAGTCCGATTCGCTCTCCTCCACGTCATTCAGCATCTCCTGACCCACAAGGTGCGAGTCAAAATTTAGAAGAAGAGATAATCGAGGATGCTGACCCAGTAAGAGTCCAAAAACCCTCTGTTATCTATAAGCTTTATCGTGCGTTGAAAAGCACCGGTTCTTCGTTAAAATATATAGATGACTTTCTTAAGGACAAAAATTATGGGAATGAGTATCTTTTTCTGCGGAAAATGGAAGAGTTGGGAATTGCTCGAAAGGAAGAGCGAGAGGAGGCTCTTTGCGAACATTCCAAGTGATCCTCGTATGCCGGGGTGAGAATCGATTGACGGAACGATGATGACAAAATGTTCCTTGAATTTAAACCTAGAATGGGTGTGGCAGCAAAGGTGAAAGGAAATCGGATGGATTTGTTTAAATCCAAGGATCGGGAAAAAGTGTATTTCAGGCTGTTGAAAAAGGGGTAATCAACCCTAGAAGTGTCGATTTTGACTTCCTGGATTCCATCAACTTGAACTTAAGAGAGAAGTTGAATTTGCTTCAACTTGAGACTTTTTGCTCTGACTCTACAGACGGGTATGATCAACTGACCGCTTATTTCTATTCAAATCTTAGCTTTTTGGATGCGAATAGAATTTCATTCAGTGTTCGAGACCAAGTCTATGTGGTAGATGTAAATATGTTGGCGGACATAATTGGAGTTGAACGGGGACGCTATCTCCCAATCAAAGTCTCACCTGCTCGTACTACTACGAATCTTGTCAAAGATAGGGATGTAGATAAGAAAATTATCTATTCCGGGATGAATGCCATCAACATTGTGCTTCATAAGATTGTGATCAATTGTCTCGGACCGAAGTCTACGTCAAAGACTTCGTGTCTTTCTCGAAGCAAAGTTGATGTATGCGATCAACTCAGGACGGAAATTTTCTCTCCCGCACACTATTCTTTTCCATATGTACAGAGCAGTGTCAAAAGACAAAGGACAATTGCCTTATCCTGGTCTGGTGACCAAGATCTTTAGACATCTGAATATTGAACTGCCACATACTTTTTGTGTTCGACCGTGTGACAAGATGGTGGTAGGGTTGAAAATGTTAATGAAGATGCGTCTGCAAGAACTCTCTAAGGCCATGGAGAAATTCAAAGTGAAATCTCCAGTCCGATGCAGCTTCAAAAAGGAAAGGAAAGGAGGCCATTGGTGCCTCATCGAAAAAGAGGAAAAGAACTCTTATCCTGGAGGATGAGGATGAAGATGAAGATGATGAAGATCCTACTATCCCAACACTGACAAGAACAAGACGTTCTGTGTCTTATCCGACAGAACTTCAGCAGAGCAGAGAAGAAGAAGAACAGAGAGAGAAGGAGAAAGAAGGAGAAGAAGAAAAGGAACAGTCTGCTGATAAATCTGGAGAGAAGGGAAATCAAGAGCATGATCATCACTCTTCCCCTTTCGATGTCATAGAGACAGGGGGAGTTAGCGTGCAAGAGAGGTCTACACCTCATGCTGCTGAAGATCTAAGACAATCTCCAGAAGACCCAGAAGAAGTTCAGGCCTCTCAATTGCCTGAAGAAGGTGATACATCGATTCCAAATCTGCCAGACCGAACAGAAGCGCCATCGTCTGAGAAAGCCAATGCCAGTACACAGACGGATGATTCTGCAGATCTTCGTAGTATCATGAATATTCTTCTGGAAATGCGTAACCAGATATATATTACTGATTTGTGAAATCCAAGCTTTGAAGCATGCTTTGGACAAGCATCTTCGGTCTCTCTGGAAGACAAATTCAAAGACCTCGCTCTTCAACTTCAAGCCAATGCCAAGGGAGAAGAGGTAGCTCATCTGCGAGAAGACCGAAGAAGCTCGAAGGAGTAGTCCGGTCCATTGGGGATTTCCGGATCGTGCGCATTCCCAAGCGAGACATGACTCCTTTCTCACCCTTTTCAATCTTTGACAAAAAGGGGAGAACCAATTTGAACTTTCATTTTTTAATCTTTGACCTTTGTGGTTATGTTTATTTATTTTTGAGTATGACTTGAGAACTTGAACTTGGGTGTGAATTTGACTGAATTGATTTGTGGATTATGAACTTGACTGGTTGCATTTATTCAAGTGTTGTTATATGGTGTTTCTCATGAAAGACTAACCAATTTTCTGTGGATGCGAGTCCGGTTGTTTTATTAATCTTTATGAGTTAGCCATATTGCTTGAGAAATGTTTTGCAGGTCAAAGTTGTTCAAATCTTCAAGAAAGTTTTGTCACCATCAAAAGGGGGAGATTGTTGGAGAAATCTTTCCAGAATATTTTGAAGCGACAAAACGTTTCTTTCGAGTCTAAAGTCCGGATGTTCGGAGACCGTCGTTATAAAGTCGAAGACTTTGTTCTCTCAAGACCCAAGACTCAAGACCCAAGACTCAAGACTCAAGACCCAAGACTCAAGACTCAAAGACTTAAGACTCGAGAACTCAAGACTTAAGTCTATTCTCACTTGACAGTCTTTCTAATCCGGTGACGAAGGAAATCCAAAGCCTAGGTTTATGGTTGAGGATTCGATCCTATCCCTCGGAATAGATTCTTTGGTTGGATAATCATTTCGGATTCTTTAATTCTTATCTAAGATCGATTGAAGATCCGATGGTCGACGAAATAATCTTGGAATATTCTATTCTTGGAAACCGAGATTCGATTGTATGGGCGAACAGGGATTGATGGGCTATCATCGATTCCTTAAATAGCTCGGATGATCTTCTTGATTGATTCCGTCCAACGGGTAGATTGGAGGAATTCCTTTGGTAAGTGCCAACGGCTATGATGGCATGAAGGAGTATAAAAGGAAGACGTCTAGTTGTTTTAAGTGTGTGATCGATAGAAAAATTCCAGAGTCGAAGATCCTTGATTGTTAGTTGAGCGAGCGAAATTGTATACGAGAGAGTGTTTATACTTGATGACGCCTTGAGTGAGTGTGGTAGATCATCTACACCTAGAAATCAAGGAAGATCAACACTGTAACATCTCTTTGATCATAGTAGAATCCAGCCAATCGGCTGTCAGTGCAGAAGAGTGGACGTAGGCTTGAATCAAGCCGAACCACTATAAACCGAGCGTTCAATTCTCTCTTTCCCTCACTCAGTCTTGCGATTGAATTTTTAACTGTTGCAAATTCACTAATTGTTTAAATATCGTGCAAGCTTCGAGAAAATTTTTTTTGTATACCTATTCACCCCCCCTCTAGGTACTCGTACTAGCTATCTCACTATCCACATCCCACTAACTTAACATGTGCAGCAATGACCCCATAGATTAGGAGTACTGCTCAACAGACTACTAACACGTTAAAAACAAATTAACGAGGAAATTGACTCCTTATACATTCCCTCCTTAAACTGATGTTGCAAACATTCAGCTTAAAGGACCTTTTGGAATATCCAACAAGCAGACACCGACAAACTTTCTCAGCTTTTGAAACGTGGGCAACTTTAGAGGCTTGGTGAATATGTCGGCCACTTGATCTTCACTTTTGTATAAAACTAGCACAATTACTTCATCCTTTGTAAGATCCCTTAAGAAGTGATACTTCACATCTCTATGCTTGCTCCTCCCATGTAGAATCGGATTTTTGGAGAGTTTGATGGCTGAGCAGTTGTCACAATAGATTGTAATTGCTTCTTGCTGTTTCCAAGAATATTCCGTAACCATATGGCTTGACAGGCACATGAAGTTGTAGCTACAAATTCTACTTCAGCTGTGATAAAGTGACAATTGATTGCTTCTATGAAGACTATGAAACTACCCCCAAACCAAGCATGAAGACATACCTTGAAGTACTTCTATCATCAACATCTCCAGCATAATTGCTATCTGTAAATCCAAACAAATCTAACTTTTTCCCCTTTTTATAAAACTGCCCACAATTTTTACTTCCTTGCAAATAGCAAAAAATCCTTTTTGTAGCTTGCAAATGTAACTCTATCTGGTGCTCCATTTACCTACTTATAAGGCTCACGGCATGCATGGTATTTGGTCTTGTCCCTATCAAATACATTAGGCTTCCAACAATTTGCTTGTAGAGAGTGCCATCCACCTTGCTTCCATCACGATCCTTCAAGAGCTTCAATCCAAATTCAGTTGGAGTAGTCACAAGGTTGCAATTATTCATTTGAAACCTTCCCAACATCTCTTGAACATACTTCTTGTCACGCCCCGATCCTCAGGCACGCACACATCCGTCTCACTTGGTCGATTTTATAATGCGATATCCCAAGACAATGTATCGCCGACCCTTTCTATTTTTAAGCACATGCGGAAGCAGTTAAAATCCCCAGACAATAAAACGATGGGATAGAAAAGCAGGGCCATATTTTTCATATTGAAATTTATAACCAAACTTTTGTACATGACATCAACTAGAGAACTTCATAACTATTCACATCAATTGGAGTTCACAAAAGAAGATGGAATCTCAATCCCTTTAGGTCATACTCAAAATCTCTCTCGGTATTATCTTCTTCTTCTTCCAAAAATTCTTCTACTCAGGTTTCACCTCCGAGTTGTCCTTCTCAGATTCCTCCTCAGCTCCTCAACGGGGTCCTGAAATGTTTTTCCCCAAACTGGGATGAGATTACGTCTCAGCGAGTTCTACCCCACTAAGCCCGATTAGTAAACCATTATACTAAAGGCTGCCTAAACACGCGTAGGTCAGAAGAAGTACCTTAGCATCAGATCCCACCTGCAAGTCAGTACAATTCACAATAGACACTCAAGCAATCATATCATTGATCAAAGCATCGATCAAATCGACCTAGTCGATTACAAGCCAACAAGACCACTCACGGTCATTCCCATTCAATCAATCAATTCACAACATCAAATCAAAACAATGAACAATCGGCCTCGTCGATTACATGTCAACCTGACCATTTCCCGGTCATTCAAGCTATTGCTATTTAGAGTCCCACTCGACAACATTCAATATTTAATGGCTTTATGGTCCCACTCGACCACTTTCGAAATTCAATGGCTTTACGGTCCCACTCGACCACTTTCGAAATTCAATGGCTTTACGGTCCCACTCGACCACTTTTGATATTCAATGTCATTTTGAATCAGCGAGCCCACGTGCATTCTCTAAGGCGATGCATCAAGTCACCGAGCCCACGTGTCTCTTCAAGATGCCAAATGTACTCATTGGGACCACGTGCATTCTCCGAGGTAATGCATCAAATTACTGAGTCCACGTGTCCTTTTAGATGCTATACTTAATCACCGAGCCACATGCATTCTCCAAGGCGACATACTTCATCACCGAGCCATGTGCATTCTCCGAGGTGATATATCTAATTATCAAGCCCCGAGCATTTCATGATGATTCATACCATTTCTAAAGTAATTATCCACAATTAAATCAATTCAGTACAATTTAAAGCTTAATTAAATAAACGGACTGTGCCACGACGATCAGCACGAGAATTAATTATTAAATATTAAAAATTCCGATTAGTTCAAAATAAGGCCCAATTAAATAAACGGACTTCACCACGGTCATCAGCATAATTTTCCGGTCACGGGCCATCCCAGTTGAATTTTCAGGAAATAAATAAATAAATAATTAATTTCAAAAATTAAATAATTAATATTAAAAATTCAATTTAGCTCAAAATAAAGCCCGATTAAATAAACGGACTTCACCACAGTCATCCGCATAATATTCCGGTTCCAAACCATCTCCCTTGAATTTTCAGAAAATAAATAATTATTTAATTTAATTCCGAAAATTAATATTTAAATGCCCAAAAATCTCACTTAGGCCCGAATCGCCAAATTGAAGCCCAATTAGGGGTCGGAAAATTCCCGAGATGCTTCCAATAAATAGTAGACCACGTCTACTTGTTAATTGCACAATCAATTTATCTAAATCGCATCACAATTGACTAATAATTGCTAATTTATTCTAATCTAACAATCTAAACATAATTAATTAAAACTAAACCAACCTTAAGCATAATTAGCCAACTAATCTTGGATTAGTGAGATTACTCACCAAATCGCGCGCAAATCGGATCAATCCGACGGCGGCGACGCGAGGAACGATTGTTCCCAAAGCGACTCGCGGATCCGGGGCCGGGAAATGGCCCAAAAGCGGGCCCGAAGGTGCTGAAACCCACTCCGTGGGTTTTGCTGGTCGCGGTTGAACGGAGCAGCTCCGGCGGCTAGGGTGGCGGGGGAAGGCCGGCGGAGGGCGAGGGGGTCGCGGGGGAGGTCCGGTGGGTTTGGGCGGTGGCCGGAGGTGGCCAGACGGTGGCTGGTCGGTGCGGACAGGGGCGAAACAGGGCTGATTCACGGTTGGATCGCGCGGGACAGCGGGATGACGGCAAGCGGCGGGCGTGGCGCGGACGCGGGTGCGGGTGGCGGTGCGGCGGCGGGATGAGCGGAGAGCGGTTCTCGGCAAGCTGCTGTCTCCGAGCTCCTAGTTCGCACGCGAAGAAAAGAAGGAGAAGAAGGGAACCGGTTCTGTCGTGAGGAGGAAGAAAGAAGAGAGAGGAGAGAGAGAGAGAGAGAGAGAGAGGATGAGGATTGACTAGTCAAAGTGAGGAGAGAGGAGAGAGAAGTCGGTTGGGGGGAATCGCACGGATGGGGGAAAGGGGAGAGAGAGAGGAGAGAGAAAGAAAAGAGAGAAAAAAAGAAAGAAAAGGAAAGAGAGGGGGAGAGAAAGAAAAGACAGAAAAAAGAAAAGGGGAGAGAGAGAGAAAAAGAAAAATAAAATGCATACTTTCATTATGCAAATTTTCCTTTTCTCTTTCTATTTTAATTTGATCTTCAATTTTCTTCCGATAATTTATTTATTGAAATTTCGGACTCGTCAATAAATTGACGAGCGATGAGACAGATCCTAAAATTAAGAATTATGACGCGCTTAAAATTCGATTCCCGAAATCGAGTTCAATTTCGTGGTTAAAAATTGATCGGACGTGATTTTAGCCCAATCCAACCAATTAGGTAGCTTTTAGGGATTTTACCGCGGTTATATCCCTTAACGGCTTCACCCAATAGGTTAGCTAACTCGTGAGTGATCAGATCAGAGAAAAAGGACCATAGGCACGTCGACGAAATGCCCATTTCACTTTATCGAAATGGGGTCGAATTTCAGGATATCACACTTCTTCCAAGACATAAATATTCTAGTTACAGATTGAATCACTTCTATACCCAAAAAATAATGCATCAATCCAAGATTAGTCATTTCAAATTCATCCATCATAGACTTCTTAAATTTGTCAAACATGGCACTATCATTCCCAATTAAAATAAGATCATCCACGTATAAGCATACAAGGAGCAACTTTCCATCATCACCAATTTTAATAAAGAGTATATGCTCATATGGACATTTTCTAAATCCTTCCTTCAAAAAATAGGCATCAATGTGACTATTCCAAGCTCGGGAGCTTGTTTTAACCCATATAGTGCCCTTTTCAATCTATAAACTTTATGTTCGCTACCAAGCTTCATATAACGGGAAAGTTGATCAACAAATACCTTTTTCTTGGAGGTCACCATGCAAGAATGCTAACTTCACTTCCAATTGGAAGATAGGCCATGACTTACGTGCTACTAATGCAATCACCAATCTGATTGTGTCAAGTTTTGCTATAGGTGCGGATACTTCTTTGTAGTGCACTCTAGATTCTTGCTTGTAGCCTTTTGCCACCAAGAAAACTGTCAACTTTGCTATGCTTGTTCAATTTTGTCTTGTACACCCACTTGACACCCATTGTTTTGTGTCCTATTGGAAAATCTGTCAACTCCCAAGTGTTATTCCTCTCAGTAGCTGCAATTTCTTCATCCATTACTATCCTCCAATTTTCTTTTTGTGCTACTTCATCAAAGTTTGTTAGATCACAATCTGAAAACAAAGCGAAATGGTTAAGTGGATCTTCAGATTGATTAGCTCCTTTACTTCACAGTCACTCATCCATGTATGTGACATCTTGAAATTCGACCCCGTTTCGATAAAGTGAAATGGGCATTTCGTCGGCGTGCCTATGGCCTTTTTCTCTGAGCTGATCACTCACGAGTTAACTAACCTATTGGGTGAAGCCGTTAAGGGATGTATCGGCCGTAAAATCCCTAAAAGCTACCTAACTGGTTGGATTGAGCTAAAATCACGTCTGATCGATTTTTAACCACGAAATTGAACTCGATTTCGGGAATCGAATTTTAAGCGCGTCATAATTCTTACTTTTAGGATCCTATCTCATCGCTCGTCAATTTATTGACGAGTCCGAAATTTCAATAAAGAAATTATCGGAAGAATAATTTGAAGACCAAAAGGAAAATAGAAAGGAAAAGGAAAAGAGAAAAGGAAAATTGAAATAATTGAATGTGTATTTTATTTTCCTTTCTCTTCCTCTCTCTTCTTTTTCCTCTCTCTCCCTCTCTTTTCTTTTCTTTCTTTTTCTCTTTCTCTCTCTCCTCTCCCCTTTTTCCCTCCCCCTCGTGCGAATTGCCCCCACCGCCCACTTTCCTTCTCTCTTCTTTGACTAGTCAAAACCCCACACCCTTATCTCTCTCTTTTCTCTCTCTCTCTTCTCACTCCTCTCTCTTCTTTCTTCCCCCTCACGACAGAACCAGCTCTTCTTCTCCTTCTTTTCTTCGCGTGCGAACCGGAGCTCGGGAGACAACGGCTCGCCGAGAACCGCTCGCCGCTCGTCTCGCCGCCGCACCGCCATGCCAAGCCCGCCGCGCCCCGCGCCCGTGCGCCCCCGCGCCGCGTCGCGCCCGTGCGCCCGCCGCCGCGCCGCGCCCGTGCGCCCGCCGCCGTCCCGCCGTCCGTGCACGCTCAGGCCGCGCGAACCAGCCCTGTTTCTTCTCTGTTCCGCATCGACCAGCCACCGTCCGGCCACCTCCGGCCACCGCCTAGCCCCACCGGACCACCCCCGCGACCCCTTCGCCCTCCGCCGGTCTTCCCCCGCCGCCCTAGCCGCCGGAGCTGCTCCGTTCAGCCGCGACCAGCAAGACCCACGGAGTGGGTTTCAGCACCTTCGGGCCCGCTTTTGGACCGTTTCCCGACCCCGAACCCGAGCCGTGCTTTGGGAACAATCGTTCCTCGCGTCGCCGCCATCGGATTGATCCGATTTGCGCGCGATTTGGTGAGTAATCTCACTAATCCAGGATTAGTGGCTAATTATGCTTTAAGCTGGTTTAGATTTAATTAATTATATTTAGGTTGTTAGATTAGAATAAATTAGTAATTATTAGTCAATTGTGATGTGAATTAGATAAATTGAATGTGTAATTAGCAAGTAGACATTGTCTACTGAGATCCAGAGTGGAGATGTAGCCTCACCTGCTGAGATCCAGAGTGGAGATGTGATTCGGGAGCGAGTCATTGCATTCGAGCCGAGGATATATTCAGTTTAGGCAGAAATGGAAATTGGTTAGGGAAAAGACCGAGGTCGAGAGAAAAGTATTCTATTCCACTCGTGAGGAAGGGTGGGGTAGTCAAGTCAGCACCGAGTCAAATAGATCAGGTTGTTTCTGGACGTGATAATGGAGATCGGTATTATATCCTTCCTAAGACGCGAAATTGTTTGGAGTATAACCAACAGGGATATTTGGTTGGGAGTGGTCCTAGTAGACTGATGTGTGCTGTCACTTGGCAGGAGATAGAAGACTCACCTGATAAGTGTTGGGATTGTAGAAGGAAGCATGGATGAATCTAGTGTCCGAATATGACTAGAACCTGTTGTGATGATGACCAGCATGGCCATCAGGTGAAGGACTGTCAATGGAAGTCTAAGGTAGCATAGACATTGCTACTGTGGCCAGGAAGGAGTGGGAGTAGAATGGACATTGCACCGATTAGAGAAAGAATGTGTTGGAAGTGATTTTATTAGAGCAGCGTAGCTGAGTTTTGTGCTGAGTTGGTAGAACTTAAATTGTTGAAGTAAAAGTGACAGAGGGGAAATCACTAGCAATAGTTGTGCTTGACTAGTTGCTGAGGTGTGAATTTGACGCCACATGAATAGTGTGAGTTCATGAAGCATATTGTGATAATGAGTCATGGTCATGGAGTAATCCATTTTAGTCTATTAACATGTGAGAGTGTTGAGGTTATTGGGAGGCGAAAAAAAAAAATCTTCGATTTCATTAATCTCGTTGTCTGAAGGCAATCTGTTTGTTAGACAGAGGTTGCCAAGATTGATTTGACAGCTGTAGTGGATGTGTCAGTTGAGAAATAGAATGAGAAGAAGGTGGTCGTGATACAGGAGTTTCCAGATGTCTTTCCAAAAGAATTGCCAGGATTACTGGAAAAAAGAGAGATTGAAATTGCAATCGAGCTAGCACCAAGATAGAGCTACTCTCGAAGGCTTCTTACCAGTTGCTGTTGTCTGAATTGGTAGAATTGAAGATGTAGATGTGAAGATTGATGAATGAGGAATTCGTGCATATCAGTGCATCACCTTGGGGAAACATCGGTTTTGTTTGTGAGAAGAAGAAAGATAGTTTGTTGCGAGTGTGCATCGACCATCATCAACTCAATTAGGTGAAGATCAAGGACAAGTGTTCTTTGCCAAAGATCAATGAATGGTGTGACTAGTTATAAAGAGTGTCAATGTTTTGAATGATTAACTTGAGAACAAGATGTCGTCAGTTATGAACCAGGAAGGAGGTTGTACGAAAGACAGTTGTTTGTACTTGATATGGTCTTTACAAGAGTAGTGTAAGATCGTTTGGCCTGGTCAACACTCTAGTTGTTGTCATGGATTTGACAAATAGAGTGTTCAAGGAATATCTAGATCAATTTGTGATCGTGTTCATAGATGATATCTTGGTCTATTCGAGAAGTAATGAAGAGCATGAGAATCATTTGAGATTAGTGCTTCAGACCTTAAGAACTCATCAGCTATATGCTAAGTTTAGCAAATGCGAGTTTTGGCTGACTCGTATTGCGTTCTTAGGTCATGTGATTTTCGGAGAAGGAATCTCCGTCGACCCGAGCAAGATAGAAGCCGTGATCAAGTGGCCGAGACCGACATCAGTGACAGAGATCAGAAGTTTTCTGGGGTTAGCAGGTTATTACAGACGGTTTGTGGAAGGATTCTCATCGATAGTGTTGCCTCTGACAAAGCTCACAAAGAAAAATGAGAAATTCATATGGACAGACAAGTGAGAGCGTAGTTTCCAAGAGCTGAAGGAAAAGCTGACTACCGCACCTGTGCTGACGATTCCATCTGGTCCTGGAGGATTCGAGATCTATAGTGATGCGTCATTCAGGGGATTGGGTTGCGTGCTGATGCAACATGGCAGAGTTGTTGCATACGCTTCCCGGCAGTTGAGACCTCATGAATTGAATTATCTGACGCATGACTTAAAACTCGCAGCCATTATATTTGCATTGAAGATTTGGAGACACTACTTGTGTGGAGAAAAGTTTTAGATCTTCACGGACCATCAGAGTCTCAAGTATTTGTTCTCTCAGAAGGAGTTGAACATGAGACAACGGCGATAGATGGAATTGCTGAAAGACTATGATTGTGATATTCTATATCACCCGGGAAAGGCGAACAAGGTCGCCGATGCATTGAGTCGGAAGTCTTCAGTGGCACGAATCTTGGTTAAGGAGTGGAACTTAATCGAGAGAGCTCGAGATTCGGAATTCAAATTTGAGGTAGGCCACCTCTCAAGTTTTATGGCCACCCTCAGAATTAAGCCGGATGTCCAGGTCAGAATCAAGCAACTTCAACCGACAGATCCAGACATACAGAAAATTCTTCAAGAGGATACCGACAAAAGAAAAGCTGATTTTCAAGTTTTTGATGATGGGGTACTGAGGCTTCGTGGACGTTTGGTTGTGCCTGACGATGTAGAGCTTAGAGAAGAGATTTTATCTGAAGCACATCGTAGCAATTACAGCGTTCATCTTGGAAGCACTAAGAAGTATCAGAAATTGCGTCAACACTATTGGTGGTCAGGTATGAAGGCGGACATCGCCAAGCATGTGGCCAAGTGTTTGACTTGTCAGCAAAGAAAAGCTTAGCATTGCAAGCCAGGAGAATTTCTGCAACCTCTCGCGATCCCAGAGTGGAAATGGGAGCATATCACGATGGATTTCGTGACTGGACTACCAAGGAGTGAAAGGGGAAATGATTCGATTTGGGTAGTAGTCGACAGGCTGACAAAGTCGGCTCACTTTATTGCAGTTCGAAAGGACCTGAGTCTGGATAGACATGCAGACCTGTATGTGCGTCAAGTAGTTCGTATGCATGGAGTGCCAGTTACGATAACATCTGATAGAGACCCAAGGTTTACTGATGCTTTTTGGAAGAGCTTGCAGAGTGCTTTGGGTACAAAGCTTCAGTACAGTGCGGCATATCATCCTCAGACGGATGGCCAGTCAGAAAGGACGATTCAGACTCTTGAAGACATGCTGAGAGCGTGTGTAATAGACTTCAAAGGAAGTTGGGAGGATCAGCTTCATCTGGTGGAATTTGCCTACAACAACGGTTATCAGAGCATCAAGATGGCTCCATTTGAAGCGTTGTATGGCGAGCATGCGAACTCCGGTATGTTAGGATGAAGTCGGAGAAAGGAAGATAACGGAGCCCGAGTTGGTTCAGCAATCGGTAGATGCCGTGACGGTGATCGAGACAGATTGAAGACAGCGCGGAAGCGAGGGCGTAAGAGTTATGCAGATAAGCGCCGAAGGTCTTTGGAATTCCAAGTTGGTGATCACGTTTTCGAAAGTGTCACCAATGAGGGGAACTTCGTGCTTTGGTAAGAAAGGCAAACTGAGTCCGAGGTACGTAGGTCCGTTTGAGATTCTTGAAAGAATCGGAAACCTAGCGTATCGTCTTGCGTTGCCGCCAAGATTGGCGCAAGTGCATGACGTCTCTCACGTGTCGATGTAAAGGACGTACGAGCCTGACCTGACCCATGTGCTCAATTTCGAGGAATTGGACGTGGATGACCGTGTGTCATACGTTGAAAGTCCGGTCCAGATTGTCGATCGTAAAGAGCAAGTTCTGCGTACAAAGACCATCCCGTTGGTCAAAGTGGTCTAGCAACACCACGGTACTGAAGGAGCGACTTGGGAGACTGAAGAATCGATGAGACAGTTGTACCCCCGCCTTTTAGAACAAAGTATAATGGTTTAAATTTCGAGGACGAAATTTTTATAAGAGGGGAAGAGTTGTGACATCCTGAAATTCGACCCGTTTCGATAAAGTGAAATGGGCATTTCGTCGGCGTGCCTATGGCCTTTTTTCTACGAAGCTGATCACTCACGAGTTAACTAACCTATTGGGTGAAGCCGTTAAGGGATGTATCGGCCGTAAAATCCCTAAAAGCTACCTAACTGGTTGGATTGAGCTAAAATCACGTCGATCGATTTTTAACCACGAAATTGAACTCGATTTCGGGAATCGAATTTTAAGCGCGTCATAATTCTTACTTTTAGGATCTGTCTCATCGCTCGTCAATTTATTGACGAGTCCGAAATTTCAATAAAGAAATTATCGGAAGAATAATTTGAAGACCAAAAGGAAAATAGAAAGGAAAAGGAAAAGAGAAAAGGAAAATTGAAATAATTGAATGTGTATTTTATTTTCCCTTTCTCTTCCTCTCTCTTCTTTTTCCTCTCTCTCCCTCTCTTTTCTTTTCTTTCTTTTTCTCTTTTCTCTCTCTCCTCTCCCCTTTTTCCCTCCCCCTCGTGCGAATTGCCACCACCGCCCACTTTCTTTCTCTCTTCTTTGACTAGTCAAAACCCCACACCCTTATCTCTCTCTTTTCTCTCTCTCTCTCTTCTCTCTCCTCTCTCTTCTTTCTTCCCCCTCACGACAGAACCAGCTCTTCTTCTCCTTCTTTTCTTCACGTGCGAACCAGGAGCTCGGAGACAACAGCTCGCCGAGAACCGCTCGCCGCTTGTCCCGCCGCCGCACCGCCGCACCGCCGCGCCGCGCCCGTGCGCCCGCCGCCGTCCCGCCGTCCGTGCACGCTCAGGCCGCGCGAACCAGCCCTGTTTCTTCTCTGTTCCGCACCGACCAGCCACCGTCCGGCCACCTCCGGCCACCGCCTAGCCCCGCCGGACCACCCCCGTGACCCCCTCGCCCTCTGCCGGTCTTCCCCCGCCGCCCTAGCCGCCGGAGCTGCTCCGTTCAGCCGCGACCAGCAAGACCCACGGAGTGGGTTTCAGCACCTTCGGGCCCGCTTTTGGAACGTTTCCTGGCCCCGAACCCGAGCCGTGCTTTGGGAACAATCGTTCCTCGCGTCGCCGCCGTCGGATTGATCCGATTTGCGCGCGATTTGGTGAGTAATCTCACTAATCCAGGATTAGTGGCTAATTATGCTTTAATTTGGTTTAGATTTAATTAATTATATTTAGGTTGTTAGATTAGAATAAATTAGCAATTATTAGTCAATTGTGATGTGAATTAGATAAATTGAATGTGTAATTAGCAAGTAGACATTGTCTACTAATTATTGAAAGTGCGTCGGGATTTTTCCCGACCCTTAGTGGGCTCCAATTAGGCTTTTCGGGCCTAAGTGGATTTTTTTAGCATTTAAATATTAATTTTCGGAATTAAATTAAATAATTATTTATTTTTCGAAAAATCAACTGAGATGGCCTGGAACCGGAAAATTATGCTGATGAGCGTGGTGAAGTCCATTTATTTAATCGGGCTTTATTTTGAGCTAAATTGAATTTTTAATATTAATTAATTAATTTTGGAAATTAATAATTAATTATTTATTTTTCGGAAATTAAGACTTTGATGGCCGACGACCGAAATCTTGTGCTGATCGTCGTGGCATAGTTCGTTTATTTATTTGAGCTCTACGTTGTATGGAATTAATTAAATTGTGATATTTTAGGGATTTACCCTAAATTGATTGGAATTGATTGTGATTGAATGGTTGGTCGGTAAATGGCCAAGTATGTTATTCAGCATTTTAATACTTTGTTGAGTTGATTTAATTATTTGATTGAGAAATTGAATTGTTGATCGGTAAATGGCCAAGTATGTTGTTCAGCATTTATAATGCTTTATTGAGTTGATTTAATTATTTGATTGAGAAATCATTGGGCATTGGTTATCGGTGTTGAAAGTAGATTGGTGACCACTTGAAAGAGGACACGTGTGCCCGGTGAATTGGAATGTCACCTGGAGAATGCACGTGAGTTCAGTGGTTGAATATGTCACCTTGGCGAAAAGGTCGCCTGAGAGAATGCACGTGGCTCGGAGACTCGGTATGTACTCCTGGAGAATGCACGTGGCTCGGTGACAGGAAATGGCATCTAAAAGGGCACGTGGGCTCGGCGACCTGATGCATCGCTTTGGTGAAATGCACACGAGAGAATGCACGTGGGCCGGGCATCTAAAAGGGCACGTGGGCTCGGTGACTTGATGCATCGCTTTGGTGAAATGCACCGAGAGAATGCACGTGGGCCCGGGCATCTAAAAGGGCACGTGGGCTCGGTGACTTGATGCATCACTTTGGCGAAAAGGTCGCCTGAGAGAATGCACGTGGGCCCAAGGTTCGAGGCACGTGAACTCGGAGACTTGGAAGGTCGTCCTGGAGAATGCACGTGGCCTAGCTTTTAAGTATCCCACAGTGGGGATTGATTCGTATGACATGTAATCGACTGGTTCGATTTGTTTGAAGTGAATGGATGTTTATTGTGAATTGTACTGACTTGCAGGTGGGATTAGAGGCCAAGGTAAGTCCTCTGCCCTGTGCGTGTTTAGGCAGCCTTTAGTATAGTAGTTTACTAATCGGGCTTAGTGGGGTAGAACTCGCTGAGACGTAGTCTCATCCCAGTCTGGGGAAAACCATTTCAGGACCCCGCTGAAGAGCTGAGGAGGAGGAATCCGAGAAGGAGAACTCGGAGGTGAGATCTGAAGAAGAGGATTTTTAGAAGAAGAAGACAATCCTGAGAGGGGCCTTGAGTTCGGCCCAGTTCGTCTAAGTTTCCGTCTTCTTTTGAGATCTCCGTTTTGATGTGAATAGTTATTAAGTGATTTGTGGTTTGTATAAAAGTTTGGTTATAAATTTCAATATGAAAAATATGGCCCTGCTTTTCTATCCCATCGTTTTATTGTCTAGGGATTTTAACTGCTTCCGCATGTGCTTAAAATTGAAAGGGTCGGCGATACATTGTCCTGAGATATCGCATTATAAAATCGACCAAGTGTGAAGGATGTGCACGTGCCCGAGGATCGGGGCTTGACAATGTAGGCCTTCGTCAAGCACGATGAGGCCAATGTTCAGGCTCTGCAACTATAGCTGTACTTTTGGCATTGCCTGTAGTGATTTGGGTTGTTGTGGGTTGCTGCACCAACTCATCTTCATCTTCAAAATTCATTGGAATTCGCTTAACAACACCTTGCTCACCCCACGGCCAGGTTTGTTCTTCTTCAAAAATCACCTCATGGTTGATGATGGTTTTCTTAGTTATAGGATCATAAAGCTTATAGGCTTTTGATTGATCACTACTGTCAAGAAAAACACATTTGACTCAATTGTCATCTAGCTTCTTCCTCTTCTAGTTTAGAACATGGGTGTAGGCAATACACCCAAAAATTCTAAAGTGATCTACTGCAAGTCTTTGGCCGCTCCAAGCTTCTTCTGGTGTCATATTTTGTATAGTTGGAGTGGGACTTTTATTCAAAATATAAATGCTCCAATTGATTGCTTCAGGCCTAAAACTCTTTGGAATTCTACTTCTCCTGAAGAGACTTCATACCATATTCAGAATGGTCCAATTCTTCCTCTCACATATGTCATTTTGTTGTGGTGTATAGGCCACTATAAGTTGTCTCTTAATGTCATGTTTTACAAAAAAAATCTATGAACTCAAGTGAGTTGTACTCTCCACCACGATCTATGTAGAGGAACTTTATTTGATTCTGGAAATCCCACCTTTGATAGAGATTTGATATCCCTTCTCTTGCAATTGACCAGCACTTAGCATATTAGTCTTCAATTCAAGGACATACAATACATTTGAGATGGTCTATACCGATGTCCCTTTTGGATGAAATGTCACTGTTCCTTCCCCATCACAGACGCAATAGAATTGTCTTCAAACTTCATAGTGTTGTGGTCAATTCATCTAGATCGGAAAACATCTTCTTGTCTGCACACATGTGGTATGTGTGGTTGCTACAACCAATGTCGAGATACCACATGTTTGATTTTCTTCTTTTTCATAGCACACCATCAAAAGAGAAACTTTTTTTTTTTTCTGCAAAGTTAGTTCTTTTCACACTTTGTCTT
Source organism: Eucalyptus victrix (assembly GCA_016097545.1). Taxonomy (NCBI): domain Eukaryota; kingdom Viridiplantae; phylum Streptophyta; class Magnoliopsida; order Myrtales; family Myrtaceae; genus Eucalyptus; species Eucalyptus victrix. The sequence goes on from CM027844.1 coordinate 25,968,272, forward strand.
TTCAAATTAATTCGACATTCGGATTTGTAATGCCCATACATGTGGCGTCTAAAACACTCCACTTTGGATTTATCTGCTAACCTTGGCCTAAAACCAGTTGAATGTCCTCCTCCACAACCTCTTCCTCTCCCTTGAGGACCATGATAGGAATGACTTTCAGGCTTTTGATCAAAGCTGAATTTGTTTCCATCGTTGTTCTCTCTTCCTCTGTCTCTGGATTTATTCGCCCTTGTTGCTGATAAAGAATTATCTTCAATTGAGGCTTTCAAAGCTTTCTCTCCTGTCTCTTGTTGTAGGAGTGCTTGTTCATAAACTAATAAGGATCCTTGCAACTCATCAATGGAGTGTTCTTCAATATCCTTGGCATCTTCCATGGAACAGACAACAAAGTTGAACTTTGGTGTTAAAGATCAAAGAATCTTTTCAACAATGGTGACATCCTCCATCTTGTCACCATGAATCTGCATCTTATTGACAATTGCCATTATCCGGGAGAAGAAATTTGTGATTGTCTCTCCTAACTTCATTCGTAGCATTTCGAACTCTGAACGAAGCGTTTGAAGCTGTTGCCTCTTTGCTCTTGCTGAGCCTTTTAACTTCATTTGTAGGGGTAAGTACACTAGAAGTGCTAAAAGTTGTGGATCACTTAAATGCCAACAAATTTGAAAAAAGATCATTTTAGTGCCAACGCCGATCTCATTGGCCGGAAATCCGACTTGACACTTTTTTATTAATTTTTGAAGTTGATGTGACTCATCGAAGAGTACAGTCAACATCCAAATAACAAAACGACGCCGTTTGACGCCTTTCCCCCAAGTAAGAACCCTAAATTCCCAAATTGAGAGAGAGAGAGAGAGAGAGAGAGAGAGAGAGAGAGAGAGAGAGAGAGAGAGAGAGAGAGAGAGAAGGCATGGGCTTCCTCCTCGTCTTCTTCCCTAAAGAACAATACTAGCAGCAGCACTAGCAACGGCACCACCACCAGCGACACCAGCAGTGACACCTTTGACCCCCTTCTTCCTCCTCCTTCTCCGCTCTCGCCTCCTATTCTTCCCGCCACTTCTTGCCTGAGCAACAACCTCAACCTCTCCTCGCTCATGTGGTCAAGCAACTACAATGGTGACCAAGCGATGGTGGCCAAGCGACGGCAGGCAAATGACGGTGGCCAAGTGATGGCAGTCGGCGTTGGGCAAAGATTGGACAAAGAACCCCAATTTCAATCCCCATATAAGCTATACGGCATCGTTTTTGTGAGGTTGTCCACATATGACGGCAAAACAACGTCGTTTCTTAAGAATGATGGAAAACGATGTCGTTTAAAAGCCACCACAACTTCTTCTTCTTTAATGTAAAAGCTATGTAATTAATTTGGCCGAAATCTCTCGCCGATGGCACTAAAGTGATTATTTTTTTCTCCGATTTGGCATTTAAGTGATCCTATCGAAACTTTTGACACCAAAATGAGCGATGTACACAACTTTTGGCACTTTTAGCGTACTTTCCCCTCCTCTTCATGGAATCCCATATTTGCTTGGAGGTATCTTTGCAAAGATTTGTCTCCAAAATGGATCTATCAATTGCTTGGAAAAGGTAGTTTTTGTCCTTGAGATCCTTCAATTATGATACATCCAAAGTTGTTCTCTATGTTGTTGTTAACACAACTCCTTCTTCAGGTTCAACAACTCATGAGGTAACATCCCAATACTCCTTCCACGTGAGAAAATTCTCCATTAGCATGCTCCAATGATCATAGTGACTATCAAAGTGTGGAATAGTCGGTTGTACAAATGTTTGTGAGGCCGTTACTATTGCTGCAAAAATAGAATCGCTATTGAAGCAAGCTACTGTTGCTACAAATGAAAAATAGCCTACTGCAAGACTCTTTTTTTTTTTTTTATTGCTACAAATGAAAGTGCTTGCTACAAAAAGCTCTTTTTGGGTTCTCACCTCTTTACAACACTCAAACACACACTTTTCCTCCTAACCTAGCTTTGAAACCATCGTTAAAATATAAAAATAAGAGACACACAGAAAGGAAGAAGAGTTGTCTGCTTAAATATTTATAAAACTAACACCATAGCCTTTATATAGACTATATACCAACAGGTAACTACCCACAACCCACTAACATAACATGTGCAGCAACGGCCCCATAGAATAGGAGTACTGCTCAATAGACTACTAACACGTGAAAAGCAAATTAAAAAGGAAATTCCCTTATTCAATAGAAATCAGCAAAAATAGTTCTGTTGTTGCCGATTCTATTGAAGGCCAGTCGATCCTTCATCAGTACTTTAAGATTTTCCATGACAATTTTGTGGAACATGCACCTAAGGTAAGGACATGCTCTTTAATTCTAGGAAAGAGAATTATGGGTTAATTGACCTTTGGTGATTCATTAAGTAGGTTGGCATGCTCCTCTTCTTCTCTTTCATAGGGGCCTGTTTTTGGTTATTGTGACTTTTAATTGGGTAGAAGTACAGCCCAAGCGCCAAAACTTGGCATAGAGGGACACTTAAGTGCCAAAATTTTGGAAAGGTACACTTAAGTACAAAAATCGGAGTAAAATTGATCACTTAAAGGCCACTCCGGCCAAAATCCGGCCAAATTGATGACATGTCAATTTTTCGGTGAGATAAGTGCAAAACGGTGTCGTTTTGCACGTTGACGTGGCGACAAAATGCAAAAACGACGTCGTTTTGTCTCTGATGTGTAAACAATTAATATAAAAATTAATTAAATTAAATTTAAACTTAAATTTATTTAAAATATTCTAAAAAAATAAAAAACTTAAAATTTAAAAGGGGGCCGAAGGGAGGCGGCTAAGGGCTAAGCCCTTGCTGTTGCTGTCGCCTCCCCATAGCCACCGGGAAGGGCCGGCAACAGAGGGGGGAGTGTCAGCTAGGGTGGCTGGCCCTTGGCCGACCGGCGACGAGGGCTGCGAGCCCTTGCCGACTCCCCGCCGTCATTGGGAAGGGGGGAATGGTGGGGAAAGCATCGGCCGAGGTCGCCGAACCCTGGCTAGGGGCCGGCGACGGCCAGGGTCCGACGATGCCGGCCGATCGGCGGTGAGGGCTCTCGAGCCCTCACCGTTGGTCCACATAAGGGGGCAATGGTCCCTGGAATCGTTGTCGTCGTCAAGGTTAGTGGTGCTGAGGTTGATAAAGGAGCAACGCTCGAGGGAGGCGAAGAAGGCGGAGGCGATGCTGGTGCCCACCCAATTAGCCATCCTGCCTAGCTTCTCGCACGACATGAATCTGTAAACGTTCTCCTACTCCATCTCCCTCCTTCTTCCCTAGGGGCTGGCCACCCTGGCCGACCCTCCCCCTTCGTCGTCGACCCTTCTCGGCGACGTCGGGGAGGCGATGAGGGCTTGCGAGCCCTCGCCTGGCCAAGGGCCAGCCACCTCGGCCGATCCTCCCGCCTCCGTCACCGGCCTTTCCCAGCTGCGGCAAGGAGGCAACGGCAGCAAGGGCTCAGCCCTCAGCCTCCTCCCTTCGCCCCTCCCCCTTTTATTTTAAGTTTTTTTATTTTTTACAATATTTTAAACAAATTTAGTTTTAAATTAAATTTAATTAATTTTATATTAATTATTTACACATCAGAGACAAAACGATGTCATTTTTGTATTCTCTTGCCATGTCAACGTGCAAAACGACGCCGTTTTGCACTCACATCGTCGGAAAATTACCACGTCAGCAATTTGGCCGGATTTTGGCCGAAGTGGCACTTAAGTGATCTATTTTACTCCAATTTGGCACTTAAGTGTACCTTTTCAAAGTTTTGGCACTTAAGTGTCCCTCCGTGCCAAGTTTTGGCACTCCGAGTGTCTGTACCTCCTTTTAACTGTAGTTCTATTTTTTTTTATTTCATCTGTACTATAATTAAGGATCTGATTTTATATATAATGAGCTTGTTAACACTAAATATAAGCTAAAAATTTCCTGCCAAATTTCAAATATTGTCCAAATATCGAAATGTTATGAAAAAGTTATGCACGGATTGACATGTTAATGGTCTTATATTTTGAAATTTTCAAATGTTTCAAGTTGAAAAAAGTCAAAGGTCTAGATTAAGCAAAAGTCAAAATGTGAAAGTGAATCTAGACTTGATGACTTATTGAACTCTTTTAACTTAGTGCAAAGTTATAGTCATTCGCATTTGAAGTCAGTTTTTCCACTAAATGTCGTACCATAAAAGTCATCTAGCTTGTCTGCCATAAACCCTATTTGATAGCCTCCCGAAACCCTATTCCTTTGTGTTCCTGTGCATATTGGTGCGTGACTGGCTAATGTTTCTCAAAAAAACTTTTTGAAGCTCCGGTCCAACCTTAATTTTTCAGGATTTCTCCACTGGTTGGTTTCATTTGGTTTACCAGCCAAATGTCATATGTTTATTTTTGGATCCCTCATAAAGTTGAGGCACTGGAGAGGCTTTTAGTCGCTAGCTCATTGGCAGGAAGATCAAGTCACTGATGATTATGTAAATCTTATCTTCCAGGTTTACTTTGAGCTTAAGCATCATGCCCCGCAGCTAAAGCAAATAATTGATGACCAGCATGCTTGTTTAGTTGAGGCACATAAGAGGCTTTTGAAAGTTGAGAGAAAGCAGGCAGTGTTGGATGAAAGGATAGATCATGCAGTCCAGCAGCATGAGATTCTGGATGAACGTTTAAAATGTTTAAGGAAGCAACCTGTAGCTCACAAGAAACCACTCTCTAGGGCTGAGCGAGACTTCAACTCCGAGCTTGGTAATCAATATCTTTACAGCTTCTTAAATCTTTAATCCCGAGTCATCAACTGTTGTATTTGCTGAGATCAAAGAGATAAATTACTCACTTATCAGTTTCATTTGTTACCAATATGTCATTGTTTCCCGTTGGTTGTCTGCAGTTATACCTGTTGAGTTGATTCGAACCCCTTGTATTTATGAATCACATTTTTTGCGGTTATGCAGACCATTTTGCAGGAGCGGAGTTGGACACTTTGCATTCATCTATAGATTCTGTATCTGCCTGGCTACGGAGGTACACTCAATCAAGGAAGAAGTCTCTTGTTCAAGACAACCAGATCTCTCAACTAAAATCCTCCCTCGAGAAACTTTCTCTCGTCAACAGTGACAACTTGAAAATGGTCAAACTCGTTGAAAAAGCTATAAGCAGCAAGGAGAAGCAGTAGTGCATTTTCTCTGCTAGAATCACTCGGGAAGCGTCTAGGTGATGAACATGACAATTCAAAATCTGAAGTGGAGAGATGCCTTGTCATTTTGCTCTGAAGGTGTATTCATGATCTATACCAGTCTCTGCAAGATGGCTGGCTTTCGATTTGGGTCTACATTTCGTGGAATGATCTTGCAGGCTTCTTTTGTGTTGCATATAATTATTCTGTAGAATACAAGCAATGTATCAAAGTCAGCTAGACTCAAAAGCTCTTTACAAGGGCTGTTAACTATTGATTAAATCTTTCACAGGATGTGAAATCCATACCTTAGTGAGGTCTAGCATGACCCATCTATCTTTTGAGTGATTTGATTTTTTCCAGTAGTACTATTCTGACTATACTACCAATGGAGCGCAATGATAATGGTTTAAAATTGTGCAATGACCATAGTTTTAGAATTAGTGGAATGGAATGGGTTGGATAGTCGTTGCTTGTTTCACGTACTCAACGAGCAAAGTTTTGAAATTGTGCTTGTTTCCCATCTCTCCCCATCTGCTTCAGTAGTGCCCCGCAAGTTTCTTCTTGGCGGTTGCGCTAGTTCGTCCATTGACCGAGGAACCATCTCAACCTCAACGAGCAAGATGAGCAAATACGAAATCGATGTCATATTTTCAAACGCCTGAACCTTAACGAGCAATATGAGCAAATTACATACATCAAACCGTGTAAGAGTTTCAACAAACTTTAAGCCTATTGAGCTATGCGGGACTGCCACTAGTGTGTAGGGCAACCACGGATCCATAGAGACCATCCTTAATGTAGATCAAAGTCTTGGGCTTTCCTTGCTCAGCAATAACTCCGCTTTTAATTAGCGCGATCACATCTGCATTCTTGATTGTGGATAACCTATGAGCCACCACGAGAGTGGTTTGGTTCACCATGACGCGGTCCAATGTCTCTTGAACCGTCTTCTCAGATTCTGTATCTAGCACAATCGTAGCCTCGTTAAGCAGAAATCTTTTTTTGACTTTTAACTAAAACACAAGCAATAGCCACTCATTGCTTCTGACTGCCCGACAGTTGAGCCCCTCTTTCACCAACCATTGTAGCATATCCCCGAACATAAAATTCGTACTGCAAAAATCAAATAAGCCCATTTGAAAGCAAATGTAAGTCATGCACACGGAATAAATAGCGACTGTCTAACCTGTTGCAGTCCACTAATGAACACGTGGGCGTGTGCTAATTCTGATGCGGCGAGTATTTCTTGCTCGGCTGCATCTCTATCCTTTCCATAAGCTGTGTTGGCCCGATTTGTCCCGTTGAATAAAACCGATTCTTGGCTGACCACACCCATTTGCTGCCTCAACCACTTGAGTTGCAGCTACCGAATATCCACTCCGTCGAGTGTAATGCGACCAGAATCAGGATCACAAAAGCGTTGCAGCAGCACTATCACTGTTGATTTTCTACTCCCACTTTCTCTGACCAAAGCAACAATCTGAGAGGAACGATCGCGTAATTGTCAAACCTTTTGTTCCTCATGTTCAGGTGATCAAAACACTAGTGTTATTCTCGTAATTTAATGCTCAGTTGATGAAGTCATATTTAAAGTTAGGCATCCGATAAAGTTTGAAGTTTTACCTTTCCAGAGTAAACGGCCAGGCTGAGATCACATAATATTTGAATGTCTTGTTAGACGCAAATTGCGCAACCCCAAGATCTCCATAACCAGAACAAGAACATGCATAATTGAGTAGAAAGATTAACGCACCTGGATCCATCGAACATTGAGCGGAAGCATAAAAAATGGATTACCCACATATAAAGGGGATCCACGCATCAAGTCCTTCTCCTCCATTGCCCTCCGTATCACGGGCTCAATGAGGCGGCCCCCCTCACGTTTAGCATTAGGTAAACGCCCCTTAGGTGAGGATACATGTGAGAATTAGGGTTAGAGGAGAGACTCGAGCACTATTTATAGAGTTTCCAGCCAGTCCCCCTCATTACGGGCTAGGCTCAACTCGGCCCATATTAGCCAGCCCCATATTAGACTAATTAAGAAACCTTATATCTCACCTTAGATCAGTCCTATTTTATGGTAACCGTAAAAACAGTAAATTACAATATCAATTAATGTAGTTCACATTAGAAAAACTCTTACATTCTCCCACTTGGACTATATTAATTGAAATCGTACCTTATGCGCGCACATTGGTCCAGAGATAATTCTTAATAGTCAATCCTATCCCATAAAGTCTTAAACACCGAATCATGGCGGTAACTACGTGTATGCACACAGAGCATTCCATGGTCACAAATGTTCTCAACTTTATTGATATGGATTCAATATGGTAGTGTGTCAAATGGATAATGTCTCTCATAGAGAGATCCCATTTGTCAGTCACCATTCTCTTACCTTAGGTGTCATAAAAAAACTTGTGCCACTAGAGAATGCTTTATGGTTTCAATGAACCCACATATGTCTTGTCTTTATGGTTAACCTTTCTTTATGTATCACAAGACATTTGCACAAGGCTAATAACTGGATGCCCGGATGCCCCTAGCCTTCACTCAAGGTCTATACAATCCCTTGAGACTTTATCAATATGTATTTAACATAATAACAACACATTCAAAATATTTTATTGAATGCAAAAGTTGATATATATCAAACCGTTACTAAGTGTAATGAACCACAGATGTGAACTTTATCAGAGTAAAGCCAAAATAGCTCCCATTAAACAACAGTATCCGAAAATACTCCTAGGCCCATGTTAACCATATGTTACTAAAATACACATGGGCGTAGGCCTTTAGTTAGTGGATCTACAACCACATTATCTGTGAAAATATGTTATATTATAAGTTACCTTTCTGTACCGTTTCTTGATGGTCAAAAATATCCGACCACCATATATTTAGACCCCTTGAGACATCTGTAGTAAATAAATAATACTACAAATTTGTTATCTCAATACAACTGTATGGGTCTATCCATAAAGTTAAAACGATCAACTCTTTCATGAGGTTCTGGAGCCTAAAAACCCAAGTAACAGCCTAAAAGAATGTTACTAACACTGTTTACATAGTAGAAGATGACATAAAACTTTATTTACTGCACTTACTACTAACATAAATATGTATTCCGTTATTGATTGCATGTCATCAGTGATATAGCTAGTACGAGTACCTAGAGGGGGGTGAATAGGTATATAAAAGATTTTTCTTGATGATTGCACAATACTTAGACAGTTGAAGGATTTGCGACAAATAATAATCAACGTAAGACTGAGTAAAGGAAAGAGAGAATTGAACATGCGGTTTATAGTGGTTCGGCTTGATTCAAGCCTACGTCCACTCTTCTACACTGACAGCCAATTGACTGGATTCCACTATGAACAAAGAGATGTTACAGCGTTGATCTTCCTTGATTTCCAGGTGTAGATGATCTACCACACTTGCTCAAGGTATCACCAAGTATAGACACTCTCTGTGTATACAATCTCGCTCAGAATGAATCGACTAATAATCAAGGTGTTTCAAACTCTGGAATTTCTCTATCGATCACGTTACTAACACAACTAGAACGTCTTCCTTTTTTTTTTTTTTTATACTCCTTTATGCCATCATACCGTCGGCACTTACCAAATGAATTCCTCCAATCTACCCGTTGGAAGGAATCAAACAAGAAGATTATTCGAGCTATTAAAGGAACCTGACGATAGTTCATCAATCCTGTTCGCCCATACAATCAGGATCTTGGTTTCCAAGAATAGAACATTCCAAGAATATTTCGTCGACCGCCAGATCTTCAATTAATCTAGATACAAATAAAAGAATCCGATATTTTTATCCAATCAAGAGATCTTCTCCAGAGGAGAGGATTAAATCCTCAACCATATATTTCGGCTCTGGATTTCCTTTGTCACTGGATCAGAAAGACTGTCAATGAGAATAGTCTTGAGTCTTAAGTCTTGAGTCTTGAGTGCTGAGTCTGGTGATCAGAAAGTCTTCAGACTTTAAATAGACGGTCTGCAAATATCCAGACTAGACTGATAGAAACGTTTTGTCAGCTTCAAAATATTATGGAAAGATTTCTCCAACAATCTCCCCCTTTTTGATGATGACAAAATTTTCTTGTAGATTTGAATAACTTTGACCCGCAAAAAACATTTCTCAAGTAATATGGCTATCTCATAAAGATTAATAAAACAACCAGACTCTGCATCCACAGAAAATTGGTTAGTCTTTCATGAGTAATACCATATGACAACACTTGATATAAATGCAAATAGTCAAGCATCAAAATCCACAACCAATTTAGTCAAATTCAAGTTCACTCAAGTCAAGTTATACTAAAAAACAAACATAACTACAAAAACAAATTTAAAGTCAAAGTTTAAAGTTGGTTGGTTCAAATTGCTTCTCCCCCTTTTTGTCATCATTAAAAAAGGTGAGAAATGAGTCAGGTTTGCTTGGGAATGCGCACGATCTGGAAATCTCCTATGGACTAGACTATGCCTTCTAGCCTCTTCAAGTCTTCCCAGTCATACTCGGGATCATCCTGATCCTCCTCTGACTCCTCTTCACTCAGATCATTCTCTTCCTCAGTTTCACCTCAGGGTTCTCCTTCTCTGATTCCTCCTCCTTAGCTCCTTATCCAGGTCCTGAAATGTTTTTTCCCAAACTGGGATGAGACTACGTCTCAGCGAGTTCTATCCTACTAAGCTCGATTAGTAAACTATTATACTATAGGCTGCCTAAACACGCACATGGCAGATGACTTACCTTGGCCTCAGATTCCACCTGCATATTAGCACAGTTCACAATAGGCATCTAAGTAATCACATCACAAATCAAAGCATCGATCAAATCGACCTAGTCGATTATATGCCAACAAGACCACTCATGGTCATTTCCAATCAGTCAATCAATTCACAATATCAAATCAAAGCAATGATCAATCGACCTAGTCGATTACATGTCAATCGGACCATTTCCAGGTCAAATCACTTCTCATTATAAAACCTCCATTTGCATTCTTGGTCACAAAGCTACAGTAATGCTTTCGGTCGTCTATTCGCCAAGGTAATGCACAATAAACACTTTATGTGCATGCTCTTAGGCATCCCAATTACCCTTAGCCACACGGGCACGATACTCAACACACGGAAATACGGCCACGCAGGCACGATCTACGCCATATAGGCACGATCTACACCACACAGGCATGATCAACTATCGCCACACAAGAATGATCAACTATCGCCACACAGGAATGATCAACTATCGCCACACGGCATGATCAACTATCGCCACACAGCATGATCAACTATTGCCACACATGCATAATCAACTATCGCCACACAACAGGATCAACTATCGCCACATAGGCACGATCAACTATCGCCACACAGACATGATCAATATTCAACAAATTTATCTGCCTTCTCTAAGGCATCCTACATGCCAAAGCGATGTAATAATCGCCGAGCCACATCACATAGCATTTCTTCTCATCTTTTATCATCATTGATAAAACATCGTGCGTAGGTACACGATTGGCCTTAACCAAATATAATGATTTCGATTCCACCAATCCCACCATTATTAGCATCCACCAAAACACTTTTGGTGCTATCAACCTGACACCCGATTATTTTCCAATTAATTATCCAAATTAATTAACCCAAGAAAATAATCTTGTAATCATAATTAATTCACTTCAACACAAAATAAAGCTCAATTAAATAAACAGACCGCACACGACAATCAGCACGAAATTTCGGTCGTTGGCCATCAAATTCTTAATTTCCGAAAAATAATTAATTAAGTAATTAATTTCGAAAATTAATTAATAAATATTAAAAATTCCATTTAGCTCAAAATAAAGCCAATTTAAATAAACAGGCTACACCACGATCATCACCATAATATTCCGGTCACTGACCATCTCAACCTTAATTTCCGAAAAATAAATAATTAAATAATTAATTTCGAAAATTAAACAATTAACATTAAAAATTCAATTTAGCTCAAAATAAAGCCCGATTAAATAAACGGACTTCACCACGGTCATCAGCATAATATTCCGGTCACTGGCCACCCCACTTGAATTTTTGAAAAATAAATAATTAATTAATTTAATTCTGAAAAATAATATTTAAATACCAAAGAGGGCCTCGGGTTCGGGGCCCGGAAACGCCCAAAACGGCCTTGAACAGTGCTGGAAACCCATTTTTCCAGCCACTGTTCTTGGTTGGGCGAAGCTCGTTTGGCGGCTAGGGCGGCAAGGGGAGGCCGGCGGAGAGCAAGGGGGACGCCAGGGAGGTTCGACGGGGCTGGGCGTTGGCCGGAGGTGGAGCTGGTCGGTGGAATGAGGGCTGGGTTGCGCGGGGGAACGCCTGGCGCAAGGGACGGGGCTGGCGGTGCACGGGCACGAGCGCGGGCGTGCGGTGCGGCGGTGGGACGAGCAGCGACGGGGCAGACGGCGAGCTGCAGCTTCTGGTTCGGCGTTTCCACGAAGAAGAAAGAAGGAGAAGAAGAAAGAGGGGGGTTTCGGTCACGTGCGGGAGGAAGAAGAAAGAGAAGAAAGAGAGAGAGAGAGAGAGGGAGAGGGGGAGAGAGAGAGAGAGAGAGAGAGAGAGAGAGAGAGAGAGAGACAGAGAGAGACAGAGAGGGGATAGGTATTGACCGGTCAAAGAGGGAAAAGAAAGAGAGAGAGAGAGGGCAGGCGGTGGGGGTTTCGCACGGGGGGGGAAAGGGAGAGGGGAGAGAAGAGAGAGAGAAAAGAGAAAAGAAAGAAAAAGAGAGAAAAGGGAGAGAGTGTGACATCCCGATTTTTTTTCCAAGTTTATTTTCAGTCAATTGAGTCGGGCAATTCATCTGTGCATATAGTTCATTTCTCAGAGTTAGCCACTCGCGAGAGAACTAGTCTATTGAGTGAAGTAATTAAGGAATTTTATCGCGTCAGACTTGGGGACTGATCACCCTCGGGTCGGATGCAAGAAAATTTCCCCAAAAGCTACTCAGTGAACTAGGCGCGCTAAAATCGCACCAGAGTGAAATTAACCGCGATATTGAAATTTAATTCTGAAATTTGAAAGTCAAAGGGTGTTGCAAATCCTATTAGGAACATTGGATTAATTCATGGACTTTAATTTGGACTCAATTAGAAGAGAATTGATGGAAATTGAAATAATTAAATGTGCAAAAGCTTGGACCCCGGCGGAAAATGAATTGGACCTATTGGAAGATGTTGTGAGGATTTGAGTTAGTGGAGAGTGACATCAGCAAGTGATGTCATGGTGGAGGCCAAAATTAAGGAGAGCTTGACAAGTGTCACAAGCTAATTGGCTCACCAAAAGTGGGGGTGTCACATATACTTCTTCTTCAACCTTGGAACCGGTTGGGAGGAGAGAAAAGGAAGAAGAAACCAGCGCCGGATCCCCCTTCGCCTGAGCTGCTTGTCCGCTCCTTCGCCGACCGCACATCGTCGCCGTCTCACCCGCTGTCGCACGCCGTCGCCGTTCGCCGCTCTTCCGCGTGTGAGGCTCCCGGTGCGAGCTCGTCGTGTCTCCGTCGCTGCCGTCTCCTCGCCCGAGCTGCTGGTTGCCGTCCGCCGAAGCTTCCGTCGCCGCCGACCGTCGGCTCAAGCCCCGCCGGTTGCTGCTCAAGCTGTTGCCGGTTCTTCCCGCCGTTCTCCGCTCGTTCGCCACCGTTCCGCCGCCCCTTTCAAGCCGGTTAGTTGCTGGAAAGAAAACCAGCAAGATCTAACATCTTCGGAGCTCTCTTTGGTCCCCTATTAGTGCTCATTTGGTCTTGATCCGTGTAGGTTTATCGTCGGCGTCGTCGTGCTCTTCGCCGGAGACCCGTCGGAAAGTGATTCCGGTGAGTTTACCTCACTAATCCGCGATTAGCGAGTTAATGATGCCCTAATTATGTTTAGCTTAAGTTGATTGAGATTAGGTGGATAGATTGGCTTAATTAGTTGTGGATTATATTAAGGTGATTAATTTAGGTAAAGTGTGTTTAGTTTAATGGTTAAGTATGTTTATTTTTAAAATAAACCTTGATGTGACTTAAAGGAGTTTATTTATGATTTAAATAAATGCTTCGAAATTGTTGGATTATTTAATAATATATCTTATTCCGAAATTCATTAAAATATTATTTATAAAAAAAAACTTGAAAAATTTATTTTGACCCTAATTGCTCAGAATTTCGTGCCGATCGCTGCTGTATGTTTAGAATTTGAAATTGATGTGTGAATATTGCAACTTGATTGTTGATTGTGAAAAGAATGGAATTTTATTTAGAAAATCCCAAGTGTCGAGTTCGGCATTGAAATTTGATTGTTCGTGGTTAATGTCGTAATTGGATTATGTGGGTGAAATGGAAAATATCCAAGGATTGGTATCAAATTGTCGTGTGCTAGTTGAAAGGCTCGGGTCGCAGTAGTGGCTAGGCCGACTGGATCCTTATTCTAAGAAATGCCGTCAAGGGAGAGTGACGTGGCTCGGGTCGCAGTAGTGGCTAGGCCGACTGGACCTTTGTTATTTTGGAAATGCCGTCAGGAGAGTGACGTGGCTCGGGTCGCAGTGGAGGCTAGGCCAACTGGATCCATGCTCCTTCGGGAATGCCGTCGATGTGTTGACGAAGTGTGCTTCAAGGTGGGGAGGCGACGCTTAGCTAGATATCAGTAGATAGCCGAATTGCGAGTAGGCTTTGCCCTGGTGTGACAGTGGATAATGATGATTTGGAAATGCTTGCTGTGATTGCGAAATTGAGTGAAACTGATTGAGTTTCGATAAATTGCCTTCTTGTCATTTCTGGTGCTTAAGTGATATGAATTGTACTAACCTGCAGGAAGGCACGAAGGCGAGGTAAGTCTTCTTGATGTCGTGGTTAAGCTGCTTTGGGGCGTATTTACTTTCTAATAGGGGTTTAGGAGGGGTGAACTTGCTGAGACAAAGTCTCATCCTAGTTTGGGGAAAAATATTACAGGACCATAGATGGCGAGACCCCCGGAGATGAGTGGCCTACCGACGGAGATCGACCAGACGACGGAGAGTGCTCCTGACCCTGGGAGTCCTTGGGTCTATCTGTTGATTAGGACCCTCATTTGGGTCCAGGTGAACGTGCATGACAGAGTACCATTCATGTTTAGGGCTTGGTTTCGTACCGGAGCAGATGGTGTTAGGGTCGGCCCTCTAGATAGCATGGACATTCTGCTGGCAGTCTTGAATGCCATCCTGGGTGAAGGTGTGGCGTACCTTCCTACCAGTGGAGTGATCAACGCCTCGCCCCCGCAATCTTGGGTGTCAGGTCTTGAGGACGTGGGATCGTCCAATGGGGCTGACCTGTAGTTCTAGGGTGGTTGATTGTCTTTTGGCGGACTGATCCTTGCTATGTAGGCTGACCCCTTTTTGATGCACATAAACTCTAACCCATTTTTTTGGTGCATATAGCCTCCAGATCCTGTTGATGTATGTAAGACTTGGATTGTCAATGATGTATGGAATTATGCCCGTTTGATTTTGAATTAATTCTTCCTGCTATCCTATCCCGTGAGTTTCTGTCAGGGGTTTCTTAAAACGTTCCGCATGCGCGTAATAATTTTAAATATTGGGGTCGGCGACACTACCTGGGAATGTCGCGTTTGCATGACCATGGTGGGTTGTTCCACATGTCTCGAGGTTCGGGGCGTGACAGAGAGAGAAAAAGAAAAAGAGAAGGGGAGAGAGAGAGAAATAAAAATCAAATAATACAATTATTCTTATTTTATTTCTTTTCTCTTTCCCTTTCTAATTCCTTTCGGCCTTCGATTTTTCCTCCGATAATTTCTTTATTGAAATTTCGGACTCACCAATAAATTGACAGACGATGAGACGGTTTTAAAAAGAATTGTGACACGTCTGAATATTCGATTCCCAAAACCGAATTAAATTTCATGATTAAAATCGACCGAATGCGATTTTAGCCCAATCCAACAAATTAGGTAGCTTTTAGAGATTTTACTGCGGTTATATCCTTTAACGGCTTTACCTAATAAGTTAGCTAACTCGTGAGTGATCGTTCGGAGAAAAAGGACCATAGGCGCTGACGATATGCACATTTCACTTTATTGAAAATGGGTTGAATTTGAGAATGTCACAACCTTTAATATAAAAAATAAAAATAAAAATGATTTAGTAACAAAAAAAAAGAATAAAATAAAATAAAATAAAATAAAATAAATCATAAAAAATAGAATAAAAAATATCATTTTATTTTAAAATTAAAATATCCTTAAAAATAAATTTATTTTATTTATTCTATTTTATTTTATTTTACAAATAAATTTATTTTAAAATGAATAAAAATTTAAAATAAAAATAAATTTATTTTTATTTATCAAAAATAAATTATTTTTAATAAATTTATTTTTATTTATTATAAATAACTTATTTTTAATAAATTTAATAAATTTATTTTTAATAAACTAAAAATAAAATGATAAATAAAAATGAATATATTTATTTTTATTTTTAATAAAATGAGGAGAGGCGGAGGAGGAGGAGGAGGAGGAGGCGAGACGTAGAGGAGATGAGAGAGGACTTACCGAAATTAGGTTTAGTGGGAGAAATTATTTCGATTTCTCTTCCAAAAATCGAAGTAGAAAATTTCTACTTTTGATTTATCTTCCAAATCAATTTCTAGAATACAAATCTATTCCAAAAATAGAAAAACTGAGTAAATTTATCAAACAGATTTCTATTTCGAAACAAGTACGAAATAGAAAAATTATTTCTGAACAGAAATTTTGGTTATCATGCACCCTCTAAGTGATGAATTTTACTCTAATTTTGGTACTTAAGTGTACATTTTCAAAGTTTTGGTACTTAAGTGTTTCTCCGTGCCAAGTTTTGATACTCCAGGTGTCATTACCTCGTTTTCTCCAACAAGAAAGAATTTGTCACGTGAATTAGTGTGGCCTTCAAGAAAAGAAAATATAATCTAAATAAGGTAGTAATCTATTGGGATTCCTTTTCTTTTCCAATATACTTGGTTTAACAAACCTATTTACATACTCCAATGGAATCAGGTCTTGTTCACATGGTCAAATCCGAGATATAATTTAATTATTTTAATGTAATTTGGCATAGAAAATAGTAGTACAAAATGGGATCGAGGGTTTATCTATATAAATGCAAACTGATGCTCCAATTCTTGAAAAATATATCTTTGGCTCTTATTGCCATAAGTAGATTAAACTGGTTTTTATGCATAACATTCAAAGTAAACCTTGACACCATGGTCCTTTACCTTTTTTTATTTTTATTTTTATTTTTATTTTTTTTTATGGGTTTCTGGTTGTAGTATATAGATCTAATTCATCGTAGGTTTAATAGCAACATTATTTTTTCAAATGGACATTGGAATACTTATGGTAGCGGAGGGTATGAAAAATTGAATGCTCATCATTGGACATCCATCCGAAGAGTAAAATTTTACATTATCTAACCATGCTTTACAATTTGATCTCTTTTTCAATCTTAGGATCCTTAAGAACAATCTAGACAGTATAACCATTGTCTATACAAAGAAAGTTTCATAACCAAGTCACTTTATTTGTTGCTCTGTCTCCTGTGCTTGTGAATCATTCAAATGAAATCAAGAGAAGTAAATCTACCCAAATTAGGAATCTAACTTCAAAGTAGAAAGTATACGTGTAATATCTTGATTGTTTGGGCATCAAATTACAAGCCCTATTTAGATTTGGATTTTCTACTTGGATTGAGTTAACTTCATGGTTCAAACTCAAAATATATTCGCGTCACTAATTATATGTTTTGCAAGTTTCCGTTGTTTGGATTTATAATCAAAGATACAAACAGATCCTGACTAGTTGCTCATGCAGTGAATTACCGAAGTGTGGATAACTAAATATATGCCAATCTCCTTGCTTTGAAACAATGACATGTTGAATTGCAATTACAAAAAATATCAATGATGAATTGATTTTAGAAGGCCATTTCAATGATAGATAAGAACAAAAAACTTAGTCCTCAGCATAACCTTGTTTTCCTCTGTTCCAAATTTAACTCCTTTTGACTGGACTCACGGATAAAGAAAGATATCCACCGTCTAGCCAAAAAGTTAATTCTTTGGGGCAGCTATCTCGGACAGTTTTCTCCAACTGGAAAGAAATCATTACATGAATTAGTGTGGCCTTCAAGAATTGAAAATTTAATCCAAATAAGGTAGTGATCTATTCAGATCCTTTTTGCCCTAATATACTTGGTTTAACAAACCTATCAATGGCCTCCAATCGGATCAGCTCTTGTACACATCCTCAAATCTGAGATATAATTTAATACTTCTAATGTAATTTGCCATAGAAAATAGTAGTACAAAATGGGAATTTGGGCTTCTCTATATAAATGTGAACTTGTTGAAGCCAAAAACATCTTGAGGATCCTCCTCTTCGCCTACCTGCTTTAGCCTAGGCAATAACCACACACCCCAACATGTCTTCATCACTTTGTAGCATTTTGATCATTCTGATGCTTTTCTCGGTTTGTGTTGCTACCGGGAAGAACTTCGATGCTTACTATATCCCAAAGCTGAGCGTATTCCACCGAACGTTTATTCAAGATCCTACATGGGCGTTTCGAGCTTCCGTCTCGTCAAAAGACTTCCAGACTTTCTTTTACAACCAAACCCTGGATCATTTTAATTACAGGCCAGAAAGTTACACTACTTTCAAACAAAGATATGTAATCAATTCCAAATACTGGGGCGGTGCGAATGCAGTTGCCCCGATCTTCGTTTTTCTCGGTTCTGAATCACCCTTCGACGTCGACATCAAATATCTTGGGTTCGTGGGGGAAAACGCGGCTGAGTTTAAAGCGCTTTTGGTCTGTATAGAGGTAATAAAAGGCCCTATATAATTTGCCTAATAGTACCTTCTTTTTCCCTTATGTTTGCCGTGCATAGGTACATATTCACGCAATTTACGAACATAAAGTTAAAATCTTGCAGCATCGGTATTATGGTGAATCAATTCCGTATGGGTGGACACTCGATAAAGCACTAAAAGATGCCAATACTCGCTGATATTTCAGCTCAGCACAAGCTCTTGCCGATTATGCAGAAATTCTTGTATACTTGAAACAGAAATTGAATGCCAGACATTCTCCGATAATTGTCTTTGGAGGATCATACGGGGGAAGTAAGCGAATATGTTTTCACTTATCAGCAAAATGACTACTGCTTAGCATTGGAATTAAAGAAAATAGCCCACTGCGCACATTGACGATATCAATTCCAATGTACGATTCCCATTAAAAGTAGGATGTAAATAAACACACATAGTCTGCTGAAAGTCCTTGTTCTTGAACATATCATGGATAGAACTTTTCCTAAAGAGCGCTAGTCATATTGACAACGACAATCCATATCAAGATTGATAGTTTGCCCTGAATGGCATTGAAGAAAGTGCCTACCATTAGGTTTACAAGGAATAGATCAACACCATACAGTCTACACATTACTTACAAGTAGGTCTTTCAATCTTCATATGTTTGATTTTCAGTGCTAGCTGCATGGTTTCGATTAAAGTACCCTCATGTGGCGCTCGGAGCATTGGCATCATCCGCTCCAATTCTATCCTTTCCCGACATCATTCCTCGGGAAACATTCTACGCGGGAGTTGCAAAAGATTTTTTGGTAATCTTAACTGCTGGATTTATACCTTTTTCCTTTAGCATGCGTTTTCGTTAATCAAATTGATAACTTAACTTGAATAATTATTTGGTTAATATTTCAGGAATTTAGTTTTTCTTGCCACGAGACCATTAGAAGATCCTGGGAGGAAATTGATAGAGTTGCTTCTGAGCTTCATGGTCTCGCAAAACTGAGCAAAACTTTCAAAACTTGCAGGTGCGTGGATGATGGAATTGGGATTATACATCATATTGTATTTTGGAGACTTCTCAGAATGTTCTGTAGGACAAGTAATTTTTAGAAGATAAGAAGTTGTTAGACATATCTAATCAGAAATTTATAGCATACGTTGACAGTGAAAGGAACCTTTGCACAAACGGTCTATCCATTCTTGATTTGTGAATTTCAGGTATCAACTCCCTCACTTGCCATCAAGTTTAGGGCGGATAAGACCGTGTGTGAAAAGCATTTTTTACCCTAACAATTTATTCCATAATAGCATGAACTTTCGCTAAACAAGGGGAATGATTCTAACATGACATAATGGTTTTAAGCTCTGATATTATTTAAAAAAACATATTAATGGATATGCTTTAGAGACGAGTATACATCTAATTATGCATATCTTTTATCTTTGTTAGACCATTGGAAAGTTCTTCAGAGCTCAAGGATTACTTAAAATCAGTCTACGCAGACGCTGCCCAGTACAATGATCCATTCAGTCGTCCAGTAGAAGTGATATGCAATGCCATTAACGGAGCTTCTCCAAGAAATGACATTCTCAGGAAGATTTTCGCAGGCCTCTCGACTTACCGAAATTCAACTTGCTACATAAATCCACCTCCTACACCTCTATCTAACACTGAGTTGGGTTGGCATTGGCAGGTACACACTATAGTCGGACATCATGGACGGATTCTAGCTTACTACTACTAGTTGAAATTGACTCGAATTTTGTGTTGTACTAAGCAAACGGAGGTTGTTTGGGTTTGCAGACATGTAGCGAGATTCCGACCCTTTGGAGCATCACCAACAATACTATGTTTCAACCAGCTCCCTCTGGCCTAGATAAATTTGTGAATCGCTGCAAGCGAGACTTTGGCATTGCACCTCGGCAACACTGGGTCCCTACTTATTACGGTGGTCAAGTATGGTCACAAAAATAAAATCACATATCTATGATACTCTTTTAATTTTCTCTTTCACACACACACACACACACACACACACCAAACAACATACGACAGCCTTTCGTTTCTTCACTGACTATGGAAAATTGCAGGACATCAAACTCATTTTGCATAGATTCGCTAGCAATATTATTTTCTCCAATGGGTTTCAAGATCCTTTTAGCTATGCAGGGTATGTGTAGCATCAAAACCTATAGATTTCCATGAAAACATCACTAAATTGGATAAGATTTCAAAGTAATTCTTCTATACCATCAACTGTAGGATTTTGAAGAGTATTTCAAATTCGGTTGTCGCAGTCTACACAGCTAAAGGTATGTGCTGACTCAACTCATGTCGAACTAAAGTCAAATGATTGCGATACTCCAATTAATGCTGCGAAAAATAATTTCTTACCTGCAGGTTCTCATTGTTTAGACATACTACCAGCTACAAAAGAAGATCCCATATGGTTGGTCAAGCAGCGGGACACCGAAGTTGAGATTATAAGAAAATGGATAGCCACGTATCATGCGGATCTTCGTGCTTTTGGAAAATATTAATATATATCACTGGGGACTATCATTGCATTGAATAATGCTAATTGCTAATAGCATTAAGAATAAAGACCAAAGTTGTGTGCTTCGTCTGTTTTCTTGGGAGAAGGGTGAATTGAGATATCAAAATCATTAAAACATTAAGAAAAACTAAAAGGAATGGTACACTCCAAACTAATGTGAACTTTCCCGAAAGGAAGGAAAAAAATCCAATTGCAATGTAAGAGACGGTACAACTGTAATGAATCGGGAGAGAGCGAGCTAGCATGGTGGAGTGCCTTGATACTTGTACCACCGATGGAGTACAAGGCGCACGCTGTGAAGATGATGACAAAGTAATGGCTCACCATGATTATCGAATGACAACACACAATAGAGATTCACAAAATGCTTGCCGTGGTGGGGCTGTGGGTGATTAAGAGCAATTATCGCTACTTAAATAGAGGATTTCTCATTGCTCTAGTAAGAGGTTTATTTGCTTGCAATTAAAGAGTTCTTTATTAATGCAACTCGACGAGGAATCACAGAGCCCAATGCTTTCATTCAGTATGCATTTACGTTTCATGTCAGTCCAGAATTCAGCAACGTTTTGAACTTACATCCTAATTAAGTAAGATAAATTCACACTCAAGTCGTGCTCGATCTTCTTTTCTTGTATTTAAGGGCAAACAATGGTTGGCTGAGTTGATCTCAACAGTTTTTATGTCTCGTAAGAAAAAGAAACAGATAGAGAATTATGTATTTTTGCACATATACCAACTCCGTGCCTGTAACTAGAATCTTGATGAGTCTAGAAATAAGGTTTATTTAGAAGGGTGATAAAAGTAGCCAAGCATCACTTAAAAATACAAATGATAAATAGGTGCGTTTCGTAACATGTGGGATTAACTGAATGGACGTTTACGTCAAGACAATTAGGACTCTCTGCAGAAAATGGAGCATAGCCATGTAATAAGTAATTTGTTTAGGGCATTCTATTGGAGAGGGCATTTGTTTTTTATGAAGAACACGGCAAAGCCAATTTATGCTTGTCATCGTATGAATGCAGAAGCAAGAACAAGAATAAATAGCAATAAAACGCGTGACCTGACTTCATTTTCTTTATTAAATCTAAAGTTTGAGAAGAAAAAATGGGACGGGCATGGCTCGAAGATTGAATGTCGGTTTAAACTACTAACCTTGGATGCCATAGCAAAAGACAGGCGTGCATCTAGTGAGTTTAATTCCAAGTCATCAATTGTATTGTTGGCTGAGATCAAAGAGATAAATTGCACAAATCTCAGTTCCATTTGCTACCAATATGTCATGGTCACTAGTCGGTTGTCTGCAATTGGACGTGTTGAGTTGATTCGAAGCCCTTGTAGTTACGAATCACATTTTTTGCGGTCATGCAGACCATTTTGCGGGACTGAGTTGAACGCTTTGCATTCATCTTTACATTCTATATCTGCCCGGCTATGAAGGTACACTCGATCGATAATGAAAGAGCAGACATCGAGGAAGAAGTCTCGTTCAAGACAACCAGATCTCTCAACTGAAATCCTCCCTTGAGAAACTTTCCCTTGTCAACAGCGACAACTTGAAGAAGGTCAAACTTGTCGAAGAAGCAATAAGAAGCAGGGAGAAGCAATAGCACGTGTTCTCTGCCAAAATCACTTGGAAGTGTCTCGATGACCCACATGACAATTCGAAATCTCAAAGGGAGAGATGCCTCTCATTTTGCTCTGTAGGTATCTACATGGCCTATGCTCCGGGCCGCTAGTACCAGCGCGGTTAAGTGTAGATGAATCTATCATAAGATATGAAATTCATATTTTTAGCAAGGTCTAAGCGTGACCCATCTATCTATTGAGCGATGTGATTTTTCCTACTAGAACTAATCTAGACAATACTACCCGATGGAAAGCAATGACCATAGTCTTTCTCCTTTACCCTGTTCCTTCCTGCATTCCACTTTGAACTCGCACTTCACGTCTCCACACCAGCCTTCATGCCAGCTGCTCCCATCTATTTCTACCGCAATACCATCTTCACCGCCCATAGCCCAGCAGCTCGTCCAGTCCACCAAGCAGCCGACCAGCGGCTCCTTTACCGCACGCCTCCACCGAACGCCAGCCCTGCGTCCAGTCGTTCAGCCCCCCCGTCCAGCTCGCCGAACAGCGGCCAGCAGCTCAGAACCGAACCTGCCTTGGCTGAAGGCTTGTAGGGTCGTTTTCCTCTGCCGTTTGAGCACCGTTGGAGATGCAGTAGTCTCGGGTCTTCACTACCTTTGTGTCGCTGTTTCCGTGAGCCTGCCGCCATCGAATTCCGGTGAGTTAACTCCCTAATCCTTGATTATGTTGTTAATTGCACTTATGGGGTTATATAAGTGCTAATTAGCTTAGTTAAATTAGTATTAAGTGATATTAGCCTTTAGATGAATTAGTGTTAATTTATTTTGGTTAGATTAGCCTTAAGATGGATTATTATTGATCTAGTTGGTTGGATTAGTACTAATGAGGGTGATTTAGCTTGGTTTAGTGGAATTCTCCCAGATTAGTTTGCTGAATGCTTGCTGCTTGCCATTTTTGTGGAGAAAAATGTGTTACGATTTTGAGGTTACTTCATGTTTGAAAAATGTTCTAGATATCTTCAACTATGACATATATTTTACTCAAGATTTTAGGGATTTAAAAGAATGAGATTTCAGCTTCATTATTTGCAAAATAGAATCTCGGATTATGCGGAAAACAGTGACCCTTTCGTGTTCAAAGGATTTTTATCAACTCTTAGGGTTTGATATTTGAAAGAGTTTCTTCACAAAAGTTTTTCATCACATCTTGCAGTTTAACATATTCAAATTTCAGAGCAAACAGATGAGTTTCGGATCTCAAACCAGACTGGTTTTAGAAAATGTAATTTCTGGAAAAGGACACAGTTTTTGTAATGGTTTGAATGATTTAATAGGTCAAGGTGTCTTCATGAAAATTTTATTTAAAGTGTCCTTTATAACATATTCCAATTTGATAATTTTTTGAGCTTGTTTGGTTAGGTTTTTGGATTTAAATTTGGAGACATGCGAGTGGACTGGTTTCTGCCGGCTAGGACTTGTAGTGGTTTTGTGATTATTCTTGATGTTGTGCTTGTTGGGCAATGCATATTTGGAGATGTGGTTGAATTTTGACATGCTTAAAACTTATGAGTGATAATATGTGAATCTTTGTTCTACGTTGGTGGTTTATTATTATTGCAAAAAGTGACCTTATGGACTATTAAATAGAAAGTAAATGAGGTGTCGGATCCGGACACCAAAATGTATATGCCTAATAAAACAATGGGGTTTTAAATTTGGTGCGTGCAAATTTTGACGGATTAATTTTGAGTGCATGAGCACCTATGAATTTATTTCTAAATGTTTTGAACAAAAAAAAAGGGGGGTTATTAAGGTTTGTTTTCAAAAGAGGGTAGTTGGAAAAGAAATTAGAAAAGAAATATGGTGTTGGGTTTAGATGCCAAGTTTTATGTGATCAATAAAACGAAGAGGTTTTATACGAGATGCGTGCAAAGTTTGACGGGTTAATTTCAAAAACGGGACCCCATACAAATTTATTTCGGAAAATTTGAACAAAAAAAAAGGGGTTGCCAAGTGAATTTTAAAAATGGAGTTTTTGTGTTTAGGACTATACGACGGAGGATAAGGTTGACTTGATTGATGAAGTGCCTGCATTGTTAGGTTAATTAAGTGGTTCAGTTTAATTAATCGCAATTTATTTATTTAATCAAGATTTATTTAATTAATTTTAATTAGCATAAATTGTGACAGAATATCTGTTTTGTAGAATTTTACGCTAATCGTCGTGGATGCGTTTATGTGTGGAATTGATTACTTATTTGTGTAATTGAGTGCTTGAGTGTCGTTGTGAATTGTTATTGCAAAAATTGTTTTATGGTATTTAATTAGAAAATACCGGGTATCGGTTTTTGACGCCAAAATTTTATATAGTATATAAAATCGTGGAATTTTGAAATGAGAGTGTACCATGCTTACTGGTTCGGTTTAAATGTTTGACCACGCATGATTATTTTACTGGGATGACTTTTATTATGGAGAAAATTGGCCAAGTCCATTATTTGAAATTGAAGTATTTGAGTGTAAAACACGATATTCTTAGCCGAGTATGGATGTGTGTGTGGTCATTATCAGAACCCGTCTTGATACATTCACACGGAACGATGCCTGATTAAGTTCGGATGCCCATGTTAACGGATGTTGGTTGCAGTGGAGGTTGGGCTGATGCTCATTTATGGAATGTTATCTAGATGTAGACGTTGTTGTGTCTGATGGAGCGGGACGACGCTCGGTTATGCTAGATGACCACCGATCGTTGAGTTGGCTATGGTTGATGGGTCGTAAATAATTGGAACACGCCTGAATGGTTGTGATAGTTGCGCCTGATTATGGGATGAAATTGTGTAGCATGGTATGAGATGTATCATAACGGTTTGACCTTATAATTGGGACCCATGTGATTGAAATGATATGTTCCAGTTATTAAACTGCGCTTGTTGTACTGATGATGGTATATATGTTGAGCTAATGTGTAGGTATGTGCCGAGGCAAGGTAAGTTTTGTATGGTGTGTGCTTAGGACTGCTTTCAAGGTGAATTTGCATCTTAACCGGGGTTTAAGGTTTTGACTTGCTGAGATTTTTATTTTACCCCGTCGTGGGTTAACCTTTTTCAGGGCCGTAGCGTGGAGATCTGCTGAGTGCGGATGTGGTGGGCGTGAGATGCGACACCTTTTGGTTGGCCCTACTATTAGTGAAGTTTAGGGTGACCTTGATCCCTGAAGGTTGTCGAGAGGGCCAATAGGAAGTGGCTGTTGAGAGGCTTGCAATTAATAGACTTCTTAAAGTCAACAGTTGGGAAGGAAATTGTTCCTTGTTTTTATTATCCCTATTTCTGGTGATTGACTGGGTGTTGTATTTAATTCATTTCCGCATGTGCTTAATTGAAAGATAAAAGAAAAAAAAAAGATTGGGTTGACGACACGTCCTAGGACGTCACATTTTCAGTCGACCATCGAGGAATGTTTGTGTGCTCGGGGTTCGGGGCGTGACACGGCAAGTCAGAATTGCTCTGCATATAATTCATAGTTATCGAGCAGTCAATTGAAGATAGATCATATTCTTCAAGGTCGAGCCAAGATTCGCAGGAACAGAGAGAAGGACAGAATAATGCCTGCCATCTCCATGGGTTAAAAGTTCGAGCTTCCTAGAAGTGATCTTGATCTAGATGCACTGTGCGAAACGAAGTGAATACTTCCCATACTTTGGGAATCGTTTAGCCCGCATGAATTAGATCGATCGGCCCATACCCACATGGAATCAAATCAAGAAAATTCTCATTTACCTTTCATGTTGACATCCGTCATCACCCGCCTGAATACCTTTCTAATGATGTTTGCAACCCGCAGAGTCTCATTGATAACCTGAAAACACATGCAAAGCAGAGTGTTAAAGTTCGGAAAGCTAATAAAAGCGTCATGCTTTTGCCAAACCCATGGCCGCGAGAATGCCCTTGGAATTACGCATTGCATAAAAGGCAGACTCCAAAATGAAGACCAAAATGATCACTTCGGAATTTTTCAGAAACAGCACCTAATACATCCTAGACCATGCGACAAATGAGAAGCAGTTCCTCCATCGGATATCCGTTTGGCTTGGAGAACCCGAGCCAATTTCTGTTCGCGCTGCTTCTCCCTCCAAGGTCCTTCTATTATCGTTTTGTCTTGCGGGCTTTTCCAAATTAATCCATGCGTTTGTATGTTGAAGTCCTCTGTGGCATTGGTTTGCTGTTTTCTTTCGCTGAGTGGAGAAACTGTGATCCTTTCGACCTGCTACATCAATCCGCCTCCTACACCTCTATCTCAAATTGACTTGGGTTGGCATTGGCAGGTACACACTATAGTCGGATATCATGGACGGATTGTAGCTTACTACCGGTTGAAATTGACTCGAATTTTGTATTGAACTAAGCAAATGGAGGTTGTTTGGGTTTGCAGACATGTAGCGAGATTGCATCCCTTTGGAGCATCACCGACAATACTATGTTTCAACCAGCTCCCTCTGGCCTAGATAAATTTGTGGAACGCTGCAAGAGAGACTTCGGCATCGCATCTCGGCAACATTGGGTCTCTAATTATTACGGTGGTCAAGTATCGTCACAAAAAAGAAAATCACATATGTATGATACTCCTTTAAATTTTCTTACACACACACCAAACAGCATATGACACCCTTTCGTTTCTTCACTCACTATAGAAAATTGCAAGACTGATAAGATATGATATGAAATCCAGGAATTTTTTTATATATCCTATCCACTATTTTTTAGTATAAATGACACATTAGTAAAAATGAACCAAAAATTTTGCAAATGGAGATGGTAAAAATCTCTCGTGACATTCTTGCTTACTTTATTTTATTTTTTTTTGATTTTATTTTCCTCTCTTTTATTAATTAATTTCTTTTTTTATTTTCCCCTCCCATCATTCTCTAATAAATTTTTATTAAATATTAATATAACCAAAACACTAAAATACTTAAAATATATAATATATATATATTTATATTTATATATTGAAATTATTTTTATAAATTATTTTTTATTATATAAAAATAAAAATAAGATTAAATTAAAATAACTGAATTGTTATTTTTTAATATTTTGAATTTCTTATATTAGAATCAAATATTATTTATATTGAGATATATTTTAATCTTTTATTTTAAAAATTTGTCCTTCAATAAAAATAATATCTCTCGGGTCGCTCTTACTTTATTTTATTTTCCTCTCTTTTATTAATTAATTTCTTTTTTTTTTTTTTCCCTTCACACCATTCTCTAATAAAAATTTATGAAACAGTAAATTGTATTAATATATCTAAAATACTAAACTCCCTAAATTATATTATAAATATAAATATGTATTTTTAGTTTACATATTAAACTTATTTTATAAAATATAATTAAATTCGAATATATAAATAAAAATTAAATTAAATTAAAATGGCTAAATTGTTTTTTTTATTTTGAATTTTTTTATATTAGAATTCATATATTATATAGATTGAGATATAATGCTAATTTTGTTAATTTAAAAAGTCTGTCATTCAAGAAAAATAACTTTCCCATTATAAATACTAGAAATCATATCTACCTTATCCCATCTCCCCATGAGATAATTTTATCCGATCTATATCACCCTTATATCCTCATTTATCTTGTCTTGAGCAGGTACCAAATACAAAACATGATAAATTTTATCCTAACTACCAAATGCGGCCTTTAAGATTTTCCATGAGAATTATGTGGAATATGCACGTAAGGTAAGGACATATTCTTTAATTCTACGAAAGAGAATTGTGGGTTAATTGGACCTTTGGCATTTCATTAAGTAGGTTGGCATGCTCCTTTCCTTCTCTATCCAAGGGCACGTTTTGGGTTAGTTGTGGCTTTTAACTATAGTTACTATCTTTTGACTTTATCTGTATTGGAATTAAGGATCTGGTTTCATATATAACGAGCTTGTTAGTTTAGCACTAAACATAGCCAAGAAATTTTCTTGCCAAAATTCAAATATTGTCCAAATATTAGAATGTTATTAAAAAGTTATACACAAATTGACATGTCAATGGCTTTATGTTTTGAAAGTTTCAAATGTTTCGAGTTGAAAAAAGTCAAAGCTCGTGCACAATAAGATTTAGATTAAGCAAAAGGAAAAATGTAAAAGTCAATCTAGACATGAAGACTTATTGAACTCTTTTAATTTTGTGCAAAGTTATAGACATTCACATTTGAAGTTAGTTTTTCCACTAAATGTCGTACCATAAAAGTCATACAGCTTGTATGGCATAAACCCTATTTGTAAGCCTCCCAAAACTCGTTTCCTTTGTGCTTGTGTGCATATTGGTGTGTGACTGCCTAATGTTTCCCAAAAGAACTTTTTGAAGCTCCGCTCCATCCTTATTTTTCAGGATACTACCTTGGTTGGCTTCATTTGGTTTACCAACCAAATGTCGTATATTACTTTTGGATCCCTCATAAAGTTGAGGCACGGGAGAGGCTTTTATTCGCTAGCTCATTGGCAGGAAGATCAAGTCACTGATGATTATGTAAATCTTATCTTCTAGGTGTACTTTGAGCTTAAGTATCATGCCCCTCAGCTAAAGAGAATAATTGCTGACCAGCATGCCCGTTTAGTTGAGGCACAGGAGAGGCTTTTGAAAGTTGAGAGAAAGCAGGCAGTGTTGGATGAAAGGGTATATCATGTAATATTTGGCTGGTGGGGCCCAAAAGAAGAAAAAGAAAGATAAGTTGAAAAGTCAAAAAGGTAAAAAGGAGGGGAGGGGAGGGCTCGGCTAAAAAGGGCAGCTGAGAGCTCCCTCGACCAAAAATGAGAGAAGAAAAAGAAGAAGAAGGGGGAAAAAAAAGGAAAAGGGTTTTGGCACGTGCATGCCACGAATGTTTCACCAAGTCGACTCAACTTTATAATGCAGCACCCAGTAAGAGATTAAGCCCATTATTCGTCAAATCGAAGTAATCTACGGGTTTAGGGCTCCAATTTGAAATTTTTGGAAAATAGAGTGGCGAAGTCCAATTTTGGAGTTGTTGAGCTACGTATTTTTATAGAAATGATAGTTTAGGGTGTTGTGGAGTCTTAGGATTTTATGGATCGTGATTTGAACTTACGGTTTGCTCAAAAAAAAATTTCGAAGTTTCCCACGCACAGTGAACAGTGTGCATCCAGCAGCCTCGGGCCCTTATTTTGTTAGTTTTTGGTTTGATTTTGGGACGATCAAGTTGGGATTATTATAGTATGTTAGAAGGGCTCTCTATTAACTATAAGTATGTTTGTAACGGGGTTCGATAGAGAAAGTTATAGTGTAAATAAGTTTTATGCTCAAGTGTTGTGTTACAAATGGCTTGAATAATTATTTTGGGTATGCGATTTATTAGCGCATATGAATCGTTTTGTTAACATTTAGGCATAATATAGCCGTTTCGTGGTTGATGTGGTGTGCTACCTAAACTTAATGTTGATTCTCGCTTATTTGATAGGATCGTGAGATCGAAGGATCAAATAACACACGTTATTTGATTTTGAGGCATCCCCAGGTGAGTAATACTAATGTCTTCTTTGGTTTTGTGAAACTCATGTACTAAGGTAAGATTAATTGACATATACTTGTGAGGAAGTGATGACCTATTTGTTATATATTGATGGATATAGTGCTCGCTAATTTTGAGTTATTGTGGGATGATTCAACAAACTTCTCTTGAAGGGTTATGTATGCTATTTTGGTACAATCGATTTATGTGGTTATGTGATGACTATTGAAACACGTTATGTGTTGTGTTGGGGAAATCAAATGTGTTGTGAATAGGTAAAGAACTAAGTACTACACGATAATAAAATTTTGTGTGAGTCACCTCTAGGGCCTTATAGTCAAGGACTAAGTGCTACATGGCGACTTGAGTCACATGAGAGTTACTTCTAGGGTCTTGTACTACTGACATGCATAGTAAAGGATTAAGTGCAACACGATAACGTAATTTCGTGGGGGCTACCTCTAGGGCCTTGAGTTTGGATACTGAGTATGGAATGAACCATTGATATGAGATATGATGAGTCCATGCTAGTTTTGTTATTATGGATGAATGGAAAATTTGGCTATTTGATATAGCTAGGTTGCGGTATCATCTAATACATTTTGTTCATGCAAGTTATCATATTTTGTTTGGCAATAATGAGTCATGTCGTGAGTTTTAAATGTGTAATGCGGAAGTTTAATATGCTTTTATGGTATGTAGTACTCACTGAGCTATGGTTGCTCATTCCATTCATCTTCTATGTTTTCAGGTCACAGGGTTAGCAACTAGTAGGACGAGAGCACTTTTGGAAAAATTTTGGGAGTTTTATTTTGGGTATGGTTTAAGAAAGTAGTGTACATAATCCTTTCTAGTTGTTGAACTGGTTGAGTTCTAAATGTATATTTCTTTTTGGTGGATTATAAAAACTCTAATGTTGCAACAAATTTGTTAGTTATCTGATATATATATGTAAAATTCACGGAAGGATGGCCATGTTATCCCCATTCCTTATAGTTTTGGGGTGTGACAGATCATGCAATCCAGTAGCATGAGATTCTGGATGAATGTATAAAATGTTTAAGGAAGCTACCTGTAGCTCACAAGAAACCACTCTCTAGAGCTGAGCGAGACTTCAAGTCCGAGCTTGGTAATCACTATCTGTACAGCTTCTTAAATCTTTAATCTCAAGTTATCAACTGTTTTATTTGCTGAGATCAAAGAGATGAATTACTCACTTCTCAGTTTCATTTGATCCCAGTATGTCATGGTTACTAGTTGGTTGCTTGCAATTATACCTGTTGAGTTCATTCGATCCCCTTGTCTTTATAAGTCACATTTTTTGTGGTTCTGCAGACCATTTTGCAGGAGTGAAGTTGGACGCCTTGCATTCATCTATAGATTCTATATCTGCCTGGCTACGTAGGTAAACTTAATTAATAAAGAAAGAGCACATACATCAAGGAAGAAGTCGCTTGTTCAAGACAACCAGACCTCTCAACTAAAATCGTCCACGAGAAACTTTCCCTCGTCAACAGCAACGGCTTGAAAAAGGTCAAACTCGTCCAAAAAGCTATAAGCAGCAAGGAGAAGCAGTTGTGCACGTTCTCTGATAGAATCACTATCTAGCATTCAAAGAAAATCCTTTGTACCCCGAAGACATCTGAAAGTGTTGTTTTGCCATCCTGAGCGAGTCAAGCTCTGGCATAGAAACTTGTTGCATACACACAGAACAGCAGGAAGATGGACATGCCGAACTTAATTCTGCTGATCAGTCCTTGTCGAAATCTGTCCTCATGGGGCCTTCACATTTCTTCTCGTAAAGCTGCGTGTGGACCCTGGAGTCTTAAGCTTTGGTAGAAAGGGATGACTTAAGTGCCATAACTTACGAAAGGTATACTTAAGTGCCAAAATCGGAGTAAAATGGATCACTTGAGTGCCAATCTGGCCAAAATCGGCCAAAATGTCGACGTGGCATTTTCCGGTGAACCGAGCCCAAAACGACGTCGTTTCACACGGCGCGTGGCCAAAACGGCGTCATTTTGGGCGACGTGGCAAAAAAAATTAAATTAAAAATTAAATTTAGTTAAAATATTTAAAAATAATAATTTTAAAACTAAATTTAATTAAAATATTTAAAATTAATAATTTTAAAAAAAATTTAATTGAAATATTAAAAAGTTAATAATTAAAAAATTTAAAAAAAATTAAGAAGAATTTAAAAAAAAAAAGGAAAGGGGGGGAGGCGGCTGAGGGATTAGCCCTCAGCCGCCTCCCCCTCCTTTTTAAAAAAATAATTATTAATTTTTTTAATTATTAATTTTTTAATATTTCAACTAAATTTAATTTTAAAATTATTATTTTTATATATTTTAACTAAATTTAATTTATTTTTTTAAATTTTTTTACCACGTCAGCCCAAAACGATGCTGTTTTGGCCACGTCAGCGTGCAAAACGACGTCGTTTTGGGTGCGCTTCACCGGAAAAATGCCACGTTGGCGTTTTGGCCGGAGTGGCACTCAAGTGATATGTTTTTCTTCGAATGTGGCACTTAAGTGTACCTTTCGTAAGTTATGGCACTTAAGTGTCCTTTTGGCCAAAGTTATGGCACTTGAAGCGTTCTTTTGCCTCGTAAAGTTGCATCATCTTCTCTTCAGCATAGAAAGAAGCAATGGTCCTTATACTTCCAACCGCATCAATAACTACTTGGCTTGCTTCCTCGTGTCATCTGCAAACATATTGATTAATATGGTCATGGATAATTGAGATTATTTGCAAGATAACAGAAACCGTGGCAGAACCTTTTTATGCCATTGAAGATTACATGGAATGTGAATCAGAAATTTCGAAGATGGCCTTTCTGTTTTCAATTCTTTGAACCTAGGACTCAAAATTAGGAATTGGGAATATATAAAAACCTCTCAAGCTATTTCATTTAGTGAGCAGTAAAAAAATATTAATGGATATGCCTTATAGATGAATATATAACTAATTATGCCGATTTGGATCGGCATGTTCCACCGCTTGATCTGACCTCCGACAGCAGCTGCCACCGGATCTAGTATGGTCTCATCCTCAAAGTGTTCTCGACTCTTCGTGGTCGGTGTTTGGTTGTTTGATCACCGGATCCTTCCTGGTGACCTCTTCTCTCCATCGGTCTTGAGGACCAGCTAGTCGCTGTTTGGAAGTAGGTTAGTTACTTCCAATCTGTTCCGAGGCCCGTCCTTGACTAGATTGGGGTCAAAGCTTGGCCGATCGGCCACCGGAGGAGTGCCGGTGGTTCGATTTAGCATTAGTGGTCCCAAACCGGTCAAAGCTTGGACT
Source organism: Eucalyptus victrix (assembly GCA_016097545.1). Classification (NCBI taxonomy): domain Eukaryota; kingdom Viridiplantae; phylum Streptophyta; class Magnoliopsida; order Myrtales; family Myrtaceae; genus Eucalyptus; species Eucalyptus victrix. The sequence continues at coordinate 26,001,323 of CM027844.1, forward strand.
GTTTATTGCTATTGCTACAAACTAACGTCTAGCCAATCCTTTAGGCGACCCGTTGCTATCTCAATCTATCCCTTGGAAGCTCGATCGAACTTTGGCAATTATCAATTCGTCCGATTGCATTAAAAAACCGAAGAAATCACATAAAAGTTTGGTATTCTAAGCCTAAATCTGATGGAGCGAGGTTAGAATAGCTAGCCAGGGCTAATATTCACATTTAAGACATTATTAAATGCTTAGATCCATTATTAACATGTTCGATCATTGATTTGTCGAGGTTGAATGTGGATTGACGATGATATGTGGTTGAATGGTTGATTTAGATATAAATCTACAATTTTCGAATGTCTGTGATAGGCTTGCTGTTTGACCTAAAACAATGCCTTACATAGCATTATTTCAACTTGAGACCTTCTAGACTTAGAACTTAGAATGTGCATTTGAGACATTCAATTTGATAGGTCGTATGGCCCAAATGTCCAACATTTGACCCTCGAAAAACACCTCATAATCTGCTCTATTATGTAGAATTTTTTAGTGCATCTTAGGTTCTATTCTTTGTCCGCCTTAAGACTTTGCTGTTTTTGTGGTGACTTCTGTGATTGATTTTTGATAAGGTTGTCTCGTGAAACTTGTTCCAAATTGTCTTCAAAACATCTTATATATTTTTTTTGGATTTTTTGGACAAGTTTTGTTAGGTCAAAACCACTTTAATCTGAGTGTATATTAGTTTGCCCTGCACTAATCCCAAGGCACATTTAGGCAAAATTGAGCATATAGATGAGCTTGTTTTGTCACGTCTCGACCCTCCGAGCACGTGCCCATCCCTGCTTGGTTAATATAATAGCGATGTCTCAGGACGCATTGCTGACCCATTATATTTTAAATGCGCATGCGGAAGCAAATATAAATCCCCATACAATAAATCAATTGGATAGGAAAGCAGGGCCAACTTTTTCAAACCAAAACAAGCCTTTTTTTTATGAACAAACAGGTTTATATACAATGTCAGGCTATTTACAAAAATGTCAACTTAACAAAAAGGGGCTGTCCTATGACTAACTAGCTAGACAGATTTGCCGATTCTGTTTCTTCCACCTTTCCAAACTTTGGGACTTGGGACTTTCGACTCTCTATGACCTCACCTAAGGACCTGAAAATGTGATCCTACAATGGGGTGAGACTACATCTCAGCAAGTTCAACCCCTAAGATCCGATTAGAAAGAAAATTACGCCCTAAGGGCTGCCTAAGCAAAACCAGGCGTTAGAGGACTTACCTTGGCCTTAGTTCTTCCCTGCAAGTTAGTCAATTCATAAATACTAACAATCATGACACTCAATGAATTAGATCGAATCATCGATCAATTCATCAAACCATCCCATGGTCAATTCAAATAATACTATCTATAAAGTTTGATCATATCAGGACTATACATTCTAAGCTAATAAATATATAGTATAGCTCACACTAAGCTAATAAGGTTAAGATATACTGCTCTCACTAAGCTGATATATCGAGGCCTTTAGGTTAATATAGTATATCTATGATACTCACTCTAAGTTGATAAAGTGCACTGCTCATGCTCACACTATGTTGATATAGTATACAGGATCTACTCTCGAGCCCATAAAATGATATAGTATACTATCATGACCATTCAATCAATTCACCAATTTTTATCATTCCAATAAAAATAGCCATGTATGGGTACATGGTTAGCCTTAGCCAAAATACCATATTTTCACATTAAAACATCCCATTATTTTCAACAGCCAAAAAATATATTTTTGGCGTTGTAAATTGATGCCTAATGATTTTCTAATTAATTATTGAAATTAATTAATTTTGGGATAAAATATCCCTAACCACAAATCACCTTCAATTTTCACAAACTAGTAATCGATTAAATAAACAAAATGCACCACTGTAATCGGCATGAAATTCTGGTGATCGGATATCCCAATCTAATTTCCAAAAAAAAATAAATAATTAATTAAATACAGAAATTATTAAATAAATGCAATAAATAGCATAAAATCAAACTTAGGCCCGATAAAGCCTAATTGAAAGTCGAGACGAGCCCGAAAAATTATTGAACCACTTTAGTTAATTACTAGAGCTTGCCTAGACTCTAATTGTACTAACTATCCACCTAACATGCATCGGTAACTAATTAAATTTGCTAATCTAATCTAATCTAACAACATAATCCATCTTAGCCTAAACTAATCAACTCCTAAGTACAATTAACATACTAAGCAAGGATTAGTGAGTTAAACTCACTTGTTTATCGAACCACTCAAATCAATTTGATGGGGACGCGACGGGGGATGATTTTCTCCAAAGTGGGCCTAGGTTTCGGGGCTCGGAATCACCTTAAAACGGGCCACAAAACTGCTGGAAATCCACTGCACTTTGCCTTTGTTTTGAGCTGCAAAAGAGAGAAACCAAGGTTGAAAGGGGTGGCAAGGATTGGCAAAGGTTGCATGGACACTCAGCGGGTTGAAGAACGACTTCGGCGGGCTTCCATGGCCACTCACGACGACTAGCATGACTAGATAACAACCATGGACACATGGATAGAGGCGGATGACGGGCTGGGACACGCGGACAGGTAACACGGGTGAGCGGATGCGCGACGACATGCTAGCTACTTCGGCGGGCATGCAATGCTCGGACGGCCAAGGAGGCTGCTCGGTTGTCTTTCACTAGCTTCCTTGCTTCTGTTGGAAGTTTGTAAAGCACAATGAAGACAACAATGGGGGTGGATGACATCTTGGAGGAAGAGAGGAAGAGAAAGGGAACCAAGGGGGCTACTTTGCCTTGTTTTTCCTCTCACTTGTCCCCCTTGACCATTCTTAGCCAAGGCTGCATCTCTTAGTCTCAAATCAACCACCCATGCTCCATCCACAACCTTTGAAATGGTCCAAAACTATAGGCATAGGGGGCATACGAATTTCCAACATTTCTCTCTTAATTGGTTACTTAATCTTGCTTGATTCAACACCATTTGTCTCCAATAAATCAACCGACACCTCAACAATGGAATTTGTATTTTTCCTCACCAATTGATCCCACTTGCTTCCCAACTTTACGTTAAAAAATAGTCCCCAACTTTTTCTAGACAAAAACGATCCTAGGATGACTTTTTCTCAAAAAGTCTCGGGTTGTAGAAAAATCTTCTGAGAATGAGTCGATGTTCCTAAAATTTATTGTGACATGACAGAACCTTCAATTTCTGAAATTGGATTCAAATTCGCGGTTAATTTTACTTCGGCATGTTTTTAGCATAACCTAGGCTATCGGGTAGCTTTCAAAGCTTTTTAAGGCAAATGACCCATGGTCAATTTTCTTCAAGCCACAACGAACCTCTTCAACACATTGGCAATTCTCGGTTGTTGTGAAAATCTTGAGATTTTAAATACGGACATAGGGTAGCAAAACGACAGAAAAATCAAATTAGTGCCGGTCAATAAGAATTTTGCAATTTAGTGAGATCACCCACGTTTAACCACTCATCTCGGTCGAACCGACCTATCTCTAATCTCTAATCGATTTATATTTGTGTCATAATGATCTCGATAGATGAGAATGGTTGAGTAGTGATTCTTGGTCGAATCCTCAAGTTTATTTGCCTTAAAATCCTTAATGGCTTATTTATAGTCTAGTTATCTCACAAGTGATAAATTTTGAGAATAGCATTATAGGAGCGTTGATGAAATGCTCAATTTATTGAATTGAAAGCAGAGTAAAAAATCTAGGATGTCACATGTTTGACCTTAGGACCTTCAGGTAGATTGAAATTCATGTTGTGTGCTTTATGTCGATGTATGATTTTGTCACCATTTAGCATGTCAATCATATGTGTAAACATATATAGGTGTCAAGTTAGGGGTCGCCATTGGCTAGGCTAGGCCCTTGCCATCGGTCAACCGGGGTTGCTAGCTTTGGCTAGGGCCTAGTGATAATGAGGAGGCGATAGCAAGGGCTGAGCCCTTGCCTTATGTGTCACATCCCAATCCTCTAAGCATGTGCCCATCCCTACTTAATCGATATAATAGCGACATCCTAGGACACATCGCCGACCCATTCATTTTAATATGCATGTAAAAACAAATAATAAATCCCCAAACAACAATAATATGTGATAGAAAAGTAGGGTCATAATTTTGAAAACCAACAACACACTTATATATACATATCATAATAGGTCATCCACAAACTAAATATATATATATACATATATATACAAAACAATTTATATATATATATCTTCATCCTTGTCCTCCACCTCCTCTTCATCCTGATAAAAGCCTCCCTCTGAGAACACCGGAGTTCCTGGATCTTCAAGATCTGGTATATTGCGTCTACCACCGAACTTTCTAGAGGATCTACGGTGCCTTTCCCAAAAGCAACCTCCATCCCTGCTTGGTCAATATAATAGCGATGTCTTAGGACACATCATCGATCCACTCTTTTTAATACGCATGCAAAAGCAAATATAAAATCTCTAGACAGTAAAACAATGGGATAGGAAAGCATGGCCAATTTTTCTCAAAAGACCTTTTTATAATCACACATGTTTATACGCAGAAGTCTACAAAAAGGAATCGACTTTCATCAAAATAGAATTGTCCTATGACTAACTAGTTAGACAGGATCATCAACTCTTCAGGCTTCACCTTCTAAACTTCGAGCCTTGGGTCCTCCACTGCTGTTGACTAGGGACCTGAAAATGTTATCCTACAATGGGACGAGACTATGTCTCAGCAAGTTCAACCCTTAAGACCAAACTAGGAAGAAAATACACCCAAAGGGCTGCCTGAGCACAATCTTGAGATAGATGGCTTAATTTGGCTTCGGATCCCTTTTGCAAGTCAATACAATTTATATATTTACCAGATCATTTTATTCAATCAAATCATCAAGCCGATCAAATCATCGATTAATCAAACTAGTCGATTTCATGTCATCCAAACTATTTATAAGTCAAGCCAATTAGTAATGGCTACTAACTCCAATCACATCAATCAATAACTCATATCGAATCATCGATCAATCGACTTAGTCAATTACATGTCAACAAGACCATTCCCCAGTCATCTCATTTACTCTATCCCAATGTTGAATTATGGCTTAGCAAGCACGACATTCTAAATCTTTGGCGATAATGCTAAATTACGGCTTAGCAGGCACAACCTACTAAATCTTTGGCGGTAATGCTAAATTATGGCTCAGCAGGCCCAACCTATCCCAAATTCGATGGTAATACTGAATTACAGCTCGGTAGGCACAACCTAGGTTAGGTGATAATACTAAATTATGGCTTAACGGCACAACCGATTCCAAGTTCGGTGATAATGCTGAATTACGGCTCAAGCGAGCACAATCGATTCCAAATTTGGTGGTTTCCTTGATCTAACCCACAACATCACACGATTATTCACCCACGGCCAACAACATTACACTTCTCATCTTGATTCCTCAATTAACAATATGTCTTGGCCTATTTCCCTCATATTAAGGGTAATCAATAAAAATAATCGTGTGTGGGTACATGGTCGGCCTTAGCCAAAATACAGTATTTTCCTTTCCATAAATCCCACCATTTTATATGGTTCACCAAAATATTTTTGGCGTTGTAAACCAACACTCGATTATTTTTTTAAAAGTAATTATTGAAAATAAATCAATTTAGGAATAAATTCCCAAATTCACAAATCACACACAATCAGCACAAATTAAAGCCCAATTAAATAAACGGGTTACATCACTATAATCAGCATAAAATTTCGGTCACCGTCTATTCCGATCCAATTTTTAGAAAATATATAAATAATTAAATAATTACGGAAAATAATTATTAAATGCAATAAATTCAACTTAGGCTCGAAAAAGCCTAATTGGAAGCCGAGACGAGCTTGGAAAATTTCCGAACTACTCTAGATAAATTCTAGAACTTGTCTAGGCCATAATTGCACTACTCTAACCACCTAACATGCATCGATAATTAATTAATTTACTAAACTATTCTAATTATCAACTAAATCAAGCTTAGTTTAAACTAATCAACCCCTAAACGTCATTAACTTATTAAGCGAGGATTAGTGAGTTAAATTCACTTGATTAACAATCTGCTCGGATGAAAACAACGTTGGGTGCGACAAGGAACGAAAGGCTCCAAAGCGGCGACACCAATGGGGCATGGATCGGGCCTAAAAATTGGCCTGCAAAGCCTCATGGCGCTGCTGGATTTCCTTGGCTGTTGGGGCTACTTCGAGCGGCTGATTGGTGGAAGAAAGGGCTGGACTTGAGGCTTCAAGCGGGTTGTTGAAGAAGACACGAGTTGGATGAAGATTGAGTGGGCCGCGGGCGGTGTTCAGGCACACGAAGATGCGGAAAAATATGGGGTCTTCAAAGGAGGGTTCAAGGAAATGCACAAAGCCGGAGTGGGTTGGGGGTGGTACCAAAAAGAAAAAGAAAAGGGGGAGGGGATAAGGGAGACCAATGCAAACGGGTTGTCGGTTTGGGGGGGGTGAATTCGCGAGAGAGAGAGGGAGAGAGAGAGAGAGAGAGAGAGAGAGAGAGGCATGAAGAAAGAGTCAAAGAAAGAAGGGAAATGGAGACCAAAAGTGCAGGGGACGATTGGCAAGGGGGGAGAACGTGCGGCCAAGGGAAAAATCAGCAAAAAATAAAAAGAAATTCCTAAACCAAAAATTCTTGGTCCCACTTGCTCTTATTTTGTCCAATTTGGTCCCCAAAAATCCCCATGCTAAAGTACTTGATCCTTACTTGCTTTCTTGCACCAAATTTCCCTTAACACAACAAGTCTTGGGCAACAAAAATGGCTATTTCCTTTAATTCCGAATTCTAATTCATTTTTCTTGGAAACCAATTTTCTGAACGAACTTCTCCGATTGAGGTCTAATTTGGATGAAAAAAAGCCCACGGAATTTTCTTTCACCAATTCACTCACGCCAAATGCCAAAAATCCCTTCAAATAGGCCAATCCAAATTTTCATTCGTTTTCCGAATTGTTCAAAATGATTTTCCGTAAAAATCTCGAAATCACTGAAAATTTCTTGAAAGATGAGTCGACGTTCCTAAAATGACCTTTGACATAACAAAACTTTCAATTTCTGAGATCGAGTTCAAAATTGTAGTTAATTTCAATTTGACGTGATTTTAGCGTGACCTAACTTGCCGGGTAGCTTTCAAAAATTTTTAGTGCAAATGACTCGTGGTCAATTTTCTTCGAGTTACAATGAATCTCTTTGACACATTGGCGACTCTCGGTGGTCGTGAAAATCTCGAGATTTCAATTATGGGTACATAGTACCCAAAACGACAAAAAATCGATATAGTGCCGATCGATGAGAATTTTGCAATCAGGTGGAATCACCCACACTTTGATCACACATCTCAGTCAAATTGACCTATCCCTGATCTCTGATTGATTTTGACAATGCCTAATGACTCTTGCAGACTAGCACGGTTAAGTAGTCGATTTCTAATTAAATTTTCAAGTCTATTACATTAAAATCTCTTAATGACTTCTCTAGATTGTCTAGTCATCTCATGAGTGATCGGCTTTGAGAATAGCACTATAGGTGCATCGATGAAAGGCCCAATTTATTCAATTGAAAACAAGATTAAAAATTTAGGATGTCATAGGCCCTCTCTCTAACCATTACGATCTTGACGGTACCATGATCGGCTATTGCATTAAAATCTCTTAATGATTTCTCCAAATAGTCTAGTCATCTCACGAGTGATTGGCTTTGAGAATAGCACTATAGGTGCGTCGATGAAAGGCCCAATTTATTCAATTGAAAATAGGATTAAAAACCTAGGATGTCACAGGCCCTCTCTCTAACCATTACGATCTTGACGGTACCATAATCTGTATCAATAGAGCACCCTGTGAGGTAATCCCACAGCGATCTAGACCACGGACCGTACAAGTTCGTACTCCCATCCCATAGGGTCCCCATAAAATGGAATGTAACACCTCTTTTATGTGATTTCCTTCGGTGGTCCAAAATTCTCGAAGGAGCGACCATCTAAGGACCTAAAATTTTTATCTCACAACGGGGTGAGATGACGTCTTAGCAAGTTCAACCCCTAAGACCCGACTAGGAAAAAAATACGCCCAAAGGGCTGCCTAAACATAACACGAGTCAAAGGGCTTTCCTTGGCCTTAGTTTCATTCTGCAAGTCAATACAATATTTAAATCATTGAGTCACATCAACGGATTGAATCATTAAGTTCGGATCGAATCATCGATCAATCGACCTAGTTGATTTCATGTCAATAGGACCATCACACGGTAATTTCAATTACTCATTCCCAACTCTTAATCACGGCTTAACGGGCATAGCCTACTAAATCTTCAACGGTGAATCATAGCCCAATGGCACAACCTAAATTAGGTGGTAACGACGGCCCAATAGGCATATTCGATTGCCAATTTGATGGTAAATCACGGCCCAATGGCCACAACCTATGTTAGGCGGTAAATCATGGCTTAATGGGCACAACCATATTTCAGCGGTTTTCTTGATCTAACTTACAACATCACCCGGTTATTCATCCACGACCAACAACATTACTTTTCTAAAATAGATTCCTTAATTAACATACTATTTTGGTCTATTTACCTCGGGTTAAAGCTACCCGATAAAAATAATCGTGTGTGGGTACACGGTCGGTCTTAGCCAAAAATATGATATCTTTACTATCAAAATTCCCACCATTTCTATATTCGATAAAAATATTTTTAGCACTGTAAACTGACGCCCAATAATTTCTTAATTAAATATTGAAATTAAATAAATTTAGGAATAAATTCACAAAATCACAATTCACACACAATCATCACAAATTAGGACTCAATTAAATAAATAGATCACACCATTGAAATCAGCATAAAATTCTAGTCACTTGGCTATTTTGATCTAATTTCCGAAAAAAAATAAATAAATAAATAATTACGAAAATTAATTATTAAATACCAAAAATAGCAACTTAGGCTCGTAAAGTCTAATTAAAAAGTCAAGACGAGCCTAGAAAATTTTCAAACTACTCTAGATAAATACTAAAACTTGTCTAGACTCTAATTACACTACTTTAACCTCGTAACATGCATCAATAACTAATTAATTCACTAATTCATTCTAACTAACCACCTAATCCTAAGCCTAAACTAATCAACCCTTAAACATCATTAACTTACTAAACAAGGATTAATGAGTTAAACTCACTTGATTAATGATCCGCTTGGATCAAAACGACGAGGATGCGGTGAGGAACAAGGAACTCCAAAGCAAGCTCACCAAATGGGGTTGGGAACGGCCCGAAAATGGTTTAAATAGTGGCTAGAAACCCACTGGTTTCGGCCTCTGTCCTTGGCCGAGAGAGTTGGAACTGGTGGCTGGCTGAGGTGGAAACAAGCAGGGATGGGCAGAGGGGCTGAAATGAGTCCAAGCGGGGGTAGGTGGTGGCTTCGGCGATCACAACGGTTACGGATAGTAGCTTGATGACCTGTTGGGCATGCAAGCTGGACAAGAACGATGTAGCTCTGGACGGCGGAACAAGGATGGCTTGCGTGGGACTCGCGGGCGAGCATGGATACCGATGGCAACTTCTCGAGCACCGATGAGCGATAGGGGTGTTCGGCGGTATGCTAGCTTGTTGGTCCGACTTTTCTGGGCTTCTAGGATTTCGAACAACAAGAAGAAGTGGGAGGAGGAGGCTGCTCAATGGTGGGGAAAGAAGAGAGGAAGGAGAAGGAGGGAGGGGGGACCACCTTTGGTCTTCTCTTATCTTCTTGTCTCCTTTAACTTGGCCCCACACAACCCAACTAGATCCCTCTACCATTTGCAGCCACAAAATTCCTTCTAGAAGCCTTTAAACTAGTCTAATTGTTGGGTCCAAGGGGGCATACGAATTTGCATTGATTTCCCTCCAATTGGATACCAAAACCTCATTGAATTCACTCAATTTAGCTTCTAAAAATCCCAATATCAAGTCCTCGATCAAATTGATATTTTTCCTCACCAATTGAACCCACTTGCTTCCTAATTTTGCAATAAAAATGGTCATATGAATTTTTGTACAAAAACAATCCTACCTCAACTTTTTCCCAAAAAGTGTCGGTTTGTAGTAAAATCTTCGGAAGGCGGGTCGACGTTTCTAAAATGACTTGTGACATGACAGAATTTTCAATTTCTGATATCGGATTCAAATTCGCGATTAATTTCAATTTGGTGCAATTTTAGTGTGACCTAGGCTATTAGGTAGCTTTCAGAAATTTTTAGTGCAAATGACCCATGGTCGATTTTCTTTGAGTCACAATGAACCTCTTCGACATATTAAAGACTTTCGGTGATAGTGAAAATCTTGAGATTTCAAATACGGACACAAGATACCAAAATGATAGAAAAATTAATCTAGTGCCAATCGACGAGAATTTTGCAATTTAGTGGAATCACCTACGTTTAACCACACATCTTAGTCGAACCGACTTATCTTTGATTTCTAATCAATCTTACTGTGCCAAAATGATCTCTGTAGATGAGCATGGTCGATAGTCAATCCCTGGTCGAATTCTCAAGTCTATTTTATCAAAATCTCTTAATGACTTTCCCAAATAGCCTAGTTATCTCATGAGTGATCGGCTTTGAAAATAGCACTAGAGGCGCGTCGATAGAATACCCGATTTATTCAATTGAAAACAGGATCGAAAATCTAAGATGTCACAACTCTTCCCCTCTTATAAAAATTTTGTTCTCAAAATTTAAACCATTACACACTTTAAACAAAAATGTGGGGGTACAAACGTCTCATCGACTCTTCGCTCTCCCAAGTTGCTTCTTCAGTGCCATGGTGTTGCCATACCACTTTGACCAATGGGATGGTCTTTATACGCAGGATTTGCTCTTTTCAATCCACGATCTAAACCAGGCTTTCAACATACGACGCTCGATCATCCATGTCCAATTCCTCGAAATTAAGCACGTGGGTCGGGTAAAGCTCATACTTCCTCAATATCGACATGTGAAAGACGTCGTGCACTTGCGCCAATCTCAACAGCAATGCAAGACGATACGCCAAGGCTCCGATTCTCTTAAGAATCTCAAATGGACCTACGTACCTCAAATTCAGTTTTCCTTTCTTGCCAAAGCGCGGAGTTCCCCTCATTGGTGACACTTTCAGAAAAACGTGATCACCAACTTGGAATTCCAAAAGCCTTCAATGCTTATATGCGTAGCTTTTCTGGCGGCTCTGAGCGGTCTTTAATTTGCTTTTGATCACTGCGACTGCATCCACTGATTGCTGAACCAACTTTGGACCTATGATCTTCCTCTCCCCAACTTTATCCCAACATACTGGTGTTTTGCACGCTTTGCCATACAACGCTTCAAAATGAGTCATTTGGATGCTTCGTTGATAACTATTGTTGTAGGCAAATTCCACGAGATGAAGCTGTTCTTTCCAACTTTCCTTAAAATCTATTACGCAAGGTTCCAGCATGTCTTCAAGGGTCTGAATCATCCTCTCAGATTGACCATTCGTTTGAGGATGATAAGTTGTACTGTTCTACAGCTTCGTACCTAAAGCACTCTGTAAACTCTTCCAAAAAGTAGCTGTGAATCTCGGGTCTCAATATGAAGTTATCGTAACCGGCACTCCATTTAGTTGAACTATTTGGCGCACGTATAACTCAACGTGCCTATCCAAGTCAAGATCCTTCCACCCTGCAATAAAGTGAGCCGACTTTGTCAATCCGTCGACCACTGCCCAAATAGAATCATTACCTCTCAGACTCCTTAGTAATTCAGTCACGAAATCCATTGTGATATGCTCCCACTTCCACTATGGGATCTCAAGAGGTTGTAGAAGTCCTCCGGTTTACAATGTTGAGCCTTGACCTACTAACACGTCAGACACTTGGCGACATGCTTGATGATGTATGCCTTTATACTAGACCACCAACAATGTTGACGAAGATTTTAATACATCTTTGTACTGTCAGGATGAATGTTGTAATGGCTATGATGGGCTTATGATAAAATATCCTCTCTAAGCTTCTCATCGTCTTGCTAAAAAAAAGAAAGCTTCTCATTGTTAGGTACACACAATTGTCCTCGGAACTTTAGTGTTCCGTCATTAGAAATCTAAAAGTCAGCTTTTCTCTTATCACTATCTTCTTGTAAAATCTTCTGAACATCGGGGTTTGTCAGCTGAAGTAATTTGATTCTGATCTGTACATTCGGCTTAATTTTAAGGGTGGCCATAAGATGAGAAAGGTGGCCTACCTCAAATTTGAAAATCAAATCCCAAACTCTCTCAAGTAAATTCCACTCCTTAATTAACATGTGTGCGACTAAAGACTTTCGGCTCAAAGCGTCGGCGACCTTATTCGCCTTTCTAGGGTGATATAAAATATCACAATCGTAGTCTTTCAGAAGTTCCATCTAGCGACGCATTGTCTCATATTCAACTCATTATGAGGGAATAAGTACTTGAGACTTTGATGGTCCGTGAAGATCTGGAATCTTTCTCCATACAAGTAATGCCTTCAAATCTTCAACGTGAAAATGATTGCTACGAATTCTAAGTCATGCGTCGGGTAGTTCAATTCACGAGGTCTCAACTGGCGGGAGGCATATGCAACAACCCTACCATGTTGTATCCGCACATGACCCAGTCCTTTAAACGACGTATCACTATAGATCTCATACCCTCCAAGACTATATGGAATCGTCAGCACAGGTGCGGTAGTTAGCTTTTACTTTAGCTTTTGGAAACTACAATCGCACTTCTTTGTCTATACAAAATTTTCTTCTTTCTTCAGGAGTCTAGTCAAAGGTGACGCTAAAGTCGAAAATCCTTCCACGTAGCCTACCACACCCAAAAAACTTTTGATCTTTGTGTAGTCGGTCTAGTAGCCTGCCACACCCAAAAAAACTTATGATCTCTATCACTAATGAATCGTTAAGATCTTGATTACTAATTTCAAATGTCGGTCTCGTGACATCCCGACCCGTTTCGATAAAGTTGACGTGCCTATGGCCCTTTTCTGCTTCAATCTTGGACAGGTCCACGGAAATTCATTTACCTTAAATCACGTGGCCTAGGAACACAACATGAGTCAGCTAAAAATCGCATTCGCTAAACTTAGCATACAATCTTATTTTATTCTTTTTTGATAAATCCTTAACCTTCTTCTTCTTCTTCTTTGGTCCGGAGTACTAATCTCAAATGACTCTCGTGCTCCTGATTGATCCGATTTGCGCGCGATTTGGTGAGTAATCTCACTAATCCTGAATTAGTTGACTAATTATGCTTTAAGGTTGGTTTAGTTTTAATTAATTATGTTTAGGTTGTTATATTAGAATAAATTAGCAATTATTAGTCAATTGTGATGCGATTTAGATAAATTGATTGTGCAATTAACAAGTAGACGTGGTCTACTTTTTATTGGAAGCATCTCGGAATTTTCCGACCCTAATCGGGCTTCAATTTGGCGATTCGGGCCTAAGTGAGATTTTTGGGCATTTAAATATTAATTTTCGGAATAAATTAAATAATTATTTATTTTTCGAAAATTCAAGGGAGATGGTCCGGAACCGGAATATTATGCGGATGACTGTGGTGAAGTCCGTTTATTTAATCGGGCTTTATTTTGAGCTAAATTGAATATTGAATATTAATTATTTAATTTTCGAAATTAATTAATTAATTATTTATTTCCTGAAAATTCAACTGGTATGGCCCGTGACTGGAAAATTATGCCGATGACCGTGGTGAAGTCTGTTTATTTAATTGGACCTTATTTTGAACTAAACGGAATTTTTAATATTTAATAATTAATTTTCGAAATTAATTAATTAATTAATTATTTTTTGGAAATTAAGTTTGAGATGGTTGACGACCAAAATCTCGTGCTGATTGTCGTGGCGCAGTCTGTTTATTTAATTAAGCTTTAAATTGTGCTGAATTGATTTAATTGTGGATAATTACTTTAGAAATAGGATGAATCATCATGAAATGCTTGGGGCTTGATGATTAGATATATCACCTCAGAGAATGCACATGGCTCGGTGATGAAGTATGTCGCCTTGGAGAATGCATGTGGCTCGGTGATTAAGTTTGGCATCTAAAATGACACGTGGGCTCGGTAATTTGATGCATTACCTCGGAGAATGCACGTGGTCCCAATGAGTACATTTGGCATCTAAAAGGACACGTGGGCTCGGTAATTTGATGCATTACCCTCGAAGGGATTGAGACTCCTTGAATACATGTGAAGAATATTATCGATGAACATGATCACAAACTGATCCAAATATTCCTTGAATACACGGTTCATTAGATCCATGAAAGCAACATGAGCATTCATCAACCCGAATGGCATTATAGTAAACTCATAATGACCATATCGAGTACGAAATGATGACTTTGGAATGTCTTCTTTCTTGATCTTTAGCTGATGGTATCTTGTCCTCAAGTCAATTTTCGAAAATATCAACGCTCCTTGTAACTGATCAAATAAGTCGTCGATCCTCGAGAGTTGATATTTGTTCTTGATCGTTACCTGATTGAGTTGTTGATAGTCGATGCACAAATGCAATGAACCATCCTTCTTCTTTACAAACAGAATTTGTGCTCCCCAAGGTGATGCACTAGGACGTATGAATCCATTATCTAACAATTCCTACATCTGCACATTCAATTTCTACAACTCTAATAACGCCATTTGATAAGGAGCCTTAGAAATTTGCCCTGTCCGGGTGCTAACTCAATTACGAACTCGATTTCTTTCTCTGGCAGCAATCTTGGTAATTCTTTCGGAAAAACATATGGAAATTCTTGCACAATTGAAATGTCTTCGATCTTTAGTTCCTCAGTTTTTGTATCTACGACAGTCGCCATGTAATCTTGATAACCCCTATCTAACAAATGGGTTGCCTCTTGCAACAAGATTAGGGAAATCGAGGGTCCTCCTTAGTTCTTAACAAAGTCGAAGCTCTCATCTTCTAACGGGTTAAATTAAATCACTTTGTGATAGCAATCTATTTTAGCTCGTTGCTTGGTGAGCTAGTCCATGCCAATTATCAAATCAAAGTTATACATGGTTAGGACTAACAAATCTATTTTCCCCTATTGCTTACCAATCGCTAACTTGCAACCAGAACAACCAATGTAGACAACACTTTATCCTTTAACGTGTAGATATGCTAACCATTAACTCTAGTAACTCAAGACTTAACCCTATTAGTTTAACAAATTGCTCGGCAATAAAAGAATGAGTTGCACTAGGGTCGAACAAAGCATAAGTAGCATAATTGTTCAATGAAATCGTATCTGTAATTACATTAGGCACATCCTCAGCCTGACCTCTGGTGATGGCTTAAACTGTTCTTTAAGCGAGGGTCTGACTTGTCCACCCTACGATGCGTTCTGAGGCACGTAAGCCCTGACCTGACCCAATGGTGGCGGCATCGGCAACTGTTGTGGTACCCTCAGTCTTCTAGATAGTTCTTGGCTATGTGACCCACTCGGCCACATTCAAAACAAGTACCCGGCCTAGATTGTCATTGGGCTGATCCGTGTCGCCTTCCACACAAACAACACACGCTATTCTGGTTAGGCTTGCCTTTCCAATTCCACCATTCCTATTGGGTGGGACTTGGAATCTTCCTTCGATCATGGGCCTCTTGCCATGTTGGATCCCTTCTCTACTCGATCCGAATCACAATCCAGATACGGTAGCTCTCTCATTCTGATCTCTCTTGATCATCTGGACCCACTTATACAGGTCATTGTAATTCGTCAGATTGAGCAAAATCAGCGGACTTCTCAATTCTAGCGTAAGTCCATCCCGAAATCTCCTAACTCGATTCACTGGGTTCTCTACCAGTTCAGGAGCGTACTGCGATGGTTCCGTGAATTTCGCCTCATACTGATTTACAGTCATGAAGCCTTGGTGAAGGCACTAAAACCCTGCCATCTTCATCTCTCTGGCAGTCTCCGAAAAGTATTTACCATTGCAACCTCAACGAAGGCGTTCCACTCCAAGGCTACACCCTCGGGAAATATTGTTCCTTGAGTGGTTCTCCACCAAGTACTTGTGACTCCCTCCTAGTTGGTAGGTTGCAAGGACGACCTTTTCAGTCTTAGTGCACATCAATAGTGCAAATGCCTTCACCAGTCCTTGGATCCACAAAGTAGCAACTTCGGGGTCTCTACCCCAGTAAACTTCGATGGGTTCAATTTTAAAAATTGTTCCACTAGTTTATGAATTAGCCTTCCGGCGACCATGTTCCTTGGCAAAACCTTAGCAAGTGGGGTGGCAGGTGCGGCAACAACAACAACATTGGCATTAGCAATAGCGGTGGCTGCAATGGCGGCGATAAAGGAAATAGCTTGATTCTAGGCCTACTACCCCATCATCTCTCTCATAGCATCCAATGCTTGCATGATCCCAATAGTTCCTAGATCACCTAGGGCTACTACCCCAACACCAACTGGACATGGTGCTACTCCACTCGCGCTAGCATGAGCTTGCGCTCTACCTCGGCCTCCTCGGGTACCGACTCTTGTTAGCATCCTATCCTGAGTTGCAAGCCTAACAGTACTCTTCCTAGGAGTCCTTTGCTTTTGATCGCTCATCTTGCAGGCTTTCTACTAAAAAAATTGCCTTTCAATCCACACCGAATAGAAGTTGAGTAATAACAACAATCAATTATACCAATTAGCTATCATAGACATGCATTAGCATGAAGTTAAAGGCCTTTCCTACTAACTATCCTAAAGACCGTCGCACCTTATCACTCCAATCTCTAACAACCTTGTTTTGATACCACTAAATGGGGATGTCACGTCCCAATCCTCCAAGCACGTGCCCATCCCTACTTGGTCGATATAATAGCAACGTTCTAGGACACATCGTTGACCCATTCATTTTAATACGCATGTGGAAACGAATAATAAATTCCCAAACAACAATAAGATGGGATAGAAAAGTAGGGCTATAATTTTGAAAACCAACAACACACTTAATAGGTCATCCACAAACCAAGTTGATATATATATATATATATACACACACACACATACATACATACATACATGCCAGGTCTACAAAACAAGGGGGGTTCGCAAACAACTACTAGTCTTCATCCTCGTCCTCCACCTCCTCTTCATTGTGATTGGAGCCTCCTTTGAGAACACCGGAATTCTTAGATCTTCAAGATCCGGGTCTATCGCATCTACCATTGAACCTTCTAGAGGATCTATAATGCCTTTCCCAAAAGCAACCTCCATCACATACAAATGCATCTTAGATTTCGGCATGGGGCCCTCTCTCTGACCATTACGATCTTGACGGTATCGTGATCTGTATCGATAGGGCACCTAGTGGGATAATCCCGTAGTGACCCAAACCACAAACCATACAAGTTCGTACTCTCATCCCCTAGGCTCCCCATGAAATGGAATGTAACATCTTTGTTTTGTGATTTCCTTCGGTTGTCCAAAATTCTTGGGAGGAGCGGCCATCTAAGGACTTAAAATTTTTATCCCACAACGGGGTGAGATGACGTCTCAACAAGTTCAACCCTTTAAGACCCAACTAGGAAGAAAATACGCCCAAAGGGCTGCCTAAGCATAACACGAGTCAGAAGGCTTACTTTGGCCTTAGTTCCTTCCTGCAAGTCAATACAATATGTAAATCATTGAGTCACATCAATGAATCAAATCATTAGGTTGAGATTGAATCATGGATCAATCGACCTAGTTGATTTCGTGTCAATAGGCCCATCACATGATCATTTCAATTACTCATTCCCAACTCTTAATCCCGGCCCAATGGGCATGGCTTACTAAATCTTCAGCAGTGAATTATGGCCCAACGGCACAACCTAGATTAGGTGGTAATCACGGCCCAATGGGCACAACCTATTCCCAGTTGGTGGTAAATCATGGCCCAATGGGCACAGCCTATGTTGGGCGGTAAATGTCGGCCTAAAGTGAGCATAGCCATACTTTGACGGTTTTCTTGATCTAACTCACAACATCACCCGATTATTCACCCACAGACCAACAACATTACTCTTCTCAAATAGATTTCTCAATTAACATACTATTTTGGCCTATTTCCTTTGGGTTAAAGGTACTTGATAAAAATAATCGTGTGTAGGTATATAGTCGGCTTTAGCCAAAAATATGATATCTTTACTTTCAAAAGTCCACCATTTATATAGTCATTAAAAATATTTTTAGCATTGTAAACCAACGCTTGGTAATTTTCTAATTAAATACTGAAATTAAATAAATTTATAAATAAATTCCCAAAATCACAATTCACACACAATCATCACAAATTATGACTCAATTAAATAAAGAGATCACACCATAGAAATCAGCATAAAATTCCGGTTACTAGTCATTTCGGTCCATTTTCAAAAAATAATTAAATAATTAAATAATTGCGAAAATTAATTATTAAATGCAAAAAATAGCAACTTAGGCTCGTAAAGTCTAATTAAAAGCCAAGACGAGCCTAGAAAATTTTCAAACTACTCTAGATAAATACTTGAGCTTATCTAAGCTCTAATTACACTATTCTAACCACCTAACATGCATCGACAACTAATTAATTCACTAATCCGTTCTAACTAACCACCTAATCCTAGCTTAGCCTAAATTAATCAACCTGTAAACATTATTAACTTATTAAACAAGGATTAGTGAGTTAAACTCACTTGATTAATGATCCGCTTAGATCAAAACGACGAGGACACGACAAGGAACAAGAAACTCCAAAGCGGGCTTGCTAACTGGGGTCGAGAATGGCTCGAAAACAATCCGAATAGTGGCTGGAAACCCACTAGTTTTAGCCTTTGTCCTTATTCGAGATAGCCGGAACTAGTGGCTGGCTAAGGCGGAAACAAGCAGGGATGGGCAAAGGGGCTAAAATAAGTCTAGGTGGGCGCAGGTGGCGGCTTTAGCGATCATGGTGGTGACGAACAACAACTTGAGGACCTGGTGGGTGCGCAAGCTGGGCAAGAACGACGTAGCTCTAGATGGCGAAATAGGGACGGCTTGCACATGACTTGCGAGTGAGCATGGACACGCAATGGGAGTTGCTCGGGCACTGGCGGTGGTAAGGGTGTTCGGTGGTATGTTGGCTTGCTGGTTTGACTTTTTTGGGCTTCTGGGATTTTGAACAATGAGAAGAAGGGGGAGGAGGAGGCTGCTCAAGGGTGGGGAAAGAGAGAGGAAGGAGAAGGAGGGAGGCGGGACCACTTTTGGTCTTCTCTTATCCTCTTGTCTCCTTTGACTTGGCCCCACACAACTCGAATGGATCCCTCTACCATTTGCAACCACAAAATTCCTTCTAGAAGCCTTTAAACTAGTCCAATTGTTGGGTCCAATGGGGCATACGAATTTGCATTGATTTCCCTCCAATTGGACACCAAAACCTCCTTGAATTCACTCAATTCAGCTTCTAAAAATCCTAGTATTGAGTCATCAATCAAATTGGTATTTTCCCTTACCAATTGAACCCACTTGCTTCCCAATTTTGCAATAAAAAATGGTCATCTGAATTTTTTTGACAAAAACGATTTTACCTCGACTTTTCCCAAAAAGTGTCAGTTTGTAGAAAAACCTTCGGAAGTCGAGTCAACATTCCTAAAATGATTTGTGACATGGCAAAACTTTCAATTTCTGAAATCAAATTCAAATTTGCGGTTAATTTCAATCTGGTGTGATTTTAGTGTGACCTAGACTATCAAGTAGCTTTCAAAAAAATTTAGTGCAAATGATCTATGGTCAATTTTTTTGGAACCACAATGAACCTTTTCGACATATTGACAACTCTCGGTCGTCGTGAAAATCTCGAGGTTTCAAATACGGACATAGGGTATCAAAATGATAGAAAAATCAATTTAATGTCGATCAACGAAAATTTTGCAATTTAGTTGACTCATCCACGTTTAACTACATATCTTAGTCGAACCAACCTATCTTTGATTTCTAATCGATCTTATTGTGCCGAAATGATATTTGCAGATGAACACGATCAAGTAACCAATTCCTAGTTGAATTCCCAAATCTATTGCATTAAAATCTCTTAATGACTTTCTCAGATAGTCTAGTTATCTCATGGGTGATCAGCTTTGAGAATAGCACTATAGATGCGTTTATGAAAGGCCCAATTTATTCAATTGAAAACATGATTAAAAATTTAGGATGTCACATTCTACAATCTTATTTTTTTTTTAACAAATAGATTTAATTTCATTAATATTTATACTAAAATTAAAAAAAGAGACAAAACAATGTTGTTCGGGCTCTTCTTTGATGACTTAGCACTCAGATGAGCCACATAGGTGAGTTATGTTAATAAAAAATGGCCACATAGGATTTTCGATTAGGGTCGCTAGACTTGACACTTAAATGTCTCAATTTTAAAAAAAGTGGCACTCATGTGTACTTTTCATAACTTTTAGCACTTTAAGTGTTCCCTCATATCAAGTTTTGTCGTTTGTGTTGTACTTATGTTGGAAAACTTTGTTGCAAAATTGCACTATCCCCTTCTTGAAAACTTCCTTGTAAAATTTGGTAGTGTCTAAGAAACTTACACTTCTATTGATTTAGAAGGAGGATTTAAGCAAAATATTTTGTTGTAATCCATGGTAGGAATGCAAGGTTGGAGTTGGAATGCATTAATTATGAGCACTTTAGAAATGCAATGTTTGCTTGCTGCATTTTTTATTTGCCCTCTTGAATTGCTGGTTTGTTGGTTTGCTACAACTGCAAACCATGGCGAAATGGAAGGTTGGAGTTGGAATGCATTAGTTTTGAGCATTTTTTATTATTTAGTTGTGTATTGGCAATATTTGTTTTAGTTAGTTTTTGCTTCAAATAGAACGGTTGCTTTTTTTTTTTTTTTTTTTTTTATCATTGTAATGGTTTGCTGGTTTTGTAGCAAACTGCAAACCATGGCAAAATTAAGGGATTGTGGTAAATTAACGATTGACCATTTCAGTGCCAAAAGTTGTAAATAGTGATCGCTTAAGTGCCAAGTTTTTATAAAAGTGATCATTTAAATGCTAGTTGCGATTACAAAGTGATCACTTTTGTTACACAAATTATAAATAGTGATTGATTGAGTGCCAATTTCAAGCTTACACCAATCGTGGTGCATTTTGCATCTTGTTTTTGCACCAATTGGCTTGCTGGTGCATCTTCTTGTAACACAACAGCTTTGCAACGAGATGCACCAGCACCCAAAACTATATCTTATTCCAACACATACAACAAGAACTCCACAGATAACATCAACGCATCAACAACTTCAACCAGCAACACTATATGCACACATTTAAATATAAAAATAATAGCAACCTCATAATTGCACCAACAACAAAAAAAAAATATAGCATAACTGATAATTATCTTGCTAGCTATTAGCTGAAATCAAGCCAAGAGGGAAAATAATAGAAATAGCTATTGTCATTGACATTGATTAAGTGTTTACAAAAGAAAAGAAAAACATGAACTTCACTCCACAATCACTGAAGGTTCAACACCCTCTTAAAAATAACTAATGACAATATGGAGGTAGCAACTACCATTAGTGATATAATATCTAACACCCCCATAAAAAAAGAAAACATAAAAAGAGAGATCATATCCAGCACCACATAAAAATAAATTATGTCCAGCACCCTCCCATCAGCAGCACCACATAAAAAGAGACCAAGTCCAACACCCTCTCATTAATCTCCTTTTCGTCTTAAGGCTTTGAATTGATTCATAATCCGAACACTCTTTCGAATTGGGTGTGCAGGTTCTTTAACTTGGCGTTCTGTCACCTCATTTTCCTTGTTTTTAATAGTGGCTATTCTTGTTCTAGCATGTGTCATGTGTTGATCAGTATCATCACTATCGCGCCCAATCATTGGTTGAGATGAAATTGGTGCTGGGTTCTGTTTGGATGGTTGTTTTGCAGCTATACCCACTGTCTTCTTCTTTGGAGCACTCTTCTTTGGCTACACCCTTAATTCTTGAGTTAGCCCACCTTGAGAGAGAAGTACCTCCGAAGTTCTCCCAGGCTACAAGAACATAGAGATATTGTCAACCAAATGAATTGAAGTACAACAAATTAAATACATGAGGTCTACAAACCGTACATTCAAAATAGTCATTCTAGTTCGTTCATCTGTATAAATCCCATAGCCATATTGCCTTAATCTTTTTCCAATAGCCCCTCTTGTTCACTGTGGTGCATCATTTTCAGCAGCAACAGATGGGGGAGTAGCCTTTGCAGCTTGTGCAGTTGCTCATTTTCTCACCTGAGAAATACATAACAAATTTAAAATTTAGCCTATAAAAAACAAACACGGCAATGTACAACTTATAGGAACTTTTTTTTCTTCTTGTTTGCTCAACAGTGGACTCAGTTGTTGTTGTTGTTGTTGTCCTGCCTATTCCAGTCCATGTCCCTACACTTAAGTCTACAACAATGCCTTCTTTTGGCCCTTTGTACTATATTAGGATCATGACCAACTATAATGAATAATTACATCTACTCATTTTCATGGTGAAAACAAATGGAGAAAACTAATCAAATTTCAAGTGCATGATAGAGGAAAAGTACAAGAGAAGCCAGTGCACGTGATCAACCATCAAAGTTTATCGAATAGAAAATGTAAAGTTACTAAGGTAAAGAGGATACTTACATTACAGTAGGGCTTTCTGTTTGCCCTTCAGTAAGTACTACTATAAGGCCTTCTGTCCTACCTTCATTAGACCCAACAAGAAGCTCTTCAGTAGGCCTTCTGTGTTACCTTCAACCATTACATTTTGCTATTGATGTTGCCTTTTCAGCTCACAACCTTTCTTATTGTGCCATTCCTTGCGGCAATAGGAGCATTTCATCTTTGAGCCAATCGTACTCATCCTCTGACTTGATGCATCTTCCTGCTGCATTCTTCTTTTCTTTTTTGGCCTTCCAATTTGCTTCTTCAGTGGCAAAGGTAAAGGGCTTTCATGATTTGTTGGCTTCCAAAATTTACTGCTTTTGATAGGCTGCATCATGAATTGGTATGAAGCAAGGTATGAGCTTTTTTTTGTACCAATCATGTAGGTAATCATTTGGGTTTTCTTGCTTCATCTAAATAGCATAAATTGCATGGGTACAAGGAATTCCATTTAGTTGCCAGGCTCGACATGAACACTTTCTTCTATCCAGGTTGACAACATATTTATCCTGATTTTGAATAATTTCATATCAGTTATCTCCATTCCAAATTGCATGGCAGAACCTACTAGCATCAATGTTTGCATCTAATCTTTTCATAATCCTAGGGCCACAGTCTCTAGTCAATTTCGTAGCCTCATCTCTTTGCCTATGCAGTCTAGTCATCACCGTCACTTGAATATCATCAAACATGTTGATGATTGGTTTGCACCTAGCCTCTAAAATTCTGCTATTGAAAGCTTCATTGAGGTTGTTATCAATGATATTGCATTTGAACTCTTTTCTGAAGAAGGCCCAACACTAGTGCTTAGCTTTTGTCTGAAAGAGTGCATCAAAACCTTCCTTTGTCACCACCGCTTGCGGTGGCCTCGATGGACTAGGACTTAGTACCCATCCGCTAGGGGAGGAGTTCGAACCTCGGGGTTGCAAAACGCGCGATTCACTTGTGGCTGGGTCTGTGGTGGTGACCCAGTTCACCTCAGAGTTTATTCCGCCGCGAAGTGGCGCACGGAGGTTCCCTAGGTCACAAAAAAAAAAAAAAAAAACCTGCCTTTGTCAGTTGCAACAATCCTTGCTTGGCTAATCTGAAATCAACCATGTTGGTACTCTTTGTTATTTGCCAAAACTACTTCTGGAGCCTATCTCCTTTGAAGTTCATTGACCAGTTTGCATATATGTGCCTCGCGCACATTCTATGCTTAATATGTGGCATCAACTCAGTCAATACAGGAATAAGTCCCTACAAAAATTCAAACCAATAAATACAAGTCAAGAAAAATATGCAAATGATTAATATTAAAAGGGAGTGAATTAATTGACAATGAAATTACCTTATGTTGGTCGTTCATGAATGCCTATCCTCCCCCATCAGTTATCTCAAGGTCAACCATTAAATTTTTGAGAGACTAGGACCAAATATCCTTGTTCTCTATCTTCACCACCGTCCAAGTTACCGGAAACATTTGATTATTAGTATCTTTCCTCACAGCAGCCAACAACTCCCCCTTGCACAAACCCTTTAGAAAGTATCCATCCAATCCTATAACTCTTCTACAACTAACCAAGAAACCCCGTTTGCATGCATCAAAACAGACATAAAATCTATCAAATCTATGCCCAAAATCAGGGAGTGGTCTCTCCACAACCTCTATATACACCCTACTATATGGGTTTTGAAACATGCATTTGCCAGCATAGTCCTATACCTACGCAAATTCTTCCTTATATCCACCCATCAGTATTTTCATCACCCTCATCTTAGCTTTCTTCCATTGATTCCTTAACACATTAACCCCTACTTGCTCCTTCACTAACTGTTGAAATTGAGGACTCTTGATCTTGGGCATTGCTTTGATAGTGTTGAAAAAATGCTTCGATAACCACACACTTGTTGCCCTTTTATTGTTAAAAATAATTGGACAATGACATATCACTGTTTATTCATCTCTATCAATCTGAGTTCTCTCCCTTTCATCTCTTTCATCCTCGACTTAATTACTCGCTTGAATAGGATCCCTCACTTGTCCTCTTTTAGTGGCGGTCTGCTCTTCCCCATCCTCATCCTCATCCTCACCATCCTCACCATCACTATACCTTAGCTTCTTCGCCATGAAGATAATAGTAAATGATATCCTTAATACCATTATTGTCATTAAAAAATCTCAAGCCATCCTTCAATTCCTTCATAGGAACACAGTAATGTAGTTTTTGCATTTTACATCATAAAAAATACACCAAATCCCTCAGAAAATCGATATATGATGGCTTCCGAACATTGACATAAATAGTATATTCATTTCCACTAGTATATTCCCAATCATCGGTGTCAATAAGAAACTTTCCACCATAGCAAACAATGACGCCTACCTGATTTACGTCTATGTCGATGTTGTACCCTATGTAGCACCGACACGGACACGTGACATGCGACACGACACGACACGACAAGCCGACACGTCATTTCTTAGAAATAGAGAATTTTGACACGTTCCGATACGTTATATATTAAATATATTTTTATATATAAATACATAAATAAATAATAATAAAAATAGCATAGAATTAATTTACACGAAAAATATTAAATAATATCATTCATTATTTTAATTTGTTACCATAATACACAAAACTTAGAGGAAAAAACATTGTTTAAAGAAAAATGCTAAAATTATATTTTTAAATTTATTTATTTATCATATATAGCATTTTTATTACTTCTTTCATAGTAAAAGACTTTTTTAAAAAAATAAAACAATTCTTAAAAAAACTGAAAAAAATGACCCTGTGCGTGTATATTTACAGCAATTTTATTACTTCTTTTATTACTTCTTTTGTGTATATTCATATTTTAACCCCTCAAGTATTAGAAATTTTTAAAATTGACCCCGGCGTGTCGGAATTCTGGACTCGCGTGTCGGGAAGAGTTGACCACGTGTCGGATTTTTTGACACTCATTGACCGCGTGTTAGAGCGTGTCGGGACGTGTCGAAGCGTGTCGGACATGTGTCGGAGTGTCGGACACGACACGAAGGCTTCCGGAGAGTGTCCGTGCTACATAGGCTGTACCCAATGAAAAAAAAAAAAAAACAAATGTCATTACTTGTTGGGATCACATGACAAAATCAGCAACTTCACAATGAGGTCCTTGTCATTTTGTTGTCAAGAAACAAATGCAACTAATCTCCCTAATTCAGTGCTTTTATAGAAATAAAAGAAACCGAATTGAATAAACAAAATGAGGTCCCACCACTCATTTTTCAATTCAATCACATTCGGTCCCCCTGTTTCCCCCACAGAAGCAGTCCAATTAATTAAATCAATTCAGTCCCACCACTGTTTCCCCCCGAGTCGAGCCCCATTTTCCCCTTCGCTCCCTATTTTTCTATTTGGTCCCTACAAAAGAAAGGGAACGAACGACGAAACCCTCAAATTTTCTATTTGGTCCCCACCACTTTCCCCTTGAGCCGAGCCCTCAATTTGCCCTCCATGCCCTAACTTGCCCGTCAGAACCCTAAATTTTTCACTAAATTGACCCACATAGAGAACGTGACAAACCTGAGTGAGCAAGAGTTGAGGACGCAGCCAATGAACAAACGTGAACGACAACACAACTATAGCGGTGGCCAAGTGACGGCGGGCGAGTGAACGACGACGGCTCAGTGAGCTATGGCCGGCGGCGTCAAGCGAGAACCCTATATGAACACCATTTTTGGCCCACATCATTTTTTACCGTATTGAATCCACTATACGACGATCGTTTTGTAGGTAATCCACGTGGAATGGTAAAACGATGTCGTTTCTTATGAAGAAAAGGAAATGGCATCGTTTTATGCCATCCACCATGGACAATATTAAGAGTTGTCGATTTTTTTTAAAAAAAATATAAATGCCGCGTAATCATTTTGATCGGAATTTCTCGCTAGTGACACTAAAGTGATCGTTTTTTCTCCGATTTGGCACTTAAATGATTCGGTGGAAATTTTTGGTACCAAAGTGAGCATCGTACACAACTTATGACACCATTAATGTACTTATCCTGAGACTTGTTTGTAGAGCTGCAATAAAATAGTATTCCCTATGGGCAACACAAACAATCCTATGTTCTAACCGATGCCTTTCATCTCTAGCAGATTCACTAATGAATGCGACTACCAATATGGCGGTGACATCTCACCTACATTAGGTCACAACCTACTTCGGTGGCATGTATGATTTTCAGTGACTTGAAAAATATATATTTGGCTCTTATTGTTATCAGTAGATTAAACTATTTTTTTTTTTGCATAGAATTTGAAGTAAACCATACCATCGTCATTCTACTCAAATTAGGAATCTAACTCCAAAGTAGAAAGTAATTTTGTAATTTCTTGATTGTTTGGACATCAAACCGAAGCCCCATTTAGATTTGAATTTTCTACTTTGATCAGATTCCTTCACGGCTTCAAACTCAAAATATACTCTCGTCACTAATTATGTGTTTTGCATTTTATTGTTGCTTGGATTTCTAACCAAAGCCACTAACAGATTCAGACCGGTCAGTTTTGTAGCGCAATATCAAAGTACGGAGAATTGAATATATGCCAATCTTCTTGCTTTGAAATAATAATATGTTGAATTGCTATTACAAAAAATATCGATGATGAATTGATTCAAGAAGGCCATTTCAATAATAGATAAGAACAAAAGGCTAAATTCTCTGTATCTTACAAAAAAAAGTTATCTTTATTTTTCTTTGATTCAAATTTAACTCTTGTTGACTGGACTCACAGATAAAGAAAGATATCAACCGTCCAGCCGAGAAGTTAATTCTTTGGTGCGGCAACCTAGGATAGTTTTCTCCACCACGAAAGAAATTGTCACGTGAATTACTATGGCCTGCAAGAAAATAAAATATAATACAAATAAGGTAGTAATTCTTCGGTTCGGCAAACTTAGGACACTTTCCCCTAACGGGAAAGAAATCGTGACGTGAATTAGTGATCTATTCAGATTCCTTTTTTCCCCAATATACTCGGTTTAACAAACCTATCCACATCCGCCAATCGAATCAGGTCTTGTACACAATCCAAGATATAATTCAATAGTTTTAATGTGATTTGGCATAGAAAATAGTAGTACAAAATTGGATCGTGGACTTTTCCGTATAAATGTGAACTGGTTGAAGCCAAAAAAACGTCTCGAGGATCCTCCTCTTTGCGTGCCTGCTTTAGCCTAAGCAATAACCACACACCCTAACATGTCTTCGTCACTTTATAGCATTTTGATCATTCTAATGCTTTTCTCAGCTTGTGCTGCTACCAAGAAGAACTTAGATGGTTACTATAATCCTAAGCGGAGCGTATTCCACCGAACGTTTATTCAAGATCCTACATGGGCGGTTCAAACTTCCATCTCGTCAAAAGACTTCCAAACTTTCTTTTACTACCAAACCCTCGATCATTTTAATTACAGGCCGGAAAGTTACACTACTTTCAAACAAAGATTTATTATCAACTCCAAATACTGGGGTGGCGCAAATGCAAGAGCCCCGATCTTCGCTTTTCTCGGTGATGAAGCACCCATTGACAGCTCCCCGACCAGTGTTGGGTTCATGACGGATAACGCGGCTGAGTTTAAAGCGCTTTTGGTCTATATAGAGGTAATTAAATGCCCTATAAAATTTGCCTAATAGTACCTTCTTTTTCCCTTATGTTTGCCGTGCATATGTACACATTAATGCAACTTACAAACATAAATTTGAAATCTTGCAGCTTCGGTTTTATGGCGAATCAATTCCATATGGGTGGACACTCGATAAAGCACTAACAGACGCTAATACTCGCGGATATTTCAGCTCGGCGCAAGCTCTTGCCGATTACACGGAAATCCTATTATATTTGAAACAGAAATTGAATGCCAAACATTCTCCGATAATTGTCAGTGGAGGATCATACGGGGGATGTAAGTGTATTTATTTTCACTTGTCAGCAATATGACTACTGCTTTACATTGAATTGAAGAAAATAGCCCACTGAGTATTCTAATGTACGATTCCCATTGATTATAGTAAGATGTAATAAACAAACATAATCTGCCAAAAGTCCTTGTTCTTGAACTAGTCATATTGACAACAACAATCCATATCAAGTTTGATATAGCTTGCCCTGAACGGCATTGAAGAAAGTGCCTACCGTCAGGTTTACAAGGAATAGACCAACACCATATATTCTACATATTACTTATAAGTAGGTATTTCAACCTTCATAAGTTTGATTTTCAGCGCTAGCTGCATGGCTTCGATTGAAGTACCCTCATGTGGCGCTCGGAGCATTGGCATCATCTGCTCCAATCCTCGGCTTTCCGGACATTACGCCTCGGGATTATATCTATTCAGGAGTTGCAAAAGATTTTTTAGTCATCTTAATTGCTGGATTAATGCCTTTTTTCCTTTAGTATGCATTTTCATTAATCAAATCGATAACTTGAATTATTGTTTGGTTAATTTTTCAGGAAGCTAGTTTTTCTTGCCACCAAACCATTAGAAGATCCTGGGAGGAAATTGATAGAGTTGCTTCTGAGCCTCATGGTCTCGCAAAATTGAGCAAAACTTTCAAAACTTGCAGGTGCATGGATGATGGAATTGGGATCATACATCATATTGTATTTTAGAGACTTCTCAGAATGTTCCGTAGGAAAAGTAATTTTTAGAAGATAAGAAGTTGTTAGACATGTCTAATTGGAAAGTTATAGCATACATTGATAGTGAAGTGAATCTTTGCACAATCGGTCTACCCATTCTTGATTTGAGAATTTCAGGTATCAACTCCCTCACTTACCATCAAATTTAGGGCGGATAAGTTCGCGTGTGAAAAGTGTCACGCCCTGATCCTCAGGCGCACACACATCCGTCTCACTTGGTCGATTTTATAATGCGATATCCCAATGTATCACCGACCCTTTCATTTTTAAATACATGCGAAAGCAATTAAAATCCCCAAACAATAAAACGATGGGATAGAAAAGTAGGGCCATATTTTTCATATTGAAATTTATAACCAAACTTTTATACAAACCACAAATCACTTCATAACTATTCACATCCAAAAGGAGATCTCAAAAGAAGATAGGATCTCAATCGCTCCAGATTATGCTCAAGGCCCCTCTTGGGACAATCTTCTTCTTCCAAAAATCCTTCTCTTTAGATCTCACCTCCGAGTTCTCCTTATCGGATTCCTCCTCCTCAGCTCTTCAGCTCTTCAGCGAGTTCCTGAAATGGTTTTCCCCAAACTGGGATGAGACTACGTCTCAGCGAGTTCTACCCCACTAAGCTCGATTAGTAAACCATTATACTAAAGGCTGCCTAAACACGCACAGGGTAGAGAACTTACCTTGGCCTCTGATCCCACCTACAAGTCAGTACAATTCACAATAGGCACCCATTTACTTCAAACAAATCGAATCAATCGATTACATGTCATACAATTCAATCCTCACTACGGGATATTTAAAAGCTAGGCCACGTGCATTCTCCAAGACGACCTTCCAAGTCTCCGAGCCACATGCCTCAAACCTCGGATCCACGTGCATTCTCTAAGGCAGCCTCTTCGCCAAGATGGTACATCAAGCCATCGAGCCACGTGTCCTTTTTACGATGCCCGGGCCCACATGCATTCTTTAAGGTACTCGCTTACCAAAGTGACGCATCAGATCACCGAGCCACGTGCCCTTTTAGATGCCATTCCGAATACTGGACCCACGTGCATTCTCTAAGGTACTCGCTTACCAAAGTGACGATCGATCACCGAGCCACGTGTCCTTTTAGATGCTCGGGCCCACGTGCATTCTCTTAGGTGCTATCTCACCAAAGTGATGCATCAATTCACCGAGCCATGTGTGAATCTTTTAGATGCCAAACTCGTCACCGAGCCACGTGCATTCTCCAGGACAACATACCGAGTCTCCGAGCCACGTGCATTCTCTCAGGCGACCTTTTTGCCAAGGTGACATATTCAACTACTGAACTCACATGCATTCTCCAGGTGACATTCCAATTCACCGAGCCCACGTGTCCTCTTTCAAGTGGTTACCAATCTACTTTCAATACCGGCAACCAATGCCCAACGATTTCTCAATCAATTAATTAAATCAACTCAACAAAGCATTAGAAATGCTGAATAAGATACTTGGCCATTTACCGATCAACAATTTAATCTCAATCAATTCCAATCAATTTAGGGTAAATCCCTAAAATATCACAATTTATTCAATTCCATACAACGTGGAGCTCAAATAAATAAACGGACTGTGCCACGACGATCAGCACGAGATTTCGGTCGTCGGCCATCAAAATCTTAATTTCCGAAAAATAATTAATTAAATAATTAATTTCGAAAATTAATTATTATTAAAATTTTAATTTAGCTCAAACTAAAGCCCGATTAAATAAACAGACTTCACCACGGTCATCAGCATAATTTTCATATTCCAAGCCATCTTAGTTGAATTTTCAGAAAATAAATAATTATTTAATTTAATTCCGAAAATTAATATTTAAATACTAAAAAATCCACTTAGGCCCGAAAAGCCTAATTGGAGCCCACCAAGGGTCGGGAAAAATTTCGAGACACTTCCAATAAATAGTAGACCACGTCTACTTGCTAATTACACATTCAATTTATCTAATTCGCATCATAATTAGCTAATAATTGCTAATTTAATATAATCTAATAATCTAAACATAATTAATTAAATCTAAATCAACCTTAAGCATACTTAGCTAACTAATCCTAGATTAGTGAGATTACTCACCAAATCACGCGTAAATCGGATCAATCCGATGGCGGCAGCGCGAGGAACGATTGTTCCCAAAGCACAGCTCGGGTTCGGGGCCCAGAATCGGCCCAAAATGGGCCAAAACCTCACTGCAAACCCATTTTCTGCACTCTCTGTGCGCGGCTGGTTAAGGGCGAAGGAGGGCGGATCCGGAGCTGGGTTGGGTCGGAAATGGACGGAGGGGCCGAACCGAACCAAGGTGAGGCTTCACGGTGGCCGGAGGTGGCCGGATGGTGGCTGGTCGGTGCGGAACAAGGGCAAAACAGGGCTGATTCGTGCAGAGGGAGGAGCGGTAATGGCGACGGACGGCGGGACGGCGGGCGCACGGGTGGGCGGCTGTCGCGGCGTGCAAGTGGCAGTGCGGCGGCGGGACCGTGGCGATGACGAGCTGCGATCGAGCGGCTTCTTCTTCTGCTCCTGCTTTTGTTCGCTGGTTGCACGAAGAAGAAAGGAGATGAAGAAGGGCTCGGTCACGTGGGGTTGGGGGGAAGAAGAAAGAGGAGAGAGAAGAAGAGATAAGTGAGAAAACTTTGACTAGTCAAAAGGGGTTGGAGAAAGCAAAATAGAGAACGGCAAGGAACAAAAGGAGAGTGTGGGCGTGGGGGGGGGGGGGGGAGGAATTCGCACGAGGGAAGAGAGAGAGGGAGAGAGAGAGAAAAAGAAAAAGAAAGAAAGAAAGAAGGAAAGAGAAACTTGTGGGAAAAATAGGAGAAAAGGTGCTTGGCCAAATAGGGAAAGGAAAATGAGAATAACTGCAAAAGAAAGAATTTTCTTAAAAAGAAAATTCTTGATCCAATTTCTTTTGAATAAGCTCAATTAATCCCAAAAGAAATTCCAACTAGAGTTCTTGATTTCCCCTTTTTCATTTCTGCATCCAATTTCCTCTTAAATTTCTCTCGAAAGACTTTCATAAAATCAATTGATGTCTCTCTCATCAAATTGATTACTTTCCTCATCCAAAGATCTCTCATGATTCCCAATTTCACAATCCTTACTTTCAATGAACGAAAATGCCTCTATTTATCCAATCGAAATTAACCCAAAAATCCTGGATGTTACAAAAAGCCTTTTTCACATTAACAATTTATTGCATAATAGCACGAACTTTCACTAGACAAAGGAAATGATTCTAACATGATACAATGGTTTTAAGCTCTGATATTAATTTTAAAAAAATATTGATGGATATGCTTTAGACGCGAATACACATCTAACTTTGCATATCTTTTATCTTTTGTTAGACCACTGGAAAGTTCTTCACAGCTCAAGGAGTACTTAAAATCAGTCTACTTGGGGGCTGCCGCGTACAAAAATCCATTTAGACGTCCAGTGGAAGTGATATGCAATGCCATTAATGGAGCTTCTCCAAGAAATGACACTCTCAGGAAGATTTTCGCAGGCCTAGCGGCTTCCGAAATTCGACCTGTTACATCAACCCACCTCCTACGCCTCCATCTCAAACTGAATTGGGTTGGCATTGGCAGGTACACAGTATAATCGGATATCAATTTCAACTGGTAGCTTACTACTACCAGTTGAAATTGACTCAAATTATGTATTGAACTAAGCAAATGGAGGTTGTTTTGAGTTTGCAGACATGTAGCGAGATTGCATCCGTTTGGAGCATTACCAACAATTCTATGTTTCAACCAGCTCCCTCTGGCCTAGATAAATTTGTGAATCGCTGCAAGAGAGACTTCAGCGTCGCACCTCGGCAACATTGTATCTCTACTTATTACGGTGGTCATGTACGGTCACAAAAATAAAATCACACATATATGATACTCTTTTAATTTTCTTACACACACCAAACAACATATGACACCCTTTCATTTCTTCACTGACTATGGAAAATTGCAGGACATAAAATTTGTTTTGCACAGGTTCGCTAGTAATATTATTTTCTCCAATGGGCTTCAAGATCCTTTTAGCAATGGAGGGTACGTATAGCATCAAAACCTATAGATTTTCATGAAAACATTACTGAATTGGATAAGATTTCAAAATAGTTCTTCCATATCATCAATTGTAGGATTTTGAAGAGTATTTCAAATTCTGTCGTTGCGGTCTACACAGCTAAAGGCTTGTGTTGACTCCACTTGTCTCAAACCAAAGTCAAACGGAATGGATTATCTTTCCATCTTTAGATTTATAGAAGCATATTGTGATACTGAAATTAATGCTGTGAAAATAATTTCTTGCTTGCAGGTTCTCATTGTTTGGACATATTGCCAGCTACAAAAAAAGATCCTAAATGGTTGGTCGAGCAGCGGAAAACCGAGATTGAGATTATAAGAAAATGGATAGCCACATATCATGCCGATCTTCGTGCTTTTGGAAAATACTAACATATGTCACAAGGGAATGACATTGCCTTGAATAATGCTAATAGCATTGAGAATAAAGACCAGAGTTGTGTGCTTCGTCTATTTTCTTGGGAGAAGGGTGAACTGAGATATCAAAATCATTAAACATTATAAAAAAAAACTAAAAGGAATAGTACCGCTCTAAACAAACGGATCGTTCTCCATTTTCCTGCCCTATGCGATATAGTAGACACAGAGGCTCCAAACCGCTCTACATGCACAAGCACACAAACACATAAACGCGCACCGCTGCAAGTTCAATGTAGAGGCAAGTTTTTGGCAAAACCGCGCATGAAGAATCCAACCCCCAAATAAACACATCAACTCATTCAAGCATCTACGCCAGGAGATTCCACCCTATGCATGTGCCCAATCTTGTCATGCAAAAACCCAAACCGCACAACTCATTAACATCTTAGAAATGACTCAAACAAGCTTAGAAAGAGAACAACGAACGCAGGATTATCATTATTGAGCTTAGGAGTCAACAGCAGATTCATACTAATTCGGGAACAAAAGAAGCCAAGGCACAGAAAGAGGTCACTCTTTGCCAATGACGCAGAAAGCAAGCAAAAAACTCTTCGAAACAAAATTGCAAACAAAAACCCACTTCAATCGATGCTGGAAACCAGGCACCACGACACCAGACGGTCTATCTGGGAATTGGGTTAACCAGAATTGGAAATGGCCGAGCAAATTAAAGCAAAATCCTGCATTCATCCCTCTTTTGAACTGTGGCCACCAATTTTTGTGGTTTATCTGAAAATCGAGGAACCGCATCGTCTTTCACAAGAGAAAAAACCAGATCCGAAGCTCCTCTTCACAAACGCCACGGCTCTGCACGAGAACATGGTAAGATGGAGCGAAAAAATTGGGGGAAACAAAAGGACTCAAGGCCGGAACTTACCTCAGATCTGGAAAGCGCCCGACGGGGGCTTGCTAAAAGATCAACGTCAATGTCGATGGTTCAGAGGGAGCGAGCCATCACTTGTGATTGTGAGATTCAGACCATTCATGCGAGCACAACTGAAGTTGTTGAAACATAAGGAGAAACACACACAAAGGAAGAAGAGCTGTCTGCATAAATGTTTATAAAGACTGACACCATGGCTTTTATATAGGCTTTGCACCAACGAGTAACTATCCACATCCCACTAACTTAACATGTGCAGCAATGACCCCATAGATTAGGAGTACTGCTCAACGGACTACTAACACGTTAAAAACAAATTAAAGAGGAAATTGACTCCTTATACATTCCCTCCCTTAAACTGATGTTGCAAACATTCAGCTTAAAGGACCATTTGGAATATCCAACAAGCAGACACCGACAAACTTTCTCAACTTTTGAAACGTGGGCAACTTTAGAGGCTTGGTGAATATGTCGGCCACTTGATCTTCACTTTTGCAGAAAACTAGCTCAATTACTTTATCCTTTGTAAGATCCCTTAAGAAGTGATACTTCACATCTCTATGCTTGCTCCTCCCATGTAGAACTGAATTTTTGGAGAGTTTGAAGGCTGAGTAGTTGTCACAATAGATTGTAATTGCTTCTTGCTGTTTGAACTAAAGCTTTCTAAGAATATTCCGTAACCATATGGCTTGACAGGCACATGAAGTTGTAGCTACAAATTCTACTTCAGTTGTTGATAAAGTGACAATTGATTGCTTCTCTAAATACTATGAAACTACCCCCAAACCAAGCATGAAGACATACCTTGAATTACTTCTATCATCAACATCTCCAACATAATTGCTATCTGTAAATCCAAACAAATCTAACTTTTTCCCCTTTTTATAAAACTACCCACAATTTTTTACTTCCTTGCATATAGCAAAAAATCCTTTTTGCAGCTTGCAGATGTAACTCTATCTGGTGCTCCATTTACTTACTTATAAGGCTCACGACATGCATGGTATTTGGTCTTGTCCCTGTCAAATACATTAGGCTTCCAACAATTTGCTTGTAGAGAGTGACATCCACCTTGCTTCCATCACGATCCTTCAAGAGCTTTAATCCAAATTCAATTGGAGTAGTCACAAGGTTGCAATTATTCATTTGAAACCTGCCCAACATCTCTTGAACATACTTCTTCCGAGACATTAATATTCCAGTTATAGATTGAATCACTTCTATACCCAAAAAAAAAATAATGCATCAATCCAAGATTAGTCATTTCAAATTCATCCATCATAGACTTCTTAAATTTGTCAAACATGGCACTATTATTCCCAATTAAAATAAGATCATCCACGTATAAGCATACAAGAAGCAACTTTCCATCATCACAAATTTTAATAAAGAGTATATGCTCATATGGACATTTTCTAAATCCTTCCTTCAAAAAATAGGCATCAATGTGACTATACCAAGCTCAGGAGCTTGTTTTAACCCATATAGTGCCCTTTTCAATCTATAAACTTTATGTTCGCTACCAAGCTTCATATAACCAGAAAGTTGATTAACAAATACCTTTTCTTGGAGGTCACCATGCAACAATGCTAACTTCACTTCCAATTGGAAGATAGGCCATGAATTACGTGCTACTAATGCAATCACCAATCTGATTGTGTCAAGTTTTGCTATAGGTGTAGATACTTCTTTGTAGTGCACTCTAGATTCTTGCTTGTAGCCTTTTGCCACTAAGCAAACTGTCAACTTTGCTATGCTTGTTCAATTTTGTCTTGTACACCCACTTGACACCCATTGTTTTGTGTCCTATTGGAAAATATGTCAACTCCCAAGTGTTATTCCTCTTAGTAGCTGCAATTTCTTTATCCATTACTATCCTCCAATTTTCTTTTTGTGATACTTCATCAAAGTTTGTTAGATCACAATCCGAAAACAAAGCGAAATGGGTAAGTGGATCTTCAAATTGATCAACTCCTATTACTTCACAGTCACTCATCCATGTAGGCCACCGTCAAACACGATGAGGCCAATGTTCAGACTTTGCAACTATAGCTGTACTTTAGGCATTGCCTGTAGTGATTTGGGTTGTTGTGGGTTGCTGCACCAACTCATCTTCATCTTCAAAATTCATTGGAATTTGCTTACCAGTGCCTTGCTCACCCCACAACCAGGTTTGTTCTTCTTCAAAAATCACCTCATGGTTGATGATGATTTTCTTAGTTATAGGATCATAAAGCTTATAGGCTTTTGACTGATCACTATTGTCAAGAAAACACATTTGACTCCATTGTCATCTAGCTTCTTCCTCTTCTAGTTTAGAACATGGGGTAGGCAATACACCCAAAAATTCTAAAGTGATCTACTGCAAGTCTTTGGCCGCTCCAAGCTTCTTCTAGTGTCATATTTTGTATAGCTGGAGTGGGACTTTTATTCAAAATATAAATGCTCCAATTGACTGCTTCAGGCCTAAAACTCTTTGGAATTCTACTTCTCCTCAAGAGACTCCATACCATATTCAGAATGGTACGATTCTTCCTCTCACATATGTCATTTTGTTGTGGTGTATAGGCCATTATAAGTTGTCTCTTAATGCCATGTTTTACAAAAAAATCTATGAACTCAAGTGAGTTGTACTCTCCACCACGATCTATGCAGAGGAACTTTATTTGATTCTGGAAATCCTACCTTTGATAGAGATTTGATATCCCTTCTTTTGCAATTGACCAGCACTTAGCATATTAGTCTTCAAGTCAAAGACATAAAGTACATTTGAGATGGTCCATACCAATGTCCCTTTTAGATGAAATGTCACTGTTCCTTCCCCATCACAGACACAATAGAATTGTCTTCAAACTTCACAATGTTGTGGTCAATTCATCTAGATCGGAAAACATCTTCTTGTCTGCACACATGTGGTATGTGTGGTTGCTACAACCAATGTCGAGATACCACATGTTTGATTTTCTTCTTTCTCATAGCACACCATCAAAAGAGAAACTTTTTTTTTCTACAAAGTTAGTTCTTTTCACACTTTGTCTATTCAAATTAGTTCAACATTTGGATTTGTAATGCCCGTACATGTGGCATCTAAAACACTCCACTTTGGATTTATCTGCTAACCTTGGCCTAAAACCAGTTGAATGTCCTCCTCCACAACCTCTTCCTCTCCCTTGAGGACCATGATAGGAATGGCTTTCAGGCTTTTGATCGAAGCTGAAATTGCTTCAATCGTTGTTCTCTCTTCCTCTCGTCTCTGGATTTATTCACCCTTGTTGCTGATAAAGAATTATCTTCAATTGAGGCCTTCAAAGCTTTCTCTCCATGTCTCTTGTTGTAGGAGTGTTTGTTCATAAACTAATAAGGATCCTTGCAACTCATCAATGGAGTGTTCTTCAATATCCTTGGCATCTTCCATGGAACAAACCACAAAGTTGAACTTTGGTGTTAAAGATCGAAGAATTTTTTCAACAACAGTGACATCCTCCATCTTGTCACCATGAATCCGCATCTTATTGACAATTGCCATTATCCAGGAGAAGAAATTTGTGATTGTCTCTCCTAACTTCATTCGTAGCATTTCGAACTCTGAACGAAGCGTTTGAAGCTGTTGCCTCTTTGCTCTTGCTAAGCCTTTTAACTTCATCTACAAGGGTAAGTACACTAGAAATGCTAAAAGTTGTGTACTGCACTCACTTTAGTGCCAAAAGTTTATTTTGGATCACTTAAATGCCAACAAATTTGAAAAAAGATCATTTTAGTGCCAACGCCAATCTCATTAGCTGGAAATCCGACTAGACACTTTTTTATTAATTTTCGAAGCTGAAGTGACTCATCGAATAGTACAATCAACATCCAAACAACAAAATGACGCCGTTTGACGCCTTTCCCCCAAGTAAGAACCCTAAATCCCCAAATTGAGAGAGAGAGAGAGAGAGAGAGAGAGAGAGAGAGAGAGAGAGAGAGAGAGAGAGAGAGAAGGCATGGGCTTCTTCCTTGTCTTCTTCCCTAAAGAGCAGCACTAGCAACAGCACCACCACTAGCAACACCAGCAGTGACACCTTTGACCCCCCTTCTTCCTCCTCCTTCTCCGCCCTCGCCTCCTATTCTTCCCGCCACTTCTTACCTGCCTCAACCTCTCCTCACTCACATGGTCAAGCAAGTACAATGGTGATCGAGCGACGGTGGCCAAGCGACGGCAAGCAAACGACGGTGGCCAAGTGATGGTAGTCGGCATTGGGCAAGGATCGGACAAAGAACCCCAATTTCAATCCCCATATAAGCTATACGGCATCGTTTTTGTGAGGTTGTCCACATATGACGCAAAACGACATCGTTTCTTAAGAATGATGGAAAACGACGTCGTTTAAAAGCCACCACAACTTCTTCTTCTTTAATGTAAAAGCTACGTAATTAATTTGGCCGAAATCTCTCACCGATGGCACTAAAGTGATTATTTTTTTCTCCGATTTGGCATGCCAGAAACTTTTGGCACCAAAATAAGCGTCGTACACAACTTTTGGCACTTTTAGCGTACTTTCCTTTCCTCTTCATGGAATCCCATATTTGCTTGGAGATATCTTTGCACAGAATTGTCTCCAAAATGGATCTATCAATTGCTTGGAAAAGGTAGTTTTTGTCCTTGAGATCCTTCAATTTTGATACATCCAAAGTTGTTCTCTATGCTATTGTTAACACAACTCCTTCTTCAGGTTCAACAACTCATGAGGTAACATCCCAATACTCCTTCCACGCGAGAAAATTCTCCATTAGCATGCTCCAATGATCATAGTGACTATCAAAGTGTGGAATAGTCAGTTGTACAAATGTTTGTGAGGCCGTTACCGCTGCTGCAAAAATAGAATCGCTATTGAAGCAAGCTACTGTTACTACAAATGAAAAATAGCCTACTGCAAGACTCTTTTTTTATTGGTACAAATGAAAGTGCTTGCTACAAAAAGCTCTTTTTGGGTTCTCACATTTTTACAACACTCAAACACACACTTTTCCTCCTAACCTAGCCTTGAAACCATCGTTGAAATATAAAAATAAGAGACACACAAAAACGAAGAAGAGTTGCCAGCTTAAATATTTATAAAACTAACACCATAACCTTTATATAGGCTATATACCAACAAGTAACTAC
The DNA here is from genome assembly GCA_016097545.1 of Eucalyptus victrix. Taxonomy (NCBI): domain Eukaryota; kingdom Viridiplantae; phylum Streptophyta; class Magnoliopsida; order Myrtales; family Myrtaceae; genus Eucalyptus; species Eucalyptus victrix. The sequence goes on from CM027844.1 coordinate 26,041,335, forward strand.
CCACAACCCACTAACATAACATGTGCAGCAACGGCCCCATAGAATAGGAGTACTGCTCAATAGACTACTAACATGTGAAAAATAAATTAAAAAGGAAATTCCCTTATTCAATAGAAATCACCAAAAATAGTTCTCAAGGTCCATTGTGGTCACGCACAGAGAGAAAGAGAGAGAGAGAGAGAGAGAGAGAGAGAGAGAGAGAGAGAGAGAGAGAGAGAGAGATCCGCTGTCAAATAAGGATGGGCAGCCTCCCCATGCCTAAGTCATTGTACCATGTGGTATTCATTTCCTCCACTCGACCAGACCTCTAAAACATGACCAACCGTACTCCCATAATCTCATTCCTCCGCCCCCACCCACATGCCGAATGTGTCCAATCACAGATGCTGTTCGACATGGCCATCACCAGCTCAGCAGCAAGACATCAATTCGCTCCTTCACATGCATCCGAGCCAATGTCCATGTTCCTCTGAACTTCTAAGCAAAATGTTGTCCATTCTATAACTTATTCATGGATTGTTGGAGTTACTTCTAGTCACTTGGGATGTCTTGCTTCCTGTTAGTGTCAATATAGAGAAGAAAAATATCAAGCTAGAAAAGTCAAAGGAGATTGAAACTCCTGCTATGATCGTAAATAACTTATTAATGGTCTTGAAGTGGTTATTGTTCCACAGACTCCATTGAATCTGCGATCTGTTGTTGCCAATTCTATTGAAGGCCAGTCAATCCTTCATCAGTACTTTAAGATTTTCCATGACAATTTTGTGGAACATGCACCTAAGGTAAGGACATGCTTTTTAATTCTAGGAAAGAGAATTATAGGTTAATTGACCTTTGGCAATTCATTAAGTAGGTTGGCATGCTCCTCTTCTTCTCTTTCCTAGGAGCCCATTTTTGGTTATTGTGACTTTTAATTGGGCAGAAGTACACCCCAAGTGCCAAAACTTGGCACAGAGGAACACTTAAGTGCCAAAAATTTGGAAAGGTACACTTAAGTGCAAAAATCGAAATAAAATTGATCACTTAAGTGCCACTCCGGCCAAAATCCGGCCAAATTAATGACATGTCAATTTTTCGGTGAGATAAGTGCAAAACAAAGATCGTTTTTGCACGCCGACGTAGTGACAAAATGCAAACACGACGTCGTTTTATCTCTAATGTGTAAATAATTAATATAAAAATTAATTAAATTAAATTTAAACTTAAACTTAAATTTATTTAAAATATTCTAGAAAAATCAAAAACTTAAAATTTAAAAGGGGGGGGGGCGAAGGGAGGCGGCTAAGGGCTAAGCCCCCCGCCGCCGCCTCCCACCACCACCAGGAAGGGCCGGCAATGAAGGGGGGAGTGTCAGCTAGGGTGGCTGGCCCTTGGCCAACCGGCGATGAGGGCCGGAGCCCCGGTCGCCTCCCCGCCGTCACCGGGAAGGGGTGGCAATGGTGGGGGGAGCATCGGCCAAGGTCGCCGAACCCTGGCTAGGGGCCGGCAACGGCCAGGGTCCGGCGACGCCGGCCGATCGGCAGTGAGGGCCCGCAAACCCTCACCACTAGTCCACATAAGGGGGCAGTGGTCACTTGAATTGCCGTCGTCGTCAAGATCAGTGGTGCTGAGGTTGATAAAGGAGCAATGCTCGAGGAAGGCGAAGAAGGCGGAGGCGATGCTGGTGCCCACCCAATTAGCCATCCTGTCCAGCTTCTCGCACGACATGAATCTGCAACCATTCTCCTACTGCATCTCCCTCGTTCTTCCCTAGGGGCTGGCCACCCTGGCCGACCCTCCCCCCCTCCATTGCCAGCCCTTCCCAGCGACAGCGGGGAGGCGATGAGGGCTTGCGAGCCCTCGCCTGGCCAAGGGCGGCCACCTCGGCTGATCCTCCCCCCTCCGTTGCTAGCCTTTCCCAGCTGCGGCAAGGAGGCAACGGCAGCAAAGGCTCGGCCCTCAACCTCCTCCCTTTGCCCCCCCCTTTTAATTTTAATTTTTTTATTATTTTTTAGAATATTTTAAATAAATTTAGTTTTAAATTTAATTTAATTAATTTTTATATTAATTATTTACACATCAAAGGTTTTTGTATTTTCTCACCATGTCAATGTACAAAACAACGCCATTTTGCACTCACATCGTCGGAAAATTGTCACGTCAACAATTTGGCTGAATTTTAGCCGAAGTGGCACTTAAGTGATCTATTTTACTCTGATTTGACACTTAAGTGTACATTTTCAAAGTTTTGGCACTTAAGTGTTCCTCCGTGCCACGTTTTGGCACTCCGAGTGTCCGTACCTCCTTTTAACTATAGTTCTATTTTTTTACTTCATATGTACTGTAATTAAGGATCTGATTTTATATATAATGAGCTTGTTAACACTAAATATAAGCTAAAAATTTCCTGCCAAATTTCAAATTTTGTCCAAATTTCGAAATGTTATGAAAAAGTTATGCATGGATTGACATGTCAATGGTCTTATGTTTTGAAAGTTTCAAATGTTTCAAGTTGAAAAAAGTCAAAGGTCTAGATTAAGCAAAAGTCAAAATGTGAAAGTGAATCTAGACTTGATGACTTATTGAACTCTTTTAACTTAGTGCAAAGTTATAGACATTCGCATTTGAAGTCAGTTTTTCCACTAAATGTCGTACCATAAAATTAATCTAGCTTGTCTGCCATAAATCCTATTTGATAGCCTCCCGAAACCCTATTCCTTTGTGTTCCTGTGCATATTGGTGCGTGACTGGCTAATGTTTCTCAAAAAAACTTTTTGAAGCTCCGGTCCAACCTTAATTTTTCAGGATTTCTCCACTAGTTGGTTTCATTTGGTTTACCAGCCAAATGTCATATGTTTATTTTTGGATCCCTCGTAAAGTTGAGGCACTGGAGAGGCTTTTAGTCGCTAGCTCATTGGCAGGAAGATTAAGTCACTGATGATTATGTAAATCTTATCTTCCAGGTTTACTTTGAGCTTAAGCATCATGCCCCGCAGCTAAAGCAAATAATTGATGACCAGCATGCTTGTTTAGTTGAGGCACAGAAGAGGCTTTTGAAAGTTGAGAGAAAGCAGGCAGTGTTGGATGAAAGGATAGATCATGCAGTCCAGCAGCATGAGATTCTGGATGAACGTTTAAAATGTTTAAGGAAGCTACCTGTAGCTCCCAAGAAACCACTCTCTAGGGCTGAGCGAGACTTCAAGTCCGAGCTTGGTAATCAATATCTTTACAGCTTCTTAAATCTTTAATCCCGAGTCATCAACTGTTGTATTTGCTGAGATCAAAGAGATAAATTACTGACTTATCAGTTTCATTTGATACCAGTATGTCATTGTTTCTCGTTGGTTGTCTACAGTTATACCTGTTGAGTTGATTCGAACCCCTTGTTTTTATGAATCACATTTTTTGCGGTTATGCAGACCATTTTGCAGGAGCAGAGTTGGACACTTTGCATTCATCTATAGATTCTGTATCTGCCTGGCTACGGAGGTACACTCAATCAAGGAAGAAGTCTCTTGTTCAAGACAACCAGATCTCTCAACTAAAATCCTCCCTCGAGAAACTTTCTCTCGTCAACAGTGACAACTTGAAAATGGTCAAACTCGTTGAAAAAGCTATAAGCAGCAAGGAGAAGCAGTAGTGCATTTTCTCTGCTAGAATCACTCGGGAAGCGTCTAGGTGACGAACATGACAATTCAAAATCTTAAGGGGAGAGATGCCTTGTCATTTTGCTCTGGAGGTGTATTCATGATCTATACCAGTCTCTGCAAGATGGCTGGCTTTCAATTTGGGTCTACATTTCGTGGAATGATCTTGCAGGCTTCTTTTGTGTTGCATATAATTATTCTGTAGAATTCAAGCAATGTATCAAAGCCAGCTAGACTCAAAAGCTCTTTACAAGGGCTGTTAACTATTGATTAAATCTTTCACAGGATGTGAAATCCATACCTTAGTGAGGTCTAGCATGACCCATCTATCTTTTGAGTGATTTGATTTTTTCCAGTAGTACTATTCTGACTATACTACCAATGGAGCGCAATGATAATGGTTTAAAATTGTGCAATGACCATAGTTTTAGAATTAGTGGAATGGAATGGGTTGGATAGTCGTTGCTTGTTTCGCGTACTCAACGAGCAAAGTTTTGAAATTGTGCTTGTCAGTATCTGTCTTCCCATCTCTCCCCATCTGCTTCAGTAGTGCCCCGCAAGTTTCTTCTTGGCGGTTGCGCTAGTTCGTCCATTGACCGAGGAACCATCTCAACCTCAACGAGCAAGATGAGCAAATACGAAATCGATGTCATTTTTTCAAACGCCTGAACCTTAACGAGCAAGATGAGCAAATTACATACATCTAATCGTGTAAGAGTTTCAACAAACTTTAAGCCTATTGACCTATGCGGGACTGCCACTAATGTGTAGGGCAACCACGGATCCATATAGACCATCCTTAATGTAGATCAAAGTCTTGGGCTTTCCTTGCTCGGCAATAACTCCGCTTTTAATTAGCGCGATCACATCTGCATTCTTGATTGTGGATAACCTATGAGCCACCACGAGTGTGGTTTGGTTCACCATGACGCGGTCCAATGTCTCTTGAACCGTCTTCTCAGATTCCGTATCTAGCACAATCGTAGCCTCGTTAAGCAGAAATATTTTTTTGACTTTTAACTAAAACACAAGCAATAGCCACTCATTGCTTCTGACTGCCCGACAGTTGAGCCCCTCTTTCACCAACCATTGTAGCATATCCCCGAACATAAAATTCGTACTGCAAATATCAAATAAGCCCATTTGAAAGCAAATGTAAGTCATGCACACGGAATAAACAGCGACTGTCTAACCTGTTGCAATCCACTAATGAACACGTGGGCGCGTGCTAATTCTGATGTGACGAGTATTTCTTGCTCGGCTGCATCTCTATCCTTTCCACAAGCTGTGTTGGCGCGATTTGTCTCGTTGAATAAAACCGATTCTTGGCTGACCACACCCATTTGCTGCCTCAACCACTTGAGTTGCAGCTACCGAATATCCACTCCGTCGAGTGTAATGGGACCAGAATCAGGATCACAAAAGCGTTGCAGCAGCACTATCACTGGTGATTTTCCACTCCCACTTTCTCTGACCAAAGCAACAATCTGAGAGGACCAATCGCGTAATTGTCAAACCTTTTGTTCCTCATGTTCAGGTGATCAAAACACTAGTGTTATTCTCGTAATTTAATGCTCAGTTGATGAAGTCATATTTAAAGTTAGGCATCAGATAAAGTTTGAAGTTTTACCTTTCCGGAGTAAACGGCCAGGCTGAGATCACAGAATATTTGAATGTCCAGCCTAGAGGGATATTTGAAGCTGACATGGCGAAGCTCAATCAATCCCTTCACATTGTCTTGTGTCTATCTTGGATTTGCGGTCTATCATTGCTAAAACGGAAGCAGTAAGTAACACCTGTGGCTTTGATGGAATTGGTAGTGAAGGAACTTGATTGTGAAATTGCACTGGCTGCCACAGTTAGAAGAAAAAAAAAAAAGAGGAGCCCGTAGTTCCAGACCCCTTTACGTGTTGCCACTCAATAATCATGGCGAGCCGTTACTTCATGATCATCTTGTTGGAGAAAACTTCCTTATCTGTTTTGAAGCTAACAAAACGTTTCCATCAGTTTAGTCTGAAGACTTGCAGACTCTATCGTCAAAGTTTGAAGACCTCTAGACTCAAGATTCAAAGTCTACCCTCACCGATAGTTTCCAAACCGATGAAGAAAAGATTTATCCAATGAAGAAGACTTATCCAGATACAAGTATATTTTTAAGGATTTGGTTCGTACGATTAAAGGATATCTCACGGCTGGAGATAGCATGTCATGATCAATTATTCTTCTTGAAATCAAGTTGAACAATTAGATCCGTTGATTGGCAAAATATACTTGAACGATTCTACCTATAGAAACCTAAATGCTGATTGTGTGGGCGAGTAAGATTGGTGAGCTATCATCACATTCCCAAAATAACTCAAGATCTTCCTAATTGATTCTGTTTAATGGGTAGATTGGAAGAATTCATTTGGAATGTACCAATGGTTATGATGGCATGAAGGAGTATATAAGGAGGATGCTCAAGTTATTCGAGGGAGTGCGTCAAGAAAAAATTCCAAAGTCTGAAATTCTTAGTTCTTTGTTGTTACAATTTGTCGAGCTTAAACTATACTCAAAAGAGAGATCAAATATTTGTGAGGTCTTGAGGAAGTGTAGTAGAGTTTCTACACTGTGGAATCAAGGGCGTGACACTGTAAAATCTCTTTTGGTTCTTAGTGAAATATAGCCAGTGAGCTGTCAATGCGGGAGAGTGAACGTAGGCTTGGTCTAAGCCGAATCACTATAAATCTTGTGTTTCAATTCTCTTTCCCTAAACTATTTACTTCAATTCATAGCCTTATATAACTGTTTACAATCTTTTATATCTTCAGTCTACTATTTTAATAAAAATCGAATTAAGTTGTTAAGTCTTGCAAAAAAATTTTAACGCCTATTCACCCCCTTAGGTTTCATACTAGTTTTATCAATTGGTATCAGAGCCTGTGTACTTAATTAATTGAAGTGTTTTTACTTCTGAGTTAAAGATCTATGGCTAGTATGTTGGCTCCGGGTTTGGTTGAAAGCCAAAGCAACACTAGACCGCCTTATTTCGATAAAAAGGAATACGACATATGTAAAAACAAGATGAATGTATTCCTAAGATCGAAAGATCATCTAGAATGGGATGCGGTAGAAAAATGAATTATTCCTAAAGCTACATCAGTTTCAGAAAAGGGAAAAGAAGTTGCAAACACTGGCGAGATAACTCAAGAAGAAATAACTAAGAGACAAGCTATTGATGCTAAAGCAATTTACTTCTTATATTATGCATTGTCTCCTACTAAGTATAACAGAATATCTTCTTGTGAAACAACCAAAGAAGTCTGGGATAGGCTGCACACTACCTATAAAGGAATTGATCGAGTGAAAGAAACAAGGATCAATATTCTACTCGGATAGTATGAAGCCTTCAAGATAAAGTCAAAAGAATCTATCACTGATATGTTTAGTCATTTTACTGAAATTGTAAATGGTCTAGAGTATCGAGGACAACCAATCTCAAGACCCATGAAGGTTAACAAGTTGTTGCGTGGACTCTCCAAAGACTGGAATCATGTAAAGACTTCGATAAGGGAAACATAAAGGATCATGCCACTTTTTGTAGACAAATTGGTTGGCACACTTCATTCTTATGAAGTGGAGCAAATCAATGAAGAAGAAAATTCCAAAGGTAAGAAGTCAATTGTTTTGAGATCTTACGATGATTCTGATGCTATAGACTCTGAAGATGATATGGACGATAAAGAGTTAGCTCTTATTGATAATGAAGTTCAGGAAACTTAACAAAAATGGAAGAAGATTCAATTGGAAGAAACAAAACACTCAAAAGGTTAAAAAAAAAAAAATCAACTAAGGATGATCAATCCAATAAAGATGTAATCTGTTTTAAATGTAAGAAAAAAGGGACACATCAGACCCAACTATCCCATGTCGAAGAGAAAGAAAGGAAAAGCTGAGAAATATAGGAAGGCTCCCAAGGCAGAGACATAGAATGATACTAAATACGAAGAAAGTGATGAAGAATATACCAATATTTGTCTAATGGCAAAATCATAATCAGACTCAGACTTAGAAGTAGATACAGACTTAGACTCAGATAGTAAAATCGAGGTAACCAATTTAAAAACCCCTACTAAGTCTCGAAATACATTAATGAACTGTGTCTTGGTCTCAAAACCTCTCTTAAGAGGATTTTTTAGCTAAAAATAGAGAATTCTACATTAAAGAAACATGAAATTTTATGGAAAGAAAAATTTGAAAATTTAGATAAAAGTTTTGTTACTTTAAAAGAAAATGTAGACTCTCTTTTAAAAGAAAATACATTTTTGAAAAATGACATTTCAAATATTTCAAAAAGGTTTTCAATAGGATATGAGAAATTGGAAAATATTCTTTCAAGTACAAAAACCCTACTTTAACAAATCAGGATTATGAATGACTTCTAACCTTAATCCTCTAATTGATTTTCCAAAAGTGAAAGAAAGAATCAAACAAAGGCCTGCAAAAACTTTTTACATAAATCATTTTCATAAAGTCTTTGTAAAACCTGTTGGGCGAAGTGCTCTCATATGTTCTAAGTGCAACGGCTTAGAACACTTTGAGAAAGAATGTCCTATGGTTTGGAGACCTGTTAAGAAGGAATGGGCAAAGATTGCTTATTGCACTAACTCCTATGGACTCAAAAAAATGTGGGTACCAAATAAAAACTTGAGTTTCTTTTTTAATTGCATGTCACTATAAAAAAAAATATTAAATGGTATTTGGATAGTGGCTATTCAAGGCATATGATTGGAGATTCAAGCTGTTTTATAAAACTTTTGCAAGTAAGTGGTAGAAAAGTCTCCTTTGGTGGAAACAGCAAAGGAATAATTGTTGGATGTGGAACTGTAAAAATTAGAAGCCTCACAATCAATAATGTCTCTTTAGTGGAAGGACTCAACTACAATTTGCTTAGCATTAGCCAATTGCACGACACTAGATTCAAGATCAATTTTCAAGAAGGAATATGTTCATAAACTAGTAAAGATTTTTCACAATCCTTTACTGGACGAAAATATGGGAACATCTATCTTCTAGATATAAAACCAAAAAAGTCTCAATGTCTAATTTTAATTCAAGATGAAGCAAATCTTTGGGATCGAAAGCTTGACCATGTCAATATGAAGCAGATCGCCAAGATCTCCTCTAAGAATCTCGTTCGAGGACTGCCCAACCTGAAGTTTCTAAAATCTGACTTATGTACACCATGTATATTGGGAAAACAGGTTAAAAGTTATTTTAAACCATTAAATTAAGTTTCGCTAATCGTGTTTTGCAGCTTTTGTATATGGATCTCTTTGAGCCAACCAGAGCTAGAAACATATGCAAAAAGAGATATTGTCTAGTAATTGTTGATAACTATTCACGATTCACTTGGGTTTATTTTTTGGCAAGTAAGTTTGAAGCATTTCTTACTTTTCAAAGTTTGCTAAGAAAGTTTAGAATAAGAAAGGATATGCTATTTCAAGCATACAGACAAACCATGGAGGTGAGTTTGAAAATCAAGACTTTACAAAATTCTGTAATGAATTAGGTTTTTAGCATGTTTCCTCATCTCTATACACTCCAGAACAAAATGGAGTTGTGGAAAGAAAGAATGGATCTTTGCAAGAAATGGCAAGAACTCTTTTAATAGAAAGTAGTATTTCCTCTCATTTTTGGGCTGAAGTAGTTTCTACAGCATGTTATATTATGAATAGAGTCTTTTTAAGGCTTATTCTGGAGAAAACTCCTTATGAGTTATTAAGAAGAAATAAGCTAATTGTTTCTTACTTTCATGTATTTTGTTGCAAATGTTTTGTTTTGAAAAATGCAAATGATCAAACGGGTAAATTTGAAAAGAAATCAGACGAATGAATCTTCCATGGATATTCAACCACCAGCAAAGCCTATAGAGTATTCAACAAAAAGACTAAGTTTGTGGAAGAATTTACGAATGTCAAATTCCAAGACTTCTTGTAGAATCAATTGATTCAGACTCATCCTGAAGAATCTGAACTTGCTCCAATCTCTACAAAGTCTACCTCCCCTGAAGTAGCTTAGACCTCTGAAAATCAGCAAACGGAAGTTAAAAAATCAATTGAAGTAGAAGAACAGCTTCCTGCCAGACCATCAAGCAATCGGAAGCACAAATCTAGTCATCTCAAAGAACTCATCATTGGTAATATTAATGAACGGATTCGCACCAGATCTAGAAGCAAGAAGAGTCTAGTGCTGTGGCACTTATTTATGAAATAGCACCTAAAAGCATATAAGAAACTTTAATTGACGAAAGTTGGATTGAAGTAATGCAAGAAGAACTCAAACAGTTCAAAATTAAGAATGTATGGGAGTTAACTCCTAAATCAAAAAGTAAGTCCATTATTGGAGCTAAATGGGTTTTTATGAACAAGTCGGAAAAAAAAAAAAAAAGGAAAAGTGATCAGGAACAAAGCAAGACTTATGGCCAAAGGATATATGCAAGAAGAAGTGATAGATTATGATGAAACCTACACTCCAAAAATCAGGTTAGAAGCAATTAGATTATTACTTGCTTTTGCTTGTTATAAAAATTTTAGATTATTCCAAATGGACGTCAAGAGTGCATTCCTAAATAGATTTATCCAAGAAGAAGTCTATGTGAAACAACCTCCTGGATTTGAAGATCCAAAGAGACCAGACTCAGTTTTCAAACTGAAAAAGGCTCTCTATGAATTAAAACAAGCATATCGAGCTTGGTATGACATGTTAAGCAATTTCTTAATGGAAAGTGGTTTTGTTAAAGGAAAAGTAGATACTACCTTATTTATTAAAAGGGAAGGTAAAAACTTTTTACTTGTTCAAATTTATGTTAATGGTATTATATTTGGATTGCCTAACGAAAACCTATGCAAAAAGTTTTCTAAGTCTATGCAAGATGAATTTGAGATGAGCATGATGGGTGAACTGTCCTTCTTTCTCGGACTACAAGTAAAACAATTGAAGGAAGGAATTGTCATTTACCAAGAAAAATATGAGAAAGAACTTGTTAAAAAGTTTGGATTGGAAAATTGCAAAAAGACTGAGATACCAATGTCTAATTCTTCGAAGCTGGATAAAGATGAAGAAGAAAAGAAAGTTGACTAGAAACTTTACAAAAGTATTATTGGTTTACTTCTTTATCTTACTACTTTTAGACATGACATTTTGTTTAGTGTTTACATTTGTGCTAGATTTCAATCCGATTCAAAAAAGTCTCATCTAAGCGTTGCAAAATGCATCATCAAATACATTGCAACTACTTCAAATTTAGATCCGTGGTATCCTAAAGAAGGAGACTTTACCCTCCTTGAATATTCAGACGCAGATTTAGCTGATTGTAGAATTGATAGAAATAGTACATCCAGTACATGTCAATTGTTCGGAAACAGGACTGTATCTTGGTTTTCAATGAAGCAAAGCATTGTAGCTTTTTCAACAGTAGAAGCAGAGTATATAGCTCTTGGAAATTGCCGTTCTCAAATCTTATGGATAAAATAACAACTGAGAGACTTTGGAATCAAAGACTCTTGCACCGAGATCAAATGTGACAATACCAGCACAATTAACCTCACAAAGAATCCAATTCTTCATTCAAGAGCAAAACATATAGAGATTTGACATCACTTTATTAGAAATCATGTTCAAAATGGAGAAAGTATGATTCAATTCATTGACTCATAGAATCAATTAGGAGACATATTTATAAAGCCTCTGAAAAAAAGTCTATTTGAGTCTATTCATACCAGACTAAACATTATATCTCTTATCCAGTAAAGTCTGGATGTGATCAAGACTTAAAGGTGAAGTCTAAAGGTGTTTAGACTCAAAATACCAAGAGTTACGACTGTAAGTTGTTTCTATTCTAGTATTTTAAACTTGAAAATGTACGGTTACTTATTAATTGCTAATTGGTGGAAATTATCTTTCCAAGTTTTTCTTTTTCAAAAAAGCAGTTATCAATTTTGAAAAGACAATTATTTTCAAAAAGGGAAGTTATTCTTTTTGAAAAGGTATTTTTATTTTTCTTTTTACAACGTTTCGTTTATCTCACTTCACATGCTTTATATACTGTTGAGATTCATCTTCTTCATTTTTACACTGAAACCCTAGAATACAAAACTCCTATTTGCTTTCACTTTCACTCTCGATTTGTCCAAAAGTTTTAACCTTTTTTCAAGCAAGTTAGTGAATTCCTCCCTCGAAGCAACAATGTCTTCAAGAAAGTCTTCAAGGATTGCAAGCAGGGGACCACGACATATGCCCGAGTGTCCTACACATTTTGACTTGACCGAGGAAGAAGATTCTTCTCCATCACTACGTCTAAGTCAACAACAACCTTCTCAACAACATCAATCTTCTCCACCAACTCAACCGGACGATGAAGTTATAGAGGAGGCTGAACTTGTAAGAACGCTAACTCCCAAGGTTGCTTTCAAACTTTACTCTAATTTGAAGAAAGGAGGAATGCCAATATCTTTAATCAATGAATTCTTAGGAGATATAGGGTACAAGAATGAAACTATGTTCTTGCAAGAGTTGGAAAGGATAGGAGTTATAGAGAAAGGAACGGATGAAAGAACTTTTGCGAATTTCCAGAGTGACCCATTCTACGGCACCGCAAATCAACCACAAGTTCTAAACGACGATGAATGGATGTTTACTCATTTTCAGCCTAAAACAAGTGTTACTGCAAAAGTTGTTAGTGATGGCTCAAGTCTTTTCAGATCGTAGAATCACAATAGGGTTTATTCGAATCTTATGAAAAGAGGGGTTATGAACTCTATGAGTGTTGACTTTGATTTCCTTGATTCAATAAAAGTCAATCTACAAAAGAAGCTTACTTTATTGCAATTGGAACGGTTCTATTCTGAATCTTCTGCTGTCTATCCAGAACTTACTGCATACTTTTACTCGAACTTATCTTTCTTGGATGCAAACAGTTTTTCTTTCACAATGAAGGACAAGGAATTTTTGGTGGATACAGATACATTGGTTGATATAATTGGGGTGGAAAGAACAAGTTTCCAATCAATTAGTGTATCTATTGCTCATGCTACTCGTCGTTGGTGAAAGATAGGGATGTTGAAGGCAAATTTCCTACTCAAGGATGAGTGCTTATAACATCTTTCTGCACAAAATTGTGATCACTGCATTTGTCCCAAGTCGACATCGAAAACTAATGTCTCTCGATTTGAAGTGAAATTGATGTGTGCCATCAACACTAAATTCAAATTCTCTCTACCTCACAACATCATGTTTCACATGTACCGATCAGTGGTGAAAGATAAGGGACAACTCCCTTATTCTGCTCTTATCAAGCGTCTCTTCAAACACTTTAAAATTCACATTCCTACACCGTTATGTTTGACATCCATCTCTCCAATGGTGATTGGTTTTAAAATGGTCACAAAGATGCGTTTGAAAGAGCTGAACAAGATGTTGGAACATATGAAGGAGAAGTCTCCCATCAAAGCTAAATAAGACTTTACTGCAGCGAAGAGGAAAGGCAATGAGTCCATGGTTGCTCCAACAAAGAAGAAAAGAACACTCATCTTGCAAGATGAAGAAGATGAGAATGAACTGACTTTTTCAGCCTTAAGAAACTTAAAGAGTTTTGTCAGCTTTCATGAGACAAGAGAAAAGCCGAAAGAATGAGCAAAAGAGAGAGAAGACATAGAGAAGGAAGATGAAGAACAAAGGAGGATAGAGGAAGAAAGAAGAGAAGAGGAAGAAGAAGAGAGAGAAGGAGAAAAAGATCAGGGTCAAGAAGACTCTTTTGAGCCAACTTTGGCTATCTCCCTATCAAGTCATTCTGAGATGGCAGGAACTGGAACTGCTAACGCTCATCACTCTAAGGCTGAAGTTGATCAAGAAGAAATCTTATCTACTCCACCTGAAGGCAACAAAACAGGGGGAGTTGTTGGACCAAAAGGTGTTTCTTCACCTTTATTTGCTAGTGGTGTAAGTCATTCTACAGCAGACCTAGAGGATGTGTATGCTTCGCATTTCCCAAAAGACAGTTATGGTAGACAATCTACGGAAGCTCCATCCATTCTCAAAATCCATGGAATTAACTCAGCTGGTCCTAGCTCTGCAACAGCTCAAACAGTAAACTTTTCGAGACTGCTGGAAATTCTATTGGATGTTAAGAAACATCAATATGCTATAGGATTTGAGATGCATGATCTCAAGAATGTTTTTAAGGCCACTTCAGTGTCATTGCATGACCAGTTGAACGACCTAAAGATTCAAGTGCAGTCTACTGTGCAAGGTGAAGATTTTCAATCACTAAAGTAGAGTTTTGAAAGGCTTGAGAAAATAATGTATTCTATGGGAGAATTCGAGCTTGTTTGCCTTCCCAAACAGCCATGATTTTTACTCTATTTTCAACCAACTCTTTTTCATTTGTTCTCCACTTTTTGCTGTTAACAAAAAGGAGGAGAGGTTTTATGCAGATTTGATGACTTTTTGTTTTAACTGTTTGGACTTATCTTTTGTTTGGTGTCGTTATGACTTGGACTGGTTTGGATTGATGATGCTTGCAAGTAACTTAAGCTATATTATTGATTATGATAAAGATAGTTGCTTTTACAGAACTAACACGTTTCATGTGGTTGCAAAATCGCTATTATCCTCTGGAGCCCAACTTCAACAAAAGCGAAATATTTCTCTCAGGTGGCTCTCAAGCTCTAAAAGATTCCATAGTTAGTACATCTAGCTTTCAATTGGGTTCGCAGCCTTTTAGGTACCTCGGTGTACCTATTGTTTCATCTAGACTGGGCAAATTGGATTGCATATCTTTGGTGAATGCTATCCTGGATGAACCGTTTCCTCTCCCTGGCCGGTAGATTATAGTTGATCAGATTGGTCTTGCACTCGATTCAGGTCTATTGGTCTAGTGTTTTCATCCTCTCCTCCTCAGTCACAAGACAAATTGAGAAAATCTTTCGCCAATTCCTTTGGAAGGGACCGACCCTTGGTTCAGGAGGGGCAAAGGTCAGATGGGATGAAGTCTACCTACCCAAGGAGGAAGGTGGCTTGGGCATCCGATTCATTCGAGTTAGTAATATCACTTCAATGATTAAACACATGTGGCTCCTCTTTATTGATAAAGAATCACTTTTGTGCAAATGGATCCATTCCAACTTTATCAAGCATAAGAATTTTTTGGGTCATCCCTAGGCCTACTATATGCTCGTGGTCTTGGAAAAAACTACTAGGCCTTTAAGACTTAATTCAGCATCAATTTATGTGGCGCATAGGCAATGGATTATCTACATCCTTTTGGTTCGATCATTGGCATCACCGAGGGTTGCTCTATAACCTTTTCACAGATCGAAACATATACCGTTTGAAGAAGATCTTTTTGGCATCACCTTATTCAATTATTGGAATCAATTCGGATAATCAAGATCTTTTAAAAGGCGAAGTATATTTAGAAGGTTCTACTTATGGAAACCAATATCCTGATTGTATGGGTGAGCAAGATTGGTGGGCTATCATCACATTCCTCAAAAGACTCGAGATCTCCTTGATTGATTATGTTCAACGAGTAGATTGGAAGAACTCCTTTGGAAATGCCAACGGATATAGAGGCATAAAGGAGTATATAAGGAAGACGCTCAAGTTGTTTGAGTGTATGCATGAAAGAAAAATTTTAAAGTCTAAAACTCTTAGTTCTTTGCTTTCTCAATCGCTAAATTTAAGTTGTACTCAAAAGAGAGATTAAACACTTGTGAGACCTTAAAGAAGTGTAGTTTCTACACTGTGGAATCAAGGACGTGAAACTGTAAAAATCTCTTTTGGTCCATAGTGAAATTCAGCCAGTAGACTGTCAATGCAAGAGAGTGGAAAGACTCAACTACAATTTGCTTAGCATTAGCCAATTGTACGACATTAGATTCAAGATCAATTTTCAAGAAGGAATATGTTCAGGAACTAGTAAAGATTTTTCACAATCCTTTACTGAACGAAGACATGGAAACATCTATCTTCTAGATATAAAACCAGAAAAGTCTCAATGTCTAATTTCAATTCAAGATTAAGCAAATCTTTGGCATCGAAAGCTTGGCCATGTCAATATGAAGTAGATTGCTAAGATCTCCTCTAAGAATCTCATTCGAGGACTACCCAATCTAAAGTTTCTAAAATCTAACTTATGCACACCATGTATATTGGGAAAACATGTTAAAAGTTCTTTTAAACCATTAAATCGGGTTTATACTAATCATGTTTTGCAGCTTCTGCATATGGATCTCTTTGGGCCAACTAGAATTAGAAGCATAGGCGAAAAGAGACATTGTCTAGTAATCATTGATGACTATTCACGATTCACTTGGGTTTATTTCATGGCAAGTAAGTTTGAAGTATTTTCTTACTTTTTCATGAAGGAGTGTATAAGGAAGACGCTCAAGTTGTTGGAGTGTATGCATGAAAGAAAAATTCAAAGTCTGAAGTTCTTAGTTCTTTGCTTTCTCAATCGCTTAGTTTAAGTTGTACTCAAAAGAGAGATTAAACACTTGTGAAACCTTGAGGAAATGTAGTTTCTACACTGTGGAATTAAGGACGTGAGACTATAAAAATCTCTTTTGGTCCATAGTGAAATTCAGCCAGTAGACTGTCAATGCGAGAGAGTGAACGTAGCATTGGTCTAAGTCAAACCACTATAAATCCTGTGTTTCAATTCTCTTTCCCTATACTCCTTGTTTTAATCCGTAGCTTTATCTAACTGCTTATAATCTTTTACATATACAATATGTTATTCTTGAAAGATGAGTTAACTTGTTAAAAGTCTAGCGTAAACTTAATAGAACACCTAGTTAGCCCCATCTAGATGTTCTTACTAGCCCTATCAATTGGTATCAGAGCCTATATGCTCATTTAATTGAAGTGTTTTTACTTATGAGTTAAAGATATATGACTAGTATGTTAGCTCCAAGTTTGGTTGAAGCCCAAAACAACACCAAACCTCCTTACTTTGATGGAAATGAATAAAGCATATGGAAAAACAAGATGAAGACATTCCTAATATCGAAAGATCCTCTGGAATGGGATATGGTAGAAAAAATGAATCATTCCAAAAACTGCATCAATTTCAAAAAGAAGAAAAGAAGTTGCAGATGCTAGTGAGATGACACAAGAAGAAATAGCCAAAAGACAAGCTCTTGATGCTAAAGCAATTTACTTTTTATATTTTGTTTTATCTCCTATTGAGTACAATAGAATTTCTTCTTGTGAAACAACCAAATAAGTTTGGGATAGGCTACACATTACCTATGAAGGCACTAATTGAGTGAAAGAAACAATGATCGATATTCTACTCGAACAGTATGAAATCTTCAAGATGAAGCTAGGAGATTTTATCACCGACATGTTTAGTCATTTTACAAAGATTGTAAATGGTCTAGAATATCAGGGACAACCAATCTTAGGACCAATGAAGGTTAACAAATTGCTGCGTGGACTCTCTAAATACTAGAATCACGTGAAGACTTCAATAAGTGAAACTCAAAGGATCATGCCACTTTCTGTAGACGAGTTGGTTGGCACACTTCAATCTTATTAAGTGGAGCAAATCAACGAGGAATAAGATCCCAAGGGTAAAAAGTCAATTGCTTTAAAATCTAACGATGACTCTAATGTTATAGACTCTGAAGATGATATGGACGATGAAGAGTTAGCACTTATGATAAGGAGGTTCAGGAAACTGAACAAAAAGGGAAGAAGATTCAATTGGAAGAAATAAAGCACTCAAAAGTTTCAAAACAAATCAACGAAGGATGATGAAGCCAACAAAGACGTAATCTATTTTGAATGCAAGAAAAATGGATACATAGACCCAATTGTCCTCTGTTGAAGAAAAAAAGGGAAAAGCTGAGAAATACATAAAAGCTCTCAAAGCAAAGATATGGAGTGATACTGAATGTGAAGAAAGTGATGAAAAATATGTCAATATATGTCTAATGGCAAAATCAAGATTAGACTCAGACTCTGAGATAGATTCGAACTCAAACTCAAACAGTGAAATCGAGGTAAGCAATTTAAAAATTCATACTAGAGTCTTGAAATCCATTGATGAACTTTGTCTTAGTCTCAAAACCTCTCTTAAGAGGATTTCCAAGCTAAAAATGGAGAATTCTACACTTAAGCAATATGAAATTTTTTGGAAAGAAAAGTTTGAAAATCTAGACAAAAGCTTTGTGGTTTTAAAAGAAAATGCAGACTCTCTTTCAAAAGAAAATAAATTTTTGAAACAAGAAATTTCAAATATTTCAAAAAGATTTTCAATAGGATTTGAGAAGTTGGAAAAGATTCTTTCAGTACAAAGACCTTATTTCAACAAGTCAAGATTGTGAATGACCCCAGAAACCATTCCTTTAATTGATTTTCCAAAGGTAAAGAAAAGAATCAAACAAAGACCTACAAAAACTTTTTATAGAAATCATTTTCAAAAAGTCTTTGTAAAACTTGTTGGCCAAAGTGCTCTCAAATGTTCAAAGTGCAACAGCTCAAAACATTTTGAGGAAGATTGTCCTATGGTTTGGGGAGAGACTGTGTTTAAAACTAACTCCTCTAGACCCAAAAAGATTTGGGTACTAAAGAAAACTTGAGTTTTTTTTTGTAATTGCAGTTCACAATCAAGAAAAATAATAAATGGTACTTGGATAATGGTTGTTCGAGATACACGACTAGAGATTCAAGTTGTTTTATAAAACTTATGCAAATAAATGGTGGAAAAGTCTCTTTCGGTGGAAACAGTAAATGAAGAATTGTTGGGTGTGGAACTGTAAAAATTGGAAGTCTCACAATCAACAACGTCTCCTTGGTGGAAGGACTAAATTGCAATCTACTCAGCATTAGCCAATTGTGCGACACTGGATTCAAAATCAACTTCCAAGAATGAATATGTTTAGGAATTAGTAAAGATCTTTCTCAATCTTTTACTGAATGAAGACATGAGAATATTTATCTTCTAGATATAAAACCAGAAAGATCTCAATGTCTAATATTGATTCAAGATGAAGCAAATCTTTGTCATCAAAAGCTTGGCCATGTTAACATAAAGCAAATTGCCAATATCTCATCCAAGAATCTTGTTTGTGGACTGCCCAACTTGAAGTATCAAAAGTCTGACTTATGCACACCATGTGTGTTGGGAAAATATGTTATAAGCTCTTTTAAACCAATAAATCAGATTTCTACTAATTGTGTTTTGCAGCTTATGCTTATGGATCTCTTTGGACCAACCAAAACTCAAAGCATTGGTGGAAAGAGATATTGCCTAGTAATTATGGATGATTATTCATGATTTACTTAGGTTTACTTTCTAGCAAGTAAATCTGAAACATTTTCTTACTTTTCAAAGTTTGCTAAGAAAGTTCAAAATGAGAAATGATATGCTATTTCAAGCATACGGACAGATCACAGAGGTGAGTTTGAAAACCAAGACTTTGCCAAATTCTGTGACGAATCTAGTTTTCGGCATGTTTTCTTTTCTCCATACACTCTAGAACAGAATGGATTTAGAAAAAAAATAGATCTTTGCAAGAAATGACAAAAACTATTTTAATTGAAAGTAATATTTCTTTTCGTTTTTGGCTTGAAGCAGTTTCTATAGTTTGTTATATTATTAACAAAGTATTCTTAAGGCATAGAAAACTCCCTATGAGTTATTTAAAGGAAAGAAGCCAATTGTTTCTTATTTTCATGTGTTTGATTGCAAATGTTTTATTTTGAAAAATACAAATGATCGAACTGGTAAATTTGAAGAGAAATCAGACAAATGAATTTTTCTTGGCTACTCAATCACAAGCAAAGCCTACAGAGTATTCAACAATAAGACTCAGTCTGTGGAAGAATCTATGAACGTCAAATTCCAAGACTCTTTGTAGAATCAATTGATTCAGACTCAACTTGAAAAATCTGAATCTACTTCAGACTTTACAAAGTCTAGCTCCCCTGAAGTAACACAGACTTCTAAAGATCAATGACAAATGAAAGAATCAACTGAAGTAAAAAAATCAGCAATATGTGAGACCTACCAGTAACTTGAAGCATAAGTCTAGTCATCCCAAGGAACTCATCATAGGCAACATTGATGAAGGGATTTGCACTAGATCCAAAAAGTGAGAAGAGTTTAGTGCTCTGGCACTTATTTCTGAAATAGAACCCAAAAGCATAGAAGAGGCCTTAACTGATGAATGCTGGATTGAAGCTATGCAAGAAGAACTCAGGCAGTTTAGCATCAATGATGTTTGGGAATTAACTCATAAACCAAAAGGTAAATCCATTATTGGAGCTAAATGTGTTTTTAGGAACAAGATAGATGAAAAAGGAAAAGTGGTCAAAAACAAAGCAAGACTTGTGGCCAAAGGATATATGGAAGAAGAAGGGATAGACTATGATGAGACCTATGCACCAATAGTAAGGTTAGAAGCAATTAGATTATTACTCGCTTTTGCTTGCTATAAAAATTTCAGGTTATTCCAAATGGATGTCAAAATCACATTTCTAAATAGATTTATCCAAGAAGAAGTCTATGTGGAACAACCCCCTGGATTTGAAGATCCAAAGAGACAAAACTCAGTATTCAGACTGAAGAAGGCTTTATATGGATTAAAACAAGCACCTCGAGCTTGGTACGACAGGTTAAGTAAATTTCTAATTCATAATGGTTTTGTTAAAGGTAATGTGGATACTACTTTATTTATTAAAAGAGAAGGTAAAGATTTTCTACTCATTCAAATCTATATTGATGATATTATATTTGGATTACCTAACAAAAACCTGTGCAAGAAGTTTTCTAAGTCTATGCAAGATGAATTTGAGATGAACATGATGGGTGAACTATCTTTCTTTCTCGGATTACAAGTGAAGCAATTGAAGGAAGGAATTTTCATTCATCAAGAAAAATATGCAAAAGATCTCATTAAAAAGTTCGGATTGAAGAATTGCAAAAATGTTGAAATACCAATGTCAAGTTCTTCAAAGCTGGACAAAGACGAAGGAGGAAAGAAAGTTGACCAAAAGCTTTACATGAGCATTATTGGTTCACTTCTTTATCTTACTACTTCTAGATCTGACATTTTGTTTAATGTTTACATTTCTGCAAGATTTCAATCAAATCCCAAAAAATCTCATATAAGTTCTGCAAAACGCATCATCAAATACATTACAACTACTTCTCTAGGATATCCCAAAGAATAAGACTTTACCTTGCTTGGATATTCAGACGCAAATTTAGCAGGTTGCAGAATTGATAGAAAAAGTAGCTCCGGTACGTGTCAATTGCTGGGAAATAGGACAGTATCTTGGTTCTCAAGGAAGCAAAGCATTGTAGCTCTTTCAACAACAGAAGTAGAGTATGTGGCTCTTGGAAGTTGCTGTTCTCAAATCTTATGGATAAAGCAACAACTGAGAGACTTTGGATTCGAAAACTCATGCACCAAGATCAAATGCGATAACACTAGCGCAATCAATCTTACAAAAAATCCAATTCTTCATTCAAGAGCAAAACTTATAGAGATTCGACATCATTTTATTAAAGATCATGTTTAGAATGGAAAAGTTATGATACAATTCATCGATTCAAAGAATCAATTCACAAGCATATTTACAAAGCCTTTCAAGAAAAGCCTATTTGAATCTATTCGCACCAAATTGAATATCACAACCTTTATCTAATAAAGTCTGAAATTGTTCAAACTCAGACTCAAAGGTAAAGTCTAAAACTCAAATAACTAAAAGTTATATTGTAAGTAATTTTAAATTTTAAAATTTTGAAAAGGGTACATTTACTTTTTAATCGCTAATTGATTGTTATATTTTTAGAAATTATCTTTTCCAAGTCTTTCAATTTATGACAATTTTTCTTTTTCAAAAAGGCAGTTTTATTTATTCCTTTATGACAATTCGTATACCTCGTTTTGTTTGCTTTATATACTGTTGTTTTTCTTCTTCATTTTCACTCACAAACCCTAAATCATAGAACCTCACTTTCTCACTTTTTCTCATTAGTTTAATCCATAAAGTTCTCATCTTTTTCGCAAATTGAGTTGAGAAATCTCTCAAAGACTGTGACAATGTCTTCCCAAAGAAAGTCCTTTAGGATCGCAAGTAGGGGACCATAGCATATGCGTGAGGGTCCTACGCACTTTAATCTAACCGAGGAAGAAGACTCTCTAAGGCATCAACAAAGTCAACAACAACATTCTCAACCGCGCCTTTCTTCTTAGCCTAGAACTCAAGTGCCTTCGCAACAACAAGTAGAGGAAGAAATCATCGAGAATGTAGAATCTGTAAGAACTCTTAAGCCCGCATTTCTTTTCAAACTCTACACCACTTTGAATGAAGGTGGTTCTCCAATGACCTTTATTGATGAGTTTTTGAGCAAAAAAGGGTACAAAAATGAAACTCATTTTTTAAAGATGATGAAGAGTTTGGGCATTGCTACTGCTGGTTCGGCAAAAAGGGCTTTTGCAAATTTCCCAAGTGATCCATGGTTTGGATCATTTAATCAACCTGAAGGAAAATATGATGATGAAAGGATGTTCACACATTTTAAGCCCAGGATAGGTGTTGCTGCGAACATCCGTGGTACAAGAACGGATCTTTTTCGTTCTAAGGAGTACAAGCAAGCTTATTCTAAATTGCTAAAGTGAGGGGTGATGAACCCTAGAAGTGTGGATTTTGATTTTTTTGATTCATTAAATGTGAAGTTACAGGAGAAGTTTACATTGCTTCAACTCGAACGGTTTTACTCTGAAACAATTGTTGTTCATCCGGAACTTATAGCTTATTTCTATTCCAATCTATCCTTTTTAGATGCGAATAGATTTTCCTTTAGTGTTAGAGACTAGAATTTTGTGGTTGATGTGGACGCTATGGCTGATGTGATTGGGGTGGAAAGAGGGAGTTTCCAACCAATCAGTGTGTCTATTGCTTGTGCTTCCATAGCGCTTGTTCAAGATAGAATTGCTGAAGGCCAAATTTCTTACACCAGGATGAATGCCTTCAATATCTTACTTCACAAGATTGTCATTAATTGTCTTAGAACCAAATCCACATCAAAGACTGATGTCTCAAACTCTAAAGCAAAGCCGATGTACACCATTAACATTGGTTTTAAGTTCTCTCTGCCTCACACTATCCTTATGCACATGTATAGGACGGTTGGTAAAGGACAAGGGACAACTCCCTTATTTTGCTCTTGTCACTCATTTGTTCAGACATCTTAACATTCAGCCTCCCAAAATTCTGTGTGTTCGAACCATTGATCCAATGGTAATGGGACTGAAGATGGTTTCCAAGATGCGTTTGAAGGAGCTAAACAAGGCTTTGGAGTGCTTTAAGGTGAAGACCCCTGTCAAGGCACGACAAGACTTTGCGGCTGGAGAAAGGAAAGGCAAATAGCCCATGACAACACCATCTAAGAAGAGGAGAGCACTCATCTTGGAGGATAACGAAGATGAGGATGACATCACTATCTCTACTCTTGCTTTGAAGAACTTGTAGAGTGTTGTTACAGAGACAGAGGATCGAGAGAACTGAGACAAAGAAGAGATAGAGTAGTGAGATGTAGAGAAAGAAGCGATGAGGGAAGAAGAAGAAGAAGAAGAAGAAGAAGAAGAAGAAGAAGGAAGAACAAAAGAAGAAGAGGATCATGGTGATTCTCGTGCAGAGGAAGAAGGACAAGAAGAAGAGTAAGAAGAGTACTTTTCTCCACCTGAAGGCATTGAAACAGGGGGAGCTATTGATAAAAGAGGTACTTTTTCACTTGCTTTTACTAGTGATGGTGTTAGACATTCTCTACTGATCCAGAAGATGTGTATGCCCCTCAATTTCTTGAAGATGGTAATGAGGCTTCATCTCCAAGTTTGAATGTACATGCTGAAGTTCCATCATCAGTTAATACTCCACAATCTGATCATGCTGAAGCAAGTACTCAAACTGACAATTCATCAGACTTTAAAAGACTACTCGAGCTTCTTCTAGAGATTAAAGCTCAGATTTATGGGTTGGGATGTGAATTTCAGACCATGCAGAATGCTCATAAAGCCACTTCAATTTCTTTGCACCACCAAGTACAAGCCCTTAATCTTCAAGTTCAAGCAAATGCAAAAGGTGAGGATTTAGACCAACTGAAGGAGGATCTGAGGAAGCTGGAGGAGACTATCAAGTCTATGGGGGATTTCCAAGCTTGTTCGCATCCCCAAGCAACCTTGATTTTATCCAAATTCTTTTTATGTTCTCCACTTTTTGCTGTTGACAAAAATGGGGAGAAAGTTTGTGCAGATTTGACTATTGGCTTGGACTTATCTTTTGTTTGGTTGTGGATTGGACTTTTTGACTATTTGATTTGATCTTTTGATGCTTACAGTAACTTAGGCTGTGACAATGATTATGGACGGATAGTTATTTTGCAAGACCACTATGTTTTCTATGGTTGTAGAATCATTACTATTCTTGTCCTAATCTACTCACATTTTATGAGATATCTTGTTCTTCTTAACTTTTGTTTTGTAGATCAGAAGCATTCAAATATGTAGGAAAGTTTTGTTACCATAAAAAATGGGGGAGATTGTTGGAGAAAACTTTTTTTTTTTATCTATTTTGAAGCTAACAAAACGTTTCCATCAGTCTAATCCGAAGACTTCAAGACTCAATTATTAAAGTATGATGAACTCCAAACTTTATCGTCAAAGTCTAAAGACTGCAAGACTCAAGACTCAAAGTCAACCCACACTAGCAGTTTCTTGACCAATGAAGAGAAGACTTATCCAAATGTGAGTTTATCTTTAAGGATTTGATTCGTACGGTTTGAAGAAAATCTTACGGTTGGATATAACACATTGTGATCAATTATTCTTATTGGAATCAATTTGGATAATCAAGATCTTTTGAAAGGCGAAGTATAGTTGGAAGGTTCTACTTATGGAAACCTATATCCTAATTGTATGGGCGAGTAGGATTGGTGGGCTATCATCACATTCCTTAAACAACTCGAGATCTCCTTGATTGATTCTGTCCAATGTGTAGATTGAAATAACTCCTTTGGAAAGTGCCAACGGATATAGAGGCATGAAGAAGTATATTAGGAAGCCGCTCAAGTTGTTTGAGTGTGTGCGTGAAAGAAAAATTCCAAAGTTTGAAGCTCTTAGTTCTTTGCTTTCTCAATTGTTGAGCTTAAGTTGTACTCAAAAGAGAGATTAAACACTTGTGAAATCTTGAGGAAGTGTAGTTTCTACATTGTGGAATTAAAGACGTAAGATTGTAAAAATCTTTTTGGTTCATAGTGAAATTCAGCCAGTAGACTGTCAGTGCGGGAGAGTGGATGTAGGCTTGATCTAAGCCGAACTACTATAAACCCCGTGTTTCAATTCTCTTTCCTATACTCCTTGCTTTAATTCATAGCTTTATCTAACTGCTTATAGTCTTTTACATATACAATTTGTTATTCTCGAAAGATGAGTTAACTTGTTAAAAGTCTAGCATAAACTTACTAGAACACCTATTCACTCCCCTCTATGTGTCCTTACTAGCCCTATCAATAGAGACCCAACACTTTTATTAAGTGCACAATGACATTTGATGCCTGTCCAGAATTCGGTAATATTTTGGATGCACATCCTAATTAAGTAAGACAAAAAAGTTCTTGATCTTCTTTTCTTGTATTCAAGGGCAAACAATGGTTGAATGAGTTGATCTCAATGGCATCTATGTCTCATAAGAAAAAGAAACATATAAAGAATAAAGCATTTTTGCACATAAACCAAATCATACATCCATATTAAGAATTCTTGATGAGGCTAGAGATAACATGCATTTAAGAGTGACAGAAGTAGCCAAGCATCACTTAATATTACAGATGATGATTGGTACATTTGTTAATATCTAGAATTAATCGAATGGAAGTTTACATCAAAACAATTAGAAATCTCTACGGAAAATGGAGCCTAGCCATATTCATTATGTCACTTCCTTTTCTTTATTAAATCTAAAGTTGGAGAAGAAAACACAGGACAAGCATTGCTCGAAGACTAAATGTCATCTTAAACTACTAACCTTGGATGCCCTAGCAAAAGACTGGCATGCATCTAGTTAGTTTTGTTGGAGAAAACTTCCTTATCTCTGTTTTGAAGTTGACAAAATGTTTCCATCAGTCTAGTCTAAAGACTTGCAGACTCTATCGTCAAAGTCTAAAGACCTCCAAACTCAAGATTTAAAGTCTGCTCATCATTGATAGTTTCAGACCGATGAAAGAAAGTATTATCCATTAAAGAAGAATTATCCAGATGCAAGTATATCTTTAAAGATTTGGTTCATGTGGTTGAAGAAGATCTCACAACTAGAAATTGCACCTCGAGATCTATTATTCGTGTTGAAATTAATTTGAGTATGTTAGATCCGTTGATTGACAAAATATACTTGGAAGGTTCTACTTATGGAAATCTAGATCTTGATTGTATGAGTGAGCATGATTGATGGGCTATCATTATATTCCTTAAATAACTTGAGATTTTCCTAATTGATTATGTCCAATGGGTTGATTGGAAGAACTCCTTTGGAAGGTGCCAACGGTTATGAAGACATGAAAGAGTATATAAGGAGGATGCTCAAGTTATTGGAGTGTGTTGCTGAAAGAAAAATTCCAAAGCCTAAAGCTCCTAGTTCTTCATTATTTCAATTGTTGAGCTTTTCTTGTATTCAAAAGATAAATTAAATACTTGTGAAACCTTGATGAAGTGTAGTAGAGTCTCTACATTGTGAAATCAAGGACGTGAGACTATAAAATCTCTTTTGATTCATAGTGGAATCCAGCCAGTGGGCTATCAGTGCAGGAAAGTGGACGTAGGCTTGGTCTAAGCCGAACCACTATAAACTTTGTGTCTCAATTCTCTTTCCCTTATCTCCTTACTTTAAAATTGCAACTTCATACTTCTGCTTTTAGTTCTTTACACCTTCAACTTGTTACACTTAAAAATTAATTTTGTTAAAGATTCATAAAAATTTCTTTGATCACCTATTCATGCCCCTCTAGATGCTCATAGTAGCCTTATCAAGTTTAATTCCGAGTCATTAATTGTATTGTTGGTTGAGATCACAGAGATAAATTGCTCAAATCTCAATTCCATTTGCTACCAATATGTCATGGTCACTAGTTGGTTATCTACAATTATACCTATTGAGTTGATTTGCAGCCTTTTGTATTTATGAATCACATTTTTTGGGGTCAATTCTATAAAAAAGCACAAACTTTAGGTGTTGTCCCAAATTTGACCCGAACTTTATTTTGTCTAAAAAAAAGCACAAACTTTAGGTGTTATCCCAAATTTGGCCCGAACTTTATTTTGTCTAAAAAAAAAGCACGAACTTTAGGTATTGTCCTAAATCTGGTCCGAACTTTATTTGAGATAAAATAAAGTAAGTCTATTAAAAATAGGTTTCACATCTCTATTTAACAACAAGATGCACATGCTTTTAATATCCCGCTTTAAGGCAATGTAATCTTCAGCTTCCAATCCAGCTTCTGACATTACAAACAGCTTGCCAATTGTTAATTGATCTAATGGCCCTAACTATGTGCCTTGTCCCTTGGAACTAAAGTTGCTAAATTACTTTTCCCATAAGAATCATCTGTAAAGTTCACCTCATTGGAGGACAAACTTAAATTTAACACTTCTTCCAAATACTCTAATGCAGCATTGTTTTGCTATGTTGGATATTTTTGCAGTTATGCAGACCATTTTGCGGGAGTGGAGTTGGACACTTTGCATTCATCTATACATTCTATATCTGTATAGCTATGAAGGTATACTCGATCGATAATGAAAGAGCAGACATCGAACAAGAATTCTCTCATTCAAGACAACCACATCTCTCGACTGAGATCCTCCCTCGAGAAACTTTCCCTTGTCAACAGCGACAACTCGAAGACGGTCAAACTCACCGAAGAAGCAATAAGCAGCAAGGAGAAGTAGTAGCGTGTGTTCTTTGCTAGAATTGCTTGGAAGCATCTCGGCGACCCACATGACAATTCGAAATCTCAAAGGAAGTGATGCCCCTCATCTTGCTCTGTAGGTGTCTACATGGCCTATGCCCTAGGCCGCTAGTAAAAGCGCAGTTAACTGTAGATGATTCTTCCATGGGATATGAAATTCATATTTTTAGTGAGGTCTAAGCGTGACCCATCTATCTTTTGAGCAATTTGATTTTTCCTAATAGAACTAATCAAGACAAAACTACGCGATGGAAAGCACTGGCCATAATCTTTGTCCTTTACCCCGTTCCTTCCTGCATTCTTCCTCTGACGTGCATATTCCATTCAGATTGATTGTCTTTGGGATTTTGGAAATAAAGAAATCTCTCCGGGGCTTAAATGCTTGATCGATGCAGTCGACCGAGTGCGGTTGAATAAAGTCATATTTGCTTCTCACATGTAGCAACATAAAAGCGGAAGCAGGATTTTCAGGGGCAAAATCCAGGCACTAAGGAGGGTAGATAGATAAGATATTCATTACTCCACCAAAAAAAGAAAGAAGGGTTGATATTCATGTTTGCGTGTGCTTCAAGAATCATCACCACAACTCCTCTCTCTCTCTCTCCCTCCCCCCAAATGCATGTGCATTGTAAGTGACTTGATTTTTATCGGATCCAATAAATTGTATCCCCCCTTGCATCTTCTATTCTAAACCACTAGCTCCGTCCATTTCGCACCCAGGACAGTTTTGCTACCCCCTATGTACATTGCCCGAACGTGTCGCATCAACGAACATAGATGGGGTACGGCTTCTGCAATCACGTCGTCAGGAAGAAAATAACTTATCTTCTTCCGCTGGCACCCAACTGTCATGCGAAATGAAGAGTGAGCTCGCCATCGTTAACCTTCATTTTCGCTGAACACCTTTCTAATGATGTTTGCAACCCACATCGTCTCATTGATAACCTGAAAGCACTTGCATAGCACAGCGTTAAAGCTCGGAAGCGTCACGCTTTTGCCAAACCAATGGCCACGAGAATGCCGTTGGACTTGCGCATTGCGTGAAAGGCATAGGCCTGATAGTCATTCCAGTCCGGACTCTCGCAACGATATTTCTTCGCTCTGATCTTGTCATGCTCTTCCTGTCATCCAAAGACAAAGATGTCGTCATCCATGGGATCGAAAAATAAAAATATAAACTCTTATCCGATATCTTCTGATCAAAAGAAAAGAAAAGAAAAAAACATTTAAAGAAGAAGATATTCAACGGGGATGGAATCATGATGCATGTGGGAACAGCGTCACGCGAAAACACGACCACCAAAGCGATCCTTTTGGAATTTTTCAGGAACAGCACCTAATTCATCCTAGACCACACGACTCATGAGAAGCGGTTCCTCTATGGGATAGCTGTTCGGCTTGGAGTACCCGAGCCAACTTCTGTTCGCGCTGCTTCTCCCTCCAAGGTCCTTCAATCATCATTTTGTCTTGTGGGTTTTTCAATTTAATCCATGCGTTTGTATGTTGAAGTCCTCTGTGGCATTGGTTTGCTTTCTTTCGCTGAGTGGAGAAACTGTGATCCTTTTGCTGCATTTGTAGCGTATTCCACATCAAGCAAATGCGGCATGTGGGATAGTTGAATGGCTTTTGTCATGCTAATTCTGAAGCTGTGGAACTGGAAACAAGTTCGGTTGAATGCCGAGGTTCCAGTATTCTTAGCTAAGCAGCACAAATTAGTGGAAATTTGGTCCTTTAAGAGTTTGCGAACTTGCTTAATTGGTGGAAATTGGAAGATCGAAGAATGTTATCCTGTGAAATGGTTACATTTTTTGTCCATCTTTCTTATATCAGTTGACAATGTATATCAAATGTGAGCAGATTCGGAGATCAACTTTGCGGTGGACAAAATCTCAATCAACAGGGACGGATCAGCATTGAAGGTTCAGACGCCCCATGTCTTGTGTATAGAGATGTTAAATGGGTGGGTTGGGTCATTAATGGTCCGACCCAAATTAACCTATTAATCCATTTATGATCAATTTATGTCTAATGTAAATTTTTTAACCCATACCCGATCCATTTAACTAAACTTAAAAAAACTTATTTCTTATATATATGTTTTAAAAAAATGGTATTACTAAAATAGTTTTATACAACACAAATTTAATGGACAATTTTTATAATTTATAAAATAATTATTTTAAAAAATCAAATTTTAGTTATTTTTATTTTTTAAATTAAATTTTTAATTATTTTTTATTTTTAAAATTTAAAATTTAAAACTTAATTTTCTTTTTTTCTTTTTTTTTTTTTTGTTCTTCTCCTTCTTTGGCCGGCGGCCCGCCACGACAACAATCGGCGGTCGGCCACGTGCAAGCCTCGAGCTTGCCAAATCCGGCGAGCTCGAGCTCGCCCCTTGCTGGACATCAACGAGACCTCCGCCTTACTCGACCTAGTGAGCTCGAGCCTTGTCGGTGTCGGGCGAGGCCTCTGCCTCACCAAATCTGGTGAGCTCGAGCCTCGCCAGATCCGGTGAGCTCAAGCTCGTCGGCACTTGGGCTGGTTGCCGGACATCGTTGTGCCAACGATCGGAGGAAGAAGAAAGAAAGAAAAAGAAAAGAAAATTAAAATAAAAAATAATTATAATTTCAGTTTTAATAAAAAAAATTGTAAAGTTAAATAAAGAA
This sequence comes from Eucalyptus victrix, assembly GCA_016097545.1. Lineage (NCBI taxonomy): Eukaryota > Viridiplantae > Streptophyta > Magnoliopsida > Myrtales > Myrtaceae > Eucalyptus > Eucalyptus victrix. Next base: position 26,071,643 of record CM027844.1, read on the forward strand.
GAGAGAGTCTCTCTCGTAAATGGGTTCATTTAAATAGGTTGCTCTCACACCCATTTAAGACCTATATATCTCATCCTCTTTATTTTCGAAACCCATTACGAGTGTTTTGGAAAATAAGGCTTGATCCATTAACGACCCATTCAACTAAAAATGGGTCAATAACCCATTTAAAACCTTTAGTTGTGTACCTTTATGGGTTTAGTTCCACTGCTGACGACATTTTTGCAAGTATGCAGAGTTTGGTGTAGGGGTTGTAGAGGTTGTAGGGGTTAGCACTGAAGGTTCAAACACCCTATCGTTTTTTTAAAATCTTTTCTTTAAAAAAAATGAGTTGTAGGGGTCGGGTCGAGCCAAATCCGACCTACCCCTCTTCCTTTTCTTCCCCCCCGCGTGGGCTTGGGCTCAGGCCCTTCTCTTTTCCTTTTTCTTTTCCCCTCACGCGGCCCACCTACCTCTTCCCTTCGACCCGGCCCGCACCCCTGTCTTCTCCTTCAACTGTCTTCCACACGAGGAACTTGGGAAGAGCAAAAAGCAGAGCTGCCACAACATGATCTCAAGTGTAACAAGGGACAATACAATCTCGAGGGGGCAGGCGGCTAGCACGATCGAGGGGTCAGAGCAAGCCGGTAGGGAGAGCTGAGTGGTCGGAAAAAGCCACACACGCGAGTCGAGCAGAAAAAGGGCAGAGTAGAGAGAGAAAAGAAGGGAGGAGAATAGAGAGAATGAGGATAGAACTAAGGACAAGGCAAAGAGGATTCGAGAGAGAATAGGGGGGAACGGGACGAGAAGGTTGAAGAGTGAAGCCAATGAGCCGAGAGCCACCCCCGGAGCGCCTAACCGCCGCCGGTGAGCCGCCAACCGCCGCCATCTCCCCGGAACTCATGTTGGTATTTTAACAAACACTTGGTGTGCGTCTCTTGAGTTGAGCCGATCGAAGCTCATCCCGATCAATTCGGACGAGCTCCGGCCACCACCCATCCCCGCTACCCTTCTCGTTCTCTTGGCATGCCCCGGTAGTTCCCTAGGTTCGCGCTCGGGTTTCGGCCAAACCTGAAACCCTTGCTTTCCAAAACGCCCACCACTTGTTTGTCTAAATACCTAACATAAACCAACTTCGTTGTCTTCGACCCAACTCAATTTTTTTTATTGCCGGGGCGACACCATGGTCTAGCCGGAAGCCGAGTTGTGCCCATGCCTAGTCGAAGTAGAAGCGTCACGCTAGACATCAGTTACGCCCGTCACCGTCGCCGCTTCCCTTGTCAAGACCGAACTGTCATTGAATCGAGGTCACGAATTGGCGGAACCCTTGACCAAACCTTTGCTACCGATCGATGCTAGAGCTCGCTACCTCACCTGACTAGGATGGCACCCCACAACCGTCGGAGAAACTACCCACCCGTCATCGCGATGTCCCTAGTCAAGTTGGGCAGATCTAATCTGGCCCACTAGACCTTCTTCACCTAGGCCTGCGAGCATTTTTTAGGGGAGTTGGGCCCATCGGTTGGGCCCAACCCTGAGCTAAGTAAAGGCCGAACCATCTCTGGTCGGGCCTAGTACTTACGGGTAAGGCAGGCCTAACTCGGGCGGGTCTGACCCCACTCACCCCATTCGGGCTGGACCCGCATCAAGTCCGACCAAGTCAGACTTAGGTCGGGTCAAACCTAACTTGACCAGTTCGCAAAAATAATAATAATTTTTTTTTGTTTTTTTGAAAAAGAATTAAAATTTAATTATTATTTTTTTAAAATCGAAAATTAAATATATATATATATATATATATATATATATATATGGGGTTTGGTTAGGAATTTTCGTGTCTTGCCTTCCTTGTATAATTAGGCATTTGTTTGCCCGTATATTGATTATATCACATATTTAATTTTCATGTTTTATTATGTTTAATTGCACATGCTAAGGTTTACTACAATTAAGATTTTTGTTACAAATTGTTACTTTAATGATTGCGCACCCGCATGATCACTTCACATGTTAGTAGATAGGTATAAAATCAATCCAAACTTCTTGACAAAAATATTTTCTTTTAAAATGAACAAGATTAAGTACTGAAATAGCACTAATTAATTAATTAGTGTAATAAAGTCCCCGACCTTACATTCTCTAGTTGCATAGGAAGTGAGGCATACTCTTATGCCCCACTTAGTTTTTAGTCGACCCCAATAGGCTAGTGACGATTCATTTTTGCAAAATTTTTAAGAACACCTCAACGTCACATGAGATATGGGCTTAGGAGAGCCCATGCCTAATCATGGGCCTTGGGTCCATCATTTAGGCAATACCCCTAAACCTAGTCCCCCCTTGGGAGGGATAGGTCATGATAGCTTGGCGACTCCATTAGAGACTGGTTTTAGACCTCAAAGGACTTAGGCCAGAATTGATCTTGCTCAAAAAAAAATTTTGTTTGACAACGAGTATATCAGGTACGCCCCTTGTTCATGTTGAATGAGAGATATAAGGAAAAGTGATTGCTAACCCTTGTTTTGTAGAGGTGTAGGAATAAATGGTTTATTTATGAATGAAATGCTGCTTGCTTATAAATTGTTATGCATGCGTTCCTTGCATTACACTACACTTTGGCACACATTACCTATTGTCGGACTTGGGCCGCATAGGATCACCTAGGATGGTGTTGAGGTGAATACCACTCCAACTACAACCATGTAGTACGAGTCATCCATCTCAACCCCGAAATTTCCTTCATAATGTCAAAGATCCCCCACCCTGGTTTGCAACCATGTGACATGGTCGGTTCTTTGACAAAACTAGAGTCATGGGTAACATGACCTAGCCGTGATTTTGTTGGTTCGGTCCGGTGATCCTATGGCTCCATTTTGAGCCGTTTAGAGTAGAGATCGAACCATCACTCATGCGCATGTCTATGTCATTGGCATTGCTACTCAATGAGTAGGGTTGGTTTTCGAATTCTTTTCTTCACAATTTACTTGTTCGCCTTTTTTTTTTGGTCGATCCATGACAAATTAGGTTGGTCGTAACTTTGGTTAGCATACAATGGGGGTACTTGAGCTTCGCATGATTTCCACCCCTAAAGGAGAGCCTCCACTCAAAGATTCCTGAACTGCCATTGAAGATCACCCACTGAGACAAGATCAAGTGTCTCAAAAGGGAGCTCGAGGAAGCCGAGGAGCCAAAGTTGACTCGAGTTAGTGGGGGTGCCACGAGCGGAGGCTATCCTCATTAGTTAGATTGAGTCAAGTGCAATATGTAAAAGGACCACACCTACACGCCTACATACGTTACAATTTTAAGGAGTTTGTCTCAAGTCTCAATATTGGGAGATACGAAAGTGTCTTTCCGTCTTCAAAATAGCTTTGTTGTTTAGGGGTTGTCCCTCATATTTTTTCCTGCATTATGTAGCAACCTTGCTTTCAATGAAACAAACGAATTATGGCAATTAAATCTTTGTCATGAGCCAACCACTTGTTTATTTCTTATGCTTATATATGCTTATTTACCCTTTCATTAGGTATTCGCCAATCGATTGTTTTTTGTCGATCGTCGACATAGACAAGCGAAGATCCCCGATTCACACTCGCGCCAAAGTCAGAATGGAGAACGAGGACACCAACACACGCATGGCAAAGATGGAGGATCAGCTGGCCCAACTCACCGCAATGATGCTCAAGATAAGCCAAAAACTTAAAAGGCCACCCGTTGTAGTTGTCACTAGGACATCCACTCCTACAACATCATGACATGCTCCCCGGTCAACGAGAGGCACGCATGTCGTTGATCTCCCTAGAAAGGAAATTGGTGGAGAAGCTCCTTTTGTCATGCCAATCATTGTCAATTTGGATCCTCCTCCGAAGGAAGAGCCAATGCCCCCACCTAAATGAAAAAAGTGAAAAATGCTTTGCAAAGATGGAGAAACAATTGTGCGCCTTACAAGGTTATGAGCTGAAAGGAGTTGATAAGTTGTCTCCATATACTAAGACGAACTTCCGTGAGACTTTCCAAGAGCCTGAATTAGCAAGGAAGTACGATGGGACAGGATGCCCCAATACCTACCTTAGGTACTACCTAGGGAAATCGCTATGCTGACAATGTGCCCTTCCTCATTCACATGTTCCAAGATAGTTTGGAAGGCATTGCCCTGACATGGTTCATCGCATTGGACATCAAAGAATTCACTAGCTAGGAGGATTTACCCAATGAGATCCCCCATAAATACAAGTTTAGTACTGAGCTCGCCCCTACAAGGGAAGAGTTGACCCGCCTTGAGAAGAAGAGGAATTAGTCATTTAAGGCATTCACGCAAAAGTGGAGAACCATGGCATCACAAGTGAAGCCATCCTTGAATGAGAGAGAGATGAAGTAACTATTCCTCAAGACATTGCCCCCTAAATACTTCCAAGGATTAATGTACTCGGGATCCCAGATGTTTTCACAACTAGTAGATGTGGGTGAAAGAGTCAAGTGGGAAATCATTAAGGGAAGGATATCTACCAGAAGCGCTAAGAAATTCTTGGCAAGGAAAGATAAGGAAACTACAGTTGAAATAGCGCCGATGCAAGAGCCGTTTCTCTCTAGGCCACCTTCAACACCTGCGCATAAGCCTGTAATGTTTTAAGGAAACTCATCATGCGCATATGACAAGAGGTCTATCTGAAAGGATTTCTCTCTGCTACCACACCCATTGTCGAAGCTGCTACTCATGTTTCTCAAGCAGAGGATGGTTACGAAGGAAGTACCTAGGGAAAACCCCTTGAAATTTGCCAAATTCGATATGACTAAAGCATGCGAGTACCACATGGGAGAAAAGGGGAACAATGTAGATAATTGTTACGTGCTAAAATGCAAAGTCCAATAGTTGCTAGATAAGGGCATCTTGACTTTCGGAGAAGCTCAACCTAACGTGCAACAAAATTCCTTACCAAATCAAGCAGAGGGAGTGAACTCAATATTCGAGGCGGACATCGTATGCACTATCCTAACATGCGAGGAAGCTAAGTCCTCCGAAGTTGTAGCTATCCCTCTAGAGTAAGGCGGTTCTCATTCAGCTTAGTCTTTTGTCTTATTTCTAATCCCCTACGTGGGATCTTGTTGTTATTTCTTTCTTGTCTATATCATTTGTAGTGTGAACGATGGTCAACCCCAATCTTAAGCCGTTGGTCAAGGGTGGTGTGTGTTAAAATAAGGCCTTATTTTTCCTCATTCAATAAAATAGAAGCATGTTTTATTAAGGACATGTGGAAGCATATCAAACTAGTCCTATGATGGTTACTGAGGTTTGGGCCTCCACATGCTCCTAAATTTGACTGTTTTGCAAGGATGAGGAAATCTTAGGATATGAGGATGAGTTCTTGAAATTTTTTACAAAAAAATACTTAAAACAAAAAAAAAAAAGAACAAAAATGCATTGGCATCATTCGCATGACCTATTTTCGATGTCACCATGCAAGCTTCATGTCGGTGAGCCTCGAGAAAAGAGCTTCGTAAAAAAGATTTTATTTGGGCAAAAAGGTGAAACGTTAACCATGCCAAACAAGAAGTGCTTAGAATGAACAAAGGTAAGTCATTTTCAAACACGTCCTTCAAACACTTTTGAGAGTTAAGTGAAAAGCGACATTCTCTTAGAGCGAATGATTCATTTGCATTGAGTGCAAAGATCAAAATGATAAATGTGTTTCCTTCATCAATCCCAAGCATTGCACTAATCTCTTACTACCCCTTTGAGCCAAATAAAGATGATCCTTCAAAGTACCCTTGTCAAGAGAGACCTTACATTGGGGCAGCATAGGAGGTTACAATCGTGTTATAGCGCAAAGGAATGAGAAAGATTATATTACTTTCACTTGCATCAGTCTTCTAGTGATAGCTTCAGAGGAATTCTCATCAGAGCTTGACTCATCCCAAGGTGAAGAAGAGCATTTCTTTCTTTACCCAAGCATTAATACCCGTTATTTTAATCAATTTGGGCCTAATTGTTCATTTTTGAATCCCGAGTGGTGATCATCTTCCTTCACTAAGGCAAGACATAAGAATTGACCAAACACAATTGATAGTTACGAAAAAAACGTGAAAAGCATCTTGAAAGTCATAAGAGCTCCAAAAGTTCAAAGAGCAAAATATTTGACAAATTAAGGGGCATGCAAAAATAATGTGCCTGGAAAAGTAAGGAAAATGCTCGTCAAGTAAAAGAGCTAAAAGGCTACATCTTATGCGAAAGAAAAATTATCAAAGTCCAAGTGCCTGTAGACAAAAAAAAAAAAAAAAAAAAAATCGCCAGTGCAAAGGAAATTAAAGAAAGGAGTAAAGCTCCCATATAGAAATGATTAGTCAAAGGATTTTCAAAATGTGCTATGTTTCAAAGTCAAATGATTTCGAAAGATCGAGTGACCTGGTCATGATGCCATGATGATCACTGACTCTTAAAAACCCTCTTGAAAATTTTAAGCCTTTTGAGCCTCTCCCGAGCCAACATTATAACCCTCTTCCAAAGTCTCTTCTGGTTGGGATGATTCCAGTGAAAATGAGAGCCACAAAGAAGCTGCCGTTTGAAGGAGTGGAAGCAATTCTATCTTGTCTTATCTTACAAATTTTCGATTTGTAAACTCGATGAAGATAGTAACAAATGTTCCTTTATTGGCCTCAAAGCAATGATCCTTTTGTGAAATCCCCTGACTAAACTTATATTGCGGTTCTTTCAGATGACCTTTTTGATCAATTATATTGTGTTCATCATGAATGTTTCTAAAAGCCTTTAACCTAGGTTATGTGAGATACCCTCGGCAATCAATTACTTCCCATGTGAATGGATGGGATCAAGCAGCCATTTTATTGAAAGTATGTGAGAAACCATTTCTGACTAAGAAGCTCTAGTTTAGCATGCTTAATAAGCCTTTTTCACGAATAAAAAATCGTTTTGATAAGAACTTGTCTCTCAAAGAAATTGATGATTAATGATACATTCCCAAGTAAGATGATAGTTTTGCGCCACATGATGCTGATTGACATCGAATGTTTTTTTAAAAGCAATCGAACTTAGCTTGGTTTGCTTGTTCAATTAATGCCGCAATATTATCAATACGTCTCTTGAAGACATCCCTAATGACATTTGCTCAAGTTGAGTTTGACAGAATTCCTAAATAAAACCATACAGTTTTCAAGGGATTAGCAGGTGCTTCCCTAAAAATCAAACGTTCATGGTTAGCCTTAAACCATGTCATCTCCAAAGGTTCATAATCAGCCTTAAACCATGCTGTCTCCAAAGGTTTATGGTTAGCCTTAAACCATGCCATCTCCAATGGTTAGTGGATCTATCCTTAAATCACATAATTAATGGGTATCCTTAAACCACATGATTCATAGCTCTATCCTTAAACCACAAGGTTGGTGGGTTTATCCTTAAACCACACAGTTCGTGGGTTTATCATTAAACCACAAGGTTTGTGAGTCTATCCTTAAACCATACGATTCGTAGGTCTATCCTTAAACCATAAGGTCGGTGGGTCTATCTTTAAACCACACGGTTCATGAGTTTATCCTTAAAACCACAAGGTTTATGAGTTTTTCCTTAAACCACGCTTTTAAAATATTCATGAGTCTATCTTTAAACTACGATTTTTCAAAAGGTTCATGGGTTTTCCTTAAATCATGTATTTTCAACCCAATCGAAACCCGTTGTTACACGATGAGACCTTATTTCTTTCTCTTGTTATGACATGGCGTGCTTCTGTACCTTAGGGTTTTTCTTTCTTCTTATGACATGGTGTGCTTCTGTAGCCTAGGGTCTTTCCTTCTTTTTATGACACGGCGAGCTTCTATAGCTTGAGGTCTTTCTTTCTTCTTATGACACAGCGTGCTTCTGTAGCCCGGAGTCTTTCTTTCTTCTTATGACACAATGTGTTTCTGTAGACTGGGATCTTTATTTTTTCTTATGACACGGTATGTTTCTATAGCTCAAGGTCTTTCTTTCTCTTATTGACACAACGCGCTTCCATAGCCCAACTTAGTGCAAACCTATGCACCTATGGTCTCTCTACCATCAAAATAATTTAGGTGTCTTATGTCTTTGAATGCAAACTCTTCGAGGCTACATTCAAAGGAAGCAACCGTTGACAACTAATTTGTATTTTCAAGCACATATAAAAAAATCGATTAAAACTAATTAAAAAAGTCATTTTAAAAAAAAAAAAAAAAAAAAAAAAGAGTCGTAGGGGTCGGGTCGAGCCAAATCTGGCCTTGGCCCAACCCGCCTCTCTTCCTTTTCTTCCCCCTCATGTGGGCCTAGGCCCGACCCCTTCTCTTTTCCTTTTTCTTTTCCCCTCACGCAGCCCAGCTACCTCTTCCCTTTGACCTGGCCCGCACCCCTGTCTTCCCCCTTCACCCGTCTTCTACACGAGGAACTTACAAAGAGCAAAAAGCAGAGCCGCCACAGCAGGATCTCGAGTGCAGTAGGTGACAGCAGGATCTCAAGGGGGCAGGTGACCAATGCAATCAAGGGGTTAGAGTAGGCCAGTAGGGAGAGCTGAGTGGTCAGAAAAAGCCACGCTCACGAGCCAAGCAGAAAAAGGGTAGAGCAGAGAGAGAAAAGGAGGGAGGAGAACAGATAGAACAAGGACAAAACGGAGGGACGAGGCAGAGACGATCCAAGAGAGAATAGGGGGAAACAAGACGAGAAGGTCAAAGATCGAAGCCAAGGAGCCAAGAGCCACCCTTGGAACGCCCAGCCACCGCTGGTGAGCCATTGACCGCCACTATCTTCCCAGAACTCAGGTTGGTATTTTAATAAACACTTGGTGTGCATCTCTTGAGCTATGCCAACTGGAGCTCATCCCAACCAATTCAGCCGAGCTCTGGCCACCACCTATCCCCATTGCCCTTCTCGTCCTCTAAGCATGCCCCAATAGTTCCCTAGGTTTGCACTCGAGTTTCAGCGAAGCCTGAAACGCTTGCTTCCCAAAACACCCACCACATGTTTGTCTAAGTGCCTAACTGAAACCAGCTCAGTTTTTTCGATCACCGGGGTGCCCTAGTTGAAAGCCAAGTTGTGCCCCTGCCTAGTCGAAGTAGAAGCATCACACCCCAACTGGACATCAATCGCGCCGATCGCCATCGCCGCTTCCCCTATCACGACCAAACTGTCATTGAACCGGTGGAACCCTTGACCGAACCTTTCTTGCAAACCGAGATCGGAGCTCACCGCCTCGCCTAATCGAGACGACACCCTACAACCGTCGAAGAAATCGCATGCCCATCATCACGGTGTCCATGGTCACGACTGAGCAATCGCGACCAAGGGGCTCTAGGCTACGAAGCACCAACACTCTCGACGAGCCTTCGTGTCGCGTCAAACACTTCGACATATGTCCGACACTCTTGAATACTCTCCAACACTCCGTCAACGCATGTGAGAAAATCCGACACCTGATCAACTTTTCTGACACTCTCCAACACTGGAGTCGAAACTCCAATATATGAGTTTCGATACTTGATCCCGATATTGAGGTCAATTTTAGAAATTTTAAATAAATGAGATGTCAAAATGTACATATGTTAAAAAATAAAAAAATAATAATAAAAATAATAAATTGAGAAAGAAGAAAAGTATAGTTTTCTCTTCTCTTTTGACTCCCATTTTCTATGATACACAATTCACCCCTTAAGTTTTCTTTTTCCTTCTTCCGACATATCTAACATGCAAGTCCGGAATGTCGATTGCTTGTTTTTTATCCAAGTTTTATGAAATATTATAATAGAGTTGAATTTGTCAAATTGAAACAATGAATGATATTAATAAACGGTGAATTAATGGTTTTAATGTAAATTCATTCTAGGCTTTTTTAATTATTTATTTATTTTTGAATTTGAATAAAATTAATTTGATTGAAATAATCATAAAAATGATCATTTATTATGTATATATAAAAATATATATTTAATATACAACGTGTCACAATGTATCGAAATTCTTTATTTTGAGAAATAACATGTCGGCGTGTTGTGTCGTATTGTGTGTCGCGTGTTAGAATCGATGCTACTTAGGGTCCAGGCCGAGTTGGGCACTCGACCTTCTTCGCCTAGGCTTGCGGCCATTTTTTAGGGGAGTTAGGCCCGTTGGTCGGGCCAAACCCTAAGCCGAGTAAAGGCTCGACCATCTCTGGTCGGGCCTAGTGCTTATGGGCAAGGCGGGCTTGACCCAGGCGAGTCTGACTCGACCCGCCCCACCCCATCTAGGCTGGACCCACATCGGGTCTGACCTAGTCAGACCCGATCAAGTCGATGGACCTAGCCCAATTCACAAAAAAAAAAAATAATAATAATAATAATCTTTTAAAAAAGAATTAAAAATTAATTTATTTTTAAATTTCGAAAATTAAAAAAAAAAAAAAAGTAGGGTTTGGTTAGGAATTGCCATGTCTTGCCTTTCTTGTATAATTAGGCATTTATTTCCCTTTTCCTGTATATTGATTATATTGCATATTTAATTTTCATGTTTCATTATGTTTAATTGCACATGCTAAGGTTTACTGCAATTATGATTTTTTTTTTGCAAATTGTTACTTTAATGACTGCGTACATGTATGATCATCTCATATGTTAGTGGATAGGTATAAAATCAATCTAAACTGCTTGACAAAAAAAATTTCTCTTAAAATGAACAATATTAGGTACTGAAAGGGCACTAATTGATTAATTAGTGTAATCAAGTTCCCAACCTTAGATTCTCTGGTTGCATAGAAAGTGAGATACACTCTCATGCCCCACTTGGTTTCTAGCCAACCCCAATAGGCTCGTGGTGACTCCTTTTTGCAAAATGTTTAAGAACACCCTAACGTCACGTGAGATATGAGCTTAGGAGAGCCCATGCCTAATCATAAGTCATAGGTCCATCCTTTAGGCAACACCCATAAACCTAGTCCCTCCCTCCCCCCCCCGAGAGGTAGGTTGCAACAAAAATCATGCTTAACAACTTGATCTCTTTTCAATCTTAGGGTCCCAAAGAATAATTTAGACAGTACTACTGCTATCTATACAAGGAAAAATAAATAACAGGCCACTTTGTTTGTTGCTTTGCGACATGTCTCACATGCTTGCGAGTCACTAAAATGAAATCAAGAGAAGGTAACCTACTCAAATTAGGAATCTGACTCCAAAGTGGAAATTAATTTTGTGATTTCTTGCTTGTTTGGGCATCAAACAAGAAGCCCTATTTAGATTTGAATTTTCCACTTTGATTGGGTCTACTCACAACTTCAAATTCAAAATTTGTTCTCATCTGTAATTATATGTTTTGCACACTCTGGTTGCTTGGATTTATAATCAAAGACACAAACAAATTTAGACTGGTTGGACATGCAACGAAATACCGAAATACGAATAATTGAATATATGCCAATCTTCTTGCTTTGGAACAATGATATGTTGAATTGCTATTACAAAAAGTATCGATGATGAATTGATTCAAGAAGGCCATTTCAATAATAAATAACAACAAGAGACTAAGTCTTCTATATCTTACAAAAAAGTTATTCTTGTTTTTGAATGTTCCAAAATTTACCTCTTGTTGACCAGACTCACAGATGAAGTAAGATATCCACCGTCCAGCCAAAAAGTTAATGGTGCACACGGTAACACTTTTACTTTGGGAAACATTTTCTTTTTAGAAATAGTTCTTTTCTATTTCTACCGCGAGGAAAAATTTCTGAGTAAAATAAATTGTTTAGTAACTATATAAAATTTCTATTTTTGAAATAGAAAATGAGTGAAAATGTATTTGGTACGATTTTTATTTTTTGTATTTATTCATTTTTTATTCTTGCTCACGGACCGCCGACCGCCGCCCGCCACTCGTCGCCATCGCCCAACACTGCACAACCACCGCACACTGACCGCACGACCGCCACCTACCGACCATCACCGTTGATCGTCGGTGCACAATCGCACCCACAACACATTGACCATTGCCGACCGCATGACCACCACACAACCGTCGCACGACAGCCACACGTCGACTGCACGACCACCACACGATCGCTGCCCACCTAGGTGGACGGCGATCCGACCTTTCTCAGATCAACCACCAAGGCCTCTGGCTTCTCTTTCATTTGCCTTTATCTTAGATCTCCAAATCTAAAACTTAAATCTCAGCTCAGAACCCTCACTCAAACCAAATCTGGATCTTCGAGTTGGCCAGCTCTCGGACCTCCTCCAATGTCTCTCAGGGGAAATGATTGAAGCTGGCTACCTTGGATCCTCTCTTGGCCATCATTTGGCCTTCTCTCAACGCCCTATTTATAAGTGGGGGGAAGGCTGGTCGACAAAGGTCCGGTCGCTAGTCCTTTGTGCACCGAATGCCCTCCGTCGGCCGAATCGGCATCCTATTCATCAAGACGGCTCTAGCTAGGCTGCCTTGCACTGAAGATGCGTCCCTTCTGCCTGCATCATCGTACGTCACCATCAGGCTACTTTGCTGGAGTGCTAGGATTCTTATGGGGTTAGAGAATCCAACATACCTCAACAGCATCACTTGTGGTCCACTTGGGATTGAGAGGAGGTTACACGCTAGGAGACTTGACACCTGTATCATCAATGGAGTAGAAGGCGCTCACAATGAAGATGATTGCAGAGTAATGACTCACCATTATTATCGTAAAAATGTCTCAAGTTTGAGCGTTTGCAAAATGCGATTCACTTGGATAAAATTTATATTATTTAATCGTGAAGATAATTTTCAAGATTACGCATAAGAAAAGAAATTCGAAATTCTTTTTGGACCATCGACTGCCGGCCTTCGCCCCTCACCATCGCCCAGCACAGCACGACCATCGCACACCAACCACACCACCGTCGCCTGCTGACCATCATCGCTAACCATCCATGCACAACCGCACCCACAGCCTATTGACCATTGCCGACCGCACGACCGCAACACAATCGTTGCACGACTGCCACACGCTGACCGAATGACCGCTGCACGAGTGCCGCCCGCCTAGGTGGACAGCAATCCAACTTTTCTCAAATCCACCACCAGGGCCCCCGAATTCTCTTTCACTCACCTTTCTCTCAAATCTCCATATTTGAAACTTAAATCTCAACTCGGAACCCTCACTCGGACCAAATCTGGATCTCCGAGTTGGCCGGCTCTCAAACCTCTTCCAATGTCTCTTACGGGAAGTGATCGAAGCTGGCTACCTGGGATCCACTCTTGGCCATCCTTTGGCCTTCCCTCAATGGCCTATTTATAGGCGGGGGAAAGGCTGGTCGACAAAGGTTCGGCCACTAGTCCATTGCGCACCGAACGGCCTCCATCGACAGAATCGGCGTCCCATTCATCAAGGCGGCTCTAGCTAACCTACCTTGCATTGAAGATGCGTCCCTTCTACCTACAGGATCGTACGTCACCATCACGCTACTTTGCTGGAGTGCTAGGCTTCTTATGGGGTTAGAGAATCCAACATACCTCAACAGCATGACTTGTGGTCCACTTGGGATTGAGAGGAGGTTGGACGCTAAGAGACTTGACTTCATTACAATTGAGGGCTTTGGCTAGGTGGGGCGGCACGTAAGCTAGAGACCGACATCGACAACTGGAGGGAACGAACAAGAACTTAACGCACCGTCTAATAGGAAGGAAAAAGTCGGTCGCAACGTAAGAGACGACACAATGATAATGAGCCGAGAAACAGCCAGCAAAACGGAGTGACTTGACACCCGTATCATCAATGGAGTAGAAGGTGCACACAATGAAGATTATTGCAGAGTAATGGCTCGCCATGATTATTCTTAAAATGTCTCAAGTTTTAGCGTTTGCAAAACGCGATTCACTTGCATTAAATTTTTATTATTTAATACTGAAAATAATTTTCAAGATGACGCATAAGAAAAGAAATTCGAAATTCTTTTTGGACCGTCGACTGCGGCCCGTCGCCCCTCACCATCGCCCAGCACCGCACGACCACCGCACACCGATCACACGACCGCCGCCAGCTGACCATCATCGCTAACCATCCGTGCACAACCGCACCCACGGCCTATTGACCATTGTCGACCGCACGACCGCCACACAACCGTTGCACGACTGCCACACGCTGACCACATGACCGCTGCACGATTGCCGCCCGCCTACGTGGACAGCAATCCAGCTTTTCTCAAATCCACCACCAGGGCCTCCGAATTCTCTTTCACTAACCTTTCTCTTAGATCTCCAAATTTGAAACTTAAATCTCAACTCGGAACCCTCACTTTAATCAAATCTTGATCTCCGAGTTGATCGGCTCTCAAACCTCTTCCAATGTCTTTTAGGGGAAGTGATCGAAGCTGGCTACTTGGGATCCTCTCTTGGCCGTCCTTTGGCCTTTCCTCAATGCCCTATTTATAGGCGGGGGAAGGGTGGTCGACAAAGGTCCGGCCACTGGTCCTTTGCGCACCGAATGGCGTCCGTCGACCGAATCGGCGTCCCATTCATAAAGGCGGCTCTAGCTAGCCTGCCTTGCATAGAAGATGCGTCCCCTCTGCCTGCAGCATCATACGTCACCATCAGGCTACTTTGCTGGAGTGCTAGGCTTCTTATGGCTTTAGAGAATCCAACATACCTCAACAGCATGACTTGTGGTCCACTTGGGATTGAGAAGAGCTTGGACGCTAGGAGACTTGACTTCATTAGAATTGAGGGCCTTGGCTGGGTGGGGCGGCACGCAAGCTAGAGTCCGACATCGACAATCTAGAGGGAACGAACAAGAACTTAACGCACAGTCTAATAGGAAGGAAAAAAGTCAGTCGCAACGTAAGAGACGACACAATGATAATGAGTCGAGAAACAGAGCCAGCAAAACGGAGTGACTTGAAACATGTATCATCAATGCAGTAGAAGGCGCACACATTGAATATTATTGCGGAGTAATGGCTCGCCATGATTTTTGTTAAAATGTATCAAGTTTGAGCGTTTGCAAAACGCGATTCACTTGCATTAAATTTTTATTATTTAATCCTGAAAATAATTTTCAAGATGACGCATAAGAAAAGAAATTCGAAATTCTTTTTGGACCGTCGACTGCGGCCCGTCGCCCCTCACCATCGCCCAGCACCGCACGACCACCGCACACCGATCACGCGACCGCCGCCAGCTGACCATCATCGCTAACCATCCGTGCACAACCGCACCCACGGCCTATTGACCATTGCCGACCGCACGACCACCACACAACCGTTGCACGACTGCCACACGCTGACCGCATGACCGCTGCACGATTGCTGCCCGCCTAGGTGGACAGCAATCCAACTTTTCTCAAATCCACCACCAGGGCCTCCGAATTCTCTTTCACTCACCTTTCTCTCAGATCTCCATATTTGAAACTTAAATCTCAACTCGGGACCCTCACTCGGACCAAATCTGGATCTCCGACTTGGCCGGCTCTCAAACCTCTTCCAATGACTCTTAGGGGAAGTGATCGAAGCTGGCTACTTGGGATCCTCTCTTGGCCATCCTTTGGCCTTCCATCAATGCCCTATTTATAGGCGGGGGAAAGGCTGGTCGACAAAGGTTCGGCCACTCGTCCATTGCGCACCGAACAGCCTCCGTCGACAGAATCGGCGTCCCATTCATCAAGGCGGCTCTAGCTAGCCTTCCTTGCATTGAAGATGCGTCCCTTCTGCCTGCAGCATCGTACGTCACCATCAGGCTACTTTGCTGGAGTGCTAGGCTTCTTATGGGGTTAGAGAATCCAACATACCTCAACAGCATGACTTGTGGTCCACTTGGGATTGAGAGGAGGTTGGACGCTAGGAGACTAAACTTCATTACAATTGAGGGCTTTGGCTAGGTGGGGCGGCACGTAAGCTAGAGACCGACATCGACAATCTGGAGGGAACGAACAAGAACTTAACGCACCGTCTAATAGGAAGGAAAAAAGTCAGTCGCAACGTAAGAGACGACACAATGATAATGAGCCGAGAAACAGAGCCAGCAAAACGGAGTGACTTGACACCTGTATCATCAATGGAGTAGAAGGCGCACACAATGAAGATTATTGCAGAGTAATGGCTCGCCATGATTATTCTTAAAATGTCTCAAGTTTGAGCGTTTGCAAAACGCGATTCACTTGCATTAAATTTTTATTATTTAATCCTGAAGATAATTTTCAAGATGACGCATAAGAAAAGAAATTCGAAATTCTTTTTGGACCGTCGACTGCGGCCCGTCGCCCCTCACCATCGCCCAGCACCGCACGACCACCGCACACCGATCACACGACCACCGCCTGCTGACCATCATCGCTAACCATCCGTGCACAACCGCACCCACGGCCTATTGACCATTGCCGACCGCACGACCGCCACACAACCGTTGCACGACTGCCACACGCTGACCGCATGACCGCTGCACCACACCCACCCGCCTAGGTGGACAGCAATCCAACTTTGCTCAAATCCACCACCAGGGCCTCCGAATTCTCTTTCACTCACCTTTCTCTCAAATCTCCAAATTTGAAACTTAAATCTGAACTCGGAACCCTCACTCGGACCAAATCTGGATCTCCGAATTGGCCGACTCTGAAACCTCCTCCAATGTCTCTTAAGGGAAGTGATCGAAGCTGGCTACCTGGGATCCTCTCTTGGCCATCGTTTGGCCTTCCATCAATGCCCTATTTATAGGCGGGGGAAAGGCTGGTCGACAAAGGTTCGGCCACTGGTCCTTTGCGCACCGAATGGCCTCCGTCGACCGAATCGGCGTCCCATTCATAAAGGCGGCTCTAGCTAGCCTGCCTTGCATTGAAGATGCGTCCCCTCTGCCAGCAGCATCATACGTCACCATCAGGCTACTTTGCTGGAGTGCTAGGCTTCTTATGGGTTTAGAGGATCCAACATACCTCAACAGCATGACTTGTGGTCCACTTGGGATTGAGAAGAGCTTGGACGCTAGGAGACTTGACTTCATTAGAATTGAGGGCCTTGGCTGGGTGGGGCGGCACGCAAGCTAGAGTCCGACATCGACAATCTGGAGGGAACGAACAAGAACTTAACGCACCGTCTAATAGGAAGGAAAAAGTCGGCCGCAACGTAAGAGACGACACAATGATAATGAGTCGAGAAACAGACCCAGCAAAACGGAGTGACTTGAAACATGTATCATCAATGCAGTAGAAGGCGCACACATTGAAGAATATTGCGGAGTAATGGCTCGCCATGATTTTTGTTAAAATGTATCAAGTTTGAGCGTTTGCAAAACGCGATTCACTTGCATAAAATTTTTACTATTTAATCGTGAAGATAATTTTCAAGATGACGCATAAGAAAAGAAATTCGAAATTCTTTTTGGACCGTCGACTGCGGCCCGTCGCCCATCGCCATCGCCCAGAACCGCACGACCAGCGCACACCGACCACACGACCGCCGCCTGCTGACCACCATCGCTAACCATCCGTGCATAACCGCACCCACAGCCTATTGACCATTGCCGACCGCACGACCGCCACACAACCATTGCACGATTGCCACACACTGACCGCATCACCGCTGCACGATTGCCGCCCGCCTAGGTGGACAGCAATCCAACTTTTCTCAAATCCACCACCAGGCCTCCGAATTCTCTTTCACTCACCTTTCTCTTAGATCTCCATATTTGAAACTTAAATCTCAACTCGAAACCCTCACTCGGACCAAATCTGGATCTCCGAATTGGCCGGCTCTCAGACCTCTTCCAATGTCTCTTAGGGGAAGTGATCGAAGCTGCCTACCTGGGATCCTCTCTTGGCCGTCGTTTGGCCTTCCCTCAATGCCCTATTTATAGGCGGGGGAAAGGCTGGTGGACAAATGTCTGGCCACTCGTCCTTTGCGCACCGAATGGCCTTCGTCGACCGAATCGACTTCCCATTCATCAAGGCGACTCTGGCTAGCCTGCCTTGCATTGAAGATGCGTCCCTTCTGCCTGCAGCATCGTACGTCACCATCAGGCTACTTTGCTAGAGTGCTAGGCTTCTTAAGGGGGTAAAAAATCCAACATACCTCAACAGCATGACTTGTGGTCCACTTGGGATTGATAGGAGGTTCGACGCTAGGAGACTTGACTTCATTAGAATTGAGGGCTTTGGCTGGGTGGGGCGGCACGCAAGCTAGAGTCCAACATCGACAATCTGGAGGGAACGAACAAGAACCTAACGCACCGTCTAATAGGAAGGAAAAAAGTCAGTCGCAACGTAAGAGACAACACAATGATAATGAGACGAGAAAGAAAGCCAGCAAAACGGAGTCACTTGACACCTGTATCATCAATGGAGTAGAAAGCGCTCACAATGAAGATGATTGTAGAGTAATGGCTCGCCATGATTATTGTTAAAATGTCTCAAGTTTGAGTGTTTGCGAAACGCGATTCACTCGCATAAAATTTTTATTATTTAATCGTGATGATAATTTTCAAGATTACGCATAAAAAAAGAAATTCGAAATTCTTTTTGGACCGTCAAATACTGCCCATCGCCCCTCGCCATCGCCCAGCACCGCACGACCACCGCACACCGACCACAGGACCGCCGCCTGCTGACCATCATCGCTAACCATCCGTGCACAACCGCACCCACGGCCTATTGACCATTGCCGACCGCACGACCACCACACAACCGTTGCACGACTGCCACACGCTGACCGCATGACCGCTGCACGATTGCCGCCCGCCTAGGTGGACAGCAATCCAACTTTTCTCAAATCCACCACCAGCGCCTCCGAATTCTCTTTCACTCACCTTTCTCTCAGATCTCCATATTTGAAACTTAAATCTCAACTCGGGACCCTCACTCGGACCAAATCTGGATCTCCGACTTGGCCGGCTCTCAAACCTCTTCCAATGACTCTTAGGGGAAGTGATCGAAGCTGGCTACTTGGGATCCTCTCTTGGCCATCCTTTGGCCTTCCCTCAATGGCCTATTTATAGGCGGGGGAAAGGCTGGTCGACAAAGGTTCGGCCACTAGTCCATTGCGCACCGAACGGCTTCCATCGACAGAATCGGCGTCCCATTCATCAAGGCGGCTCTAGCTAACCTACCTTGCATTGAAGATGCGTCCCTTCTACCTACAGGATCGTACGTCACCATCACGCTACTTTGCTGGAGTGCTAGGCTTCTTATGGGGTTAGAGAATCCAACATACCTCAACAGCATGACTTGTGGTCCACTTGGGATTGAGAGGAGGTTGGACGCTAAGAGACTTGACTTCATTACAATTGAGGGCTTTGGCTAGGTGGGGCGGCACGTAAGCTAGAGACCGACATCGACAATCTGGAGGGAACGAACAAGAACTTAACGCACCGTCTAATAGGAAGGAAAAAAGTCAGTCGCAACGTAAGAGACGACACAATGATAATGAGCCGAGAAACAGAGCCAGCAAAACGGAGTGACTTGACACCTGTATCATCAATGGAGTAGAAGGCGCACACAATGAAGATTATTGCAGAGTAATGGCCCGCCATGATTATTCTTAAAACGTCTCAAGTTTTAGCGTTTGCAAAACGCGATTCACTTGCATTAAATTTTTATTATTTAATCCTGAAAATAATTTTCAAGATGACGCATAAGAAAAGAAATTCGAAATTCTTTTTGGACCGTCGACTGCGGCCCGTCGCCCCTCACCATCGCCAAAGACCGCACGACCACCGCACACCGATCACACGACCGCCGCCGGTGACCATCATCGCTAACCATCCGTGCACAACCGCACCCACGGCCTATTGACCATTGCCGACCGCACGACCGCCACACAACCGTTGCACGACCGCCACACGCCGACCACATGACGCCGCACGATTGCCGCCCGCCTACGTGGACAGCAATCCAGCTTTTCTCAAATCCACCACCAGGGCCTCCGAATTCTCTTTCACTAACCTTTCTCTTAGATCTCCAAATTTGAAACTTAAATCTCAACTCGGAACCCTCACTCGGACCAAATCTGGATCTCCGAGTTGGCCGGCTCTCAAACCTCTTCCAATGTCTCTTAGGGGAAGTGATCGAAGGCGGCTACGTGGGATCCTCTCTTGGCCGTCGTTTGGCCTTCCCTCAATGCCTTATTTATAGGCGGGGGAAAGGCTGGTCGACAAAGGTCCGGCCACTGGTCCCTTGCGTACCGAATGGCCTCCATCGACCGAATCGGCATCCCATTCATCAAGGCGGCTCTAGCTAGCCTACCTTGCATTGAAGATGCGTCCCTTCTGCCTACAGCATCGTACGTCACCATCAGGCTACTTTGCTGGAGTGCTAGGCTTCTTATGGGGTTAGAGAATCCAACATAGCTCAACAGCATGACTTGTGGTCCACTTGGGATTGAGAAGAGCTTGGACGCTAGGAGACTTGACTTCATTAGAATTGAGGGCCTTGGCTGGGTGGGGCGGCACGCAAGCTAGAGTCCGACATCGACTATCTGGAGGGAACGAACAAGAACTTAACGCACGAGTCTAATAGAAAGGAAAAAGTCGGCCGCAACGTAAGAGACGACACAATGATAATGAGTCGAGAAACAGAGCAAAGCAAACGGAGTGACTTGACACTGTATCATCAATGGAGTAGAAGGCGCTCACAATGAAGATGATTGCAGAGTAATGGCTCGCCATGATTATTGTTAAAATGTCTCAAGTTTGAGCGTTAATAAAACGCGATTCACTTGGATAAAATTTTTATTATTTAATCGTGAAGATAATTTTCAAGATTACGCATAAGAAATGAAATTCGAAATTCTTTTTGGACCGTCGACTGCCGCCTATCGCCCCTCGCCATCGCCCAGCACCGCACGACCACCACACACCGACCACACGACCGCCACCTGCTGACCATCATCGCTAACCATCGATGCACAACCGCACCCACAGCCTATTGACCATTGCCGACCGCACGACCGCCACACAACCGTTGCACGACTGCCACATGCTGACCACATGACCGCTGCACGACTGCCGTTTGCCTAAGTGGACAGCAATCCAACTTTTCTCAAATCCACCACCAAGGCCTCCGAATTCTCTTTCACTCACCTTTCTCTCAAATCTCCATATTTGAAACTTAAATCTCAACTCGGAACCCTCACTCGGACCAAATCTGGATCTCCGAGTTGGCCGGCTCTCAAACCTCTTCCAATGTCTCTTAGGGGAAGTGATCGAAGCTGGCTACGTGGGATCCTCTCTTGGCCGTCGTTTGGCCTTCCCTCAATGCCTTATTTATAGGCGGGGGAATGGCTGGTCGACAAAGGTCCGGCCACTGGTCCCTTGCGTACCGAATGGCCTCCATCGACCGAATCGGCATCCCATTCATCAAGGCGGCTCTAGCTAGCCTACCTTGCATTGAAGATGCGTCCCTTCTGCCTACAGCATCGTACGTCACCATCAGGCTACTTTGCTGGAGTGCTAGGCTTCTTATGGGGTTAGAGAATCCAACATACCTCAACAGCATGAGTTGTGGTCCACTTGGGATTAAGACGAGGTTGGACACTAGGAGACTTGACTTTATTAAAATTGAGGTCTTTTGCTGGGTGGGGTGGCACGCAAGCAAGAGACCAACATCGACAATCGGGAGGGAACGAACAAGAACTTAACGCACCGTCTAATAGGAAGGAAAAAAGTCAGTTGCAATGTAAGAGACGACACAATGATAATGAGACGAGACAAAGAGCCTGCAAAACGGAGTGACTTGACACCTGTATCATCAATGGAGTAGAAGGCGCTCATAGTGAAGATGATTGCAGAGTAATGGCTCACCATGATTATTGTTAAAATGTCTCAAGTTTGAGCGTTTGCAAAACGCAATTCACTTGGATAAAATTTTTATTATTTAATCCTGAAGATAATAATCAAGATTACGCACAAGAAAAGAAATTCAAAATTCTTTTTGGATCTTGGATGTTTTCAATTAACTAAAGAAACTTCCCTGGACTCCTTGAAGGTTTATAAAAAGGGGAAGATATGTTTTGTCACTAGAAGACAAAAAAAGAGGGGCACACTATATATTTTATTATCTATTTATCTTTAAAAATAATAGAAAAAAGGAAACTCCCTTTGCAGAAGAAGCCTTGTAGGCGTGGGTTTTGTTAAAGTAGTGGGGCCCAAAGTCAAATTTTTTACTTTGGGACACACACATAAAATGCCTAGGGTTTTCTTTTCCCTCTCTGCACATCCATGATCCGCTTGAGAGAGGAGCTACAAGTTCCTTGAAGTCACGCAAAGCCTTGAAAAGGAACGTGAAGACTTATGTACGTGGACCAATGATGAATGCTAGAGTTCCCGATGTTGGCGTATGTGGAACGTTTCTGTTTTGAGCTTGAATGCATGGTAATTTTATGCCTTGAATTTATGTCCAAGTTAATTGTTTATTTATAAACACTTTGGGCTTTCGGTTAAATCTAGGTGTGTGAAACACTTGAGCATGTGAACAATTGTAAACTCTTATTTTCTGATTATAGTGGATTATTTGCTGTTGGCTCTTCCCATGAATGTAGGTATCGATACTCGAACCAAATCACGGAAATTTCTAGTGTCCTTAATATTTCTCATTTATTTATCTGGTGATTTCACTTTGACGTAAATTACAAGATCTTATCGTTTCAACATATCATATTCCAACAATTGGTATCGAGCTTAGGATCAGATTTCTTGATCGTGATTTGGAGCTTTTTGCTTGTTTGATTATTATCTAGAAATTTTGTTATTACAATTATGTCTAAGAGAAAATCTGAAATTGAGAAGTTTGACGGGAGAAATAATTTTGGGTTATGAAGCATTTAGATGCGAGCATTATTGACAACCTAAGGTTTGGCCAAGACATTGGATGGTGAAGATGAGTTGTCTATTATAATAAAAGCCTTAGAGAAAGTAGAGCTAATGGAAATAGAAAAGAGCACAATTCTGTTAAATTTGTCGGATGAGGTTTTAATAGAAGTTGCTGAGAAGAAGGATGCCGCAGCATTATGGGCAAAACTTCAAGCACTCTATGTGAATAAAGGTTTGAACAATCGCTTATACATGTTAAAGAGGATGTTTCAATTTAGATATACTGAAGGTACATCTATCAAAACCCACCTAAATTAATTTAAAAAACTCATGATGAATTTGAAGAACGTCCGTAAGATATTGGATGATGAAGAACGAGGCATGATATCGTTAGCCTCTTTACCAGAGTCATGGGAGCACTTTACTAATTCATTGTTGTAGGGGCGCACTACAATTACCTCAGAAAAGGTCAAATCTGCCTTATTCTCTAAAGAGTAGTAGAGAAAGTTGCCAGATGATGGTCTAGTGCAAAGAGTAACGCAAGCACTAACAATTCGAGGTAGAGAACAACATCGAGGGCCTGGTAGCAACAGAGGTAAAAGCATATCGAAATCACATCATAAAAAGTCCAAGGGATGCGTGAGGTGCTTTGAGTGTCACGAGAAATGGCACATCATGAGAGATTGTCTAAAGCGGAGAAATAAAAGTGATAGGCAAAATGCCATAAGCAGTGTGGCAAACATTGCCAAGGGGAGCAATAATGATGTAGAAACTATTTTATGTATGACTACTACTTTGTTAGGAGACGAATATGTGCTAAATTCGAGATATTCTTATCATATGACGTCTCATAAAAACGGTTTTACTACTTACTAGATTACATATGGTGGTAGAATTCTTTTGGGGAATAACACAGTCTGTAAGGCTGTAGGGATATGTAGCACCCCTCGACACGACCCCCGATCCGCTAGGGTCGCCACAAATTACTTACCTTTCACTTGTCCTAATAATATGCCACTATGATACCATTTCAATTGCAACGGGTCCATAAATCCTGAGGGTTCGTATCATCTTAATCGGTCCCAGCACAGTTCATATAATGGAAGCATGCTCGACATCTCCCTAAACCGTACACAAACTAAATAATACGATGCAATACAAACCAACTATAACCTTTCATATATATATATATACACATTTTAGGGCCAAATCACTTTTATTTACATAACTAATATGGATTTCACAAGTCGGTACAACAAAAGGCCAAAACTGCTCGACTAAACCCAAAAAGAACCCAATTATACATTAGATGTGTATATCTATCCATCAGCTAGTGTCGGCCATCCCAAAAAATTGTCAACCTCCACCAGTCACACGCCCCTATCACACCCATCCCGATGCATTGACCAGTGGCAACGGCAGCATCCCCATCATCCTCCCATCTCGACGAATATGGACAAACAAAAACTCTTGTACTATAGGGCCATCAAGTAAGCCCACATCATACATGACCAAAACACGGACATGGATAAACACCAGACCATGAACACCAACGCAGGGGTGCTCCGAGTACTCAACCTCAACATCAGACGGTAATCCATAAAATGTACCACACGTGACGAGTGATAAAGGCATCTTTTAATTTGAAATATTAGTCCCCAAAGGGATGAGTACAACCACTCAACAGTAAAGATCCATCAAACTACACAATGTAACAAGCAAGCCAATCAAGATATCACGAGTAAAGCACATATCATCTATGCTATCGAGCATACATCACCATGCGATCGTGCATATATCATCATGCGGTCGTGTGCATATCTCACCATGCCATCATGCATATACCACCATGCAATCATGTTTATATTTCCATGAGGTTCATTCCATGCCATATGCACATACATACACATGATTCATATCACCCATACAATCATGTATACATCCCCATGAGATCCATTCAAGCCTTCATGCTCGCATTCTCAATGTCAAATAGCATCAATTTACTTTTATAAGCAAATCATGCATCATACCATATGCATACACCCATGCACATGATTCAATTTCAATTTTTTTTTTATCTTTCATAAGAATCTCATCATTTTTCCTTTCCAGAGACCAATGTTTGCATCCCTCCATTTATCGCTCGCACCCAACCTGGCGTCGCAAGGAACCTTCGGCTTAAACCTCCGGGCATCCAGCATAAACCTCTGGGCATCTCGCACTCCAATTAGCATCACGAGGAATGCCCCTGGGACAAACCTCCAGGGCTTCCGAAATTACGTACCGACATACCACCAGGCATTCTCCCTGGAATTATGTACCGTATACCACCGGGCATCTCAAAACTCCCGAGGACCCTCCGGCACAAACCTCAGGCATCCAGCACACACACTCCAGGCATCCCGACACTCTCAGGGCATCGTCGGCTCACACCTCCGACTGTATCATTATTATCACAATTTATAATCACATATATGTCTTATTTTCAACATGGCATTTGATACAACGATATCACAGGTCTAAACCAGCTTTTTGATGTCATATGATATGTCAAATGTCACCATATATGCAGTACACATAACACCCACGATATCACATTTCATAAAGCAATTCATTGGTTTTTGAAAATAGAACCAATTTTCGGGTAAAACAGAATGCACCTCTTCAGTAAAAATTCTTGGAAAATTAGTAAAAAATCTCAATAAATTCTAAAAATTTAACATGATGTAAAAAATATCTAGATGAAGATATTTTATGAAGAACACCATGTCAAGAAAATTTCACATCAATCACTTAGATCCATACATCACAACAAAAGAAATCCCACACTTTTGCACAGTTTCAGGAATAATTTCGATTAAGCCCTTAAATGAACTCCGAAAATTATGAGATTTCTATATGTTATATATGAGATATAAATGTAAAGCTCCCATGAAAAAATCGAAGTCTAATTCCTTCTGGATTAAGAGCTATAATTTTTACAACTCTCCCTAACTCTCAGTTCACTGTCCAAATTCATCATTTCAAAGAAAATCATTTTCCACGACCAATACTTGTCCGTTTATTCTAAAATTTTATTATGTTACTCCTCACAATGTCTTCTACAACTCTTATCAAGCACACAAGATCAAATTCGGACTGGATAATTTAACAAAATTCACAGAATCACAATAGACCAATATAATAGTTTCCAGATCGAGCATTTTTGAAGAAAAATGGTTTCACCGACCTATACTTATTCATTTTCTCTCAAATTTTGATATGTTATTCTCCAAGAAGTCCTCTACAGCTTTCATCAAGAAATTAAAGTCAGATTCCAACTAGAACATTGCATGCAACTCACAAAATCACCAAAGGTCAGACTATTTTTCCAGAAATCGAATACTAGGCTAGAACACGACTCCTATAACTTTGAAATTTCTCACCTCTACCACATCCGAAATTCACCATTCATCACACACAATCACAGTAAGCAAAGTGTAGATCAAAGGACTATACTTGCCTCTAATATAAAGAGAAACACAGCAAGCAACACAGCGGGGCAAGGTGGCTCGACGGTGGGACTAGGTGGCACGTACAGTAGCAACAGGCCTCCTTCTTCTCTCTCGCATGCCCACTTTCTCACTTCCTCTCTTCTCTCACACGACGTCTCTCTCTCTCTCTCTCTCTCTCTCTCTCTCTCTCTCTCTCTCTCTCTCTCTCTCTCTCTCTCTCGATAACCCTCTCTCCCAATCCGCCTCTCATCTTTTCTTTCACTTCCATGATTTGCAATCATTTGATTTTGCATGGCAAATACCATTTGGCTCTAAGGGAATAACACTTGGCAAGCTCCTCTTGCCAATTGGGGATTTTCATGCAAGTTGATAGGCCATCCTTTGGGCCGGCCTCTCCCTCCATCCAGTCGACAACAGCCCTTCCTTTTGGGCTTCACGAGCCAGGCCTTGGTGGCCGAACGGTGGGGCTGGTCTTAGGCTTAAAAAAAATTAACCCATTCTTCTCTAATTTTTCCCATTTAATCATCACCTAAGTATACACCTAATTACTAGTTCATATGGCCATAAATTATGTAACATAATTCAATAAGATCTAACTTATAAAACGGATGACCAAGAATAAAATTTTCCTATCAATTTATTATCCATTAAAAGCTTGCTCTTAATCTTATTGCAAATCATGGATCAAATGGCTACAATATAATTTGATAGTGCTTCCATCACCTATTCATGGTTCATAGCATATCTAGGGGTTGTCATGAAGTTCTAGGATGCCACAAGATAGGGACAATTTGGATTCGGATGCACGATTGGGTGGTGCGCGCATTAACAAATGTGAGGCATGTACCGGAGTTCAAGAATAATTTTATTACTATGGGGACACTCGACGACATCGAGTGTAGGTACACTGCTGAAAATGGAGTACTGAAGATCTCTCAAGGTGCCATGATAGTGATGAAGGGGAAGAAAGATAATACTAACCATCATCTACTAAGAGAGATTGTGCAGTTTCATCAAGTGAGTCAGAATTTAACTTGACTCAATTATGGCATATGTGTTTAGGGTACATGAGTAAGGCAGGTATGATGATACTGAGTGAAAATGGGGTTGTTGAAGAGTCAAAGGACAGGAAAGCTGGACTTATGTGAGCATTGCATTTTTGGGAAGCAGCACCAAGTTAAGTTTACTGTAGCTATTCATTCAACCAAGCGACCAGTTGAATATATTCATTCAGACGTCTGAAGCCCGTCTTCAGTTCTTTCAAAAGGAAGTGCCCGATATATGTTGAATTTATTGACAATTATTCGAGGAATGAATGGGTATACTTTTTGAAGCACAAATATAATGCATTTGATCAGTTCAAAAAATTTAAGGCGTTGATTGAGAAATAGTCAAATAAATAAATCAAGTGCCTGAGAACCGATAATGGCATGGAGTTCTGTGGTAAAGATTTTATCGAGTTTTGCGAGAACGAAGATATTGTGAGACACCGCACAATACCTGGGACACCACAGCAGAATGGCATGGCAGAACAAAAGAACATAACTTTGCTTAAGCGAGCTCGATACATGCTTTCGTATGTAGGACTTAGTAAGGAACTTCGGGCCGAAGCGATAAACATGGCATATTACCTGATTAATCGATCTCCATCATCTGCTATCAAGTGAAAGACTCCTGAAGAAGTATGATCGGGGAAACTTGTTGATTACTCCAAATTATGTATATTCGGATGTTCTGCGTATGCTCATGTAAGTGATGGTAAGCTTGAGAAAAAGGCGAAAAAGTGCATATTTCTGGGTTATGCATATGGGGTGAAAGGCTACCAACTATGGTGCATTGATCCCAAATCACCCAGTTTTCTAATGAGCAGAGATGTGATCTTCGACGAAACTGCAATACTTCAACAAAGGAGTTATAAGACACAATCAGCAGAGAAGACAGATCATGGTGTCATTAATGAGATGGAGCTTCAAGTGAAGACTCCAAAGACCTCGAAGGTAATAGAAGTTGAGACTACAAGTGAGGCCGCAATTTTTGAAGTTGGTGGTGGTGAACAACCAGTAAAGCCACAACACACTATAGCCGTAGATAGACAAAAAAGGCAAATTAAATCACCGATACATTATGATTATACAAATATTGCTTATGCATTGACTATAAATGATGAGGTGGAGACAGATGAGTCTTTGTCTTACTCTGAGGCGATAGCTGGTTCAAAGTCGTCAGAGTGGTTAGGGGCTATGAGTGAAAAGATGGAATCACGCCATCAAAATCAGACATAGGAGCTGGTCAAAGTACCCAAGAGCCAAAAAAATTGTCGGAAGTAAATGGATCTTCAAACAGAAAGATAGCATTCCCAGTGCCGAGGCAGCGAGGTATAAGGCGAGACTTGTGCCGAAGGGGTATACACAGCGTGAGGGCGTTGACTATAATAAGATGTTCTTCCCTATGGTAAGACATACTTCTATTCATATTTTATTTGCCTTAGTTGTTTCGCAGGATCTTGAGTTAAAACAACTAGATGTGAAAATTGCATTTCTTCACAGTGAGTTGGAGGAGCAAATTTACATGAGGCAACCAAAGGGATTTGCTATTCCGAGTAAGGAAAATCATGTTTGCTTGTTGAAGAATCTTTATATGGGCTAAAATAGTCTCCTAGGCAATGGTATAAACGTCTTGATGCTTTCATGACTAGTCAAGACTATACGAAAAGTAAGATGGATAGATGTGTCTACTTTAGGAGATTAAAGAATGATTCTTTGATTTATCTACTTTTATATGTTGATGATATGCTCATAGCAGTTAAGAATATGTCTAATATTGATGTGCTTAAGAGGCAGTAAAATGCTAAATTTGAGATGAAAGATTTAGATGCTACAAAGAAAATATTGGGTATAGAGATTTTGCGTGATAGGACTGTAGGAGTTTTACATCTATCTCAAAAGAAATATATTTAGAATATCATGGCACGTCTTAATATGTAGTCAGCAAAATTTGTAAGTACACTTTTAGCAAAGCACTTTAAACTTTCAGATAAATTATCACCACAGACTGAGGAAGATGAGGAGCACATGTCCCGTGTTCCTTATTATAATGTCGTGGGTAGTATTATGTATGCTATGGTATGCACTAGGCCTGATAAATTTTCACGAGCTATGAGTGTGGTTAATCATTACATGAAGCATCTTGGTAAAGCTCATTGGGAAGCTGTGAAGTGGATCCCTAGATGTTTAAAGGAAACAGCAAACGTGAGTATAGTGTACCGAAGGGACGGCAATGGCAGCGAGACCACTAGTTTTGTGAATTTGGATCACACTAGTGACTTTGACGATCACAAGTCTTTAGCAGGGTATGTGTTTACGCTAGCAAGTTGTGCAATTAGTTGGAAAGCATCTTTACAAGATCACATTGCCTTGTCTTCAACTGAGACAGAGTACATGGTACTAACCTTTGTAGCGAAAGAGGCGATATGATTATAAAGTTTGCTCTTGAACTTTAAGTTAGATCAGAAAAGTGTGGACATATACTGTAATAATCAAGGTGCAATATATTTGGCATATAATCCAATTTATCACGAGTGAATGAAACATATCAATATCATGTACCACTTCATCTGAGATATCTTAGCTAAGGGTAATGTTATTGCCAAAAAGATCGCTACAGCAAATAACCTAGTAAACAAGATGACTAAGTCTGTTCCTTTGGCGAAGCTCAAGTTTTGCTTAAGCTCTATTGGCATCTATGAAGAGTAAGCGCCCGTCAAAGCGTTAAGAGAGCGGTATGGATGATGTCTATAACTAAGCTTCAAACATCGAATCAAGGTGGAGAATTTTTAAATTATGTCTTGAGTTTGAGCGTTTGTAAAACGCGATTCGCTTGGATAAAATTTTTATTAGTTAATCGTGAAGATAATATAAAATATTATGCATAAAAAAAGAAATTTGAAATTCTTTTTGGATCTTGGATGTTTTCAATTAACTAAATAAGCTTCCCGGACTCCTTGAAGTTTTACAAAAAGGGAAGATATGTGTTGTCACTAGAAGACAAAAAAAGAGGGGCACACTATATATTTTATTATCTATTTATCTTTGAGAGGGATAGAAAAAGAGGAAACTCCATTTGCATATGAATCCTTGTAGGTGTGGGTTTTGTTAAAGTAATGGGCCCTTGGGTCAAATTTTTTACTTTAGGGCACACACATAAAATGCCTAGGGTTTTCTTTTCCCTCTTTGCACATCCATGATCCGCTTGAGGGAGGAGCTGCAAGTTCCTTGAAGTCACACGAAGCCTTGAAAAGGAACGTGAAGACTTAGTATGTGGACCAAAGATGAATGCTGGAGTTTCTGATTTTGGCATACGTAGAGCGTTTCTGTTTTGAGCTTCAACGCGTGGTAGTTTTATACCATGAGTTTATATCCAAGTGAGTTGTTTATTTATAAACACTTTGAGTTTGAAGTTAAATCTAGGTGCGGGAAATACTCAAGCGTGTAAGTGATTGTAAACTTTGATTCTTCGATTATAGTAGATTATTTGCTGCTAGCTCTCCCCATGGATGTAGGTATCGATACTCAAACCGAACCACATAAATTTCTGGTGTCCTTATTATTTCTCGTTTATTTCTCTGGTGATTTTGCATTACCGTAAATTGCAAGATCTTATCGTTTTCGCATATTATATTCCAACAATTATCAAATGGCAACATGCAATAGAGATTCACAAGGTGCTTGCTATGGGTAATTGAGAGTGATGATTTCTCAATGCTCTAAGCGAAGGTTTTTTGGCTTGTAACTAGAGAGTTCTTTACTAATATACTTATACTCTTCGACAAGGAGTCAGAGGGACCTGACACTTTCATAAAGTATGCATTTACATTTCATGTCTATCCAGAATTCGGAAATATTTTGGACTCACATTCTAATTAAGCAAGACAAACTCACGTTCAAGTAATGCTCGATCTTCTTTTCTTGCATTGAAGGGCAAACAGTGGTCGGATGAGTCGATCTCGATCGTGTCCATGTCTCATAAGAAAAAGAAACAGATAAGGAATAAAGTATTTTTGCACATAAACCAACCCGTACATCAATATTAAGAATTCTTGATAAGGCTTAGAGATAACATGCATTTAGGAGTGTGACGCAAGTAGCCAACGTTTTGGACTCGCATCCTAATTAAGTAAGACAAACTCACGTCCAAGTCGTGCTTGATCTTCTTTTCTTATATTCAAGGGCAAATAATGGTTGGATGAGTTGATCTCAACGGCGTTTATGTCTCATAAGAAAAAGAAACATATGAATAATAAAGTTTTTTAACACAAAAACTGTTGGAGAAAACTTTCTTAAGTGTTTTGAAGTTGACAAAATGTTTCCATCAGTCCAATCTGAAGACTTGCAAACTCTTCTATCAAAGTCTGAAGACCTTCGGACTGCCAAACTCAAGACTCAAAGTCTATCATCATTGACAGTTTCTAGACTGTCGAAGAAGGCTTATCTGAAATGAAGTATTTCGTTAAGGATTTGATTTTGTTGACTAAAGAAGATCTCTTAGCTGGATATAGCATGTCGGGATCCATTATTCAAATCAAGATTGATTGAGGGATTTTGGATCCGTTGATTGGCGAAGTATACTTGGAAGGTTCTACTTATGCAAACCTAGATCCTGATTGTATGGGCGGGCAGGATTGATGGGCTATCGTCATGTTCCTTAAATAGCTCAAAAATCTTCCTAATTGATTATGTCCAATGGGTAGATTGGAAGAATTCCTTTGGTAAGTGCTAACGGATGTGATGGCATGAAAGAGTATATAAGGAAGACGTTCCAATTGTTCGAGAGGGTGCGCGATAGAAGAATTCCAAAGTCTGAAGCTTCTTGTTCTTAGTCAATTAAACTGTTGAGCGAAATCTTGTATGTAAAAGAGAGTCTATATATTTGAGAGACCTTGAGGAAGTATAGTAGAGTCTCTACACTGTGAAATTAAGGAAGAGCTTTACTGTAACAACTCTTTTGTTTCATAGTGAAATCTAGCTGGTGGGCTGTTAGTGCGGAAGAATGAACGTAGGTTTGGATTATAAACTCTGTGTTCATATTCTCTTCCCTACGCTCTTTTACTTTGATCATAACTCATTTTGGTTACAAGAGTCTAATTTCCTTTTCATGATCTACTGTCGATTAGTCTTGCACACTTATCTCGGAAATTTATTTTTACACCTATTCACCCCCCTCTAGGTGCTCGTACTAGCTTTCACAAAAACCAACTCACACACTCATATTCAGAATTCTTGATGAGAGTAGAGATAACATGCATTTAGGAGTGTGACAAAAGTAGCCAAGCATCACTTAATATTAAAGATGATGATTGGTGCATTTGTAACATGTAGGATTAATCGAATGGAAGTTTACGTCAAGATAATTAGAACTCTCTGCAGAAAATGGAGCCAAACCATGTCATAAGTAATTTATTTTGGGCATTCTATTCGAGAGGGCATTTGTTTTATTATGAAGAAGGAGGCAAAGCCAATTGACGCTTGCCATCATATGTATGGAGAAGGAAGAACAAAAACAAATAGCAACAAAACATGTGACTCGTTTCCTTCTTTTTGTCATAAGACGTAAGCATTCAATGCCATATTCATTATGTCACTTCCTTTTCTTTAATAAATCTAAAGTTGGAGAAGGAAACACGGGACGGGCATTGCTCGAAGACTGAAAGTCAGCTCAAACTCGGAAAAGCTCAAATGCATCGAAAAGGCAATAAGCAGCAAGGAGAAGCAATAGCGCTTGTTCTCTACTAGAATCTCTCAAAAGCGTCTCGGCGACCCACAAGACAATCCAAAATCTCAAAGGGAGAGAGATGCCTCTCATTTTGCTGTGGAGCTGTCTCCATGGCCTATGCCCCAGGCCGCTAGTACTCGTCCTGGCTTTTGTGCTTATACCTCAGTCTTTGCAAAACTGCTGTCGTGTCTATATTTCGTGTGTTGATCTTGCAGGCTTCCGTTAGGTGTTTCTCGTGTTACATATAACTTTTCTATTCTGTAGAATACAAGCAATGTACCAAAGCCAGCGTGACTCAAAAGAACTGTATAAGCGCGGTTAAACTGTCGATCGGATCTTTCGTGAGATATGAAATCCATCTTTTAGTGAGGTCTGAGTGTGACCCATCTATCTTTTGAGCGACTTGATTTTTCCTAATAGAATTAATCTAGACATACTACCCAATGGAACGCAATGACCATAGTCTTCTCCTTTACCCCGTTCCCTGCATTCTTCTCTGAACTCGCACTCTATTCAAATTGATCGTCCTTGGGATTTTGCAGATAAAGAAATCTTCTCGCACTTAAATGCTTAATCAATGCAGTCGACTAAGTGCGGTTGAGTATGTCATAATAGCTTCCCACATGTGCAAACATAAAAGTGAAAGCGGGATTTTTTAGGGGCTCGAGGGGATGCGAAATCCAGGCACTAACAAGGGTAGATGGATAAGATATTCATTACTCTGCCAAAAAAACCAAAGAAGGATCGATAAATTCATGTTTGCTTGTGCTTCAAGAATAATCAGCACAGCTCCCTTCTCTGTCTGTCTCTCTCTTTTGTGCATGTGCATTGTAGATAGTTGCTATTGCTCTCAGCCGCGAACCAGTTCGACCCAGATCAATGAACGAAATAAATCCCAAGACCTGCTTGCTATATTATATTATAAGTGACTTGATTTGTTATTGGATCCAACACATCGAATGCCCCCTTGCATCTTCTATTCTACAACCACTAGCCTCATCCATTTCGCATCTCGGACGCTTCGCTCCCCTACTATATACATTGCCCGGTTGCCTCATGTCGACGAACATAGATGGGATACCGCTTCTGCGTCCGCGTCGTCGGGAAGAAAACCAACTTATCTTCTTCCGCCGGCTCCCAACTGTCACACGAAATGAAGAGAGAGTTCTCCATTGTTAACGTTCGTTTTCGCCTGAGGGGAAAAGAAACATAAGCAAAGTGGGGGGGCCGTATTTAATACCTGAAGCGAGTAACTAGGTGGTGAAGGAATACGGATATCTCTACTCTAGCTAGCTCGTATCCGGGACAGAGTCGAGGCCCTCCGCCGAAAGGTGTAAAGATGTTTCCCGGGGTTGGTGAGCCAGAATTGCTCTGCATATCATCCATGGTCATTGATCGTCAATTGAACATTGATTGATCTTTCGAGACTCAGAATCGCACAGAGAGAGAGAGAGAGAGAGAGAGAGAGCAATACCTGCCATCTCCACGGGTTAAAAGTCCGAGCTTCCTTGAAGTGATCTTGATCTAGATGCACGGCGCGAAACGAAGCGAACACCTTCCAACCTTTAGGAATCGTATAGCCTGCGCGAATAGAGATCATGGCAAGAGCCAATCACTTATCCCACTGATAAACTATAATTGGCTTTACTGCCTCTTTACCCATACCCATATGGAATGAAATGGAGAAGTCCTCCTTTACCTTTCACGTTGACATCCGTAATCGCTCGCCGGAATACCCCGCCGATGATGTTCGCAACTCGCAGCGTCTCATTGATAACCTGAAGACACATACGTTGCACCGCGTTTAAAGTTCGGAAAACTAATCGAAAACGTCGTGCTTTTACCGAACCCTTTAGCCTTTCGACTTACGCATTGGGTGAAAGGCATGGACTTGTAGTCATTCCAGTCCAGACCCTCGCAAGGATACTTCCCCGCTCTGATCTTGTCGTGCTCTTCCTGTCATCATCATGGGATGAACAAAATAAAATATAAACTCTAATCCAACAATTTCATGAAGAAAAAGAAAAGAACGTATAAAGGAGGAGAAATTCAACGGTGAGGGGGACTCATGAGGATGCACGTGGGAACAACATCACGTGAAAAGGCCAAGGCCGAAACGATCCTTTTAGGAATTTTTCAGGAATTCACCCTACTCCTTGGAGTCAGCAAAACCCCACCCCCCTCCTCGCCAACCCAACCCAACCCAACCCAACCCGCACGCTTCCCGAAACGTGGGGCCCACCCGAGGGACACCTACGTTGTCCCCGAAGCGGGAAATGTCCGAATGGCCCTCGAAATCTGACCCCATTAGTCGGGCGGTTTTGGTCATTCGACCCGACCCAACCGGCCTCCCCCGGTCCGGTCAAAAGAAGGCGAACGAGACGAAGGTCTGACGGTGGTCAGATAAAAAAAAGGAATCATAATCGTCATGATGCCTCGGTTGGACGAATTGTCCGCCCCCCCACTCAGTCCTCCTCCCTCTCACCCCACTTTCGGTTTGACTTCACCCTTTGTACCTTTGACTGCCTGATTTACTTTCTGCTCCCTCCTTTGACCCCGCTTCATTACTAAAATGAATTGAAAAAAAAAAACAAAACAAAAGACATTCTGATCACACTTCCCCATGCTGCCCACCACTCTCAAAAAAAACAAAGACGCGAGCCTCGAGGGAGCCTAACTCAAAGAGATTTATCCTATAATCATCGTTAACAAGTACCTTGAGGATATCCGGACCCCCGGACCCGACACCATCACATGGCCAGCGGCGTAGTAGTACTTCAAAAATGACAAATATATCACATATGGTTCGGGAAGGATATGAGTATGGAGTGAAAACTCATGAGTAGGACCTTCGTTTTTTTTAGGGTTTCCTAGCAGGAGCCAAGGCAAAAGAAGCGCAGGAGGACGACGAGGGGATATACTCCATTATTGCCAATCGGCAGGGGGATCGTACTGGATCTCATTCATGGAATAATTGAACTCTCCCTCGTGGGGTAGTGACACGTAATTGGTCTGACGGATCACGACGAAATACACCATATAGCCTCATTGTATGTCTCTCCCTCTCCCTCTCTCCCTCTCTCCCTCTCTCTCTTTGTGGCAACAACGCCTGTAGAGCGTGAACGGCTGAGGATTAGATAACGAGATTGAGGCTTCGAAAGTGGCCAACGCAAAGATAATGGTGATTAGGGTCCACGCCCTAGGGGGCCAAGAAATCCCGAAAGACAAAAACGTCGTTTTCGACCTCGAAGAAAATCATGGTTATTCGCTTCCCCAGAAAAATACAAAACAAAGAACGAACGGCTGTTGTCGTCGAAATAGTTGAGGGGGGTTTTTCCATATGAAAAGGATTTCCATGCATATCTAATCTAATGAGTGGTCGATGTCATCAAATCATTAGACAACAGCCAATGTTCATTAAGAAACGTTAGAGCGTGCGGGGGGATTTTAATTTTATACCTTAAGCTGGGCCAAGGCGCGGGGCGTCTCGGTAAGGAACTTGACGGCGAGGGTCATGATTGTGGAGGTGGTTTCATAGCCAGCGACAAGCAGCGCCACCAGGAAGTCGACGATCTGCTCGTCGGAGAAGCCACTGCCACCGCCCCCGTCCAGGAGAGCCCCCAGCATGTCGTTCTTTCTCGCACCCGCCTCGCACTGCTTCCTCCTCTGCCTCACCACTAAGCTCAAAGCTTCCGCCACCTTTGTCCTGGCCTTAAGAACGATTAACCCATAATTAGTTCAATGCACGGAAATCTAATTATGAAATTTTACAAGAATGGACATTAGGCAATTCAAAATGGTTACATTACTATCGCATCACATAGCAGTGGATGCTTTATGTGACAAGAAATTTTAAGATCATATAACAAATCAAGGGTTAAAAAACAACGATACGAAACATATAAACGACAAAGCTCCCATCATGGGGCATTAATTAAATCATTAGTCGCGGCCGATGGATACAGATACCTGATTAAAGGAGGGACGAAGATGGAATTAACAAACTTGCTAGATGACAATCAATCGGAAGTGCTATTTAACTTTAGAAAATTCCAATTCCAATTTCGAGACAAAATGTCCTATCATTGCAGAAAACGTCACTATCACACGTGCAGTCGGGTCATAAAAGATGCCCCTACCCCCTCCCTTTCCTTCCTTTCTACGTCCAATTTTGTCGCTCCTCTTGTTTTATATTGCGAAGAAAAAGTTACCTAGATTTCCTATTTTCTTTAAAGCTAGGCCCCCTCTCTCTCTTTATCTTCCTTTTCCTTGGTCTGGATTTTAACCATTTAACTTATGCTTTCGACATTGAATGTGTAGTTTTCAATAGATTCTTCAATATATCTTGGACAGTAATATTCTCGGAAAGCTTAAGAGAGAAATATGAATTTATCAATATTAAAGCTTGAGAGACAGAGAGAGAGAGAGAGAGAGGGAGGGAGGTAGGGAGGGAGGGGGGAGGGAGTACTTTAATGGCTCTGCCGTAGGTGGTAGAGAAGATGGGCAAAGGAACACTGAAGAACCCTTCAATCACAAGGACGTACTCCTTCCTCAAGCTCTCCGTCCAGTCACACGGATCGAAACTCATCAGCTGCTTCAACGTCAGCTCGAACGTTATCTGCAACAAAATTTCCCTTCTAAAATCTTGACCAGGTTTAACATATGCATAGCAGGCACCAAAAAGGGAAAGAGAGACAGAGAAAGACAGAGAGACAGAGAGAGAAAGAGGAGAAACGACAGATCCAAAATGGGCTTCGACGCACGTGAACTAACATGGTTACCACCATTAACCATGGAATCTGAGTCATCAGCTATCCTTTATGATAATCAAGAGGTAAAAGAAGAAAAGCTACGTTTCGTTAGTTGAAAGATTGTATTTCCATTGAACCGTGACGCGTGTCTGCAACTCAAAAGGAAGAAAAGGTAATCTGCCGCTTTCACATCGGCTTTTTCGACACAAACTGGTGAGGCATTCCTTACGAAATCTAGTTCACAGAAACCGGCTGAAACTAAAGAGAAAACCTGAACCACCCTTGCTCTTGGGGTTTGCTGATGAATATTAATAAGTAAAAGTAAAAAATTTACTGACGGCAACCAGACGACAAGATACTATACCCCGTATAAAGCTCCACAAAGTTCTACGAGATTAAGTACATGAAGAAGCAGACAAATTAAATAAATAAATAAACAAACAAATAATGGTATAGCTTCAGCTAAAATTAAACTATCATAACTAAGGCGGAACCAGACAGAAAATCTCATATGGGGACGCTACAGATTACCAGGACGGGTTGAAACCAAGTTCCTCGACTCAAAGAAGATTCCATCTTTTTGAAAAGAAAAGAAGAAACCCTTTATTTTCCCCTTCTCTTTTAAGACATGCAAAAGCTGGAAAACCACACACAGACGAGGCTCACCTTCTTGGCCTCCTCCATCAGGAGGACCCGGTCGGACCAGGACTCCAGGTTGAGCCGGATCAACCGGTCGATGTCCACCAGCAAGTGGTCCCTAATAATGGAAGAATTCCCGAAGCTCATGGTCAGCGAATGCATCCTCTTGTGGAGGCTCCCCTTCATCAGAAGCAACGAATGCTTCCCGAGAAGATTGCAGAGCGACCTCGGATAGCTGCACTCGAAGAGCTTCCCTTCGTTCTGCAATATGAAACGGTTCGTCTCCGGGTCGGCCGAGAAGACCGTCGGCTCCCCAAACACGTGGGTCGCGAACACCGCCCCGAACCGACGCACCCGGTCGTCGATGAACGGCTCGGGGTTCTCCGTCTTGTAGGCCGCGATGAGCTGCAGCGTCTCGCCGATTACCGGCAGTCCCAGGTTCCCTGGCGGCAGCCTGCGCCCCCGTCGGCCGGAGGCGCGGAGGAGGAGGAGGACGAAGGTGACGAAGAAGGCGGTGGGTATGAGCAGACATGTGAGACCAGAAGCCTGGAACAACTCCATGCAAATACCGAGCGAAAGATAAAGAGTACTTTTACAAAACCAGACGATGTAGTTCTATATTTATATAGATGCAGAGAGAGATATAGAGAGAGAGAGAGGGTAAAGGGTGTCTGATGAGAATCTAAAATGGAAGAGGAGAAGGTAATTAAAAGGGGAGAATTATTTTTTAAATCCGACAACTCACTCTGCTTTGTAGCTCAGAGTGCGCGTGTGGATAAGACTGTGTGAAAGTAATGGAAGGTTTTAAATAGGGAAATGGAAAAGAAGAGAGCATAAATCATTTGGATTTCTTTACCAAAAAAAAAAGTCATTTGGATTTGGGAGTAATTACTTTCTCGCCTTGGTAATTAGCATATCATATATTCAGCATTTATGTACTTACCAATTTTTTTTTTTTTGGTAAGGAAATGAAGATTACTTACCAATCTTTTTTAGATAGGAAGTTCTTTTCTTACAGGCCTAACCCATACACTGAGCCAGTTTTTTATTTTTATTTTTATTTGCAACATGATTGCACAATATCTAATGAAGATAAATAAATTCAGAATGCCCTGTGAGCTCTGGGACCCGATATATTTTTAGGTTACTCATGGGCAAGCAGTAATTGAAGTTGAATTTTTGCATGGAATTTAGCTTCACATTTTATTTTGGTCAAAAGGAAACTATTCGTAATATAAAAAGGTCATTCAAACATATCAAACACTATAAGAAATTCATTTAGCATCTAACATATTTCAACCACAAGTACCCCAATGACCCTTTTGATAAAAACTGTTAAAAACATCAAATATGTCATAAATGAAAGTATAAATTTTGGTAGGAGGCTGTTGCGGTACATCTTGATAAAGCAAAGGGTGGTTGGGATGGGGATAACAAGGATGAAGAGTTAGCAGCGATGACGGCAGTAATGGTGTTGGAGGATGTAGAAGAAGACATTTAAGTGAGAAAATTTGTGAAGCTCTGATACCATGAAAGAGTATGAATTTAAGTTTGATCGCACACACAATCGATGTGGAAATTTGTATTATATTTATAATATGTACATGAGTGGGAAAATACAATTAAAGATTTTACCAAGATAACAATCTACAGTATCAGTGATAGCAATCTACAGAATCAGTACAGATTTTAAAAGATTACTCTATTGACGAAATCGACAAAATTGACATAAATCATGGGATTGGTATAGATTGCAGAAGATTGCTGTATCATAAAAGATTTGTTTTATCACATCTAATAGTAGCGAGCTTGATGGTGGTGCCTGTTTTTCGGAATAAGTAGTGAATGAGTCTCGATCAGCAATTGAACCTACGAATTTGACGAAGAAACGAGAGAATATGCACAAAATATGTGGAAGAGCAAAATAATAAATTTAATATATATTTATGTATTAAACAATAAAAAAATACATGAACATATTTGTAGGTTTTACTAAATGATTATTTTAGATAACATATCAATTAAGAATATGCACTGTCAAAAAAAAAGATATACACATAATCCTAAGAAAAATAAAGAATTAAGAGAAATATTATGACCATCTCTAATAGAGAAAAATATTATAGAGAAATATCTCTAACAACAATGGTACCTATTTTTGTGGTTCGTGACAGACTAGTAGCACGCGCAATGCCTTCAACATGCTAGGCTGTGCTTACACGTACATATACTATGCACACGCGCATCCATATCTCATATGTTCGATGGGGTCTTTCTTTAACACAAAGGAACAAAATAATTGAGGCTATATAGGTAGGGAAAAAAATGTTTAGTGGGAAGAGATACAAGGGGGTTTGGACAGTGACATGCACGCACCAAATCAAATTGAATCGTAAAAATACGCATTTTTATTCGGGATTCAGGATCTTTAAAAGAAATTGGAAAGGGAAAATTGATAAAAACATATATATGGCAATTGATTCGGGAAATATGCAGTTAATTTAAGTTATATGTTGAAAAATTCATGCCAAAATGTTCTTTAGATCAGTGTTACGCTCACCATCATTAGTAATAAGTCGAAATTTTGTTTATCCGCATAAAATATCACATGATACCCTTTAGCAAATTTCATGTTCCTCCATAGACTTTAATGATTAGAGCAAATGCTATTTCGAGCGAAATGTTTTATGAATTCCAAGTACGATTCTTCTTGTCTCGGATCAAATTCTGGCGCTGGGATGATGACAACATCACCACGGGGTCCCCGTACAATAACTCGAGCTGTACAAAGCCGTTCTTGGAAGAGGAATCAAGAATCATGGCAAGAAAACATGTTCCATATGAAAAAATTGTCGCATAAGCAATGAAAAAAAAAATCTTATTTTTCCAATTGATTATAAAATTTATACATCCTTTTTGGAGAAACTTCTGTTTGAATCCAAATGGCATTAGCCCAATGTTTGTTAACCTATTTTACAAACTTTTCTTTAATCTGCCGAAAAATTTATGACTTGATGCGCCACAAATGCACACGTATCATGTAGTGGGGAACTTTATGCTGGACGAATGATTCTTTGGGGAAATTAAATAATAAATCAATATGTAAGTTTATTCGACTGCAGGTGATGGCCCACGATGCTGCACAAGGACATGGGAGAAAGACTTATATATTTTCTCAAGAA
This sequence comes from Eucalyptus victrix, assembly GCA_016097545.1. Taxonomy (NCBI): domain Eukaryota; kingdom Viridiplantae; phylum Streptophyta; class Magnoliopsida; order Myrtales; family Myrtaceae; genus Eucalyptus; species Eucalyptus victrix. The sequence continues at coordinate 26,113,191 of CM027844.1, forward strand.
TGCACACAATTACTAGAAAACTAGCAGTGCAAACAACCATATCACTGTCTCTTAATATTTAATCAATGAGTTTATTTTGTACCCTTTTACGCATTAAAAATGGGAAAAAAAAAATCGATTGTAATTGCTCCCCGAGTTTCGAGCGAATCGATGTGCGCCACACTTTCTACTTGCCCTTTTTAGGGTTTCCACATCTTTATATTAATTCCATATGAAGCATGTGCAGTGTTGGCCACGAAGTGAGGCCTTGATTGTACAAGTTAAAAGAGGGAACGCCCACTTTTTGTTTGTTTATTGAGTCGCGACTTGGGCTACAGAGAGGTGCCATCATGTATGCAGGTGATGGAATCAAGTGTTCTCTACCAGGAAGTTTATGTTTAAAGCCCCGGATTAAATAACTGAGGGGGTGGGGAAAAGATTAATTTGCACAATCCCCACTTTAAGAAAGAATAAAAATCAAACACTTTATCTTTTGTCACAAAAAATCCAACACTTGAAATCGCTACTTTAACTCTAATCAACATGAAGTTAGATAGTGAGCAAACAAAGATAAAGTGCCCAAAATAGCATCGATTCACTGATTATGAACGCGACTGAAAAAACTAATGCTCGATTGTATTGTTTGACACGGAGTATAAATAGTCACACATCATACAATTTTCAAAAGAGCATGTAATCATGAGATTAGTCAGATTTTTTTTATAATTAAAGATTCGGAATTTACTCATCGAAAGTGGAATTTTCTTGTCGTGAAAAGAAATTGAAAAAAATGTTTTACTAGTCGAAGTGTGATAAAGTTAATCTACAATTTTATCCTCACTCCCACTAGATCTATCGTGCTCTTTAGTGGGCAAATCCTCAAAAGTACCATCTCTCTTTGCTTTCCATTGTCATTATTATCCCCAGCATAGAGAAACAAGTTAAATAGACATCCAGTCTCCCCCAGCACCAATGGTGTGAGTTGCCAAGATAATGAAGCTTCTAAAGAACAAATGATGAGAAAAAGGAAAAGCTCAAAGCACTCGGAAAAATCATGAGGATCGTACTATGCAATAATTATAATGTGCTCAATATTATAAACAGTTCTGCATGTTGATGCTACCATGTTGATCCACATGGTCCCCAATAAGGGACGCTCAAGCTGGCTACCCACTAGACAAGACCATAAATCAATAATGGTCCCTAAGAAAGCACATAAGCAATCCCCCACCCATAAAACTTTTCCAAGAAAATAAAGAAAGAAAAGAGAAAAGAGAAGAGAATCGATCACACGTCAATCATGGGTTCTTGTACTCGATCCACACTTCCATCTCTTAGTGGTCAGCACTACAAACATTCTTAAACCCATTTTCTTGATCTCGATGTTCTTAAACAAAAGAATGTCTCTCAAAAGCAAATCTGGGTCTTTTGTTTTAATGGCGATAGGACATTTTTTATTTGTCATCATCAAGGTCTGCAAAAGGAATGTCAAGTTCGGGAAGCTTATGTGTACTAGGTGCTGATAATTAGGTCAGTTGATTTCGAGACAGAGACGACATGGAACTCATGATTTTGGTGGTTGTTAGACAAATTTTTTAGTTTCTGCAAGATGGGTCAATTCATGATGTATTCAAAAGTTTTAAATCATCGACATTTTTTGTCTTGTAAAATCATAATGTTTGGCTAAGAGTTTTCCATTACTAGTTTTGGCCATGCATTGCGTCTGGGACACTTTTCTCCCCTCCATTTTCAAGCATACAAATTATGGAAATTTAAATAAAATAACGGTAGGATATCAATCGATATCCATAGGTGATCATCTAAAAAGTCCCCTTAAAATCAAAAAAGATTGTGACGCGTTATCAATGAATCATATAAAAAACTGAGCTTGAGTATCACTGAGTTTTGAAATAGAGAAATTACTATAAAAAAAATCATAGACTTATTGTTTTTGTATTAATTTAATTCTAAATATTTCAATTTAGCCAATTAAATCCTAAATCTTTTACCGATTTTCCACTTTAGTCTTTCCGATTAATTTTGACTAGAAATTATAAACATAAATACCATACTTTTTACATGGCATAGCCTATGCTGTTGTGAATAATTTTCTTATTGTTATTAATTTTTAATATTTTCTTTCATTTTTTTTTCTTTTCTTTTCTTTTTCCTTCTTCCTCCATAGGCCGTCGGGCCTTGCTGTTGGCCAATAAAGGTCGCCCTCGCCCAACCAAGCAAAGGCAAGCCTAGTGAGGTTGAGCTCGATAAGGTTGAGCTTGGCCTAAGGTTGGCCGAGGCTGGCAAGGTCACCTTTTTAAGATTTGACAATGTCAACCCTCACTAGCCCTTGCCTTTGATGGTTGTTGAGAATTACCAAGGCATGACAATTAGTTGAGGAAAAAGGAAAATTTAAAAAAAAAAAAGACAAAAAGAAAAGGGAAAAGGAAATATATAACCTCAAAAATTGAATAAAAAATATCCATTTCAGTATCACTCGTGCCTTGTAGGACTACTGACATCAATGTCGGCTATTTCCAGCTAAAATTAATCAAAAACATTATATCAAAAACATTTTCAAAAAAATTAGAACTAAATTGGTTAAATTAAAAATATTTAGGACTGAATCGATAAAGTATAATAAATTCAGGACTTTTTGATAATTTTTCCTATTAGAAAACTATTCTTCTTTTGCAATTTCATTATTTCAAGTTATGGTAAACGATTGGCATATATCATTCTGCTTTCATAATATTATTAAATTGCCTAAAAATAGGGCACATGTGCAGGTAGCCCAAAACGTTGCAAGCCAGTAACATCCCGTGATTCTATTTGGATTCTTCTTTCTTTAATTTTCTTTTTTCCCCGTTCTAATTGAATTCATTTAGTATCATGGAGCTTGACGTGCCAATGGACCGACACCTCCCTGATCCCACAAGACAAAAAGATAACGCAAAGTGTCGGCCTCGGCAAGAAATTTACCTACCTTAAACTTGCTCATCGGATTTTCCCTTTTAGATGCACTTGTCCTGTTCATTTGCTATAACGCGATGGACAAGAGGAAAATGCCACGAAAAGGAAAAAGGCAGCGAGAGGAGCTGGAAACATCACGAGCATAACTTGGCCCCCAATCGTGGCCACTAAACTTTCGTCCAAGCGGGCGTTCGTATCTTCAATTATCTCATGGATGTTCATGGCGACAGAATCTCGCTCGTGCATTGCATGAACTTTGGCAATTTGAGTGCCAGTGACCTACCGAAGGTTACGATCCATGTGCGAGGTCAACATCGCACGGACGCATGTTCCATGCCCCAACAAGTACTCTCGGGGTCCATACCATATGACATTCATTGACAAACACTTCACTGTTTTGGTCCATCCCCCACGTATTTCGTACGGCCCACCGATGCATTGCCCCTCGAGCTGACTCCACTACATTAACATCGTCTGTGTGTGGCCAAAATTCAAACCGCGTAATTGCACCCCGACATTAGTGTACTATACCCACCATTTTAAAAGTCGTGTACACACTAGCGAGTCTTTAAATCTTGATGGAACGGATGGAAAAAAAGGTTGACTCGGATTACTCATACGTGCATGGTCACGGGCAATTACTTGCGAAGAATGTTCGTTGAGGGCGAGCTGCTGAATAGTTTTTCTCGAGCATTCTAATGCATAATTAGTTGAATGCATGATCCGTCCCAACGGAAGAATCAAAGCATTCTCTCCTCGAGCATTACGCTCTTTTGGCGGTAATGGACTCGAGTTAGATGAATTCCAAACATTTTTAGATAGGGGTTTTCTACAATGTTTAAGGAGACTGAACCAAGAGGGTTTATCATACCAACATCCTTCTGTTTGTTCACTGCGTGTTTAGGCGATTGGGAATGTTGGAGGTTTGTTTGTAAAAAGCAAACTAAGTACACTTTCATTGTTCTACATAGGAAAAGTTAGAGGAAGTTGGCCAATTAATAAGTGTGAGTTTTCCTTTATGTACTTAAATGAATTATTGAGTGGGGTTAGACCCCACCATATCCGCGTGCGAGTACGCGATTATTTGGCGCACTTGGCACATCCGCGGCTTAATTAGCACTAACCCATTTGTTATTTTATTTTATTTTTTGGTTATGTTATTAATTTTAATCCATTCAAAGGTTGCCTTTTGTTTTTGAGAATTTTCAGAAATAAATAAATAAATAATAAAATTCGAAATTTTATTTATTTAAAAAATTATTATTCTAAATTTTGTTTATTTCTTTCAAGACAACCTTTGGAAAAGATACTTATTCAATTTGCAACTTTTCCCAAAGGGTTACAATTGTTCGGTTTTTGTTTATGTCTTTTCAAGACAACCTCTGGAAAATATACTTCTTCCGAATGGACGCCTTTGTTTATCTGGACAATTTTCAAAAGGACACGTTTGTTCATTTTTTGCAATTTTTCACAAAGAATTGCTTGTGTTTTAAGAGTATTTATATATATGTGTGTGTGTGTGTGTGTGTGTGTGTGTGTGTGTGTGTGTGTGTGTGTGTGTTAGTTTTTATGGAAAAACAAGAGTGATCATTATTTATCTTTTTGAGCATTATTTCTGAAAAACTACAACTGTCCTTTCAATTGTTTCCTAGAGAGACCTTAGAAAAATACTAGAATTACTATCTAGTATTTTCATTTGGACTTTGTTATATCCTATAGTATATTTGCCGGTGACCATTAGTAACATTGTGGAGCAAATAAATCATTAAATAAAATAATATCACGCATCAAAGTTCAATTTGAGTACTCTAAATATATATCTTCATTATTCTACCCAATTCGAAGTCATATTTTCCCAACAAAAAATATGCAAAAGAATACACAAAGTAGTTGAAGGGCGATTTTATTGCAATTGATGACATGATCATCCATCTTGATGGTATTGGGTTGGTATATATTTTAGGGGATAGAGAAAAGTTGAGGGTTTGAAAATATGTTCTCGGCTTCTTCACAAAACATTGCAAAATGGCATAAAAATGACACAAATAATCCAGTGGTTCATAGGTTTTTAATTTGTTCAATGTAGTCCATAAACTTTACTTCAAAATGTAATGTAATATATAAACTTTTAATTTGTTCAATGTAGATATTTGGTACATTTTTAATTTAATATCTAACCTATATAAAAGTGTTCAATGTTATCTTTTTATAATTTAAATTTATGGACAATATTGAATATTTTCATAATATATATATAAAAATATCAAATATTCAAGGATCACATTGAATTATACATTCGACTCGAAGTTTAAAAATCACATTAAATAAATTAAAATTCATGGATCACGTCACACATTTGACTAAAATTCAAGAATTACTTATGTTATTATTTCAAAGAAAAAAGACAAATATTTTATATATAATAACGACGTAATAACCGAAGTATCGGTAATAATTACTCTCGACTATGATGAAGCGGTGGATAACTTGCCGACACAATTATTATTATTATTATTTTTTATTATTATTTTGGTCTTGGAAGAAAGTTGTAACATCCGAGGAAGGCTCCTCGTTTTCTTTTCTTTTTTCGCTTTTTACCATTATTGCCGACACGTGAAAAGGACAAAGTGATAAAGACATTGACTCCGCTTAAAACTCATGCGCCCGCGTGAAGTGACTCCATGCAAAAAGGGCTCTTGTCGATGTAGTTTCAAGTACTTGGATCGTAACTCTTTAACATTCCAACAGAGCCAGATTTGAATTCTCCATTCGTCGATTGCACTTACCATTTTTAATCCGGTTTGCACGTCGGATAAAGCATTGAAAGGTATTCCGTGGCTCTTGCTCACGAGCTGTGACTTGGTCCTATACACATCCAATTTCCCCACCTAATGACTTAAAATTTTTGGATTAGAGCTCTATAAATGTGTTGACTTAGCTCATCAGACACTAATTTTTACAGCTCAAACTTTATCTTCTCCTTTGTAATTTTCGAGCATGAGGCCTCAGAGCTCGATTAATCTACACAAGGGAGGAGATAAGACTTTATAGTGTGTACCATCATTAGTTGGTTATCAATGTAGATGCATGCAATAAGACCAAAGCATGCACGTACATAGAACACATCCCAAATCACTAGTTGGTTATCAATGTAGATACAAGCACTTTACACGATTTGACTTCTTTAAAATTCAAAACACTTTTATTTATAACGTGGGAGTACAAAAGTAGAGATCTGACTCCTTAGACACTCATGAAATATCTTTAAAGTTCCATGAATCAATTAATCCAAGCATTTTTGGTTTGCACAGATGGCCCTGATCCAGAGCATTTTGCATATTATTAGTGGGATTCGAATATGCGACCTTCAAATCTTAAAATAAAAATTCTCAAATGACCCAACTAAAGGTGCAAATCCTATGGTGTTAAATGGATGTACTTTAAACTATTACAACATACATATATTAACACATAGATTCACTTATTTGTAAAATATTCTAAACTTTGGTGGGTTCTTATGTATCTTTAAATAAAGTGGAAGGTTTGTATTTATGCCTATCCCTACCAACTAATAAAGCTGACCTTTTTCTGCGATTTTTTTAACCCAATTAACATCACAATATTCGTCATCTCATATATATTCTCTTTTGGTCCACGAAGAATTGCGACGCATACGCATTAATTATTTTGTCTTTCTCGTTAAAGCTAAACCCTAGAACTAGGTCCTGGGGCATGGGGGATGAGAGATACTGACACATTCATTTTTCTCTATCGTAGCTGTCAACAAAGCAGAAAATGGACCACGAAGATCTCATCAAATCTTACACATAATTAATACCTACCACAATCGGGACCAAAACATTAAATAAATAGAAGTTTCTACTAATCGATCGTCCTTCCTTTGTCTTCCCCTCGGTTATGATTGAACCATGCAAGTTAAGCACCCTCCCTTCTCCCCCCTCCTCCTCCGCCTCCTCCTCCACTAAGGATATCACCCTCTGGTGAGATAATTCGGACTCTACTTTCACTAACATCGTAATGGAACAAGGGCGATGAGATCCGCTCAAGATGAATGAGAGATACGATTCATATTGAATGTTCCATCGCAGATGCGAAATTCCTATGATAACGCTCAAGGGGGTCGCAAGCATCTATAGGAAAAAAAAAAAATTAGAGTGAACAGTTAACACGAGTGATTTTGATCTTAGGGTTTTTACCATTGACTATTATTTCGTTGATGGTCCATTCGAATGTGAAAAGGGTCGGTAGGGAAATCTTTGCTTTACGCGGAAATCGTGCTATAATTAGTTGCAGGTGCGGCCAATTTTGTTTTTATATTCTATGTTCTGTTACTCGTGAAAGCAGTTTTCACATGATTTTCTTCTTTTTCATGGAATAGTCAGGTTGCTGAAAAATCTATATTACTCCTTGGCCAAAAAAAAAGGAAAGAGGAGAACATGGTACTCAAGTAAAAATTTTTGGAAATTTGATCTAGAGTTGAAGATAAAGATGTTTTTTAACGATGGGCAAGGTAAAAATTTAATTGATCAGACCCCACAATGTTGTTAAGCCAAATATATGAATAATCTTATTGTAAAGCGACAACGGCATTAAAACTAGCTGATTAATCCTAGCACATGAATGTATATATTCATGAATATTTAGGCACATAAGTACAAGAGCGTCAATTAAAAGAGAGAGAGAGAGAGAGAGAGAGAGAGAAAGGGTAAAAGAGCAAGCGAGTACTATGGCAATTGAGTTTTCTCATTATAGGTAGCCTAAGCTATTTGGTACACGTTTTTGCTTCTTTAACTAGCGTCAACATTACAAATGACAAAATCTAAAATCTAGAAAAAGAAGAGATTCGATGGAAATCGCACACGTCTTACTTCTCATCCTTCTTTTTAAAATAACATTTCTCAATCTGATGTGCATCTACCAAAAATAGTCACTCCCATGCAAAAATTTCGCATCTTCAATTACATCATGCACCATCATGCATTATCACGATCTTAGGACAAGATGGGATGTGAACCAAACACGTGCATCCAATTTGATCACATCACCGAAATTAGCTATGATAGGGGGTCAAGTAAGCTACTAGTAGATTAATTCAAATTTCAAACCTAGGTATACACTTTAGTCCCCGGCGTCTCTTTCACGTGTCATGATACTTGGAAAAATCATCGTGCGCCCGCTTAGTGGCCTGTCATAATTTGTTTTCATCTATCACAACGAACACAAATCGGCCTAATCTAATCTCGTCATCAACCAATCTGGTCAAATCAATCAACCATGTTATGCCATCTTCTGCATCGTCTTCTCTCATGTATCTCTACTATGGGACCGATTGGATGACGAAGCTCTTATGGACTCGTGCGATATCGAATCTGTTTGTCTCATTGAGTTAGTCAATGCAGGGACCCTAAAAACCAAATCAGGGAGAAGATTCGCCCGCCGGTTTCCCACCCATGATTTGTCGGGTCAAAATCAAATATGGGTGGTCATGGGTGGCAAAGTAATAAAATACAAAGAAAATGACATAAATGGGTAATAAATTTTAGCCTAACATTTAATGTAATTTTTAAAATTTTAATTTATTCAATGTAAACTCTAAACTGATGATAGATGTTCAGTTTAATTCCTAAAACATTGAATATACTCATATAGTTTATGGACTAAATTGAACATTTAAGGATGTTATTGAATAATTTAAAAATATAAAAATCATATAGAATAAATTTAAAGTTCATATGTTACATTACATAAATTTATGAATTATTTATATTATTTTTCTTTTTTACTTTTTTTATGATTTTATTATACTAGCCAGCAGCTATGACACGAAGAATGACCAAGACCCGCAAATCACTGTACTTCTGAAGAGACATGACTGCTGGGAGAAGCATGCGGTTGCAAATGGAAATCGACGGCAACGGAGAGCCACGTTCGTTTCTCCATTTTCATTTTGCACATTCGAAAATCACCATCGGACTTCATACTAAACAAAAAAAAAAAAATTAAATTAGCACGAACCAATCCCAAGAACCTTTCGGTCATCAGGGTTCTACTTCTCCCCTTTTTTCTACCTTTTTTGCCCTTTTCAGCGCGAATCCGCTCTAAGTTCAGAGGATTAAAGGGAGGAGGCATTAATGGCGGGGGGCGTCAAACGGCGGTCAACCACGAGACACGAGGTCTGCGCCACACGTGTGCGGCGAAAGGCGCAGGGACGACACCAAGCGTACGAAACGAAGGAAGGAAAAGAAGGAGGGTTTGGTTTCGCTTCCCAACGTCTGCTTCGCACGAATGGGTTTCCCGGCCCCCTCCCTCCAACCCCCGCCAGTCTTTGCACGTGCGGTACGGCCTGGCTCTGGAAAAAGTCGGTCCGACATCGACCTCTCTTTATCGCCGAGCGGGGGTTCACATGGACTTTAACTCACTGCGACACATCTCGTATTGTCGTGTCGACAAATCATTGAAGACATCGATCTCGATCATCGAACGGCATCTTACGAAACATCGCTCTCTCGATCGATGCCCATCCGACGAGTTCTCCGGCGAAGTCACGAAAGTGCGTCGCCTTTATTTGAGGGTCGTTCGAATTCCGATCGAGAACGCTTGGACGGACGATTGACACATCGCTGTTTCCTGCACGGCGCTGTATCCTTTGACTCTTCGGGTGCTTGCATGTGTTGTGTCCGGTGGCGAAATGAGAGTTCTATTTGCAATTTGGCATTGTTTTTTTTGGCATCGAACGGCGACTCCCCTCGTGCGCTGTGACCATGACAAGGACGAGGGAGTCGAAGGTACTACGTGTGTGGACAGTAGGTCGTGTTGTTGCTGTGTAGCAGCGAGGTGCATCGTTCTGGAAAGGCTCGATGGCGCTTACCCAAAAGGAGAAAATAAGAAAAATTGGGAGGCGTTCCTGTTTCGAGAACCCCAAAAAAGAAGGATTCGTCCCAACAGTTCAGTCCTGATTTAACGTGGAAGTACGGCTGGTTGAGAATCTCCAGTTGAAACTCGACCAATCTCTCTCTTCCTCTCTCTCTTATCATGGTTGCCAGGCAAGGACGTTACTCATTCCTCGACTGCGTCTTATGTCTAAATTCAATCCCAAAGCCTAAATTAGGTTGAGAGATGCTACATATGGAGAAGGACAGCTCGGAAAACATTTTTCTGAAATAAAATTATTTATATCACTCGAAATAATTAGTCCATAAATTTCATTATTTACATTAATTTATATCTAAATATTTTTATGGATGATAAAAATATGATTTGTTCGTTTATTTTTGTAGGCGTATAAGCGATCATTTAAAAAAAAAATTAAACTATTCATTTTTCATGAAATAAATGGAGTCTTGAGATTTAGTCAAAAACCCTATTTTTTTCTCAAATTCTTGGAAAGCTAGGACTTTGTTGCGTGTAGATTTGTGGGTAGAACCAATTTTGAACTAAGAAAAAGAACAGTTTTATGGATTTTGGAGCTAAGGGCTCCTATATTGACGCCCACCGACATAAGCCACTTGACAAAGAAGAGTTCTTGTATTTAAGATTGGTTTGTTTTGTGAAAATTAAAAACGTAAGATTGCTTATATCGATTGAAAAATGAATGAACAAATATTCATCACTAACGAAAATGTTTGAGAATAAATTATTATTGATAATGTAAATATATATTATTTACTTAATTTCTCTAAGCAATGTGGACAGTTATTTTCAAGTAAACAATTTTCAAATTATTCATTTTCTGTGAAATAATAGAACTATAACTTTTATATTACGCAAACAAAATTTGTATTTTCTTATATAAAAAATAAAAAATAAAAAAAAAAAACTTGGCAAGCTTCTAGGATTCAACCAATTCAGTAGAATGCTGCTGGAGATCCCCGGTTTGTGATCGATTCTTGATTGGTAATCGATCTGGCTTTAAAATTGATTTAGTTTGGGGCGAGCCGGGATGTAGAATTCAAAGATTAAGGGAAGAACAGAGGGATAGAGAAGAGGTGGTTTTAGGAAGAAAGTTTGAAACGACATCGTTTTTACTGTCCTAGCTAAAGTGCTTTTATAGCTAGTGCAAAAACCACATCCCACTCGCCCAGATGGGCCTCCAAGATTCGCTCGGATCACAAATCCCGCTACGCACCAAACAAATTTCATTCTTCATTTAGGCCCCATTTGTTGAAGACACCACTCAAATTCAACATCCCGAAAAAACCTCCCTTTAGCTCAAATTTCTCAGAGGACACCATTTGATCGGACGAAGTTCTTTATGGCTTTCTTTCGCATGAAGAAAATCCATCCGTCGAAAGCCCAATTGCAGTGGATGGATGACGCGAGGAGAAGCATTGGATCCTTCGGAAATAAACGGATATCTGAAGATGGGCTTGAACTGGTTTGCGCATGCAATTGGACTATGGAAGCCCAATAATGATACTGTGGTTCGAGATTGGCCTTTTGTTTTTGGGTTTGTTTTAATGACCCAAAAATTCTTTGGTCCGGCAAAAAACGAAAAGAAGTATAATTGATCGAGCAGGAGCGAGAGGCTGAGAGCATGCAAATTCCTTTTAAAAGACGACACGCAATCACGTTTGTAAATGCCACGTAGTATGTTTGGGGTAAATTAGTAATTACCGTGGAAGCATTGCTTAGCCTTTTTTCACGTGCGTAATTGCCACATAGTGTGTATGCAAAAAATTGCTGTAGAAACATTGCTTGGCCTCCTTTTTAATTTCTTTCACGTGCGTAAATTGTTACTGTAGAGTCCGCCGTGCAGTCGAGAAGGGGCAAAGATAGGAAAGGCGAACCGCTTCAGCTGGAGGAGGAGGAGAAGAGAAGATGAAGCTGAAGCGAGACGACGGAGCAGGGACGATTGTCGGTCCCGAGAGTCGTCGATTGAAATCGGCCATGATCGAGCACGGTGACTGGAGCGAGTGCTGGACTGGCGCTGGGGAGCGACTCCGACGTCGTCGATTCAGGTGGTACTGAACCCACGGTCCATTGGGTTGGAATTGGGCTGAAATTGTTAAAAAAAAAAAAAAAAAGGTTTCTATTTGTTTAATTTTTCCAATCAAGCCATTCTACGTGTACAAAATTGTCCCATCAATTCCCTCCAATAGTGCATTCGGCTAAAATCCAATTGACGGGGTTGATTGCCTGAGAGTGATGTGTATGAAACTTTTGCCGACATGGATGCTCATGCAACAAAAAAAAAAAAAAAAAAATGAAAGAAATCACATCCTTCACTCACGATCTCTCTATTTTTCATAATGAATTTGGGTTTTGACCCCGAAAACTACTGTCCATGTCACGCTTTGATGTTGTTTGATGGTAGTTTCTAGGTTCCAAGTGATGGAACTTGAAACTTATAGTTTAAAACTTACAATAAATTTTTATGCTTTTCTTTTCTATGTCTTTGCACAATTCTACAGTATCCATGGCACTTGATGATGAGCATATAATCTCAAACTACTAGTTCAAGTTAGTTTCCATTTTATGACTAACATTTTTATTTTGTTAATACTGCATATATATAAATCATGGTCAGTAAATTATAACAAAAAATGACAATATAAAGGTGATACTTCGTTATAATTGTTCAATTAATGATGCAGGTGGAATTTGTGTAGACTTTATAGGTTTTAGGGTATATATGATAAGTTTCAAGTTAAAAAAAAAATTGAGAAACCCATTCCAATGAATAAAGATGTCAAAGGTTCAATTTAGTTTAGTTTGGTTCGGATTTTCAAGAAATGGAACCGATTTTCCAAATGGCAATCAAATCATGTGCAAAAATTAACTCTTGCATGAGATATGTTTTGCCATGATCAATGGCTATAATTGAGCTTGATGCATCGTGGGCCATGATGTATAAGCATGTCCCAAGGTCTTCAAGGCGTTGCTGCTCAGGGTGAACTCCATTTTCCCAGCTCTTTGCTTTCCCTCCCTGCACTGACGCTACAGATTTTTATTAGGGCGGTCGCTGCAAAATTGGCGGGATGGGAAGAAGACGACACTTTCTGTGAATCCGACCTAAACCGAATATGAATAGAGCCCAGTTCGGTTCTGTTAGCTTTTTCGATTTTCTTATTTTTGCCTTGTTTATTGGAATTTACATGAATAAAGGGTGAAAAAAAATAATGGAGAGATTTTAAGTTTGGGCATTTAATTTTTGTTAAAAATTTTTGTTCGGCTCCATTAATCAAACCAAACCTGAAAAAAAAAAAACAGTTATTTTTCAATTATCCGACAAACCAAAAATGCATGAAATTTCAATTCAATTAGGTCTAGTATTGATTTTTTGGTTTGGTTCTGAAACCTTGCAAATAGGTAGGTTCCAAGTTAAGTAGCATTAACATGGAACAGAGGATGACGAGAAAAACAAAAAATAAAAACAAGTTAAAACACATTGTATATTAAATTATTATTATTTTGATTATTATTTTTATGAATCAAATTAATTTAATTCAAATTCATAAATAAATAAATAAAAGTGCTTAGAATGAATCTACATTGATAACATTAGTAAATTTATTCATAAGATATTGGAAAGACATTTTCTGATTTTAATAAAAGTTATTGAAAACAAATGATTGAAAATATTAAATAATTATTATTTTTATGAATCGAATTAATTTAATTCAAATTCATAAATAAATAAATAAATAAATAATCAAAGTGTTTAGAATGAATCTACACTAATAACATTAGTAAATTTATTCATAAGATATTGGAAAGACATTTTTTGATTTTAACAAAAATTATTGATGAAACAAATTATTAACAAGAAATTAAAATTAAATTATTTAAATAAATCTATAATCTTCTATGGTCATCAAGATTTATCATTATTCAACATTCATTTTTTCTATTTCTGAAAATCACTTTTCATCCCACTCATTTATTTATTTTTTAGCCCCACTCATTTATTAATAAATCTATTCAACATTTAGTGCTTTTTTTTGGGTGAAGGTAAATGGGCCCCACTCATCACTTTCTCGTTTCTTCTCCTGCCCCACTCGACCTGTCGCTATCTTGAAAATTAAAATCACACTCCACCTTGCCTTCCTTTCCTCCAAAAAAAGAAAAAGAAAAAATCACCCATTTATTTTACCCTCTCGTTCAATCGCCCCATTTTTTTTTTTTTTGCTCTTCTTCCTAAAACTAAAAAAGGAACCTCTGTAGAGTCGCATGGAAACCCAAAAACCCCAACTGCCACCACCTCCTCCTCTTCCTCTCGATCTTTGCTCCCTCTCGATCGCCTCATCGTAGTTGCTCGTCACCTCGCCTCCAGCCATCTTTGCAATTGTAGTGTTGTCTCCAAGCCTGGATTGCGGCATTGTAGTTGCGACTCTTTCAGTAGCCTCAGTCTCTTCTCTTCCTTTGACACTCCCTTGTAGTTATAGCCTCGTTGTCGACCGTGGCCTCGCCTTCGCTCTCTTGCCCTTGCCTCCACCCTCCTTTGCCTTCTTCAACAATTATCTCTCCCTTTACACTTGCAAACTACCCCAGAAACACATTATGCCTTTTGCAATTTTGGACACGCGTGTCGGAAAGAATTGATTGCATGTCGAAGTTTTCGACATATGTGTTGCATGATAAAGCATATTAGATATTTCGACACAACATAAAGGCTCTTGAGGAATATTCGTACTTCATAAGTTTCGAATTTCAAGTGATTTTTGTATGAAACTTGAAATTGCTCACTCCTACTTTCTATCACACAATCTCACACCCTCACTTAAATTTGGATGAATTTTTCCATATTAAGTGAAAATATGAAAGTGCTTTGGTTACATGGGTTGGGTCGGGTTTAATATAGATCACTAGATTTGTATTGAATTAAATTGGGCCAAAACAGATTAAATTGATTAATTTGGGTCAAACCATCTGGATGCGACCCATTCATTCAATGAGCTCAATAACAACACATAGAATATCTGGGCATAAAAAAAAAAAAAAGTTGGCAGCCTTGCACGCCTTCTTCAGCAAAAGCACTTTCTTTTTGAGTTTTTTTTTTTAACTCAGTTTATTTTTTTATCTTATTATACTATAATACTTTATATAATTAATTTAATTTAATCTGCGAGTAGACGTGGGTTGCTTGCTATGCTATCTCTGTCTGAAGGTCCACATTTCTCTCAATTACGCAACGTCAACGTTGGCGCATAAAAAAGCAGAGAGAGAGGAGAGTATTGGGCTTGGCTTAATTCCCCATCAAACACCGATACTATTGTACCTTCCTTCTCCTTCCTTCCTTCTTCAATTTCAAGTTCTTTACGTCAATCCAACCCTTCCTCTTCGTTGCCCCTGCTCCGCTAATTGCCTCGGCACCCATTTCCATCTGCATCGCCGCCCCCGCCGCCGCCCCCCCCCCCCCGCCGCCGCCTTCGTTGCTTCGTTTCTGGTGTTCTGTTTCTTCTTCTCTTGCCTTCCGCGCCCATCTTTGACCTGGGTTGTTTGTGCATCCGTGGGTAGTGGATCCTTTCCGAGGTATGGGAAGGGTGTTTGCGGTGACCCTCGAAGGGAAGATCTACACCTGCCGGCACTGCAAGACCCACCTCGCGATCGCCGAAAACATCGTTTCTAAGGTGGGATCTTCGGTCCCTTTTTCCTTTGGTCTTTCCCCCCTGCTTGCTGATCTGATGATTGATCTCCCACGTGGCTCCTGTCGCTGTCGTCGCCGTCGTTGTCCGTAGCTTTTAGACGATGACGACGACGACAGCGACGACGACGACGTCACTAGATGAGGTCACTCTGATGATCGCGGGGGTCGGGGTTGGGATTACGTCCTCGATTGGAGTTGTTGTGGTGGGCATTCTTCGTCGTACAGGAGAAAATGAGATAAGCTAAACTGGCTAGGAGCAAAGACTGTGGCTCTCTAAGTTGATGATTGTCACAATGCTGAATTATAGATCTGGCCTTAGTTTGAAGTAATTAATGGGGCATCTTGAGCAGCTTGTGCCTCGAGTCGGTGTGTATGGATTATGCAGCTGAGCTTTTTTAGGGTCGACTTGATTCCCAGGATAGTTGGACGGGACGGTCGTTGGCTACTTTCTAGGTAACATATGAAAATGCGAAACTGGACCCAAGTATGTCTTAAAACCGTTTTGTCTGAACTCCGGGACATAAAACATGGGGGTATTCTCTCCTGGGTTGGGAAGAAAAAATTACACTCAGGAATTAAGGGGCCCTTCAGGTGGGGAGGGTAGACTCCACCGCACCTCGTAAGGGATGTTTAAGGAACTGGTAGGCTGGTATGGTAGCCTTCCGCTGTGGTGAAGGTGGAGGGTAGGCTACTTTCTAGTTAACATATGAAAATGCGAAATTGCGATGGCTATATCCTTATTTTGGAAAAAAGAAAGGATTGTTGTTTGGTTCTCAAAAAAGGTAATCGCTTGGGGAGGTGGGAGGACCATGGATGTCATATACTTCTGCATCGGTTCCTCATTGATGCTTTCAGAGTTCATTCACTTTTGCTAAACATGAAAAAAATTCTCCAGTGTGCTAAGTTCCTCTTTCCTCTCTTATGCGTTTTGAGAAAAGATTGGCTTCTTACTCTTGCAGTTGTTTCCTGTGTCATCTTTAAGATTTGATATTTATTGGATTTTGAAGGAAGAACTGGAGTTTCCTCCTCATAAGAGAATGCAATTGGTGTTTCTTTGCTATAAGAGGAAGCCAATCTTAGAGCGGGGTAGTTATTCCAAGACAAAATTATAAATAGAACTCAGGATGTCTCAGATATTAATGAGAAACCTTAACTGCCAGTTGTCCTTTTCCACTTATAGAGTGTGAATGAGGTTGTAATGCTGAATGCTGCATCAGTTCCCTACTTATGATCCTCGATAAGTTGAGAGTACTGTCATCTACCCTTTCAACTTCTGATTTAGTACTTTACAAAAATTGGTTTCTCTAGGAGCAAATTGAGAATACCAAGTGCTAATAAATAGACCAGTCTCTAGTTTTACTGCAACTTACGTTATGCAATAGGATACTTTGGTATGTCGTCAGCTCGCTCGCACATTCTGACATCTTGTTTGCTTGTGTTCTTGCACTCAGTCTTTCCACTGCAGGCATGGGAGAGCTTACCTCTTCAGCAAGGTGTAAGTTTTTCTTGACTTTGGCGCCCTTTTGTATTGGTCCAATGTGCCAATTGGGAGGAGAAACTAAATGGATGCACATGAGAGTTAATTCTCTCGCTTTTTTAAGTGAAAACATTTTAGCTTGCATCTGTTTTGTCAGTATAGAAAATCATGTCTTCATTGGGGGGGAGGAGGGGCTTTTCAGTCTGCTTGATATGTCCGAAGCATGTCATTGGATTAGGGCTCTATTTACTTGACAGCTTCAGCTTCCTTTGATGATATTAGAATGTTCCCGAGCTGTATAAGATTGGGACCAATTGGCTTTGAATAGGCAGCCCTTTTGGCCATAACCTGTATCTGAAATTCTATGTTTGTGCTTATTACATTTGTGAATGGAGAAATTAGGATATCTGTCTGCAGGTATTCATGAAAATGTCAATAAGCTAGAGTGGTGAAATTGAATGACGCTTTCCACCAGCATACTCAAATGATGGGTGATGAACAGTAATTAAGTTCTCTCTATCGCATGTTTGTTCATTTTTTCAATTATTTGGCAGAGCGAATGTGTCTATTGGTGAGAGAGAAGAGAGAATGATGATGACTGGGATGCACACCGTTGCTGACATTTTCTGTGTTGGTTGTGGAGCAATTGTTGGGTGGAAATATGTAAGATCAGGATGCTGTGACTTTAAAATGATGGCTTAAACACACTAGTTTTGTTGCTCCAAGTGATTTGGGTGGTTTTTACAGGAGACTGCTCATGAAAAGGGTCAGAAGTACAAGGAAGGAAAATCTGTTCTCGAGCGGTCAGTAGACATTGTAAAATTACAGATGGTCATTTTAGTTGTGCGTTGGAAAACTTAAGGGGATTAAGGTTGTACGAATTGAAAATGTTCTGTTGTTGAGCAGGAATAAGTTGGTTGGTCCTGATGGAAGCAATTACTGGGCCTCTCATGAAGCACATATCATCGGGGGTAGCGATGCTGATGACGTTTGATTGCCCATTTGAACTCCCTAAATGTACATACAATAACCTCCAATATTCTTCTTCAGCTAATGTGAATTTACTTGCGACTGAAGATTTCTCGTTTGGCAGTGCTACTTGCTGTCGAATAACATGATTGGAAAAAAAACATGTGATTGTTTCATTCTGTTCCAAATTGAGTATTCAATCTTCTTCTGTACGCATTTTTTGTTTTTTTTACGAGACTGGTATATTTTCTCGCTGCTGGTTATTTGTATGGTTGAACAAGTGAAAATTGATCAGAGACATCACACGATAGCATCTTAGAGCCATACAGGGTCCTGGTCACGAGCTGGACAAGAACCAAGGATAGGATAATCACTTCAATCCTGGCGAATTCCCTTCATTCTGCCCGTGACTTCTTAGAGGATAATTGAAGTCACAACTTCGTAACCATTCTGTTTTCGGAAATAATTTTCTCTTAGAAATGATTTTTTTTTTTATTTTGTTCTCAAAGACAATTTCTGAACATTTGAAGGCGTTTGGTAATTGCAATTTTTTTTTATTCTTAGAATAGAAATGCGTTAGGTAGGACTCTTAATTCTTTTTTATATACTTTTTAAATTTTTTATTACTTTTATTATATTTGTCTTAATTTTCTTTTTCTTTTTCTCTTCTTCGTCCTCTTGAGTAGTCGGCTATGGGAGATTCGGCGAGCTCGCTTGAGCCTTGCCAGGCTAGTTCGAGGTTTGGCAAGCTCACGGGAGGTTCATCTAGCCACTGGGAGAGAGGCCGACCTAGCATCGCCTCGGCCTTGTTGGTGGCCTGGCAAGGCTTACTAGGTTGGGCGAGGCTTGCTTAGCCACCGACAAGGCTTGGCCTCTTTCGGATTTGTGAACCTCACTTAGCCGATGGCTGACCATTGTCGTTGGCAGTGGCAACAGCGGGCAGGCATTGGCCAGTGATTGATTGAGGGGAAGAAGAGAGAAGGAGAAAAGAAGGGGAAAAAAAAGATAGATTTGGATTTGATTTTGGAATTATTTTCAAGAATAAAGAATTTTCTTTTTACTTCTTAATTTTTTTCAAATTTTTTTTGGGAACAAAAAAATATATTTTTTTAGAGAATAAAAAATTTATGAAATGAATTTCTATTTCAAATTTATTTTCAGGAGCAAGTGCATACCAAGCGAAGAACTTCTTTTATCTCCCTATTCAGAAGGAAGAAATCATTTACCTACTGCTCACGGGATAAAAGCGGACTTCCTTTCCGTGGATGCTACTCATTGCATCGACCAAATCTTGAACTGCGTATCTTCCCATATCAAGAACGCAACCTTTCCTCGAGTCTCTCGGGGGCGATGCATCCCCACAACTCAAATATCTTCACCATTTGAAGTTCTTTCGTAGGGCCTCGAACGCGACACGAAACTAGTGACTCACGCATTAACTCCGAGACTTCACCATCCAAAAAGCATCTCATGTTCATCCCTTTCGGCGGAGTTAGTGATTCCCGCTGGTGGCCATTTGCCACCAGCTTCAATTATGTTATCGCCTTTCGTCAAGCCCAACTGCTTCTGGAGATGATATAAAGTATCATTATAATATTGGTCTCAATGATTGATCGGTACGCTTTGTCAAACCAACTGGTCATCATGCCCGGGATGATAGGAGGACAAATTCTCTCCTCCTCCCTCCTTTTGCAGAAACGACAAGATCTAATTCGACGGCATAGGTGACGATTGGTGAGTGAAATCCGGATCTCCAAGAATTCTTTATCGTTTTGCAGAAAGCGATACGATCTCATCCACCCAACCGGTCATTCCCAACTGAACGTCCTGCTTTAGTGCTCTACAGTTCTGCTTTGTAACCACGGTAGTCAGACCAAACTAAATAGACATGATTGAATCCTTTCGATGAATGAGCGTATTATATGCTTCAAATCCTCAAAGTATGGATAAACTTGAGCGAGTGGGACCGCATTTTTATGGATGGATGGCCGGGACTCCGTTTATTGAGGATCCCTCCTAGAGAGGTTGGAATTTGTACCAAACATGACAATGGCTCAATCCTGAAACTCAAATTTTGGAGAATGGACCATTCAAAGTTAAGGCACCTTTCACGTCAGACCGAGATTACACGCTTATAACCATATGCATCACATATGCTGTTATATAAAGTAAAGAGAACATTTTACTTTCTTAGGATAGCTTTATCATTAATTAGTTATCCTACACATATTCTATCTATCGATAAATGCCTAAATTTGTGATTCTAATATGCTTTTCAACACATTTCAATTCTAAACTTCGAATCATGTCTATCCTAAACTCATTAAAAGAAACAATAATCTTGACATATTTTTCTTTCTGTATGTTTGTGCCCATTTTCTTTGTGTTGCCTCAATAATTTCTTTCCATTAATCAACAAATCAAATATCTCGTAATAAAGCAACTTCACAAAATCTTTTAAATGTCAATTTTTACGTACATGCAAGTCATTTGCATCTTTGTTTATTCTTACAGTTTCAACCTTCCTTCGCATGAAAATTATTTTATGAGAAAAAATTTGAAAACCTTCTCCACTTTCCATTCTCACGTCAATTTTGCATCATGAGTTTCGAAAACTCGCAATACGCATCTCCATATAGAACCATCGAATTCAAAAAGACCAATCCACCCTAAATCTCATCCAAACCTCTAAACCGTTCCCTCTCACCCTTACTCTTTCTCTCAGCCCCAGCAGCGTGAGCTCCCACCACCGACACCTATATGCTGCATCGCCACCAACCCCAACTGAGCTCTTTTGTGCATCGCTCTCTCTCATGGCTATGGCAGAGTGCGACCTCAGATTTGGGTCA
This sequence comes from Eucalyptus victrix, assembly GCA_016097545.1. Classification (NCBI taxonomy): domain Eukaryota; kingdom Viridiplantae; phylum Streptophyta; class Magnoliopsida; order Myrtales; family Myrtaceae; genus Eucalyptus; species Eucalyptus victrix. The sequence goes on from CM027844.1 coordinate 26,134,042, forward strand.
AACTCAATCTGAGTCTAGCTTGAAGCGGGCAGAGCTCAGACAAGTCTATCGAATCGAGCTCAACTCAGATCTAGGTTGATCTTGACAAGTATGAGTCGAGCTCGACACCAGCAGAACTCCATAGATTTTGAGTCAAGCTCAATGCCAGCAGAGGTGGATGAGGTACAGCTCAACTGGAGCCGAAGGCGGCGGCAATGCGCTTACAGCACCAAGAGGAGAGGGGCTGGTGGATTAAGATTTTGAGCAAGTGAATTTTCATTGTGGGTGGATTTCAAATAGCGAGGGGCGAAATTGGAATGAAAATAACAATTTGTAAATAGGACCAAATGTTAGAAGAAACTTGAGATGCTAATTGTAAATTATGAAAGCTCAAGACGCAAATTCCCATGAGGTTGAAACGTTAGGATGCGTTTTGATATTTTATCTTGTATTATGAAGAAAACAATATGAGAACACATCTTTACCAAAAAAATAAAAAAAAATTGAGAACACATGCACGAGAGACAGAGACAGAGACAGAGCCATTGTAATGATGGAAAAATCTAAGAAAAATGCGCAGGCAATGCCTTTTTTCGGATTTATCTATGATGCAACATTCACGACACATGAAAATAATGCCCCGCACGGGCAAGGTTCATCTGAAATTTCGTCGACTGACTCAACAAGTTCAATGGAAGAACATCGTAAGGCATACCAGCACGCACTCACATTTTACATCGATCAAGACTAGGGGAAGCATTGACATTTGATCATGCGAAGGAACAGTCGGAGCTTCCTAACAGTCCTGAAAAGATGACATTAGCTGCAAATGAGCAGCCGCTTAACAGCACCTGTCCAATCTGGTAAACACTTGACAAGTTCTTTCTCAAAAAAATAGATGGTAACACTTGCCGAGTTCTTTCTCGAAAAAATAGATCACCCAAGTGAATAGACCATTCGCTCAGACAACTCTCGACCGACCACTCTCACGTACCTCTTTACTCGGGCTTCCAGGATTCTCTCAACAGGAGCGAGGGCCCCTTGCATATCCTTCATAGAACAAATAGACCAGTGAGTCATTTGGCGTATCAAGTGCATAAACAGGCAACTCACAAGACGGATCCCTGTTCAAGAGACCGGGTAGATTATGTAATTATGTGAGTTCCATCAGTTGAAAAAAACACACTAAGTCTTATTCTGTGAGGGGTAAAATTAACTAAATAATTGGTAGCATGAATTAGAGAAAAGCAGGGCACTAGCTGAAAGACTGTCCAGACAATAACCCATTGGCTTCTCCTCTCTACATTAACCAAAAAGCCAGTGGAAACTCAAAATGACATTCAACAGTGAAACATCAAATAACAAATGCAAAAGGAGCTTCCCAACCAATAAGAAAGAAGATTTAGAGTTGCAAATGAACTTTCATACCTTGTATCTCAGGCGAGACCCCTGTAATCCTATTAGAGCATTTCCAATTTCCCTATCCTCTGTTTCAGGGAGTTCTACATTAGAGCTTTCACTTTCTGATTCAACATCAGAATCTTCCTCATCAGGGTCAAACATTTCATGTCCAACTAAATGATGATTCAAGTCCTTATGCTCACTTTCCTCATGCTGATGTTCACTGATATGATCAGAAACTGGAGGCAGCAATGTCTTTTCATCTTGGTCTTTATAATCTGACAGGACAACATACTTACGTTCATCAAGCTGAGGCTTTGCAACGTTGAAGGGAACCCACCTGAGATATGCAGTAAATAGCTTGCACATTAACTTTGACAATATGCAGAAGTACTTATTGCACATGTTAAAGAATAACTGAGCTCACATAATGACTATTAAATGTGAAATAGTTGAACTAAAAGGGATGATGAGTTTAAAAGTTCACTTCCTTGCAATTTGGAATACCCTCGAGAAATAAAGTTTCATCCAAAGAAGAAGGAGAGTGCAAGAGGGACGTACTGGTAACGGAGGGGACATAGAAGCTCAGATGGCCAATATGCTGCTTTATATCTCATCTTGCTGCATGAATGAATGTAATAGCCAAGGTAATAATACTCAAGACTGGGGCAGTGAACTTGATTCTCCTTCACCCAAGATATTTCTTGCAAAGCCGAATATTTTCCCAGTGATAAAAAGGCAAAATCAGGGTCCCAAAATAAATATTTACTCGACAAGCATTTAGGAAGGATATCCACCACACCAACCGCAACTAATCGGCCATCAATAACATATGACTGATGGAAAGACCCAAAACCGCAGGGAGGAACTGAACCATCATCGGTCGAGGGAACAAAAACTAATGGAGTGTCAACCAAAAATCTCTTGTACGCTCTCTCTGTGACCTGGGCTGGATTGTCCTTGTGCACTTTCAACTGATATCGCCTGTACAACTCAAATTCTTCAGGCTCAAAAGTGGATCTTTTCAGAAGAATCTCAAGCTTCCGCCTTCTTCCTGAACAACATTTACAGCACCTCACCATACATCTTCTCTTGTTTCCATTTCTCGTTGAAGATTCTTTAGAGAGAGATTTTTCTTGGCCAGTCTTATCCGCTGAAGCGTGCTCTGCAATAGAATAAAAGTTCAGATGTCCGTTACATGCTTGGACCAAGAAGCCAGATGTTTCATCCGTTTGAGACAATGACCGCGCCAACTTTTCTCCAATACTTCGAGGTGTCAACTCAGAAGGCAGTTGGTCTTCTGCTGAGATTCCAGAGAATTCTGACCGTTTTTCATCCTTTTTTTCTGACTCTGCACGCCTTAAAGTGGCAGCCAATTGGAAAGCAATGTTACTGGTATACGAGAGATTTTCCAATCCTTTGACTAGCTTCTTCTTCTTGGTTGGGGAGACTCCTTTGACAGAAGCTTTAGGTAATTGAAGATTGGCAGGAAACGTCTCACTTTCAATGCATGCCTGCACAGCCTTATCAATTGCATCAGACAAGTAATGCATAAATTGTTCTGGCTCATTCTTATCCTCCTCCACGTCCACAGAAGTTTCAACCGTTGCCAAGCTTGACCTTCCGTGACATTCACATTCACATGCCACTTTAGGAGTATTTAAATCCTCCAGGAGCTCAGGCTTGGCTTTGGTGTCCAGTGTACCATCCAGAAACCTAGAAACTAATCACCATGGTGAGAAATTCTTGTACATTACATCCAGAGTATGCAGCTTTGCTAAATCCTCACCTCAAAGGCATAATTTGGTTGAAATGCACAAGTAGCCTAACAATTTTCGCAACCATTGCACTTGTTAAGTTTAGCTTCATGGTGTAAAAAGACCGAGAAATTTCTCACAGAGTCAAAAAGCAAAGCTCTTTCACTTTGAGAAATCTCCTAGGTTGGAAAGCTTAGTGACGTCAAACTAAAATTCCACTCATGGAGTTGTCCATTGAAATACCATTCCAATGCCTACCAGCCTCAGAGTGGGCAAATAGTATTTTTGATGACCACTGCTCCAATCAATTGACAAAGAATGGACTCCAAACATGAATGCTGTCTTGAAAACAGGGTGGTGGTCGATTTTGCAAAATGCAACGATGACGGAATAATGAAAAAAATCATATGTGAAGATGCAACGATCCAATGAATAGAATCCATAATGTAGAGAGGTTACTAAAGTATACCTTTCCATCCGTTTGCATACTCGATTTTGCTCCTTGGAAGGAGAAAAGTCCGCTGCTTTTAAGCGGATAGTATAAGAAGGGCAACACGTAGTACTCATATCTGGCTTGTAAAGGAAAGAGCCAGATCTTCTCCATCCTCGATCAAGGAGATCTACAGGATGAGTACCAAAGTATGAATTGCCACTCAAAAGAAAAATGCACAATCATCAAATATGCTATAACATCTATCCGACCCATTATTGCCACAGTAAGAAACCTAGCAGAGAAACCCATCAGGTACATTTGGAAGAAGAATAAAAGGAAAAGGTAAGACACGGACAGAAAGGACTTGAGCCGGAACTTGAGCATCCACCGCAGCTCCGACATGGTTTCTCTGAGCTCTTGCAGTTAAATACGCACATACGGAAGCATACGTGCATGTCTTAACCGTTGATAGAATGAGTACGCATAAATTTCCCTCATACGGATCAAACATTCCGAATTTCTCTAGTTCTTTCGATCAGACATGTGCACATATCGAAACTACATCAGCCGAGTTCGATTAGTAACAGCGCATCGACAGTCCAGAGTTGCCCAGACTCTCAAAATAGGAAATTCCACACCAACCTTGATAGTCATCCACGGTTAGGCTCTGCGGAATCAAGCCTGCGATCCAAGTCGAAGAGACGTTAAAAAACAAACAACCCGAAACGGAAAAAATCGTCAGCGCAAGCCGACGCAAGCAACGAAGCATCAGATTGGAACTAGAGGCGAAACGCGAATAAGCAATTCCAGCGACCGTGAACGTCACGACAGACGACAAAAGCCGGAAAAAAGCAAACCCCGAAGCACGGCATCTCCAGTCCCGAGCCACCGGAGCCCGGGAAAAAACCGTACTCAACGACACGGAAGGAGGCAAACAACGAGAAACGAAGGAGAAACCGTACGGACCGTGAGAAACGGATCCATTTGGCGATTTGCAGTACCCGCAGGAGCTCCTCCGCCGGCCGCAGTCCAAGACCACCGACTCCCCCCTTCCGCCGCCGCCGCCGCCGCCGCTGCTGCTCGCCTCGCTGCGATGATTGGCCGCCATCTCCGATCGAAGCTCCTTCCCTTCAACTATTCATCACCAAAGCAGAGGCAGGAAAAGGAGAGGAAATCGCAGGGCGTCTCCGATGTCTACGAGCTTCGAATCTGGTGTGGAGCGAAGAAGAAGAGGGGCGACCGGGACCGGGTGCAGTCGGTTTCCGGAATTTGGATATAAATCCGTGGGCTCTTCCTTCAATCTCTTCTTGACTCCGCGAGGCGGTTTTAACCCCACTTCTCCGGTTTTCCTTCCTCCCCCAGGGTCTTTCCTCGGAAAAGAGACAGAAGAAAAGTATCATCTCCATTTTTTATTTTATTTTTTTTTTGCTTTTCTGGTGGCTTACTCTGAGAATATTTCCCGAATGAGGCCACAATTTTCACCCTTTTTTACCGGAAAGGCCCATCGAAAGTGGGGCGGCAACTTGCGTTTTTTCACCCCGGGGGTCTCTCCCCTAATATTTGCCATTAGATCCTACCATAAAAATTCTAAATTAATATATTTATGATAAATAATTTTAAATTAATTTTTTAACTGTTAAAAACTTTAAAATGGTAAACTCTACGTTAGATTATATTAAATTTTATCATTAAATTAATAAGATATGAAAATTTTTAGACATATTAGTTTGGGGGCTTACTTTTTATTTATCATATATGTACTACTTTGTAATTTTTTATGATATTGATCAATTTGATAAAGACTAAAGCAAAGTAAAACTATCACAAATATATTATTTTGATATTTTTTATAATAAAAAAATATATTAAAATAAATTTATCATAAATATATCAATTTATATAATATTAATTCATTGCTCAAATAGCTTCAAACTTCGATTACGACATATAGTTCATTTTCCAGAAAGTATCAGTTGGTGTTGGGTCTTGATAATCCATAGTTCATACAAGGGAAAGGGACAGAATATAATTTAAGAATATAATGTAGCAAAATGAAAAGTAAGGGGGGACCAAAATCGAAAGATGTATTTGCACGTATTTTCTATCATATCCACACTCTCCACCAATCAAAGGCGCACAGGTGACGTATTTCGTTTTGCTCTGATTGCCACGTTCGTAGTCTTATCGCTATCCCCAGAATATAGTAAAAGCCCTACACCCACTAACCCAAAAAAAGTTTCGAGGAAGATGTCGTGGCAGCCTTTCTCTCCCGAGGAGCCCTTGTCTGACCGACAAACTTTGCCCCAATGGAGGCGAAGCCACGTTTATTCGTCCAACGAGGGTCCGATTGTGACTTGAAGCGGGGAAGAGAGAACCGTCCGATGTGGGGTAGCAAGCTATCATCAGACCAGCGCTGTGGCTCGTCGGTTGGACAAGGGCACGATGGCTCGTTCGACGAACCACCGCACATGCCTCGAGGTTGTCTACACCGTCGCAAAGTTTGTCGATCGAGCATGGTGGCTCGTCTGAAAAACCATTGTGAGGCTCCACCTCCGCTTAGAAAGGTTACCTTCTCTAGCACTAGCCAATAGCCAATCCCAAGGAAAAAGAAGATGAACAGTTGCCAATAAGGGCAAAATCGAAAAACCAAAAAATTGGTCACGATATTGGGTGTTTGATAAAATTTTTGAACTCACCTTGAGAAAAAGTTTGCATTTAAAAGGCTGAAAGCTCGAGGAGGTCGTAAGCTTCCACCCTTGTCGATATGAATGCGGGGGGAGATAAAAAAATTTCCTTTTAAACTATCATTATTAACTTTTTGATTTTCCGATTTTGCCCTTATTTGTGACTGTTCATCTTCTTCATCGTGGGGGCTGGCCAACGTGTCGGCAACGCGCCAAAGAGAGGCTGGCGTAATCACAGTGATCTAGGCGATTGTCACTGAGGGTCATGTGACCTGGGCAAGTGCCATCTAGGTTGCACAAGGTAGCCTGAGGTCGCTTGATCTGAATAGAAGATGGCCCTCGTCAATTGCACAACCCCAACGAGAGTCTATCCTGTTTCGTGCAACCTAGTTGGCCCTCGTTACAATCAAGCGACCTCCGCGCGGGTTGCATTGGCAAAGGTTGCTTAGGTTTGCGCAACCCAACTAGCCCTCATTGGAGTTAAGCAACCTCAACAAGGGGTTGCGCAAGCTACATGACCTAGCTAACCCTCATTGGGTTCAAGCAACCTTCGCAAGGGTTACATTGGTGAGGGCTACTTGGGTTTGCATGACCCAGCTAGCCCTTACAAGGGTCGAGTGACCTTTGTAAGGGGTAGCATGGGTCACACGACACTCATTAGGGCTCGCCCAACCCTAGGCGGCCTTTGTCAATGGTAGATGACCACCATCGACAACATATCAAGGTCGCCTGCTCTTGGTTTATTAGGATTGGCTATTTTTTTTTTTTTAAATAAAAAAAAAAACTAAAATGCTTTGTTTGTATAATTTTTCCAAATATTATTTTACTCAAAAGTACTTCACAATTGAATCTTAGAATACGATTTAATAAACATGATTTATATTTTAAAAAAAATTCTTTAGCTTAAAACTTTTTTTATATTTTTCCAAAGGGTTTTCCAAAAATCCAACCAAAGGCACGTGCACAAGGGAGTCTAGAGGAGAGAACAGTGTGTGCAGCATTTGAACGAGAGAGAGGAAGAATTGACGTTTGGACCCACTTTGGACATGTGTCACCATTTCAGGTCTTTTTTATTTATTTATTATAATACTGGCTACACAAGAGACACCTAATATTTTCTTCAACTTAGTGAATCTAGATGTTATATTACAAGATCATCACCCCGGACGTCGATTACATAAATGATGGCATAATTTCAGCATCTACAAAAAGCCTATCAGAATAACAAGTCATACCTTGATGTATTACCTCGCTAGTCCCGTGCCATCGGATACACTTGACCCAACGTGTGTTCTAAAAAGAGGAACTCTACGAGTCCTGACATTCCAGAGGATGTATTTTTGCAACTAAGCTATCAAACAAGAACGAGAATAACGAAACTATAGTCCTATTCAAGCAGCGACAACTGCTTCGGTCGGCAACAGCTTCAGGGGCGACCACTGAAGCAGTTGCCGCCTCCTCTGAAGCATCAGCCACTGCGGCATCACTGACTTTAGGGCCATCTGTGTTGGGTGCCGATGGCGGCCATAGCTTCAGGTGGGACGGAGCACTGTGCTTCAAGAGAATATGTTGCAACCTTGAAATTTCGGTTGGTTTTCCTAGTTTAGGGGCTCGAACAACGACAACAGAGGGCTTCTTCTCTTGATCCTTCTTTCCTCTCGTATTTTCTATGGTAGGAACTTCATTCGGGAGGAGCTCTGCAATCGCCTTCCAATAGTTCTTGTCAGCCTCAGTGTGAAACTTCCCTAGGCTGGCCAAAAACAGCTGAACCACGAAGGACATAGCATCAGAAAAGGCCAATAATATTACCATGACAACATCCCCTACCAGACTGCCAAAGGTGACCGCATAAAAGCAATGGTCCTATGCAACTATCAGTGCTATGATTTTTCGTGTTATTTCACCCCATACTGGATTAAACAATAGATAAGATGTCCTTGATGTATCAAAACGAACATAACCTATGACATTAACCCAATTTAATTTCTGACTAGTTAAGTTCAACCACATTTAGTTTCTTCCCCATCCTATGCAATTTGTGTTATTTCACCCAGTCCCGATAGTATCAAGTCCTAGATGTATTGTAACGAGTACAACATTAACACTAGTCAGATTTCCAACTAGTTGAGGTCAAAGACTTTCTGCAAGTGTACTAGGAAATAACTGAGATCCTAATCACTTTCATATGATATGAACATACACTAGTAATCTACTTTAATCTGGTCCTAGAATCTACTCCCCATAATCGCCAGTGTATTTATAGCACAAATAACAATTCCCCAAACACATCATGCCCTTTACCCTTCTCCACCAACTACAATGCATTTTACCTCATCATATTGAATAATGTCCGGATGGCATGCGCTACCATAAAAAGTATGAGGCTAAAGTGCAGTTCAAACACATGATATACCATTGGCGTTCTCCTCCTTTGCAAAAATACTATTTGATCGTAGTGGGCATTTGATACTTAGAATTGTTTCTAAAGGGTACTTTAACTTGATTGACTCCAATTTGCAAGGATGGGAGCTACTAACGCATCTCATACCTTAGACATTAACAGAAAGCTGATGCATTGGAACTTCTCTTGAGTCAGCATTATGCAGTTCTTCACAATGATTGCAAAAGATCAATTTTAAATCAATTTGATTAACTGTTGCAAATTTAAAAATCAAATACCATGGCTTGAATATTCCACTAACAGTCGTCAGCACAACTTCCATGAATTAAATGATTACAATTTAACGCACTGATGCGATAAAACAGAATCGTGTAGAAACGCCCCTCGGGGGGGGGGGGAAATTGTTAAGAAAATAACATATAAAATCCAAGTATGAACAAAAGATAAATATCATGAATTAAGTAGGGAGGGCTCAGTATTCGTAAGCTACATGATTGTACCAAGGCAGCCATACTAAAACACATATGGAACCTTTTTACGAATAAAGAGTCCTTATAGTGCAGATGGATACACTCAACCTTTTTAAAAAGGAAGAATTTTTGGATAGCCAAGCAACCTTCCGTTTGCTCTTGGGCCTGGAAGAAGATTCTTCAGCTTAGAAGCGAGTTTCAATCCTCCTTTCAGTGGAGAGTTGGGGATGGCCTTTCCATCTCCCTTTGGTTCGACCATTGGCACCCGTGAGGCCCCCTAAAATTGTATTTCTCGGACTCTCTCATCAATAGCTTAGGATTATCCAGGCTCACGAAGGTTGCGGACCTTTACTCTGACTCTGCCAGGCTTTCAAGATTATTTTGGATTCTTGGGAACACCCCCTTTCTATTCTATCTCAGAATGAAGACTGGTTTTGCTGGAGGAAGAACCCTTCAGGTTTGTTCTCGGTTGCCTCTACGTGGGAGACATAAGATTGAAGAAGGGCTTGGTGCCTTGGTGTGCGTTTATTTGGAGTCATATAGTCGTTCCTTGGTTTCAATTCCACTTCTGGCTTATGGCTAAAAACCGGCTTCCCACCCAAGTTCTATTACTTTCCTATGGAAGAATTGAGAGTGCGACTTGTGCCTTCTGCAACTCTATGCCTGATTCTATTGATCACTTATTTTTGGCTATCGCATTGCTGCTAGTCTTGCATTTTTTTGGGTTGCAAGATGCAACCTTCCTTTGATAGAATAGCTCTTGGTCATAAAATCTTCAATGGGCTTTGAACTTCCTTTTAGGCAACGAGTTCTATCATTGCATTGCTCGGTTCTCCTTTGGAGCTCTATGTCATGTGATTTGAAAGAAGAGGAACAGTTTTCTCTTTAGGGAAGAAATTTTGGCGGTTCCAACGTTGAAGAATCACCTCATCAAAATGGTTAAAGATAAGGCCTTGACCTTTACCAACAACATGGACACGGCTAGAAACGGGAGAATGCGCAATTGGGGCTTTGACCCTTCCATTTTTGCTTCGTTGGTGGCGAATCCTCCCCTCTAGCTCGTCTGCAGGCGGTGACGTTGAGGGCCGGTTCTGTTCTGGTGCCTTAGTTCGCTGGTGGCGGTTGGGTCGATCAGGGGTTCCTAGGAGGTCTGCGTTGCTGTAGGCGTTAGTTGGAGGGCCAGGTCCCTTTTTTTGAAGGTGCCCTCGCTGGTGGGAGGGCGCCTGCTAGACGCTGGCTGGTTCTGTCTCTTCCTCCTAGATGCTACCTCTAGTTGGCTGATCCTCTTGATGTTGCTTAGGTTCTGTGCCATTGTTTGGCTGTTTCTTGCCTTGTTTGGTTGTTTTGCTGCCTTAGTTGTTGGCGGCTGTTATTTTTCCTATCAGCACCCTTCCACTCATTTTAACTAGTCCCTCTTTATGAGTGTAAGTTTAGGCATCGATCCTTTTGAATAATTCTGGTTAAAGCTCAATATATTCTTATTTCACCAAAAGAAAAAACATCATGAATTAAGTTTGCAATTGTAGATTGGAAGGGCTCGCCTTCTCATTTTCCCCTTTGGTTGTCTTGTTGTTCTCACATGTTATCGTCATTTTCCTGTAGAACTCAATTTTATACTCATCTGCTTCACCAATTATTGAGTGACGCTGCTAGCTTCAGGCTTTCTCTCTCTCACGAATGAGAAAAGTTCAAATCCCCAGCATGTTATAGGTGGACTTTCCCGCTTCACGGGATGGTGGGTTCTCCGTAGCCCCGTAGAGTTTTGCCTGTCTGTCGATTTACGAGTTTCCTTGGATCATCAAAAAAAATAATTATTTGGTTCAATAGCTCTTTCTCCATCTTCTCTTTCTCTTCCAATCGAACTGCATTTTTCCTTTGCATTGCAACAAATTTTTATTATAATATATCATGTCGAGAAGGGAAAAAAAAAAAAAAAAGTACATAGTGCCCCACAAAAGCAGGAATTTTGCTTTGATCAAGGTTAACAGTCACCAGCACTGAAGGGATTTACAAGTAAAGCAAGACTTTATATTATTTCTTTAGTAAAGTCTAAGGACAGAATTGAACAATGGGTAATTAAATTCGTAACTAAACATTGGGTAATATTATATTGGAACTCTTGGATTTCTAATATCCACTGTCATCCTTTAAAAACTTTGAAGCTATGCGATAATCATACTTTCAAAACTATTAAAGCAATATAGTCGTTATTTCATGGTGGTTTGGTCCTTCAATAAATAAGCAGTCATTGACTTTGATTTCAACGTTCCCCCGCCCCTCAATCCCCATCCCTCTCCTCTTGAGGGCTTCTACAATCGCCTAAGTTGGTTAACATTAGATCAAGCGAGAATTAATTTCATTCACTACGGCATTTTCATGTTATTGTGTGCTAAGGCTTCTTCTATAGGAGCCACGACAAAATGCATGTGATCTCACGGAAAAAAAAGAAAGTATATATACAAATCTAGATAAGATCGCATGGACTCAATTGTGAAGGTCATGAAAATTCATAAGCAGATGGGAATTTGAGATTCTGTAAGCCCCAGGACAATCACACAAAGTTAACAGGATTTTCGAGAAGTGAGAGAATTCTGAGGCTGCTGTTAGCCATTAGGTGGGTATGAGTGTTGAGGGTTGTCGTCCCAATTGTCCCAGGTCCCTTCCAATCCCCAACTTGCGAATCCAATCTCTGAAGCATTGCAAAGATCATAATTTTTCCCACAGAATTAGCACCACTCCGAGGTCATCTGAAGTGATCCTACATGATAACAGTACTAAGATGCTCTAACAGCCAAAAAAATTCCCTCTATTCACTCAAAAGTGCGGCTTTCTCTTTCTAGAAGTCTATTTTCCCCGACTTGACTCAGCGATTATAGCATCACTTCCATAGCACGAGAATCATCGGTATTGCCCTTTAAGCTAATCATCGCACTACACTTATGATCAGAGCACAAAGCTGTTCAAACCACCACACTGATATGACCACAAGATGTCTCTCCCCAGACAGAATGATCCATAGAAGACTCAAAATTCTGTAACATCGCAAGACTCACCTCCTCCACTCTCTCAAAGCAAATCGTTCCTCAGGCTGCATCTCCATCGGGGGTGGCAAAACCGGGCCATCCGCCTTGTCCGTCGAGAACTGCCCAGCCACAGTGTAGACCGGACGGACGGCCGGCACATGCTCCAAGAAAAAACTATCCCCGGAAGCGAAGCCGCTGGCGTCGTCGTCGTCGTCCTGCTCGGCGACCAAGTGAATAGACCATTCGCTCAGATAACTCTTGACCGACCACTCTCACGTACCTCTGCACTCGGGCTTTGAGGAATTTCCGTTCAACAAGACCAAAGGCCCCTCGCAGATCCTTCATAGAAGAAGTAGACCAGTGAGCCATTTGGTGTATCAAGTGTACATACAGGCAACTCACAAGACAGATCTCTGTTCAAGACACCAAGTAGATTATGCAATTATGTGAGTTCCATCAGTTGAAAAAAACACACTAAATTCTTTCTGTGAGGGGTAAATCAACTAAATAATCGGTGGCACGAATTAGAGAAAAGCAGGTCACTAGCTGAAAAACTGTCCAGACAATAACGCATTGGCTTCTCTTCTCTATATTAACCAAAAAGCCAGTGGAAACTCAAAATGACATTCAACAGTGAAACATCCAATAACAGACGCAGAAGGATCTTCTCAACCAATAAGAAAGGAGATTTAGAGTTGCCAATGAACTTTTCATACCTTGTATCTCAGGCGAGACCCCCGTAATCCTATTAGAGCTTTTCCAATATCCCTATCCTCCATTTCAGAAACTGGAGGCAGCACTGGCCTTTCATCTTCATCTTTATAATCTGACAGGACAACATACTTTCTTCCATCAAGCCGAGGCTTTGCAACGTTGAAGGGAACCCACCTGAGATATGCATTAACTAGCTTGCACATTAACTTTGATAATATGCAGAGGTACTTATTGCAAGTGTAAAAGAATAACAGAACTCACTTAATGACTATTAAGTGTGAAGTAGTTGAACTAGGAGGGATGATGAATTTAAAAGTTCACTTCCTCACAATTTGCAAGACACTGAAGAAATAAAGTCTCATCCAAAGAAGAAGGAGAGTGCAAGAGGGACGTACGAGTAACGGAGGGGACATAGAAGCTCAGATGGCCAATACGCTGCTTTATATCTCATCTTGCTGCATGAATGAATGTAATAGCCAAGGTAATAATACTCAAGACTGGGGCAGTGAACTTGATTCTCCTTCACCCAAGATATTTCTTGCAAAGCCGAATATTTTCCCAGTGATAAAAAGGCAAAATCAGGGTCCCAAAATAAATATTTACTCGACAAGCATTTAGGAAGGATATCCACCACACCAACCGCAACTAATCGGCCATCAATAACATATGACTGATGGAAAGACCCAAAACCGCAGGGAGGAACTGAACCATCATCGGTTGAGGGAACAAAAACTAATGGAGTGTCAACCAAAAATCTCTTGTACGCTCTCTCTGTGACCTGGGCTGGATTGTCCTTGTGCACTTTCAACTGATATCGCCTGTACAACTCAAATTCTTCACGCTCAAAAGTGGATCTTTTCAGAACAATCTCAAGCTTCCGCCTTCTTCCTGAACAACATTTACAGCACCTCACCATACATCTTCTCTTGTTTCCATTTCTCGTTGAAGATTCTTTAGAGAGAGATTTTTCTTGGCCAGTCTTATCCGCTGGAGTGTGCTCTGCAGTAGAACAAAAGTTCAGATGTCCATCACATGCTTGGATCAAGAAGCCAGATGTTTCACCCATTTGAGACAATGACTGTGCCAACTTTTCTCCAATACTTCGAGGTGTCAACTCAGAAGGCAGCTGGCCTACTGCCAAGTTTCCAGAGAGTTCCGACTGTCTTTCATCCTTTTTTTCTGACCGTGCACGCCTTAAAGTGGCAGCCAATTGGAAAGCAATGTTACTGGTATACGAGAGATTTTCCAATCCTTTGACTAGCTTCTTCTTGTTGGTCGGGGAGACTCCTTTGACAGAAGCTTTAGGAAATTGAAGATTGGCAGGAAACATCTCACTTTCAATGCATGCCTGCACAGCCTTATCAATTGCATCAGACAAATAATGCATAAATTGTTCCGGCTCATTCTTATCCTCCTCCACGTCCACAGAAGGTTCAACAGTTGCCAAGCTTGACCTTCCATGACATTCACATTCACATGCCACTTTAGAAGTATTTAAATCCTCCAGGAGCTCAGGCTTGGCTTTGGTGTCCAGTGTACCATCCAAAAACCTAGAAACTAATCACCATGGTGAGAATTTCTTGTACATTATATCCAGAGTATGCAGCTTTGCTAAATCCTCACCTCAAAGGTATAATTTGGTTGATATGCACAAGTAGCATAACAATTTTAGCAACCATTGCACTTGTTAAGTTTAGCTTCATGGTGTAAAAAAACCGAGAAATTTCTCAAGGAGCAAAAAAGCAAAGCTCTTTCACTTCAAGAAATTTCCTACGTTGGAAATCTTAGTGACGTCAAACTAAAATTCCACTCATGGAGTTGTCCATTGAAATGCCATTCCAATGCCTACTAGCCTCAGAGTGGGCAAATAGTATTTTTGATGACCACTGCTCTAATCAATTGACAAAGAATGGACTCCAAACTCGAATGCTGTCTTGAAAACAGGGTGGTGGTCGGTTTTGCAAAATGCAACGACGACGGAATGATGAAAAAAATCATATGTGAAGATGCAACGATCCAATGAATAGAATCCATAATGTAGAGAGGTTATTAAAGTAATACCTTTCCATCCGTTTGCGTACTCGAGTTTGCTCCTTGGAAGGAGAAAAGTCTGCTGCTTTTAAGCGGATAGTATAAGAAGGGCAACACGTATTACTCATATCTGGCTTGTAAAGGAAAGAGCCTGCTCTTCTCCATCCTCGATCAAGGAGATCTACAGGATGAGTACCAAAGTATGAATTGCCACTCAAAAGAAAAATGCACAATCATCGAATGTACAATAATATCTATTCGACCCATTATTGCCACAGTAAGAAACCTAGCAGAGAAATCCATCAGGTACATTTGAAAGAAGAATAAAAGGAAAAGGTAAGACACAGGGACAGAATTGACTCGAGCCGGCACTTCAGCATCCACCGTAGCTCCGACATGGTTTCTCTGAGCTCGTGCAGTTAAAAACGCACATACGGAAGCATACGTGCGTGTCTTAACTGCTGATAGAATGAGTAGGCATAAATTTCCCTCATACGGATCAAGCATTCGAAACTACATCAGCCGAGAGTCGATTAGTAACAGCGCATCGACAGTCCAGAGCTGCCCAGACTCTCAAAATAGGAAATTGCGCACCAACCTTGATAGTCATCCACGGTCAGGCTTCGCGCGGTCAAGCCTGCGATCCAAGTCGAAGAGACATTAAAAAACAAACAATCCGAAACGGGAAAAAATTCATCACCGCAAGCCAACGCACGCAACGAAGCATCAGATTGGAACTAAAGACTAAACGCGGATCAGCAATTCCAGCGACCGTGAACGTCACAAAAGACGACAAAAGCCGGCAAAAAGCAAACCCGAAGCACGGCATCTCGAGTCCCAAGCCACCGGAGCCCGGCCAAAAACCGCACTCAACGACACGGGAGGGAGGCAAACAACGAGAAACGAAAGAGAAACCGTACGGACCGTGAGAAACGCTGGACCAATTGGGCGATCCGCAGTACCCGCAGGAGCTCTCCTGCCGGCCGCAGTCCTCGACCACCGACTCCCCCCTTCCGCCGCCACCGCCGCCGGTCGCCTCGCTGCGACGGTTGGCCGCCATCTCCGATCGAAGCTCCTTTCCTTCAGCTGTTCATCACCAAAGCAGAGGCAGAGAGAGGGAGAGGAAATCGCCGGCGTCTCCGATTTATTTATATTTATACGAGCTTCGAATGGGTCGAGTGGAGATGACGACGGTCGACCGGGACGGGGTGCAGTCCGTTTCCGGAATTTGGATATATAATCCGTGGGCTCTTCCTTCAAGCTCTTCTTAGACTCCGCGAGGTGGTTTAACCCCTTTTTTCTCCGGTTTTCCTCCCCCGGGATCCTTCCTCGGAAAAGAGACGAAAGAAAAGTACCACCTCATTTGGAAAAATAGGAATAGCATCTTTCACAAATCAGCCTCTTTTGGTCCCTAACATGGAGAACCATTTTTCAAAGTAATCTGAGATAAGACTATTACATTCAAAAAAAGTTGAAGATAATTTTAGGAATAGAAGATTGCAACGAAGTTGGGGTATTGATCTGATCATTTTCTCCAGGGACCCGTAGCCTTGTCGGAGTCTCTTTTGGAGCTGTGGGCTACTCTTTTGTCGCTTTTTGCTTGAATGCCGACTGTCTATGCCGTGCTTGTCTTTGGCACGTTGTAGGGTGTGTGCCGTGTGTTTGTGGTTTTTGCATCATGGTATCCTTCCACTCATTTTGATTTTCTGAAATGCAAGTTTTGAAGTCATGATCTTGTGTACTGTTAGTCTCTCCTCAATATATTTATTACCTTTCACCAAAAAAATGAAAAATATCATCTCCATTTTTATTTTTATTTTGCCTTTATAGTGGCGTACTCTGAGAATATTTCCTGAATGAGGCCACAATTTTCACCCTTTTTTACCGGAAGGGCCCATTGCAAGGGGCAGCAATTTGCGTTTCTTCACCCCGAGAGTCTCTCCCCTAATATTTTCGATCCAAATCAATACGATGAAAACTCCATATTCATATATTTACAACAAATTAATTTAAAATTAATTTTTTAATTATTAAAAAGTCCAAATTGATAGATTCTTAATAAATTTATTCTTCATTAATTTTCATTAAATTTTTTCATTAAATTACTAAATTAAATAGCACATGGCAATTAAATTGTCATACTAGTTTGGGGCTTACTTTGTATTTATCATAATATAATATTTTATAATTTTTCATGGTATTAATATAATTTGATAGAAACTAACGTAGAGTAAAATAGTCACAAATATACTATTTTGAAATTTTTTTGATAAAAAATTTAATTTATGGTAAATTTATCATAAATATATCAATTTATCATTTTTCATCATATTAATCTGTTGATAAAATAGCTCATTATAACATAAAGTTCTTTTTTTTTCCATGACATAAAGTCCGTTTTCAATTGAGAAAGTATCAGTTGGTGTTGGGTCCTGATAATCCATAGTTCATACAAGGGAAAGGGAAAGAATAATAACGAAGGATAAAATGTAGGAAATTGAAAAGTAGAGGAGGATCAAAATCGAAAGATGTATTTGCACGTATTTTCTATCATATCCACACTCTCCACCAATCAAAACGCACCTTTCTCTGACTGCCACATTCGTAGTCTGATCTCTATTCCCAAAATATAGTAAAAGCCCTATACCCACTAACCAACAAAAAGTTTTGAGGAAAATGTCGTGGCAGCCTGGCAGGGATTGCCGTCCTTTTTTCAGATGATGACGACGACGGTGATGGAAAGGTACTCCACTCAACACCAGCCAAAAAAAATCAAAGAACAACTAGTAGTTAAATAGTCGATCCTGGCCCTTTTCATATTGAAGGGGAAAATGATGCACGGGGGCTAGAAGCCCGGGACAAGAACAGACGGCCTTCAACTCGAGAAAATATTTGGTGCCTGTCATGTAACAAGCATAACAAAAAAAGAAGAGATCTAAAAAGGTGACACGGTTAAAGTAGGCCCAAACGTCAGATTCCCATGCACGCTCTCCTCCCTCCTCTCTCCTATCTCTTCTCTTGCCCAAATGGCATTCTCCTCTACACTCTCTCTCTCTCTCTCTCTCTCTCCGTCTCTTCTCTCCCTTGCACGATCTCTCTCTAGCCCGACTCTCCCTCTCTTCGCCACCCTCTCTCTATCCCACTGAGCCCTCGTTTGACCGACAAACTTCGCCCCAACAGAGGCAAAGCCACGGTTTTACGTCCGACGAGGGTTCGATTGTGACTTGAAAGGGGAAAGAGAGAACAGCCGATGGGGGGCAGCAAGCTATCATTAGACCAGCGCTGTGGCTCATCGGTTGGAAAGGGCACGATGGCTCGTTCGACGAACCACCACATAGCCCAACCTTGAGGTTGTCTACACCGCAAAGTTCATCGATTGAGCGCGGTGGCTCGTTCGGCGAACCACCATGTGGCTCCGCCTCCGCTTAGAAAGGTTGCCTCCATCAGCGCTAACCAATCCCAATGAAGAAGAAGATGAACAATCCCAAATAAGGGTAAAATTGAAAAAACCAAAAAGTCAATGAGGACATTAGGCGTTTGATAAAATTTTCAAAACTCACCTTGAAAAAAAGTTTGCATTTGAAAGGCGAAAGCTCAAGGAGAGGTCGTAGGCTACCTTGGGCTTTCAACCTTCTCGGTATGCAAGAAGGCCGGGGAAGGTAAAAAAATTTCTTCTGAAACCATCCTCATTGACTTTTTTGTTTTTCGATTTTGCCCTTATTTGCGATTGTTCTTCTTCTTCATTGGGGCTGGCTAGCGTGGCTGCTATGGCTATGAGGGGTCGGCAACGGGCCAAAGAGGGTATGGTGCAATCGCAGCGACCTAGGCGACCATCGTGGGGGATCATGTGACCTAGGCAAGTGTCATATGGGTTGCACAGGGCAGGCTGAGGTCAATCGATCCAAACAATAGACGGCCCTTAACAATCACACGACCTTGACAAGAGTCTACCTTGTTTCATGAAACCTAGTTGGCCCTCGTTATGGTTGAGTGACCTCCACAAGGGTTGTGCCAGCGAAGGTTGCTTGGGTTTGTGTGACCTAATTGGCCCTCGTTGGGGTCAAGTGACC
Organism: Eucalyptus victrix; assembly: GCA_016097545.1. Classification (NCBI taxonomy): domain Eukaryota; kingdom Viridiplantae; phylum Streptophyta; class Magnoliopsida; order Myrtales; family Myrtaceae; genus Eucalyptus; species Eucalyptus victrix. The sequence continues at coordinate 26,153,005 of CM027844.1, forward strand.
TTGGCAAGGGGTTACACAGGCTACTTGACCCAGCTAACCCTTGTTGGGGTTGAGCAACCTTCGCAAGGGTCACATCGGCAAGGGTTACTTGGGTTTGCACGACCAAACTAGCCCTTGCTCAAGTCGAGTGACCTTTGTGAGTGTTGCGTAAGTCGCACGACACTCGCCAGGGCTCGCCCGACCCTAGGCAGCCCTTGACAGTGGTCTCCAAGTAGCCACCTACCCTTGCTTTGTTAGGGCCAATTATTATTACTTTTTATTTAATAACTGAAATGCTTTGTCGGTATAATTTTTTCAAATATTATTTTACTCAAAAGTACTTTACAATAAATTTTTAAATTACAATTTATTAAAAATAATTTGCATATTGAAAAACTCATTTAACTTAAAAGTTCTTTGTATTTTCCTAAGGTTTTCCTAAAAATCCAACCAAATGCACCTAGAGAAGGAGAGCGCAAGGGAGTCTAGCATTTGGGCGAAAGAGAGGAGGGAGGAGAGAACAATGCAGAGGAGAGTGGAGTGAACAGTGCATGCAGCATTTGGATGAGAGAGAGGAGAGAGAAGAGAGCATGCAAAGAAGTGACATTTGGACCCACTTTGGACATGTGTCACCATTTCGGGTCATTTCTTTTTATTGTGCCGACTACACAAGAGGCATCTAATATTTTCTTCCTTCAACTTAGTGAATCTGGATGTGATGTGAAGAGATGACAAGACCATCACCTCGAACGTCGATTACATAACGAATAGCATGTATCAGCTTCTACGAAAAGCCTACCAGAATAACAAGTCATACCTCGATGTATTACCTCGCTAGTCTTGTGCCATCGGATACACTTGACCCAATGTGTGTTCCAAAAAGAGGAGCTCCACGAGTCATGACATTCCAAAGGATGTATTTTTGCTACTAAGCTATCAACCAAGAATGAGAATAACAAAATTATAGTCCTATTGAAGCAGCGGCAACACCTTTAGGGGCCACCACCGAAGCAGTTGCCGCCTCCTCTGAAGCATCAGCCACTGCGGCACCACTAACTTCAGGGCCATCTGTGTTGGGTGCCGATGCCGGCCAAAGCTTCAAGTGGGATGGAGCGCTGTGCTTCAAGAGAATCTGTTGCATCCTCGAAACTTCGGTTGGTTTTCCTGGTATAGGGGCTCGAACAAGGACAACAGAGGGCTTCTTCTCTTGATCCTTCTTTCCTCTCTTATTTTCTATGGTGGGAACTTCATTAGGGAGGAGCTCTGCAATCGCCTTCCAAAAGTTCTTGTCAGCCTTGGTGTAGAACTTCTCGAGGCTGGCCAAAAACAACTGAACCACGAAGGACATAGCATCAGAAAAGGCCAATAACATTACCATGACAACATCCCCTACTAGACTGCCAAAGGTGACCGCATAAAAGCAATGGTCCTATGCAACCATTAGTGCTATGATTTTTTTGTGTTATTTCACCCTGTACTGGACTAAACAATAGATAAAGACATCCTTGATATATCATAACGAGTATAACCTATGACTTTAAGCAAATTCAATCTCAGACTAGTTAAGTTCAACCACATTTAGCTTTTTCCCCATCCTATGCAACTCGTGTTATTTCACCCAGTCACGATAGATCAAGTCCTAGATGTTTTGTAATGAGGATAACATTGACCCTGGTCAGATTTCCGACTAATTGAGGTCAAAGACATTTTGATTTTCCCCATCTTGCATGATAGCAAGTGTCCCAGGAAATAACTAAGATTCTAATCACTTTCATATGATATGAACACACGCTAGTGATCTTCTTTAATTTGGTCCTAGAATCTATTCTCCATAATCGCTAGTGTATTTATAGCACTGATAATCATTTCCCGAACACATAGTGCCCTTCACCCTTCTCCACTAACCACAATGCATTTTACCTCATCATATTGAATAATGTCTGGATGGTGTGCACTGCCATAAAAAGTATGAGACTAAAGTGGAGCTCACACATGATGGGTGCATTTGGAAAGACTTTTGGGGAAAGTCTTTAGGAAAATGCAAAGACTTTTGAGTTAAAGATATTTTTCAAAATGCAAACTGTGTTTGGTAAATTGTAGTTTGAAAGCTCTTTGTAAAATACCTTTGAGCAAAATGCTATTTGGGAGAATTACATTTATAAAGGGCTTTTATGATTAAAAAAAATAAAAAAAAATTAAGCGCGGGCGGCCGCCGGTGATCAAAATTCGTTGCCGGTAGCTGACATCCGACTTAGGCAGCCCCAGAGACGATTAGGGAAGGCCGCCCGGGTCAAGCGACTCCCAAAGACCACCGGCAAAGGCTGCTTGAGGTCACATGAAGTCGTCGCGACCTCCGGCAACCCCGCTGACCCCCAAGACTGTCGGCAAAGGCTGCCCGAGGTCACACGACACCACCGCGACCTACGACGACCTCGGATTTGGGGCGGCAAGGTTGCGTGATGCCGCCTCGACCTCCGGCGACCCCACCGCGACCTAGATCTAGGGCATCGAGGTCGTGGGAGGACCTCGCCAATGACCACTCACGGGCGGTGGTGCCAAGGTGCGGTGGCGTCGGGCTCCGGCGAAGGGGGAAAACCAGCGTCATAGCGGAGCGCAGGGGTCGGCGACCAAGCGGAGGATGGTGGGCAGAGGCACAACAAAGGCACGCTGCTGAGGCGGAGGTCCTGCAAACGGCGAGTGGAAGCGTCGGCCGGCGCGGCGAAGTCAAGTGCTGGGTCGTGGGCTACTAGGCGGCGACGGCATCAGGCGGAGGCAAGCTTAGATCTGCAGGTGTCGGGGCACTCAAGCAGTGAGATCGGGACAACAGCAGTCGAGCAGTGAGGGCCTCGAGCAGTGAGGGCCTCAAGCGCTGGGTCACAAGCTGCTGAGCGACGACGGCGTCGGGTGGAGGCGAGCAGCAGTCAACGATGACGCGGTCGTCGAGCAAGATCGACGCAGCGAGGTTCGCAATCTGTTGCAGGGGCTTCGGTTTGAAAGGGGTAGTGGTCCGCTCGAGTTCAAATCTGGTGGAGGCGCAACGACGGTGGCTGGCAAGGCCGACGAAACGGCAGTGGAGCAGAGAGAGCTCGCGGGTCGCCGGCGCGGGTGGTGCTAGCACGGTTGAGGGCTACCGGCACAGTGGTCGATGCGGGCAAGGTTGCATTCGTGAAGAAGATAAACAGTACCCACTCATGGAAGAAGAAGATGAAAAAGATGGGAACAACAGAATGAAGGGCAAGGCCAAAGCTGAAAGCCCAAGGCACCCTCAGGGCTTTCAGCCTTCAGAAGGCTGGCTTTAGCTCAATGGGGTCTCAAAATTTTTTCTCAAACAGCTAATACTTGGCCTAAAGGCCTTTACGTATCTAAAGCTACTTGGGAAGGCAATTCCCAAACACAGCCGATATACCGTTGGCGTGCTCCTCCTTTGCAAAAATATTATTTGATCGTAGTAGGCATTTGATACTTAAAATTGTTTCTAAAAGGTACTTTAACTTGATTGACTCCAATTTGCAAGCATAGGAGCTACTAACGCATGTCATACCTTATACGTTAACAGAAAGCTGATGCATAGGAACTTAATTTTCAACTCGAGTCAGCATTATGCAGTTCACAATGATTATAAAAGATCAATTTTAAATCGATTTGATTAACTGTTGCAAATTTAAAAATCAAATATTCCACTAACAGTCGTCGGCACAACTTCCATGAATTAAATGAGTACAATTTAATGCACTCGTGTGATAAAACGGAATCATATAGACCCCCCTGGGAAAATTGTTACAGAAACAATCACCAAAAAATAAAATAAAAATTCAAGTATTAACAAAAGATAAATATCATGAATTAAGTTTGCAATTGTAGATTGGAAGGGCTCGCCTTCACCTTTCCCCTGTTGGTTGTCTTGTTGTTCTCACATGGTATCGTCCTTTTCCTGTAGAACTCAATTTTACACTCATCTGCTTCATCAATTATTTGGTTCAATAGCTCTTTCTCCATCTTGTCTCTCTCTTCCAATCGAACTGCATCGTGTCTTTGCATTGCAACAAATTTTTTAATGACAACAGTCTTATAATATATGATGTCAAGGGAAAAAAAAAGTACGTAGTGCCCAACAAAAGCAGGAATTTTTGTTTCGATCAAGGTTAACAGTCACCAGCACTGAAGGGATTTACAAGTAAAGCAAGACCTTATATCATTTCTTTAGTAAAGTCTATGTACAGAATTGAACCAAAGGTAGTTAAATTCGTACCTAATCATTGGGTAATATGATATTGGAAGTCCTGGATTTCTGATATCCACTATCATCCTTTAAAAACTTTGAAGCTATGCAATAATCATACTTTCAAAGCTATTAAAGCAATCCACTCGTTATTTCATGGTGGTTTGGTCCTTCGATCAATAAGCAGTCATTGGCTTTGATTTCAATGTTCCCCCTCCCCTCAATCCCCATCCCTCTCCTCTTGAGGGCTTCTACAATCGCCCAAGCTCGTTAATATTAGATCAAGCAAGAATTAATTTCATTCACCACGGCATTTTTATGTTATTGTGTGCTAAGGCTTTTTCTATAGGAGCTACGACGAAATGCACGTGATCTCCCACCCCCCCAACCACCACCAAAAAAATATATATTGGGGTAAGCAAAATCACTCTCGAAAATCTAGATAAGATCGCATGGACTCAGTTGTGAAGGTCATGAAAATTCATAAGCAGATGGGAATTTGAGATTCTGTGAACCCCGGGACAATCAGACAAAGTTAACAGGATTTTCGAGAAGTGAGAGAATTCTAAGGCTGCTGTTAGTCATTAGGTGGGTATCAGTGTTGAGGGTTTCTCTCGTCCCAATTGTTCCGGATCCCTTCCAATCCCCAACTTGCGAGTTCAATCCCTGAAGCATTGCAAAGATCATAATTTCTAGCACAGAATTAGCACCATTACGAGGTCATCTGAAGTGATCCTATATGATAACAGTACTAAGATGCACTAAGAACCAAAAAGATTCCCTCTACTCACTCCATTCATTCAAAAGTGCAGCTTTCTCTTTCTAGAAGTCTATTTTCCCTGACTTGACTCAGCGATTAGAGCATCGCTTTCATAGCGCGAGAATCATCAGTATTGCCCTTTAACCTAATCATCACACTACACTACTCATCAGAGCACGAAGCTCTTCATACCACCGCACTGATGTGACCACAAGATATCTCTCCCCAGACAGACTGATCCGTAGAACAAAAACTCAAGACTCAAAATTCTGCAACATCGCGAGACTCACCTCCTCCACTATCTCAGAGCAAATCCTTCCTCAGGCTGCATCTCCATCAGGGGCGGCAAAACCGAACTGTCTGCCTCCTCCTTCAAGAACTCCCTGGCCGCGGCGTAGACTGGAGGGGCGGTCAGCGCCTACTCCAAGAAAAAGCCATCTCCAGAAGTGAAGCCACCGGCACCTTCGTCCTCGTCCTCCTCGTCCTCGTCCTCGTCCTCGTCCTCCTCCTCCTCCTCCTCCTCCTCCTCCTCCTTAAGTGAATAGACCATCCGCTCAGACAACTCTTGACCGACCACTCTCACATACCTCTGCACTTGGGCTTTCAGGCGTCTCCTCCGAACAAGACCACGGCGCCATCGCAGATTCTTCATAGAAGAAATAGACCAGTGAGTCATTTGGTGTATCAAGTGTGTAAACAGGCAACTCACAAGACGGATCTCTGTTCAAGACACCAAGTAGATTATGTAATTATGTAAGTTCCATCAGTTAATTATTAAAAAAAAAAAAAAAAACACTAAGTCTTATTCTGCAGGGGGTAAAATCAACTAAATAATTGGTGGCATGAATTACAGAAAAGCAGGGCAGTAGCTGAAGAACTGTCCAGACAATAACCCATTGGCTTCTCCTTTCTATATTAACCAAAAAGCCATTGGAAACTTAAAATGACATTCCACAGTAAACGTCAAATAACAGACACAAAAGGAGCTTCCCAACCAATAAGAAAGGAGATTTAGAGTTGCCAATGAACTTTTCATACCTTACATCTCTGGCGAGACCCCAGTAATTCGATCAGAGTATTTCCAATTTCCCTATCCTCCGTTTCAGAGAGTTCTATGTTAGAGCTTTCACTTTCTGATTCAACATCAGAATCTTCATCATCAAGGTCAAACATTTCTTCATCTCCAACTAAATGATCATTCAAGTCCTTGTGCTCACTTTCCTCATGCTGATGTTCACTGACATGTTCAGAAACTGGAGGCAGCAATGGCTTTTCATCTTTGTCTTTATAATCTGACAGGACAACATACTTACTTCTATCTAGCAGAGGCTTTGCAACATTGAAGGGAACCCACCTGAGATATGCATTAACTAGCTTGCACATTAACTTTGACAATATGCACAGGTACTTATTGCACATGTAAAAGAATAACAGAGCTCACATAATGACTATTATGTGTGAAGTAGTTGAACTAGGAGGGATGATGAATTTAAAAGTTCACTTCCTCGCAATTTGGAAGACCCTCAAGAAATAAAGTTTCATCCAAAGAAGGAGAGTGCAAGAGGGACATACTGGTAACGAAGGGGACATAGAAGCGCCGATGGCCAATACGCCGTTTTATATCTCATCTTGCTGCATGAATGAGTGTAATAGCCAAGGTAATAATACTGAAGACTGGGGCAGTGAACTTGATTCTCCTTCACCCAAGATATTTCTTGCAAAGCCGAATATTTTCCCAGTGATAAAAAGGCAAAGTCAGGGTCCCAAAATAAATATTTACTCGACAAGCATTTAGGAAGGATATCCACCACACCAACCGCAACTAATCGCCCATCAATAACATATGACTGATGGAAAGACCCAAAACCGCAGGGAGGAACTGAACCATCATCGGTCGAGGGAACAAAAACTAATGGAGTGTCAACCAAAAATCTCTTGTACGCACTCTCTGTGACCTTGGCTGGATTGTCCTTGTGCACTTCCAACTGATATCGCCTGTACAACTCAAATTCTTCAGGCTCAAAAGTGGATCTTTTCAGAAGAATCTCAAGCTTCCGCCTTCTTCCTGAACAACATTTACAGCACCTCACCATACATCTTCTCTTGTTTCCATTTCTTGTTGAAGATTCTTTAGAGAGAGATTTTTCTTGGCCAGTCTTATCCACTGAAGTGTGCTCTGCAATAGAATAAAAGTTCAGATGTCCATTACATGCTTGGACCAAGAAGCCAGATGTTTCATCCGTTTGAGACAATGACTGCGCCAACTTTTCTCCAATACTTCGAGGTGTCAACTCAGAAGGCAGCTGGCCCACTGCTGAGTTTCCAGAGAATTCTGACTGTCTTTCATCCTTTTTTTCTGACCGTGCATGCCTTAAAGTGGCAGCCAATTGGAAAGCAATGTTACTGGTATACGAGAAATTTTCCAATCCTTTGACTAGCTTCCTCTTCTTGGTTGGGGAGACTCCTTTGACAGAAGCTTTAGGTAATTGAAGATTGGCAGGAAACGTCTCACTTTCAATGCATGCATGCACAGCCTCATCAATTGCATCAGACAAGTAATGCATAAATTGTTCTGGCTCACTCTTATCCTCCTCCATGTCCACAGAGGGTTCAACTGTTGCCAAGCTTGACCTTCCATGACATTCACATTCACATGCCACTTTAGAAGTATTTAAATCCTCCAGAAGCTCAAACTTGCCTTTGGTGTCCAGTGTACCATCCAAAAACCTAGAAACTAATCACCATGGTGAGAATTTCTTGTACATTATATCCAGAGTATGCAGCTTTGTTAAATTCTCACCTCAAAGGTACAATTTGGTTGAAATGCACAAATAGCCTAACAATTTTAGCAACCATTGCACTTGTTAAGTTTAGCTTTGTGGAGTAGAAAGTCAGAAATTTCTCGAGGAGCAAAAAAGCAAAGCTCTTTCACTTTGAGAAATCTCCTAGGCTGGAAATCTTAGTGACATCAAACTAAAATTCCACTCATGGAGTTGTCCACTGAAATACCATTCCAATGCCTACTAGCCTCAAAGTGGGCAAATAGTATTTTTGATGACCACTGCTCTAATCAATTGACAAAGAATGGACTCCAAACTTGAATGCTGTCTTGAAAACAGGGTGGTGGTCAATTTTGCAAAATGCAATGACTACAGAATGATAAAAAAAATCACATGTGAAGATGCAAAGATTTAATGAATAGAATCCATAATATAGAGAGGTTAACAAAGTAATACCTTTCCATCCGTTTGTGTACTCGATCTTGCTCCTTGGAAGGGGAAAAGTCCGCTGCTTTTAAGCGGATAGTGTAAGGAGGGCAACACGTAGTACTCATATCTGGCTTGTAAAGGAAAGAGCCTGCTCTTGTCCATCCTCGATCAAGAAGATCTACAGGATGAGTATCAAACTATGAATTGCCACTCAAAAGAAAAACAACAATCATCAAATGTACTATAACATCTATCTGACCCATTATTGCCATGGTAAGAAAACTAGCAGAGAAATCCAACCGGTACATTCAAAAGAAGAATAAAAGGAAAAGGGAAGACACAGGAGCAGAAACAACTCAAGTCGGAACTTCAGCATCTACCGTAGCTCCCACATGGTTTCTCTGAGCTCATGCAGTTAAATACGCACATATGAAAAATAAGTCCATGTATTAACAGTTGATAGAATGAGTACGCATAAGTTTCCCTCAATACGGATCAAACATTCGAAATTTCTCTAGTTCTTTCAATCAGATATATGCACATAATGAAACTAAATCAGTCGAGAGCCGATTAGTGACAGCGTACCAACAGGCCAGAGCTGCCCAGACTCTCAAAATAGGAAATTGCACACCAACCTTGATAGTCATCCACGGTCAGGCTCTGCGCAGTCAAGCCTGCGATCCAAGTCGAAGAGACGTTAAAAAACAAACAACCCGAAACGGGAAAAACCGTCAGCGCAAGCCGACGCACACAACGAAGCGGCGGATTGGAACTACTAAAGACTAAACACAAATCGTGAACGTCACAACAGACGACAAAGCCCGGAAAAGAAAAACCCTGAAGCACGGCATCTCCAGTCCCGGCCAACCCCAAAATCCCCGAGCCACCGGCGCCCGGGCAAAAACCGTACTCAACGACACGGGAGGGAGGAAACCACGAGAAACGAAGGAGAAACCGTACGGACCGTGAGAAATGCTGGCCCCCCAGGGCGATCTGCAGTACATGCAGGAGCTCCACTGCCGGCCGCGCTCCACGACCACCGACTCCCCCCTTCCGCCGCCGCCGCCGCTCGCCTCGTTACGATGATTGGCCGCCATCTCCGATCGAAGCTCCTTCCCTTCAAGTATTCATCACCCAATCGCCGGCGTCTCCGACTTCTACGAGCTTCGAATCGGCGGAGTGAAGACGCTGACGGACGACCGACCAGGACCAGCTTCGAATCGTGGGCTGTTTCTTCCAGCTCTTCTTGACCCCCCGATCCGGTTTTCCTCTCCTCCCCAATATTTTCTTGGAAAAGAGAGAAAAGAACAGTATCATCTCCATTTTTAATTTTTTTGCCTTTTGGTCACGTATTCTGAGAATATTTCCCGGAGGAGGCCACAATTTTCACCTCTTGGCCGGAACGGCCCATCGAAAGGGGCGTCACTCCGGGTTTTTCACCCCCGGTACTCTCTTCCCCTTATATGTTTTGGTCGGGCTAATTTACTAAAGTATTAATTTTTTTTTAACCCGAGAACCGCTGTACAACTTACAGCTAGTGGCGTAAACCCGAGGCGACCCAAGGGGACTCACCTCCCCCGGACTGTGGGTGAGTCGCACAAGTAACCGCAAGGATTCAAACTCGCTCCCTTCCAAAAGAGGAATTGAGCGCAAACCACATGAACACCAATAAAGTGAGTATTAAAGTATTAATATTACCAAAAATCTTAAATTAATACATCTCACGCTGGTACATCTTTAATGAACTTACCATAGACTAATATTTTGACTATAAAAAATTCTAAATTAACCTATGACAAATTTATCATTCATTAATTACCGTTAAATTTAATCTTCAAATTGGTAAGCTGAATTACACGTGCCAATAAACGGATATATCAATTTCAAATTTTACCTTTTGTTTGTCATAGGTATACTTGATTTATAATTTTTCGTGATATTAATCAATTTTAACAGAAACTAATGAATAGTAAAATTGTCACAATTGTATTATTTTGAGATTTTTGATGATAAGAAAATTAAGTTGAGTAAATTTTTCATAAATTTATTAATTTGAGATTTTTGATAATATTAACCTCTTTTAGCTTAAACTTCAATTACGACATGAAGTCTGTTTTTCTATTAAGAAAGTAGCGACGGTGTTGGGTCTGGATAATTCATAGTTAGAACAATGTAGGAAAATTGAAAAGTAAGGGGGATCAAAATCGAAAGATGTGTTCGCACTTATTTTCCATCACATCCACAACCTCCACCAATCAAGGCGCACGCGAGACGTATTTCGTTCATGTCCCTTGTTCTGATTGCCACATTCGAAATCTCATCTCTATCCCCAAAATATAGTTCAAGCCCTATACCCACTAACCAACAAAAGGTTTGAGAAAGATGTCGTGGCAGCCTGGCAGGGACTTCAATCGCGGCCTTTGCTAGATGACGATGATGATGGAATAGTACTCCACTCAACACCAGCAGCAGAGGGAAAAAAATAAAGAACAACTAGTGGAGTGAACCCTGGCCCTATTCATACCGACTTGGAAAATGATGCAGAGGGGCTAGAAGACCAGGACAAAAGGAACGGCCTTTAACTCGAGAAAATATTGGGTACCTCTTATATAACTAGCACAACCAAAAAGAAGAGATCTGAAATGCTGTCGGGTGTTTAAAGTGGGTTCAAACGTCAAATTCCCCCGCATGCTCCTCTCCTCTCTCTTGCTGAAAAGCCAAACTCTCTTACACACACTCTCTCTCTCCCACCAAGCTCTCATCCTATCGATGAACTTTGCATCGGCGGAGGTGGAGCCGCACGGTGGTTCGTTGGATGAACCACAATGCCCTTGTCCGGTCGACGAGCCAAAGTGCTCATACGACAATGGCTTGCTGCCCCCATCAAATGTGCTCTCTCTCTGTCTGAGTCACGACCGAATCCTCATCCAACAATGTGGCATCCTAGAATTTCATGAAAATCTCTAATTATGCCATGAGCCATGGATAGGCGATGGAAACACCATTATTGTATTTATGTAGCCTTTTGATCCATGATTCACAATGAGATTTATGGCCAAGATTTTAATGGATAAATTTTGAAAAAGAAAGTTCTATTTTTGGCCATACGTATTATAAATTGGAACTTATGGATTAATGATTGCAAGTGTATAGCCATTTAATTTGCAATTTAGTACTTTGATTTAATAGGGATTTAGTTAGTTTTTAAAATGGTCAATTATGGATTTATTTAAGCTTGGGTCTTAGGCCCAAGAGTGTTGGGTCTAAGATGGGCCTTAATGGCCGGTTCATAAGCCCATGAAGGGCTATTGTTGCACGAAGGAAGGGGGGGGAGGAGTCCGGTTTGCATGCCTCCCCCATTTGTCCCATGGTGATGGCCAAGTGTCACCCCATGCAAAGGGTGATGATGGCTAATGATGAAGGGAAGGAAATTAGGGGGAAAGGGTCGCCGGTTTAAGCGAGAGAGAGGGAGAGAGAGAGAGGAGGGTTCGTCCAAGAGAGAGAGAGGAGAGAAAGAGAAGGAAGAAAGGAAGAAAGGAAGAAGGGAAGAAGGGAAGAAGGAAGGAGGAGGGGCCGTGCATCGCCGTCCATTGCCGCCGTGTGCTCATCGTTGCTCAGTCTAGAGGCAAGTGGGATCCCTTGATCTACTCTTGCATGCCGTGCTTAGTGTGTGTGATTGAATGGTAATAATTTCGGATGTATAGAATGTGAAAAATTGAAGTTATAAGAGTGGTACTCTAGTCTAGTGTACTGTTCTTGAGAAAAACAGCTCGACCTTGGATGTTCTAGTGACTTACATGTGATGTTCTAGTTGAATTTTGGCTTTGACCTCTAAATGAAAGTTCTAAAGGACTTCTTGGAGTATAACATACTCAAATTTGGGACAAAACAAACAGGTATAAGTGCGTGAAATCATTATTCTTTGGAAAGACTGGATCTGGAGATTTTGGTACCCACCCTTGATGAATGCATGGACTGTAAGGCAATCTTTTTGTTGAAATTTCACTGCAATTTCTTAACAAAATATGTAAAGGACATCCTGAGGTTTAACATATCAAAATTTTAGAGAAAGCAAACAAGAATAGGTAGGTGAAATCGTGGTCTTTTGGAGATGGTTAGATCTGGAAATTTCGGTACTAGGAACAAAAGTTTTAACTGCGTATATTTAATTACCTAGGACGAATCTGACTTCGATGTCTTCATGAAGTATTTACCTTATGGTCTTGGCTATCATATAGTTTGAATTTTCATAATTTTTGAATGTCATTTGGGTATTTAATGAAAATGTTTTCTAAAATTGTACTAGTTGGATTGTGCAAATTTCAAAAGCTGTGATGCATGGACTATCCTGTTTTGTATGAAATTCTGGTGGTGTTGTGTTCTTCATGAGATAAATGCCCCTAGAGTTTGTCTATGATGTACTAAATTCTTAGAAATTATTAGAGACAATTACTAACTTTTAGGAAATGTAAATTAAAAAGAATGCATTTTGTTTTCTAAAATAATAGTAATTGATCTTGCTGTATATGTGATGATATATGGCATTACATATAAAATCAAAAGCTGAAATTGACCTTGTTGCCATCACATCATGTGCCATGTTAATATTGAGACACAATTGTAAACATGAATTGTGATAAATGAGGATACCGTTGGAGGTGTGAGCCGACGATGCCCCGGGATTGTCGGGATGCCCGGAGGTGAGTGCCGGATGCCCCAAGGTGTGTGCCGGATGTCCTCAGGAGTTTCGAGATGCCCAGAGGTGAGTGCTAGATGCCCGAAGGTGTGTACCGAATGTCCTCGGGAGTTTCGAGATGCCCGGAGTGTGTGTACCGGATGTCCGGAGGTGTGTGCCGAAGGTTCCTCGCGATGATAGGTTGGGTGCGAGCGATAGAAATGTGGGATGCAATTACTAGTCCCGGGAAAGAAAAATATGGCGATCCAATTGAAAAACAAGAGCTGAAATTGACTCATGCATAGTGTGATGACATGTACGAATGGTTGTATGATGTAATATGTATAAGTGCATGGGGGTATGTGCACATAGTGTGGTGACATGTATGCATGATTGTATGATGTAATATGTATAAGTGCATGGGGGTATGTGCACATGGTATTGTGACATGTATGCTTGGTTGTATGATGTAATATGTATAAGTGTATGGTGGTATGTGCACATGGTATGGTGACATGTATGCATGGCTATATGATGTAGCATGTATAAGTGCATGGTGGTATGTGCACATGGTATGGTGACATGTATGCATGATTGTATGATGTTATATGTACAAGTGCATTGGTGGTATATGCACATGACATAGTGACCTATATATATGGCTATTTTGATGTAATATGCATGACTGAAAGGTGAGATATGTTTGATATGTATGAACTATATGTACTCTATGATGTCATGATTGTTCTGTTTGATGCATTGAGTAGTCTAATGGATCTTTTACCTACTGAGTTATTATACTTACCTCTTTTGAGGACTAATATTTCAAACTAGATAAGATACATCTGCTGCCACTACTACCGGTAGATGGATCAAGTGGTTGTATATGATCGCGAGGAGGAGGATAGCAGGAAGGAACTGTTGGATGCCGATACTAAACAATGGACTTTGAGTATATGACTGTTGGAGGAAATGTCGATTATTTTTTGAAGTATAGCCGAGTATAGAAGACTACGGCATTTTGATGTATCGATGAATAATGTTCATCTGGTTTAAGTAAATAAAAGTGTTTGGCTTTTACCTATAAATGTTTAGTTGGTGTGCATCATTTTCTGAATATAAGGAAGGGAGTTGATGGATGTGTTTCCGCCATATAAATTGCGCAGGGACCGATCTAAAGGATGTAAACCCCTAGAATTTATGAATTTTAATGAAATTCCTTGGTATCAAAGTATTACATTATCAGGTCAAGTGAAAGAGAAGCAAACAGTGACGACCCTAACAGATCGGGGGCCGTCGAGGGGTGCCACAAACAAACCCCCGTGCGGCTCCGCCTCCACCAATGCAAAGTTCATCAATCGGATGAGGGCTCGATGGGATAGAGAGAGGGTAGTGAAGAGAAAACTTGCAAGGGAGGGGCGGAGGGAGAGAGTGCAAGGGAGTCTGGCATTTGGGCGAGAGAGAGGAGAGAGGAGAGAGGAGAGCATGCAACATCTAGATAGGAGAGGAGAGAGTGAAGAGAACATGCAAGGGAGTGATGTTTGAACCCACTTTGAACGAGTGTCGCCATTTCAGGTTTATTCTTTTTTGTTGTGTTGACTACACAAGAGGCACCCAATATTTTCTTCCTTCAACTCTAGTGAATTTATATGTGATGTGAAAAGATGATGAGATAGTATCATCATTTAAGGGTGCACTTGGTAATATTTCTATTCAAAAATTGTTTCAGGGAATAAAAATAAAAAAAAAAAACTATTTTTGTTCTAGGGAAATAATTTTTAATAGAAAGAATTTGTTTGGTAACTCCACAAAATTTTTGCTCATAGAAATAAAAAAAGAATAGAAATACATTTTAAAATTGTATTTTTTTTATTTTTTAAATATTTTTATTTTTTTTTTTTTTTTTTTTCTTCCTTTTGGCCGGTGACCTCACCCACCACGGCAAGGCTCGACGGCCTTACCCAACCACGGCGAGGCTCACCGACCCTCGACAAGGCCGAGGCTCGCCGGTGGCTAGGCAAGCTCGGCCTCGCCGGACGGCGCAAGGTTGGCCTCGTCTTGGCTAGCCAAGGTGAGCTCACCCAGCCACTAGTGAGGCTTGACCTCACCTAGCCAAGGCGAGGCCGAGCCTCGCCTTGTCGTGGACGCTCTAGCAAGGTCACGCCCTCCGGTCCCGAGGTCGCCAGCCAAAGAAAAAATAAGAAGAAAAGAAAATGAAGGAAAAAATAGGAGAGAGAAAATTTGTTTCTAGAAAGTGTTATGGGAACAAGAAACAAGTTTTTCTTATTTCTTGTTTCTGTTCCAAATTTGTTCCCTAGAACATAAACAAGTTCCGGAAACAAAAATATAGATAAATGTGTTTCTATTCTTTTTTTTTGTTCCCTGGAACAAAAAAAACAAAACTGTGTTCATGACAAGCAAAAAAAAAAAAAAACAAACAAACAAACTCACCCTAGGAAGACTCTATCAGAATAACAAGTTGTACCTCGATGTTTTACCTCGCTAGTCCCGTGCCATCAAATACACTTGACCCCACGGGTGCTCCAAAAAGAGGAATTCTATGAGTCATGACATTCTAGAGGATGTATTTTTGCTATTAAGCTATCAAACAGAATCGAGAATGACAAAATTATAGTCCTATTCAAGCAGTGACAACAACTTCAGGGGCCACCACCAAAGCAGTTGCCGCCACCTCTGAAGCATCAGCCGTTGCAACATCACTGACTTCAGGGCCATCTGTGTTGGGTGCCGATGCCGGCCAAAGCTTCAGGTGGGATAGAGCACTGTGCTTTAAGAGAATTTGTTGCAACCTTGAAATTTCGGTTGGTTTTTCTGGTTTAGGGGCTCGGACAACCACAACAGATGGCTTCTTCTCTTGATCCTTCTTTCCTCTCTTATTTTCTATGGTGGGAACTTCATTAGGGAGGAACTCTGCAATCGCCTTCCAATGGTTCTTGTCAGCCTTAGTGTGGAACTTCCCTAGGCTTCCCAAAAACAACTGAATTACGAAGGACATAGCATCAGAAAAGGCCAATAACATTACCATGACGACATCCCCTACCAAATTGCCAAAGGTGACCGCATAAATGCAATGGTCCCATGCAACTATCAGTGCTATGATTTTTCGTGTTATTTCACCCTATACTAGATTAAACAATAGATAAGATGTACTTGATATATCATAACAAACATAACCTATGACATTAACCCAATTTAATTTCAGACTAGTTAAGTTCAACCACATTCAGTTTCTTCCCCATCATATGCAACTTGTCTTATTTCACCCATCCCGATAGTATCAAGTCCTAGATGATGTATGAGTACAACATTGAGTAATAAAACATTGACACTAGTTAGATTTCCGACTAGTTGAGGTCAAAGACATCATGATTTTCCCCATCCCACATGATAGCAAGTGTCCCAAGAAATAACTGAGATCTTAATCACTTTCTTATGATATAAACACACGCTAGTAATCTACTTTAATTTGGTCCTAAAATCTACTCCCCATAATGGCTAGTGTATTTATAGCACTAATAACGATTCCCCAAACACATCGTGCCCTTCACCCTTCTCCACCAACTACAATGCATTTTACCTCATCATATCGAATAATGTGCGGATGGTGTGCACAACCATAAAAAGTATGAGGCTAAAGAGCAGTTCAAACACATGATATAGCATTGGCGTGCTCCTCTTTTGCAAAAATACTATTTGATTGTAGTGGGCATTCGATACTTAGAATTGTTTCTAAAGGGAACTTTAACTTGATTGACTCCAATTTGCAAGCATGGGAGCTACTAACGCTTCTCATACCTTAGACATTAACAGAAGGCTGATGCATTGGAACTTAATTTTCAACTCTTGAGTCAGCATTATGCAGTTCTTCACAATGATTGCAAAAGATCAATTTTAAATCAATTTGATTAACTGTTGCAAATTTAAAAATCAAATACCATGGCTTGAATATTCCACTAACATTCGTCAGCACAACTTCCATGAATTAAATTATTACAATTTAATGCACTAATGTGATAAAACGGAATCATATATTGTTAAAAAAATACATATAAAATTCAAGTATGAACAAAAGATAAATATCATGAATTAAGTTTGCAATTGTAGATTGGAAGGGCTTGATTTCTCATTTTCCCCGTTGGTTGTCTTTCTCCAGCTTCTCTCTCTTCCAATCGAACTGCACTTTTCCTTTGCGTTGCAACAAATTTTTATTATAATATATCACGTAGAGAAGAAAAAAAGAAAAGAAAAGGAAGTACATAGTGCCCCACAAAAGCAGCAATTTTGCTTTGATCAAGGTTAACAATCACCAGCACTGAAGGGATTTACAAGTAAAGCAAGACCTTATATTATTTCTTTAGCGAAGTCTATGCACAAAATCGAACCATGGGTAATTAAATTCGTACCTAATCATTGGATAATATTATATTTGGAACTCTTGGATTTCCAATATCCACTATCATCCTTTAAAAACTTTGAAGCTAGGCGATAATCATACTTTCAAAGCTATTAAAGCAATCCAGTCGTTATTTCATGGTGGTTTGGACCTTCAATAAATAAGCAGTCATTGGCTTTGATTTCAATGTTCCCCCGCCCCTCAATCCCCATCCCTCTCCTCTTGAGGGCTTCTACAATCGCCTAAGTTGGTTAACATTAGATCAAGCAAGAATTAATTCCATTCACTACGGCATTTTTTTGTTATTGTGTGCTTAGGCTTTTTCTATAGGAGGGACGACGAAATGCATGTGATCTTGCTGAAATATATATATAGTTTTACATTGGGGTAAGCAAAATCACTCTTCAAAATCTAGATAAGATCGCATGGACTCAATTGTGAAGGTCATGAAAATTCATAAGCATATGGAAATTTGAGATTCTGTAAGCCCTGGGACAATCACACAAAGTTAACAGGATTTTGGAGAAGTGAGAGAATTCTGAGGCTGCTGTTAGCCATTAGGTGGGCATGAGTGTTGAGGGTTTCTCTCGTCCCAATTGTTCCAGGTCCCTTCCAATCCCCAACTTGCGAATTCAATCTCTGAAGCGTTGCAAAGATCATAATTTTTCTCACAGAATTAGCACCACTACGAGGTCATCTGAAGTGATCCAACATGAAAACAGTACTAAGATGCTCTAACAGCCAAAAAAAAATCCCTCTATTCACTCAAAAGTGCGGCTTTCTCTTTCTAGAAATCTATTTTCCCTGACTTGACTCGGCGATAATAGCATCGCTTTCATAGCACGAGAATCATCGGTATTGCCCTTTAACCTAATCATCGCACTACACTTATAATCAGAGCACGAAGCTCTTCAAATCACCACACTGATATGACCAAAAGATATCTCTCCCCAGACAGAATGATCCATAGAACAAAAACTCAAGACTCAAAATTCTGCAACATCACAAGACTCGCCTCCTCCGCTCTCTCAAAGCAAATCGTTCCTCAGGCTGCATCTCCATCAGGGGCAGCAAAACTGGGCCGTCCGCCTCATCCATCGAGAACTCCCCGGCTGGCGTAGACCAGACGATCGGCCGGTGCATGCTCCGAGAAAAAACCATCCTAGGAAGTGAAGCCACCGGTGTCGTCGTCGTCGTTGTCGTCGTCCTCCTTGGTGACCAAGTGAATAGACCATTCGCTCAGACAACTCTCGACCAACCACTCTCACGTACCTCTGCACTTGGGCTTCCAGGTATTTCCGCTCAACAAGATCAAAGGCCCCTCGCAGATCCTTCATAGAAGAAATAGACCAGTGAGCCATTTGGTGTATCAAGTGTACATACAGGCAACTCACAAGACGGATCTCTGTTCAAGACACCAAGTAGATTATGCAATTATGCGAGTTCCATTAGTTGAAAAAAAAACACACTAATTATTCTGTGAGGGGTAAAATCAACTAAATAATTGGTGGCATGAATTAGAGAAAAGCAGGGCACTAGCTGAAGAACCGTCCAGACAATAACCCATTGGCTTCTCTTCTCTATATTAACCAAAAAGCCAGTGGAAACTCAAAATGACATTCAACAGTGAAACATCAAATAACAGACGGAAAAGGAGCTTCCGAACCAATAAGAAAGGACATTTAGAGTTGCCAATGAACTTTTCATACCTTGTATCTCAGGCGAGACCCTGGTAATCCTATTAGAGCATTTCCAATATCCCTATCCTCCGTTTCATAGAGTTCTACATTAGAGCTTTCACTTTCTGATTCAACATCTTCCTCATCAACGTCAAACATTTCTTCATCTCCAACTAAATGATCATTCAAGTCCTTATGCTCACTTTCCTCATGCTGATGTTCACTGATATGATCAGAAACTGGAGGCAGCACTGGCATTTCATCTTGGTCTTTATAATCTGACAGGACAACATACTTACTTCTATCAAGCAGAGGCTTTGCAACATTGAAGGGAACCCACCTGAGATATGCATTAACTAGCTTGCACATTAACTTTGACAATATACAGAGGTACTTATTGCACATGTAAAAGAATAACAGAACTCACAAAATGACTATTAAGTATGAAGTAGTTGAACTAGGAGGGATGATGAATTTAAAAGTTCACTTCCTCGCAATTTGGAATACCCTCGAGAAATAAAGTTTCATCCAAAGAAGAAGGAGAGTGCAAGAGGGACATACTGGTAACGGAGGGGACATAGAAGCTCAGATGGCCAATAAGCTGCTTTATATCTCATCTTGCTGCATGAATGAATGTAATAGCCAAGGTAATAATACTGAAGACTGGGGCAGTGAACTTGATTCTCCTTCACCCAAGATATTTCTTGCAAAGCCGAATATTTTCCCAAAGATAAAAAGGCAAAGTCAGGGTCCCAAAATAAATATTTACTCGACAAGCATTTAGGAAGGATATCCACCACACCAACTGCAACTAATTGGCCATCAATAACATATGACTGATGGAAAGACCCAAAACCGCAGGGAGGAACTGAACCATCACTGGTCGAGGGAACAAATACCAATGGTGTGTCAACCAAAAAACTCCTGTACGCACTCTCTGTGATATGGTCTGGATTGTCCTTGTGCACTTTCACCTGATATCGCCTATACAACTGAAATTCTTCAGGCTCAAAAGTGGATCTTTTCAGAAGAATCTCAAGCTTCTGCCTATTTCCTGAACAACGTTTACAGCACCTCACCATACATCTTCTCTTGTTTCCACTTCTCCTTGGAGATTCTTTAGAGAGAGATTTTTCTTGGCCAGTTTTATCTGCTGAAGTGTGCTCTGAGATAGAATAAAAGTTCAGATGTCCATCACATGCTTGGATCAAGAAGCCAGATGTTTCACCCATCTGAGACAATGACTGCGCCAACTTTTCTCCAACACTTCGAGGTGTCAACTCAGAAGGCAGTTGGTCTTCTGCTGAGTTTCCAGAGAATTTTGACTGTCTTTCATCCTCTTTTGCTGACCGTGCACGCCTTAAAGTGGCAGCCAATTGGAAAGCAATGTTACTGGTATACGAGAGATTTTCCAATCCTTTAACTAGCTTCTTCTTCTTGGTTGGGGAGACTCCTTTGACAGAAGCTTTAGGTAATTGAAGATTGGCAGGAAACGTCTCACTTTCAATGCATGCATGCACAGCCTTATCAATTGCATCAGACAAGTAATGAATAAATTGTTCCAGCTCATTCTTATCCTCCTCCACGTCCATAGAAGGTTCAACTGTTGCCAAGCTTGAACTTCCATGACATTCACATTCACATGCCACTTTAGAAGTATTTAAATCCTGCAGGAGCTCAGGCTTGGCTTTGGTGTCCAGTGTACAATCCAAAAACCTAGAAACTAATCACCATGGTGAGAATTTCTTGTACATTATATCCAGAGTATGCTGATTTGCTAAATCCTCACCTCAAAGGTATAATTCAGTTGAAATGCGCAAGTAGCCTAACAATTTTCGCAACCATTGCACTTGTTAAGTTTAGCTTCATGGAGTAAAAAGTCCAAGAAATTTCTCAAGGAGCCAAAAAGCAAAGCTCTTTCATTTTGAGAAATCTCCAAAGTTGGAAATCTTGGTGACGTCAAACTAAAATTCCACTCATGGAGTTGTCCATTGAAATACCATTCCAATGCCTAATAGCCTCAGAGTGGGCAAATAGTATTTTTGATGACCACTGCTCTAATCAATTGACAAAGAATGGACTCCAAACTTGAATGCTGTTTTGAAAACAGGGTGGTGGTCGATTTTGGAAAATGCAACGATGACAGAATGATAAAAAAAAATCATGTGAAGATGCAATGATCAATGAATAGAATCCAATGCAGAGAGTTATCAAAATAATACCTTTCCATGCGTTTGTGTACTCGATTTTGCTCCTTGGAAGGAGAAAAGTCTGCTGCTTTTAAGCGGATAGTATAAGGAGGGCAACACGTAGTCCTCATATCTGGCTTGTAAAGGAAAGAGCCAGATCTTCTCCATCCTCGATCAAGGAGATCTACAAGATGAGTACCAAAGAATGAATTGCCACTCAAAAGAAAAATGCACAATCATCGAATGTACTATAACATCCATCTGACCCATCATTGCCACAGTAATAAAACTATCCATGAGGTACATTCGAAAGAAGAATGAAAGGAAAAGCGAAGACGCAGGGATAGAAGTGACTCAAGTTGGAACTTCAGCATCAACCGTAGCTCCAACGTGGTTTGTCTGAGCTCATGCAGTTAAATATGCAGATAAGGAAGCATACGCGCATGCCTTAACAGTTGATAGAATGAGTACGCATAAGTTTCCCTCATACAGATCAAACATTTCAAATTTCTCTAGTCCTTTCGATCAGACATGTGCACATATTGAAACTACATCAGTCGAGAATCGATTAGTAACAGCGAATTGACAGGCCAGAGCTGCCCAGACTCTCAAAATAGGAAATTGCGCACCAACCTTGATAGTCATCCACGGTCAGGCTCTGCGCAATCAAGCCTGCGATCCAAGTCGACGAGACATTAAAAAACAAACAATCCGAAACGTGAAAAAATCGTCAGCGCAAGCCGACGCACGCAACGAAGCAGCGGATTGGAACTAAGGACTAAACGCAAATGAGCAATTCCAGCGACCGTGAACGTCACAACAGACGACAAAAGCCGGAAAAGGCAAACCCCGAAGCACGGCATCTCCAGCCCCGGCCAACCCGAAATCCCGAGCCACCGAAGCCCGCGCAAAAACCGCACTCAATGACGGGGGAGGGGAGGGAAACCACGAGAAACGAAGGAGAAACCGTACGGACCGTGAGAAATGCTGGACCGATTGGGCGACCTGCAGTACCCGCAGGAGCTCCTCCGCCGGCCGCAGTCCACGACCACCGACTCCCCCCTTCCGCCGCCGCCGCCGCCGCCGCTGCTGCTCGCCTCGCTGCGACGGTGGGCCGCCATCTCCGACCGAAGCTCCTTCCCTTCAACTGTTCATCACCAAAGCAGAGGCAGAGAGAGGAAGAGGAAAACGCCGGCGTCTCCGATTTATTTATACGAGCTTCGAACCGGTCGAGTGGAGATGACGACGTTCGACCGGGACCGGCCGGCCGCAGTCCGTTTCCGGAATTTGGATTTTATCCCTGGGGCTACTTCTTCGAGCTCTTCTTGACTCCGCTAGTCGGTTTAAGTTTAACCCCCCAATCCGGAATATTTTCTTGGAAAAGAGCAAAAGCAAAGTATAATCTCCATTTTTTTTTCATTTTTTTTTTTGCTTTTTGGTGACGTATTCTGAGGATAATTCCCGGAGGAGGCCACACAAGAATTTTGACCTTTTTTTTACCGGGAGGGCCCACCGAAAGGGGGCGACAATTTGCGCTTGTGAACCCCGGGACTGCCTGCCTGAATATGATCTGGCAGCGTTCTCTCTCGCTCCTCAGAGCATCTCCCTACCTTTTTTGGTAGCAGTCCCCAAATCCCTAGATTTTCCCGTGCATTTCCAAAACCCAAAAATCCAAATAGCTACATTACAGACCTCCAATGGATCAAAACCCCGGGACTCTCTTCCCCATGTATGTTCCTATAGCGAATGGTTAATATCATCAAAATTTTCAAATTAACATATTTACAATAAACTTATCTTAGATTAAACTTTTTATTATCGAAAATTCTAAACCAATAAATACGTACTAAATTTGTCATTTGTTAGTTTTCGTTAAATTTTATTATCAAATCGCTTAATTGAATTACATGTGATAATTAGTGAGTATATCAATTTAGGATTTTATCTTATATTTGTCACAAACATATTAGTTTATGATTTTTTGTTGTATCAATTCAATTTAGTAAAAACTAATAGATAACAAAATTATTACAAATATACTATTTTGAGTTTTTATGTGGAGAAAAAATTTAATTAGATAAATTTAGTATAAATATATCAATTTGAGATTTTTCATGATATTAATCTCTTTACTAAAATGGTTTAAACTTCGATTACAACATAAAGTCCATTTTCCTTTAAGAAAGTATTAGTTGGTCTTGGGTTTTGATAATCCACGGTTCGTACAAGAGAAACGGAGAAGATTATAAACGCACGATACACAATTGATGTGCAATGTAGGAAATTGAAAAGTAAGTGGACCAAAAGCGAAAGATGTATTTGGACGTATTTTCTATCATATCCACACTCTCCACCAGTCAAGGCGCACTCGCGACGTATTTCGGTCATATCTCCCTTGCTCCGATTGCCACATTCGAAGTCTTATCTCTATCCCCAAAATATAATGACAGCCCTATACCCACTAACCAACAAAAAGTTTTAAGAAAGATGTCGTGGCAGCCTTGGCAGGGACTTCAATTGCCGCCTTTGCTAAATGATGACGATGATGGAAAGGTAAGTCCACTCAACACCAGGAGAAAAAAAAAAAGAAAAAAAAAGGAAAGAACAACTAGTAGTTAAAATAGTCAATCCTGGCCCTATTCAGTATTCATATCAACTGGGAAAATGATGCACAGGGGCTACAAGCCCGGGACAGAACAGCCCGGCATTCCACTTGAGAAAACATTTGAGCACCTCTTATGAAATTATTACAACAAAAAGAAAATATTTGAAATGATAACACATGTTTAAAGTGAGCCCAAATGGCAAACTTCCGGGCACGCTCTCTCGCCCAAATGCCAAACTCCCCTGCACACGCTCTCTCTCTCTCTCTCTCTCTCTCTCTCTCTCTCTTGCACGCTTTCTCTCTCGCCTTACTCTCTCTCTTTGCCGCCCCCTCTCTATCCCAATGAGACCTTGTCCGACCGACAGAATTTGCACAGGCAGAGGCAAAACCACATGGTTGGGCTCAATTGTGACTCGGAAAGAAAAGAGAGAACAGCCGGAAGGGTGCAGCAAGTCGGCATCGAATGGGCGCTGTGGCTTGTCGATTGGACAAAGGCACAATGGCTCTTCTTCGACGAACCACCGCGCGGCTCCACCTCCACCTAGAAAGGTTGCCTCTGCCAGTGCGAAGTTCGTTGGTCGGATGAGGGCTCGATGGGATAGAAAGGGGGCGGCAAAGAGAGAGAGAGTCGACGGACCACCGCGCAGCTCCGCCTCTGCCTAGAAAGATTGCCTCTGCCAGCACGAAGTTCGTTGGTCTGTTGAGGGCTCGATGGGATAGAGAGGGGGGCGCAGAGAGAGAGAGAGTCGAGCGAGACAGAGAAAGAAGGTTAGCCTAGCATTTGGGCGAGAAAGAGGAGAGCATGCAGCATTTAGACAAGATAGAGAAGAGAGGAGAGCGTTCGGGGTACTGATGTTTGGACCCACTTTGGACACGTGTCACCACTTTAGATCCCTATTTGTTTTTTTGTTGTGCGGCTACACGAGAGGCATCCAATATTTTCTTCCTTCAACTTGAAATGACAAGACCATCACCTGGAACGTTGATTACATAAAGGATAGCATAGTATCAGCATCTAGGAAGAACCCTATCACAACAAGAAGTTGTACCTCGATGTTTGACCTCGCTAGTTCTGTGCCATCGGATACACTTGACCACGTGCGTTCCAAAAAGAGGAACTCCACGAGTCATGACATTCCAGAGGATGTATTTTCGCTATTAAGTTATCCAATAAGAACGACAATAACGAAATTATAGTCCCATTCAAGCAGCAACAACAGCTTCAGGGGCCGCCACCGCCGCCTTCTTGGGAGCATCAGCCACCACGGCACCACTGACTTTAGGGTCATCTGTGTTGGGTGCTGATGGCGGACAAAGCTTCAGGTGGGACGGAGCACTGTGCTTCAACTTCAAGAGAATCTGCCTCATCCTTGAAAGTTCGGTTGGTTTTCCTGGCTTAGGGCCTCGGACAACGACAACAGAGGGCTTCTTCCCCTGATCCTTCTTTCCTCTCTTATTTTCTATGGTGGGAACTTCATTAGGGATGAGCTCTGCAATCGCCTTCCAATAGTTCTTGTCAGCCTCAGCTTGGAACTTCTCTAGGCTGGCCAAAAACAACTGAAATACCCATAGGATCAGAAAAGGCCAATAACATTTAGGTTTTACTTTGTGATTAAAAGAACAATGACAACATCCCCTACCAGACCACCAAACGTGACCGCGTGTAAGCAATGGTCCTACGCAACTAATGGTGCTATGATTTTTTGTGTTATATAGCCTGTACTAGATTAGACAATAGATGTCCTTGATAAATCATAACGAGTGTAACCTATGACATTAACCAGTTTTAACTTGAGTTCAACCACATTCAGTTTTTTCCCCATTCTATGCAACTAATAATGCTATCAATGATTGATTATTTCACCCAGTCACAATAGATCAAGTCCTAGATGTATTGTCACGAGTATAAAATTGACATTGGTCAGACTTCCAACTAGCTGAGGTCAAAGACATTCTGATTTTTCCCATGCTGCATGATAGCCAATGGTCCAAGGGAATAACTGAGATCCTAATAACTTTTATATCTTATGAAATCAACTTTAATTTGGTCCTAAAATATACTCCACATAATTGCCAGAATTTATAGCACTAGAAATGATTTCCCAAATACACCTTGCCATTCATCCTTCTCCACCAACTACAACGCATTCATTTAACTCGTCATATCAAATAATGTCTAAATGGTGTGCACTACGATAATCATGAAGAATGAGGCTTAACTGCAGTTCAAACACAATATATACCATTGGCGCGCTCCTCCTTTGCATAACTATTATTTGATTGTAGTGGACATTTGGTACTTAGAACTGATTCTAAGGGTACTTTAACTTGATTCACTCTAATTTGCAAGCATGGGAGCCACTAATGCATCTCATACCTCAGAAATTAACAGAAAGCTGATGTATTGGAACTTAATTTTCAACTCTGAGCCGGCATTAAGCAATTCTTCACAATGATTATGAAAGATCAATTTTAAATCAATTTGATTAGCTGTTGCAAATTTAAAAATCAAATACCATGGCTTGAATAATCCACTAACAGTCTTCAGCATGATATCCATGAAATTAAAAGATTGTAATTTGATGCACTGATGTGATAAAAAGGAATCATATAGACCCCCCTGGCAAAATTGTTACAGAAACAATCACAAAAGAATAAAATAAAATTCAAGTATTAACAAAAGATAAATATCATGGATTAAATTTACAATAGTAGTTTGGTAGGGCTCACCTTCTCCCTTTCCCTGTTGGTTGTCTTGTTGTTCTCACAGGTTATCGTCCTTTTCCTGTAGAACTCAATTTTAAACTCATCTGCTTCATCAATTATTTGGTTCAATAGTTCTTTCTCCATCTTCTCTTTCTCTTCCAATCGAACTGCATTTTTCTTTGCATTGCAAAAAATTTTAAATGACAACAGTCTTATAATATATGACGTCAAGAAAAAGAAAGTAAATAGTGCTCAACAAAAGCAGGTATTTTGCTTTGATCAAAATAAAGGTTAACAGTCGCCAGCACTGAAGGGATTTACAAGTAAAGCAAGACCTTATATCCTTGGGGTCCTGCAATACTTTGACGCTACACAATAATCATACTTTCAGAGCTATTAAAGCAATCCACTCATTATTTCACGGTGGTTTGATCCTTCAATCAATGAGCGTCATCAGCTTTGATTTCAACGTTCCCCCTCCCCTCAATTCCCCTCCCTATCCTCTCGAGGGCTTCTACAATCGCCCAAGTTGGTTAACATCAGATCAAACAAGAATAATTAAAGCTTTTTCTATAGGAGTTACAACAAAATGCATGTGACCTCACAAAAAAAAAAGTGGGGTAGGCAAAATCACTCTTGAAAATCTAGATAAGATCACATGGACTCAGTTGTGAAGGTAATGAAAATTCATAAGCGGATGGGAATTTGAGATTCTGTAAGCCCCGGGACAATCAGACAAAGTTAACAGGATTTTCGAGAAGCAACAGAATTCTGAGGCTGCCGTTAGTCATTAGGTGGATAAGGGTGGATATAAGTGTTGAGGGTTTCTCTCTTCCTAAATTGTTCCAGGTCCCTTCCAATCCCCAACTTACAAATTCAATTTCCGAAGCATCGCGGAAGATCATAGCTTTTCCCACACAAAATTAGCGCCACTACGAGGTCATCTGAAGTGATCCTACATGATCACAGTACTAAGATGCTCTAATAGCCAAAAGAATCCCCTCTATTCACTTAAAAGTGCGGCTTTTTCTCGCAGAAGTCTATTTTCTCTGATTCGACTCGGCTATTAGAGCATCGCTAAAGCGCGAGAATCATCACAATTGCCTTTTAACCTAATCATCGCACTGCACTTCTGATCAGAGCACGAAGCTCTTGAAACCACCACACCGATCACCACAAGATATCAAAGCTCGGCTCTCCCCAAACAGAATGATCCGTCAAAAAAAAAAAGCCTCAAACCCAGAATTCCGCAACGTCGGGAGACTCACCTCCTCCATTCTCTCAGAGCAAATCCTTCCTCAGGCAGCATCTCCATCGGGGGCGGCAAAACCGGGCCGTCCGCCTCCTCCTCCGCCGAGAACTCCCCGGCCGCGGCGTAGACCGGAGGCACCGCCGGCGCCTGCTCCGAGAAAAAACCGTCCCCGGAATCGAAGCCGGCGGCGCCGTCGTCGTCGTCCTCCTCCTCCGCGACCGAGTCCGACTCGGCGAAGTGGGGAGCCTCGTAGGGCTCGAACCCCGGGGAGAGGACCGAGTCGCCGTCGAGTTGGGAGAAGGAGGACATCGTGATCAGTGAAATGAGGGAGTGAGTCGCGGACTCGTCGCTGTCTACTTCTTCTTCTTCTGTCGCTTCGGAGTTTTCAGTTGCAAGAGGCTTTGGATTTTCTCAGCGAGCGAAAATGTTTTAGCCGAAACGGAAAGGAAATCAAAAGCGCGTGAGGAGAGGAACCATCTCGTGGGAAGCAAATGGGCCTCTTTTATGGGCCTGATGCCTTCTTTCGGGCCAAATTAATTTTAGGCCCATCTGATACTGGGATTTTCAAAGACGGGACTCCTTGAATTTGAAAGGCAAACGTTAGTCAAAACTAATCTCTACTAGATCAAAAGAATCTACTATCCCATTTAAAGTGATGGATAAAACGTATCGCGATTTCAAGAATTTCATAGGATCTAAATTTTGTGAAATTAGGTGGAATGGCAATTAGGGAAGCAACGCTCCGTTGGTGGTCACGTAGTGCATCGTTGAGTAGTGTCACAAAGCGACGAGTGCACTCCACATCTCATCATTTCTCCTATCAAGAGTTTTTATGGCACTAATAAAAAATTATAAAGAAGATGAATGTCCTGAAAATGTGATCAAACTTGTCTCTTTTTGGCTTAATATGTGCTTATGTTGAATATATCTCACATTGCTTGATAATGAGGCTTCTATCTAGAGCTTCTGCTTAGATTGAAAGGAAATGTGGGTCAATGGAGGAAAGACTTTTCTGTATATTTCATTGTATCAAATGTACAAGAAAGTGCCAGTATTTGTAGTACAAGAAAAAAAAAAAGCAAATCAGAAAGAATATACACACAATATTGTTTTCCTAAAAATATTCTATGTCTATGATTTGCTATATCAATTACAAGATTGTAATCTAAACGGATAAGATGAGATTCTTCCTCCAACATTGAGGTGGCTTTAGTTTGAATTTGGTTTGCTTTTGATCAGACCCTAGTTCCAGGCATCAAGGTTCTGGATGTCCGTCCACATTCTCAACACTCATCAACATGGTAAAATGCACGGGGGCTTTATTATTATTATTATTATTATTATTATTATTATTATTATTATTATTATTATTATTATTATTATTATTATTATTTTATTATTATTATTTTGAATGAATGTTCCAATATTTCTATGAATAGTAAAATTGTTCATTTCATTTTTTTTTTTTTAAAATTATTCAGTTGCTAAGGGACTTGTTTGGTAACACTCTAAAAAATAATTATTCTATTCTTTTGTTCATGGAAACAAAAAAAAGAATAGAAATCGTTTAGTAAATTTTTTGTTCTTGAAAATAAAAATCCATATTTTTGTTTCAAGATAAAATTTGGAAAGGAATCAAGAAATAAAAAAAAAAAATTATTTCTTGTTCTTGGGAACAATTCCTATAATCAAGTCTAATTTTTTTCTTTCATCTTCTCTTTTCTTCTCTTTCTTTTTCTTCTTCTTACTTTTGCCTGGTCACTGGCCTCGGCCATAGCCTACGACCTCACTAGAGCTTGCCAACCCTTGGCGATGTTGAGCCACGGTGAGGCTTATAGGCCCAAGTCTCGTCGTGGCTCAATGAGGTCAACCTTGCCCAAATCGGGCAAGGCCAAGCCTTGCTAGTGACTAGACGAGCTTGGCCTCGTTATGCCACCGCAAGGCTTGACCTCGCTAAACTAGGCGAGGTGAAGCCTCATCAATGGCCAGATGAGCCTCATGATGACCAGGCAAGGTTCCAGTGGACTCATTGAACCTCATCCAACCGGTGGCCAACGACTAGCCACAAAGGAGGAAGAAAAAGAGAGAGAGAGAGAAAAAAAGAAAAAGAAAAAAAAGAAAAATATAATAAAAGTAAAAAAATAAAAAAAAAAAGAATTTTTTAAAAATTACCAAATGCATTTTTATTCGAATGATATAAATTTTGGATAATTACCAAACGTTTTCAAAAAATGAGAAATTGAAAAAATCATTTCTGAATAAAATTATTCCCATGAATAAAATGGTTATCAAATGCACCCTAAGTCATATTATGACTGAAAAATTGCAAGGTATCAGCAGCTCAGGCTTCTTGAAGAATCTACTTTGATGAACCCTTTCTTTGTTCTCATTTACATCTTCATAGCTGTCACCCATAGGACCGCAAGCATCTTGCTCGCACTTTTTAGTGATGTTACGTGATGTTATTCATCCAAGAGATTTACGTCTGTATTGTTGGACAGGAAGCATCTACCGGACGTTAAATTTGTATCATGTTGCGCATTTTATCTTAAGTTGTTTTAACTTCATTAAAGAAGTTAACGAGAAAGCATGTTTGATAAGAATATGTAGTCTATACAGCAGTTAACATACGGCCAATCCAAGACAAGTTCTTCTTTCGAGCAACAGACAATACTAGCAAACTATGAAGTTACTTCATCAAAAATGCCGCCTTGGCAATTGCTCATTATTGACTTTCACTACAGATATTCAGGAAATTTACTCCCCGCATCTAAGTCGCCCCTACTATCCCGGACATAGCTTGAAGTACATGAATGGATCCAGAGACCATTTCCTTTTCAAAAGTGAAATTATGAAAAATGGACTGAACGACTGGGCATTTCCCTTATTTTGCTACCTCCTATTGACTATATTCTCAAATTCTAGATAAGACCAACGTATACAAAGCATTTATAACTAGAAACTGCTCATGACTTCATCAGTAAAAGGAAATGGGTAGGGCAAACATATCAGCAAACCTATGAACAACACTAAGATTCCAAGTGTAACGTCCTTCTGGTCAGGATCAGTCACTTCCTCTGAGAGAGGTGCAATTGGGCCCCGTTGCAGGAAGAATATCAAAGCTACCCAGTAAAACGCAACATCGTTGAACAGAGAGGATAGTCCAAGAAGCCCAATTGAGGCAGCCATAAATCGAGCAGAAGCCTGCACAATTGAAGAAACTTTTAATGTGCAGATTAGTTTCCCAGTTGCTCTTTTTTTACACAAACTCTTCCATCTTTTTATAAGGAAAAAAATGAAGCAGATATCTCCAAAGTTCTGGATCATACATTAGGCAAGTGAAAGAATTTCCCACTAAAACATGCCCCTTCTGGTTTAATTTGAGAACTACCAACACACCCATACATGCACCAAACATACATCACTAAATCTTTATAGCATACCTTTCTTCCCCAGATGGCAAATGATATTCGCCCTCCATCAAGCTCCCCTGCCGGGATACTGTTGATCGCATTGATAAGAAGTCCAGCCCATGCCCATATAACAAGAGGATTGACAGATATGGGAGTGCCTTCTTTTAAAACATCGCCAAGAAGAAGCTTTGCTGTAAAGAAAGCATTATCTTTATCTCATTAATAATAAAGTCAGAAGCTTTTTGGAAGATCTTCAGCAAGTGATGGGGTGATATGAATAAGAACGCACCCGATATATTAAAACAGATATGATCCAACCATTTAAATTCTCTTCTGCATAAACTCAGCAATTGCCATAGTTTTCCTATAGCTGCATACTTATATTAAAAAAAAAAACTATTAGCTTTAATTTTCACTTTTTGAGAGAGCTTCACCTATTCCTCCAGCAAGAAGTGACTCATGGAACACGGAAGCATCAACCACAACACCAAGCCCATCCGTAGGTGGTAAAAAGAATCCTAAAAGCAAAAGCACAAGACCAATGGAAAATCCAGCCAAAGGTCCTGCCACTGCAACCTTCAGAAGATCTTCACGCTTGGGCACAATATTGACGATTCTTGTTATAGCACCAAAAGAGCCTATCTGCCACCAACAGAACAAATTAGACAATGCAAACGACTTACATACACACTTGAGCACAATGTCACCTTTGTGTGTGCAAACAAGGACTTATGCAGCACAAGGAGATGCCTGTGGTTGCATCACTGAGACTGCATAGGTAAAATAAAAACAGAAGTGCCAGCCAAGAGAGATAGTAAAAGTGCTTGGAGGTAATACCGATAAAAGGTGTAGAAAAAAACAAGCCTTCAACTGGAATCTGAACTGTTTATAAGGGCATCATCTATCATACAGCCTAGCTCTTTTATCTTTTAAAGGAAAAAATAACATTACTAGCACTTCAGCAACACTATAATTCTTTTTACTCCTGGTGGCGGCATTGCAGGCTGATGCTTTGAAGCAAAATCCCTAGTATTTTGAGTGAATAAAGTGAACTGTTTTAATCTGAATGTGCAGCATCATCAGTGTATGATTTGCAAGCGTCCTGAATGTACAGTTCATACAGTTAAAGTGGCAAGATCATGTGATTCGTCTGCACAAATCTCAAAGGCCTCAAATCTCTAAGATGTCTCAACAATGCCAAAGGCCATAAAAATCTTCCAGAATGTTGCAGCTGGAGAAACCCAGAAAGGAATTCCAAAAGAAATTGTATCTTCTGGTGGCTAGAGTTCAAATTGGGACCAGAACTCGTTCCCATGAAACATTTAGAATATCCATGAAAAGAGGGGGGAGGGGAGAGTGATTTTCAGCACTCTGGCATACTTTCTACATTTCAGAACTAGCTCTATTTATGGATGTTTACTGAAGTTGTTAGTTTCTACCTCAAGCAAGCAGTATTCGATCATTAGGATGTTTTATCAAGAAAAAGCACAAAATGAATTACCATGCTAATGCCGCCATATTTTGTTTTGGACAAGTGTTAAGTAGAATGGCCTTATAGCGCACTTTGGAGGATTGTCTATTCTTCTCTTGTAAAGTTTGTGTGAGATGGAAAAACCATAGATCTCACCTGCCAACTAGGAACCAAGTATGGCACTCCGAGCTTAACTCCACAGCTCTTTGCTACTAAAATATGGCTGAGTTCATGGACCCCAAGAATCAGTAAAGTTACAAGGGCTCCAGGTAGACCGTCCTTTAACAAGTTAAGGTTGTCGAATGTCGACCTGAAGTAGTAGCAAAAATGCCATTATGAACTAGACAATGTCAAAGTTTCAAGAAAGAAAGAGAGATAACTCTCCTTCTCTGGCTAAATCATGTATCCCAAAAAAAAAAAAAAAAACTGTTTTTGCTCTGCATAAATAATGAATAACCAAAGAGTCAATTGCATACAATAAGTTGGACTGTAGCGCAGGCACATTCCGCAGAAGTAAAGTGAACACTGTGACCAATCCAAAAGCCCCTGCAGCAAACCACTCAGGGACAGCTGCAAAAGGGGGGAAAAACAAGATGTTGACATCATCATCAATTGGTAAGCAGTTCAATGACCACAAACTTTCACACGCTATTGATGAATAATCTGAGAGATATCATGAATGAAAATTGCAGGGAGAGTTCCATAATTACCAGTTGTCTCTGGTTGCAGAGTCATCCTCGGAACAACAACTGCCACAGGTTTATCATCTTCTGGATTGACCAAAAGGAAAAGCTTATATTGATCCCCGAATTTATTCTGTATATGGGAGTGCATGGAATTTGAGGTGACAAGTAAGAAACTTAAAGAAGTCATGAAACAATGTGAAAGGAGGAGGTTGATACCTGCATCCTGATTGATATCTTTTCATAACTTTTGGCAGGCTGCGCCCTGAGGTTCCCCTTAAACAACACTCCACCCTGTCAAAGGCAAAAGAGAAGACTCAAACACTTGGCAAATACCTTAATAAAACACAAGGTAAAAATAGACAGCATGAAAAAGAAAAAGGCATAGATTAATCTGTTTGCAGAAATCTTGATGCTAGACAATCATGTTACATCAGAAATTTGTCATACTCAATCAAATCTCCTAACCTAAAGCTGAATTTTTGCTGCAGTATACTCATTCACTTCTTTCAGAAGAAAATTCTCTAAGTAAATCACAATGAATACAGAGAGAAACTTCCTATGTGTACATACCTCATATGGCTCCTGACTGGTCACAAAAAAAGTGTCAAAGCCAAATACTTGGTCCTTAAGAACTTCAATTGTCTCCTTCGAGATCCTCATTGACTCATCTAGTTGTTGTGGCTGGATCAACAAGTTTTTGGAACAAAGTCAAATATAAGACATCAACATGTTCATGTGGCAAGAGGGAGGCCAGGAGAGAACGAGAGAGACCCAAAGTCTATAGTGGATGAATATTGCAATATAGTAATCATGACTACCTTCACACCTGGAAGAGGCGAGCCACTAGCAACTTGTATATCATCAACACCCTGCTCAAGTATCAACCAACCAATTAGGATGACGCAAACCAATTTCCAGTGCCTGCTCAGTGTTAGAAGATAGCCTAAAAAACTTCTTGTAAGCTAATCTTTTATAAGATATTGTAATAAGCAGAATATATAAAAAAATAAAATAAAATAAAAATGCATCCATGTACAACAAAAGTACCACTTTAGATATTGACTCATGGTAACCTACATGATAGCAAAAACAGAAAATTTGAGCTTCACTTATATTGGCCGATCAAGATAAATAGGCACCTGGATACCATCTTGTAACTTATTTTCTGATTCGCTATTGATGCTTTCATCTATGCCTAAAGATTGAGGACCAAGCTGCCCTTCTGTAATGGAATCCACAGAGGATGCTTTTTCTCCATCCTCATGCATTTCTTTCTCCTACAAGAGCAAGGTGCAATTAAAGTAGATCAATTAGCATGCTCATTAAATACAGAGAGAGAGAGAGAGAAAGAGAGAGAGCAGATGGCATGATTTACTTAATGCTCAGATTTATCGTGCAAACATCACATAGAGAAAAGGGAAGTGAACTAGCTCAAGACAAAGCCATGCTCATCTCAATGGTTTTAGCTTTTTCCAAAGCAGGTATTCGTTTTAAGCTATCTACTCGAAAGCAAGAACATTTCTCCTACTCCAAAATTAGAATTAGTTCTTTTGTCTAGCTGGATGAGACAGGCTCTCATCCTCAAAGTTGAGTTTTTCATGAACCGTCCCTCCATCTCCCGATAATCGTTCATCGACAATTAAACTACCACAGGCCGTAACAAGCACGATTTCACGGATTTGAGCAAATTAGACAAAAGCAAAGTTCAAATTTCTTGGAAAACCGACAAGGAACCAAAAGTCTAAGCTGAACCTCACTAGAGCCTTCCATTCACATTTTCCAAACACATGAAACCAAAACGGGGGCATGTCTAAACAATCAAGCATCCTACTTTTGAACTTCGAAATCGCAACATCCGCCCCCGTGTGCGCGATGCCAAATAAGCTAAAAAGACAAAGTACCTTATCCTCATTGCTCTCGGGTTCAGTCTCCGCGTTCGTCACTCTACACAAAAACCTCCTCTTGCTACGCAACCTCAACTGCGAACTGCAACGCCAGTTCCGACCCATTCAGCCACCGCATCCAAAAAACCAAAAAAAAAAAAGCGCAAAACCAACGGACCCACAAGCCCGGCACGACCAAAAAAAAAAACTCGTTACCTCGAGACGAACAGCTTCAAGCTGCTCCGGCAGGCCGCGCGCCGGCGCCTCGAGATCACGGAGGAATCGAAACAAGGCTGGAGACGGAGATCGCAGCAAGAGCCGCACCGCCACACCGACACCAGACTCCCGCGAAAAGCAGCGGAAACGCTCATCCTCGAAAGCGACGGTGATGATGACGATGATGGTGGTGGTGAGCTCTAGAGAATTTGAGAAAATGGGGAGCTTTACTTCAACGGGAAAGATGCCACTTTTGGTGAAAGTGGGCGGGCTCGACCACCATGAAGATTTTTTCGAAGAGTTCGAAGGAGAAGATCTTATCTTTTTCGAGGCGAACGGAATTATCCGTTTTTTTCCGGTTCGTTGCTTCGACGCCCGACCACGGATTACTCCTTTCTCTGGCTATCGACGTGGCCGCGCGAACCCAGGCGCACGAATCGTGACTTGACGAGTGGCGGAGATACTTGCCTCTAGATTGATTTCCTTTTCGCTTAGAAAAAATAAAGATCATTATCAAGAAAAATCACAAATTAACACGACAAATTTACCATAAATTAGTACATTCGTAATAAACTTATCAAAATTAATACGAATTTTCACATGAACTTACTATTTCAATTGAGTTATGTCAATAATTTACAATAAAATTAGATAAAAGCTAACAAAAGGTAAATATATTATAAATGTATCGATTTGAAGTCTTTAGTGACTAGAAATTAGTTTTAGATAAATTTATTATAAATGTGAAACAAATTTTCTTATGATATTAACTCAAAAAAAGGATAAACTTCTTATTGAAATTATATTATTGGCATACAAAACAATTTCTTTTATGCAAGTCATCCCCAAATTTAAGATATAATTACTGTGGCAATCAAATATATCAAATCAATGAGGATAGGTTCCGCTTCCCAAGAAGAAAAAGAAATATGGTTTGTATGGTTTGTATACAAGTCATCACCATTACTATAATAATAATAATAATAATAATAATAATAATAATTACATCATTATTATTATTATTATTATTATTATATTCTGGCCCAATTGGGCAAGCATGGGCATAAAAGAATAGCGTTTCTTTCGACCGGGCCCAAAAAGAAACTACGAAGCAAAGCTTAGGCCCGCCCAGAGAAGAGCAAATTGGCCCATCGGGTTAAGTAAGAAGCCCTTTAAGGAGCGACACGGTTCAATTAAACACGTGCTACTAGAAAACACAGCACATCCTTCGTTTCCTTTTTTCAAAAGAAACATACCTTTCATATATCAAAATGATACTTGAAACGTACATAGAAGACTTTCAAACCTAGCAAATCCTAGATAACTGCTGAACAAATCAAATGTCAGAAAGCAGATAACAAAGCACAGTTTACAATTAAAGGTACACTCTCATCCCCTCAAGAATAGATTTGACGTCCTATTTTGGTTACCTTGACGTTTAGTATTTTTTTTTTTAGTGAAATTTTAGTATGTGTAGCATGGCTATAGAGCTACAGTCTTCATGGGTTAGCAAAATCGCTAGGCATGCTACACGCCGCTTCTCACTCGACTTTGATTCCAGAAACTTAGATGTAATCACGGTCATTATTCCGCTGGGCTGATGATCATTGGAGGAAAAGTAATGGACCTTGGATCCCAAGGCTTAGGGTCTAAGATGGTTCTGTTACTCGAAATTTTGAAGTTGATGGCATCAAAATTATTGACTACGAGGAACAACACCGGTATCGGCTTAAAATAAGATGAGGATGCTCTATAAGTATCCGTTGATATATCATCATTATTAGATGGAACCGGGATTTAATATCAAAATGAACTGTGAATTCGACTTCATCTCTATCCGATCCGGATAACTTAGCCACCCCTACTCTTTCCATTCTTACCCGGCGCTCAACAAAAGAAGCGGACCTAAATCTTTGCAAGCTTTCAAGTTTAAATAAACCCTAAACTAGAATATAGTTTACCCTAGTCCCGACATATTGGAAGGGTCAACGAAACTGGGGTTTATCTGCAATAAATAAAACCGACACCAGTTGAATATCGTTTTAAGAAAAGGAGACAAGTATGAACACAAATCAATTTCTGCGTAAAAGCTAAGCATCGTCATCTTTTCGCAAATGGCCGCGCGGCCTTCCTTATCATCTCTCGGACTCGGTCCGACGCTTATCTGGAAAGGTTTATAAAGAGTCTTATTATACGCTTTTTGTCTAAGAATCGTGTTAAAATGACATGACCAAATCAAAATAACATATGATAGCTCCTGACAATAGGAAAAACTTTATTCATGATTTAGGATGAATATGGACGGTACATGTTTCGGGGAACGCGTCGCATTTTCAATGATCATGAAAAGGTCTACACGTATAAATTTGACTACATAAAGAGATCGTGCGAAATTGTAAAATACAATCTATGTTTATTTGCTCTTATATTCATCATATGTTATCCAATTAATTATAGCATGACCCGTGACGATTTTTATTCATTTTCTAATTATTTTCTTCCATCAACACGTTAAAGGTGTTATTCTTACCCTTTACCAAAAAAAAAAAAACACCTTAAAGGTGTTTATTAAGTTGGATAATTTTATTAGACGACGTTTTTAGTTCAATCTAGCACAATTATTAGGGTCTGATTTATTTGTGTTATATATAGGAATACTTGTCTAAAGAGTCTTAAACCTATTATACCAGTAGCCAATTTAGTCTCAAACCTTGAAGTTATGCTGATTTAGTTCTAAATATTTTGACGATTTCTCAATTTAATTCTAAACTTTTCAACTATCTCAATTTTGTCATTAACTTATTGTTTGGATAATTAGCAAGGACTACATTGATAAATTGTCAAAGGGTTTATGATTAAATTGGCAAATCATGAAAAGTTTTAGGACTAATTTAGTAAAATTAAAAAGTTCGAGATTGAATTGGTCCTCGTACGACAAATTCACAACTTTTTAGATAATTTTCCCTATATCCTCGTTGGTTAATTCTGTCTAATTATTGGACTTCATTGACAATGTCAAGTCACGAGAGTAGGTCACCAACCTTCTCCCGTGCATTACTCTTAATCCAACTTTAGACAGCGGAAATTGGCGCTACGCTTCTGGAAGCACTCCCCTCCTTATTTTTCTCCTCAATAGTCATTGCAGATGCTACCTCGCTGACCCCAAGGTGAACGCCATTTCAACTTCAGATTAGTTTCAAACTTTTAAAATTCTTTTATGCCGACACAACTATTGCATCGGGTTCCTAAGGCAAACCCTAATCCAAAATAACACGTGGGAACATCTGGGGGACGATGGGCAATCAATGCGACATTGTATATGTGTCGGTCGATTGCCGCCGCTCGCCAGGACTATGCCCTATCCGCGATATTTTGTGTGGGAATTGACGGATTTTCATTTCATTCGGGGACACGATTAGCAGCGGTCGAGCAGCAACATTGACGCCGTCGTCTGGACACGTGATGGGTTTCTTTTTCACGATCGACTTCCAGATTTCTCCCGAAGGAAACCTTTCTTAATGAAAAATAAGCAAACCTATAATGGGCATGAGCTAGCACCTCTACTGGGAGCCGTATCGACATGCGACTACACCGATCAAGCCCGTTGGTCCTACGTAGTTTTCAAGGCACTGGTTACAAGAAGATGGGCTAAACTGACACAAAAAAAAAAAAAAAAATTAAGAGTAAATTGAGAAACAATCAAAAGATTTAGAATGAAATTGGTTGCCAAACAATATATTTAGGACATTTGGACAATTATCCTTGAATAGATAGGATGAGCTACTGTTTAAGACCTGAGCAGGTCTCTAAAAGGCTCCGGCCATCAGGCAGGCCGCCTCACCAATGAAGACACACCTAGGGAAAGAACCCTAGGGTGGGCCGAGGAGAGGAAGTGAGCCTTGAAGGGAGAAAGCAAACTCCCCCTCAAAAAACTCTCTGCAGGAAAAGTCCTGCCTGTAGAGTAGACTAATTGTCACAGGCATGGACCTGAACATGTCCTTAAACTGTTCCCTCCTGAAATGACTATCCCGGGAGGGCTCCTTCTCACAAGCCATTTAAAGGCAAGTGAGGGGTGAGTAGTATGGGATAAGAGTCCCATTGGGAAACCCGGCCGAGCCCTTTACGGATTAGGGTCCCACTTCTGATCCCCGTGAAGCCTTCCCCTGGTAACCAATCCGGGGCGTGGTTCAGGGACATGACGAGGCCTGAGCAGTGGCACGCCAATTATCCTTGAATAGATAGGATGAGCTACTGTTTGGAGATGTGATGGGTTTCCTTTC
This sequence comes from Eucalyptus victrix, assembly GCA_016097545.1. Lineage (NCBI taxonomy): Eukaryota > Viridiplantae > Streptophyta > Magnoliopsida > Myrtales > Myrtaceae > Eucalyptus > Eucalyptus victrix. The sequence goes on from CM027844.1 coordinate 26,192,641, forward strand.
ATGATCGCCTTGAAGATTTCTCACAAGGAAACCTTTCTTAACCAAAAAAAAAAAAAAGGAAAACCCTCTCAATGGGTGTGAGCTAGCGCATAGTGGAAGTCGTTTCGACGTGGTACTAAACCGATCGAACCCATTGGTCCTTCCTAGTTTTCAAGACACTAATTGCAGGAGGATGAAAGTTCGACGAACGTTAGAAATAAGAAACCGTGAAGCAAAGCGAAGGGCGCTTGTGTCACGAAATGGGGGACCTTTCACGTCGTCGGCATATGTTGCCAAAAGCATATTGGATCAGCGATTACGTTCGTAGATCACAAGTTTTCAACTTCCTAGAATCAAATGCTGGACGCATCTATCAAACTTGTTCGTCCTTTGCTATCAGGAAAAAGGTGAAAGGAACTTCATATGTCGATATAATTGCCTCTTTTTTTCTTAAATCTTTTATAGACTACGTTGTCTTCGTCCGATGGGATCCTGGTTTGATTTTATTTGTAATTAATATCCGAATTATTGTTGCGTATGTGGACATCGGAGCAAATTGCTGCCATGTTAGATCACCTTTTTAAGTTGGTAGGTGCAAATATCGACAATTATGCAGTCACTTTTTTAGATTATTGTTAAGGAAAAAGTAAGAAGAGGTGACCCCAAGAAAGGAGAGACAGGAAGAAGTGCGAATCGTTCACTCCTCTGAAAATGGGATCGGCCACGCAATGGGATTCGTTTTTCAAATTCAACTGATTTAGACTGTGACTTATTTCAAGGGAAATCACCAAAACAATATATGGAAAGATCTATACAAAAATCCTAAATCACCACAACAAAGCATGTCCATTTCTGAGACCCCAAAAAAAATAGGCAACCCATGCAGGGGCAAAACAAACAAAAATCCATAAATCAAGGTATATTACCATAACATGGTATATCACCCATTAAGAACAGATATGTAACTGCTTTGAAGCAAAAGAGGCCCTTGCAATCGCAGGTGAGGTGGCCTTGCCAACCAAGCATGAAGGCGACCTCGTCCACAACTGCAGTGAGGGCTCAGCAACTCTCTATGGGCATAGCCTTGCTGTTTGCAAGCAAACGGGCAGCCATCCTACAGCACTGGCCTCGCCAAAATTTGGGCGAGGGCTGCGACCGTCACCTATGGCTGGTGAGGGCTCAGCGACTCTCTATGGGCACAGTAGAGAGAGAGAGAGAGAGAGAGAGAGAGAGGGGGTAAAAATACATTAAAGAAGCTTGGATCTAACACTTATCGGAACAAGTATTTTAGCGAGTATGAAATGTTAGAGTTTTTAACAAAAACATGTTGAAACGCAAATAAATTCGATATTGGAGCCATTGTGAATATACTAAGGGTGATATACTTATTTATCTAGATCGGAAGAGAAAAGCTCTCAAATTTAAATAAAAGGAGTAGAACATCTAGATTTAAATCTATATTGAGACAGTGGAGTAAGAAACAAAATATTAAAAAATAAAGTAACCAAAGAGGGAAAGAATGGAGAGATCTACGTCAAATTCCTCCCCTCTGAAAATTGAAGAAGCCAAGGAAGACCGAAACTCAGAGAGAAAAAGCGAAAGAGGAAGGGGAAGACTTTGACTTCCTTTCATAAAGTCAAAATCCTTATCCACAATAGAGCTAGCCCGTTAATGTTGACTCTATTCTTTCGAAATCTAATTTCAATTGCTTGTGAAAGATCGTAGTTTCACAAGAACATCCATCGTTGAAGGTACCGGTGTACTTAACTTCTTTTATAAATTTATAAATATATATATATAGATAGATAGATAGATTAATATAATTCTTTCTAAAAATTCTAAGCATTAAAAGCTTAATTTTTTGGGTAAAAATCCTCACCATGACGTGGAGGAATACCAAGTCTTCCACCTTCGTACCCCGATTGATCAATCATCCTGTGTGTGGGCTCTCTATCTAATTTCCCACTTCCATCATTTCGCACATTAGGCAATTTATCTCTCAATCCATGTCAAGTTTGACCTGCATGCAAAGTGCAAGTCAATTCTTAGATTTTGATCCAAGAATGTTGAAATTCACGTCGCTCGTGTATTGATTTTTTATAGCCCAACTTACGTGATACATGTCATCACTGAATAGGTCAAACGATGCTTGTAATTTATGCTAGCTATGAAAATATTGTACTAGGTGGAGATACACAATATAATTTTGCAAATTTCTCATTTCTCACAACTTTCATGTGGTTGATGAAAAGCACATCCACATAATTAAAAGATAAAAAATATTCCGAAGAAGCAATAGAGATTCATCAATTACACACGATCAATTCATGCACCCGTGCGATCGTACCATGGATGTGACAACCGCACTAATAATTTCGGACGGCATCGACCGGGTGAGGAGTGGGGGGGCATATGCACTGAAAGCGCATGTGGGGATCAGATCAGGAGCACGGCACGTGCTCAGCCGCGTGACCAGCTGGGAGATGGGACTCGCCAGGTGGGAAAACAAGGAGGGCAGCCGCCGCCGCCGCCGATTTGGATGCCAACCGAGCCGAGTCTCGGCCGCGGACACGCGTCCCACTCGGGGGTTGTGCGTGGGGTTGGCTCGGCGCAGCATCGGAACCCGGTAAACGCGGGGATCGAGTCCACCTCGGAGAAGCTTCTTTTCTTCTGCGGCCGAGTCCATCGAAGTACTCGAGGAACGCTGATTCGCGAAACTGGGATCGGATTATAAATTATTAAATTATTTGGTCTGCAAAGTTTATAATTTATATAATTCGCAACGCATACTTTGAACTTGGATAAGATTTCTTCTCAAAAATCGCCATAGACTTATCAAGTCGTAGGGTGTTTTTATCTTTTCATTTTTAGCACTAAGGTATTTGTCCGGTGTGTCACAGCAAAAAAACTTCCTTAAGTTGGTATCAAAAACTCTTTTGGATTGTATCGAGAAACTCTTGTATGGAGCAACTGTGATAATATGCTATTAGGGTATTGATGATTACCCACTTGATTACTCTTCTAATAAAATATAATCCGATCTAATCCATTAATTATAAAGGAGGCAAACCTATTGATTCTATCTAATACATGATTATCACCTGCAATATTGGGTTGGATAACCAATTTGCTAGCCAATCCACACATGCATTTTTTTTCCCTAAAATTGTGGAGTATCTTGACCCATTGAAGATACTTGGTACTTTCAATTTAAGAAATGAATTATGTCACTTAAATGAAGCAAAGTAGAGATCCACTTCTTTAAGTGGTCGCTTACAGTCTACCATGAATCACTCGATACATCCACTATGAAAATCAATGTCCATGAGTTCCCGCGACAAGCGCCCTCTGATGGCCTAGTTTGGAACATTATCGGAACCACCAAGAAAACAGGAAGAAGAATATTCAACTCGCAGACCTAGAAAGTAGATGGGGTTTGGTTTGCGGAACAAGATAAAGGTAGGCCATTTGACATGTTCAAGGCGAACGACATCCATTAGCACGAGGTGCGGACTCTCCCGACTTTGTTTTGAAATTTCCGACGTCGACTTATGTCTCTATTCTTTGGAAGGATAAACCCCACCCAAGATAGGGTCGGACCCACCGGCTTGATCCTGAGTTGATTTTATGGACTAGACAGGAGGAGATGGAAAAATTAAGCTCTAGTCTAGCCATCTTTAAAGAATGGGCCACTTTATCTTCCTGTATGATAAGAGGAATAGAGGATTTTGCTAGGCTAGCGATGGTAGTGGTGCAAGTCCAATTTGATAGGACCTAGCACGCTCGCTCAGCACATCCACTGTATTTGATAAGAAAGACACCAGGTTGCTATAGTCTAATCCTATCTAGTGAAATGTCCACAAAGCAACCCAAAAAAAAAAAAAAAAAAAAACTAAACATTAAAACTTTTTTTAATTATAAAATTATACGATCAACTATCCGTGTAAGTTTTTATAATGATTAACAATGCTCTCATAAAATTTCACAAATTCATTTTGAACCCATTTATTTATTTAATCTTGCCTCTCTTATTATGTACTTTCACGTTTAGTGAGACATTAAAGTACATCTTACACATGAATGGGAATATGAGAATGTTTTAAATGTTTTTTTTTTTTTGGTAAAGTAGAATGTTTTAAATGTTGAACTGCACTTTCATTTAAGGTTTTTGAGTAGATGTTTGTTAATGGGGACAAATTTGAATCTTCGGAAGCACTGGTGCAGCGCAGCCGAAGAAAAGTTTTGAGCAAGGGAGGAGATAACAAACGAACGACCACTAGTGCTTTTGTAGTTGATTGTGGGCGTAATTACCTTTACTTTCCAATAAAGCCAATATAAGACAGCTCTCAAAACCTTGTCGGGACCTCCCTTTTTCCTCTCCCCTTTTTTCTCTCTCTCTCTCTCTCGTGTGCCATGGCGCAACTCCGCAGCGAAGGTTTAACTTCGCCGGAAAGGAAAAGGCGAGCGGATTCCAGGGTTTATCCACAAAATCCTCCAGCCATCATGGCGCGATTCCGAACTCCAGATCTCATGCCCCACGGAGGCGGCCGGGAAATCACATTCAAATTTTCCAAGGTGGGCTGTCGGGAAGCAGGGACAAAATCACAAGTCCCCTAATTGGTGCAGTCCGACAGCGGCGCGAGCAGCAATCGTGGACCTCAAAAAGGAAGACCCAAAAAGAAAGAAAGAAAAAAGAAAAAGCAGACAATAAAATCCATAAATCATCACGTTGCTCATCGCACCCGGCGTGCCTCGCATTTGTACACCCACGAAGCAGCCTAGAAGCATTCAATTTGTGAAACTTCGGAGCATCCGATTCTCATCGGATTCATTAGAACAAATGCGTATGATATCTACCGCTAGATAGTCTCCTTTTGGCAATTATTCTTTCAGAAAATGGAAAATATGCTTATAAAAAATTTAAATGACCTCAATTGGAGTTATAAAAAGTAAATGATAGAACAAAAAGAAATTCGCTTTTCATTGTCGTGTTTTTTGCAATTTTACTTTATATATATAGATGATCGACATCATTTAAGAGATTAGATTTGTCCTTATTGAGTATTTCATGTAAAATATTTACTTAATTTTTATATTGCAAGATTGGTAATAAATTAAGTAACTCCCCATCTATGACAATCCACATGTCGAATTACTATAACTAAATAAGAATCGTTCACAAAATAGGCACATGGAAGGCAGCAAAGTTGGTAAATCGGCAAACGGGCACCTCACAACCAAACTCGATTTATCTCGAAAGACCTGAATTTGCAGGTAAAGATCCCATCTTCCCGTTTGTCGTAATTATACTTTTCCTCGGTACTTTATCTAGGTCCCCACCACACAAGTCGGCATCTACCGCTAGAATGTCCACTGGTCGTCAAATGGGGGCCCCACCCCCGAACAGTAAATCCACGTGGCGCAGTGTCACTGGGCTGTCACGCAGGAAGGCGCTACGACGACACTGTCGCATTTTACTCGAGCGAAGACCAAAAAGAAAGGGAGGTCCAACTTCAACGATTCCACGTTCCAACCCCTTGAAATTTCCCAGCTCCATCCACCCCCGTTCGACATACCGACAATCTCGTCTTCGTTAGGCTTTGTGGATAACTCTCTCTCTCTCTCTCTCTGCGCACCGTTTCGATTTCGATTCTTAAACCAATAAAAGAACGACTGACCTTATGACAAACTCCCCCTTCCCCATGCCACCCGTATTTTCCATTCCACACGCCTTTTCCTTCTATATATGCCCCCTCTCTCTCCTCTTCTCCTCCTCAATTTCGAATTACCAAAGCCAAAGCCAAACCTAAACCGACGAGTGGAGGGAGAAATCTTCGTTTCCTTTTTAAGTCGTTTGATGCTGCGAAGATGGTCGATCTAGACTGGAAAGCAAAGAGAGCCACGACAACTGCCGCCGCCCCCGACATGTCCAGGAAGTCGCCCCGGCTCTCCAACAAGCTCCACCTGCTGATCCCCACGCCGTTCCGCGGCGGCACCGACGTGCCCGCGGCCTCGGGCTCGGCCTCCTCGGCCTACGAGGTGTACCTGCGCCTCCCCGAGCTGCGGCGGACTCTGGGGCTGCAGGGAGTTCCCCGACTGGAAGTCCGAGCCCCTCCTCCGCCCGGCCCTCCAGGCGCTCGAGATCACCTTCCGGCTCGTCTCGACCGTGCTGTCGGACCCCAGGCCGTACGCGCACCGGCGCGAGTGGAAGCGGCGGCTCGAGGCGCTGGCCGCGACCCAGATCGGGATCATAGCGGCTATAATCGAGAGCGAGGAGGACAAGGCGGAGACGCGCGGCGGGGCGCCGATCGCGGACGTGAGTTCGGGCGTCGGCGTGCTGGCTCGCAACTGCAGCTCGGCGGAGGTCTGGCGGCTCCCCGGGGGCGAGGCCGCGGGCACGGTGGTGAGCCGCACGAGCGAAGCCAGCCTGCTGCCCAGGCTGGGGACGTGGCAGACGTCGGAGGACGTGGCGCAGAAGATCCTGTACACCATCGAGTGCGAGATGAGGCGGTGCCCGTACACGCTGGGCCTGGGAGAGCCGAACCTGACGGGGAAGCCGAGCCTGGAGTACGACGCCGTCTGCAAGCCCGGCGAGCTTCGCTCCCTCGCGAAGAATCCGTACGATCACCAGATCCAGAATCACGAGAACCAGAACCTGTACACGACGCACCAGATCCTGGAGTCGTGGGTTCAGGCGTCGAACGAGCTCTTGAATCGCGTGGCGGAGCAAATCGAGAGCAAGAGCTTCGAGACGGCAGCGACGTACTGTTACTTGCTCGAGCGGACATGGAAGCTAATGACGGAGATCGAAGACCTTCACCTGCTGATGGATCCGGAGGATTTCCTCCGGCTGAAGAACCAGCTCGACCTCCAGAGCGAGGCGGCGGCGTTCTGCTTCCGCTCGAGAGGGCTCGTCGCGATGACGAGGAAGTGCAGGGACCTGAAGCACAAGGTGCCGTACATCCTCGGCGTCGAGGTGGACCCGAAGGGAGGGCCGAGGGTGCAGGAGGCGGCGATGAGGCTGTTCGGCGGCGGCGAGAAGAGGGAGCAGTACGCCAAGATCCACCTCCTGCAAGCGCTGCAGGCGATCGAGGCGGCGATGAAGAGGTTCTTCTTCGCGTACCGGCAGGTGCTCGGGGTGGCGGTGGGGAGCCTGGAGGCGACGGCGAGCCGAGCGGCGATGAGCCTCGAGCGGGACGACTCGCTGAGCCAGATGTTCCTGGAGCCGACCTACTTCCCCAGCTTGGACGCCGCGAAGACGTTCCTGAGCGACTCGTTGAGCCGAGAGCGCGGTCAGGCGTCTTGACCGGCCGGCCATGACCGAGCGAGGGGAAGAAAGGTGGAGACTTGCGCGGGTTTGACTTTGACGGGAGCGTCAACTCGTTCAAATACGTTATTGTTTCGTCAAAGTTTGACCGAATTTTTGTTCCCACAAAAAAAAAAAAAAAAAAAAAGCTAGAATTCTCTCTCTCTCTTCTCTTCTTTTGTTTTTGCATTTGAATAGGGATAGAGATCGATTATTTATTCTTTGTATAATAATTTTTATAGTGGATTGATTCTAGTGCAACTTCCAATTGATGGGGTGGAATGTAAAAGAGCTTCAGCTTTCTCAATCTATCTTGAGATGGTATGCGATTTTGGTTTGTAAATGAGTTGAAAAAATAGCGTAGAGATTTTTTAGTAATCAATTTCGAAGTACCATTTTGCCTGTTAAATCAATTATATACTCTTTATCGTTATATCTTTAGCACAGCTTAATTCAAAAAGAGCGATCCGTCTTTTGGCTTAAGCTTTTGATTTTTTAGTGAAAATATACACATAAAAGATGAAATATAACCCTAAAACAACATGTTGTCAAATTACCTATGCAATTTCTCTCCCCATTCCCTCAGTTCCAACCCTTAAACCTACATATCGACTTTGGAAGCCCTCCAATCACTAATTGAGATGGTTTTGGTTTAACAATACAGAGGCGATCTAAATTCCTCTCCTAAGTCTTTCTAGCCTAAAGGAAGTAAGCAGAAAGCCACTCATCGGAGCGAGTGGATTTGAATTTCGCCATGTTTGGTCAAAATATGAGTAGGGCGAGAGCCTTTATATTGAAAGAGAACAATTTCTTGCATGCTTAGGGTGCGTATGACAAAAATTTTAGAATAGAAGTTGATTTCTAACCATAAATGAATTTCTCAATTTTTATTTTAGAAATTGAGAAGTTATCAAAACTTTAGTTTATGATTTCTTTTTCAAATCTATTTATGGAATAAATTTTTTTCAAGAAATAGAAAAATTAAATTGCGTTACCAAACGGATTTTTGTTTCAAAATGTTTTAAAAAGAGAAATAAAAAAATAGAGAAGTAGAAATTTTATTATACACACCTTTAATGCCAATAGATAATGTCTCTCTCTCTCTCTCTCTCTCTCTTTTTATATGAGAAAATAGTTGTGCAAGGCACATCTTTTTCAAGGACATTGACTCTCATAAGGCTCTGGCTAATTTTTGACTGTTAAATCAACTATATACTCTTATCATTATATCTTTAGCATAGCTTAATTAAGAAAGAACGCTCTTTCTCTTGGCTTAAGCTTTTTATTTTTGAGTGAAAATATACACATAAAAGATGAAATACAACCCTGAAACAACTTGTTGTAAATTTACCGATATAGTTTCTCTCCCCATTCCTCAGTTCCAACTCTTGAAACCTACATATTGACTTTGGAAGCACTTCAATCTCTGGTCGAGGTGGTTTTGGCTTATCAACATAGTCTTTCTGGCCTAAAGGAAGTAAGCCAAAAGCCACTCATGTGAACCAGTGGATTTGAATTTCGCCATGTTTGGTCAAAATATGAGTAGGGCAAGAGCCTTTATCTTGAAAGAGAGCAATTTCTCACATGCTAATAGATAATGTCCCTCTCTCTTTTTCTATATGAGAAATAGTTATTGAAGGCACATCTTTTTCTAGGACATTGACTTTGCATAAGGCTCTGGCTAATTTTTGACTTGTCAAGTTGTAGTGAGCAATCATCGTATGACAAAATTATACATTTAATAGCTTAAACTTATTTCCACCCTAAGAAAATAGTTAAAAAGGCTTCCTGTTGGGCCTCTTTTGGATCTCGAAATCCCTAGGATGTAAAACAATTAGAAGTAGATTCAGGGCTAGGGCTCAATGAATATATTGACCCAATTGGAGCGTGAGGAAGAAAAACATAAAGCAACATGTGAGGAGTTGATCTTGCATGAATAACAAGAAAAGAGTAATAATTCGCTTTTCACTTTCACACGGGTTATTAGGATGTATACCATGTTGGAGCTACTTCCCCTATCTAATCTGTCCTGGTATGGCTCCTAGCAGTAGAGATGATGGGCAACAGATTAGGGCCGACCTAGGATGGATCAAGTAGGGCCCTCAATCATTCGGATTTCTGTAGAACCAAACCGAACGGAACCGAAATAATACCCCATCCTTTCAACCATTACCCAACCAGAACGAGGCACGAACCAAGAAGAACTGATTCTTTTGTGCCAGGTTCTTTAATGCCCCTAACTCTCGGCCCCGTCCATCGTCAATCACCCCCACTTTGACGGCCTTTTTCCGAGCAAGCTCGCCTCTGCAAGTTCGTATTCTGCACCGACTTTGGTGGAACGACACTAAACAAATTGGGCTTGAAGTTACGGCTCGTTTCTTTAGCGTCTCCCCAAAAGCAGTCACATTCTTCTGTTCACTTGCAACCAGATGCTTATAGAACAATCGTGGGCTCTTGCTCTCCGTGTGGCCTTCTTTTGATACCTTCGATTCGATTTGCAATTTTGGGTCTCCAGCCCAGGCCCGCTCATCAGCTCCCCATAGACAAACTTAACTATCATATTATGCTTAGAGCAATGGGGCACGTTACGGGCTCGAAAAGTTATCAAAAAATCATAATCTTTTTATTTGATCAATTTAATTCTTAACCCTTTGACAATTTATTAATGTAGTCATTTCGACTAATTTTAGCTGAAAATTGCTGACGTTGATGCTCTCTATCTTATGTGGTATGATTGGTATTGATGTGAATAATTTTAAAAAAATCTTATTTATTTTCTATTATTTATTTTTATTTTTTATTTGTTTCTTTTCTTTTGTCTCTCAAACTGTGGTTGATAAGAGTCATCAAGTTCTCACTACTAGCCACAATGAAAAAAAAGATAAAAAAATAAAATAAAATTCATATTTTTAAAAAAATTGTAAAAAGTATCTACATCTTCGATTTCTAGCAAAAAATAACAAATTGTTAAAAGGTTTAGAACTATATTGGCTAAATTGAAATGTTTATGACTAAATTGTTGCAAAAAATATAGCTTTGAATCAATAGAACAATCGAGTTAGATTTTGAGGCGTGATATTACTTAATTTGAGTATTTATTTGCCCTACATCATTACTAATGGTCATCAGCAAAAATATCCTCTAGTATATAATAGAGTTTCAAATAAAAATACTAGATAATAATTTTATTATTTCTCTAGAGTCTCTTATGGGAAACAATTTGAAATAATTGTTGTATATTCTTTCAAAAGAAAACAAAAATGGAAGAAAAATATTATAAAAAGACTTGAAAATTTTGCAAAGAATTGAACACAAATGTTGAATAAATATATTTGAACAGATACAACCTTTCAAAGATAAAGAAGTTATTTTTTAATAAACACAACTTTCCAATGGTTGTAAGAGTGCCTAATAAACATTACGCAAAAATAATAAATTCAAAGTTAAATAATTAAAAATAACTGTTACTCTATTATGAAAAATTATATTGTTTCAATAGGATGCACTAGTTATTTTATAACAAGTAATTCAAATTTTAATAGATAGAAAACAATGATCATTGAATAGTGCCAAATCTTATCTATATATGTACTTAATCATTTTGATGTGGGACAATGCACCTCCTAGTTTGTTACTACCAACATAAATTGACATCCATATAATAGATTATGACTTATGATTTGTAAAGATCGTGGATTTCTCTATCATTTTTCAGTGAAAATACTGAATACTACCCTCATTGTTTGTTATTCAACCATTTAAAACCTTCAACTGGTTATCATAATTTTTGTCATTAGACATCAAATCAAGCTAAATTTAACTTTTCTCTCGAATCCTTGTGTACCCGGAACACTCATCTTGAGCTTTGTCTATTGGACCGGGGGAAATTAGGTCCTCTCAATGTTGAGATTGCAAATTAGTACGTGCACATCAAGAGGGTCTTCTTCATGTTCATTCATTTTTTTTTACTACTAATACAATTCAGATGAATCCTTTCGGATGGCACCTTAAATAAACAATCAATCAAAAGTATCTTTTTTTATTTTTATTTTTTTTTTTGTCAAAAAGAAACATTTCACGTATAAACAATATAGAGACACAGTTCAACTACAAATCAAGACAAATTTGAGATAAATCCAAAACAAAACAAACTCTTTATTAGAAGATGAATCATCATAATAAGATTAGGGACCACACACTCAAAGAGCATATTTGTGACTTTTTCATAACAAAATCGGTGACTGATTATTGAATCTGTCTTCGGTAATAAACACACGCCAAGATCTCTAGTTATTACTACTATTTTGCCTTTTATTGGTGCGCATCTCGATTTGGCGTCTCCAACATCATCGCCATTCAGATTAATAAGGTGAGTGAAGCCTTCAAAAAGTTCATCCAATCTAATTCGAAACTAAACTTGTACACCAATGAAATCCGAATGAAGAGAAACAATGAAATCTTATGCTAAAAAAATCTCAAATTTTAGACTAGATCAAAATAGAAGCCTTCTCCAAATGGGAGAGAAACTTCTAGATCTAAGATCAGAAGAGAAAAGCTCTTCAAAACGGGAGGAAAGTAAACACATCAGTCAAAGAAAAAGGAAAAAGAAAAAAGGAAGAAGAAAAAGGGAAAAGGAAAAAGGGAGGAATGGATAGTTCTAATTCAAACCCTCCCCTCCGTAGAAATTGGAGGAGAAAAGTATGTGAAGATGAGAGGGAGATGGCAAAATCCCAACATTTGTACAATCAAAAGTAACTTTACCTGACTAGTCAGTCGGTGGACAACAATGTAGCAAGAAATTACTTGGCAGGTCATTGGTCAATACGACAAAGTGAGGATAGTGACATTTGCCTACTCACCGGAGTGTTTCAATATCGACATTTACTTAACATTGAACAATCGAAATCTTTCAAGCCGCATAAATATTTAACTTTTTCTCCACTTCTAAAACTTAGATGACATTTTTCTGGACAAACAAAATGAATACTCATCACGAGCTCTCTCAAACAACTTTTCATGCCCGCGAGGACTTGTAGGGTTTAACCACTATTTACGTAAGCAGATTTAAATTATCACAGTTTCTCTTTATTTTTTACCTAAAAAATATGCTGCGGTTCCCATCTCTAACCTAATTCCACTGTAGTCTACAGCGAAAGACACGCAACAATTTCCTTTCAACCTCTAGCTTCCGTCCCTATTCTTATTCCCTCACCCAGCATGTGATCCACACTAACTTGGAGAACTCTCTCTCTCTCTCTCTCTCTCTCTCTCTCTCTCTCTCCCCATTTGAATTTGGGTTTCATCTGCATTTAATTCTTTCCAATTTGTAGCACGAATGTTCAATCACGGTCACAATTTGTGGGCTACGGCCATGTGGCATGCATTTGGGTGTCAAATGTGGACCTGTTGTATACTCATGAATTATGGCGTTCGTTAATTTGCAGCAAATATTAAGGAAACATGGCAAATTAAAGCCCGGAAATTCGCTAACACCGGTTACGGACTAATTTCAATCCTCTTCATTGCCGCTAATATAGCTAGTCTAATCAAATTAGGTGAGCTAAAAGTAATACTATAAGCCAAAAAAGTCTCACAGCCAAGGTGGTCCTTATCTAGAGGAACTGCTACGTGTCGTTTTGCTTCCATCGAACCTGTGGATAGCATTGGTCGCGGCTGTCGACAATCATAGAGCATATTAAATAATATGCAAAAGGCGACCATGGAGAGGGAAAAATAAATAATGGGGCGAGATAAGGTTATAGTTGTCAGCAGTGGCCGTCGTCGATTAATAATTCGATCAAGCGTCTTGATGATGATGATCAAAGCGCAAATGCGGTGTCTACTTACCTATTAATTATTTCCGACCAATTTGTTTGACAACCGATCGTTTTGTGATTTTTTAATCTACGTGACAAGGATGGGATTCCTTTCCAATTCCAATCCTTTGTCTTTTAACCTCGCATTGAGTAGCATAAGTTCCCATAATACAGTCCACCGGTAATTTCTCGATAGATGCATCGTTTGTGACACGGCAATTCTATTTAGCGGAAAAAGATTTGACTTGTCATCGTTATGGTTGTGGCCATATCGGTCGGCATGTTGCTACTTATGCTATATAACAAACTAGGTTGCAATTGGAAATAAATGAGATTTAATTGATATTTCGAGTCATCTTAAAAATAACATATTCGAGTTTGCCTCTTCAACCTAACACACGATACCTTCCTCAGCAATAATTGCACATGAGATCTTCACGATTTCTCAATTACAATGTCCCAATCGTTTTACCTTATGCCACCAATTCCTAAGAGGTTTGCCTTTTCCCTTCTCTAAGGCGTGACTTCAAAGCTTCTTTTTCTATGTGCTTGATGCAGAATGGTCGGTGACCGGACCTGCGTCATGGAGATTGATTTCTTAACACCCTTGTGGACACATTTTTGCCAACTAAGTTCGAGTCGTTCGACATGTCGCATTCACGATCGTATTATAAAGTCGTAGCTTGAATTTAAAACCCATCCGATTGTAAAAAGCATAGAGAAAAAAACGAATGAATTGCCATTCTGACATGATTGGTCGGTTGTCTTATATTATGACGCAATTATCATAATTTCACTTCTCTAATCTCCCACTCGGGTCCCACCACCTTCTCTCCAGCCAAGCTCTCCCCACTACCCACTCTTTATAACCTAACCGCGCCCACTCTCCGTCCCTCATCGGAGCTCGACCAAACCGCCAGTTAGATCCAGTCGCGAGCAATCGAACCGTAGAGACCAGCGAGAGGGAGGCATGGAGGGGAAGGAAGAGGACGTTAGGGAGGGAGCCAACAAGTTCCCAGAGAGGCAGCCGATTGGGACAGCGGCCCAGAGCCAGGACGGGCGGGACTATGCCGAACCCCCGCCTGCGCCGCTCTTTGAGCCCTCGGAGCTGACGTCGTGGTCCTTCTACCGGGCGGGGATCGCCGAGTTCATGGCCACGTTCTTGTTCCTGTACATCACCATCTTGACCGTGATGGGCGTAGTGAAAGCCCCTACCAAGTGCACGACGGTCGGAATTCAAGGCATCGCTTGGGCCTTCGGAGGCATGATCTTCGCTCTCGTCTATTGCACCGCCGGTATCTCGGGTAATTACTTGGGATCCTTCTTTCTGTCTTTTATTTTACTAAGATATTCACCTCTATCATCAAACAAGTACCCTGTGCTAGGTTTTCAAGAGCTAGTTAAATCCACTATAGTCTGCTATTTTCTCCGTGGTTTATAAGTTTTCAGTGATGACATTTGGTTATTTGTGGACGTCTAGGTGGTCACATAAACCCGGCGGTGACGTTCGGGCTGTTCCTGGGGAGGAAGCTGTCCTTGACGAGGGCCGTCTACTACATGGTGATGCAGTGCCTGGGCGCCATATGCGGGGCCGGCGTGGTGAAAGGGTTCGAAAAGGCTAGCACGTTCGAGAGGCTGAACGGGGGCGCCAACTTCGTCAACCCTGGCTACACCAAAGGCGACGGCCTCGGCGCCGAGATCGTCGGTACCTTCGTGCTCGTTTACACCGTCTTCTCTGCCACCGACGCTAAGCGCAGCGCCAGAGACTCTCACGTCCCTGTAAGCTTCCTCTAACTGCTAAGAATTAAGCGGGCGGAGAATATCATTCCCTTTTAGTATCATCACCCAGCAACGGATATATGACATCGAATTATTGCTTTGGCCGTGCGCTTATGTAGATTCTGGCCCCGCTGCCAATTGGGTTCGCGGTGTTCCTGGTGCACTTGGCCACCATCCCCATCACTGGGACCGGCATCAACCCGGCCAGGAGCCTCGGCGCGGCCATCATCTTCAACAAAGACCGTGGCTGGGACGACCACGTGAGTGTCCCCCTTAACTTCCCTCGAAGTTTCCTGGAGCTGCAAGTACCAGCTCCCTCCCCTCTCTTCTTTCCTCGATTACTAACAGTGGCATCTTGTTTCGGTGCAGTGGATTTTCTGGGTGGGACCATTCATCGGTGCAGCGCTCGCCGCCCTCTACCATCAAGTGGTGATCAGGGCCATCCCTTTCAAGACCCGGTGATGCCCCCTGAATCGTCCCCGTCACTTGCGGCGTCAAGGAAAAACCCTAAGATGATTTAAAAAAAGGCTGGCGGGCCCGACTTCTTTTGGTTTCTGCCTATGTGTGTCTGGCATGTGTTTAAAGATTTGTGGAATTTTCAATAGTGCTTTGCAAAGGCTCTTTTCGCTTTCAACTTTAGCCGAAGGAGGGTCCCCCCCCGCATGACCTGTGGCATGTAAAGGGGGGTCCAATCTGTAAGCAGCGTCTTGTATTATATGTGTTTTATTGTGAAGGTGGTGATCCGTCACATCAAAATAAGTTATGGTAAGACGAGAAAAAGAAAAAAAAAGGAAGAAGGTATTCTCTTTATCTCCACCGAGTCGTCCTCTAACACCATGGATCGATTCCGTCTTGTTGAATTTTGTTGTCTTCTGTGATGTGAAATATAATAATGTGCAGATCAGAACGCTCGACATGTTTATCTGCTTCCCCCCTCCACTTTGCTTTTTTTTTTTTTCACATGGCATCTTCGCTCGGATATTCGCCGTCTCCGCCGGAGGCCGTCTTCATGTAATGGAGCAATCGTAGGTGCTCGTTGCTTTCTTGAGTGGGACAAAAAGCAGCAAACGTACGACGTTTTGGCTAATGATAACTATCGTATATAGAAACTAGACTTTTTAGATCTAGGAGCGGGAGGGCTGTATATCGTATCTAAAAGTTCTTGCCCGAGTCTCACCCATGATTAACGAAACGTGAGCAAATGCTTGTGTCGAACGAGCCTAACTAGTCGGTTCAGGCCGAAGAACAAAGAACATGCCCGAGTCCATTTATTAGCAACTTGGGATCAACAGGACCCTCCCGCCCGTGGCTTGTAATGCCTACGATGGACTGACCAAACGCCTTGCAACGTCGGCGGCCACAACCCTGATCGAACCCCTGAGCCCTCCTTTGCTTGTGTACGTGTTAACAATGGTTAGTAAGAAAATGAAATGGTTCTCTCCGTGTTCCTCATTGTTCTTATATCATCAGCTTAAAAGATTCTTTATTACTTATTAAATCATAAGCACCTTAATGAAATCAGCCTAATGCAATATAAAATCACCGCACCCTAACAAAAAGGAATCCTTCCAGATAACACTTGGATACAAAAAGGGTCCTTTCAGATGACACTTGAATTTACTAATTCAACGGACATGCTTTTTGAGCACAACAATTATGCTGACTCCCATCCTCCTTCCCTTAGCCAAATCATCACCTAGGATAACGGGAAGTTTTTCGCCATAGAGCTTGTCCATGACCTCCTCGCCGAGATGGTGTGAGATTACGGAACCCGTGTAGGATCTGGCATGTTTAGCCATCTTCCTTCCCCTGCTACGAGGATCCTCATCTGGTGCGGTTCCTCCGGCGTCGACCCCGAACATCTCCATATGTTCGATTTGGAAGGACCCTTCTTCATCGACGATGCCTCGAACTTCCTCTGAGGATGCCATGTAGTATGGCACATTTAAGGTATCTAGTTTCTCCTTCTCGACGAGCCCCTAAAAGGTTCAAAGATTGAAACGCGAAAGTGAATTTCATTTTGCCATGACATGCACCTTGGTCCAGCGTAAGTCTAATAAATATAGAATGATATTTTTTTTTTAATTGAAGTCCCATTAGTATTATCACATATGGAAATGGCGGATTTTGGAATCTGATGTTGACTGTATTGGCACGTTAGCTCGAAATAAGATGAAAACTGATTTATAATGATGACTGAATTCCCTTTGCAAGGCATGTTAATGGGTCAGGGCAACACTTTATTCTTGCAATGGACATGATGGAAGTTTGGTACTCAAAACATTAAATTCTAGTTTTGTCGTGTGTTGGTATGTACTGATCACATACTAAAACCCCGGTATCTATCTAATTTGCGCACATAATGCATCTATACTTACATATCCATGTCTTGTAACGTGTAGAATTTATGAAAGCTGAAAAGCTAATAAAAAATAACTTTACCTCTGAAACCAAATCAGCAATTGCCTCTCCAAGTTTTTCCCACATGTCGAGGCTGTCCAGGCTCGCAAAGTCCTCTTCTTTCCTCCCGTGAAGTACCAACACCAGGCGACCATTATCGACCATCTCTTCGCAGCGGGACTTTAAAAATGCCGATAAATCTGCTTGGAACTGATCTAAGTAGGCCTTCTTCACCAGGTCGGGGCTAGCCTTCGAAATGGAGATCCTTCCCTTGTTCAACGGGAAGCCTTCTTCGCTCATGAGACTTGGTGCCTTTCATTTGCTTAACTTCCAAGTTAATGCAGGATTAACATGACCATCTATCGCAATTATGATGTGTTTGCATTATAGCTCTCTTTCGAGTATGTATGCATGAGTCAAATGGGATATTGGTGAGAGTCGAATCCAAGTCCATCTACTTAAAAATAGCTGAACCTTATATATCGATAATTAATATGATCAGTCCAATAATTTGACACCTATTTCTCTCTTATGATATTGTCATTCACATGCTATATTGGATGCATCAATAAATTTTGAGTGAGATAGTTGAGAAATTTGAGCCTAAGTCATCTTGCACTCTAAACAATGAAACATTATCAGATGACCTAATCCGTGATCTATAAGGTATGTTGACCTTATATGTAACTCTTGCAATTATGTTCACCACAACAATCATTGGAAGCACAAACACATATATGCATTCAAATTTACCTGAGATAACCAATGGACACTATAGGAAGAATGCGCAAGGTGCACACAGTTGCTAGGGAAGAGCCTTCCGTGGAAAGAACCCGGAACTCCCATTATAAAGCACGATAAGCTTTCATAGCTTTGTGAGAAGCTCGACAGGCTCTTGAACAATATGTTGAAATCATTTCCGGGAAGATCATTAAGATAAAATTGGAACTCAGGCGGGGGGCAATTCAAGCGCGCACACTTCTTCTGCACATTCTCTATAACCGTCGACATGAAAGTTACTGTGCTAGGACCCGAAGCGCAGCCTAAATCGGCCACATTTAGAAGCTCGCACGGAAAGAAATCTTCCTCAAGTAGAGAGCCAACTGTACTCGCTATCGTGGGCTTCGTCACAGACGCAACCTTTTGCTGGAATGCAAGAAACGAACCATTCTCATAAACCAACCTAGCCCGTAGTTTAGAGAAAACATTGAACCAAGACTTCCAATACTATCAAAAGAGGAAATTATATTCCATGAATCACGATTGGCGATTGATCATGCCTATTTATATCTGAAATGGGGGTATTAAATTGAATGAAACGAACCGTGTAGGTGGAGGTCTGAGCGTAGCTTTGTTCTCCGTCTCCTTTGCTCATGAAGAGAACTCGTTTCACATCCATGGCGAAGAGTGATCGCTGAGGTCTTGAGACCGGTTGATACGGCAAGTGTATATTCCCACCGTCTTCTCCTGATTCTACACTGTCGTCACTGCTTGGAAAACATGCACCGCCGCTTCCATGTCAGGAGGGAGAAGAAGAGGAGGCCATCTTTTGATGATCAGGAAAGCTTGGTATGCCTTCTCCCTCTCACCTCCCGAACTTTTTCTTTTGTTTCGATTCCGGTCCTAATCGTTCCAGTTGTCGTTGTCTTTCCTGACTGGGGTACTGGTGCTTTTGACTTGGTCTGCTTCAATTAACTTTCCTATTTTATTAAATGTTGAAATATGATCCGTTTTACTCGAGTTACTCTAGCATAATCTTTACAAATATTTTGAAGCGGTTAGAAATAGAGGTGGAAAGGAGCCCACGTCAGTGTTTAGAAGAATCCAAGAGGCAATCCTTGAGCAAGTCACTTGGCTAATAGTCAAAGAGAGCGTGCATTAAATGGAGAACACAACCTGTGCATCTGCCGCTCTCGTGAGAGGGATGTAAGGAGTGGCGTGATAAGAGAGAAAAACAAGAGTGCAGGGGGTCATAATGTGCTGTGTAGTGTGTGGACCAAGTGATGGTGAGAGCAAGAAGCGTGAGAGTGGTGTGTGTGAATGGGAGAGTACATGACAAAAATCATAATTAAGTCTTGAACTCTCCGTCGGTAGAATTTCAATTTTCAAAAACGGCTCATGACAAATGACCAAAGATTGCTTGTCGGATTTCTGGCGCTTGAATTCAACCGGGGAGGGGGGAGAGAGAAGGTGAGGTTGGTGAAAGATAGATATCCTCAATTCTTTTATTGGCTCTCATGTGCTTTTTGCCTGGACTTTTCCATGAGAGAGAGAGAGAGAGAGAGAGAGAGAGAGAGAGAGAGAGAGAGAGAGAGAGAGAGAGATATGAAGGCCACAAGTTACTATGATTTGTCTCTTTGGGAAGATAATGGCTTGACCCCAAACCAAATTGAGGAGGGGTCACATTTTTCCAAGGAAAGTGCGCAATTCCATTTGCATCACTAATGATGGGAGAGGACAAGATTCTTAAGGTTCATTAGTATCCCTATAGACTAACGTTTCAACTCATCACCATTCATAATTCATACCCAACCCAATAAAGTACCATGCCTCACTAATCGACCAATTGTAGGAAACTCCCTTGCCATTTTCTTAATCACTAGGCCTCATCGTAAAAAATCAATGGTCATGAGAGCGAAAGTGCTACAGAACCAACAATCGTTACATGTCGCAGACCTATAATTAGTCATATTGTGGACCACCTAATTAATTAATTTACTACTAAACTAAGTTTCGGATTTTGGTGTTCAGCTAGGGAATTTGGGATCGGTTTTTGCTTAAACATAACAAGAATCTTGCAAAAAAAATGTCTCTTTTCCAGTTGAGAGACACAGTCTATTTCTAACAAAGGAGCTGGACATTTGCTTACGAAATGGAAGCTTAGTCAACAGGGGGGTCGAAGCATACATTTTTCAGCGTGATAAAGATGCCAACTAACTCGATCCTTCTTGCTCTATCCATGTCGCAGCCTTTTTAGCTACCTTTGTTCCTCTGCCGCTGTGAGGACCCTCAACCTCATCATCGGGTGAAATCCCTTCGAGATCGATTTCGACCGTCTCCACATGTTTGATTTCGAAGGATACCTCCTTACGAACCATTTCATCGGCTTCCTTGGCCGACACCATGTAAGCCGGCATAAGGCCCCATGGACTAAATATAAGTAAATTTGGAGAAATTTATTATTAAAGCACGAAATAAAGATGAATAAGGTAGCCCTATTAGATCCCTAGTCGAGCTTAAGTATTATATTAAAACTAGACTTAATCTATGAACTGGAAGGGTCATATGGATTTCGGGTCTAGAAGTTCTTGTCCAGGTCTCCATATGACTAAGAAAATGTAAACAAGTGCTCTATGTCCGAACAAACCTAATTACCAGGCCAAGGAACAAATAACTAGTCCAAATCCATTTGCACTTTAGGCTGAACAGGCTCGTGGCCGTAGGTTTTTCCATGATCATGAGATCGGAAAGAGAGAGAGATTGAAAGGGACCACATTTCTTATTTTTTCTTCCTTTTTTAAAACCAAGGGAATAATTTATTATAATTTTTGTTTTTGAAAATACCTCATAAGTCCTATAAACTGGCAAACTTTTAAAATATGTATGTGGCACTATCTTAGAGCATTTGCACGTAATTGGTAAGTTTCGAATGGAACACTTCCGGTCGCAAGCTGGATATCCTCCAACGACTATGTACCAAATTTAGATATTAATATGTTGCCCCGCCTGGATTTTTTAATTAACCTTTATCCTAAATTCATCATTCAAACGCAAAAGAAAGATGGATAAGGTAGCCCTATTAGATCCCTAGTCAAGCTTATTATATTAAAACTAGACTTAATCTATGAACTCGAAGGGTCGGATATTGGTTGAAAAGTACTTGTTGAAGCCTACATATCATCTAGAAAATGTGAAAAAATGCTCAATGTCCGAACAAGCCTAATTACTAGGCCAAAGAACAAAAAACGTGTCCACAAATCCATTTGCTCTTAGTGCTGAACAGGCTCATGCCGCAAGTTACCATCCGAACGCCTTGCAACCACGGCGGCCACAGCCCCGGGAGAGCCCTTGAGACCCCTCTCCTGCTTGTCCCCATGTTGACAATAATTTATAGGAAATAAAATGGATCTCTTGATTTTCTCCTTGTTGGCTCTTATCATAAGCTCAAAAGAGTCTTTATTGTCTTTGTCACCCATAAGTCATAAGCACCTCAATAAACTCAACCAAATAGAATCAAAGAAACGGCACACGCTTTTTGAGAACAACAACCAAGCTGACTCCCTTCCTCCTATGCTTAGCCAAATCATTGCCTAGGATGATGGGAAGCTTCTCGCCATAAAGCTTGTCCATGATCTCCTCGCCGAGATGGTGCGAGATTATGGAACCGGTGAAGGATCTCATATCTATAGCCATCTTCCTTCCTTTGCTATGAGGATCCTCACCTGGAGAAATCCTATCGATCTTCATTATCTCCATATGTTCGATCTGGAAGGACCCTTCTTCATCGACTATGCCTTAAACTTCCTCTGGAGATGCCGTGTAATACGGCATGTTTAAGGTGTCTAGTTTCTCTTCCTTAACAAACCCCTAATTCAAGGTGAAAAGGAAGATAAGACCAAGCGAAAGGGAAAATCGTTTTGCTAGGATACACACCTTGATGTAACATGAGTTTAATAGATATTGAATGAATATTTTTTTTATCACCATTATTCTCATGATGTTTGGAAAGATTTGGTCATGACAACTACAACTAACTTATCCTTACAAATGCAGAAAACGGATTTCAGACTCTAATGTTAAGATACGCAAGCTAATAAAAAACTGATTCATAATTTTCAGTAAAATTTTCTTTGGAATGCTTGTCAGAGTGACTGGACAACACTTTATCCCTGCAATGGACGTGATGAAAGTTTCGTACTCAACAATAACTTATTAGGACATACTAATCACATATTAAAACCCCAATATCTATCTAATTTGCGCGTATAATCCATCAAAACTTTAATATCCATCCCTTTCCATGTGAGTGTATGAAAGTTGAGAAGTTGATTAAGACAAAGTTACCTCTAAAACCAAATCAGCAATTGCCTCCCCAAGTTTTTTTTTTTTTTGGTAACCATTGCCTCCCCAAGTTTTTTTTTTTTTTGGTAACCATTGCCTCCCCAAGTTTTTCGCAACAGAAGTAGTCATCTAGGCTCGCAAAGTCCTTATCTTCCCTCCCATTAAGTATTAACACGAGACGACCATTATCAACCATCTCTTCACTATGGAACTTCAAAAATGTCGAGAAATCTGCTTGGAACTGAGCCAAGAGGCCTCCTTCACCACACCGGGGCTGGTCTCCGAAATGTAGATCCTTCCCTTGTTCAACGGGAAGCCTTCTTGGCTTGTGAGATTCGGTACCTTTCATTTGATTACGTTCCATTCCAAATTAGTGTAGGATTAACATGGACTTCTATCGTGATTATGCTGTGCTTGCACAGCTCTATTTGGGCATATAGTTGAATGAGATTGGTGAAATTGGATCCTAAGTCTGTCTACTTGAAATTGTTCAAGCTTATATATCAATAATTGACACAACCTGTTGAATAATTTGACAACTATTTATCTTTCATTATATCATCCTTCACATGTTATGCCGTCCAAGAATTAATTAATCAGATTTGGAGCATGCATCAGTTAAATTTGAATGAGATGATGGAGACATTGGGGCCCAAGTCATCTTGTACTCTAAACAATTAGATATTATAGATTCATTCTTATAAACCAACCCGATTCCGTATTTTAGATAAAAATTGAACCATGGTGATTGATCCTGCCTATTACTCTGGAAATCAAATTGACTTGACCAAAAGAGTGGAAGTTCACACAAAAAGTAGAAGAAGAAAGTATTTGAAAGGAGAGTTCAATTGAATGAAACAAACCGTATAGGAGGAGGCACGAGCGTAGTTATGTTCTGCATCTCCTTTGCTCATGAAGAGAACTTGTTTCACGTCCATGGCGAAGATCCGATCGCTAATTGATAATTGCAAGTCCACCCACTCGCATTTGATTCTACACTGTCCCTGCTAGAATATGTACCGTCACATCCATTCCCGGAAAGGATATGAAGAGTAGGCTATCTTTCATAATCAAGAATGCCATTCCGGTCCTTTTTCCGGCTAAATTCCGGATTCTCTTCCTTTGTTTTGGTTTCCAATCGTTATCGTTCCACTTGTTGTTGTCTCTTTAGCTATGTTCTCCACAAAACAATTGGTCTTGGTCTGCTTCCATATTCTTGCATAGTACTCAATAATTATGGAGGAAGCCCAATTGATCAAAATAAGGTATAAGTCCTCAATTATGACCAATGGGCACAACAATTTAAGTTCTCAATTATCGAGATATTTCACACGGACTACAAGACGGATGATGAGGATAAATCATGGCTTGGGAAGTACTATCTTGGAGGAGCCCTATTAGAGAGGACAACATTGATTATGGAGGACATGGCTCGGGAAACTTTAGGTGAAGTCGATTTAATGGAGCGACAGGCAAAAAGATCAATCAGCAATCTTGATTTAAGCAATTAGATCTTTTCCGATTATATTTGGAGTTGTGGTTCGATTTTTCCTCTAGACTATGAGATCTGGTTGATTTACGATAATGAACTCATTTCTTGCATTACAGCAGAAGATTGCATCTTTGTGTGGCTGATTGGGCTTATTAGGCTGATTATGTGGTGCACTCCATATATTGGGAGTGCAAATTAATTAGGAGTAGGCAAAAAAAGTCTGATATCTTAAGAGAGCCAAAATTTGAGCCTGCAAAATATTCAGTTTGACATATTCATTAAAAATTTTTAACTAATGAGTTATAGGCTAACTAAGACATACTAATTATTCCATACTACACTAAACTAATTTTTCAATGTGAGACTTTTCTTATACAACTCACTTGTATATCTTGACAAGACAAATATAATAATTAGCACCCTATTATCGTAAATGATGGCAAATTTGGATTTTTCTTTTTCTTTTTTGGATAATGTAGGGGCATGAGCATTGGGACCTAGCTATCTAGAGATCCATAGAATACCTTACTAGTCCAATGAAATGGTTAAATACAAATTTTTGACATGTGCAAATAGCTCTATTGTAGAATAATTTGCACCCAATTTGTGAGATTTAGATGAAATAATATCTAATTCCTCATAAGGAAATCCTCAAGGCACCAACCAACCAGGCACCAACTCAGGGTTTGGTAAATTTGTATATTACTATGTAGACCCACTAGGATTTCCTAGTTGTTCCTTTATCCTAGGTGCTTCTAATTCACCACAAACGCGAAAGATAGATGAATAATATAGCCTTACTAGATCCCTAGTCGAGCCTAACTATTATATTCGAAGTTAGACTGGATATATGAGGAAGGGTTAGATATTGGCTCTAAAAAATATGAATAAATGCTCATGTGCAGACAAGCCTAACAGGTAAAATTGGGCCGAAGAACAAATAACTTGTCCAAATGCATGTATTTACACTTTGAGTTGAACAAGCCCATGGCTGTGGTTTGTCATGCCTATGATGACATGACCGAACACCTTGCATCGACGGTAGTCAACCCCGATCAAACCCTCGACCCCTCCCCAACCTAACTAATAAGAAAATAAAATGGATCTCTTGATCTAAGCACCCTAATAAACTTAGCCTAATACAATTAAAGATCACCACACCCTAACAAACAAGGAATTCTTTCATAAGATACTTGTCACGCTTTCACATAAATTGACCTTGTCCATGGTAATGGAGACGAACACTTCAAGAGTCATGGTACATGCTTTTTTAGCACAACAATTATGTTTATTCCCTTCCTCCTTTCCTTAGCCAAATCATCCCCAATGATGACGGGAAGCTTTTCGCCATAGAGCTTGTCCATGATCCCCTCACCAAGATGGTGTGAGATTATGGAACCGGTCCATGATCTGGCATGTGTCACTATCTTTCTTCCTCTTCTTTGAGGATCCTCGTCCAGTGACACTCTATCAACCTTTATTATTTCCAGATTTTCAATCTTGAAGGACCCTTCTTCATTGACTATGTCTCGAACTTCCTCTAAAGATGCCGTATAATACGGCGCGTTTAAGGTGTCTAGTTTCTCTTCCTCAATGAATCCCTAAAATGAGGTTCAAACAAAAATAAGATCGAAAAGTGAAAATGGAAATCATTTTACCATGACACACACTTGATGAAGAAAGAGTCTAATATATATCAAAGTCGAAATTTTTAGCATGGTTAATCTCGTAATGTTTGGAAAGATTTGGTTGTGACAACTACAACTAACTTATTTTTTACCAATAGTAAACATGGATTTCAGAGTCTAATATTGATATATTGACATGTTACCTGAACTAATAAAAACCTGATCTATAATTGCACGTATATCTCATTTTGATTGTCTACGGACAATACTTTATCCTAGCAATGGACAGATGAAAGTTTGGTGCTCAAAATATTAATTCTAGCTTTGTCTTGCATTAGTATCTACTAATCTAATATGCGCATAGAATCCCTCACCACTTTAATATCCATCTCTTTCCATGTGAGAGCGTATGCAAGTTGAAAAGCTGATTAAGAAAAACTTTACCTCCGAAACCAAAGCAGCAATTGCGTCTGCAAGTTTTTCCCAGATGAAGTAGCCATCTTGGCTCACAAAGTCCTTATCTTTCCTCCCATTAAGTATCAATATGAGGCGACCGTTATCGACCATCTCTTCACCACGGAACTTCAAAAATATCGAAAAATCTGCTCGGAACTGAGCTAAGTAGGCCTCCTTCACCACGACGGGGCTGGTCTCCGAAATGTAGATTCTTCCCCTGTTCAAGGGGACGCCTTCTTTGCTCGTGAGATTCGGTACCTTTCATTTGCTTAACTTCCAAATTAGTGCAGGATTAAGATGGACTTCGGTCGTGATTATGCCGTGCTTACTTTACAGCTCTATTTTGGGCATATATGCATAAGTTGAATGAGATAATGTTGAATGAGATAATGGCGAAATTCGAACCTAAGTCCATCTGCTTGAAAACTGTCTGAGCTTATACATCAATAATTGACGTGATCAGTCAAATAGTTCGACAGCTATCTATCTCTGATGATGTTGTCCTTCACATGTTATGTTGTCCAAGAATTAATTGATTAGATGTTGAGTATGCGTCAGTTAAAATTTTGAATGAGATAATGGAGAGATCTGAGCTTAAATCATCTCGCACTCGAAACAATGAAAATTTATCAGTTGATGGAATACATGATCCATAGGGCATGTCGACCTTACAGGCATCTCTCACAATGATAGCCATCACAACAATCATTTGAAGCTCACATATATATGCAATCAGATTTACCTGAGATAGCCAATGGACGCTGTAGGAAGAGTGAGCGAGGTGTAAACAGTTGCTAGGGAAGAGCCTTCCATGGAAAGAACCTGGAGCTCCCATTATAAAGCACGATAAGCTTTCGTAGCTTTCCGAGAAGTTCGACAAGCTCTTGAACAACGTGTTGAAATCATTCCCAGGAAGATCATTAAGATAAAATTGGAATTCAGGTGACGGGCAGTTCAAGTGTGTACACTTCTTTTGTACACTCTCTATAACGGTCGACATGAAGGTTACCGTGCTAGGACCCGAAGCACAGCCTAAATCGGCCACGTTGAGAAGCTTGCACGGGAAGAAGCCTTCCTCGAGTAGAGAACCTACCGTGCTCGCTATCGTGGGCTTCGTTACGGACGCAATCTTTTGCTGTAATGCAAGAAACGAACTCATTCTTATAAACTAACCCGATCCCGTATTTTGGAGAAATCATTGAACCCCAACTTCTAATATTATCAGAAAAGGAAATTATATTCCATGAATTGCGATTGGGGATTGATCATGCCTATTTATATCTGAAAGGGGGGTATTAATTGAGTAAAACAAACCGTGTAGGTAGAGGTCTGAGCGTAGCTATGTTCTCCGTCTCCTTTGCTCATGAAGAGAACTCGTTTCACGTCCATGGCGAAGAGATGCGATCACTGAGGTCTTGAGATCGGTTGAGACCGGCCATCCGAAAATTAAATAATTAAATATTATATTATAATAATATAATTTAATAAGTTAATATTTATAAATTCGAAATAATTAATTAATTAAAAATAATTAATTAGGGCTTAAATAAGTTTACACTAATTTAATCATACAATTAGCCTTAATTAAACATCCATTAAGCTAATCATATAACTAATCTAATTTACATTAAAATAATCTAATCTAATCACCTAAACCTAATTAGACTAATCTAAACACCCTTTAAGCGTCATTAACTCACTAAGCAAGAATTAGAGGATAAACTCACCGGTTTTGCGCGCCGGTGAGTTCACGGCGACCCTGACACCAAGGTGGTCGATAAACCCCAAAGCGGAGACACCAACTAAGGCCGGGAAGACACTGAAAACGGGCCTCGAAGACCTCACGGCTTTCTGGTTTTCTGCTTCTGATCTGGGCTGAACTGCAGAGAAGAAACCAGCAACTTCAACGGCGAAAACAGGCCGATCGGAGCTCCGGCAAGCGGGTGGTTGGCAACCGGCGGCTCCCGGGGGTCTTGGGGATCTTGCAGGAGGTTGGGATGGGCAAAGGAAAGGTCGGAAAGGGGCGAAACAGCAAGAAAACGCGGAACAGGCGGAGCAGGGCGGAACCAGACGGTCCGGCGAGCGTCAGCTTCTCTCAGGATTTCGGGATGACTGGAGAATCGTTCCGGCGAGCGGCGGGATGCTCCGGAACGGACTGGATGTTCTCGTGACAACGGTGGGTGGAGCGATGGCTGATTCGACCGGGAAGACTACTTTTTACTCGAATCTTTGACGAAAGGTCAGCTGGAGCAGAAACTGAAACGAGGGAAAACAGGGGAGGAAAACGGCCGACGATGGCCTTCCGGGTGTGCGACGATGGAGGGGCTGGTGTTGCTCGGTTTCTCTGGTTTTTGCTGAGCTTCTCTCCTTCAACAACAATGGAGAAAGCCACAAATTAAGGGAGAAAAAGGCTGCTGAGCAAGGGGGTTTTTCCTTGGGCTCTTCACTTGCCATTCTCTTATTGGCTTTGCCCCCACCATGACATCACATAACCTCAGCCACTCTCTCTCCTCAAGCTTCCTCCACAACCTTGCCAATAGGTGCAAAATATCCCTAGCCCCATGGCATATGACTTTTAGACATTTGTGCATCAAATTCTATCAATTCTCACTCAATTCCATCCAATTGAAGCTCAATTAAATCAACCCATGTGTCCTCGGCCTTCTCATGACATTTCCCCGTCAAATGATCCAACTTGCATCCCGAAGATTCAATTAAAAACGGCCCTCTGACAATCTCGAACAAAAACAGCATTACTTTGCTTTTCCGCCAAAAATCTTGGTTTGTAGAAAAATCTTCTGGAGATGAGTCGACATTCCTAAAATGAATTGTGACTTGACAGAACTTCCAATTTCTGTAATCGGGTTCAATTTCACGGTTAAATTCAATCTAGCGAGACTTTAGCGTGTCATAATCTACCGGGTAGCTTTTAGGAATTTTCTGTGCAATTGACCTGTGGCTGATTATTTTCAAGCCACAAAGTACATCTTCGACACCTTGGCGACTCTCGATTGTCGTAGAAATCTCGAGGTTTCGATTATGGACACAGGGTACCCAAAACGACAGAAGAATCGGTCTAGTGCCGGTCGATGAGGATATTGCAATCAGGTGGAATCACCCACACTCTAATCACATATCTCAGTCAAATCGACCTATTACTGATCTCTATTCGATTCTGACAGTGTCGTAATGATCCTTGCAGATTAATACGGTCGAGTAGCCGATTCATGGTCGAATTCTCAAGTCTATTGCGTTTAGATTCCTTAACGGCTTCACCTGATAGACTAGTTATCTCGTGAGTGGCCAACTCAGAGAAGAAAGCTATAGACGCGAAGATGAAATGCCCGACTTATTTAATGGAAACCAGAATTGGAAAATCATGATGTCACAATGGAAGTAGTCTTTACACATGTGTTCATTGTCCATGGTCGATGTATGAGACAAGATATATGATGGTTCTTGGATATGCGTGGAAGCACACAGGGTCAAGTTTATCTTTTAGATCGGCGATACTGAGGTACATTGTTCTTGAACCAAGTTTGGTACTAAATCGGTGATTATGTCACGACGAGTCAGTCTTTTCTTGGTCTTGGTGCGATATTGAGACATATTATTTTCGAGCTAAGTTTGGTTTAGGTCGGTGATCATGTCCCGATGGATTGGTCCTTTATTGGTCTCGGTGTGATGTTGAGACATATCATTTCCGATCCGGATAAGTTTTGGTGCTCAACATAATGTGTCAAACCATAGACTCTCATTTCATGCTTGGCCTAGTTTATTGATGTAGTTTGGATAGATCATGAGATACACTTTGCTTGGCACGCCATTAATGCATTCATATGTGACTAATGAGAAAGATAACACTGGATGTGGATTGTGTGATGGTATGCCTATGTGACCATCTAAAGACCCGGATGCATTTACGCAAGGTAGTGAACCCATTTTGATGTGTTTATGCGGGACGATACCCAATTCAGTTTGGATGTCCGCAAGTCAACAAGATGTTGTTCGCAGATGGATTTCAGAATGATGTCCTAACAAAAATGCCGTCTTGATGCGTTTACATGAGATGTTGTCTTGCTTGATGGGACGGGACGATACTTGGTTATTTGGATGACTGTGAACCTTCAAGTTGGCCTTGGGCCTTGAGTGGCCGTAATAATCTAAAAGCATGGTCTCGAAGATATCATGTTAGCATGAGATGTCATAATATTCTTGAGACGTCAACGTGTGTAAAGTGCATGAATGTTGATGGCATATGATGAGAATGATGCTATGGTCTACACATGTGTGGCATGGATATATATGAGTTACATGAGAAAAGCAAATGAATTAAATGTCATTTTTAGTGACTTATGTGGCACATGCATGGTTTGATCAACCCTGTTTATGAATTGAGAGGTATGAGAAAGTCCTGTAGGTTGATGTTTGAGTCGGAAAGGCGCGGATAAGGTTGTGAATTTGTATGTCTTTGATTGGGACTCGAGAGATTTAAGTTGCTGCATGGAGCATGAAATTATTGCTATTCATACCTGGATTATTAAATTATGAACATTGTATGCTTAATGGAATGGTGCACTCACGTAGTAATTGTTTATACTATAAATGGATGTGTGATAGAGAGTCACATATTGAGTGGCCTAATTCTGTTAATAGATCATGTAAAGCGAATGCTTTGCTATTAATCTACCATCAATTGATAAACTGCATGTTTAGGGCATCTTTGAGGCAAAGAACCCTCCTATGAGAGGTTTAAGAAGTTTATTGGCTGAGTTTATCTCACTTCTCATTGTTTACCTTTTTTCAGGCCCTAATAATGGCAATTCGAACCCGAGCGAAAGTACTTTGAGATGGACGTGTACTAAACCCATAATGGATACCACTTTGTGAGGTTGTCCTTGTAGATAAGAGGTGCTAGGTTAACCCTAACCCCGATTCTTGGACAAGTATGAAGGAATCCACTATGCGGACATGTAAATGGCTAAGTTTTTGATGTAAGGAAAGATTATGTGTGATGGTATATTTGTTTATATATATTTTTGTAACACAACTCACACTGCATCAATCTCCCTCTCACATGTGAGTTTAGTGATAGGTTTACTTTTCCTTAATTCAAGTATCCCTCCGCATCAATATATCTTGAATTTCCCCCTTATGCGTGAATTCAATGATAGGTCTACTCCCCCTTAATTCACATATCCTTCTGCATAACATGTCTCAACTTTGTTGCATAACATGTGAGTTTATTAGAGTGCTTAGATCAAGAGATCCATTTTATTTTCTTTGATCACCACACCCTAACAAACAAGGAATTCTTTATAAGATACTTGTCATGCTTTCACAGAAATTGACCTTGTCCATGGTAACGGAGACGAACACTTAAAAGAGTCATGGGACATGCTTTTTTAGCACAACAATTATGCTTATTCCCTTCCTCCTTACCTTAGCCAAATCATCCCCAATGATGACGGGAAGCTTTTCGCCATAGAGCTTGTCCATGATCCCCTCACCAAGATGGTGTGAGATTATGGAACCGGTCCACGATCTGGCAAGTGTTGCTAGCTTTCTTCCGCTGTTTTGAGGATCCTCGTCCAGTGACATTCTATCAATCTCTATTATTTCCAGATGTTCGATCTTGAAGGACCCTTCTTCATTGACTATGTCTCGAACTTCCTCTAAAGATGCTGTATGATATGGCATGTTTAAGGTGTCTAGTTTCTCTTCCTCAATGAATCCCTAAAATGAAGTTCGAACGAAAATAAGATCGAAAAGTGAAAGTGGAAATCATTTTACCATGACACACACTTGATAAAGAAAGAGTCTAATATGTATCAAAGTCAAATATTTTTAGCATGGTTAATCTCGTAATGTTTGGAAAGATTTGGTTGTGACAACTACAATTAACTTATTTTTTATCAATAGTCAACATGGATTTCAAAGTCTAATATTAAGATATTGAGTTGTTACCTGAACTAATAAAAACCTAATCTATAATTGCACATATATCTCATTTTGATTGTGTATGGACAACACTTTATCCTTGCAATGGACACGATGAAAGTTTGGTGCTCAAAATATTAATTCTTTGTCTTGCATTCGTATCTACTAATCAAATATTAAAACCCCAATATCTATCTAATATGCACATAGAATCCCTCACCGCTTTAATATCCATCTCTTTCCATGTGAGAGCGTATTCAAGTTGAAAAGCCGATTAAGATAAACTTTACCTCCGAAACCAAAGCAGCAATTGCGTCTGTAAGTTTTTCCAAGATGAAGTAGCCGTCTCGGCTCACAAAGTCCTTATCTTCCCTCCCATTAAGTATCAATATGAGGCGACCGTTATCGATCATCTCTTCACCACGGAACTTCAAAAATATCGAAAAATCTGCTCGGAACTGAGCTAAGTAGGCCTCCTTCACCACGACGGGGCTGGTCTCCGAAATGTAGATTCTTCCCCTGTTCAAGGGGACGCCTTCTTTGCTCGTGAGATTCGGTACCTTGCATTTGCTTAACTTCCAAATTAGTACAGGATTAAGATGGACTTCTGTCGTGATTATGCCGTGCTTGCTTTACAGCTCTATTTTGGGCATATATGCATAAGTTGAATGAGATAATGCGAAATTTGAACCTAAGTCCATCTACTTGAAAACTGTCCGAGCTTATACATCAATAATTGATGTGATCGATCAAATAGTTCGACAGCTATCTATCTCTGATGATGTTGTCCTTCACATGTTATTTTGTCCAAGAATTAATTGATTAGATGTTGAGTATGCGTCAGTTGCAATTTTGAATGAGATAATGGAGAGATCTGAGCTTAAATCATCTCGCACTTGAAACAAAGAAAATTTATCGGTTGATGTAATACATGATCCATAAGGCATGTCGACCTTACATGCATCTCTCACAGTGATAGCCATCACAACAATCATTTGAAGCTCACATATATATGCAATCAGATTTACCTGAGATAGCCAATGGACGCCATAGGAAGAGTGAGCAAAGTGTAAACAGTTGCTAGGGAAGAGCCTTCCATGGAAAGAACCTGGAGCTCCCATTATAAAGCACGATAAGCTTTCGTAGCTTTCTGAGAAGTTCGACAAGCTCTTGAACAACGTGTTGAAATCATTCCCAGGAAGATCGTTAAGATAAAATTGGAATTCAGGTGACGGGCAGTTCAAGTGTGTACACTTCTTCTGTACACTCTCTATAACGGTCGACATGAAGGTTACCGTGCAAGGACCCGAAGCACAGCCTAAATCGGCCACGTTGAGAAGCTTGCACGGGAAGAAACCTTCCTTGAGTAGAGAACCTACCGTGCTCGCTATCGTGGGCTTCGTTACGGACGCAATCTTTTGCTGTAATGCAAGAAACGAACTCATTCTTATAAACCAACCCCATCCCGTATTTTGGAGAAATCATTGAATCCCAACTTCTAATATTATCAGAAAAGGAAATTATATTCCATGAATTGCGATTGGGGATTGATCATGCCTATTTATATCTGAAAGGGGGGTATTAATTGAGTGAAACAAACCGTGAAGGTAGAGGTCTGAGCGTAGCTATGTTCTCCGTCTCCTTTGCTCATGAAGAGAACTCGTTTCACGTCCATGGCGAAGAGATGCGATCACTGAGGTCTTGAGATCGGTTGATATTCCAGATGTGGATTCCCACTGTCTTCTGCTGATTCTACACTGTTTTGACTGCTTGGCGAATATCCATCAACACTTCATATCGGAAGGGAGAAGAAGAATATCTTTCATGATCAAGAAGACTCGGTCCTTTTTACCAAAAAAAAAAAAAAAAGAAAAAGAAAAAAGAAGACTCGGTCCTCCTTCACTTCGTACTCCTCCCAATCACCTCCGCAACTTTTTTCTTTTTTTGTCATTTCCTATCGTAATCGTTCCAACTGCTACTGTCCTTCAAGATAGGCTTACTGGTTCTTTTGACTTGTTCTGCTTTACATAATTTACTTTATTTATAGAATAAATGCATTAAAATCCTAAAACTTATCATAAAAGTGGAATTGAGTTCTAAAAATTTTAAAAAGTGTAATTAAATCCTAAAATTTGTCACAAAGTGTAATTGAATCCTAAAACTTTTAAAAAGTGCAATTAAGTCTTAAAATTTATCAATTTAGTCCAATCTAAGTTCTTCCATTGATTGTACTTTTTAAAAGTTTTAAAACTTAATTATATCTTCTTAACAAATTTTAGGATTTGATTAGACATTTTGAAAGTTTTATGACTCAATTAAATTTTTGTAATAACTTTCAAGATTTGATTGCTTTTTTGAAAGTTTGAGAACTAAATTGTATTTTTGTGACGAGTTTTAGGACTTCCAATACACTTATCCCCTTTTTTTTTTTTTTTTATATATATTAAACACCTCCTTCTTCTACGGTAAATTTTGTATCCATGAAATACTTTGATAACCTAGTAGTAAAACTTGGGTGACTTAATTAGGTTGAAAATATTTGACCATTGGCAATAATTGAGGAATTCGGCATTATCTCAGTCAATTGAAATTTGAGACTTCGAAAAAATCACAATTAAGTCTTAAACTTACTGTCGGTGGAATTTCAATAGTAAAAAATGACACATGGTAAATGACCAAAGATTGTACATCGGATTTCGGACACTTGTGTGAAGCATAGATATCCTCCGTTCTTTAATTGGTTCTCATGTACTTTTCGGCTAGACTTTTCCCCCGAGAGAGAGAGAGGGAGAGAGAGATATGAAGGCCACAAGTTATTCTGATCTGTCTCATTGGGAAGATAATGGCTTGACCGAATAATTAAGAATACAAATTATTATGGTCTGTCTCTTTGGGAAGATAATGGCTTGACCAGATAACTAAGAATATTAAAAAACCCCAAACCAAATTGAGGAGGCGTCACATTTTTCCAAGGAAAGTGCGCCATTCCATTTGCATCACTAGTGATGGGAGAGTACAAGATTCTCAAGGTCATTAGTATCTCTTTAGACTTATCTTACCCTTATCTTTCAACTCATCACCATTCATAATTCATACTCTTATCTTTCAACTCATCACCATTCATAATTCATACCCAACCCAATAAAGTACCATACAGGGGCCTCTCAGCTATTTTCCTAATCGCTAGGTCTTACCATGAAAAATCAATAGTCGAGAGAGGGAAAGCGCTGTGGAGCGACCAATCATTGTACATCACAGACCTACAGTTAGTTTTATTGGGGACCACCTAACTAATTAGTTCACTCCTAAACTAAGTTATGGATTTTGGTGTTTTTGGCTAGGGAATTCAGGATCAATTCTCGCTTAAACATATGGAAAATCTTGCATAAAAATGTCTCTTCTCCGGTAGAAAGACGCAATCTATATTTAACAAAGGCTTAGACATTTGCTTACGATATGGAAGCTAAGTTAACAGGCAGATAGGAGAATACCTTTTTCCGCGTGATACAAATAAGAAAAGCTTCTCACCATAGATTTCATCTTTGAGATGGTGTGAGAATGTAGACTCAGCAAAAGATATGGCCTTTTTAGCTAACTTTCTCCCCCTTAATTCACATATCCTTCTACATAACATGTCTCAACTTTGAGTTTGCACTTTGTTGCCTTGGCGAGGACTGCAACTACAATGACACCCACCTTCATTATAGGCTTTTTCTCCAGACTCAAACATGATAACACACTCTTCCATCATAGGTCTCTTACGCTAGATCAAACCTTGAAAGCTACCCAAAAATCACATTGGTCACGATATTCCTTGAGATATTCTTCAAATGCGGATACATATTGGGAATGCACCACCAATCAACTCTCAACTCAGATATCATTTATTGGGAGCATACAACGAAAGTCTGATATCTTCACCCGGGGAGATTGCTAAAAAGGAATTTAAGTTTGAGCCTATTAACATATCTAATTAGATCCTCCATTCAAAAACCTTAGCAAATGAGAGATAGGCCAACTAAGACATTTTAACTATTTCATACCATACCACTTTAATTTTCTGATGTGAGATTTGATGTATGAGTACAAAGAGTTAGCTATTCTTTTTCATGATTAAGAAAATATAAATAAATGCTCATGTGCTGACAAGCCTAACTAATAAAATTGGGCCGAAGAACAAATAACTTGTCTAAATCCTTGTGTTTACACTTTGGGTTGAACAAGCCCGTAGCTGTGGTTTGTCATGCCTATAATGACTTGACCGATCAAACCCTTGACCCCTCCCTAACCTTTGTATCCATGTTAACATTAACTAATAGAAAATTAAATGCGCCTCTAAATATTTCTCCTTGCAGAGCTCTTCTCTTATCTTAAGCTTAAAGGAGTCTTTATTACTCATAAATCATAAGCACCTTAATAAACTTAGCCTAATACAGTCAACAATTCATCACACCCTAACAAAAAAGGAATTCTTTCAAATAACACCTGAATAGCTTTCCCAGAAATTGACCTTGTCTATAGTGGAGACGAACACTTATTGCGTCATAGGATATGTTTTTTGAGCACAACAATTATGCTGATTCCCATCCTCCTCCTTTCCTTAGCCAGATCATCACCTATGATGATGGGAAGCTTTTCATAATAGAGCTTGTCCATGATCTCCTTGCCGAGATGGTGTGAGATTATGGAACCAGTGAAAGATCTGGCATCTTTAGCCATCTTCCTTCCTCTGCTGTGAGGATCCTCGTCCGGCGTGGTTCCACCGACATCAACCTCGATTATCTCCATATGTTCGATCTCGAAGGACCCTTCTTCATCGATTATGCCCTGAACTTCCTCTGAAGATGCCGTGTAATGTGGCATATTTAAGGTGTCTAATTTCCCTTCCTCAACAAACCCCTACAACACGGTTTTGATGAATAAATATTGAAACTTGAAAGTAAAAATTGTTTTACCATGGCATGAGTCCAATGAATCATAAATTTTTGAATTCAAGTACTATTTTTTTTTTTGGTGAAAAGAATTCAAGTACTATTAATCTTGTAACAAGTGCAAAGATTTGATCTTGACAACTACAATTCATTCATTAGCATCAATGGAAAATATGGATTTGAAAGTTTGATGTCGACATATATATGCTCGAATTAAGCGAAACTGATTTATAATTGTTAATAAAGTTCCTTTGCAATGCATGTCGATGTATTTGGGCAACACTTTATCCTTTCTATGTCATAATGAAAGTTTCGTACTCGAAACATCAAACTCTAATTTAGTCTGAGTACTGGTATGTAATCAGATGTTAAAACCCGATTCCATCTCATCTGCGCACAGATTTCACCAATACTTGCACATTATTAAATGTGCGAGTGCGTGAAAGTTGAAAAGCTGATTCAGAAAACTTACCTCTGAAACCAAATTAGCAATCGCCTCTCCAAGTTTTTCCATAATGTAGTGGCTGTTTATGCCTGTAAAGTCCTTATCTTTCCTCCCGTTAAGTACCAACACGAGGTAACCATTGTCGACCATCTCTTCACTGCGGAATTTCAAAAATGTCGATAAATCCACTCGGAATTGAGCCAAGTAGGCCTCCTTCACCACGCCGGGGCTGGTCTCTGAGATGTAGATCCTTCCCTTATTCAACGGGAGGCCTTCTTTGCTCGTGAGATTCGGGACCTTTCAGTTGCTAAAGTTCCATATTAATGCAGGATTAAAATGGACAACAATCGTGACTATGCAGTGCTCACATTACAGCTCTATTTTAGCTATGTATGTATGAGTTGAACGAGATAACAGCAAGATTCGAACCTAAGTCTGTCTACTTGAAAACTGTGAAGTCCATAATTGACATGATCTGTCAAATACTTTGGCACCTGTTTATCTCTCATGATATTGTCGTTCGTATGTCATTAATTGATCATATGTCGTATGAAGATTTTGGGCATGCATCAGTTGAATTTGAATGAGAAGATGGAGAGATTTGAGTCTATATCATCTCGTAGTCGAAACCACTGAATTGTATCAGTTGACTTGACACATGACCTATAAAATGTTTTGACTTTACATGCATCTCTCACGATAACAATTATCAAAACAATCATTCGCACTACTCATATATATAAAATCACATTTTTCTAAGATATATACAATTAGATTTACCTGAGATAGCCAATGGACGCTATAGGAGGAATGAACGAGGTGCAAGCAGTTTCTAGGGAAGAGCCTTCCGTGAAATGTTCCCGGAGCTCCCATTATGAAGCACGATAAGCTTTCATTGTTTTGGGAGAAGCTCGACAAGCTTTTGAACAAAGTGTTGAAATCATTCCCAGGAAGATCGTTCAGATAGAATTGGAGTTCAGGCGGTGGGCACTTTGAGTGCGCGCACTTCTTCCGCACACTCTCCATGACAGTCGACATGAAAATTACTGTGCTAGGACCCAAAGCACAGCCTAAATCCGCCACACTTAGAAGCTCGCAGGGGAAGAAACTTTCCTCAAGCAGAGAAGCGACTGCACTCGCTACAGCGGGCTTTGCCAGAGATGCAATCTTTTGCTGAAATGCAAGAGTTGAATTCATTCTCATAAACCAACCCGATCGTGTACTTTAGAGAAAACGCTGAACCACCCCTTCTGATATGCTAAAAAAGAATCAAAGCTAACAATCGATCCTGCCTAATGCTCTGTTAAATCGACTTCACCTAGAGCTTCCTAGCTATGTCCTCCGTGGTAGGCTGCAAGTAACAAAGAAGAGATGCAAGGGGGTACCGGATAGGTTGACGTCTGAGCATAGCTATCTTCTCCGTCTCCTCTGCTCATGAAGAGAACTTCTTTAACGTCCATGGCGAAGATCTGCTCACCGAGGTCTTGCTGCTGGTTAATAGGATAGATTTGTGCACTGTCTTTTATGATGAATCATTCTGCAAGACAGGGTTGTTTTGTCTTGGTCTGCTTCAATTATTCGATTCCGAGACGTCGTTCTCCGACGCGAATAAATTACTTGGATAACCTTGTGCTCATTATACCGGATCAGGCTTGGGATAGCGACTTATATTAAAAAAATTTGCCCATTGGTTATAATTGAGGACTTAGACGTTATTTTGGTCAATTGAAAACTTAAGACCTCAATAATGTTCACAGTTAGAATCTTGTGCTTCCTGTCGGTGGAGTTTGAAACGTAAAAATTGACACGCAATAGATGGTCGAACATTGTGTGGGGGAATCGTGTCAGAGTTTCGATGCTCTCATGTCATTTTTGCGTGATTTTTTTATGATCATGAGATAAAAGAGAGAGATTGAAACAGACCACTTTTTTTTTTAATAATTTTTTTAAACCAAGGAAACATGTTATTATTACTTTTTTTTTTGGAAGATAATTTATGAGCCCTATGAAATGAACTGGTTCAATTCAAATCTTTAAAATGTGTTGATAGCATTATCTTAGAGCATTTGCACGTAATTGGTTAGATTTGAATTTGAAGAAAATACTTCCAATTCAAATCTTTAAAATGTGTTGGTAGCATTATCTCAAATTGCATGTAATTGGCGAGATTTGAAGAGAATACTTCCAGTCGCCAGCTAGACATCCTTCAAAGTACCAACAAACTATGCACCAAATTTAGATATCAATACGTTGCCCTGCTTGGATTTCTTATTGACTCTAAATCCTATTTCAATATTTAAGAACGAAAGAAAGATGAATGAGGTAGCCCTCTTAGATCCCTAGCCGAGCTTAATTATTATATTAAAACTTCACTTAATCTATGAACGGGCAGGGTCAGATATCGGGTCTAAATGTACTTGTTCAAGTCTCCATATGACTAAGAAAACGTGAACAGATGCTCCGTGACCGGACAAGCCTAATTACTAGGCCGAAGAACAAAGAACTTTGTCCAAAACCCATTTGCAGTTTGGGCTGAACATGCTCTATGTCCGAACGCCTTGCAACCGCGGTGGCCCCAGCCCCAAAAAAGCCCTTGAGACCCCTCTCCTGCTTGTACCCATGTTGACAATAATTGATGGCAAAATAAAATGGAACTCTTGATATTTCTCCTTGTTGGGCTCTTCTCATCATAAACTCTTGATATTTATCACCCATGAGTCATAAGCACCTTAATCAATTCCGGATTCTCTTCCTTTGTTTTGGTTTCCAATCGTTATCATTCCTTAGCTATGAAAAATAAAAATTCTTCCCATCACTAGCCCTCATTACTAGCCCGCCCACCATTTGCCCTCGCCCACCCTTAAGGTGAAGTCAATTTAACAGAGTCATAGGCAAAAGATCAATTAGCAACTGTGATTAAAGCAATTAGATCATTTCCGATTATAATAGAAGTTGTGGTTCAATTTTGTCCTCTAGACTATGAGATCGGGTCGATTTACGAGCATGAATTCATTTCTTGCATTACAGCAAAAGATTGCGTCTCTAGCCGAGCCCATGCTAGGGAGCACTGTTATTTATTTTTCTTTTGTGATCCCACATTTAGACTCAATTGTTGTAACTATTCGACATGCTTCATACCCTTTCGTGACAACCGCTCGTCTTGATGGGAGACGATATATATAAGGAACGTACGTTCATTTCTGACGGACGATCAAGGTCTAACACAAAATCCTCACATTTAGAATACACCATCAGTACGTGAGGAAATTTGGTTGTAGAGTGCGCCTATTGCTTTCTTGATTTTTCAGGAGATTCGACGAACGTGAATGCAAACAATGGCTGGAGGTTTGTCTATAAACGATTTTGGCTTCCGCATATGAATTATTTATGTCTTACATTTGGTATCAGAGTGTGTTTATTGCCTCTGCCTTGTTTTTTTGATTTTTTTGGTGTATTTTTCGGGCATTTTAGACATGAACAGTAACTCGGCATTTTGTGGCCAAGAGAGAAACTCCCAAATTCCGGGCAAAATCCGCACGACCCACCCTTTGATTTTGGACCCATTCGGTCGCACCGCCATGAGGAACGTTAGCCATGAGTTTTTCTGGTATATTGGTGTTCGCCGGAGGCTAATCGGGCGGCGGAAGTCTCTGTGGTTGAGGTTTTGTGTTTTTGGGAATTTTCTTATGATTTGGGGCTTATTTCTTCATCATTTTCGCTGAAAATTTTACCCATGTGGTCGTGCCGACGTTCTCTTCAAAACCCACTATTAATTTGTGTCTGAAATGGGCTGCCAGAGAAGAAACGGCCGGCGAAACCGCGGCGGAACGGCGAAAAACGGCGAAGAAAGGCTTCTGTTCGCGCGAGGAAGAAGGCGCGTGGAGCCCACGCGCGCGCTGCGGTTGCAGGCGTGTGGATTCCACGCGCCACGCGCTCTCACGCGCGCGGCAGTTGCCAGGCACGTGCAACGCACGCGCCTGCGCGTTGAACCGCGCGCGTGCGAGGCACGCGCACGCGCCGGGACCGCGCGCGTGCGGGTCACGCCCCCGCGGGTTCGGCGCGTGCCGAGCACGCGCCTGTGCGCTGGACGCGCACGTGCTCGGCACGCGCATGTCGTCCCCTCTTCCGTGGCTCCTTTTTACACTTTTGCCCCAATTTTTAAAATTTTTGCAATCATACCCTTGGCCAATTTATTTATTTACTGTTCTGCCCTTGATGTATTTATTTATTATGTCATTTCATGTATTTTTATGAATATTTTATGCATGAAATTAAATGTCCAATGGTCCATATATTTAATTAATTAGGGAGTGGCCACAGCATCTTTAATTAATTAAATTATATATTAAAAGCCTCCGGATCATATTTAGAAATGGACATTGATTGTAATTAATTATATTAATATGATGAATTTTATCCCACAGGAATTTTCATTATATTAATATGATTAATTAGGATGAAATATCATATTATTTTTCTTAATTTATCCACGGGGATTACGAAAAGGCATATAATATGGTAGTTTCTTCATGAAATAATTATGAATCTATTTAAATTAAAAACTTAGCCCACGGGTAGTTTTTATGTTATGTGATTCATATTGTGACATGTTTACATTGGTAAAACATGATTTATTTATATTTGCCTCAAATTTTGTGACATAAGCATGATTATTTGATATGCGTTTCGCAACCTATGAATTTCTCGAATTTAAGTTTGATGTTCCTATACCGAATGGTGAGAACTATAAAGTTTGGAAGGAGTCAGTTCTTCTTCAATTAGGGTGGATGGACATTGACTATGCTATAAGGAAAGACGAACCACCTGCTCCTACTAATTCGAGCACTCCAGCTGAGATAACTCTTTATAATCAATGGGAGCGGTCCAACCGCGTTTGTGCCATGTTTATAAGAGCTAAAATATCTCCTAATATTCGTGGTTGGTTTCTCAAAGATAGCAATGCTAAGGCTTTATTGGAGGCTATAGATGCGCAGCTTGAAAGTTCGAGAAGGCGCATGCCATGACCATGATTATGAAGTTTTCATCATTGAAGCTCACTAGTGTTAGAGGTGTGCGTGAGCACATCATGCAAATGAGGAACATTGCGGCTCGGCTTAAGAACCTTGAGGTTGAGATATCTGAATCCTTCCTTGTGTATTATATTCTGAACACTCTCCCACAACAGTATGCACCCTTCAAGATCTCTTATAACACACATAAGAATAAATGGTCAATTAATGAACTCATGACCATGTGTGTACAAGAGGAAGAAAGACTGATTATGGAATTAGGAGAAAGTGCTCATTTGACAACACAAGGAAAGAATAAGGGCTATGGCAAGCATAAGGGAAAAGGTAAAATACCTCCCCAAGCTGACATTAAGAAAGAATCCAAGTGTTTCTTCTGTAGACGAAGGGGCATATAAGGAAGGATTGTGTCAAATTTAAGGCCTGGCTTGAGAAGAAAGGTAATCCAATCTCTTGTGTTTGTTATGAATCTAATATGACTGATGTAAGTCACAACACTTGGTGGATTGATTCGGATCTACAATCCATATTTCGAATTCCTTGTAGGGTTTTCAAAACCATCGAAGCCGAGTGGGAAGTGAACAAAGCATCTATTCAGAAACAAGATGCGTTCACATGTGGAAGCTATTGGGACATATAGACTAGTTCTCAATAGTGGTTTTGTTTTAGATTTGGAAAAGACCTTTTATGTTCCTAGTTTTTCTAGAAACTTAATTTCAGTTTCAAAACTTGTACCTTTGGGATACTCTTTTAACTTTTCAGAGTCAAACTTCTATTTATCATTTAAATCTGAAATTGTCGGGAGTGGTATTTTGTCTGATGGTCTTTTTCGAATTAATTTACAAGACAATGCCTATTATGATGCGATGCATGTTCATGATAAAGCTGGTATGAAACGATGTGTTGTGAAAGAACATTCCTCTATGTTGTGACACCGGAGATTGGGACATATCTCCATAGAAAGAATTAAGCGATTAGTAAATGATGGAGTACTCGATACTTTAGATTTTACTGATTGTGATACTTGTGTGGACTGCATAAAGGGAAAGCAGACTAACAAGTCAAAGAAAGGTGCCAAGAGGAGTACAGAAATATTAGACATCATACATACGGATATTTGTAGTCCGGATATGGACTCATGTGGTCAGAAATATTTCATCTCCTTTATAGATGATTATTCACCTTATATGTATCTCTATTTGATTAATAATAAATATGAAGCATTAGATGCCTTTAAAGTATTTAAGGCGGAAGTAGAGAAACAATACAATAAGCAAATTAAGATCGTGAGATCGAGATAGAGGTGGAGAATTCTATGGTAGATACACTTTGAAGATGGACAAGCACCTGGTCCATTTGCAAGATTTCTTCAAGAGCATGGGATAGTTGCCCAATATACTATGCCTGGTTCTCCGGACCAAAATGGCGTAGCGGAAAGAAGAAATCGGACCTTATTAGACATGGTGCGTAGTATGCTTAGTAGCTCAAAACTTCCTAAATTCTTATGGACTGAAGCACTTAAGACGGCAGTGTACATATTAAACCGAGTTCCGACCAAGGTTGTCCCAAAGACACCTTTTAAGTTATTTAAAGGTTGGAAACCAAGTTTACATCATGTGCGCGTTTGGGGATGCCCATCTGAGGTGAGAATTTATAATCCACAAGAAAAAAAGTTGGACCCAAGAACCATAAGTGGGTATTTCATTGGATATGCCGAAAGGTCTAAGGGATATAGGTTTTATTGTCCATCTCACACTACTAGGATTGTGGAATCAAGAAACGCTAAATTTCTTGAAAATGACTTGATCGGTGGGAGCGATCGACCAAGGGATCTTGTTCCTAAGGAAGATCATTCAGACACTCAACTTTCCATCTCAAGTTTAAGGTTGGTTGTTGCCCACAATGCCCCTACAGTTCAGCCGGCTATTGAACAACCAATTGTTGAAATTCCACAACCTGCTGATATTGATCTAGTGGATCCAGTTGTTCAGCAATTACCAGAAACTGTTGAACAACCAGTTGAGCAACATGCTCCTCAAGAGAATATTGATCCAACATTGAGAAGATATGCTAGAACAAGGAAATCGGCTATTCCTAGTGATTATATTGTGTATTTACAAGAGTCTGACTACAATATTGGAGCTGAGAATGATCCTGAAACGTTTTCACAAGCCATGGATAGTGATAATCCAATTTGTGGTACAATGCCATGAAGGAAGAGATGAGTTCTATGGCATCTAACAAAGTCTGGGATTTGGTTGAGTTACCTAATGATGCGAAGGCTATTGGTTGTAAATGGGTCTTCAAAACTAAGAAAGATTCATTGGATAACATTGAAAGATATAAAGCTAGACTTGTTGCCAAAGGATTCACTCAAAAGGAAGGAATCGATTATACTGAGACTTTTTCTCCTGTATCTAAGAAAGATTCTCTTCGTATTGTTTTGGCATTGGTTGCCCATTTTGATATGGAATTACATCAGATGGATGTGAAAACGCCGTTCCTCAATGGAGAACTAGAGGAGGAGGTTTACATGAAACAACCTGAAGGATTCTCCTCTAGTAAAGGTGAGCATTTGGTGTGCAAGCTTAAGAAATCTATATATGGCTTGAAACAAGCATCCCGCCAATGGTACTTAAGGTTTCATGATGTTATCTCTTCATTTGGTTTTATAGAGAATGT
The DNA here is from genome assembly GCA_016097545.1 of Eucalyptus victrix. Lineage (NCBI taxonomy): Eukaryota > Viridiplantae > Streptophyta > Magnoliopsida > Myrtales > Myrtaceae > Eucalyptus > Eucalyptus victrix. The sequence continues at coordinate 26,237,583 of CM027844.1, forward strand.
CATGGATCAATGTATATACCGGAAGGTTAGTGGGAGCAAAATTTGCTTCCTTGTGCTGTATGTGGATGATATACTACTTGCAACCAATGATAAGGGGTTGCTACATGAGGTGAAACAATTTCTCTCTAAGAGTTTTGACATGAAGGATATGGGTGAGGCATCTCATGTCATTGGCATTAAGATCCATAGAGATAGATCTCGAGGAATTTTAGGACTATCTCAAGAAACCTATATCAATAAGGTCCCAGAGAGATTTCGGATGAAAGATTGTTCACCAAGTATAGCACCCATTGTGAAGGGTGACAGGTTCAATTTGAACCAATGCTCGAAGAACGATCTAGAAAGGGAACAAATGTGCAACATTCCATATGCTTCTGCTGTTGGAAGCTTGATGTATGCTCTTGTTTGCACTCGACCTGACATCGCTTTTGCTGTTGGAATGTTAGGAAGATATCAGAGTAATCCAGGTTTAGACCACTGGAGAGCTGCAAAGAAAGTGTCGAGATACCTTCAAGGTACCAAAGACTATATGCTTATGTATAGACGGATCGACAACCTGGAAGTGATCGGTTATTCGGATGTGGACTTCGCGGGTTGCATTGATTCACGAAAATCAACATGCGGATACATTTTCATGTTAGGTGGCGGAGCCGTGTCATGGAGAAGTGCCAAGCAGACTTTGACTGCTACTTCCACTATGGAGGCTGAGTTCGTTTCTTGTTTTGAGGCTACCTCGCATGGTGTATGGTTGAAGAGTTTCATTCTTTGGGCTTAGAATTATTGATTCCATTTCTAGGCCATTAAGAATATATTGTGACAATTCAGCTGCAGTTTTTATGGCTAAAAATGCCAAAAGTGGCAGTTGAAGTAAGCATATCGACATTAAGTATTTAGCCATAAGGGAGCGTGTTAAGGAGAATAAAGTGGTTATTGAACACGTTAGCACTGAATTGATGATAGCTGATCCTTTAACTAAAGGCATGCCACCGATGAAGTATAAGGATCATGTAACTAGTATGGGAATAGGTCCCATTATGTGATTTGTCGACATATGAACAATTTTTGTTGTATGGAACTCTTATTCAATTGTAATATTGATTCTCAATTTTTGTGTACACATTTTGTTGTTTATGAGAATAACATTTATCCTTGGTTCTGGAATAAACATGAGGTTTATTCATAAAGATATGTTGTCACATATAGGCTGACATTAAAGAAATAAGATGCATTGTGATACATGGAAGGTATTACTCACTCTTAGAGGACATGTCGCCATGATCCATGTATTTTGTTTCTTTTCTTTAAGCATTAAGTTTTCGTGGAATTAGTTGGATAATCCATATGATGAAAATGATGGGATCAAGTGGGAGAATGTTATTTATTTTTCTTTTGTGATCCCACATTTAGACTCAATTGTTGCGACTATTCGACATGCTTCATACCCTTTCGTGACAACCGCTCGTCTTGATGGGAGACGATATATATAAGGAACGTACGTTCATTTCTGACGGGCGATCAAGGTTTAACACAAAATCCTCACATTTATAATACACCATCAATACGTGAGGAAATTTGGTTAGTAGAGTGCGCCTATTGCTTTCTTGATTTTTCAAGAGATTCGATGAACGTGAATGCAAACAATGGCTGGAGGTTTGTCTATAAACGATTTTGGCTTCCGCATATGAATTATTTATGTCTTACAAGCACGGCTACTTCTCTACTCGAGGAAGGTTTCGACCATTGTAAAGAGTGCACAGAAGAACTGAGCGCACTCGTATTGCCATTTGCATGAATGCTGATCTTATGTAGATGATCTTCTTGGAAATGGTGTCGGCACATTGTTGAAAAGCTTGTTAATTATCCGATGAAACCAGTTTCTTCCGAAAAAAAAAACCTTGACATTTTGAGCAGTATTTCTAAGCCTCCTATAAAATAAAAATAAAAATTGTGGCTTATATTTAAAAAAAAAACTGAAAAAATCTTACTTTGAACAATTTCCCTCATTAATTTTTTGCAAAACAAACAGAGTGATTGATATGGATTGGCCTAAATTGTGTGGCATAATGGCAAATTCTAATCGCATCTACTAATCATAGGCCATGCTATCATGTAAGTGTATGAAAACTACCCTTTCATGTCATTTAGGGTAGGCACGTTTGGTAACGTTTCTGTTAAAAAAATTGTTCTAAGGAATAGAAATAGAAAAAACTAATTTTGTTCTAGGAAACAATTTTTTAACGAAGAATGCGTTTGGTAACTGTAAAAAATTTATGTTCCTAGAATAAAAAAAGAACAGAAATACGTTTAGTAAACTTGTATAATTTTTTTTATTTCTTTTAATTTTTTAATTTTAATTTTTCTTCCTTTTGGCCGGTTGTCGGCCTTGGCCATGGCCAAGTGATCTACCGATGAGGGTTGGCGGCCTCGCCGGCCATGGTGAGGCTTACCGTGGTTGGGTGAGGCTCGACCTTGCTGGGGGCCGGCGACGTTTCGACGAGGTTGCTGGCCCTCGATGGCCCATCAATGGCATCACTGGCCCTCGACAACTAGTTGCCAACCATGGTCGAGGCCGCGATCGGCCGAAGAAAAAAAGAAAAAGAAAAAGAAGAAAAAAAAAGTGTTTTTCGGAATTATTCCTTATAATAAGAAACAAAATTTTTCTATTTCTTATTTCTGTTCAAAATCTGTTCCGAAAGCAAAAAAAATATATTTTTTGTTCCCGAAAACAAAAGTGTAAATAAACGCGTTTTTGTTCTTTTTTTTGTTCCCCGGAACAAAAGAACAAAAATTTGTGTTTTGGGGAACGTAAACACATTTAAACAAACATGGCCTTAGTCAATGCTTTGAAGGACCCCTTTTTTTACTAGTAAAAGATAAAATGTGAAAACTAGTTTCTTTTTCCATCTCAGGAAAGCTGCAATAGATCATTTAGTTTTCTAGGATTAATGGCATGTATATATATAGTGGAGAATGCTAACTATTTAGGGCCTTTTTGTTAATGTTCTTTGTTTCGTTTATGAATAAAATTTCTTTTTTTTTTTTTGTTCCAGAGAACAAAAAAAGAATAAAAACTCATTTGTTTGCGTTTTTATTCCAAATCTGTTTTTTTGTTCTCAAGAACACATTTGGAAGAAACAAGAAATAAGAAAAACGTGTTTATTGTTTTTGGAACAATTTTTAAGAACAAATTTTCTCTCTCCTCTTTTTTTCTTCTCTTTTTTTTTTCTTTTTCTTTTTTCTTTAGTTGGTCGCTAGCCCCGGCGAGGCTCGCCGGCCCGGCGGTGGCTGGAGAGGCCGAGCCTCGCCCAACCATAGCGAGGCTTGGCCTCACCGGGGTTGGCGAGCCTCACCGTGGCCGGGCGAGGCCACCGCCCTCATCGGCCGATCGCCAACCATGGCCGAGGTTGGCGATCGACCAAAAGAAGAAAAAAAGGAAAAAGAAAAAAGAAAGAAAATAAAAATAAAAATATTAAAAAATGAAAAGAAATAAAAAAAAAGAACACAAATTTACCAAACGTGTTTCTATTCATTTTTTTATTTCCGGAACAAGTTTACCAAACGCGTTTTTTTATTCAAAAATTGTTCTCCGGAATAAAAGCACTTTTTTCTATTTCTGTTTCCTAGAATAATTTTTAAACGAAATGTTACCAAATGCGCCCTTACCTATTTCACCGTCAGTAATTCTAGTTCTATGAAAGAGACAAAGGCTGATCCATGTACGCATCATCTTGATGTGTCTTTTCTCTCTTGCCATGACAAAAGGCAATCCACCTTTGACACAATGAAAAGAAAATAAAAAAAGCGAAATGATCTGCGAGGTGACTAGCATGATTCGTGGCCTTTCTGCCGCCTTAAATGTTCAAGCCAGAACCGCTCAGCTTCTCCTCCAGAGCCTTTGACAATTGACATGCGATAGATGAAGAAACATTGTGGGGGAAACAATCTCGGATTCCAATGGTCGTTTCTATTTTTATTTCTCATAATAATTTTTGAGTAAAAGAATGCATTTGATAACTATACAAAATTTATATTTTTGAAATGGAAAAAGAACAGAAACGTATTTGGTATTATCTATAAAAAAGTTTATAATGTAGAATTTCTTTTAATTTTTTAAAATATTTTTTAATATTTTTTCTTTTTTTTTTGGTTATTCTTCCTTGCTACGATCGCCACTTTGTGCAGCTAGCAGCTAGTTGTAATGGCCAACATCGGTGGCGGCGGTGGTGGCTACGGCGGCGGCAATGGGTGGTGGTGGGGGCCAAAGAGGAAGAAAAGAAAAAAATAACTTATTTCAAGAAATTATTTTTGAGAGCAATAAATTACTTTTTTCCATTTCTTGTTTTTGTTCTGAATTTATTCCGACCACTTCTCTATTTTGGGAAATAAAAAATAATAATTGATGTTATCAAATAGATTTTTATTTTATTTTATTTTTTTGTTTTGCGGATTAAAATAACAGAAATCGGGAGAAATATAAACATTACTAGACACTCTCTTAAATTTCATTGACGGCTTGATCAAGATCTTTGGGGTGGGGGGGGGGGGGGGCATGATTGGCTCTCATGTCATTTTTGTGTAGATTTTTCCATGATGGGATGATAACTCAAAAAAATAATTCCTAAACTTTGGCTAAAATATGTATTGTGGTCTTTGAATTTTTAATTTTTTCAATATAGTCCATGAACTTTAGCTAAATGCGCAATGTGATTTGAACTTTTAATTTGTTCAACTTTGGTCAAATATACAATGTGGTCCATGAACTTTTAATTGTTTAATGTGGTCCATATACTTTTGATATATGCTCAATTTAGTCTATAAAGTATGTGAAGATGTTTAATTTTACCCTTTTATTAATTCAAGTTCAAAGACAATATTAGTTTGGGGACTAAGTTGAATATGTACCAAAATTTTAGGGACTATATTGCATATTGGGTCAAAGTTCAAGACTATTTGTGTCATTCTCTTTTCCATGATCATGGCTTGGGGGGTCTTTTTTCTTCGATTCTTTTTTTAAACCAAGGGGACAAGTTATTATTATTTTTGTTTTTAGAAGATATTGGATTCACTGGAAAATTGAGAAAATTCAAAACCACAAACCACATAGAGGATCACATTTTTGTAATCTTTGCATCTAAATCTAAGCATGCCTTCAATAGGTCGCAGTTTAATACATGCTACTCATTTTTTTGTTTTCTTCCTCCTTACACATTGAAATAAGTAATTTGCAGGAATAACGAGATCAATACGTAAATAATAATAATTACTCAGTGGCATGAAGAATGTGATACATGTAAATAATAGTTTATTACAATATGCTTATCGCGCTTATGAAAAACATCAATGTGCTATTTGAGCAGAACTCCAATTCTCGTAATAAATGACCATCTCATATCTATGACAAGCTCTCGTATCTTCTAGTCACAATCATGTAGTCACTGTAATTTCTAATGTCGTATTATTAAAAACACAATATTTGCTTCCATACTAGATCATGCAACAATAGTTTGTTCCTTGTGACAATGATGATAGTTTGTTCCTTTGATTACGGTTTGTTTCTTACCATGTCATGAAAAAAACGAGATACTTGAAAAGAATCATTAGTTGTAGTAATGCGAAAACGAATCTCTTGATAATACTTCTTGTTGGGCTCTTTCTCTTACATAAGCTTAAACGACTATTCATTACTCATAGACCGTAATCGTCTTAATAAACTCAACCTAATATAATAAAAAATCACCACACCCTAGCAAAAAGGAATCCTTTCAAATAACACTTAGGGCGTGTTTGGTAACGATTATATTCCTAGAAGTAGATTATGATAGGAAATTATTCTTTTTTATTCTGTTTCCGGGAAAAAATTGTAAATATTTTAAGTCGTTTGGTAACTATCCAAAATTTCTGATTTTGGAATAAAATTGCGTTTGATACCTTATTAATTGATTCAGTTCTAAATCAATTTCTTTTAATTTTTAAATAAATTTTTTACTTTTTTCCTTCTTTTTTTTTTTTTTTTTCCTTTTTCTCATATTCTTCTTCTTCTTCTTCTTCTTCTTCTTCTTGTGGCCAGTTGCTGAATCGGCGACTGGCCAGACAAGGGCCGGCAACCTCACCGGAGCGTTGCTGGCCCTCGTCGGCTGAGCCTCGCCGATGGCCAGGCTGGGGTTGGGTGAGGCCTGCCTGAGCTCTAGCGGGGCTAGGCGTCGCGAGGCTTGCCCAACCCCGGCGAGGCTTGGCCTCACTCGGCCTCGGTGAGGCCGAGCCTCGCTAGTGGTTAGGCTTGCCTTCAGCAAGCTCACCGAACCTCGCCCTAGCTTGATGAGCCTTTGGTGAGCTTGCCGGACCGGCGGTCGGCAGCTGTAGGTGCCGGCAGATGATGGCGGGCAGTGGTGATAGCGGTCGCGGGATGATGGAAGGAAAGAAGAAGAAGAGTTTGTTTTGATTCTCAAATTTGTTTCCGGAATAAGAATCACATTTTTTTTGTGTTAGTCTTGATTCCACTCCAAATCTGTTCCCAGGAACAAATTTGTTTCCAAGAACAAAAATTTTACTAAACGTGATTCTGTTCCCAAACTGATTTTGGGAACAAAAAATCAGAATCTAGCATTGTTTGGCATGTTGCCAAACAACCCCTTAGGTTCGTTTATTTGAAAGAAAACTATTTTAGGGAAATAATTTTACAACTTTCTGATGTTTGGATAGTAGAATCTAATCGGTTTATGGATAATGTTTTTTATGGATCATAAACGACATGCTTAGATTAAGAGAAAACGACTTTCATTTTGGTAAGAAGGAAATCACTTTCTCTAAACTATCAAATAAATGAAACCTAACCATTTTCCTTGAAAATGACTTACATAAAATATATTTTCCTCATTGTGAAGTTTTTAGCAAAACAAACTCACCCCTACAAACGCTTTCACAGAAATTGTCATTGTCTCTGGTAATGGTAATGGAGACGAACGCTTGCTGAGTCATGGGACATGCTTTTTTAGCACAACAATTATGCTAACTCCCTTCCTCCTTTCCTTAGCCAAATCATCACCCATGAGAACGGGAAGCCTTTTGATATAGAGCTCATCCATGATCACCTCACCAAGATGGTGCGAGATTATGGAACCGGGGCGGATCTAATGTGTGTAGCCATCATCCTGATCCTTCCTCTGCTATAAGGATCCTTCCCCAGCGAGTATATATCGATCTTCATTATCTCCAAATGTTTGATCTTGAAAAACCCTTCTTCATTTACTATGTCTTGAAATACCTCTAAAGATGCTGCGTAATATGGCACGTTTAAGGTGCCTAGTTGCTCTTCCTCAATGAATCCTAAAATGAGGTTCAAATGAAAATAAGATAAAAAAGTGAAAGTAAAAATCGTTTTACGATGACACACACCTTGATGCAACATGAGACTAAAATATATAGAATTAATTTTCAGCATGGTTAATCTTGTTATGTTTGGAAAGATTTGGCTGTGACTGCTAGAACTAATATATTTTTACCAATTATAAATATGGATTTTAGAGTTTAATATTGAAATATTAACACGTTAAGTGAACTAATAACAAACTGATATATAATTTTTAGTAAAATTCCTTTGGAAAGCTTGTCGATGCGTTTGGACAACAATTTATCCTTGCAATGGACTTGATGAAAGTTTCTTGCTCAAAACATTAATACTAGCTTTGTCTTGTATTAGTATCTGCTAATCACATATTAAAACACCAACATCTACCTAAAATGCGCATAGAATTCCTCATTACTTTAATATTAATCTCTTTCCATTTTAAGGGTGTGCAAGTTGAAAAGCTGATCAAGATAAACTTACCTCTGAAACCAAATCAGCAATTGCCCAAATCAGCAATTGCCTCTCCAAGTTTCTCCCAGAAGATGTAGCTGTCTCGGCTCACGAAGTCCTTATCTTCCCTCCCATAAATATCAACATGAGGCGAGCGTTATCAACCATCTCTTCACCACGGAACTTTAAAATTATCGAGAAATCTGCCCGGAACTGAGCTAAGTAAGCGTCCTTCACCATGCCTGGGCTGGTCTCCGAAATGTAGATCCTTCCCTTGTTCAAGTGGAAGCCTTCTTCGCTCGTGAGATTTCGTACCTTTCATTTTCTTAAGTTCCAAATGAGTGCAGGACTAACATGGACTTCTGTTGTGGTTATGCTGTGCTTGCATTACAGCTCGATTTTGGGGCATATATGCATAAGTTGAATGAGATAATGGCGAAATTTGAACCTAAGTCCATCTACTAGAAAACTATCCAAGCTTATATATCAATAAATGACATGATTGGTGGAATCATTTGACGCCTATTTTTCTCTTATAATATCGTCCTTCACATGTTATGTCGTCCAATTTATTAATCAGATGTTGAGTATGCATTAGTTGAATTTGAACGAGATGATTGGAGAAATTTGGGTCTAAATCTTCTTGTATCTCTCACAATATTAATCATGGCAACAATCATCTGCACTACACAAATATATGCAATCATATTTACCTGAGACAGCCAATGGACGCTATAGGAGGAATAAGCAAAGTGCAGGCTGTTTCTAGGAAAGAGCCCCCGTGGAAAGAACCCGGGGCTCCCATTATAAAGCACGATAAGCTTTCATAGTTTTGTGAGAAGTTGGACAAGCTTTTGAACAATGTATTGAAATCATTTCCAGGAAGTTCATTCATATAAAATTGGAATTCGGGCGTTGGGCCGTTCGAGTGTGCACACTTTTTCTGTACACTGTCTATAATGGTCGACATGAAAGTTAAAAGTGCTAAAGGCCCGAAGCACAGCCAAAATCAGCCACATTTAGAAGCTTGCACGGGAAAAAGCCTTCTCCCTTGAGTAGAGAATCAACTGTACTTGCTGTTTTGGGCTTGGCTAAAGACGCAATCTTTTGCTGTAATGGAAGAAACGAGATGTAATTTATCTTAGAAAATTGAACGATTGCCTAATTGAATGGAAAAAACAGAAACTTCAGTTAATTTTCCTAGATTCATTCTTATAAACCAACCCAATCCCGTGGTTTCGATAAAAATTGAACCATTGCAATTGATCCTGCCTAATACTCTTGAAATTAAATCGACTCAAACAAAAGAATGAAAAATTATGCACGCAAAGACCAGAAAAAGAACCTGAAAGGGGAGTTTGATTGAATGAAACGAACCGGATAGGTAGACGTTTAAGCGTAACTATGTCCTCCGTCTCCTTTGCTCATGAAGAGAACCGGATAGTTTCTGTTTTTTCATACAGATGGAACGATAACCATTGGCGTGCAATACAAGAGAAGATAATCCGAAATTTAGTGGGAGAAGGAGTGAAAAAAGCAGATTGGTGGGTCTTGGTCTGCTTCAACTACATGATTTTTTTTTTTTTTTTAAATGCCAAAGACGTCCTCGTTTGACAAGTAGACTTTGAATCCATAAAATACTTCAATAACCTCGCGCACATATAGCGGGTAAAATCTGGGTTGGTTCCTGAATTGAACACGTATGCCCAATGGATATAATTGAGGACTTCAATTTTATTTGGATCAATTGAGAAATTAGACTTCAAAAAATAGTATCGCGCCTTGTTAGGGGAAATTCACACATTAGAAACAACACGTGATAAATAACCAAATATTGTCTGTGGAAGCCACATTGGATTTCCGCCACTTAAATTCAGCCAAGGACTCAAAATATGGGGAAAAATATAAGAAATTGGGAGAAAACATAGATATCATCAAATTCCTTATTGGTTTTGTTGCGGCCCTTTCGAGTTGAACTACCAAGAGAAAGTAGATAGATTACTAAGTAGGTGGACGGTCCTTCTTGTGAGGTGGCACCTTCATCTAGTTCGGGATCTCCAAAAACTCCAAACTTTGCCCAAAATGATACATTTACCCAAAAAAACTTTTTTTGTTACGTGAAAAACCCCAAACTTTTCAAGTTGTGACATATTTAGCCCATCAAAAGTATTTTTGTCTTATTTTTTCTGTTTTTCCTTTTTCTTACTTTTTCTTATTTTCTTCTTTTTCCCTCTGTCGGTGGAGGGAAGCCAATGTCAAGCAAGGGTCGCCCTCGTCAACGTTGAGCGAGGGTGGTCCTCAGCTGGATCGGGCGAGGGCCTCCCTCGCGCCCTTGCTTGTGTTGGGTGAGGGCTGTCCTCGCCCCACGCTAGCGAGGGCATCCCTCGCTAGACCCTCGCTGGCGATGGGTGAGGACAACCCTCCCAAGCCCTCGCTGGCGATGGGGGAGGACAACCCTCTTTGGCGTTGAGCGAGGATGGCCCTCGCTAAATCTAGCAAGGGCACCCTTTGCCTAATGCCGGCAAGGGTTTGGTGAGGGATGCCTTTGCCGACGTCGGGCGGCCCTAGCTAGCCTAGGCGATGGCGACCCTCTCGGACGTCGGCTTCCCTATGTTGGCTAGCCATGGTTCGCGGAGGGAAGAAGAAAAAAAAAAAAGAAAAAAAAAAAGAAAAGAAAATTTAAAAGTAAAATGACCAAAATGTTACATATTTTTGGGGTAAATGTGTCACATAATAAAAGTTCATGATTTTTGGTTCACAAAAAAAAAGTTTGGGGTAAATGTGTTGCGATTGACAAAGTTCAGTGTTTTTTATGTTGCAAAAAAAAAAGTTGTAGGTAAATTTATCACTTTGAGCAAAGTTTAGGATTTTTCATGGTTTTTTCACTATTAATAAATCTATTCATAAGAATAGAGTGGTACTGTTGGTTTCGGGCTTTCTCTTCCTCACAAAGGGGAGAAGTTCAAATCCCCAACACGTTGTAGGTGGACTTACCTACTTCACGGGGGTGGTGGGTTCCTCCGTGAGCTCCGGGATTTATTCGCCAGCTATCGGCTTACGGGTTTTCCTAGGTTATAAAAAATAAATAAATAAATAAATAAATTCATAGAAAATTTGAAAGACATTAATAATTAGTTCGTACTCATATTTGAGAATATACTTCTAACTTTAACAAAAATTATAGATGAAAATAATGATTAACAAAATATTATAATCAACTTATTTAAAAATTTATGATTTGCTATAATAATTAAAATTTATCATAATTTAACTTCTAGTATTTTTATTTTTGAAAACTATTTTTAGTTAATTTGTTTATTTTTTAACAAATGTAATATCACCATCCAAAAAAAGTTTCTTTCTTGTTTTTTCCCAAACCCTCGTTCCCCAAAATTTGTTTCCCTCCCTCATTTCTCTCTCTCCCACGCTACCTCAAACACCGACTCCCCCCTCAGTTTCATTCCTTATTTCTCCTCCCCATAAACTGCCATTTCTCGGGATTTTCTCTACCACCCCCACCACCCCTCTGATTATGTTCCCCCTTCTTTCTGTGTCTCCCACGGCACCTCAAACATCCCCCCTCCCCCCTTAGTTTCTTTTCCTCATTTATCCTCCCAATGACCTGTCATTTCCCTGGATTTTCTCTACTACCCCCGCCACCTCTCTGATTTTGTCCCCCCGCGCCCCCCCCCCCCCCCCCCCTTATTTCTCTCTCTCCCACACCGCCACAAACACCCCCTCCGCCCTCAGTTTCTTTTCCTCGTTTCTCCTCTCAATGACCCATCATTTCCCTAGATTTTCTCTACCCACCCCGCCACCCCTCTGATTTTGTCTCCCCCCCCTTCCCCCTCCCCCCCCCCCCCCAACCTGTCATTTCCATCATTTCTCTCTTCCCCACTCCCCCTCACGCCACCCCCACCCCTTGGCCCCTCATCACCTGTTGTTCCTCTCACAAGAAGCCGAGGTAGTTTCAAGTCTCAAGGAGCGAATGGGCAAGCATTGTGGTCATCAAACTTCGAAACAGGGATTGGCTCAATATTCTGAGAGTCCGGCAGAACTGGTCAAATAAGAATGATTCATGTCAGCCTATCAAAGTTGACAAATGCACATCTTCCAGCATCAAAAGTGGGCTCTTCCCAACCCAATCCTTCCTTTTTCTCTACCACTGTAAGGCAACTGAAAAAAGAACAGTACAATTGCGGGGGTAAATAAATTAGTGGAGTTCTAAAGGAGGGGAGCAATGAAGTTGCTTCCGATGACTTCTTGTATGTTCTAATTATAATTATCATCCCTTTGTGGAGGTAATGCATGCTCAACTATGGTATGTTTGATAACTATCCCTTTTTTATTATTGAGGATAACTATTTTATTTTTGAAGATTTTTTATCAAAAATAATTTTTCTTCATTTTATTCTCTAGATGAGTTTCTAAACATTTAGTGACTATTTAAAAGTTCTATTCTTGAAATAAAAATATCTTTAGTAAAATCTCAAATTCTTTTATGAATTATTATTTCTTTAAATTTTAATTTTTCTATATATATATATATATATTTCTTTTATCTCTTTTTTTCTTTTTCTTTTTCCTTCTCCCTTCTTCTTGGCTGACAATTAGCTTGGCAAGACTCGACCTCACCCATTCAACGCAAGGCCGACCCTCGCCGATGGCTAGGTGAGCTCGCCTAGTTAATTGCCGATCATTGCTGTGACCGATGACCAACAATGAGTTAAGAAGCACTGATATATGACACAACACTACACAACACAATACACGTAGATATGTTATTTCTCAAAAATAGAGAATTTTGACACGTTTACACATGTTATATATTAAAAAAATATTTTTATTTTTAATTAATTTAATTTAAATTCACAAATAATAAATAATAAAAAGAACTTACAATGAATTTACATTAATAATATTAATAAATTTATCCATAGGAAATTTGAAAGATATATTAATAATTAATGCATACCCATATTTGAGAATATATTTCTAATTTTAATAAAAATTATAGATGAAACTAATGACTAACAAAATATTATAATAAACTTATTTAAAAAAATCTATGATCTTCTATAATAATTAAAATTTATCATTATTTAAATTTTAATATTTTTATTTTTGAAAACTATTTTAAACTAATTTTTTATTTTTTTATTAAATGTAATATCACCATCCAAAAATTATTTTCTTTTTTTCCCATACCCTCATTCCCCAAAATGTATTTTCCTCCATCATTTCTTTCTCTCCCACGCCACCTCAAACACCCCCTCCCCCCTTAGTTTCTTTCCTCATTTGTCTCCCCAATGACCTGTCATTTCCCTAGATTTTCTCTACCACACCTGCCACCCCTTTGATTTTCTCCCCCTTAGTTTTTTTTTTTATTTTTAATAAATGTAATATCCATCCAAAAATTATTTTCTTTTTTTTTTTTTCCCAAACACTCATTCCCCAAAATGTATTTTCCTCCCTCATTTCTCTCTCTCCCACGCCACCTCAAACACCCCCTCCCCCTTAGTTTCTTTCCTCATTTGTCTCCATTATGACCTGTCATTTCCCTAGATTTTCTCTACCACACCTGCCACCCCTTTGATTTTCTCCCCCTTAGTTTCCCCAAAAATTATTTTTTTTTTTCCCCAAACATAATAAATGTACTATCACCATCCATAAATTATTTTCTGTCATTTCCCTTTTTTCCCAAACACTCATTTTTCCCCAAAATGTATTTTCCTCCCTCATTTCTCTTTCTCCCTCGCCACTCAAACACCCCCTCCCCCCTTAGTTTCTTTCCTCATTTGTCTCCCCAATGACCTGTCATTTCCCTAGATTTTCTCTACCACACCTGCCACCCCTTTGATTTTCTCCCCCCTTAGTTTCTTTTTAATAAATGTAATATCCGTCCAAAAATTATTTTCTTTTTTTCCCCAAACACTCATTCCCCAAAATGTATTTTCCTCCCTCATTTCTCTCTCTCCCCCGCCACCTCAAACACCCCCTCCCCCCTTAGTTTCTTTCCTCATTTGTCTTTGACCTGTCATTTCTAGATTTTTCTACCACACATGCCCCCCTCACGCCACTATCCCCGTCATTTCTCTCTTCTCCACTCCCCCTCATGCCACCCCAAACCCCCCCCCTTGCCTCATTTCTTTCCCTTTCTTCCACTCCTCCCATCCATCACCCATTGTTTCTCCTCCCCCCGCCTCCGGGTTTTTCCCTTTTTCCCTCTCCTCCCATCACCTATTAATTGCGACCTCCTCCTCCTCCTTCTCACACGATCCTCTCTGTTCTCTTTCGGTCGCCTCACCACCCCCTTTTGACCCTTCCTCCTTTGCAGCCGTAGCCTCAGTCTCGCGCCGACCCTCCATCGCAGCATTGTAATCGCGACAATCACCTTGGTTTCTGCTCTTCCTTTGAGCCTCCCTCATCGTCACGGCATCGCCTTCGCTCCCTCGCCCTTGTCTCCACTCTCCATTGTCTTCTTCAACAATCCTCTCTCGGACACACATGTCGGAATTTATTGAGAAAAGTTGACCACATGTCAAAAAATTCGACACACGTTGATTGCATGTTTGAGTGTGTCCGGACGTGTCGGACATGTCGACACATGTCGAACACGACATGGAAGCTCCGACATCGTGTCTGTGCTTCATAGGTAGTTATCCCTTGCCTTGGAGAAAATATTCCATGATATGAGTGTGCCACATCATCGCTGACATAGCATGCATGTGCCACTTAGATATTGACACATATATTGTGAGTGGGCCCTTCTCTTTCTCTCTCAAAGAAGAACAATGCCCGATGAAGATGACGCTTCCTCTATTTTCTTCAGGGCTTTTTCTCCCTCTCTTAGAGAAAGACACCTAATGGAGACTACGCTTCCTTTGTTTTTCTTCGCATATCCCACCTTCCTAGAGCCTTGGTCATTAGCATACTTCTCCTTCTCATCAATTGGGAGGTTGAAGAACACCTCCCTAGCCTTCTCGACACGATCGATTAGGTTGTCAAGGATCCAGTGGTTGACAAGGTGCATGACGCCCCAGTTAATGGCAGCCTTCTTGAACTCTTCATGGCACCTCTCCCTCACCATGGGGTTTTCGGACTCTTTGTCCTCGAGGTCAATGGTCGAGACTTGAGGACCCTCACGCTTCTTCTCCTCCTTCGCCTCCCCAAAAGCATTGTCGGTCATTTGCCTTTGGCACATCGTGCCCCTGAGAGCCTCGTCGGTCATAGTTGGGTTCAACCTTTCAAAGCTATAAGAAGATTGAGGACGTGAGGCGAGGCATGATGACACATTCATTAGAGGGACACAATCGAACGGAGGCCCATAAGTTGCCAAGAGAACAACACATGCACAAACCTTGTGCTCAATCTCTCCACATTGGAAATAATCGGAGGTGGAGGCAAAGGGGGCTTAGACCCAGCTATAGTCAAGGAGATGGAGTGGGCTTGGGACCTAGCTACGATAGATGGGGCTCTCGGGGGTGTGATGTGCTAGAGGCAAATGACTGATGATGCTTTTGGGGAGGCAGATGAGGAGAAGAAGCATGAGGGCCCCTTAAGTCTCGACCATTGGCCTCAAGGACATAGAGTTCCGAAGACCCCAAGGTGAGGGAGAGCTGCCACGAGGAGCTCAAGAAGATTGTCATCGACTGGGACGTCATGCACCTTGTCAACCATAGGATCCTCAATGACCTGTTTGAAGGGCCTGTTTGGTTCGATTTTGGAGAAATACCATTGGGAGAATACAAATACCTTTGAGGTAAAGTGGTTTTCTGAAATGTTACACCGTTTGATAAATTGTAGCATTGAAAGGTAACTTAGCATAAATATTGTTTGGCAAAACTCACATTTGTAATGGGCTTTTTTTTTTTTTTTAATCTGAAAATTAAATCCGGCGATCGGCTAACAACTGGCCAACCGTCGAATGGTTAGATTTGGCTGCCTAGGGTCGCGATCTTAGGCAACGCTGCTTGGGGGTCCGAGATCTAACGGCTTGAGGTTGCGACCTTAGGTGACATTGCCTAGTTTGCGTGCGCTAGGCAACGCCACTGAGGTCTGCGGACCTAGGCTAAGCGCCTAGCTCGCGCGAACCAAGCGACGCTACTTGGGTCGTGGGTTGCCCCACCTCAAGCAATGGTCATTGAGGATGTGCGACCCCCAGGCGGCAGCGATGTCTGCCGAAGAAGCCCAACTCTCAAGCAGGGAAGACGAAAATGAATGGGGGAAGAACATGAACAGTAACGCATGAACAGTGAACTTGCATTTTGGAAATGCCGAATGCTCAAAAGCACCTCAAGAGCTACACTGGGCTTTCGGCATTGGGATGCTGATATTTGCCCAATAAGCTTTCAAAAATGACTCTCAAATGCAAAATATTTTCCCTAATGGGCTTTGGAGGCTCAAAGCCCATTGGAAAAGCTGAACCAAACAGGACTTGAGCATGTCAAGAAGGCTAGCGAGGTGTTCTTGAACCTCCCGATCGAGGAGAAGGACAAGTATGCCAACAACCAAGGCTCCAAGAAGGTGGGAAGGGCGAAGAAAAACAGAGGAAGGGTCATTTTTGTGGGATGTCCTTCTTTCAGAGAGAAATAGAAAAAGCGTAGCAGGAAAACGGAGGAAGTGTCATCTTTGTCGGGCGTCCTTCTTCTCTGAGAGAGAAAGAGAAAATTGAAGCGAGGAGAGACATTTTTTAGGGGGAGTCTAGCATTTACTGCATTGTTCTTCCACCATTAACTCAAGCCAGCTAGCCAGCTAGCCAAGAAACAAAGCCTTTCTATTTTCCAGCATGGGCTCAGTCACACAACATGTGTCAATATCTGAGTGATACATGCATGTCATGTTAGCGGATAACGTGACACACTCATACTATGGAATATTTTCTCGGCTTGGCTACAAACGCGATATTTTGCTGTAATGCAAGAAATGGGGTCTAATTTATTGAAGCACTCCCTTAATGACTAGAAAAATAAGAAGCTTTTTGTTAATTTTCGAGATTCATTCTCATAAACCAACCTAATCTTATAGTATATAAGAAAAAACATCGAATCACAACTTTCATGATCATAAAAAGGAATTATATTCCTTGAATCACAATTGGCAATTAATCTTACACGTTACTCTGGAAATTAAATTGACTTTACCTAAAGTTAATTGAGCTATATCCTCCGTACTAGGCTCCAAGCATTGGAAAAGAGTGAAAAAGTAATATTTCATTTAGCTAGTGGAAAATGAACGATTTGAAAAATATTTTTATAAAAATATTGCTTGTATCATTTGAAAAAATTCATCAATAAAAAATAACATCATTAATAATAACAATTTGTGTTTAAATATTTTCCTAGTCGTGATGAAAATATTTTGTGTTCATTCATCTTCACAAGCAACGGAAACGATCGCTTTTAGGAAAATGATTTCAGATCTTTCATTTTTCTTTGCAAAATAGATGCACCTTGGAAAGAAAAAACAAAAAGAAATTTTTTTAATTGAATTGAACAAACCATATAGGTTGAAGTATGAGCGTAGCTTTGCTCTCCGTCTCGTTTGCTCATAAAGAGAACTTCTTTCACGTCCATGGCTGAGATTTGATCTACTGCTTTCTATGCTAGGGGGTCTCCATGTATGTATAGATATCCTTAAGTCTTTGATCGGCTCTCATGTCATCTTTACCTAGTTTTTTCCACTTGCATCACCAATAATGAAGTACCGTTGCACCTAAATTTCAGTAAAATCCTTGTTATCTTCCTAATTGCCGGGCCCTATTGTAAAATGTCAACGGCGGAGCTGGAATGCGCTATCGAAAAAGTCATCACGAACCTAAAATTTATTTTGCCATGGACAGCCTAATTAATTAGTTTCCTAAACTAATTACAGTCATTGCGAGCCTTTTAGCTACCTTTGTTCCTCCATTGGGACGACACCCTCAATCTCATCATCGCACGTACTCTTTTCAACATCGATTTTAACCATTCTCATATAGTTGATTTTGAAAGATACTTGTCCAAGAACTATTTCGTCAACTTCCTCCATGAATGCCATGTAATACGGCATAAGCCCCTACGAAACAGGTATAATATAATCGGAGAAAACATTGAGATATAATGATGGATCAATATAATAATTAGCAGATTTTTGCTTTTTTTATTTTATTTATTTGGGCATGATCGAGATCCGACTACTTGGAAACTCATGGAATACCTTACAGGCCTTGGTTAAATCCACACCTTTGTCATGTACAGGTGATCTATTTCAAAGCAGCTTGCATTCGATTGTTGAAATTTGGAAGAATGACCCCTTGATTTCCATCTTGAAAATCCCCACCTAACCAACCAACTTTGCACCAACCCTGAGTTGGCAAATTTAGATATCACTGCGTAGCTCCGCTAGGATTTCCTATTGACCCTTAATCCTAATCATTTCTACTTCATCCTAAATATGAGAGAGAGATGAATAACGTGGCCTAATTAGATCCCTAGTCGAGCTTGATTATTATATTGAAATTAGACTTTATCTATGAGCGGGAAGCGTCAGATGTCAGGTCTCAAAGTTCTTGTTCTAGCCTACCTATGATTAAGAAAATGTGAAGAAATTCTCATGTTCGGACAAGCCTAATTCGTTGTTTGGGCCGGAGAACAAATTACTTTGTGGAAATCCGTTTACTTGCAATTTGGGTTGAACAGAACCATGGCCGTGGTTCATGCCCATGATGAATTGACCGAACACGCCTTGCAAACCATGGCGGCCACAACCCCGATCGAACCCATGACCCCTCCGCCGGAATGTCAATGGTTCGGATCGAGTTTTCAATCATGGTTTGTCATGCCTATGATGAATTGACCAAATTCGCCTTGCAAACCACGGTGGCAACAGCCCCAATCAAACCGATGATCACTCCCAAGGCTTACAAGCTGAAATACTGAAATCGAGAAGGATGGTGTTCAATCGATCTTAGTTCAGTAGGAAATTGAACGAAGTTTCTGGTGTTTCTCGAAAATAATGTGACTTAGCTAGGGCAATGCCCATTTCTTGTTTTCTTCTCCAACTTTAAATTTAATAAAGAAAAGGAAGTGACATAATAAATATGGCATTAATTCTTACATCTTATGACAAAAGAAGGAAACAGGTCACAAGTTTCATTGCTATTGATTCTTGTTCTTCCTTCTCCATAAATATGACGGCAAGCATGATTTGGCTTTGCCGTGTTCTTTATCAAAACAAATACCCTCTCAAATAGAATGTCCTAAGCGAATCACTTATCACATGCCTAGACTTCATTTTCTGCAGAGAATTCTAATTGTCTTGCTAGAAACTTCCATTCGATTTATCCTACTTATTACAAAAAACAGCTACCATTATTTGTAATATTAAGTGATGCTTGGCTACCTTTGTCACACTCCTAAATGCATGTTATCTCTAACCTCATCAACACTCTAAATATGGATTTGCAAGCTGGTTTATGTGCAAAAAATACTTCACTCTCTATCTTTTTCTTTTTCTTACGAGACATAGACAGTATAAAGATCAACTCACTCAGCCATTGTTTGCCATTGAATACAAGAAAGAAGATCGAGCATGACTCGAACATGCATTTGTCTTAATTAGAATGTAAGTCCAAAAGGTTGCCAAATTATGGATAAACATGAAACGTAAATGTGTACTTAATGAAAGTGTGGTGACTCTATGATTCCTCGCCCTCAAGAACTCTCTATTTGGAAGCAAAAAAACCTCTGCTTAGAGCAATGAGAACTCTATTTAAGCAGCGGAATCATCGCTCTTAATCCCCTAGCAAGCACCTTTGTGAATCTCTATTGCGTGCGGTGATTCAATAATCCATGGCAAGCTCTTACTTTATGATAATCCTCCCGGCGAGCATTTTCCACTCCATCGGTGATATTGGTATCAAGTCACTCCAAAATGCTAGCTCTCTTTTTATTGATTCATTTTGGTTGATCATCTCTAACATTACGTTTGAATTTTTTCCTTCACCATCAGAGGCAAGAAGACATGGTCCTTCACCTCCCCCAACTAGTGTCGCAAATGGAGTTAGTCTAGTGGATTTTCCTTCCGGTCCATCGGCGTTTATGCAAGAAGACTATTCCACAACCTTGAGCAATACTGGTGAAGTAAAGCCTTTTAGCGTCCAAACTCAACCCAAAAAAGATGAAGTGTAGACGGTATGGTGACTCTTTAAGTTTCTTTTTTCATGTCTGGCATTTCCTTCTCGGTCCTTCGGGATTAACACAAACCTAGAAGCATAATCCTGATGTTTCTTATTTGATCCATATGCAGGTTATATAAAGGAGAAGGCAGGTCTGGATCCGATTCCAGTTCCTATCAACAACAAGGAGCCTCCGCCTAGCAGCAAAGTCCTGCAGGAGGCAGGTCTGGATCCGATTCTATTTCCTATAAAAAACGAGGAACTTGAGCCTTTGCCTAGTGACGATGTCCTGCCGGAGGTGAGTCTAGATCCGATTCCAGCTCCCATCAACAACGAGGAGCCTAAGCCTCTGCCTAGTGGCAATGTCCTGCCGGAGGTGGGTCTAGATCCGATTCCAGCTCCTGTCAGCAACAAGGAGCCTGAGCCACTGCCTAGTGGACATGTCTTGCCAGAGGCGAGTCCTGATCCAGTTCCAGCTCTCGTCAACTGCAAGGAGCCTCCGGCTGTGCCAAGGGCTTGATCTACAGTAGACGGTACAACGATTCAACCCGATCTCATGACTTGATTATGAATTTTTCTTCCATGTCTAGCATTTTATTCTTGGTTTTTTAATATTAACGCAAACTTGAAAGCTTAATTCTCATGATTCTACAATTGATCCAATTGCAGAGGACTCTTTAAAAAGGACAACCAAATAAAGCCCAAAGGAGGAATACACGTTGAAGCTTTTCACCTTGAAATTGCGGTGGATTTTGAATCATGCGATGTACTTTACTCTTAGCATTAATAAATAAATGATCAAATCTTTTAACTAGCTTAAAAGTCTTGCCAATGACACTACAATTATCACCATGCTTGCATATGCATAGGCTTTTGTACAAAGTATACTGGTTAACCCCATTGCCTATAATTTCCCTACTAAATCCAATGAAATTTCCCTAACCGAATCAAGGAAAGCATTCTAGCACAGATGATACCGATTGTCTTGTTACTTTGCCAATTCTAAGAGAGAGCTTGTGCAATCAATTGCTATGCAAGGTATTGGATCTGATCTAAGGTCTAGTTTTAGCAATTCTTTGCGACGACACTCGTAAAAGCACAATCTGGGAGCATAAAGAGTTTGCTTCAAAATGTAGTGCCGAGCAAGCAGGACAAGCATCTCACAACTCCCCACGCTTCCACACGAAACATTGGGAATTATTTTTGTGGGGATTAACTTCTAAATTAACACAAGTAGTTGAAGGACGTCGAAATAACTCATCTGTTCATTGGAACCCTCATGTCAACCCTGATGTTGGCTGATGCAAACCGATCAATAAAATAAGCAGTCGCTCGACCATTTACCATACTACATCAAGTGGCTTCTTCTTGATCTATATCCACATGTGGTGTGAATCTTTACTAGGTCGTGTGCCAGAGGGTTTCAGCTTGTGTCGATCCTCGACTGCGACATTTCAACTTGTCCAATCGGGGCATTTCAAGTCCATAGAAATTTACGAAGGGAGTTTGGATTGTGCAGTAGTCGTGGCATTATCTCCTCCTTATAATTCTTCGATCCCTCATATCATCTACTTTTTGTCAACAATGATTAAAGGAAAATAAATGGATTTATTGATATTTCTTCATGTTGGGCTCTTTTCTTATCATCAGCTTAAAAGTGCCTTATTATGACTCATAGGTCGCAACCACCTTATTCAGGCAAAGATCGCCACGTCCTGACATACAAGGAAAACTTTCAAATGACACTTGCAAAGCTTTCACAGAAATTATTTGAGTCGCGGGACATACTTTTTGAGCACAACAATTATGCTTACTCCCTTCCTCCTTTCCTTAGCCAATCATCACCTATGATGATAGTGTTGGAAAAAACTCCTTTAATATTTTAAAGTTGACAAAACTTATCCAAAGTCTAGTATGAAGATTTCCAAACTTTAGTGTCAAATCTAAAGCATCCTAAACTTTGTGTCAAAGTTTGCCCACATTGACAAATTCCAAACTGAACGCTATTGAAGAATAAAGACTTATCCAGATGCGAGATTTTGTTTATTTTTCAGGAGTTCGATTTGTATGGCTTATGGATGGCTTTCTGGTTGGATATATCATCTACGGGATTGATTATTTTTATTGGAATCAATTTAGATAAATCAAATCTTTTAGGATTGCAAGTAAAAATGAAAAAATCTACTTGTGGAAACCAAGATCCTAATTGTATGGGCGAACAAGATTGACGGGCTTTCATCATAATCTTTAAAGGACTCGAGATCTCCTTAATTGATTTTGCCCAACGGGTAGATTGGAAGAATTTTTTTTATTAAGTGCCAATGGTCGTGAAGGCATGAATGAGTATTTAAGGTGGACTCTCTAGTTATTGACAAAGTGCATGAAAGAGGAATTTCAAAGTTTGAAGTTTACCATTTTCTTGTCATTCGATATTATGAGCTCAAAGTTGTATACAAAAGTAAGAAACTCATAGTGAAATTTCGTAAGAGATCAGTAGAGACTCTCCATTGTGAAGTTGAGAACACAAGGCTATAAAATCTCTTTTGATCTTTAGTGGGATCCAACCAATAAGCCGTTAGTGTGGAGAGTGGACATAGGCTTGATCTAAGCCAAACCATTATAAACTATGTGTTCTTATTATCTTCCCTAAACTCCTTTACTTTATTCGTAATTCTATTTAACTATTAAAGTCTAAACTTGCTCAAAATTTGTTGTTTTTTAGACTTTCTTTTTAGATGCAAAATATTTCTATTGTTTCTTTTGAAAAATAATCTTCACACCTATCCACCTCCCTCTAGGTGTTCATACTAACACTTACAATTGGTATCGGAGCCTGTGTGCTTATTTTTATTGAAGTGTTTTTACTTTTAAGTTAAAGATCTATGGCTAGTATTTTGGCTCTAGAATTGGTTGAAGGTCAAAGCAATACCAAACCTCCTTACTTCAATGGGAATGAGTACAATATATGGAAAAACAAGATGAAGACATTTCTGAAATCGAAAAATTCCCTAGAGTGGGATGTGGTAGAAAAATGGATCAATTCAAAACTACATCAACCTCAGAAAGAGGAAAAGAAGTTGTAGATGCTGGCGAAATAATACAAGCAAAACTAACCAAGAGACGAGCTCTTGATGCTAAAGTTATCTACTCTTTATACTGCACTCTAACTCCTACTAAGTATAACCGAATCTTTTCTTGTGAAATAGCAAAAGAAGTTTTGGATAGATTGCATGTTACCTATGAAGGAACTTATTGAGTAAAGGAAACGGAAATCAACATTCTACTCGAACAGGATGAAGCCTTTAAGATGAAGCCTAGAGAATCCATTACTGACATGTTCAGTCATTTTACTGAAATCGCGAATGGATTGGCATATCAAGGATAACCAATCTCAGGACTAATGAATGTCAATAAATTGCTACATGGACTCTCCAAAGACTGGAATCATGTGAAGATGTCAATTAGAGAAACTTAGAGGATCATGTCTCTTTCAGTAGACGAACTAGTATGCACACTTCAATCATACGGAGTGGAGCATATCAATGAAGAAGAAGATCCAAGAGGTAAGAAATCAATTATTTTAAAATCTAACGATGATTATGATGGTATAGATTCAGAAGATGATATGGACGATGAAGAGCTAGCACTTATGATTAAGAAGTTCAGGAAGTTGAATAAAAATGGAAGAAAATTCAACTAGAAAAAGCAGAACACTCAAAATTTCCAGAAGAGATCGACTGAAGAATATGAAATCAGCAAAGAAGTAATATGCTTTGAATGCAAGAAAAATAAGTATATTAGACCTAATTGCCCTATATTGAAGAAAAAGAAGGGAAAAACTGAGAAATATAAAAAGGCTCTCAAAGCTAAAACCTGGAATGGCACTAAGTACAAGGAAGGTGAAGATGAATATGCCAATATTTGTTTGATGGCTCATTCCGACTCAGACTTAGACTCAGAATCAGAAATAGACTCTAATTCAGACTCAAACAAAGAACTTGAGGTTAGTGATTTAAAAATTCTTGTTAAAGTTTCAAAATACATAGAAGAACTTTATCTCAATCTCAAAACCTCTCTTAAAAGGATTTCCGAACTAAAAATAAAGAATTCCAAGCTGAGGCAACAGGAAACTTCTTGGAAAGAAAAGTTTGAAATTCTGAATAAAATTTTTGTTGATTTGAAAGTAAATTCTGATTTTCTTTCGAAGGAAAATACTTTTTTGAAAGAAGATATTTCAAATATCACAAAAAGATTTTCAAAAGAATCTAAAAAGTTGGAGAAAATTTTTTCAAGTACAAAGACCTTATTTTAACAAACTGGATTGGGTATGACTTTATAAACTATTCATTTAATTGATTTTTCCAAAATTAAATAAAGAATTAAACAAAGACCTATAAGGGAATTTTACAAGAATCACTTTCAAATTTTTTTTGTAAAACCTATTAGCCGAAGTGCTCTCAAATATTCAAAATGTAACAGCCCTGAACATTTCGAGAATGAATGTCCCAAGGTTTAGAGACCTATTAAGAGGGATTGGGTAAAGACTATCTTTAATACTAACTTTCCTTGACCCAAAAAAATTTGGGTACCAAAGAAAACTTGAGTTCTTTTTATGATCGCGGGTCACTATTAAGAGGAAGATCAAATGGTATTTAGATAGTGACTGTTCAAAACAGATGATAGAAGATTCGAATTGATTTATAAAACTTATTCAAAGGAATGGTAGAAAAGTTTTTTTGATAAAAACAACAAAGAAAGAATTGTTGGATGTGGAACCGTAAAAATTGAAAGCCTCACCATCAACATTGTCTCCTTGGTGGAAGGTCGGAATTACAATCTACTAAACATAAGTTAGCTTTGCAATACTAGATTCAAAATAATTTTCCAAGAAGGCATCTGTTCGGGAACATTTACCTTCTGGATATAAAACCATAAAGTTCTCAGTGTCTTATATTTATTCAAGATGAAGAAAATTTTTGGCATTGAAAGCTTGGTTATGTTAACACGAAGCAAATTGCCAAGATTTCTTCCAAGAATCTTGTTCGTGGTCTTCTTAACTTGACTTATTAAAAGTTTGAATTATGCACTCCATGTATTTTAGGAAAACAATTTAGAAGTTCCTTTAAACATGTAAATCAAGTTTCTACCAATCGAGCTTTGCAACTTCTGCATATAGACCTCTTTGGATCAACCATAACTCAAAGTATTGGTGGAAAGAAATATTGCGTAGTAATCGTGGATGATTACTCTCACTTTACTTGGGTTTACTTTGTGGCAAATAAATTTGAAGCATTCTCTCACTTTTCAAAGTTTGCTAAGAAGGTTCAAAATGAAAAATGATATGTTATTTCGAGTATACGAACAAACCATGGAGATGAATTTGAAAATCAAGACTTTGTGAAGTTTTGTGATAAATCTGGTTTTCAGCATGTTTTCTCTTCTCCATATACTCTAGAACAAAATGGGGTCATGGAAAGGAAGAATAGATCTTTAGAGGAGATGGACAAAACTCTCTTAATTGAGAGCAACATATCCTCTTGTTTTTTTATAGAAGCAGTTTTTATAGCTTGCTACATCATCAATAGAGTGTTCTTGAGGCATATTTTAGAGAAAACTCCATATGAAGTGTATAAATGAAAGAAGCCAAATGTTTCTTACTTCTATATCTTTGGCTGTAAATGTTTTATTTTGAAGAATCCTATTGATTGATCTAGAAAGTTTGAGGAGAAATTAGACGAATGAATCTTCATTGGTTATTCAATCTAAGCAAAGCATACAGAGTCTTTAACAAGAAGACTCACTTTGTGGAAGAATCTATAAACATCAAGTTTCAAGATTTTATACAGAATCAACTAGATTAGATTCAACTTGAAGAATTTGAACCCGTTCCAAACTTGACAAAGTCTACTTCCCCTGAAGAGGTTTAGATTTATGGAGATCGGCAACAAACAAATCTAGGAGACTCAACCAAAGCAAAAGATCAGTAGACTCTCAGATCAACCAACAACTGGAAGCATAAGTCAAGTCATCCCAAAGAATTCATTGGCAACATTGATGAAGGGATTGAACTAGATCCAAAAGGCGAGAAGAGTCTAGTGCTCTAACACTTGTTTCTAATATAAAACCAAAAGTGTAGAAGAAGCCTTTTATGATGAAAGCTATATCAAAGCTATGCAAGAAGAGCTTAGATAGTTCAGCATCAACGATGTTTGGAAGCTAATTCATAAACCTAAAGGTAAGTTTGTTATTGGAACAAAATGGGTTTTTAGAAACAAGATAAATGAAAAAGGAAAAAGTTGTTAGGAACAAAGCAAGACTCGTGGTCAAAGGATATACGCAAGAAGAAAGAATAGACTATGACGAAACCTATGCATTAGTAGCCAAGTTAGAAGCAATTAGATTATTACTTGCTTTTGCTTACTATAAAGATTTCAGGTTATTCCATATGGATGTAAATAGTGTCTTTCAAAATGGATTCATTCAAAAAGAAGTTTATATGGAACAACCACCAGGATTTGAAGATCCAAGAAAGCCAGATTTAGTTTACAGACTGAAAAAAGCCTTGTATGGACTGAAGCAAGCACCTCGAGCCTAGTATGAAAGGTTAAGTAAATTCCTAACCAAAAATGGTTTTGTTAAAGGAAATGTAGATACTACTTTGTTCATAAAAAGAGAGGGTAAAGAATTTCTACTGGTTCAAATTTATATAGATGATATTATCTTTGGTTCTCCTAATGAAAATCTATGCAAGAAATTTTCAAAGTCTATGTAGGATAAATTCAAGATGAGCATGATGGGTGAATTAACCTTCTTTATGGGATTGCAAGTTAGACAATCGAAAAAATGTATCTTTATTCACCAAGAAAGATATGCAAAAGATCTCATCAAGAAATTCAAATTGGAAAATTGCAAAAAGACAGAGACACCAATGTCAAGTTTTTTGAAACTAGACAAAGATGAAGGAGGAATGAAAGTAGACTAGAAGCTTTACAGAAGCATTATTGATTCTCTTCTTTACCTTACTACATCTAGATTTAACATTTTGTTTAATGTTTGCATCTGTGATAGATTCCAATCGGATTCTAGAGAATCTCATTTAAGTGCTGCAAAACGCATTATTAAATATGGGGTAACTTCTCCAAAACTAGGCTTGTAGTATAAAAAAGAATGTGATTTTACTCTTCTTGGATATGTAGACATTGATTTAGTTGGATGTAAAGTTGATAGAAATAGCACTTCTGGAGCCTGTTAACTGCTGGGAAGTATGTTGGTATCTTGGTTCTCAAGGAAATAGAGTACTATAGCTCTATTAACAGCAAAAACAGAGTATGTGGCTCTTGGGAGCTGTTGTTCTCAAATTTTGTAGATAAGACAACAGTTAAGAGACTTTGGAATTGAAGAATCGTGCATTGGGATAAGATGCGACAACACCAATGCTATTAATCTCACCAAGAATCCAATCCTTCATTCAATGGCAAAGTATATAGAGATTCGACACCATTTCATGAGAGATCATGTCCAAAATGGGGAGATTATGATTCAGTTCATTGACTCGAAGAATAGTTGGCAACATATTTACAAAGCCTCTGGAGAAAAATTTATTTGAGTCTATTCGCACCAGACTAAATATTTTTCTTCTATCAATTAAAGTCTAAAGTTGATCAGACTTAGAATGTTTAGTAATTACTTCTGTAAGTTAATATCTCTTCAATGCAGGTAATTTAATTTTAGTATGAAAATTCCAAATAGGTATGTTGATATTTGAATCGTTGCTTGATTACTTTATTTTTAGAAATTATCTTTTTCGAATTTTTAAATTTTTGGCAGTTTTTATTTTTGAAAAAAGCAATTTTCTTTTTTTCCTTATGACGATTCGACAGAGTATGTTTTGCTTTCTTTATATACCGTTCGAGTCTTTTTTTCTACATTCACATCTTCTCAAAAATCCTCAAATATAGACTCTACACTCTCATCTCTACTCTCAAGTTTGCTATGCAAGTTTTCATCTTTTTCACTCAAACGTGTTCGGGAAATCCTCAAAGACTACGAAGATGTCTTTTCAAAGGAAGTCATCTCGGATCTCAAGTAGGGGACCACGAAATATGCAAGAGAGTCCTACACATTTTGATTTGACCGAAGAAAAAGAGTTTCCACAGTGTGCTACACAAAATGCTCCGTGCCAATTAGTGGAAGAGGAAGTCGAGGAAGGTGCAGAACCTCTCAAAACCTTAAAACCCCATGTTCTTTATAAGCTTTGCTCTCATTTGAAGCAGGTACTCCTCTATATTTTATTGATGAATTTCTAAGAGAAAGAGGATATAAGAACAAGACTCTGTTCTTGCGAGCAATGGAAAGATTAGGAATAGCGCCAGAAGGAGCGGCATATAAGGCGCTTCAAAACTTTCCAGTTGATCCTTGTTTTAGTTCTTTCAATCGGTCGAGAATGGGCATTGCTTTTGAAATGACTAGTGATGGAATGAGTCTTTTTCGTTCTAAGGATCACATAAAGGTTTACTCCAAATTGCTGAAAAGATGGGTGATGAACCCTCGATCGGTCGATTTTGATTTTCTAGATTCGATAAAGGTAAACTTGAGGGAGAAGCTGACTCTGACTCTCCTTCAACTAGAGAACTTTTGCTCTGAAATTGCTATCACATATCTTGAGTTGACTACATATTTCTATTTGAACTTGTCTTGTTTTGACCCGAATAGATATTGACACATTGGCTAACATTATTTTGGTGGAAAAGAGCAGTTTCTAACCAATAATTATCTTGGTTGGACATGCAACAAGATTTCTTGTTAGGGATAGACTTCTTGAAGAAGGCATCACTTATTCTAGACTGTATGCCTTGAATATTTTGCTGCACAAAATCATGATCAACTGCATCCGACCAAAGTCAACTTCAAAGACCGATGTTTCCCAATCTGAAGCCAAACTGATGTTTGCCATTATTAATGGAATGAAGTTCTCTATGCCTCATACAATTATGATGCATATGTATAGGAATGTTGTAAAGGATAAGGGACAACTCCCTTACTCGGCGTTGGTCACACAACTATTCAGACATTTTTAGATTTAGTTTCCAACATCTCTTTGTGCTAGAACTATTGCTCCTATGGTTATAAGATTGAAGATGGTGTCCAAGATGAGGTTGAAAGAACTAAACAAGGCCATAGAGCGCTTGAAGGAAAAGTCCCCCACCAAAACCAAGTAAGACGCTATTGCAAAAAGGAAAGGCAAAGAAATTATGTGTGAACTTGTCAATAAAAGAAGATCTCTTATCCTGCAGTACGAAGAGGATGAGGATGATCTTACCATCTCCGCCTTTGCCTTAAAAAATCTTCAAAGTTTTGTTAGTTTTGAGAAGCAACGGGACAAAGAAGGAAGAGAAGACAAAGAAGAAATAGAGGAAAGAGAAGAAGCTAGCAAAGAAGCCGAAGAAGCAAAAAGAGAAGAAGAGGAGGGTCAGGATGATTCTCATGAACCAACATTTGCAATATCCTTATTCGAGGATTCAAAAAAGACAAGGAGTAGAACTATAAGAGGTCAAACCAAAAAAGAACATCACTTTGATGTTGAAATTGAAAAGGAACAAAAAGAAGAATTCATTTCTCCACCTGTAGCCATAGAAACAGGAAGAGTTCGTGAGAAAAGATGTACTTCTTCTTCTCCTCTTTTTACAAGTGATGATGTTAGTAGATCTCCTACCGATCTAGAGGATGTCTATGCTTCACATTTTCCTGAAGCTGATATTGGAAAATCTACTCCAAGTCTTGGAAATAGAGGAGCTGATGTCCCATCATCTCTCAACACTCCATAAACTGAACGTGCTGGGGCTAGTACGCAATTATAACCTAATGCAGACTTTCCAAGGCTGCTAGAGCTCCTTTTGGAGATAAAAGCACAGCAATATGAAATGGAGTGTGAGATTTAGAAGCTTCAATCTGCTTTGCAATTTACTTCAGATTCTCTTCATGAGAAGGTACATACTCTTAACCTTCAAGTTCAAGCTTTATAATAGTAAGTTAAAGAGATTGCCAAGGTTGAAGATGTTGAGCAGCTGAAGGAAATAGTGCGAAAGCTGGAGGAGACAGTTCAATCGATAGGGGATTTCCAACTTGTTCGCATTTCAAAACAAACCTGATTTCATTTGTCTTTCATCTATTTTTGACTTTCTCCACATTTTATTGTTGACAAAAAGGGGGAGAATTTATAGATTTGACTTATTTGACTTGAACTTTTGATGTGTTGAACTTTTACTTGAACCTACTTTTATTTTGTTATTCTCTTTGACGTTTGCAGACAACTTACTTTTGTGGTAATGATTTTGGATGGATAGTTGCTACTTAAGTCTTGATATTTGTCTTATATTTTCAAGATTAACTTGTTTTCTATAGTTGCAGAATCGATACTATTCAAATCCTAATCAACTTATTTTTAAGATATTATGTACTACTTAAGAGTTGTTTTGTAGGTCAAAAGTTATTAAATCTATAGGAAAGTTTTGTCACCATAAAAAAAATGGGGAGATTGTTGGAGAAAACTCCTTTAATGTTTTGAAGTTGACAAAACTTATCTAAAGTCTAGTATGAAGACTTCCAGACTTTAGTGTCAAAGTCTAAAGTATCCAAGACTTTGTGTCAAAGTCTGCCCACACTAACAAATTCCAGACTGAACGCTACTGAAGAATGAAGACTTATCTAAATGCGAGATTTTGTTTATTTCTTCAGGAGTTCGATTTGTATGGCTTATGGATGGCTTTCTGATTGGATATATCACCTATGAGATTGATTATTTTTATTGGAATCAATTTAGATAAATCAAATCTTTTCGGATTGCAAGTAAATATGGAAAGAATCTACTTATGGAAATCAAGATCCTAATTGTATAGGCAAACAAGATTGACGGGCTTTCATCATAATCTTCAAATGACTCGAGATTTTCTTGATTGATTCTGTCCAACGGGTATATTAGAGGAATTTCTTTGGTAAGTACCAAAAATCATGAAGGCATGAAGGAGTATTTGTGGTGGACTCTCTAGTTGTTCGACAAAGTGCATGAAAGAGAAATTTCAAAGTTTGAAGCTTACGATTTTCTTGTCATTCAATATTACGAGCTCAAAGTTGTATACAAAAGAGAGAAACTCATAATGAGACTTCGTGAGAGACCAGTAGAGACTCTTCATTATGAAGTTGAGATCACAAGGCTGTAAAATCTTTTTTGATCTTTAGTGGAATCTAACCAGTAGGCTATCAACATGGAGAATGGACGTAAGCTTGATTTAAGCCGAACTACTATAAACTATGTGTTCTTATTATGTTCCCCAAACTTCTTTACTTTGTTCATAATTCTATTTAACTATTAAAGTTTGAACTTGCTCAAAGTTTGTTGTTTTTCTGACTCTCTTTTTAGATGTAAAATATTTCTATTGTTTCTTTTGAAAAACAATCTTTACACCTATTCATCTTCCCTCTAGGTGTTCATACTAGCACTTATAGATGGAAAGCTTTTCACCATAGAGCTTGTCCATGGTCTCCTCGCCGAGAAGATGCGAGCTTATGGAACCGGTGAAGAACCTGGCATGTTTAGCCATTTTCCTTCCTCTCCTATGAGGATCCTTGTTCGGCGTGGGCCCTCCACATTGACCTCGATCATCTCCATATGATTGATCTGGAAGGACCCTTCTTCATCGACTATACCTTGAACCTCCTCCAAAGATGTTGTGTTATAGGGTGTGTTTAAGGTGTCCAGTTTCTCTTCCTTGATGAATCCCTAAAACAAGGTTTTAACAAAGAAAAAATTGAAATGTGAAAGTGAAAATCGTTTCATCATGACACACACCTTGATCTAGCATATTTCTAATATATATCATATTAAAATTATTTTATTTAAACATCTCTAATCTTGTAGCATAGGAAAGATTTGGTTCCACGAGGAAAACACGACTTTTAGAATCTAATAAAATTTTCCTTTTTCAAGACATGTCAATGTGTCGGGGCAACACGTTATCCTTGCTATGGACATAAAAACCCCAGTAGCTATCTAATTTGCGCATAAAAATCCTTCAATACTTTCAGATCCATGTTTTAAATGAGTGAGTGAATAGAAATCCTTCCAAATCAGCAATTGCCTCTCCAAGTTTTTCCCAAACGTAGTGGCTGTCTATGCTCGCAACGTCCTCATCTTTCCTCCCGTTAAGTACCAACACGAGGCGGCCGTTATCGACCATCTCTTCCCTGCGGAACTTCAAAAATTGAGCCAAGTAGGCCTCCTTCGCAAGGCTGGGGCTGGTATTCGAAATGGAGATCCTTCCCTTGTTTAACGGGAAACCGTCTTCGCTTGTGAGATCCGGTACCTTTTATTTAATTTGGTTAAGAACTAATTTCTTATAGATTTAACATGGACAAAATCGTGATTCTATAGCTTTATCTTAGGTATGTATGCATAAGTTAAATGAGATAATCCCAAGATTCGAACCTAAGTCTGTCTACTAAAAAACTATCGAAGCTTATGTATCAATAATTGACATGATCCACCAAATAGCCCGTCAAAGAATTAATCAATCATATGTCTTGTGGTGATTTTTTTTAGGGTATCCATCAATTGAATTTGAATGAGATGATGAAGAGAATTGAGTGAAAGTCATCTTGCACTAAAAAACAACTAAATTCTATCAATTAGACCAAACGTATGATCTATACGGCATTCCAAACTTTCATGCTATTGTCACTATGACACTCGACACAACAATCATTTACGATACTAGTACACACGTATATATAATACAATAGGATTTACCTGAGATAGCCAATGGACGCTATAGCAGGAATGAGCGAGGTGCAAGTAATTTTTAGGGAAGAGCCTTTCATAGAAAGAACCTGGAACTCCCATTATAAAGCACGATAAGCTTTCATAGCTTTGGGAGAAGTTCGACAAGCTTTTGAACAACGTGTTGAAATCATTCCTAGGAGGATCGTTCAGATAAAATTGGAATTCAGGCAATGGACATTTCGAGCGAGAGAACTTCTCCTGTACACTATAACAGTTGACATGAAAGTTACTGTACTAGGACCCAAAGCGCAGCCTAAATCGGCCACATTTAGAAGCTTGCACGGGAAGAAAGCCTCGAGCAGAGAATCGACCGTACTCGCTATTGCTGGCTTGGCTACGGACGAAATCTTTTGCTGTAATATAAGAAACGAGGTCTATCTTATTCAACCATTCCCTAAAATGACTAGAAAAACAAGAAATTCAGTTAATTTTCGAGATTCATTCTCATAAACCAACCTGATCTTATAATATAAAAAAAAAAAAAAAAACATCGAATCACAGCTTTTAAGATCATAAAAAGGAATTATATTTCATGAATCACGATTGGCGACTAATCTTGCTTGTTACTTTGAAAATTAGATTGACTTTGCCTAAAGTTTATCGAGCCATATCCTCCATAATAGGCTCGGAGTATAAGAAAAAAGTGAAAAATTAAGACTTCATTTGTCTCACGAGAAATGAATGATTAAAAATAATTCTCACATTACTTGAAAAAATTCGTCAATATAAAATGCTTTTGTCGGTAATAGCAATTTGTGTCTAAATATTTTCTTTATGTTGATTCATCTTTACAAGCTGTATAGATGGTCACTTTTAGAAAAATATTTTCAAATCATTCATTTTTTTTTTTTGTTCGAAACAAACGCACCTTAAAATGATAAACAAAAAGAAAAGAAAAATAGTAGAACATGAAAGGGGGTATTAACTGAATTGGAGTTTAAACAAACTGTATAGGTTGAAGTATGAGCGTAGCTTTGCTCTCCGTCTCCTTTGCTCATGAAGAGAACTTCTTTCACGTCCATGGCTGAGATTTGATCAACTGTTATCTTCTATGCTAAGGAGGTCTCCATATATATATCCTCAAGTCTTTGATCGGCTATCATGTTATCTTTACCTAGTTTTTTTCCATTTGTATCACTAATAATAAAGTATCATTGCACCTAATTTTCAGTAAAATCGCTTATTATCTTCCTAATTGCTGGCCCTATTGTAAAATGTCAACGAGGGAGCTGGAATACGCTATTGAAAAAGTCATCGCGAACCTAAAATTTGTTTTGCCTGGACCGCCTAATTAATTAGTTCTCTACTAAACTAATTAAAGTCGTTGCGAGCCTTTTTAGGTACCTTTGTCCCTCTGCTAGGACGATACCCTCAATCTCCTCATTATACGTATTCTTTTCGAGATCAATTTCGACCATTTCCATGTGTTTGATTTTGAAAGATACTTCTCCAAGAACTATTTCGTCAACTTCCTCAACGTAAGTATACGGCATGAGCCACTATGACCGAGATATAATATAACCAGAGAAAGCACCAAGATACAATGACAGATCAATATAATGATTAGCACCTGCTATCATTTGGATTTTTGTTTTTTGTTTTTAATAGTAGGCATGACCGTGATTCGACTACTTGGAAACTCATGAAATACCTTACGGGCCCCGGTTAAATTTAGACCTTTGCCATGTACAAATGATCTAATTAGATCCCTAGTCGAGCTTAATTATTATATTGAAATTAGACTTGATCTATGATCGGGTAGCGTCAGATATCAGGGCTCAAAGTTCTTGTTCTAGCCTACCGATGATCAAGAAAAATATGAAGAAATTCTCATGTTCGGACAAGCCTAATTATTTGTTTGGGCCGGAGAACAAATTACTTTGTCGAAATCCGTTTATTTGCGATTTGGTCTGAACAGGACCATGGCCGTGGTTCATGCCTATGATGAAATGACCGAACACGCCTTGCAAATCACGGTGGCCACAACCCTGATCGAACCCATGATCCCTCGGTCAGGGTATCGACGGTTTGGATTGGAATTTCAGCGTGATTTGTCATGCTTGTGATGAATTGACCAAACTCGCCTTGCAAACGACAGTGGTAACAACCCCGATCAAACCCATGAATCATGATCACTCCCGAGGCTTTCAAGCTGAAATACCAAAATCGAGAAGGACGGTGTCCAATCGATCTTAGTTCAGTAGGAAATCGAACGAATTTTCTGGTGTTTCTCGGAAATAACGTGACTTAGCTAGAGCAATGCCCGTCCCATGTTCTCTTCTCCAACTTTAAATTTAATAAAGAAAAGAAGGTGACATAATAAATATAACATCGAATGCTTACATCTTATGACAAAAAGAAGGAAACAAGTCACAAGTTTTATTGCTATTTATTCTTGTTCTTCCTTCTCCATACATATGACGAAAAGCATGATTTGGCTTTGTTGTGTTCTTCATAAAAACAAATACCCTTTCAAATAGAATGCCCTAAGCAAACTACTTGTCACGTGCCTAGACTTCATTTTCTGTAGAGAGTTCTAATTGTCTTGCTAGAGACTTCCATTCAATTAATCCTACATATTACAAAAAACAGCTATCATTATTTGTAATATTAAGTGATGCTTGGCTACTTTTGTCACACTCCTAAATGCATGTTATCTCTAACCTCATCAAGACTCCAAATATGGATTTGCAAGTTGGTTTAAGTGCATTCTCTATCTGTTTCTTTTTCTTACGAGACATGGACACCATTGAGATCAACTCACTCAACTGTTCACTCAACCATTGTTTGCCATTGAATACAAGAAAGAAGATCGAGCATGACTTGAATGTGAGTTTGTCTATCTTAATTAGGATGTAAGTCCAAAACATTGTCGAATTCTAGACAGACATGAAACATAAATGAGTACTTAATGAAAGTGTCAGGACTCTATGATTCCTTACCCTAAAGTACTCTCTAGTTGCAAGCAAAAAAACCTCCGCTTAGAGCAATGAGAAATCCTCTATTTCAGCAACACATTCGTTACTCTTAATCTCCCACATCTCCCCCGCAGCAAGTAACTTGTGATTCGATAATCCATGGCAAGCCATTACTTTGTGATCATCCTCGTGGCAAGCATTTTCTACTCCATCGGTGATATAGGTATTGAGTGACTCCAAAATGCTAACTCTTTTTTTATTGATTCATTTCGGTTGACCATCTCTAACATTGCGATTGAATATTTTCCTTCACCATCAGAGGTAGCAAGACATGGTCCTTCACCTCCCCCAACTAGTGTCGCAAAATGGAGAAAGTCTAGTGGATTTTCCTTCCGGTCCAACGGCGTTTAAGCAAGAAGACTCGTCCACAACCTCGAGCAATACGGGTGAAATAAAGCCTTCTGGCATCCAAATTCATCCCAAAAAATATGAAGCTAACGATGCATTAAAATCCCAAAGGGATTGTCACATAATTGGACTCTTTACCCTTTTTTCAGATTGATTGGTGAGGTTTAAGGTTAAGAAATTGCTGAAGGCCATGTTTTGCATGAGTCTCCGATTGTCACCTTGGGGGATGGGGAACCTATGGATGTAGACAATGATCCTATGGACGTAGACGGTATGGTGACTAGTTAAGTTTCTTTTTTCATGTCTAGCATTTCCTTCTCGATCCTTCAAGATTAAAATAAACTTAGAAGCATAATCCTGATGTTTCTTATTTGATCCATATGCAGGATATATAGAGGCGAAGGCAAGTCCAGATCCGATTCCAGCTCCCATCAACTATGAGGAGCCTTTGTCTAGTAGCAAAGTCTTGCCATAGGTGGGTCTGGATCCGATTCCAGCTCCCATCAACTACAAGGAGCCTCCGCCTAGCAGCAAAGTCCTACCGGAGGCAAGTCCGGATCCGATTCCAGTTCCCGTCCACAATGAGGAGCCTAAGCCTTCACCTAGTGGTAATGTCTTGCTGGAAGCGGGTCCAAATCCGATTCCGGCTCTCGTCAACAACAAGGAGTCTAAGCCTCTGAATAGTGGCAATGTCTTGCCAGAGGCGGGTCCTAATCCAATTCCAGCTCCCATCAACTATGAGGAGCCTCTGCCTGGGCCAGGGGCCTGATCTACATTGGACTGTACAGCGATTCAGCCTAATCTCGTGACTTGACTTCGAGTTTTTCATTTATGTCTAGCGTTTCCTTCTTGATCTTTCGAGATTAACGCAAACTTGAAAGGTTAATTCTCATGATTCTGCGATTGATCCATATCAGATTCTGCGGAGGACTCTTTAGAAAGGACAAGTAAATAAAAGCCCGGAGGAGAAATACACATCGAAGTGTTTTGCCTTAAAACTGCGGTCGATTTTGAATCATGCAATGTACTTCACTCCCTGGCATTAAAAAATAAATGAAGATCGAACCTTTTAATTAGTTTCAGAGTCTTCCCAATGACTCTACAATTATCACCATGTGTTTGCATATGCATAGGCTTTTGTGGAGGGTATGCTAGTTAACTTAACCTCCTTGCCTATAATTTACCGACTATTCTAATGAAATATCCTGAACCGAATCGAGGGAAGCATTCTACCACAGATGATATCAATTGTCTTGTTACTTAACCAAATCTAAGAGAGAGCTTGCGCAATTAGTTGCCAAGCACAGTATCAAATCTGATCTAAGGTCTAGTTTGAGCCAATCTTCACGACGGCAATCATAAAAGCCCGGTCCTCGAGCACAAAGGGTTTACTTTAAAATAACTTCTAAACTAACACGAGTAGTCGGAGAGATATGGAAATAACTAATCTGCTCACACGAACCCTCGTATCAACCCTGATGTTGGCTGATGCGAACTGATCAATAAAAGTAGTCGTTCGACTGTTTACAATCCGGCATCAAATCGCTCCCTGTACATCTATATCCACACGTGTTGTGAATCATTACTAGGTCGTGTGCCAAAGGGACTTGAGCTTTACGTCGATCCTCGACTGCGACATTTCAGCTTGTCCAACCTGAGCATTTCAAGTCCATAGAAAATTTTACGAAGAGGAAGTTTGGAAACTCAGGAATGCAGCTCCAACAAATTTCGGAACTCGTCATCTGGTCATGTGATTCGGGTTTCAGGAAACGAGCACGTTTGTGATTCGACATCTACCAAGGCTCGCGGTTCTCTACGCTCTCGGGCCGCAATTCTGGGCCGGCCCATGTTTTCGGCCCAAGCGAGTTCCCCTATCGATGGTGGGACGCTCTTTTAACTTGATCACCACGACACGAAGAAGCCTGCAAGAGAAGAGCTCGAAGAAGACGAAAGCAATCCAGGAGAGCTTCTGCCTTGCTTCAGTTCCGGTCTTCCGATTCGCTTGGGAGAAGGAAGAGAACAGAAGAGCGGCGGCGGGAAGTGGATTTCGAATTCCGAATCGGACATCGATTCCGGCGACCGGAGAAATGGACGTTATCAAGACGCAGCAGGTGTCCTCGCGGCCGATCGAGAAGGTGATCGTCCACCCCCTCGTCCTCCTCAGCATCGTCGACAACTACAACAGGGTCGCCAAGGACACTCGCAAGCGCGTCGTCGGCGTCTTGCTCGGGAGCTCCTTCAAGGGCGTCGTCGACGTCTCCAACAGCTACGCAGGTTTGGGGCTTCCCTTCCCACCGCTTCTTTCTCTCGGTTCTGCGCGTCGTCCTTCGAATAGATCTAGAATTTTGGCGGTTTCGGTATTGGGTTTAGCTAGGTCTTCAGAAATTTTTTCCCTAGTGCGAGCTGATGTAGTTGAAATAATCGCCTTTCGATTTTTTTTTTTCCTTTTTCCTTTTTTTTTTTTTTGTTTCTGAATGAATTTAATAGGAGAGAAAGGATGAGGTAAAGTTGTGGAATTGAGCTTCTGTTTCGCGCGCTTGGATGAAATGTGGGGACTGATTTCTGTGATTCGAGCGCCGATACTAATTTTAAGGCATTGTATAATCTGGGGATGCAAATGAGACAGTGGTCAAGGATTGCTTTTTCGCTTGAATTTCCATTTGGTTCGAGCTTGACTATGGGAAACTCGGGTTTCCTGGATGATGCTCAGTTGAAATTGAACATCGAGTGTGACTGAAGCAGAATTCCGGGGCGGCTGTCAGCTGTATGTAGTGTTATATCTTCAATTCTTTCTCGAGTATGCCAAAGGTGAAGTTTGATTACTCGGCTTTCTTTTAGAATGAACTGAAAGAGGGAGGCGCGGTCATTCCTGGAAGGGCATTTAGTGAGGACAAGAGGGAAATCATTTAATGATGTCTCATTTTCTTGCATATTTTCTTGCATACTCTTTAAGAAGAGTG
The DNA here is from genome assembly GCA_016097545.1 of Eucalyptus victrix. Taxonomy (NCBI): domain Eukaryota; kingdom Viridiplantae; phylum Streptophyta; class Magnoliopsida; order Myrtales; family Myrtaceae; genus Eucalyptus; species Eucalyptus victrix. Next base: position 26,276,656 of record CM027844.1, read on the forward strand.
AATGAAATATCAGATCTTTTCTCTTGTTCTCTTGGAGAAGAGGGAATGAACTACCAAGTCTACAGTGTGAAACAGTCTGTTATTCAAGAGATAAATCTTTTGAAAATATTTATGGCAATTATTGACTCCCAGGAATTACGTTAATTCTAATGCTTAAAAGAGCCCCTACATATGATACGAGGGAGTTTTTTTGTGTCAGAAACAACTTTGTCGGTGGAAATTTGGAAAGTGCAGACATTATGCTTGGACCTACTCTAGTTTCAGGCCAGGTTATGAAGCTAAGGCTTACCTAAATCTACTTTCCTGTATGTTTGGGAAGGTTCTATTTTAGTTGTTCTATTAGGGCTTTTCTTGCTTGTCTCAGATACTTGACTCGTGTATAATTCCCTAATTAACAGTACCATTTGAGGAAGATGAGAAGGATCCAAGCATCTGGTTTCTCGACCACAATTACCATGAAGCAATGTTTGGCATGTTCAAGAGAATAAATGGTATCGTTTTCGACAAGTCACAAGTACTTTCTTTTTCCAAATGATCTGATGTTTACTGAATGGATCGTGGATGTATTATCTTTCAGCCAAGGAGCATGTTGTGGGGTGGTACAGCACTGGTCCGAAATTGCGAGAGAATGACCTCAATATACACAGACTATTTGATGAGTAAGATCTACATAATATTTTTATCAGATTATGATGACCTTTCACACTTTTATTCCATTACGCCTTCTATTTGCTTTTCTAGCTAATATGTCTTGTTCTTTTCTTAGTTGATGAGATCTCCTAATTTGTTCTCTGAGGAACAGAATAACTATCGGTTGTAATCTATGTATCTCTAAAGGATGTTTAGCTCTAACTTCATAATTTCCTGCTTCGTATTTTCTGTTATGGAACTTTTATTATATAATTTTGAATTGATTGCAGCTATGTCCCTAATCCTGTGTTGGTCATAATTGATGTTCAACCCAAAGAGCTAGGTATACCAACCAAAGCATACTGTGCTGTTGAAGAGGTTAAAGAGGTAATCTTCTAGGAGATTCATTCTGCTCCATGGTCAAATCAACCACAGTGTGACTATAGAAATAGTAATTTGTGACTTTGTAACACACAAGCTCCTGCATGAAACTTAATTGCTTTAAAAATTGTTTGCAGAATGCCACACAGAAGAGCCAGAAGGTGTTTGTGCATGTACTTTCAGAAATTGCTGCTCATGAAGTTGAGGAGATAGGTATGGCATGGGGAAGGCATTCTTTTCTCTTGTTCATCTGATATTTGGTAGTATCCCTCAAACATCTATGTACTGCTTTGATTCACCTTACTGACCACGCTCTTTCTCAGGTGTTGAGCACTTGCTTAGGGATGTGAAGGATACAACTATCAGCACACTTGCCACAGAGGTTTCATCTCTTGATTATACTGAGCTGTTTAGTATCAAGTTAGTTTTCATCTTCAATGATAAAATCTTTGAGACTGTGATAGCACTGAAACTTGATACTTTTCTTGTCAAGGTTACTGGAAAACTTACTGCATTGAAGGGGTTGGATGCGCGGCTTCAAGAGATAAAAAGTTATCTCAATCTTGTTATTGAAAAAAAGCTTCCATTAAACCATGAGATTTTGTACCATTTACAGGTTGGTTATCTTACAGACTATTTAGGATTTGTTTGTGCATACTGGCAATTTCCTCCGTGGCTTTTCGAATCCATTTAACATGTGCTGTTGAATAAATAATGAAATCAAATCTTAGCATCAGCTAGTTTGACCGTCATGATGATTCCTTAATATTGATACTGGATTCATTGAACCTTCCAAGATGTTTTTTCTGGTTGACTTCTTCTGCTCTCTTAGAATTGAAGAGAATCGGTTATTTGATTCAGATGATCAACAAATTTTTCTTTGAGCAGTGACAACCACACATTTATCTCCATTTCCTGGGGGAATGGGGGAAAGAGGGAAAACGATCTAATTCCCTATCATCTAGTGTAAGAATCCTTTATCGTGTGTAAGTGTAAGAGCTCAACACGATATTGTGATTGATGTTCACTGATTGATCTGTGGGCCATAAACGTCATATCAGTTCAATGTGTTTAATCCTTTGTTTATCATGTGCATTTTTGGTAATACTAGCAAGCATGCATTCAGAGATGTCTCTACTATATTTTTTGGATAGCTATGCCTTTCCTTTTAAGTCCTAGTGTACCATTCTTTGTACTTTCTGTTCTCATCTTTTTGTCCTCGTAGTGGACCGAGAGCAACTTCCTAGGTAAGAGATTGCGAATCACCTGGTCTATGACTAATATGGTCTGCTTACAATTATATAATTCTACGCTTCCTCCAGGATGTGTTCAACTTACTTCCAAACCTCAATGTGGCTGAACTGGTCAAGTCTTTTGCTGGTAAAGTAGAAATGAAATGGAAGCTAATTTTTTCCTTTCCTTGCCTTAATAGTCATTGACATTTTCCAAATATCCCACCTTTTGCAGTGAAAACAAATGATATGATGCTGGTGATATATCTTTCTTCCCTCATTCGCAGTGTAGTTGCTCTCCACAACTTGATTAACAATAAGGTAATTTACCATACTGAGTTATGTAATTAATTATGGGCACATCTTGTTTTATGTGCATCATATTTGCTTTTTTGCCCAAGCGCTTCCTGTGAAGCGTGTCAACAAAATATCATTGAAGCACATTACTTGAATGGATAAGTTTTATGCGAAGCATGGTTCATGATTGGGTAGTTTTCCATGGAAATTGCCTCTGTTTACAACCAGCCCCACTAATCTTCATAAAAATTTATCTTCCCTGTGCATTTAACCTTTCTTCAGATATCCTTGTGTATAACTTGACTTGCAAAACTAAAAGCCATGAACTCACAACTGATGGATTCGTACTATGTTAAAATTGAAATTTAGAACCCAAAAGTCCTATTAATGAACAGAAAGCTATGTCAAATTTTCATTTTTTGAAGGCAATAAAAAGTTGGCGTCAACAGAGGCTTGCTGATACTCTTTTAACTGCTATTTTTAAATATAGCTGAAGATTCATGGTTTTTTATTTCAGATTTTGAACAAAGAACATGAGAAGGCGGAAGACTCCAAGCCTGTTGTTGTTCCCGCTGCTGCGGGAAGCTGAACAAGGAACGGTACAAGCCGTTGACATTCGGCTGGTGTTTCTCCATCAACAGTTTGCGCTCGCCATGTCTTTCTGAGCTCCCAGCCGTGGAGAAGAAACAAAGGCATGGAAGGAAAGCAGTGGATGATGACGGCAAATATCGGTTACTGTGAGAGAGGCGTTCCGTCTTTTTGGCAGTTACAATCTTCTTTCTTTGCCAATCTAAATGATGGAGATGCGTTCACCGTCGGTGTATTCTCTTGCTTCCCTTTGTGTGCTGTAGATGTTTGTTTGTTTTAAATTTGGGATTGAACTGGCACTGGTTCGAATAGACGCTGAAGCTCCCTATCTTTACTTGAATTCAAAAGCTAATTTCAGTTTGCAATTACCACGCAAGGCAAAGTCCATGGACTTTGAGATGGCTTTGGTGCATCGGTCTGTACAATTCGGAAAATGGGGCAATTAGCATCTCCTTTTAAAGCAGCAGTCGATTAACTTTTTGGCACCTGTCTGGATTGTTTTTGCATTTTGCCTTATTAGCTCAATCAAAATTTCGCCAGAGCAGGCAATTAGATTACAAGTTTCGCCAAAATGGTGCAATTAGCAACTTGAGGCTGATGGAAATTTTCATGTTGCATGTCAGACAATCTTAGATTTACATATATTGTCTTTTTTCAATTTTTCAGTTATGTTTTGAGTTTTACCGATTTCTTGCTTAACTCAAATAAACATGCAATTACGATCCATTTGTTTTGCGTTTGGGAAATATTTTTGTAAAAATGATTAAAGGAATGAAAAATATTTTAATTGTTGAAGAAAATATTTGAAAATAAATTATTATCAATAATAAAAAAAATTTCATTGATGAATTATTTCAAGATATATAACCAATCATTTTGAAAAAAATAATCTTGAAATTATTATTTTTTCCTAAAATAAGTGCACCCTTAATTTGTTTCGCTTTGCTTTTGCCCTACCGTTCCAGATTATGAGGAAAGCGTTTTGAGCACTTGCTTATTTTTTTTTTTAGAACATCTAAAGATCCTGTAGGAGAAATTTCCCTGCGAGTCAGATTACGTCATCCATATGTGTCATCAGCTCATTTTAGAACTGACGTGTAATTGGAATCATAATGACGAGAACGATTTTAACTACCAAATTCGATGGGGTAATACACAGGATTCGACGCATGGGACATGGCCAAATTTAGATAAGAAAAACACAGGGGAAACGATGTGAAGAAGTTAATTGAAAAAAAAAGAAAAAAAAAAAAAAAAAGGTTTCCAAAGACCAAAAAAAAAAAAAAAAGGTTTCCAAAGACACAAAAAAAAACAAAAAGAAAAGGTTAAAACTAACGTTGACTTATTGCGGTCACTGTCAAACATGTCGCGCGCGAGCAAGAGAGAGCGAGATAAATAGAGAGGGGATCCGAGTCAATCCTCATGTACACCTGAGACCAGATCCACACCGTTGAAACTCATGGCCCCCACCAAATCCAGAGAAAGTCCGGCGGTCCCCACCTCCACCTGCCACCTGCCTCAGGAAACGGAGGACGGAGACGCCGCACACCTGTCACGTCAGCAGCGCCGCCCGCGACACGTACTGCATGAACTCCACGTCGCCCTCGATCCCGTCCATCGTCCCCGGCGCCAGCACCACCTCCAGGTCGACGCTCCCGCCGCCGTCCCTCCCCGGGAACGCCGATATCTTCCCGTCGAACTTGTTCGCCCTCCCGCTCCGCACCGCCACCGGCCTCCCCCACCCGAAGTCGTTGTCGTACATCGGGAACCGCGGCGAGCTCCCCATCGTGATCGACGCGCCGTCCGCGTTCCCCAGCGGGAACAGCCGCGGCTCCCCCTCCCAGTCCTTCACCGCCCCCCGCACAGCCCCGTCCCCGTGCGCCGCCACCGCCCTGTTCAGCCTCTCCGCGCACCACCGCAGGTCCCGCGACAGCACCTCCCCCGCCGCCGCGCGCGTCGGGACGCTCTGGATCGCGTTCCCGAAGTAGTGCGCGTCCAGCCGCGGCTCCAGCCTGTGGCGGCAGTTCACCGCCATCCGGAACGTGGTCGTCTTGGACGCGTGGAGCTTCCTCGCGCGCGTCACGGACCTCCACAGCAGCGCGGACAGCGCCTGGAACGACGAGATCTCCGCCGTCTCGACGCGCGTCTCCGCACCGCCACGTGGCCTGGCGAACCAGCCTTCGTGGAACGACGGCGTCGGCTTCACGTTACCGCTGGTCACGTGCGGGTCGTGCAATTGCTTCCCCATGATCTCCACAGCGTTGACGTCGCCATCCTCGGATTCGCTCCACTTCCTTTCGTTGGCTTTGGCTTTGAGCCGCAATATCGCTTCCCGGCTGAAGCTGAAGATCCTCTCGCTCAGCGGCTCATCCTCGTTGAACGTCACCCTCGGGCCGCCCTCGGGGATCCTGAGCACGGCGTCCGAAATCAGCACCGACTCCCGGCGGAAGTCCGGGGCCCTCGAGAACCTCCGCTCGCCGATCCGCGAGACCTCGGCGAAGGTGTTGAAGAAGTTCCAGAACGAGGTCCCGTCCATGACGGCGTGGTTCGCGGCGCAGCCGATGAAGACGCCGTCCCGCAGCTCCGTCACCTGGACGGCCAGGATCGGATCCCAGTGGCCCCGGTAGCTCACCGTCCGGTCCATCGGGAAGAAAGACTTGAAGCGCTCGGGGACGCGGGACGGCGCGAGGAGGTCGGCGACGAGGAGGTCGCCGGCCGAGGCGTGGATGAAGTCCACCCCCTCGTCGTTGCAGGAGATGAGGATGTGGCCGGAGGGGGCGGTGGAGAAGCGGCCGGCGAGGGGAGGGAAGAGGGAGAGGGTGCAGGAGAGGGAGAGCTTGAGGAGGGAGAGGAGGGACTGGATGGGGAAGGGGGGCCGCAGGAGGAGGACCCCCTTCTGGATGTAGTGGCAGGAGAGCATGGGGAGGTCGGAGACGGAGAGCTTGAGGTCGTCCATGGCGGACGCCTGCGACGGGTACACCCTGCATTTCGACACCAGAGTGGTGGCGGCAGGGGCGGCGGGGGCGGCGACGACGACGACGGTCGAGGAGGAAGAAGAAGAAAAATCCATCTTTGTTTTCCTAAATTCAAAAAGGAAGATCTTTTCTTTTTACAATTTTGTCTTGTGTGTGGATAATTCTGGTTCTTCCTCTGCTCGCTCTCGCCGGAGGGAGACGGGGAGAGAGAGAGAGAGAGAGTGCAGAGTGAGGAATGAGATGGAGAAGAGATTCAGACGGGACGACACTTATAGGGTTCAGGGCTCGGCTCGGGTTCATGAACTGGCTGACGTGGCAGATTTCTTTTTGTTTTTATTCTGTCATTTGTACATATTTATTTATTTATTTATCGGGCATTATTAGGAAGCTGCTGGCCATGATTGGGAAGCTGTTGCTGTTTCTCCGAAATCTGATGACCAAGGGTTCGTAGAGGGAAATTAATTGATGACCATTTAATTTCAGTGACTTCTTAATCACTTCATTTGAGATTTGATATTAATTACCAAATCCCTATATGTACTATTGTCAAATATAAATTTTTCTAAATTTTGTTCTTTTGATTTTGCAATTAATATTTGATCAAATTCGAGCCAATTCTTTTATGAGATGTTGACATGGTATATATATCAAAATTGAAATTCACAAACTTGACAGCAAATGAAGTTTACTCTTAGATTAAATTCTCTCAATTAAGTAAATCCAATCTATCCTTCTTTACCTAGATAATGCGGAAAAACTTGGGCAAGCATTGACAACTCTCTCGAGCGTGACAACAAGTACTTCAAACTTGATATTATAATGAGAATTTTTATAACACTATAGCAAATAGGTTAAATGGGGGAGATCACTTTCATATGGGAAATCACCTGCTTGTGATAGCCTCCGTTCCCTAGGTCCAATTCTTCGAAGTATTAGGTAATTTTTCCATGGAAACTTTTCATAATGAGAATTTTTATTATTCCAATATGTTGCCATTTTATCGTAACCAAGCGTTGAAAACATTGTTCATTAAAAATAAAAATACTTTTATCGCCATACAATGTTTCCTTAATTTTTTTTAAAATTTTACATAATTTTTTTTAAAATTTTACAAGATTGCAGTGTAATCGGGTATAAAATGCCATAAACCAAATAAAAGAGCTATGCGATACAATACTATATCATAGCAAATTTTGAATTTAAGGAGCAAGGATGTATGGAATGCTTGGGAACATCTCTAGATGTTCAATTAAATAGGGATCTTCCATTGCTCGAGGTGCAATACAAATGTTCATTACACCAGTGCTTTTTTCTTTTTATTAATGAGAAAAGAGTTGTAACGTCCTTTTGCACCAATAACCTCTCTTATTAGTTCCCAATGCTTCTTCGGAATAGTGGCAAAATCAAGGAGACAAAATGAATAAACAAAGGCCGGTTACTAGGGGAGTTTTATGGGAATTCATGTCATTAATCGCCTAATTAAAACAAAGTTTTACAAACCCTAGTCAAGTCCTGTGGCCATGGCATGTTTGTTCCCGACATCCTCGGTAAATTTCGCTAAACTTGGTAAGTTCATTTGCGAACCATTTCTGGATTTTACGATCCTTGCCACATATAAAACAGTCCCTGCAAAATCAGTCCTTTCGTATGCCCATATAGGTACCAATCTCCTTGTCCATAGAGCAAGTGGCAAGTCCCATTCAATGCACACGCCCAAGCGATGCAGTGAATGGAGCGCGGGGATCGTTCCTCATCCAGCTACACCATCCCCACAATGCACTTTCAGGCACATCAAACCCTAAATTAAGACGGGAGAAAAGAATGAAATTCTTAAACAAATCGATTAAAAGGAGGATTACAAGCGAGGCAAAACATGGGGTTTTGCACGAGCTTGTTTAATCAAATGGATGATGGATCCATCCATGCAGAGGGCCGCCGGCCTTTTACGTTCTGGACGTTGGCTGTCACTCCCCACATCCCGAAGGTGGTCGGTCGAGAGACAGATTGAAAAGTACACGGCAAATTGGGGACGGAATCGGTAAGTCTCCCCTCGACATAATGATTGGTTTAGCTTGTGCTCGGGATGACCCTAGTGGGGGGTGGGCGGGATTAAGAAAAGGCAGGGTCGGTTCCCGCAACGTCCTGAGAATCGCACGAGGAACCGCCATTTCTGAATTTGTCGGCGTGTGGCAGCGAATTCATCGATTATTTTAGGCTCGGGGTTTTGGCATCATGCGGAGGAGTTTGGCGGGGTGGTCTTATTATAATGTTTGACCTTCGATTTGGTCCGCTGATCCTCAGCACTGAGACCCTAAAAGGGAGGGACCTCCCTTCGTTCCATCGAACCTCGACACCCCGTTGCCACGTGTGTGCCAGTTCAACTCCAACTGTGCCCACCCTTTCTTCGATTCCGAGGGGTAAGAACTCAATTTGGATTTGAAGGCACGGCATCGTGTCCCATTGAACCCCAGTTCATTTCCAATCCGAGGAGGAAGTTGGGAAATTTTCTTTTCAATAACTTCATATGCTTTTGGCTTTTAAAGGGTCGATGTGGATTCTCGATTATAGTGATTAGAGAAGCGTGTGTGGTGCATTCTTGATGGGCGTATGTGCTGATAGCAAAACAGTGGGGTACATGTCACCAACAACCCAAAAGGTATTTTGAGTCACATGCATTGAACTTAGAACTAAAATCCCAGCTAGGGTTAAATATATTATCCATGTCGCGAGTAAATGTAAGAGTATGAAATTGAATTTGATCACGCAATTATTGGTGTGGAGATTTATATTATATTTATAGCATGTACATGAATAGGAATATTGCATTTGAAAAGAGTTTTCAAAAAGATAAGAATCTATAATATTAGCACATGTTGTGGAAAATTTGCTTTATTAGCAAAATTGATACAAATTGTGGAAGATTAGCTCTATCACTAAGATTAACACATTTTTTTGGAAGATTGCTTTATTATGGGAGATTTGCTCTATCCCTATGCTAGTCATGAGTGCTATAACTTCACCAATGTAGTAGTCCTTCCCATATTACAAGGAAAATAGAGGATTCATAGTGTCTTCGATATGAAATTGTTTGCACAAAAAAATAACTTGACTCTTTTATATCGACAAACACTTGGTCTAATTGGTTGAGAGAGTTTGATGGATCATGATTGACATGGTTATCAATAACTTGTACAATGTAGTTATTGACCAGTTTATCAATGACTATAGTGTACAACTTTTGATGGCAATATAATACTGCTATTGATGAGTGTCGGAGTGTAGTTGATCAAGAAAGACCGGTCGATGAGAGTGTTTCAAGTTACTACATAATCGACCATTGTGAGTGTCAACGTCTACAAAGAAAATTCGTCGATGGTAACAAGTAAAGACTTAGCCATTCTAAATTTGGCTAAGTGTTGGAAGCAAGAGAAGAACATTAGGACATATGAGATTGGCAAGGATACAAAGTTGCAGTCGAGTGACCCGATGGCCTCGAAAGTTGCAACTGTTTATAGATGAGTTTGGCGGGTGGATAAAGTGGTTGGAATAACGAAAGTGCAGTTATAACCGTACTTAGAATAATAACTGCTAGCGAATGGTTATAATCAATGGATTATAGGTATGGATGTGGGTAATTATGTAGATGATCTATCATCAAAAATGCAAAATCCCGATATACTTTAATCAATTTGTTTATGTTACCATCCTTTTAGTTTCATCATTTACAACCGTTGACCTTTGAATTTGCTGATCATTTTTGTTGCAACACCGATCGAACTCCTATCTGGAATCACAGTTGAATTCATCTCACAAAAAAACTAAGAATGAACTTTTCGGTGAAAGATTTTTTACTAATGCCCATTTTTTGTAAACAGAAACTAACATTTAAACAATCATTAACCTAGTACTTTAATGTGTTTCTCAACAGGATCACACGCTTTGGAGACCTGAAAATCAGTGCAACATGGTTTATATATGTGTGGCATTTAAGACCTAAAAGATTTTCTATTAAGGCTAACATTATTTTTGCTGGAGGAAATTATCATAAGTCATCTACCATTACAAATCTGTATGTTTTTATCTATTCAAAGACTGCCTTTTTTTTCCATATCATTATTGCATTGATCAAGTCGTCATATACTATACGTGGTACTCGCCAATTGTATTGTGTCGAAGTCCCTCTAAAACACATATTGGATATAAAATAATGTGGAAAGTGTCACATCGAGTTTAGATTGAATTGTTATTCTGATTCTTTTATTATCCCTATAGCGTCTGTCCTTGGTTTTTTGGGGGGGATCCAATGAACTTAATTTCAAAACATTTGTGCAGGGAACCTGGAGACAGAGAGAGAGAGAGAGAGAGAGAGAGAGAGAGAGAGAGAGGTCCTCTTTTATCTATAGAGTTAGCAAGGACACTTCTCATTCTGCAGATGATCTGGTGCACGAAGATAAAACTGTCGTGCATTTAATTTCTGCATATTGGTAGGTTTTGTCTACATCGCACGTAGAATGCTCCAGACTATATACCATTCATCCTTGGAGACTATATCTGGAAGCTCAGAGTCATGTATCTAGATTTGAAAAGTCACTCACGCCTAGAATGAGTCACTTCTCTATACTAACCATCCACTATAATTTGTTGCAATTTATCTGTTATGCCAAATTTCAATCTCAGCATAAAAAATCTCTTCTTTTCCAAAATAAACAACGTGTAGAACAATTGAAAAGCACTACTTTCCGCCTTATTGAAAAGCCCTACTTTCCGCCTTTTGTATGGAAGTATCAAAGATATGACAGTGACCATTTCCAATCGTTTGGATAGAGCAGATCCATTGAAGAACTTTCCCAATAACAATAATAGGGTGATTGACGCTGCTAAATGGCAAAATCACTTCAATGGGCAGGCCGACCATGGGCTGTGAAAATTGGAACGTCTCAACCCTGTAGGGCATCAAAATGGTCAACGATCAACGACATCAAAGACAATCTTATATGCCATTGACCTCTGTACAGTCATTAGTATAATCTCAAGAAAGGAACATGCATGGGGAGGGAATGAATGTACCCCATATCATGTCTTAAACCTATATAAGGGAGAATTATCTCATCATGAAATTAAGCTTTAAAGAGAAATCGAACCCTAAACTTTAACAAATCATTAGCTCCCGGGGCACCGAACATCTCTGACTCCTGCTCAATGGAACCACTCAGCAAAATGATTGTGCACGCTCCTCCGTTGCGGATATATTTAGATAAGGCAAAGACAAGGACCCACATGAGCTATATGAATTTTCTCCAGCCGATTCATGGAACCTGATACTGTCTCTTCATTCGATGACGCCTACCCATCGTTTTCCATCTTGCACAAGCCGAAAGGTTGACGCTACCAAGCAATATTGCTCTTTCTTTAGGGGTTAGGGTTAGGGTTCATGAACCTTTCCTGTTTCTTTCTTTTGTTCTAGGGTTAGAGTCTCTATTTAGCACGGTTTTATTCTCTCATAGTTTTGTCAGACGGTTCTTTGAACCAACCCTAGGCCAGCTATGGCCGATTCCTTATCGGACTACAGAACTTGTTAATGGAGCAATCGACGAGACATGTAGGTTAAATGATATTGCTGTAAAATTTGTCCTATGTCCATTGGTGCAGACATCAAGATACATTGACTGTGGCGGATAAAGTGAGCGTTGGCATCTTTCATTCTATGATTGATTAGACCTCAGATTGAAATGATCACTGTGGATGGAATGAGATAACTTAAAAGATGTAGTGTGCCTGTGCATCATCCTGTGCATCATCAACCATTAATGAAGCACCGGACGGTTCCTCCTTTACCATCTATGCAATACCTAATGGAATGATTTTAATATTTGCATCTTGACCTGACGGAACCCATATGTTTATCATTACGTCTATTTCTCAATTTTAAACTTATGAAGTGGGCCGACACTCACAGTTGAATTGCCATATTAGCCACGAATTTTATATGTTATATTTTCACTATGTCATGTTTTTATATGTCCTTTGTCCATTGGTGCAGACATGAAGATACATTGATTGTGGGGGATAAAGTGAGCCTTGGCATCTTTCATTTTATGATAGATTGGGCCTTAAATTAAAATGATCACTAGATAGAATGAGATGACTTGAAGATGTATTGTGTGTGCTTCATCATGTGCATCATCAACTGTGATTAATGAAGCATCGGACGGTCCATCTTTTACCACCTATACAATACCTATGGAATGATTTTAATATTTGCATCTCAACCCAACAAAACCCATATGTTTATCATTACGTCTATTTCTCGATTTTAAACTCATGGAATGGGCCGTCACTCACAGTTGAATTGCCATATTATATGTTATACTTTCACTATGTCAACTAAATCGTCGCTCGGTCGATTGGTTTCTGTTCGTTGAGTCTCTCACAATTTTCTTGTTTTAACATTTGTCTCAGAATGAGGAAAAATGTCTAAAAGATGGAATTAGTAGTGGACTTCGACGACCCTTGGAGCCGGCGTAAAGGTAGTTAAGTGGCTGCATGAGGAGAAATAAAACGAATGATCGGAGACCTTTCAGTTTTAAGTTCATAATCACGGACGCCATGTCTAAACTAATTATTCAAATTCAATATGTTCATCCGTGGTATACTCAAATAGGAATAGGTACCGCCCAACTTTTTTTAATCTATTTCTTTTAACTCAATCTCAGTCTTAACCGACCAAATAAAAAAAAAACTCAATCCCAGCCTTAATAACAAGGGGTGGATCACTTAAAAAACTGTACTATTTGCCTAGTTCGTAGGTGCACTGTTGGTAAAGCTGTTAAAGACTCATTTTCCTAAAGAATTATAAGCCCCTGTCGATTCGTTAGATTCGACTGCTTCTCCAACGAATGGGAAGGGAAGGGAGAAAAGAACTGGAGTAATCTCTATTCACACCACTGATGTTGACAATCGGGCATGAGCAATGCCATCTAAATCCAAAACGGTTGGATGCGCCCGGTACAATGTATGCTTTGTATCGACCTAATAAACTAATCCGGTGTATATAAATTTGCCACATAAAAAGATTGTGGCGGCTTTGATAATACTATTGTTGTAAACACTCTATTTGTCAAACACCTTATAAAAGTTGCTTTGAGAATAAATGCCGTATAAGAGCTACAAAACCCATTTATCTAGCTATGGTTGTTGCGGGCATAATGTACCGATCATGCACCCGGTCTTTGGTGATTGGATAGGTAACTTTAAGAATGTTCGATGACTTAAGATTGTCGGTCCAGTTAGTACTTAGGCATAAACATAATACATCCAAGTTGAATTTGCTAATAATTTATTAGTGGAGTTATGGACTCCGTACCGATAGATACTAGCACTAATAGATTTGTCAAAGTATGCGATAGATCAATTTTTTAACTCATATTTTTTTATGCACTAAAAAAAAAAAACTCATATTTGATAGGCTAACATATTATATAAGTTGTTTTTCTTAACAAATGGGTTTAGAATGGTAACTACTAAAATAATGTGGGCATTAAATGAATTCATAACTTATTTAAACCCTACACACATTTAAGACTCTCTATTCACTTTCTCTCATTCTCAATGGATCTCGCATTGGCTCACTTTGCACTCTCATTACAATTTGGATATGAATTTTCCTAAATTTGGTTAAATATGAAAGTATTTTAACCTTATGGGTTGGTTGTGGCTTTCAAAATGGGTCATAGACCCATATTTTAAGCCAACGTAATGGAAAATGAAAATGGGTCATGTTGGTTAGCTTAAAATTAAGATATGGTTCACAAATGGGTTTTAAATTAGGGTTAATATCTAAAAAAAAACCCAAAATTGATACACCCATAACAAATTTACCATAAACTAATTTTTTGACCATCAAAAATTCCAAACAGCTATACTTTTGACAAATTTATTCTAAATTAGTATATTTGTGATAAATTTATCCCATGTCAGTTTTCATTAAATTTTATTGCCAAATTATTAATTTGAATAACACGTGACAATTTACTGGTATAATAGTTTAGGATTTTACTCTTCATTTGTCATGATTATATAATTTTTGTGGTTTTTTGTGGTTTTTTATGATATTAATCCAATTTAACGAATGGTATATTTGTCACAAATATCACTTTGAGATTTTTGGAGATTGAACAAATTAGTTTTTGGTAAATTTGTCACGGATATATCGGCTTGGGAATTTTTTTATGGTTAGTTAGGGTAAATTTGTCACATATTTATTAGTTTGAGGCTTTTCATAATCAAAAAATTAGTTTAGAGTCAATTTGTCACATGTGTACCGGTTTGAGGTTTTTCAAAGTATTGACCATTTAATTAAGAAGCCCACAATAAATTGGTTTTAAAATGAACCCATTTAACCATAGTAAAGTTGGCTCTCCCCCTCCCGCCCTCCTTTCTTCGCTGCAAATTGTGCTCTCTACCTCATCTCCGCAGTGATCTCCGCCTTCGATTCTAGAATTGTCTCCACGGGTCATCGCCATCCCCCATTCCTCATCATCACCTCAACGAACTGCCTCATCGTAATCACATCCATGCCTTAATTTAGGGTTTCCGAGAGTTTGCTGGCAATATTCTTCTCCCTAGTCTAGTTGCCTGGCGTTCTGGATTGGAATTGCCTGGAGTCACCATTGGTTAATTTGACACAGGCAATCCTTGTCGAGGACAATGTCAATCTTTGTCTGGGTGGTTAAGGGTGGTTGACGGACAAGTTGTGGTCGGCTTCGACATCTCTAGTGGAGTCATCAAGCTGCACGATCTCGATGCCAGTGGTGATGGTGGTGGGTGGTCGAGGATGTGGGAGTCGAAGGAGAGTAGGCAGCTAGGGCAAAAGAAAAGGTGACAGTGGCAACGAGGGCACCGGTGCTTTGGTGGCGGTGCTCTAGTTGAATGATTTCTTGTCTTTGCATTCATGCTCCTTTGCTTGCGCCTTCTTCTCGCAATGAGGCATTTCCATGTCGAATGAGCAACGACATGGTCGAGGACGAAGTGGGGCATTCGAGGGACATGGAGTCGCATGACGATGACAAGTTCGGGGCCTAGAAGAGGAGGGTGGAGGCAATGCGAGAAAATATTGGTTGAGTGTAACAGTTCACGCAGGCCATACGTGAAACCACTTAGTATTGGACACGTGTCGTCTAGATCCACACGGAAAAATATTCAAAATTTACCGCAGCTCTGCAGATCCTCTCTCTCCTCTCTCTCTTTGTCGATCCGGGCCCACATTCAAAATTGATAATAAACCTCTCTCTCTCTCTCTCTCTCCATTGAAATCACTCTGTTTCGTTACAGAAGAAAAAAAAAAATCCCTCCGTTCGCATGAAGGGTTAGAAGTCACTCCATTCCTGCTTGTGTTTTTCCCCTCACCCTTTCACGACCTCCGCTCTACTCTCATTCTATTCTCTTTCCTTCGTGAAGCGCCTTTCCGCTCGTGGACCACAATGCCAACGCCTCCACCTTCACCGTCGCCTCCCCGAGCCCCGCCATCGCGTTTTTCCCTCACTCTTCGTGACCTCTCCTCTGCTCTCTCTCTTTCCTCCGCAAAGCGCCCCTCTGCTCATGAACACCAATGCCTTCGCCTTCACTGTTTCCTCCCTGAGCTCCGCTATCGTGTTTTTTTCCCCCTCCCCACAAAGGCGCCATGCTCATGAACCATGACGACAATGACACCGCCGCCTTCGACTCCATCATTGCCTATCAAAGCCCCATCGGTGGCTCCTATTCGTCTCCTGCGTCCGAAGTTTAGGGTTGTCTACAAATTTACTTTGGTCGGCGTAGAATTCCCATTGCATCAATACGGCCAACACTTTCTAAAGTGACATTATGATGTTTCGATGTAGAACATAACATTAAGGAAAACTTTCTTTTTTTCATCTCCATATGAATTGAAGAAAATTGGCCCAGAAAAGAATGATAACTGTTGATTTTTTTTCCCTTGTATGTCAAAGTCGAGCTCGCCAAGAATTGAGGGCAATGCGAAAAGCTTGAGATAAGATATGGAGTAGCCTTGGAAAAGTGGATCGTGGAAAACAACCTCAATGAGCTCAAATATCACAAGATGTGAATCCAATCCCCCCTGATGAACTAAATCCAGGAAAGCATTCAAACGAGTGAGCGAGCTCTAAATCAAAGGTGCATTTGATTGGAACCAATTTCAACTGCAAAGTGCTATGTCTAGAATGCCATCATCAAGATAATGACCTAACCACATTTATCGAACCTGATTCGACGACAGACTGCAAATCCAACATGTCAATTTAAATGCTGGTTCACTTCAAAATTTCTAAGTTTATATGCAACTCGCCACTAGGACTCCGACAAATCACATCAAATGCAAGCTCAGCCTTAAGAACTTGAAATCCATATGCAAATTCGTCATTCTGAACTCTCAAGCGTCATCTCTAACTCGTGAGAAGGAAATCTAAATAATGAGGGGGAAGAGGACGTGAAAATTTACCTTTAACATCACAAAGAGCACGCAATGGAGAGATCAAAAGGTCAAACTTTGAAGAGCAAAGCAGAAGTAGGCAACCAAGTTATGTCAATTAAGCTCTAAACTTATTTTTTTGATCAATTGAGTTATCAACCTTTTATAATTGTGTCAGTTCAATCCTTTCTGCCAAAATTGGCTAGCTAGTGCTAACGTGGCCGTCAAGCGATGTTAGCAACAAATTTTTTAATAATATTTATTTTTCAAATTATTTTTTAATTTTTAAATTGTTTTACTCTCTCCCTCTCTCTCATTCTTCCTTTGGCTCCGGCGATCGACCAATCCTCGCCAATTGCTAGACTAAGGTGGTTGAACGAGCTCGCCTCACCATCGCTAGGTGAGGGCGAGCTCGCCTCACCGTCGCTAGGTGAGGGTGAGCTCGCCCAGCTACTAAGAGGGCAAGCCCCTACCAAATCTAGTGAGGGCTTGCCTCGCTAATGGCTAGGGGAGCTCCCCCTCACCCAACAACCGGCGAGGCGAGCCCTCACCAGATCCGATTGGGGCTCGCCCAACAATAATGAAGTGAGCCGACTAGTCGCCTCAGTCCAATGATCGGCAAGGGCCGTCCAGTTGACAGGGCCAAAGGAAGGAGGAAGAAGGGGGAAGGAGGAAGGAGGAGGGAGGAAAAAAAAAAAAGAGAGAGAGAAAATAAAAGGTAAAAAAGATTAAAAAATTGATAAAATAATTTGAAAAAATAAAATATTATTAATAAATTTGTTACCGGCGCTAGCTAGCGGCTACGTCGGCGTCGACCAATTAATTTTGGGCGGAAGGACTAAACTGCTTCAATTGTAAAATATTTAGGATTCTATCGGCCAAAAAAATAAATTTAGGAATGAATTGACACAACTACAAAAAGTTTAAGGCTTTTTTGGTAGTTCTCCTTAGGCAATAGCTTAGGAGGGGTTTTGGGAGGCAACAATAGGAACTTACCATAAATGCAATGGCGAGGCTCAGGAAGGCGAGGAGGTGGTGCCACTTGTTGAGAGAAGAGAGAGAGAGCAACGTTGTGGTTCACGAGGTGGAGGCATCGAGGAGGTGGTGTCGGCATTCACGAGCAAGAGAGAGAGAGAGAGAGAGAGAGAGAGAGAGAGAGAGAGAGTAGAGTAGTAGTCGCGAAGAGTGAGGGGAAAACATGACAGTGGGAAAAACACGAATTGTTCCTAAGAACAAGAAGTAACTTTTTTTTTTTTTTTACTTTTTGTTTGTGTTCCAAATCTGTTCTCAGGAATAAAAGTTTTACCAAACACGTTTCTGTTCTTTTTTTGTTCTCCGGAACAAAAGAACATAACTTTTTATTTTGGGGAACAAAAACAGTTTTAAACAAACAAGGCCTAAGTGTCCAACGTTGAGTGGTTTCAAGTATGGCCTACATGGAGCGTTAAACTTAGCCAATATTTTAGTGGCTGGGGGTGGAGAAAGAGGTAGATGGCATATTTGCTTTCTATTAGTTTTTATTGTTTTAAATTTACTATATGTTAAATTAGTATAAATAAATTAAAAAAATGTGAGTTACATGGGTCGTTTGGGTTAGATATAAGCCATCTAAATTGTTTAAAAATAAATTGATCAATATGAGGTCAATGGATGACTTTGAGTTAAATACATTTATGACCAACCCAAACTTAATCCGACCCAAGAGTTGGGTTAGGTATATACTGAGTATAATATGATTTGAGTATGAGCCACTATATTGAAAATAGATTAAAACATGTTAAATGGATCAATTTTCATCCAACTATTTTCGATCTGATTTGACGACCGATCTGATTTGACTCGTACGTCTGAAGGTGTAGTGCTAACCCCCAATTGCTGAACCCTGTTGAGAAAATTGCTATAAAACTAGAACTCGTACTTTTTCACACGTCACTAGACCATCCAAGAATTCTAGGAAGGAAGAGCTGAAAAAACCTTTGGGAAGGAAAGAAAAAAAATATCCAAACTTCGCCACATTTTCTCAAATCCAGGACTACATCACTCTTTTTAGCTCCCCTAACACAGACATAAGAACTCCGAAGAAGACAGGATAATTCATTCTAATCAACCATATCGTCCGATAGGCGGAAACATCGGCCGAGGTCCCACAACAAATAAGCGCATCGGCTCAAGTCCAATGACAGTGCCCTGACTCAGAATTTGCAATACTTAAAAAGCCATTGCCTGGACAGTACAACCAACCACTTGGTTCGAACAGCACTCCGAAAGCATGTTAGATACAGATCCAGGTCCAAACGATAAGAACGAGCATCTGTACAAAGTGGTGATGGGGAAAACGAAGCAGAGCCTACGATTAAACCATTATGGATGTAGCATCGACTGTCGAGGCTAAAGCAAGCCTGGGAATTTAGGTTATAAAACAGGGCAAATCCGTTGAAGTAGATTCTTCTTTTTGAGCAATCAAAATCCCTTCCCAAACTGTACAAGATTCTTCCAAGCATACGGCTTTCTGGATGTAAGTGATGGCCAGGTATATTACACAAATGCAGCAGAGTTTGAGCTCATGCTCAGTGGGGCTATTCTAAGCGTAACTGGGCCAGCACTACCTTAAGCTTGAATAATCATATATCCACCAACCAAACTTTTCCAATTCCAACATTACGAGCAGAATCAATGCCAAGACTATGAACCAGATATGGGCACAGAAGCTGCTCTAACACACTCATCTAAGATGTAGCATGAACTATAAAAAGAAATATACTTCCTAACACTTTCTTAGACACCACAATTGAAGCAATGGACACTGCATAAGGTATTCTGATACTTCCTATCAATAACAATGACCAAGTTAAAGCCTGACCATGACAAAATCACCAAAAGGCAGACTTATCATCCTCCTTGAACCCATTTATAGTTCATCTCAGAAGGACAGCTACCACAAAGTTCTGTCATTTATATTTACAATTGTTAAGGCGTGCAGATTGTGTGGGTCCCTTGAAATTCAAGTTAGCATCATCCAACCACTTGCTACATACTAGTCAGTTGTTCAAACTCTCCCCATTTCCATAATTCACACTGCAAGAGCTTCCTCAAATCCCCATGCTGTCCGGCCAACTTTAGGTGGACTAGCTACATTGTGAATATTTCCGATGCACTCCTAAAATCTCTGCCTAATTTCTAGAGGAACTTCTCCAATCTTACTCAAAATATTATATGCATTCCCCTCCTGAAAAGCTACACGCACTTCAGCCTAACATTCTCTTGTCAAGAAAAAATGTTTTGGGCCAATAGGAGGTAATCTCACGCCCAAGAAACTCCTTACTCAACAACTAAATCTCTGCCTCCATCATACCTTCTTGTGAGAAATGATGCCTCCAGAACTACAAATTAACTCTTGACGGAGATCACCAAACACTTGGCGATGGAGATTAGCAAGAGCCACAAATAAAGATAAAGAAAAGTAGCTCCCCATGACATCTATTGTAGCAGCTGGATGGCGTCACCACGTGACGAAATAGATTCTCAACATCACTCACATGAAGACCAATAGGGTTTTCCAAAAAGAGAGACTGGCAAAGGCATGAAAGTTGATGAAGCCCAAGTTGCACAAACTCTGACTATAGGATAAACAATAAATATGTAGCAGTCCCATCATCAATCACACAAATGGGATGTGAGAAAAAATTATGCTGTGGTTTAATGCTCAGTACAAAATCACACGAGAAACTATTGGAGTGCATTGTAACCAATAATAACGACCGTCCTGCCATGCAAAGAAAATTTATGGACTTCAAGCAATCTAGTCTTATAGAACAGGTTCATCAAGATTGCCAAACCCCCACATATGACATGAGCAAGGTACATAGTCTGGGATACCCTCACACTGGAAATTGTCACGATGACTGATTCCATTTGATCCCACCATTTCTCATGCAAGTAAAAGACAAATCTGATGACACTAGCTTGTTTAGAACAGAAAAGTATACATTCTCCAACTATTAAACTATTGGAATCACACAAAATCACTTGGATAAAAATGCCAACAGATTCTTTCGCATTGCAAGGTTGATGAGTGGCACACCGAATTCTGATCCATCAGACAAACTTAGAGCATGCCGCCGCAATCTAGTAACTATATTTTTGATGTAAGGGTATATCATTTCCTGAAACTATCCTTACATTAAAGACAAATCCGTGAACATAACTTATCATAAAATGCAGTCACGGGGACATAACCAGACTATGCTCCTAGACTACATTGAATCCAAACTAATGGAGGTAAACATGACGATGCAATCAATTATAGAGCATGACACAACCAGAGTTGCAATCAATTCGCTCTGGCATGATTTTGGATTTTTTTTCCACATCAGCAGCAGCACATACAAGAAGAACCTACCATACCCAAATTCTATAACTTCTTAGTATTAACTTAATCCACCATCCAGCACAACACATATCTTCAGAATTCAAGCAGCAACCACTTATTACATCTTCAGGAAAAACATAGTCAGCACATGTCCCAGACGAGAGATCTCATCCAGCTGTGAACCCAAGCTATTTACATAACACTGCATCAAATAAGTACGTCATAATAGAGACCGACAGCACCCTTCGCCGGTAGAGAAACAGACCCAGCAATCCGGTAATGAAATCAGTAATCAGCGCGATACTCACTATAATCATCCCTTGCAGCCAAGTCACTCTCAACCCTGTCAGCGATCTTCTCTTCCTCATAGTTCAACCCCTCTTCCAATGCCAGCCCACCCAGCGCTCCAGCAACCGCTCCCACAGCCAATCCTGCCCCTAGGCCCATCTTCCCACTTCTCTGCTTCTCATATGCCGTCGTGTAATCAACAGGCGCGGACGGGCCACCGCTAGGCCCGCCATAACCTGAGCCCCGATCATAGAACGGCCGCGGCGGAGGGGGCGGAGGTGCAGACGAGTAGTACCCCGGATAATACCCAGAATAGGCATCCGAGTACGAGTACGAATAAGCAGGCGGCGACTGAGCCGGGCCCGGCGGCGGAGGGGCCGCCGCATAGGCCGGAACAGAATACTGCCTGTACTCACGGACCGTAGCAGGCGGCGGCGGGGGCATCGTCACGGCCCGCGCCACGGCGACCGGGGCCGGCGGCGGGGGCAGATTGGCGGAGCGCGAAGGGGCCGGAGGAGGGGGTCCCGTAGTAATACCCCGACGGCGGAGTCGGCGGAGGCGGGACGAGGTACTCGGGCTGCGGCGGCGGAGGCGGCGGGGGCGGGGCGGGGCGCTCCCGGAGGGCGAGCTTGATCCGGATCTTGCCGTGGGGGCGGCCGGAGGGGCGGAGGAGCTCGTAGGTGCGGATCCGGTCCCTGTCGTGGGGGTCGGGGAGGTCGCGGAGGGGGATGAGGAGGGAGCCGACGAGGGGCTTGGGGGTCTCGGAGGGCTTCGAGTGGAAGACCTCGAGGGTGAGGGCGGCAGCGTCCGGAAGCGGGAGGGCCGGGAAGGGGAGCGGGATCGAGAACTGCTCGTTCCAGACGGGGCGGGTCGAGCCGGCGTCGTCAGGCCGGGTGGCGAGGCGGCGGTCCGGGTCCACCCAGAAGATGGCGTACGGCTTGAGGTCGCCGCTCCGCCAGTTGACGTTCTTGAGGTGCTTGGCGCTCACGACGGTGAGGTCGAGCTCCAGGAGCTTCGCCGCCGCCGCCGCCGCCGCCGGCGGGATGCGGGAGGACGCCATCGATCGGAGAGGTGGAGAGAGAGAGAGAAAGAGAGAGAGAGAGAGAGAGAGAGAGAGAGGGATTTGGAGAGTGCGGGGAGAAGACGATCGGACGCGGTGAGTCGAAAGTTTTCTCGACTTGGATATTTAAGGGGATTAATAGCAAGGAAAAATCTGACATTAGTGTGATTGTAACAAATTTACCTAAAAAATTCCAAGTCAATACGCCTGTTATCTTTCGATAGTTTCTCTCAATTTGACCATCAAATTTTGCATAAACTTTTAGTTACTATTAATTGAATAAGTCATGTCAATCAAGTTAGAAAGAGTTTGATATGGAGAAATTTTCCATCAATTTTGAATTTATCACCTAACATGTAGATCATAAAAAAGGCCAAAAATGTCATGTAGAGATTATTCTCGAATACAAAAACTACACGCAAACATTTTACATCATATTGTTGTTGGCTATACAATAAAGTCGGATTTAATAAACTTCATATGAAATCAGAGGAACATGATTACAAACTATGCATGGACTCGTATATCTCAAAAATTTTAAATACGTATTTTGGGGTGTACAACTCTTGTAGATACGTGTAAATGGGTATTGGTGTCATACGCTTCTTCCTGCCTTACTAGCAAAGGATATTGCATGTAGATCTCTTTTAAAAATAAATTAATCATATGAAAAAAATGTCTTACTGCTCTACATGGTGAATGCAAACAAAAGGATGAGGCTTATCTATAATTTTGTTTGTGATTAAGATTGTTGCTATCCAAAACGACATGAGATCAAAGGGTTTTTTATTTGCAAGCTGCAACCATACTAAATTACTCAAATTAAAAATAACTGAGACTCTTTGGTCCTTTTACTCTCGATACCCTTTTAAATATTGGGTGAAAATATAATAAAAGTTCACCTTAGATTCTTGAATTCATATACAAATATGTCAATCTAAATTCTTGATTTTTTTAATTAGATCAATGTACCGGAAAGTTAGATAATTTGACATACAACAATAAAAAATACCTAATCCAATCATGGGCAACACAATTGGTTAATATCAACTTCTTCAAACGCATAGAGGTTGATAGTTCGAAATCCTACGTTGTAACGATTTAAGAGGAGGATTCTAGTGGTGGATTATTGTGCCAGCTTTTCTCGAGGTATAGGCATTATAGGTCCTCCATTACAAAAGCTCGTGAGATCTTGAATTGACATAAGCCAACAAGGGCATGTTCCGATGGATTCTCAGTCACAAAAAAAAAAATGCAATAAAAAATACCTAAAGCACGAATTGATCAAAATTTTGCTTACGACGTGTTTCAAACCCGTGATATTTATCGGAGGAGAAATGGTGGAACTACAACTTAAACATTAATATAACTTTTATAACAATGCCCTGCGCAGGCAAGCGCTGTAGCTCAGTGGATAGAGCGTCTGTTTCCTAAGCAGAAAGTCGTAGGTTCGACCCCTACCTGGCGCGTCATCTCGTCAATTTTTTTAATTTTCCTCATTTTTTTTTTTTTTAATTTCGTTTTCACTCTCGTCTTCTTCATGTATTGAGGAAATCTGCAATGCAACAACATGAAACAGCTGCTTGAATCTTTCCATGCGCAGGAAAATGCCCCGAATCCTGTTATTTGAGGGTTAAGGGCCAAGCAATGAACTTCTCGAATAGCATTCGGTCGATCGGATTCATCCAACTAAACAAATAAGTGATCTTAGCTAGTAAAATTTGTGAGTCTCAAAGCAATTACTTGAGCATTTTTTGCTTTCGACTATCCTGTGAATTCGTGTGACCAAAGTAGCTCGAGTTTTCATCCAATAAATACAAAGCCAACGGGGTCGGAATCTTCCCCCCCAGCTCCCTCAAGCCGCGGCTCCGACGGGCACCCCCGCCTTAAGCCTGGACGACCCGTACAGCATCTCCTCGAACCGGATGATCTCATTCTTGGACCCGTAGGCGACTTGAGTCCGGTCATCCAGGTTGGTGATCACCTTGTCCAGGACGGACTGCTTGCCGTCGCTGCTGAAACCTCCGGCCTTCTCAATCAAGAAGCCGAGTGGAGCGACTTCGAATAGCAGCCTCAGCTTCGCCTTGGCGGATGGCGACACTACGTTGGTGAAGACACCTTTCTCCTTCACGATGATCTGAGAAAACCAAAGGGGGAAAGAAAGATCAAATCCTTGAGCTTGCCCAGTTTTGGTGGCAATGAAACTGGATCGATTCACATTGCAGTAATCAAGTCAGAGGATGAACCTGGTTGACATCTGGGACCATTCCTCCAGTGTATCTCAATGTGTATTTCTCTTTGACATAGTACTCAATTAGCTGCATTAAGCAAAACAAGGATGAGTAAGTTTGTTATTGACATCTGGAGTCTCGAGTCTCGACGACCGAAATTGGCATCAGCCCTCGTCACGAATTGCCAATACAATATTCGTGCAGGTAGCGAAGAAAGGAACAGAGAGCACTAACCTTGCCGTAATCGGGATTGTCGAATGTGGCTCTCAAGTTTCCAGGTGAGAACATCTTTCCTTCACCAATTTCAGTTGTGTCCTTCACATGTTGCCACTTTCCTGACAGAAATTACGCTCATTCAGGGGGGACTTGAAATATAGGCGAACGAATTAAATGAAATGCTCGCGAGTTCTAGAATTGTGATGAACGAAAACCTTCGTCAAGGAGAAGGAACTCATGGGTCCCGGGGCAGTCTTTGAGAGCAAGGACGTATGTTGTTCGGGGCCCGTAGATGCCCATGGCCGCAGCGACTTGATCTCTTCCAGTGACCCCGGTTAACTTGTCTCCAGGCCAGACCCCAAAGATGGTTCCCACGGTGAAGTTCGTGTCGACAATGCTGGAACCATCGAGGGGATCGAAGGCAACGCTGAACCCACCTGTTACAAATTCTCACACGCTCATAAAAAGGGTCTCAAATCAAACTGCATGGTCGGTAATTGTGACGAGTGAGATTGACAGACCTTGGACTGGGCCTCCCATGTCTTGGAGCTCAGGGACTTCTTCAGAGCAGGCATATTTGCAGAAGTGTGAGTATTGCAGGGCCTAATAGTGAAATTCACGATATCATTCTCAATTGCATAAGCATTGGAATTTCATGGCTAAATGTCAAATTAATTAAGATTAGACTGCAACAACAGGTGAACTGATCCTAAAAGAGGAGAGTAGGAAATATCATTGCATCAAACATTGAAATAATTACATATTCGCAGTTTTCTCGAAACAACTCCATTTATCAGAGAAAGAGCTAGCTGCAAATTTTTGTCAAGTGGTATGATTTTATTGCAGGGTATATGATCTCTTTCATCTACAGCATTTCTAAACAGATCTCTACCGTAACAATTCAGGATTGCCACTAGAACAGTCGGACAAAAGCATTAGCGAGAAACTCGAGCCATAGAGGAAAAGGTTTAGTCCTAACCTCAAAAAGGAGCTTGTCAGCAAGCATATCGACTGCGAGCTGTTCGTCCCCAAAGGAGTTGACGCAGGCCGTTCCTCCACAAGAAGCCGTCCTGACTTTGAAAGAGATAGTCCTGATCGCTTCACCCATGCACACCAGCAACCTGATCAGCCCTTTATCTGGAGTAGCCTTGTTCAGGAATTCTTCCTACGCATAATATATTCACATCACACGCACACATTGAAGTCAGTCACAACAATCCAACCTTGCTCAGTGAACTTCCCCAATTTCGTGAAAAGGATTAGTACTTACCAAGCTATCCCCTATCTCACATCTTGTCGTGAGAGAAGAGTTCTTCGCCTTGGAGGCCTTGAGGGACGACCTCGGCGGCACCACTCGCAGCGATTCACCGAACAGGGAGCTTGACTTCAGGCTCTGCCATTCATTATCGTATATTCATACACCCTTTTGGGTCCATTCAATCAAGAAAACAAAGAGCAAGCAAGAATCATCGACAGCAAATGGTCGAACACGTTCATATGATGAAACATCAGGTACCTTGGAGGTGAAAGATGGAGATAATGAAGACGGAGACACGAGAGAAGTGGAATGCTTGGCGGGAAGGAAAGCCCCACGAGCGTAGCACGCGACGCCGGTCTCCATGTCTATGCTGGAGAGCCTTAGCTTCAGGTCTTGGTTTGGAGGAAATGAAAGAAAAAAATCTGCAGAAGAAGAAGAGCTCTGCTTTTGGCTTGAGCTTTGGGAGGAGCGGTTTACTCTCAGCTGGTTAACGTTGTCCTTCTTGGGACATGCGACACCAAAGGAATGGGTGGGATTGAATCGCAGAAGATAAGCAGTCACCGTCAGCTGCCACGTGGCATTCTCAGATTTTTTATATATTATTCGTAATCTTTTTTGTTCGTGAAATGAAGGCGATATAGGATGCGATGAAACATGAAATCAACCACCATCGCTCATTATTTATGTGGTCATGAACAGACGAGGAAGATATATCAAGCAAGCCGGACACTGCATCTGTATAATTTCCCTTTATTCCGTAAGTTAATTTGTATCCTAGTGTTGGCAGGACGTGCCCTTTTTCCAAACATCCGATAAAATCGGAACGATGCGAATAACATAATGCAACTAAATATAAATAAACGAAAACGAAAACGAAACCCTGCCCTCAAAAGAAAAGAACTGAAAGGGTATGTATTTGCGAAAATAACTTTCCCTAGCTCTGGATGATATCGGGATCTCCAGCAAATTTCGAGTTTCATTTAACTCATCATTCAATTTGACTTTAAAAGGGCTTTTTAGTTTTCCTCTACTATCGATCTGCCTAATGCTTCCAAGCCAAGAATAATGAGTGATATGGGCAATTGGCTCTTGCATAATTTACCTGGATGTCTCCTTGCGTTGATAGCTCCAGCCAATATCTTCTTACATAAAGAGCCAGGGTGAAGATTCTTAACTTCTAGGACAGAGTCCATTGAGGTTGTGGCCACGATTTGGCGACTCTTAAATCTCGGATTAAGTGCTGAGTTTATTAGAAGCAACAGCGGAGGGATTATATGTCAGACTCACTCAATAATCCGAACCTAATTAAGCCCGTTAATTAAAGCTTAATACTATTATTAGCTCATTAGTACTGGAGAGTTCTGATAAAAGTTTACTGATCCTCTTTCACCCTGAACTTGGTTTTGC
This sequence comes from Eucalyptus victrix, assembly GCA_016097545.1. Classification (NCBI taxonomy): domain Eukaryota; kingdom Viridiplantae; phylum Streptophyta; class Magnoliopsida; order Myrtales; family Myrtaceae; genus Eucalyptus; species Eucalyptus victrix. Next base: position 26,304,053 of record CM027844.1, read on the forward strand.
TTTTGATCAAATCACCTCTTTGCCCTGCGGTTAGCGAAACTCAAATCGCATTACGCTGCATCGAGCCCGGGCCGCCGATCTATCATGCTGAGCACAACGCAATGCCCGGTTTTTATTATATGCTTTGCCTGCACATACAACTCTTCTTCTGCCTAAAAAGATTCGAGCTTTGCGAGGCATTGCAGTTTACCACACACTCTCGATAGCATGCATAAATCTTCCAAATTCCCACTTTGAGTTCAAGTACTGCTACGAAAAATTCAATATGACTCCACCCATTTTGCATTCGGGAAACCAGTAACAGCGGCAGTGCCATGGCATTCAGTTAAAATTTGCAGAAACTTCTTGCTCCGAGCTAAACAACAATAAGGAAAAGAACGAGATAAATCCTCTGCCTCGCTAGCGAAAAAAAGAAACAGAAAAAGAATTTGCTCGATCGAGCAAGATCCCAGATCACTCCACTTCTCATCCGATTACCACTGATTTCAAATCCATCTCTAACATATCCAGCACCCCCATAAAAGAACAAAAGAACTACATCAAGATCAAGATCGTATCATAAGAACGGAGAAAAAACGAAACAGCGGAATCGGCTGGCTGCAAGTGCTTTAGACGATCAAAGATTCAAACCTCGAACGCGGACGTGAAGAAATCATTTCTTCGAGAGGGACGCGCTCCATCGAAGAGAAAGAGCAAGAACGAAATCAAACCCCAATCGAAACGGAGTCACCATGGGGAATTCGGTATATACCATATCAACCAGACCAGAATCAGCAGCATCAACACGAACCCAATCAACAGCTCCTCCAACGACCCACAATAGCGAGCGGCACAAGAGAACTGGACCTCATACTTCTCGCTCAAATTCGCATACAAGATCCCCCAGTTCCTCGCGTGAGCTTGGTTGCTCGTCGTCTCTTTTGCTTCCTCATCGACCAGCTCGTAAACGTAAGCCTCCGCAAGGCCTTCCTTCCTCAATGGCGTCCCTTGCCCCGACCTCAAGTGCCCCAACAGGCCCTTCACGTACATTTCGGAGTAGTGCTCGTTGGCGTCGATCTCTGCTGCATCGGGGCTCGAGTTTGGCCACCCTGTCTCGGCCACAATCACCGGGATGTTCTCGTGCCCCGCGACCGCCATGGCCGTGACCACCGCGTCGACCATCATGTCGAACAGATTTCGGTACCGGACCCCCGTCGTCAAGTCATCACGGTACATGAAGGGGTGCTCCTGGAAAAGAGCGAACCCCAGCGGAATCTCGCAGCGAAGCCGGTAGAGATTGTAAGGGTAGATGTTCACCATGAAAGAAGAGTTGGTGTCCTTCAGGAACTCAAGCAGGGGCTTCATCAGGGCCTCCGCGAAGGGCTCCTGGAACTGGGCCGCGGACGGCGGGAACGTGGTCGTCATCACATTGACGAAGGAGAAGGTGGTGGAGACGGCGACGTCGCGGATGCCGAGGTCTCGGAGCGCGGACTGGAGATTGCGGAGGGCGGGGACGAGGAGGCCGGCGTAGTTGGGGTGCGACTCGAGGACGTTGCTGCCGACGGAGATTGCCGAGACCCGGGCGCGGGGGTAGAAGGGGACGACGTGGCGGTAGAGCCAGGAGAGGGCGACGGAGCGGTTGGCGGCGAGGGAGGGGACGAGGGCGTTGGGGACGGAGAGGAGGAGGGAGGTGTTGGAGTAGAGGAAGGCCCGGAGGAGCCGCGGGGTGGGATCGAGGAGGCGGACGGAGGGGATCCTGAGGGCGGAGACGGCGGCTGCGACGCGGTCCGGGGCGGCGGTGGAGTTGGCGGGGGAGTAGGTGACGCCGATGGTGGTGGTGGTGGGGGATGGGAGGGCGGAGGGGAGGAGAGAGAGGAAGGCGAGGGAGGAGAGGAGGAGGAGGAGGGTCGTTTTACGAGAGGGAGACATGGGAGGAGAGGAGAAGGTCTCTGTGCATAGAGAGAGAAAGAGATAGAGAGAGAGAGAGAGAGAGAGGTTTGAGCAGAGGTTGAAGAAGAAGATGGCGGCGGTTGAAAATGGCGGGAGGATTCAGTTAGCAGCAGCACTCTCTCCCTCGCAGTCCCATGCAAACTTGCGCCGTCGTTATAACCGATTTTATTTTCTCCCTTGCGTCATGCTTTGCCCGCGCCACCTCAGCAGCTGACGTGGCGGGCGTTTTTCTTTCTCGTCCACTTAAAATTGTGAAAAGAAAATCGATGTCGATTTTCTCATCTGGGACGTGGAATTGTCCTGTCTGCCTTGGTTTCGCCTTCCTCGTTCTTCCGAGGCCGGCCACTCGCCCTCGGACGAGCCGCAGAGGTCGGTGGTGACGCCCCAGTGACGCTGCTGGCTCTCCAGATCCGGTGGCCCGTGGCCGTCGATGTGCTCTCGCCAACCGTATGGATTACAACCCGAAATTGGTCCGATAGGTATGCAACCCGTGAGTTAGATTTCCATGATGATCTTATAGACCACAACGCACAAATCACATCCATCGAAATAGCCGGATTGATTTTTCATCTTGTCCTTAGGATGATGAAAAATATACACCGGTTTGGACATCTGGCATGAAAGACTGGGTTTATAGTTGAGGAATTCTCAGCTTTGGTGAGGTTATTGTCCTGGTGATCTGTGCATATCTCAAGGAAGCATTGGCTCTCAGTAACAAACAGGGTTTCGACAACATTTGCAGACGACTAGAGAGTTATGGTATACTAGGCACATTTTTTGCACGAGCTTGCCTTAACTCTTACAATGTGAAGATTGTATAGTTTATCGCCTTCACAGCCATTACTAAACTAATTTTTCGAGAGATTTAGCATGAGCACAGCTCTTCAATTCCATGTTCTGATCCAACTTGTGGTTTGTTGAAGTACCAACTCCTGTTTCAGGTTCGATATGTCCAGGGTCCAGCCTGAGATATCATTTCTATATGCTGCAAGTTTTGTTCATTGAACTTTACTCGACAGAGACGCCTATAACAGATTAACGACTCCTTCCTCAGTTTAAAACTGTACCCTTTTCAAACTCGAGTAATGTACTCGACGGGTTTGAGCTCAACCACCCATTATGGCTTGTTCAATTCGACGATTATTAACGGGGTAAACAGAGACTTTCGGTATAGAAATAATTTACAGTTAATGTAGCGGACCAAGTCAATCGGAATGAGAAAGATTACCGGGCTCATGTCATACATCATGGACTCTCGATGTGCAGCGACATAAACACTAATTGATTTAAAGCAGATGTCACATGATTGATTTAGTCTATGAGACTAAGCCTAGATTAAGCTCATGGTAAAATAAAGGGGGATCTTCCAATAATCTACATGTGACTACATATATTGAGACCGCAACTTGGAAAGTTGAACCAGCTATGCAAAGAACTACCCAGGTTGGGGCCTCGACTAGCTCTCTCAAGCCTTTAAAAAGCTAGCAAGTTCCACAAGAGCAGACAGACTAGAAAGGAAGTTTGCATAGTCTGTCTGCTCTCTCAGTCTCAACAATGGCACTTAGGTCTGCTTCGCTTTGCATGATCCTCCTGGTGATGGCATTGGTGAGCGGCACTCAAGCGGATTCCCATGAGGGCCGCTCGCCTGCACCGTCCCCTCACATGCACAACCACAAGCTGGCAGCCTCGCCCATCGTCCAGTCGCCAGCGCCATCCACCCACTTGCCTGCACCAGCCCTGGGGGGAAGTTCTGCTGCTGCTGCTGCTTTCACTCCTTCCTTCTTGGGCACCGCATCATTCGCCTGCTTGGCTGCACTCCTACCGATCATGCTCTCTTCTTACGGCTACTAAGTTTTTCCTCGGCATGTACGATTTCTCAGATTCGACATTGTGTTGTTGCATTTCATTCCTATGTGTAGAATCGGGGAAGATATTGGTGGTGTTTGGTGCTTCCTTTGTGTGCGTTACATATGTTGGATTTGTTTTTGAGCTTCTCACATCCTAATAAATTCAAATCTCTATATATTGTCTTGTTTTTTGTTTACTTTCGTCTCATGATTTCATGACGAATCAGATTATTTCCGAAAATTACTTGTTATTTTCTAAATAAGCCAAACATTTTTCACCGTTGGTTATGTTACCCCAGTCGAAGAGTGAAAATGACAGAAAACCTGGGATCTTAAGCTGACAAATGAACTAAACATTTTCAGATCAATTCACAAGAGCTTGCACTGCACAAAATTCCAATGAGCTGTGACCTTTTAATTCAATGAGATCGTGAAAAAACAAGGGAAGTGAATGATGTCAAGCTTGAGCAGGGAGATCCATAAGAATGATGGTATGCACACTCTAGCTATCGTTTAATTGAAAGTCTTGCAGTGCAGAAGAAAAAGGGAACAGTCAAGGTTTTCTGCAACTTTTCTTCCTTTAATGAAGTTAACTCTAACCGACGCAAATTAAGTTAACGACTATAAAATTGTGAACTAGATCAATGCCTCTGGCCATTTAACATGGTATGGTTTCTGGTTTTCTCCAATTATAGACCATCAAAGGGTTAAGGAGTGATTTGGTTTTTGCTTCGGATGAAAGGAGAAAAGCACAAATGACAGAATTTCAGCTGATGTTAAACAATAGGTACTGAAAATCTGGACTTCAAGGACGACAAGGGAATCGTGCAAACATTGTGAACCATTCAGTACTAGTTCATCCTCTGTAAAAACCGCATTGTTTGTCTTTGATAGAACTGGAAGATGACTCGATTATACATCTACTTTTCTTCTTTGGACTTCGATTCAAGGCTGAGTAATTCTTTCCCCTCAGATTCAAAGGGCAAATTAAACAGCCTTCTGGGTAGACACTAGGAAGCTGCAATCTCGATTAGCCTTCATCACCGATGGCGTTTATTCAGGGAAGGAACCTCATTTTGACCGCTTCAACCAACCAACCCCCATCTCTCTCCACGACCAAGAAATAGTCATGATCCTCTTGAGAGAGAGAGAGAGAGAGAGAGAGAGAGAGAGAGAGAGAGATGTCCCAGAGATAGAAAGGAGGCATTTGAGAGAAGCTGGTGGAGGCTGATACTAAGAGAGTTGTCTTAAGTTTCTGAGTCCTCTCATTGTACTTATCTAACAGGAACGGAAAAAAATCAACTGATTGAAACATACCTGGTGGAGGGCTTATATGTTCTTAAAATCAGGGTTGAGATTTGTACACCTAATCCACACCACACCACTTAATATTTTACCTTCAAGTTCCATCTGAATGCCCAGAAGACAGTGTTTCAACATTTTCATAAACAAAAGCTAACAATGATCCCATCTTTGTTGACCTCTTCAATAGTATTATATAAGCACTACCTACACAAAACATTTAGAGTAGTGCCACTAGGCAAAGGCTGAAGAGTGACTTCTTTCTATTGACCTCTTTTTCACAGAAGATATTACACTCAACAAGAAGCAGCAAATTAAGCCTTCCCTCGTAAAATTCATGGTTATTCACACATAACATGAGAAACTGTGAAGCTTACAGTTTTAGTTGACATTTTCTCAATGTCTGTGAGAATGCTTTCTTCTTTCTACATGCGCTTCTCCTTTTTCCCTGCTTCTCGTCTGCAAGACATTCAACAAAAAACCCTCCCCTACCATGGCCATGGCGTAGAGAACTCTATAAGGAGCCAAAGCCAGACCTGAGAGAAAGGAATAAACCCCAGCGAACTGGTAGATGTTATAGATTTTCAATTCCGTGACGAGGATGCTTGACGAAGTAAAAAAGAAGAAAGTCGAGTCAGGCTTTGGATTGCTAGTACCATGAAGGATGATGCAGATGCAAAGAACTGAGTCAAGCAACCATGGGAAAGTGCTAACCTGTCCAATCCTCTGTCTGACAAGGCCAAAGCATGAACCAAGATACAGGAGCATTATAGTGTTTTCAAAATCTTTTAAGGCATTGGGTATCTCATTGGGTATATACCCGCCACCAGGCTGCAAGCGATGGGACAAACATGAGCGCCGCCAAAAGCTGTAACATCAGCGAGTTATGCCGGTGATGGAAGAAGTCTAATTGCATGTCTGCAAAACTTCTGGCTGATTCCGGACTACTAGAGTAGTTGTCTCCCAAAAAGGAACCCCTCGATTTATGATCAGAATCAACAGAAAAATGGGAAGGCCTTTCACTGACATCCTTTTTATATTCTGAAAAATCCATCCTTTGTGTATGACTGCAAAATGAAGCCATAAAATAAGTGTTACAGAAACAATGGAGCAACTCTTTGACTTGCCACAATGAGACAAAAGAAAATGAATATAATGCTACATTTCCTTGTAGACCATGTAAGCGAACTTGAAGCAATCATTGTCGGCATTATGCACTCCTCAGAGCTTTAGGACGACTAAAAAGCCAATTATGGGACCATACTTACTAACTTTCCTTGGTGAGAACTTGACAGGCACTGCTGCAATTCTATATATGGACTAGCAAGCAGATCAACTGTTTTTTCCCTCTTTAAATAATAGAAAAGAAAAGAGGCATGTTGAGGACAATCGTATAATGCAATCATGCAACACTGGGCTGTCTTTATTGAATTGCTCCTTAATTTTTGGATCACATAAATTACATGGACTTGTTCTCAAGCTAGCCCCATATTGAAGTACACAAGGCCCTTTTCATTACACTTAACAAATATTATCTGCTTGCACACTACACGTTAAATTACTTCATGAATTGAACTGTGACAGGTCTTTCAGAGGAGACCTAAATGCAGTGTAATTATATCACTCTGCACACTGATATTCAACAAAGGCAACGCTGAAAATTACAGACAACATTGTTAAATGTTACATACATAGCTCCACTTGGGTAGTTGAAACTAGCTGTTTATGAAATGTCATCATACAAAGGACCCATGGTAAGTTCTCCCACGTGTACAGAGAAGGAAATTTTTGCAATGATAATCGCTTAAGTGCAGTAATACCAATAAAGAACATTCCACAATTTCCATGAATATCTTAACAGCTAGTCACTTTGCTTTTGCTTTAGACATTCTTATTTGTATGCTGATATCTTCCAACATGTGAAGGACGTGTCAGAATAAATTACACATCTGCGCAGGCCACTATGACAGCAGAAAGCATGAAGCAAAACAAGTATGAACAAATCCATCGCTAGATGGACAAGGCACACGAAGGTACTAGCAACCATTGTTATGACCAGGAATGAATATGCTGCTACAGACCAAAGCATCTTGTTAATGAATACATGGAACTAAGTGAACCGGTGGAGTGACAAGATACCCACAAAGAGTTCAAGGAAAAGCAGGAACCAGGCAAGAGGGGCAATGCTGGAGGTGCAAAATTATGTCTGCAGAACTCTTTACAAGAATTGCCCAACATCTAATCCTGAAAGTGGTATTTCATAACAAAGGGTGAATTCCGGTTTAGGGTTTTTGGTGATCAAAAACTTAGTTTGGAATAAATTTGCCATAGTTTTACTAGTTTGGGCTTTTCATGATATTAACCCTAAGTTTTTTTTTTTTTTAATACTTTTTACCAACCAATGCTTTTGATGCCCAAGACTTGCTATCGGGACTTCTTTTGGGGCAAGGGATTATGAGATATTCGTGAATCGCAACAATTAAAAAATCACATGCACTTCAATCGCTGCTCCTACAGTTCATTGTGACTTTTAAGACACTCAACATGATCATCACACGCTTAACAAAGGATCGAAACATGGTCATCCCACTCACAATCCTATTCGTGGCATGATGCAAAAAACTCGTAAAGCAAAGGACCAAGACTCATATGCTTTTTGAGTCTTCTCAAGACTCGCAAAGCAAAGGACTAAGATCATACTGTAATATTTCAGGTTTTGACTAGGTCAAAAAATAAGTTGGTGGGACCCACTTTAAAGCATAAAAGAAAAAAAGAAGTTTGAAATGTCAACCAAAAAAAAAAAAAAAGCAAAAAAAGGGAGTGGACGCTCAGTTGAAGAGGGAGAGACAGGGGGCTTTTGGGAAAAGAAGGAAAAAGAAGAGAAGGGGAAAGAAAGAAGAGGAAAGAAGAAGAAGAAAAAGAGAAAAAAAGAAAGGGTTTTGTACGTACAAGTCATGGACATATCGCCAAGCCTAACTTCATTACATATAGCGACATTCGGTAAGTGTTTGCTCCCCTTGTTCGTTTGATCGGAGTAGTTTCCAAATTTAATGCTTAAATTTGAATTTTGGGAAATTTGAGCCATGTAATCCATTTTTTTAGTTGTGGAGCTTTGGGACTTCATGGAAATGGTGGTTTTGGTATCATGGAGCCGTGAGTTTTGACGTGAGTAGTTTTGGTGCAAAGGTTTAGTCGGAGCGAAATTTTATTGTTTCAAGGTCAAATTTCATGTCGCATTTAGGTTTGTGTGATTGTTCCAAGTGAGTGATTTGTTAGCACGTATGAGTCGTTTTGTTAGCATTTTGACGACTTTTAGCTGATTTGTAGTCGTGGAATTTTACTTGATTTTAAGGTCGATTCTCATTTAGGGCGTGTTTGATAACGTTTATGTTCCGAGAAACAATTTTTAAACAAAAATAGTTTTTTATTTATTTATTTCTGTTCCCAAGAACAATTTCATAGGTGGTCCAGTATAAGAATGCGCTTGGTAACCGCAAAATTTTTATATTTCAAGAAGCAGAAATGCGTTTGATAAACTTGTACAATTATGTTATTTCTTTTAATTTTTCAATATTTTTATAATATTTTTCATTTTTTTCCTTCTCTCCTTTATGGTCGCACGAAATTCTGAGCAACTAGGGTCCAATATTTTAATGCGGAATAAGCAACCAAGCTTTTATTTAAATCATAAATAAACTCCTTTAAGTCACATCAAGGTTATTTAAAAATAAACATACCTAACCATTAAACTAAACACCATTTACCTTAATAAATCCTCTTAATATAATCCATACTAATTAAGGCGATGGGTCCGGCGACCAAGCCACCACGAGGCTCGGCCTCGCCAGATCTAGGTGAGGTCGAGCCTCGTCGGTGGCCTCGGTGGCCAGGCAAGCCTCACTAGGCCATCGGCGAGGCTTGACCTCTCCCAAGCGGCACGAGGTCGGCCTCACCAAGGGCCAGTGACACTCCAGCAAGGTCGTCGGCCCTCATCGGCCGGTTGCTGGAGAGGATGATAGTGGAAAAGTTGAGATGCCAGAGAAATGAGGGACTTAAGACTGAGGGCACTGGCTAAAGAGAAATAAACAAAAGAATAGTTTTGAGTTTTTGTTCTTTTGTTTCTTAGAAATTATTCCCGGGAATAAGAAATAACTTTTTTCTACTTTTGTTTCAAATTTTCCAAATTTGTTCGCCGAGAACAAAAGTTTTACCAAACGTGTTTACGGTAAAATTCCTTAATTACTTTTTTGTTCCCGGAACAAAAGAACTGAAATTTTGTTCAATTGGGAAAATAAACAAAAATAAACAAATAGGGCTTTAATTGATAGGATTGCAAGATCGTCGACTCTTTTAGTTACGCATTATTAGGTTTGGGCATTTATAAGTAAGTGGTGCTTTTAGACTGTTGCATACATTTAAGATGCCCAACATGGTTATCACATGCTTATCAGAAGAAATTGAAATATAGCTATCCCAGTTGTAATCCTACTCTCGGTATGATGAGCAAAAAACTCATAAAGCATCGTAGTCCTACTCTTGGCATGAGGAGTGGAAGACTTAAAAGCAAACGACTCTTAATTGTAATCCTACTCCAGCATGATGAACGGAAGACTCATAAGCAAAGAACTTAGACTCATGTGCTTTATGACCATGCTGAGAGTAGGATTCTATGTGGGATGACTATGTTTCTAATAAACATCTAGCAGCTGGGGGTTGTGGCCGAGAACTCCATCCATTTCTTAATAGACAGTTTTTAGAGTGTGAGGGGCCAAAAAACTTGCAAACATGAGTTCTTTCATGTCCTTCTCAATCATTTCTTTCTATCTACTTTCATTCGTTATATTGGTGGTGCCAATGCCTTATTGTAGAGCAATCTCGATTTTTGGAACCAGGAAAACTGATCGAGATGCATTGCTCCAATTCAAGGATAAGATATCTGACGACCCATTCGGGGCTTTCAGCACGTGGAACAACTCTGTCCATTTCTGCCAGTGGCACGGGATCACGTGTGGCCATCGACATCCAAGGATAACCCATTTGATACTTTCATCTATGAATCTCGTGGGGTCATTATCTCCTTTTATCGGAAACCTGAGCTTCCTCCAGAATTTGGACATTGGAAACAACAATTTCGTTGGCGAAATTCCCCCAGAGATCGGTAAGTTGTATAGACTCAATTTCTTGAACCTAGAGAACAGCTCATTCTCTGGTCAAATTCCTGCCAACATCTCAGGCTGCATTAATCTTGAAGTTTTGGGACTGGGCAATAATATGCTAGTTGGTGAAATTCCGATAGCAATTGCTTCTATGTTGAAGCTAATGGATTAACTATACACCTCAACAATCTCTTTGGAAACATCCCGGAATTCTTCGGGAACCTCACATCTCTAGTGTTGATCTTGGCAGCGCGTAATGACTTTGTGGGAAGAGTTCCAACCTCCTGGGCCGTTTGCAAAATTTGAAGTTTCTTGCTCTGCAAATGGACTCTCTGGCACTCTCCCTTCGTCCATCTTCAACATATCTTCCCTTGTCCAATTTCACTTTCCCCACAACCAACTTGAAGGGAGTCTTCCTCCAAATTTAGGTATCACTCTTCCTAATCTTGTTGCATTAAATGTCGCAAACAATCAATTTACTGGGCCAATTCCTATTTCCATATCAAATTCCACTAACTTAATGTGGCTAACAATCCCTATAAACAATTTTTCTGGAAACATGCCTACTGTGGAAAAGCTAAATCAGCTGCGGTGGATAAGTGCTTCGGGCAACTACCTAGGTAGTGGAGCGCAAGTTGACCTGAAATTCTTTGAATCAATCAATTCTACTAGCCTAGAGGTCCTAGCAATCAATGCCAACAATTTTGAAGGTACTTTGCCTAAATCCATAGGCAACTTATCCTCCGATTTGAATATAATGTGGGTCGAGAACAATAGATTGTCTGGAAATATCCCTCCAAGCATTGGAAACTTGCGTGGCCTAGAATGGTTGCGCATAGACAATAACGAGTTCACGGGCAGTATTCCTAATACCATTGGAAATCTCATCAAGCTGAAGCGGTTTCGTGCTCATATGAATAAACTCACTGGGAATATTCCTTCCACGATAGGGAACTTGACGGAGCTAATCGAACTCTCCTTGAAAGGGAACAATTTACATGGGAGCATTCCTCTGAGTATTGGGAAATGCCAAAAGTTGTTAGGGATTGACCTTTCGCAGAATGATCTGAGTGGAATTATACCATTTCAAGCTTTCACTATCTCTTCCCTATCTATCTATTTTGATCTATCCAAAAACCAATTGAGTGGTTCCTTAACAGAAGAAATCGGTAAATTGAACAACTTAGCCAAATTAGACGTACATGGCAATAAACTATCGGGAAAAATCCCTAGTAGCCTCGGTAGATGCACTAGCTTGATGGAGCTTCACATGCAAAATAATCTATTTGAAGGGAATATCTCATCATTCTTGAGTTCCTTGAATGGTCTTCAATACATAGATCTCTCAAGTAATAATTTCTCCGGCCCTGTTCCGACATTCTTGGAGAAATTTCAATTGCAGTACCTGAATCTATCTTTCAACAATTTTGAGGGTGAGGTACCGAGCAAAGGGGTGTTCTTGAACACGAGCGCGACTTCACTCGAAGGAAACGATAAGCTCTGTGGCGGTATGTCAATCCTAGATTTGCCAAGTTGCTCGATGAGCAAGGGAAAACACGGATCATCTACCTCTCCTTACGTTATCATTGCAGTTACATGTGGGATAGTAGTGGCACTGATTCTCTTGTTGCTGCTGATGATGTTTTATTGGCCGAGGAGGAAGAAAAGTGAGGCTGCTCTAGAGACTCCATCAATAGGGGGATTTCGGCAAGTGTCTTACGAAGACTTAGTCAAAGCAACAGACGGGTTCAGCTCTAGCAATTTGATCGGAATGGGTGGTTTCGGCTCCGTCTATAAAGGGAACCTAGCAGATGAAAACAAAATAGTGGCTGTTAAGGTTTTTAACCTGAAGCAACGAGGAGCATCCAAAAGTTTCACGGCAGAGTGCGAAGTCCTAAAAAACATAAGGCATCGGAACCTTGTTAAGATTTTAACAGCTTGTTCCAGTGTCGATTTCCAGGGCAATGAGTTTAAGGCTTTGGTCTATGAGTTCATGGAAAACGATAGCTTGGAGGAGTGGTTGCATCCGTATCTTGCACCAAATGGGACGCCAAGGCATGGATTAACTTTTGTTCAGAGACTAAACATTGCTTTCGACATAGCATGGGCAGTGGATTATCTCCATCATCAGTGCCAAATGGAGGTAATTCATTGTGACCTCAAACCGAGCAACATTTTGCTAGATGCCCAAATGAATGGACATGTCGGTGACTTCGGCTTGGCTAGGATATTCCCAAACACCGTTGGTGATTTGCCAGTTAGTCAAACAAGCTCATTTGGACTTAGAGGAACCATTGGCTATGCTCCTCCAGGTATGTATACTTGCAATATATCCAATATTAATTCTCATCCTATAAGCTCTTTCCTTGATAATGCACGAAGGGAATGTGTTGTCTGAAACATCGCCACTAGTCACGTAGACAGGTTAGACTCGTTCATCTCGGCCAACTTCCCTGTGCCTTACAAAACTAGGAGAACCATAGTAACTTAACAAAGTAGTCCAGTTCGGTTCAACTTTTTTGCCATCCATTTGATTCAATTGTACATTCTATTCGTAAAAGTACCAAGGTTGTATGAATAGAAAATCTGACTTCAAAAAATCATGCTTAACGTGCTGTGTAACTTGCCATTATCAACCAGTTTTCTTAATTACTGCCCTTCAATAATTTTTTCCCTTGCTTCTATACGTGCATCCTCTTCCTTGTCCTGATGATTTGCCCATATCATCTCATGTGTCAAGTAAAATTCAACTGCAGAGTATGGAATGGGAAGCGAAGTGTCCAAAGATGGCGACATGTATAGCTACGGAGTCCTGCTGCTGGAGATTTTTACGGGAAAGAGACCCACCCATGAAATGTTTAAGGATGCGTTGAACCTTCACGATTACTGCGCAGCAGCTTTGCCAGAAATGGTGGCAGAGATAGCAGATCAGCAGCTCCGATTTTGTGAGGCAGAAGAATCATCAATTGCAGACACTTTGAGCAATCAAAAAAGCATAAGTGCTCATGTTCAAGAGTGCTTGGTGATGATATTTGAAATTGGTGTTGCCTGCTCTGCAGAGCTGCCACGAGAGAGAATGAAGATAAGTGATGTGGTGAGAAGATTGCGTTCGCTGAAAGAGAGAGTCAACAAAATGGGATTCCGCTAGAGGCGATGGAGAAATTGAGCAACATGGGAAGAGCAAGAGTTGATTGCTTTACTATTTCCTCAGTTCCTTGTTTGGAAATGTAGGTCTGCGACATGTTCTAAGTTGATTAGTTACTGTTATTTCAGTTTCATGTTTTGTTTTAGTGACTTGCTGAATCCTGAAAAAGGACAGTACTTTAATAAACACTTCAAAGCCCTCTGTTCTTTTGCGCTTTTATCACACGACAGAGAAGCGAAAAATGCTCATACTATGGAATCAAAACGAAGGAATGCTCAAACAGTGACTCAGCAAAGCGTAGACTGCACCACCGTTTGCCCAAAACCATCTCCGGAACCGATTTTCCTTGAGAAAGAAGAGAAGAAAAAGGCTAAAATAATAATAATAATAATAGGGGACGAAATATAATGGCGTTGGGAGGCGGGTTTGTGAAGAGATGAACAGACAATGTTGGAGGGAGAGGAAAGAGAACCTTCTAGAGGAAAAAACCCAGAAAAGCTCCAAAATGTCCTCGATCAACTACCCATCGAAATTCGGCACAAAACCCGTACTATGATGCCATCTCGATTTTCTTGATGTTCAGGGCTTTGGGTTGCGGGGCAACCTGTAGAGAACCCACAGATGCTTCAGAGCCATTGATTTCGCGTCGCTCTGCCCCAGTTAACTTCCACCAGCTCTCGGCTTCGATTCCCCTCTCTCTCGCTCGCTCGCTCGCTCGCTATCTCTCTCTGCGACAGTCGACTGAGAAAACCCTGAAGTATTCGCTCGCAGTTTTGTAAGTTCGGGGACGGAGAGAGTGACGAAGCACAGTAGGAAAATGGCGTGAAGCCTACCCGGAAGTCTTCCCTTCTTAGATTTCAGCCCAAATTTAGATATAGGTACGGCCCGCCCAGCTTACCTAGCTTATGTCTTCTCAATGAACGGGCCTAGGCAACTGACTCTAAATCTGACCTGACAGAGCTAAAATTTGAATGCCTTGGAACTTCGTCTTCGTGCATGCCTTTCGCACTCTATCCTTTTGGGAAATGGGGGCAGTACCCTTATGGCGCTCCGAAGTGCCGTGGCAACCCTGGAAGCAGATGCTCCGTTGATGCCCGTGAGACATTGCAGCGTAAGTAGAACGTCGCATAACTCCGGCCTCGAGCTACACAACGTAGGCCTGAAACTTCCGAGGCATTGGCCTGTGCTGCGTAGTACATGCTCAGCAAATGCTTAATGCTGACTTTCTTCCGCAGAATACTCGCAAAGCAAAGGGCTGATACTCATATTTTAATATTTGAGATTTTGACTAGGTCGAAAAATAAGGCGGTGAGACCCACTTTAAAAAAAATAAAAGAAAGGAAAGAAGTTTGAAAAGTCAACAAATGAAAGCAAACAGAGGAAGTGGACGCTTAGCTTGTGAGGGAGGAGAAAATATTCAGTGGTTAGCAACTGCCACGTCATCGGCTGACCTGGCGTATATGCTCCATTGAAAAAGCGACATCTGTCCGGTGACTTGGAATATTAGGAATTGAAAAGTTAAAAGCGAAGGGGCTCGGACGCTCTTTTCTCTCTCCTCTGGTGAGCCACTGACACAAGAATAATAAATGCACTGTCTCCGCTCAAAACCTTCTCTCTCATCTTTTCAATTTACGCGGGCGCTTTATCTCCCCCCATTCCTCTCTCTCTCTCATCTTTCCAATTTTTCAAGCTATGGCTTCGTCACCAGCTCTCTTTCTCCTCTTTTCAGTGCTGGTTTCTCCCAGATCAACAAGAAGACGACATTTTTCTTCATCCATCTTCTCCAGAAAGGCGAACCTTGTGGCGATTTCCGTTAACGCAGATCAAGCACTTGAGCTGTCAAAGCCGGCATTCCTGGGATCGCGGACGCAGCACGCGGAGAAGAAGCAGGCCTCTTCGGGCTCCCCTCAACGTCGGAGAGCATCGCCCGCCGAGCGAGACCCTCGGATATGGAAGGCTCGGAGGTGAGTTTCCTGGAGAACTAGTGCTGTACGCGGCCATCGCGGCGCTCAGCTGCGTCGTCATATTCGCTAGGCTCCGTCACCTCGACCCAAACCAGGGGCCTCCAAGATGGCCCTCGAGCACAAGAAAGAAATCGCCAAGTGGTTCGGTCGCGGAATTCGTGTCTTAGACTGCGGAGGCGACCACCCGCGCGGGGCGTTCGAGGCGGCGCGAGAAGGCGACGGAGGGATCATCGTGGGGTACAATGCCCTTCACGAGGGCACGTTGTGGAGTGGATTGAGAGCTCACTTTTTGCCGATAGGGGAAGGGTCTTATGGTGATTAGGATTGCAAAAGGTGCTAAAGCTGGCGGTGGCGGCGGCGGCGGCGGCAGGTGCTGCACAGTAGACGACTGCATCACGAAGAGTGTTTTTAAGATCATCTCGCCGCTAAGGAGACAGATTGAAGCTTGAGGACGGGATGCGTTTGCTTTTTTGGATTTGCCAGAGAAACAGAGGACCAAGAATTTTTGCTGGATCTCGATTTGGCCATCCAAACGAACTCCTAAAAAATTTTGCAAATGTAAACAGAGATTCACTAAATTGTGTAATGTAAATCTACATTTTTTGTTATTTCTTTTCTATACACAAGCTGTGTTTTCTGCATAGTTTTGCCTCTCTTTGGCCCTCAAAGCGTGAGAAGGGAAAGAAATTATTGAGAAACATGACATTTCTGCACATTCGAGACCAGGGACTTAAAACATTCAATTTCGCTAAAGCAAATAGCGGTTCACCAAACACATTGTCGAAAGAAGTTTCGGATTCATAGTATTAAGTCAGAAACAATCGATTCATCCATCGCTGAACAGCATAATCATTTACAACACGGTCTCCTTAAATTAAACAAAAGAAAGCAAGCTGGGTCGCCTTGGTCTCGGAGAAGTTCCCCTCAAGGTCCTCATCGACGAATTCCTTGAAATAACATGCTTCCACTCTGTGTCGGATTGCTAGAGTGATCACACGCTTCCCCGATAGGATCTGGAGCACCAGAACACCAGAGGCATACACGTCACTCTTCTCGGTGCTTGTGTACTCCGGGGCGAGGTAGCCCATGGCAGTGCTAGCCTTGAGCATGGTGAGGACCACATCGTCTACGAGGAGGTTGTGCAGACCTGAGTCCGAAAGCTGTGGGTTGTTCTACTGATCGAGGAGAACTTTCTCCGCCGATATTGACTGGTGGACTAGCCTGGGTTTGTCTTCTTTATATTCATGTATGTAGCTAATACCTGTTAAGAAAGGCGCTTGGCGATTTCCTTCTTGTGCTCGAGGGCCATCTTGGAGGCCCCTGGTTCGGGTCGAGGTGACGGAGCCCGGTGAATATGACGACGCAGCTGAGCGCCGCGCTGGCCACGTACAGCACCAGTTCTCCAGGAAACTCACCTCCGAGCCTTCCATGTCCAAGGGTCTCGCTCGGCGGGCGATGCTCTCCGACGTTGAGGGGAGCCCGAAGAGGCCTGCTTCTTCTCCGCGTGCTGCGTCCGCGATCCCATGAATGCCGGCTTTGACAGCTCAAGTGCTTGATATGCGTTAACGGAAATCGCCACAATGTTCGCCTTTCTGGAGAAGATGGACGAAGAAAAATGTCGTCTTCTTGTTGATCTGGGAGAAACCAGCACTGAAAAGAGGAGAGAGAGAGCTGGTGACGAAGCCATAGCTTGAAAAATTGGAAAGATGAGAGAGAGAAAGAGGAATGGGGGGAGATAAAGCGCCCGCGTAAATTGAAAAGATGAGAGAGAAGGTTTTGAGCGGAGACAGTGCATTTATTATTCTTATGTCAGTGGCTCACCAGAGGAGAGAGAAAAGAGCGTCCGAGCCCCTTTGCTTTTAATTTTTCAATTCCTAATATTCCAAGTCACCGGACAGATGTCGCTTTTTCAATGGAGCATATACGCCAGGTCAGCCGATGACGTGGCAGTTGCTAACCACTGAATATTTTCTCGTGAGGGAGAGACTGAGTGCTTTCGGAAAAGAAGGGAAAAGAAGAGAAAGGGAAAGAAAGAAGAGGGAAAGAAGAAGGCGAAAAAGAGAAAAGAGAAAGGGCTTTGTCCGTACAAGTCACGGACACATCGCCGAGCCAACTCAACTACCTATCGTAAAGTTCGGGTAAGTACTCGTGCTCCTAGTTCATCTTATCAAAGTAGTTTTCGGATTTAGTGGTTAAATTCGAAATTTTGGGAAATTTGAGCCATGTAATATGTTTTTTGAGTTGTAGAGCTTCGGAACTTCATGGAAATTGTGGTTTTTGGTGTCATAGAGCCGTGAGTTTTGACATGAGTTGTTTTTGCGCAATGATTTAGTCGAAGCGAAAGTTTAAGGTTTAGAGTTTCGAGGACGAATTTCATGTCGCATTTCGATTTGTGTAATTATTTTGGGTGAGCGATTTGTTAGCATTAGGTGACATTTAGCCGGTTGATAATTGTCATAGTATTTTACTTAGTTTTAAGGTCGACTCTTATTTAATTGATAAGATTGCAAGATTGTTAGCTCTTTTAATTTCATGATGTTAGGTTTGGGTATTTCTAGATGAGTGGTACTTTTAGATTATTGCATACATTTAGGACACCCAACATGGTTATCACATGCTTATTAGAGGACTGAAACATATCCATTCCAGTCACAATCATAATCTTGGCATGATGCGGAAGACTCATAAAGCAAAGGATCAAGACTCGCGCATTATGAGTCTTTTGCAGAATACTCATGAAAAACAAAGGACTAAGACTCATATGTTGTGACACCATAATCATGGCCTCGGAAGACTTAGCCATTCGATCGATGATAAGTAAATGTGTGTCGTACGAGGGCCCATTTGTAAGCTTTCAGGTCAAGTTAAGGGCATATTGAACGAGTTCAATGCTCGAACGCATACGAAACTTGAACGTTGAAAATGCTAATGTTTGCAATCCAATGCCGTGGCCTCTCCCTTCCAACCGTGCCCTTTACCGCATAGCCGCAAGTATTGTCACATTAGCTGCACCGTCTAGTCATCACCACGACACCTTATCACCTCGTCATCACCATCTAGCTTTCCCTCAGCAACACGCTAGCACCACCGTGCCACCTCAGCCCTCCAGGCTGTTGGAGAAATTTATCCAAAATATTTTGAAGCTGACAAAACGGTTCTATCAGTCTAGTCTAGATAATTGCAAGCCTTCTAGCGTCTGAAGACTTTCAAATCACCAGACTCAGCACTCAAGACTCAAGACTCAAGACTCAAGACTATTCTCATTGACAGTTCTTCTAATCCAGTGACGAAGGCAATCCAGAGCCGAAGTATTTGGTTGAGGATTTAGTCCTATCCTCTGGAGAAGATCTCTTGGCTGGATAATTGTAACGGATTCATTCATTCGTTATCAAGATCGTTTGAAGATCCAATGGTCGACGAAATATTTTTGGAATGTTCTATTCTTGGAAACCAAGATCCTGATTGTATGGGCGAATAGGATTGATGGGCTATCGTCAGGTTCCTTTAATAGCTCGAATGATTTTCTTGATTGATTCCGTCCAAGGGTAGATTGGAGGAATTCCTTTGGTAAGTGTCAACGGGTATGATGGCATAAAGGAGTATAAAAGGAAGTCATTCTAGCTGCTTTAGTGTATGATCGATAGAGAAATTCCAGAGTCTGAAGCACCTTGATTATTAGTCGATACATTCTGAGCGAAATTGTACACACAGAGTGTCTATACTTAGTGATACCTTGAGCGAGTGTGGGAGATCATCTACACCAAGAATTCAAGGGAGAACAACGCTGTAACATCTCTTTGTTCATAGTGGAATCCAGCCAATAGGTTGTCAGTGCAGAAGAGTGGACGTAGGCTTGAATAAGCCGAACCACTATAAACCGCGTGTTCAATTTTCTCTTCTCTTAGTCTTACTTTAATTATTGCTTGTCTCAAATCTATCAACTGTCTAGTATTGTGCAATTATTGAGAATAATCTTGCATATACCTATTCACTCCCCCTCTAGGTACTCAAATTAGCTATATCAATTGGTATCAGAGCTCGTGTACTCACTTTATTTGAAGTGTTTTACTTCAGAGTAAAAGATCCATGGCTAGTATGCTAGCACCAGGGCTGGTGGAAAGGCAGAGCAATACCAGACCACCCTACTTTGATGGAAAGGATTACAACATCTGGAAGAACAAGATGAAAGCCTTCCTTCGATCAAAGGATCCTCTGGAATGAGACGTTGTAGAAAAAGGAATTACTCCTACAGCTGCATCAGTCTCAGAAAGAGGGAAAGAAACTGTTGAGACCAGCGGAATGACTCAGGAAGAGATTATCAAGAGACAAGCACTTGATGCAAAAGCAATTTACTCTTTATATTGTGCTTTGTCACCAACTGAATATAACATAATATCTTCTTGTGTTACAGCAAAAGAAGTTTGGTATAGATTGCATATCACCTATGAATGAACAGATCGAGTGAAGGAGACCAGAATTAACATTCTTCTCGGTCAATATGAAGCCTTCAAAATGAAACCAGGAGAATCTATAACTGACATGTTTAGCCGTTTTACAGATATTATCAATGGTCTTGAGAATCAAGGATAAAAAATTTCTGATCCCATGAAGGTAAACAAGCTACTGCGTGGAATTTTCAATGATTGGAATCACATAAAGACTTCAATCAGAGAGACGCAAAGAATTATGCCACTATCTGTCGATGAGCTGATTGGAACTCTTCAGTCTTATGAAGTGGAACGAATCAATGAAGACGAAGATCCAAAGGTAAGAAATCCATTGCATTAAAATCAAATGATGATTCTGATGATACAGATTCTGAAGATGACATGGACGATAAGGAGCTTGCTCTCATGATAAGAAGATTTAGAAAACTGAATAGAAAAGGAAGAAGGTTCAACTCAAGGAAACAAAGTTTTCAAAGACAGCAAACCAAGTCCGTTGATGATGAGGAACCAAACAAAGATGTAGTTTGCTTTGAATGTAAGAAAAATGGACACATCATACCCAACTGTCCTCTTCTGAAGAAGAAGAGAGGAAAAGCTGAAAAGTTTCGAAAAGCTCTTAAAGTCTAAACCTGGAGTAATACAGAGTGTGAAGAAAGTGATAATGAATATGCAAACCTATGTCTGATGGCACAATCAAACTCAGACTCTGGATCAGACTCAGACGGTGAATTTGAGGTAAGTGGTTTTGAAATTCCTGTCAAAGTTTCTAAATACATTGACGAGTTGTGTTTTAGTCTTAAGACTTCTCTCAAAAGAATTTCGAACTTAAAAAGGAAAACTCAGCTCTAAAACAAAAGGAAATCGTTTTAGAAGAAAAAGTTAAAAGTTTAGACTTGAATGTCTCCACTCTTAAAGTAAATGAAGATAATCTTTTGAAAGAAAATTCCCTTTTAAAAACTGATTTATCGAATATTTCAAAGAAATTTTCAATAGGGTCCGAAAAACTTGAAAAAATTCTTTCAGCTCAGAGACCTTACTTCAATAAGTCCGGTCTAGGTATGACAGCGGAAACTATTCCCTTGATTGATTTTCCTAAAGTAAAAGAAAGAATTAAGAAAAGACCCTCGAGAGAGCTTACAAACATTATTTCAAGAAAGTTTTTGTAAAGTTTGTAGGTCGAAATGCCCTCAGGTGTTCAAAGTGCAAAAGTCCGGATCACTTTGAAAAAGAGTGTCCTATGGTTTGGAAGCCTGTTAAGAAAGTATGGGCTGATACTGTTTATTTTACTAACACTAAAGGACCCAAGAAAATTTGGGTACCAAAGAAAGCTTGAGACTCTCTTTTAAATGCAGGTCTCCATCAAGAAAAAGGTGAAGTGGTATCTTGATAGTGGATGCTCAAGACACATGACAGGAGACTCAAATTGCTTCATAAAGCTTGTGCAAGTAAATGGTGGAAAAGTTTCATTTGGAGAAAACAGCAAAGGAAGTATTGTGGGATTTGGAACTGTGAAAATTGGAAATCTTACAATAAGTACTGTTTCCTTAGTGGAAGAACTCAATTACAATCTTCTTAGCATTAGCCAATTGTGTGACATTGGTTTTAAGATCTTCTTTCAAGAATGAACATGTTCTGGAACCAGTAAATACTCTACTCAGTCTTTCATGGGTCGAAGACATTGAAATATCTATCTTCTGGATGTGAAACTAGATTAATCGCAATGCCTAATCTCAATTCAAGACGAAGCAAGCTTATGGCACAGAAAGCTTGGTCATGTCAACATGAAGCAATTAGCCAAAATTTCATCAAAGCAGCTTGTTCGAGGTCTACCCAAATTACCATACCAAAAGTCTAATCCATGCACTCCATGCATTCTGGGAAAACAGGTAAGAAATTCATTTAAGCCAATAAATCATGTCTCTACTAATCATGTACTGTAGTTGTTGCATATGGATCTCTTCGGACCAACCAGAATTCAGAGCATTGGAGGTAAGAAATACTGCCTAGTAATTGTGGACGATTACTCCCGCTTTACTTGGGTATATTTCCTTGCAAGTAAGTCCGAATCCTTTTCGTATTTTGAAAAATTTGCTAAAAAGGTTCAAAATGAAAAAGGTTGTGTTATTTCAAGTATAAGAATAGATCATGGAGGTGAATTTGAAAATCAAGATTTTACAAAGTTTTGTGATGAATCTGGCTTTAAGCATGTGTTCTCTTCCCCATACACTCCTCAGCAAAATGGAGTTATGGAAAGGAAGAATAGATCTCTTCAAGAAATGGCTAGAACTCTTTTAATTGAAAGTAAGATTTCTTCACGATTTTGGGCTGAAGCTGTTTCAACAACGTGCTATATAATCAATAGAGTCTTCTTAAGACATTCTCTAGAAAAAAACCCCTTATGAGTTATTCAAAGGTAAGAAGCCTATTGTTTCATACTTTCATGTGTTCGGTTGCAAATGCTTTATATTGAAAAATGCTAAAGATCGAATTGGTAAGTTTGAAGAAAGATCAGATGAAGGCATCTTCCTTGGATATTCTTCATCAAGCAAAGCCTACAGAGTCTACAACAAGAAGAGTCAGTCTGTGGAGGAGTCAATGAATGTCAAATTTCGAGACTCTATGCTAGACGAATCCAGTCAGACTCATCATAAAGAGTCTGAACATGCTCCAGACCCTCCAAAACTTACAACTCAAGAAGCATCTCAAACTTTGGAAGACCAGCACCAAGCTGTTCATGAAGATTTAAATAAAGAAAGAGATCATCAGCCTGATAAATTAACCAGTAACTGGAAGCATAAGTCCAGTCATCCCAAAGATCTTATTATTTGCGACATCAATGAAGGAATATGCACAAGATCAAAAAGGCATGAAGAATCTAGTGATGTGGCTCTCATTTCTGAAATTGAACCAAAAAGCATAGAAGAAGCTTTAACTGATGAAAGCTGGATTGAAGCTATGCAAGAAGAGCTCAGACAGTTCAACATTAATGATGTTTGGGAATTGACATCTAAACCAAGAGGTAAAACTATTATTGGAGCCAAATGGGTGTTCAGGAACAAGATGAATGAGAAAGGAAAAGTCGTACGAAACAAAGCAAGACTCGTGGCGAAGGGATATACGCAAGAAGAAGGAATAGACTATGATGAGATCTACGCTCCAGTAGCAAGGTTAGAAGCTATTCGATTATTACTTGCGTTTGCTTGTTACAAAAATTTCAGGTTATTCCAAATGGATGTCAAAAGTGCCTTCCTAAATGGATTTATCCATGAGGAAGTTTATGTGGAACAACCACCAGGGTTTGAAAACCCAAAGAAGCCAGACTCAGTCTTCAGACTAAAAAAGGCCTTGTATGGTTTAAAGCAAGCACCTCGAGCTTGGTACGACAGGCTAAGTTTCAATCAGATCCTAGAGAATCCCATCTCAGTGCTGCGAAACATATTATTAAATACGTTGCTTCATCATCAAGCATCGGTCTTTGGTATCCTAAGAAGGGAGACTTCAATCTTCTGGGATATTTAGATGCAGATCTAGCCGGTTGCAAAGTTGATAGAAAGAGCACTTCGGGAACTTGCCAGTTACTTGGAAGTAGAACAGTGTCTTGGTTTTCAAGGAAACAAAGCACTGTAGCTCTCTCAATAACAGAAGCAGAGTATGTAGCTCTTGGAAGTTGCTGTTCGCAAATTCTATGGATAAAACAACAGTTACAAGACTTTGGAATTGAAGACTCAAGTACAAAGATTAGATGTGACAATACCAACGCAATCAATCTCACCAAAAATCCAATCCTTCACTCAAGAGCAAAGCATATAAAGATTCGACATCATTTCATTAGAGATCATGTTCAAAATGGAGAAATCTCGATTCAATTTGTTGATTCAAAGAGCCAACTAGCGGATATATTCACAAAGCCTTTGGAGAAAAATCAATTTGATTTTATCTATTCCAGACTCAACATTTTGAAGCTTGAGGAAGTTAAAGTCTAGAGACTATCCAACCCTCAAACTCAGACATTCATCGCTATCGACTGTAAGTTGTTATTATATTCAATCTCGAAAAGGTACGATCATTAGTTCAGTTAATTTATAATTTCCGTAAAAAACGGAATTGTGTCTTTTCAAAAAGATTAACTTAAATTTGGCAGTTATTGATTTCAAAAGAGACATCTATTCATTTTCCTTGTGCCGATTAATTATATATATATATATATATATATACAGTTTTTCTCGATTAAACTTCAAAACCCTAAAAAGGCATTCTCCTCCCAATCCTGTCTCTACTTCGTGTTCATCTTCGAGAAAGTTGTCAACTTTTCTTGGGAAAGCGAGTGAAGGAATCTTTCAACGACAAGGAAAGATGTCTTCTTCAAGAAAGTCATCAAGAATCGCGAACAGGGGACCACAGAGAATAGGGAAGGGGCCTACCCATTTCGATCTCATCGAGGAGGAAGATTTACCGAGTTAGCGACAGAGCCCGATTACTCTCCTCCACGTCAATCTTCACCATCTACCCCACAAGGTGTGGGTCATCAACTGGAGGAAGAAATAATCGAGGACGCAGACCCTGTAAGAGTCCAAAAACCCGCTTTTATTTACAAGCTCTATCGTGTATTTACAAGCTCTATCGTGCGTTGAAAAGCATTGGGTCTCCGCTGAATGTCGTAGATGAATTTCTTAAAGATAAGAATTATGGGAATGAGTATATTTTTCTGCGGAAAATGGAGGATTTGGGAATTGCTCCCAAAAGAAAGGCTGAGGAAGCACTTGCGAACATTCCAAGTGACCCTCGTGTACCGGGATAGAATCCGACTGACGGGAACCATGATGATAAAATGTTCCTTGAATTCCAACCTAGAATGGGTGTTGCAGCAAAGGTGAAAGGAAATCGGATGGATTTGTTTAAATCGAAGAATCAAGAGAATCTGTTTTTCAGACTATTGAAAAGAGGGGTGATAAACCCTAGGAGTGTTGATTTCAACTTCTTGGATGCCATCAATGTGAACTTGAGGGAGAAATTCAATCTGCTTCAACTTGAGAAATTTTGCTCCGATACCACAGACGGTTATGCACAATTGACAGCATATTTCTATTCAAATCTCAGCTTTTTAGATGCGTATAGAATATCTTTCAGTGTTCGAGACCAAGACTATGTGGTAGATGTGGACATGTTGGCAGATATAATTGGAGTTGAAAGAGAACGCTATCAACCGATCAAAGTTTCGATTGCTCGTACTACACTAGAGCTTGTCAAAGACAAGGATACAGAGAAAAGAATTACCTACTCAAGGATGTGTGCCATCAACATCGTGCTTCACAAAATTGTGATCAACTGTCTCAAGCCAAAGTCTACATCAAAAACTGACGTGTCTAACTCCGAGGCAAAATTGATGTACGCGATCAATTCAGGGAAGAAGTTCTCTCTCCCTCACACCATTCTCTTTCACATGTACAGAGCAATGGTGAAGGACAAGGGCCAATTGCATTACGCAGGTCTTGTGACTAAGATCTTTAGATACTTGAACATTGAGCCTCCACATACTCTTTGTGTTCGACCATGCGACAAAATGGTGGTGGGTTTGAAAATGCTGATAAAAATGCATCTAAAAGAGCTTAATAAGGCAATGGAGAAATTCAAAGTGAAGACTCCAGTATCTTCTGCATCAAAGAGAAAAGGGAAGGAGCCCATGAGTGCTCCATCCAAAAAGAAAAGAACTCTTATCTTGGAGGATGAAGATGAAGAGGAAGATCTCTCTATTCCTGCATTGAAAAGGACCAGACATTCTGTACCTGAATCTACAGAACAGAGAGAAGAAGAGGGACAAGCAAAGAATAGAGAAGCAGAGGAGCAACAAGAGAAAGAGAAAGAAGCTGAAGAAGAAGAAGAAGCAGTGAAAGAAAAGTTTGCAGATGAAGCCGGAGAGAAAGGGAATCAAGGTGCTAAAGAGCATGACCATCACTCTTCCCCAATTGAGGTCTTAGAGACAGGGGGAGATGGCGAGCAAGAAAAGACTACATCGCATGCTGTTCACAATGAAGGTGTAAGTCGCTCACCAAAAAATCCAGAAGATTTTCAGAGTTCTCAAATGCCTGAAGAAGGACATGATACGTCAACACCAAATTTACTCGATTTCAACGAAGCTCCATTATCTACCTGCACTCCATCTGAGAAAGCACATGCAAACACACAGATGGACAATACAGCAGATTTTCATCGTATCATTGATATTCTTCTGGAAATACGTGGTCAAATATATGCTCTGGACTGCGAAATTCAAGTCCTGAAGAATGCTGGACAAGCATCTTCTGCTACCCTGGCAGATCAAATGAAAGACATCGCTCTTCAAATTCAAGCCAATGCCAAAGGAGAAGAGGTGGCTCATCTACAGGAAGACTTGAAGAGGCTGGAAGGCATCGTACAATCAATGTGAGATTTCCAGATCGTGCGCGTTCCCAAGCAGAATTGACTCTTTTCTCACCTTTTTAATGATGACAAAAAGGAGGAGAATTGCAATTTGAACTCAACTCTCTAAAATCTTTGTATTTAAATTTCTTTTTGTGTTTGAATGTTTTTGAGTATGACTTGGGTGTGAACTTAAATTTGACTGATTTGGCTATTTGCATTTATATCAAGTATTGCTATATGGTTTTACTCATGAAAGACTAACCAATTGTCTGTGGATGCAGAGTCTGGTTATTGATTTTATTAATCTTTATGAGATAGCCATATTGCTTGAGTAATGTTTTGCAGGTCAAAGTTGTTCAAATTTACAGGAAAGTTTTGTCACCATAAAAAATGGGGAGATTGTTGGAGAAATCTATCTAGAATATTTTGAAGCTGACAAAACGGTTCTATCAGTCTAGTCTGGATAATTGCAAGCCTTCTAGCGTCTGAAGACTTTCAGATCACCAGACTCAGCACTCAAGACTCAAGACTCAAGACTATTCTCATTGACAGTTCTTCTAATCCAATGACGAAGGCAATCCAGAGCCGAAGTATTTGGTTGAGGATTTAGTCCTATCCTCTGGAGAAGATCTCTTGGCTGGATAATTGTAACGGATTCATTCATTCGTTATCAAGATCGTTTGAAGATCCGATGGTCAACGAAATATTCTTGGAAGGTTCTATTATTGGAAACCAAGATCCTGATTGTATGGGCGAACAGGATTGATGGGCTATCATCAGGTTCCTTTAATAGCTCGAATGATCTTCTTGATTGATTATGTCCAATGGGTAGATTGGAGGAATTCCTTTGGTAAGTGCCAACAGGTATGATAGCATAAAGGAGTATAAAAGGAAGTCATTCTAGCTGCTTTAGTGTATGATCGATAGAGAAATTCCAGACTCTGAAGCACCTTGATTATTAGCCGACACATTCTGAGCGAAATTGTACACACAGAGAGTGTCTATACTTAGTGATACCTTGAGCGAGTGTGGGAGATTATCTACACCAAGAATTCAAGGGAGAACAACGCTGTAACATCTCTTTGTTCATAGTGGAATCCAGCCAATAGGCTGTCAGTGCAGAAGAGTGGACGTAGGCTTGAAATAAACCGAACCACTATAAACCGCGTGTTCAATTTTCTCTTCTCTTAGTCTTACTTTAATTATTGCTTGTCTCAAATCTATCAACTGTCTAGTATTGTGCAATTATCGAGAATAATCTTGCATATACCTATTCACCCCCTCTAAGTACTCAAACTAGCTATATCACAGGCGACACCACCTCACCACTTGGTGCAAGGTCAGCAACATTGTCACCATGTCAGGCCACCTTGCCGCACAAACCACAGTCTCTCGTCCTCACCTTACGATCACGTCCTTCCCAGCTGTCGCAACCTGTTGCCGCCGAGTCAAGCGAACGATCCGGATCCATTTACATGGCCTGAACCTCTACTCAACCTCTACGTCTTCTTCTTCCTCAATCACCGCTGCACCACCCTCTCTGTTCGCACACTCTGCTTGCGCAACACCAAGCCTCACTGTCCGTTCAAACTCGCCAGCCAAACGCGCCCTTGTCCAACCAACTGCTCACGTCGCCCGTGTTGTCGCCTCAACCTGACTCGGATCGTTAAGAGAACAGGCCGTGAATCGGGATTTTCTAACCCTGTCTAGCTGCAACAACACACTTAGGACTCGAGGCAAATATATTGTCCTCCATTCTGTGCTATATAGGTTGATTGTTGCTCAGCGAGGTTGAATTCCTTGGATTTCCACGGTTTTCCATTGATTTCATATATATTCGTGTTAATCGACGATTTCGGAAGACATACATAGCTAGCATTGTTGAGCCTATGGTTTATTGAATTCATGAATGTGTTGTTGAGGCACCATTCGGTGAGATTTATGTGTGTTCGAGATTGAATGACATGAATTGTGGACGAAACCCAGGGATGTTGTTGCTTTTTACAGGTTCGGGTCACTTATACCCACAGTTTTTTCAATTTTATACCAGTTTATGTAATACAAATTTCGTGAGGAACTTTATGAAAGTTGCACCTTATACCTTGTTCTGTAACTTTTTTTTAATTTCGGATTTTTCAAACTTCATATGACGATTTTATATTTGAAAAGCATACAAGTTTCAAATTAGTCTTTTGAACACTGGCACTGACCCTTGCATGGTTTTATTTTTCCACAGAATTTTCAACAAGAAATATGGACAAGTATTCCCCATAAAATTTATAGATAACATCTTAAAACATAAGCTGTAATTTTTCTATGATTTTTGGAACTCATTTAATGTCACACCCCAAAACTACAAGGAATGGGGATGACATGGCCAACCTTCCATGAATTATATATATCTCAAACTATATATATATACATATTAGATAACTAATAAATTTGTTGCAACATTAGAGTTTCTATAATCCACCAAAAAGAAATATACATTTAGAACTCAACCAGTCCAACCACTAGCAAAGATTATGTACACTACTTTCTTAAACCATGCCCAAAATAGAACTCTCAAAAGTTTTCCAAAAGTGCTCTCGTCCTACTAGTTGCTAACCCAGGGACCTGAAAACATGGAAGATGAATGGAATGAGCAACCATAGCTCAGTGAGTAGTACATACCATAAAAGCATATCAAACTTCCATATTACACATTTAAAACTCAAGACATGACTCATTATTGCCAAACAAAATATGATAACTTGCATGAACACAATGTGTTAAATGTTACCTCAACCTAGCTATATCAAATAGCCAAATTTTCCATTCATCCATAATAACAAAACCAACATGAACTCACCCTATCGCATATCAATGGTTCATTCCACACTCAATATCCAAACTCAAGGCCCTAGAGGTGACTCCCACGAAATTGTGTTATTGTATAGCACTTAGCCCTCGACCACATATAGCAATAGTACAAGGCCTTAAGGGTGGCTCTCACGAAATTACATTATCATATAGCACTTAGTCATTTACTATGCATATCAGTAGTACAAGGCCCTAGAGGTGACTTCCATGTGACTCAAGTCGCCATGTAGCACTTAGCCCTTGACTACAAGGCCCTAGAGGTGACTCATATGAAATTTCGTTGTCGTGAAGCACTTAGTCTTTTACTATCACACATTTGATTTCCTCAACACAACACATATCATGTTTCAATAGTCATCACATAACCACATAAATTGATTGTACCAAAACGGCATTCATAACCCTTCAAAAGAGGTTTGTCGAATCATCCCACAATAACTCTAAATTACCGAGCACTATATCCATCAATATATAACAAATAGGCACTCACTTCCTCACAAGTATATGTCGGTTAATCTTACCTTAGTACATGAGTTACACAAAACCAAAGAAGACATTAGTACTACTCACCTGGGGATGCCCCAAAATCAAATAATGTGTGTTATTTGATTCTTCGATCTCACGATCCTATCAAATAAGCGAGAATCAACATTAAGTTTAGATAGCACGCCACATCAACAACGAAACGGCTAAATTATGTCTAAATGTTAACAAAACGATTCCTATGCACTAATAAATCGCATACCCAAAATAATTATTTAAGCCGTTTGTAACACGACACTTGAGTGTAAAACTTAGTTACACTATAACTTTCTCTATCGAACCCTATTATTACCATACTTATAGTCAATAGAGAGCCCTTTTAACATACTACAATAATCCCAACTTGATCGTCCCAAAATCAAACTAAAAACTAACAAAATAAGGGCTCGAAGCTGCTAGACGCACACTGTTCACTGTGCGTGGGAAACTTTGAAATTTTATTTCGAGCAAACCGTAAGTTCAAATCATGATCCATAAAATCCTACGGCTCCACAACACCCTAAACTATCATTTCTACAAAAATACGTGGCTCAACAACTCCAAAATCGGACCTTGCCGCTCTATTTTCCAAAAATTCCGAATTAGAGCCCTAAACCCGTAAATTACTTCGATTGGACGAATAATGGGCCTAATCTCTTACCGGGTGCTGCATTATAAAGTTGAGTTGGCTTGTCAAGGCATCCATGGTATGCACGTGCCAAAACCCCTTTCTTCTTTTCCCCCTTCTTCTTCTTCTTCTCCTTCTTCTTCTTTTTCTTTTTCTCTCCTTTTCGGTCAAGGGAGCTCTTTGCTGCCCTTTTTAGCCGAGCCCTCCCCTCCCCTCCTTTTTACTTTTTTGACTTTTCAACTTATCTTTTTTTTCTTCTTTTGAGCTCCACCAGCCAAATATTACATTCTACCCTCCTAAAAAAAAAAAAAAAAATTCGTCCTCGAAATTTACATGTACTTCAATCATGAAACAAGTAAGGATATTTGCATCTTGCCTCATCCTCAAGTTCCTAAGTAACCTCTCTCTCAGTATGGTTTTGCCATTGTATCTTCACATAAGGAATAGGTTCGTCATCGCAACACATAATCCTTTTTATCAACAATGCGAATAGGCTGCTCATATGTCAAATTCTCCCGTAATCTCAACGGGATAAAATCTAGCACATGTTCGGGATTTGGCACATATTTCCGCAATAAAGAAACATGGAACACATTATGGACACTTGATAGCGCCAGTGGTAAAGCCAATTTATAAGCGAAATCACCAATTTTCTCTAAGATCAAGAATGGTCCCACATACCTTGGACTTAACTTCCGACGTGTGTCAAATCTCAATACACCCTTTGTAGGAGAAACTTTTAAGAATACGTGATCCCACACACTAAATTCTAACTTGCATCTTTTAAGATCCGCATAACTTTTTTGACGACTTTGAGTCATTCTGAGACATTCCCGAATTAGCTTAACTTTCTCTTCTAACTATTGAATGAACTCAGGGTCAATTAGTCTTTTCTCACCAATATCATCCCAACGAATAGGACTTTTGCATTTTCGGCCATATAAAGCTTCAAAGGGTGCCATTTTAATGCTAGAGTGATAACTGTTGTTATAAGAAAATTCTGCCAAATGTAGATGTTCATCCCAAGAACCGCCAAAGTTAATGATGCATTCTGCCAAATGTAGATGTTCATCCCAAGAACCGCCAAAGTCAATGATGCATGATCTCAACATATCCTCTAATGTCTGGATTGTTCTCTTTGACTGTCCATCTGTTTGTGGATGAAAAGCTATACTCAAGTTGAGTTTAGTGCCCAATGCTCCTTGCAAACTCTTCCAAAAGTTAGACACGAATCTAGGATCCCTGTCAAAAACAATGCTTACTAGAACTCCATGAAGCTTCACTATGTCATTAACATATCACTTTGCCATATCTTCCATTGAAAGGCCAAATTGATATGACAAGAAGTGAACGGACTTAGTCAATTGGTCAACAATTACCCATATAACATTCTTACCACTTGGCGTCCTCGGTGGACCAACTACAAAGTCCATGGTGATATATTCCCACTTCCATTTAGGTACTTCTAGAGGTTGTAACCGTCCACCTGGTTTCTGATGCTCAATTTTCACTTGCTGGCAAACTAGACATTGATCGATAAATTTTACAATATCCTTTTTCATGTTGACCCACCAAAAGTTTTCTCTCAAGTCTCCATACATTTTAGTGCTTCCACGATGAATTGAAAATCTAGTGCTGTGAGCTTCCTACAGGATCTCCTTTTTCAACTTTGAGTCCTTCAGAACACATAGTCAACCACGAAACCTCAAGGATCCATCTACGTGTAAACTAAAATCTGCTTGTCTTCCAGCTTCCACACATTCTCTAAATTTTTGTAATTGTGGATCTTCATTTTGTTTAGCCTTAATTCTATCAATCAACATAGGTTGTACTTAAAGGTTAGCTAACTGTCCTTTTGGTAAAGGTGTGCAAACTGCCCTTTTGGGACGATTTTGGAATTTTGGATAAATTCCTTTTGCAACTTGTCTTTTTAGATTGGCAATATTGACTAAACTATTTTGTACCATTTTTATAATTTATAAATGGATAAAATATAGTTGGTTTTGAAATTAAGTGTTTCTTGTGCGTTAACAAAGTGAATGACATTTTTTAATTGAATTGTTGCACCATGGTATGAATGTGTGGCGAATGCTGTCGGTTCTTATGATGACGATGTCCTGGATTGTAGTAGGAATGCCTGTGGGATGTAACACAGTTCCCTCGGATGCCTGGGGGTAACAAGGGTCCCAAGATGTCCTTGTGATATTGGAATAGGTTTGGAGGGGTAACTAGATTAGTTCAAATGCGTGGGGTGTAACACGGTTCCCTTAGATATCATTGCGATAACGAATGGGTGTGAGATGCCTAAGGGAGTAATGGGGTTCCCTCAAAAGATGGTGCCAGCTAAGTTTTTAGCAAATGTGATTATTGGCATATATTCAAATTCTATTTGAAATTTATTAGTTTATCAATTTCAGAGAAAATATTTTCCGACCTGCTCTTTTGATTTTGAAAAAGGTTCTCAAACAAGTTGATTTTAAAAAGATCTCACATATTTTATATTTGGAGTTCCTTGCATGTGCAATGATTGATTTATGTAGTATAGACTGGTTAATAGTTTGCTTGCTGAGTTTTATGCTCACTCGTGGTTGATTATTCTCGTTCAGATTAGTAGTTATGCCGATTCCACTTGCCTTTCCCATGATTAGATATGGTGCCCCAGTGGACTTCACATGGCATCAAACCGAGTTCATTGACCCCAATTTCCCATAAGTCGTTTTCGTTAAGTCATCTCAATTTTGACGGTAGAATAGGAGCACCTACTGATCCGGGGCGGTGGTGGAGTTGGCTGGGGAGTAGGTGACGCCGATGGTGGTGGTGGGGGATGGGAGGGCGGAGGGGAGGAGAGAGAGGAAGGTGAGGGAGGAGAGGAGGACGAGGGTCGTTTTACGAGAGGGAGACATGGGAGGAGAGGAGCAGGTCTCTGCAGGTTTGAGCAGAGGTCGAAGAAGAAGATGACGGTGGTGGAAATTGGCGGGAGGATTCAGTTAGCAGCAGCGGCACTCTCTCCCTCGCAGTCCCATGCAAACTTGGGGTCTCCGTCGTTATAGCCGATTTCATCCTTTGCCTCGTGCGTTGCCCCAAGCCACGTCAGCCTAGCTGCTGACGTGGATTTTCTTCTGTGACGTGGATTTATTCTGTCCTGGCTTCATCTTCCTCGTTCCTCCAAAGTCAGACACTCGACCTCCGACGAGCCACCACGGTCAGTGACATGCCGGCGACGCTGCTGGCTCTCCAGATCCGGCGGTCCATGGCCGTCAGTGTCACTCACAAAACTTGCTCCACCATGGCCAGTTACGCTCCTGGCTCGACCTAAGATGATTTTTTATTGTTGACAAATGTGTCGTCCAAGTTCGCATATACACGGACACATGATTAAACACATAGCCACAGTGCGATCCGCCATGCTTCTTGAGTAACCTGGCCACGTTTCCAATTCTTTTTTAGCTGAACCTGACTTCGGAAAAAGTGAAAATGGTCTGATAGGAATGCAACCCGTGAGAGATATTTCCATGGTGATCTTATCGACCACAACGCGCAAATCACATCAATCGAAATAACCTTACTGATTTTTCATTCTTCTTTTTATGACTCTTACCGCTTCCGAGCGATCTCCCTCGTCTTGTCCACACCGGTTTGAAAATCCCGCATCAAAGACGATTTTTATAGTTGAGGAAATCTCAGCTTTGATGAGATTATTGTCCCGGTGATCTGTGCATGTTTCAAGGAAGCATTTGCTCTCAGTACCAAACGGTCTTTTAACATCATTTGCAGACGACTAAAGTTATGATATGCCAAGTAGTGCAAAGATCCAATAGTTTATCGCCTTTGCCTGATTATTTAAGGCATTATTAAACTAATTTTTCGAGAGATTTAGCATAAGTACAGCTCTTCAACTCCCATGTTCTGATCCAACTTGTGGTTTGTTGAAGTACCAACTCCTCTGTCATTTTCTATATGTCCAAGTACAGGATCAAGCCTGAGATATCATTTCTATATGCTGCAACTATTGTTCATGGAACTTTACTGGACAGAGATGCCTATGACGGACTAACGACTCATTCCTCGGTTAAAAGCTGTACCCTTTTCAAACTCGAGTAATATACTCGACAGGTTTGAGCTCAACTACCCATCATGGCTTGTCCAATTCAACTGTGTCTACCGGTGCCATTCAGGATGAGTATTGATGGCGGTAAACAGAGAGTTTCGGTGTAGAAGTAGTTTACAGATAATGTAGCGAACCAAGTAAATCGCAATGAGAAAGATTACCAGGCTCATGTCATACGTCGTGTACTCTCGATGTGCTGCAACGTAAACACTGATTGATTTAGAGCATATGTCATATGATTGATTTAGTCCATGAGACTAAGCCTAGATGAAACCCATGGTAAAATGAAGGGGGATCTTCCAATAATCTTCATATGACTACTTATCAGACATTCTTTCTTTTTTAATACATAGCAGAGACTTCATGGGTCGCTTAATTAGACAGCTTGGAAAGTTGAACCAGTTATGCAAAGAACTACCCAGGTTGGGGCCTCGACTAGCACTCTCAAGCCTTTAAAAAGCTGTCAAGCTCCACAAGACCAGACAGACGAGAGGAAGTTTGTGTGCAAGTCTGCCTGCTCTCTCAGTCTCACCAATGGCGCTTAGGTCTGCTTCGCTTTGTATGATCCTCCTGGTGATGGCATTAGCGAGCGGCACTCGAGCAGATTCCCGTGAGGGCCACTCACCTGCACTGTCCCCTCACATGCACAACCATGAGCTAGCGGCCTCGCCCATCGTCCACTCACCGGCACCATCCACCCACGTGCCAGCACTGGCTCCAGGGGGCAGTTCTGCTGCTGCTTTCACTCCTTCCTTCTTTAGCACCACGTCATTCGCCTGCTTGGTTGCGCTCCTGCCGATCATGCTCTCTTATCACCGAACTAAATTTTTCCTCGGCATGTACGATTTCTCAGATTTGACCTTGTGTTGTTGTATGCCATCCCTATGTGTAGAAATAGGGAAGAGATTATGGTGTTTGGTGCTTCCTTTGTGTGCATTACATATGTTGGATTTGTTTTTCGGGCTTCTCACATCTTAATAAATTCAAATCTCTATACATCGTCTCTTTTTTTTGTTTACTTCCGTTCGGATGAAAGGAGAAAAGCACAAATGACAGAATTTCAGCTGATGTTAAACAATAGGTACCAAACATTCGGACTTCATGGACGACATGGGAATCGTGCAATCATTGTGAACCATTCAGTATCAGTTCCTCCTCTCTGAAAACTTCATTGTTTGTCTTTGATAGAACCGGAAGATGACTCGATTATACTTCTACTTTTCTTCTTTGGACTTCGATACGAGGCTGGGTAATTCTTTCCCCACAGATTCAAAGGGGAAGTTAAACAGCCTTTTGACCACTTCAACCATCATCACTGATGGTGTTTACTCGGGGGAAGAACTTCTGTTGACACTTGGTGATCCAGTTATTTATTTATTACATAAAAAATTAAGGATTAATTTTACCCCTAAAAAAATGGAATTAAAATTGCATAATATAATTTTAGTTGCACTTATTTATTTTTGCATTTGATCAGCAGCGGATGAGCTTCAATTTCACGAGTTGACAATTCGGTATTTTCGAAAAGTATTCATATTATTCTTCCAATATTCAGTAAATATTTCATATATTCACATGATTTATACATTAGGCGATATATTTTACTCAAGATTGGAAGTTTAAGCATGAAATATCAAGAGAGAATATCGCACGTGGAGCATGTATGGAGTAATATATTCTTTGACTCAAAATAAGAAAAATTACATGATCAAAAGGGATTCCGTGCGTAAGCTGAAAAAGAAAGAAAAAATTGCTAAGCTTGAGTCCTTTCCCTATAAAGAAAAGAGAAGGGATTCTTCTCGGCAAAGGGTGAGAGAGAGAGGAAGAAAGAGAGATGGCTATCGTCTTCTGCCTCGAAGCGTGTCCCTCCTAGGTCGCGGATTGGCGTCGTCACGGAGCCCTTCCCTCCGCATCCTTACACGCGAACTGCTGCTGCAACTGCAGTCTCCAACGAACTCAGTCATCTCGCGACCACGCCCTTCGTTCGTCCGCTCCCCTGCCGTCTGACCGGACGCTGCTTTGATCAGTCCACGACCCCAACGGTTTATAGCACGTAGCCCTTCCACAGCTGATCGGCATTTGATCACCGTTCCGGAAGCGCCCTCATCGAGAGTGCACACCATGCAAGAAGATCCCCTATAGACGACCTCATAGTCCTCGTGGCGTTTGACCCATATACTGGAGACCATCTCGATTCAGATTGCTGGGAGCACATGGTGAATCAGACAAAAGGAGAGAGGACTTTATTCGGTGGTCAAAGCAAGGAGACCATCAGTGGGATTTCGAAGAGAATTGATTTCCTTGCCGTGGCGTGACAAAATCGTTAGCCACCGTGAATTCCCACACGGCCGTGACGTCTTTTCTGAGTTAGCCAGGATCAGGCCGAGTCTGTTTCAACGCCGGCCACTGTTCGCAAATCCTTGGCGCCGATCCCATTTCGGTAAGCAAATCATTGAAATAAGGTAATTTTCTTGAGCCAAATTTCATCTCAATATTTTACTGCTTCAATTGGATGACTGCATACTAATATTGATTTCATTGAGACTTTAGGCAATTATCCATTAGGATTTGTTTTCTAATCTACAACCACACATCGATTTTTTTTATTCCAGGCTATAGATGAAAGTGAGAATGAAATTGATATTTTGATTTTCAAGGCTTAAGATCAATTTATCGATTTTATTTGCGAAATAACCAAGTTGATTAGATATTGTTTCCTAATTCGATCAATGAATGATATTTTTTATGATTCTGAATGATTAGTGCTTCCCTCGCATTAATTGCTTTATTTGTGCTGAAAATACAAAATTTGCGCATCATGTAGATTAGAATTAGCTTCATAGTTAGATTTGCATGATATAATAGTTTTGCTACTTTTTTTAGGATGCATGTTTAGATAATATCTAGACTAAATAACATCTTCGCATTGATTTTTTTTTTTTTTTGAGATATCTATTTAGGTTAAGATAGGATTTAGGTTAGTCTATAGATAATATCTCACTTTAGGTAGATTTTTATTATTAGTAATTTTTAATTACGAATTTAAAAAAAAAAAAATACAAAAATATCACGCACATGTCATATAGAATTAGGTTTATGAAATGCATGTCATTTAATGATTGTTGCTAGGTCCATTTAATTAGAAATTGTCCGTCATTAGAATTAGGCCATTTAGTTAAATTGCATGACATATAGCTTAAATTTCATTAAACAAGAAAAAATCCTAAAAAAAGATTAAATGATTGCATATTAATTAGGAATCATATCTAGGGCATTTGATGTGAATTTTGAGCTAACATTGCAGATACTTTCGTTGTTACGAGGTAAGTCCCGTAATTTATTCATTACTTTCTTGGGTGTTAAATTGGTGGTTTGCGCACCCGCATGATCACTTCATATGTTAAGGAAGTAAATTAAAATCAATTTAAGCTGCCTGCAAAACATTTTTTTTTAAAATAAAAGAGAAAGATACCGAAAGGGCGTTAGAGAAATTTAGCGTAATCAAGTCTCTGAACTCACAAATCTCTAGTTCACAGGAATAAAGTAAATCTCTCGTTACTTTACTTGGGTTTCTAATCAACCCACAAAAAATAGATTAATGGCGACTCCTAACTAATAATCTTTTGCATGCTAAATACTTGAATTTAAGTCGTGAATTGGTATGAGTTTGGAAAAGCCCGAGCTAAGTTTAGACTTAGTAGTCCATTGGCCAAACCCTAAGTGGTAGTCGCGAAAACTTCGTTTTGACCACTTTAACCAACCAATCCCCATCTCTCTCCACTACCAAGACAGAGTCATTGTAAGAGAGTGAGAGTGAGAGAGAGAGAGAGAGAGAGAGAGAGAGAGAGAGAGAGAGAGAGAAGTCACAAGGATAGAAAGGAGGCATTTGAGAGAAGCTGGTGGAGGCTAATACTGGAGAGTTAGACAGTTGTCTAAGGGTGCGAATGGTAATATTTCTATTACGGGGAATAATTTCTTTTGAGAAATAATTCTTTTCCATTTCTACTCTCTAGAACAATTTCTAAGTAAAATAAGACGTTTAGTAACTACACAAAATTTCTATTCTTAGAATAGAAAAAGAATAGAAATGTGTTTGGTACGATCCATAATTTTTTGTTTTTTTTCGTTTTTTCTTCTTGCTAATGGCCCGCTACCGCTCGACCGTCGCCTGTCGCCACTGCCCACCGCCCATCATCGACTACCGCCCAATCACCGCCCGTTGCCTGTTGCCGTCACCCGACCACCGCTTGACTAGGACCATTTTTGTCCAGAAAAATCAAAGAACCATTTTTTATTGTGAAATTGGGAAGCAAGATGGTTCATTTGATAAGGAAAAATACCAATTTGATTATTGACTCAATAGTTGAATTTATAGAAGTCGAATTGGATGGATTCGAGAATGATTCAATGTCCAATTTGAGGGAAAAATTGTACAAATTCGTATGCCCCCTTGCCTATAACTTATGGACCATTTCAAAAGGCTTCTAAAAGGGTTTTGTGTTGGAAATGTGTTGTGCAAACCAGTTGAGCTTGGTGGGCCAAGCATGTGAGACAAAGGGATAAGAGAGAGGGTGAAGTGGTCCCCTCCACCATTAGCCAGTTCCCTCCTTCCTCTCTCCCCTCTTACCCATCAAGCTCTCCATCCTCTCCCTCCATTCCCGTCCGAACGAAGCTCCAGCAAGCTTAGAAGCAGAAGCCAGCAACCATCGCCAGCCCCGTCGAAGCCATTACAAGCAACATCGTCATCGTCGCTTGCCTGCATGCCTCTCATGCCTCCTCGCCATTCCCGTTCACCATGCTGCCTGGTCAGTTGCTAAAAATAAGAAAATAGCAATTCAAAAAGTAATCGTACCTTCTTAAGCTTTTATCCAAAAATTAAATTGCTAGTACGGAAATAACTTACAGTCACAACTCTTAGTAATTCTAAGTCTGAATACCTTCAGACTTTATTTTTGAGTCTTGAATACTTCCAGATTTTACTCGATAAATGATGTGATGTTCAGTTTGGTGCGAATAGACTCAAATAGGCTTTTCTCCGAAGACTTTGTAAACATGTTTGCCAATTGATTCTTTGAGTCAATGAGCTGAATCATAACTTCTCCATTTTGAACATCATATCTAATAAAGTGATGTCAAATCTCTATATGCTTTGCCCTTGAATGCATGATTGGATTTTTTGTGAGATTTATGGCGCTGGTGTTGTCACATTTGATCTCAGTGCATGATTATTCAATTCCAAAGTCTCTTAGCTGTTCTCGTATCCACAAGATTTGAGAACAACAACTTACAAGAACCACATATTCTACTTCAGCCGTTGAAAGAGCTACGGGCTCTGTTTTCTTGAAAATCATGATACCAGCTTGTTACCAAGCAGTTGACATGTACTAGAAGTACTCTTTCTATCCACTTTGCAACCTGCTAAGTCTGCATCTAAATATCCAAGGAGAGTAAGGTCTTCTTCTTTTGGATACCATAGTCCTAGATTTGGAGTTGTTGCGATGTATTTGATGATGCGCTTTACAGCAGCTAAGTGAGATTCTTTGAGATTTGATTGGAACCTAGCACAAATACAAACACTAAACAAAATATGAGGTCTAGATGCAGTGAAATAAAGAAGTAAACCAATTATGCTACTGTATAGCTTTTGGTTTGCACTCTTTCCTTCTTCATCTTTATCCAGCTTTGAAGAACTTGACATAGGTATGTCAGTCTTTTTGCAATTTTTGATGAGATCTTTTGCATATTTCTTTTGGTAAATGAAAATTCCCTTCTTCAATTGTTTGACTTGTAATCCAAGAAAGAAGATTAATTAACCTATCATGCTCATCTCGAATTCATCCTACATAGATTTAGAAAACTTCTTGCACAGATTTTCATTTGATGATCCAAAAATAATATCATCAACATAGATTTGAACGAGTAGAAAATCTTTACATTCTCTCTTAATGAACAAGGTGATATCTACTTTACCTTTATCAAAACTATTTTGAATTAAAAATTTACTTAACCTATCATACCAAGCTCGAGGTGTCTGCTTTAGTCCATAAAGAGCCTTTTTTTAGTTTGAACACTGAGTTTGGCTTTTTTGAATCTTCAAAACCAGATGGTTGTTCCACATAGAATTTTTTTTTTTTTGGATAAATTCATTTAGGAATGCACTTTTTATGTCAATTTGGAATAACCTAAAATTTTTATAGCAAGCAAAAACAAGTAATAATCTAATTGCTTCTAACATTGCTACTAATGCATATGTCTCGTCATAGTCTATTCATTCTTCTTGGGTATATCATTTGGCTACGAGTCTTGCTTTGTTCCTGACCACTTTTCCTTTCTCATCCATCTTGTTCCTGAAAACTCATTTAGTTCCAATAATAGACTTACCTTTAGGTTTATGAATTAGTTCCCAAACATCATTAATGCCAAACTGTCTGAGCTTTTTTTGCATAGCTTCAATCCAGCTTTCATCACCCAAAGCTTCATCCACAATTTTGGGTTCAATTTTAGAAACAAGTGCTAAAGCACTAGACTCTTCAACGCCTTTTGGATCTGGTGCGAATTCCTTCATCGATATTGCCAATGATGAGTTCCTTAGGATGACTTGACTTATACTTCCAATTGTTAGTTGGTTTGAGGGTCTGCTGATCCTCTGTTTCAGTTGAATCTTCTGGTTCATCTTGTTATTGAACTTCAAGAGTCTGAACCACTTCAGGAGAGGTAAACTTTGTAAAGTCTGGAGCAAGTTCAAATTCTTCAAATTGAGTCTGATTCAATTGATTCTGCATAAAGTCTTGGAACTTGACGTTCATAGATTCTTCCACATACTAACCCTTTTTGTTGAATACTCTGTAGGCTTTGCTTGAAGTTGAGTAACCAGGAAAAATTCCTTCATCCGATCTTTCTTCAAACTTACTAGTTCTATCATTTGCATTCTTTAAAATAAAACACTTGCAACCAAACACATGAAAATAAGAAATAATTGGCTTCTTTCATTTGAATAATTCATAAGGAGTTTTCTCTAGAATATACCTTAAGAATACTCTGTTAATGATGTAACAAGCTGTAGAAACTGCTTTAACCCAAAAATGAGATGAAATATTACTTTCAATTCAAAGAGTTCTTGTCATCTCCTGTAAAGATCTATTTTTTCTTTCCACAACTACATTCTGTTCTGGAGTGTATGGAGAGGAGAAAACATGCTGAAAACCAGAGTCATCACAGAATTTTGCAAAATCTTGATTTTCAAACTCACCTCAATGGTTTGTCCTAATTCTTGAAATAACATATCCTTTTTCATTATGAACTTTCTTTGTAAATTTTGAAAAATAAGAAAAATTTGCAGACTTAATTGCAAGGAAGTATACCCATGTAAAACGAGAATAATCTTCCACGATTACTAAGCAATATCTCTTTCCACCAATATTTTGAGTTCTGGTTGGTCCAAAGAGATCCATATGCAAGAGTTGCAAGATATGATTAGTAGAAACCTGTTTTATTGATTTAAAGGAACTTCTAACTTGTTTTCCCAAAACACATGGTGTGCATAAGTCACATTTTTGGAACGTTAGGTTGGGTAATCCACGAACAAGTTTCTTGGATGAGATTTTGGCAATTTGTTTCATGTTGACATGACCAAATTTTCTATGCCTCAGTATCCCTTTCCTCCTCTTCATCTTTCACAATTCCTGCTATTGATTCCCTCCCTATTGCACCAATAACTTCAGCAACATTCATGGTTGATCCTCCAGATCAGGATATGGAATCAAAATATTCTGAACCAGAGATTATTCAAACAAACAATCTTGGACAAAATGTGTCCATGACATCAAAACAGTTTTTCACCATTGATGATATTCCTTATCACAAATGGCCAGAATGACTTGAAGAATTTCATACTTTGTTGAATACTCAGTCCATCACCAATCATGATATGAATGATGTCCTCTACAATTTTGTCACAAGGTTTACATGAAGCCTCAAACTTTGATGGAAATCAGTGTCAGAACAAGACCAAATCCATTTTCTGATGTCACCTGATTTTAGCCATGCCATTACTCTATTATATCATTTCTTTGTGGGAAAGCCCACTGACCTCATAGAAATGAAAAGAAGAGAATTTTTTGAAAGAAAATGTTGCTCTCTCCAGAAGACATATCTTGATAAGCATTATCGAGAAATGCCTAAGCTTTTTTATCATATTGGAGCTGATCCAAATCTAAAACATGTTTTCCTGACTTCCATCCTAAAAGAAATATCACAGATGGTTGAAAGATCTTTATTTGGAAGACAAAGGAGAATACAAGATATTCCCCTAGGAGATATATAGCAAGAAATTCATCTATGCCTTGAAGAATTGTGCCTAAAACGCTAGATGGTCCGCACCTACATCACAAATGACAAAGGCCTCGAGACAGCCTGCTCTCGCCAGAAGTTAAAGATCAAATGCTCCAAGCAAGACTGTGATGGTACTTGTGGAAAGTTTTCTCGAAAAAATAAACATTTTAAGAAGTTCTTGATGAAGAAATCCGAACATGGCCCTAGGAACTTCCGAAGAAAGAAGAAATGGCGATATCTCCGCAAAAGGAAAGACCGCACAGGCCACAAGAAATCAAATTGTTGCTTCATTTGCAATCAGAATGGAAATTTTGCCAAAAATTGTCCCCAAGCAAAAAAAGGTCAGAATCGTCTGATTCATCACATTGAAAGTAAAATCAGAATTTCTCTTGAAAATGACGATATTTAATCCTTATTCTCTGCTAATGAAGAACCATCTAAACAAACTCTTTGTGTCATTTCTTCTTACCAAACTTTCAATGAAATTGAATTGGACTCAGATTCTGAGGATATCTTTCATATATCCCTCAATTCTCCAGAACAAACTCCTGACATATTTTCAAGTCAAACTCATTGTCCCAATTTCCCTGTAAAAATCCTCACTTCAAAGTTTGTCAAACCTATCACCGTTATTGTGACATCCAGATTTTCGAATTCTAATTTCGACTGGATAAATAGGGCTGTTTTTGTTCAGTTGAAGCCAGGGATTGTGAATTTGGGATACAAGTGGGCTATACTGATAAGAAAAAGTACCAATTTGATCGATGAAATATTGAATGAAATTATGGGGGTCAAATTGATTTGATTCAAGTGGGATTAAGGTTCAATTTGGGAAGAAAACCTAGCAAAATTCGTATGCCCATAGACCCAACAATTTGAATTATCTAAAGGCTTCTAGAAGGGGCACTTTGGGGCTTGAAAATGTGGGTGGATGACAGCTTTTTGGTGGGCCATGTTTGAAGACAAAAGAGAGAGAGAGAAACCGGTCTTCTCCTTCCCCTCTCTC
Organism: Eucalyptus victrix; assembly: GCA_016097545.1. Taxonomy (NCBI): domain Eukaryota; kingdom Viridiplantae; phylum Streptophyta; class Magnoliopsida; order Myrtales; family Myrtaceae; genus Eucalyptus; species Eucalyptus victrix. Next base: position 26,347,700 of record CM027844.1, read on the forward strand.
TTTGGTTGTTTCTCTTTCCCCCCTCTTGTTCGAACGAAGCAGAAACAGGGACAGCAGCCATGTCGCTCGAGCCGGAGCCGCCATCACCGTCGCGCCGAAGCTGCTGTCATCACCGTCGAGCACTGCCCGCACGCCCTCCGCCCCCTCTCACTTTCGTCGAGCTCTGTCCTCCATCTCCAATTGCTACTTGACAAAACCCAGCAAGTCAGAGAAGCCACACGTCACCTGGAGCCGCCTCTCGCCGCCATCGCCGCTCACCGAAGCCGGAGCTGCCGTCGCTGCTCCGCCCCGCCCGCGCCTCACCGCGCGCAGCTCCGCCTTCAGCTGCGTCGTCCCTAGCTTGGCTGATGTCCTGAGCTACTGTCCAACTCGTGCAAGAGCCGCCGGAGCTCCCTCCGACCACCTCCGGCCATCGTGAAGCCTCGCCTAGGTCCGATTCAGCCCCTCCGTCCACTTCCAACCCAAACCAGCTCCGAATCCGCCCTCCTTCACCCCCAGCCAGCAATGCACAAAGAGTGCAAAAATGGGTTTTACGGCGAGGGGTTGGCCCGTTTTGGCCGCTTTCCCGAGCCCGGATGCTTGGCCCGCTTTGAGGAAAGTCGATCCTCGCGTCGAGCCCGTCGTTTTGTGTGATTTTTGCTCACTAATGCCTTCTTAGTTTGCTAATTACACTTAAAGGTTGATTAATGTTAGTTAAGTGTAATTAGGTGGTTAGATTAGAATTGATTAGCGATTATTAGTTAATTGCATTGCATATTAGTTGTTTGGTTAGTGTACTTAGATAGAGAATTGTCTATAGTATTTATTGGATGCTTCGTGGGATTTTTCCCGACCCTTATCGGGTGTTAATTAGGCAATTCGGGCCTAATTGGAATTTTTAGGAATTAAATATTAATTTTCGAAATTAATTATTTAATTATTTATTTTCTGGAAATTCAATTAGGATGGCCAATGACCGGGATTTTAAGCTAATGATCATGGCGCAACCCGTTTATTTAATTGAGCTTTATATTGTGCTAAATTGAATTTATTGTACTTATTTATTTAATTTTTGAAATTAATTATTTAATTATTTATTTTCCGAAAATTCAACTGGGATGGCTAGTGACCGGAATTTCGTGTCGATTGTCATGGTGCAATCTGTTTATATAAATGAGTTCTACGTCGTGTTGAATTAATTTAATTGTGGATTTTTAGGGATTATTCCTAAATTGAATTAATTTGAGTAATTGACTAGTGAATAATTGAGTATCGGTTGCCAGAGACAAAGGTATTGTGGTAGACTACCGATCATACTGGAAATTATCGAAATGAAAGTGAGTGTGTAAGATGTATGCTGACCCGATGCCTAGACATGTCATCTAGGAATTCGGTCAGGTGTATAGTGAATTCATGATAGGTTATATATCACCTTGGAGAAGGCACGTGACTCGGTGAGTTGGTCTATCACCTCGAAGAATGCACGTGGGCTCGGTGATTAAGTGTGGCATCTTGAAAGAGACACGTGAGCTCGGTAATTTAATGCATTACCTCGGAGAATGCACGTGGTCTCAATAAGTATAATTGGCATCTTGAAGAGACACGTGGGCTCGGTGACTTGATGCATCGCCTTGGAAAATGCACGTGGGCTCGCTGATTCAGAATGGCATTTTAAAAGGTGCGTGGCTCGGTGACTTGATGCATCGCCTTGGAGAATGCACGTGAGCCTAGTGAGTTAAGCATGGCATCTTGGAAGAGACACGTGGCTCGGTAATCGGTTCCATCACCTCGGAGAATGCACGTGGCTCAGTGATCGATTCCATCACCTCAGAGAATGCACGTGGCTCAGTAATAAGAAATATCACCTCGGAGAATGCACATGGCTCGATGATAGGGAATATCGCCTCGGAGAATGCACGTGGCTTGGTGATTGGTTTTATCAATTGAGACTGTATAGCAATGACTAGAATGACCTAGAAGTGGTCCGACTGACATGAAATTGACTAAGTCGATTGATCATTGCTTTGATTTGATGTTGTGAATTGATTGATTGAATGGAATGACCGTGAGTGGTCTTGTTGGTATGTAATCAACTAGGTCGATTCGATCGATGCTTCAATCAGTGATGTGATTACTTGTATGCCTATTTGATCTTTACTAATATGCAGGTGAAATCAGAAGTCAAGGTAAGTCATCTGACTCATATTGTGCATAGGCAGCCCTATGGTGTATTAGTTTACTAATCGGGTCTTAGGGGGTAGAACTTGCTGAGACATAGTCTCATCCCGGTTTGGGGAAAACATTTCAGGATCTTGATGAAGAACCTGAGGAGAAAGAACGCGAAGAGAAATATCTAAAGGAAAACCCCGAGGATGATCCAAAGTAGGATCCTGATGACTATTACTGTGGAATCTATTGAGTAGAAACCAACCTTTTTAGCATGGTTTGTATATGTACATGTATTGCTAAGTCATTATAGATGTACATAAAGGTGTTGGTTTTCAGGTTCAATTTTCTAGTCCTACTTATATATCACATTGCTTTATTGTCTGGGGATTTTTATAATTGCTTCCGCATTTGCTACAAAAAAAGAAAAAAGGGTCGGCGATATGTAGCCCTGGGATATCGCATAAGAAAATTGACCAAAGGTAAGGGATGTGCGCGTGCCTGAGGATCGAGGTGTGACAGTTATTGCTCTCATGGACACTGGAGCAAGTTGTTCCATCTTGGATACTAAAGTTCCACCTAAAGAATATTGGACTTCCCATGTCCGATATTTCAACTCTGCCTCTGGAGATGCTTTCTCCTTAAATGTCAAAACCACTCCCGTAACTGTTCAGTTTTTTCCTCAGTATTCTATAACCACAAAATCTTTGGATCCAGTCTCCCCAATAAAGATTTGATAATTAGGCGGGATATCATAACTCAAATTTCTCAATTTAATATCATTCTTGGAAAAGGTCTTAAGTATAAGGACCAATTCTCTGAGTTTGTCAATATTCAGAGACTCTTTTCCATTCAGATGAGTCTATTAGATCCAATTATGCATAAATTGTTAGAATCTTATTCGGAGTCCCATTCTGAATTCACCCAAAAGTGTTCTCATCCTTTGTGGAAAAATTCGGACTTCTTTGTTCGCCTTCCTTTCAAAAAGAATGAAGACATCAATCCAACCAAGACGAGTCATATGGGAATGAAGCCAAAACATTTGGCTTTGGCTCAAAGAGAATACACAAAACTATTGCGACAAAGCCTTATTGAAATATCCAATTCCCAATGGGCTTGTGAAGCATTTTATGTCATTAAGCATGCTGAGCAAAACAGAAGAAAAATGAGACTGATAATTAACTATCAACCTCTCAACATTTTTCTCCAAGATGATAAGTTTCATTTACCCTCTAGAGATTCCCTCTTTACTGGTTTAACCAAGGCCCACATCTATTCCAAATTCGACCTCAAACCTGGATTTTGGCAATTAGGCATCAATCTTGAAGACAGATCCAAAACAGGATTCTGTATTCCAAACCAACACTTCCAATGAAAAGTTCTTCCTTTTGGCCTAAAGGTAGCACCATCCCCTTTCTAAAAGGTCATGTGTCGTATCTTCCAACCAATTTTGTTCAGTGCAGCAATCTACATTGACGACATCCTGCTCTACAGTCCTGATGAGCAGTCGCACTGTCAACTCCTTGAGCAATTCGCAGAAATCATGAAGAAGCATGGCATTATACTTTCTCAAAGAAAAATGAATATTGCCTAGACAGAAATTGAATTTCTTAGTATGCACCTTAACAAATGTACATACTACCCAAGGCCACATATTGCTCATGAATTGTTAAAATTTCCTGAAGAAAGTTTCACAACAAAACAAGTTCAGCAATTCCTTAGGATAATAAATTATCTCATAGATTTTGTTCCAAACATTGCAAAGCCACTGATTCCACTCCAGTCAATGCTAAAGAAGCATCCCCTACCTTGGGGGAAAATTCATACTAAAGCAGTCGCTGAGCTTAAGGAGATTATGCAAAATCTCCCACCATTGCAGATACCATTAACAGGAAAAAGATTTCTTCAAACCGATGCCAGTGACGAATACTGGGCAGCCATCCTGCTTGAAGAAATTAATGATAAGAGACACATTTGTGCTCACAAAAGTGGAAAGTTTTTCCAAGTAGAAATGCATTATCATTCCACTTTTAAAGAAATCCTAGTAGTATAAAATGGGATCAAGAAGTTTGAATTCCATCTCATCGGCCATCATTTCCTGCTAGAGTTAGACATGGCATCTTTTCCTCAGATGACCAAATTCAAACAAAAGTAGATTCCAAACTTCCAACTGCTTTAATGGGCTGAATGGTTTTCAAAATATTCTTTTGAGACCAAACATATTCCTAGAAAGAAAAATGTGATTGCTGACTTTTTGTCAAGATCAAAAGTACCATCCAAAATCAACATGTACATCAAAAGACATGCTTTCCATATTCTCAATTATGGCGTGAAATATAAGATTGAGAAAATCAAAGATCTGCAGAGTTGGAAGTATCCCAGGAGATTATTGAACAGATCCAGAATAACAGTCTTACTGAAAATCTGAATAACCTCATGTGGTAATGCCACACAGAACTATTCAAAGACAAAGGAGGTTCGATTTTTTATCATTTTGGGTTAAATTCAAATTACATATTCATACATCCTCTTATCTATAAGGAAGATAATTTCCCTAATCAACTTAAGACGTTATTATAGTACTTAACCAATAAGTACTTAATAGCTATTGAAGTTCCAATCAGAAGATTCATTACCAACCTCACCAGGATATTCTTATTTGGGAGAAATGTTGAAAGAGAAAGTGATCAAAATCTCTTAGACTTTCTCAATTGGTTTTATCCTTCTACTCACTGAAAACATCTCTTGGAGAGAGAACTGAGAACCATGACACCAAATCCTGAAGTCCATACCATCCTATTCTTACAACATCCATGGCATTTTCTCATAAATAATGGTAATATAATCAATGCCCCACAAGAAATAGGAACCACATCCTACAAACCTCACTTGGACAGCAGAGAAGCTCGGATTCACAAATCTTATCCAGGACCTATTGGATGTTGTGAACACCAGTACCAATAACTCCAGAGAATTCTCTATCAAGAAAACAAAACCATTCCTGAAAATGTCTGGAACTATAATGTACCCACTACATTGGACCATTATGACCTAGCACCAGAAGCCAAGGAAGCACTCGAAGAATTCAGACAAATTGTATCATCACAGGATCATGATATGACAAACACAAATGATATTGTCCAATCAACCCAGGACCCCTATGCTAAATGGGGAGGTCCTCTATCCTAAGATCCCTACAATCAAGGATCTTTGTCCTTATCTCAAAACATGGACATATCTCACTATGCTCAGCCATCCAATTGGCCTCAGCCAAGCATTTCTACTGACACTGCAAAAAACGACAATATAAATTGGAACCAAGAAGAAGCATCACACTGGGCACATGAAGAAGCATCCTAATCATATCAGCCAAATCAGATTCTCTCACTAGATGATCTTGAAGCTCTTGAACAGAAATATAAAGAACATCTTTTTGCAACAATGCACAACTCAGATGACTCGGACTATGACTACAATGCTCATGACAGACGAGACTGCCGAAAAACCAATGTCCATACAATTTCAGTGTAGCAAGTTACTGCTCACTTTTACTGTAGCACTAGGTTAGGGAAGTACTGTTCACAATACAAGTACTGTTCATAGTGTGCGAATAATTCCCTCCCGGAAGTTTCCAGTGTCTCTGTTTGTTTCTGGACCCGTGAGCTTGGTCCTTGGTTGCTTGTGACCTCTTATTGTCTATATAAAGCAAGGAGATGTAATGTGTTGGGCAGAATCTCTTGAAGTAAAGTGAGTATTTTGTGAAAATCCTCTCTATGGCTTTCTAAACTCCTCTTCTTCTCCAGCCTGGTAGGATCCTCCGAGAAATGCAGCTCAGGTAAATTAGAAATGTTTTCATCCTGGCATCTCTAAGTGTCTCTAGGCTTTGAACTAAAGGACTGAGTAGTTTATTGCTAAAAGGCTATCCCTGACGGGCTTGAATGGAAGTTGTTCGCCCACTGTGGGAAGGCATACCTGCAGGAAATTGACTCTGTCTTCCCTGGTTCTAAGTCTAGGTCCATTCATGGTATTAGACACTGAGAGCTTTCTAGTTTTATATCCAGAAGATAGATATTTCCATATCTTCGTCCAATAAAAGATTGAGATAAATCCTTACTCATTCCCGAACAAATGTCTTCTTGGAAGTTAATCTTGAATCCAGTGTCAAACAATTGACCGATGCTAAATAGATTATAATGTAAACCTTCCACCAAGGAGATATTGTTGATTGTGAAACTTTCAATTTTTACAGTTCCACATCCAACAATTTTTCATTTATTGTTTCCTCCAAAAGAAACTTTTCATTCTTTTATTTGCACAATCTTTACGAAATAGCTTGGATCTCCCGTCATATGTCTCGAGCAGCCACTATCCAAATACCATTTTCTCTTTTTTTTGATAGTGACCTACAATAATAAGAAGAACTCAAGCTTTCTTTGGTATCCACATTTTCTTGGGTTTAGGAGAGTTAGTGCAATATATAGTTTTTGTCTATTCCTTCTTAACAGGTCTCCAAATCATAAGACATTTTTTCTCAAAATATTTTGAACTATTACACTTTGAACATTTGAGAGCACTTCAACCAACATGTTTTACAAAAACCTTTTGAAAATGATTTCTGTAAAATATTTTTGTAGGTCTTTGTTTAATTATTTCATTTACTTTTGGAAAATCAATTAAAGGAATAGTTTCGGTGTCATACCCAAACCAGATTTGTTGAAATATGTTTTTGAATTGAAAGAATCTTTTCCAACTGTTCAAATCCTATCGAAAACATTTTTGTAGTATTTGAAATATCCTTTTTTAAGAAAATGTTTTCCTTTGAAATAGAGTCTGCATTTTCTTTTAAAACAACAAAACTTTTGTCTAGCTTTTCAAACTTTTCTTTTCAAGAGTTTTCCTGTTGCTTTAGTTTGGAATTTTCCCTTTTTAATTCAGAGATCCTTTTAAGAGAGGTTTTGAGATTAAGACGAAGTTCATTTATGTACTTCGAGACTTTAGCAGGAATATTTAAATTACTAACCTCAATTTTACTTTTTGAGTCTGAGTCTGAGTCTGCTCCAAAATCTAAGTTTGATTCTGAGTTTGCCATTAAACATATGTTAGCATACTCTTCATCAATTTCCTCACATTCTGTATCACTCCATGTCTCTGCTTTAAAAGCCTTCTTGAACTTTTCAGTTCTTCCTTTCTTTTTCTTCAACAGATGGCAGTTGGGTTTAATGTGTCCTTTTCTCTTACATTCAAAATAGACCACTTCTTTGTTAACCTCGTCATCTTCAGTTGATTTATTCTGGAATTTTTTAGAGCCTTGTTTCTTCCAATTAAATCTTTTTCCCTTTCTGTTTAGTTTCCCGAATCTCCTTATCATGAGTGCTAGCTCTTCATCATCCATGTCATCTTCAAAATCTGTATCATCATAATCGTCGTTAGATTTTAAAACAATTGACTTCTTACCTTTGGGATATTCTTCCTCATTTGAATTGCTCCACTTCGTATGATTGAAGTGTGCCTACAAGTTCATTAATTGTAAGAGGCATGATTTTTTGAGTTTCTCTTATTGAAGTCTTCACATAATTCCAATCTTTGGATAGTCCACGCAACAATTTATTGACCTTCATTGGTCCTGAGATTGGATGCCCCTAATATGATTGACCATTCGCAATATCTGTGAAATGACTAAAAATGTCAGTAATTGATTCTCCTGGTTTCATTTTGAAGGCTTCATACTATTCGAATAAGATATTGATTTTTGTTTCTTTAACTCGATCAGTTCCTTCATAGGTAACATGCAACATATCCCAGACTTCTTTGGCTGTTTCACAATATGAAATTCGGTTATATTCAGTATGAGATAAAGCACAGTATAAAAAGTAGATTGCTTTAACATCAATAACTTGTCTCTTGGTTATTTCTTCTTGTGCCATTTCGCCAGCATCTACAGCTTCTTTTCCTCTTTCTGAAACTGATGCAGCTTTGGGAATAATTCCATTTTCTACCACATCACATTCCAGAGGATCTTTCGATCTTAGGAATGCATTCATTTTGTTTTTCCAAACATTGTATTACTTCCTATCAAAATAAGGAGGTCTGGTGTTGCTTTGGCCTTCAACCAAACCTAGAGCCAAAATACTAGCCATAGATCTTTAGCTCAGAAGTAAAAATACTTCGATAAATTGAGTATACAAGCTCTGATACCAATTAAAATGGCTAGTAAGATCACCTAGAGGGGGGTGAATAGGTGATAAAGAAATTTTTACTAAACTTTTAATACAATTTGCTAGCGACATGAACAAAAGTAAACTATTATATGAAGCTATAAATTGAAATAAGGAGTTTAAGGAAAAGAGAATAGAAACACAATGATTATAGTGATTCAACTTAATTCAAGTCTACGTCCACCCTCCCACGCTGAGAGCCCACTAGCTGGATTTCACTAAGGATCAAAAGAGATGTTATAGTCGTATGACCTTAACTTTACAGTGTAGAGACTCTACTACACTTCTTCAAAGTCTCACAAGTGTTTAATCACTCTTTTGAGTACAAGTAAAGCTCTGTGATTGAAATAGCAAAGAACTAAGAGCTTCAGACTTTGGAATTCTTCTTTCACGCACACACTCGAATAACTTGAGCGTCTTCTTTATATACTCCTTTATGCCTTTACGACCGTTGGCACTTTCCAAATGAATTCTTTCAATCTACCTGTTGAATAGAATCAATTAAGAAGATCTCAAGTCATTTAAGGAATGTGATGATAGCTCACCAATCCTGCTTGCCCATACAAATAGGATCTAGGTTTCCATAAATAGAACTTTTCAAGTATACTTCGTCTTTCAACAAATATTGATTATTCGAATTGATTTCAATAAGAATAATAGATCATGGGCTGCTATCTCTAGCCGTAAGATCTTCTACAGACCGTATGAACCGAATCCTTGAAGATAAACTCGCATCTAGATAAATCTTTTCTTCGTCGATATAGAAACTGTCAGTGAGGGTAAACTTGAGTCTAAAGTCTTGAGGTCTTCAAACTTTGACAACAAAGTCTAGAGGTCTTCAGACTTTAACACTTGAGTCTGGAAGTTTTCAGACTAGACTAATGGAAACGTTTTGTTAACTTCAAAACAATAAGAGAGTTTTTCTCCAATAGAAACTAGTTGTTTATGAAATGTCATCATACAAAGGACCCATGATAAGTTCACCCACATTTACACAGAAGGGAATTTTTGCAATGATAATCGCTTAAGTGCAATAATACCAATAAAGAACATTCCACAATTTCCATGAATATCTTAACAGTTAGTCTCTTTGCTTTTGCTTTAGACATTCTTATTTGTGTGCTGAAATTTTCCAACATGTGAAGGACATGTCAGATAAAATTACACGCCTGCATAGGCCGCTATGACAACAGAAAGCATGAAGCAAAACAAGTATGAACAAGCCCATCGCTAGATGGACAAGGCACACGAAGGTACTAGCAACCATTGCTATGACCAGGAATGAATTTGCTACTACAGACCAAAGCACCCGGTTAATGAATACATCGAACTAGGTGAACCAGTGGAGTGCCCACAAAGAGTTCAAGGAAAAGCAGGAACCAGGTAATAGGGGGAATGCTGGAGGTGCAAAATTATGGAAAAATAGCAAATATTATGTCTGCAGAACTCTGTACAAAAATTGCCTAACATTTGGATACTGAGAGTAGTATTTCATAACGGATGATAAATTTGTAACCAATGTACTGGTTTAGGATTTTTTATGGTCAAAAAATTAGTTTGAAATAAATTTATCTTAGGTGTACTAGTTTGAGGCTTTTCATGATATTAGCCCTTAGACTTTTTTTTTTTTTTTTTTTTTTTTACTTATCACCAGCCAATGCTTTTGGTGCCCAAGACTTGCTATCAGGACTTTTTTTGGGCCAAGAGATTTATGAAAGATTCACTAATCAAAGCAATAGAAAAATCATGTGCACTTCAACCACCCATTCCTACAATTCATTGTGACTTTTAAGACGCTCAACATGGTTATCACATGCTTACCAGAGGACTGAAACATGATCATACTACTCACAATCCTACTCTTGGCATGATGTGGAAAACTTGTAAAGTAAAGGACCAAGACTCATATGCTTTTTGAGTCTTCTGAAGACTCGCAAAGCAAGAGACTAAGACTCATATTTTAATAATTGAGATTTTGACTAGGTGAAAAAATAAGGTGGTGGGACCCACTTTAAAGCATAAAAGAAAAAAGAAATTTGAAAGTCAACAAAAGAAAGCAAGAAGAGGAAGTGGGCGCTCAGCTTAAGAGGGAGAGATCGAGGGCTTTCTGGAAAAGAAGGAAAAAGAAGAGAAAGGAAAAGAAAGAAGAGGAAAGAAGAAGAGAAAAGGCTCTGTGCGTACAAGTCATGGACACTTCACTGAGCCTGACTCTACTACGTATCACAATGTCCAGTAAGTGCTTGCTTCCCTTGTTCGTCTGATCGGAGTAATTTCCAAATTTAGTGCTTAAATTCATAACTTTGGGAAATTTGAGCCATGTAATCCATTTTTTGAGTTGTGGAGCTTTGGGACTTCATGGAAATGATGGTTTTGGGTGTCATGGAGCTATGAGTTTTGACGTGAGTCGTTTTGGCGCAACGGTTTAGTTGGAGCAAAATTTTAGGGTTTTGAGGTCAAGTTTCATGTCCTGTTTAGATTTGTGTAATCATTTCGAGTGAGCAATTTGTTAGCGCATAGGAGTCATTTTGTTAGCATTTAGGTAACGTTTAGCCGATTCGTAGTTGTAGTATTTTACTTGGTTTTAAGTTGATTCTTGTTTAATTGATAGAATTGCCAGATCGTCGGCTCTTTTAGCTATGCATTATCAAGTTTGGATATTTCTAGGTGAGTGGTGCTTTTAGACTATTGCATACATTTAGGATGCCCAACATGGCCATCACATGCTTATTAGAAGAACTAACACATAGCCATCCTAGTTGTAATCCTATTCTCGGCATGATGAGCGGAAGACTCATAAAGCAAAGGACTCAGACTCATATGCTTTACGAGTCTTCTGCAGAAGAAAGTAGAAAGACTCATAAAGCAAAGGACTTTCACATGCTTATCAAAAGAACTAAAACATAGCCATCCCAGTCGTAATCTTACTCTCGGCATGATGAGCGGAAGACTCATAAAGCAAATGACTCAGACTCATATGCTTTATGAGTCTTTTTGCTTTATGAGTCTTCCGCATCATGCCAAGAGTAGGATTCTAAGTGGGATGACCATGTTTTTAATGAACATCTAGCAGCTGAGGGCTATGGCCAAGAACTCCATCCATTTCTTGATAGACTGTCTTCAAAGTGTGAAGGACCAAAAAACTTGCAAGCATGAGTTCTTTCATGTCCTTCTCAATCACTTCTCTCTGTCTACTTTCTTTCCTTACATTGGTAGTGCCAATGCCTTATTGTAGAGCAATCTTGATTCCTAGAACCAACAAAACTGACCGAGATGCATTGCTCCAATTCAAGGATAAGATATCCGGCGATCCATTCGGGGTTTTCAGCACATGGAATGACTCTGTCCATTTTTGCCAGTGGCATGGGATCACGTGTGGCCGTCGGCATCCGAGGGTAATCCGTTTGATACTTTCATCTATGAATCTTGTAGGGTCGCTATCTCCTTTTATTGGAAACTTGAGTTTTCTCCACACATTGAGCATCGAAAACAACACTTTTGTTGGCGAGATCCCCCCGGAGATCGGTAACTTGTATAGACTCAAATACTTAAACCTAGAGAACAACACATTCTCCGGTCAAATTCCTGCCAACACCTCAGGATGCATTAATCTTAAATTTTTGGGACTGGGCCATAATATGCTAGTTGGTGAAGTTCCGATATCAATTGCTTCTTTATTGAAACTAATGGAATTATATATACATGTCAACAATCTCTCTGGAAACATCCCGAAATTCTTCGGGAACTTCACATCTCTGGTGATTATCTCGGCAACGTATAATGACTTTGTGGGAAGAGTTCCGGCCTCATTAGGCCGTTTGCAAAATTTGGAGGAACTTTATCTTGGTATAAATGGACTCTCTGGCACTCTCCCTTCCTCCATCTTCAACATATCTTCCCTTGTCTACTTTGACCTTCCCAAAAATCAACTTGAAGGGAGTCTTCCTCCAGATTTAGGTATCACTCTTCGTAATCTTGTTGACTTAAATGTCGCGGACAATCAATTTACTGGGCCAATTCCTGCTTCCATTTCAAATGCCACTAACTTAATGTTGCTACTGATCACGTTAAACAAATTTTCTGGAAACGTGCCTACCATAGAAAAGCTAAATCAGCTGCAGCGGATAAGTGTTGCAGGCAACCACCTAGGTAGTGGACCGCAAGTTGACCTAAAATTCCTTGAATCGGTCAATTCTACTAGCCTGAAGTTCCTGGCAATCAATGGCAACAATTTCGAAGGTACGTTGCCCGAATCCATTGGTAACTTATCCTCCCAGTTGAGTAAAATGTCGATTGGGGACAATCGATTGTCTGGAAATATCCCTCCAAGCATTGAAAACTTGCGGGGCCTAGAATCATTGTACATATGCAATAGCAAGTTCACGGGCAGCATTCCCGATACCATTGGAAATCTCATCAAGTTGAAGCGGTTTATTGCTTGTACGAACAAACTCACCGGGAATATCCCTTCCACAATAGGAAACCTAACGAAGCTAATGGAACTCGACTTAATGGGGAACAGTTTACAAGGGAGCATTCCTCCGAGTATTGGGAAATGCCAAAACTTGTTAGGGATTGACCTTTCGCAGAATGATCTGAGTGGAATTATACCATCTCAAGCTTTCACTATCTCTTCCCTGTCTATCTATTTTGATCTATATGAAAACCAATTGAGTGGTTCCTTACCAGAAGAAATCGGTAAATTGAACAACTTAGCCAAATTAGACGTACATGGCAACAAACTATCGGGAAAAATCCCTAGTAGCCTCGGTAGATGCACTAGCTTGGTGGAGCTTCACATGCAAAATAATTCATTTAAAGGGAATATCATATCATTCTTGAGTTCCTTGAATGGTCTTCAGTACATAGACCTCTCGAGTAATAATTTGTCTGGCCTTGTTCCGACATTCTTGGAGAAATTTCAATTGCAGTACCTAAATCTATCTTTCAACAACTTCGAGGGTGAGGTACCGAGCAAAGGGGTGTTCTTGAACATGAGTGCAACTTCGCTCAAAGGAAACGATAAACTCTGTGGCAGTATGTCAATCCTAGATTTGCCAAGTTGCTCGACGAGCAAGGGAAAACGCGGATCATCTATCTCCCATTTTGTTATCATTACAGTTACATGTGGGATAGTAGCAGCGCTCATTCTTCTGTTGCTACTGATGACGTTTTATTGGCCGAGGAGGAAGAAAAGTGAGGCTCCTCTAGAGACTCCATCAATAGGGGGATTTCAGCAAGTGTCTTATGAAGACTTGGTCAAAGCAACAGACGGATTCAGCTCTAGAAATTTCATCGGAATGGGTGGTTTCGGCTCCGTGTATAAAGGGAACCTAGCAGAGGAAACCAAAATAGTGGCAGTTAAGGTTTTTAACCTGAAGCAACGAGGAGCATCCAAAAGTTTTGCGGCAGAGTGCGAAGTCCTCAAAAACATAAGGCATCGGAACCTTGTTAAGATTCTAACAGCTTGTTCCAGTGTCGATTTCCAGGGCAATGAGTTTAAGGCTTTGGTCTACGAGTTCATGGAAAATGAAAGCTTGGAGGAGTGGTTGCATCCGTATCTTGCACCAAATGGGACGCCAAGGCATGAATTAACTTTTGTTCAAAGACTAAACATTGCTTTCGACGTAGCATGTGTAGTGGATTATCTCCATCATCAGTGCCAAATGGAGGTGATCCATTGTGACCTCAAACCGAGCAACATTCTATTGGATGCCCAAATGAATGGACATGTCGGTGACTTTGGCTTGGCTAGGATATTCCCAAACGCCATTGGTGATTTGCCAGTGAGTCAAACTAGCTCAATTGGACTTAGAGGAACCATTGGCTATGCTCCTCCAGGTATGTATACTTGCAATATATCCAATATTAATTCTTATCCTATAAGGTCTTTCCTTGATAATGCATGTAGGGAATTTCTTGTCTGAAACATCGCCACTAGTCATGCAGACAGGTCAGACTCGTTCATCTCGGCTAACCTTCCTATGCCTTACAAAACTAAGAGAACCATAGTAACTTAACAGAGTAGTTCGGTTCGGTTCTTCTTTTTTTTTTTGGTCATCCATTTGATTCAATTGTACATTCTATTAGTAAAAGTACCAAGGTCGTATGAATAGAAAATCTGACTTCAAAAAATCATGCTTAACGTGCTGTGTAACTTGCCATTATCAACTAGATTTCTTAATTACTGCCCTTCAATAATTTTTTCCCTTGCCTCTGTACGTGCATCCTCTTTCTTCTCCTAATGATTTGCCCATATCATCTCATGTGTCAAGTAAAACTCAACTGCAGAGTATGGAATGGGAAGCGAAGTATCCAAAGATGGCGACATGTACAGCTACGGAGTCCTGCTGCTGGAGATTTTTACGGGAAAGAGACCCACCCATGACATGTTTAAGGATGCTTTGAACCTTCACGATTACTGCGCAGCGGCTTTGCCAGAAAGGGTGGCAGAGATAGCAGATCAGCAGCTCCTATTTTGTGAGACAGAGGAATCATCAATTGCAAACACTCTGAACAATAAAAAAAGCATATGTACTCATGTTCAAGAGTGCTTGGTGATGATATTGGAAATTGGAGTTGCCTGCTCTGCAAAGCTGCCACGAGAGAGAATGAAGATAGGTGATGTGGTGAGAAGATTGCGTTTGCTGAAAGAGAGAGTCAACAAGATGGGATTCCGCTAGAGGCCATGGAGAAATTGAGCAACATGGGAAGAGCAAGAGTTGATTGCTTTACTGTTCCTCAGTTCCTTGTTTGGAAATGTAGGTCCGCGACATGTTCTAAGTTGAGGCACGGCCTCTCGATAATAGGCTAGTGCAGAAGATTCTTGTTTCCTTGCCCGAAAGGTTTGAGGCAACTATTGCCTCTTTGGAGAATACCAAGGATTTGTCTCAGATCAAGTTGGCAGAATTGCTAAGTGCTTTGCAAGCACAAGAGCAAAGGAGGTTAATGAGGGTGGAAGGAAGCACAGAAGGAGCTTTGCTAGCCAAAGAACAGTAGAATGTAGGAGGAAAAGTTAACAAGTGGAAAGGGAAGAAAGGAAATGGCAGTAGTGGTTCAGAAGCTGCTGCAGGAGAGAATAGTGCGAGCAACTCCAAGAACAATTGGAGAAGATATTCCTCATGTCAGCACTGTGGAAAAAAGAATCATCCACACTTTAGATGTTGGAAGAGGCCAGAAGTTAGGTGCAGAAAGTGTCATAAGCTTGGACACATTGAAAAGTTCTGCAAAGAGAAGAGAGATCGCGACGGGTGAGGCACATCTTCAGTTCAGAAGAGGTAGATCAACCTTGTTTGTTGCCTCTTGTTTCTCCTCTAGTACTCCATGTGATAGTTGGCTTGTTGATAGTGGTTGCACAAACCATATGACAAGTGATGAAACGCTGTTTATAAACCTTGACAAGTTGTTGAAGTCAAGAGTGAGGATTGGGAATGGGGAGTACTTAGAAGTGAAAGGTAAAGGGACTGTAGCAATGGAGAGTTGTGCTGGAACGAAGCTGATTTCTGATGTGATGTATGTGCCTAAAATTGATCAGAATTTGTTGAGTGTGGGGCAGTTGGTAGAAAAGGGATTTAAGGTGATATTTGAAGAGGAGAAGTGTTTGATCTTTGACTCCAATGGTCAGGAGTTGTTCAAGATAAAAATGCAACAGAAAAGTTTTTCTTTGAATCCTCTTGAGAAGGAGCAGATGGCATTCAAGTGTCAGGCTAATGATTTAGAATTATGGCACAAGAGGTTAGGGCACTTTCATCATAAAGGCGTGCTGTTCATGCAGAGGAATGAAATGGCAACCGGGTTACCAAACACGGAGGAGGAGATCACAAGGTGCAAAGCTTGTTTGCTAGGCAAGCAGACAAGACTTCCCTTCAAGAAATCCACTTGGAGAGCGACGAGAGAAGTTGCAGCTGATTCATACGGATCTATGTGGTCCACAAGTGATTCCTTCACTAAATGGCAGCAGGTATTTCATTATTTTCATTGATGATTATACTAGAATGTGCTGGATTTACTTTATGAAGCGAAGTCGAGAAGTTGCTGAGGTATTTCAGAAGTTTAAGAAATGGGTTGAGAACCAAAGCGGCTGCAAGATTCAGTCATTAGATCCGATAATGGAATGAATACACTTCACGAGGTTTAAATATTTTTGTGAAGAGGCTGGAATTGAGCATCGGCTTCGCTCCTTACTCTCACAGCAAAATGGAGTTAGTGAGAGGAAGAATAGAACTACTATGGAGATGACTAGGTGTTTGCTATATGAGAAGAGTCTACCAAAAGAGTTTTGGGCAAGCGACAAGCACGGCAGTTTTTCTCGAATAGATTACCTACGAGGGTATTGGAGATGAAGACACCCTTTGAAGCCTGGTTTGATGTCAAGCCAATTCTAAAAAAATTGAAGGTGTTTGGCTGTTTGTGTTTTTCTCATATTCCACAAGTCAAGAGAGACAAGTTGGGAGAGAAAGGCGAACCTAGGATCTTTGTTGGCTACGAGTTTAGTATCAAAAGCTTACGGGATCTATCAACCTCGAGACAAGAAAGATGATCACTAGCGAGGATGTTCGGTTCTAGAAGATGAGAAATGGGATTGGACAAATGAGCCACAAGGCAAGCACAAAGAGGTCTCATTAGAACCTGACATTTAACCGGTGGATGATGTTCCGATTAGAGGTACCAGATCTTTGACCGATATATATCAAAGGTGTAATGTGGCTGTTTTGGAACCGGCAGGTTATGAGGAAGCTAAAAGTGATCAGAGGTGGATGAATGCAATGAAGGAAGAGTTGGCTATGATAGAAAAGAACCAGACATGGGAGCTAGTGGAGAGGCCACGAAGATAGGAAGGTGATTGGAGTAAAATAGGTTTTCAAGACCAAATTTAATCGATGGCTCGGTGAATAAGCATAAGGCCAGGTTGGTGGTGAAGGGATATGCACGGGTTTGGGGAGTTGATTTCTCGAAACCTTTGCTCGTGGCAAGACTTGATACAATTAGAATGATTCTTGCTTTGGCAGCTCAACAAGGATGGAAGGTATATCGGTTAGATGTGAAATCTGCATTTTTGAATGGAGTGTTGCAGGAGGAGATTTATGTTGAGCAGCTAGAAGGCTTTGTCACACCAGGCCGGGAGGAGAAAGTTTATTTGCTGAGAAAGGCTCTCTATGACTTGAGGCAAGCTCCCAGAGCATGGTACAGTAAGATGGATGAGCACTTGTTGGGTTTAGGTTTCAAGAAAAGCCTCAGTGAATCCACTCTATATGTCAAGAAGTTAGTATCGACTTAGTGGTGGTGTCTCTTTATGTGGATGATATGATGGTGACGGGGAGTAATAGTGCTCGGACACTGCATTTAAGCAAGAAATGATGAAGATGTTTGAAATGTGATCTTGGTGAAATGTCATATTTTCTAGGAATGGAAGTCAGGCGGACTCGGTAATGAAGTTTTTATCTGTCAAAAGAAGTATTTGAAGGAGATCCTAAGGAGATTCAACATGGAGGAGTGCAAGAGTGTGAGTACTCCAATGGGTCATAAGGAAAAGCTTCAAAAGGAGGATGGATCAGCACCTGCAGATGAAAGAGTTTATAGAAGTTTGATTGGCTGTCTTATGTATCTCACTGCAACTAGGCCAGACATCATGTTTCCTGTAAGTGTTTTATCTAGATTTCTCAATTGTGCAAGTGAGTTGCATATGGTAGCTGCAAAGAGGGTATTGAGGTACTTGAGAGGTACTCTTTCATATGGGATTAAATTTTGTAGAGTTCGGGAGTTTAAGTTGCGGGGGTATTCGATAGTGAGGCGGGATCAATGGATGATATGAGGAGCACTTTAGGATATTACTTTACATTTGAGTTTGCATGTTTTTCTTGGTGTTCAAAGAAGCAAGAAATAGTGGCTCAATCAAGCTCGAAGTAAGTGAGTTCATTGCAGCCTCTGCATTTGTGAATCGTGCATTATGGTTGAAGAAGCTAATGGATGATCTGCATATGCATAAGAAGAAGATATAGAAGTGTTTGTGGATAATCAAGCTACTTTGGCCATTTCACAAAATCCGGTATTTCATGGAAGAACAAAGCATTTTAAGGTCAAGTTTTACTTCTTGAGAGAAGTGCAAAAGGTGAAGAGGTGAAAGCTGGTGTCTTGCAATTCAGAAAACCAGATTGCGAGATATATTCACAAAGTCATTTCATGTTGGTCGATTTGAACTTCTCAAGGCAAAGCTAGGAGTGTGCAGTACTTGATCCAAGAGGAGAGTGTTGATGTATCAAGACTGCACGTGCTGTTTTTTCTCTTTTTGTTTTGTTTAGTCAATTTGTTAGTGTTCTGTTTTTTAGGAGTTGGTTAGTCAATCTTATCTCCTAGGAGCAGTTAGCTGCACGTATCTTAGATATTCTGATCTATTGCTGATTTTGTGGATCAAGCAAGCCGTTAGTCGGCGACGTGGGTTTGTGGTTACGTTTTAGTATGTATTTTGAACCTTTTTTTTTTTCAGTTTTTTCTGAATACGATGCTCTGTTTTCTGCTGTAAACTTGTTCTCTGCTTCTGCTGTAAACTCCTTTTTTTTCTGTTCTTTTTTGCTGTCTACATGTTCTCTGTTCTTATCAAAAAAAAGAACACAACAATTAGTTACTGTTATTTCAGTTTCATGTTTTAGGGGTATTAGATATATCTTGACTTGCTGAATCCTGAAAAAGGACAGTACTTGAATAAACACCTCAAAGCCCTCTGTTCTTTTGCGCTTTTATCACACGACAGAGAAGCAAAAAATGCTCATACTATGAAATCAAAACGACGGAATGCTCAAACAGTGACTCAGCATAGCGTAGACGGCACCGCTGTTTGCCCAGAACCATCTCCGGAGCCGATTTTCCTCGAGAAAGAAGAGAAGAAAAAGGCTTAAAAAAAACTGGGGGGACGAGGAATGTAATGGCTTTAGGAGGCGGGTTTGTGAAGAGATGAACAGACAATGTTGGAGGGAGAGAAAAGAGAAGCTTCTAGAGGAAAAAACCCAGAAAAGATCCAAAATGTCCTCGACCAACCACCCATTGAGATTCGGCACAAAACCCGTACTATGATGCCATCTCGATTTTCTTGATGTTCAGGGCTTAGGGTTGTGGGGCACCCTGTAAAGAACCCACAGATGCTTCAGAGCCATTGATTTCGCGACGCTCTACCCCAGTTAACTTCCACCTGCCCTCGGCTTCGATTCCCCTCTCTCTCACTTCGCTTTCTCGCTCGCTCGCTCGCTCGCTCGCTATCTCTCTGCGACAGTCAACTGAGAAAACCCTGAAGTATTCGCTCGCAATTTTGTATGTGTAAGTTCGGGGACGGAGAGAGTGACGAAGCACAGTAGGAAAATGGCGTGAAGCCTGCCCGGAAGTCTTCCCTTCTTAGATTTCACCCCAAATTTAGATACAGGTACGGCCCGCCCAGCTTCTGTCTTCTCAAGGAACGGGCCTAGGCAACTGATTCTGAATCTGACCGACGAGCTGAAATTTGAATGCCTTGGTACTTTGGTGTGTTTGGGAAGACTTTTCGGGAAAATCCTTGAAAAAATATAAAGACTTTTGAGTCAAGGGTATTTTTCAAAATGCAAAGTATGTTTGGTAAATTTATTTGTGAAAGTCCATTGTGAAGTATACTTATGCAAAATAGTGTTTGGGTAAATTAAATTTGCAAAATACTTTTATTATTAAAAAAAAAAAGTTGGCCGGCCAAGGCTTCGCCGGTGACCACCGGCCAAGGCTTTGCGCCGGCAAAGGGTAGGCAATCCGGCGAGGGTCGCAACGACCCTCATCGCGCTATCGCACAACCCACCGCGCCGCGAAGGTCACCACGAGGTCGTGAAGGATCTAGGTCGCGGCAAGGTCCTGGGTCGCATGGGTCGCCGCGACCTCCAGCGACCTCCGTGACCCAGATCTGGGTCGCGGTGAGGTTGTGGGTCGCTGGAGGTCGCGGTGACAGACCTTGCCGTGACCCAGGTGACCTCCGCGACCTAGATCTGGGGCGCAGAGGTTGCCGGAGGTCACAGCAACAGACCTCACCATGACCTAGGCAACCGACACGACCCAAATCTAGGTCGCGCGACTAGTCGGCGACGGTTGCCGGCCTCTCTCCAACCCGTCGCCAACCCATCGCCAGCCGGCGCACCTCGCCTATCAACATTTGAGAATTCGACGAAGAGGAAGATGAATAGTGCATCGGGCCTTCCGAAAATGTTGAAAGCCCAAGGCAACCTAGGACCTACCTTGGCTTTCAGCCTTTGGAAGGCCAGCATTTCTTCAAGTCTGGTCTAAAATTTTTTCCCAAACACCTAATATTTGGGTAAATGGGCTTTGGGTACCCAAAGGTACTTGGCAAAGCTGGTACCAAATGCACCCTTTGTCTTCGTGCATGCCTTTCGCCCTCTATCCTTTTGGGAAATGCAGGCAGTACCTTTATGGCACTCCGAAGTGCCATGGCAACCCTGGAAGCAGATGCTTCATTGATGCCCGCGAGACTTTGCAGCGTAAGCAGAACGTCGCACAACTTCGGCCTCGAGCTACACAACGTAGGCCTGAAACTTCCGAGGCATTGGCCTGTGCTGCGTAGGACATGCTCAGCAGATGCATAACGCTGGTTTTCTTCCGCAGAATACTCGCAAAGCAAAAGACTGATACTCATATTTTAATATTTGAGATTTTGACTAGGTCAAAAAATAAGGTGGTAGGACCCACTTTAAAAAAATAAAAGAAAGGAAAGAAGTTGGAAAAGTCAACAAATGAAAGCAAAAACAAGAAGTGGACGGTTAGCTTATGAGGGAGAGACCGATTGCTTTCGGGAAAAGAAGAGAAAGGGAAAGAAGAAGGAAGAGAAAAAAGGGCTTTGCACGTACAAGTCACGGACACCTCGCCGAGCCGACTCAACTACATATTGTAACATTCGGTAAGTACCCGTGCCCCTCGTTCGTCTGATCAAAGTAGTTTTCAGATTTAGTGCTTAAATTCAAAATTTTGGGAAATTTGAGCCATGTAATCCGTTATTTGAGTCGTGGAGTTTCGATACTTCATGGAACTTGTGGTTTTTGGTGTCGTAGAGCCATGAGTTTTGATATGAGTTGTTTTTGCGCAATGGTTTAGTTGAAATGAAATTTTAGGGTTTAGGGTTTCATGGACGAGTTTCACGTCGCGTTTCGATTTGTGTAATCGTTTTGGATGAGTGACTTATTAGCATTAGGTGACGTTTAGCCGATTCATAATTGTCGTAGTATTTTACTTAGTTTTAAGGTCAACTCTTGTTTAATTGATAGGATTGTGAGATCGCCGGCTCTTTAAATTTCAGTTGTTAGGTGTGGGTATTTCAGATGAGTGGTACTTTTAGATTATTGCATACATTTAGAATGCCCAACATGGTTATCACATGCTTATTAGAGGACTGAAACATATCCATCCCAGTCGCAGTCCTAATCTTGGCATGATGCGGAAGATCAAGACTCACGCATTATGAGTCTTTCGCGGAAGACTCATGAAAACTAAGACTCATATGTTGTGACACCATAATCATGGCTTGGAAGACTTAGCCATTTGATCGATGATAAGTAAATGTGTGTCGTATGAGGGCACGTTCGATAACTGAAGTTGGTAAATGCTTTAGTCAATCGAGCCTAAGCTTTCAAGTCAAGGGCATATTGAATGAGTTCGATGCTCGAATGCATACAAAACTTGAACGTTGAAAATGCTAACGTTTGCAATCCGATGTCGTGCCTCTCCCTTCCAACCGTGCCCCTTACTGCACCTCTGCAAGCACCGTCACATCAGCCGCGCCGTCTAGTCATCGCCACGACACCTTATCGCCTCGTCATCACCATCTAGCTTTCCCTCAGCAACACGCCATCACCACCGTGCCATCTCAGCCCTCTAGGTGGTGTCACCTCACCACTTGCCACAAGGTCAGCAACACGTCACCGTGTCAAGCCACCTTGCCGCGCGAACCACGGCCTCTCGTCCTCACCTTG
Organism: Eucalyptus victrix; assembly: GCA_016097545.1. Lineage (NCBI taxonomy): Eukaryota > Viridiplantae > Streptophyta > Magnoliopsida > Myrtales > Myrtaceae > Eucalyptus > Eucalyptus victrix. The sequence goes on from CM027844.1 coordinate 26,370,042, forward strand.
CGACGCCACATCCTTCCCAGCTGTCGCAACCTGCTGCTGCCGAGTCAAGCGAACGATCGCAAGAAGAGGGATGACCAGCTCAAGCGGTGGAAGCAGAAGGGAGCCGAAGTATAAAGAAGGCAGTTGCTCCTCCTTCCTCTCCATTTACACGGCCTGAACCTCTACTCAACCTCTACGTCTTCTTCTTCCTCAATCACCGCTGCACCACCCTCTCTGTTCGCACACTCTGCTTTCGCAACACCGAGCCTCACCGTCTGTTCAAACTCGCCAGCGAACGGACCCTCCTCCAACCAGCTGCTCACGTCACCCACGTTGTTGCCTCAACCTGACTCGGACCGTTAAAGAACAGGCCGTGAATCGGGATTTTCTGACCCTGTCTAGCCACAACAACACACTTAGGACTCGAGGCAAATAGATTGTCCTCCATTCTGTGCTATATAGGTTGATTGTTGCTGTTGCTCAGCAAGGTTGAATTCCTTGGATTTCCACGATTTTCCATTGATTTCATATATATATTCGAGTTAATCAACAATTTCGGAAGATGTACATAGCTAGCATTGTTGAGTCTATGGTTTATTGAGTTCGTGAATGTGTTGTTGAGGCGCTAGCTGTTGAGATTTATGGGTGTTTGAGGTTGAATGACATGAATTGTGGACGAAACCAGGGACGTTGCTTTTTACAGGTTCGGGTCACTTATATCCACAGTATTGTCAATTTTATACCGGTTTATGTAGTACGAATTTCGTGAGGTTTTCTTCATGAAAGTTGCACCTTATACCTTGTTCTATAACATATTTTAATTTCGGATTTTTCAAACTTCATATGACGATTTTATATTTGAAAAGCATACAAGTTTCAAATTAGTCTTTTGAACACTGGCACTGACCCTTACATGGTTTTATTTTTCCACAGAATTTTCAACAAGAAATTTGGACAATTATTCCCCATAAAATTTATAGATAACATCTTAAAACATAAGCTGTAACTTTTCTACGATTTTTAGAACTCATTTAAACTTGCGGAACGCCCATTTCCATGTCTGTTCTGGCTCGGAAATCTGCCCCCTTTTGGCCCGGCTGATTCGGATTGTTGAGGGTCGTACGAGGTGAACTGGCTTTCGAGTTTTTCACGAGAAATGTCCTTCTGGGTCTCATCTACATCATGTTAGATTTTTGTAATTTTTAGAACTGATTTACTTAGCAAATGCTAGTGATTTATAAAGGTGTGCAAACTGCCCTTTTGGGACGATTTTGGGATTTTGGATAAATTCATTTTGCAACTTGTCTTTTTAGACTAGCAATGCCGACTAATTATTTTGTACCGTTTTTATGATTTATAAATAGATAAAATATGGTTGGTTTTGAAATTGAGTGTTTCCAGTGCATTAGCAAAGTGAATGACATTTTTTAATTGAATTATTGAATTGTTGCACCATGGGATGAGTGTGTGGCAAATGCCATCACTTTTCATGATGACGATGCCCTGCATTGTAGTAGGAATGCCTGAGGAGTGTAACACAGTTCCCTTGGATGCCTGGGGCTAACAAGGGTCTCCAGATGTCCTTTTGATATCGGAATAGGTGCGCGATACTTGGAAGGGTAACTAGATTCCTTCGAATGTTTGGGGTGTAACACGGCTCCCTTAGATATCATTGCGATGCCGAATGGGTGCGAGATGTCCAAGGGGGTAACAAGTTTCCCTCGAAAGATGGTGCCGGCTAAGTTTTTAGCAAATATGATTATTGGCATATTCAAATTCAATTCGAAATTTGCTGGTTTATCGGTTTTAGAGAAAATATTTTCTAACCTGATCTTTTGATTTTGAAAAAGGTTCTCAGACAAATTGATTTTAAAATGATCTCACATATTTTATATTTGGAGTTCCTCGCATGTGCAATGATTGATTTATGTAGTATAGACTGGTTAACAGTTTGCTTGTTAAGTTTTATACTCACCCGTGGTTGATTATTCTCATTCAGATCAGTAGTTATGCCAATTTCACTTGCCTTTCCCATGATTAGATATGGTGCCCAGGTGGACTTCACATGGCATCAGACCAAGTTCGTTGACCTCGATTTCCCAAACGTTGTTTTCGTTAAGTCGTCTCAATTTTGACCGTAGAATAGGAGCACCTATTGATCCTGTGCTCCTAAGGTTTGTTGCTGTCTACACCCGAGTTGGTGGGCCTTTAGTGGGACCACTCCCACTTCCGAACGACCATGGACCCGGTGACGGCGACGGCATGATGGAGTGAGTAGGAGGCAGGAGGAGGGAGGAACATTTTGAAGACATCAGATTGATTTTTGGATGGGCCCAGGGCGAGAGGTAGGTGACCATGTATATAGAGATAGTCAAGTTGGGATGGGATGATGGATGGACGTCGTGAGGGGTAACGACGCCTTTTGTTTTCCCCTTAGTATATCCAACCTTGTCACCTAAACTATGTAAATAGAAATGAAAAATGAGATCGCCCTATTCATATTTTCTGTGTGTGCCCCTTTGAATTTTATATGTCTCAATTGGTTCTTTGTCCATACATGCTTCTGCATGCATAAAAAGAGGAAGAATATAGTAACCGTGTTAGCAGTAACATGCTGGGGGCGTCACATATGCTTTATGAGTCTTCTCCATCATGTCAAGAGTAGGATTCTGAGTGGGAGGACCATCTTTCTATTCTTCCAATAAGCGTGTGATGACCATGTTGAGAGTCTTAAAACCACGCAATAGTCTAAAACTCAAACCCGCACAATAAGTTTTTTTTTTTTTCCTGGCAAGAGACTAGACTCACATACTTTGTGTCTTCCGCACCATGCCAAGAATAGGATTCCAAGTGGGATGACTGTGCTTCTAATGAATATTTAGCAGCTGGGGCCTATGGCCAAAAACTCCATCCATTTCTTCATAGACAATTTTTAGAGTATGAGGGGCCAAAAAAACTTTCAAGCATGAGTTCTTTCATGTCCTTCTCAATCACTTCTCTCTGTCTACTCTCTTTCATTACATTGGTGGTGTCAATGCCCTATTGTAGAGTAATCTTGATTACTAGAACCAATAAAACTGATCGAGATGCATTGCTCCAATTCAAAGATAAGATATCTTACGATCCGTTCGAGGGTTTTCAGCATTTGGAACAACTCTATCCATTTCTACTAGTGGCACGAGATCACATGTGGCCGTCGGCAGACAAGGATAAGCCATTTGATACTTCCATCTATGAAACTCATAAGGTCATTGTCTCCTTTTATTGGAAACCTGAGCTTCCTTTAGAAATTGGACACCAAAAACAACAATTCCGTTAGTGAAATCGCCCTGGAAATTGGTAACTTGTATAGACTCAAATACGTAGACCCAGTAAACAACTCGTTCTCTAGTCAAATTCCTGCCAACATCTCAGGCTGCAAAAATTTGGAAGCTTTGAGACTAGGCTATAATATGTTAGTTGGTGAAGTTCCGATGGCAATTGATTCTATGTCAAAGCTAACAAAGTTTCTATATGCTCCAACGGTCTCTCTGGAAACTTCCTTAAATTCTTCAGGATCCCCATATCTCTGGTGATCATCTTGGCGGCATTTAATAACTTTGTGGGAAGAGCTCTTGTCCCATTGGGCCGTTTGCAGAATTTGGAGCATCTTTATCTTGGTGCAAATGGACTCTCTAGCACTCTCCCTTCCTCCATCTTCAATATATCTTCTCTTGTCGGCTTTGAGTTTCCCACAAACCAACTTGAAGGGAGTCTTCCTCTAGATTTAGGCGTCACTTTTCCTAATCGTGTTGACTTTAATGTCGGAATCAATCAATTTACTAGGCCAAATTCCTGCTTCCATATCAAATGCCACTAACTTAATGCGGCTAATAATCCCGGCAAACAAATTTTCTGGAAACGTGCCTACTGTGGAAAAGCTAAATCAGCTGCAATGGATGAGTATTTTGTACAGCCAGCTAGATAGTGTACTCTGTCTGAATCCATAGGCAACTTATCCTCCTAGTTGAATCTCGATTCAAGCCAATTGATTGTTTGGAATGATCTCTTCAAGCATTGGAAATTTGTGCAGCCTAGATTGGAAATTTGTGCAGCCTAGAAACGTTGGAAATGGATGAAAACAAGTTCACGGGCATCGTTCCCGATATCATTGGAAATCTCATCAAGCTGAAGAAGTTTCGTGATGATATGAACAAACTCACCGAGATTATCCCTTTCACGATTGGGAACCTGACAAAGCCAATGGAACTCATCTTGAATGGGAACAATTTACAAGGGAGCATTCCTCCAAGTATTGGGAAATGCCAATACTTGGTAGGGTTTGAGCTTTTGCAGAATAATCTAATTGGAATCATACCATCTCAAGCTTTCACCATCTCTTCCCTTTCTATCTATCTCGGTCTATCTGAAAACAATTGAGTGGTTCCTTACCAAAAGAAATCGGTAAATTGAACAACTCAGCCAAATTAGGCGTACATGGCAACAAGCTATCGAGAAAAATCCCTAGTAGCCTCGGTAGATGGACTAGCTTTGTGGAGCTTCACATGCACAATAGTCTATTTGAAGGGAATATCTCTTCATTCTTGAGTTCCTTGAATGGTCATGGTCTTCAGTACATAGACCTCTCAAGTAATAATTTCTCTGGCCCTGTTCCGTCGTTCTTGGAGAAATTTTAATTGCAATACCTGAATCTATCTTTCAACAACTTCGAGGGTGAGGTACCGAGTGTTAAAGCTCATAAAGCAACAATCAAAACAGAAAAATTTCTGTTGTTTAAGAGAGAGAAAAGATTAAAAAAAAACAGAGCATAGCACTTCATACGTCTTGTTCTTTTGGAAAAAACTGTCGAATACAACAACTAAATACAAAGTAGAAACTGCTCACATACGTTCAACACATAACTGCACACAAACGTACTATTAACTTTCTAGAAAATAGCAAAAACACTAACTGCATAACTTAATTTACTTGGCTATTTTTTTTATAAAAAAACAGAGGAAATATGACTGAAAAACAGCAGCTGAGATAATTCCAACAAACTCCTCATTGGATCAGTTGCTGCTGCAGATTCCTATTTTCTCTCTTAACAGCTCAAATCTTCCAACCTGAAGTGGTTTTGTGAACACATCTGCAAGCTAATCTTCAAATCTGTAATAGACCAACTTAACTTCACCACTTTGTTGCACCTCACGCAGAAAGAAAATTTTGACTTTGAAATACTTTGTTTTGCCATGGAAAACTGGATTCTGTGATACTACTAAAACAGCCTGATTATCCACATTAACTTCAATGCAATCACTAGAATTCAACCACGGATCCTTCATTATCTTCTTCAGCCACAAAGCTTGATTTGCAGCTGCAGTAGTTGCTATAAACTCAGCCTCTGCAGTAGACTGAACTACAATCTCTTGTTTTTTAGAACACTAGGAGAAACAAGCAGAACCAAAACTGAATCAATATCCAGATGTACTCTTCATGTCATCTACTAAACCAGCCCAATCACTTCAGAAAATCCTTACAAATTAAACTTCTGACCTTTCTTAAACTTCACACCAAAAAATAATGTTCCTTTGAGATATCTCAAGACCATTTTTGCTGTAACCAAATGTAACTGACTAGGACTACTCATAAACCTGGATAAAATACTCACAACAAATAGAATATCCGGTCTGGTTGCTGTAAGATATATGAGACACCCAATCAAACTTCTATACATAGAATCATCTACTGCATCTATTCCATCATTCTTCTGCAGCTTCTCTTTAGCAGCCATAAGAGTACTTACACTTCGACAATCTTCCATCTAAAACTTCTTTAGAACTTCATTCATGTATTTTTTCTGATAAATGAAGATCTCATATGAAGCCTGTTTGAATTCCAAACGCAAAAAATAAGCCATCTTTCCCAAGTCTGACATCTCAAAACCTACAAATAGATCTTGCTTCACCTTCTCTATCAATTCCATATCATTCCCTGTCACTAATAAATCATCTATATAAAGTGACAGAATTACAACACTGTGATTCACCTTCTTGACATAAAGAGTGAACTCACTTAAGCTTTTTACAAAGCCAAAATCCTGCAAATATCGATCTATCTTCCCATACCAAGCTTTTGGAGCCTGCTTCAGTCCATATAGAGCTTTCCTCAACCTGTATACACTCTCTTCTTGGCCTTTGGTACTGAAGCCTTTAGATTGTTCAACAAAAATTTCCTCCTCAAGCTCTCCAATCAGGAATGCAGACTTGACATCTAATTAAAATATAGGCCACCCCTTCTCTGTCGCAATAGCTAACAGTAACCTTATTATATCAAGTCGTGCAACAGGAGCAAATGTTTCAAAATAGTCTACTCCCCATATTTGTGCATAGCCCTTCACCACCAATCTAGCTTTGTGTTTATTGATAGAACCATCAGGATTAAGTTTTGTTCTAAATACCCACTTAACCACAATCACATTCTTATCAAATGGTCTGTCAACAAGCTCCCATGTGTGGTTTTTTTGGATCATTGCAATCTCCTCCTGCATTGCTGCAATCCACCTCTGATCCTCCCTAGCTTCCACAAAGTTAGATGGTTCGAATATTGCCACATTACTTCTTTCATAGATTTCAACAAGTGACTTTGTGCCTCTCACTGGTAAATCATCCATACTATCTTCCAATCCATCTATAACTTCATCAACCTCTACATCTGTTGCAGGTTGTTTTTCGAATTGCTGCTATTCTCCACTCTTTCCTTCCATCCAATTCCACTCATCTTCCTCTAGAAAAACAACATCTCTGCTTACAGTCACCTTCCCTGTCATAGGGTGAAAAATTCTGTAAGCCTTTGATTGGAGACTGTACCCGATGAAGATTCTAAGCTCTGCTTTCTTATCCAGCTTGCCCCTCTTGACCTTAGGAACATGAGTGTAACACAAACACCCAAAAACCTTCAAATTTTTCACAAAAGGTTTAACACCACACCAGACTTCAAAAGGTGTTGACCTCTCTAAGGCCTTTGTAGACAATCTGTTCAACAGGAACACTGCAGTATTAGTTGCTTCAGCCCAGAACTTCTTAGGTAACTTCTTCTCCTGCATCATACATCTAGCCATCTCCATAATGCTTCTGTTTTTCCTCTCACTAACCCCATTCTGTTAAGGTGAATAGGGAGCAGTGACTGCTGCACAATTCATGCTTGCTCACAATTCAACTTAAACTTGTGAGCAGTATACTCAGAACCACTATCAAACCTGAGCATTTTAATTTTCTTCCCACTCTAATTCTCAACTAAGGCTTTAAACTTCACAAACACATCAGCAACTTCAGACTTGGCTCGCAGAAAATAAATCCAACTCATCCTAGTCATATCATCAGTGAAGGTAATGAAATACCTGCTACCATTGAGAGAAGACTCAGACATAGGTCCACATAGATCTGTGTGGACTAATTGTAGCTTCTCACATGCTCTCCAGCCTCCTCCTTTGAAAGGAAATCTAGCTTGCTTGCCAAGAAGACAAGTTCTACACTGTGGAAATTCCTCCTCCAAACTTGGAAGTCATCTGCCAAGCTATTTCTCTACATAAACGACATGCTCTTCCTGTGAACATGTCCAAGTCTTTTATGCCATAGCTCTGCATTTTCTTCTTTGCACTTTAAAGCCATTTGTTGCATCTTTTGTGGCTTGAACATGAAACTCTTGCCCCTCATTAGGATTCTTAGCACTTCATTGCTATCTGCATTATTAATAAGACATTCATTCCCTTCAAACTTCACTTTATAGCCCTTCTCAACTAATTGACCAACACTTAACAGATTCTAGTTAATGTTTGGCACAAAAAGAACATCACTAATCAGCTTCACCTCCTGATTTCCTTCAATAGCCACTGTACCCTTCCCTTACACTTCGATATACTGTCCGTTGCCAATTCTGACTCCGGACTTGACTGACCTGTCTAGACTCCTAAACAACTTCGAATTGCCAGTCATATGATTGGTACAGCCACTATCCACCAGCCATGCATCATTCCCAATAGAAGATTAAGAAAAAATAAGCTACAAACAAGTGCTCTTCCTCAGTTTCATTCACTACTACCTGTGCTTTTCTACTTGCTGGTAATTTTTTTCTTTACAAATGGCTTCCATGTGACCCAACTTGTGACATCTTCTGCATCTAGCATCAGGCTTTCTCTAACATCTAAAAAACTGATGATTAGTTCCACCACAGTATTGACAAGGCTTTTTGTTTTATCTTCCATTTGCTAGACCCACCAGAATTTCCTTCTTTTGCTACAAACTTGGAGTCACCAGCATTTTCTCCAGACTGAATCCATTTCTTCCCTTTGCCTCCATCATTTGACTTCACTTTAGCTTGTAGCGCAGCCTCTACAAACTCTTCTCTTCTCATCAATCTTCTGTGCTCCTGTGCCTGCAGAGCATTTAACAATTCTGCAAGCTTTATATTAGCTAAGTCTCTTGTATTTTCTAGAGAAGCTATGGTGGCTTCGAACTTCTCCGGAAGAGACACTAGGATCTTCTGAACAAGCCTTTCATCCTTCAAGTCAATCCCTAAAACTCTAATTTTTTCAGCTATCCCAACCAACCTATCAGAGTACTCCTTCACTGACTTTGAATCCTTCATCTGCTGTCTCTCAAATTCCCTCAAGAGATTCAGCACATTCATGCCTCTTATCTTCTCATCTCCCTCGTATTCATCCTTCAAGAAATCCCATATTGCCTTCGCAGAATTACATCTCATGATCCTTGTAAAGATAGTGGGTGAAACAGCAGCATACATGCAAAACTTTGCCTTAGCCTTCCTTGTGATTCTCTCTTTATGATACTTTATCTGATTCAAGGTCGGATTGTCTAGAAGTGGAGCAACCTCATAATCATTCTCCACAGCCTCCCATAAATCATGACCCTCCAAGAATGCCGTCATCTTGACAGCCCAAGCCTGATAATTTTCCCCAGTAAAGACTGGAGCAGCCATTGTAGAGAATCCACTAAATCCTACCTCCATCAGCTGTTTCTTTGCAAATTGAAAGCAATCTTCACTCACTTACCCTCACTTCACAGTCCCTTAAGATCCCACAAACGCTCTGATACCAATGTTAAAGCTCATAAAGCAACAATCAAAATAGAAAAATTTATGTTGTTTAAGAGAGAAAAGATTAAAAAAAAAAAAAAACAGAGCATAGCACTTCACACGTCTTGTTCTTTTGGAAAAAACTGTCGAGTACAACAACTAAATACAAAGTAGAAATTGCTCACATACATGCAACACATAACTACACACAAACGTGCTATTAACTTCCTAGAAAATAGCAAAAACACTAACTGCATAACTTAATTTACTTAGCTGTTTTTTTATAATAAAAAAAAATAGAGGAAATATGACTGAAAAACAACAGCTGAGATAATTCCAACACCGAGCAAACGGGTGTTCCAAAACACGAGTGTGACTTTACCCAAAGGAAACGATAAGCTCTGTGGTGGTATACCGATCCTAGATTCGCCAACTTGTTTGATGAGCAAAGGAAAATGCAAATCATCTACCTCCCATTATGTTATCATTGCAGTTCCATAGGGAAGTGAATATTACCTTTAATGAGAAGAAACCAGAAAAAGATTTTTAAATTGACAGAATAGCTCAACCCGCTCCCCGAATTGCCACCTGCAGTTTTACCTTCATTCAACATCTACAAAATCTCCAAATTAACAAAAGCCTCTAATGATACATGCAACACTGAACGTCACATACATTATGTTCACTCTAAATTCATAAGAAAGTCTGGAGACCTAAGAACAAATTACAGCTAATTGCTATTTCAGGGGGGCTATCATCCTATGGTCCTGATAAGGCCACTCAACTTGCGAGCCACAACTCAGAAGGATGAGCTGGAGCACGTGATGGCTCTTCTTTCTTCATTTTAACATGACATGTATAGGTACTTACTCCAAAGAAGACTGAAATATCTGCTAACTTGTACACTGGAAGTTATACCATCTCATCAAATTAACTAGATGATTACAAACCTTGTCTTGACAAAAATCCATATGACAGCAACCACATAGAATACCAATTGGGAGATCGATAGAAAGATTATCATGATCCATTTGCAAGTAAATAGCAAAGAGTTGAGATGATGATAAAGCTAAGTGGAGGAACTGATTGGTCAATTAGCAGGGAGAGTAGCAAGGCAACCGAGATTGGCACAACAATCAGGAGCAAAGCTGGAAAGGGCATCCTCAGGTTTGATTGAACTGCTCTCGGTATTGAAGGAATAGGTGAATCGAGATCCCAAGCATGTGCTTGACGCATTAATGCAAAAAAGATAACAGCAAAACATAGAGCAATTATCTGCATTAAAAGTAATGAAAATTTATCGCAGACTTTCTAACTGAGGAAACTATAGATCTTTAAGTCAACAGTCGAGAAGAAAGAGAGTTCAAATAGAAACCACGACAGGATAATTTATGTCTAAGATGAATTGTGCAACAACCTCGAATACCTACTTTACTAGTATGTACCAGTTATTGCATTCATGGTTAGATAACCTTAGCACATGAAGCGCAAGGTGATTCATCTCAGGGGCTCATTTGACTGCTTTAATAGAAATTTCACAGAAACAATAAAAGGAGAACAGCATAAATCTAATTGTAGGTAGTGACCAGACTGCCAGTCCATTTAAAAAAGCACATGTACATCAACGCATATTCTCATGAAGTAGTCACCATTTAACAATTAATGGACGGAGAGGACCTGACTGCAGCTAAAGAACAAGTCTATCAAGAGCAAAATCTTTTTTCATGTTCCTTATGCAATTCAGAAAAGCTTTTTTCATGCAACATAAGCAAGAATAAAAGGCAGAAAGAAACATCGTTGCCCTACAAATCCCCTAGAAAATCCAAAAGGTTTTCTGAAACATTGATCCGATTGATGCTTACATACGTTGAGTACAACACGGAATCTTCTAGAACCATCACCTGGGAACTATACAGAAGCAAAAACCTGCTGGCAGCAGCGGTAAATGAGATGGTAATGCTGCTTTTGTATGAACAGTAAGGATCCACCTGCAACAAATATGAGTAATGAATCCCCCAACCTTTGGTACACAAAAAGAAAAGAAGAGTATTTTCAGTAGTGTAGCTAGTAACATTTCCAAAGAAACCCTCAAGCAATTGCAGCACGTAAGTATGAGATTACCAACATACCAGTAGCAGAATAGTGGTTTTATCAGACTTTTGAGTTGAACTCCAAAGAGCTGGTGCAGAATCCACGGCAATTGTCTCAGTGTATAAATTTGGAATGACATGAAGTCCTGCTGTGACATCCCAAGCAAGTGCTACCGGTGGGAAGCAGCACAATTTGCAGAGTCCTGCAATAGCAGGAGACGAATACCCCAGCTGAAAAACGAAGAACTCTTGAGTGCTAACTCAACATTAACGGAGTACTCAACAGCTAGCATCATTCCAACCAAAAAGGTTATATATAGTTTTAAAATTTTACCATCTAAGCCCAGAAAGAAGCATCTGGAGGTGATCCGTGAAATCAATCTTCTTCCACCCTTCATGATACAGATACAGCCCCTACTTCCCCGACAGGACATTTCGCAGCGAGGTTATCGGGATACATGTTGGATACATATATGTCACATCCCATCCATTAGAAACAGGTCTCACCAAACCGTAAAAACAGCAAAATGCAACCGGTATGGCCAAAAACCGCAAAATGCAAACAGGGCTTAGATTTCATTGCTTTCTCCGAGCATTATCCTTCCAGGTCCACTAAAAGACTAGCCCTTCACAAAATGAAGTTACATCACTAACTAACCGGCAATTTCAAAGACAGAATCCAACTTAAAAATAAGACAAGAAACACCAGAGAGTAGCATAATACTCCACTATCGTCAGTTGAGTTAGAGTACGATGATGATCGAAGAGTGAGCAAGCCATCACAAGCAGCTACGCAAGAACAAAGCCACTGAAGCAATCAATGAATTCGTGCGACATGGCTCGAAAAACCACATGCATGAGCAAGAACCAATGCGGCAGCTGAGCAAGTTTACGTCAGAAGTACATGAGCTTAACGACGGTGTCGTTCAAGACCGGAACTCCCGAGAAACTAAGAGATCCAGACAGCAGAGTTTTACAAATTTCGAGTGGGAACAGACGCCAAATCGGCACGACCGAGCGACAAGAAGTGGAGGAAGAAGGTGAACCAGAAAATTTTCCCTAAAAGACGGCGATGGCCGAAATTCACACTGCGGCGGGAGAGATGGCGAATCTGCTACGGTGAGGAGTACGGAATGAACAGAGGATATTTGCCGGTGAAAAAAGGAAAAAAAACTCTTCCAGGAAAATGTGGAAATCAATAAAACAAATAAAACAAGATTTATCAGCCAAAAAAAAAACAAAAGGACTAGTGTGCCTGTTCTAAGATGGGTCGGTTCTCATCCAGGAACCGAATTGAGTAGGGTTGATTTCCACCACGTGGAATAGGAACCAACCCACCTAGACCAGAAGGTTAGTCCAGTTCCAAAGTCGGTCTCAAAATCGATCATCGTCATACCACACTTCTACGCTTTCTTGGCAAGCACAAATATGAAGTTACCACCAGCTACCAAACAAAACCAAAAAAATCCGGACAAGACATTAGCGATCAACAGAGGATCACGGCCATGAAGGAGCAAACTTGCAAGTTAAAAAAGCTCGTACTTAGAGTTGATCAGCGGTTGCCATGATCGCTGTTTGCATGGGCTGTCGTTGGTTGGCTTTGCAGAACTGAAAAATGCCATTAAGCTAGAAATTGTTTGGTTAAGCTGCTCTCATTATGTCCTGCTTAGAGGAATAGAACATCACGATGATGCCTAGACACTCTCAGAACCGCAAGTTATTGTTGAAATTGTAACAACTCTCGAGAGAGATTAATCCACCATGGTAAGGCAAAATCCTATGCGTTTGCTATGTCTAATGTACCTTTGATTCTCGAAAGCTTTCTCGACTTTTCCAGTTACACCGTTAAGGTACTGACTGGCTTTCATGGGCATAATTTATGCTTTCGATGGAAAATTGACTGTCCAGCCCTCGGTATCAGATAACAAACGAAATGTTCGAAACCTAGATATTATCTTCTATCATGTTGTTTGTCTTCCCATCATTCTTTGTTACTTTTGATTGTATCTTTTATACAGTACGTGATTACATCCATAATTGGTGTTTTGTTTATGAAATCCCTCGTTCACGTGACAAGAGGGCCAAGGCATACGTTTGACATGCATTATGAATCTAGCTGCTGATATACTCAGCATTCAGCAAGAAGAACGGTCTAGATGCACATAGATCACTCACTTCTAGCTTAAAAAATCGGATTAGATCAATTTCCGACAAAGCAACCCAATTTCTTTGCAATGCGAAAGATCTCATGCTGCGAAAAGAAAACAACACAAAAGACTACAAATTCAAATATTATTCTGCTTGATATAATTGATATTATCCATCATTTTTATCATATATTAAACCCACGAACACGATTCTTCCTTCACCAATGCAGCCAAAACAGCAAAACAAAGAACTAAACGGCAGGTTGACACACATTGGGGCAAACGAAGAGAACCCAAATGAAAGTGAAAACCGCACATGCAAATGTCAATCTCTTTAGCTCTGCCGGCCCAATTTCATGAACTTTTTGTCCCTCATATGCTTCCGATATTGAGGCATGCCTCACCAAAAAGAACCCCTGTGCCTTCCACCTACCACGCAATTGCCCTATAAAAAGGGCCATACCCAGTGGAATTCTTCAAGATTTTCCCGGGTATCTCTCCTTCAACCAACTCCTATGTTCTGGTTCCATCTTGAGAGTGATAAAGCCGAAATCCCCATGATAGGTATATATACACATCATAAGATCTCTTTCCCCATAAAACTACATACACATGAAGTCACTCCTAGTAGCAACATCGAGCAAAGCAAGCATACTAGGAAAGCAACATCAAGACAGAGCCTCATTAAAATAACCAGATGATTTTGTAGTGTTCATGTTTGTCTGCCTATAAAGATACACGATTTCATCATGCCTGAATGAATTTAAAGAATCCAATTATCAAGCGGTAGCAGGCAAAACAAGACACTAGAGGATTTGCTTCCTACCCGACGCTGATTTCCTAACTTACAGTGTTTCGGACAAATTTATATAATTTGTAAGGGCATATCTAATAGGAAACACCCTCACATAGGGTATATCCACTAGGAAATATGATCGAATTCTTAGAGGCCATGAGGATGAGAACTGAAACTTGGATTTGCATTAATAATTTCTGTCATACAAAGACTATTGATCTTTATGCTGGGACATATAAATAGGCACAATGTGTTCAATTGAGCTTGGCAGCCATTGCATGTTCATACGCACCACCCGCAAAATGAACTTCGCTTGTATCTTCACTGAGGTATGCATTTTAGCCAACTAAACATTCAAAACGGTCATCAAGAAGTGGGATTATGCTGAACATATTTGGAGCTTCTATCGAGCCTGAAGCTGTAAAAAAGTAATTAAGCTTGTCAAGAGTCTGGACTTCCTTTCGTCTCGGGCTCTCAGTATCAGCATTATTCCATTCCTTAACTAGAATATAAGACTTACAGAAGATACTTCCCTAGACAAAAGAGGAATAACTAACAAAAGCGCAGAAGCAATGCATCAAACTCCACTACTAATTTCCTCGGCTATTCCAAAATTGCCATAAACTTTGGGAAGATTGTCACACCAGATCGAGATTAGTTGGGTGCTTAAAGAGCCTAGACATCCTGTTGACACCCAAAGAGAAAGGCTTGTAAAGCCAGGTATTCTCGTCTTGAATCGGTTTTTCTGGAGCTAACTACTTAAAAAAGAAGATTACATATTGACTGGTGAAAACCAATATATATATATAGGTAGAAGTAATTCAAGAGATGGACAGTACTGAAACGCAACATTGGCAACTTGAGCATCGGAATTGGTTCTTGTGTAAGACCGCCTTGTCCAAGAACAATGCAAGTGCACATATGAACATGTGAGAACTAGTGATTAACACATAAACAGTGATTGGCATCATGAGCATTCTAGGCCACATAATCTGATATGTGTTTGTGGCCAATTGTGGGTGACATCTAGCACCATCAGCTCAAAACGCAGCTGTGGCTGCAGATGTATCTGAAGGAGATCCATTGGTACCTTACTGGTGACCATAGCATGCCAAAAAACCACCAGAAGACAAGGAAAATAAAAACCGAATGAATAAATTGGGGACAAAACCAGGTAGGGCAAGAAAGGTGAAGATAAAAGAGGCCCAACCTTGTCTGATTGCATTGGTTATCACGGACCTGAACTCAAAACTTCTCATTGACTTAATCATTGCATTACCTGCATCAGATGGTCAACCAAAAATTTTGATGATTCATATACAACAGCTAGATTGAGAAAAATAAGAGTTCTGCCATATGTCTAGTTTGACCTTGCAAAAAATAACATGTTGAAAGCTCTCTGTTGATTTGCTACTCAGACACAGCAGTAGTAGAGCCAGAGTCAACCACACATTGCTGTGTTCCGCTCAGAGATGAGCCAAGCTTTGCCAAGTTTGGATCATTCCTGTGCTTGTCCCAGGCTGCTTCAAACTGCATGCCCTTGCATCTTCGCATCCACAAAGACATAGAAAGCTAAGCATGAGTCTCTGTCAAGGTTATCTAGATGAGGGGAAAATAAGCAATCCTTACTGTTGAAGCAAGAGCAGTATCTGTAGAATGTGTGTCCTTATTTCTTCTCGCTTTCTTCTCAATGCCGCCTCCTTGTATAATACAAGAAGTTCATCCACTAATCTAGAAGCAATAAGGGAATAATTTATGAGAAAACACCAAGGAAATCCATGGGCAAATACTCAAACCTATAGAAACGTCCACATTGCAAAGCTCAGACGAAGGGCAAAAGATAGTTCTCCCACACTTAAGTGCATCGAAAATTTCCAGGGGTAAAGAAGGACAAAATTCTGCTCAGGAGGAAATTGATGAAAAAGGTCAACTTCCTAATAATCCCAAAGAAGAAATAACGAAAATGGAAAAAAGGAAAGGGCAATATAACGCATAAAACAATCTCTCGAAAAAGAAGAATCCACACTAACACCTCCAAGGTTTATGCATGAAGCAGACAGTTGCTATTCATCTTTAAGTTCGTTAGCATGATTCCAGAAACGGCATCAAAATACATTCACATACAGATCAATTAGGTTCATCCTTCATTTTTCATTGTAAACCTAAATATATAATATGCAAAAGAGCTGCTCATAGAAGCCAAAGCATCTCCACTGCTTATATGAGGTTAATCGAACTAGTCATAATTTACCTTTCAACAAATGGCGTGTTCCTTATCCATGTCAGCCTCATAATTGTATGAGCCCTCTGAAGAACCTGTGCAGGAAGAGAATGAAAATTCTATAGTAAAGTGAAAGATGTGTTGACAGCGGAATGATGCGTCAACAATTAAGAAAACGAGGAAAAATATTGAACTGCGTAACATCAGCACTTTTTCCATGGGTGATTAATTTAAATCTCTGCTAACCTAGTTAGCAAGTCAGAGCATATTTACAGTTTAGTAAGCCAGGTGCCGTGCTGAGAAGGATTGCTATACGATATCATTATGACCAATTAGCCAATCATCATTCATAGAATCATTTCTTGGTCAGTAACTCATTGACTTTGTCAAAGAAAGGATCAGTAAAACCTAGTAGAACAATTAAATTTTAATGGGGCACTTATAAAAAGAAGGTGACATGTCTGAGCTTTAACGCAATTTATGTGCCGACAAACTCCAAAGGCTACGGATTTGAAGGTTTGAAAATCCAGCATTGTCCTCTTGATGGCAGATACATAAACCACACGAAGCGCAATATGGTCCTCAAAATTTTTATAAAATTTAAGAAAATATTATTACCAGATTTTGCAAGAAATGATTCACCATAGTCAAACAAGTTAAAGGAGAGCAGAAACTCACATGCCACACCAGTGAACAGAAAGTGCCGGGAGAATAATCACTGATTTCCAGTTTTTTGGCCAAATTAGACTCCCAAAAGAAATCCATTATACTCATATAAGCATCTATGTTTCTTACCAGTAGAACAGTCTCATCGTCATCAGCATGCATCCACTGAAAGAGTAGAGGAAAAAGGCGTCTAAAATGAGCTAATAACACAAGACCGACAACATTGAGGAGTGGCTCAATCAACTCAAGCCAGGCCATGCGACACTCCTTATTCCTTGGTTGGCGCTCCAAATGACTTAACATCTCATTCAGTAATCTCTCAAACCTACCAGAAAATTGAATTGATGAACTACTAATGAACGTACAATTCTCGAATAACTGAAAAGAAATTACATGCAACAATCTGAACACTTGATAAGATTCTGAGCATTTTATTGATTCAAAGTAGTATGTATTATGCCTAAGAGATCCAATTTCCACAATCTCGAAAATGTACTTGTCCTCAAGGTAAATATGATAGGAGTCTAGGAGACAGCTTCCAACATGGGTTGCTTGCCTATGATCATAAAAAGCCTCTTAAATTTTTAGTTTCCACAGGAAAATGACTTCTTTTATCCCCACTGAACACAATCTACACAAAAATATGTGGCCCAAACTCTCACTACGTTATATGATTATCACATTATATTAACTCCCAATGATGAGAAATTCTTTTCAAATAACTTTCTGGCATGTTCTTTAACCATGTGACATAAAGAAGAAAAAGTTTACCAAGGGCTTCGAGGGTTGTCTCGTTGAGTACTGGTCACTAGAAGAACCGACATCTCAACCGCAGGGTGCCAAATATCATCATCAGAAGCAATGTTTTGGCAGCATGCATCGAGAATTGGATCTTTGTACCAACCAAGCTCAGCAGTATTCACATTTTTCGCAAGATGTGTGAAGCTAATCATGCCCTGACCCTGAAGGTAAGCAACAGAAAAGACTTTCAAAAGCTCTGCATCCATGACTTGAGCAGCTTTGATTACTTTTGATTTTGCAATTCGATAAGGCATAAATGAATCTCCCAAAATAAAATAAAAAAATGAAAAAAGAAAACTTCAAGCATCAATCAAGTCTGTCAATTAGGAAACAAGATTAATGCCACCATAAATCATCAAAAGTGAGGATAATGCATGGAAAAAAGTACATACTTTGACAATAGGTGACCAGTGATCGAGTGCGGTTAGAGCACAAGGAATCACCAAATTACACAGCTTTCCTATATAAGGATGATCAACCTACAGGCGCACGAAGACAAGAACAAGTAACGATCATAAACTCACGAAAATACTCAACATTATGGAGGCCATCAACAAACATAAGAACAAATCACCTCAAACCTGAGTAACAAACCATCTAAGCTGATGAGCAGCCACAATGGCATAACCAACAGGGACCTTCGCCGACGCAGCAAAGGCTTCGTCGGACTCATCAATCGAGCTCTCCTTAATCCTTTCCTTCAACAAAGGCAACACCTCAGGCATCAACTCGATCACCAACCTCGTCTCCACCGATACTTCGAAGCCATGATCAATGCCCATCTCACCAGCTCTCCTCGCACCGTCCTCTCCGAAATAATCAGCATAAGCTTTCGCGAGGTCGCCGAACGCCGAACCCGCGAGCGCCGACAGGTCTCGCGTTATCCACGAGAGCAAATCGTGCTTCGAGCACCGCGCGGCGACCAGAAGCGCGCAGGCCAGAGCGAGGTCCCTGACCGAAGCGCGGAGCTCGCGCTCATCGACGCTAGGGCTTCGAGCCGCGGCGGCCTCGCGCTGGAGAAGAGACTCGAGCATGGACTTGACGGAGACGCTCGAGTGCTCCGGGGGCGCCTCGCGTGCCTCCGACAGGGACGACAGGATCGAATCCGATAACCTGAAAACCGACAAAAAAAAAAAAAAAAGAACTCGCGATGAGTCGAACGCGACGCGGCAGTTGAAAGCGCTGACGAACGGAGAGCTCGGCGTCGGAGCTTTACTGGAGGAGACGGCCGCGGAGAGCCGCCGGCGAACTCGAGGAGGCGGGAAGCGCGGCCGGACTCATGCCGCGTGGTCGCAGGCAGCGGGCGATTTAGCGGGAGAGCGAGCGAGCGAGCGAGACGGGGTGCGACTGTGAGCTTTGAGTTGGAACCGAAGCAAGAGGCGGATGCGCAATTGGGCCGTGAAGAAGATTTCTATATGGGCCGACGGCAAGTAACCCACTATCTCGGCGCCATTTTCCTGAGTTTGACTCCCCCCTCTGAAAAGTTTCTGATAGGGGTGGCCGCTTTCAAATTAGATAAGTTCCAGACTTAGAACTCGAAACCTGCTCTATTTGCCCGAAACTGACTCCCGAACCTACCTTATGTTTTCTGTTCCGATTTTAAGGTCTACACTCTACATGAGAACCTATTCTATTTTTTGCTCCTTTTTTGGGTTCATTCTTTACAAAAAAATAATTTGAGGTTATGAGTAATGAAACGATTCAAAGTAAAAGATTAAAAATAGAAATTCTAATTCACCAAAAATAATAGTCCATAAGATGAATACATAATCATGTGTAATTATAAACAATAAAAAGTGTAAACACTTAACAGAAAACATAAATTATATAACTCCATTTCTCATTTATCTATAAAAATTTAGGAGAAGAGAAAAGTCTAGAGGGAAGTTTCGGGGAAGGACAGAGGACAAAAGAATATTGAGTTTAGAATTTAGGGGAAAAAAATTAGGATTTTGATTTTTTAGCCTATAAAATTGGTTCCAAAACTGGTTCCAAAATAAGGCGGTCTAGTCCGTTTCCTGAATGGGTATTCACTCGAAACTTGCTCCTAAATTGGTTATAATCGATTCCAAAATTTTGGAACTTATTCCTAGACCGGTTCCAATAGGAACTAGTTCTCAGATTTGTTTCTCAAGCAGTCCGATCCAATTCTCGGGTAAAGCCAATTTGGTTGCACAATCCTAGTTTCTGCCATTGAAGATCGATCGATCCGATCTGATTGAAGTCCCCCAAAGCCCTGTCGGAGCTCAAACTAAGGCAAGGGGGTTCTCTTGAAGAAGGTCCTCGAATCAGTCAAGTTAACCTCGTCAATGAGGCCAACTTCGACTGCTTAGGTGACCGGGTTCTCACTCCAGTCATCACCGCAATGTCTAACCATGGGCATGAACCTCGGCAACATGGCTAGGATGCACAAGTGCATTGGCAACGGCAGCAATGGCGACACCATCACTTTCATATTTGTGAGCCTTGGTAAGAAGGAGTAAAACCATTTATGATATGGATGTGTTTATTGGCAATTCAAGAGCAAAGTTCCAAACGTACACAGGAGTGATTGGGTCTAAGGTGGGTAGGCTCTAAACTTGGACCTTATATTTGACCCTGTTATAACCGGTTCCCATTTTTCGGGCCATGTACTAAACCTGTTTGTATTGGACCATGTACCCAACCCACCCCGTTTTTCCGGTCCAATTCCAGGGTTATTGGAACCTGTTTTGCAATCTCCCGATATCCTATACAACTTCGAATTTTATATTAATACACAAGAAAATAACGTATTCCTCCTAATTTGTCTCGAAACATTAAGCACTTGTAATAAAATAAATACATAAGTTTTTTTAACTAAACAAAAAATGAATGATCCACATAACTAATCATAAAACAAAGAATTAGCAACAAACATGGGTCTTAACCACCTGTCTTGGTGGCGCTGCTGGTAGCGAGCTTCTCCCCCTAACGCAAGGGGAGGAGTTCGATTCTTGGGCACCGCAAGGCGATTTACCCGGGTTACGAGGGATGGTAGTGACTCACGTGCCCCCCAGGGTTTACTCAACCGCGCTGCCGGCGTACGGGGGTTTCCTGGGTCATCAAAAAAAAAAAAAACATACATGGGTCTAATATTAGTCTTATTCCCACAACTATTACATAGAACTACTTATTTATACAATTATAAATCCTCCTACAAAAGAGAAATTAGATGAACCAATTCATGTGGTACACAAGAATTTGACAACGACGAACACCGTCTGTCTATCGGATGGTGTGAGAGAGAGGGAAGTAAGTGAGAAAGAGGAACAACGAAAGAGAATTACGGTGCATGTTTGAGAGAGTCAAGAGAAAGTTGTGTGATTGCGAGAATAAAAATATAAATAAGGGGAAAAAATAGGGTTTTGGACCTATATTTACAAAACGGTTCCCAAACCGGTCTAGGAACGGTTCCTGCGGGTAATCAATCGGACCCGATTCTTAGACCAATTTCAATGGGAACCGATTCCCGACCCTATTTTCTCTGTGAACCCGTTCGGTTCCCAAATATACCCGGTCCAATTGCACACCCCTAAACATGCGAGTGAAACATCATTACTCGTAAGCTCCGCCGTTCCGGTGCTTGCAACAGTGGAATTACCCAACTTTGGTTTGCTCTACTGTGGTTTGTACACCGTTGCTTACAAAGATCTTTTCGTTGTTATTTATGAAACAAAGACCAAGACGAGACTGCCAATTTCGAGACGAAGGCGATGGACATTGACACCGAACATCTCAGCGTCCCAGACACGGCGTCCCAGATACGGAAATCGTAGAGAACTCAGCAGCATCGGCCATGCCGGTAAGGGCTCGACATAAAATCTTGCCAGAATAAAGTCGCATCGTTCTGAAGCTGCAGAGCATTATTCTCACTTTAGCGGCCACTCGATCTAGCAACTGGGGGGAAAAACTGGCTCGTTCATATAACAACGGCTGTTCATATGGGGATGGAAACTCAGGCATATCCTTCAGCACTCCCTCTAGTTTGAATTGTCGCTAGTTTTGTATAGTTCAACATAGTAGGACTATGATGATCCACCGCATGCCAGACGGACAAATAGGTGATCAAGAATCACTCGGTGCCAATCGTGATAGATAATTGATCCTTGTAGAATAAGCTCATGATGAACTGAGCAGAGCGATCATCTCCAGCTCAAGTCCCGATCTATCATGCACAGTGAGAACCACGAACAAAACAATCAGCAGATACAAGTACCAAATATGAGTAACCAGGCGAAAGAGGAACGCAAATCCCAAAAGTAAACTCATGATTCACAGAAGTACTGATTGCAGATTTCAAGGAAACACGGGCATTTGGCGTAAGTTTTTTTAAGTTGCTACAGAATAATCTAAGCTTGCTCTCAAAGAAAACAAAATGGTAGATCCTCTCTCAAGCCAACATGGGCCCAAATAACCCGAACTCAGAAGCTGCAAAAAAAGTTAAAAAGAGAGGATATAGTTAGTTTGCGAAAGAAGGATGCGGATACCATTGCTTCGAAACATCAACACAACTTAGGACCACTAATCATTTCAGACAACCGAAGTGATGACATAGCACTGTCGAAAGGGAGAATTAACATGTGCACAAGACCAATGACCAAGACAAGCCCAACAGTGGGATGCCAATAACCTAACATAATTTAGGACATCTCCATGAAACATATGACTTAACAGAAGATACTTGACAATTGACTTTGTTGTAGATGAGTAAACATGGCTAAATGAACTAATGCATTTCCCTCATAGAATGAAACATCCAAATGGTGTGAAAAGATTATTTGTTCAACCAAAAACACCCTTATGGCAATCAACCAGGAAACGTAACATACAATTATTGCTATGCCAATCATTTGATCGACTCATTAAAACATCAACACCTTATTCTTTGAAGTGGAAAGAAAACGAAGCAACCTCGAGCTCAGTCATTGAGATGACAGGGACAGTTATTACATGGTTCATAGTAAGTGGTCAATGAAGTTAGAAACAACTAAACATGGAAACTAAGAGAAAAGGCAACAGTTAGCTGGCAATATTTTCGAAATCAAACTAATAAAGATGGACCCCATAAAAGATAAATGCTCTCATAAAGGAAAAAACACCATTTAAAGCACACATACCTCATATATTGCTGGGGTACATGAAAACCCTTACCCTAGCTCCCTGTAAAAGATAGAACAGTCAATAATTAAGCTAAAGACATCCATAATATATGATGTTTACAAAAGGTTCAATTATCTACTCTACCATGGATTTGGGAGGCAAGTTCGACTTGAACTTGGCACGGACGACACCGCTGTTACCGTGAGGCCTGATAACTTTGCCCCAAATGCATCGATAGTGCGATCCATTCTTCTTCACCTTCGCCTTGTAGATGTAGGCCATGCGCTTACCAGCGTACCATGCTACCTCCTCTTGGGTGTTGACTCCCTCGATTTGGATCAAAGACGTATTCGGGTACTGGTTAGACTTCGACCTGTTTCAACAAGAGAAATTTCAACTACCTCAACATAAAGGAAATACACGAAGTATAGCCACGGACCCAATAACTTGTACTTCATAAAAGCTAACACGAATTCTTACCCCTTTCCCTCACATCTAAACCGCCAATAGCTACAGACGCGACGACATCGAAGAAGCGCAGCGATTCCACCCAAAACTACAACAGATCACATCAACAACAAGTCCTTCCTACGCAGATATTCAGCTAATTCAGCTACGGGACCCAAACTCCTCTAGAGCCACTTCCCCAATGAAATCAGCTTCATTCACATGGGGAAATCAAGCAAGCCGTCACCGAAAGCTCAAACCTAAACCAAGACCCCACCACGAAACAATCGAAAGTCTATCCAACAGCACGAGAAAGCCAAACTCGATTGAACCCACATCTCTACTCACGTAGCAGAACAGAGCAACGAGAGGTACTAAAAATCGATGAGAAACAGGGCGCACGCACCTCTTGTACCCGAGGACGGTTCCTCTCACGTAGAGCCTGCAATCAAATGGAGAGAAAACGAACGAATTGGCATCACTTAGCAATGGAAGAAGACGGAGACGACGACTAGAGCAAAGCGAGAGCGGCGACGCGGATCGCAGACCTGACTCTCTCTCCCTGGCGTCCCTTCACCATGGCCGCTTCTCCGTCGCTCGAGGCTGCCTGCGCTCCTCCGCCTTCCCCGCTTGACCGAGTGAGTGACGACGCCGATGCAGAAGGATCCTCAAAACCCTAGCTCCAACTCGCGGTTTTATAGGGAGTTACGCCCGGGATCGATTTGGGCCATGGTCAAGGGCTTCTTCTTGGGCTTTAGCCCATATATTAAAAGGTGAAATGGGCCGAGAACTCGGTGGATATAGCAAATCCAGAAATTAAAACATTGGTGGGGGGGAGAGAGAGAGAGAGAGAGAGTAAGAATGCATAAGTTCAATGATTTAAAACATTTTTCTTCACTCGTATTTTTCAAGCAATAAAAAAAAAAATTTAAAACAATGATTTTAAAAGAATGCATAAGTTCAATGACGACTATTTTTATGTTTCTATATGATTATTGTGACAAGATTATTCCATTAAATTTTTGCTAAGAAAATAGCCGACATATTATACTCTAGGTGCATCTTTCTTATGTTTTTCAAAAAGAATATGAAATATATTAATATTTAAATTTATGAGAATGAGACTTCCTCTGGGCGGAAACTTTTGTATACTTTGAATGATATTTGTCTAAATAATAATTCCATATTGATCTCATTATATGATCTCGTGAATTGGATGCTTATATGTTCATAAGAAAAAAAAAATCCCCTCTTTTTACGTTTTCAAAAGTCAGCAATAGGTATTGAATATGAAAGATTATGGGCCGTTTGGTTACATGAAAATTTCTTAATTTTACTTAGGAAAGCAAAAAGAAACATGAGAACACCGTGTGGATGACTACATATAAAATATTTAAAAAAAAAAATATTAACACGAAAAATTATTTCCGAAGGCAGCGTTTTTTTTTTCTTATAATTAGAAATTCCTCATTACCTATAATTTTAGATTAATCGATTAAAGCTTCGAAAGTAAGAGATTTGTTCCGCAATAAAGAACTGATTTTCTCTTATTCGTGCTTTTATAGAGAAGAGTTAAATGTGAGCTTAATTTGGTCTCATCTGAGCGTTCACAAATTCGCCATGCCTAAGGCGTCTTGGACTTGGCCCATAAAATTAAAAATAATGAAAAGCAGAAAAGAAAAGAAAAACACAAGGAGGCAATAAGAAAAAAAATTCAAGCTTCAAGTTCGGTTATTTCGTGAAAGTCTGCAATTTGAAAAGCATTTTCCACCTTTTAATCATTTTTAGTGCTTGGAAAAATGAGTTTGCAAAATATATTTCACCGTTAAATAACATGTCCGGGCATAGATCACTCTTAAAAATATTGTCAAAAAAGTGCTCCAAGGTCACTTGATAAGAATCTAAAGATGACAAAAACAATGTTTAATGAAAATGTATTTTTCCTTTTAGCAAGTCTCAAATGAAAACAATTCAAATAAAAATAACAAAATTTAATTGTTAATGATAAGAACAATTTTCCTCACTCAATGTCATATTCTTGAGAAGAAGCACACGCACACATTGCATATGTTAAACATATATAATAGATGTTATTGTGCATAAAGATTTTAAGAATGGAAATTTCCTACAGAGTGAAATTTACTTTTTCATATGATTTTTTTTCTTCTAAAGTCAGTATGCTACAATTCCAATTTAAATCGAAGATTGCATGGTATAATCTAGCCATATACAAACACATAGGGAAAAAAAATATTTTCCAGTATAAATTGAAAATCAACAATTAGCAAATCTTGTTGAAAACTCTTTCCCTTGCAAAACCACAAGTTTGCTCTTCTTCGCACCAGCGTACCCGAAAAAGAGTTGGAGAAAGATTTGCAACAGTCCAACTTCATCTCTCAAAATTTTCTTCTTCTATAAATAAAAGCAAATTCGTTTTTTTTTTTTATCACACCCCCTCCTACTTTTACTTCCTAAGTTTTCAAGTTCCATCCATAACGAGAAGAAGAGCATTTGAATCACTATAGAATCACCTGATTTGTCGAAGTCAACGATTTTTACTTACAAAAGAGCATGCCGTTTTCTAGCGCAAGTTTGACAATAACATCGTTGTTTAGTTTTTAGCAAAGATGTGACCAGAATATAATATATGGTAAACAACTTAGTCAAAATTGGCCATCTTTCTCAAGAATTTTATGGAGTATCTTTGTGTTTCGATCATAGGGAGATAAGGGTGACTCAATTCTCGGTGCTTTTGTTGTCAACAAAAAGCAACAAATCGTGACATTAAGGTTCTTCTAAGATTAAATCCTAATACCTTTTTTTGGTCAAAATTTGCTATGGCTTTGTTGCCTAATAGATGTTTGAAACAATTGGATCTTCAATTTTGTCCCCACACTTGTCATGGGATTAATTTAGGTTCCATTACCTACGCAACAAATAAGATGGATATAAATGAGGTATGAGCCCATATAAATAAATAAATAAATAAATAAATAAATATATATATATATATATATATTATATATATATATAAGCGAAGAAACCCCAAGTGCCATAATTTGCACAGGAAGAACAACCCAAAAAGTAACAAAAAAGAACAAAAACCTGTTTGGTAAAACATTTGTTCCGGGAACAATTTCTCTAATTTTTTGTTCCGGAAGAGTTTTGAGAAACAAAAAAAAATTGCTTCTTGTTCCGGAACAATTTCTAGAAATGAGCTGATTTTCTTTTATAATTTTCTTTTATTTCATTTTCTTGCCGCTGCCACCGTCAACCGCCCGGAGCCACCGCCATCGCACCGCCGCCTGCCGGTCGCCGCCCGCCGCCGCTGGCAGCTTGTCGGACGTCGGACGCCGCCGGTCACGGCCGGATCGCCGGACGTCGAACGCCCGCCGGTCGCCGGATCCGACGCCGGACGCCGCCGCCGGACGCCGCCCGCCGCTGAGCCCTAAATTCGTTACCGCCGCCGCCCGCTGTCGCCGCCCGCCGGCCCGGCCGCTGCCCACTACCACACAGACCCGGCTGACGCCGAGCCCGTCACCGCCATGCCGTCGGAAGCCCATGGCCGCCCTTCGCGGGCCGCCCGCCGAGCGCGGCGCGGCGGCTAGTGGCCGGCGGCGGCGGCGCGGCGGCGGCGGCAATTTGTCGGCAAGAATAAAAAATGATTAAATACTAAAAAGAAATTGTTGCGTTACCAAACGCATTTCTATTCTTTTTCTATTCCAAGAGTAGAAATTTTGTGTCGTTACCAAACGGGTTCTTTTACTCGAAATTGTTCCCGGAGCGAAATAGAAAAGAACTATTTCTGAAAAAAACTCTTTGGCGGGGAGCGTTGTCATGCGAGCCTTAAGTGCCATAACTTCAAAACGGTACACTTAAGTACCACTTTCTTTTTCTAGTAGGACACTTAAGTGCCACCTCCAGCAACCCTTGCCGGAAATCCTATGTTGCAATATTTTATTATTTTTTATTGCCTACATGGCTCGCTGGAGAGCTGAGTCGGCTCTAACTCACCAGAAACGATGTCGTCTGCATAATAAAAGCCCAAAATCTTCCAAAAACGATGTCGTCTCCCTAAATGCCTAAATCTAAAATCAGCTCAAATCCCTATTAAAGTGCTCGAATCCAAGTCTCGAACCTTAATTTTCATTTGCCCAAAATTCATTCGTCAAATCTTAGAAATGGAGAGTAGGACTCACAGCAGCGTCTCAATTTCCTCTCACCGAAGCGAAGGAGAAGGCTAGCGTTTCTGTTTTTGTGAGTTACCGAGTCCAAGAAGAACATCATTAACTCAAATCAATCCCGGGAGAAGATTTTATGGATGTGCCCGATATAAAGAAGCGTCGAAGTGCAAATACTTCAAATGGGTCAATACGAAGTTTTCTGACCGAGCCATAAAGGTGATATTGGATCCACTTCATAAAAGATAGCTATTTCCATTTGTGTTCGTGGACGACTTGGACGATGTTAACTCAATGCAAGCTCAAGCATCTTCAGTTAAACTTTTCAAGAATGAATTCTTAATGCACGCTCAAGCATCTTCAACTAAACCTTTCAAGAATGAAGCTTCAATGATGAAAATTGAACGAAAGTGTTACCAAGCGTTTATTATGGTGTTATTTTGTTGTATATTGTACTTTTAATGAAATGTAAAGTACTTGAAAATGAGAAAAAGTTTCTCCGACTGCCATAGTTAAAAATTGTGTTATTTTGGATTAAACGTAGGCTTTTTTCTTTTTGAAATATGCGAAAAAGTTTGTGTTGTTCCACAAGATCATTGTGACTTTGTTGTTGTTTGTGCTATCATATGGAGTTGCGATAAGTTAAAGAATTACCATCATCTTCTCTGTTTTGATGCAGACCAACATATACACGAGACAAACATGGGTGATTACCTGAGTGCCATAAGTTATATTTAGTAATCACTTAAGTGCTAGTCACGATGAAAAAATGATCACTTAAGTGTCAAGTTATTATTAAAGTGATTGATTAAGTGTCACTTGTAGTTAAAAGTGAACAGTTAAGTGCCAAGTTTTTTAGAATATGATCAGTTAAGTGCCAATTTTTTTGTGGGTTTTCTCTAAAAATAGTGCCAGCCACCACCACCGGCTGCACCACCAACCATCACCACTAGTCACACTACACACTAAGCGTTCTAGCCACCACCATGCTGGTGGTGTTGCTGCACAAGGTACCAGTGCAAGCTGAGCCTTGCACTAGCTTGCACCAGTACACATGGTGTAAGATGTGCAAACTACACACTTGTACCAAGTGTACGTGCAGCTGCTTAAGCCTATAACCCCCACCACAAACCCATAATCACTAGGCATCACCACTAGCCACCACATTAACATCCCAACAATAAACTCACTACCACCAAACATCACCATCCACCACCACCAAATACACTAGCACTCTAGCTATCACCACAGAACACCAACAGCAACAGCTGCAAGTAAAAGCAGAATCCATGACAAACAACAACAACATAAATTGACAAGTAGCGCAAGATTATTTCATTGATATTGAAATTAAGTCTGACAACATCAATGAATGACAAATTAAAGAAAAAAAAAATAGATAACCATCCATAGAAAGTGTGTTATTATAACGTTAACGTTTACATAACTGTTTTGACTCATAAGCTTTACAAATCCTATCACATCTCATCTCATCAATCAATATGCACGACACCCCCTGTCCGTGCTCCTTTCGATGGGCCTTTCGCTTGATTCATAATTCTTGCACTATTTCTAACTGGATGTGCAATTTCTTTTTCAACCTTCTCAGTATTCACTGACTTAAATGGAGTTGCAAATGTCCCAGGCCGAATTGATTCAAAAGGAGCTGGAGCTAGAGCTATAACTAGGTTCTTTCTCTTCTTTCTTGTTGGCACAGTTGATGTTTTCTTTTTTGTTGGTGCAGCCGTTGATTCTTGAGTTGGGCCTAAGTTAAGAACCTCTGAACTTCTCCTAGGCTACAAAAAAAAAAAAAACAATGAATTGTCAGCAAAAGTCTACAGCATAAATTAAATTAAATGTAGCCAATAAAACTTACATTGAGAATAACTGTTCCAGTACGCTCATCTGTATAAAGGCCATAGCCATATTGTCTTAACATTTTCCCAAGTGCCCCTCTTGTTTGAATAGGGGTGTTACTTTTAGGAACTTGTGATTTATTAGTTCTTTTTCTTGCTTTCTTAGGCCCTTCAGCTACAACCGGGGCTTCTTCGGCCAATTCTTTAGCTAGGCGTCTTCTAGATGGTCTTTGTGTAGCTGCCTCTTCACCTGGCCTTGTTCTAGTTATCCTTCTGTGTAGCTTTTCAACTTCAGTGACACCTCCTTCTATTGGGCCTTCTGGTGGTACTGGTGGTGGTACTTGTGATTCCCCTTGTAGTGATTCTTTTAGTGGCCCCTATGATGATCCTTGAGATGGCTCTTGTGATGGCCCTTCAGTTGGCAGTTGAGTTTCAACTTGCTTTCTTCGAACCTGAGAAAGAGACAAAAGACACCATCGGGACATATAATAATATAAAGAAAATGAAAAATTGAATACAAATGGTTGAATTTACCACTGGGTATTTCTTTCGTTGCTGAAGAACAGTTGACTGAACTGGTTGTGATGCTACTTGGGCTAATCCTTCAGTTGGTCGTGATGTTGCTTAGGCCAATCCTTCACTTGGCCATCTTCTACCTTGCCTTCTTCGAATAGGTTGTTCAATTTCATAACTTACTGAGGTTCTTCTTGTGACCTAACAAACACATTACATACAAGGCCAAATAGGATATTATGTACATTTTTATGATAAACGACACAGCAACATAAATATAAAATAAATTTCATGACTTACCGGGGTTCTACTTGTTGACTGAAGAACAATTGACTCACTTGGCCCTATTGTGTGCATTTCTCCAATTGTTTCTTCACTAAGCCCTTCACATTGCCTCAACGATTGTTGTTGTTTCCTCAATTAACAACCTTTAATATTGTGGCCTGCTAGGCGACAATAAGAGCACGTTATCTTTGCACATTGCCTGCTCATTCTTTGCTGACCCATGACCTTCCCTTCGCTATTCTTCGTCTTCGTTTTGTCCTTCCAATTTTCTTCTTCAGTGGCAAAGGTTGAGGTGCTTCATAATCTATGGGCTCCCAAAACTTGTTATTTCTAATTTGTTGCATCATGAACTGATAGGAAGCAATGTATTTTGATTTATGGTACCAATCATCGATGTAATCATCTGTATTGTCACCCTTCAATTGGATGGCACATATGGCATGTGCATATGGAATTCCACTTACTTACCATGCTCTACATGAATACTTTCTACTTCCTAGATTGACAACATATTTATCAGCACCCTTCATTATCTCATATCCATCATCTCCATTCCAAATGGGATGACAATGCCTACTTGCAACCAAGTTCTCATCCATTTTTTTGGCAATCCTAGGACCATATTGTCTTGTCCACTTTGCAACCTCATCTCTTTGTTTTTGCAGCCAAGTCATAACCGCAACTTGTATATCTTCAAGCATTGAAATAACTGGTTTGCATTTGGCATCTATTATCTTTGAATTAAATACTTCACGAATGTTGTTGTCGACGTTATCGCACTTGAACTCTTCACTGAAGAATGCCTTACACCAATGCTTCGGTTCTAGTTGAAATAGGGTAGCACATCCTTCCTTTGTCAACTAAAGCAGTCTTTCTTTGGCTATTTTAAAGTCAGCCATGTTTGCACTATTTGCTAATTGCCAAAATTACAATTGCAACTTATCCCTTTTGTAGGTCTTTGCCCAATTTCCATATATGTGCCGTGCATACATTCGATGTTCAGCATGAAGTAACAACTCGCCTACTGCCGGATTCAATCCCTACAATAATTCAAAGTAAGAAATACTATAGCAATTTACATGTTCATATTACAAAGCAAACTATTGACTAAATTTTTCAAAAAGCAAGCATTACCTTTTGTTGGTCGTTCATAAATGCCCACCCTTCCCCGTTTGTTATCTCCAAGTCAGCCATCAGATTTTTCAAGAATTAGGACCAATTGTCCTTATTCTCAATCTTTACAATAGCCCAAGCTAGTAGAAACATTTGGTTATTCGCATCTCTTCCAATCGCTGCCAACAATTCTCCCTTGCACAAGCCCTTCAAAAAACAGCCATCCAATCCTATAATCCGTCTACAACCAACTAAAAATCATCATTAGCATGCATCAAAGCACACATAAAACTTATTGAACTAGGTCCCATGATCAAGAAGCAGTCTCTCAACCACCTCTACATACACTCTACTTGTAGGGTTTTGCAGCCTACACTTCCAAGCATACTACCACACCTGCCTATATTCCTTAGCATATTGACCAATAAGTATTTATCACCTTTTGCTTTGCTCTTTTGCACTGATTCCTAGATACATTGATGCATACATGCTCCTTCACCAGCATCCTAAAGTTAGTAATTTTCATCTCCGATATTAGCTTGATCAGATCAAAAAAGTGCTTGGACAACCATGCACTTGTTACCCTTTTGTTTTGAAAATTAATGGAACAAATGTGTTCCCCTTGGTAAGCTCTAATCTGGAAAGACTCACTCTTCTTAACAAACGCGCCATAAATCTTCCATGGACAGTTTTGTTGTGAACACCTAACTTTTACAAATTTCTTGCTATTTCTAATGAAATCAATATTTCTTTGTGCAGCAATGGAGTGCTTTATTATAGCTTCCCTAAATTGTATTGCATCATGGAATTTCATACCTACTAACAAAGTAAGAGAGGCAACAGATGGATCATAGGAAGGAAACTTACTTTTCCTTCTACGCATAGCTCGTTGATCTTCTTCAACTTCGTCCTTGGAAGTTGCGATGTCGATACTTTCTTCATAATCTGTCTTTAGGATTTGGCCAACAACACCAACATCTATAGGGCCTTCGTTTCTGTTTGGAACCTCATCAGCTACATGCAAAGTTGCAAATCTATTTAACAAAAAGTCCCTTTATTTTTTCCTTGACTATGTAAGCTCCTCATCGTCAGCGTCACTTAAGATTAATAAATTTTCAGCTTCAACAGCCAACCCTTCATCATCATCGTCATCTTCACCATCACTGGATTCAACTACTTCCCAATCTAATTCAGTGATGGTGACATCACATATGTCACAATCGCTCTGGTGAATAGCATCTACGCCTCTCTCCTCCCCGTCATGTTCATCATGCCCTACTTCATCCTAACCTCAGTACTAGCTTGAATACGATCTCCTCCTTCTCCTATTTGGGTGTTATCTCTGTCATCATCTTTGTCCTCACTATCATTAGTGTTTTCAACAAATACTTTCGCCTCTTTGCCATGAAGATAATGATATAAGACATCCCTAAAACCATTATCATCTTTCAAAACTCTCAAACCATTCCTCAAGCATTTCCTAGAAACACAGTACAGTAACTTTTGTACTCTACAATGCAAAAATGTCACTATATCCTTAACAAATCCAATATAAGATGCATTCTTTATATCTACAAAGATAATACCCTTATTCCCTCCTTCATACTCCCAATCACAAAATCCCCACTGTAGTAAATGATGACAGCAACATAGTCTTTATCATGAGCTATTTCTACAACAAAAGAGGACAAATATACAATTAACTTTTGGGACCACATTCACAAAGGACAGACAATTGCAAGTGGAGGTCCCTACACTCTTTATTAAAGAAAAGAAGAAAGAAAGAGGGAAGATGCATAGGTCAGACGACAACTGCAGCTTGAAAAGAGGCCTCAGGACAAGGACAAATAGAGATGGGACCCGACAACTACTTTGATTATGCCGTCGCATTTCTTTAAAATATAGAGAGATCCCTCAGCATGGGTCCTCAACAATGCAATTTTTTAAAAAAAAATACCTAGAAGTCCCCATCCCCACGACAACAAGAGATTCGATTCGAACATGTCCAAAATCCAATATTCTGAATCCTAACAATCACCAATCACAATCGCACATTTCACATCCGATCACTACAAATTACTTTCATACATCACAATTCAACACCCTAAATGAATCACGCATCACAGTGGATGAGGCGACGTCGAGCCCTACACCGAGCCCTAATTTTCCCCCCGCCGAGCCCTACACCCAGCCTACATTTCAAGGCCGCTCCTAAACTGTCGATTTGAATCCCCCAATAGGATTGTAACATCACATCTGAGCCATAAATCTCACACCAAGCCTGAGCTTTCCTAGCCAACCCCCAAATTTCAAGTTCAAGTCCTAATAAACGAGTTCGAGCCCTAATTTCACTACAGAGGAGAAGAAGAAGAGAAAAAACCTGAGCAAATCGACGATCGTGAGTGACAACCGCGAGTGACGATCACAAGCGACAACCGCGAGCAACGACGGCGAGTGACAATGGTGAGTGACGACGGCAAGCGATGACCTACGAACGGCAACCTGCGAACGGCAAGTTGTGAACGGCATGGAGAGGATGTCAGATCTAGTGTGAACTGATGAAAGATTAAAATCCAAATAAGCAAAACGATGTTGTTTAGCACTAAGGAAAAACGACGTCGTTTAGTTTGGCCAAATGCACAGTGGATGGGGCGACATCGTTTTCCTCCTCCACATGTGCTTTTTTTTTTTTTATAAAAAAAATTACCACGTCGATTAAGCATGTTGTCGGAAAATGCCACGTCTGCATTTTGGCCAATTTTTGGCTGGATTGGCACTTAAGTGTTCCATTTTACTCCGACATTGGCACTTAAGTGTACCATTTCAAATTTATGGCATTTAAATATCCATCCGTGCCAAGTTATGGCACTCTAGGTGTCCCAACCTCTATATATAAGTATAGGTTCAATTGTAACCATAAATCCCTTTTTAATCTAACAGTGAAAATTGTATTTCCCCATCTACCTGACGACATGCATTTGTAATATAAGTGTACATTTATAGCATCGCCCGCCTCCAGAAGTATTCTAGAATACACAAAAAAACCATATGACTAAATATCTTGGAGGTCCACCCGTTTTTCGTAGATTGATTACGGTCCTTCATTCAACAAACCTCGAGATTGTGTCGTTTTCTTGGTTTGTAACATTCTCTCTCACCTAATCAAGTGAGGCCCTTGTTACATCTCTTTCAAGTCTAGGGACAAGTGATGCACATAATCTTCATATTAGATAATAATGGTCCAATTCTTCTCTCGAATCACCAACCAAATACAATTTGGTGGATTCTTCTTACTTGATGTGATGTTTGAATATGAGGTTGGAATGCACCAAGAATGAAGATTTCATTGTGTTCTCTAAATCCCTATTATACATAAGACAAACGAAATTGAAAGACCATAAAACATACATATCATATTAGAGATATCTCATAAGTGACCGAAACATCGAGCAAAGAATGTATTTTATTGTAAAAGAGAAAGGTAATTGGTGTAAGAGTGCATCATAGCAACGACTCAAAATACTCAACAATACATCATAATCAACATCTACCTGATCTCCCATTCATGGCTAAAACTTAATTTAAAATTGAAAATGCCAATCCCTCATTTGCCAAGGGTGCAACATATATTAACCTCATTTTTGAATTTTTTACATACTCATAATGAAATAATTTGACCATTTGAGGAATACAACATGTATTCTACATGATTCAACTACTTGTAATGCAATTGCAATTTAATATGTTTGACCATTCATAACATAAATTCATAAATATGTCAAGAATCCAATATGCCACCATATATGCATAAAAGTCGTTCTAGATAGTAATCGATCGTGTCAATTTCCTAATCACTTGCTCCTTTCAGTGATAAGAAAATCAACTTACTTTAATAGCTAATATTTATTTATAATTTCTAAACATATTGTTTAAGTTCATTTCAGATGTAAGTCATTATGATGTATCTAACAAATTATAATAGAAGTCATGGTATGATATTTAGTTTAATACTCAAATGTACACATATAAGCTAATTTCATGATGTGCAAATAATATATAGTAGCTCACCGGTATACACAAATAAGTATCTATTTCCTAATTGTCACTAGTCATGACCCATCCCGACTAATGATGAATCATCACCATCAACTCATGGAGATGAAGTCATAACCACTTCCTCACTACACCTCTTAGCCCATCTATTTCAGGTGTCCTCTACATCAATAAAGATAAATACATCACTGCACATACATGTGATGATGGTTATTTCATGATATTACATTACAGGTTGTACAAGCTATATAATTTTGTGTATGGATCATAAAACTTCATGTCATTTCAACTTCGTAGAGACTCATCGTATACATTAGAACGTTTGTTTTATCCTAAAGTTGTAAATGCATACAAGTTATTACAAGATAATAGCTGTCATGTTCAATCATACAATGCAAATAACATCATTTTAATCTTTTTGGCATTTCTCATACCAATAATGAAACCAAATGGCCATTTTTGTTATAATTTGCAAACCCAATCATAAAACTTTCATCATTCGATAAATAACAGCATCACGTACAAATCACAACTACATAACAAATGCCACAAATTTTTACAAACTCACTTACCATTTTCCGTGTAAACGGTGCTAATAAAGTTATTAAGTGCACTTCAACATATAAATCTTCGCCCTCTAAATATCATGCTACCAACATTGAATATAGAACTTTTGCAAATTCATAATTCATTGAGATGGTTTTTCTTGGACAATCAACATTTCTATAACTCAAGTAACCAATATAATTTCCATTTCTAAACCCACGCCTTGATTAAATGCACCCTTGTCATCAAAACTAAATCTAATTTCCTATAATTCCATATTTTCAGAATTATATAATTGCCCCCAACAAATTTTTTCATTTTACAAATGTACACTAACTTCCAATCTTCACTTATCAAGCCATATTAATTAAACATATGAATACCACTTACACTATAATCACTCCGCAATTTTTATGAAATTAGCAAAACATACCATTTTTAGATTAATTGTGCAATTAAGTCCAATTTTGACTAGTTGTATAAATTGTTTAGCTTAAGCAATCATTTGTAAAAATAAATTAACTACCTATTATCATAAAAATTCAAATGCTATGAACAATGCCCAAAATTTCCAGATGTTGCATAGTAGTCCCCTAGTTTGGTGAAATTACGAATTTACCCTAAATCTTCAAATCTAGTCATTTTGAATGGGTTTGATATCTTGCAATTAATCTAACATAATAACCCACTAACTAATACTTAAAACGATTAGATATCACTGTTAAAAGAGTCCTCCCAATTCTGCAGATTTACAAAATTGCACTTAAGTATGTCAAAAATTACTAGTATGCCATTTTAGATCTAATTTTACTATTTTCTCTTCTTCTTCCTTTTCCCATCAAGGATGAAATAAAACCTGTTGGATATTTCTTCAAACTCCTTCTAGGCTTGTAGAAAAGATTTTGATTTAGGTAAGAAATTGTCATAGCTTAACATGCCAATCCTGATATCCAATTAAAATTGACATCAAAATTTAAATTAAGCAAGCAATCATCAGACTGCCAAGTTCAAGAATACAAAGTAGAAATAAGATGTAAGTTGAAACTTTGGCTTTGTTTAAATTAAATGTGCAATTAACCAACCAAGTTTAAGTTCGAGGGTACTAAGTAGAAATAATAACAAAGTTCTATCCTTAATAATAAAGACATTCTTCTTCACTTATATTTTTAAGCAATGAAAGCAATTTAAATTATAAAAAATTGAATAAGAGACATCTTCCCGTTTCATGAATATCTTCAGTGTTCTATAATTATCTTGGCAAGATTTCTAAAATTTTGTTCAAAAAAAGTTTTTAAATATTATATTCTATGTCCATCTTTCTTATGGTTTTTTTTTTTAAAAGAATTTGATAGATATTAATGTTTAAATCTATGAGAATGAGACTTCCTTTATACTAAAATTTTTTGTTATACTTTGCATATTTTTGTTTAGATTATCACTTTTCTATGAATGAAATGCTTACTTCATTCATGAAAACAAAATTTTTTTACGTTTTGGAAACTCATAAATAAATTTTGAATACCAAAGTTTGGGAGCTGTTTGGTTATGTAAATAATTTATTTTTTATTTAAACATAAATAAGCATGAAAATAACGTATGAATGGCTATGGGTAAAATAGATTATTAAAACAAAATCTAACACAATACATTATCTTAAAAGAAGATCTGTTAAGTACTTATTTATGAATATCCAAATTTTCATATTTAATAATTGATTTTCTCTTTCAGTACTTCATATTGCGAATAAGGTTATTTTGGTCATTTGAAGGGTCCACATCAAAGTTGAAAGTTTACTTTATATGCAATATAGACAGATAATATGGTATAAATTGTAGAAGTTGTATCATTATTGCGTTGTTTGTTATTTTCACTTTTTTGTCAATGGTGTTAATGTGGTCCACAAAAAAAGTTCTAACCTCCAATTTTTTGGGAATCCTAAGTCCCGTAAATGTTATCTTGATGAATAAATCAAATACGAGGGTAAATAGGGAGATGTTGCGCAAATTAAATGATAGTTTATTGATCACAACTTCCTTCTTCCATTATTCATAAGAAACATATTTTAAACTAGACATTGATCTACAATATCAGCCATAAAAACTTGAAAAAAAATCCATTAAGCAACATCTATACGCTCATTTGAATTGTTAGTTGGATTGGGAAGATATGTGTAGAAATTGAAAAGAATTGCTATGAATTGAAAAATTCATTATTTCATATTTTCATTCTCTCGCAAGATAAATTTTAGATTATTCTCAATGTCAAATTCTTGAGAT
Organism: Eucalyptus victrix; assembly: GCA_016097545.1. Taxonomy (NCBI): domain Eukaryota; kingdom Viridiplantae; phylum Streptophyta; class Magnoliopsida; order Myrtales; family Myrtaceae; genus Eucalyptus; species Eucalyptus victrix. The sequence continues at coordinate 26,408,205 of CM027844.1, forward strand.
TGCAACGTGTGCGCACACTACATATGTTGAAGATATATGAAAACTGTTACACATAAAGACTTTAAGAATGAGAACTTCCTGCCGAGTGAAATTTACTTTTTCATATGATGTTTCTTTGCTTATAAAGTTAGTTAGTATTAGATTCTATAAATGTGATAGTATAAATTAGTTTTATACTTTTTCTTTATTGTCTGTGCATTTATATGCTAGTTCTTAATTTAGACTAGAATTCCAATTCTACTCAAGGTCAGTTTGCTATAATTTCAATTTAAGTCGAAGAAGGCATGATAAAATCTTATTTAAATACAAACACATAAAAGAAAAAATCATTTTCAGTATAAATTCAAAATCAACGATTAGCAATTCTTGTTGAAAACCATTTCCCCCTTCGAAACCACAAAATTTGCTCATCCTCACATCGCGCTTTCCCGTTATACCAAAAACCGTACAAGCATCAAGAGCCAGAAAAGGAGTTCAAGAAAAATCTCTGACCTCTCTCATAGAATCCAACTCCATGTCTCCAATCTTTCCTCCTCTACTATAAATAAAAACAATTTTTTTTTAATCATGTCCTCTCCTTCTTTCTCTATCTAAATTTTCAGGTTCCATCCATGACGAGAAGAAGAGCGTTCGAAACATTAGAGAATCAACCCAATGCGCCGAAGTCGACGATGTTCATTCACAGAAGAGCACGCCGTTTTCTGGGGCGAGTTCTTCTGATCGTGGCGGTGACGGCGATGCTTAGTTTTTGGTTTCTTTCCAAGATCGTGATGATAAGCAGATTGAGTCAGATTGAGGTTCTTAACCACCCAGGCGTCGGAAATCGCAACACCGGTGTGGTCGACAATGACAAAGGGTCGTCGGACAATTCCGAAGTAAGATCCTCTTCTTAGATATGCCCCGTGCAATGCCCTTTGCTTGCGATTTATTCACGGGCGTGCACACGCAAACGAATGCATATTGATCTTCTGTGTGTAAGTTGTTCTGGTTACGTGCATGCTTTTCAAATTTATCTCATATCGCTGACTTAATCTCTCTCGAGCTATTTCAGGTTATATTCTTAGACCTATCATCCATAATTTTCCTTTTTCCCCTCGTAATTCTACTGCGTGCGTGAAATGGGCAATCACGTCCCTGTGCTTATATTCTGCACACGCTCGTTATTTCTGTCTGAGCGAGGTCAAAAGTATCTTAGCACAAGCACCGGCTATTTCCATTTGGGCCATAAGAAAATTTCCTTTTGGTAAGTTTCAGACCTGGATTCTCACCATAAAAATCAAGGGGAAAAGTTGCATTCTGGCGACTATCCGTCTTCAATGATAGTCTGCAAACTAGTCTGGTTAACAAATTTGTCATATTGTGATCGAAGGACATGAAGCGTCATAGAAGCTTCTTCTGAAATACTGCGAACCTAATTGTGAAATTTTTAGATTTGATTGAGATGAAGATATCATAACAAGCATGATTTCAAATTACTTCAAATAATCTTTGTTATAAGGACCTTTCCGGATTTTTTAAGCCAATTTTTGTGTTCGAACTTCTAACCTTAATATCTTTCGCCAAACGCTTTGCAAGGTCGAAAATTACTCTAGGGCCGACAAGGATCATATTTCGCTTGACATATTTTTGCTCAAGATTCAATTACCTCAGTAACTGCCAACTGATCCCAAGTTTCTTGCCTTTCAGACATCCACACTCTGGAAGCAGCCAGTTGTGATCAATAGATACTACAAATGTATCAATCGTTCAATGCACGAGACAGGTTCGATGGTCTTTCTTCCACTCTAGTTTAATGCAATCGATTGCAGAAAGGAAAGTGATATCATACGTGATTCAGAATCTGTTTTATTCTCCCTTTTTAGGTCCAGCGAACCCGACAAATGGGTATATCTTAGTACACGCGAACGGGGGATTGAATCAAATGAAAATAGGAGTAAGTTTCCTTAACAATAAAAAGGGCTTCGTATTATACATCTGGACTTAATTTCAACAGCTGTAAAATCTCGGTCGTGTGTACCTGTTGTTATCGCAGATAAGCGACATGGTTGCGATCGCTAAGATTATGAATGCCACCCTTGTGCTGCCTCGTCTGGATGTTACTTCCTATTGGACAGATACAAGGTATGCATTTATGATTTCATTCCAATCCCCCAAGACTATATAATGAGATTGCTTTTTATTTTTCTTTCGTTATATATGTATGTTCATGTGCCGATTAATCGATTCCAATGCCATCCTTGATGATTCAGTGGGTTCAAAGATTTGTTCAACTGGAGGCATTTCATGGATGTCCTGAAAGATGATATCAATATCGTAGAATCTCTCCCACCAAAACTTGCATCAGTGACCCCACTCAAGAAACCCCCAATTTCGTGGTCAAAGGTAAGATTTCGGCCCTACTGTTTACATTGACTAGAGATCATGTTTTCACTCATATACCCATTTACATCTAAGAAGTGATTAACACCGTGCTTGCAGCCTAGTTACTATAGAAAGATAGCTGAGATATTGAAGCGCCGCAAAGTAATCAGGTTCACTCAGACCGACTCCCGACTCGTCAACAACGGCCTGGCTGGATCGATCCAAAGACTACGGTGCCGGGCAATGTACAAGGCGCTTAGATATGAGGATGGAATCGAAGAGCTTGCTAAGAAGTTAATTGGCAGACTTAGAGAAAATGATGAACCATACCTTGCTCTTCATTTAAGGTACTACAGAGACATAGTTTTCTAGGGAAGATCATCACTCCGTCTTGTCCTTTTCTAATGACTTTCCGCTACTAAATCAATTGACTACGAGTATAATCACAACACTACAGATATGAAAAAGACATGCTTGCGTTTACAGGATGCAACCGCAGTCTTAGCGCAGCCGAGAGCAATGAGCTCGAGCTAATGAGAAATAACACTCGTCATTGGAGGGAAAAGATAATCAATGGCACAGAGAAGCGGCTCCAGGGTGAGTGCCCGATGACCCCAAGGGAGAGCGCAGTTTTCCTTGGGGCGCTTGGCTTCCCTTCGTCTACCAAGATATATATTGTTGCTGGGAAGACATACGGTCAAAATGGGATCGGTCCGCTTCGATCCAAGTACCCGAACATCTACACGCATTCCAATTTGTTCACGGAAGAAGATTTGCGGCAATTTAAGCACCGCCAAAATAAGCTTGCGGCATTGGACTTCATTGTGGCAGTGGAAAGTGATGTTTTTGTTCACACTTATGAAGGCAACATGGCTAAGGCAGTGGAAGGTCATAGGAGATTCGAAGGATTCAGGAAGACAATCAGCCCTAACAAGTAAGTGTAAAAAGACGTGTAAAGACTGCCAACGTTTCATAAGTTTCTATTGCATGTCATTTGTTCAACCTTAACATAATGCATTCTCTTTTTTTTTTTTTTTTTTTTTTTTTTGACAACCGACAATTGATAATCTTAGATCAAGTTTTGTGTTAGTTAGAGGCAGACTCAATTATAATATTGACTGGAAGTGGGACAATTATAAGGTCTATCTTATTTATGTATCGTGAATTTCCTTCTTTTTCCTTTTGAATCAATAATTTCAAGGTATTTCAGTCTAAAGAAATTGCAAGCCTTGATTTGTAGTTTCGATTGTTTTGGCAGACAAAAATTTGTGAAGTTAATTGATGATTTGGATGGGGGCCTGATATCTTGGGATGATTTCTCATGGCAAGTGAAGAAGTCACATGAGGACCGGGTGGGATTACCATCCCGTCGGCAATCAGGACAATCTTTCAAATTGGAAGAGAATTTCTATGCAAACCCTTTCCCTGGTTGCATCTGCGACAAGTCTAAACTCCATGACAAAACTAGTTTTTGAGATTGAGAAGATTGAAATTTCCAAAGCCTGGAGCTATTGTTGTACATTTGTAGAGTTCAAATTTTTCCATTCAAGTTGGGGATGAAGAAGAGAAGAATTCTTTGACAAGGAAGCTACTCAATTTCTTTTGGTCGGTTACTCGTGCATATTTTATACAGTATCCTTTCGGTTTCATTTTCAGGCTTTCCGAATTGTACACACAGAGAACGAGGACATATTGAATTGATGTAATTTTGGTTGGAAATTAGGTGGCTTTAAACGCGTTTGGTAACGCTTCTATTTCTGGAACAATTTTTAATAAAAAATTATTCTTTTTTATTTTGTTCTCGATAACAATTTCTAAACATTTTAAGACATTTGATAACTGTCCAAAATTTCAATTCCTAGAATAGAATTGCGTTTAGTATCGTATTCAAAATTTTTACTCCAAATCATTTTCTTTCAATTTATAAAAAAAAAAAAAATTATTATTTTTTTCATTTTTTTCATTTTTTTTTTCTTTTTTTTTTTTTTCATTTCTTTCTCTATTCTTCTTCTTCAAGTGGTCGATCACCAGCCTTGGGATAACCGGTGACCAGCCAGACAAGGGTTGGCAACCTCACCGGAGTGTCATCGGCCCTCGACAAGGCCAGCCCTCATCAACAACTGAGCAAGGCTCGATGAGTCCCACCTAGCCACTGGCGAGGCTTGACCTCGCCAGATTTGGCGAGACCATGCTCGCCTAGCCGCCGGTAGGGATTTGGTGAGGTTGAGCCTCACCGAACCTCACCTTGGCCTAGTAAGCCCGCCGAATCGGTTGCCAAAAATCGGCGACGGTGGGCGGCGGACAGCAACCGCGGCGGTGGCAATAGATGAAGAAGAAGAAAATTGAAGAAGAACAAGAAAAAAGAAAATAAAAAGAGAAAATATGGGCTTGATTCTAGAATTATTCTAAGGAATAAGAATCAACTTGTTTTTTATTATTATTCTTGATTTTGTTCCAAATCTACTTCTAGAAACAAAAAAAAAAAAACAAAAAAAAAATTTGTCATTGAAAACAAAAATTTTATCAAACACGATTCTATTTCAAAACTACTCCCGAAAATAAAATAATATAAATTTTTACTATTTTGCCAGTTACCAAATAGGGTTTTCTTCATTGTGGGTATTGTGACCACCAATTAAAAAGAAGGAAAAAAAAGTAGGATCCGATGAATCTTTGCAATCTATTCAGACATAATAATGCTTGGTGGGCTCTGTTGACTCTCGAGCCTTGACATTTGAGCTTGTTCCATTAAAATGATTATGACTAGGGAAAAAAGGTGGCCAGAATATAACATATGGTGCACAACTTAGTCAAAATTGGTCATATTTTTGGGAAATTCTATGGAGTATCTGTGTTCGATAATGGGGACTCAATTCTGGGTGTTTCTGTTGTCAACATTGTGAATATGAGGATCAAAGTGAGATTAGGGTTCTTGTTAAATTAAATCCCAACACTTCTTTTTTCTGGCCAGAATTTGCTTAAATGTAAATGGACCAAATAGTTCGGCCAACATCTCCGAAATTGTCCCCCTACTTGTCATTGGTAGAGGAATTTAGCGTTCCATTAAGGTTAGGTAGATGGAATTAGTATTTCATTACCTGTGCAACAAAATAGATGCATACAAATGAGGGGATGAGCCCCTATATGTATTAGGTTCCACGTAACCATGGATCTCTTCTCAATCTAGCGATATAGATTGCATCTCCTAGCTACCTACTTTATTACAAGAGTATTTATTTACAGCATTGTCTACCTCCTGGAATATTCTATAATACAAAAGAAATTCTATGACTAGAAGCTTTGCAATTTGCCCATTCTTCATGGGTCAATCACAGTCCTTCATTCAAAAAACGTCTAGATCATGTTGTTTTCTTGGGCCATGACATTCTCCCCCACCCGATCGGGTGATGCCCTTGCTACATCTCTTTCAAGTCTAGAGACAATGATGCACATAATCTTCATATCAAATAATAATGGTCCGATTCTTCTCTAGAAATCACCAAATAGATAATATTTGGTAGATTTTTCTTACTTGAATTGATGTTTGAATATAAAGTTCAAATACACCAAGAATAGAGATTTCACTGTTTTCTCTAAATCCCTATTATATATAAGACAAATGAAATCAAAAGACCAAAAAAAAAAAAAAAAAAACCTATCACAATAGAAATATCACATTAGTGACTAAAACACCAAGCAAAGAACATATTGTTTCTTGTAAAACAGAAAGGTAATCGGCGCCAGAGGACATCATGATAAGGTCCCAAAACACTCAATAGTACATCACAATCAAAATCCACCTGACATTCAATTTGTGGCTGAAACTGAATTTGAGATTGAAAAAGGAGAAAGCAAAGCCTCAATAGTCTCTCATTATAGTTGAGAGAGAGAGAGAGAGAGAGAGAGAGAGTGACTAGTACTGGGAACGGGGAAGGATCAAGTTGGGTAAGAGAGAATTTTGAAGTTGGAATAGGAAGGAGGTAAGGTCAAGGAATTGGGGTCCCATTAGAAGGGGGCAATTCCAATCCCTCGTGCAGTTGAAATATCATAATCTCTCTCTCTCTCTCTCTCTCTCTCTCTCTCTCTCTCTCTCTCTCTCTCTCTCTCTCTCTCTCTCTCTCTCTCTCTCTCTCTCTCTCTCTCTCCGTGAGCCTGTGAGGTTTCTTCTTTGTCATCTTTCCCATGTCCTTCCCTAAAGTTTTTGTAGTCCAAGGAGGAGACATCTTAGAATTGATATGTGGAGTGTTGAAGACAGTCTGTACCATCTAGTGCCAAAAAATTCCTCTCGCTTGGACCCATTTTTTTGGTGCTCTTTTTTCCCAATTGCATTTATTTCGTTTCAAGCTTTGATGACCTTTCTGTGCAGATATCTAATCCAATAACAATGGAAAATCTCAGGATGATGGGGAAGTGGCATATGAATTAATGGAAAAATGCTATGAATGTTTGCACTCATCTAGATTGAGATTCAAGCATATGCTAAGTTTTCTCAAAGCATTATCATGTGGTATAACTTGATTTTCTCATGCCCATGAGATCCCACTCAAGGAGGAATATCTTGAAGGATGAAGAGAGAGAGATTATAATCTATTCTTTTTTATATTTTACAATTAGTAATGCCAACCACACTCAGATAATGGCTTTGTGTGTATTTTCTAATGAAAGCATACCCTGATGTTTCTTTACGAGATATCTAATCCAATAAACATTTATGGTAAAGAGAAGCCTCAAGGCATTGAGTGCTAGAGAGAAGGTTGGTACCATGTGAGGAAAGGAATCATACATAGAATAGAATGTTGGAGGCATGTGATGAGAGAGGTGCAACAAAATGCATGCCTTTGAAAAATACTATTATTCATAGAGACGTTGTGGTTTGAAGGAGAGTTTATTCCTTTTATTTTATCTTTTGAGCGCTCATCATGTGCATGATTCCTCATTGTGAGGTCCCAACTTTGGAAGAATAAAAGAGATCCTTTAGTGACACTTCTCATTTGCTTTGGATTCTGATTACTGCCTCATAAAGCGTGTGGCTTTTAAGCTCTAGATTCAAGCTGTATTATTCTGTCGTGAAGGACTGCGTGATTCAATTCTCGTGGATATAGCAAATTTCTTGAGGAAGCAAAGAATAGAAACAGGTCAAGTTAATTTGGTCCATCCAGAAAATGCATGATCCACTTCTAGGGTTTAGCCTCCTCCTCTGCTCCTTCCACGCCCATCTGAGCATATGGTGCTTCTTTTTTGCCCTGTGCAAACTCATATGGACTCAGCTAAAAGCTTTAGCTAATCTCATTTTAATAACAATGGATCTGTCACTAACTCTCACTTAAAAGGACATGGATGACTCCGTGTGTTTCGTGCATTCTGTAATTGATTGTGTACCATGTTAGTCTCAAATTGTAACTTCTATGAGGTTTTGTGACATGCAAGATGCTGCTGAAGTTGTCAAGGCACCACCCCAATTCATCTGGAAATTATCACAAGAGAGATTGCAAACAAATTTCAACGTATGTAACTCAAAATGGTCGACATTCATTGTTTTCACAGTAAAAGAAAATGATCACACAGAAGTAATTCACTGATCTTGCATTGGTATCACAAATCGGAGAAGCATATAACTGAAGCACACATTAGTTCTTAAACAGCCTTTGAAGAAAAATCATCCAGACACGGCACATCTTGATTACTTGCATCACTCAAAAAGATTATTGGAAGAGAAGGGCATTATCAAAGGAGCGAGATAAATCAAATCAATTGCCAGAAGCATCGTAGATGAGATTATTCTCAAATGGCGGTTTTACTGAGCAAAACATAGATAGAAATTATTACCACTGTTGCCATCAGAAGCTACTCCATTTCCCCAGTCTACAGACTCCATTTTTGTGCACGAATCAGTATAGATTGAAATGAGCAAAACATTTCTCACGTGTTTTGAGCAAGCAACATGTGTACTGATTCGTTTACCAATTTTGACACAGTAAATAAGTAAATGCCTGGTAAGTGGGACATCAGCATAATATCCGAACACTTCACCTATGCTAAGTTACTGTTTTAATTGCAAATATGGATAAACCAAACTATCAAAGTATGCTTCAGTTTTAAATTGCTTAGGAAAAGTTCTTCGATAAAAAATTCCTTGATGATCCATGACGATTTTAAAAGACTATTAAGCTCAGTAGTTAGAAAGTAAAAACAGAAGCAAAGCGATTTTTGTTGGTCAAATATCTCTTTCTTCTCTGGCCAAAGCCTTATAATCTAAGAGATATCTTCTGTTCATGATCAATATAATTTTCAGCTTCCAAGAGACCAATTTTTGCTTTCCAGCAGATAAAAAAACCAAGAAAAAGAAAGAACATCCATGAACATACCCAATACCTACTTCCCTACAAGTGGAACTAATGCCTGAAAAATAACATGTCCATATCAGAAAATAAGCCCCAGATCAGAATTCGTGCACAGTATCACATCTTATATAAGCAATTCAAATGGGTGGTGTTTGGTAACAGCTCAAGCCATGATATAGAAGTCAATTGGGAAGGTCTTCATCAACCTCAACTTACTTGAATTCCTCATTTTTCGCATTGCACGGCTTCACTTGGTCTTCTCCAGGCCTTTTCTCCGGCAAACTTTCCCGGTGATGCATGAGTCGCCGGATCAATTCTCGACGAGAAGATCATCAAATTTGAAGCCACTAAAGGAGGTATCCAAAGGGATAGCATGATCCAAAATCCAAATATGCAGGAGGTGTTCGTTAGTGCAGAGATGGGATCAATGCGATCCCTTTGGATGCCTCCTTCAGTTGCAGTAGGAACCCATCTCTCTCTCTCTCTCTCTCGCTCTATCTCTCTCTCTCTCTCTCTCTCTCTCTCTCTCTCTCTCTCTCTAACGAACAAATTTTGGCAAGGTGGGATTGGAGTGAGGCTCTCAATATAAAAGAGAAAAATGCTGTACCAATGGCTACAAAGATGATCTTTTTTCCTTTATTTTTTTCCCTAGCAAAAAAAAAGGGGGGGCTAAAGAAGATTTTCGTCCTTTTTTTATTTCAATATATTCTAACCCCCTTGCAAAAAAAATAAAAAATAAAAATAAAAACTTTTGTATTCTTTTTTGAAAGATGAGATGATGATCTCAAGGAGTTTTGGAGAGATTTTTCTTTTGTTAAATTTTCTTGTTGACCCCATTCTCTATTTAACCAAACACATGGACAAAAGTTTTCAAAATGAGTGGGTCAGCCAATCTCTTCTTGGAAAATCCCCAACAAGTTGGATAACAATATTCAGAAAATAGAAATTAAATTAAATTAAATTGCATAAAGATTTAATCTAGCGTGTCCTTTTTTTCCATTAAAGTTTTGTGGTCCAACCCATGTTCCCTCCTTCCTTTCACCCACCAAACCCTCCTTTATGCTTATTTCACAAGGAACACATTCTCATCCGCATCATTCATTCATTCACTCACAGATCTAACAACCAAGTCATTTCCTTTACATGATTTTTGATTAGTGGCGCAAGTTAGACGCGCTCTCTCTTGTCGATTGTGATGATAGCCCCAATGCTCGTGGTGATTTGCTTGTCACAATGGAGTCGTTAAATCGATGAATATCTTGTTTAACCATCACTCGTGTAAAATAATCAAAAGCGACTTGATATATAAACGCACGAAGATAATCAATTAAGCCGGATTGCATCTCTCATTCATTCACAACTTTTTCAAAACTAGGTTTAATATACAAATCGGTCAATGATATGATCATATGATTGACACCCTATAGCTAAAATAAAAAAAATTCGTTCGGCGGATCCAAAGCGATCCGCTTTGGACTGTGGGGGCTTGAACTCAACCCTACCCGGTCAAAGTTGCAATGACATATAATTAAGTTGTTAAATAAATCCGGTCAGATTGAGTAAACTATCCGCCTTGGAAACTTAAATGAGCACATCTAGAGAGAGAGAGAGAGAGAGAGAGGAGGGGGGGAGGGAGGGGCCAAAAATCTACAGTCATCCAGGGATTGGGATTGACGAAAGAGATCAATATGCACTTTTTTTCCTGTTATTTTACAGTGCATCTCGGCGAAATAAAGAATTATTTCCCTTCCTGCTTGATAATTACGGATTAGAAATTAATGATCTTTGAAGAAGTTTTCCTGGATATGTGTCTGCGAAGGGGGAAGAAAGGTCCAGTTTTGGGGCATTTTCTATATGGGAAATTGTCTATAGCCGCAATCAAAATTTTAAAAGGAAACGAATGAGAAAAAAAAAAGGTGCTGATATGCGAATATCTCTTTTTTTTTTTTTTTTTTTTGGAGGGGTGGTTTATATTCAAATATGCTAATTATTTAAAAGAATTCTTATAAGATCAACCCTAATGGGGTGGTGCACATGGGTCTAAGTAGGGTCTCGTGCACTAACATGGAGTCAAGTAGAGGTGTCAGCTTACATTGGATTAGTGATGACATTACGACTAAGCATTTAAATATGCTAGGCCACGCCATGACCACATGGAATTAAGGTGAAATTAGTGACATTGTTCGTTGAATAATGATAATAGTAGCCAGGCTATCGATTGTCTAGAAAAACTCTATACTTAGTACTTAAATCTGATTGTTGACTGACCCGCTATCATTTTGTGGCATCATTGCATTATTGGTTCTAGCTAAGTTTTTGATTTGTGATAGATTCGGAGGATTGGAAGACAAGTATTAAAATAAACAGAGTCTAAATCGAGTTGATTTCTGTGAGATGATGGACCTGCGGGATTAGTTGGTTGACGAGATGATTCGAGTTCCATGCATAAAGAAGTCTAAGTTCTTAAGTTTGATATATATCACAATGTAATCCTGTTGGCCAGGTTTGAGGGCCGAGCCAAGACCGGTTAACTCTTTGATTGGGGCCATACTTAGTTGGATGTTCCTAAATACTTCACTTTAGTAATCAATATTCATGTAGAGTACTTGTAACTAGGAGAGAGAGGAAGAGAAATTATACACCAAAATTCAAAAGAGGGTTTTAATTTCCTACATAAGAAGAGCCAACCAAAGCCAAGCCAAATTCATAGAGAACCTAGCAAAAGATGGCAGTAAACTCTTCTTATTATCATATGGAACATGAAGACTTTTTCTGGATGAATTATGCCCCTTAAATATTATTATTGAGTGCATTCCATCGCCATCATTCATAAGGGAAGGCAGTTTCATCAACAAAAAATAGAGACATAAATAGAAGAAGGAAAAAGACCCAACTGGATTAGGCAGTTTTCTAGGGCTAGTGCAAGGCCTCTTCACCAGACTATTGGTACTAAATAATTCCAACAGTGACCTTTCATAACCTTTCACTGGCATACATAATTAAAGGTGCATCACACTGAAAACAATACTGATGCAGCTTCAAGTAGAATGTACTGCATAATGTGGCAGCTGCAAGAGGAAAAGCTCCAGTTGTATCCTTGCAGGAACTTTCTCCACAGGAATTATTGTCAATCAGGGACTGTCAGTCTCTTATAATTTCTGACATATCATAGTGTTTGCCTTTACCCGTTACTTGAATTGGATGGGATGAAATTTTCTTGCGCTACTACTTTTTTCCAATTTTTCACCACAAACTTTCGTGAAATGCTTGGAGGACTAGTCCTGTGTGAATGACCCATCAGAACCAGTCCCTTTTTCTTTTCCTTATGATGTCAAAGGAATATGGAACCAACATTCAACAGTGGCAGCATCTGTTGGCTTTTCTTTCCATTCAAAATTCAATCTCAGCCATTTGATGGCCATCTTGATCTCAGTAGCCCTCAGTGCAAGGAGGATTACATTGACTCCTGATAAACATGATGAATGGTGCCAGATCTTGTCCACACTAGTGAAGCAAACATGGGCCCACAGTCACAGCCCATAGCCTCTCTCTCTCTCTCTCTCTCTCTCTCTCTCTCTCTCTGGTGCTTACATAGACCCCACCACATATTATGGTTTTACCCTTCTCTTGCCCAGATATAGTTGGGTGGGTAGTGGGTAAAATGTGGCTGGCTCTGAGGCTAATAGTGTTTTGTTTGTGTGTGTGTGTGTGTGTGTGATGTGATATGAAAGTAAAGGTTTGGTTGCTTCTTTGGTTGACGTCCTTCTCAACCCAAGTGTGCAAGAGCTCTTACTACATGTGTCCCTTCTTTGCACGACACGAAAGCAATTCCCACCCAGAACTTGTATCCCATCTGATAGGACACAAAGGACTTTCTTGGTGAACTTGCCACTTGTATGTGCCCATTTCAATAGCATCTTTCTAGTTTCTCTCTCTCTCACACACACACACATACAGACGCACACACATACAATTCTGTCCTGTGAAAATGCAGGAGAATCTCACATTCACAGCATGAGATAAACGATCCCGACAGTTACAACAATTTTCCCAGGAAAGAGTGTCTTGAGAATTTCCACCCCGTCAAAGAATAGGAAAAGACCCTTAAAGTAGGTTGAAATGTGTCTGTTCCCACAACAGCTGTAATGAATGTCAATTGCATCATTCTGATTACATCGTGCTTTTGCTTGTTGCTATTTCAACTAATTATGGGTTTTTCCATTGAAATCTTCTACTGGTGGTCCCAAACAAACAGCTAATACCTTTCATTCTCGATTGAATATTTTTCGGGGTGTGATTGGACCACAGTCCTGCTGGCATCATTCTTTATTATTGAAAAAAAACATTCAGTGCTCCGTTCATCATTATGAGTAACTTAGCTACACGTAGCCAAACAGTTAATATTCCTGAAAGATCCTAGCTGGAAAACTTTGCAAAAGAAAAACAAAACCGACTATGTAAGATGTCTCTTTTTCTCCTCCTTTTGCATTACTGATTCACATGGAATTGTGGTTGGAACTTAGAGCTCAAATCTTTTCTCTGTGCATAGAACAAGAGTTATCTTCCACTCCGGTGCTATGAAAGGCAAAAAATAGCAATAACCAGGTTGGCTCAACAGTGAAAGAACGAACATTTATATAAGTATTAGGTGCTCGATACTGGCTTTATTAGATTGATGAGCTACTTCATAGGTCTACGTTCATCTATTCGAGGTGATTATCTGTTATTTACCACCAACGAAGTCGGCCAAAAATTCTAAAAAATAAAAAGAAATTCTAATGAAGCTCTCTTGTGGGTTGAGAGAGAGAGTGAGTGGTTGGCAACAACAGCCCTCTGATGATGCTGAGTCAAAAGCATTACAGATATGCCAAGCCAGTGTGAGGAGATTTTAATGAATGGCACTTGATGGGTACATGATTTCCTTGTCATGCTTGTCACTATTTGCAGTACTTAAAGAGATTTTTTAAATTTTATTTTTAGAAGCAGAGGATTCTCTGTTAGATGTTTCCACCACACCATTACCCCTGATTAGTTATATACCTTTTTATATATACTGTTCGTCTTCCAAATTCAAAACTTATACTTCCATGAAAATCTTCAAATTTGTCCTCATTCTTTTAAGACTGAAAGATAAAGATAAAATGCCCCAGCTGTGTTATTATTATTTGCACAGTTAGCAATTTCAGGTCCGAAAGGTACTCACCTGTTGTTTTCTTCTTAGCTAGCACATGGTTTTCAATGTCACATGCATTCAATTTAGGAAGGGCTTTCAAGTTTGCTACGTCAAGGACAATTTCAAATTAGGCCGGCTAAGGACATCTTTTCATACCCCACAACTTAATAACTCATTCAAGTAGGATGTGTATGGCTTCACCTGCGTTGTAAGGCAATAATGACATATTCTACCGAGTGCTTTTTGAACGCCCGATTAATCATATTGTGAGCATCGTAAGCAATCTCCCCACTGTACTTATATGCTGGGTTACTGTCGAAGCGGACTAAGTCTCAAGATATGTCCGTAAGATGATGCTTGGTTTCGACAATTCGAATCGAGCCTTTGAGCAAGAAATATACACTCTGTTTAAGCAAGATTTGGAGATTTATTTAGTGGTATTTATGTTCATAATCAGAAAATAATCTGGCGGGTCCTTTTTCCATGAATGAAGCTGGGGCTCCTGCATACGGCATGTTGCTTTATGATCTCTTTCCTTACTCTAATCGGTGTACTTAGATGAAGGAATTAGTGTAAGTTTCCGTCCAAGTGGAAAAGATAACATTAAGAAGGGGAACTTTTGAAGGCGACTCAAGCTGGCACATTAATTAAAAGATCCCATTCGTACATTCCAATCCAACGGCTTGCAATGTAAACGCCCTGCTAAGATGGGCATCTCTGCTTTTTAACACCATGATTAGGAATAATGGCATCCTCCACCATCCCCGTTCCATGTGCCTGTCTTCTTTAATCATAACCCATGAAAGTCCAACATCCTTTGACCTTCTCTAGATAATTGCTATCTTCTTATGGTACTATTACTTTCATCTTTTTCAACATCAAAATGGCTGGTGAAAAATATCATCGTCAGCGTGATAAAGCTAAAAAGAAAAGAGAAAGATAAAGAGTTTGAAAGATGTATGATCGCACCTTTAAATCTTTGTTGGTTTCTATCTTCCCCCCAAAAGGGGAACCGACCCTTTAGTGAAACTGCTTTGGCAATGGCATTGTGGTCCTACGGAGAGGGACTAATTGGTGGTAAATGTGGCTTGGCGAGTCACAAATTTTGGGTAGCAGAAGAACTTGCGTCATTGTTCACTTTGTTTGGTTGGAAACTAGGCATGCACATCTCTTTTTTGGAGGAGCCACTCTTGTTCCCTTTTGCTGGCGATGGTCCAATGGGGCGGGCTTGCTTCTTCGTCAGTCTTTCCAACTTTTTTTAGGAACACATGAAAGATTTCGAGACTGTACACTCACGGTGGAGAATCATTTTCGGGTCTTTGGCACGTATAGAGTTTTGATCACGCTAGGTACCTTTGAGATACACATCTACGGACGCGTGTAACAAGCTTTAATTGCTTGTTTAATAGGATTCCCTTGTTTAATTTTCCGTTTGCCGTCTGACGTATCACTTAACATGGCAAATTTGTAGACTAATCCAACTATATATCCAATATTTTAGGTAAAAAAGAGGAGAAAGAACTTGAACGGTACGATCCCTTTGTCACCCCCAGAATAAAAGGGGATAAGACGAGCTTTAGATTTAAATTAAAATAACGCAACTTCTAGACAACCTTTTCTTCCGAACGATCTTGAAAATAACTGTCATTGTCGGAGTCCGTGGTAGCCCAAATCATGATGCTCCTACGATTGATACGTTCAATAACGAAGGTCTTTGCTTTGCCTGGTCCTGAAATGAGCACACATTGTTTTCAAAGGCTCGCTTTCCACCATCGCCCAAGAGGAAAATGGGCGCTCTCCTGTCTCTTCCATGGCTTGGACGTAACCGAAAACCTTGTATGCACGACATGATCAAGCTACCGCTTCTTGTTGGCTTCTATGATGAAACTTCATGATGAGGACACGAATTTGAAAATCAAATTTGTGAGATTCAGTAGGACTATCATCGATTGTTGCAAAAACTTAAACTGTTAAATGAAACCATAATTTATTATTTAAATATTATAATACTTTCCTTCCGGCTTAGTTTGGTATTTTATCTAGTACTAAACGTTGACATATGTAATTGGAGAGGCAAATGAAGCTTGAAAAGATTTGAACTCAGGATCTTCTGATAACGTTATATGTGTCATCAACCTATTTATAGGCTTTATTAGATAATTATTTTATGATAATATCTCAAACAAGATATGCACAATCAAAATGAGATATATGTACCATATTCTTGAGCAAGGAGATCATGGATGAGCTTTGAAAAAATAAGCAACTAAGAAACAATCAATTTGTTCATCCATAAACCAACTCGCAAGTTGATATTTAGAATGCTTGGTGAGGCTAGAGATCACATATATTTAGGAGTGTAATAGAATTAGTCGAGCATCACTTAATATTTATAGAGGATGATAATAGATGCATTTTGTAAATTGTAGGATTCATTGAGTGGATGTATCTATCAAGACAATCAGTATATCTTGCCAAAAATGAACTATAGGCATGTGACAAATTCATTGTCTAAGTTACATGTGCACGTGAAATCATGATTTAAAAAATCTAGATTAGTCTTTTCAAGTCAGCGTCACGCCTCAGCATTCTCTCATTGGTTTTCTTGTGCGCGCATTAGACAAGACATCGGCATTAGCAATTTGTTAAGCTTAAACCTTGCAAATCAGTCTAAAAACAGGGTAGAGAATCCAACATTTCACAATCCCTTGCATATTGATACCTTTTTGGGAGGAGGTTGGAAGCTTTCTTCACCGATGTTGCTCGGATTCTACAATAGTGAAGCACCCGAGGTTGTGCTATTGAGTCTAGGGGAGTCCCTCTTTTGCACATGACCACAAGGAGGAATACAAAAAAAAAAATGTCCAGCGGTAATACAAAATCTCCGTGCCTAAGAAAAAGACTCAAACGTTAAAAACGGTATCCCCCATATTACAATCAAGATATGCACAATTGAAAGGAGATATGCGTGCAACGTACTTAAAACATATATGTAATTTTGCAAGATATGAATAATTACTATAAATATCATAATTGTCTCTGACATAGGAAAATCTCATATATATAAATATTTAAACATCTCTAACAGATTGTTTATTTAAGAAATGCTCCTCTAGGGGTAGAACTAGGGCACAAGAGATGAAAAAAAAAAAAAAGCGGGGAATGTAGGATCCGTGTACAAGAAATGAAAAGACAAGCAAAAAATGAAGGGAGTCCTCGTACCCGTGAGGAGGCCGTGGGATGGGACAAAGACAAGATAGAGGCAAACGACAAATTCTTTGTCTCTGATAAGAAAGAAAAAGATTCATATGCAATGACAGAAACTGTACAATTGAATTGAACTGAGAAACAGTGCTAGCATGTTAGAGCGAACTGATACCTATACCACGATTCCTTGAAAAAGTACTCAATAGAGTTTGATCACTTTTTATTTTTGGTCGTTTAAGGTGGAAAGGGGGCCAATCCCTTGATGCACATCAATGAAAATTTTACTTTGCCAGAGATTTCTATCTGATGAAGTATATTGATACTTATTGCACCCGCATGATCAAGCGTTGATCCATATATAGAGCTTTTATTTTGATAAATGTATTCATTTCATGAATAAACACGAATTTTCTTCTAATGATTGAGATGAGAATAATGTGAAAAATAGAGTTGTGGAATTTTTGTGTAATTTGGTATGTATATTAATGAAAAATACAATAATCTATTTATAGGCTTTATTAGATAACTATTTTGAAATAATATTTCCATCAATATATGCACAATTAAATGGAGATATGGGTGCAGCATATATGCAACATATGTGCAAGCTCAAGAGATATGGATAATCAATATTAATACTATAATTATCTCTAATATAGGAAAATCTCCTATGAAAATATTTAAATATCTCTAACAGATTATTTATTTAAGAAATGTTTTACACTTATGAATTGAGAACTGCAAGCTCGTTCGCGGGGTAGGATTTGTATACAAGAGATGACAGAACAATCGGGAAACCTAGGATTCGTATACACGAAATGAAAAAACAAAGAATAAATCAAGGGATTCTTCGTGCCTATGATGGGGAGGGAAAAAATTAGGTTAGAGATTGTTAAATGAATCGAGAAAGGAGGCCTACTGGAAGGACTGGATACGTGTACTCAAATGGAGCATAACGTACACGCAATGAGGATGATCACAAAGTGACTCGCCGTATTTCTATTTCTTGTTTATCCATAATAAGAAATGATCCATTTTCGCCAACCTCAGTTCCACCTCATTGTGATGTGAAAAGCAACGAGAAACGTGTTTCGTTCACGTTTTCGACTTATCTTCCATTGACACCAAAATTTTGGCTATTCATGTAGAATTTAATTACATAGAAAACTAGAGATTAATTTTTAGCCTATAAACAAAAATAATTTCAACTAAATTGCACAACATATAGCTACTTGGAGCATTTGCATTAATAATAATAGAATTTATTAAAATATATTTAATTAAAAAATTAATTTTTTTAAAAAATAATTTGTTATTATTATTATTATCTAAAAAAAAAAAAAAAAAAAGAGAGAGAGACGGGGCTGGCCGACCAAGTCCCCTATTTCCTTTCTCTAGATGGGCCTGGCCTAGTCTCTCTTTTTTTTTTTTTTCCCGCGTGGCCTGGTTGATTTTCCCTTTTCCCCGCTTGGCCGACGCAAGACAACGGCAAAGCAGGCTGCAGTGCGGTCCTAGGGTCGGGGATCAGGCCAATTGCAACAAGTTGGCGGTGGTAGGAGCCATGCACCCCCGCTGACCAGGCTTAAATTGCAAAGAGGGGCTGAGAGACAGAAGGGTGGAAAGAGAGCCAAGAGGATGAGATTGAGAGGTCCTAGAGAGATCGAGGGGCCGAAAGCGAGAGAGCCGAAATTTCGCCCAGGCCGAGTGTCGTTCGGCCATCCTTGACACAAACCGGCGTCCCCCTAGCCGGCACCACCGAGCCTGCAGCCGCCCTTTCTTATGTGGCATCCGATTTTGGTGAGTCGAGTTTTGGTTTCGATTGTAAGAGATAAAGTAATCGCCGTGGGTTTAGAGACGTTTGGGCAGACTCTCTTCATAATGAGTTTGGGCTTGATTTGTTTCTTGAGACTCGGGCTCGTTATTTTTTTTTTTTTTTTTGGGTTTTGGCTTGGATGAGCTTGGACTGAGTTGTGGGTTATTTTCAAACTTGGGTTTGATAATTCTAACTGAAGTGGGCCTGGACTTGGTCTTGTCGTAGCCGAATTGGGCTTGATTCAGTTAAGCCCATTCCATTCTCTAAGCTTTCGGCGTTTATGGCCCAACCAGGAGACCAGCAGCGATCTATATTCGGATTGGGCTTAGCAGCCCAGCCCGAGTCCTTAAAATTTTTAAAAAAAAGGACATTAACAAATAAAAAATTATTTTAAAAATTTCCAAAATTAAAAAGTCAGAGAAAATTTTAGAAATTAAATTATGAGTAGTTTTCCTAGATTTAGTGTTAACTCAAGTTTACAATTAGTATTAAATTTCGTAAATTGGAATCCACATGGTCTAGGATTTTGATAAACATCTCAAGATTAGCATTGTCTAAAAAATATGAAAATATCTAATAAAAATATTATACTCTAAATTGAACAAGTTAGGGCTTTACAATAGGGTTTTAAATGTTCTTAGAGACAATGCTAGGTAGTTTTTTTGCACATTTTCATTTTGACTATTATGCATTCTTTAATACTTCAGCACTACATTATTGCTCAAACAACCATGCTATTGGACCTAGGCTGCAACATGATACTTTAGGATGATATTAGAAAAAATACAACTTTGGACATGAGACTACACTATAGAGGTTGCATTTTTTTCCCGAAATTTCTTTTTTATTGTCTTAAGTATTTATCTTTGTCCATGAGACCACATGATTATAACATTTTCTTACAATTGAACCGAAGTTAAGAGGACCTAACAACAATGTGAGATTTCAACGGCCAAAACACACTCTTAGCTTCGCTTTATTAAGTTGTCTAAATAAAAATCGAGCCTCATTTTCATGCACTTGTCCATGTGATTGCCAATCGAATCTTGGGTGGAGTAAGTATTCTATCCTACACTTTGCAATTTACTTATTTTCCTGTATATATCGTTTGGTCCATGATTAGTCTAGGTTGGCTGTAGATTTAACACTATGGTCATTTTAATTTGAAAGTAAAAGTCATTGAGTCTTTTTAAAGAAGAAAAGAAAAGAAGAAATTTTTTTTTTAGAAAATTACTTCCAATTCATGTCTTTATTTTCCTAAGCATGTCATAAATCATTGTTTTCCCAAGAAATTTGTCGTCATTTTCATAAATAAATAAATAAATAATGCGTGAAAAGAAAAGAGGAAAAAATTGAAAAAATGATCGAAAAAAAAAAGGACAACTAAACCGAGTCATCGACTAATCATTTTGACGACATATACTCATTATGCGATGTTTTCTTATTAGGTGAATATGAGCCGCCAACTATCAGTTATTCGCATGTGGCCATAAGCAAAAATGACCGATCAAAGCAAAGTGTTGAACTATGTTGCTAATATTCAAAATGACATGAAGCAAGTCCTCACTGTTCTTCAGCAACTCTCGAAGCAAGCGGAATCTCTTTAGACTAAGCTCAAGTCTGTGGCTACTCTATCACAAGGTGAAGTAGTGTCATCATCCACCAACGACAGCATGGGCGTAGTTGTTAAAAGTTGAGACTCGAGACCCCCAAGTTAACTAGAGGTTCACCTCAAGTCACTGTTGACAAAGCCACTCCGATGGTGCATATTGTTGAGCCAAAGGAGTAGCAAGACCAACACTTTGCAAAGATCATGGAGAAGCTTAGGGCCTGTTTGGCAACGTGCCAAACGGTGCCAGATTCTGATTTTTTGTTTCCAAAATCAGTTTGGGACAAGAATCGTATTTGATAAAATTTTTGTTACTGGGAATAAATTTGTTCACAGGAACAATTTTGGACAAGATTTGAGAATAAAAAAAAAAATTTGACTTTCTGTCCGAGAATCAGAAAAAGAATCAAAATGGTGAAACCCTATCTCTTCCCTTTCATCATCTCAGTTGCCGCCCGCCACCGTCCGCTGCCGCCCGCTGCCGCTCGTTGCCGATCGCCTGTCCTGCGAGGTCGCCGGAGGCAAGCCCAGCCACTGGCGGGACTGGGCGAGCCTCGTCGATGGCCAGGCGAGCCTCATCGACAGCCGGGTGAGGCTCGGCCTCGCCAAATCGGGCGAGGTCAAGCCTCGCCCAGCTGCCGGTGAGGCTCACCTGGCCACCGGCGAGGCTCGCCCAGCCCTGCCGGTGGCCAAGCTGACCTCCCCAGATCTGGCGAGGCCGAGCCTCAGCGGGGCTAGGTGAGCCTCGCCTAGCTGCCAACGAGGCTCGGCCGACGAAGGCCGACCTTGCCGAGGGCCGACAATCTACTGGATGAAGAAGAAGAAGAAGAATAGAAAAAAAGGGAAAAAAGTAAATATATATATATATATATATATATTTAAAATTTATTTAAAAATCAAAAGAAATTAATTTGGAACATAATCAATTAACACGGTATCAAACGCAATTCTATTTAAGAATAAAAAATTTTGGACAGTTACCAAATGCGCTTTTTTACTCATAATCAATTCCCGGAACAGAATAAAAATAATTATTTCTAATCGAATCGGATTTTGGGAATAAAATCGTTACCAAACGCACCCTAAATCAGTCGTAAGATTCGCGAGCAGTAAGGCTCCATCTGCCTAGCTATGTCACTGTCAAGATCCAGGAGGAGTACACTCCGCCTGAATGCGATGAGTATGCCGACACTTCTAGCCCAAAAGTCCTTTTGCAGGCTTACCTAGTTCGTACAGAGAAGGAGGATGAGTCCTCCAAGGCATATGCAACAAGATGGAGGGAGGGCCCTAGCTGCTCAGGTCAGCTCGGATCCCTCAGAGGAAGAATTCATGGGCTTGTTCACAAAAGCTCTCCCAGATGAATATTGACATCGAATTCTGGACTCAATTGCTAAACCTTTCAATCAACTCGTTTCCATGAGTAGCCACATTGAGATCAAGGGCAAATACACGATTGCTGAACATTGATCCGTCACCCTCTCGAACTTCAAATGCCACAGCAATTTTCATGGTCTTCATTCGTCAATTAGAAACCGCCACCAAAATATGCATCTATCTGCGACAATCGCGTAAGGGTCTTTGCTTGTGGAAAGCCACAGTTTCAGGGGCATTTTTGGATCTCCTCCTCGCATTTCTCTTTCGTTCTCGAGTCTCGACATTCAATTGAGGCTGGCAAGCTTCCGTAATTTTGGTCACGGGAGAATTCCATGAACAGCCCCCACAAAATGCCCATGGTTCTGAACGATATTACATGCTTGCGATCCCGAGCATAGAACTGATTCCAATGCATGCATGTTTAATGATACTGGTAAATGGAAATTCAGGTAATATTTTCCTGCTTATGTCTGAATAAAATTACTTAAACAATAAAGAAAATTAGCGTGAAAAATATGTGGAAGTTATGAAGAAAGTAGAATCTAGAAAAGTTTTTGTTTCTTTTTGATAAAAAAAAAAGTCTAGGAAAGTTGAGTGAACTTAAAATGGTCTATTTTGTGAGAGACCACCCCCTCGTCCCTCCCTTTAAAATAGTATAAATATAAAAGAGGATCATGCAATGTAACAATGATGGCAAGAGAGAATAAGGAGAGCAACACAACATTTAAACAGAAGTTGATGGCATATATAACTATGCTACCAATACTTAAAAGACTGGGTAAATGCCTTAGAGTGAAGGAGGGCAAGGAGTAGTTGTCAGAGTGAGAGGGTCTGAATAAAAAGTGGCTCTTAACAGGCTTCTAAGATAGTAAAAGAGGACAAGAATGAATCCAGCATGGCAAACAACTTTGGGATTGTGATTGTGTGTGTGTGTGAAAGTTGGAATTAACTAACAAATGCAACTTTTGAAGTAATAGTAATACTTAGCTTTAAAATTTCAAAGTTAAGCGTGCTCAAACGAAAGCACTACTAAGATGGTGACCTAATTTGGGATGTCATTTTTTACACCCTTGAACCTGTCATCTGAAAAGCAATACAATCTAACAATCCCTCAAGTATTCTCTCTCACGCCTTTTCTCTATAAAGATACACCCCCTTGTCTATCTAAAGCTCATATAGTGCTAAACTTAAGTATGGGAGAATCTATTCAAACACAAAGCCCGGATGCCTTGATCAGTGTGTAGTGGTGCAAGATTTTCCA
The DNA here is from genome assembly GCA_016097545.1 of Eucalyptus victrix. NCBI lineage: Eukaryota > Viridiplantae > Streptophyta > Magnoliopsida > Myrtales > Myrtaceae > Eucalyptus > Eucalyptus victrix. The sequence continues at coordinate 26,431,344 of CM027844.1, forward strand.
ACAAAAAGTTGCAAATCAAGTTTGCGAGTCCATCTCCAACTTCACTAAATCTAATACATAAATGATCAAAATTTAACGGATAAACTTACTAAGATGAGATATTTCATTCAGAAGTCAACTGAAATTTGAACCTCAACATTTTGAGCAATGTTCCTAAACCTTCTATAAAATATTTACTTGCCTCGTATATGAAAAAACGAAAAATCTCTTTTTTTTTTTTTTTATTTGGGAAAAGAAATTGTTAAGCAGGGACGTGAGGGTCATTTTGTAAATAAACCGACTCGGAAGAAGCGGAAGAACGGAAAACGTGACCCCACTCCCGTCCCGTTTCCGCAGTTAGTTTTGGCAGGTACACTTTCTCACTCGAAAGGCACCGAAGCGAATTTTAAAAGATCAATTTCGAAGCGCAAAATAAATAAAAAAATTAAAAATATAAAAAAGAAAACGAGCAGAAATTCTCATTCCTGGAGAGAAGAAGAAGCAGGCGGCGATGAAGCCAGTCGGCAGTACCAAATCGAGCATCGACGACGACGGCGACGGGGAAGACCGCGCGACCGCGATGGACGCGAACGTCAACTTGAAGGAGGAGGACGATCGGCAGCTCGCGGCGGACGAAGAAATGCGGGTCGCCGACTGCGGCGGGGGCGGCGGCGGCGGCGGCGGAGCCGGGAGCAGGGTGAGGGGGCCGTGGTCGCCGGAGGAGGACGCGGTGCTGACTGGACTCGTGGCTAAGTTCGGGGCGAGGAATTGGAGCTTGATCGCGCGCGGCATCCCCGGGCGCTCCGGCAAGTCGTGCCGGCTCCGATGGTGTAATCAGCTCGATCCTAGCGTCAAGCGCAAGCCGTTCACTGGTGATGACTTCATCTTCTTTCTTATCACACTCCTTTGAGCCGTCGTCGAACTGTTGTTTATGTGCTGGTGTTTGGCGGTGAACGCCGAGGTTTTCGTTTGCTGTGTCGGTACTAATGCGCGGTCGATGTGTCCGCGATCGATTCGAAGAGTCGAAACTGTTTAGTCGTTTTGGTTGGTGTTGATTGATTGCTGATGCATATTGCCCGTGCGCGCGGGATTTGTAGCTGGATTGGAGTTCTTTGAGGAAATGCTGTTGCTGTTTGCTTCGTTAGTTGATTCGTGAGAATGTGGTGGAATCAAAGCTAGCACTCAATATCTTACACGACAAGGAAATTCGTGCAATTATACAGGTCATTGTCATATGTCACATACATGTACATGGGTGCGCGACTGCTGGCATGGGCGTGTGCGGGCTGTGCATATGCTTGTGTGTTTACGTGCCCACGTGAGCATGTGTCATATGCATGCGAGGATTGTCATGTCATGTATTATCTTTGAAGATAGGGAACTTCAAGCTTTGCTGTGATGCTATAAGAAAATGACTGAATTTATACTGTGATTGTAGAGTTGGCAGAGCTAGTATTGAAAACTTTGCATGAGAATGAAAATCAAATGATTTTACAGTTACTTCCATATGCCATATTCTGGCATACATGCTCGTGCGTGTCTGTGCTTGCCGGGGATTATATATAATGTGCAAAGCAATGGAGGAAACTTTGATAATTCTTGTGGGAGTATAAGCTGCAATGGCTTTTGTTTAGTTAGGCACCTAATTGCTGTTACTTGGTTTTTCCCTCCCAAAAAAGGTCGGCAGCTGATATGAATTACCATGATATTGCTGAAGTCTGTAGAACATCATCTTCTCCATATAGCACTTCAAAAGGAGCCAGATGATTCCATGATTTTGTTTGAGTATAGTTACAATATTCTGAGCTTTATGATTTTTAATTCGACTGCAAATATATGTCCGGAAGACTTCAGTGCACCTTTAAAACGCAGGAGTGCTGAGTATATGAATGTCCGCTGGACCTAATCTACTTCAGAGAGAGTTGTGCAGAAAGATCATGTTATCCTGAACCTGTCCTGGGTAACTTAGTTTGGCTGTTCTGTACTTTTCTGATGACTTGGAAGCCTTGAATACTATCATATCCTTAGCTATGTTGTTTGTTTGTTTTGGAGCTTGCCTGTTGCCATTTAGCCGCATCTCATCTTTTATGATCTTGAATCTCTTATCTGTTTCTGGAATTTGATTTAATTGCTTTTGCTTCTCACTGCTTCACATCTTTTTAAATACTAACGCGCATAAATTTCATGTATTCTTGTACTTGCTTCTCTTGGATTTAATTTTTCTATTGCCAAGTGGCAATTAGCTTTTTTGACCTCAAGTCACTCTTTTGAAATTTTTGCAAATTTGACATCAAAAATGCATTTGGGGGAACTGTTTGACATCTGTAGCTTTTGCCTGGTGCTAATGTGACTTGTTTTTGCAATGCTACTTTGTTTTAAGGATGAGGGCTAAGTCAAGATCTGGTAATTACAGAACTAGAGGCTTGTTACTATGATGTAGAGTGTCGAAAAAATTGCCGAAGGTGCTGGTGGCATAATTCATTGGGTGACTAATTTCTAAAGTCAGTTTTCTGTAATTTCGAAACAAGGGCTTTGCTTCTATTTCCCCTCACTACTCAGAATATCAAAAATATTGTTGAAGCTGCTGCTGAGCCAAATTTGTTAGATTTGTCTTGCCTTGTTACATTTTATCAACAGTTTAATAGATGGTTGTTAACTCTTCGTCTCTTCCTGCAGATGAGGAGGACCTGATCATAATTAAAGCCCATGCTATGCACGGAAACAAATGGGCAGCTATAGCAAAGCTCCTGCCTGGTAGAACAGATAATGCAATCAAGAATCATTGGAATTCTACATTAAGGCGCAAGGGTATAGGGTTTGGGAGGTCCAAAACCAGACATACAGATATGACGGAGGAGAGCTGGCCTGTGGAAACCAATGCATCTTCGGAAGAGACCCTGTCTGCAGGGGATAGTCAATCGAACAGGCCACAAGATGGAACAGAGATTGCCGTCGAGAATGGACTGAAGCAGAATGAAACCGAAGCACAAAGAATGGATGGTCTTTCTGTTGCTGAAAAAACACAGAACACAGTTTCTCGTCCACAGCCACGGGTTAGCGCATTTAGGATTTACAAACCAGAAAAAAGCTCCTCAACTGGCTCAGGATTTTCAAAGGAAATCCATGCTCAAGGACCTTCGATGTTGGCCTTTAAAACAGAGCTCGGGGTCCACAATTTTCTTGATGATGTTCATAGCGATCCTAAGATACCTCCGCATTGTGGCTATGGTTGCTGTGCTTCTCCTACAGGTTTCCATTCCGAAAGTTCGTTGTTAGGGCCTGACTTTGTTGACTATGAGGAGCCTCCCTCCTATTCAACCCTAGACCTGATGTCTGTGGCCCTAGACTTGAACAATACTGCCTGGATTAAGACCGGCCTCGTCAATGGTGGCTCTCAAATACCAGAGACAGGTGAATTCCGGAGATTGCGAGACACTAATTCGTCATACTTGGGTTTATTTGAGCCGAATAAAAAGACTGAGCATACGTGCTTCCAGGAGGGAAAGAACAAGTTGCCATGAGACAGACATTGCTAACCAGATGCGAGCCAGTCTTTTGCTGTGCCATCCAAGGTTAATAGTTTAAGCTGACATTCAGTCTTCCTTTATCTTTTGGTAGTATGATATGGGGAGGAAGATGAGATTTTGAATGGACGAGCTCCATATTTGCCTACCTGAGGTTTGATGCATAAAATCCGGGAATCTTGTTTTGTCAATAGATTATCTAGAAGGGCTTTTCATCAGTTATAAACATGGAGATATATGTGTTTTGCTTCAGAGGATGTACATGAATCGGGTAAATTACATCAAAGGAATGACGTGCAGTTATCTTAGTCGACAGAATGGTTTTTGTGCTTGATTGATGATTATTTCATGTCCAAGATTGGTTTGTTCATCTATGCACCATTACTGACTGGATGCACTGGAGTCTCCTTTTATGTATTCTCCTATGCCAAGCTTGTTCAATAGGAGGAGTGAAAGTTTTTCTAATGGTTCTGGAAAATCACGTATAGTCTATGCCAAAAACTGATGTGCGGCTAATTTGCAGCACCATGGGCAATGTTTTGCCTCCTGCCGATTGGTCGCTGTAATTGGTCATCCAATATGAGTGTCATTATTGATTTTGGAGAGAGAGACTAAACCATTCTATCGGAATCATAAATAGTCTATTCAAATTATCGATACTTCGAGTCTTGGGAGGAAAGTTACAATCGTCAACTTACGCTTAAGTGAGCCACCTAGGATTTAACTGATAAAAGTCTAAACTTAGTTGAGACTCTCCCAAGTCCATACCAACTCATGACAATTAGTCAACACTAATATATTTTTCCGTGTGTTGATTAGAATGCCAGCAGAGTATTGAGATATATATGAGACAATCATGTTAGATTACTCCAACACCTTTTTAATACATTTTGCTTTTATTCAAAAAATTGTTTGGCAAACAACAGTTTGGATTGATTTTAAGCCTATTCACCAACATGTGAGATGATCATCCACTAATCAAAGTAGTGAATAACTTGCAAGGGTAAGTAAGGAATTTACTTATCTTGAAGCAATGTAAGCATTGATAAGGTTAACTAGAAAATCACATTCTCAATCTAAATATGATTTCTAATTAACATATAATTCCATTAAAATCTTTCTAGGGTTTTTTATTTTCTAATGAAAATTAAGCTATATGCAATGCGTGCTATTAATTTGACATATATGTGACAAAACTTATCTAAATTTCCTAATTGTGATGATAATTAAATATACTATTCTACTATGGCATGCAATTTCATAAGTACATGAACCTAGACATTCAATTTCTAATATGACATAAACGTACAATTTCTAATAATAGAAAAAATTGACATGCGGCTACTCTAATATGACATACAATCTAATTAAATTATTTTACATGACATGCAATTTAATTAAATGAACCTAGCATGCAATTACAAATGACACGCATTTTATGAGCCTAATTCTATGTAACATGCACACAACATTTTTAGTATTTTTCATTAAAATTCAAAATTAATTAAATATCCTAATTTAAACATGCAATAGATCCTAAAATAGAATCAAATTTATTCTAAGATGATGTTTCTGGTATTTCTAATTGAAATTCGAAATTAAAAAAAAAAAAGTATATTGAAATTTAACTATCTAGGGTAAGATACTATCCGGAACCATTAGGTGATATTGAAATCTAGTGTTCGGATACGGCGCTTGGAGATGGAGGTGGCTAGGTATTGGTGGCCAGCATGGTGGTGGTCATCGGAGGTGAATTTATTCTCCGGCAATGGGTCAAGGTCGTGGTTAGTGATGGATGTTGGTGGGTGGTGGTCCGGTGACGGACGTACGTGGACGCTTCGAGGAACATGGCATTCATGTTCCTATGTCTCAACCTTGTGTGCCCTTGGTTTGCTTTGTAAAATATGGTAATGGGCAATGCGTGAAAAAGGAACAGGAAAAATTGTCCAAAAAGTCTTAAATTTATTATAATTTTATCAATTCAATCATAAATCTTTCATTTTTGCCAAATAAATCATAAATATTTTCATTTTTTGCCAATTGAATCTATCCAATGAATTTTGGCTAGAATTCGCCGATGTCAATATCAACCGTCTTATATATAAGACGATCAGTGCTAACATTAACAAATTTTATTAAATTTTTAAATATTTTGTTGAATTTTTTTGAATTGTGTATGTTTTTATTTTATTTTTTATATGTGGCATGATTGTTGCCCAATTTCTGGCGACTGGCTAAAGGCCATGATTGGCGAGGGGACCTCACTGAAGGCTAGTGAGGCTCACCCTCACCAAATCTCAATAAGGGCGACCTTGCCTGAGGCTTGCAGGTAACCCTCACTAGCCTCTTATGTGGCTGGAAAGGTCGATAAGAGAGAGAGAGAGAAATTAAAAACATAAAAATAATTAATAAATTAATAAATTTTGCCCACGTTAGTGCTAGCTATGCTATTTAGGACAGTTGGCGTCTAAATCAGAAAATTTCAGCTAAAATTAGTTGAATCAATCAATTCAATTGGCAATATATTAAAAGGTTTATGACTAAATTAATAAAAATACAATAGTTTATGACTTTCTGGACAATTTTTCCATATGAGTGAAAAAAGTGGGGCTTAGGCGGTTTCTTTGTTGAGCGTGGGCTTATTTAGTTGATTTGGGGCCTCAGGCTAATTTCAGCCACAATAGGAAAGAGGGCTTGAGGTTATATTTTGGAAAAATCTGGGTTTCGTTTAAGTTGGATGAATTAGGGCTTGAGCAAACAAGCCCACTTTTGTTTTTAGGCCTTGGTGCCTTCTGTAACCCGGACCCGCGAGGCCCATGCTGGTCAGACCTGCATTCGGGCAGGGCCCTAGAGTCCCCATTTTTGGACTTAAGAAAGTAAAAAATATATATTTTAATTAAAAATCGAAAATAAAAAAAAATCAGGAAATGGTTGGAAATAGAAATCTTGATCTACTTGCGTGACTTTGACATTAGATTTATTTAAGTTTCTTTTTGTAGCACATATATAGTTTTAATACTTTAGTGAGTGCCTTAGTAGATTAATCGTTTTAGGTAAGAAACTGAACTTGATTTGATTTTACTTCATGGGGATCATGTCTGGGTCTTTTATCGAGACCCTATAGTATTACTTGCTTAGAGAATGAATTTGTCACGTGCCTATGCTTCATTTTTGGCAAGGAATACTGATTGTCTTGACAGATACATCCATTCAATGAATCCTATAAATTACATAATGCACCTATCATCATCCTCTACAAATATTAAGTGATGCTTCACTAATTCTATTACACCCTTAAATATATGTGATCTAGCCTGATCAAGCATCCTAAATATCGACTTGTTGGTTTATGGATAAACAAATTGACTGTTTCTTAGCTATTTATTTTTTAGAGCTCATCCATGATCTCCCCACCAAGATAGTGCGAGATTATGGAAATGGTAAAGGATCTAGCATGTGTAGCAATCTTTCTTCATCCACTATGAGTATCCTCGTCCAATGAGGTTCTATCGATCTCCATTATCTTCAGATGTTTGATCTTGAAGGATCCTTCTTCATCGACTATGCCTCGAACTTCCTCATGCCGTGTAATATGGCACATTTAAGGCATCTGGTTTCTCTTCCTCAATAAAACCTTAAATGAGGTTCAAACGAAAATGGAAGTGGTAATCATTTTACCATGAAGACACCCTGATGTAGCATGAGTCCATTATATATCGAATTTAAAAAAAAATTAGCATCATTAATCTTGTAATGTTTGGAAAGATTTGGTTGTGAAAACTACAACTAACTTATGTTTACCAATAGTAAATATGGATTTTAGACTCTAATATTGAGATATTGGCACATTAAGCAAACTACTAAAAACTTGATTTACATTTGCATGTACATTGCACAAATATTGCACATATATCTGACTTTGATTGTACATATCTTATATGAGATATTATCTTAAAATATTTATCTAATAAAGCCTGCAAATAGGCTGGTGACATGTATAATTATCAGAAGGTTCTAAATTTGAATCTTTTTAGGTTTCATTTACCTCCCCAATAATATATGTCAACACTTAGTACTATGTGAAAATATCAAACTAAGCAGGAGGAGAAGTGTTGAAATTTTTAAATAATAAAACACGATTTTATCTAATAGTTCAAGTTTTTCCAACAACCGGTAATGGTCCTACAAAATCTAACAAATTCGATTTTCAAATCCGTGTCCTCATCATCAAATGAAGCCTTCTATTCTTGATTCGATCTTGTACCATTTCTAACATTTGAGTCGCTTTCCTTATTATCAGAGGGATTTTGTATTATCCCTAGAGGTTGTTTTGCATGCACCCTTATCGTGTGTCGCCACCACCCCCCATCCCTCTCCCGTTGCCTCCTTGCGATATGTAGACGCCTTAGAAAAGGTCAAGAAAGAGATTTCGCCTGGCATGGAGAAGCCTAGCGGTCCAGTAGAGCCTGCAGTTCCCCCATTACGCCTCTTAAGAAGCGTTGGTTGTAGAATTGGCGACCCAAAACCCCCTAAAAAAGCCTCCCGCCTAGGAAGTCTCCCAGTACCGCTGAGGAACCGAATTTCACCTTGCCCTGATCTAAACTAGCCAGTATGGTGATTCAGCCCAATCCCATGTCTTGACTCAGAGTTGCCTTTTTCTTCTTCTTCTTCTTTTTTCCCATGTCTAGCATTTTGTTCTCGGCCTTGGGAGATTAACACAAAGTCAGAAGCGTAACCCTCATTATTTTATTGTGGATCTACAGGTAAATCATCCAACAGTTTGAGGAGAGATGACAGAGAAGGGAAGACTAAATAAACTTGGAGGAGGAATTACGTCAAACCATGTCGCGTTGACAGTGCTGTGAGTTTAGAATCATGTGGTGTGCTCCACTCCTACCAATAGAAGTAAATAAAGATCAAATCTTTACTTTGTTCATCTTGCCAATGGCACTACAGTTATTGCTACCATTCGCATGAAGCTTTTGTACAAAAGTGTACTTATTAGTTTACCCTCAATGGCTACCTTTCTCACATGGAAAAGAAAAGGGGATTCAAATACCCACTTTCTCAAGGAGGTTGGGGTGGGGACGGTTTAGCTTTAAGTATGAATTTCAACTTCCACACTCTACAAAGAAATATAACAAAAATTTGAGAGTGAAAGTTAAAATAGAAGTAGAGTAGGATTGAAAAAAAAAAGAGAAAAAATTATCCTCTTGCTTATAACTTTTCTAGTTATCAAAAGAAAAATCCTAAGATCAAATCAAGGGAAAAGTTCTAGTATCAATGATACAAATCTTGTCGTTACTTCAACAAATTTAAGAGACGATATTCAAGACAATGATACTCATGAAAGTTAAGTCCATGAGCACAAGGAGAAATATCGTCATGTATTATCTTTGAAGATAGGGAACTTCCTGCTTTTCTATGGTGCTATAAGAAAATCATTGAATGTATACTGTGACTATAGAGTTGACAGAGCTAGTAGTGAAAACTTTGCATGAGGATGAAAATCAAATGATTTCACAGTTACTTATGCATGCCATATTTCGGCACACATGCTTGTGCATGCCCTTGCATGCCGAGGATTATGTATAATTTGCAAAGCATGGGAGGAAACTTTGATAATTCTTGTAGGAGTATAAAGCTACAATGGCTTTTGTTTGTGAGGCACTTATGATGCATTTGATAAATATCTTTATTCTCAAAAACAATTTTTTTTAAGAAATAATTCTTTTGTATTTTTATTCTCTAAAATAGTTTTTGAGTAAAATAACATATTTGGTAATTATACAAAATTTTTATTTTCGGAATAGAAAAAGAACAAAATACATTTGATATAACCTACAAGTTCTTTTGTGATATAGAATTTCTTTAAATTTTTTAATTTTTTTTTTTTTGAGATTTTGCTTCTTTTTTTTCTTTTTTTTTTTTCCTCTCTTCTTCTTCCTTCTCTAGTTGGTCATCGAGTGGCGGTAAGGGCGGCAATCAACAACGAAGAATGGCAATCAGCAGCGGAGGACGACAAGAGGCGATATGCATGGGGTAGTGGACGGCGGGGGTGGTGAGGAAGAAGAAGAAAAGAAACAAAGAAAAAGAAACAAAATGACTTATTTTTAAAAATTGCTCCGAGAAAAGAAGTTAATTTTTTATATTTTTTATTTTTGTAAAAAATATATTCCTTGGCCACTTTTGTATTTCTCGGAATAGAAAAATTAACTGACATTATCAAACGGATTTCTATTCTTATTCTATTTCGAGAAATAAAAGAACAAAACAAGAGAAATAGGAACATTGCCATGCAGACCCTTAATTGCTATTACTTGTTTTCCCCCTCCTAGAAAGATCGGCAGTTGATATGAATAACCTTGATTTTGCTCTAGTCTTTAGAACATCAATTTCTCCATATAGCACTTCAGAAGGAGTCTATTGATTCCATGATTTTGTTCGAGTTTAATTACGATATTCTAAGCTGTATGATTTTTAATTCGACTGCAAATATATGTCTGGAAGACTTCAATGCACGTTTAGAAATGTAGCATTGGTGACATGGCATGATGTGGCAATATGATATGGCATGAAATGCAACTTATTCTATATGAATATGCATGTTACTTTCTATTTTATTAAAATTAGAATAGTAAACTATCTAAATTGGAAAGTCAATTAATCTGTTATAAGAAATAAACTAAACTAAATCTTCAATAAAATTTCATCTAAGATATTATGTGATCCTAAAATGCAATTCTAAAATACAAAACAAAATCTATTCTGTTACGCAATGTAATTTTTTTGTGTGTATTATTTTTAAAGATAGGAAAATTACCTAAGAGTCAAAATAACATGTAAACCATATCTTCGCCACGACCAAAACGGAAAGTCAAGACATGCACAAAGAAAGTCCTTATTCTAGTTGATTTCTGGAAGGGTGCTTTACCAATGAGATAAAAACTCTTCGAACTGCAGTCCCCACGATCGGCGGTCTTTCATGTCTGTAGCTTTGCCCTTTATGGTTGAAAGGTTGTCTCAGATCTTGGTTGCTTAAAAGCTAATCCATTCAAATCCCACGAGAAGATGCTGTACATTTCTCGGATGATTGTTCAGAGTAGTTTTGTCTTTAGTTGCTTTTAGATTTGAGAAAATTGACTGCAGTACAGTTTCTTTTTATTGATCCATTTGTGCTTGACCGTCCTGCAACTATGTCTTTCCCAGCTAGCCCGATAATTGTACTCCTTTGGCTTGGAATACAAGTTGCCTATTCTAGATATTCACGCATAAGAGATCTGCGTCCCGGGTACAGCAGCATGGCCATAAACGTGAATGAGAATGAGCAGGACTCCGACAAGAGCAAGGGAGATGAGGAAATGAATGCGATCCCATTCTACAAGCTGTTCTCATTTGCAGATTCTACTGATATACTATCAATGGTTGTTGGGTTGATAGGCACAGTCGGGAATGGCTTTTCTCTGCCCTTTATGACCCAATGGTTCGGAGAGCTGATCGATAGTTCGGCAAGAACCAGGCTGACAGTGACATTGTAGATCTTGTGTCCAAGTTAAAAGCTTTGCCAATGTGGACTTGGTGGATTTTTGCAGAAAAACTCTTCTCTAGAAAAGGAAATTTCTTTCGGAGTGCTTGTGTTGAGATTGTGAATTAACTGATTAGATTGTTTGTGAAACATTCAGATAGCTCAGAGGTTTTTCTATCTGGCGCTCGGGTGTGGAGAATGGGCTTTTTACGTGAGTGCATCTTGAGTCTCGACTTTCTTTTAGTTCGGAGTCGAATTATTTATCTTAGGAAATGAGAAAATTTAGTCTTCCTTCTTCCTGTCATTTGGTCAGTGGTGTCTTGCTGGATGGTCACTGGTGAGCGATGGGCTGCGAGAATAAAGGCCCTGTTTTTGCAAACTATATTGAGACAAGATGTCGCCTTCTTTGATGAGGGCACTTACACCGGAAAGATCATCAGCAGAATGTCAGGCGACACAATCCTCATCCAGATTGCCATGGGTGAAAAGGTCATACTTTCCTTCTACCGGCATAACAATTGTGAAAAGAATTGAGCATTTTGTCTGGCGCACTTGGTATAAACTTTTCCATCCTGGATTTTGACGGATTGCTAGATGCGTGCAGGTAGGGAAGTTCATACAGCTGATGTCGACATTTGTCGGAGGTTTTGTGATAGCATTTATCAACGGGTGGCAATTGACCCTGGTCGTGCTAATTATGATTCCTTTGCTAATGATTGTGGGTGGAGCTAGGTCACTCATCATTTCAAAGGAGGCATCTCGCGGGCAAAGTGCTGATGCAAAGGCAGCAAATGTTGTGGAGCAGACGATTGGTTTGATCAGAACAGTATGTTGCACTGACGTAGCTTCACACAGAATTGTGCATACAGATCAGGTGTCCACGAAGTTCTGGCGACTGGATTAGGTCTTAGAACAGTCCTGCTTATCACCTTCGGCGGTTATGCTTTGGCGATATGGCATGGCACAAAGTTGATATTAGACAAGGGATATGATGGGGGCACAGTGATTAATGTGATCATGGCAATCGTGAATGGTTCTCTGTGAGTTGCGCTCCAACTTCTGTGAGTTGCGCTCCAACTGTCCTTTTTCCTTTTGATCTGAGATCTCTTGGTTCAATTCCTCATTAAACCCTAGAGAAATTTAGAAAGCCTAATCATGGATTTTCTTTCTTTTTCCCCTCATTTTTTGGGGCTTGGTGGGGATGTTCATTAGGTCTCTTGGGCAGGCTTCTCCATGCGTGAGTGCATTTGCAGATGGCCAAGCTGCTGGATATAAGATGTTCGAGATAATCCACAGGAAGCCGGAGATCAATTCTTTTGATACCAAGGGAAAGAAACTAGATGACATTCGTGGAGATATAGAGTTGAAGTATGTTTATTTCAGTTACCCGAGCCAGGCACAATGAACAAAATATTCAATGGGTTCTCTCTTAGCATCCCGAGTGGTACAACTGTAAGATTTTTCCTAATGTGGACTACATTAATTGATATTGTAATTTACTGTTTTTACGGTTACCGTAAAACATGGCTGGTCTAAGGTGAGATAGAAGGTTTCTTAATTAGTCTAATATGGGGCTGCCTAGTGTGGGCCGAGTTGAGCCGGCCCGTAATGAGGGGACCATTTGGAAACTCTATAAATAGTGCTCAAGTCTCTCCTCTAACCCTAATTCTCACATGTATCCTCACCTAAGGGGCGTTTACCTAACGCTAAACGTGAGGGGGCCGCCTCATTGAGCCGGTGATACGGAGGGCGATAGAGGAGAAGGACTTGATGCGTTGATCCCCTTGATATATGTGGGTAATCCTTTTATGCTTCCGCTCTATATTCGATGGATCCAGGTGCGTTAATCTTTCTACTCAATTATACATGTTCTTGTTCTAGTTATGGAGATCTTGGGGTTGCGCAATTTGCGTCTTACATGTGGTATCAGAGCAACCATAACCCTAGAACTTGAACGCATAAAGGTTTTGCCCTAATTAGTACGGATTTTGCCCTAATTTGTGATTTTCGAGATTTTTTGTTCAATAAAAATAAAATTAAATCACAAATTCGGACTGGGCTCGACAAGACGAGCAAGACGGTCGGCAGCGTGTCGCCGGGGGAGGCTGCACGCGCCCCCACGCGCCCCCAAGCGCGGCCACGCGCCACCTGGGCATCGAACGCGCGCCGCGCGTGAGCTCCACGCTCCGCGCACTCAGGCGGCGCGTGAGGGCGCGTGGAGTGTCGGATCGGCACGTGGCTGGCGTCGATGGATTCGTATGGTGATTTTCTATCTTGTGGTATATTTATTTTATATCTTTGATAGTTTTATGGATGTGAAAATACATACGGAACCCTAAATACGTGTATTTTTAGTGTACTTTTGCGTATTTTTCTTATATTTTCTGTGATTTTGGAAATATAAGTGTTGGGTTAAAGGTATGTTATCACATAAAGGTGTGATTCATAAATAAAAATTAAACTTTATTGTGAACTCGAAGTTGGCTTAATGAGATACAATTCATATAAGATTGTATTTGAGCTTTGTATTGAGCTGATGAGAAACAATAAAGATTATGAAACTTTTGTTACTCAAGTATACTCCTTTACACACTAGTAATTTTTGAATGATAGACGACTTAAGGACTCGTGACTAAACTGATGTACTGATTAATACATCTGTTGAATATGGGTAATGCATGTCAATTAAGTTACTGCATATTGTACATGAATTCATCTGGTCACTTGTTAATGTCTATCAAGTTGAATATTTTTTATGGTTAAGGAGTATGGCAATATTTATGCAGAGCAATCGTATCTACTGTTAAATTTTAGATATTTGGTTCTCTGGTTTGACTCAATTAATAGGCCACTGGTTGATTACAATGATAATTTGTTGCTTAAAATTGGCTAATAAATCAGATGTTGGCTTTGGAGTCATGTTTTGCCGTATGAAACTCATGAGCAATAGTGCTTGTTGATTTGGTGTACCCTATATTACTATTGATGTTAATTTGTGAAAGATATTATAGATCAACATTCTTTTTATGTTGTTCTGGTAATATGTAATTGGGGTGCATAAGAGATGTTTTATTCTTTGTTATGAGAAATTTCTTGTGTTATGATCGTGATCAATGATCTCATTGGAATCTGTCTTTCGGGTTCGCTATATATATATATATTAATGAATAAAGCAATATAATTAGCATGATATGTGATTTTGGTGATATGATGCCCCTATCACTAAAGTTAAAATCACATATATATGATGAATGTGAGGAGTAAAGCTTATATCCCTGGTATGAGAGAATTTCAATGATTCAATTGAGTAGTGACCGCCAAAGTGGCACGCTTGATTGGGTTTGAGAAATTTCGGTCTCATATGATAATTGAGATGTCTCCTGGTCTAATACGTATCATACTCCCAAAGGAGGTGATTGTGTATTAGTTCATGGAGGGATACATGATAGTGTGGTGGAGGAGTGACTGATTCTAGTGATTCATATGCCCAAAGGTGATGAATTCACGAAAAATTGGAACATATTCTCATAACCCTTATCATGTGGGGAGTGTACTATTACATGTCATGTATTCTGTCCAAAGGTGATTATGTGATTTTGCATGTAACTCTCTGGATGTGTACTTGTACGTCAAGTTACACAATGCTCACATGATGCTAATTATATACTGTTTGTTTTTCAGTCATCTTTTCTGTAAATGGTAATTCCGTCATCATTGAGGTTTTTACTGCTTCAAATTTTAAGTTGTGGACATATGATTTGTTACTTGAGAAAAGAGCAATTGAATTTGCTTATTGTCCATGAAGTGTTCCATTCTGGAACACTTGAAAAGAGGTTTGCCTGCGAACTGCACTGCTATAAGATGAAGGAAGCCTTAGTTGCTTGAAATTATGTCTTGTCTGATACTGAAATTAGGACACATCTGCAAAAATTGTGTTTAAATCCTAATGACATATACATCTCGTATATGATTAAAAATGTTGTCAGGTTTAACAATGGCAATGAGTATTTTGGCAAGTATGACAATACGAAATAGCTTAAATGGTCATTTGTCAAATACTTGGTAGATTCTGGGGTGGTAGTTTAATTACTATACCTGAAAATTCTGACAAAAAGATTTGGGCGAAAGGCATAAATGCACCATATTGAACATGGTGATGAGTATGATTAGTAAGACTAATTTATCTGGTCTTTTGTGGGCTGATATTATGAAAGCAATTTTTCATATACAAAAGGGGTATTGATTTTATGACCCTAAAGAAGGTACAAGAATTATGGAATCACATATTCTAAAGTTTCTAAATATTGACGTAATTGTAGAGGATAGCTGCTCTCAAATTATTAAAGATAATAGTATGATGGAGGTTACTATGTTTTTGTCTTTACCTATACAGATAATTATGGAATCTCCTGTACCATAGACTAAACTTGTTGAGGTTCAAGGTACTATTCTTGATATAGTTTATAATGAAATTTCTTAAACCTCTCAAGTGCAGAATGAAGTGGTTACTGACTTTATTAAGGAGATTTGTTAAGGAAAGACGATCAGTTATACCATCGACTATATAGTCTATTTGTGAGAGCATGATTACAATATCCACTATATGGTTGATGTAATGTCATATTTATAAATGTCGTTTCTTATTCTCAATTAAGTATGTGATTAGATGCCATAAAAGGCGATATACAATCTATGAAACATGTTTGGAAACTTACTGACTTGTCTAAAGATCACAAGTTTATTGGTTACAAATTGGCATACAAAACTAAAAGAATTTCAAACAAAGATTGTGGAATTTAAAGCCAAATTGGTAACTAAAGTTTTCACTCGAAAGAGGGGTGGATTGTTTATATTGAAGAAATAAATATTTCTTTAAAAGATTCTTTCGAGTGAATGTGGCATTAATAATTTATTTTGATATAAAGTTACGCCAAATAGATACAAAATCTATATTGTGCAATTGGATGATTTTGCAGCAGATTCAAGTAAACTTGTGTGTAGACCGAAAAGTTCTAATTCATGGTCTTAAGCAAGTTTCCAGACAATATTATTAAAGTTTCATAGTGTTGTTATTTTGTTCAATTGGGAACAAAGTAATTCAATATCTTGCAAGGTCAAGTGGGAGGAAATTTATTTTTTCTCATACTTTATGTACATGATATTTTGCTCACAAGTTGTGACCTTGAGATAATACCGAGATCGTAAGGATTGTTTTTGCCATATTATATTAGATTTTCTCGAGGACATTTGCTGATTGTATATTGAAAATATTCAATATACATCATTGCAAGCCAAGAATTGCTCCTGTTGTTAAGGGTGATGGACTAAATCTATCACATTGTCCTTATTTAGATATTGAGAAAATCTAATTAAATGGTGTACCTTGTGTCAGTGCACTTAAAAGTATAATGTATGCTCGAATTTGCACTAGACTAAATGTTGTCTTTGTGACGGGACTTCTAGACAGATATCGGTCAAATCCAGGACATGATCACTGGGTTGCTGTCAAGAAGGTTTTAAGGTACTTAAAGAAGACAAGAGATTATATGCTAATTTATAGCCATGTTCAATTCTTACAGTTAGTAGGGTATTTAGATGTAAACTTTGTTGGCTATTTTGATGACATGCAATCAATAACAAAATACATATTTATGTTAGCAATAAGTGCAGTAAATAAAGTCTTATGTCATCTTCTGCTATGTAAGCAGTGTTTGTAACATTCTTTTAGGCTGTTACTTGGGCTTTTAGACTCCAAAACCTCATGACGGAATTGATCGTTTTAACTTGATGGATAGACCGATACGGTTGTATTGAGATAACAAATTTGTAGTATTATTTATTTACTACAGAGGTCTCAAGGGGTCTAGATATATGGTGGTCAAATATTTTTTTACCATATAGAAACGGTACAGAAAGGTGACTTATAATATAATATATTTTCACAGATGATGTGGTTACAGCTCCACTAACTAAAGGCCTACACCCATGTGTATTTGAGTGACATGTCATTAGCATGGGCCTAGGAGTATCTTCGGATATTGTTGTTTAGTGGGAGTTATTTTGGCTTTATTCTGATAAAGTTTACATCTGTGGTTCGTTACACTTAGTAACGGTTTAATATGTATCAACTTTTGCATTCAATAAAATATTTTGAATGTATTGTTATTATGTTGAATACATATTGATAAAGTCTTAAGGGATTGTATAGACCTTGAGTGAAGGCTAGGGGCATCTGGGCATCCGGTTATTAGTCTTGTGCATATGTCTTGTGATACATAAAGAAAGGTTAACCATAAGGACAAGACATATGTGGGTTCATTGGAACCATAAAGCATTCTCTAGTGGCACAAGTTTTTTGTGACACCTAAGGTAAGAGAATGGTGACTGACAAATGGGATCTCTCTATGAGAGATGTTATCCATTTGACACACTACCATATTGAATCCATATCAATAAAGTTGAGAACATTCGTGACCATGGAAGGCTCTGTGTGTATACATGCAGTTACCGCCATGATTCGTTGTTTAAGACTTTATGGGATAGGATTGACTATTAAGAATTATCTCTGGACCAATGCGCGCGCATAAGGTACGATTTCAATTAATATAGTCCAAGTGGGAGAATGTAAGATTTTTCCTAATGTGGACTACATTAATTGATATTGTAATTTACTGTTTTTACGGTTACCGTAAAACATGGCTGGTCTAAGGTGAGATAGAAGGTTTCTTAATTAGTCTAATATGGGGCTGCCTAGTGTGGGCCGAGTTGAGCCTGGCCCGTAATGAGGGGGACTGGCTGGAAACTCTATAAATAGTGCTCAAGTCTCTCCTCTAACCCTAATTCTCACATGTATCCTCACCTAAGGGGCGTTTACCTAACGCTAAACGTGAGGGGGGCCGCCTCATTGAGCCAGTGATACGGAGGGCGATAGAGGAGAAGGACTTGATGCGTGGATCCCCTTGATATATGTGGGTAATCCTTTTATGCTTCCGCTCTATATTCGATGGATCCAGGTGCGTTAATCTTTCTACTCAATTATACATGTTCTTGTTCTAGTTATGGAGATCTTGGGGTTGCGCAATTTGCGTCTTACAACAACTACCGCTTTGGTGGGACATAGCGGAAGAGGGAAGTCCACAGTGATCAGTCTGATAGAGAGGTTCTACGATCCACAAGCTGGTGGACTACTTATTGATGGGATCAATCTTAAAAGAGTTTCAGCTCAAATGGAGCAGCAGCAAAATCGGGCTTGTCAGCCAGGAGCTCGTGTTATTCACAGGCAGCATCAAGGACAATATTGCATATGGAAAGGAAGGCACGCCTGAAGAGATCAAAGCTGCTATAGAACTTGCGAATGCTACCAAGTTCATGGACAAGTTGCCACCGGTATAAAGATTATGCTCCTCCAAGATCGATGAATCAGCTCTTTTCTTTTCTCTGGCCAGACTGTAATTGTCTTTTCTCGCACTCTCAATCTTACTGCCTCGTGATTTTTGGACTTTTGACATTTAGGGCTTGGACACTATGAATGGTGAACATGGGACTCGGTTGCCTGGTGGGCAGAAGCAAAGAGTAGCCATAGCAAGAGCGGTTCTTAAAGACCCTCGTATTTTGCTCCTTGATGAAGCCACAAGTGCCCTCGATGCGGAATCTGAGAGGACAGTCCAAGAGGCCTTGGACAGGATTATGGGCAACCGCACAACTGTCGTTGTTGCCCGCCGTTTGAGCATTGTTAGGAATGCCGTTATAATTGCTATTATTCAACGTGGAAAAATGGTGGAGAAAGGCAGGTCGCAATCTACCATGAAATAAACAATGGAATTGTGGATTGAGCTAAGCAACTATTATTCCTAGTATGCACAAGTATCTCATGACTATCGATGCTTCTCTAAACTATCCAGGTTCACACTCTGAACTGCTCAAAGATCCAGATGATGCATATTCTCAACTAATACTCCTGCAGGAAGTGAACAGAGAATCTGAACAAGCGCCAGATGCCCAAAACAGGTCAGAGATCACTGAATTTAACACGGTCCAGTCGGAGGATGTTGTACAAGCGATCCATTAGTCGGGGATCATCTGTAGGAGATAGCAGCAGCCACTCGCTCTCAGTCTCCTTTGGTGCCGTGGTTGGCCCACAATCCCCGTCTCCTCCTGGGAGCACAGAAAAAGCGCCAAAGGTTTCACTATGCCGGCTTGCTCGTCTCAACAAATCAGAAGTTCCTATCTTGCTATTTGGAACTGTCGCTGCAGTTGCTAGTATCATGATATTTCCAACTTTCGGCATGCTTATATCCATTGTTGTCAAGACATTCTATGAACCACTACAAGAACTTAGAAAGGATCCTAAGTTTTGGTCGCTGATGCTCCTGGCCCTTGGCATCATATTATTCGTGGCATATTCGGCTTTGACATACTTACACACTAGTCGCAAACCTCAATAGCTCATTAGTCTTAAGTTTGTTGAAACTCTTAGTTGCATTTGACCCTCCGGATATTAGCACTGGATAAAATAACGTTAGATAGGATAGGATTTTAAATATCTCATCTAATGTTTGTTGATGCCGGATATAACATGGACTTAAATAAATATTATCGAAATGAATGTTTAATTTGCAGTATTAAAATTAAAAATAAAAATCATGAAAGTGTGGAAAACTATTCATCATTCCACAATCCACCATCCATATCGGACACCCTTCAAGCTATATTGGGTCGTGTCCTAGGATCTTTTAATCTAGACCATATTCAAGTTATATTGGGTCATGTCCGCAATTTGTATTACTCCAAATACTGAATAGAATAAAAATGATTATATTTGGAGTTTTATCCTGCTCAATTAAACATAGCCTTAAATCTCCTGCACCAACCAAAACTCGAGGACGGTTTCTACTTTCTGAGAACAAAAAGGGAAACTCTCCCCTCAGCCTGGGCAGTCATTGATGCCACAAAAGACTGTCTTACCAAACCTTGCAGCGAAGAGGACAAACGAAAATGAGCTGTTTTATGTACTAAAGACCCCCCGGTCTCGCTTTAACCGAATGTCTTGAGGACAAACTCGGTGGCAGCTAGCAAAGCGTCCGCACCGTACTCTGTCCCAACCTCTCTCTCGAACCGGGTGTCCGGAGTCCTGTGGGTGTGGTCAAAGACCTCGCATTCAATTTCCCGGATAGCTCGTGTTGATTTCAGAGCAATCGCAAAGAGGACGACGAAGAGAAAAAGCTGGGTAGGCCTCTTTTTTGGAAAGAATGATTTTATTAGCTCTTTGCCGTACTATTTCTCGAGTCTATTCGTTCACCGTATATAAGGTTTGCCAGCGATGAAAACCATGAAATATGTCCCTTTTTAATGTGGGTGGCGATCATGCCTTCAAAACTTCAGTTAATGTAAAGATTAAATTTGTCTCTCTTTCTTTCATTTTTAGTTAGGGTTTGTCTCGTGTATTAAGATTTAGGGATTCCTTCTCTCTGCAAAAGAGCAAAGCAAGACGAAACCCTAATGAGTTCCTTCCATTCTTCTTGAAAGAAACGACTTCATGTATCAATGGTCACAAAACATTAAGGCAATCTAATTAAGACCGTGTAGATACAAACTGTATAAATTAATTTTGTTAAATGAAGTCAATCGCAATTTCGCTGCTCAGAAACCTTTTCCCCATTGTGCACGTAAAAATGTGCATAAAATTCAAATGCCTTTTTAAAATTAAATGACTAGACATGAATCGATGAAACATAACTCATATGCCTGAGATATAGAGTAGTAAGTATACAGATCCCAAAAACCAATTCCAAAAGAGAGTGCTCAACTTTCATATCGTGTAGAGAATCATTGAAATTGCTTATCAGTTCACCTTGCCACCGGCCTTATTTGATGTCCAAAAAATTTCCACATTCCATGATGAGAAAATATGCCCCGAACTCAAAGAAGTGTTAAATTATGCACCTTTAACACTAAAGGATAACCTTACCTATGAGGAGCAAACGGTTCGCATTGTAGACAGGACATCAAAAATTCAATGAAAAAACCATATCAAAAGAGGGAGCAAGACATAAATATTCACTTTTGTTTGAGAATTGAGGTGTACACCTTCTTCTTTCACTATAAACATAGATGAGGAAAATGTTTTCCACTTTTGAAAAGTGTAAACCATTTTCCATAACTCCTTCCACCTTATATCTCTTCACCAACACATTTTTGTTTTATTTTTATGTTTTATTTTTTCTTTTTTACCTTATCTTTTCTTTCTTTCCTTTTCATCTTTCTTCCTTAGCTTGGCCGGTGGCCGACCACGATGGCGGCCGCGACCAACAACCAGTTGCACCACGAGCCAACTCAAGCTCCGCCCCAAGCCGATGAGGCTCCGCCTAGCCCGATCTGTGGAAGCCGAGCTCACCCGAGCCTAACAAGCTTCGGGCCTCACCAGATCGGGCAAGGCTTGGGCAAAGCTCTAGCCTCGCCAAAGATCTAGCAAGCCGCGAGCTCACCGGATCTGGCGGCGGAGCTCGAGCTCGCTTGGATCGGGAGCCCAAGCTCCGCCGCCAAATTCGGCGAGCTCGTGGCTCACCAGAGCTTGACGAACCTCCAACGAGCTCAGGCGAGACTAGCCGAGCCTCGAGCTCGCCGAATCTGGCGATCGGATCTTGGTCGGCCGTCAAGCAATCAACCATCGTCAGGCTTGCGATGGCAGAGGAAGGAGGAAGGAGGAAGGAGGAGGAGGAAGGAGAAGGAAAAGAAAGAAAAAATAATAAATAATAAAAATTTCAATTTTTTAAAATGTAAATAATTAAAAATTCATTTTTAAAAAATATAAAAAATAAAACTAATTAACGGTGAAAAATAATAAAAATTTGTATTTTTTAAAAATACAAATATTTTTGGTCAATTAAAAATATTAAAATTCAATTTTTTGATAATTTTTCCTAAACAATTAAATTAGTTAACGAACGGTGAAAAATGTTTTCCACTCAAAATTCAATTTTTAACCGAACACCTGGAAAATATAACCATTTTCTTGGAAAATGATTTCTAGGAAAATGTTTTCCAAAGATGGCCCATTTCCCGCGAAACGAACGGACCATAAGAAAACATAAAACATGTACAAAGGAGTCTTGTCTTTCGATACTGAATTTACTACTTTGGTATGTATAGTTTACAGACTATACTAGATAAAACTCATCAAAACCGTTTGGACAAAATGCAGCTCCTACACATGATTGCATTGTCCAAGGGCCCGCTACACCTTTGCTTTTGGTGACAAAAGGAACTATTGGACGTCAAAATATCACGAGGTGTTCGACCTTCGTTTTCTCTTGTTACTCCTCTTATTCAATAGCCCCTTCTGAGCCATTGTCTTACGTTTCTGCTTTTTACGTTCTTTCACCTTCTCCTCAAAGCCATCATCCATCATTTTCATTGAAGCCACTCGTCTGGCCTTGTATACCTAGTACAAAGAATTATTAACAAGTTAAATTAATAAAAACCACATTTGATCACACAGGTAAAAGTTCATTAGTTGTTACCAAAAGTATATCATATCTTGGTGTAAACTATTCCGTTACTGGTTGAAGGCAATAAAGAAACAACAGTAAAGGGAATGCCATATCTTCCAAAATACACCTCAAGTAAATTCTGTTGAAGCCTTTGATTTGCAAAGATTATCTCAGTAATATCTAGCAAAGACCAAATTCACTATTGATTATCCACTTTAATAATATATATACACTAAAGCGCTGGAATAGCAGCACTCAAACAAACGGACAGAAATACATAAGATAAAAAAATATCAGAGCATGCTGGGACATCTGGCTGACACCATTCACAAAATGGCTTGTCATTCCTTTATGATTATGCCCAGGAAACCAACAGTAATGACTGCAAGATTTACAAAAACAGGGACATGTGGACAAGCAATCCTATGAAGGTAAAATGCATGAATCATCTAGCAATCAATTTTTGCACATCTAATTAATCATCAACACCGAATGGTATTTCAGAGCAACATACCTTTGTAATGTCCGAAAGCACGTCATTCTCTTTACAGTCAAACTTCTCAAGTTGTCTACCAAGAACAGCCTCAATTTCTTGAATCAATGTAATGTCATCCTACAGAACCAGTGTTCCCAGGTGGACAGGTCAGAAAAACTATATTACAAATATCATGGAACAGAAAGTTCGAATATTAGAAATGCCAAAGGCACTCAATATGTTATCTGCTCAAACAGAAGCGCAAACACATAATTGGAGATGCATAAGTATGCTACATTTAGAGACCGTGTTGGGCTGGGTGGATGAGAGGCAAGTGCACCATCATACCATGCCTGTATGTATATACCTACATGTGTACATGAAGAGAAGAGAAGAAAAGAAAAGGGGGAGGGGGAGAGAGAGCAAAGGATGATGTTACAAGCATCATCCCTTATTTGCTATATAACTGGGTAACAAAACTAATAGCTAACCCTCCTCTGCCTGCTCTTGTGGTACGGCCAACACGATGGACATAATCTTGAGGAAACCTACCAGCAACCAATAACTTTGTTACTTCAGAAATATTTAGCAGAAAAACTTATTACAGAAAAGCATGCCGCAAAATAACATACTGTGGGATGTCATAGTTGATGACAAGATCAACAGTCAGTATATCCAGGCCACGGCTTGCAACATCAGTTGCAAGTAATATAGGAACTTGGCCAGATTTGAAACGATGTAGAGCAGAAAGCCTTAAATTCTGGGATTTTAAAGAATGCAACGCTGCAGCTTCTTGATCAAGTTATTCCAGCAACAAACTTAGAAGGTGACAACTTCTGCTCGACATCACCAATCACGACGGTTAATATTAATCCAATAAAATCTCATTGAAACCAAGTAAATTTCTTCTCTACACCAATAAGAAAGCATAACCACACAAAATTCACCACCAACAAAGCATGCCATATTATTGTCAATATTGTCAAAACCAATGACAAGGCTCCACCAATACTCTCGCGACTTGTCCACATCAACTAGTTACCGATACCTGATACAGAACCTGGTCAGATGAGGTTCTGTTATATGTTAAAACAGAGTTGACGCGGTTCAAACAGACAAAACAGTTCAACCAGACAGGGGCACTTCAAAAATCTAAAGGTCTTGTGGTGGAGCAGGGTCTTGGACCCTCCCCTGGCCAGGCGATCGCCCAATGCTCAACCCTTGGAGTAAGGCAGCTCTTCAGAATAACGATAGTAAATAAATTATTTATACCACAAATCTTTCATAGCTTTACCCATGTAGTGTGAAATTGTGCAGAAGACTCAAAACCCACAACGTGAATAATTTTCTAGCACCTAAACACCAATTTAAGGGTGGCAATTCATGTCCAAGATTACATTCCATTGTTCAATTTAAGGTACATTGTTAAAGGGAAGATGATACCAAATACCATCCTCACTTTTTTCTGTCTGACCACTTTCCTCCTCTATTTTTAAAAATACCACTTTGCATCCAGAGTTTTCACCCTTGATACCAAGCTGCATCTAACATCAGTTGGCATCCTTTAATTATCTACCAAATCACCCCTTTTTCCCCAAATTGCCCTAACCATAATTCTAAACTTCCCACTCTTAAAAAACAAAAGCTACCAATTACAAAACCCTAGGCATTCCAAGCTGCAGCCTCCACAGTCCACTGCCGCCACCCTGGCCACTGTTTGTCAGCACTCAGATTAGCCGACATCAATCCATCAATCTTGTCAAGCAGGTTAATTATGACAGGAACTTCATTAAGATAAATTCAAACACACTAACTTTATGCATGTCATGTCAAGAATTGCCACACATACCTAACACATTGGTTGAGCTGGAATTTGCATTTATGGGTAGCACAATTCTACAGATATAGAAAGGTATTGCATATTTTATTCTTAACAAGAATTTAACTAAATCAGCTAAGTTTATAAATTAACCGCCAGACTTACTTCCACTACGACAGTTTAACGACATTGGCATCTAACAATTTAGATTAACTAATTAACAAACAGAAAAAAATTATTACAGTTTAGACAGAGTCTATATGGACCAGATGGGTGGACTTTAACTTTCAACAATATAATAAAGACAACAAAAAATTCCTGTGCTCTAAAAAGATTGCAAGTATAAACTGCAGAAATATACTAAAATTCAATTCTCATGTTAAAAGAAGCTGTGCCAATACAACTATATCACTAAGATAATATAAGTTATCAAAGGTGAAAAGAGTAAGGCCGTTAGTCTAGTCCATCTACTAAAACAATAAGGATCATTTGGATAAGTCAAACACAGAAATCATCAGACATCACAGTTAAATAACTGTATCAAAATGAGCAAAAACTTACCATGCATTTTTATATTTCCTACAGATGTAGAGAAGTAGAAAAAGACAACCCAAGTGTTCAGAAAATCAGGCAGGCGAGAATAAAAAGATTCAAACAATTATGGATTGCGAGTAAAGATGATAAATGCATGCTAAGATCACACATAGTGAAGGTTGAGAAAACCCATAAATACCTGCAGGTGGAGACAAATATCATGACCAAGCGGATACCCATGTCTTCCATTTTGGACAAAACATGAAATAAATAGACATCCTTGACATTTTTTGGGATGAATACATACTGCTGCTTGAGAGTGTCAACAGTCTTGAAACCTTCATATGCCTCATAAAAGAAAGGCTTATTTGAAGAAAGCTCAAGTAATGTCTGGAGATCACTGGTAATTGTAGCAGAAAATAACAGGGTCTGCCGTTTCTTTGGCAAACATTGAAAGATTACTCTAAGCTCCTCTTCAAAACCAACATCCAACACTCTATCCGCTTCATCCAAAACTAGGAACTGAAGCAAACAAATAGCAACATATCAAGATGATTTCTTCAGATCCTGGGAGAAGTTTCTTTTCAATGCCGCAATACCATGCATGGCCTGGTTTAATAGATCTTACTATGTCTTTAACAGAGAACTATGAGATGTGCACTTCTAAAATAAACTCTGGATTCAAATCAAAAATGAAAAGAGAAAAATCCCAAAACTTAAGCAACACAAAGCAGTATTTGAGTGGTTCTTTGTATTGCAAAGCAATCCAATGGCTAAAACACTGATAGCCAAGATAGTAAGTTCGAAGTTCTGCATTGTGAAAGCATGTAAGAACAAAATAAGAACGACTAGTTAACTACTACTTCTCTGGCATCATAAGTAGTTTTCAGGGGAGGATTTCAATGCTAATCAAATATGCATTTGAAATCAAAACTCTTTGAATGCTTAATCCCAAATAGCTTCACAAGAATGCATCTAGTAACAACCATATAAACTAGTCTTTCCACAGGAGTTACAGTCATGAAGAGAGAAAATTCAACTTGCGCATTGAGATATTCCAATCATACAGCTAGGCTGTGAATGTTATCTTATCAACACACTGATCATGGCATTGCTAACTAATATATAAAGGGGAGGTTTACCTTGGTGTTGGAGAAAAGAGGAGGGATGTCAGGATTCTCATCAAGCAAGACCTTAATCCTGCCTGGGGTGGAGATGACAAGGTGAGGCCTTTTCATCAGACTCTGGGCCTGGTCAACATGTCCATCCCTCCCACTATCACAGTACACCTCAGGTGTAGGCATGACCCCAATGCCCTGAACTGCTCTGCCAGCTGATAAGCCAATTCCCTAATACTCAGAGCTTTAAAAAACATATACATACAACTTTACAGGTAAAAAAAAAAACAAAACAAAAATGAAGACAAGACAATCAAACCTGGTGGGAGTGATAACGAGGGCGAATATGCCATAGTGGTCAAGAGACAGACGGTGGAGAATGGGCAGTGCAAAGGCAGCCGTCTTTCCAGAGCCAGTCTGGGCCAAGCCTAGAACATCTCGACCGGCCAGGACTTGTGGGATGCAGTGAGCCTGGACGGGAGTTGGCTTGCGCATTCCCAGCTCCTTGCATGTCTGCACTGCCCACTCAGCCAACCCTAAATCTCCAAACGTCACGGGATCCCCTGGTGCAGTGCTAGTAAGGCTAGTATCCTCCTTCACTTTCTCCACTTGCTTTATTGACGTCTCGGCTGCAAGACCAGAGGAGGAGGAAGTAGCTATAGATGATGGTGGTGGCACTTTAGGTTGTTTGGAGCATTTCCGGAAGAGGGGGAAGTCCTCATCCACTTGGGACTCTTGGTCCATTACAAAGCAAAGAAACAACTAATTACGAGCCGTCTTTTTTCTCAGAGGATGGCCAGCAGAGCAAGAATCGAGTTGATCAAAGCCCCTCAAGCACGCCCCAGCCGAGTGGTCGAACCAAAGCTGCAAACCCACCACAGAGAGAATCCAATGTGTGAACAAAAACTAACACAAAGTATGAACCCTTCCAATATTAACATAACCCAACACCGAAACTTCAATCACAACATCCAATGAACTTGTGATATCACAGACTAATAGCATAATCAGAACAAGAAAACAACTAAAGTTCATCTTTTGAGCTTCCAAGGCATGACCCAACACTCTGTTCGGCACAAGAGACGCACATCCCATTACGAACAACCCCCGCACCACTGTAGCTTAATGTCAATCTCATGAAACGAACCTACCCATGATGCATCATCAAGCTAGAGTACACTTGTTCATCAACATAGAACAGAAATAAGGAAGAAGAATCCGTGACACCAGAAAGAGAGAGAGAGATGGACGACGTCTACCTGGCCGCGAAGGAGACGGAAACCCGGAGAGAGGTTGCTCGCGGGTCGCCGGCCAGGTGCTTCTCCTTTCTGATGATCGCCTTCTCCGTCGTCTGGCCAGCACAAACAAAGAAGCCCAACCCCCCTCAGCCTTTTAAAAAAAAGGCAAAACCACGGTCTGATTTGCTCGCGGTGGTTCGCCGGTCGGAAAGAGGGAGGTCGCGGTCCTCTCGCCGGTCCCGTGCGGTGGTTCGTCGGCTGCTGGCGGTGGTTCGCCGGTCGGAAAGAGGGAGGGCACAGAGAGACTGGGAGGTCGCGTCCTGTTCGTCGGAGAGAGGGGGAGAGTAGAGTGAGAGAGGCGCGAAGAAAGAGAAAACCCTAAGTCACTCAGTCCAAAAATTTTTCAAAATGGCGCCTGACACGAGGACACATGTCGTCCTCCTACCGCCTTCTTGTTTGCCACGCTGGAACGTTAGAGGTACCTAATATTTTCTCAGATATGTAGTGATTTTGATCAGCTAAATCTGTCAAATCCTGGATCCTCTTTTGTAGCTTTTTGCAGCATAACATAATAAGTTGGTGCTGCTCTGTCGGTGAGCTTTACTGTGTTCCCTTAGCAGGCCTCTTTTGTCAGGCCAGAGTTGTTTTTAAATAGCCATAGTTGAATCTTCAAACAAAATAAAGAAAACATCTTTACTCAGTTGACATCCAACGTTAATAACTATTTTAGTACATTTCAAACGCGATGCCAATGTGGCAATGCGTGAATAATATCACTTCTTTGTCGCTACAACTACAAAAATCGGAAAGCCTAATTAAATTCCCATCGGCACAAATCATTTCCTCTCTCTCTCTCTCTCTCTCTCTCTCTCTCCTTCAGTTGCTGAGGATTAAAAAAAGATTTCTTTTAAAGAAGAGATCATTGGCAATGATAATTAATAAGTGATGCTGCCGGGTGTACAGTGTGTAATGATACTTTGCCTTTTCCTAAAGGCAAGGCAAACTCATTCTTCAAGACTTGAACTTGAATTCGAGTTGAAATCTTGAGGCTGGTTCTACAATAAAAAGGGGTTCTCGACACTGGTCATGTCTCGACATTCCGAAATCACCCTCTCGTGAAGCTCTCCTGTCGCAGTTAGTACCCTCGTACGAGTCAGAGCTCGAGGATAGTTTTGACTTTTAGGAATAAAGAGTGAAAAGAAAAGAGAACGAAGAGGAAAGACCCTCCTAGGCGCCTGTCGGATCAGTTAAGCGACAAAGTACTGTGATACCAAACCTTAAAGCAGGAGCAGTGACGGGGACAAACAAAAATCTGCTTTGGACTGAATATAATTAAGCAGTATTCCGCCAAAAGGACAGGTCTTTGGAGGTCATTTCAATCAAAATCTTCACCTGCTTTATACTGTTTCTTTCTCCTCTCCCTACTCAATATGATTTAGCTGCTGCCATGTTTCCCCTCTCGCGGTAAAATTCTGAAGAGAGAGAGGAGAGAGAGAGAAAGGAAAAGCACATTAAAACCAAAAAAAATGGCCTTTTTTGATGCTCTCTGTTCTCTTCTTCCTTGGATTACTGTATTGTTTCACGTCATAATCACTCTTCATCTTGCTCTCTCGTCCCCATGTAGAGAGAGAGGAAAGAGGAGATCACCCGGCAGCTACTCACCTACAAAACCCATTTGCTCAAATCTTGAAAAGAACATATACAAGACCCATTTTTTCTTCTTCGACCTTTGGGCATTGTCATTGATGGTCTCTGCCTCACCTACCCATATACATGAAGAATCTCTATCTGGCCCTTGACAATGTCAAATTTGCCGAAGTGCCACGTTGTTGAGGTCCAAGAGTGTCACATTTCAGATGAGGAGCAGAGAGCTTGCTGCTCCAATGAGTCTGGCTCTGAGATTGAAGGTGTCGGTGCTGCATCTGAGAAAGACAGGTCGTCCTCTGCATCAGAATGCTCCGTGGGGGTGGATCTTGAGGATGGGGGTCCCGAGATCAAAGCGCATTTGGCAAACGTGGAGAGAGATTGCAGGATTTGCCATCTGAGCTTGGATGCCACAAATCAAGAATCTGGGGTGGCCATTGAGTTGGGCTGTTCTTGCAAGGATGACTTGGCTGCTGCCCATAAGCTTTGTGCTGAGGCTTGGTTCAAGATAAAGGGTAACAAGTAAGTGCGTTAAAAGAGACTTGATTTTTCTCCTCTTTTTTCGGGCAGTTTCCCTCGTTTATGTTCTTGAAGTGGAAGCCTTTATTTCTGAATTATGATTAATTATGCCTGTTTTAGAGTCTTCAATGTGAGTCTGAGTCATGTGTTGACTGCTGGTAATGCAGGAGATGGTTTATGCATCTGTTTAATTCTGGATAATGGGGTTGTGTTACAAGGAGGTTCTCTTTCTGGTTATGACCTCTAGGTGCAATGACCTCCTATATTTAGGCTTCCCTTCATCACAAAAGCGTGGTAATACTTGATACCATGCTGGGGACTGACCGACTTCATGTTAGAATGTAAGAACATGAATGTGAATGAAAAGATGATACCAAAACAAGAATGTTGAATCGAACAAAATGAAAGCATATTTTGTACATTTTCTGCAACATGCAAGCTCATATAAGAGTATGTTCTTTGCTTTGCCACCCCAATTCAATGGATTTCTTGATTACTCATTTGGTGCAGTTTTAAGGTTCCTATGGAGGTTTTTTTTAATACGTCATTGTTAACTGATATTTATTCAAACAATTTCTCAAAGTTCCCTGGCAAAATACATCAGACCATCGTCTTATAATCCTTGAATCGTGGCAGAGTAACTGTATTCTTCCACCATAGTTTTAGCGAGACCACCACCAAGGTTCAAATAAAAACTGTGATGTGTTGTTGAAACTCTGCATAAATCAAGTTCTAAAGGAACCTTCCATGGTAGGATAACTGATTCAAAGGAATCCTATTTTAAAGAGCAAATCTTTCTTCTCAAGTCTCGAGTAAGTTATAACTGGAAGTGCCAGAAGTGTTTGTGACCATACTCAAATTTTTATCAAATTGACTTTGAAGTACCTGGGTCTTGTAATAGACCTTTGGTCATGCTCAGTCAGGTATGAACAATTAAGTTTTTGTCATTCTTAGATGACCTGTAATTAGAGATAAGTATTGATGGAGAACCTGGGCTAAATTGTTTGAATTAGTGATGCCTGCACTAATGTATTTCATTCCTTTTGCACTATAAATGCCAACTTCTTTCTCTTCCTCTTTGAGCCAGAAATTTATAACACCTCATTTTAGTGAGATGCAATGTAGAGCTTATTTCCACTTTTTGTTTGTTTCAACAAACTCAAGCGTGTTGAGTTCTCACTTGTTAACTTCATCAAACTTGGTTCACTGAACTAATGCAGTAAAATCTGTACTTACACCAACTATGATACCTTTATCTATGCTGACTTACTTTCAAAATATCATCCTTAAGCTAGAATGATGGTCATCTAGTCAAAAAATCTTTCAATTTCTCTTAAGAATTTTTGTGGTGTGATCCAATTTTGAGTTGCAAATAACTCTAATTAGTTCTCTTTTTTAACCAGAGGGTTTTGCCTTCTGACTTAAGGAACTTCTTTAAGAGAAGTAATTTGTATGCATGCTAAATCTCAAATCTTTTGCTCCTCCAGAGGCCCTCTTTTGCAGTCTTCTTTTGACAGAACTCACAATAATTGGTATTATTGGACTTTTCTTGGAAGATTGATGTGTGTGGTAGCAGCCAAAACGAGAATCATGCATTAACCTTTTCCCTGCTTAAAACAAAGAACAAAGAATGCTTTGTGAAGAAAAAGTTCTCTTCAATGAGAAGTCTCTGCTCAAGAAAAACAGTATCAAAGACCCAGTTAGGAGAAGGTCTAGGCATCAACAAATGCATCTGCATCATTTTGTTTGCTATGCTGAAATTGGAGAATTTGAGTAAAAATTTCATCAATAATCTGGCACTAAAAGTGCGAAGCTCTCCAGTTGACATGTTTAACTATTGACTCAAGTAAAGCAGGTTCTTCACTCCAACCTCAAGATATATGGCCAGCCATATGTTCATATTCCCAGGAAGGTGCCAAGCTCGTCTCAAATACCTTTTTGATAGGCATTTTGCTAGTGAGTGAATGAGGACTAGTCCAACATTAACATCCTCATCTTCTAGACAATTTATAGCCATGTGTGCTCTGCAAACTGTTGTAGGTTGAGAAAAAGGTTTTTGAGCAGCATTCAAGAACAACATTCATCATTAAGATAAGGGCATCGCCCCTACTAGAAGAATCCATGAATCCCTTCATCACAACTTTGAGTCTCAGCTTTCTTACTGTTTTGTATCAATGCCGCTATTGTGCTATAAGAACTGCTGGTTATACTTCAGAATTATTCCAGCTATTTTTCTCCTGGTTTGACCAATCGCTATTCAAATCTCAGAGTGTGTGAGATCTGTGGATCGACTGCACGTAATGTGACTGGTGCTAATGAGGCTGAGTTGATGGAGCAGTGGAACGAGGCAAGTGATGCGGCCACCACCCCAGCAGTGACTGCTCCGCCGCCTGTGCAACCCACAGAGACAAGGAACTTCTGGCAGGGCCACCGCTTTCTGAACTTTCTCCTCGCTTGCATGGTCTTTGCTTTTGTTATCTCTTGGCTATTCCACTTCAACATACCCTCTTAATTAGGGATAAATGACACGATTCTGTGTGTTGCCGAAGATGAAGGTACACATGCCACCACTTGCAGCATTCATTCAGCTACATTCTTAGTACGTACTGTCAAATGTGCTATATCATCCGGAGCGCTTCATTCGCCATGATAATATATACCCACTTATGTCTCATGTTCAACCGACTATCATGTAAAGCAAGTTCTATTGTCAACGCTTTGATCTGTGTGAACGAAACGTGATATATTTTTGGTAGTTCTATGTGATTTGCACCTGTTTTATATCCTGATGTTTCTCTGATTTTAGGTTTCTCTCTGCTCGCAGAAGTTCTGCTTCTTTAGGAACTCCATAACAGAAAAACTTAGTATATCATCATTACTCAAATAGAAATGGGAATTTGTTTGGCCTGACGAGAGAATTTTCCCACTCTTTTCTGTGACTGATAGACAGTTTTGAAAATTCAGTTTACTGCTTCCCATGCTTATTGCTTTAGACTGCAGCAAGTACCATAGATGGCCAACGTTCAGAATGATGTCGGTCTTCTGCTCCATTTCCTACATGAGCACAGTTACTGTCGTGGGAAAATGCCGACATGTTTGGAGTTAATATTTGATGCATACTTACAAATGAATGCAACAGCAAGTCCATCCTTAACATCGTTAAACATCTTCATCCTTAGGTCAATGATGTTTGCTTATTCATCACTGCATTTTTAAGTTGCATTTGGGTGCCATTCGATCAAATGCTCTTCCTCATCACAGCACCGGTGGCAATACAATCTTGAGTCATTACATACAAGAAGCCGCGATATCTTGTTGCATGTTCATGTCGCTGCTCGAGAGTACATTTGATTGCAGTCCCGCCGCGGATCGTGCTGGAGTTAGGACATTTTGTTCCTTCTGTACATCTCGTTATCGTGCATGCATTTGCTACATCAAGGCCTGCTTGTCATCCTGACATGCCTGTGGTGTGGCCATAACGTTGAGCCTTTATGCATTCTACTTCCCTTGGCGAATGCTTCATCGAATGTTCTGCAAATTTGTGACCTGTTATAAATATAGATGACGGTAATTTTTCGAAATATGCTGGTAGATTTTGCTTTTCCGCCAGTATCTTTCGAAGCATGTCCATAAATTTTGGATTTGCGGAGTCGTCCCGCATGATCGATATCGCGCCCTACTGAAATGAGAACCGGTGCAGTACAAGGTTACAGCTGAGTCTAGTTACATGCAGAGGCAACCTTCTGGTCATGAGATGACTTGGAATCATACTTTCGAAGGACGCATACGATTCATTATCTATGCTATGTACCTTTTAAATTAACACGACGCATCTCGTCGTTGAATACAATTCCGCTATACCACTTCAGTTAATTCATTTTGTAACTTTATTGATTGGGCAAAATTGGATAAAACATAATGACAATGTGAAAAGGTTGCATTTTATTATAGAGATAATGACACAAATGATCCTAAACTTTAGTCTAATAAGCAAATAATTTTTAATTTATTCAATGTGGTTTGTAGATTTTTTGTATTTGTCTAATTTAGTTCATAAACTATATGAAAATGATCGATATTATCCTTCCATTATTTCAAATTCAGAGACGAGATTAAAATTTTCTTATAATTCAAGAATCAATTTAAACATATACCAAAAATCCAGAAACCAAATTGAACAAATTGAAAATTCAAGAATCACATTTATATATTGAGCTACGGTTCAATGATGACATTGAGTAAAACAACCACATTATATATTACGTCAAAGTTTAAGAATTATTTGAGTCATTTTTTGTTTATCTCACCAGGAAGAGGGAAAAAAAGAGAAAATTCTTGTTTTGGCATTACTCGCTTTATTAATCGATGCACGTACGCGCAGGGCTCGTGGGGCATATAAACTGTATCACACAGGCTACTGATAATTCAATTTATTTCGATGAATGAATGATTGGTTCATTAAATTAACCTTTTCTCCATATGCCCGTCCACGTGTTGTTGTCCCAACTTTTCAGATGAAGTAGAATTATCTTTTTATCAGTGACCATTGCTATGCGACATAATGCCATGTGAAGCATCACGGGACATTCGGACCATACTATTATATATTTAAATAGTTAGATATATCGATCGCCAATCCTAATTTATTTTTATAGAAAAGTAGAGAAATCATTCTCTCAACTTTGGGTTTGAATTCTTACACTTTGTACCTCTCGGATTTCGAAAAGAAAGGCAGACGGTTTGCATTCCCATCTCTATAAGTAACATTTAGTTCTTCCATGATGCAAAATGTATGTTTTTTTTTTTTTTTTTTTGATGTCTGTTCATAATTTTATGTTTTGAAAAATAGGGGATACAAAATATAGGTTTTGAAATAAGGAGATGTAAAGCGTGAATTAAATGACCGTCACACAGTAGGTCTATAACTTTTTATGCAATTTTCCTCTATTGTCGCATTTCCACGACCCCAAGTCAAACTCACCCTCCCTAGTTGACCAGCCTTGTGATTTACAAAACAGATTTATCTTAGGACACAAGTTGCCATTTGAAGATTGTATAAATCAATGGCGAATGGATATAACCTTAAGACTCAATCTTGCTTGTCCAGTGGTGTTGCTTTGAACGGTCAGCAACAGCATCACTCAAAGTAATCTGTTGATTGAACGAAAATCCGGGGCATTTGACTTCACCTCCTCTATGACATACTTCGTTTGATCTTTATACAATCCAAAAATTTCTGCTAATAAAATATGTGGTGCCGGGGTTTTGCATTTATAGCGTTATTGTGACCTGTTTTTGGTAATCCTTTCGTATTAAGTGGTAGGTGATTGGGTTGGGTTATGATGTAGGTGTCATGTAGTTAGTTGTACCTTTGAAGATTATGACATAGAGACTAGAGTGAGCATTTTCCTCCTTTTTTCTCCGTTTTTATCATGACGTTATTAACTTGTCAAGAGAATATTCACTTTCAATTTCTATATGATCCATTTGACCAAACACGACTCATGCACATATGTATTGATGTTTTGCAACAAAGTAACTTAAGTCATTGAAATTGCAGGAGGAAATCACATTATGTTCATTGTGCGCCCATTCTAAAACCATAATAAAGGACAAAGAAATCAGTGTGAAGCCGTACCCTTCATGTAAACTGGATTCTCAGATCATTTTCCAATGAGTGATGGCACAACGAGACATACCTTTACCTTGTTTTGTGCATACGGGTAATCATCAATTCCCTATCAATGTATGACCAAAAGTTAAAAAATTTCCCTATCAATGAGAGCAACATGTAGATTTACGAACTTTCTTGCGAAATTGAAGACTTTGCTAGCACGATTCAACCCACATGACCAATTCAATGCCAAGATGAAACTATAAAGAAATCTAAAATCGGCAATCTTTATTATTTCACGACTCCATTAATAGTCAATCCCAAATCAAAAGTATTCATGCTTGCACATAAATATATATATATTGCATTTGAGAATATCAAGATAAAATGTGTAAACTAAGCAAACACCAAAGGAAATAAAAAAAGAAAGAAAGGACGAACTGAATATACTCCCAACGTGCATGGCATGATTGGCGACATCAATCACTCGACCCTCCTTTGTCCTCACTTCAATTAAAATTCGGTGGAGGCGAAACCCCAGTTCGGCACTTTAATCAAACACCTTTGAAAACTTGGCAAAGATTATTCTTTCTTCTTCTTTTTTTTTTTCCATTTTTTCCCCTTAGTAAACGACAAATTAGCATTTAATTTATTGAAGATAATCCAACGGACGAGAGGCACCGCAATCGAGTGCCTGTCCATGGCCCCAACCACCGAACCGGGCCGCACGCTCCGACCACGGCCGCCGACATTTCGATCTGTCATCGAATTCGTTGCTTTTTTTTTTTTCTTTTTCTTTTTGAGAAAGGCGAAAAGGTGACTGATATTTTTATTCTAATTGTTTTTAGCTGTTATTTTCTTTTTCGTTCGATTTTTTTTCCTTTTTTCCTGTCTTTAATAAAGTAATTTGGTGGGGGTTTGGATAAGATATGCCACTGTCCAAGGTAACATACACCATCCCACTGCCCACCCCCACCTCATACTTTGTGCTTCCTTCATTCATTTCGAATCCAATTATGATTTACGAACTTTAAGATTTACTCGATAACGACGAAAAATAAAAGAGCTTTAAATTATTTTTGGTGACTCATCCCATTTTCTGTGTGTGGTTTTTAATTTTTTTTATGCATTTTTTTATTGCAATGAAAAGTTATATAGGCTCTTTTTGCAAATCAAGTCACTTTTAATTTAGGCCTGATTCTCCACCAAAAAAAAAAATATATCTCAACTTTTGGTCCAATTGCAATTTTGCCCCAAACCCTTTTTTGATCTAACAAAGAAAAATCACCAACTTTCACTTTATTTCCTAATGTACCTCGCATCCAAAAATCGTTGTTAGATTTCTTTAAAAGTAATCAATATCATGAGGCCGTTGTTGTTTTCGTACGAAAATTAGAGTACTAGAAAAGACACAAGGCATGAGTTTCGACAATGAACCATTAGTTGGCCCTAAAGTTGATGGTTTTGAGGAAACTAATGACAACTTTTGAACGTAGGGGTGGATTCGGGACCATAGTGACTAGTGAGAGGTCATAATTTTTTTTTAAGACTAAAAAAAAAATGTTCGGGGCAAAATTAGGATTAGACTTAAACTAGTGATTTTTTTAGGGAATTAAGCCCCTTTTTTTTTATAACATTATCTTTAATCCTTTCTACATGTGAACCCTAAATGTCCCAGGGCAATAAGTCAAGGGAAGAAGCATCTAATGTTTGTTGAATTGGTAAAAATAAATCAAACTTTGTAGGCGTGTGGTCGTGCCCGAACTACAACTAATTTCAGAGAGAGACAAAAGCAACCTTCAACCACGAAATGCCTGGTAAAGTCCACAACGGGAGCCGGTGCGTGTGTAAGCCCTGACTTTTTTGATGAGCTTTGGAATTAATCGCGTTTAATGCGCTTCCTGATTGTAGGAAAAGTCGGATTTTCCGTGGGAAACTCTCCGTAAAAGGTCTCTCTAGATAAAAGCGTTTCAAAGTCACCATATTTGAAAAAAAAAAAAAAACACAAAAAAATCACCATCCGTCATCGGCCATTTGGTTTTTTCTTATCCTCTAACCTCACATAATTGAGATGCTTTCTTCTCTGGGAGAAAAAGATATTTGTATTTGTATCTAAATGGGTCGGGCATGAGAACAGATTATATGGGTCATTTTCCTGATTTGATCCATCTATTTGACTGATTTGATGCATCTATTTGACGACTGTACTTTTTTCTATAAAATTATGTTTGCTCAAGATTGAAAGCTGTGACCAGAGTTATCGGATTATTTATTAAAGATTATTTTTTTGGCAGCCATGTTAATGAGAGCCCTAAGTCGCTCAATAAAACGTTTCAAAGTCAACATCCTAAGTTGGCTGCTTGGTTTTTTCTTCTCCTCTAGCCTGCCGTAGTCAAGATGCTATCTTCTCCAGGAAAAAAGATATTTTGTTTATGCATGTAAATGGGTCGGGAAAATGTGTCGATTTTTCAATCCGATCTTATCCACCCATTTGACAACCTTACTTTTTCCTATGAGATTATGTTCACTCCAAATTGAAGGCTGTGACCAGAGTTATCGAATTATTTATCTTTTAAGATTTTTTTTTTTTATAATCGTGTTAATAAGAGTCCAAAGTTTCTCAAGATGAAGCATTTCAAAAAGACCATCCTAAATTGTCCACTTGGTTTTTCCTTCTCCTCTAACCTCACATAGTCAAGATGTGATCTTCTCAGGAAAAAAGATATTTGTTTTGTATGTAAATGGTTTGGGCATAGGAACGAGTTAAATGGATTGATTTTTCAATCCGATTTGAACCACCCATTTGACAACCTTAATTTTTCTTATGAGAATATGTTCATTCCAGATTGAAGGTTGTGGCCAGAGTTATTGACTTTTATATCTTCTAAGATTTTTTTTTTCGATAGTCATGTTAATGAGAGTCCAAATCTCTCAAGATTTCAAAGTGACCATCCAAAATTGGCCGGTTGGTTTTTCCTTCTCCTCTAGCCTCACATAGTCAAGATGTGATCTTTTCCTGAAAAAAGATATTTTCATGTAAATGGGTGGGTACGGAAAAGGGGTTAGATGGGTTGTTTGGGATTGGACCATTTACGATCCGATCCGAACCGCCCATTTGATGGCCCTACTTTTTTCCTACGAGATTATGTTCACTCGAGATTGAAAGCAATGACCAAAGTTATTGCATTATTTTGTCTTCTAAGAATTCTTTATGAGAGTTTGTGCAAACGAGAGTCCCAAGATATTAATTAAGTACATATTGTGAGAAAATATTTGATCTTAATAGATATGATCACAGTATTTTAAAAAGTTGGAGAAAGTAGATTAGGAGAAACAAACTTTTCACCATCTTTTTTTTTTTTTTTTGGGGGGGGGGGGGCGTTGGGTAACGTTTCACCATCTCAAGATCCCTCGTTTTGAGGGAATATATCTTCTATAAAAGATGCAAGTGGATTCGCAAATTAGGCAATTGCTTGAAGCCACATCTGTCTAAGTAAACTCAACATGTCCTCCACCACAAAAATATTCACTGAAAAATAAAATACCTGCCTTTTATTGAAAAACACAATAAATAACAAATAAATAAAAAACACAAGAGCAAATAAAAATACCATTTTTAGCACGAGAGAGTCATACACAAAATAAAGATATTCATTTTTTTTTCTAAACTTAGGTCGAGTGAGGAAATTAGAAAAGCGTGTTCCATGATAATTTTGCTAGATGTCTATGTTTATTAAAACTTACGTTTGGCTATTTATAAATGTTCATTACACGGTTTACTTAAAATGGTATGGCAAAAAAGTTAATTACGGTGCAAAAATAGTCCCATCCCTTCTTGGCTTAAACTCTCGAGAGCTCCGTTTGCATGTGTATATGGAGAGACCTCTCGAGTCTTAATTCTCTCATCTAGAAAGTCTAATATTCAATCAAATTTTCGAAAATTTCTATCGTGACCACTTTAGAATCCCCATAAATGTGACTTCACTAATTTGACTTACTCATCATAATGGAAAACAATAATTCAAATTTTAGAAATTAAGGAAAGATACGAATAACTTTAAACTAAGGAATGATATAAAAAGAGATACTCTCCGTTAAGTGTAATCTAATAGCTGGAAAAAGTAAATTATCTTCGTCTTTCGAATAGATTAATCAAATCATGAGAACATACACGAATAGATATGCAATCAGTTCTCATAAAATCTCATCGGTGGAAAGATCGAATGCGGGATATGAAATTCTGTGATGAATCCTATATCTAGGTCGATGCTTAATCCTGCCGGCACAAGAGATTATTTTAATGTTAGTACTTGCTCAATGAAACCAAAATTTGAGAAAATAAAATTTGGGAAACAGCAGATATTGACAGAACATGATTCGTCAACCGACCGAGGACATAACCAGAACTGAGCCTATGCAAGAGCTTCAGTTTCACATGAACTTGGATTTATCTGGGTTTTCGAATTAAATTCAGCTCATGCATCATTCATTAATCCCATTCCTTGATTAATCTCAATTAATCAATTAACTATTAGAGAGAGAGAGAGAGAGAGAGAGAGAGAGAGAGAATTAAGTTGTGTCTGCAAAGAGCGTGCCAACACGACATAAACTGAAGCTCGGCACGTTCGGGGAGGGCCATGGTCGGTTGGTGCAATCCTCTCTCTCTCTCTCTCTCTCTCTCTCTCCGCCTCACCATCTTCTCACTCTAAACCCCCCTACCTTTTTCCCTTCCCTTCGACGTCCTCCCTCTCCCTCTCGCTCTCTCTCCCTCTCTTTCTCCCCCCTCTCCTCTTATTCACCCTGCAAATTCCTCTCACTACCCACAAAGATTCTCTTCTCTCTCTCTCTCTCTCTCTCTCTCTCTCTCTCTCTCTCTTTGTGTCAGTTCGACTCGTGTGTTGATGAGGATGCTGTGTCCGAACTACGAGCGGGAAGACGGGCTCGAGACCGTGCTCGAGGTGCCGATCCCGGAGGAGATGTTCGCCCCCGCCAGC
Organism: Eucalyptus victrix; assembly: GCA_016097545.1. NCBI lineage: Eukaryota > Viridiplantae > Streptophyta > Magnoliopsida > Myrtales > Myrtaceae > Eucalyptus > Eucalyptus victrix. The sequence continues at coordinate 26,471,816 of CM027844.1, forward strand.
AAGTCCTCCAACCGTCCCTGGGCCCACATGAAGTCCTGGATGTGGTCGTCGGGCCACGACAAGCCCGCTCCGGCGCTGGCCACCCTCCTCGGCGGGGGCCGGAGCGCGGAGGTCCAGCTCCTCCTCGGCGTCGTCGGCGCCCCGCTGGTCCCTCTCCCCATAAGCCCCCGCGACCACCCCGACGCCCCCTTCGCCGCCCACATCAAGGATCACCCCATCGTGAGTCGCATCCGTTTCCTTCCATTAAAGATCGAGTTTTTATTAACACTTCGCGTCAAGAACAGAAATTTAACGTGAAATTTCATATGATATATAGTATAAATTTATGGGTCTCATTGTTGCGAGAAATATGTTTTGACTTCCGAGTTTCTCCGTTTTCCGAATTAATTATAGGAAGCGTCGATGGCGAAGTACATAGTGCAGCAGTACGTGGCCGCGTCCGGCGGCGAGCAGGCGCTGGGCGCGGTGGAGAGCATGTATGCCATGGGGAAAGTGAGGATGGCGGTGTCGGAGCTGTGCTCCGGCGAGGAGGGTAGGGCGAAGGCGGCGGTGGCGACGGTGAAGAGCACGAGGCAGGGGGCCGGGGAGGTGGGCGGGTTCGTGCTGTGGCAGAAGAGGCCGGAGCTGTGGTGCCTCGAGCTGGTGGTCTCCGGCTACAAGATCAGCGCCGGCAGCGACGGCAAGGTGGCGTGGCGGCAGACGCCGTGGCACCACTCCCACGCCTCCCGCGGGCCGCCCCGGCCTCTCCGCCGGTTCTTGCAGGTATTCACCACCACCTGCTCCTCAAATTTCGTTCCTTCTTTCTTTTTCTTTTTTTTTCCTTAAACGACTTTTCTTTTCGGTCATTAATCTTAAACGACTTTTCATCTGGCACTTAAAAAAAGAAAAAGAAGAAAATAGCCAATGTTACTCTCATACGGTGAGAAAGAAATTGAATTTGCTTTGGAAAATCCATTTATTTGCTTTAAGCGATGAGAAAATTTTCTTTTTCTTTTATGTCGACTTTATCCCACATCAAATATATTCTAAAAGATGCAATTTCTTGCGGTTGAATTAGATACACCTAAAGATAGGACGAAGATTTTTTTAGATTTAGCTCTTAAAAAGTTAAGGTGAATTTGAAATTTCGATCTTCAATTCAAATGTTACTTTTGGATCGGTTAAGATATCAGGGCAGATATCATATTCCTTAGATGCTTTAAAATTAAACTTGGGCAAGAGGTATCAGATCTTTTTCGCACCCCACGGACCTTTACTAGGAGCATCTATTTGGGAATAACCCATCTTTCTTTTGACGGGAGGCTCTGCCAATTTACGCGTAACTCATGCGAATTTTCGGCCCTTCCAATGGGAAATGCCACATGGCCCCAGCGTTGACTTTTATCCTACCTAACCAAATAGAAGTCGATGTTCTCACGTACAATTCATGGAAAATATCAAAAGTCAAAGGACGTCGGGTCAAGCCTCCTAGCAAATCTTGCCTGAAAGCCACGAAGTGGGGAATTTTCCGACCAAACCCACCTTCCTGGATTCACATTAGACTTTGGAAATTTGCACATTTGATAGCCTTAAAGTGTGCCCAATTGGGCCCCATTGTAGGAACCGATTCTCGCCTAACAAGCAAAATTTTGATCCTGATTTCGCCAGATTTCTTTTGATGATGATGTTAAGGTTTCCTAGTAAAACTTACACATTGAATTGAACAAATTACTCATGAGAACACTTGAATTGTGAGCAGGGTCTCGACCCGAGGTCCACGTCGGACTTGTTCTCAAACTCGGTCTGCATCGGCGAGAAGGCGATCAACGACGAGGACTGCTTCGTCCTCAAGCTCGAAGCCGAGCCTTACACGCTGAGAGCCAGGAGCAGCAGCAACGTTGAGATAATCCGGCACACGCTGTGGGGCTACTTCAGCCAGAGGACCGGCCTATTGGTCCAGCTGGAAGACTCTCACCTCCTGAGGATCAAGTCGACGAGCTCCGAGAGCGTCCTCTGGGAGACCACCATGGAGTCTTTGATCCAGGACTACCGGACCATCGACGGCATAAACATCGCTCATGCCGGGAGGACGTCGGTGTCCTTGTTTAGGTTCTGCGAGAACTCGGAGAGCCATTCCAGGACGCGGATGGAAGAGGTTTGGGCCATTGAGGAGGTGGACTTCAACATCAAGGGGCTGTCGATGGACTGTTTCCTGCCTCCGGCTGATCTGAAGAAGGAGGAGGATGTGTGCGGGGTCGTGCCGAGCTATGCCCGAGTTCCATTCAACGTTCGGTCGAGCTCAACCAAGATGAGTGCTTCGAAAGTCGTCGCTCTGGACATCGACGACTCGTATGACGTCCAAGGAGACGAAGAGCTGTAAATTGAACTTCATTTCCGGTCGTCTAACATCTTTTTTGTAAATACACGGACGATCGCCGCGCGTCGGCTTGTGCGCAGAGCAGAGTTACTTATAAATAGGTCGAAAAATTGCCCGAGTTAAAAGCGATGAAATGGCGTATACCTCGATTTTTATCCCATTTCATTTGTTTCTTTGAATTCATTCTAGATATAGATACTCTCTTACACTTGCGTCCTACAAAATGCTGGGCAGATAAGCCTTTGTACGTAAAGAGATTCCTCATGACGAGGTTGATAATATATTTATAGATGATTGGTCCTTTTCCTTGGCACTCCTGCTTCAATTTGTGACAGCACATTTCTTCGTTTACCAAAACAGATAGAATGCACTTTTCAACCTCAACCCAATAGCAATTTACGTGCACACAGTACAGATATATAAACAAGGCTCTTAAAATTTTACTCCAATTTTGGGTTCTGCTGCCATCTCCGGCTAGTTAATGCTGCATTGCGCCCCCTTCAGGGGTTCGGGCATTCTTGGCATCCTGTAGAATCGAGATGAGCTGTTCCACTGTTTGCAAGACGAAACTAACATCCGGAAGATGGAAACCGGCAAGATACTCATCCTCAGAAAATTCCACTCTTTTCAACGTGCTCTTGTAGCTTTCGGTTGCTGATCTTGGGTGACCCCTTGCAATGGATATCTGCAATGGCAGAGAAGATGGAAGGAATTTTTCTGAGTCACGACGCACAAAGTATGTGCTCATACTTTATAAAAAATATACGGTAAATCCGATTGACCTTCTCTTGCTATGATGAAACTCAATTAACACCGACCTTTTAAAAAATGTTATGGGCTACAGAACTACATTTGAAGTACAAAAGGTTTCAATCGAATTCCACTAAAATACAAGAGGTGTCCACAAAATTCTAACCAGAATATTCAGCAGAAGTAGCAGACAGGGATAAGAGTAATTCAATTGTCATAAAACAGGACTTTAAAGAGTTTAGAGACAACATTCTGTTAATCTACACAGCAAGAAGTAATGTCCTATCCGATATTTCATGACAACAGTCATAAGTAGGCAGACCGAAGCAAATATTAGCTAATGGCAGAAATTTTTGTGTGTGCGCAAGAGAGAGAGAGAGACAGACTGACATAATGTTTTTCTCCCAAATCAAGGAGCCAAAACTTCCAGTGCGGGGAAAAGGTTCCGTTGATTTTGACACTTATGTTTGTCCAACCAGTGTGGTGAAACTCGACTCTATCCAAGCCACATGCCAACCCATTGCCAATGGCTTTGACATATGCCTCCTTCAAGCACCAATATCTGTAGAAGTCACAAGCCGAATATTAACAGTAAAGAAGTGGTTCAAAAATCCCGACGCTATGCCAAATGCAATGCAAATGAAAATCACTACATCCACAGGAAAACCGTTACTAGTCTAGAGATCACCATGAATATTTCATTTGTTCTATTTCCCGGGTCTTTCCTCAAGTCATATCTGACAAATTCCTTTTAAGAGTTTGTTATCCAAATAGCTAAGTTGGATAGGGTCATCATTGTAACAATGAACACAGAAGTTCTATAATAGCTAAACTCCCACCCAACTTCTCATTTTATGGGAGCAAGAGACTCCATGTTCCATTCCTTGCACCCCCTCTTTATGAGTAGGAGTTTGAGCTGTACATATCTTAAAGGTTCACATGTTTCAAGCTTTCTTTGTTTAACTGCCCGGTGCATGAAGGGAAGCTCAACAGGTAAATCCATTTCACAATGTTCCGCAACAACTTCAGTCTTTTAAGTATTTGTGATGTCATGCAATTTATCAATCATGACAAAGGCTGACAACTTCAAAAAATTGAAGTCCAAATCCTGAGGTCATAGAAATAGTCTATTTATAAATGATCCGACAATTCTGAAAAATGTGAACCTAAATAAGATGACATTTTCCTTCTGAATATGCAATCCATAAGCTTCATTAACTTGTCGATGAAGGGAAAGGTTTATTTCAAGGGTGATGGGCCAACTTGAGAGGCCTTAATTACATAGAGAGACAAAATGGTTCACCTAGACCATGACAAAAACCACTAAAAGCAGTTCTATGGACTAGAGTACATGAAGGATACACAAGCAGCAACAGATGCAGAGGTAAAGAAGCCAAGAGCAGAAGAAAGTTGTCCTCTAAATGCTGCCAATTTCCATTGTCACCACACACTATCCATTTACAGCCAATCCTTCCGTGAAGTATTACTATGAAAAAGTAACTGGATAATTTGTCCATACAAATCTTACCCGGTATTGGCTATAAGAATAGATAGTCATCTTCATAGTCAATAAATTGAAGTTTAAGGAAGAGCAGAGCTAGTGCTACTCACTTTTCAATCAGTTGTTCCACTCCAAATTAGCACACAAACTGATAATAATCTGACAACCGGTTGACATTTTCTGCTCGCTGTAAAAGTATTAGCAGCAAATCCTGGATCTCTGATGGGCACGAATATGTTCAATCTCACTATTAGACACAACTAATTGTAAACATTATGCCCTATGCACGTGCTATCAACTGCATCTTTAGGGACATTATTCAAGGATACAATCAACACTATGTTTTTCCCACTGAAAGGGGAAGGGAAGGCCATAAAAAGACTGTGTTTTACTGTTATTATTTGTCAATAATAAGTTGCACAGACCATCATCCATGTCAATCCCATTTTATATTTTCTGAATTGTCTAATTGAGGCACAAGAATAGCACGAGGCCCAATTTCAAGCAATAAATTTCAAGAAATTATGAGGGTGATTGAATGACTTATCCTGATTATTATAGGTAGATGACCACACTACCTGTAAAATTCAACCAAAATTTGTTCTTCATTGCCTGCGCCTATTATAAAATCCCACTCCAGTCTTGAGAAATATGATGAGAAGTTTTGAATGAATTCAGGAACTGTTTCTTTCCACGGAATAGTGCAAGAAACAATATCCAACCCCACAAGGCATAGTGGTTCTGATGCAATTGCCGCATAATCACCATGATGGGAGACATTAAAATTGAAATTGGGAAACTCCGTGACATCTTTATCACATTCCTTAAGAAGAAAAGGCAAAAAGAAAACAGCAGAGCATGTTAACACTTTCGAAGGAAACTGATAAGATCACTGGAAAACCATAACACTTCACACAGGATAGGCAGTTACAGACATCAAACCAAAAGGGAGCTCATGACGAGAAAATCGACTACCCATGGTACATTTACCTAGATAAATGCATCTGCCAAATAATCATCGCCTTTCAGTATGCTCGTGATTGCATTACAACGAACCCCAACATATTAAGGTGTCTATAATTTCAAGTCCAGTTTTGTTTTCCATATGTGCAACTCTCACATTACTAACTTACGAAAAGAAGGAAAAACAGATGTCCATCACTTGCTTAGCTATAAACTAGTTTCTCTAAGCAACATTTGCTCTTAAGTTGTTAGAAGTGCTCAATAAAAACATCTTGCATGTTAAACCTCTCATGTGAATCTATCACCTATGGTAAACAAATAATCAAGACGAGAGCAGAACAATAGTGACGCAACTACACAAGCACAAAATGCACAACTTAAAAAGTTGAAGTTCAGGCCAGATGAATGAATATAATTCTAACCATCCAAAGACATCCCCCTTCAACCATTTTTTAGAGGAAGACTCCCCATTTGACCATGTTTTAGAAGTAGCTAATGGATAAATATGAAAGATTGAAAAAGCACACTCTTAGCAATGTCCACAGGCCAAAAACAATCTAAGGGTTCAATCAGCTTTTTGTCCCAGAAAGGCACAACTAAGAAAACATGCATAGAAAAGAGTTCCCTATAGACACAAGTTCAACCAAACCCAGAAAGAAAAGTCATCCTCAACCTCACCTGCTGAAGTAGCAAGTTAACCAAAATTTTTCTGTATCTTCTCCTTTTGATCTTAAAAAACACATCAATAGATAGGTCTTAACCATTACCACAACAACTAATTCAATACTCAAAACTCGACAAAGAGAGTCATGAGAGAAGCTCACAATTAATTGTTTCTCTATCTCTGTCGTAAACTATTTCCAGAATAGCAACTGAGGGACAATTTCACCAGACGCCATTACGTGTTTTATTTCGCATAACGTGTCGACAACATCGTATGAGCATGCTGCTGCGCTTATGACATTTGATAAAACAAAGCAAATCCTCTCGGCCTTCGACAAAATGTTGGTTTTGCACGGACGTCACCCTCCCAAATAAGTTTACTCACACATAAACCGGATGATCAAATTACCACAACACAATCAAAACCACACAAAGTAACCAAAGAAAGGAAAATTTGAAGTGCAGTCAGGAACAATTGCAAGCATACCAGATACGGTTTGCCCTCCAAGGTGCGCTTGATGCTAATTTGCTCGTATGGGATTCCGAGCACCTGATGCAACAGCGCATATTGCAGCAACCGGCTGACCAACGCCCTCTTCCTATCCTCGCTTTTAACGAACCTACCCACATAAAGAAAACACGTCAAAACGCCATCTTGATGTCATCTTTCGACTCTGCATCTCCCTCCTTTCGGACTCCATTGATCACAGAAACCAAAGAAGAGAAACACCAGCACGAGAGAGAGAGAGAGAGAGAGAGACAGAGAGACAGAGAGAAAAAGAACCTGAGAACTGAGGGGTGTTGAGAAGGAGGGAGGATGGAGAGGGCCGAAGAGAAGTCCTGGGGAGATGGGCACCACTTGGATACGTTCACCACCCACCGTCGAACTCCCTCCTCCATCGATGGACCTTCCTACTGTCTGGGTACTCTCGTCTCGTCCGCCGTCAGCAGTTTTCTAGTCTGTTAATTAATTCTTGTGCTACATTTGATTCTTATCTTGAAGTCCAATTCTTTTATCGGCATGTTTATATTCCAGAAGATATCTTTATTAGGACTAATATATTAAAAAAAAAACCTAAACTATAATTATTGCAACGACATTATCCTAAAATTTTTTCATATTTGCTAAAATTCATATGCTCTTACTGTAATATTAAAACTCCAAACCCTTTTTTTAATTACTTAAACCTTAAGCTCTACTCGCTTGATAAATGTGATAAAACGAGTTTGAAATCCATTTTTAACTCATGTTTGAGTAGGTTAGGTCATTAATAAGTTACCTAAAATTTTAAACATAAATTCAAATGGCCCTTGGCATGGGCTCGACGACTGCAGCCACCCTTTTCCCCACCATCGTCGGTACGACAACGACGACGAGGGCTGCAAACCCCTATTGATTTCCAACATTCTCTTCCTTCTTTTAATTTTTAAATTAGCTTTTTTATTAATTTTAAATAAAAAATTGGAGCAAAAGATCAAAGTTACATCATTTTAACCACGTTGGAGAGAAAAATATATATTTAAAAAATCACATTAGTGTTTTTCGTTAGTTAAGTTAGTTAGAGTTAACGGAATGATTTAATTATACTAATTTAATAAATTTAATGATTTAATTATATTTTTTTATAAATTTTATGACTTAATTATATTTTTATTTTTAGTTGGGTGTTACGATGCATGTACCCAAAAATGAATGTCTAATTGCACACGAGCGCTATTGGGGTGGCAACATGCCAATTTCAAGCCCATCATCTCAGGACATGGACTCAAAATCTTATCTACATTCCATGTGGGACAAAACTGATGGAGCATTTAGAGCAAGGACGTGACATGCCTCGATTTTATAGAACTATTCACCCAAGCCACAGTCACGACAAGACCAGGGCCGAACAAGGGTCGCCACTGTCCGTTTGAACTTTCATGTTGCCGTCTTTTCAGTTTTTATGCCTAAAGGAAGACAATCGTTTCAAACAAGAACTCATCAACCCTTTCGACTTTGTCATTTCATTTTCTTTCAACAGTCTAGATTCATGATTCGAAGAAATGCAATGAATACTTTTGTCGTGCATTTCGCGACGTTTTGGATGTGTTCGATTAGCAATTTCTCTTTTGCTAATTCTTTTCATGTTTAAAGGGGGAGGGCATCACTCGTCACCGGGGCAAAATTCACTGCCTTTTGCCTCACTGCCAACTTTACGCGCCCCATCTGACGTTCGTAACCTAACCCCTGAATCTATGCACGAATTTCTATTCGTTTGGTACTCGCCCGCATTTTCACACTGCTCATGAGCACGCAGGCTGCCTCACCAATTTAGCAAGCCAATCTATGGAGATGTTCATTCTTTGAAGACAACGATTTAAGGAAGAAAAAAAAACTAAGAATTAGAACCCAAATGAGGTTAGTTATGGGTCCATAAATTTGTGTTGCATACAAATGGGTTAATACAAGGTTGAAGGTTTGGGTCGAATTATTTTTCACTTGACCCGACCTACTTATTTGACAGGTCTACCATTGATGCATCAATATATCAAATCTTTTTTCTTTTTTCTTTTTCATGTCATAAAAAATCCCCTAAAATTCTACTAATGTGAGAAAACTACCCTCAATGTCATATCCACGTCAGTGTCGCTTTCCATGCAAGCCACCATGTTGGATTTTTAGTAGTCATCTTGAAAGGAAGTGTGATTGAAGATATATATATGTTTTTTCATTATACAAGTTTGAGATATTGATGATACGAAAGGGCATTTTTGTCACATTGACAAATTTCAAGATGTTTTTTGTGGTAACAAAGGGCATTTTTACCACTCCACTATATATTTCAGTATTAGTTACACAAAAAGAAAAGTTTGGAGGATTGATGTTACAATAGACAATTTTGGGTTTTCTGAAGATAGACGGATGATATTTTTGTCACATAGTCATAAATTTGAGATTTTTTGTGATATAAAAATAAATTGGATATTTTCTTCATACCAGGAATAGTTTATTGTTATTTACAGTAATTTTTTTTTTTACATGATAGATATAGATTGGCTTTTTTTTTTTTTTTTTTTTAAATAGTTATGATGGCAAAGTATTAACGAGACAACAATACTTGTTTGAGGGTTTTTTGCGCACGACATAGGAGTTGTTTGGGAGTAATTGTACGACTACGCCAGTGGCACCGGTTTGGACTTTTCCGTGTACATGCAAAAATTAAACCAGCCGACCTGCGCCATCCCTAGACCGAACCAGGTTCCAATGAACGTTACGGTGCACATACTACACATTGATGAAAAATGAGAATGGCCAAGACGTCCGATCAAGCAAAAGCACATGGTACAGTTGAATAACTTCTCGTGCATAGAGACTTCCGGCTTGTTGTGCCCGAGTTTCGGTTGAACCAGGCGGTTCGATTCGACTTCCAAGCAGCTTATATGAATGATCGAATGCAAAGACGCCATCCAAAGGGCATTTTTACCACACCACTATATATTTCAGTATTAGTTACACACAAAAAAAAGTTTGGGAGGATTGGCATTACAATAAACACTTTGGGGTTTCTGATGGTAGATAGGTAATATTTTTGTCACTTGGTCTGTCCTCAGGACGAGATATGTCAACTGTAAGGCTTCCCACATATTGCACGCTCAAATGCGTACTCCCAGACAGACCCTCTACTTTCATTAAGAGCTCAGGTTCCTTGACTTCCATAAAAAGCGTCAAGAAAGCCTTTGGCTTGAAGTCTTCTGCCTCCTTCAGAGTATCTGCAATGGCCGTGCACAAAGTGAAGCTGATTGGACCAAATGGGGAAGAGAACGAGTTTGACGCCCCAGATGACCAGTACATCCTTGACTCTGCCGAGGATGCTGGGCTCGAGCTTCTTACTCATGCAGAGCTGGGGCGTGCTTGACCTGCGCGGGCCAGATGGTTGCGGGAGAGGTGGACCAATCGGATGGCTCCTTTCTGGATGAGAAGCAGATGGAAAAGGGATATGTGCTGACCTGCATCTCGTACCCAAGAGCCGATTGCGTGATTCATACCCACAAGGAGGGCGATCTTTATTGATCAAGTTCCATAACCACAAGGAGGGTGATCTTTATTGATCAAGTTCAAGAATCGCAACGCTTGTTAGTTTTGCCTATTGGAAGAATTTGTTCCCGAACAGGATTCTGGTCACGACCTGAGTTTCAAGGATTCGGGGCTTTCTTAGTGTTTTGACAATTCTTGTTCCAAATTAGTCTTTTGGCCTGTGTTAGTCTTGAAGTCAGATATTAGTTGTTATGGTTTAGCCCGTACGCACTGTTTGGAGATTTTTATCTTTCTTGCGAGTCGATTGAGGTTTACATCGCAGTGGCACTCGCTGTCCTGTTTTTTTATCTTGTACAGAGCAAGACAAATTTGATATCATCCCTCTTCGAACTCGGAAAAAAGAGGACAAACCAACTGTGGCAGACAAATTCGGACGTAAAATCAATACTGAATAATAGAATGTCACCCAGGTGCTTGCAGATCTCATTATCAACATTCAACAGACAAGCACTCTCATGGATGTCATCTGGTATGCCTTCTTTGTAATATCCATTTTCTATCGTAACAAGTGTCCTATATAACTAAGTTTTGTATATGTAACATCGTTTTATTCACCATATATCTTTTATAGAAGATCTCATGATTCTTTCAGAGTGTTGACATCCCAAAGTGTTTGATTTTTAGTTATTGTCAATATGCAATGATTGTTCGGAAGTAATAAAAATTGGCTCGATAACTTCATAAGCAATTGTCAAAATTAGTTAAGAAAAGGGAAAAGGTGGAGAATATACTATCTAGGCATATTTTGTTTGTGGAGGAAGCAATTATTGAAGATTGGTTGATATTATATGCAGTAGATGACTTGGACAAAAGTGTTAGCACGTGTCAACTAGTGGCATATGATGATAGATTATTTTACCAAAGTTGTCGATGGTGTGTTAACTAAACAACAGATGATTGACTTGGAGAATTGCATCCAAGGGTCAGACACGTGTAAATCCATTAAGGAGATCGTGGAGAATAGTTAAGTGAAAATAGAGACTGAGGTTACTTTTTTGAAGGGAATTGACAACGTGGGAAATGATCAACTTCTCAAAGATGAGGCTGCTATTTTGAAGGGAGTTGACAACGTGGGAATATAGGATTATTATTTTTAGAAGCGTTGAACTACAATTCAACCACGAAAAACTTCTCCAAGACGGTAATGATAGAAATTTATAAATACCAAGTTCTATAAATTGGAAGAGGCCCTTGGACAATCAAAATATAATCTTTTATCATATTTACTTTCCCGCACTTTATCTTTCCTTAGTTATAGCTTTCCAATTCGCGTCGCTGATTAAATTCTGATATGTATCTTTATCCCAAGGCTTCGTTGTTGATTTAATTCCAACGTGCATTTCTATCATGGTGTCGTATTGTCAATTAAATTCCGACGTTACATTTTTACATGTTCTTGAGCTTTGTTATCAATTAAATTCTGAGCAGTCTGTGCATTGTATTGTTGTGATAGTGATTATATTTTCAAGCCTTGTCATTGATTGAATTCCGACACAGTTTGTATGTACAATTTAGTTTAAATTTCGAAATAATGGTTTGCAGTTATTTTATGTCCAGAGTTGCCGGAGTTGCCATAGAACCTGTCTTCTCTTATAAAAGCCGAAAAATAACTTTCGGAAAAGATGTTTCATCGTAGATTAAATTCTGGCGAAACACGGAATAAACCATATTTTGGCGACGTGTAGTTTTACGTTTTCCTCTGCGACATGATGCGACGTTAATCAGAATGGGTAAAGAATGGATTAGGATATGACCCAATTGCTGCTGGTAAAAAGTGGCCACCTTCGTCTCTTAAGTCATTCGCTTAGCATTATCTTGATCCAATTCTTTGAAATATACTTGATAACGAGTTCACTTGACAGATGCCCCAAGATGACGCGTTAAACAACCGAGTGTGCGCCGCCCGCATGTTATGTAAAATCAGTATCTTGAAATTGAAGTATTTCAAATATACTTTAGGCGCTCGAGAGGTGGACGAAAGCAATATTCTTGCTTGAAATGTAAGAACACTTATTGGAAAAAGGCACTTTTTTGTGGCCCCTAGAAGAGCATTGCACAAAGGGCCTACCTTCAAGTTCTCAGCTAAAAAGAAAAAGGTTCTCAGAGCTGGAAAGGCCGAAAAGAAAACGAGCAACTTCCCGAGAGTCTGGTCCGATGATATCATGGCAATATGCTCTTCTTTTCTCAATTCTTAAGAGATAAGTTCGAATGTAAAAGATCATCTTCCCCTCGTTTCGAAAAACTTCCCTTGTTTTTGGTTCCCATGTACGAAGGTGCGCTTCTATAAGTTAGTTAAACTTTGGAAGAAGAGTGACATCCTTTGGAGGAAATTGGAGGACAGTAGGAGCCTTTTGGGGAAACGGTTCATAAGAAAGAGAAAAGAATGACAGGATTGCTTCTCATTTTCCTCTCATTCCTAATGACAGGATTGCTTCTCTTTTTCCTCTCATTCCTATACATTTTATCTTTCTCTCCTTCAGAGACATCAAAAGCAGGTGATCCTTTCCCTATGCCCGTATTTGTCCCGATACTGTTCTTTTTCTTGCAAAAAGGCCTTCTGTTTTGGGTCTGTTTGAACCTTGAGCTATGATTTCAGGAGTTTTTGTTTTGATGAACTGTGTGATTACATTTCAACCATAAAACACGAAAGGAGGAGGGGGATTCATTTTGCCTTGTAGCTTGGATACTTCTGATGAGTTTCTTCTCTTCTATTCATAGGGACATCTAGGAATTTAAGAACCCTACCCAAGATAAAATGAAACAGTCGTTAAGAAACCTTCTCCAAAGTTTCATGAATGCCAATTGCCAATTGTATATGTTGCTCAAGAGATAGGCTCGTGTTTCATGTACGAAAACTTTTTGAGTCGACCACTCTGTTGTTCGCTTGAAGGCCGAAAGCATGTCCGAATTTTATCTGCTTTGAAGCTTCTAGTTGTTTTAGTCTGTCACTTAGTAAAGTCTGCGTAAGATGAAGGCACCAACAGTCAGGCATCAGAAACTCTTATTGGCACTCTCTCACTCAGAAACACGGTCATGTTTAATAGTGATCTCCGGTGGATAGATGTCCTTTGTCTCGCCCCATAACAAGAGCATTTATGAAACCAGCAAAATTAGAAGGATGACATCGTGCCAATGTTATCTTCTTCAGAGCAACAATTTTCAAGGGTTAACTGACGCCCGAAGCATCCCAAACTGCCGATAAGAGCATTTAAAATATCAACAAATTGAGGGCAGTTCTGATCTATCTTGTTCAGACCCTTTCCTCGAATCCCTTCCAAATAAATGATCCCATATCCTTTCTATTTCAGCGCAATGAATTAGCAGGACCAAGGAGTTTAGATAAAGAATTCAGTGATGTTCTAGGGTAGTTCAAGCTTGACATTTTTCCTTAATGCATTCAAACATTTTAAATGATCAGAGAGTAACTGCACTTTTCTTTTGTTACTTAATTTGCTCAATAATTTGAAGGTGATGCCCAGCTGACAATAAGTCAGAGAGACGCTTGAATGCATGTTCAATGCTCACTGCTGCTCATCTTCAATGACCCTCATAGTCTTTTGCAGACTCGTTGCAGAAACCTGACTCGCTAGACAGACGACTAGACGGAAAAGGGAGGAGTGACATAGAGCAGTGCCAACTTCGCCCATGCCATTCCGATAGCAGCTATGCTGGAGGCGGTGCACATGGAGCTGGTGAGGGTGGGGCTAACGGCGAATCAGGATCGTCATCTCCAAAAGGCGGTGCAGCTGTGATCCCCATAAATGCTGGCGCTGCCGACGCTAACAACAACCACCACCAACACGCCCACCACAGTTCCGGCACCCGCATCCATACCCCTGCGTGAGTCCACGCTCTCACTGCAGCCGTACTGGCCCTATGCTGTGTGTTCATATAGAATGTTTGCATTTGATGGTACAAATAGCACTATAGATCTGTGTATATAGAGATAGTAACTTAAAACTCTGCAACAAATGCAAGTGTGTAGCCTTTTCGAACTCTGATTGGCCTCTTATTTTCTTGATGGATGATTGCTTCATGGTCAATGACAAGAAAGAAGAAATACATGGTGAAGCCCCTAATGGAGGACAAAGTTGAAAAGAAACATATGTTCTTGTTGGAAGGAAGTTGGCGGAAGACGGCTTATCTATTTTTGAAGTGCAATGAAAAATTTACCTCGGAACAATCGTTGAATTGCGGATGAATAACGAACAAAATTACTTCACGTTGGTCTGAATATAGTCACGAGGAAAACATCCAATTTTCATAGCGTAAATGCCAATTGTTTCCATAAAAGAGAAATGGAACACATTCTTTTTCTTTGATGGAAAGGGGATAAGAAAAGGAGAAGAATTTCTGAGCGTACGTTTTGCTAACTGTCCCAACGGTTATCTTCAAAAGATTTTTATACGACTCCCTCATACCCTTTCAAAAGGTGTCTTTACATCATAACTTATTAAGACGAAACGGTGCGTTCCAATCGCACTCCATCATGGACGTATTAATAAAATACTACATCTCCCACTCGGACATGATGGGCTTGATAATACTCTATCAAGAGTATAAAGCATTTAACATTCATCAACTTTAGAAACAATTCATACTAGCAAGAAAGCCGTGCAACCGGTGAGTACACCTACACTTTGAAGCTCAAATTATGCACTTGTTAGGGATGACATAATGGCTATAACCCTAAAAAAAATAAACAATTGATGTCTCACAATGCCCCATACATATTTTGTTATATCAATCCAAGTATACATATCCCTTAAATGTTATACTTGACTATTCTCATAACACAATGTATTTACAATTATATCAAAAACCACAGAAGGTGATATAATTTGTCGACTAGTAAATACATGTGATAGATATAAAACAATAATAGTCTTTCTTCGCAGTCTCTCTCCATTTCAGAACAATTGATTTCCTAGACACGTCCTATGAAGCCATATCTACTCATTACTGCTAATAACATGCTAAAGTATCAACATTGATCTTTCACTTCGAGATCATAGTCAGAAGTAACATATTACACAAAATGAGGTAAATTATAAATTACCTCAAGGGCTCACACGATGAGTAAATTGGGATAATTTCACTCACATTTTTTTGTCGGTCGTACAATGTACATGTAGTATGAATTACATGCTATAATGGACTTCTCTTTCTGTAAGAGCGTATATCATTTATAAAATATATCTACTATACGGATCTTTGCCTAAACATAGTCACGTGTTTCTCACGTACTCTAGTTTAGCTCGAGTATTATATCAGCTCGCTTTTTATAGCGCCCAATTAAGTACTCGCATCCGGCATTTTTCAGGCATGCATGATTGTGTGACTATCATGTTCGGTTTTATTATAAACAAATCACAGACCTCATCTTGACTCCAATCAATGCGACATATTATTTTATGTACTAAACTTGCTCTTTAGCATTTATTTGTACATAACATTTCATCTTAACATGCTAACTATGACATTTGAGGTGATTGCTCGTGTGAGTGAGCCAATCTTTGTCTGCTGACATACTTTTCAATAATATATGTGTGTTTGTGCTAGTCTCATAATAGATTTGTACTTATTGATAAAACATTAAGTCACTAATAAACAAACAAATACAATATATATGTTCACATATATATAAACCAATGATCCTCTACAATAACACATGTCACATTTTATGTAATCCTAGTGATGTCCTATGGGTTAAGAATACGTCTTTAAGAACAACTTTCGTAAATGGATTAGCAACCATTCTATTAGTTGAAATATATTGTAGGATCACTTCTTTCTGCGCTATTATATCTCTGATGAAGTTGTTTTTTATGTCAATGTGCTTCGTCTTTTCATGATACTTGGGATCTTTGACATAGGCAATGGCTGATTGACTATCGCAATGAATTATCACTAGTCTTGGAACCTCAATGATAGTGGCTAAATTTTCCAAGAAACGTTTTAGCCACACTGTTTCTTACACTGCGGCAGAGCATGTAACAAATTCTACCTCTATCGTAGACAAGGCCGTGCATGTCTGTTTCTTGCTATTCCAAGAAATTGCACCTCCATTGAGCAAGAATGCGTATTTAGAAGTCGATTTACGCTCATCTAGGTCTCCACCCAAATTAACATCTAATAGCCTAATATGCGCAAATCATTCCCTTGGTAACAAAGTCGATAGTCCATGGTGCATTTTAAGTATCCCAAGATCCTCTTCATTACTTTCCAGCGTGCTTGACCGGGATTTGATTAATATTGGCTTGCCAATTCACAGCATAATATATGTTGAGTCGAGTATACATCATAGTATATATCAAACTTTTGACTGCACTAGCGTAAGGAACAATTTCCATTACTTTATTTTCTTCTGGAGTCTTAGGACACATCTTAGTACTTTGGCCTTCACCTTGCATGACAAGGGTATCAATGGAATTATAGTGCTGCATATTAAAACGTTCAAGAATCTTCATTATATAAGACTCTTGTGATAAAGCAATGAATTTCCTTGATTGATCTCTTTCAATCTTAATTCCTAATATATAAGCAGCTTCTCCCAAATTCTTCATTTAAAAATTGGAGGATAACCATTCTTTTATGGTGATAACCAAAACTTTGTTATTTCCAGCTAATAGAATATCGTCCACATAAAGTAATAAAATCACAAATTTATCTTTGGACCACTTGACATATACACAGTGATCTTCTTCGATCATCGTGAAACCAAAAATTGTTATGGCTTGATGAAAATGAAAATACCACTGTTTAGATAATTGCTTAAGGTCATATATTGAGCGATGAAGCTTGAAAACTTTACGCTCTTGACCTTTAGTTATGAAACCCATTGGCTACTTCATATATATTTCCTCATCTAGTTCTCCATTGAGAAATGCCGTCTTTACATTCGTTTGATGTAATTGAAGGTCTAAATGTGTAACAATGGCTAGGATAAGGGGTATTGAGGCAAATCTTATAACTGATGAGAAAATTTCATCATAGTCCATACCCTTTTGTTAAGTATAACTTTTCGCCACAAGACGAGTTTTATACTTTTTCAATGGATCCATCCGCCATTTGTTTAATCTTAAAAACCCATTTGTTTCCAATGACCTTGCGATTAGGTGGTAGATCAACCAAGTCCCAGACGTGATTTACCCTTATTGACTCCATTTCATCTTCCAAAACTTTTCTTTATTCTTCCTTATCATAGAATGAGAGAGCCTCTTGAGCAATCTTAGGCTTGGCATCATCTTTCTGAGCAATCATAAATGCTTTCCATTCAATCTCAAAACGGCGACAATGAATACTTCTACGATTACTTTTATGTAACCGAATTTTTCTTTAATTCAGTTCGCCATGCGATGCAACACTCCCACTAAGTCTTATATGTTGAGGTAAATCTTCATTTTTCTCTACAACATTAGTGGGTGTGTTATTAAGATCTTCTATTTCATATAGTTGGAAGTCCTTATTAATGTCACCTCTACTAGGAAAATTGTTCTCCAAGAATGTGACATCTCATGACTTCATTTCAGTAATACTTCCATTAGCTTGTTCACCTATGAACATGTACCCTTTGAAGTGTTTATAATATCTTATAAAGATACATTTCTTTCCTCTATGACCTAATTTGTTATATTTATGGGAAGAATCATATACGTAAGCTGCACATCCCCATGGATATAGATTACTTAAGTTTGGTTTCCTACCAATCCACAATTCATAAGGGATGTAAATGATTGATTCTGAGGGCACTTGGTTAAGTACATACGCATCTCCTCAATAAGAGATAAATCAATTTGCTTACGCTATCATAGACCTAACTATTTCCAATAGGGTTATATTCCTTCTCTCAGCTACCCTATTTTGTCGTGGAGTATCAGAAATAGTCAATTGTCATACAATTCTATTTTCATCACAAAGAGTCTTGAATTGCTCAAATAGATACTCATGTCCACGATTGATTCTCAATACTTTTATTGTTTTATTCAATTAATTCTCTACCATCGCTATATATTATCTAAGGCAGTTTAATGCTTCTGGCTTATAGGAGATCAAACAGATATAACCGAAACGCGTGAAGTCATTTATGAAAGTGATGAAATATGAGGCTCTATGCCTCGCCCTCGCCCTCATGTTCAAAGGACTATAAATGTCATAATGTATGAGTTGTAATGGAAATTCGGCTATAATTCTTTTACTGAATGGTTTTCTAATTACTTTTCCCACTAGACAATATTCACATACGGGTAGATTAACATTAGTGAGTGACTCTAAAAGGCATTCTCTAGCTAATCTTTACATTCTTTGTAACCCAATGTAACCTAATCTAGCATGCCAAGTACTTGCATCAATTTCAACATTACTAGAAGATGCAATTAAAGAAAAACAACCATCGATATTAACATTGTACTGATTATAGTCAATGTCTAACATCATAAACCACGAACCATAATAAACTGTTCCAAACAAAACGTCAACACAATTACTATGGAAATTCAATACATAACCTAGGCTAAGAAGAACAATTACGGAGACCAAGTTTCGTCGAATATCTAAAGTATAGAGGACATCATGTAAGAATAGGCTTTGACCACCACGTAAAATTAGTTTACATGTACCGATACCCTTTACTTCAATTCTTGAGTTATTCTCAACATATATCCATCTTCTTCCAGGTTGTATCCGATGATACTCTACAAATGATTCTTGATCTCTAGCTATGTGGTCTGTTACTCCTGAGTCTATAGTCAACATCAGATGAGATTCAGTAAGCATTATAGTGTTCGAAACAAAAGCATTACTTAAAGTAATTGAGTAATAGGGCACCTCTTTCGACTCAGTGCATTCACGAGCAAAGTAACCCATCTTGCCACAATTGTAGCACTTCATCTTGGTCTTATCCTTCTTCCCATCATGCTTTTTGCGTCGGAAGGTCTTAGCCATCTTAGGTGCCTGATCAGTCTTATTTCCTTTGTTGTTGAATTGATGATTCTTTTTGCGCTTGAAGCTCGAAGTTTTGCGTGAACTCAATTCAGCAACATAAGCATGGGTAGAGAATCTCGCAGCCTCTAGGCGCTCATCCTCTAATTTCAAATGACGTGCTATATCATCAAAAATAACAATATTCTCATTATGCGTCATATTGATTTTCAGTGTCAAATATCATAACTGTCACCATTCAGCTTCTCACCTTTATTGAGGTCAGCCACAATGGTCTTGAATGCCAAAGCCATAATCAATTATTATAATACATTGATATAATAAATGCAGAATTAATACTAGCATATTTTTCAGAGTAATACACATATTTAATTTGTAGTAAAAACAAACTAAATTAATAATAATTCAACAAAAGACACAAACGAAAGTTCACTATGTTCTCAATCAGCTGCTATGTACGATCATTCTATTATTAATTAGTTTAATTTGTGCAAATTTTAAGTTCTAGGTGAGAACTCCTTCGAATTCTACCAATCTACAAACTCTCACTAGAAAAAATAATTACATGACCTCATGTAATTTCAATATTTTTCTATTAACACGAAAGCAAAGCATGATGTGAACCAACGTACAAAAAAAAATCATGCAACAATTACAATCAAAACCGTAATTCAACATGTAACGGAAAAACAATGATTTTCTACCATTGTTTGAATTTTCTTGGAACTAGAAAATTACAAATATATTAAACTATATATACATGCTATCATCGAACCAAGTTCTAGATAACATATATAAAACTATTTTTATATAGGCTAGCTATTATATTTCCAAAACCATAAGAAAATACAGGCTAAGAATGAATAAACTATGCATTAATATCCTAATACACGTACTTAGGGTTCTCTACACATTTTTATACCTGTAAAAAACTCCAAAATATAAAATATAAAATAATTATACCACAATGTAAAGAACATCCATATGAATTCTTCTAGAGCAGGGAACAAAAGTTTCAAACTTTCTTGAACAAGAAGAGGAAAGTCTATTTCGTGGAACATGGTGATGGAAGAACTCTGTGGTGTTTCTTTTGGAGTCTCAAGTGGGTAAGAATGCTTTTTTGCCTATCTTAGGATTGGCTTATAAAATGGGGAAAGAATTGGCTTTTCCTGAGGAGGAGGTGATGGTGGTAGAGTCGGTGAAACGGAGGGTGGAGGAGTGAACTCTGGTGGTGGAGTTGGAACATAGGAAACCATAAACTAGAATTTATTACACTTATCAAGAATATCAACAGAAGAGTCTCCGTTCAAGTGCCTTTGGTATATAGCATCCTTTGGCTTCTTGTGTTTCTGCCGAGATCTTGCATTTGGGTCTACCTTGTCGGGAGAGTTTGTGCAATAAGAGCAATGACAAAAAGGTGTTAGGGAAATCCCTTATGATATTTTGAAGATGACAAAATAAATCAAAGGCTATTAACATATTTGATGATTGAGTAATAGATTAATCAGATGATAGAATGAATAAAGATATTGTTAAAGTCTGAAGACTACCGGACTTTAGTGTCAAAGTCTGTTCAACATCAGAAGTCTGCCAACTCTGACAAATTCCAAACTGAATGTGAATGAAGAACCAGAAGACGAACTTTATGCTGAAGCTGAACTTATTCAGACTGTGTCCAAACTTTAAAGCTAAATATGTTCAGAAGCAGAATATGTTCAGACTGACGTCCGAATTGTAAAGTCTATTACAATCAGATTTAGATTGTAAAGTCTATTACTCTTAGACTTTACATCCATAACGAAATAACTTGACAGAACGTAACACAAGCCCCAAACATATAACGACTAGTAATTTGGTTGGATTCTACATCAAAAATTGATTTGATTGACTCAATCTAATTGATTAACAATTGGATCTTGAAGACAATAACTTTCTATACGAAGAAGCTCTACTTATGGAAACCAAGGGTCTATTTGTATGAGCGATCAGAATCAATTTTGGATTCTACTTTTATCACTCAACGGCTACCAAATCTTCTAGATATAGATCTGTCTAATGAGTAGATTAGAAGACGATCATCGAGATACTGTCCAACGACTAGTTTGAAAGTGGAGAAGTATTTAAGAAAATCAAGGGCTGATGAGCAAGTAAGAGACAGGGCGTAGAATTTATAATTCCAAAATCTGAGCGTACTTCGATCATACACTTGTCTTTAGTGAACTTAAACGTTTGTGATTGTGAGAGAAATACCAAAAGAATGACTTAGTGAGATAGTGTGATCTACATCTATATGTTTGTATTCAAAGTTATAATCTCTTATTGATTGCATAGTGGAATCTAACCAGGAGGCTGTTAGCGTGGGATAGTGGACGTAGGCTTGATCTAAACCGAACCACTATAAACCTTGTGTTTCTATTTTCTTTTCTTGAACTCATTTATTTATTATTATTATTTTGGTAAAGGGTAAGAAGAACTCATTTATTTTGTTCGTAATTCTATTTAACTACTAAAGTCTAATCTCGCTTAAAGTACGCTACTCTTCGAGACTCAATTTCAAAAGTCTGTTACTCTTCAAACTTAGTTTCAGAAAAAAAAAAAAAAAAATATATATATATATATATATATATATATATATATTTCTACTGTTCTTTACGAAAAATTTTTTTCACACCTATTTACCCCATCTAGGTGTTCATACTAGCACTTTCAAAAGAATCCCAGAAACAATGACCATATCATGAATAGACCTAGACTTAGAACCAGGGAAGACAGAGTAAGTTTCCTACAGGTATGCCTTTCCACTATGGGTGAATCTCTTGTTCAAGCCCTTTAGGGACAGCCTTTTAGCAGAAAGCTACTCTGACCTTTAGTTCAGAGCCTAAAGACACTCAGAGATGCCAGGATGGTAACATTTCTAACTATCCGAGTTGCATTTCTTAGAGGATTCTACCAAGCTGGAGAAGAAGAGGAGTTTAGAAAGCCATTGAGAGTTTTCACAAAACACTCACTTTACTTCAAAGGACTCTGCCCAACACATTACATCAGTCCCTTCATAAGTAACTTGAATTTTATCCCAGACTTCCTTAACTGTTTCACATGAAGAAATTCTGTTATATTCAATAGGAAATAATGCGCAATATAAAGAATAAATGGCTTTTGCATCATGAGCTTCTTTTTTGGACAACTCCATCTGAGACATAGGAGCAGGAGATTTGGTTTCTTTGTCTTTGCCATTTTTATTGGATGTAGACATAGCAGTGTGATTGATTCATTTTTCCACAACATCCCATTGCAAGGGATCTCTGGATCTTATGAATGCATTCATTTTGTTTTTCCAAATTTTGTATTCATTTCCATCAAAATAGGATGGTCTAGTGTTGCTTTGCCCTTCCATAAGTCTTGGTGCCAAAGTACTAGCCATAGAAGATCTTTAGCTCAAAAGTAAAAAGACTTTAATAAAACGAGCACTTGGCTTTGATACCAATTGAAAGTGCAAGTACGAATACCTAGAGGGGGTGAATAGGTGTTTAAAAATAAACCTTGGCAAATAAATGTGGAATAAAATAAATTTCGAGTAAAGTCTGAATAAGGATCTGAGTTCGATTAAGTGAGCAACCATACTTCTGGTAGATGTTCAAAATTTGTTATATGATGGAATAGACTTTTGAAATAACCTGTAAGTATGCAACAGACTTAAATATGAAGAGTTAAGGAAAGAGAATGTTGCACACAAAATTTATAATGGTTCGGCTTTTATCAAGCCTACGTCCACTTTCTCATGCTAATAGCCTTATGGCTGGATTCCACTATGCAATTAATAAGAGATTACAACTTTGAGTACAAACACTTAGAGATAGATCACACTATTTCTCACTAATTCACTCTTTTGGTATTTTTCTCACGATCACAAACGTTTAAGCTCATCAAAGACAAGTGTATGATCAAAGTTCGCTCAAACTTTGGAATTATAAATTCTACGTTTCGTCTCTTACTTGCTCATCGGTTCTTGATCTCCTTAAATACTCCTCCATTTTCAAACTAGCTGTTGGACAATATCTAGAGGATCGTCTTCCAATCTACCCATTAGATAGGTCTGTATCAAGAAGATTTAGTAGCCATTGAGTGACAAAAGTAGATTTCCAAATTGATTCTAATCGCTCATACAAACAGAATCTTTATTTCCATAAGTAAAACTTCTCTGTATAGAAAGTTCTTATCTTCAATATCCAATTGTCAATCAATTAGATTGAGTCAATAAAATCTATCTTAATATAGAATCGAAACCAGATTACTAGTCGTTATATGTTTGGGGCTTATGTTACATTTTGTCAAGTTGTTTCATTATGAACATGCTTCGTTCTGAACTCGTGTCTCGTTCTGGACCTTGTCATGTTCTGGACTTGTGTCTCGTTTCTATATGTAAAGTCTGAGAGTATTCCATTTAAAGTAGAGTCTGAGTGTCTTCCATCTGAAATAGACTTTACAAACTGGACGTAAGTCTGAATATATTCTGATTCTGAACATATTTAGCCTTAAGGTCTGGACACAATCTAAATAAGTTCAGCTCCAACATAAAGTCTGTCTTTTGGTTCTTCTAAGTATAGACTTTGACAATATCCTTTACATGTTCTATCATCTGCATAGTCTATTACTCAACTATTAAACACGTTAGTAGCCTTTGATTTATTTTATTATATTCAAAACATTATAAAAGATTTCCCTAACAATCTCCCCATTTTTTATTATGACAAAATAATCTCTGAATATGCAGATGTGTAAACATGCTTTTAAAAATATTAATAAATCAGGGCAATCTTAAAGAATAATGAAATTCAAATAAAAAAATAACAAAAGATAACAAATAGATTAAGCATCGAAAAATAATCGTAGCTTAATATTATGCAATAAATAATATCAACCAATCAACACATATGCATATTTATATTCTCTCCCCATTTTTGTCATAATAAAAAAGCGATAACAATAGAAATAGTATCACGTGGAGAATATAAAGCGATAATAAATATGTCTCGCAAAAAGCACAATTTCCAAAAAATTAGCTTTTATCAAGTAAATCGAATATTAAAGATATGTAATATAGCTCACTTCGATTATATATATCAGCAAATATCTAATAAAAATCACAGATGCATTATAAAATTCACTTACCCTTTTTGTTATAATAAAATGATGATATCAATAAGAGATTTGTTAATGACAAAAGGTAATAAAAGATGCACTAACGGATTTGGTAGAACTTAACAAGTTCTAACACATTTACCTTTTCCTCCATTCCATAATAATCAAAATCATAATCAATTCAAAAAGATTTTTTCATAATTGATCAACGCTCCCCCTCAATTTGTTGCACTTTTTAGGTGATCACGATTCTTTCCCTTTCTTTTGGATTCACTTTCTTCTCCATTGATTTAAAGATGATTATTCTCAATCTTCGCATGAGATACTTTTCTAATTGCACCAAAATCTGTGTAGATTCGTGATCATTCTTCGCTTATAGAATTTCCTACAATCAACTCATTTCCAAATTCTCTTTCTTTTTTTCCTTTATTTCTTGCAAAAACAACTCATCTTTTCTTTGGTACCCATATTTTCTTGGGTCCTTAAGGGTTAGTAAAATATGTTATTTTTATCCAATCTTTCTTGACAGGTCTCTAGACTTTAGGACATTCTTTCTCAAAGTATTCTGAATCTCCACAATTTGAACACTTGAGGGCATTTCGACCAACAGGTTTTGTAAAAATCCTTTTAAAATGCTTCTTGTACTCAAGTCTAGGAAATCTTTGTTAAGTCTTTCCTTAACTTTAGGAAAATTTATTAGAGAATCACTTTCCTTATTGAAGCCAAGTCCCGACTTGTTCTAGTAAGGTACTTATACGAAAAGAATATGTTCTAAAGTTTTTGAACCCTTTGAAAATTTTGTCGAAATATTTGAAAATTTCTTTTTAAAAAATCATTTCCTTTGACAAGTAAATCTTGACTTTCTTTTGTTTGTAGAAAATCTTTTTGCAAAATTTCAAACTTTTCTTTTTGAGAAAAATTTTGTTGCCTAAGCCTTGAATTCTCATTTTTTTAATTCAGAGATCATTTTAAGAGAAGATTTGAGATTTAAGCAAAGCTCATTTATATACTTAAGAATTTTAGTAGGAATTTTCAAATAACTTACCTCGATTTCATTATTGGATTCTAAGTCTACGTATCGAGTCGACTCGATTTTGAGTCTGAGTCTGATTCCGATTTTGAATTTGAGTCGGAGTCTAAATGTGTCATCAAGCATATATTTCTTTGCTCATCATCTTCTTTCATTGTTCTTTTCTACCCATTTTGCTTATGTTGTCTTCTTCCACTAAATTTCCTTCCTTTTCTACTTAGCTTTTTGAATTTCTTGATCATAAAAGCAAGTTCTTTGTTGTCCATGTTATTTTCTGATTATGTATCATCGAATCGATGTTGGATTTTAAAGCGATGGACTTCTTACCTTCAGGATCTTCGTCATTGATTTGTTCCACTTCGTAGGATTGAAAAGTGTCAACCAATTCATCAACAGAAAGAGGCATGATCCTCTGAGTCTCTCGGATTGAGGTCTTCACATGGTTCTAATCTTTTGAGAGACCTCGCAAAAGTTTGTTGACCTTCATTGGGGAAGAAGTTGGATGACCTTGATACGCCAAACCGTTTACAATTTTTGTAAAACGACTGAACATATCTCCGATTGACTCTCCTAGCTTCATCTTAAGGGATTCATATTTGTTGGAGAAATCTTCCTTATCTGTTTTGAAGTTGACAAAACATTTCCATCAATCTAGTCTGAAGACTTGCAGACTCTATTGTCAAAGTCTGAAGATCTTAAGACTCAAAATTTAAAGTTTGCCCTCACTAATAGTTTCTAGATCAACGAAGAAAAGTTTCATCAAATAAAGAAGACTTATCCAGATACAAGTATATCTTTAATGATTTAATTCGTATGGTTGAAGAATATCTCACAGCTAGAGATAGCATCTCACAATCAATTATTCTTATTGAAATCAACTTGAATAATTAAATCTGTTGAATGGCGAAATATACTTGGAACGTTCTACTTATGGAAACCTAGATCCTGATTGTATGGACGAGCAGGATTTGTGGGCTATCATTACATTCCTTAAATAACTCGAGATCTTTCGAATTGATTCTGTCCAACGGGTAGATTGGAAGAACTCCTTTGGAAGGTGACAACGGTTATGATGGCATGGAGGAGTATATAAGGAGGACGCTCAAGTTATTCGAGGGAGTGTGTGAAAGAAAAATTCCAAAGTTTGAAACTCTTAGTTCTTTGCTGTTACATTTTGTCCAGCTTAAGCTCGACAAAATCTAGTGAGACCTTGAGGAAGTGTAGCAAAGTCTCTATACTGTGGAATCAATGATGTGATACTGTAAAATCTCTTTTGATTCTTAGTGGAATCCAGCTAGTGGGCTGTTAGTGCGGGAGAGTGGACGTAAGCTTGGTCTAAGCGAACCACTATAAACCTTGTGTTTCAAT
The DNA here is from genome assembly GCA_016097545.1 of Eucalyptus victrix. Lineage (NCBI taxonomy): Eukaryota > Viridiplantae > Streptophyta > Magnoliopsida > Myrtales > Myrtaceae > Eucalyptus > Eucalyptus victrix. The sequence continues at coordinate 26,498,601 of CM027844.1, forward strand.
TCTCTTTCCCTAATCTCTTTACTTAATTCGTAGTCTTATATATCAATTTATAATCCTTTATATCTTTAATGTACTATTTTATTATAAGTCAAATTAAGTTGTTAAGTCTTGCAAAAACTTCTTTAACACCTATTCACCCCCTCTAGGTGTTCATATTAGCGTTATCAATTGATATCGAGCTTTGTGTACTTAATTAATTGAAGTGTTCTTACTTCCGAGTTAAAGATCTATGGCTAGTATGTTGGCTCCAAGTATGGTTGAAGGCCAAAGCAACACCAGACCACCTTATTTCAATGGAAATGAATACAACATATGGAAAAACAAGATGAAAGCATTCCTAATATCGAAAGATCCTCTGGAATGGGATGTGGTAGAAAAATGAATTATTCCTAAAGCTACATCGACTTCAGAAAGGGGAAAAAAGTTGCAGACGCTGGCGAGATGACTCAAGAAGAAATAACTAAGAGACAAGCTCTTGATGCTAAAGTAATTTACTCCTTATATTGTGCATTGTCTCCTACTGAGTATAATAGAATATCTTCTTGTGAAACGGCCAAAGAAGTCTGGAACAGACTGCACATTACCTATGAAGAAACTGATCGAGTGAAAGAAACAATGATCAATATTCTACTCGGACAGTATGAAGCCTTCAAGATGAAGCTAGGAGAATCTATTACTGACATGTTTAGTCGTTTTACAGAAATTGTAAACGGTCTAGAGTATCAGGGACAACCAATCGCAGGACCCATGAAGGTTAACAAGTTTCTGCGTAGACTCTCCAAAGATTGGAATCATGTAAAAACTTCAATAAGTGAAACACGAAGGATCATGCCACTTTCTGTAGACGAATTGGTTGGGACACTTCAGTCCTATGAAGTGGAGGAAATCAATGAAGAAGAAGATCCCAAAGGTAAGAAGTCAATTGCTTTGAGATCTAACGATGATTCTGATGCTACAGAGTCTGAAGATGATATAGATGATGAAGAGTTAGCTCTTATGATAAAGAGGTTCTAGAAACTGAACAAAAATGGAAGAAGATTCAATTGGAAGAAACAAATCACTCAAAAGGTTCAAAACAAATCAACTGAGAATGATGAATCCAATAAAGATGTAATCTGTTTTGAATGCAAGAAAAAGGGACACATCAGACCCAACTGTCCCATGTTGAAGAAAAAGAAAGGAAAAGTCGAGAAATATGGGAAGGCTCTCAAGGCAGAGACATAGAGTGATACTGAATGTGAAGAAAGTGACGAAGATTATGCAAATATTCGTCTAATAGCAAAATCAGATGCAGACTCCGAAAGAGATATAGACTCAGACTTAGATAGTGAAATCGAGAAAATATGGGTACCAAAGAAAGCATGCGTTTCTTTTTTAATTGTAGGTCACTATCAAGAAAAAAAATGTTAAATGGTATTTGGATAGTGGCTGTTCAAGGCATATGACTGGAGATTCAAGCTGTTTTATAAAGTTTATGCAAGTTAATGGTGAAAAAATCTCTTTTGGTGAAAACAGCAAATGAAGAATTGTTGGATGTGGAACAGTAAAAATTAGAAGTCTCACAATCAATAATGTTTTCTTAGTGGAAGGACTCAATTATAATTTGATGAGCATCAGCCAATTGTGCGACATTGGATTCAAGATCAATTTTCAAGAAGGAATATGTTTGGGAACTAGCAAAGATTTTTCACAATCTTTTACTGGACGAAGACATAAGAACATCTATCTTCTAGATATAAAACCAGAGAAGTCTCAATGTCTAATTTCAATTCAAGATGAAGTAAATCTTTGGCATCGAAAGCTTGGCCATGTCAATATGAAGCAAATTGCCAAGATCTCTCCTAAGAATCTCGTTCGAGGATTACCGAATCTGAAGTTTCAAAAATCTGACTTATGCATACCATGTGTATTGGGAAAACATGTTAGAAATTCTTTTAAACCATTAAATCAGGTTTCTACTAATCGTATTTTGCAGCTTTTGCATATGGATCTCTTTGGGCCAACCAAAACTAGAAGCATAGGCGGAAAGAGATACTGTCTAGTAATCGTTGATGATTATTTACGATTCACTTGGGTTTACTTTCTAGCAAGTAAGTCTAAAGCATTTTCTTACTTTTCAAAGTTTGCTAAGAAAGTTCAGAATGAAAAAGGATATGTTATTTCAAGCATACGGACAGACCATGGAGGTGAGTTTGAAAATTAAGACTTTGCAAAATTTTGTGATGAATCAGATTTTCAGCATGTTTTCTCTGCTCCATACACTCCTGAACAGAATGGAGTTGTGGAAAGAAATAATAGATTTTTATAGGAGATGGCAATAACTCTTTTAATAGAAAGTACTATTTCCTCTCATTTTTTGAAGCAGTTTCTACAACATGTTATATTATTAACAGAGTCTTTTTAAGGCCTATTCTGAAGAAAACTCCTTATGAGTTATTCAAAGGAAATAAGTTAATTGTTTCATACTTTCATGTATTTGGTTGCAAATCTTTTGTTTTGAAAAATGCAAATAATCGAACTGGTAAGTTTGAAGAGAAATCAGACGAAGGAATCTTCATTGGATATTCAACCACCAGCAAAGCCTACAGAGTATTCAACAAAAAGACTTAGTCTAAGGAAGAATCTCCGAATGTCAAATTCCAAGACTCTTTGCAGAATCAACTGATTCAGACTCATCCTGAAGAATCTGAACCTACTCCAAACTCTACAAAGTCTACCTCTCCTGAAGCGGCTTAGACCTCTTAAATCAGCAAAAGGAAGTTGAAGAATCAGCTGAAGTAGAAGAACAGCTTCCTGCAAGACCATCAAGTAACTGGAAGCACAAATCTAGTCATCCCAAAGAACTCATCATTGGTGATTTTGATGAAGGGATTCACACCATATCCAAAAGGCAATAAGAGTCTAGCGTCGTGGCACTTATTTCTGAAATAGAACCCACAAGCATAGAAGAAGTTTTAGCTGACGAAAGCTATATTGAAGCAATGCAAGAAGAACTCAAACAATTCAGCATTAACGATGTATGAGAGTTAACTCCTAAACCAAAAGGTAAATCTATTATTGGAGCTAAATGGGTTTTCAGGAACAAGTTGGATGAAAAAAGAAAAGTAATCAGGAACAAAGCAAGACTCGTGGCCAAAGGATACACGCAAGAAAAATGGATAGATTATGATGAAACCTATGCTCCAGTAGCTAGGTTAGAAGTAATTAGATTATTACTTGTTTTTGCCTGTTATTAAAATTTCAGGTTATTCCAAATGGACGTCAAGAGTGCATTCCTAAATGGATTTATCCAAGAAGAAGTTTATGTGGAACAACTTCCTAAATTTGAAGATCCAAAGAGATCGGACTCAGTATTCAGACTAAAAAAGGCTCTCTATGATTTAAAACAAGCACCTCGAACTTGGTACGACAGGTTAAGTGAGTTTTTAATGCAAAATGGTTTTGTCAAAAGAAAAGTGGATACTACATTGTTTATTAAAAGTGAAGGTAAAAACTTTCTACTTGTTCAAATTTATGTTGATGATATTATATTTGGGTCGCCTAACGAAAATCTGTGTAGGAAGTTTTATAAGTCTATGCAGGATGAATTTGAGACAAGCATGATGGGTGAACTATCCTTTTTTCTCATATTACAAGTAAAACAATTGAAGGAATGAATCTTCATTCACCAAGAAAAATATGCGAAAGAACTCGTTAAAAAGTTCGAATTGGAGAATTGTAAAAAGACCGAGATACCAATGTCTAGTTCTTCGAAGCTGGATAAAGATGAAGGAGGAAGGAAAGTTGACTAGAAACTTTACAGGAGCATTATTGGTTCACTTCTTTATCTTACTGCTTCTAGACTTGACATTCTATTTAGTATTTACATTTGTGCTAGATTTCAATCTGATCCAAAAGAGTCTCATCTAACCGCCACAAAACGCATCATCAAATACATTGCAACTACTTCAAATTTAGGTCTGTGGTACCCAAAGAATGAGACTTTACACTCCTTGGATATTCAGACGCAAATTTAGCAGATTGTAGAGTTGATAGAAAAAGTACATCTGGTACATGTCAAGTGCTGGGAAACAAGTTAGTATCTTGGTTCTCAAGAAAGTAAAGCATTGTAGCTCTTTCAACAGCAGAAGCAAAGTATGTGGCTCTTGGAAGTTGCTGTTCTCAAATTTTATGGATAACACAACAACTGAGAGACTTTGGAATCAAAGACTCTTGCACCGAGATCAAATGTGACAACACCAGCGCAATTAACCTCACAAAGAGTCAAATTCTTTATTCAAGAGCAAAGCATATATAGATTCGACATCACTTTATTAAAGAATTCAACATCACTTTATTAGAGATCATGTTCAAAATGGAAAAGTTATGATTCAATTCATTGACTTAAAAAATCAATTAGCGGACATATTTACAAAGCCTCTGGAGAAAAGCCTGTTTGAGTCTATTTGCACCAGACTTAACATTATATCTCTTATCCAATAAAGTCTAGACGTGCTCAAGACTCAAAGGTAAAGTCCAAAGGTATTCAAACTCAGAAGACCAAGAGTTACGACTGTAAGTTGTTTATATATTTTAAACTTGAACATGTACGGTTACTTATTAATTGCTAATTGATTGAAATTATCTTTCCAAGTTTTTCTTTTTCAAAAAAGGCAGTTATCAATTTTGAAAAGACAATTATTTTCAAAATGGGAAGTTATTCATTTTGAAAATGTATTTTTATTTTTCCTTTTACGACGTTTCGTTTATCTTGTTTCACTTGCTTTATATACTGCAAGACTCGTCTTCTTCGTTTTTACATTGAAACCCTAGAATGCAAAATTCCTATTTGCTTTCACTTTCACTCTTAATTTGTCCAAAAGTTTTCACATTTTTCGAGCAAGTTGGTGAATTCCTCCCTTGAAGTGACAATGTCTTCAAGAAAGTCTTCAAGGATTGCAAGCAGGGGACTACGACATATGCCCGAGGGTCCTACGCATTTTGACTTAACCGAGGAAGAAGATTCTTCTCCTCCACTGCGTCCGAGTCAGCAACAATCTTCTTAGCAATGTCAATCTTTCCACCGACTCAACCAGACGATGAAGTTATTGAGGAGGCTGAACTTGTAAGAACGCTAACTCCCAAGATTGCTTTTGAACTTTACTCTAATCTGAAGAAAGGAGGAATGCCGATGTCTTTAATCGTTGAATTCTTAAGAGATAAAGGACACAAGAATGAAACCATGTTCTTGTGGGAGTTGGAAAGGTTAGGAGTTGTAGAGAAAGGAACGGCTGAAAGAACTTTTGTGAATTTCCCGAGTGACCCATTCTATGGCACTGCAAATCAACCCCAAGTTCTAGACGACGATGAATGGATGTTTACTCATTTTCAGTCTAGAACGGGAGTGGCTGCAAATATTGCTGATGGTTCCAATCCGTTTAGATCGAAGAATCACAAGAGGGTTTATTCGAATCTTATGAAGAGAGGCATTATGAACCCTAGGACAGTTGACTTTGATTTCCTTGAATTGATAAAGGTCAATTTGCAAGAAAAGTTTGCTCTACTGTAATTGGAACGGTTTTGTTCTAAATTCACTACTGCTTATCCAGAACTTACCGCGTACTTTTACTTGAACTTATCTTTCTTGGATGCCAATAGTTTTATCTTCACTCTGAAGGATAATGAATTTTTGGTGAATATAGACACATTGGCTGACATAATTGGGATGGAAAGAACGAGTTTCCAACCAATTAGCGTGTCTATTGCTCATGCTACTTTGTTATTGGTAAGAGATAGGGATGTTAAAGGCAAGATTTCCTACACAAGGATGAGTGCTTCTAACATCTTGCTGCACAAGATTGTGATCAATTGCATTCGTCCCAAGTCAACATCCAAGACTGATGTCTCTCGATCTGAAGTGAAATTAATGTGTGCCATTAATACTGGATTTAAATTCTCTCTGCCTCACACTATCTTGTTCCATATGTACCGAACTGTTGTGAAAGATAAGGGACAACTCTCTTATTCTGCTTTTATCACACGTCTTTTCAGACACTTTAAAATTCATATCTCTGCACCATTATGTTTGACAACCATTTCTCCAATGGTGATTGGCTTCAAAATGGTTACAAAGATGCGCTTGAAAGAGTTGAACAAGGTGTTGGAGCGTATGAAGGGGAAGTCTCCCGTAAAAGCAAAACAAGACTCTGCTGCAACGAAGAGGAAAGGCAAGGAGCCCATGGTTGCTCCAGTAAAGAAGAAAAGAACTCTCATCTTGCAAGATGAAGAAGATGATGATGAAATGACTCTTTCAATCTTAATAAATTTAAAGAGTTTTATCAGTTTTCATGAGACAAGAGAAGAGCCAGAAGGAGGAAAAGAGAGAGAAGAGACAGAGAAGGAAGATGGAGAACAGAGGAGCATAAAGGAAGAAAGAAGAGAGAGAAGGAGAACAAGATCAGGATCAAGAAGACTTTTTCGAGCCAACTTTGGTTGTCTCCCTGTCTAGTGATTCTGAGATGGCAGGAGCTAGAATTGCTGACGCTCATCACTCTGAAGCTTAAGTTGAACAAGAAGAAACCTTACCTACTCCACCTGAATGCAACAAAACAAGGGGAGCTATTGGACCAAAAGGTATTTCTTCACCTTTGTTTGCTAGTGATGTAAGTCGTTTTGTAGCAAACCCAGAGGATGTGTATGCCTCACATTACCCAGAAGACAATCATGGTGGTCAATCTGCTGAAGTTCCATCCATTCTCAAAATCCCTGGAATTGACTCAGCTAGTCCTAGTTCTGCGACAGCTCAGATAGCAAACTTTTCGAGACTGTTGGAAATTCTATTGGACGTCAGAAAACAGTAATATGCTATAGGATATGAGATGTAGGATCTCAAGAATGCTTTTAAGGCCACTTCAGTGTTTTTGCATGACCAGTTGAACACCCAAAAGATTCAAGTTCAATCTACTGTGCAGGGTGAAGATTTTCAGTCACTAAAGTAGAGCTTTAAAAGGCTTGAGAAGATAGTGCATTCTATGGGAGAATTCGAGCTTATTCGCCTGCCCAAACAGCCATGATTTTGACTCCATTTTCAACCAACTCTTTTTCATTTGTTCTCCACTTTTTGCTATTGACAAAAAGGGGAAGAGGTTTTATGCAGATTTAATGACTTTTTGTTTTGAACTTTATCTTCTGTTTGGTGTGGTTATGATTTGGACTGGTTTGGATTAATGATGCTTGCAAGTAACTTGTTTTATGCAGCTATGTTATTGATTATGATAACGATAGTTGCTTTTACAGGACTAACATATTTTTGTGGTTGCAGATTCGCTACTATCCTTATCCTAATCTCTAATTATCTTTTATAAGAAATCTTGGTTTGCTTAAGTGTTGTTTTGCAGGTCAAACTGTCCAAATCTGCGGGAAAGTTTTGCCACCATAAAAAAAGGGGGAGATTGTTGGAGAAAACTTCCTTATCTGTTTTGAAGTTGACAAAACGTTTCCATCAGTCTAGTTTGAAGACTTGCAGACTCTATCATCAAAGTTAGAAATACCCCAGTGGCTTGTGCATAAGTGGAGTGTGATAGGGTGATAGGGTCCTTGGATGTCCATCTGAAGAAGAGAGAAAGGCATATTAACACATGATGTGCTTTGCGGAAAAGGTAATCGTGACTATTTAACTAGAGGACAAATAGGACACTTGGGGTGAGGAAAGGAGGCACTGTGGCCTAAAAGGTGTATTTTTATTGATGCTTGCATTACATAAGGAGCTTTTATCAAAAGAAAAATGCAAAATATCGAAATCTTTGGGTATATCAATTCAAAAATAAAGCCCCTCGTGAATGTTACCCAAGTCCATCAATTTCTTAGTCAAAATGGCCTAAAAGAAACAAATGTCATAATTGAAGTGGACTCAACAAGACTTGTCTTTAAGGAGTTTGAAAACAAAATTGAGATTGAATTGGAATTCGGGTATGAGTAATACATTTTTTAGAGTAATGGAGGAATTTAGTTGAACTTTCCCAACTTTGGTGACAGAAGTGTTGTTTCCATTTGAATGGCGCACTAAGGTATGTGAAGACTATTCATGAATATTGAAAAATAAATGTTCATCGTAGACTATATGAACACTAGTACCTGAATTAATAATCCATACCTTCTGTGAAATGATATTTAGGTAATGAGAAGTATTTGCATAGTTTGCCATTTTGTCATGTGTCTCTAGCTGTCTTAGAGTCCTTGTAATCTACTGGAATTGGTCCTTATTGACCGGCTGAAGTGCTTTGGCATGTGTTGCGACTAAAATGTCTTGCTCTTTCTTTTTCGTTCCCCTGGCTTTCCATGTAATTTCTAACAATTTTCTCGAGTATGGTAAGGGTGTTTGCAATAACTACAGAAATTACCTTTCCCTTTATTGGAATTGTTGGACTTGCTAGAAAAATTTGGGCTATTTGTTCCTCTCCACACGGGTGTTGACTAGGGGTGAGCATCGGTTTTAGGTCAACCCTAAACCGACCCTAGACCGGCCCAACCCTACTGGTCCTAGTCCGGTTCCCAAGGAGACTGGGCTGATCTTTGATCCTAAAATTCCAAGACCAACACTATACGGATCGGTCTTCGGTCCCGAGAGTTCCAAGTTGGTCCAATCTAAACCAACCCTAAAATATATATATATATATATATATATATATATATATATATATATATATATATTATTTATAATTTTTTATATAAATAAACTGCGTCAACAACATTTAACAGCTTTTTAGTGAGGAGTTTAAGTAATTTTACATTATTTTTTAATAACTTAGATTTTTAATTTTTTTATGGCGTAAATAGTCATAATTTACGAAGGAAGAAAATGTTTTTGTGAGGAGTCCTTACGGCGTCCAAAAATGTATAAACAACTCTTTATGGCATCCTCCTTTAGTATTCGTTCTCTTCTGTCTTATTTGTCCTCTTAGTCTTCAGTTTGCCAAAATCGAAAGAAACAACTTCTTTGCTTGCCACTCGACACTCGCCTCGCTCGCTTTGGGTCACTAGTGCCGCTTACCGCTCGATGCTCGCTTGGCTTGTTGCTCCTCGCTCAACATTCGACACTCATTATGTTCGATGGTTACCCCACTTGACCCTCACCACTTGCCCTTCTTAGCTGACCTCACTCATAATCGAACCCATTGGGTCGGTATTGTCCTTTCCAAATAGTACAAAAAATGAAATAAAAAATTATTAGTTAGTTCTGGGTTGACCTTAAAACCAGATCGAACCCATTGGGTTTGTCCCGTCCTTAATTGCTTTTTTAAGAAGTACAAAAAATGAAATAAAAAATTTTCGATTAGTCCTGGGTTGACTTTGGAACCAGACCAAACCCATTAGGTCTGTTCGGTCCTCGGTCCCAATCTCAATAGGATCGGTTCTCGATCCCAAAAATTGAAGACCAACACTGTGCGGATTGGTCATTAGGTTAAGAGGTGGACCGACCCAACCCGGACCATGCTCACCCCTAGTGTTGACATGGCTTGGTATACACCGTCCAATCTAGAGGTTGCAAGAATAAGTCCTAAGCTATCTGATTACCCAATCTCATAGAGTCCATTGGATCTCACGATCGGATCTCGACCACCTGTCCCAACTAAAGCTCTATGGTGTCGTGAGCCATTGGATCCGGCCATTAAATCTCCTATGTTCAACTAAGAAGAACGGATCCCTTCTTCTTCCTCCAGATGTAGGGTTTTCAGACCCTGGCTTCCCAACTTCCTAAAGCTTCCATAGTCGAGTCTTGCCACAAGCGAGCGCTGGTCCAGTGTTGCTTTAGCCATGAGGATGACTCAATCCCCCAACTCGAGGTATTCCGACAAGGCCAGCCACTGCGACTCCTCTTGCACCATGAGCTAGTAGATTCTGTTGAGGGAAGGGATAGGCTCCATGGTGAGAATCTGTCTACGAAACGGTAAGTAGCTCTCATTTAGGATTAACAAGAAGCATGTTACCTTTTTCCTTTCTTTGATTGCACGGAATTGAGCTAGGGTTTCTTCGAGTCCTTGTAATTTCTCTTCAGCAATTTCCAGTTCATTGTTTTAATTTGAATAAAGCTTAGGTTATGGAAAAGAAAAGAATTGCTCTATCGAGCTTTATATACATCTTAATGTTTTCCCAAAACGCTTGTGCGTTTTCGATCAGAGGGAGGCTAGCAGCTACTTCGGGGGTGAGACAGTTTCCAACCCATGTTCAGGCAAACTGGTTGCACTTCCTCTAGTGTTGTGCAAGCTGCTTGTCCGCCAGAACAAGAATGGTGCCGTTGATGAAGCCTTCCTTATCTTTTGTAATTAATGCCCACTTGAGCTCCCGCAACCAAAAAGAGTAATTTTCCAGCCCCAAAAACTGTTATGAAATCAGCCGAAGTTCAAGTCTGTCGGCGGCGGTCGTGTATGAGGAATCCCGAGCTCCAGTCGGCCACCGGTGACACTTGCAAAAGGAAAGAAGCTGGGTCCGTAAATGAGAGTACTATAAAAGACACAAGGCATGAGTTTCGACAATGAACCATTAGTTGGCCCTAAAGTTGATGGTTTTGAGGAAACTAATGACAACTTTTGGACGTACGGGTGGATTTGGGACTATAGTGACTAGTGAGAGTTCATAATTTTCTTTCTAATACTAAAAAAATGTTCGGGGAAAAATTAGGATTAAACTTCAAATAGTGATTTTTTTAGGGAATTTTAAGCCCCCTTTTTTTTCTTATGGCACCATCTTTAATCCTTTCTACATGTGAACCCTAAATGTCCCATGGCAATAAGTCAAGGGAAGAAGCATCTAATGTTTGTTGAATTGGTAAAAATAAATCAAACTTTGTAGGCGTGTAGTCGTGTCCGACCTACAACTAATTTCAGAGAGAGACAAAAGCAACCTTCAACCACGAAATGCCCAGTAAAGTCCACATTGACGCACTCTCTCTACAACGGGAGCCGGTGCGTGTGTACGCCCTGACCTTTTTGATGAGCTTTGGAATTAATCGCGTTTAATGCGCCTCCTGATCATAGGAAAAGTCGGATTTTCCGTGGGAAACTCTCCGTAAAAGGTCTCTCTAGATAAAAGCGTTTCAAAGTCACCATATTTGAAAAAAAAAAAAAACAAAAAATATCACCATCCGTCATCGGCCATTTGGTTTTTTCTTATCCTCTAACCTTACATAGTCGAGATGCTATCTTCTCTGGGAAAAAAGATATTTGTATTTGTATCTTAAAGGGTCGGGCATGAGAACGGATTAGATGGGTCATTTTCCTGATTTGATCCACCTATTTGACGACCGTACTTTTTTCTATGAAATTATGTTTGCTTGAGATTGAAAGCTGTGACCAGAGTTATCGGATTATTTATTAAAGATTTTTTTTTTTTTGACAGTCGTGTTAATGAGAGCCCTAAGTCGCTCAAGATAAAACGTTTCAAAGTCAACATCCTAAGTTGGCTGCTTGGTTTTTTCTTCTCCTCTAACCTCCCATAGTCAAGATGCTATCTTCTCCGGGAAAAAAGATATTTGTATATGCATGTAAATGGATCGGGAAAATGTGTCGATTTTTCAATCTGATCTTATCCACCCATTTGACAACCTTACTTTTTCCTATGAGATTATGTTCACTCCAAATTGAAGGTTGTGACCAGAGTTATTGAATTATTTATCTTTAAAGATTTTTTTTTTTTTGATAGTCATGTTAATAAGAGTCCAAAGTTTCTCAAGATAAAGCATTTCAAAAAGACCGTCCTAAATTGTCCGCTTGGTTTTTCCTTCTCCTCTAACCTCACATAGTCAAGATGTGATATTCTCAGGAACAAAGATATTTGTTTTGTATGTAAATGGCTTGGGCACAGGAACGAGTTAAATGGATTAATTTTTCAATCCGATCTGAACCACTCATTTGATAACCTTAATTTTTCTTATGAGATTATGTTCATTCCAGATTGAAGGTTGTGGCCAGAGTTATTGACTTTTATATCTTCTAAGATTTTTTTTCAATAGTCATGTTAATGAGAGTCCAAATCTCTCAAGATTTCAAAGTGACCATCCAAAATTGGCCGCTTGGTTTTTCCTTCTCCTCTAGCCTCACATAGTCAAGATGTGATCTTTTCCTGAAAAAAGATATTTGCATGTAAATGGGTGGGTGAGGATGGCGGTGTTGGAGGTGTGCTCCGGCAAGGAAGGCAGGGTAAAGGCAGCGGTGGCGACAGTGAAGAGCACGAGGTACGGGGCCGGGGAGGTGGCCGGGTTCGTGCTGTGGCAGAAGAGGCCGGAGCTGTGGTGCCTCGAGCTGGTGGTCTTCGGCTACAAGATCAGCGCCGGCAGCGACGACAAGGTGGCGTGGCAGCAGACGCCGTGGCACCACTCCCACGCCTCCCGCGGGCCGCCGCGGCCCCTCCGCCGGTTCTTGCAGGTATTCACCACCACCTGCTCCTCAAATTTCGTTCTTTCTTTCTTTCTCTTTTTTTCCTTAAACGACTTTTCTTTTCGGTCATTAACCTTAAACGACTTTTCATCTGGCACTTAAAAAAAGAAAAAAAAAAAAGAGAAAATAGCCAATGTTACTCTCATACGGTGAGAAAGAAATTGAATTTGCTTTGGAAAATCCATTTATTTGCTTAAGTGATGAGAAAATTTTCTTTTTCTTTTATGTCGACTTTATCCCACGTCAAATATATTCTAAAAGATGTAATTTCTTGCGGTTGAATTAGATACACCTAAAGATAGGACGAAGATTTTTTTAGATTTAGCTCCTAAAAAGTTAAGGCAAATTCGAAATTTCGATCTTCAATTCAAATGTTACTTTTGGATCGGTTAAGATATCAGGGCAGATTTCATATTCCTTAAATGCTTTAAAATTAAACTTGGGCAATAGGTATCAAATCTTTTTCGCACCCCTGGGACCTTTACTAGGAGCATCTATTTGGGAATACATCTTTCTTTTGACGAGAGGCTCTGCCAATTTACGCGTAACTCATGCGAATTTTCGGCCCTTCCAATGGGAAATGCCACATGGCCCCAGCGTTGACTTTGATCCTACCTAAGCACATGTAAGTCGATGTTCTCACGTACAATTCATGGAAAATATCACAAGTCAAAGGATGTCAGGTCAAGCCTCCTAGCAAATCTTGCCTGAAAGCCACGAAGTGGGGAATTTTCCGACCAAACCCACCTTCTTGGGTTCATATTAGACTTTGGAAATTTGCACATTTGATAGCCTTAAAGTGTGCCCAATTGGGCCCCATTGTAGGAACCATTTCCCGCCTAACAAGCAAAATTTTGATCCTGATTTCGCCAGATTTCTTTTGATGATGATGTTAAGGTTTCCTAGTAAAACTTACACATTGAATTGAACAAATTACTCATGAGAACGCTTGAATTGTGAGCAGGGTCTCGACCCGAGGTCCACGTCGGACTTGTTCTCCAACTCGGTCTGCATCGGCAAGAAGGCGATCAACGACGAGGACTGCTTCGTCCTCAAGCTCGAAGCCGAGCCTTACACGCTGAGAGCCAGGAGCAGCAGCAACGTTGAGATAATCCGGCAAACGCTGTGGGGCTACTTCAGCCAGAGGACCGGCCTGTTGGTCCAGTGGGAAGACTCTCACCTCCTGAGGATCAAGTCGACGAGCTCCGAGAGCGTCCTCTGGGAGACCACCATGGAGTCTCTGATCCAGGACTACCGGACCATCGACGGCATAAACATCGCTCATGCTGGGAGGACGTCGGTGTCCTTGATTAGGTTCGGCGAGAACTCGGAGAGCCATTCCAGGACGCGGATGGAAGAGGTTTGGGCCATTGAGGAGGTGGACTTCAACATCAAGGGGCTGTCGATGGACTGTTTCCTGCCTCCGGCTGATCTGAAGAAGGAGGAGGACGTGTGCGGGGTCGTGCCGAGCTATGCCCGAGTTCCGTTCAACGTTCGGTCGAGCTCAACCAAGATGAGTGCTTCGAAAGTCGTTGCTCTGGACATCGACGACTCGTACGACGTCCAAGGAGACGAAGAGCTGTAAATTGAACTTCATTTCCGGTCGTCTAACATCTTTTTTGTAAATACACGGACGATCGCCGCGCGTAGGCTTGTGCGCAGAGCAGAGTTACTTATAAATAGGTCGAAAAATTGCCCGAGTTAAAAGCGATGAAATGGCGTATACCTCGATTTTTATCCCATTTCATTTGTTTCTTTGAATTCATTCTAGATATAGATACTCTCTTACACTTGCGTCCTACAAAATGCTGGGCAGATAAGCCTTTGTACGTAAAGAGATTCCTCATGACGAGGTTGATAATATATATACATATATATATATATATATATATATATATATATATATATATATATATATATATATATATTATAGATGATTGGTCCTTTTCCTTGGCACTCCTGCTTCAATTTGTGACAGCACATTTCTTCGTTTACCAAAACAGATAGAATGCACTCTTCAACCTCAACCCAATAGCAATTTACGTGCACACAGTACAGATATATAAACAAGGCTCTTGAAATTTTACTCCTATTTTGGGTTCTGCTGCCATCTCCGGCTAATTAATGCTGCATTGCGCCCCCTTCAGGGGTTCGGGCTTTCTTGGCATCCTGTAGAATCGAGATGAGCTGTTCCACTGTTTGCAAGATGAAACTAACATCCGGAAGATGGAAACCGGCAAGATACTCATCCTCAGAAAATTCCACTCTTTTCAACGTGCTCTTGTAGCTTTCGGTTGCTGATCTTGGGTGAACCCTTGCAATGGATATCTGCAATGGAAGAGAAGATGGAAGGAAATTTTCTGAGTCTGAGAGGCACAAAGTATGCGCTCATACTTTACAAAAAATACACGGTAAATCCGATTGACCTTTTAAAAGATGTTATGGGCTACAGAACTACATTTGAAGTACAAGGGGCTTCAGTCGAATTCCACTAAAATACAAGAGGTGTCCACAAAATTCTAACCAGAATATTCAGCAGAAGTAGCACACAGGGATAAGAGTAATTCAATTGTCATAAAACAGGACTTCAAAGAGTTTAGAGACAACATTCAGTTAATCTATACAGCAAGAAGTAATGTCCTATCTGATATTTCATGACAACAGTCATAAGTCAGTAGGCAGACCGAAGCAAATATTAGCTAATGGCAGAAATTTTTGTGCACGTGCAAGAGAGAGAGAGAGAGAGACTGACATAATGTTTTTCTCCCAAATCAAGGAGCCAAAACTTCCAGTGCGGGGAAAAGGTTCCGTTGATTTTGTCCAACCAGTGTGGTGAAACTCGACTCTATCCAAGCCACATGCCAACCCACTGCCAATGGCTTTGACATATGCCTCCTTCAAGCACCAATATCTGTAGAAGTCACAAGCCGAATATTACCAGTAAAGAAGTGGTTCGAAAATCCAGACGCTATGCCAAATGCAATGCAAATGAAAATCAATACATCCACGGGAAAACCGTTACTAGTCTAGAGATCACCATGAATATTTCATTTGTTCTATTTCCCGGGTCTTTCCTCAAATCATATCTGACAAATTCCTTCTTAGAGTTTGTTATCCAAATAGGTTGACTTAAGTTGGATAGGGTCATCATTGTAACAATGAACACAGAAGTTCTATAATAGCTAAACTCCCACCCAACTTCTCATTTTATGGGAGCAAGAGACTCCATGTTCCATTACTCGCATCCCCTCTTTATGAGTAGGAGTTTGAACTGTACATATCTTAAAGGTTCACATGTTTCAAGCTTTCTTTGTTTAACTGCCCGGTACATGAAGGGGGAGTGCAACAGGTAAATCAATTTCACAATGTTCCGCAACAACTTCAGTCTTTTAAGTATTTATGATGTCATGCAATTTATCAATCATGACAAAGGCCAACAACTTCAAAAAAATGAAGTCCAAATGCTGAGGTCATAGAAATAGTCTACTTATAAATGATCCGACAATTCTGAAAAATGTGAACCTAAAGAAGATGACATTTTCCTTCTATATATGCAATCCATAAGCTTCATTAACTTGTCGATGAAGGGAAAGGTTTATTTCAAGGGTGATGGGCCAACTTGAGAGGCCTTAATTACATAGAGAGACAAAGAGAGACAAAATGGTTCACCTAGACCATGACAAAAACCACTACAAGCAGTGCTATGGAATAGAGTACATGAAGGATACACACGCAACAACAGATGCAGAGGTAAAGAAGCCAAGAGCAGAAGAAAGGTGTCCTCTAAATGCTGCCGATTTCCATTGTCACCACACACTATCCATTTACAGCCAATCCTCCTTTGAAGTGTTGCTATGAAAAAGTAACTGGATAATTCGTCCATACAAATCTTACCCAGTATTGGCTATAAGAATAGATAGTAACCTTTTTTTTTTCGGTAAAATCTATAAGAATAGATAGTAACCTTCATAGTCAATAAATTGAAGTTTAAGGAAGAGCAGAGCTAGTGCTATTCACTTTTCGACCAGTTGTTCCACACCAAATTAGCACACAAACTGATAATAATCTGACAACCAGTTGACATTTTCTGCTCACTGTAAAAGTATTAGCAGCAAATTCCGGATCTCTGATGGGGCACAAATATGTTCAATCTCGCTATTAGACACAAGTAATTGTAAATATTATGCCCTATGCACGTGCTATCAACTGCATCTTTAAGGACATTATTCAAGGATACAATCGACATTGTGTTTTCCTCACTGAAAGGGGAAGGGAAGGCCATAAAAAGATAGTATTTTACTGTTCTTACTTGTCAATAATAAGTTGCACAGACCATCATCCATGTCAATCCCATTTTATATTTTCTGAATTGTCTCATCGAGCCACAAGAATAGCACAAGGCCCAATTTCAAGCAATAAATTTCAAGAAATTATGAGTAATCGCCTTTGAACCACAGACGAAGAGGGTGATTGAATGACTTATCCTGATTATTATAGGTAGATGACCACACTACCTGTAAAATTCAACCAAAATTTGTTCTTCATTGCCTGCACCTATTATAAAATCCCACTCCAGTCTTGAGAAATATGATGAGAAGTTTTGAATGAATTCAGGAACTGTTTCTTTCCACGGAAAAGTGCAAGAAACAATATCCAACCCCACAAGGCATAGTGGTTCTGATGCAATTGCCACGTAATCACCATGATGGGAGACATTAAAATTGAAATTGGGAAACTCCGTGACATCTTTATCACATTCCTTAAGAAGAAAAGGCAAAAAGAAAACAGTAGAGCATGTTAACACTTTGGAAGGAAACTGATAAGATCACTGGAAAACCATAACACTTCACACAGGATAGGCAGTTAGAGAAAACATCAAACCAAAAGGGAGCTCATGACAAGAGAAAATCAACTACCCATGGTACATTTACCTAGATAAATGCATCTGCCAAATAATCGTTGGCTTTCAGCATGCTCATGATTGCATTACAACGAATCCCAACATATTAAGGTGTCTATAATTTCAAGTCCAGTTTTGTTTTCCACATACGCAACTCTCACATTACTAACTTATGAAAAGCAGGAAAAACAGATGTACATCACTTGCTTAGCTATAGACTAGTTTCTCTAAGCAACCTTTGCTCTTAAATTGTTAGAAGCGCTCAACAAAAAACATCTTGCATGTTAAACCTCTCATGTGAATCTATCACGTATGGTAAACAAATAATCAGGACAAAAGTAGAACAATAGTGACACAACCACACAAGCACAAAGTGCGCATCTTAAAAAGTTAAAGTTCATGCCAGATGAATGAATATAATTCTAACCATCCAAAGACATCCACTTTCAACCATTTTTTAGAGGAAGACTCCCCATTTGACCATGTTTTAGAAGCAGCTAATGGATAAATATGAAAGATTGAAAAGCACACTCTTAGCAATGTCCACAGGCCAAAAACAATCTAAGGGTTCAATCAGCTTTTTGTCCCAGACAGGCACAACTAAGAAAACATGCATAAAAAAGAGTTCCCTGTAGAAACAAGTTCAACCAAGCCCAGAAAGAAAAGTCATCCTCAACCTCACCATGCTGAAGTAGCAAGTTAACCAAAAATTTTCTGTATCTTCTCCTTTTGATCTTAAAAAACACATCAATAGACGGGTCTTAACCATTACCACAACAACTAATTCAATACTCAAAACTCGACACACAGAGTCGTGAGAGAAGCTCACAATTAATTTTTTTTCCATCTCTTTCATAAACTATTTCCAGAATAGCAATTGAGGGACAATTTCACCAGACGCCATTACGTGTATTATTTTGCATAACGTGTCGACAACATCGTACGAGTATGCTGCTGCGCTTATGACATTTGATAAAACAAAGCAAATCCTCTCGGCCTTCGACAAAATGTTGGTTTTGCACGGAGGTCACCCTCCCAAATAAGTTTACTCACACATAAACCGGATGATCAAATTACCACAACACAATCAAAACCACACAAAATAACCAAAGAAAGGAAAATTTGAAGTGCAGTCAGCAACAATTGCAAGCATACCAGATACGGTTTGCCCTCCAAGGTGCGCTTGATGCTAATTTGCTCGTATGGGATTCCGAGCACCTGATGCAACAGCGCATATTGCAGCAACCTGCTGACCAACGCCCTCTTCCTATCCTCGCTTTTGACGAACCTACCCACACAAAGAAAACACGTCAAAACGCCATCTTGATGTCATCTTTCGATTCTGCATCTCCCTCCTTTCGGACTCCATTGATCACAGAAACCAAAGAAGAGAAACACCAGCACGAGAGAGAGTGAGAAAGAACCTGAGAACTGAGGGATGTTGAAGAGGAGGGAGGATGGAGAGGGCCGAAGAGAAGTCCTGGGGAGATGGGCACCACTTGGATACATTCACCAACCACCGTCGAACTCCCTCCTCCATCGATGGACCTTCCTGCTGTCTGGGTACTCTCGTCTCGTCTGCCGTCTACAGCAGTTTCGTAGGCTGTTAATTAATTCTTGTGCTACATTTGATTCTTATCTTGAAGATTCTTTTAGTCCAATTGTTTTTATCGGCATGTTTATTCTTTGTTTTCAAAATTAGTTTGGAAATATGCGTTTGATAAAATTTTTGTTTCCATGAACAAATTTATCCGGAAAAAGATTGAGAGTAGAATCAAATTGAAAAATATATTATATTTTATAAAATATATATATATGATTCTTGTTCCACAATTAGAAAAAAGAATCAAACTTAATTATTCTTCTCTTTTCTTCTTTCTCTTCAATCGCGTGCCACCATCCGCCCCCGTCCGCCACCGTCTGTCGCCATCCGCTGGCCTAACCAATCGCCCGCAACCGATCTGGCGAGTTCGCTGAAAGCTCGCCGGGCTAGGGCAAGGTCCCGCGAGATCGAGCCTCGTTGGTGGCCAAGCGGGCCTCGTCGATGCTGAGCAAGCCTCCCGATGCCTAACCCCACCGATGGCCAGGTGAGCCTCACCTAGCCCCAACAAGGCTCGGCGGGTTGGGTGAGTCTCGCCTAGCCTGCAAGGCTCGGCTGACGAGGGCCGGCCTTGCCGAGGGCTGGCAATGCTTCAGTGAGGTCGCCTAACCGGCGATTGGCCTGAAAAAAAGAAAAAAAAAATAAGGAAAAAAGGAAAAAAAAAAAGGAAAAGGAAAAAAGACAGAAAAGAAAAGAAAGAAAATAAAAAATTATAAAAATTATTTAAAAATTAAAAGAAATTAATTTGGAATAAAATCAATGAACACGACCAAACGCAATTTTATTTCAAAATCGAAATTTTGGATAGTTACTAAACGGCTTAAAATGCTTAGAATCAATTTCCGAGAACAAAACAAAATAAATTATTTCGATCGAATCTACTTTTGAGAATAGAATCGTTACCAAACGCGCCCTTAAGGCCCTGTTTGGTTTTGTTCCCAGAATTAGTTTAGGAATAGATTTGCGTTCGGTAAATTTTTTCTGAGAACAAATTTGTTCACAAGAACAAATTAGGAGTATAATCAAGAATAAAAGAAAATATGATTCTTGTTCAAAAATCAAAAAAAAGAATCAAACTTAACTATTCTTCTTCTTCTCTTTTCTTCTTCTTCATCAATCACGCACCACCATCCGCGCCCATCCACCACCGTCCGCCGCCGTCTACCACCACCGCCGATCGCCGGCAACCAATCCGGCAAGCTCGTCGGAGGCTCGCTAAGCCAAGACGAGGTCCAACGAAGGTATGCACCTAAACTTAGAACCAGGGAAGGAGAGTAAATCTCTGCAGGTATGCATCCCACAGTGGACAAACAATTCCGTTCAAGCCCTTTAGGGATAGCCTTTTAGCAGAAAATCACTCAGCCCTTTAGTTCAGAGTTTAGAGACATTTAGAGATGTCAGGATGGAAACGTTTCTAACCTACCCAAGCTGCATTTCTTGGAGGATCCTACCAGGCTAGAGAAGAAGAGGAATTTAGAAAGCCATGAAGAGGTTTTTCACAAAGTACACACTTTACTTGAGGGGACTCTGCCCAAAACAATACACCATCCTTGCCTTATATAGACAATAAGAGGTCACAAGGACGCATACAGGGACCAAACTCATGGGTCCAAATACAAACAGAGGCACCGGAAACTTTCGGAAGGGAATTATTCGCACTCTATGAACAGCTAGCCTAGTGCTACAGTAAAAGTGAACAATGACTTGCTACAATGAATTTGTACGAACTCAACGATCTTGTCCGCCATGGGCATTGTAGCTACAGACTGAATCATCTGAGCTGTCTTCGAGGAGATGTGCCTCGTATTTTTGTTGAAGGGCTTCAAGATCTTCAGGTGAGAGGATTTGATTCAGCCTTCTTGATGAGGATGCTTGTTCATGAGCCCAATGGGATGCTTCTTCTTCTGCCCAATTTGTATTTTCACTTGAAGTGTTGGCAAGAATGCTTGGCTGAGGCCAATTGGATGGTTGTTCATAAAAGGATGTGTCCATGTCTTGAAATGAGGACGAATGTCCCTATTCATAAGGATTCTTGGCCAGAGGACCTCCAAAGCGTGCGTAGGGGTCTTGAATAGACTGGACAATGTCATCTTCGCTTGTCATTTCATGCTCTTGGGACGATGCGCTTGTCTGTATTGCCTGAGTGCTTCCTTAGCATCTGGTACTAAGTCATAATGATTCCATGTAGTGAGTACATTATTCCAAACATCTTGAGGAATGGTTTTGTTTTCCTAGCATAAGATTCTCTGGAGTTCTCGGTACTCGTGTTCACAAAATCTAACAGATCTTGGATAAGATTTGTGAATCCGGGCTTCTCAGCTGTTCAAGTGAGGTTTATAGGAGGTAATTCCTATTTCTAGTGGGGCATCGAGAATATTGCCATTATTTCTGAAAAAAATACCATGGACGTCGAAGAAACAGGGTTGTGTGGACTTCGGGGTTTGGTGTCATGGTTCTCAGTTATTTTTCAAGGAGATGTTTCCAGTGAGTAGGGTGATAGAACTAGTTTAGAAATTCTAAAAGATTTTATCACATTCTTTTTCGATGTTTCTTCCAAGCAAGAATATCCTCGTGAGGTTGGCAATGAATCTTCTTATTGGAATTTCAAAAGCTATCAGGTACCTATTGGTTAAGTACCACAATAACGTTTTGAGTTGTTCAGGGAAATCATCTTCCTTCCAGATAAGAGGATAAATGAATGGATAATTCATATTTAACCCAAAATGATAAAGAATCGAACCTCCATTGAATCTGAATAAGTCTGTGTTGCATTGCCACATGAGGTTCTCCAGATTCTCAGCAAAACTGTCATTATGGATTTGCTGAATAATCTCCTAGGGGTATTTCCAGCTTTGTAAATCTTTGATCTTCTCAATCTTGTATTTCACTCCATAGTTGAGCATATGGAAGACAGGCCTCTTGATCTACATGTTGATTTCGGCTGGTGCTTTTGGTCTTGACAAGAAATCAGTAAGCACATTCTTCTTTCCAGGAATATGTTTGGTTTCAAAAGAGTATTTTGAAAACCATTCAGCCCATCGGAGCAATTGAGAGTTTGGAATTTGCTTCTGTTTAAACTTGGTCATCTAGAGAAAAGATGCCATGTCTAATTCTACAAGAAGTGATGGCCGATGAGATGAAACTCAAATTTTTTTATTCCATTTTTTACTACTAAGATTTCTTTAAAAGTGGAATAGTAATGCATTTCAGCTTGAAAAAACTTTCCACTTTTGTGAGCACAAAGGTGTTTCTTACCACCAATTTCTTCGAACAGGATGGCTGCCCAGTATTCATCACTGACGTCAATTTGAAGAATTCTTTTTCTTGTTGATGGTATTTGTAATGGTGGGAGATTCTGCATAATCTTCTTAAGCTCAGCGACTGCTTTGGTCTGAGTTTTTCCCCAAGGTAGATGATTCTTCTTCAGCATAGATTGTAAAGGAATCAAGAGCTTTGCAATATTTGGGACAAAGTCCTTGAGATAATTAATTATCCCAAGAAATTGCTGAACTTGTTTTGTCATGAAATTATCTTCAAGAAACTTCAATAATTCTTGAGCGATATGTGGCCTTAGATAGTATGTACCTTTGTTGAGGTGCATACCAATAAATTCGATTTCTGTCTAGGCAATATTCATTTTCCTTTGAGAAAGCATAATACCATGCTTTTTCACGATTCTACAAATTGCTCAAGGAGTTGACAATGTGATTGTTCATTAGGACTATAGAGCATAATATCATCAATGTATACGGCTGCACTTGACAAGATTAGTTGAAAAATACGACACATGGCCTTTTGGAAAAGGGATGGTGCTACCTTTAGGCCAAAAGGAAGAACTTTCCATTGAAAGTGCTGGTTCGGGATATAGAATCCTGTTTTGGATCTGTCTTCAAGATGGATGCCCAATTGACAAAATCCGACTTTGAGGTCGAATTTGGAATGTATATAGGCCTTGGTTAGACTAGTAAAGAGGGAATCTCTAGATGGTAAAGGGAACTTATCATCTTGAAGAAAAAGATTGAGAGTTTGATAGTTGATCACCAGTCTCATTTTTTCCTCTATTTTGCTTGGCGCGCTTATTAACATAAAATGCTTCACAAGCCTATTGAGAATAAGAGATTTCAATAAGGCCTTGTTGCAATAATTTTGAGCATTCCCTCTGAGCTAAAGCCAGATGTTCTGACTTCATTCTCATATGACTCGCCTTGGTTAGATTTATATCTTCATTCTTTTTGAACGGGAGGCGAACAAAGAACTTTGGATTTTCCCATAAAGGATGGGAACACTTTTGAGCGAATTCTAAATGGGATTCTGAACAAGATTCTAGCAACTTTTGCATGATTGAATCTAGTAGACTCATCTAAATGGAAAAGAGTCTCGAATATTGACGAACTCAGAGAATTGATCTTTATATCAAAGACTTTTTCCAGGAATGATGTGAAGTTGAGAGATTTGAGTCATAATGTCCAACCCAATTATCAGATCTTTATTGGGGAGGTTTGATCCAAAGATTTTTGCATTTATGGAGCATTGAGGAAATAACTTGACAGTTATAGGAGTGGCCCTGACATTTGTGGAGAAAGTATCTCCTGAGGCAGAGTTGAAATATCGGACATAAGGAGTCCAATATTCTTCAGGTAGAACTTTAGTATCTAGGATGGAACAACTTGCTCCGGTATCCATAAGAGTAATGATAGTGATAGGCTTGGCAAACTTCGAAGTGAGGATTTTTACAGGGAAATGGGGATAATGAGTTTGACTTGAAAATATGTCAAGATTTGGTTCTGAAGATGTGGGGAATATGTGAAAAATGTCTTTAGACTCTGAGTCTGACTCAGTCTCACTGGAAGTTTGGTAAAAGGGAATGACATAAAGAGTTTGTTTAGATGGTTCTTCATCAGTAGAGAATAAGGATTCGATATCATCATTTTCAATAAAAATACCTGTTTCATTCTCAATGTGATGAATTAGACGATTCTGACATTTTCTCGCTTGAGGACAATTTTTGGCGTAATGTCCTTTCTGATTGCAAATGTAGTAACGGTTTGATTTTTTGTACCCTGTGCGGTCCTTTCTTTTGTGTAGGTATCGCCATTCCTTCTTCTTCGGAAATGCTTGGAGCCATGTTTGGATTTCTTTATCCAGTACTTCTTATAATGTTTCTTCTTCCGGAATACTTGCCACAAGTACCATCACAGTCTTGCTTGGAACATTTGATTTTAGCTTCTGGCGAGAACAAGCTGATTCAAGGCGCTTGTCATCTATGATGTAGGTACGAACCATCTAGCACTTTAAGCATAATTCTTTGAAACATAAATGAACTTCTTGTTGTATTTCTCCCAAGGGAATATCTTGTATTCTCCTTTGTTTTTTAAAGAAAGATCTTTCAACCATCTGGGATAGTTCTTTAGGGATGGAGGTAAGAAAAACATGCTTTAGATTTGGATCTGCTCCAACTTGGTAAAAAAGCTGAAGCATTATTCAATAATGCTTATCAAGATGCTTCTCCTGGAGGGAGCAGCATCTTCTCTCGAAAAATTCTCTTCTTTTTATCTCTATGAGATAAGTGGGTTTTCCCACAAAGAGATGATATAAGAGAGTGATGGCATGGCTGAAATTAGGTGACATCAGAAAATGAATATGATCTTGTTCTGAAATTGATTGCCACCAGAGTTTGAGGCTTCCTGTGAACCTTGTAACAAAGTTGTAAAGGACATCATTCATATCATGGTTGGTGATGGACTGAGTATTCAGCCAAGTATGAAATTCTTCAAGTCTTTCTGGCCATTTGTGATAAGGAATATCATCGATGGTGAAGAATTGTTTTGATGCTATGGACACATGTTATGCGGGATTGCTCGTCTGAGCAATTTCTGGCTCAGAATAGTTGGATTCCATTTCATCATCTGAAGGGTCAGCCATGACTATTGACGAGGTTACCGGCGCAATGGGGAGGGAATCAACTGTAGGAATTGAGAAGGATAAAGAAGAGGAAAGAGATGCTGAATCTGATTCAGTCAGGGGAAGTTTGTTCAGCTGGGAACAGAATCTGTTTTTCTGGAATGGCAAAATCAGGCTGTTAGATAACAGGGTCAGGTTCCTGAGTAACCAAATCCTTTAGATTAGATTCTAATGGATTTGATAACATCATCTAATCTAGCCTCTCTTATAACGATTGAACTTGATTCTGTATGTGGTATTTTTTCTTTCCCTTTTTCTTTTTCAGGGCCTTGAGGCAATTTTGTATTTCTGCCATATATGGTTCTCTTCTGTAGGGGTCTTCTAGAATAGTGGCAAAAATAGATGTCTATGGTGGTGGAGGTAAATACCTAGTTCTAACAAAAAGTGCCAATGGATCGAAAAGTCTGAACCTTCATTCTTCGAGAAGTTGGATTTGCCTTTTGAGTTTTTCTATTTCTAGCTTTGGACTTTCAAGATAATGATAGCCAAGATGTTGTCCTGATTCCAAGGCATGAAGCCTTTTCTGGAATTCAGAAAGTATCTTTTTGGTACTTTCATCATATATTCGAAGATCTTGTTGCACATTTCCAATTTTGGAATCAATTGCCTTGAAATCATTGTTTTGTGCCAACAGAGTCTCTGATTGCCAATTTAGAACAACTTCAATAGTAGGGGTTTTTTTTTCTGTCTCCCATATTCATCCACATCAGTGGGGGTTCCTATTTTTTGAGCATGACAATATCTGTTTTGTGGGTTAACGAATTCTTCGAGAGCAAGAAATGATAGTTTAGAATTTTCTCTGACAAGAGGGGGAAAATCGGTATCATGGAACATGGCAATAGAAGAAATGGGTGGTGTTTCTTCTAAGGCTTCAAGTGGGTAAGAATGCTTCTTAGCTCATTTGAGAATTGGCTTGTAAAACGGAGAGAGAGCTTGCTTTTTCTAAGGAGGAGATGGTGGGGGTGTTTTTGGTGGATCTGGTAAGGCTTGGGATATGGTACTAGACTCTGGCGGTGGAGGTGGTGCGTAAAAAACCATGAACTGGTATTTGTCACACTCACCGAGAGTATCAATGGAGGAATCTCCATCTAGGTACCTTTGGTACACCTTATCCTTTGGCCTTTTCCGTCAAGGTGGAGGTCTTGCAAGAGGGTCTACCTCGTCAAGAGAATTTGTACAGTAGGAACATTGGCAAAAAGGATCCAAAAAATAATGACCATAATTGTCTTTATAGTAATAAACAGGATGTCCATCACCATTGAAGTGTTGAACAAGCTTTTTTGGATCTGGCTTGGAAATAGATTGAGGAAAACATGGTTCAATCATAAAGAGGGTCTAGAAGATAAAAGGACTTTCTTCATTTTCCTTGCCAAATTTGATGGAAATAGTTCCATCTTTTTTCTAGACAAACTCTGAGTCCATGGACTGGAATGGCTTGTTATGTTGGTGTAACTTCTCATAGTTGGTAATCCAAGTCTCTGGAAGGAGCTTGGCCAACGTATCCTTCGGGATCTGTCTGGGAACATGGATGCAGGACGCTTGATCATTTTGCATTGAGATGAACAACGCATCTTCATTACCATTGTTGAAGTTGAGGTCAAGAGCATGGTTCTGCACTCGATAAACTATTTGGTAATATAGTGTTGCAGCTATAGAGTCGGATGTAAGCTGGACTTGGACTTTTAAGAAAGAAAGTAGCTGGGGATCTGAAAGAGCGATGTTGAAGTTTGGATACAAAGTCACAAAGGTTGTTCCGGCATTCAAACTAATTTGAACAGTACAATGCAAGCATGCTGGTATTGTAAAAATCCAATATCTAACAACGCGATTCTTGCCACAACTGGCAAGCCTTTACGACTATGGAAGGTGAGAGCAAGATGAACAGCTCCACAATAGACATGAGAATATCCTTATTGAACCCATTGTCTGGGAAATTCTGGAGGGATCCGGAGAGTAACAAAGTACTCTTTTTCAGTGGCAGGAATAGGATGCTGGTCGAATTTGGAGGACTGGACGTACTCCTTTACTTGCTTTGGGGTTTGATGAATGAGCTAGCGAATGGAACGGATGGGTGAAAATGACGAGTTTGGTTTAGCAAAGGCGGAGTAAGGATTCATGAGAGGAAGTTGGGTTTCAGAAATCTTGGTTTTATCGCTAAGAGAGGCTTCATAAAGATAATCTATCTTAGAAGCATTGGAAACACGAAATTCTGGAGGTGTTAAAGACGAAGAAGAATGAGCAAGAGAAATAGGTGCTTCGAGAATTTCGGGTTCTGTAGACATGATGAGAAGAGATCTTCTCAGCACTGGATTCATCTGTCAAGCACATGGAATGCCCAGCCCCGACGAGGCTCACCCAACCTCGGCAAGGCTCGCGTGGCCACCGGCGAGGTCCAAGTGGCCATCGGCGAGGTCCAAGTGGCCATCGGTGAGGTTGGGCAAGCCTCCTGATGCCCAGCCCCATCGGTGGCCAGGTGGGCCTCACCCAACCCCGACGAGGCTCGGTAAGGTTGGGTAAGCCTCGTCCAACTACCGGCAAGGCTCGGTCGATGAGGGCCAACCTCGCCAAGGGCCGACGACGCTCCAGTGAGGTCGCCGGCCCTCGTCTGGTTGGTCGCCGGACCGATGACCGGCCTGAAGAAGAAAAAGAATAGAAGAAAAAAGAAAAAGAGGAAAAAAAGAAAGAAAAGAAAAAATTATAAAAATTATTTAAAAATTAAAAGAAATTAATTTGGAATAGAATCAATGAGCACGGTACCAAACACAATTCTATTTCGGAATTAGAAATTTTGGACAGTTACCAAATGTTTTAAAATGCTTAAAATCAGTTCCCGAAAATAGAATAAAAAAAAATCATTTCGATCGAATCTATTCCCGAGAACGTAATCGTTACCAAACACGCTATTATATTCCTAAAGATATTTTTATTAGGACTAATATATATAAATAAAAAAACCCTATACTATAATTATTGCAACGTCATTAATATATAAAAAAACCCTAAACTATAATTATTGCAACGACATTATCCTAAATTTTTTTATCATATTGCCCAAATTCATAGTCTCTTACTATAATACCAAAACCCCAAACTTTTTTTTTTTTTTTAAATTACTTCAAACCCTTAAGCTGTAAGCTCTACTCGCTCGATAAATGTCATAAAACGAGTTTGAAATCCATTTTTAACTCATGTTTGAGTAGGTTAGGTCATTAATAAGTTACCTAAAAATTTTAAACATAAATTCAAATGGCCCTTGGCATGGACTCGATGACTACCGCCACCCTTTTCCCCACCATCATTGGTACAACAACGACGACGAGGGCTGCAAACCCCTACTGATTTCCAATATTCTCGTCTTTCTTTTAATTTTTAAATTAGCTTTTTTTATTATTTTTAAATAAAAAAAAATTGGATCAAGATCAAAGTTACATCATTTTAACCACGTTGGGGAGAAAAATATATATTTAAAAAATCACATTAGTGTTTTTCGTTAGTTAAGTTAGTTAGAGTTAACGGAATGATTTAATTATATTAAATAAATTTAATGATTTAATTATATTTTTTTATAAATTTTATGACTTAATAATATTTTTATTCTTAGTTGGGTGTTACAATGCATGTAGCCAAAAATGAATGTCTAACTGCACACGAGCGCTATTGGGGTGGCAACATGCCAATTTCAATCCCATCATCTCAGGACATGGACTCAAAATCTTATCTACATTCCACGTGGGACAAAACTGATGGAGCATTTAGAGCAAGGACGTGATATGCCTCGATTTTATAGAACTATTCACCCAAGCCACAGTCACGACAATACCAAGGCCGAACAAGGGTCACCGCTGTCCGTTTGAACTTTCATGTTGCCGTCTTTTCAGTTTTTATGCCTAAAGGAAGATAATCGTTTCAAACAAGAACTCATCAACCCTTTCGCCTTTGTAATTTCATTTTCTTTCAACAGTCTAGATTCATGATTCGAAGAAATGCAATGAATACTTTTGTCGTGCATTTCGCAACGTTTTGGATGTGTTCGATTAGTAATCTCTCTTTTGCTAATTCTTTTCATGTTTAAAGGGGAGGGCATCACTCATCACTAGAGGTGTTAAAATGAGTCACTTATTTATAATAAAAGATAGTTAAATGGGTTTCACAATTAAAAAATTAAGATAAGTGGGTCTTAAGTGGGTTTTTAAATAGGTTGGGTTGAAAACTCATCTTTAACAAAAACATTATAATTCCTCCATTCTCTCTTTAATTTTATAAAAAGTCGAAATTATAATTTTTTTTATTTTCTCTTTTCTTTTCCTCCTTTTTTTTTTATCTTTCTTCTTTTTTTTTTTTTTTCTTTCTCCTTCCTCCTTCCGGCCACCGGCACGGTGACGGCCGGCAACCAGCTAGGCGGGCCTCGATCTCACCGGCGTCGGGCGAGCTCGAGCTCATCGGATCCGGCGAGGCGAAGGCCCCGACGCTCGGCGAGGGGCGAGCTCGAGCTCGCCCGACACTAGCAAGCCTCGAGCTCGTCGGATCTGGTAAGGCGGAGGCCTCGCCGACGTCGGCGAGCTCGAGGCTCGCCAAATCTGGCGAGACTCGAGCTCGCCAGCATCAGGCAAGGCTCGAGCCTCACCGATCTGGCGAGCCTCAAGCTCGCCAATGTCAGCGGGCTCGAGCTCGCTAGTCTGGCGAGCCTCGAGCTCGTCGACGCTGGTGAGCTCGAGGCTCGCCTATGGCTGGTTACCGGCCATCGTCGTGGCTGGCGGGCGGCCAAAGAAAAAGAAGAAGAAAAAGGAGAAGAAAAAAGAAAAAGAAAATTATATTTTAAAAATAAAATAAAAATAATTAAAAATTAAATTTCGATTTTTTTAAATAATTATTTTAAAATTTATAAAATATTTCATTAAATTTATATTGTATAAAACTATTTTAGCAATACAATTTTAAAAAAAATAATATATATAAAAGCTAGTATTTTAATAATATAATCTTTAAAAAAAACATCACCCGGGCATTAAATAAAATTCACAATTTGCCTTTTGCCTCACTGCCAACTTTACGTGCCCCATCTGACGTTCGTAACCTAACCCCTGAATCTATGCACGAAGGTCCGTTAGTTCGGTACTCACCCGCATTTTCACATTGCTCATGAGCAGCACAATGTCTTAGCCCATGACCCGACTTGAGCACGCAAGCTGCCTCACCAACTTAGCAAGCCAATCTATGGAGATGTTCATTCTTTGAAGACAACAATTTAAGGAAGAAAAAAAAAACTAAGAATTAGAACCCAAATGAGGTTAGTTATGGGTCCATAAATTTGTGTTGCATACAAATGGGTTAATACAAGGTTAAGGGTTTGGGTCAAATTATTTTTCACTTGACCCGACCTACTTATTTGATAGGTCTATCATTGATGCATCAATATATCAAATCTTTTTTCTTTTTTTCTTTTTCATGTCACAAAAACCCCTAAAATTCTATTAATGTGAGAAAACTACCCTCAATGTCATATCCACGTTAGTGTCGCTTTCCATGCAAGCCACCATGTTGGATTTTTAATAGTAGTCTTGAAAGGAAGTGTGATTGAAGATATATATATATATATTTTTTTTTGTCAGTCATTATACAAGTTTGAGATGTTGATGATATGAAAGGGCATTTTTGTCACATTGACAAATTTCAAGATGTTTTTTGTGGTAACAAATGGCATTTTTACCACACCACTATATATTTCAGTATTAGTTACACAAAAAGAAAAGTTTGGAGGATTGATGTTACAATAGACAATTTGGGGTTTCTGATGGTAGACGAATGATATTTTTGTCACATAGTCAAAAATTTAAGATTTTTTGTGATATAAAAATAAATTGGATATTTTCTTCATACCAAGAATAGTTTATTGTTATTTACAGTAATTTTTTTTTTACATGATAGATATAGATTGGCTTTTTTTTTTTTAATAATTATGATGGCAAAGTATTGACGAGACAACAATACTTGTTTGAGGGTTTTTTGCGTACGACATAGGAGTTGTTTGGGAGTAATTGTACAAGTACGCCGGTGGCACCGATTTGGACTTTTCCATGTACATGCAAAAATTAAACCAAACGACCTGCGCCATCCCTAGACCGAACCAGGTCTCAGTGAACGTTACGGTACATACTACACATTTTTTATAAAGATGAAAACGGCCAAGACGTCTGATCAAGCAAAAGCACATGGGACAATTGAATAACTTGTCGTGCATAAAGACTTCCGGCTTGCTGTGCCCGAGTTTCGGTTGAACCAGGCGGTTCGGTTCGACTTCCGAGCAGCTTATATAAATGATCGAATGCAAAGAACCCATCCAGACCATTCCCATTAAGAACCGCGAAATCCTGTTCTTGCCATCACTGTGAGTCGATTGCACGGTATGTTCTTGCACTAAACTTTGGCGAGTCGATTTCCCATATTCTTCGGGATTTTCTCTATCTTCGTTTCTTCAAGTTCATTCCCGTTGCATGCGCTTTCAGCTAAAAGAAAGAATCGGTGCTTGAATTTGGGAAGTACAGGTAGTTCGATTCTTGTCAGAAAACCCATTATGGAAGTGGGCATATCATTCTTCGGTGGATTAAAGGCCGCGGCTTCATTCCTGCTCTTCGCATTCCTCCGAAGCTTCGGCTTCGCATTGTTGTCCCTACCCTTCCTGTACGTGTCCCTCGAGTCTTTGCTCGTCTCGCTCGCTGCGCACCCGTCGATCAACCTCCCTCGGCTTCTGGGCAAGAACCCAGACGGGTCTTTCCCCATCTGGTCGCTCATCATCTTCAGCCCTTACTTGTACTTCGCCAGGGCTTTCTCCGCGATCAGGAGGCGGAGGAGCGGCGAGGCCCCGTACAGCGAGATCTGGGAGGGCGTGTACGTTGGTGGATGGCCGTCATCGCTCGATGAGTTGCCTCCCGGCGAACCCGCGATCGTGGACTGCACTTGTGAGTTCCCGCGGCGGCCCGAGTTGAGCGAGCACGCGTACTTCTGCGTCCCGACTTGGGATACACGGTCGCCGGGGCCGGGGGAGATCGATTCTGCAGTGAAGTGGGCTTGTAGGAAGAGGGCTCAGAACAAGAAGCCTGTGTTCATTCATTGTGCCCATGGTATGGAAGAAAGAGGATATTATTGTCAAGAATTCGGTGTTGATCATGATTTGTACGCATGTTTAGGAGTGAAATATGGTCAACGTTGTGGACCGTGTAGGATCGATCATCTATCTTTTTTATATCACAGGGATCTAAAGTCTAGCACTTGGCGCTATGCTGTCGTAGAAGTGCTTTTGACTGCATGAAGCTCTTGATACTCTTGATGCGCCAGCCGTCTTATATATTATTGTAATGGGGTTTGAAGATTACACCTTTTTCATAAGCCCGCGTTCGTTAAAGCAGCAGCGTTCGCGAAAATTCATTTAACTGTTTTGCATCTGTTAGTGAAAAGTTTTCTCTTGAAACTGATCCCCAGGTCATGGAAGGAGCGCCGCCGTGTCGTGTGCTCTGCTGGTGGCTCTTGGGGTTGCAGAAGACTGGAAGGATGCCGAGCGGATAATCAAGGAAAGACGTCCTTGCATTCGGGTGAATAAGCTCCACAGGAAGGCGTTGGAAGAATGGTCCAAGCACCGGGTTTCTTCCCCCAAGGAGAACGGAGACGGAGAAGTAGGACGCACGCTCTCCTGCGGCGAATCCAATCGTTCTTGATCCGACGCGTCTGACAACACTGGACCAAATCTTCTGTAGGAGCTTTCTCAGTTATCTTCGTGGTCAACTTTAGAATCTCGTCTCCGACAATCCTGTTGTCGGAGTGATTCTGTAGTACTATCAACCTTCTCCAGTTTTCAGAAGTATTAATGGTGTTTACTGTTTTGAACATATGCATTGACAGAGCTCTCGGTTTAGTTCATTCACAACTCTTTTAGTGCGATTTATAAATTTTTTTGTGCCATAAATTTTTTTTGAAATGTTCTAAAACTTTGTTTAAGTTTTTCTTTGTTTCTTTTCATTTTTTCCTCACTTCTTTCCTCCTTTAGCTGGCCGGCCGCGAGTCTCCACCAACTGATTAGAAAAGGATGACAACATATAGAAAAAAGAAGACTTATTTCTAAAAATGTTATTGAAATAAAAAGTTATTTTTCTTATTTATTTCTATTCTAAATTTGTTTCGTGGCCACTTTTCTATTTCAGAGAATAGAAAAAATAATTAGCATTATCAAACGAATTTTCATTTTCTTTTGATTTGAGAATAAAAGAAAAAAAAAAAGAAATGACAGGAATGTTATCATGCAGGCTTAAGAGTTCAATATGACTAAAGCATGAATAGAAAAGAGCTCCTGTGGACACAAGCTCGTCATCCTCAATCCTTGTCAAATAATGTCTCCAATTTAAGTCCCTGCACAAAATCACGTGCAAGTTTGGCCGAAGGAAGAAAATCCAAGTTGGAATTTTTGGGCGAGAGAGGGTCTTTTCCCGTTCCCTCATTAGTCCCAGCTCCATGCCCAGAAGGAAGAAGCGAAACAAAGCAAAGCACGCGTGGTTTAATTTCCTCCACTCTGGCACGGCACTGCAAGCGAGGTCAGAGGAGAGGACCTCCTCCCCAATCTTTGCATTGAATAAAATGGACCGATAAAACTGCTGCGCCGCATAAATGAAGGAAGATCCGGTCTGACATGGAAGCTCTTCGTTTCGTTCAAGCCGCAAGCGGAGTTGAAGCTTGAAGCTTGTGACTTGCCGTTTGTCTTTATCCAATAAATGCACAACAGACCTCGTCATACATACATGCATTCACAGATATATACATATAGATCCCCAGATAGATAATATTTCCCGAGAACTATAGAACAAAGGACCCCCAAAAAAAAAAAAAAAAAAAAACAACAACGTTGATGGTGTCAATTCTGCAAATTTTAAAGCCAAGAAGGGCAAAATGGTAATAAAAATGGATTTTTTTTTTTAAATGTATTTCGACGACATAAGATCTGACTAGATCCTTAAACTGCTTCACTTTGAATAGGACATCATTGGGTGTCTTCTTCCCATAAGTTATTTATAGGCAAGTGAGGGAAAGAAACACGGGATAACGTTCCCATTGGGCTCTTCTGGCCGAACTTCGTACTACGAGGTGGGAACCCATTTTGGAGTCCTGCGACGCCGTTCCCATTGGGCTCTTCTGGCCGAACTTCGTACTACGAGGTGGGAACCCATTTTGGAGTCCTGCGACTCCGTTCCCATTGGGCTCTTCTGGCCGAACTTCGTACTACGAGGTGGGAACCCATTTTGGAGTCCTGCAACACTGTTCCCATTGGGCTCTTCTGGCCGAACTTCGTACTACGAGGTGGGAACCCATTTTGGAGTCCTGCGACGCCCTTATCCTAGTAGACTAGGCTGAGTATAGGACAATGAAAGAGGCCTCCCTCTGGCAAAGAGGGGGAGTAAGTGATTCGGGCTTCTTCGTGTACTTACTTCGAAAGAAAAGTTACACCAACCGGCGTACGACGGTCCTAGAAGGAACCAGGTCCTATTCAATATTTATGATAATATGATGTGTCTGGCCGAGCAAAAGCAGCCGGGTCAACATTAATATCGAGGCCTAACATGTTGACTTTTTGGGCCCTTAATTTATCCAGGTGCGGTAGTCTTACGTATTACAATATATGTAAAGTTTACTTTTCAACTAGAAATAACATATATATATATATATATATATATATATATAAAGGTTACTGATTTTCCAAGCACATTAGATATACCTCAACACATGTCGTGCACCATATCTTAAGCGAAAATAATTCTAAACTTTCAATTTATTTAATTTAATCCATCGCAAAATTAAATCAGCCATTCAGTACTAATATTACTTATATTATATAGAATATTTTTTCATTTTCATCCATTTCTAAATCAACAAGAATTAATATGCTATTATCACATTCTTTTTTTGGGTTATAAATATTACGACATTGCCGTTTAAATTTATGTTAGCTTTTGATTTTTATATTAATGAATGTAAAATCTCATTTAGAATTACTTTGAGTTGATATTCTTGCTACTTTAACAATAATTATTTTCATAAGGATGTCTGAATAACGTATTGATTTATCTATAAATAATTTTACTTATATCAATTTAAATATTGTTCCTAAACAATTAAATAGATAAAAATTTCTAGCCTTTTCATTTTGTGTTTTCTTAATTAAGTTTACTTACATATGTAAGTCAGGAAATTCAATTAGACAAAAAGGCGATGAAAACAATCAGCATATCTTTTATCTATTTATGAAATGGATTAAAATAAAATGATATCATGAAATTTAAGTAATAATGTAATTACAAAAAGTTGCGAAATCCAATGACCAATTTGACTTTGTTATGAAAAGTCACAGGACTAGATCGAACAAATTGAAAATCTTTGAAGCTGTTAAGAATAATTTAAAGTTCAAAGGTGACATACCAAAATCTAGGGAGAACTATTAGCATAGTTTTCCCATTTCTTTATCGCATCGCGATACCTTTTTCGGGCCGAACCTTAGAGACTTCTGGCTTCGCTTTGCACAAATTTCGGTCGAACCGGGCGGGCCGGTTCGACTTCCGAGCGGCTTCATACGGAAGGAGCGAAAGCAAAGAAAAGAATCGACGTCAAGAACCGCGAAATCGCGATCTCGCCATGGAAGGGTCGCGTCGAATTGCATCATCGTTTACAGAATCAACTCCCATCTCTCTTCCCCTCGATTTCCCTCCGAACTTCCTCCATCTTCGTTCCTTCAAGTTCGTTCCTTCAGCCCAAAGGTAGAATCTTTGCTTGAATTGGTAAGTACCCAGAAGCGCGATTCTTGTCGGGAAGGCTCATCATGGGAGTGGGCATCTCGTTCTTGATCGGGTTGAAGGCCGCGGCTCTGTTCCTGCTCTTCGCCTTCCTCAGAAGCCGCGGCTTCGGGCTGCTGTGCCTCCCGTTCCTGTACGCGTCCCTCGTGTCCCTGCTCGTCTCCCTCGCTTCCCACCCCTCCATCAACCTCCCCCTGCTCCTGGGCAAGAGCCCCGACGGGTCGTTCCCCGTCTGGTCGGTCCTCATCTTCGGCCCGTACCTGTACTTCGTCAGGGCCTTTTCTGCGATCAGGAGGCTGCGGAGCGGGGAGGCCCCGTACACCGAGATCTGCGAGGGCGTGTACGTCGGTGGGTGGCCTTCGTCGCTCGATAAGTTGCCCCCCGGCGACCCCGCCATCGTGGACTGCACCTGCGAGCTCCCGCGGCGGTTGGAGCTGCGCGGGCACGCGTATTTCTGCGTCCCGACTTGGGACACGCGGTCGCCGGGGCCCGGGGAGATCGAGTCCGCGGTGAAGTGGGCGTGTAGGAAGAGGGCTCAGAACAAGCCTGTGTTCATTCACTGTGCCTACGGTATGGAAGGAAAAAGGATATCACTGTTAAGCATTATGCATTTTTAGGAGTGGTATATGTTCGACTTTGTCAGAAAGCTTGTTGTGGATAGCGTAGGATCAATCATCCCTCTTTTTTATATCCCAGGATCTAAATTCTAGCACTAGGAATTTTGCTGTTATATAAGTGTTTTAACTGCATGAAGCTCGATCAATGAGTAACAGTGTCGCACAGTTGATGTTCATAGTTTTCAATCAATCATTCTGTTATTTACTCTCCTC
Source organism: Eucalyptus victrix (assembly GCA_016097545.1). Taxonomy (NCBI): domain Eukaryota; kingdom Viridiplantae; phylum Streptophyta; class Magnoliopsida; order Myrtales; family Myrtaceae; genus Eucalyptus; species Eucalyptus victrix. The sequence goes on from CM027844.1 coordinate 26,535,128, forward strand.
AAGTGATCGGGACTAAGGATATTACTGTTAAGCATTATGCATTTCTAGGAGCGGTATATGTTCAACTCTGTCAGAAACCTTGTCTTCGATAGCGTAGGATCAGTCATCCATCTTTTTCATGTCCCAGGATCTAAATTCTAACACTAGGCACTTTGCTGTTATAGAAGCGTTTTAAATGCATGAAACTTTATCAATGAGTAACAGTGTAGCACAGTTGATTTCATAGTTTTCAATCAATCTTCTTGTCACTTACTCTGCCCAAGTGATTGGGACTAAGAAACTAGTGTTACATGCATCAAACCTTGAAGCGATTATATGATATCAAGTGGCTATCTCCTAGGTTTATTCTCTTGATGCACGAGCTGTCTATCTCTATAATCGCATCAAGCACACTTAGGGTCCTATGTGTTAGATCAGATTATCTGAGGATGGCAGTTTTTCCTAAGCTGTATCTGTAAAACCTGCAGTGCCCCTAAGCTGAAGCTGTTCATTTTTTACGATTTAAGTCGATAGATGTTTTGTTTAAAACCAGAAAAAAAGGTCAATATATATGTCTAAGATCTAGATATCATGTAAAAACATAGTGGCATTATCTAAATAAAGAAAAGAATATGGAACAGTTAATAGTTGTTCTGATCTTATTCTTTTTATTAGTTCAGATTTGAACATTGTTATATTTAATGTTATTGAAGTATTGGCTAAAAAATGTACATATAAATACTTGAGCAAAAGATGATATCTCCATGTTGAGATCTAACAACTTGTTAGTGTAATTGCTTGCCTTTTGCAGCTCTGCATGTACTCTTTAGTAACCATATGAGTCTAATTGATTACTTTGGGATGCATCGATTAGCATTACACATACTAGAATTATGTGGTCAGACACAAGATAAAGAAATTTGAATGCACGATTTGAGTATAGAGGGAAGTTATGGAAATCGGATTCATACATGTCTTGCATCATAATGTCACTGGGCAAAGAGATATGGGGATAAGTTTTCTTACTAGTGGGATGAGATGATTTATTTGGTTCTTGAAATTTGAGACAACAAATTTAGTGATCTCAACGTGTAGCATGAGACCTTGATAATGTGGTTGAATTAGAGACATTATGATGTTAAGCCTTGCATAGCATTGTCACTAGAGGAACATCTTGATCTTGCTATTAAGGAGTTGTTGAGAGCGTCATTCATGGGACAGATTTCTTCCTTGAACTCAGAATTTTGGTGTTTGACATTACTGAGGAAGATGATTTTATCTAGATGTGCATCATCTCTTGTGAAGTTTTATGTTCAAGTTTTTTCTTCTGTCGGCACTTATTAAGCCAAACTATTTGCATCTATTTGTGAAAAGTTCCTCTTCAAACTGATCTCCAGGTCATGGAAGGAGTGTGGCAGTATCATGTGCTCTGCTAGTGGCTCTTGGGGTTGCAGAAGACTGGAAAAATGCCGAGAGGATAATCAAGGAAAGACGTCCTTATATTCGGATGAATGGACTACACAGGAAGGCATTGGAAGAATGGTCAAAGCACCGGTTGTCTACTCCCAGGAAGACCGGGGTTGGAGAAATAAGATCCAAGCTCTCCTCAGGTGAATCCAATTATTCTTGATCGGACACATCTGAATGCACCGGACAAAATCTTGTTTAGGAGCTTTTTTCCAGTTTAATTCGTGCTATATTAGAGCCTCTTGTCTGTGACAGTTAGAGTTTCTCCAATTGCGTTGGAAAATTACTCTCCTATTGTTGGAGCGGCTCTGCAACATTATCAACCGGTTTTGTGTTTTCATGAGTGTTGTACGGTTTTTAATGGTTTTTTATGTATGCACTTACAGAGCTTTTGATTTAGCCGATTCTGACTTGATAAACACGGGAAACGGACGAGACTTTAAGTGCCACTGACATGGCAGCCTAGTGACCTGGGGTTGGGATAGGAACAAGACCTTTTGTCAAACCACTGGAAGTCCCAAAAAAGAGGAACCTGCTTGTGAACCGTACATTTGCTCAGGAGCTAGAAGAAAATGAATGCTGTAAAAATCTGAGTTGAAATTGCGGGTTTTGAAATCCGTTTGTAATTTTTTTTGATGCGATGGAAATTTTCTGAATGTACGAGCAATCAATGCATATAGATGCAAATGATCCAGTGAAAGTAAGAATTTCAAGGAACATTTCGTTTCTAAACAGAATGGTAGTAACTGGTCCAAAGGAATAATCAGCTACAATGGGGCGGAGACATGGCCCCAGCTCCTACAGGGGCAGCAATGGGAAATTTCTCCCGAGGGGTAAAAACTTGACGGGGCAATGCAGCGTGTTGGTAGAAGGCCCACAGGTCATACTGTCTTGGGTAGTAATTCCTTATTATAGAAATTTTCATATTCCCATCACTTTCTAAACATGCTAGTAAGTCGAGGATTTGTCCAATCGTCTAAACGAAAAATACATCTGCCGGACACTCGAGGCTAGTTCACATGATAAGGGGCAAAGCCATCTGGCCATCTCTTGAATTGCACGTCATAAATCACATTACTTTCCGAGACGCTATATTTAGACTCTGGATTTTTTTTTCCTTCAAGTTATTGGTATCTACCTACCAATTAGGAATTTTGCATCGCAGTTAATTACACGTTGAAGCAATCCCGCTCTTGATGTTGTGCCAGAAGGTAAAGCGGAATTGAGATGACACAAGCAACACCGATCGTCAAAGCCTGCCAAAGATATACACAACCAAGAGCATCGGACATTTTTCTCTCTGATGACAAATCGGTATACTCAAATCATATTCTCACTGTTCTTGATGAACGAAGTGTTCATATGAATCTGCAAGATTCTGAATCCCATAGCTTATAATGCGAAAAGAACCTGCTTGAATTAAGACACATTTCACTGATCTGTGAAAATGGACCCATGTTCAGGATACCCTTTTTACCAAGATTATATTGAGGGACAAACAGACACAGGAAGTATAACATCAAAGGTCATGTTAATTACACTAAGAAAACAAAAGCACAAATGAGAATATGACCACATCGCACAACTCTGCCTGTTATTTACGCTGTGGGAAATGCACATCTGTTCATGAAGCCGAATATACACAGAAGTTGTCCCAAGACAAAAGATCTTCAGACAAACAAAAGATTTTGCAACCTTCCCCCAGAATAAAAGGGAGAAAAGAGGAAGCGATGCTATTTATTTCAGCCAGGATCTAACAAACAGTGGTTAGCTGAATATTTTCCATTGACAGGGACAATAGGTTTTCTCCGTGTTCTAATATATGCTTCAGTCATGACATTTATTTGCAACATCCTCAACTGCCTCCACGTTTAGCTGCGTCTGAATTACTTGTCGTCATGAAGGACTCCCCACAACCGCATTGCCCTTTTGAATTCGGATTGATGAAGATGAATTCAGACCTGCAGAGAAGCTAGTCAACTCTGGGAGGCAAAATAAAGGAGTATATAATACAAAAAGATCATTACAGACAGAAAAGTAACAAAAAATCTATATAACTTAACCTACTGCACATACAGTTAAAGACTTTTTTTCCATGAGTATCTAGACGCACATCGACTAACACTACCACTTATTCAATGTTTCTTCCATCAAAAGTATAAATTTATGTTAGGACTATAACCTAGAAACAACTTCAACAGACATAATGTGCAAATAAAGTTGCTGCTAAAGTAATTTCATTTTCGCCAGATAACATCGAATCTAGACTGGAATATAAGTTGTAAATTATGGTGAGTTGAATAAATTTTGGGTGCTCAATTCATATATGAACTATGGAGAGAAGAAAATTCTTGTACGTGATAGGGCAATAGATGGGATGCATAGCAGTTACCTGAGCTTGTCATCTACAAAGTCCATCTTAGTTCCAATAACATGCATCAGAGCCTTTGGTTCAACCAAAATCTTAATGCCCTTGTCTTCAACCAACTCATCAAACTTCCCTTTTGAATCTGAAAATTAGTAAATAAAATTTCCTCCAGTAGATGAGTAATCAATATATTAGAAAAGAAAAGACACTAAAAGCATCAATCACTAGCCTGAAACTCACAAGGTATGGTTCATCTACTTATTTCCGTGTTTTGGGGTCCAGGTATACATGGACAAGCAGATCTCAATCTGTGATTATTTTTCCTATCAATGTTTATTCTGTCTCATTACACCATGAAAAGATGGTTAACCTTTACATTTTTTCAGTATAAATGTAAACCATCATCCTATATAGAAATTTAAGGTGACCAGGAACTTCACGGGACAACTCTCTGACAGCCCTCTTGCCATATGAGACAGTAAGTATTCACACCCTCTCAGATATGAACATAGGGAAGTGACTGGCCAGAGATGAATTGGCTAACAGATGTGACTGAAGAAGGATAAATTTGTAAAGAATCTAGTCCCTGCTTTGGCATGCTATCACAAAACAGGAGCTTAACAAATATAGACAGATGCAGTTGCATTCAGTCTGGAAAAAAAATTGATGTTTTGGACTCTTGTATCTTAACGACAAAAACAACACAAAGCAAAAGTTACACTACGGCATTCTGATTCCTGAGAATATTTCATGATTACCTGCACTATAAAGGTTTTGTTTTCCACGCTAAGCAACATTAATTAAGCTTTTCCAGCTTTTGACCCAAAAATTAAAACTGGTTCACCAAATTTACTAAAAAATTTCACAAATCAAAGCCAAACCCAAAGTTAACACCCAGCAAACCAAAAACAACAGTACCTGTTCAATTTTTTTTTTTTTTTTGGGTAAAAAATTAACTGTTTAAATTACCAACCAACGAATTGACCTTTTGTATTTGGGCAAATATCATAAAAACCCTAAACTATACCTACTTGACACAAACACTTCAAATTTCTTTTATGTCGTCAAAGACCCTAAACTTATACACTATGACACAAATACCCCCAACTTTATTTTTGTGCCACCAAAAAAACCTCAACTTATACATGCGTGACATATATACCCTCTATTTCAATTCCATCTAGAGTATATTTGTCACACTAGTATAACTTCAAGGTATTTTATGACAAAAAAAAAAAAAGTTTGGTGTATTTGTGTCACAATGGACGAGTTTATGGCCTTTGGTGACCAAAAAAAAAAAAAAATTCAAGATATTTGTGTCACAATAGGCATAGTTTGGGGTTTATAGTGGTATTAACCCTTTGTATTTTCTTCAAATTGGACAGACCATTTCTCTTTCCGTTTTAGACATACCTCAAACCCTTTATGTCACAATTAAAATCTAAAGGATTTACTTTTGGGACAGCATTATGAGAAAGTCAGGAAAGTGAGTTGGAAATGCAGTTGCTCCTAAAGGAATCAATTTTACCAGAAAAAAAAACCCACAAGTGATGCACTCAAGTCCAAGCAAGCACAAAAACCAGACAAAAATATCACAGAAGAGCAGTTATGAAGCCCAACCTTGGGCATCAAATTGAATCGTAAAACCACATGGACAATGATATCAGTAATTTGACATTTTCTAGACAACTAAATAAGTTTCAACTTCTTCAAATGAGGTCAAGTGATTCCTCTATGAAGTTGCAATCTATCAAGGAAAATACGATAGCAGCATGCCTATTCCACTAAAATAGAAAGAAATAAGATGCAAATGCGGAATTTAGTTAATCATCTCATGAAAGCTTAATGCACTGGATTTATTTATTTTTTATGAGTTAGTAATCTGATGAGGAAATTGACTACTCCAATGATGGTTTTCACATGAGAGCTTTATCATCATGTGACAAAGTATTACAGAACAATGTAAATGACCAAAAATAATAGTCATACTAACTTGCTGGATATGTCATTTCAAATTTTGATATACTTCACTTGAAAACTATGAAATTGCTGCTTCTCTGGATTGATAGGTAGATACCTCATCAGCGTCATCAACTGACTTCTATTAAAACCAATTACATGATGCAGATACACGTTAGAAGCATGCTTTGGAGAATGCTAGTTGTTGGATCGGTATGCAAACATCATCAGTTTTACCATGTTATTTAGCAAATTGAAACTTCATGCCATTTGACATATCCAATTTTGTGCTACCTGGGCTACCCACTCAACATACAGTCGCACCTCAACCCACACCATAATTCCCAACAGGCAAATACAATATCTTATGGCGATTCACTCGATCTCAAAACAGGGGCATCTAATGATCATTTATACCATTATTCAACCGCAGACCCTGCAGACGCATACTTCCTGATTCATCATGCCATCGCAAACCATTCCTAAAATTTGTCCTGCCCGTCTCTCAATGCCACAAGTACACACGACCATAGGAATCAACAACCCTAAAATTGGTTCAGGCATCTTCTTACATCGAATTTGACAGACCACAAAGCCCACGAAAACTGAAACCTCCCGAAATGCATTACTCAATCCACGAAAAAGAAAAAGAAAAAGGAAATTGGAGCAAAAGAATTGCAGCACAAGCAAACGCAAAAATCGTCCTTCGTCGAAACCCAACCTTATAGAGATTCCATCATAAGCAGATCAAAATCGGTAGGAAACAATCCGAAAAAAAAAGGAAAAAAAAAAAATGAACCCAGGATTTCGGGAAGCACGAATTTGCTGAAAGGGCTACCTGCGTAATTGAGGGTGTAGGACAGGCCGTTGCAGCCGCGAGCCTTGACGCCGAGCCGGAGGAAAGGGCGCTGGCGCTGCTGCAGGAGGTGGCGGATCCTGGAGGCGGCGGCGTCGGTCACGGTGAGGACCTGGCGGCGCGCGGCGGAGCCGAACCTATCCGCAGCCGCGGCCAGCTTCGAGGCCGAAGGAGCCGCCATTTCCCCCCGATGCTCGCTCGCTCGATCGCCGATGAGAAATCTTGAGGCGGAGACGTCGTCGCGTACGAGGACGAGAAACTCACACCGTCTGAAAATGAACTTCCGACCGGGGAAAATATGTTCCAGAAGGTGATCAAATCGCACACGAGAACGATCGCGTGATTGGCACGTGCTACCCTCTCCACCTTTTTTTTTTTTTTCCCCTTTTTTACGGGACAGCCGTTTTTTTTCCCCTTTATGTTGAAGAGTGACGACCAATTCATTTACTTTTTTTGTTTTGTTTTGATGAGTTCTGAATTAGGACTTATAACTCCCATGCAATCAATATTTCACAAGATGAATCTTTCTTCTCACTTAAAATTACTACGTAGAAAAGCAACTTTTCAAACTTCGTCTATTTCACTCAAAATGAATAATTTAAAAAATATTATTTTAAAAATAATTATTTACATCACTTGAGATAATTAATTAATAAAAAATATTTTATGATTGATAATAATTTATAACAAAAATTCTTATTCATTCATTTTTATAAGTGTTATAAACGAGCATTTTAAGGAAAATACATTTCAAATATTTAAGGTTTTTTTTACAAAAAATGAATGATTTAGAAATTACTTTTTAAAAAATGATTCTTCTGTCTCTTTTATTTTGTCTTAAATAATTTATAGAACAGTCTTATTTTCCTTCACTTATCATGTCTATAGATATAAATTATTATTAATAATAAAATATTTTTTATTAACTCATTATTTTCACGAAAAAGGGTGAATCAAAGGGAGCCTTAGTCCTATCATTTTTATTATGATGTCAATTCAATGAAATGTAAAAAACATAAATGAAATGGTAATTTAGGACATGAATGATAACTATTTTGGTTAGAAATTGATTTTTAGGAGAAAAATAAATAAATAAATAAATAAATAAATATATTTTTATATTTTTTAGAAGAGTTTTTAAGTAAAAATGTATGTTTGATAACGATACAAAATTTATACTTTAAAAAAAAAATTCATTTGATAACAATACAAAATTTATCCCTTTTGGATGATAAAGAATCGGCGATGGGCAACGGTGGCCAGCGATTGGCAACCTAATAACGAATAGTGGCAGCAGTTGGCGATTGGCAGATGGCGGCTGGCGACCAAGGTGGCGGTGACAAGTGGATAGTGATTAGCAACGACGAATGAATGATCGTTTGTAACAAGAACAAACGATTAAAAGAATTTTTATTTCTCATAAAATAATAAAAAAATTTTACTTTCCCATTTCTATTTCAAATTTATTTTTGAAAAAAAATATTTTTAAAAATAAAATAATAAAATAATTTTATCAAATAAATTTCTATTTTAAAAATAAATTCAAAATAAAAAATAATTTTTGAAACAAAAATTTTAGTTTATCGTGCACCCTCTTAACCAGTCTCCAGTTAAGCCATCAAATGGGGGGAAACAAAGCGTTTTGCAATGTCCTCGTAACTCTTAAGGAGAGATTCGATAGCGAGATCAGTAAATCACTCTTTCTCCAGGCGAGAATCAATGTCGATTGTTGCGCGCTTGTAGATGGACATCGTGAAGTCGCAGGTTGCTCGAACGACTGGCGAATGTCGTCAGTTCGATCCGGCTCTAATGGCAATCCTTCGAAGCGCAATTTCAAATTGCAACGAGGCGGTGTAGGTTTGCTCAGAACGAAGATGCCAGGATCAAGTTGTGATGTGATGTGATGTGATTTTCTAGCTGCTGCTCGTCAGCTCGCGGATGTGATCTCGAGTTTGCTCGCATGCTGTTTAGAACGGGAACCCATGTCCCACCGCTTCCAGCCTCTTCAGAACTTTGACTGGTCGAGTTATGCGCGGGCGGTGCTGGTACAAACAGTTCTGCTCGCATCGTCAGCTCCGAGCGGGGAGAAGCGGAGAACCCAGGTCGGGTTCCTCGAAGGAAACTTCACCAGCGGGAGAGAACGAGTGGCAGCGACGCGCGACGACTGTATCAGAGAACGCGGATGTGAGAAGGTGGAACATGGCCATCACTGCCCACATGCGTGACGGCCAGTGCGAGCTGGCTCTTCGCATCTTTAACTCGATGCCCTGTCGGAGCGTCGTCTCGTACAACGCGATGATAACAGGGTACTGGCAGAACGGCCAGTTCGGTCTTGCTAGAGAGATGTTTGATAGAATGCCGGAAAGGGATCTGGTTTCTTGGAATTCTATGATTAGTGGGTACATGAGGAATGGAGATGTTTCTGCTGCTCGCGCGTTGTTTCATCAAATGCCTGCGAGGGATGTTGCTTCTTGGAATGCGATGTTGTCGGGTTATGCGCAAAATGGACTAGTGGATGAGGCCAGAGAGGTCTTTGATGAGATGCCTTGCAAGAATAATATATCTTGGAACTCGATGCTTACTGCATTTGTAGAGAATGGTAGGATGGATGAAGCGCGTAGGCTTTTTGAGTTGAAGACAGATTGGGAGGTGATTCCTTCAAATTATCTGATGGCTGGGTATGTCAAGAGGAGGATGTTGGTTAATGCATGACAGCTTTTTGATTGGATGCCTTTCAAAGATGAAGTGTCCTGGAACACTATGATTGCAGGTTACGCACAGAATGACGAGTTGTCAGAAGCAAGAAGATTGTTTGTGGCCTCACCAGCTCGGGATGTATTTGCATGGACAGCTTTGATGTCTGGATATGTGCAAAAGGGAATGATGGATGAAGCAAAACGTATTTTTGATGTGATGCCGGAAAAGAATAGTGTCTCTTGGAATGCAATGATTGCGGGATATGTGCAATCAAAGGAAATAGACAAAGCGAGACAGTTGTTTGAGGTGATGCCTTGTCGAGACATCAGTTCTAGGAATACAATGATTGCAGGCTATGCTCGGAGTGGTGACATTTCCAAAGCTAGATGCATGTTTGATCAGATGCCTCAGCGTGATTGCATCTCTTGGGCTGCTATTATTTCTGGGTATGCTCAAACTGGGCATTTTGAAGAGGCTTTGCAGCTGCTTCTAGACATGAACAGGTATGGAGAATGGCCAAACAGATCGGCTTTGACTTGTTCTTTAAGTTCATGTGCTGAAATTGGAGCCATGAAATTGGGAAAGCAATTGCATGGATACCTGATAAAGGCAGGATACGAATCTGGATGTTTTGTGGCGAATGCACTTCTTGCAATGTACTGTAAGTGTGGAAATATTGAAGATGCTTACGCAGTGTTTCATGGTATAGCAGAGAAGGATTCTGTGTCGTTGAATATCATGGTTGCTGGTTATGCAAGGCATGGACTTTTAAAGGAGGCTTTGGTTATTTTTGAGTCAATGAAGGCAGCAGTTATTGAAACAAATGATGTCCCACCGTAAATGATGCCTTCTTTATTTGAGTTTATAGCTTCATCCTAGTACACCTTAAATCTTCAAAATTAAAACAGGTATTACAGTCAATGTTGAATGAATGAGGCTCTTTTTCAAAGTAAAACAAGGTGAAGAGAATTGGTTCACACTACTAGGATTCAAGCTCTTTAACATCGGGATACCTAGAATCCTTGATGGGGAATGTATAGGGTTGGCTTCGGTTGTGGGCCTTACATTGCGTCTCTATTTTTTATTCTTACTTTGTTATCACTTGAACCCAACCCATTAAAAACTTAAAACTAGGAAAGAACAATTGGTCATCCTCTGCCCCCTCCAGACTCGGACTCCTGCCGTGTTGAATGAGGAGCTGACGCACACATGATGTCCCTATGCTATGTCCTCTAAAAGGATCCTGCTCTTATAGCGGCTACATGGCCTATGAGAGAATTCATTTCTTGATTTCCTGAAAGATGGAATAATAAGAAGACATTTAGAAAGAGAGGAGGGCTTGAAAGGAGGGTAAGATGAGCTATGAGGTAGCATTTGATATGTAGAAGATTTATTCCGTCAATTGAGAAATTTTGGAGTAATTTTGAATCCATTTCTGTTGTATGTCATGGTCAAACTTTTGATAAGGAAACCTGTATCTTCTTGGAATTATGATCACTTAAGAGATTTCAGAATTTCTTATTTGCTGAATCTCCTATGGTTCTTGACTTGGACAATAATAGGACAGATTGAGAGAACAGTCTCTTCAGTCTCGTTAGCAAAGACTCTTCTGCCGAGGAGCATGGGCTCCCCATAATCATACTTGTGTATTTGCAAGCAAGCAGGGAGGTAAAAGCAACTGTTTATTACTGTCTTAATCTGGCTGTGGCCTGTATTCACGACCATTCAACAGCACAACTGAGGGTTGGCTCCAACCACCTAAAACAGTAAACATGGCTCTTCAGTATATGAGGTTCTTGGTAAGGTAATGTTCAATCTTTTCCCATTTTTTTATGTAGACATAACAAATTACAGAGTATTGATCTCTAGTGTGCAGTATCCTCTTGCCTTATCTTCTTTCACAAGGAGCTTTAACTGATCGAGGATTGAATGAAAGGGATTCAGGTCTCTTATAAGTAACAGTCTCTGCAATGTAGTCCTAAAGCAGAGCAGAAATCAGTTTCACTTCCAGATAGGATTTTTGGTTTATAAATCTCTCTATATGAATGGTGTGGGAAGACGTAATTGGGATCTTTCTTATTAAGAAGAAATGACAAATAGTTAGAACTGAATGCAAATTAATGCGAAATGCCTCTCTGATTGGTAATTGGAGCTAAACTTATTGGGGTATCACTGCACAATAATTCATTGTCTCTGTGAATGTAAATGATGCAACTGCTTACCTCTGTGGACGAACCTAGTGTCCAGGATCACTCATTAGGAGCTAGTATTGTCAACACTAATCTATGACTGGTGGAGGTATGCACATCTGCCCTTACTCGTTCATCAGGCTAAAGAAAGGTTAATGTTGCAGCGCTCGTGGGGGAGAAACATTTGATAACATCATTTCTCTTACTTATTCTGCGACTGACCAGGGTTCGACCATCTATCCGAATAAGGAAAATGATTTGTCTTCCGATTCTAAGAGTATCCGAAATGGTTCTGAACGTGACCCATGTTGTCGTCGAGTATCGGGAGTGCGGTTGAATGGTATTCAGAAGGAGTTCAACTTGATTGGTCGGAGGATGCATCATTGCTTTTTGAATAACCTCGATCTGGCAATCCAATATTTGCATCGATGGGCTTGTCTTATGTTTGTTCAGATTGTTTGACTTGGGTCGAGATACCAATTTACTACTGCTGTCGCCATCTCTACTTCCTCGCCGCCCTTTTTTGGCCGCCAAGAATCAATTTACCGCGGCAATCGCCACCAATTCATTACCTCTGTAACCGACCACTCTCTCATAAGATAGTTTAAAGACACTAATTCGGTGGAAGTACTTGTACTACCAATCAGATTATTCACTTGTAATTAGCCGACTCTCTTTAGCGGGATTTCAATTGGGATCGCCCGGTGAATTTTTACATGAACAGACTGTGCTGCAATATTTGAAAGGGAAATTTTGCTTTTATTGAGTTTTATATCGAAAAAAATATTGTTAGCCTTAGCAACTGTTCAGATATCTTTGATTTTTTTAGCTTTTTATTGTGTATTCCTTTTCATGCGGTTGTTTGGAATTTGATTTTTATTCAAACGTCTTTATCTCTCAAAATTTATAAATGCTAACATGTATGGTGAATTAGATTTTTCCATCATGTGTAATAGCAAATCAGACCATTTTCTTTCCCCATACTAAATCTTTGGAAAGAGAAAATAACCGGCTCCTCTGAATTACCTTCTTTAGGTTTGCCATACATCATTGCCACGTCTTATCATAATTAGGTACGAAAATATAGTAAAAGGTCATAAGATTGATTTACAATATCATGGTAAACTAATTTACCTTTGAAATCCCCTAAAAACAACTACTTGCATTTTAACACATCGCTCTCTCGGATCATACCACACTTATAACGATATTATCTGTTTTGGACTGAACTCCGGACAGTTTTATTCCTCTGCTTTCCCCAAAAGAGGCATCATTCCAAGTTAAAAGATAAGTATTATCTCATAAATGACACTTTATAACATCATACCGTGGTATGGGTTCATTCTTGCTCCCACGCCATCCTAGAGTTGGAGCCGCAACTTGTCCGGATTCTTTCTACCTCCGGCGATCGTTCCCGCCCTCGTAGGAACGGGTTACACAATCGAAGCCAAAGCGATTATTGTTGTTGAGGCGATCCGACAACAGAGTTTAAAAAGAACTACATGACGTCGACAACGATCTTTTCCATGGAGCCCGACATATCATGTTGGAAAGCACCATCTCTGGCCGCTTCTTGTCGTCCGAACCGACTCGTGATCGTTCGTGCGCATGAGGACCATCCCATGCTATCATCTTCCTCACCCTCGTCGTAGTCCTGACAACTCGAGGGATGCGCTGGAATTGCTGGTACAGACAGTTTCACGTCGGTTGCTCTCTTCGCTCCCGTCAGGCAACTGCGAAGCCGAGCTTGAGGCCTTCCCGTTGGAAGCAAACGTCACCGTCGTGGTCGTCGTGGTCGTCGTCGTCGCCGGAAAAGAGCGGACCGAAACGGAAGTCGCGGGTCGCCTCGGAAGTCCCCGCCGTGATCAAATGGAACATGGCCATAACTTCCCATATGCGCAGTGGGCAATGCGAGGCCGCTCTGCGGGTCTTCGACTCGATGCCCTGCCGGAGCACCGTCTCTTACAATGCCATGATCTCTGGGTACTTGCAGAATGACAGGTTCGATCTCGCCAGGCAAGTGTTTGATGGAATGCCCGAGACCGCGAGAGATTTGGTAACGTGGAATTTGATGATTAGTGGGTATGTGAAGAATAGGGACCTTTTTGCTGCTCGGGCGCTGTTTGAGCGAATGCCTGTGAGGGATGTAGTCTCTTGGAATGCCATGTTGTCGGGTTATGCGCAGTATGGGTATGTTGATGAGGCACGGCATATATTTAATGAGATGCCGACAAAGGATGCTGTGTCGTGGAATGGGTTGCTTGCGGCGTACGTACAGAACGGAAGGCTGGAGGAGGCGCAGTTGTTGTTTAACTCGAAGACTGATTGGGAGGTGGTACCTTGGAATTGTTTGATGGCTGGGTATGTGAAGAAGAAGCGGTTTGTAGATGCAAGGAATCTCTTTGATAGGATGCCAATTAAAGATAAAGTTTCATGGAATACGATGATTACTGGTTATGCACAGAACGGTGATTTGTCTGAAGCTAGGAGACTGTTTGAGGAGTCACCGACTAAGGATGTTTTTGCATGGACAGCAACCTTGTCTGGTTATGTGCAGAATGGTTTGTTGGATGAAGCAAGAAAAATTTTCGATCAGATGCCAGAAAAGAATACAGTTTCTTGGAATGCAATGATTGCTGGTTATGTTCAACATAAGAAAATTGACATGGCAAAGGAATTATTCGAGGCAATGCCTTGTCGAAATATTGCTTCATGGAATACAATGATCACGTGCTATGCTCAGAGCGGCAACATTTCTCAAGCTAGAAGTTTGTTTGATGAGATGCCTCAGCGTGACTGCATCTCCTGGGCAGCCATTATTGCTGGTTATGCTCAAACTGGTCATTGTGAAGAGGCTTTGCATCAGTTTGTAGAGATGAACAGAGCTGGAGAAAGATTAAATAGGTCTGCTTTTACATGTTCCTTGAGTGCATGTGCTGATATCGCTGCCTTGGAGCTGGGAAAGCAAATGCATAGCCGACTAGTCAAGGCAGGATATGCATCTCGGTGGTTTGTGGGGAATGCAATTTTGTCAATGTATTGCAAGTGTGGAAGCATAGAAGAAGCTTACGATGCATTTCAAGATATAAAAGATAAGGATGTTGTCTCATGGAATACTATGATTGCTGGTTATGCAAGGCATGGATTTGGAAAAGAAGCTCTGGCGATTTTTGAGTCAATGCAGGCAGTGGGCATCAAACCAGACGATGTAACAATGGTAAATGTATCCTTGACTTTTTCTTTCAGCTCAGTTGAGTAGCTTTCTTGTATGAACATGATCATTGTTGGGAGTTATGGAAAGCTACTTGCTAATGGAGAGTATAAGAAGAAAAATGTTTCAAGTTCTCTAGTTAGCCTCTCCAATGCTAATGCTAATTGGAAGTTAGTTCCACTGAGTATCATATATCAATGACCATATGCTTCCTTGATCCCAAATGGATTTGCTAGGTAATTTTTATGTCAATGACAGACTATGGAGGCAAAAGAGAGAGCAAATAGAAAGGATGCAATATTAGCATTCTCCAGAGCATGATTATGATTTCATATTTAGAGTAAGACTTGTTAAAAGCATACCTTCAGTCGCCATGATAAAGTAATTAGTAGAGTTTCTTTTATATTGCTACTATGGTTCTGCATGCACTGTTTAATCTTCCCTTTTATTCACCTTCAAATCCATGATGAAGGTGGGTTTGACTACTAATTTTCATGTCCTTTCTAGAGTACATTCATTGAAGATTTTTAATGGTTGGCATCTTCAAATGAACTTTTACGTAGAGATATTTATGTCATTAGATTGTAGGCATAGTAATTTCATATTTGATGGTTTTCTAGCTTCATGTTACATTTCACACATGTAACTTCTCTACCTAATATCCTAGTGGTTTCTTTCAGGTTGGTGTGTTGTCTGCTTGTGCCCATAATGGTTTAGTTGAGAGAGGGATGAAATACTTCCATACAATGTATGAGGATTATGGTATAACAGCAAATGACAAGCATTACACTTGCATGATTGATCTTCTTGGTCGATCTGGACAGCTGGCTGAGGCCGTTAAGTTGATGAAAAACATGCCTGTTGAACCTGATGCTGCAACATGGGGTGCTCTACTAGGTGCAAGCAGGATTCATGGCAACACTGAACTAGGTGAGAAAGCTGCACAGATAATTTTTGAGATGCAGCCTGAGAATTCTGGCATGTACATACTCCTCTCAAACTTATATGCAGCATCTGGTAGATGGGCTGATGTGGGTAGACTGAGACTGAAGATGAGGAACAAAGGTGTAAAGAAAGTACCTGGTTATAGTTGGATAGAAGTCCAGAACAAGATCCATACATTTTCTGTTGGTGACCCTTTCCACCCAGAAAAGGATAGAATATATGCCTTTTTAGAAGAGTTGGATTTGAAAATAAAGCTTGCGGGGTATGTTTCATCAACCAAGTTGGTTTTGCATGATGTGGAAGAAGAGGAGAAGGAGCAGATGCTAAAGTATCATAGCGAGAGGTTGGCTGTAGCATTTGGCATCTTGTCGGTTCCTGCTGGTAGACCAATCCGAGTGTTTAAGAACTTGAGAGTTTGTGGGGACTGCCACAATGCAATAAAATGCATTTCAAAAATTGTAGACAGATTGATAATCTTAAGAGATAATCACCGTTTTCACCACTTTAGTGGGGGATCATGTTCTTGTGGGGATTATTGGTGAGAATAAAGAGAAATTTGGTGGAAAGTTAAATATACCATTTGACATTTTTGTAAGACGAAACAGATTTGGCTGCACTGTTGGGAACTTTGTAGGCTGAAAAAGGGGAAAAAAAAAAGGAAAGAGATGGCCTATTTTTTCCAGCAACGCTGGGTCTAAATTGCACGTAAAATTGATCTCTGTGGGCTTTTTCAGCAGTTAATGGGAAGGAGGATATTCTTAAGTATATTGCATGCTTCCCTTCCTCGTGACTCGTCTTTCCAGTGATTGCTTGCCAACAGTCTTGAGAGCAAGTGGCAAGCCTCTGCACTCTCAACAAGCTCTGGGATATTATCTGCAGCTTCTGTAGTTGTTTCTCCACCTACATGCTGCTTAAACAATTCGAGTGCCTTTTCTAGGGGCAAAGGAGGCACCTTCTGTCTCTTGTTCGCTTTCATCTAAAAGCGTACTTAGTCAGATCTGGTCGTGCAGATGAGCTTTCATTTTGTCTCATTCAGTGGAGGAATTCTTATATGCGTACAAGAACAAGCATCATCTAAAAAGAGCAAGAACTTTTTAGTTTGAACAGCTCTTGGGTTCAAATCTGTTGTTTCCCACACACCACTGGTAATCTAATAATTTTTCCAGATAGCTTTCTGGATTTTCTCCACTGTGGCACCTTCCTTGGACATGAGAGTTTAGACAATGGGATCATAGTTGTGGTTGGACTGCAGGAACTAAGTATGGATCTTCATCAGCAAGGGGGACTTTCCAAGTCCAACCATTGCATGTATCCCAAACACTCTCACGCTCTCACTCTCGCCTTCCACCCAACTCCAGACATCCTTGAACATTGCTTCAGTCCACACGTACTTCTCCATTTGCTGTCTCCTCCAATGGAGGATGAGCAGACACATGTATGACGACATTGAAGCTTTGACCCTTATCCACAAGTTCTTTCACTTCATTCTGCTTCATCTGAACCAACCGCCAAAGTTTGTAGCTGGACAAACGGTTCTTTGGACAGTAAACTTCCCATACATTTGTTCCTAATCTCTCCATCATCATTTGACAGAATATCATTTACTGCATGATAACCCCTGTGCTTTTAATCCACCGATTCTCTTCATCTCTGACTCTCTGCTGTTGCTGCTTGGCAAGTTCAGTTGGTCGTTGTCTCTCTCCAAGACCTTGAAAATCTCTTGAAGGTCCATGCAGTAGCAGGCATGCTTGGAACCGCAATCCCATAACTTTGGGAGTGCCTCCAAGATTGGACGCACCTAATTTACGGTGAAACAGGAGTTTTATGCACTTTGTTACACACTAGATGAAGTTCATAACAATAAATGGCATCAGCTTCGAATACCCGTTGCCTGAATAATGGGACCTCGAGGTCGTACAGTCTTCATGCGGTGTGGGCTGAATTATTGCACAGGTCAACTAGTATCTCTTTAATACAACTGATCAATCAATGCTGTTTCTTTTCCTTGAACGTCAATCATGGGACCAACTGTTTTCTCTCCTTTGTAAGATTAGGCGGGGAACTTAGAGCAATTTTCAGTTGCTCTTGGAAGCAACCGTCACATGTTAAGTGAAGCAATTTTTCAGATTTTCTTCCGATGGATGGAAAAGTCCTACTCCCTAAGCACCTAGAAGCTTTCTCGAGAGATGAGAGTGGAATCGTTTGCAGATTTCTTTACAATACGAGTAGATATCTACATTAAAGCAAATGTGTCAAAAAAATGTCGGATCACTTAACAACTTTTGTTTTATATGTTATCAATGCTAAAATGTGTCAAAGAATTGCAATAATATCACAAAATAATAAAAGAAAGAGACAACGCCGGGGAAGGGGGGAGGGAGGGAGGGAGGGAGGGAGTAAAATGTGTCAAGGCTTGATGTTCACAACAATCGGAACTTGTTAATATCCTTAAATTGGAATAGAACAACAGATGCCTGAACAGCTTACATTAAAGTGAAGGCGGGAATGCTTTTACCGCAAGACACAATCAATGTACTAGTTTAATAAGCAGTACAGACATGCGACAAAACAACTATAGTATAGAGCAAGCGAATGGTGTTCTCACTTCTCAAGTATAAGCATATTATCCAAAGATAAAATAAATTAAACAAAATGATTCATGGCGAAAATTCATTATTGCCAATGAATTCCATGAGATGATCTGAAACTGAACCGAAGTACAGGATGATAATACGTAACACCTAAGTACTTCGACATAATTTTCCCAAAGTACAGGATGATAATGAGCTCTGATAATACATAACACCTAATCTTCAACTGTGGACAGATCACACCACCTGAGAAGCTAAAATCAAGTTCAAGTTGGCTTGCGCTATAAATGGGAAAAAATGTAGATGTGGGTAGAATCCAAATCCACCAATCTCTTCAGTACTTCGACATAATTTTCCTGAACAGTTCTTTTGGTGCTGCAGACAGATAGCAAACGCATAATGAAGAAAGAATGCAGAAAATAAGATGGAAGTCCAAGCTCATGCAACAAGTTACATACTGATATGCTTACAGTGGATAGCTTACCAGGTAGCCCCGTGTACCCCTCATATTGCCCATACGCCTGTCCAATGAACATCTCCAAGCCCGAAACAATGGTGGCTCCACATTCTTCAGCTTCCTTCAAAAGTCTGGTTATTTTGGGGGTGTACACAGCATCAAAGACTAGTGAATAATGCTTCAGAGCATGCTGCAGAAAGACAGAAAGCAACTTCAATTTGTTTGACAATATGGAATTGCAGTGTAATAGGAAATCTGACAAGCCAGAACTATTTGAGGGCAAAGACCGGCCAACAAAAAATTAAGGGTTACAAATGCATTGAAAGGGTCAAGTACATCAGCTTTTTCTCCTTAGATAGCTAAACAAAATATTTACGTTGAATTAAAGGCAGAGTTGAGGTGGTGAATGAGCACTTAAAAGAGGCCAACCTTAGGAATTGGAGTTTCATCAACTTTAGGTTGCATCCCAATGGATGTTGTGTTTGCAAGTACCATCCCATCTTCTGGATGGAAATTCTCTAAATCAGCAAGAGATAAGGCATCTCCTCCAATGGTCTCTGCAAGCTCTCTGGCTCGATCTTCAAAAAAGAGAGAAGTGTATAAATCATCATGTACAGTGTAGAGGATCTATAATGTTCATATATTCCTTCTCTTCCATGTTGTGGTTTGAGAGGATGCTGCCATCACGCATGCAAAATTGAAATCATAATATGGCGTCGTCACGTCGCACACCCCAATTTCAATTTACTGTGAATGTGGTATGGGATAACCAAGAAATCATCATATAGAAGCATAGTAGTCAACATACAACAGAATTAAAAGAGAAACCAATGAGAACAGGAACTTGTAAAAGTTAAAAGTAGAACACATGCTTCTAACATCAGAGCTTAGCATTCTTCCCTACTCAATCAGGTCTCTGTCATATGTCGTCAGAAGAAAACAGTTGATTTGGCATCACATAATAATTTATATGACAGATGATACATTCCTCCAAAGATTTTGCAGATATGCTGAGAAGAAATTGAAATTGTAGACCTTTACCTGTGATGACTAAACAATATAATAGTATATAATGTTGGATTACAGAATGCTTATGAGCACATGAACCAGAAGGTTTCAAATTCTAATCCTATCCAGTCACGTAAGTAGATTGCTGCATAATACATCAGTGTGTAATTCAAGAAGTTGTATTGCGATAAGACTTAATTTCTCGAGGTCATATGAACCAATCAAGTAAGAAAATACATTTAACCCTAGCTCTACATTTACCCCTTGTAAAAGTAACTCACCATAAGTGCGGTTGGCAATTACTACTCTTGCTCCCTTTTCTTTAGCACCATAACCAAGTGCCTTCCCAGCACCACCAGCACCAATCACGACAAACAACTTGCCATTTAAAGGTGAAGCACCTGTGCTGTTCCCATTTTGTGAACCTGTAATAGATAAGGGCAAGGTCCAGTTAAGTGAAGAGAACTTGTCATGAGGGTAACCTCAATTCATAAATAGAAATTAAACCTCGCAGTCCATCCTCAATTGCAGAAATGGCTCCAACATAATCTGTATTATAACCAAATAACTTCGCATCACTCTGCCTCCTTATTATGCAATTAACAGCCCCAATCGACTGCGGAGTTAGAAAAAGCAGAGTCAATAACAGCATGAAGCTTGAAACTTAGTCATTTTCATGTATAAATAACTCTTCCAACTCCCAACGAAATACGCAGCTTCATTGACTGGGAAAATTGAAGAATTCAAATTTTGAGCCAGGGATTTACATGATATTATAGTTGTGACTACTCGAATAGTTTGGCTACAGAACATACATAAATCACTGGCAGCAACTTAGAATCAATACCTTAGCAACTGGATCAACTTCATCACAGCACTTCACTGCAGCCTCCTTGTGAGGAATTGTGCAGCTGTTCATTTTTACCAGAAAGGATCATTGTCTCATAGCAACATTGGACTATCATAGATACTAATCTCACATGTGAACCTCATGAAGGAAAGAGTATGACTGTTAATCCATGCACATGCTAGAAAGAACATAGAAGATCAACAACATATTTTAATGTAATTAAGCGGATAAAGAAGAAAAATTCATTCTTTTAAATAGCTAATAACAAACAGCAACCGAAAAGACTTTTCCACTAAGGTGGTTGGAGAGGGTTACTTTCTAAAAGGATAACAACAGACGCAATGACGCTAAAAATTAAAAAGGACAAACCTGAATCCAGCAAAATCAGTGGATGAGTAAGTTTGAAGAAAGCTAGCGATATCATCCACCAATAGATGCAAAAAAACGCCATCAAAACCAGCTGATTTAAATGCTTGATTATATAATAGAGGTGATTTGCTGTGGCCAACTGGCTTCCCGATGATACCAAACACTTTGGTGTCGGGCCCTATGCTTCTGAAGTTGTATAAATCCAACAGATCCTTGATTGTTGGTTGACCAGGAGCTGATACTACTCCTGACTCAAGTGTACCAAAGGTGAGAAAACCACCAAACTTTGCACAAAGAACCCGTGAAATAAAACCCTTTCGCCCATTACCATGCCTATTACTGGAACCTGAAATTATACAATATCACTTCGAGGGTCTTGGTATTTAAAATGGAAACTTGCCCAGTTACTGTTCAAAGTGAAGAACAACGATTCATGAATAAAAAAATAGGACAAGGATGCAATCAGGTGATAATTTAGAAGATGCAGGAGGATAGGGAACCAATGAGTTTCACAAAAATAAAGATATTGGCAGTTACTAATATCATGACCAAGTTGTTGGGTCCATATGATGAACCAGACAAGTTTATTCATAACATCTGTTGAAGATACTTTACATATTCAAGGAACAAATGATCTTTTAATCTCTGCAATGAAGCAAAAATTTTCAATTTCTGGCAGTTGCTTTTAAGGTTGTTGCATATTCTTAGGTACTAGGGAGTGTAATAATATGAGATGGAAAACGTTAAATCCAAGATATTCTATAGACATAAGTAAAAGAACATCAATATGTTACTGAAGCCACTGGACATTGTAAGAAATCAAAATTAAAACTGCAACACATGGTGTTGACACATTACAACTGACAGATTGAGGTTTGACATCCCATCTGCCCTTTATGTGACCTTTAGGACACATAACATACAAGACTATGCTAACATTTGATTAAACTATCCAAAATATAATGCTAACCTGGGTTTAAAGTTCTCAAATAGTTGATTTCCTTTGCCATAATTATGATACCAGACCTTTCAAGGCATAAATGTGGTTTCCGCCATGGTCAACAGAACTCATTTAAGGAAAAGATTTCAAAAAAAAAAAAAAAAAAAAAACAAAAAAAAAGACTATTCCACTCTGTTTATTAAGCCCCACTTGTACATGTAGTTAGTCATGAACAATGAGCTCAATTGTGCTACCTGAAACAGGTGCTTAAATTACCACATTTTACTGATGAGCAGCTTGAGAGTACAGACATATCCATGTTTCTCTGTTGTATTCTTGACCTTTCTAACAGCAGCAAAGGTTTTTCTCTTTTTGTTTCTTAGGTTAAAACTTGATAATAAAGGTAGCCTCACATGCAGCTAGTTCTGCCTATGTCAGATAACATGTGCAAATACAAAGTAATGTTCTGGGATGGCAGCAGACGTTGAAACTTGCGACGATATGACTCAGGAAAAACTCAAGATCTAGAAGTGTTGGCAGGCCACATACAATGCTTACTTGGGAATGCACGGTTATCTGGAACATCCTTGCAACATCAGTAATATCCAAGGCAGTTGTAGCAATCTTCACTATGTCGGCACCTACTGCCTGGATTCTTGCCACAAGGTTGCTGAGGTCCTCAACAGAGGGAGTGTTCTCATAGTTGTGAGAAGAAACTATAACTTTGCACTTCTCCGGCTTTCTTCCTTGTATAGATGCATTGAACTCACTTGCAACCTTCACAAAGCGATCATGTTAGCCCTATTAGGTAAAGTTATATAGATGGAACTCCGATTAATAACTTGGAAGTGGGTGAATTGATGCAAATTCTTGATACTTCGTTCTGATTGGATAGTCCTTTCGGAGCAAAATCTAGACACTCAACAATGACCCAAACTGTAGTTAATTCTCTTGTTCTTTTTTTAAGGTAGACACTGTAGCAATTTTTTTTTTTTTTTTTTTGAAAGTAATGCCACAATCTCAATAATTCTAAAGCTTAAGCCACATTTATGAGACCAACATAAAATTTATCAAACTGGGCAGCAATTTTCAAAGTGTTAATGGCCTCTTGACCTTATAAGAAAGTTAGCATATTAATCAGAAGGATACCTTAAGCTCAACATCAATATAATCAGCCCCCAACTCCATTGCTAATGAAGGGTATCCAATCGAGGCTTGTCATCACCATCATACTGGCCACCTTCCCATTTTGGCCTAAGAAAGTACAAAAATCAGCATTGGAAGGCTTCAAAATTCCGCACAAATCCACACCACTCAAATCACACAAAATGAAGACTATACATAATCTTCATGACCTATCCATTCAAAAAGAAGCTGACGGCGAACCTGTAAGTGAATAAAGTGGGCAAAGCAGATGCTTTGATCAGGGTTTTCAAATCTTCATGTGGACTGAGATTCTTCAAACCGTCCACTCTGATCTCCACGAGGTCAGCCCCACTAGACTTAGCCTTATCCAATTGGATTACCATCTCTTCGACTGAATCCGCCATTACAGGAACACATATCAAAGTTGAATTCTTCCTCACGGCTCCACTCTCCATTTTGTGCGGAGCAGAAGAAGTTGCGAGCTGAACCACAATAACCAGAACCAAAATATGGGCAAGAAATACAAAATCTTTACACTCAGAAAACAAAGTCTACGTGCACGGAATATCCACCAGCCTCTATTCAAATGCAATTTGCTTAAGCTGATACAGAACAATGGATAGAAGCAGAACTCAAGAAAGGCACGGATAGATCAATCAATCGAACAGCACGCGTCATCAGCAACAAGCCAATGCGACAGCACCCCAAGAAACAAGAATTGCACGTGCATAACCACTTTGCAAGTAGAATTACGCCAATCAGCCAGTTGAAGAAATGGCCAAAACAGAAAATCAAATACGAAATTCGGGAAGCCAACGAGATACGGAAGTGACCAATTCAGCTCGATACGATGAACAAAACCCAAGACTGGCAAAGGCCCCAAAAAAACGAAAAATAAACTTTATCCTTCTGGAGTTGGAAAAACTGAAAGATTCATCATGGGTAAGGCGAGATGATGACTGTTCATCGTTTCATTGTCTTGAGTAGGCAGGTGATAATTACCAGGACGTTGCCAGTGGAGGCCATGGAGGTTGGTGAAGCGTCGGCGCACAGGTAATTCGCAGAAGAAGAAGCGACGACAAGTGAGCTCGTGGTGGGTTGGTGAGGGAGAGGAGGGAGATGATCGGTGGCCGGTTCCTTGTCGGGACGTGGCGTGGATATGCAGTCAACCCGGTAGGGTAGTACTTCGCTTTCCAACCCCACAAGCCCAGCATTCTCTCTCTCTTTCTCTCTCAAATACAGTGTAGAGGCTGGCGTAGGTTACGACAAGAATACAAGGATGAAACGAGTATATGCTGCGCTGCTGCTCTTGAAGTTTCCTGGATGTTAGATAGTCCGATGATGCCCACTTTTTACCTTTTTTTTCCCCTAACAAAGGTATTTTCTATTCTGTCATTGATTATAAAAGGGATTATAACATAAATAGTGTCCTAACTTTGATCAATGTATATTATATTTCCTGAATTTTTAATTTATTCAATATAATTCTTCAACTTTATCCTAATGTTCAATATGATATCTAAATTTTTAATATATTCAATGAGGTCCCTAAACTTTTAGTAAATGTTCAAAGTGGTATTTAAATTATATAAAAATGTTGAATGTAGTCTTTCATTAATTTAAGAACAAAAAAATATTGAACATTTTATTAGTTTAGAAACTAGATTGATACTAAAATTTAAATAAACAAATAAAAAAATTTAGGGATTAGATTGAATATCAAACTAAAGTTTAAGGATCACATTGAATTACTTAAAAGTTTATGGATAACATTGCATGTTTAGTTAAAAATTCATGGGTCATTTGTGTTAATTTTCCATTAAAAAAATCATATAAGAGTCACATGCTATTCCAAAAAAAAAAGAAGAAGTGAATTCCAGTCGAAGGAGCTGTGATTAATTTGTGCATGTGTTTTTTGTTGGGTAAGTTGAGTAAAATGGGGAATGGATGATGAAAAAATTCAAAATGGAAGGGAATGGAAGTAGGTTTAAATGGAAACTGGAACGTGTTTATCTTCTTTGGGTGTGAATTGAGAAGGAACAAAATAAATTAGCAGGAGGACATGACCTTTGACCCATCCATGCTGCATTTAGAAAGCAAGGTCATTAGGGAGGCTGATTGAGACTATCCCAAATAAGCAAATTACGACAAAGTAAATACAAAGAAGAGATTAAGAGAAAATCAAATCAGTAAAGCTAGTTCCTTTAGCAACAGCCATTCTTCTTTGCAGAGAGCTAGTTATATGTTCTTTTTTGCAATTCACAACACACTAAAGTCAACATTTTGGAGGTTGAAAGAACATCATAATCATATGTCAGCATCAAAGCGATTGCAGGGTTACTTTCGCAGGCCCTAGGAGGGCAATGAACGTCCTGAGTGTCAAGTGAGCAGTGACGACTGCATAAATATTATACATACATACATATATATATATATATATATATTTATATATAGAGAGAGAGAGAGAGAGACACGCATCCACACACAAAAGAAAAAACAGAAATAAAAGAGACAGTCCAACGCACGGGGCAGGTCTCGCACTGTTTTCCTCGGACTTTCCGCTCTCAAATCGCCCTCCAAGTCTGATCAGATCACCTTCTCAAGCCGCAAGGTTTCCACAAGATTTCCCCTCTCATTTGATCTGTTTTCACTAGATTTTCCGCGTCTTTTACCGTTCTTTTGTGGGTGGATTTCGCTTTTTGCGAATCTCGTCGAGGTTGGTTTTTCCCATCACTTTTAGGACGCCATCCTAAGGGAAAGGAAAGAGAAGGGGAAAGGAAAAATCTGAACTTGACTGATATGAACTGATTGACTAGATATGATAGCTGATCATTTTGTTTTCTTGAGCTGATGTGACTTGAAGCATTGCATCATCGGACGGTGGTTTTCTGGGCACTCTGTTTAAGCTTGTTGTTCTAGTTGTTGAGGACCTATGCTGTGTTTTTTTGGTGACGATCTTGTTAAAGCATAAGAAAACGCTGTTTTTTGAAATGTAATTAATTGAAGTTTGTCAACTATTTGCAATAGTCTCGTAATTGATTGACAATCTGGGTATCATCGGCAATTCTTCCCTAGTGAACATACTTGGTTTTCTTGTTGTTGGGTAACGTTTAAATCACGAGTTTTCCTTTCTTGAATGTATTTTCTATCCATGCGGAGCCTGTAAGTATCGCGGGGTTTTGACTGAGGGTGATGCTTGTGCAATTTGTGGTTCGCTTGATGACCAATTGTTGTTTTCATTTGGGTTGAGATGTTGATCATTGACTGCACCAGCAAGGATTCTGATATCTTTCTGTGCATTATACTTGCCTGAAAGATGAAGTTATTATATTTCGAGTGCAAGCACTATCTGGTTAATATTTGAGTGTGAATTGCTTTTGAACTTAAAAGTTTTATTAGATTGCTAGTGCAGCAGAGTTGATGTAGCTACTTGAATTGAGCTTATGAGTCTTGGCTGCCTGTTTTCTTGTCTACGTCTTTGTCTGTACTTGTTATGCTTTCATTTGCAATCATTGGGCAATCTTATTGAAAACTAGAGAAACCCATTCATTTCAATTGAGGGAAAGTTGTGAAATGGGGATATGGTTTTCGTAAAGAACTCTGCAACTTATTTCTCTTATGGAGAAAGATGTGCTTGTCGTTGCTTCTACATAGAAAGAAGTATTTAAACGTCGAAGTATATTAAAAGATTAGAATGTCCAAGCGTCAATCTGTAAAGTAATGCAGTGTCTTTCCAGCATGGTTATCTTGAAATTTGAAATTACTGCCATTAGCTGAAGCTTGGTCAGGAATTTGATTTGAACATTCTAAAAGTTCCTTGCTTGAACTACGAAGGAACTGCTTCTATTCTGTTCTTTCTTCTGTTCATTGTTAATTATTTGAAGCTCCTGAGCGAATCTAGCAGCCATGAAGGCGTGTTCTTACATTTTTAAGCTCACTTTGTACATTTTGTCACTTGGTCTGTCCTCAGGACCAGATATGTCAACTGTAAGGCTTCCCACGTGTTGCACGCTCAAATGCATACTCCCAGACAGACCCTCTACTTTCATTAAGAGCTCAGGTTCCTTGACTTCATAAAAAGCGTCACGAAAGCCTTTGGCTTGAAGTCTTCTGCATCCTTCAGAGTATCTGCAATGGCCGTGCACAAAGTGAAGCTGATTGGACCAAATGGGGAAGAGAACGAGTTTGAAGCCCCAGATGACCAGTACATCCTTGACTCTGCCGAGGATGCTGGGCTCGAGCTTCCTTACTCGTGCAGAGCCTGGGGCGTGCTCTACCTGCGCGGGCCAGATGGTTTCAGGAGAGGTGGACCAATCGGATGGCTCCTTTCTGGATGAGAAGCAGATGGAAAAGGGATATGTGCTGACCTGCATCTCGTACCCAAAAGCCGATTGCGTGATTCATACCCACAAGGAGGGTGATCTTTATTGATCAATTTCAAGAATCGTAACGCTTGTTAGTTTTGCCTCTTGGAAGAATTTGTTCCCGAATAGGATTCTGGTCTCGACCTGAGTTTCAAGGATTCGGGGCTTTCTTAGTGTTTTTACATTGACAATTCTTGTTCCAAATTAGTCTTTTGGCCTGTGTTAGTCTTGAAGTCAGATATTAGTTGTTATGTTTTAGCCCGTACGCACTGTTTGGAGATTTTTATCTTTCTTGCGAGTCGATTGAGGTTTACATTGCAGTGGCACTCGCTGTCCTGTTTTTTTCATCTTGTACAGAGCAAGACAAATTTGATATCATCCCTCTTCGAACTCGGAAAAAAGAGGACAAACCAACTGTGGTAGACAAATTCGGACGTAAAATCAATACTGAATAATAGAATGTCACCCAGGTGCTTGCAGATCTCATTAGCAACATTCAACAGACAAGCACTCTCATGTATGTCATCTGGTATGCCTTCTTTGTAACATCCATTTTCTATCGTAACAAGTGTCCTATATAACTAAGTTTTGTATATGTAACATCGTTTTATTCACCTTATATCTTTTATAGAAGATCTCATGATTCTTTCAGAGTGTTGACATCCAAAAGTGTTTGATTTTTAGTTATTGTCAATATGCAATGATTGTTCGGAAGTAATAAAAATTGGCTTGATAACATCATAAGCAATTGTCAAAATTAGTGAAGAAAAGGGAAAAAAGTGGAGAATACATTATCTGGGCATATTTGGTCATCCGTGGAGGAAACAATTGAATGAATTGAAGATTGGTTGATATTATATGTAGTAGATGACTTGGAACAAAAGTGTTAGCACATGTCAACTAGTGGCATATGATGATAGATTATTTTAACAAAGTTGTCGATGGTGTGTTAACTAAACAACATATGATCGATTTAGAGAATTGCATCTAAGGGTCAGACACTTGTAAATCCATTAAGGAGATCATGGAGAATAGTTAAGGGAAAATAGAGACGATGTTACTTTTTTTAAGGGAATTGACATTGTGGGAAATGATCAACTTCTTGAAGATGAGGCTGCTTTTTTGAAGGGATTTGACAACGTGGGAATATAGGACTATTATATTCAGAAGCGTTGAACTACAATTCAACCATGAAAAACTACTCCGAGACGGTTATGATAGAAATTTATAAATACCAAGTTCTATTGATTGGAAGAGGCCCTTGGACAATCAAAATATAATATTTTATTATATTTATTTTCCTGCACTTTATCTTTCCTTAGTTATAGCTTTCCAATTTGCGTCGTTGATTATATTCTGATATGTATCTTTATCCCAAGGCTTCATTGTCAATTTAATTGCAACATGCATTTCTATCATGGTGTCACACCGTTAATTAAATTCTGATGTTACATTTTTACACGTTCTTGAGCTTTGTTATCAATAAAATTCTGATGTAATCTATGCATTGTATTGTTGTGATAGTGATTATATTTTCAAGCCTTGTCATTGATTGAATTCCGGCACACTTTGTATGTACAATTTAGTTTAAATTTCGAAATAATGGTTTGCAGTTATTTTCTGTCCGAAGTTGCCACACAACTTGTCTCCTCTTATAAAAGCCGAAAAACAACTTTCGGAAAAGATGTTTCATCATAGATCAAATTCTGGCGAAACATGGAATAAACCATATTTCGGCGACATGTAGTTTTATGCTATGTAGCACCGACATGCGACGCGACACAACACGAGTGTCCGACACGACACGATACATCGACACGTCATTTCTAAAAAATAGAGAATTTTGACACGCGATACGTTGTATATTAAATGAATATTTTTATTTTTAATTAATTTAATTCAAATTTATAAATAAATAATTAATTAAAAAAAGAGCATATAATAAATTTACACTAATAATATTAACAAATCAATTCGTTTGAAATTTGAAAGATATATTCATAATTAATGAGAAACATTTTTTTTAATTTTAACAAAAGTTATCGATGAAACTAATAATTAATAAGAAATTAGAATCAATTTATTTAAATAAATTCATAATTTTTTACAATAACCAAAATTAATCATTATTCAAAATTTAATATTTTTATTTTTCAAAATTATTTTTTAATTTGATTTATTTAATTTTCCGATTGAAAAACAATCCCCAAAATCTACCCCTTCTTTCGTTCGTCTTTTTCTCTCTACCCCAAGTTTGTTTTACTTTTTTTTCCCTCCCCTCACTTGACAGTGCCAGGTGAGCCGTCACTTCCCCCTCCCACCCCTCCCCCTCTCACGCCATCACACCCCTTTCTCTTATTTTTTTGGGATTTCTTTACGAAAAACCCTAGCGAGCCGCCGAGCCCTCCTTTTCCTATCCTCTTTGCCACTCACCGCACGACCCCCTTCCCTCCTTTCCTCTTCCTCTCGTCGCTGATCCATTGCAACAGTGGTGCCCTCACCACTCTCTCTGGCCGTCTCTCGCCGTTGCGGTGGTCCGTTCGTGGCTTCGTCTCGTCGGCAGAAGTTTGCCTTCTCTCTTCTTTCTCTCTATTCAGCTCTTTCTCTAGCCGTCTCTTGTCGTCGCGGTGGTCTGTTCGTGGCTTCGTCTCGCCGGCGCTCGCGGCCTCTGCTCCCTTGCCCTCCTTCGCCTCCACCCTCCATCAGTCTTCCAGACATGTGTCGACACGCGTGTCGATAATAGTTGACCGCGTGTTAGATTTGATCACGTGTCCGACCGTGTCCGAGTGTGTCGACGTGTCCAACATGCTCCGACATGTGTTAGACACTTTCGGACACGACATGGAATAGGTTTTACGTTTTACCTCCGCGACATGATGCGACGTTCATCAGAATGGGTAAAGAATGAATTAGGATAAGACCCAATTGCGGCTGGTAAAAAGTGGCCACCTTCGTCTCTAAGTCATTCGCTCAGCATTATCTTGATCAAATTCTTTGAAATATACTTGATAACGAGTTCCCTTGACAGCTGCCCCAAGATGACTCGTTAAACAACCGAGCGTGCGCCGCCCGCATATTATGTAAAATCAGTATCTTGAAATTGAAGTATTTCAAATATACTTTAGACGCTCGAGAGGTGCACGAAAGCAATATTCTTGCTTGAAATGTAAGAACACTTATTGGAAAAAGGCACTTTTCTGTGGTCCCTAGAAGAGCATTGCACAAAGGGCCTACCTTCAAGTTCTCAGAGTCAAAAAAAGAAAGGTTCTCAGAGCTGGAAAGGCCAAAAAGAAGACGAGCAACTTCCAGAGAGTCTGGTCCGATGATATCATGGCAATATGCTCTTCTTTTCTCAATTCTGAAGAGATACGTTCGAATATAAAAGATCATCTTTCCCTTGTTTCGAAAAAACTTCCCTTGTTTTCGGTTCCCGTGTACGAAGGTGCGCCTTCTATAAGTTAGTTAAACTTTGGAAGAAGAGTGACATCCTCTGGAGGAAATTGGAGGACAGTAGGAGCCTTTTGGGGAAACGGTTCATAAGAAAGAGAAAAGAATGACAGGATGGCTTCTCATTTTCCTCTCATTCCTATATATTTTGGCCTTTTTCTCTCCTTCAGAGACATCTGCAGCAGGTTATCCTTTTCCTATGCCCGTGTTTGTCCCGATACTGTTCTTTTTCTTGCAAAAAGGCCTTCTGATTTGGGTCTGTTTGAACCTTGAGCTGTGATTTCAGGAGTTTTTGTTTTGATGAACTGTGTGATTACATTTCAACCATAAAACATGAAAGGAGGAGTGGGATTCATTTTGCCTTTTAGCTTGGATACTTCTGATGACACGAAAGGGGGAGCGGGATTCATTTTGCCTTGTAGCTTGGATACTTCTGATGAGTTTCTTTTCTTCTATTCATAGGGACATCTAGGAATTTAAGAACCCTACCCAAGATAAAATGAAACAGTCGTTAAGAAACCTTCTCCAGAGTTTCATGAATGCCAATTGCCAATTGCATATGTTGCTCAAGAGATAGGCTCGTGTTTCATGTACGAAAACTTTTTGAGTTGACCACTCTGTTGTTCGCTTGAAGGCCGAAAGCATGTCTGAATTTTATCTGCTTTGAAGCTTCTAGTTGTTGTAATCGGTCACTTAGTAAAGTCTGCGTAAGATGAAGGCACCATCAGTCAGGCATCAGAAACTCTTATTGGCACTCTCTCACTCAGAAACACAGTCATGTTTAATAGTGATCTCCGGTGGATAGATGTCCTTTGTCTCGCCCCATAACAACAGCATTTATGAAACCAGCAAAATTAGAAGGATGACATCGTGCCAATGTTATCTTCTTCAGAACAACAATTTTCAAGGGTTAACTGACGCCCGGAGCATCCCAAACTGCCGATAAGAGCATTTAAAAAATCAACAAATTGAGAGCAGTTCTGATCTATCTTGTTCAGACCCTTCGTCTGTTACCTTTACATTGCTATTCCTTCCTGCATCTTGTTCCTTTCTTGTAGCTTCAGCTACAGCACCGTTAGCTTTCTATATCAAATTCTCCATAACACTTTGTAACTTGAGATAGAACCAAGACTTTTACCAATTGGAGAGAGAACTTATCCTGACATATCCTTTGTCTCCCACCTGAAAGGGTATTGGTTCTTGTCGTAATCTTGTTTTGGCGGATACACAATGATATTCGAATCATTTGCAGTAAAAAGATTCTCGCAAGATTTAAGTAATAAAGCTTGAACAATTAGCTTCACTTACAAGACAGATTGCTTTTCGACTTCATGGATCCTATCCTTTCCTTGACTCCCTTCCAAATAAATGATCCCATATCCTTTCTATTTCAGCGCAATGATTTAGCAGGACCAAGGAGTTTAGATAAAGATATCAGTGATGTTCTAGGGTAGTTCAAGCTTGACATTTTTCCTTAATGCATTCAAACATTTTAAATGATCAGAGAGTAACTGCACTTTTCTTTTGTTACTTAATTTGCTCAATAATTTGAAGGTGATGCCCAGCTGACAATAAGTCAGAGAGACGCTTGAATGCATGTTCAATGCTCACTGCTGCTCATCTTCAATGACCCTCATAGTCTTTTGTAGATTCGTTGCAGAAACCTGACACGCCAGACAGACGACTAGACGGAAAAGGGAGGAGCGACATAAAGCACAGTGCCAACTTCGCCCATGCCATTCCGCATAGCAGCTATGCTGGAGGCGGTGCACATGGAGTGGGTGAGGGTGGGGCTAACGGCGAATCGGGATCGTCATCTCCAAAAGGCGGTGCAGCTGTGATCCCCATATATGCTGGTGCTGCTGGCGCTAACAACAACCATCACCAACATGCCCACCACGGTTCCGGCACCCGCATCCATACCCCTGCGCGAGTCCACGCTCTCACTGCAGCCGTACTGGCCCTCTGCTGTGCGTTCATATAGAATGTTTGCAAATAGTGTTGGAATTTTGTTTGTTAAAACAAAATAAGTGCTTTTTATTTTGTCCCACATAGAAAAAATGGGAGCAAGTGGGTCAGTTTAAATATGTGAGATTTCCTTTTGTAATTAAAGGAGTGATTAGGTGGGGCTAGACCCCATCATAACCACGTGCGGGTGCGCGATTTTGGCGCACTTAGCACCTTGCACACCTACGCGCTCGCGGTTTAATTAGCATTAATCTATTTAAAAAAATTATTCCGAATTTTGTTTGTGTCTTTTCAATACAACCTTTGGAAAATTACTTATTCGGTTTTTAACTTTCCCGAAGGGTTGCAATTGTTCGTTTTTCGACTTCTTCCGAAGAGTCGCATTTGTTTATCCAAACAATTTTCTAAAGACGTGTTTGTTTGCAATTTTCACGAAAAGTTGCAAAGACTGTTTCATATATATACTTGTCATTTTTTTGGAAAGAAAAGTGTGGTCATTGTTTAGTCTTCTTTCTGAAAAACTGCAGCCAATTTTTCGATTGTTTTTTAGAGAGACCCTAGAGAAATACTAGAATTGCTATTTAGTATTATCATCCGAGACTTTGTTGTATACTGGAGGATTTTTGCCGATGACCATTAGTAACGTTGTGGGGGCAAATAAATCCTTAAAGAAAGTGATATCATGCCTCAAAGTCCTAGTTGTTTTACTCGATCCGATTTCATTATTCAACCCATTTCGAAGCAATATTTTCACAACAAATAGCACTATAGATGTTTGTATAGACAATAAAAACTCTGCAACAAGGGCAAGTGTGTAGCCTTTCCGCACTTTGATTGGCCTCTTATTTTCTTGATGGATGATTGCTTCATGGTCAATGACAAGAATGAAGAAATACATGGTGAAGCCCCTAATGGAGGACGAAGTTGAAAAGAAACATATGTTCTGATGAGAGATACGTAAGGGACGTCCCTGATGACATTATTCGTTTAAAAGTTGATGGGGAGAGAGAGGCGCCAGCATTGCTTGTCCGAGTTTGCCATCTCTTTCTCTTCTTGTCATACCCTGATTCACAGGAACAAGGATATGACACAACCGTCATTTCACCAAAGAAGACAACTTTAACATAATCAAAATCCAGCATGATATTAACATATATACATCAATACATAGATACATACATATACATATACATACATATATATATATATATATATATATGTGTGTGTGTGTGTGTGTGTGTGTGTGTCCCCGCGCGCGCGCGCGCGTGTGTATTTGACAAAAAGGACATTTGGTTACATTATCAAAATATTTCTATAACCTACCAAGCCAATATATACACATTTTCCAAAAATTTAACTCACAAACTTATGAATTATATACAACTCATACCAAAAGTCCCCACACAAAAAGTTCTCCCTAATAACGGATGCTCACCCCTACTTGTAGCTCGTTGAAGAACCTAAAAAACAAGTAGATGAAAGGAGTAAGCTTACATTTCTTCTAAGCAGATCGAGAAATCATTATATATATTTAAAACATAACATAACTCAACTTAATATAATATATTCATAAAATAACTACCCAAAACACTAATGGATGTGTCAATGGTCTATTTCATTAACTAATCTCGTCAAACCATACGTCAATGGTTTATTTCACCGACTAAACTCAAATCGCATGTCAATTGGTCTATTCCATTGACCAACTTATGCTCAAATGTCTAACCAACGCCCATGACATGACAACTAAAATTCCCCCATTGGTGAGGCATTCACCTATTATCAATTGGTGGTTAGGCCCACAAGGATAGTTTGCACATACCCACACACTTCTTAGGATTTAGAAAGATAGTGAGTATCAACCATCAATCACAAATATCTAATAATCCAACATTAAAATGAGTCATATTAGAACTCAGGCATTTGATATATAAATATCAAAGCATTTTTCAAGAACCAAAAATGTTTCAAGACTCTTTTATAAAGAGGTTTTACAAACCATTGTTCAAACCAAAGTCAAAGGATAACTCCCTTTTCAAACAACAAAATAGTAGTAATAGCTTGATCTTATTTTATGTAATGAAAGATACTATTTATCAACTCATAAAATATATAATTAATTTAAATGAATATTTTTTTTTTAATTAATTTAATCAAATTCACAATTAAATAAATAATAACAAAAGTGCCTATAATGAATTCATACTAATAATAATAAAAATTTATTCATAGGAAATTCGAAAGATATATTCATATTTAATGCATATCCATATTTGGGGACATGTTTCTAACTTTAATAAAAGTTATTGATACAACTAATGACTAATAAGAAATTAGAATTAATTTATTTAAATAAATTTATGATCTTCTATGATGGTCAAAATTTATTATATTATTCAACATTTAGTATTTTCATTTCCCAAAATCATTTTATAACCTCATTTATTTATTTATTTATTGGATTAAAAAAATGCAACCCCGGGGGTCCACCCCAACCCTCACGCCCCAAATTTATTTCTCTCTCTCATTTATTTCCTACCCCTCCCCCCCTATCTCTCCATCCACCCTCCAACCACCTAATAGGCTTCACTTCCTTTTGTTAGAAATGCACGTCGCCCTCTCGTCCACCCACCCTACAGAAAGAAAAAGTCATGCCAAAATCCCATTAAAATCTCAATTTTTTTTTTTTTTGAATTTCCTCCCTCAAAAACCCTAGCTGCTGCCCTCCTCCTTGCACAAACCCCTTCCTCTCGATCGCCTCTCTCTCTCGGTCACCTCATCGGCCATCACAATCACTCGCCACATTGCGTCCAACGCTTCCTCCTTCACAGCCATAGCCTCACCGCTAGGCCTCCATTGCGGCATCGTAGTCACGACCCGGTCTCCTCGATCTCTACTCTTCCTCTAGCCCTCCCTCATTGTCGCTCGCGGCCTTGCCTCCGCCTCCGCCTCCTCACCCTCGCCTCCACCCTCCATCATCTTCTTCAACCATTCTCTCTCCCAAACACGTGTTGAAATGTGTTGTGTCGAGAAGAGTTGACCGCGTGTTAGAAATTCGACATGGGTTGACCGCGTGTTCGAGCGTGTCAGAACATGCGCCTCCACCCTTTATCATCTTCTTCAACCATTCTCTCTCGGACATGCATGTCAAAATGTGTCGAGAAGAGTTGATCACGTGTTAGAAAATTCGACACGGGTTGACCGCATGTTCGAGCATGTCAAAGCATGTCGGACACATTGACACGTGTCAAACACGACATAGAAACTCCGATAACGTGTCCTTGCTTCATAGCTGTTTGTGCCCTTTCTTTCTTCTCTATTGGGCCGATGTTCTAAACCCTTCTCCTCTTTTTCTATTTTTTAAACTCCGGCTTCATAGCTGCCTGTGCCCTCCCTTTCTCCTCTATTGGGCCGGCCTTTTGCTTCTTTTGTTGAATTTTCAAACCCTTCTCATTTTCTTCTATTTTTTAAACTCTGGCAAAATGTTTGTGCTTCATAGCTGCCTATGCCCTCCCTTTCTCCTCTATTGGGCCGAGGTTATGCTTCTTTTGTTGAATTTTCAAACCCTTCTCCTCTTCTTCTGTTTTTATTTTTTTAAAGCTTACCTTTTACCCTTCTCTCCTCCTCCTCCTCCTCCTCCTCCTCTTATTTAAACTCGAAAAAGTGAGAGTTCTTGAATCCATACAGCTTGAGTGAGTCGATCGAAGGGGGACTGTGTGTGTTGCGATTGTGATCGTGATCGTGTGTGGTGTTGTATACGACGAGATCGCGATGCAGAGCCCGTACGTGATGCAGAGCCCATACAACCACGTAACTGAGAAATACATCACCGTACGGCCCCGGTATCCCGACCAGTGGTTCTCCAAGCTCTTCGCTTTGACCTCCCGCCATGCCTTGGCTTTGGACGCGGCATCGGCAATGGCCGAGCAGCCATTGCGGTCCTATCTCTCTCTCCCTCTTCTTTCCTTCAATGTCAATCACGATGTCTTAGTAGGAGACACATGTTGGAAATTCCGATACTCTCGTGTTGATTTCCTTCTATTAGTATTGGTAGTAGTATTGGCAGATTGGGTACAAATGTGTTCATTATCTGCCTGATGCTGAGAGCTGAGTTCACTATCTCTCTGAATGTGTCTTCCTGGAAGTTCCCAAAAAAAGAGAAGACAGACTTTCAAAAATCCATAGATGTAACAGGTTGCCCAAATAAGGAATTTTTACATGAATTTGCTTGTTCATTTAGGATTCGGCTTTGGAATTACTCGGTAGGTTCATTAGCGCAATATGCCATGAGTTGTACCTGCGACTGAAAGAGGAAATTTTGGGTAAATTTGGCCGTTCACTTTGGTTTTTGACACTAAGGTTACCAGTAGTCCATATGTGCAAGAGGCTAGGGATGTGTAAAAGAACCATGACCCGCCTGGACCACTTGGAACCGGACCGAAACCGCCTGAAACCGGTAGTTCTTGAGGGAACCGGTCCAGTTCCCAGTTCCAATTTATGGGAATCGGTGGGTACCGGTCCAGTTTCCGATTTCACGGGCGGATCCGCCCACTCGGACCGGACCGAACCGATTATATTTTAATTAATATATTAATTTTTAATATTAAAATAAATTTCAAAATTACTAATTAGCAAATCTAAATTTTAGGACTCCATCTCCTCTCATGGTTTCCATGTTATGATAAGAATTTAGTAAAATGTGTAAGCTGCATTTCAACAACTTAACAAATGGCTCATTCAAAGAATACTTTTGGGACTCACATATGACACTATGTTCAAGAATATGTGGAGTATCGATGGAGTTGTTTCTACAAAAAAAAAATCAGTAAAGCAAATGTTGTAAGAGATTAAACATTGTTAGAGGATAAAGGAAAATATGATCTACAGATAACGATCATCCAAAATCTTGAACTTAAAGAATATTTTAGATTTCAATTAAAATGATTCAAAAATAGGAAAAAAAAAAAACCTATTTATCTTCTTTGGTAGTGTTTTCCAATAAAATAAAGAAAAATGGTACCCTTAATTAAGCCAGTTCGATTTGAAGAAAAATATTACTTGATATGAAAAGTACTCACGGCGGGATTTAAAAAACGATATTATTATTGGTAAGACTGATTCCATGAATCCACTCGGGAACTAGACCAGACTGCGATCCGGTTCTTGAGTGGATCCATGCAACAACGGGTGGTTCCCGGTTCAATTTTTTGGAACCGGTCCTTAGCGGGTGGTTCTCGGTTCTAGATTGAGAACTGCTCATCTAGACCATGCACACCCCTACAAGAGGCCATGTTCTCTGTCATCAGCTTAGATGAAGAATCTGTGCTGTAAGCTGCTCTTTCGTCACATTTACCGAGTGAAGGTGGTCACGACTCAGGTTGTACAATGAAAGATCTTTGAGGATGCATTTCCTGTCTGGTTAGCATTGGCAAACGGTTTGTCCAACGATCTCGAACTTATGAAATGACCAAATCGACTTAGCAATGAGGCACAACTCCCAATTTGCTGGGGCCTCGTCGCCTGCTTTCGATGTCTGGTTGGCTGCACGGAGTCTCCAGGCCAATGTCTTTGCTTTTGTCTCCCCGAGCCTTAGAAAGCTCTTCTTTCAATCTTTTGCATCCACGATGACAATTTTTGTCTCGAATACACGAACTGTCATAAAGAGTAAACAGAAGTTTCTGTCTTTTGCAGGTCGCAAAGCATTATGGGCGAGTGGTTGCAACTGACATAAGTGAACCCATGCTGAAGCAAGGGATCCCACACCCTCGAGTTCAGTACCTACACACGCGGTCATCCTTGTCAGAAGAAGAAATGGTGGCAATGCTTGGGGGCGAGAACTCAGTCGATTTGATCACGGTGGCCGCTGCTGTCCATTGGTTTGACATCCCAAAGTTCTACTCTGTTGCCAAACGGGTCCTCCGCAGGCCCGGAGGCGTGATCGCCATTTGGACCTACACGGA
This sequence comes from Eucalyptus victrix, assembly GCA_016097545.1. Taxonomy (NCBI): domain Eukaryota; kingdom Viridiplantae; phylum Streptophyta; class Magnoliopsida; order Myrtales; family Myrtaceae; genus Eucalyptus; species Eucalyptus victrix. The sequence goes on from CM027844.1 coordinate 26,573,899, forward strand.
CATGATCAAAGTCGATCCCATAATTGAACATATACTAAGACGTCTGCGCGAAGCCAGTAAGCCATATTGGAAACCGGGGTTGCAGTACATGTTTGAAGAGTATCGAAACCTTCCATTTCCGTTTGAGAGCGTGGGTTTAGGTTGCGAAGGACAACCTGTTCAGCTAGAAATGCCGAGGGAAATGAGTTTTGAGACGTTACTGAGTGTCCTGAGACTATGTCGGCAGTAGCGACGGCCAAGCAGGATGGCGTGGACCTGTTGACCGATGATGTTGTGAAAGAGTTTGAGACCGCTTGGGGCGGATTGGATTTGGTCAGAACTGTCAAGTTCAAGGTTTTTATGCACGCTGGAACCGTGAAAGCTTGAATCTCAGTTTCTTGGTGCTCTGGGGAGCTCATTACTGATAAAATCTACCTAAATTACACCTCCATTAAATAATGTTCCAGAGGTGGAGAACATGCATCAGCAGCAGCATCTACTTGTAGATGCTCCTCCTGAGCACAAACTTGTTGTAAGTTCAATTTCTCCTGCAATTGCAATGACCTACTGTTTGGATTGATGACATATGCAGTTTACTGCCAAGTGCCAAGTTGCCTTTTAAATGATCTTCGGGCATAAAGCTTTCATGAAGTTTACCTTCTCATGTGTATTTAGAGTTCATCATTAAGTAGTCTCAGAGAATAATATACAAGCCATGCGAAGATGATTACAGCCACAACCGTTCAGTAACCCACGAACAATTAATGGTCACAGAAACCAGGTGCCTATGTGGGATAGAATTGAAAATTTCTGGAATTTTTGCACAAAATTGCAAAAGAAAATCCTGTAAGTAACAGAGTCTTCGATAGGGTTGTAGATCGGCCAAGCAGTTTCGTTCCAGGGACCGTAGAGCTTGATTTTGAAAAATTGGAATTGAGTATTAAACCGGCATGCTTAAGAAGGATACTCTTTTACCATATGATACTTTCGAATGAAAGCCAAACTTAAAAGTAAACAATCAGCTGGTGCCAAAAGTAGTAGAAATAATGAGCAAAAACTCAAATGATTTGCCTGAGTGTGTCAGTGAGATGCTTGAATGATGTTCAATGCTCACTGCTTTTCATCTTTAATGACCCTCATCGTCACACCCCAACTCAACAAGAAAAAGGGCATTGACATGGTCATCCTTTCACCAAATGACGTAGTCTTAACATAATCAAAATTCAGCATGATATCAACATATGCATACATACATATATTTGACAAAGAGGGCATTAAGTTATAATATCATAGTTTTCTATAAACCACCAAACTAATATATACAGCTCTACCAAAAATCTACTCACAAACTCATTAACTATATACAACTTATACCAAAAAGTCTCCACTGTCAAAAAGCCCCCTCAATAATGCAACATTCACATCCTACTTGCGGCTCGGTGAAGAACCTATGAAAGCAAGTAGATGAAAAGAGTGAGCTATCACCACTCAGTGAGTAATACATTTTTTCAAAACATGAGTTTAAAACACAAAGAAGAAATAGTATCACTCACTTGAGAAAAGCCAAAAACCAATTACAAGCAGTTACTCGAGTCGATGCACTCAAATTCCTAGCAATTAACCCAAAAACAATATAAAAAAATCAAGTAAAATGATATTCTAAAGAACAACTCGACTATGCTATGCCTATTTATCGATAGAATGATACCTACATGCCAACGAAAAGCTTGCCTCAAGTGAAAACCTATTGTTGCCTGCTAAGCACAAATCACGCGTTAAATTCCATCACAAAATTCCGTTTTAAGTGAACTTATAATCCTTAAGAGACATTTTGGCGTACTATAAGAACCCCAACTCAGCCACCCTAAGACCTCGTCGAAAATGACTAAAATTTGGCTAAAAAATTATTGTTCAGAACTCCATCCAGAACCCACGCCGAACTTAAAAATTCTGTTCCAAGCAAACTCTAAGTTCAAATTAAGATTTGTATAATCCTATGACTTCACAACACCCTAAACTATAATTTCTATAAAAATACTCAACTCAACGACTCAAAAATCGAATTTCGCCACACGAATCTCCAATAATTCCGAGTTTTAAGCCCTAATTTGAAACTACTTTGATTGAATGAACAAAGGGCGCAAACACTTACCGACATTGCAAAAATAGAGTTGAGTCGGCTTTGTGACTCACATGGATTGTGAGTATGGGAAAATTTTTTCCTTTCTCTCATCTCTCCTTTTTCTTTCTTTTCCCCGAAGGGGGCTCTTGGTCTCACTCCTCTCTACACTGCTTTTCCTTATAATTGAGTTGAAGTCCACTTTTTTTTTCTTTTTTTTTTTTTTTTTTTTCACTTGGTCAAAAGCTTATCTTTTACGCTCATAGTCTTTTGTAAACTCGTCACAGAAAACCAACTCGCTAGATAGACAATTAGATGGAAAAGGGAGGAGTGACATAGAGCATAGCGCCAATTTCGCCCGTGCCATTCCACATAGTGGCTATGTTGGAGGCAGCGCACATGGAGTGGGCGAGGGTGGGACTAATAGTGAATGGGGATCGTCATCTCCAAAAGGCAGTGCGGCTATGATCCCCATATATGTTGGCACTACTGGCGCAAACGACAGCCACCACCAAAGCGGCCACCACGGTACTAGTGCCTGCATCCATAGCCCTGCGAGAGTCCACGCTCTAACTGCAGCTGTAATAGCCCTATACTGTGTGTTTGTATAGAATGTTTGCATTTAATGGTGCAAATAACAACACCATAGATCTTTGTTTATATTTTCAGAATATTAAAGGATGAAGAGAAATTGAGAATTTGGGAATAAGATGTATGTATTGCTTTCTCACACTTAACATATACAATCATAGCCCTATATACAATACATATGGTCAACCTAATTAAGGAGAAAAAATATTATAAAATACATAGAATAAAATAATCGGATCCCCAAATTATACAATAGTTAAGTTTTTAATTGATGAACCCATTAGGATCAATCGAGTGCAACAATACACTCCCCCTCAAGCTGGCAGTTTGTACACATCAAGGACGCCTAGCTTGCTTAAAAGATTCACATGTTGCCTCTGACATTGAGATTTAGTAAATATGTCTGTAGGCTACTCTATTATTCTCATTCCTTTTGTCGTGATTACTCCATCTTGAATCTTGTTTTTGATGAAATGACAATCACCTTCTATATGTTTCATTCTTTCATGAAAAATCAGATTCATTGCAAGTTTAAAAGTGCAACGTTATTGTCACAAAATAAGATGGTCGGTTCTTTTATCTACACATCAAGATCTTGGAGTAGTTCTCTTATCAAGACTATTTCACAAATAATCTTTGCCATTGCTCGATATTTCGCTTCAGCTTTTGATAATGAAACATCCGGCTGTTTCTTTGTCTTCCAAGAGAGTAATGAGTCCCCCAATTTGTTGTAAAACCCCGTAATAGATTTTCTACTCATTGGACAGTTTGCATAATCCGTTTCACCATACGCTACCATCTTCATATTGTTGTTCCAAGATGGTAATATTTCTAAAATTGGACATCCATTCAAGTACTTTATTACTTTCAATGCAATATTCATGTGGGACTGTTTTGGGTTATGCATGAATGACTAAGAATTTGCATGGCATAGCATATGTCAAGTCTGGTCATGGTTAGATAAATGCGCTTTCCGATGAGTCTCAGATAAGTAGAAGGGCTTATGAGCAAAGTATCTTTATTCAAGGGTGATAATCCCTTATCATACTCGGTTGTAGTCAACTTAACATTCTATTCTGTTGGAATGACTGCTGGTTTGGATCTCGATAATCCTACTTCTGATATGATCACCAGGACAAATTTGTGTTGACTGAGACAACGTCCCTTATCTAATCACGCAATCTCTATTCCAAGGATATATTTGGGAGATCCCAAATCCTTAATTCGAAGAGTGGAGTGCATATACCCTTTAAGCTTCTCAATAGCATTTTCATCATTTACTATAATGAGGGGGAAAGTACACTAGAAGTGTCAAAACTTATATAAGGTATTTATTTTGGTATCAAAAGTTTATATCAGATCACTTAAGTGTCAAATTAGAGAAAAAAATGATTATTTTGGTATCACCAATGAGAAATTCGATCAAATTGGTTATGTGGCTTTTATATTTTAAAAAAAAAATTGATGTGACAAAAATTTAAAAAGGTAGTGCATGTGGAATGGAATAAATGATGCCTTGGGTCGTCACATCCTAAATCATTAATTTGAAGAGTGGAGTGCATATACCCTTTAAGCTTCTCAATAGCATTTTCCTTTCTTCCTAAGAAACGATGTTGTTTTGTCATCAAATGTGGACTCTCCTACAAAAACGGAGCTGCATAGCTCATATGGCCAAAATGGCGTTGTTGAAAGGGATTAAAATTAGGGTTCATCATCCACATACGAACTACAATCCTCGCTTGATACCAACCAAAGCTCACTCGCCCACCCTTGCTCACCCTCGTTGCTTGTCGCTCGGCCATCTTTATAGTTGCACTATCATTTGCTACCGTTTGGTGGTTATGTCCTTAACTCTCACTCACTTAAGTTTGTCATGTTCTCTCTGTGGGTTAATTGAGCAGAAAATTTAGGGTTCCAACGGGCAAATTAGGGTGCAGAGGGAAAATTGAGGGCTCAACTCGGAGGGAAAGTGGTGGGGACCTCACTTTTATTTAATAATATGATCTGCTTTCTTTTGTAGGGACTGAATAGAAAAATAGTGCGCAAAAGGGAAAATGAGAGCTCGGCTCAGAGGAAAACAATGGTGGAACCTCACTTTGTTTAATTAGTTGGAGTGCTTCTATGGGAGACCGAATAGAATTGAATTGAAAAATGGGTGGTAGAAACCTCGCTTTATTTATTCAATTCGACTTTCTTTATTTTTGTAATGGGATCAAATTGAATAAATTGGTTGCATTTATTTCTTTGACAAAACGGCAATGACTTGTATGTGAAGTTGTTGATTCAATGATTTTTTTTCTCCTTTGGTACAATATCGACATGGATGAAAATTATGTAGGCCTCATTGTTTATTATGGTGGGAACTTTGTTATTGATGCTCAAGACTAGGAGTATGCTAACGAAAATGAAGGTACTATTTATATTAATATTGGGAAGCCATCATATATTGATTTTGTGAGGGATTTGTTATATTTTTTACAATACAAAGTACAAAAACTGCATTATTGTGTTCTTGGGAAGGAATTAAAAGATGATTTGGGATTTTTTTTTTTAATGGCGATAATGATATTATATTATTAAGGATATCAGTACCATTATCTTCACAGCAACAAAGCTAAAGTATATGTTTAGTATTATAATGATGATGAGAATGGTGAGGGTGAGGGTGAGGATGGGGATGAGGATGAGGATGAGCAAACCATTGAAAGAGGAGAAGTGATGGATCCCATTCAAGCAAGTAATAAGGTCGGGGATGAGTTCAGGTTAGATGGAGGACAAAATGAGAGGAAAGTAAGGGAGGAGAGGGAAACAAATTGTATTGATAAAGATGAGCAAATGGGGAGATGTCCTGAAATCTCAAGTGAAGATGTAGGTGATGAAGACTTCATTGGATTAGAATGGGAAATTATTGTATTATGTAAATTATAAGATGAATGGCATGGTCAAGACAAAAGCAAAGAGAATTTCTCAAAAAAAAAAAAATTGCAGTCATAGGAGAAAGGCCTAGGCTAGTAAATAGGGATGGAGCTCCAACTGAAGGTAATAGAAATAAAGATGAAGAAAGTTGTGATGATGAGACTATTAGTTTGAAGAATGAGTTTGGCAATAATGATAAAGAATCTACACGTGGAAAAAAAAAGTAAAAACTTTTCCTACGATCCAATTGTTGATAAACTTCTTTTGTTTATGGACATAAAATTTGATGATGCCAAATAGTTAAAAAAGCTGTTGTCAAGAGCTCCATTGTTGAATAGAGAAGCATTGAATTAATTAGAAATACAAAAGTATTTATGAAAGCTAAGTGCTCACAACATAATTATCCATTGAAACTTTATAACGCGCTGAGCGGAAATGGATCATTCCAAATTAGGTTCTTCTAGGAAGAGTATACATGTCCAATTATATTTGATGATAGAAGGTAAATGTGTGTGGTTATCGAAGCATTTTTTCAATAGTATCAAAGCAATGCCTGAGACCAAGAGTACTCAATTTTAGTTATTAGTGAATGAGCAATTAGGGGTTAATGTGTCAAGGAATCAGTACAAGAGAGCTAAGCTAAGGGTGATGAAAATATTAATGAGTTGGTATGAGGAAGAATATGCATAGGTATGAGACGCACTCTTCAAAACCCATATAGTATGGTATATATAAAGGTTATGGAGAGACCATTGTCTTATTGTAAGCCTAGATTTGATAAATTTTATATATGTTTTGATGCATGCAAACGAGGTTTATTGGCTGGTTGTAAAAAAGTTGTAGGATCAAATGGAGGCTTTTTAAAAGGTTTATGTAAGAGGGAGTTGTTGGCTACTGTGAGAAAAGATGCCAACAATCAAATGTTTTCGATAACTTAGGTGATGGTGAAGACAGAGGACAATAATACTTGGTCCTGATTCCTCAAATTTTTAATGGCTAATCTCGAGATAACTAATGGAAAATGATGGGCATTCTTAAGCAATCAACAAAAGATAATACCATTGTCAATTAATCCATTTTTAATATTAATTACTTGCATATTTTTTCTGACTTGAATTTGTTGGTTTGAACTTTTGTAGGGGCTCGTTTTTGCATTGGTTGAGATGATGCCATATGCTGACATAGAATGTGCGCGAGGCATATATACACAAACTGGTCAAAGAACTTCAAAGGAGATAAGCTGCAAAAATAGTTCTGGCAGATAAAAAAGACCAACATGACTAATTCAAATTAGCTAAACAAGGGTTGTTGGAGCTGACAAATGAAGGTTTTAATGTAGTCTTCCAAACAAAAGCTAAGCACTAATGTCAAGCCTTTTTTAGCAAATAGTTTAAATGTGATATCATTGACAACAATCTCGGTGAAGCTTTTAATGCCAGAATTTTAGAGGTTAGGTGCAAACCGATCATCAACATACTTGATAATATTTGAGTTATGGTCATGACTAGACTGCATAGGTAAAGAGATGAGGTTACAAAATGGACTAGAGACTATGATTCTAGGATTGTGAAAAGATTGGATACAAACATTGTTGCTAGTAGGTTATGCCATCCGATTTAAAATGGAGAGAATGAATATAAGATCATTGAACATTATGATAAGCATGTTGTCAATTTAAATAGAATAAAGTGTTTATATTGAACCTAGCAACTAAATGAAATTTCCTATGCACGTCCGCGATTTGTGCCATTTAGATAAAGTAACAAAACTCACAGGATTACCTCTATGATTGGTACAAAAAAAAATTATATCTTGCTTTGTATGAATTCATGATGCAACCTATTAAAAGTAGTAAATTTTAGGAGATAACAAATTATGAAGGCCATCTACCTTTGCCATTGAAGAAGCAGTTAGGAAAGCCAAAAAGGAGACGAATAATACAGTAGGAAGAGGCATCAAATTAGAGAATGAATATGACTGGAATAAAAATGAAATGCTCCCATTGCCACAAGAAATGACAAAGTAAGAATGGTTGTGAGCTAAAAAAGAAACATCAACAGTAAGAGGCAAAGGGCTAATTTAGAGTTAGGAATAAGGCCTACTAAAGAGCTTATTGTTCGGCTTATTGAAGGGAGGACAAAAGACCCTATTGTAATGCCTAGTGAATGGCAGATTGAAAGCCCTTCTATAGTATAAATATCCTCTTTGTCTGAGCAACTTTCAATTCATATTCAATAAAGTTTGATCGTTGACCATGTATTAGCTTCTCTTGTCATTTTCCTCTGTCATTCACCTTTAATTAATTTGAAAAGTTCTCTCCATTTGTTTCCACCATGAAAATAAATAGATGTCTAATTATTTATACTAGTTGGTCTTAGTCTTGATACAGTGTATTGTTGTAAGGCCTACTAAAGGGCTAATAAAAGGCCCTATTGTAGGCCCAAGTGCATGGACAAGGACTGATACAAGTAGGCAACATCAACAACAATTGAGTCTACTATTGAACAAACGAGGAAAAAAATATCCAATAAGTTGTACATTGCTATGTTTATCTTTTATGAGCCGAAATTTAATTTTGTTATGTGTTTCTCAAGTAAAAAAACAAGCAACTACACAAGTTGCATAAGTTGCTCTCCCATAAATTGCTATTGAAATTAATGCATCATAGCAAATAAGAGAGGCTTTTGGAAAAATATTAAGGTAATATGATTATGAAATTTACACGGGTGAATGTACTAAAATGATTATATTAAATGTAAGATTTATAGGGCTCATGTATTCAATTGGTAGTACTTCAATTCATTTCGTTGATATTATAGTTATGTTTTTGTAGCTTGGGAGTGCTTCAAAGGTGCTTATTTCTTAAGATAAGCTAACTCAAGAGTCAAGGGTACATCTAAAGAAGAGTGCTCCATAAAAGAAGATAGCAAGTACAGCTCTAAAACAACCAAAAAAAAAAAAATCCAACATTAATTCCATCTCAACCGATTGATCATGGAAGCAATAGTGATCCTACGGACCAACAAATAACACATGCTAAAAAAAAGTAGTCGTTGCCAAGAAGGAGGATAAGGAGATAATAGAAAGGTCAATTAAAGAACCTATACATCTAATTCGAAAGAATGCTCGGATTATGAATCAAATCAAAGCTCCAAAAGGAAAAGGAGGTGGGGGTATTGTGCATATTAACTAATGAGAGGGTGTTGGATATAATCTCTTTTTATGTTCTATTTTTTTTTTTTAAGGAATGTGCTAGACATTGTATCTTCATTGATGGGAGTTGTTGCCATTATTTTTTAAGGATGGTGCATATTGTCATTATTTTTTTGAGAAGGGTGCTAAACCTCGAATGATTTGAGAGTGAAGTCAGACATATTTTTCCTTTGTAAAGAATTAATCAAAGTCAATGTCAATGGATGTTTTTGTTATTTTCTCTTGTTTTGGTTTCAGCTGGTAATTCGAATGGGGTTGTATGCTGTATAAATTTTTTGCTGCCGTTGCAACGTTGCTATGAGATTGATGTTATTTTTAGAAGTGATATGTGCATATATTATTGCTAGTTGAAGTTGTGGGTGCTAATGGATTTGTGGGTGCTCGTTGTATATGTTGGTGCAAGAAAAAACACACCAACATGCCTTGGTGTAGTTGTGAGTGCTATCTCTTCTTAGACGAGTACATACAAGTACTTGTGCAAGAACAAGATGTACTAGCACAACTCTAGTGCAATTTTGAGTACTAGTGCATCTTATTGCATCAACACTTGTGTTAATGTATCTTGTTACATCAACATTTGCATGGGATGATGTTAGAACAAAATACACCACAACTAGTGTAAGTCAAGTGATATTTGAAACTAATCTACTCTTCTTTTTTTTTTTTTTCAAAAAAACTTATGCAACACAAGTGATCACTTTTTAATTGCGATTGATACTTAAATAATCACTTTCAGAAAAATTTAGCACTCGAATGATCACTATTAATAACTTATAGCATTGAAATAGTCAATTGTGAATTTGTCACCATCTTTTAATGTCACCATGGTTTGCAGTAATAGTTGCAGCAAACCATTACCAAGCAAAAAAATGAGGTAAAGCATCATATCTAAAGCCAAAAATAAGCAAAACAAACATCAATAATATACAAGTAAGTAAGAAAACTTTTAAATGCTCCCGACCAATGAATTCCAACTCCAATCTTCCATTTCTACCATAAATTGCAATAAAACCTTTTGTTCCATACAAAATTGTAGCAAACTAAGAACACATTTTACTTACAAATAACTCAGTACAAGTATATATTCCATGTATTCAACTATGGTGGACAAACAAACTTTTTCTCATCATTCGCTTAACATTTGAATAGACTACATAAGAGAATAATAATACAATCAATACTTGAGAATAGTTTTTTTCAATTTTCAGCCTTGAAACCTCCCATTTCAAATGGTTAATTAGAGATGTTAAACCCTTCATTTGAGCTTGTATTGAGTTAACATCCTCCAACTCATCCATTAATGTAAGTGGAGATTGATATCGACCTTCAAATAACTCCAAAATCACGTCTGTCACTTAACTGGAAAATTTCGCACAAACCCATTTGAAATATTTGCACTTTGAGCATTTTCTATATCTACCGCATCTATGGAATCTTCTCCCGGAATTCAACAAAGTCTAAGATGTTCTTCTTGGACTTGGTGACTCAATAACATTCACCATTTAATTTGCCTTTTTGAAACAAATGTAAGCCATTGCTGAAGCTTCTGCCTTTTATTTGCAAGATCGAGCTGATAAGTTTGGGAGAAAATTGAAGTAGACACTCAAATTGGGAGTTTAGGATTTTTAACTTTTGATTCTCTTTTAATTTGGAGATTTAGGGTTCTTACTTAGAGGAAAGATGCTAAACGGCGTTGTTTTTTTGTTTGCATGTTGATTATACTCTTCGGCGAGTCACATCAACTTCAAAAATTATCGAATTTCCGGCTAATTAGATCGGCGTTGGCACTTGAATGATCATTTTTCAAAATTTTTGGCACTTAAGTGAGCATCGTATACAACTTTTGACACTTCTAGCATACTTACTCCCATAATGAGTATATCATCAACATATCTAAGCAAGTAAATCGAAGATGTATCTTAATTCCAAGTGAAAATGGCATAGTCATATTTGGATTGCTAGAATTTTACAGCTAAAATTGCATAAGTGAATTCAGCATACCATTAACAAGAAGCCTGCTTGAGTCCATATAGTGATTTATGAAGAGTACACACTCGATTCTTCCCTATCTACGTAAACCCGGTATAAGATTCATGTAGATTTCCTTTTTTAACTCTCCATGGAGAAAAGCATTATGAACATTCATTTGATGAAGGGACCAATCACGAAGAGCGGCAATGGAAAGAAAGGAATGAGTGGTGACTTCCTTTGCTAATGGTGAGAATGTTTTAGTGTAATCAAAATCTTTTCCTTATGTGAAACCCTTGGCCACCAGTCTTGCCTTATAGCATTAAATGGATCCATCCATCCTATATTTGATCTTATAAACCCATTTGCAGCCAATAAATTTCCAATGAGTCGATATCGGAACAATGTCCCAAGTTCAGCCATGGCATGTTGCCAATGAGGGTCTTTTGCAGCTTTATCATATGAAGATAGTTCTTGTCCTTTGGATATTTTAATAATTCAGCACATGTGTTCAAGTGAAAGTCGAGCAAAGCTAAAATATGATTAGATAGGATAATGTGTTCCAGATGACTCCAATGTGGGATAAATGTAGTCTACTATCCAAGTGGGTAGTCATATAGTGAGATTGGAACATCAAGGAGGGGCTAGGGCAATGAGTGGAATAATTCCTTGTGATTCTGTATATATATCACTTAAAAGAGTGGATGATTGAGAATTCCTATGAAGCTCTTCTAAAATACTGGGAATCCCATTAGTTGCATTTAATGGTGAGACCACATCATATTTAGGAACCAAGGATGCCATATGAGGAACCACTATTGGTTGTAGAGGCAAAGAGTCGTCTTTGGTCAAAAATGATCAATGAGTAGTAGTCATATTAGTCTGTTGATGATAAGATAACTCTTCTTGGAAAGGAAAGACATCCTCATAGAAAAAAAACATCTCTGATTACAAGAAATCGCCCAGTGGATAGATCATAAACCAAATATCCCCTATGTAGATTAGGGTATCCTATAAATACTCATTTGAAGGCATGAGAACCCAATTTATCCCGTGAGCCCACAGTAGACACGTAACTTAAATAGCCAAAAATACAAAGGTGCTGAATATCTAGACATTTCCCAAAAAGCAATTCAAAAGTTCTTCCATTGAGGACCTAAGATGGCATCTAATTGACTAAGTATACTATAGTGATCACATAGTCTCCCTAGAACTTTTTCCGGAATAGAGCTTGATATTTTAGGGGACGAGCTACTTCGAGAAGGTGACGATGTTTTCTTTCGACAACACCATTTTGTTGAGAGATATATATGTAGAAACTTTCATGAAGAATGCCATGTGCATTGAATAGTGAAGAACATTCATGATCGAAAATTCTTGGGCATTATCATTTTGAATTTGCTGGACAAATTGACGGAACTGCTTTTGAATAAGAATGAAAAAGTTTCGAAGATGAGAAAGAACTTGGCCTTTGATTGCATTAGAAATACCCCAGTGGTTTGTGCATAACAAGATCCATCACACTATGGAGTGTGATATGATCCCCATATATCCATATGAAGAAAAGAGAAAGACATATTAACACGTGATGTGCTTTGCGAAAAAGGTAATCGTGACTATTTAACTATAGGACAAATAGGACACTCGGGGTGAGGAAAGGAGGCATTGTGGCCTAAACATCGTATTTTTATTGATGCTTGCATTACATAAGGTGCCCCTATCAAAAAAAAATATATCGAAATCTTTGGGAATATCACTTCAAAAATAAAGCCCCTAACAAATGTTATCTAAGCCCATCAATTTCTTAGTTGAAATGGCCTAAAAGAAACAAATGTCATAATGAAGTGGACTCAACAAGTGTCACATCTCGAACCTCGAGCGTGCACACATCCCTCGATGGTTGATAAAATTACGACGTTCCCAGGACGCGTCGCCGATCCATTCATTTTAATGCACATGTAGAAGCGAATTAAACAATTCCATGACAACAATCAAACATGGGATAGAAAAGCAGGACAACCAATTACACAAACATATTTTATAAACAAACTAGGTCTATATACAAAACTAGTCTATAAACAATGGCCTAACTCCAAGAAAGGGAAGAGCTACTGAGCCATCTAGGCACTAGACTCCTCATCCATGAGCTCCGGGTCCACCACGACACCATCAAGAGTGTTGAGATCCATGGGATGCCTTGCTTCCCACTCCCCGGTCCCAACGGGAGGCCTATCAAAACCTAGAAGGTGACCCTCCTAACCCCCTTGAGGAAAGCCAATAAACCACACTATGAATCGATGAAGTACCAACTAGGGTAGGTCCTCATTGACCCAGACCGTGGACTCCACTAGCTCTTGGGTCAAGGTGGTCCCGGGGATAGGGAAAAAGGTGTACTCAAAATCCATCATTCGCGGGACCTTATATCGTACATGACGCGTATTCATCTATGGACCTAAAAATTGTAAATACGATGAGGTGAGACAATGTCTTAGCGAGTCTACACCCTAAATCCCAATTAGGAAGATAATTCACTTAGAGGCAGCCTAAACAAACATCATATAAGGCTTACATCATCTTAGCACCTCCTTGCATGTAGTATAGCTCATATAACAAATGCATACAATACATGCAATCAATAATTGGAACACTTCACTTTTATATCTCAAGCAATCATAGAGGTCATGATTATAGGGCCAAATCGTTATGACACATCTATACCGTGCCATACAATTTTGTTCCATTATCAGGCGTGGATATTTAACTCATTCAAGCGTGTTTCAATTAATTATGAACAACAGACCACGGCCAACTAAACAATCAGTGGTCATTTGGCATAATTGGGCATCGTCTTGCCCCAATGAGCATGACAACATCTACATCTAGATGGCATTTTCGAAGGAGCATCGGTCTAGCCTCCATTGTGACCGGTATCCGTTAACTTGGGACATTCCTGAAGGAGCATCATTAGACATAAACGCTCATGACGGGTTCTTATAACGATCACATGCACATCCAATCTTGACCAAGGACATCGTGTTTTCCACTCAAACGCATCGATTTAAATAATGTGTTTGATCCATTTTCTTCATATTAAAAACACTTGAAAAAATAATTGTGCGTGGGTATACGATCAGATTGAATCATAAAAAGTGATATCATCTCTTTTAAAAATCTCATGATTTTATGTAGTAAAAATAGTTTTGGCATAAAAAACCGACACCCGATATTTTTCTAATTAAATACCAAAATTCCATATTTTTAAATAATAATGCAAAATTCAAAACTCAGCATCCAATTGTATAAATTAGCACTCAATTGCACAAACCAACTACACCACGACAATCAACACAAAATTCTGACAAGCGGCTATCCCAGTATAATTTTCACTATTTAATAAATAATTAAATAACTTGCATTTAATTAAATAAATTGCAAAATGTTTAAATTAAACCACTAAATTAAATTAATATAAGCTAACTAACCACCTAAGTGCCCTAATTAAATTAATCTATTAACTAATTTAATCTAATTAACTGACTACATTAACTAATTAATCTAATTAATCTAACTAATAATCTAACCACCTAGTTGAACTAACCAAATAGTCATAACCAATCTAACTAAGCTAACTAAATCTCACTAATCGTAATTAGCCTAACTAATCCACTAATTACTAATAATCCACATTAAATATAATTAGCATCCTAATTAGGGATTAGGAGATAAACTTATTGGTTTAACGAGCCGATGAGTTCACGGCGATGATGACGCGAAGGCGAGCAAGACTCAAGCCTACGGCGACACCAAAGGAGGCCAAGAAAAGGTTGAAAAATGCCCACATAGCCCACACCTTGAGCTGGCCTTCGGTTTTATGGTTGGCTGAATCGAAGGCTGGTTGAGGGCTCGGCGATTGGAGCTTGATAGCTAAGTAGGCGGCCAGCGATGATGGGCTTGTGGCTAGAATGGAACGGTAGACGGTTGCGACTACTATAATGGTCACTCGAGGACTAGTGACGGTGAGTTAGCAACGATATAGGAGGCTGGCAAGCGAGACATCGGACGCATGGGCTGGCGGACTAGGCTCGCGACAACTCGAACTATCGGTGGGCAGCTGGTCACTGGATCGGCGAACTGGCGGGCTATGGCTTAGTTTCGGTGAGGAGCTGGCTGGCTTGTTTGCTCTAGAAATGGAGGTGAAGGAGATGGAATGAAGAAGAAGTTGGAGTGGCTATTGGGAAGGAGGTGTGAATTCCTAGATTTTCAGTCATGTTTTCTATTGAATAAATTGGGCATTTCATCAACGTGCCTATAGGGCTGTTCTCAGAACTAATCACTCTCGAGATAACTAGACTATCCAGGGAAGCCATTAAGGAATTTTAAGGTAATAGATTTGAGAATTCGACTAGGAATCGGCTTCACGATCGTGCTCATCTTTAAAAGCCGTTATGGCACAGTTAAAAATCGATTTGAGATTAGAGATAGGTCGACTCGACTGAAATATGTGGCTAATCGTGGGTGACACCACTAAATTGGAAAATTCTCGTCGGTCGGCACTAGATTGATTTTCTATCGTTTCGGCACCCTATGTCCGTATTTGAATCCTTAAGATTTTCACAATAACCGAGAGTCACTAATGTGTCGAGTGGGTTCATTGTGACTTGAAGAAAATCAACGACGAGTCATTTGCATTGAAAAATTTCTAATTACCTAGTAGCCTAGATCACGCTAAAAACGCGCTTGAGCGAAATTAATTGCGAAATCAAATTCGATTTCAAATATTGAAGATTTTGTCATGTCACAATAAATTCTAAAAATGTCGATTTAGTCTTAGAAGATTTTTTCTACAATCCAAAACTTTTTGGGAAAAAATCGACATAAGACCGTTTTTGTTCATAAAAAGACATGGACCATTTTTTATCATGAAATTGGGAAGCAAATAGGACCAATTGGTGAGGAAAAATACCAATTGGATTGGTGAGGCATCGATTGAATTTATTGAGGTCGATTTATGACGAAACAAGTAGGAACAAGTGTCCAATTGGAGGAAATGGCAAACAAATTCGTATGCCTCCCCATTCCCTATAGTTTTTGACCACTTCAAAAGTTGTGAGGAGTGCATGGGTGGAGGAGTGGCAGCCAATGAAACCATGCTTGGCCATGGATGGGTCAAGGGGACAAGGTTGTGGAAAATAAGGCAAGTGGGCCTCGGTTCTCTCTCTCTCTCTCTCTCTCTCCGTCCTCTCCCCTCTCTTGCCGTGCAACCGCCTCTCCTCCTCCTTGGCGTGCTATTTGAACTCCAAAAAACGTAGCAGAAGAAGCCAAAGCAGCTCTCACGCCGTCGCACGCCTTTGTCGTTGCATCGATTGTATTTGCCACCCCTCCTTGCACACATTGCCCCGCACTTGGCCACCCAATCCTAGCGCCCATCTCAACTGTTTCTCCTGTTTAGTGGTTGTTTCAGCTCTAGTGGAGCTCAGTCGGAGTTGTATAGCTCGCCTCCAACCACCATGAGTCCTTGCCAAGGCTAATTTGGCCCCCTTTATCTTTCTTGGTCAATTCCCACCTAAACGAGCTTGTTTCCTCTTCGTTTTAACACAAAACAAAGCCTATGAAAATGGGTTTCCAACAGGCTTTTAAGCCTGTTTTGAGGCTGGTCTCGAGCCTCAATTGCTAGGCCTGCATTGAGAAAAGTCGAGCCACGCGACGTTCTCATCGTTTTACACCGAATCGCTTGTTAAACAAGTGAGTTTTACTCACTAATCCCTACTTAGTAGGCTAATGATACTTAGGAGTTGATTAGATTTAATTAAGTATGATTAGGTGGATAGATTATAGTAGAGTAATTAAATTAGTGTTTTATCAATGCATGTTAGGTAAATGGTTAGTGATATTAACAAGTAGACTTGTGTTATTATTTATTAAACGAGTCTCAAAAATTTTCCTGGTCCATTTCGGCTTCCAATTAGGCATTATGGGCCTAAATTAGATTTATTGCATTTATTTAATATTTTCCGTAATTAATTAATTAATTAATTTTCAAAAATTAGGCTAAGATAGCCGACAATAGAAATTTTATGCTAATAATTGTGATGCAGTCTATTTATTTATTTAAGAGTTAAATTGTATGAATTGAATTAATTATGATTTTAGGATTTTATTTCTAAATTAATTAATTTTGGTAATTAATGGGAAAATTGCCGAGTGTCGGTTTACAGCGCCAAAAGTATGCAATGGACTGTTGAAACTGGTGGGTTGTTCAAAAAATGAAATTATAATATTTTGGCTAAGGTCGACCATATCTCCACACATGACTATTTTATTGAGAATGATAAAAAGATGAAATTGATTGAATGGTCGGGATTGTATACTATATTAGCATACATGTGATATGTCGGCTATATTATCCTTAGATTGAGAGCAATATACCGGTATATTATATCATCTTATGGCTTTGATATGTTAGCTTAGATTACGAACAGTATACCTTATTAGCTTAGAGAGAGTATTAATAGTATACTATATCATCCTACGAGTTCTAATATGTTAGCTTAGATTACGAGTAGTATACTTTATCAACTTAGAGGGAGCATTATTAGTGTATTATATTAACCCAATGGTTCGATATGTCAGCTTAGATTGAGAGTAGTACATTATTTATAAGTTTAGTGCGAGATATTAGTGTACTATATCAACCCAATTGTTCACGGTCGTTTGCTGGCTACGTCCCCAACTCTCACTCACTCAGGTTTGTCATGTTCTCTACGTGGGTCAATTTAGTGAAAATTTTAGGGTTTCGACGGCAAGTTAGGGCACGGAGGGCAAATTGAGGGCTCGACTCAGGAGGAAAATAGTGGGGAAAATGGTGGAGATCTCACTTTTATGGGGACCGAATAGAAAAATTGAGGGTTCCATCGTTCATTCGCTTTCTTTTGTGGGGACCGAATAAAAAAATAGGGCGCAAAGGGGAAAATGGGGGCTTAACTCGAAGGGAAACAGTGATAGGACCTTACTTTGTTTAATTAATTGGACTGCTTCTGTGGGGGACCGAATGTGATTAAATTGAAAAAGGTGGTGGGGACCTCATTTTGTTTATTCAATTTGGTTTCCTTTGTTTCTATAAAGGCATGGATTGAATAAATTAGTTGCATTTATTTCTTGACAACAAAATGACAAGGACCTGCATGTGAAATTGCTGATTCTATCTTGTGGTCTAAAAAACTAATTACTTTTTTTTTTTTTTCATTAGGTGTAACATCGACATGGACGAGAATCGGGTAGGTGTCATTGTTTGCTATGGTAGAAAGTTTGTTATTGGCACCGAGGATTGGGAATATACTAGTGGAAATGAAGGTACTATCTATGTCAATGTTCAGAAGCCATCATATATTGATTTTCTGAGAGATTTGGTGTAGTTTTTAGGATGCAAAGTGCAAAAACTACATTACTCTATTCTTGGGAAGGAATTGAATGATGGCTTAAGATTTTTTAATGACGATAATCACGACGAAGAAGTTATGGTATATGTTGAGTATTGTAATGATAATGAGGATGGTGAGGATGAGGATGAGGATGAGGATGAGGATGGGCATAAGCAGACTACCACTGAAAGAGAAGAAGTGATGGATCCTATTCAAGCGAGTAATCAAGTCGGGGATGAGTTTAGATTAGATGAATAGCAAAATGAGAGGGAGAGAAGTCATATTGATAGAGATGAACAAATAGGGAGATGTCTTGAAATCTTGGGTGAAGATGTGGGCGATGAAGACTTCATTGGATTAGAATGGGAAATTGCTATATCTAGTGAATCAAAAGATGAATATTTGGCTTCAATAAGTTTCCCAAGTGACAAAGATGATGATGAGCTCACACAGTCGAGACAAAAGCAAATGGAATTTCTCAAAAAAAAATTTGTAGCTTTAGCAAAGAGGCTTGAGCCAATAAATAGGGATGTAGCTCCAACTAAAGGTAATAGGAGTGAAGATGAGGAAAGCTGCAAGGATGAAGTTGCTGGTTCGGAAAATGAGCTTGACAATGATGATGAAGAACCTGCTCGTGGAAGAAAAAGTAAGTATCCTTGCTATGATCCGACTTTGATAAACCTATTTTGTCTATGGGCATGAGATTTGACGATACCAAACATTTCAAGAAAGCTGTTATCAAAAACTCCATTGTTAAACAGAGAAGCGTTGAATTCATTAGAAACACAAAAGAATTTGTGAGAGTTAAGTGCTCACAACCCAATTGTTCATGGAAGCTCTATGGCGCGCTGAGTAAGAATGGGTCATTTCATATTAGGTCCTTCTAGGATGAGCATACTTGTCCAATTATATTTAACAATAAAAGGATAACAAGTGTGTGGTTATCGAAGCATTTTTTTCAATACTATCAAAAGCAATGCTCGAGATCAAGAGTCCTCAATTTCAACTATTATTGAATTAGCAATTAAGGGTTAATGTGTCGAAAAATCAATGCAAGAGAGCTAAGATTAGAGTGATGAAAATATTGATGGGTGGGTATAAGAAAGAATATGCGTAGGTATGAGATTATGTTGGCGAATATATGTTTCAAAACCTATCTAGTAGAGTATATGTAGAGGTTGTGGAGAGACCACTCCCTGATCTTGTGCCTAGATTTGATAGATTTTACGTTTGTTTTGATGCATGCAAATGGGGCTTCTTGGCTAGTTCTAGAAAAGTTATAGGATTTGATGTATGCTTTTTAAAGGGTTTATGCAATGAGAAGTTGTTGGCTGCTATGGGAAAAGATACTAATGATCAAATGTTTCCGATAGCTTGGGCGATGGTGAAGATAAATAACAAAGATATTTGGTCCTAGTTGCTCAAAAATTTAATGGGTAACATTGAGATAACCGATGGGGGAGGATGGACATTCATGAACAAGCATGAGGTAATTCCATTGTCAATTAATTAATTTCCTTTTAATATTAATCACTTGTATATTTTTCCTAACTTGTATTTATTGGTTTGAATTTTTGTATGGACTTATTCCTGCATTGGCTGAGTTGATGCCACATGCTGATCATAAAATGTGCGCGAGGTACATATATGCAAACTAGTAAAGGAATTTCAAATGAGATAGGTTATAAAAGTAGTTTTGGTAGATAAAAGAGTACCAACATGACCGATTTCATATTAGCCAAACATGGATTGTTGCAATTGACAAAGGAATGTTTTAAACACTATTCCAGAAAGAAGCTAAGCACTAGTGTCGGGTCTTCTTCAACAAAGAGTTCAAATGCAATATCATTGATAACAACTTCAGTGAAGCTTTCAATGGTAGAATTTTAGAGGTCAGGTGCAAACCAATCATCAGCATGCTTGATGATATTCGAGTTATAGTCATGACTAGATTGTATAGGCATAGAGATGAGGCTACGAAATGGACTAGAGATTGTGGTCTTAGGATTGTGAAGAGATTGGATGCAAACATTGTTGCTAATAGGTTTTACCATTCATTTTGGAATTGAGATAATGGATATGAGATTATTCAAAATCATAATAAGTATGTTGTCAAGCTGGATAGAAGAAAGTGTTCATGCCGAGCTTGGCAACTGAATGGAATTCTCTGTACCCATGCCATTTGTGTTATTTAAATGCAGCAAGAAAACCCAGATGATTATCTAGATGATTGGTACAAAAAAACTCATACTTTGCTTTGTACCAATTCATGATGCAACCTATTAAAAGTGGCAAATTTTGGGAGCTAACAAATCATGAAAGCCTTCTACCTTTGCCACTGAAGAAGCAAATAGGAAGGCCAAAAAGGAGATGAAAAATGTAGCAGGAAGAGGCATTAAGTCAGAGGATGAGTAGGACTAAGGCAAAGATGAAATGCTCCTATGCTACAAGGAATGGCACAATAAAAAATGTTGTGAGTTGAAAAAGCAACATCAACAGCAATATGTAATGGCTTATTTAGTGCCAGGGACAAAACCTACTGAAGAGAGGACAGAAGGCCCTACTGTAATGCCTACTAAAGGGCAGACAAAAAGCCCTACTTTAAGGTAAGTATCTTCTTTGTCTCAATAATTTTTCAATTCATATTCGATAGAGTTTGATTGACCATATATACTAGCTTTTCTTATGCTTTTCTTCTATCATGCACTTGTAATTTGAGAAGTTTTTTCCATTTGTTTCCACCATGAAAATGAGTACATATCTAATTATTCATTGTAGTTTGTCATAATCCTGATACAATACATTGTTGTAAGACCTACTAAAGGACCAAAAGAAGGCCCTATTATAGGCTCAAGTGCAAGGATAGGGATTGGAATGAGCAGGACATCAACAACAACAACAACAACCGAGTCCACTATTGAGCAAACGAAAAAAAAATTTCCTGTAAGTTGTACATTGTTATATTTGTCTTTTATGGGTTAAAATTTAAATTTATTATGTGTTTCTTAGGTGAGAAGATGAGCAACTGCACAAGTTGCAAAGGTTGCTCTCTCATTTGTTGTTGCTGAAAATGATGCACCACGGCAAACAAGAAGGCTCTTGAAAAAAGATTCAGGCAATATGGTTATGGGATTTTCACAGATGAATGTATTAAAATGATATTTTGAATGTAAGATTTGTAAGTCTCATGTATTTAATTTGTTGTGCTTCAATTCATTTGGTTGATAATATCGCTATATTCTTGTAGCTTGGGAGAATTTCGGAGATACTTCTCTCTCAAGGTGGGTCAACTCAAGAATCAAAAGCACAACCAAAGAAGAGTACTCTAAAGAAGAAGATAGTGGGTATAACTGCAAAACAGCCATCCAAAAAGAACTCAACACCAGTTCATCTCAACCAACAATTGGGAGCAATAGTGATCATATGGACCAACACATGACACGTGCTAGAACAAAAATAGCCACTATCAAGAATAAGGAAAATGAGGTGATAGAAAGCCCAGTTAAAGAACCTGCACATCCAGTTCGAAAGAGTACTCGGATTATGAATCAATTCAAAGTTCTAAGAGGAAAATGAGATTGGGATGTTGTGCATATTGACTGATAGGAGGGTGCTGGACATGGTCTCTTTTTATGTGATGCTAGACATGATCTTTTCTATGTTTTCTTTTTTTAAGAGGGTGATGGATATTATATCTTTATTGATGGTAGTTGTTGCCATTTTTTTTAGGAGGGTGCATATTGTCGTTTTTTTTTAAGAGGGTGCTAAACCTTTAGTGATTGGGAAGTGAAATTATACATGTTTTTCTTTTGTAAACAATCAATCAATGTCAATAGCTAGTAATGCTATTACTAGCCATTACTAGCCAAAATCAACACAAGAGAAAATAACAAAAACAGTTATTGCCATTTTTTTTAGGAGGGTGCATATTGCCATTGTTTTTTTTTTTTAAGAGGGTGCTAAACCTTTGGTGATTGAGGATTGAAATTATACATGTTTTTCTTTTGTAAACAATCAATCAATGTCAATGGTAATAGTTGTTTTTGTTATTTTCTCTTGTGTTGGTTTTTGCTAGTAATGCTAGCAAGACATTTATCAATTATGATGTATAATTTTTGTTGTTGTTGCAATATTCTTATGAGGTTGATATTATTTTTAGATGTGTGCATATACTATTGTTGGTTGAAGTTATGGATACTAATGAATTTGTGAGTTCTGGTTGTATGTGCTGGTGCAAGAACAAAATGCACTAGCTCGCCTTAGTATAGTTATGGGAGCTACATCTTTTTGCATGAGCAATTTTGGGTGTTGGTGCATCTTGTTGCATCAACACTTGTATGGGCTGGTGCAAGAAGATGCACTAATAACCCAATTGGTGCAAGTCAAGTAACGTTTGAAACTAACATGTTCTTTTTTAAAAAACTAAGTGATCATTTTGTAATCGCGACTAACACTTAAGTGATCACTTTTATAAAAACTTGATACTCAAGCGATCACTATTTACAACTTATGGCACTGAAATGGTCAATCGTGAATTTGCCATCATCCCTTAATTTCGCTATGGTTTGCGATTGCAGCAAACCAGCAAACCAGCAAACCATTATTAAATAAAAAAAATGCAGCAAACCATTATGTCTAAAGCAAAAACTAACCAAAACAAATATTAACAATACACAATAAAAATTTTAAGTACTAACAACTAATGTATTCCAACTCCAACTTTCCATTTCTACCATAGATTACAACAAAACCCTCTACTCCTACAAAAATTGCAGCAAAATAAAAACAAATTTTACTTCCATTTCCATGTCTTCGATTATGGTAGACATACAAACTTTTTCTCATTACTCACTTCACATTTGAATAAACTACACAAAAAATAACAACACAATCAACGCTCGATAAAAGTTTCTTTCAATAATCAGCCTTAAAACCTCCCTCTTCAAATGGTCGACCAAAAATGTTAAACCCTTCATTTGAACTAGCATTGAGTTGACATCCTCCAAATCGTTCATTAATGTAGGTGAAGGTTGATATCGGCCTTCAAGTAACTCCAAGATCACCTCTATCGTTCAATCAGAGAATTTCCTATCAACCCATTTGAAATATTTGCACTTCAAGCCTTCTTTATATCTGTCGCACACATGGAATCTTCTCCCGGGATTTAACCGAGTCATAGATGTTATTCTCGGACTCGGTAACCCACAATAATAGTAACACTCACCATTTAGTCCCTTTTTTTTTATAGGAATGTGAGCCACTGCTAAAGTTTCTGCCCTCCATTTGCAAGAGCGAGCTGATAATTTTAGGAGAAAATCAAAGTATGCACTCGAATTGGGGATTTAGGGTTTTCAACTTCCGATTCTAGTCGAATTTGGGGATTTATGGATTCTTATTTGGGGAAAAATGCTACACGGTGTCGTTTTGTTGTTTGTATGCTGATTGTACTCTCCGGTGATCCACGTCAACTTCAAAAATTAATAAAAAAAACCACCAAGTCGAATTTTCGACCAACCAGATTGGCGTCGGCACTAAAATAATCAACTGAAACTTTTGGCACCAAAGTGAGCGCCGTATGCAACTTTTAGCACTGATAGTGTACTTACCCAATTTTCTCGGGTATGGTAAGGGCATTTGCATTAATTACAAAAATTACCTTTCCCTTTATTGAAATTTTTGGACATATTAGAAAATTTTGGGCTATTTGTTCCTCTCCACACGACTGTTGACATGGCTCAATATCCACCACCCGATCTAGGGGTTGCAAGAATAAGTCCTGAGCCGTCTGATTACCCAATCTCATAGAGTCCATGGGATCCTAGGATTAGATCTCGACCACTTGTCCCAACTAAAGCTTTGTGGTGTTGTGGGTTGTTGGATCCGTCCATTAAATCTCATTTGTTCAACTGAGAAGAATGGATCCCTTCTTCTCAAATCTAGGGTTTGCAGACCCTAGCCTCCTGACTTCCTAAAGCTTCCATAGTCGAATCTTGCCATGAGCAAGCGCTAGTCCAATGTTGCTTTAGCCATGAGGATGACTTGGTCCCCCAACTCGAGGTATTCCGATGAGGCTAGCCACTATGACTCCTCTTGCATCACGAGCTAGTACTGCGAGGGAAGGGATAAGCTCCATGGCAAGAATCTAGCTACGAAACCGTAAGTAGCTCTCATTGAGGATTAACAAGAAGCATGTTACCTTTTTCCTTTCTGTGATTGCATGAAATTGAGCTAGGGTTTCTTTGGGTGCTTGTAATTTCTCTTTGGCAATTTCCAATTCATTCCACAAGCTGATAATTGATTGAAAATTGTAGAAACTAAAAGATTTCATTGTTTTAATTCGGATAAGGCTTAGGTTATGGGAAAAAAAAATTGCTCTATCGAGCTTTATATACATCTTAATGTTTTCGCAAATCACTTGTGCGTCTTCAACCAGAGGGAGGCCAGCAACTACTTCGGGGGTGAGACAGTTTCCAACCCACGTTCGAACAAACTGGTTGCCCTTCCTCTAGTGTCATGCAAGCCGCTTGTCCACCAGATCAAAAATGGTGCCGTTGATGAAGCCCTCCTTATCTTTTCTAATTAATGCCCACCAGAGCTCCTGCGACCAAAAAGAGTAATTTTCCAGCCCCAGAAGCTGTTATGGAATCAGCCGAAGTTCAGGTCCGTCGGCGGCGGTCGTGCATGAGGAATCCCTTGACTCCAGTCGGCCACCGGTGACGCTTGCAAAAGGAAAGAAGCCGGGTCCGTAATCTGGGTATGAAAAACCAAATGGACCCGCATTAGCTTGATTTGAAAAAGATCAACTCGGTCCTTGTCCTGGGCTGGAAGATTGCCCTCCTCCCGACCTGTTGTTTCCGTAAAGCCCATAGCATCTCTGGACAAGATGGACTTGAACGGGAATCCACTGAACATACAATCCTGGGAATAATTGCCTGAGTTGGGCTCAATCGGACCCGAGCATTAGGCTATTGGTGACCCTATTCATCAATCTGGTGTTCTTCCTCCAAAACTTGTTGAGGATTCGAAGGTAAGTTCTCCAAAACCTTGAATGTTGGAAGCAACTTCCGATTCACTGGACATCTCTGACTTTAAGGCTTGATTTCTTGATTTCTCCGCATAATTTCTCTCTTTGTTGATTGGTTCTAACCAAAGGAGAAAACTTCACTGGTTCTGTGTGTGAAAAAAGAAGAGGATTTGGTCTTCAGAGTGATGCGAAAGCTAGGTTAAGAAAGAATTCTCTGATACCATATCAGAATATTAAAGGATGGAGAGAAAACGAGAATTTGGGAATAAGATGTATGTATTGCTTTCTCACACTTAACATTATTTAATCACAACCTTATATAAAATACATATGGTCAACCCAAGTAAGGAGAAAAAATATTCTAAAGATATACTGAATAAAAGAATTAGACTCCCAAAATGTACAATATTCTAGTTTCCAATTGATGTACCAATTAGGATCAATCAAGTGCAACGGTATCTTCAACATACATATAGACGATAACTTAAAACTCAATAAATGCAAATGTGTAGCCTATTCCCACTCTGATTGACCACATGAAAGAAGAAATATATGGTGTAGCTAATGGGAGTGCACAGCAAAAGTTTGATACTTTCAACTGGGAGATCGCCAAAAGGAATGCTGAGTCTGAACCCATAAATATATCTAATTTGACTCATTTTCACTCAAGAGCTTAAACTAATGAGTTATGAATCAACCATGATATATTAATTACTCTACACCATATCAATTCTTCAATATAGGATTTCTCTACTATAATTCACTCATACATATATTTTATCAGTAGCCTCAAAGGGGCTAGGTATGATGTTGAAACGAAAACGTATGTTCTGACGAGAGATACGTAAGTGACGTCCCTGATGACATTATTCATCGATTGAAAAGCCAATACGAGAGAGACGGGCAAGCTTTGCGGATCCAAGTCGATTGAAAAGCCAATACGAGAGAGGCGCATGCTTTGCGGATCCAAGTTTGCCACCTCTTGATCTCTCCTTTTTCTTCTCCTTCTGTTCTTCTTCTCTTCTTCTTCTTCTTCTCTCTATTTAAACTGCAAAAAACGAGAGACCCCACAAGGGTTGTTGAATCCATACAGCTTGCGCGAGTCGATCGAAGGGGGACTCTGTGTGTGTGTGTGGTGATCGTGATTGTTTGCTGTGTTGTGTCGTACGAGATGGCAATGCAAAGCCCTTACGACCCGGTAACCAAGGGATACGTTGCAACACGGCCCGGTATCCCGACCAGTGGTTCTCCAAGCTCTCCGCTTTGACCTCCCGCCATGCCTTGGCTTGGGACGCCGGCACCGGCAACGGCCAAGCCGCCATCACGGTCTCTCTCTCTCTCTCTTCTTTCCTTCGATGTCAGTCACGACGTCCTAGTAGGAGACACATGTTGGAAATTCCAACACACTCTTGTTGATTTCCTTCTATTAGTACCGGTAGTAGTATTGGCAGATTGGGTACCAATGTGTTCGTTACCTGCCTGATGCTGAGAGATGAGTTCACTGGCTCTCTGAATGTGTCTTCCTGGAAGTTCCCAAAAAAAGAGAAGACAGATTTTCAAGAATCCATAGATGGAACAGGTTGCCCAAATAAGAATTTTTACATGAACTGGCTTGTTCATTTAGGATTCAGCGTTGGGCACGGTAGACTCATTAGCGCAATATGCCACAAGTAGTACCTGTGACTGAAAAAGGAAATTTTGGGTAAATTCAGCAGTTCGCTTCGGTTTTTGACACTGAGGTTACTCAGTAGTTCATACGTGCAAGAGGCCATGTTCTCTGTCGTCAGCTTAGATGAAGAATCTGTGCTGTAAGCTGCTCTTTCGTTGCATTTACGGAGTGAAGGTGGTCACGACTCAGGTTTTAGAATGAAAGATCTTTGAGGATGCATTTCCTGTCTGGTTAGCATTGGCAAACGGTTTGTCCAACGATCTTGAACTTATGAAATGACCAAATCGACTTAGCAATGAGGCACACCTCTCAATTTGCTCGGGCCTCATCGCCTGCTTTCGGAGTCTGGTTGGCTGCACGGAGTCTCCAGACCAATGCCTTTGCTTTGCGTCTCCCCCTAGCCTTGGACAGCTCTTCATTCAATCTTTTGCATCCACGATGTCTCGAATACACGAACTGTCATAAAGAGTAGAATAAAGAGTAAATAGAAGTTTCCGTCTTTTGCAGGTCGCCGAGCATTATGAGCGAGTGGTTGCAACTGACATAAGTGAACCCATGCTGAAGCAAGGGATCCCACACCCTCGAGTTCAGTACCTACACACGCCGTCATCCTTGTCCCAAGATGAAATGGTGGCAATGCTTGGGGGCGTGAACTCGGTCGATTTGATCACGGTGGCCACTGCCGTCCATTGGTTTGACATCCCAAAGTTCTACTCTGTTGCCAAACGGGTCCTCCGCAAGCCCGGAGGCGTGATCGCCGTTTGGACCTACACTGACATGATCGAAGTCAATCCTGAAATTGAACATATTCTAAGACGTCTGCGCGAAGCCTCTAAGCCATATTGGAAGCCAGGAGTGCAGTACGTGTTTGAAGAGTATCGAAACCTTCCATTTCCGTTTGAGAGTGTGGGTTTAGGTTGCGAAGGACAACCTGTGCAGCTAGAAATGCCGAGGGAAATGAGTTTTGAGACGTTTCTGAGTTGCCAGAGGACCTCGTCAGCAGTAGCGACGGCTAAGCAGGATGGTGTGGACCTGTTGACCGATGATGTCGTGAAAGAGTTTGAGACCGCTTGGAGCGGATCGGATTTGGTCAGAACCGTCAAGTTCAAGGTTTTTATGCTCGCTGGAACAGTGGAAGCTTGAATCTCACTTTTAATCGAGTACTTAAATCAATAAGTTATGAGTTAATTAGAATATATTAATTATTTTATATCATATCAATTCTTTAATATAAGATTTTCCTAATGTAATTCACTATAGATAGATTCTATCAATAGCCCTCGAGGGGGGTAGGAATGATGTTGAAACGAAAACGTATGTTCTTGTTGAGATATAATATGCAGAGACGATAGGATCTTACAATATATGTTAATGCGAAATCACCGGAGAAATTAACGAGAAATAATAAGGACATCAGAAATTTACGTGATTCGATCCGAATATCGATACCTACATCCATAGGGGTCATATTAAATCCTAATTTAAACTAAGACATTATCTAAAGAGCACAATGATCTTTTTTGTGTTTTTCTTTAAGAAATTCGAAATTAAAACTAAGACATTATTAAAGCAAATAAAAAATAATCTACTATAATCAGCTAATCAGAGTTTACAATCATTCAAATGTTCAAATGTTTCTCACACCCATATTTAACTCCAAACTCAAAGTATTTATAAATAAACAACTCACTTGGATATAAACTCACGGCACAAAATTACCGCGCGTTCAAGCTCAAAACACAACGCTCTACATACACCTGGTTTGCATATGTACGAAACCGCGTATCTCTTCAAAGCTTCGCGCGAATACTCTTTCTCTCATACAAGACGTGCGGCTTTTTATTTCTTCGGTGGCTTCAAAATGCAAAGAAAAGAAGACCTGCAAAAAATATTTTCTTTTTATAAGAGTGTGCATGTGTGCCCAAGGTCAAAACCCACCAACTTTGATTCTTCACGTGCAGGGCTTCTTTGTGCAGGGGACATCTTTGGCAGCTTCACTTCAAAGAGAAAAATTCATTTTTTTAATTATTTTCTCCTTTTGTGCAGCTTTAAGGAGTCCAGCGAATCACATTTTATAAACGTTCAAACTCAAAACATAATTTAACAATTCTCCATCTTGGCTCGATGTTTGAAACCAAGTTATAGTCTTCATCATCCATGCTGTTCTTTCAACGCCCCAACGGGCGCTTACTCTTCATAGACGCCAATAGAGCTCAAACAGAGCTTGAGTTTCACCAAAGGAACATACTTAGTCATCATGTTTGCCGAATTATTTGTTGTAGCAATCTTTTTAACAATAACATTATTATTAGCTAAGACATCTCGGATGAAGTGGTACCTGATGTTGATATGCTTCGTTCACTCATGATAAACTGGATTATACGCCAAATATATCGCACTTTGGTTATCACAATGTATATCCACATTTTTCTGTTCTAATCCAAAGTCCAATAGCAAACTTTGTAACCATATCGCCTCATTTGCTATAAAGGTTAATGCCATGTACTCTGCCCCAGTCAAAGACAAGGCGATGTGATCCTGTAAGGATGTTTTCTAACTTATTGCACCACCCGCTAGTGTAAATGCGTACCCTACTAAACACCTGCAATCATCCAAGTCACCTACGTGATCCAAATCCACAAAACAGTAGTCTCACTGCCATTGCTGTCCCTTCGATACGCTATATCCATGTTTGTTGTCCCCTTCAAATATCTGAAGATCCACTTCACAGCTTCCCAATGAGCTTTACCAAAATGCTTCATATAACGACTAACCACACTCATAGCTTGTGAAATATTAGGCCTAGTGCATACCATAACATATATAATACTACCTACGGCACTAGAATAAGGAACACGGGACATATGCTCCTCCTCCTCCTCAGCCAGGGGGAGATTTAAGAAAAATTACCAACTTAACCCTTAGCCCAAGTGTTATATTTGGTTATTTACTAAAATCTCATTTTGGAGGAGAAGGATGGATTGTTAGTATGGACGATTTGGAAGATATAATTGAAGGGCATGTATGGTTAGATTCCATTTGTATACTTGGCGGAATCTGGCATATCTTAACCAAACCTTTTGCATGGGCTCGTCGAGCACTTGTATGGTCTGGGGAGGCTTACTTGTCTTATAGTTTAGCTGCTTTATCTATTTTTGGTTTCATTGCTTGTTAAATTGTCTGGTTCAATAATACCGCTTATCCTAGTGAATTTTACGGGCCTAACTAGGCCAAAAGCTTCTCAAGCTCAGGCATTTACTTTGAATTCTCTTTATTTTAGTACATGTTTGGTTTTCTTTAAATATTTCTAACTTTGAATTCTCTTTATTTTTATTCATATCCATATAAAAGTGCGTGGAGGTAGAAGGCCCACGGGTCATGAACTTTTTTTCCCGGAGAAGAAGCAATGACGGTATCTGGGGAATAAGCATCGGCTAACTTTGTGCCAAGAAACGTGAATTCTTAGCTTTTCAATACAAAGTAAAGCATTTAGGTTTCGGATTGATAATTATCTTAAATTTTAAAGTGCTTCACTAAAGGTGTACTTATAGATTTTGCTAACTGCATATTAAAACGTGTCACGATCTTCTTAATACATTTTTTTTTAAGATATATGTAAAACTTTTACAGCCCTATCACGCAAAATCTCCATATCCGATATTTTCTTTGCATCACCTAAATCTTTTATCTCAAATTCAGCATTTAACCGCATCTTCAGCACATCAATATCAGACATATTCTTAGCTGCTATCAGCATATCCTTAACATATAAAAGTAGATAAATCAAAGAACCATTCTCCAGTCTCCTATAGTAAATGCAGCTATCCATCTAACTTTTCGAATAGTCTTGACTAACCATGAAAGCATCAAAATGTTTATATTGCCTAAGAGACTGTTTCAGCCCATACAAAAATTTATTTAACAAATAAACATGATCTTCCTTATCCGAAATAGCAAATCCCTCTGGTTGCCTCATGTAAATCTGCTCCTCCAACTCACCATGAAGAAACTAAGGCAAGTAAGGCAAGTAAAACATGAATAGAAGTATGTCTTACAACAAAAGAGAATACCTCATTATAATCAATGCTCTCACGCTGTGTATATCCCTTCGCCACAAGTCTCACCTTATACCTCGATGCCTCGACATCGGGAATACCCTCTTTCGTTTGAAGACCCATTTACTTCCAACAATCTTT
The DNA here is from genome assembly GCA_016097545.1 of Eucalyptus victrix. Lineage (NCBI taxonomy): Eukaryota > Viridiplantae > Streptophyta > Magnoliopsida > Myrtales > Myrtaceae > Eucalyptus > Eucalyptus victrix. The sequence goes on from CM027844.1 coordinate 26,604,992, forward strand.
TGGCTCTTAGGTGCTTTGACTAGCTCTCATGCCTAATTTTGATGGAGAGATTCAATCTCTTCACTCATAGCCCCTAGCCACTGTGACGACTCCGAATTAGCCATCGCTTCATACTAAGACGAACGCTCATCTGTCTCCACCTCATCACCTACCGTCAATGCATAAGTAATATCTATATAACCATACTGTACCGGTGATTTAATTTGTCTTCTTTGTCTATCTGCGGCTATAGTTTGCTGTGGCTTTGCTGATTGTTCACTATCACCGACTTTATAAATTGCGGCTTCATCTACAATCTCAACTTCTATTACCTTCGATATCTCCGGAGTCTCCACTTGAAGCTCCACCTCACTAATGACACCATGATCTATCTTCTCTACTGGTTGTGTCTCAGAACTCCTCTGTTGAAGCATTGCAGTCTCGTCGAAGATCACATCTCTGCTAATTAAAAAACCGAGTGATTTGGAATCGATACACCACAGCCGGTAGCTTTTCACCTCATGTACATAACCTAAAAATATGTACTTCTTTGCCCTCGGCTCAAGCTTACCATCACTCACATGAGCATACGCAAAATATCTGAATATATGTAATTTGGAGTAATCAATAGGTTTCCCCAACCATACTTCCTCAGGAGTCTTCCACTTAATAGTAGATGATGGAAATCGATTAACCAGGTAACATGCTATGTTCATTGCTTCCGCCTAAAATTCCTTGCCAAATGCTCACATCATATGCCCTAAATGCATATGAAAGAATGCATCGATGAAACTGTAGCGGTTTCGATCACGGTCTTTCCCAGTAGATGATAGAGAGTATTTACTTTCTTCCCCTTCATCATTGTCATGGCATCTCGAGAGATCTTCAGTGCTCCGCCTTCAATGGTGTACTTACACCCTACACTCGATGTCATCGAGTGTCTCTAGAATGTTCTTCTTGAGCTCGGGTACATACTTCACATTTGTCAATGTGTGCACCACCCCATCGTGCATCCAAATGGTGCCTAATCTATCACCATCGCGAGTCCGGTAAGTAGTAAACCAATTCTTATAAGGCGTCATATGATAAGTGTCTTACAATATCTTTTTGTTTTATTTATTTCGACAAAAACTCATTGGACTTTCTATGACGTGATTTTGATCTACTTTTACCTCTGCTAAAATCTTTATCATAGAACTCCATGCCATAGAGAATAAGGCGAACTTATCTTCTTAGAAGTAATTGTAGTACGCTCCTATAACAGTGAATCAGTAAAGTGCTCCCGATTGTTAACAAAACCATTTCTTCATCATAAAATGTTCTTCAAATCCAACATAAGTTCATTAAATTCATCTAAGTATATTCTAATAGACGTACCTTTAGTATATCTAAATTGAAACATTTTCTTCAACATGTATAAATGATTGTTCAAACATTTCTTCACATAAAGTGCTTGAAGTTTTGCTCATAATACTGCAGCATCTTTCTCCTTAGCAACCTTTATTAAGATCTCATCCAACAAATTTAACATAATTGTGTTTTTTGCTTTTTTCATTAGCTCTACCCTCTTTGAGGCTTTCATTATAATTGGCAACTTCATTTTCACCATCCAGTGCTTGGCCAAATCTTGTGTTGTCAATAAAACTCGCATCTTGATGCTCCATAACACAAATTTGTTGCTCCCGTTAAATTTCTCAATTTCAAATTTCCTTTCAAACATAATTGTACTAACAAAATTTCCAGATAATAATCGGACAAGCAAAAGCTCCAAATCACAATCAAAAAATCCAACCCTAAGCTCTAATTCCAATTATTGGGATATAATACACAGAAATGACAGGATCTTATAATTTACGTCAACGTAAAATCACTAGAGAAATTAACGAGAAATAATAAAGACACTAGAAATTTACGTGGTTCGGTTCGAGTATCGATACCTACATTCACGATGAGAGCCAGCAGCAAATAATCCATTATAATCGAAGAATTAGAGTTTACAATCACTCAAATACTCGAGTATTTTTCACACCTAAATTTAACATCAAAGTCAATGTGTTTATAAATAAATAACTCACTTAAATATAAACTTATGGCACAAAATTACCCTGCATTCAAACTCAAAACACAACGTTTGCCTGGTTTGTGTACGTGCGAAATTGCGTATCTCTTCCAAGCTTCGCGCGGCTACTCTTTCTCTCGTACAGGACGTGCGGCTTTTTATTTCTTCGGCGGCTTCAAAAGACAAAGAAAAGAAGACCTGCAAAAAATATTTATTTTTATACGTGTGTGTGTGGGTGTACCCAAGGTCAAAAGTTTGACCTTGGGCCCCACCAACTTTGATTCTTCACGTGCAGGGCTTCTTCGTGCAGGGGGACGTCTTCGGCAGCTCCACTTCAAAGAGAAAAATTCTTTTTTTTAATTATTTCCTCTCCTTTGTGCAATTTTAAGGAGTGCAGCGACTCGAGACACGTTTGAGTACCCAATATTTTCTCGTTTGAGTGACGTCCCAGATGACACTATTATTTATCGATTGAAGAGCCAATACGAGAGAGACGCGCAAGCTTTGCAAATCCAAGTTTGCCACCTCCTTGTGTCTCTTTTTTCTTCTCCTTCTTCATTTCTTCTTCTTCTTCTCTCTATTTAAACCACAAAAAACGAGAGACCCACAAGGTTTGTTGAATCCATACAGCTTGCGCGAGTCGATCGGGGGAAGGTGGTGATCGTGATCGTTTGCTGTGTTGTGTCGTACGAGATGGCAATGCAAAGCCCTTACGACCCGGTAACCAAGGGATACGTCGCAACGCGTCCCCGGTATCCCGACCAGTGGTTCTCCAAGCTCTCCGCTTTGACCTCCCGCCATGCCTTGGCTTGGGACGCCGGCACCGGCAACGGCCAAGCCGCCATCGCGGTCTCCCTCTCTCTCTCTCTCTCTCTCTCTCTCTCTCTTCTTCCTTCGATGTCAATCACGATGTCCTAGTAGGAGACACATGTTATAAATTCCGATACTCATTTTGATGCTGAGAGCTGAGTTCACAAGCTCTCTTAACGAGTCTTACTGGAAGTTCCCAAAAAAAGAGAAGAAAGATTTTCAAGAATCCATAGACGGAACAGGTTGCCAAATTAGGAATTTTTACATGAACTGGGTTGTTCATTTAGGATTGGGCGTTGGGATTACTCGGTAGATTCATTAGGGCGATATGCCTCGAGTAGTAGCTGTGACTGAAAAAAGAGAAATTTTGGTTAAATTCGGCGGTTCGCTTCGGTTTTTGACACTGAGGTTATTCAGTAAGTCATGCGTGCAATAGGCCATGCTCTTTGTCGTCAACTTAGATGAAGAATCTGTGCCGTAAGCAGCTCTTTCGTCGCATTTACAGAGTTAAGGTGGTCACGACTCGCAGGTTGTAGAACGAAAGATCTTTATTAAAGAGGACGCATTTCCTGACGCGTTAGCATTGGCAAATGGTTTGTCCATCGATCTTGAACTCATGAAATGACTAAATCGACTTAGCAATGAGGCGCGCCTCTCAATTTGTTTGGCATCGTCGCCTGTTTTCAATGTCTGGCTGTCTGCACGGAGTCTCCAGACCAGTGTCTTTGCTTTGTGTCTCCCCCTAGCTTTGGACAGCTCTTTGTTCAATCTTTTGCATCCTCGATAACAATTTTAGTCTCAAAGTACACGAACTGTCATAAAGAGTTAACAGAAGTTTCTATCTTTTGCAGGTCGCAGAACATTATGAGCGAGTGATTGCAACTGACATAAGTGAACCCATGCTGAAGAAGGGGATCCCACACCCTCGGGTTCAGTACTTACACACTCCGCCATCCTTGTCCGAAGATGAAATGGTGGCAATGCTCGGGGGCGATAACTCGGTTGATTTGATCACGGTGGCCACTGCTGTCCATTGGTTTGACATCCCAAAGTTCTACTCTGTTGCCAGACGGGTCCTCCGCAACCCCGGAGGCGTGATCGCCGTTTGGACCTACACAGACATGATCGAAGTCAATCCCGAATTTGAACGTATACTAAGACGTCTGCGCGAAGCCTGTAAGCCGTATTGGAAGCCAGGAGCTCAGTACTTCTTCGAAGAGTATCGAAACCTTCCATTTCCGTTTGAGAGTGTGGGTTTAGGTTGTGAAGGACAACCTGTTCAGCTAGAAATGCCAAGGGAAATGAGTTTTGAGACGTATCTGAGTGTCCTGAGGACCGCGTCAGCAGTAGCGACGGCCAAGCAGCATGGTGTGGACCTGTTGACCGATGATGTCGTGAAAGAGTTTGAGACTGCTTGGGGTGGATCGGATTTGGTCAGAACTGTCAAGTTCAAGGTTTTTATGCTCGCCGGAACCGTGAAAGCTTGAATGATCTCTGTTTCTCGGTGCTTTGGGGAGCTCATTACTGATAAAATCTTCCTAAATTACACCTCCATTAAATAATGTTCCAGAGTTGGAGAACATGCATCAGCAGCAGCATCTACTTGTAGATGCTCCTCCTGAGCACAAACTTGCTGTAAGGTCAATTTCTCCTGCAATTGCAATGACCTAATGTTTGGATTAATAAGATATGCAGTTTACTGCCAAGTGCCAAGTTGCCTTTCAAATGATGTTCGGGCATAAAGCTTTCATGAAGTTTACCTTCTCATGTGTATTTAGAGTTCATCATTAAGTAGTCTCAGAGAATTATATACGAGCCAGGGGAAGATGATTACAGCCACAACCGTTCCAGTATCCCATGAACAATTAATGGTCACAGAAACCAGGTACCTATCGCAGGATGGAATTGAAAATTTCTAAAATTTTTGCACAAAATTGCAAAAGAAAATCCTATAAGTAACAGAGTTGCAGATCGGCCAGCCAGTTTCATTCCAGGGACTGTAGAGCTTGACACTCTAGAACTTGATTTTAAAAAGTCGGAATCGAGTATTAAAGTGGCATGTTTAAGAAGGATACTCTTTTACTGTATGATCTTGCGAACGAAAGCCAAACTTAAAGGTAAACAACCAGCTGGTGCCAAACATAGTAGAAACAATAAGCAAAAACTCTAATGATTTGCCTGAGTGTGTCAGTGAGACCTTTGAATGCATGCTCAATGCTCACTGCTTTTCATCTTTAATGACCCTCATAGTCTTTTCCAGACTCATCGCAGAAACCCGTAGACAGACGACTAGACAGAAAAGGGAGGAGCAACATAATGCACAGTGCCAACTTCGCCTGTGCCATTCTGCATAGCGGCTATGCTGGAGGCAGCACACATGGATCGGGCAAGGGTGGGACTAACAGCGAATCAGGATCATCATCTCCAAAAGGTGGTGCAGCTGTGATCCCCATGTATGCTGGTTCTGCTGGTGCTAACAACCACCACTACCAAAGTGCCCTCCACGGTTCCATAGCCCTGCACGAGTCCACGCTCTCACTGGAGCAGTACTGGCCCTCTGCTGTGTTTTCATATAGAATGTTTGCATTTGATGGCGCAAATTTCTCAATAGATCTTTGTGTACATTGAGACAGTAACTTAAAACTCTGCAATAAATTCAAACGTTTAGCCTTTTCCCACTCTGATTGGCACTCTTGTTTTCTGGATGGATGATTGCTTCATGGTAAATGACAAGAAAGAAGAAATATATGGTGTAGCATTATTCTAATGCAGGCAGGTATGAAGTTGAGAAGAAAGCATATATTCTGATGAGAGATATGTAAGTGACGTCCCTGATGACATTATTCATTCAAAAGTTGATAAGGAGAGGCGCAAGCTTTGAGTGACCGAGTTTGCCATCTCTCTTCTTCTTCTTCTTCTTCTTCTTCTTCTCTCTATTTAAACTGCAAAAAATGAGAGAACCAACAAGGTTATTGAGTCCATACAGCTTGCGCGAGTCGATCGAAGGGGAACTCTGTGTGTGTGGTGATCGTGATTGTGTGCTGTGTTCTGTCGTACGAAATGGCAATGCAAGGCCCTTACGACCAGGTAGCCAAGGGATACGTTGCCACGCGGCCCCAGTATCCTGACGAGTGGTTCTCCAAGCTCTCCGCTTTGACCTCCCGCCATGCCTTGGCTTGGGACGCCGGCACTGGCAACGGCCAAGCCGCCATCGCGGTCTCTCTCTCTCTCTCTCTCTCTCTCTCCTCCAATGTCAGTTACGATATCCTAGTAGCAGACACATGTTGGAAATTCTGATACTCTCATGCCGATTTCCTTCAATTAGTACTGGTAGTAATTTTGGCAGATTGCGTACAAAATGTGTTCATTATCTGCCTGATGCTGAGAGCTGAGTTCACTAGCTCTCTGAATGTGTCTTCCTGGAAGATCCAGAAAAAGTGGAGAAAGTTTTTCATGAATCCATAGATGGATGAGGTTGCCCGGATTAGGAATTTCACATGAACTGGGCTGTTCGTTTGGGATTCGATATTGCGATTACTCGGTAGGTTCATTAGCACGATATGCCACTAGTAGTACCTGTGATCAAAAATAAGAAATTTCGAGTAAATTGGGCGGTACGCTTAGTTCATACATGCTATAGGCCATGTTCTCTGTTGTCAACTTAAATGAAGTATCTGTGCTCTAAGCTGCCCTTCCGTCGCACTTACCAAGTGAAGGTGGTCACGGTTTGTACTACGAAAGATCATTATCAAGGAGGATGCATTTCTGACTGTTTGCATCGGCAAACGGTTTGTCCAACGATCTTGAGCTCCTGAATGATAAAATCGACTTAGCAATGAGGCACACCTCCCAATTTGTTCGGGCCTTATTGCCTGTTTTTGATGTCTGGTTATCTGCATGGAGTATCCAGACCAATGTCTTTACTTTGTGTTTCCCCCTAGCTTTGAATACAAATTTTGTTTGGAATACATGAACTGTCGTTAGAGAGTTAACAGGAATTTCTTTCTTTTGCAGATCGCAGAGCATTATGAGCGAGTGGTTGCAACTGACATAAGTGAACCCATGCTGAAGCAGGGGATCCCACACCCTCGAGTTCAGTACCTATACACACCGTCATCCTTGTCTGAAGACGAAACAGTGGCAATGCTCGGGGACGAGAACTTGGTCGATTTGATCACTGTGGCCACTGCCGTCCATTGGTTCGACATCCCAAAGTTCTACTCCATTGCCAAACGGGTCCTCCGCAAGCCCAGAGGCGTGATTGCCGTTTGGACCTACACTGACATGATCGGAGTCAATCCCGAATTTGAACATGTACTAAGATGTCTGCGCGAAGCCTGTAAGCCATATTGGAAGCCAGGAGTGCAGTACATCTTCGAAGAGTATCGAAACCTTTCATTTCCGTTTGAGAGTGTGGGTTTAGATTGTGAAGGACAACCTGCACAGCTGGAAATGTCGAGTGAAATTAGTTTTGAGACGTTTCTGAGTCGGCTGAGAACCTCGTCGGCAGTATCAACAGCCAAGCAGAATGGTGTGGACCTGTTGACTGATGGTGTTGTCAAAGAAGTTTTGAGGCCGCTTGGGGCGGATCGGACTTGGTCAGAACTGTCAAACTCAAGGTTTTTATGCTCGCCGGAACCGTGAAAGCTTGAATGATCTCTGTTTCTCGATGCTCTGGGGAGCTCATTACTGATAAAATCTTCCTAGATTACGCCTCCATTAAATAATGTTGCAGAGTTGGGGAATATGCATCAACAGCAGCATATACTTGTAGATGCTCCTACTCAGCACAAACTTGTTGTAAGGTCGATTTCTCCTGCAATTGCAATGACCTGATGTTTGGATTAATAGCAAATGCAGTTTACTGTCAAGTGCCAAGTTGGCTTTTAAATAAAGCTTTCATGAAGTTTACCTTCTCATGTGTATGTAGAATTCATCATTAAGTAGTCTCAGAGAATAATGTATAAGCCAGGGGAAAATGATTACAGCCACAACCGTTCCAGCAACCCATGAACAATTAATGGTCGCAAGAAACAGGTATCTATCGTGGGATGGAATTGAAAATTTCTGGAATTTTTGCGCAAAATTGCAAAAGAAAATCCTGTAAGTAACAGAGTCTTCGATAGGTTTGCAGATCGGCCAAGTGGTTTCGTTCTAGGGACTGGAACTTGAAATTAATCCTGTAGAGCTTGATCTTGAAAAGTCCAAATCGAGTATTAAACCGGCATGTTTAAAGATCCTCTTATAATCTATGATCTTGCGACTGAAAGCCAAACTAAAAGGTAAACAGCCAGCTGGTGCCAAACTAGTAGAAACAATAAGCAAAAACTCTAATGATTTGCCTAAGTGCGTCAAAGTTTAGAGTCAGTTTCATATAGAAGACACGTCGAGTAATATTTGTTGAAACGTGATCGAGAGAGTTTATCACTAAAAAGAGTAGTTCATGTTTTATTTTGCTTTAATAAATTTGGTTTGATAACAATCCGTTGGAATCACCATTGGAATCAGTTTCAAGTGAATCTAGTGACTCCAAAGTCGGTTAAGGAAACCGACCATCTCTAAGGCCATTCCGAAGTTCCATAGTCCCGAAACGGTTTGCTTGAATCAGACCAGATTGATGGGGTCAAAACCGTCTAGTTCCAAGTACAATCAGCTCCAGATGCCCGCCCTCGTTCTATGGTCGAGGAATTTTTGGGTCATAACTAGTAGCTTAAAGTTCTTTCTGATGTGCCTGCAAAGCTGGCACCGCGCCTTTCATATCACCTTCGTCGGTCAAGTTTACCTGACTACCCACATGTCAAATGAAACACAAGAAGTACTTGGGATTCAAATCGCAAGACAATAGACAAGCAAAGAGGCATGGAACAAGAACCATCCGATAATACAAAAATCCGTTCCTGTAGCGACCACCAATCTTCCAAACTCTTAGTCAAGACAAGGCAAGAATGATTAAGAGAAATCCTGGCCAACTTATATTCACAACAGAATAAAAATGGTTGATAAATTTGGGTACAAAATTCATAAATCCTAAGTGGTAGGCTAGCTCCACATACCAACAAACATATCCAGATACAAAATCATATTGTACCTTTTCTTTTTACATCCTGAGAACAATTTTTATTTACTTCCCCACTTTGCTATAAGCCACAGCAAGAATATTACTATGACAACTGCTCCAGCCACCACAACCTTCATTTGGAGATTCTGAAACCACATCTTCCTACGCAGTTGCCTTCCTTGCCTTTGGAAAATGTCGGCCTGAAACAAGGCACATTTTTGTTCAGTTAAGTGGAAATTACTCAATACCTCTCAGTCATCCAATTAGTAACTCCAAGAGAAGCAAGTTCACCTGGAATTGTAGGTTCTCTGTTTTGTCAACCAGAAGTTCAATTCTCTCCCCACGGTCCAACACCTAAAGTCCATGACGAAAGAAGAAATAGCATGAAAATATGGCCCAACGGTCCAGTGAAGACATGTAATCTTAGAAACACATGCTATATTTTGCATGTGTTTTTTGACAAGTAAGATTTCAAGCGTCCACACATCACGACAGTTCCTGCTCATGGATCATCTGATCCATCACCCATGGGATGTAAATTTTCTTTCCTCATGTTATGAGGAAAATGATAAACACATTTGAGAGTCTACAACATCAATATACCTCACCACCCAACTTGATTCCTTTAATTATACCCAAATCCCTCTATAATTTGCAATAAACCAAAATCTATAAGACTTCTTTTCTTACAATAACCACCTATTTTTCTCTTAATATGTTCAAGGAAGGGCTGGAAAGAAAAGCAAAGCTCTCCTCTCCTATCTCTCAAGGCCAAAACTTGCCACGATTATCCTCCTCCTAGATTCTCTCTATGTGAAAATTGTAATGACAATGTGGCCAAAAGCAGCTCATATCCATGAAGCCAGTGCCTTGTCTAAGGATCAAGTTGGTGCATACCAAGGAAAAGTCCAATCACCATAACATGTTATGCCCCTAGAACCAGGACAGCCCCTCCAGACAAATCATAAATGAAACTAGCACTTCAAGTAGTCCCCTATGCATTTAGCACATTTAATACTCCCTAATATACAACCATTTATTGGGTTAAAAGCAAGTAAATGTATACACTGAAATTCTAACACTAAGCATGTTTCTTTTTCAAAAATTCATCATCCAGTTAATCTTTATCAAAATTTTCATCAGTTGATTAGGAGTTCGATGCAACAATTTCATATCTCCAAGATCATAATGGTTCATAACATTCTTTGTTCATATAAAAATAATTCATAAACTACCAATGGCACCATTGGCACTCTCACATTAATCAACCAGGCAGACCTGCTTTGTCATGTTCTCACTAATATGAAGCCACTAGAATAACTGAAAAAGCAACATCAAAATCCGACAATAACTTGTATCTTTCTCCAAAACTCTTTTCCACTCTCATCTGCTTCCCCAAAGAAGATTTGGAAACTAACACTCAAAGACGTGATATTTTACTCTAAAAAGAATCAGAAATTTCATGCTCAGCATCATGCCACTACAAGTTTAAATCAACAGGAACTTATGGAATTATCCACCAACATCAATAGGTCTGTCTTCATTTTCAGTTTGACTATGCTCTTAATGGGAGCTTACGGTACTTTTTTATTAAAAGAATGTACCTTTTCAATATTATCAACCATAATCCCTTTGACCTCTGATATCTGAGCCTTCAATTTGGATAGCTTACTCATCTCCTCTGGATGGCTCATGCAGTACTGCATATGCTCCTTAAGTCTTGGCCTGTTAGACAAAGTAACACGTTAGAGAATAATAAGAGATGAAAGAGAAGACAAAAAAGAAACAAAAGAATCATGGGTTCATTGTATAATCACCCAAACTCTCGGTCAAGGTTGTATGCAATGCTAAAACGATCTTGAAACAAATCGTCATCCTCATCATCATCTGCAAGCGGATGTGGGTCCCCACATGCAATGCTGGCACTATAACGCTGCATAAAGTCATCCTTCACTCGCTCAAGAAACACGAAAGGCACACTTCTTCCGACGGACTCATCAGCAACAACCAGGAAAACTGCATGCATGACACACATTGGTAAACCACGCTAAACACGAATCAATCACATGAAAAGATAAGTTAACTAGTAAAGAACGTATCCATACCAAATCCACTATCCGTTAGAAAGTTAAATGTGTGCCCATCGCAGGAGTATGTGTACTTGCTGCTATTAGAAGGCAGCTTCTGCAAGCACTGCACAGCAATAGTACTAAAGTTTCCCGAAAACTGTGTGTGCTCGGCCAGAACAACAGTCCCTTTCGCCACAAAGCTATATATAAGGCCCTTCTGACTCATTTATTAACCAAAATCTGCAGGTCCAGCAACCCACAAGAAGCTTCAACCAATTTGGTAACAACAAGCTGTGGAAGTAGATAACTTCTCAAAATTAGGACAACCAATCGAACAGAACACCGATAAAATTTCTGCTCTCTTCCCTAATGGAAAAACAAAGGACAATGTAACAAACTAGTCGGGCAGCAATAAACTCAATTAGCATGGGCAATGCGTATCGAATAATAACACAGCTAATAAACTCTTACATCGCACTATCAACTTCCCATCAAACACCTTACGCACAAATCTCCTCCGTCCAGGCCTACGAGCTCGCCTAACGCATGCGATCATAACACCGACAAGAACGACAACGACGACGCCGCCATCATCAGGAACAACCCAACCCAACAAAAGAAAGCATCAAGACAACACTTTTACGCAAACCCCGAGTCATGTTTTGATGACCAAGAAAAGAAAATGGCAAGGAATTCCGCAGCACACACGGGAGCCCTATCCACCCAATCGCACATAGATTCCCCTCAACACCGCAGCAATTGGGCACGAAATTCGCTAAAATTTCCAAAAATCTATCATCTCGACGGAACTTTCCCAGGCAGCGGAAATCGAGGCCAATCGGATTCAGAGAAAAAGATCAAAACTTGACATGTAGAGAGAGAGAGAGAGAGAATACGAAGGGATCTTCGCGGAGAGCTTGCTTGCTTGCTTCGTGGACGGAGCCAGAGGGAGAAGGGAGGAAGTTCCAACGACTTTGGCGAAGGATGAGATGGGGATCGTGCTGAGATTTCTGTATTTTCTCTTTTTTTTTTTTTAATTTCTTCTGCGTCGCTTAAACTTCACATTTTTTGGTTCTTGCCCGCTTTTTTTTCCCGATTTTGCCCTCCATCAGCTCGACGTAAATCGTTCGGCAGGGCCCTACGGACTTTTGCCCGCTCTGGGGCCCCAAATGACCGGCATCATAATCATCCAATCGCCCTTTTTTTTTAATTTTATTTATGTATTAAAGTTAATATTGATTTGACAAAAACCTATACGTTTATAATAAATTTATTCCGAAATAATTTTTTTACCATAAAATACTTCAAATCGGTTTACTCATGATGAATTCACCATCGATTTCCGTTGAATTTTACTTAATTTAACTAGTGTATCAATTTTGAGTTTTACTTTCTGTTTATACTAATTTATGACTTTTAGTGATATTAATTCAATTAGCGGAAACTAATATTTAGGTAAATTTATCAAATAAAGCCATTAAGATTTTTTGTGATCAAAAAATCAATTTAAGATAAATTTATTATGAATATATTAATTTGAAATTTTTCATGCTTTAACCCTATTTATTATCATTTTATAACCGTGGCAAATCCACGTCATTATTCATGCCAATCAAGTAAAATGACGCCAATCAAGTAAAATGACGATTTCGCGTCGTGGAAGCACAACAGCACCTTCTCCACGATTGCACCATGGGACGGATACGAGCCAAGGGTCCTCAGCCTAGCCCCGGAAAAGGTGAGATCGAAGTAGCACCGACGTTCGCCGATCGAACCATGGGGCGAGCTTGAGAGGCGAGGGATCGCACCTCTTGTTTCGACTCCCACTTCGTTTCCTGGCCAAATTTCGAAGTGACAGACTTTCTTTCCTACATAAAAACGAGAGGGGGTAGAGAGGTTGGTCTGTATTTCCGGAAACGTCACCGGCCTTTTCTCGCCGGTGGTAACCTCGAGCAGCTCTTCGCGGGTACCTATGTCCGCAGATTTCGCTCCCCGAATCATCTGTATTTGGTATTCGCTGGTCGACTTAGGAACGAAGGTGGAAAGGATTGCTTTCTTGATTCTTATGTTTCTGGTGAAGTTGGAACGACATGCTCTTGGAAATACAAACGCGAGAAACTCAAAGCATGATGTTTGAAAATGGCAAAAGACAAGAAACAAAGCGTCTGCAACCAAAATATGCATAAAGAACTCCACATCCCCACTCAAAACTCGTTTCTCAAGGGATGACAAACATGGGAAAAAGCTCCCAGAATACCTTGTCAAGTAAGAACTAACGGGACAGTTCTTCGCCAGTTACTGCAGAACAATGCAAATCCTAGAGCAAACCAGACACTGGAGGCTCACAGTTTCAATCTCCTCTTCCAGAACTGGCAACTACTACGGGAACAAATGCAAGATCTCATGTGACAAAACCGCCCTGCTTGGCGACCCGACAAGATATTGCGACAGAGCTTTCATATGAACAACGCGATTCAAATGCACGTGCACAGTAAATTATCAAAGTTCACACAAGCAAGCACATATTGGCAAAAGGAAATGAGGACCCTTTTAAAGTTACAGAAAGTCAATGGTACACCGGCACACTTCCCTTAGGAACGGCCAAAATGAGAATTTTCTGTCCCCGGGATCAATGTCCTGTGGTCTATGGAACAAGTTTTTCTTGCTTCTTCAAAATCAAATGAATTTGAAGAATCATATGAAACAGGTTTTCTTGTTTCTTCAAAATCAAATGAATTTGAAGAATCACATGAAACAGGTCACAACATTTGATAGAGGGGGAGATGAATCGCGAACATCATGGCATCCCAAGTTGTTCTGTCTTAAATAATCTTCAGATTGCACTGAAAGAGGCCCACTAAATCTGCGGAGCAATTTGGTAATCAATAATTAGCAGGCCTAACCCCATTAATAGATGGGGCCGCGCCTCTGTTCGCCTCCACGTACGTGACATAATCACTATAATGCATAGTAAATAGGGTGCTCTGGTAACGGGTTAGTTGGATGCGCTTTCTCAGCTGTTCGGTGATGATGCCACTATAGCCAGCTTTCTGCATCAGGGAATCTATAGCCCTTATTTTGGTCCAACCTGAAACCAAATCACCCGATGCAAGGAAAGGTTAGTCCACTAAACAAAAGAATATACATTGGACCAATCTCGGTTGTAGCTTACTGACGTCAAATTCACGGCAGTTGTGTATATATCTTAATTAAAATCCAAAACCAAAGAGAAACTCTGATTGTTGAAATACTTTTCAGTCACAGAATTAAAAACTGTTAAGAAGAGCCATGCCAAAAAGATTAAAAGACCCAAAAAAATAAAAAAAAAAAAGGCAGAAGAAAAGAATAGCAGGAATGAGATAGGCAACAGTTCAAAATCTTCTGATCATCGAGTTTCATGTAAACTCAGACAAATAAAACAGTAAGTTTCTTCGCTGTTGTATGGTGAAGTGAAATATTCGAAAGCAATTAAAAACTAGCAGTTTATCATGTGGTACATTACTTCTGCTTGAAAACAAATGAGGGATTATAAGAATAAATCCTCAGATTTTTGTATTAAACAGTGCAAAAATAGTTACAGGCACATGATTTTTTCAAACAATAAGCTTTTAGTCCATTAAGATGACCGAACACAGGTTCCATACAAGAACCTTAAGTCATCTTTCCCACCAAAGTGGGATTAGGATAATCTGTGAAGTGTAAGTCAAAAGCAAACAGCATTGATATAGATAAACCAACACGAGAAAGGGGAAGACTGACTTAATTCACTAGGCTTAACTTTTCTCAAACCTTGTCCATCTCACTGAAAGTTCTCAATTTCTTAAAAGGACTCCGGCATCTACCTCCACCTAGCTTATCCAAGATTAAAACCCTGACCATTTTAATACCAACCAAATAAGCAATCACGTGATAAGTGCAAGACATCTAATCAGCTAAAGCTCTTCACAGATGTTCCATAGCAATCAGTCGATTAGATGGGGTTTGGGGTTCATTATGTACTTTTATCAAACAACTGAAAAATTAGCAGCAGACAACTCCAAAAAGAATGTCCCTTCATCTTATTCAATCTAGAAAACAATGCGAAGAATCTTAATATCCCTACTCATCAACTGGCTGCATATATCAAAGCCAATATTTTGTCCATGGGACAGTAATTCTAGCAGGGATGGGTGATTACCTTCATGGGCAGCCACCTCAGGCAAATAGGTAGCACTCCAGCATGTACTATTATAATCAGACTCGGTGAATTCAATAATTATACCATGCTTCCCCACCTGCAAAAGAACTGAAGAACTTCATAAAATGAATAAACTATATTCTAATATTGCAATATTTTTGGCTGTTCAGAGATATCTACACATCAATATGCACTTGGACAGAGAAGAATCCTGCATTGTACCCTTCTAGCAAGCTCACTTAATACTACAAGAAAGCCTGACACTTGATTCCATCAAGTCTCGACAGACCTTTCAAATAACCCAGGGAGAGAGACACCATCTGCTAATTCATTGAAAGCGAGAACTACTTAACACTCCAACGATAAGAGGCAAAGACAAAGGCATCTGTCTTTTTTTGCTTGTGGACATACCTAATGGTGCTCAACAAGTGAATCAACACATGCCGGTAAAAGATTTGATGAGAAAATAACTGCTCCATTAAAATTACCAAAATTCGGAAACAATTAATGACTTCTATATACAAAAGGTCAGCAAGTATGCTGATTATGACTAGTACTTAGAAATAGATTATATAACATCCCTCGAAAACTAATTTCTACTTACACTAGATGATATCTACTTACCTCCCAATCAAGATAGTTGTTAGCAATTTCATAATCAGTGAGGACAGAAACAGTACATTCGAGAAATGGCAATTCTCTAGCCTGAATGGGAGGAAACCTTCGGTCCCTTAAAGCACTGCAAAAACAGAGAATCACAGGATTTTTCATTTGATAAAGCAAATTGTTACATGACTAACATGAACGCAAGTCAAAGAAATTGACACTTGGTTGGCCACATCTTTTAAAAAGAGGAAAGCATTCAACTGCACATACACCAAGTTAAAAACTAGCCATGAACTGGGATCACATAAGCATTAAAGCCTCTATTGGTAACTTGGCGCCCAACTCCACCGGCCTCCTCTCTGGTCAGTAAGTGAAAAACAACAAAAATCTAAACACACTCTAGAAACATAATCATAATCAAATCACCGGTGACAGAGATCGGGAAAATAATAATTGTTATGGTTTAAGATTGTATGTGACACTAAAAGTAGGATCCTACCAAATCCTACCAAATCCTATCAGGGTAGTAGAAACATCCTCAGCAAGTCAGCCAAATTGCAAATTAACTACCTAACCTACATGCGAACCAACAGCCAATAAGAATGCAAATGTGCAGTAGCCTCATCAATTTGAGTCAATCAATATCATCACTAGCCTTTGGAGTAAAGCAGCCAGATTAAGCTTTAGCAAATTGATCAAGAACAATATATGAATTCCTTGAATAGAACTTACATTGATGAGTTTCTCAAGGGAAAGAAGCTACTGTTTACAGCATATCTTTTTCAGGGGAGAAAACTGCAAGTACTTGGAGCATCTTAACAAGACAACTGAGATATCACTGTGACATCTACTCAGAATAATCATACAGATGCAAGTCCGATGTAATCAAAATTTACTTGAACCTACCAGTTTCTGTCTCCACATAAAAGGAAAAAAACATAGAATTATCCAAAAGTCCCTAGTGCCTAGACCAAAGAGAGGCACTTTCTATGAGTCACAAAATAGCTACATGTGCCAGCAGACAATACCCATAAGTCATCACGTTTGAGAACTTTCAAACGAGCATAAAAGGGGCAAGTGATTCCAGCTATGAAAATAAGTTCAACGAGAAGAAATGTGGCAAATTACAAAGATGGACAGTCAATGTACCTGGTTAAGGCGTAGTCCCTAAAACCATTGATCAAGCAACGGGCTTCCAGAGTTCCAATACATCCACGAAGACGAGGCTCGCCATTAGCGACCACTTTCTTCCAAGTCACAAATAATGGGCTGTGTTTGTGAAGAGAACAATCATAACACTAAAACTGGCTTGAGAGAAATAAATGCTCTAAGAAGAAGACCACACAAAACTTTTGGTATAAACTTGTCAAGATTGAGTGAACAAAAGCACCTTCGCTACACAGCCAAATTCCTAATATCAAAGATCAGGACAAATAATACTAAGACCCCCCATACCTCACGTAAAAAGCAATTTACAAAAGTCACACCAACTGTGAGGGCCGTGTCTGGGCTGTATCTAGCGCACCATGTTTAATGTTTTTTTGCCTAAGGGACCATGAGGACCAGCTAAAAGGGAAGTATTTCATTTTTCTCAATAAAATTTACCAAGTAACCACAAGTAAATTCACTCAAGAACCGCGTAAAGGCTGGTGCTTTGCAGGTACCTTATCTAAGACCCTCGATAGCTTGCAGGGGAGTGTGAAGAGAACAACGCGATGGTCGTGCTTTTATGTCCATAATTTCTTTCCAAATTAGTTCCCACAAAAGCACCAAAATCACATATGTCCAGAGAGTATAAGATGCGCCCATACCACACAAAATTCAGAGGAAACGTAAACGCAATGAAAAAATGCACATGCATGCAAGGGTGTCCATGAGAAGGTTATCTGATCACTCCAGAAAACACAAAGAGATACAACTAATCAGAGCAATGCATCCTCAGCGAACTAAAACTAAATTTCCCTTGAAAGAACACAAACAGGAAAAGGATGCTCACCAACACTGAGTCAGTCATAATCATCGAACGATCAGACAACAGAAACAAGCAATCATCGAACCAGCACTCAACAACCTTTCCGCTAAATTTGATGATTCGCACATCGCCTCTCACGCAACGCCAAAAGGTAAAATTTTTCGCGACGTTCCTATTAAAGTTTCGACCTTTGACCACCCAACCACACGACACAAACGTATGCCGAGAGACAAGAGAAAAAGAGAGAGACTGTTGCCCAGCTTCGAAGGCAGGCGGAGGGCTTCCTCGTTGTTGTAATGAGCGACGAGAGTGTCGAAGCAATAGACCGCCATTTCCCTGTTCGCCGACACCATCTTCTTCCACTCCTTCCTCCTCTCACCACCGCTCGAGAAAATCGAGGATGCCTCTGCACCGGCGACGACGACCCACCCACGCGCCACCGACCGCCGCCCACAACCAGCACAAGCCACCGACGATCGCTGTGAGGATACGAATTCGTCGAGGATCGGAATCGGTGGCTTCTCCGATTGAATACGAGCAATTTGCCGTGAGGAAAAGCAGAGAAAGCGACTTGCTTTGCGGTGGAGTGGGAAGATAAAAAAGGAGGTTCCGTGCAACATATAATAAGGACAATAGATTAAAATAAAAAAAAATTGGTCGGTAATAGATAAAAAAAATTAAATAGAAAAGAAAAGAACTACTATTATGCTCAAAACATTATAAAATGACAAAAAAGAAAAGAAATAAAACGATGGCCCAACCGATGTATTAATTAAAACTTGATTCTGCTATATAACATCCCCGAGTGCTCCCGAGACATGTCTGAAAGTCATTACAAAATGAAAAGATTTTAGAGATGAAGGACTCGAAATCCTTTTTAAAAAAGAAATCTGGTTTGAATATCTTGTCATAAAAAATATAAAAATATCGCCTACCCATAAAAGCTAACAGATAAATTAGAGTAATTATTTTTTTTTCTCGAGCAATTAGAGTAATTCTAACAGTAATATTTATTTCTATTTGAAAGATTTTGGGCATTCTATTGTTAAAGAAATTTTATATCTATTTTAAAGTTAAAGATAAAAACGTAAATGTGAAGGAACCAAAAAAAAAACCTTGAATCATGTCATAAATATAAACGTCACGTATGGTACTCTCTCTTTTTCTGTGAAGACGACTTGCACGGTCAATGGCTGCGAGCATAGAAATCAAATAACTATTTCTTTACCTTTTCTTTACCTTTCTCTTTTTGGGTTGTTGGCTAATCTCAAAGATGTCGACATCCTTACAATCTTTTACCATTTAATTGAAGTATAACAAACCTCGGCCGACATCCAATCTCAATTCGAACGATTGTAATTTTTTACTTTTCGATCCAATAGCGATGCCCCCGGCTATTCACTCACCCTTTCTTTATCAAACCCGAAATAGAAAAGGCTTGCTTTAGGGTGCCGAATCTGTCTTTTCGTCCGTCCTCTTTCGGCTACGCGCTGCTTTAGCCTTTAGGGGGTTCCTCGACTCTCTTTCATGTCGTCATAGCCTCATAGGTAAAAAATGCCACTCTTGGTGTAAGAGACCTTTCTTAGCTCAAAGGCTTTTGATGGAGGGTCCAAGCAATGATATATTTAAGTAAAAAAGAGATGTTGCGGAACCACACTAAGAGCATTAAAGATATCTTTTTTGCACATAGGACCTCCAAAAGGGGATCATAAGACATAGCTGTAATGGAAACTCACGGACAGTTTCAAGTATAAGGCACTTTAGATCTTTGGAACTTAGTCGGTGAGCATCTTACACAAGGCGGTATCCCCTGGACAAAAGGCCTAGCATGAAACTTACCGGGGCAGAAAAGAAACATTACATCGAACTACCCTGAGGTATATGCACCCCACGAAGGAAACAGATGACCGTGCACGAAGCAATAAATCCCGACACCGAGGCCAAAGTGCAGAGGACTGGTTAAGATGGGTTAGTGCATCCGAATCACATCCCAGATCCATGTGACTTTCAGACCTCAATCCCCTCCAATCCTCTAAGAATTTTGTGATTGTGAGACTAAATATGGGGGTTCACTCAGTGCCCTTCTCCATCCGCTTGCTCCACCAATGAATAGTCGTCTCCAACAAAGGTACAACTTTAACAGTGCCTTAGAAAAACAAGTAGTAGACTATCGTTATTGCAATGACAATAGTTGGAGAGAGAGGCTTAGTCTGAATCTGAATCATGTCGCTTCTTCCCCTTGTGCTTATGGTGCTTTTTGTCCTCAGAATCACGAGCATGTCTTTTCCCATGCTTCTCATGCTTTTCGCGCTTCTTCTCCTCCCGCCTCCTCTTCTTCCTGCTACGTTCTTCCTCAGACTCCTCACTGGAATCTGCATTCCTTGCTGATGAGTCGGGAGCAGGCGCAACAACCTTCTCTATGCCAGCTGAAACTTCCGGTTGACTGGGTTGAATAGAACTTGATTCTTCCCAGGGACGAGGCAGTCTGCAGATGGGCACACTGCCAGAACTAAGGTTAACCATTAATAAAACAAATAGAGCAAAAGGCTGTGACAAACGTATTTGCATGATGGTAACTCCCAACTTCACAGGACAAGTAGAAACCTCAGTTCAAGTTATGCGTTTCCATAACGGGTAAAAGAGGAAATTAATTAGACAAAGTTACAAAATTTCCACCAAAAGAAATCCTATCTCATGTTGTTTGGATTCTTTGGCAAATAAAACTGTGTTATCTGAATCCAGACTGCAACATCCTGTCTACGTGCATAAGCAGTAATCCAGTCCAAACTCCAATCATATCTTAGATTAAGTTGTTTGCAAAAATCTCAGATCATCAATTGAAAAGAGAATTTTAATGGCAAAGTATCCATGGCTTTAGAAGGGAGAAATTGGAGTGTCCATCCCACTAATTTACTGCACCACATGGATCAGATTCCCTTCACCCCAAATATGACTACATGATTAGGAAGAGTCTAGGCTAACTTGAAGGCTTCTTGAAAACTAAGTGAAAGTTTGCTCATGCCTCAGTTTAGCCAACTTTTTTTTTATTATTGGGAAAGACGGGTGGGATTGGGATAGGCACAATTCAGGAATTCTAATGCACACCAATCTCTGAGCCCATGTGAATTTGCATAAAAATGACTGGCCAAAAAAATTATTAAAGTACCTTTTTTCCTCTTTGCTTTCAAATTACAGGAAACCATTTCAATGCCAGCAGATTAAAAGTACATCATCTTGGACCCTTAACTTACCTTTCAAGAGAGATTATATGCATGGTCAGTGAACTAAGTTCTCTCTCTCTCTCTCTCTCTCTCTCTCTCTCTCTCTCTCTCTCCTCTCTTCTCCCCACCCCATGCTCCCCCCCCCCTCTCTTTCTTTCCCTCCCTCCCTCCCTACCTCCTCTCTCCCTCTCACAATGAGGACTGCCATTGTCATGAATTTTGAACTTTTGACAATTTCTATGGTGTCATCTGCAATTTTCCATAGCCATATAACAATTCATGATTGGTTAATTCAATAAACATGTACCTTGCGAAACCCAGACCATGTACACGTGCTGCTTCAGCATGACCTCCACCCAAATCCTCTGCTGTGGAGCCTCGCTTCACTAGTTCTTTCAGCTCATGCTTATCAAGTCGACTGCCTTGATTGGTGTTAGTGCGCTTAGGAGCTAATCCAAGTGCCTCCCTCATTGCCTGCTCCTCTTGTTCTTTGATTCTTTTTATCTCATCCTTAGCAGCCTCCATTTCTGCAGCCATTGATTTTTTATCCCTGGCATACCAGTGCAGATCCTTTCCTGTTCAAATTAGTAAAATAAAAGGTGGTGTTGTTAAAGGCAGCTTAACTTAATCCAACCCAAAGAAAATCCTCTTAGCAACGGCATTGCTTCAACAGTTGAATTCTTTGATGCTATCTAGATATAGGCCAAAGCTTTTGAATAATGAATATGTGAGAAGGAGGACTAAACAGAACAAGAAGAATCGACTAAATCCTAAAGATAAACTTGCTCGATCAGACAGGAGTCCAGCCACATAAGAGCACCTCTTATTTACTGGACGGCATGCCAAGTTCTCCATAATTTAATAGCTTTTTGCTAATAACGTGTCTGACAGAACAAACAAAAACTAACCTAGCCAAGTGAGGCAAACCTCAGAATAGAGGGTCCAATACAGCGAGAAAAGAACATCCATATGGAAGTCTACAGAGACCAAACTCAAAAAAGTTACACCAGTATTGCACCAAAAAATGAGATGACGTGCAACCAGAGTAATGAAACAATCAGCATGTGGAAATGCATCCTCTTTATGTCACTCTCGACCGCAAATTACTTGTTGATGGGGTAATATAACATGCAATCTTTTCCAAATAGAAAAGAAGCCAATTCTTGAAATCTTTGATCATGTAAACCTAAGTTGAACCGACACTACATGCTTTCCTATTTGGTTCAGAAGGAATGCTGAAGGGGAAGAAATCGAACGAACCCACCAACACACTGCACTGACTTACCTTTCTGCCATCTCCCAACAGGTGCCTTTAGGCTGTGACCGATATAGTTCTCTCGATGCTTGTCAGCCTTAACGTCGTCCCAGCTGAATTCTGTGGATCACACACCAAAACACATCACCAAAAAGAAGCATCAAAAACAAGCTCATCCCGCACGAAATTCTCAAAGCTAAGGGCAACAAGAAAGTAACAAGCACATTCGCAGGTACCTATAAAATCAACT
The DNA here is from genome assembly GCA_016097545.1 of Eucalyptus victrix. Classification (NCBI taxonomy): domain Eukaryota; kingdom Viridiplantae; phylum Streptophyta; class Magnoliopsida; order Myrtales; family Myrtaceae; genus Eucalyptus; species Eucalyptus victrix. The sequence goes on from CM027844.1 coordinate 26,627,448, forward strand.
GACGCGAGCGTACAAAGGGGCAGAGATTTAAATAATTAGGGTTTGTATGAATAATCGCCGCCGATCGAATTCGCATCCCGCGAGCAGGAAGCAAAACGAATCGAGAACCAATGATTCCATGATCAGGCCACCCGCCGGCAACCCAAAAGCAAGCAAGCGCGCAGTGGAGACAGATTTCCCACTCCCGCGGAAATCCTAGCACTCATCACCTCATCAAAAGCAGAAATTGCCCAGCCCAAGCTTCAAAGCCCCGCGCTTTCGAATCGAGCGAAAAGAATACAACACGAATGCTCAAGAGCTAAAAGAGGACGATGCAGAGAGAGAGAGAGAGCTTACGGTCTCTGCCGCCGCGAACGCCGCCCCTGGTGGGATGATACATGGTTCCGGCGAGGTCCTCCGAGCCGACGAAGATGGGGATGCGGTCGTCTTCTTCGCCGGATTCTCGTAGACGAGCTTCGAAGAAGGTCGGAGAGTCGGAACAAGTCGGAACTGACAACTCGATCGACCAGCTCCGGCACCTCCTCTGCGCGAGCCAAAAACGAAGAGGAGAGAGATAGAAGACGAAGGAGGAGGAGTAAAAAATGAATTAATCGATAATTATAAAAGAAAATCCGCAAGGGAGAGGGTCCGCGGACAGGACCGGACCGGACCGGAGTAAGAACCCGGCCCAACAACCGAACGGCCCCGACCGGACCGAGCGCCCTTATTTTGCTGGTGAATCGACACTCGCCTGCTGCTCACTTCATTCCTCGATTGTCGGGTTCTTCCAGAGCGAACGAGAGAGAATCAGTCGGGCGCGATCGGCGGAGAGGAAGAGAGAAATGGCGATGAGATCGGCGGCGAGCAGGGCGAGCGCGATCCGGCTGGCCGGACCGGCGCGTGTCGGAGCGACGCGCCTCTTCAGCGGCGGGAAGGGGAAGATCCTCAGCGAAGAGGAGCGCGCCGCCGAGAACGTCTACATTCAGGTCCTCCATTTCTTTCGTTTTTAGGAGATGTGTGTTGGGTTTTTGGGTAGCGTTTTCTTGACATGGTATGTGGTGTCTGATTATTTGGGATTGGATGGGGCTATGACTTTGGTGAAGAAAATGGAGAGGGAGAGGCTGGAGAAGATGAAGCATAAGGCCGAGAAGGAGAAGGCGGCGAAGGAAAAGGAAGACGCCGAGAAGGTCAGCTCGGTCCTCACCCTTTTCATGAGATTCTCTGCTGCAATGTGAATTCAATTTACTTTGATTCTGTTATGCATTTACACATGGAGTGGGTCGTAGCGATGGGTTGCGTGAGTTCAGCGTAGGCATCATGAATCATGGGTTTCCTTCCGTTGCCTTTCGATCCATTTCCATCCTAAGTTGAATTACCAAACAAAGTTAAACGTTGGTCTGCTTCGTTCCCTTTTCCACTCCTGGTGACACCGAGCGCATTTCTCTAGTCTTTTCTGAGGGCAGTCCGGAGAATAGCTATGGTGTTTGTTGAGTGAATATCTGTAGCAAAATTTTTAAGTTAGATTGAACAGCTCATCTGCAAAATTGGGCATTATTAGTTTGCTCTAATCGGCATGTATGGCTATAACAATGAAACAATCTCTAGAGGTGACTCCGTACTAACGCACCTTGTGAATGAAAAGAAACATCTGAGAACGGTAGTGCATATAGGATTTTGTTTGGAAGAATCGCTGTATTCTCTATGCATTCATCTGGTGGCTTGGTTCCTGCAATGATATATTGATGTGAATAGACACGTAGAGCTGGTTTCATCTTGACTGGATCCAGAAGAGCAAGTTGCATTGGGGCATCCCTGTTAGTGGTATGCTGTATGTTGGGTCTTGCCTGTACGTTGTGAATTTTGTATTTTGTCTTTTGACAGGAAGGATTAAAAGCATAGTTACAAGAGTGAGAAGTAGTTGAGAGACTAAGCTGAGAACTATTTGGATTAAGCATCTCTCATTATCTATCCAGTGGTATTAGATCAGTATGATATGTAATCCTAAATAAGCTGTGGACAGATCTTTTTTTCTCCTCCTGGGTATCTGATTTGGAAAGTATCCTACTTCTTCCTCTATATAATTGTGATGTACATGTTTTTTAGTTATAAAACAGTTCAATGGAAAAAATGATGCAACCCTTCCAATAAAGCAACAAAAATGGAAATCAGCCCCTCTTTTATCCTTTGTCATGTTGCAAGTGTCTTCACCCGATGACCATATCGGAGTAGCTGTGTTGTTATTATTGGTACTACCACAACTGTGAGAGCGGAAGATAAACATAGGAGCTGAAATCAGTTTACCCCTTAGGCTGCACATGTCATATATGTTTAGCTGAACATCCCTGTTCTTTGGTTGCCATCCCCTCCACCTTTGTCATTATCTCCTTTCTTTTTTTCCCTAATCTGCGTGCATCATGTATGAAACATTGTTATCATTTTCTATTTATAGTGGTCTCTTTTTCTTTCATTGCAGAAACCTGGAGAGAAGTAGTGACTAAAACTCACTAATAAGGCAGATTTGTCTGAAGTCGTCATGGATAATAAACATGTTGACTCTGGGTGAGAGTTCATCATTATGTAAATTATTCCCTTATGCAGTAAGAAGGGAACCTCTGCTCATGCATTTGCTATGGAAATTCTGAAAGTGTTGTCCAACAATCTTTCTTGACATTAAAGACTTTGACATTTAACCTGATGGGTCTTTCTGTAGCTCCCCCCCCCCCCCCCCCCCCTTCTCCCCCTTTCTTCTTCCTTTTTTCTTCTTCTGTTGCATCTGTGGATTACATGACTTAATAGATGAGAAAATCTGCTTTCAATTTTAAGGCATTACCGATGATAACCTTATCTATGTGGCTGTTAAAAGATAGGGAAGAAGGATGAGAGATCTCACTGTTGAGTGAAATCAAGTAATTCATATTGTTGCAGCTTCGGGGTGCCTCCATCTTACTTCCTCATGCATAATGCTGCCCTGCTCAAAACTTACTTTTTCATTCAAAGTGTCTCCAAGCTTATATTTCATGCATGATCTTTCCAGCTTACTTATTAGTGGAGGAAGCTGTTCTGTTAAAGATTTATGGTTTGTTGCACAAATGGTGTAGCGACATGGGATTTTCTCCATCTCTATCTTTTTCCTTTCTAAGTAGCTTCATTTGAACAGTCATAGTCCATGCGATAAATTAGCGCGTGAGGGGCAAGCTAACCTGCCCTTTTTAGCTTTGGGGTACGCATAGGAAGTCTCATGCCGTGCTCAATGGAAGCCACTGTAGTTCTTACAAAGTACCTGGATATTTTTTTTTTAAGCTGTGCAGCTTTATCTCAGAGCATTCAAGTTCTCCATTCATGGTTCTGCATTGGTAGTCAAAGTAAATGCATACAACTACCGCAAGTCTGCATCGTTATTTCCTGTCTGTATTTAGCTGGTTTATAACGCTGCATCTGGATTTTTCTGCATCTTTCTGATTTCTGTAATTTGTGTACGAGCGAGCCAAGGGTCACGCATGCTGCCTTCCCTTAAATGCGAAGAAGCCAATTCTCCCGCTATGCATTTCCATTGACTATGGGTTTGCCTATGGTCGACAATGATGTACATGTACCCGGGACTAAACAAGAAGTCCAAGGCACAGCAAACGCGTTCAGAATCCCTGCTGCATCCTTCATCACGGGAAGAAATGGGCCTATTTTTATCCGTCGTACGTTGATTTGAAGAAAAGAATTTTCCCTTTTCACAGAACCCATCAAAGCTCAGGGCCTCAGGCACATAATCCATCGTTCCAAATCAGCCGATTCTTCCTTCTCTCTTCTCCGGCCCTCTCTCCTGCTATCTAGGTCAAACATTTCATGGGCCTCTCTCCTCTTCCCTAGCCCAACCTCCTAGCCCGCCTTTATCCTCCTCTTGGCCCACTTAACCGATTTCCATTTCTCTTTCCCCTTCGCCGCCCCTCCGACCCGAGTTACTGTGTCCCACTTTCTTCTCTCATGACCCGGTTCCTCCCCCAACAGACTCGGAAATCTCTCTCCACCTCTCAATCCCGTTTCTCCACTTCCATTTCGTCTCTTTCACTCACCCGACTCATATCAAATCTGAAACTTCTAAACCTAGAAAAATTCTTGATCTATCATACTCTTTTTATAAAGAGGTACCTACTTACTACGAAGGTTATTCTTACTTCATGTTAGAAAATGACCATGACAAATGAATGTTATGCTTTCATCACCAACCATATGCGGGATCTTGTACTGCCTCATCAAGAAAGAATCTGATAAAGTTATGGAACTCTTTAAAGCTCACCTTTTGGCATAGGGATTTAAGCAACAGGTCAAACTAGCTATTGCTAAACCCATTACAATTTGAGTCATTCTCTCTATTGTGATTTCTTCATTATGGGCTATATGTCCATTTAAAAAAAAAGTCTCACATGGCATCCTTTGTAAGAAAGCTTACATGCGCCTAATTTTATTTTGAGTTTTCGAATCATATGTGCCATTTAGAAAAAGTCATCTTTGGTTAATATAGGCTCTAAGAGCATGACTTTTTGACAGTCCGTAATTTGGTAGGGATCCTATTTCCTCTCTGTCTTCCATGCTTTGATAGGTTTTTCATTATTTTGGGCTCAGTGCAAGTAAGGCTGGTCCTTTAATATCCGTATCCGTGTATGCTTCCTCTCGAGGCCGTCTATATGTTAATGATATCTTTGTCACCAATAATAATCCTCATTACATTCTTTGATTATGCAACTCTAGGAAGGATACAGACCACTTTACTAATTCCGTAGCACTAAGGCTCATCGCCACTCTGATGTACTCTTTTTATCTGATGCTTTTACAAAAGTTTGAGCTGCTCAAGGCCAAGCTAGTGTCTACTACCTTGGCAAAGACTATTGTCCACTAAGGATGGTGAGCTTCTCACTTCTCCGACATTTCATTGACATATATGGTTGGTGCACTACAATATGTGTCATGACCAAGCCCGATTTTAGCTTTTGTTGTGAACATGGTTACTCAGTCCATGCATCAACCCAATCACCTCATCTCCAAGCCATTAATATATACCAACATGTATCTATCCGGTGTTCTCCCACTTCATTGGATGCTATGCAGACTGGGCTGTGTGCTTCAACACTCGATGGTCCACCTTAGGTTTTTGTGTTTTTCTAGGCACTAATATTGTTTCAGGGAGTGCCAAGAAGCAACCCATTGCTTCTTGTTCTAGTATAGAGGCTGGGTATCGTGTTGTAATTCATTGTGTTGTCGAAACTATTTGGATTCACCATTTACTTCATGAGCTTAGGGTATCATTTTTATTTCTTACTGTTTATTGTGACAACATCTCTACCTCTATGTTGCTCTCGAATTGTTTCATGCTTGTATCAAACACATTAAGTTAAATTTTCACTTTGTTTGAGAGCGTGTTGCTTCAAGCGATCTGCATGGAAGCCTATGTGCCTACATTGAATCTGACATCTTCCCCAAAGGAGCACGTAGTCCATGATACACGCTATTGAGATTAAATCTCCCGTTGGTTACAACTACTTTGAATTGAGGGGTATTAATATGTTTTTAATATATATTATGGGCTCTTTCTGTGATTATATTTTTTTATATGTATTATGACTAATTAATCACTTCTATATACACATATTAGGCTTTAGGTCAAGCCGCCATAAACATTTGTTGTTATTTTCTATCTGACTCTTCAGCGGTACAATGGCGATGAGATTTGCAGTAAACAGAGCGAGCATGAACCAGTTCACTGAATCGGCTCGTGGAGTGACTTGTTTCTTCAATGGCGGGAACTGAACTGGAGCATTCAGGTCCTCTTTTTTTTTTTTCTTTGGTTCAAATGTCGCTTCTGCGATCTTCGACTTTTCATTCTCGTATCCTAGATCTCGGGGTAACCTGAGGACGAAAGCATTCTCGAGTTTCCTAACGGCGATCATTTCGGTCATCGTTCTGCTTGCTGCCTCCTTTGGTGTTTCTAGTATCTAAAACTACCTCGTACGGCCGAATGTGGAACCTTTGGAATTTTGAGAAGATATATGTGGATGTTCGCAGCGATTTTTACCGGATAGTTGGGTCTGATTCTTGCGTTTGAATGTGCTTTTGACTTGGTGAAGAACATGGAGAGGGCGGAAGGGCAGAAGAAAGAGGCTGACAAGAAGGCGGCGGAGCAGGATAATGAAGCTGCCGGGAAATTTAACTTGTTCGTCACAACAGCGTGAGATTCTCTGCTCCAATGCGAATCCAATTCAGTTTAGTTCTTTTTTCCGTTTATGCATGGAGTGGCTTTTTAGCAATAGGGACAATCATCAAAAAAAAGCCCAACACATTCATACCAATACAGTCATAAACATTTTAATTACGTTAGTTTAAGTCATAAATCTTTTCACATCCTATCACCAGATATTACTAACGTGGACACCGGCAATTATATGTGACACCAATGGCAGTCAAAATTAGTCAGATGAACTCAATGATACAATTAAAAGATTTAAAATTGAATTAACACAAGTACAATACCCTATAGCAATTAAGTTGTGTGAGTTCATTAATAGGCATCATAAATCATGGCTTTCCTTCCATCTCCCTCCAACTTGAATGATCAAACAAAGTTAAACGGCGGGTCTCTTAAAATTTAGTGGGATGAGGTGATCGGGGTCGACGCATGAACTTCGTTAGCAGCAGAAGCTGTGAATCGGACTCATTTCTTTATCCTTTGTGATGTTGCAAATGTCTCCGCCTGAGCACCCCATTGGAGTGCAGCCGCGCCACCATTATCGGTACTACTGCTACTGCGAGTTCGTAAGATATTCGTAGGAAGCGGGAAATCAGTCTTACCTCCTAGGCTGGACACGTCAAACACATTTACCAGCTCGTTCTTTGGTTGCCAACCGCTCCACCTTCGTCATTACCTCCGCTTCTCTCTTCTTTTCCCCAATCTGAATGCATCATGTATGAAAAACATCGTCATCGTTTTCTATTCATAGTTCTCTCTCTTTTTTTTCATTGCAGAAACCTGGAGTGAAGTAGCACTCAGAAAATGGACGATTCTAAAGCTGCCATGCACGATGGTTTCGGTGACTCTGGGTCAGAGTTCATGGATAGGTCGATGATTCTCTTATGCAGCAAGAGGGAAGCTCTACTGATGCATTTTGGTATTTAACTCCTAAGTTGTTATCCAATAATCTCCCTCTAACATTAAAGATTTTCAGCTTTTTAGCGTAATGGATCATTCTGTAGTTTAAAACGTTTCCAGAATTGCCTTCTTCGCATTTGACGGAAGGCAGTTTGCATGCGCAAATACCCCTGGCTCGCCCGTACACAAATACAGAAATTTTTAAACAGATGCAGTGTTCCAAACCTGCTCAATAAAGAGGAAAATAACGATGCAGACCTTCCGTGGTTCCCGTGAATGGAGAACTTGAATGCTCTCGAATAAAGCTGCACAGCTTAGAAAACATTTAGCTAAATTCATAAAAACTATAGCAGCTTTCCTTTGAGCATGGCATGAGACTTCTTTTGCATCCCCAAAATCCATAAAAGGAAGGTTAGCTCGCGCTTACTGCAGTCAGTCTTCACATGGACTATGCTTGTACCGGATGAAGCTATTTATAAACGCAGAAGATAGACATGGAGAAAATTCCATCATGTTACCCCACATGTGCAACCAACCGTAAATCTGTTTCAGAACAGCTTCCTCCAATTCCTCCAATAATAAGTAAGTTGGAAACATCATGCATGAAAAAGTAATTTGCCACTACACTTTCCTATTTTATATATCTACAATTTGGTAGAGGCAAACTTATTGAGTAAAGAGCAGAACATTAAATGCCGGTACTATAAACAAATCCTTTTGATTCAGCTGCGAAAAAAAAAGAAGAATATGAATGACAATTGGCAAGAAAGCATATATTAAATGATCAAAATTAGAAAACCCTTAAAAGTGCATTGCACAATGATGGAAGATTGGAAACCCAGATTGGGGGCTCATTTCGTTACTGATACAATTCAGCATGTCGCCATCAAGCATCAGCTTCATAATGATATCTAATGTTACATTGACTTAAATAATCATTTCTATGGAGTGAGAATTCATTGGGAATGACTATGCATTATTTTGTTTCCTATAGATGACGATGATCTACATGTACCTTGGGGACTGAATAAGAAGTCCAAGTACAACAGAAACCAAAAACAATCATAACTACCAAAATTGGCACACATGCAGGACCATCAAGGATTCAAATATGACTCCCAACCTTCTCTCTGCAATTTTTCTGCTTTTGTCAGGACATCTTCCTTCGTATCTTCTTGGTACTGGCTCATTCTGCGAAAGCGAAAGATAAGAGATCAAATCAGCATGGATGCATTTCACCCAATTTCACCATGAACACCGTCAATGTTCTACTATAGCCAATATTATAGCATCTACTTCCATTACAATCACAAACCCCACATCCTAAAGTGAGACAAAAAGACCAACCTAGCCAGTAGGTCTGGATCACCAACTCCCAACATTCTAACAGCTAGCAAACCAGCATTTGTGGCATTGTTTACTGCCACAGTAGCAACAGGGACGCCCCTTGGCATCTGCAATAAAGCATGAAAAACATGGGTGAGGCAAAGAGACTTTCGGTCTTTTCAGAGGACCAAGTCACCTACCCAACAAAAAACCAATGACACCATGCAAAATGTCATTTTTTTTCGTAGTACTCCACCCAAAAAAAAAAAACATTTTGTACTCTGTGATTGGTTGAGTAAACAGAAGACATAGTCCTCTGGGAGGACAAAACCTTCTCCAAATTAACATTTTGCAGCATAAAAGGTGGATCTTAAAATAATCAAGGCCCACAGCTCCCACCAAAAACTGATTTCAACAGTGACAAGAACCAATTTTACTGAAATTAGAGAAAAGAAGTACCTGCACTATTGATAAAAGTGAGTCAAGACCATCCAATACAGAAGCACGAACAGGCACACCAATAACTGGTAAGGGAGTCAGGGAAGCCACCATACCTGGAAACAGAAGGCAGAGTTTCTTAAACGATAAAAAGCCATTGATACACACAATTTTCTAGTGATCAGGATGTAAGACAACTAGCCTGGCAAATGAGCTGCACCACCAGCACCAGCAATAATAACTTGAATGCCCCTCTCCTGAGCAGAGGAAGCATATCTGAACATCAAATCAGGGGTTCGATGTGCTGAAACTATTCTCACCTACAAAGTTGGCATTCATTTGATAAGTTCAATTTGTCACTAGGCATGTAAGTTCGTTGCTCAATGACGTAATCTTGAGAACATAATCAGAACATAATTAACCTCGTAAGGAACATCAAATGCATCTAGTATCCTTGCTGCATCCTTCATCACAGGAAGGTCAGAGTCCGAGCCCATTATAATCCCAACACGCGGTTGGACTGCATCAGCATTTAGCCAATGACATTGTCAATAATCATGACAAAGCAATAGCATATAAGCTCCATTTAGCACAGAAACAATTTTATAGCCAGCGTAAATGTAATCCTTTTTGCCTTGAGAATTTTCAAATAGGCAGTAGCCACTAAAGATGCTATAAAATGGAGCTCGGTTGTCAGCACAATCACAGGTATCTGTACAGAGATCAGTCTGCTTTCTTAGCTTCCTCAGCGCACGAGACAAAGGGATGCAACTTGCAACCATGAGAAAAGCAACCTTTCATGTTTTTACTGCAAGTTCTTGTGTCATCAAGCACACTCGAACATGTTCCTTTATAAATGTGTTGTGCTACTCAACTTCAAAACATACCCTGTAGCTTATGGATCCAAACACACCTCCCCCCCCCCCCAAAAAAAAAAAAAAAAAAATATATATAAAAAAACAAAAAAAAATAAAAAATATATATATGTTTTTGCAAGCGGGGGTCTGACTGTATTTCTATCATTTTCCAGGAAGGAAAGGCCCAACTAGAAGACAATATTCGAGAAACATAAACAAGAGATAGACATTCACCATGTTCTTCTACCCCAAAAAAGGGATATTTCTAGACGAAAAGACACAGAAAAAAGCTAACCTGCTGACTGACAATCCCCACCTTCTTCACTTAGCAAAGCATTTAGTTGTGCTTCCACAGTGCCCATTGAGGAGCCAACAATAGTGATATGACCCATTTTCCGTTGCTTACGCATTTCTACAGCACCAATAAGAACGTGTAGTTAATTACTGGCTGAGAATGAGAGAGGAGGGAAGGTTATCCCCCTGGGGTTGCATTGGTGACGTTTGGGGGGGTGTTCTTGATCATCTGACCTGGTTTATCATACCAATGAATTGCAGCTCCTTTTATGCTCAATGCCCTTCCAATCAACCGATGAGCCAAACGAAAGCCTTGTTCTCCCTAAGGAAAATAAATACTATGTCAAACCTTGCACTATAGGCATCTAGAGCAATAATGAGACCGCATAAATGACATCTACTCAAAGATTTCAAAATAAAAGCAGTCCTTATATATAATAACTACAAGACAATAAAAAAACAGCAGTAGGTTTATAATTACAATAGTCTACTGTGTAAGCCCCAATCCCCAAAACCAAGCTACAAGTGCAACACTGTGTCTTAAGTAAATTGGCAGCAAAATAAGGAAGCACTCGTTTGTCATGCTTGTTGTGTGTGGCTGCAGCAACTGTACGGTGGTCTGGGATGGGAGGCTAAGTCGAGTGCATTCAATGCATGCAACAAAAAAGATGAAAGCCAAGTAGTCTAGTTGGCAAAGCAATAATTCAAAAATCAACAAGGCGTAAAATATCACCTCTTCTTCACCAAGTATATTGTACATGATAGCAGCAGGAGTTTTCATTGATGGATCACCAAGTGGAAGACCAATAACAGCTCGCAAATGCTGTTCATACTGAGAAGTGTAGCATGACTCAATTGTGTGATGGCCACTGTTGTGGGGCCTAGGAGCCACTTCATTTAACAAGACCTAAAGGCAAGTGAAAGCATGTAAGTAGGATAGAGGCGGCAATTTGCAATAAGAACATACTGTAGAGGGAGTTATCGATGACCGCAATCACCTGACCATCCCTAGTAAGAAACAGTTCAACAGCAAAAACACCAGCGCCTTCCAAGGAACAAACGGCTTCATATGCAATATCATTAGCTTGTTTCCGGATCTTCCATGGTATACTCGCAGGTGCCCTAACTATGTGACATATGTTTTCCCTAAAATTGCAAGAAATACAGTAAAATGTGTAAATAGTTTCTACCAAGAGTTGAGCGGTCAAAAGCTTGCATGATACACACAGTAGCTCAGGTAACATCTGGCCCCAAAGGAGACAGTCTACTATTATGATAAACCATAAAAGAAAAATGACACCAAGCTATAAAAGATGATAAACTTACTTGTGTATAGTCTCAACCACAGGATAGCACAAGACAGAATTGTCTCTTCCTCTTGCTACAATGACAGCAAGCTCCTGTAATAAGATTTAAGATAACACAGTTACTTTTGGTGTTTACTTCATAAAGTAACAACACCCCCTACCCAATTGTTGTGTTAACCATCATTGCCTACAGAAGTATAATCCCACCACGCCAAGAACATAAGAAATACTGAGCATGAGTTGTCACGTACATAACTTAAGTGCACTAAGACACGAGCACTGTAAACATTTTTTTCCTTAGTGATAAATAAGATAAGCAATTGTCAAATCCTGTAATTCCATGTTCTCTGTAAACGCTCTACAAACCCCCTTCATTGGCAATGTCTAGGCAATCCATGAAAAATGCATTACTATTGAACAATTTGTTGACAGGTGGTGGAAAATACACCAGAAAATTAGCCATAACAAAGATCATTAATGGTTGACAAGGCTAACGATACTTATGAGATGCGCACCTTTATGAAGGGTGCCCATTTTTCAACATAGAGTCCACGCTCAAATCCTCCAAGAGCTGTAGCAGATGAAGATTGAAAGTAAAATTCAAATAGCTATTTGTAGGCTGATAAATGCAGGACTATGGTCTGAAATAGCAAATGGTAATATCGAAGTGCCAAGACAAGAAAAACAGAAAGAATGTCCGGACTTCACAAAATCGTTCATCTTGTCATGTAAACAAATACCCTAAGAAATTGAAAAAATAAAACAAACAAAGAAAAGCTTTTTATCATCAGATAGAACTACACAAGAAATGGAGAGTAACTCCAAAATGAAGGAACTCTAAGCATTACAAAAGGAAGAGGGAAGAAAAGAGATGGTAAATGTTTACCAGCCACAGCAGAAGAAAGCTCCTCAGCTGTTTTTGCAACAGCATTTCCACGCCCGTCATAAGCTAGTCGTTTGCTCTTCAACATCAGGGGATAGCCAAATTGCTCACCAGCTCTCTTAGCACCTTCAAGATTATCTATCTGTCTCAGCAAATTCTCATGTCAACACAAGGAATTAGAATGTCAACGTCCAGGTCACAATGCGAGTCCAAGAAAGATCAAGCAAATTGACTAACCTGCATGAACTCTGGAAGCGGAATGCCATGTCTGGAAAAGTGAACTTTTTGGAGATATTTGTCCTGGAAGAGAGCACAAATTTTAGTAAGTTCATTGTCCCAAAAGGAAACTCATCTATTATTCCAGCTTATTGGGTAAATAACAAGCAATTAAAATCAATGATCCAAAGAGAGATAAAGCAACCCGAACTTATCTTCTCTGTGATTTAAACAAGTACAATATGCCCTATCAACAAATTTGTAGAAAATCCCAGAACTGCTTTAGAGTCAACCTTGAAGTTACCCAGCCCAATAATACAGCATATGTCAGTGGACTTTCTTTTGTTTTACAAGAAGCAACATTTAAAACCAAAAACTCATATCTTACCAATACACATGTCTATAGTATTGGTATACAATGAAGCAAATGCAGTCATTTACCTACACTACTTGACTCACCTTTTGCTGGAATCCATATTGGAATCCTAAGAGAGAGATTTTTTGGTTATGTTTCACAAATTTCATGTCTCATACCATTAGATGTAACATGCATATAGCTAATCCATAATTGGAAGTGGAGCGCAGAAAAACCAGTAACCAGTCCACCCTACCCCATCCTTAAACAACCATAGTCTTAGCAAAACCTCAATTTCCAATAGGTCCTACAGTAGAAAAAGTCTCTGTACCTTGAGAGTGCGCATGACAACTATTCTATTCCAGAAATAATTTCTGAAACAGAAATAGTTTCTGGAACAGAAATAGATTTTTCTATTTCTATTTCTAGAAGAGTTTCTAAGTAAAAATAACCGTTTGATAATGACACAAAATTTCTTCTTTTTGAATGGCGGCAACGACGACGATCTTTAATATAAAAAATAAAAATAAAAATAAAAATGATTTAGTAAAAAAAATAAAGAGTAAAATAAATCATAAAAAATAAAATAAAAATATCCTTAAAAATAAATTTATTTTATTTATTTTATTTATTTTATTTTACGAATAAATTTATTTTAAAATGAATAAAAATCAAAAAAAAATTATTTGGCAAAAAACTAAATTTATTAAGGCAAATAAAAATAAATTTAATAAATTTATTTTTAATAAACTAAAAATAAAATGATAAATAAAAATAATTTATTTATTTTAATAAATTTATTTTTATTTTTAAATGAATAAAATGAATATATTTATTTTTACTTATTTTTATTTTTAATAAAATGAGGAGAGGCAAAGGAGGAGGAGGAGGAGGAGGCAAAGACGTAGAGGAGATGAGGGAGGACTCACCGAAATTAGGGTTTAGTGGGAGAAATTATTTCTGATTTTTCTTCCAGAAATCAGAAATAGAAAATTTCTACTTCTGATTTCTCTTCCAAATCAATTTATAGAATAGAAATCTATTCCAGAAATAGAAAAACTGAGTAGGTTTATCAAACATGTTTCTATTCCAGAAACAAGTCTGAAATAGAAAAATTATTTCTAGAACAGAAATTTTGGTTATCATACACAAAAGTCCGAGGGATGTTAAATGTGTTCTTACTCCTCAAAATTTAATGAATACAAAAAACTCCATAAAACCTAAGCAGTGATGTTAGACTGGGGGACCATAGTTCTTTCAGTTTTTGCTGCATTGACATGGAACATGAGGTAAAGCCATCCTAAAGAAATTTTCAAGAAGTAAAATATGTGGGTTCTGTCATGCTTATTGACATATATTTTACTCAGTTGCTGTCAATGCATCAAAATCATTTTAATAGCTCCTTTATGTATCCATCTCCAGAATAAAGACAAGGACATCTGATCCTCCAAGTCTAGTGGATATAACATGGGATTTTTCAAACATGTGCTCTGTGATTTTCTCCTAGATAAGAGTGTCAATTAAAGAACTCTAGCAGCTCCATATTCTGCATGTTGATCCTCAAAGCTACTGAGTTTACAGCTGACAAAATCCTTATTTACAAGAAAAAAGATTCATGGAAATTCAATTTAACACAGTCTGCTACATCAAAATTAAATTCACCACATCACTGTAAAAGGAAAGTAACCTGGATAATTCGAATAGTGGAGGCTTTAGGTTGGCAATCCACTCCATGTTGCTCAAGCTTCTCCAAGGTGGCAGCATCGACATGTTCAATTTCGACTGTCAAAATTTCACATCTAACTACCACGAAGAAAGAGCGTACATGAGCAATACTTTAATCAATAAAGCACTTCTTTTGCAAAAACATTGTATCAATTCCATAACTAGTACATAATAAAACCTCTTTGCAAACTCCTCCACAGTCGCACTGTCATCAAAGCTGCCAACCACATGATCATATGCAATTGCACTTGCTGGGCAGCTTTCAAGGGGGTCTAACACAATGACTTTAATGGCCATTTCCGAAGCTGCCTGACATAGCATGCGGCCCAGTTGCCCTCCTCCTAGCACGCCCACTATCTTCTCGCTTACTCCATGGACGGTTAAGTCGTCCTTCCTTAACCATAAAAAAAACATATACTCAAGTTCCATATGGAGTCATTTAAGATCTTACAGATAGAAAGGAGAAAATTTTAAATTGAAAATAGTAATGCATACATTGAGCACAAAAATTTTAAGTACCCTGTTGGACAACAACCACATCCAAATCGTAGCAGGGAGAAAAGACTTGGCAAGGATCATGAAGAGAAGCAGATAGACAAGAACTTCATGGAGTAGAAAGAGATTTCCAAAATATAATGGGACCTTCTTTTCCAATAAATTTCCAGTCTAACCAAATACAATATTACAAATCTGATTTAGTTTTCTCAGAGTCATGATACAATATTTATTGTGAATGGATTTTAGAGATAATACTTAAATTTTTCTTTAAATCGGTCCTCATATGCTTCTGTTTGCAGCTGAGGAGAAAAAAAGGAAGAGAAGAGTATCTCCCAACTCCAAATAGAGAACTTTTTGCAAAGCAAAACAATGTTTCTATCATCCATAGCCCAACCCAAGGAATAATAAAGGCGTGTCATGATGCAGAAAACCACTATCTCAGGTGTATTGTAATGGTGATAACACGCGGCAAGAACAACAACCTGGTTGAAGGATCATGAACTTCCAATGACGCCAGGCAAGCTAAGCTTTGAGAGGAAGGGGTATGCGTATGATGAGAAGCAAATAACTTTTCTTTACGACAAGCTGACCGTTCCATCGAGAACCTCACTGTGGTATCAGTTACGGCCGTTGCTCCTCTGGGAAGCACGAAATGAGTAATTCGGGGTCCACTAAGCAGAATGCTCTGATGAAGATGAAGCATTCTATCGCTGGCACTGCAAAAGAAATACAGGATTAAGCAAAAGAAAATACAAAACGCTTCATTCGATAAAGATAATAAATTGGGCAAAAGGTTATAATAGCATCATGAAACTAGCTAGCCAAATTAGAGAGAATAATCGCAGGCTTGCTTCGACGTTCCAAGCTACAAAAAAGAAATTCCAAAGTTCCAGAGCAGTCATTCTTTTCCCTCTCTAAGTCGGAATTACACGCATTCGAGGAAGCCGACTATCTCCGAAATCAGGGCTATTCGTTTGACATGAAACGCAATGTCGGAGCAGAAGAAGCGATGCAAGTTAAAAGTTAAAATCCGCCATTTCATGGAATCGTCTTCAACGGGCAGAGGCGAATGATCATCTTCCCCAGGACACCAAAAAAAAAAAAAAAATCGCTCGTGGAATCGTCTCGGTCCGGCTCGCTGAAGCGAGTTGCTACATCGATTAACAGTACCGCTCTACACCTGTCGGCTGACTTCAACAGCTAAAAAAACTGCATTTCTCCACACACACAAAAAATAAAAAAAAATCGCATATGCTCGAGTTGCGCAGAGAGAGAGAGCTGGAGCTTCACCTATGATAGTGACGGCCGTGTCCGGAAGACGGAAGAAACCTTCGGGAGCTGCAGTCGACGAGGCGTGAGTCGGACAAGAGAGGAAGCACGGTCATCAACAGTGAGGAGGCCGAAATCAGGCCGACGGAATCACCGGCGACGGCGGGGGGGAGGTCGGCGGCGAGAGGGAGAGAGAAGGTAGGAGGGAATTGATACCCTGAGCGAGCAAAAAGAGTAGACCGTGGGTTTCGGATAAAATGGGCTGGGATGGGCCGGGCCAATAGCATGTCTGGGCTTTCTCGGATCCGGCCCGACTACCGTCGGTGTAAGCCCCCCAACAGTGTCTCCTTCGCCGCGAAGTGGATTTTACCCTGAGTATGTTCTTTAGAAAATGGAAAAATTAATATATAACTTTTTCCATTTTTTGATGGAAAAACTATCTAGATATTACGTAGTAATCTCATGAGGAATTTGAGTTAGATTAGTGATCGAAATTTAATTAATTGAAGGTTATAAATTTTGGGATGATATATACCAAATGAAAATAATGATATTTTCTCTCATAATTCGATAGTTTTTAGTCCAAAAAAATTGAATTTCATGGTTACCAAATGCGATTACGGAAGGAAGTCTATAACTTTCGGTATTTGGGATAAAGAAAAGAAATGGCTAATCTTCGAAATAAGAGAAAAATGAGCAAAGAGAAGTTGTCAAAGTGGACATAGCCACATGACCAAACAAACACCAAAATAAAAAACAAAAAAAGGTGGACATAGCCATCATCTTACAAGAGACTCCGATGATCAAACTTGGAAATCCCGGGATTTTTCGAGCTCCTAACCCCGGTCTTCATTGAGCACGGATGCCTCCCGCTCGCCTGATCCACACACAGTTGTCGCCATTAGCCACATGAATTGACTGGTCCGAACTTCCGGTGGAATAGTTACAAAGGCTTCGGATGCGTTTGGGAAGACTTTTGGGGAAAGTCTTTGAAAAAATGCAAAGGCCCGTGAGTTGAAGGTATTTTCCAAAATACAAATTGTGTTTGGTAAATTTTATTATAAAAGTCCATTATAAGTATATTTGAGTAAAAAGGTGTTTGGAAAAATTATATTTGGAAAGTCTTTTGTTATTCAAAAAAAAAAAAGTTGGCCGGCTAGAATAAGTAGTCACTAGCAAGAAGCAGCAATCCGGCAAAGTGGAGGAGGTCGCGTGTCGTGACCCAGGCAACCTCCAGCCATCTCCACGACGAGGTTGTGGGTCGCCAGAGATCGTGCGCCGCGACTTAGGCGACCTCCGCGACACAGATCTGAGTCGCGGCAAGGTCGTGGGTTGTCGAAGGTCGCGGTGACAGCTTGCCGCGACCCAGGCGACCTCTCTAACCGCCGTGCCCCAAGCGGTCGCGGTGAGGTGGAGGAGATCGCACGCCGCGACCCGGGTGACCTTCGCGAACCAAATCTGGGTCGTGGCGACGTCTTGAGTCATCGGAGATCGCGGCGAGTGTGACCGTCGCGACCTGGAACCCAGATTTGGGTTCGTGGCGAGGTGGCGGAGGTCACGCACCGCAACCTAGGCAACCTCTGCCACCTCCACAACCCAAGCGCACGACCTTCGCCACCTCCGCGACCAACAACCTCCGCCACCTCTGCGACCCAAGCACGGGACCTCCACCACCTCGCCACAACCTAGATCTAGGTCGCGCGACTAGTTAGCGACGATCGCCGGGGTGCCGCGACCATGCCGACCTCTCTTGCCCATCGCCGACCCATCACAAAACCTCGCCAGCCTCTCTGACGAAGAAGAAGATGGACAGTGCCCGGCCATTTCCGAAATATTGAAAGCCCAAGGGAGCCTGTAGGCTGCCTTGGGCTTTCGGCCTTTGGAATGCTAGCATTCCTACAAGGTGAGGTTCATTGGATGTTCCCAAACACCTAATATTTGAGCAAATGGACTTCGGATCCCCAAAGGGCTTTGCAAAGTGATTCCCAAAATTAGCCTTCATCACTTGGCGAACGGTTGACGTTGAAGGGACGGCACAGTCGATACCAATTGCCTATCCAGCTTCCCTTTAGCCGTCGCTCGAGTTTCGGCCATGTCGAAAGGACCGGCCCTGATTTGAATCTCGCCAAAAAGAAAAGAAATTTTGACTGCGCGACCGTCCCTCCTACTAAAAGATATTCATTTACGTGCTACCCCTTCCCAGGAAGTTGGAATGAATCCTGCGACTGCGTAAGTAATAAAAGCATTTTAACTTCCTAAAAGCTTCCTGAAAGATTTTTATTTGCGTTGATTCTGACCACTGCCGGCGGCAACTTCTGCACTTACTCCTGCACAAGAGGCCTCATCTCATCAGGTAGGACAACGCTGCGGCGTTCAAGGCGACGAAGGTAACCGTGAGGGCTGAGTTCCCGGCCCTCAGACGGGCAGAGCATCTAGCATGCGATCCTCCGGTATCTCGCGGCTCGATCAACCCTCCCCGCTTGCACCCCTTGTCGGCTCAGCTCCTCTACATCATCGAGGGGGCCCTCGAGGTGGGGTTTGGTCGACAGAAGCTCCAGAAGGGAGTTCACTAGCAGTACAATTTGTCCACTAGCGGGAGGCGAAGAAGGGCGCTTTGGTGATGTCAACATTCTGGAGTACTAGTGCAAGGACCGTGTCGGCTCCCGCTTCCGTGTTCGCCATCGGGATCAACGATGGCATCTGGGCCAAATCGTTCAAGCCTGACCTCTCCACCATTCCGAAGATCAAGGCAGGACTTGCAACCAGAGCCTGAAACAGAGGCCTCGATTTGTTTGTTCATGCTACGGAATACGTTGCCCTTTCTTATAAAGGATTGCAGAGTCCTCTGTTTTCTCCTGTGACACGAATTTTTCACGCGAGAGTACAATGGCATAGTGCTTTTGTGAGCTAGGTCGAAATCTAATCAAGAGAATGATCTTATTAAATCCACCGCAAGCTTAAGCAATTATTTATAAATCATGACACGAACAGTATTCGTTTACATAATTATTTCCAAATGCATATGTCGATCATCAAATGATGACGAGTAGAAATTTTCTTCTAGCCATGAAACCTGATAATATATCATCCATATTACTTTTTAGTCGATAACTCTGAAATATAGAAACCCTCTCATAAAAACTAGTAATTGATCGATGACTCTGATATTTCAGCTAAAAAACTTCTTTTTTTCTTGGTTCGTAAATTGGATTGCTCGGGAATTGGAATTTGGAAACTGGAGATCCCAACGCATATTCCAAGTTATATGAAATATCTGCAGGAAAGGACAAGGAAAAGTAAGTTGTGGAATAGGTTTGATCCCCACTAAATTTACTGCGTCTCAAAAAGTGATTCAGAACATGGTTCAACATGAACTGAGATAAAGAAAGAGTGAAAACCTAATGTACATATACCCCTTTTCCACTAAATCTATAATGAATTCCTCCTTTATACTAGCTTTCATCTATATACAAAACTTCCATCCCGGCACTTCACAGGAAATAGCTCAAGTTTTCGTATCCTATCGACCCTCCCCCTTGATCAAGCAATTGATTCATGAAAGGCGCCGGTTGACAAGGTTGCATCTGCTGAAAGTTGTTGGCTTGCGGATAATCATAACTCGGATCATCTTGGGCATTGCCCGCTTGAGGAGGGTTGAAACTGTCTTTAACAGATGCCGGGACTGGGGGGGTGTCGACCGTGGTGATGTCGTGAATGCTATTCCTCTTCCTCTCTTTCTTCCCCATACTCATCTGCCGCATGTAGAACTTCTGAGCATGGCTAGCCACCTGAGTCGGTGTTCTTGTGAGGACAAAGTGCCTCGAGATGCTCCTCCAGTCGCCCTTGCCATAGGTCTGCAGCCCGAGCAAAAATAACCTGTCGCGGCAACAAACAAGAGATCTTATTATAAGACAAGGATCAAATAAGTGCAAACATTCTTTCAAACTGCCAGGGCTCTAAGAATTGCCAATTTTCCAGGAGACAATTTGCGACAGATATTTCTTTCTTGTACAAGCACCGCATGTGTAAAAGAAAAACTACATATATGGCACAAAGGCAGGTGAGCTGTCCTGTTGACCCGCCTGTGGTTACAATTGTTTCACCGCTCGATTCAGTTTCTACAGGGGCGTGGAACGAAATTAAACCAAACTATCAGGCCTGCCCAAAATAACATTTCACGCTCACCGGTTACCGCTTATTCTAACCAAGCAAATCCATCTTTAGCTTTTCTGTTTAGACCGACATAGAAAAGATCAAGCAGATCTACAGGTATTGAAACATATCATGGCAAAAAGCAACCGGAACGAAAAACAAAATATTGGCAAGATCACAGGGTCCGTTGCGCTTGTTACTAATTATGCAGTTTCTTCTGAGAATACGCAGGTATCTACATGGCACCAGATTTTATAACGTAAGCGCTACATCTTCCATCAAATATGCATGTTGAAGCAAAACGTTAGATTTCAAGAGATGGAATAGACCAAACAATACTATTTTCTCCGATTAGAGCATTCCAATTCAAATAGAAATAGCAAACAAGGGGCTTGAGTTTCTTCTGCAGGGAAAGGAAAATGGTGAATACCTTCATGTCCGAACTTAGACCAAAATCTAAACACCCATAATTTACTTAACCCCAAACTCAATAGCTAGGGTTCAACCCCTTGTCCCCAAATTCTCCAATTCGCTAGCAAACCCAAAAAGCACATCAAGGACAATTCATCTGACGAAGCAACAGCAACGCAAATCGTATTCAGCTGCTCTCTCCCAAAAACTTAGCCAATTGCTAAGCTTTCAAAGCAAAGAAAAGCAAGAAAGCAAGAAAGCAAGAAAGATCAGATTTTTACGAATTGCACGACTCCAACAGCAAAGTCAGAAAGGAAATTCAGAACCCCAGAAGAAAGAAGACTACGATAAGTAACAGGGAGAATTGAGTCGTTCAACAAAAGAACGACCAAAGGGGCATCTCTCAATCACCTGTGCTCCTCCTCGGTCCACGGGTTGCCCTTCTTCTTCTCCGACTCCTTGATCCGGGGCTTCGTCTCGAAGGCAATCTGGCCGCAGCTCGCCGGGTGGTCGTCGCGGTAGCTCGGCGGCTCGACCCGCCCCGACTCGATCGCGTCGATGTCCGCCACCAGCCTCTGGTAGTGCTCGTACACCTGCGACGCGGACCGGTTCAGGCGGTTCCCGATCAGCTGCCACCGGTCGGGCGAGTCCTCCGCCACCGCCACCAGCGCGTGCTCGAAGACCTTGTCCTCGTAGCGGCTCCACTCCGCCGCCGGGGGAGGCCGGGTCGCCTGCTCCGGCGCAGCTCGTCCGTACATGACGACGATGGAGCGGAAGAATAAGCTGGTCGGAGATGGGATGATGGTCGACGTCGCCGCCCTTCCCTGGCTGGAGAATTGGTGGGAGAATTTGGAGGGGTTTGGGTTTTATACGGGAAGCTGCCTTCTCTTTTCCTCGATTCGATTTTCGGAAGTTTAAGGAAATTCGGGAATTCCGGTGATTCGAATTTAAAAAAAGGCAACTTGACAATAAAAGGTGTGCTGAGTTGTCGACTGGGGAGCTTTTCTTGTCGTTAGCGGTTTTTGGACTTTTCTGAGTTGTTGGGGGTTTAATTTCTTATTTTATTTATATTTTCCCCCGGTGGTGGGCCCCACTCCTGGGTGTTCCAATCCCTCACGTTTTTGCTTTTATTGGTTGAAGTTTTTCTTTTTCTTTTTCTTTTATTTTCTTTATTCGGCCGTTCACATTTGTGCTATTTTACGGGGGAGATGTAACGGTTAAAGGGAGGACGGAGCCGTGAGAGATTTTATCGGAACATATTAATTTTTTTTTAAAAGTAAATCGAGTGGGACCCACTTTTGTTTGACTATTGATTTGTCCAAAGTGAACGCTCCCGAAGTCGAATTCAACGAATCATTTCGATAAAATATATTGTAAAACTAAGGAGTCTTGACGCATTTGACTTTTTCAATGCCGCCTTCGTCTCGAGAACATGGGGGTAATTACTAAGTACGCGTATTTGTGCTTTTGAATTGATTGAAGATCTTTACCCCCGCGATTACTTAGCATTTGAAGATTCCTAAGTCCATGTCGAATGTTTGTGTTTATGATTCGCATAGTAAATTACAGAGAAAAGAAAGTGTGTAGATTCAAGGGATTTCATCTAATTTACCTTTGTGTAAGTTGAAGAGATTTGAACTCGAAACTCTTACCTTATTTCGAGAACAAAAGATAATTACCAAGCACACATATTTGTGCTTTTGTATCCATTGAAATTTACACCCCACGACTAATTAGTATTTGAACATTCCTGAGTCCACGTCAAATGTTTGTGTTTACAATTTGCAAATTAACTTATGGAAAAAGAGAGCACGTGGACTCAAAGGATATCTTCTAACTTGACATTGTGTTTGTTGAGGAGATTTCAACTTGAAACTCTTACCTCCATAGAAGGGCTAGTGTCGTGTTGAAATATTGTCAACAATAAGTAGAACTAGTGAGAGAGAAGGGTTGCACAATCATGTTGCACAATTGACTTGACTAGTTCTATGTCAAGCAAGCCATCAAAAGGAGTACTTGAGGTGACCACATAAAAAGATAGATAATCATTTAAATATAATGTGTTCGTCTATATTTCATTTAGAAGGACATCTCAAATCTAGACGTGAGATGTTAATAATACATTCCTTTAAAACACTGACATCCTCATCAATATAAACCCATGTCATTTAGTAATGTGTTCTTTTGAAGTACAGTCAAGTCCATGTGCCCCTAGTGCATCCTAGAAAGCTGTTGAAAGTTGCAACTTTTTGTTCAAGCCCCCTACATCTATTTGAGAATTGATTGGATCACACTTTGACACTAATTTATAACTACCTAGCTAGTTCCACCGAGGCAAAGCGCCCATAAGGAGTACTTAGTAACCAGAGTCTTTTTTTTTTTTTTTTAGAGTCAATGTTCATTTAATAATGGGCCTTGATGTTGAATGTTGGGTTATTATAAGTATAAGTAGACTCAAATGTCATGTAGCATATGATAAAAAAAGTGAAAAATTTATCGTTGATCATCAATCTTTAACATATTATCTATTCTCTATCCATCTCATATTAAGAGCTCACTTTCTTAGTGAACTTTTTATTTTTTAATTTAATTAGTCTAATATATATACGGTCTTTTTATTTACTATATTAACTAATTTATCTTTTTCCCTTACCATAACAGCAAAATACTTTTACAGAGAGCATGTAATACATTCAAGAAATATTTAGAAATACATTAAGAACATTATGTACAATGAGGCATCATGATATTTTTTCATAAAGAATTTATGAATGATATAAATTTTTGTTAATCCAAATAATGATATTTCGCTAGCATTTTCAAAAATAAAAATAAAAATGCAGTGTTTTAATTTAATTAAACTTTATCTTCTAAAGTTCCGTATTGACTTTATTATGGAAAATCTTCAGAGAGTTTTATTTATTTATTTTTGCTTCATGTGATCATCTCATTATCTGTATATGTATATAAAATAAAATACATAAGAAGACAGTGATATACACAACAAAATCAATAGGAGGGCTTTTCACGTTGACTTTTTCCCGGAATATCTCCGAAGAAGATTTTTTTTTTCTTTATGCGATCATCCCATTATTTGCGTGTGTGTCTTAGTTATATGATAATCAAAATCACGAGCAAAGCGACTTGCGGCATCTTCTTCTTCGATCGACCTTGAGCAGCACAGGATGTCTCTGCCCTCCCGGCGACGCAGCCCCGCCATGCCTAGGGTCACCACATTGCCCAAGTCGCCAATCGTTGCGCCTCCGCCCCTCGCAACACCGGGTCTAAGGTCGCATGCCTAGGTCCGACATCGATGGCCTCGGGTTTAGGTCACACAAGGGCAAGACAACGCGATAACCGTGGCCGATTGGGCCAGGTACCAGTGCCGTCCCTAGTAGAACATTAATATTCCAAAGTCGGATACAGTTAATAACGTGACATCGGCAGCTAGAATACAAAACACGTTAATTCTTTTTCTAAACATATTTACCAGGTGTCTAGTCTTAATTAAGAAATCGGTTCTCGCAATCATGGAAGTTTCAGGTTCCTCGGCGGCCGTAGACTATTGCGTTTGGTCTTCATGGGATGGAAGAATGATACCGTTGAATGGATAATCGAGTCCAATTTCTCATTTTTTTTTTTTTTTTATGTTCTTATCTAGCCAGGACATTTACAAAATATTATTATCTGGTCACGAAATATAATTTGCGATGTCGGCAACCGTTCACGGAATTTCTACTGCTTCTTTATCCAGTCGTCCTTTTCTCCCTTTTAATTTTTTTCCATTTTTGGCCCTTTTTTCCTTTCTGGAGATTGCAGCCCGCCTTTTCCTCTTACCGAAAAGCAAAGGTTCAATGCACTATTATTTTATCGCCCTAATCATCCCTAACTACAGAAATTCAAAGTTAATGATCACTAGGAACAAATCATTATTTTAGTAGATAATTCGCGAAGGCGATTGAGATGCAATGATTAAAGTGTGATTTACGAACCAAGAACACGAATCGGTTCATCCATATCGACCTCCCTTTTCTCTTATATTTTATTTCGACCCAAGTCATTTTTTTATTCATTTTTTTCCTTAAATTTTTATTCGAGTCGCTTCTAGAAAGCGAGAGCCGCGAGTGGATAACAGAAGATCATGGCGGTGGGCTCTGCTCCACGTGGCGCGTTGTTGGGCACACGTGTTGTGTCCACTCAGAAATTTTTTTTTTTTTTAAGCCTTATTTGCTGAAAGCAAGTCCAACGATGGCGTTGTGGATAAGATGGAAGTGCCACGTCATCGTCCGGCATGCGTTTTCAATTTGCCAGGGTGCGCGCGGATGACGATGAAAAAGGTCAAAGGGCTCGTCGTCGGCAGCCGGCTTCGTTCCGAAACGTGTTGAAATCGGACTATTCTATTTGGTAAATTTCCAGGGTGTCGTGGAGACCAAGCAAGAGCATCAAAGCCGCCCCAAGTACAATGTCCTTAGAAATTGAAGCCTCTCGTCCGGGAATCGGTCGCTCAATTTCTATATAGATGGATTTGAGAGGCGACACCAATGGTTCCCTTCATGCCGTGCCGTCTCTAAACTTAAAACCCTTTAAATCAATATGAGGCAGTTGTGTTTCACGAGTAGGGATGCATCGGTCCCGATCCAATTATAGAACTCGACTAGACCGGGCTAAATTGGTCAATTTCGAATGGTTCTTAAGGGGACCAATCCAATTTCACATGAAGAACCAAATCGCATGGATCAAACCGACAAATCGATCAAGATTTCTTTGTTTTATTTATTTATTTTATTTTGAAGCATGCCCTAACTAGTAATTTATTTTTTTCATTAATGTAAGTAGACCCTCGCTTGTATGGAATAGAAAAAACAAAAGAAGAGGAATAATAAGACATCTACTAGTTTCAAGACCAATCCTAGAACTCAACCAGATTGGTTAATCCGATCAGTCCAAGGACTAGGTGAGCTGATTCCTATACCATCCAGTTTAAGATTTTAAGATGAAAACCAATCACTCCTACTACTTATAAGTAGCTATTTGATTTGGCGAAAATAATTTGAATGTAAAACACTCACAATTCACATAAGGAAGAGAAAAAGATAGATAGGCTTGTAAATTAATTTTACCTTAACAAAAAACGATTACAAGACTTCTCTATTTATAGACTTGTCACATGACATTTGATCTTCCTAATAGATAAAGCTAGTGTTCCGAATAAAATCTAGAAAATAACAAAACAATCATTATATCTTGCATCATCTCTAGAAACGGTCGCTACACCTAAAAATACGAACGAATTCATTAAAGATAACTCAGCAATTATGACTTTTATTCAATGCAGGCATCGAACAGTTATCGGCACTGATAAATTTGGTTTGATTTCTAACATGATTTATCTATTTTGCTCAAGTAGGGGGAAGAAGCACTACATGAGATAAGTCTTTAACCGGTTTACCTATTATCGTAGAGAGGAGAAAATCGATTATCGTTGATTCATAGTCCGATGTGGAACGAGGATGAAGACAATACCCGTATCATTTCGGCAAAAGTTATGGATAACCTAATTCTCATTATTCTCTGTTGAAAGTTTTGAAGAGTATTTCATTCTTGATATTAGAGCTTGGATATCAATCTTATGTTCCTTTCCCTGAGGAGTTCATCTTTTTCATTATATTTTTTTTAAAATTTTTTTGCACGTTCTTTCAGATGATGAAAGGAAGGTTCATTCTAACACAAATTTACATTTCTAGAAATACTGCCCTACAAATAAATAGTTTCGCACATTTGATTTTGATGAGCTCATTATTTATGTGTTTTCTCTTATGAAAATATAAACCCCAGACTAATAATACGATAACTCCACTGATCTAGTTGTTGAATCAGTTGAGCCTTGTAATAATTTCGATCGACTGCGTGGTGCAGGGATCGATCCCACTCGACCGAGACTAATCCATGATTGATTCGGACGGTGCATGGATCGATCCACATGGCCGAGGCCCTTGACCAGGATCGATCCACATGGTCACGGCCCTCGACCACGATGCGGGATCGATCCGCACAGTGCATGGGTCGATCCACACGGCTCTCATTGTCAAAGGAAAGAAATCCCAACAACATTGATTATGGAATTGCTACAATTCCTCCATGACTTGATCATCCAGTTAGATCGTTTCCTTCCAAGAATACACCTACAATTCCTCCACAACTTGCTCCTCAAGACATATCATTCTCTAGTGCTTAACCTAGTGCTTAGACATATTTGTTGTGTTGTATAACAAATACGTGTATAGAAGATATTCTTTTGAAATATACGGAAAGTACAAGGAATCTTCTTCTTCTATCCAGCCCTCCCTTATCAGTTTAACACTCCTAATTAACTATAAATTCCAGAGCGCGTGATAAGCTGTAATTGTAGCATGAATGTTTAGGTTCTCGAGCTCTCCTGATACTATGATTTTTAAATATCCATGTCTCGTACGCATCTAATCGTCAACTAAGCTTCAAATCGCGACAGCAATGGCACGAGCCAAATGTTTTCGCGGAGAATTTAAAAGCCCGCATTCGACCTAAACTACAACAAAAGCTAGAAATTAGACATGGAGATCGGCTTATCGTGATAATCCATGGTGCTAAGTGGGCTCTTTGCATGAGCGAATTAATGCGGCCCAAATTTAGTGGAGATCTCATTGGTTCTTGGGTTGGGCTTCAAAGCCTATGGGCCATGGCCCAACATTGTAGTAAACGAAGTTGAACGTGCGAACTTTGCATATATTTGAACGGCTATCTTTCCTTTCTTTGGTTTGGATGTTTATATGGTGATTTTTTTTTTTTTTGGGTGGGAATAAAGTGATTATTTAATCTGTCGTATCGACTAGGTGAAGAGAGGGAATACTTATAAATCGGCATGACTATAGTAAACGAAATTAAATGATCATCATCAGATGAAAAATTCAGATTAAGGCATTTAAAGGATTATATGGAAATCATGTAGTCAACTTTAACCAATTTCTATTTTGCGCATTACACAAAAGAAGATTTTTGTTGCTCATTTTAATTGGGGACATCGTTTACACAGAATAGATATGATAATTATTGTAATATAGCGTGGAATCCAACCAAGTGTTGCAATTAAATTAGTACAAAATCACAAGAGAAATAAACAATCAATAATAAATTACACCGGAGATTTACGAAATTCGGTTCAAGTGTTGGCGCCTTTTCCATATCTAAATTAAATTCAAAGCACTCATATAAGTATTATCTTACAATTTTTCATTGAGAACTCATACAAACAACCCACAAAGAGAATTCCATAATCCTCTTATTTGCCTAGTCATATATGATATCATAGTAATTTTTTTTAATCACGAAAAGTTCAAAACTAATACACCGTGATGAACTTACTAAAAATTAATTTTTTTTAATCATGAATAACCCAAATTATCATATGTTCATTTTCGTTAAATTGGATTACTATTAGTAATCCACGATAGGAAACTTCTTAGGAAATCCATCAAGCTCATGACATTTTCTCAACAAGTTTGAAATTGAAATCCCTCATCAACTCAAAGTTAGGTTTTTCTTTGACTAGTTTTTTTTATTTTAAATGCCCCATGACATTTAATCAAACGTCTTTAAATGGCCACCAAGCAGTCTTCCTAGATTACTGAACTTTTAAGAGTGACCGATTCCACACTCTCTTTGCAAATCCATGTAATTATTAGACAGTCAAATTCCGAATAATAATAAATAAATAAATAAAGTGACATGATTCTCTATGGTCTACCCGACTAAAACTTGCTTCATTGCACATCTTCTTATTTAAATTTAAACAAAAAATCCAAGTTTACATTAACGAGTGTTATGGTGACACTTGTTAGATGTGTCTAATAAAATTATTGGGAGTTAAAGTGGTGTTTTTAAATATTCGAACGAAAATTAAAGATTTGAAAAATGAAAGAAATTCATTCGATTGTCTCAAGAGAATTTGAACGGCATCCGTTAGCCGAATCCCAAAAAGTCTAAGCAATGTCCTAGAGGAAAAAGGGAACACACGAACGAGGAAGAGAGATCGTTAGGTATCCTGGGACAAGAAAGAAAAACAAATTCTTCTTGAAAAGTTATTTGGTATGATTATTTATGGGTTTAGAATTTAGATTTAATACCACGAAAAATTCTAAACTAATATATATTTGACAAATTTATCCAAAATTAGTTTTTTTAATCACGAAAAATTCGAAACTAATACACCGTGATAAATTTACTAAAAACTAATTTTCTTTTTATCATGAATAACCCAAATTATCATCTTTTCATTTTCGTTAAATTGGATTAATATCATGAAATATCATAAACTACTACGTTTATGATAAAAAAAACGAAAAATAAAATTGTAGATTGGTATACCTACCAACTATCGTGTGTTATCAAATTTAATAATTTGACGATAAAATTTAACGAAATCTATTGAATAATAAATTTAAGATTAATACTACTTCCTTGGTGACTACGATGGTTTGAGCTTTCTCTTCCTCACGAAGATAAGGAGTTCGAATCCTCTCACGATCGCTTAAGATCTTAAGTGAGACGCCGGGGGTGGTGGGTCATCCTCACTTACGTGTCTTCTCAAATTTACGTCGATTATCGAGGTTTCTAAATCAAAAAATAAATAATAAATAATAAAATAAATTTAGGATCAATTCGTCGTACTTATATTAATTTGAGATTTTTTTATAATATCATCGTGCGGTTTCTCATCCGTCATGTCAAACTTGTTGACCAGAAAGGATCTTTATGCCGTGATTGCACCCTCATTTAGGGGTGAGAAACCACCCGCCTCTGCCTGCCATCATAAGATCCTACCTTCCCCAACGATCCTAGAAAATCCCGCTTTCGATCTTCCAACAGATTGCAGTGCGTCCTGTCGTTTGACTTTGACCGGTGGAACAGAACGAGAACAGCCTGTCCGAAGGGGGTGAAAACCATTTGTTTAGTCTTCCCAATGCCCGAATATGGACTCCTGTCCGCGTCCGGAAAGGAGGAAATGAGGAGAGCTTGAGGCCCCTCCTTTTTCGACGGGTTAGGAAAGTACAGTTCGGCCTAAAGATCTCGTTCGGTCTTTGAATAATGTCCTCCCCGATTCTCCATGCCGGTCGATCGAAGTGAACGGAGTGGAGACCATGTGACATCGGGAATGAGATGCCGCATTTCCCAGCGCCACCGTCGCTTTTTCCGGAGACCCGCGCACGCGCATGCGAAGGCCCCCGGCAAAAAAAAGGGTATAATATCGGAAGGCAGCCTTGTGCGCTTATGCTGCCACATGCCACTGCTTGAGCTTTTTAAGGCCTAAAATAAGAGATGGTCGTCACATTTTCAGGCATCGTGTTAGGTTGGTCATATAGTGAGACGAGGCTACGAATTCAATGTCTAGGCCGAACTTGAAATATGATATGGAGAAAATCAAATCAATGGAAGAAAGTCTGAGAAATATTGATTGAGGCAAGATACTTCTAGGAAACTTTCTTCGAGATAGTTGTTTCCCATCTATGGTGTGAATGGCTTCGACGAGAATACTAACTCTTGATACAAACCCCTCTATAGTTGTTTTCTGAAGACCCGCGCATGCGCATACCCACGGGGAGAAAATGATATAATATCGAAACGCAACCTTGTGCGCCTATGCTGCCACATGCTAGTGCTCGAGCTTTTCTAGGCTTGGAATAAGAGGTTGTCGTCACATTTCAGGTATCGTGTTAGGATGATCATATTGTGGGACGAGGTTACAAATTCAATGTCTAGGCCAAACTTGAAATATGATATGGAGAAAATCAAATCGATGGAAGAAAGTCTAGGAAATATTGATTGAGGCAAGATACTTTTCGAAAACTTTCTTCGAGATAATTGTTTCCTATCTATGGTGTGAACGGCTTCAACAGGAATACTAACTCTTGATACAAACCCCTCTATAGTTGTTTTCGAAGACATGCGCATGCGCACGCCTGTGGGGAGAAAATGGTATAATATCGAAAGGTAGCCTTGTGCACCTATGCTACCACGTGCCAATGCTCGAGCTTTTTGAGGCCTAGAACAAGAGGTTGTTGTCACATTTCAGGTATCGTGTTAGGATGATCATATTGTGGGACAAGGTTACGAATTCAATGTCTAGGCCGAACTTGAAATATGATATGGAGAAAATCAAATCGACGGAAAAAAGTCTAGGAAATATTGATTTAGGCAAGATACTTCTAGAAAACTTTCTTCGAGATAGTTGTTTCCTGTCTATGGTGTGAACAGCTTCAACAGGAATACTAACTCTTGATACAAGCCCCTCTATAGTTGTTTTCCAAAGACCTGCGAATGCGTACGCCCGTGGGGAGAAAATGGTATAATATCGAAAGGTAGCCTTGTGCGCCTATGTTGCCACGTGCCAATGCTCAAGCTTTTTGAGGCCTAGAATAAGAGGTTGTTGTCACATTTTAGGTATCATGTTAGGACGATCATATTGTGGGAGAGGTTACGAATTCAATGTCTAGGCCGAACTTGAAATCTGATATGGAGAAAATCAAATCGATGGAAGAAAATCTAAGAAATATTGATTGAGGCAAGATACTTACAGAAAACTTTCTTCGAGATAGGCGTTTCCTATCTATGGTGTGAAGGGCTTCAATAGGAATACTAACTCTTGATACAAACCCCTCTATAAGAACATGATATTGATGCGCTTCAAAGTGTTCTTTGGTCGTGAACTCAAATCTATTAATCAAAGAGAAATATAGTATGGTGAGAAATGACAAGAACGTCGAAATTGTGGATTTGACATTGTATCTCTTCGGTCTACATTTGATCTATTAAAAGACTCAACAACGTGAATTGGTACATTAATTTTTCAAGGTTGTAACTCTTTAATGATAACTTTGCATCTCCCCAAAATGTCAAAAGTAATAGGACCTCTTTGGTGCATTACACCTTTCAAAACATAATTTGTCAGTTACACCATTTCATGCAACACTGACATCATTTCCGTTCTACAACCAATTGAGGCATGGATCTAAGTTTGACCGACCCATTTTTCTTCGTTCTTTTTTCATCTTCTTCAAAATAAAACATATACACAAATATTATTAAATCAACCATAGCAGAAATTGCAATGAGTACATAATATATATTTATACATTTTTAATAAGCTATTCCTTGGATCTATCAAATCAATTTGCAAACCTGAGTTAAGAGAGAGCAAGAGATTTTTAGCCTTTACCCACCTTGCTGTTGTAGACGCGTTGGTTCGAATGTTCCTCCCTCTTCCGATTGGGGGAGATTTGAGTCACCACGGTCGCATTTGCGCAACTTAAGTGCGGCTCTGTGATAGGTGAGTCCTTGTGCTAACGTCGCCGGCCGCCGGCTGTACGGCGATTGTCGAGTCATCCAAAAAATAAAATAAGAGATTTTTAGCCTTATTTTTTTCTTTCAAAAATAGTCACGTTTTCATTCAGTGAATGTTAAGAGAGCCTCTAAACATGACCATGATTGGTGTCGTCGTATGAGAAATTATGTGCTCATTAGGTGATTCCTATGGACACCCTACGCTGTGGAAAGCCACATCCTCACGTCACGATGAGGTGAAAGTACTAAAGAAATGGGGCCAATAAAGGCATGTTCTCTGACACAATTGACTTTGCTTTTTTTGTTATTTTTTCCCACTAGACTCCACTTCAATAATGCGGGGTTGAAACTTGGAGGTGGGTTTTGAGCTCCTGGTGAATAGTAGTAATAAAATAAAATTATAAAATTATAAAATTTATAAAATTTCAGAATATTTTACAAAAAACTAATTAATAAAACTGCTCACATCATAGCCAATCATGCTTCATAGGACGACTAACATCCTTGCGAGCAATTGCCAGCCAAGATGACGTAACCATATTGAAATTTTTTTGAAAAATTCACAATTAAATTGATCGAAAGTCAAGAATTGAAACATCGGACAAATTTAAAATTCTCTTTGCATGTGTAATTGGAAATGGGGGAAATTCGGTATCTTCCAATGGTGATTTTATTGGTTTATTAACATGCGTTAAGATGAATGGGAGCAACAGTGTCCCAGCAAAGGAGAAATTCACAAACTGAAATGGTCCCAACCAAAAAATAATAATAATAATAATAATAATAATAATAAGAAAACATATTGGAGACATCTATGTGATTATTTGTACTCGTGATTCGGTGGAACCCATACGCAACCCTAAGTCTCAGTCAGTATTCATTGGGACGTTGATTGGTCAGGGGACTCTGGAGACGCAGTGCCATACCCTCTGCCCATATTATAAAATTACATTAAATTCGCATTATTAAAATAAAAATTTAAATAAATTACATTATTAAATAAAGCATTCGAACTTAGTAATGAACGGAAAGAATCGTTGGCTTGGTATGAAGAATACACACACGTGTTTTAGAAAGAGGAAAACATTCTAAGATTTGGGATCTGTTCGTTTAACGGAAAATGAGTCATTTTCAGAAAAATGACAATATTTTCTGGTGTTTGGCCAAAACCTAAAAGTGTTTCGGAAAATATTTTCCGATGTTCGGTAGAGAAAATATTTTCCGATCACTAGACTGGTGAGCACAAGCGTCAAGCTCGAGGCTTGTCAGATGGATGAGCTTGGGCTTGAAATCGACGAGCTTGAGGTTCATCTAGTGGCGGCCGACGACTAGCCAAGAAAGAAGAATATGAGAAACAAAGAAAAGAAAAAGAAAAGGAAAAGGAAATAAAATTAAAAATAATTCGAATTAAAAAAATACAATTTAAAAATAACTCGAATAAAAAAAGAAAAGAAGAAGAAGAAAAGGGAGAAGGAAGTGATGATTTGTAGAGGTGTGTGATAAGAGAGATTAAAGAGAGATCAAGTGAGGAAAATGTTTTCCGCTTTTCAAAAGTGGAAAACATTTTCTCCTAATTTAGATGACTTTTTTTCTTTCAAAAAAAAATATTTTCCCCCATGAATTTATTTTATGTGAAACGAACGCTGGAAAATACGAAAAATGTTTTCCCCAAATTTTTTTCCGTGAAACAAACGTAGTCTTGAAATTTGTCTAGTAAGGCTGTTTATAAGATAAAAAAGAATTGAACTTTTAATTGAAATACACGATAAATAAAACAATTATTGATGCTCGTATTTGCCATTGATCGAATGTTTATAAAGAAGCTGATAGGAGGATTATTTTCGGGGAAAAAAAAAAGTAATTAGCAATTCCTTAATAATAGGATGTCCCTTGCTTTGTGTCGTAGTATATCTAATGTGGATGAACGATAATGGCATGTTGATCTCTAGGAAAATAATTTTTCAGAAAAATATTTTCTTTTTCCTTTTCAAGTTTTTTTTTTGGCACATTTTTCCTTTTCAAGTTAAGAAATTTATCTTCCTAACTTTGCGCGTGCTTATTTTTTTCATCACAAATGATTTTCCATTAATCGATCATTTTAGTAAACTAAACACATCAAAGTCAGAAATCTAATTCAAAGAATTTTATTTTTTTGCTAAAAAAAGTACACCTTTAGACTTTTTTTTTTTTCGTGGAAAACATTTTTTTAGGAAAACACTTATTTTATTTTTTAGCGTTTTGTTCGCTTAGGAAAATAAATTAATGAAAAATGCTCTCCTAATCAACGTAAAACCTATTTTTAAATTTAAGAAAATGATTTTCTCTATAAAAAGTCAAAATTCATATTCCTAAGTATGACTATATTTAGATTGAAACACTACACTTAAGCACGGAAACCCTAGGTTGGTTCCTAGGTCCCAACATCAAGGACTAGGTCTCTGACGTTCAAGCTTAGGTCTATGGAGGCTAGGCCCATGACCCCAGTGCCCATGCCCTAATCCTTTTGCTGATGCTCGAGTTCATCGAGGTTGAGCCGGGGATCCTACTGCCCACGCTCGAGCCCTTAGCGCCCATGCTTGGATCTAACAAGGCTGAGCTCGAAGCCTCAACACTTGGATCATATATGTTTATTTAGGAAAATCAAATTAAGTTTTCATATCAAATGACAGGAAAAAAATTTTCAACTCATTTTAAGTTTCACCTAAATACCATAAGAGATTGTCATGGAAAACATATTTTTAGGGATGTCACATATTTTGCATAGCAAATTAGGGGTGAGCATGGTCCGGGTTGGTCCGGGCCACCCCCTAACCCTAGGACCAACCCGTACAGTGTCGGTCCTCAATTTTTAGGACCAAGGACCGACCCTATTGAGCCTGGGACCAAGGACCGGACCGACCCAATGGGTTCGGTCCGGTTCCAGGGTCAACCTAGGACCGATCGATAATTTTTTTCGTCTTATTTTTTATACTCCTTAAAAAAGCAAACCTACACATTTAAATTACACATCCATCGACAATGCGGCATTGTACAACTAAACTATAAATACCAATACATATTTAGCAAATTTAAGATGACACAATAATAGAAATTTCGTACCTACTAACCGCTCATCGAGATATGGGACAAGATGGAAAGTTCTTGTAATCATCTATCTTTAATATTTATAACACCATATGCAAAAATATTTTCCTGCATTTGATCATGTAGCAAATCACCGTAGTAACCGCAATACTACTCTACTCTTCAAAAACTTCTATCATTTGACACAAATTGAAAAGCAAAGTGCGGCTGAAATTCATTAGTAAAATACAATTAAACCATAAAAAGTTCAAAATACTTAATATAAATCATGAATATATAACTTCACATCTTGTTAATTCACTTGAACTTTTAAACACTTGAAAACAAAATAAACGACACATAATTAATACTTAACAAAATTTTTAAATTGAAATTACTATTAGTGCTAATATAATATAATATAACAGACATTTTACTTAAGTTTAAATATATTAAAGAATTATAAATAATATAATATAATATACGGGGTTGGTCGGGGTTGGGGATGGCCAAAACTCTTAGGACCGGGACCAACCGCGGCGTTAGTCCAGGGAATTTGAGGACCAAGGACCGACCTAATCCCTGGGAACCGGACCAGACCGGCCAAACGGTTGGGCCGGTCCAGGGTCGGTCCAAGGTCGACCCTAGTTCGCTGCTCACCCCTATAGCAAATGGATCCTAAATTGCAAGTAATTACTTAAATGCCCGAGCCTTCAATTTCAGCACACAGTTTATTCCACCAGGACGTTGATTCAGAATCCCAATGTCGCGTCACACTAACAAATTATCATGTGCACTTGAACTTTCACGATGGATAAATACTTTTCAGACCCTTTAATGCGCCCATAAGTGAATGATCGCATAAAAAAAAATGTTTTTTTTTTTGGCCAATTTGAACATACTATTGGAACATGGTGCATGCCTTTTCTCGCATTGGTCACGGGGCTTTCATTTTTCGGCACTGACTTGACCCGGACTTTTTACATGGCGGCCGCGGACAAGTCTCTTTCCCTTTCCTCGTCACGGTCGGATAGAAAAGCAGCCCCCGCCCCGATTCTTTCCTCCGACAAGGTTATCCGTTCACTTTTTCTCCCATCCCGCAAAAAACGACCCTCCGTTTCTCACCCCGCCACGTGTCCTCCGATCCCTGCTCCTCCCCCCCCCTCCGCCCAAGCGCGTGCGTTCGGGTTCACCGTCATTTCGCTTTCCCCGAAGACGAAAAACCCAACGCTCCCACGTGTCGTTGCCGCCGCGCACGTGTGAGCCCAGAACGAAGTGAAGAGCAATCCGCACGACAGCTCACTAGTCACTAGCTCCGTCGGAAGCGGGTTTCATAGTTGTTTTTTTTTTCTTTGGTAACCGGGAACTCCACCACAGATCATCCGTGTTCGAACAGCATCGTAGGACCCAAGCCCTTATATCTTGAGGGAAATTAGCACATAACTTCACTATGATGACCCCCACTTAAGACGAGTTTCATAATTGTTATTGTTCGCAAAAGGGGGAAAAAACATTCATCATTTTTAACATATTATTACTAATAGTGAAAATAAATTTTATTAATAAAATTTTTTAAATGATAAAAATGATCATTTTTAATGAAAATATTTTTAAATTATTTTTATTGATTATGGTGTTTTCATCGATTACATCAACACAAACTGTTTCTGAGGTGATTAAGTGAAGAGTGATTAGGCTTCAATTAACAAAAACTATTTTATCGGAAAAAAAACTCATTATGGAAAATGGGATGTCCATAATTAAAAATTTGTCAAGATAATTGAGCATCCCAAAATGGAAAAGGGAGATAAAAAAAAGGGAGGTGGCATTTAAGAAACCTCAGCATGGTCCACTCATTTTCCTCATGTAAAACGTAGATTCGAGATTTCATATGTCAATAGGATGTGATTAGGATAAGTGTCGATTCGAGATGCATATCTCACATCAGTAGTAGATTAAACTTGCTAGATCACCGAAAGTTACAAAGCTTGACACTTTCTCATTTCAAGTCCTAGATTCGAACATTCTCGCTACAGCAATTTAGGGACCTTCGCCTTTTACAGGTTCCTTTGTGATTTAGGCGCATGAGCACGAGGCCGGACTATTCAAATGCCCATGAAATCCCTTGCGAGCTTAGCAACAGGTAAAGTTTATTCTTTTGACTCGTTTAGGTGATTCAGATTTGGACTAGTTGCGTGCGGTTATCGAATATGAGACCACTAATTCCCAAGCTAGAAATCACTACTTTTTCCGGTGTCGTGCATGCAAGTTGAAAGATTAGTCTAGGGGGGAAAGAGTGCGTATGTCTAACAAAAGAAATGATTCTTATACTTGTTTGTGGAAATGACTTTCTTAATTTTTTACCTTTTGCTTTTGCTTTGGACAGCGGAGTTTCGTCGGGTTGCTATAAAAAATTTCAAACGTTTAAACCCTAGGCATACTAATATTTAATCTCATTGAAGACCATCGATAGCTTTCTCCCCAGTTTTGGTTTTTAGATGAATATTTTTTTACTAAGTTGGCTCAGTTAGGTCCTTATAGTAAAGTTAGTAATGAAAGTGGGGCAATAGTGATTTCACTGCCTATAGAGGCGACCCTAATAGGTGGTGTTTAAGGTCAACGACCATAGATAGTACTGGTGACGTGTACTTTCACAGATTTCTAGTATCCACTTTCATTAATGGGCAATTAATTTTTGATATCAAAACTCTAGTAAATACATCAACGCTTCTTTTTGGCAAAGTAATTAAGAAATCAATATTATAGAGCGGTTCTCTTTCTTGATCATCCCATGTGGAAATTAGGTCGACTGGGATTACGACAGTTCGTACGGACTCGTTTGATTGACGCAATTTTGGAATCCCAAATGACGCATAAAGGAAATAGAGTTTGTATTAGTCGACTTTCTACTTAAGTTTTTAACAATGTTGAGAAAAATATTCGAACTGTCCATCTCGATCGATCGTCATGAATGAATTAATAAATTAATATCACACTAGAATTTTCTTTTTAGGTGAGCTTATCATGGTCCCAGCTCTCACTATATTATTTCTTTCCCTGATGTTATGCACTTTTTTTTTTTGTAATGGATACATGTGCTAAGTCCAAGACAATTAGACAATAGAACAGGGGAAGCTCTATCATGAAAAGAACCGGAGAGCCAATGCAACAGTAGATTGGAGGATCATGAAGATTTCGTGGGCAAGGGGTCCATTCGGGAAAGCAGTCCCCCACACAACACTTTGACTTTTTAACACCACAAAGCATGCCAGTAGAACCCTCCTTTTCTCATAGTTATCTTTAGCTTCTGAAATGGATAAAAAGAATAAATGAAAAAAAAATTAAAATAAAAAGACCTTTAGCATCAAAGTAAACTACATGATGGCGCATTTTCTCATGCCAAAAAAGTCTGGATGAGATTAAAATCTACATCGCCGATAGATATCAATAAAATACCAACTGTTCATTGGACGACTTCGTCACTAGACTCACCACAACCCCAATAGGTATGAACGAGAAAGTTTAGGAGCGGCTAGGTTTAGGTCTGTTCTTCATGGACTAAAAATTATATTTCAATCTAATCATCTAGTCAATCTTGATAAAAATTGGACAAAAAATTAATCAAAATATGGAAAAGGTTAATTTTTGGGAATCATGATCAAAACACTTTAATGTCTAAATCACATCAAAACAAAAGATAAGCACAAAAAGGATAAAAAGGGCATGAACTTCTTATTATGCTACTTCAACAGTAAAGAAAGTAATCTATATCGATAATAGATTCAATCTTATCGCAAAATGATCAAAGTTTTAGGATGAACTTTAAACTTTCTTGCAGAATATTTTAATGTATGTGTGAAAGTATTGAACACGTAACCAGATTGGGGAGAGAGAAACATTGCATTGAAGAGAGGGATAAAAACAGGAGTGCCGTAGCATAAATGAGAGTGGAAATAGCATGGTCTCACATTAAGTTTGTTTATTTGGATTTATAGCAAGGAGAGAAGTGGATTCTATCTACTGTTTAATGAATTATAGTAATAAAATTGAATATTTTCATATTCTATCATGTCAATTATTTGGTATAAATAGCATATTAATATAAATAAACTTAAAAATTACACAAACAAAGATAAGTAAAAACTCCCTGATAATTTTTCCTACTTCATTTTATTTACTTATTTTTGTATTATTTTTCCCTCTCTTTTTAAAATTCCTTTATATTTTTCCCTTTCACCATTCTCCAACAAAATTTTTGACATAACTAAAATATGAAAATAACTAAAATAAATAATGAATATAAAAAAATTATTTTGATATTATTAATTTAAAAACTTTGTTATTCAAGAAAACCAACTTTTATATTATGAATATTAGAAATTCTATCAATCCGTATCTCATATTCTTATGAGATAATTTCATTCGGATTATATTCTACCAATTCTATCCTGTCTTAGATAAGTATTTAATTTATGATAAAATATCTCGGCTATCAAGTCTACCCTTAGCGGTTTAACGTGAGAATGTCTACCTTACAAAAACCGATATTAGCCATTACCCACGAGAATATCAGATTTTGTGCCCCACTGTCGTCAGAGACTCCGCCTGTCAAGTTCCATGACCTCTCCCATCTCTTTGCAATTTTCCCTTTTTTTTTTAATCCCCTTTACGTCAATTAATATATAATTAATTTCTATATTATTTACCCATTTTTATTTTTCTATATAAATCGCCCCTTCCTCTTCTCCTTCCTGCATTCTCAGTAGAGAGAAAAGCAAGTCACAGAGAAGCAGGGGGAAAGAGAGAGAGAGAGAGAGAGAGAGAGAGGAAAATGGAGAGCAGCAGCGACAGCTCCTCCTTCTCGAGCCCCCGGGCCTACCTCCGGGCGCTCGCCCAGACGCCGGCTCGGCTGGCCCGGCGAGCCGGCTCGGTCTCCACGTCCTACGAGGAGATGAGCCGGGTCCGGTCCCGGTCCGGGCCGAGCATGGCCAAGACCCTCCGCTGGTTCGACCTCGTCGGGCTCGGCGTCGGCGGCATGGTTGGCGCCGGCGTCTTCGTCACCTCCGGCACGGCCAGCCACTGCGACGCCGGCCCCGCCGTCGTCCTGTCCTACTTCATTGCCGGCGTCTGCGCCCTCCTCTCCGCCTTATGCTACACCGAGTTCGCCGTCGACATGCCCGTCGCCGGCGGCGCGTTCAGCTATCTCCGCGTCACCTTCGGTACCTCGCCTACTCATTTCATCATCTTATCGCCTTAAAAACCGCAAACTCAGATAGCAATAATTTCGACCTTTGAGCTCTGTTTTTTGGGTGCATTCCTGTCTTCTTCCCCTGAAATTTTGGTACATTCTCCGCTGAATTTATGCGCATTGCTTTCGCTCCACTCTAACGAAAAAACCATTTATGCTTAAAATAAATCAAATATGGTATATTTTCAAATCGATTTGCGAAGCAGACGTAACGGACTGTCTGTGAATTCACTACTTTTTCCAGGCGAGTTCGCGGCGTTCTTGACCGGTGCAAATCTCATAGCGGAGTACGTGTTGTCGAACGCCGCCGTGGCGAGGAGCTTCACCTGCTACTTCGGCACCGCCATCGGCGTCTCGTGCACCAAGTGGCGGATCCCCGTCCCCGGATTCCCGGAAGGCTTCAACGAGATCGACCTCCTCGCCGTCGCCCTCGTCTTGATCCTAACCCTCATCATCTGCTACGGGTAAATAAAACAAAAAATTAAACTAATGAACCAAAAGCAGAAAATTGGCCGCACAAATATTTCCATTTCTGTCCAGTTTCTTTCTTTTTTCTTACCAGCGACGATAATATCTCTCTCCTCTCTCTGTTTTTTTTTTGGCTGGCTTTTGCCTTTTTCAGCACACGTGAGAGTTCAATGGTGAACATGATGTTGACGGCGCTCCACATCCTGTTCATAGCGTTCGTGATCGTGATGGGATTCTCGAAGGGCAAGTGGAAGAACTTCACCGAGCCAGGCGACCTGAGCCAGCCAGGTGGGTTCTTCCCGTACGGCGCCACGGGCGTGTTCAACGGGGCCGCGACGGTCTACTTTAGCTACATTGGGTACGACGCGGTCTCGACCATGGCCGAGGAGGTGAAGAAACCCGTCAAGGACATCCCCATCGGGGTGTCGGGCTCCGTCGTCCTAGTCACCGTCCTCTACTGCTTGATGGCGGCGTCCATGTCCATGTTGCTGCCTTACGACATGGTAACGAAATCGCGAATCTCACATCATGCGCCTGCATCGTCTGGCGTCTAAAATCAATTTGGACAGTTAGATTTCGTGGGACCTAAGTAAAGATCCACACAGGAAATCTAGGAAACACCCTTATGACAATTTCATCTAGTAGGCCCTTTGGCACGAGTCCATCCGCATGTTTCTCTTGGTAATATCTTTTTCTTTTTTATTTTGGGCACGGCGGATGACGACTTGTGTGTTTTTCCGGTGTGGCGGCGGCAGATTGACAAGGATGTACCGTTCGCGGAGGTGTTCCAAGGGAGTGAAAGGTGGGAGTGGGTGTCGAAAGCGATCGGGGCCGGGGCGAGCTTCGGGATCCTGACGTCGCTGATCGTGGCGATGCTGGGGCAGGCGCGGTACATGTGCGTGATCGGGCGGTCCGGCGTCGCCCCCACCTGGTTCGCCCGGGTCCACCCCAGGACATCCACGCCCGTCAACGCTTCCGCCTTTCTGGGTAACCCCTTCCCTCCCTCCTTTCCGTTTCATTAATCTAATCAAATAATCATTTGTTAATTCCGTTTTTTTTAATCGGTAATTAATGACGAAGTTGTGGCGAACCACTTTTTTAAAGTGGCGGGCTTGGATTTCGTGCATGTTCTGGTTCTTGTTGTCGTTCTTGTTGTCGTTCTTGTTCTTGAATTCGTGGCTGCTTGCTGTCCGTGTCGTTGGGGTCGGCTTAGGATTTTTACTTTTACCGGGAAAGGTCGGTAGATGCGTCGTCAACGCTTCATCGTCGTCCTCCCCCAGAAGGGGAATTTAGTTTTGTAGTTTCGAGTGGGAATGGATCACTCATGACCCTCTCATCCTACCCATGAAGTAGCCCAACTAGCTATGGTGGCTCGATCCTAATCCTAGCTTTTCACGTAATTGCCGCCACTTCAACTTACTTCCGCCTGAAGGGTTTCTCCCCCATCTCGGGCCAATGAGAGGAGCGGAGGTGATGGAATCATGATGGAGTTTGGAAAGGCACAGATTGGATTTTGGGTGGGTATTGGGATATAATAGGATTTGGATATGCACGAGTTTAGTGGGTAGTAACACTTGTCAGTCCTATAAGCTCGCTCCAACTTCATAAATTATGTATATATTCCCGCGAGAATTAAATGATTTTCTGAGGGTTCTCAGGATTTGAAAGGATTTTCTTACACTTCTCAGGATCCGATTGGTTGTACATGATAAAAAAGTGTCCTCATTCTTTATATATTGATCGTCTCATATAACACGATGGAGTTGATAAATTGAATTTTGGGTATTTTGCTCTATTGGGTATGGGGATATAATAGATTCGGATATGCATGAGTTAAGTAGGTAGTGGCACTTGTCAATCCTATAGGCTCTCTCTCTATATGTGTACATATATGCATGCGTGTATTAAACAATGTTGTGATAGTTCTCATGAACCGGTTAATCGTACGTCACTAAAAAGTGTGTTCTTATTTTTGCTAATACGATAGAGATGGCACATCGGGAATGATGACAATCTTTGTTTATTTTGGTGTTTAATTTGCACACAGCGCTTTTGATAACCCGAAACCCACAAAATCCATATGGGAAAGGCCAATTTCTAACACTTAGGACACTCAAGTGGACTCAAGAATGATCCCCAACCAGGCCCCCGTGTCTTCCCATAAGATTTGAGGAGGCATGGACAATGACATCTCCTCCTTGCGGAGGGATTGTCATGGAAAGTTCCCTCCTCAATCAAAATGACAAAGCCTAGCGAAGTGGACCTCATTGGATTTAGACAGGGAAAGAGAGAAGAGAGTCAACTCGCCACCCACTCTATTTAATGGTTAATGCGTATCGCTTTCGAAATTAGTCATGTAGATAGATATTGCTTGACGTGGAAATTGCAAAGCAAAGCTTGCTTAGTCTGTCTTAACCCTCGAAAATCTTTTTGTTGCCCTCGTTAGATAGATGTCTTGTGTACATGTTCGTCCAAAAATTCACTGTCCAATGGATCGGTCGAACGTTGCTTTTTGTGTGATTTCAAGATTGGTTCTTTGTAGTTGCTAGAGATTTTGGTTTAGAAGCGTACCGAGAGCACATCGATTTGATAGATACCCCGGTTGGAATCTCATGAACTTACGGTGCGCGCAAGTCAATGATCCCTACGCCAAAGAAAACACTCTGGATCTTTCCAAAGATATTTTTTGGGCAACACGTTGCGATTTCTCTTCCTCGCTCTCTGACAAATGTGCCGTGTCTTTCAGGAATCTTGACGGCAGCGATTGCGCTTTTCACGGACCTAAACGTCCTCGTCGACCTCGTCTCCATCGGCACCCTCTTCGTCTTCTACATGGTGGCCAACGCGGTCATCTACCGCCGCTACGTGGCGGCCGGGACCACCAACCCGCGCCCCACCCTGTCGTTCCTATCCGCCTTCTCCCTTACCGCCGTCATCTTCGCTCTCCTCTGGCAACTGGCTCCCACCGGCAAGCCCAAGTACTTCATGCTCGCTGCGTGCGCGCTCGTGGCCCTCGGGGTCTTGCAGGTGTTCCACTTCACCGTCCCGCAGGCCCGCAAGCCCGAGTTCTGGGGCGTGCCCCTCATGCCGTGGATCCCTTGCGTCTCCATCTTCCTGAACATCT
This sequence comes from Eucalyptus victrix, assembly GCA_016097545.1. Classification (NCBI taxonomy): domain Eukaryota; kingdom Viridiplantae; phylum Streptophyta; class Magnoliopsida; order Myrtales; family Myrtaceae; genus Eucalyptus; species Eucalyptus victrix. The sequence continues at coordinate 26,671,566 of CM027844.1, forward strand.
TCCTGCTCGGGACGCGTAGCGGCCCGGCCTTCGCGCGGTTCGGGATCTTCTCAGGCGCCGTGGTGCTCATCTACGTCTTCTACGGGGTGCATGCCAGCGTCGACGCGGAAGGGGACCCGTCGACGGATCAAAAATACGGAGAACTCGCCAGGGAACCGGAGGGAGTTCAGAATCTTAGTCTCAAAGTGTAGTTCGTTTTCCTTTTCCAATTAGGTCAAAAGTTCAGGTTTCGGTTTATCTTTCCAAAAGGGCGAAAGCAAAGTGCAAAAAAGCGGTCTACCATGTATTTTTGTATTGGAAAATCTATGATATACACCTTCTAAAGAGCCCTTGGAATTTCTCCATATACAGTTCGAAAGTAATTCGGGATTCTTCCCCGACCTTTTTTTTTTGAACAGAGATTCCTCCCCGACCTTTCCTTTGCGAACATTATTGCGCGAATCGAACGAGGATCGAGAGAACTGTCAGATGGCCGCCCTTGTCGAGGAGGATCGATTTGACGCCATTGGAGATGGTCGCGACCGGCATTTGTCAAAACAAAGCCACGATGCAGCACGTCAAGGCGATGTTGAGTTTCGATAATGATTAAATTAGGGCCCTATGGAACGTATATTCTCTACCCCCCCTTTTTCCTTTCTATCCTCTCCACCCTTTATTTTGGTTTCTCTTGTCATTTCGTGACGTCAAATCTCAATTATGTCGACACCTACTTCAAAAATTGGAGTTGACTTGTGTATTTCGAATGATTATAATCCTAAATATGATTACCCTATATACGTCCATCGTAACATTAACCATAACATGTATATTAATAAAAAAAAATCAATGGAGTGGAGTGGAGTGGAGTTAGTTTTCTTTTGTAGTAAGGATGAGCTTGTTTGACAGAAGATATTTTCTCAGAACTAAATTTCCAAACTCACACATGTTTGATTTGTCGAAAATGATTACATAAATGGAAAAACTTTCCAATCAAAGAAAATATTTATGTATAAAATCGTGAAAATAAATTATAAATTTAAGAAAGTGAAAACACTTTTTAAAATTGTTCCTCTTGATTTTTTAATAATTTTTTCTTTTCTTTTTCCTTCACCCTCCTTCGTGAGTTGCCAAGCCTTAACAACGGCTGGTGACCGATCTTAGGTGTGGGTTGGTGAGGTCGAGCTAGCCCAAGGCAAGCCAAGTCGGCCTTCATCCGTGACCTATGGCAAGGGAAGGGGAAAAACAAAAAAAAATTATTTAAAGATTTGATTTTTTTATTTTGCCCGACATAAAGTCAAGATATTGAAATTATTTTCCAAATGAGATCCAAATACCCAAAAATATTTTCTGTCACATACCACCACACAAAGAAAAAATAATCATTTTCTTAAAAATGATTTTTTAGAAAGCATTTTCCTTTATCATTAAATTTTCCCCTGAACAAATGCATCCTAAGGCTCTGTTTATTTCACAAAAACAGATAATTTGAAAAACATTTTTTCTAAATATGATCGCTTATAACACTTATAAAAATGAATGAATAAAAAATATTTTCATTGTAAACAAAAATGTTTAGACATAAATCGTATGTGATAAGAAAAGTATTTGAGATACAAAAGTGATTAATTTTAAAAATATATTTTCCAAATCATTTATTTTTCGAAAAACAAGCTGAGCAATAATTCAAATGATTAAACAAGGAATCCTTGCTTGCATGTTCAATAAAGTCTGGGGAACCGCTGTTGAATTATATTCTTGAAGATCCGTGCAAAATGCTCGTGAGAGGTTTATCATCACATATTTATATTGATACTTTATTCTTACATATTCTCATCTCCCATTATTATATCTAACCGAAAACTGAAGCATTTTTCTGTATGTAGCTCTCTAAAGACCCGAAAAGAGAAAGTGCACTTTGAAAAAAGGAAGATGAAAAGGTCGTGATATGCGGGATTTTATCCGATTCCAGATTAACCTGAAGAATGATATTCAAGACCGAACAAATTTCAGAGCTGATGCATAGACCTATCTTCCCCAAGTTCAACGCATTTTGATGTGAAATACAAAAATATGTGTAAAGAGGAAAGATACATATTCTATTCCAAATAAAGGTTATTTTCCCCTCTAGAGCCCTATTTACTTTTGAGAAAAATGAATGATTTGAAAAATATTTTTCCAAAATGATAGGTTTTATCACTTCAATTAATTAGCCATCAAAAAAACATTTTTCGCTATCCATAACAATTTATGTTGAAACTTATTAATAAATGATGAAAATTTTTGTTTATTTGTTTTGTAGGTGTAGGCAATCATTTTCAGGATAATATTTTATAAACGTGAGATCCCCCGAAACAAATGGACCCTTAAATCAATTTCTAGCCCTTTGGATTTGTTTGAGAAATTATTACCTTTATTAGCTTAATTAATGACCGGTTTATGCAATAGATCAAAGCACCGGTTTTGGTCCCTATCAATTCTTACAAAAGTCATCGCCTACCACATGTTCAAAACTTTCACTTACAAAAAAAGCTGGGCAACTTTTTTATAATTTCCTCCTTTTTAATATATGGTGTTCATCGATTGCCATTCTTGCTTTCAACATCGAAGCTTACTTTCGGTTCTTCGCCTTTATGCTTTTATCATCACGGTACGGAATAATTCCCCCAGCGCGACTAATTATCTAAATTTTTATTTTTTTTTTTGAAAAAAGATAAAGTATTCGAGTTAGCAGCCAAGATAATCATTGGTTGATAATGGAAAGAACAGGATTATTCACGAGGAAAAAATGGAGATTAAAGATTCTAGAAATTACATCAGGAAAATGACTGGCTTTCCCGTTCAGTGCTAAGACAATAAATTTATTATCATTGCTAAAATAAGTCAAAATACCCCCTAAAGAGGTAAACGAAGATATTCCATGATTTTCCTCTTGAGCACTCTCCACTGATACATTGCTCTCAATCATGGAAAAAAAAGTTCTAACAATTATTCGCGAATCTTGACTCGTTTTGCACCGGCAAGAATTAGGCCGAAAGATAGAACGGGTCGTCGAAACGGGTTCTCCCGTCATCGTCATAAAAAAGAGTTCCTCCTTTTCATAGTGTCGAGAGAATTTTATCGAGTAGGAATTATTGATGGATCATGAAGGAAGAGCAGCCGGAATTTCGTTTTCAGGAATCTTGAAGCTTGGAGCCAAGTCCTATCAATTAAGTCCTGACTTTTAGCAAAGGACGAGACTCCTCCTGGAGGCTCCATTTTTGAATCATATGCAAGTGGGATGATGATGAAGCATTCCCAGAACCTTTCAAAGGTACCCTTGCAAAAATGTCATAGGGTTTTGTTCGGTATAATTCATAAACTCCGCTTCGAGTTAAACTGTTGGCGAAGTAGTTATTGAAAATTCATGAGTCACGTCATTCATTCCTAAAGACTCTTTTTCGGGGTACTTGTATTAAGATTTTGAAAGTCATGTAGTGAGAATTACAAACAGCAACTTGAGGGCCATCTCTTAAATGGGCAAAAAGAAAAGAAAAGAAAAGAAATGGTAAAAAGATGGCGCTCAATTTATATAGATGCCTTTTTTATTTTTCTGCCGTTAATACTTGTTGCTGATATAAATATTTTGTGCTGATATAATGCAGATCAGGGATTTTGGACAAGAATCTGGAAAAAAAGAGGTGGTGGGTTCTTGACCAGTGAGTCTCATCAATCTTTCAAAGTATCAAGCAAGTGGATTTGCAACTGTTGCATGCACTGCAACTGGATTCCAAGTCAAAATGGGGGATATAAGAAAAGTGGACACATCGCAGAGGAAAATATGAAATATCATTTCAAGAAGAATGTCAAACCGAAATTGAATGTATTATTTAAATCCGCTTATTAGCTTTTCAATTTCGGAATATCATCTTGATAAGGAGATAACATTCTTCTGGGGCTCAATTTTGCCCTCATTGACATTGGAGAAATTGGTCTTGTCTCTTCAGTTTTGCGACTCTTCAGACTTTTTTTTTTTTTTTTTAAATATGGGTCGTTTTCTTTTTTTCCCTGGGGGCTGTAGTATCACCAGAAAAAAAAACGGAAACCGACTAAACCAAGGCGAAGTTTGATCAATGTAATTTATGTTCGTTCTCGGGCCTTGGCCCTGCATCCCTCTTCCTCCACCACATACCTTATGAGAAAATTCTCATTCTGGCCACTAATTTTATTGAGTTGGGTCACAGATCCCGATCGATTTATTGCGAATTTATTAAGTTTAACATGTGTATTCCGTTGAGAAAATGTTGGAATCAATGGAGTTTTTCCGGATATGATATTCTTTTCCCACCTCCTAAGTTATTTGCTTTTTATTACTATTTGCAAATATTTACTTTCCCCTTTAAATAGGAAATATCATTTCCAAGAAGAATGTCAAACTGAAATTGAATGTATCATCCTTACCAAAATAAAAAAAATAAAATTGAATGTATTATTTAAATCCGCTTATCCGCTTGTGAATTTTGGAATATCATTTCGACGAGGAGAGGACATTCTTCTGGGGCTCAATTTTGCCCCCGTCGAAATTGGAGAAATCGGCCTGTCTCTTCAGTTTTGCCACTCGTCAGACTTTTTTTTATATGCGTCGTTTTCTTTTTTAATTTTTTTTGGGTTGTAGTGTTGCCACACACAAAAAAAAAGAAAAAGAAAAAGAAAAAAAGAAACCAACTAAACCGAGCAAATTCTCATGATTTTTTTTTTTCAATCGGGCCACAAATTTTATGAAGTCGTCTCATAGATTGGGTTGATGCATCGTGAATCGATTAAGTTTAACATGTGATGTTTCGTCGAAAAAATATTGAAATCAATTGGATTTTTTTGGATACGAGATTCTTTTCCCACCTCCTAATTTATTTGCTTTTTCATTAGTATTTGCAAGTATTTACTTTGCCCCTTTAAATAGGAATTAAAGTAGTCGACAGATTGATTCATAATCACGTGGTGTTGGTCCATGTTGAATGAATGTGGTATAAGCTGTTTGTTTTCATTTGACAACATGAATTATGGTATTGACCGAAATGTGTGGACTACTTTGATTAACTAGTTAGGTCTCTTTAAGCATAATTAGATTTTGAATAAGGCGAGATGTGTTTCTTAGAAAAAAGTAACGAAAAATTCGTAAATTAATTATAGGGATAAGTTTATTAGAAGTCCTAAAACTTATCATGCAAATGCAATTGAGTCCTAAAACTTTCAAAAAGTGCAATTAAGTCATAAAACTTGTCACAAAAGTTCAATCAAGTCTTAAAACTTTCAAAAGGTTCAATAAAATCCTAAAATTTGTTTTGAAAGTGCAGCCAAGTTCTAAAACTTTCAAAAGTACAACTGAGTCCTAAAACTTTCAAAAGTGCAATTAATGGAAGGACTTAGATTGAACTACTTTGACAATTTTTAGGATTTGATTGCATTTTTTGAAAATTTTAGGACTTAATTGTATTTTCACTGACAAATTTTAGGACTTTTAATACACTTATTCCTTAATTATATTAGTCAATTTAGTCATGAACATTTCAAAACCATTTGCATTTATGCCAATTAAGTCCGCTTAGCTAATTTTGACAAGAAATTGATAACGTGGATGCTATACATCCTATGTTGCACAATCAATAATAATATTAGTAATTTATAAATGATTTTTTTTTTTCTCTTATCAATTGTGGGCTGATGAGGTCGCTAGCCAATCTTATCTGGCTACAGGTGAGGTTTGGACAAGGGCCTACACCCTCACCAATCACAAGAGAGCACCTCCATGGGTCGCTAGCTTTTGTTGGCCAAAGTTGTAAAAAGAAAAAAAAAATAATATGAAAAGTTTGAAAAATATTAAAATATTATTAAAAAAATGTCTACATTAGTTTGATCGTGCTACATAGGATTTGTTGATAGTAAAAAGTTTAGAATTGAATTGATTTAGTTAAAAGACTCGTGATCAAATTGGTATCAATATAACATATGTAAGAATTTGTTGGCATTTTTCGCTGTGCTTTTTCAATATCTTAATTTCTCTTTTCCTTGTCACTTTCTTTATTTCATTTCTATTTTTCTTATTTTATTCTTTTTTCTTCCCCCAAGCAACCACTGTGAGTGGCCACCACTCACCACTTGTTGCCGCCACTACCGTCGCCCATGTTGTGTCGTCACGGCGTCGCCTTCATCGTTCCCATCTCAACAGCATGACTATTGTTGCGGAGTGTCATAGCCCTCTATGGCTCACCATGACCATCGCTGCTAGCAAGAACATGCGTAAGAGCGAGGAGGCAGCAAGAGCGTTGCCTTTGCCAATGGTGGCCGGAGGTAGAGCAGTTGAAGATAGTGCCGGGCCCGGTGGCCGTCAAGTCGGGTCTCCGATTTGAGTGGGTCAATTGGCTCTGGATGATAGTGTGTCCAGTGGGCCACGAATTCTGCGCTGCAAATTTGAACTTAAACCCCAGTGGACAGCCCAAAAACATAGAGCCCATCAATCGGATCACAAGGTCAATCCAAACACGAGTTTGTCCAGATTTGAATTATTAAATTGTGGTTTTTTTTTTTTTTTTGCTATGTTGTATAAATCACGTGTTAATAGTAGATTGAGATGCACGTAACTGAAGGATGCATGAAATTATAATAGCTCTTGAAATTCGAGCTGAGCAGTGCAGATGATATCATGACCGATGATAAAATAACATTATCGCATAACTTAAAAAATGCTACGAGTCTCTTTCTAATGAAATTACAGGAAAAAAGAAAAAAATAAAATTGAATATGTTAAAAAAGAGATGTATATTCAAGATTAGGCCTATCCTAAAAAAAATGGAATTTTTTTCCATAAAAAAAACTCAAATTTGAATTTAGATGGGTTGAAAATTAAAAGAATCAAGTCGTAATCTTAATTAATTTTGAGTTCAAAATGATTAAACCAATTATTTAATGACATGACATTAAAATTTGCGTCAATAAATGGACTCAAGTTCTCGTGATTATTTTTAAATGAAAATGTAAGATTGAATTCTCTTTAGATTTGTTTGCTACAAACTATCTTATGTTGAATAGTTGCCCCATGCTCACCCCACCCAAACGTAAAATTTTCATTCATATGTCTACCTAGTCACATTTATACATTAAAAACAATTAAGTTATATAAGAAAGTCACATTTACTATGTTTGCTGTTCATTAGCCATGGATTGCTGAATACACCAACCTCGAAAATAAATCTTTGCATTTGCATTCAACCATCTTATGAAAAATTCGGCACTGCCTACCTTGTTTCAGACACAACTTGCGTTCATGTGTAGGAAGAACGAGTCCGATTATGGCGGCCAGCGTGGGTTATCCGTTTGGGGTTGGAATTCGACATTTTGGTTTTGGACATGGTCATCAATGGGTACTCGAAATGTGGGGTCACGAGTCTTGCTTGGAAGGTGTTTGAGGAAATGCCTCACAGAACTTGGTTTCTTGGAATGACAATATTTAGCTCTCGCAGCCGGATGGGGAAGAGCAAGAAGTTCTCGTTCTTTTCATGCGGATGCAGAGGGAAGGCACGCGAGTTCGTGAATTTGCCATTTCTAGTGTTCTTTGTACTTGTGCAACTACGTGTGTTGTGCTCACAAAGAGTGCTATAGGTTCTAATGTTTTTGTCAAGATGACGTTGGTTGATGTTTATGTGAAATGTGGGTTGATAGGGGATGCGAGTTTGGTTTTTGAGTTTCTACGCAAGAGAGGAGTGATGTAACATGGAGTTCAAGGATGGGGGATATGTGCAACATGACATTTATGAGGAAGCCTTGTTGCTGTTTTATAGGGCTCATGTGGTGGGGCTAAAATATGACCAGTTTATGGTTTCTTCTGCAATTTCTGCTCGTGCAAATATGGCAGCTCTTATCGAAGGAAAACAGGTTCATGCCCTTACATGTAATTCTAGGTAATGGTTCCAATACTTTTGCGTGATCCTCTCTTCTTGACATGTGTGCTAAATGTGACACTGTTAGAGAGGCTCATCTTGTGTTTTCAGGTCAGAAGAGGAGTTCTGCTTTGATGAATGCAATGATATTGAGTTTTGCGAAACATACATGCCCCTGGGAAGTAATGATTTTATATGAGAAAATGCAGCGGATGGGTATATATCCTAGTGAAGTGACCTATGTTTCCATGTTATCTGCTTGTAGTCATATGGGTTTGGTTGAAAATGGTAGAAGGTACTTTGCTTTAATGATTAGAGATCATAATCTCTCTCCAAATGTCATTATTCATGCATGGCTTGACATTCTTGGTCAGGCTGGTTTGGTTGATGAAGCATATGATATGATCATTCTAATGCCCTTTGATGCCACTCCTTTGATTTGGGAATCACTATTGGCCTCTTGTAGGACCAGTGGAAATCTAGGCAATGTTGAGGTTACAGCCAAGAAATCATTTGAGTGTGAACCTCACAATATTGGAAATCATATCTTGCTATCAAATACATATTCAACGAATAAGATGTGGGATGGAGTTTCTACAGCTAAGAACTGCTAAAAAATAGTGAGGTGAAGAAAGAGAAAGGTAAGAGTTGGATCCATTCTTTTGTGGCTAGGGACAGACTTCATCCTGAGATTGCTAATGTTTATTTGAAGTTTGATGATTTATTTAAAGAGGTGGAGAAAGGGGGTTACAGAGCTAAAATTGAAAACGACATTCATGACTTAGAGGAGATAAAAAATCAAGAGCTGTTAAGGCATCAAAGTGAGAAGCTAGCTTTTGCTTTTGCCTTGTTGTGCTTACCTCCAAGTGCACCTATTAGATTTATGAGGAGTCTCAAAATTTGTGTAAATTATCATCTCTTTATGACGATTGTATCAGGCATCACAAACAAAGTGATTATTATGAGAGATGCAAACAGATTTCACGACTTTAGTGAAGGATGTTGTTCTTGTGCAAATTTTTGGACAAAATGCTAGTAAGTTAATTTTTGTGTGGTGTTAGTACACTTTATCTCATGACAAGGTTCATTTGGCTTTTGCCTTTTGGTTTGGGCCTATTATTGTTAGAGTTTTTCACTAGTAATTGATGTTTCTCCAGGATCTTAATTAATTATATGCTCACACGGTAGAAATTCCTAGATACACTTTGCCCAGGAATAAACTCTTTTTTTTTTGGGTAGATAGAGCACATAACTCTCCAATCTAGTGGAAGGATCTTTTTAAGGGAAAATGAGTAACTAAAATTTAAATGCTTACTTTGGTGGAAAAGCTAGCATTACATTATGATACTTCTCAAGATGTTACAGGAAACTGTCTTTGCTAGCATCTTCATCCTTTTCCTCCGGTGCTTGTGCTCTTCCTCTCCCTCTCTCTCTCCCTCCCCATTTGGTGAGTACGATGTAGTCATCATTGATTAAGTTGGAAATACATGTTAAAAAGTAGAATATTGGAATGATTCAATGGGCAGCAATCTTTTAGATCAATCAATATTTGGAGCTATAGAACTTGTTCCATTGACATTCTCTTAGCAAAAAAACCCCATGTCACTGGGGTTGATCAATACGGGGAACTGTAGAACATCTTTTGTGTGATGCCAATCCAAATGAGAAGACATCTAGAGTTAACTATCTCAATGACATCACATTTACAAAAGATGATTGACATTAATAGGGAATATATAAGAATGGCAGTTCACATCCTCTTCCCCATATTTTAAAATCATTGATTAGGCTATGTGTGTTGCCTTGTATGGAGAAAGTCATTTGAGGGCCATTTATTGTAACACAAAAAGAGGTTATGTGGGCATCTGGTCTCTCCATCTCACTATAAAAGAGTTATTAAAATATATTATTTTTCTTTTTGTGTCAAGAGCACCATTGTTCACCATTTAAGCTTGACATGATTTTGTATAGCGAATCTTCAAAAGTTAAGCTCAAGTTCATTTTTGTTTTCTATCCTGCATATGGTCTTTGGAATGCTTCCTCTTAATATCGACAAATATAGCCTTGTCTCACTTTGCTTACTCTTGAAGTATATACTTATCATTCTAGTAGATTTCTTTGTACTTGGGAATATTAAGATGAAATATTTGTGGTATGGGGACAAATAAAGAAACTAGAAAATTTTGAAATGCCAATGTGCAGTGAGCTTGAATGTAGTCCTAGTTGAAAGGAGCGTATTACATTTTATAGTTGTAGGAATGATGTGAAATGAATATATATCGGGAAAAAAATTAGGTGGCTTTGAGATAGTTTGGTTATATTGTAACTTTGAGATGCTCTAGGAGGAGATGTAATCAAAGGCTGGAGACATAGGTTAGAAGGGATGCAGTAAAGATTTAGAAGGATTTGAAAGGAGACAATAGGGAAAGAGCTTTTTAGAGCTCTCGGATTATGTGATATATGATCAAATTCAATGGCATAGCATGATTCATATAGCTGGCCTTTTTTTAGTGGGATATGGCTTTCTTGTAGTCATCATCTTTGTTGCGTTGTTTATTGTCAATTTTTTCATTCCTAGAGTCTGTTTAGTTACCTGCCTATTTTTTCCAGCCTACACTACTTTTAGTCTATTGAAAATGTTGTAGTGCGCAATTTACAAATCCAACCACATCATTCATGTAAATTGTAATGCTTATTTATTCCCACCAGTGATTAAAAGCCTCATTTTCTTGGGTCTTTAGAAGGTAAATGCAAAATACAACCATATTTATAAAAGGATTAGTTTTCTTGCGTATTTTTCCTCTCTTCACTATTATAATACTACTGAATTCTTTTGGCACTCTCTACATCAACTACATTGGTGAACATCCTCTTGAAACAATTCCAAGTGTTTTGTCATTGGTTTTTGGTCTCTTCATTTAATTTCACCATTATTTGAGATTGATTGTTGAGGTGTGACTTTAAGTTCATGATTGACAAAATTTTTCTAATTGTGTTTACATTAGTGAAAGGTATCTTGATTTTATAGTCATGTCTATCTATTGTGTCGTGATTATGTGAAAACAATTTAAGAAAGACTAATGATTTCTAGATCCTCATTAATGATCTTATTGCTTTAGCATTCAATGTTGTTCTATTACTTGGCATAATTATTCACGGGAAAAAAACTGCAATAGTTGGTGTGCTTTGTTGTCTCGTGCACTGTGTGGATGAGCTCAAGCCAACTCTCATAATAAATAACCGGTGTTCAAGTAAATTTTTGTAATATAATATAAGATCGAGTCTGCCTCTCTCGATGGAAGGGAATCCTCATTCCTTCACTGTGATTCCTCTCACCATATTTAATGCATGCAAGCGCCGCTTTGCCGGCAATACCTCTAGAGAAAGAATTATTGTCGGTGATGGGGAGCATGGGTGGCTGGATTGTGGCCAAGGAAGTCAGATATGGTTGAGGATGGTCAATGGGACAAAAGAGAGGAATGTGAACCAAGTGGCCCCCCTCTTGCAGCAGCCTTCTTCTTCCTTAATTCACTTGCTTTCTCCATTGTTGAGGGTGCTTAGAAACTTGAGAAAACCAGAAAAGCAAGCTCCCTTTCCATTCAACCAAGCTGCACGTCCACCGGACCATTTTCCTCTATTTTCCTTTATTCTAGTTTCTGCTCTAGTTGACCTTTCGCCAAAGATCTGAGTTGAAAGTGGTCTTCCCAAATGAATTTGCTAACGATCTTCCTAACACCGTGATCAGCACATCTAGACCGTTCCAAAGAGCATGACATCGCCTCGAATGGAGCCACTGGCCGTTCTGTACGGCCGCTGCAAGCCGCTGGTTGCCGGTCCATTGGTCCACCCGTTGGTCCGCCTGTTTCGCGTTTTTCTTCTTTTTTTCTCTCATTCCAGCCCTTCCTTTACTCATTCCAACCTCCAACAAGACCCCCTACACCCCTGAGAGCCACCGGTTGTTGACCACCCACTTGTCGTAGCTCCGATCAACCCATTTCTTTGCTGTTCAGCCTTGGTTCTCCTCTGTCTAGCAAGAGCAGAAGTAGAAAACGAACCAACAAGGAGTCTTAAGACTTCATGGCCCACCTCCGACCACCGTAAGTCATTGTCGTTGGCCGCTGGGACTCCCTCAGCCCATCTCTGTCCTCGTGTACCTCAACCAACCTTGTTTCCTCTCTTTTGAAGTAGCAAATAGAGAGCTTATTCGGACCTCGGTTGCTAGGCCTGCTTTGAAGGAAGTTGTTCCTCATTGCGTTCCCGATGATTTGAGCAGATTGGATTGTGAATCAAGTTAGTTTAACTCATTAATCATTGCTTAGTAAGTTAGTTGTGCTTAGGGGTTGATTAGTTTAGGTTAAGATGGATTAGGTGGTTAGATTAGATTAGTTTAGTGAATTTAATTATTTGCCTTTGCATGTTAGGTGGTTAGTTAGTGTAATTAACAAGTAAATAGACTCTAGTATTTATTTAAGAAGTCTTGGAAATTTTCCGAACCCGTTCCGGCATATAATTAGGCATTACGGGCCTAAGTATGCATTTATTGCATTTATTTAATATTTTTTGTAATTATTTAATTATTTATTTATTTTCCGGAAATTCACCCAGGATGGTTGGTGACCAGAATTTTATGCTAAATTCAGTGGTGCTTTTTGTTTATTTGATTGAACACTGGTTTGTGATAATTAAGTGAAATTGGTGATTATGATGATTCATCCTAAAATTGATTAATGTGGGTGTAAATCTAAGAATTACCAAGTGGGGCCGTGATGCCACTAAATCTAAGAAAATTGCTTAATGGGTCCGTGATCACCATTAAACCTATAAAATTGCTAGGTGGACGGACACCGCGACACGACACGACACGACACGTGACACGTTATTTTTCAAAAATTAGAGAATTCCGACACGTTCCGACACATTATATATTAAATGAATATTTTTTATTTTTAATTAATTTAATTCAAATTTATAATTAAAAAAATCTATAATGAATTTACACTAGTGATTTAATATACAAAATTTTTATTTTTCAAAATTATTTTTTAATTTTATTTAACAATTTTTTTGATTAATTAAAAACCCCTAGCTCCACCCCACGTCCCCCCCGGCGCGGTGCCCAAACCCCTTCCATTAAATAAACACCCTCCCCGCGCGCCCAAATCCCTTTTCCCTCGTTTCTTTCCCATCCCCCAAAATTTTTTCACATTTTTTTCCCTTCGCCTGGCGCCTGACACCTGACACCGTCGCTTCCCCTCCCCTCCCTCCAACACGCCAAATCCCTCTTTTTATTCTTTTATTCTCAAAACCCTAGCCACACTTCTTCTCCTCCTCCTCGCGCACGACGCATTTCCTCTCCTCTTCCTCTCGATTTATGCTTGCCGGGGATGGAATGCGCGGTTACCGCCGCAAACTCCTCCTCCTCCCCCTCGCCGCCGCCACCCCGCTCGACGACGCCGCCCTCCCCACGTGCGCCTCCCTCGTGAAGCTCCTCCTCACGGCCCTCGCCTCAGTCTCTACTCTCTCTCTGGCCGTCTCTGGCCGTCGCGGGCTTGCCTTCGCTCGGCTCGCGGCTTCGTCTCTCCTCCCTCACCCTCGGACACGCGTGTCGAAACGTGTCGACAAAAGTTGACCCCGTGTCAACAAACCCGACACGCGGTCAACGCGTGTCCGGGTGTGTCCGAGCGTGTCGAGGTGTCCGACACGCTCCGACACGTGTCGGACACGACACGGAGGCACATCTAACGTGTCCGTGCAACCTAGGCCGTGATGACCACCAAATTTAGAAAAGTTGCTAGTGGGGCTATGATGACCACTAAATCTAGGTTGTGCCCATTAGGCCGTGGCTAAGAGTTGAGAATGAATAATCGAGGTGGCTTTGTGATGGTCTCGATGACATGTAATTGACTGGGTTAATTGATCGATGAGTCGATCTGATTGATTGGATGATGTGATTGTAATGATTTCCGTTCCATGCACTTAAAAGGTAAATACAGTGTTGAGAAGAACTTTTCACATTATGACAGACCATCCAGAAATACTAAAAGCACCTGTTTCCATTGTTGCAACTCCATCTTCTTCGACCCCTTTAGATTTTCATGTTTCCAATGCTCAAATTTGAATTTAGATGGGTCGAAAATTAAAAGAACCAAGTCATAATCTTAATTAATTTTGAGTTCAAAATGATTAAACCAATTAGTTAATGATGTGACATTAAAAATTTGTGTCAATAAATGGACTCAAGTTCTCGTGATTATTTTTAAATGAAAGTGTAAGATTGAATTCTATTTAGATTTGTTTGCTACAAACTATCTTATGCTGAATAGTTGCCCCATACTTGCCCCAGCTAAACGTAAAATCTTCATTCATATGTCTACCTAGTCACATTTATACATTAAAAAAAATTAAGTTATATAGCAAAGTGCAAACCTCCTGGCTATCTCTGCACCCCTACCTCATTTATCCTTGAGCAGCCATTTATAAATTGTGAGTGAGAACATATTTATTCGTCTAATTGAAGTTTGAAACAACTTTATCGATATATTATTCAGCGCTCCTAGAGGCACATAATTTCTACTTCTCTCTCTATCTTTTTTTTTTTTTCCATGCCAATTACTATGTTTGCTGCTCATCAGCCGTGGATTGTTGAATACACCAGCCTAAAAAATAAACCTTTGCATTTGCATTCAACCATCTTATGAAAAATTCGGCGCTACCTACCCTGTTTCAGACACAACTTGCGTTCATGTGCAGGAAGAACGGGTCCGATTATGGTGGCTAGCGCCTGCCACGCGTGGGTTATCCGTTTGGGGTTGGAATCCGACATTTTGGTTTCGAACATGATTGTCAATGGGTACTTGAAATGTGGGGTCACGAGTCTTGCCCAAATGCCTCACAGAACTTGGTTTCTTGGAATGACAATATTTAGCTCTCGCAACCGGATGGGGAAGAGCAAGAAGCTCTCGTTCTTTTCATGCGGATGCAGAGGGAAGGCACGCGAGTTCGTGAATTTGCCATTTCTAGTGTTCTTTGTACTTGTGCAACTACTTGTGTTGTGCTCACAAAGAGTGCCACAGGTTCTAATGTTTTTGTCAAGATGACGTTGGTTGATGTTTACGTGAAATGTGGGTTGATAGGGGATGCGAGTTTGGTTTTTGAGTTTCTACGCAAGAGAGGAGCGATGTAACATGGAGTTCAAGGATGGTGGGATATGTGCAACATGACATTTATGAGGAAGCCTTGTTGCTGTTTTATAGGGCTCATGTGGTGGGGCTAAAATATGACTAGTTTATGGTTTCTTCTGCAATTTCTGCTCGTGCAAATATGGTGGCTCTTATCGAAGGAAAACAGGTTCATGTCCTTACATGTAATTCTAGGTAATGGTTCCAATATTTTTGTGTGATCCTCTCTTATTGACACGTGTGCTAAATGTGACACTATTAGAGAGGCTTATCTTGTGTTTTCAGGTGCAGAAGAGGAGTGCTGCTTTGATGAATGCAATGATATCGAGTTTTGCGAAACATACACGCCCCTTGGAAGCAATGATTTTATATGAGAAAATGCAGCGGATGGGTATATATCCTAGTGAAGTGACCTATGTTTCCATGTTATCTGCTTGTAGTCACATGGGTTTGGTTGAAAATGGTAGAAGGTACTTTGCTTTAATGATTAAAAATCATAATCTCTCTCCAAATGTCCTTCATTATTCATGCATGGTTTGACATTCTTGGTTAGGCTGGTTTGGTTGATGAAGCATATGATCTGATCATTCTAATGCCCTTTGATGCCACTCCTTTGATTTGGGAATCACTATCGGCCTCTTGTAGGACCAGTGGAAATTTGGGCAATGTTGAGGTTACAGCCAAGAAATTATTTGAGTGTGAACCTCACAATGTTGGAAATCATATCTTGCTATCAAATACATATTCAACGAATAAGATGTGGGATGGAGTTTCTATAGCTAAGAACTGCTAAAAAATAGTGAGGTGAAGAAAGAGAAGGGTAAGAGTTGGATCCATTCTTTTGTGATTGGGGACATGCTTCATCTTGAGATTGCTAATGTTTATTTGAAGTTTGATGATTTATCTAATGAGGTGGAGAAAGGGGGTTACAGAGCTGAAACTGAAAACGACATTCATGATTTGGAGGAGATAAAAAATCAAGAGCTGTCAAGGCATCATAGTGAGAAGCTAGCTTTTGCTTTTGCCTTGTTGTGCTTACCTCCAAGTGCACCTATTAGATTTATGAGGAATCTCAGAATTTGTGTAGATTGTCATCTCTTTATGACGATTGTATCAGGCATCACAAACAAAGTGATTATTGTGAGAGATGCAAACAGATTTCACCACTTTAGTGAAGGATGTTGTTCTTGTGTAAATTTTTGGACAAAATGCTAGTAAGTTAATTTTTGTGTGGTGTTAGTACACTTTATCTCATGCCAGGGTTCATTTGGCTTTTGCCTTCTAGTTTGGGCCTATCATTGTTAGAGTTTTTCACCAGTAATTGATGTTTCTCCAGGATCTTAATTAATTATATGCTCACACGATAGAAATTCCCGGATACACTTTGCCTAGGAATAAACTCTTTTTTGTTTTTTTGGGCATATGGAGCATATAACTCTCCAATCTGGTGGAAGGACTTTTTTCAAGGAAAATGAGTAACTAAAATTTAAATGTTTACTCTGGTGGAAAAGCTAGCATTACATTATGATACTTCTCAAGATGTTACAGGAAACTGTCTTTGCTAGCATCTTCATCCTTTTTCCTTCGGTGCTTGTGCTCTTCCTCTCCCTCTCTCTCTCCCTCCCCATTTGGTGAGTACAATGTAGTCATCATTGATTAAGTTGGAAATACATGTTAAAAAGTAGAATATTGGCATGATATGATGGGCAACAATCCTTTAGATCAATCAATATTTGGAGCTATAAAACTTGTTCCATTGACATTCTCCTAGCAAAAGAACCCCATGTCACTGGAGTTGATCAATATGGGGAACTGTAGAACATATTTTGTGTGATGCCAATCCAGATGAGAAGACATCTGGAGTTAATTGTCTCAATGACGTCACATTTACAAAAGGTGATTGACATTAATAGGGAATATATAAGAATGATAGTTCACATCCTCTTCCCCATATTTTAAAATCATTGATTAGGCTATGTGTGTTGCCTTGTATGGAAAAAGTCATTTGAGTGCCATTTATCGTAACATAAAAATAGGTTATGTGGGCATCTGGTCTCTCCCTCTCACTAGAAAAGAGTTATTAAAATATATTATTTTTCTTTTTGTGTGGAGAGCACCATTGTTCACCATTTAAGCTTGACATGATTTTGTATAGCGATCTTCAAAAGTTAAGCTCAAGTTAATTTTTGTTTTCTATCCCGCATATGGTCCTTGGAATGCTTCCTCTTAATATCGACAAATATTAGCCTTGTCTCACTTTGTTTACTCCTAGAGTATATACTTATCATTCTAGTAGATTTCTTTGTACCTGGGAATATTAAGATGAAATATTTGTGGTGTGGGGACAAATAAAGTAGCTAGAAAATTTTGAAATACTAGTGTATAGTGAGCTTGAATGCAGTCCTGGTTGAAAAGAGCGTATTACATTTATAGTTGTAGGAATGATGTGACATGAATATATATCGGGAAAAAAATTAGGTAGCTTTGATATAGTTTTGTTATATTGTAACTTTGAGATGCTCTAGGAGGAGATGTAACTAAGGGCTAGAGATGCAAGTTAGAAGGGGTGCAGTAAAGATTTAGAAGGATTTGAAAGGAGATAATAGGGAAAATGCTTTTTAGAGCTCCCAAATTATGTGATATATGATCAAATTCAATGGCATAGCGGGATTCACATAGCTGGCCTTTTTTCGTGGGATTTCTTGGATTTGTCATCTTTGTTGCGTTGTTTATCGTCAATTGTTTCATTCCTAGAGTCTGTTTAGTTAGTTGCCTATTTTTTCCAGCCTACACTACTTTTAGTCTATTGAAAATGTTGTAGTGCGCAATTTACAAATCCAACCACATCATTCATGTAAATTGTAATGCTTATTTATTCCCACTAGTGATTAAAAGCCTCATTTTCTTGGGTCTTTAGAAGGTAAATGCAAAATACAACCATATTTATAAAAGGATTAGTTTTTTTGCGCATTTTTTCTCTCTTCACTATTATAATACTACTAAATTCTTTTGGCACTCTCTACATCAACTACATTGGCGAACATCCTCTTGAAACAATTCCAAGCGTTCTATCATTGGTTTTTGGTCTCTTCATTTAACTTCACCATTATTTGAGATTGATTGTTGAGGTGTGACTTTAAGTTCATGATTGACAAAATTTTTCTAGCTGTGTTTACATTAGTGAAAGGTATCTTGATTTTATAGTCATGTCTATCTATCACGTCGTGATTATGTGAAAACAATTTAAGGAAGACTAATGATTTCTAGATCCTCATTAATGATCTTACCGCTTTAGTGTTCAATATTGTTCTATTACTTGGCATAATTATTCACGGAAAAAAACTGCAATAGTTGGTGTACTTTGTTGTCTCGTGCACTGTGTGGATTAGCTCAAGCCGACTCTCATAATAAATAGCCGGTGTTCAAGTAAATTTTTGTAATATAATATAAGATTGAGTCTGCCTCTCTCGATGGAAGGGAATCCTCATTCCTCCACTGTGGTTCCTCTCACCATGTTTAATGCATGCAAGCGCCGCTTTGCCGGCAATACCTCCACAGAAAGAATTAATGTCGGTGATGTGCTGAACAACTGCGTGGGATTTTCTCGCCGGGCGATCCATGGTACTCTTGATCTGAATCAGCCAATATCTGCCACAACGTTGATTTTGCTCGATGATCATTTGCAAATCCCCACTCCTAGGGAAGACACTGCCGTGCACAAGGTAAACGATGCCTCTTCTCCCAGTATGGTATGGATATAGATTTGAACTTTCCAAGCTATGAGATGACTTGATTTTCTTTTCCTCATTTTTGTGCTTTGTAATATCCGTGAAAGAACATGGTCACGTATAATTATCCTTCCTTGTAGACTGGATCGGGACAACTTTTGGAGGACACTAATAAGAGAGGCTTCACAGAATTGGGGAAAAATGAGAAATCTGCTGGCCTAGACTTAACTCTTAGGGTATCGCCCCCCCAAGTGGGTGATGAAGCAGATCAAGCTGCACCTCAGTTAGGTTCATCTTCGGGCATGCATCCAGATCCTAAGCCAAAGAAAGTTCGTGCTGATGTTGGTGAGCCAAGAGAGCATTCATTAATTCTGATGGGGTGCAGTCATTGCCGGATGTATGTGATGGCCAGCGAAAGAGATCCAACATGCCCGAAATGTGACCGTTTCGACTTGCTCGACCAGTTTCGTGGGGACCCATCTAAGAGCACGAGGAAGATGTAGCCTCGTTTATATATCTTAATTTCAAGTCAAGGATGCTCTTGGTGCCAAAAAACTTCTTTTGGTGTTGCTTGTTTCAACATTATCGTCCTTTTCCTGTCATTGTTGTTCTTTGTCCTTATGTGAACTGTTGCGTACATTTTGTTATGTGTTTCCTTTGTGTGGTTGAAGCACCTAATAACCCAGTATGTGGTTTATTTTGAAGTGAGTTCAAAAGTTTAGATACTACTTTGAACAACCAACCTTTCTACCGTTGAGCATGTCATAAGAACTGAGTGAGAGATCCTGGTTCCAATAGCTGCATGGACTGCGCCGTGCAGTTGAGCCTTGAACTCAGTCTGAATGGAAGTGTTTTGAATTACTATTGCACCACTCAACTGTTGCCCATGGTTTCTCTGTTAAATGATGCAGTATCTTTTTCAACCAATGTCCGACTATTTAGTGTGTGCCTACCATTCTTGATGTCTTCTTCCAGGATCTGTTGATGATTTGCAGGAAGATAGTTCATCAGTTCTTCACAGGACTGATCTGTCTCCCTCATGTTGTTCTCTACCTTTACTTTGTTTGGATATGTTCAGAATTAATGGCAGGCAGGCTATCATTTGATCTGAGCTCATTCCCTTTTAAGAGGTTCAGGGTGTGCTCCAGAGGGTTTGGAAAACTGATCTTCTATCAGAAGAGAATCGAGCATTAGGTGTTCAGCATGATGATCACCTGATCTCCTTTCACAAAGGCAAACACAAGTGAAGGAGAAAAAGCTCCTGACAAATCTTTCAAGGCTACAACTTTTAGGCCCCTCCAAGTTATGAATTTGGGCCCAAAAGGCCCGTGGGCTTAACAAAGGTCTTCGAGCTTCGTCTTTTCACCGTTTGTCCATCAAGATGGGCTTGTGGATGTGATTGTGATTAGTGTCTTGGGCTTCTCATCATCACTCCCCATTTCTGTTTTTCCAGGTGATATTGGGAATGTGAAAAAATAAGTGTACGCGATTAATTTTAAAAGTTATTTCGAATAATTACATGAGAGTCACACAAATAGTTCCTACTCAAATATGCCGTAAAAGTGTATTGTATCACTCTCTATAGATAAAATTTCCTAATTGGTCTTTACATCTCTAGTCCTATTATGAAATAGGCCAAAATATCAAAAGTCCCAATATTACGCTACCGGTGAATAAAAATTGCAATATCTTGAGAGCCAGCCTTTTGGTTTTGGCAAATTGGGGTGTCATTGGAAATCTCTTGACAAGTACAACACAATCATACCTTTGATTGAATTTTCATTGAAATCCATTTTCGACCAAACCCCGATCAAAATAGATGGAAAAATTTGGCATCCACACTCCTCTACTTGATCGTTATCCAAAAATTTCCATTCGCTTATATTAGGCGCAGAACTTAGTTTCAACCGTCAAGGGTCCTTGACAATTCAACTTGGCCTCTTCTCCACCCAATGTTTTTTTTTTCTACATTGCCAAGAGCTTTAGCCTTTGACTTGGAAAAAAATGTCTAATTAATTTTACGAGCCATCGGTTTATTGACAATCATCGTTGTTTGTTGGATTGTTAGGGTTGATGTCAACTGTCTGATTGGGCCCGACAACTTTGCTACCGTTTAACCCGTGATAGGGTAAAATTGCCTAAAATTCAAACTAAGGAACACAAATTATCCTAAGATTGCAACATATTGAATTAATATTTTTCTATGAGGGAGTCAAATGCATAAAATGAAAGGCCTTCTTTCCTACTATCATTTAAATAAATAAATCTAACTCATGAGTAGAAAAATTTTCATTTGTGATTTCGAAAAGATAGGTTTAGAAAGGCGCAAACTTGATGATACAAAGATCTCTTGTTACTATTTGTTTCATTGATGATTCAGCTCTATATTATTGTTTGAATAATTTGATGTAACATTAGAAACCTATAAGATTGAGAAGGAGATTAATAAGAGTCCATTTAAAAGAAATATTCGATAGAATAACTTCGACAGAAAGCCAACATTCGTGTTTATTTTGATCATTTAGAGAGATTTGAAAATCTATATGATATTTGATAGAATAACTTCATACGTGTAAAGAAGAAGGCGAGAGATAATCTACATAATAAAAAATATATTATTACGAGGAAAAGAAGGATAACTTTGATAATATAAAAAAAATGCTGAATTAGATTATTCAATTTAGTTAAATACATTGTGAGAAATTTCTCTTTTAGTTCAAAATGAATTCCCTATGTTCGAGACCTGCAATCTACCTCTTCCTGCTAAATGGCTTCAAATTGAATCCGACTTCTAACATGAAGGTATGGCCATTATGACTTTGGCATGCTTACTAAAGATTAGGGATAAATACAATACAAGTGCCAATACTTTTGTACGATGCTTACTTTGATGCCAAAACATTTTTTCGTTTATTTAAGTGCCACAAATTTGAAAAATCAATTACTTGAGTGCCATTTCCAATGTGCCCCACCGGAAAAGCTGATGTGGCGTTGGAAAATATTATTTTAATATTTTGGATATTTATTATTATTTTTTTCTTTTGGGGTCAACAATGGCTACCTCACCTTTGGCCATGAAGGCCTTGGACAAGGCCGTCAGGGTCGCTTTAGGCAATGTCTAGCTTTGGGCAGCCGCAAGCAATGCCCTAGAGCGAAAGAGGGCCATTGCAACCTCATTAGTAGTCGGCGAGGCTATTGCGGTTCGTCGATTGTTGGCGAAGCCGTGACAACCCTCGCTTGCTCTGAGAGGTATCACTTGTGGTCGAAGAGGGCCTTCATGGCCTTGGCTAGATCTAGCCACCCTTGCCACGAGGGCCTCGGTTGAGGCCGTGACAACCCTTGCTTTCTCTGGCTACCTAATGGTTAGTGAGGGCCCTCACGACCTCACCCAAATCTGGCCATGCCGCAAAGGCCTTAGGTGAGGGTGTCAGGGCCTCACTGACCGCTGACAAGGCCGGGACGATCTTCACCTACTTTGGCTAGCATCGCCTGTAGTCACCTAACGGCTGGAGAGGGCCCTTGTGGTTGAGGGCAAGGTGGCCGCAACCCTTGCTAGCCCCAAAGGAAAAAAAAAGAAGCAAAATATAGATGGAAGTGACAAATTCAATTTTTTTTTTAAAGTACAAAAATTCCACATAGGACATTTGTCCGAAAATGATATTTAAGTGAGTCATTTTACTTGGATGTGACACTCAAATGAGTTAAAAAAATTTTTGATATCAAAATGAGCGCTGTACAAAAATCTTAACACATGCACTGTACTTATCCCTAAAAAACAAGTGTTTGCAATAGAAACCCAAAAAACAAAGAGTAGCAAAATCCTAGGAATCTTTTGAAAATTTATCCTAAGGTTATATTTGTTAGTCATGATAAAAGTTAGGATGTAATATAATTTCATCATATCCTATATGGGTGGTTGCAATCTAATCTAGGATAAGATTGGATATAAAATGGATATAACCTAGATAAAGATTTTCCCTATCGAGATGAAAAACAATTCTCCTCTTCCTCCTCCTCCTTTAATAGTAAAATTTTATCATATTAGTTGGTGCTTGCCATCTAATCTAGGATAAGATTAGATGTAAAAGGAATATAATCTGGATAAAAATTTTCCATCTTGGGATATAATAAAGTTGGATAGAGCTATTTTCTAAAGCAAACAAAAACTATCCTTCTCCTCTTCCTTCTCATATCCAAGTTGAAAGTAGCGAGAGAGTTGAAACTCATTCTCATCTGTACACGTTGAAATTTCACGAAAGTGGCAAGAGAGTCAAAGTTTATTTTCCTCGTTAGCTCTCTTTCTTCAATTGACAGTCTTTATTACATCTTGATAAATTACTTTCCTTTTTTATTTTTTTAACAATTGATATGCAAATTTTCTAAATGGGTTTTGGAGTTCTTTTCCGTTTCTCTTAATTGGATTTGGGAGTTAATGATGGTAAAAATGATATATTTTCACAAGAAACATATAAGAGCATATTTGTCATTTACGCTTCGACCAAACAATGGGCAACATATAAAGACATAGTTGTCATATCTTGTCATTTTGAGTCCTACCCTAGCCAGAAGTCTAAATAACCAAACGCTAACCATACAAGTAAAAAGATTAAAATGAATGCAAAAAATAGGCCTAAAGATATAAAAAGTTGCCTGAATTTACGAAAACAAAGGATTTTGGGTACGTAAACAATGGTGAAAAAGAAAAAAAAAGCATTACACTTTGAATTAGTATTTCAAATTGATATAAAGGGCTCTTTAATCCCTCTCGAATAAAAATTATAACATTTTTATCAACTCTTGATTTGAGCTCACCCCTTGGATTTTCACTTGTTTGGACCGCCTTTAAAAATTTTAGAATTTGCAAGTATGAATCAAATTAGACTTGGGCTACACTAATGATTTATAATAAGTGTATTGGAAATCCTGAAATTTTCATAATAGTGTAACTGAGTCCTAAAATTTACAAAAAAATATAATCAAGTTATTTAACTTGTCAAATTAGTGCAATTAAGTTTTTTATTAACTCGTTCAACTTGATTAATAGAAAATAAAAAAAATTATTATTAAAATTTATGTTAATAAATGTACACAGGTTCTCACGATTTTCTTTTCTTTTTTTTTTCCTTATAATGAGAGTGTAAGATGGGATTATTTTTAGATTAGTTTGCCACAATCTTATGCGGAATGGTTGCCGCATGCTACCCCAACCAAATGTCAAATCTTCCTTCATATTTCTAAATAATCACACACACACATATATATTCAAAAAAGTTATTTTATATAGCAAAGTGCAATTTATATATACTTCTTTATATATACATTTAAAGTGTATAGATTTTTTTTTTAATCAAAATCAAAGGTGTGACAGGAACATATTTTTTTTTTTTTTTTTTTTTTTGCTAATTACTATGTTTGCTGCTGCTGGGCCGAGAATCACCGTACATCAGCCTCGAAAATAAACCAGTGTCGCGGAAGATCGACCATTCGCATTCAACCATTTTATGAACACCTTGATTCGTGGCCGGAGAATTTGTCGCCGCCTTCTCTATGTCAGATTTCTTTCGGTCATCGCCAATGCGAAATCAGACATACCATCCTTCGGGCGCCGTGATGTCGACAAGGTGGCAATTTTGCACGACAGCTTGCGTTCCTGTGCAAGAACGGGTTCGGTCATGGAGGCCAGCGCCTGCCACGCGCAGGTCGTCCGTCTGGGGTTGGAATCCGACGTCTTGGTCTCCAACATGGTCGTCAATGTGTACTCGAAATGCGGGGTCACGGGTCTTGCCCGGAAGGTGTTTGAGGAAATGCCTCACAGGAACTTGGTTTCTTGGAATACCATGATCAGCTCTCACTCCCGGAACGGGGAAGAGCAAGAAGCTCTCTATCTTTTCACGCGGATGCAGAGGGAAGGCACGCGGTTAGGCGAATTTACTGTTTCTAGCGTTCTTTGTGCTTGCGCTGCTAAGTTGGCTGTGCTCGAGTGTAAACAGCTGCATGCTTTTGCCACGAAGAGTGCTGTGGATTCTAACGTTTTTGTTGCGACGGCGCTGCTTGATGTTTACGCGAAATGTGGGTTGATAGGGGATGCAAGTTTGGTTTTTGAGTTTATGCAAGAGAGGAGCGATGTAACATGGAGTTCAATGATGGCGGGATATGTGCAAAACGACATGTGTGAGGAAGCCTTGTCGCTGTTTGGCAGGGCTCAGGTGGTGGGGCTAAAATATGACCACTATATGGTTTCTTCTGCAATTTCTGCTTGTGCAGGTCTGGCAGCTCTTATTGAAGGAAAACAGTTCCATGCCATCATATGTAAATCTGGGTTTGGTTCCAATATTTTTGTGTGCTCCTCTCTCATTGACATGTATGCTAAATGTGGCACTGTTAGAGAGGCTTCTCTTGTGTTTTCAGGTGCAGAAGAGAAGAGTGTTGCTTTGATGAATGCAATGATATCGGGTTTTGCGAAACATGCACGGTCCTTGGAAGCAATGATTTTATATGAGAAGATGCAGCAGATGGGTATATATCCAAATGAAGTGACATATGTTTCTATGTTATCTGCTTGCAGTCACACGGGTTTGGTTGAAAATGGAAGGAAGTACTTTGATTTAATGACCAGAGATCATAACGTCTTTCCAAATGTCCTTCATTATTCATGCATGGTTGACATTCTTGGTCGGGCTGGGTTGGTTGATGAAGCATATGATCTGATAATTCGGATGCCCTTTGATGCCACTCCTTCGATTTGGGGATCACTGTTGGCCTCTTGCAGGATCAGTGGAAATCTGGGCATCGCTGAGGTTGCAGCCAAGAAATTATTTGAGCTCGAGCCTCATAATGCTGGAAATCATATCTTGCTATCAAATACATACGCAGTGAATAAGATGTGGGATGGAGTTTCTACAGCTAGGAAACTCCTAAAAGATAGTGAAGTGAAGAAAGAGAAGGGTAAGAGTTGGATTGAAATCAAGGATAAGGTCCATTCTTTTGTGGTTGGGGACAGAATACATCCCAAGATCGCTGATGTTTATCTGAAGTTGGACGGTTTGTTTAATGAGGTGGAGAGATGGGGTTATAGAGCTGAAATTGAACACGACCTTCATGACTTGGAGGTGATGAAAAAACAAGAGCTTTTAAGGCATCACAGTGAGAAGCTAGCTCTTGCTTTTGGCTTGTTGTGCTTACCTCCAAGTGCACCAATTAGAATTATGAAGAATCTCAGAATTTGTGTAGACTGTCATTCCTTTATGAAGATTGCGTCAGGTGTCACAAACAGAGAAATTATTGTGAGAGATACAAACAGATTTCACCACTTTACTGATGGATGTTGTTCTTGTGCAGATTTTTGGTGAAAATGCTAGTAAGTTCATTTTTATTTGGTGTTAGTACTCTTTATCTTGTGCTGGGGGTTCATTTGGCCTTTTGGTTGGGGCCTATTATTGTCAAAGTTTTTCACCAGCGATAGATGTTTCTCCAAGATCTCAATTTATTGTATGCTCACACAGTTGAGATTCCTAGATACACTTTGCCCATGAATAAACTCAGATTTTTTTGCAGATGAGCTCAGGACTCTCCAATTTGGTGGAAGGGCCTTTTATCAGGGAAAATGAGTAACTTGGACTTTGGGTGCCTACTCTGGTGGAAAACTAGCATTGCATTATAATAATTCTTAAGGTGTTACAGCAAACTGTATTTGCTAGCTTCTTCATCCTTTTCCTCCGGTGCTTATAATAACCACAATACGTGCTCTTTCCTTCCCCCCCCCAAAACCCTTATTTGATGGTACAATGTATTCATCATTGATTAAGTTGGACATACATATTAAACAGTAGACTATTAGCATGATATGATGGGCAGCAATCTTTCAGATCAATCAATATTTGGAGCTGCAAAATGTTTTTCATTGACTTTTTCTTGTTAAAAGAACCCCATATCACTGGAGTTGATCAATACTGGGAGCTGTAGAACATCTTTTATGTGATCCCGATCTAGATGAGAAGTTCTGTGTAGTTCATTGTCTCAATGATGTCACATTTACAAAAGATGATTGTCCTTAATAGGGGATTTAAAGAATGACGGTCCACATCCTCTTCCCCATAGTTTAATACGTCGATTAGCCAATGTTGTGTTGCCTTGAGGATTACTTGGTTTAAGACCTCTGGAGGTATAGAGAAGTCATTTGAGTGCCTTTTGTGATAATATAAAGAGGTTATGTGGGCATTGGTCTTTCCATCTTACTGGAAAAGAGTTTTCCAAAATATATATTAATGTTCCTTTTGTGTTGAGACCACCATTGTTCACCATTTAAGCTTGACATGATTTTTTTTTTTGGTAAAGAAAAATCCACAAGCTTGACATGATTTCGTATAGCAATCTTCAAAAGTTTCATTTTTTGCTCTCTATACTGCATTTGGTCCTCTGAATGTTTCCTCATACTATCGACAAATATTAGCCTTGTCTCACTTAGTTTGCTCTGAGTATGTATTTATCATTCTAGTAGATTTCTTTGTACCTGGGAATATTATGATGAAATTGAATTTTTTAGGTATTGGGGACAAAGAAATTAACTAGAAAATACCAGTGTATATTGAGCTTGAATACAGTCCTGGTTGAAGGAGCATACTGCCTTTATAGTTGTAGGAATGATGTGAAATGGATATATATCAGGAAAAGAAATAGGTGTGGCTTTGAGATAGTCTGGTCATATTGTAACTTTGAGTTGATCTAGGGAGTAGATGTAATCAAGGGGTGGAGATGCATGTTAGAAGGGGCGCAGTCATGATTTAGAAGGATTTGAAAGGAGACAATAGGGGAAGGTGTGGAGTGTTTAGAGCTCCCAGGTTAGGTGATATATGATCAAACTCAACGGCATAGTAAGATCATATAGCTAGCCTCTTTTAGTGGGATATGGCTTTTTCGTTGCTACCGTCTTTGTTGCATTGTTTATTGTAAATTTTTTGTTCCTAGAGTCTGTTCCGTTACCTGCCTAATTTTTCCAGTATATACTCCTTTTAGTCAATTGAAAACGGAGTGCAATTTACTTATCCAACCACATCACAAATGTAAATTGTAGTGCAACCTTAGTTCCACTTACAATTAAAAACCTCATTTTGTTGGGTCTTTAGAAGGTAAATGCAGCATGTGACATATTTACAAAAATATTTGTTTCCTTGCGCATTTTTCCTCTCTTCACTATTATAATACTACTAAATTCTTTTGGCACTGTCTACATTAACTACATCAGCAAACATCCTCCTGAAACAATTCCAAGTGTTTTGAGATGGTTTTGTTTTCTGTTTATTTAAAGTCTCTGTTATTTGAGATTCATTGTTAAGGTATGACTTTAAGTTTAGCACGATTTTTCTAGTTGTGCTTACATTTGTGAAAGGTATATTGCTTTTACAGTCATGTCCATCTATTGCGTTGCAATTACGTAAAGACAATCTAAGGTAGAATAATGATTTCTAGATCCTCATTAATGAACTTGTTGCCTTTACATTCAATTTTATTCTATTACTTGGCATAATTATTCAGGGGAAAAAACTGCAATCGTTGGTGTGCTTGGTTGTCTTGGGCATTGTGTGGATGAGCTCAAGCCGACTCTCATATTAAATAAGCCGTGTTCAGGTAAATTTTTGTAATATAATATAAGATCGATTCTGCCTCTTTCAATGGAAGGGAATCCTCATTTCTCCACTCTGGTTCCTCCCACCATGTCTTATGCGTGTAAAGCCCGCTTTATCGGCAGTACCTCTAGAGAAAGCATTCATGTCAACAATCAATTTGACAACAGCAGGGGATTTTTTCGAAGGTCGATTCATGCGAATCTTGATCTTTATCAGCCAGTATCTGATTTGACATTGATTTTGGCTAATGATCCTTTACAAATCCATCATCCTCTGGTAGAGAGTCCCGTGCTCAAGGTAGACAGTGCCTTTTCTCCTGGAATGGATATAGATTTAAATTTTTCAAGCTATGAGACTTGTTGATTTTCTTTTCCTCTTATTTTTGTGGTTTGTATTATCTGTGAAAGACCATGTTGATGTATAATTATCTTTCCTTGTAGACTGGATTGGGACAACTTTTGGAGGACACAATTAAGAGAGGCTTTACAGAATTGGGGGAAAATGAGAAATCTGTTGGCGTAGACTTAACCCTTAGGCTATCGCCCCCCCAAGTGGGTGATGAAGCAGATCAAGTTGCACCTCAGTTAGGGTCATCTTCAGGCACGCGTTCAGATTTTAAGTCAAAGAAAGTTCATGCTGATGGTGGTGAGCCTAGAGAGCTTTCATCAATTGTGATGGGATGCACAAAGTGCTGGATGTATGTGATGGTCAGCAAAATAAATCCAACATGCCCAAATTGTAACAGTTTCATCTTGCTTGACAAGTTTTGCGGGGACCAGCTAAGAGCATGAGGAAGATGTAGCCTCATTCATCTTTCTTAATTTCAAGTCAAGGAAGCTCTTGGTGCAGACAACCAGCCTACTTCCTTTGGTGTTGCTTGTTCAACATTATCATCCTTTTCTTGTCATTGTTGTTCTTTGTCCTTATGTGAACTGTTGCGTACATTTTGTTATGCATTTCCTTTGTGTGGTTGAAGCCCCTAATAATACAATATGTGGTTTATTTTGAAGTGAGTACAATAGTTTGGTTACTACTTTGAACTACCAATGTTTCTACCCTTAAGCATTTCATAAGAACTGATTGAGAGATCCTGTTCCAATAGCTGTGTGGACTGTGCCAGAAGTGGCATCGACTGCGCTGTTCAGTTAAGCCTTGAACTCAGTTCGAATGGGAGATTTTGAATTGCTTTTTCACCACTCAACTGGAGCCCATGATTTCTCTGTTAAGTGATGCACTATCTTTTTTCGATTAATGTCTCACAGTTTTGTGTGCCTCTCATTTCTTGATATCCTCTTCAGGGATCTATTGTTAAATTTTAGGACAGATGGTTCATTAATTCTTCACAACGCTAATCCATCTCCCTCATTTTGTTCTATATCATTACGTTGTTTTGATATGTTAAGAGTTAATGGTAAGCAGAGGCTATCATTTAGTCTCAGCTCATTCCCTTTTAAAAGATTCAAGATGTGTACCATAGAGTTTAGAAAACTGATCGTCTATCAGAAGAGGATGAATCATTAAGTGTTCAGCATGATGACTAATTTGGAGAGAATCCCCTTTCCCTCTCCCCTTATTAATGAATGTATCTAGTCCTTGGTAGATGCTAGATTACTAGAATCATTTCCTGCTGAGTCAATTATGTGATGGTCCTCACTTGAACATTTTATTCTGATAAACTTTTAAACTACTTCAGTTTTCTGTTTTTAGTGGGGGTGATTTATTACAGTTAATTTGTCTGTATCTGTTTATCTGACAGTTCTTCTTGGTTTTATGCCCTGTTGCTTTTCCTTTGATGTTTGAGGATCTGAACTTTGGCTGATGACAATTCGGGCACTATGAAATATCTAGTGACCATGTGATTTGTAGAAGACTTCAAAGTATAGTAGAAATGTGATGGATGTGTGTGTACCTCCTTGACAGTTGATTCCAAATGGACTTGAGAAAATGTTCCATGGGTGGAAGTAGCAGGGATTCTTTAGTGGGAAGCTGTTCATATTTGAGATTGACTGGGGCTACATATCCATTAGAATATATTTCAAAACTTAAATTTGTATTAGTTTACTAATTGTTGTTTCTGTTGAAATATATACTGATCTATATAATTGCTAGGAAAATGTGTACTAAAGCCTTTTACTTTGGGTGCGTATGGATGATAGCCAAACTTGATTGATTAACTTGGCTGCTAGAGTCCTTTTTCAGCCGTGGTATGGTAAGCTTGGATATCAAAACTCATCTATGTCCGTGTTTGTGCACTAGACAAGGAGGGCTTCCACATCATCTTGCCTACACTGTGTAGACTAGCAAAAGTGAAAGAGAGACTGCCAACCTTTTCTTAAACTGAGGCGTATCATAATTAATTGCGAGAGTGAGAGGAGAGGATTGACCATGATAGTCCATTTGTCATCAAAATGCATATGTATTTCTGTTGGTACCAATCTTTTGGTATCAATAATCTGTCCTAGTGCAGTGTACTTTGAATACACAACTGATTACAGTTTTGATGATTATGTCCTACTTGATGCAGCACGCGTCGCTTTAGGACTACTCCACATTTGCTATTGCATTGCCTTGTTTGTCCTAGTTGGCCCTTATCATTTTCCAGTGTTCATCTTTCATCTTAGCTATGAAAATTTAGATTTGCTGAATGATTTGGGGGAATCAATGAGGGAATTGTTGCCTTTTGGGATTAGGATCTTCCTCCTTTGGTGTTCTCTTGTTAGACATCCTAATTCCTACATAATGGCTGTGGATTGATCTTAGCTCTGGTTCTGTATGTGCTTGAGATGCTCTTCAGCTTATCAGCCTATGCTGACTACATTTTTGGCTTTCACAGATGCCTTGATATTTTGTTTTAATTTTCTCATTTTCATTGCTTTCATGAAATTGAACCGTCCCAAAAGAGCAATTCCATATTTCTCTCAAAATTGGGTCTTGGTCTCATTTCAACTCCTGAGAAATTTTCTCCCATTTTCCCCCTTGAAACTTCACTGTTTTTGTCTGCTTTGACCCTTTGAATTATATCAAGTTGTGTTGCTTTTATTATCTTGCTATTTGATTGGATTGGTCATAAATCTGCGATGCACTGTTGATACCTTCCATTAAGAGTCATAAGTTTCTCTTCTTCTATCATTTCCCTTCTTTTAGCTACCAATTGAAAGTGTTTCTCTCTTGCAAGTGTGCAATGATGCCAAATGTGTTACTTTTTGTCTCTTCCTCCATACTCTTCTCTTTTGAATGCCTTTCCATTTGATTGTGTGCATTTGATTGATGGTTCATCTGGGTTCTTAAAGAGGAATGGCACAGCGATGAAATGACAAATGAGCATGTGTCCTGATGAACTCCTTGATTTTCTCAGTATGTTTTTGAGGACCATATAAGGGGTGATAGGTGTGTTATGGGAATGGTCCAATGAGCTGCTGTGTGGATGTTTTCAGTCATGACTATTGCTTGGTGTGAAATTCAGGTAGGGTTTTGATTAGATTAATTAAAGAGTTATCTACAGTTTTTTAGGTAGGGTTTGGAAATGGGAGTTGAGTGAGCACCTCATGCCTCAAGAATTAGAAAGACCATACAAAGCTAGGGTTCTTTTTTTAAATGTCATCTGGCACTGATGATCTTTTTGGTCATTTCTTGCACATCTACCAAACAGCCTAGCGATTCTTCCTCGCTCTTTCCATGTTGTCTGCCTTTAAATATCATATGATTGGGTCACATTATCTGTATCTGATGTGCAGACTTATCTTGATGGATGTGGATTCCTTCTGCCTTCTAATAGTTCTTACTTTGTAGCTTAATACACAAGAATTCTATGCTTTCTTATTTTTCTCTATTAAGCATTCGATAAAGCTCTCCCTTCGAATGTCTTGAATTGCTTCTATGTGAGCATCTTTATGTTAGACCAAACGCTATCTCCTTGACAGTTTGTCCTGAAGACCAATAGTTTTCTCTTTCGACTTAAGTTTCGCAAAATTCACGTAACTCTGGAAAATGACGCATTTTACTAATGCACATGGCTTTATCTAGATCTCAGGTGCATTTAGAACACATTACTTAGTGCTGAAAGTTTAATTCCTTGTTAACGTACAGCAAGCAAAGTAGGTCGCTGTCCTCGTTTCGTTTCTAATCTACAGGAGTTTGCCGAAATGTAATTATGTTGACTGAAAGGTTCATATGATGTGCGTCCTTTTATATTTTTTCTCTTTTTTTGTTTTTTTTTGTTTTTCATCCCACGAAAACCCTATTCAAGTTCCCACCTCTAGAAATCAAACACTCCAGTAATACCACCTTTCTCCAATATAATTTCTTGTTTGCTTGTCTTTTCTGCACCTGATACTTGATAGAGCTGTTCTTGAACCAATAGGACCCAAATGACAGGTTGTTATGCTTCACAATCCCCTTAAAATCCTTTATTATTGGACAAAATCCGGGGTTAGACCCAGGGTTAAGGAGGCAATGACAGGGTCAACGAGGCATGTGCATGAACAGATGCTTTCGAAGCCAAATGATGAACTTGGTGGGCAGGGAACAGACCAGTTCACTTCCACCTAATTTCTTCAGAGGTTCAAATTAAAACGGAAGGCACAACGACATGTCGATTCCGACAACAAGATCTCTCGATTGCACGACCACAAGGATTATCATTAGTGGTTAATTGTTTTTGTTTTCTGATAATTTATGTGCGCAAGCTTAGACCTCATGGTCCTCAACTGGGTTTTGGGGAATTATTTAATCTTCAGATGCGGGGGCTTCCCTTATTTTATTAGGTTTTGATTCCTGCATAATGAGAGCTGTCTGGTTCCGTACTCATTCAGTTAACAAAACCACTTCTCTGGGACCTTCCATGGATTGATTCTTGTGCCTGTTCAATTAAAAGATTACAAATTGCTTTTCTCAAACGAGTTTGTTTCTCGAACGTGCTTATACCAAAATGATGATGCAAGTATCATGTCTTCTAAAAAAGCCACTTGCCCTACGAACGAGTCTTGCTCTATTCTTGCTGGTTAGATCTGTCTTGCGGCAGTGAAGTCATTCGATCTAATTAATCAACATATTAGCTGCCATACGTCATAAACCATGCCAATGTCATGGATTGATCTATGCCATGTAATTAGCAAATGAAGAGATAAAATGAGAAAACATATGCTACCAACCAATTTGGGCGGTGAAAAGTTGTTCTTATCAATACATTCGGGGTTATGTAATCCAAATTCACCAGGATCTCGTGGCTCTGTAGCAATTTGCATGCTTATGTGACCTAGGATATCTGCACGGACCTGTTAGGTGCTTTGACACGTCTAGTTGGTTCAAAGCTAGTACCATACCCTGCAGTAACATACAGGATAAAATATAAGCCAACGAACAAGTTACATCCATACAACACAAAAGATGTGACTTCTTAATAGCCAATCATACCGATTCCGTGAAGAGAAAAAGGATTCAGTCATAGGAGTATGCACATGGGTTTTTGTCTCCAAGTTGAAAACAATCCTGTGCTCATCAATGCCACCAAATCGACTATCCAATGTCTGCTATCGAATCCCTTCTTTCCTGACTTGTATGTGATGTTTCATCCGAGCCTCCATTTTTTCCCCTGAAACTCTCTCTCTCTCTCTCTCTCTCGAGGTAACTTCATCGTGATGAGACTTGCTATAAAGAGAGGACCCACAGCTAGTGTCATCTTCTGGGTACAATTTACAGGGCTCGTGTAGAGGGACCATTGACATTTGACATTCCTCAGAAACTTACAACAATGGTTATAATCACACCAACCAAACTGCGAAGAAAATAAATCCCTCCTAAGCAATTTCCCCTTTCTGATAAACCTCTTGTGGGATGTGAGCAACTGAGCTGTGAATAGATCTGATGATGAAGGCAGAGACATGTTTCAAATCTCTCTCTAATTGGAACAATGGTGCTGGAGCTGAACCGATGTTGGTTTGGCCTAAAATTGTTCAGCAAAAATGCACAAAAGCAAGCATTTCTTCTCATTGATCTTTGCATTTCATTTGTATTTCATTTTGGTTGATCGACATTTGGAAGTCGGTCCATTGCATCAAGTTCAATAATTGTAGTCGAGACCATGTGTATCTAAAGAATCACATGAGGTATTTGCAGAATCCAAATAGATTTGATGTACTTTTAATCCAGGGAGGGGAGATGTAAGATCATGTGGAAGTGGGCCAAACCATAGCAACATGTTTTGTTTCAAATCTTCATGAGCATGGATGCTTACACCGTGTAACTAGAAGAAACCTTGCGTTATATTTTCATGAAGTGAGCTGGTCGGACATCAGACTGCCAAAAATCTATTCGCAAATTTCAAATCTATATCAATCTTGATCGGTTATGCGTGCTGTATAAGATGCACACGGCAATCCTTCTTCTCGACCCAGATGCATGGGAAAGTTCTAAAAATCCCGTCGACTGAAATCAAAGATTTTTGGTTAGTGGTTGATAATTTTTAACATTAGATGGTATTCTCTGTTTGTAATTTCAAGTCGATACATTTGATCTTATATGCTGCTAACTTCTTAAAGCTCGTAGATAAACACGGGTTTGAAGATCAAATTCATGAAGGACCCCAGATATAAGTAGTGTACGGACAATTTTGCTGCATGATTCTGTTCTGTTTACAGAGCGTACGACCAGAGTCTTCCGTGATGAGCGTTCTTGCCTCCCTGAAGCTTCTATGAGTGCTTCCTGTGCAGTTGGGCACATGCCTAAGCTTCTAAACTGCAAAGAGACACGCATCCGCGAGTACACGTGAACATTTTGAAGTGTAAAATGGGAAAGGAGAAGGCAAATGAAATGATCTCAAATGTCATGACCATCTCAAAGCATAGTTCTATATTGAAAACGAGTAGCCCCATTAGATTTGTCCAAGAGACATACGCATGCGCATGGATCAGGCATACGACGTAAGCTCGATTCTTCTAAACACCAAGTATAAACACTTTGATGTTTAGGCCATACGTTCAGGTTTCGACCACATCTTCCATAGGCAATAGGAACGATGCCATATGTCGCGACCCCATCAACATCTGAACTGGGAAGGGGGAGGGGGGGGATTTTCGGACAATGGGTAAATTAGAGGAACAGAACAAAAGGAAAAGAAAAAAGAGAGATGAAAAAAAAGGACAGTTCGTTGCATGGGTGTTCTGAGAGGATTGATAAAACAGAGGGGCACGATGTTGTGGTGGGGGCAATGTTGGAGCTATCTTTGCGCACCATAAATGGACATTGATGCTGAACATGTGGAGAAAACAACGAGAGCAAACCACCAATGAATAGGATGTCTTATCGTTGATGTCCCAATCTCCATCCCATAAATTCATGGGCGAGGACAAGTGTGCGTGATTCCAACGGTTCCCCTCTTAAATACATCACATGAAATTCGCCCCTTTTAACATTTCCTTTAGCTCCTCTGTTTCACACATCGTTTTCTTGGGTAACTAATGCGTCCCTTTCGATTACTGTAAAGAGCAAAACAGGGTCAGAACTGCATGTGTTCCTATGGATGGGTGATGATCAAAGCAACCCTGGAAGAGGCGATCCAATGTAGCAGCTGCTAAAGTTAATTTATGGAACGAGGCAACGTACGCTTAATGGTTGTGCTGAATAGGAATCATCTATGTAAAGCCCCTGGTCAGGGACCCCGGCATTTCATTTGGAAAGTCTATCATGTAAACCTTCCAATGTGATATGAGTCTTACTGTTAGTTGTCAAGAAAGATGAAAACTAGATGAGGCTTGGGGCTCCGCTTCTACTGTTAGAATGGTCGCGCTCCTGTCTAGCAGAAGGTCAATATCATATGGAGACATGCGCTCTTTTCTGAAACATTTTGTCCTGTGATTAGAGGATAAGAGAACTGTTGTGATGATGTGGAGTGATTGCGGCCGCAGTTTTGTTAATCAACGTCAATATGTATAAAGCATGCCTTTTGAAGTAATGCTGGTGGACAAGAACTCAAGAGAGTGGTTGAACACCATGTCTGAGAATAAACTAATACAAAGTCAGAATGGGCAAGCTGAAAGCATGATGCAGGACCCAGGAAAGCGCCCACCCTTTTATTGTAGCTAAAATAGGAAAAAGACCTGCATTTTGCAGCTAATCAAACTTATTAAATAATAACACGAAGACCTGCATTTTGCAGCTAATCAAACTCATTAAATAATGACATGAATGCCAAATTAATTTCTGCTTACTGAAAGTACTGTTTCATTTCAGTTGTCATGGGGAGAGGGGGCTCGTTTAATAACACATTGAATTCTACAAACAAAAAATTAAATACCCATCATGAAAGGACCCCACTAAACCTCCATTTTCTTGCCATCTTCCTTCACTTCCCCCCTCTCTTCTCTCCTTTCTTTAAATATGTCTCTCCTTCAACGCCCTCTGATCACATTGATTCCAAAGCTCAAAAGGAAAAGATCACAGAGCCACGCTCTCTCAGAAATTCTCTCCATTCCTTGAATTTCACTTTGCCCAATCTGTTTCAGAGACACACCAAATGGGCAAGGCCAAGAAGATGAACCTAACATCTCTCCTCTTCAAGAACCACAGAGAAACGCCAAGAAGCAACCCACCCTGGCCATTGCAATGGCCTTCTTGCAGGCACCCCAAGACCCTCTCCTTCAGGGCTGCTGGTGATCATGACCAGATCTTCAAGACGGTCAACTCGGTGTTCCTTGACTCCGAGACGCCGGAGTCCCCCTTCACCACCACGTCAGAGGAGCCAGAGGAGTCGGTGAGCCTCTCGACTGAGTCCGACCCGGTGCTCGATGCAGCCGAGGCGTCGGTTGAGGTGTTGGTGAGGGGTGCGAGGTCGGAGAGGCTCTTCTTCGAGCCGGGTGACACGAGCTCGATCCTGGAGGAGGCAAAAACGGTTAGCTTCCCCTTCAAGGAAAGTGTGGTTCTTGCAATGGAGTCAGAGAATCCATACGTTGACTTTAGGAGGTCCATGGAGGAGATGGTGGAGTCTCACGGGCTCAAGGATTGGGAGTGCCTTGAAGCATTGTTGGGTTGGTACTTGAGGGTCAATGGGAAGAAGAATCATGGGTTCATAGTGGAGGCATTCGTTGACCTGCTCATGAGCCTTGCTTCTGATAAGAGACACGGTTCTGATTCAGTTACTTGTTATTCATCTGCTGCTTCTTGTTTCTCTGCTTCTAGCCCTTCATGTTCATTGAAAGGAGGGAAAGATATCCATGAAGAGGATGATGGTGATGATGTCTTAGGGAAAAGATAGATATCTGATCTTGTCATGGTCAAAATTTTTGTGTATATTACCAGGTAAAGGAACTGGGTAGAAAGGATACTCCCAGCCTTTTCAATCTCAGATTTCTCTCTCTCTCTCTCTGCGCTACTGCTCAAACTTTTCTTTCAGCTAGGATGAAAATGCAGAGATTGTATATAAATGTAGTTGACAGGGTTATTAAGGGTTGTGTGAGAATGCATCTTGTCTATTCAACTATGTCCTGCTAAAATTTGGTCTAAACTTCTCGTGAAAATAACACCTTGCGATGTTAGCGACACGAGCATCGATTTACATGGTGAAGAGTCATGAAGAGATGAAGCCAGACCGGCTGTTAAAACCGGATAAATTTTGCTAAATCAATCATCATGATTATGAGACAAAGTTTCATAAAGTAAACATTTCAATCCAACAGAATGACACGGCTTAAAAATAGAACAGAAAACAGAATCATGCATATTCAGTTTTTCTACTTAAAAACTTTAGACCAAGTTCACCAATGCATCTGATTTGAAATGATTGACCATGTGCCTTTGCTCGAAGTTCAGATTTTGGCTTGTTGCCGAGAGAAGCTGGCTCTTTTTCTGGCGCTCTCTAGTCCAACCACGTATGTACATACTGCATAATTGTACATTAACTGATTCAACATTCAATCGGTCAGGCACTCCTCCACAAATTATGATAACCACCAGGCACCAACCATCAACTGATAAAAAAGCTTGAGTTAGGTTACGATCTGAGAGGCCTCATTCTACCACTTAAAGAGCACCTTAAATTGATTACTGGACGGTACCTAACCGTCCAGTTTTCATTCCGCCAGGAAACAGAAACCACAGCTTCAAGGTTTATGGGCTAAACAATAATGTGTTGAAGTGGATTCGACTACAAAAACAATGACACTTGGACCAGGTTCTTTTGATTTTTTCAAAAGTTTTTTTTTCCTGTCAGTCTATAGAGAAATTAGTTTTAATAAAAGAAACATGGGTACCTGTATTCTTTCTTTGAACCAGCAAAAATACTGATTTAGATAAGACATCCCAGCCTAGGCAATTTATTAAATTGATGGAGCTATAACATGGCTTGCATGCTTCACAGGTTTGATGCGACCCAGCGGACCGGATTGATTGTGATGAGGCCAATCTAGTGCACCACACTCCTTCGAGATGAACAGTTTTTATGTCACATTTAATTTTTCTTCTTATTATAAGCCAAATTGTGTTCAAGTTGTGCTTCAAACTATAGCTAAATTGACCCTGATAGGAAAATGTAAAAAAAAGAAGAAGAATAAGAAGAAGATGACGGGTAATAGGATTCCAAGAAAGCTGTTGCCGCT
Source organism: Eucalyptus victrix (assembly GCA_016097545.1). Taxonomy (NCBI): domain Eukaryota; kingdom Viridiplantae; phylum Streptophyta; class Magnoliopsida; order Myrtales; family Myrtaceae; genus Eucalyptus; species Eucalyptus victrix. The sequence continues at coordinate 26,710,570 of CM027844.1, forward strand.
CATCCAGAGCTAGGGCAAAATCACATATTTTCTCGCTGCCTGATAAATGAAATGGCAACACAGTGCATGTGGCTGGCCAACTGTTACATGACTTTTGATATGATAAGGACCTTTAACCCTTGTCATTAATTCTCAAGGAAAATCCAATGTATAGATTGACACACATATATGAAAATTCAGGACCACCTGATTTCAGAAGTATAATTTAAGACATTCTGGGATTGTTATGTGATGCAGCACTGAACAAGAGGGCCAGGTGGGTGTGTGATCTATCCACATCAATTTGCTAATAAAATCTGAACCCAAAGACATTCTCCACTTCTCTCTGAATTTGCACAAAATTGGCACCTTCCTAAGGAAAGTGATCAATTTTTTAATCCATGGAGAAATTAGTTTAAATAAAAGAAACGCAGGCACTTGTCTTCTTTATCTGAACCAGGAAAAATACTGATTTAGATAAGACATCCCAGCCTAGATAATGGCCTGCATGCTTCACGGGTTCTACGCAACCAGGCGGACTGGGTCGATCATGACAAGGACAATCTAGGGCAACTGCACTCCTTTGGAGAAGACAATCGGTATAAATTGATTTTGAGTCATAATGGACAGTTTTTATGTCACGTTAGATTATCATAAGCCGAATTGTTTTCAAGTCATCCATAAAAATACAGTCGAATTGGCCCCTGGTAGCAAAATGTCAAAAAGAAGAAAGAAGGGTAATAGGATTTCGAGAAAGCTGTTGCTGCTGATTCACAGCTAGGGCAAACTCACATAGTTTTTCTCTGCCTAATAAATGAAAGGACGACACAGTGCTTGTGGCGAGCCAACTGTTACATGGCTTTTGATATGAGAAAGACCTTTACCCCTAGTCATTAATTCTCAAGGAAAATCCAATGTATAGATTGACACACAAATATGAAAGTCCGGGACCACCTGATTTCAGAAGTAGAATTTAAGACAATTCTGGGATTGCTCTGTGATGCAGCACTGAACAAGAGGGCCAGGTGGGTGTGTGATCTATCCACATCAATTTGCTAATAAAATCTAAACCCAAAGACATTCTCCACTTCTCTCTATATTTACACAAAAATTGGCACCTTCCTGAGGAAAGTGATTAATGTTTTCCTCTTTAGTGAACTGTCAAGCCTGTTTTCCAGTTCAAAGAGCTAAGCTTATCACTGATGAGTACTTTCGAGTCAGTTTTATGATATAGAAGACTTGCAGTGATAGTGAAAGATCAAGAACAAGCATCCGTTGCAGAAAACAACAGAAGTTACAAGAAAAAATATCTCTGGTGAATGAAACTTTAGCTCTTCTTGTGCCTCTGTTTCTGCTAACTTGTTAGGGTTTGGTAATGGGAACTCTAGCGAAAGGAAGAACCATGATAGCACAAAAGGCTTTTTCTTCAATTCTAAGTAAATTAAACGAAGACACTCGATGAGGTTGTGCTCAAGTAATTCTAATTCAACCCATCTCTCCAGCCATTTTTCTTATTCTAAATATGAAATTTAATTTCTTATAGCTCAAAACACTTGAAAATTTTTTAATATACAAATGTAGGCTCCTGGATTCACGAATAATTTTTTTTTTTTTCATAATTTTCGAAATTGGTATACTATTATTTTATTTTATTTTATTTTATTTTATTTTGGCAGGTGCTTTTTAACTGATAAAAGTATAAACAAACAGGGTTATAAACCAATACCTTCCACAAATAGTAGAGATGGCAGTCGCAACTTAGGCAACCGATGTGAAATTAAGGAAATGTATTTTGTAGTGACCATGTCGTGTGGCTGATACATTGTTAATCTGGGTCTTTCGAGGCATTGTGTACTTCCAGACTTTATCACCCAAGAGTCCAGTTACTTTTTATGAAAAGCAGGTCCATTAGCTAGCTATATCTGACATGTAGATCATCGAATTAAATAAGTATCATGTTATACTTTCTTAAAAAATGTCGTTCGATTTTTTTTTTTTAAAATGTATGCTCAACGTATATGCACTCAATCTTGGTAATAGAGAGGGAAAATTGCACCGATACAATTCAATTTTAAACTTTTTTTCATTTTGATCGGGAGTTCTAAACTTTTTAATTATACTAATTTAATCTTAAATATTTTCATATTGTTACAAATTCAGTCTTTCCAACTAATTTAGTCAGAAATTGTTGACGTTGACATCGACATCGACCGTCCTAATGACATGATTGGTGTTAACGTGGACATATTTTTTAAACTTTTAAATATTATATATATATATATATATATACATATATTGGAAATTTCATCAATTTTTCCTTTTTTTTTCCTGTGTTGCTCATTTTCTCTTTTTTTTTTTTTCTTCTCTTCCCTTTGGTTTGTGGCCGGTACCCAGTCATAGTTGGTGATTGACCATAGGCGAGGGCTGATTCCTCGCCAAATCCAATGAGGGCGACCCTCGCCTAGGTTGTGAGGATCAAGCCCTCACTAGGGTCTCGACATCCTTGCCCGCCCTCGTTTGTGGTTGGTTGCCGGCCATGTTAAGTACCAACCAAGGCCAATGGAAAATAAAAGGGGAAAAAAAGGAAATTTACGTGAAAATTAATAAAAATTCAAAAAATTATAAAAAAATTGTCCACATTAACACCGGCCATGTCATATAAGATGATCAGCATCCACATCAGTAATTTCTAGCCTACATTACAATATAAAAAAATTTAGGACTAAATTAAAAATAAAAAGTTCAAATATTTAGAACAGAATTTATACAAATATAATAGGTTTATAAGTTTTTTCATACTTTTCCCTAGTAGAGACGAGGTTTGCTTTATTGATAAGTTGTTGCAAAATACCAAATATATTCAAATGAAATTACTTGAGCTGCAATTTTTATTTAAAAAACATTGAATAAAATTCCTCTCTCTATATATATTTGAAGGAAAGGATGAACGATCGACATCCGGAGGACTACATGGGCCACGTTGTTGGGCTGCCTAAGAAAGCGAGTGCTCCAAGTCCCCTACTTGGGCTGACATGGACTCTCGAATTAGCTCAGCCTTTTCAACGCCACTTCATCATAGCAAATAAGTCGTCTTATAAATGAGAATACATAAATGAGACGAGTAATGTTATGCAAAAAAAGGGTTAAATTAAAGTTTCAGCATACTAAATACATATAAAACCTTATACTAAAATAATTGATAACATCTAACTCTGAAATGATATTTGCAAAGAAGAGCTCATGCAGATAAACGATTGATTAATCTTGTATACATGAATTAGCACAGCTACTTAATGATAGATTTTATCGACATCAAATCATTATAAGAGTTCAGTTCAGATGTCCAAAGTATGATTTAAAAGCTAATTGACTGGTAACGCTTTGTAGGCTATATTTGGTTGGACTTTTGGGGAAAATTTTTAGGAAAATGTAAAGGACTTTAGGCTTCATCCATTTCATGGAAAATTACTTATGAGAAACCATTTTTTGAATTTTTTGGTATTTGTTTCACAAAAAATGAATTGCTTGGGAAAAACATTTTCCATGAAGGGAAAAAAGTTTTCCAAATTAGGAGAAAATGTTTTCCACTTTTAAAAAGTGAAAAACATTTTTTTCACTTGATCTCTCTTATCTCACACTCCTATAAGCTCTCACTTCCTCCTCATCCCCCTCCTCCTCCTCCTCCTCCTCCTTCTTCTTTTTTGATTCGAGTTATTTTTTATTTTCTTTGTTTTCCCTCTTCGAGCTGCGTTTGGTTCAGCATTTGCAATGGGCTTTGAGTCCTAATGCAAATGCTGAAAGCCCAAAGCTACTTGGAGAAAATGCAGTTGTGTTTGGTAAAAATTTTTTGCAAATGAACTTTGAGTTGAATGTGTGTTTGGTTAAAAAAACTTTCACAAGGGGCTTTGATGGGTATTATCTTTTCTTTTCTTTTCTTTTTTGAAAATTCAGCTAAACCCTTCGCCGGACAGACGAAGGGCTGCGGTCGTTGGCAAGCCAGATCTAGTGTCGGTGGCCGTCGGGCGACCTCCAGCGAGGGTCGTTTGACCCAGCCGAGGGCCGCCGGAGGTCGCTCGACGTCGGGCGACCCTCGATGAGGGTCGTGCGCCCTAGCCGAGGACCGCCGAGGTCACCCGACCTCGGGCGACCGGGGTTGCTCGACCCAAGGGCCGCACGACCCAGGCGATCGCCGCCTGGGTCTCGCGGCCGCAGGCGGCCCTCGCCTAGGTCTCGTGAGGGTCGCGCGACGGCAAGGGCCGCCTGCGGCCGCAAGACCCAGGTGGCGTTCGCTTGGGTCGCACGGCCCCTGGTCACCCGAGGTCGGGCGACCTCCGGCGGTCCTTGGTTGGGTCGCGCGACCCTCGCCGAGGGTCACCCGAGGTCGGGCGACTTCCGGCGGCTCCTCTGGCCGGGTCGCGTGACCCTCGCTCGAGGTCGCCCGACCTCGGGTGACCTCGACCATCGGCCGGCGCGATTTGACTTGTTGGCGATCGTCACCCTTCGGCGAAGGGCTACTCCTTTTTCGTTTAAAAAATAAATAAATAAATAAATAAATATATATATATATATATATATATATTTAAAATATATATATATATATAAGGGTAATAACGGAAATATGAAAAATTAATGAGGGTAGTTTAGGAAGAAAAAATTGTTTTAAGCATTTCCAAGGGGAGACTTTCATTTGAAAGCTCCTTCAAGGAGGTTGCCAAACACCCTATTTTAGGGTGAAAGGGCTTTGGGGCTTGGATGGGCTTTCTAAATGCCCATCCAAACGCACCTTTCTTCTTTATTTTTATGTTTTATGTTTTATTTTATTTTTCTTTCCTTTTCTTTTTCTTCTTTCTTGGCTGGTCACCAGCCATGGCGGCAGTCGACGATCAACCACAGGCCAACTCTAGCCTTGCCCAAGGCTAGATCTGGCAAGCGGCAAGCTTGCCAGTCTTAGTGGAGCTTTGGCTCCCTTAGATTGGGCAAGTTGTGAGCTTGCCAACCTTAGGAGCTAGGGCTTGCCGGGATTGAGTCAGCGAGATTGAGGCTCGATCGATCTAGGCAAGCGGCGTTCGTTGGCTGACAAGCTCGCGACTCACCTAACCTCGAGCTCGCCGTATTTGGCAGTTGCATCTTGGTTGGCTATCGGGCGGCCAACCACGTCGAGGCATGCCGCGGCGAAGGAAAGAGGAAGAATAAGGAGGGAGGAAAAGAAAAATTAATAAAATAAAAAAATAATTCAAAATTCAAAATTTTTAAAAATATATATAAATTAAAAATTTAATTTTTTTTGGTAATTTTCCCAAAAATCAAATTAGATAACAAACAATGTAAAACATTTTTCACTCAAATTTCAGGTTTTAGTCGAACACTAGAAAATATAGTCATTTTCTTGGAAAATGACTTCTTAGAAAATATTTTTCGAAAACGTGATATTTTCTGCGAAACGAACAAACCTAAGTCAAAGAGCTTTTTCGAGATATATGTGTTAGGGGTGAGCATGGTCCGGGTTGGTTCGGGTTGGTCCGGACCAACCCGTATAGTGTCGGTTCTCAATTTTTAGGACCGAGGATTGATCCTATTGAGCTTGGGACCAAGGACCGGACCAACCCAATGGGTTCGGTCCGGTTCTAGGGTCAACCTGGGACCGATCAATAATTTTTTTCGTCTTATTTTTTGTATTCCCTAAAAAAGCAAACCTACAAATTCAAATTACACATCCATCGATAATGCGGCATTGTGCAACTAAACTATAAATACCAATACATATTTAGCAAATTTAAGATGACACAATAATAAAAATTTCATACATGCTAACCGTTCATCGAGATATGGGACAAGATAAAAAGTTCTTGTAATATATCTTTAATATTTATAACAACATATGCAAAAGCGTTTTCCTACATTTGATCATGTAGAGTCCACTCAACCAAAAAATGAGCTTCACACCACTTGACTAGCAAATCACCGTAGCAACTGCAGTACTACTCTACTCTTCAAAAACTTCTATCATTTGACACAAATTGAAAAGCAAAGTGTAGCTGAAATTCATTAGTAAAATACAATTAAACCATAAAAAGTTCAAAATACTTAATATAAACCATGAATATATAATTTCACATCTTGTTAATTCACATGAACTTCTATACACCTGAAAACAAAACAAACGACACATAATTAATACTCAACAAAAGTTTTAAATTGAAATTACTATTAGTGCTATTAATAGAACATCTCAATATAATATAATATAATAGACATTTTACTTAGGTTTGAATATATAAAAGAATTATAAATAATATAATATATAGGGTTGGTCTAGGGTTGGACCGACCCAAAACTCTTGGGACCAAGGACCAACCCGCACAGTATTGGTCTCAGAATTTTAGGACCAAGGACCAACCAAATCTCCTTGGGAACCGGACCAGGACCGGCAGGGTTGGGCCGGTCCAGGGTCGGTCCAGGGTCAACCTTAGACCACTGCTCACCCCTAATATGTGTTTGTTAAATTGTAATTTAAAAGTCCATTGTAAAGCAATTTTGAGTAAACTAGTGTTTGGAAAAATTATTATTGCAAAGGACTTTTCCTTTTTTATTAAAAAAAAAAACCTTCATTGGCAACCCATATCTAGCATATGTGGTTGTCATATGAGGTTACACGACCTCAACTTGCACTTGGTAACTTTCAATGAGGGTTGCTTGACCTCACAAGGGTTGTCTAGGCCACATGTATTGAGAAAATCTTCTAATAGATTTTAAGGTTGGCAAAACCTTCCTTAGTTTATCTTGAATCTAATAATTGCATGAAATTGTGTTCTTATAGCAACTACTCATGAAGAAGTTTTTTCAGATTCAATTTATTGCCCTTTAAACATCGAGGCCATGAAGAGTAGTTTATAACTTGAGTTATTTAGACTCTATCTAACGTTGTTCTAATGTTACTGTTGAAGATTATTATGTCTTGGATATCATCACGATAGTGACATGGATATCAACAATATGGACATCAACAAAGCTAGTATGTGGATATCATCAAATCATGAAATATTTTCAAAGTCTACCAGAGTTGGACATCGTTAGTATCTACAATCTAAATACGCGCGTGGGGGGTCATACACGAGCCCCATTGATTACATCACAAGTAGTGATTTGGTTAGGATTTCCAATATAGAAAGTACTAATTAATCTTCAATCTTAAGGATAGTTTTGCAACAAAATCCTTTAAGCAAGACATTCAGATCAATTGACAATCATGATAGAGACAAGTTGCTTTCCTTAATCAAAGAACTTATGGAAACTGAAGATTTGCTTGTATGGGTGACCAAATCAAGAAGAATTTAGATATTTTCTCTCAATTGCCACTCAATCTTCTTTGCATAGTTGGTCCAATGAATTGATTTGGAGAACGATCATGTGAAGACTATCCAATGGATAAATTGGAAGTAGAGAAGTATAAAAGGAGACTAAGTTGCCAAAGAGTATAGAGAGATCCAAAGTATAAAATTCCATAGTTCAAGAGAACTTTAGACTTACTTGTCTTTTGTGAGCTATCAACTGTAAATCGTTGAGAGGTTAAAAAGTGATTGTGTGATATTGTGAGACTAATCGCTCACTTTTGTAACTTTGTAATGATTGACACAATGAAATCCAACCAGTAGGCCGTTAGTGTGGGAGAGTAGACATAAATTTATTTTAAACCGAATAACTATAAATTCTTTATGCGATTTTTTTTTTATTATCTTGACTATCTCACTTCCGCATATAATATTTGAGATTTGTCAAAATCACATATTCACCTCCTCCTAGGTGATACTGCTAGCTCCAACAACATGACCTTGTAAGCCTCTCATAGCCAGATCTGGTTTCGTCGGTTGTCCTTGTGCAAAGAAGATGAATAGTTATGATGAGGGCAAAACCGAAAAATTAAAAAATTGGTGAGAGTAATTTTGGAAGATAAAAATTAGTAACCTTACAGCAAGCTTTCCAAAAATGCTAAAGGCGCAAGGTAGGTGGGGGCCTTCACAAGGTTGGCATTTGGCCATAAGGGTCGGGAATTTTTTTTTTTTTTTTTTGCCAAAAACTCTTTAAATCTCCCATCCAACTGGAAATGAAATTACAGTCCAATTACATGAAGGACGCAAAGGAAGCCTCAAAGCCAACTTTTTTTTTTTTTTTACATGGATTTCATGCAAAGAAATCTAATCAATCAAAGGGTAGCTTGAGGACCATAAAAGAGCACAATCAATCATCAAAGTGATTATTCCTCTTCGAGAACAGAGCAAAGGAGGAAAAAGAGAGAAAGCAAGCAACAGTTACGGATCCCCCTTCAAACAGACAGACAGTCCTCTTCTCTTTTCTCTCAGTCCTCGTAGTTTGAAGACCGCACTTTCTCTTTTCCCTTTTTTCCTCTTTCCTATCTCTCTATTTTTGTATATTACTGGCCAAAGAAAACAAAAAAGAAGAATAAAGAAATCAGCAAGATAAAGCACACCCAAAAGTGATGGTTCCACTTGTATTTAGCATTGCTTTTTATTGCTTCTAAATATATTTTATGCTCTCCCACTATTGAAGGAGACTAGCTTTCACATACCCATAAAACTTTTGTAATATGTATTTAGCAAAAAGCCTTCATTTCGGAGAGAGAGAGAGAGAGAGAGAGAGAGAGAGAGAGAGAGAGAGAGAGGCAAAAGTTACATCACATGCAATCCACTTTCACATACACACAAAAATAAAAAAACACACATTCTTACCTCACTAACAAGAAAAGAACAAACCCATTCCATTAGCATAAAATCTCACTCACACCCTCCTCACTTCACACATGCATATGTGCACCAACCACTCTCTCCCCTTGTTAGCTTACTCTCCCAAAACAACCCTTTGCATGTCTCACCCCATGAAACTCACAAACCCAAACCCACCTCACCGAATTTAAATCTCCTCAACATCATCTTCTCTTATATTCGCTGTTGATTAGGGGAAAGATATACAAGAATGAGAACTGGGGTCTGCACTATCCCACAAGCCCTCACTCCGGAGGCAACAACAGTAGTGAAGCAAGCAGTGACCCTAGCAAGAAGAAGAGGCCATGCCCAGGTCACTCCTCTTCATGTTGCTAGTGCCATGTTAGCTTCCTCCACGGGCCTTCTCAGAAGGTCTTGCCTTCAATCTCATTCCCACCCTCTTCAATGCAAGGCCTTGGAGCTTTGCTTCAACGTCGCCCTCAACCGCCTCCCCGCCTCCACGTCCAGCCCCCTCCTCAGTCCACACACTCCTCACCCTTCTCTTTCCAATGCCCTTGTTGCCGCCTTCAAGAGGGCGCAGGCTCACCAGCGCCGTGGGTCGGTTGAGAACCAACAGCAGCCGATCTTAGCCCTCAAGATCGAGGTCGAGCAGCTGATAATCTCGATCCTGGATGACCCGAGCGTGAGCCGGGTCATGAGAGAGGCTGGCTTCTCGAGCACCCAAATCAAGAATAGAGTAGAGCAAGCTGTCTCCATGGAAGTCTGCTCACAAGGTCCAAAAGCACCGAACAATCACCCTAAAGATCATAGTGTCAACACTTCCAATAATCCCAAGCCCCTTGCTCTTGGGTCTTCCAATGTGTCTCTATCCTTGCACTCAGGTCTTGCTGGGCCGCTCGCTCAGGGCAACAGCAAGCCAGCCGAGCCGGCTTGTGCCACCGACATCGCGAGTGTGATAGAAGCAATGATGGGTAAGAGGAGGAACACCGTTGTGGTAGGAGAGTGTGTGGCCAGTGCAGAGGCGGTGGTAAGAGGGGTCAAGGACAAGCTTGAGAGAGGACACAGTAATGGCTCAGGTGTTGAATTAACTATGAGGTCACCACCAGTCCAATTCATGAGCCTCCCAATCTTGTCCATGAGGAACTCCTCTAGGGATGAGGTGGAGCAGAAACTTGTGGAGCTGAGAGGGGCCGTGAAGAGCTGTGTTGGGAGGTCCCCAGGGGTCGTTCTCTATTTGGGAGATGTGCAGGGTCTGTGTGAGATGTGGCTGAACTTTGTGGAGCATAGGAGGAGGATGATGATGAGCTACAGCTATTGTCCACTGGAGCACATAGTGATGGAGCTCAAGAAATGGGTGTGTGGTGGAGGGGTCGGGGAGGTTAACAAAAGGGTGTGGCTATTGGGTGTGGCCACTTTGAGGACATACATGAAGTGCAAAGCAGGCCATCCTTCCTTGGAGACTGTATGGGAGCTTCACCCTCTCACTGTTCCTGCTGGAAGCCTCAGCTTGACTCTCAATTTTGACTGGTAATTTTTTTTATTATTTTATTTAAGGACATCATCAGTTCACTCTACCTATTCTTTCGCTAGGTTTATCGTTAAGTCTTTCCCTTGTTGATAGAGTGCTTTACTATTATGGGTTGTTGAATTTCAGTGATTGGCAATCTGAGGTGAAATGCAAGGAAGCTAAAGAAGAGTCAAGCTGGTCACCGTTTGACAATATTAATGGAGGACACGGTAATAACCAGCTCGCATGCTGCTCCGACTGCATGCTCAACTTTGACAAGGAAGTCCAAACTGTAAGGAGCAAGTTAGACTCCATGACCACTTCAAGCAGCTCAAGCCTCCCTTCATGGCTCCAACAATACAAGGATGAGAAGACCAGAGATACTGTCAATTTTCAGGTAATTTTACACACACACACATGTATGTATGTAGTTCTTTATTTTCATTTTTGGACATTAATATGTCCTAAATAATGACATAGATGCTAAAACTATTGTCATTCTCCTTAAATTAGCAGAACTATGTCAATGTCAAGAGTCTCTGCAAGAAGTGGAACACATTCTGCAGTGCAGTTCACAAGCACCAACCACAATATCCTGAGAAAGTCCTCAAGTTCTCTTCAACGCCTTCTTCTCCAAGATCGCTGTCTTCTTCGCTGCATCGTCACAGCCAATTCAGCTGGCCGAATTTGTTGGAATTCAAGCAGTCATCGCCAAAAGAGCACCAGTTTTGGACTCCTGAGACGAGCTATGACGACAAGAATGACGAGAGCGACGTGAAAATGTTCATCCCAGCTGAGAGGAACAACCCAAAACCGGACCTTTTGTCCAATCCCAACTCAAGTCCTAACTCAGCTTCATCCAGCGAGGTGATGGAGGACATGAACAATACCGATAGCTTCAAGGAATACAGCGCTGAGAACCTGAAAGTCTTGTGCGATGCATTGGAGATGAAGGTTCCGTGGCACAAGGATATCGTTCCCGAGGTTGCAAGAACTGTCCTCGAGTGCAGGTAACAATGCAAATTATGATTTTGTATTTGGTTTCCAATCTTAGATACATAATTATCAATGAAATTAACAAACCAGATGAGGAAAAAAAAACTATACAGCTACATTAATTTAATTTATTTTGTTTAATAACGAACTTATCAAAATAAGCGCGCTTATTTTTACTCCCCTTGCTCAACCAAGAAGCACATTCTTTTCTTAAAGTAGTTTTATCTATTTATATACTAACCATAGGGTAGAGTGTAAACCTTCATAGTAAATAAAGGGAAATGATAAGCACGCTAAGAACTTTTACTATATAACTTGCTCATTACATTATTATTATGTGATACATTTTCATTGAGCTTAAGCAAGTCTGCTCGCTGTGCATGGATATAATTATTTAAGGACCAATCTGCTATCGACCACGTTACTTAATGAACCTATTTGAGATAGATTCTGAAGTCTTCCACGATCCACTATCAAGAGATTTAGAAATAAGATCATGTGTATAACAATGATGCAAAAGCTGTTTCATTTTGCTTTGATGTCATCGATTATTTCCCTTCCAAGAAAATGTAGCATTATTTTCTCTAAATCAGAATATTATCTGTCCACAGATCCAGAAGGCGAAGTTACGACTCAAAAGACAGAAAGAAGAAAGAAGAGACGTGGATGCTCTTCGTGGGAATCGACTCTCTTGCCAAGGAGAAGATTGCAAGAGAACTGGCAAAGACCATCTTTGGTTCTCAAACCAACTTTGTCTCAATTGGCCTGACCAGCTTCTCCTCCTCAACAGGAGGATCAGATTTGACCGAGCACGGCAAGAACAAGAGACCAAGAACCGAAACAGGTCGCGGGTATCTGCAAAGATTCGGCGAGGCGGTGAATGAGAATCCACATAGGGTGTTTTTCTTGGAGGACTTGGATCAAGCTGATCACTTTTCTCAAATGGGTGTCAAGAAAGCTATTGAAAGCGGCAAAGTAACATTTGATGATGATGATGATGAAGCGGCCTTGGATCTTCAGGATGCTATTGTGATCTTCAGCTATGAAAGCTTCAGTACTGTGTCAAGAGCTTGCTCTCCAGCCACAAGGCAAAAGATAATTGAAGATCAAGAGGAGGAAGAGAAGGATGAGCATCAAGCTGACTCAGCGAAACCAATCAGTGAGTCACTAGATTTGAATGTGGCCATTGAAGACGACGGTGATCATATTTCTGGAGGTGGAAATTGGATTATGGATTTGGTTGATAAGAAGATCATCTTCAAAGTTCAAGAACTATGAGCGTAGGCAAGCGAGACCAAAAATGATTCAACCGTTGGTCCTATTTTCTACTTTTGTTATCTTCTTTTTAGCTTTTTTGACAGAATTTTGGGGAGGGGAAAAGGAAGAATACACATCCAAAAGAGTTAAGAGAATTATATGAGTGTTTGCAAGGGGATTGGATTTGTTGGCTTTAGCAGTTGTATAGTATTAATACTTAGTAGGTGGGTGGATAGAATCTTAATTTCTATTCATGTCATGTAATATATAATTTCGTTAATTGGGGATTTTCTTTGGTCTTAGCATTCGAATTTCGTATTTGATTCCTAATGTGATTGAACGTACAATATGTTCCATCTAGACCCGCAAAATCAAGGTCACAGCGTAATTCAAATCTGATGTTATATGTGCTTTGAGGAAAACGATGAATATATGCATGGAAACATCAAGTTGATCAAACTTATAATTGACTTAATTCGTCCCTTAAATAAAGCCAGCCCATCTCATAGAAGGTATGGAAATAGTCAGAAGGCTTGTGTCACGCTTTGGTGGTGGAAGTCTGCACCCAAGCATGCCATCGATGTTTTGTGATTTAAGTCCTTAGCATCGACAAACATGCATAACACAAGCTGAATAAGGTATAGGCACAATCACATTACTGCAAATAATTTAGGTGCTTACATGAGGTGAGAGTAAAAAAGTTATCTACAAGGAAGAACAGAGGAATATAAATATATACAAATATATTCTAAGTCTAAGATTTCAGACAAGAAAATCAGTGTTGAATTTATGAAAAATCAAATGACATGGATACAATATCTAATTTAGAAGTATGTCAATAATTCTCTCCTTCACGAAAACGTAAATTCAAGGGTCAAGAGTGTGAGTATATATGGAAAGCTCTTGATGCCTCTTCTTATATTTTCTCTGAATTAGAGTATGGATCCTCTCTTTTGAATGAGCATCCCTCTTTATAGTATTTGACAAGAGCTATTGGAGAAGGAAATCGATTTTGGAATATAGAATATGTATTCACTAAGATGATACTCCATTAATATATGTATATATATTAAACTTCGAAGAGCATCAGGATGGAGCATATGCATGCACCTCGACTAGTCGTCGCCTCGTCAAAGTCTTGGTTGCCAATCATAACTAGTGCGGTTTTCTTGCTGACGAAAAGGGGTGGGAAGCCTAGCAAACAAAAAGGAAAAAAATAACGAATGATTCATTACTTATGAGCGATGCAAGAGGAAAAAGCAAGAAAGCAACTTTAATAGGGGGAGGGGGGCGGAGGAAAAAAAATGGAAAAATTCTCTTCCACTGGAAATTGGAAAAAGCAGATCACTTTTCATTAAATCGATGGCGATCTTAACTTTAAGATTGCTTGATGATTTCAAAACCCTCGACCCAACATTCTCATCTTTTAAAAGATATGGCGGGCGTGATCAGAAGCTCGAAAAGAGAACGAAAGATCACATTTGTGAAAAACAAGGAGAAGCATCCTGTCTTTAGACCGCAAAAGATGTTCTAACTTTGGAATCCGAAAAGCTTAAAGGAGGAAAAAGTGCAATTAGGAACACGTCAATTAAGGAATTTTTCACACTTGGCCAGAAGGAAGCAAGATATCAGCCGAGGGGGAGTGAATGGGAGAGTCATGCTTCAAGTGGAAATGTAGGGAGGGAAGGCAAGGTTCAAAGAGGTGGAGGATGCAGAGATTGTCTTTTTCTCTTTTCCTTTCTTTTCCGGTCGCAATAGGGCCGACGTGATAGACACGGACTTTTGGATTAAAGAGAAAGTGACAGTTTAAAAATTATAAAATTTTAGCGGCGGTAGACCAATATTTAGTAACTCGACGAAATATAAGAAGTGATATTTGAAAATTACAGTGAATATCTATTGGCTAGAGTTTGATGACTAGCTTTGCTCATCATAATAAATTTTTTCATCGAGATGGAGACGATCACTCATATGAAATTGGTACATGTGAACTATACAAAGTGACTTCACTAGTTATTCATGGGAGCATCACATGTAAACACTCTCATGTTTTACAAACCCTCATCATTTTGGTCACTCGCTTGTCAACAAATCACATGGCTATCGTCACATGTTTTAATAGTGTCCAGCTCAATGTTCACACTCATACAAATCGATTCAAACGACAAAATCCCAAACCGGTCAAATCCAAATGCGCTTTTCCCAGACAAAATGCTTTGACTGCTCCTTTTCCGAGCTTTCACAAGCATTTAGTGGGGCACTTTTGTCACATGAGGAAATATATGTATGTGTATATATAAGAATATACATATATATATGTATACATGGCCTCGAGCTCTGTTCCCATTGAGGGGAAAGGAAAAGGCCACTAAAGGCCTTACCCATAGAAAGTGAAGCTGTTCAAATTTCATTTTGCCTTATCTCTCCTTTCAGAAACCGAGTGAGAGAGAGAGGGAGAGATTCCTTTCTTGCAAGTAGTCCTTGCTTTTTCATCGCCTCGGTGACTGTTTTGATTTTTTTTATCTTTTGTTTGCCCCCTCCTTTTGGTTTTGGGGCTAACCCACTTTTAAAAGGTGAGAAGATTATGTTATAATCTAGAGATTGGTTTGATCATTATTGGGTTTTTAACTAAAGTAGCCGACATCAAGAACGGCACTGGGGTTAAAGAAATCGGCCATTCGATGGTTCGGACATATTCTGAAAAGCTGAGTCCCAGTGCTGCTTATGTTCTCGCCTCATCATTCTCTGAATTTGATCACAATGTTCATGCTTCGAACAAACTGAACGTATTCGCACTGCAAGAATAACGTGGAAATAATTGTACTCAAGAAAGTTCGGCAAAATGGTTGATTATCTAAATCTAGTTACTCATGTTCAACTTGTTTGGAACTATTTTTTTTTTTAACAGTAATTGTTTGTATCGTTTGAAATAATTAATTAATAGAGAGTGTTTTTGTTATCAAAATAATATATGTCTAATATTTTAGTGGATAATAAAATTATTTTTTATTTATTTATTTTTGTAGACGATATAAATGATAGTTTTTAGAAAAATGTCTTCCACATCAATCTTAGACTTAATTTATTTTGCAAAAAATGAATGATTTTGGAAAACATAACTAATAAATAATGTTTTTATTATCCATAACATTTTAGGTCTAAACTTTTTTGCAAACTGTAAACATATTTTTTGCTCATTTAATTTTATGAGTTCTACAATCATATCGTTTTTCAATTTTTTTTTTTTCAAATTCTTAATTTTCTATGAAATAAACAAAGCCTTTTGTTCTCTAGGGTTGATTGGCTCCGCCAAATGAAAATTCAAGTGTTTTTGCATCATTTTTGATTGCATGTTACCAACCTGTGGTCGTCCTTGGTGGTGGTGGGAACTTGGTGTCTTATAACTATCATTACAGGGAGCTTGTGTTGTGTTGTTCATGGGAATTGGAAATGCCAGCAGAGTCGACTAACAATCAACATTAACCATACCACCAAATATTCAGGCAAATCATACATTGTCCACTCGCTGTTGACTTATCCATAGGGTTAATCCTTGTTAGCAGTAACTGCAATGATGCAGTCAAGTAATCGAGTTAAATGCAATGCATGTTTTCAACCACTTGATCAGTGATTACATGTCGCATCTGCTAATCTTCTTTGTTCTTATCCACTGCCATTGGTCAAAGCCATTCATTGGTCGAACCTTCGTATGCATCGCGTGTGTATCGATATCTTGAAGATGGGTTTTGTTTTTTCTGTGTGTGTGCATATTTCATGAGGGTTTTTTCTTCTATGCATGGCAAACAACTTATGCCAGCCGTTTTGGACAGATGAATGCTAGGGGGGACGAAATCTGAGCGAGAATAAATGATGATTAGATATGAAAAGTGAAGAGAGGAAAAAAGTGGGTTCAAAAAGAAGCATATGAATGCACTACTTTCTATGGGGGGTGTGGCTCATTCGATCTCTAAAGCATTCAAAATCTTCCTGCTTTCCAAGGGCATTACCATCTTTTCCTTTATTTCCTTTTTCCTCCTTTCATTTTGGCAAAAACTTGAACTTCATCTTACATCAGACAAGCTTCCACGCCACAAAATCTAGAGAGAGAAAGGCAGAGAGAGAAAGGGGGAGAGAGAGGGGCCCCGCAAGAAAGAGATGATGCCAACGATCGGGGGTTAAAATTGAAATTACAAAAAGAGAAAGAGAAGGAAATTAAAGAAAAAGGAAAAGATTTGGGGATGGAGACAAAGTTTCTACTCCATCACCTTTGTGCAGTCTTTAGGAAAAGAGAGAAAGCAAGCAACGGCTGCTTCTTAAAGGTCACACCCCCCATCATCAGCCTATAAAAGAAAGCTCTTCTTTTCTGCCTAAATGCTGATTTTTGCATGAAAGTAAGGGATTTCTCTGATCCCTATGCCCCCAACCCAATTATCCATCCATTATTGCCCTCTCTCTCTCTCTCTCTCTCTCAGCCTGGCACATCACCTGATGAACAATGTTGTTGGATTCCCCAATCATTACTTTCATTACATAATATGATTTTCATTTTCTTTAATGGATGGATAATGAGCATTGATTCTCTAAAGCATCACACAGAGAGAGAGAGAGAGAGAGAGAGAGAGAGAGAGAGAGAGAGATTTGGTTCTAATAGATCAAAGAGTGTCGATGACCAGTCAAAAAAGGACTGTCATGGGAGAGGGAAAATACACTAGGATATAGTGGTGTTTCTGACCTTGTTCCAAAAGCATTTGGGTCATACATACTTCAGCAGCAGCTCACTTTTTGACACACCTACCCACTAACAAAGGTATATGATACACCTCCAAGCTCCAATCTCTTCTCCTGCCACTTCACCATTCAACACATCAAAAGTATTAAAAACCTTCGCATACTTTTCTACTTGTTTGCTCAGTTTTCTCTCAATGGAAGGAGAAGTCATCATGATGAGGAGCATGAAATGGTTGACAGACCAATAAGTGTTACGCTGCTTTCCTTTTTCTTAACACTGAATGGGGTGAGCAGGAATGGTCCCAAGCAATGACCCACATTATAGAGATAGCTTTGTTTTAACATGGAATATCATGGTTTCAAGCGGAATCTCGTCTTAGAAGGAAGCTAGGGATAAGGTCCGGGAAATCCTCATCAGATCATAATTTTACTAGACCATATTAACTAAGGAGCCGAGAATGAAAACCAAAAACATGGGCGCAGTCTTGATCCCTTGTTAACCACACGACATTGCGGATTTTTTCATAAGTAGCCCCAGTACGTGCAACTCACATAACATGCCATGACCTATGAATAATCCTCGACCTTCTCTTCACCTCTAGACCCTGAAGCATTAGTGGCTTGCGTTGAGTAAGCAGAATTTGCCCACCAAATCAATATATGTTTAATAATATGCAATAGCCAGTGCTTTCAACAAGGAGAAATACAGAGACAAGATGAAAAAGAAAATAGATACAAAAGTTCGGTGATTTTTTGTTGAAACCCAAAAATGCAGACTTTTGAACCAAATGAGGCAATCATATCATGTCATTCTCACGGGAAGAAGGCAAGGTATCAGGAAAAGAAAAAGAGAATGTCAAAATCATTATCATTTGTTTCACAATTGTTTGTAATCTAAATCAAGCATCATCTGATGCAAATACAAGTCGACCGTGTCACCATTCAATCCTGGCAATATCACATGCTGCTATAAGGACTGATTTCTATATCTCGTAGATGGATGCCCCACAATAACCCAAGAAGGGAACAAACTGGCTGAAAAGATAGGAAATTTGATCCATTAATGGTTTCAGAGTTCTTCAGCACAGGCAAACTGGCGTGGAGTTCAAACTACATGGCCCAACACCCCCATCCCATCTTGCCTCACTTTCGGCCTAAAAGTGCTGAAAAGTTCACAGGGAATGTAATTCCAAAGTCCCCATCTAGCCACAATCATAATCATGACATAACGTTCACTGCATTGACTTCCTGGAAACCAGGTAGTCCAGCTCCAGAAGCAAAATATAACCCAAAGTCAAAAAGAAGCAAATGTGCATGAGTAGCCGCCACTTCATCTATGTTTGAGGAGTAACTTGGGACAAAATGCATGACATGCATATAATTTGCTCATATGCGATCGATGAACTGTGTGATAGAACAAGCTATCTTTATCATCCATATGGGGCATAACATTTGTAGCACTGCTAGAAACATCATGGAAATTCAGTCTTATTAAACAGAATAATTTGTTCACAGAGAGAAACCTATACTGGGTAATAGTATGAGCCGCATCTACAAAAAGAGGAGCAGATCATAAAGTGCCAGAATACCATCCGCTTGTTGCTAATATTTATAAAATTTCACCAAAATTCACCCACAAATAGAATTTCAATCCTCTGAGAGCCATAGGCGTGACCCTACCTAAACCTCAGAGTTGTCTTGTAACTGGTTGCTTGTTCACGTTCTCAAGCAATAACCACCACCACCACACAGTTTGCTTGAATACTTTCTCTAGCTATAAAAACCACCACCAACTTGTCTGCATACTCCCTAATAGGAGTAAAGAAATTCTCCGTTCAGAAGTAAGAGTTGATTTACACGGTAGGATCCTTTCCAAACCCCATCATAGCATGAGTTGCCATCATTGAGCCCCGGCGAAGCATTTCCAGAGTTATGCCAACCATAGGAATCTTGACAGTGTCCCTGCTCTTGAGAGGCTTCTTATCCCACCTACAGCATTGAATGCAGAAAGTAACATACTTGAGATCAAGTGGCATATCCACACAGGCAGACAAATATGCATTTCACACATTAAAATTGAAAAAAAAATACAGGGAAAACCAAAGAAAATTAGAAGAAAGAAAAAGAAATTGAAGTACTGAAATCAGTAAGAGGCCAGCTAAACAATAGGTTACGCTTCCTTTATAAGAAATAATATTGTTTAGTACAAAAAATTCCAGAAGAAGATTCACATTGTCTTTGCATAAAAGGCCCAAGTTCACAGCTAATCATGAAGCAAAACCTTCAAAAACCGCCTATTACTGATCAAGCACAAAATTAAAGCATCAATTTTCTTTCTGGTAGATTGCTTTTGCTCTTTCTATAAATTTTCTTTCTGGACATTATACTGGCGTGCCCCCTAGGAGAGATAAACTATTGAGGTACAAGGCTATTATAGAGAGAAGAGTTCAGTGCATACCAGTCCTCATGACGAACAACTTTGTCATTCTCCACATACAGCTTAATGAGAGAGATCATATCTATGTTCCTCCCCAAAAACTTGTAGTATTGTTTATTGTCAATAAGTATCTGGATTTTCCAAGGATACAATATGACATTAAACATCAACAAAGACCAGGAAATGATTGTTTCATTTGCAATCCAAATAACTCACCTCATATTTCCCTGGTGATATCAAATTCTCTTTGACAGTGTATTCAACAATTCTTGATTCACTGAACACCTGTCATTTAGATGTAGTGAAATGAATTCAATGACCTTTCATCAAGACAGAGTTGCATATCAGGGGGCAATGCCTTAAAAACATATTTTGTGTATTTACACAAGATTGCTTATGTACACATGCTTATTACATAAGAGATGAGTCCCTACATAAAATGAAGAACAGCAGTTAATTACCAAAATAAGCTTTTTGATGGAATAAATGGTTGCTTTTCATTGTACACATCTCAGTGTGACCAATTATATAGCCTTTTTTGGCCGCATCTTCAAGAACTGGAACACAAACTTTCAGAATATTAATTGCTTAAACCTATCCTTTGTCACGATTATGAAGCCTTCTCTCAGTTTGCCCAAGTTTCTAATGCTGATGCGACTGTATAGTCGTCATCTGTTTATTTTAAGGGTGTCAGAATATTTAAATAATAAACTATGCATTCATTTAACAGCTTAAACTTTTCTCTCACATCGTATTAGAGATAGAGGTCCTGAGTTCAAATTTTTCTAGGCCCTAGTTGTCTCCCCAATTAAATTTTCACGATTAGGACTAGGCAAAAGACCTGACTAAGCATGAGGAGGAGAATGAGAATATTTAAATAATAAACCATGCCTTCATCTAATAGCTTAAATGTTACCTCTCACAAAGGGTATCAAATTTTAGAAGATTTGTTACAGTAACGAGGCACCCAAAAAATGATTTCCATGCTAAAAGTGTCAAATTGAAATTGCTCCAGAGATTTAGTCAGCCTTTGAATAAAATACATCAAGCAACTCTCTTTTCTTTGGGATTATTATCATCAGTACTAGAAGCTGGGAACAAGCAGCTAAGGGGCCTAAGCAGATAAAGATCATACCAATGCTCAAATGCTTCTATTCCTTAAACTAAGAGGAAATACTTTACTGGCTATGCAGTTTCATCCCCTGATTGAGAAGTCTCTTTCTTTTATCTAGGATCAGAGGATGCACACACATGCGGCCTACTAAGATCCAGTGATAGACTTTCTACTTAGATGGTAATAACTAAGAACACTACAAGAATGCCTGGTCCACATATTTGCATACATTACAAAAGTTGCGACAAAAATGAATAATCAAGACAACTTTTTCACCGCTGTGGAAAACAAAGGTTATTAATGAGGTAAACAAATTATGATACTGGGTGATTCCAATAGAAGGTAAAGGCTCGCTACATAAGTGCAATTTACTGAACACCACCATAAGTGCCAAGTTTGAAGATTTATTCCACTTATAACAAGTACCAGTGAAATTGATGTGAGCAATTCATTCTCCAAAGCCTTACATGCATTAGAGTGAAAAGTATGCAAGTGTCATTTCCTAGCATCCTCTATGTATTTAAAAGAAATTGACAATCCTTCATTAAAACCTCAAGTTCTCATAATAAATAGACTAATTTTTCTGAAGAAAATATTGCTTAGCATCAATTGTCCATCTTTCTTAATACAAGAAATGGTACTTGATAATATAATGAGGAAGCAATCAAGAAAGAGCAAATAAAACCTTTGCTATAGAGTAAAATGCTGACTTGATCTGCTTCAACCTGTGGCAGTGTATAGTAAAAGTTAGTAAGCTACATGCATAGATGCTAAACTCTTCATAATGCCTTAAAAGATCCTTCTTCACAGGAGGTGGAAGAAACTGTTTTGATAACCAGTGCCACATCTTTGCAAGTTTTTTTTTTGGATGAATTCATCTTTCATGTACAATTGAACATGAGAAATCCACACCAAATTCATGAAATTGATATAATGAAAGATGGGAGGCAAAATTCACAACATTGTTCTGTCAAAATCCTCAATCCCGAGGATAACACATACAATTTAAAAGTAAAAGTTTGAATAGAATGAGTATAGTCGAGACGTGTTTGTTCTGTCCAAATAATGTAATGGCTGTTAGTTTGAGAAGAAGCAACTTACAAAACTTTGATCTTGACGAACGAGACAGTAAATTATTTGGAACCAGAATAAAATGGTACAAAAGAAAACATACCCATGAGCAGCCATGAGTGGGTCTTCAAAAGAAGCATCATCAGCATAGATCTCGAAGTCATGAGGAGTGGCGTGAGAAGCATATCTAATAAAAACATGAAAACTCACTTAGGATCGATTCAATTAGAAAGCAATGAAACTGATATATCCAAACTAAACTCCCACTGAACCCAAGTGATGACAAATGAAGCTCTAGTGAAGTAGAATTGATAGCTGCTTTTGCTCCCGTTCAATTGCTGGAAATAGCTCAACAAACAGCAAGACACCAACCATCGATTTCATGAAAATAGAAAAGACACAAATTCCAAAAAATGAACTATATAATATTCTCTCTTCAAGCATCACACTTTCTTATCCAAAAAAAAAGAAGCATCACACTTTAAGCCAGCAGCACACGGGGATAGGAATAAGACCAATCGTCTTGCAGTGAGATCACAGAAAAACACCTCCAAAATCAGGTCGTTCAGTTCAAACTATCGAAGGAACTAAGTCCTTAGATTCGTGTATCGGGATTTGCAATCATCACAGGCCTCAAGGCCAGGCACGCAGCAATCACAATACCTCGGCTCACGTTTCAGGACCAATCAACTAATTGAACTGCACCTCCCGCGACTTACTCGACGACAGTGAGAAACAACGGCCAGGGATGCGCTCGTTGCGCAATACCAACACTCCGAAAAAGAAAAAAAGAACAGAACAGAACAGAACAGAACAGAACAGAGAGGCCGTCGTAGCCCGAAGAACGGGGCTCACAGGTTGAGAATATGAGGGAGGATGCGATCGGAGAGGTGGTCCGTCCGGGGACTGAACTCGCAGGCCTCTTTGCCGCGGCACTCCCTCATCTGATCCGTCTTGTTCTCCTTACCTCCTTCGCGGTCCCGACAAAAACCGGAAAAAATCGAACGTGAGAAACGAAGAAACCGCAACCGGCAAAATCCACGAAGCGGGGGAAGGGCAGAAGAGGCGCACCGTGCGAAGGGGAAGGGGCGTCGTCCATGGGGGCGAGTCGAAGGTTCGGGGCGCTAGAAAGGGAGCAGGCGCCGATGCGATGCAGCGTGGCGAGGAGGGAGGAAGAAGAAGATGAAGCAACGGCTTTCATGGCCCAAATGGCGCGCGAATGTGGCCAGCTTTTTGTCCACAGAAATGGTCTCCTTTCTTTTTCGCGTTTGTTTTTGGTCTTTAATTTCGAGTCCACTAGGAACTGTTCGTGCGGCTTCCTTGTCGTGCAAGCATTTTACCAGAATCGCAAGACAAAGTCCCCGGATCACCACCGATGCTCTCGAGTCTCACCGTAAAATCCCACGTGATCAGCGATTCTAGATGAACGTTGTCTACGGGATTTACACCCACGTGGCATTTTTTTTTTTCATTTTTTGTACTTTTAATGAGTCAAGTTAGGAGCTGCATGTTTTTGTTTCTTTTTTCTGTTTAAGAATAGAAATTTTATTTTTTTGTTTTTAACAAAAAAAACAAAAACGCGTTTGTTTGTATTTTTGTCAAAATCGATTTTTTTCTCTAACACAAAAAAGAACATAAATGAGAAACAAAAAAAAAAATTATTTCTTATTCTAAACACTTTTGAAAACAGTTCTTTTCTCTCTTCTCTTTTCTTCTTCTTTTCTTCTTCTTTTTTCTTTGGTTGGTTGCCAGCCTAAGCCATTGCCGGAGGCCGGCGACCAACCGAAAGAAGAAAAAGTAAAAAAGAAAGGAAAAAAGGAAAAATAAAATAAAAAATTTTAAAAAAAAAATATAAATTTATCAAATGTATTTATATTTATTTTTTATTCCTGGAACAAGTTTACCAAATACATCTTTTTGGTCAAAAATTATTCCCTGAAACAAAAACACTTTTTTCTATTTTTGTTTCTTGAAATAATTTTTGAACAAAAACATTACCAAACGCACCCTTAACTTCCGTTGTTATAGTCCCAAGAGCTCTGGAGCATTGTTAAAAAAAGACGATGCGATTTCTACAAAAGAGGATTGCGGACGTCTACGGACGGATCATGAGAAGCGAAAATAGATTTCTCAATTTATGTCTTCACGAGCATTCCAGGCCCTCAGATTAACAAACTCCGCTATCTAAAACGTTTTAAAAGTTCTCGTTCGCTTGCCTTACGATTAACCCTGCGGTTGGTCTTATCCACGGCATCGCATACAACTTCTTTTACGGATTAGGCTGATCTACGATCTTAAAAATCAATACTCATAACCCAAGCCCTCCTGTGATTAAGGAAGAAATATCATTCTCATATGAATGTATTTGAGGTCGGGCAAGCCTACTTAGGTGCAGGCGAGCGCAACCAACAAGGTCGATTCCTATAAGGGGAAATTTTTTCCAGGCTCGTTCATGGGCAATTCGAGTCTTGCAAGGTTGAGCCACAAGGCACGTAATCATCCGTAACTTGGGTCCATATGATAAGGGTCGTAGCGATGCTCATCCTGAAGAAACTGAAATTAGCACAAAGAGATCTTTCTGAACCAGTCACCCAACTAAATGCCGAATGTCATCGGGCAGAGCAATACCACACAACAATCCGGAGGAGATTTCAGCTCGGTTCATCCTAATATTGACACAAGCTTATTCGCAAATACACACAAAATTCCACTCCTCCAGTAAAATCTTTATTTTGCTTTGCTCAACTCTCACGCTCTTACAGCAACGAGGAAGTGCCCGCTGCCGCCAGCCGTGAAACATACAGCAAACACCTCGCATCATCTAAGCCGTGAAACATACAGCAGACACCTCGCATCATCTAAGCCACTTAGCATTGGAACAGAACACATAATTCCCAGCAGCAGAAAACGAATGAAACAAGTAGAATCATTTACAACAGTCCCGAGCAAAATAGGATCTCTGGATCTACCGCCTTGGCTCATTTGTCTTTCCCTCGAAAAACTCACCCAACATACGTTCAAGATCCTCTGCTCCATATTTGATGTACTTCTGCGGCGCCTTGCCACTCTCCACAAGAGGTCTGCCAACACATCAGAACACCAAATAAGACAACATGAAAGAATACACTGCAAAATAGCAAAGTATACATATTAGACATCTTTGCAGTCATTTTATTCACCCCTAGAAGAGGCGCTAATTCACAAGAAGCACATAATAAAATTGTGACAATGTTGCTTGGGCTTGGCATGAATCTTTGACTGGTGTTAGACTCATGTACACATCTAGATTTGGGAGAAATTTAGTCATTAGCATCTGAACATGTAAAGGGCAAGGGCAATGAGGGTGTCTGCATGGTTTTCCAAAGCATTTTGCCCATTTTCTTTACAATGCCTTTCTTACTTGAGTAGTTCTAAAATAGCTTGCATAGATGCAGCGCGCCAACACCATATAATTCCGTATCACCTTTGACAGGGACAAGGCATATTGGCCTACCCTCAATAGAATGTCAAAGTAACAAAACACCCCGCCAATCATTACTTGTGTTATGCATACCCGAATCTTTTGACAAAAGATCTGTAGGCTGGCAACAGGACTTCAGCTACCGCAAGCCTCAGAGACTCCCGCAACTCAGTATCAGGAACAGCCCACTGGGATTGTTTTTGATGAAGCTCTTCAAACTGCGTATTGAAAATCTTGAACCTGACAACAAATTGCATTTTCCATGTGAATTTTACTTTCCCGCTACAAATAAAGAAACAAAATTGTTCTCAAGAAAATGACACCTGTCTTTCACCAATGCTCTTGAAGCACCACTGCTACCTCCTGTATCACCACCTACACCAGCTGCACTACTGCCTCCCGATGATGTAAGGCCTTGGATAGAAAGGCATTGCAAAATCTGCATAAAAGCTTATAATCATGAGCAGTAGTATCTTTGCCAGCAAAAAGATATTTGGGCAAGCAGGTTTTCTGTTACAGATTATAAATTTTTAAACAAGCCAAATAGGGATTTTGATGGCTAGTGCCAACTCCCAATCTGATGGTGTTAAGTATTTACCCAATGGCATTATTCAAGGGAGCAAACAGGCACCCCAGACAAAAACAACAAATACCAACTTTGGTGTTTTTAAGACATCATCTCACTGACATCAGTCAGGCAATATCTTCTTCACAAGCAGCGTGTCAGAGAGTTAAATATAACACAACAGAAGTCCACTCTCCCACCAACTGCCACCTCTACCTGCCCCTTCTCCTGCCAAACAAACCCCACTCTCTGCGGAAAAATTATGCTATCATCTACCCCACACAAGGTAAAACAAATCCGAAACTATAAATTTGAATTTTAGAAAGTTTGACATTAAAAAAAGGAGTCAATCCAAGGAGGATATCCTTAAAAAAAGATGCATAAATTGCCAAGAACTGTATATATAATCTGTTGTTAGCATCCCATTCATTAATTGGTGCCTTGCAACCCTCTTAAAA
Organism: Eucalyptus victrix; assembly: GCA_016097545.1. NCBI lineage: Eukaryota > Viridiplantae > Streptophyta > Magnoliopsida > Myrtales > Myrtaceae > Eucalyptus > Eucalyptus victrix. The sequence goes on from CM027844.1 coordinate 26,736,880, forward strand.
TAACACCAATGAGAGAGGGGGATAGGTAACAAAACCTGTATAAAACTAAGCAGAATAATCAGCAGAGTATATATGACATGTATAGGGGATTACTAGGTCTATACCTTTGCCCAAGCATTCCTCTTGTATTGATTGGCATGCTGCTGCACAACTCTCCGATGCCTTTGCACCCAATCGTCCCCCAACAAGTCCTTGGCTTCAGACCTGAAACAGAACAAACAAGAGTGCTACTACACAAAATATAGCAGGGAGAGCCACATTTCAAAATCTACACTGTTGTCGAAGACAAACCTACGCACAGATCTGACCATGTAATGTATGTTGTTCATAAGAAACAAGTGCGTCAAAGCAGCATCCTTATACTGCTTGGATTTTCCCTCTAAATTGATTTGAAGAGCCTGCATAATCCGCATTGTCACAGAGGCTAATTGAGACGTGTCATCACCATTTTCAAATTCTTGAAATAGTTGCTTCAGAGTTGATTGATAACTGCAACAATTCAATAAGTGATCATCAGGTACCTAGCATATATCTAGCTTAAATGCACTGGTCATAATGGAGTCAAAATAGTGAATGGGCTAATTAATGTTGTCTGTTGCTTGCTGCATCTTTGTGCTTTGCTTAGTCCATATAAACATCTCTTATTTGGAAAAGATCAATTGGTTAATCCATGAAAAGCTACGAAATAATAAGAAGTGAAGCCACTGAACAATGTCGATAACAAATTATAGACAGCAACAGTAGACCAAGAAATTGAACTTGGTGCAAATATCACAAGATACACAAAAGAGAAGTAAATAGAAGATACCATAATGAAATGCATAGATTTGTTAAATTTGTAAAAGGCTTTCCAATAAGAAGAATTTGCCAGGTTGGGAAGTACTTAAAAAGATCAAATTTTTCAGAGATGACAGCAAATATCCACAAACAATTGCGGAAAAGCCCCCGTATGAAAAAGACTGTTAATGCTAACTATCACCTCATCAAAACTCCAACTACAGAAACAGTTAAAACAATACCAGAAAGAAAGCACCCTAAAAATAGATTAAAAAATCCAGTTTGATTAGATTAATTTGAGTCCACTAGTAAAAGGGTTGCTGAGCATACTCGAATAAGAACTTCACGTAATTGATCACGTAGCTTGTCAATGGATGTACTGTTCCATCTGAAACTGCCGTTTTTGTTGCATCTTTCTCAACCGCTTCTTCAAAATCCCCGAAAGTCTCTTGGGCCGTCTGAGCCAGCCTCTTTGTCAAACCCAGAGCAGATTCTCTAATTTCACTGCAAGCTTTACCTTTGAAAAGAGCTTCAATCTGGCAAAACAGATAAAGGATTGACTTAATTAATGACTCTTCCACCACATGTTTCGAAAGAAACAAAAAAAGAAAAAAAGAAAAAAAAAAGGGCAGTAATATCATTCAGAAGCTTTACACAAACTTGGAGAAATTGACAGAAAATCTCTTATACACCAACCATCAGGATCGATTCTCCTGTGAAATCATGCCAGGAACATAATCTCATAGCTCATTTGACTATATTTTCCCCAATAGCATCAAGCTAATGGAAGCATAATTCCCAAATTTTGAGGTAATGAAATCAAAATGTCTCATCTGTCTCTCCAGTCTCCATGAAATAGAATCACAAACATCTGCTCATAAACTTCTCAAAGATGACGTAATTCTGTTCAGGAAAACTTAACCAGTGAAAAAGGGAGAGGTTAAGATTAAAGCAACACAAACTGTTTGATAAATGTATGGTCATTTGAACAATGTAATTGACTTCCTTAGCTTTGGAAAAATGTTTTGGGCTAGAAACCTTTTAAAATATAACTTTCAGTTTGACTGTCCAGCTGCTCGCTGCGGAACCACATCTAATCCTGAAGCAACTTTCTTTTAGTTGTACTCAAGACGTTAAAGTATAGGCCAAGCCCCCAACATATATAGTCTCTCAGACTCATTGACTTCTCCATTCCAACCACCCACCCTCAAGAAGATAACATTAACCACCTAATATCTCTTATGAAATCTCCTTTTCTCTCTCTACCAAAACTAGTAGTCCATTTTTTATCTGATTTTCTTTCCTGTTCAGAGCAGCTTTACCTCAATTTTTCAGTTCCTGTTAGTTGTCAATAGCAAATCTCAACCTGACTAATAAATCTTCTAATTCCTCAAATTAACCTTAAGCAAGGTAAAATGAAGATTGGACTACAACTTCTGCAGCAAGACAAGAACCATATTGCCTCATCACAAGCAGTGGGGAAAAGTCATCTTTTGTTATTGACTAACACAGGAACAAAAAATAACACGTTGTGTGAACAAGGGTTAGAATGTTAGACTGAAAGGGCAATCTTCCAATGTTCTCCATGCTCATCCTTATACATTTGGGGAAAAAAATTAGAATATACCTTCAAATGAAGATCAGGGATGAAGCATTTATACCTATGAAGTGCAAACATAAACAGAAATGAGTGCAAATGTAAACATGACATCGTACCTCTGAATGAAGTTCTCGCATTATCTCATACATGTCTAGAAGCACAAATAATTTCTCCGGTGACCTCTTGCTTCTAGCAATTGCCTCACCAAAACTAAGCAGCACAGTTACACTGCTTGCGGTGACATCAGCAAAGCATTGATCCCTAAGAGAATCAAAGCCTTCGAATATTTGATCACACACTTTTCGTTCTCCAGCAAAGAGCAGCTTGACCTACTCATGGATAAGTGAAACATCAGGAAGGATAACAAAAACAGAAACGAAAATGAAAAGATTAATTCGGTCCTCACAGCAATACGCATGAAATGAATCCAATTCCCAATCTTTGCCTCCAAAAGCTCCCATTGCATCCTCTGAACATCATCTTTGCTAAGTTTCTCGACACCAAGTTTACGGAGGCTTTCCTCCAAAACTGGTGAGCGGGTGTCTCTGGCGAAGGGTTTAAAGACATGAACACTATTGAAGGACAATCCAGTTCCTTCTCAAGAAAGAAGCAATTGGATTGAAGAAACCAGCAAGCAATGACAGATACACTGAAGAAGCCAATTGATGATGTGAATCACAAGAACCCATAATTAGGTGGACACGCACACCAATGTCCATAACGGACACATCTACCTAGCAACATGGTTTACATATTCCAATGACAAAAAGGAAATCTACCAACTTGTATGTTGTAAATATAGACACACAACAATAATAACTACATATATGATGCCCCATCGAATACCATTGCAGAATAATTTTATACAGCTAACTCAGAGACACCTGTTGTAAATAGATATCTGCCGCAAAAAGTTATCCAAGGAGTTGAAAAATTTCAAGAAGCAATCAAATAAACTGATGAAACTATACCACCACATCCAAGATAACAGGCATATCATCCTACAGAATCCATGCATCAAATCAAACCAAAGACAGTCAATCATCTAGACTAACTTGACAGCACCACTACAAGAAATTTTATCTAGCAAGGAAACAAGTTAGGCTTTTTACTGGTAATCCTTTAGTAGCTGTTGTTGATAACCCGCATGAACCATTTGCTGGGCTAAATCATGCAGCAGGGGCAATATCCTTGGGGGTATAAGTGTTGGAGGAGTATAGACTGCATTTTCCAAGTTACCATTATGATGATCACTGTGTGCATGTGAAGGATTGTTACCACCAGAATCACCGTGGTGCCCAGGTGACCCAGTTGATGGTCGCAACGAGCTAGGCAGACACTCGAAAAGACGGTCAGGCTCCACAGCTTTGCTGTAATGTCATGAAGAACACGCATGAATATGGTATTTAGAAAGGCAATTCTTTACAAGATGCAAATCATAGTGAAAAGCTTAAAAACTTGTATACCGATCCCAAAAGCAAAGATAAAAAATTGTATACCGATCCCAAACTTGTATTTAGAAAGGCAAATCTTTACGACAAGGTTGATATTTCCACCAATCAATGCAAGAACAAAACTGTATACTGATCCCAAAAGCAAAGATCGTGCAGAAGATGGCCAAGCAATAAATAGCAGCTCAGAAATGGGTCAGAAACAAAACAAGAACACCACCTACTGTTGTGACAATTTATATTTCAGGACCATCACATCTAACAAAAGCAGCAAAAGACATTGTACAGGGACAGTTGAAAATGGTGTCAAAAGTCCCATCCATGCTTCCGGTAGACAGTAGTCTAACAACAACCCAGCAAATGAAGAATTATCTATACAACCACAGTCGTTACATAATTAGACTGGGGAAAGACAGTGCAAATATTTGAGTCAGATGAAGCTTCTTGATTAAAGAGGGCATAAGTTTCACAGACAGAACTAGATGGCAAGGCAGAACACATGAACACAAAGGATGTCCAAGCAATGAAGTAAGCATCAATAGAAAAGCATATGGACCTGTAACTTGCTAAGAGCTGCTTAAACTCCTCTTCCAGCTTTGAGATAGCCTTAGCAAGCAGACTATTTGCATGATTGAGCACCGCATCAGTACTTTTAAAGCTTTTGTTACCGGTAAAAAAATGAAGGTTCTTTCTTAGTTGGTCGATTGCTGCCAGATAACTCTCAAGATCCTCATGTGGCCCTTTGAGAATTTTTGCCTCAGCCTGCCGGGACAATAATAGTAATACAAACAATAACAGATAAGACACAATTGAAAATCAACAAGAATAATATAACAGAAAATAAAGCACTTAATTCGCATAAGAATTATTGGGATAAGCAGAACTAGAAAAAATTGGCAATATTTTGGAAATTTTCTGAATGTATGTCAGACAAAGGTGCTTGATCTTGGTTTGAACCATTTACTAACAAGAGAAGTACCAAAAGGAACATAGCTACCGACAGAAAAGGGGATATCATCACTGGTTATGATGAAGGACAACAAGCCCCAGAACAAAAAATAAATCTTTACACTTCGCACCCAAAGCTTCCTAAGCATCACACCTAGGGTTTCTTAAGCATCGCACTTAAGAGAAAAGTTGCATCACCCAATCCCAAAGCCGATACTTGCAAAATTTAAATAATCATCGGCTCTACAGAAAAGAAAGAACTACAACGATATTTACAGACTCTAAGTTCTACCCCTAGTTGATATAGGAAACCTCTAAATGAATAAAATAATATGGAATAAGGAATCATAATATCCAACTTAAAAAAACTTAACAAAATCATAATAAGAATCAAGTGCTGAAAGATATAAGACTTCTAATTTATCCATGAGAAGAATCCTAACCCCTTAGGACTCTTATTTGACTTGTGATGTCCATCTACAACAAGCTTGGAAGAAACGTAAATTTTTGTGCAAACATAATCTTGCATGATTTTGTTGGCTGCATCAAAAAGAATATTCGTAGTCATTGAATGATGACACAAAATATTCAATGAAAATACGCTGTACTCTCGAACACTTTTTATTCGGTGTTTGCAAACATATGAGCAGGAAGCAGGACAACCTCTCATCAAGTTGAACTTGCCAAACAAAATTGAGCTTCCAAATAACAAGCTGTGCAGCGTGAAAATAGCTAAACTCTGTACAGCGGCTATCTAAGGTTCTAAATCTTACAAGTTGCAACATTAGATCTTAAGACTATTCTCACTGACAAAAATTTCCCCAAGATGCATGAGCGCAGAAGGAAAGAATTGCGAGTTCAAGTGGCTTGAATAGAGAGTGCTTCATGTAAAAGGCGTTTTTGATTAGTTGCTAAGCTAAATGATCCACTTCTCAACGACACATTACAACAACAGAAGCGAATTTACAAGCAAATAAAGTCTTGATCAGTTACAGATACAAACCTGGCGGAAAGTATCAAATTGCGACAGAACCACCTCTGCAGCCTTTAAGGTCTTGTCGATATTCTCGTGAGCTTTCCTAATGGAATGTGTTCTGATCTGTGAAAAACAGATAAAGCAAAATACTGTCAGCACCGCCATTGGGTAAACCTCGTTTTCATTTTAGGGTCAAGACAAAGGCATCTTCAAGGAAAGAGTCGCTTCGCTTTAAAGTGAACAAGAGAGTGAGAACTAAATCCTTCTATTAAAAAATGCACGCCAGCACTTCATCAAGCACATTGAAAACCTCTCGCTGTTCCCTCATCCTCAAATTCAAACAGGACAGCCCTGATCTCATCCTAGCGTTTCCTCAGATCATCGAACGATCACTTCAGCGACCTAAATCAGGCGTCCAGAGACAGCAAACCGCCCGTCCGCAGATCACGGAGAGCTCACTTCCCACACTACCCCACGGCGATACTCGACCGAAATCGAAGCGCAAGAGAAGAGCTAGACTCGATCTGGAATCTCCAACGGGAGCAAGAACCGGAATCGGGAGAAGGAAAAAGGTTTGACCGACCTGCGTAGGCCTCATGGCGGTCTCGAGCGCCGAGAGCCGGTGATCGAAGGACCCGAGGATCGAGACCATGCCGTCGGTGATCGTCTGGCTCTTCTGCAGCGACTCCCGCATGAGCGCCGCCCTCTCCGTCAGCGGATCGCCGCCGCCGGCCGCCGCCGACGCCACCATCCTCCGGCGGCTCTGTCGTCGGTAGAGAGAGAAAGAGAGAGGAAAGATAGAGAAAGAGAGCGGGTTCGGATTGCTTAGGGGAAAATTGGTTCGGTAGAGGAGATGGGCCAGGGACAGTTCGACGGGATCATGCGAGCGAGCAGCTGGCTGTTCCCCGGAAGTTCTTTTTGATTTGAATATTCGGTCGATGAAAATTCTGAAAATAAATAAATAAGAAAAATGCACGAAAAAGAGAAACTTCCCGAGTTTATTATGTGCGGGGCGACGCGGTGCTGCAGCTGGATGTGGGACGACGGTCCAACGTCAACTAGCCACGCCTTTGATTAGTAATGAGTAATGACTACTAAATCCATGAATCACTACTTCATTTATTGAATTAATGTTCATTATATTCATTTTGATTTCGGGAGTATTTATACTTCTCCCTTTATGTACGTCACCGTTGATAAAACTTGATATGTTAAATGTATTATTATATTGCAGGAGTCAAAGAAGCATAATGATTATTACAACATGTTTATTGCTTGCAACACAATAGTTATTACATTATAGTGCGGGCCATTGCTTTATCTCAATTGTCAATTATGCAAGCTAACCCACGATTGAAGCCAACATGTGTGATAGCCACGAGCAATGATCGTGATTTGCGTTGACTCAGGCCCATGCAAAGTCGGCTAATGGACTAAGCCCGACATTAGTCCTTGAATCTTCTATACTGGAGGGCTGAGATCCGTTGATGGTGCATCCCACGCCGGGTACGATCCAAATATAGCCGCATGCGAGCATGGCATGTCGTACTGATGGGTTGCACTTTTCCGCATGTTTTTTTTTTCTTTTTTTGCCAACACTTTTTCGCATGTTAGCTTGGGCCTTTTTCTTCATGAGAAATCTCATATTTTTCTTTTAAAAAATATATCTCTATATAATACCCAAAAAAAATCCACCTCAATTTTTGTCATATTCGATTGGAAATGCAAATTCTAAAAATAAAATGGATGACATGGAGAGAGTGAGCGACTTTAAATTGTCTAGTCCAATGCTTTTCTTAAATTTAATGATGCAAAACTGAGTAGATCGAAAGAAGACAATAAAATAAGATATTATTTATTTTTTGACAAATTAAAAGCGGCTGCGTTCGCTCCGGTCAAGAAGCGCGCGCGCGGATTGAAGAGGGAATTTATGTTCGCCCTTTGACCAGATCTCCGATATTCAACATTGCTTGGGCCCAAAGGCCCAAAAACTCAGAAAAATGGGTAGGGCCCGTTCGTTAGGGCCCACAAAAATGGGCCCGGTAGCTGCCATACCGGCCCATGATAAGATATGGGCCGGCCCAACAATACCCGTTAATCCTGAAGGGGCCCGCGCCAGACAGGACCATCGTCATCATCTTCCTCACTCGCCTGTTAAAACCCTACGCCCCCACGCAGCTCGGCCTCTGCATCGGCAATGGCGTCCCTCGGCAAACACTCGCGACTCCGCATTCGCAGATCCCTCTTCTCCACCTCCACTCACCCGCTGCCGCCGCAGCCGCAGCCGCAGCCGCCGTTCCCTTCCTTCCGCGCCGTGAAGTCCGCCATACTCGCCGAATCGAACCCGGACAAACTCGCCGAGCTTTTCGAACAGTCCTCCCGCTTCCCGACCTTCCGTCGCCACCGGCCCCTCTACCATCTCTCCTTCCAGAAGCTCGCCAAGGCGCGCCGATTCGACCTAGTCGACCGCCTCGTCCTCAACCAGATCAACCAGGGCGGCGATGCCCCGAGCTCGCTCAGGTCCGAGGGCTTCTGGATTCGCCTCATGATGGTCTACTCGAACGCCGGGATGGTGGACGAGGCGATGCGGACCTTCGACCGCGCGCGCGAAGCGAAGCGCTGCGACGTCAGCGAGAAGTCGCTCTGCGCCGTCCTCAGCGTCCATCTGAACAACGGATCGATCGGGAGGGTCCACGAGCTGTTCGAGAAGCTGCCGCGCGAGCTCGGAGTGACGCCGGCCGCCGCCGCGCACAACCTCGTCCTGAAGGCGTTCGTCAAGGACGGCGACACCGAGGCGGCCCGGGCCTGGCTCGCGGAGATGGAGGCGAGGCATCAGGTGATTCCGAACATCCATTCTTACAACATCTTGCTTGGGGCTTATTTGAAAAATGGGGACTTTAGTGCTTTCGACCGGGTAGTGAAGGAGATCCTAGGAAAGGGCTTGGAGTGCAATGTGACTGCATACAACCTTAGGATTGCGAGGATGTGTAAGAACAAGGAATGCGCGAGAGCGAACAAGCTATTGGCTGAGATGATCGCCAGAGGCGTGAAGCCGAACTCGGCTAGCTACAATGCGGTCATCGACGGGTTCGCCAGGCTTGGGGATTTCGAGTCTGCTAAGAAGGTCTTGGATGGCATGGTCAGGGATGGGCATGTCGCGCCCTGTTCGTTCACGTATTACACACTGCTCCGGGGCATGGTGAGGGAGGGCGATTCGATTCTGGACTCGAGATGTGCAAGGAGATCGTCAAGAGAAGGTGGGTTCCTCCATTTGAGGCGATGCAGAGCCTCATCGACGGGTTGCTGAAGGCGTCAAAAGGCGAGGAAGCGAAAGACATCGTGGATAAGATGAAGAGGAGGCTTAAAGGGAAGTCCTTGGAGTCCTGGGGAAAGATTGAAGCTGCTCTTCCTCTGTGAAATTGCAGAGTCTTTGTCGATGCTCAGGCATCTCAATTTTTCAGACTGAACCATCAGTTCGCAACTTTTTTGTTCAGCGCCGAAGCAATAAAAGGGAAATCTGCGTGCCGCTTGTGGAATTCTCGAGTGAAATCGACTGCATAAACGCTGTAGAGAATCCATGAGCATTGGGGTGTTTCTGTGATTTTGGCATGGGATGGGTCTGTATGCAGCAGCTTTGGAGCTGCTTGAAGTGCTGTTCTGTCTGTTGAGTTGTTGAATGTAAGGGCCATTTCAGCATTTTTGAGCAATTCCACATCAGTGAAGACTCATGCTGTTTTTGCTTAGCTGAACTGGTGAAGAATGGTGAACTTACAATTTGAACAAATGCTAATGTTGTTTATGTATTCTACTTATATATTCATTCCGCAACCCAAATGGCAATTTCCAGCCTGCTAAGTGAAACCGGTTGCTTGATCGTGACTGGCTAAAGATAAAAGTCGACCCCTCCAAGGAGATAGAACCTCCATGGCGAATATAAGGTTTTCATGAGCTTGGTCTTGAGCCGCCATTCAAGCCCAAATACTTCCGTTCAAAAGAATACTCTGTGGTGCGGGAAATTTCAAATTCAGGCACTTTCGCCGTAAAGAAATAAGTGTACTTGAAATTTAAAAATTTTGATTAAATTTCGCATCTAATTAGTTTTTTGGATATAATTACTCGTATTATTTATAAAAATGAATGATTGAAAAAAATATTTTATTATTTATGATAATATTTAAATTTAAATTATATTTAATAGTGAAAATATTTTTCATTAATTACTCATGACATGGCATGGCATTTTTTCATAGATAGGATGGAAAATTTTATATGCTAAGTGGAGATGATAAGGAACTGAAATTAGTTTTTGGAGACAATTACTCGTATTATTTATAAAAATGAATGATTGGAAAATATTTTTATTATTTATGATAATATTTAAATTTAAATTATATTTAATAGTGAAAATAATTTTCATTTGCATTTTTTCATAGATAGAATGGAAAATTTTATACGCTAAGTGGAGATGATAAGGAACTGACCTATGAATCGTTGCCACCTCAGCTCCGCCAGCCGCTGTAAAAGACGCCCTCGCCGCCGCCTACGCGAAATCGTGAATGGCATCATCGTCGTGCCGTTGCACGCTCCTCCTGAATCGCCCGATCCTCCTCCATCATCGTCCCTCCAAAGCTCGCGGATTCTCTCCCGCTTCCGTCCCGCTCCACCTCCTTCGCAAGCCCTGCGATCTCCGTTCGCGGATTCGCTGCGCTTCGGGTCCGCCATCTTCCTCCTCCTCGCCGCCACCGGCGCCGCCGTCGCCGTCGATGGAAGCTCCTCCCGAAGGCTACCGGCCGAACGTCGGCATCTGCCTCGTCAATTCCTCCAAGAAGGTTTCAATCTCTCTCTCTCTCTCCATAGAGTCGGATGAGATTTCGTTCAGTGTCGATGTCGTTTCTGATGTGCTGTTTGCGGATATTTATTTTTTGGCAGATTTTCGCTGCTTCGAGGCTTGATGTCCGCGACGCCTGGCAAATGCCGCAGGTAAATTGGCGACCTTGTGTACTTGCGTTGCGCTACTAGTTAGCGATCGATGGCATCGTTGCTGATCGCTTGAATGTGTATGACGAAGGCCGGCATTTTAGGTTGTCCCGGTTTGATTGTAGCTTGTAGCGAGTGTATCTGCGATTGGAATTCGGATTCGTCCCATCGTTTGCTTACATAAGCGTTTCCTGACTAGTTTGCGTTCGGACACATTTGCCTTAACCTCTTGTCGACATTAAATCCTTTATGGGTTGCTCATTTTTTGTTTTTGCTCCTCTTTTAACTAGGGTGGGATTGATGAGGGCGAAGATCCGAGACGTGCAGCCATGAGGGAACTAAGGAAGAGACGGGAGTCTCGTCGGCTGAAATTCTGGCAGAGGTTGGAGATTGTGGTTTATCTCGTGCAATTCCTCCTTGATTCGTTGGTTTTGCTCTATGAATAAGATTGGGTACATTTACACTGGTGAAATATGAAGGTTCTGTCTTCACCTTGGGGAGCTATTAGTAAGAAAGCTCTTCGTAGATCATCCATTCTAGAATATTACCAGATTGCTCGGGGGGGTGATCACTTGTCATCTAGAGTTCTGAGTACTTATGCCTGATTTTTTTCTTCTTTTTTCCCTTTTTCTCATGAAGATGTGAGCTTTCTTTTTTTCTTTGCTAGACTTGGGATTTCCCTAGATGAGTTAACATAACAAGCTAAATTGGGAAGCCTGACACTGTGTTGAGAACTATATGTAATGCATGCTGTATCTGGTGTGATCTTTTGTGCATTGGTTTAGATGTAATTGCTGTTATAGTCTTCTTCCACAGTGACTTTACTCCATTCCCTGGTTTGGATTAATGGTCTTGGTTCTCCTATTGTGAATCCTTGCAGGTTCCTTACTGGGTGACGTATGACTTTCCTCCAGATGTTAGGGAAAAACTCAAAATCCAGTGGGGATCAGACTGGAAAGGCCAAGCACAGAAGTGGTTAGTTCACCCACTTTCGATTCCCTTATCCCTCCTCTGGCCCTTCCCTCCCCTCTCTCCCTAGAAGATGTATATAAGACGCTTGTGGCACAATAGAGGAAGAGTGTAGAGGGCTCTAGCATTTGAGTTGGGGCTTTAGTATTCAGTTCATTCGAAGTTGTTACTTCTGCAGTTAATTCAAATTGTATCTGTAATTCATTAGAGAAGAGGTTAAATATGATTTTTAACCGAGAGATAGGAAGATTTTTAGGTCAATTATGTGAAGCTTAGTTGAAGTCTGTAAAAGAGGATGGATAACATGAGTTTCCCAAATATAATTATCTTTTGCAAATCAAAGGTCTAAGTTGATCGCGTGTGATATATTTCAACTTTAGTACTCGTATTTCAAATTAAGTATAAATCCCAGATAGAGAAGTGTAATTATTGCAATTTCAGAAGACGCCGTATAGCGCGCTTTCAGTCAAATAGCTTTCTTTTGCAAATTTTTTTTATCATGGTTATATAAAGAGGTCTCTCATGGTATTGGCATACCCAAAGTTTCAGAGTCAAACGGTGGATCCATGTCATTCAGAGTCCGCATTTTACCTTTCCTTGAAACAGCATTATGATGCTTTAGGTCTGACTTCAAGGATGCTATATTCTGTATCAGTAGATTTTCCCACAGTCGCATCTGGGAAGAATTAAGGCGGAATTCCTTTTTTCATGAAATTGATTGCATCTGAGATTACCTTTTTGTTGTCTAAGTATTGTCGAATGCCCCAACATGTTCTGGGCAAGGATTGTGTTGCACCTGTTTTGATTGTCAGAATTAGACTGGAAGCTGGTTTTCTCTCTCTCTCTGATTTCACACTGCCATATCATTCAGATTAAAACTTCATCAAGCTGGATAATTTGGGTTGCAGGTTTCTTATGAAATTTACTGGGAAAGATGAAGAAATCAATCTCTTGGGGGACAGCACCGAGAAACCTGAGTTTGGCGAGTGGTCGTGGATTTCGCCTGACCAGATAATTGAACTTGTGGGTTCACCTGACTTTTACACTACTCTGGTTTATATCAGATTTCGGTCTCCCTTAGCAATGTTTATATGATTCCATCTCTCGTGCAGGCAGTGGATTTCAAGAAACCTGTTTACAAGGAAGTTTTGAATGTATTCGCACCCCATCTTTAATGATGTCCCGCCTCGTGACATCCTAGTCATGAGAGAGAAATCGAACGATAACCACCTCCGTTTGGATGAATACACGATACTCATGCACCAGTGAGTTTTTACTTATTTACACACCAGCTTTATTTTACAATTTTGTATGGATCGAACACATTTATGAAAATCCGTCGGAAGGATGAGACAAGACATTCATTTATCCTTCTCGCGTTGCACCTTTGCCATTGCTTGTTCAAGTGCGATCAGGCTTGCTGTTGTATCATAACGACCTTAGGTAGAGCTAACGAAACTCCATAGTTAACTTTCAGTGCAATCCTTGTGAATTGACTGGTGTAGTATTTGACAATTAAATTCACCGAAAGCATTAGTAACAATTAGGGTCATGTTGAAAATGGTCCGATTCATATTGATTCATTTAATCCGTTCTGATCTATTTTCATACAATGTAAATTTGATGACCTACACCCGATCCGACCCAACTCGTATTATTGAAACATATTAATATTTAGGGAAAAGACCACCAAGAACTCTTAACTTTGCCAAAAGTGACAATTTTATCCCAATTTTTTTTTTGTGACATGAAAAACTCTGAAAGTTGTCAACCATGACACATTTACCCAAAAAAAAATTCCGTGAAACAAAAAAACCTTGAACTTCTATCCATCTAACACATTTACTTTAAATTATAGGGCATTTTGATCATTTTACTTTTTAATCTTTTTTTCTTCTTCTCTCTTCTCTTTGCTGGCCATGGCGGAGCTGGCGGAGGGAAGCCGGCGTTCGGCGAGGGTCGCCCTTGCCTAGGCTAGCTAGGGCGGCCCTCGCCGGTGTCGAGCAAGGGCGGCCCTCGACGGGGTTGGGCAAGGGCCGCCCTAGCCTGGGTTAGGCGAGGGCCTCCCTTGCCAGATATGGTAAGGGCGCCCCTCACTGGCGCCAATGAGGGCGGCCTTGTGGGCGTCGGGCTCACCCAACACAGGCAAGGGCGCACATAAGGGCGACTCTCGCCGGATGCCGGCTTTCTCTGTCAGCTCCGCCATGGTCGAGGGAAGGAAGAAAAAATAAGATGAAAATGCTTTCTGTGAGGCAAATGTGTCACAGTTTGCAAAGTTAGAGGTTTTTCATGTCACAAAAAATAGTTTGGAGTAATTTTGTCACTTTGAGCAAAATTTGAGGTTTTTGGTAGTCTTTTCCCTAATATTTAACTCAATTTAGGTTAATTCACTCTCACCCATTTAATTCACTATAAGCTCTTCATGTATATGTTACTTAAATAAAAAATTCACATCAAATTTAAAAAGTACATTAAACAATAAAAAATTGGTAAATAAAATTAAAAATGTGAAAAACTTTTAAATTGAAATAATTTTGAAGAACTCTTAATAAGAAAAAGTTTGATAAGTTAATAATTGACATGAAAATAATATTTCCTTATATATGAGACTGCATAGCTTCTTGATTGTAGTTCTTTTTTGAGCATGTTTGGGAGGGATTTTGAGGAAAGTCTTTGGGAAAATGCAAAGACCGTTGGATTAAAGAAATTTTCAAAAATGCAAATTGTATTTGGCAAATTATATTGTAAAAGTCCATTGTGAAGTACCTTCGAGTAAAATAGTGTTTGGAAAAAAATATATTTGCAAAAGACTTTTGTAACTAAGACAAAAAAGAAAAGAAAAAAGACTTGGTCAAAGTAGGCGATTTGGCAAAGGGTAGGCGGTTTGGTGCAGGTGGTTCAACAAGGGTAGGCATTCCGGCGAGGGTCATCATGACCCAAATTGCAATCTGGTAGCAGCGTAATTTGGGTCGTTGTGACCCTCATGGAAGGGTTGCCCAATCGGCTACCCTTCGCCAGTGATCGCTCACGATTGGAGAAGAAGAAGATGAATTGTCATCAATGGCAAAACCTAGAAAAATGAAAAATTATCAAGGAAAATTTGAGAAGAAATTTTTTATTAACCCTCATCGGCTTAGCATGCCAAGAAGACTAAAAACCTAAGGCAACTTGGGGTTGAAAAAATCACCAAACACTTTATTTGGCTCAAGGGGCTTTGAGTGTCCAAAGTTCCTTCTAAAGGCCACTCTCAAACACACCCTTTAGTTGGCACAAGGGGCTTTGAGTGTCCCCAAGTTAAAAATTACATCATGATGTTTAGAATTTCTATGTCAAAATTGAGTGATATTTGATTGAGACAGCATCAACCTTTCTCTCAAAGTACACCTTCGATATGTATATGGATATCTATTTACCAAAAATTATTTTAAGAAATATATAATTTTTAACTATTTTTAACATTTTTGAATTTATTGTTATTTCTTTTCTTTCTTTTTTCTTTTCTCTTTTGTTTCTTTTTCCTCCTTCTTCTCCCTTGTTCCTTTGCTTTGTCGATAATGACCGGCCAAGACGCGGTCTAGTGAGCTCGAGGCTTAGCCTGTCCAAGCAAGCTTGAGCTTGCTAATTGGAGCTTTGTTGCAATTGACGAGCTTGGGGCTCAATCGATCCAAGCAAGCCCAAGCTTGTTTGCCTAAGCTCTGTTGTGGCTAGTAAGCTTGTGGCTCGCCAAATCCAAGTGAGCTCGAGCTTAGATCCAAGTGAGCCCAAACTTAGCCAAGGTCAGTGAGCTTGTGACTCAACCAATCTAGGCGAGCCTAAGCTTTGCCTAGGTTGAGGAGTTCGCGGCTCGCTAGATCTAGGCACGCTTGAGCTTGGCCAAGGCCAACGAGCTCATGGCTCGCCTGAGATTGGTGAGCTCAAGATTGGCTATGGAGAGGGTGGCATGACGGCAATGGCTCGTGGCTCGCCTGAGGTTGGTGAGCTCAGGATTGGCTATGGAGACGGTGGCGTGACGACGGTGGCTGCAATTGGTTGGGATCGGAAAGGAAAGGGAGTGCTTTGCTCACCTAGAGATTTGCAATCATGGATGGTACAAGAGAGAATTGAGGATGCAGAGAAGGAAGGCCCATAGATTCAAAATGGGTTTCTTAATAGCCCATTAAGACCCATTTCTTTTTTTCTTTAGTTTTTAAGATCCATTTATGATCTATAACTTTTACTTGATCCATATATGACCCATAAATAAAATAAAAGTGAGTTATAATATGGGTTTATGACCAATTTTGATAGCTCTAGCAACAATTCCAGCGGCAAGTGACATTTCTTACCATACTTAGATGACCTTTCAACTTCTGCCATAATTCAGTCATACACCATGGTCAGGACCATGCAAAGCAAATGATATCCTCGTTAAGTGCCAAGCTAAGGCTCCATTATGAATGGGACTTTGGTTTTCGTATCGTTGATATATAAAACCAGTAGAAATACCACGAAGAGATTGAACCATATGAATTGGTTCCAACATATTTATTGATATGAGATGATGCATCAGCCCATGCAAGGCCATGAACTCATCAGCCCATGCAATTAAGGAAATTAGAGGTCCTGTTGATTTTATTTGAGAATTAAGGAAATTAGTGGTCCTGTTGATTTTATTTGAGAATGTACAAGCAAATACAAAGCTGATCAGACTGGGACCTCGAATCAGATACCACTGGTGAAGAATTGTCTCTACATTCTTGACCAGAATCTGCTCAAGCTTGCTTGAATTGATCCATGTGGTTCATCGGTTGGTAAATATACATCGTGATTGAACTGCAAAATTCAGTACATTTAGTCAATATCAGAATGCACACATTGATGATTACCAAAGCATGTCAAACACCAACCAACATTCCCATGCAAAACAATTTCAGGAGAAGCTGACAAAAATCAAAACTTGAACTGTTCACTTTCTCCTCTTATGATTTACATGAACTGATACAGCTGTAATTTTAAGCCATACAAGTGCTTCTAATATTGTCATGGCATACTTTATGTACTTTCAAAAACTTGCAGATCTTGCAGCCTAAAGAAAATTTAGTAATTGGACGCCAACATCTTTGCAGCTGATGTGGTGGTAAAAAAGTTTGCACTCCCAAATTATCACCGTTATCTTCTCTTTAACCTATTGTCAACTGGTTAGGCCCCTTTTGTGACATACAATCAACTTAAGGTGGCAAAAGTTCAGTCAATTCACTCCTCATTACTTGAGAGGATCCATATCCTGTGATCTCGAACAAATCATTGTTTCACCAACTTCTCTCACAAGTACCTTTCTATCCATTTCTCATGGCTCAACCCTGAAACCTACAAAGTCAGGATTATAAGAAGAAACTCACAGTTGTCTAGTATCAACCATTTTCAGGAGGCTAACCATCCCAGTTGGCCATATCTAACCTTCTTCCCGTGGAAGCTATGTATTAGATACATTTCCCAAGCTAATCTAACATTGCCAGAATTCTTGCTTGGACATTCTCACTATCATTTTTGGAAAGAGTGTTTCTTGCAGTGACATTTCGTACCTTCACCATTGATGGATTATCCTTGGTCGATATGTTAACTGGTAAGAAATGGATATTTGGCATCTTCAATTGCACTGCTGATATGTCAGGAAATCTGCAAAGAAAAAAATCAGCTTGTTTTTTTTATCTTCAGCACAAACCAAATAATAGAGAAGGAAAGTAGAACAACATAGAATCAAGTGAAGAATTTCTTAGGGTGGGGAGAGGGAGAGAGAGAGAGAGAGAGAGAGAGAGAGAGAGAGAGAGACCCAGCTAGAACTGCCCTTGCCATTTGATAGAGAGTGCTTTGGACAGATGCACTGTAAACTCCCTCTTTTGGTGGGCCAAAGAAAGTACTCATCAGAACTTTTTTCACATCCATGTATCTCTCTTGGAAATAAAGAAGATCACCGGGGACGCTGGAGAGAGTATCATAAGAATACCTGCCATTCACACTTACAGTTGTGACTTAGCTTACGACAAACAAATCACCCTAAGTCTCCCGAATCTCTATATTGAAGGCCATGGGAAATGGATGCAGTAAAATGCATATTTAATTCAACTCTGCCTCTCAAATAGTAGTAATAAAAAATCATACCTCCAAGATGCCGTCACTTCAGTGGCAAGCATTCTTTCTCGAGTTTCAGGAAGAGCAGTGTACTTATCCCTAATGAAACCTTCAAAACCTGACTGTTGACATGGAACATAAAAATGAAGAGAGAGTAGCCATATCAGACTTATCCTGTCAATGGAGAAAACGTTGGGTGCATAGGGTCAAGTGCACACTCTGCACTCCCTGCCCTTAAATAATGTGGGTCTCCCATGAGGCCATCAAATCCAAGGACTGAGGAAGCATTGGGTGCACACCACACTCTGCAACTAAAAATCTGTCCTATCGATGATGCATCTGCAGATTGCCGATGCCAACTGAGGGGGAATTCTTGCCTGGACCAGCGCCTACTAGACCAGGTTCATCACAACCTTTAATTTTGGGGGCCATACAAGATCAAAGGGTGTAATGGATATGGTCCAGTGGACATGGGTTCCTGGAAGAAATTCCCAGCTAAGGTTTCAAAATTTCACTTTTCTTCCCGATGCATGCCAGACACTTTGAAAGTTACCAAATCATATGAATAGTTTCAGTAGAAATCAGATCCTCAAGTAGTTGCAAATAACTGTTACACACGTACAAATATAGCAAGCCAACACTGAACATACATCAAAATTGAATGATACTACAAAGCCTCTATCAAAGCGATGGGGACTGAACAAAAAATATCAATGTGCCATCTATCCTTTTTATAGGTATCAAAGAGACTAGCTTTCAGATTTGCTTTATTCCATCAATAGCTCATTGGTGATGGAATTCTAGACTTAAAAAAAAAAAAAAATTGTCACAATTCTAGGTGTTATTGGAGAATTTGTTTTTGGAGAATTTGTACTCACTCCAATCAAAGTATAAGTACTAACAGGTTACAATAGTACAAATACACTAGTTGACCAGGATTTCTGAAATGTACCTAGAATGCAGGAAGAATAGCAGCAAGACAAATTTCAAAGAAAAGAATTTGAACATTACTGCAATTCACATGGCATGCAAATGTTTGTTTTGGGAAGAAAAAATACTGACTTCCCAAGTGATCGTGCTATCTCTACACCCAAATCAGGTTACAGAATTCATGAAAGCCAGCTAGAGCGTAGACTAGCTTACCATGGTTGTTTTCAGGACTGACAATCCTGCTATTCCCGAAGTCAATTTTAGTGCACCAGTCTTTTTCACAGTTACTTCTGTTGTATGCTTCTCTGATCCAAGTTTAAATCCTTCAGTAAAGTAGAGCAAAGAAACATAAGTTCATGTGATGCTGACTTCCTATGTAATGATCTCTTAATGATTGTGGGAACAGCTTTGATGCTATTTAATATGACTTCACTGGAGGAAAAATTCAATATTACAAGTCAGACACTTGTCATAATTATACAGCAACAATGTAGACTAAAGAGCAAAACACAGGACAAAACATTGCTTGTTAGTTGCCCATGTAAATTTGATTAATAATTGAAGTGAACATCATTAATATGCCCAGCACGTACCAAGAAGGACATAAAGACTACGACCATAACTTGGTGGAAATTAACCAGCCCCAATTTTTCCTCAAAGAGACACCCTTTAGAATGATAGTTTAGACATTTGAAAAAAAAATAAAAACATGTACCCATATCAGCCCATGATTGGTGATGCACCTGGTACTACTGCCAGAACAATCAACTAAGTCTCTCCACTCAGCATCTAAATTGATTGGTCTTTAGCCCATGATAGTATGTCCTTATGTCCTAGTTTTTCTTTAGCAGTCAACTGCTGCCATCGGTCAAGAAGACATATCTCCATGTGCTCTGAAAAATTCAATTGCCCCTTCTGATAAAGGTATGTAACAAAATTGATCTCACATCACTCAAAGTCAAGCCATTGAACCTCTAACCCTATTACAGGTATTCAAAGATCGGTCGGTCAATATCCTGAAAGGTTTTTATCCCCTTAAAAAGGATTCTGAAACACAGAATCGCAGATAAAGAGGTTCTCATGAGAGCATTTCTCTAGCATTACCTAGATTAATATTGTCCTAAATTAGGAAATAATTCAAGTCATATGTATAACAAGTCAGGAAATTCTAGCAGCACATATCTGTACAGACAGAACAACAGCACAGGAAACTAAAAAAATGGAAATATAGTCATCATCAGGCTTTTTATCTAGGCAAAACCATTTATTGAAATGAAAACTAAATGAAAATTTTGATTGCTAAAGATGAAAAGGCCTACCATGTTCATGAGGTTGTCCATCCACATATACTCGTTCCCAAGGCTTCTCCACAATTGTGACTACAGCAGCTGTTACCTATGGTCAGAAATAAATGTAACAACATCAGTGCTACTAATAGAGCATCTAACACTGAGTGCTATGAGGTTAATCTGATTGTTTGTGTAGACCACTTGTAACAAGTAGGATCCACAAACTGTCCTGTGAAGCAGAGTCAATTACACAGGAATTATTCAAGGACCTGATAATTGTTTCTCTCAGTCATTCGCAGGTTAGATCCTAGTTAGATCAAGATAATGTATCACAGCTTTAGGTGTCACCATGATCCCTCAAATTTGCCCAGCTATCAATGGCATGCTTATGATACACTCCTGTGGAAACATATGCTAAAACCTAACAGCATTAAAAGGGCACCTCCCAATACTACTTGGAAAGGATTAATGGTTGGCCTTGATCAATTAAAGAAAATTGTAAAGACTATAATTCTAACAAGTTACCTCCCTCCCTCCCTCCCTCCCTCCCTCTCACATACATGTATGTATATTTGCCACGGATGGTCATCTATGTGCATTTCATGTGCGGGCAAAGAGTGGAACAACCAAGTTGACACCCACATGCAGCAACTTCTGAAATCACAAATACCGTGCCATCGCATCAGATGAGACAGCATACTAAGTTCTAGACAGGCTGACATGCATCCACTTCCAAACACACTTTTGATATATCTTCCCTCCCATTTTGATACCTTAAATGATAACATGCAGACATATGATGCACAGGCTAACCAACAAAGTTGTTGTCTTCTGGGGCAGACATCATGACCATGCAAACTTTGTCTTTCCTATCAACAGATAATCTAATATTTCATCTCAAGCAATACAACTGAGCTATTAATAACCACTCCCTGATTTTCTTTTTAACTTTTTTGGCCATGATCAGTGATGAGTTTGTGTCGCGGCTCCCATCCATAACAAGATCTCCACATACAACCAAATCCGAATGGTGAACACGAGGACTCCAAATTATATTCTTGGATCTTGAGCTGTAACAGTGGCAAGATACAGCAACCTCTTTCCGGCAACAAAGTAAAATCCATCACATAAATTGTCTCCCGATATTCTCTCCCAGAGTAAGGTAAGCACTAACCTCTTTGTAGAAGGACGTGAAATGCTTTGCAAGCAAGATTGCAAATTGCTCCACCGAGAGTTGCTCCGAACATTCCTTTGCTTTCACGTACACCTGAATCAAAGCCCCAACCGCCTCGTCAGACCAGATTCGAATCACGCGATCACAACAAACAAGTCAGATGACGCTCCTCCCCATAACTCACTAGTGCCCTCAGCCGGAGCAAATAGCAAAAGCTACCCGACCCGCAGCACTAAGATCACAGGCCAATCGAATGAGCACCCCCGTCTACATCACCGACCGGACAAGGGGGGGGGGATAGAAACCAGGTACCGTGTTCTTCATCGTGTCGGTGGCGACGATGCTGGAGTTGTCGTCGCGGGTGTACGCGTCGACGCAGTCGGAGAAGAGGCTGATGCTGACTTCCCACTCGACCATGGAGTTGCGGCCGCCGGGGGCCCGCCAGACCCTGGCCACCCGCACCCTCTCCTTGCCGTGCCGCTGCTCGAAGTTGAAGCCTTCCAAGTCGCCGGCCATCGTCGCCGTCGATGATCCGCCGGGAGCTCGCCGGATTCGAGAGGGGATCGGGAGGTGCGGAGTACTGAGCTGGAGGAGGAGCAGGATGATGATGATGATGATGATGATGATGAAGATAAAGATGAAGATGATAATCCGTTCCGAATCGAGGCATTATATATTCCTCTTTCGCGTGCCCCAATGGAGCTCCTAATTCCACGCGCTCTGGCGGCGCGTGGCGTTGCGGACATCTCGGAGCGCTCGAGCGCGCCCTTGACCACGCCCCGGGAAAATGAAAATAAAGAATAGAAGCGGTAAATTAGACAAAACCAAATGAAATTAGTTTTTCCGATAAAGAAAAGTGAATGAAAATTAGTTTTAATTTGTTGTTCGAGAATTAGGGGTGAGCGAGTCGGGTTGGTCGGCCACCCCTAACCCTGCACCAACCCCGTCTGATGTCGGTCCTCAATTTTGCGACCGGCGATGACCCTATTAGTTCTAGGAGATAGCAGACCGGACCGACCTAATGGGTTGATCCGGTCTGGTCAACCGAGACCGATCGATAATTTTTTCTCTTATTTTTTATACTCCTAAAAAAAAACCTACAAATTCAAATTACACATCCATCGACACTTGATCTTGTGCAACTAAATTATAAATACCAATACATATTTAGCAAATTTAAGATGACACAATAGAAATTTAAATTTACTTGCTAACCGATCATCAAGATATGGGATAAGATAGAAAGTTCTTGTAATCATCTATCTTTAATATTCATAACACCATATGCAAAAATCGTTTTCCGCATTTGATCAGGTAGTAGAGTCCACTCAACCAAAAAATGAACTTCACACCACTTGATTAGCAAATCACCGTAGCAATTGCAATACTACTCTATTCTTCAAAAACTTCTACCATTTGACACAAATTGAAAAGTAAAGTACAGCTGAAATTCATTAGTAAAATACAATTAAACTATAAAAAGTTCAAAATACTTAATATAAATCATGAATATATAATTTCACATCTTGTTAATTCACTTAAACTTCAAAACACCGAAAACAAAACAAACGACACATAATTAATACTCAACAAAAGTTTTAAATTGAAATTACTATTAGTGTTATTGATAGAACATTTCAATATAATATAACATAATGTACATTTTCTTAGGTTTGAATATATAAAAGAATTATATATAATATAATATAATATATAGGGTTGGTCCGGGGTTGGACCGACCCAAAACTCTTTAAACCAGGACCAACCCGCCCATTGATGTTGGTCCTGGAATTTCAGGACCGAGGACCGACCCAGTCCCCTTGGGAACCGGACCAGGACCGGCAGGGTTGGGCCGGTCCAGGGTCGGTCCAGGGTCAACCCTAGACCGCTGCTCACCCCTATCGAGAATGCCCATTACCTTAAGGAAAAAACATTGGTTCTATTTGTAAATATGAAAATAGCATTCGGTCAAATCCATCTGAATTATGTTTGAGTTCGAGTGTAATTAATAATCTTAAACTGATTCACATACTACTCAATTCGTACTTGAATTTATCAATAAATACAAAAATAGTATTGTCATGTCATTCAAGAATTGACTCTTATCATTTATGTTTAGTGAGAATAATATTTTAAATAGTGAAAATGCTTTGGCATATTATTGGACATGAATGACAATGTCTCATTGTTGACAAACGATATGATATACATGTTTATAAAATTTATTATTGAGCAAAATCATTGAGCCTACAGATAAGTTTTGACAAGAATTTTTCACAAGAATTTTCCTAAACTTAGAAGTCATTTAAATCCGGACACGTGTCAAAATAGAATTTGTGATCCTTGATTTCCGTCTTTTAATTTTTTTTTTTTGGCTTGATGATCTTTTAGTATGTAAATACATAGCGAGATAAGTCGCTTGTGACGAAAATACAATTTTGCAAAAGATAATCTCTAAGCCGAGTTGACGTTAAACCAAAATCTTCTTTTAAAGTAAGACATCACAATTACAATTTAAAAACCCATTTTATCCAAACAATTTATTTGTTTCAAGAGTTAGGGACAAGGAGGGAAAAGAAGAAAGAAATAGTAATTTCACAAAAAAAAAAAAAAAAAGAGGAGGGAAATGTTTAAATTGAGGTCGGTGGTTTACACGTGCTAGGAGGAGCGGCGGGGCAGGTCGTCCGGCAGAGAGTAGGAATATGTAACGCATTGACCTGGATTGATGGCAATAATAGTCGGCCCACGGACATGGACAAACCGGATCCTTCATTACTGTGTGCCGGCCGTGTGGAAACAAATTCTCCCCAGTGGAGTTGTTCAGAAGCTGAGCTGAAAATTTCAGTTTTTTCGGTTCGGTTTGATTCTCATTAAAAACTGAATTTTTTTTATTAATCGAATCGAATCGAACCAAAAAAATTGATAAGAGCTTATTTCTTAGAAATGTAACAACAACAACAAAAACGAAAAAAAATGAGCAAGCACAAAAACCGAAAACTAAAAGTTGAAAACCAAAAATAAAAAAATCGAACCAAAATTTCAGTTTGGTTCATATTTTTCGGTTCGGAAGTTTTTCCTAACAATTCGATTCGATTGGTTTTTTTTTTTATAAATCGAATCAAACCGAATTGTCGACACCCTTAGAGTTGTTAACTATCTGGCCATGAGCTCTACGGCACTAGGGGTGGGTCGGGCCAGGTGGGCCCGTGACCGATGCATAAGCGGGCGTGCCCGCTCGCCCGCCCGCCTCTGTAACATATTGGGCCATGCCTCGGCATGGTTGGTTCACGGCTTACACTTTGTTAATAGACCGCGTGGGTTGGTGATGGAGGGTCGTCGATAAAAATTGCATCTTTTCATAAGAAAGTATAATCTTTACTTGATTTCATTTGTGTCCTTTTGCCGAAGTAGAGGGTTGGCAGCAACGACGCGGCGGCGGCGAGGGAAGAGTGAGAGGCCGGCAGCGCGCGAGAGGTGCATGAATGACGAGGAGTTTGTAGGCCTGAACGACGGTGACCAAGAGCTATTTGGACTATTCTTGTGTGATATTGTTTGTTTAGAGGTGGTGACCATGTCGTTTTGCTTGACCAAGTCATATAGCATTGTGTGATGTCATTTTAAACGTCCACATAGACTGCATTTAAAAAAACATATAGCTAAGTCAAATAAAAAATTTAATTATAAATGCCACATAATCAATTTAGTCGGAATTCTTTGTCGGAGACATTTAAATAATTATTTTATCCTATGTGGTACTTAAGTAAGCCAACGATAACTTTTTACAATAAAGTAAGCGTCTTATATAACTTTTGACATTTGAAGTATCCTTGTCCCTTTTCTATAGTAAGGGGAAGTCTAGTGATAAATTTTATTATATGAGGTAGCGGATTAATTATGAAAAATGAAATACAGCACCAAAACAAAGTAAGAAAAATATGATGGAGAGATATTTGTCACAAATATATCAATTTACGATTTTTTGCGATCGAACAAATTAATTTAAGATAAATTTATCACAAATATAACATTTTATGATTTTTGTGGTCATTTGGGTGTGTACCAGTTTAGGGTTTTTTGTAGTCAAAAAATTAGTTTGTGATAAATTTGTCATAGGTGTACCGATTTAGAGCTTTTCAAGGTATTAATTTTTTTTTTTTTAATATTGCTTATCCGATAGATACATGAAAATGCAGAGACATTAGAAATGTGCCAAACTCTGCGGTCTCCGCAAACGTCTTTGGCTTGAAAGTCTAGGACCCGTCTGAAGTTCCATCTTCACTGAATGCTTCAATTAAAGAACCGAAGAAAGGGAGGACAGCATATCCAAGCATCAATCGATCGATATCCATAGGAAGAATACAGCCCATGCATGTAATGCATTGAAGTTCTTCCATAACTAAAGAATGGACAGGCATCAAACCACAACATTCCGTGCACACAACACGGCATGCTAAAACACGCCTGCATTTGCGTATGACCTTTTCGGAAGACCCGCATATTATTGGTGACGACAGTCATCATATATAGGCTTCCCCAAAATTGTTCGGTAGTCGATTTAGGTACATACAATCATAAACCTTATTTCGTTCTCTAGAGTTTGCTGAAGAACAATTTTGTCTGGAACAGAGCATTGAATCTGTTTCGATACTTATTCTTAAAAAAAAAATGATATGAATAGCTAATAAAGCATTCCCATCATTACCAAATTAGTCCATGCTAGAAAGGAGGACAAAATAAGATGGCCCTAATGTCAATTACAATTAAAGTATATGAGTCGTTTGTTGCCACGATGGAGTAAATTTCAAAGTTGGACCATTCCATATGTGCACGAAAGAGACAACGTGCAAATAGGGAATTCAATACTAACAATGTTGAGATATCATATCGTATCGTCTCATACATAGAACACTTGTGGCTAGGTTACAAAAAGGAAGCAATCATGAGTTACCATGACCATATAGAGATAAAAGAGGCTTTACCTGTTGCAATCAACGTTAGGGTTAGTCGAGCTGGGGACAACAACCTTGCAATTCCTAGAGAGTTCTTTGACTCTTTCAAGTTTGATCCTTAAACAAGGTAGATTCTTCTTAAAACAACAGAGCCCTCCAATCTTTATGGGTCGACTTTGGGCGCGCCAAGGTTCACACACCCTTATAGCACTCAATGCAGCGGAGGCGAGACCATG
Organism: Eucalyptus victrix; assembly: GCA_016097545.1. Lineage (NCBI taxonomy): Eukaryota > Viridiplantae > Streptophyta > Magnoliopsida > Myrtales > Myrtaceae > Eucalyptus > Eucalyptus victrix. The sequence goes on from CM027844.1 coordinate 26,763,264, forward strand.
CCCATACAGATGGTATATAGGGAGATGCAAGTTTGGCGACCTCTTGAAATGTAAATGACCTCACTGGGTTTGAACTCATGAACATGATAAAAAATAACGGAATTGTAGAAGCCAACTAGTGAAATTTTATAGGATCATTGCTAACCGTTCTAAAAACTTAATGTTATATAAATGTGTGGTTTATTATTTAAATATTCTAACACTCTCATTCACACTTAGTTTGGTCTTTTACCTAATATTAAGTATGAAAATTAATTGGGGAGACAAATGGGCCTGGAAAGATTTGAACTTAGCTTCTCCATGGTTTATTATTTAAATATTCTAACACTTCCCTTTACACTTAGTTTGGTCTTTTACCTAGTATTAAGTGTGGAAATTTAACCGGAGAGACAAATGGAACTTGAAAAGATTTGAACTTAGGACCTTTAGCTCTAATATTATGTGAGAATCTTATTGTACTATTGCCAACTGTTCTAAAAATTTAAGCTATTATATAAAGGCATGATTTTATATTTAAATGTTCTATCACTTTCCCTCACACTTTGTCTAATACCGATAATAAGGCCTCGTTTGGTTAAGTATTCCCAAGGGACTTTGAGGCCTCAAAGCCCATTGGGAAAAATATTAGGTGTTTGGTTAAGCATTCTAAGGTCTCATTGGCCAAATGCTTGCCTTTGAAATGCTGATATAAGGTTTAATGAGTTTTTTTTCCTTTCCAATATTGCCCTCATTGATAATTGTGTTTTCCTCTTTTGCCCTCAAAAAACACCGTTCATCGTCTTCTTCCTTGGATTTGGCCTTGTTGCTCCACCATGAAGCTTAGCCTGTGGGCAACACTTAGCTACGAGCGGCCATATTTGGCTGCATGGGGGCCTCGCCTGAGATTGCACGAGCTCAAGTGAGGTGGCTTAAGCCCAAGGTCAAGTGACCTAGGCGACATGACCTCAGGCGTCGTCATCAGAGGTTGCGCAACCTAGGTCGCTCAACCTCCGGTAGCATTGCTTGGGACGCTCAACCTCAGGCGAGCAACCCCCCAACCCAATTGCCACCATTGCCGCCGCCACCAGCCACCTCCCCACCGCCACCGCCGCCACTACCACCAGCTACTTCCTCATCGCCACCAGCACCATTGTTGAACCACCTCCCCCATGATTTTCCCCTCTCTATGCAACTGCATCTCTTCAATTTTTTTCCTTTTTCTTTTCAACTCAAAGTTGCTTTCCAAAAATATACACAAAAAATGAGTGTTTAAACACTCTTGCCTTCACAAAATGTCAATTTATTCAAAGATACTTGAGGAAATGCATTTTCTAAATTGAACCAAACGGGCCCTATAAGTAGTCTTGGGTCTCTCATCCCAAAAGTTAGCTCAAAGAGTGAGGCTTTCTCTTACATTTATTAGAAATAAAATATAACGCCAAAGAAAGGTAAGGAATTTTTGAACTCTTTATTCATGTTGATTATTTGATTATTACATGAAAATGTATAGACACTGGCAATGTGTCAAACTCTGCGGTCTCCTCAAAGTCTTGACTTGAAAATCAGGACCCATATGAAGACTTGCTCCTTCACAGACTGCTTCCATCAAAGAAAGGAAAAATGAGAGTCTATCCAAGCATCAATTGATCGATTATCATACCAAGAATACAGGACTTACACATAACGAATTGAAGGTCTTCTATAACCTAAGAATGGACAAGCATCAAAGCACGGCATATAACACTTACGACACGATGCGCTAAAACATGTCCGAATATGCAAATATATGACTTTTTATGGAAAACACGCATTTCACTGGAGATGGCACAGTCACCATACATAGGCTTCTCTGAAAATGATTAGGTACATATAATTACAAGACTCATTTCACTCCCTAGAGTTTGCCAAAGAGCAAGGTAAAAATTTATTGGTAGCATACTCGATCAAACGGGTGATTTTCTCACCTACTATGGATCCCATACTACCCACTTTCATGCAGACAAATCTTGAATTATACGAATTGTTTCTTGCTTCAATGGAGTGAATTCCAGAGTCAAATCATTCCATACATGCATGAAGGAAGCGATGCATAAATAGGAAATTCTGTGCAGACGAATCTCGGGATATCATGTCTCATATAGAAAAAACTTGTGTGGCTAGGTAATGGGAATGGAGGGAATCAAGAGGTTACCATACAGAGATAAAAGAGGCTTCACCTTTTGCAATCAATATGAGGGTCCGTCGGGAGGTAGAGTGAGTATCCGCACTCCGAAACGACCTTCTGGGTTAGCTCAGGCTTGATCCCTGCGGAAGGCGCAACGTCCTTGTAGCATGTGCAGAAAACCCTCCTCGAGCCGGGGATATACGACAAGATGTGCCCCAAGACGTTAAATTCTCTGCAACACTCTTCGTTTGGCGGAAACGGAGCCGCGCCCTTAGCGTATGGTCCGCAAGGGGTCAAAATTGAAAGGACTTCCGCACACGTGGTCGACCTGGGCCCGTCGCTGGCATACGTCGCCGGGGTCGAACTCGTGAAGATGATGAACAAGAAGAAGAGAACTTTGGGAGCATTTTGGCCATCTGACATTGTTTTGCTTCCCATTCTCTCTCTCTATCTCTCTCTCTCTTTTTTTCTCTTCGGTGGTTTCTGTTGGTTCTGTAATTTGTGTTGAGGGAAAGGGCAATGTTCTGCTCCATATATATAGGGGAAGAAATTGCAAAAAAAGCTGAAGCCAACTACAATTGGCGAAAATTTTGGGCAAAAGTCGCAGAGTGAATTGAGAGTTAGAATATGACAGAAAAAAAAAACTACAATTGGCAAATGGACTACTCGTGAATGAGAGGATTAGGTTACCAATTTCTATGGCACAAGAATCGATATAACTTGCTTGATTTGAGTTCTTTGTTTCCATAACTTGTAGACCTACTTAGGCAGCTTTAAATCATCTGGATTTCTAACTATAATAAGAATGTATAGGATAAGAGGTGAAAATCTAGGGATCTTGTTATGTCCTATCCAATTTTTGCTAACATAACAGTCTTTGGGTTATGTGAGAATAACAACTTATTATGATTTACAAATTCTTAAAAACTTGTTTTGGGCCATAAATTCTTGAAAAAGTAAACCTCACAATAATTTATAAGTATGTGTTATTTGAATATTTTTTTGCTAAAAAATAGACTATTATTCTTATAGTTAATTAAAAGCTATTATTTAGGGTGTGTTTGGTAACATTTTTGTTTAAAAATTGTTCTAGGAACAGAAATAAAAAAATATTTTTGTTTCGGGGAACAATTTTTGAATAAAAAAAACGCGTTTGGTAAACTTGTTCGGGAATAAAAAATGAACAGAAACACCTTTGGTAAATTTGTATAATTTTTTATTTCTTTTATTTTTTCTATTTTCTTTCTTATTTTTCTTATTTTCTTATTTATTTTTCCCTTTTTTTTTTTTATTTTTCCTTTTTTTCTTCTTTTGGCCGGTTGCCGGTCTTGGCCATGGCCGGCAGCCTCGCCCAGCCACGGTAAGGCTTGTCGGCCCCGGTGAGGCTTGTCGGCCTTAGCTAGGCGAGCTCGAGCTCACCCAGATCCGGAGAGGCCGAGCCTCATCGGTCGCTGGGCGAGCTCAACCTTGCCGAATCTGGGCGAGATCGAGCTCGCCCAACCCGGCGCGAGGTCGGCCTCGCCTTGGTTGGGCGAGCTCGAGCTCGCCCAAATCCGGCGAGGCCGAGCCGCACTAGGGGTTGATGATGCTCGGCCTCGCCGGGGGCTGGCGACGCTTTGGCAAGGTTGTCGGCCCTCGACAACCGATCGCCGGCCATGGCCGAGGCCGGCGACCGGCCAAAGAAAAAAGAAAGAAAAAAAAAGAAGAAAAGAAGAAGAAAAAGAGAGAAGAAAATGGAAGAGAGAGAAAAAAGTGTTCATAAATTTTGTTCCAGAAACAAGAAACAATTTTTTTTTTGTTTCTTGTTTCCATTCCAGATGTGTTTTTGGGAACAAAAAAATAATTTTGGAAACAAAAACGCAAACAAACGCGTTTTTTTTTTTTTTGTTCCTAAGAACAAAAAAACAAAAAATTGTGTTTCTAGGAACAGAAGCACATTTTAACAAACAGGCCCTTAATCATTTATTATCCTATCATAAGGAAAAAAAAGAATTGCAATCAAACCCAAGCCAATGACAAATTGGCAGATGGAGTAATTGTTGTCCAAAGGATTTGGTTACCACTTTCTATGGCATAGGAATCGATATTCTTTACTTGTTTAAGGTTCTTTGTTTCCATAATCTATAAATCTCCTTGGGCATCTTTCAATCGTTTGAATTTCTAACCATAATAAGATTGTATAGAATAGGAATTAAAATACAAGGGCTTGATTATATTCTATTGTTCAAATTGTATTTATTACATGAAAAATATCCACATAGAAAATTACATAAGCAACATATGTTAGGGGAATAAAATGTACTGAATCATTTTCCAAATTATCATTTTCCAAATTAACTTGTGGAGAAACGACAAACGACGATGAAATTTTATCATTGAATCATCTAATTTAAGCTTGTTCATCACAAACAAGTTGTCTATCTTGGATTTTTGGATGTAGCTATAGGTGATGGATAGTTCTAAAAATTACAGTATTGTTTGAAGATCCTTATTTTCCTCTAAAATTTGACAAAAAAGATTATGTAAAATCTTAGAAAAAGATTGGAATGGGTTATTGCCGTTTGATCCCAAGGCTCCCTTCATTTTGCAGAAAAATAAATGATTTAAAAAAACATCTTGTTATAAAACTATCGCTTACATCCACTTACAAAACAAAGGAATGAACAACATTTTCTTTTCTTATTTTACAAATATATTTAGACATATATTGTTGTCAGCAAAGAAAATATCTTTTATTAACTAATCATTTCAAGCAATACAAACAACCATTTTTAGGAAAAAATGTCTTTTTTAATTATTCATATACCGCAAAACAAGCAAAGTCCTAAGGAAAGTCTATATGTATATAAATCATGTGTATATATATATATATATGATTCATATAAAGCAATATATTAAAAGCATGAAAAATCTCAACTTTTGTCTTCTTAATATATGGCGTGTGTATATATATGTATATGATTCATATAAAGCAATATATTAAAAGCATGAAAAATCTCAACTTTTGTCTTCTTAATTTATGGACTTCGTTGGGGCTATGTGTAGTCGATGCCCGGAAAAGAACAATAGGCCACGGATCAAGGAGTAGAGGTTTCAAAAGAATCGTGACAAAAGAGAGATGGTTTACTAGATGAAGAAGAGGGAGAAATCATCGACAAATCGTGCTCTCTTCTATGCTTTGTCAGGCATATAGGAAGATTGAAGAGTTTGTATTTAAATTGTAGATATTGAAATTTGTATTGTTTTTGTTCGGGATAAATGTATTAAGAGTCCTAAAAGTAATTTGTTGTAAATGTACAATTGAGTTCTAAAACTTTAAAAAGTGAAAATAAGTTTTAAAACTCCTCAAATTAGTGGAAATAAATTTTAAAAAGTGAAAATACACTATGTACATGATATTTTGTTTACAAGTAGTGACCTTGAGGCATCTTTTGTCTTTTGTACTAAGGTCCGTAAGGATTGTTCTCACCAATTAAATATTAGATTTTATTAGATTTATCTCAGAGGATATTTGCTGATTGTATTTTGGAAATATTCAATATACATCATTGTAAGCTAGGAATTGCTCTTGTTGTTAAGGGTGATGGACTGAATTTATCACATTGTCCTTATTTAGATATTGAGAAAATCTAATTAAATGGTGTATCTTATGTCAGTGCATTTAAAACTATAATATATGCTCAAATTTGCACTAGACTGAATATTGTCTTTGAGACAGAATTTCTAGGTAGAAATCAATCATACTGGGTTGTTGCCAAGAAGGTTTTAAGGTACTTAAAGAGGACAAAAGATTATATGCTAATTTACAGACATGTTCAATTCTTGTAGCTAGTAAAGTATTCAGATGTAAACTTTGATGGCTGTTAGGATGACATGTGATTAATATCTGAATACATATTTATGTTAGTAGGAAGTGCAATAAATAAATTTTTATGTCATCTTCTACTATATAAACATTGTTAGTAACATTCTTTTAGACTGTTACTTAGGCTATTAGGCTCCAAAACCTCATGAAGGAGTTGATTGTTTTAACTTTATGGGTAGACCCATATGGTTATATTGAGATAATAAATTTGTAGTATTATTTATTTACTACAAAGGTCTTAAGGGGTCTAAATATATGGTGGTCAAAATTTTTGACCAAAAGGAAACGGTATAGAAATGTGATGTAATAATATAACATATTTTCAAAAATAATGTGGTTGCAGATCCATTAATTAAAGGCTTACGCCCATGTGCATTTGAGCGACATGTCATTAGCATTGGCCTAGGAGCATCATGAGATGTTGTTGTTTAGTGTGAGCTATTTTGGCTTTACTTTGATAAATGTTTTATCTGTGTTCGTTACACTTTGTAACGGTTTTATATATCAACTTTTGTATTCAATAAAATATTTTTGAATGTGTTGTTATTATGTTAAATACATATTGATAAAGTCTCAAGGTACTGTATAAACTTTGAGTGAAGGCTAAGGACATCCGGTTATTAGCCTTGTGCATATGTCTTGTTATACATGAAGAAATGTTAACCGTAAGGACAAGACATATGCGAGTTCATTGGAACCATAAAGCATTCTCTAGTGGCACAAGTTTTTGTGACGTTTAAGGTAAGATAATGGTGATTGACAAATAGGATCTCTCTATGAGAGATGTTATCCATTTAACAAACTACCATATTGAATCCATATCAATAAAGTTGAAAGCACTCGTGATCATGGAAGGCTCTGTGTGTATACATGCAGTTACCGCCATGATTTGGTGTTTAAGATTTTATGGGATAGAATTGACTATGAAGAATTATTTCTAGACCAAATGTGCGCACATACAACACGATTTTAATTAATATAGTCCAAGTGGGAGGATGTAAGATTTTTCCTAATGTGGACTAAATTAATTGATATTGTAATTTACTATTTTTATGGTTACCGTAAAACATGGTTGGTCTAAGGTGAGATAGAAGATTTCTTAATTAGTCTAATATGAGATTGGCTAGTGTGGGCCGAGTTGAGCCTGACTCGTAATGAGGGGATCTAGTTGGAAACTCTATAAATAATGTTCAAGTTTATCCTCTAACCTTAATTCTCACATGTATCCTCACTTAATGAATGTTTACCTAACACTATACGTGAGGGGGGCCGCCTGATTGAGCTAGTGATACGGAGTGCAATAGAGGAGAAGGATTTGATGCGTGGATAATCCCTTTTTTGCTTCCGCTTTAAAAAACGATGGATCCCAAAATAGGTGTGTTAATCTTTCTACTCAATTATGCATGTTCTTGTTCTAGTTATGGAGATCTTGGGATGACGCAATTTGCATCCAACACACTAGTCTTTTTCACAGTTACTTCTGTTGTATGCTTCTCTGATCCAAGTTTAAATCCTTTAGTGAAGTAGAGCGAAGAAACATAAGTTCATGTGATGCTAACTTCTTATGTAATGATCTCTTAATGATTGTGAGAATAGCTTTGATGCTATTTACTATGACTTTACTTGGAGGAAAAATTCAATATTACAACTCAAGCACTTGTCATAATCATACAGCAACAGTGTAGACTAAAAAGTAAAATTGCCCATGTAAATTTGATTAATAATTGAAGTGACCATCCTTGATAAGCTCGTCATGTACCAAGAAGGACATAAAAGACTACAACCATAAATTGGGGGAAATTAACCAGCCCCAATTTTTCCTCAAAGAGGCACCCTTTAGAATGATAGTTTAGACATTTGAAAAAAAAAATAAAAACATGTACTAGAATTAGCCCATGATTGGTGATGCACCTGTATTACACGCCAGAAATATGGTGCGAATGGTAACCTAGTTTTTTTGTTCCAGGAACATAAATAAAAAAAAGTGTTTTTGTTCCGGGGAATAATTTTTGAACAAAAGAACGCGTTTGGTAACGTTTGGTCCGGGAATAAAAAATGAAATGAAACACGTTTGGTAAATTTTATTCTTTTTTTGTTTCTTTTAATTTTTTAACCATTTTTATTTTTTTAATTTTTCCTTTCTTTTTTTTTTCTTTTTTCCGGCCGGTCACCGGCCTTCGGCGCCGGCCGGCAAAAGCCTCGCCCGGCCACGGCGAGGCTCGCCGGCCCTCGGCGAGGCTAGGCCTCGCCGCGCGCGGGCGACGCCGAGCCCGCTGGGTCGGCGACGCCGAGCCTCGCCGGGGTCGGCGACGCTCGGCCTCGTCGGATCTAGGCAAGGCTGAGCCTCGACAGCCGGTCGCCGGCCATGGCCGAGGCCGGCGACCGGCGAAAGAGAAAAGAAGAAAAAAAAGAAGAAAAGAAGAAGAGAAGAAGAAGAGAGAGAAGCGAGAAATGTTTCTTCAAGAAATGTTTACGAAGCAAGAAACAAAAAATTATTGTTTCTTTTTTTGTTCTTATTTCGTTCCGAAATAAAAAAACAAAAAAAGAACGTAAAACGCATCCAAATGTGAACACTTTCCGTACGAAGTGTTCCGGAAACACTTTTTGGAGTGTTTCCATGCACACCCTAAGTCTCTCCACTTAGCATCTAAATTGATTCGTCCTTAGCCCATGATAGTATGTCCTTATGTCCTAGTTTTTCTTTAGTAGTTAACTACTGCCATTTGTCAAGAAGACATCTCCACGCGCTCTGAAACATTCAATTGCCCCTTCTGATAAAGGTATGTGCCAAAATTGATCTTACATCACTCAAAGTCAAGCCATCGAACCTCAAACCCTATTACAAATATTCAAAGAAGGTCGGTCAAAAAAAGGTCGGTCAATATCCTGAAAGGTTTTTATCCCCTTAAAAAGGATTTTGAAACACAGAATTGCAGATAAAGAGGTTCTCACGAGAGCATTTCTCTAGCATTACCTAGATTAATATTGTCATAAATTAGAAAATAATTTAAGTCACATGTATAACAAGTCGGGAAACTCTAGCATCACATTTTTGTAGGGATAATACACTATTAGTGCCAAAAGTTGTGTACGGCACTTACTTTGGTGCCAAAAGTTTCCATCGAATAAATTAAATGCAAAAAATTTTGAAAAACGATCATTTCAGTGCCAATGCAGATGAAATTGGCTGGAAATCCGATGTTGCCTTTTTATTTATTTATTAATTACTTTTTGAAGCCGATGTTGCTTGTCAAAGAGTTGAGTCAACATCCAAACATCAAAATGATGCCGTTTGGCATCTTTCCCCCAACTTAGAAACCCTAATCCCCAAATTGAGAGAGAGGGAAGGCTCGTCTTTGTCTTCTTCTTCCTCGAAGATCCACACCAACAATGGCACCAGCATGGCACCAGTAGCAACACCGCAGCACACCAACAACGACACTAGCAATGCACCGGCGGCACTTTTGACCCAACTTCTTCCTCCGCCTCCTCCGCCCTTGCCTCCGAATTTTCTTGCTACTTATTGCTCAAGCAACAATCTTAGTCTCTTCTCGCTCACTTGGTTGAGTAACTACAATGGTGGCTGAGCGATGGTGGTCGAGTGACAATGGTCGAGCGACGGTGGGCGAACAATGGTGGCTAAGTGGCGGAAACCCTAATTTCAATCCCCATGTGAGCTAAACGGCATCGTTTCCATGAGGCCATCCATGTAGGATGGCAAAACGACGTTGTTTTCTTAAGGAGGACCGAAAACGATGTCGTTTAAAGGCCTGTCAATTATTTTTTTTAAAGCCACATAATCATTTTAACCGGAATCTTTTACCGGTGGCACCAAAGTGATCATTTTTCCTCCGATTTTGCACTTAAGTGATCCGATGGAAATTTTTGGCATAAAAGTGAGCGCCGTACACAAGTTTTGGCATTGATAGTGTACTTATCCTCATTTTTGTACAGGCAGAACAATAGCACAGGAAACCAAAAAAAAAAGAAATATAGTCATTATCAGGCTATTTATCTAGGCAACACCATTTATTGAAATGAAAACTAAATGAAACTTTCAATTGCTAAAGATGAAAAGGCCTACCATGTTCATGAGGTTGTCCCGTCCACATATACTCGTTCCTAAGGCTTCTCCACAATTTTGACTATAACAGCTATTACCTAGAGTTAGAAATAAACGTAACAACATCAGTGGTACTAATAGATAGGGGTGAGCATGGTCCGAGTTGGTCCGGGCCACCCCCTAACCCTAGAACCAACCCGTACAATGTTGGTCCTCAATTTTTAGGACCAAGGACCGACCCTATTGAGCTTGGGACCAAGCACGAGACCGATCCAATGGGTTCGGTCCGGTTCCAAAGTCAACCCGGGACCGATTGATAAATTTTTTCTTCTTATTTTTTATACTCTCTAAAAAAGCAAACCTACACATTCAAATTACACATCCATCGACAATGCGGCATTGTGCAACTAAACTATAAATACCAATACATATTTAGTAAATTTAAGATGACTCAATAATATAAATTTCATACCTACTAAATACTCATCGAGATATGGGACAAGATGGAAAGTTCTTGTAATCATCTATCTTTAATATTCATAACACCATATGCAAAATCATTTTCCTGCATTTGATCATGTAGCAAATCACCGTAGCAACTGCAATATTACTCTACTTTTCAAAAACTTCTACCGTTTGACACAAATTGAAAAGCAAAGTGTAGCTAAAATTCATTAGTAAAATACAATTAAATCATAAAAAGTTCAAAATATTTAATATAAACAATGAATATATAATTTAACATCTTGTTAATTCACTTGAACTTTTAAATACTCGAAAACAAAACAAACGACACATAATTAATACTCAACAAAATTTTTAAATTAAAATTACTATTAGTGCTATTGATAGAATATCTCAATATAATATAATATAATATAACAGACATTTTACTTAGGTTTAAATATATTAAAGAATTATAAATAATATAATATAATATACAGGGTTGGTCTAGGGTTGGACCGAATTAAAACTCTTAGGACCGAGGACCAACCCGCACAATGTTGGTCATGGAATTTCATGACCAATGACCGACCCAATCCCCTTGGGAATCGGATCAAGACCGGCAGGGTTGGGCTAGATCAAGGTCGGTCCAGGGTCAACCCTAGACCGTTGCTCACCCTTACTAATAAAGCATCTAACACTGAGTGCCATGAGGTTAATCATATTGTTTGTGTAGATCATTGTGACAAGTAGGAACCACAAACTGTCCTGTGAAGTAGAGTCAATTACACAAGAATTATTTAAGGACTTGATAATTGTTTCTCTTAGTCATTCGCGGGTTAGATCCTAGTTAGATCAAGATAATGTATCATAGCTTTAGGTGCCACCATGGTCCCTCAAATTTGCCCAGCTATCAAATATCAATGGCATGCTTATGATACACTCCTGATAAAACATGTGCTAAAACCTAACGGCATTAAAAAGGCACCTCCCAATAATACCTGGAAAGGATTAATGGTTGGCATTGATCAATTAAAGAAAATTGTACAGACTATAAATCTAACAAGTTACCTCCCGCCCTCCCTCCCCTCTCTCTCTCTCTCTCTCTCTCTCTCTCTCTCTCTCCTCTCTCTCTCTCTCTCTCTCTCTCTCTCACATACATGTATGTCTATTTGCCATAGATGGTCATCCATGTGCATTTCATGTGCGGGCAAAGAGTGGAACAACCAAGTTGACACCCACATGCAGCAACTTCTGAAATCACAAATACCGTGCCATCGCATCAGATGAGACAGCATCCTAAGTTCTAGACAGGCCGACATGCATCCACTTCCAAACACACTTTTGATATATTCCCCCCTCCTATTTTGATGCCTTAAATGATAACATGCAGACATATGATGCACAGGGTAACCGCTAAAGTTGTTGTCTTCTGGGGCAGACATCATGACCATGCAAAACTTTTTCTTTCCTATCGACAGATTATCTAATATTTCATCTCAAGCAATACAACTGAGCTATTAATAACCACTCCCTGATTTTCTTTTCAACTTTTTTGGCCACGATCAGTGATGAGTTTGTGTCACGGCTCCCATCCATAACAAGATCTCCACATACAACCGAATTCGAATGGTGAAACACGAGGACTCCAAATTATATTCTTGGATCTTGAGCTGTAACAGTGGCAAGATACAGCGACCTCTTTACGGCAACAAAGTAAAATCCATCACATAAATTGGAGTCCTCGTGTTTCCCGATATTATCTCCCAGAATAAGGTAAGCACTAACCTCTTTGTAGAAGGACGTGAAATGCTTTGCAAGCAAGATTGCAAATTGCTCCACCGAGAGTTGCTCCGAACATTCCTTTGTTCCATCGAGGCATCACGTTCCTCTTTCGCGTGCCCCAAAGGGATACCTAATTCCACGCGCTCCGGAGGCGCGTGGGTTGCCGACATCTCGGAATGCTCGAGCATGCCCTCGACCACGCCTCGGGAAAATGAAAATAAAGAATAGAAGCCGTAAATTAGACAAAACCAAATGAAATTAGCTTTTCCGATAAAGAAAAATCAATGAAATTAGTTTACATTTGTCGTTCGAGAATGCCCATTACCTTAAGAAAAAAACATTGGATTTATTTGTAGATATGAAAATAGTATTTGGCCAAATCCATCCAAATTCCATTTGAATTCGGATGAAATTAATAATCTTAAGCTAATTCAGCATATCTATAAATACAAAAATAGCATTGTCATGTCATTATTCATGAATTGATCTGATACGACTGGCTTATCATTCATATGTCTAGTGTGAATAATATTTTGAATAGTGAAAATGCTTTAGCATATTATTGAACATGAATAACAATTCGTCAATGTTGACCAACGATATAATATGCATGCTTATAAAATTTATTATCAAGCAAAAATGTTGAGCCTATGAATAAGTTTTTACAAGAATTTTTCACGATAATTATTTTGAACTTAGAAGTTATTTAAACCCGAACACATGCATGTCAAAATAGAGTTTGTGATCCTTGATTTCCTTCTTTTAAATGTTTTTGTTCGCTTGACGACCTTTCCGAATGTAAATATATAGTGAGATAAATCGCTTGTGATGAAAATATAATTCTCCAAAAGATAATCTCTTAGTTGAGTCGGTGTAAAACCAAAATCTTCCCTTTTAAAGTAAGAGATTGCAATTACAATTTAAAACCCCCTTTACCCAAACAATTTATTTCTTTCCAGAGTTAGGGACACGGAGGGAAAAGAAGAAAGAAATAGTAATTTCCAAACCAAAAAAAAAAAAGAAAAAGAAGAGGAGGAAAATGTTTAAATTGAGGCCGGTGGTTTACACGCGCTACGAAGAGTGGCGGGCAATTCCTCCAGCAGAGAATAAGAATATGAAATGCATTGACCCGGATTAATGGTAATAATAGTCGGCCCACAGACATAAGGTCCGGGGTGGGAGAAACTGGATCCTTGATTGTTGTGTGCTACAAGGAAACAAATTCTCCCCAGTGGAGCTATTGACTATCTAGCCATGGGCCCCACGGCAGCGGGGGTGGGGCAAACATGGCGTTGTCAATAGTTTGGATCGGGTTCTCTTGATACCTAACCTGACCCAAAACCATAGATGTGTGCTTGACCCGACCTAATACCTAAAATATCATATAACGGTTTGGTTCGACCCGATGTTGGCATTGCGTTACACACACACAGGGAGAGAGGAATAGAGAGAGAGAGAATCAGTACCGGCCTGGCCTAACCCGACCCTAACCCAAATAATACCAATACCCAAAAAGGCCCAACCCCAAAGTACCTTGATTTTAGGGTTAGGTTGAGCCTGCAACATCCCATATTTTCACTTTTGTTTTCTAATGAATAAATCGGGCATTTTATCGACGTTCCTATAAGACTGTTCTCAGAGCTGATCGCTCTCAAGATAACTAGAATATTAAGGGAAGCTATTAAGGAATTTTAATGTAATAGACTTGAGAATTCGACCAAGAATTGACTTCTTGACTGTGCTCATCTTTAGAGGCCATTATGACACAGTTAAAAATTGATTTAAAATCAGAGATAGGTCTCTTCAACTAAGATGTGTGGCTAATCATGGGTGACACCACTAAATTGGAAAATTCTCGTTGACCGGTCCTAGATTAATTATTTTATTGTTTTGGTACATTGTGTTCGTATTAGAATCCTCAAGATTTTCACGACAATCAAGAGTTGCCAATGTGTCAAGTGGGTTCATTATGGCTCGAAGAAAGTCGACCACAGGTCATTTGCACCAAAAATCTCTGAAAGCTACTCGATAGCTTAGGTCACGCTAAAAACGTGCATAAATGAAATTAATCGTGAATTTAAATCCGATTTTAGAAATTGAAGATTTTTTCGTGTCACAATAAATTCTAGGAACGTTGACTTAGTCTCAGAAGATTTTTTAAAACCCAAGACTTTTTGAAAGAAAGTCGGTATAGAATCGTTTTTGTTCAAAAAACGCCGAGAACTGTTTTTGATCACGAAATTGGGATGCAAGATGGATCTATTGGGGAGAAAAATATCGATTGAATCAAGGACTCGACAACGGGATTTGTTGAGGCCAAATTGGATTGATTTGAGAAGGAACAAGTGTCCAATTGAAGCCGTTCCCTTGCAAATTCGTAACTCCCCCCTTGCCTAGCCAAAATGGACTACTTCAAGGGTTGTGAGGAGTGGTTGGGTGGAGGAATGGCAGCCAAGGAACCACACTTGGCGAGAATGGTCAAGGGAGGCAAGCATGTGGAAAATTTGGCCATGGTGGCCCCCCTCTTGCCCCTCTCTTACTAAGCAACCGGCCAAGCCTTTCTCTCCCTCCATCTTGTTTTTCGACCAACAACAAGCAAAGGGGTAGCAACCACTGGAGCAAGCCACATGTCGCCTGAACGTCGTTCACGCGCACGTCGCCCTGCATGCGTGCTCCTCGCCTCATCGCTCGACTCTGCCTCTCCCTCGTTGTTCTAGTAGCCTTGCCTTGCCTTGTTTGATGCCAACAAGCACCGGAGTCATTGTGGATAGCCGTCAGAGGCCTGTCGAGTCCTCGTTTGGACTTGAAACCACTTCCCGTTGCCCTTGCCGATCATTGGCGCCCCAACCAGCTTGGTTTCCTTTGTTTTCCAATCAATATCAGAACAAAAAGTTGTGGGTTTCAGAGGTGCTGTTTGGCCCCTTTTTAGGTGCTTTCGAGCCTCGAAACCTAGGCCCGCTTTGAGAAGAATTGTTCCCCACAATGTTCCCGTCAATTTGATTTGATTCGCTCGCTAAACAAGTGAGTTTTGCTCACTAAACCTTGCTTAGTATGATAATGATACTTAGGGATTGATTAGATTTAATTAAGTGTGATTAGGTGGATAGATTAGAGTAGAGTAATTAAATTAGTGCTTTATCAATACATGTTAGACGATTGGTTAATGTAGTTAGCAAGTAGACACGCCATAGTATTTATTGAACGAATCTCGAAAAATTTTTGAATCCGTTTTGGTGGTCAATTAGGCATTACGGGCCTAAATTGGATTTATTGTATTTATTTAATAATTTTCGTAATTAATTAATTAATTATTTTTCGAAAATTAGGTTGAGATAGCCGACAACTGAAATTTTATGCTAATCATTGTGGTGTAATCCATTTATTTATTTGAGTGTTGATTTGTATTGAATTGAATTAATTATGATTTTAGGATTTTATTCCTAAATTATTCAATTTCAGAAATTGATTGGAAAATGACCGAGCATGGGTCTATAGCGCTAATAATGTTTTGATGGGCTATTTATAAAGTGGTAGAAAAGAATGTTGTATTACGTGGCTCGATGAATAGGTATATCACCTTAGAGAATGCATGTGATTTGTTGAGTTGGTAAATCACGCTGGAGAATGCATATAGCTCAGTGGTCAAGTATATCACCTTGGGGAATGCACATGGCTTAGTGATTAGATACGTCACCGCGGAGAATACACGTGGCTCGGTGATCGAGTATATTGCCTTTGAGAATGCACATGGCTCGGTGACCTAGTATGTCGCCTTTGAGAATGCACATGGCTCGATAACTAGATACATAAAATCTTGGAGATTTCATAGTATGGATTAAAATGACTAGGGAATGGTTTGATTGGCATGTAATTGACTAGGTCGATTAATCAATGCTTTGATCTAATGCTGTGAATTGATGTTGTTCATGTGTAAATGATATATAATGACTTGTAGGAAGGAACTGAGGCCATGGTAAATCCTTTGACTCGTGTTGTGCTTAGCTAGCCTCTAGAGTGTATTGACTTCCTAATCGAGTCTTAGGGGAATAGAACTTGCTGAGACGTAATCTCATCCCGGTTGTGGGACAACATTTTAGGTCCCTAGATGATAGCACCTCCACCTCCTCATCCTGCCATGCATTTTGATATTCTCGAAGAGGTCACCGAGATAGTGTATCACTTCTCGATACACCCCCATCCTAAAGGATTACAATATGCTTTAGTAAAATCAACCTTCTCGGTCAATGTGGGTAGAGATGACTTGAGGCCCCACGAGTATCGATCGTGGTATCGTCACTATCATGATGGATGAAGAGAGGGTCCAGTATCGGAAGGTGATGTGCCTCTGTTCGTCTTAGAGGCAGCATTTGGAGTAGGGACTGTAGATCCCAAGGATGAAGCGGTGACCAATGCAAAAGATCCCAAGCTTGGTGATGATCTTGACTCGCCAAAACTGTCAGCAATAGACTTCAGCTAGAGTATGGAGGAAGGTGAGGTTGTTGAGAAGGAGGAGTACCCGAAGGAGTACCTAAAGGAGAACCCGGAGGAATAGCCTGAGGAGAAACCTGAGGAAGAACCTGAAGAGCAGTTGGAGGAGGACCCTGAAGATGATCCGGAGTATGATGCTGATGAGGATTGAGACTTCACTCCTGTCTGATGACTTGTTGATGTCGAACCTATTTGAGTAGAAACCGACTTTCTAGTGTGGCTTGTATATGTATATATATGACCGAGTTGTTATATATGTGTATAAGTGTGTTGGTTTTCAAGTTCGAGTTTTTAGTCCTACTTGTCTATCACATTGCTTTATTGTTTGAGGATTATTATTATATGCTTCTGCATGCGTATTAAAATGAAAGGGTCGGCGATGCGTCCTAGGATGTCGCTATTAATCGACCAAGGTGAGGGATGGGTGCGTGCTCGAGGATCGGGGCATGACATCCCCGTTTAAGTGGTATCCAAGCAATGGTTGTTAGGGATTGGAGTGATGAGGTGCGATGGACCATGGGATACTTATAGGAAAGACGTTTAAAAACATGGCTAGTGCATGTCGATGGTAGTTGTATGATAAAATTGCTTGTTGTGTGTATTGCTCATCTTCTAATCCAATGTGGATTTGGAAGACAAATTTCAGTAGAAATGATTGAACCATGAGCAAGCTAGAATAGAGAACTCTGAGTAAGCGTACTATTAGGCCTATAGCTTGAGTTAAGTCGCCAACCAAGGTTGGTATCTAATGAGGCAAAGCTAGGGCATCGGCACAAGCCAGTGCCAGTGGTGTAGCATCACCATCGTTTGATGCTAGGGTAGCAGCCCTAGGTGATCAAGGAACCATAAGGATTGATTAGGCTTTGGATGCCATATGAGAGTTGATGGGGGCAACAGGTCCGAGATCAAGCTGCCGCATTTAGTGCCACAGTTGCAGCTGCCGCTCAAGCCGCCGCTATTGTTGCTATTGTCGCCGCTGCTAAGGCCGTAGTCGTTGCCGAGGCCGTAGCCATTGCCGCACCTGCCGCCGCACCTGCTACCGTGCCTATTGATGTTCCAGTTGAGATCATAGATGTGTAGAGAGAGAGAGAGACCGAAACATAAGTTGGTAGAGCAGTTTTTAAAGCTGAGTGCACCAAGATTTTCTTTAAGGAGTGATCCCACTATGGGATGCATTCCCGAGATTGTTCGAGGCCACCTCACTGTTGACCAATATGGATACAAGATCTCGGAGAAGGATGGCCCGTGAGTTGAAGCAGCCGTTGATGCCATTTGATTTGATTGATTGTCAAGAGGTTTATCGTCGAGCACAGTTGCTCACGAATAACCCTCTTTGGATCGAGATTTACTTCACATTGCATCCTAAAATTTCTTGTCAACCGATGCCCACAAAGCCCAAGGAGAGGTGGGAGGTGGATTATTAGGATGAGGGTGGGCTGGACATTTGCCTCACCCCCCGCCCACAAAGCCCAAGGAGAGGGAGAAGTTGCCCGACCCATGGCTGGCCCAAGCCCATGAGGGGCTGTCGATGTGCAAGGAGAGGGGGATCCGGTTGCATGCCTCCCCCATTTGTCCCAAGGTGAGGGCCAAGTGTCCTCCATGCATGATCTAACGATGGCTAATGATGGAGGGGAAGAAAAATTTGAGGAAGATGATGGCCGGTTTAAGCGAGAGAGAGGGAGAGAGAGAGAGGGAGTTTGTCCGAGAAAGAGAGAGAAAAGAGAAAGAGAAGGAAGAAAGGAAGAAAGGGGGGAAAGGAAGAGAGGAAGGAGGAGGACCGCTCGTCGATCGTCCGCCGTGCATCCGCCGTCTGTTGCCGCCGTGTACCGTTGCCGTTGTGCTCGCTGTTTGCTCGGTTTAGAGGCAAGTGGGATCCTTGATCTACTCTTGCATGTTGTGCCTAGTGTGTGTGATTGAATGGTGACAAATTTTGGATGTCTAGCATGTGAAAAAAAATGAAGTTTTAAGAGTGGTGTTCTAAGCTAGTATACTGTTCTTGAGAAAACAGCTGGACTTTGGATGTTCTAGTGACTTGCATGTGATGTTCGAGTTGGATTTTAGCTTTGAATTCTAAATGAAAGTTTTTAAGGATTTCTTGGAGTATAACATACTCAAATTCGGGACAAAACAAACAAGTATAAGTGGGTGAAATCGTTATTCTTTGGAAAGACTGGATCTGGAAATTTTGGTACTAGGAATAAGGGTTTCAACCGCCTATATTTCATTATTTAGGACGAATCTGACTTCGATGTCTTCATAAAGTATTTACCTCATGGTCTTGGCTATCACATAGTGAATTTCATAATTTTTAAATGTCATTTGGGTATTTAATTGGAGATGTTTTTAAAACTGTGCAATCTGTTTGAGTTTGGACCTTGTAAGTTGTAATGCGTGGTCTATACCGTTTTGTATGGGAATCTTTTGGAAAAGGTTTATTCATGAAATATATATTTTTTATGTCTTGCCTACAACATATTCAAATCTCGTAATTTTTGAAGTTCATTTGTCTATTTAGCCAAAAATGTTTCAAAAACTGTGCAAGTGGAACGGACAGAATTAGTAGTGCTGTGATGCGTGTTCTGTATTGCATTATATGGGAATCTTTTGGTGTAGTGTTCTTCATGGAATATATGCCTTTATGTCTTGACTATCACATGTTAGGATTTCATATCTTTTGAAGGTCATTTGGGTATTAAATTAAAATGTTTTCTAAAACTGTGCAAGCTGGATGGTGGGAATTTCAAAAGCTGTGATGCATGGACTATTCTGTTTTGTATGAGCCCCATGAATTATATTGTTTTAAGTGATTGAATCTTACTGCACATGTGATAATATTTGGCATTACATATAAGATCAAAAGCTTAATTGACTTTGTTGCCATCATATCATGTGCCATGTTAATATTGAGACACAAATGTGAATATGAATTATGGGAAATGAGGATACCGTCGGAGGTGTGAGCCAACAATGCCCTGGGAGTGTCAGGATGCCCGAAATGTGGGGGTGCCAAATGTCCTCGGGAGTTTCGAGATGCCTAGAATGTGGGGGTGCTGGAAGCCTTGGAGGTGTGTGCCGGGGGGATAGCTCGTGATGCTAGTTGGGATACGAGATGCCCGGAGTGTGGGGGTGTCGGATGCCCGAAGGTGTGTGCCGGAGGTTCTTCGCAATGCCTAGTTGGGTGCGAGTGATAGAATGTGGGATTCAAATTATTGGTCCCTGGAAAGAAAAAAAAGTGGTGACCCAATTGAAAGATAAAAAGTTAAAATTGAATCATGCATGGTATGGTGACATGTATGCATGGCGGTATGATATGATGTGCATGAGTGCATGGTGGTATGTGCACATAAGGCATGGATATGCATGAATGCTTGATGATGAGTGCATGATGGTGTATGCACATATGGTATGATGACATATGCATAGCTACAAGGTAAGTTATGTTTAGATGCATGAATGATATGTACTCTACTATGATGTTATGATTGTCTGTTTGATGCATTGAGTAGTTTAATGGATCTTTTACCTACTAAGTGGTTGTACTCACCCCTTTGGGGACCAACATTTCAGAGTAGAAAGATGCCTCTCTCTCTGGTCACGCGGGATACCTTTTACGGCCTTCCATTTGACGTGGAGGTCGGTTGTACAGAGCTTGATTATGTTACCATCCCTAGTTTGATGTTCATACAGGTTCGGGTGCTGGTGATGTATGATGTGGGCCTGGCTGGGGGCCCGGTCGTCCAAGAGTTCTTGTCTGTCCACGTCCGCCGTGGCGAAGTGATGCAAGGGATGTTGCCATCACCATCGCCCGATGCACTAGGATGGGTGTGATGGCCCGTGTGAGGAGGGGGAGCTGACTTTTTGGATAACCGACACTTATAGATGGAGGGTTATAAATGATCGATATAGGGGGTCGAGATCTCTTTTTTGAGCTGTAGCGAGTTTAGTTAAAAGTCTTGGCTTTTTGGTTGTACCAACCCAAGATGTCCGTCTTAAATATGTAAATAAAAGTGGCTTGGCTTATGTTTTCCTTCGATGTGTAGCTAGTGTGTATTGTACCATTATTAAGAGAGTAGAGGGATGGTGAGACTCGTCTTTAATTTCACTATAAGTTGCGCTAAACCCTTTTAAAAAAAAAATGCTTATGGACCTCAGTCCTTCTTTAAACCTCTTTATATCAAAGATTTGTAACTGGTATTCATTAGGTAGAGCGATAGGTAGTTGTGGCGACCTTAGCTGTTTAGGAGTGCCACATAAGCCCTGCCCAGCAAGAAGGGTGGATTTAATAGGTCAGTGCCTAATAGGAGTGAAGCATGTTGCTGTTGTGGAAGGCGACACGGGTCAGCCCCATGCCCATCTAGGCTGGTGCGTGTTTTGAATGTGGCCAGCAAAGCCACATAGCCAAACATTGTCTTAGGTGATCAAGAGGACAAGTGCAGTTATCACCACCACTGATGGCCAGATTTGGGGATATATGCCTCAAAATGTGCCACAAGGAGGTCAGTTGAGACTACCAATTCAAGTCACAGTGTATACCATTACACAAGGTCAAACAGAAGCTATGCCTGACGTGATCACAGGGATGGTTTCACTGAACAACCAACCTGCTTATGCTTTATTCGACTCTGGAGTAACTCATTCCTTTATTGTTGAGCCATATGTTAAGCTATTAGAATTAAGTTCTATATTGTTGGAGTCGGTAGTTTGCATATCTACATCATTGAAGGATAAAGTTATTGCTATTTTTGGTTGTTCTAGTTGCAAGTTAGAGATTGGTGGGTGAGTGGGGAAAATAGACTTGTTAGTCCTAGCCATGTATGACTTTGATTTGATTATTGGCATGGACTGGCTCACTAAGCAACGTGCTGTAATGGATTGCTATCGCAAAGCGATTCGATTTAACCCGTTAAAGGGTAAGAGCTTTGAGTTTATCAGACATCGAGGAGGACCCTTGATTGTTTTGATTTCGTCGCCAGAAGCAACTCATCTGTTAGATGAGGGTTGTCAAGGTTACCTAGTAATTGTCGTAGATACGACAGTTATAGAGCTGAAAATGGAAGACATTGCTGTGATGTAAGAATTCCCAGATGTTTTTCTAAAGGAATTGCCAAGATTGCCGCCAGAGAGAGAAATTGAGTTTGTGATTCAGCTAGCACTCGGAACAGAGCCAATCTCTAAGGCCCCTTATCAAATGACACTATCAAAGCTGAAAGAACTGAAGGTGCAAATGTAGGAATTATTGGATAAGGAATTCATACGTCTCGGTGCATCATCTTGGGGAGCATCCGTTCTATTTGTAAAGAAGAAAGATGGTTCGTTGCGTCTGTGCATCGACTATTGCCAACTTAATCAAGTAATGATCAAGAACAAGTACCCATTGCCGAGGATTGATGACTTGTTTGTTCAATTACAAGGGGTATTGATATTTTTAAAGATCAATTTGAGGACAGGATACCATCAATTGAGAATTAGGAAGAAGGACGTTCCTAAGTTAGCTTTTCGTACTCGGTATAGTTACTATGAGTTCATAGTGATGCCATTCGAGTTGACGAATGCTCTTGCTACCTTTATGGATTTTATGAAATGTATCTTCAAGGAATATATCGAGATCAATTCATGATCGTGTTTATCGATGATATTTTGATGTATTCGAGAAGTGATGAAGAGCATGAGAGTCATCTGAGACTAGTGCTATAAACACTAAGAGTCCATCAACTGTCTGCCAAGTTTAGCAAGTGTGAGTTTTGGCTGACTTGTGTTACTTTCTTAGTTCATGTGATTTCAGGCGAAGGAATCTCTGTGGACCCGATCAAGATTGAAGCAGTAATTAACTGGCCAAGACCGACTACAGTGACAAAAATCAGAAGTTTTCTAGGTTTAGCAGGTTATTACAAAAGGTTTGTGGAAGGATTCTCATCATTAACATCACCACTAACAAAACTCTTAAAGAAAGAAGAGAAATTTGTGTGGACAAACAAGTGCGAAAGTAGTTTCCAAGAGTTGAAGGAAAAGCTAACTACCGCACTTATGCTAACCATTCCATCTAATCCCGGAGGATTCGAGATTTATAGTGATGCATCATTTAGAGGGTTGAGTTGTGTGCTGATGCAACACGGCCGAGTTGTTGCATACGCCTCTCGTCAGTTGAGACCTCATGAACAGAACTATCCGACACATGACTTAGAACTCACGGCAATTATCTTTGCCCTAAAGATTTGGAGACATTATTTGTGCGGAGAAAAATTTCAAATCTTCACGGACTATCAAAGTCTCAAATATATGTTCTCTCAGAAGGAGTTGAACATGAGACAGGGCCGATGAATGGAATTGCTGAAGGACTATGACTGTGATATTCTATATCACCTGGGAAAGGCAAACAAGGTCGTTGATGCTTTAAGTTGAAAGTCTTCAGTTGCTCATATACTGATTAAAGAGTAGAACTTAATCGAGAGAGCTCGAGATTTGGTATTCAAGTTTGAGGTAGGCCACCTCTCAAGTCTTATCAGAAGCACGTCGTAGCAGTTAAGCATTCATTCTGGTAGTACCAAAATGCATTAGAATCTACATCAACACTATTGGTGGTTGGGTATGAAGGCGGACATCGCCAAGCATGTCGCCAAGTGTTTGACTGTCAGCAAGTGAAAGCTCAACATTGTAAACCGGGAGGACTTCTACGACCTCTCGAGATCCCAAAATGAAAATGGGAGTATATCATGATGGATTTCATGACTGGACTACTAAGGAATCAAAGAGGAAATGATTTGATTTGGATAGTAGTTGACAGATTGACCAAGTCGGCTCACTTCATTGTAGTTCGAAAGGATCTTAGCTTGATAGGCACGCAAATTTGTACATGCATTAAGTAGTTCATATGTATGGAGTGCCAGTTATGATAATTTCAAATAGAGACCCGAGGTTTACCGTTGCTTTTTGGAAAAGCTTACAAAGTGCTTTAGGTACCAAGTCACAGTATAGTACGGCATATCATCCTCAGACGGATGGCTAGTTTGAGAGGACAATTCAAACCCTTGAGGACATGCTAAGAGCGTGTGTACTAGATTTCAAAGGAAGTTGGGAAGAACAACTTCATCTAATGGAATTTATCTACAACAACGGTTATCAGCAAATCATCAAAATGGCTCCTTTTGAAGCGTTGTATGGTAGAGTGTGCAGGACACTAGTGTGTTGGGATGAAGTCGAAGAAAGGAAGATTGCAAGCCCAGAGTTGGTCCAGTAATCAATGGATGTCGTGGCAGTGATCAGAGGTAGACTAAAGACCGCTCAGAGTAGACAGAAAAGTTACACAGATAAGCGTCGGAGGTCTTTGGAATTCCAAGTTGGTGATCATGTTTTTTTAAAGGTGTCACCAATGAGGGGAACTTTGTGCTTTAGGAAGAAAGGAAAACTGAGTCCGAGGTACGTAGGTCTGTTTGAGATTCTTCAGATTCTGAGTCCGAAGTACGAGGTATCGTCTTGCGTTGCCGCTAAGATTGGCGTAAGTGCATGACGTTTTTCATTTATCGATATTAAGGAAGTATGTGCCTGACCCGACTCATGTGCTTAATTTCGAGGAATTGGACATGGATGACCATGTGTCATACGTTGAAGCTCGGTTCAGATAATGGATCAAAAAAGAGCAAGTTATGCATATAAAGACCATTCTGTTGGTCAAAGTGGTCCGGTAACACCACGGTACTAAAGGAGCAACATGAGAGATTGAAGAGTCGATGATATAGTTGTACCCCCACCTTTTTTTATGAAGTTTTGTAATGGTTTGAATTTCACTAATGAAATATTTATAAGAGGAGAAAAGTTGTGACATCCCAGATTTTCACTTCTATTTTTTAATGAATAAATTGAGCATTTCAACCACCCACCATTACAGCGTAGAGGGTAGAGCTTGTGTTCTCCACCGAGAAGAACCGGGTTCAAAGCCCCTGCGAAGCAGGGAGGTTAAAGCACTGTGTGGTGCCTTGCCCGGGGTGCGTGGGTGGTGGTTTCTTGCGTGCCTCCCTAGGGTTTACTCTTTGGCTGCCGGCCGTGTGAGGGTTCCCTGGGTCACCAAAAAAAAATCGAGCATTTCATTGACGTGTCTATAGCACTGTTCTCAAAGCTGATCACTCTCGAGATAACTAGACTATTCAAGGAAGCTATTGAGGAGTTTTAATGCAATAAACTTGAGAATTCGACCATGAATCGACTTCTTGATCATGCTCATCTGTAGAGGTCATTACGGCATAGTTAAAAATAAATTTGAGATCAGAGATAGGTCTGTTCAACTGAAATGCATGGCTAATCGGAGGCGACACCACTAAATTGAAAAATTCTTGTCGACCGGCCCTAAACTAATTCTTATGTCGTTTTGGTGCTCTGTGTCCATATTTGAATTCTTGAGATTTTCACGACAATCGAGAGTCGCTAATATGTCGAGTGGGTTAATTGTGGCTTGAAGAAAATCAATAACGGGTCATTTGCATTAAAAATCTCTGAAAGCTACCCGGTAGCCTAGGTTCACGCTAAAAATATGCCTGAGTGAAATTAACTGCGAATTTAAGTCTGATTTCACAAATTTAAGATTCTATCATGTCACAATAAATTCTAGGAATGTTGACTCAGTCTTAGAAGATTTTTCTGAAACACGAGACTTTTTGAGAAAAAGTCGGCATATGACCGTTTTTATTTAGAAAACTTATGACCATTTTTTATCGTGAAATTGGGATGCAAGATGGATCTATTGGTGAGGAAAAATATCGATTGAATCAATGACTCAACAATGGGATTTGTTGAGGCCAAATTGGATTGATTTGAGAAGGAACAGGTGTCCAATTGAAGCCATTCCCTTGCAATTTCGTAAGTCCCTCCATGCCTAGCTAAAATGGACTACTTAAAGGGTTGTGAGGAGTGGTTGGGTGGAGGAATGGTAGCCAAGGAACCGCACTTGGCTAAGAATGGTCAAGGG
This sequence comes from Eucalyptus victrix, assembly GCA_016097545.1. Classification (NCBI taxonomy): domain Eukaryota; kingdom Viridiplantae; phylum Streptophyta; class Magnoliopsida; order Myrtales; family Myrtaceae; genus Eucalyptus; species Eucalyptus victrix. The sequence continues at coordinate 26,789,008 of CM027844.1, forward strand.
AGGCAAGCATGTGGAAAATTTGGCCATGGTGGCCCCCACTCTTGCTCCTCTCTTCCTCACCAAGCAACCGACCAAGCCTTTCTCTCCCTCCATCTTGTTTTTCGACCATTAGCAAGCAAAGAAGGGGCAGCAACCATCAAAGCAAGCCGCATGTCGTCAAAACATTGTCCGCGTGCACGCTGCCCCACACGTGTGCTCACCGCCTCACCGCTCGACTCTACCTCTCCCTCGCCATTCCAGCAGCCTTACTTCACCCTGTTCAACGCCTAGCAAGCATCGGAGCCATTGTGAACAGCCACAGGAGGCCCGTCGAGTCCCTGTTTGGGTTTAAACCACTTCATGTTGCCCTTGCCAATCATTGCCGCCCCAACCAGCTTGGTTTCCTTTGTTTTCTAGCCAATATCAGAATAAAAAGTTGTGGGTTTCAGAGGTGCTGTTTGGCCCGTTTTTAGGTGCTTTCGAACCTCGAAATCTAGGCCCGCTTTGAGAGGAATTGTCCCCCATTATGTTCCGTCGGTTTGATCTGATCCACTTGCTAGACAGGTGAGTTTTGTTTACTAAACCTTGTTTAGTATGCTAATGATGCTTAGGGGTTGATTATATTTAATTAGGTGTGATTAGATGGATAGATTAGAGTAGAGTAATTAAATTAGTGCTTTATGAATGCATGTTAGGCGATTGGTCAGTGTAATTAGCAAGTAGACACCCCCTAGTATTTATTGAACGAATCTCAGAAATTTTCTGGATCCGTTTTGGCGTCAAATTAGGTATTACAGACCTAAATTGGATTTATTGCATTTATTTAATAATTTTCATAATTAATTAATTAATTTTTGGAAATTAGGCTGGGATAGTCGACGATCGAAATTTTATGCTGATCATTATGGTGCACTTCGTTTATTTATTTGAGCGTTGATTTGTGCTGAATTGAATTAATTATGATTTTATGATTTTATTCTTAAATTATTCAATTTTAAAAATTGATTGGAAAATGACGGAGCGTGAGTCTATAGCGCCAATAATGTTTTGATGGGCTATATATAAAGTGGTAGAAAAGAATGTTGTATTATGTGACTCGGTGAATAGATATATCACCTTAAAGAATGCACATGATTTGTTAAATTGGTACATCACCTTGGAGAATGCATGTGGCTCGTGATCGAGTATATTGCCTTGGAGAATGTACAAGGCTCGGTGATTAGATACGTCACCTCAAAGAATGCACGTGGCTTGGTGATCAAGTATATCGCATTTGAGAATGCACATGGCTCAGTGAGTAGGTATGTCATCTCAAAGAATGCACGTGGCTCGGTGACCTAGTACGTCGCCTTTGAGAATGCACGTGGCTTGATGATTAGATATATAAAATTTTGGAGATTTCATAGTATAGATTAAAATGACCGGGGAATGGTCTAATTGATATGTAATTAACAAGGTCGATTGATCAATACTTTGATTTGATGCTGTAAATTGATGTGGTTCATGTATATCTGATATATATACTGACTTATTGACTTGCAGGAAGGAACTGAGGTTAAGGTAAGTCATCTAACTCGTGTTGTGCTTCGGCAGCCTATAGAGTGTATTAGCTTCCTAATCTAATCTTAGGGGGTAGAATTTGTTGAAACATAGTCTCATCCCAGTTGTGGGACAACATTTTAGGTCCCTAGATGGCGGCACCTCTACCTCATTGTCTTCCCGTGCATTTTGGTATTCCCGAAGAGGTCACTAAGATAGTGTATCACTTCCTGATACACCCCCATCCTAAAGGATTAGAATATGTTTTAGTAAAGTCAATCGTCTGGATTGATGTGGGTAGAGATGACTTGAGGCCCCACGAGTATCGATCGTGGTATTGTCACTATCATGATGGACGAAGAGAGGGTCCAATATCGGAAGGTGATGTGCCTCTGTTTGTCTTAGAGGCGGCATTTAGAGAAGGGACTGCGGATCCCAAGGATGGAGCGGTAACCGATGCAAACGATCCCAAGTTGGGTGATGATCCCGACTCGCCAGAGCAGTCAGCAACAGACTCCAGCTAGAGTATGGAGGAACGTGAGGTTGTTGAGGAGGAGGAGTACCCAGAGGAGTACTTAAAGGAGAATCTAGAGGAGAATCCTAAGGAGGAACTTGAGGAAGAACTTGAAGAGGAGTCGGAGGAGGACCCCGAAGATGATCCGGAGTATGATCCTGATTAAGATTGAGACTCCACTCATGTCTGATGACTTGTTGATGTCAAACCTGTTTGAGTAAAAACCGGCATTCTAGTGTGGCTTGTATATGTATATATATGACTGAGTTGTTATATATGTGTATAAGTGTGTTGATTTTCAGGTTCAAGTTTTTAGTCTTACTTGTCTATCCCATTGCTTTATTGTATAGGGATTATTATTATATGCTTCCGCATGCGTATTAAAATGAAAGGGTCAGTGATGCGTCTTGGGACGTTGCTATTAATCAACCAAGGTGAGATATGGGTGTGTGCCCGAGGGTTAGGGCGTGACAGAGCTAGGTTGGGTTAGGCCGGGTCGGGTGGGGTCAGGTTTTTTTTACACCCCTATTGGGCGGGTCTCTGGCCCGACGACTAAATAAGCTGTGTTCACCCATCTTGGTAATATATCAGGCTGTGCCTCCGCATGATTGGCCTGCGGCTTAAGCATTATTAATAGACCATGTGGGTTGGCGGTAAAATTGTGTCTTCACAAAAAAAATTACAATCTGTACTTGATTTTTGCTCGTGTCTTTTTTGCTGAAGTAGAGTGTCAGTGGCAACAAGGTGAAGGTGAGAGTTGAGAGGCGAGGCGAGAGTGAGAGGCCCGCTATGTGAGAGCGAGGGCTGAGTGGAACGATGAAAAGGAGTTCATATGCCTAAACGACGGTGACCCAACGCAACGATGGTGACCCAACATTTTTTTTATCCTTCCCATGCAACACCGTTTTGCCCACCAAGCCACATAGGATTGTATGACGTCATTTTAGATGTCCACGTGAACTAGATTTTTTAAAAGATGTGCCAAGTCAGAAACAAAATTAATTATAAAGGTCACGTTGTCAATTTAGTCGGAATTTCTTCCGAAGGCATTTAAGCGATTGGCTTTTTTTTCCGATTTGATACTTAAATGAGCAAACAAAAAATTTTAAGACTAAAGTGAGTGTCGTAAAGAACTTTTGACACTTTTAATGTCATTTTTTTGTTCCTTTAGTAAGGAGAAGTCCATTGATAAATATTGTCGTATGAGATAGCAGATTAATTATTAAAAATGAAATAGAAAAAAGTAAGAAACTTATGAACTTTTTATTCATCTTGCTTATGCGGTCGTTACATGACAATGTAAGGGTGTGTCAAACTCTGCTGTGTCCGCAAACGTGTTGACTTGAAAATCAGGAGCCATCTGAAGATTCCTCGTTTACGGAATGCTTCCATCAAGGAACCAAAAGAAAGGACAGATGAGAGTATATCCAAGCATCCATTGATTGATTGACATAGCAAGAATACAGCCCATATACACAATGGATTGAAGTTCTTCCATAACTAAAGAATGGACAGGCATCAAACCACAACATTCCATATGCACACAACACGGCATGCTAAAACACGCCTGCATTTGCAAGTGTATGACTTTTTCGAAAGACCCGCATATTACTGGTGACGGCACAGTTATCATATATAGGCTTCCCCAAATTTTTTCGGTTGTCGATTTAGGTACATTCAATCATAAACCTCATTTCATTCCCTAGAGTTTGCTGAAGAATAAATTTGTCTGGAACAGAGCATCGAATCTGTTTGTTGTAGTCGAACATCAATATAAAGAAGATGGTAACAACTTTATAATATTCTTCTTTTTATGTAAACTTACAACTCTTATAGAAGAATAAAATAAGATATCATTGAAAAATAACATAAAATTGGAGGTGATGTACGGATAACCGAATCTCCTTAAGGCGATTAGTTCCTGCCAATGGTGCTTCGCAGATTCATGAACTATGCCTCCCAAGATACAACACCTCGAACTTGTTTGGATTAGCACTATGCAAACAGGACTCTGTCGAACCGTTCAATTGAACCAGCATACTCAGACAAATCAGAAGAGTAAAGCCTTTTGGAATCGAGTCAGAAAAACCAAAACTCTACACTCTTATGAAGCTCTATGCTCCCATCTATTTATAGAGATTTTTAGTTCATGTACTAAAGAGATACATGAATTAAATAGATGTGTGTATCCACGAGATTCATGAATAAAGAGAAACGTGAATCCAAGAAATTCATGTATCCAAAGATACATGAATTCAAGAGATTCATGAACTCAATAAATACATGAACTAAACGATACATGAATCCTAGGAAAAAAAAAAAAAATTGATATGAATAGCTAATAAAGCATTCCCATCGTTACCAAATTAGTCCATGCTAGAAAGGAGGACAAGATAAGATAGCCCAATTGTCAATTAGAATTAAAGTATATGAGTCACTTGTTGCCTCAATGGAGTAAATTTCAGAGTCGGACCATTCCATATATGCACGAAAGAGACAACGTGCAAATAGAGGATTCTGTGCTAACAATGTTGAGATATCATATCGTATCGTCTCATAAATAGAACACTTGTGGCTAGGTAACGACAAGGAAGCAATCAAGAGTTACCATTACCATATAGAGATAAAAGAGGCTTCACCTGTTGCAATCAATGTTAGGGTTAGTCGAGCTGGGGACAGCAACCTTGCAATTCCTAGGGAATTCTTTGACTCTTTCAGGTTTGATCCTTTCACAACGGAGGTTCTTCTTAAAACATTGGCACAGAGCCCTCCAATCTTGAGATCGACTCTGGGCGTGCCAAGGTTCACATACCCTTATAGCACTTAGTGCAGCGGAGGCAAGACCATGCCCAGAACAAATGGTATATAGGGAGATGCAAGTTTGGCGACCTCTTGACATGTAAATGACTTCATTGGGTTCGAACTCATGAATATGATGATCAAGAAGAACGGAATTGTAGGAGCCAATCGGTGAGATTTTGTAGGACCACTACTAACCATTCTAAAAGCTGAAATTGTTATATAAAGGTATGGTTTATTTTTTAAATATTTTAACACTATCATTCACACTTAGTTTGGTCTTTTACCTAATATTAAGTGTGGAAATTTAATTGGGGAGACAAATGGGGCCCAAAAATATTTGAACTTAGCATCTCCATGGTTTATTATTTAAATATTCTAACACTTCCAGTTACACTTAGTTTGGTCTTTCACCTGGTATTAAATGTGGAAATTTAACTAAAGAGACAAATGGGACTTGGAAAGATTTGAACTTAGGACCTTTAGCTCTAATATCATGTGAGAATCATATCATACCACTACCAACTGTTTTAAAAACTTAAACTATTAGATGAAGACATGATTTCATATTTAAATGTTTTATCACTCTACCTCACACTTGGTCCAATACCGGTAATAAGTGGTCTTGGGTCTCTCACCCCAAAAGCTAGCTCAAAGAGTGAGGCTTTCCCTCATAATTATAAATCGATCACCAGCCCCTTCCACAAAGGATATGGGACAACCTCAATAATATTCCCCTCACATATTGAGTTTGGGTTGGAGGCACAACAACTAATAACTCTCCCATGTGATTCTCTTTTGGTACAGACTAGTTGGCAATTTGATACCATGTGAGATTTTTTAGGACTACTGCAATTATTTTAAAAGCTCAAACTATTAGATGAATGCATAATTTATTATTTAAGTATTCTAACATATACAAATTAAAATTATCAAATGGAATAATTGTTATCGAGAGGATGTATTTCCATAATTTGAAATATATTAAGGTACTTTGTGTCAGCATGTTTGATATGCTCATCCATAGGACATGTGAGCTTCTTTCGTACTTGATCCCCTTTGGTCTAAGCCAAAAGGTCAAGAAAGTATCTAGATACAAACGTTCATATCTTCCATAAAAGGAAAAGGATCATCGAGGGCATTGGATCCTTCAGATTCATTGTTGAGGATTGCAAAAAATGATGTTTTATGAATTCAGGAAGCAAATGAAAAGGGGAACTCTTGACTTGATAAGATCTATAAATAACAGGAAATTTGACATATTCAGTCATAATTTGGGTCTGAATTTGGCGCAGCAAGCCGAATTGGGAGTTGAGATTATAGAAACACCATCGCACTGCCTATCGGACATGCAGAAGAAAGATGAATCACCGGAAGAGAACAGTAGGCCATGGACCAAGGAGGAGAGGGTTTCAAAAGAATTGTGACAAAAGAGAGATGGTTTACTAGAATGAAGAAGAGGGAGAAATCATTGACAAATCGTGTTCTCTTCTATCCTTTCTCGGGCACACAGTAAGATTGTGGGGTTTGTATTTAAATTGTAGAAGTTGGAATGTGCATTGTTTTTGTTTGGGATAAGTGTACTAAGAGAAGTAACTTGTTACAAAATTACTATTATGTCCTAAAAATTTTAAAAAATGGAAATAAGTTTTAAAGCTTGTCAAATTAGCGCAATAAAGTCCCTCCGTTTGACTCTATCTAGTTTGATTAATAGAAAATGCTTATGTGGCATTGGCGAGGATCGTGAGGACCTAATAAAAATTGCCAATGGTTGGCAGCAGTTTAGGCTTGAGCTTAATCTCTTTCATTGGATTAATCACATCCACCATTTGGGGTCCCCATGAACAATCTCCGACCTCAAATCCACCCAAACAAGCACGGAATCAAATCTCCACCGCCAAGATCAACACATAAAGTAGTTCAAATCGAGACCCTGCATTCGAATTTGTGGAGGCGATGAGCTAAAATAAAACACTTGTGTGAAATGGATAGGAGGGGACATTGGATTTCATCATCTGATATCTAGTTTGTGCTCCTTCGGCAAAGAGAAGTCCTCTGATGATTAAATTCGCGACATGAGGTAGCAGATTAATTATTAGAAACGAAATATAACGCCAAAGAAAGGTAAGGAATTTTCAAACTCTTTATTCATATTGATTATTCGATTATTACATGAAAATTATAGACACTGGCAACGTGTCAAACTCTGCGGTCTCCTCAAAGTCTTGACTTGAAAATCAGGACCCATCTGAAGACTTGCTCCTAGTCCTTCACAGACTGCTTCCATCAAAGAAAGGAAAAATGAGAGTCTATCCAAGCATCAATTGATCGATTATCATACCAAGAATACAGCCCTTACACATAACGAATTGAAGGTCTTCTATAACCTAAGAATGGACAAGCATCAAAGCACGTCATATAACACTTACGACACGGTGTGCTAAAAAATGTCCGAATCTGCAAATATATGACTTTTTTATGGAAAACACGCATTTCACTGGAGATGGCACAGTCACCATACATAGGCTTCTCTGAAAATGATTAAGTACCTATAATTACAAGCCTCATTTCACTCCCTAGAGTTTGCCAAAGAACAACTTTCATGCAGACGAATCTTGAATTATACGGATTGTTTCTTGCTTCAATGGAGTGAGTTCCAGAGTCAAATCATTCCATACATGCATGAAGGAAGCAATGCATAAATAGGGAATTCTACGTAGACGAATCTCGGGATATCATATCGTCTCATATAGAAAGAACTTGTGCGGTTAGCTAACAGGAATGGAGGCAATTGAGAGGTTACCATATAGAGATAAAAAAAATGCTTCACCTGTTGCAATCAATATTAGGGTCCGTCGGGAGGTTGATTGTGTTTCCGCACTCCGAAATGACCTTCTGGGTTAGATCAGCCTTGAACCCTGCGGAAGGCGCAGCGTCCCTGTAGCATGTGCAGAAAACCCTGATCGAGCCGCTGATATACGACACGATGTTCCCCAAGACGTTCACTTCTCTGCAACACTCTTCGTTTGGCGGAAACGGAGCCGCGCCCGTAGCGTATGGTCCGCAAGGTTTCAAAAATTGAAGGACTTCCTCACACGTGGTCGACCTGGGCCCGTCCTGGGCATACGTCGCCGGGGTCGAACTCGTGAAGATGATGAACAAGAAGAAGAGAACTTTGGTAGCATTTTGGCGATCTGACATTGTTTTGCTTCCCATTTTCTCGCTCTCTTTTTTCTCTTCGGGGGTTTCTGTTGGTTCTGTAATTCGGGTTGAGGGAAAGGGCAATGTTCTGCTCCATATATATAGGGGAAGAAATTGCAAAGAAAGCCGAAGCCAACTACAATTGGTGAAAATTTTGGGCAAAAGTCGCGGAGTGAATTGAGAGTTAGAATAGGAAAGAAAGAAAAAAAAAATTACAATTGGCAAATGGACTACTTGTGGTTGAGCGGATTAGGTAGGAATCGATATTCCTTGCTTGATTCGAGTTCTTTGTTTCCATAACTTGTAGACCTACTTAGGCAGCTTTTAATCATTTGGATTTCTAACTATAATAAGAATGTATAGGATAAAAGGTGAAAATCTAGGGATCTTGTTATGTCTTATCAAATTTTTGCTAGCATAACAGTTTTTGGATTATTGTGAGAATAACAACTTATTATGAACCACCGCCCGCGGTGGCCGCGCGGTTAAGGCTTGGTACCCTCCACGCCAAGGGGAAGAGTTCGAGACTTCGTGGACGCAGTGCTTCAATGCTCAACGCGCGACTTACCCGCGTACGGGGTCAGCGGTGGGGGCCCCGGCGCTCCAGGGTTTACTCTCCGCCGCGAAGCGGCAGAGCGGAGGTTCCCTGGGTTATCAAAAAAAAAAAAAAAAAAACAACTTATTATGATCAACAAATTCTTAAAAACTTGTTTTGGGCCATAAATTCTTGAAAAGGTATACCTCACAATAATTTATAAGTATGTGTTATTTGAATTTTTTTATGGTCAAAAACAGACTATTATTCTTATAGTTAATTAAAAGCAATCATTTAATCATTTATTATCCTATCATAAGAAAAAAAAAAATTGCAATGAAAGCCGAGCTAATGACAAATTGGCAAATGGAGTAATCGTCGTCCAAAGGATTTGGTTACCACTTTCTATGGTATAGGAATCGATATTCTTTACTTATTTCAATTTCTTTGTTTCCATAATCTATAAATCTCCTTGGGCATCTTTCGATCGTCTGAATTTCTAACCATAATAAGATCGTATAGAATAGCAATTAAAATACAAGGATTTGATTATATCCTATTGATGTCAAACTATATTTATTACATGAAAAATATCCACATAGAAAATTACATAAGCAACATATGTTAGGGGAATAAAATGTACTGAATCATTTTTCAAATTAACTCGTGGAGAAACGATGACAAAATTTTATCATTGAATCATCTAATTTAAGCTTGCTCATCACAAACAAGTTGTCTATCTTGGAATTTTGGATTAGCTATAAGTGATGGATAGTTCTGAAAATTACAATATTTTGGAAGACCTTTATTTTCCTCTAAAATTTGACAAAAAAACATTATTTAAAATCTTAGAAAAAAATGGAATGGATTATTGCCGTTTGATCCCAAGGCTCTCTTCATTTTATGGAAAAATAAATGATTTAAAAAACATATTCTTATGAAATTATTGCTTACATCCACTTACAAAACGGAGGAACGAACAATTTTTTTTTCTTATTATTTACAAATATATTTAGACATATATTATTGTCAGCAAAGAAAATATTTTATCAACTAATAATTTCAAGCAATACAAACAACCATTTTTAGGAAAAAAAATGTCTTTTTTAATTATTTATATACCACAAAGCAAACAAAGTCTTAAGAGAAAGTCTATGTATACACACACATTATGTTATGTGGTATAGGAATGGATATTCCTGGCTTGTTTCAGGTTCTTTGTTTCCATAATCTGTAAATCTACGTAGGCATTTTTTTTATCGTCTGAATTTCTAACCATAATAAGATTATATAGAATGAGAATTAAAATCATTTATATTTTGTGGTATAGGAATGGATATTCTTGACTTGTTTCAAGTTCTTTATTTCCATAATTTGTAAATCTACTTAGGCATTTTTTGATCGTCTAGATTTCTAACCATAATAAGATTATGTAGAATGAGAATTAAAATCCAATGATATGATCATATCCTATTAATATCATATTGTATTTATTACATAAAAAATATCCCCATAGAAAATTACATAAGCAACGTAAGTTAGGGGAATAAAATGTACAGATTCATTTTCTAAAGTAACTCGTGGAGAAACAACGACGAAAATTTATCACCGAATCATCTAATTTAAGCTTGCTTATCACGAACAAGTTGCCTGTCTTGGGTTTTTGGATGTAGCTATAAGTAGAGGATACTTGTGGAAATTACAGTATTATTGGAAGATCTTTATTTTCCTCTAAAATTTGACAAAAACAATCATTTAAAATCTTAGGGAAAAAAAAACTTGGAATGGGTTATCCCCATTTGATCTTAAGGCTCTGTCCATTTTACCAAAAAATAAATGATTTGAAAAATATTTTATTAAAAAAATTATCATTTACATCTACTAACAAAAATGAACAAACGCATGAACAAAATATTTTTTATTATTATTTACGAATATTTACAAATATGTTTAGCATTTAGCAATATCGACAATGAAAATATATTTCATCGACTATCATTTTAAGTAATACAAGTAATCATTTTTGAGAAAAAAAATAAGTCTTTTTAATTATTCATGTACCACGAAACAAACAAAGTCCTAAGGAAAAGTCTATAAGTCTATGCATATGTACAATATATTGAAAGCATGAAAAATCTCAACTTTTGTCTTTTGAATTTGTGGGCTTCGTTGGGGATACGTGCAGTCGATGCTCGGAGTCTCCACGCCATTCTTGTCTCGTGCGTCTCCAAAGTTATGCGCTTCATTGATTCCTTCCCTGTCTCCTTGATTGGCCAGTCGCCACGCGCATAGATTGGCACAACCATCGTCCTCGAGTCGGGCCTTCTTGGTTTTCCGCAGGCGGGAGCAGCAGCTCGCGCAGGGAACTGCAATGACGAGCTCAGCCTCAGAAGGGTCGCCGGGAAGACGCGAGAAGAGGGTGGTGGTGATCGGCGGCGGCGTCGGGGGTTCCCTCGTCGCCAAATCCCTCCAGTCCTTCGCCGACGTCGTTCTCATCGATCCGTAAGCCTCATTTGTCTTTGTAAAAGGTCTCGTTTTTAATCATCTGTCGGAGCTGAATTCACGCAAATGGATCGAATTCCTTTGTTTTTTCACTTGGGTCTCTTTTGTTTTATGCTTTTGTTGGCTTAATTCCCAGAAACTCGCATTTTTGTGGATAAAGATGCAATCTTTCTACGTGTCCTGTAGCACGGGGCATTCACTTCGCAGCTCTCGAGCGATGTCATTGGTTTAGTTATTGGTGATCTAGAGATGTAAAAAGTTAAGATAACTTGTAGCGGAAGCTAATGTGGGTCAAAAGCCGAGTCCACGTCTCCACGCTTTTGTTTTCATGGCAGATGATTGTATATTTATGGTACCATGTACTCCTTTTAAAATTAAATTTGTTTGTGGGGTAATCCTTTTGAGGTGTATTGTTGTGGAATTTGTTATTGCCGCATTTGAATTATGTAGTTACTTCTGCCGTTCTGCATTAGATGCGTTAGCAGATAGATGGTTATACAGAAATTGGAGAAGTGAATGCTCTAATGTACTTTACTCTGCACTGGAATTGTCTGTTCTGGAGTTGTCACCTCTTTGAAAACTTCGCAGTGCAGAGCAAGTTCAGAGAGAGTTTTCAACTGAACCAATGTGCGTATCAGAGGTTGAGTCTTCTGTTTTCATTTTCCTTTCACATTGTGCAATTTGTTTCTGACAATAAGTTACTCAAATGTGGCTAGGAAGGAGTATTTTGAGATCCCTTGGGCAAGCTTGAGGGCGATGGTTGAGCCATCTGTTGCGGAAAGATCAGTTATTGACCATGGAGCTTACTTCACGAGTGGCCAGATTGTCTGCTCTGCTGCTGTTGACATTAGAGATGGTGAAGTGTTGACTGCCGATGGCTCCAGGTTCCCATTTGACTATCTTGTCATTGCCACGGGGCACAGAGATTTAGTTCCCAGATCTAGAAGTGAACGGCTTATACAATACAAAGCAGGTGAGCATAAAAAAGTCTGAAAGTGAAAAGCTCAATGATTTGCCCATCAAAGAGACTTAATCTCTCCAATTCTGGTCATAACAGACAATCCCCAGTGTCAGAGGCTCATTTGCTGAATGTTTTAGTTAATTGCATTGGAAAAATGTAAGAAACATAGCTGTTGTCTGTCTTAAACAGTTGGCAGTGGTCGAATGATGGTTGTCTTATCTGAGCCATTTGCTGAAGTAACTTAACTTTTTCTTACATTCCAGAATGTGATAAGATAAAGTCTGCTAATTCTATCTTGATTGTCGGGGGTGGCCCTACTGGCGTGGAACTTGCTGGTGAAATCAGTGTTGACTTTCCAGATAAGAAGGTGACGTTGGTGCATCGAGGGTCCAGGTTGCTTGAATTTATTGGTCCGAAGGCCTCCCAAAAGACGTTCAACTGGTTGACATCAAGGAGGGTAGAAGTGATCCTGGAACAATCTGTTGATTTAACCAATGTATCAGATGGCACCTATCAAACATCTGCGGGAGAAACCCTCAAAGCCGATTGCCATTTTTTGTGCACAGGGAAGCCAATTGGTTCCTCATGGCTTAGGGAGACTATACTAAAGGATAGCTTGGATAATCATGGAAGATTGATGGTCGATGAGCAATTAAGGGTTAAAGGTCACAACAATGTCTTTGCCATAGGAGATATCACAGACATTCCGGTAAGATTGGCCAACTATATAATGGTCTAGTTTGTTCCACTTAGTTCTCCTTTGTCCCTGTTGTTTGATCTACTGTAACATTCATCTTGTCCTACGTTGTCTCTAGACATGAGCTTTTCATGGTTTTCTGAGGCTTGAATTAGCATGAATCACCCTTTAATAGTTTTGTTTTAACTTCAGGAATTAAAGCAAGGTTATTTGGCTCAACGACATGCAGAAGTTACCGTCAAGAACTTGAAGCTTTTGATGACTGGAGGGAGAGAAAGCAAGATGGTTACTTACAAGCCTGGTTCAGCAATCGCTCTTGTTTCGCTTGGCAGGAAAGAGGCTGTGGCGCAGTTTCCCCTGATAACAGTGATTGGATGTGTCCCTGGCATGATAAAATCTGGGGATCTGTTTGTGGGGAAGACGAGGAAACAACTCAGCTTAAACCCATAGTCCTTTCCATAGAGTCGGACGACTGCATGAATGTTGATGTTCAAAGTCAATACTGTTTTATTGATCTGGATATCAGATGTAAAGTCTCCTGATCAGCTTCAGGAGCAATCTTGACTCTAAGAAACAGGTTGATTCATATTGATTATTGAAATGATCTCGATTCTGTTGTACTCAGTCTGCCGTCTTCTCGCCTTTTTGTAGTTTAACGGTGCTACCTGACCTTGATCTTGCCTTTGTCCCAACTGGGAATGACCAACTTTATAAGCAAATAGGCTTGCACGAATAAGCCGAAGTTCTCTCGTTGAAAGATTGATTTGGCCTTAGGCACATAAACTCATTGCTTCAAAAGAAGGAACAGAGTATAAGAATGATCGCGGTTCAGAGGCATGCAAGGTGCGACTCTCACCGGTTGCCAGTCTCCAAGAAGAGGCAACGGTCCTTGAAGACTGAGGCGAGGGCCACTACATCGTAGGCTCGATGAAGTTGGACTCAATTTTGTAAACAGAGCAAGTTAGAGGAGTCGGAGGACTAATTGCGAAAACGATATGAGGCAAAATTGACAGCATGTGAGAAAATCCTCATATCAATCTTATGGATTTCTGCCGTGGAAAGTACCAATTCTTTTGGAGTATAGTTTTCTTCTAAATAGATCTGTCAAATGGGTGGATTGGATTGAAAATATTTCAATCCAAATACATCCATTTAACCCGTTTCGACTCATTTCATGCAATATAAATGTAGTGATTCATATCCGATTTAATCCATTATCCTACTCCTTATAGGATATAGAATTTGAAATCCATACCTAAAGCTAAATTGTCCCACTTCAATTCTCTTAAAATGTAGGAATTCAAACTCCCCACCTTCCCATTTCATATTGGAAGGGTGTCAAGCAACAAGCTTTGTTTAAACATCATTCCATCCGTTATGGTTTCCTGCTAAATAGGTGGTTCGAATCGAGCTGAGCCAAGCGTTTGTGACCAATTATTTTCTCAAAAGTATTTTCATCATCATAGATTTGACGCAGCTCGTTAAAATTTCTCACCGCCATTTGGGCTTCATCTTTTGGGCTAGTTTGCAGCCCAAAATAGTGGCCCAATTCACGTTCTCGGCTGTGAAAATTGAGGAAGAAAAAGGCCCAATCTTGCGCATTTCCTTTCCGGAAGCTTCTCTTTCTGGTTTCCTTACGAGAGAAGGAGAAGAAGAAGCTCGTTTACTTCCTTCCGCACGCGGTCCATTCCTGGTCATCGCATCGGTAAGATCGCGTTCGACCGTCGAATCTCGTCCTCCATCTCGCGATTCATCTCGTGCCCATCTGTTCATTCGCCTGTGCTTTTTTTCTGGGATTCGAAGGAAGGAAGAGGAAGGAGGAGAAGAAGGAGAAGATGAAGCGAGTGTTCGGCGTCAAGAAGGACAAGGAACCCCCTCCCACCGTTCAAGATGCCTCCGATCGGGTACAATTCATCGCGTTTTTTTTATTTAGACCCCATCTGGATTTGACTGCTGTAGTTGACGCGGCTTGATTGGGGTGCTTGTTGTGGAGAGTTCGATGAGCAACCCCCCGATTGATGCATAAAAGCGTCAACTTTTGGAAAAGGGTTCGACCTCTTCATATCTAATTGGGGCCGTGCAAAATTAGATTTTGAGAATAGGGTTGTCTGTCGAATTCCGCTGGAAGACGTGGGCGTTCATGAATTTGATATTTTGTTCATTACTTAATCTGGTTGTCTCTATGTGCGTCTTTGTCTCTGTGTGTGTGTGTTTGGAACTTTTGTTATCGTGTTTTTTTTTTTTTTTTTTTTTTTTTTTTTTGGTCGAGATTAGCCCCATTTCATTAGGCTGGCCGCCTTGTTCAAAGGGTTGATGCTGAATTATTTGTGTCTCTGCTCAGATTACCAAGAGGGGTGACTCAGTGGATGAGAAGATCACGAAGCTGGATGCTGAGCTTAGCCGATACAAGGAACAGATAAGAAAGACTCGGCCTGGTCCTGCTCAAGAAGCTGTGAAAGCTCGTGCAATGCGGGTCCTCAAGCAAAAGAGAATGTAAGTTGTTTAATGGATCATTTACTGTATCTAACTTGTAAAGAAAATTTTCTTTTTCGAAAAAATAAATCATGAGATGAGATGGTAATCATACTACGGCATTGTGTTCATAATCTTAACTTTCTTATCGGTATCTGTGGTTAAATTTAGAAAATCTCTTGCCATTATTCTATACGAATTGTTTTGAGGGTTGTCTCCAAGTTGAGTTTGCATGTCTTGTACATGACAATCGGTTTGTGATTAAAGAAGACTGTCTTGTATGATGAGGAATGACTGTTTTGCTTGTGATTTTTTATTTTAGGGAAAATGATATTATCATAATGAATGGTTTGGGTTGTCCATATAATGATTTTTTTATCCTCACATGTCCTGGATATTGTTATGGAAACAGGTATGAAGGACAACGTGATATGTTGTACAATCAGACATTCAACCTTGATCAAGTTGCATTTGCTGCGGAGGGTGTCAAAGACGCTCAGCAGACTGTAAGTTTTAGAAAGCTTTTTCCTCGATTTAATATTTCAATCTCTATTTCCTAAACAAGTAGTATGGCAACACTGGGAATATACCAGCAATGGACTTCATTTTTGTCTTTCATACAATGCATCCGCTTCTTTTCCCCTTTTTGTGGTTGTTGCTTCAATTGCCTTTACTCTTCTTTTACAAGGGACTAGAGTTTAGTCTTTATGGTGGTCTTGATCTTTTAAGTTGTATTTACATATACTCCCCTCCTCTCCTTTGGCAAAGCATATCCAAACTGTGACCTTTGTATGTATAGGTTGGTAATTCATTATGATTTATACAGCTGATTTAATATTGTTGCCTTGCTGGCAAGAATTGCATATCCAAACAATGTCCTTTTGCAGTCAAAGCTCATCCTCTTTTTTTTTTTTTAAAAAATCCTTTGAAAGCCCTGTATATTTATCTTCTCATATTTGCTGTACAGTAGCAGCTACAGAGGATGCTACGATCCAAATATGGAGTATTTCAAAGTTATGGCAGGATTCTTTAGGTCATTTATATGGGTTAATTAAAGTTCTAATTGTATGTACTATTGGTACAAGGTGTTTGTTTATCCTGTAATCTGTAGTCTATAACATGCAGAAATTGGCTGAAAGATTAAACCACAACCTTTCATCTAATTTCAGTTATTCTGCTGCTAATGCAGCATGGTTCAGCAAAATAATTTATGCTTGTAGGAGATAATGAATTGGACTGTGTGAATTAATTTAAGTTCTAGACTGCTTTTGTTCAATTATGTGTAGTTATGGGTGCTTCTGTCAATTTCTATAACCTGATGTTGTAAAATAATTGATTATGGGGTTTATTTATTGGTCTAACATATCCTTTTGCTTTATCGTACACCAGATGACAGCTTTGAAATCTGCCAACAAGGAATTGAAAGGCATGATGAAAACTGTGAAGATTCAGGACATAGATGTATGTTAATCACCAAAGATTTCCCTTTTTATTTCTTTTAGATCTACCATTTCTAATCATGCCACTCTTTCATGCAGAGCTTGCAAGATGAGATGATGGACCTGATGGACGTAAGCAATGAGATTCAAGAGACCTTGGGTAGAAGCTACAATGTTCCCGATGATATTGACGAGGATGATCTCCTGGATGGTAAGAAATTACAGAATCCATTTTCAGTGTCTTCATGCAAGGAGAAATCATGACTACCACCTAGGCTGTTTGACAGAAAGCACCTTTTTAAGCTAGTTTAGCATGGGGAGTGAGAGAAGGGAATCTTGTTTAAGAGTTAACACTTGGATCTGGGTGAAGGTAGACCACTGTAAAAACAAACACTCATTCCCAGAGGTACTCTGTCCACTGTACCTGCTAGATACATGGATGCGGTTCTTCATCCGATTTTATTTTCAGTAGAAAAGAGGCATCGAACAAGTTATATTGTATGTATTACATATTGTCAAGGTGCATCCGTTGTGCTTTCTAATGGAAACAAATGTAACAAATTATGACGAGATAAATAGATGATCTTAGTTCAGCATGCCAGCATCATACTTGCTAATTTTGCAATGCAGAGCTTGACGCTTTGGAAGCAGACATGGGAATGGAATCAGAAGTTGGAGTTCCTTCTTATCTGCAACCTGATAAGGAATCTGATGTAGAAGAGCTAAACTTGCCTTCAGCACCAACAGGACATGCAGCACCAGCTGGCAGAACCAATGCCCAGGTAAAATTCATATAGCTTGTTTTGAATGTTCATTACCAGTGGTCCATTAATTAACTGTCCTACAACTGCAGTAAAATGTACATATAATGTACAGAAAATGCACAAACTAGCAATTTCCTTCCCCCTCCCTTTCTCTGATTTTGTGAATGGTTGTTGCACCCCGATTTCCTTTGCCATTTGAAGTGGTACAGTTTAAGATGCATGTCTCCTGTCTCGTTTGTCAAATCTGGATTGAAATCCTTTCTTCCTGATGCGATTGCTCCAAAGATCCTCTAATAAGTCACTTGAGTACTTTTCCCTCAGTAGAATGCTTCATCGTTCTCATAGTCCCCACTTAAATGCCTCTAAACATTTATACTTTTATTTAGCACTAGTGGGATTCTATGTCGTAGTTTATGCTGCCCTTTGCATATCCCTCTATGGTGAGGTAGCAGACCTCCACAAATAATGGTTTTGTGCCTCTAATTTTGATGCATTGTTCTAATATACATATGCATATACGCACATGGTATTTTTGCCAATGCACATTTCAAGCATCCACGATTTGTGCACTGAACGTTCTCTCTCCTTATGAAAATTAGTATTCCCCATCTCATCTTCTTACTACTTTCCTTTGAATTTATGCTGAACAGGCTGACGATGAACTGGGCTTACCTGCTGTTCCTCATTCTTCGATACGTAATTAAAGAGTCCTTATGCTGTCTGTGCAACATTGCTGTACGGACATACCCTCTTTGTAAACATGTGCAGTCTGTTATTTTGATTGTTTCTCCCAGGCAACATTCCTCTTGGATAGGGACACTAGCATCCATGATGTTCTGTACGATGGGGTGGTCCAGATGGTGGTGGAATTTGTTGGTTAAATCGCGGGTATGAAAGGGCAAGTGCTAGCTTGTAATGGGATGATTTCTTTTGTTCGTTCTGCTTATGCATCGATTTGTTTCAGTGTGAAATGCTGCTGCAACTTTCGCATAAACTGGCAAATGCATCCCGACTTTGTGCTAAGAGGAGATAAACCTGAACTCGCATCAATTACACTTCAATTTTGACGTCTTCACATATAAATCATGTTCGTGGATCGATCTTGTTGTGCCTTCTTGCACTTTTGATTGATCTACCTTGCATTAAGGCGTGTGATGGAATGGGCAGAGCACCAAAAAAGGACAAATAGCTTCGAAAAAGATCAAATGCTTATTGAAGTTGGAAGGGTTTCGAATTCAAGTTTAAATATCTTACTATGTTATGCACGGGGCTCTAGCAAAATATCACAATCTGTTCAAGAAGTTTCTAATTTTTCGATTTTTGCGTTGCTGTTTTCTCAAGTTATTTTCCTTATTTGGGGAGGCATGGATTAGTCATAAAAGTATTCGATGACATATTACTATGAAAGCATCATGTTGCAGAAATGATTTGGCGATAACCTTAGGAGTAAATGATTTCTTATTTGATGAATTTTGGTGTTGCGTAGTCAAGTGTTGATGTCCAAGTAGATTGCATATGAATCATGAGGGATTTACATATCACTCCTCCATCACATAGCTGCTGTTGCTATTTCGAACATTTTCCTGAGACTTTAGATCTATCTTCGATATATCTTACTTATTCACCAAAATTTTGAACGTTTATTTATGGAAAAGCTTTTATTCGAGTTTAAAAGCGAAGGAAACTTTTAAACTTGAATTTGGAAAAGACAGGCTCCTCTCATTGAATGGAATGGATTGGAATTTCCAGAAGGCCGTTTTAGCATAGACATTAGATTAGGTGTCGTTCAAAAGCATAATAGCAAAATGAACAATAGCAGATCTCCTTCCCTTTATTTGGACCACTTGCACACCAGAAAAGCATTCATCAACAACAACTCCAAACTTCAAACTGCCCTCTTCTTTTGCAGCAGGCAAAAGAAAGCAGGAACTTCCGACAGCAAGCCCATATTTGCACCGTGTTTACCGCAACCTAAGGTGTCGACCCAATTCGTCACTCAAAATCGAGGTCTTTCACCGGATTTACAGTAGCCCATTTAAAGGAGATACTGAGCCAAGAGACGCCTACAGATCTGACATTTTCATTTTTCTGTTTATGCACTTCAGTGCAACAAAAGGCCCCATGCCGAGTGCAAATTGCACATTAACGCCAAGGTTTTCAAGATTCTCTGGACATCAGATCTTCAGTTAAGATTGAGTTTTTCGATACCTAATGACTGCCAAGCAGATTCTGAAATAGCAGCACCAGCACCCAGCACCAGGACTTGCCTCAAAATGATTCCTGAACCCGCTGTTTGGTGAACTTGCAAGACCTAATTTCAGTTTCCCATATTCTTTCTTCATGGACTGATATTGCCCTGTTAAATGAAAAATTAAATCTATTAAAAAGCAGGGACCAGTAAAGGGTTAACAAAGTCGGTCAGCAATTATACACGACCCTCATGATACCTTCAATGCAATCTAAGCCCACCACATAATGGTTCCCCTTATTGTGGCGTTGCTTTTAGAATGGAACAAATGCCAAATTGCTAAGAAGTCTAATCTCAAGAATTTCTCATGGTACAGATTCTCAGACATACAGGTGACAAGTTGACACACAACCCAAAGAATTTCTCATGGTACTGCACAAGAGTATAGTTATACCCCCTAGAGGACAAAGGTAAATCCCTTCTAATCACACGGAAAGAGAAAAAGAAACCCAAGAATAACGCAGGACAATAATATGGGAGCATCTATTTCAAGTCTAAACAGGATGCATGAAAAAAAATCATTATCATCATCGGAACTTAAGCAAAGACTCACCCTCCAAGAGTAACTTTTCCTGCTGCAGTCTGGCAATCTTTTGCTTCAAGCTGGCATTCTCCATGGTCAGAGCAGAACGGTGCTGAAGCAGAGAAGCAACTCTGACTGCTAACTCTGATTCAAAAGCCTGTATATTGAGATCGAGCTCATTCTTTAGTTCTCATCTACGTTTTGGATACAATCTTTGCTCTTGTGTAGACATCTTTAATCAAGAATGGATAAGTAATATGAAAATCAGAAATGAAACAAACCTCGGAATGGGTGAATATATATTGCAGCAGGGGCATGCAGTAAATGAAAATTACAATTTCAGAATGAACTATTTGCTCTGGATAGAGACGTAAGTTTTAGATCCTAGATCTTCCTCACAGAAAAATATATGGAAATTTGGACAGCATTTACTTGATTAATAGCAGTTTGAGCACCATGTTTTCTATGGGGTTCTAAGGCTTGACCAGTTGAATGGTGAACTATCAACGTGCTCCCCACCAAAGATGGCTTCTTAGCAGCAGTGTGGGAGAAGCGTTAATGCTATTCTAGATGAAATACACATTTGATGACATGGGTAGACCCATACTTATGCCAAGGGGTACATTAGCAACTTTAAATGCATAAGTATCAAAAATCATCTCTGTAATCTTTTTTTCTTTTTTGGGTCAATACTATAGATATTGAGTTTTTAATTACACCAAGCATTATCAGTAATAAAAGAAAATCTCATCACTAGTTGCAAGCAGGCAACAACGTTAAAGGCTATACAGCAAATTAGGTTACAGAATAAGACAAGGAGATGAACATGAAGACTCTTTTTTTTTTTCTTTTCTTCTTTTTTTTTTTTTTTTTTGGGGGGGGGGGGGGGGTTGAACTGAACCGAATGGAACTATTTGGTAAGCAATTTTGTACAGGGAAAATGACGAACTTTCATGTGACTTGATCTGTCAAAACTGCATATCATATGTTATTTCCAGCTTCAAAATGATGAATTGCCTTTTCTTCTTCAATTAATTACAAGGAAGTTCTTGTAGTTTGCAGTTTGTTAGTCTAGAAACGCTGAAGCTTCTTCTATAACTGTTCAAGACAACCACCTGTTTTCAGAGTCAATGAGTCAAAAAGTCTTGACCAAGAGGTTTCCATCTTTCCTACTAAAATTAAGGCAGATGGTTTGCTCTACATGTCTACATGAAAGATGCATGGTCCATGCTGAGCATTTGCTTGCTACAAATTATGGCACTCATAAAATGGGAAAAGCTAGATGTGATTGGGGGTATGTCTCTATATGGATTTCTTATTTTTCTGTGTTAACTATTGACCAGAATACATGACTATGTTGCCACGAAATCGAGAAGCTCTAAGCCTCTAACCTGGAAAATATTGACTGTTTTCTCCAGTTCAGCAATATACTGAAGTCTACGTACCCTCGAACGCTGTCCTGAATGCCTGTAGAAAAACCAAAATGAGTAATTCCTATGTCTGCTGTCACATGAACTAGAAAGGAAGACAAACCGACCAGTTTGTAGATTCATGTTCACATCATGGCTTTGCACCAAAACATGGGAGAAGCATTTACATTGTGACAGGCTACTTCAGCGATGAGCAATCATCTTCTCTGGATATAACTATTCCCAAAATGAGAGTAGGTGTTCCAATCACAGGAAATCGGTGCTCATATGAATCGATCTATAGTAGATTAAAAAAAAAAATACAAACTTCACAAGAACTGGAGTGTAGTATAACTCTACTTTTTATAATCTCATGGTTGGTTACGATGAAGTGGAAAAGCTATCCAAAAATTATGCAAAACGAAATAAAACAACGCAGGGGACACAAGGTCTTTGTCCAGCCATGCTGCATAGGAAAGGTTGCATCTCAACAAACGCATAAAGGATGATGCCCTTGAAAAGTCACTTGATAAGAACATAATTGTTCACCTGAGAAAATTTAAGATCAGTCAAGAATATCTGCAGGTCTATGTGCACCTTAAGGGAAGGCAGTGTCACAGCCCTGCTGCTAGTTTATGATTAATAGGTCCAATACAACATGTGCATGGGAAACCAATTTAAGAAGGCCGGGATATTATCTCTTATCATAGTCAACAAAAGAGGTTGCTATGGATCTAATAAACTTCGAGCACTCTAAGCATGACACTGCTGAAGAAGCTCCAAGATTCGAAAGAATGCTCAACTTGCCGTCACAAACAATGGATATGCAAGCTCAGCACATTCATATTCCATTATTCATAGTAACAACTGCAGAAGTAATTAAAAACGGAGACAACTGTTGTCCTAACTAGATCAGCTTTCAATTTCCACACAATTATTAAAATCCTAGAAAAATCAGATGCACTTGAAAATACGCAAGAGCATCCTTAAATAAATTCATAACTCTCCTCATTGAAGTGCCTTGACATACTTTATTAATATATTCTCTTGGAAGAAATTAATGTATTTTAGCTCAAGAAAGCACTTAGCTAAAGAATAAAAACCATGCAAACTAAGCCCATGAACATATGGCTGGAGAATTTAAGGAATTTTGGCTGAGCTTTTCCATTGACTACATATGCAAACATCAGGGATATATAAATTTGCAGAGGCAGCAGACAAAAATGAGGAATCCGGAATTCTAGAGCATGAAAGAATGTAAAAAAGATAACAGACTTATCAATCACCAAGGGTGTTTAGAAGCTAATATATCAGAGTAATTAGATATAGCTAAAATTGCTACCTGAATATATGAAGACATTGCTTACCGTTTCACTGCCTTTGTCTCAGCATCACCAGTTGAAACACAGATATCACCCTTCGTATCTGAGTTGACCATTCCAGAAATGCATAGACTGCCATCTAGGAACTGCAGGGAAGTCTGTGAAATATATTCCGACAATGCTGAAACTACGCCACTGTCCGGTAATGCTGGGTTGGCTTTTTGACGCGGAGAATTAGGACCATAAATGCAATCCAAGTCCAACCTGCCTGAAGCTTCCCTTTCATCTCTGGCCTGCTTTGCACTATGGGGTTTGATTGCTGGTAATGAGTCCGATAGGCCATCTAAAAGAGTAAATGAATCACTAGCCGATCTCCGATGGATGACTCCCTTGTAACTTGAGTTTGGATCGTCCAGCAAATCCTCCAGCCATGCCGGCTGCTCCTCCAAAATGGCACTCTGAGAGGGAGATTTTTTATGCCGTGGAAAGACATTGCTGTGGTATGTGTTTGCAGGTGGAGAGGTGGCGTCGTGAATCGGCCGAGAAACAGGCTTTCTTTGAAATGGGCAGCGAGGTGGGAGTTGAGCTTGCCTCGACATGGTGACGTGAATCAAAGGGAATCCATAAGCTCTTCATATAAATCTATCGTTAAATTCTCTCTCAATGCTCTCTTTTATGAAAGCGAAAGAGCACATCATGTTCACCTGCACCAGCATCCCACAAAGAAAGTTTTGAATTGAGAGAACTTTGAGGAGGAAAAGGACACCTGGAATCTGTGAGTAGAGAAATACTTAAAACTTCACATGACGAATTCACAAACAAAAGTAGACATCAAATTTTTCTCTGTTACATGTCGCAGATAGAGACCTTCTAGCTTCTGTACAAATCCATGACTTTACACAAAAACTGTCAAATGAAATAGCTCATTGAATTTGGCAAAACTTCCCTATGCACAGAATCCTCATTTGTAATTCTTCCCTCCAATTGGCCACAACCCAAAAAAAAAGGAAGAAAGAAACAGAGAGAGCTTGAACACCATTAATTGGGAAGAAGCACCATCTTAAACACGAATTCTCTCTTCCCTCTTTCTTGCAATCAAACAACTACTAACATATGTTCACATGGGAAGATAAAGATCGCAGCTTCATAGAAGGTAAATACAAAGGAGCAAACTTTTAATAGTTAATACCTTACAAATTGGAAAACAATGTGCATGCGACACTCAACCAAACCAAACCAAACTGCATGACAAATAGGACTGCAGGAAAAAAAAAAAAACAATGCAACAGTGACACCACTGAGCATTCAAATACGTTCCACGCAAAAAACCATTGAGCAGAGAGAAATCTTCAGGGGCAACGAAAGAAAAAATAAAATAAAATAAAAAGGGAAGATTAAAGACACGCTCACATGGTTCGATTGGAGGAGAACAGAGAAACTCATTTGGCGAGGAGAAGTGTTTCAATCGTGGTCTCTCCGAACGAGAAAACGAAAACCCACCAGCAAGATTGAATCTTTCTCGAAAGGGAAACCGAAACGCATCCAAAGGCTGTAGCTTGTAGCCGGGAAAGTTCTCGCTCACCTACTGTTTCCCCCGAACATATCGCCTCCCCCAACAGGAGAACAGAGTGATGGTTGGGTGAAGAATGGTTAATACGCGCCGCTCGTTCCAGAAAACTTAAAAGCAACAAAAGAAAAACAAGAAAAGTAAAGAAAGCTAGAGCCGAGTAGTTTTCAGTGAGTCATTCATTCCAATTCTGCAGAGAGAGAGAGAGAGAGAGAGAGGGACAGAGAGATGCTGGAAGACAGCAGGGAAGGGAGTGTACGAAAGCGTGGGTCCGAGAGAGAGGAGGGTCAGGTCAGCCATCACATTTCGGCTGCCTTGCAACCTCCGGCCTGAAAGACACCCTTTTGTATATCAGTGGTAAATTTCCATTTCTTGCTTTTCTCTTTCTCTGCTTTTGTTGTCCCGACTTCCCCTGTGGAATGTGTTTAGCATCAACGTCTCCTTTGGAATCTCCGTCATCTTCATCCTAATATTAGCTTTGTTTCTAAGTAACCAAGACAAGTGATTAATGATGATGAGGATTGGAAAACTTGAGCAAGCAGGGTTTGTTTCATTGAAATGTCAATGGAAGTACCGAATTTTTTGGTGGCTACATGCAAGAAATTATCTCAATGACACTGTATATTATATTTTCTTTTATTGAAGTAATATGTGATGTTAAATATCTACATAAGTAGATGTAAGTATATAGTCTAATAAATAATCATTTCATTGCTCGAAAGTCTTGAGGTGATTTATTTAAGTACTTTGTTTTAGACTTTCGTCCTAGAATTTTAGGCAAATCACCTCACTCTTAACTTTTATCTTTATTCTAAGAGCTTGAAATTTGGTATTTATTTTAAATATTAAGCACCTTAAACCTTTTTAAAATTCTTCACCTTTAAAGTTATTTGGAATCAAGTTAGATTACGCGACCCTTAAAGCCGTTTGAAGTCAAGTTAAATTTACTCATATGCTTTTTATTAAGAAGGAAAAGGCAGCTAAAAGGTTACTTCTGTTCAAAGATAAAGAACCAAATCATAACGTTATTATTAATCAGATTTTTCCTCATCATACCACAATCTTTTAATCAGGCTTCTAATCGAAGATTAGATATATTTTTTGGGTAATTGATAGATAGGGTTAAGCTAAACCGTGGCCGTCCTGTTGCTTTGAAAGCTGAGTCCATATAGGAATAATAAAACCCAAAAAAGAAATATCTCCCTAAAGTGAATAAAGAAAAACCCTGTTGGGCTCATTTAGAAGATATTCCACTCAATGACCAAAAATAAAATAAAATAAAATAAAAGAGAGAGATACTCCACTTTAAGCATGAAGAATCTTGGAGCCAATATAAAGATATTAGCGTAGTGGGAATTAAATTAGCCTCGCGCATGAGAGCAAAGCATCAACTTGCATGGAGGACCAGGGGACCACAATCATATAATATAAAGTAATACAAAATATATTTTATATTGTGTGTCTATATATATATTCACATTAAAAAGGTATTTACACACCGCCTTTTGGAAAGAGAGACAGAGGGTCGAGCAAATTTCTTCAAAAGCTGATTTAGCTAGTTATATTAATCTTTAGCCTCAATTTGGTGGTGATAAAATGAATTCCTGTGCATGTTAATTAGAGATACAGCGGGAGTTCTACTCCCATATCATCAGATGCAAATAATGTTTTATGCTCTTATCACCACATGGTTAATGAGCATTTCGAGACTTGAAATTTATACGAAAGCTAAGTTCTATGTTGTAAATTAAAAAGTATATTTTTTTCTCTTTTTTTTTTTCGAAAATTACAAATTGGGTTCAATATCTCTAGTCTTCAAATGGATAACACCTTATTAATCAACAAAATTAGTGAAGATGGGAACCGCAAGTATGTTTGTATGTACACGCATATATTATTTATAAGTATTTAAATGAGGGTGAATTATTTGCAATATACATATAGAGATATTATTTGATAAATCGATAGTCATGGAATTTACGATTATGATATTAGTGAAGATGGTCTAACAAAGTGAGATATAAAGAAAGAAGAATTATATCCCTTGGTGGCTAAAAAAATTGTGATTAATATGGGAAATGGTATAGAATGTCCAAGACAAAGTTATCAGCTGTTGATATCTCAGTTGGTTTGATTGTCTATGTCGTTTAGTTTTTTTTTTTTTTTTTTTTTTAACTGTCTATGTCGTTTAGTTATAGTGTTCCAATTTATCATTGCTTTTGTGCATTTGTGTGTTTCTTGGTTGGTGAGTTAGCTGGTACAATTTGTCAAGTTGACTGATTATTTTAACATCTAGTTATGAACTTTAATTTGCGCTCGAATCTTTTTATTTTTTGTAAATTTTTTAAATGAAATAGAAATGGAAAAAAAAAAAAGGGTACTTCTTTGTTTAGGGTTCTATAGTGGCTCCATAAAGCAGGATGGGATACTAAAAATGTTAATTTAATCAATTGTTTTTTGCCCCCCGCCCCGGGGGGGGGGGTGGTGAGTCCTTTTAATCACCTTTTTATTAATTAAATGCATTAAAGGGGGCGGACGTGGGGATGAGTTCTATGCAATGTGCATGCATCCTTGACATTTCATATGAGCTTCAAATGATTTTTCAATGCCGCTTTGATTAAGACAAAGCTTACCATGACCGCACTCTAATTTTATGTCCACAAGTTAATGCTTTTCAAAAGACAAAGTCATGCTTGGCAAAAAAAGGAAAAAATGGAGGAGGAGGAGGAGGAGGACAAAGTCTTGAAGGATAGGATGTCCTTCAAATAATATATGTTGCATGAGAGAGAGGAATTAACACGTTGTTGGCATGATGGGCATTACTAATTACAAAGTAAACATCTTACTACAACGGGGCGATATACATGATCTTTTACCTTATTTTTCAAAATCTAAATTATTCAAGTTTAAGTTTTTTTTTTTTTTTGGTCAGTTCAAGTTTAAGATAAAAGCTATTAGATTTCATGTATCTCTCTTCTCGAGCATGTGATGTTTGATGCTCTTTGAGATCCCCATTACAATCTATAAATACAATAATAAACCTAACGTCTCGACGTATATTGTATGCCGCAATTCCCTAATTATACCCATTTTTAATATCCTTAGATCAACCCCTTGAGAAATATAATTTTGCTCAAAATCCCATATAGTACCTCACAAAAAATCGATGTGTTTTGTGGTCAGTTATATTGATATCCATCAAGTCCATGGGTTTTCCTCTCTTGATGTATAAGAAAACACGAAAGCCTTGATTTCTTTGTCAACATCAAAGATCATGAATCTTGTCATATGGGCTCTCAAATAATTTTTCAACCAAAGAAAACATTAATCATGACATTCCAAAATCTATATTTTTACTACAAGAGAGACCAAGACCAATAAAGCCCAATCTTTATGATAAAAAGGAAAAAATTAATAGAGTTAACATACTTGGGCTTAGCCTTATCTTCAATTAGATGAATTATTCTAATCTAATTCTACTTGTGATACTTTCCAATATTCAATCAATGACTTGGAAAATGTCCTCTCAAAAAGAAAAGGAAAATTTTGAGAATCTACCTATGGGCTTTTGCAGGAGATGATCCATCTAAACCCAAGGCCAACCCCTCATTTCTATATGCCCATGGCTTCATATTTTCAAGCTATTTGCAAAACAATTTCCTCAAGTGTGGTCAATCAAGAGAATCCTTGCATAGAAATACATTAATTACTCTACGTTCAGATGAATATCCCTTTGTGATAATGACTATTCCAAACATCGGAACAAATATATTACCTAGGGATACAAGCAAAAACCGGCTATCGTGCGTAAAGTGGCGCGCGAATCGATCCATTCCAATGTGTATGAAACCTTAGAACCGGCCCCGAGTCCCTCTAAGAACACGTACCGAGATACTTCCTAAACATTAAAAAACACTTTGCGTGTACTCTTCCACAAGTCTTGAGAAAAGTACCCCGAGCGCATCCGTTCACATCTTCAAAAAGCTACTATAATCTTTCCGAGACAAATCACGCGGTCGCACCTCGACCGAAGAGCCAAGGATCAAAACGCCACCACAAAAGACATGCAAAACGAAGGAGAACTACCCCCCAAAGAGAGCCACAAATCAAAGGGAAAAAAAGGAGACGATTTCTTCTTAAATTCAAAGGTAAAGGCGACCCGTAGATTACAATTAAAGTCACAGTTTGAAGGGCGGGTAAACGGGAGAATGAAAGTTCCATCTTCAACTTCGAGATGGAGGAGGAAAAGCAACGAGCCTTGGTGTTGATTTTCCTCCACTCCACACCATACCCACCGTCCATTACACCTCTTCATGCAGAAATTTCAAAAAAGGAGGGCAAAAAAACACCTCAAAAGAAAAAGAAACGACACATACACACTCACTCGCACTATGTGCAACTTGACTCGGGTTCACTCTCTACACATCACAATACAGCTACAGCAGCAGCAGCAGCAGCAGGCAACGACTATGGGGTCAGGACCTTGTTATTCCCTCCCCATGTTCCAGCCCTCGCAGGTCTCTTTCGTCCTGCTTTGCAGTCAAAAGATTCCCTCCTCCTTTTTCCCCCTTTTATTCAACTCCTCTCCGAGAAGCCTAGACTTGGGGAAAAGATTCCTTTCTTGAACTGTGGACACGGGAAGAAAGAAACCACAGTAAGACAAGGATCACACATCACGAGCAAGTGAGCACATTTTCCATGTCACGCTCACGCGGGCATCGATTAGATTTTATATAATATGTTCTCAGAGGATAAGGTACAAAACAAGAGACAAGGACCATTAAATGCAAGTAGGTTGCCATTAGAAATGTGTAGGGAAAAGACGAGTCATACGCAGTATCTGGAAATCTACTATATATAGGTTCTGCTGGTGACTGGTGAATGCTCACAATTCAAGAAGAATATATGCAGAGTAAGAGCTCTTTGAATGAACTGAGAGAGAACGCATCTCGCGGTTTCCTCTTTATAATATTTCCGGAATAAGGAGTTCACCAAGAAAAAGTAAGAACCAAGATGTAATCATCCAGCCATTCTTACTAAATCATACAGCTTTTCACCGAAGACATGACAAAATTGTAACTCGATGACTGTCGTCTGCAATCTGACTTCCTATAATGGAATGTTTTACCACTTTGAAATTTAGAAGTTAGCCAAATCCCACTTATGAAGTTCTCCTTGATGAAGCATTTTCCCTAGAATCAGACTTTAAAAGGCTGTACAAGTTTCTAGCAAAATTTTGTCCCCCAAGGAGTGCAGTGCCCCTTAGGTATACATAGAAAGCGTGAACATTACAAAAGTAGTTTCGTAGCCAACTCTTGAAACTTATAAGCTTTTAAGACGCACCATTCATCAAGCAAATTACTTTATCCACATTCCATTTCCAGCATCAAATGTTAGATAGTAAAGTTATTCCACCAAGAAAACCCCATCAAAAGATCATTCATTTTCAAGAAAACAAAGCCATCCAAATATTGCAGGTTCTTATATAGGTTCAACAAGCAGTGAAATTAACCTTTCAACTCCCATGGCTCTTATATACTATAGAAATCACAATCAACATTTAACATGAATAAGCTAGTCTACATGATATTTTCTCCAGCAGCAACACTTCTAATTTCACAGTGACAAGGTTGCAAAAGCTAGCCTACTGGATTAGACAAGCTGTATATCTTTCAACCCAAAAAACTAGGGATGCATTTTCTCCTCCAAGTTGATAAATTTGATGGCAGAAAAAACTAATCTTTCTGTATTCTGAATATTTACCATCCAACGATTCATTTGTTTATCTTTTCTATATATCAATCAGCAATCCAATTACTGGTTTAGCAACAACTCAAGTCTTAGCACCTTTGACTTCACATCTGGACCTATAAAAAACACCTGTAAATCTGATTTCCCTCATCTAATATTCTCTTAAATCTGATGGATTCAATCAGGGGCCGCAAGATTCACACTCTTAATTATCATATTTAACACGACTGTGATGTAACAACAGACAGGTGCTCTGCTCTGGTGGCGCAACTCTTCCAAACTCAACCTCTCCTCAACAAAATTACAAGGTCTCGCAACATCTGGCTGAACTCATTGAAGGTCCCGCACCACCAAATACATAGTGATGGGCAAGGCCACCAATCAACTCAGAGTACCTACCCAAGCTAAAGATTGCCCCAGACAACCTTTCTTATTATAATGTTAAATATACTAACTTGCCTCATTGCATTGCGACAATTAAGCAAAGTCGGTGATAGGAGAAAGAAACGGAGAAATATAGTGTCCCCACAAAAAGCTAAAAGAGCCAAAAAAAAAAAAAAAAAGAGAGAGAGAGAGAGAGAATAACAGGGTCCCTTCAAATAGTTTCCATCATGTTTGTTAATGATACTGCTAATGTCTTTATGACCAAAGAATGATGTTAAAGCAAGAATTAATATATGCAAAGCAACAATGATCCAAGAAAACACTAGAAGATGACCCATTGACTATCTTAAGCAAAAGGGTTCTCCAGTCCGGCATCCGAAAAAGCAAGTGGATTTTCAGGTTAGAATTTTTGTCGAAACGGAGCAGCAATGGAAAATCGGAATTTTAGTGGAAAACTTCACTTGGTCACCTAAATTTATTAACTTTAGAATGCGAATCAAACTGGAACACGAGGAAACTCAGATGTTAAGCTATTCCAGTGGCTGATCTTGTGGTCCATGAGAGTGTAGAATAAACCAGTATTCAAGCAAAGAAGAGTAAGAATACAGCAAGAGCTAACGCCAGAGTGAGGTGATTCTTACCACTTCAAAGCTCAATCCTTGAAGATGACGGTGTCCGCGATCTTCATGAGCGGTTCCAAACAGTCCGGTGTGAACTTCCGTGCGAAGAAGTACGAATAATTCGACTCGGATTGTCTCAACTCGTGCACGAGCTCCTGGGAAATTTCTTCGGGCTGATACAAATGCGGATGCCCATCGAAACTCCCGGTCCAATTCACTCTAGTCAGCGTGTACTGACTGCAACCCTTTGGATCCGACATTGACAACAGCGTCGGGAAATAGTGCTCTTCGGGGTAGCAACACTCCTTATTCAAGCAAGGTAATCTGAACTTCTTCCACAGCTTCGTATCTTCAATGACAAGCAACGCGTGCCGCTTCGTGAGCACGAAGAACTGAGAACCGACCCTGAACTGTTCGAACCGCACTTCTGGGAGCATCACTTGCTCTCCTCGAGCCGTGTAGCGCTCGTACAAATTCGGCTCGTCGGCTAGGATCTCGATGTAGCTCTTGTACTTCTCCGGGTTTATATAGGCTTTGATGGCGGAGATTGAGTCCCCAAACAGGGCGTCATACATGTACCGAAAGGAATGGAGCGGGACGCAGTGCTGCGAGATTAATGCGAAGTAGAAGTTCGCGGGGTCGTCGATGATGGCCTGGGCCAAAAGCCTCCTCGCGGCGGCAATCAGCGTCGGCGAGGCCCGCTCGGTCTTCTTCGAAGGGAATACCCGGTTCCGGAAGACACCATCGGGCGGCGCGAAATTGGAAGAAGGATCCGCGTGGATGTAGATGTTGTAGAACCGAGAGTGGCCGCTGAAGAACTTCTCCCAGAGGGGGGAGAAAGAGAGATCGGAGTTGGTGAGGAAGAGAAAGGCGATCTTGGGCCGGGAGTTGCGGGCCCCGAGGCGGGCGAACTTCGCCGGGAAGGAGCGGGAGGAGGAGGTGGAGGTGGAGGTGGAGGTGGCCGCCGCGTGGGAGGGGGAGCCGGCCCCGGAGGCGCGGCGGAAGAGGAGGAGGTCGTCGTTCTCGTCGCGGAGGGAGAGGGGGAGGTTCTTGCCGGGGTAAATGGTGGAGAAGAGGAAGAATAGGAGAGGGACGGAGAGCATCAGAGAGAGAACGAGGACATAGGGCGACGTGACCATGGCGGGAGAAGGAAAAAAGATCGCTCTTTACTCGCTTGCTCACTTCTAGCTTGGAAACCCACGAAGGAATCGCCAAAGGGTGTCTGAAACTCGCGGCTACGCGGTCGTGGGGCGAGCTTGGAGTTCTGGGTTTCAATGGAGGTCGCAGATTTAGGAAGAGAGAGGAAAGGGGTTTGGGGCTGTTAGGGATTTAGCAGGAGGAGGAGGAGGAGGAGGAGGGTGATGATGTGATCAATAACGAGACAAATAAAAATAGCAAGATTTAGGGGACAGAGGAGAACGAAAAGGAGAGGGATGATGCAGAAGAAACGAGAAGGGGTGAAAGGAGAGAGAGAGAGGGGTTGAAGATTAGCCTCGCTGAAAGGGACGTGGAGGAGGCCTTTTCTGAGGAGAGGGGGAGGGGGGAAGCAGAGCAAAAGCTGGGCGGTGGCCACACTTGCCAGTGGCTCACTGGAGATGGATTAGAGCACAGAGGGAGAAAAAAGGTAGGAAGCGTCAGTGTGGATGAGATGGGGTGGGCCTTTAGGCTTTTTACCCAAGACCGAGGAGAGAGAGAGAGATCAGTGTGGAGTTGTGAATGAAATGGGGTGGGTTTTAGGGATGCGTTTATTTGCGTTTCTATTTAAAAATTATTTTAAAAAATAAAAATAGAAAAAAGTATTTGTTTTGGAGAATAATTTCGAATAAAAAAATACGTTTAGTAATTATATAAAATTTATGTTTTTAATGAATAGAAAAAGAATAAAACACATTTGGTAACTATAAAAAATTTATGTTTTAGAATAGAAAAAGAGTAAAAATGTTTGATAATGTATAAAATTTCTGTTCCAATTTTTTTTAATTGTTTTTTAATAAAATGTGAACTTGGTATTGAATTATCATTCTCATGAAATGCTCATTAATTTAATTTTGTTCATATTAAGTGAAAACAAACATTCTAAACTTGATCATATTTGCTTAGTCGGAAGAAATTTTTTTAAGTTTGCACCAAAATTTTTCCATTTGTTGTTTTTTTAAATAAAGTGTAAACTTGACTTTGAATTCTCATTATCATAAAATGCTCATCAATTTAATTTTGTTCATGGTGAGTAAAGTCAAACATTCTGAACATGGTTATAAGTGCATACTCTGAAGAAAATTTTATAAATAAACTTTGTACCAAATTTTTCTCACGTGCCTTTTTTTTCAATAAAGTGTAAACTTGGTAGTGCATTATCACTCTAATGAAATGCTCATCAATTTAATTTTGTTCATGGTTGGTGAAGACAAACATTTTGAACATGATCATGTGCATACTTGGAACAAAATTTCGTAAGTAAAAATCCCACAATAAGAGCTACCTAAAAGAAGAATACTTCATAGATCTCTACGTAGACCCTTTCATATATAACATCACAATAATGAAGTAATATAGTTCATTGTTCAACTTCATCACATTGGATTTGATAAGTGAATACTTAAAAACAAAATTACAAAAGTCGGAAATACAAAGTCATGAAATTTCAGGCATATTATGATCTCTCGCTATTTTATTTGCAATTCTTGTCCTAAGCATGTTTATTCCAGGTGTATCATGCAATGTATCATCTGCAACCTCCAATTCTGTAGGTCCGCATGGATATTTCGGATCTCCATATAGGGAAAAGTTTCTATCCATCGCATCTTCATCACGAATGTAATTGTGGAGAGTACAACAAGCAATTACAACAAGTGCTTGCTTCCGAATCGTAAATTGAGGCATCTGTCTCAAAATGATGAATCGATTCTTTAATGTCCCAAATGACATCTCAATTATATTTCTCAATGAAGAGTGCTTTTTGTTGAACAATTCTCTTGCTGTCCTTGGTCGTCCCCCATTCCCTCTATACTCGCTTAGATGATACCGATCGCCTCTAAATGGAGTTAAAAATCCTGGAAGTGCTGCATAACCTGAATCTATCACGTAATATTTCCCTATAACATGATATATATAAAATTTGTTGTGATATTGAACCATAATATATAATCATAAAATTGTCTTCATAAACAAAGTAAGTACCAGGTGGTGGTCGGGAAATTGATTGCGGATTTTCGAGTGTCTTTGAAAGCACTCGACAATCGTTTGAGATCCTTCCCATCCAAAGCATACACGAAAGTAAATTTCATATCAAAAGAGCAAATACACAGCACATTCTTGGTTGTTCTCCCACTCCTACCTCTAAATGGAATCTGCTGAGACACAGGAACGGTAGCATCTATATGAGTGCCATCCATAGCACCTACGCAGCCCTGTTAATATATTAACAATCTAATATCATATAAGATTATCAACTAGATGTATTTGACGGTATAAAATCAATATAAAAATCATACCTTGAAGTAGTGTTTATGACTAGGATCAATAAAAATTTCTTGTGAAATGACGTCAAAGGACGGTGGTTTGATTATCTCATTTGAAAGTTTGATCATTGCTTTCAACACTTTATTGAAATACTTGCTGATCGTTCTCCTAAATGTTGGAATCTCTCACATAAATCTCTATTTGAGTTATTGTGAGTAACCACACTTAAAAATATCCCAATTTGTTCATCTATTTGAACAAATCGACTATCTTTCAACCAACCCCTTACCCTCATTAAGTCACATAAATTCATAAAAACATGTCTCTCCATCCTAAATACTTCGTATATCCTATCTGAATGTCCATGAACAATCTCCCTTATCTATTCTCCTTCTGATAATTGACTGTCCCTAATAGGTTCTCTCGTATGGAGGGACGTCTCCATCGTAGCTAAGCAGAGCCACGCTACCAATATGTTAATGTCATCACCCGAGAATTGTTCAACTGGTTGTACTTGCTCATTAGACACACTACTTGATCCCCCTTCCATAGTACCTATACAATCACAAAAATGACCAAAACATCAATATATATTTTGAAAACACATCCTAATAACAATCAATAACATAAGTCATAAAATCTCAATAAGATATGCCATTACATATAAGTACAAGAGTCTCAACACTAATCATATTTGAATAAACTAAAGATTAATAGATAATATAAGTTATACAGTCTAATGAAACTCCATGCAATTCATAATATATTTCCAAATATCTACTAAAGAAATTGAAGAAAGCCAATCCTCTTTGGGGGTATGCATGTAATGAAAGCCTCCCTCCATTCACGATTGACGCATGCTCGTTCCACTTCTTTATTGTAAACATCTTACTCTATCTCGGGCATATTGTTTAGAATCTGGACCGCATTAGATACGGAGAAAGGATCCACAGGTGGTTGTGAAGTCCCTGAGCTCGCGGAGCCATCACCAGATGGACTTGATGACTTAACTTTTAGAAAATCTTGTATGGCTCTACAAGTTTCAGCAATACTGGATTGGTTGCTCTTTCTTCTCCACTTACTATTTGGAGTTCTATCCAATTTGTACTTCCCACGAGCTGAAGTTCCAGTATCGTCTGTTGTAAAAAGTCTGTCATCACTGTGGTATCCAATGAAATCATTTGCATTGCTACCATCATAGTCACCACCTGCATTGACACCATTTGCATCGCCACCACTATTGTCACCACGTACATTGTCATCACCATTGTCATCATCATCCGACATATTGTCTTCTTGAACACATCCTACGGCATAATTCCCAGTAGCATATGTACCACCAAAAACAATACAAAGCTCAGGATACTGAGGAAGTCCATTTTTCCTGAATCTTGTCCACTCGACATTATCCTACAATTTTTACAATAATGACATTTCAGCAATATAATCATACATTTTAAAATTGACATCTATAATGATATCAAAATGACCACAAAGTTAAGAAATACCTTGATATGAGATTCTCATATACTTGGATCGTCGACAACAACTCTTTTGTTGACATTATCCCAACCAAATCCGGACTGAGAAATGATTTTGTGAAAACTGTCATACTATTTTTTCAGTTTGTTTACCTTGTTCCTCAGCTGAACCATGGTAAATTGGAATCCTGTCTGTCTACTGAGTTCAGACTGTACATTCCTCCACCCCGCTTTGTTGAAAGTGGAAGAGGTGCGGTTTCCCTTTTTGACCTCATCCACCAATAAACCGATAAGTATATTGGTTACAGACTCCGTCCACTTTGCATTGAATGAGTATCTCTCGGATGCCATTGAATCTTCGACCGGTTGTGCATCACATGAGTTATGAATTAAATCATTAACATAAAACCGTAAGAACTACACGCCATACGCAAAATTAGCATGGTAACCTATATGGATCCGTATACCCTATCCTATTTCGTGAATGGTCCAACTAAATTATAAGATCTCTAAGATTAAGACAATGAAAAAAAAAAAGCCGAGAGGCCAACCTTAGCGTGCGGATGGTTGTTTCCAAATTCAGCAAATTGCGATTTATGTGGCAGGGACTGGCAAATTCCGGACAGAGCAAGGGAAAAAGAATATGTCTTCGTGGATTGGCACCGGCAAGGCGGAACTTTGGATGGATCCACCGAAGTTCTCAAAGCATTAGCGTTGATAATGGATCCACCAACGCCAGTATCGTTCACCTGAGAATGAGTCAACCAATTGAGGATGTACCTTAAGTAAAGAAAAATTCAAGACAATAAGCAATAAGGCAACAACGAAACAGCACCCTCCATTCTCTGCAAATCCATAACTTAAAGAGAAAAAATTGAAGCATTATAGCCATAAGATACCAAGGATCTCGCATAATGTATAATCCCCAACATTCCTACCAAAATAAGTCGAACAACGTTGTTCTGATAGATTCACAAAGAATGCACTAAATGAACAAGTCGACAGCTATGCGGTCACATATGAAAAATGACATGGCAGGGCACAAAGTTTTCACTAGGCAATTGTCGCGACCTACCCAAAGGGGGGAGGGGAGGAGAAGAAACACAGAAAACACCAGCACAAAACAGAGCGAGGGAGAGAATCGAGCCACTCTCTTCTCTTTTTTTTTTTTTTCTGTTCTTTTCTTTTCTTTTACTTTTATTTTTCTCCTCCCCTTTAGTCTACCCCTCTACACGTTCTCTTCTTCGGGCGTCATCTTCGTCCTTTTGTCTTTTTCACTTTTAACACCCATTTTTTTCTTTTTCTTCCTCGACTTCCGATTGGATCAAAATGTGGCTGAGCCGCAAGGGTTCATAGAGACACACATAAAATACTACTATTAGACCAAATCCAAGCAATACAGGACAAAACGCGAATTGAGAAGCTTTAACACAAAGGCAGAAAAATAAATAACAATAACTTCGACATTGATTCACATCACTTTGATATATTTAGCCACAAATCCATAGATCTACATGATGTCATAGAGATTGAGATTAAAGAAACAATAATGTATAGAACTCTGAGAGTGATAAAAGGCTATTTTGTCATGCCCGATGTTGTCAATTGACAGTCCACACACAATGAAAAGTGTAGCAGCAGCGAGCAGACGCTCGCTTGGCAACAATAACTTCTCTGCTCGCTATTGCGAGCACTCGAGCGAGCAGAGCAGGGCTCGCTGCTCTACTGGCTCTCGAGCGTGAGCAGCAGTGACGCTCGCTGCTCTGCTCGCTCGAGTGCTCGCTCTAGCGTGAGCAGCAGCGACGCTCGCTGCTCTGCTCGCTCTAGCGTGAGCAGCAGTGAGCGAGCAGACACTCGCTGCTCATCTGGGCGAGCGTAAGCCTGCTGGTACAGATCTCGAGCAACTAGACGAGCTACTGCCGTAGATTTGGGCGAGCAACGCTCGCCCAGATCTGCGAGACTCGCTCGAGCAAGCGGCTTGCAGATCTGGGCAAGCGCTGGCTCGAGCGAGCCCTCACACTTGAGCTCTGACCAGCCATCGCCCAGATTGCAAGGGGTGGCTCTCGCCGAAGTGAAGACAATCAGTGAAGGAGGAGCAGTGACCACGTTTACCTGGTGAAGGAGTAGCGGTTGTCGAGATAGAGGCCGCTGTCGGCGCCGGAGAAGACGATGGACTTCTCTGCTCACAGGAGGAGATGCTTGTCGCAGGAGGAGACGCTCGTCGCTCGTTGCAGGAGACGCTTGTTGCTCGTCACAGGAGGAGAAGCTCGTCGCTCGTCGCAGGAGGAGAAGCTCGTCGCAAGGGGAGAGAGGCGGTGTTCGAAGGGAGCAAGAAGTAGAAACGGAACACAATTTTGTTCCTTTTTTGTTCCTCAGATGTGTTTCAGAAATAAGAAACACAAATTTCGTGTTTCTTATTTCTGTTTCTTTTTTGTTTCTGGGAACAAAAGAACAAAAAAGGAACAGAAACGCATCCAAACACGTTTCTGTTCCTTTTTTGTTCCTAGGAACAAAAAAACAGAAAAAGTGTTTAAAAAAAAAAAAAGAAACACAAACAAACAGAGCCTAGGCTTTTTACCCCAGAGAGAGAGAGAGAGAGGGCGTTCGGAGCAAGTGCTCGCCTAGACCCGATCCGTTTTATTTGTATGGAGCGATACCCTTTTTAACTTTCTGGTCTTTAGGGGTTTCACCAAGTTTTGTCCAGATTGATGAGTGTGACATCCAGATTTTCGGGCAAAAGAAAATAGAAAGAAAAAGGAAAAAGAGAAAAGGAAAATTTGCATAAAGGAAGTATGCATTTTATTTCTCTTTTTCTCTCTCCCCCTTTTCTTTTTCTCTCTTTTTCTTTCTCTCCCTCTCTTTTCTTTTCTTTCTTTTTCTCTTTTTCTCTCTCCTCTCTCCTCTCCCCTCCCCCTCGTGCGAATTCCCTTCCCCCTTTTCCACCGAAGTGTGGGCTGTCTCCCACTTGCCTTTCCCCTCTCCTTTTGACCGGTCAAGCCCTACCTTCTCTCTCTCTCTCTCTCTCTCTTCTTCTTCTTCTTCTTCTTCTTCCTCCCCGTGCGCCCAAAGAAGCGAACCGAACCAGAAGTTGCAGCTCCGTCGCCGCTCGTCCCGCCGCCGCACCGGAGCTGGACCGCCAGCGCGCCCGCGCGCCCGCCGCCGTCCCGCCGTCCGCGCGCGTCCAGGCGTGCTTCCTCGCGCGATCCAGCTGCGACCCAGCTCGGTTCCGCCCCCAACCAGCCCCCGTCCGGCCACCTCCGGCCACCGCCCGACTTCGCCCGACCTCCCCGACGTTCCTCTCGCCCTCCGCCGGCCTTGCTCCGCCATCTCAGCCACCGGATCAGCTTCGTTTGGCCATGAACAGCAATTGGAAAAATGGGTTTCCAGCACTGTTCAAGGCCGTTTTGGGCCGTTTCCCGGCCCCGAACCCGAGCCGTGCTTTGGGAAGTATCGTTCCTCGCGTCGCCGCCGTCGGATTGATCCGATTTGCGCGCGATTTGGTGAGTAATCTCACTAATCTTGGATTAGTTGACTAATTATGCTTTAAGGTTTGTTTAGTTTTAATTAATTATGTTTAGGTTGTTAGATTAGAAGTAATTAGCAATTATTAGCCAATTGTGATGTGATTTAAATAAATTGATTGCGCAATTAACAAGTAGACGTGGTCTACTATTTATTAGAAGCATCTCGGGAATTTTCTG
Organism: Eucalyptus victrix; assembly: GCA_016097545.1. Taxonomy (NCBI): domain Eukaryota; kingdom Viridiplantae; phylum Streptophyta; class Magnoliopsida; order Myrtales; family Myrtaceae; genus Eucalyptus; species Eucalyptus victrix. Next base: position 26,828,875 of record CM027844.1, read on the forward strand.
ACCCCTAATTGGGCTTCAATTTGGCGATTCGGGCCTAAGTGAGATTTTGGGCATTTAAATATTAATTTTCGGAATTAAATTAAATAATTATTTATTTTCCGAAAATTCAAGGGAGATGGTTTGGAACCGGAAAATTATGCTGATGATCGTGGCGAAGTCCGTTTATTTAATCGAACTTTACTTTAAGCTAAATTGAATTTTTAATATTAATTAATTTTTGAAATTAATTAAATAATTATTTATTTTCCGAAAATTCAACTGGGATGGCTCATGACCGGAAAATTATGCTGATGATCGTGGTGAAGTCTGTTTATTTAATGGGACTTTATTTTAAGCTAAATTGAATTTTTAATATTAATTAATTTTCGAAATTAATTAAATAATTATTTATTTTCCGAAAATTCAACTGGGATGGCTCGTGACCGGAAAATTATGCTGATGACCGTGGTGAAGTCCGTTTATTTAATTGGGCCTTATTTTGAGCTAAACGGAATTTTTTTTATATTTATTAATTAATTTTCGAAATTAATTAATTAATTAATTAATTATTTTTCGGAAATTAAGATTGAGATGGCCGATGACCGAAATCTCGTGCCGATTGTCGTGGCGCAGTCCGTTTATTTATTTGAGCTTTGAATTGTGCCAAATTGATTCTTGAAAGTGGTCAAGTGGGACCGTAAAGCCATTGAATATCGAAAGTGGTCGAGTGGGACCGTAAAGCCATTGATTCTTGAAAGTGGTCGAGTGGGACCGTAAAGCCATTGAATATCGAAAGTGGTCGAGTGGGACCGTAAAGCCATTGATTCTTGAAAGTGGTCGAGTGGGGCCGTAAAGCCATTGAATATCGAAAGTGGTCGAGTGGGACCGTAAAGTCATTGATTCTTGAAAGTGGTCGAGTGGGACCGTAAAGCCATTGATTCTTGAAAGTGGTCGAGTGGGACCGTAAAGCCATTGATTCTTGAAAGTGGTCGAGTGGGACCGTAAAGCCATTGAATATCGAAAGTGGTCGAGTGGGACCGTAAAGCCATTGATTCTTGAAAGTGGTCGAGTGGGACCGTAAAGCCATTGAATATCGAAAGTGGTCGAGTGGGACCGTAAAGCCATTGATTCTTGAAAGTGGTCGAGTGGGACCGTAAAGCCATTGATTCTTGAAAGTGGTCGAGTGGGGACCGTAAAGCCATTGATTCTTGAAAGTGGTCGAGTGAGACCGTAAAGCCATGAATCTTGAAAGTGGTCGAGTGGGACCGTAAAGCCATTGAATATTGAAAGTGGTCGAGTGGGACCGTAAAGCCATTAAATATTTGAATGTTGTTGAGTGGGACTCTGAATAGCAATAGCTTGAATGACTGGGAAATGGTCAGGTTGGCATGTAATCGACGAGGTCGATTGATCATTGTTTTGATTTGATGTTGTGAATTGATTGACTGAGTGGGAATGACCGTGAGTGGTTTTGTTGGCTTGTAATCGACTAGGTCGATTTAATTGATGCTTTGATCGATGATATGATTGCTTGAGTGCCTATTGTGAATTATACTGACTTGCAGGTGGAATCTGATGCTAAGGTACGTCTTCTGACCTATGCGTGTTTAGGCAGCCTTTAGTATAATGGTTCACTAATCGGGCTTAGTGGGGTAGAACTCGGCGAGACGTAGTCTCATCCGGTTGGGGAAAACCATTTCGGGACCCCGCTAAGGAGCCGAGGAGGAAGAGTTGGAGAAGGATTTTTGGGAGAAGAAGACAATCCGAGAAGGGCCTTGAGTTCGGCCTAGTTCATCTAAGTTTGTCTTCTTTTGAGACCTCTGTTTTGATGTGAATAGTTTTGAAAGGGTTTGTGGTTTGTATAAAAGTTTGGTTATAAATTTCAATATGAAAAATATGGCCCCGCTTTTCTATCCCATCGTTTTATTGTCTCGGGGATTTTAATCGCTTCCGCATGTGCTTAAAAATGAAAGGGTCGGCGATACATTGTCCTGGGATATCGCATTATAAAATCGACCAAGTGAGACGGATGTGTGCGTGCCTGAGGATCGGGGCGTGACATCCAGTTTAAGTGGTATCAGAGCGAGGTTGAAGATTGGAGTGATAAGGAGCGTTGACCATGGGATAGTTAGTAGGAAAGGCCTTTAAATTCATATCGGTGCATGTCTGTGTTAGCTGGATGCTAGAATTGATTGTCGTGTGAGGATCGCTCATCTTCTAATCCAGTGTGGATTTGGAAGGCGGGTTTCAGTGTAAAGACTGAATCATGAGCGAGCAGGAGCTGAGAACTCCTAGTAAGAGGACAATGTCCTTTGTGACTCGGGATAAAGCACTGACAAATGTCGGTACCCGAGGTGGTTGTGGCAGAGTGTCGGCTCTGGCCAGCATGAGTGTAAGAGTACCATTGCAGGTTGGTACTAGTGTAGCAGCGTCGAATGATCCTAAGTTTGATAGGATCGTTTTGATGCAAGTGTTCCTTGGGAACTGGATGAGCTAGTAAGCTCAGGATCAAGCCGTTGTCGTTGTCGCTATCTCTACTACCGTTAGTGTTGCAACCGCCGTTGTCGCTTCACCTGTTGAGATCCAGAGTGGGGATATGATCTGGGATCGAGCCATCGCTTCCAAGTCAAGGTACAGATCCAGTTCAGGCAGAAAAGGAAATCGGTCAGGGAAAAGATCGAAGTCGAGAGCGGTTCTAGTAGACCGATGGGACAACCAGAAAGAGTGTGCTGTCACTTGGCAGGAGATAGAAGACTCACCTGATGAGTGCCGAAAGTATGGAAGGAATGCATGGATTAATCCTGTGTTCGAGAAGGACTAGAACATGCTTTGATGGTAGTGAGCACGGCCATCAAGTGAAGGACTATCGGTTGGGGTTTAAGAAGAACACCAACACTGTTACTACCGTTGGAGCGCCAGTAAGATGGCAAAAGGAACAGGAACGGAACCGACTATGCCTTATTCAATGAAAGAATATTTTGATGTGATTTTATCAGAATAGTGCTAGAGAATATTGGGATTGCAAGTGTGGAATTTCAGTTGTTTGTTAAGGCTGTAGGAAAAGAACCATTGACTAGAGTTATACTTGATTGGCTGTTGGTGTATGACTTATTCGTCAAGTGTAGGAAGAATTGGTTCTTGAGCATTTTATGGTGATGAATTGTTATGGTAGAATAACCCAGCTTATTCCAGGAGCATGTAGAAGTACCGAGTTTTTCTAAGAGTTGAGAAGGGTTCTTGACTTCTTTAACCTTGTCACTTGAGGCAATCTGTTTGTTAGACGGAGGTTGCCTAGGTTACTTGGCGATTGTCAAAAATAAGATAGATTGAAGGATTGAAAATTGAGGACTCCTCAGTAGTCTAAGAATTTCTGGAAGTGTTGCCAGAAGGATGGCCGATTGTTGCCCGAGAAAGAGATAGAATTACGATCGAGTTAACATCTGGAACAGAACCATTCTCTAAAAGTTCTTACCGGTTGTTGTTGTTTGCATTGATAGAACCGAAGATGCAGATGTGAGGATTGATGAATAAGGAATTCATGCATATCAGTGCATCACTTTAGGGATCATCAGTTTTGTGGAAAGAGAAATGAAGATGGTTCATTGCAATCATGCATCAACCATTGTCAACTTAATTGGGTGACTTGTTATAAAGAGTGTGGATGTCTTCAAGGATCGACTTGAGGACAGGTTATTGTCAGTTGAGAACCAGGAAGGAGGTTATACTGAAGACGGCATTTCGCACTTGATTTTGTCCTTGTGAGAATAATGTAAAGCCATTTGATTTGACGAACGCTACAGTTGTTGTCATAGATTTGACAAATCGAGTGTTCAAAGAATATCTAGATCAATGGTGATCGTGTGGTGTAGCGACGTCCTAGGGTGTTCATTAAGTGATGAGGATCACGAGAGCCCCTAAGAATGGTCGTGTGGTTACAGGTAAAGGAATTTTCATGGACCCAGCCAAGATCGAATCAGTTGTTAATGGACCGAGACCGACATCAATGTCAGAGATCAGAAGTTGTGGGGATTTGACAGATTACTACGGAAGGTTTGTGAAAGAATTTTTAGCATCAGTATCATCATGGGCTTGACTTCTTGAGAAAGAAGAGAAATTCATTGGCATTGACAAGTACGAGGATAGTTTTCAAAGCTTCCGTAAGATCAGGCTACCACACTTGTGCTAAACTTTTCATTTGGCTCTGGAAAGCATGAAACCTTTAGTGATGTGTCTTGCCAACGACTGGGTATGTATTGATACAACATGAGAAGATTGTTGTATCACCGTCCGCGTTGAGACCCAACGAGTTGAACGTGAAATGGTGTCGTGAACCAGAATTTTGGCAGAACTATAATAGTGATATCGAGTATCACCTTGGAGGAACGAAATGAGTCATTAATGTGTTGAGCCGAGAGTCTTCCAATGTGCAGAGACTGGCTAAAGTATAGACTTTACTTGAAAAGAATTTGAAATTTGGTTTTCAAATTTGAGGTAGGCTACCTTTTGAATTTTATAGCCATCCTCAAAATTGAACCAAATGTTCAAGTTGGAATCAGCGCCTAGTTCACAGACAGAGATGTTCAGAAGATCTTATAATATGATGCGGCAAGAAAGAACCTAATTTTAAGACTTTTAAAGATGGAACGTTCGGGTTCCATGAGTAATGGAATACACTTGACAGTGTAGCACTCGGGGAAAAGATCTTGTCAGAAGTTCACTATAGTATTGCAGCTTTGACCAGATGGTGCAAATAAATCAGAATCAGCATTAGCTAGATTAGTAAGCTGATATGAAGATAAATACAGCTGAGCAGGTTGAAAGCGTCATAGGTGTCAGTAAGTGGGAGTTCAGTAATGCAAATCCGGAAGATTTTACCATCACTTGAGAGTCCCAAGTGGAAATGAAAATATATGGCTTACTAAGGATTCAGGGGATTACTGATATGAATGAAGAATAGTGGTTGATCGATAGATGGAGTTGGTTCACTTTGGTACAGTTCGATTATATCTTGTTCTGAGTGTGTGATCCAGATTTTGGCTCTGATTTCGATTAGATAAATTGGGCATTTCATCGACGCGATTACAGTGTTTTTCTCTGAGTTGGCCACTCATGAGATAACTAGACTAGTTGGGTGAGTTATTAAGGACCTTAAGGCAAATAGACTTGAGAATTCGACCATGGATCAACTTCTCGACCGTGCTCATCTTTAGAGATCATTGCGGCACAATATAAAATCGATTTGAAATCAGAAATAGATCGGCTCGACTGAGATGAATGACCGATCGTGGGTGACTCCACTAAATTCGAAAATTCTCATCGACCGGTACTAATTTGATGTTTCTATCGTTTTGGGACCCTGTGTCCGTATTTGAACCTTTGAGATTTTCACGACAATCGAGAGTCGCCAATGGGTCGAGTGGGTTTATTGTGGCTCGAAGAAAATCGACCACGGGTCATTTGTCCTAAAAAGCTCTGAACACTACCCAGTAGCCTAGGTCACACTAAAAGCGTGTCGGAATGAAATTAACCGCCAATCTAAGTTCGATTTCAGAAATTGAAGATCCTATCTTGTCACAGAATGGATATGCCGAAGTGTGTGTGTCTCGGATAGTTCACCGACACGGAGTGTTGAGGATGAATTATATTTCGAATCTAGATCAGAGATTATAAATTTGGCAAAGTTTGAGAGGATTCTTTATTAAGCAATGTATAGCAAAGGGTACAGAATTTCAGTGGTAAAAAGAAAGTGAAGAAGATTTCAGGCTAAAGACAGTACAGTAGTCAGTGATTGCAGTTGCCAAGATCGGTGCTCGAGTTATATCGATTTTGACTAGAGGTTCCGGTTTCAGCCAGATCGGTCGATAGTTCTTTTTAAGCATTGCAAAGCGCAGAGTGTACGGGATTTCGTCGATTGAGATGAGATCGAAATCAGAAAATCGCAAGTCCGAGTCGGCTCGAAACCGGTGTTTGCGGTTGTTAGATCAATGTCAGAGTAAAGACTGCTCAGAACTGTCAGAAATTTTGAATCGTTGAGGTTCGAAAATTTATTAGGGAGTCGAGAAAAAGAGATCAGATGTGGATGACAGAATGTCTTATGTGAGAAGCTCAGTTCAGTTGTTGGTTCAGAAAGAGCAGATTTTGTGTACAAAGATGATCTCCTTGGTCAAAGTGGTCAGACGACGCCACGAGACCGAATGATCAGCGTGGAAAAGTGAGACTCGATGAGACGACAATACCCCCACCTTTCGTTTATGGATTGGTAAAGGTTTAAATTTCGAGGACGAAATTTTTATAAGAGGGGAAGAGTTGTGACATCCTGATTTTCGGGTTTCAATTTATTTGGATAAATAGGATCCTGTCTCATCGCTCGTCAATTTATTGACGGGTCCGAAATTTCAATAAAGAAATTATCGGAGGAAAAATTGAAGACCAAAAGAAAATAGAAAGAAAAAGGAAAAAGAGAAAAGGAAAATTTGCATAAAGGAAGTATGCATTTTATTTCTCTTTTTCTCTCTCCCCTTTTCTTTTTTCTCTCTTTTTCTTTCTCTCCCTCTCTTTTCTTTTCTTTCTTTTCTCTCTTTTCTCTCTCCTCTCTCCTCTCCCCTCCCCCTCGTGCGAATTCCCTTCCCCCCTTTTCCACCGAAGTGTGGGCTGTCTCCCACTTGCCTTTCCCCTCTCCTTTTGACCGGTCAAGCCCTACCTTCTCTCTCTCTCTCTCTCTCTTCTTCTTCTTCTTCTTCTTCTTCCTCTCCGTGCGCCCAAAGAAGCGAACCGAACAGAAGTTGCAGCTCCCGTCGCCGCTCGTCCCGCCCGCGCGCACCGGAGCCGGACCCGCCAGCCGCGCCGCGCGCCGGGGCCGTCCGCGCCGCGCGTCCGGGCGTGCTTCCTCGCGATCCAATGCGACCCTTCCCTCGGTTCCGCCCTAACCAGCCCCCGTCCGGCCACCTCCGGCCACCGCCCCGATTTCGCCCGACCTCCCCGACGTTCCTCTCGCCCTCCGCGGCCTTGCTCCGCCATCTTTCCCACCGGATCGCTTGTTTGGCCATGAATAAAGCAATTGGAAAAATGGGTTTCAAAGACTGTTCAAGGCCGTTTTGGGCCGTTTCCGCCCCGAACCCGAGCCGTCTTTGGGAAGTATCGTTCCTCGCGTCGCCGCCGTCGGATTGATCCGATTTGCGCGCGATTTGGTGAGTAATCTCACTAATCTTGGATTAGTTGACTAATTATGCTTTAAGGTTTGTTTAGTTTTAATTAATTATGTTTAGGTTGTTAGATTAGAAGTAATTAGCAATTATTAGCCAATTGTGATGTGATTTAAATAAATTGATTGCGCAATTAACAAGTAGACGTGGTCTACTATTTATTAGAAGCATCTCGGGAATTTTCCGACCCTAATTGGGCTTCAATTTGGCGATTCGGGCCTAAGTGAGATTTTTGGGCATTTAAATATTAATTTTTCGGAATTAAATTAAATAATTATTTATTTTCCGAAAATTCAAGGGAGATGGTTTGGAACCGGAAAATTATGCTGATGATCGTGGCGAAGTCCGTTTATTTAATCGAACTTTACTTTAAGCTAAATTGAATTTAAGGGATCGCGCTACTTTAAATGAAAAGCTTGCCTTTGTTTCATGAAAAATATAAATGTAAATAGCCATTTTCTAGGAAAAGGGACGCTATCTTTCTGATTTTTTTTTTATTGAGATCCAAAAATGAACAAAAAAATATTTTTTGTGGTTTGATAAGAAAAACCTAATTGATTTTCTTTTTAATAGACATACATTGTTCGAGCGCAAGCCATTTGCATGTGAGTAGCTAGAAAATTGGAGATGAGCACTAGAGCCCTTGGTTCAACCTCAATGGACCCCAATCCATGTGTCAAGGAGATGGGCATGGTTGCCTCGGTCTCGAGCAAGAGCACAAGCGTTGATCCTTGAGTTCACAGAAGCTAAGCCCAAGAACCCGGTGCCTATCCTTGAAATCCGAGCTCAAATTCATTAATGCTAAGCTCAGGTCTACAAAAGATGGAGTGTAGGACTCCAGTGCCTAAGCACAAGAGCTTGATGCTTGTATCCGAATCCCCAACATCTAGCTCTTGAGTTTATTGAGGCTAGGCTCAGGTACACAAAAATCAAATGGTGTGATGCTAATGTTTCTATCCAAGAATCCAATGCTCGTGCCTAGGTACTCGACACTCAAGCCTTACTCCATTGAGGCTATGATAAAGATTCTTGTGCCTGTGCCTAGGTCACAGGTACTCATGTCTAAGTCCCCAATGCCTGAGCTTAAGACCCCAACACACATTCCCAAAACCACTCATGCTAATGCCTAAGTCATTAAGGTTGAGGCCCGAGAACTTGATGCCCGTGCCTAGGTCCATTGAGGCTAAGCGTGGGAGCCCAACGCTCATGCCCTAGTCCTCAGTGACTAGGCTCAACTGTTAATGTCCCAAGCCAGCCTCAATGGACAATGGACTTGGCGTCATGGACTTGTGCATTAGTACTGGGATATTTGGCCTAGCCTTGATGGACCTATGTGTAGGTGCCAAGGACCCTAGCCCCAAGGATTGGGGCGCGAGCACCAGGATCTTAGCCTGACCTTGATGGACACAGGTCTAGTTCTAGGGAACTTGGCTTACCCTTGATGGTTGGGCATGGGTGGGCAAGGGCACAAGCGCTAGGAATCTAGTTATAAGAATGGGGACCAAGGCATGGGTGTTGGGACCCAAGCATTGCCGCCATGGTCTCAAGTTCGCCCTCGATGGGTTGGGCCTTAGCATGGGGGACTTGATCCTAGGCATTAGGGACTTGATCTCAACGAGCCTAGACTTAGGTGCAGGGACATTCAGGCGTAGGCACTAGGGTCTCTAATCTAGGTGCAAGGACCCAAGCCACAAGTACTAAGGTCTTGGGCTTAGCCTTGATATACTTGAATCTAGGCACAAGTGTCGATACTAGAGCTCAATTGTTAGGGATCTGAGCACAAGTTTTTGAGGTCTCAAGTTTGGCCTTATGGAACCAAGCCAAGGTGTCGGGGATCCTGGCAAGAGTACCCAAGTCCTAGGCCTAGCCTTTATGGGCCTAGGCGCTAATGTCTTGAGCCCCACTTTTTTTTGACCCCGGCCCAAATATTGGGTTTTCAAACTTGGCTTTTCTTTACTCGACCTTGGCATCTTGACTCAATCCGTCACTGAGGGCCTAGGGACAAGCATTGGGGTTTTTGTGCCTAAACATGGAGTTTTTGATACAAGCTTGGATATCTAATTATAATTTATAAAATGATTTTCAATATTTTAAAGAGAATCATTTTCTTGAATTTAAACATAGATTTTCCATTACTTAGGAAAATGTTTTGACTCAATTTTTTAAGCGATATAAATTCCCAAAAATGATGAAAATGTTTTCCTCGATAATATTTTCATGAAATAAAGAGAGCCTATTTTTTTTTTTGGTTAGTCCTACTTTAACTTTCAAATTACTGTTAAACTTTTATATTACTTATTTGTAGAGCATGATAATCCAAATATATATCTAAAACTAATTGTTCCCATTCCTAATCGCCCTTTGAAGAGGTGAAAACCTTGAGAAGGTAGATGTTCGAATCTTTCACCTCCTCCTTTTCACATGAAAATAGTGATGGTTAGGGAGCCTAATTGCAGGAAATCTTTTCCCGATTGATGAGTTTTTCCAAAAGAGTATCTATCCGAGTCATTGGAGTTGAAAGGCTAGGAAAAAAAAAAACATTTCTACCCTCTTTTCTCCCTTTCATCATCACACCACCAAAGCCATCTCGCCAAGCAATTGCTGTTGTCGCTGCCCACGAATCATCATTGTCGTCGAGCCTACAAGCGTTGCCATATAACGCCCAACTCGTCATCCCTTCCTCGGTGGATCACAAAGGAGGCAACATCTGTCGAACCTCGTGATCTAAGATTTGCCTATTGGAGCCCCCTCACCAACCTGGCCGGGCTCAAGCGTCGACAGGGCACGCATGCGAGGAAATGTGGACCGCGGTGGGGGGGTCGCCACGGAGATAGGTCGGCCGACCAATTTTGACTCTAAAAATTATAAAGAGACGGTTCCGATACTTTCTAATTGAAGACCTTCATCGCTTTCTTTATTGGAAATCTACATTGTGCTTGTTCTATATATCTTTTTCTAAATTACCCAAATAGAATCTCGCAAGTTCAATTTCCCGAAGCAATTGGTCCCCACTTTTTTTGGCAAATAAAGAAAAAAAGGAAGAAATTGTTCTTATATATATATAATCGAGAAAAAAAAAAAAAAAAAAAGAGGGAAAGAAGGGAGCACGAGTGTAGGCCACCAATTATTCTAGTGGATCACATCATCTGGGACCTGAGGGCGGCCAGATCAACGGCCACGATTTCGAGCACGAGAAAGAGGCCTGGCAATGGTTCTAGATCCTTCCTCCCTTCCCCCCGCAACTCCCTTTCATTTACCTCGCAATTTCCCCCACCCCGCCAACAAATCTTGACCGTCCGTCGCCCTCCCCCTTATTAATCCCAGATCCCCCACCCTCTCCTCCTCTCTCTCTCTCTCTCCCTCTCTCTAGAGCCGTGTCTGCGCTCCACCTCCTTCAAGGCCAGGCCTTTCCCCTCCGATACGTCCAGCTTCCCCAAAGGTCAGTCAACCTCGCGTCTTCGCTCGATTCTCTTCCGTCCGTTCTCCGGTTCGATCCTCGACGTCGGGTTTCGGATTGATCCGGATCTTCTTGTTTTTGTAATTGGGGTTTGATTTTGGGTCCAATTTTTCGGGGAATTTCTTGATTTCTGTGGTGGGTAGGGTTTTCCAGTGAGGCGGGAAGATGTTCGGAAGAGCGCCGAAGAAGAGCGATAACACCAAGTACTACGATGTCCTCGGGGTCTCCAAGAACGCTTCCCAGGATGATCTGAAGAAGGCTTACCGGAAGGCCGCTATCAAGAACCACCCCGACAAGGGTGGTGACCCGGAAAAGGTCCCTCCTTGAGCTTCGATTCGGCTCCTTTGGTTTTTGCCCCTCCGTGGTGCTTTTGTCGATGCTTGATTTTGGGGAATTTTTGATATTTTTTTCAATTTTGGGTAATCTGTTCGTGTCGTCGTTTTGGTGATTTTATGGTTGATTGGATCGAGTGGTCAGATCTGCTTCTTCGATTGTGTTAATTCGATTTTTCCTGGCCCCTCTCGTGGAAATGTCAGGTTTGAATAGGGTGTAGGATCGCGATTGCCATCAATTTTGATTATCCTCGCTGAACGATATGTGGCCTGGCAATCTATGGATTGTGGAATTGTTGGGCAGTGGATTCTTTGGGTAGCTTGGAGCACAGAAAAGATGAACTTTTTATAGCTTGTGTATCTAGTAGGAAAGGTATCGCGTAAATGCATGATAATTCTTTGTGTTTGTGTCATCTCCGTATGAAAAAAGTTAATTTTTACAGGGTTTTGGAGTGATCATCGCTTTATAGGTGCACATGTTTATAATCTGGTCGTGCAAATTCCAATTTGTACTTGTGTGGGAAAGTTTGACGGGGATGATCAGTTGATCTTTCCTTTTTCACGGCTTGGCTTTCTTACTTAACCATTATTGCTTGTGCTATATCGATGATTTTTCATGGCTTGACGTGGTTTCTAGATTCTCCAGTCTCTGCATGTTCCTATTATACTGTGCTTGTACCATTTTGCCAATGAATGTTTTCCTGCAGTTTAAGGAATTGGCACAAGCCTATGAAGTCCTGAGTGACCCTGAAAAACGAGAGATTTATGATCAATATGGTGAGGATGCTCTCAAGGAAGGAATGGGTGGAGGAGGCGGAGGCCACGATCCGTTTGACATTTTCCAATCTTTCTTTGGTGGAAGTCCTTTCGGTGGTAAGTTCGATAGGCATCCATGACATACCCATAACGTTTGGTGCCATCTAGTGAATGCTGGAGAAGTCAATACTGATCTAAACTTTTATGGTCTCAGGTGGCGGAAGCAGCAGAGGCCGAAGGCAGAGAAGAGGCGAGGATGTCATCCATCCTCTCAAGGTGTCTCTCGAAGATCTCTATAATGGTACATCCAAGAAGTTGGCCCTATCTCGCAACGTCATTTGTTCCAAGTGCAAAGGGTTAGTACAAAGTACTACTGTCTTCTTCTGTGGAATGTGTCTGAGTTCCTGCTAAGTGCTAACACGATTCTCCTTTCCATCCATTTGCAGTAAAGGGTCCAAGTCTGGTGCTTCAATCAAATGTGTGGGTTGTCAGGGTTCTGGAATGAAAGTTTCCATTAGACACCTTGGCCCCTCCATGATCCAGCAGATGCAACATCCATGCAATGAGTGTAAGGGTACTGGTGAGACTATAAATGACAAGGATCGCTGCCCACAGTGCAAGGGTGAGAAGGTTGTTCAGGAGAAAAAGGTTCTGGAGGTAATAGTGGAAAAGGGTATGCAAAATGGACAGAAGATAAAATTCCCTGGGGAAGCTGATGAAGCTGTAAGAAAATCTCTATCTTGTTCTAATTCCCCCTTTTCAGGACCTCAAGCTTTATGCAATTAAATTTGTGGTTCTGTATATGTTATTTAATCAATAATCGACTTGACGTCTCTCCTTGCTTAATGGCAGCCTGACACCGTAACCGGTGACATTGTGTTTGTCTTGCAACAAAAGGAGCATCCCAAGTACAAGAGGAAGGGAGATGACTTGTTCTATGAACATACATTGTCCCTTACAGAATCACTTTGCGGCTTCCAATTTGCATTGAGTCATTTGGATGGCAGGCAGCTTCTTATTAAATCCCAACCTGGAGAGGTCATTAAGCCTGGTGAGTAACTACTTCAAGGACCATTGAGCAGAATTCTGGAGGATCTCTAGAACTTTGGAGTGTTTATTCTAGTTTGAAATTGGCTTTTTATATGAACTCATTATTTAATTTGAGTTTTAACCAGTCATTGTTTGCACTTGAATGTCAACTAAAGGTTTTCAAAATTTTGATCTATACCTTTATACATACTTCTTGTCACTGGTAGACTCAAAAGATGTCAGGGATCCTTTTTGCCGCATTACACGGGCTCTGTGTTGGATGATAGTTGTCATTTACAATTCTCTTCAGACGGCTGTGGTATTTTTTTGTCGTATTTTATGCTGCTTAGACAATTTAGATTTGCAAATGCCATACATGTTCACATCCAGATTGAAAATTTCGGTTTTCTTATGGTAGTTATTTTTTTAGTTTTGATGCTGTGGCTATGTGATTCTCGGATGCTTTAACATGAAAACGATTCGTACCTAATCTATACACTAGTAGTTGTCGCCACTAATTATGTGTTTCTGTTGACCAGACCAATTCAAGGCGATAAACGATGAAGGGATGCCTATCTACCAGAGGCCATTCATGAAGGGCAAACTCTACATCCACTTCACGGTGGAGTTCCCAGACACCCTGAGCCCTGAGCAATGCAAGGCCCTGGAAACAATTCTGCCACCAAGATCATCAGCGCAGCTCACCGATATGGAATTGGATGAGTGCGAGGAAACGACTCTCCACGATGTTAACATCGAGGAGGAGATGCGGCGGAAGCAGGCGCAGGCCCAGGAGGCATACGAGGAGGACGAGGACATGCACGGTGGTGCCCAGAGGGTGCAGTGCGCCCAACAATAATGGATGTGCTGATCGAATGAAATAACGTTAGAAGCGGCGATGGATTGGCTAGCATCTGAACGTTGTGGTTATGCAACCCTGTGGAGACCGACTTATCTTTGAAATTGTGTTTGCGTTGTTCTAGCACCTAGATTGTAGTCTCCTTTTTGAGAGTTTGCATTGATATTGAAAGAACGTGATGAAGAATTTAGTATGTGGACCCTGCACGACTTTAAGATTTTATGTTATTGCATCGTGTATTTGGTATGCACTCAGGACCTGTCGCCTCCTGTTCATTTACGTACATTCTATCATCTGGCTCTTCCTTTCTTCGCCTTTACGCACGAGGCGCATTGCGACCTCTTAGGACGGTGGGCTGATGAGCGCGGTCAGGTTCGCCATTCGGAATCGAAAGAGGACCTTTATCTATAAGTTGAACGTGTCGGTCTCAGATGTTCCCCCCTCTTCTTTTGGGGGGGTTAGAGCAATGTCAAGTACGCCTCTAATCGTAAAGTTGTGTTACTCGACCTCTGCAATTTAAAAGAAACCAGGACTTTTTAACTTGATTTCTGGGAAGCCGTGGTGCTTTTCTTGTTCATGTAGAAACCCCTTTCCTATTGTCATGTCTACACGCAAAAGCCATCAGCCGATAGAGAATCCTAACATTGGAACCCAAACGTAATACAAAGTAGTTGCCAAGTCCAGTCAATATCACGACGGTTAACATGGGATTAAGGTTGGACTTACAATTAGGATTAAGTAAACCTTATTGTACCCTTTTTTTTTTCCAGTCAAATGTATATTTCTCCTTCTCTGACCGACAATTTCTTGGTAAGTTGGTAAAAGCTGAACTAACTTATTTCGAGAGAAGTATAAAAAAAGTTCTAAATATATTACATAGGTACTAATTTAGTTTAAATCTTTTTATAATGGTATCAATTCAGTCCATTTGACTAATTTAGACCGAGAATCGTTGACATGGATGTCGGTCGTCGTGCGTGACATGGCCGGCAAAATATTTTGATTTTTTTCATTATAATTTTTTTTATTCTCTTTATTTACTTGTTTCTTTTTATTTCCTTCATTTTGGCTGACAAGGGTCCTTACCGGCTGCAGGTGAAGGTGTCACCTCGCTTGCGACCGACAAGGGCATGATGGCGAAGGCCTTTGGCCAGGGCCTTTGCAACCTTGTTGGCCATAGCCAAGGGCTTGTTGGCCCTCATCGGCCAAAGTCGGGGGGAGGGGCGGGGAGAAAGAAGAAAAAAATAATGAAAATAACAAAAAAATTTAAAAAATATTTGAAAATGTCCACATCTGCGCTAACCATGTCACGTTGTATGACTGGCATTTACATCAATGATTTCCAACTCAAATTGAAAAGGTGGATTGAATTGATAATAATGTAAAAATATTTATGATTAATTTGATGCGATTGAAAAATTTTAAACTAAATTAATATCAATGTAATATGTTTAGAATCTTTTTTGTACTTTTCCCCACTTGTTTCTCTCGAAGAATACCTTTTTCTACTTTAGTAAGCATAATGAACTGGCCAAACTTCTCTATCGTGATTAATTGGGGTTTCATAAAAGCAAGAACTTCAATCATGTGTTTTTTAGTAGGAGTAAGTGCACCAAAAATCCTAAAATTTGTCTTAGAATTGCAATTGAATTTCAAAATTTTCAAAAAGTGCAATCAAGTCTAAAATTATTAAATTGATGAGATCAAAGTCTCTTTGTAGCTCTGTCCAATATGACTAATTGAAAATGCTGAGGTTGCGGATTATGTGATCGTTGGGAGGATTATCTACAAAAAAATAAATTAGTAGAGCGGTGAATAACATGTTAACGAAGGTCAAGATGTCGATGGTTGGATCCAGGTTACAGCTCTTGATCAGAATGCGGAGCTCTTTACATTTGAGGAGTGGAAGCGAGCTGATAGGGTAATCAAATCTGGGGAACTGCTTAAATCTAAAGAAATGGGAAGCAAATTCCAGGTTCGGACGAGCTTTCATTCAACAATTTGGACCTAAGGATCCAGATCTATGGTCTAATTTACTATCTTAAGGTGCAAAATAATGCTCATCCGATAACGCGTAAAAATCGGCAAGGTGCTCGACGTCGATCCAGTCGAACATACGAAAGGGGGTAGTGGGGTTTCGTTCAAGTGGAGATGGCCTTTAAGCCGGGGGTTTCCTCGAGTCCGGCAATGTAGTTACTACGCCATGGAGATGGTGAGGATTGGGCAGGGCTTTAGTAAATCTAGCTTCGAGCTCAAGCAGCTATGACGGCGAGCTTCGATCTCGACGGGCCATGGCACCTGCGAGCTTTGAGGTCTGCCTTGCCTTGGAAGCTTGCCATCGCCATGGCCGCTCGAGCTTGATGATGATGGCGTAGTGGTTGAGCTTGTGTAGAGAAGAAAGGAATAGAGTACTAGGGGAGCATGCATGGAAATGAAGAAAATAAAAAAAAAAGAAAAAAGAAAAATCATGTGGCGCCACATGGTTTAATGAAAAAGGAAATGTCTAATGGAGAGTTTTGATTGTGCTTTTTAAAAATCTTTTGTCACTCAATTATATTTTTACGGTTAATTTTACGAATTTCTCTATTATATATATATATATATATATATATTATATATATATATTAACAATTAGATGTGTGATATGTAATTTGGAGATGATTACATCGTCGAATTTATCCTCATGCCACCCATTTAACAGTAAACCTACAAAATGTATTTGACATGAATAGTTAATGTAATCGTGAACATTGCTTATACATTAATGTACTTGTTATATAATGTAAAAAATTTCTATCGGGTGCTTGAATAGACCTATTTAAGTAATCCTTATTTGGTGTATCATTCTTAACATTCTATCCCTCGTTTATGAGCAAACATTTTTCAGAAAACTAGTAATGACTAATTACACTTTTCATCCTTTTCCATCAAACAAAGTTTAAAATTTCCAAAATTTTCCATTCATCACTCTGATCTCTCTCTCTCTCTCTCTCTCTCTCTCTCTCTCTCTCTCTCTCTGTTTTTTTTTTTGGGTGGAAAGTAGCCTTAAAATCCGTTTCTTTTTCCTCCCTTATCTGCTAGGCGGAAAATTGAGGTAATCTAATAACCTCACCAGTTACAAGATTTAGGTAATAACATCATTAGTTACTATCGCCTTTGTACTTGCCAAATTTCTTTTGACCTTGTCGTCCTTCTACCTTTGCACCACTTCATATGTATCCACAATCCTTTTTGTCTTTATTTTACTTAGCCATCTTGGCTTTTGACCTTTATTCTTTTTTCCCCATATCTTGTGTTTTTTCAAGGGTTTTTGAAAAATATTTCTTGCACAAGTAATTATGAGATGAAAACTTTCGTTTATTAATGGAAGGAATATGATTAACAAAATTAAATAACATATATGTGTCAACAGTTGGACCGTATTTGCGGATTAAATTTTCTATTATGCTGACAATGTACCGAAGAAAAATCTTTTTTTCTTTTTTTCTTTTTTTTGGGCCTCACATAATCCAATCCATTTCTTGCAGAAGGGTCGTGTTAATCAGCGTCACCATAGGTGCTTTTTATATTGGCTATAGTGTAATAATGAACTTAGAGCGAGGCATCTGAAATTATTCTAGCGAGAAACACTGATTTGTATGAAAAATTTGTTGCATTCAAAACTAAATGATGCTTGCCACTTAGTTAATTCCTCGAGGGTACGAGTTCTAACCTCCTTATATTATGGATTGAGCAAAAATTACCGCGGTATTTGATGTTCATGATTACCGTGGGAAAGAGAATTTCTTCCATTGATTGGAATGATCTCACCCATTAATTTTGTAGGTCCCATGTAAGCTTCACATGTCGTCGGGTTTCATAAGATTCATTTGGTTCATTGAATCAGATTCATCTAGAGTTTACCGTTGGCTAACGAAAATTGATCATCTTACCAAAAAATAAGAACAAAGGAAAAACAGATCAAAAGGGGAAATACGAGATTTTGGCAAGCGCCGGAGAAAAGGGTAAACGATTTCGCAACCCGCCATTTCCAGATACGTCTTCATCGCTCTGCTTCTTCACCACCTGAACAGTGAAACATCGTCTGTCTGTCTCTCTCTCTCTCTCCGTCTTCAACGACGTGGCCAACTCCTCGACGATTGATCCGCCGGCAACATGAGCGGCACGCTCGAGTTCTTTTATGGCGTCGGGATCTACCTCGTTGTGCTCACCCTCATCACCCTCTTTCCCCTCGCCTCCTACCTCTGCGCCCGCATCTGCGTCCTGCCGCCCCGGAGCCACTCCCTCGCCGTGGCGGAGGATGGCAGCTACTCGGTTGCAATCGCGCTTGGCGTCGAGGCCACGCTGGGGAGCTTCCCGACGCTCCTCTACTCTCAGGCGAAGGCTGCGAGCTGGACCTGCTGCTCCATTTGCTTGTCAGAGTACAAGGAGACGGACGTGCTGAGGCTGCTGCCGGACTGTGGCCATGACTTCCACTCAAAGTGCGTCGATCCGTGGTTGAGAATGAGCCGGTCGTGTCCGAACTGCAGGACCTTGTTGGTTCCAACTCCGGCCCGGACACCCCTCCCTGAGGTTGCGCCTTTGGCGACGTTGCAGCGGTGATACAGACTGATCAGAAGGCGGTGAAATTGTGGCGGAGATTCTAGAATCAAACAAAATCCACTGTACACGAATTGAGATTTCTCGTGCAAGGGTTCGAGGTGGATCTGTGCGTTGACAGTGATGTTCTAGACAGCTTTCTGGAGCTAGAAAGCCATCCTACCGGTTGCTAGACTCAACTGAGTAAAGCCATCATTTATGAGAACGAAAGCGAGTCTTACCTGCAATTTACGCGGCGAATTACATTGTTAGCGTCACTGTCTATTCGGGTCCCGACTTTCTGTTTTTCTTATTCACGTGTCGATGATTGTGATGGGTCGTGAAGTAGCAGAAATACATATTTGAGGAGTATTCAATACGAAAGAGAACGAGAGAGGGAGCATTTTTATAGGTTTGATATATACATAGTATTAAAATTATGTCTCGAGTTTTTTGCTGGAAAAGAAGAAATATATAATTAAATATTTGAAGGGAAACTTTCTCTTTGAAGAAGTATTTCTTCTTTGGACGTCTACGCTAAAGTCTCCAGTAGGTTTTGTTTTCTTTGGATGGCCGAATTCTTCTTATCCAGGTGGGGCCCAAAAGTCAACAAACTCACGTCCGAAGGAAGAAGTCCTCTTCATGCATCCGTGAGAACTTGAAAGACTTGAAAGAGAAGATGGTGGGCCCAAAGTCAAGAATTTGACTTTCAGGGCACACATATAAAAGGGAAAATAAAATCCTACGAAGAGAGGAGCCGCTTAATGTCCGCCGAATTCCTACGTACATAAGAAGACGTCCACGTCGCTTGAAGAAGATCCGCAAGATCTTAAAGCCTCGCGAAGCCGTATGTAGAGAGTTTTATCGCGCGATAATTTTTATACCGTGAGTTTATTCCCAAGAGAGTTGTTTATTTATAAACACTTAGGGTTTAGGGTTAAATTTAGGTGTGGGAAACACTTGAGCGATTAAGCGATTGTAAACTTTGATTCTTCGATTTTAGTAGATTATTTACTGTTGGCTCTCCGCATGGACGTAAGTACCGATACTTAGACCGAATCACGTAAATTTCTGGTGTCTTGATTTTCTCGTTTATTTCTTTGGTAATTTTGCGTTGACGTAATTTGCATGATCCTGTCGTTTCCGCGTATTATATCCCAACACATAGGATAGGATGTGGAGAAAAAAGTGCACCCAACAAGATTACAGACAAAAGATTTGAGGGTGCAATGCAAACAACAAGGATTCCAACAAGTTAATGAATGCTAAAGGCATCCGGTGGAAGAGAAGTAGGAAGGGATCTAGGAAAAAACATCACATGTCTGCAAAACAAGAGGCTGCCAGAAGAGAACCCAGTTTTGGAAAAGAAATGCTTGCCCCCAAGACGTCTGGTCAAGCTTGAAATATGGAAACCGATAAGAGATATCAACCTCTCAGATGCTTACGACAACTTGAGATGATGATGATGTAAGTGGCAGGTCAAATGTAATAGAATAAGAACAAAGCAAATGCTACTTGCCATTTTGGGAGAGAGAGAGAGAGAGAGAGAGAGAGAGAGAGAGAGAGAGAGAGAGAGAGAGAGAGAGAGAGAGAGAGAGAGAGAGAGTTAAAGACTCGAAACCTTCGCAGCAAAAGACAACATGAACGTTACTTGCTCAGGAGTTCATCACTTTAATGTCAGCATACATCAATTTCTCTTTGCATCTCTTGGTTGACGATGACTCCACCTCAAGCGTTGGCTTATGATGATACTTCTATCGTTTGTGCAATGTGTTGGAGAAAACTTCCTTACTTGTTTTGAACTTGACAAAACGTTTCCATCAGTCTAGTCTGAAGACTTGCAGACTCTTTTGTCAAAGTCTGAGCAAGTCTGAAGACTGCCGGAACGTCAGACTCAAGATTTAAGTCTGTTCTCATTGACTGTTTCTAGACCGTCGAAGAAGACTTATCAAGAATCGAGTATTTCTTTAAGGATTCGATTCGAATGGCTAGAAAAGATCTCATGGCTGGAGATAGCATCTAAACATCTATTATTCGTATTTGAAATAATTCGACTAATTCGGATCCCTTGATTGGCGAAGTATACTTGGAAGTTTCTACTTATGGAAACCTAAATCCTGATTGTATGGGTGAGCAGGATTGGTAAGCTATCTTCACATTTCTTAAGTAACTCAAGATCTCTCTAATTGATTCTGTCCAACGGATAGATTGGAAGAACTCCTTTGGAAGGTGCCAACTGTTATGAAGGCATAGAGGCGTATATAAGGAGGATGCTCTAGTTATTTGAGTGTGTGCGAGATAGATAAATTCCAAAGTCTGAAACTCCTTGTTCTTTGTTGATTCAATTGTTGTGCTTAAATTTGTACTCAAAAAAGAGTTTAGAGTTTTGTGAGACCTTGAGGAAGTGTAATAAAGTCTCTACACTGTGGAATCAAGGACGTGATACTGTAACAACTCTTTTGATTTATAGTGAAATCCAGCCGGTGGGCTGTCAGTGCGGGAGAGTAGACGTAGGCTCGGATTAAGCTAAACCACTATAAACCTTGTGTTCTTATTCTCTTTCTTAAACTCTTTACTTTGTTTGTAACTCTATTTAATTGTTAAATTCTGATTCATTTTGAAAAGTCTATTGTCAACCAAACTCTAGTTAAAAGGAATATTTTTATACTATATTTTGCAAAATCTGCATTTGCATCTATTCACCCCCCTCTAGGTGCTCATACTAGCTCTTTCAATTAGTATTAGAGCCTGTGTACTCATTTGAATTGAAGTGTTTTTACTTCAGAGTTAACAATCCATGGCTAGTATGTTGGCTCTAAGTTTGGTAGAAGGGCAAAGCAACACCAGACCGCATTATTTTGATGGAAATGAATACAATATATGGAAAAACAAGATGAATGCATTTCTAAGATCAAAAGATCCTCTAGAATGGGATATGGTAGACAAAGGAATCATTCCTAAAAAGGGGAAAAAACGCTGTTGAGGCTAGCGTGATGATATGAGAAGAGATATCCAAGAGACAAGCTCTTGATGCAAAAATAATTTATTCCTTATATTGTGCATTATCTCCTATTGAATATAACATAATATCTTATTATGAAACAGCTAAAAAAGCTTGGGATAGGTTGCACATCACCTATGAAGGAATTGATTGAGTAAAAGAAACCAGAATTAATAGTCTACTTGATCAATATGAAGCCTTCAAGATGAAATTAGGAGAAACTATCACTGACATGTTTAATCGTTTTACAGATATCGTGAATGGTCTTGAGTATCAAGGTCAACCAATCTCTGGATTCATGAAAGTTAACAAATTGCTGCGTGGACTTTCAAAAAATTGGAATCACATAAAGATCTCAATAAGGGAGACACAAATGATCATGCCACTCTCCGTTGATGAATTGGTTGGCACCTTTCAGTCTTACGAAGTGGAGCAAATCAATGAAGATGAAGATCCTAAAGGTAAAAAATCCATTGCTTTAAAATCTAATGATGATTATGATGTTATAGATTCTGAAGATGATATGGATGATGAAGAGTTTGCTCTTATGATAATAAGGTTCAAAAAACTGAACAAAAATGGAAGAATATTCAATTGGAAGAAATAAAGTTCTCAAAAGGTTCAAAATAAATTAGTTGAGGATGATGAATCCAATAAAGATGTGATTTGTTTTGAATGTAAGAAGAAGGGACACATCAGACCCAATTGTCCCTTGCTGAAGAAAAAGAAAGGAAAAACTGAGAAGTACATAAAGGCTCTCAAAGCATAAACTTATAGTGATACCGAATGTGAAGAGAGAGATGATGATTATACTAATATTTGTCTAATGGCACAATCAGACTCTGAGATAGACTCAGACTCAGACAATGAAATCGAGGTAAGTAATCTAAAAATTCCTACTAAAATCTCTAAATATATTGATGAACTGTGTCTTAGTCTTAAAACCTATCTTAAGATGATTTCTGAACTAAAAATGGAAAATTATGCACTAAAGCAACAGGAGATTGTTTGGAAAGAAAAGTTCGAAAACTTAGATAAAAGTTTTATTACTCGAAAGAAAATGTAGATTCTCTTTTAAAAGAAAATACACTTCTGAAAAATGATATTTCAAGCATTTCAAAAAAGATTTTCTATAGGATTTGAGAAATTGGAAAAGATTCTCTCAGCTCAAAGACCTTATTTTAACAAATCAAGATTGGGAATGACTATTGAAACCATCCCTCTATTTGATTTTCCAAAAGTAAAGGAAATGATCAAACAAATACCTACAAAAGACTTTTATAGAAAACATTTTCAAAAAGTTTTTGTAAAACCTATTGGCCGTAGTGCTCTTAAATGTTCTAAGTGCAACAACTCATAATATTTTGAGAAAGAATGTCCTATGGTTTGGAAACCTGTTAAGAAGGTTTTGGCAAAGACCGTATATTGCACTAACTTCATTGGACTCAAGAAAGTATGAATACCAAAAAAAGCTTGAGTTTCTTTTTAAATACAGGTCACTATCAAGAAAAATGTCAAATGGTACTTGGATAGTAGATGCTCAAGACATATGACAAGAGACTCAAGTTGTTTCATTAAGTTTATGCAAGTTAATAGTAGAAATGTTTCTTTTGGTGGAAATAGCAAATGCAGAATTATTGGATGCGGAACAGTAAAAATTGGAAGTTTCACAATCAATAACATTTCCTTAGTGAAAGAACTCAACTACAACTTGCTGAGTATCAGCCAACTATGCTACACATGTTTCAAAATCAACTTTCAAGAAGGAATATGTTCAGAAACCAGTAAAGATTCATCTCAGACTTTCACGGGGCGAAGACATGGGAATATCTATTTCTTGGATATCAAATTAGAAAAAATCTCAATGTCTAATTTTAATTTAAGAGGAAGCTAATCTCTGGCATAGAAAACTTGGCCACATCAATATGAAGCAAATAGCCAAGATGTCTGCAAAGAAGCCTGTTCGTGGACTACCCAACCTGACATACCAAAAATTGAATTATGCACACCATGTGTGTTGGGAAAATAGGTTAGAAGTTCATTTAAACCAATAAATCAACTTTTCACTAATCATGTACTGCAGCTCCTACATATGGATGCGGAACAGTAAAAATTGGAAGTTTCACAATCAATAACATTTCCTTAGCGGAAGAACTCAACTACAACTTGCTGAGTATCAGCCAACTATGCGACACATGTTTCAAAATCAACTTTCAAGAAGGAATATGTTCAGAAACCAGTAAAGACTCATCTCAAACTTTCACGGGGCGAAGACATGAGAATATCTATTTCTTGGATATCAAATTAGAAAAATCTTAATGTCTAATTTTAATTCAAGAGGAAGCTAATCTCTGGCATAGAAAACTTGGCCACATCAATATGAAGCAAATAACCAAGATCTCTACAAAGAAGCTTGTTCGTGGACTACCCAACTTGACATACCAAAAATTTGAATTATGCACACCATGTATGTTGGGAAAATAGGTTAGAAGTTTATTTAAACCAATAAATCAACTTTTCACTAATCATGTACTGTAGCTCCTACATATGGATCTTTTCGAACCAACTAGGACTCAGAGTATTGGTGAAAAGAAATATTGCCTAGTAATAGTGGATGATTATTTACGATTTACCTGTGTATATTTCCTGACAAGTAAGTTTGAAACTTTTGCTTATTTCATAAAATTTACTAAGAAAGTATAGGATGAGAAATAATATGTTATTTCAAGCATATAAATATACTATGGAGGTGAGTTTGAAAATTAAGAATTTGCTAAATTTTGTGATGAATCTGGTTTTTAGCATATATTTTCCTCTCCATACACTCCAGAACAAAATGGAGTTATGGAAAGGAAGAATAGATCATTGCAAGAAATGGCTAGAACACTTTTAATTGAAAGTAACATTTCTTCTTGTTTTTGGGTTGAAGCAGTTTTTACAGCATGTTATATTATTAATAAAGTCTTCTTAAGGCCTATTCTGGAGAAAACTCCATATGAGTTGTTCAAAGGAAATAAGTCAATTGTTTCTTATTTTCATGTGTTTTGTTACAAATGTTTTATATTGAAAAATGCAAATAATCAAATTGGTAAGTTTGAAGCAAAATCAAATGAAGGTATCTTTCTTGGATATTCAATTACCAGCAAAGCTTACAGAGTTTATAACAAAAAAACTCAATCGATGGAGGAATCGATGAATGTCAAATTTCAAGACCTTATACAAAATCAATTGATCCAGACTCAACTTGAATAATCTAAATCTGCTCCAGACTCTACAAAGTCTAAATCCCCAGAAGCAGCTCAGACTTCAAAAGATCAACAACGAACGAACATTGAAGAATCAAATGAAAAAAAAGATCAGTCTGTGAGACCAACCAGCAACTGGAAGTACAAGTCAAGTCATCCCAAAGAACTCATTATTGGTGATATTGATGAAGAGATTTGTACAAGATCCAAAAGGCATGAAGAGTCTAGTGTTGTGCTCTTATTTTTGAAATAGAACCCAAAAACATAGAGGAAGCTTTATCTGATGAAAGCTGGATTAAAGCAATGCAAGAAGAACTTAGGCAGTTTAATATTAACGATGTCTGGGAACTGACTTCTAAACTAAAAGATAAATCTATTATTCGAGCTAAATGGGGTTTTCAGAACAAGATGGACAAAAAAGAAAAAGTTATAAGGAACAAAGCAAGACTCATGGCCAAAAGATATACGCAAGAAGAAGGGATATACTATGATGAGACTTACGCACCAATAATAAGGTTAGAAACAATTAGATTACTACTTGCTTTTACTTGTTACAAGAATTTCATGTTATTTCAAATGGACATCAAAAGCGCATTCCTAAATGGATTTATCCAAGAGAAAGTCTATGTGGAACAACCTTCCGGTTTTGAAAACCCAATGAAACCAGACTCTGTATTTAGATTGAAAAAGGCACTATATGGTTTAAAGCAAGCATCTCGAACTTGATACGATAGGTTAAGTAAGTTTTTAATTCAAAATGGCTTTGTTAAAGGTAAAGTAGACACTACCTTGTTTATCAAAAGAGAAAGTAAAAACTTCTTGCTTGTTCAAATCTATGTTGATGATATTATTTTTGGATCACCTAACGAAAATTTGTGTAAGAAATTCTCTAAGTGTATACAGGATGAATTTGAGATAAGCATTATGGGTGAACTATTTTTCTTTCTCGGACTACAAGTAAAACAATTGAAGGAAGAGACCTTCATTCACCAAGAAAAATATGCTAAAGAACTTGTTAAAAAGTTCGGTTTAGAGAATTCCAAAAAAACTGATATACTAATGTTGAGTTCCTTGAAGCTAGACAAAGATGAAGGAGGAAAGAAAGTTGACCAAAAGCTGTACATGAGTATCATTGGTTCATTTCTTTATCTTATTGTTTCTAGACCTGACATTTTGTTTAGTGTTTGTATTTGTGCCAGATTTCAATCAGATCCCAAGAAATCTCATCTAAGTGTTGCAAAACGCATCATCAAATACGTTGCAACAACCTTTAATTTGGGTCTCTGGTATCCTAAAGAATCAGACTTTACTCTCCGTGGATACTTAGATGCAGATCTAACAGGATGTAGAGTTGATAGAAAGAGCACCTCGGACACTTGTCAATTGCTTGGTAACATGACAGTATTTTGGTTTTCAAGGAAGCAAAGTACTGTAGCTTTTTCAATAACAGAAGTAGAGTATGTGGTTCTTGAAAGCTGTTGTTATCAAATCTTATGGATAAAACAACAATTAAGAGACTTTGGAATCGAAGATTCATGTACCGAGATCAAATGTGACAACACCAACGCGATTAATCTCACCAAGAATCCAATTTTTCTCTCAAGAGCAAAACATATAGAGATTTGACATCACTTTATTAGAAACCATGTTCAAAATGGAGAAGTCTTGATTCAATTCATTGACAAAACATCTGGAGAAAAGTCAATTTAAGTCTATTTGTTCCAGACTTAATATCTTAAAGTCTGAAGAAGTTCACACTCAGGGATAAAAGTCTAAAAATACTCAGACTCAAAAGATCAAGAATCACGACTGTAAGTTATTTCGATTTTAGAAACTTATCGTTTGGATAAAATCTCGAAAACGTACGAATGCCTATTAATATACAATTAATTATACCAATCATTCCTTTTCGAAAAAGAAGTTATCTTTTTGACAGTTATCTATTTAAAAAAAGGCAGTTATTTTTGAAAAGGCATTTTCTATTTTTCCTTTTACGGTGATCTGTATACCCCGTTTTGATTGCTTTATATACTGTTTGTCTTCTTTTGTTTTACTCACAAACTCTAGAAGCACAGAACATCACCTTCTTACTTTTACTCCCTAGTTTAATCCTCAAAGTTTGCATCTTTCTCGTGAATCGAGTTTGGAATCTCTCAAAGACTGTGAGAATGTCTTTCCAAAGAAAGTCTTCAATGATTGCAAGCAGGGGACCACAACATATGCATGAGGGTCCTACGCACTTTGACCTTACGGAGGAAGAAGAATCTCCAAGACAGTAGCATAATCCACAACATTCTCAACCGCGTCATTTTCCTCGAGCTAGACCACAGGATGCTCAACAACAAGTGGAGGAAGAAATTATTGATGATGCAAAACCTGTAAAAACTTAAAAGCCTGCTTTTACCTTCAAACTCTACTCTCCCTTGAAGGATGGAGGTACTCCTTTGAGCTTTATTGATGAATTTTTGAAAGAAAAATGGTACAGAAATGAAACCCACTTTTTGCGAACGATGGAACGTTTGGGAGTTGCTCAAGCGGGCTCGGCAGAAAGAGCCTTGCGAATATTCCAAGTGATCCACGTGTTGGAGAACTTAATGAACTTGTGGACTTTGATTTTCTTGATTCTCTGAACATGAAGTTGCGAGAGAAATTCACCTTGCTTCCACTTGAACGATTTTGTTATGAGACAACAGTGGTTCATCCAGAACTTATTGCGTATTTCTATTCTAATCTAAGCTTTTTGGATGCGAATAGATTTTCTTTCAGTATTAGAGACCGGGATTATGTAGTTGATATGGACACTTTGGCTGATATGATTGGAGTAAAGAGAGGGGTGTTCCAGTAAATTTGTGTGTCTATTGATCGTGCGACTGTAGAGCTTGTTTGGGATGGAATGGCAGAAGGATGTATTTCGTGCTTGAGGTTGAATGCCTCAAATGTCTTGCTTCACAAGATTGTGATTAATTGTGTTAGACTTAAATCTACTTCAACGACTGACGTCTCAATTTAGAAGCAAAATTGATGTATGCTATCAATGCTGGCAAAAAGTTCTCTCTGCCACACACCATCATGTTTTACATGTATAGATCGATGGTGAAGGATAAGGGTCAACTTCTTTATTTAGCTCTTGTTACTCAGTTATTCAAACATTTTCATATTTAGCCTCCCAAAATCTTATTTGTTCGAACATGTGATCAAATGGTGGTGGGATTGAAGATGGTTTCCAAAATGCGTTTGAATGAGCTGAATAAGGCTTTGGAGCAATTTAAGAGAAAACCCTTTTCAAGACTAGACAAGACTTTGTGATGGCAAAACGAAAAGGCAATGAGTTGATGGCAGCTCCATCCAAGAAAATGAGAGCACTCATCTTGGAGGATGAAGAAGATGAGGATGATGTTACCATTTTCGCTCTTGCCTTAAGAAACCTTAAGCGTTTTGTTCCAGAGTTAGAGGAGAGAGAAGATCAAGCTAGAGAAGATACAAAGCAGAGAAGTGAAGAAAGGGAAGCGATAATGAAAGCAATAGAGGAAGAAAGAACTGTAAAAGAAGAGGAAAGAGGAGAACGGGAGCATAATGTCACTGAAGACGAAACAAAGCATGAATAGTACTTCTCTCCACCCGAAGGCACTGAAATAGGGGGAGCTGCTTAGAAAAGAGGTACTTCTTTAATTTCCTTTACTAGTAATGACGTTAGCCGTTCTCCCGCTGATCCAGAAGAAGTATATGCCTCTCAATTTCCTGAAGAAGGTCATGAGGTTTCATCTCCAAATTTGGGTGCTCATACTGAAATGCCATCATCTACTAATACTACACAAACTGACCATGTTGAAGCAAGCACTCAAACTGACAACTTAGCAGACTTTCGAAAGTTGTTTGATGTTCTTTTGGATATGCGAGGCCAGATTTATGCCTTGGGATGCAAAGTTCAAAATATGCGGAATGCCAGTCAAGACTCTTCAGTTTCTTTGCACAATCAAATTCAAGCTCTTAATCTTCAAATTCAAGCAACTAGCAAGGGTGAGAAAGTAGACAAATTGAAGGAGGACTTGAGAAAGCTGGAGGAGACTGTCAAGTCGATGGGAGATTTCCTGCTTGTTTGTGTTCTAAAGCAATCTTAATTTTACTCAAAATCTCTATTTCATCTCTACTTTTTAATGTTGACAAAAAGGGGGAGAAGTTGTGGTGCAAATTTGCAGAGTTGACTTTTGTTTGACTTTACTTTTGTTTGGTTGTGACTGGCTTGGACTATGTTTTGATAGTTTAGACTGCTGTGTTTTGATCACTTAATGCTTGCAGTATCTTAAGCATCATTGATATTCTAATGGCAAAGATAGTTGCTTTTACAGGACTAACTCATTTTTTGTGGATGCAGACTCGATACTATCTCTATTCTAATCCATTTATCTTTTACGAGATATTTTTGCTTGATTATTGTCTTGCAGGTTAAAAGTATTCAAATCTACAGGAAAGTTTTGTTACCATAAAAAAGGGGGAGATTGTTGAAGAAAACTTTCTTACTTGTTTTGAAGCTGACAAAACGTTTCCATCAGTTTAGTTTGAAGATTTGTAGACTCTTTCGTCAAAGTATGAAAACCACTAGAACTCCACGCTCAAGATTTAAAGTTTGTCCTCATTGACTGTTTCTAGATCGTCGAAGAAGACTTATCCAGAATCGAGTATTTCTTTAAGGATTTGATTTGAACGGTTGGAGAAGATCTCACGGCTGGAGATAATATCTAAAGATCTATTATTCGTATTGGAAATAATTCGAGTAATTCGGATCCGTTGATTGGCGAAGTATACTTGAAAGGTTCTACTTATGGAAATCTAAATCCTAATTGTATGGGCGAGCGAGATTGGTGGGCTATCTTCACATTCCTTAAGTAACTCGAGATCTTTCTAATTGATTTTGTCCAACGGGTAGATTGGAAAAACTCTTTTGAAATGTGCCAAAGGTTATGAAGGTATGGTGGAGTATATAAGGAGGATGCTCTAGTTATTTAAGTGTGTGCGAGATAGATAAATTTTAAAGTCTGAAGCTCCTTGTTCTTTGTTGATTCAATTGTTGTGCATAAATTTGTACTCAAAAGAGAGTTTAGATTCTTGTGAGACCTTAAGGAAGTGTAGTAGAGTCTCTACATTGTGGAATCAAGGACTTGATATGACTCTTTTGATTCATAGTGAAATCCAGCCGGTGGGCTGTCAGTGCGGGAGAGTGGGCATAGGCTTAGATTAAGCCGAACCACTATAAACCTTGTGTTCTTATTCTCATCCCTGAACTCTTTACTTTGTTCGTAACTCTATTTAATTGTTAAAATCTGATTCATTCTGCAAAGTCTATTGTCAACCAGACTCTAGTTAAAAGGAAAAGTTTTATACTATATTTTGCAAAATCTACCTTTGCATCTATTCACCCCATTCTAGGTGTTTATACTAGCTCTTTCACAATGCTCTCAAACGAAATGGGCTTGTGAGCTCTAGATCTAGCAAGGGCCATGACCCTTGCTCAGTGGTCAGCGACTTAGCGGAGGTCGCCAATGCGCCCTCGGCCTTCTAGAAAAAGAGGGAAATAAAGAAAAGAATATAAAATGTAAAATATAAAAAAATCAATACAAGATGCAGAATTTTTTTTAAATAAAAAAATGGTCCACATCAGCAATGTCCGATTAAAATTATCCGAAATGACTAAATTGACAATTTATTTAAATGTTTATGATTAGTTTGACAAATCATTTAAATGTTTATTATTGAATTGGCAAGTTCTCAAAATATTTAGGACTGAATTGACAAAATCAAAAGGTTTAGAATTGAATTGGTCATCGTACATAGGAATTTTTGGACATTTTCCCCTTTACTTGAGTCTCATATCAATCTTCATTAACCCTTCGTCCAAAATTGCTCCTTTTGATTCTGCATGTCCACGTCATTGCTTCAGTCTTCCCCAAATCTCATGTCCAAGAAAACAATTTTTGGAGATGAATTTCCATGTTAGTGCAAACGTCCTCTTATTGAATTTAAAATTTGGGGAAAAACTAAAGTAATTAGGGTTAGCTTTCTATCTCGCTTGGATTTTTTATTTTGTGCTTGATCTTCAATTTTTTGTGCTTAGAGTACTTGTGCTTGAGACACTCGCTTCAGGATGCTCGAACAACTTGCTTCGGGAGTTTTCCATCTCTCAATTATCAAGAGAAATTTTGGATAGAGGGTTAACGAGGGTAGATTTAAAACTCAAATAAAAGTTGGTGGTTTTTTATAAGACGAAAAAAATGTAGTGTAGAATTGGAGTTAAACCTAAAGTTACAGTTTTTTATGGGAAGAAAAGTTTAGAGTAGAATTAAGATTTGGCCTAAAGTTTGAGGTTTTTTAGGGCATTAGGAGGAAAAAATAGTATGTTTTAGCTGAGATGATCTCGAAGAAAAAAAAAAAAAAAAGCAAAGTTTATCTTATATATTATGTAATTTTGTTTTTGTCCTGCCGCTCTTTCCGTTCTTTGCCTCCGCACACAAGGCGCATTAGATGTCGAAGAGGGGGACCCTATCCCCTTTTTCCGACCTTGTAGGATAAAAAGCTAACGAGCTCGGTCATTGTTAGCCATTCGGAATTGAAAAAGGGACATCCATTTATAAGTTGAGCATCTCAAACTCGGATGTAACTCTTTATTTTTTAGTGCAAAGCAAATCTTGAGACATATTATTATCCATGATGAAAATATTTTTATTTGCTACTTATTTCAAGTAATATAAACCATAATTTTTGAGAATATATCTTTCAAATAATTCATTTTATGTAAAACAAACGGAGCGCAATTAGATTTTTCATCCTTTCCTATCTCACAAAGTTCAAAATTTGCAAAATTTTCCACACATCACTCCAATTTTGTTTTTTTTTTTTTTTTTTTTTTTTTTTTTTGGGGTGGGGGTTAGCCCTAAAGTCCACTTCCTTTCTAGTCTTATCCGGTGGAGGGAAGATTCAGGTAATAACATCACTAGTAGCAAAAGCTAAACTGGAAGATTTAGGCAATAGCATTACCAGGTGCAAGTGCAACTGCCTTTGTACTTCCCAAATTTCTTTCGACCCTGTCACCCTTCTATCTTGGCACCACTTCATATATATCCCCGATCCTTTCGTCATTATCCTACATACCCTAGTTGACTTTGACCTTATTCTTCTTTCCCGACATTGCTTCATTCGGATAGTAATATAAACAGAAACTACGGCTGACAGATAGAACCATCTTGTGTTTTCTTTTTAAGGGTTTGTATTTATAAAATACCATTATTTAAAAAATATTTCTTAGGCAAGTAGTTATAAGATTGGAAACTTTCGTTTGTCAGTGGACGGAATACTGAATACGGCTAGCAAAATTAGATACCATATATCAGTCGGTAGCTAAACCGTGCTCGTGCATTAGTTTTTTTTCTTTTTTTTTTTGGTTCCGCCAATAGCGTACCAAATAAAAATCATTTTTATGCCTTGTATAGTTCAATCCCTTTCTCGCGTAACGAATGGCTACTACTTTTTATATTGGCCGTAACGTAATCATGAACTCGGAGCGTGGCATCTAAGATCATTCTGAGCAAGAGACATTAAATTTGCCGTTTAGCACTCGGTTAATTTCTCGAGGGTACATATTTGGTTTTGCTCAGAAATAACCTTCTCGTATTATGGATTGGGTGAAACTGTTTGGGCTTCGATGTCTATTGACACCCAAAAATACTTTTGCTATCGGTGCTAATCACGAGTGATAAAAGCCTTTGTAATCATCTTCACTGTCACTTGCAGGCTGTGATTTATATCAGTCCAGCCCATGGTGGTCATGAAAGCAAAGGATGACCAAGGGTTTCGAAAGCCCTCGAACTAGATTTCAATGGACTTACAAATAAAAATACATAATTTGATCATAAAGTAGTTGATTGTTACGTTTTCAAGCTAAGAGACGCTGTTAAAGACATAGAGTTTAGATGGAATTGACGGCAAAATTTGGCCGGAAACGATTGATGTTTAAAAGTGCACCAAAATCAAAGGAGCAGTTAATACTTGCTGAGCAAATTATGAGAACATCTTTTTTCTTTTTAAGGGTCTAGATACCATTAGCGAAAGAAAATAATTATAAGATCAAAACTTTCTTTTATTAATGGACGGACCACGATTAGCAAAATAAAATTTCATAGGTGTGTCAGCAGCCGACCCATGCCTACGGATTGATTTTTTATTACATCAACAATGTACCAAATAAAAATCTGTTCTTTTTGCCGCGTCTAATTTAATCCCGTCCTCGCAGAACAATATTGTTAATGGGCGTCACGGTAATTGCTTTTTATAATGGCCATGACATAATAATGAACTTAGATCAAGGCATCCAAAAATTATTATGAGTGAGAGACGCTGATTTATATATAGAATTTGTCATTTCCAAATGTGTCTTCCTCACTTAACTTCTTCACCACCTGAACAGTTAAGCATCAACAATCACTCTCTCTCTCTCTCTCTCCATCTTCAGACGACGTCGCCGACTCCTTCCATCGATTGATCCGCCGGTGACAGGAGCAGCATCTCCGGTTAAATGGACCCGAGCCGGAACCCGGGATGGTTTGTGTTCTGCTTCTTGATCGCCCTTGGTGTCTTCGCCCTCATCGTTCTCTTCGCCCTTGCCTACTACCTCTGCACCCGCATTTGCATCCCGCCGCCCCGGACTCCGGTCACGAGAGCCGACCACTTACCTGGACCCGGGCCAGTACACGGGAGCCAACCCCTCACCTCGGCAGTGGACAGCAGCAACTCGATCGCGATCACCCTCAGCCTCGACGAGGCCACGCTAGGGAGCGTCCCAAAGCTCCTCTCCTCTCAGGTGAAAAGCGCAGGCTTCAGCTCCTGCTCCATTTGCTTGTTGGAGTACAAGGAGAGGGACGTGCTGAGGCTGCTGCCGGACTGTGGCCATTACTTCCACTCGAAGTGCGTCGATCCGTGGCTGAGAACGAACCCCTCCTGTCCGAACCGCAGGACCTTGCCGGTCCTGGCTCCGGTAGCGATGCCCCTTGCTGAGGTGCCCATGTGATGGCACTGCGGCGGTGATACAGACTGATCATAAGGTGGCGGAATTGCGAGCGAGGCTCCAGAATCAAACAAAATCTACTGTAAGTGAATTGAGATTTCTCGTGCACGAGTTCCAGGTGTTGACTGAAACTGACCGACTTCGCGCCATTTTTGACGCTTCTTTTTCCAGTTTGTTGTATTCTCTTTGGTTGCTCAGACGTCGCGTTTGGCGGGTGGACCGGTGGTTCGCCGCCGGATGATGTGCGGCGAGCACAGCAACATGCATCCAATACATCCGTTGCTGGACGTTGCTAATTAGATAGAATTAATTGCGTTTCGACCATGTAAGAAATATAGGTACGTAACTTGAAAACGTTCGTCCAGTATGAGGAAATTTGCAATTCCGCGATTCGGTATATGAGTATATCGGCTCGCCTCCGACGTCCAAGTCGAACTATTTCAACAAACGAATTCAACGAGAACAAACCAATAGATAGAGAGCAGTTTGCTTGATTGGGTTTGGTCGGTAAAATTTTGAGTACCGATTTCCGGTGATGCAAAGCACAGCTATTATAAAGTGACCGGAAAATTACCATAAAAAAGAAAAAAAAATATTAAACTTCTTGTCTTTATGTCAATTTAAGATTAAACTTTTCAATTTGATCAATTGAGTTATAATCTTTTGATGAGTTGTCAATGTAGTTATTCTGATTAATATGAAGAACTCCGGTTTGTTCCTTCTACAAAACTGAAGGTTTTAATTCATGGGGTTTTAGCTTCTTCCCGCGATCTCTTCGTCTAGTTCAAGATGGTCTTTGAAGGAAAATTATAATGGCGCTAGATTTAGGGAGGTGGAGCCTCGCCGGCCATCGGTGTGGGCAAGCAATCGGCGGAGGAAGAAAATAAAAAGAAAAGTTGAAAGAAAAGAATAAAAAAGAAAAGAAATAATTTAATTTTTTAATAAAAAATTGAAAAGGTCCGCTCCAAAGCATCAAATCATACTATGTAGGACAGCCGGTATCTGCGTAATAGATTTTTTGACCAAAATTAGTCAGAGTAATTATATTGGTAAATCGTCCAAAAGTTTAGAATTGAATTAGTCAAATTGAAAAGTTCAGACTGAATTGACATTCATACAATAAAAATGAAGTTGATAAGTAAATAATTTTGGAAATTTTAAATTTTGTGAGATGAAAAGGGATAAAAAATCTAGAGGTTGTGTTTATTTCATCAGCGCCCTCGTCAGCAACAAAGGCCTCGCCTAGCTTTGGATGGAAAGTCTCCCCCAAAAGCCCTCTTTGGCCGAACTCTCTCTCACTTTGGTCATACAAGAATTAGATAGAAAAAAAAAAAAAACTCTTTTGCTCTCTAAAAAGTGGAAAATCTCTCTCTCTCTCTCTTCTCTTCTCTAGCCTCGCCATGTGACATCCTAAATTTCATATTCTGATTTCGATTGGATAAGTTGGACCTTTCATCAACGTGATTATAGTGATTTTCTCTAAGATGGGCACTCATGAGATAACTAGACTATTTGGGGAAGCCATTAAGGATTTTAAGGCAAATAGACTTGAGGATTCGACTAGAAATTGACTGCTCGACTGTGTTCATCTGCCGAGATCATTATAGCACAAACGTAAATCGATTAGAGATCAGAGAGATAGGTCGGTTCGATTGAGATGAGTGGTTAAACGTAGGTGATCCCACTAAATTGCAAAATTCTTATCGATCGACACTAATTTAATTTTTCTATCGTTTTGGTACCCTGTATCCATATTTGAAATCTTGATATTTTCACAACAACCGAGGGTCGCCAATGAAGTGAAAGAAATTAACCACAGGTCATTTGCACTAAAAAGTTCTGAAAGCTACATGATAGTTTATGTCACGCTAAAAACGCACCAGATTGAAATTAATCGCGAATTTGAATCCGATTTCAGAAATTGAAGGTTCTATCATGTCACAATAAATTCTAAGAATGTCAACTTATTCTCAGAAGATTTTTTTGTAACCCGAGAATTTTTGGGAAAAAGTCGTTCTATGGCCGTTTTTGTTCAAAAAATGCCGGTGATCGGTTTTTATTGCGAAATTGGGAAGAAAGTGAGATCAATTGGTGAGGAAAAATATCAATTTGATCATTGAGGTGCTAATTGAAATTATGATGGCTAAATTGGATTGAATTGAGAAGCAATTAATGCCAATTTGATGCCAAAACTCATGAAATTCGTATGTCCCCTACCCCTACAACTTTTGGACCATTTCAAGCTTCTAGATGGGGAGCATGAGTGGTTGGATTGTGGCCAAGGAAGCCAGACATGGCTGTGGTTGAGTCAAGGGGACAATTTGGTGGAAAAACAAGCCAAGTGGCCCTCCTCTTGCAGCAGCCTTCTTCTTCCTCAATTCACTTGCTTTCTCCATTGTTGAGAGTGCTTAGAAGCTTGAGAAAACCAAAAAAGCAAGCCCCCTTGTCGTTCGACCAAGCTGCACGCCCACCAGACCGTTTTCCTCCTCTGTTTTCTTTTATTCTAATTTCTGCTCTAGTTAACTTTTCGCTAAATATTTGAGTTGAAAGTGGTCTTCCCAAACAAATTAACCAACGATCAACCCATCATCGTGAGTAGCACATCCAAATCGTTCCAAAGAGCCTGACCTCACCCCGAATGGAGCCGCCGGCCATCTTGTACGGCCTTCGCAAGCCGCCGGTCGCCGGTCCGTCGGTCCCTTGCCTGCTTGCACTATTTCACGATTTTCTTTGTTTTTCTCTCATTCCGACCCTTCCTTTGGCCGTTCCATCCACCTTCAAGACCCCCTTGACCCTCAGGAGCCATCAGTTGCTGACCACCCACCTGCTGAAGCTTCGATTAAGCCATTTCTTCGTTGTTCAGTTGTTGGTTCTCTTCTGTCCAGCAAGTAGAAGCAAAAGCCAAACCAGCTTTGTTTCCTCTGTTTTGTAGCTCAAAACAGAAGCTAAAATGGTGGGTTTTCCAATAGCTTTGCGGCCCGTTTTGAGGTGGTTTTGGGTCCCGAAAGTTAGGCCCGCTTTGGAGAGAATAATCCCACGTCGCGTCCCCATCGATTTGCATCGACCGGCTTGCCGAACAAGTGAGTTTAACTCACTAATCCTCGCTTAGTAGGTTAATTGTGCTTAGGGGTTGATTAGTTTAGGCTAAAATGGATGATGTGGTTAGATTATATTAGGTTAGTGAATTTAATTAATTGCAATTGCATGTTAGGTGGTTAGTTAGTACAATTAGCGAGTAAATAGACTATAATATTTATTTAATGAGTTTCGATAATTTTCCAGGCTCGTTCAGACATATAATTAGGCATTACGGACCTAAGTATGGATTTATTGCATTTATTTATTATTTTCTGTAATTAATTATTTATTTATTTTTCGAAAATTCAACCGGGATGGCCGGTGATCGGAATTTTGTGCTTATTCTAGTGGTGTTCTCTGTTTATTTAATTGAGTACATGATTCTACAAATTGATTGTGATTGATGTTTCTGGGTGCTAATTTCCAAAATTGGATAATCTTGGTAATTATATGGAAAATTACTAGGCATCGGTCTACGTGCCAACAATCCATTTTGGGACTGCTGAAAATAGTGGGAGGTTCAAAAGTGAAAACCTTGTATTTTGGTTAAGGCCGACCGTGTATCCACACACGTGTACTTTTATCAAGTATGATAAAAATGGTAAATTGATTGTGTCTTCAGAACAAAAATATTATAACAGCTCGATGATTCGTATGTCATCTAGAGAATGGACATTATACTATTATAGTTCAATGACTCTTCTGTCATGTTGAGAAAGATGCATACCGGCTTGGTGACTCTATATGTCATCTTAGAGATATGACGGTATGATTTAACAGCTCGATGACTCTCATGTCATATTGAGAATGAATTGCTTGTATACCAGCTCGGTGACTCTATATGTCATTTTGGAGATAGGACGGTATGACCCAATGGCGTGTTATAATGGCTCGATGACTCTATATGTCGTCTTGGAGATAGAACATTATACACAGGTATGTTATAATGACTCGATGACCCTATATATCGTCTCGGAGATAGATCGTTATGCATACCCACTCGATGGCTCTATATGTCATCTGGAGATAAGATGGTACTATCTATATTTCACTATAATTGAGGAATCCTAGATTTTGATCGGATTCATAGATAGTATTGAATGGGCCGACTAAGAAATGGTCGTGATGACATGTAATCGATTGGGTCGATTGATTGGTGATTTGATTTGACTACATTGAGTGATATAATTGTCAATATTTATTAAATTGAATTGACTTGCAGGAAGAAACTGAGAGTAAGGTAAGTCCTCTGATGCCTGTGTGTGTTTAGGCAGCCCTTAGGGCGAAATTTTCTTCCTAATCGGGTCTTAGGAGGTTGAACTTGCCAAGATATTGTCTCACTGGTTATTGTATAACCATTTTCAGGTCTTTAAAGGAAGTTAGTGGAGGATTGGAAGCCCCGGAGCCCGGGAAGGTAGAGATCAAAGAATTGGCAAACTTGTCTGAGTTTAGAGTCTTAGGATAGTTTCTTTTTGGGTAAAGCCGATATTTTTGTAATCAACCTAATTTTGTGAATAAACATGTTTGTTATAAAAGGTTTGTTTTGATTTGAAAAAGTTGGCCCTATTTTCTTATCCCATTGTTTTATTGTTTGGGGATTTATATATCCTTCCGCATGCGTATATATTAAATTGAATCGGTCGGTGATGCGTCCTGGGACATCACTATTAATCGACCAAGAACGGATGGGCACGTGCTTGAAGGGTCGGGCGTGACACGTCGAGCATCTCTCCCTCTGCCAATCTTCCACTCATTACTACCTTGTTCTCGATAGTATTTGGCCGGTCTCACTATGTGACCAACCTCCTCATAGAGTTCCCTAAGCTAGTCGTGGTGGTTGCCTCCTTCAAATTTCACCGGAATTGCCTTGATTTGGCTTATATCGAAAGTTGCTCATCGGATAACCTCAAAGGTAGGTTCAAATCTCAAATGAACATTCAAGGATGCTCAAATCAAAGTATAGTCTAAAATTGAAGTTATACTTCAATCTAAGTTTGATATTAGGTTAGGATGTGATGAGATCAAAGTGAAATTAAGAGGAATTTGCCTATAGTTTAGGTTGAATTTAGTGAAATCAAATATCAATTATATGTTTAGATAACTTAAGCTACTTAATTCATGATGATTGAAACATGCTTAAGTAGGAATTGATGTTGACTTTGGTTTATAGATGTCAATTAAACTTGATTTCTTGAAAGTAAGAGATTGATTTTTCTAATGGAGCAAATTGCCAATGGCACTTAGGTGAATGGTTTTTCAATTTTGTGACACTTAAGTGAGTGAAAAAAAAAAAGTTATGACATTTAATTGAGTTCCGTACAAAAGTTATGACACTCATACTATTTTTATCCTTACAAATTATCATGCGATCAACCTAACTTACTTTTAAATCAATATTCATGCCACATACATCAATCAGTGAACAACAAACATATACCCTAAGGCTGCATTTGGTTGACCAGATAAAAATTAGGATATGATATATGTGATAGTTTGATTTTCTGATTCTATTTTCGATTAAATGAGTTGGGTCTTTCATCGACACGCCTATAGTTTTTTTTTTTTTTTTTTTAAAGATGATTATTCACGAGATAACTAATCTATCAGGTGAAGCCATTAAGTAATCTAAATGCAATAGACTTGAGAATTCAACCAGAAATCGACTATTCGACCTTGCTAATCTGCAAGGGTCAATATAGTATTGTCAAAATCAATCAGAAATCGGAGATAAGTCAATTCAACTGAGGCATGTGATTAAAGTGTAGGTGATTCTACCTAATTACGAAATTCTCGTTCAACGGCACTAAATTGATTTTTCTGTCATTTATGTGCCCTGTGCTGTTATTTGAAATTTCGAGATTTTCACGACAATTAAGAGTCACTAATGAGTCGAAGATGTACAATGTGCCTCGAAAACAATCAATCACGGGTCAAATGCGCTAAAAATTCCTAAAAATTACGTGATAGGTAAGGTCACGCTAAAATCATGTCAGGTTGAATTAACCGCAAAATTGAACCCGATTTCAAGTTCTGTAATTTATTTTAGGAACGTCGACTCATCCTCTGAAGATTTTTTTGCAAACCCGAGTTTTTGGCGAAAATTTAAAGTTGGGTTATTTTGGACCGGGAAAATTAGAAGATCGTTTTTGGGTGAAATTTTGGCATTCAAGTTAGTTCAATGGGCGAGGGAATTTCAAGGATTTATTGTGGACACCTTAATTAGAATTTTCGAGCATTAATTGAATTTAATTGAAGAGGAATTGAGTGAAATTGGAGGGGAAAATGTTCAAAATTCGTAGGTCCTTATGGGGTGCAACATTTCAGCAACTTGGAAGGCTTGTGGAGGAAGCTTGGTGTGGGAAATTGGCTGAGGATGAAGCTTGGGCCGGTGGGGGCGTTGTGATGATGTTTCTTGATATTTTTAGAAGACTTTGGAGGGCATTGGTGGTCCCCCTTCAAACCGCAGCTTTCTTCTTCTTCATTGGCCTTGCTTTCTCCATTTTTGTGCTAATTTGAGAGCTTAAGAAAACTAGAGAAGACTAGCAGCCACCATTGACTGCCCCTTGCTGCTCGTTGAGTGCCGTCGCTGCTGCCTGAGCCCACTGGTCGCCCGCACGCCATCCCGCTTGTCCCGCGCTTGCTCGTTGTCCTGAGTCATGGAGCTTGCCTAAAAGCCATGCCACTGTTGCCATCCAGCCGCCAGAGCCACCGTCAAGAACCATTGCAGCCGCCACCGTCCCACCTAGCCGTTTCCCTGTCGTCCAAGCCTCTCATCCATCCCTTCTCAGCCCATGAACAGAAGCCACAATCTCAGCCCAGCTGAGACATGCGAGCTATTTTCTAGCTCGTTCGAACCTCCCTTAGCATCGCCGTAGACCCGAGTGTCGCTTGCCATCGCGTCGCCGTGGCCATGTACTCACCAGCCCGCTAATCTAGTGAGTTTACTTACTAAACCTTGCTTATGATGTTAATGATACTTAAGGGGTGATTAGATTAATTTAAGTGTGATTAATATAATTGTTAGCTTGTTTAGTTAAATTAGGTTAGTTAGATTATTTAATTAGGTGGTTAGAGATTGTATTTAGTTAGAATGGTTAGAATAATTTAATTAGTTCAATAGGTGGTTAGATTAGCATTATTAAGCCTAAGTATGTATTTATTGATTTAATGTACAATTATTTAATTAATTTTATATTTAATTTAATTATTTAATATTTCTGGAAATTATACCGAGATAGTCGGTGGCCGGAATTTCGTGCTAATTGCAAAGTGGTGTGCTTAGTTTATGCAATTGAATGATAATCTGTGCAATTGAATGGTGATTGTGATCTTTGATTATTTATTTCAAAATTTTGATATTTAATTAGAAAATACCGGGTGTCGGATTTTGACACTAATGCTTTTAAATACTATATAAAATATTAGGATTTTAAAAGGAATGATATTAATTTTTCTGGTTCGATCTGACCGTGTACTCACACACGATTATTTTTACTGGGTGTTTTTAATACGAAGAAAACAAGCCAAGCACATTATCTTAATTGAGGCATATGAGTGCAAAACACAATGTCCTTGGCCGGAATTGAATGATCGTATGATGGTTATGAGAACCCGTCCCTGATGTGCATTGGTGGATGATGCCCCTATATGGGATGGCTTATCAATGGATGCCGGATCACGGTAGAGGCCGGACTGAAGCTCATTTGGGAATGCGGTCCCTGATGTGCGTCGGGTGGACGTTGCCGTGCTCAAGAAAGGAAACGATGCTTGGCTACGCCAAAAGATTGATGTGTGTCGTGTAGAATTGCCTATGGGGCTAGTAATCAATTGAAACGTATGATTGATTGAGATAGACGCGTCGGATTATGGGACAAAATTGTGTAGCACGAAATGTGATATGTCATAACAATTTGGCCCTATAATTGGAACCCCTGTAATTGATTGAGATTAATACGTTCCAATTGATGTGTGCATCTATTATATGCATATGTGATATGAACTGTATTGACGAGCAGGAAAGAGCTGAGGCGAGGTGAGTCCTCTCTATTATGTGGTTAGACTGCCTCCAGGCGTATTTCCCTCATAATTGGGGTTTAGGACGTAAACTTGCCGAGACATTGTCTCATCCCGTCATGGGTTTTATTTTTTTAGGTCCTTAAATGGAAGTAAGGCCGGTTCGTTTTAGGCAGCAGAAAGGATATACAGAGCAGAGCATCTGTTGGAGAAATCTTCCTAGAGTACTTTGAAGCTGACAAAACGTTTCTATCAGTCTAGTCTGAAGACTTGCAAACTCTATTATTTAAAGTCTGAAGACCTCCGGACTACCAGACTCAAGAATCAAAGTCTATTATTATTAATAGTTTCTAATCCATCGAAGAAGGGCTATCTAGGACTGGATGTTTCGTTAAGGATTTGACCTTATTCAACTGGAGAATATCTCGTGGCTGGATATGACATAACAGAATCTTTTATTTGATCATGATTGATTTAGAGATTGAGGATCCGATGATTGGCAAAGTATACTTGGAAGATTCTACTTATGGAAACCGAGATCCTGATTGTATGGGCGAGTAGGATTGATGGGCTATTGACATGTTCCTTAAATAGCTCAAATGATCTTCCTAATTGATTCTGTCCAACGGGAAGGTTGGAAGAATTCCTTTGGTAAGTGCCAACGGGTATGATGACATATATAAGGAAGACATTCCAAGTTGTTCGAGAGTGCGCGATAGAAGAATTCCAAAGTTTGAAGCTCTTTGTTCTTAGTCAATTCATTTACTGAGTGAAATCTTGTACGCAAAAGAGAGTCTATATTTTGAGAAACCTTAAGAAAGTGTGGTAGAGTATCTACACTGTGGAATCAAGGGAGAGCTTTGCTGTAACAACTCTTTTGTTTATAGTGATGTTGACACCCGAAATTTCCGTCGACATTTTAATCATCCATTTTGCAAAAATATAAAAAAAAATAAAGAGCCAAAAAAAAAAAAAAAAAATGTTGAAAAAAATAAAGAAAAAATAGAGAGAAAGAAAAAAAACAAAAAAAAACAAAAAGAAAAAATGAAATGAAATGAAAAGCAAAAGAAAAATTAGAGCAAAAGAAAACAAAAAAAGAAAAAAAATATAAAAGGGGGAATCGC
The DNA here is from genome assembly GCA_016097545.1 of Eucalyptus victrix. NCBI lineage: Eukaryota > Viridiplantae > Streptophyta > Magnoliopsida > Myrtales > Myrtaceae > Eucalyptus > Eucalyptus victrix. Next base: position 26,871,580 of record CM027844.1, read on the forward strand.
GGACGGAAGGGTCTCTCTCTCTCTCCTCACATGATCTCTCTCCTCACACGGACTCTCCCTCTCCGCCCACTCATTCTCTCTCCAGCACAATTTTTTCAGAAAAATCCTCTCTGCAATTCTCTCGATTGGGGGGCTCTCTCGAGCGGAGGAGGAAAAGAGGGCCGGTCTCTCTCTCCTCACACTCTCGTTCTCTCGGCTCGGACGCCCGAGAGCTAAATTCTCTCGTTCAGGCTTCCGCTCAGCCCAGCCTAAGGTCCATTGCTCGCTTCCGCACCGGCGCAACCGAAACGCCCGCTTTCTCCGCAGGGGACGGCTTTCTCCAGCCTGCCCGGTCCTCGTGGTTTGGTATTCCTTTCGACCTCCGAGCACGGCGATTCCGCGATTCGATCGCGCGTCTACTCAGCGAAAACGATGGCGGTTACATAAACGAGGAGGACGACACCAGCCGATTCCGGTTCCGTCGGATCCGATTCTCTCTCGGCTGACTTCCTCTCTTGATTCTCTACTCTCCGGATTTGGCTCGCCGGATCCGATCGGTAATATCAGCGACATCGACGGAGACTGCATTGGTGGGAGGGGATTCAGATCCGAAGTGGATTGGCGGTAACGACAACAACGCTTGACCGATTTTTCTCTCTGGATCGAGTTTGCTTGATCGGTGAACTCTCTTTCTATCCTTTTCGATCTGTTAGGGTTTCGATTCTGTTCCCTCCTTGAATCCGTTCGGGTTATGGATTCTGACCTCTCTCTCTTCCTCTCATTCGGACGCTCGCTCACTTGATCGATCTGATGCCCTCGTTGTGGATCACGCCCTTCCGGAGCTCGGGATACCGGGGTTCAGGTTCACACCGAGTGGGAAATCTCGGCTCAGCTCCAAAGATAGAGCTCCAAAAATTAATCGATGACAGCAGCTTTCTGTTTCTAGCTTGATCAGGTTTTCTCTATCTCTCTCTTATTTGCTCTGTCTCACGCACGAATTGTCGCGCTCCCTCTCTTAAATAGTTCTCTGTGTGGTATATGCAGATAAATAGAAAATATGATGACGTTGGAATTGCTCTTGATTGTTCTTAGCATTTTTGTAGTCGTAATAGTTACGAGTTTACCTATATCGATGCTGACTCGTGGAGGAACATTGTTGGGATTATGAGTTTTATCTTCAACATATTTCTTTCAAATTTGATGATGCATTGAATCAAAATTTTGTTTTCTAGTTGTTACCTTCGGTATGATTGGATATTAGAATTTAGATGGGTAGGGATATATCTTTAGCCACAGCAATAAAGAAATATTAAATGTCCTGAAACAGAAGCATGTCATCTTGCTTGTTCACTTCATTCGGTGGTCTTTTTCAAGTTCCATAGGACCGATAGATGTATCCCTGCATTTGATTTTCCTGTTTGGCTTTGTTCAGAAATGTAAGAAAGGTGATTAGCTTAACTCCCACTTTGTGTAAATATAAGAAAGGTAGATTGCTGTTTTTACCTCTTTTTATATGTTAATGCTGGTGCCATATTTTGATGTTACCTAAGCTTTTAGCGTCTTAGTCCAGAAAGGTCCTGAATTTTTCTCATCTATATAGATGCTCGCTTTAAATACATGGGTTATCATTCAACTACTTCCGTTCTCTTGATAGATCTGGTTTATGAGAAAGAGCAGAAACTTAGGATCATGATGAAAATGTGTGGTTTTAGTGATCCATTTTGGCTGATTTCCTATGCTTATTTTCTCTCCTTATCTTCAATCTACATGTTGTGCTTTGTGATTCTTGGCTCAGTCATAAATAGTTAATCCCCCTCGCATTATGTTTACCTACGTTCCGATATCCCATTAAAGTTGCAATACTTGTGTCTTACCGCATTTCTCGTATGAAGTTTACTAGAATGCGATCATGTGTGCTTTTAGTGGGTTGAATGGAAATCCCGTGTAATTGATGTTTGCTGTACCATGCTGGGAATAAAGTTTGAATATTGTGAACCTTTATCTTTCTGTCTTCTTATCCTTTTTGTTGTCTTGTTGTTTCTTCAGGTTAAAAGATAATGTGAGTTTAGCCTTTCCTGGTTTCACGTTTATTTTTGGGTCAAGGTTGTCCTTCACATAAAAACTGCAAAGAAAAAATGGTTGTATGTTCGCCTTGATGCTCTGTGATTTTAATATCGATTTTAGAATGTTAGATGAGAACATAGCTTCAGTCCCATTCCATAGTTTGAGTTAATCGTTTTGTTGTACGTGAAGTGTTTGACGAAATACCTCAAAAGCATGAGCGAGAAATAGATCAAGATAATGTCAGATCTGAAAACGTGTTGATATGAAACATTTCTTAGAAGTTGATTTACCGAGTATATAGATCTGATACCACTCATTATGCCATTGTTATTGAACCTGTGTTGTTTGTTGTGCTCTGTGTTCTGATCTGACCTTTTGTGCAAAATAACGTAAGATGAGCGGGTTGCTGTGGTTGTCTGTGTTCGAAGTCTTCATATAGATTGAAGATGGTTCGAGTATCTTTCCAATGAGCTATAGAATGCCCAAATCGGACTTCATTTAATATGGTTTTTGCCTGTCCAAAGTTAGGTCCAGAATCTGCCAAACATTTATTTTTCTGTTTCAGATGACCTTCTGTATAAACCGCTCGATATGAACTGGTAGATGATGTTATTAGGGTTTAATGTCTTCTAGAGATTTGTAATATACTTTTCAAGCGTTCCATAGACATATAATACGTGCGATTTAGCCACCATTTGCCCTGCCTAATGCTTCTTGCAAAGAGCACTAATCTGCTGATGTGTTCTGCTTGTTATGATCTGATCTGACCACTTATACAAATGGCTTTATTTGAGCTAGGAAAAGACCTAAATTGCAATTGCCACCTAATAGGAATTCGTAAAGGACACCTTGAGCTTTCTAACGATGCCTAATTTGTCCAATTTGCCCATCATTTACCCTGCTTTTCTTCTTTTTTAGATCAAGTTTTGAAATCTGAATTTGTCTTGACCTGCAGTGCTGTCTTGTCTCTATGAACCTGACTGTCTATCAATTTTGTGTGATCTTATACATAATGATCTTGAGGATAAATTCTCAATGAAAGCTGTCCATAATATCCATATCCATCCCATGCTAAAATTTGAGAATTTTTAAGGTCAAGTAATTTTAGAATTCAAGTTGACATACAACAATTTAAATGGTCATGCATTTTGCTCCTAATGACAAGTCACATATCAATGTTAATGGATTTGTGTGGCCTTTTGCACATGGATTTAGGGTTAAATGTCTAAATCAAACTTTTTCTTCACATTTAACCCTGCGTCATGTTCAAATTTCATGATTTTCATGCATTGATTAGGTGGCTTAACAAATCAGTTATCATGCATCATCCTTTGATTTGCTTATGATTGATTTGTATGCTTTAGCGATTGTTGCTTCTTCGGCCATGAATTTGACTTTACTTGAACTTGATACGCCTTAGGAAATTCCATTCATGAAAGTTGCTCTTTATAAAGTGCTTGATTTTTGTGCTTGTTTTCTTAGAGCCAATCATATATTGGTTCTACCCCAATTGCTTTTTAGTTGTGATGATTGTTTCTTTCACTTGTATACACCTAGTCATAAATTTTTTAGATTAGGTTTAGATTAGAACCTTGAAGATGGAGAAGGCGTGAAGATGGTGGAGGTCGATGTCCATTCGACCATTTTCATGTAATGCCCATTTTCCCGACATATGTCTCGGATTCCATGCATTGTATAAAACCCGACGAGTTGCGGGTTTTCTTACTTTCTTCTTAATTGTTTTCTCTTTTATATTTTTTTTAGGGACTGTCTGATAGATTTACTGTTTTTCCTTGATTGTTTACTTCATGTCTTGCAATTTCAATTTCATTGATTGTTTTCTTTTCATTTTTTTAGAAATAGAATAGAATGAAAGTAATCCACCACGCATGATCATTTAGTATAGAACTGACGATCCTAAAAATGTAAAAAGAAACGCATTGACATGTTAGGAAAAACACAACATACTGTTTAGGTACCGAAAGGGCGCTAATAGCAATGTTAGCGTAACCCAAGTCCCCGAACCTAGATATCTGGTTGCGTAGGAATCGAGGGAACACTCCCGACCCTCGATTGGGTTTCTAGCCGACCCCCAAAAATGAGGCTAGTGGCGACTCCTGTATATTTTGTAGGTTGTTAAATACATAGATCGTATAAATAAATCCGTTGTCACGCGGGGTACGAGCTTGGGAGAGCTCGCGATCTTGAGATCAAGTACCCCTAAATCCGACCTTTCCCCACCTTGGATACATTTTCGAGGGGGCGGCGAGATCGGGTCGCGACAGGTGAAATCCAGCCGGTGGGCTGTCAGTGCGGAAGAGTGGACGTAGGCTTGAAATAAGCCAACCACTATAAATTCTGTGTTCATTTTCTCTTCCCTACTCTTTATTTTACTTTGATCATAATTCGTTTTGTTAACGAAATGTGAATTTCCTTTCTATTGTATGCTTAGTATTGCTTTCCTATCTCGAGACTTTATCTTTTACACCTATTCACCCCCTCTAGGTGCTTATACTAGCTATCTCTACATCGACGTCCCTATCCCTGGGAGTCCCTGATTCCATGAGCTTATAGTGACCACTATCTTAGTCAATGATGGTTGACTACAATTGGTACCTCACCGTTTTGAGGCGTGGTTTTGCCACGGGATTAATAGGATCAAGGAAGGTCCCCTATAGGATTTCGATATCCCTGCCGTTGCGATTAACACCGCTGTGGGTGAGGGGGTAGCTAATCCCCTTGACGGTGTCGTGATAGACCAGGATCCCAAGTAGATAGGGTCCGGGATAGAGTTAGCTAGAGATTTCTTTTTGAGACTTCGACTTTTGTGTATATAAATTTGTAGGCTGACCTTGGTTGTTGATAAAAGTGCTTCGTGAAATTTGCAGTCTTGCTTTTCTATCCCATATCTGTGTTGTCTAGGGATTGTTTTACGCTTCCGCGTGTGCAATAAAATAAATGGGTTGGCAATGCGTCCTAGGATGTCATAAATTTTGTCGACCACCGAGGGATGTGCCGCGCTTAGGGTTTGGGGCGTGACAATATATTTTATCTTATCCCGGGTTTGGTGGGATAAGTACATCAATGGTGCCATAAGTTGTGTACGGCGCTCACTTTGGTGCCAAAAGTTTCCGTCGGATCACTTAAGTGCCAAATCGGAGGAAAAACGCTCACTTTGGTGCCACCGGCGAAAGATTCGGCCAAAATGATTTTTTTTTTTAAATTGATAGGCCTTTAAATGACGTCATTTTCGGTCCTCCTTAAGAAAACGATGTCGTTTTGCCGTCCTACATGGATGGCTTCATGGAAACGACGCTGTTTAGCTCACATGGGGAAAAATTAGGGTTTTCGCCGCTCGGCCATCGTCGTTCGCCCGCCGTCGCTCGGCCACCGTCGCTCAGCCACCACTATAGTTGCTTGACCAAGTGAGCGAGGAGAGACTGAAATTGTTGCAGGAAAAATCGAATGCGAGGGCGGAGGAGGAGGAGGAAGAAGATGGGTCGAAGGGGCTGCATGTGCGCTGCTGCTGCTAGTGCATTGCTGGTGTTGTTGCTGGTGTGCTACCGGTGCTATTGCTGGTGCCGTGCCGGTGCCGTTGCTGGTGTGGGTCTTCGAGGAAGAAGAAGACACGAAGATGAGCCTTCCCACTCTCTCAATTTGGGGATTAGGGTTTCCAAACGGCGTCGTTTTGGTGTTTAGATGCTGACTCAACTCTTTGACGAGCCACGTCGGCGTCAAAAATTAATAAAAAAAGGCCACGTCGGATTTCCGGCCAATTTCGTCGGCGTTGGCACCAAAGTGAGCATTTTTCAAATTTTTTGGCACTTAAGTGATCCGACGGAAACTTTTCGCACCAAAATGAGCGCCATACACAACTTATGGCACCATTAGTGTACTTATCCTGTGTTTGGTAGCTATCTAGGATAGGGTAAGGTCGGATATAGAAGGGATATAGCTTGGATAAAAAAATATGAGGGGAAGGGTGGGATAAAGTCAAATAGAATTTCTTTTATTTGAAACATAAAACCCTACACTTTTTTTCTTTCTTCGCCTTTCACCCACAAATGACTCCATTTTTTTTCCAAAATAAAAAATATATAATTCGATGATAAAGTAGTTGATTGTCACGTGTTCAAGCTAAGAGACGCTGTTAAAGGCATAGAGTTTATATGGAATTGACAGCAAAATTGGGTCGGGAACGATTGATAAATAAAAGGGCGCCAAAATCAAAGGAGCGGTTAATACTTGCTGAGCAAGTTATGAGAACATCGATAAGGTGGTTTAGCAAAGAACGTGGAGCGAATTTTAAGGATGAAGCAACCAATCACTAACGATTATTAAATTAGCCTATAAATATAGCAAGTAATCCAACAAAGAGCTCCCCCCTCCCTCGAGAGCAACATACACAAAATTACTTTATCTCACATTTTTGTCTTAATTTAGTTTAGTTTAGTTGTAACTTAAGATTTCCATCGTAGATTCAATTTCGACGAGTGTTTATATCTTAGGTAGTTCTGTTGATTAGGTTATAGTACTGACCTATTGTGACATCCCGATTTTCCAATTCTACTTTCAATAAATTGAGACGGGCATTTCGTTGGCACGGATATAGTTCTTTTCTTTGAGTCGGCCACTCATGTGAAAACTAGTCTATTGGGTGAAGCTGTTAAGAGTTTCTAATGCATCAGACTCGAGAATTTGACCAGGAAGCAATCTTTCGACCAAGCTAATCTGCAAGGGTCATTACGACATAATTAAAAATCGATTAGAGATCGGAGATAGGTCGACTCGATAGAGGCATGTGATCAAGTGTGGGTGATTTCACCAAATCGCACAATTCTTGTCGATTAGCACTGGATCGACTTTTCAATCGATTGGGTACCCTGTGTTCGTATTTGAAACCTTGAGATTACCCCGACAACCGAAAGTCGCCAATGGTTCAAAGATGTACATTGTGGCTTGAGATGATCAACCACAGGTCAAATGCATGAAAATTTATAAAGGCTACCCGGTAGGTTGGGCTGCGGTAATATCATGTCAAAGTGAAATTAACTGTGAAATTTAGATTGAATTCAGAAATTGGAAGTCATGGTGTGTCATAATTCATTTTAGGAACGTTGACTCATCCTTATAAGATTTTTCTACAAACCAAGATTTTTGGCGAAAAGGCAAAGTAAGGCTGTTTTTGTTCGAGATTGTCAGAGGGACATTTTTAATCGAATTTTTGGGAAGCAAGTGGGATCATTTGATGAGAAAACATCATAAGAGGGTTGAGGACACATGTGTTAATTTAATTGAGCTTCACCTGGATGGAATTGATTGAATTAAGTGTACAAGATTTCATGTCACGGCGGAAAAGGAAATTGCACCCATTGGAAGATGTTGTGAGGAATTTGAATTAGTGGAGTATGACATCACCTGATGTCATGGTGGTGCCGCTTCTCCTCTGCTTGCATAACCGGCCGGCTCATGCTTGGCTCAGCCACTGCTCACGCGACAAGGACTCTCCAACATCGTCGTTCGACCGACCAGCCACCCGTTCATCATTGCCAAGGCCGCTGAAGGCCCCACCTAGCCACCGTGAGCCACTGCCCGAGTTACCGGCCCTCTCCTTTGCCCATTTCAACTCAAATTGGCGTCGGATTCGCCCTTCTCGGCCCCAAAACAGTAGCTGCAAAAATGGGTATGGCAGCTCGGTTTTGGCTTATTTTGGCCGGCTTCCCAACCCCGGATGCTCGGCCCACCTTGAGAAAAGTCGATCCCCTCGACGTCCCCGTTGTTTTGGTCTGCTCGGCTCGCTAATCCGATGAGTTTAGCTCACTAAATCTTGATTAGACGGTTAATGATGCCCTAAGTGTGCTTAGTCTAAGTTAAGTAAGTTTATGTGGTTAGATTAGTTTATTTGGTTGATGATTAGATTATGGTGTTTAATTAAGTTAAAGTGTGTTTAGTTTAAAGTTAAGTATGTTTATATTAATATAAGCTTTGATGTGATTTAAATGAAATTTTTTGATTTATTTAATTATTATGAAATTATTAAATAATTTAATAATATATATTTATTCGAAATTATTAAAATATTATTATTTAAATAAGTTTCGGAATAAAATTAATTATTTAATAAATTCCAAAAATTATCTCGGGACCTTATTTGCTCGAATTTCGTGCTGATCGCTGTTGTGTATTCGGATTTTGAAATTGATGGTTGGATATTATAAATTGAGTGTGGATTGCAGAAAATATGGATATTATTATTTAATTAATTTTCGAAATAAATTTAATTATTTATTAAAATTCGAAAATTTCGTCGGGACCTTATTCTCTCATAATTTCGTGTTGATCGTCGCTGTGCATTTAGAATTTGAGTTTGGTGAATGGATGTGGCAAATTGAGTATTGATTGTGGTAAATAGGGATTTTATTCATAAAAACCCAAGTGTCGGGGTTTGATACAAAAATTAGATTTTAATGATTATATTAAATAGTGGGGTTTGAAAAAGTGAGATATTAGCTTTTTGATTTGAAATTAGCGTGTCCCCACACATGTGAGTAATTTCTGGAATATTTTTAATATGAAGAAAAATGGCCGGGATCATTATTTTAAGTGGAAGCATTAAGTGAAATGTAAAGTGTCCTAGGGCCGAGTATAATTTGGCTGTGTGATAATTAAGATGAATCGTCCTGGGCTGTTAAGCCGGACTTGCCCCTATATGGGATGCCCACGCGGTGGTTGAGGGTCGCAGTAGATTATGGGCCCATGCTTCTTCGGGAATGCCGTCGACGTATTGACGAAGCCGTGCTCCAAGGTGGGGAGGCGATGCCTGGCTATGTGCCAGTAGATAGCCGAACTGCGAGTAGACTATGTCATTGTGTGGCAGTGAATATCAATTGGGACACATGCTGAGTGTTATTGATGGGTCGGATTATGGGACGAAATTGTGTGACATGATATGGGACGTGTCGTAATGGTTTGGTCTTATAATCCAGACTCCTGTGGTCATTTGAAATATTGTTGGCGTTCCAGTTGTTTAAGTCTCTATTACTATCTGTGATTCAGTGATTTGAATTGTGCTAACCTGCAAGAAGAAACTGGGGCGAGGTAAGTTCTCTGTGTGATGTGGCTAGGCCACCCTTGGGCGTATTTTCTTTCTAATAGTGGTTTAGGGGGTTGAACTTGCTGAGACATTGTCTTATCCCGGTTTAGGGATTACAATTTCAAGTCCCTAGTGGATGGAGAGGCTAGATAGCTTTGGTTGGCCTTGAGGAGTTGCAGAGGTGAAGTCATAAGGATTGTAAAATGTGTCCTACTAGTTGGTTTTAGGATAATTCCCCTTTTGTCGAACTTGTCTATTTTGTAGACAATCCAGTGTTGTATTTAAACCCTTTATGTTTGTAAATGAGTGTTCGGTATTGTGATTGATTGCCTGGTTTTCTATCCCAAGTTAAATGTAGTCAGGGGATTTGTTTCGCTTCCCCATGCGTAATAAAATGAATGGGTCGACGATGTATCTTGGGATGTCGCAAAAATTTGATCGACCGCAATGGGATGTGCGCGCAATCAGGGTTCGGGATGTGACACCTATCATTCATTATTGTCGATTAGATTTTGACGTTTTGTCCTTATACTCATCTAGAACCAGTGTTTACTAGGTGATGTTACCACCGTCTAGCGTTGTCAATTAGATTATGACATTGTGTACTCATATCCATCTAGGAGTAGTGTTTACTGGGTGTTATCACCATCATTCAGCGTTGTCCATTAGATATCGACGTTATGTCCTCATATTCATCTAAAAGCAATATCTTCTAGGTGTTATTTCCATTGCTAGTGTCATTGATTAGGTTCCAGCGTTGTGTCCTCAAACTCAATTGAAATAGTGCTTTCTAGGTGCTTTTGTTAATATCTAGTGTTGTCGAATCAACTTCGACATTGTTCAAACCACTTTAATGTTAATGGGCTTTCATTAGTATGTTAAAGCGAGTTTAGATTAAACTATTGATTGGATTTTAGCATTGGTTATTATTCATTTTGACCTTGTGTTAAGCGACCTTATAATATTCGGAACTATATAATATTTATCTCCGTTAGCATTTGATCCTTTTTGTTGAATACTAGCACAGAACTTTAAGTTTCTTACAATAAAAATCAAACTATAACACTTGGTGAACTATATTTTGTTGTTGGATCCAAAACCGGTGAAACTAGGTCAATAATTTGTCTTGAGCAAACCATGGATCACAAAGATCTCATCCATTGATTTTGTCGATCCCAAACGGGCTCCGCATTTGATCGGGTCTCATAAAATTAACGGTTGCCATACATTTGGTTCATCGGATGGTCAGCTAAATTTTACCATTGGCTAAGAAACGTAGGTCAAAAGGGGAAATATGATTTTTCGGAAAGCGACCATCTTCATCGCTCTACTTCTTCACCACCTGAACGAAGAAACGCCAACTCTCTCTCTCTCTCTCTCTCTCTCTCTCTCTCTCTCTCTCTCTCTCTCTCTCTCTCTCTCTCTCTTTCTTCAGACGGCGTTGCTGGCTCCTTCAATCGATTGATCAGACGGCGACTGGCGACCTTGCGTTGCGTGGACCTTGGGCTGTGAGATAGCTAGTATAAGCACCCAGAGGACGGTGAATAGGTGTAATAATAGTTTCTCGTGATAAGTGAGCAATACTAAATAGACAATAGAAAGGAAGTTTACCTTTTGTTAACAAAACGAATTATGATCAAAGTAAAAGAGAGTAAGGAAGAGAAAATGAATACATAAATTATAGTGGTTTGGCTTATTCCAAGCCTACGTCCACTCTTCCGTACGGACAGCCCACCGGTTGGATTTCACTATGAACAAAAGAGTTGTTACAGTAAAGCTTTTCCTTGATTCCACAATATAGATACTCTACCACACTTCCTCAAAGTTTCTCAAAGATATAGACTTTCTTTTACGTACAAGATTTCGCTCAACAAATGAATTGACTAAGAACAAAGAGTTTCAGACTTTGGAACTCTTCTATTGCGCACACCCTCAAACAACTGGAACGTCTTCCTTATATACTCCTTTATGCCATCATACCCGTTGGCACTTATCAAAGGAATTCTTCCAATCTACCTGTTGGACAGAATCAATTAGGAAGATCTTCGAGCTATTTAAGGAACATGATGATAGTCCATCAATCCCATTCGCCCATACAATCAAGATCTCAGTTTCCATAAGTAGAACCTTCCAAGTATACTTCGCCAATCAACGGATTCACAATCCCTGAATCAATCTTGATTTGAATAATGGATTCCGACATGCTATATCCAGCCAAGAGATCTTCTCCAATCAATAAAGTCAAATCCTTAACGAAACATCCAGTTTTTGATAAGTCTTCTTCGACGGACTAAAAACTGTCAATGATGATAGACTTTGAGTCTTGAGTCTGGCAGTCCGGAGGTCTTCAAACTTTGATGAAAGAGTCTACAAGTCTTCAGACTAGACTGATGAAAACGTTTTGTCAGCTTCAAAACACTTAAGGAAGATTTCTCCAACAGGCTGAACACGGGAGAGTTGGCGTACGGCATGAGGATCTCCCTCATCATCCTCTTCGCCCTCACCATCCTCTTCACCCTCATCTTCTACCTTTGCAACCCCGTCCGTGTCCCGCCGCACCGGAGCCAATCCCTCCTCGCCGCTGCAACGGTGGTGCGGAGGATGGCAGCCACTAGACTGCGGTCGCGCTCGGCCTGGACCAGGCCACGCTGTGCAGCTTCCCGAAGCTCCTCTATTCTCGGGCGAAGGCCACGAGCTCGAGCAGCTGCTCCACTTGCTTGTCGGAGCACAAGGAGACGGACGTGCTCAGGCTGTTGCCGGACTATGGCTATTACTTCCACTCGAAGTGCGTCGATCTGTGGTTGAGAATGAACCGGTCGTGTCTGAACTGCAGGACCTTGTTGCTTCCGACTCCAGTTAGGAGTTCCCCTCGCTGAGGTCACGCCTCCGGCGGGTGGTCGAATTGCAGCTCAGATTCTAGAATCAAACAAAATCCACTGTAAATGAAGTGAGATTTCTCGTGCATGGGTTCGAGGTGTTGACTGAAATCGATCGATTTTGCGCCATTTTCGATGCTTCTTTTCCCTTTTTAATTTTCTTTGGTTGCTCAGGCTTGTGGAAACGCAGAAGAGACGCCGCGTTCGGCGGGTGTGTCAGTGATTCGCCACCAGATAAGTGCAGCGAATGTACAGCCAAAAACTGGAGACGATTATGAAGTGATCGGTCAAATATAATAGAATAAGAACAAAGCAGATGCTACCTGCTGTTATGGAGAGAGAGAGAGAGAGAGAGAGAGAGAGAGAGAGAGAGAGAGTGTTCGACATGAGCACAACTTGCTCAGGAGTTCATTACATTAATTTCAGCGAGCAGAACAAAAATCTCTCTTTGTCTCTCTCTCTCTGTGCATCTCTTGGTTGACGATGATTCTACGGCAAGCATTTTGCTGTGATGACGCTCCTGCAGTTTGCGCAATGCTTTCGGTCGAATGAAACGGGCGCTTGTGTCTGAACGAAACTGGGGAATCGACAGGAAAAAAACGTGGGTTTTAGTTGAGATGATCTTGAAGAAATAAAGAAAAGAAGAAAGCAAAGTTTATCTGTATATTACGTAATATATGCAGTCGGTGGCATCATCACCTCTCCCAGATTTTGGTGGCTTCCTCCTGTCTTGGGAGTCAATATGTCGTCACTCCAACATGTGCATACTTCCATTGCTGGACTTGGCTAATCAGATCGAAGTAATTACGTTCGACTATGCAAGAAACGTAGGTACGTAACTCAAAAACATTCGTTTGGTATAAGGATATTTGCAATTCCATGATTCGATCTATGTATATATCGACTCGCCTCCGACGTTCAAATCAAACTGACTATCCAACAAAAGAATTTAACGAAAACAAACCAATAAATAGACCATGAAGATCTACCGTCCTGAGTAGTTATGGTTGTCTTACATGTAAACCCCAACCAAAACCTCTCCAGACATCAAAACCATCCACCATGAATATCTCCTGTCACTTTTCATGTTTTCAAATTTCAACGTGTGCCTTTCTCGGAATGAAATGAAGCATTGTTTCTTAGAAAGGCAAAACACCATAATAAAAATCCCTAGTCACCGACGTTTATACCTAATCCGCAGAAGAACAGTCCAAGTGCAAAAACTTTAAAAATGTACACTTAAGTGCAACTCTCTTTTAAAGGTGCGACATTTAAGTGTCACCTCCGGCGAACCTTGCCGGAAATCCTTCGTGATAATATTTTATTATTTTTCCTTGCCTACGTGGCTCGCTAGAAAGCTGACTCGGCTCAAAATCACCCGAAACAACATCGTTTTGCAAAATAAAAATTAAATTCGCAGCGAAAATATTCTAAAAAATAAAAATGTAAAAATAATTAATATAAAAATTAATTAAATTAAATTTATTTAAAATATTCTAAAAATAAAATTAAAAGGGGGGGGCAAAGGAGGCGACTAAGGGTTGAGCCCTCGTCACGCCACCGCCGCCGGTGGAGGGGGAGGGTTGGACGGGGTGGCCGACCGGCAGCAAGGGCCATGAGCCCTCGCCGGATCTGGGCAAGGGCCGTGACCCTTGCCCCAACCGCCTCCTCGCCATCGCCGGGAAGGGCTAGTGATGGTGGGGGGAGCATCGGTCGGGGTCGCTGAGCCTTAGCCAGGGGTCAAAGTAGACCGGCGTCGCTAGCCCTTAGTTAGGGCCCGGCGACCCCAGCCGATGCTCCCCCCACCGTCGCCGACCCTTCCAGTCGACGGCAGGGAGGTGGCAAGGGCTCGGGCCCTCATCGCAGGTTGGCCAGGGGCCGGCCACCTCGGCCGACCCTCCCCACTCTGTTATCGGCCCTTCCCGACGACGGCGGCGAGGGCTCAACCCTCAGCCGCCTCCTTTAGCTACCCCACTTTTCTTTTTTTAATTTTAAGTGTTTTTATTTTAAAAATATTTAAATAAATTTAAGTTTAAATTAAAATTAATTAATTTTTATATTAATTATTTACACATCAAACACAAAACGATGTCATTTTTGCATTTTCTCGCCATGTCAGCGTGTAAAACGACGCCGTTTTGCATTCACCTTGCTAGAAAATTGCCACATTAGCAATTTGGCCTGATTTTGGTCAGAGTGGCACTTAAGTGATCCATTTTACTCCACTTTTGACACTTAAGTGTCCCTCTGTGCCAAGTTTTAGCACTCCAAGTGTCCCAAACTCATACTTAGTCATTATATCATCTTTCATCTCTCGTTCTCTTCATTTTTGGCCAACCCTCACTTATTCCTATTGCTTTAGGCTTTCGCTCGGGTACTTCGGTTGTCGTCTTTGGTCTCTCATTCTCATTAGCTTCATTGTTTTTTAAGTGATCATTTTTCTTTAATTTGATACTTAAGTGATCCGGCGAAAACTTTTAGCATTAATATGAGCTTTGTACATAACTTTTGGCGCTTCTAATATTTTTCTCTCGCCTATTCTCAAACATCAACCACAATATTATTATTTTGAAGAAGGAACTTCAAGAAATCACTATCATAACAGGTTGATGGACAAAGAGAGATGCAACTGAAAAAAGAAATTGGAGAAATATGAAGGCATGAGGAAATGTATTAGGGCATGAGGTCGAGAATCAAATAGATGAAAAGGGGAGATAAAAATACGAAAATTTTCCATGCGACAATGATTTAGAGAAGGCTGAGGAATAGGATTTCTATGTTAAAACTGATGATGAGTCTTGGGTCTGTGATAATGGAAGACTTCAACAAATGATAATTAATTATTTGGGATAAATACAATCGTGGACTTGAGCAAGTCCTACAACTACTTCACTTGAATTCTAGGGAGTAAAAACACAAGGGTATTCTCTGGAAAGGGGGAAGAAAAACTACCTATCAACTTAGGGAGCGAGGCGTGCGAGCACTGGGACATTAAAAATAAGGAACGCATTCGTGCAGTTTGCTGCACAAGTGAACAGGCAATGGAGGCCCCCACTGATAACTCCGGTTACCCTTGCTTTAGTAGGAATATGATTTTTATGTTAAAATTGATGACGAGTCAGGTCCATGATAATGGAAGACATTGTAGCAAATGATAATTAATTATATAGGATAAACACCATCGAAATCCTAAAACTTATCACGGAAGAACAAAATCTAAAACTTTTAAAAAGTGCAACTAAATTTTGCAATTTAATCATAAAACTCAAATACATCAATTTAATCAGTTTTAGAATTTGATTGTATTTTTTGAAAATTTTATGATTCAATTGCCACTTCATGATGATTTTTAGGTTGTAATTGCACATTTTTAAGGATTTTAATACTTAATTGCATTTTTTTGAAAAGATTTTCACTACGTTTATTCTTTTTGATAATTATCTCTCTTTTTCTTTTTCTTTTTTTTTTTCTCTTTAAAGTAGCCTCAAAATCCTTTTCTTTTTTAGCCTTACCCGCTAGCGGGAAGATTCAGGTAAAAACATCCCTAATTAACAAAAGCAAACGGAAGATTTAGGTAATAACATCACTGGTCATTGCCTTTGTACCTCCCAAAATTGACTTAGACCTTGTCCCCTCTATCTTGGCACCACTTTATACACACACACACATGCATGCATACATACACACACACACACGCACACACTCATATTCATATATATATATATATATTGTCCTTATCATTCGGAACCCGAGTTCACTTTGATCTCGTTCTTCTTTCCCAATATTACGTCGTTAGGATTTCAAGAGAGTATAGAGAGAAACTATGGCTGGCATAGATAAACATCTGTTTTCATTTTAGGGGTTTACATACCATTAGCGAAAGAAAATAATTATAGGATTGAAACTTTCTTTTATTAATGGACGGACCACGATTAGCAAAATTAACTTTCATAGGTGTGTCAGCAGCCGACCCGTGCCTGCGGATTGATCTTTTTTTTTATGACATCAACAATGTACCAAATAAAAATCTTTTCTTTTTGCCTCGTATAATTTAATCTCGTCCTCACAGAGCAATATTGTTAATGGGCGTCAAGGTAATTGCTTTCTATATTGGCCATGACATAATAATGAACTTAGATCGAGGCATCCGAAAATTATTATGAGTGAGAGACGCTGATTTATATATAGAATTTGTCATTTCCAAATGTGTCTTCCTCACTTAGCTTCTTCACCACCTGAACAGTTAAGCATCAACAATCACTCACTCTCTCTCTCTCTCTCTCTCTCTCTCTCTCTCTCTCTCTCCATCTTCAGACGACGTCGCCGACTCCTTCCATCGATTGATCCGCCGGCGACGTGAGCAGCACCTCTGGTTAAATGGACCCGGGCCAGTACCCGGGATGGTTTGCGTTCCTCATTGAGTTCTCTCTCGGTGTTTGCGTCCTCATCGTTCTCTTCACCTGTAACGATCCAGACCTGAGGCAGTACGGAGGGACGGACTAAGATCGCCTCGGCAGTACGCGGGCGAGGCTAAGGGCATTTCTTTTGTCCCACATCGCTTAGGGGGGAGTCCTGGGAGCATTTATAAGCTTGGGTCCCTTAATATGTGTGACGCGTTTTAAAACCGTAAGGGAAAAGACCATGGCTGGGATGGCGGTTCGTCCGCGCTAGGGCGAGTGACCCAAAGCGGACAATATCACACGGTGGGGCCCAGGTCCTTACAAATGGTATTAAAGCCGACTCCCGCAGCGCGTGAGGCCACAGCAAGGGCGTTGTGCCTTAAGGGGGGAGAATGTAACGACCCAGACCCGAGGCAGTACGGAGGGACAGACTAAGATCGCCTCGGCAGTACGCGGGCGAGGCTAAGGGCATTTCTCTTGTCCCACATCGCTTAGGAGGGGAGTCCTGGGAGCATTTATAAGGCTTGGGTCCCTTAATATGTGTGACGCGTTTTAAAACCGTGAGGAAAAAGACCGTGGCTGGGATGGCGGTTCGTTCACACGGTGGGGCCCAGGTCCTTACATCACCCTTGCCTCCTACTTCTGCACCTGCTTCTGCATCCCGCCACCCGGACTCCGGTCACGGGAGCCGACCACTTACCTGGACCCGGGCCAGTACATGGGAGCCGACCCCTCACCTTGGCAGTGGACGGCGGCTACTCAATCGCGATCACCCTCGGCCTCAACGAGGCCACGCTAGGGAGCTTCCCGAAGCTTTTCTACTCTCAGGTGAAGGGCGCAGGCTTGAGCTCCTGCTCCATTTGCTTGTTGGAGTACAAGGAGAGGGACGTGCTGAGGCTGCTGCCGGACTGTGGCCATTACTTCCACCCGAAGTGCGTCGATCCGTGGCTGAGAACGAACCCGTCCTGTCCGAACTGCAGGACCTTGCCGGTCCTGACTTCGGTTGCGATGCCCCCTGCTGAGGTCCCCATGGTGATGGCACTGCGGCGGTGATACAGACCGATCAGAAGGTGGCGGAATTGCGGGCGAAGGCTCCAGAATCAAACAAAATCTACTGTAAGTGAATTGAGATTTCTCGTGCACGAGTTCCAGGTGTTGACTGAAACTGATTGACTTCGCGCCATTTTCGACGCTTCTTTTTCCAGTTTGTTGTATTCTCTTTGGTTGCTCAGACGTCGCGTTCGGCGGGTGGGCCGGTGGTTTGCCGCCGGACGATGTGCGGCAAGCACAGCAACAGCTTGAGATGATGATGATGTGGTAGGTCATATACGATAGAATGAGAACAGAGAAGATGATGCTATGCTACCTGTCGTTTTGAGTCGTATGGTCCTCGCTCCAACATGCATCCAATACATCCGTTTCTGGACGTTGCTAATTAGATAGAATTAATTGCATTTCGACCATGTAAGAAACATAGGTACGTAACTTGAAAACGTTCATCCAGTATGAGGAAATTTGCAATTCCGCGATTCGGTATATGTGTATATCGGCTCGCCTCCGACGTCCAAATTGAACTATTTCAACAAACGAATTTAACGAGAACAAACCAATAGATAGAGAGCAGTTTGCTTGATTGGGTTTGGTCGGTAAAATTTTGAGTACCGATTGCCGGTGTTGCAAAGCACAACTATTATAAAGTGACAGGAAAATTACCATAAAAAAGAAAAAAATTAAAATTCTTGTATTTATGTCAATTTAAAATTAAACTTTTTAATTTGATCAATTGAATTATAAACTTTTTGATGATTTGTCAATGTAGTTATTCTGATTAATATGAAGAACTCCGGTTTGTTCCTTCTGCCACAAAACCGAAGGTTTTAATTCATGGGGCTTTTAGCTTTTCTCATGTTCTCTTCGTCTAGTTCAAGATGGTCTTTGAAGGAAAATTATAATGGTGCTAGATTTAGTGAGGTGGAGCCTCGCCGGCCATCGGTGTGGGCTGGCAACTAGCGGAGGAAGAAGAAAATAAAAAGAAAAGTTGAAAGAAAAGAAAAAAAAAAGAAAAGAACTAATTTAATTTTTTAATAAAAAATTTGAAAAAATATGCTTCAAAGATCGAACCGCGTTGCTCGAACGCCCTTGCTTGCTCCGTCTCCGCCCAAGTCGAACTACTGTTGCTTGAACACCGCCCCTGCCCGCGTCTCTATCCATGACGACCATCCGACGCCAACAACACTTTCAACACTTGCAACCGTCGATGCCTGTACCAGCAGCCTGCGCAGCTACCGCCACCTCATCGGACTCACCCCTGACGCCTTTGCTCACCTCGCCGGAGTGCCACTCAATCCGCTCGATAGCTCGCTTCGTCCGACGCCGCGCCACTCTGCCCCTCCATGCCAACGAGTCCTAAGCCGAGTTGCTGCTACCCTACTGGACGCCGAATCGGTGCCTCCAACGCACCAGCCCGCGAGTCCTCCTCGCTGACCCAGCCGAGCGACACCTACTGCCGCTGCTCTTGATCTGAGCCTACTGTCGTGCCCACGACCAACCTGCTTCCTCCCCCGTTTTTGTTGCAGGTTCGGTAGTCACTCGCGTCTCGCCGGAGTTCCAACGACCACCCCTGTTCCGACCAACGGTAACTTCCAACAACGCCGGACACCCTTCGACCGACGCCATTTACCACCGTCGCTACTCCCATTTTCCAAGCCTTAGGTAGTTTATTTTTATTTTTTTATTTTTTACTTATTTCATGTTATGTTAGCTTATTTTTAAGTTTAATTATTTGAATTGTAGTATTATATGTCAATATTTGTAGACCTTGTCGACATTAAGGGGTTTTGTCTCAAATTATGGTAATTATTAATTTGACCGTAAGACGTCGGGTCATTTTTTTTAATTACTTTAATTTTTAGGAATTTTGATAGTATTTCAATTGTTAAATCATTATAGAGTTAAAATAATTGTTAATTTAATCCGTGAGACAACGGATTATTTTTTCGGTTATTTTAATTCTTATCTTCATTCTTCTAAAATAATTACTTGTTTGGAAAGATTAAAAAAAAATCAAAAAGTACATAAAAATCTAAATATTGCATTAGAGCATTTAGGTTTAAGTAAATTAGGACTGTGTTTCTAGGGTTAGTAAATTAGAATTGCATTTATAGGATTATAATTTTTAGATTATACTTTTAGATGGGTGATTTTTGTTAGGGCTAATTTTAAATAATGCTGGCATGTCTTGATTTTTTATATAGCTTTTAAGATAAGATATAGTTTAAGTTAAATTGATTCCTGAAATAAATTAGAATATCATTCACTTTAGTTAGTCTAATTAGTTTTTTTTATTAATTCCAAATTTCAATAAAAAATCCAAAAAATATTAGGTACTTTTTAACTAATTTGCATAATAGGTTTAATTAGAATTTGTTTATTAGTAAATATTGTCATATCTAGAACTTAGGTACTTAGGTCCATACACATTTCATATTAAAGCAACACACCTAGATATTTTTAGATTAAGTCAATTTTCATTTAGTAAAACAAAAAGAGGAAAAAAATGTTATGCATGCCATATGAGTTATAGTTTAATTGTTTTTTAATAAAAAGGAAAATGCTAGAAGATGATCATTGCACCATTAAGTTACTTTCTTTTCAATAAAAAACATTATGTCATTAAAAAAAAAAAGAAAAAACAACTAAAGATCATTTCCTTGGTTAGTTAATAGGTTAATTCATAATTAATCTCATTTCATATCATCATTATTTAGCATAGGTTGTATATATGCATAAAAAATGAATCATCATTAAAAAAATCATAAAAGAGCATGCATGTAGAAATACCATGTCATTCATCCCATATCATGTAGTACATGCATATTTAGGATTATATAAATTAGATTGCATACATATAGTGATAGTTCAAGTTATGCCATATGAATCGCATTTCACATATCATTAAAGTAAAATTCATGCATATTAAATTTAGATCAAGATTGCATAATAATAAAAATTAGGTGTCATTTAGAAATCATGTTTAGGGCATGCATTTTTATTAGCATTTTTTATTGAATGTTATTTCATTGATTGTACGCCCGCATGAACACCACTTGCATGTTATTTAACTCAAGTTAAAATTAATCAATATTGCCTGCAAAAAATATTTTTTAAAATAAAAGGTACCGATATGGCACTAGACTAGTTTAGCGTAATCAAGTCCCCGAATCTATTGAATCTCTGGTTCGCAAAAGTAAAGTATTCTCCCATACTTTACTTAGGTTTCTAACCAACCCTAATTGGTTAGTGGCGACTCCAAATTGAGTATAATTGCATGATTAAATGGGTTAATTCATTAGTATCAAGTCGTGATTGGTAGGACTTGGGAGGGTCCGTGCCAAGTCTTCGGACTTAGGTTGCGCATGTAAACGCTTCGTTCGGGGAAGAGTTTTTTTTTTTTTCAGAAATGGTTATTTTCTAATTTTGCTCCAGGGAACAATTTTTGAGTAAAAGAACCCATTTGATAACGACACAAAATTTCTACTCTTGTAATAGAAAAAGAATAGAAATGCGTTTGGTAACGCAACAATTTCTTTTTTGTATTTATTCATTTTTTAATCTTGTCGACGGATTGCCGCGACCTCCGGCCGTCGGTTTCTGTTATTTTTTTGTTCCGAAGAACAAAAGAACAGAAATCATGAGAAACAGAAGCGTTTGCATGCAGACCCTTAGTAATCCATTAGCCTTCTTTAAGTAATTCACCTTTAAGAAATAATTCGGGAAGGTCGCGATAGCTTGGCGACTCCGCTAGGGACTGTGCATTAAACCACTTAGTGGACTTAGGCCATTTTTCTTTTAAAAATATTTTTGTTTGGTAGCAAGGATACCAGGTAAGTCCCTGATTTAAGTGTTAAATGTTCTTGCAGATGGGAGGTATAAGGGGAGTAGTCTTTACTAACCCTTATTTTGCAGGTTGAAGTTAAGGATGAATTGTTGAATTTAAACTATAAAAGTGTTGTTTGCAATTAAACTGTTGTGCATGTTTTATTATTTTTAGCACTACACTATTGCACACATGACTTGCTGCCGGATTTGGGCTGCAATAGGATTCTTAGGATGGTGTTGAGAAGGATACTTCCTCTAAAGCGAGACTGCTATATAAAGGTTGACATTTTCTTCCCTGAAAGTTCTTCATGGTGTCAAATGTGTTTGTCCATATCCGCGAGACTGCGTGATATTAGGCATTCCATTCGACTGAGCCGGGGTTAGGAGGACCTGACACATTAATGCGAAACTGCAACGGTCAGATCATCCTCTTAGCTCCATTTTGTTAAGCCATTTAGATAGAAATCAAGCCTCACATTTCATGCGTGTGTCTATGTGATTGTCATCCATTACCAATGAAAGTAAGTTGTTTAAATTCTCACTACTGTAATTTACTTACTTGCAATTTCATCGGTCCATGATATTAGGTTTCGTCGTCGGTCTTATTTTATATGCAATGGGAAGAATCGACGTATAATTCATTTCCACTTCCAAAAAAGAGCTCAAGAGGTGGTTGGACCAATTAGATTAAGGTGGTCAAAGATATGTGAAAGCCAGGATCGCCCGACTTCTCCCGTTGTTAGAGATCAACATCCATTCTAGTGTTATACAGGCGTTGCCTCACTTCTGGTGTTCACAGACTTCCACCTTTGTGTTTGATGAGTTCGAATTGACTCCAACACTTGAAGAATATAGTTTTGTCATTGGAATGCCTCTGGAAAAGGAACTTGTTAGGCTGTCTATCGGTATAGATTCTATCTCTGAATTATCTCAATTTTTAAAAATCGAAGCCGAAAGAGTAAGAAAAGTTGTCAAAGCCAATTGTTTTGCATGTCCATTTTCATTCTTAGAATAGTGTTTTGCAAACTAACCAATGATTTCAAAAGCCAGGATTTTCATGTTAGCATTTTTTGGGCTAATCATTTTTCCTTATCGAAAAAATGCCATTAATCCTACAATTTCATGGGTGGTTAATCGGGTTTGCGACGGGCTAAATTATGTGAATATGATTTTTGTCATTAACCCGTTTCAAACAAAATGAGGAAAGAACAATGTGTGCCCTCCCTGAACTTTTGCAAATATGGTTTTTCTCCCACATAAGAGGGTTTGGGCATCTTATAAAACAGTTCAAGATAGATGATTCTCGGCATCTCATACAAAAATTTGCGGTTCTAGAACGTTTTTCCCCACATAAACAGTATGTCCGTTGGATTAATTTTTTGAAAAACCCTAATCCTAAGGCATTCTTATGGCATACAAAATGGCTCCATATTGAGGAGGCTTGTTTTTCTCACAAACATGATGGACCAATCCCACCGTTGGGCCTTTCCGGTGCTACTTCCTATTATCCACATAGAGTGGCCCGTCAGTACAAAGCTCTTCAAGAAATTCCTTCACCTCTCAGGACAGATTTGTTCCAAGTTTGTTTCATTCGAAAAGATTACAACTACTTCAACGAGATCCAGGTGATCATTACTACATGGAGCGAATGTCATCCAGAGAAGATTTTGGTGCCCATGAGATTGAAGGGCGAGGAGGAGATTCACCATGCATCGGCGTTCTACATCCAACAAAACCGGATTCCTGCCGCCTTTCGTCTAGTAGTCCCTGATGTGACCGAGAGGCCCACCCAACGAGCACAAATTGAGCATCTTAAGCGGAAAGTAGAAATGCTCGAAGCTAAAAACAAAAAGCTTCGCAAGGCGTTGGGTTCCCGAAAGCATATAAAATGAGATATTTTGTTTTCTTAGTTCAATGTCTAGGGACTTTTATTTCAATTCAGTGTTTTCAGTTTTTAGCTTGATGTTTAGGGACTTGAATTTCAATTCTTAGTTCAATGTTAGGAAGTTTGGTTCAATGTTTAAAATAAATTTTGAATAAAATCAGGCGATTAGATCATTGTCATGGACCAATCTCATTTGGTTATATTACTTACCATATTTTTTCTTTAGGTGACAACACGGCTCACCCAAGATCACCAATCCATACTCGTTCTAGAGCAACAATGGTTGGTAACACCGAACAAACACGTGTTGCTGAACAAACTCGCATCGCTGCCCTCGAATCGGAAATGAAGCAAGTCCTAAATGTCCTTGAGTAGCTCTCTAAACAAATCGATTCTCTCCAAGCAAATACTGTGTCAAAGAGGTGTTACCACAACATGTTCCTATAGCTGATTTGAGAGATAAAGGCAAGAATATATCCACAAGTGGCCCATCAAGCTCTAAGGATGTCTCCAGGGAGAAAATTAGTGACATGCCTCAAATTGTTGTTGATGAGGAGATACAAGTGATATAACCGGTTGTACCGAAGATTGAGCAGGAAAAACGCTTGATAAAAATCGAGGAGAAACTCAAGCAGCTGTAGGGTTCATTTAGCCAAGACCCAACTAATCTGTCCCATTATGCAAAGATCAAGATTCCAAAGAAGTTCAAAATGCCAGACTTTGAAAAGTATGATGGCATCTCTTGCTCGGAGATCCATCTGTAGACTTATATGGTCAAGATGACCCAATATGTTGATAACATACCCTTGATGATTCAACAATTTCAAGCAAGCCTAATTGGACCGGCGCTGCAATGGTACATCATGAAAAAGATTGCTAGAGACTTAGGAGGATTTGACGGATGCCTTCTTCAAGCAATATAAGTATAATATTAATGTCACTTCATCTCGAGAAGATTTACTTCGCAACTGAGAAGAAGAGGACGGAATCTTTCAAGGCATATGTCACGAGATGGAGGACCGTAGCCGCTCAGATAACTCCAGAGCCGATAGAAAAGGAGCTAATGGATTTGTTCATGAAGACACTCTCGCCTGAGTATCGAAATCGAATGCTGGGATCGACTGCTGAGTCATTCAATCAGCTAATCCCTGTTGGTGAGCGAATTGAAGTAGCATTGCGTGATGGATGGGCGTCTGATCAAACCGGCTTGTATGGGAGAGTCTCAACCAAGAAGGATAAGAAACCTGTGGTGGAGGTTAATGCAGCTTATGTTCAATCACCTCGCCTTACCCCGAACACCCATCAGGGAGGATCACAACCATTTTTTGGCCAGCAGAAAAACTCTTCCAAGTGCCAATTTACGCATCTTCCTAAGCCATTGTCCAAGATCTTGCCAACCCTTCAAAAGAAAGGATTACTTGCTAAGGAGCCTAAGCGACCTAATCCCGAGCGTTTTCCCAACTATGATCCTTCCAAGACATGTGCTTATCATATGGGCGAGTAGGGCATTCTGTTGATAATTGCTATATGCTGCAACAAAATCCAAAATCTTTTGGATGCCAAGGTAGTCTCATTCCGCGATGCACAGCCGAACATCTAGAATAACCCACTCCCTGACCACCCAAAAGCTGTGAATGCCATTTTCAGTTTTGATGTTAAGCCAACCATGTTTCAGATGATGCATGAGGAAGCAGAAGTGATGGACACCCTGGGGCAACCAAGTGGTAAATTCGATTACTATGTAAAGTATTCGGCTCCTCCCAGCTCCCACTTCAACCCACAGGATATCATCCCAGATGGATGGGTGGCATAGATGATCACGTACCTCCAAAGATTGAGAACTCTGATGACGCACTCGAAGGAATGACTGAATTATTCGAAGAGAATTTAGTGTTTACCATCGACAAATCTCGAGAGTAGGAAAATTTTAATTATTTGCACACTCCTTTGCGCAGGAGTCTTTATTGCTTTCCATATTTGCATATTTGCATTTTCAATTCTAGGATTTCCCTTATTTCAATAATGTAATTTGTTTTTCATCCAATAAAATATATAGAGATTTTCATGTTTTAAGGGCATGTTGAAGTACACCAAACTAGCCCTGTGATGAAATCCTACCCAAAAGAAAACGGCAATGAGCTAATTTTGAAGGCTAGGCTTCTTCATGTTCCTTTCAAAAAAATTTCAAAATAAAATGATCTTCCAACATGCATCTAATTTACTCTGTTTGTTTATTTTAATTATCTGTTTTATGTTTTATGTACAACCCTGTGCACATTTAAGGAACCTCTATGAGCTTCCTTACAAAGAGGGGCAAGACATAGACACTTAGGCTGTGCATGATAAAATTTATGTTTCTTGATTTCTTTGTTTCTCTGTTCCCCGGAACAGGTTTGGAACAGAAATCCGTTTGGTAACACAAATTGATTTCTCTATTTCTGAAACAGATTTCTGTTTCAGAAATTGTTTTGGGGGAGAAATCAGAAGCTAGAAATTGTAGCTTTCCGTTTTCGAAATAGAAATATAAATTTTTTTTTTGAGACTTTGTTTAAGAAACATGCATGACTTATGTATTTCATTTCGTGACTTATGTATTTGAGACTTTGTTTATTTATGTTTTTAAGTTGCAATTATGATGATATTATTGCTATATGCATTCTTCTTTAAGGAATGTCATTGAAAGATCATTTGGGGCATTGAAGAATCGCTTTTTCATTTTGAGACACATGCCCTCATTTGCACTTCAAAAGTAAGCACATATCATAATTGCATGTTGTGCCATCCATAATTACATCCGCAATCAAAAAAAGATGGATAAGAACTTTTCCCTATATGGAGATCCGATGCATGTGGCTGAACCTACGCAGGATGAGCTTGCAAACATTTAGTTGACTGAGGAGGGAAACCAAATAAATATGCTTAGAAAACCATTGCCAATAAAATGGCAATGGAATAATATGCCGGAAATTCCATGAAATTGTATTTTCAACTTTTGTAATGTATTAGTATTATTTCAACTATTATTTTGTATTTGAGGATTTCCTATGTTGTTATCTAATCAATTTCTATTTCTAGCACAAGTTTCATTTTATTAATTTCGAATCGCTCGCAAATTGCGCCTCCCTCCATGTCAACTAGTACCTAACATAAAACCATTTTGTGGTCTCAAAAGAATGCAAAAAAGTGTAGTGACTTAAACCCGAATCTTGAATGAGGAGAATAAATACATTCACTATTTGCATATTAGCATTTTTTATACTAATTACTAGCTTTTATTTACATAAATTGCTAATGTTTTGAAGTTCCTAACTACTCTGTCGAATTATCAATATAAATTAAAGTGATTTATCAACTTTTATCAAATTAAATTACCATCATAAGCACCAAAAAGAGTGAGGTAAAAGGATGGGGACAACATGATTCATAGAAATAGAATTTTTTTTTTTCTGTTATCAAACGGATTTCTGTTTCAGAAATAGAAATTTTGAGTCGTTATCAAACGGGTTTCTTTGCTCAGAAACTTGGCTGGGAAATAGAAATTGAGAAATTGATTTCTGGCCAGAAATCAATTTCTGTTTCAGAAATTTTATCATGCGCAGCCTTAACAACTTTGACTTTTGATTTGATAGAGCAAGGCCTTTTTATCATTTCAAAATGTTTTCACATGATGTGTAATTCACCATTTCCACTTGAAATTTATCAAAATGGATAATTCAGTGAAGGATGTTGAGTTACTTTGAACATACTAAATGATGCTAAATGAGGTGTGAAAGGCAAGCCTAATCCCATACACAATTCCCTGTCTATACATTGTGAGGTGAGTATGGAAACGTTTTGTGTTTCAAGGTGAAGAGTTTTATTGCAAGAAGTACGACAACTAAAATGATGAGGGGTGGTTCTTTTCTCTACCAGTGAACCCTTGTTTAACCCTTCTTTGAACCCAAATACTTGAAGAATTTCTTTCATACTACCCCTGTCAAGGACCACCCCACATCGAGGCAAATGGAGGTAAGTTGACATTGAAGGAGAGGGAAATGGATAGAAATTTTATTGCTTTCACTTGTATCAATCTTCAAGTTGTGCTATTACATTGAATTCATGTGGTAATTTAAATGCCTTAGGATGACGAAGAGCGTTTCTTTCACTATCCTACACACTTATACCATTTGCATAGCCCACTTGAGCCTATGATTTCATTTCCTTTAAACCCGGTTGATGATCATCCCCCACACTGGGGCTAGGCAAGAGGTAGATGAAGACCCTTGAAGGTTCAAGTGTCATTTAAAGTATACTTGACACACACATTGTGCGCAAGAACTGAAATCAAAATAGAACTAAGGGGTATGAAAAAAGCAGCGTGCTTGGTAAAAGTAAGGCCAATGCCTATGAAAAGAAGAGAGAAATGACTGATGGATTGGGGGGCATAAAAAAAGCGGTGTGCCTGGTCGATGCCCATCATCAAAGAAAATGATTTTTTTAAAAAAAAAATGTTGAGAAAAGATCTCCGGTTGAATAATCATTGGCATCACTGATAAACTCTTGAGCCAATAAAGAAATCTGTCAAGAAGACAATCCGTAGTGAAGAAAATTGGTGGTAATGTCAAGATGATCACCAACTCTTACCCATTATACACATCTTTGAGCTTAACGATCATTTCGTTTCTCAAACCCAAGAACCAAGCCTAGGTTATGTCCCTTACAAAATCTTTTCAGATTATGGCACTTGAATTAACATAGGAATTCACATGTTTTGAGCATTGCTCGAAGAAGTGCGAGCAAGATTATTTCTTTATCATTTTGCAGGGTTCTTGACTTGTAAACCTAAAGATGATTACATAATTGTTCTTTCAATAGTCTTGACTCAAAAAGTCTCTTTTGCTAAGCCATTGACCAAACCCACATTACAATCCTTGTCAAAGACCTCTCAAATTGGTAAGGGTACTGCTTGCAAGAAAATTCGAACTCTTGTCGACAAGATGATGATATGATTGAGTGTTATATTCCCGCACCAATGATCGGGACAAATAACCCCTTCTAAATGAAAGCGAGTGAAAAAGCCTTTTTCACACCAAAATTGTCTCATTTAGCATGTTCAAGAGATTCACATCTTAGTGAAAATTGTCTTGATAATTTTTCCTGGTGGAAGTTTGAAAAAGCCATCATGTATGGACCTTCATTGAATTTAAAAGAAAAATGAAATGAATTTTTCCTCAAAGACCAAAGGATTTGTCTTTGAAGCCCTGAGTTTGTTCAGTCATCTTGGTGCTTGATGAGAATTCCAAGTACACATTTATAAAATGTTTTCAAATATCTAGTTTGAGTTCCAGATGTTTGAACCTGTAAACGCTTGATGTGACTTCTAAGTGTTTGTCTTTTCAAACATCTGATGTGATTTCCAGATGTTTAGTAAAATATTTTCAAATGTCTAGTGTGAACTCCAGATATTTGAACCCTTAAATGCTTGATGTGATTTCCAAGTGTTTGTCTTTCCAAACGTCTGATGTGATTTCCAAATATTTAGTAAATGTTTTCAAATGTCTAGTGTGAATTCCAGATATTTGAACCTTTAAATACTTGATGTGATTTCCAAGTGTTTGTCTTTTCAAACATCCGATGTGATTTCCAGATGTTTAGTAAAATAATTTCAAATGTCTAATATGAATTCAAGATATTTGAATCTTTAAATGCTTTATGTGACTTACAAGTATTTGTCTTTTCAAACATCTGATGTGATTTCCAGATGTTTAGTAAATGCTTTCAATTGTCTGACAAAAGAATCAGATTTTTGAAATTTTAAGTACTTAATGCAATTTCCAGGTGCTTGGGATCTGATGAGAGTTCCAGATCCCTAAAGACTTTGAGCCTTTCAATTATTTGAAGAGATTTCCAAATGTTTGTAAGGTCTCATAGGAATCATTTCACACCTAATAATACTTTTCAAAATCTCTAAATAAGTATGACAGGTATGTAATTTTTCTTTGCATTTGCATTTCATTGAGCATAGACACATTGAGATCTACGTTATTGACCAAATCATTGCATTTACATGGCATTCTTTAGGGGTTAAATTTATTTGAGTCCATTTCTTTAAAAAAAAAAAAGTCATTACAATTAGCATTTGCATATTTATTACATATTCATTTTGCATAGTTTAAATTTAGGTGTCATTTATCTTTGAAGGAAACCTCTACGAACTTTCCTTCAAGGAGCGGCAACTGTGGACACCTATTTTAGTATCAAGTTTATCCTTTAAACTCATCTTTTAGAAATAGAAGATAATCTTTGATTAGAGGGAAATTTTTTTTAAAAAAATTTGAATTCAAAAACTCAACCATGTGATTTTGGAGCCACTTTGTTGTTGAGAAGTTGAGCGAAAATCTCCACCTATGGAAACAAATTCAAGTTTTCACTTTATAAATAGAGGGTGCGAGACGTGAAAATGGGGGGGCTTCTCTTGGTCTTTCATCGAAAGAAAAGAAAAATAGAAAAAGTGAAGAGAGAAAAAGGAAGGAAAGCTTTGTTTCTCTGGGGAAAAGGAAAGCGTACAGGGGGCAGAAAGGGAGGTGACATGAGAGAGACGTGAGAGTAGAAAAAAAAAAAGAAAAGAGGAAAAGGTAAAAAGATGAACAACTGTTCATCTTCCTCGTGAGTTCCCGTTCGGCGTCCCTGCTGCTCGCTTCCTCCGCGCCGCCGAGCTGCCGCTGCCACTCCTAAACCCCCTCACCGACCAGCACCAGTGCCCGCGCCATCGACGCCTTTCCGCCAGTCATTCCGTCCCGCTGGTCGCTGTCCCAGGAGCCCCCACGCCGACGTCCTTGCTCTGTCTCTGCCCATGTCGGACTGCTGTTGCTCGAATGCCGCCCCTGCCTGCGTCTCTGCCCACGGCAACCATCCGACGCCAGCAACACTTTCGACACCTGCAATCGTCGACACCTGTACCAGCAGCCTGCGCAGCTACCGCCACCTCGCCGAACTCGCCCCTGACGCCTTTGCTCACCACGCCGGAGTGCCACTCAATCCGCCCAACAGCTCGCTCCGTCCGACGCCGCGCCATTGCTGCCCCTCCACGCCAGTGAGTCCTAAGCCGAGTTGCTGCTACCCAACTGGATGCCGAATCAACGCCTCCGACACACCAGCCCGCGAGTCCTCCTCGCTGACCTAGCCAAGCGACACCTGCCGCCATTGCTCCTGATCTGAGCCTGCTACCATGCCCATGACCAACCTGCTGCCTCCTCCGTTTTTGTTGCAGGTCCGGTTGTCACTCGCGCCTCGCCGGAGTTCCAACGACCACACCTGTTCCGACCGACGGTAACTTCCAACGACGCTGGACACCCTTCGATTGACGCCATTTACCATCGTCACTGCTCCCATTTTCCAAGCCTTAGGTAGTTTTTTTTTTTTTTTTTACTTATTTCACGTTATGTTAGCTTATTTTTAAGTTTAATTATTTGAATTGTAGTATTATATGTAAATATTTGTAGACCTTGTCGACATTAAGGGGTTTTATCTAAAATTATGGTAATTATTAATTTGACCCGTAAGACGTCGGGTCATTTTTTTTAATTACTTTAATTTTTAGGAATTTTGATAGTATTTCGATTGTTAAATCATTATAGAGTTAAAATAATTGTTAATTTAATCCGTGAGACAACGGATTATTTTTCGGTTATTTTAATTCTTATCTTCATTCTTCTAAAATAATTACTTGTTTGGAAAGATTACCAAAAAAAAAATCAAAAAGTACATAAAAATCTAAATATTGCATTAGAGCATTTAGGTTTAAGTAAATTAGGATTATGTTTCTAGGGTTAGTAAATTAGAATTGCATTTATAGGATTATAATTTTTAGATTATACTTTTAGATTGGTGATTTTTGTTAGGGCTAATTTTAAATAATGTTGGCATGTCTTGATTTTTTATATAGCTTTTAAGATAAGATATAGTTTAAGTTAAATTGATTCCTAAAATAAATTAGAATATCATTCACTTTAGTTAGTCTAATTAGTTTTTTTTATTAATTCCGAATTTCAATAAAAAAATCCAAAAAATATTAGGTACATATTAATTAATTTGCATAATAGGTTTAATTAGAATTTTTTATTTGTAAAATATTGTCATATCTAGAACTTAGGTATTTAGGTCCATACACATTTCATATTAAAGCAACACACCTAGATATTTTTAGATTAAGTCAATTTTCATTTAGTAAAACAAAAAGAGGCAAAAAAAAAATGCTATGCATGCCATATGAGTTATAGTTTAATTGTTTTTAAATAAAAAGGAAAATGCTAGAAGATGATCATTGCACCATTAAGTTACTTTCTTTTCAATAAAAAGAATTATGTCATTAAAAAAAAGAAAAAAATAAAGATCATTTCCTTGGTTAGTTAATGGGTTAATTCATAATTAATCTCATTTCATATCATCATTATTTAGCATAGGTTGCATATATGCATAAAAAATGAATCATCATTAAAAAAAAAATCATAAAAGAGCATGCATGTAGAAATACCATGTCATTCATCCCATATCATGCAGTACATGCATATTTAGGATTATATAAATTAGATTGCATACATATAGTGATAGTTCAAGTTATGCCATATGAATCGCATTTCACATATCATTAAAGTAAAATTCATGCATATTAAATTTAGATCAAGATTGCATAATAATAAAAATTAGGTGTCAATTAGAAATCATGTTTAGGGCATACATTTTTATTAGCATTTTTTTATTGAATGTTATTTCATTGATTATCCACCCGCATGATTACCACTTGCATGTTATTTAGCTCAAGTTAAAATTAATCAATACTGCCTGCAAAAAATATTTTTTAAAATAAAAGGTACCGAAAGGGCACTAGACTAGTCTAGCGTAATCAAGTCCCCGGACCTATTAAATCTCTAGTTTGCAAAAGTAAAGTATTCTCCCATACTTTACTTGGGTTTTTAACCAACCCTAATTGGTTAGTGACGGCTCTAAATTGAATATAATTGCATGATTAAATGGGTTAATTCATTAGTATCAAGTTGTGATTGGTAGGACTTGGGAGGGTCCGTGCCAAGTCTTCTGACTTAGTAATCTGTTAGCCTTCTTTAAGTAATTCACCTTTAAAAAAATTCGGGAAGGTCGCGACAATAGCCCACTAGAGAGAAGATTCAGGTAATGACATCCCTAGTTAATAAAAGCAAATGGAAGATTTAGGTAATAACATCACTGGTCATTGCCTTTGTACTTCCAAAATTGACTCGACCTTGTCCCCTCTATCTTGGCACCACTTTATACACACACAAATGCATGCATGCATATATATAGTCTTTATCCTTCGAACCCGAGTTGGCTTTGATCTTGTTCTTCTTTTCCAATA
The DNA here is from genome assembly GCA_016097545.1 of Eucalyptus victrix. Lineage (NCBI taxonomy): Eukaryota > Viridiplantae > Streptophyta > Magnoliopsida > Myrtales > Myrtaceae > Eucalyptus > Eucalyptus victrix. The sequence goes on from CM027844.1 coordinate 26,904,125, forward strand.
TTACGTCGTGAGGATTTCAAGAGAGTATAGAGAGAAACTATGGCCGGTATAGATAAACATTTGTTTTCTTTTTAAGGATTTAGATACCATTAGCAAAGGAAAATAATTATAAGATCGAAACTTTCTTTTATTAATGGACGGAACATGATTGGCAAAATTAAATTTCATAGGTGTGTCGGCGGCCGACCCGTGCCTGCGGATTGAATAAAATTATTTTCTTTGTGCCTCTTATAATTTAATCCCGCGTGGAACAATAATTCAAGGGCGTCACGGTAATTGCCTTTATATTGGTATGGCATAATAGCAACTTAGATCGTGGCATTCGAAATTATTATGAGCGAGAGATACTGATTTATATATAGAATTTGTCATTTCCAGATGTCTTCCTCACTTTCTTCACCACCTGAACATTTAAGCATCAACAATCACTCTCTCTCTCTCTCTCTCTCTCTCTCTCTCTCTCTCTCTCTCTCTCTCTCTCCATATTCAGACGACGTCGCGGACTCCTTCCATCGATTGATCCGCCGGCGACATGAGCAGCACCTTCGGTTTCCCGGGCCCGGTCCTGGACACGGAAGGGTCCGCGCACTTAATCGTGATCTCCTCCGCCCTCATCGTTCTCTTCACCCTTGCCTCCTACCTCTGCACCTGCTTCTGCATCCCGCCGCCCCGGACTCCGGTCACGGGAGCCGACCACTTACCTGGACCCGGGCCAGTTCACCGGAGCCAACCCCTCACGTCGGCAGTGGACGGCGGCTACTCGATCGCGATCACGCTCGGCCTCGACGAGGCCACGCTAGGGAGCTTCCCGAAGCTCCTCTACTCTCAGGTGAAGGCCGCAGGCTCGAGCTGCTGCTCCATTTGCTTGTCGGAGTACAAGGAAAGGGACGTGCTGAGGCTGCTGCCGGACTGTGGCCATTATTTCCACTCGAAGTGCATCGATCAGTGGTTGAGAACGAACCCATCCTGTCCGAACTGCAGGACCTCGCTGGTCCCGATTCCGGTCCCAACTCCGGTCGCGACGCCCCTTTCTGAGGTCCCCATGTTGATGGCACCGCGGCGGTGATACAGACCGATCAGAAGGTGACGGAATTGCGGGCGAAGGCTTCAGAATCAAACAAAATCTACTGTAAGTGAATTGAGATTTCTCGTGCACGAGTTCCAGGTGTTGACTGAAACTGACCGACTTCGCGCCATTTTCGACGCTTCTTTTTCCAGTTTTTTGTATTCTCTTTGGTTGCTCAGACGTCATTCGGCGAGTGGGCCGGCGGTTTGCCGCCGGACGATGTGCGGCGAGCACAGCAACAGCTTGAGATGATGATGATGTGGTAGGTCATATACAATAGAATGAGAACAGAGCAGATGATGCTATGCTACCTGTCGTTTTGAGTCGTATGGTCCTCGCTCCAACATGCATCCGATACATCCATTGCTGGACGTTGCTAATTAGATTTGCGTTTCGACCATGTAACATAGGTACGTAACTTGAAAAGTTTATCTAGTATGAGGAAATTTGCAATAACGCAATTCGGTATATGCATATATCGGCTTGCCTCCGACATCCAAATCGAACTAGTTCAACAAACGAATTTAGCGAGAACAAACCAATAGAGCAGTTTGGTTGGTAAAATTTTGAGTACCGATTGCCGGTGTTGCAAAGCACAGCTATTATAAAGTGACTAGAAAATTACCATAAAAAAGAAAAAGAAAATTGAACTTCTTGTATTTATGTCAATTTAATATTAAACTTTTCAATTTGATCAATTGAGTTATAAACATTTTGATGATTTATCAATGTAGTTATTCTGATAAATCTGAAGAACTCCAATTTGTTCCTTTTGCTACAAACTAAAGGTTTTAATTCACGGGGTTCTAGCTTCTTCTCGTGTTCTCTTCATCTAGTTCAAGATGGTCTTTGAAGGAAAATTATAATAGCGCTAGATCTAGCGAGGTGAAGCTCACCGAACCAGCGGCCTAATGCTGAAAAATTCTCCAACTATGACCCTTCCAAAAAATGTGAGTATCATATGGGAGAGATTCGGCCATTCAAACCGATGAATGTTTGACTTTGAAGCACAAGATCCAAAATTTGTTGGATACTAAGGCATTTTCTTTCCGTACCACCCAACCGAATGTCAAGAAGAATCCGTTGCCGGAACATCGAGAACGTGAATGCAATCTTCGAGTTCAATGCTAGCAAAAGATAAACTTGAAGGTTTCTGTCAAAGATATACTATAGCGGATTAGTTAGAGTTGGTTATTATCAAATGGATGAGAATCCTCCCTTACCTACCATGAAAGAAAGGGTTCAAGAAATGGTTAAAATTTGGCATGATCATATATCGACCAAGGCTGGAATAGTGTCAACTTCTCAGAAGTTTGTCATTGATTGGGAGAAGGAATTTGCTAAGCTAAGTCTTGGAAAGAGTAAGCGAGATCCATTGATCGAGGACATGCTCCCACTTGAGGACGCCTCCGACCATGAAGGATTGATAGTGGAAGTGCCTTCAAGCGATGAAGAAATAATTATTGAGATACTTGTTGTATAGCAGTACAAAGGATAACAAAAGCCGGTCCCTTGGTCATACGAGCTAGATGTTGACGATTACAAGATGCAGTCGGACCCTATGCTCAAGCTAATGCCCAACTGCAAAGCCGATTGCGACGAAGAGGCCAAAGGAATTTCGCTATAATCAAAGCAAGTGAGTATAGCGTAGTCGACCGGTGCGGAAATTGTTGCTCAAATCTCTTTGCTTGAACTCTTGCAAACATCTCCTACACATCAAAAGTCTCTAATGAAGGTTCTAAGCGAGAGTTCGCGTACCGGAGACGATCGGAAGACGGGTTGGAGGAATTCGTAGGATCAATTCTTCTTAAGGATTTAATAGCCTTTTCGATGAAGAATTCCTCTTGAAGGGAGGGACATACTAAGGCATTATATATATCCGTTAAGTGCAAGGCTTCCCATGTGGCTCGAGTACTCATTGATAATGGGTCTGCCTTGAATATCTGTCCATTGGCGACTCTTCACCGCCTGAAAATAGATCCTTCGAAAATAAGTGCCGCAAAGACCTCCGTTCGAGCTTTTGATGGTACGAGAAAGGAGGTGATAGGGGAGACTCACCTTGATCTGCAAATAGGCCCAGTAATGTTCAACGTCCTTTTCCAGGTGATGGACATTCCTACAGCATTCAATTTCCTATTAGGCCGTCCTTGGATTCATACTGCTGGAGCTGTGCCATCAAGTCTCCACCAAAGCGTGAAATTTGTTGTCGAAGGAAAGCTAGTCATTGTTCATGGTGAGGAGGATCATCGGATCTATCATGAGACGGCTATCCCCTATGTCGAGCTGGAACGTAGGGAGGAGTCGAGCTACCAATCGTTTGAGCTTGTATCCACTATCCATGCATCTCGAGGATCGAGAGCACCCATCCACGATATGTCAAATGCAGAGTTATGGTAGCAAGAGTGATGGTTAGGTACGTAACTTGAAAAGTTTATCTAGTATGAGGAAATTTGCAATAACGCAATTCGGTATATGCATATATCGGCTTGCCTCCGACATCCAAATCGAACTAGTTCAACAAACGAATTTAGCGAGAACAAACCAATAGAGCAGTTTGGTTGGTAAAATTTTGAGTACCGATTGCCGGTGTTGCAAAGCACAGCTATTATAAAGTGACTAGAAAATTACCATAAAAAAGAAAAAGAAAATTGAACTTCTTGTATTTATGTCAATTTAATATTAAACTTTTCAATTTGATCAATTGAGTTATAAACATTTTGATGATTTATCAATGTAGTTATTGTCCCTTTAATTTTCACTTTAGTGGCTTTTTTTAGTGTTTTTTTAATTACGATAAATTCATCATGCATTTTAGAATAGAATTACATGTCTCATTTTAAGATTAGATCAATTTGCGTCTTAGGTTAGAAATTGCTAGATTAAAATAACGTCTTAGTTTAAATGAGGAAGAACTCCAATTTGTTCCTTTTGCTACAAACTAAAGGTTTTAATTCACGGGGTTCTAGAAAACCAAAAAAATGGAAATTCTTCTGTTGATGTGAATTCAGATCAGAATGCTTTCGTTTCGTGTTCTCTTCATCTAGTTCAAGATGGTCTTTGAAGGAAAATTATAATAGCAAAAATAGATCTCCATGATAAAAATCATTTGCATATTAAAAACATAAACCCTAAGTCGCCCCGAATTGGTATGGGCTTGGGAGAGCTGCTAAGTCTCGGCAGAACCCTTAGGTGGTCCAAACCCGCTTCGGGAGGTCGCGACATAGTTCAAGATGGTCTTTGAAGGAAAATTATAATGGCGGTAGATCTAGCGAGCTGAAGCCTTGTTGGCCATCGGTGTGGGCCGCAACCGGCGAAGAGGAAGAAGAAAATAAAAAGTAAAGTTGAAAGAAAAGAATAAAAAATAAAAGAAATAATTGAATTTTTTTATAAAAAGTTGAAAAGGTCCACTCCAGCATCGGATCCTACTATGTAGGAAGGCCGGAATATACGTAATAGATTTTTTGACCAAAATTAGTCAAAGTAATTATATTGGTAAATCGTCCAAAAGTTTATAATTAAATTGGTCAAATTAAAAACTTAAGACTGAATTGACATTCGTACAATAAAAATGGAGTGATAAGTACATAATTTTGGACATTTTAAAATTTGTGAGATGAAAAAGGATGAAAAATCTAGAAGCTGTGTTTGTTTCACTAGAGACCCTCATCGGCAACGGAGGCCTTGCCCGGCTCTAGATGGAAAGTCTCTCCCCAAAGGCCCTTGTTGGCCGAACTCTCTCTTAGTTTGGTCATTCTTACAAGAATTAGACAGAAAAATACTCTCTTGCTCTCTAAAACGTCTCTCTCTCTCTCTCTCTCTCTCTCTCTCTCTCTCTCTCTCTCTCTCTCTCTCTCTCCTCTTCTCTAGCCTCGCTGGGCATCTCTCCCTCTGCCAATCTTCCACTCATGACTAGTGGTTTTTGCGGTCTCCTTCAAACTTCATCGAGGTGGTTGCCTCCTTCAAACTTCATCAGAATTGCCTTGATTTGGCTGATATCGAAAGTTGCTTGTCGGACAACTTCAAAGGTAGGTTCAAATCTCAAATGAACATTCAAGGATGCTCAAATCAAACTATAGTCTAAAATTGAAGTTATACTTCAATCTAAGTTTGATATTAGGTTGGGATGTGATGTGATCAAAGTGAAATTAAAAGAAAATTGCCTATAATTTAGGTTGAATTTAGCGAAATCAAATATCAATTATATGTTCAGATAACTTAAGCTACTTAATTTCGTGATGATCGAAACATGCTTAAGTAGGAATTGATGTCAAATTTGGTTTATAGATGTCGATTAACTTGATTTCTTGAAATTAAGAGACTGATTTTTCTAATGGAGCAAATCGTCAATAACACTTAGGTGATCAATTGAATGTCATAACTTCTTTTTCACTCGATTAAGACTTAAGCGAGTGAAAAAAAGAGTTACGACATTCAATTGAATTCCGTACAAAAGTTATAACGATTATACTATTCTTATCCCTGAAAATCATCATGAGATCAACCTAACTTACTTATAAATCAATATTCATGCAACATACATCAATCAATGAACAACAAACATCTAACCTGAGGAGTTCAGCTGCATGAAGATAGCAAGGCTTCAATCAAACTTATTTTAGAGTTGAATTGCTACAAATCTTCATTTAATTATATTTTCATGATAAATTTTAAATTTTTTGATGCATTTATCTTCTTTTTCAAAAAGCAGCCTTAAAATCCAGTTCTCTTTTCCAACATTATCCACCAGATGGAAGATTCAAATAATTATATCACTAGTTACTGCCTTATCCCCCTCCCCCAATATATATCCTTTTGTCTTTATCCTACTGACCCAAGCTGGCTTTAACCTATTGGATGCAAATTACACAATCCCAAGATCTCCATAACCAGAACAAGAACATGCATAATTAAATAAAAAGATTAACGCGCTTGTTTTGGGATCCATTGTTCTTGATGCGGATGCGGAAGCGGAAAACCGATATCCACGTATCAAGTTTTTCTCCTCTATTGCTCTCGTATATTCTTGTTCAATAAGACGACCCCCTCACTCTTTAGCACTAGATTAACGCTCGTTATGTGAGGATACATATGAAAATTAGGGTTAGAGGAGAGACTTGAGCACTATTTATAGAGTTTCCAACCAGGCCCCCTCATTACTGGCCAAGTTCAACTTAGTTCACACTAGCCAATCCCATATTAGACTAATTAAGAAACCTCCTATCTTATGTTAGATGAAGCCCATTTTACGATAACCGTAAAACGGTAAATTATAATATCAATTAATATAGTTCACATTAGAAAAACTCTTACATGACCTTCTCTTTTTCCCAAAAATACTACTTCATTCGGATCCCAAGAGAGTATAAAGAGAAATTTCGGCCGGTAGATTAACCATCTTGTGTTTATTTAAGGGTTTATATGGAAAACCGTAAGTTAAAGATCTTACACAAGATAATCATAAGATGAAAACTTTCATTTATAAATGGACCGAACATGGTTAGCAAAATTAAATATCATGTATGTGTTGGCAGCAGAACAGTGCTTGTGGGTTGTTCTTTATTTCGCCGGCTATGCATCGAATAAAAATCTTTTCTCCTTTGCCTCATATAATCTACTCCCTTTCTCGCTATAAAGTTTTGTTAACCAGCGTCACGGTAGCTGCTTTTTATATAATGAAATTAGAGCACAGCATGCAAGATTACTCTGAGTAAGAGATGACGGAATCCGCTGCGTCATAAATCAAGTACCGTCCAGCACTCAAGTTAATGCTCGAGGGTACGGCTTTGATTTCGCCCAGGCATAACCTTCTTGCATTAAGGAAGGGGTGAAAGTCACATCAGTATTTGATATCGATGATTTGCCTTGGAGTAGGGGAATTTCTTCCACGGATCAGGAAGATCTCAACCGTCAATTTTGCCAGTCCCGATTGGGCTCCGCATGTGGTCGGGTCTCACGAAATTAACGGTTGTGGTGCTTTACCATTGGCTAAGAAAAACAAATCAAAAGAGAAAGCTTACGGTTAAGAAGTGGATTATATACTAATTTATAATAGTTTATTATTTTATTTTTTATAATTTAAAATAAATTATTATTTTTACAGTAAATTAAAAAATTTCATATGATTACTTTCCATTCGAAAGCGACAGAAAAGGGTTGACGGCGCGCAACCGCCTTTTCCAGATGTAGCTTCCTCGCTTAACTTCTTCACCACCTAAACAGTGAAACATCGACTCCCTATCTCCCTCGCATGCTCGTCTCACGCACAACCACAGCACACGCCTCCACGTTCTCTCTCTCTCTCTCCCGGTCTTCAGACCACGTTGGTGACTCCTTCGATCGATTCATCCGCCGGTGACATGAACAGCACCTCCGATTACCTGGCCCCGGGGAGAACACGGGAGGGTTCGCATACAGCATCGGGATCTCCCTCGGCATCCTCGCCCTCATCGTCTTCTTCACCTTCGCGTCCTACCTCTGCAGCCGCGTCCGCGACCCGCCAATCCATCGCCATTCCCTCGCCGAGGCCGAGGACGGCAGCTACTCGATCGGGATTACGCTCGGCCTCGACGAGGCCACGCTGGGGAGCTTCCCGAAGCTCCTTTACTCTCAGGCGAAGGCCGCTCGCGGCGGCGGCGGCGGCTTGGCCGCGAGCTCCGGCTGCTGCTCGATCTGCTTGTCGGAGTACAAGGAGACCGACGTGCTGAGGCTGCTGCCGGATTGTGGGCATTACTTCCATTCGAAGTGCGTCGATCCTTGGTTGAGAGTGAACCCGTCGTGTCCGAACTGCAGGACCTCGCCGCTCCCGTCTCCAGTCGGGACGCCTCTCGCTGAGGTCGCCCCATTGGCGGCGCTGCAGCGCTGATGCAAAGTGGAATTGCTGCGGAGCTTGTAGAATCAAACAAAAGCCCCCCGTAAGTAGTACGCGTCGGATAACAGTGCCAGGTCATCCATGGACGAATGTTTGCAGTGGGCAAGATCAATGCATCTCCACAATAACTTTGCACATAGGTTTTTGTAGTAAATAAATTCTCGTCAATCTTACCCTCCATGTACATTTACGGATTTGAAATGAACATGTACGGTGATGTTTTAGTTTTCGTTGCTCTTGATCATGGATTTGTGTGTTCTTGGACTTCCCAGTCACATATATAGACGACCTTTCACGGTTAAAAAACCTTCCTTGCGCTCGCGAGATTCGATCTGGTAAGAGTCCAACGCATCGTATGTTTCATCACGATTGCTATACAGCGAAGGCGTCCTGCACGCCTTTCACAGAGTGCGCGAGATTGGAGAGTCTGTGTATAACATGAGGCATCTAACAAGAGGCAAACGACAAGAATTCCGGCCAGTTCGTTGACATTAAAGGCCGCTAGTGGAAGAGGAAAACAGTACATGTCTGCAAAACAAGAGGCTGCAGAAGAGAACCCAGTTTTGGAAAAAGAAACGCTCGTCCCCGAGATTAATGGGCAAGCTTGAAAAGTGCAACCAATCGGAGATATCGACCTCTCGGATGCTTGCAACAACTTGAGAAGATAATGATGAAGTGGTAGGTCAAATGAAATAAAAAAGAGCAGATGGCTACTGCCGTTTTGAGAAAGAGAGAGACATGACTGTTCCAGTTAAAGACGCGGAATCTTCCCTGCAATGACGCTTGATCGTGGCTTGCTCAGGGGTTTTTATCATATTGATATCAGCAAACCCAATCTCTCTGCGTATCTTTTGGTTGACGACAGACTCCACGGCAAAGTGGGATACGACGATGCTGACATTAGCCGCGCAATGCTTCTGGTCAAGTCAGACGGGCGCTCGTGCCGAAATGAACTGGGAAAGTGAGGAACGAGGAAAGAAAAGTTTTGGCATTACTTGAGGCGATCTATAGAGAAAGAAGCAGGGTTATCTATATCTAGACGAAGCTTATCTAAACCGGGGAGTTGCGTAAGGGACTATTATTAGGTTCTGATCACGATTAAACTACGTGGTGTAGGCACGCTCGCTGGGTTTTTGTTTATTGTCGGAAGTTCTTGGAAGTTGAAAACCCTCGATGGAATCGTCCCTACATAGGATTCGACCGTTCGCTACTGTTTCTAGTTTCAACCCAAGCGTGTTGGATAGGAACTACACAAATCGGCTTTCCCCGCCTCTCTGTGATTGGTTCAGCGGGCGGTCGAGAATGTGTGACTTGACTTTGATATCATGTTAGTATTGAACTCGACCTGAAATTTTGAATTTGGTAGAGAGGTCGGCATGTGTGTATGACAATGATCAGTGACTCGTGCCAAATGGTGTTGATTCATCACCTTTATCACACAAAAATGTGGATCACTAGAGAAGTGACGTGGTATTAAAGGACGACATATCATATTCGAAATAATAAGGATATTAATGGATCTCAGAATTCAATATTAAAATAAGAGAGAATGAAATTACCACATCGACACTAGATATACTTAGTTTGGTCAAAGTAACGATAGTTTGTCCACGATGAGAGCCAACCGTCGAGAAATCCACTATAATATGAGAAATCATACTCAATAGCTTGAGTCTTCTCTAATCCTAGATTACACCCATGAGATTTGAATTGTGGTTAGTCACTGTATTTTTTAAAATCTTTATGAGTTTGTTATTACTTTTTTTTTTTCTTAACCATGGGCCGTTTAGACCGTTGACTGGCCCTCACTAACCACAAGTGAGGTTTGGCTAAGGGCCTTTGCCCCTTACTAACCACGAGTGAGGGCTTTTGGGCCCTTGTCGACCACAAGTGAGGGTGTCAAGCCCTTGCCAAGATCTAGGAGAGGATTGTAACCCTCGCTTGTTAGCTAGTATGGGCTGCGGCACCCTTGTTGGCCACAAGCAAGTACACAGAGGCTCTTGCTTGTGGCTAGTAAGAGTGTCGACCCTCACTTGGATCAAGGTGATGGCCTAATGCCCTCACCCAAACTCGGCAACAATCAGCTATGATCAGCTAGTGACCTTGTAAACCTAGAGTTGTTTAAAAAAAAAAAGGAAACGAAAAAAAATTAAAAATGCAAAAAAAAATTGCGATATTTGTCTATATAGTACTTGTCGTGTCACGTAGAATTACTAATATCTATGTTAGTGATTTTTGGCCAAAATTAGGTAGCTATACTACATAAACATATCATCAAAAGATTTATGATTCAATTAAAACAATTAAATGTTTAAAATTGAATTATCACAAATATAATAGGTTTAGAACCTTTTTGTATACTTTTCCTATCGTAACACTATTATTTGGGGTGAATGGTTCTAGATTTCGTATAAGTTCCACCTGAAACCTACTTTATCATAGGTTCCAAAATCTACCCAAGTTCTACCCATATTATTAATTGAATAGATATAATGAGTTATTACATTTAATGACCACCAAAATGGAAGTTGAGACTATTGATTCTAGATTATATACTTATTATCAAACGTTATGGAATACCACAAGATCACGCGGACACGTAGATAAAAAAAAAAAAAAAAACACAAAAACTTATTCTAAGTTCTAGAGTATAGGTTCTAGGTTTCTCCAACTTAAAATCTAGAATTTACTTATTGAAACAAGTTCCTTAATTTTAGAATCAGGAACTTACCTTACATATCTTGAAATTTGGAATTGTATAAGTTCTTACTAGTTTGATTCCCATGTTCTAAATTCTATGGTCACCCTAACTATTATTTGGACCCACTCAGGGCGCGCATGACAACCATTCTGTTCCAAAAATAGTTTCTAGAACAGAAATAGATTTTTCTATTTTTATTTCTAGAAGAGTTTAAGAAAATAATAGTTTGATAACGACACAAAATTTCGATTCTAAAAATAGAAATTCGTTTGATAACGACACAAAATTTCTTCCTTTCGGACGGTGGCGCGACGACCAACGACCTTTAATATAAAAAAATAAAAATAAAAATGATTTAGTAACAAAAAAATAATTAATAAAATAAAATCAAATAAAATAAAATAAATCATAAAAAAATAAAATTAAAATATCATTTTATTTTAAAATTAAAATATCATTTTATTTTAAAATAAAAATAAAAATAATTTTATTTGGCAAAACACTCAAGGCAAATAAAAATAAATTTATTAAATTTATTTTTAATAAAAATAATTTATTTTTATTTATCATAAATAAATTATTTTTAATAAATTTAATAAATTTATTTTTAATAAAATATAAATAAAATGATAAATAAAAATAATTTATTTATTTTAATAAATTTATTTTTATTTTTAAATGAATACAATGAATATATTTATTTTTATTTATTTTTATTTTTAATAAAATGAGGAGAGGCGGAGGAAGAGGAGGAGGCAAAGACGTAGAGGGGATGAGGGAGGACTCACCGAAATTAGGGTTTAGTGAGAGAAATTATTTCTGATTTCTCTTCCATAAATCAGAAATAGAAAATTTTAGTTTCTGATTTCTCTTACAAACCTATTTCTGGAATAGAAATCTATTAAAGAAATAGAAAAACTGAAAAGGTTTATCAAACGGATTTCTCTTCCAGAAACAGGTCTGGAACAGAAATTTTGGGTTGTCATGCATCCCCTCAATGACTAATAAAGCATACATGCGATGTGGTGGATTGACGATGTAGAATGACAACCTTTGTTTTGCACTCGAAGGTGGAAGATTGTAAAACGAGATTGCAATAAAGCCCCCGCACAAAAAAATAAAATAAAATTGTTAATTAGGTCAAGGACGCGAACTTCACTTTGGTATGGACACTTGATAACCCACGCCATGATGACGTGGAAAAGCAATTCTTATTATCCATGTGACAGAATAAAAGCATTGTTATCTCTATTTCATGGGGGCAGAGCCTATATATATATTATAGATCACCCATTTTGGATTAGAAAGAATAAAGCAGTTACAAGGAAAATAAAAAAGTGTCGACCTAACGCTATCCTTGAAACTAGGAAACCTTATTTGCACATGCCTCGTGCTGTTTATATATATATATGTTTTCCAAAAGTTTGGCATTCGATGACATGATGAAACATCCTTTTCACTCCACAACCAACTCAAATAAGCTGAAAATGAATTAATCCAATACAAATTATTATTGTCAACAGAGAATGGCATTACATAAATCCCACCATCATAAAAAGAAACTTTTTCTCGACTTAAAATGTGCAACAAAACCAGTGAAGCATCAATCTTCACAACTCGACAAGTTTTAGTTAAGTACAGAATGCAAGTGTTCAACTAAAAGTCTACTGTATTGTTTAAACAATGCCAAGTATAAAAGTGCTTGCTCTTTTGTGCACGACATTACTCGCAAGACATTTCATTTTCTTGCTATTTCTTTAATGTATCGAATATTTGAAAAAATATATTAGCGAAAGAGACATAAATATATGGAGGAAAAAACAAAGAAAGAATAGGTGTGCACGAGCAACAGAGAGAAAGGAGGGCGTTAATGTTGAATTGTCATTGCACACTCCATGTTGAATACGATAGAAAGCTGATAAAGGACATTATTGAAATCATTACTAAAACTAGACCAATGAAAAGTATCATCCTATTAAAATACAGCTTTTGCATCTCAAACATGGAAGCCAATTACGATTTTTGCTTCTTGACATTGCTTTCCGCTTAGTGAAACGTCATGCTGTCAGTACTATCTACATATGAATCTGTGTATATAAAGATGTCATCGTCAGCATATTCAATTACACATCGATATACTCATAATGTTTTACTTACCTTGAATAGTCAGCAATGAATTTTTTCGGCTCCATTTTATTTCATGAAAAATTAATAGGAGGATGATTGCATGAATCACCGGTTTAGGTACAAGATACCATTATTATTACCCGAACAAGACATCCAACCTGTAATTGCAATTAACCCAATTGCAAGGCGAAGCTCCACTAGCTCGGCTATATCCACAAAGAAACAAGTGGAGTTGAGCATGTGTGAAGGAGTTAGATGCTTCTTCCATTCTATTCTACTCAACGCGATTGAGCCGTACTAGACTTGAACTAGAGGCCTTGCCTGTGAAGTAAAATCGCTGCACATTTTTCAAGAGCGATTGATTCGATTCATCATTCCCAAACCCAACATACAATTCCTCGTTATACAATGCTCTCTCTATCCCTTATAAAATTGAATGGACCAAGATATTTGCATTCTTCATGACAGTGGCTTAATATAAATTATTGTCGATAATAAAAAAATATTTTAAAATCCTTTATTTGTTATCAAAACAAACAGAGCCAAAGACGTCAGTATGTTTTAAATTAGAATTGACTTTATGGAGACACAAAAACAAAACAGAAAAAAAAAAAAGAAATTTCCTTAATTTATTTTGGCGGCCAAAATAAAAAGAAAGAGAGAGAAAGAGAAGAAAATGGCAATTTAAAAAAGGGAAACTCCATCACTCTCATTCTCCTCTCAACAACCAAAAATCCTTCGTCACTTCCCAGTTCCCACACGACATTCCTCTCTCATTCTACTTTTTCAGCAAAAAGCAGAACAAAAAAAAGAGAGAGACAGAGAGAAAAAATCAGAAGAAAAATGGACCACCCATTACACTCCAATTCATCTTCATCTTCATCTCCATCTCCGCCATCATCTTCTTCATCTTCACTTTCATTTTCTCCGTCTTCTTCCTCGCCTTCGTTCGCCGATCGCGTCCTCGCCCCTCTCGGATTCGCCCTCCTGGTCCTCCTCGTCGCGGTCGTCTCCTACTCCTTCGCCCGCCGCCGCCGCCTCGCCGCCGCCCGCTCCCTCCGCCCCGGCGCCTCCCCCCCGCCGACCCCGACGACGACGACGACGAGGACGAGGAGTCCGCGGGGGCCGCCGACGCCGGCCTCAGCGAGGCCGCGATCCTCAGCTACCCGAATCTCCTCTACTCGAGCGCGAAGCCCCGGCGGGCGGGGAAATCGAGCGAGTCCTGCTGCTCGATCTGCCTGGCGGACTACGGCGACAGCGACATGCTGAGGCTGCTGCCGCAGTGCGGCCACTACTTCCACCTCAAGTGCGTGGACCCGTGGCTGAAGCTCCACTCCTCGTGCCCGATCTGCAGGAAGTCGCTGATCGGCTCGTGACGGCGGCTTGTTCGCCGGAATCGGAGGCGTGCGGCTCCGATTCCTAGGGTTCCCAGCTCCAGCGCCGTCGATTGCATCTGCCTCGGACCTTGGGGATCCAGCTGAAGTGACCCGACCAATGGCGGGGGATGCCCACCCGACCCGCCCGACCCGACCAATCCAGGCAAGGCCGATAGAAGAAAGAAAATGTTTCCCGTTTTGAAATCTGAATTTTTGGGGGAAATATCTGGAAATATTTTTGGTAATGAATTTACAACGAAAATTTATCAATGAAAGCTGGAAGATTTTGTGACGATTGCCATGGTAACTACTTTGGTACATTTCTTGTTGAGCTGATGAAACGGTTTTCAAAGAACAATCTGAGTGTGGAGCAATGCGTGAATATTTACTCGAATTTTCGAAAATCATACGAAGAATTATGACCGTATTAATGCGTGAATATTTATATGTTGTCGCGACAGTCAAAATGCAGGATTCGCAAGATTTAAGTTGTGCAAAAAAGTTTTTTCAAAAAAAAGGAAAGTACAAGTCGAACCCAATAAAACGAAATTTCGGAAGATCAAATTGAATCGAAAATTATACCGTGAAATCATCATGCATGCGCTAGGGAAATTATGCCAGAGCGATATAAAACAAAATCCCAGAGTTTACAAACCTAATGGACGAATTGGGCACGTTTCTCCTCAGTCGGATCGGAGGTCGACCACATGAAGCACTGAAGTCAAAATTGGGCACATACCAACAAAAATAATTACAAGCCTTAATAATAATAATAATAATTTTTTTTTTACGACAAGTGACAAATTCAACGCGATCTTTCGAGCGCACCAAAAAGAACGTGACAAAGATAGGAAATCTTTTGCATTCGATTCGTTCTGACCTTTATCTTGTACAGTTGTTGTCCTAGCTAGCTCTCATTGCGTCAACAGCTAGCAAAGGTCAGCACCGGCGCATTTTCTACCCTTCCAAGTACCGTCCACTTAAAAAAAAAAAAAAAAAAAAAAAAAGTACCGTCCACTTTCTTCTCAACATTCATTGGGTGGTGCCTCATCAATGCTAAAATCCTCTCTCCCTAAAACGGGTGCACAGAATATTTTTCCAAATTAGGACCTTACGGAAAAAGTTATGAGCCTTCCTTTTATGGACGTGATATTAACTTATGCTATTTTGTTACAACCGCAATCGTGCATTTATTTGGGTAAGTTGGAAAGGTTGTGTTGTTAAATTTGTCACGGCGATAGTAAATTATGTCAAATTTTTTTGGTATGTTTGAGAAGTTACTTCGAAAATGTCATGGTAAATAAACAATTATGGTACGTTTTGTAGTTGTCCAAAGTCGATCCATGGTGATCTCCGGAAATGAAGAACGCGGGTTAGTAAAAAGAAGCCATATTAGCATTAATTTTTACACGCTATATAGACCTGCAATATGCTTCACGAATTTAATTGGACGGACACGTTCCTGACCCCACAAAACCAGAAGTAAACTCTTCAACACCGCTCCTTTTTTTAATTTTATTTTTATTATTATTAATTTTAAAGTCAACACTCGAAGCTTTTATCTCCACATTGTCAACTTTCCAGTGTGACGAACTTTCAACAGAAGCTTTCTATATTTATTTCGCGAAAAATATAATATTTTTGAATAATATTTTTTTAGAAAAGTTATTGTTTAAGAAAATAATAATATTTGTCAATGTTTCATTGAACCTTGAAATTGAACTGAACAATATTTTTCTTCTAGTAAGAAAATTTTGGTTTTATAAATAGACATGCATTATTTGAACGCTAGTGATTTGTGCATAAACAACTGGAAATGAATCTAGGGTCTCAATTTTGAGCATCAGGGTTTTGAATTCGGTCTTGCTAGATCTCATCCCAAGTGTTGGGGACTAGGATGTGGACTCCAAGAAAGCAATCCTAGCCTCGATTGACTCGCATATGGGTAGGATGCCGTTCGGGCACAAACACCAAGGTCTCGAGCACGGGCATTGGGGACCTAGGCACTTGTATTGGGGTTATGTTTTCGGCCTTGATGGACCTAGTTGTAGGTGAGGGGTCTCAGGATTGAGCAATGTTGACCTGAGCCTAATCTCAAAGTCCCAGGCTCGAGTGTTGGAGATCTAGGCATGAGCACTAAGGTTTTGCACCCGGCCTATGTGGACCCAAGTCGAGGCATCAGGGAGTCGGGCAATGGTACCAAAGTCCTAAGTTCAACCAAAGGCAATAGTGTCCCGAGCCCAACCTCTATGAGTCAGGCCCACTAGGGTTTTGGACCTGGCCTCTTTGGATTTGGGCTTAGCCTCGACGGACCATGACGAACCTGGCCTTGGCCCAAGAACAAGCATTGAGATTTATGTGCCCAAAAAAAGACTTTGTAGTATAAGTGTCAATATCTAGTCATATTTTGGATAATGTTTTTCACATTTTTGATGAGGAAATCATTTTTCTAAATTTAAGTATAAATTTTTCGTTAACTCATTTTCCTAAACAATCCAAATGCTGGAAAATGTTTTTTTACAAAATATTTTCTGCGAAATAAAGGGAGTGTAATTATGGAATGTTGCTCCATGGAATTATTTCTGCCCTCAGAAGCTTAACCCCAGTACTAATACTGAATGTTTCAGTGAAGAGATTGATGAAAACCCAGAAGCATCCAAGATCAGATAAGACTGTTCTTGGGTGGACTTTATGTCTACACGAAACTCATCAATCTGTGGACTGAATCCGCTCGAGCTCTCCGGTCCGTGCGTAGAAACATTCTTCGAGCGTGCAGTCACCCCTGTTCCTTCACCAGAGCAGGATAGCTGTCTATGTTTCAGCATTCATCGATCCATCCAAGTGTTTGAAGCTCAGCTGAGGGACAACTTTTCCTCCACCAGAGGCAATTTTTGTTAAGTATCTATCTGAAATCATCTGGAGTCGATTTGAATTCTTGCTATTGGCGTTTTGGCTGCGCTGGAAAAGTTTGATCAGTTTGAAGGGATTATTAGCCGGTTCCTAGAAAAAATTAGCATTGACCCAACAATTACAGCGTCCATTTGTGGATCTTCTTTCGCTCTAAGTCCTCGGCTCGTGCCGATAGAATATTCCATGGCGCAAAATGCTGGGTGCAACATCATGTAATTGTCGATCATGTCGCAATGGAGAAACTTCTGTGCTGTTATTAAACCTACGGTTGCATCGCTATAATTTTCTCTGTACAATATAAGCAAAGTGCAATAGCCACAGCAGTTCAAGCCGAAGCCGAAATAACAGGAGATCCAATGAAATGATAATCCATTACAATTAGGAAAGTCACCAGAAGGCAGAGGAACAACAACGGTTGATGTTGCAGAGCTTGTATGAAGTGCTCGTGGTGCCGGCCCATTCCCTTGCCTAGCAATTGTTTGGGCGAACAAGATGGCGCCGGGGTGGCAGTGATCGTGGCTGGGACGGGAGGTGGCAGAACGATATCTGGAACAGGATGATACACGGCGACCTCGACCTTTTGCCCGAGAGAGCAGTAATACGAGACGCTGCAGATGAAATAGAACATGCCCTTCTCGATCAGCGGGACTCTGGCCGGCCCTCCGTGGAAGGACCGGAAGGGATTGTCTGCCGTGCAGGCCTCGTATTCACGCCTCGACACTTGCATCACGTTGTAAAAGCCCGACTCGAACTCGAAAACTAGGACACGAAGGAGAGCCAGAGGAATTATTCTTCTTCCAATTACAGAGTGATCAAACAGCAACATGCATCAAAAGGGCTGAAATCAAAGAAACCGAAGAGGTTACCGAGGATGTCGCCGACGAGAAAATAGTGGGAGGAGGACCAGTTGGAATAGTAAGTTGGGTATGGAGGAATGGACCAAATTGAGCCTCCAACCTTGTACTGCAAACCATTCGAGACGCTGAGGATCGTGCTCGCCATGATCAAGAGAAGTGCCCGTGAAGTTGCAGAGAACTGTCTCTGCGCTTCCATCTCTCTGCAGAGCTTGGAGGAGGAGACTGTTCAGGATTCATGTCAACGGAAGGTCTATAGACTCGTGAGGATGAAGTAGAAAATGAAGAGACTTTCGCCATGGAAGGAAGACCGTAACGTTTTAAGATCGGAAGATGAATGATGTGAGGGTGTAAATGCAGAAGAGCAATCGCGGATATTTTTTTCGAGTAGGTAATGGCTCTTTATATGATTTTCCATGCAAATAGCAACATTTACATAATCTAATCTAATCTAATCTAATCTAATACTATTTGTGTGAGACTCTTTCTTCCCAGGAGATCTTGTTGCTGACACTCAGAGCAAACGACGCATGATTGGAATGAAAAAAATTGAATCCTTGGTCGTGACTCGAAAAATCTGAACTACAAACTTCAGGATTGGCACGATTGATTAAGATCTTGGGAGACTTCTAGCTCAGGAACCGAATGTTATCAGATATAGTCCCACTAATTACGAACGAAGTACTTTGAATCTGATGCACCCAGCATGAATAAAGGTCTAGATTTAATTGGATCACAAGGCTTATAGAGTATATTAGGGAATTTCAGGTAGCCAGATCTTCATGTCCAGATTCAAAAATGATTAGCTTGGATCATTTTAATATGGGATTTGATCATGACAGACTTTGACAATTATGAATAAATTTAACGTTGAATGTCCCAAATCTTTGGGATAAGTACACTAATGGTGCCATAAATTGTGTACGGCACTCACTTTGGTGCCAAAAGTTTCCGTCAGATCACTTAAGTGCCAAATCGGAGGAAAAACTCTCACTTTGATGCCACCGGCGAAAGATTCCAACCAAATGATTTAAAAAAAAAAAAAATCGATAGGCCTTTAAATGACGTCGTTTTCGGTCCTCCTTAAAAAAATGCTGTTGTTTCATGGAAACAACGCCGTTTAGCTCACATGGGGAAAAATTAGGGTTTCCGTCGCTCAGCCAACGTCGTTCGCCCGCCGTCGCTCAGCCACCATTGTAGTTGCTCGACCGGGTGAGCGAGGAGAGACTAAAATTGTTGTAGGAAAAATCAAAGGCGAGGGCGGAGGAGGAGGAGGAGGAAGAAGATGGGTCGAAGGGGCTACTGGTGCATTGCTCCTGCTGGTGCGTTGCTGGTGTCGTTGCTGGTGTGCTGCCGGTGTTGTTGCTGGTGCCGTGCCGTTGCCGTTGCTGGTGTGGGTCTTCAAGGAAGAAGAAAACACGAAGACGAGCCTTCCCTCTCTCTCAATTTGGGGATTAGGGTTTCAAAGTTGGGGGAAAGATGCCAAACGGCGTCGTTTTGGTGTTTGGATGCTGACTCAACTCTCCGACGAGCCACGTCGGCGTCAAAAATTAATAAAAAAAAAGGCCACGTCGGATTTTTGGCCAATTTCATCGACGTTGGCACCAAAGTGAGCATTTTTCAAATTTTTTGGCACCTGACGGAAACTTTTTGCACCAAAGTGAGCGCCGTCCACAACTTATGCACCATTAGTGTACTTATCCCCAAATCTTTGGACGAGAAATTAGACCGTCCAGCTTATGAGTGGCAAAACCATCCAAATCCACGGCATACTGCTAAAGAAGTGCCGCTGCCTAAAATAGGGACGACTACATAAAACCCCCAATCCATCAATTTCTTCTAATTGTTGGTAGACAATTATCTACTAGTTGGGTTTGCTTGTTCTGGTTTTTTCAGTCAAAAGTAGGTATTAACTATTTCGGAAAAATTAGAAAAAAAAAATATCTTCAGGTAGAAAAAATTAGGAAAAAAACTTGGCACGGTTCTAATGACCCTAAATATCGATAGGTATACATTAATAATGACTTAGGAATTATATAAAAATTAGATCTTAAATACTTACAAACCGAGATTCAAAAGCAATAGTCAATTTCTTTGTATGAGTGAAATTTTAAATTTTCCCATTTATTTGGGAGAAAATATCAAATAAAGATATGAAATGAGGCTGTTCTTCCAAAAATTACATAAAAAAAAAAAAATATTTTCTTAAATAAGAACTTGAAATTGAGCCGTTTTTTGAAAAAAAATGTAAAATAGATGCTTTCTCAAATAAAATTTTGACGTTCGGGCCGTTTTTGAAAAAGAAGGCTAGAGTTGATATTGTCTCAAATAAAGGCCGAAAATGCCCAACTAAATTTCAAATCAAAGCATGAGCTCGAGTTGGCTAAATCCTCATTGGCTTGCTTGCTATTGTGTTTTAAAGAGTAGCGCAAGCAATTTTCTTAATATGGTGCCAATAGACAAATACCCCGATATATTCTCATCAAGTAACCAAGAACCCAAAAATCTAAAAAAAAGCGCAAATGTAGTCAGAATTGCCATTTGATCCCACCATTGCCTGTCTTCCACTATTGAGACTTTGGGACCTTTCTTTCATGGTTCAAAGAAAAAAGAAGAAGAAGAAGAAGAAAGCAGTCATCAAAAGCCCCAATCAATTTGTCGATGAAGATTTGCTCGGTCGCTGAACTTGGCTTATTTGCAAGTAATTCGGCAAATTTTGACCACTTATTGAAATAAAATCCACTCTCGATTATTTAAAGAAAACGACCCAATTTCAAGTTCTTTTGTGAGACGTATTCAAGTTAGACTTTAAATCCTTTATTTTCCAATGAGAGCTGAGAATAAGCGCATACTCGGAAGGTTATTTACAAGCTCACTTCTCATTTGTCAAATCGGATAAGGACATTTACGGTAATGACGGAGAGAGCAATATACCATTAATTTAAATGCGAAAAAGTGGAACATATGATGCCCTCACGTTCCCATCAAGTTGATTGAAGATAATGACATTTTTGTCTTCATTTTCCACCAAATTCGACCTTCCCCTTCCCCCTTCTAATCGTCTCTTTTCAAATTAGGGGAAAATTTTGAACCGAAAAAGGAGGCATGCCTAATCGCCCATCACCAAAAACGCCTTTAAAAAAGTCAAGAAAAAAGCAAAAGATTTCGACAGAAAGCTGTCGAAAAATCATGCTCCTTCCGTTTTCTGTCTGAATCTCCTCGGCCGTGGTATGTAGGCCCCATCCCAGATGGGGGGAAATCATCTTACCGTTAGCCGCAGACTCCTCTGCTTTGCCCCCAGCTGAAATTCACTTTCGACGGTCCAATCGCCCGCCTCCACGTGCGCCCATCGACACGTGGCGGATCGTCATTGCACTGTTTCATCTAGCACTGTGGTCTGCCTCGCCGGCGATGTTTTTCGAATTTTAAAATATGGAGTAACAGCTTTCTAGCCGTTGCGAGCTTGGACCGGGGACCTTACAGTCTCCTCTGTCTCTCTCCTGCAAAAGGAGAAGAACACTGTCTCTCTCTTGTTCTCCGCTTCGATTTTGCGCTTCGGCTGGTCCTATTTCGGAGAACCCATCTTGGGATTTCTTCGTTTCCACTCTCTCTCTGAATCAAGATTCCATCTTGCTGAAGTTTTTTGTGGTTTTTTTTTCCCTTTTTTTTTGGGTCGGGGGGTGGGGGGTTACAGGAAATGAAGGGAGTGAAGGGGAAGCTGCTGAAGAAGCTCAAGACGATCAAGCCCATCGGGTATCTGAAGCAGGACACGATCCTCCACCTGAACGCCTCGGATGGGTACGTCGAGGCCTTCTTGAAGAACCCGATCATGAAGGCTCAGACCATGCTGTTTCCCAAGGATAATTCCGAACGGAGCCTGAAGAATCAGGGCGCAGTCGGGGAGGCGCAAGAGCCGGAGGTCATCGACGTCACGGAGCTCATGAAGGATCTCGACGATGCCGAGATGGAGTGCGGGGAGGACGAGGATTTGGAGAACAAGGAGAACATTGGTCCGAATGTCAATGCGGAGAGCACGTTTCTTGGCAAAGAGAACTGTGAGAATGTGCTCGTGAAGTCGGAGCTGGAATCGTCTCCAGATGAGGTGGCTTCGAGATTGTCTGAAGCAGAGGAGCTACCCAGAAACAGCTTGAAGACCCCGTTATCGGAAATCAATGTGTCGAATTTTAGGCGGCCGGATTTGAATTCGTCAACTCTATTCGATCCTAACCTGCTCGCAGCATTTGAGCAGGCCGTGAAGGAGCACATTAAGATCAGCCAAGAAGACATGAGACCAAGAATTGAGGCAGAGCCAGGTGATTTAGAGAAGAGCTGCGACGAGCCCCCTTCCAAAACTCGTCGAATCGAGGAGGAGGAGGACGATGACGATGCTGATCCACTGTTGGCATTTGAAGAGAAGTGCCCGCCTGGAGGCTGCGGCGCAGTAATCTTCTACACGACCAGCCTCAGAGGCATAAGAAAGACATTCGAAGACTGCGGCAAGATTCGTTTCCTCCTCAACAGCTTCCGCATCCTATACTGCGAGCGAGACGTGTCGATGCACACCGATTTTAAGGAAGAATTGTGGGATGTCTTGGGCGGGAAAGCGGTCCCGCCGAGGGTGTTCATTAAGGGGAGGTACATCGGTGGAGCTGAACAAGTGCTGGGGTTACATGAGCAAGGCAAGCTCAAGAAGCTTCTTGAGGGAGTCCCGATCGATAGCTCTACTGGTCCGTGTGAAGGTTGTGGCGGTATGAAATTCGTGGTGTGTTTTAAATGCAATGGCAGCCACAAGCTCGTCGGCGAAGACTCGCCGGTGGCGACTATATGCTCAGATTGCAATGAGAATGGCTTGATTATTTGCCCACTTTGCTGTTGAGTGAATTCACCTCATTTTCTGATCATTTTTCCCCTGGTGTGGTCCCCAATTTACTTGTTTCATTGTAAAGCTCCTATAAAATATACATCGGTTGGGTGCTCTTTCCTCCCATCAAGTTCTCTTACACTAAAACTTGTATGGGCATTGGGTTGGTCTATGTTTGCTGAATATAGTCTGTAAAATCTGAAGACAAATAAATCTTACTGGCTTTCAATACAAGCTCTCAAGCATTCCATTTGGCAAATGCACCGGAGAAAGCGTAATCTGATTTTTGAGTAGGTCGGTTAAAATAGGGGCTGCCAACAGATGTATCGAATGATTTGGAGGTTTGTTATACGGCTATTGTCGCAAGAGCCATCTACGACAGTCATTAGATTCAAATATGTCGTACTTCCTTTGCATTCTGAAAGAAGGCTTATCGACTGGAGATGGTAGACTGTGATCTTCTTGCTTTCCTCATTTCTTGACTGGGAATTTATTTCCTTTGCTTACTTCGAGACAGCAGCAAATCCTCAGTGACGTATTCACATCTAGATTAGAAGAGGAATTGCAGCTAAAAAAAATGCATAATTGCCCTTGAACCTAGGAAGCACCAACACTTTTAAGAGTTTCACGTGTTCGACACTCTCCGATATTCTTCAACATTCTCTGCACTCGGTTAATACGTGTCAAAAAATCCAACCTCGGGTGTCGGGTCAATTCTCCGAACACTCGAGTTCGGAAGGAATTCGAAAATGTGATTCCAATATGCATAGGGTCACTTTTAAAAAAATTATATAAAAATAATCTGCACTCGGTTAATACGTGTGTCGGGTCAATTCTCCGAACACTCGAGTTCGGAAGGAATTCGAAAATGTGATTCCAATATGCATAGGGTCACTTTTAAAAAATTTATATAAAAATAAAAAGTAATAAAAATAATAAAGAGGAGATAAAATAAACTTAATATTATTCTCTTATGATTCTTACTTCCCGTGATACACAATTCACCCTCCTAAGTTTTTTCTTTTCTTTTTTTCTCTTCCGTCGCACTTTGACACATTAGTCCAAAAATATGGATTCTTTGTTTTTTCTTCAATTTTTATGGATTAATAGAATGGAGTAACATTTTTTAAATTAAAATAATGAATAATATTAACAAATGATGGAGTAATATTTTTAGTGTAAATGCATTCTAAGTTCTTTCATTATTATTTATTTATTTATAAATTTGAATCAAATTAATATGATTGAATATCATAAAAATAATAATTTATCATGTATATATAAAAATATACATTTAATATATAACGTCGGAATTCTCTATTTTTTAAAAAACAATTTATCAACGTATTGTTTTGTGTTGTGTTGCATTACTTGTCGACAGGAGTGCAATTAGCCTTGAACTTCTGGTACAGTTGCAATTGTTTGTATGAAGTCGTTCGCTAACATTGCAGTTCCATTCCACAACAAAGGCTACTCTTTTGACGGCAAGCACAATGATATTACTTCCTGCCCGTGCGCTTCACATTTTTTGTTCTTCCTGAATCTGAACTTGACGTCTGTGGTTTGCAGTCCCTTACTTTCAAGCAGATCAATTCCAAAACCTTTCGATTATTTCAACCGAGTATACAGTGTGGTTTCGGGAATTGCATGTCACAATCTAAATTTTCCATACAAATTGAACCATAATGAATAAACAGATGAATGTACCCATGCCATGCAAAAAATAGGGAAAATGATATAAATAATCCCTTATCTTGGTAAATTTTCACTTTCGCTAATTATCCGCCCAATAAAAAATGCATCGATACAATTTTTACTATCAATATCGGATAATAAGTTAGCGCCAATCTCTATGCAATTATGCATATTGAAGTTAGTGAAATTATATATACCAATTGATTTTTCTCAACTACGGCACATTCGGATAATGCAACAACCAAAACATTCTACATTCACGTTAAGTTTGTAATGTTCCTGAACCTTCATAGCATTTTCCATCAAGTCGCCCCTTTTGACCCTCAAAATGAGTTAATAACCTTCAACAAACTCACAAGCGTAAAAATCTCGACTCCAAAAGGAAATTTCCCAGAAGCCCTACCTTAAATCGAAGTAATCAAATAATTCATGAATATCATTCATCGTCTTAATCTCCTAAATAACATTGGAAATGAAGAAATTTCCAAATATCACACGACAGTAGGACATGCTCTAGCGATCAGGAGGAGAGTCTCCGCTTTTCGATCGCAGACTGGCTCAGCGTGTGTTAGCCGCATTTTGAGAGCGAATCATCATCATTCTAAAGTCAGGAATTGCTATCCCTACACCGTTTTTTTGAGGGCATTGGAAACAAAGCTTCGCTGCGGAGGGACGGGGGTATACACATCCGACAGTTTTTATGGCAAATCCATTAGAGCCAGCTGCAAACAGTATAAATCATCCAAGTAAGGGCTTTGCCTACCTCTTCTTCCTTTCTTTCTTCTGCAAGTCAGGTCAGTGTGTGCCAAATCTAGACAAACCCACGAACAGGATTCAAAATATTTGACCGAGAAACAAATATCACGCCACCATTGCATTCCATCATTTACCATCATAATGCCAAAAAAAAAAAAAGCAGAGGCCAACCCCCTGAGTGGCGGCTTTCTTAAGCTGACAAATATGAGTTCCTTTATGTTACACATATCGGGAGTGCACAGTAGGAGGAGAAAAAGAGAAAGGGGAAGGAGAAAGAAGAAAGGGGGGGGGGGGGGAGGGGTTGAGTGGGGTCGACAATCTCCACCTACGACCAGGAGGCTAGTACACATACTAGTACAGGAAGAGGTCCACAAATTCGCTACAATGTCGGATACAAAATTGTGACAACTTATGTCGCGGAAAAAGAGGAAAAAGAAAAGAAAAGAAAAATGCATAAGGAGAAAATTCAAAAGGAAAATAATAGAGAAGGGCGTAACCTGGTGAGGCTTCATTGACATCACTGCGACCAAGAGTGACGTTATCACAAGGAACACCCAGTTCCTCCAACGAAATTATTATCTCCAGCCAACTGATGACATCAATCCACCAGCTGCGCCAGAGCAAAATTTCTCCTATTTCCTCCTTTGCTTGTGCTTAACTTTTATGATTTTACGACCAGACTTGTCACCACTGGTTCCAAGTGAGAAGCTCCCTCCTTGACTTAGATCTAAACTGCCAGACATCATAAATGGGTTCGGCAGGGGCGGGGTGGAGTCTACACCTAGATCTAAACTGCCAGACATCATAAATGGGTTTGGCAGGGGCGGGGTGGAGTCTACACCTAGATCTAAACTGCCAGACATCATAAATGGGTTCGGCGGGGTGGACAGGTTCTGTTGACTTCCAAATTGGAAAGGTTTAGCCGCTGAAGAAGGCGGTAAGTTGAACATATACCCAGCCGAAGGTTGTGGTGAGATTGGTTTCTGGCCAAATGCAGGAACTGAGGGAGTAGTTGCGACAACTGTGTCCTCAGCCATGCTATCCTCTGCATTCATCTGATCATTATTGCCTGAGGGTGCTGAACCAAAGGCAAACAAAGAATTAGAATTCCCAAAACCAGGCACTGAAGGTGTGCTAGAAGCAGCAGAAGTGAACGGGAAAGTTGAAGCAGATGAAGCACCAGTTGATCCAAAAGTAGGAGGGGCGCTGGTTGATCCAAACATAGAGGAAGCAGATGAGGCATTGGTTGATCCGAAAATAGAGGGCCCACTGGAAGCAGACAAATTGCTGCTTGTCCCAAAAATAGGGGGACCATTAGAAGCAGTTGTCATGCTGGTTGCTCCAAAAACAGTGCTGCTTGAAGAAGATGTGGAACCTGATGATCCAAATATTTGACTGCTAGAAGCCGCTGGCACGCCAAAAGAAAAACCGGTCGATTGAGATGCTGCTGAGGTACCAAATACAGGAAGTGTTGATGACTGCCAAGAACTAAATGCATTTGAAGTAGCGCTGCTACCAGTACTGACAGAATTCACCACTGAAGAGGAAGCAGAACTCATGCCAAATGACGGCCCAGAGAACAGTTTTGATGCAGAAGATGAACCAAACAAAGAGCTTCCAGTATTCCCAGACAATCCAAATGAAAAAGATGCCCCAGATGATCCAGATTGAAGTGAGGCACTCTGAGTCAAAGCTGGTACTGCAGTCCCAGAGGCAGATGCTGAAAGTTGTGAAGAACCATTGGCAGCATCAAATAATGAAGTACCCTCTTTTTTTGTCTCAAGAGTTGATGTGGAAGCTGGTGGACTAAGCCCGAAGATGCCACTTCCTGTGGTTGCATTTGCAGAAGATGGAGCCGAAAAAAGATTGCTGGTGACATTTCCAGAGTCAGTGTCCACCTTGGTCTTGGCTTCTCCTGGAGAAACAGATGGAGTAGTTGCTGCTGGTGAAACTAAAGTTGACACAGAGGACCCGATTTTGAATATTGAAGAAGCTGGAAAGGAGGGTGCTGTTGTTGACATAGACAAACCAGCAGTGGGAGCACTGGTTGACGTTTGGACGTCAATACTGGTGCCATTATGGGTAGAAGTGAAAGAAAGGCCGCTGGATGGCTTTTGAGTAACAGTGGCATTTAACTCTGCTGATATAGGTGAGGATACTGGCTGGCTAGAGGTCACAGACTTAGGAGGAAGACCAAATGTGAATGCAGTCGAAGCCGATGATGTTGCCCCAGATCCCAGAGAAGTAGGCTCAGGTGTAGCAGATACCACTACATCCTTCAAATCTTTCTTATCATCAGTTTTATTGAATTCAGGAACTTTGGCAGTAACAGTTGGGACGGTGGCAACACTAAAAAAGCTGCAGGCAGCAAATTAAACAAACAGTCAGCGTTCTACACATCCTCTTATGAATACAGGTTACACAATCTTAACCAAGATCGTCATATTCACCCTTGAAATATCAAAACAACATATATGATGAAATATTTCAAAATGAACATTGAGTGGAGAAAGGCAAAAACCTAAAGTGTACCCAGTAAGAAGTGAAAAATCAAATCACTGAGTGCTGAAGAAATGGAAAACCATGCAGCATGCTGTCAACCACGATCACCTTGCTCAATATTAACAGAGAAAATCAAGAAATAACCAAAACTCACACAAAACAACAGTCAGTTTCAGGCCTCAAGCATTAGCCACCGTTAACAGCCAGTAAACTGGAAGTAAAATGCCTATACAACTTCTAATCCCTAAACTTTCTATCATGTCATACGCTAGAAGCAAACTCATTAACAACGGCAGTTGAGTAAACCAATAACCATAAAAAGGCATTTTTGATGAAAACACCAGCATTGTATATTTAAGATCCCATTTGGCATCAGCCATGTCAAGTCCATTGCCCATGCATAACTGCAGTGAAATACATACTCCCATGGCTTGATGCCAGGAACCTAAATTTCACAAAAGTACATGTTCACAACAGGAGTCAATATTAAATATCTATCTTCAGAAAGCTCACACTATTTCACTAAACTTTTTCCAAAGAGAAACAAAAGCTAATGACAGACCAATGACAGACCAATTATATAAAAAAGTCAATGGATTAAACAGTTGAAGAATCAAAAAGAAACTTATTGCCAGTAATGAAACGTACACTGACCTGCTTGAGCTCTCTGATTTTGTATCAGATGAGATACCAAACTTCGGAGTTGATCCACCAAATGATGAGGGTGAAGGGAAAGAAAATGGGGAAACCTTATTAGCTTCCATGGCAGATCCATTATTGAGGCCAAAGCCACCAAATGTGGTGGGCACAGCATTCTGTTCAGTGGATGAAGCCATTTTATCAACAAAACCAATGACCGATGAGATGGCATTTGACTGCCTCTCTGAACCAGTTTTATCAAATTTTGAGGTCGTCTGAGTAGCTTGTACATCTGATTGGACGTCTGTGCTGGCCACAGGCACACTTGAGAAGCTAAGACTGGCACTCATTCCACCCGAACTCAATAAGTCATTAGTTCCCGCATCACTTTTCTCCTTCAAAACACGTGCGGAGGCATTTACTTCAGAAATAGACAAAGACTTATCAACTTTGACAGCTTCAGCAGCTGCTTGCTTGCAATCCACCGCTGAGGTATCTGGCTTTTCTCTCCCTTCAACCGAAGTGCAAGTTAGCATCTCGCTGGAATGACCATCATCATCCAAATCGAAGAAATCCTACAAACAAGAATCCTTAAAAGAAGTTAACAGGGACATCAACAAAAGGTTATATAGTTTCCAATGGAAAATAAACAGCAAGTCCGCCTATCTCCCCAATGTTAGTATTAAGATATAAGACATTTTTCCTTCAAAAATCAAAAGATAAAAGGCACCAAAGGGAACCGCTTAAGATGAAAAAGCTTGAATACAGAACATAGATCTTGACTATATAATTGTACATCTGTTAGATAGAGAGAACTAGCAATCTCTGCCTTGCTAGACCATTTATCCAAAATGCAGATTACTTAACACAAAAGAGTTCCTTTTTTCAAAATAAGCAGTTAATGTTCCTCCCCCCAAAAAAAAAGCATGAGCACTATATAGAATCTAAGGAGGCTATACCTCATAAAAGAATATATGAAGAGAACTTACAAGAGGATGAAAGGAAAATACAGAAAGTTTAGTAAAGAGAACATCTAATTGATCTCCACAAAAAAAGCACAATTTTTTCACCTCATGTGCGCTCATTTTGAATCCCCCATTCGGTCGCGATGCCAGATGGGCCAGAAAATTCGTCGAATTGGAATCCACAGATTTAACAGGGCCAATAACATCTTTCTTCTTACTCAAAACTGTATCATCCAAACCATTCACGGCAGCAATGTTGGAAAAAGAAAGATTAGATGGACCATTCTGCTCAACTTTATCTGGCTTCTGCGAGGTGGCCTCTCTGGCATCGTGCAACAAGCTTCCAGCTGAATCATCTAATTTATTGGTATCTCGAACAATCTGTAGGAATTTGGACGAATCAATATGCTCAAGACTCTTAAGAGCCTGTCCACGTAATTTTGATGGAGACAACTTTGTAGGTAATTTTTCACTTACGCTGGCTAGCTTCGGATCAGATGCTCTCTCTTTGGGAGGCGAAACTATTTTATCAAGTTGCTGCAGTATTTTGGAAGCCATTTCAGTAGACTTGGAAGAAGTAGAGGCCATGTTTCTGACAGGAATATCACTGTCCTCATTGTCAACTGATTGATCAGTAAAGTTGTTCTTTTCACCCAAAGAAAGCAACTTTTGACTTGAGGAAGGGTGGTCGGAAACTTGAGTAACTCCACCTCCAGAGACTGGCAAACTCCAGTTCCTTTGAGATAAAAGATTTGGTTTTTGGCGAATTCTTCGTATTGGACCAATAGAGCCTATATCATTTTCAAAGATGGAACTTCTTCGTTTCAAGGCCTGCATTCAAGAAAATAAGCGTAGGAAATTATAGCAATCTACAGTCCAGTTGATAAATAAAATTTGACAATCAGATTGATGAGTACATTAGATCCAGAAACTCTGCCATGCTCCCGTGCTTGTGATGAGGAAGGTCCCCTATAGCCATCAGCTACAGGCTCAACACTCTGAAAATGATATAAGTTAGACAATGTCACAAGTTGCTATGTAATGGAAGTTCTATGCCAAAATAAGGACCTTGGGAGGAGTGGGGAGAACTCTAGAATATGGAGTCCGTGCCATGCTGTATATTGCAGACCTGCCGCGGGATCTTGGTGTCATATATCCATTTTCAAGAGCCCCTAAACGCGGTGAAGACCTGGGGACAAGTGACATAACTGGGGATTTCAAAGCCTGCTGCGAGTGAGTAAAAATTGTCGAATCTTCTCTGATTGTCTGGGTGCGAGTTCCCGGAATAGATGGGGCCACTTTTGGAGGCCTGCTGCCCATGTAGGCTTTTGCAAGTTCTGCTGGTGATGCAACATCCTCGTCAAGGACCTATAAAAGCACATCCCCACTTAAGAACTATGCTATTTAATACTTCTACGACATAAATACCAAAGATCATTTTAATTCATATTCAAAGAATTTTCCATTTGAACTGACATGAGTTTTGGTAAGCCGGCTTTCGCTGCCATTGTCTTGTCCAATAATGTCTGATACTTCTTCTTTCCCATTAAATGACTTTGATGGTAAATCTTCTGACTTCCTCCCTTCATCTGCAATGTGTATATCAGCAGTTCTAGCATGGAGTAGGGCTGTCAACTGATCAATCTCTGATCTGTGTAGTTGAACACAAATATCAGAATAAAAAGAAATACCTAAAGAAATCACTTAATAGCACCTTATAACTTTAAAAGTGTTTCTCAATTGAATCAAAGATGGGAACTGTATCGCAGCTGACATTAAAGTGTAACCGACAAAAAGAAGAAGACTAACTTAAAGGCAAAACTGTGGTTCATCCCACCAAATAGGTATGTATTCAACAAAGGCAATAGACATCAGAAAGGATCAAAAAGTGCACTGGTTAATGTAGCACTGGAATAGCTTTAACAGTTAGGGCGCGCATGACAATATTTCTATTCCAAAAATTGATTTCTGGCCAGAAATTAATTTCTCAATTTTTATTCTCCGGACAAATTTCTGAGCAAAAAAACCCGTTTGATAACGACTCAAAATTTCTATTTCTGGAACAAAAATCCGTTTGATAACAGAATAAAATTTCTACTTCTAGGAATAGAAATTGATTATATAACATAGAAAATCCTCAAATACAAAATAATCGTCCAAATAATACTAAAACAACATATGAAATCCTCAAATACAATAATAGTCGAAATAATACTAATACATTACAAAAATTGAAAATACAATTTCATGGAATTTCCTATTACATGTGCTTACGTTTCCTATTACGTAATATTTTCTTTCAAAAAATAAACGTCGCAAAAAAAAAATCAATTGAAATTCAATTGTAGTGAATATGTCGTTATGTTTTTGCCGAAATTGATTTCACATTACTCAAATAAGTCTAATGATAGCCATGATTATAATAGTCTAATCTCCTAAAAAATATCCTAACTTCAAGTCTAATTCCAATTTCTTTCCAAATTTTGTTAAAAAAATCCTCACCATGTTCAAAAATCGTCACCGGTTTTTTTCAAAATTATTAACACTAGGATTATTTAAAAATTTATTATCAAAATCTGTATTTTCTTCAACACTCTCACAAGAACAACAAATTCCTTATTAGATCTCTTTTTACCCGCGTCTTGATAAGTGAGGACACTATATAAAAGAAAAATCAGATAAAACCCTAATGATTTGACCCCTTTTTACTGCCTCAATATGAAGTTTATGATTAAAAAAATAGTTAGCCAGATAGAGCCGTTGTTTGGCGTACTATGGAAGAGTAGGTGAAGAAAGACTCATTACATATGAATATGGCAAGTTGACTATTACTATGCGTGAAATCTCTTGCATGCAACAAATGAAACCTTGTTCATTCAATTCCCACCATCTGGCCCAATGGTTAAGATTTTCAATCAATATCGATTGAAATGATTATATTAAAAAATCATTAAAATAATTTGGACTAAATTAACTAAATTGAAAAGTTGAGAAAAAAAATTTTCAATTTCTATTTCAGAATCTGAAAAGTTAAAAATTTCAGCTTATGATTTCTTTGATTTCTCTATTTCTGAAATAGAAATCTGTTTCAAAAATAGAGAAATCAAATTACGTTACCAAACGGATTTCTATTCCAAACCTGTTAGGGGAACAGAGAAACAAAGAAATTGAGAAACAAAAAGTTTATCATGCACGCCCTTAGTCCAGTAATGATCCACCATGACACACAATAGGAGTTTGGTTTGGTGTGTGCAACCCCATCGTGGCTGCAAAAGGTAACACTTTAATATGCTTCGGTTTTATGCATTTATCTGTCCACAATTCATTCATCACAAAATGACACCATATTAAAATAAGAAAAATTATAATATTAGAGGGGTACTACATAAAACAAAGAATGGCCATAATAAAACAGTTTAATAATTTAAGTGTCACATTCCTGCATAGGTTCTCTCTATAGTCTAATAACAAAATCAAATATAATCACAAATGACACCCAAAAGATGAGCTCCCCGGAAAAAAAAAAAAAAAAAAAATGCAACAAGCTGAAAATATTTATCATATCTACAATTGCTTGCCTGGTAAAGGTCTTCTGCTTTAAAATTTTCTCCAGCTCAGTAAAACAACCTCCCTCAGACGTAGAAGCAGGTTGCTGAATTTCACTGATGGCCACTTTTTGCTCTCTGGAAATGCCCTACACATAGAAGAGATTACATAAAAGATCGAATTATAAAATACAGATTACAGCACTGTCCACGCACACTTCAGAGTAGTAGATACATTCCATAACCACAGACATAGGCGGAGCAAAAAAATAGCTATAGACACAATAAATTCATTTGGCTGGTGGACTGAAGCATCATGCCTCTTATTCAACCCATGGCAGAATCAGGAGAACCAGATCAAACTTCCAGTGGTGATCGATGCTGCCAGATGTCTGCCATGGTCACTTCTATTGATATTGAGTGCTACATAAGTAGGATTAATGAGACCTGATTTTAATTTAATACCTGTCGAAGATTGGCCTTTGACAAATAGGCCAATCCTCAGCCGCAGAATGAAAGCAGTACAAGAAAATAGCAATTGTACAGGAAACTCAGGATTATGCTCTCGCTATGCCAGCAGACTGAGCTACTCTCTCAGTTTATTGTTTCCATACATTCCAAGTGCTATACCTCTTCTTGTTCTTTGAAAATGACAGCAACAGTATGCTACTGGCATTGATGTTTAATTGAAGCAAAAAACTTCAAAGAACTAAGTCACATACATTTCTTTTGTCATCCAGATGTAACATCTCATAAGGACCTGAACACTGAAAAAGGAAACACGACAGACGTAATTGTCTTACCTCAACCCAGAAATTAGCCTCTCACTCACCTAAACGCAAAAGATCATACGTTTTTATTTAAAAATATGTTCTGGTAACAGTGACATAGACAAGGAAATAGCTCTAGCTCTAGCTTAATTAAATTTCCCACTAAAACATCCTCATTGAGAAAGATCTTCCAGTTGCACACCAATTCCCAGCCACAGGGAGTCCTTGATACTTGAATCTGAATTCTAAAACTTTCCATCGTCTTCCTTTCTCATAAGCAAGATCCTCCCCCAACCTCCCAATCTCCCATTCAGCATGACAATTTCTAATAATCGTACTTTTTGCTACATTTAAGTCAAACTATAGTACACTATCAAAATAACATCATCTTTACTTGAAATTGAACTGCAAACCCATTCCTCTTCTGTGCCTAACTTTAAGCACGTCCATGAAGTATGTCCTTACACAACACTCAAGTCTCAAAACCATGAGCAAGTAGAGTTAGCAGACCAATACTTCATCTCTATCAACAGTCTTTCCCCACGAAGACAGCAGTATCCCAGCTCTGTCTCGGCAAAACATAGTTTTAGTGGCCTTTTTCTTTGGAAATTAAGTACAACCTACCAAACTAAACTCTAGGACAACACCCTCACCAAGAAAAATTAAAGAGAGCAAAATGAAAATTCCACCAAATAATGTTACTCTAGGAACACAAATAATTGAAAGAAAACAATAAGAAGCAATCATAAGATAAAAATAATGGGTATTTATCTTACTAGGAGGACTGTCTCTTGTTGCTTGTCCCTTTCATCTCGATCTGCTTCTGATAAAACCATACATTTAAACATAATAGTAAGAAAAATTTCAGAATGCTTAAACTTCAAAAAGAGATGGACCAAGGAAAACCAACATAAACTCGAAGCATGTGACTATCTTTAAAAGATGAAGAAACTGATTCCTGATTTTATTTTTTTTAACAAAACAGGGAAAATAACTGCAAGTCTTGGTTGACGACAATTTCCCACTATAGCTTCCCACTATAGCACCCCATAGATATCCAAGTCATTCTACAATGCTTTCCCTAGCATCTAGCACCACATAAAGTGTAAATATGATTCTCTGTATATCCGCAAGCCTCATAAGCAAATAAAAAGAGACTTTCTCCCAGCAACAACTAGCAAAACTGTAAAGAAATAGCTCTTGATCAGCATCTAGACAGGAAATGTAAACAAAAATGAAATTATGCATCACATAAAAACTCCCTTTTAATAGTTTCAGTTCATATTTACCGAAAAAGAATACTTAGTAATATGAAAATACGACTTAGAAAACAAGGCCAATTAAATTGTACAGGATCACTGCCAAAATCTCTCCATGTAAGGATTCATTTTTCCATCACCCCATACTAGCCAAAAGGCACAAAAATCGCAAAAAGACACCAACTTGCAGAGCGTATAGCATCCTAACTACAGTGCCAGGTCGGGAGAACCTCATGAATACTTCCACTTTAACAATTTAATCCTCAATGATAATCCCGACTAACTAACAAACGGTAGCATCACTTCAACACTCAAAACCCTACTTCCCGCCATTACTGATAACTCGTAATCAGGAAGCCAGATAAAACCAAAAATTAAACATTTCATAGAGCAGAAAAACCATTACAGAGAACTACCTAAGAGAAATTTTGCACGGAGAAGAACCAAAGCCAAAAAAACGAGCTTCACAACGGCGAAACCGGCAGAGAAGTCCAATTACAGAAGGACGATTCGGTCGACCAATAACCGCGGAAAGAGGAACAAACCAGCACAGAGAGAGCCCAAAAAACGAAAAAAAAAAGCACAACTCCAAAGAGCAGAAGCAGAGCCGGCGTACCTGGCGGCTGCGGCGGCGGAGGCGGAGGCGTAGGGGGCTGCGTGAGGCGCTTCCTGAAGACGGAGGCGAAGAGCCGGTGCGCGCCGGCGGCGAGGAGCCTTTGGGCCGGATCGACGATCCTCCTCAACCAGCCGTCGCCGGCCCCACCGCCGACGCCGGGGACGGCGCCGGCATTCCGGAACGCGGCCGGGGGGCGGTCGTACGGCGTCGCCTGGTGCCTCCGGTAGGGTTTCTTCCGGAACTTGCCCCCCGCGCCACCGCCGCTGCCGCCCCCGGGGGCATCGTACGGGCTCCTCTCGCTCTGGGACGTCGCCATGGGGGGGATGCAAAGGAAGTTATAGGCCGGCGGGAAGCCCTTGTCGGCTCACCTGGTCCGGCTCCGGCTCCGGCTCCGGCTTCGGCTTCGGCTCCCGCTGCGGCTCCGGCTTCGCTCGGCTCGGCTCGGCTCGGCTTCGGCTTCGGCTTCTGGGGAGAGAGGTCACAAAGGGAGCGGAAGAGAGAGAGAGAGAGAGAGGGGAGGAGGAAATTAGGGTTTTTAATTTTCCGCGCAGCGAGAGAGAGAGAGGGAGAACGGTATTGCGATATTCAAAGGTAGAAAACAACGCTGGTTACCCGGCGTACGTGTGTATTTGCGACTCTGACGGCCGGGGGTGGTAACGTGACCGGCTGTTGCTTTCGGCTGCGTCACAGTCGCTTTAGGTCCGTCCCTTTTTTTGGGGGCCGGGGGATCTGGGGAAAATGGACGGCTAGGGGGAGAAGATCGGTGAACTGCCGGGTGAGAGTAGTAGGGAAAGATGAAAAGGCTAATGGGAATGGGGGAGGGTTGTCTCTATAGTCCTCAGTGCATGTTGAGCACGTTGAGGTCACTCATCATATGAGTACGTTGAAGTCACTGATCATATGAGATCCGTGAAAATTGATGGGTTGTGACTATAAATGATCGACTATTATGTATTTCGACTTTATCACATTCGTTGATCATATGAAATCCGTGAAAATTACTGAGTTGCAATAGTAAATGACCAACAAGTCATGATCTATATTAATATTTTTCATATCCTTAAAGAAGTTTGTGTGGAAATTTATATGAAAGATTTGGGTAGTCTTTGACTATTTCCTGGAGCAACTTGAAGGAGAAGGAGTCTCGATGAAATTCACGACTTTTGAAATTTAAGATGGAGCAAACATTAAAATAGTATCCAAAAGATAAAGTACAAGTTTGAATATGAGTAAATTTTTAAATTATTTCGTCTGAATTATGAAACATAAAATTGAAAGATATTCTCAAGACATACACTTTGAAATCGGGGGGTTTGAGTGGAGAAGGTAGACACCACGTCATGTCTTTGAACATGACCATCACCGGATAAATAGGTATAGAGCAACTTAAAAGAGAAGGAGTCCTGGATGAATTTGAGGGTTTGTAGAACTTAAAGATTGGAGTAAGCACTAGAATAGTACCCCAAAAGAATAAATACAAGAGATGTGGGACCGAAAGCGTGCAGCATTTGGAAGTGGGAGATGGCCAAAAGCTGCCTAGAGGGGGAGGTGATGGGAATATGCTCTTTCATGGCATGGATTCTTCTTGGCTCTTTCAGCACAAAAAGGGAAATTATAGATTTTTGGGGTCGTTATAGATCTCTCGCTTTACTTGTCCTCCCGTGGGACGTGTGGATACTATGCATTTCACTTTTTAATTGGTTAATTATATTACGCGATGTCGCATGATATATCCGTTGTAAAATGCTTTTTTGTAATGAATTAATACTTTTGGATTTGCATCGATCATGAACGATCATGAACAATCAAGAACACAACCATGAGTGCGTGCGTACACTGGTAGAACTGGTGTTACATTGATCATAGAGACCATGCAGATCAAAACTATGTAGATCGCTACGTCCATGTGGTCAATGGGTTCAAATTGTTCTGGTCCACAATTGAGGACTACATGCATTATCTTCTACTTAAATAGTTGCATGTTATCGATAATAATTCATGCTTAAATGTTTTTTAAATGATCATAAAATATTTTTAAGTAAGAAGAATTGCAAGTTTTCTTTGCCTTTTCTTGATGGAGGTGATTTCCAATGCCTAGTCCAAGCTATATTTGGCAATCATGATAAAATTCAAAATAAGATTAAAAAAAAAATTATCCTACATTTGATACTTGTTTAAGATAGGATAAAGTCAAATATAATTATGATATAAAATGGATAAAATTATTCTATAAGGGAGGTGGGATAAGGGCGGATAAGATTTTAATATCCATAATAAAAAAAAAATTTCTCAAATAACAGATTTCTTAAATTAACAAATTAGAATTATAGTTCAATTTTAATGATATTTGAATTCTAATATAAGAAAATCAAAATAACAAAATATTTTTTTAAATTTAATCATATTTTTATTTATATATTTGAATTTAATTATATCTTATAATATAAATTCAATATATATATATATATATATATTCATATTTTAGGTGTTTTAGTATTTTAGGTATATTAGTACAATTTTCTATTAAGTAAAATTTTATTAGAGAATGATGGAAAGGGAAGAAGTAAAAAAAAAAAAAACTTTAAAAGAGAGGAAAATAAAAAAAAAATAAAAAAAGTAGACAAGAGTATCGCTAGAAATTTTTATAATAAAATTTGTGATTCATATATGCATTTTATATCAAATAATATATATATATATATATAATATGATATGAATATATCCGAATTTATTATTATAATCACCAAATAAGATTTTAATATCCATAATAAAAAAAATTTTTTTCTCAAATAACAGATTTCTTAAATTAACAAATTAGAATTATATTTCAATTTTAATGTTATTTGAATTCTAATATAAGAAATTCAAAAAACAAAAATTTTAATTTTTTAATTTAATCATATTTTTATTTATATATTTGAATTTAATTATATCTTATAATATAAATTCAATATATAAATATATATTACATATTTTAGGTTTTTTAGTATTTTAGGTATATTGGTACAATTTTCTATTTAGTAAAATTTTACTAGAGAATGATGGAAAGGGAAGAAAGAAGTAAAAAATAGTGGATATGATATAACAAAATTTCCTAAATTTATATTATATTCTATAAGTCATATTCGGATGATAAACCATAGCCTTATAGTCATCCATGGAGACTTCACTCTCCCACAATTTATATAAATCTGGATGATAAACCATTGCCTTATAGTCATCCATGGAGACTTCACTCTCCCACAATTTAAACCATATGGGCTCCGAGCAAATCTCCCTTCTAAGCAAACTCGAACCTCACTTGCCATTTCCTTGTTGCATGGCGCAAAAAAGAAATAAAAAGGAAGGGAGTTTTGAGTCTTTATTTCCGTGGAAGTTCATTCTGTACTTGATGAACGTACTGGCAAACTTGCCAGACGATGATATCGAAACCAAGAAGTGTAGTTCGGGAGGAAGCTTATGGAGATAAAGTCATAAAACTTTGCCTTCAGGTATACCCTTGCTATCTTGGTCACCAGGTTATGTATGAGGAAATAAAGTGCTCGTTAAGTTCAATCCGACGTAATCGTTAGGATTAGAAGAGTGAGTGGCTTACTGATGGAGCCTGTCATTAGGCAGGTGGTATTTATGTATAGATAATTGAATGTTGACGTGCAACCATATCCTCTCGTTTTTCTTTACTATAAAGAATGAGGTCACTTCATTTTTGGTGATGAGTATATATATAGAGACACACCAAAGGGATGTGTGTTGGCATCACAGCATTAGACATATGAAGTTTGTAAAATATGAATGGAGTCACTTCACTTTTTCCCTTTGACTTCTCTTGTGTGTAGAATTCTTGTCTTTTTCAAATCGTCATTTCAGGCATTTCATAATAGGAGCGACAAATCCCAGACAACATTGACGGAAAGATGGCGTTTCGAATGGACTTGTCCTCTGTGCGTGCTTGAATGTAAATGTTGTCCATTTGTGTCGATGCTTCTCTGGACTCGACGATGACACAGGGCAAAGCATTGTGGGCCTTCCATTCGAAATTGGCAACGGTACTAGAATTATAGCAGATGGCTTCTAAGTTCTGAGGTTATTCTCTAGCTGGTGGATACAACGTGCTGAGGCTTTTTTCTGATGTAATGGTGATATCGGCAATTAGCACACATACAGAAACAAAAAGTGTATCATATTCCTTTATCATTGAGTGACATTCGAACTTCTCTGCCTGATTCGCCCTCTGATGAGAGCAGGAAAGGAACAATCTTGCTCTCACTGCTTTCCCTTTACTCTCTTGCAGAATCGATGCATATTATTTTTGCCATAATACATGATTTGTGGATGAACTTTGAGAACCATAACTTTTTGGAGGTTGAATGAGACCCAAATGATCCTAAGTGCAATTTGCAGGGTGGGCTCTGTTATTGCCGATATCTTGGTTGTATCTTAGTCAACACTTATGGGTGAAATGTGATTTACCGGATGTATATGGACATAGCTAATGCATACTAACCGTGGAGATCGGGGTATGATCGCACTCTGTTCTTGACATCCATGACAGGAGATTTGATTCGGCGTTGTCTCTCTCTCTCTCTCTCTCTCTCTCACACGTACATAGGGCGAATAAGAGAGAGCTAGAGTCTGCACAGGTTGATAAAAAATTGTGGGTCAACATCAATACAGTGGATATTCCATAATTCAAAGTCGGACATGGAGTTGCATCATACCATCTTGCCTGCTTCTTTTGCTCTCGCATCGAAATAGAAATTGGAAGATCGTGTGAATCACGTATACGGTTTATGGACAACAATCTGTGCACAATTTCTGCAAGAGAACCTCCGAATTTCCTCCCGACAAAGACCTGAGCATAAGTTCGGAATTATCAACTTCAGGATAATTCTTGATGACTGAATCAGAGGCATGTAGCTGTCTAAGTGTGCTGCATAAGCTAAATCCAAGAAACACTGCGATAACAAGAGTTCCTCCAGTGAATTTCCTGTCAAAGGTTCCAAAGTATCATAATTTTCTCTCGAAACAAGAGTGGACCTTATCCGCCCCTTTTTTTAATATATTTTTCCCGAATCACACATCTTTTACTGTTCTTGCATCCATCTAACGAATCATACACTGTTTTGTAACCCAGTTGCCATGATGCAGGATGACGAACACGTCGGGCTATCCTGCAAACATGTGGGGCTATATATTTATTTCCTGGGGATAAGACGTTCGGACAGGGACCAGAGAGACCCAGAATGGTTGAGCCACTCATAAGGTGAAACATGGAGCTTGAATGCACGTTGTGTAATGGTTCGAATACAAAAATCTCACTCCCTTGTCCCGTCCTCATTCCTCACAGTCCTGCAGGAGAGATTTCTAAGGAAATCCTGTAGCTTCTCCACCCACTAATTTTTTCTGTGTAGCTGATGATGATGGTGAGATCATACTTAAAGCGTTGGAGAATGAAGGTGTCTCGTTCCATCCCAAAATCTTTGCCTTGAGGTTCATATCTTGCTTTACTGGTGTGACCGGCAAGTTTTATAGTTTGACCGGTGAGAGAGGGCTCTTGAAGTGATTCGCAAGTGAAGGCTCACGCGAAAAGATCATTGCTTTAGTAACCTTTTGGTTAACATACATGGATCTGGCGAGGTGGTTAAGATTGATTCGAGGTTGACCGAAGAAATGGTGGACTTTCCGTACGAAATAATTGGTGAAATCTTGATCCACCTACCTGCTAAATCCCTGATCCAGTTCCGTTGCGTATTGAAATCATGGAATGCTCACTCACCAGTCAATCGTTTGTTAAATCTCACCTAGATCGTTCGCTTAGGTGTCGCACTCAGATACAGAAGAGAAGGCTTTTTCAAGAATTGGGATCTGGTCCGTGGCAGTGACAAGTTCTGTAGGTTTGATCCTCAATTTCAACCCAGCAATTGGCAATTTTCAGTTGGTGGATTCATGCAAGGGAGTTATTTGTTTCTCTACTCTCTCTAGAGGCGACTGCAGTGCCTCCAACATATATCTTCGGAACCCCTCCATCAATGAGTTCATGGCCCTCCCACAGCCTGGATGTCCAGTCTCTGCTGCGGTTGGCTTTGGGATTAATCCGAATAGCGGACATCTGGATGATTTTAAAGTGATTAGTATTAGAAATGGGTATTCCTCTGATTCTGAATTGAGATTTCCAAGGAGTTCCTCAGGGGCTGAGATATACAGTTTGAGAGGAAATTCATGGAAACGAATGGAGACAGCTTTGCCTTCGTGGTATTCTTCTGGTTGCCAAGTGATGTATAAGGAATTTATTAGCTGGTGTGCCAATCCGAGGGAAGACATGGTTGCTTGTTTCTTTTGATGTGATTAATGAGGTATTCACTGAGATGACGCTTCCTGAGAATATTGTTTTTTTCTGAGAAGAGTCTAACCACAATGGAGGGATGTGAGTCAGTCTCAGGACACAAATCATATCGAAGTTGTGAAGAGTTCAGAGTCCCTAAGTCTTGGACCCAGTTGTACCGGATCAAACTACCGGAATATTCACCCATGCATTATGAGCTGCTTGGGTCTGCGGCGGCAGGAGAACTCGTGTTTTTGATCCTAGGTTTACATTCCCGGGCCAACCAGGCATATATTGGTTCATATGATCTAAAGAGTAAGCAGTTTAACCAATGCATTAAGCTTGATGCATCATCTGCAAGTGGAAGCTGCTTGGTGGATTATGTTACTAGTCTGGTTTCAGTTCTGCCCAAACTCACAGCAGAATGTTCTTGCTTGGTTCATGCAAATAAGCTGATCGGCTAATGGATTCTTCTTTTGCACCTTAGATTGCTTGTTGTCAAGCTCAAGCTACTTTTCTGGAGCATTAACTGACGGTTTTCTTGCTCACGCAGCTGCTCAACTTCTCCCATAATGATATCTATGCTACCTAGTATTGTCAAAATATCAGCCAATTTCATTCTTTTAACTAACTGAGGAAGAATTTGCAAATTGATAAAACCGAGTGGACGAATTTTCCACCTCCAAGGAAAACCACTCTAATCTCCTATTAAAAAAATTCCTAATTCTCCCTTTGGGGCTTCAACTCTTACATAAAGTTATTGCTTCGGCAATTCAAAAGTAGGAGAAGGTTTTTTACTAATGAATCGATATTCAAAATCATTCCATTTTGGATCCCTTTCTCTAGCAAAGCACCAGGTTTCTAAATTCTCATAGGGCCCCCTGGAATTCCTTCCAGAGCTTGTTGAATAAATTTTATAGATTCCCTCATTTCACGGATTCAAACTAAATAGCAAGCTAGTGACCTCCTTCTTTTTGCCAATGGATTTCTTTCAGATCATGCGTTGGGTAGTTGATCAATAGGAGGCAATATTTCTTCGAATTGTGGACATTCTTAAGTTGGTGATCAAGTCTTGGTTATTTGCTCTTGCTTAAATGTCAATGATTAAATTGCTTCGACAAAGTAATCACAACCGTCATGTTCTGATTTCACTAAAACGTTACGTGATGTCCTAGAACAATAGCACATAAATGAAAGGCAGTTTTATCTATACTCCTGCCAGCTTTTACAGAATCGAAAAAATGTTTAATCATTCTGACTATGCCCCTTATAACTGATAGCAATAATAAACTCTGTTTCAGAGTTCTCTTTCTCTAGGGTGTAGTTGCAGCAACCCCAGTTGGTGATGACAAATCCTAATGAAGCAAAAACTTTTCTTTTGCTTTTTGGCCCTTCAAAGTTTAGGGCCTTACAGCTAGTTAAAGCTCATGCTGAGATGAAGCTAAAACAGTTACTAGTCATGGATACTTTATAGGGCATTTTGCTATCCATGATGGTAGTATGAGCAATTAGCACAGCAATTGAGACAGAATGTGTATCAGATAGCTTGACATAGGTGAGTGAGTATATGGTCCTTAAAACGTTCCGAACTTGCTGGCTTTACCTTACACTTAAAAGCATCTGAGAATTTCATAGTGAGTCATTAGATATGCTTTACTTAACTATTTGCGGTAATCCAAAGACTCTTGCTCTCACCTCTTACGACAGTTACTGTAAAGAGAGAAATGGACCATGAAAGCCCTTGTTCCATGTGACTATTGCACCAAATTTCATTCACAATCTTACTCAAGTCTTTCTTCATTTTATCATAGGAATAGTCTCTGATGAAAACAATAGATGATTGGTTTTCATGGTTCATTCAGGCCTCGGAGCTGCTTCTTGACAAAATAGCATGCCGGCAGAG
Source organism: Eucalyptus victrix (assembly GCA_016097545.1). NCBI lineage: Eukaryota > Viridiplantae > Streptophyta > Magnoliopsida > Myrtales > Myrtaceae > Eucalyptus > Eucalyptus victrix. Next base: position 26,947,860 of record CM027844.1, read on the forward strand.
CATATTCTTCTGTTGAATAAATGAAAACTAAGATTATTGGCCAGAACAAGACAAACAGGAAATAGAAAGTAAACGATATGCTATAAGAGCCGTGTGATCTAACTCCTTTTGAGAGAGACCTCAAAAAGCTGAATATAAAAATGTTGAGGACCACATGCGGATTATATGATATTACTTGAAATCACCATCTCTGTATATTGTACAATTTTAGCCAAGATCAAACTCTACCCCCACAAGGAACAAAGTCAACGGGAACTTCACCTTGGATTTACCGCTCAAGCAGAAAGTTAATTCACTAAAGTCAACAATGAAGTCCAAATTCGTTGTTTTCTCGAAAGCCGTATGACAACTACATATTTGGAACTTTGAAGAGCCTTTGCTGTTGAAAACCAGATAGTCACGGAAGAGAATTAGGAGGAATGGCCAACCTTCCCGATGACGTAATAACCAACATCTTACTGCAACTACCGGTGAAATCCCTGGTCCGATTTCGATGTGTCTGCAGATCTTGGAAATCCCTTATCTCAGGTTCGTCATTTGTACGATCTTATCTTGATCGTTCCTTCAGGTACGGTGAAAATGTTCTTCTTAAGTACACCATCAATAGTTCTTCAGGACTAGGAGTCTGGCCTCCGAGCCGCCATGAATTCTCTAGCGTTGATCCATCAATTCTACCAACGTCAGATAGATTTCAGTTGAATGGTTCATGTAATGGCGTCATCTGTTTAACCACTTTCTCTAGAATCGATCCTGATGCCACTTTCTCTAGAATCGATCCCGATCCCAATCCCAATGCCGCTAAAATTTATCTCTGGAACCCCTCAATCAATGAACTCAGGGTTGTTCCAGAATCCCATTTTCGAGTGTCGAATTTGGTCGGTTTTGGGTGTGATCCCTCCAGTGGCCACCTGCATGATTTCAAAGTGGTCAATTTCAAAACCCAGCTGAACTTCAAGGACATTCTGTTCCTACCGAGCCCCACCGAAGTCGAGGTCTACAGTCTGAGAACAAACACTTGGAAACAGATCGGCCGCATCTTCCCTTCTGGATTTCCTAAGCACCTGGGTCGCCAGGCTTTGTTTAGGGAATTCATCTGCTGGTGCTCTTATGCCTATATAGGTAATCTCAAGACGTGGACGCTAGTATTGTTCAATTTGATCAATGAAGTATTCGACGAGAAGGCTACGCCAGAGAGCATTCTTTGTATTGAGCAGTACATAACAACGTTGGAGGGATGCCTATCGATATTAGCATACAATTGTTCCTATGAGTACGAAGTGTGGATCATGAAAGAATTTGGGGATGCCGAGTCATGGACAAAGCTGTACACGATCGATATACCAGAGAAGCTCGCACGGTACACGCCGTTAGGATTTGCAGGCAGAGATGAGGTTGTTTTCGCGAAGATCCACGAGCTCCAGCGTGGCAACGACAGGACGCTTTTGGCTTCGTACAACATGAGGAGCAAGGCATTTCAGGGGTCCCATCTGCGCGTCGATTCCTTCTCGAGCTGTTGCATGGTGAGTTACGTCGAGAGCCTAGTTTCTGTCGTGCTCGGGAATGCTGCGCCAACGCAACCTCTCTCCAGATTGTCTGGGAATGGGTACAGAAGTATCGCTCGAAAGAACGGTCCAAAAGATTAATCGAAATGATGGTTCGAATGGCCCATCAAATATCGACCGCAAATGGTCCATCTATCAGAGCACGGGCTCTCCTATGATGTGGTCGACAGATTACACGTTTGATGAAACGGACAGAACATGTTCTGCTCCTGGAGCCCCCATTGAAGTTCCAGTCCTCTCTAATGATTTGCATTGCTGTGTATCTTGAGCGTAGTATAAAACACGCTATCTTCAGGTTTCTTGTAATGTCTTCCTTGTTTGCATTATTGTTCCTTGTACGTGATTGAGTAGAATTAACGAAAGAGTTTTCGATATAATTGGCTGAAGAAGGGCGGCCCCGGCAGCTACGATGATTCCAGCCTCAGCCGTCTGGTCCACATTATTTGAAAAATAATTCCAATTCAACATGAATTCAATCTGTACGATATGATGAACAGGCCCTCCTTGGGAAGACTAGAGGGCTATCGCCACTCTCACCCACTCCCACTTTTTCCTTTTTGTCTTTCCCTTTAAAAGTCTTTACTCCACCAACTCAAACTTACATTCTCATTTTCCACCCTATACATTTTTCTCCTTATTAAATTTTGTTTTCCCTTTTTCTTTGTCTCTACTTTGCTCTTTTTCATCATTCATTATAATTATTTAGTCAATTTGTCAATGCATATTTTATGTAGTTTTATTTTGTTTTTCCTCAATTTATTCATTCTTTTTCAAAATTTTATTCTTTTCAAATACTAATATATATGGAGATTTTCTTTTATGTGTTTCCCATACAAGACTTGCATATGATTGAGTATAATATTATCGTGGTCATCCCCGTTGAAATTATATATCCTCATAAAAAGAAAAAAAAGAGATCAGTGTCTTGTGTGATTAATCTGAGTAATGTTCATATTTTCTATTCCTGTTTTGACTCATTTTCATATTTTCTTTTCTTTCTTTAATTGACTATTATTATATAAGAATAATTCCATAAATGATTTATGAACTTTGGCTCAATAAGCAATGTCACTCTTCAATTACATAAATGGTCTATGCTTTGAACCTTATGTCAGCACAACCACAAGGATCTGGCCCAAAAGTCAGTGACTTAAACAAAGGAAAACAAGTCAGTGTTTCACAATGCGCATTTCAACAAGTACTGAAGTCCCCAATTTTCTGAACCCCAAAAAAAAAAAAGTTCCCAATTCAAATATAAAATTCATGCTTTGTCAACTTAAATTTGAAGAGGAAAATAAAGGGATTTGCATAAATGACAAAATTGAGACTACCACAAAGCCAAGGCTGCTCAAATAATTTAAAACATCTACATCAACCAAACCATTCATAATGCAGATCAATACATATTTCATGCCTCTGTAAGCCAGGACACCTGTCTTTTCTTATCGGGGGGCTTTCTTTGAGAAACTCCAGTCATTTCAAAACCTGTCAAATGGATCTGCAAGATTAGAGAATTTGTTACAATTTTGTACCAATATATTGCTTTACGAGCATTAGGGGAAAAAGAAAGGCAATCTTAATAGCCGCTATGAGAGTACAAGATGGCACCATTGGCCCAAATGTATCTGCATTCTTCATTTTTCAGGGCTTATGACCAAGGATGGTGCAAAGCTGTCATTTTACGAGGAGAAGCTCATTCAGTCTTTATTTTGCAAAAGGTGACCTCAGTACAATTCTATAGTATCTGATAGTGCAGACAAATGGTTGATGTTGGACATAAAGCTAATCTTGCATCATGATCCAGATGATTCCAACATATATTCAATCAAAAAATACTTCTTCATCTTTTGAAATATCTATCACCTCTAGTGGCTAAGCTGAAATTTTCAGGAATTAAAGATGGCCATTACAAACAAGATATTTATCAATTCTAGAAATTAAGGCCAACCATTAGTGAGCATAACACAAGCAAGATGCCCTTTTAATTAGAGATGGCAAGGGGATCCTTCACTAAAGAACTCAATCAATCCCCTCACCCCCTAACTCAAATTCCCACTACCAAAAACAAAACAAAAAAGGAAAGGAAGAAGACCAGAATATATCATATATAGTATTTCACAGGATCAGCATCAGGAGTTCTATTCTAACCAACCTAAGGAAGCTTGGAGCAATGAAGAGAGTCTCTGCAATTGTGCTTTCTTCCTGCCTTGTCATAAAAAGTCAAATCTTCTCAAGCTGTAGATCCAGTAGAAGAACAAAACATAAGGATGCTGAGGCACAATATGCCAACAGCAGAAAACCAACTAAACCAGAGAGCATTTTGGAGAACCTCCGAGGTCCAATTAACATCAAAATTGTTCATGTCAACAGAGGGGAAGTTAAAAGTTCCAAAAAACTTCAAAAACACTTTATCATTGTAGGTTCAGTGTTCCAACTTCAAAGTATTACTTGTACTGCAACATGCAAAGCCAGTCCTCAGGTGGACCCTGAACCAGTTCATATTCCTTGTGAAAATAAATTAAGACAAAATATTGTGAGGACAATGCACATTTTCCGATTAAGGCATTTTCCTCTAATGCCAAAAGATTTAAGAAGAATATAAAAATATCGAGAAGCTCCATTTAAATGAAAGTTAACTCTTTTGCCAGAAAACAAAAATGGCCTTTATCATGACAAAATCTTATTTGAAATATAAAATGTTCTTCACCATGACACTGTCAAATATAATGTTTAACAAGGTGAACCTAAGAACCACCTCTGAACATTCAAAATCACAAAAATGACTGTATTTTCAAAGAATATAGAATCTATTACTTCGCTTAATTTCAGAAAGTCATACATAATTTCTGTTGAAAAGAAGATATCTCTAAGTAGATCAGAAACATCTAACTTCTGAACAGAAAGAGAAAGGCAAAATAAACAAAAACATTTGACTTGCTGCAACAAGCAAATCAACATTAGCAAAGAAAAAAACTGCTTTGCTACATCTGTTGATGTGCATGACAGAGCAAAAGCAGCAAGCAATGACATCAGCATGAGATATTACCAACAAAATGATCTCTTGCATGAATCACGTATGCTTGCCCAAGTACACAGCACAAATAACCCAAACCAAAACTTTAAGCACCTGATATGCAGTTACATCTCAGATACTCCCTTGAAGCCCTCCTTTTCAAGAGTTTTAGCTATGGAGATGTCACCAGTCTTCACAATCTTTCCGTTCTCCTGGTGAACCAAACAACAAAGGAGGACCTTGTGAACCAATATGTACAGTCAACAAAAAATGGACACATCTTGACAATTACAAAAATCATGAGTTCGGTTCACTGCCAGACAAGTTTAGGATAATTGTATTATTTTTATTTTAAGTATCAGAAAATCAGTGACTGAGGAATCAAAGGACAGGGGGTTTAAAGAATGATTTTGAACTAACAAAAGCAAATTTCCAGAAATCTTTTATTAATTTTGACAAGTAACTAAACTTATAAAGAGCACCATGGGGGTTGCCAAACAGATTATTCAGACTTTTAGTTGACGAGAGATTCCTGCTCTTATTTATTTATTTATTTATTTATTTGAAGAAAGCCACATTTTCTTTCCACAATCCTCCACATTCATCTTTCCTGAGCAAAATCTTTCATCTCTCAAAACACAATATTATACACACAAGTGCTCATTTTTCTTTTCTTTTACCCCGTTTCAGATGAGAAGAAAAATTGGCTATCTATTGGTTCCTATATATCCTCCATAACTTGAACCAAGTTGTAGCCTCGTAGGAATGACAAAAGGAATGCTTCACATAATTGAGTTGCTTTTCACCATCATTCTTATGAATTGCCTAAGTTTTACCTTTCCATTTGAAGGTCACTATTTTTCCTTGACAAGAGCAATCATTGCTTCAATAAAATATGATTTTGTGCACCAATGACTCATCAACAGTGCTACCTCAACCCTCCTTTTCAGGAGCATTGTCATGCCAACTTTGATATTAGGAAAAATGTAGCTATTCAAACATTGACATACAACTTGAAAACTTAGCACGTCATCAAATCCTATCAAGGACCGTGCCGTTTACTTCTCATACATGCATTATCACAAAGGGAAAAATGATCAACTTGTGTGAAGGATGAAAGAGATAAATTTGAGAGGACTTACCATTACATGGATATATCTAGGTTTTATGAACTCCAGGAGTCTTAAATAATGAGTAATCATCAAAACAGAATTCTTAGGAGTCAAAAGTCCATTTACTGCCTTTGCCACATCTCGAAGTGCATCAACATCCAACCCAGAATCAATTTCATCCAATATAGCTAATTCGGCCCCAAGAACCTGCAAAGGCATGCATATACATCTTACATAATATTACCAGGAAGGCTTGAGAAATAAGCACAAGATGGAGGGACAGAAAAAAAGAGGGGCAGGGGGGGAGGCCACATGTTCCTTTGGAGAAACATATATAGAGCATATCCTTTATGCTTTATTTATCTGCACGCTACATAGTCTTTGGTGGTCTATATGAAACCCATTAACAATGTGCTCCATTTTAACAAATCTATAGTATGCTTCCTTTTTGAATGTAATAATAAATATAGCAAAACCTACCGCGAGTTGTAAAATTTCATTCCGCTTTCTCTCTCCACCACTAAATCCTTCATTGACATTTCTGTTCAGGAAGTCTGCCTTCATGTTCAGAAGATCAAGTTTTGGATATACATAAGCCCAAAACTGCACGAAAGAATTTTTGTCATAAAAAAGATCAACAAACAGCATTGGTCTTTTCTAATGTAACAACCATCAAAAGTCAGATAGCTAGGCAACATTTCATGTAAAGGTAGAAACAAGCTAGACAAGCAAATCAACCCTAGCTTATGTAATGCTCTCATTTCCTTTTTGAGAAGTAAACGCAGTCCACAAGGTACAGAAATATATAAGTCAGGTAGCTAATCATTGACCAAAACAAAGATATATGGGGGTGCAAAGACTATCCAGTTGTAGTGACACAAACAATATTTATCAAACTAGATTAATTTTAGTATGCAACAAACAATAATGCAGTACAAGCTACAAACAGAACTCGTTCTCAGGCACTTGAATGTTCATGGGCAGCAGCTCAAAAGTCAAAATAACAAAGACAAACTGAGAAATCTCAGCAAATAAAATAAATGCATGATACAAATGTGAAGAGAGTAACCACATGAATGGAAGAGACTGATTCAATTATTTGATAATACAAGCAAAAGATAGATGTAATAAGATACAATTGTACACCTCAATTGGACTAAGCTCAGGTTGATTAAGCTTTCTTCTTCGAGCATTGTATGCCATGTTGAGAAAGTCAGCATTGCTGACACCAGGTATTTCAATTGGTGATTGGAAGCTCATAAATAGCCCAGCAAGTGACCGGTCCTCAGGTTCCATTTCAAGCAAATTCTCGCCTTTAAACATCATACTGCCGCCAGTTACTTCATAATCTGGATGCCCAACGAGAACCTGCAATATCATAAGCTCACCAAATAATTCCAGGCCCGCAGAAGAGATAGGTACCATCAATTTGAAATGACATGATGTATCTGATGTAGCACACTGACAGCAATAACAAGCAATTACAAGCCAGCTAATCTTGCAGAAGGTGAAAAGCTAGGCAAAATAAAAGGAACCTTCTACAAAAAGACGCTTCCATAACATCACCAAAAATTTCCCCACCACAATCTTCCAGTGAGCAGTTACTTTGGCTGACCACAAATTTGTCACCGACAATCAGCATTTTCAATACAATATATATTATAAGATGTGACCCCAAAAATTAGAAAATTAAAAGAACAAAGAGCAATCGGAGAAAATAAGGAATGGTGGAGATCTCACATGTTTCACCACAACAAAATACTTCACCCAAGTACTTTGTGGTCACATTCAATCAACCGTGTTAGATCTTCCAGAAAACATGACACAAAATAGAGCATAGTGACCTATAATTATTGACTTGGTGGAATATAATATATTTGTTGTTGTTGTTGTTGTTGTTGCTGTTGTTGTTCTTGTTGTTCTTGTTCTAAATGCCGTGTCTACGGTATATGTGATTTTAGTTTCCCATCCCATTCTATGGATCATTAACAATTTTGTTTTTGTGCTCAGCCAAGGTCTTAAATCTAACGAAGTACCAAAGGTATAATCACAGGTATAATCACAAGATTAAATTAATCCATCTTCTGACAAAAAAATGTAGCCTAAGACACGCATGTATGAATGAGAGGTTTGAGAAGCCAGGGTCAAGATAATTGATAATTGTGGGGAAAGAGAGTTATGGAAATTGAGAGGCACAAAGTTCTTTGCGGTTGGTACATATTGACAAACGAGAAGGCAGGATCTGCATATGTAAGAAACATTTGGATATAATTACGTAAGAACTATAAAACCCACCAACAAAGATAGGAACTGAAACTTTTTACAGGCACAAACAAGAAGCCGTAAAAGATTCTCTTAATCAGGTGCAGAGATAAATTAAAATTATCCCTATATCTAATAGTTGCATTTAGTAAATCAATCATATGATATTTTTCCATAAATCAATCATATGATATTGGTCTAATAAATCAATGCCTGAACTGGTAAACACACAAACAACCAACCTTTGCAAATGTGCTCTTCCCAGAACCATTCTTCCCCATTATCGCATGAACCTAAAAGAACAGTTCAATCAATGTCAGAAATTTATAAACATCTGCCAGCATAAAGCCAATTGAAAATAAACACAAAATCATGTATGTCAATTTAAATCGACTCGCAGATGCTAAGTAGAGAGCATGGAAGAGCCCGCACGTTTAACATATCAACACACATCCAAAGACAGAAATCAAACAACCCTCTCTATTGCATTCAATACAAAAACCAAAAATGATTACGAGAAATCCCTCGAAGCTGAAAGAATTCTCAATTGACGATAAAGCGAAAGAGCAGACGACATAATCTCGTGAAATCCACAGTAAAAATCGGATTCTTGAAGAACAGCTCATCGCGACGCCATCACTGCATACGAATTTCACCAACTACCAAGCTCCTTCAACAACCACCTCAAAACCGATCACGCCCCAGCTAAACATTCGAATTCGAAGTTCAGAACGCAACAAAAACCAAACGGCGAGCACGAAACGAAACGAACCGAACAGCCGAAACGACCGAACCGACCTCTCCCTCGTAGATGGTGAGGTCAACGCCCTTGAGGATCTCCTGCCCCGTCTCGGCAATCACGGCCGTCAGGTCCCTGACCTCGAGCAGGAGCTCCTTGCCCCCGCCGCTCTCGACGGGCGCCGCCGAGCGGTCGGCGGTGGAGAGGGCGGCCCTGACGGCGCACCGCCGGAGAGGGGCGGAGCGGAGGGCCCGGAGCCCGCCGCGGGACGGAGGCCGAGCCCCGGAGGAAGGGAGAGGAGGGAGAGCGCAGCGCCGGCGGCCGCCGTGGAGGGAGGCCGCCGTGGGAGGTCGCGCGGTGGAGAGCGACGGTGGAGCTGAAGCCATTGGACGCCGCTTGCTAGCCCGACTTCGCTGATGCCTGATGCCTGAGCCGAAAAAAGGAAAAGAAGAAGCAATGGAAGTTTAAAAATTATAACCAAAACACAATCGAATTCATGAATTTTTAAAATATATAATTAAATTCTAAAATTTATTACAAAAATGTAATCGAATCATAAAACTTTCTAAAATTGCAATCAAGTCCTAATAATTTAAAATTGTTGCAATCGAAATCTACAACTTATCATAAAAATTTAATTAAATTATAAAACTTTTGAAAATGATAATAACAAAATGACTTAATTGCACTAATTTGAAAATTTTGGAATTTGATTGTATTTTTTGAAAATTTCAAAATTTGATTGCATTTTTTGACAAATTTGGAACTCAATTATATTTTCATGATAAGTTTTAAGATTTTATTTTATTTTTTTAAAAATTTTATAATGTAATCGTAAGTTTTAGGATTTCATTACACTTATTACTAAAAAAATAAAAATATAAAATTTAATTGCTTTAACTCTTTATTTTGTATATTTATTTTTTTAGAAAAATATAATAGCTACTAGCATGCTCTTAATTGTTTTTCTAGCTTTGATTTGACTGCTACTTAACGTTAAACATCTTTACAGAAATTACACGAGCTCTCAAACGTCCAAAAAAATAAAAATGCTCAACTTTTTGCACTAGGTTAAAAATCTAATCACAGGAGAGATAAAAATGATAATCGTTGTAAGTTTTGTTTAATTTTACCATTAAATCGCCACATTTCATCCCACGCGACGTGCTATGGTGTGATGTGCATGATAAACTACATCAACCAAGCCAAAGGAATGATGCATTACTATTTCAAACCTTTGTTTATCAAATTTCTCATATTTTGTACAGAAAGCGACGTCGCTCTTGTCATGATTAATGTGGTTTATTGTGCAAAAATTGATGCAGTGAGCTACGTAAGATGAGACATGATGATTTGATCGTGAGAACAGACAGGATTTGTGACCGACGTTGTTTTTGTGTCGCCCGTGGAAGTTGGACTTTTCTATGGGGCGATTGAAAAATTGTGTTACTACCAACTCACTAAGCATCATGATGGTTGTGTCATGATGTCGTGGTTTTATGAATTCTTACCTTATATCAAAGTTAGAAATCATAAAATCAAATCTTTTCAAGTTCATTTGCCCTTCCTAAGAGTAATGAGACGGCGATAAAATATCAATTCTTCTACTAACTTAAATTTATTCCATCCATGGTTGTAATGGTTTTATATAAAAGTGAGTACACATTTATTAACAATTGTGATAATTGAAAGTGTATACAATTTTCCTAATGTAAATAATTTATGAATTTTAATTTAACATGCAATTTTATCTTTAAACTTTTAATTTATATAATGTGATTCTGAATCATTAATAAATGTCAAATCCAATTCTTGGGCTGTATAAAAATTTCAACGTCGTCTTTTAATTAATTCAAATTAGCAAAATTTGCTAATGTGACTGCCAATTTGTTAAGTTTGAATAATTGACCAAAAAAAAGAGTCATACGCGGATTATCCAAATAAGGTATTCCACTATTAATTTCTTAAGCCATGCTTGTCCATTCACCAATAGCACGGGACACTATTTTATTTCATGTTATCAATAAAAAGAGTGAGAAGGAACGATTAGTTTCAGCAATCTTTAAACGTTACCTAAGGCTAAGAGTTCTATAACCGTGCCGTAATCTTTCAGTTCGAGTCATTACTGCTCATTTCAATCGAGCATGTTACCGCTACGGCGCTACCTACCACGGCATCGGTGGGAATAAAAACCGGTGTCGTTTGGTGCCACGACACAGCCGAATCTACTGTCCTATTTTTGAGCTTTCAAGGAGGGATCGGCGGGTTTCGAACTCGTCACATATTGTATGATGGTGTTATAAACCTTCCTTTTTCAATTGCAATTGTCCCTTTCTTCCCTTCGTTCGGCTAGACATGAAAATGTCGGTGGGGTTGTCCGGTGTCCTTCCTAAATTCGTCATTACCGACGTTCCTGGAAGATGCCTTCGCACTTCAAGACGTCCCACGGTGTCATTGCATATGACAATAGAACGGCAAGAACTGCAAGAAAGAACCCCTCAATGGGCCAAAAACTCTTGCGTCGTTTCCAATCAATTCGTCGCCATTTATACTGAACTTTCCGAGCAATTCTGAGATTGCAAAAAGACATTGCTTTTTCTTCCTTTAGCAAAGCCATGGCAGGCCTTCCGGATGAAATAACCGGGGATATCTTGTTTTGCCTCCCGGCGAGATCTTTGGCTCCGTTCACATGCGTGTGCAGATCTTGGAATTCGCTGCTCACCTCCTCGACCTCTTTCATCGAAGCGTATCGTGATCGATGCTCCAAATTCGTTGACAAGTATTTTATCAAATACGATAGAAATGACTATAATCAGTTGGAGATATTTCTTTGGAACCCATCCACTGACGAGCGGAGACGCCTCCCTCGGCCCCGCTATTTCGTGTCGGAAGTGATCGGTTTCGGGTCCGTTTCCATGACAAGCTGCAGCGGTCTCAGCAATTTCAAGGTGGTCAATATAAGAATAAAGCGGGGGCTTTTCACGGGCCGTTGCTTGCAATTGGAGGCTTACAGCCTGAGGCGAAGTTCTTGGAAGCGGATCGGCAATGGATTCCCCTGTGGGATCGATCACAAGTTGCTTGGGCCATCAGGTGGTCTTCAGGAATTTCGCGTGCTGGTCATCGTACCAGTACGACGCGTCGCTCATCCTGTTCGATCCGGTCGAGGAGGCTTTTCATCGGATGGTCCTGCCGCTCACGATGCGTTCACTGACCGAACAGATATTGCCTGTTGGATGGATGCTCGTGCCTGATTGGGTACAAGCCGTCGTGCCGTAGCCACGAGGTGTGGATCATGAAAGAGTTCGGCGCCGTCGAGCCCTGGACCAAGTTGTACTCGATGGATCTATCTTCGACTTCGTGTGCCGTTTCGGGATGCTCGCCGCTAGGGTTTGCAGGCTTTCAAGGCATCATCCTCTTCATCAAGAGCTCTACTTCCGGCCGGCATGTGGTGCCTACAACTTTGAGACGGAACGGTATGAAGAATTCCAAGTTTAAGTCGATTCAGTCCAGAGCTGTCGGCTGGTTTCCTACACGCAGAGCTTGGTTTCTCTTAAATAATTCCTGAATTACGTGTAGTTTCCGGAAGCAATAAAAGAATTTTGGTAATCTCATATGTTTTTCTTACAAACACCCAGACGAATTGTCTCGTAGATTTCTCATGAATATATTGGTTTGGAATCTTTTATGACATGAATATAAATTTGTAGTAAATGTAGCACGATGTTAGAGTTCAAAAATTTTTATGATGAGAAAATGCTGGACACCTTACACTTTTGAAATATATATCTTGGAATTTAAGGTTGCATGATTATATGGGATTTTCATTATTTTTTGGGATAAATGCAATAAAAGTCCTAAAATTTATTATAAAAATGCAATGAAAACATAAAATTTTCAAAAATTACAATAATGTTTTAAATTTTATCCAGAAAGTGCAATCCAGTGCTGAAAATTTCAAAAAGTACAATCAATATGATGACTTGATTGGATCAATTTACTAAGTTTAAGATTTGATTACACTTTTTGAAAGTTCTAGGACTTAATACAACTTTCTTAATAAGTTTTAAAATTTGCAATGCACTTATCCTTTATTTTTTTAAACAAGGTCATATCCATATTAACATTAGCTAATCCAACCCCTCCAAAAAGCTAACATTTTGCACATTGGACAAAAATTACACCACCTTTCAAACGTCAAAGCTCAACCTTTTGCATGGAGATAAAAGTAAAATGACTTTGAAGCATCCTAAAAAAAAGTCTAACCTTTCGTAAGTGGGATGAAAATAACACCCGTACCACAACCTCACCGGTAAAGTTAATCTATTCTCACCGATAAATTATCACGTGTCTATCCTACATGACTTAGTGTGTTGATGTGTATGTTGAACCCCATCAACCAACATAAGAAACTGACTGATTTCTAATTTTCAATCCTTCTTAGGGGATTATATTTGTAATCTTTGTTGTCAAATTTCCTGCGTCTTATCCCAAAATTGATGTCGCATTTGTCATGGTTTAATGTGGTTCGATTCACTGTGCACGTCTAGTGGACACGGTGAGTCATGTAGAATGATGCGTGGTGCTTTGATTGTGAGAACAAACGAAATTTGTATCTATTTTATCTCGTTGGTTAAAGGTTTAATTTTTTTTTTTTTTTGGAGCGATTGAAAGGTCGTGTTATTTTTGCAGAAGATGCAATAGGTTGGGTATTTTTGGAACTTTCACAGGTCATATTTTTTTTCTGGTCCAAGTGTGAAATGTTGAGTTTTTTTTTTCCCAGTGGAAGGTTAATGATATTTGCAAAATATTCATGATTTTTAACGATTTTGATCTTTTATTTGGCCGTCCCATAACATGGAATACCTCGTAGGATTGAAATAATTTACATATCAACAATTACTTTGTTATACTTATAGTTTCTCCTCCTTTTTTTTTCTGAGGTTTATACATTTTGACTTGCAAAAGTTGCTTTAAATATATGCTTGTGATTTCAAGAAGTCTTAATTTTTTTTGGCCCTTAAGATTGTATTACTTGGATATAAATGAGGGGATGAGAGCCATATATATACAAGTATAGACTCAATTGTACCCTTAAAATCTCTACTTAATTTGATTGTTGAGATTACATCTCCCCAATTCACCAATTTACCTACACCTATTATAAGAGTACAATTATTATAAGAGTATCATAAAATACTCAAGAAAACCTTAGCACTCCGGAGATTTGAGATTCGCTCATGTATGGTCTCATTCAAAAATTCTCTAGGTCACATCGCTTCCTTGGGTTGTGACACTTGTCCATCTACAAATGGCATGAGGCATTAGTTTTTTTTTTTTTTTGGTACTGGAGGAACTGGCGGCTTGCCGGCCGAGGCATAGAAACCCCCACCCCCGAGTCACACTTTTTCCTGGGTTTTAATTGGTGAAAAGAGTGAAAAGATTCACTGGTGATCATGCAAGTTTTTTCCTTTTTAATCAATGAAAGAGTATTCATGAACCTATTTATTATGATAGAACATTTGATTTGAATTATAACTATTGTTCATTCTGAATTTCTAATAGAACTTGTCATCGCCATCCACCATGGTTTTAGTGGGAGCAAAGCCGATGTTATTATATGCCACCACATGATTAAATCTCCGCCGTGACGGACAAAGGTTTCTTGTTGCCTTTTTCCTTTTGTTTTTCCCCTTTCCGAAAATCCCTTGAAGCTACCCCAGAAGATACCTTCTTGTTTGGCTTGACATGGAAATGTCGATGTGATTGTCTTTTGTCCACAACTAATTTCATCATTGTTTAACTTTCCTGAAGATGTCTTTGCAGATCAAGATGTACCAACTAATCATGCAAGTGACAACATAATGGCAAGAGCTCCAAGAAAGAGCCCCTCAAGATGTCACACCCCAAAACCAATAAGAGTGGAGGATGACACCACTGTCCTTTCTCTTAAAAACGCAGCCTCAAAATTCCTAAAATCAAACTCTTAAAAGTCCCATCGTCAATATCAATCTTGTACTATTCATAAGCTAGATGAAGAACTTAAAAAAGATTGGAGAATATAGGGGTGAGCAACCATAAGCTCGGTGACTAATACATCTCTTTTAAATAGATCAAGCACCCACTATGCATATTTTCAAAACCAAACTGCAATTCTTTAACCCAAATCCAAGATATAACAAACATACAGTAGAAGAAAGTTACATACGCTTCAACATAACTATATTTATAACAAAAATAATAATTTCATAATAATATCAAAATAAAACATGGTCTAAATTAATTAATCTCATTAATTTACACGCCAATGGTCCATTCCATTAATTAATCTCATGCCACATATCAATGGTCTAATGAAATTACACATCGATGATCTATTCCAACGACTAATCTCAAATTATGTGTCGATGGTCCATTCCATCGACCAAACTCATATTACATGTCAATGGTCCACTCCATTACTCACAACATCTGGTGATGAGGGGACCAAGATTCCCCATTGGCGAGATCCCTACCTATTATTAGCCGGTGGCTCGGCCCACAATAATATCCTAAACTCGTATGCACATACCTATAAGCCTCTTACTAGGCTCATAGCAATATTGAGCATTAATATTAATCCAAAACAACACCATCCACAATTCACAAAACCAAATCCATAAATCATTTCATATATCACCAAAATATTTCACAACTCAACTCATCTACCAAAAATACTTTTCATAAAACATTCTCAAATAATTTTAAGACTCATCTCATAAATCAATTTTACCAACCGAATCAAATCAAATACATTTCAAAAAGCTTATCACAAATCGATATCTCTATAACATTTCATAAACCATCTCAAAGTCGAATTTATCGTGAAAAAGTTTAATAAATCCAAAACATGTAATATTTCTTAACTTCATTCATCAAATAGAATATGGGTACATTTGGATGGGCATTTAGAAAGCCCAACCAAGCCCCAAAGCCCTTTCACCCTAAAATAGGGTGTTTGGCAACCTCCTTGAAGGAGCTTTCAAATGAAGGTCTCCCCTTGGAAATGATGAAAACAATTTTTTTCTTCCTAAACTACACTCATTAATTTTTCATATTTCCGTTTTATATAAAATTTTTTTTAAACGAAATAAACCCAAAACATGTAATATTTCTCAACTTTGTTTAACAAACGGAATAAATATTTCCACCAAAAAGTTCTTACACTATTCTTAAAAACCAAAATATAGTAAATGTCCAATCCAAATTTTATGCAATAAACATGCTTATTCATAACTCATAAAATATCAATCATTTATCATTTTAAAAACATGAGCTTATAAATTCTTAGAAGAGATATTACTACTCACCTAAAAATACTTACGATCAAATAACAAGCCTTATTCAAATCATCAAATTTGCAATCCTATCAAATAAACGAAAAACAATGCTAAAATTAATAAATTGCTCTAAACTAAAGCAATTAGAAAACAAAAGCCATCCATAGCGCAAAGCTTAAGCACAAAACTTTATCATACCATAATTTTCTCCATTGAACTTTGTTTCAAGCATAATTATAGTCAATGGAAAGCCCATCCAACATACTATAAGAACCCTAATTTAGCCAACCAAAATCAACCTGAAAATTAACAAAATATGGCCCAAAAGTCCTGGTTGTGCACTATTCATCACATGCGATAAACTTCAAAATTTTGTTTCGGGCAAACCATAAGTTCAAATCACGATCCATAAAATCCTATGGCTTCAAAACACCATAAACTATCATTTATATAAAAATACGCAGCTCAACAACTCAAAAATCATATTTCACCGCTCGATTTTTCCAAAATTCTGAATTTTAAGCCCTAAGTCCAAAATTATTTTGATTGAACAAATGGGCAGCATGAGCACTTACCTAGCATTGCATTACGTAGTTAGGTTGAGGTGGCTTGGCGAGGCTCCTATGATAAAAACGCATAAAATCTTCTTTCTTCTTCTTCTTTATCTCTTCCTATTCCTTTCTTTGAGCGTGAGCTCTCTGGTCTTCCTTTCTCTCTGTCCTCCATTTTCCTTTCCTTTCCCTTTTATCTCCTCCTTTTCCCCCTTTTTTTTTTTTATCTTTCCTTCTTTCGTTCTTTTCTTTCCTTCTCTCTCTTTTTTTTCTTCTTCTCTCCTGAAGT
The DNA here is from genome assembly GCA_016097545.1 of Eucalyptus victrix. Classification (NCBI taxonomy): domain Eukaryota; kingdom Viridiplantae; phylum Streptophyta; class Magnoliopsida; order Myrtales; family Myrtaceae; genus Eucalyptus; species Eucalyptus victrix. Next base: position 26,964,704 of record CM027844.1, read on the forward strand.
CCTCCCGAAGACTCGGTTCCTCTCTCTCTCTCTCTCTCTCTCTGCTGGAGAAAGCTTCTACCTTTTTCCTCTACCTTTGACTTTTCAACCCCTTATTTTATACAATAGGCGAAAGAACCTACGTTGTTTCCAATCGAATTCATGCCCACTTTATATTGAACTCGCGGGCAATTAGGGAAAATTCAATAGACGGAAGAGGTGCGTAGCAAAGCCATGCAGGCCTTCCAGATGAAATAAAGACGGAGATCTTGTTGCGCCTCCCGGCGAAATCTTTGGTCCGGTTTCGGGGCGTGTGCAAATCTTGGAATTCGATGCTCACGTCGGCCTCTTTCATCGAAGCGTATGGCGACCGATCATCGAGATTCGGCGACAAGTATCTTCTCAAGTACAACAGCAAAGATTCCTCAAGGATAGGGATATACGATTTGAGTAGTCATTTGCTCTCTAATCTTGATCCTCTGTTTAATCTGAGTAATGATACGTATGAGTTAGTGGGTTCATCCAACGGGATCGTCTGTTTAGCAGCGTACGACAAAAACGGCGATACTCGATCGGAGATATTTCTTTGGAACCCATCGACCCACGAGCGGAGACGCCTTCCTCAACCCTGCTTTCTCGTGTCGGAGCTGATCGGTTTCGGGTTCGATCCCTCGTCTAGCGATGGCCATCTCGGGGACTTCAAGGTGGTGAATATAAGAATGGAAAGCGGATTTTTCATGGGCCGTTGCTCGCAGGTGGAGGTTTATAGCCTGAGGCGAAATTCCTGGAAGCGGATCGGCAGCGTATTCCCTCGCGGGTTCGATCCCGACTGCTTGGGCAATCAAGTCGTCTTCAAGAATTTCGTGTGCTGGTCGTACCAAGACGACGCGTCGCTGGTCCTGTTCGATCTGGTCGAGGAGGTTTTTCATCGGATGGTCTTGCCACTCTCGATGCGCGCGGTGACGGAACGCGTATCCTTGTTGGATGGATGTCTGTCCCTGATCGCAAGGAATCCATCGCGCCGTAGTCGCGAGGTGTGGATCATGAAAGAGTTTGGCGTGGTCGAGCCCTGGACCAAGCTGTACGACGATCTATCTTCGACTTCGTGCACCATTTCACAATGCTCGCCGCTAGGATTTGCAGGCTCTCGAGGCATCTTCTTCGTCAAGAACTCCTCTGCCGGCCTGCATGTGGTGTCATATAACGTAGAGACAGCACGGTTTGAAGAAGTCGAAGTCCAAGTCCAAGTCGATTCAGTCCAGAGTTGTCGGCTGGTTACCTACACGCAGAGCTTGTTCTCTCTTATGAACACTCGGACAACTAATTTTTGAAATTTATACGTATTTATTGATGTTTTTCATAATTTTGAAGGGACTTTGTTCTTTGATTCATCCGTCGCATGATGTCGTATGGTTGAAATCATTTGGATACTAACAGTTACAGTCATTGGAATTATGTTAAACTCTTCATAATTTTCAATAGTTTCTCCTTTTCTTTGAAGGCGAAAATGTTTGGACTTTTCATGAGTTGCCTAGAATGCATGCATGCCATCTTGGGGAAACATGCTCTTAAAATCGCTAGGAGAGATGGACCGATCGAGACGTGGAAAGTGGATTCGCAAATAAAAGAGGAAACTTTTCGCAGTATTTAGTAGAGTTCTCTAATTACTTTATGGTTGCTTTTAGAAAACTTTAACGTGAAATCGCTACAAGTCCTCTTTAGTGCGCCAATGTGTCATTCCATCCTTAAATATATCTGGCCACGGGGAGATGTCCTGGTGGAGAGCACGGATACCTTGACTTTCTAATTTCCCCCCGATAACTCTTGAGGTATAATTTCTTATCAATTTGTCCAATTCAATCTTAAATCTTTTATAATTATATTAATTCAGTCTATTCGGTCTTTGACTAGCCGGCATGTCAACATGTCGGGTGACTAACACTTGACTAGGTAATTTTTTAATTATATCTTATTTATTTTGATTTTTTAAATTATTTTTTTGTTTTTCTTTTCTTTTCTTTTTTCTCTTCTTCTTCATTGGCTTCTTCTTCCCCACGGTGGTTAGCAAGCTCCATCGAAGCCTTGCCGGCTACAACGGGTAAGAAAGTCAAAGAGAAAGATGGAGAAAAAAAAGAAAAAAAGAAAATCAAAAAAATCAAAAAAATATAAAATATCATTAAAAAATTATCAAGTCAACATTCCTTGAACGGCTAATACTGTCAATGTCCACATAAGCACCGACCAGTCAAATTTGACCGGATGGACTAAAGTGACACAATTACAAAAATATTTGGGACTAATTTGAACTGAATAATAGATTTAGGATCTTTTTGTAATTCTCCCCGTTAAAGTTAAAGACGGGAGACTCTCTTTTTCTTTTTTAATCAGTAAAAATAGTTGAGGCAGTTGGAATCGACGATTTTCCTGGACATTATTATAAGAGCTCTGCATCCACAGTAGAGTATTCAATTTAAGTCATTTCTAGTCATTTCCAGTGAGCCCGTCGTCGTCATTTGCCGCCCACCATGGCGTTAATAGGAGTAGGGTTGGAAGTACTTTCTTGTTCGGCTAGAAATGAAATTGTTCGTGCGATTGTCTAGCGTCAGCAAGACAATGGACAATAATATCACGTCCACAACTCCAAGAACGAACCCCCTCAATAGGCCAAAAATACTCGTTTCCAAATGAGTTCATCGCCATTTTATATTGTGCTACAGAAGTGGTGCTCTGCAAGTCATGGCAGGCTTTCCAGATGAGATTACGAAGGACATATTCTCGCGCCTTCCAGCGGAATTCTTGGTCCGATTTAGGTGAGTACGCAAATATTGAAGTTTGCTGCTCACGTCGACCTCATTCATCGCAGGCTACCGAGATCGATAGTACGAAAATATGACTCTGGTAGATACTGTCTCTCTATTTCCGATCGTAAAACACACTTGACTCGATCAAAGATGTTTCCTTTGGAACCCATTGTCAAACAAGCGGATACAGCTTCCTCGACCCCGCTTGTTAGTGTCGGAATTGATTGGTTTCGGGTTTGATCATGTTAGCTGGGTTCACTCTTTTGTGGAGAAGGCTCAATGAGTTGTAAGCCCAAAAAGAGCTTGAGCCAATATGATAAGTTATATGAGGAAATAGGGTTTCTCATTATCTATATAAAGTGATAGCCGCAAAAGGAAATAGTAATAAGAGAAAAAGAGAAAGCAAAAAATCTGGGATTTTGGGCAATATCTAATTTACATGTTGGAGATCGATTCGTGGTCCAATTAAGCTGAAATTTTATCAGCATGTTCGTGGCACAATTTTATCGAATGATTTGATTTTCGTTTGAAGCTCTCTATATCAGGTTTTCAAAATCTACGTTTTTGGTCAAATTTATCTTTGATCTCTTATGAAATTCATGTGTATTATCAAGTTTTTGAGGTTTTTGTTGCTATGTACCTCTAGTATTTACTAGAGAATAATAATTTTGTTGATAGTGAAGAATTTTAGGTGGACTCCAGTCCGTGGTTTTTGATCTCCTCGCATCGAAGAGATTTTTCACGTAAAAAAATCGTCTTGTGTTCGCATGATTGATATTTATTTTACTCTACTATATCGATTCGTATTAGATTTATATAATATGAGAGATTATTTTATTCCGCTGCGTTAATTCGATCTTGTTCGAATTGTTACTGTTCTCTCATCACATCCCACGTCCGAGGATTGCATGGTGGTCAATGGAAGTACAGATTGCGGGTTTTTCATGGGCCGTCGCTCGCTAGTGGAGGTTCACTGCCTGAGGGAAAATTCCAGGAAGCGGATCGACTATGTATCCCCTTGTGGGACCGATCGCAAGTGCTTGGGCAATCAAGGTGGTCTTCAGGAATTTCATGTGTTGGTGCTACCAATGCGGCGCGGTGTTGGTCCTGCTCGATCGGGTCGATGAGGTTTTTTGTCGGATGACTGAGCAGATATGTTTGTTGGAGGGATGTTTGTCCCATCGTGCCGTAGTCACAAGTATGGATCATGAAAGAGTTTGGCGTCGTCTATAGTCCAGGACCAAGTTTCACCCGGTCCAACTATCTTCAACTTCAGGCGGCCTTCTGCATTATTCCCCGCTTGGATTTGCAGGCTCTCAAGGCATTTTCTTCATCACGACCTCATTTTGGGGTCTGCATCCGGCGTCCTACAACATAGAGACGGCACATTTGAAGACTTCAAAGTCGAAGTCGATTCAGTCCAGAGCCGTCGGTCAGTTTTCTGCACGCAGAGCTTGGTTTCTCTTACGAACACTTTGGACAACTAATTTATTTTGGTATACATATGTATTGATGAATTGGAATTACATTACTTGACAGATTAATGTGGGCAAACTCCTATCTGAATAACTTCCTCAGAGGGGCGGCGAGAAGGAGTAAAGGCCAATCCAAGAATTACTTCCTCCCTCATTGTTTCAGAGAAGGCGAAAACAACATGCTTTGTCCATGTCCAAAAGCAATAGAAAAGGAATAAGAATCACCGAACCCATGAACGGTAAACCATAAAAACCACTCCACCACCTCAACAAGCCTCCTTGTCTTGCAAACCACAATTCTATATCCCAACAAGAGAGATTGAGAAGTAGAACCAGACAGAGAATTTTGAACCCACGAAGAAGGTCGATAGCAAGAGAGAAAGAGAATGGCTACGAGATCAGGAGCGCCGCGACCACCCACCTCTTCATCTTCACGACCGCAGGAGATGACTCGGCCTCGTTATGAAGACATCCAACCGACGTCAGCAGAGTGGAGAGAAGAAAAAGCGGCTCATGTTTTGGATGTCCATCTTCCAGGTAGATATGACTTTTCATGATGTATGATTTCTATATCGATGTAAGAAGAAAAGGGGGACCTTTTTCATGTGGCGAAGCCTAAATTCTTGCATGCTTTGAACGTTGCAGGTTTCCTTAAGGAGCAAATTCGGGTAACCTTGGATGACAATTCGCGCTCCTTCAATGTCCGAGGAGAACGTCCTCTCGGGGACAACCGGATCGGCCGTCTCAACATAGATTACATCGTCCCAGACAACTCCAAGCTGAAGGACATGGAGGGCAGGTTCCAGAATGAGGTGCTCACGATCACAATACCAAAGGAATACGTTTCGCCATTCTTTGTTCCCAAAGAAAACGGCGCAGGGGCACAGACATCACCGGGTAAGGGAAAAGAAACATTGAATGTGCCAAGCACGTCGTGGGAGAGGGAAATGAAGAGGGCCAATGACACTGATGTTGCAGGCTTTGATGGCAAAGAGGTAAGCAGACCCAAAAAATCAGATTTGGACAAATCAAAAGCAGGAGATAGTAGGAGCGGTGCTGATGACGCTGGGAAGATGATGAGGGATGGGAACTTGGGTGAAGCAGAGAAGCAGTTGCTTGTGAATATGGGTTTGGCAGCTCTTGCGCTTGTGGCGGTTGGGGCTTATGTTGGTTATAACTTTGCTTTGTCCTAGGTCAGCCAAAGGCTAATCTACCTTAGGTTCATGTCTGAATATATATCAGTTCATCGCATAGTTATGGGTGTGAAATAACATTAGGGGTAGTGAAAATGTATATACGTGTTTACTTCAAATGCATATTTGTACAGGACCTTGAATAAACAATCCTATCGAATGCTAGATTATAGTATCCTATATAGCTTGACTTTGATTTATTTAGATATCTCACTTTCCTTCATTCCTGCCAGGAAGGTATTGAATTCGCGATGAATTTAATTTCTGCTCAAGCGCTTTGGATCGAACACAACTTTCATGCATACTCTGTTCAATTAGCCTTGTCTGTACCTTGTTTGTTATCGGTCCATCTTATGGTCTTGTGTTAAAAAATGCAACGGCAATATTAGCTCGTGAGACATATATCAGGATCAGAATGCTAATAACTCTATCATCAAGACTGCAACTCTTTTCGTGCAGATACAATAAAGCGGGATGGGATCATACAAAACCCCGGTCTGCTATCTTTGTTCCCTCTCTCTTTTTTGTTCATTTCACCAGCGTCGGCAATGGAGAATCAATCATTGAGCTGCTGCTGCCGCTGAGTAGCAAGATACAGCAAGCATTACTGAGCTGTGAAGCTCATGCTCAAGATGCGAACAGTGTGTGGTCACAAAAATCCTCCCGTCTCAATCAAAATGAAACTTATTTTGTGGAGGGAGAGAGAGAGAAGACATAGACAGCAAACGCGATGGGGACAGTTGAGGAACAAAGAGGAGACCAAACCTTTGCTAAAGTCACGGAAAACCTTGTCGCGTCATATGATTTTGTCCTCATCCCTCTCGTGACACCCTGTGAACCCCTACACACCTGTCCTTTACCTTGGAGACTATGGAAATTTTTCATTGTCATATAAATAACGTGAGATCTTTTATAGTATTATTCTCGTTGCAATAAGACGACAAGGAGGATAACTATGGTCACGTTAAATTATACTGTGGTTTCGATAACCCAAAAGTTATGCTTTCCCATATTAATTAAATTATGTTTGTACTGGTTTCGTTGTTTCGTTGTTGTTGGCATGATGATGAACAGCAGAAGCTACTGATCCATATGAGTCCTTGTACTTTATCTGCTGCAAATTTTTTGTCCATCCATCAAGAGGGCAATAATTTAGTACCTTCGGATATAATTTCCAGCCTACCATCTTCCGGTCATTGACATGTCACACGTGATACTGAAATGTATCACAGGAAACGGAATATTCTAACCATATGTTCACGGGACACGACTGGTAGAGGATTTCCTTCAAATCTCAAGAAACGATTAGGTCCAAGCTTTTTGACTATTGCAAAGATTCCGATACAATACAATATTTACATGCAATTGGTAAAGTTTAATAAGCAATCTCCACTTCCTCAGCTGAAAACTTCAAACCACGTGAATAACCATCTTAATATTGAAAGTTAAACAATCAAAACATCTTATTAGTCCAAGCAGTTATTCTCCTCCGATGTAGATCAGATTACTATAATCCTCGGAAAATTTTGGGACCTCAATATACTGTGACACCTTTTCATCTGGTGTAATGCGCCAGTTTCTGACATCAACACAGGCCCAACAGATTCGAAGAGAACAAAAGAAAAATTGTCCTCACCCCTCTATATATTTGAGCACTGGCCTTTGTATCAGATACATCTATTGTGAGATTTTGCTCATGACTGCAGAATCTGGTTTGTTTTTGCTTGATGAATTTTTACGGTTCCAAAAAGAAAAAATCTAGACGAGTTCTTGCTTGAGTATAATAATGACTTTATATAACAAATAGTTGACGTCCACAATAAACCTTGTTATTGAGATGCTCTACTTTGCATTTGTCTTATCCGGTGGAGGAACATGACTTCCTCTACTCCCCTGTACAAACATTCTCCTATGCATTCAAGCTAACTGAATAACTTCTCATAAGACTATAAGCAGAACTAGAGAGAGAGAGAGAGAGAGAGAGAGAGAGTTCAATCCATTCATTTTACAGTTCTTCAAAATCTCTTGAAATTTCTCCAATTCCGTCTTAGCATCTCTGCCTCTCATGGCCAAACAAGCATTCAGTCCATTTCTACTTGTCCTTCTCGTGATATCAATTTCAATCCACCACTCAGCTCAGCTCGAATACACTCAATCACAAGCTCTCTTCAGAGTCCAGAAACTCTTCCACTACCCACCAGCTCTGAGCAGCTTCTACAAAACCACAGACTTGTGTAACATTGACCCAACCCCATCCTTCACGTTAGTCTGCTATGAAGACAGCTTGACTCAGTTGCAGATCAATGGCCAAGATGGTGTCTTCCCACTCCCTCAGCATTTTTCCACCTTTGATTTCTTTTCCACTCTCACTGCTTTTTCAAGCCTGAGAGTCCTCTCTCTGGTCTCTCTTGGGCTTGGAGGGCCTATACCTAATGTGGTTGGGAATTTGTCTTCTCTTGAAATATTGAACATGAGCTCCAATAGCTTCTATGGTGCAATTCCTGAGGAGGTTTCTCATCTGAAGAATCTTCAGACTCTCATAATTGATCACAACAGGTTGGTGGGTCAAGTACCCAGTTGGCTCAGCTCTCTTTCACTCCTGGCTGTCTTGAGTTTAAGGAACAACTCTTTGAATGGGTCACTTCCAAGTACATTTTCATCTATGGAATCACTCAGGGTCCTGGCTCTCTCAGGAAATGGCTTATCTGGGGACATTCCTGATCTTCACAACTTGACTTATCTTCAGGTTCTTGATTTAGAAAACAACCACTTTGGGCCACGTTTTCCTAACTTATCCACCAGATTGGTCTCCCTAAACTTCAGGAGGAACAAATTTGCACTTGGCATTCCCGAGAAACTAAGATCCTTTTATCAGCTCCAGAAGTTTGACGTTTCACTGAATGGACTTGTGGGGCCCTTTTTGCCACCGCTGATGTCTCTTCCTTCAATGAGGTATCTTGACATTAGTGGGAACAAGTTCACAGGAATGCTCTTGCAGAACATGTCCTGTAGTCCTGAACTTGCATTTGTGAACATCTCTTACAACCTCTTGAAAGGAGACTTGCCAACTTGCCTCAAATCTGAGTTTAAGGTCGTTCTTTATTCCAAGAACTGCTTGAAAAATGAAGATCAGGAGCAACGTCCATTGGTTTTTTGCCACAATGAGGCTTTGGCAGTTGATGTTTTGCCTCCGCAGCGGAAGCAGGAGAAAAGAAGCAGTAAAGCTAAAGCAGCTTTTGTGTTTGGTGTAGTTGGAGGAGTTGTCGGAGCAGTCACAGCTATGGCCCTGTTATTTTTCTTGGCTTTTATGAGGCTACAACGAAAAAGCGAAGTTAGGCCGCCCACTGCACGATCGATAACAGAGAAAGTGTCGACCGTGTGTAATGTGAAGCTCCTTTCTGATGCAAGTAAGATCCTTGTTTACCATTTATTACTGACTCTTATAGCCCAAGAATCCGTGATGTGACCTGTGAGGGTAGGACTGGAAATAAATTAGGAATACTATTCAGGTGAAGTTCAAATGTTCTTTCAAATAGATTTACCATGCATTCAGTTCCATGGTATTGAAATTGCAGTCTAAGTAATAGATCAAGTTTGGTAATTTTGAAGTCAATCCAATGCTCTATTCATTTTTGGTATTCAAAAGCTGAGCCATTTATATTTTGTCTCTGTTTTTATCCCAACACTAAATTCTCCTGCCTTCAGGATACATATCGCAAACAATGAAAATGGGGGCCAGCATTCCAGCCTACCGGACATTTGCTTTGGAGGAGCTCAAGAATACTACGAATAACTTTGATAATTCATGTTTATTGGAAGACAGTTCACATTGTCAGGTATACGTTTTCTTGAACTGGATTAATCATGACCATCTAGTTTCTATATCCTAATAATTTTCATTATATATTACGTGCTATTTGACAATTTTTACCTGCACAGTCTCAAGCTCTTAACAAATTTAGCAAGTCTAACATGCAATCATTGTCAATGGATAGTGATGGATTGCACAGAATAGAAAAGTTGCCATTATATCTCCCCAAGAACATGAAGTTCAAAGGAAAACATAGTTAGATTCATTTACACGAAATATTCTTCTGAGAGTTGATGAGCATACGCATACACTCTCTGCACCTAGTTAAATTAATTATGACTATCATTACTATGGAGAAGTTTCTGCAGACTAAAGTGGAACTAAAATTGTGGCGTGCATACTATCATCAAATACTGCTGGGATTATGACTTCCTTTTTTTTCTTTTAATCATGTGTTCAGATATACAAAGGTAGGCTAGCAGACGGCACTCTTTTTGCTGTCAGAAGCATCAAAATGGCAAAAAGACACAGTTCTCAGTACTATATGCCCATTATCGAGAGGATCTCTAAGCTCAGACATGAAAATTTGCTTAGTGCTCTTGGACATTGCTTCGAGTGCTACCCCGATGATTCCAGTGTTTGCAGAATCTACCTTGTGTTTGAATTTGCTGTGAACGGGATGCTCAGAGACCAAATTTCTGGTAAAGTGATTTCTAAAATCATCCTTACAAATCAGTTCGCATAGTGTGATTAGTTTAGAATAGTGAAAGTTAGTAAATAGCAAATAAAATGTGCCACCTTCTTTGAGTTATGGTAGTCATCATAAATCTTGTTGCATGTTATTCAATTACCATCAAACTGGATTCTCCAGAGCTCCTTTTAGGACATGGTTGGCAGAGATTGTGCACTAATCACTTGTTTTTGCTACTAAGAATCAGGAGTCCAGGACTAAAAGTTTCTCCTTCTCTCATGTTCAACAAAGTAATATCTTCATCTCTTCCCTCAGGAGGACATTTAAGGAAGACATTTTCTTGGGCTCAGAGAATTGTGGCTGCTATGGAGATCGTGAAGGGTATTCAGTTTCTGCATACAGGAATCGTGCCTGGAGTGTACTCTAATAACATGAAGATTACAGATGTTCAGTTGGATCACGATCTTCACATCAAGCTCAGCAAATATAATCTACCCCTCTTATTAGAAGACAATGGATCGGTGGGTAATTATAACAATAACAAGACATGCATATTAATATAGTGTGCTTGGCAGTGGATACTGAACATTTCTTTGCCACGACTTTCCTTCAGGCAAGTTCTCGTGTTCGGCTGGCCAGATCCAAAGGAAGTAACTACATGAGGTATAGCATGAATTTGTCAATGGAGTAATTCCCCTAATTCCTATTCTCCATCTTATCTTCTCCTTCTCAATCCGAGAAATAGTAAAGAAAAGCCATCATCTTGATGCAACTGCATTTTCTAGTTCATCTGTTTTGATCAGCTATCCCCAACTGAGCGTCCGTGTTAACATCACCTTTGATTTTCTTGGAGACAATGTAAGTTAACTCACTCATGCAGGCGTTCGTGTCATAGATTCTCACCTAGTAGTCTTCATTTATGCAGGGGAAAAGATAATGAAAAGAGTGATGTCTATGAAATAGGAGTGATTTTGCTAGAACTCATAGCAGGAAGGCCGATCACGTCCAACGATGAAGTTCGCCTATTGAAAGATCTTGTAAGTACTTATTTATTTATTTATCAGTTTCATTGCGGTCCTCAAATTCCGATAGAACAAGTGGAGGATGTCCTTGGCACTTGAGCAAGTGACAACAAAGGATGCATTTTATAAGGAAAAAAAAGCAGCAATTGTCATTCCCAGTGAAAACATCACAAAACTTTTACCACTTTGTTGTGCTGCAGGTACAAGTAAGCTTGTCAGCTGACAATGGTGCGCGAAGGAGCATAGTCGATCACACTTTGCGAAAGGACTGTTCAGATGAATCACTCAGAATAATGATGGATATTTGCATTAGATGCTTGTCGGAGGAGCAAAGTAATAGGCCATCAGTCGAGGATGTGCTTTGGAACTTGCAGTTCGCCACACAGGTTCAGGATTTGTCGAGGCATGATTTCCAATTTGATCAAGAACTTCCGGTGCCATCATCACTGGAATTGTAAATGTTGACTTCGTGTACAATTTCCACGTCAAAAATTTGCAAATGCAGGATGAACCGTCTTTAGTTCCTGCCACTTGAGATACATATAAGCAATCAGGAAGCTGTTTTTGAAGGCCCTAGCGAGTTTTCGAGAGAGAATTTCGCGTTAGCGGTTGAAACGTTTGTATTCTTTGTTCCATGTTGATGAATTGTATCACTCACATGAATTTAGCTTGGTCCTGGTCATTCTGGTATTAAACATCCTGGTTCAAAGAGGTTGGCTGAAGCAGTGCAAGTGCCTGGAATCTGGTATTGACGTCTGCTATAGTCATACGCCTACTAAGGTCCATAAAATAGAGATTGGTATATTAATTCAGAATTTCATGGGTTTCGGTCAAATGAAGAGACTCGAGGGCGGAGAGTACCATGTAGTTGCGATCCGATTCTGGAATCATAAAATATTTTAGAGGAAATCATAGGCGAGTACAGGGAAATGTCGGTGTGCGAAATTCAGACAGATTATGACTCGAGTATATGCCTTGCAGATCTTATTAACTCAAAAGTTTTCTTTTTCATTAGCTTAATCCACAAAACATCATTTTTGGCAATCCTCTGAATCTAAACGATCCAATCCTATTGATGATCTTTCTTTTTTTTACCCTGAAACCACCATACAGCCGGCAGCCGGCGAGCGGCGTAAACCAGGGGAGCACTAGCACGGGGGCCCACCTCCCACGGCACTCTAGAAGATATGAATATTTGTATCCCGATAAAGCATAAAAAAATTACTTTCTCGACCTTTTGGCTAAGACCAAAGTGGACGAAGTATGGAAACAACCCAACATGTCCTATTGATGGGTATCTCGCCAAGTTGAACATCAAACAAGCCATCATAACATATCTAAGGTCACCTTTGGCAATAGGATAAAATTCATTATATGATAAAATATATCATATCCTATGCATTTTACTAGCCCAAAACAAGATAAAATTGGATATAAGAGGGATATAACATGAATAAAGATATTTCATGAGAAAGTGAGACAAAGGTGGATGGGATTTTAATATCCACAGTACATGTCTCGGGTAATAAATTTTCTTAAATTAATGAAATTAAAACAATTATTAGATATGATTAATAATTAAATTCTAATGTAAAATAGAAAATTCAAAATAACAAAAAAGTAACAACAATTTTTGCTTCTATTTATTCATATTTTTATTTATATATTTGAATGGAATATGTATAGTATTTATTTATTACATATTTTAGGTATATTAGGATAAATTTATTTTTGGGAAAATTCTAAAAAGAGATCCGAAGTACCATTTTTTTTTTTTTTCAAATAAGGCCCGAAGTGGACATTATTTCAAATAAAGATCTGAAGTACCTTCATTTTCTCAAATAAGGGTCTAAAGTAAATGTTATTTCAAATGAGGACCTAAAGTGGTTATGTTTATTTCAAATAAAAACCTGAAATGATTATATTCGTTTTAAATAAGGACTCGTCTTTTTAGCAATAAAGGGTATTTTCGTCATTTGTCAATTTTTCCTTTTTTTGGTTGGTTCTTCTTCCTCTTCGTCGGTGGCCAGCTAGCCACTAGCAATGCCCACAAAGGGCTGAGCGAGCGATGGCCTCACCAAGGTATGGCGACCCTCGCCCACGGGCCATCCGTGAGGTTGGCCCTCGCTTGGCTCAAGCGAGGCCGTCCCTCACTTATGGGCAACATGAGTGGCCCTCACCGGCAGGGGCGAACCTCGCTTAGCCCTCTGTGGGCATTACCGATGGCCGGTCGACCACAGGCGAAGAGAAAGAAGAAGAACTAGAAAAAAAAAAAAAAAAAATGTGAAATCGAAAATGACAAAAATACGCTTGATCGGTTCGAAAATTTAGCCAGTCGGCAATCGGCAAGGTTGAGTCATTATTTGAAACAACCAAAGCCACTTCAGGCCCTTATTTGAAACAACTAAGGCCACTTTAGGTCATAATTTAAAACAAAGTCCACTTCGACCTCTTATTTGAGAAAACAATAACACTCCGGGTCCTTTTTTGAAATTTTCCCCTTATTATTTAATAAATTTTTGGCTAAGATCAAAGTGGACGAAGAATGGAAACAACCCAACATGTCCTATTGATGGGTATATCAAACATGCCAACACAAAGTACCTAACTACATTTCCAAATTATGGAAACATATCCTCCTAGCAACGAGCAAGTTATTTAATGACCATATCAGAGAAAAGTGGAAACCCAAATCCTCTCGACAACAATTGCTCCATTTGGCAATTTGCAATTGGCTCCAGCTATCTTTGCATTTTTTCCCCTTATATATAGAGCACAACAATGCCCTTCCTTCAACCTGAATTACAGAACCAACAGAAACCCTCAAGAGAAAACAGAGAGAAGATGGGAAGCAAATCGTCGAACCGCCAATTGGCTCCTAAAGTTCTGTTCTTCTTGTTCATCATGTTCATGAGTTCGACCCCAGTGAAATCAATAACGTGTCAGGAAGCCCTGAAAGTCTTATTTCCCTGCTTGTCATTTGTTCTGGGCTCAGTTCCGCCCCCGCCGAGTGCCGAGTGTTGTTCGGGTGCGCAAGCCTTGGCGAGCCAGGTGACAACCACCGAAGACCGCAGGACTCTGTGCCAATGTTACAAGAACATTCCGCCTGGCATAGGAATCAAGCCTGACAGAGTCCAAGAGGTCCCTAAGTATTGCAAAGTTAATGTCACCATCCCGACTGACCCTAAAGTTGATTGCAACAGGTAAAACCTCTTTTATCTCTATATGGTATGTCTTCATTGCCTACCTAGTCACAAGTTTTCTCTATATGAGATGAGATGATACAATTCGATGCGACATCTCAAGATTTGTGTACACAAAATTCCCTATTTGTGCATCCCTCTTTTCTGCACATATGGAATGATCTAACTCTTAAATTTACTCCATTGAAGTAGCAAACAATTCATATACTTCAATTGTAATTGAATAGAGGACTGTCTATCTTGTCCTCCTTTCTAGCATGGATTAATTTGGTGATGACATGAATGCTCTATTAGCTATCCGTATCATTTTTTTTTTTTTTTTTTTTTTTAAGATTAAGAAATTGAACGGATTTGATGCCCTATTCCAAACAAAGTTGTTCTTTGGCAAACTCTAGGGAGTGTAATGAGGGTGATGATTATATATACATAATCAACTACCGAGCATTTTTTGAGCAGCATATGTATTATAATTGTGTCACGTATACATTATGATTTCATGCTCATACATTCTTCAGGCTCCATTGATTTTGTAAAAAATCTAAGAAGTCATTTTCCGTTTCTCAGCTAAAATTTGAAAATGAACTTAAAAATATTTTCCATCATTCAGTAAGGAAAATAATTTCTTGCACATTTCCTGGATGCACACATTTTCAATTTTTTATTTTTTATTTTTTTTTTAAATCTATTTTTTAGTTTTTAATTTTTTTAATTTCCTTTTCTTTTTTCTTTTTCTTTTTTTTTTTTTTTTTTTTCTTTCTGTTTTTCTTCTTTTTCCTTGGCCTTGGTTAGTCGCTAGCCTCAACCGACCTTGGCTTCACTAGATCAAGTGAGGCAAAGCCTCGCTAGCCTACGGTGACTGATCAAGGCCAAGTAAGAAGAAGAAAAAAAATTAAAAACTCAATTTTTAAAAATAAATAACACATAAAAATAAAATGAAAATATGTTTAGCGAAAGAAAGTGAAATGGAAGAAGTTATAGAAAATGTTATCCACCTTTCAGAAAGTTGAAAATATTTTCCTCACTTTTGAAAGTGTTTTTTTAAATATTAGAAAACATTTTTCTTGACCAATTTATTTTCCGTGCAACAAACACCAAAAAATCCAGAAAATGTTTTCATTGTGAAATTAATGGAGCCTTAGTTATGAAAAAGCTTTCAATTCATTTTGTGTGGGCTGTATTCTTGGTATAATAATCGATGCTTGGACGTACTCTCATCTTTTCTTTCTTTGGTTCTTTTTATGGAAGCATTCCGTGAAGGAGCAAATCTTCAGATGGCTCCTGATTTTCGAGTGAAGACGTTTGCGGAGCCGGCAGAGTTTGACACAATGCCAAATATCTTTACATTTTCATGTAAAGATCGAAAAAGCAATGTGAATAAATAGTTCGAAAATTTCTGAATAAATAGTTCGAAAATTTCTTACATTTGTTGGCATTATATTTGTTTATGATAATTAATCTGCTACCTTGTATAGCAAATTTTATCAAAGACAGACTACTACTTACTAAAGTGACCCAAAATTGATATCACACACTTCTATTTGAAATGGACAATATGCTAACGTGTAACTAAAGATGATCTATTCCAAGAAGGGTGGTTTCCAGTCTGGAACAGAAAACCATCTACAAAGGACCGGTTTATAAATTGGGGATCGAGAACCACTTATTAGTTCTTAGACCCATCCGAAAACTGAACCACCAATTCGACCCGGTTCTCGGACGGGTTCATGAAACCAGCATGAACGCATAAACAATCATCACGCATTTCATGATTCTTCGTGGGTGTCTGTTTGCACACGTAAATGTTTCTCTTTTGAAGATGCAGATATAGTCATTAACTAATGAGTCAACCAATGAATTAATGAATTTCGTTCATAAATTTTAATCTTAGTTTTTTCACTACCAAACCAATTTTACATACAAACACATGATCTCATCTAATCTGAGGATGAACATATCAACTACAAATGCTTCTCGGCCAAATCCAAAGCGCACAAGCATTAACGCCCGTCGGGATGGATCTAGTTTCTTGGCCAAGTTCAGCAATATTCAAATTCAAGCTCCTCATATAACATTGAAAATAGTTAATGAACTAAGATATTTGTTCCAAAAATCTAAAAGTGTACACTTTCATCACAACTTGAAGGTAGCTTCAGGCTGAAGCCTTCAGCGACCCAGAATTCCGCAGTACTGAGTCAAGACAGTGAAACCAAGGGCCCTAGGGGTGAGAGGTTCGTAGTGAGCGAGAGCAAGAGAGTTCAGAGGATTCGATTTTGTGAAAGAGAAGAAAGAGTCCGGGGCTGAGAGGTTAGAAGCATCTAAGCGAGATTCATAATTAGGGTTTTTGAAATTTTTAACACAAAAATTTAGAATATATATACCGGCCTAGAACCGGAAACTGAACCGATCTCTATGGAAACCACCCAAAACAAGGTGGTTTGGTTCAGTTCCGGGTAGTTCCTGATTCTTTTGCACATCCTTACGAGGCAACATCAAGATGAATTCTTTGCAATATGCATCGGTGAAATTGTTAAAACGATAAGCTTATAAAACAAAAACAATACATATTCCAACTTCGACGATTTAAATACAAACCCCGCTATATCCCTCTATGCTCAAGGAGGCATAGAAGAGAAAACGATCAGTCGATGATTTCTCCTTCTTCTTCATCTGGTAAACCATCCCTCTTGCCATGAAAACTTTTTTCAACATGAGAATGACAAACATCTCTATTCTCATCATCGCTGGATTCATCACCTCCCCTATCAGAATTTCCATCATGACAATCCTGATGGACTCCACTACCTTCGGTTGAGAGAATCTGCGACTTCTCTCCTGTCATTTCACTCTTGCACCCATTCTCATCAACCACTACCTTTGGAAATTTCAGAGACTGCTCAGGCCAATGCTTAAAGAAGGAGTTTGTTACCATAAAACGGAAAACCTGAAAGAGGCGGGTGTTATCTCTCTTTATATCTTTACTCAAGAGCTTCTGCAGGAGTGTTGTCCTGTTCTTGTTCAAAGAAGGGGGATCTGTTGAACTTGTGGCCTCCAATCTCTGCTTCTTGTTGAATCGGTCCCTTCTATTATGGTGTCCTCTTTTGTCACGATTCTTTTGAAACCTCTCTTTCTTAGTCCATGGCCTACTGTTCTCTTCCAGCGACTCATCTTTCTTCTGCATGTCGGACAGGTAGTGTGATGGTATTTCTGCAATCTCAACTCCCAATTCAGCTTGCTGCGCCAATATCTTCTTGAGTTGCTGCAAATGAAACATGAAAGTACTCAAATTCATATGCATCCAAGGTTTTAGAAAACATGGATATGCATCAAAGACATATAGAAAGGAAAACTTCTTTCATGATAAAGGCATGGTACAATCAGTTTAGAAATCAACAAATATCACCTGCATATGCTCATACAGATTACTTTGAGATAAAGGATGTGGTAAGAACTTTATGCAGATCTTCCTTAAAACTTCAACATCCCTAAACACTTCCCAAGCAAAATCTGGAATAGCTATGGGTTTCCATGTGATATTTATGTGTAAGATGCACCGAGAGGAAGCAAACTTCGACAAGAAAAAGTCTACATTTGTAAGTTTCTCCAGATTCAGTATACTGTCTTATGGCTTACCCAGATAGTTTTTAACGTGCTTAACACATCCACATAAATCAACACCCGGTAAAGGACATAACCCCAAATCACCTCCAGCAAAAATTAACCAGGCAACAAGGTAAAACACAGTACTCAAAAATGTTCAAAAGAAATGGAAAAGAGCTAAGAAATTATCAAAATGCTTTTATTAACCGTTGATCCATTAATAGCACCATAAACTTACTAATTGTAAGGTCATAAGCTCATGTATCAACAAAAACAAAAGCCGTACCTCCTGCCGAATTTTGACATCCAATTCGTTTTTCCTGGAATCTGTCAGTTCCTGCTAGAGGTAAAGTCAATCGTCAGGAGAACTGTCAAATACAAGCATGAGCATATCTTAAACTCAAACTAACCTTCTCCATTTTGGCTTTTGAAGGGTAGTTCCTCCTCCGCTCTTCACGCCACTGCTGGATTTCTCGTTCTGTATAGGTTATTGAAGGAGCTCTGCCATGTAATGTAACAAGCACATCCATTCCATCAGTGAAAAGGCAGAGATAAACAAATCAAACAGAATCTAGACTACCAGGAAGAAAATGAAATCAATGATCTCATGTGTAACAAATAGATCATTAGCATGTACACTGATGCTTCTTCCATCAACATCACACATCATCAGCATGTAAAGCTGACCGATATTTTTTTGTAAGGAAAGATAATTCAGCAGAAAAGAAGAGCACTTCCCTGCTACCTGTCATATGCATGAGAGATCCCTAAAATGACAGTAAGCTAGAACATGGCAAAACTAACCATTCCGCCCATTAAAAGATGGAACCAATCTGACGTGATTATTCAACAATTACAAGAATATGCAATCATAAAATGCATAGATAGTAAGATAGGAATATTGAGCATCAGTCTAAGGTCCATAATGTGTGAGACCCATCTAATTGCAGTGGTGCTATGTTAGAGTCGAGACATGAGTATATTTTTAAAGTACCTTTTCTGTTCCTGAGGTGGATTCGCTGGGTGAAGTTGTCCAAACTTCCCTGCCATCTCACTGCTTATCCCTGCTTTAGGTTTAAGAAGCAACATCATTAATGTCCTGCTGGTGCAGCAGTTCAATATTTGACATCACATTTGCTTTTTCTCATTGACAACATTAACAAGCTGCTGTAAGGAATTTCAGTCTAATTTCTTGGAAAACAGAGGAAAGACCCAGCAAATCTGTAACTGTAGTGTGATCAGACATGAAGCTATTCCCCCCTCTTTGTCAAGAAATCATAGAAAAAAGGCCAGAGGGTAGACGTACTTCTTCTACTGTTTCACTGTACAAAAAAAATTTCAAACACAATGCACCATCAAAAAAGGACAGTCCAAAATACTTATCTCTTTCAATTATTTAAATTCATTAATAGAACAGTATACACAAAATAATTGCACGCAGCATTAAGAATTCTTCTGGATGGTTCTAAATCCTACAACATGTCAAATCCATCATTGAATAATATTGCAGGCATGAATAGAGAGAATAACAGAAACTGCAATGTCAATGAAGCATTTCCAATCACATCACATCTCAGTCACATAGACTATTATTTAACCTATGAAAGTAGAAGTAAATAATCAGCATTAAAATGTGGAAACACAAACCTTTGCCTCTATGTCCATTAGCAAACTCAAATTTCCTCTTCCTATCTTTCCTGTCCTGGAAGTGAGGCCTGTGAGATCTGCAGCAAAATCAGCTAATTCACGGGGGCTAGCCAGAAGACTCACAAAACATGTCACATCTCTTCAGTTCACATCCTCAAGAAAAGGTGAAGATAAACGGTACAGGAACACACACCCCCTTTGAGAAGCCATTCGGCCTGTCCTCCAACCAAAGTCCTTTCTTGGAGAATTTCTAAAGTTTGGATTTGAAGTATTGATGCCACCTCTATAATTGGGATTTTCCTGCAATCATCAATCATCAATGCAATTAAAAATAAATAAAATAAAATCATTGCTAAATAAGAACACAAGAGAAGCATTTTAGACAATTGACAAAAGGGCACCAGACATTTGCATGGGAAGAACAAATTGTAGGAAAATCCCAAGAGTTAGAATATACACAGACATATGTCTGACAAACCAAACATCAATAACAAAAATCAGCAGCAAACAATATAACATAGGGTATCTGGTCAAATAGACATCCAAATGACCAGGGGATCTGCCATCGGTGCACAATGCAGAAAAACAGACAAAAAGAAGCAAAGATAAAAGTGCAAATGCTAAAAAGGCCTCATCTAGTCCTAGTCTTCGAGTTTAAGGACTTTGTCAACTTTGGTTGACACTAATAACAAACAAGCTGCGCTAATTGAATACTGAAAGAATTTCCTTATCATCTAAGCAGAAGAAGGTGCAAATCTTTAAATAATCAACCCTAGGCAAATGAAGCTACCTGTTGTCCATGGGATACAGGACCTGGCAAGTTCGAAAACTTCTCTGGATGAACATTATCTGGCAAAAGACGGCTTTGTGGCTGTTGCTGACTTGCACTGGGCAATGGTCTCAATGCACTTGGACCCATGACAGGAGAACTTACGTTTCGCCGATTTTGATTAAGCTGTTGATCGTGACCACCTTGTGGATTGGCCAAAGAGAAAGGATTTTGCGGACGTAAGGCCTGAGCTCCCTGATTGGAACCCAGGAAACCACTCAAAGAAGGAAGCTGAGAAGGATTCAACTGCTGCGCGAGCGAAAGTTGATTGACATTCGCCATCGCATTCGGCAAACACAGGAGCAAATTTTGCAGACCCATGTTCTGATTCAGCTGTTGAGGCAAGTTCTGAGCGAGCATTTGCCCAGGTGGCCCAGACAGATTCATCTGGTTCACATTGGGCAACATATTCCGCAACTGACCGAGTTGCTGCATCGCAATCTGAGCATTTTGCAAAGCAAGCAATGGGTTGGATCCATTCATGACGCCGGGAGCCGCCAAGCCAGGCAGACCCATGTTCACAGCCTGCCCATTGCCCATGTAATTCATAAGACCATAACCGGGTATCGAAGACTGAGGAAGAATCCCCATTTGAGAGTGAAGCTGCACGGGGTTCGGCAACACATTACAAGGATTACCCGCGAAAGGGTTCGGCGGAACGACCTGCCACGCAATTCAACCCACCAAAAAAGCCGCCAGAAATCAGCTACTGATGCTACGTGACCACGCAATGCCTGCGCGCCGCCATAAGGAAAGAAGAAGAGCAGAATACCTGCTGGGGAGCAGCGCCATTGCTTTGGACTCGGCTGCCCAGATGAGACTGAGACAGCGGATTGAAGCCTGGAAACATCGCTCCCTGCTGGCAAAGACGCTGAAAAAGGACAAAAGATCAGAGATGAACCTCCACAGAAAACTCGAATCGCATCAGGAACCGAGCTCATCAGTCGATTCGTCTTCCTTCCCGCGTCGCCGAGATGATGAAGTAGGGTTTAAGACAGAGAAGAGCGCTTTCCCTTTCAGGGTTTAGCAGAAGACGAACGGAGGAGGAAGGAGGAAGGAAGAAGCGGGGTAGCGGTTCCCCGGTCCGGTCCGGTCCGCTTTCAAGAT
The DNA here is from genome assembly GCA_016097545.1 of Eucalyptus victrix. NCBI lineage: Eukaryota > Viridiplantae > Streptophyta > Magnoliopsida > Myrtales > Myrtaceae > Eucalyptus > Eucalyptus victrix. Next base: position 26,986,059 of record CM027844.1, read on the forward strand.
GCAACCAGGAATCGGACCGAGAGGATCGGTTCCAATAATTAGATTTGGGGACCGGATTGATTGGTTTTAGAATCAGGAATTGGGCCGCACCATCAATCCGGTCCGATTCAATGGAACTAATTACTTTTTTTTTTTAAAGTACTTTTTTTTTCATTACTTAAAACCGAATCGAAATAGCATTTAGTTTATATTTTAGTAATCTTTTTGAAGAAATAATAAAATAAAAAAGTACATTTAGTTGGTCTGATTTGGTTCTTTAGAATTGGAAATTGCATTATCCGAACACCGATTCCACTCTTAGGCACTCATGGAAATTTGAGTACTCAGTTCGGGCGGTTTTCGGTTCGGGTGGTCCGTTTTGCAGACCTATGCAGGTAAGAAGGAATGAAGCTCCAACCGAACATGGGCCTTTGGCTTTAGACCCAAAAAAACAAGAACATGGGCCGTACTACGCTATTCTTGCCCGATGCGCGGCGCAGGGCATGGCTACTTCCCCGGTCGCGGCACCTTCTTCATCGTCTCCGCCGTGATCGGGGAGAGGAATCCATGCCGGAACCTCCAGAGGACGAATGGAAGATTTCGAGAAGAAAGTGTCCATAACCGACCCGATGGACTCCGAACCCGAAACCGCCGCCGCCTCGGCCTCCGCCTCCTCCGCCACCGCCGCCGACGCCGCCGCCGCCGCCCCTCAAGTCCTCGACTTGCTCCGCCGGTTCCTCGCCGTACAGCAGCGCAGAGCCGAAGCTTACGCCAAACTCAAGAGGTGGTACTCTCTTTCTCTCTCTCTCAATCTCTCTCTTCTTGCGTTTGCCCTTCTCATTTTGGGGCCGAGGGGCTGAAAAACGTTGGGCTGTTAATACCCCGTTTTACGATTCCGATTCCACCCGCTGCGGATTCGTGCGTTTATCTTGGATTGAAGTGATCGGTTCGATTGATGGAAATGCTGAAACTTGATGCTCATTCTCTCTTTTCCGGTCGCGCGAGCGATTTCATCAGCTGTTTTGATGTAGCTTGTGTGATATTTTTATTGTCTTTTTTGAGATGCAGCGGTTTTGCTGAGTACATGGTTTCGGGTGGGGAGGTGGCTTACCAGCAGCTATTGGGCGAGATCACTGCAGAGTTCAATGATTGCTCTAAACAGGTCAGTGTTCGCGATAGCTTCTCGGCGAGTAGAGCCAAAAAAAAAAAATAAAATGATCATTGTTCTGGCATGGGCAATTCATTTGGTCATGAGGTTTCTTTTTTGTGATAGTGCAGGTTATCGAAATGGAGTCCTTATTTATGTCTCCCGATTACTGCCGGGTCGATTTAGCTCAGATGCTAAGGGCGGTCCAAGTGCAGGAAAAGCAGAAATTGCATCTGGTGCGATTGTCTACATATCCGTTTGCGATGCTTTATCTTTTTTCTAAGGAAAGTCTGTGTCTTTAGTGAAGGGATGCTTTCGATGTCTTGGTGTTCTGCATATTCTTTTGGATGACAGAACAGAAACATGGCTAGTAATCTGTTACACGGGTACATTCTAAAGCGGGTGGTTTCGTAGAATAGCCGATGATAATTGAGAGAGAAGTGAAACTGCAGTGGTAGGTTAATAGCATGATCATTGACTGAGCAATAAGATGGGATGCTATAATACTGCATGATTATTCAGGAAGATGCGCTGTTTGAGGTGTCATTTGGCGTGTCGGGCAGTGAGCCAGAGTAGAATAGCAATTTCTGGTTACTCTCTCTATCGAATGTTTCAGTGCTTCAATTGAAACATCACTAAAGAGAGGAGACGGGGAGAGATAAGTAATATCACTAAAGCCAGAGAAACTTTAACCACTAAAACATTTTCAATATTATTTTCTTGCCCTATTCTTAGATCCTAGTGGATCTTTCTGATTTTTTCTCCTCTTTGTGATACTATTTTTCTCCCCTCAGTAAATTCCATAGTGTAATAGTTGCCTTTGGATTTTGCCTCCATTAACCCGATGTCTGTTATTGAAATTTGAAGACTGCTACCATTCAATTGCTTAAAAAAGCCGGTCGCCCTTCAGAACGTCTTGTTAGCCATGAGAACTGCACATTCAAGAAGCCAGTGCAACATAATTGCGTGCATCTTCATGAGATAACAGAGGCCGAAGGAACAGAAGAGGCAGAGGCAGATGCCAAGTATGACAATGCACTTAATGAAGCCATCAGAGGCGTGCAGGATGCTGTCACCACCATAAACGAACATCTGGAAGAAGTCAGGTACGAAATTGAAGCACTAGAAACCCAGTAAGTGGGTGAATTTAGCTACCTACATGTGGCATCGTTAGCAAGACTACTATATACCTTTTTAATGGTGTATGGTTAATGCTTTTGCGTGGGAATCTTGTTACTTCACTGACTTCATGTACATCTGCAAGTACTCTACTCTCCTTTTTTCTTTTTTTCCTCTTTGGGTGACTTTGTATCTCCAAGAGGTGTAACGACAAAGTGGTTTTTTGGCTAATTGATCAACTTCTTTTGGTGGTGTAAAGATAACCTTTATTGAATATCTGATAAGATCTCTATGTCGCACCAAAAAGATTATTAGGTCTTGTTTGGTAACTGGCCAAATAGTAAAAATTTCTATTCTTTTGTTCCCGGGAGTAATTTTAGAATAGAATCATATTTAGTAAAAATTTTATTCCGGAACAAATTTCTATTTTTTGTTCCGGGAAGTAGATTTGGAATAAAATCAAAAAAAAAAAAAAAAAGTTGATTCTTGTTCCTTAGAACAATTCTAAAATCAAGCCTACATTTTCTCTACCTTTTTTTTTCTTGTTCTTCTTCCATTTTCTTCTTCTTCATCTAGCCACCGCCACCATTGCCATCTGCTGCCCACTCCTGCTGGTCACTGGCAATTGGTCTGGCGAGCTTGCTAGGCCAGAGCAAAGTCCGGCGAGCTCATCGAAGACAAGCCCAACCACCGACAAGGCTCAAGCTCACCCAACCTTGCCGGTGGCCAAGCGAGCCTTGCCCAACCCCGGCGAGGCTCACCTAGCCATCAATTGGGCGAGGCTTGGCTAGCCTAGTCAAGGCTCGGCTAAGCCTTGCCCAACTGTCGGCAACACTTAGGTGAAGTTGCCGGCCCTCGTCTGGCTGGTCGTCGATCAGCCCAAGGCTAGCGACTGGCCACTTATAGAAGAAGAATAATATGAGAAAGAAATGAGAAGAAGAAAAAAGGAAAAAAGTAATAAAATTACCTAAAAATTAAAAGAAAATTATTTATGATAGAAATTTTGAGCACGGTACCAAAATGCAATTCTATTCCAGGAATTGAAATTTTAGATAGTTACAAAACGACTTATAATACTTAGAAATTATTTTCAAGAACAGAATAAAAAAGAATCACTTTTTATTAAAATTGTTTTCGGGAACAAAAGCGTTACCAAACTCACTCTTAGACTCTCATCCTCTTTACCGGCTCTCTTCTTTAATCCCTTCTATGTTTTCCGATTCTAGTTCATTAGTAGTAATGTTGGGTAGGGTTGTGTTCCGCCTACTAAAACTCAAGCAAGAGGTTTGATTCCATCTTCTCCATGCCCAATTTCATACTCTTCTAACTAGAGAGAAGTGAGGTGTAAATGTACTTTGCCTGGGTTGTATACAGCTTTTCAGAGTTTTTATAGAGGAGTTGACATCGATATTTGCTAGTATTGATGTTGTTGATTGGAATAGCGATTGTAAACTTGGCTATCAGGCTGGCCGCCCTGTTGATTACTCTTTTCCCCAACTGATGATATGGTAGACACAAATGCTGTGAATAAATAAGGGTTCAGTAATAGCCTCAATCTATCCCTCTCAATCTCAAGGAAATGGAAGGTCAACAAGAAACAGAGTCTTTAGGGAAGTCCACTATGTCAACTCATAGGTATTTCATGTGCACTGTCTTGTTTTCCAGCTAATCCAAGGGCAAGAGGTTTATAAAGAAAAGCTCTAATGTCAGGCACTTGATGAAAAGAGGAAGCTGCACACTTTATATCATGAATTATCTCTTAAACTAGGAATGACTTGATCTGTTTAATTAAAGTTTACTTCATTGGCAAGATCCATATTTTAATAATCAGAAACTCGGTAATTTACCCCTGGATGTATGAGATGGTTTATGAAACAGACTGGTACGCTTTGGTGTATAGTATATTTTATGGAATCGACAGGTCATTCTATGTTCATGAATTTGGAATCCTGTTTTGCACATCCTAAACACTTGGAATAATCACATTTCTTGAACATCACTAGTGCGCTTATTGTAATTTGTAGTTTTTCTTTTCCACGCCTTTCAGACTCAACATTTCCATCTTTAAATGAGAAAAGTATCAAAAAAGTCCTAAACTTATTGCATTGGTACCAATTTAGTCTTAAACTTTTCAATTAGACCAATTTAGTCCTAAATCTTTTAATATTAGTATCAATTCAATTCATCCGGTCAATTTTGGTCAGCCGACGCCGACATGGATGTTGGCCGATGGCCAAACGCTAATGTGGCAATTTTATGATTTTATTATTATTATTTCAAATTTTTATTTTCTTTTTGCTTTTTTTTTTCGCCTTCTTCCTAGCGGTGGCCGGCGAGGGCTGCGAAACCCTCGCCCAACCTCTCCCAAGGCTGTCGGCAAGGCGGCTTCGCACGAATCTGAGCGAGGCTGGCCTTGCCGTAGGCAAAGGCGGCCTCGCCCACAGCCCTGGGCGAGGCCGAGTGGCCCTCGCCAACCGCCGACGAGGATTGCGGCCCTCTCTTGGCCTCACCTAGGGCCACGAGCGAGGCGACTTAGCCCAGATCTAGGTGAGGCTAGCCTCGCCTAAGGCCGCAGGCGAGGTGGCTTAGCCTAGATCTGGGTGAGGCCAACCTCGCCCGTGGCCAATGAGGCCAAAGAAGAGCTCGAGCTTTTGCATTCGCATCAATGGAGGAGGAACCCAAGAAGGTGTTGAAGACCTTCCCGATGAAGCCGAGAACCCCTTCCAACAAGACCCCAGAATCCAAGTACTAGTCCTCCTTCATGACCCACCCCCTCGACAACCTCTCCTTCTCCGTCCCTTCCCTTGCCGGCCGCAAGAAAGGCCACCTTCACCCGTAGCTAGGCTAGGGCAAGGACAACCTCACCTAGATCTAGGCTAAGCCGCCTTGCCCGCAGCCCTAGGCGAGGCCGAGAGAGGGCCGCGACCCTCGTCTTCGCCCATGGCAAGGCCAAGACAAGGCTAGCCTCACTTAGATCCGAGCGAAGTCACCTCGCCAGCAGCCTTGGCAGATTTCGGGTGAGGGCTATGACCCTCGCCGATGGTAGGCGAGGGCTTCGCGACCTTCACCCATTGGGCGGTGAGTGCCAGCCACGACAAGGAAGAAGCAAAAAAAAAAAAATAAAAAAATAAATAAATAATCATAAAAATTACCATGTCAACGTCCGCCACTAGCCTGTCGTCATCCACATCAACACTGGCCAGTTAAAATTGGCCAGATGAACTAAATTAGTACCAATATTAAAAAGTTAAAATTGAATTAGTCCAATTAAAAAATTTAAAACTGAATCGGTACCAATACAATAGGTTTATGACTTTTTTTTGTACTTTCCCTTTTTTAACACTTCAATGGCAACAATCATGTTTTAAAGGCATACAACTCTGCAGACATTTTGCTTTTCTTCAAGCAATCCGATTCTTTGAGTTGAGCCTGACACTTGGAAAAATCAAATCCCATTTTGAGTTGAGCCTGACACTAGGAAAAATCAAATCCCATTACATGCACACGTTGCAATTGCCAAAATACAATAGTCAAGGCATCAGAATACTACTCTTGCATATGGAAGTATTCGTTTACCTTCAAGCTTCCCCTTACTAGAGAATTTACAAGACTGAATCTAATGAAGGGTGCATTACCTACAGAGCCCAAAAAGGGAAATTTATAAACATAAAAGTCCCCCTCTACAAAATCGTTACAAGGGAAGAACACAGATTGTACAGAGTACACGACCTACACACGGGAAATCAACCGGGGCTACTTGGCTGTCTTAGACGTGAGGTGTTTGAACATGTCATGCAGCGCTAAACACCTGCCCGCACATCCGCGTTAGTCCCACCAAAATTTTCACTTCCCCATATAAATGTAGTTAGACACAGTGTTTCTTGATATGTCTTCTGTTCCAGCATTTGACGTTGAAGTTTCATTAATCATGCCTGAATTGCTTCTGGTATTAGTGCCTCGAGCTCAGGATCTGCCGCTGAAATTAGCGAGGCTGACTGAATCTTTCCAGCATGTTCCAGCCGCATCAATATCACACCCCTGAATTTATGTACAAATGGAAGAAGTATTTTATGCCACGGAACCAAAAGATAGGCTAGGAAAAACCAAAGCAGAATTTCATCAAACAATGACACAAAAACGAAGTGCTAGGTCAAAGAATTTTGAGGAACCACAAGTCCCGTTAGTTTCTATCAGACTGCTATATTTTCTATTTCTACTGACTGACAAGAATAGCACCAAATACTAATTTGATCCACATTTCCTTTGAGGTTCTGGAAAAAGGAACAGAAATATCTTCCCCTTAATCTGTATCTGTAACAAGATCCAATCAATAATACCATCTCTAAGAACAGAGAACAACTTGATTGATATATACATTTATACATAATCCGCGACATCACAAATAGCACATGCAGGTGATCAACCTACTTCGAGGCTATTTGAGCTGTACTTTGAACGAGTCTATTTTAACTTTCAAATAAAGATAATATGAATCTAATTTCAGGAAGACTAATCTCTTAGTCAAGGCAGGACAGTATCATTCAGACAATCAAAGATTTCTCCCCTTTTGCTCGTTAAAGTAAACCTCAGAAGCAAAGACAAGCAACAGAAATGTAATTGTTCGTGCTCACCTTGCATAGCGAGACTGTATGGAGATATCTCGAACCTTGATTCTATTTACAGTACCACTTTGGCTAACTAAAACGACTTGTTCATCACTTTCACCATCTTCTGTTCAATGGAGAAAACAGAGGCATGCAGAAAGTGTTATAATGAAGAAGATGAAATAGAGCAACAATATGAAGAAAACTTAAGCCAATAAATTCATAATTGAAAAGATGCTTCAGGGAACTCTCAGGAATTACCAGCCAATGAAAAACCAACTACAAAAACAGCAGCCAGACGGTCTTCAGAGGAAAACTGAAAGCGAGAAGCAGCATAAGCGATCCCCAAAACACACATTCAAAGATGCATGGCAACTTACAAACAAGAAATGGAAGTCTCTTGCATACCTTATATCCAATTAAACCCACTCTGTTGAGACGTGATGTGCGAAAGCTACCTAATGGGACCCGCTTTCCATAGCCACCCTCAGATACAAACAACAGCCATGGACCACTGGGGGCTTTAGCACTGAAAAATGAAAAGTCAGCCATCTTTTCTAAAGGATACTGGAAACTGGCACTGGCTATTGATAATGCTGAGGCACTACTGGCTAACTGAAAATGACATGCTAAATCTCCTATCACACTGTACACATAAGATTCTAATGGTATAAATTGTTCAGTGTATGACACATGTAAATCTATGCGTACCTAATCAAGTATGATAAGCATGCACGCATGTGAATATGTGAGTTCTTTGCTTCACTAGACAACAGTCCACGTAAGTGGACTATACTAAAGATCTCCAGATATGAACTCTGCCAATACGAACTTATCTGACATACTAACAGGAAAAAAGAAAGAGCCCAAAGAAATTCCAGTCTCAGCCAAAATCACTTTTTTCATGCCGTAAATCTTTGGTTATGCCAAAACTCTCATATAGAATATGCAAAGACAGAAATTAACTAGTACTTGCTGCGGGAAACATTTGATACTTCTTCCAAATTCCCCCGCATGGATGATGGTATAATGTCCACGCTTGCCATCTTATCTTCTCCTCTAAGTCTCATTGCAACAGCACCCCTTGTGTTCCTTCCCTGTGTTCGAATCTGGGTCCAAATAACAGTAAAATGTTATGAAAAAACTTGCAGGAGGATAGTTTCAAAAGGTAGAGGTGAGAAAAGCAAGGTAATATCAAATGACTAAATCACATGCACAGACCATCCCCGCATTGAAATTCTGGAAATTATTGTCAAATGAATGAAAACACACTTAAGTTTTATATTTGAAAAGACAATGCAAACGCCCTTAATATATCAGAAAAAGACTATTAAGGTTCCACGTGAATAGTGCAAGTTAAGAATTGTGGGTGTTTCTTAGAAACATTTTGAAAGCAATAAGAGACGCTCAATGCAGGAAGAATCCAGATAGCAAACAAAAGGAAAGTACAAGCTAAATTTGGTTACATAGATTATCAGAACCTATAAAAGAGAGACTGTCAATGTCGTTCACTTTATTCAAGCATATTGCAAATTTGGGTAATAAACCTTCAACTTCACGACCTACTAGAATTATCTTTCAAAGTAATCCCAAGTTGGGTCATGAGTTGCAACAACAGAAGAGAAACACTGTTAAATGGAGACCTAAAAGGACCAAAAATTTCATTGTTAGACCTCAGCAAATTCTTTAGCTTATGGATCAAGGTAAAATATTTACTCCAAGCAAGATTATCCAACTTCTGAATGGGAAAATAAGGAGGAGAAACAAACAATGTCGCAGGAGCTAAGGATGACCATTCCGTTTTGGGAAGCCATAGCAACGAGATCTTCATTTGAGCAAAGGCGAACCCATTTCAGCTCATCACCAGGAACCTAAAAGAGTCAGTTTGTTTTGTCATTAAAGATCACAGCTTTACAGTGACCACCTTGTCGATAATGAAGGCACAAGAAGAGAGAGAGAGAGTAGACTAACCAACTGAATAGCGATAATTCCTGTTGACCTTATGGATGAGAAAGAATTCAGCGATACTTTTTTTATGTAGCCATTTGTGGTAAGCATAAGTAGAAACTGATCTTCAGAGAACTCTTTCACAGGAACAATTGAAGTTACTCTCTCGCCATCAGATAATGATAAGATCTGCCTCGGGCAAAAAATATTGTGGGGATCAATCAGCTGTCTCCAGTACCGGAAATATACTAACAGCAAAGCAATTGTGCAAGATTATACCTGGACCAATGGTGTGCCAGCAGCTGCCCTTGAGCATTCAGGAATTTTGTATGCCCGTGCTGAGTAAACTATTCCCTTATCACTGCAAATTTACCTAGTGTCAACTATGTCTTCAGCCAGAACAGCAGCACTAGTCCTCTTAAATGTAGAAACGAGTTCAAAGAGATTTAACAAAATAGAAGTGGAGGCTATCGAACACATAATGCATTCATATGTTCCTGTCAGATGCGAATTCACTGTAGTGAATCCTAATAAAATAGCTAGGGAAAGACCTCTGAAAACGACAAACATAACTCAGGTGAAAAGTCAAGCAAGTCAAGAATCTTATACCACTAAAAACTACCATATCAAATTCGGGTAAATCTCTTTATATTCAGCTAGTAACCAAGCTAGACCAGATTTCTCCGCAACAACCAGGAAGGAAACAGTAGCAAGTGGGAAGTCGCAGCTTATACTGAGACAGATCAAAATAGAGTACAACAAATATCTCAATATCACTATCAACACGTGGTCAATGATCCACTGGAAGGTCCCAACAGCAATACTAGCTATAAACAATTAATGGATCAACATTCTCAATTGGAAATTCTTGAGATGAGTGATAGAGACAATAAAATCTAGAATTCAAGCACTGGCAATAAAAAAAATGATAAACTTAAAGGAAAATTGACCAATTGCAAATGACGTAAGATGAATACCAAAAAAGTATAAGTTTTCATATCCAATGAAACATATTTGCTATTACCTGAAGTAAAGAACATGATCGTGTGCATGACAAACAATGAAGTCAGACATGGTATCATTGAATCTTAATTTTCCAACAGATTTGCCAATGGTCCCCCGGGTCTGAAGATTGAAGGTGTTTGGTTTCATCCGCTTCATGTAACCTTTTTCACTCAAAGCCTGAACATTGAAAATTTATTCTAAGAACAGAAAATAAAAAAGCGACAATATAATTAGTAGGCTAAATAACCTGAACTTTTGCAGTGTTTTCCATAGTTGACCAGAAATCTAACAACTATCAATCCACATGACTCTTGCCTCCACACCCCACCTAGTGGCTCAACCATACTTCATGGAGGCTAATCGTATCACTTAGCAATTAAGAAGCAACTGTTATCAAAGTCGGTTTGGACAAGAGAGGGGACAAAGGGAGGTATTCCAAGAGTTGACATGATGATGCTGTTCGTCCCCAATAGCAAAGGGGAATGTCAAGGAAATAAATAAGAATGGGATGACTATGCAGGTTATCTAGCTGCAAATGAAAATTAATAAAACTGAAAACAGATTGGGTCGCAGAGTATGGCAACAAACCAGCCACCAAAGATGTCCATAAATGTTGGTCTTCCAAGTACAATGCCAACCCATACAATGCCACCATGTTTGACTGAGTCGGGCCTTTTTTGTTCTTTTTACAAACTTTGCTAATTGGTTTTCATAAAGGCTGACTGAAAACACTGGAAAACATTTTCATGTCTAAATCGACCTGAGTATTTTGATGTCTTTCGAAGAATTAGAAATCATCTGTATCAAATCCCAACTCCAACCTCAAGGTGCGTAAGCATGGCAGAGTGACTGAGGCTATCATACTATTCATACAAGTTCTTACTCATATCAACAATCTTCAAAGTATAGGTCAGTCAAATTTGTAGAACTCCCTAAAGGCTGTAATTTGGCATATCAAAGACAAGCATATCAATTACCAGCAGCATTTCTTCATTTGGAATGACATCGATGTCTTCAACTTGACCGCTTTCAGCCTCCTCCAATAGTGAACGCCTTGGAGTGACAAACTTGTTCTTAAGTTCAATTGCTTCTTGTTCTATCAACTGGGAATAATCACATATCAAACAATTATAGACAGTAACAAAAAATATAAAAAAATCATATCATCACCAAAAATATTTATTTAATCACTATTCAACTAAAATATTTTCAAAAATCCTTAACTCAAAGGGGATAATCTATATCAGCAGCGAAACAATGGGGTAAGCACCTGCTCAATACAGTCACCACTAACAAATCCAAATGAAAAGGCAGTAAAGCTAAAAGAACATTAACAACTAGTTACCTGTAATACGTTTTTTCTGCTCGACAAGAGTTCCTCTAATTTAAGAATTTGTTCCGTCAGTGATTTGCTTTCATCAATAAATTTCTTTCTCTGGGCAGCACGGACATAGAATGAGCCATCAACACAAATGAACAAGCTTAAAATTGAAAAACATGACTTCTGATCCATTTTTTGGGTACCTCCAGAAGAGTGAGTCTTCTTAAACTTATGTCAAGAATAGCTTCGGCTTGTTTTTCAGACAAATTATACCCTGCAACGGCAATATATTGATGAGATGTATACGGATAAAGAGAGTCCCACGTCAGTAATCACAAAAATTTCATTCTAGCAGTGTGGACAGCATTTTTGGTGCAAGATCAGATCATAAGAAGGGCAAAACAGTTATTCAACGAGATACTAAAATTGACGAATTGAAGATTAATCTTGAGGAATCTAAAGATTTATCTTTCAACGGTAGAAGCCAAAAGTACAGTCGCATCAATAAGAGCAGTTTTTTAAGTCAAGAGGAATGGGGAGAAAAGCAAGAATTTCAACATCTGAAATGCCCTCACTGACTGCTGAAGCAATGCAAAGCTTCAGTTTCTTTAAGTTTTTTTTTTATAATCAACTGTTCTGTTCTCTCTCCAAAAACAATGTCAAGAATCCAGAGTAGCAAGAATGCCGTTTTGTCTGGCTCGCTTTAATGAAAAGAAACTCATTGAAGGAGGGATTTAGTTTTTTCTGTAGCACTATGCATCCTCTAATCTGCCAATTCACCAATTTGAAGTCCTATCATTTGCAATGAAGCAGGAAAAAATTTGGTATGAGAAGCAACACCAGTACCAAGCAGCCGTTTGTTTTCAAATACATGACTGCTATAGATTTCAAGAAAGTGGCATTTCTCCCACACTAGAGAACACTAGAAAATATCGCAAGAAATAAAGACAGATTCAGTCATTACTTGTCCCAAGAGAAGGATAAACATGAAATGCTCATGAAAGCAGTTAATTAAGCAGATTCGAAAGAATTTACTCTAAATGAATTATGACATAAAGCTCTAATAAATCACTTCAGGCATTAAATTAGATGGCCGTAGCGTCAGTAGAATTTATTGCTTAAGGCCTTAACCATATCAAAATCTCCCCTTTCATTTCCTACTAACAAAGCCAGTTTGAAATGTAGGGCTAACTGTTCATATAGATACCCAAATCACCAAGTCACAGAATCCTCTCAAGAATTACCATAACAAATTGACAGAATATTGATAGACAAGCGAAATTTGTAATGCAGCTAGTAAAGAAATAGCATAACAAACTAACTCGAACCGTTACCACACGAGCACAAAGAGAGTTCAAGACTTAAACAAGCATACCATTCCTAAGACCAGCTAATGCATTTGCATTGCTTGAGGCCTCCCTTATTATGCGAATCACACCATCCAGATTATCAAGTCCAATCACAATGCCCTAAGGATCATAGGAAGTTTATTCAGTATTGCAAAGGTTAGAAGTCCAAAGCAAAAGAAATCCAAGTTAAAGTATATATAATTGCCAATATGCCTAATGGCATGGACTGGAGAAATTTTGCTATGAAGATTTCTTACAGAAAGAATCCACCAGGAAAAGAATGCACGAGATAAAATAACCAGTTTCAATTGCAAAGGAAGGCTTCTTGTTCAAAAAGACCTCCTGACTATTTCAATTTTTCCCTTGTTGAATTTTTCTTTATATTGCTTTTCAACTGAAAACTTTCAACCACTCTAAACACCCTTTTAACCAATTATTTAGCAGGTAGCATAGCAAACCTCAACAATATGCCTTCTTTCTTGTGCATGAGAAAGCTTGAACCTCGCTCGTCTCTCGACAACAGAGCATCTGAATTCTAAGAATGCCTGAAACAGGAGTTTTCATTGAAATATAAGATTAATATGCATATTCTATCACAATTCAAAAAAAGAATATGATTATATGGAAAGACTGACAGCTAAGATGGATGGCTGAAACAAAAGGGAACAAAAAAGGAACTTTCAGCAGCCTAGCTCATTCCCATCCCTAGCATAGTATCTTACTCAGAGTCACCAAGTGATTTCTGGAATGTGCCACTAATTCCAACTCATTGGCTAATTCAATTTATGATGAATCCAGCCAAGGGACTGGTGATTTCTCAGTCCACATGGCACATCTATTCTACTTCGGAAAAGGGAACATAATGGCGCCATCAATCAAGTTAACAGGTTCAACTGCTTATCAACACTACAACCTCCAGGAATTCATCAGAAACTTCAATCATCCAGAGGTTAAGTCAGACACTTAGGCATAACAATAGTACAAGTAGCATTCAATCACCTGAAGCAATTCCTTTAAACCCATCTGTTTCGGTTGTCCATTCAAAATACTGCATGAAGGAGGAAGACAATATCAAATGATACAATTCATTGTACAATGCAAATAACAACAGAAGAAAAAAAAAGTAAAAGCTTTCCACTAACTGGGACCAGCCACCTAACTTTTAGATCAATCTAGTCGAATTGAGTCTGACCACTCAATATAAATTCTGACAGAGATGGATCAAATATAAAAAGAAACACTCTCACAAATAAAATTGCACTAAAGAAAATTCAAAGATTTAATTCATATCCAAACTACCAACCAAGCATTCTCATAACCATCCTGCATTCCCATATAGTATGGCAAAATGAAACATATATTCCCAGTAAAAATTTTAGCATCTTAACCAACTATGCAATTGGGTGTTTAAATGAACGCATCCGGGGGGATAGTTCTTTATTTCTCTCAAAAACCAGAAGGCATGACCACTTGGAGCAGCAAGCAATTACCCAAGCATGAGATTATCAGCCCAATGATTCACTTCATCCCTACAACTTAACATCAGGATTCAGAAAGTTACAAATACAACTGCTTCTGCCTCTTCTGAGACATTCTCCATTTCAGCCTTCAACAGAAATTGCTGTCGCACAGCTATTTTTCCCATCAACTGTGATTTGATTGTCTGCTGTCACTGATGCGAGTAAATTTCACAGACAAAGATTTCAAGAGGAATTGTTTTGACTCTCTTTATTGCATTATGCAACTAAATTTTTTCATCCCTTCAGCTGAAGCACTTATCCACATAATTTTCAGAACGAGTTGAAGATCATATCTAACATTGCATGTCAATTTCTTAGAAAGTCCAGATGAACTAACTCTTCTCCACTTCGGAATCTAATCTCTATAAAAGTTGACAGAGAGCAGTGAGAAAGGGAAGACAATGCCCGTAACACGAGTCATGACACCAGATTTACCACAGTTATATACAAACTCTGTGAATATCAACTTGCAGAAAAGAAAAAAATTGCAACAAGCAAGTGTATGTTTCCAATTACATCTGCTGTCTGGTTTATGTCGTGACACTGAACTACGATATACATGAGTCCAGTTGGAACAGGATTTGTCCAATCCACGTGCCTTATGGCACAGAAAGAAAATACAATGGATTCCTTCATGCAAAGCCACAAGTAACTTACCCCACCATGTTGCAACTAAAGCTAGATTGAAGAGCTGTCAGGCGATATAGATTATTTAGGACAATCAGAGGGTCTGATCCACGCTTTAACTGAAATTCAAACCATTTACCCCCCATTAGCCAATACATGAACTGAAGCCGAAATCTGAGAAATCTTGCCAGCTTCTATAATCTTGATCATAAGAAAAGGAAGGAGCAAACCATTTTTGTACCTCAATGACAATGCGCATTCCAGACCGGTCACTTTCATCACGAATATCACTAATTCCATCCAAACTCTGTAAGAATTTAAAAGAGAGAGAGAGAGAGAGAGAGAGAGAGAGAGAGAATAAAGAATATTATCTTAACAGCATGTAAGTAACGGCACGGAGCAACATTTTTTTTTTTTTTTTTTTTTTTTTTGGGGGGCTATGGCAACAAACAAGTTAGACAAATTTTCATAAATAAGGCTGTACTACTGCCCATGAAGACTGGTGGTTTTGTGATGAGAAAAGGACCAGTTTTAAATGTCTCAGAGGACATGCAATATAAGGCAGAGCACGGTAACAATGCAAAAGTATAAATTAAAAACCAGCTGAATCAGAGTCTCAGACGGTGCTTTATAGGAGATTGATTACAAAAGAACAGCATGAGTTGAAAATCAAATATATACCCAGCCTAGATGTATCCACAAGCACACTGCATGTTTATAGCTACCAGGAAATTCATCTGACATCATAACATATATGATGGAGGGAAGGAGTTGATTTAGTTGTGCAACTCATTTTCACTTCTTAGCAGGTACACCAGGATGTGCTCAAGCAGATGTTCCTTCAGAAACATAAGTCTAAGAAGTTTTTTGACCAGACAGAAAGTAGCCACCCCAAACAACAATATGGGAGCAAAAAACAGACTACTCAAAAGGCATTATTGCCCATGCGCCTTAATGAGGTTCAAGTGAATTGCAGCTACAACTTATAAGGATAGCAGAATGGACGAGAAAGGCATGACCTATGCTGAAGCACAAGGACATATGCACCTGACTCAGGTGCCAAAGGAGAGTTGTCACAGTATTCAATATTTATGTCATAAATCATGCCAGACTAATTTCACCAAAAGTAAAGTACATCCATGCTACCAGTCTGACCATGAAAATACCTTGTCTTCCACAAGTTCAGCAATCTTTTGCACAAGTGATGCCTTGTTTGTTTGGTAAGGGATCTGTTTGGCATACAGAAGGCGACAGTAAAATAGTCATCACAGCTATTTTACCCCCAGCCAAATCACAGAAATGAAAATAAACCTAAGAAAACAGTTTACCTCTTTTATGATCACCGCTGTTCTTTTGGTCTTTGAGTCAAGCAACTCCACGTCGGTTTTCCCTCGGACAATAACCCGCCCTCTCCCAGTTCGATATGCCTCTAAGATGCTTTAAAGGTATAAATATTAGCCCAACCATTGAGATATGGGTAATTGGCACTGTTAAGTCCAATCACTCTGAATTACTAACATAATATTATTATGAAAAATATTCTTGAAAATTTCATGCATTAGAATGATTTGATGACAGTTGAAAAAACAGAATTAGTAAGATAAAGCTGGACAAAAAAAAATGAGGGGATAGACCTAAAAAAGCCAACTTTCACTCCACCTCCTGAACAGCCAGCGACTCTAAACCTTCGAAATAATCGTTAGATTGAAGGAAAAACACTTTCAAGGCCATGCACAGCTACAAGACTGGACAGCTTCAAACACATTCCCAGAAAATCACATACTCAGATCTATAAAGTCAACCTTAGCGATTTCCAATGACTACTAAAAGTTCAATCATTGGATGAGGGAAAAAACCTTGTAAAGTTAAGATTTGAGTTTCCACCACAATAAACATCACGAAATGAAAAATTAGTAAGTAACCTACCCAATATTTCCCATAATCAATCCTCCAGTTGGAAAGTCCGGACCAGGCATGTATTCCAACAATTCTTGCAGCTACAAAAAGGCAAAAAACCCATGAAATCTTCCAATAGGAGTAAAAAAGACTGAAATAAGCAACAAAAGCAGAAGTATTACCTTGTGAAGAGTCCACTTTCTTATTAAGAGACAATTACACTTTTTATTGAGAGACAATTAAGTGTTCAAGTAATGTAAGTTTTGAGCTAAACACAGAAAAGCATGATGCAATTTTTGAGATTCGTTTCTTTTTGGTGAAAAAAGAGTTATAAGCCCAAATTATTATACGGAAAGGGGTTCAGACCAAGAAATACAAAAGAAAAAAATCCAATCGGTGATAATGAAATCAGCTTCAAACTCTTATAAGCATACAGTTCTATAATGCTACACCATCTGCCTTTATCATTAATAACATGGATAATGAGACAGAAAATTCCCCAGAAAAAACTTTGCAAGAAGAGAAGCAAATTGACATGCCAAAGAAAAAAGGGTTTAAAAAGAACTGAAAAGATCTTTTTTCAGCCAAAGAGCAGTATTGATCAAAACCCTTTTGGTATGAACATCACCTTACAGTGAAATTAGGGTGCTTACCGTGGCTTCTGGATTATGAATCAAAGCACAGAGCACATCTACCAACTCCCCAAGATTATGAGGAGGAATGTTAGTAGCCATGCCAACCTATCAAGAGAGAAACTATACTAGGTCAAGAAATATGGAGCACAGGATACATCATTCATCTACTCCAGAGAGGGCTGAAGAAGATGGAAAGGAAAATGGATAAGAAAGATTACTGATAATTGGCATATTAAATACTAAAGCACAAGGAAGATAAAAGAAATTGTTTTCAAATAAAATCACCGCAATCCCAGAGGAACCATTCAACAATAAAGTTGGAAGCCGAGCAGGTAGCAGTGATGGCTCCTTTTGTGAATTATCGAAGTTTGGAACAAAATCAACCTGCAATATCACAGAGATTGACGCATGGAGCTATGAGTTACAAAAACCATTAAAGTCTGACCAGGCAGTAACACAACAAAAGATACTCACTGTGTCTAGATCAATATCTGCCAACAGCACAGCCTCTGTTAATGCCTGCATAACCAAGAAAGTATCATATGCTGTTTTATGACCAAACCAGTGCAGTGTAGAGCAAGCTCTAGGTGTATTGTTCTAGTTCCAAGACTCCCTCATCTGGAGAGAAGCTTTGCTCTGCTTGTCTGCCCATGGCTAACTGCTCTGAATGAGTTACAGCTAGGAGACTCCTTAAAGGCAACAACTGTTAAGGGCCATTTTGGAGGTGAGAAAGGTTTGGACTCAATTGCCCTTCAGCATTTGTGCCTGCTATTCATTTGTGGTTTTAAGTGGATAGTAATATCGCGTACTAAAGAGAAGGCTATGATATTGTTAAGGAGCAAAAGTTCATGATAGCTAGGAATTAATCCCCACGTTCATCAAAACACTAGTCCTCAAATGGCATGACGATTCATGGGTAATAAGGCCTCCTTAGAGTCTCCATCACAGTGCATTTGCACATGCGTTAGCACCCCTTTCGTGCCTTGCCTTCCTTTTTCGGGATCAACAAATATTTGTCCAGAAATACATTGAAGGAAACAGAAGATAGAAATGCAATCATCAAAATCTTGCAATTGTCAGTAATGGCTTTGATCCTTGGAGCTCATTAATGACTCTTGCTCACTCACGAAAAACAAAATAATCATCAACCAAAGCAAGTTAACCAGATCATGTAACTTGGTTGAGCATTTACACAACAATTAGGGCCTGCTCTTTGTCCTTCTCTCAGATATTAATACGCCCATCCTACTTTCTGTAAGACTCATAAAACATACACATAACAGGCCCTTTTCCCTCTTCATAACAGTGCTGGCAAAGTCAGATGCAAATGTTACGTCATTTTCAATATTATATTAGTTCATTAGTTCACATTTAAAAATTTCCAAGCAGTACTGAAACAGATTTGACGTCTACTTCATGTGTTACTAACGTTCACTTCAAAAATCAGAAGATTCATTCTTCAGAAATACTGTAAACTCTGTTGATCAGGCTCATGGCTGAGGCCCAAAAGAATTGCTATCACATTGATCTATCAGAGTCAACAGGTACTTATTCCCTGGCCCCTCCAAAATTTCCTTTAAAGCACTTCAATGAATATTTTCTTGAAGCAACAACTACTGCCACCAAATCAGAGAAGCCTAAGCATATTTCCAAAATTCAGAAGAAAATAATGCAATTAAGATAAGAATAAACAAACCTCCAATCTGCATTCTGTGTAACGCATGGCAGCTGGAGGATCAGCATCAATTGAACCAAAGTTTCCATGCCCTTGTATAAGTGGGCAGCGCAATGAGAAATCCTGGAAGAGAAAATAATGAGTTCTATGTTGATTGCAGAGAGGAAGATGAAGTAGAAATCACTTTGATGAAAGAGCAGCAAGAAGAGTCAGAGAGACAAAGTAAATAGAAATCCAGAACCTTGAAAAACTTTGTTATTCCAGCAAGTGTTCAGTGTAGGAAATATGATGAATTTACTGTTATAAAACTAAAATCACTTTTTTTTAACAATTGGACATTAATCCCACAATAAATTTCTTCAATTACGTTTATATGAAACTAATGGATAGCAAATTAGCACTAGGATACCCAGTACAAGAAGTTCTCCATCAGCTTAACCTTAAAGATGAAATATTCCCTTAGCTTATCAAAGGAAAATTCTAGTTTGTACATACTGAACTACTGCAATGTCCCATCAGATGTTGGTGAAAGAAAAGAAGCATCAGATAAATCAAAAGAAAAATAACCACGCCATACGTGAAAGAAAACTGCCGCAGTTGCAATAGGACCTATATGTGTGTCATGGAAGTAAAATGCCCATATCATAACTTAATATGCATCAGACAAAATTCTACAGGCCAATGTAATGAAAAACAGTACCATCTCTTCTTGCTCTATGGCAGAATCACACTACTTAATATGGCCACCGATCATGAAACTATGAGGTGATCATGTTCTAGAATTCCCATAATGGAGCAATGCCTTGCGAAATCCACTATAACATTTCATAACTTCATCCATTCAGAAATTTCAAGGCATCATTTACACCCTATTAACATCTGTGAAGCCAGATCTACCGTAGGATTGTGGAAAGATGCATATTAGCACTAACTAAGCATAAATAGTGGAGAGAAAGTTCCAGCAAACCTAACCCATGCACAAAATACTGAAGTGGTGGTGGATCAAGAAAAATGAACAAAAAAAAAAAAAATTCATGCGCTCCAACTGAGAATCTCGGGTAAAAGAATAAATCATTTGCACGAGTTTCAGCCAATGTCAGAGCAAACATTTTTAAGATCATGCAAACTGACAGACAGTTATAATAGAAAAAACTATTTCACTACAAATAGCATATCAGCTCCTATAAACTGCATATTTACCTGAGCCATTCGAACTAAAGAATCGTAAACAGCAGTATCTCCATGAGGATGAAATTTACCCAAAACCTAAAATCAAGATCAGGTGAGCTACATGATACATCTAAATAATAGCAGACATTCAAAGAAAGGGAAAAGCTAAATAACTACTCAATGAAATACCTCTCCAACAACTCGAGCACATTTTTTGAATGGTTTACGAGATGAAAGACCAAGTTCATGCATTGCAAACCTGTCAGAAAGAATAATTAGGAAGAGAATCATAAGCAATATATTTATCCAGGAAGTTTTAACCAGCTTTTGCTAGACCAATATAATACTCTTTATTGCTCTAGAGTTTTAGAGAAGCTGAGGAGGGTCCAGCATATTCTATTTCATACTTAAAGCACCATGGATTGTGAACATTCTCCATTTAGGAAAAGAGTGGACAGTCAAGGGCAAAAATTCAGGAAAATTTCCTCTGGGCCCATGTTGTCCATCCTCCCCAAATTGGGAGAAGAGAAAAGAAGCAAACACGATCTCAATTTCTAGAGTTACTCTTATTGTTTTCCATACAGTGTACATCCTACAAACATTAGTTCCACCAATCCTCATCTGCTGCAACCATATGAACTTTTTCTTTCATTTCCTACAAAATGTACCAATCTGGGACCTATATATGCTTACTAATCCTCCAATTCTAAATTAAGAAGGCAACATGATTGATAAGATGAATTTCTCTTGTTTTCCCAACAATGCTCCACTTTGTTCTCTCCCCCACCAATCTATTCCCCTTAATAAATACCAGTAAAGTAAACCCACTCCCCCCTCCTCCCACTTCCATTTCCTTGACCTTCACTCTCTTCGCCGTCCCTTATCTTCAGTTCAAAAACAGCAGAAAGAGAAGATTCTGATATTTACTCCAAAAAACTTCTAAAGGCCATATCCAAAATCCTTACATTTTACAGATGTTGACAACACATGCTTCTTGACATAGGACTTTATTCATGACAAATGCATACACACCTCAGCTACTGTGCATAATTGCACACAGAAGCTGAAAGAAAATGGCAAGTATATTTCTCCCAATGCCAACCTTAGCTTCCATTGCACACTAAAAGAATTACTGAAAGAGTTGATGCGGATAGACAGTTAATTAGTGTAAATTGTTCTGACCATAAGCGTTTTTATACAACCTCAATGAGATCAATCAACAAAAGGATTGTGTGCACATAAACGAGAAAAGCGGTATATACTCAAATTACAGCAATGCGTTCCTTGTGAGCATTTGACTTGAAACAAAGATTAAGCCTATCTAAAGAAAAAGAATATGCTCTTCCGGACATTGCAATGCCAGTACTTAGAGGCAATTAAAAAGATCCTAACTTTCATTTCCCTAAACAGCCACAAACACCAAAACTACCAACGGTCACTGTTATCATTACCCTGCATTTCCTCACACCTCCCCCTCCCCCCCCCCCCGCCAAAACAAAACCAAAAACCCAAATATTATTTGAACGAGCAGAATCACGAACTCACAATATCCTGCGATGCACTGGCTTCAACCCGTCCCGCACATCCGGCAAAGCCCGGCCGAGCAGCACCGACATCGCGTACGCCATGTACGCGTCGGTGGCCTCCTTGTGGAGCTCCGTGGGGACGATCCGACCATTCCCGTCCGCCTCTGGGTCCTTGACGATCACGCCCCCGTTCCCGTCCCGCCCTTCCGCTCCAACCTCCTGCTTCGGCGGCCCGTCCCGGCGCCTCGCCCTCACGGGCCGGGGCCCCCTCGAGGAAGGGGCCGAGTAGAACCGGAGGCACGAGAGGCGGTCGGTCCAGGCGCAGGCGAGGCGGTCGGGGTTGCCCGGCGCGGGGAGGCGAGAGCGGAGGAGAAGGGAAGAGAAGCGGAGGGTGGAGGCGAACGCCATTGGAGGAGCGGAGAGAGAGCGGGAGGCTGGGGACGCGGATGGAGGAGAGGGATTCATGAGAATGGCGTGGCCATTGTTGCTGCTGTGGAGTGAAGTGAAACCAGGAGATGAGTTCTGCACGGGGTGTTTAGGACGTAAAAATGATATTTTTTAAGGTTTTTGCTGTCCTAAAACCCTAGGAGAGAGAGAGCGAGAGGGACGGGTTCTTGCGCGCCAATATGGATGTTTTTTCGGATGCGTTGTCTTTTCTTTTGGGGATTTGCAGCAGTGGTGCCAAATTCCTAGTCACCGTTCAGATCCATTCTATCCCTTCTGCTCTTTCTTCTGAAAAAACTTTGCTCCCTTCAAATTGACGCCGACAATCTAACATAACCCACGAAACCCAACTTTATACAGCCATATCAACACATCTTCTTAAAATTTAAAACATTAAACCGAAATTTTATAAAACTAGTTGACTAAAAGAGAGTATCCAATTTATTATAAACTGTAAAATATCTCCTTAATTGCTCGATATGGGACTTTATTCGCATTGTCCTTTTTCTCTTAAAAAATTTTGCAACATCGCAGAATGATCCCGATGGCAATTTCCTCTAGTCACCACCAAAGGACTACAACCTTGAGGATAATGTGCCAAAAGATGGGTGCCCAAGAGCAAGAAATGACTCTGATATCAACTCGATATGTTACAATGGAGGGAAGAACTCATCCCAAAAAGTTGGGGCATTTTCCGGTTCCCATTTGCAAGGGAAAGTGGAAATTTCCCCCAAAATCGCAATTGAAGACTAGTCCGAGGACCAAGATGGAAATACGCGAATGCCGAGGGGCCATTTCCTAATTTCCGTAAAAACACCAAACGACCCCTGACGTTCCTGCAAAATTCGCAGAACCGGCCGGCGACACTCGCTCTCCCTCTCGCCGGCACCGATGCACCCCTGAGAGAAGAAGAAGAAGAGGGAACGATCTTCTTCGTCTTCCCGCCGCTCCCATTGATGTTTCGCTTCTTCCTGCTCAAAGCGTCGCTCCGAATCCCCATCGGCGGAGGCGGCCGGAGCCCCTCGACGGCACTACCCGCCCTTCCGCCTTACCTCCGCCGTCTCTCCGTCCAAGCCCTCTCCACCTCCGCCGCCTCCTCCGACCACCGTTCCGTCGAGCAGGGCCTCGTCCGCGCCCATGGCTTCCCCCCCGAGTCGGCCCGCGCGTCGCCGCCGCCGTCGACCCCAAGCTCGCCCACAAGCTCGACTCCTTCGTCGCCGTCTTCAAGGGCCACGGCTTCTCCCCCTCGGAGGTCGCCACCGTCTTGCTCAGGTACCCGAGGTGCCTCCGGTCCAACCCGGTCAAGAACCTGAAGCCCAAGCTCGATTTCCTCGCCGGCAACGGCGTCGCGGGCGAAACCCTAGTTCACGTGCTCACCAACGATCCTTATCTTCTTCGGAGGAGCCTGGAATCGCAGCTCGCCCCCTGTTTCGATTGCCTCGTTAGGTTTTTCGGCAATAGGAGGGACGCGATTTCCCTTTTGATGGTCAAGCGGGGAACTTGGGTGTTGCACAAGTTCACCGATTCGATGGAGCTCAATATTGATAAGCTTAGGCAGGTGGGTGTGCCGGATTCGAGCATCACGAAATTGATGACGGTCCGTCCTCGGACGCTGTCCCGGGATGCAACCGAGTTTAGCGAGATCGTGGATGAGGTAAGGCGAATGGGCCTTCACCCTTCGAGCTTGATGTTTGTTTACGGGGTGATCACACTTGCCGGGATGAAACGGCCAAAATGGGAGGCCAAGATAGCCGTCTTTAAGAAGTTTGGGTGGTCTGATGAGCAGTTTAAGGCGATATTCGTGAAGCAACCTCAGATCATGAATCCCTCTGAGAAGAGGATGGAGCAATTCTTGAAATTTTTCATGAGTGAATTGGGGTGGACCGCAGACGAGTTGACGAATTGCCCCAGTATTTTTATGGCAAGCTTCGAGAAAAGAATTTTGCCTAGGATGTCCATTCTTTTGTTTTTGCTATCAGAGGGTCTTGTGAAGAGGCAGTCGTTGCTAGGGAAACTCCTCATGTCTGAGGATAAGTTTTTGAGTAAGTTTGTGATGGAGAATGTGGGAAAGGCTCCCCAGCTTTTGCAGATGTATGAAGACAAACGAGTTCTAGCACAGTTCCATGCTTTCAAGGTAACACCAAAATTCCTCCAACTGCATGGTTATACTTCTTTAGTAGTTACAGGTTTTCTTGGTCTAGGCTTTCAGCTGTCCTCTTTTTCCTATACAACATGAGATTGAGTACAAGTGTGATTTGTGGAGCCAGTGGTATGATGAGGCAGGGCAAGGGCAATTTGATTTAGATATCAATGCCATGGTCACATGGCAATGTTGAGGGATTTAAGGGCTGGGGAGGTGGTGGGGGACTTTTAGAAATTATGCTAGTGCTGAGCTTTTGAAAACATATTACTCCTGGTTCATTTTGAAAAATCTCAGAATAACTTCTACTCATTGGAGTGGCATTGATAACGTTACAAAAATTTACTCAAGATCGCATGTATTTAAAGCTCAAATAAAAGCACAATATTTAGCTTGTTAATATTTCAAATTGATTCTTGTTCTTAGTTTTTGATATTATTCTTTAGTAGATTGAAGCTGTGGTGAGGCCATTTTCAACAATAGTTCAAACATACTCCTGAAGGAGAATGTTAAGGGGGTTGATACACAAGTCAATGTCTTTTTTCTCTCATTTTTATGAAAAGTCATAGCTCACAGAGAAATGCCAAGCAGTAAATTTTTGTACAAGTCAATTGATTCTGTTGGTTTTTTTTTTTTTTTTTTTATTTGAATTCGCTTGGCATGTATTGTTATACGAAGGCATGTGAGTTTATACAAGTAAAATCCTTTACCTTGCACACCCAAGTTATTAAAAATGTCCCTGTTTGTGAAGGACAGCCACGATTTGGCCAACATTGAATTATTTGCTTTTTTCTTTTAGTGACTTTTTGAGCAATGTCAAGGTAGAGGCTAGACTGAAATATGTGCAACAAATAACAACCAAAATAATAGGCAAATCTTGTCTGCAATATATTAGCTGTTATAGACCCTGCTTTGATTTTGCTTGGCCTATTCTCTGGGAGGTTCGATATAGTATTGACTCCTCTATTAATTCCATCTTTTTTCCGGCCATGGCATTATTCGATCTATCCCCCAGAGGTTCAAGTTCACAAAAAGAGAAAGAACTATTGGGATGATTTGAGGATGCTGAATAGATTTCACAATGATGACCTAGCTTTAGGAGACCTCAAGAAGAAGCAATTTCAGCTGCATGTTTTGGATGTTATGTGTTGCAGATGTAGACTCAGCCCTTTTATCATCTTTCTAGACAGTTTGATTTAAGGACTCATAAAAATTCAAGTCAAGCAACGCAAAAAAAAAAAAAAAAATCATCTTTTTTCTCTTGTTCTTGCATTAAGGTCTCTTCCTTTTTTCCCTTTTCATATTCCCTCTTTTATCTTTATTCTTTCAGTGGGTGGATAACCAGTTACTATTTTGGGGGGACCAATAACACCATTTTTCTGGTTACCAGTTGTTCACTTTCCTCGTTTATGTGAAATTAATCTTTTAAAGGTCAGTGAAACTTGAAATTTAGAGATTCTTAGATTTAATTGTTAATACCTATCTAAGTCTTGACTGAATTTCAGTGAATGGTAAGCTACTATGTGTGCAATGACTCGGGATATTCGAACTTCATTTTTCTTATCTTGGTTTTAGATTATAACGTCCGGGAGAGTGAGAAAAGGATAAGATGAGAGAGCAACTTGCCAACATTTTTAAGTAGATAATGATGGTCCTTAGATGCCATCAATAATTTGGGTTCTCATAGTCCTTTTGGATATGTGAAGACCATTAATCCTATTTCTCTCCTTGTGCTTGTAAATTTGACATACCTTGGTTAATTGCTTTCTTTTTCTTTGGCTAATGTTCTGCATCTTTGAACTTTGGATAAGAGAAAGGAATTTCAGTAGCATCACTCTAGTGCCTGAAATCAGAGTTGCTTTGCTAAAATGAGGACTATATAATGGAGAAGAAGTTATGGCTGACTGAACTTACAGTTGACATTCATTTGCAGAACATTGAATCTTGTTTTATTCTCTATGTTACTTTCACAATCTTCCCTAGCACTCCGGGTGATGGAGCTTCTGCTTCTTCATGACTAAGAGATTCTGTGAACATAGTTGATCGGGCAGTCTAAATGTGGTCTAAGTATAGCCGCCCTTCCTTGCATTTGCCTGGGGAAAATGTTCAGGTGTCTCAAAACAGGGATTTTCTTCCTGAAACTTGGGGGGGCGGACTGTGCTTTGTCATTTGAGATGACTGTACTCAGCCTTATCTGAATGTTTAATCTTGTGATTCGGCTTGCACATCAACTCATATTTCTAGTTGTTGGCAGGGGGTCTTGTCTTATTTAGGACTGTGATCCATTGTCATCATCCTTGTACCCTTCTCAACTACCGTTACCGATTTCTTCACCCATCATGGGCCTGCCTTCTCACTCTTGGTCTTTTCTTATTGAAGATGCAGGACTAGCTGAAAGGAGCAATAGGAAGAGAAGGATGTTTATAGCATCTCGCTCCGGGAGCTCTGGAGGAGCTCCATGTTGTTTTGACTGGTACGAGCCTACGAGGTGCCAATGTTTCTCAGATTCCTGATCCAAACTAGGGTAGTGCCTTGTTTTCTAAAATCCGTAGGATGGAAATAGGTCATTTTTCATTTCTTTGGACTGACGCATCACATGCGTTGCCGTACGTATAATGGGCACTCTCACAATTATTTTCTTGTGATTCTGTGAGAAGATCGATATAATCGTCAAGTGCGTCAAACAACTATTTTCGTTTCACATGGGTCACAGAAATTTTTGAAGGTCTTTAGTCATTTTCTTTATAAGAGGTCGGCCATTATCTCCTGAATAGTTGGACAGAATTCCATCTCACGAATTTTTCAGGATCGTAATTATAATTGTTGCTAATATTATGATAAATAGCGCAGATAACTTGAACATGAAATGCTTATTGATGAGTAGGGTCTAGTAGCCCTCATGAGATTATGTGAGGTTTTGCATATTTTATTTGAATTTTTAGAAAAAAAAATCAAGTGTTTTGAGTTAATTCAAATTCTAAATGTAAGTTTCGTCAAATTTATTTAGATTTGAAAGGATCTTTGTTTTTTTTTATTCTTTTTTTTTTTTGTAATAACACCGCAAGTACCTGAATTTTTATGTATCCTACAAGAAGGTATATGAATTTTATTTTATTTTTGGATTCAATCAAGTACTTCGACCTTTCATTTTTAGTTCAATGTGAGATATCCGTTAAATAGAATATCGTGTTTGTTAACATGCTCGTTTACTCATCAAAAGTTAAGCACAATTGATGGCGTGGCACGCTTATTTAGCAAAAGTTGTGCCGTCTCGTATTGGTGACGAAGAGAGTGTGTATGTGTATGATAAATGGTTTTAGCTCTTCGATCCCGATTTGTCTCATTTGACACAGAATCATCTCAAAAAGCCACATTAAACATATGTACATATGTAAGTTTGGATTTTAGATTGCAAATGGGGGAAGGATTACATTTTGCCCTTCAAATTTTTGGGATTCTCGCAAGTTAACCCCCAATGTATCAATGCCCTCCTAATTTTTGAAATGGCCGAATTACATTCACATGATTAATTACGAAAGGCAGATGGATCATTTATCACTTATATACGCAAGAAAAAAAGGTATGTGGCTCATTCAAAAATATACTTCCGGATTATGTACCGACAAATGATTGGTGTGGGGTCGGTCAAATTTTTTGCGGTTTTTAGTCACATGCACTTAGATATATTTCTTAATGATTCTTCAAATTATTTTTTGTATTTATCGACTTTGTATTGTATGGTGAAATTAACCTCAGTAATTAAGCAAAAATTTAAATGAACCCCTCTCCCCTCTTCCGTCTTCCTCCTCGGTTGGTCACAATGTTTCGCTCCCTGCTGCTGAAACTCAGCGCCGGAGCTCGTCCGTCGCCGCCAATTCCATCGACGGCCGACCGCCGCCTCTCGCTCCTCTCCCTCTCCACCGCCGCCGCCGCCGCCGCCTCCGCCCCCGCCTCCTCTCCTTCCTCAATCGCCGGCGCCCTCGTCCGCGCTCATGGGTTCCCCCGGAATCCGCCCACGCCGTCGCCGGCGCCGTCCCCCGAAGCTCGCCCCCTACCTCGACTCCTTCGTCGCCCTCTTCCGGGGCCGCGGCTTCGCCCCATCCGACATCGCGAGCATCCTGACCCGGTGCCCCGACACCCTCGTGTCCAAGGCCAGCAACCTCCTCGAGCCCAAGCTCGAGTTCTTCGAGGAGAACGGCGTCGCCGGCGAAGCCCTCGTCCACGTCCTCGTCAACGACCCGTACGTCCTCGGGCGGAGCCTGAAGTCGCAGCTCGCCCCCTGCTTCGATTGCCTCGTCAGGTTCTTCGGGAGCCGGGAGGACGTGGCGGCGCATCTGGTGGTCAAGCGCGGGACTTGGGTCCTGCGCGCCTTCTCCGAATCGATGGAGGCCAACATCGCCACTCTCCGGCGGCACGGCGTGCCGGATTCCAGCATCGCGAAGATGATGACGCTGCGGCCCAGGACGCTGTCGCGGGACAAGGGTCAGTTCAGCGACATCGTGGATGAAATTAAGGGAATGGGGTTCGATCCTTCCTCCTTGTTGTTCGTCCACGGGGTGATCTCGATGGCCGGAATGAAGCGCCCGAAATGGGCCGCGAAGATGGCTGTTTTCAAGAAGTTTGGATGGTCGGACGAGCAGGTTAAGGCGGCGTTCTTGAAGCAGCCCAAGGTGATGGGCTTGTCCGAGGAGAAGATGGAGAAGGTGTTGAAATTTTTCATGAACGGGTTGGGATGGACCCCGGATGTCTTGGTCACGTATCCCACCATTTTCATGGCGAGCTTCGAGAACTGCATTTTGCCCAGGCTGTCCATTCTTCTCACCTTGGTGTCAGCCCGCCTTTTGAAGAGGGAGTCGGTGCCGGGTGGACTCGTGCTGTCTGAATCCGTGTTCTTGAGGCGGTTTGTGATGCGGAATTCGGTCAAGGCACCCCATATTCTGCTGATGTACCACAATAAAGAAGTTCTGCCGCAATTCAACGTTGTTGAGGCAAGACTCGTGAATCCCCGCAGCTCTACATTCATCTTTCTTTGTATTTACTGATTCTTATGTTGATTTGAACTTAAAATTTCTTTTACTATCGGTATCATGTGAAATGGAATGCAAGTTCACCTGTAAATGTATCTTCAGGTTAGATGAAATGCAGCGCCATAATGGGATATCAATGACATGTAGATGTATCAGGGTCGTTTGGCAAGGAAGATAGCTGCTAATCTGACCTTTTGTTATTGGTTCTGTGTTGTGAACAATGACATGGTGGTGGCTAGGCCGAAATAGGTGCACCAACCAACGCTGTAGCAAGTCTTGTCTGCCTCGTAGCAGCATTGGTAGACTTAGTGCTTATATCATTCGTCTTCAGTCTTCGGGAGGTTCTATACAAGAATTGCCTACTGTCATTTGCTTCTTTCCTTATATGTTCTTCTGGACGGGGAAGAAATTCATCTGTCCCCCAAAGTGTGGTTCTTGAAAAGAGGGAACTTCTGGATGAGTTGAAGATGTTGCATGGGTCCATACAAGTCAAATAAGTCTATTGCTTGTAAATTCTAGGACCTTTGGCAAATCAAGGAACGACATCCATGCTTTAAAATGTCGAGATGAAGCAACATATACTCTGCTGAGAGTCTGCTTTAATGTCCACTCTATAATGTGGTTATAGACTCAGCTCTTACTGTAATTGTGTGCATTTTTTTTTTTTTTTGGTAAGATAATTGTGTGCACATTTGATTACATGAGGAATCAAAAAAAATCAATTGGTGGGGAAGTTTTACAGATTAAGCGATGTAGAGGATTCTTTTGTTCCTCTTGTTATATTAAATGGTTGTGCTTATGGTTGTGTGAAGGTCTCTGCTTCCTCTCTTCTTTTCCTGTTCTGTTTGAAATTTTCTTATTTTTTTCCTTTGGTTGGTCGATAATCAATCACTTTTTTGAGGATCACTTTTTATCTGTTTGCAGTGATAGATTCAGAAAGCAGATTTAGAGAGATAAATTTTATTTTTATTTTTTTTGGTTGAAAATTTGTTGTCTATTCAGTCATAAGCACTTATTCAAGCATAGATTTAGGTGAATGATGAGTTACTGTTTGTATGATGACTCAAAGTAGTAATAGTCTACTTTTTTCGCTGTCTTGAGATTACAATTTCTGCATTGAAAACAAAATGATAAGTTGATGCAGCTATCCTTAACAATTTTTTTATTATGTCATGATCGTTCTTAGATGTTATCAGTGATGGATTCATAAATGTTCTTATCAGAAAGAGTGATTGGAAATTGATTTGTGCTTTACTGCGGAGCATGAAGATAGTAAATATATGCTACTGGTGTGCATGTGTTAGCATATAGGGAGAGAGTTTTGTGTCTTGAGTTTGATGTACACTCCAAATGGTAGGACAGGAAGAGTAATACTCTCAACCTTATAAAATTGGTTAGACTTGTGATTTGGCTTGCAAGTTGGCTCGTGCATTGACAAGAGGACAGTCTCACTCTGTTTAGCTCATTGAACCTTTATCGTCCAGTAACTCCTCTCTAGTTGGATTAGTGAAGTCGCATTTCTCTTTAGTTTCAGCAGTCGTGCATGAAAATCGCTATCACCCACTAAAATTATGGAGTTCTCTGGCTTTTACCTGCCTTCTTTTACTCAGTCTTGGTGTTTGGTATTTTATGATGCAGGACTTGCCGAAAAGACCGGTGGAGGGTGACCAGTGTTTGTAGTATCTTGTTACATGAGCTTTGGAGGAGGTCTGAGTAGTTTTCTGCTGATGCGGGATGCAGATGTTTGTCCGATTTTCAATTCAGACTAGGGCAGTTCTTTTCTTTTCTTTTCTTTTTTTTTTTAGGCTTTCTAAAACTCTTAGTAATTTTGCTTATGATGATCGCTATTTAAAAATTTGAATTTAGGTTCTTGTTTCCCATGGGGATGTTCATGTTGTATCATGGGTGCATTTGCTGAAAGAAAGCACTCCTAAGGGGTCGCGAGGATTTCTCTTCAACATTGTCCTGTAGATGAAGTTTGTGGCAGCAATTGAACTGTTGTTATCAAAAGAGTTCTTAATGCGTGCATATATACTCTTGTCCATACATGGAGCAACCGAGACATAGAGACAGAGACAGAGACAGAGAGAAACAGAGCGAGGCCGAGTGCCACCCCGGCTCACCTTTGTGGCGGGAAACATGCGACAGCCGAGGGCCGCATGGCCTGCCACTTGCAGGTGAGTCGAAGGCGAAGATCTCTGTCAACAGTTAGTGTCATCAACCCTAGCCGATGCCCACGACCTTTCTTGAGGGGTTTGGCTAGGGTCTTCAAAGGCTGGCCAACCGCGGGCAAGGCCACCTTGCGCAGCCTCCACAACCCCCCACCCTACGTACGTATCGGCGCCCCAGCATTGGCATCATACATCAGTTTTGCCTTCGCATCAGTTTCATCAAATCGGGGGACTCAATTGCATAATTCAAACAACTGAAGGGACTGGATTGCCAAGAACACTTAAGACGATCAAAGCCGCATAATCGTCAAGACCCTCCTGAGTTTGGAATACTTTTCCAGATCTGTCTATTTCCACTTTACAATCGACATATTTGGTCCGAACATTCTCGACAGGGTCGAGCTAATTGTCTATGGTCTCCCAATCTATAGCCCCCTTCCGGTTTGGCCTTAAGACCCAAAGCCTAAAAACCCACAGAGCGAGCAAGCGACATGGGCCCATGAGGAAAGATAACCCTTGTTCAACTCAAACTTCTGCAAAATTCTCTCCTGTTCCTAAGAAAAAGAGAGAGAGAGAGTGACAAGCATATAGAAAAGCCAGCAGGGCCTGACCCCTCCTATTGGCAGCATGGCTGGTGCTGCAGCCAAGTGTTGGGGGAGAGGGGTCTCATTTAAAGATTAATTTAATTAGACACCCAAAGCTCTTCCTTTCTTTCTTTTTTCACCCAATTTCCATTTCATTTGACCCTGCCCATGATCTCTTCTTTAAGAATAGTTGGGTAAACCCCCTGACCATGGTTGGTATTGTCTCCCCCCTCCCCTCCCCTCCCCTCCCCTTCCTTTTCTCCTTCCTTCCGTCCTCCTCTTCTTGCTTTGGTAAACCACTTTCTGATTTAACCCAAACGAGCTCCCAAAATCTTGATTAGAGAGAGACTGGAAGAGGCAGAAATGAAGACCCACCCACTTGCTCCATAACTCTCCATGAAGACCCACCCACTTGTTTCATAACCCTCCACCTTGCCCCTCTCTCTCTCTCTCTCTCTGCTCTGTGCATTCGTATTTTGTCTCCCGCATTGTCTGTCATTCTCGCTCGAGTAAAGGGAGACAGAGACGAGAGCGTTGAGAGAGATTCTTGAGGGGCCCCAGATGAGAAGATCACCTCCTTCCTCCTCCTGCTCCTCTTCCCCATCGTCGTCGTCCTCTTCAACGGCTTCTTGCGTTGTTGGGTCCGGTAGCCCTCATGACATAGCCGAGAAGCCCAAGAGGAAGCGCTCCAGAAAAGTTCAGAATCTGAATTCCTCGCCTGACGATCAATCCCAGAATGCCAACAGCCCAAGCTCCGCCCGGAGAAGCTCCATTTACAGAGGAGTCACCAGGTCTGTCTTCCTCCCTCCCTCTGTTTCTCTCTCTGTCTCTCATGCTCTTTGCCCACGAGGGAACATGAAAAAATGCGTTCTTGAGCTCGTAATCCATGCGGGTCTGCATTTGCATGCGCTAGTTCTCGAGTCTTGATTGAAAAAAGGACCACAAAAAACGCAGGCACAGATGGACAGGGAGGTTCGAAGCCCACCTCTGGGACAAGAGCTCTTGGAACAACACACAGAACAAGAAAGGACGACAAGGTGTGCAGCATGGATTTTCTTTTTCGACAATTCATATATTAAAAAAGTGAAAATCTCTCTGTTTATTATTGCAAGGAGTAAGTGGGGAGAAAATCAATGAGATCTGCAATAATTTTCTTTAATTTTCTTTAATGCTATTATTATCATTCATTATCAAAGTTCTTCTTACCAGAGATTGTTTGTTTACCTACTTGCTGACTCTGTTTTTATTCCTGATGATCCCCTGTCATTGCCAACGTTCACCGCTCGCTTTTGTCGCTGCTTAGTTTATTTGGGTAAGTCTGTCGGATCTCAACACCCCCAAATTTCCATTTATCTTTTACTGGAAATAGAGAGTTATTAAAACATTCCAATGCTTAAATAAATCTGCACTTTCTAGCAGTAGCTAAACTGTTTGTTTGTTTTTTTTTTTATTTTACTTTTCGTGTAGGCGCTTATGATAACGAGGAAGCGGCTGCTCGCACCTACGACCTTGCTGCCCTGAAGTACTGGGGGCCGGACACGATCTTGAATTTCCCGGTATGCAAAACGCAAATAAGAAAAAAAGCTGACATCAATCGTTTTCTCCGATGAATTTGTCTAATTTTTCATGAAATTTCAGATAGATGGGTACGAGAAGGAGCTCGAGGAAATGCAGAATGTCTCCAAGGAGGAGTACCTGGCGTCCCTGCGGCGGCGCAGCAGCGGTTTTTCCAGAGGGGTTTCGAAGTACCGCGGCGTAGCCAGGTAAAGATGACCGTTTGATATGATCCAAGATTAGAGGAAGAGGTGTCTAGGGTTCTAATTGAATTGGATTGGATTGGGATTTCATGATGGGGTTTTTTTTTTTTCACAGGCATCATCACAATGGGAGGTGGGAGGCTAGAATTGGGCGAGTTCTTGGCAACAAGTATCTCTACTTGGGTACCTACAGTGAGTCCCCCAGTCCTCCATTTTTTCTTCCTTTTTTTTCCTTTACTACGTTTAGTCCTAAATTAGTGAATGTATTTAACTGGTCCAAACTAAAGTTAGCTTTGACTAAATTGCATCTCACCTGTTGAGGTCAATGTACTTCCTTCTAGGCATCAATTCGGATCACCCTCCACCTAGAAAATCGATTCTCTTTTGGTCTGTATATTGATCATTCACTGTATGTTTGAACTTCACATTAGGCAAATTTACCAATAAAGCAGCACCTTCCCAATTTGTGGAAAATGAACAAATTAATTAATTGGCGCAATAAATTCTCAGACCCTTAAGGTCAACAAAAAAAGGGTAAAAATGAAATGATCCCTCCGTAAATTGTACGGTCTTCGTTTTTTTTTTCCCCCCAAATTTGTTAATTGTCTACCAAATCTGAATAAAGTTGGGGGTTTCGTGCATTTTTTTTGGCCTTTCGTTTTACTTCCTTTTCTATTAGTGGATTGTCATCATCCATTTCGATTTCGTAGTTGGGCAATTGTCCATTCACTTGATGCATCGCTATCCATTGCTCTCCCAAAGCATGTTTAACACATTGGTCTTTGTCTCTTCTTCTTTTTTTAAAAAAAATCTTTTCCCATAAAGTTGGTGATTTCCTTTTGTTGACCCAAATCCCACTTGGTCAAAATTCTTCATTCGTCTTTTTTTCCATCATTGTTTTCAGCAAGTTTCATGGTCAAGGTTCACTGATTTGATCAAAAAATATTATGTTCTTGCCGTTGTTTGGGTTATTCACATTACTTCACCAATGTTCCAAGATCGACTTTTTAATGGAATTTAATTGGTCGAAAAAGATATAGAGTAAACCCATTTTGTTTCCGACGTAAAATACGGTGTATATATGGACACACTCGTATATGTATGATGATTTTTATTCTTTTTCACCCGTCTTGTACGGTTTACGTATGAAGGTTTTTGTCCTTGATTAAAGAAAATTTTCGTGAAAAATTTATGAAATGAAGTGGAATAATATACACGTGGCGTCTACTCAAGGACTGGGGTGATAACAAGTGCGTTTATGTTTGTACTTAGAAACCCTAGTGAGATTCATCCGAGAAAATGTTTTTCTAATTTTCAAATGTCATTTTCTTGTCTGACAGAACGCAAGCCGGCACTTGGCCTATTTGCCAAGCATGCAGCACGTGACTTCCCACTGAGATCTTTTTGATTCTAAATAATTATATCTACTTTAGAGATCAACAAATCTCTTCGAAACTCCCTTTCTTTCTCCCTTTTTTTTTGGCATAATGACATGCACGAGAGGTCACGTGAGGGTGTACCCAAATCCAGATTTGAATCACTGAATTTATGAACATGGCTATACAAATATATATATGTATGAACATAAGAGTCTAAAAAACTTTGATGATTTATATAGATTTCGTGTACTTCCAATGGCACATTCATAAGCCACTATTCATTTTAGAATCAAAGTTGGGATGGATGATGTCATTTTCCTAGGTGTTGAATTTGAAATCGATCTCTAGCTGCACATAGCTTTGAATCGACTCTTTGGCAACACGAGCCTCACGAGAAATCATTTTGCGTGTGTTCAATAGAGAATAGGACTAGGTTCACATAGAAAGTCTTGTCTCCGTCCTTGAAATGGCTAGGTTCCGAGGTCGGAGCACGTGAGAGCAACAATGGGTTTTTCATTTTTCTCCTTGCTTGTGTGATTCACGAATGGTAGGGTTTCTTTCAGGTATGGTCGGCTCTTCAGTTTGGCCTCAAATGGGTTTTCCTCTTTCTCCTTTATTGGTCCATAAACCCTAAAGAATCTCGTTATAAAGTTGTCAGCAATAATTAAATTCGCTTACTGGAGATTAGTCAAATGATCAATTGGCATCAAATCTCTCTCTCTCTCTCTCTCTCTCTCTCTTAAGTGAGGGGTGGTCAACAAAATACAAATCTTGACTGAATGGAATACGGTGTCACGTGATTACATAGATCCTGTCTTACCTCCTAAGTAGAAGCTCAACCACAAGTTAATTTTTGTTAAATTCGATCTATGAAGTCAGCAAAACTTACCCAATTGTTTAGATTCAATGTTAATTTTGTCATCTTATGTAAACTGAAATTTTTGAATTATTGTTGGTTTGTTTGCTTGATGAAGATACACAAGAGGAGGCGGCGGCAGCGTATGATATGGCGGCCATCCAATACCGAGGAGCGAATGCGGTGACCAACTTCGACATTAGCAATTACGTCGAACGCCTCAAGAAGAAAGGCGTCCACATCGACCTACCACAGCCCCAAGCGACGCCAGCTGATCCTCCCAAATCACAACAAATGCAGTGTGTCATTGTTCACGATGACCCGACACCACCGACGACTCTCAAACAAGAAAAGCTACAGCAACCGGTCCTCCGGTATGCCGATGACCTCGACCTCGGCCCGTCTCCCAATTGCATGGACATGGACTCCTCTGGCATGATGGACTCAACCAATGACCGGGAGCTCGCTCCCTGGAGCTTCTGCATGGATGTGATCGGGCTCAACCCATTGCCAGTCCCGAACCTCATGATCGAGAAGGGCGGGGAACTGCCAGATTTGTTCGGCGAGCGGGGTTTCGAGGATGACATCGACTTGATATTCGGAGGGGATGGTGGGGTGGTGGAGGTCGAAGGGAACGTGGTGGAGGGCAATGATGGGCAAGGGATGATGTTGTTGTGTGAGAGATCGTCATCCTCCCCATCTTCTTCAACAACTTCTGTTTCTTGTGACTACAGTAGCGTTTGAAGGTCCTCTCTGTTTTCTTTTCTTCTTTTTGTAATACCTTTTTCTGGGTGGGGGATATGTTTGGAAGGTAAGAACTGGTGGGGTTTGTTTAACTCTTTTTTTTTTTTAATTTTTCCTTCTTTTGTTGAAGTTGGAATCTGTTAGGAGATGGTTGATGGGAAAGATTAAAAAAAGCAATCGTTCCCAAATCTAAATCTCTCTCTCTCTCTCTCTCTCTCTCTGAGGCATCTTCTTTTTTATTATATAAAGCCGGCTGCACGTGGTCAGTGCGTTGGATCAAGCATCAATACACACCAAGATCTGTGTCTGCGCACACTAAAGGAGGATGGTCTACAAAGTGGGTTGGTGCATGGTCGGACACGATCTTTCTGTATCAGCAAATCTAGGGATGTTCTGTCACGGTTTCGGCCTTAATGTTCTGCATCATAGCTTTAGACCCGTTCAAAAGGGTCTCTCGGTCTCACAGGCCCAAGAGTCCAGGACAGAACATGCCTTAGAGGTGACATTGTAAGCATTAGCCTACAGAATCTATGCACAGGTTTTGCTATATTTTTTTCAGTCCTACAAAAGGGTGATGAATCTTACATTCAAAGGAAAAAAAAAAAAAAAAAAACAGACGCCAAAAGACGGATAACCATATTGCCGGGCCAGAGGAAGAGAAAAGGCTTGAAATGATAATCTGAAAAAAAAAATCCCCTTCATCCTTTCCCTTCATTGCCTTTATAAAGGAACGAGATTTTACACCCTCCATCCATTGCAGAATAAGGCATCATTTAGCAAGAGCAGAGCAGTACCCATTTTGAACACCACCATGAAATTGCATTTCATTTGCACACTAAGATTTCCATTGCTATATCATATGACTCATTCCATACGTACAGTTGCAAAGAAGCCCCAAATGCCAAATGGTTTGCTTGCCAAACAAGGAAATTTACCATTATGAGTGACATTTACTCCTACTCGTTTTTGGGAAATTGGCAAAACTTTCATCTTCAACCTTGAAGAGGGATGCTATTGACCCCGAATTGCTGAAAAAATAAGGAAGAAGATAATCAGGGCACACGCAATTAAAACCACAAAAACATCATAATATCAATAGGATTTCAGGTCCAATGCCTTGTAGTGAGAAGAGGGGGGGTGGGGGTGGGAAGGATTCAGATTCAGTTAATAAAGCACGCCAAAAAAATTGGAGTAATGGTGCAAATTTGGTGTGTGAACTCACGTTTTGTAACGACAGATATCTACCGATTGGAGGTAGAAGTTCTTCAGCTCCAACCTTCATGTTAGGGCCGGATGGCACTCTCCTTGATCCAGCCTCAGTAACTACAACATCCACCGAAAATTCCGAGTAAACCGGACGGTGATCCGAAAACCGGGACTCTTCTCGAAAGTAAGAATGTTGCTGTATCCCATTTCCATGCCATAGTATTCGGTCGCACCTGTGATCATCAACAAGATCAAGTATTTGCCGCTTATTCCAGTCAAAAGAGCGAGGATAAAATGCTTTTAACGAGCACATACCATGCCGGAGTTCTCCTTTTATCCTTTGATCTCACGTTCTCTCCTGCATAGGCATCTGAATTGTATGAGAACTTGTAAGTAGGCGCAAATTTGATCTTCCCCTCCTTCCATCCCTTGAACACTCGGCCCGCCTCCCTTTCAATCTTCAACTACCACAAGAAAAAAGGTACATATGAGCTACTAGAACAAGAAGAGAAACTACCAAGGTCCTGTAAGAAAACACGCAGTTGAAAAATTTAAATTTGCGCAGAAAGAAAACCTGATCTTTGTTGAGCAGTGCATCCCATGCTTCCCGCTCCATGAGCTTTTTAGTCTCAGAATAGCTCAAAGATATTCGGTAATTCAAGTCGCCCAACCAAATGACCCGGCTGAAGCCATTTTGTGCAGGACATGAAAGTATATCAATACTCAATAAATTATAGCTTGGCTAAGGTGAAGTTATTAGTCAGATCAGCATGAGAAAAACATTGATGAAATCAAACAAGTCACGGTGGTGCTCACTCATGTTCTAATATTTTCGTCGGTATCCTGCTGTTAGAGACTCTGCATATTTTTGCGAACTGAGTGTTCTTGAGAATTTCTACCACATCCGAATTTCTCCTGAGCTCATCGCCTTCCTTTTCCCCAGATGCCAGGTGACTGCATATAAAGCAAAAGCTCGTCTGATGGAATAACATACTAACTGAAATGCAGCCCTGCAACCAAACAAAAGCAAAGAACAAAAAAATTAAGATTTGAGATTTTCATTGATGTCCAAGTTGCAGCAATTCTTTTCATTCAAGTTCAATTCTGAATGTGTGTACGCACAAATTTAGCTAAAAAGGTTCACCTTATTACCGAGACATCCCATGATCCCACGGCTAGTGCACGAGATTCTTAAATGGCTTACGTGCTGTATGAGCTCTCTCCTTATCCATACCGTGACAAAAATTCCAACCATCTGCTTGATTGCTACGAGACCGTACTTCATCTGATTACCGACAGCAGCAGCTGAAATATCCACCATCTCAAAACCGTTTGTTCCATCATCTTCCTCCTCTGAAGAGATGTCGTCCTCACCTATACTTGGCTGTTGACACCGAAAGCAGATATCTTTACCGTTTTTCCTCTCCAAATCAGTTGGACAATTGCAAGCCTTGAGCCGCCTTCTACTCTCTGTCCTAAAAATTTTACTGATCTTCTTAAGGGAAGGCTTCGGGAAGAAAAGTGAACCAGTCATAGTGGGGCTAGCTCTCAGTCCTCTGTAAGCAGCATTATGCGGTTTGTTGAGTGACTGGTTTATCAATGTTAGCCACTTCACTGCAGGTTCAGTGTCTTCAATCACAAGCACATTCCCAGCATTCAATGGGACGATTTCCTGAAAACTGGCATCTGAAGAGACTTACTAAATGAATGAAAGAGCCAAGGCAGTATTCATCTCTGACTTCTTTCAAAACTCCTCATATAAATTCAAAAAACATTCAAGACTCTATAATGATGACTGAGAAAAAACCAGCATCTTCATCAGATGAACAGAACTAGAACAACATCTTTTCCCTTCTAAAGTGTCACATGGCAAGTATCTCGGGCTAGAACGCTGTTTAGTTCCATCAGTGCATCTCCTAATCAAGCGATCGATGAATAACTAACAACTGCTAAGGAAGAAGATACGGCTTTCAGTAAAGTTACGGGAAAGAAATGGTAAGGCTGTACCCCAAAACATATATGTCTGACGGATTACGGACTCGAAGAATTTCATCTAAATTGAGGCTTGCATGAGGAGATTTGCCTCCAACATTCCATGTTGCTACAAAAACCCTGAAAAATGAATATCGAAACAACGCGTGCAAAGGGCAACTTGTTGAGAAAAGCATTGTGAGGGGAAGATGTAAAACAAAAAGAAAAAGACTAGAATCATAGCAAATAAGTACCTGAAGGGCTGAACATTTCGATCTATCGACATTCCCCCGATGGCCCCAAGACAAGAACTCTCAAGTACCGAACCCTGCTGTTGATCTGGAAAGAGCAAGATGAGAGATAAGTTTAAATACAAGAAACATTAAGGCACAATATAGTGCTTGAAGCATCTGAAGTCTGGAACAAACTTTATCTGATGGTGACTGGTCATATCCTAATAACCCTAGCGTATCCAAAGTTGCCATTTTACTTCCACCAAGAAGACATCCGGGAATTTAGAAACCGAATATCTTTAAGTATTCATTTATCCTCATATCTTAGGAGATCATTCTTTAAAATGGGCCATTGGAAACAATGAAGAAAGGGGTAAAAATTCTTGCTTCCGTTAGAACATATTCTTCCTTCTAATCCAACTGTACGAGATGCTCTCCCCCTTTCTTGGACCTCTCTTCACGTTTGTCCTTTTTCCTGATAATAGCTTCGCGCCACGGAATTGCAGATATGGACCAGTGACCGAGTCCAAAATATTCTCAAAAAGAGATATTCCAAAGATGATAATTTTCATTAATATTGAAGAAAGAATTCCAATTATCAGGTGCCCCCTGTGCCTCATTTGTGACCTTTCTTTTCTATTTTGACCGGTGTGTCGTTCATGTCAAGAATATAGTTTGCGTCTAGAATATTAAGCCCGGCAATTGCTATATCGCCAGGATGAATCTATAGCAATTACGTCCAATGAATCGAAGATCACAAGAATTTACAACTGCGAACTGTAGATAAAAAACAAAAGCACTTTTGGCTCTGGCATTCAAATAGTTTCTGATAGAAAACTCACCGGGGGAGTCGCTTAACTTCCTCTTCAACTTCGTTCCAATCCAATTCTTCATGCCCATAACTTTCTTAGAGAATGACTGAAATCAAAGCGTACAGTTAATTCTTCAGAATTCCGACAAGCAATTGATCTCTTCATAATTATTTAACCCCATAAAATCATTATCTACGGCTGAAAACAAAAAATAAACAGACCCATCATAATAAAAAAGAATTTAAGAACGAAAGGTGGGGAAAATCTCTGACCTTCTTCTTGATCCCTTCTGGATTCATCAATGTCACAGCCGAAACTGCGCCTTCTCATCAATGGAACAGTGGCGATGTGGAACGGGCGATGACCTTGGGAAAATGAATTGGCGTTCCGTCGGAGTAGCACATCATGGACCGGAAATGGCAACAATCAATCAATTGGAGAAATTGAAGGATCGCATGTGGATTGGGTAACGTTTATATCCGAGGGCGAAAAAGGTATGTATGAGCAGGCGTGAATGGCATTAATGAACAAGAGGAAAGAAGAGACCACCAATCTCACATCCCAAGCATCCCCTCCAGCAAAAAATCCCATTCAGAAAAGTTCCATTTTCATATAGTGCAGACACAAATTTTCACCCACAAAAACGAGAAGAAGCTGAAGAAGAAGAAGAAGGAACAGAGAGAGGGAGAGAGATTGCGCAAACGCCTATCAGCCAGACGTGCCATACAATATATAATTGTGACTTGTTGATCATGATGATTTTTATTGGAGGCAAGAAAGGAAGGAGAAAAGAGTCATAATGTAGGAGATTACCAGTGAAACAGACAAGCATCACAGAACCATCTTGAACATCCGAGCATCGCCATCACAGAGGGCAAGTTGGCAACCCATATAAGAAATCTTAGACGTCCCAAGTTGTGTCTCCCCCGAGAAAATTAAAAAGAAGTCAACTTTCCCCGAGCATAAATCCACAGGAACGTATTAAGATAACACTAGTCAGGGACTTTCCCGGTTCTCAATTTCTTGGGGAACCCAGTTTGAATTCAGGCTTGAAGGGGACAATGAAGAATAACAAGGAACCTGGGTATCCGGTCCTGTACACAAGATCAAGGACTCTGTTCAAAGACACGAAGGCAAAAGGTTGACGTTTCGAGAAGGAATAAGCGGATACAGAGAGAGAGAGAGAGAGAGAGAGAGAGAGAGAAAGAAGGAGGAATGGATTTACGTGCAAAGGGTGCGAAGATTTAGAATTTGGATTTATAATCGGTTCAATCGAGAAAGAGAAAGAGACGGTCAAAAGGGTCGAAGAAACTTTCTTAACGTCGACGGCCATGGAAGGAGAAGGAGACGCTCTGCTGCCAGTTGGGTCTGCTAGTCAGTTCCCCCCATCTGTAAGAGTGAAAGAATTGAATTTACGGTCCTACGGATCTT
The DNA here is from genome assembly GCA_016097545.1 of Eucalyptus victrix. NCBI lineage: Eukaryota > Viridiplantae > Streptophyta > Magnoliopsida > Myrtales > Myrtaceae > Eucalyptus > Eucalyptus victrix. The sequence goes on from CM027844.1 coordinate 27,028,334, forward strand.
GAAAGTACAAGATCTTTTACGGAGTCCTACTGAGGACGAGTGCCTGTGAAACTTTTAAAGCTAATTCAATTATTCACTCCATTCATTCGTGGACGATGTGGTTTACAGATCAGATGAATTAACAATAATTTCAACTATTGATCGTGCGGCGGGGCTTGTCGCTAGACCTATTATAATGAAAGGTCGGGATAGACTTGTTCACGAGCCATACAATCGGGTTGGCCACAATCTTTATATGAATATCATAATGGAATTGTTTTCGGGAGGGGGAAGGAGGAGGAGTTGGAAAGCTGTTTTGGAAGGGGAGAAGAAGGGAGGAAGGAGGGCCTTTGGTTTGTCAAAGGAGAGAAGTGGTCCACACGTGTGGCCTGCAAAAAAGAACAAGAAAAGCATCCAAGAAACATGCAGGTCCCTGTCAAGTTGTGGATTTCTATTGAACCTTTTTCCCCCTTCAGCCAAGGTGACTCACCTTGGCTCCCTCAAAGTGATGCATCTTTGCCGGCAAGCGTGGGTCACCTCTTTCCCCACCTCTCTTGATCATGGTCCATACCCTAGTCCTTACCCATTTCTTGATACCCTCTTGTTTCTTCTTTCTTTATCCTCCCTTTCCTTGCTTTCCTCTTTTCAATTTAGACCATTTTCAAATTGCTTCTGTTCCTTTATGCGGGCATTGAGGAGCTTGTGTATTTGAAGGCGGGTTTGACTCCTTTATGACCGTTTCAAAAGGCTCAAGACAGTCTCGAATGCTTTGTTTGTCTGTAACAATTTGAATGGGAATTCTCGACGTGTTTAAAAATTAGTAGGCATTATAGAAACATTAATCATAATTCAGAGGGTCTTTATCTCTTTCTTTTTTAGGGGAAAAAATAGGATTAGCATATTGAGCAATGAAGCTAACAAATCATTACGCGTAATCGACTTAGAGTATGAATCGATGATAATTATGGAATTTTGAAAACACAAGTTACATACCACATGGCTCTCTTTGGTATTGCCGTGTGGGGACATGGGAAGGTTCCTTCCTTGGTGGCTTTCGAATTCGTAATTTGTGGAAAGTACAAAATAATTATTGAGATTCACATTTGTCTTTTCATACAAGTCAAAACCACATCTTTCTTGAGAAATAGACAAAAATTGCCCACTTTATAACAGCTTTTACAGCTCACCATAATGTTTCTAAAACTACTCGGTCATGATTTTTCTCTTAGGAAATCCGCCATCCTTTCAATGAACTTGAGTGGTTAGCTATGTCACATTCACAAGAAAGAAAACATCGACCAAACAAAGAGGAGGCATCAATGTGGTTGACAACCTCAGTCAAGAAAAAGGCAAAAACTAGAGATGAAATAAAAGTCGATAATTTGCAATTCTTTCTGTTTTTCTCCTCCTTTTTTTTTTTTTTTTTTTTGAAAAATAATGCATTATGTTTGTGAATAATTTTACTACAATGCAAACAAAGATCACCCTATTTCCTCAAAAGAATTGATTATCGAGTAGATTTTCTCTTGTAGGCGTTCCATAAAGGGGTCGCTTTTCAATAAAATCCTAAAGAAAATACTATAAATTAGGCTTGAAGTAATGACCCCATTTGAAGACCGGGCCAGTGCAATCCAAACCATCAGACCCAGCTCTGTTATCATGGGAAGCGGTCAACCAAGCAATCGAAATAATGAATTCTAATGTCATATTATATTAACCTAAGCTGCTAAGACTAAGCAGAAAGAAGCAAACCTGCTAGGAATGAGTGGCATGGGTAATGGTCCCAAAAGCTTTGATTTGTAGGGCAATTATTAATTTTGCTGCTTCAAAGAAAAGCAGATGATGATGCTGATATAGAGGAAGACCAGGAATATTTTTTCCTCTTTCTTTAAAAAAAATTGTTTTTTTAAGAAGGGGCGAGAGAAATCTTGTTTCGGAGACAGCATGTTTGCTGTGTCCTGCTTTGTGCTTCAAATTTGAAGCAACCTTTGAATAATAAATGGGCGTATCGTGTAAAGGAGTTGCCTTCGAGAAGAAAAAGAACTTTCAAGTAGTTCTACGTTGCCGAGGAGATGGTCCATCTCATGTCTTTCCCTGGCTTGATTTGTGATCATATGGAAACGTGAGCTTTAAGGCTATTTGGCCATCTGTATTCAGATTGGAACAAAGTAGGATAAGGTGGGATTAGAAATTCTTCGAGTATCTTCCAAATCGTAAAAAATCACATCATATATTTGATACAATTTAAGACGGGATTGAGAATTGTTGAAAATCCTCTGTTGTGTCCAGCTGCTTCGACGGAGGGACACATGCTTTGATCCATGACGAGAGAGAAACGAGTGATTGCGGAGTATGTGAGTATCCGATCAACCCTTCACGCTCATATTATTGTCAGGTTTTGGTCCCTTCATGTGGCTATTTCATGGAGCAGATTGTAACAGTACTGCAGTAGAAGAGTAAATTGTGCGATATGAGTTTGTCGGGCTTAAAAGTCAAGTGATATAAGTCTGTCAAGCATATAGGGATGTAATATGAGTCTGTCATTGTAAAAGTCCGAGCATGTACAAATTATTGGGCACTGCCGGGCATAAGGCATCTTTGTAAATTATTAATGACCTCCATAACTATCGCCCAATAATTAGGTGTTAGGTGTTTGTCTTATGCCTTAAGGGGCAAAATGCCCCCTCCCTAAAAATAATATTGTATGATTTAGGAATAAGTATTGGTTTATGGTCAATCCTGGACTAACCATGGATTAGCCCAACCCGACCAATCCAGGTTTGATTTTCAGGGATATTAGGTCAGTCCTTAGTCCTAGGATCCCCAAATCCTACACTGTGTAGGTTGGTTTTCAATCCTGAGAATTTAGAATTGGTCCAACCCGAACCAATTATGTAGATAATATATATTATATGCTTTTATCTACTTTAGATTCTAGCGCCTCATCTTCAGTTCTCTTTACCATTTAGTTTGTCTTGTAAATTAGAAAATAGAAAGAAACCCAATCCTAATTCAACCAAAAAAAAAAAAATCTCTTCACTTGCCTCGGCCTTACTCGACTGCTCACATTACTCATGACTTGCCTCTATTCCCTCACCTCACATGTTTGTTTTTTATGGCTTGTTGCTTGTAACAAGTATAAATTTGTATTATTACCTTATCTTATATTTAGGTTTGATGTGTACTGGTGTCCATAAGTTGGTTGATCATTATCGCATTATTGATAGATATGTAATTTAAAATAATCCTTTTAAGGAATACAAAAAAATAATCAATTGGTCTTGGATTGACCTTGGACAAACCGAGGACCAATAGGGATCGAGTCGATCTTTGGTCCCAAGCTTAATAGGATCAATCCTCGATTCCAAAAATTGAAAATCAATACTGTGCAAGTTAATCCTTCGGTTAGATACTAGACCAAGCTAATTCGAACCATGTTCACCTCTAGTGTGGTTTGTTATGAATTCTTAAAACTTTTTCTTATCTTTCGTTCTACCTAATATGATTCTTTAAAACTATAGATATTCTGTAATATTGGTAGTATGCTTTGCACTTTTCACAATATGGAACTTGTGCATCAGAATTCTGCTATCATAAAATTTTCTATAAGATGAGTCAAAAAATGGAAAGAGTTTGGTGGCTAACAGACAATCCCTATTCTGATGCCGAAAGGCTTGTGCATGTGGGATAACATATGTGCCACAAATTCCATTTTTGTTTTCCTTGGTTCATATCATAAGCCGATTTTTGGTATAAGAAGTAAGTTATAGGTGACAAGTAGTAGTAGGTTTACTTTTTTTTTTGGTGTGCGAGTGCACGCATATGTGTCTATGTCAACGTTGGTGGTATAATTTAGGACGGTCGATATCTACGTCAACTATTTTCGGACTCAATTGATAAAATTGAAACATTTAGAATTAAATTTGCCAAAATATAATAAGTTCATGACTATTTGGAGAATTCTCCCCATGACCAACAGAGCAAGTCTGGATAAAAGTTGCACCGGGCCTACTTGAGAGTAAATGATGTTTAAGTTGAGAATTTTTTAACCACAATTGCAGAATAAGCTGATGTATTCACAAGTAAAGAACATAAAAATATAGGTAACAAATTAACGTGCTTAGGATTAGATTCTACACCCACAAACAAATGAATTTCACAGCCCTTAAGACTTTGTCAACCAATACGATGGTATGCCCGATTCTCTCGGTTGCTTGTCCCGTGCCGGCCGTGGAAAGCACTCCAGCCAATATTCGTACACCATACCCGCAATTATCGTCGATTATGGCTTCTGGACAGCGATGGTGATCATCTTCGGACTCCTTTTCACCCTCATTGTCATTGCACGACCGGCTTACCAAAGAGGACGATAGGTGGTGATCGGAGGTGATGGCGATCAAGTGATGATTGAAAGTGATAACGATGGCAATTTTGGTGGCGGTCCTCGCATGGTGGCCAGCGAGCAATATGCATCACTCCATCGTTGGAAAATAATAGGATTCATCGAGTCATTTTTAATTTTTTTAATCCAACTCGGATTTTCCCAATCCCTTGTCTCGGATTTCTTATCCAGCATGTCAATCAAGTGAGGAGGACATCACCAAACATCTGATAAGATAAATTATCATATCCGAGCGATCAAACGCAGCCTCAGTGATATTTGAGAATGAGAAAATCAAACTTGCTTCAGTTACTTCACGAAAACAGCGGATGGGCGGCGTTACCGACGTATCCTGCTCGAAATAACGAAAAAGATGACTGGGGAAACGGCAGCCGCTCGATGTGGACGATGAGAATCAAGTCCCATTTTTTTTCTTTTCCTTCCAGCTCTCGGAGGAACCTCTTGAATTCAAAAGAATAAAAGACTAGAACTGCATTTAGAGTCTAGGCTATGATTATGATGGAGGAACTTTATTCCTTCAGGACATTTCTCAAAACAGCTGGAACGATCTTTCAAGGTACTTGGGAGCTTCTTAAAGAATTAGCTAGTGAGAGATGGGGTATCTTAAGATTCTCATTCTGCTCATATAACGTGCAAGTCATGCACCTCTTGTAGTTGGGAAGATACATCAGCATTACCCCCACTCGCTCTCTTGCTCATTCATGGTTGTCCTGAATAGTATTCTATCATAGAGTCTGAATTCCAGAACCACGACATGAAAGCGCAAATTCCCTTTTTTTTATCAGACTCGATCATCGTCGGTATTACGAAACTTGAATTTCACAGACCAACATGAGATTTTGGAAAGAAATCACGCACCGTGCCCGTCGTTGCGATAAAAAAAGCAAATAACAAAGAGACCAGTCCACAAGGCCATACGCAGAAACGTCTCTCATTCACTAACACATCGAATTCCAGCCAAGAGCATTCATGTAACTATTGAGGTCATTCAACCAAAAAAAAAAAGACAGATCAGCAGTGGGCAATTCAGTGCATTGACCAAATGCCAAACCTACTTTTGTTGTCTGTACTCGGCAAAACTGAGTAAGAACGCGTTCTCGCACATGCTAATGTCATCAACTAGTGCCGGTAATATTCGGCCCGTCGAAGATGTTATCCTTGAAGCGGTTCAGAAAAACCCACACGCAAAATTCATGGAAAAAGGAAAATTAAGCGACTCACAAACTTGTGACAGATGTGGGATGACCACGACCTCTCCATAGGTTACTTATAAACAGAAAGTTTCCCTGATGAAGACGGAGAATGGAAGAAGCAGCAAGGCAATTGCTACTATGCTCTAACTTATGGTGTGTTTGTTTCGCAGAAAATTAAAAAAATATTTCGCAAAAGCAAGTTCTAGAAATATAGTTAATTTTTCTTCCTTTGGTAATATATAAACAAAAACGTTTTCTGATGTTTAGATCTTAATGGAAAATGATTTCAATCTCATGACTTTATTTCAAACAAAAAATTAAATTTTTGAAAAAAATTATTAAATTCGAATTTTTAATTATTTTCAAATTTTATCTTTTTTTTTTTTTTTTCTTTTCTTTTTTTTTTTCTTTTTTTTCATTTTCTTTTTTGTCATTCCTCTGCCACAACAGCCATAGGTGAGCTCGAGCTCATTGGGATAGGGTGAGACTTGAGCTCGCTAGGCCATGCTGGCCGGTTGCCAATTGTCACTAAGGCCCGACGATCAACTAAGGGAGAAATAAAAAGAAAAAGGAAAAAAAAAGAAAAGAAAAAGAATTAAAAAGTTCGAGATGAGCAATTTCAAAAAATGTTTTGACTTATTTAAATTTAGGAATTTACTTTCCTAAATTTATGAATGAATATTTTGTTGACAGAAAATATTTTCGGTTGATTAACCATTTTTTGAAAATCATACTAGTAAAAGTCTAGAAAATCAATTCTTGAAAAACACTTTCAACAAAACAAACGCAACCTTACATCCAATAATATGATTTTACTATTAAGGCCGCATTTAGTAACGTTTTATTCGAGAAATAATTTTTTAGCGAATTAGTTTTTTTGTTTCACAGGAACAATTTCGAATATAAGAACGCACTTGATAACCGCAAAAAAATTATATTCTAGGAATAGAAATGCGTTTACTAAACTTGTATAATTTTTTTGTTTCTATTTTTCAATATTTTTATTATATTTTATTTTTTTTTTTTTCTTTTTTCTTTTTTCTTTTCGTGACCCGTAGGCGGCCACGGCCTCGCCAGCCACCACGAGGCTCAACCTCGCCAGTGGCCTCAATGGCCAGGTGAGCCTCAAGCCAGCAAGCCTTGGCCTCGCCAGACTAGGGCAAGGCTCGACCTCGCTCCCTCACGAGGCTCACCAAGCCACTGAGGCCACCGACGAGGCTCACCCACGCCCAAGCGAGGCCTCGCCATGGCTCGACGTCTTCGGGGGCCGGCGCCAAAAGGAGGAAGAAGAAGAAGAAGAAAAGAAAGAGAAGAAAGAACAAAAGTTTTACCAAATGCGTTTTTATTCTTTTTTTGATCTCCGGAACAAAAAAAACATAAATTTTTGTTCCGGAGAACAGAAACAAAATTTGCTAAACAGGCCCTAATTCTCTTGCATTTACGGGCACAAACAAAATTAGGTACGGGACCCATAGAGACCAGATACATTGACTGCAGTCTTGGGATGATCATAAAGTTCCTGATCTCAACCAAAAATCTCTCAAAATTGTAGTCTTCTGCTAACATTATTCCTTCCTTATTGTCAGATACCTTTGTTCAAATTCAACGTTTAATTAGTTTCATGCTTTTTTGTTTTTGGCCAAGAAAATATTATTTCACGCTCTTCGTTCTTCAGTCATTTTAACAAAGCATGGAAACCTTTTCAGCAAATCCCACTTCTAGCCCCATTTAAAATGGAAATATAGAAAGTATCTCCCATTTATGAGAATTACTTTTGGTTTCAGAAACAAGATGAGTTCTACCAAACATGTTTTGCGACAAGATTTTCTATTTGCACCATCAGTCTTTTCACCTAAAAACAAAACAAAATGCAACGTTTGACGTCATGCGTCCCCTGAATGGACTACCTCTCTACTGAAACAAATTAATGCTACAGCTAAAATAGCAAAAATCTCACGATGTACAACAAATTCACTAATCTAAGCTTAACGATTGAATATAGTTACACACAGATTGTCTAAGCACGAGGGATCACAACTCTAGAAAGAGAAAAGCAGTCTGGTGGTATGAAGCAGAACCCTTCAGAGCAAAAAACTGGATCTAACCAAGTGATACATAACAAGAATTACAGAGGAGAAAAACAAGAGCCGGAACATGTCAAGACTGCACGGCTAACATTTCGGGTTCAGGCTCGTGACCATGCACTCTCAGGCGATAAATGCAAGTATGAGTGGGGCTTCCATGGTTTGACGTGAAGTCTAACCTGACTGTATCAATGAGACCAGGAGCTGTCGAATCCATGACACTAAATGTTTGAGCATTGCTCTTCTCAAGATCATACATGAACTCTGCCAAGAGAAACATCTTCTCAGTGTCAACTGCTGCTGCATCAGCCTGCCCTTGAAGCCATCCAGAAACCCTACAGTCCTTAGGAGCACTTGACCTGTCGTATGCTACACTCTGTTCAAAAAATCATTGTCAATCACCAATTTTTCCGTACAAAAGCCAACCAGGTAAAAACAAAGAGAATCAATTCGATTATCTGATGATTATCCACAAAAAAGAGGGGAACAAGGAGATGAAAAAAGTGGCAAACAAGCACCAGTTATATCTTTATCTAATAATACATTAATGGCATGGAGTGACTGATTAAAAGTCAATGGGAAGAGAATCCACGTTTCAGAAATTCCCAGTTGACAATTAATAAATATGAATAATAAAAACAGAAGTGGGATAGAACCCTGATGATAGTAGAAACAAAGTAGTATTTAAAAGATAATGCAAAACAATATAAAAATACTGCAGAACAAAAAATAGAAATCAGAGTCAGGAAGAAATTAGTTACATCCCAGTCCAATAAAAATGTGAAAATCAAATCTTTTACTATATCAAAGGGCAATTCCAATCCATCGAATCTTCTCCAGTCTGTAGATTGGGCAACAAATCACAGAAAATAAAATAACAGCAAACTATTTGACAAGCCTAACATAGTCATCAGATCAAATGCACCCACATAACAAATTTGACCAATATACAGCTGGTAGAAGGGAATAGCGAATCATCAGCAGGTGGAGCAAAAGCCAATTAAGTAATGAGACAAAGTCATCAGACAAAATCCCATCAATTAAGACATTTCATCAACTAGCTAATCAATCACAAGCCCTTATTAAAGCAAAGTCTCTTTCAAGCATAAAAAGTATGATCTATTTTGCTCATTGTGAGGGAACTTTCACCCCATCCTAATGGTATTACTCTGATCTGTCATTTAGAAATATTAAACCTTTTAACATAGGTTTTGCTCATTTGTGCGAGGTTCCACATGGCCATATTACTCTCATTCACGAGAGGAACTCCCCAAAAGTACCATCAGATTGTAAGTTACTAATGCTTCAATACACAAGAATCTCGCTATCTAGGACGCAACACCCATGACCTCACCCAACAGATTAATATTTGCATGGCTCTCCTGTAATGCTGGTATCATGGTTTTGGCTATTGCCATTACTGCTGCAGGAACCGCTAAAATCAGTTTTTGCTCTCTACCGAATGAATAGGGATAGGGATCAATTGATAGACATTTTTTTTGAGGAAGAGAATCCAATCTAGGATGAATGCTTTTTTCGTTCGCTATGTGCTGACTGGATGCGTACTCGCATGTTAAATTGTTGGACAGGGGGATTGCATGACTAAGGTAAGTAAGATCATGTCCTTAAGATTCTAAAATTAGTGCAATATACAAGTCAATTCTGCTTCATGTGCTTTGACTACTAAAATGTTTCACTTCACAGGTTCTCTTTGCTGGCCATAGACTTAGCAAGTAATTAAAAGATTGGCCTACAATAAACTTAACCAAATTTGACATATGCATATATGCCCACTAACTATTCCAAAACTACTAGGCCACCATCAATACCATACACCTCCACCACAGTAAGCCATGACCATTGAGCCATGACCGCTCCCACCACCATTGCCAGTGTCCACCCTACCACAACTGCACCAAACATGTTGGCAGTGATTACCAAAATCCAACATCCCCTATACCGCCAACAAAACAAGTTCCTAGATTCCTTTTCAAGAAAGAAACTTTGCGTGGCCCAACCATTAGAAAATATCTCACAATGAGGAAATTATAAAGAAAATGTGTTTCATTGAAGGTCAATCACAAAGTTTATGCCAAAAAATATGAATACATAGCACTCATGATGACCTATTTCAGGAAATTCTATCATGCTAGGTAGCGGGTTTTCGCATAAGAAGCATCCAGCACCCCCAAATTTTCTCCCTTCTTGAAAGAGGGTAAAGACAAATTCAAACCCTCGCTTCACATGCTGCTCTCTCATACCTTTCTAAAATCATCTAACTAAGAGAGAAGAAAGCTAAATTATTCAAGCAAGGACCTCAATTATACAGATTTGTAAAAGCCTCCCAGTGAATCACGCTTAAAGATATGCCATCGAGAAGCCAAAACCATACTTCCAAGTAATATTGAAGAAGTGTAGTCTAACATCACTTCCCCAAATTCTGGGCCCCTGGGCTTTACAAAATCGTTTGCTTGTTTCAAGGCAAATCTACATCAGCAGGCTTTTTCTGCACTAACCTCCTATAAAGATTGAGAGGCTACAAAATTTATGGCAATCAGAAAGGATGAGACAAAACTCTTTGCATGTGTAGAAATAAAGCATAACCAAGCCTGTACAACTGAATCCCAAGCTTTTGTTTGGTTCAATTTAATTAGGTTTTGTTTTTGTTTACCACTTTATTTAATGTGGTTCTTGAACCTTGACTGCTAAAAAAGGAATTTCCTAGATTAGAAGCCCATTGGAAAGCTGAACCAAACGCCCCCAAACCCCTTTTGCAAGCTGATCCACAGACGTCTCTCAAGAATGGTATAAAAAGCCATATGGTGTCACCTCACATAGCGGCCACTGATGTCTGGTGGCAAGGAGGTTTTAAAAAGTGCGAACTGCCAATTTACAAAATGGACCTATAGCATCCAAAACTTCACATCACTAGACTTATGAGCAAGAAGATGGAAAAATATAGTGCACTGTCCTTTAAATACACCGGCACATATATTCTCCCGCTCCTCTATTACCACCCCTTCCTCGTGTGCATCAAAGTTAGGGCGAACATTTGGCCCAATATCAGTAGCTATGAACAAAACATGTTTGGCAAGATAACATAATGCTCTATCTTCTATATGATTTTTCTTCTTTTTATTGTTCTAAGAGGTAACAATCCAGATGTTCTCCCATGTCAATGCCCTAGTTTAACTGTACAATCTAGTCACAAGTATTAAGTTCATCAATCTCGAGCTCAACTAAAACAGAATGAAGGAAACTCTAAGCAAGCACTGTAACCAATTACTTGGACAGGGGAAACAACCCACCATTCTGTTACCTTTTGTCAATAGGTCCTCATGTTTAACTTAATATAAACAAAAGCCCCACCAGCAAATCTTAAGCACTCACGTCAAATCCCAAGTACATATAGGCAAGAGACCAAGACAAAACAGCAAAAAAGGAAAGTGAACGCTGATTCTGCGGCAAGAATTGCAATATGTTATGAAAGAAAACGTCACCTTTGCGACATGTTCCAAGGTAACAGCTTCAGGAACAATTGCTGTCCTAAGCCTAATTTGCACATAGCCATTACTTCCTTTCAAAGGAAAACACTGGCCAGGCTCACCAAAACTGGGTTTCAGCATTTTATCCGCATCACTATGAACACCTTGGCGATTGCTTATTAAAAACCAAGTACTTCCTTTCCCGATGAGATAAGGCTCTGAGTGTTTAACCACCATTCCTCCACCGAAGAACAGCGCATAATCTACCCTTCCAAGCCCATCTGCAGCGTGTTTCTCTATCTCCTTCAAAACGACATCTCTTGCATAAGCCTTCACATCATCTAAACTGACATCACTCTGATCACCTACACCACCCTTTCCCTTCGTAAATTCTTCGATGAACTTCTCAAACTCTTGCTTCGACAACCAATTTCCTGCCTTTAATTCGCTCAGAGACTTCTCCACGGCTTCACTCTTGGCTTCCAGTTTCTTCAGATCAGTTCTCATCATCACACTGCTATCCTCAATCTGCTTGCTGAATTCCTTCCTCAGCCCACCAATCTCACTCCCCAGTTTCTTATCAACAACATCCACCTGCACCTGAATCATCTTCGAAGTCTTCTTCAACATCCCCTCCACTTCCGCAATCCGCCCCTCGAAATCCGTAAACTCCGCGACGCTCCCCGACGACTTCATGGAGAGCCTCCTAACCAACTGAACCAGACCCAGCAGGACGACCAGGAGCAGGACATTCTTCGTGAAGACGCTCACCACCGTGAGCCACCGGGGCTTCTCGGCCCTGGGGGCCACCTTGCGCGCGCGGCGCGGGGAGATCGTGGAATTCCCGAGCGCCTTCTTCACGGCCGCCAGGTCCTTGACCTCCCCTCCGCGGATCGAGTGGTGGCTCAGATCCTTGCTGTTGCCGGAGACCGCCCGGTCGTCGGCATTGGCCCCGTTATCGGCGGGGACGAGCTCGATGTTGGCGCCGGACTTCTTGTCGCCAAGCACCACCGGCCTCCGCCGCGCCGACGCGGGGTTCGCGGTGATCGACACCGTGGACGCGGACATCCTCGGGCGACGGCAAGAGAGAAGGAGTCGCCGGTACCGCGAGAGAAGAGAGAGAGAGAGAAACCCTAATCTGGTCGGCGAGGGATTGGCGGGGGACGGAGGTGAGCGGCGATCTAGAGAGAGAAAGAGGAGTCGCGCGGCGGAGGAGGGCGGAGGGGATGGGCGACGCGACGATTAGAACGGTGGCACCGGTTCTGATTTCGATTTCAAATTATGGTTTCGCTTTTTGTGGCCGAAGATAAAAAAGAATAATAAAAAAAGAGGAAGTCGGTAGTTTTCATCTTGTGCGATAGAGAAAACGACGACGTTTGCTCGTGATGAAAAAATCTCTTGATTTATTTTTCTTATTCCTTTTTATTTATCGATGATTATCCCAAATTTTGATGTTCGTCCAATCTCGTCCCTTGGATCTTTCATGTCATCACAGTTTTGTTCAAAATAGCGGCTAAATTGACGTAAATCATTATCATCTGTTCGCAACTTTAATAAATAAAAAATTAATAATTATCGTGCAATAATGCGTCAATTATCCATAAAGAAAATGAGTGAAGTGGACAACATTGTACAAGCTATCAACAAGCGAGCGGAGCATAACATAGAAAAGATAAGACTAGTTATCAATCATCAGCTTCTTAATCAATTCTCGTACGTTATCTTATGCCTATATAAGGCAATGTATGTAAAGGTTAAGGGGAAGAGCGCACATTTCATGGAAACATCCTCGTCTTTTTTTAATCAAAGATTGATGAAGAAATCATGATTTTTCTGTAAAAGGGTGGGCATTTTTTGACAAAATCTGAGTGAGAATCTACACATACCCAATATTCATCATTCCATTGATAGACATTTTAGATTTACGGAATAAAATGTCAATCTATATCTAAATCGAAATTCTCATTCGAATTTGATTGCCAAAACTTTTTTCTTATTGTTTTACTCAGCAAAGTCATATGTATAAAAGGTGCTCAAAATTTGAATTGGATTAACTTGTTGAGATCGCATTAAAAGGAAAATTCATGATTTCTAACACCTTTCAATGCTTCATAGCAAGTACAATAGTTCGAGAATGCTAGTGCATGGGAATTTAAGGGGAGAAAAAGAAAGAGAGAGAGAGATTTGTTAGATGATATGCATGAGTTATACAATATTCTCTGGGATTTAGATTGACATGTTAGATCAATCAATATCAATCCAATATTGGAATTGAGTTTGCAATATACTTCTATCTCCTTTTCTTGTACATGTCTAGTGCTATAATTGTAGAACATTATACATTGAATGAGTATGGAAAAGAAAATACGTAACTTATTCTTGTTTTTTTCCTCGTTCTTCCTTCCCTTCTTTATTTTCTTTCAACGAGTTACACTTCTGATTCAGCTTCAACTTCCACAGTTTTTTGATTGCCTATTAGTACCTTACTGTTTTTGGTGAGGGACACATTAACCTGCAAAACAACGCTAGCACGCCGACGTAGGAATCAATTTCTAACGAAAGAAAAGCAAGTGAAGAGAAGAAATTCTTTACCGTCAACATGGTAGAGAATCGACCATCACCTACTAAAGAGCATATCATGGAAGAGAAAGTTCAAAACCCTACCTTGAGCTTACCTGCTAAGGTCGCTGGAATCTAAGGTCAACCTAATGCGGGCTCTTTTTTCCCTTGGTAGCCCAATCTAGGGCAACTTTCTCAAGGCCAATCCATCCCGAGTCAACCCATGGCAGGTGGACCATACCAGTGGGTGCCCTTTCCTATCCAACCTAGTCCATGGTACTACAGGCCAAGCCCAAGTATTACATGGCTAGGAGTTCAAATTTCCAAAAACAATGTCCAACCCAATGATGGCCCACCAACCACAGACGAGGCAAGCACAAACACCAGGTCTGAAAGTTCAAATGTAGGTTTATTAACGGGTCAAATAATCCGGGTATGGGTGCGAATCCCTACTCAACACTACTGCCCGAATTTCTGTTGTACCCTATCACAACTACCTCTAGTCACCCAGAATTCGACAACTCCCTCTACATATCTATCGCTGATGGACCAAACATTCGACTCATCAGTCATCAACTAACAAGATCTGAGAACTACTTCATTTGGGCACAATAATTCCATCAAGTAGTTACTAAAGATAAAGATGGGTTCATCAACGAATCGATTTCAATTCAAACCGACGAGAGAATGGCAAGGCAATTGAAGAAATGTAATCAATTAGTAAGAACATGGATCGGAAACTACATTAGTCCAGAAATTGCAGTCGGTCTTTCCCCCATAGAAGATTCGAAAACTATGAGGGGTAATATAGGTAAAATATATGGCAAATTGGATCGCGCAAAGATTTTTTCCTTGACACGTGGTCTTTCAAAACTGAAATAGGGAAATTTGAGCAAATTCGAACAATCTAGATCATGCTCTGCGATCGGACGGTCGGACGGCTGGAAGAGGCCCAATCCTTCCTCGGGATCAGACGGTGGACAAGGAGCCACTTTTAAGGCATCCAACAATCCAAATTTTCTGGGTGGATCCAAAGCCTTAAGGCAGAATATAAAAGGAAAAAATAAATTATTTTGTGAATATTGCAAGCGACCCTATCATACCATTGACAATTGTTGAAAATTGCATGGTAAGTTTGGCGAAAAAGTAAAACAAGGAAGAAATCTTCGGTAGCAACCTACCAAACCACTTATTCAAATAATGATCAACCCATCACACATGGGTAATATCAATAGTTTATGCATGCACTGCAAGAACTGGACATTTCCAACAGAGGAAATAGCTTCTTAGGTTTTTCTCATTATCTAATAAATTATATTTCCATACTTGCTTGGATAATCGACTTAGGGGCTAGTGACCATATTGTCTGTGATAAGGGATTCTTTCATGTTATTCATAAAGATTTAAATATTCATGTTTCATTGCGACTGCCAAATGGAAACATTACTCATAGGATCACTATAGGAATCGTTAATCTCAGTCCTAAAATAACCATGAGAAATGTCCTTTATGTTCTAAATTTTCAACTTAATCTCATTTCTGTGTCTAGAGCTTACAAGGAAAACTCTTCTCAATTTTTTTTTCAATGCTTATATTTGTTTTTTTTCCAAGCCCTTTCGACTGGGAAACTGATGGGCTTGGGTAATCTCTTTGAATGACTTTTTTTTGGACTAATATTTCAAGAACTTTAAATTTATCTCAAATTTCTTCCAATAAATAATTATTATGTAATGTGACTACCAATGATAAAAATTTCCTTCTACATTTCAGAGTGGGCCATATTGCTTTATTTCCTTACTCTCAATGTCATATATGCCCACTTGCAAAACAATCGTGTGCACCTTTTCCAGTTAGCAAAAATCGTTCCAATAGTATTTTTTCACTAATTCATGTCGATGCCCGAGACCCTACCATACATCTCATCATGATGGATTTCGATATTTCCTCACCATGGTTGACGACCACTCTCAGGTAACGTGGGTCTTCCTTATGCAATCTAAGGGTCAAGTTTTCTCCAACTTGAAAGCATTTCTTTCTTTAGCGAAGACCTAATTTGGAAAATCTATCCAACAGATTCGGACAGATAATGGACAAGAGCTTTTCGGCCATGAATGTGCTTCTATTTTTTCATCCCATGGCATTTTGCATGAAAGTTCTTGCACATATACTCCACAACAAAATTGGGTAGTGGAAATGAATCATCGCCATCTTTTGGAGGTGGCACATGCCTTAAAGTTTCAGGCTTCCATCCCAAATAATTTTTAGGGAGATTGCATGGTTAGATAGCTTACTTAATTAATCGGATGCCAACAAACGTGTTGAACGAACGAAGCCCTTTTGAAGTTTTCTTCAAAAAGAAGTCAGAATTGGATCATCTAAGAATATTTGGTTGCTTATGTTACTCACTACAATAGGTCCTCAGGACAAAATGGGTCCCAATACCCGGCGGTGTATAGTTATGGGATACCCAAATATTCAAAAGGGGTAACGTATGTTTGAAATGTCTACAAGAGAATTCGTCATAAGTAGAGAGTGTTTCCATTTGCTGAATATCAGTCCCCAAAATAAGACACCAATATTGCTTCTCGGCTTCTTTTTTTTCATTGAAGAAGATGCATTCAAAGATCCTGAATATGTCCTGATTAGAAACTCGTCTTCTTTTTTTCATTGAAGAAGATGCATTCAAAGATCCTAAATATGTCCTGATTAGAAACTTGGAAAATCTCAACAGTACTTCCACAACCGATAGGACAACTACTGAAATTATTTCTCCGTGACCAACATCTAAGGATGTGATTATTAAAGAAGTTCCAAATCCCATGCTGGAACCACTTGTGGAAGAATCTTTACCACCAAATCAGGATCTTCCTCAACGTTCAGGGCGCACCACACGTCCACCAACGTGGACTAAAGACTATGTATGTGCTGCACATGACTCAGCAAGTATTCATTAATCAATTATCTCCAAAACATAGGTGTTGTATTAGTCGCATCTCTAAAGAGTAGGAACCATCTAGCTATGCTTCCATAGATCCACACTGGCAAAAGGCCATGGCAGCAAAATTGCAAGCCCTAAATGAAAATCATACATGGGATCTTGTGACTTTGCCTCCCAATCGAAAGCCGATTAGGTGCAAATGGGTTTACAAGATAATGTATTGAGCAGATGGATCAATTGAATGATATAAGGCTCGCTTGGTGGCTAAAGGGTTTACAAAGCGAGTAGGATTTGACTATCATAAGACCTTCTCTCCAGTGACCAAAGATGTCACCGTCCACTCTTTCCTATAGTTCCGGCTTTCCAAGATTGGCCATTACACCAAATGAACGTTCACAATGCATTTCTTCATGACAATTTGGATGAAGATATTTATATGGAACTTCCTCAGGGTTTATAAGGACAAGGGGGACAAAGTGTGTCATCTCCATAAATTCTTGTATGGTCTCGAACAAGCATCCAAACAAGTGGTATGCCAAATTCGCGAATGCTCTCACAATAGCAGTGTTCAAACAGTTCAAATATGACTGCTCTTTTCACATGGATAAGAAGTACGTCATTCATCTATCTAATGATATATGTTGATGATATACTTATTATGGGAAACGATGCAATTGCCATAAGGAGCTTTAAGAAATATCTGCACTTTACATTCCACATAAAGGACCTAGAATCACCCAAATATTTCTTAGGATTAGAAATTGCCCTATCCAATCAAGGGATCCCCTCATCTAACAAAAGTTCGTGCTAGAAATCATATCAGAAGCAAGTCTATCGGGATGAAGTTAGCTGTTGTTCCAATCGAGCAAACTATCAAATTAACTATGGTGGACTATGATGAAGGAAATTCTCAGGATGATCTTAGGGGGTGTTTGGTTCAGCTTTCCCAAGGGGCTTTGAGCCCCCAAAGCCCCTTGGGAAAAATTTAATGGTGTTTGGTTCGGCTTTCAAATGCAACTTGGCAAAATGTTTGCATTTGGAATGCTTTGAAAGCTAAATGCGGGGAGGGACAATTTTGAGCATTGGGCATTCTCGGATATGCGAATTTCTTGTTCATCGCGTCGGGTTCATCGTCTCCTCCGCCGTTCGCCTTCTTCTTCGACCCGTTCGTCTTCTTCTTTGCCAAAGGCAACACAAATTTAATGGACAATTTTTATAATTTTAAAAATATATATTTTAAAAAATCAAACCTATTTTTAAATTAAATTTTTAATTATTTTCGCGGACCTCGGCCTTTTTTCGCTTTTATGTTCTTCCTTTGGCTGGCCGCTAGCCACGATGACGGCCGACGGCCGAACGCGACTTGGATCTCCCGGCCTCCGCCAACGTCAACAAGCTCAAGCTCGCTCGGCATGCTAGCGAGCCTCCGAGCCGGACGGACGCGATCCCTCCGCCGGATCCGGCCGGCTCGAGATCTGGCCGTCCGGCGGTTGGCACGGCAATGGCCGGCAACCGAAGGAATATGATTAAAGAAAATTTAAAAAAAATAAAAAATAACCAAAGCTAATTCCAAATGTAAATTTTGCCAAACGGTGTTTATGCTAAGTTGCATTTCGATTTTAAAATTTACCAAACGATCTAACATTTCCGAAAGCCTCTTTCTCTCAAAGATATTTGCATTCCTCCAATGGCATTCCCCAAAAGCCGAACCAAACGGGCCCTTATTCTCAAAGATTTGTCAGATTATCAAAAGCTTGTTGGAAAACTCATATATATGACTATGACTAGACTAGATATATGTTATGTTGTACAAACACTCGGCCAGTTTATGCATAAGCCAAAGCAATCCTATATGAATGCTGCCCCAGAGGTTGTTAAGTACTTGAAGAAATGCCCGGGACTTGGAATTCTTCTTTCCAAAAAGTGCAACATGGAGATGACAGCTTATTATGATGTTGATTATGCGACTTGCCCAATGAGCAAAAGATCAATTATTGGATTCTATATCATGCTGGAAAAATCTTTACTCTCATGGAAGACGAAGAAGCAACCAACTGTCTCTTTATCTTCAATAGAGGAAGAATACTAAGCTATGGCAAAGACAACTTGTGAGATAGTGTGGTTACAAAGCTTACTTCGGGACCTTAGGATACAAACAAAGGGATCGACCAAGTTGTTTTGTGACAACAACATAGCTCTCAAACTTGCATCAAATCCTATAACACATGAAAGAACAAAGCAAATAGAAGTGGACTGTCATTTCACTCGAGAGAATATTCAATAAAGGGTAATAAAAACAAGAGGAATTGAGATTATAGAACATATTACAGATGTCTTCACCAAAACCTCTATGTCAAAGACAACACGCATATCTACAAATTGGGTATCTTGGATATCTATAAGCCACCAACTTGAGGGGGAGTGTTACAAGATATGCACAAGTTATATAATATTCTTTGGGATTTAGATTGATATGCTAGATCAATCAATATCAATTTAATATTGGAATTGATTTTGTAATATACTTTCTTTCCTTTTTCTTGTACATGTCTAGTGCTATAATTGTAGAACATTGTACATTGAATAAATACAGAAAGGAAAATACAAAAAATATTCCCATTTTCTCATTGTTTTTCCTTCCCTTCCTTGCTTTCTTTCAAGATTTAAGTAATGGGAAAATAACCAAATTATATCCTATGATGGTTCATTGAATGATGATTCACGGAGAGCCCATTTGTCAACCGCAATAAATGCCCACCACTTCAAAGAAAAACTTTAAAATAAAGAAAAAGCTAATTAATTAATGCAACGGCGAAAATAGCATCTCAAGAAACTTTAAGAAATTAAATTTCACACAATATATTTCTTTCAATCACCTTGATATTGAATTCCAATTAATTTCTTCTTCTTTTTTTGCAAAATTGGATAAATAATTGGGTGTCGATATAGAGGGGAAGGCAAAATAGCCATCAGTCAAGGCCTATTTTATAATTCATTGAGCCAAAAATGATAATTAAGAGTGCGAACAAGAACCATTTAATTAAAAGAGTGCGAACAATAATTATTTTATTTTCTTATTTTTTAATTTGTCTGTTTAAAAGAATTCAGAATACAAGTTTGTTCTAATATGATTTGATTTTTCTATTTTTCCAAAAATTATTAGTTCCAAAATAAATTCGGAAGAGAAATAAGATTCCACTTTATTATTTTCGAAACTTAAATGAATGATAAAAATTCTCCTCACGCCCGGCATCGCTCCTAGCCGGCTACCCACCCCCCCCCTCGTCTACCCTTGCCGGCCAATTGCATTTTTTCTAAAAAATTAATTTTTAATTTCCCATCCCAGTTTCTTTTCATTTTTTTTTTCAAACTCCGTTTTCTTTTCCTTTTTTACCGAAAATATAAAATTAAATTGGCATTCGTTGCTCCATCGTCTTCAAGCTCTCTCTCTCTCTCTCTCTCTCTCTCTCTATCGCTCTCGCTCGCTCGTGCTCGCGCCTGCGAACTGCTCTCCGCCACCTGCGAGCGACTGCGAAATAACTGAAGATTCGCCGCCCCTCCCCTGCAATCCGCGCTCCGCCGCCGACGCCGGCGGAGGCAGGAGCTCCTCCGCCGCCACCGCCACCGCCACCTCCTCCTCCGCTCGCGGATCGATCGCCTTCCCCCCGCGCTCGCGCCAGTAAGCACCTCTCGGGGAGCTCTTTCGCCTCCCGTCGTCGCGTTCCTGTGCTGCATTTGCGCAACGGAGGGAGAATCGCGCCTCGCGCTTCGGGCGGGGCGGGGCGAGAATTTTGGGGTCTTTCGGGGTCGATGCTCTTCGGATTTTTTCGTGCATGCAGAGCTGTTTCGCCAATGATGATCTCGTGCTGTTTCGGGGAATCTTTCTCTTCTCTTCTTCTTCTTCTTCTCGTTGCGTGATTCCGTCGCTGCTGGGGAATGTGTGAGCGGATGAGTGCGGTTTCGATTGCTGGTTTGTACAGGCGCGACGTGAAATGGTGGCGATTTCGCTTCTTGCATGCAGCTGATCCGATCATTGTGTCGCTCTTCCTGAATCCGGCGCGATGGAGCTTTTTTTTCCCCCCTTTTTGTATTGTTTTGACTGATTAATATGTTTCTTTGTTTTTTTCTTTGGGGTTTAAGTCGATTTTTTTGTCGGAGGAGAGTTGTTTCTAATTTCAGCTTTCTTGTCGTTAGATGTGTCCCTTGGCGACAACTCCATGCTTATTTCTATATTTCTTCTGTCGATCAGCTCTTAGTTTTTAGACACCTGTGGCTGGAGTGGAGAGTGATGGTGCTTTTATGTGTTGAGGTGCTGTTGCATGTTGTATATTCCTGTCCTAGTAGGGATCTGCTTGTCCATCTTTCTGATGCATGCCCATTTCTTGTAAATGGGTTCCATATACGTTGATATAAGTTTGAAGTGCTCGTTGAGAAGTGCTGGCATTTGATGGTGTTTTTATGCTGGTATTGGTTTCAGCTTGCAGGTTTCCTGGTTTGCATCTGAGTTTTGTCGGCTTGAGGTCCATCGTTGGTAGAGATATGACCCCAATATTGGATTGACCCGGTAAGGCTAGATTAGCCTGTTGAATGGGGATTCAAACAATGGCTTCACAAGGCGGCGGCGGCAGCTGCAGTAATGCCGGAGGTGGCGGCGGCAATAATGGAAAATCCACTGAAGTTCAGCCATTGACTCGGCAGAATTCAATATACAGTCTCACACTTGATGAGGTTCAAAACCAGTTAGGTGATTTAGGGAAGCCATTGAGCAGCATGAACCTGGACGAGCTTTTGAAGAATGTCTGGACAGCTGAGGCCGGTCAGTCAATGTTTATGGATGTTGAGGGCACGGCTGTGGCTAATCAAAATGCTCTCCCCGTCAGGGAAGTGTTTCATTAACTGGTGCATTGAGCAAGAAGACAGTCGATGAGGTATGGAGAGATATACAGCAAAATAAGAACAGGGAAGAAAATAAATCTAAGGAACGACAACCCACTTTAGGAGAAATGACCTTGGAGGACTTCCTAGTAAAAGCAGGTGTTGTCGTTGAGTCATCTTCGGATAAAAGGAGCACAGGTATCATTGGTGGGGTCGACCCCAGCATTACACCACAAGTTCCTCCTCAAGGACAGTGGATGCAGTACCCACAACCTCAGTTTGCTCACCCACAACAAAACATAATGGGTATTTACATGCCAGCTCAGACTATGCCACAGCCTCTGCAAATGGGAGCTGGTTCCATGATGGACCTTCCATATCCTGATAACCAGCTTGCTTTACCTTCACCATTGATGGGAACATTGTCAGATTCACAGACAAGTGGTAGGAAAAGAGGCGTTCATGAAGAAGTAGTAGATAGGAGTGTTGAAAGGAGGCAAAAGCGCATGATAAAAAATCGGGAATCTGCAGCTCGTTCACGAGCAAGGAAGCAGGTAGGCTTTGGCTTGTTCTGGTTGTTTAAGTTTGGCTGACTCAGCGTAATGGTCTTTCTGCGATGTCAAAATGTTTGCTTGTTTCTCTTTTTCAATTTTACCTAATTTTATTGGTCACTCCAAACAGGCTTACACAAGTGAACTGGAGAACAAAGTTTCACGGCTAGAAGAGGAAAATGAAAGGCTGAGGAAACGAAAGGTCAATCTTTCATTTAAGGACAGTATTCTAGTATTTATTTCTCTCGCTTGATTTCCGGTTTATAGTCTGTTATGCAACTTCAGTGTTCTGTGGGTTGGCCATTTGATGAAAACCCCTAAGGTTCCAACTTCCTAGCAGTGACCTCATATTGTCCTGTAGCCTTATGAGAGATGTGTATGCAGGAGAGTTGAACTGAAGGAGGAGCATTTCACTTTTGCTGAATTTTGGGAAGAATCCCTCACTCAAAATGCTTCAACTCTCCTCTCATAAGAAGACCTAAATAAACTTGTGCTTATTGCTCTTATCTCAACTTGCTGCCATCATCTTGTGCTTCTCCTGGTGATGGGGTTTACTTCTTGATATGAATAATGTGCCATAAAGTCTATGATTTCTTGGATTTTCTTACAGAGATGGATTTCCTAATAAATTATAGGTTTACCAGCTTTAGCATGGCCAACAGTGCTGGGCAAACTTGAAAACTGAGATTGAGACACAGTACTTAGGTTGGACAATTTAGGACTAGGTACACAAGTCTTTTGTCTGAATTTGGTTTTCTTGACTCAAAGGCTGTGGAGGGTGCTATCCCTTTCATAAAATGTCAAATAGGATAATATTGGAAAAGTCATGCCGAAAAAAGGGTGTCTCTGGAAAGATGAATAGACTCATAGGCTCGACGGGCAAGAGAGAGAGACAAAAGAATGCAAAGCATTTTTTGCCCTTCTGCATGAGGTCACAAATGCTGTCTGTAGCATAATAATTGCAAAAGGGGGACAATGACCAAAAGAACTTCCCCTTCTGCTTGAGATTGCAAAAATGTAGTACAGTGGTTGTGGATTTGAACTTGGATGAGTGACATTCATCAAGGGAAAGCCATTATTAAGTGGCATAAGGAGTTTTGGTTGAAATTAGGTTTGTGCAGACAATAGAGTGGATAGTTTTCCATCGTAGGAAGAGGACTTGAGAGATATTTATAATCTTTCGTCATCCGGAAGTGAAGATATCTTAACCTTAGAAGAGGAGAATTGGCCATGATTTTCTGGGATTGATGGCTTCGTACTTGAATTTTGTCAGTCTAACTTGGAAATTGTGGAGGAAGATATTACGGTTGTTTTTGCATAATGTTGAGCAAGTAGTGATGAATCTTTGTCGGTCGAGCATGTTGGCTTAGGTAGGTGGCTGGGGAATTAACTGAAATTTTAGGAGCATTTTGTGCAAGAGTTATGCCTGGTATAGATTCCGGACTCCTATTCTAAAATGTTGAGGTTTTGAGGAAAATGTTCTGGTTGTGGTGTTGGGCCATGGCCCTTATTCTGTTAGTGTTCTAGTGCTCTTGCTCTCGACTGACCTATGGGATATGGTTATGTCCCCATGCTGCCTTTCACAAGAGGCTGGAAAAGAAATTCAGTGCATTTCTTACCACAGGACAAAGATTGCAAATGTAATTCTGTTTGCTGACTAGGTAATGGATTACCACTTTATGAATGTATAGGGTATTATTTGCTAATCAAAAAGGTGTAAGTTAAGGTGTTGTGGTGGTTTTTCCTCTTTGTACTTGAGGCTGTGGATTTGGGTGTAGATGGAATTAAGTATTTTTATGGCAATAGCTATTAAGCTCAGGCAAATTGTATCCTGGGTGCTTCTGCAAATGGAAAGATACATGCGGTGATTGATAATTGGAGAAAACCGCAGAACAGTTGAGTGTGTTGCAACATTCATTTTTATTACCAATAATAGATGGCTTTGCATTTTGTTAGGTCTGATAGATGGTCATTATATGTGGGGTATAGGATTGCTACCCTTTGGTACTTTTTCCGAGTATCCCCTTTACTTTCCAGATAAAAAAGAGCTTCTTTTGGTAATCATTTAGCCACAAAATTCTTTTTGGATCCTAGACTTTTGTTGCCTGTTTTTTAAGATGAGGTTAGGAAGCTTTGCTTTTTGGAACTAGGCTATTAAGTTCAAAATTTTGATGTCTGGGGTTGGTTTCCTGGTAATTCTGGTTGCGCAATCCTGTCATAACTGTCATTGGTTTGAGGATTAAGTGAGCTAGTTTGAGGATTAAGTGGACTTTCGGCGAGGGTTTTTCCAAAAAAACAACATTGACTTAGATGCCATTCGGAAAAAGCTGCACTTTGGAAAGGACTTTGGCTAGTTTTTTCTTTTTAAATCCTCAAACCTTTGTTGGTGGAACTCAGCCGTAAGCCAGCCAAATCAGCTGCCAGCCAACTGTCAGCTGCCCGATCTAGCCACCAGCCAGCCTCCCCTGAGGTCGCGCAACCTCAAGCATCGCCTAGATCGTGCAACACAGGTGACACTGCCCGAGGTTGCCCGACCTCAGGCGAGGCTGACCAGTGCCAGACTAGCTTGCCAGCAGTTAGATTTGGCCTTGCTGACAACCTAAACTATTGCCGGTCACGTTGCACGAGGTGGGGATATTGTCAGAATTATGAAAGTTTAGCGATGACAAAGTTGGAAGAAGAAAAAAATATATGCCGGAAATGCTCAAAACTCAAAGTACCTCCAGACCTACCTTAAGCTAAAGGTCTTTAGAGGCTTCTGGAAACATAGTTGCATCTCCCCAAAGCTCTCCAAAAAATTTGACAAAGGTACATGCATTTGCCCAAGGGTTTTTTGAGCCGAAGGGGCTTTGGATAAGTGGTTCCCGAAAACACCGTGTCTGAGCATGCTCTGGCATTTTTAGACTTTAGAGTCAGTGTTCCTTACTCTACAAAAAAAATTTAAAAAAAATTAACTCGATGAGATCTTTGTTGGAAAATTTTCTTCTGGAGAAACCTGCTTTGAAGAGTTTTTTTACCTTCTCGGTTTCAACTATGTCATTACTGTTATCTAGAAGACTGGCAGAAAAGAATTATTGGTTTTCCTTGGCTGTCAACTAGCTGATGAAACCCGTTTCAAATGGAAATTCCAAGCACTTATATCCCATTATAAATTATGCGTTGCGAATACATGGTGTTTGTAATGGTTTTGTTGTTCAGTCAATTGTATTTTGCTTTATGAGTCATTAAATCGGTTGTACTTCAATTTCGCAGGAGTTGGAGATGTTGTTGCCATGTGCACCCCCTCCTGAGCCAAAGTATCAGCTGCGAAGAACTACATCAGCCCCATTTTGACATCTGTTTCCGTATGCTGTATGTGAAGGTTCTGTAGATATAACGATGCCTTCATGGTTGGCTGATTTGGTTTACCCGAGGAAGACAGAAATTAAACTGAAGCCCGGCAAGTCGCGCATTTCAGGTGCTTTCTAATAACATAGAAATTAAACCAAAGCCCGTCAAGTCGCGTATTTCAGGTGCTTTCTGATATTTGTCTGAGCCTTAAAAAATTTTGCTTATATTTAATTTGCTTCCTTAGTGTGTCGATGGGATCATTGTACTGTTTGTGATTTTCTTAGTTGTGTATCGCTGTGAGAATTGTGATTCTTAAGCAGTTTTGTAAGTATTTGTATCCTGTCATTCTTGCCAGTAACCGCTTGATCTCTTTGGTTGAGCTATTCTCCTTCACGGGTTGTGCTTGGTTTGATCCAATTGCCAAATCCTGGGCGTTTGATTTCTTCCCCTTCAACAAACAGTACTGATCTTTAATGCCAAAGGTTGTCAACATTCTAATATTTTTTTTCCTCACCTCGGTCCAGCGAAAAGTCTGGAACTTCATCTATAGGCATTGTTCTTGCTTCATTTTACCTTTTGAAGCTGTGTTAAGGTCCAGCCTATTAGGACATGAAACCACCTAAATCGAATTCCGGACTTGATATTATAGCCTATGCTCATCCGTTTCGAGCTGAACGAGAGAGAACTTATGTAAAAAATGATTGCTATACCGAGCAAACAAGTTTGTGGGGACATTACTCATGAATTGCTTCCCTCTCTCCCCCTCTCTCTCCCTCTCAATTATAATTGAACCCTATATATGTACTAAATAATTGACTTTCTCAGCTGTACGTTGGGAAAGGAAGGGACTTTCAATTTTATACCAACACGAGTTTTTTCACGTTTGACAAAAGTACCTTTTTCCTAAAATTGTGTATGTATTCGAGTGGTAAAGCCTCAAGCATTGTGAAGGTGAGATCAGACCCAAAAAATAAAAATAAAAAGTCAAAGTAGCTTGATCAATAACTAAGGAATTTGCGGAACCCTTCCGGTTAGTCAGATCCTCATCAGTTACATCAATATTTCAATTGGAAATGTCTTTATGGCTAGGAACCTAGAAAATGAAAAAATGGAAAATGTCCTTTGTCATTTAGCAATTCAGGCAATGCTAAAATACGAGGGTAACTTCTATCAGCGAATGACGAAAGGAGCAGCATGGACACAATGCACGATCGATATTTATTACTGAAGCAAATCAAGAACAATAAAATCCTATAACTTGGATGGATATACACAATTGGGGAGACCTGTACTGCCAGTCAAAAATTATATACACCTTGGACAACCTCACAAGCAGCAACTACAATTTACACAAGGCTTCTACTTCCAATCAAATTATAACTACGGCTATAGTTAACCAGCCCGGCGGGCCACCCCAAAAAAAAGAAGAAAAATAGATAAAATCTGCTCACAAGTCTAATTGCCAATTATTACTGAAAAGCCAAACCTAAGCATAAGTCAAAACTCAAAGATTCTTCAAGCCCCCTTTGTTAAGAGCCCCAGACCTACTGCTTCGACTAGCCGGATTCTCGTATGCGACAAACTTACTCTTGACCACCAAATCTCTTTGCAATGATAGGACGAACATCGTCTGCCTCAACCAGACTCTCCAAGAAGGGAAGCAGCGAAATCAGCTCACGGTCCGATGGATCGTCGAACCAACTCATGATTGGGATCCCATTATTCACATGCCACCGGAATACCTAAGATGCATAGAGAACAGACTTAGAGGAGCTATTGAGAAAACATATGGACAACTGTATTCTTGAATTAACGAGCTACTTCCTTAGCTACTATGAGTTCTCAAGGTCATTGAACACAGAAGGGCTGGTTTTTTTCCTTCCATTTTTTTTTTTTTTAAAATTCTCTAAGCTAATCAAAAGTTTCGACACCATATTAAGGCAAAGTTGCTAGGAGAGGATAAACCAACCTGGGGAGAGTTGTCAACTATAGCAACTTTTGCCAGATCAACTCCCAAGACTGTCAGATCTTTAGTGAAAATACCATCCGATAGTACACATGTTTCACGATATTCCCGACGAGAGAAGAACTTCTTATCAGGGTCCAGGTGATCCAGAAGCTGTTCAGCATAAAATTTCTGGCTGGCTGTAAACAGTACAATCTCAAACATATCCGACACCTTTTCCAAGAATGTCTGGAGATAAGGCCTCTGACGAACATAAAAAGTATGCTGTTCTGTGTTCAAGGAAACTTGTATTGTGAAGTCTGCATCACACGGTTCCAAAGAAGAGTGGACAAGAGTTTCTGTAATGTTGCAGCAGATGTACGTCAATATAAGTTCTGATCTTTGAGCAATAAAAAGTTGGAACCTCTATCAAGTAAACGAAAATGCAGCTATCTACATGGAGAAACAGTAAATCTTCACAATCTTTGCGAAGAAAGTTAAGTGATACTAAAAATAGCAGCAAAGATTATGTTAAACTTTCAAATGTCTAGCTGGGAACAAAATAGAATACAACAAAAAATGAATAAATTCCCAAATAAACATTATGATAAGGCAGTTTAGACATGTGCAGGAGTGCTCACTGCTTAAAGATCATTTGTGCAATCTAACCCTCGAATAATTACCAAAACCTGATTTTCCAGAAAAGCACAAATATGAAACAAAAGTGCCATTCGCTGCAAACAGGAAGTTTATTGAGATTCAGATTATCTAAGGGTATACCAAATATCATTTCAAGAAGTTGATTGACAGTCAGATTATCCAAGGGAAAGCCTAGGTTCCTCAAAACAATGATAAAAATAAATGGAACCAGAACACAAGAGGGAACACGACAATCAAAAGTCAAAACATGGGAGGAAACTCTATATAAAGAGAAGAAAGTGCACCTACCATCCAGATCAAGAACTAAGGTGATGTGCTTCCCTCTTAATGTTTCTTTGGGCAGTAGTGCTGGCAGGGAGTTAGCTTCCAGATCAGATAGGTCAAGAAAATTTCTAATAAACAACATGGGATCAAAGGAGTCCATTTCAACTGAATCAGCAGGTCTGGAGTTAGCAAGAGCCTGATCACAAATTCTTGAATGATGGGTCACCATATTAAATATCGCACTCTCTGAATTCAAGAGCTCATCACTTAATGTCTGTGCTTGGAAAATAGACATATTTATTGTTTCTTCCGGAAATGGAAAGGGCAACATGACACAGTTCCCAGTCATGTCAACAAGCATATTGGATTCAGTCCATCCGAGCTGCTGAACGAGGTTACTCTTCATAATATCATCTAATGCTGTTGCCCCATCACCATCTCTCCTAGTGTTACCATCATCGTCATCCAAGAAGTGTAGATCCAAATCATGTGAAGACAGATGACTGGAACAATTAGTGCTCCTAGTATTATCAGAGCTGATTTCCAGTGGCTTCTTCGCAGGATAATCTTCCCTCCCTATGGCTGACAAATGAGAAAAGATAATATGGACATGAGAAAGACTTTATAAAACAATGGAAAGAGTAAGCACATACTAGGAAATCAACAGGTGTTGTTTAATAAACATTGGCCCCAAATGATATGAAAAAGGTGGGCCATACAGCAATCTGAACTTGCAATTACACCAGGGGAGTCATGCCTCATCGCTTATACAACAAAAGAGCCACCGTAAACACTAAAACTGTCTTAAGAAACTAATCACGTCCGATATGTCACAAGTACCCCAAGACACTTCTCTGCTTAGATCAATACACATACTCGCTAAATTGGCCAACTCCAAAATATACATGAGAGCCAGAATTCCCGATTGTCTTTCTATGGTTATCTTTGATTGTCTTTACAATCAAAGATAACACTCATTTTGCCTTTCCATTGTTTTGCAATTGACTTAGAGCGGTTTAGTGAGTCCCTCTCACTGCTACAGCAGAGCAGAAGGTGGTAGAGGAATTTTCGCCCATCTAAACTGCTCTGTCCTACCAAACAGGAAAGTTCCTCTCTAAGGATCTCTTAATCTTCTGGGGTTCAGAGTTGCTTAGTTTTAGTCAGACATTTTGAGCTCCAAATTGACACTTTCCATGGAACATGGCAAAAGAAGAAGCGCTAGCTGGAATGTACCAACGATACAACCAATCTTCATGTGAAGTGCACCACTAATATCTCATACATGAACCAATAGGTCCCACACTATAAATATTATGACCATGCAGTATCGATCTCAGCAGTACATATGCCATCCTAAACATTGATAATGTTAAAAGGAAATGCCTGAGAGATTTACAGAACAAGATCAATCCAACGTTCACTATCATCTTCCATCCTGATTTTAATATGTCCTTTTATAGTCTTTCTTCCTGGATTTAAATTGACCAAAGAAAAATGGCTATTGCATGGAAGATCCTCGCAAATTAAATTGTGCATCCAAGAAGAAAAATACTGCCACACGAAAAATCAAGACACTGGATTTTAGAGGGTAACTGATCCCAACTACCTATATCATCAGAAGCACTTGAGTCGCAGTTGGTGACCCTGGACCCTACGGGGATAGAGGAGACACTTTCCAAGGGTGAAGGAAATGGAGCCTGTGAAGAGTCCTGCCAGGAAAAGCAAGTCAATAAATCAGATGACAACAATTATAATCTTCCAGAAAGATTATGTGGACGCACAGGACCTTTTTTATTAGGAATTACAGAAAGGCATGAAATTTTCAATCTGAATACATATTCAGTTCCCATAATTTTCCATCAAGTAATAGAGCCATTGAAGTTTCCAAAATCCCAAAGAAATAATTCATATTCATAATTGAAGCTGTCTCCATACTTGAAGTTGTCCATTCAGAAAAGATTCATATTCATACTGCCGACTAATGAATGTGTACCAAGAAACATCCACTAAATCCACTAAAAGACTGCATAGTTCAATCCCATATATTTTCTGACTTGTTTTAAATACTTGCTTCAACAATGCTCGGTGATAAAGAGTTGCAATACCATTTTCCACAATATCCTTCAAATGGAGAGAAAGAAAACCGTTTCTTCCTTTTTCTTAACCGGAAAAAGAATGTAAATTTGAACTTGAAACAAACCAATCTAATGATGAGATAAATTCCAGAAAGAATCAATGAGCAGTTTGTGCTTTCAATTTAGTTAAAAGAGCATAATCCTAAAAGAAAGAGTTCCTTGAACAAGATGTGAAAAATTATAACAGAGCTGTCTAATACAGGAATTCTAGTAAAGGCCCCTGGCATTGTGTACTAATTCAGAAAAGCTTCTAAAAGTAATAACTTACATCTATTGCAGAGCTAAGATCTTCAGAGAATAACAACGTTCTTGGGCCACGATGATGTTCTGTTGGCTGTCTTTTTCAGATTGAATGGCTGCGTCAATTATGGTTTCTTCTGATATCGCTCCTACATCACAAAAACCCACCAGATTAAATCTGACTTCAAGTCAAAATCATAACAGGGGTCAAATTCTGCATGAACCGGGCAAGTATGCAGGGCTCAAGCATGTCTGTCTGCTCGAGCCCAAAACCACATGCACACACACAGATGGATGTATGTGGAAATTCACTTCTAAGACACTAAACTATGAACATGACAAAACATACCATTTTGACATTCAACCGTCTCCGCATCTATCACTTCATGGGATTTCCACAACAAAGAGCTCTTCTTTTTAGAAATTTTACTTGAGTCCTGACATAACCTATGCAGGTATCCATCTCTCTCACAACTCATGAGGGCTTTGGGCTTCATTTGTAGCGCCGGCATCGATCCTCAGCTGTTGAATAGCATAAACACCAATTCAGAGCATATCTTCCCTTAGAGAGAACAGAAAATTGAACCAGATACACAAGCCATGTAGGTTCATAATTGCAGAAATCATCAGGGTCAGAAATTATCAACAATATTTAGCCAAAGGAAAAGAAAGAAATCTCTAATATATACAGAAAAAAATGTCATGAGTGCATCTCAAGAAGCTTTTACTCATATCACTACCGTTTTGGGTAAACACTATGTCAGCCATCTCTCAATTGCTTATCCTGATAGTTATGCCCAAAAACTCATCCAACCCCGCACTTTGACCAAAATCGTTACAGTTGATTTCATTCAAAAACACAGCATAGGCCTTATAACACAAACAACATAACAAATTAGAAAGTGAAAAAAAAAGGGGCAACTTTGCAAAAGTTACGTTCTTGGCTGAGGCTTGAAAGGAAAAAAATGGGTAACTTATTGTAAAGCCCGACTCCAATCATCCAGGTTCCAAATGTTGGGGTAGGCTCCACCGGGCTGTGATGCTGATCTAACGAACCCAGCAAACCAAAAAAGTAACGATATTGTTGAAAGAAACGATTTTTACAGGACATCGAGCAGAAATTCAAAACCCGCCAACGATACAGCAAGCAATTAGCACCGTACGACCAAGAAATATCCGAAAAGAGTCGCAAATTTCACGTAAAAAAGAGAGGTGCTCGAGGTGGCGAACAGATCCAGCCAATTGAGCACCTTAGCTCCTACCCTCAGATCCACCTCGAACCAGAAATTCAAAAAAATTCATCTTTTCGTCAGACTAATTCCGAACTCGGGAAACCATTCACGGCACGTCCACAAAACATAACCAGAAGGAAATGAAAGGGAAAGAAAGAAAAAAAAAACCAAGAGAAAGCATAAACAAAATTTGAAAACGACCAATTGAGACAGCAAGGACCGAACTGGAAAGCGCTCGTCGTCGGGGGTCAACGACCCTCCCTGAACCCATGTAATCGGAACCCAAAACCCCCAACCCCAAGTTGACCATGGACCGAGAAACAGAGAAGAACCCAGAAAAAACCCCCAAAAAACCAGCAGGAGAAAAACCTCAAAACACCCAGAAGAAGAGACTCACTGCAGAAGCGATTGCCCGATCGAAGGAAGCGAGGAAGGAGGAAAAGAAATGTCGAAGCTTACAAAGCAAACCGACTTACCCACGAAGTGAAATCGGCAGCAGCGCAGCTCCAATTCTACCACCGCCTCTCCCTCCTTCCCTCCCCCCTCTCTCTCTCTCTCTCTCTCTCTCTCTCTCTCTCTCTACGAGCGATTCGGGAAGAGAGAGGAGAAGAGGACCCGAGATGGTGGTGGTGGTGGGGGGAGTCAAAAGGGTCGGATGGAGCGAGCACGGGCGCCTCTTTATAGCGGAGGAGAGAGAAAGTAGAGAGAGAAAGCGAACGAAGAAGGCCCAATCATTTGAATCAGCGAAGGGAACCAGGCAAGGCAGGCAGGCGAGGAAGCATTTCGCTTCTCGGGGACGACATCGGACAATGGACGGTCGGGATGCGATCGTGGGGGGGCGCCGGGGGAGCCGTTGGGAGGTCGACGCGTGTCCTGGCGAGGATTTCCAGCTCAGCACGGCACAGCTCATCCCCACGCGCGAGCGGGGGTTCGGGTTGGGTGGGGATTTTGTTTTGCGATGTGGTGTGGCGGTAAAGAGGGGGAAAGAAAAAAGAAATTGAAAATGATGTGAATAGTCCGTCAATTTTGGTCCAACGTATAACGTTGTCCCGAAATTTTTTTATTTTGTTAAATATTTTCATTTTATTTGATAGGGATGTGTAAAACGGACCGTTCGAATTGAAAACTGCTTGGACCAAACTGAACCTAACAATTTGATTCGAATTCCGAAAGTGAAATCTAGTTCTTGATTATTAGAAGTAGAATTGGTATTCAGACAGGTCGATTCCCAATTTTAATTGAAAATTGAACTAGTTAATTTGGTCATATTTCCAGTAGCATTGGTTCGATTTCTAGTTTGTAAAAGTAAAATTAGTGTCCGAACAGTTCGACTCTAGATTCTAAGGAGAATCTATTTAGATAGACTAAATTTTTTTTTTTTATTCATTCTTCAAAAAATTAATAAAATGTGAACTAAACATTATCTTTGTCGATTTTAAGTAGTGGGAAAAAAAGTAATGGCAAAAAATAACTAATCGATTTCACTAAAATGGTTCTCAATTTATAATAAATTGATCTGATCTTCAATTTCGAATTAATGAAATCGGTCTAATTCTCAATTTCACATCGCAATCAAATAGAATTTGGCGACTATATTGAATCAAAAATTCAAAATGGTCAGTGCCATTTTCCTCATGAAAAGACGAGGGAGAGAAAAGGAGGTTACGTTCAAAGCGCCTCGAAGTGACGTCATTCTGGAAAAGACGACGACGTCACTCTCTGATCGAATGGGGTCGCGTGGGAGTTCGTATATCGCGGGGCTCTTTCCCAGAAACGAGGTCAAAAAGGTAAAGTTCTTCGATGGTCGCGGTTGGCCCTTTTCAGCAAGGCATTGCTGCTACACGTGTTTGAACGATTCAAGCAATTCGGTGACGGTGCAAGTTGCGATTTCTCGAGAAATTGATTCGCAAAGCTCGTTTAACCGTGCTTTCCGAGAAATGCCCTTTTCTTTTACGGCGGTGGAATTGCCGAAGAAAGATCTCTCTTCACCGTTCGTAGAGAAAAACATACGTGTTGACTCGGATTAAGCGTCAACGAAGCCGAGTCGCCGAGTCAAGTCGTCGCGGAAAAACTTACGTATGTTTGGATCTTAGCTTGTGAATGAATAACCCTCTGTCCAAATGTGCGTAGGTCCTCTCTGTACTTGTTCTATCCATTTCGAGATCCATATTTGGGTCTGATTTTGAGGAAAAGATGAAGATCCTGCATTGACGATCGTTTGAATTTCACGATGAAAGTGACGCGAATAAGAGATATTTACCGGGCATTTCCGCCGAGCTAAAAGTACCATCGAAATAATGATCAAGAAGTGACGGGGATTTAGCCATAAAGATTTATCAAATTAGGGAAAATGACAAAAAGCTGGTCCTTAGACTTTGTCCAGTGTATGATGTTGCTCCTGAATCATTAATCTGTTCAATGTGATCCAAGATTTATTAGTAGATATTCAATTTAATTCTTATATTACATTAAATATTCAATGTCGTCATTCCGTTAATTCAAATTAAAGAAATTTCTTGACGTGACCTCTAATCCATTAAATTTGAATAGTGCATGAAAAATTGGTTACATTTTGATTATCCATGTAAAATTTTCATCTTGAATTGAGATATTGCGATTCATCATAAGGGTGATTGATTCAAGGATAGGTAGGTTCTAGAGTTGAAACCAGAAAGTTGCCATATTATAATTGATTCTTAGTTTTTTGACCTCAAAACTTACCCAATTTGCTTTGAATCGGTTCAAAAACCTACCATCTTTTTCCAATCCATTATGTGGTCTACTAGAAAGCTGTTTTATTTTTTGTTCCTTTTTTTAGTTCATTTTTTATAGCAAAGTCATATGAAACTATATGAGTAACAAATTATTTAAAGTAAAAGATGAACAACAAAAATTCTAATCCACTAAAAAAAATTCAAAAGCTGAATACATAGTTATACACAATTGTAAATGATAAAAAGTTCAAATACATAACATAAAACATAAATTATAAAACTACATTCCCCATTTATCCATAAAAATTTAGGAGAAGAGAAATGACTAGCGAGGAGTTTTGAGAAAGGACAAAGGGCAAATGAGTACCGATGTTAGAATTTAGGGAAAAAGGAAATAATAATTTGGTTTTTTAGCTTATAAAACTGATTTCGAAATCGGATCCTAATTAGGGCGGTCCGGTTTGGTTCTTGGGTGGGTATCCACTCATAACCTATTCCCAAACTAATTACAATTGGTTCCAAAATTTGGAACCTGTTCTCATACCGATTCCAATAGGAACCAATCCTCGGACCTATTTTATGGGTGGTTCGATATGGTTCCCGGATATAATTAGTTTGGCTACACATTTCTAATTTGTGGCATCAAATATCGACAGCATGTTAACACCCCATATTTTTTTTCTTTTTTAAAAGTAGATGGACATGTAAAATTCATCATTTTTTTTATATATCTAACTTAGCAAATAATAATCCATGTTGTCAAATAACGTTTGATTTGTCTTTTCAGCAAACGGAATGATCACAATAAAAACAATTACCGATAGTTTAGAAACCATAGCGCATATTTAGCTAAAGTCAAAGGATTAACTATGTCATTTTGCCGTCAATTTTCCTTATTTTTCTTATGTCTTTTGAATGGTATTATTTAATATTTATTCTTAACACTTAAGTTAAACTCGTGGACCGGGTCTCCGTCGTCGTTTGACTCGTGCTGTCGGTGGGCCGTCGAGCTTGCTTGTAGTCAACGGTTTTCTCATTTTGGGCCGTTTTGGAGTTTAGGCCCAGTTTTTTGTATGCTCAAGTCCAATCATACAAAGTTTTGCTGATCCTCTAGGGTTTTTTCAACCCCGTGGGCTCGAAATCTGGTGTCGACATGAATTGGACAAAGACCCAACGCTAGATTTAGGAAAAACAACATAAATGGTTCATGAACTTTTCTCTAACGTGCAGCATGTTCCCAAATCTTTAATTTTTTTTTTAGCGTGGTCTCCTGACTTTGGTTCAATGTGCAACATTATCCCTAAATTTTTAATTTGTTCAGTATAATATCGTCATAAAGCAAACGAGAATATTACATCAAATATTTATCAATAACTCAAGGATTACATTAAACAGATCAAAAATCATACAGGGCAAAAGTTTATAAAGTACGTTGAATAAATTAAAAATTTAAAGATGAGATTATGTATTGAGCCGAAATTCGAGGACTGTTCATGAAAGGCAAGATGATGATGTGGACCGAAGATTCTTGTTCAGTCCAAAGGACAATCTCTTCACGTTGAGTATTAAAAAAGGAAAAGACAGAAAAGGCATGGAGAGAGAGAGAGAGAGACCCTTCGTTTGTCGATTTGCCAGTTCCTCTTTTGGATAAGTACTGTGATTGACGTACTTAATTTTATTTTATTGAAGGAGTCGATTTCATCCTCCAAGTGAATCTTTCTCTCGTCCTTCTGCCGCGCTAATTGATGGATTTGCTAGCGAGGGCGAGAGAGAAACGACCGGTTGCAGTTATGCATTATGGGTTCGTATCATGACTCGAATTTGTGATCTCGTAAAAGATTATATGACTATTTTATCACTAAGCTTGCTACCACATCCTATGGTAAGCTGAGGTGTTTAATATTTATATGTCATATGATCACATATGTGTGTTTCAAAATTACATAGAAGGATTTTCAGATTTGTGTTCTTGAGGTCGAGAGAGATTCCCCACGAGGAAAGGGGTCTCACTAATTCCAACAATGCGTCCTCTTGTTTTTGGTCATTTCTAAACTATGTTTATTGGCACATGTGTGGTGTCAATGAGAAAGATTTTGGGGTCAATAAATTTTATATTGATTTACATTAATGAACTAAATTTTAGGCACGTTTGTTTCATCAAAAACTTTATGATAAAAATATATTTTTCATGAAAATTATTTTAAGGAAAATGATAAGTTTTATTTTATATAGTTTTAAGAAAAGTGATTTCTTTCCTGTTTGTTGCTTTTTCCCAAACATAAACTTATTATTTTCAAAATTAATTCGTAATGCTCATTTAATTGTGCTTTTCGATAAATTTCTTTTTCTTTCATAGCAAGGGAATTGCCGAACAGAGATTTCTCTCTTCACTATTTGAATTCGCAGAGAGACGTACGTGTTGACTCGGATTAGGGTCAACGGAGCCGAATTGACCCGTCATGAAAAAATTACGCATGTTTGAATCTTCGAATCAAGTCACCTTAGCTAGAATTCTATAACACCGGGTCGGAATGAATGACCCTCTGTCCAAATTTGCATAGGTCCGCGTCCTCTTTGCACATGTTCTATTCATCACTAGATCCATGATCGGGTCTAATTTGGAGGAAAACATGAAGACCCCGCGTCAACAATCGTTTGGATTCGGTGATGGAAGCGCAGCAAACAAGTGATGTTTATTGCTTTTTATTTTCGGGTGCGTCTGCCCAGCTAAAAGCACTGTCAAGATAATGATCAAGAAGGGAAAGGGATTTTTATGGCCCGTTTGGTTTGGTTTTGGAGAAATGCTCTTGTGAGAATGCAAATATCTTTGGGATAATGGGTACGTCCACCATTTAGTAAATTATAGCATTGAAATGTTACTTGGGATAAAAGCACCGTCAAGATGGTTAATGATCAAAGAAGCGTAAAAAAGGGATTTATCCATAAGATATATCAAAATTGTGGAAAATGACAAAAACTCGAAGTCGGGGCATAAGAACAACGGGGTGGGAGGGAACGGGTTGGTCAAGGTGGGGTGAAGACCAAATTTGGATTTGCTCAATATAAACAATCGATCGAAGGGGATGGATGTTTAATTTAGAACTCGAAGAAGTCATGGGGAAGAAGATGAACAACGTGTTAAATTGTATGGGAGAAGTGTTCAGCCCTATGCTAGCATTGGGTTTTTTTGAATAACACATTTTGAGATGTTTTGATTCCTATTGAGAAAGCCCAACCAAACAAGGCCAAAGATATATCAAAATTGGGAAAATGACAAAAAAAGATAAGTCAATTTTGGAACTTTTAATTTGCTCAATATAAACAATTGATAGATGTTTAATTTAGTTCTTAAATTGTTCAATATTAGCATTTTGAAATGAGATATTTTGATTCACAGCATAAATAACAACTGGTATATTAACACCCTAATTTGTTTTCCCTTTTTGAAGTAGATAGATGAAAATATTGACATACAAAACTCATTAATTTCCTTCTTTTTAAGTCCAGCTTATCCAACTTAACATATAATAGTCCACATCACCAAATAACGTTTGAGGGATCGTTTTTGTCCTTTTCAACTATAATTCAAGGATCACATTGCAAATTGATCTAAAGCCGATAGATCATTTGCGTCATTTTTTCGATCGATTTCCTTTATTTTCTATCTTTTTTTAATAGTATTTTTTTTTTTATTCTAAACACTTTCCTTAACCTGTGGACAAGGTCTAAGGATGCATTTGATTTAGCTTTCCTAATGAACTTTCGGCCTCCAAAGTCCTCGAGAAAATACTAGACTATTTAACAACAATTTTAAAGAAACTTTCAAGTGAAATCTAGTATTGGGGATGCTAAAAGTTTAATAATAGTTCTTACCAATATCAGGCTTTCGCTATTTGGCCATATATTGGAATTTCCTTCCGGATTTACCTTGCCAATTCTTCAAAATTTCAAAATTGTCCAATGTTTTTTTTTTTATTATTATTATTAAAAGAGCACCAAATCTTTTGCCGGTTTGGCAAAGGGTTACGGCCGCCAGTGAGCTAGATCTAACGTCGGCTGCCATCTTGAGCAACCCCTAATGAGGGTCACGTGACCCTCGCGAGGGCCATCAAAGGTCACTCAACCTCAAGTGACCTCGATCGAGATGGTTGCCAAAGCCAAATCTTGCTCATCATAACTATAGGGCGTTGTCGAGTAGTGAAGGGTTTTGTCTTTTTTTTTTTTTTATAAATAAATTATATATTTGTTATTTTTTTTAACCATTATTGTCAAAATTCATATTTAAAAAGTTGCATACATTATTTTTTTCAAATTTAAACAAAAAAGACAAAAGAAAAAAAACTAATGTTAATCATGTGAAGGGTTTTTCAAGACCAAACAATATTTTTCTCAAGTTTGTTTTTTAAGATATAGTTTACCAAATAACATTTGGATTTGCCCAAAATTCTTTAGACTAAACTGCTGCTTTCAAAATATCAAACCAAATGTACTTTGAGTTATCGCTTGACTTGTGTTTTGGCGGGCTAACACAGTTTACTTGTAGTCTCTGTTTTCCTTGTTTTGGGTCCATTTTGGAGTTCAAGCCCATCTTTTTCTATATCTTCGTCCAATGATTCCGCTACAGCTTTTCTTAACCTCGTGGGTTTGAAATCTAGTGTGAACATTAATTGGAACAAGACCCAACATCTTATCTAGGGAAAACATCAAATGGTCTCTAAACTTTTTATCTAACCTATAATATCACTCCTAAATTTTTAATTTATTTAATATAGTCTCTTTAGTTTAATGGACAACGCCGTCCCCAAATATTTATCAATAGCTTGATGACCTCACCATTACAAATTGAAAAAGGTATTAGTTCGAGGATGACATCGTGCATTGAGCAAAAGTTTGGAGAGGCTATTCGTGAGACCCGGGAGTCGAGACAGGATGTTGATGTGGACCGAAGATTGTTGTCCGGTCCAAAGGGCAATCCCATCACGTTGAGTATTCAAAAAGGAAAAGACAGAAAAAGCTCAGGAGAGCGAGAGAACCTTCGTTTGTCGATTTGCTAGTTCCTCTTCTGGATAAGTACTGTGAGGGGCAATTGAGTAGTTTTACTGTATGGTCAAAGGGTAATTATGTAATTGAAATGCTTAATTTACTGAAAGAGTCAATTTGATCCTATGAGCTAATCTCTCTCTCGATATTCAGATGCACTAATCGATGCAGTTACACTGTATGAGCTCATGCGTGATTTGAATTTGTGATCTTTATGAAAGACGATATGGCCATTTTATCATTATATTATCGCGTTCGATGGTAAGCGAGATATCTAATATTTATATATTATATGATTATGCATGCGTGTTTGGAAAT
The DNA here is from genome assembly GCA_016097545.1 of Eucalyptus victrix. Classification (NCBI taxonomy): domain Eukaryota; kingdom Viridiplantae; phylum Streptophyta; class Magnoliopsida; order Myrtales; family Myrtaceae; genus Eucalyptus; species Eucalyptus victrix. The sequence goes on from CM027844.1 coordinate 27,068,278, forward strand.
TACATAGAAAAATTTTCAGGTTTGTGTCCTTCGGGTTGAGAGAGGTTCCCCACGATGCCCTTTGAATCGAAAGGATCTCACTAATTCCAACAAGGTGTCCCTTTTTGGGTCCTTTCTAAACTATGTTTATTGGCACGTGTGTAGTGCCCATGAGAAAGATTTTCGGGTCAATAAATTTTATATCAATTTACATTAATGTACTTTTTTTGATATGTTTGTTTCATTTAAAACTTTATGATAAAAATATATTTTTCATAAGAATTACTTTAAGGAAAATAATGAGTTTTCTTTTATGTGATAGTTTTTTAAAAAAGTGATTTATTTATTGTTAAAAAGGGAAGTTGTTTTCTCGGGAGATAAACTTATCATTTTTGATTCACGAAGAGTATTTTTCATAAATTGATTGATTTTTCATCATCTAAACATCTGAAAGTTCTAAAACAACTTCTTAAAAATAATTTTCTTTCAAATAAAGGTATCTTAAGGCTTCGATGACATTTCCATGATAAGGTACTTGACAAATGGCTGATTTGATGGACAATGCAGCACGTATGGGCAATTACACGATGTACTACGAGCGGGCGAGCGGGATCTCATGTTCTTGCTAGACGCTTTGGGCGTGTTGGGTAATGTTTCTGACCCTCGACGGCATCGCCGGCCAAAGAAAAAGGAAGAAGAAAATAGAAGAGAGAAACAATTTTCTTCAAAAGTGTTTATGGAAAACAATTTTTTTTTTTTGTTTTTCCATTTAGAAGGGTTTTGTGTTGGGAATAAAAAATCTGATTTTGAAAAAAAACGTATGGGCAATTACACGTTTTTTTTTTGTTTCAGCGAACAAAAAAACGGGATTCATGTTCTAAACAAAAGAAAACATGCAGCCCATTCGTGTTCACAATATTCTATTTTTGCCCGGTTAGTGGCCACAATCGGAAAATGTGAGGTGAACGTACTTTCGTGTATAGTGTTGACTAATATATGAAAGCTCGATCCTCGATTCGGTTGAGACCTCAATGAGCTTAAAGCTCAAATCAACTCGACTTAATTGGTCATAAATTTTAGTTTCTAAAAGGAATTTTCAAAAGCACACTATTTTACAACCGTTAATATGCTAAAATGCCATTTGGTGTCGTTATTCTCACAAAAGCATTTTTTGTCATTATCAAAGTGGGCGAATACTCATTCGAGAGAAATAGAATCAAGTTGGAGGACATAACAATAATATTCCGCTCAATATCGAATTTATTAAGCACATGGTAGTTAGGGGTTGGGCAACCGCTATTATTGGGGTGAATTTAAAATTAAATTCCTAAATATCCTTGTCTAAAAATCTTGGTCAAAAATTTTAAAAAGAAGAAGCTACTATCTCTCTTCTCTTTTATTTTTCTTTTTTAAATTGAACATCCATTTATTCTTTTTTAGAGGTTAATGATCTTTCACTCCAAGCATATTTGTAGGTAATATATTTTAAGCATCGATTAAGGCTGTTACTCTTCACGGTGTCGAATAAGAACAAGTTAGATCCCCCAAAAAAAGGAATAAGAACAAGAGATCAGGAGATTGTGCTGCTGAAGATTTTCTCAAATCTCACGTTGCAATTTAAATTAAAAAGAGAATCGTCGAAGTATGAAATGCAAGGAATTATAAATTAAGAAGAAAAAGCGAAAGATACCTTATTTATATCTTTTTTGGAATGGAAAACAAGGGAGACCATAAAAAGATCCCAATTTTGCTGAAAAGATTAAGGGTTTTCAAGACAAATCAAGAAATCATAAATCAACATAAGCAAATATAAATTCTGGGTTATTTGTTCGGGATTTTTCTCAACCTAGCCAAGTTAGAAAATCAGGCGTGTTAAGATTTTTATTATTTTGCATTGCATCTACAATTCAAATGACAAAATTGTTTGCCTCTAAATTCATAAATGATAAGATGCACAAATCAATGAAGAAAATCTTTTGATGATTTGGATGATGTCCTCGGATACTCCGTATCTTTTTATGCTTTTTCTCGACTCGATTGATTTATATACAATTAAACCAAACACCCCTTTGTTGCAATTACACCATATTTGGATTGATTTTTTTCTAAATTGGGATAATATGTTTTTATAAAATCATGTTTCAAATGAAAAATCAAATCGAAACACCCTTCTATCACGAGATAATTTCCTAAAACACCATTAACTTTAAGTCTAATCCCAATTCCACTATGAATTTTCTTTTGTATCATAAAAAATCCCAAACTTTCACTTTAATTCTAAATTGGCTTGTGCATCCAAAAATTGCCATTAATTTATTTGATATTATTAACATCTTGAGGTTGCCATTGTTCTTAACAAGGTGATGACGTCGATGAAAACACAATTTCTAATAATAAGCTTCTAACTGGTTTGGATGCTAATAATTTCGAGTAAATCAGTGGAGGCTTTTTGACATGTGAATAGATCTGGTACTAGAATGAAAGTTTGAGAATTTTTATGAGACAGAAAAATTCAAAGTAGATTCCATATGGAATCTAAAGTTTAAAGGGGATATTTCAGGGAATCATACTCTTTATTTCGTGTACGCTTATTCCCAATAAGCCCAACGTACACCGCGAAATGTACCCACATTTCCCTCTCGATTCCACCTGCTCCACTCCATCATTATCTCCAAAAGCAGAATCCCACAAGATGAAATTGACAGCGACATAAATTATTAAAAAAATCGACTGAATTAAAAAATAGGAAGAAGTGAAATGCCTTCCAATCAAAGGGCCACTCCCTTTGAACCAAAAAGAAAAGGGCACTTCCCATTATCTATATTCTAAATATTCTTTTAAAAAGAAGCCCAAAACAAAAATTAATTTAAAAACCAAGACTCCTCTTTTGTAATTTTTCTATATTATTTCCCCCAACCGTTGCGATTCTTCCTTCCTTTTCTTTAACACACTCAATTTTTTTATAAAAGAAAATGCACAATCATTACCATTTAATTAATTTAATTTACTTAATTAAGCTAAAGCCGATGGTTTAGAATTATTAAATAAAATTTTAATGTTAGGTAAGAGTTCCGTGTCCTGCCGCTAACTACTGCATCAATACGTCAAACCGGGGGGCGCTGGGGGAGGACCGCAGGGAACACGCGCTGACGTGGACCAATCGGGAGCCCGCATCGGCCGAGGCTAGAAATGGGTGGCGAAGCAGAGGATCCAAACCTGAGCCGCTCCTCACCCCCTCAGTTTCCATTTCCTCTCTATTTCTCGCCTCCATTCAGATTTTCAATATCTTTCGAAGTGCGAACGGGAATTTTATTTTTTTCCTCCATTTTCCCTCTCGAATTTCCGCAGCATTTTCTCGTGCCTTTTTTCCCGGCGCATTCGCCCGGCGGAATTCGATCGGTCGGCGTCGGCGGCAGCGGCGGAGCACTGGCCGGAGGGGGCGGCGGCGGAGGTGGCGGCGGCGGCCGTTGGTCGAATTCTCCAGCTGGTAATTCTCTCCGTTTCAGCTCGGGTTTTCCGATTGGGATCGTCTTCCCGGCGGTTCTCGCGTCGGATCCGGTTCGTGTTCTGCTCGCGGATTCCGCCGGGGCCGATCTGATCCGCCGAGGCTTTAGGTGCTGTTTCGCTACCGCTTGGATCGTGGTTCGGATCGGCGCCGCCGCCGCGAATCGGTGATTGCGGGATCCGTCCGAGCTGTCGAGAGTGGGCGCGCGCGCGCGCGAGCGATGTGACGCTGGTTCCCGCGGGTCTTGCGTGATTCTGCGGTCGTTGGGATTAGAAGGGAGGGGAGGTGGATAGCGGCGGAGATGCAAAAGAGCGGGAGTCTCTCGAAGAGCAATAATAGCCTTAGGGTTTCGGTGCCTCAGCAGTCTTTGCGGAGAATGGGACTGTGTTCGCCCGGCGGAGGGCACGCTGCGTCGCCGGTGGTTTTCCCTGAGAAGCGGAACAAGGTCAAGACTGCGGCGTCGAGGCAGAATAAAAATCCGATGAGCGTCGACGATCCTTTTAAAGTGAAGAAGGCAGATGAGCACAGGATTGATATAATTGGAGGGGGCGGTGGAGATGAGAAGTCGGATTTGTTGGGTTACATTGTTTATACGGGGAAGCTTGTTTTAGATAAGAGAAAGAATGTAGATGACAAGAATGGCAAGGATGGGAAGCAAAATTCAGCTGAAATGAGTACTCAACAAGGCGCTGTCAATGCTAAGCTTACCAGCAGGGCTTTAGTCTGGGGCTCCAATGTCTTGCCACTCGACAACGTTGTCTCGGTATGTCCATTTCATTCAAGCAGAATAAGATAAGAAAATTGACTGTGGGATGAAATCCGGATATAGATCCATAGATAGACTAGTAGTACTGCTTGAATGAGAGACGGCTGTTAACAAAACTTTTGTTTTATGACATTAACTCTGACAGGTGTCCTATAATGCTGGACTTAGACATTTCACTGTGCATGCTTACCCCGAAAGGAATGGATCCTGTGGCTTCTTTTGTTTCATGAAAGGTCAAAAGAGAAGTCGCAAGGACTTCCGTTTTGTGGCTTCTAGCAGAGAAGAAGCAATTCAATGGGTGGGTGGCTTTGCTGACCAGCAATGCTATGTCAATTGTTTGCCACACCCACTGGTTTCATCAAAGAAGCAAGCTTCTTCAGAATTGCTTCCGATTGACCCTCCGCCTGAATTAATTTTCAGATGCAAGAATCCTCCCAGAATGCTTGTCATATTAAACCCACGGTCTGGACGGGGTAAATCGAGTAAAGTTTTCTACAGAATGGCTGAGCCAATATTTAAGGTCTGTCATGGATTACATCTCTTTTGTACAACGCTAGTTGTTTGTCAATGCTGTTGGCTGCTCATGTTCATGGTCTGATCAGCTCGCGCGCACAAAAGAAGAAAAGATTGAATTGTGCCTTCCTGAATATTTTTTACGCCATAAAGCCAGATAATCTAACCACCAGGAAGCATTCGTATGTTGCTGTCCTTATCTGAATTACTATTTGCTAAGCTGTCTATGTATTCATGTCTCACTGAGAACTGGAAGGAAACTTCGGACTACTTTGTCTTGCCGTTGCGCATCCTTGCAATTGACTTATTTTCCCATAATAGGTTGTGTGTTAAACTTCCAGAAGCACATTGCTTTTAATACTGAATGCTCCTTTCTACCTTCCAATTCCACTTGATTTTAAATATATTATCAAACCAAATCAGCTTCAGAGATGTGGCATAGGTTGTTTCCTTATTGCAAGTCGCATATTTGTTTTGGAAGTCTTTTCCTTATTGGCTGAAGACTATCATTCTGCTGTCATCTGTGGGTGGACTGTTTCAATGTGACCTTTGCTTTCCCTTGCAACCGGAGTTTGTGTACAGTCATGCTTAAAAGAATGCTGTGTGGATTTGAATGTCAAGAGCTAGTTTATGTAATTCTTGACTATCAATGAAAAAGAGTCAGCTTTTGGTGTCTGCTAGATTTCTTTTCTGCAAATAAAAGAGCACGGTTGCATTTTATGTTTCATGTGTGTTGCTCTTGGTGCAATGCTCCTCTACCATTCTTCCTTACGCTCAAAAATCCATTTCTTATTGATGATGCATTTTAACAGCTTGCAGGATTCCAGCTGGAGGTAGTTAAGACTACTCATGCTGGTCATGCGAAAAATCTAGCTTCTAGTGTTGACTTCAGCACCTGTCCTGATGGTAGGACTGCTAAATCGAGCTCTCATTGCTTGACAGTTTTCTTTGTAGTTTGATTATCGCGTTCTGATTGCTGTTTTTATTTATCTGCATTGGTCAATGCTCTCCAGGAATAATATGTGTTGGAGGTGATGGAATTGTCAATGAGGTTTGTCGTTTGCTACCATATTTGTTCCTACTCTTTATTTTACCAAATTTATATCTAACAATGGCATTTTGTGTCTCAATGGACTGTCAATCCCTTGCATAATAGAATGTTGAACAACGGCTAGTTTTAAGGTTCTGGTCTGATACTGAATACGCCAACAATCAGCGGAGCTCATGATTTTGTGCAATATGTTAAGTTGTATCTGTGTTGAAAGGGTTCAGCACTTTCCTAAATGTTTTGATTATGGACCTTTTTCTCTAATGTGTGATGGTGTATGTAATCTCACTTGGTGTTAGTTTTTAGCAGTAACCGTGGTCAGTGGTGCTTGTTGATTGGGAGGAAGGATTTTTAGATACTTGTTGTGAATAACTAGTGATAGTTATGGTCCAAAGCTCAATATATTTACCCTTTACCAAAAAAAAAAAAAAAAAAAAAAACTAGTGATAGTTATGGTCTGTAGTCAAAGTTATGATATTCTATATATTCAAGTTAAAAAAAATGCTTGGAAGAGGTATGTTGTTGTGAAAGCTGGGACTTTAGGGTTGTCATATGCAGTTCCATCTTAGAATTGGTAGTTGGACAAATAAAGTTTATGTTTCGCTTTTCTCTTCTATCAAGCTAGCGTTGCACTTGTAGCATGCTCGTTCCTGAAAACAAAAGAGAAAATGGAATAATTAGACTTCTAGAGTCAATGTTGGTAATTATTATAATAGTTAGTGATTAGAAGAACAAATAAATATTGGTATTTTCAAACTAAGCAAGATAAAAGTTGGCAAGTGACTCAAGTAGCTTGTAGATTAATGTGAGGAATGTTGGTTTAGTCAACTTTAGTGGCAGTTGTCTATAAAATAATGAAATTGGCGAGCAAACATAAATGATGAGGAATACGTTTTCTGCAACGCAACTGATATGTTTACTTGCTTTGCTTTTTGATCAGCTGTAGTAAATGGCTATTTATATTTTTATTCTGTGGAATGGGTAATATAGCCTGAACGATTAGTGTGTATGGGGGTTTGTGATTATGCAAGACATGGTGCAGCTCTGACTTATGCCCACTTCTATCTTAGTATAAATCTCACTCAGATAGCCATACCTTCCATGCTACTGAGACTTGTATTTCAATAGAGGAGTGAAGTAGTTTAAAGTAATGACCCGTTTACCTTTCCACCTTCTTTTGTTTGTTCTCCTCAGATGAGTAAGTTGCTACCTTTTGTGTGCTCTCCAGGTTCTGAATGGATTGCTTAGTAGGGATAACCAGAAAGAAGGAATCTCCATACCTCTGGGAATAATACCCGCTGGGTCTGATAATTCACTTGTTTGGACTGTTTTGGGAGTCAGGGATCCAATTTCTGCAGCTTTAGCTATTGTGAAGGTATCACTTGCTTTCCCCTATGATATTATTTCCAAACACGACTTGTAGTGTCATGAAATTTAGTTATGCATTGATTGGTGTCATTGACATGATTGACTCAGTGTGTGTGTGTGTGTTTTTCCATATCTCTAATTATTTATCAATTTGTACGTCTGTTCATTTTGGTGTGATCCGTGTTCTCCAATCTCTGTCTAGGGCTCCATATTGCTGCTTTTTTCCCCTATCTTATTTATGTCAAGAGTTGACTGTTTAATGTCTGTGATAATGCTCATTCCTCTTTCACAAAGCCATTTTTCTTTTCTTATATAATGCTTCAAAGTGGCTCGCATGCTTAACAATTATGTTCTCTCCCACCTCCCTTTTCTTGTAAATACTTGTCATCATGTTTCTACCAAAAATAGATGGAATTCACATCGACATACTGCCTTGAGCACCTGTAATTATTTCAAGGAATGAGATTCTTCTACTTGATGATCACTAAAGCACTATGTGCTTTAACCGGGGTCATTATTTCCCAAAACCTGGGATCACCTGAACTGGCTTTACTTCTCGTAGGCTTCTGAAGGTGTTCTATCATAATAAAATTGTCTGCTGAACATTTAAACTGCTCTACTCTAGTGAATTGTGATGCTAAATATGATTATAAGATCCACCGACTATGTTCAATTGAGATTTTTGGAGCTAAAATGTGATATATCTATCAAGAAAACTCAAAAAATTAGCTATTAGCAAACAGACTTGGAAGCAGAAAATTTTTAAGCAAGCAGGAGCATTTTAATGTCAATAGTAATGCGTACAAGAGTATTTAACAGTGAATGGTTGCTTGAATGAGTGAACCAGCTTTGTACAAAGTGATGTTCGTTAATGTCTTATTCCCCTGCACTGTGCTTGAGTGATCTATGTCAGGAACTTAAATTTGGCTTAGAAACTTGGGATCATATTCAAGTATCTGTTTGATTTTTGTGATGCAATCATTGGGTATTAATTCAAATTATTGTGCTGCTTTGCTCCAGGGTGGTTTGACTGCTACAGATGTTTTTGCTGTTGAATGGCTTCAAACTGGTGTCATTCACTTTGGGATGACTTGTGCGTACTATGGTTTCGTCAGTGATGGTAATTCAAATCACTCGGGTCTATAGTTTCCAACTTTTATGTCCCATTACTGTCATTAATTCTTTACCGCTTGGGATGTTTCAAACTAAAAAGCAGAGATTATATCCTTCAAATGCTTGTATGTCCTCCTCCATTATGCTTTTACCTTGATGCCCAATGGAAATGGCCAAAATAGGCATGTATTTCAAAATCACCTACCTGCATCTCTAGTTTACAATGCCTCCTCTCTCTCATATAGTTGCAATTCTCTCAGTTACCTCAAAACTTGTCACTAACATTTGGTATTATTCTTTTCAGTATTGGAGCTGTCCGGGAAATATCAGAAGCGCTTTGGTCCTCTGCGTTACTTTGTGGCTGGTTTCCTGAAGTTTCTTTGTTTGCCAAAATATAGCTATGAAGTGGAATATCTTCCAGCATTGAAAGAAGATCAGGAAAGAAAACTCTCGACTGAGGATGCAGTAGTTGACATGACAGACCTGTACAATGACATCTTGAGAAGGTCGAGCAAAGAAGGCATTCCTAGAGCATCCAGCTTATCAAGTATCGACTCAATAATGACCCCAAGCCGGATTTCTGGTGGAGATCCGGACACAACCTGCAGTAGCACTCATGCTAACATTGAACCATCTGACTATGTTCGTGGCATAGATCCGAAATCCAAACGCCTGTCATCTGGAAGAAACAATGTTACGGCTGAACCTGAAGTTATTCATCCCCAAAACCCCCTGTCGACAACTCCAAACTGGCCGAGGACAAGGTCAAAGTCAAGGACAGATAGAGGATGGTCTGGGCTGCACGCTACTCATGATCGGACATGGGGAAATGCTGCGACAAATGATAAGGAGGATATTTCATCAACAATGTCTGATCCAGGTCCAATTTGGGATGCTGAACCAAAGTGGGACACTGAGCCTAATTGGGCTGCAGAAAACCCAATAGAATTGCCTGGGCCTCCAGATGACATTGAAACTGGAGTTAATAAAGAACTCATACCTAGATGTGAAGAGAAGTGGGTAGTTGCTAAGGGACAGTTTCTTGGCATATTGGTGTGTAACCATGCCTGCCGAACTGTTCAGAGCTCTCAGGTGGTGGCACCAAAAGCAGAACCTGATGACAACACCTTAGATATGATTCTAGTTCGTGGAAGTGGGAGGTGGAGACTCTTGAGATTTTTCGTGCGTCTTCAGATGGGTGGACACCTTGAGCTACCATATGTTGATTACATAAAGGTACGTGCATGCATCTTTTCTTCTGGACTAAACATTACTGCTGTCAGAAGTAGGTTGTGTAAATCTCTTCTATCTTTTTACGTTCAATTTTGTATTTGGTGGTTTCTTTTGACTTGTCTATCTTCCAATCTGGTTTTGAGGGTGGAGGTTGGGGCAGTAAGGTGGAATAAGGGGAAAAGGTTGAATGAAATGCATGCATATATTTGGTTGAAAGTCGAGGGTTTCTCATTAATGTAAATTTTGTTTGTCCCATTCCGCATGCAAATTGAGACAGGCTGCAATTTGAAAGCATTGAGATGATCCGGAATATCGTTGTAGTGCATGATGCATTTGACAGTTAAGAGTTTGGTACTCCGAATATTTATACTGGGTAAATGTTTGCATTCTATGCAGTCCATTGGCAAATCTTCATAATGTGTTAGGAACTTCGCAGAAGTATAAAAAGGACGAAATAATTCATTAGGGAAACCGAAAGTGCTGCAACTCCCATCTTAGGAAAATGAGCTGGTGGTTATACACGTTTATGCACCCCATATAGTACTGCTGTTGTCTGCATACGTGTTCTCAGGAGATGAGTGAAGATTTCATCCTCTAGTAGTTTCTCCTCTAACTTAGAATATATTATATTTACATGAGCTTTCAATGAATGCAGGTAAAGTCAGTGAAGATTAAAGCCGGAAAGCACACGCACAATGGTTGTGGCATCGATGGTGAGCTCTTTCCTCTCAATGGACAGGTCATCTCTTCTTTGCTTCCAGAACAATGCAGACTAATCGGTCGCTTCCCGAGCCATCACATATAATAATAGCCGAAAGCTCCTTTCATATTCTTTTTGCTATGATACCAGGGACTACGATCTCAAAATTTTGTCAACAGCATGTGCCATTTCCTCTATACATACCAGGGACAATCTTCTCTTCCGCTTTAATTTGTTTCTCCCCCAGTTGGGTCCCTGTAAATACTGTGTAATGTAAACAGCTGCCCATTTTGGTTTAACACTCCGCCTCTTCTCTCGATGTGTACGGATGTCCCATGTTTCTTATATGGGCGTGAGCTGCTTAACGTGAACGTGTGAGAAATATATATCTGCGATTCAGATTGCTCCGCTAAACATGGATTGTAAAGCTTTTTGTTTTATCTCCTACCAAGTAATGGTTCCCCTGTAGTACATCTGTGGTACTTCTGGTTTTTCTCCAAGTCGTGTTTTCTGTGATCTATTTCCAGCGGAAGCTGCCATTCAAAGTTCATCTGAAATTCCGAGGGATTGACTAAGAAAAACTATCAATTGCTTCTGATTCTGTAATCTGCATTGAGGTGATTGGCGAAGCAAGGTTTGACTAGTTAGGGCCTGTTTGTTAATGTTCCTATTTCTTTATTTTTCTGTTTATTTGTTCCCCAGAACAAAAAAAAAAAAAAAAGAACAGAAAAAAGTCCATCTGGTTCGTTAATTAATTTTTTTTATTTCTTGGAATTGAAAAGTAGCTGGGAATAGATATGGAAGTAGAAAAACGTAACTCTTGATCTCGAGAACAGTTTTTAGAAATGAGTTTGTTTTTCCTTTTCTTATTATTTCTCATTGTCCCTTGCCTCATGGTCTGCTGAGAAGAAAAAAGAAAAAAAGGAAAAGTCTAAAAAAATTACTAAAAAATTTAAAAAAATTGTACATTATAAAAAATTTATGGGTCATATCAAATGTATTTCTATTCTTTTTTTATTTAAAGAATATAAATTTTGTATAGTTACCAAATATGCTTTTTTATTAAGAAATTATTTCAGGGAATAAAAATAAAAAAAATACTATCTATTAAAAGAAATTATTTTTCGGTACAAAAATGTTTCTTAACGCACCTTTATTTATTTGTGTCACTGTCAGGTCTGAAGTGTTGCTTGTTAGTATGAGCGTGTGTTATTACAATGACAAATTGTCTCCTCATCTCCCTTGTTTTCTAGTTGTACGAGGATTGACTTTGTGCCAGAGGTGTGAGAATATCGCTTGAAGGATCAACCTTTTTTCCTCATCTGGTTAAATAACTCTTCTTTAACTACTAAATGAAGGGGATGAATTACTCCATTTCACTGCGTACGTTCATTGCCACCGAATCTTCCAACTGTTACATGGACAACTGTGTGGACCGAAGTGCTGGCCGGCCGCGAACGTTAGGAAGCTGTCGGTCCTAGAAAATTGGTGTAAAATGAAACTATAGCATGATCTGTTAGGACATAAATAGGTTGACTGCAGTTCTGATATTGGAAGTGGGGGCACGAATTGAAGCTGACTTCAAGTCGCAGGATGCGATGCATCGATGACGAAAGTTAGAAGGACCATCTACCCCTTATGAGGCGAGGATTGTTGGTTAGATTCAACCCCAAAGATTGTTAGTTCACAGCTAAAAGTATCCACTTCTGTTCTATATAAAATCTTGGTCACATCCCAATTCTCATTGCTAGAAGGAAACCGCAACGCAATTTCCTTTGAATTCAACTCATCAATCCTCTTTCCTCTCCTTCACCTTCTCCCCTTCTTATCTTCTCGGCACGAATGGTGATCGCTCTCCAGTCGTCCCCGGCCTCTGCCTCTCTGCTCCCGCGGATCTGTGGGGCGGAGGAGGTTGACAATATCCTGTGAGGTCGCGCTCCAATCGGAAGCCAAGCCGTCCTCGGTCTCCTTCAAGAAGGGCGTCGCGCCGTCGCCGGACCCCACGAGGATTGGGTCGAAGGTCAGGGTGAAGGCGCCGGTGAGGGTGTACCATGTGCCGCGGGTGCCGGAGCTGGAGCTGGGCGGGATGGAAGGTGAGGTCAAGCAGAACTTGCTGTTCTGGAGAGGCAAGAGCCTCACCGCCAATCGCCCTTTCAGGGTGGAGTTTGTCAGGGATGTGGAGGGCCGGGGGCTCGTCAAGTTCGTCGCGCACCTGGAGGAGGATGAATTGGAGTTTGTTTGATAGATTCGGGCTAAAAAGGCCTATTGCTGTAAAAAAAGAAATTATCGCTTAAAGCTTAATTCTATTGTATCTAAATTAAACCCATCCTATATTTAGAAACAGTGAGATACACGCCGCGTCCTAGGTCCTCTAGCAAGAATTTGTTTACACATGAAATGAATAAAACAACATGGTTTACGTTGCTTCGCTGTCGAGGACTTTCGGTTCAAGAACCGGATAGAGGTCACCTGTTCAAATCATGTTAATCTGCGCACGTACCGGTCTGGGTACCTGTGGATTTCAAATGCATAGACTTTACCGATTCATAAGGCTTCACACCTCGAGGTAGCTGGGCTGCATGAGCTCGGTTACTTAATGTACAGTTAGTCGCACATATTTTATATGGAATGTTCGCCTTGGTTTCTCTCGCCTTGTCAATGGAAGTTCCGAGTTTCTCCACAATGCAAAAGCAATGGAGAATGTTACTGTGTCGACTGGCCTCAGATGAACCCTACGGTTGTAATATCCAAAATTCTTGCTAATCCTGAAGAGGCCTAGAGAGACTACAAGGCAATTTTCTTCTTTGGTACTGGGAGAGTACATAGCCCTATTACTTGTACCTACATGAGACATAGATGGACTCTCTATCTCGCCTTTTGAATAATGGTAAGTACACTAAAACTAAAATGGATTTTGCAAAGTATTATGTTAAGCGATGTTTTTTACTCTTGATCCCCCCCATCTCTGTCTCTCTGTCTCTCTGGGGATTGAACCACAGACTCAATCGTCTTGAACCCCATCCTGTCTGTGACCATTGGACCAATCACCGGAGACTCGTCTTTGGTTTGTAGTTTTTCTCAAGTTACTTTATGTAAGAGATCTAAGTTGATGATGTAAGAGTTTTCCTAATGTGGACTACATTAATTGATATTGTAATTTACTGTTTTTATGGCTACCGTAAAACATAGCTGGTCTAAGGTGAAATAAAAAGTTTCTTAATTAGTCTAATATGGGGCTGGCTAGTGTGTGCCGAGTTAAGCTTGGCTCGTAATGAGGGGGCCTAACTGGAAATTTTATAAAATTCTATAAATAGTGCTCAAGTCTCTCCTTTAACTCTAATTCTCACATATATTCTCACTTAATGAGTGTTTACCTAATGTTAAACGTGAGGGGTTGTCTTATTGAACCAGTGATACGGAGGGTAATAGAGGAGAAAAACTTGCGTGTGGAACATTGTGTTTCCGTTTCCACTTCAAGAATGATGGATTCCAAAACAGGTATGTTAATATTTCTACTTAATTTTGCATGTTCTTGTTCTAGTTATGGAGATTTTGGGTTGCGCAATTTGCATCCAACAGATGAAATTTGGATTTATGTCTCGAGAAGCCTAACCATAGGAAGGTATCTCCTTGGAAGCCTCCTAATCTTTGCACTTGATAATGTGTCCTTTGGTGGGAGGAAGGAGATAATGCACATGTTCTCTCACGGTGTAACCTAGAATAATGGCATAAAAAGAAAAGTTAATCCTTAATGAAGGGTTTCTTGTGTCCCTACCCTTTGTCTCCCTTGGTATTTAGTTTCGAATCATCACACTCGCGCATTTTCTGAAAGTCACCTTGCCATCCAAAACATTCCGGCATCCTCTGTCGATCAATGAATGCGTGCTCCGTTTGTAGTAGTGTCGAATGAATGGCACATTTATTTACCCAGACCTATTAGCTCTTGAGAAAAGATTGCCCCTAATGCCGATCTCTTATTCTCGTGTCTTCCTTGCCACTGTCGATGTCTTTCTATTTCTTGTTCGAAGGTTTATAGGACTTTCAGGCATTATTAAGAAATGTGATTCTCCACTGACGCCCTTCAAGATATTCGGTACACTTGAAATAAGAGATTGTCAGACCCAATGGAAATTCATTGGATATTTGAAAGGATTGTGCTTTCCATCCTTCGATGATTGGTGAATCACAAATATGGAGATATGATTGGAGGAAAAATCGTCCAACCAGATATTTAGGAAAATATTGCCCCATGCAAAAAAGTCCATAACACTTCACTGAAACGATTGTGATCAAAACATTGGCCTCTCTTGTTTTTATTTTGCTAATTGTTAGGTTGTGCTGGTTCACTTTTTGGTGAAACATAAAGAATTTTAGGTTAAATCAGTTTTTCAAAATGCAAATTGTATTTGCTAAATTGTAATTTAAAAGTGTATTGGGAAGTAACTTTTGTTTAACTAGTGTTTTGGAAAAATCACACTTTTTAAAACACTTCCATCTCCTTCTTCTTTTTAAGCCTCAAAATTGGCAGTAAATGGCTAGCAAGCCGTATGTGCAAACCTTAGGTGAGGGTTACTAGTGCTAGAATTGGCCTTTCCACACTAGATCTAGCTTCTTTGGTCGCCTAAGTATTTCACCAATGACGTCATGCAAGATGAGGACACCTTTGGAATTATGAAAGTTTAGTGAGAGCAAATTTGAAAGGAAAAAGTATATTGGCATTTCGGAAATATTTAAAACTCAATGCATCTCTAGACTTGCCGTGAGTTAAAGACCTTTAGAAGTATTTGGAAATGCAATTGCTTCTTCATAAAGCTCATCAAAAAAATTTGTCAAATGGTAGTTATATTTGCCCAATAGGCTTTGGAGGGCAAGGCCCATTAAGAAAGTGGTTTCGAAACGGACATTTGCTATTTTATCTTCCAAGAAAACTTCATTGGATACGAGGAGCTCCATCTTTCATCAGGTGCGGTTCCATTCTTCAATTTAATGAAATTAGTACAAAAGGATCCGAGATTTGCATCGATTCCCATCTTCATTCATGTCCTAGAAGTTTAAATAATTCATGAAATTTCTTCACCATAACGATAATAAATCCACTTTTGACACCACCAATTTCAAAAGCGACTCCCCCACAAAATTCTCCATATTATGAAGAATGGTATATATAGATTTTCTTACCAATCTACCTATTAGACAAAGCTATAAATGAACACCCACTAAAGGGCAAATCAATCAAGTTCAAATTATTCTTTTTTTTTTTTGCGTTAAATTCAATATCTACGAAATTGAATTTCAGACAAAATATGTGAAAATACGAGAAATGACCTGAAAAGGGGAAACATGGGGGACATAACCCAAAAGTAGAAATGACACCTCTATAAAGAGTGATGTCTCATCCAAAAAGAAAAAAGAGAGAGAGAGAGAAAAAAATAATATTCCCGAACAAAATGAAGTGTACCAATTGCTGGTGGGCGAGTGGACAGGACCCGACCACGTCACCTCCATAACCATAATTTTGCCAAATTGATGTTTTCTGTTTTTGTTTTTCGATGAACATAATAAATTATATTCTTTTCTTTTCAAATTTTGTTTTCCTGGAACAATATGATTGTTGATTTTATTATGCTCCCCCCCATCCCAGTTTGTCTGGCCGCCAACCCCGAAACTTTAGCCATGTCTCTCTCCTTTTTGTCCATTCGAGAGTCAAACCTCACAATCGAGTGAGATTCCACACCCAATGGTGCCCTCAACTTGCTCTACTCATTACCATCATAATAACTAATTATTAATATATTATCCCTCTCATTTTTCTTTCCTACCGGAACATATAATGATCGAAAAAAGGCGAAATTATTCAATTAGTTCCAAACTCATTGTAAGTGTGTTAATTTAGTCTTAAATTTTTCAACTTTACTAACTTAGCCTTAAACCTTCAAGCGAAATTTTAATATAGTTATTCTGATCAATTTTTGTCGGAAATCGTCGCGGGGCAGTTTAGTCATGTTGTCCGTCCTGCTATTCACCCTGCCATGCTAATCATTTCCGACAAAGATTGGTTAAAAGGACAACATTATAATTGTACTCAAATGTCTAGGACTATATTGGCAAAGTTGAAGAGCTTACAACCAAATTGATGTCTAGGTTTAGTACTGGTTGGACAAATTTTCTCTAGATTACATAACAAAGGGGGCTCCTGGATGAGAGAGATTCCGTAGGGCTGGGCTAGAGCTGTACCCGGAATTAGAATCTCTCTAGGTATTAGGGCTTAATATTCCCAAAAGGATATTATTATATATGAATGGGATTCCATTTCCATTGGTTGCACCGGAAAGCATCTTTAGTGCTCATCATTAGTTTTTGTGCACAAGCAAAAATGGCGAAGATGGTGGTGACTTTGATACTGTTTGGATCACGTAAGATAATTCAATTAGGGATTGCCGACAAATCAGTGCATAACCACACGTTTTTTTTTTTTTTTTCCAGAAGGTATTCTGGTTGTCGGCCATATGGTATTTTACTTCGATTTTTGTATTGATGACGTGGAACGAATGTGAAAATAATAAACATCATCTTAAGTGAACTGTCCTATTGAACCAAAAAAAAAAAAAAAAAAAAAAGAACTGTCCTATGCGAGTTTCTAAACCGAGAAAAATGTATAAAAAAATATTAAATCTATTACATTAATATCAATTTAGTCGTGAATATTTCAATTGGATCCATTAATTTAATTCTAAACATTTTCATATTGGTACCTATTTAATTCATTTGAACAATTTAGACCTGAATAATTTTTTGGTACTTTTTATGTGCTAGATCTTTTGATTGGTACCCTACATTCCCCATTTCCTTAGTAAAAATATATAGGGGGTATATAATCAACATCTATAAAATTCTCTTTCAATAGCTTAATAAAAAATTGTTATATAAAGAAAGGGTTTCCCTTTTAAAATTGTTCTTTTTTTCTTTATGGATTTATAATAAAGAAAAAGTTTAGATAATGAAAAAGAAATGGATCATACACAAATTATATTCTACCATTCAATAAGAGAACATGGAGCATCGACTGATAGAAAATATTGAGTTGTTCGAGAGTTTGCATGACTTTGCAACCCTTAAATATCACACCGAAAAGGGAAATCGGCCTCATTATAATCATTTTATGAGGAGCTCAGTTTGATATTCAAAAAATTACCTAGAAACAATTGGACAATTGGGAAATTCCAAGATGAACTAGAAAAAGTTAGGTAGACTGGATAAGTTTCCAATAAGGTCCTAAATCATAAACAAGCTGTCAAATATTCTCGTGCTTTAACTTATTCGATCTTCATTTGGCATATGGGATATGCAATGGGACGTTATTATTCTTTGTTAAGATATTAATTTCACACCTAGCTGTAACTTACCCACAAAAATTCCCCACAAAATAAAAGGAAGGAATTGTAAATAGTGGAATTACTTTGAACAAGCTAGGGTAAGGAAGAATCCATTACTGCGGGGGGGAAGGAAGGGGATAAAGGAGGAGCACACGTGTCAGCCTAGGCACACGTGAGAAGGTGCGGGAATAGATTCGGAGGGATAAGGTTCTTGCGAGGCTGGTTGGCACCAAGTGAGGGATTGGACTGGATGGTGACTCACAACCGTGCATGAATCAAAATGGCAAAATTAGAACCGACCATCACTTGTTGGTCCCCCCGGTGCGGAGGCCCGGTTAACTCGAGGTCCATGAAAATCCTACTCATCTTTTGTACGGGTTACCAAGAGTCTCCAATCCGTATAGGCGGTCATGACTTGAGATAGCTTGCACAATATCATGTAAAGTAAAAATCTTGACATTTTGTTTGAGTTTAAACGAGAGATCGCAAGCTTATGAGGCTGTTGCCCAAATGAAACAAGCCGGTGTGTGTAAGTGTTTTTATAAATTTGACATCAAAAATTGCCTTAGCATATGGTTATTGACATGGGTGGAGAAAGATTGAGCGAGATGTAATAGAGGTGCAGTTAGGTAAATATTGAAGGACTTTAGTCTTAGTCGACAAGGCGAGTAGCAATAGTCGACGAAAGATATAACGGGAAATTACCAAGTCTTGGAGCATAGGCGTTAGCAAATGAAGTTCGATTTTATCAACAAAGGGCTTCAACCAACACGACTCGCGATGATCTTGATGCAAAATTATTTTAGTGATGTAGTCGATTCTTTGTGAATACAAATTGTTGAGTTTGAATTATGTAAGGCAATTATTATTTGTTGTTAACTATTGGTAGTAGCTATGAGTATTAGGATTGCAATTCGTGCAAGGGAGCGTCGATCAATTAATGAAAATTGGTCATGGGTGATCAGTTTTAAAGTGTATCAGTTCCTACTTTGGAATTAGAAATCGAACCGAATATAGTTGATTCTTGGTCTATGAAATA
Source organism: Eucalyptus victrix (assembly GCA_016097545.1). Lineage (NCBI taxonomy): Eukaryota > Viridiplantae > Streptophyta > Magnoliopsida > Myrtales > Myrtaceae > Eucalyptus > Eucalyptus victrix. The sequence goes on from CM027844.1 coordinate 27,086,915, forward strand.
GGGAATCAACCTTGTCCACCCTCCTAAGAAGTGGAGGTGTTATATATCTATTTTTTAATGATCTATGCTATAAAATAAAATAAAATATTTTAACAGAGTAACAAGAAAGTATGTCATCACATGTCATCAATATAAAATGTTATATGCTTATCTTAAACGAACCAATTAACATAGTCATATATAATGTCATTACAAAGTTTCGATTCATGAAACCATAAATTAGATGGAATATGAAAAGACTAAAGAATACTTCGCCTTTAGATTTTCTATGGTTTTTGCTATTATATATGCATATAGATGCACTTTGGACCGATTCCGCCGATTGGTTCCATAGTATAAAAACGAATTATCGAGACGTCATATTCACTTTGCACTCAGAAAGAGACATCAACCCTCAACGAGCAACACGTGTCAGCACAGATACTTTTCAAGAGTGGGAAAATGCACTCACCCTCTCCCCCCTCCCCCACTCCCCCAGGTGTGAGGCACAAGCAACGCTCCTCGGCGCGACCACGTGGCGCGCCGCCATTCACGGCACGGCTTCCGCGGCCCGGCAGGAGGGTAAGGGACATGAAAGGACAGGGAGAGGGAGAGGGAGAGGGAGAGGGGTGGAATTCTTCCCAACATATTCCGCCGTTCCTTTTCTTTTCTCATCTCAAATCACGTCCTTGTCCATCTTTTTCTGCCCTCTCTGTCTCTCTTCCTTTCTTTCTTTCTGTGCCACTACGGGAGAGCGATCGTGTCGTGGTGTCACTGGGATAACGGGGGGGTGTGCGAAAGAGATCATGATCTTGATGATTGCGCTCAGGGAATATTGAATTCCTGAATTGGGCAAGCCGATTGGCCTTTCCCGCAAAGCTCCGTCAAAGCAGCAACGCTCGTTGGACTGGATTCTCTTCCCCCCCCCTCCGCTCTGTCTCTCTCTGTCATTGCTTTTTCCCTGTGTCGCGGTCTCTTTCCCACCGATCTTTTTTCTTTTTCTTTTTTCCCGGGGAAATATCTAAAAATTTTCCCGAGAAAGGAACTCTTTTGCTGACGCTGTAGGTACTCAATTATGATGCTTTTTTTTGTGCCGATTGCAGGGGCTTTGAGATAAGGAGGGGGGTGCTCCGCTTTTTGGCCATTGGAATGGGGCATAGGCGATTGGTTGCCATGCCAACAAAGTGCTGGGTCAGTTCCCTTCCGGGAGTGCAAATTGCGTACGGATTAGGGTTTCTAGTGGGAAACAAAAGATTCTCCTTTTGCTATTTGCCCCAATGACTGAAATTAATGCCTCGTCAATAGTATCGGTCTATCGGGAAACTGATACGTTTACTTTGATAGCTACAAATACCTCGCTTTTCACATGAGATGTCGGAAGCTTTGGCTATAGTTCGATGACCATTGACCCTAGATCGACTTCGTCGAAAAACCCAATTTGATGGTGGAATTGGGTTGCTTTCATTTAGGACTCTCCGACGATACTTAGAATATTTGACACGACACTTAGATCATTTGATGTTGCCTTCTTTATTCTCGCCTGTCCCATCATGACGACGTCTGTGAAGATTTATTCTAGACTTCGTTTTAAGTTTCTGGAACACCAGTTGAGATTTAGTCGCTTGAGTCGTCAAAACACGACCGAACCAGTGTTTAAGATTTTTGTATGAAAACATGATTCAGATGCATATTTAAAAACTAGGCATCACAAGTCCTCGCATAGGATGAGATTTACATGAATCGGGCATTGTATAAGAAAATAAAGGACTTCTGAAAAAAAAACATAAAAAAATTCGAAAGGACGAATAACATGGCGCCACGTCAGCACTTCGACTCCGGCGGCGAGTGAGGGTGAGTCGCTGTGTAGAGTATCGGTCCAGCTCAAGCTGAGTCATCCGCCAATTTCACTCATAAAAAGTGGCGGCTAGCAACTTATTATTCTCTATTCAAAAGCAGCAAGAAATGTGAAACCGGCAAAGAGAGCGAGAGAAGAAGAGAGCGGTCTGCAATTTTTTCGGCCGTCGTCCATTCGCCGAACACCTGTTTCTTATTGATACTAAGCTAGCAAAGCGAATCCATCCATAAAGATGGTACCTCCAACATTCATTTCTCTGAATTGAATTATCAAAAGGGAATATATTTTAGATGGTACTGATCTCACATTACTAGACTCCCACTTTGATGTAAATGGGTGAATGTAGGAGTCAAATCATAGAAAGAACCCCTCGAGGACGGTCCAATGGTCTAAGGGACGTACTTTCTGTTTGAGCATGATGCAGATTCGATCGATTTCTCACACAGCTCATCAGATTGCTCATTTGGGTTTGACTGTTCCTCTTCACAAATGACAAAAGTATGAATGATTCCATACTCTTGAACTGCTCATCTGAGCTTCGATTCTTCCTATTCATAAATGAAAAAAGCATGAACAATTTCATATTTTTGGACTGTCCATCTGAACTTTGACTCTTTCTCTTCGTAGAAAAGAAGTTAACATTTGTAATTAGTCCTGGGTCTAAATACGTTTCCACAATATCTCAACAAACCTCCAAATAATCAGATATTTATGTTCATTTCCATAAAATTATCAAAAGGGAATACACTTTTTTGATGGGAGTAACCTCACATTACTGGACTCCCACTTCGATCTAAATGGGTGAAAGCAGGAGTCAAATCACAGAAAGAAGTTAAAAAGAGATGATGCAGCTATAAAAATGTCTGCTCCTGGTGTTAAAGAAGGGGCAAGGAGAACAGAATCATATGCTTTGCCTCTCCATATTGCCTGGTCTCTCTTTTAATGACATTAGTTTATTGGGAGAAATGATCACGTCTAATTTTGACTTCATTTGGCAAAAAAGGGGGGGCTCCTGCAGCCGCTTACGTGGCGGCGCGCCATTCACTCGTACAATATTTTTCGCATTTGCAAAAGATGCCGAGCCACAAACGTCGCTTTGTAGCGTTTGCATCCACTTCTTGTTCCTTCTTTTTTTTTTGTCAATTTTTTTTTTTGCCTGCAGCTTTTGCAGATGAACTGGCGATTGTGATATGAGAATGTCGACGCGGTCCGCATTCGGATAATTAAGAACGAGAAGAATCTTTCCATGCTATATAGCTAGAGAATCTTGTCTGCTTAATTAGTTGTCTGTATTTAGGTACGTACTTGGTATCGATTGTTTATGGAGTTTGTACGATTTTAGGGTCTCCCTCCATCTGAAAAATAAAACTTTCAAATTGGACTTTTTAATATAATATCATAGTCACATTCTGCACCGACTCACATTCGATGCGCCGCGATTTCTTCCCAAAAAAAGAAAAAAAAGAAATGATTTTTTTAACATTGCATATTTTTTTGTGTCACAGACAATCAACAATCGCACATGACAATCATATTAGAAATTTGTTCAAAAAACTCTATACCTTTTTCACTTTTATCAATTTAGTATTAAACTTTTAATTGTGCTAATTGAGTCATAAATCTTTCATTTTACCAATTGAGTTCATCTCGATTAATTTTTGCACAAAAAAATTAAATATAAATGGTCGGCGTTAACATGGACTATAGTTATTAATATTTTAATATTTTTTTGTTTTTGATTTTTATTTTCTTTCTCTTACTTCTTTACTTTTTCCCTTCTCTTCTCTTTTTTTTTCCCCTTTACCAGCTTGCCCCGTGGCGGTGAGATTGATTGCTTTTTGGACAATTTTCCCTACAATCATAGTGAGATGATTTTGGAAATCTACTTTTTGCGGTTTTGCCGTCTTTTGAGAAAAATCAAAGGTCGTACAAAAATTAAACTTCATACATATTATTGGCAAAAATAAATATCCTTTAAGGAAAATCAAGAAATATCACTGTAGTTTTTTTGGTTGCAATCACAATATTCTCTCCACATAAACTCCACTCAGCCACCATTGCTGCTCCTTTTAAAAGGTTGTCGAGTGGGTATACTTAGGGCGGCTTTCCTTTTACCTCCATCAAGTGATTGGATATGAAAATGACATCGTTTCATCTGCCCGACAAAACAAGGGTTAGGGTTTCAGAACTACGTAAAAACTAAAAGGGCAGGAGACAGCCTAAGCTTAAAGTAGAGTCATGGCGTCGAGATTCATAAGACCACGGCATTTCAGTATAAGTAAAGCTCCCTCCCTAACTTTTAACCACTAAATGTCTTTTCTAATGGCCAATCAAACTCCTCAATTTAATCCACTTTTAGTTAATTAATTAATTCCACTGGTCAACACCGGCCACTTTGTCACTTCAGACACCAAAAAATTAATTTCAATTTATTTATTTATTTTTTATTACAAAAAAAGGGTTTTATTCTCGACCTATAAATTCCTGCCTACGCCCCGCACTCGTTGATTTAGAAAGAATAAGCCTTTTTGCCCCAGATTTAATATCATAATTCGTCGCAATCAAGTATAAGCTGGAAAGCATCGTGAACCCCATAAGGACGGTCCAATGGTCAAGGGGCGAACTTTTTGTTTGAGCACGTCATAGATTCCATCGATTTTAGGCATGCAAAGTATGAAAGATTTCATATTTTTGGGCCGCCTGTCTGAGCTTTAACTCTTCTGGCTCATAAATGAAAAAAAAAATATGAATGATTTCCTATTCTTGGGCAGCCCCTCTAGGCTTTGACTCTTACTCTCAATAAAAAAAAAAAGTTAACATAAACTTATGCTTATGCTTATAATTAGCCCTTGGATAAATGTTGAGTCCTCGCGTATAGAAAAGTGTGGACCGAATTAATCGAATTGAATATATGGTGAAAGGGAGAATTGGAGTGCTTCCTAAAGTAATCATATTTATCAGCTCGCTGATAAAATGAGTCTACGTGCATCCCTGAATTCAAAAGATGAAAAAATTCGGATTCTCATGTGCCATTTAATTAATTAACCTTTTTGCTTGTCAACTGTCAATCCGATTGGGGCTCGTTTAATTAATGGTACGAAATTTAATTAACTAGCCGAGGTTCCTATGTGCTTCAATTTGTTATCTAAGGACATAGCAATTAGTGTTGGACCCTTAAAATTAAAAAAAGAAAAAGAAAGAAAGCATAGAGATTATTTAAATAGGAGATTAATATATAAATGACATGAGTCAACTCGCCTTTCTATAGTGAGCTGACGAAGCAGCAATTTTTGAAACAAAGGCAGTTAAATAATTAATAATGTTTGGATTAGCCCTGCTCGCCAAATTAACGTTGCGCGAAGTGGGTAACTTTCGCAGAATCATTATGAGAATAAACGTTTAAATAAACATATATATTAATTATGTCTATGTAATTTATATATTCCTCCTATACAGAGTAATAAATAAATATTATTTTTTTGGGATTTGTGATTATCGTTTTATGGCTGCCCAATCATATGGAACTCTGAAAGCGATGCCCCTTTGCTTTCACCTTAAGCCATTTTCAACCAATCGATATCACATATTCTGTCTCACCTAATTCGTAATAATTATAATAATATCTGGTAGCTCGTCTTTTCTTCCTTCTCCTCCAAAAAGAAAACAAAAAAAGGATTATTCCCTAAATTTGGGGCACCACGTAAAATAATCGCTTGCTTGGAAAATACCTTCCCAAAAATATTGTCCATAACTTTTGTGTGAGTGCTAGTAGAAATCAAATTTGTATCTACTACTTCTTGTCACAAAACAAAAAAAGAATACTTACTTCTAATATAGAATTGCCTTTTTATAAGTTGTCTATGATAATTTAACCAGCCAAAGTGGCCCTAATTTTACTATTTTAATCTTGTCTAAGATGATTCATGTGGTTTCAAAACTTCCAAGAAATGCTCAAATGGAGCAAATGGAGCACATGGATAGCACATGGGGGGAGATTGATGGTTGAACATGGCCGAAGTCAGGGTTATTTCTTGTAGGAATTATGACAGAAGCTAATCGTCCTGTCCCCCTCACACACACGGTAACTAATCCAAGATCTTCCTGGAATTAAGGCGGGATTCAAAATCGATTTGTATTAGCGCCACCTGCACATAAACAAAACTCAATCTCAATCCCTCTCTACCTTTTAGTTCTTATATGAAGGCATGCGACGTGCTACAACAGTAACCAAAATACACCAACATCTAAGTTGGCCAAGCTGTTGAATTAGCAGAGGGACCAATATTTAACTCGAGAATTAATAATAAACGAACCGAAAAATTAAGCAGAATTGAGGGTATCCGAGGCTTTACAAATTTGCTAATTAAGTTCTTCAATTACAAACATCATTAACGCCTTCCTCGTTCAAGATCTAAAACATACTTGTCGCCACACAGTAACGGCTCAAACGTTGGAAGTACATGGCTCGTGGGGGGGCATCGCTCTAAGTGGGAACCCAAAGCCCAGGACAAAATTTGCCCTATCACGATGTTCTAATCCAGGCAAAACACAATGAGTGGATTAGATGCGCGAGATCACGAATCGGACTGTCACGTGGTGTATGCGGCATCGTCCCCGGAACGCGGTATTCTTTCTTAGGTGGTGGCGTAAGATGTCGGGCCCCGCCGGGGCCCCGGCCCCGACGGCTTTTGGCACCCTACAAATACCCTCGACCATCGCTCCTTTTCCTTGTGCAAGTCACTTCCTCCCCCACCACTACTCGAGCACACTTACCGTCCGCTCCAGCCTTAAAAAATCCACCTTTATCGTCGCCGGGAAATACAAGAACTTGAAGAAAGATCGAATCCTTTGCACGGCTCTCCGACCGGCGAGCCGTGCAACACGCACCCAGTAGTGGTCTCTCCTCGCAGGCCTCTGTGGGTTGCTGTTGTTGCCGCTCCTCCTCCTCCTTCCCCGCCTTCTTCTTCCCCTGCTTCTTCTGCTGCGGTGCAGAGAGAAGCCGTACATGCTTCTTGCAGAAGCCTGAAGGTCGGTTCAGAGGTACGTGGTCGCTGCTTCGATCGCTCTCTTCAGCTTCCATTTGCGGCTCGGTTTCTGCGAAAAGGGTGTACGGCGTTGACCCGGGCCCGCTTGAATTTCAGAAGGTGAGGCGAGAGGAGATTCTGCAGAGGCTCTGCGCGGCAAGAGAGTTAGAGCTCGCTCGCTGAGTCCGCGCGGGAACCGGTGAGTCCCGCTCACTTCTCGCCTCCCCCAGTTCTTCATTTCCTCTTTTCTTTCGTGGGAACCGTACTATGAAGTTGTTTTCGACATGGTACATGGTCTTAGTACCTCCATGGCCCACCGTTTGATTGATAACGTGGCTAATCAAGCATTTTTCCAATCTGAGTTGCCATGAAAGTCAGGAAAAGATAAACAAATTTGGGTTCCCATGTGGTGTCGTGTCATTGACTCGATGGAAGAAAATAGTTTCTGCACATCATCATGCCAGTGGAGAGAAAACCACAGAGATGTTTGCTATCTGTTTTGTGATGGATCTGATGAATTTGGAACGCACAAACCATTGAAAAAATCTTTCTTTGAGCTTTATGTGGAGATTGTGCCCAAATTCTCCCGATTATTTAAGTTCTGTTCATTGAGAATTTTTCGAGTTGTGCGTGTCGGGCTCGGCAAAGCCCCTGCTCTGTTCTTGCTTGGGACATTGTTTGGCCAACGCAGAGAGTCATGTCTATGGTCATCTTTGGCCAAAAATGACAGCGAGTTATATGAGACATTAAAACGATGACAACTGCCCTTGTTTGTCCTCGTAATTCAGCAATTGCGGCTTACGGTCCGTGAGCTGATGGGGATATCGACACGAGATTCTACCTACCCAGTGGTTTTTCTCGTTGTCTGGAAGAATATTCCAGCAAAAGCAAATAGTATAGCAGTTTGAGTGTGCACTGACCATCTAAGCTTGTACTGCACCCATTTCTCGTCTATCTGCACAAGCTCGGATCGGCGCTGAACCTAATTTTGTAGATGAAATTATGGACTTGATAAAAAAACTTAGCATTCCCTAACCGACCGACCAGTGATGGCATGATCGATTGTCATCCGTTGGCTTCTTGATGTTAGTCTTGTTGAACTGTTCTTCTCATCCATCCGTTCATTATTTGTGCAGATAAATTTTCCTCTCCTCATCTCACAATCCAAGAGATGTCACCTTCTCTTAGAAAGAGCATACCTCTGCCTCCTACCTTCCGAATCGACGACGAGGTCAGAGCTGCCGAGAAGCAGGGCATTGTCTCTATTCTTGGGTCAGACTGCGAGAGAGCCAAGAATGCTTCGCTTCGTAGGACACTCTCTGCTGATATGTCGTCCAAGAAGTGGCTCACCCAAAATGGTTTCTCTCCGATAAAGAAGATTGCGTCAGCTGAAGAGCTTCAGGCCTCGATCGTTGCTGCGTCTTCTTTCTCGGAAGAAGATGACGAGGATGCGCAGAAGGATGACGAAGGGAGAGGCCAGCTTGACATTTGGAACTCCATCCGGGAAGCAAAGAAACAGGAAAACGAGAAGCGCACTTGGAGCTTAATTCTCTCTGATAAGTCTGCGGATTCGAAGTCCCTTCCCCCGCCTTACGTTCACCCTCTGGTGAAGAGATCTGCGAGCTCTTTGAGTGAGAAGAGCCTCCAGACTTGCACTGAGAGCCTTGGATCCGAGACAGGCTCCGATGCGTTCTCCTCGTACCCGCCATCAGAAGTCGGGGACATGGAAGATGGAAAGGAAGAAGAGCCGGAGCCACTTCAACAAGAGGGGATGCCGCCGCAGAGTTTTGACCGGGAAGACTTCGATGTTGTCAAGTACAGTTATGCTGCTAGTAGGAAGACCCAACCTCGATCTTTCCCTCCCCCTCTACCTTCCCTGTCTCGAGAAGACGGGGCGTCCCTCTCTGTGCACTCTCGCCGTGACAACGGACGGCTGGTGCTCGAAGCTGTCTCCATTTTGTCCGAGAAAAATTTTCAAGCCCAACGCGAAGATGGCCGTCTCATTCTTACTTTTGTGGACAGTGTTTCGTCTGGCGAAGAAATCCATGATGGGGAGGAAGTAGATGAAGAGACTGAGAACATGTCGATGGAGTTGGATGAAGATGTTGAGATTTTCGATGGAAATAGCGACGAGGAAGAGGAAGAAAGGGAAGAGGAGGACGGAGAGCAGGAGAAGCAAGAGGAGGCAGAGGAACTCGAGTATGCGAGACTCGTTAACGGTCGTGGTGGTGCAAGGGAGCTGGAGTTAGCCATGGAACGGACGCCCAATATGTCAAGTGGAGTGATAAATGTCCATAAGCTAGCCCTCCTGATGAACAAGCCCATCGGTCCACTTAAGGGGAACTCGACTTGGCAGAGCAAGTCCAATAAAGTGGCTAACTACGAGGAGGAGGAAGAGGAGGCACTCGCACTCGAGGAATCACTCCCCTTGCGAGCTCCAATGGCCAGGATGCTATCATCGCAATCGCTGTCGCCCCAATCGGCGCCAGCATCGGCTTCCTTCAATCCCTACGAGTACTTCTGGCGATCCAAGTCCACGCCCACCGCGGTCATGAGCTCGATCACCCTGCAGTTTCCATCACAGAAGAACTGCAGTAACAACAACTACATCATGTCGAAGAACTCGGTGCTGAACGAGCCACAGGGAGCGATGCTTGTGAAACAGAACGAGGATTATTACTTGGCCCCTTTGTTGAACAGCTGCAATAACCCCAGGAGCACTCTATTTCTGTGGGAGCCCAAGTGCATTGCCACATCCTGATAAATCCCACCAGACCGCGTGGTGTGTGCGCGTGTCTGAGTCACTCCACCAGTTATAGTAGCCTCTTACCAGGTTTGCTTAGGCAATAAAAAGATGAAAAGAGGCAGTCGAGTACTTAAATTTAGGATGCTAATTAAAAAAAGCTCTTAACCTGGTTTGTTTTGGGGGGGGGGGGGGGTGGGAGGAGGGGTATATAATTTTTATTTGCTCGTTGACAAGTTTAACAAATAAAAGTGCTACTGATGGTGGATGCTGTCCGGTAGTGTCATGTACCATTTCCGGCTCAAGTACTGAATATATGATCAATTTCTAGAGCCATTCTTGGGTTTTGCTCATCTTACAGGAGCCAAATGTTTCGGATGCAATGGTTCGCTTCTTAATCGAAGGAATTAACTTTAGGAATTTCCCAAGTCCTATTGCTAATGTCAAGTGAACTTTCACGACATCGGCACCTACTTTTAACGGGAAAGAAACCCAGAAGAAAAAGATCTTAGCCTGGAAACGCACGAACAGGTTAAAGTGAATAAGCGAGTTTTTGTTCACAATCTCCCGCAAGCAATTCACAGGGAAGACCGTAATACCTTACTCACTCTTATTAGTTTGATCTAAGCAAATTGAAAGAGTGATATCAGATGACCAAAAATGCAAAAGAAAGAAAACCCAAAGAGATCCTGAAAGAATTAGTTCAGCTGGAAAGGGCAGGAATGACAGGAATTTGAAGTGCTCTAAGAAACTGGCTTCAGAATGTACATCTTGCAAGAGTGACCGTCAACTGTTGCCGTGATGTTCCGAACAAATGTCTTCTCCAAAGTCTTGTGCTGCAATAGGAGAAAGATGCCACAATATTAAGGACGGAATTCGGAGGTATGCGCTTGATAAGGCCAATGTCATACCAAGTATGCAAATGCAAGACAGCAAGCAGGAAATTTCATTGGAAAAATAAAAGAGGGAGAGAGAACAATATTAGCAAAATAAAACGGCATATAGATCTTTTAAAGTGATACCTCCCAGATATCTCTGGCTTCGACAACAGTGTCTGGCGGAAGTCCAATGTCGCTCCAGTGGCCTATCACTGTATAACGATATGCGCCTCGGTTTACCAGGAGCATGGCGAGCCGATAACCAGTGAGAGGCCCGGCCCAGACCTTGAGGAAAGAGATTGGGGGCATCTTTTCAGTAAATGCTGAGCTCCATACCAGCAAAATCGCATATACTACAAACTCCAGAAAAGCATGTCTATGTACTGCAAATTATACCTCTTGGTCACCTTCACTCCGAACCTTCTTGGCTTGAATTCCGAGCGGATCTACCAGAGATGACCAATTTAAATTCAATAATAGGAATTTCATTAGTTTAAGACTATCATCAACTGAGGGCAGGGAAATGTTTTGACCTTGGTTCACTGCAATGACCTCCTTGTTGGAAATTATTTCCATAGTATCGTTGTCCAAATTCCGGATATCGCAACCAAGAAGAAGAGGGGCCTACATTGCATTCTAACTAATCAAAAGATGACCCAATGCTATATATATACCAGGCATTCATAACTATGACAAGTCCGCGATACCTTGGATATAGCCCATATACTGAAGTGAACTATGTACTCGTTCTTTGCCATTCCTCCATTCCCAATTTCAAGCATGTCAGGATCTGCACAGTGACAAATTTATAAGAGATCAAGGAGTGGGAATTGAACTCGAAACATCGATTATGCTTTTTAAGGTACTACCATTCCAGCCACCAGGCCTGGCAAGCTCCGCATACGGTTCATTCAAGTCAGCTCTAGTCATCATACTGCAAGGATAGTAAAAGATCAAACATCCTCTATAGATAAGATTGAATTCCAAGACAATTTATTTAATCCTGAATGTACAAGTTGGAGGACAGAAGCCAAACAGAGGATGTTTGCTGAGACCTTAATATCCGTTAATATCCATGGGTAAGCTTCTAGACAGTCATATACGAAAAAACAGCAAAACAACACGAGCAAGTTGCAAGCACCGGAGACTACCTGTCCCATGTATCAGAAATATCCATTGTCGTCCTCCAGCTGTTCCCTATCCTGGCGCCCCATAAAGCCGGGTGCAAATCCCCCCTAATAGCCAAAAGGTTGGGATAATGTAGAGTTCATATGACAACGCAAAACATGTGAATGAGAAAAAATGATACAGCTCACTTCCAAGTAGTTTACCATTCGCAAAGTGAGAAGAAAATAGGGCGGCCAGCCTTCATCAGAGCTCGGGTCATTATAGGGTATCTACATGATCAAACCATTGAATCAGTACTTAAATGTAACTTCTTTGAGAATATTAAGAAACACTACTACTCTCAGTCTATCTGTTACCTGATGGTTGGCTTCGTGCCACCATTGTTGCAGTTATCATACTTCAAATAATCAATTCCCTGGAGAAATAATGCAATCCTTCATTACGTTTTGTGATCGAAAGGACAACCATTGTCGAAAAGTACATCTATAACCTCTTATTTGAAGTTAACATAAAAAAAATGCTCAGGTAGGCAGGAAGACAAACCCAAGCTGCAAAGGTTTTGGCATCTTGTTCCTCGCGACCAAGTGATCCAGGCATGGTCTTGCTACAGGTAAAATAGCTGAATCCAGAAAAAAATCCGTCAACTTAAGTATCAATAGAAAAACCAATTGACGTTTAAACATGTCAGTAGTTCTCATAACAATCATGGCAGGGTGTCATACCCAGCATCCGAATATACTCCTAGCTTCAAACCCTTGCTGTGAACATAATCGGCAAGAGCTTTGATGCCAGATGGAAACGTCGTATTCCTGGCTACTAAATTGCCCTGCCATTATCATGTCATGTAGTCGAGCATAATTAGAATGTGAGTTCTGAAATGGATTTCACAGTTCAGAGCCCCAAAAGGATAAAAAGATTTACATTGTAATCACGTGCTATCTCAGCCCAGCAATCATCTGAAAAGGAAAAATCAATTAGGGCATAGAACAATCGACAATGAACAGGCCACTAGAAAAGATAGAGGAAGCGAGCACTTGGTGCTGCATACCTATGTTGACGTACTCATAGCCCAGCTTTGAAAGACCAGTAGAAACCAGAGCATCAGCTGTAAAAACAAACCCGAGTATGTCAAAATGCTCAAGCTCAGGAAGCAAAGTTCATCCTTCATGGCGTTTTAACCTCACGATACATTATTATAGTTTTCAAAATCTGAACTGTGGACTATTTATTCATGCCCAAGCAGCTTTAGGCTGGGAAAACTAAAAGAAAAGAACAATGGTTTATGCTAGTGAGACCTAATCGATATCAACTTGAAGAAGAAGACCAGTTTCCAACTGTATCAAGAAATATAATTTGAAGTCTGCATGGTAGAGAAGACCTGTTGCTGAAGAACTTAACAAGCAAGGAAAGTCATTTTACTCAGTTTGATCAAGAACCCATAAGAAAAGAGTTTAAAATTGTTTAGCAGAAACTAATGCTAGCACGAACCGGTCTCTCTGATGATCGTTTCATTAACCGTACACCAGAAGTGATTCCAACTATTCCACCTGCGAACATGGGAAGGACATCATCATAAGATTGCGTTATCATTTGAGATAAGGAAACAGGAATTATTAAACAGGAATTATTAAAAGGAACACATAATTGGAAAGGACAAAAAAGATAAATATGCTCTGTCATTCGACGTCATTTGATCTGCCGCATGTCATTCGAGTCCAATCTGCCACACCCGAGGTCTTGCAATGGATTTATCTAAGTTAATCTTATATCTAAGTTAATCTTATCAACGTAGCTTTTTTCTTCGTATATTTGATTAATTTGAGACTTACTCTTGTGAAACAATGAAATATTTAGACTTTTCACACTAGCTAAAACAAAACCAAAAAAAAAAAAAAAAAAAAGAGATTTTTTTTTCCTAACCCTAATGCATTTTGTATGCAAGACTATCATATAGAATATGATATAATAAAATATACCTTGAGTGAAGGATATTGTATAAAAAGCATCTATGTAACCACAATTATATGACCAATCATAGATCACATTTTTTATATTGTCCCCTAAAATTCTGTTAGGATCTCTTTCAGAAAATGAATTTAGTAAGTTCAAATTTTGTAAAAATGAATAAATAAGCTTATATAAAAAAGACAGCCATACGTATTCCGAAGACAGCTATACTGACATAGCAATGTTCCAAAACGAACAAGATTTTACACGCACAAAAAATGACTTTTAAGCAAAAATACTCACCAACTTCAAAGTTTTAAAAAAATATATATTCGAAAATATAAGCACATAAATTATACGTAAATATCTAATAATTTGTCCGTGTGCTGTGTTACGACTGAGAAGATCCGTTCCCGGGTGGATCTTACAAATGTCCATTTGCGGAGGTTGGTGAGGGGATGCCCTGTTTCCGGCGATGAACAGATGATCTTGCCATTATCGATCGACAAGCAGACAATTTGATGACATCTCGAGCATCAGAGAGAGTTAGCCGAGCGGTCGGTCATCCCAGAATCGATCATCAAATAATTGAATGACACCCACTAAAGGACAAGCAACCAACATCGTAAAGCAGACCGAAATCGCACCACCGTTCACGAAATATCTCATAAACCGTGAAAACAATCCGAACGGTATCAGCATTCCGCACAAGACTACGTCGCAAGGCAGAACCGGGAATCGATCATCATCCTCATGAGCGAGAAAGAGAGAGAGAGAGTAGTAGTAGTAGTACCCCATGGGAGGAGTGAGGCCGAGGCCATTGGCGAGCAGGTTCCTGCGGTACTCCTGCTGGTAGTGCAAGTACTTGGACGACTTGAAATCCACCCTCGCCTTCGACGCTCCCGCCGGAGCTCCGTCGGTCGCCAACGGCCACCACACGCACGCGATCACCACCGCCAGAAGCAGGGGATCACTCCACTTCCCCCTCACCATCACCGCCACCACTACCACCACTACCACCAGTATCCCCTCCCTCCCTCTGTCTCTCTCTCTCTCTCTCCCTACCTGCAGAGTATAAATTGCGGGATTCTGTTTCCTGCGAAAATGGGATGAGGAGCCGGCCAGCGTTGAGACGGGATAAGGAGTAGGCGTTGAGTATTTATAGGCTGTTTCTCTGGCAGTGGGCAGAGCAGAGCAGAGCAGAGCAGAGATCAGTAACATGATTTACGGAAACGACACTTACCCTCTCCCCTCTCTCTCTCTCTCTCTCTCTCTCTCTCTCCATCCATTAACGACGAGGATTATCTGTAGCATGATTGATTGTGCAGTTAATCCGAAACGGATAAGCCCACAAAATGTGCTTCCCCGGGGTGCAACGTTGCTACATCCATGGCATCTAACAAACTTCCCTGAATCACTCGAATCCTGTTTTTTCTTTTTTCTTTTTTGATCATACATTCGAATCCTCTTAATAACGGGCTAATGGCTAGGAATCTCCGAACTTTGATTTAATGTGTAACGTGATCTTTAAACTTTAATATGCAGTGTTGTCTATTTAATGTGATACATGTTCAAGTTAGTTGCATCAAATATTTTCATATAGTGCTATCCCAAAAAAAAAAAAAAAAAAAAATTCATATTGTTGGAAGACTAACTTGGACACGTATTAAAAGTTTAGGCCTTGTTTGTTTGTGTTTTTTTCTTCTGGTCATGAACACAATTTTTATTTTTTTGTTTCGAGCAAAAAAAAAAAAGCAACGTAAACGCGTTTGTTTACGTTTTTGTTCCAAATCTTTTTTATTTATATTTATTCCTGGGAACAAATTTGGAATAGAAACAAAGGTAGAGTTGGATCCTACTCCAACACACGCAATGCCAATTCAAGTGCTCTTGAGTGCTCACCGCATGCCGCGCCTAAGCCGAAAGTGGAGCCGCATGCCAAGTCCGATATGATCATAGAAGGATGTGGTCCTTCGTTCGTGGGTTTTCGAGCAATGCCAAAGCCCGTGCTAGTGCCAAGAAGGCCGCCCGTCAAGCTGTGAGCGACGAGGGCGTCGCTCAAATGAGTGGGGGAGAATGTCACGGCCCGAAAGAAGGCCAACCCAAGAGGTTCCTGGAGGATAGATGTGACCCATTTGCGGTGGACCTCCTGTGCTCGCTTGGCTTCCCCACAAGTCTCCTTCTCGAATTCTACAAGGGGCGGGCGTAACTGTCAATATGCCAAGTTCTAGAAGTTTCTAGCTCTATTTATGTTGGTAGCTAGTAATTAGCATTCATGTCGGTAGTTGATGCGGTGCGATCTTGTCAACCGGTTAAATTCTAGATCAATGGTTGTAAGCCGATGCCATCGACTATAAGAAGGGTTGTCCTCTTTCATTTGTAATGATCCAATCATTCTAGCAATACAAATACAAAGTTTCTTTCTTTCAAGAGTCCTCTCTCTAAACTTTCTCTCTCTTTGATTCAGGTATACGAGCGAATAAGCATTCAATTGAGCAAGGCTTGGCTTGAACGATCCAAAATAGCTCGAGTCGTCGCGCGTTCACGATCTCAATCAATTGGCCTGTGATAAGTGGTTCTAGAACACTTTCGATAAACAATTTTTCTCTCTCATATTTTTTTTCTTCTTCTTTTTTTTTTGGCCAGTTGCCTGCCTCGGCCATGGTCGGCGACCGGCCGTTGAGGGCCAGCCCTCGGTGAGCCTCACCATGGCCGAGTGAGGCCGCCGGTCCTCGTCGACCGGTCGTCGGCCATGGCCTAGGCCGGTGACCAGCCAAAAGGAACAAAAAAGAAAAAAGAAAATAAAAATATTAAAAAATTAAAAGAAACAAAAAAATTATACAAGTTTATCAAACGTGTTTGTTTTTTTCTATTCTACAGGAACAAATTTACCAAATGCGTTATTCTATTAAAAAATTGTTCCATGGAACAGAAATAATTTTTTCTATTTTTGTTCCCTGGAACAATTTTTTAATGTAAACGTTACTAAACGCACTCTTAGCGACCGTCTTAAATAAATTGAAACTACATAGATGACATTGCATGTTGAGTTAAATTTAAGAGATCATATTGAACAAATGAAAAGTTCTAGGTCTATATTGGCATTGGATCAAAATTTAGTGACTACATTGAACTAATTAAAAAATGCTGCAACCATATTCCACATTAGACTAAAATTTGAAGACCATTTGTGTCATTTTTCCTTAATAATTACTTCTTTGATATAATCTCAAGTAAATAAAAAGATCGAGAAGTGATTTAATAAGGAAGGCTGCTCGACAAAAGAAGTATGTTTGACCTAATTCTTTATTTCGTTCGCTTTGGTAGGATGACTGAGATTTGATATGGTTCGTGCGCAACGCAAGAACAAACTTATTTTCCTGGTAATGTTTCTTTGAATATATATTCTCGTGAAATGATCATGTCCAACCTATATAGAAGCAGACTAATGTAGAAGAAGAGTCTTACTTTTCTAGTGAAAACATTGAAAAAATCAGTTAAAAATTTGAAAATTGAATTCGATTATTTTCACGTAATAGCAGAAGAGAGGACGAGCGAAGATGGAAGTGGATAAGAGATCAATGACCAAAGATATAGTGTAATTCCCACCATTTCTTTTTAATATTCTGGAATTAAAGTTTAATCATCGATGAACAGCGATACTATATGATCCCCTTTGTACCCAGCATTTAAAAATCATTAAGTTCTTTTTTTTTTAAAGACGGTCTTTAGAAGAGATGTACCAGAAAACTCTTTCTAAAATTTCTTTATTTTTATTTTTTTCTATTTCCTCCTTGTACAATTGGATGCATGAGTGAGTGATGACAATATGAAGGGGAAGACCAAGGTACTCTCTCTAGTATTCCCGACACAAAAGGCCTTCTACTTCAAAGCTATAGTGATCATGAAAGGAAATTATCCAATCAACTATAAAATTACTAAATGAATGCAAGTTTATTTTGAGCGATTTTCAACAAAAATTGACTAATGTCTATAAGGACCACATTAAAATTTCATGCAAATATTAAGGATTAAAGTGGCTTAATCAGAAAGTTTAGAACTTAATTAGAAAGTTCATAACTAAATTTTTTTATTAATTTTCCTGTAGCCATTGGGTAGGCAGACGGAAAGAAAAGGAGAAGCACACAACCTTAATCTCCATTTGTCGAAATGGGAAAATTACCAAAAAATGCTAAATTTGATGAACCTATATCAATCACGGCCCTAGCCTAAATTTAGGAAAGGCAATTGCAGCCAGGCCAAGGTGGCCTTACCTGTTGTTGGCAAGGCTAGCCTCGCTCACATTTAAGTGAAGCAGCCTCACCCTCGAGCATGTCACTCATACGTAAAGAAAGGAGGAAATATATATATATATATATATATATGAAGATTAAAATAAATTGAAAAAAAAAATTAAGTTAAGGCTGACTTTGGCACTTTGGTCCAAGTCATTGTCAGACGGTTTAAAGACTTTTTTTTTTGGGTAATTATCCATTGCCCAAATTAATCAATGGATCGATCCCACATCAAGAAACTTGAATTTCCTTCTTTATTTCCAAATTAGCAAAACATGTATACTCTCTCTTATTGGTTTGATCTTAGCAATTTGAAAGAGCGACATCAGATGACCAAAAATGGCAAAAGAAAGAAAATCCAAAGAGATTTCAAAAGAATCAGCTCAGCTGGAAAGGGCATGACCGCCGGAAATTTGAAGCGCTCTAACCGACCGGCTTCAGAATGTACAGCTTGCAAGAGTGAGCGCCAATCGTTGCCGAGATGTTCCCAACAAATGTGTTCTTCAACGTCTTGTGCTGCGCATAAGGAGAAAGACAGCCAACGTCATGTCCAAGCATGCAAGAAATGCAGGGCCGCAAGCAGGCAGTTTCATTGGAAAAACAAAAGAGACACAAAGAACCATATCAGCAAACATAGAACAGCATAGATCTTCTAGAAATAATACCTCCCAGAGATCTCTGGCTTCGGCAACAGTCTCTAGCGGAAGTCCGATGTCATCCCAGTGGGCTGTCACTGTGTAACGATAAGTGCCTCGGTTTACCAGAAGCACGGCGACCCGATAACCAGCGATAGGGCCAGCCCAGACCTTGAGGAAAGAGATCGGCAGTCATTTTCTCAGTATATGCTGAGCTCTACACCGGCCGAATAGCATATACACTACAGACTGCAGGAAAAAAAAAAAGAAGTCTATGCACTGCAGATTATACCTCTTGGTCACCTTCGCTCCGAACCTTCTTGGCTTGAATTCCGAGTGGATCTGCCAGAGATGACCAAATCGAATTCAATAATAGGATCACTAGCTTTGGACTATTTCATCAAATGAGGGCAGGGAAATGTTTTGACCTTGGTTCACTGCAATGACCTCCTTGTTGGAAATTATTTCCCAAGTATCCTTGCTTAAATTCCGGATATCGCAGCCGAGGAGAAGAGGGGCCTACGTTACATCTTAACTCATCAAAAGATGACCCAGTGTTATATATATACCAGTCATGTAGTAACTACAACCATCCGCGATACCTTAGATACAGCCCATATACTGAAGTGAACCATGTACTCGTTCTTCGTCATTCCTCCATTCCCAACTTCAAGCATGTCAGGATCTGCAGATTGACAAATTTATAATAGATCCAAGATTGGGAATTGAACACGAAACATTCAATATTAATCTATAGGCGTTCTTTTTATTTTTTAATTGATTTTCGGGGTATTACCGTTCCAGCCACCAGGCCTGGCAAGCTCTGCGTAGGGTTCATTCAAGTCAGCTCTACTCATCATACTGCAAGGACAGTAAAAGATTGATCATCCTCTGTAAATGAGATTGAATTCCAAGACAACTTACTAAATCCTGAAGTACACGTTGGAGGACAGAAGCCAAACAAAGGATGTTACGCTAAGACTTTGATATCCATGGGCAAACTTCCTTACAGTCATACCAAAAAATAAAAACGCGAGCAAGTTGAAAGCACAAAAGACTACCTGTCCCACGTGTCAGAAATATCACTCGTTGTCCTCCAGCTGTTCCCTATCTTGGCGCCCCATAGAGCTGGGTGCAAATCCCCCCTAAAAGCCGAAAGGTCAAGATAATGTAGAGTTCACACGATGAAGTAAAACATGTGAACGAGAAAAAAAAATGATACAGCTCACTTCCAAGTAGTTTACCATTCGCAAAGTGAGAAGAAAATCGGGCGCCCAGCCTTCATCAGAGCTCGGGTCATTACAGGGTATCTACATAATGAAACAATTGAATCAGTACTCGAATCTAACTTTCCTTGAGAATACTAAGAGCAATGCTACTCTTAGTCTATCTGTTACCTGACGGTTGGCTTCGTGCCGCCGTTGTTGCAGTTATCATACTTCAAATAATCAATTCCCTGAAGAAATAATGCAGTCATTCATTATGCTTTGTGATCGAAAGGACAACTATTGTTGAAAATTGCATCTACAACATCTAATTTGAAGCAAACATAAAAAAATTCTTAGGTAGGCAAGAAGACAAACCCAAGCTGCAAAGGTTTTGGCATCTTGTTCCTCGTGACCAAGTGATCCAGGCATGGTCTTGCTACAAGTAAAATAGCTGAATCCAGGAAACAAATCTGTCAACTTAAGTATAAATGGAAAAATCGATTGATATTTCAATATATCGGTAATTCTCGTAACAATAATGGCCAGATGTTGTACCCGGCATCCGAATAAATTCCTATCTTCAAACCCTTGCTGTGAACATAGTCGGCAAGAGCTTTGATGCCAGATGGAAACGCTGTATTCTTGGCTACGAAATTGCCCTGCCATCATTACAACATGTAGTCGAGCATAATCAGAATGCAAGTTCTGAATCATTTCCAGTTACAGTGTTCAAAGCTCCAAAAAGGAAAAAAGACTTACGTGGTAATCACGTGCTATCTCAGCCCAGCAATCATCTGTATAGAAAAATCAATCAGGGCATAGAACAACCGACAACGAACGGCGCCATTAGGAAAATATACAGAGGAAGTAAGTACTTGGAGCGCACATACCTATGTTGACATACTCATAACCCAGCTTCGAAAGACCGGTAGAAACCAGAGCATCAGCTGGAAAAATAAACCCGGATATCTCAAAATTATTAAGCTCAAGAAGCAATGTCCACCCTTAATAGCGTTTTAACCTCATAATACATTAATTTATTCATGCCCGAGCAACTTTAGGCTGGAAAAAGTAAAAGAGAGAAGCAATGATTTATACTAAGATGACCAGTTTCCAACAGTATCAAGAAATATAATTTGAAGTCTGCACGGTAGAGAAGAGCCGTTGCTGAAGAACTCAAGAAGCAACGAAAGTAATTTACTCAGTTTGATCATGAACCCATAAGAGAAGAGATGAAAAATGTTTAGCAGAAACTAATGTTCAGCACGAACCAGTCTCTCTGATGACCGTTTCATTAATTACGCACGCGAAGTGATTCCAACTATTCCACCTGCAAACACGAGGAGAATGAAATCATTACAGGATTGCGTTATCATTCGAGAGAAATAAAACAGGAAAACATTACAAGAAATTAATTTAAAAAAAAAAACACATTATTGAAAAGGACAAAAAGGATAAATATGCTCCATTCGACCTCGTTCAAGGCCGCAGCGCAGATAGCAACGTTCCAAAATAACAAGCGCTTACACAAAAAGATTACTTTTTAAAGCAAAAATACTCATCGACGTAGTTTAAAATAATACATATGTGGATAATTTAGAAGAAAGTATATGTCGATATTCCGTAATTTTTCGTGTGCTGTGTCGGGACTGAGAAGATCCGTGTTCCTCGGCGGATCATACACAAATGTCCACGTGCAGAGGTAGGTGGAACAGAGCAGGGGAAGCGCTGTAATTTTTTTGGATCGACAAGCAGACAATTTGACGACAATCTCGAGCATCTCGGGGAGTAAGCCGAGCGGTCGGTCATCCCAGAATCGCGCTCATCGAATAATTGACCGACACCCACAAAAGGACAAGCAACCCAACGCTCGCCGGACAACAATCGCAATCACCGCGCCGACAAAAATCGCACCGATTCACGGCAACATCTCGGGAACAGTGAAAACTGTCCGAAGGGTATCAGCAGCATTCAACGCAAGACTACACGTCGTAAAACGGATCCCAGAACCGATCATCATCGCCATGAAAGAGAGAGAGAGAGAGAGAGAGAGAGAGAGTAGTACCCCATGGGAGGAGTGAGGCCGAGGCCATTGGCGAGCAGGTTCCGGCGGTACTCCTGCTTGTAATGCAAGTACGTGGACGACTCCAAATCCACCTTCGCCTTCGAGGAAGCTCCCGCCGGAGCCCCGCCGGCCGCCGACGGCCACCACACGCAGGCGAACAGCACCGCCAGAAGCAGGCCGTCGATCCACTTCCTCCCCACCATCTTCGTCCCCACCACCACCACCACCACTATCTCTCTCTCTCTCTCTACAGAGTATGGATGCGATAAGGAAGCAACGTTGAAACGGGACAAGGACCAGCGTCGAGTATATATAGGCTGGATCTCCCTCTCTCTCTCTCTCTCGTCGTTCAGTCGGCAGAGCAGAGAAGGGTCACACGAATTTACGAAAGTGACACTGACTCTCTCTCTCTCTCACTTTCCATATTGTTTTTTTTTGTCCTAATCTCTCTTTCCATTCACGACAAGGATTGGTCCGTGCGTATCCGTAGCACGATTTTGCCGCTAATCCGAAACGGATAAAAAGCGGGGACGACATTAGTCAATCACATCTATCCAATTTGACAAACTTTACTTCATATTATCAATAAATGGGTAATGACAAGAATAATCTTTTAAATTTGATTCGATCTATAATACGGTATCTGAATTTTTATCCGATATTGTGATGTCATTCCTAAACTTTCGATCTATTTAGTGTGGTCCGTAAAATTCTAATGTGTATACAAGTTAGTAATATCAGATAAATTGAAAGATCAGAGACAACATTACATATTTGGCTAAAGTTTGAAGATCATATCGAACAAATTAAATATTTAGAGACTATATTGAACCTTTGACCAAAGTTCATGAACCATTTCTATTACTTTCTCTTAATAGCTACTATCTAAATATAATTTCAAGCAAATAGAAAGTCAAGTAATGATTTATTAAGGGAGGCTACTGGACAAAAGAATAATGTTTGGCCTGAATTATTTATTTTGTATATCGAGAAAAAAGAACTTATCTTTTATAGGACGAACTTAATTGACATGATTCGTACAACGTGAGAACTTTTTTCCTAGCGTGTAAAACAGTTTGAAATTTGGAAATTCAATTCGATTTTTTTTTCAAATAAGAGCATAATATAGGATAAGCGGAAGTGGAAGGAGATCAATGATCATGTATATGGTGTAAATCCCATCATTCCTTTTTAATATTCAGGCATTAAAGTTTAATCGTTGATGAGCAGCGATACTACATGATCCCCTCTATAACCGGCAATTAAAAACCATTATACATTTCATTTTACAATAGATGTCCCAAAGGAGAAGACCAAAAAGGTTGATATCCATCTCTCACAACAGGCCTTCTACTTCAAAGCTATGGTGGTCACAAGAGGAAATTTCTCAATCAGTTCTAAAATTTATATTCAAATGCCAATTTGGATTCAACATTTCTAGCGAAAATTGGTTAGAACGATTACATTAAAATTCACATGAGATTAAGGACTAAATTTGGAAAATTTAAAAGTTTAGATTTGAATTGATAGTTATATAGTAAAATTATTATTGGTTGGAGTAATTTTTCGATGCCATTGGGTAGGTAAGAGACAAAAAGAAAAGGAGAAAGGAGCGCACGGCCTTTTTCAGATAACACTAAAGCATGGGTTGAATGACGACAGTGCCCTTGTGGTGCTTTGCTCAAGGAGGACCACAAAGCCCAAGGTGGTTGATGAGACTAAAGTGACCACCAAAATGAGTGATGCATCATATTAAATTGCCCTTAAAGATCTCAAGAGTGTACCATAATGATTACTAGTTGATTAGAAAAATTGCATACATAAAAGCATGGCTGAGTTGAGTAGGTAGATGTGGGTAATAAAGAGCCTGCTCAATATTAAACATCTTTCGAGAGAAAATCATCAAATCAATCTTAAATATATTGTAACTATGTCAATTTTTTAATTTTTTTTAAAAATCAATTATGAAAAATGACATCGGAAATTAGTAGAGAGACCTCCAATCATAGTCAATGGATTGGATAATAAAATAGATAGACCCATTAGAAAAGATTTAAAAAATAAATTTGGCACCCAATACAATGCCGTACCCATTTTGAGTTTGAAAAAAAGACCAAAACGAACGTCCTTCTCTTTACCATTTGTGAAAAAGATGGGTAGCTCCCACGTGTCCTGCAAACATCAAGAGAAAAACCAATAAAAAAGAAAAGGAAAGAAGAAATCGACTCGAGATTTTTCCATCCACAATTTTGTTTCCCAAAGAAATATAAAAAAAAAATAGACTTTGAATTAATCATTGAAAGGTGGTCCTCATTTTTCTTGGCATTTTTCTATAATGATCAATGACTTTATAATAAATAATTGAAGCAAATTTGGATCGGCAGATTAAAGTCCAAGACACGCGAGTTCAAAGAGTCCCGTCTACATTTTGGTGCCGAGGAGCATCGCACGTGGCTTGACCATAAAACATCGTATTAATTAGTTTCGAATAATATAATATTTTTAAATTAAATTTACCGTCAATAATATTAATTTTCTTATGCACAAATGTTGGGAAAAAAATCACTTATCTATATAATAAATGCAATCACTAAATAAGATCATAATTTAAAAAATAAGAAGTCGAAAAAAGAATATGCGCTTATCAATTTGGATAACGGCGCTGGCCTTCCACTAAAAGTGAAAGGTCCCCGAAAGTCCTCTGTCATGACATGCAAGACGAGAGATTGTACCTGCAAATCTTGGATTAATTGCAAACGAAGCCCCCAACATACCAAACCCCTCGAATCAAAATTTTTATAACCAAACCCCTCGAATCAAAAAGCAAAGTTTTTTTTTTGGCTCGCCATGAAAATCTTTTATGTATACGAAATCTTCATTTGTCCATATCGATCGATTGATCACAAGAATCTTGAATTTCCTTAATTTTTTTCTTCCAAATTAGTAAACATATACAGTCTCTCCTTTCCGGATCTTGTATAATAGGATCCCTTCTTTTATTGTAAAGATATTTATGAATCTTTTTTCTTGGGCAATTAGGGCAGTTACTCGTTGATTTTTGCCGCTAGTCATAACTATTTTGTTCATCCGTAGGTGTGCAAATCCGTCACACGAGTCTTTACCGATGTACCAAAATAAAGGAAGTTTCTTCACTCGAGGTTAGCATCTGGCCAACGTACAAGTTGGCCAGAAATTTATTCTTAACATAGTTCGAACTTGTGACTTCATGAAAGACAATGATGAGTTACCTCACAGAAGTTTCACAAAGAAATTAAAAATTAAACAAAATCAAAGATAATAAATTGATACAACCTCGCAAGATATATTGACACATTGAATTTCCTAATGTAAATAACAACACAAAATAAATAAGGGTAAAAGTCATAATGCTCCAAACTATGCCTAACACCTTTACTCAATTTCTTTTTTGTGATACAAAAAACCTTAAATTTATACTTGTATGACATATTAATCTAAACTTATATCGTGCTAAAACTTTTTTTATGACATATTTATTTATGTGACATATTAACTTTAAACCTATCTTTGTGACATTAAAAATCTCAAATTTAGACCCACATCACACACTTATCCTCTCTTAAAAAGTCTTTTCCTTCCTCCATCTTCGCCACTGCCCTCGTCGCTGCTTTCACCATGACCACCACCATTGCCACCATCCTCATTGTTGCCAAAACAAGAAAGAAAACCAATGAGGAAGTTTAGAAAAATAAGGAAAAAGAAAAAAAAATTAAAAACACATACAATGAGTTGACACACTTTTGATGGGAGAATTACCAAAAACGTCTTAAATTTATTGCAATTGTGTCAATTCAGTCATAATTTTTTTTTTAAAGTCAATTTAGTCTTAAACCTTTTACAATTGTGTCAGGTTAGTGCATTCGGCCAAAATTGACCTACCGGCGCTGACATGGACACCAGTCATCCAACAAAAAGCGACATGGCGATTTTTTTTTTATTTTTTTCAATTTTTTAAATATTTTTTAAATATATATATTTTTTCACTTTCTCCTTCCTTTGGCCGGTGAGGCCCCCCTAAATCTAGCAAGGCTTGGCCTCTCCTAGCCATGGCGAGGGCCGAGCTCGTTGGCACTGACGAGATCGACCCTCACCATGGCTGGGTGGGGCCGAGCTCGGCCTCGCCAGGTATGGTAGGGCCTCGCCCAGCCAAGGCGAGGTTGACCTCACCGGTGGCCAGCAAGGCTCCTCACCCAAGGACGGCGAGGCTCGACCTCGCTATGGCTAGGCGAGGCTCGCCTTCACTAGTGGCCGGCGGGGAAGAGCCTCGCCACTGGCCAGCGAGGCTGACCTCGCTAGCCAAAGGAAGGAAAATGTGAAAAAAAAAAGAAATAAAAAATTCAAAGAATATTTAAAAATTCGAAAAAATAAATTTAAAAAAATTACCATGTCAACTTTCGCTCGAACAAAATGGCGTCACATCAAGCATCGGACGGCTAGCGTTCACATCAAAGACCGCCGGCCAATTGTGGTCGAATGGACTAAAGCGGCACAATTATAAAAAGTTTAGGATTAAATTGACTAAAAAAAGTTTAGGACTGAATTGACATAATTAAAATAAGTTTAGAACTTTTTTAGTAATTCTCTCCACTTTTGACACACAAGTACAAAGTCACCGCTACACAAGTACAAAGTCACCGCTGTTTGTTTTCTATCATCGATGTAAGCAACCATATAAGAATTTTTTTAGCGGAATTTTGACGAAGATAAATGTGTCAGGAGTGGAAATTTGTGATTAAAAAAGTTTGAGATAAAGGCATTACAAAGGTATAAGTTTGATGTCTATTGTATCACAAAATAAAAGAAGATTTAAAATAAATGTATTATAGTGAATATAATTTAAATTTTTCCAAAAAAATATGAGCCTTAAACTTGCAGACGAACACATTTGCATGGAGGATTATCATTGTTGTTCACGACTTATTACCATGCCCGAATCATTAGAGAAGAAACAACGGCGAACGAGCTCCAGTTCAGACGATGCATTGACTCGATTTGGTCAAGGATCAAACACGATGTCACAATGAGCATCAAGCTTAGATTATTTTCATTGAAAGCATCCAGGACATGAGCCGATCCAAAGCAAAAGAGTATGCTAATGGCCACTTAGGTAGGTAACTCTGCCTATTCTCTTCATATAGGTATCTGGAAAAGCAGAGAAGGGCTTCAAACAAAATAACAATCAAAAGGACATTAACCAAAATGCAAACCCGACTCGCCCGCCGATCCTTCAACCCCTTCAGGCCTCTTTCGCCGTGTCCCACCTTCACTTCACAATGCAGATCTTGATCACCGACGCGGCCCCAATGCGATGGAGCACCACGACTGCATCGCCTGGCTTGCACAACCCTTTCGAGGTCGCCGACTTGAGAGCTGCCTCCAATATCACTTCTGTGGATTCCGCGTCGGTTGCCTTGGCGGATCCCTCGGCCAGCAAAGGAATAAGTCCGCGGTATGTGAGACTGTGCCTCGCGGGGGTCTCGTCACTGCAGAGCCAGTCAAATGAGTCCGTGGTCAAAACAGGGACCACCACTGACAGAATGGGAACGGCTGGCCTGTACTTGGCAACCAGCTTCGCTGTCGTCCCACCGCGAGTCAGCACGACGATGAGCTTTGCTTTTGCCTTGTTGGCCGTTCGCACGGCTGAGGAGGCCAGACTCTCCAACGGGCTCATTGGAAGCGGAGTCGACTTGATCATTTCCTTGAAGATGGCCCCATAGTCGAGAGAGGACTCTGCCTCAATGCATATGCGGGCCATGATCTTCACGGCAATCTCCGGGTAGGCCCCGGCAGCACTCTCACCGCTGAGCATGACGCAATCCGTTCCATCAAGGACAGCATTTGCCACATCAGTAGCTTCGGCACGGGTAGGCCGGGGAGACTTGATCATCGACTCAAGCATCTGAGTGGCAGTGACCACAGGCTTGCCTGCAATATTGCATTTGTATATCATCATCTTCTGCGCCAAAAAGATCTTCTCGACTGGGATCTCCATCCCAAGGTCACCTCGGGCAACCATGAATGAGTCTGTCTCGCGCAGGATCTCATCAAAATTGATCACTCCTTCCTGGTTCTCAACCTGAGACAATCAACAACGCATGTAAGGCTGCACTTCTGTGTACAATTCAAGTATTAGAAGCTTCACTCAAGAGACTTTTTAGCCAGTACATACCTTTGACATCAACTGTATATGCTTAGCATGAGGCCCAAGAACTTTCCGAACATTAACGAGATCAGAACCCTTGCGGACAAAAGAGAGGGCGATCATGTCGATCTTGTTTGGAACACCCCATTGCAGGATGTCTTCCTTATCCTTTTCAGTCAATGTGGGAAGATCCACCACAATGCCAGGGAGGTTGACATTTTTCCTCTCTCCAAGCATAGCCGTGTTCTCACAGCGGCACCGGACAGTTCCAGAGGCTGGATCACAAGACAGGACAGTAAGGGTAATCGTTCCATCGGCACAAAGAATGGTGTTTCCGGGCTTCAAGTCCACAGCCAGCTTTTTGTAGCTCATACAGATCATATTCGCATCCCCCTTGATGGTATAATCAGTAGTCACGGTAATTTCTTGGCCTTCTTTCAGTTGGATAGGCTTTCCATCCTTGAGGAAACCGGTTCGAATCTCGGGACCCTGCAACATATGTCTGGTTAGTATGATTCAGCAGCAATGATTTGGAAGGAGTAGAACAAAAAACGACCCCCAACATGTGAAAGCCTACAACGCCAAGGAACGTGAGTCAGCAGCAATGACTTCATAGACAAAACCAAGAATTGAAATTGGAGCTGTAGTTTTCCATCTCTCTCAGTGTTTTGATGAAAGCAGTCTCGAAACAACTAGTTCTTCAAAGTGAGCATGATTAGAAGCAAATGCTTCAAGGTCAACTAAGAGGAGCTAGATATAGGAAGGAATGCCTCCAACAACTCTAGTGTGTCTGAGAGGTGGAGATGCAAAGTTTCAGAAAATACAGATCACGTGCTTTCTCCAGCTCAAAGTTCAAACTAACACCCTCGCCCAAGCTCTAGTGGCACAATTATCAACTGTATAAAATGAGAATTATGTGGTATCTATGATCTATGTAATTGCTTTGCTATTATTCACAACAACATTCCAAAAAAAAAAAAAAAAATCACAACAACGTTCCAAAGTTCATATCCCATTTATCTGGACCACAAATGCTCATAAGCAGGACATGACTAAATGCAGTCAAAAGCAGTCATTTCAGGTTAAACAATACTCAAAAACTTTTGCACCAAAATTAAGTAAAAGAAAGATCATATGCACACCATGTAAAAAAAGTACAACAGTTTCACAAGTGCTTAACAAACTCCAACAAAGCAACTGTTGATCACAAGTAAAACAGTACCATGCATAATGATTATGCTTTCTTCATGCGTTCAAGATGAAGCAGAAATAGTAAAGAACATCTCGCTAAGCACTAATCATCAACAAAATCAGACAATCTTCAACCGTATGGGACAATGGATCCTGAACTCCATCTTCCTGCAGTGTTGATTACCCAACCAGGAAAAATCTAAGATTTCTTGTAATGTACACAAAGACAACAATTAAGAACTAGCTGATTCAGCTGGAAGGCCTTTCTGTTTAATTACAATATGTATTCCTTCCTCTTTAAGTTAAATAAAATGTCGACAAATGTCCATCAAACATATTAAGTCCACGCATAGATCAGGACGAGGTATCAAGCAGATCAATTTGCAAGCAGCATATTATTATTGTAAAAAATATAAGCAGCTTCCTCTTGCATATGCTAACTATATCAGCTAGAAAAGAGTCTTGGTTCATGCAAGAGAGCTTGAACCAGGTTCCATCAAGTCTAAGGACAGGGAAGTTTCACAAATACAGCTACACGTACCTTGTAGGCTGTCTCATACGGCCATGTTAGACAAAGAAAAAACACTACTATATTGAGCAGAATATAGATATCACTACTGACCCCAGCAAAGTGTCATCACTAGATATCTGGCCATTTAACATTTTCCATTCACTATAAGAGTATTAATCTCGTGCTGTCCCGTATAGCAACTTCATTCAGGACAAAAACAACTATCTAGAAAGCAATAAAAACTGAATCTCTAACAGATCGAGAGAGCTGAGAGGTCAAAGGTTAAAGAAGTAGAGATCATACCAAGGATCACCTTTCATAAAGAATATTCTCAGTCATAGTCCAAACTGTTTTGAAAAAAAAAATGATCGCTTTACTGGATAAAGTTTGTGCCAAGTGGACTGTAAGTCAAGGTTAAAGGATTATTAATCCTTTAAAAAAAGAATAATGTTAGCTCCCACGGGATAGTCATATTTTGTCTAAGAAGAGAATGGCTCAGGGTATGCAAAAGAGCGCAAAAAGCATGCACGAAGCGATGCCCGATTCATTACAACGGCCTCATTATGCCACAGAGATGGTGCTATAGGAGTTCTGTATTCAAGCCCTATGAAAAAAATTAGACATAGATTTTAACTTGGAAGAACAAGATTTGCAAGGGAACAATTGTGGCCATATTAATGGACATGCAAATAGCACAACATTAAAGAATGCCAAATCAAATCTACACGGCAAAAACCAAAGCATACCACAGGCACAACCACAATGCAGTGACGATATAGAAGCCAAGCACGTAAAGATCATGAGCTAAATCAACTCGAGAGGTGATAGACCTTAGTGTCAAGCATGACGGCACAGAGGATCTGGGCGTTATGCATTGCGATCCTGAGGTTGTTCAACGTCTCCTGATGATACTCGTGCGTACCGTGAGAGAAATTGAACCGAGCAACATTCATCCCCGCCCTAAGAAGCTTCTCCAACATCGGCACCGTTCGAGAAGCCGGACCCAGAGTGCAAACAATCTTAGTCTTGGGGATGCGCCCATCACTAGGTAGATCCTTCATTATTCCCTCGATATCAATGTTTGCCATCTCACTAGCAACAGTTCTTCTCTATCTGCAACTAAGATCTTTGGACAAGTTAAACACGGCAAGCTAATCCAATGGGAAGCCACAAAAAGTATCTGGCATCATTATCTGATCAGGAAAGCGTTGCAGATTTGCTTAATAACAATTCAATTTGGAAGACAGAAGAGAAATGCATCATTTTGAGAAAAAGTCTCATCCACTCATTTTCTCACACAGCTTGGAAAGGAAATAAATCGGGAATCGCAAGATCGAATTTTTATGGATTCTTGCTCTTCTCTGGAGGCAAAACGGAACAACCCAAGATGTCTAAAGATTCAAACTTTAGCATCCACCGACGCACACAATTTCCGACCAAAAGAACAGATATTTCGGACAGATCCAACCTCAAAGAGAAGGACAAAGGAAAAACAGCAATCAATCAGAGGACAAAGGCCCAGAACAACCAGCAGACGCAAGAAATTACTCGAACGGCGTCGACCCAACAAGGCAGTCCGCTACTCACACGGTCGGAACAAGTCGCGGAGGTTTCAGATCAAGAAGCAGAGGCCGGGAATGAGGAAAGCTTGAATTTTTAGGCCTCAAGCGGTGGAAAAAGCTGCCTTTTTATTTTTCTTAGACTCACCTTTCGCAATGCAAGCGAGACCACTCGCGAGTACACGAACGCACCTATCGACTTCGCGCACGCTGCTACCGAACCACGCTAATATTATCTCGCCAACCTACCTCCCTCTCTCTTCCCTTCTCCCTCTCCCCCTTTCTCTCTCTTTCTGGTCTCAAAACGAAAGCTGTGCGACGTGAGATGAGTGGAGGAATATAGAGGAATGATTTATTTCGTGAGATGTCGTTGTCTGGCTATCAATGTCGAGCCTTCCCAAGTTGGGTTTTATAAGTAACAAGACAGACTTTTTTTCGAGCTTGGCATGAGGATCTTGAAAATTTATATGGACATTCGATATAAAATTTGCTGGAAGCAATTCGTAATAAGATTACCTTAATTCTTGATAAGAAAAAAAAAGGTTTGATTGGAAAAGGAAAAGGACAGAAGAAAAGAAAAGAAGAGAGAGAAAAATATTTGAGAGCACGTGGCTGGAAGGTGATGAGTGACAGCACTTGGGTTCCGGATTGAAATCCTGGTTTTACTATTGAGGGAAAATCAAGCGGCGGTTTTGGGAATATGCGTCGGCATATTTCTTTGACCGACTAAAACAAACATCTCTCTCTCGCTTTCCACTATCTCAGTCTTTCTATCGTTTTGAATGGTCTAATACAACAAAA
Source organism: Eucalyptus victrix (assembly GCA_016097545.1). Lineage (NCBI taxonomy): Eukaryota > Viridiplantae > Streptophyta > Magnoliopsida > Myrtales > Myrtaceae > Eucalyptus > Eucalyptus victrix. The sequence goes on from CM027844.1 coordinate 27,118,915, forward strand.
TATAAATGAAGAATCATCAGCTGCTGAATCACTGTTGTTCAGTGATGGAGGATCGCGAGATGGTTGGTCTAGTGGTGAAATGATCCACGGTTATTGCCATTTTTCTTGGTCAATATGTTCATCGCTGTTATAGACACTACATACATCTATTTTTCTCAGGTGACAGAGATGTATACGTAGGGACTGTCATGTGAGCTTTAGCCCTTAGCACGAAAAAGGGAAGGAATTCCATGTAGCAAACCCAAGGTGGTGGCGATAGAATTCATAGGTGGTATAGCTGGTTTTCGTTCCTAGGAGCGGATCGCACTCTTCCCGTGGGTGGTAGGCAACTTTCCCAAGTGCCACGAACTTTCACTGAGCAAAACCGAAGAGATAAAAAGGTCTTGTTCGCTCATTTTCCTGTGGGTCGATTGCATGTTAGAGACGCGACCGGTGAAAAAGCAAAGAAAAAGACAAAGTCTCTGCAAGCGACCTTCATCGACGTTGATGTGTCGGGGAGATGCTCTTCTCATCAATGACGTCGTACAGCGTTGAAGGGCATGCGCAAATTTCTCAACACCGACCTATGGTATTTGCGGTATAGATTTATCAAAACAAAGCATGCACAAGAGAAAGTTCCTGGCTGATCAATGACCACCGCAGAATTAATTTATTATTTCATGATGAGCACATAGTACCGATCCCACCACAGATCAACCATGAGAAATGGTTCTTCTGCTAATACAAGCATTAGCTTATGTACCGATCTCCCATCTCCCTACATGACTACCTAACTATTAACTTCTTAACTCAGAACGGAATGAATGTAGAAGAAAACAAAACCGATATTCCAAATTTGTTCAATCACCAGTGACAAGGGATGGGGTAGGCACATAGACTGAAATGGAAACATCAGACCCTAAAAAAGTAGAGAGAGATGAACGAAAGGACCTTGACTTCTGTTGCCTTTAATATCATTGAATTTCGAACCAGAATCCATACATAAAATCAAATAGAGAGAAAAATTGATTCGTTGTCAAGACAGCTTGCCCTTTCAAATGAAAGTATAATTCACGAAAGAAAAACAAATAAATAACCTCACTGAAATAAATCAGGTACTGACATTGAATCACCAGTTACAACTTACAATACATGGGCTGGGATGGAAACATCAGACTCTAAAAAGAATACAGAGAGGAACGAAAGGACCTAAACTTCCGTTGCGTTCAATATCATTGGATTTCAAACCAGAATTCATTCATAAAATCAAATAGAGAGAAAACTGATTCGTTGTCAAGACAGCTTGCCCTTTTGAATGCAAGCATAATTCATGGAAAAAAAAAAAAACAAATAAATAACCTCACTGAAATAGATCAGGTACTGACTTTGAAATCCCCATAACCTTAATATTCACCAGAACTGCGAAAAAGAAGTCTGCAGTCCTACCAGGTCTTCAATCAATATCTCCTGATTCATGGATCTTCTTGAAACTGATTGCACAGATCTGTTCCTTCAGTAGTTGCCCATTGCTTCAGTAATTCACTATCTGAGTCTACAGATAAGGCAGATAATTTTACCACTACAAGCCAGCATCGTCATTAGCCTTGGATCTTCTCACCATTGTCTTCACAAAGAGCTCCCCAGCCCTATAGGAGGATCGGACCTGAAACAGATATTGAAAAAGATCAGTAGTGGAATCCTGATTGATAAATGTTGGCTAGCCACATGGAATACTGATCGATAAGGTCACACCTTTCATTGGCCCATTTCCACCATGAGAACAGAGGGAAAAAAAAAAAAAAAGAGAGAGAGAGAGAGAGAGAGAGAGAGAGAATACATAATTCAAATACCCAAAAAAAAAAAGGGAGAATAGAGTATGGCTGTCATTTCTTAGCTCTCTGCAAATATGGTTGAAAACCACAAGATAAATTTTAAGGTGCCAAATATCCTCTCAAATGGCAAATTGTACTTACCAGTGGACCACTGGCTACATATCGGAATCCTATGGACTCCCCATATTCCTTCCAGAAAGCAAACTTCTCTGGGGTTACATACTCTTTTACTGTCAGGTGGAGTGGAGTAGGCTGCAAGAATTGGATTACTGAAATTACTGGAAGGCCTCGGTCATAAAAAAGAACGGAAGAAACAGAAGGTCCATAAGCAGTGTGAATAATAAGCAAAAGGCATTTAGGGTAGCTACGTGAAAGAATAACTATTTTAGGTGGACTCATCTGCGCTTCCAGGAGATGATTGGCAGAGCAGCTTGGGCATACCTGCAAATATTGTCCAAGTGTCAAGATATCAACATCTATTGCCCTCAAGTCAGCCATGGCTTCCTTCAATTCATCATCAGATTCTCCAAGGCCCAACATTATAGAAGATTTTGTTATCATTCCTTCCTTGCTCAATTTTGCATGGTTTAGGACTGATAGGCTTTGCTCATACCTACACCGCATGAACACACCCCAAGTTATGAAAAACACAGAAGGAAATCTCTCCTTTTATTTAACTTTTTGTTTCTTTTTTTCATTTCGTTTTTCTTTTAATAAAGAAACCTTACTCAGATGGAATGATGAGTCCACCAATGCCCACCCCAAAAATGATCTTTAGTAAAGCACTTCAGAACAAGCAAGATGGCATGTACATTCTAAAGCAGTAACTATGAGACCATCACCTGCTCAATTCTACTCATGGATAATTAACAAATACTCTGTCTAATGACATGAACAGTTCATAAACTTTAGCTTGATATAGACTTTGGTACCGACCTTAATTAGTCCAGTCAAATCTTTAAACCTTTTCTAATAGGTCAAATCTATAATAAAAGTGATAATGTCATTTATCCTGGAAGTGCTCCTACTCTGTTCCTGAAAACTTGGTTCTCACTAACATTATCAGTCACTCTCACTAACAAGTAACACACAAGCTCAAGAAAGTCTCCTTCGCATGAATCCACGTTATGTATTTATTCAGGGTAAAGATTAGACCTTCTTAGGGCCCATTAGAGGCTGTTTGCAAGATCAAGAATAAAACGATTAGACAAGGATTCCCTGACACATAAGTCAGACTATCAGAAGTTGGATAGATGGGAGAAACAGGGCACAGAGCAACATAGATACAAATTGCTAATGAAGGAAGCTCTGATTGGAAGTCAGCGATCCACACAGCTAAGTCACTGAGCAGATCATGGTAAATATGCAAGCAACTGTCTTTTCGTGTGTTAACAGATTGATTGTTTACAATGGACCTCAACAAGCAAAGGACCTGTAAACAGGAAAGCATAGGTTATTGTCTCTAAAAATCAAAGCGCCATTTTTTTCTACAACTCAGAAAGCATCTCTAAAGATCTGTGGATTAACTTGGGTGAAGGATCTCGCCTTTTAAATAATGGGGAGTCAAATGTGGAAATAACGTAACTAGAAGTAAAAGAGGGCATAGATTCTTCAAGCTGCAATTTCCACAACAAATGAATCAGCCAGTACCTTTGTCCAAACATGTACATTTATCTGCTCACTTATATTCTAAATGCTTCATGACATCAATCGCATGTGCAGTAAATTTGGCACAATGATAGGACTTTCTTTGAAGATTGACCCATACTATTATTCATTTAAATTTTGGAACCTACCCAGCACGAGGGTCTCTGACAATGCGCTGAAGCCGCTTTACAGTTTCAATATTGTGAGCAAAAACATCCAATCCAGAGTGAACAAGAGTCTCTACAGCAGTTAAGTCACCCCGAAAATCAGATGTCAAACACTCGACCATGATCTCTGGCTTGAGCTTCTGCAGAAGAAGTCACCACTTATCAATATGATTTATTTCAATTCCGGCATTGGTCTAGTAAATCAGAGAGCTAAAAAACCCTAAAAAAGCCTTCATAAGACAAATTTGCACCTTCATGGCCTTGACAGTCTGAGCAAAATGACCACTTCCGCCATCAGGTATATCATCACGATCAACACTCGTTAGGACTATGTAATCCACTCTGCAAGAATAGTAATACAAGATGAGCTAAAACAAACATAAGAGGAAAAAATCACATTGACCAGAAAAGGTAAAATTTGTCAACCAACAAGTCAGCTAAAACTCTCCAAAAGAAGCAAAAAGGACATATTGGCATCAGCTTGTTAAAAACTGAATTAAGAAAATATGCTGCATAGAACTTGTAGATACTAAGAGACATAAAAAGATAAGGGGAAGACAGATCGTGAAAATGCAGTGCCAGACACTATTTCCCAGAAAAGCAATATAAGTCCCTAAAAAATTGCACCCTTTTCTGTTCCCATAGAAGCAATGAAAATCCCTTAATACATTGCATTTGTTTTCCTTGTGCTTCTTCTCCCATGTACTGCCTACTCTGTGGATAACTGATACAGGTTGCAGCTGATTTTTTAGTACAATATTTCATAGTTCTCATTGGCAAGGCCATTTGACACTAACCTATCTGCACCCCAAGCCAAAGTTCAGTAGTAGTGCAAAAGGATCTACTGCCAGCCTGGGCAATTAGTAATTCGAGCATGACAACAGAACCAACAACAAGGTTCTGTAATTAGCAGTCAGAGCGACCGTTTTGCAAGGAAACGTGATAACACATAATAGATCTCAAGGACATACATGCTACCTTTCCTACTATTACAGAAGTTTACACTATGATAGAGCTCAGTGCTGGACACCTACCCCCAACTTGCTATAGCCTGTGCAGTATTCTCCGGTTCCATTGGATCAGGCGGCGCAGGGTTCCGGCTGGTCTTGACGGCACAAAACCGACAGCCGCGGGTGCAAGTATCCCCAAGAAGCATGATCGTGGCAGTGGCAATACCGTCTCCTCCTCCATTCCAACACTGTCACACACATTCCATGCACCGTCATTTCCAGCTTACGATATCGCGATGCATTTGTGAAGTGATCACCGCACTCCGATTTCGGCAATTTCGCTCTACATCAACCGCGACATTGTCCTAACGACAACACTAACAAATGACCGCGAGAACGAACAAGCAAGAAAGAAGGAACGGTACCTCCCCGATGTTAGGGCACTGAGCCTCCTCGCAAACGGTGTTCAGATTGAGCCGCGACAGCGAGCCCTTCACCTCCTCGAACCGCTCGCCCTGGGGAGCCCTCTGCCGCAGCCACCCGGGCTTCTTCACGCTGGGGTCCCGGCCGGTGTACGGCCCCATCTTGCCCCCGGGGTACGGCCCGGCCTTCGCGGACGCCTCCGACTCCATCAGCTTCATCGCCGGCGGGAGGTGGGCGGCGGGCCTGGAGGGCGGCCGGGCGTCGAGGCGGGGGTCGCCGCACCGGACTCTGAGCGAGGGGCGGGCGGCGCGGGGATCGGAGGGGCGGCATCGCGGGGGAGGGACGGAGGCGGGAGGCTTGGAGAGGGATTGGGGCAGCATTTTCTTGGGGATCGGAAAACAACCCGATCGCGGAGCTGCGAGACTGGGAGATGACGGAATGCGCGGAGACGGGGAGGGAGAGAGAGATTAGATGAAAAGAGGGGGACGTTATTGTTGTTGCATGGAGGACTCCGCCGGGAAGATGGAAATGTCGTTGGCCCACTTTCAAATGGTTTGGTCATCGACCGGCATTACAAAACTGCTGACTCGCAATGGCGGTGAAATTGAGAGTCGCGTTGAGCTCGAATTTTCCCACCCTCGACTGGATAGGGACGCAAGCCTCATGGATCATCCGTCTCGCTCCCTATCGTTCTTCTTCTCGAGATCGAGCTCTAGCTCAATTCGCATCATAAATCAGCCCGAGTTACCTTGAGCTTCTATTCAAGTAGAGCCAGAGTATCAAACTTATGACTTGACCGAGCTCGAGACAAATTTCAAACACCGGGCACGCTAGTCGAGACAGGCTCGAGTTTAGCACCGCATTGGCTTAAATGCGATTATGGGAGCTCGCACCAAATATCTCATTTCACATAGTTTTGATAAAAAGCAGTTCACAAATCGAATGATTACTCTAACAAAGAAAAAGTGAGAATGGTGTGCTGAATTGTTTCAGTTTAGAAATAATCAAATTCGAAAAGCTCGCAACATGTTTTTATTGAATTTGCATCATATCGATATTGTTTTGGTCTTTGGATACTTCGCGCATCCAATCAAATGCATCTTTTCCTAGTAGAAAAAAGAGATGGATACCATTGATGAGCGTGCTATCAATTTATGTGAATAATCAAATGAGAAAAAATACAGTTTCCTATGCAACCCTTCTCTCATTATATGGTTAAAAATCAATATTTCGAAACTAAAAATGACTATCTCAACTCCAGGCGAAGCTTTACTATAGCCACAGGAATGGGACTTTGCCATGGCCTGAATCTTGACCAGGGCATTCAGCCCAGTGGGCGACCATCAACAAGGGCTTGCCCATGGACCGAAGAGACCGACTGCAGAATTTCGAAATTTTCTGCATCAGTCAAATGAAAATCTCTTTATTTGTCAAAGATTCCATGTGTTTACCTTGGTACAACAAGCAGTCACAACCCAAAATTGAACGCTCAAGCTGTATCAAATTACAAAACACATCGAGAAAAAGGAACAAAGGGAAAACAAACAACTCTGAACTCCCCAAAATTTCTGGACAGGAAAACTTCCAAAAGAAGATCTAGAATGAAACCTTTGTGAGGACTGCCATCTGAAGAATATCCCTTCATCCTCCTCCATGTTTTCTTCAGATATTTTAAGAGGTGGAAGGGTGTGCTGAACCGAAGATTCCGACTGGCAAGGATTGACCCTGAAACTGAGTCAAGAGTTACATTACAAGTCCAGCTTCTATAAACTCAAGTTGGCTGAGGAGAACCAGATGGACTTTCTTCCGAATCTTCTGAATCAGAATCATCAACCATCTTCTCCAGCGAATCTAAATCCCCAGCTTCAGCAAGGGTGTGCAATCGAAGTTTGTCAGCATCTTCACTGATTGATAGAGAAAACAACAAACAAGTCAAACCTCATTGTCACACTGCTGATTTTTTTTTTTTTTTTTGGATAATAACACAAATAGTCATTGAATTTTGATCCAACATGTTGTGGTCCCAAATTTTCAATTTGTGCACTGTAATGTTTAATGTCATCCCTAGACTATTGAGTTGTTCCATGTGATCCTTGATTTTTTGTCTAGTGTTCAATGTAGTCCTTAGACTTTATGAAAATGATTAGAAGTTTAAAGACAACATCAAACATTGAACCAAAGATCAAGGACCACATTGTACAAATTAAACATTCGGGGATGACATTGCACATTGCACCAAAGTTTAAGGACCGCATTGAAGAAATTAAAAGTTCAGGCACATAATTGTGCATTAAACCAAAGTTCAAGGATCATTTGTGTCATCCCCTCCACCCCCCCCCCCCCCGGCCCCTTTTTTTTTCTCTTCCTTTTTTTGTGATCCCAAACTAGCACATAGTTCCACTAAGTTTTGATTACCATAAGACAAGTTATGATTATAATACTGGCTGCTTTAAAGATTTCAACTAGAAAAGGGAAGATTATAAGATAAAGAACTTACTCTGTGACCCCAAAAATCTCCTTAACTATCAAAGAGCTATCCTGTGAACAGAACTCTGGCATCTGTTCAAAATGGTGAAAAGGTTGGGATCAATTAAAAAACCAAACGCAAAAAGATCTCAACCACAGCTGTTTCATAAATAACATTCTATAAAGGCAGGTAAAGATGCTCATTACTATAAAAAAGTCGATGCCCTTCTATTCTGGCCCCACAAAGTAAACTTCTATTCACCCAGCACAATGTCATGCCAAAGAAGCAGCCCCTCCACCTTAACTAAATGTCAGAGCTGTGAAGTTATAAAACTATCTAACCATTTTAACAAAAAGATCCATCCAAACAATCTTAACAGGTTTACCATACAAAGACTCCTAATAGCATCAAAAACGTTTGACCAATGTGGAGGCATATATGTAAGAACTGTTTGCTTGGCAGCTCACCTCAGACAAATAGAAGACCTTCCCAAATAGAGCTTGCACAGCAAGTTTCCTCTTGAAACCCTTCTCAGAATACCCTGACACGTCCATGACCACTGGGCCTGAAACCAAGATGTCATCAGTGTAACATATTGGAAAAGCAAAAACAAGATATAATCGGGTAATATATCTGATTAGAAAGAAAAACTTAATTTTAATCGATATAGTGGTTATGTCCGTTTGTTATGCTATTCTAAAGAGAACATAAAGTGAACATGCATATGATTTGAGCAGAAAATTAGGCAACTAAGATTTAGTTATGCTGAACAAAAAGAGTGACAGGATGATGCTATCATCATACCCTTGTCACGGACAATGCGGCGAGAGATGTCATTGATAATCTCCGCAACCTGAGAATCTTCCAACATAGAAGCTTTTCTAAGCTGTATCAAGTTGGCAATTACTTCTGGATTAAATTGCTTCTCATTCAGCGCATATCTAATATACTTTCGCAATACATCCTCCATGTCAAAACCTGTCTGGACATAGAAGGGAAGTTGTTATCATATCAAACCAGGATTGCAGAACATGAAAGGAAGCATGAGGGATTGTCCAGTTCTTCAGGACAGTGTGCTTGAGGAAAATATAAATATAAAGCAACTGACACAGGCAAAGATCTACCATAAAGGATCAACGAATTGACGATATCAAGCAAATGACATATACTGATGGTGTGAAGCAAAAGACATCCACTTAGAAAAGATTCTTCGACATTTTACATGACAACAACATATTGCTAGTACCCTTCCTCAAAGGGCAATTCAGAAGGACAAGTTTACACAAAATCGGGAAAAAGGATTAGATGGCCTGCAATTAGAGTGTGGAGAAGATCCAAGTATCTAAGTTCTTACCATCATACCATATATCATGAATTATCTATTATAGCAGCACATCTTTATACAATAGTAAAACATGTCTTGCAAGAAGAGAAGCCGATGTGCAAAATAATCTGCCGACCTGCATTTGTCAGTGTATCAGCAGGTGGCTTGTATGTTGCCAATCCATTCTATCCTATTAAACAACTTCACATTGAAAATTTATAATCTTTGCAGCACCAACAGTAACTCAGGTATTTGCGGTGAAGAAAGATGCAAGTAAAGTGGTTTTTCCATTTCCTCTTTTTTTCTGGCATGCAGCTTCTGCAAAACTCCAACCACCAACAAAGTGGCTATTCATCTTTCTCAAACTAGAGATCAGCATTGGATGCCAGACAAAGTGCAAAATAATGGATTACAACTCTCACCTTCTTCACAAGTCCCTCAATATCAGAGTGCTGCACTCCATTCTCCTTCTGAAATAGCTCATCGATTGATTTACACAGCATAGCATTTTTGTTCACCTGAAGAAATAATCCGACACGAGATCAACAAAAAATCGCCGCATCCTCAAATTACAATTCCCTAAGACTTCATGGAACCGCAATAAGCAGCATCCTAACACCGACGAGGTTGAGTTCCGGGACGAGCCGAGACAAGCTCGAGCAGGTGAAAGCCGAGGAAAACTCACCAATCTCCGGCGCTTCTCTCTCGGAGAGCCGAACTTCCTCACCGTCTTGACGAAGGCAATCACGAAGCTGACCCCGACGTACGCCAGCGGGACGGCGAGGATCCACGGCAAGGAGCTGGAGCCGACCCTGGGCCCGGGAATCGCCTGCGTGACGGAGCCGGTGAACTCCACGAGGTCGAGCGCCTTCTCCTGTATCCACGGCAGGTCCTCCTCCACCTCCACCATCTCCCCCTCCTCCTCATCTCCTCCCGCCTTCGCCTGCTCCTTCGAGGCCGGCCTCTTGCCGTCGCGACCTCCGCCGCCGCCGCCGCCCCCCTTGGAGGCGGCCGGCACGAACGCCGATCGGCGAGCCGAGGCTGTCGCGGACAGCGGCGAGGACGGGATGCGGCTCGGGCAGGCGATTCCGGGGAGCGAGGCCGCCGCCGGCGAGAGGGGCGGCGCGTCGAGGAAGGCGAATTGGCGGGGTGTCGGCCGCAAAGTTGAGCTGGGAGAGATGGAAGACGTACAGAGCGCCATCGGAGGTGAACCGGAGCGCGTGCGCGAGGCTATCTGTCCGTCAGAGCCTGCAAGGTGAGGGTTTAGCGGGTTTAATAACACGACGATTTTCCCACTCGATTCCGCCTCTCGCCATTTCTTCTTTAATTTTAGCAACTCGGGAAATTTAAATTTTTTTCTAGTCCAAAACACCTGACAACATAAAAAATTTGCGTGAAGTTTTTTGTAATTTTTTTAAAAATTTACATGATATGTTGACTTTGACAAAAGAAAGGTTATTTCTTACGAATCATTAATTAAATAAATGCCATATACTAATGTATTTTCTCGTCACACATTGAAAGATGATAATAATGCATGGCCCTTGAATTTATATAGTTTTCCGTATTTTTTTTTCTTTCAATTAAGTTATGTGATCTTGATTCATGTCGGACATTTTTTTATTATAACATGGACAGTTATGTTGAGTGGAATTTCGATGCAAAACGTATCAATAAATTGATTTAACTGACATTAAACTTTATGAAAATTAAAAAATATCCCTTTTAGGATGAATATTGACTGATTGAGAAAGAATTTGTGAATTGATTTGCTCGTGGGTTACCGAATGATGGGAACAACAAAGCTAGAATTTTGAAATGGGCATGAAATTTTAATATATGAATCGAATTCGCTTACAACAAGAAAGAACCACCAGCGTTTGGTGCAGCACCTGCATTTTGGTGCATTCTTCTCTCTTTCCTTGGTCTTTCGTTCCGTCATATTCCTAATAACAACTCCAATTACAACATACTCGCCGATAATGCACCAATAAGTTGGTCCAGTCCATTGCTCTTATTTCGCCTTGGAGGGTTGCTTCACAAGCGCAATCTTTGGGCGCGTTTGTTTGTGTTTTTATTCAAAAATATTCCAAGGAACAAAAATAGAAAAAAAATATTTATGTTCCGAAAAACAATTTTTGACCAAAAAAACACGTTTGGTAAACTTGTTCCGAGAATAAAAAAAAGAATAGAAATATGTTTGTTTCTTTTAATTTTTTAATTCTAATTTTCCTTTTTTTCTTTCTTTTTTTCTTTTTTTCTTATTTTGACCGGTCTTCGGCCTCGGCCATGGCCGGCGATCGGCCGATGAGGGCCAATGGCCTTGCCCAACCACCAGTCACCTAGCGATGGCCCAGCGAGGCCGAGCCTCGCCGATGGTTGGGCAAGATTGGCCTCGCCAGGGGCCGGCGACGCTCCGACGAGTTCGTCAGCCCTCGATGGCGTCACCGGCCATGGCTGGGGTCGGCGACTGATCAAAGAAAAAAGAAGAAAAAAAAAAGAGAAAAAAAGAATTGAGAGAAAATTTATTTTTAAAAATTGTTCCAGTTTGTTTCTTGTTTATGTCCTAATTTTGTTACCGGAAACAAAAAAACAGATTTGGAACAAAAACGCAAACACACGCGTTTCTGTTCTTTTTTTGTTCCCGGAAACCAAAAAAAGAAAATCTGTTCATGAACAAAAAATAAAAGTGCAACCATGCATGCCCTTTGTAACTTCAGGGTATATCCCGAGGTCAACTTGTTCCTATTTGGAAAGATGCAAACTTCTCAACCGCCGTAATTTCTACTCCATAGTAATTTCAAATATGGATGAACAAAAGTAGACTCGCTACTGTAATTAAGGACTCTGTCTGTCTCCTCATAATCTCCAGAGAGAGATCTGATGAGGCCACTGCACGTCGCCAAAAGATGATGTGACGTAGGCAAGCCGAGAGAGTCATAAATCAATGTCGAAAAACAGATGCGCTTTATCACATATTCAAGCGAGGGAATATCAATATGCAGTACTCTCTGATAAAAGAAAGATGATCCTCGAACCAACTCTAGAGGATTCATCCCCTAATAAAGCTACTAAGTGCTGAACCTCGAAGTGCATACCTTCAAAGCATAAATGGGCTAATGCCCCGATGCATATATGATTCAGATAGACGTTTCTGATATGACTCCAAAGATTGAGCCCTTCTGATGTTTGGCTTCAAACTCCCGCACATTATGACAATCACATGAAGATATACAAGTTCAAAAGACAAAGTTTACAAGCTTGACCGCAAGAAGAGGGTAACTCGTCATTGCAACTTTAAAGTAAAAGTAACAAAAAGAACACAACAATGACCGTACAGAAACAAACTTGATGATGACCACTCGGTGGGGAAAAAAAAATAAAAGGAAAATCCAATGCCATATCACATGAAAAAAGATGTGGTAACGGATGAGGTGGACTCATCACAATGCCTCTCTCGTGGTTTGTGGTTCATGGTTAGCAACTGTGAACTAAAGAGGCTATGCAATTATGACAAAAACCTAATGAGTGAGAACAATTATGTACATCGCCTTTGCAGATGGCAGAATGAAAAAAAAGAAAAGGGAACCGTGATTTCACGGTCAAACATTGTCTGGCCAGAACTCCCTGAAGAAAGCCCGCTCAAATTCCTTCTCTTGCAACCTCTGCTCTTGCTCCTGCAATTTCCTCATCTTTTTTGAGAGTACCTTGGACTTCTTCGGTGGTTTTTGTTCCTGACCACAAAATAGGATGTTTTGATAAGCAATTGGGAAGCATGAGATTCATTCAGAACTCGTGGGCTAGTCTTTAGTGGGAATGATCTTTCTACTAAAATGATTTCCCCCCTTTGGCAGGTTTGGACAAGGACAAACTTGTGCTTATCAACAAATGCCTGCCTGTTAGTATTATGACTCATCTTTGAACAAAGAAAGATAGAAATGAACTACTTCGACCATAACAAAATAGCATAGATATAAATCTTTGGAGCCAAAAGAGATATAATCATAAGTAATTCTATCCTTTAACTATTTAGGTAGAAGAGAGGCCATCACTCGAGGTTACAATGATATGCTTACTGTTATGACATCATTAGAGATACAAAGCAGGTTATTGTGGTACTCTAGATCAAAATAACAGCCATTTAGTGACTTCAAATGATATGCTGGCTCTGATAATATCCATATAGAAAATACTAGCAGATCTTTACACTAATGGGATTTGTGCAGTGAATTTTGGAGAATGATATGGATGTTTGTAAACATTCCCCACTAATAATGGTTCTCTGGGACTTTCTGACCCCTTGGGGCCAGGTACTTGGTAACAAATAAGCTTGAACCTGTTTTACACTTCAAAAGCTGAGCTTCATGGTGATCCCAATCACCTTTGAAAACTCTCTAAAACAGGCCCACATATTGGCCTTTTTAATTGAAGACAAGTCTACATGTAGATAGAAGATGTATGACCACAGAACACAGATCCATGCTGGCAAACGTATCCATTATACCTTCCACCTCTTCTCGGTTCAGCTCAACAACTTTCATTTGTCATTTATCTACTGGCTACTTGCATGTTGTCCAAGAAAACTGCTAAAATTTACTATCTACTATGTCCTGTCTACCAATAGAGAGCAATCCTTTTTCTTGTGGCCTAACTTCTACCAAAGAGTAAGCACTTGACAGTTCTGTTTCAATGGATTGTTTCTTCAAATAGGTGAAAAACCTCCCAGGGTTTGATAACTTACATTTTCATTGTTCTGGTCTGAGCGACCAGTATGAGAATAGTGGACTTTCTTCTTCGCTCTCTCTGCTCCAAGGCCGCACTTATTATTCTTCAGATATGTCTCAACAGGTTCCAATCGACCCTGATGGCAGCATGGAAAGTTAATCCATTTCCACTAAAATCAGTTGCAATGTAAAATGCATCAGACATTAACTCAATAAAGACTCAAGCATGGAATGAAGTGCAAGACTGATATGAAATTTAAGAGATCCCAAAAATATTGACTCAACAATTAGTCTGCTCATATAATAGAGGAATCACCTATTGGTTTTTTCAAAGCACTGATATTCATTAAACTAAACTGTGGGCTTTTTAATCACAAATACCCAAATTGCCTATTTCAGAAAACATGCTCTCCTCAAGTCAGATCACATGGCAACTGGAGTTGCTACAACATTCATACTACCAGAACCATTTTCAATATAATGAACCAGCAGGGGAAAAAAAGAACATCGTCTGAGAGATTGACTAGATCCATGCTGTATTGATCTCACTCACTAAAAACATTATTCTACTTCAAAAACTTTCTTTCTTCAAAAATAAAGGATACCAACCTGCTCAAACACTCCAAGACCAGTACCTTCTTTCCAACCATGTTTCTTGAGAAGCTGCCATAAAGGGGAAGTGCTTAAGCACACATATCAAAATGACAATTTGATAGTCAGAAGCAGAATAGTTGATATAATACATAGGTCTGGGGATGCTAGGTGTAGCTAGGTGTAGCTAAGGGCTTGGAAAGGGAGAGAGGGATGGAGACTACCTGAAATCCTTTATTCGATGAGTTGATGGCTTCTCTAGACCTGGCCGATGAGTTTGATTCCCTTCCCACGGATGCCTGCTTAAGAAGGAAAATCCACATAAAAATTATCACAAAGACAAAAGCAAACTAATACAGCTATTTCACAGTAATATGTTCTAATTCTCATGTAATTTTCTATTAGCAGGCAATGAGTTCCACTCAAAAGCTTTACTTTCTTCTTATATACTTGTAATGTATCAAAAAACCATAACTACACCATCTGCAAGGTAATAGCATGTTGAGTCCCTCACAGCCATTGACACTACAAGCAAAAAAGATAGGCAAGTTTCATGATGATCAGCTTTTATTTTTCAAGGAATACCCATGGAACTGTAAAAGGCACAAAGGTCGTTCCTTTTAACCATTTCGAATCTGCTCCTCGAAATTACCCAGCATCACTGGCAGTCTCATGCACCAGAGCTTCCCATAAAACCAAGAAATACATGACCAAACAACTGAAGACCATATTCCCACAACATGGCAGCTGCAAGGAGAGGCCCACCGCAGTGGAGGAAGAAAAACTCAACACAAACAAAAAAATCCCAATGAATAAAACCTCAATTGCTTCACTCTAACTCCAGAACTTCCTATCCAATCACACACTGCCTAATTCCTTTTAGCTGCAGATAGTCCTCGCATGCAGCAATGAAGGTAACCACTGGAACTTTCGACCCAGAAGCTACAATCAACGCCAAACTGCTTCACCAACGGGCGGATATCCAATCTAATCTCTCCAATCCCAGAAAACCCACAAACAGCCGATAAATTCAACTCAACCTCAAAACTCCACAAAAGCACATCAATAACAAAAGGGGGGAATCAATAAGATCAAGTCTTACCTGCTCAGAAGCACCGAGACCGGCTCCTTCCCTCCGTCCCTGCTTGTTCAGAAGCTGCGAGCAAACACCGCTCGCTCAGTGTACGGAATTGCAATTAAACATCACCAGCAATTCATCGCGATAATCGACCATCAATGACGGCACGATTCCGAGAAATTCGACGGGGAGAGAGAGAGAGGGAGACGACGTGTACCTGAAAATCGAAGCTGGAGAAACCCATGGCCGACGAACTGACCTCGCCACTTCGAGAAGAGGATGAAGGGCTCGCCATCAGCGAATCCTCGTTCATCGTCGTCCCCGACTTCCCCTTGGGTTTTCTTCGTTCCTCTGTGCCGGAGTTGTGCTTCCAAGGATGTGGAGAGTTTTCTTCTTCCTTCGGGACGAAACATTGGAATTCTGCCTTTCGTTTTGGTATTTGATTTTTCCACTGGTTATCAAAAAAATTGCATATGACACAATCATGGTCATTGAATTTTGATCGAATAAATAATATTGTATCTGAATTTTTAATTTATTTGATGATTTTTAAATTTTAATTCACTATGTAACATCATTCGCGAATTTTTAGCACAAGTGCAATTCAGTCCATAAATCATTTTAAAATATTTAATGCTATTTCTCAAGTTGAATTAATGAGAAATAATATTTAATATTTTCATATATTCTTGTAAATTAAAATTTTAAAAATTTATAGATACATTAAAAAATTAAAAATTAAATAATAACATTACATTAAAAAATTAAAAATTAAATAAATAAAAAATAAAACCACACATTGAGTCAAAAAATTAAGAAATTGTGTTGAATAAATAAAAAATAAAACCGAAATTCGGTTTGGTTCGATCGATTTTTCAGTTTTTCGATTTTTGGTTTTAACCTTTGGTTTTGGTTTTCGGTTTTCGTTTTTTTTTTTTGTTAAACTCAGATTTCTCCACTTTTATTTATTGGTTTGGATCTTAAAAACCAAAGGAACCAAAAAATTTCGGTTTTTAATGAAAATCGAACCGAAAAAAAAAATTCGGTTTTCGATTAAGTTCGGTTTTCAAAAATAAAAAATAAAAATGCAATGATCTTGGGTTACCAAAAAAAATGCAAGCACGTTGGGTTAAAAAAAAAAAATTAATGGCAAAAGTAAGTTAGGATGAGCAACTACCGTCGTATCTTTATTTATTCTTATGATCTTACTCTCAAGATGTGTGATTCATGCATTTTCGCATGTGTGAGTGAAATCTAAAATGGGAGATGGATTAAGATATATTTTTTCATGAGTTAAAAAAAAAAATCAATTTAGTCTAAAGAGGCGGTGCCACACCTCGGGACAAAAGCTGACGAATTCACTGAAATCACCTAGAATTGGTCAATTTAGGTGGTTCCTTTTGCTCACTCTCGGTGTTGTGTACTCTTTTCAACTCACTTGTAATTTAGAAATTTATTCTTGGTCATTTAATCTAAATTTGAAAAAATTATTTTATCACTTACATCTTGCAAATGTTTGCTCTCCTAGTTTTTACTCTTTTTAGTTAAACAAACTAAGAAATTTTCAACAACAAAAATAAATAAATAAAATTTCGACAAAATCATTTCGATAAATGAGAATATTTTTCATTTTGCCATTAGATTTTAAGTGATGTAGATAATTATGTTTGAAAAAATATTTTTAAAATTATTTATTTTTCGCTAAAACAAACAGAGAGTATATCAAGAGAATCAAATCATTTGTTTTTTTTTTCTTTGATAAAATAAAAAAGTGCTCTGATATCTTAGCAATTATCGTAACCGAATGGTTAGACGATTGGGAAAAAAAAGATAGAGAGAGAGAGAGAGAGAGAGAGAGAGGATTTAACAGAAATCCACTAAAAATGAAAAAAAAAAAAAAAAAAGGAAGGGAAAAAAGAGAGGGGGGATTTTTTTATTTCCAGAAAAGAACCAATTGTTTTGACCTCAGCGATTGCGAGTGTGCTCACTCCGTTTCGGTTCGAAGCCTGTCGTTTCTACTTTCTTGGACCTCCGCCCTCCACCTCCTTTCGTCTTCCTCCCTTCATAACAACAGCGCACGAAAGCTCGACGACACGAACGAGAAACCCACTCCCCTGCGTTCCTCCTTCTTCCTTCGTCCTTCCTTCTCCGCCTTCGCCCTCGTTCGTTCTCGGTTCGACGCGGGGGGGAGGGAGAGATTTCCGGGCGACCGGGTTTGGGGGGAGGGGCGCGCGCGCAGAGATGGATTTGGACGCGTGGATTTCCAAGGTCAAGGAAGGGGATCACCTCTTCGAGAACGAGCTCCAGCTCCTCTGCGAATACGTACGCCCCCTCTTTCCTCTCTCTCTTGTGGTCGAGTGGTTGTTTGGGGCTTTAGGGTTTTTTTTTTCACGCCCGACCGCATCTCGGCGTGCCCCGATTGGGGGGCCCCGCTAGGGCTCCGGCCGAGTTGGAACGGCTCGCCTCGGCCGAGTTTTCGAATCGGTGCGGCCGACGGGTTTTTGTGGACGCGACTCGCTCGGCCTTGATATGCGTACGCATTGCGAAGCGAAGAATGCGTTTTGTTGTCGTGGTCGTTGTTGTTGGTGGTGGTGGTGGGAATTGGGATCTCGCGATCTTGTTTCTGTCTCCGTCTCTGTTTGGTTCGGCGCGTGCTCTGCGGTTGCTGAGAGAGACGGGTGAAGAAATTTGGGGGTGTTTCGCGTTTTGCTGGATTGGGTTTTACGAGGAATCGAATCGTGACGAATCGAACCCTTGGGTTGTCCCGCTAGGCCGTGGTTCGGTCTGTTGGGGTTGGGCGAGGGGTTTTTTCTTTTTCATGGTTCCTTAGGATTGGATTTACTGGGTTGGCACCTTCGATTTCTGTGTTTTGAATAGATAGAGTAGACGAGTAGTGGCAAAATCGGAGACTTGACATACAGCTTTGGACGGTTTATGGTTTAAAAGAAGTGTCATTACGGATTTAGTTGTTGAGCACGTTATTGTTTGGGTCGGTGGATATTCAGAGGCATATTTGTCATTTCAGTATGCTTATGTCAAGATTTAAAGTATCTTTTCACAGTGCAGTTTCATGTTTTAATAGTTTGGGCAATGTCAATTGTTGGGTTTGATTTTAATGATGTCATTGCTAATGAATAAGCATGATGTCATTGCTAATGAATAAGCATGTGTTGCAAGAGAAGGAACTTAATGTACACGAAGGAACTGTGTGACTTTTCGATTTTGATGCGAGATTTGGGATATACCCTCCTGAACTCACTGATTATTTTCCTTTGGTGCTCGTATATGCAGCATGTTCTCTTACTTTTGTTTATTAGGTGCCTACAAGGGCAACTATTGAAATTTACATCTTGCATATTTTATTCACTATTTTCATATACAGTGTTTGACAGTAAGCAAAGTTGACCTGATTTTAGGTGGTGCTGTGATTACTCAACATGCTTGGGAGACTAATTTCTAGTATCACATAGGAATGCTTTGATTTATCTTCTATTTGAGCTCTTCTTGTGGATTTTACGTGCCACATTGAGTTCTTATCTAATGTGAATATGCTGCAAGTCCATTGACTGACTATCATTTTCCATTCAACATCACAGGTAAAGGAGATTCTTATAGAGGAGTCCAATGTGCAACCTGTCAACAGTCCAGTTACTGTCTGTGGTGACATTCATGGTCAGTTTCATGATCTTATGAAACTTTTCCAGACAGGTGGTCATGTGCCAGAGACTAATTACATATTTATGGTACAGTATACCACTTTGGTCCTAATACATGCTTTAATATCTTTCCACATCTTTTCTGCATCCTTTCTCTTACCGTGCAAATTTCTTGATGCTTCTAGGGTGATTTTGTTGACCGAGGCTATAACAGTCTTGAAGTTTTTACTATTCTCTTGCTTCTAAAAGCTAGGTATGCCCTGAATCATTGTTCAACTTCTTCTTCTTTTTTTCATTTTTCTTTTTTTAAATTATCAATCTTGTTTATGCATTTGTCATCATATTGAGTTTTGACATTAGTTAATTTGTTTCTGGCTATACATAAGCAACTTTAAGATCAATAACTCGAGTTTGCCTTTGTTGTTCTTGCTGAAGGAGCAATCCTACCATTCATATTTTCTCATGCTCGTCATTAGATGGTTCTTCAAGAAGCTATCTTGTGTTGGACTCTGAATTTTTTAGCCCTTTTTTTGGTGGTTTTGATGACAGATACCCTGCCAATATTACACTGCTACGTGGAAATCATGAAAGCAGGCAACTTACCCAGGTATGAGTTGCATTTGGAAGGATAACTTTTATAGTCCTCATGACATAGTCCTTGCACCTCCTTTTCTTCCTCCTTTCTAAAACTGCCTTTGCTCTGCTCAAGGGACTTACCTATTCTCTTTCAGCATCTTACTAGTGACGTCCATTTGGTTGCTTTTAGTATTGACTTCCTGTAATGAACTTTCTACAGGTCTCCACTGGTTTCTAACTTTTGACATGTGAAACTCTAAATGAGAGAAAAAGATGAAAAAGAAGGCTTACTCATTTATTTTCTGCTTCAATATAAATTGAAGTTACAATTCCCTTCTTTATTTACAGAATTGATATAGAGATATTTTGCATGCAAGGGTTGACCAATTGCCAACAGTATTTTTGTCCATTGCATTATCTGTCAATATGATTTCATTTCTATCTGAGGAGAAAGTTTTCTGAAGTAGGAAGGAGTGGACACTTTTTTTTTTTACAGTAGTCATTGACAGGATAAAGCATCTGAAAATTCATTCTCATCTTAATCATTTGCAAGATGCTGCCCTCTCTGTTGAAAATTTGGTGTTTATATGCTGTCCTCTTTGGCAAAACTTATCTATTCAACTATATTTAAGCCAGCTGTTTTACCTAAAAAAGCCTTTCATTAAAATTACAGGTTGTGCTCTAAATATTTTAAGCCGTGGGTCATTGCTTTAGGACTTTGATCTGTATCCGTTGAGGAAGCTGTGATTGTCTAGGTACCCTAGGAAAAGATTCAGCAAGATACATTCAGGCCTTATGTATGAATTTACTGAAATGTGATCCATACATGGTGTAGTAATATGCATGACACATTTAGCAACTTAGTCTGATTTTTGGCAAATTTTTAGGTATATGGTTTCTATGACGAATGCCAAAGAAAGTATGGAAATGCCAATGCTTGGCGGTATTGTACTGATGTTTTTGACTACTTAACACTCTCAGCAATTATAGATGGAACGGTACAGCTCTCTCTCTCTCTCTCTCAAAAGCATAGTTTTGTTGATATGCAGAAATATCAGACAATCAAAATGGACATATTTCATCTGTTTTGTTATGCAGGTACTTTGTGTCCATGGTGGTCTCTCTCCCGACATTAGGACTATTGACCAGGTACTTTTAATGTCGATGTGATACTGATTGCGATTTCTTTTTTTCATTAATAGATGTGATTATGGAGAAGCCATGCGGTCATCATATGGTATTGGCCTGGAGACGCATATTTTCTCTGTAAATGTCTCTTCACCAAATCTAGGTATTTGGGACTTGAGATTCACATATAGGCGGAGTCATGTGAACATGCTTCTGAATTGGGAGTACGTTTGATAGAGTATTCCAGTACTTCTTGTCATTAATCATCCATAGTTTTGCCAATCTCTCCAGCAGCTCTCCTTCTTTAATAAGTTCATCAGATTTTGGATTTTTAGTGTTCTTGTTTCCATGAAAATGCCACTATTCAATAAGCAAGCTTGTTCATGTAGGATCATAGTGAAACTATTTGTTTTTTTCTTTTGGAGTACTAAACTGTAGGATACAAGATATGATCTAAAACGTAGTCCTAGTGAACTGGTAGGTAAAATTGAAATTGTAAGTTTCACATTGATGAGAATGCATTGACATTTCCTAATGCACATGATATGGTTTTCTTTACTTGTTATATAGCTACTCTAGAAGTAGAATAATACTGATTAATGGCTCGGCCATTATTTTGAATGGAGGGCCATTTACCCTCCTTAAGTTGACAGAGTTATAACCGTCAATGCAAAATAACATCTGTTGCTACTTATTTGTCTGATGCATCAATTCTTTTGTGTTGTTATGTCTCCTTTACAAGTTCTATATATTAAAGATTTTTTTTTAGGAACTTGGCCCATGTTCTCTCCAGTTCTTCCTTTACGCATTTTACTTAGGATTTTTATGATTGACCTGCATCAACTTAGGATGTCCATATGATTGAAGTCAGCAAATTCATATCAGCTTCACAATATTAAGGTGATTCACTCCTGTGTTCCAAATTTGAAATAATGATTCCCAGATAAGTGCCATAAATGGGTGCATAAGGAGTCAGTGGTGATGCCCCCTCTTGTTCTAGTCAACATTATCTGCTACGCTTAGAAGACTGCTATAGAATTGTGAAGTGTTTGTCTGCAAGACATTGCCGTCAATGGCTTGATGTTAGAAAAGCTTTGTCTATGCAACTGACATGTTTATTGTTTTGGAACTTGTTAAATGTATAGTTGCAGTTGCTTGACAAGATACCTTCGTATTGTCTGAAAAGTATCCTTTGGTAATTCTTGTGACGTGACTGAGTTATTAGCAGAATTACCTGATATTGTAAATTGATGGATTAACTGTGTCATTTCTTTCTACTTATGAGTTCATTTTCCTGTGGAACTAGTAATTTACTTGGGGTAGGTTTTTCATTTTGATGCATACTGTTGATCCATCGTTTTACATTTCTTATGGCATCATCTTTTGCTCTTTTTCCAGATAAGGTTGATTGAGCGGAATTGCGAAATCCCGCATGAGGGGCCATTTTGTGATCTCATGTGGAGTGATCCAGAAGATATTGAGACATGGGCAGTTAGTCCCCGTGGAGCAGGGTGGCTTTTTGGGTCCAGGGTGACTTCTGAGGTAATATCAGAATGCAATAATTTCTGAAGGTGCTTATCTTGGTGGTTTATTCATTTTATTCCACATTTTCTGTTTTTGCAGTTCAATCACATAAACAATCTTGATCTCGTTTGTCGAGCTCACCAGCTTGTACAAGAAGGCCTTAAATACATGTTTCAAGACAAAGGCCTTGTAACTGTGAGTCTTCAAGGCCCTCTCTGTGGTACTGTTTGGGATCAGTCGGTTCAATCTTGTTGGTGATGCTTCATTGCACTTTTACAGGTCTGGTCTGCGCCAAATTACTGCTACCGGTGTGGAAATGTAGCTTCTATATTGAGCTTTAATGAGAACATGGTGAGTTTTCCAGGCCAGTGCGCCTCTACAACATCATCAGATACTAGGATATTATCTTGTTCATACATATTATCATATATTTCGGGTCTAAACTCTCAGCGTCTATGTACTTATGATAGTGATTATTTGTTTTTCCTGTAATGTCTAATAGGAGAGAGAAGTAAAGTTCTTTACAGAAACGGAAGAGAACAACCAAATGAGAGGGCCAAGGACAGGGGTGCCTTATTTCTTATAATTGGGAAGCCGAGACCTGTTCAGTAATCCAATTATGTTGGTTACTGGAGGGAGCATACAGAAATGGCATGATGTACGTTTACAACCACTTTCCAATGCTTTGACTGGAGGGGAATTCTTTCATTTGTCCAGGGCCTTTCAAATTTGTAAGTGGTTTCTTAGGTACGTCCATTATGAATGGTATGTTCTTCCTTCCAGTCTCTGGTACGTTGCATATCTAGCCCTGCTCATTGATTTCAGATTGTTTGGATCTGCCGTTAGTTATGTTGAAGCAGAAAATGCCTAGTTTCTTGGAAGAACTGTACTTCTGGCAATCCGGCCAGGGAAACAATTCCTAGCTGATGTATGATTTTGTTTTCTGGGTCAATTCTAGTGTCTGCAGGTTGATGTTGACAGCGACTGCATATATTTGTTATATTTTATATTGGTTAATGACAAATATATCTCTCCCACTCCTTTTTTCTCCCTACTATGCTTTTCTGTTTTGATTTCCCCTGGCCGTGGATTTGAAGTTTCCTCTTCAAAAGTGGATTGGAATTTTATGAGGCTTTGCAAAAGATAGGTCCTTGAGGAGAATGTTGTTCCATCCAATCGGAAGAACCAGTAACACAGTGGTGCATTTGAGGGAAATGTGATTTATCCTCCTTTTCCTCAAGTGAGATTTAAGTTTCGACTGTTCTTTGGGTTGTGGAGCCGTTCAGCCTTATTATCTGTTCCTTAGCAGTTATTAAAACTAATCGTTGCGATTCACGTGTGGAACTTAATGGCACTCATTTCAGTTTTGCATTCTGCATACGATCTTTTTTGGCAATTGGTACACCATGCCAGTATCTTCACCCATCCTGCTCAAGTGCTGCTACCGCAACAGCAGTGCAAACTTACCGCTTCACTTGGATGATTCAAACGAATGTTTATGGTTGCACCAAATTCGACTCTATCATCACGTCGACTTCTTTGGCTCACTCAACGTGGTCTGGCTGGTTGATGCTCTTCTCAACTTGACAAAGACGTCTGTGCATCGATTGCCTCTCCAAGCTCTGTCGATTGAGGGCTTGGCTTAGTAGTAAGTTTCGGAGATAACGCGTCTGTGTACAGCGCATATTATTGTGGTCCACGCAATAAGAGCCTGCCCTATATATGTGGTCAAATTTTGAGAAGTTTCTTCTCAATAGGTGCTGAGCGTCGGTGACAAATTGACATTTCGCTCCCTGTCTTCACACTTCGATGTCTGTTTTCAATCTCGAGGCAATCTACGAGGTGGGGGTTCAAGGTCTACTGTAAGTAGAATCTAGGGGTAAAGCTATTTGGTTATTCTGAAAAGCCAAGGAATCAGGCCTAAAATAATCACCTCACTCGCAAAGGTAAGAATCGTGACTCATGCCTAACTGGACCAATCATATGTGAGGTCTATTGCAAGTAGAATTTAGGCAAATAAAGGTGTTTGGGGTATTCTGAAAAGCCGAGGAATCAGGCCTGAGCTAATCACTTTACTCGCAAAGGCAGGAGTCGTGACTCATGCCTAACTGTGTCAATCATATATGAGGTCTGAAATCCTCCGTTGTTTAAATGCACATGGAGCTGTTCTAGCCTATAGGAACTTGTAATAGATTCACTGTCGTATGAGGGCCGGTATGCCATAGCACGTCGAAATAATGACTTGGATGTCACTTCATAAAACCGATGCCACAATTCGTCTCTAAGGGTAAGGGCAATACCCTTGACTTTTTACTTGGGCCGTATTGCTTTTAAACGGATCTAGCAACCGATGGAACCTTACGTGATCACAAAATCACAATGTCTTCGAACAATGAATACATTCTTACGTGTCCGGTGAGGTCAAAAGAATGGTAAGTACGAGGAGTCAATCCACACACCTCTCAGATTGTCAAGGTCATTCTCTTGTCATTAGCATCTTTGCCGCTATCTCATGTTGGAGCCTCCAACTCACAGGCTCTCTCTTTCAAATGATTCACGGCGAACCAGAACCGTCCTCGGTCTGAGGAGCTGAAGTTCACACGATGCCCACTTCTTGAATCTTGATTGCCAGGGATTGTTCTCTTTCATCGCTACATCGATACCCAGCCGGGCCACGGAAACAGTGGAAAGATCCCCTCTTTTTCAAAAATTAGACAATTGAGTAAAGCGAAAGATGAATAACGGTAACATGATTGACGACGAACTCCCCACATGAAATTTGGAGAGGAGATTAGGACACGGACCCAGGTGGATGTCTCCTTGTCTTGTACCCTAATCCAAATCATTTTCACTTTTCAGTGCCCAGGCCTTTTTGAGCTTGGGGCGGTCGTCAACCACCCACCAATTTTGGGGACCCCTCGGGACCCCCCCCCCCCTCTCCAACAAAAAAAAAAAAAAACGTTTCTTTCTTTTTACTTTTTTTTTTTTTTTGTAGGGTCTCTCTAAAATCTTCAATTTCAAGGCTTCGCATCCAGCTCAGCAATGCCCCATCCCAGTCAACACCCTCCATGCACGTGGACGGCTCCCACTGGCCCCGCAATCGGCGCAACCCAATTTTCTCAATCCCAATTAGAGTTGAGGGGGAAAAAATTCTTCATGTGCCTGTCAAAAGAGAGAAAAAGGAGGGGAAATTAGATTGTCATTTTGCTGTCCTATCTGGAGCAGACAGATTTCAGTGCAGTTCATCAAGTTTTTCTCTCGGTACAGTCCGATTGCCATCCCTCTGGATTCCAATGGCCCCGTGACATTAAAGGGGCTTGACCCGAATTTCAGGAAACAAAAATTGAGGAGAAAAGAAGAAGAGAATGAAGGTAATTTAATTGTGCTTTTCAATTTTCAATGTCTACCAATCACTCACTTTGGCATTCTTCTCGAATCTCATCATCAATTGCGATTGGTAGGATGCAGATCACCCCTTTTCTTCCCACTGCAAGCAAATTGGCCAAGACGCGGTTTCATTTCTTTAGATAATTATTTGAAAAAGGGGAAAAAGAAAAGGGAGAAAGGTCTGAATTGGGGTTTATTAATATAGGTGGCCAGTCTAGTGTGACCTTGGAAAAGTAGTCAAAATATTAGATATTTTATAGTATGGATGGTCAATATGAAGTTTGGTTTAAACCAAAATTACTGTAAAGGCTTTTTAAAAGTAAATGATTTGGCTATGGAAACTAAATTTTGTGTTATACATGACATATTTTAGCAAAGGTTGTGTAAACCTAACTATGTAAATAAAAGAAATAGATATTTTTCTAAGAGAATGCGGTGATTTTCATCGATTACATAGAAAAGGCTATTCTAAGCTATGCATAGCATTATGACTGCATAAATAGAAAAAAGGAGATAGACGGGAAAAAACCATTTATTTGGATCAATTCAAGGAAAATAGAAAAAAAATGTTAACTCACTCTTGCATGCTTACATTAAATCCATAATTTCCATCTTTTTTTCTTTTTCAATTTTACAGTAGTCACTGGAATATAACTTTGCTTAAAACTCTTCTTTGAATAGTAAAAGCAAGATCTCATTTGTACTTAGTTTATATTAGAATGAGGTTGGAGATTATGCTTATATCCATATTCCATCCTTTTTCTCTTTTATAATCTTACCACAGTCATTGGAATATAACTTTGCGTAAAACTCTTCTTTGAATGGAAAAAGCAAGATCTCATTTGTACTTATTAGTTTATATCCGAACAAGATTGAAGATTATGCTTATCTTTCAAAATAGTAGTCTCATCATCTCCTTCATTGTCAGCTAATTAGCAAAAGCACAAAAATCAAGAAATCTTAACCGTTGAGATTTTCTCTAATTACTCCCAAAAGAGAGCAAAATTAGGGTCCACCCTCTCTATTCACATACAACATATCCCACTGTGGCCAGCACAAATTCGAAGTGGTTCAATGTCTCCTCAAAAGCAAGATTTGCAAATTGTGATTGGATGCACATAAGACAAAGTCTAGCTTGTGATTAACTTGTAATTAGCGGAGACTATGCATGCATGATCTGAACATCCCACTCTCCATGAAGCTTCCCCATTTTCCCTTTTACCTTTCGTTGAAGTACCTCCAAGGCTCCACTCTTTGCTTTTAACATAATCACATGCACTCTGGACAATTCTTTGACACGTGGGTCCACATTCTCGTGGGTGAAAATCAGTAAACAAATAGGCCAAATGAGACCATGATAGGCGGAAAAATGAGGATGGACTTACATCACGCACCTAAATATTCTCTTGTTTCTTTTTTTGTCGGAACCCACAACTGTGATGGTCGATTTCATGTCTGACTCGACATCGATATTTTTTTGTCCTGATTTTTTGTGGGATTGAACCTTAAAATATGGGCATTTTTTAAATTTATCTGAACTTTGTGGAAGATTTTGACTATTGGGTTTCAGAGATTGCAATATGATAAGATGAAGTCAAGATTGTCGGAGAACAATACTCTGATAAAGATTCAACAAAGATTCAACAATTCTAACTGTGCCGACGTCATCAGAATACCTATTCAGACCATAGACAAATTGGATCCTGTTCAGACCATTGGCATTCTCTTGAGGAGGAGGGCCCTAGTAGGGGCTAAATGGAGCCTAATCTTTCGGTTGTCGTGTCGCTCTTATCTGCTAATTGGCAAATTGCTGTGATCTGCCATGTCTTTTTCAGTTCAATTAAGCATGCATTTTCATAGTCGATGGGAACAAATTGCTTTGACGAGACAAGGTGCAAAAAAGGAGAAGCAAGATCCAATCAATAAACTACGTATGTTCTTGAAAGGGCAAGTGATATCGATTCAGGTCACTCCACGTTCTTGACACAGATCGTGATTTAATCCAAGACTAAATAGTACTAAATTGGGTGCGTAGCTGATTAATTGAAAGATTTGAGAAGTTGACCTATACACCCTTAAAACGGATAGCGTGTCTATGAGCTGCACTTGTGTGATTTTTTATATCAACAAAGGACCACTGAAAATCCCATTTTACATTGAAGTAATTTTTCGAGAGTTTGATAAGATCAAGCCAAGAAAAAACGCCGCACACAATCTTTTATTCAAACGACTCAAGTTGTCAAAAAAAGACCATTTTGTGACACAGTCGTTGCTCCAAAAGATTGAGTTGCAAATAACTTGACAGAAAGGACTACCATGACAATTCTTTTTTGGTCCATGATAAATAAAATAGGAAGTAATTTCCATGGTTGAATTAATTGGCAAACACGATAAAAGAAAAAAGATTTATGATGGGAAGCAAGCAAGCAAAGCTTCCACAAAAGGGCAAAGCAAAGCATCCAGAAAAAGGGCAAAATTCAGTAGTAATGAGGAAGTAAATGTGAAGATGGCGATGGCATCATATTGCCTAGTAAAATCCATATGAATCTAGGAGCTATTTGCTCCACGGGGCAATCACTGTCTATAGCTCTAATAATTTAACTTTCTAGATACAGTTGTCAATCAAATCCATGCGGCAAAAATAGACCCATCTAAGAATTTCTTCTCTTCTGTTCTGGGTCAAAGCAAGGTGCTATCACATGATCTGTCCTCATAATAATTTTTTTTTTTTCATTTTGAGATAAAAGCACTTGAGCTAAAAGCAAAGCAAATCCCCTTCATTTAGGGTCGGTCCATCATACGATTCTAAATTAAATTTTCTTTTCTTCATGCCTATGATTTAGGGGCAAAAAAGGACCTTTTTTTTTCTTTTGGTATCATATATACTGATTTCAGTTTTGAGTTGGAAAAAAATGACATAACAAAATAATCAAATATACCCATCTCATTTTTTTACTTGAAAACAAAGCAATACAAAAAAAAAAAAGGGTTTTCGCATTGAGGATAAACTTGTTTTGTAAACGATTTGAAAAATGAATTCCTAAAAATCTTCTTTTTTTTTTTTTTGGTAAAATTTTTCTAAAGATCTTCACTTGTATCCTTTATAAAAGAATGAATAAAAAATATTTTTATTATTCAAGAAAATGTTGAGACATAAAACATTACCAATTACTTTAAGTGATACAAATAATTATTTATTTATACGAAATAAATTGAATCATAATTCAACTCAGTTCATATTTACCCATCTATGATACGGGATATGATTACGATTCATAATTATAACGTGATAAATTACGAGTGAAGCATAAAAAGGGAATGGAAAAGTTTAAAAATCCAGGGACCCACATCGAGACATTGCAAGCTGTGGGCAAAAACCATCATCGTCAATCATCATAACGATGGCTTTACGGTGCATCCATCCTCCATCCCCATGACCTCACTTCCCCCCTCCTACACTCCTCACTCAAAAATATGAAAACCTCAGAATGATGGGGGAAGAAAACCCATCATGGTTCAAACTTCAAAGTCAAGTTCAGGTTCAGGGGAGACGGAAAAATCACGGTTTCATTTTCTTCATGATTTATTGTGTCAGAAGGGAAAGAACATTTGAGACCCTGAATATCATTATAACCAGAGAGAGAGAGAGAGAGAGAGAGAGAGAGAGGGGAATGGGAAAAGGAGGAAGGAAATTTTTGAATCGGGTGCGCTCCAACGTTTCCCGTTGAACTATGACCCCCGTGATCCCATCAAACGGTCACAAATTCACCATGTGATTACCTTTACACTTCCCTGTCTCTCTACTCGTGTCACCCACATAATTTTCATTAAAAAAAAGAATTTTTTTTTTCTTTCAAAGGTGGGCTATAAATAGAAGAAAAGATGTCCAGTCTTCTTCACGCCCCTTTTTTGGCACTTTAGCTGCAGCACCGTTTTTTCCCCTGCACACCTCTTGCCCTCTTCTTTATAATCCTCTCCACTTTCGTCTCCTCCTTTCCCCATCATCACCCCCTGCCGTCTTGCCACCGCCGAGGAAAAAAAATCTATAGAATAATCGCTTAAACCCTCTCCCCTCCTCCTTGCTTTGCAGCTTCTCTCCCTCCCTTTCTGCTCGTTAAAATGAAAAACACCCACTGAAGATTCTCCTGTCCAGATCAGGCCTGGACTCTACTGTAGTCTCCTTTTCCCTCCCTATAGAAAGAAGCCTCCGTTCTTGCCCTGTACTTCCCGGAAAAATGCAGGTCCCGAAAAGGGTCGCCGTCCTTTTCCTGATGCACGCCGTGGTGGTCGCGTCCTTCGGCTTCGCCGGCGTGCGGGCTGCTGAAGAAGGTGGAGGAAGAGGAGGAGGTGGAGCGGCGGCGGGGGCGCCGCCGGCGGGGTGTGTGGCGGCGGACCGGGTCGCTCTGCTGGGGTTCAAGGCCAAGATCTTGAAGGACACTTCCGGGGACCTCGACTCCTGGACGGGGACCAATTGCTGCGAGGACTGGGAGGGCGTGCAGTGCGGCCCGTCGGGGCGGGTCACCGGGCTGACGCTGCAGGGCTCGGTCGAGGACAGCGGCGTCTACATGAGTGGCACCCTGTCGCCTTCCCTGGGGGACCTGCAGTTCCTGGAGGTGCTGGTCATCTCCGGGATGAAGCACATCACGGGGACGATCCCCGACGGCCTCTTGAAGTCGACCCGCCTCTCGCAGCTGATCCTCGACTACAATGCTCTTGATGGGGTCATCCCTCCGGGCCTCGGGCAGCTGCCGTCGCTCAACGCGCTTTCGCTGATGGGCAACCGGTTCCGGGGCCAGATACCTCCGAGCTTGGGGAACCTCAGGAACGTGGTCCAGCTGAATTTGGCGAAGAATTTCCTCGCCGGTCCGATACCGCCCATATTTAGAAACTTGCAGAAATTGCAGTTTCTTGATCTCAGCTCCAACATGTTATCAGGACCTGTCCCGGAATTTTCAGGGCCATTTCCGAACCTTACCAATCTCGACCTCTCCAACAACCAACTGTCGGGCCAAATACCGATTTCATTGCTTAGTTTGCCGAGCCTTTCGATGCTATCCTTGAGCCACAATCTGCTCACTGGGAAGATCCCAGACCAGATTGGCAATCTGAAATCCCTTGCACAGCTTCAGTTGGCTGGCAACAGAATCTCGGGGCAAATACCGGCTTCCTTTTCGAAATTGACCAACCTGTGGTCCCTCAACTTGTCCAGGAATGAGCTGTCCAACCCTTTACCTGATTCCCTTAGCAAAGGAGTCCCGTCCCTGTCAACAGTCGATCTTTCGTACAACAATCTCGCATTCGGGTCCATACCTGGTTGGATCGTGAACAGACCAATGTATGATGTCCGCCTCGCCGGCTGTAAACTCAAAGGAAACCTACCGGTCTTCACTCAACCAGATTCCTTGAGCAACATTGACCTATCTGACAATTACTTGACAGGTGGTATCTCAAGCTTTCTGGCAAATATTCCCAGCCTAAGTGATGTTAAGCTGGGGAACAATCAGCTCAGCTTTGACCTTTCGGGGATCAAACTACCAGATGGGCTACACTCTCTCGATCTTCACTCGAATCGTCTAACGGGGTCACTCTTTGCAATATTAAGTAACAAGACAAGCAGCTCCTTGGAGTCCGTCGATGTTGCCAACAACCAATTATCAGGCACTATTCCCGAATTTGGAGAGGGTTCAAGCTTGAAGGTGCTCAACATCGGAAGCAACCAAATTACTGGCCACATCCCAGATTCGATCGCAAACTTGGTTGGACTTGAAAGATTGGATATTTCGAGGAACCGGATAAGCGGGACCATCCCTCCAGGTTTGGGTCAATTGGGCAGTCTCCAGTGGTTCGATCTGTCTATCAACGCGCTCACTGGAAAAATCCCCAGTAGCTTTGCAGGGTTGAGACTCGTTCACCATGCAAATTTCAGGGCGAACAGGCTATGCGGAGAGATACCCCAAGTGAGGCCTTTCAACATCTTCCCGCCCGTGGCTTATGCCCACAATCTGTGCTTATGTGGCAAGCCCTTGCTACCTTGTAGGAGAACCAGCGAAACGGGCCAGTAAGATGCTGACCGAATTTGTCTGATTAGATCGATGCTCACACCATGTGAGCATATATATCCATATAGGATCAGTAGAGGGAAGAAGATAGGTCATTCTTCTCTGACTCTTTCCATTTTTTAAATTGTTGTAACCACAGAAGTCAGCGATCCAATAATTTCATCCGTCTTCTACTTAGAACTTATATAAGAGATATCTAATCTTATAAAAATCCGTGCAAACGCAATGGTGCCTCCTCGTTTTATGACAAAGCAACTCATAGCCAAGAGTGCTCCTGCAATGCGTCGCTCCACAGCATAGCAAAGTTTACCGCAGCATTGAAGTAAGATTAAAGAATTTAAGGGACTGCCCACTTGCAGAGAAACTTTGGTAAAGAAATCAATGGTTTCCCAAAAAGAGCACTGGCTAGAGCTTCCATTTACAACTAGAAGCCAGACACTAAATCCATCCTACATTAACATGAAAAATTATCAAACCATTGACTACTCATCCTCTAAAACTTCCTCATTTTCCTCATTTGCAGCTTCCTCGCCTGCAGTTTCCTCATTTGCAGCTTCCTCACCTGCAGTTTCCTCATTTGCAGCTTCCTCATCTGCAGCTTCCTCCTTCTCCGAACCCTCTTCATTCTGTCCAATCATAAAAACCGAAATTCAGCACATCTATAAGTTAGACTGCGCACATAGATTCATATAAATCTGAAGAGAATAGAGAGGTCAAGCTTACTTCTCCATCACCAGCATTATGAGCCTCCATGGCCTTATTGAACTCTGCTTTGAGCTCAGAAGCTTTGTCCAAGTAAGGTTTTTTCTCCTGCAACAAATCCCTGGTTAGATCACATTGCTAGACCCCACACTACAGAGAAACATCACAAGTAAAGAGAAACAAACTCACTTCATCCGACATTGACTTCCATTTCTCACCACCCTGTTTTGCAACCTATCCAATCACAAGACACAAGATTAGCCAGGAAGGATATGACACAGAAACTTCCAAAGTCATACTCCAGTAAGTCAATAATTTTTTACCTCCTTAACACCCTTAGAATCTGGGTTCGCTTCCTTGTAAGCCTTTCTAAAATCATCCCTGCAAAATAACGAATTCATTCAGCACAAAGGTTTTAAAAAGGGGGATGTCGATAAAACACACAAACACACATTGGTGCCCTTACATGAAGAGGAAGAATGCCGTGGCAGGGCGCTTAGGCGCATTTGCATCCTTGCCCTTCTTAGACTTCTTTTCTGTTTTAGCTTTCTTAGCCTTGGGTTCTGATGACCTCTTTCTGTCAATTCATCAGCACATATTGCAAGAACTTAACACGTTATCTCCCTAAGTGCAATCACAATATAGTATAAAGTACACCAGCAATGCGAGTTTTACCTATCCACTGCTGGTTTCTTCTTCGCCTCAGCAGGTCTTTCCATGACTTGAGCCTCTGCAAACACAGATAGAATTTCCTAAATTACCCTAAAATAATGCATGCAATTTCAAAAATAACCTAGAAACTTGACTGTCATGTACAAAATCAATCTCCATCAGTACATTTAAAGTACAAAAGCTTTTATAATACTTTAAAGGCCATAAGGCTCGTACACATACCCAAATTCATCTTAATTTTGGCATCAAGGCCGCAACTATGCATGCTAATGAGCGCCACTGGCACATCCTTGTTGCACTCTTCACTGCAAATCCAGATTCACATCGAGATTAGCCACAGCTTCCAGATATAACACCAGATTTTGGAAAATAATTGCAGAGCACCGTACGAC
Organism: Eucalyptus victrix; assembly: GCA_016097545.1. Classification (NCBI taxonomy): domain Eukaryota; kingdom Viridiplantae; phylum Streptophyta; class Magnoliopsida; order Myrtales; family Myrtaceae; genus Eucalyptus; species Eucalyptus victrix. The sequence continues at coordinate 27,152,193 of CM027844.1, forward strand.
TCCTTTCACAACTGACCGTGCGAAATAGAAATCCAACAAACCGAGCAAAATCTTAGACGGAAAAGCAACAGCAAAATCCAAACGTGAATCGGTACCAGCAAAACATGCTTACATCCTGTATATAACTCGTGGCACCAGATACACTGTACAGCTACGACGTAGGCGTGGACAAACTATTTCCCGCAGAAAACTAACAAAAAATCGACCGATGCCAAAACACAAACAGGTAAATGACATTGTACTGCAAAAGCAAAATCAAAACCGGCAGATACGCACACATCGCGTCCGGCTCGGCACATACAGTAACCACGGGAGCTAGACCAAATCGCCGATCAAGGAACGAGCTAAGCGGAAAAGAAAACCGGAGCAGCGAGGTAGAAAAACACGCATTTCGAACCTAAAAACTATGACCAACACAGCACGGCGCACGGCCTTCGCTCCACGAACAACTTCTACTTCTAGACATCGATTCTTCGGCGAAGGAAAACTGAAAAGCAACCGGGACGACATTACCATCGGGCGAAAGCGCTGCCGTCCTTGCCGCGGACGAGCGAAGAAGCCGCCGCCGCCGCCGCGTCGACCTCCACTCTCTTTCTCGCCTTCGGCGCGTTCGACTTCGACGATCCTCCTCCGGCCATCGCCGCTCCGACGAGTCGCAGAGAAGATGGAAAGTGGTTTTGGAGAGAGAGAGAGAGAGAAGGAAGAGAGAGAATGTGTTTCGCTTGGACTGAAATTCGGAAGGAGAAGCGCGGGGCGATATTATGAAGGGCGTCGAAGAGGGAAATTGAAAAACGAAATTACGAAATTACGAAATTGCGGAATTCGCGAACCGAGCGGAGCTTTTCGAGTTTTTGCCGCCATTCCGAAAAAGAACGCGCGTTCTTCCTAGCGAGCTGTTGCCCCTCGCGCAGATCGATGACGTGGTCGGCGTCTCTCGCCGTCCGATCTCTCGCGCGCCCACTGGACGGTCCGGATCGACCTTAATCCCGGGCCGCGGCAACTTTTGCGGGCTCGCATTGGGCCGGCTCGGTCGGAGCTGAAGGATATTCAGATTGGGGACCCGCTTGGTTTGAAGGCCCGGCCCACAAATGATGACGTGGACTGATGCCAAACTGATGAATCTATTTTCAAATTGGGAAAATGTCACAAATGGTCCTTATACTTTTGCCTAATGTGCAATTTCATCCCTGAACTTTCGATCGGCTCAATTTAGTCCATGAACTATTGATAAATGTCTAATCTAGTCCCTAAACTTTTGATCGGCTCAATTTGGTCATTAAACTATTTATAAATGTCCAATTTAGTCCTTCATTACTGTTTTTCCTTTTTTTTTAATTTTTTTGCTTCTTTCCGGTCGGGAGAAGCCTGCGTCCGGCGAGGGTCGCCCTCACCGGTGTCGGACAAGGGCCGTCCTCGTCGGACGCAGACGAGGGCGGCCCTCGCCGGTGTCGGCGAGGATCCGTCCCCGGTGTCGTAGGCGAGGGCCACCGACACCAGCGAGGGCCGCCCAACACACGCGAGGGTTGCCCTCGCCTACGTCCAACGAGGATGGCCCTTGCCCGACGCCGGCAAGGGCGAACCTCACCAAACGCTGGCTTCCCTCCGTAGGCTCCGGCGGAGGGAGGGGAGAAAAAAAAAAAAAAAAAAAAAAAAAAGGAAAAACATTAGCGAATGATTAAATTGGACATTTATGAATAATTCAATGACCAAATTGAGCCAATCAAAAGTTCAGGGACTAGATTGAACATTTGGTCATAGTTTAAATTGAGCCGATCAAAAATTCAAGGACTAGATTGGACATTTATCAATAGTTCATTGAAATTGAGCCGATTGAAAGTTCATAGACGAAATTACACATTAAGCAAAAGTATAAGGACCATTTATAACATTTTCCCTTTCAAATTTGTATTTTAAAGTGAGCCTTTTTTCATTTTGATGGTACGAGACATAAGCAGAATTTAGATGACAATCTTAACTGTGAACTTTGATTAATTGGGTTGAAATGGTTAAAAAAACAAAAAAACTTGGGCAAAAGCCACCAAACACCCTTAGATAAGCCTGCTATATCACATTTGCTCTAAAGTTGTACTTGTGCAACATATTGACCTCTTGTTAAAGTTCTATTTATGAGAACCGTTAAAATCTACTTATATGGACAGCAAAAAGCAAACAATATTGACATGGTGCTCACATGACTTAAAGTAAAATAAAACGACGTTATTTTGACCGAAAACTTATCTAATGGAATCTTGGTAGGATATATGTATTATACAAGTATAAGTTTGAGATTTTCTACATCGCAAGAAAAAAGATTAGGGTAAACATCTAATAGCATTGACATGATGCCCACGTGGCTTAAGTGAAATAAAAGACGATGTAATTTCAGTTGAAAAATTATATAACAAAACATTGACAGGAGGTAAATAGGTCATATAGATATAAGTTTGAAGTTTTATAAATTATGAGAACAAAATTAGGGTAAATATGTTACCGTGGACATAATTTTAGATTTTTTATGTCATAAAATAATTTAAAGTAAATATATCACAGTCAACATAATTTGGAGTTTTCTTATTATTTTTCTCAAAAAAAACTTTGACCAATTATCATCTTTGAAGTCAAGTCCACTTGACCTTATTGTGTTAAATTGAGTTCTCATCGGCATAGCTCAAAAAAAAATAATAATAATAATAAATAGACGGAATGTTGGTAAGATATCTAGAAATCAACGAGTACGTGCTCTTTAACTACATCGCATAAGGCAGAAGATTACGACGTGAAAAAGAAAAGAAGGAAAGATAAAAAAATCTAATTTTTTTTTTTTTTTTTGCTTACTTTCTTCTCTTGGTCATCCCGATCCTCATCAATGCGACGTAGGCAATCAGCCTGTACGCGACGAACATGATCCCCAGCGCAACCGCCGAGACGGCCTGCCCGTCGAGGCCCACTTCCTTGATCCCCGGATAGTCGCCGACCAAGCAGGAGGAATCGCTGCCGCACGGGTACGTGTCGTCGGGCCTGAACTGCGACGTCATCAGGAGCTTGTACGTGTAGTGGCTGATCGACAGGTACCGGATCCAGGCGATGAAGGGAGGCACGTTCTGGACGTAGTACCCGCCGGCGAGGAGGAACGAGAGCATCAGCACGGACCCGAGGATGGTCGCCGACTGCTGGTCCATGACCACGGCGCCGATGGCCAGCCCGAGGCCCTGCGCCACGAGCACGCTGTAGAGGAGCACGAAGAGCGTGTACAGGAAGTTGCCGGCCGTTGGCTTCATCCCGGCCATCCAGTACGTGATGGCGACGAAGACGGTGGGGAGAATGAGCTCCATCGGGAGGTCGCCGACGATGCGGGACATGAAGTAGGAGGAGAGGCGGTACATGCCGGAGGACCGCTCCTTCTCGAGCATCATCCGCTCCTTCGGGAAAGTGAAGATGGCGTTGAAGAGGGGGTAGAAGCCCCAGAACGCCGAGTAGAAGAACAGGAGCCCGATCTGCAGAATTCGAAATTTGATAACCAGATGCGTTTTGATCGATCATGACTAATCCTGTATAATCTAAATAATGCAACTGATTCAATCTGATAACTAGCTGTGTTTTCCTTAAGGAAAAACAAGTTAGGAAATGCCAATCATATACCTTGTCTTGCAAATTGGAAGCCTCGGATTGCCACCATAATAAGCCGGAAATGAAAGCGACGACCAGCACTTGCCCGACTTTTATGCCGGAGAAGGATTGGTACTTCCTTTCTTTGACCCCTCTTCGGAGCAGGATCGTGAACTGTTGCCACCACGTTGTTGGCCAGCGATCGGAGTGCTTGTGCTCGTGTCCTTGCTCGATGAAGCCATCTCCGGTCGCGCAAAGCTCCTGCTTCAGTCCGTCTTCCAGATGGGTCTTGTATGCCGAAGCCAAGGTCTGCTTTATCGTGCTTTTGCTTTCTTTATCTTCATCCTCGGGATCAATTCCTGCCGGAACAGTTACATTAACGAATCAGCGAGAAAGTTAGCAAAAGCACAAGTAAGCAAACCTTGGCTTCGGCATACAAGAACCATCTTGAGGACAGATTGAAACAAGAGCTTTGCGCAGTTGAAGATCGCCTCATTGAAGAAGGACTCGAACACAAGCCGGAAAGGATTTGACGGATTGCAAACTGTTGCCACCAAGTTTTGGCCAACGATCATAATGCTTGTGTTAAGTGTCCTTCTTAAACGAAGCAATCTTCGTTCGGGCAGCACTCTTGTCTCAATCTATACTCGAGATGGTTCTTGTATGCCAAAGCCAAGGTCTGCTTATTCTCGATTTGCAATCTTTAAGTTCATCTTGGGGAGCGATTTGTAGCGAAACAGTTACATCAACACCGTGCAAGAAAACTGGAACAAATGACTCGACATTTTGCAATAATTCACAACATATGTCCTAGGATTCAATGTCAGCAGATTTCTTTGGCAAATGGAAGCATTAGATCATGTCTTGAAATGCATAACTATGTATCCCCCAATTTCAATTAAACACATTCCGGAGGATATCCATAGATCAAAAGCGTTTTGCTAGTACTCCAATCGAACAAAAGCTCTATCTCATGTTCTAATCACGAAACTGCATTGGGAAACATTTCATGCGACGTGCTCATGCACCTTAATAATTACCAGAAAATTTAAGGACGACTGTTTCCAAGGGACTTGCACTTACCAATGCCATTCGCTAGATCCAAGAGAAAATCGGCAGGGTTCATGGCCACGGAGGGCGCGAATCCAATGCCAGCAAAGTATTCCATCACACTCGCTCCCTCCCCGAAGTACAAGGAATTTCCCTCGGACAAGAGCAACACCTTGTGAAACATGTAGAACAACCTGCTGGAAGGCTGATGAATAGTCATAAGCACCGTCCTTCCACCTTTGCGAGCTCCCACAACTTTGACACGATCCTCTGAGCCGTGGTCGAATCGAGCCCCGACGTCGGCTCATCGAGAAACAGCAAGCTAGGGTTTACGAGCATCTCTTGCCCTATGCTGACCCGCTTCCTCTCTCCTCCTGACACGCCTCTCAGGAACCCGCCTCCCCCGATGATGCTGTTCTTGCACTTGGTCAAGCCGAGCTGTGCAATGACTTCCTCGGCGTGCATGACCTTCTCTTCTTTGGTGTAACCCTTGTGCAACCTGAGGAGGGCGGTGAAGACTAGGGTTTCGGTCACAGTCAAGTGAGGGTACATGACATCGTCTTGCGTCACGAACCCGGTGCTCCGCTTCAACGAGTTCGAGAAGGGCTTGCCGTTGTAGGTAATGGTCCCGCCCAAGCGGCCGCCCGCAAGTCGGCCTCCCAGGGCGGTCAACAAGGTGGTCTTCCCACTTCCAGAGGGGCCGAGCATTGCTAGCACTTCGCCGGGTCGAACCACGCCGGTGAGTCCATTCAAGATCACTTTCTCTTCGGCCTCCGTACTCTTCCGGAGGAATCCTCCCGCCGCTGCTCTTCGGATCTTTATTTTGTAAACAACGTCGTGAAACTGTGCGTAGTTGGGAGGAAAGCGAGCAAAACCATCAGTCTTGTTATCTACAAAGATCAAAGCTCAAACAATCGCATGCATGTTTTTAATTTGAATTGGAAATGAAATAGAATTTAATGCGCGTGAAATTTAAACTTATGGGGGATTGGAACGACTTAACCTATATATAAGGAGCCCTTCCTTGACTATTATAACTTGAATGCAGTTATAATCAGAAAGCATTCGCAAAATCGTTGCGTAGACTATTCTTTTTTCTTTTCTTTTTTTATTGGCTGACCAAAAAAAAGACTATTCTTTTTTATCCACAAGCTCTCTCTGGGATCAAACATGGTCAGTGCAACATTTAAATGGAGTAAACATTCAAAATCCAATCCAGATAAGAGCGGTTTCGAAAGAATCTTCTTCAACCGAGATTACGTATCTAGCAAGAATCCAATTCTCTAAGCTCAAGAGTGCTAATTCGCTAGCTCGAGTCGAATCGAATCGGAACCCCTGCCGGGTGCGAAATCAACACAATGCGATGTCAGAGAGTGACGACATTAGATCGCCGGACGCTTAAAGATTTCTAAAACATGGAGAAAGAACTGAACATGGTCGATGTCCTCATGATCGTTTCTTTTCTCGTCTGGCCACGGCCATCTCAACCTGTTCAATGGCTTCACGCAGGATACTCACGCCCGATCCATCGATCGACCAAACCAAACCCTGCGCAATCTTTTTCTCCCTTTCTTTCTTAAACCTAAGCTATTTATATCTGACAAAGAATCCGTGCATGTCAAATCCAGCAACGCGATACGAAGCGACCTTCGGATGCACGAGGATCTTGAAAATCCGACGCTTTGCGTACCTTGAGAGTGATGGGGTTACTGGACCTGCTGAACATGCATGACTTCGTCGTCGCGGTCGTCGAACCTCGTCCGAGCCCCACGTCGCCATCGTCCTCGTCGGCTTTCCGGGTCTGGGCCTCGAGATCGGCCATCTCCTGTTGCTGCTTCCCGTTCATGGCCCTCTTCCGCTTCGATGGCTCTCGCTCGATCCCTCAAGAAAGCGACACTTCAAGAAGAACCCAAGACGCAACACACGTCACAGCGCGCAGAGAGAGAGAGAGAGAGAGAGAGAGATTAAAGGGTTCATGCAGAAAGAGCTGGGTTTGGACGTGGCGAGTTAGCGTATCCGATCTCTATCAAATTCCCACGTTCCCATCTCTCTCTCTCTCTCTCTCTCTCTCCTCTCTCTCAAAAGCACGCGAGTTTTCTTGGAATGACGAGAGAGAGAGCGCACGAAATCACGCTCGAGAAAGTTCGGTCATTCACTCCCTATCGGCGAGCGAATCGGATATAAAGGGAAGCGTGACCGAGGGGTTTTTGGGTTCTTGTTGGCAGTGGTCAAACTCGGAACCAGGGGGATCCAGCATCTGGCCCTCCTGAAAATCAGCGATTCGCGACACATGTTTTCGAGGTTGTTGGCGGTCGAGCTTTTGTAGTACGTGGGACTTCGTTCCTGACAAGTGTTCTTGCTCTCTCCCCCTCTCTCCGAGAACGAGTCATGTCGAATAAGGCGTTGCGCTTTTTAATATGACCTCCCGGGGGGCAAGAATTCGGCGTCGACGAGCGTCGAACGAGTGCATTTTTGTAGTAATTTCTATGTTGAGTACGGTGATCATACTCGAATGCCAACAAAAGCCGAAAGAGAGTTTCAGAAGGGATTAAATACTATTCATTTGCGATGTAACTATTGCTACTTCGTTTCTTGGAAAATGATTTCTTAAAGAATTTTATGAGTCGAATGCAAGTCTAATGAGTTGTGGTTATGCTCCTCCCAGGGTTCATATATACCCCCAAACGGTGTATGCTTGCATAAAATTATGTCAAATATATTTATTTTGAAAGTGATGCATTGTCGATAACAATAATCTGCATTTATTTTTATTAAAAATTCTAAACAATAACCTAAAATGCTCTCAATTTCTAAAAAAAAAAAAAAAAAAAAACCCTAAAATAGATGTTGTTTTAATTTTGGGTTTCAAGTGTCATTGTTTTCTTAAATAAGAGTTTGAAGTAAAAGTTATCTCAATAAAGTTATGAAGTGGCTATATTAATATCAAATAAACACTTAATCTCACCGATTGAATGGCATTTTCTGTCTTTTACTTTTTAAAATTTGTTTCATTTTTCCTTTTTCTATTTCCCTCTTCCCTTCGCCAGCAATGACATAGGTCACTAGACTTAAGTGAGAGCCACCGTAAAATTAAATTAAATCACAAATTCGGACTGGGCTCGACGAGAAGAGCAAGAGGGTAGGCGGCGCGTCGCCGGAGGAGGCCACACGCGCCCCCACGCGCGGCCACGCGCCGCCTGGGCGTCGAACGCGCGCCGCGCGTGAGCTCCACGCGCCGCGCACTCAGGCGGCGCGTGTGGGCGCGTGGAGGCTCCGATCGGCGCGTGGGTGGCGGCGTTGGACTCGTATGGTGATTTCCTATCTTGTGGTATATTTATTTTATATGTTTGATGATTTTATTGATATGAAGTTGCATATGGAATCCTAAATACGTGAATTTTTAGTGTATTTTTGCGTATTTTTCTTGTATTTTCTGTGATTTTGGAAATACAGGTGATGGGTTACTAGTATGTTATCACACAATAAAAAGGTGTGATTCATCAACAAAAATCAAACTTTATTGTGAACTGAAGCTGGCTTAATGCGATACAATTCATATGAGATTGTATTTGAGCTATGTATTGAGCTGATGAAAAACAATAAAGATTATGAAACTTTTGTTACTCAAGTATACTCCTTTACACATTGGTAACATTTGAATGATAGACGACTTAAGGACTCGTGACCAAACTGATGTACTGATTAACACATCTGCTGAATGTGGGTAATGCATGTCAATTAAGTTATCGATATTGTACATGAACTCATCTGGTCATTGGTTAATGTCTATCGAGTTAAATATTTTTTATGGTAAGGGAGTATGGCAATATTTATGCAGAGCAATAGTATCTACTGTTGAATTTTAGATATTTGGTTCTCTGGTTTGACTCAATTAATAGGCCACTGGTTGAAGTAATGATATTTGTTACCTAAAATTGATTAATAAATCAGTTGTTGGCCTTGGAGTCATGTTTTGCCGTATGAAATTCATGAGTGATAATGGATCAGCTGTCAAGCTTGTCAATTTGGTGCACCCTGTATTACTATTGATGTTAATTTGTGAGAGATATTATAGATCAACATTCTTTTTATGTTATTCTCGGTAATATGTAATTAGGGTGCATAAGAGATATTTTATTCTCTCGTTATGAGAAGCTTCTTGTGTTCTTGTGATCAATGATCTCATTGGAATCTGTCTTTCAAAGTTCTGTGTATATATATTTATATATATGTATGATTAATTTTTATTAATGAATAAAGCAATGTAATTAGCATGATATGTGATTTTGGTGATATGATGCCCCTATCACTAAAGTTAAAATCACATATATATGGTGTATGTGAGGAGTAAAGCTTATATCCCTGGTATGAGAGAATTTCAATGATTCAATTGAGTAGTGACCGCCAAAGTGGCACGCTTGATTGGGTTTGAGAAATTTCGGTCTCGTATGATGATTGGGATGTCTCCTGGTCTAATGCATAGTTATACTCCCAAAGGAGGTGATTGTGTATTAGTTCATGGAGGGATACATGATAGTGTGGTGGATGAGTGATCGATTCTAGTGATTCATATGCCCAAAGGTGATGAATTCACGAAAAATTGGAACATATTCTCATAACCCTTATCATGTGGGGGAGTGTACAATTGCATGTCATGTATTCGCCCAAAGGTGATTATGTGATTTTGCATGTAACTCTTTGGATGTGTACTTGTACGTCAAGTTACACAATGCTCACATGATGCTAATTATATACTGCTTGTTTTTCAGTCACATTTTCTGTAAATGGTAATTCCGTCATCATTGAGGTTTTTTACTGTTTAAAATTTTAAGTTGTGGACATATGATTTGTTGCTTGAGAAAAGAGCAATTGAATTTGCTTATTGTCCATAACACGTTCCATTCTGGAACACTTGAACAGATGTTTGCCTGCGAACTGCACTGCTATAAGATGATGAAAGCCTTAGTTGCTTGAAATTATGTCTTATTTAATATTGAAATTAGGACACATCTACAAAAATTGTGTTTAAGTCCTAATGACATATACATCTCGTATATGATTAAAAGGTTGTCGGGTTTTAACAGTGGCAATGAGTATTTTGGCAAGTATGACAATGCGAAATAGCTTAAAGGGTCATTTGTCAAATACTTGGTAGATTCTGGGGTGGTAATTTAATTACTATACCTGAAAATTCTGACAAAAAGATTTGGGCGAAAGGCATAATTGCACCATATTGAACATGGTGATGAGTATAATTAGTAAGACTAATTTATTGGGTCTTTTGTGGGCTGATATTATGAAAGCAATTTTTTCATATACAAAAGGGGTATTGATTTTATAACCCTAAAGAAGGTACAAGAATTATGGAATCACATACTCTAAAGTTTCTAAATATTGACGTAATTGTGGAGGATAGCTGCTCTCAGATTATTAAAGATAATAGTATGATGGAGGTTACTATGTTTTTGTCTTTACCTATATAGATAATTATGGAATCTCCTGTACCATAGACTAAACTTGTTGAGGTTAAAGGTACTATTCTTGATATAGTTTATAATGAAATTTTTTCAAACCTCTCAAGTATAGAATGAAGTGGTGGTAACTTTATTAAGGAGATTTGTTAGGGAAAGACGATCAGTTATTCCATTAGACTATAGTCTATTTATGAGAGCATGACTATAATATCCACTACATAGTTGATTAAGCGACATAAATAAATGTTGTTTCTTATCCTTAATCAAATATGTGATTAGATGCCATAAAAGGCAATATACAATCTATGAAACATGTTTGGAAACTTACTGACTTGTCTAAAGATCACAAGTTTATTAGTTGCAAATTGGCGTACAAAACTAAAAGAATTTCAAACAAATATTGTGGAATTTAAAGCCAAATTTGTAACTAACGTTTTAACTCTGAAAGAGGGGTGGATTGTTTATAGTGAAGAAATAATTATTTCTTTAAATGTTCTTTCAGAGTGAACGTGGCATTAATAATTTATTTTGATATAAAGTTACGCCAAATAGATACGAAATCTATATTGTGCAACTAGATGATTTTGCAGTAGATTCAAGTAAACTTGTGTGTAGGCTGAAAAGTTCTAATTCATGGTCTTAAGCAAGTTTCCGCAGACAATATTATTAAAGTTTCATAGTGTTGTTATTTTGTTCAATTGGGAACAAAGTAATTCAAGATATCTTGCAAGGTCAAGTGGGAGGAAATTTATTTTTTCTCATACTTTATGTACATGATGTTTTGCTTACAAGTTGTGACCTTGAGACATCTTATATCCTTTATATCGAGGTCTGTAAGAATTGTTCTTGTCATATATCGGATTTTATATTAGATTTTCTTGGAGGACATTTGCTGATCGTATTTTGAAAATATTCAATATACATCATTGCAAGCCAGGAATTGCTCCTGTTGTTGAGGGTGATGGATTAAATCTATCACATTGTCCTTATTTAGATATTGAGAAAATCTAATTAAAGGGAGTACCTTGTGTTAATGCACTTAAAAGTATAATGTATACTCGAATTTGCACTAGACTAAATGTTGTCTTTGTGACAGGACTTCTAGGAGATATCGGTCAAATCCAGGACATGATCACCGGGTTGCTGTCAAGAAGGTTTTAAGGTACTTAAAAAAGACAAGAGATTACATGCTAATTTATAGGCATGTTCAATTCTTGCGTTAGTAGAGTATTTAGATGTAAATTTTGCTAGCTGTTTTGATGACATGCAATCAATAACGGAATACGATTTATGTTAGTAGGAAGTGCAGTAAATAAAGTTTTATGTCATCTTCTACTATGTAAGTGTTAGTAACATTCTTTTAGGTGTTACTTGGGCTTTTAGGCTCCAAAACCTCATGACGGAATTGATCGTGTTAACTTTATGGATAGACCCATACGGTTGTATTGAGATAAAAAATTTGTAGTATTATTTATTTACTACAAAGATCTCAAGGGGTCTAAATATATGGTGGTAAGATATTTTTGACCATAAAGAAACGGTACGAGAAAGGTGACTTATAATATAATATATTTTTACGAGATGATGTGGTTACGAGATCTACTAACTAAAGGCCTACGCCCATGTGTATTTGAGTGACATGTCATTAGCATGGGCCTAGGAGTATCTTCGGATACTGTTGTTTAGTGGGAGCTATTTTGGCTTTACTCTGATAAAGTTCACATCTGTGGTTCGTTACACTTAGTAACGGTTTAATATGTATCAACTTTTGCATTCAATAAAATATTTTGAATGTGTTGTTATTATGTTGAATACATATTGATAAAGTCTCAAGGGATTGTATAGACCTTGAGTGAAGGCTAGGGGCATCCAAGCATCCGGTTATTAGCCTTGTGCATATGTCTTGTGATACATAAAGAAAGGTTAACCATAAGGACAAGACATATGTGGGTTCATTGGAACCATAAAGCATTCTCTAGTGGCACAAGTTTTTTGTGACACCTAAGGTAAGAGAATGGTGACTGACAAATGGGATCTCTCTATGAGAGATGGTAACCATTTGACACACTACCATATTGAATCCATATCAATAAAGTTGAGAACATTCGTGACCATGGAAGGCCTGTGTGTATACATGCGCTACCGCCATGATTCGGTGTTTGAGACTTTATGGGATAGGATTGACTATTAAGAATTATCTCTCGGACCAATGTGCGCGCATAAGGTACGATTTCAATTAATATAGTCCAAGTGGGAGAATGTAAGAGTTTTCCTAATGTGGACTACATTAATTGATATTGTAATTTCGTTTTTACGGTTACCGTAAAAAACGGGGGCTGGTCTAAGGTGAGATAGAAGGTTTCTTAATTAGTCTAATATGGGGTGGTTAGTGTGGGCCGAGTTGAGCCCGGCCCGTAATGAGAGGACTGGCTGAAAAACTCTATAAATAGTCTCAAGTCTCTCCTCTAACCCTAATTCTCACATGTATCCTCACCTAATGGGCGTTTACCTAACGCTAAACGTGAGGGGGCCGCCTCATTGAGCCAAAGGTGATACGGAGGGCAATAGAGGAGAAGACTTGTTGTGTGGATCCCCTTGATATATGTGGGTAATCTTACACCACCCTCGCCGATGACTAAGGAAGGGAAGAGGAAAAAATAAAATAAAATAAAAAAAGAAATAAAAAATAAAAATATATACTTAGATTTTTTTAAAACTAAAACACCCATTCTATGATAGCCACAATAGTCACTGGTCAGCCAAAAATCCTTATGCAAAATGGTTTAGCCACTTTATACTATTATTTAAAATGATATCAACTTCGAGCTCCTACTGTAGAAAATAAGGTCATTCCAAATCTTTATTTGAAATTTTTCTTGATTAAGATGGTCGGGGGTGGCTGAGATCGACAATAACTCCGAGACTGATCCACGGCCCATGAAACTTGCTAGCGGTTTGTTGCCACCTAGATAAGGAAAAAGAAAAAAAGAAAAGGAAAAATAACCAAAGAGACGCGTAGAATTAATTGGGCCGATTACAACAAAAAGTCATATATCCAGCCCATCAAAAATGCTTTCGGGTCCATCGTGTATGGGCAGGCCTGACCAAGAACAAGCTATTGCTGATCACGGGCCGCCCAGCCATGACCTGCTACCAACCCAACCCTTTGATATTTTAACAAAGAAATAATAAAACAAAAGTATAAAATCAATAAGCACCAACTATTATAACGCCCCCCCCCCCCCCCCCCCCAAAAAAAAAAAGGAGAAACGAAGAGTTTATTTTATTTTCACCTATTTTTGTTTTTTTAACTTAGGCACAAAGCACAATTATATCATAACACGCGTTGGAATAAAATGTACCTTTGACTTTGACATTGACCGAGGGTAAATTTTAGATGATGTGCCTATAAAGCCACTTGTTCAATGCCTTTAATTATAGAATCCATGGATGCATGAACCATGCAATTTTGAGGTATATATATCTGTGTGTGAAACCAATTTCGTAATTTCACTATAGATATCAATTGATGCCTTCTCTTCTACGGGGAGAGTATTATCCCGAAAAAAATAAAGGCTTTTTATCGATGACCGATTGGATAAAGATTTAACCCGAAGACGAAATTACTTTGTATTGCCAACTTGTATTAATACATGGTCATGTAACAACTATGGCAAGCGAAGGAGATTTTGCCACATGTCACTATTTGATATAAGAAAATTGACGATGGTGCCCAATGAATCCCATAGAGGCATGGACTTATGATGACAAGATCTCATGATTACCTTTGACGAGCTCGATTTCTAGTCCACCTAGTCAAAAGCCTCTTTAAAACATCTTTACAAGACATAAGTAACCACGAATTCGAAATGAATCTGCAATGGGTTTGCGCCCTTATTAGTAATACCTGAGCTCGGACTCTCATTGGTAAGTTTAAATTTATAGAATATTCTCATCGGTGATCTTGCCCGCGAGGTCAAGGCTATCAAACGGGGTCTTAGTCTCAATCATGAATAAATGTCACAAATGTTTATAATCAAGGAAATAAAGCACTTCTCTTTATGATTTGGCTTCATACTAAATTCACTGCTTGATCTTTTTATTTATTCTTGATGAGTGACATGTGTTTAGAAATAACATAACTATAAATAATTTTAAAGAAAGCAATTCCGCCGGCAGACCAAATTTAAGCAAAAGAACAATGTCAATGTCTGAGCCTGATAACATAGGCATGCCATCATATTGAAAACTCATAGCATTCTCCATCATCCCACATCTGAAACAAATTTAGAAACCAGCCATCGTTTTGATCTTTTCCAAAAAGGTGTGATGATCAGAGAGAGTGCGATGCACTCAGACAGTACATTAAAGGTTAAAGAGGAAGTAAAAGCTAAGGGAAAGAACAGAAAATTTCATGGTGAGCTCTTCATCATTCCATCTCCGTTCAAAGGAAGCGAGCCAGCTGAGGCATCGATTACCAGCCAAAAGAGAGCCTTAAGCTTTCCATTAGTCGCTAAACATGACAAGACCCTTCCCAGAAAAAAGAAAAAAAGAAGAAGAAACCTACCTCCCTCTCCCCTCTGCCATCATCTTCCACGCTACCGCTAACCCAAAAAACGTAAAAAGCAAGCAAAACAAGCTCAAACGCTCCATCGTCGTAGCCGTCATCATTAGCAGAAGAAACCGGAGTTGCCATTGTCGAAGTTGAGGGCGTAGCTGAAAGGGTCATACTGGAAGCTGAACCTCTGGTTCTTCTTCTTCTTCTTATTCCAAGACCAGACGATGACGATGATCTCGTTCTTCAGCAACTGCCTCTTCATCTCTGCCCTCACCCTCCAGAACAAGCTCCTCAGCTTCCTCCTCTTACCGCCCAACAGCGCCACGATCGCTTCCAAGCAAAGCTCCGCCATGTCCACCGCCCCCATCCCTCTAGTTTCCTCCGTTTCTTGCCCTGGTTTTCCCCAAGGAACAAGGGACCTAGAACAGGACTACAAAAAGGAATGTGTCTTGAGAGAGAGAGAGGTGGGGAAACGGTATGGTGGGATTGGCTTGAAGTGCAAGAATGGAGAGGGGTCTTTATGGGGAGTGGAGCTTCTGTACGACCGCTCTCTCTCTCTCTCTCTCTCTCTCTCGCTCTCTGAGAAAGACTGCTTTTTTCCGTGTCAATAGAGTGATAGAGTTGTCGCTAACTGTAAAAAGTCTACGGCTGGTGTGAATAGACTGCGGTGGGGCACATGGGGAGGAGGCTCCTCCGCTTCAAGGATTTGACAAGAAGAGATTTCGTTCTATTTTTCTCTTTTATTTGACCTATTTACTTTGCTGTATTTTTTCTTTCTGGAGTTCTGCTCGTTGGAAAATCAATAAAATCGCAGAATGGGTTGGATTCACTTTCTGGGCGTTGATGGACAGATGATTGTTTGTGTCTTTTTGGTTCTCTTGCAATCCCCCACTTTTTGAAAATTTGGCTTCTGCTTGGGGAAAAGCAAATCAACTTTTCTTATCTGAAACTGGATGCTCTGATAGATTTTGGGCTATGCACGGTACAAAAGCAAGCACATTAGATGTGTTCTGGGGCCAAGTCTAATTACTCGGGAGATGCATCGGTCACGATCGTAAGCAATAATTCTTCTCATTCCCCACCAGCAATTACTTTTTTTCTTTTGCTTGTTTTTGTTTGTTTCCTTCTTTTTGTTGCATTTGCTGTCAAGAACTATGGTTTGATGATACGTAAGTGTGAATTGACACCAAGAATTTTCTTTTATGGGGGCAGGGTGGTGTGTTCCATGGGAGAAAATTGAGAGTGAATGCAAATATACATAAGTTTCTTAATTATTTTGCAAATTGAACCTATGCTTCTCGTAAAAAGAGATAAATCTGTTTTGAGTGGATGCATCGAATCACTTTTTAAGAACTTGATCTACATTCGAACCTTTGATTACTTAATCATGATCGGCAGCTTATTAAAATGATAGAATTCAACTAGAACGAGTTTAAATAGGACAATCTTGCATAATCCTATGACCTCTTAAGCGTGGCGTGTCTCAAAGTTTCTTAAACCCTTGAAACCAAAAGACATTCTCTTCCTTATCCAATTCGTTTTCTCCTATCAGTTAGATTCATACTTGACTTTTGACTCTGAGCATGTAGTGGGAAAAATGGAACAATTGACCACAAAGTTTTGATTTAATATGTAATGTCGTCATTAAATTTTTAATTCATTCATTTTGGTCTCTAAAATTTTGTACAATGTTCCATGCTGTCTCTTAGCTTTTAAACATTTTCATATAATTTAAGGGTTACATTAAATATTAATCAATAAGTTAGAGATCACATTAAAAAAGAGTTAAAAGTTTATGAACGACACAATGAGTCACTGTTCAAGGACCGCATCGCATAAATTAAAAATACAGGAATGGCGTCCCATGTTATATTGAATCAACCTTTAGGAACTAATTTTGCTACTGTCGGTTCACAGAAAAAATAAATAGCACGGTGGCTTTTCTTTCTTTCTTTTTTCTTCTTTTCCTTCTCTCTCTCAGTAAGAAATACTCACCTGAAAAATTGGATTCCTGAAGACGTTGGAGCGGGGATATAGGGAGACGGTGAGAAATCTACAGGGAATCGGGTAAAAGAATGACATTTACACAGTAAATTGGGTGTCATTGTGTTCAGGCAAACTGTTGCAACTTTAGCGATGTATAGTGAGTGATCCGCTGCTTTTTACTGCTGTTTTCTGGGTGCATCTTCTACTCTGGCCAAAGCATGGAATGAATAGCTTTGCCTCCTTATTACGCACTGGTCAATAGAGGGGTGAAGGGGCAATAGAACAAAACATTGACTTTTGCTAGTTTGACCTGGGTATGTTTGATTTAAGTGCATTTGATAATCCCTAATCACAAGCAACCGAATTATTTCGAGTCAAGAATCGCTTGACCTGATAAGTAAAGAAGGACCTTAATAGTTTGACTAGGGTGTGTTTAATTTAAGTGCATTTGATTATCTCTAACCACAAGCACGTGTATTACTTCAAATCAAGAATGGCTTGACGTGATAAGTAAATAAGGAGGTTACTTAATGGGTTAAATGATACAAATATTCAACGAGGTTCAAAAATTAACAAATTGTACAAAACTCCTGATTATGGTCACCACTTTCCATCATCATTCCATTTTCATATATTATCAAACAAATTTTCATTCTTGCCGCCAATATCTAAATACTCCGACACTTGAAGCTCAGCACTTAAATTTCTGGCACGTGCTCTTAAGTATCATCGATGAGCACTAATTCGACGGTAGATGGAGAAGTTTTAGGAAGGTGAGATGAAATATTTTAATCAAAATCCGACTCGGGTAGAGATTGACAAAATTTATGGGAAACTTTCAAGAGATGTAAAGTGCAATAAGTAATTACAAAACTTTCTTAGGTCGTTTTTGTCTCCTTATTGTCCTGACCTAATCTTGAGCCCCACTTTTGCAAGCGACATATTTACTGATCTTGTCATGCCAAGTTCATTTCATATCTGCTGTGTGATAATTACTCTTTTAAAATAGGGAGTTCTTGGGTCGAAATTTCCAATATTGTATCGGAGCATATCGGTTTATGTCATTGGGCAGCTCAAATATTTTAATTACATAGAATATGATAATTCATAAACTTTGACTCAATATGCGATTTCCTCCGTGAACTTTTTATTTATTTAATATGATCCTTAAACTTTTACTTAATGTGAACTTTTAATTTGTTTAACATTGTTCCTAAATTTGTAGTCTATTCAATTTGGTTGCTAAATTATGTAAAAATATCAAATGTAGTTATTTCATTAATTCAAATCTAGTGACGATATTAATTTTTTTTTATATAGTTCAAGAATCACATTGAATATGTATACAAAATTTTTTAAGGACCACGTTAAATAAATTAAAGTTTTAAGAATAATATTGCATATTAATATAAAGTCAAGAACCACGTTGTATATTAAGCAGAAGTTTATAAATCACGATTCTTTAGCTAAGAATGTCCATCTTCCATCTTATATACCTCTCTCGCTTCAGTTGCTTCATTTTCACACGTGCCTCAATAAAATTACAAGGAAAAACAGAAAAAATTTTAACCAGAGGAGTTACCACATTGAATGAGGCCCATAACGACTTTTTGCAGTGGCTACCCTTCTCTGCACGTCGCTCTTGTTCTCCTTTTTGTCTAAGCTCGTCCCTGTCTCTAGGGGTCCCCTATATTTAAGAAGGTCTCATTGATCAGTCAGTACAACTGATGACATTAATAATGATGATGATGATGATGATAATAACAAAGCTTTTGCATTTCCTAGCCAATAGGGGTAGAAGGAAGGACTATTTTTTGGCCTTTTGCAGTTAATTCTGTAATCCAATTGTTCCGGGGTCGGGCTCTTCTGTCATGCCATGGCATCCGATGCGAAGCCCTCCCTCTCTTGAATGTTCTACCTTCCGTTTTCATGCTTTCATCCGTATTTGTTGATAGGATTCGTAAGAGGGAGTGAAAGTACTTGTTAAGTAAGTTATTGGGGGCAATAGCTATACGTATCGGTGTTAAGTGCATCAATAGGTGCTTTGAAAAGTCAATTCTTCTGTCATCCATTAATAATAAAATAGACTATTCATCTATCATATGGAGTACATTTTATATATGATAGACTTATAGTTTTATTGTCGACGTACTCCCTAATCTCTACTCTTTAATACTGGATTTTGAACACCCCGCCAAGTGGATGTAGTTCATATAATACTCCGTCCTTATTTCTACTTTCATTTAGCGCCGCCACGTTTAGCTAATATATTATTATCAATCGGATCCCTATTTTGCTATTGATCAGGTAGTTCGCTCTTGTGAGATCTAAACTAGCTTAATGTTCAGCAGAAGTTACGAAAGTCCTATTGGATTGGTTACATAGAATATTCGTTTGGTTCATACTAGTGCGGTTTTTGCCTCGACTCTTTCCGATACCATCTTTGTTCAACTAGTTCACTCCTAAACCAACCGATTCACAACCCGAGTCTCAACCCATTTCGGGATGCGGTTCCAAAGACCTCAGTTCGGACCAGGGGTTCGCAGGGGGGTCGCCGGACGGCAGGCGCTTCAAAAAGTGTGGTCCAAGGAAGCACGCCCAAGAGGAAACGACCCGTCGCTTTCGAGGCAAAGTAGAGCACGACTTGTCGCTTTTGGAAGAGGATACGAGAAGAAAGGGGTGTCCTTGAAAGTAACACCGAAATCGAAAAGCAACAAAGTGCATGAGGACTACTCCGTGCGGACGCAGGGTTTTAGGAAGGGTCGTGGCAAGAAGCTCCCTCAATACACGGACCCATCGAGACCCCCATGCAAGACGCGGGAACTCCAACCTCGTCGTCATGCCTTCGAATATTCCCATCGTTTCGGCAAGAATGAGGCTTTGGGTCGCTACGAACCATTCCGAGCATCACGCTTGCGGAAGTCGCCGGTGCAATTACCGATGGAAAATGAACGTTATGATCGGCACGGTGCGTTTCGTCGTGCGAGTATAACGTGTCTCGTGGCCGCGGGTTTCTTGCTGTAATCTCAGTTGAAGAACACGTCCTCGCATCCGGACATGGGAAGAGCATTCCGAAGAAGGGTTGAGATTTGTATGGATTTTTGAGTGCACCCTCGTTCTTGTTTCGAGTTCTTGATGTGGAGGGAGGTCGTCGGGTGATGTCGAGGACGGTGTCCGAACGAAGCGCTCGTCCGATCTGTACGAAGTACGAAGAGCGATGATTCAATGTTGGAGGATCCGTCGCTTTGGTGGGGATGGGCGAGATTGAAAGATGAGGGGAGGAGCGTACGATGAAAAGGACTTGTTGACTCTAATGAATCTACAGATTTGGAGTAGGTGGGTTTAGAGCTTAGCATATCATTTAGTTTTCGATAGAAATTCAATGACCACATGAGTTCATAAGAAATAAGGTTTAGCACTTAGCATATCATTAACCAAATATCTTATGGACAAAAGTAAGGTAACTTTCGCAGGCGAAAGGCGAAAGGTGAGGTATAATGCTTATTAAGCTACATCAGAGCAACCAAACGTTGATCCCTCTCTCAAACCAGTGCAGATTTTAAGGATCTGGTGAAATTCTCTAGTCCCTTTAGCTCTTGTTCTGGACATTCAGGTTCGTCGAGCAGTTTCACCATTGCGATGCCAATGATCACCACGTCGGTTCCCCAACTCACGACCTGTATGGATTAATGAAAGCCCAGTATTGACATGGGAGCTAGGATTAGTAGGCCTAGAAAATTTATTTGACCAGTTTTGCATTCTCACGTTCCGATGTGCCGAATATGCCAGCAACCGGTTCAGTCGTTGCCTGTGACAGCAAACACGACCCGGCTGACATGTAACTTTTAATTGGCACATGAATCGTGGATTGCTGCTTCGTCCTGCTTCGATAACTAGGAAAAGAAAGCATCGACAGAGGAACGCTGATGGACCTAATTTTTTGGCGAGTACAGCAAATTAAAGGGCTTCTAAGGCTTCGAGGTCCCATAGAATTCAGGAATGCAGTGATGTATGTCCTCAAACAACACGAGGAGATTGAAATACCGAGGATTGATCAAATTCATCATGTCCTGTCTGAAGAATATGCGCTGTGAACAGCTAAAGAAAGAACTGGACGCTGCAGAGAAATTCATCGAATTTGAGGACCACTTGGAAAGTGAGATAATCCGAAAAAACGTCGCATTCCTCGGAAGTCGATGACTTGAAGGTGAAGACTTTCACTGTTTCACAGCCATGAAAGCAGGGAGAGATTCCTATTCAGGCTGACCTCCTTTTGTGTCATGTACAAGAGTTTTCACCCGATCGTTCGCAGATGCTCGAGCGGCAGTCACTTTTAGATGGCTGACCTATAATAAACAGAACAAATGGTCAATGTCATCTGACAACTCCTTGCAACGCCTAAAGAAGCAGAGGAAAAGAGGCATCGCGTGCCCACAAAGCAAGAAAGAATTTTCAGGGACCGCGTTGTGAGAAACAAAACTCGAGAATCTGAATCAACCCTTGCCCCGGTTCACGACTACACAAAGGTGAACTTCTAAAAGCACGAAAACTACTCGAGTCCTCGGAATATCTGTAATCAACATCGACGAGACGGTTTAGTAGCCTTGAGACAATTTGGTAAACGAACTCTCGCATCAATGTGGAAAGTGATGAACAGAATGGAGGATTTTACGAGATTTATGAATCCTTCCAAGGCTCTCGCTATGGCTCGTATTCAACCGGTTCAAGTACTAGGTGTACTAAGCAGCACCTGAACCATAATAGTTGTGGAAAATGGCGTAAAATCATACAATTCCACAGATCCAACCTAACTTCTAGAGCAAGCCATCTAAGGATAAGTTGTAGCTCTTTGGGTAGTATACTGAAGTTTCAAGTATAACCATCCATAAGAAAACTACAAAGCCAAGAAACTCTTTTGAGTAATCATTTGTTTAAGTGAATTGACCGGCAACATATGCGATAAATGTGCGTACAATTCTCAATAATCTGGAAACGGATCTGCCATTTGAATCCCGCACAAGAACTCAATGCAATTGTGGAATGTCTTCTTTAGCTATTTCAACTCACTAATGGTGAAGAACAATAAAATGTCTTGAGCATCTGAGACGAGCCAGTTCAATCGTGTACTTTAGAGCTCCCTTTCTCAGACATCAGTCTCTTCGAAAGCAATATTAGGGACTACAAGCCCTGAAAAGGACCAATTGGTGTTTGAATAGATTACGAATTAAAACAGACATTGGCAAGATCAATAAGTTTTCGAAACATGCATATGCAAGACTGCTTGAACTGGACATATCTACCCTCATCTTGGCCAAAAGAAAAACAAAATCAAAACTGGACATATGTGTTCACCATCTTGGACAAATGGAAGTAAAAAGGAAAGAAACAGATTTCTTTTCAAGATTTTGCAGATGGTAAAGCTCTGCAAAAAGAGCCACAAAGTGCATATGATCCGCATGTCAAATCGCGAGAGCAAAAGTAAGGGGAGAAACCTCTGAATTTTCGTGGATCCATGCATCATTTATGGTTGTAGATGAACATCTTACGCTTCAGAGTCGGGTTGTAGTGAGAGAACAAAGCGAGTGGGGAAGATAATTGTAAAACAACCTATTTGGCGACTGATGCAACCACAGTATGGAAGAGGAACTCCAAAACGGGCTATGACGAAACCTCAAGACAGCTGCATTATATACTGGCCTGAGTCAGTTACATTCACTCATGCTTCTAACGAAAGTACCTCGCTTCAAGGGACAAATGAAGCAACACTTCGAATATTCTTCATGAATGACTATCCTTTCAACTTTGAAGCAAGATGACTCTGAAAATAGCAGCGTCAAGTTGCACAAGAACTCAGTGAGTACGCCCCAAAGACAAACCACTGAAGAAAACATGAATTGCTTTCATCAGAAGATTGAAAGCATTTTGTGAGACCCCATATGTAATTTCCACAATCACAAAAATAAGAGCAGGGTAGTTGACTCTAGCACATCGGGTTTGAGTCGAGCAGATAGGATGAGAAGAAATCGAATACAGAACAAGATCTATATATGAGAGGGGTTTTGGATCTTGAACAAGTAATGAGAATACCTCAGCTTCTGTTGTATTTCTTCTTCAGAACTTCAAGTTTATTCTTTACAATCTTTCATCATTCTTCGATACGTATGAAGAAGAAGAGGAAATTCTCGATGAATTGAAAGAAGCTTGTAACTTTTAGAAACTAACAAAATGAATTCTAGCTAGCTTTCTCTCGTTCTTTCTTTTCCTTTTATACTTGTTACTAGCTCAACTATTTTCTGTTATAGAATTGTTACAACCGAATGATGTAAACAACACACGTGTTAATTCTTCGATCGCAACTTCTTGACTCGCTTCTCGATTCGGGTTTTACTTTCACGGATCGCCGGCTCCTGTTGTCATGGATCGCCAAGCACATTCGTTCACTCGGATCGCCAACTCACGACCTTCCCCTGTTTTTGCTTCCTCTGTTCCAGTTACTTCTTCAGGTTTAGCTTTTTCTACTGTTACTGACTTCTTGACCTTTTGATCTTCTTCAACCTGTTTAATTCTTCTAACATCCCCCCTCAAATTGGGAATGGAGAGTGTACAAATTCCCAATTTGGTTCTCATATAAGAATGTGCTCTGCTTGTCAATGGTTTTGTAAAAATATCAGCTAATTGATAAGAACTTGGAATGTAGCTGACCTGTAGTGACCCTGAGGAGACTTTTTCCCGAACAAAGTGAAAATCTACTTCAATATGTTTGGTTCGAGCATGTAAGATAGGATTCAGAGTAAGAGATATTGCTGACTTATTATCACAGTATAAATGAATAGGAGGCTTAAGAAAACAGCCTATATCTCGTAATACAAAACTGACCCATGTAAGATCAGCAGTGGCAGATGCAAGAGCACGGTATTCAGCTTCAGTAGATGATCTGCTCACGGTAGGTTGTTTCTTTGCTGTCCAGGATATAAGATTGGATCCAATATATATACAGAACCCAGTTGTTGATCTTCTGGTTTCAACACAACCAGCCCAGTCTGAGTCAGAGTAACCATAGAGATGCATTGTACTGTGAGAGTGAAGAAATAAGCCAAGCTTTATGGTACCCTTTATATACCGTAAGACTCTTTTTAATCTGTTGAAGTCTGCAATTGTAGGTTGCTGCATTCGTTGACAGAGCATATTTGTGGCATAAGCAATGTCTGGTCGGGTTAAGGTGAGGTATTGCAGACCTCCAACTAAGCTTCTGTACTCAGTAGGATTATGCAAAGGTAGAGAATCATTGGTTAGAATGGACGGTTTAAGTGAGAGAGGGGTTGAAAGAGGTTTGGAATCTTGCATATGAGCTCGAGTGAGAAGATCTAGAGCATATTTGGTTTGGCAAAGGAATAGATAATCTGAGTTTCGTGTAGCTTCAATGCCAAGAAAATAGTGTAGGGCACCTAGATCTTTCATATGAAAATGAACACTTAGTGAAGTAATGAGACTAGAGAGCATGTGAGGTGAGCTGCCAGTGAGAATGATATCATCTACATACAGTAACAGGAGAATAGTGTCTGTGTTAGTATGCAGGATGAATAGAGAAGGATCAGTGGAGCTACAGAAAAAAACCATATTCAAGCAAGAAGCTGCTGAATTTATCAAACCAGGCTCGAGGAGCTTGTCGAAGTCCATAAAGAGATCTTCGAAGGAGACAAACATGGTGAGGCTTTTGTGTGTCTTTAAAGCCTGGAGGTTGCTCCATATACACTGTTTCACTTAAGTGTCCATGTAAGAAAGCATTTTTGACATCTAATTGATGGATTTTCCATTGTTTCATCATAGCTACTGACAGAATTATTCGAATTGTTGCATGTTTTACTACAGGACTGAAGGTTTCTGTGAAATCAAGACCTTCTTCTTGATGAAAGCCTTTGGCTACAAGCCTAGCTTTAAGTCTATCCAAGCTTCCATCAGGTGCAAGTTTTGTTTTGAACACCCATTTGCACCCGATTACATTCATGTGATTATCTCGAGGAACTAATTCCCAGGTTTGATTCTGATATAATGCATCCATTTCTTCTTGCATTGCTTGATACCATCCTCGGTTTGCTAATGCAGACTTGATAGATTTTGGTTCAACAGGAATCTTATACTCAACCAGACATGCATATTTGGGGTTTGCTTTAATAATTCCAGATCGTAGTCTAGTTTGCATAGGATGAGTTGAAGATGTACCTGACACATTTGCTGTTTCAATACTGATTTGAGTTTGTCCTGTGTTGGCAGTTGGTATTGAGACAGGATCTTGGTTTGTAGATATTTGTTCCTCTACGGTTGAAGATGACTGATGTGATTCACTATTACTGGAGATATTATTAACAGCACTCTGTATTTCAATACCAGGTATATTTTCAGATTCAATATCTGGTTGTAGATGACTAATGTGGGATCGACCTTCAGAATTATTTGAGGTGACCTCATCATTCTGTATTTCTGGAACTATTTGATTGATTCTGGTATGCTGCAAATATCCCTTTGACAGATTGTCTTGTGATGGAGACATCTCAGTATAGTTCGAACTAGAAGATAGGACTCCTTTTATCCACTGTCTGTATAGATCAGATCCCTGATGATATTCAGTACTAAGTGTATGAATAAAAGGAAAGATATTTTCATCAAATATTACATGTCTGCTGATGTAGATTCTTCCATTTGTAGGTAAGAGACACCTGTATCCTTTATGCTTCTCACTGTAGCCAAGAAAGATACATGTGAGTGATCTTGGATCAAATTTATGCTTTGTGTAATGCCTGAGACATGGATAACAAGCTGATCCAAAAACTCGAAGATAGTAATAATCTGGTGTCTTATTGTAGAGCTTGTAATGAGGTGACTGCATATGTAGTTTTGCTGTGGGTAGAAGATTGATAACATAAACTGCTGTTTTGAATGCATCGACCCAATATTTCAGTGGTACTTTAGCATGATACAACATTGCTAGACCTAATTCAATCACATGTCTATGTTTTCTCTCCGAGACACCATTTTGCTCTGGTGTGTGAGGACAGGAGATAAAGTGCTTAATTCCAAACTTCTGTAGATGAAGTTGGAGTTTATTACTAGTGAACTCACCACCTCCATCACTTTGAAATATTTTGATCTTGTGATTAAGCTGATTTTCTACAAGTCTTTGAAACATAACGAATATTTCATATACTTCGATTTTGTCTCATAGGATATATCCGGCTATCCGAGAAAAGTCATCCACAAAAATGACATAGTAGGAGAATTTTACGAAGCAGTTGAATTGGCGAAGGTCCCCATACATCACAATGTATTCTTTCTAATGGAACATTAGAAATATGGTCTGAGGAGTGAAAAGATAAAGCTGTGCTTTTAGCAACTTGGCAGCTGCTACATATATTCTGAGTATTGGAACTATATTGAATGAGATTTTGTTTCTGCAGAATCTTCACTGTTTTAAGATTGGTGTGAGCAAGCCTTTGATGCCAGGTATCTTCTGCTACTTCTTGTTGAGTCTGTGTGAAAAAGACTTCGGCAGCTTTAGGTTCCACCTGGTAGAGCCCCTTGACTTTCCTTCCTATCTTCACCGATGTATGATTGTGATTGTCCTTCATATATACCCCATGTTTATCAAAAATAAAAGAACAGGGATAGTCATCTGTCAGTCTTGATATAGATAGAAGATTCTTGGTGATTGCAGGGACTATTAACACATCATTTAGAGGTAATTTGCTATTTCCTGTATCTAGTATTCCATTACCAATGCATGAGATTGATAAATGAGATCCATCTCCTATCATGACAGTGTCATTACCACTATATGTATTGTAGGTTTGAATCATACCAGGTTCTGAGGTAATGTGTGATGTAGCCCCTGTATCCGGATACCATTCTGAGCCATAGGGTTCTTCAATGTGTACTGCTGCTAATGCAGTTGGTATCTCATCTGCCTGGTATGAATTGTCGAACCTATACCAACATCTGAGTGCTGTGTGACCTGATTTCTTACAGATCTGGCATTGTAAAGGGCCATTATTAGTAGGCTTTGTGTTCTGTGTTTGTCTGTCACCGTTTGAACTTTGTGGTGGATAAGATCTAACATTTTGATACCTTTGTGCAGGATTTGAATATGGTCGAAACCCTTGACCATAGCTAGACCAGTTATCCTTATTAGCCTGACCTTGCTGAGTTGAATACAGGCTATTCATCTTATTTAGTTGATTCCTTCCAGCTTCTGCAGAATTATTTCCATATTCTCTTCTAATAAAGGGCTGACCTCTGCCATAGCTAGCTTCTCCTCGAAAACTTTCTCTTTGATATCTGGAATTGACTCTTTGCTGACTTGTTCCAGCTTTTCTTTGCCCATAATAGGCCAAGTTAGGGTTATACTCATTCATAGAGTAGGTTTGTAATCGAGTTTCAAACCTCTCAAGTTGTGAGATTACCTCATCATACTCTGGTTGAGGCTTAAGACAGTACATGGTTGTCCTGAAAGTTTCATATTCAGGACCTAGCCCTTCCAATATACCAAACATTCTTGTTATATCATCAACAGGTTTTCCAATTGCATTCAATTGATCGCAGATAGTTTTGAATTCTCGGAGATATTCACTTAGTGATCTGTTTCTTTTCTTGCAGGCTTGAAGTTTTCCTCTCAACTCAAACTCCTTTGCAACAGATTTCTGTGTAAATCTATTTATGAGAGCCTGCCATACTTCAAGTGAGGTTTCTAAGCCAATTATTAGACTTAGAATATTTTTTCGATAAAGACCGCTTATCCAGGAAGATATAAGCGATCGGTTTTTATCCGAGTCCGGTGATCGGGGTTCATCATTTCTCCAGTCTCGGTTTGTATCATTCGATTTGGAGGTAATGTTTCATTAAAACCGATTAAATCTTGGCTTTTCTTTAAATCTATTAATAAAACCGATTAAATCTTGGCTTTTCAGAAATCTATTAAACCGAGCTTGCCACAACAAAAAATTTTCTTCGTTCAACTTGATGGTAACGAAGTTCCCTATATTCACATGAATAGGGAATGGATACTTCTGAAGTCTAGTGGCCATTCTTCTATGTTCAAAGACTTTGAAGATTCGCAGATAATCCAGTAGACTTTGAAGGTAAGCTATCTAAGAGATATCAGGATCTTTATAACATCCGGCAATAAGAACACATCAGATCTATCATACCCAGGAAATCATATGGCTCTGATACCATGAGAAGAAATCGAATACAGAACAAGATCTATATATGAGAGGGGTTTTGGATCTTGAACAAGTAATGAGAATACCTCGGCTTTCGTTGTATTTCTTCTTCAGAACTTCAAGTTTATTCTTTACAATCTTTCATCATTCTTCTGATACAGAAGCAGAAGAAGAAGAGGAAATTCTCGATGAATTGAAAGAAGCTTGTAACTTTTAGAAACTAACAAAATGAATTCTAGCTAGCTTTCTCTCGTTCTTTCTTTTCCTTTTATACTTGTTACTAGCTCAACTATTTTCTGTTATAGAATTGTTACAACCGAATGATGTAAACAACACACGTGTTAATTCTTCAGACTGCAACTTCTTGACCTGCTTCTCTGATTCAGGTTTTACTTTCACGGATCGCCAGCTCCTGTTGTCATGGATCGCCAGCACATTCGTTCACTCGGATCGCCAACTCACGACCTTCCCCTGTTTTTGCTTCCTCTGTTCCAGTTACTTCTTCAGGTTTAGCTTTTTCTACTGTTACTGACTTCTTGACCTTTTGATCTTCTTCAACCTGTTTAATTCTTCTAACAGGGACCTCAAGTAACATGCTAGTCTGACCTCTTTCAACATCAACATGATCATGTTGAGATCAGTGTCATTGGCCCGGGATCAAGTGGCTGCAGCCTAAAAGTCGAGATCCATAAGATGAAGAAACCAAAGTTTGAAATTAGCAAAACACAAGATCATCGGACCATCTGCCAGGGGATCTGCAGTATGGGATGAGTGCCACCTCGTTATGCGAAACGAAAGCAAATTCGAACATCTTCATCATCGAGTGCACAGCTTTTAACAGGAAATTGACAAGCTGGAGGTTACATCGTGGTGTCAAATTCTAAACCAAAACTAGACAGACTGCCATTCCGAACGAACCAGTAAGTACAAGAAAATTTGGAGCAACTCAGTCGGAAACATAAGTCACTGAAGTGGAAAACGCACGGTAAGTCAAGCGACATTTACCTAGCCTCCTTTATTCAATTTTGCAAATGTCTCGGATATGCCGACCGTTAACGAGGCACTTAGAGCAGCCATTGGAGGATACCTTTCACTGCAAGCAACCACTAGTCAAGACGAAGATTGATCGGTGGCGGGACAATTTCTGGCTTTCCTAGTCGAACAAAGCAAGCTGTTTTGAGGGCAAACGCCACAGCTTTCACTAGCACTTCAGCAATGTCCTGAGATTCTCTGTCTTCCTTTTCAATCCTGAAAATGAGTTGAGAGAACCCGAAATGCGGAACAAACAAATTGAAAACCTTTAGAATCATATTACAATAGTCTGGTAAACCAACTGACTAATTTCAAATGGCGCCAACTCATGTAGCCCAGGCAAATGCACACACCATGTCCTTCAACAACGGTGCCATATCAAGGAGTATCATGCAGAATCAAGTCATTCCTAGGGAGATTCTGTTGTTGGGTTTGGTCGGAGAGACAGGACCAATTGTTCTCTAAGCGAAGACTAGTCAAAAGGCCCTTCACAGCAGAGAAAATCTGATGTTCCTGGCCTCATTTGAGCAGAGCTCTTATGGTTATAGAAGCCCGAATTGGAGATGGTGTTGTATGAGAGACTATTCCCGATAAATTTAGCAAAGTATTGGCTGTAGACTGTAAGGATGGATATCACATATTTTGCTAATAGAATAGGCAAAAGAGGAAAGAATTAGAAAAAGGGCTTAAATCTTTTCTTCCCCTTTCTTTCCTCCTTTTTTATTTTTTTCCCCTGCAGTTTTTTTTTTTGAGAGAATTTTTCCCCTGCAGTTGAATAGGGGGAAAAACACATCTTGTCAAGAGTAACCCAAATTGTTGATAAGTATATCAATATTAGAAAGAAGATTAATTCGTGGGCATTTAAATACTTTATAATTTTCAACGTATATTATTCTCACTAGTATGCAAATGGGAAAAAAAATCACATTTTAGCTCAAAGCAAGAAACATAATATATAAATGCGCGAATGATAATTATTTTGGTCAGAAATTGATTTTTGTAAGAGAAATAGATTTTTCTATTTTTACTCTTAAATTAATTTTATAGCAAAAATCACGTTTGATAACAATACACAATTTTTTTTCCTGGCATAGAATTCATAAAATTTATCCATCTGAAGGGGCAACGGTGATTACTAGCGACTGGTGACCGACAGTAGATGGTGAGCGATAACGATGGACAAGTGATTGACTAATAAAGATGACAAGCGACGAGAAGAATTATTATTTCTTATTTTTATTTATAGAATTAGAGAAGTAAATTCCATTACAAACTTATTTATAGACTAAAAATTTATTTTAGAAATAAAAAAATGTAATTATGTTACTAAACGGATTTTTATTTTAAAAACAAGTTTGCAACCGAAAAATTATTTTGGAACAAAAATCAATAACTGTCATGCGCACCCCAAACCAACCAAAAAAAGAAACATAATATATAATCTCGACCCTCTTGATTGCCAAAAGTCTGTGGGGGTTTCTCTAATTACATCTCCGTCCAATTACATGCAGATTTTATTCAATGCCAAGAAGGTCAATTCGCCAGCTGAAATTCAACAAAAAGTTTTCTCTTTTTCCCCCAAAATTAAAGAACTTGTCTGGAGTCTTTGTATTTTACCTTTATCTCTGTACTCACGAGGTCACTTTTTTCATGTGGACTTCATGTTCGCTTAGAGAATTCAAAAGAGGAGGAACCTCCTAAATAGGAGAAGCCAAATTCGGCTTTGTCTATTCGAAACGCTGCCGTTGCTCTCTCTCTCTCCCCGAGTCTGCGAAGCTCCGTTTCGATTTTTTTTTTTTTTTTTTTTTTTTTTTTTTGGGGGGGGGGGGAAGTAGCGCTGCGGAGCTCCGGCTGCAATGGCGATCGACCATCGGAGGTAGGGTTTCTTGATTCTTCGCCGACGCCTTCGCTCGCTGCGTGCTCAATTGTCTCTTCTCTTGTCTTTTTCCACGCGTCCGTACGCCGGATTGATCGTAAAGTTCGGAACTTTTCGGTGCGGACCGGTGTTGACTTCTTCGCTCTGCGCGATTTCTCTTCGCAATTGACCGCACTTCTGTTCGTTCGACAATGATTGTGCGTGACGGCAACACAGAGAAGCGTAATTTTTTTTTTCCTTTTTTTTTTCACCTTTTGGGGGTTTGGACGATCGGTCTCGTGACTGGGGATGGATGGTAGAAGTGGGTTTTGCTGTTTAGTGATGACCCATTTGGATTCTTGGCTTAATTTGTACCGTTCAGTTGATGAACTCATGGGCAAAGATCCCGCCTCTCGTTTCTGCTAGCGTGATAGGATGCTGCTGTCACTTCTCTAGTCTTTGCCATTACGTGATGACTCCAGCATTATTCGGAGCGGCGGCTCGAAAGCTGTATTAAGGGCAGTGTGTGTAAGGGCTGCTTGGTAATTGATGGGTAGGCTATTGATGCATGATGAGTTCTGAAGATGTGGTATGTGGAATTAGGAGTTCACGAATTGGTAGTCTGTGCGGAAAGATAAATTGGCAGAAGTTCACTTTGCATGCACGGAATGAGAATGATGAATAACATAGTGTGCCAGAGGGTAATTAGTCCTTCTAGTCTGTATTGCTCTAAGGACTGACATTTGTTGGAGTAATGGATTGCAAACTCGGGATATAATCTGGTGATCCTTGTTATTAGCTAGGCAGTGTGCTGTTGACTTGTAGGCTACCAGACTAACCTAGACCTTTTTTAAGTCTTTTCTTCGTTTTGGTTTGTTGTGGCTATCTAATTCAGTTGAGAAAAGAAAAAAAAAAAGAGGGAACTCCATGTAAGTGAGTAGTGTATCGGTTGGTGAATTGACTCTATCCTATGCATTTATTACTATTCATTTTCAGATACTGGACATATTCTTCGGTGGAAGCGAGCTCGTCTTTGAGCCTCTTTTTGTCTGTGGTTTTTACCTGCCCTTGTGCTTTTTAATGAACTCTTAATTCTCAACTGATAAGAAAATGTTTATGAGTAGAACTTTTATGCACTTCTAGATCTTGGTGTAGTTGTGAGGAAATTGAATGTAGTGAATAATTGCAATGTCCTAATCTTGAAGGCAGTGGGCATGGAAATGACTTATGCATCTGACCATGGGGATCATCTCTGTAATTTCAATGATTCAATGTGGAGGTCCTTTCTTTTAAGCTGTTGGATCTCCAGGTTTTTAGCAGATTCGGTGAGTCAAGAAATTTCAGTTTTGGAAGCATAATGATTTGGCTTGTTTTTCAGTGTTCACATGGTTGTGTGTTAACATGATAATCATACTTAAGAATTAGCAGGTTTGCTGGCTGGCTAGTTCTCGCTATTCATTTCCTGCTGAGAGGAAAAGGTGTAGTAAATTAGGCAGCAGCAAGTTGGCGATGGATCCTATAGAGATAAGCTCTTCAGATAGTGAAACAGAAGTGGAAGACAGTGGAAGAAATGGTACTGGCCAAGACAGAAGGGTTCTACCACCATGGGGTTCGAGTTCAACTTCTGGTGTGAGCACTAGGAGGCCAGGTTAGTAAATAAAAGTTTCTTAGTAAAATTTCATCGATAAAATTTAGGAGAAACTAATAAGCCTTGAGATGAATCTAGATTTTCATGGACAATTACTTTCTGCTGCTAAAGAAACCGCTACTTCTGGAAGCTCTTTGAGATATGTTCCACAAGCGAAAGTTCATGCAAATTCTTCCATCAATGATGGCATTGGATCCTCTGCTCAAAGCTCACAGGCTGATGATGTTAGATATTTTCCTGAAAATGGGCATTCAGCTCTGCCTTCGGCCATAAACTCCCGAATTTCTAGTAGCCCTAATGGTGATTATGAAAGACTTTCGTCACAGCAGGCTTTGAAGAGAACACTTCCGTCATCTTTACAGCCACATGCGCACACTAATAAGGAAAATCTTTTTGAAGAGAGTGTGGACGGTCATCGTATTAATGATATTTATGGAAACTCTTCATGGCTGAGTTCGACAGATAGCAAGGGCTACATGAGAGACCATTGGAGCAGGAATGCTGATGACGAAGTTATCATGATTGAGAACAAAAGTAGTAGGATTTTGCCACCGTCAATTATGCCCATGAAGCCTGTGTCTGCTGCACAGTTTACTGGTCCAAGTGATCCCATTTTTCATTCTGGGATTGGTGATGAAAGGACCAAAAATGATGAGAGACTGATTTATCAAGCAGCACTAGAGGTACTATTGCTGTTAATTTCAAGTTGATAAAAATCTACATGTTGGATGACTTATGTTATGATGCCAGTTTCTCCTTGTCAACACTTGTCAACATGTGGCATTTCGGTTTTGGAGTGAATTTTGATATTTTAGGTGTGCTATCCTCAAGCCGTGGTGACAGCTTAATTTTTCAGAGTAGTGATTAGTAATGACAATATGGTATACAGTGATCTTGGTATAATTTTGGCCGGCTAAGTTTTTAGTTGCGAGAAGCCAAGAACCACTAACCTTGGTGACTGATAGGACAGCAATCCCTGCTGGGCTTGAGTTTGTTAATATTTTTGGCTATCTAGTGTTAAACGTCTCACTAGCCTTTAGGTTTACTTTTCCATGTACTAGCTCTATTCACTTTATGAATTACACGCGAGTTTGTTTAAAAGAAAAAAAAATGGGAGTTAAATTTTTGGGCCAGTGCGCAATCTGTTTAGTTATCGATGGTGAATATATGCATTTGAGTGTCAGAGCCTGATATTTTAACTCTCGCAGGATCTTAATCAACCAAAAATTGAAGCTAGGTTACCAGATGGTCTTTTGTCTGTATCTCTTTTAAGACATCAGGTGCTTCTAAATACCATCCCTGTTCCATTATCTGAGATAAATATGGATTTTCTCTAATTATTGTCTTAGTAGAAAATTGCCTTGGCATGGATGCTTCAAAAGGAAACAAGAAGTTTGCACTGTTTGGGTGGAATTTTGGCTGATGATCAGGTCGATTTCTGCCAATTCTTTCAGCCTACATATTTGTCAACCATTCCCCTTATTTCATCCTAGATTAACTGTTCGGATGATGCAGGGCCTTGGTAAGACCATCTCTATGATTGCCCTTATACAAATGCAACGGTTTCTACAGTCTAAATCAAAGTCAGGAAACATGCCCAATCCCAAAACTGAAGCACTGAATTTGGATGACGATGATGAAAATGGTAATGATGCTATGAACAAATCCCAGGTTCCTGCAGAATCCGAGGATTCAAAACCTATTCCAGAAGTGAGTACCTCCTCCAATGCATTCAGTAAGCGGAGGCCCGCTGGAGGCACATTGGTTGTTTGTCCTGCCAGTGTTGTCCGGCAATGGGCTAGGGAGTTGGATGAGAAAGTTGCAGAGGAAGCCAAGCTTAAGATTTTGATCTATCATGGAGGAAGCAGGACAAAGGATCCTGTTGAACTGGCAAATTATGACGTAGTTGTCACGACATATGCTATTGTAACAATCGAAGTACCAAAACAACCTTTGGTTGATGAGGATGATGCTGAAGAAAGAAATGGGGAAGCATATGGATTATCGTCAGAGTTTTCAGCTAATAAGAAGAGGAAAAAAGCTATCAATGTTAGTAAGAAAGGGAAGAAGGGTAGAAAAGGGTTTGATAGTTCGTCTTTTGATTGCAGCAGTGGTGCACTTGCTAGAGTAGGGTGGTTTAGGATTATTTTGGATGAAGCCCAGACGATAAAAAATCACAGGACTCAAGTTGCTAGAGCATGCTGTAGCCTTCGAGCCAAAAGAAGATGGTGCTTATCTGGAACTCCCATACAGAATGCAATCGATGATTTATATAGCTACTTCAGATTCTTGAAGTATGAACCATATGCTGCATATAAATCATTTTATACGACCATAAAGATTCCTATATCGCGAAATTCGCTCCATGGTTACAAGAAGCTCCAAGCAATCCTTAGGGCTGTAATGCTGCGTCGTACAAAAGGTGAGTATCTTTCTGCATGTGTACAATTGCTTATTTTATTTGTAGAAATCCTAGATCTAGCATTTGATGGTAGTTATTTCCCTCCTACAAGGGGCATGCAAACCAAAATACACCACGTGGTGGTTCCTCTTTCCTTTTTGCACATTAATTGTGAAAGACCTTTAACACTTGGGATGCTTTGACTGGAATTGTTGATTAGTATTTAAAAATAAATTTTGCTTGTCATCGGTGCATCCTTAAATAATTTATCCCTTTGATATTTTGGATGATGAATTTATTTGAGGAAACTGACGAGCTATTTTCACATTCTAGGAACATTGATTGATGGGGAGCCAATAATTACATTGCCTCCAAAAACAATACACTTGGCTAAGGAGGATTTCTCAAAAGAAGAGAGGGATTTCTACACCCAACTAGAGCATGATTCACGTGTGCAATTCAAGGTGAGGATCAGACTTTATAAAATTTTCTCACTAGCATTATAGTGTATTGTTATTAAGCTAGCAATACTGGTACCATTCAGAGTCATTTAAAAGAGCCTTTTCTAGTCGTATATTGTGCTGCCACTGAGACTATTTGTAAGATGGTCTCTGTCTATATCATTTTGGATAGAATTCTGCTAATTCTGTGTTCCTTTATCTTTGTTATTAAAGAACTCATTTCTCTGTGTTGTTTGTGATCTCGATGTGGGTGCTTTAGTTAGATATTGTGATCAACTCTACACAGTGAAGAATCCACATAATTCTAAGAGAGAGAATTTGGTGATTGGTACGTCCAATGACAGGTAGAGACAAATTGACTCTGGAGAAGAGTATGATTCTAAGCATATCTGTTTTTTGCTTTCTCCTCTTCATTAGGTAAGTATTTTGGCAACTGTGGATTACGTTTATGAGCGCGCTTTACTCATGCATCTCCTAAAAGAAAGAAATCATTCACAGAGGACCATCATGACTATATTTGGGAAAATTACGTCTGACATCCCATAAAGCATATAAAGTTTCAGGGCATTATTATTTTATAATTTATTAGTCACTGCTGTACTTCTGGACAGGATCTAGATAAGTAGAATTGCTCTTTTACTCTTAAGTGATGTTACCTCTAGTTTAAGTCTGATCTGGCATGATAACTGTCGTGCTAACATCTCTCCAAACCAAAACCCCCCCCCCCGCGCCCAAAAAAAAAAAAAAAAAAAGACAAACCCCAAAAGGGAAACAAAACCAAGGATGCCCTAGGCAAGGTGGTGGTCATTGCGATGCTATTGATCAAAATTTTGCAGTTTGGAGATGTTGCATACTTGTGGTCCTTTTTTTTTTTTTTGTTGGTAAGATAAGCAATATATTAACTTTTAACCAAAACCTTGCAGTCCATTTGTACACTGTAATATTCCAAATTGCGTCTCCACAAATTATGCTGTTGTATTTTGATTAATTTATGGTGGTCCCTCTTTCTCATGCTGGGCCATATGTGCTCCTAATTGTCTAGTTTTATATTGCAGGCATATGCTGCTGCTGGCACAGTAAAACAGAACTATGCAAATATCCTTCTGATGCTTTTGCGCCTGCGACAGGCTTGTGACCATCCATTGCTTGTCAAAGGATACAGTTCTGACTCTGTTGGAAACTTTTCTGTGCAAGCGGCAAAAAAATTACCTCGAAATACGCTTAAAAATCTCCTGGATCACCTAGTGACATCCTTGGCCACATGTACTGCTTGCAATGTACGCGTTTTTTTAAGTGTTTGGATGTTTTGTGACCATGTGTGCATGCGCACCTGTGCTCATCACTTTGTCTGCAATCCACAATGCAGTCTAACTAGTTGTGTTGCAGCCATATTTGTTTTTGCTTGTGTATCTGCAAATCCAGAGAAATCATTTAACATCTCAACTATGGAATATGTCATCTATCGCATTTGATTGACATTTTGGAATCTATATTCCTGTATCGATTTATTGTACTCTGTCTAATGGTTTTAGTTTTATGTATTTTTCAGGATACACCGGACCACCCTGTTGTTACTATCTGTGGCCATGTTTTCTGTTACCAGTGTGTGTCTGAATATCTGACTGGTGACGATAATACATGTCCTGCACATAGATGTAAAGAACCTCTTGGTCCAGATGTTGTTTTCTCAGAAGCTATCCTCAGAAGTTGCATCTACGGTGACTATGAAAATGGATCGACGAGTTCACAGCGAGCTGACAAATCATTGATCATGGAGCATGAGTTTAGTTCGGCTAAAATCAAAGCTCTTCTTGAGATTCTACAGTCGCAATGCAGAGGAGAAAGTGCAGATGCAGAGCGTCATCGTCCCATGGGCTGTGACGATGAGTCTCTTTTTGAAAATACAGGCACTGGGGATTCTACATACAGAGTTAAAGCTGTTAAGCACACAACTGTTTATTCAAGTTCTCCTCCTGAAGGACCAATTAAAGCAATTGTCTTTTCTCAGTGGACGAGTATGTTAAACTTGGTTGAACAAAATCTGATCCATTTTGGCATAAAATATAGACGGCTTGATGGAACAATGACCCTTTCTGCAAGAGACAAAGCTGTGAAAGATTTTAACACCGATCCTGAGGTTTGGCTGCTATAGTTGAGAACATTTCAATCATCTCTCAATGCCTGTCAGTCTTGCTTTGGATATGCATATTCTCACAGAACTGCACTGGACCAAAGACCCCTGCATATTTATCGTAATTAGTAGAATATGCTGTTAAATGTCTGTAATAGGAGCTTGATGCTGCTAAGCAGGAAATCTTTTGTCGCGTGTTTTGTTTTCACCAGAGAATCACGTTGTGTCTTCCCCCTTTTTTTTTTGAGCTTGACACCTGAATGTTTGAAATTTCTTGCAGATAGTTGTTATGCTAATGTCATTAAAAGCAGGAAACCTTGGTCTAAACATGGTTGCTGCTTGTCATGTTATTCTTTTGGATCTTTGGTGGAATCCAACCACGGAAGATCAAGCTGTCGATCGAGCTCATAGAATTGGACAAACTCGACCAGTTACTGTATCTCGAATCACAATTAAGGATACAGTGGAAGATAGGATTTTGGCTCTCCAGGTACTGCTTGGTCTCTCTTTTGGGCTAAGCTCTGTTAGGCTTGAATCTGACATTTACAGGTTCTTTTGAGGTTTTAAAAAATGTAACTATCTTGCAAGTTCATTTCCCGGTCTTTAATTTATAGTAGCATCAATTCAGTGATTGTTCATTTTCTCTAGACAAGGAACCTAATTATCATCAGTGCAGTCACTATCTGTTTCCTTTATTCGAGGAAACAAATAATTTTAATCAGTCAGTTGCAATAAAAGATTTGATGGCCAGTTAATTGCCATGAAGTCTGCTATTCTCCCCCATAATTGTTAATCAAATATGTGTTCTGGTCATTTTAATTAGCCATCACTATGTGATGAGAGAGCGCACCTTATCACTTATCATTATGCAAAGGAACATATGCGTAGTAATAGATGCTGAAAGAGGTCTTTTTTTTTTAATATATAATAATCATCTGGCATAGTTTGTTCTACTGGCATTAAAATCCATTTGGTGATAGGATATTAAACGTGCTAACATACTTCATTTTGCTCCTGTAATTTGCAGGAAGAAAAGAGAAAGATGGTGGCTTCTGCTTTTGGTGAAGACCACGGAGGTGGTACTGCAACTCGTCTAACAGTTGAAGATCTCAAGTACCTCTTTATGTTATAGATTTGTTTCCCTCACATTTTTTGGCTCAAGTAAGTCTTCTCACTCCGGAAACTTCTGGGAAGGGCAAGGGAGTGATTTAAGTTTTCATTAGTCAGAGGAGCGAGGAATTTTTGAATATCTGTCGGAGTGCATATTACCTCCCACTGCCGGTGTTTTGACAAGAAAATCGACAGTAAACTCTAGATTGCCCATGCCTGAATTTTAGCTTGACAAAGGGGATTTTTGTCGGTGGTGGATGCAGCAGCCATGCTAACATGTAAATATCATGTTGTAGATCAAACTAGATTAGCATAGGATTAGACCCTTTTAGAGCTTATGATATAATTATTTCTTCTCTGTATATTCTCTCAGCAAACCTCTGAGGTTCATGTCGCCTGTCTTTGATGTGGTCTTAGCTCCTGTTGGCTGCTACTGTCAGTGTTTGTGATGCCTAAGTTCAGGATCTTCTCTATCGATTCTCCTTTCCAACCATGATTGTCTGGATCTCTATCGATTCTCCTTTCCAACCACGAATCTCTGGTGTACCATGTTGAATCGAGTGAGCGGGAGGGAGAAACGAGAGACACGGCTAGAGAGACATCCCTTGCTCGTGCCTAACCATTGTTGATTTTTAACTGCTGATGACAAGTGCGCACAAGTTTATTAAATGCATGCCACAATTTATGCGCTGCGCATGCATTGATGTGGAAGATTCTGTTTTGGGTCGTCATTTTTTTTTTTTTTCGCTTGACACATCTAGATTGATTGGATAAGAACAGTCTTAAGCAATTGACTGGCTTAAACTTGTTTTCTCATATGGCTAATTGAGGAGATGAGGGAGAACTCTTTCATCTACTCAATCGGACAAAAGCCACAATGTATGACCACCTAAAACGATGACGTCCTCCTTT
This sequence comes from Eucalyptus victrix, assembly GCA_016097545.1. Taxonomy (NCBI): domain Eukaryota; kingdom Viridiplantae; phylum Streptophyta; class Magnoliopsida; order Myrtales; family Myrtaceae; genus Eucalyptus; species Eucalyptus victrix. The sequence continues at coordinate 27,191,630 of CM027844.1, forward strand.
TAAAGAAAAAAGTCCTCTGAACGGCTCACTTGATGTTTCTAGATGCACCTTTTGGAAGAGGGCAAGGAGGTTTCAGATTGAATGCCGTGTTTCTTGTACATCTGGTTAAAAAAATGAGCACAAGTCAAAAAAGATCCGGATCCTAACATGTCAAAACATATTATGAACGGTACTAAAGTGTGCCAAACATATTTTGTTCCCATTTGACTATGTTGGCCTTATGAGTTGGCTAATGGGGAAAACGTCTCCTGAGCCAGTTGTGCTTGTCTGCTTGTCTTGCCTCAAGAATGGTGAAAAGTGACCTAAAAAATTGGGCATGTGACTAGAGCCCAGTAAAAGGAGGTTCAGAAAATATTAAAAGAGTGGACAGGAATTGACACTGTGCCGTACAAGATGATTGACGGTGGGAAATTATCTCGAAGAATATGCAAGATGATCCTGATTTCTGGGCGAAACCCCAACATTGCTTTATTTGATTCCCTTCCTTTCACCAGTTTCACCTCCTGATTTTCCTACTTTTGTGGGCCTCTAAAGTTGCTTGACGTCCCAACGATTGGAGCATTCAATTTGAAACCAGAGTCCCTCCAGTTGCTTTTCCCAACCTCATTTCACAATGAGAGAGAGAAAGGGAGGGTCTGAAAGACTCAGATGTCAATGATGTTTTTTTCCTTCTTTTTTTTTTCCCTATTTTTTCCTCTCTAATCTCCCCCCAAGAAAAGGGTAAAAGCTCTTTTAATGTCAATCTATGGGAGAAAAAGGAAAAGCAAATGACTTTGCAAAAGTGATCGCTTGAATGCACTCCCAACTTAAGGTTACACCAAAGGGCAGACCAGGAACCCTAGTGATGGCCTCACATGTCCACCATGGTGGTGGCTCCCTTCCCCTCATCATTCAATCTCAGCAGCCTTCACAGAGAGAGAGAGAGAGAGAGAGAGGAATCTGTCTACGTGGATGACAGACAAAAAGGAAAGGTAATGCAAAATACACAGCGTTCAGGGTCACGTCCACAGCAGCAGTGAGACTGAACCATTTCCTACTACGCATTTGAGGTAAAAGGGACCTCTTGGATCCTCTAACACCAATGTAAACGACCTTTTGAAACGGTTCCTTTGACCGCCTGCAGATTTTCTCCCAGTGTTAACCGGCTCCCTCTTTATCTCTCTGATGAAAGTAAAGAAAAAGCAAAGACAGAACTCTGACTTATAGTGAAGTGGGAGTTAAATTTTGATTTTACACCAAATCGATCTCGAGCTCACACCCACTGCATAAACGCCCCCAGAAGGAGACGCTAGTACACCACTTCTCATCTTATATACTTCACTCTACCAATAATACAGTAAGGCTAAGACTAGCAAAATTCACCCAATAACTTACTTTACATATTTACTCAACAAGTGTTGGGACCAAAACCAACATTGGTTCCATCAATAGAAATTTGTATGCCTTCTTGCTGTATGTTCCCAATGATGGAAAGCGCCGAGGAGGACGGGGCGAACGCGAAGCAGAACGTGCCGGCGTCGTCGACCGGGATCAGGAAGTTTGTCGCCGGGAGCGTTAGGATCGGCCCGCCCGAGAAGTAGAACGAGACGGTCGGGACCCGCACCGTCACGAAGCCATTCAGGTTGTAGCAGGTGTCGAAGATGGACACCCCCGTGGCCCGCGGGAGGTTCGTCGTCTGGGCTAGGAAAGCGTCGCGGAACGCTGTGTAAGCGGGCGCCGGGAACCGGGTCACGGCGGTGCCCGTGTCCATGACGACCCCTCCATTGCCCAATTCATCGAGGCGGAAGGTGTCCTCGGAAATGGGCACCCGGATTCCGCCGATGCCGAGGCCGGCGAGGCCGATATAATAGAAGCTCGCCGCCTGCGGGTTATGGATCAGGGGGACCCACACGGCGCCGACAGGCATGGCCCTGCGCCCGAATTCCAACGACCCGGCGGCAGCTTTGCCCCGGGTAACCAGGCAGTAGCTAAAGGCCCCGCCGGTGTCCCCGCTTAGCTGGCCCACGAGGGACATGGAACCGCCCCCCAGGCCGAGCAGCCCGGCGGCGCCGATGAACATGCCCCGGTTCATGTGGCCGCACCCGATCGCCACGTTGCCGACCACGGTCCGCCCGAAGGTGAGGGTCTCCAATGCCATGGTGCCCTTGGTGTAGGACCCATCGCCGTAGGACACCTCGTAGTGGCACCGGCCGGAGCGGCAGTCCGCATTCTCAAGCCGGTCGCAGACGGTGGAGCCGCACGGCACGCCGGAGAAGGATGCGGACGCGGACGGGTCGAAGACCGGGTCGGACTGGCGGTAGCACTGGTTGCAGGGCTGGCACTGCACCCACACAATGTCGCTGCCGGAGTCGATCACCATGTACTGGCTCCTCGCCGGGCTCCCGACTCCTATCCTCACGAAGTACTCGCCGCTCCCCTGATCCATGCCCGAGACCACGTCGGACCCGAAGTCCTCCACCGCCTCGTAGCCGGCCCCGCCGCCCGAGCGGACGGCTACGTCGCCGGACAATCGGCGGAGGACCCCGGCGACCCGCATGGCGTCCCGATTCATCCGGTCTTGGAAACGGCGGGAATGAGAGCCGCCGTGGGAGCTGGCGGAAGGTAATCTGTCTCTGTGAAACAGACTCAGCCTGTACCCGCCTCCTTGCTCGCCCTCGCTCTCGCTCAGATCGTGTTTGTTGAAGAAGTCGTGGTACTCGTTTATCTTGGGAGGGAGGGCATTCGTGGCCGCGAGGGCCTCTTGCACGTCCAGGTGCTGGATGTCCGGGTACGATGCGGCGGCGGAGGCGGCGGCGGCGGCGCTCAGGAGCTGAAGCGCCGCCGCAAGGAGGGCTAGCGATGCTTGCGACATGCTTGTCGTTTGCATCCTTTGGGTTTCGGTTGATGATGAGGAAAGGGACCGGGAGAGGTTTTTCAAAGACAAGTAGTCTTTAGGTGGACTCTCTTGAGGAGCGAAAGGAGGGGGAGGAGGGGGTTTTATTCCATTCGGGCATTCGGGTTGATTGAGGAGACAATAAAGTCGTGGGGTTTTCGAAAAATAATTGAGGTGATGGGGTTTGCTTCTGTTTCTGCTCTTTGGCCTCTTGTCTTTGGAGTGATTGAGGAAAATCTCACAAGGTCTCGAGGGGGTGTCCCTTGTGGTGGTGGGTGGTTCGACTTTTGTCATTTCCACTCTCTCTCTGTTTTTTTTTTTTTTTTTTCCTTTCATTTTTTTTGGTATTAAAATTTCTTCTCCTGCTTTTGGGTGGTGATATGATTACCGTTCAATGCACAAACCGTGCAATCTTTGACCAGCTGCTATGTCTAAGCATCCTCACTGTTATCCTCTCTCGTTTTTTTTTTTTTTAGGGGAAAAAAAAAACATGCTTTTCCTTTGTCTAAGATGTGCATTGCCCACATACTGTGCATTCACACCTTGACATAGGAAATCCCAAGTTCAATGTGATGTCTTCCTCTACCAAATCTATGGCTTTTCTTTCCCTTCTTGAGTACTATTCTGTTTGGTTCTATAGCATGCTAAAGTGACCCCATGTCTCCCTTTGAATGCGAAAATAGGTGAGATAATATTTGCAAGAAGATCGACCCATGTAAGAAAAGGACTGTCCATCTAATCTTGTTGTTATTATTATATGGTAAATTTCACTTTTGGGTTTTCTTTTCTTGAAGAGAGAAATTATCGCATAGACATAACAAACCATCAAGAAACACGGAAAGCAAAAGCATCCTATGAAAAGCCCTAATCAACGAGCCTTGTGTTAGCTACGTGAGCTCATTATTTTCATTGACCGAACTCTACTTATAATAATTATATTCCACACTTGTAATTATGACGTCTTCTCTGTGGGTGAGAAATGCCGCACTTTCTTTTGCTGTGGAACGCTTTGATTAGAAAGCAAAGAGGGATGATGACGGTGATAGCAAAAGCAAGGTCAAAACAGAGATTGACATGAAATGAGGTTCTGCGAATCATTTCACAAGCTTCCACCAACAGCAATAGAATTGGTAAGAGCATATACTGCCCTTGTTCTAAGAAAAGTCTGTCTGTGATATTTAATTATATTACATTGCAATGTGAACCAGAGAATCACCAGAAAATGCAGTGATTGGAAGAAGATTGAGTGGGTAGTTCAACCTGAAAAAGTTACTGATGAAAGTTTATGTCGCCAATGAATGTGATCAACAATGACATAAAGAGAATTTGTCTGCATCTGATATTAAACATCAACTTTTTTCTACGATTAGTGCTCGATTATTGCCATCTTGTGTATTTGACATGTCTCAACGTTAAAGCGTGTTTTTCATGCCACGACGCATTGAATTCAAGCATATATTATGGGTGGATTATATCATACGAATCAAATTTGTACTTTCATAAAGTTAATACGTAGAAAGGTAGAAAAGTTTCAATCTTCTTTCAATTAGCTTTCACATAAATCTTCTTCCACCAACTACAATAGAATAGGTGAGAGCATATATATTTCTTCCTTCTGCCCTTTTCCTAAGAAAAGTCTTGTCTCTGATATTTGATTATATTACATTGCAATGTGAACTCAACCATTTGCAGAGAATCACCAGTAAACGCAGTGATTGGAAGAAGATTGAGTGGGTAGTTTCAAGCTGAAAAAGTTACTGATGAAAGTTTATGTCGCCAATGAATGTAATCAACAATGACATAAAGAGAATTTGCTTGCATCTGATATTAAAGATGAACTTTTTCTAATGATTAGTGCTCAATTATCGCAATCTTGTGTAATTATATGGCATGTCTAAATGTTAAAGCATGTATTTTGTGCCATGATGGTTGAATTTAAGCATATATCACGGGTCGTAGATTACATCATATGAACCAAATTTGTACTCTCATAAAGTTAATACGTCAAAAGGTAGAAAAGTTTCAATCTTCCTTTAATTAGCTTTCACATGAATCATTTGTAAGTTTCGACAAATCAAATAACTTATTGATGCATCAATCATCACTCTCCATCTTAACATATTTCTTTTTTTTCTTTTCCTTTTCTTTTTTCTCTATTGTAATATATATTCTCCAAATAGGAATTACTCAATGCAAATTGTGTATTGACCCAAAAAAAAAAATCTATTTTTTTTTCAATTCCACTATCATTTGCCACTATGATGCAACAATATGATCGATGGACTTATCTTCCTTTCCCTATTTCCAAAGGAAAAGTGGGGCTGCTAATACATGTCATGTCATATTATTGGTTTTGCTACGCATCGTTAAGATTTTTAGTCAATTGCGAGTTCATTGTATGAGTGTCGCGTCAAATTTGAATTTCTCTTAATAAATTCTGGCGGTACTTGAGCCATCTCAAAAAAGTTGACTCTTTTAATAAAAGACCAACAAATACAGAATTCTTGTTAAGATCATAAAATGATATCCTACTCTTATATACATTGTATAGTGAACAAAAGTGAACCTTTTCTTCTGGTCAAGTAGCTGCAACAATGTATTGTCATTTTAGATACTTTTGTAAAAAAAAAAGGAACAGTTCCATTTTGCATGCTTTTCTCCAACTTGACCTAGGTTTAATGTTGTGGCAACTAGTGCTTGTTCCAAGTAAGGACAAACTCTCTCTCTCTCTCTCTCTCTAAAAGTGGAAAGAGGTTGATGATTTTAAAACATAAAGATGAAAGGTGACTGAGTTCCATGGAGAATGGGGGAAGCCTCTTTCCATTTGGAAAGTTGGTGCTTAGAGCACAAAGAACACGGCGAATTGAACTCTAATCCCTCGTGTAATTAGAGATTAGCAAAAAAAAATCAAACCTCACGTCTCACTCTAACTTTTCTTTTGAACCTAAAATACAAACCATAAAGACACCATCTTTCTACTTAGGCCCCTAGCCTTTTGGTAAAGTGATTAAGATTTGTATTTGTTTATCTACACGAGGGTTTGCGTGTGTACAGCTTGATATTTGTTCTTTTTAATTAGGTTTACCTTTATAAAACGCCGGCGGCACAACAGCATTTTCTTTTTACTCTATTCTTTTTTTCGGGAATCTTTTTTCTTTTTTCTCTCTTCATGTTCTTCCAATTTCCGTTTTAAATTTTACTTTACTTGTCCCCCGCCCTTCTTTTGGAGATAACGTGAAGCCAGGCTTTAATAAGGGAAAAAAGTCATGATAGATTTCATTGAGGCGCTTTTTGGTACACTGTACGATTAGATGGTGAAAAGAAAATATTAGTGACAAAACTATTTTACAAATAACACTATGCTTTGATGTAAGAAAATCCATTTAATTGAGAACATATGCCGGTAGAAGGGAAGATATATATTCTATGCTTTGATCTATTATTGATATGTATACCTACACATAAAGCAGGAATTAACTTTTAATTTCTGCATAAAACTCCACGGAGAGATAAGCAAATCAAACGAGAATAGGTTTTCTTTTTCCTTGGAAGTCAGATGGGGTTATCACCAAAGAGTTCTTATGCAACCAAGTTAAATCCACCTCGTCCGATTTGATGGTATGCCCAACTCAACCTTATTGATGTTGGGGGATTTACAATAACTCGCTTTTCTTATGACTCAAACCCGAGAAATTGCGATAATGGGAATCGAATACGAGACCTCGTGGTTCTCGATACATGAGTGCTAATCGTTTCACCAATCGGTTGAGATAGGGGAAGTCGATCGTACGGTACATTAACGAATCATGGTATCCCATTTAAGAAAAGGGCGAGCATAAGTTGCAAGAAGCACATAGTAACTGTTGAAGAGTGGGGCTAAAAAGGGTCACGCGTGATGCAACGACAATGAAATTTACCATCCTCCATAATCATAATCATTGCACCCCACATGGCCCAACTCATTCCCCTCCCCTTCACGTTCGTCCTAAGCTCCCACCCTTTTCTTGCGGGGAAGGCATTGCCCGTCGTTTTCCTGATCCTCATCGATTTCTTGAATCGATCCTCGTTACAACTAGCAGCAGACGTCCATCCATGCACGAGGCTGGCTAGAAACCCTTGAACCTGTTTGTCTCGATTGTCATCGAGTGTGTTCTCAGTCGCTCGTCCGGATATATTAGATCTACTTTTCCTCCGCATTTTGAGTGGAAGATAACCTAGGAAGCATAGTACGCAAGTGGACTGGAAAGTTTGAATAGTAAGGTCCGAGTCATCACGAGAATCATCGCCCGGACCACATGCACGCATCCGGAATCCATATGGCCCGTTGATCTGAGGAGCTTCCACGCGAAAGTTTAGTGAAAGAACCTAAACTAGATGGTCTAGATACATGATTGAGAGCATGCACGCAATAGTTTCATTCTACCCTGTGAGTGTGGTGATATGAATTTCTTTTCGAAGAAAAGCACGTTCAATTTGAATATTTAACTCGATACCCTTTATATATTCCTATCCTATCTTCTTCACATTGTTGCAACATGCTTAAGCTAATCGCGCTTGGACATCGCATGGTCATATATACATACGCACATGTATTTACTGGTCACATTTTACTTTTGGGTTTAGTTTCTAAACGACCAGTCACGGTCTTGTGATCTTCCCAAGGGCTAATATCAAGCTTATTTAAGAAAACAAAGTGACAAAAATGCCAAAATAAGTTGAAACCTTTACATAATTTCGATCTCCCTTCACCTTTCCATCTTCTTTGGCGATCACAATTCCAAGGCCCCCGCTAAAGTTGCACATCTAGGCTAGTCCACGATCTTTATATAGCTCGCAGACATTTATTTTACTCCCTATACTTAGCTTTTAGTACAAAATACTTTGAGCCAACCAATAGAACGAAGACTAAGGCTTCTAAAAGTTTCTATGCTCCTCTCTCTTCTTATTCTATTTTACAACCTCCTCGGGGGTTTCCATGAGCAATCAGTGTAACTACAGTTAACGTTAAACTATTCCTCACAACTTTATGTTTAAATCAACGTGATGTAGCCTCCAAGAGCCAGATCTTGCTTTTCAAAACTCAATAGCCGGCTTTTTCATACTTCTCTAGGGGCGAAACTATCTCAAGGGAAAAAGTTGTGCTTCTTTTGCTGATAAATCATACACGAAGTGCTCACTAAAGTAGGTGTCGACATAAACAAAATGAAAATATACATGTAATGCTCGCACACGTATGGCTACATTACTTAATCATGTACCTTTTTGGTCGATGAGTGGGAGATTATTTCAAAGGCAAAGATATCGGTGGTGATTTACCTGATAGGTTAACGCGATAAAGGCGGGCTTAGCTCATCCCTTTGGCTCGATTCGGCCAATCATGTATGTAAATATTTGTGATTCAAACTTCAATTCTGATTTTGCTGCTACTTTTTTCCCACGTGGGCTGTGCTTTTTCCATGCATAAAAAAGAAAGTGCGTAGAGTCGAAGGAATTTTGATGGAGTTTTCATTATTTTTTTGCAATGAAAACTAATAGCCTAATTCATATAATCTCGTTTGGAATTTATGTCATAAGAAAGATGGAAAATTTGAGGGTGTGAGGAGATCAAGATATGGTAGATATGATGGAAGACCCTAATGCGTAGGTGAAGACAAGACCAACCCGCAAAAGCTTTGTTTTTAAATAGAACAAGGATATAACAAATAAAAGTTGGCAAGAGTGAGTGCGAAAGTCACGTTTGAGCCTGAGATTAGAATATTGGATTGAGGTTAGGAAGTACGCAGAATATGGACGACCCACCAAATAATTGAACCATTATTACCACCTAAAAGTTGCCTTTCTCGTTAATAATATCATTTTAGTTTTTTTAATCTCTCTCTCTCTCTCTCTCTCTCTCTCTCTCTCTCTCTCACTCTTATGCCCATGCTCATGCAAACGCATGCATAAGGCAGAAGAGAAAGCACTTGGGTCATGTATCTAAGAATTGTTTATTCGCATGCACTTTGTCTAGTAAAAAATATCATTTGAAATCAGCTCCTATTTTCTTTGTAAAAGAGGATTGAGCCTTCAGAGATTCATAATATGCTAAGCAACCAAAAAAAATATTGGAATAGTTTCTTATAATACCGATTGAGATAGATATCTATGTTCATTCCCGCAGAGTTATTTTGCAGTGCACTCTTTTATCAGGGGATGGTTCATAGTTTTTGGCGTCTTAAGGAAATTGCTACCAGCATCATTTGATTCCAGACCGATGAAAAGTTATAACAGGCCACTTTGGAACTTTGATATCATGCTTTGGTTTTCAGATATGGATGCTTCATCTTTTTCACTGGTTATCATTTGTGTTTTATCCGAGAAAAGCAGACAAGCAAGAAGTATACCAGAAGAAGCAAAAGATGGAGAGGTAGTCTTTGTTTTGTATATTCTCCTATGAGATTGGTATACAAAATGATTTTTTAAATGTAAAGGACTACATTAGGGATGAAAAGGAATGAGAAGATAATACACTGAAATTGGTCTTATGCATTGTACGTAATACAATAATAGAGGAATCGTATTCTGTCATATATACGTGCATATGAAGAAGAAAACAAGAGAAATCGGTTTCTTAAATTGCAGTTGAACGACGTTTCTTGTTAAGTCCTTGCTTTCACACAGTGAAGAAGGTCATTTCCTATATTATGGCAGACTCAATTTCCAATACCTGCTTTTCCTTCATCATTTGCGTAATGGAGAATTGCGTTGAATTATCTTCACCTTTTCTTTTCTTTGGTTAAACCTTCAGAAAAGTTAGTCACGTTTGCAGAGTATGATTACGATTAAAGTATAATGAAGCTTATGATGCATTATTGATCAGATAAGCTTGCAACTCTAAATGTCTTGTCGATATATGGTGTGACATCCGATAGTGGAACTTGGACAATTATTGTGACTTTGATCACTTTCACTCATCCGTGGACCTAATGCAGCTGAAAAATGATATCAGTTGGGTAGGATTCTGAGTGAAAGTATACTCGATCTAACAAATTCCATATACATTAGAATCAAATCACCCATTTAGATCATGGAGACTTATTTAAAGCATAAAATGAACTCCTTTGGCTCATGAAGTTCCGACCATGATCAGTCAGGATCTTACCCAATATACTCGATGTTACATATGTGACTTGTTCATTAGGAATGTGGCAGACATTTACAGAAACTTCCTTGATTGCCAGTGTTTTTTGACGTCTTTCTCTTTTTCATTAAGAAATGTTCTGAGGTGGAAAACGATAAAGATTGTATGGATACCTCAATCGCCACTTTCTTGTCTGCAAAGCGTGATTGTCATTCACATCGCTTAGATTATGAGAATCCAAAGGGACAAACCTGAGGGCGTCGGAAGGAGATGATGATAATGTTGGATATTAAAGGATGTTGCTGAGCATGCAGAAGTACGACAAGGCAAACCGAAGATGGATTGGTTATAAAATTGGGGAAAAGATGTTGAGTGGGAATGTCACAAAAGGCACTAGAAAAACTAGGGTTTCAAAGAGTGCACACGCCCTAATAATTGAGCAATTATTACCTCAAAAAGTCGCCATGAGAACCCTAATGGTTGGTGGAAGTCGTCGCCCTTGTTGACCTTTAGATGCCTACGAGCATAGTTTTAATTGAAGGATTTTACGTGTGTCATTTTCACCTTGTCTACCTCTACTTCTCTCCCCGACATAAATCACGTATCCAGAAGCAGTTTTAAGAATCCAAAGCTCCTGAACCTAGTACATCTGTGTTAAGAGTTGTGTAGTTTGACTAACTCAAGTTTTGCTTACATTCAAAGACTATCATTTGAAAATCAACCGACGATTTTCTTTTCTCATAGTTAAAAAGAGGAGGCAAGGACACGATATCAATTCAAGATTAGCTCGCTAAGGTGGTAATAGGAGAGAGTGATTCGCTAGTGGTGGACATGGAGAAAGAAGTGTGATCGTCATGGATGTTGGTGTAATTGAGGTTGGTGGTAGCGGTCTCAGTGGGTGGTGAAGATGGAGCAGATGTGTGGATGAGCAATGGAAGACGTAGTACGGTGATGGTGGTCGGGTGGCAGTCCAGTGCCCACGGTGGAGGAGGCGCATGGAACATTTAGCGTGGCAGCAGTTAGGAAATGTGCCAAATGTGCAAGCACATGACATGCTAGTGTGAATGATGATGATAGTGATAACTATGCATTAATCGTTCTTTTAACTTATGTTGTAACCAAAGTATTTCGGATCAAAATTAAATGCCAAATTATGTAGCTTAATACATGATAGGACCAATATGACTGAAACTAAGTAGGTGATCGTATGGTCACTTCTTGCCCTTCTTAGGACTCTCCTTCATGTTTTAAATAGGCACGTTTGAGTGCTAATCGAACGACTTAGTTGATGCCGTTGCTAGTCGACTACTCAATCCCAATATGGTTCAAAGTAAAGCATGCAACTTCAGAGTGGTTCGAAGTAAATGGTGAGTCTCGAGAAGAAAGGAAGATTAGTTTGGGTTGAATGGAGGCGACCATTTCCAGATTGTGTGAAGGTTGGTTGTGTAGCGCCCACCACCATCTAGATTAGATTAGAAATGATATCGATGACGTAACCTCATTTGGTGAGGAAACATGGAATGCAGCTTCCAAATGATGACAAAACAAGGAACAGTTCCAATTAAATCTCTTCCTTTACCTAACATGAGCGTCTTCTATAATGTGGTCCCAACAGAACTTTCCAGACCGTTCTCATTTTGATTTCTCCCAATGCATGTCCACATGATTTTCACTGGTGTGAAGGCCGACCATAGAAGCATGGTGACCCTCTCTCACTGGGTGCAAGTTTTAAGCATCGCAAGGTGCTGTATTACGATCCGTTCTCTGTTGGAAAGCGAGTTAAAACTAAAAAGAGACTAATCGGCGACAACAGATACAGAAGGCTAATTTCATGAAAAGCCTCTATAATTACTTTTAATCTTTCAGTAAGTTCCCATGCTGAAATAATGCAAACACTGATACAGGAGCTCCATATGACAGACGATGACCTGTCTTTTGGCCATAAAGGGGCATCACAAGAGACGCATTCATCAAACAAGCACCGCAAGAACTCTCTCCTGTCGTACAAATAATTTTAGACCTGATACAATCCGATGGAAAATAGGAATATATAAACTCATAGAGAGATGATACGCGCTCTTATGTTAGCCCCACATGCCCACTACAATTGGAAAGTCCATAAACCTCACTGTTAGCCTCAATTTGAGATATACATTCGCCTGATAGAAAATCCAACTCTAGGAAATCAAGAAACGTCACCGCATTACAGACTCCTTAACAAAAGATCGCCCACCTGACCTGCAAGAGCACAGATATTAGCAATGTCAATACTTGCTTCTACTAGGACGACTTAGATTGGGTCAATGAGTTCTCTTCTTATACACGCAGCAAGGTGAATGAAACAGAAATATCACACTACTTACGTGTATTCAAGGTGAATATTCATGAACCGACGATTTTCTCTGCTTTGGGTTAATGTTAAAGAACCGTCAATGAGTTGGTCTTGCTCAAGGTCTATTGGATCGTAGAAGTATACCATAGTCTGCAAAACTTGCATCAAACAAATGTCTATAAAACATCCACCTTGAAAGCACATTTTGTGTGACATTACTAAATTTTTCATCAAATTTTCATTCAATAAAGGCATTGAGCAAAATTAGGAGAAAGACGTTGCCCTCACCAGATCCACTAACCTACTGGTAATGACCAATTGTTACCTTGTTCTAATGATGGCTATCATACAACATCTTATTGGGAGTTGTAATTACTCTTTCTAGTTAAACAACAAAGAAGGAAACTTTAAGCAATTCTAGAGCTTTGATAAACATAGGGTTCTCTTATAACAATAGGGGTAAATCAACGTTCAGTCCTTATATGTTACTGTGTCAATGGACAAGCTAGTGAGAATATTTAGGATAATATTCATCTGACATAACCCTTTTTTCTCTAATGGGATGCCAAACCACCCCACCCAAAGCAAGAGCAAAAAAAATAAAGAGGTCATACAAGGCAGATTCCACAAGGTCGATCCAATCATTAACGTCCACAAGTAATTCTTACTGTCAAACAACCAGTTTTCCTGAAAGTTCGTGCTACAAGAAAAAGGACCCATAATGTATTTCTAGAGACAAGTATACTAATTTTGTGTATGTCCTTAGTGCAAACTGTATGTAAATGCCAAATAGAAGTTATAAAGAAGAATAAAAAGAAAAACATTAATGTGACAAAGAATCAAACGCATTAAAAGCTCACCAACTGAGAAAAGGATAAAGCTACAGATACCTGTTGCCAATGGGTTGGCGGGTCCTCCGGTGCAGTAGAAAGCACTAATGCTTCACTCGGATTAGCTCGTTTTTTCCTCTGATTGACATCTGTGGACTGATTGTTTGAGGACTCTATAAATGACGATGAGACTTGATTACTGGTGGGAGATATTGTAGGCCCATTAAATTCAACATCAAACCAAAATGCGAACCCATGCAACGGAGCTGATGACCAAGGACAAATAGAAATCATCAGTTAGAATAGTAGAGATGATATCACAAGATGAAGCTAAGTAGGCAAAGGCAATATTAGGATGAGACTGAGCGCAAGCACATGCACGCACATAGAGTACTTGCTAAGTCTAGACAACTAGTGCAAGATAGTAATTGCTGTAATTTCAGACAAAAACCATAACATGTTCAATATACATTTTGGTACAGAAATCAAAAGAGACCTAGACATTTTAAATTTTTCCTGAAGGAAACCTGACACTGAGAATTCTCAGTTTAGATCACAAGAAAAGCAAGAAAGCATAGAACACAATTTCCACAGTGGGGGTGGGATGTGGAAAGAGAGAGGGGGGCATACCTCGCATCATTGACTTGAACTTATATTTCGTTGTGACTGACTCTAGTTCACCAAGTGTAACAGTGCAGCAGTCCACGTGCTTTACCTGCAATATCAAAACTAGCTAGCTAGTATCTTCTATAAAGAGGACATGTCAAAACCTCAGTACACATCAGTTGTGACCATGTACAGCAGACAAATGTGGGTCATCAGTCCCTTTTTCTAGTTGGACCTTCAATCTTATATAGAACGGAAATTTTCCTTTTGATAATACACCGTTTATAGAAATCTGAGAATAGTAACAACAGACGCAGCCTAGTAGTAAAATGAGAGTAGATTCCCTATTTTTGCATACAATTTTCTCCGTTGAGTTAAGTAGTCAACAAATCAAAGGGCATATCATTCATCAGAACAAAAGGCCAGATTCTATCAGTTTATCTTTCATGTCAGAACTTTACACTATTAAGTTATGTCTTACTTCATCGTAGGCCTTCATCCCAATTTCATTACCTATGCTCTCTAATGCAAAATAAGGGTTTACCGATACAAACCAAACATCATTTAGAACCCCTAAAAGGAAGGTGAAGAAGTGGTAAGTCTACAAGAGAAAAGCCTACAGAAAAATACATGTGTACTACCAATAGCATCAATCCAATTCGGCTGCAAGATAAATTTAAGGATAAGCTGAACTCTTTTAATACTATTTTCTTTTTTTTTTTTGGTGAATACTTCTAATATAATTGTTTACTTAATAATGAGAAAACCTAAATCCAAACCCAAACTGTAGAACTGTAATTCTAATGACAAAGCTAAATATAAATGTATTGGCAATCTAGAGTAGGTTAGAATTTTCAAGTACACTTTTGTCCATATTGAAAGATAAAAAAGATCTTAAATGCAAGAACATGATGTCCAATTCAAAGAAGAGGTCATTCTCATCAGATATAAGTGCTATCAGAAAGAATGCATGAAAAGCCTTCAACTTATAAGCAAAATAGAAGGAAGAAAAACTATGCATACAACATCCAATTATAGTAGCATCTTGCTTGTTTGGACACAGAGAAATTAAGAACTACGGATAAAATTTTACTTAACTGTATTGAATCTTAGTAAAAAGTTGCTAAGCTTTCTTTAATCACAGGTGGAAAGACCATGGGATTCTGGGTTAGTGTTTGAGAGAGAGAGAGAGAGAGAGAGAGAGAGAGAGAGAGAGAATGCTGTGAGTAACAGAAAGCAAGCCATTTGTTAAGCAGATTAAGAGTGTGACTGGAGATGGTACAAATACTGAAATAACTGCAAACTTCTGGATGCAACTCGGTTTAATTATTTTTTAGGAAAGGAATTAAAAAAGTCTCATGGTGATGATGCAAAAGCTAAAAGTGAGAGAGATAAAGAGGAGAAGCAGCATGTTGTCCTGTTGTACACCACAAAGAAGTGTACAACTTTTAATTAACTCCAGAGTCTTACCACATGTGGCCATGTCAAAACATTTTCACCAGATATTGTCTCTATACAAGGCTCTTCGAAGGCACATTGTTTTGCTAAGGGCAACATAGCAGACACTGCAATCACAACAAGAAAACTATCATGGTTAAATTCTTGACCAGCAATAAATATTATCTTTTGAAAATATTAAAACAAATTCAACAGTAATGATATTCAACCAATATAAAGCAAAATATAAAAAGCTACGATCATGCAATTGGCCTGGAATAAGCTCACTTGTAGATGAAGTTGGACTAACAGTAGCCCATAAATGCAATAGACCCAACCAGAACATTAATTCCATTCACCTCGCATTAACTTCAACTGGGAGTGCAATAACTTACTAATCCTAGACAAATAAAAGAAGAAGAATACGATTTGGCATAAGCATTCAAAGTGAAGACAGGTGCGGTTCATGACAAGTGCAAGTTGTGCAATGGCATCTTACAAGAGAACCATTTGCAAATGTAACATGGACACTTTCACCCAATTCCCAAATTGCCAAATTTGCATAAGAAGCAAAGAAAAGATCTAATAAAAAAACCTTAAAAATTAATGACAAATTTCCCCCCTTTTCAATTTTTTTTTCCATCCTCCTTTCCAATCAAGGTCCAACAAAGAAGTGCCAATATTTTAACTCATTAAAAATAAGAAAGCTGTATAATCCACATCAATAGTACTCACTATCAATCCCATACACATTGCGCCAGAAATCAATGCTGTCACTATACCGGTCGCTATGTGTGACAGGGGCCATATACAACTGCAGTGACATAAACCAGAAATCAGCATCGATAGGACATACACTTCAATATCAAATAAAACAGGGGCATTTTCAACTGATCACTTCTGTGAATGATCAGAAGGAATATGGAGGGATCAAAGACTAAAATTTTCTTCAGTAAGTAAAAGAACCATAATTTTCACAGTCAGCAACACCAACATGCACCAACCCATATAACAAGACCGAACAAAGGACGACTGAGATGCCATGAGCCTACAGAGACTAACTGAATTGTCAACTGAATGAGAATCTAGAGATAATCTGTATAGGACAAGAGTGGGACACTGAGATGTGTTTCAGATTTAGAGCTTAATTAAGACAATCTGACAGGGAAAGAAAAAGTTTCAGCATATAGATTCTTTCATGTAAGCCAAAAAGAAAACAAAGAAAGAAGGGAAAACAAAAACACGGCTAAAATGGTGGAATGAAAAGGTCTCTTAGAAGTTTTTGTATAACTGAAGTGGCATGGATGACAACTTGGGCCTGGCAAGAAATCAAAGTAGAAAAAGAAGCCGATGATCATCAAAAAGTTTCCCCATTCCATTGTTCAGTTATGCAGATGAAGAGAAGCAAGAGACTGAAGGGACCTAATTGTTTGCTTACCATACCTACTTGACATCATCTAACCTTAGTTATTTAAATGAGCTTCATTTTTGTTTTCAATGCTCCTTTTTCTACACAGGGTTAACAGGTAAGGTACCGCTCAATGGAACTTAACATATAAATATTGTACGTATAAATATTGTACATGTGTCCTCTGCATGCAGCTTCCATGCTTGTGTCAGAGAGAGAGATTTACCGTCGCATTTGATGGAAGGATCAAGCCTCCAGGTTTCAGCCAGCGATCTCTTGCAGTTATCACACTGCCCAACATGCTCTACAATGAAATCCTCAAAGAAGTAAGATAGCAAAAGAAACAATTGCCTTAATATGGCATAAACTCATGTCTAAGATGAATGTAAAGGTTATATGATTGCTAAGATCTAGGTTTTAGCCAGCAACCTCTTGCAGTTATGACACTGCCCAACATGCTCTATAATGAAATCCTCAAAGAAGTAAGATAGCAAAAGAAACAATTGCCTTGACTTAGCATAAACTCGTGTCTAAGATGAATGTAAAGGTTAAATGATTGCTAAGATCTAGCAACAAAAGCTCCACCATGTACTGGTTCATTATTACAAGGAAAAAGCCACACCTCATAAAGAAGCAAGTACCCCATCCACTCCGAGATTATCACATCAACCTCCTCATTGATCTCAACATCCTGCAGATATCACAATCAGAGCAACAAACTTTCACAAAGTTTCCATAGAAGCAAAACTTTGTTGTCAGGCATATCAAATGTGAGAACAGTATTTTGGCACCAACAAGTATTGACAATCTCAATAACATGCCAATCTCCACGGTTTGCTTTTATTTTTGCAATTACACTGTCTACATCCAAAAGCAAGTCAGATATTAATCTCAAGCAGTTTTGACATGACCACATATTTTATTTCTCGGTTCACCAATTCAGGGACTATAACCAGAAATTTCCACCTACCCTAACCCAACTCTTCCATTTATAGCTATCTTCTAACTATTTTCCTTCTCCTTTTTGAAGAGAAAAGGGAAAAATGGGGCAACCAGCATAGCTCTCTCCCTGGGGCACTACCACAGAAATTCCACACTGTACCACAGAATGTTTGGCTTGTGGGTCTGCCAAGTCTGACATTGCATTGTCCCCACCAGACCGTAGTACATCAAAGCCACATAACCTCCCTAAGAGGTCTTCCTACTATGGGCCAGGCCATCGCCATGACCCCACCGAAGTGCCAACTAGACTTAAGCCCCCCTTCAACATGAGCAGGCTGAAAATTCAGTTCCTGCACTCTCAAGATTCAAATCTATGACCACCTAATGTTTTTGTCCAATGAGATCAACCATAATAGGAGCAAATTCAAACTAATAGAGAAGGTAAGACTGAAACAAAAATTCCACCCCATCATGAGATAGCACACTTCAATATAGTCTATTTTCATATGTCAACACCAATGCTCAATAAAGGTAAAAAGCTGCTAATATATCCAATGCCAAGTGGGAGGAAATAAGATAGACAAGCCAAGTAAAAAGAAAATACTTGAGAATTGCCTCATCTGATGAAGCCTACCCACCTCAACTCGTCCATGCAATACTATTACTGTGTCAGACAAATTATTTGCTTTAACAACTTCATTTGCCTGCATAATGGAAAAACATGAGAGATATCTAGATCATCATAAATTCACTTATCAGTTGATGATGCATCTATTAAGTCCAATAATGCTTGCTGTTCGCTATAAAATGTCTATGAGAAGATATGAGAAAATTTATCATCCCATCTCAAAGACTCCCACTGAAACAGACCCTTTTTGTAGAACCAATTTAAGAGGACCTATCCGACCCAAAAAAAAAAAAAATACTAGGACCCAGCCACTGATATGCTAAAATGAAACAGCAATTTATGCAAGAATCTGTTTGTTCCAGGAAACAATTTTCTGGCGGAACAAAACTTTCTCTGGAATTTTCAAGCTTTTTGATGTACATAACAAGATTATATTAAACTAAATTGGGAGAGATTGTGGATCAATGTGGGAAGGAAAACCTATAGATTTTTTTTAACGCAAGAATTTCATACAGTGAATGATTTCAAATAACACCATAAAGACAAAAAAACTACAGGGAATAGGAAAATGGGCAAAACTGTACTAGAGTACCTGCACTGCAATGTCGCTTGCATCCACTGCATAAACCTGTTATAGTAGAAACATAGTGGATGATTATGACCATCATACAGCATCTTGAGATTAATTCTCATAGTTGTGAAGCACCCAAAAGAAAAGTTGAAAGAGAAAACAAAATAAGAAAGGGAGAACTGGCAATTTTTACATGATAAATTGGTATATGCTTGGTAAGGAACATGACTTACTACATTATGTAGTATGGATTTTAAAGGAAAAGGTACAATTAAAGAGCCAAGTGGACAGGTTTAGGGGTTCATTTGCTCACTAGCAATCCTAGAAGTGATATGGAAAGTCGGCATCTTAGAGTAAGAATAGAAAGAAGTCGATGAGTCAATGGCTTCTAAGTCAGAAAGCCTTTAACCTTGATATGAATATGGTTGCTAAAACTGACCCCCCCGCCCCCCAACCAAAACTAAAAAAAAACCAAGAGTTGCACATTATAATTTAACATGTCATGGCAAAGTAATCCTGTCCACAAAACTTGACAGATGTGACCACAGATTGACTAGGCAACACTCTTGGTAACTTGGCAATAGTTTCCTTCTGCTTAAATGCTTGCCTTAGAGCTTTTATATCTATCTCTGGCACTATCAGTCTCTCTGAACAAAATAGTCTTTCTACCATTTAAGGGTTGCATATGTTTATGATGAGAATTACAAAATCAAAGAGATGCTTTGACTACCAGCTCCTACTGCCTATCCAAAACAAGACCAATCAAAAGCCAACTTTCTTGAGTATCATTATGTAATATTCCTTTTCACCAGTGAAGCTTCACTGCAGTTGTTATTGATAGTATTATCTAATCTTCCATCTCGTATTCCACACCTGCCTAAGAAGAAAAGGGCTAAGATTTACAAAAGTCATAGACGAAACTTCTAAAGATTTACAGAGAGATCTTTGTAGATTATCACCTTTAGTGCCCTTTCTCCCAGAGTTTTAAATGATGGAAAATAAGCTTCAGTGCATTAGGTGACTTTCTTGTCAAACTTCAATATAAAATTAAGCCTCTTGTCCAAATGATCATTTATTATTTTCTTTAAGTCATTAATATGTCTCCTGATTTTGGGTACCTGTAATATTCATGGATTTGTTGTCAATCATCTATGGGTTTATTGCTATTGTTGTCACAATGAATTCTCATTCATCCCACACATAATCAACTAGTTGCACAAAAAGAAAACCTGTTGGAAAAATACCGATAGCTACCCAACAAAGCACCGTCCAAAGTAAGTATGCATTTCCTGGCAACAGATAAAAATCTTTAAATAGGAAAGTTTCAACAATTCATGCTGCATTACAAGGTTTAATGATCAGGTTTCCCATTACAAAAAGCATTTGGACAAAAAAAAGTAACTTGTAATCAGTCAATTGTCAATGCTTATTTAAACCTCTTCCCATGAAATTAGTAACCGGAACGGCCACCATGCAGTCCCTAGCATCATGCTACATATTCCCCATTCCAACACTTATCCAAACAGCTCAGCATCCATATAAAATTTATCATCACTTGAAATCTTCTAAGTGGCAAATTATTTTCAATGAACTTCAGAAGCATAGGGAAAAAAAGAAGAAAGAAGAAAGAACTCAACTTCAGCATATAAATGAAGAAGCTTGCTATTCTTTTAGGAAAGAAAGATGACAATATATTTCAGGAAGAAAAAGCAATCGGTGCCCATATCACATCAGTAATAACATCTCACAGGATCAATCATCAATCAAATCAAAACAAACCCCAAACTAGTAATGGCTTTTCCAGACCCCAAAATTTCAGTTTGGAGAGGTATTGACTCTTTGTTGCGAGAAGAGGGAGAAGAATTTGCAAACCAAATTTCAGTAATTATCACACGGTCTAGCAATAACTTTCAGTAACAAGGTAAAAATTAACAATTGACAAGCACAAGCAAAATGCTCCTCATTTAACAACAAATATAAGCAAAAAGTTACCCGTTTGGCACCAGCCTGGGCACAAAAAATAGAGAGAATGCCTGTCCCACAACCAACATCAACAACAACCTGCAATGCAACTATGATCAAAGGAGTGACAACATAAAATTTGGAATTAAATATTCAAAGAATGAAAACACGTTTCAGGGTCAAGTAGATGATCATTTGAAAATGTAAACTGTTAGATTGAAATCTACTTTCATCATCTTGAAAACAGGATGTCCCTGAGAAACATCATACTGTTGTTAATTCACCAAATCACTGTAGCCCAGGATACACACAGTTATGACAACCAAGACATCGTATAAAATAAACCCAGTTGCATGCCTAGAAGATAATCAATCTATCCCAATCATTTTGCAGCTCTACTGACCGATGAAGACACTTTAAAAACATTTAAATCATATCGGGAATTCAAAATTTCTATAATGATGGACAAAATTATTGACCACAGCAGGTGCAGGAAAACTGGTAGAGCATTCAAATTTCTCTGACACACAAAGGCCTTAATGCTATATTTGGGAAACGAAGGAAAATGGGATGAATGAAAGTTCGGGTAGAAGGTGGGTAAACTTTTAAATCTTTTGTGAGAACGATGGAGGGAAAATTATAATCTTTTATATTACAAACTAAATTTTATTTCCCTCACTCTCCCAAACATAATGCAAGTAATAAGATCATCTTTTATTGTTTTTGCAAAAATTGACTTAGCTCCTCATCTACAGACTTGCAGTTACTCTTCCTGCAGATTCCAATGACATGTGATCAGACCTATGAACTCATGACTTTCTTTCTCATTTCCTTTTACTTCACCATCGTTACACTTACCCAATACAATAACAAAAATGGGACATGGGATCATAAAGGCAGTAAGTGGGCATCTTAATCCATTCATCAATACTGGACCAAAGAACACAAGCATTTGTTGGGTTCATTAACTATGTAATTTAATTAAAAGGGTTTAAAAAACTACTTACCACAATGGATTTTCACTTCAGTATGTATCTTTTGAATCTTATATTAGTGAAGGATGCTAAAATTACATTTAAAGCTTGAAGATGAGTATCAATCTTTATCTTTTGAAAATAAAAAATAGCCGCACACCCATGTAACTCTGTAGTACTAGAGCCCATTTTATCTGCATTATAGGTGATCAGTTCCAAGGTGAGTCAGTTCTAAGGCCTGAACAACCGAAAACCGAACAGGACTGGTCTGTCATAATAGTTTATTATAAATAATTTTCACTTTACAACCAAATGATGGTCTTAGCTTAGTGGTTGTGAGAGTATATTCACCCCTCATGGTGAGAAGTTCAAATCTCTGCAAGTGCAGTCAACTTTGAAAAACTTCAATATTTCTTTCTACAATAATTTGCATATTCCAAATTGATTCTTTCATCTTGTAAGTGTATTGATGTTTTAAAAATCACAATCTAGTTTCGAAAAGAACACATATAAGTGATTCTGCATCTTGTACAACCTAGACATATGACTGTCACATCTCTTGCTATCCATCCCATACTTCCAGCTGCATATATTGATTATACCATTGCTCTTCATCATATCAACAAGCATCCTTATTTGCCCCGCTAAAAAAGAATGAAGAATTCCTTAGTACCCCAAAACAACATCGACTTCGTCAAACTCAAAGTGCATAAAGCAAGTCTAAACATCTAAAAAAGCAAGAATATGAACACTAGGACATACTACATGCAGTTAATGCAACCAATAATTTTGGAATAGAATTATAGCTAAGCTAAGAATGAACATCGAAATTACTTTGCCAGCAATAGAACTCTGATGCCGCATTATTGCTGTCCTATAAGTCTCCGTTCGAACACGATCCTGAAAAAGAGAAACTCCATTACAAACTGGAACATACTTTTTTCAATTAGCTCCTTACAGACAGCTCCATAAATCACAATCAATAAAACATCCCACACTGGCACATAATGCCTTTCACCCCTCTGAGCATTCTGCTTAACATCAGGCCAAAAAGAGATGAACAAACGGACTTCATAAGCATTCATCAGGAATGAGCATATCATGATTTCACAAGCATTTATCACGATCATCACAACCACCAGCAAAGCTTTAACATTAAGAATACACAGAAAATTAGAGCAAGAACCTCAATATCAGCATCACTGTGCTAATAACCGAAATATGAATAACATGGATCTAGGAAAAACATTCTTTAAACGAAACAGAGTAAAACTTCCACGATAAAGGCACTTAGAAAAGAAGGTTCTAAGAGGAAAACCCACAAGAAAAAAGAAAAAGAAGAATTTCACGTGAAGAGTGGTAGCTCCCATCTCCCAAAGGTTCTTCTACTCCTTTCAAGTTGCACCAGATACAAATGTGAAGCTCGTCAAAATAACCTTTTAGATTCAGACTCTCACCTCCGTTTCATTTGCAGCCCATCAACATTTTGACACACATAACCAAAAAATGAAACAGCTCTCTGTTTAATAATTTAATCCTACAAGCAATTTATTCTCTAGAAAAATTATCCAAAGAAAAAAAGGGAATATCAGGAATATCATAATTGATAATGCCTGAAAGAACACAAGATTAAAAACTACTTTTTAAACTTAGTCCTACTCCAGTATAATCCTACAACTGTGTCAATCAACTTTTCAGTTTTTGGTGTTCAAAGGTGCGTCTGCTTCTTTATAGCAAAGGCTCCAATTTGCCATTTAATTTTCACACTAAAAGAATTCTAAAGCTCATCCCCATTTATCAATTTCTGACTTTTATATTCTGTCTAGCATAGAATAATCCATTACAAATAATATAAGAAGACACTGCTTGTCTACCTCCCCTCGTACCAAAACATATGGAACCACAAGCAGGCTTAACCACACCCCACAAGTCCATACAAGGAAACCACAGTTCCATTTTCAGTTATCTTGCATTCAGATGGGCTGCCAGCTCATTGATCCTTCCCCAGCCTCTGCTGGTAATAATCTAGTCCTAGAAGCATAACAGGTCATAGAAGGGAGCCCCCCCCCCGGGGGCATTAGACACTCCAAATTTTGGCAACACCATTTTACTGTGCAGAAGCTGTAATCTATCAGAGACGTTGCTTTCCTACAAAGGCATCATTGAAGACCTGCGTATCCCTAACATGAAACCGCATGAGCTCGAATTTAAGCAATCACTCCTCCGAAATTGACCAGGTGAACCTTGTTTGTACCTCGACCGCCTCCATCTCTTCTCAATTCTCTATGCTAACGCAGGAAGTAGTGGAAACAGTGGCAAAAAGAAAGTGATCGGAAAAATTCGATCTTTACTATACACAAAGCCCATTTCGCAAACCTCCAGTTGATCAAAAGCTCCGAGACGGCACAACTAATCATCCAATGCGTACAAGCTCAAAGATCGCCATAATTCATCAAGTACGCGAGCATTCGCCGAAACCACACACGCCTACAGAAGCCGCACGCGCCGGAACGCGAAAAATAAAAACCGTACCTTGATCATCTCCTCGTGAATGCCGAGGTGGGCGTACGAGTGGAAGTACGCCATGTCGAAGTCGGTGCAGGGCGGAGGCTTCTGCTCCACCCCCTGCTCGGAATCGGCAACCCTAGGGGCGCCGCCGGAGGCGGGAGCATCGGCCGGGTCGTGCGACCTGCCCCGCCGTCCCCTCCTCCGTCCGCGGCCCCTGTGAGGCTGCCGGAGGGCGCCGTGCTCCGGCGCCGCGCCGCCCTCTTGGGGGCGGCAGTAGCCGTTACTGTAGCCGGGATCGGAAAACATTTCTCTCTTCTCGGCGTCGTTTTTTTACTCCTGACGGTGGCGCTTTTTAACGGACTACAACAGTGGACTGTGTAGGGTTTTCTTTTCTTCTCTTTTTTTCTAGGAATTTTCTATTCTGTCAGTTTTTGGGGTTATATAACATATACATATATCGAGTTTATTTTTTTCTGCAAACCATTTGTTAATTGTGTCGAACAGACCGGGATGAGCTTGATATTAAACTTAGGGTGCATTTGGTTCGACATTCAAAGTCGGTTCGAAAAATCTTAGAAGTTTTGGCAAAGGAAAATAATGATGTGATAGTACCGTAAGTTTTTCACATGACATCTCCACCTTTAGATCTTCAGCTTGGATGGAATGGGTAGATTTATTTCTTAAGAGAAAAACCACTACTCTCTTAACATGTGTTATGAAAAACCACTACTTTCTTATGCTCCGTTCGTTTCGCGGAAAATAACTTCCAGGAAAATATTTTCCTGGATTTCCGGTGTTCGGTGGACGGAAAATCCATGGTCAAGGAAAATATTTTCCGGTCAACAGAAAATTCTCTCTTTACTTTGAGGAAAATGTTTTCCTCTTTTGAAAAGAGGAAAACATTTTCCTCGCCTCTCACGCTCGCCCTCGCGCGAGTTTTTCCTTCTCATTTTTGCACTCTCGCTTAGGGTTTCTGATCTCCTCCTCCTCCTTCGACGCCGACGATGGGCGAAGCATCCCTCATTCTCCGCCCTCCCCGGCCGCTCCTGCCCGCCTGCTCCGGCCGCGGCGCTGCCGCCGCCGCGGCGCTCCGCTTCCCCGGCGGTTCGAAGCCGCTCGAGAGCTCGCGGCTAAGATGAGCTTGCGGTTCGAAGCCGCTCGGGAGCTCGCGGATCTCGCGGCGGAGCTCGCGGCTCGCCGATCCAGGCGAGCTCGAGCTCTGTCGCCAGATCTAGCGAGCTCGGGTGAGATTGGTCGAGCCTCGAGCTCGCCGGATCTGGCCACCGGGTCTTGGTCGGCCGCTGGGTAGCCGGCCATCGTCAGGCAGGAAGGAGGTGGCGGCGGCGGAAGGAGGAGGAAGGAGGAGGAAGAAGGAGGAGGAAGGAGGCGACGGCAGAGGAAGGAGGAAGAAGGAGGAGGAGGAAGGAGGAAGGAGGAAGGAAAAGAAAAAAATAAAAATAAAAATAAAAATTTCGATTTTAAAAATATATATAATTAAAAAATCATTTTAAAAAAATATAAATAAATAAAATATATTTTTTTGGTCATTTAAAAATATTAAAATTCAATTTTTGATAAATTTTCCCAAATAATTAAATGAGCTAACGAACGGTGGAAAATATTTTCCATTGAAATTTTAGACTTTGGAACAATAGGAAAATAGAGTCATGTTTCGGAAAATGACTTCCGGGAAAATATTTTCCGGAAACATAATATTTTCCGCGAAACGAATCGCACTGTTGGTTAACAATATTGCTAGACTAGCAATACTCTTTTGGCAACCATTTTAAATGGCAACCATTTTCAAGGGAAAGTAATATTGGAAAGACTGAAAGCATAAAGCTGGCATCGGCTATGGGTGGAATGCCATTTCTAAATTTTTTCTTTCCATCTTGCCATTGCTAACCTTTTCATATTCCCATTTTACCCTCATTATTTTTAGGGTTTGTGGTTGGTTGCCGGCACTAATGATGCGTGACTCCTAAGATGCCACCTGGGCTTGCCCATGACCCTATGTGGCCCTCGCCACTTGAGGTTGGCCATGTGACCCCGGTCGATGGCAACTGACAACTTGAGCTCTTTGCCGATAGTAAAGGTTAGATTTTTTAATAAAAAAAGAAATATTGTAGCCATCAAACTCGAAAAGGGCTTTTACCCAACACTACTTAAATTCAAAGTTACTTTACAAATGAGTTTTTACCAAATGCAATTTAAATTTCCTAATAAAGCTTTGGCTCTCAACATTTACATTGTAACCAAAGCTTATTTGCAAAGTTGAATCAAATCCACCTTTAAACTTAGCTAAATTCATGCCCAGGCATGTGGTGCTATCGTGGGAGAAATAATCAAGTCCAAATTTTATTTTACTTGTGACAATTTAGTTATGAGTTTTATAATAGTCTAAAACATTTAGATAATTTGCCATTTTAGTCAATCCAATCAATTTGGGTTCGAAATCACTTACGTGAATATTGACCTTTCTATGTGGCATAGTTATCATTAACATGAATAATTTTTAGAAATTTTAAAAAAATCTAAATTCTTTTTTAATTTTTTTCCTTTCATTTTCTTTCCTTTTTATTTTTGTCAGCACTTGGCCACCAGCCTCGCCAGCCATTGCCTTTTGCAGGATGCCAATGACTGACCATTGATAAGAAGAAAAGGGAAAAAAAGAAAGAAAAAATTGAAAAAAAAATTAGTTAAACATTGTAAAACTATTAAGTATTACTATTAGTTTATGGCAAAGTTGGTTGAATTGATTATATTGGCACTCCGTTAAAAGATTTAAGAGTCAATTTGTCAAATTGAAATGTTTAGAATTGAATTAGTACAAATATAATAAGTTCATGAATTTTTAAATAATTTTCCATGTTTTAGATGTCATAGTTTTATAAATGTTTCCAAATAATAGAATCATTTGTCAGCCCAATCAATAACCAATATAAAATGTTATACTCTTTGCTATCTTTCAATAAAAAATGTTACTTTTTTGACCAAAAAATAAAAAATGGAAAGTGTTATGCATCAAATATTAATTGCTTAATGATTAGATGGATTGACTAATGACAATATTTTTCATTCATAAAATATTTAGGCTATATTTGGCAACACTTTGTCAAAGCCCTTGGGGCCTTAAAAGGCTATATTTAGGAACACTTTGTTAAAGTCGAGTTGGCACTTAAGTGTCCACTTTTTTTTTTTTTTTAAGTGACACTTATGAATCTTTTGGAATTGTTGGCACTAATGTGTTCCCCTATGCCAAGTTATGGCAATTGGGGTATTCTTCTTCCCCCTTAGACAAATGCAAATAGCTTTTAGCAAATTCTTTAGAGATATTTTTGTAAATGCAATTGCATTTCCAAATGCCTTTGGCCTAAGATAGTTGTGGAGGTTCTTTGAGTTTTGAACATTTTTGAAATGTAAAAATATTTTTTATTCCAAATTTGCCATTGCTAAATTTTCATAATTTCATGAATGTCCACCTCGTGCAACGTCATTGGTAAGGACTTGGGTCATCAACCTCAATTAGTCGTCAAAATTGCCTCCAGGTGGCCGTCACTTAGGATCCACAATCCCAATTGATGAGCCCATGTGACAGTCGCTTGAGTTGTTTTTAGGCAACCATGCCAGTGAAGGCTCGTTGGAAGCTCGCTGACCATTGAGTCCTTCGTTTGCAAAGTGTATTTTGATGATTTTTCCATATATCATTTAAATTAAAGTTATTTCTCAATAAATTTTAAAATTACAATTTACCAAACATGACTTGCATTTTGAAAAACCCCTTTAACTTAAAGGTTTTTGCATTTTCCCAAAGACTTTCTTCAAAAGTTGAACCAAACACACCATTAATGTTAGATAATTATTTATTTTCAAAAATACAATTTGCAAAATCAACTTCACTTATTTCATGTTTATATCAAATAGACTCAAGCCATTTTTCCACCATCAATGACCATAACATGCCCTAACTTATTAAGTGGACAAAATAATCACGAGAGAACTTATTGATCAAAAGCATGGTGGAATTGGTGAAAGTTTTTATTTATTGAAAATGCAAAGTCGCACATTGTCATGAAAATAAAGGTCTCTATTAATCGAAACAATGTTGCTTTATTTCACCACCTTCTGTTATTTCCTGTTCATTTTTATACAAACTTAGTACCGTCTATTCTACTCACTAATGTGCTTAAGCTGAAAAGTATAGAATTTTTTATAAAAGGGGTTTAAACCCTGTCGGTAGTTCCTGTTGATTCACTCGTCTCAAATCCGTTATAATCATAAAGAGCTCACACATTTAACCAAAATTCCAATTAAAAAAAAAGAATTTTAAGTGAAGAATTGTACATGGAAGGGAGTTTCGAGATTGAACTTTAGAAAAAGATTGTATATAAATGTTTTATGGACATTACCACTTGATATATATATATATATATTTTGAATTAGAATATGATTATTGAATTGATTATTGAATTTATTATAATCCTCAAATCTCGTAGGTTTCTTCTTAAAAAATAAAAGAAAAAAGTCATAAAAAACCCCAAACAATACGCATCATGACACATTTATCTTAAATTTTTTCATGTGACACAAAATTCAAGACTTGTACCTATATAAATATTTACTCTTCGACAAATATTTTGATTTGACATAAAAAATTCAAGACTTGCACCTATGTAATACATTTACTCATTGTCAAATATTTTGATGTGACATAAAAAATTCAAGATTGCACCTATGTAATACATTACTCTTCGTCAAATATTTTTCAACAAAAATAGTGTTGTTTTTTTTTTTTAAAAAATTTCACTTAAGTTATGTGAGTGCCATGTCAACATTATTTACTTTTTGGCATCCAATAGACAGATTTTTAATAGCTCTTGTTCATAAAACTTTGAGGAGACATAAATACATCAAATAAGGATAAATTTGAAATTTTTGGTGTCATAAGATAAATATATCACAATGGGTTAAGATTTTTTGTGATTTTTGCCCTTAATAAAACAACAAATTTGTAAACTTCTCCAATTTAAACAAAAAAGAAGAATGAATAACAGTGAAGAAAAGGTGGATAAAAGTCATAAGATTGATCAAATTCAAATACATTTTTCTCTTTTCCTTAATCTTACGGAAAACGATGTCCTAGTTAAGGTTACTTTTGCCTAATTTGTCCTTTCACAGCTCATTTTAGTATGTAGCTTCAAAGGTAGGAAGACAAGTATAGTTTGAACTTCCATTTTTCTTTCTTTTGATGCAAGAAAGCCGACTCTACATATCTCGTTAATATTGAAAAATAAAATTTTCAAACATGGTTTATTTAGTTAAGTGAATAATTGCACTCGATAAAGGCTTTCACAAAGTTTAGGAGATAATAAAATTAGATGTAAAAATAAGTACTAGAAATATTAACCTAACTTCATAAAGGTCTAATAGTTATAGTTTATTAAAGTAATGTATTTTTCACATTAAGACGGAATTGAAAACTATCCCATTCTTTACTTTGGCAACTATTACTCAGGTGGTAACCTCAATTAAAATAAACACATTAACTTCGAACCTAGAAAAAAGATTAATTTTTGTTAATCATGAGCTATTTGTTTATTGTACTTTGTGTAGATTTATTTATTTATTTCGAAATATGTTATCTTTGAAAAAGTGTAACATTTTAAAAAGCATGGCATATTTATATTTTATTTACAAAAATTCTGCTTATGAATTCACCCTTTTTCTTAAAAATACGATACTTTTGAAAATAATAACGAGGAAAATTTTGTTATGACATCAACTTAATTCGATACTAGATTTCTTTTGAAAAATCCACAGGGAACAAGTTCACGAGCTTTAGATTTATTAATTTATTATTTAAATGCTGCCTATCTCGATATTCTAAAAATTTAACCAACCAATAAAAAGAGATTACCTTCGACTTTAGCACAGCCCTAATAAAGGACTGAACAATAAATAACGATAAGCAAAAAAGGACAAAGTTCTAATAAGAAATGGAAAGAGCGAGAAGGAAAGGAAAAGTAGGGAAATATTTTACGAAATAATCAAAACAAAAAAGGCAAGCGCCATTTCTCTATATGGATGATATTTATTTTTTCTATTTTTCAAGAATTTTGGATGTAAAAATTGAAATGATTGTCAAGGAAAGACAAAAGGAAAGTTGTCTACTTATCTATTTGAGTAGTTATTATGTGCAGAAAAGTAAGGTCCGTATTCGTCAGTTATCTACTTCCGTTTCCCCCTTTATTTATCCTCGATTCCTTTATAAAAGATACATTGCATTTTGTCATAAAAATGTAGATTTTGAAATTAATAAAGGATAATTGAAATAAATATATCCATATATCACAGATTCTATTGTTTGTTACTTCCATCTACTTTTTATTTTTGCATTCTCCTTTCTCCTCGTTATTATTATTTTTTTTTTGTGCATGAATAGAATAAAACCCCTTCATAATTTAACAATATAGAATACGACGAAGCGTAATTTTGCACATGTAGACCATTTTACTATTGGGAATATCTAGATTAGCTATAAATTTACGTCATGCATAAACACATGGATATGAAACAGGAGAATTTAACATGCTAAGTCTTACGCTTAGCAAAATATAGCTATTGAAATAATGGGGAAGTTCCTCGAAATGACAAAATCATGAAGAGATAGGTTAAAAAAATTGAGTAGAAGTGCAATCTAGTTTTTTCTTTTCTTTTATTGGCAACACGTAGGGAAAACGTAACCCAACATATATAACACAAATGAGTTAGATTGTAGAATGCCTTGTAAAAATGTAAGATTTCGGTCATAAATATTCTCATAAAAGTGAGTCTTTATTACAGTGCAAGTGGGGTTAGGACTAAAATTGTCTCACGATTGGCACAAGTTGAAATAAATGAATCAAGATTTCACACAACTAAAGAGGATATGAAATTGTGAACGGAAGGGAACTCCAAATCACATAGAAGTAAAGTCCAATGACACTTGGCCAGCCACCGTGATGGTTTACATCATAAAAGTGCAATTTTGCTCATAATCAGGATTACACATATGCCCGAGGCCTTTATTAGTTGGACTTGTGGGATGCTTTATAAGACTTTATGCAATTGGGCAAGCATTTGTCCCTATTCCTTGGGTCGCAAAAAAGTGCTGAAAGAGTGAGGCCCCTTTTGTATCTTAAGCCCATTTACTCGAAGGTTGAAACCTCATTCATAAAATATAAACATAGATGGATAGAATGGAAAGCACTTAATTAAGTGCAAACGTCATCCACTTATAGGGTATCTTATTGGTACAATTGCGACGGGGCTGTAATCATGTCGTGTTATGAAGTGTTGTGCGGCCGGCAACAATTGTCTTAAAAGACCCTAGCACCTTAGGTCTGAGAAAAATCAAAATTCTATAAATGGTCATAAGCTGCTTCAGCTCCAAGCTCCAATGGCGCTGCTGCAGAGGAATTTGTCCAACACTTTTTACAATAGTGAAAACCAAAATTTCCACCCCCCAACTTCTCCAAGAACTTTAGCGGGGCCCACCGACCGGCCCGCTCGAGGACAGGGATCAGCGAAATCACGACCGTCGGATGCGATCACGACCCGTTCCGACCTCGAGAAGTAAAACCCTCCTTGAACCCTCGAAATGACGAGGAAGTGAAATCGAAATCAGCAGCAGTCGCTCCTCCCTCTGCGAAGCGCACGCCCTCTCTCTCTCTCTCTCTCTCTCTCGCTCGCTCCCGCCGAAAGCGTCGCCGCCCCCAGCAGCCGAGCCGAAGAGGAGGAGGAGCAGGAGGAGGAGGGGAAGGGGTCGCCGTCGAGCAATGGCTGGTGTGGTCCCTCCCGAGGAGGCGGCGGCGAAGGCGGCCGCGGCCGCCGCGCCGGAGCAGGTGGCTCCCGAGAAAGTGGACTACTTGAACCTCCCGTGCCCTATCCCGTACGAGGAAATCCACCGTGAAGCCATGAGTGAGTCCCGTTTCCAGATCACGCGACCAATGACTGAGCTCCAATCGCCTCTTTTTATTTTTTTATTCTATTTTTCCAATTCGTGATTCTGTGGTAGTTCGGGTTCGGCTGTCGAGGTTCCGGGAGCAATGAGGGTCGATGGATGTGCGGTTGCGGGGTGTTGTGTTGGGGATTGGTCTGGCGTTATTGGTCTAGGTTTTTAGCAGTAGCGGGTGGGGAATAGCGATTGGATTGGCTGATGGGTCTCGTGTTTTTAAGCCTGTCTTGGAGAAATGGTGAAATTTCGTGCGGTTTGGACTGCTGCGCCGTGGGCATTTCCCTATTCTGCCGAAAGGGTCATAATTGGTCGGGGGTTTGACACATCCAGTGTTCTAAATATGAAGTATTCTTTGTTGTCTCGAATGGCATTTCGTGTTCTGTCCTCCCCCATTAGTAAAGATAGATGGAGAAACGTTTGGGTTGTTGGCCATTCTGGCATGAGATTGAGAGGTGGGAGGGGAAGTGGATTTTCTTCCTTTCGAGGTGTTTCGAGTATATTATTGGATACAAGACCTTGGTAAGCCGTGTCTGCTGCATTATCTGAAGAAGAGTTCACTTTTGCATTTTTTGTTTTTATTTTTTTGAATTTCTGTGAGATAGCTGTTGGACTTAGACTAGTGGTGAAAGACATGGAGGGTAGAAAGCTATGCTGCTGTTTTTTCAGTTGCATGGGTTCAGAAGCTTAAGAGAATTTTTCAAGTTACTGTCTCTGCAGGGCCACCCTGCCCCTCACCTGCACTGCAAGTTCTCTTCGAAAAGTGCTCAAAATCCAATATAATTTCTTTATGGCCAGTGGAGATTCCTCTTGTTGCTTGGGTTTTTCATTTTTGACTTTTACATTAAAAGGTGAATTTAATAATGTCAACTCGTATTCATGCATTTGACCAAATGATTATTGTGAATTGGAGATATCACAATTCAAGAATGAATAAGGAGTAGGTTGGTGAGGTTTTTGACAACGTGTTTGTACGGAGAAATAATCATCTTTAATTGTTGTGATGTACTGCTAACAACAAGATTCGAGTAGATTTAATATGTCCCTAGGTTCTTTGGCTTCTGTATAATTCATTTTGTGGTCCTGTGTCAACTTGGCATATAGGAATTTCAGTTAGGAAGAACAAGCAGTTCTGTCTAATTCAATTCTTAATCCATCCAGAACATGATGGTTACAGTTAATGGAAAATTTTATAGGTGATGGTGCATAATTATTGGATGTGGTCTTTATGAAAGTTCTGGCAATATCTTCTTGTACATTGACTAATCTTATTTTACTTTATACAGTGTCTCTGAAGCCAGACGTTTTTGAGGGGTTTAGGTTCGATTTTACCAAAGGACTTAATCCACAATTTGCTCTGAGTCACAGGTAGTTTTTGCTTGGTTGCTTTATATACTTGGTTTGGTTGTATATTTATTTGAGCATTTTACTTGTGCCTATGCTTATTTTAACCTCTTGTTGTCCATCAGTGTGTCAATGGGAGTTGCTGAAATTCCTTCTCAATCTACTGAGACTATCAAAATCCCCACTGCCCAGTATGAGTTTGGCGTTAATTTTATGGACCCAAAGGTATGGACATTCTCTGTCAGATTTCTGGATGATGGTATTAATACTGTGGTGTTAGTAGCTGTTGTTACTGCTACTCTCTCTCCCGATATTTTTTTGAAGAGTGTCATACTAATTTTAATTTAATACAGTTGATGCTATTTGGGAGGCTTTTAACGGATGGCAGATTAAATGCTAGAGCTAAGTGGGATTTGACTGACAATTTTTCTTTCAAGGCTAATGGGCTGGTACACTCTTACTAGATCATCTCTCTCTCTCTTCTTTCTCTTCTTGTTTTGGTTTGAAGATTGTTTCTTATGTTGTGAATGATTAATCCATAAATTTTTTCGCAGCTTACCGGTGAGCCACATATGTCGCATGGCATGTTCAATTTTGATTACAAGGTCAAGTTTGTTATTTTTATCATCTATTTCCTCCTTGCGCAGTGTCATAGTTGAAGGTGTGACTTTTCTGTTAGTGTAGGTTGAAGATATGCTCTCACGCTAGTGTTATCTATACTAAAGTTTAAGATAGTATTATCTTTTGCAAGAAACAGTGAGAAGTGCACCTTAGAGATCCCTTGCATCATAGAACTCAAGAAAGATTCTTTGGGGTGGTTTACTTGTGAACTTCAGCCTTAATCTGATGGACTCATGTCTCTTGCGAATTCTAATTTATACAACAGTTGTGTTGTCACTTTTGTTCTATTGACGTCCTGCTTAAGCTTCTTTTCTGTTACTTTTACAGGGAAGTGATTACAGAGCCCAGTTTCAAGCAGGAAGTGGTGCCTTATTTGGAGCAAATTATATTCAGGTACACGATATATCTATTCATGCTACGCCTTTAATATTTCTTTTTGCATGGTCCAGAATGTGAAAACTGAATCCATTTGTCATGACTGAGTGTCTGTGAAACTTAGTAAAAGCTCTCCCTTTTTATTTTTTTCCCCTCATTAATGGAAGCTTTTCACAATGTACAAGTTTGCAACTTAGCATATTAAGACTCGAGGAATCAGCTTTTTATGTATGTATAAAGAAGCATTTGCAAAAATTTGGCTATTTGAGGGGGTTTCTTGCCCATCAACAATGATATTTATAATAGAAAAGGTCAATGAAATCCATGATTACACAAGCATTTGCAAAAATATCAAGATTGTAAAGTACGAACCATCTCTATCTAGTAATGAGGATCTCTAATCCAATCAGGTGTCAAAGTTTGTCTCATAAGTGTGCACAGACAATCTTTCCTTTCCACTTCTCAACAAGTTACAGTTCTGAACGTCTAGTGATTTCAAGAAAATTTAGTCTTTAGATGTCAACAACGATTGTGCTTATGGGTACGTGCTGCCTCATTTACTAGATACGTTGTCAAGGATTGCCTGTACAAGTTTCTTCTTTGTTGCTGCATTCCATAAAGAAGCCAAAAGTTTATCTCAGTGTCATGAATTCATGAAATTTTGGTTTGTTTTTCTTTGATTAACAGCTATAGATCTGTTAACTCGGGGCAGCAGAATGCTATCACCTCTCATGTGGAGGTTCTCTTATCCTCCACGGTGTAGCTCTCATTGGCTATTTTCACTCTATCTTTTCTTGCAGAGTGTGACACCTCATTTATCTTTGGGAGGTGAAGTATTTTGGGCTGGACAGCATCGAAAGTCTGGTATTGGATATGCTGCCCGATTCAGCACAGATAAAATGGTGCGCAGCTTGGCTCTTTGCCCTTTTTTGGTCCATCAGATTAAAGTTTGCTCTTTACTTAGGGAATTCCATTATCAGCATTTTGCCCTTTGGAAGTTGGAACACTGTAAAACATATATGGTCTCTGTTTCCAGTCATTATATCACCATTTTGCTGTCTCATGTACATCTTTGGATGTGTCATTCCATCGCCATCATGGTGAATGGTGATTCTGGATTAGCACTCTGGTTATGAGACATGATGCTCAACGTAATTTAAATATTATGTTGTACTGTTGGATTGAATTCTCAACTATTGATCACTTATTTACGATATATTTAGATTGATTGTCACGCGATGGAGTATGGAGAGAAGTAAGATATATGGTGCTTTCTGGCTTATTGGTGTAGGTTCTTCCATCTAAGCTGATCTGTTAATAAAGATTTTCCTGTACATGCTATTTGTGCATTCTCTAAAGATAAGCAATGCATTTATAATGCCCAGATCTATGAGCTGAAGGTTTTCATACCTTTGTTAAGACCTTTTCCATGTATGTTATATTCTCCCTCTTCGTCATCAGGGTCAAGGGCCTTCTTAAATTACTAGATGATAGGAGCTATTGCATTTCTTATCCATTTCCTTGATGTGAGGTTCACTTTGTAAAAGCTTGTTCTCTTTCTATGACTTATATCCTCTGTTATGGTATGTTCTCGTCTATACAGAATATAGATTACACTAGTCTCGAGATTTTTGTACCTGGTTTTCTTCATTTTATTGTTGGAGTTGGTTTTGATTATAAATTTCCTTGAATAGCTGTTTAGTGATTCCCAAAAGCTTAACGAAAAGGCAAGCACATTGATAGGTGCAGTTTACATTTCTCTTAGCGTGGTTTATTATCTGTCACCTAGACCATGAGTATTGCGACTCGCATTGCTTGTACATGCACTTTTCCTCTCTGGATGTTCTTTGTGATATTCTCATGGTCATTGTCATCGTTGCTAATGCATACAGGTCGCTACAGGACAAGTTGCTAGCACTGGAATGGTCGCATTGAGTTATGTTCAAAAGGTGTCTGAAAAGGTGAAGTAGCTAGGCTTTCCATACCATATTTTTTTTCCATAAATTAGTGTTATTGAGGGTTTTCTTATGATTTTTTCCATCTTAATCAGGTTTCTTTGGCAACGGAGTTCATGTACAACTACATGTCAAGAGATGTAACTGCAAGTGTGGGTTATGATTACCTCCTTAGACAGGTAGATCTTACACGTGAAATGTTTTCATTGTTTTTTCATTGTGCATGATATGATTGAAGCCATCAACTCTCCTTAGTTACATTCAACTTTTGTTTGGAGTGGGTTTCATTTGTTTTTTGGGTGGAATGCATTGCTGCCTTATTAGGCAATCCTCTTCCTATTGTGTAGCTTGTGCATGACCAACTACAATGTTTACACAGCTTAGCATGGGTTGTCTTTGACCGCAAGAATTGAAAAATTGTCACCACTAATTTCTTATGTTCATCACATGTACTTACTATCTTCCAAAGGCCCCTTAAGTTCCATCTTTATTGTTACCGTGCCTTCATCGCTAGCAGCAATGCTGCCATTGCCAGCACCACTACTGCTACATCACTTTTTATTCTACTACTGCTGCTATCAACAGTGCTGCTGCCACAATCTGCTCTAGCGACCTCTATATTTGCATTTTTCATTGCTTTGAATTAGGATTTAAAAATTCATGCAAACTTGATTGAATTAAAATAGCACCAAAAATATGAAATTTGAGTAAGTTCAGCACAGTGGCACCAAATTTCTTAATTCTAATTTAAGAAAATGTTAATCCTATAGAATTGCAAATCCATGCAATTAAATTAAGCACCTTTAAATTTCCCCATTTGGCACAAGAGCATGTTAGTTGATCTTTGTTGCAGTTTAATTTCATGGCCCTAGTGGGAGGTGTCCTGGGAATGCTTCCCTTAACCGTCTTTTGGTTGTTACAGTCTCGGCTTAGAGGGAAGATTGATTCTAATGGCTGTGTTGCTGCATTTCTGGAAGAGCGATTGAATATGGGTCTTAACTTCATATTGTCCGCAGAGGTAAGGAAGCATGAGTTTGACAGACAATTTTCCATGCCCTGTCTTTGACCAATAACGAATATGGAACGTGCTGTGTAAATGTATTGCAGTTGGATCATAAGAAGAAGGACTACAAATTCGGTTTTGGCTTGACAGTTGGACAGTGAGACTCGATGCATGGAGCTATTGATGAATTCTCCCTTCCCTTACTGCTGCTGCAAACTTCAAGTTTGTGGGTTGATTTTCCTTTCGATTATCGGAGAGGTTTTGTTGTACAATCCTCGAGCAAAATGGTTTAGCTAAATTTAGCAGCTCGAACATTATTCAGACGGCTCGGAGCTGGTTAATTCTTTTTGCTCTCTTTTGTCTTGGAACCGTAGCTATCATTAGTTGGAAGCTAGGTATGTTTCATGCCAAATTATCGACTTGCTACGACTTTTAAGTTTGATCTTTGTTAGTGAAGCGAGAGCTCTTCAAGAGTATTTATACCACAGATTTATGGCTGGACTCTACCTTTGAAGCTTTGTTGTATTGACTTGATGAATGGCTGGTGTATCTTTTAGATAGTCGATCTAATAGATTGAGTCAATTACAAAATTTGCATTTGTATCCAGAGGAGCGCGCCATTTCTCGATCGGCTCGATTTACCTGGTCAAGTGAGAATGGTAGCTTACAGATCGGCTTTTATCCGGCAATTGGCCAGATATCTGAGCCAAGACCACCTAGGATGGGGATCTATTCCTACCGTGATTTTCATGTTTTGGAAGAGGAAATGATATGGATTGGACATTGAGACTGGTCTAGGACATGAGATTACTGGGTTAATAATGATACTATCAGGTTATTTGCTTGATCTTCATTTCTAATCTCTTTCAATTTGTAGTGGTCCTATAGTTGTCCTTAACGACAAAATTCATTCGCCATATTATTATCGACAAGGGGTTGTAGCCACGCTGGATTTTCCTAATCTGAAAATTCATTCTCTATATTATCATCATTTTACTAGCATGTTGAATTTGTTATGAAATGAAAATTAATGGGATTTATTCGACAATACAAATGTGTTTATTATGGCTTGATCATTTGATTGATTCATAATAAACATGATTTTTTGCAAGGTGTGATGGTAAATTTTCCGAATTTGTCAGCAGATAATGATTTTTTTTCTAATTATATATATATATCGAATACGACGATGCGGGGAGGGGAGAAGACGAAATGAGGAATAGCAAGAGAGAGGAGAAGGGCGCCATTGACGACGTGGAGGAGCTGCTGCGAGCGGCTCAGGACGACGTCCTCTTGAAGCTCTCTCTCAACTCCCACGTCGCCCGCTCCTCCTCCTCCGATCTCCACCCCGATCTCTCCCGCCGCTTCACCGCCCTCAAATCTCCCCCCTCCGCTCCCGCCGTCGCGCCTTCGCAACCAACCCCTCCGGCTCCGGCTTCGGCTCCTGCTTCGGCTCCTTCTCCGTCTCCTCCTCAGGTCGATGACGAGCTGAAGGCCGTCCTGGGCGACGATCTGTCGGCTCGGTTCGCCGCGCTCAGAGGATCGCTGTATTCTTCGTCTCCGTCTTCTTCGTCTACGTCCTCCGCTACGGCTGCGGCTGTCGGCCCTAGCGCGGCGGCCGACGGTCGCGATCGGCGTGAGAATGGTGGTTTGAAGAGCGGCGGCGAGGATGATCTGAAGGAGGAGGATGAAGTGGAGAAGCTCATTCAGTGGGCGGTGGACGCCGCTCGTCTCGATCCGTCTCCGCCTTCGGATGACGACGATGGTCCCAACGACATTGATGATAGTGACGACGACGACGACGACGACGACGTGACGACGAGAGGGAGCCGAAGAAGAACAAGCAGAAGAGAAAATAGCGTGTAATCTCCTTATACACCCCTTGTTATACTTTCTGTGGCTTCACTTGAATACTCTATCCCTGCGCTTATATTGAAGATGGCCCCCATTTCTGTGTTTAGGGTAAGATTGTGAGAAAAACATATTTTCTCGGGTTTCAAATTGAATGTCACTGTGAGGTTGTGTACTTAATCCAGCGTTTGAGCAAATTTAGAGTGTTGAGGGGGTGGAGCAAGAATAGAATGAGTGTTTTGTGTCAACTTGTGTGGAACAAGATATGCATCGAATTATAGATGAGATCATAAGCATGGAGAATAATTTTGCATACAGATTTATCTGAGTTTCCTGGTGCTTTTGGTGCAAGGTTGGCAATTTTGGATGAGAAAGCCATCTTGAGAAGCATCTGTTTATTGAATTCGTCAATGCTGTTCAGTAAAATGAACAGGATACCATTTGATGTTCGTGGATCATTCGATTTGGCAACGATAACAGTATCTGCCTGAAATTGGCAATAAGGGAAAGCAAAGATTGGATCTAGCGAAGTCTTCCCTATTGTTCAGTAGTACTTTTGGTTACATGGAAATGGGATTGAGTACATTTGGCTATACTGCTAATTTTCACTTGAGTCATTCATTATGCTTGGATGATGTAGAAAACGTAGGGAACTCTAAAATGCGGGGTTGTCTTGCTTGTTTTGTATGCTGTCAACTCTTTTCTTGATGTCTTGTGGCTTCTATCATTCAGCTGTTGACACTGCTTCTCTCTTCCAATCTTCATTCTGCCTTACGATACATGCCACTTAGCAGAACATGAAAGTGTTGCTGAGAAGTTTCGGTTCGATCATGTTGGCAAGGATAATCTCATAAGAGCACATAGTTGTGCAGTTGTTGAGCTTCAAGGTGTTTATTTTGGTCTCTTTCGCAGCCTTCCCTCACGAGTAATTTTCTTGGGTGATGCAAATTTCATGCAATCCTAGTTGTTTTTGAGGTTGATGTAGACTTGGAGTTTGGAGACAGAATAATGTTGACGCTAGGAAACGTGATACAATTGATGAGGAGACACTTCATAGACCCTCAACTTTTTGCTTTTACTTTACCAATCCTCTTTTCAGTATGGTTGTAGCATCCGAATGTACAAATGTCCTGCACCAAAGTCGAGTCCATCAGATTATCTACAAGTGCATGAGATACTTGAATGAAAGTGAAATCGCGGTATATCTCTCTCTGTAGTTTATTTAATTGTAAGGATCCAATTTCAAACTAAGCATAGATTGATAAACCCACACCAGCTAGTTTCATGAACTTTGAACCTATTTTAGCCATCGAAAGTAGAGCAGTGGGATTCATGTTCAAAAGAGTTCTACAGTTTCGCTTTCTGAAAAGTTGAACTTAGAGGTGTTCGGTGTTCAGTCTCCATTTGACAGAATTGATTTGGTGCAAGTATGAGGCAATGGTAGCTAGGCATGAAGGAAGATCTTATTGCAAGAGAAGTGGCTATGCAGTGGAGCCACATTTCCCTGAATTAACAGTGTAATTACCTCTTTCCGTCAAATGCTGGCTGGCTTCGGAAAGTCTCTCACGATCCCTAACAAGGACGCTTAGCCATATGGAATATAGATGATTCAGTATTACCATATACAACCGAGGAAATGCAGTCACTTCTCTTGTTTTTTAGGTCTCCTTTTGAACGCAATGTTCCTTTGAAACTGCGAAAACAGCGGACCAAGAGCAGTGGAACAATACGTCATTAGATGAGAGGTCCTGGAGGAATGAATTTCTATTCTATTGTTTGGGGGAAAATACACGAGAATTGCTTACTTGAATGCACAGCGAGAGTTGCAAGGCCAGGACCAGACCTCGAAATTTCTCTTCCTTCGAGGGCGATCTGAATAATACTGCACATTTGATTTCGGACCTAGAAAATCTGGTGCGTTGATGCATGGTCAACTGCTTAAACTTTGGGGAGCTGGTTTTAAAAGGTTCAGGCTTTTGCTGAACTTTCGCTAAGGATCTAATTTCACGCCCTACAATCTGCAAGGACGGGTAATTTGATTTTGCTGTCCATCTTCAATTGAGAGCACCAGCAGAACCTTTTATCTTTGGGATATTGAAGAATTGTAGGAGAATGGAGCACCACTTGCTCATGAGAATTTGATCAGATAAGAACAGGAGTGGAGACCCCATGTTGAGCAATGGTTGTAAGTTCATCTCCATGACTGGCCCATATATCTAGTAATTGAAAGCAACTATGGTTTTCCACATAAACAACGATGGTATCAGTACGTAACACAAAAATCTAATACACGAAACTAATGGATCTCCATGCGCACATATAGTTTTTTACATTCAATTATTGAAGGAATGGAACGAATCTATATGCTTGGAATGTTACAGATGTGTTCTAAGCTAAGGAATTTGCAATTTGGGACTGTACCAGAGTCAATCTACTCTGTGGCTCCTTCCAGGTTCAAGAAAGATGCTACAACTTTGTGACAAACAAATTGTATTACAAAAAGGAAAAGGAAATAAGTCAATTATCAAAACACTACCAAAATGTTCACTAGAAACTTTATATTGTCACAACAATACAATTTGCAAGAGACTTTTTCCGTGGTAAGAACCAATCCCTGCAATGACAAGCAAAAAACATGAGAACGACAAAATAATTTGCAAGAGAAAATTGAATTGATCAAGGAATGATTAAGGAAAGCAGATATTCACCCCAAGAATCAAGTTGGCATGACACCTGTTAACGTCGTTGATCTGTTTGGCATATTGAGTAAAATGAATTCCTGCATTTGTAGACGTCCTGGACTGACAATTAAAGTCTGAAGCCGTAAGACACAGATACTGAATATAGCCACCAATATGGGGAAAAGGGAATAACTGCTCTAACCTACTATGAGATCAGCGGAACTCGTCATGGTAATCATACTCATCTTCATCATCATTGAAAACGGCACTGTAAAATACATAAGGGTTGTCAATCATCTCCGTCAATGTTAGACGCCCATCCTTGTCATTATCTGCCTGCATTGACAAGTAACTAGCATCAATCGGAGAAGCACTCCACAAGGAAAAATAAAAGCCAATTTAATGAATTATGCCAGCAAGCACAATCAATGAAACAGTACCATCATATTTTAATGGTAATACATGTGCACTTTCCAAATCAAGAAAGGACAGATTAAGACATCCGATAATTCCAGTCAAAGAGAAAATATTTCATGAGGTCACTTCCTGGGAGATACAATCCTGGTATCAGCGGAGTTTTGGAGTCTGTATAAGATTAGAGTAGGTATTTTCATATTCTTACAGAAACAGGGCCATTGTAGCTTCATAAATCATAAATGAATGCAAGATGGGTATCTGAAAAC
Organism: Eucalyptus victrix; assembly: GCA_016097545.1. Lineage (NCBI taxonomy): Eukaryota > Viridiplantae > Streptophyta > Magnoliopsida > Myrtales > Myrtaceae > Eucalyptus > Eucalyptus victrix. The sequence goes on from CM027844.1 coordinate 27,234,326, forward strand.
AAGTGTATTGTGCTAGAGGAGGAATAAACATTGAGGCACTACCCAACTGTCAGCTGCTCATGCTTCCAAAGTGGGGCATAGCTGATCGAGAGATTCAGACACGGCATAATATGCAAGTTACTTCTAAAGGATGAAATAGAAACATTATCCCCATCAACTCCTCTTTCCTGTTTTCTGTTTGGTATTGGAAAAGAATATAAGAGACTTAAGAGCCGTGAGTTTTCTTAATTTCAGTTGCATATAAGGATGTAAAGAGTGCATAGAGATCAAATGTTGCAAGTAACACTAGTCCATTGGTTGCCATAAAATGTGATAAACAGTATCAACAATCCTACAAAAGATACTATTGTGACCCATGATCGAGTAGCAAATTCCAACTACCTACTTCACACAAGCAAACATGTGTAAGGCCAATTCAAGAAATCCTTTTCACTCGGAAATACCTGTGACAAGATGTAATCTGCTTGTTGTTTGGCATAATAACGCTCCGAAGGGTGAAGCTTTCCAATGACAGGCAGCAGTTCTACATCTGACAAGTATCTGCAAAGGTAAATTTAAGCTGATAAGACAACAATTTCTTTGAAGCAGGATAAAGTCAATAATGGAACAAGGAAATATGAGGCGGAGGAAAATGAGTACCCATCACCATCTTTGTCGAGCTGATTAAACAGTACTCTGGCAGGAGCCTCCATTGAATCATCGGAATTATGTGATGAGTTATGGTTTTCTTCATCATAGTTTCTTACCAAGTCAAAAAGCCCATGAAAGAACTCTTTAAAGTTGACCTTCCCATCTTTATCAGAATCTCTTTCCCTGGGTGGAAGAGCAAATTGTAAAATCAGCCTAATAATGGTCACAAGCTTGCAGTCAAAGCCACAGACAGGTGAGAGAACATGGTTAACAAAACAACCTTTCAGAAATAAATGTGCACAACATAAAGTGTGAGAACCAGGCTGTGAGACAACTTGATAAGGTGATCCAGTAAAAGGGTAATTTACAACTCAATCACATTCACAAATTATAAAAAATTTGAGGAGGTCCTTTTGCAATTAGTAATCAAGTGCCCATCATTTATTCTAGACCTAAAAGGAAGATTTCTACAATTTATCCTTGTACCTTTGCTCCTGTACATCCACTTTTTTTAATCAAGTCCTTCTACTTACACAATGTCCACTCAAGTTCCCTCAAAACAAAATCCGACCAAAATCTAACTAATGTGGCCATCAAGGAAGCAAGAGGGTGATGTGAATTAAATATTGGCTACGTGGACATCTGCTGTGATTGTGGATTATGAATAGATTGTTCAAGTTTCCACTAATTCATTATCCACTATTGGTGCCCACGTAGTGATATTTAATCCTCATCACACTCCAACATCTTCTATCCTCACTGCACATCAGCTGGATTTGGCTAGATATTGTATCGAAAGAACTTGATTAGATATTTTGCATAAGTACAAGAGCTTGACTAAAATGTTGAAAGATCATGGATTTGATTAGAGAGGTGGTGAAAGCACAAGGGAAAAAAAGGAATTTTTCCAAACTAGACATACACAAAGAAGTAGCAAGTCCCTGAATGAGAAAGACATGTCATGTGCACAATAAGAGAACTATTACCGGTTTTTTGGCTAAAACTTATCAAAGGATCAGAAATCCATGATAACACACGTTTGCTATTGCTATGGGAAAATCTTTCCAAATAAGATTATGCTTGTCAGGATGGCAATAAATGTTACATTAGCTAGCATAGTATCTGTTCCAACATTCGCCAAAGTAAAACTATGTGCAAACCTAAGCTTGAGCCCACATTATATTATCTCCATCCAGAATTTATCCTTCTTATATTACAGAACTAACCTTGTAGTGACATTAAATACAGCAACCACATCAAAACAGTAAACAGAAGACTCAGAAGATACTTTTGAGAGAATAAAATTTAGTATGGAAAATTTGAAAGAAAAATTAAATGCATGATTTAGGAATTAATCTCACCTTACTTCCTCCTTGCTTAACCACTGAAGAAGCTTTGGATTTTTGCTGTCAGCTGGGTGGAGAAAGCTGTAATGATCAAAATATGCAAAGAGTTAACTCATTTCCTATTGTAAATTGAAATTATGCTGTTTCATAGCTTACTCATTGAACTCCGTAATATTGAGTAGGCCATCTCCATCTGCATCTGATGCGTTAAAATGCTCCTCTTTCCACCAGCCCATATTAAAAGCAAAGGAATCGTTATCTGCAAGGCAGTACTGAATAACTTGTCACGTGTGAATAAACATAATGCAGCAAAGATGAAGGCCTAGTTTCTACAGAAAGACCTCAAATTGTGAGCAAAGTTCCATGAGAAAGCATTAACAAAAATCCCATATCCTGTTTCTTAAGTGTGAAGCCCAGTCATTTCATTTTGATTTTCTTCACTTATGAAGGCAAGAGTGCCTTCAGTATCTCAAAAAGAGGCAAGAGTAAATTCAGTAGCATGCAAATGTCCTGACTGTCAACAAACCTTCCCACATCTCCACATCTTTCAGTAATGTATAGTTTTGATTACTATACTTAGTAATTTCTACCAAGTGCTTGTAGTTCTGCAAGCTAGTTTAGGTTTTCCTGCTCAATGATGACAATTTTAGCATATGAGGCTTTACAATTTTTCTTCCTATGTTGATGTGATTCACCTTTTATATGGGACTGGGCAAAATAATGTTTCAGTTGGAATCCTGAAGAAGTTCAATTATCTTCATCTACAGCATTAGTCTCTAATCAAGATCTTCCAACTAGATGACAAGTAGAAGCGAAAAATTATAGAACACTGACCTGAGCTGTGGACCCAGCTAGGTGGCTCATATTCTGCAAATGAGACATAACCATCTCGGTTCTTGTCGTGAAGCTCCATCTCTCTCTGAGTCCTATGCATGACCTCACTCACGGCCTGCTGCAAGTTCCACTCTGTCAATTCATGCTCAGTCACGAACCCATCTGGCGGATCCACATCAATCTTCGGAAATAGAGAAACCAGCCTATTCATCAAGTTAACATCTCCACAACCTCAGACCAAAAATAAAGATCACAAATATGTTATGCACACATGCCTGCTAGTGCGTTTACCCTAAGATGATCTCAGATGCCAAGGTCATGTGAAGCAAACGGTCTTGACAAATATTATTCGGAAAAGAGTTGCACCAACCGGGAAAAAAGTACAGGGAGACAAAAAGAGGAAGATAAAGTAGATGGTAGGACAGGTGAAGAAGCATCCCTTCGACGATAGGACATGCAAAAAAATTACCAAGGACCTTCGGTGCCTGAAATTCATGAAGCCTGGTTTCTAAGGATTGTCAGTAACTAACCAGTTCTACAGCTTCACAGCCAAAAAGAATGTAAAAGCGGGAACATCTACTGACTGATTGATGAAATTCCATATAGACTTTGCGGTGTCTCTTTTGCATCAATTTCAAAGTCGGTAACAAATATTTGTAACACCAGGCATCACCAATAACCATCAGCACTTACTTGGACATACGGAATAAACAACCATATCCTGTACTCTTCTTAATGAATTGAGCAGCTATCCCCCAGAAGAGAACCACTAAGAGCCCGATTACGCTATTCCCCTCAATACCACCGTAAAGCATCAAAGCTTAAGTTTAAAGCACCGAAGTTGCCAGGCACTTAAATCCACAGAACACTCCCAAACAACAGTGCAATTCACTATGCTTTGTAAACTAACATAACACTACACCTCTAATCAACTAGACCCCATAATTCAAATCATCATCGTCATGGTAATCTCAGCATAACCCCCGATTGCACGAGCATTGCAACAAAAACAAAGACCAAACTTGCAGTTCCACCTACTTCTGAAACATGCGCTTCTTCAGAGAGCCCATTTCAAGTAAAGTGGAAACGCAAGTGATGTGAACTTCACAAAAGGACAAAACAAAGCAAACAAAAGACAGCACCAACCGACCTATTGGTGACATTGAACCTCTCCTCGTCATTCAAGTAATCCTCGGCGTCCACGAAATCCTCCCACTCCGGCTGCGCCTCCTCCCCGGGGGCCTGCTCCGCGGCGCGCACCATCTCCGGGTGGGCGTGCTCGAAGTACTCCCTCTCCCACTGCTTGTCCTCCCTGTGCCGCTCGAGCTCCGCCACGAGCGGATCGAACGGGACCGGCTCGTGGTGGTGGCGGGCGGCGGCGGCGGGGGGCTTGAAAGTGAAGTTGGACCGGAGTTTCAGGCGGCGGTGGTGGCCGCCGCGGCCATGGCCGGCGGGGGACCGCGGGGAGCGGGAGACGAGGAGGAGGACGAGGACGGCGACGGCAATGTAGATGGCGACGGAGAGCTTGCCCATCTAAAGGGGAAGCGCCGGGACCATGCGGAGGAGGTCGGAGATCGGCGGCGGCGGCGAGGGTTTTGGATCTGGAGAGAGACAGAAGGTGTTTGACGAAATGGCGAAGTGAGGTTTGCCTTGGGGAGCGTGCGATTTGCGCGTTTCTGGAGGTTTTGCAGGATGCCGCCGGGATCACTCCTCCGCTCTAGAGAGAGAAAGTTTCGAGAAAGAGGAGAGAGATCTGAAAATTTTTCTGTTTTTGGTTTTTTTTTCTTCAGTTCATTTTTAGAGTTGCATCTTATCATTATGATTCGCATCTTATTAGAGATTTAACCAGCGAAAAAACAAAAAATTAATAAAGTTGGCTGTTCTCCTCAGAAATATTCGACATAAACTTTAATACAGTTGGAAATTTCCTAGTTTTTTAGTCATATATTCCATTTAATAGTTATAGATGCTAAGGAGTTCGAAAGATAACTCAAATCAATTTTCATTCTTTCTAAAATGAAAGAGATTAGACTTGATTATTTTTAAATAGGAGAAGGGGATATATTTTGTTAGTGTTTCTGAGAATAATTCTGTTACAAACAAAACATCGTCATCATATTACATAAGAAAATCTACTTTAATGGGGTTATATTTTTTTATTATTTTGTGCAATAGTCAAACAGTGAGCCATTATCTCATCTACATTTTTTTAAGGTGCGTGATTTTTGGACAGATCTAGCTCACATGTATTGATGTGTGCTGATGATCTCTCCTTTGGAGATTAGGATTGAATACGCGTATGTATAATAGCTGAATCCGATAGCTACATGTATGAATGCAAAATCAGAGCACAGTACTCATTTAGTATTCTTGAGGTGCTTCTACAAATAAAATGTGCATGCTGCACACAACATTCGCTCTTTCAAGCTCAAGTCTAGGGCTCGTGCCAATGACAGCTTAGGTCTCTATCAAGCCTCCGAGCGTGCTTATTTACGAGGTGTTAGGGAAATTTCTACCATCAATTAACTAATTACATGTGCCGTCCTACATCAAAATCATCACTAAAATACATGGTCATAGGTCGTGTCTCGTGTTCTTAAAAGAATGGGCAAACAAGACTAGACATAAAACCTAGAATAAGCTTTTGAACCTTGTCCTAAGGACAAAAGAGCACGACCTAATTAACTGGACCCGTGATTTAAATCTTTTGTTGTAAAGTAGGATTCGTAACTTAATTCGTGGCCTCACATGGGGCTGGCTCCGCGGCGCGCACCACCTCCGGGTGGGCGTGCTCGAAGTACTCCCTCCCCCACTACTTGTCCTCCCTGTGCCGCTTGAGCTCTGCCACGAGCGGATTGAACGGGACCGGCTCGTGGTGGTGGCGGGCGGCGGCGGCAGGGGGCTTGAAGGTGAAGTTGGACCGGAGCTTCAAGCAGCGGCGGTGGCCGCTGCGGCCATGGCCGGTGAGGGACTGCGGGGAGCGGGAGACGAGGAGGAGGAGAAGGATGGTGACGGCAATGTAGATGGCAATGGAGAGCTTGCCCATCTAAAGGGGAGGCGCCGGGACCATGCACGAAGATCGGCGGTGAGGGTTTTGGATATGGAGAATTTAGAGAGAGAAGGTGTTTGACGAAATGGCGAAGTGAGGTTTTCGATGGATTTTTGCAATGGGAAGCGTGCGATTTGCGCGATTGGATCACTCCGCCGCTCTAGAGAGAGAAAGTTTAGAGAGAGATTTGAAATTTTATTTTATATTTTTTGTTCTTTAGTTCGATTTTGGAGTTGTGTCGTTTGATTATGACTCGCATCTTATAGAGATTTAACCTAATAAAAGAAAATTCGATAATAAAATATTTGCTCTCTTGAAGAAATATTCGACATAAACTTTAATGAAGTTAATATTTCCTAGTTAGTCATTGATTTTTTTTCTTCATTCATCATTTCACGAGCTTAGCGGAACTTGTATCATGGACAAATAATTATTCTTTTTTTTTATAGGCTACATAAGAATAATATTATGGAATAAAACCTTATGCTATGTTTAAGAAAACTACCGAAGTAAATCTTATTTTGGTAAATATTATTCCCATTCCGACAATATATCTCGCTTTAAAAAGACCAAAATTGCCTCTCATTATAAGCTAATTTCAACATCTTATTTAGGGTTTCAATGGTTTGATCTTTATTTAATTTTGAGTGGTTTAGGAAGTGAGAATTTAGGATTTAAGGATAAACATTTTTGCAAAGAAGATGGCATTGTCATCAATAGAGACCGATGGATAATTAATATAAAGGTGCAAAATGATCTTTAAAGATGGCATTGTCACGCCTTGCTCACGCTTGCTCTCGTGCTCTCGCATCGATTGGTCACTCTCTTGCTCGCGCTTTTGTTCCCTCGCACTATTGAAATTTGCATGTGACCACTGCGAAGAGTCCAGCTTCTTTGAGAGTGAGGTCTTGCCGAATTTGCTGGCGGAGCATATTGAGCCGATTCTACGTGCGGCGAATGTGGTCCACGGCAGTGATGCTAGAGCGGCTTATCTTTGTGAATACAGCTCTTGGTAGATGGTGTTGCAGCTTTCTATGTTTTAAGGATGAGTTTAGTGTTAGGGATTGTTCGGCTGTGGTGGTAGATGGTGTTGCAGCTTGTAGGTCCAAGCAATGTTATAGGGGAGTGATGGGTTTTTCTATGTGTAGATGGGCCTAAGTAGGCCCGTCTGCCCATGATGGGCCTAAGAACCCGGCCCGCAAGTTAAGGGACCATATATGAAGGGTTCAGATATGAAAAGGGTACGTTGAGGGTTGCGTCGGGTTTTACGTTGAGGGGCTACGTCTTTTTGGGGAAACGTTTTAAAAGATAGAAAGAAAAAGAGAACATACCTTTACATAGGAATGTTTTCACTTTCTCCCCCTCCTTAAAAAGAACGTACGTATTTTCAGAGTTTTTCTCCCCCTAATAGCAATAGTACGCTGCTCGGTAAAACGGGATCAGTATTCTTCCTCAATCTTCAATGTGGGTGTTTTAATCTGTGGAAAATAAGGTATGTTCGATTTCGTGACGTGCTTTTCAATCCGTGATACATGTTTTCCTGGGCTCGTCTTTTGCGTTTGTTTTAGGGGTTCGATTGAGTATCGGATCCGTTTAGAGACTCCGTTATTCCTAACATTGGTATCAGAGCCATAGTTTATATTTCTCGATCCCTTTTCATGTTTATGAATTATTTTTTGATTGGTTTTTTGTGAAACATTGCTGTTGGTTGATCGTGGAAAGAAAAAAATCCCAACACCCGTACTGTTCCCCCTCTTTTTTTTTTTTTTTTTTTAATTTTCTGTAAATCGAATTCGTTTCTAATAGCGTAGGGTTGAAGCTCTTGTTGATATAAGAAAACGAGTGGCGGATTGTTGCTGGGGGCTGCTAGACACGCTGCCACACGTGGCCGAAACGAATTGGGGTTGTTGATGCGTGCGATACGGTCCCCCTCGAGCGTGTGCGACGCAAGCACGGTTTTAGTCCCAGGGACGTGCGACGCACGCTCACGGTTGCTGGCGCGTGCTATGCACGAGCCAGTCATTGTGATGTTAGCCACGCACGTGTGTGGCACGTGCCCGCTGACGTCATCCTGAGTTAGTGCGCACGCGTGTCGCACATGCCGGGTCGGTTAGTTTGAACTGACCCGACCCATCCGACCTGTTGACTTGACCCATTTGATCCGTTGACCCGTTGATTTGACCTTTGACTATTGACCTGCGTTGATCACCGTTGATCGGCATTGGCTGGCCGAAAAAAAAAAAAGAGAGGAAAATTATGTATTTTCCAATTTAAATATTCTAGAGTTAATATTCGAGGACCAAACATGCAACCTTTTTCTGAATGTACAAGCTCGTAGCTCGAATGGTATCATTTCCATTGAGTACTATACCATAGGACTTACATTTTAGAGCAGTTAGTTTAATCAATGGTGTCTTGCATTGATCAAGACTCTCTGTTCGTTAATCATATATCAGATAAGGGTTAGCATTGGACGTTGATATAACAAACAGCACTACTAAATACCCTTGCAGGTTGGCCATGGAATTTAAGGTTGTACAAAGGGTTTTCGTCATTCATCATTTCATGAGCTTAGCGGAACTTGTATCATGGACAAATAAAAACTATATACTCGCATAGCATTCCATAATAATTATTGTTTTTTTTTTAATAGGCTACATAAGAATATTATGGAATAAAACCTTATGCTACGTTTAAGAAAAAATACCAAAGTAAATCTCATTTTGGTAAATACTATTCGCATGCCGACAGTACATCTCACTTTGAAAAGACAAAAGTTGCCTCTCATTATAAGCTAATTTCAACACGGGTTTGAATGGTTTGATCTTTAGTTTATTTGAGTGGTCTAGGAAGTGAGAATTTAGGATTCCGGGATAAGCATTTTTGCAAAGAAGATGGCATTGTCATCAATAGAGACCCATGGATAATTAGTGTAAAGGTGCAAAATGATCTTTAAGGATGGCATTGTCATGCCTCACTCACGCTTGCTCTCGTGCTCTCGCATCGATTGGTCACTCTCTTGCTCGCACTTCTGTTCCCTAGCACTATTGAAATTTGCACGTGGGCTTGGCTGACTATATTTGAATTTTTTTTGGAAAATGAGGCTTTTAGGTTCAATGTCGAGAGGAGGGGTGACCATTGCAGAGAGTTCAGCTTCTTTGAGGGTGAGTTCTTGCCGAATTTGCTAACGGAGCATATCGAGCCGATTCTACATGCGGCGAATGTGGTCCACGGCAGCGATGCTAGAGCAGCTTATCTTTGTGAGTACAGTTCTTTAAGGTAATTACTTATATTTTTTAATCATCATGTCACTGAATGTAAGTTTGCTGGATGTTATGATGTAGGTCGATTTTATGCTCATGAAAAGACTTGCAAGTTGGTGTTTTAATCTGTAACAGTATGCTCCTCGGTAGAGCGGGATCAGGATTCTTCCTCGAACTTCAACGTTGGTGTTTTAATCTGTGGAAAAGTTCGATTTCATGACGTGTTTTTCGATCGATGATACATGTATTCCTAAGCTTGTCTTCCGCATTTGTTTTAGGGGTCCGATTGAGTATCGGATTCGTTTAGGGAATCCGTTAGTCCCAACAGGGAGGAATTATATTTGAGACATTTCTCCCTTTCTCACCTCCTCTACCCTCCCTCGGCGGCCTCCCTCACCAACCTTGCCTCACCTCACTCGTTCGCCTCGTGCTCTTTTGCTCGTCTCACCTCGGTTCGCCTCACCTCGCCTCGCTAGTCTCGCCTCCTCGCCTCGCCTCGCCTCGCTACCCTTGCATCGCCTCGCCTCGCTCGCCTCAGTTGCCTAGCTCACCGGGGCTCACCTTGACTGCTCTTTCCCTTCTCAGGTTCCTTGTCCTCTCTCTCTCTCTCTCTGGTGGATCTGCTTCGTTTCTTTAAAGAAATCAGAATAACGATTTGTAGATTAGCATATAATTTGCGGAATTTGGCTATCTTGCGTAGGATTTTTGCAAGCTTGTATTTGGGACTGCTTCATTATCCACATCATCAGCACGAAATTAAACTTATACAGAGAGTGCAAACATTTAGATTTAAAAGTATATAGTATCCACTTATTTCATACATCAATATATACACACAAAGATCATCATAATGAGTATCTTAAAAGCACCCGTCGAGCATTTTAGATAAGGAAATTATTGATTCATGGAAGATTGATTACGCGGATAAATATTCTAGAGTTAATATTCGAGAACCAAACATGCAACTTTTTTCCGAATGTACAAGCTCGTAGCTTGAATGATCTCCTTTCCATTGAGTACCATACCATAGGACTTACATTTTAGTGCAGTTAGTTTAATCAATGGGGTCTTGCATTGATCAAGACTCTCTGTTCGTTATCATATATGATCAGATAAGGGTTAGTATTGGATGTTGATATAACAAACAGCGCTACTAAATACTCTTGCAGGTTGGCCAGGGAATTTAAGGTTGTACAAAGGGTTTTCGTCATTCATCATTTCACGAGCTTAGCGGAACTTGTATCATGGACAAATAAAAACTAGATACTCGCATAGCATCCCATAATAATTATTGTTTTTTTTTAATAGGCTACATAAGAATATTATGGAATAAAACCTTATGCTACGTTTAAGAAAAAATACCAAAGTAAATCTCATTTTGGTAAATACTATTCGCATGCTGACAGTATATCTCACTTTGAAAAGACAAAAATTGCCTCTCATTATAAGCGAATTTCAACATCTTATTTAGGGTTTGAATGGTTTGATCTTTAGTTTATTTTGAGTGGTCTAGGAGGTGAGAATTTAGGATTTCGGGATAAGCATTTTTACAAAGAAGATGGCACTGTCATCAATAGAGACCAATGGATAATTAGTGTAAAGGTGCAAAATGATCTTTAAAGATGGCATTGTCACACCTCGCTCACGCTTGCTCTCATGCTCTCGCATCGATTGGTCACTCTCTTGCTCACGCTTCTGTTCCCTCGCACTATTGAAATTTGCACGTGGGCTTGGCTGACTATATTTGAACTTTTTCTTGGAAAATGGGGCTTTCAGGTTCAATGTCGAGAGGAGGGGGTGACCATTGCAAAGAGTCTAGCTTTTTTGAGAATGAGGTCTTGTTGAATTTGCTGGCGGAGCATATCTAGCCGATTCTACATGCGGCGAATGTGGTCCACGGTAGTGATGCTAGAGCGGCTTATCTTTGTGAGTACAGTTCTTTAAGGAAATTACTTATATTTTTTATCATCATGTCACTCAATGTAAGTTTGTTGGCTGTTATGATGTAGGTTGATTTTATGCTCATGAAAAGACTTGCAAGTTGGTGTTTTAATTTGTAACAGTATGCTGTTTGGTAGAACGAGATCATGATTCTTCCTCAAACTTCAACGTTGGTGTTTTAATCTGTGGAAAATAAGGTACGTTCGATTTTGTAACGTGCTTTTCGATCGATCAACGTTGGTGTTTTAATCTGTGGAAAATAAGGTACGTTCGATTTCATGACGTGCTTTTCGATCGATCAACGTTGGTGTTTTAATCTGTGGAAAATAAGGTACGTTCGATTTTGTGACGTGCTTTTCGATTGATCAACGTTGGTGTTTTAATATGTGGAAAATAAGGTACGTTCGATTTTGTGACGTGCTTTTCGATCGATGATACATGTGTTCCTGGGCTCGTCTTTTGCGTTCGTTTTAGGGATTCGATTGAGTATCGGATCCATTTAGGAATCTGTTATTCCCAACAGGGAGGAATTATATCCGAGACATTTCTCCCTTTCACACCTCCTCTACCCTCCCTTGCCAGCCTCCCTCACGGCCCTCGCCCGTCTCGCCTCACCTCACTCACCCGCCTCATGCTCTTTCGCTCGTCTCACCTTGGTTCGCCTCTTCTCGCTTGTCTTGCCTTGCCTCTCCTCGCCCCCCTCGGCTCGCCTCACCTCGGTTCACCCGCCTCACCTCGGTTGCCCGCCTCGCCTCACCTCGCTCGCCTCAGTTGCCTCGCTCACTGGGGCTCACCTTGACTGCTCTTTCCCTTCTCAGGTTCCTCATCCTCTCTCTCTCTATGGTGGATCTACTTCGTTTCTTTAAAGAAATCAAAATAATGATTTGTAGATTAGCATACTAATTTGCGGAATTTGGCTATCTTGCGTAGGATTTTTGCAAGCTTGTATTTGGGACTGCTTCATTATCTACATCATCAGCATGAAATTAAACTTATACAGAGAGTGCAAACATTTAGATTTTAAAGTATATAGTATCCACTTATTTCATACATCAATATATATACACAAAGATCATCATAATGAGTATCTTAAAAGCACCCGTCGAGCATTTTAGATAAGGAAATTATTGATTCATGGAAGATTGATTACGCGGATAAATATTCTAGAGTTAATAGTTGAGGACCAAACATGCAACTTTTTTCCGAAAAGAGAAGGCTGAGCTAGATGGATCAGAGGCGATCTCATCACAAAGTAATCCTAGGGTGAGGTTTCCGCAATTTAGCATGGTTTTCTTTTCCATTTACAATGATTCCTCATTTGGGTAGTTGAGAGACTTTAGCAGCAGTACTCATGTTGTTTATCCGGCTTTGCTGACAGATCCTATCAAAAATAGATAAAGCAAGATTTGTTCGATTATGGAACGCAATAATTACCAGCTTTAGAGAAGAAAGATCTTATTAGCAATAGGTCTTTGCTGCTTAGAATATTTTTCTTATTATTATTGTCTTAAATATTTTTTCTGCTGGACTTTTCTGCAATCTCTTCTAGTAACAGATTATTTGCTGTTTTTTTTTTTTGATCTAATATTTGTTGCTATTTTACTAATGTTAGCAATTGATATTTAATTTCTTCTGTGTTGCTTTGCCAGGAGACGGAACTTCTACTCATTCCATGTTGGGCTGATCCTGAACTAGAAGACTGTTAAACTATCGATCCAATTTCTAGAAACTTCAAAATTGATATTAGTTAGAAAAGTCAAGAAAAATCCTTAAGAAAATCTAGCTTAGATCGCAAAAGAAAAGTGTAGAAGGTAGAAATCTCTAGAAGAAGGATGGATAAACTACAATTTAGAATTTCCTAGAAGAAGCCTAAGTGGACAACATTCCACATAAATCTAGAATGTTGTATTTAGTCCCTATAAATAGGAAAGAGGGGGGAGTGTAACAAACCAACAAATGTAAGCAAGCTCCTTCCCTTCCCTTTGTACTATAATCAATAATAAAAAAGTTCTTTTTTTTTTTTGGTTCCCTTACTCTCTTCTAACACTCCCTTGCACACACATTAACTCACGCTTCTACAAACACCAACAAAGAGATTATCCAGTGGCCTCCATTTTTACTAGGCATAAAGGTTGGTTCACTGATAGCTTATTATGTATTCGAGTTCCCCTGACATCTGCTTTTCATATTTTATAGATAGCTACAACGATAGACCTGGCTAAAGATAGTAATGGTAAGAACTAGACAAATAATTGAGACCGACAACTATATGTCTTGTACTCTTCGTGAAGGATATGCTCATTTAAGAAACATCATTGACTTTTTGGTTTGAGGAGATAGTGTGAAACAGTAAGTTTGGTTTGCGACATTTGTTGTCACCTATGCTATAATCTCTGTAAGATGACTGAAGCCTACTTGTTCTAACGTGCCCTGTATGGTCTCCAATGCTATGTCCGGGATTATTCAATTGATCTTCTCTAAACTTGACAAAAGTTTAGAAGATAGTAATCTGTTAAGTAAATTCAACTTGAGTTCACTTCCAAGTCTGTATGATAGCATTGTTGGGCTCATCAAATGTCTAGTAATGATTGTATTATGTTGGCATTTTCCCTTTCTTTTGGTTAATTTAGGGTCAACTATTTAATGATCATTTTCTTGTTTTTATTTTGTATATTTGCAATTGACTAATAAGCCAGAGGACCTGCATCAAGTTTGTCATTTCATCCAATTTATTGTTGAAGTTGCCATATATCAAATAAGGTTGGACAATCATTTCATCCAACATATTGTTGAAGTTGCCATATATCAAATAAGGTTGGACCTTTTGTTTTTGATTGATTAGGTTGCCATGTTTTTTGTTGTGGTCTTTTCCCTTTGTTGGCTTCTTTGTACATTTCGGAAAATCTATACATTTCTTACCTTTACCAAGTTAATATATCCGGTTTTGGCATCTTGGTGCAATCTTGAATGTGTTTAGATTCTAGCGATACCCTTGTGACGTAAATTTATTTATTTGTGGTAACGCATTGTTACGTTTACTTTTTTAATGCAGTCTAAATGATGGCATATCCGTATTGTTAGCATTTGATGAGGCTATTACATTTCATGGTGGATCATAGTTTACTTTTTTGATGCAGTGTAAATGAATCAATGCATGGTGGATCTGGGAATGAGGGAATTACTCTACATGAGCTGCTAAGTAGAATGAATGCATTTACATCTCAGCCTATTAGGTTTCCTATTGAACCACAAGTAGAAGATTTGAAGGAGAAGGTGCCCTTTTCTTTGTCAGGAAATTGATTGTATTTTGTGGATTTTCTAGCTTGCTATAACTTGTATTATTAATTATTTTGATTGTAGATTAAGCGACTTTATTTGTTGCTTACCACAATGGAATCTGCTGCGGGTGTACCTTCCAACTCGGAGGCTAGAAAGCGCCTTTCCTTCTTCTCCAACTCATTATTTATGAGAATGCTAGCTCCTCCGAAAGTTTGCAATATGATTTCCTTTTCGTAAGGCCGTTTTCATAGTTACTATTTTTTAAAGTTTCTAGAGAAAAAAACGTTGGATTTGAAGTGATTCTACTGTGGGATTAAGCATTTTGATTTCCTTTTCGTAAGGCCGTTTTCATAGTTACTGTTTTTAAATTTTCCAGAGAAAAAAACGTTGGATTTGAAGTGATTCTACTCTAGGATTAAGCATTATGTAGGAGTTAGCATGTGTGGTTTTTATATGAATATCCAATAGTTGGGCATTCAAGGTGGTAGTAATTAAAAATTTTCTAAGGAAGGTAGTGCTGTTGAAAGAGTGTGAATTTGAGTTTGATCGCACACACAATCGGTGTTGAGATTTGTATTATATTTATAATATGTACATGAGCGGGAAAAATATAATTAAAAGATTTTACAAAGATAACAATCTACAATATCAGTGATAGCAATCTATAGAATTGGTACAGATTGTGAAAGATTACTTTATTGATAGAATCGATGGAATTGACACAAATCATGGAAGATCAACTCAATCAATGTGATTGATACAAATTGCAGAACATTGTTGTATCATGAAAGATTTGCTTTATCACACCCCCTCAAGCGAAATGGTGGTGGAGTCACCGTGAGCTTGTCGCGTAAAATAAGAAAACGAGAAATGGATAGAGGCTTTGTCATGATATTAGCCGTTTGAACCTGTGTAGGAATGAAGCAAACTTCTAACTGCTTCTTTTTAATTAAATCACGAACAAAATGATAGTCAATTTCTATGTGCTTGGTTCAAGCATGAAAGATGGGATTGGTAGCCAAATAGATTGCCCCTACATGATCACAAAGAACAAGTGGTGGCCGATGTAGAGTGTATCGAAGATTTCAAAGGAGTTGTAATAGCCATAATAATTCAGAGGATACGTTAGCCACCCCTTTGTATTCCGATTCAGTGCTGGATCTAGTAATGGTTGGTTGCTTTTTAGAACTCCAAGAAACCAAGTTGGGACCAAAATAAATGCAATAGCCACTAATAGATTTTCGGTCATTAGGGCAGCCAGCCATATCAGCATCCGTAAACGCAGTAAAGATCAATTGGCGAATAGATCGCAAGGTAATGCCATAATGAATAGTAGCCTTGAGATAGCGCAAAATCCGTTTGACGACTGACCAATGATCTTCAGTTGGACCATGCATAAATTGACACACTTTATTGATGGCAAATGATAGATCTAGCGTAGTAAGAGTGAGGTATTGCAGTGCCCCAACCGTACTTCGATAAGTGGAGACATCAGTTAGTGGTTCACCACTTTGTTTTGACAACTTAGAAGTCGAGGGAGCCATAGGTGATGAGCATGGTTTTGCATCAGCCATACCTGTATGAGTTAGAAGATTGGTGGCATACTTGGATTGAGTGAGGGACAGCCCATTAGAGGATCTATGGGCTTCGATGCCAAGAAAGTATGATAAAGTTCCCAAATTAGTGATTGCAAACTCAGTGCCAAGGCGAGTAATTAATTTAGTGATGGAGGAGGTAGAGCTCCTAGTAATAATAATGTCGTCCACATAGATGAAAAGAAGTAGAATGTGGTTAGAGCGATGCTATATGAATAATGAAGAATCAACAGTGAAGGCCACAAACCCAATAGATAACAAATATGAACTTAGCCAAGAAAACCATGCTCTTGGGGCCTGTTTTAGCCCATATAGAGCTTTTTGAAGACGACATACATGGCCGGGATAATGCGGGTCAACAAATCCTTGGGGTTGCTGCATGTAGACTTCTTCTTTAATGGTGCCATGGAGAAATGCATTCTTAATGTCCAATTGACGTAGAGACCAATTACATGTGATAGCTAAGGAGAGAACAAGTCGAATCGTTGTCGGTTTGATAACCGGACTAAAAGTTTCATCATAGTCCAAGCCAGTCTCTTGAGTAAAGCCCTTCGCAACGAGTCGGGCCTAGTATCTATCAATGGAGCCATTAAACTTGGTTTTTAGGCGATAAATCCACTTGCAATTGACCACATTCATAGAAGGGTGATGAGGGACCAATTCCCAAGTGCCTTTTTGAATGAGAGCATTAAATTCATTGGCCATAGCTTGTTGCCAGTTGGGGTCTTTGTTTGAAACGGAAAAACAAGTGGGTTCACTTGGTGTCAAGCTTGAGTGAAAACAAGAACAAAGTGGGTGCTTAGTGGAAAGAAAAACCTTTGGTTTGCGAATGTTATTCTTTAGATGAGTGACCATTAGATGGATAGAAATATGTAGATATATCATTGCTTTGCAAGTTCATTTAGAAAATGTTTTGCTAGGCAAACTATAATATTATTTCTTTGTTTCTACTTTATAATCTATATATCTACATAAAAGTTTTGTCACCATCCAAGAGAGGAAAATTATTAAAGAAAACTCTCATAAGTTTTGAAGTTGATAAAACTTTCTATTCAACTTTGATTGTCTTGCAAAATCTTCATTTTAGGTGTTTAGACAATCCACATCAATCAGACGGAACTAAGTTAGATATAGACATAACTCAATTCTTATCTCATTCTATTCACATCTTGACTTTCTTAGTCCATAGATACTTATTTGATACATAATGAAATTAGTGTGCTATTCTAGAAGGAAATAGATCTCAAATGAAATTATCTCAGATTCTACAATGGCTAGCAAATCTGGTTTGGATTTTACACCAAGATATAATTGATTAACGAATCAATCCTGAAGACAGGCTCTTTCCAAACCAAAGAAGCTCTACTTATGGAAACGAAAATCCTAATTATATGGACAATCAGAATCAAATGGAGATTCTATCCTTGTCACTTTTGGTTACTATATCTTCTTGATACAGTGCTGTCCATCGACCAAAAATGGAAGATGATCCTCTAGAAGTTGTTCACTCCCCTACTTTGAAAGTGGGAGGGCATATAAAGAGACCATGGCGTTGAGGACCAAATAAAAGATGATGCATAGAATTTATAATTTCAAAGTTCAAGTGAACCTCGATTATACGCTTGTCTTTGGCGTGCTTAAATGTTTTTCATTGTGAGAAAAACATTAAAAGAGTGACTTAGTAAGATAATGTAATATACCACTGAGTGTTTGCACTCAAAATTGTAATCTCTTGTTGATCATATGGTGAAATGCAGTTAGAAGGCCATTAGCGTGGAAGAGTGGGCGTAAAGTGCATTTAATTCAATATTTTAAAAGCCCATTAGGAAAATGCAAAGTAGTTTAGCCTAAAGGACTTTTGGTAAATTATGCTTTGAGAAGCAATTTTGAGAGAAATATTGTTTAATGGAAAGCATATTTGAAAAGTCCTTTGGGTGAGTAATATTTATTTTTTAATTTTTATTTGTTTAAAATTGACAATAATGCTAAAAAAAAAAATCAAATACATATATATAATTTTTAATTTTTAAAAAAGACCAAACCCTTTGCCGGAGTTTTTTAATTTTTACTTGTTTAAAATTAAAAAAACAATAATGTATGCAACTTTTTAAATATTTATTTTGACAATAATGCTAAAAAAAATCATATATATAATTTTAAAAAACAAATCAAATGCTTCATCGATTTGGCAAATGGTTTGGTCTTTTTTTAATAAAAAATAATAATGAGGGCAAAATCGAAATCTAAAGAATAGGTGAGGGTAGTTTTGGAAGAAAAAATGAGTTTCAGCATTTGGCAAAATACTGAAAGCTCAATGCTAATCCCAATTAGCATTGGGTTTTTAGCCTTCTCAATGGTTATCAAACCGTTCAACATTTCCCTAAGAGATTTTGAAGGTCGAAAGCACCTTAGGAATGCTAAACCAAATGCACCCATATGCTTGATTTAAGCCGAATCGTTATAACCTTGTGTTCAATTTCTCTAATCCTTATTCTCTTTATTGTTTATTGCTAAAGTCTATTACACACTCACAAGTTGCTCTTAAAGTTCGTTTTGTTGCATAATAGATTTCGAACCTTGTTCTAGAATCTCTAGAATCTAGACCTTGTGCATATTTTTATCTTAACTTGTTCTATTTCGCATTAGTTTGTTAAAATTTTATATTATCACCTATTCACTCACTCTAGGTGATTTCGGCTAGCAACATTAGTTTGGTTGTTATAGAATGTGGAATAATTATTGTAGGAGGTTCAAGAGGCTAGAAGAATCAAATTGCTGCACCGGCCAAACAAGGCACATTACCATTGTCTCTTATGTTTCTAGTAACAAATATAATTTCCTTAACGTGCATTATCAGTGTTACATTGTTGCAAACCTTTGGAAATTATCATTGATTATTGAAGAGTAAGGGCAATTCCTGCAATTAATTGTTTGGAAAATAATGCCAAAGATTCTTTTTGTATGCAAGAGATATTCTTTTTGTATGCGAGAGATTTTATAGGTTGTGATGGCAGATGATTTTTCAAATCGATGCTTCACCGTTGAATTTCCTTTTACGTGGAAAATGTTCATCAAAATTGCCTGGAAGTAGAGGTGGGTGGGAGCCCACCAAAAAAACAAAAACAAAAAACCCGAAGAATGGACCTGACCCAACTCATCTGGGTTTCATTTTAGGGCTTACGTATTTCGGGTCGGATCAGGGAAAAGCACATGACCCTTATGCTTTGGGTCGGGTGGGAAATGACGAGGTTTGGGCAGTGGCAAAGGGTGGCCGGCCGGCCATCTGGATTTCATTTTAGGGCTTACGTATTTCGGGTCGGATCAGGTCAAAGCACATGACCCTTATGCTTTGGGTCAGGTGGCTAACATCAAAACCTGGCCCGATCAATTCACGCGGCTTGTGCACTTCCACCTGTCTAACTCTCAATTTTTTTTCTCCAACTTTTTCTGTGCCCTCGCACGGTGGACCCACGAACCCAAGCAACAAAAGCCAATTCGATGAAGACAATTTGCCAAAAATGGCCACGTCACTGAATTCCGCTCTCCCGACGGCCCAGAATCCGCCACGTCACCAGCTCCCCACCCCCCCGGGCGGAAATCCTCCGCCAATCCACGGTGCTCGATTAATCACGGCAGCATGGGCCAGCGCTCATTTTGAAAGTCCCCGTAGTGCCCCTACCTTCGTCACTTTAATTAGGCGTTGGAAACGATCCGTTTTGGTCATTTCACCCTTCTCCACCTCCGCAGGCTCTTCCCGAAATCCCACTAATCCGTTGCTCCGTATCGTCTTCTCGTCTCGCTCTCTCTCTCTCTCTCTGCGCAACAATGGCGACTGGCATCTTAAAGCGAGCGATCCTGATCTCGAGGGGGCCCATGTCGTCGGCGGCGCGCCTCCTCATCGCCCGCCGCCATGGGAGCGAGGCCCAGGCGCAGCAGGTCGAGCCCAAGGCCAAGCCCTCCACCAGCCTCAAGACCTTCTCGATCTACCGGTGGACCCCCGACAGCCTCCTCATCATCGTCATGGTAATCTCAGCATAACCCCCGATTGCACGAGCATTGCAACAAAAACAAAGACCAAACTTGCAGTTCCACCTACTTCTGAAACATGCACTTCTTCACAGAGCCCATTTCAAGTAAAATGGAAACGCAAGTGATGTGAACTTCACGAAAGGACAAAACAAAGCAAACGAAAGACAGCACCAACCGACCTATTGGTGACATTGAACCTCTCCTCGTCATTCAAGTAATCCTCGGCGTCCACGAAATCCTCCCACTCCGGCTGCGCCTCGTCCCCGGGGGCCGGCTCCGCGGCGCGCACCACCTCCGGGTGGGCGTGCTCGAAGTACTCCCTTTCCCACTGCTTGTCCTCCCTGTGCCGCTCGAGCTCCGCCACGAGCGGATCGAACGGGACCGGCTCGTGGTGGTGGCGGGTGGCGGCGGCGGTGGCTGGGGGCTTGAAGGTGAAGTTGGACCGGAGCTTCAGGCGGCGGTGGTGGCCGCCGCGGCCATGGCCGGCGGGGGACCGCGGGGAGCGCGAGACGAGGAGGAGGACGACGACGGCGACGGCAATGTAGATGGCGACGGAGAGCTTGCCCATCTAAAGGGGAAGCGCCGGGACCATGCGGAGGAGATCGGAGATCGGCGGTCGGAGATCGGCGGCGGCGGCGAGGGTTTTGGATATGGAGAGAGACAGAAGGTGTTTGATGAATTGGCGACGTGAGGTTTGCCTTGGGGAGCGTGCGACTTGCGCTTTTCTGGAGGTTTTTGCAGGATGCCGCCGGGATCACTCCTCCGCTCTAGGGAGAGAGTTTCGAGAAAGAGGAGAGAGATCTGGAAATTTTTCTGTTTCTGTTTTTGTTTTTTTTTGGTTCTTTAGTTCATTTTTAGAGTTGCATCGTATCATTATGATTCGCATCTTATTAGAGATTTAACCCAGCCAAAAAACAAAAAATCAATAAAGTTAGTTGTTCTCCTTAGAAATATTCGACGTAAACTTTAATAAAGTCGGAAATTTCCGACTTGCTTCCTATTGGCGGTTTGCCTTGTCAGTTCTCTCTTAGATCTATGATCGTTTCTATTGGCGTGAGTCTTTTGATGATGCCTTTTCGATAGCCTCAGCTTGGGAGGCGATAAGGACCAAAAAGAATCAGGTTCCTTTGGCTTGTTTTACTTGGAATAATGCTATAGCCCCAAGGTTTCAATTTAACATTTGGTTGATTATCAAGAATAGATTGCCTACCCAGGCTTTTCTCATTTCCATTGGAAAGATTGATTGCTTTTCTCATTTCCATTGGAAGGATTGATTTTGAATTATGTGTTTTTTGCAATCGTATCCCAAACTCTATTGATCATCTCTTCTTTGATTTTCATGTTCCTGTGACACTTGCTTTCTTTTGGGCTAGAAGATGTAATCTTCCATGGCGTAACAGAACTTGGGTGGAAAATCTTTGGGCATTGAAATTCCTATCGGGTAATGACTTCTTTCACTCTATCGCCTATTTTTCTTTTGGGGCTTTATGTCATCTTATCTGGAAGAAAAGGAACAACATCATCTTCCGTGGTGAAGCCCTTAAGGTTGCAACTTTAAAGAATCATTTCATCAAAGTTGTAAAAGGAACAACATCATCTTCCGTAGTGAAGCCCTTAAGGTTGCAACTTTAAAGAATCATCTCATCAAAGTTGTAAAAGACAAAGCCCTCACCTTTAGTAGAGTACCGAACAACCCTAGGAATAGAAGGCTCCAACGAGGATGGGGATTTGACCCCTCTGTCTTCGTCGGTGGCCTTGCTAAGTAGGGGTGTGCAACCGGACCGGGTAAACCCGGTTCCCGGATCGGCCCACCCGGAAAACAGGGTCGGGAACCGGTTCCCGTTGAAACCGATCCGGGAACTGGTTCCAAGTGATTACCCACTCAGGAACCGGATTGACCGGACCGGTTTGGAAACCGGTTTGAGAATCGGCAGTCCAAATCCTAATTTGTTCCCCTGTTTGAGAACCAAGTTGTACGCCTTTTTGTCGACCTTGCAGCTCCACTGGTTGCTGGTGTCGCGAGGAGCGGAGCGATGGTGCTGGTGCAGTGGCGGCTTCACAGGGGCAAGGGCGACGGCGACGGAGCTTCGGGCGTTAGAGGTGTCGGGTTGTTGCAGCCACAGCAGGGGCGACGAGTGGTGGTGCAAGCTCGCGGGTGAGGGGGCTCCGGCGGGTGGTGCGGTGGTGCGACTGTGGCGACGTAGGTGCAACGGTCGGCGGTTGTGGCGTGCAGAGGGAGCCCGTGAAGAAGATGAATAGTGCACTGTTCTGTTTCTTCTTTTTTTCTTTTTCTCCTTGCTGGCTTGTCACATCTCCCTCATGTCCCTCTTTATGCTGCCCACGTCTCCTCTGCCTCCTAACCTTGACCTTGACTCCCAAGCCTTTCATTCCTTTTTTTTTTTTTTTCCAAGGAATGAAGAAGGCCTCTTGCCGAGTGATCCCAAAAATAAAACCCGGTGGAATTGTCAAACTGTCGTGACCTAAAATCATCTAGGATTTGGTTAATGCATACGAAATGAAATAGAAATTTACTTATTAATTACGCTTAATATTTCAATATAAATTAGAAGAATTATATTGTTTTCTCATGTATTAAAATAAAATTCAAAATCGTATAGATGTGCGGTTGCAAAACAGGTTCCAATAAAAACATGGTTAACCCTGTTCTCGGACCGGAAAAACAGAGTGGGCTAGGAACAGGGTCCAATGCAAACAGAGTAGTGAACATGGTAAAAAAAAAAAAAAAAGAACCAGTTATAATAGGGTCGGGAATAGGGTCCAGGTCTAGACCCTACCCACCCTGGACCCGATCACCCCTACTGCTGAGCATATGGATTGATGGCGGGTCATCCGGACTTATGGATGGTGCTATGGCTGCTGTTACTAAGTTGATCTTCTTTGTTCTATGGCATTTGCCATACTGTGTTTGTCGGTTGTTTTGGCTGGTGTTGTTGTGTTTGTTTTGGTTCTTTTTTCTTGGCTCCCTTTTCACTCATTCTGCTTTTGCACTATGAGTAAAAGTTTTTGGCGTCGATCTTTTGTATAGCTAGCTCTCCCTTAATATATTCTTACCTTTATCGAAAAAAAAAAAAGTCGGAAATTTCCTAGTTTTAGTCACATATTCCATTTCATAATCATAGATGCCTACTTATAAGGAATTCGAAAGATAACTTGAATGAATTTTCATTTTTTCTAAAATGAAAGAGATTAGACTTGATTATTTTTAAATAGGAGAACGGGATATACTTTATAAGTGTTTTAGAGAATGATTCTGTTACGAACAAAACATCGTAATCATGTTACATTAGAAAATCTACTTTAATGGAATTTTACATTTTATTATTTTGTGCAATAGTCAAATAGTGAGCCATTATCCTATGAAGCCCGGACACGTTGCCGAGCCTTTCGAGTCGTGTCCGACACGTGTCGACGTGTCCGACACGTGTTGACGTGTCCGACACGCTCGGACACGTTCGGACACGCGGTCAACGCGTGTCGAGAAATCCGACACGTGGTCAACTTTTCTTGACACACTTCGACACGCGTGTTCGAGAGAGATTGTTGAAGAAGACGATGGTGGGTAGAGAGGTGAGGTCGAGGAAGAGGCCGAGGAAGCGGAGGTGAGACCGCGACGGCGAGAGGAAGAGCATAAAGCGAGCGATGGAGGGCTGGCGGCGAGGGCCTCGCCGCGAGGCTACGGCTGCAGCTGCTGCGAAGGAGGAAGGGCGGAGGCGACAGCGATGTGGCGACCGAAAGAGTTGAGAAGATCGTGAGGAAGAACCTGAGGTGGCGGGGAGAAGGTGGCGTGGGGGGGGGGGGGGGGAGGGAGAGAGAATGGGAAGAACGGGGATGGAGGGGATTGTGATGGGGGCACAGCCTCGCAGGAAGCAGATGGTGGCGTGGGGGGAAGGGAGGGGGAGGGGGAGGGGGAGGAGGAGAGGAGAGAGGAGAGAAGGGGAAGAAACCGAGGGGATGGGGGCGATTGATGGGGGCGCAGGTGATGGGGACGCAGGGAGCATGTGGTAGCGTAGGGAGAGAGAGAGAGAGAGAGAAGGGGAAGAGATTGAGGAGGCTGGGGGTGATTGATGGGGGGCGTAGGGAGCAAGTGGGCGTAGGGGGAAGGTGAGGGGGAGAGAGAGAGAGTGGGGGCAGATCGCAGAAATCGAAGGGGAGGATTTTGGGGGTGGTGGCGTGGGAAAAGAGGGGGAGAGAGAAACGAGGAGAGAGGATTTGAGAGGATTTGAGGGGGAATAATTTTTGTTAAAATAAAAAATATATTTTTAAATATGCCACGTATGAATATGTTTTTTAAATTTTTTTATGAATAAATAGTATAAATTTATTATAAGTTCTTATTTATTTATTTGTGAATTTGAATTAAATTAATTAAAAATAAAAAAATTATTTAATACATAACGTGTCGGAACGTGTCGGAATTCTCTACTTTTTAAGAAATAACGTATCGCGTGTCGTGTCGCGTGTCGCGTGTCGCGTGTCCGTCTTACATAGTCATTATCTCATCTATATTTTTTAAAAGGTGCGTGATTTTTGGATAGATCCAGCTCATATGTATTGATGTGGGTACTAATGATCTCTCCTTTGGAGATTAGGATTGAATATGTGTGTGTGTAATAGCCGAATCCGATAACTACGTGTATAAATTCAAAATCAGATAACACCACTCGTTTAGTATTCTCGAGCTGCTTCGACAAATAAAATATGCATGCTGCACACAGCATTCGCTCTTTCGGGCTCAAGCATGGGTCTATGCCGATGATGGGTTTGGTCTCTATCAAGCCTCGGAGCGTGCTTCTTTATGAGGTGTTAGGCAAATTTCTATCATCAATTAACTAATTACATGTGCCGTCCTGCATCACAAGTCACCACTAAAATACATGGTCATAGGACGTGTCTCGTGTTCTTAAAAGAATGGGCAAATGGGACTAGAACATATAAGGTAGAATAAGCGAACGCGAGCGATTCGGTTTCGAACCTTGTCCCGAGGACAAAAGAGTACGACCTAATTAACTGGACCCGTGAATTCAATCTTTCGTTGGAAAGTAGGATTCGTAACTTAATTCATGGCCTCACATGGGGAGGACCATGGTCGACACGCGAACCCAGCAGCAGCAGCAAAAGCGAATTCGACGACGACAAAATTTGCCAAAAAAAAGTGGCCACGTCACTAAATTCCGCCCCTCCGACGGTCCAGAATCCGCCACGTCACCACCTCCCCCAGAAATCCTCCGCCAATCCACGGTGCTCGATTAATCACCGCACAACGGACCAGCCCTCATCCGCCAAATCCCCGTACTGCCCCTACCTTCGCCCCCTTAATCAGGCGTTCGAGCCGATTCCACTTTGGTCATTTCACCTTTCTCCTTCCTCGCAGGCTCCTCCTCGAGAAAACCCACCAATCCGTCGCCCTCTTTCATCTTCTTCGTCTTCAGCTCTCCTTCTCCCTGCGCGCAGCAATGGCGACCGGAATCTTGAAGCGCGCAATCGCGATCTCGAGGGGGCCCATGCCGTCGGCGGCGGCGGCGGCGGCGGCGTCGTCGGCGGCGGCGCGCCTCCTCCTCGCCCGGTGCCACGCGAGCGAGGCCGAGGCGCAGCAGGTCGAGCCCAAGGCCAAGCCCACCACCAGCCTCAAGACCTTCTCGATCTACCGGTGGACCCCGGACAGCCCTTCAAGCCGGAGCTCAAGGACTACCAGATCGACCTCAAGGAGTGCGGGCCCATGGTCCTCGACGCCCTCATCAAGATCAAGAACGAGATCGACCCTTCCCTCACCTTCCGCCGCTCCTGCCGCGAGGGCATCTGCGGCTCCTGCGCCATGAACATCGACGGCTGCAACGGCCTCGCCTGCCTCACCAAGATCCCCGACGGGGCCGACGCCTCGACCATCACCCCGCTGCCGCACATGTTCGTCATCAAGGACCTCGTCGTCGACATGACCAACTTCTACAACCAGTACAAGAGCATCGAGCCGTGGCTGAAGCGGAAGAATCCGCCGTCCGAGCCCGGGAAGGAGATCCTGCAGAGCAAGAAGGACCGGGCGAAGCTGGACGGGATGTACGAGTGCATATTGTGCGCCTGCTGCAGCACGTCTTGCCCCAGTTACTGGTGGAACCCTGAGTCGTACTTGGGACCGGCTGCTTTGCTTCACGCCAACAGGTATATCGCTGCTTTTCAATTATAATTGAATCGATTCCGTTGGATTTGGGTTCTTTGTTTCGGCGTTGTGGATGTCATTTTTTGATACTGACAAGAAATCGGTAAGGCTTGTTGATCTTTGTTTGCACGGTGCTTTGTAATTCAGGTAATCATTTACTATGCTGGGGCTTTGTCTTAGTTTTTGTTCTTCATTTATCAGTTTACTATGTTGTGTTATTTAAGTATATCTAAGATAGAGCTTTTGCTTCGTTAGGGTTGGGAAATTATTGATTTTTTTCTGGCTCTGGCTTTTAGCTTGAGAGAGCATCGTCGTAATGAGAGAGAAATGCAATCAAGGAGGGTGATTAACTTGGCACTTTGTTTAACTGTAAATCTGCAACTTCGAAGGTAGTTTGTCATAAAGAGCTTGCGCTTAGTTTTCCCCTCAAAGAAGGAAACGGAATGAGAATTGAATTCTTGAGTAGATATCTTGCAATAGTAGTTTTTTCTGTGTCTGTAATTATTTGAACCATTATTTGTTCTGAAGCAGATATTATTTGCAGAATGGTAGTGTCAATCCATAAAATGAACTCTTCTTTTGACCTCCAGATGTAAAATAATATTCAAAGGCCAGTATACTAGTCCTTTGAAGTCTCACATGTTTTTAAAAGATTGGTAATTTTTCCTGTTTGATCATCACTATATCCATTTGAGTTTGAGAAGTTGAAAGTAGTGTTTTTGTTGGTCACGTTAGCTATATGTCCTGAGGATCTTGGATCATCCAAAGGTAGATGATGAATGGATAGGGACCAAGTTAGTCTGAAAAGATTCTGTCTTGAAGTTTCTTTTCTGTTGTATTTTGTTGAACTTCCAGGTCATTCTATAAGGCTAAGGTGCATCTGTCCATCTCAAAAAATGCCCTCAACTTTCAACTGTAGTGATTAGATCCCTCATGGTTTTGAAGAATGGGCATTCATTGACATTCTTGGAGATGAATGTTTAATGTTTGATCCCTGGCCTTTAAATTGTAGACATACAGCCCTGCAACTTATATCTTTGGTTTGTGTAGGTCCTAAATCTTGCCAGAAAATATTAAAATTAACCTTGGAATGCCTCCTGGGATACTCCTCCTTTCCCATAGATTACCACTTATTGTCATGTCTCTCAGTTTTCTTTTTCTTTTTTTTGCTGATCGAATGCCTACAGATGGCATTATTTAAAGAGGAAAGTATAAGATTTAAAACCCCTCTAAACTTGTGCGAGATAACACTGCTTACAGTATTCTAACTTGGTTACGTGTTGGTATGCAAAAGGACCCAGTCAAGGAGGTTTTCTTTCACTAACTTTGACACTCTTAAACAAGGGGCTTGAGGGTGAATCTTTCATGAATTAAATTTGAATGGTTTCAACTGTAAAAATGGAAGTTTGAGGTGGTTTAATTATGTTAATGGAGGGAGCCTTAGTGTATTCAGATTCTTCTAATACCGTTATGGTTTCCTGGGGAACTTCATGCAGAATTGAAAGGGTTGGACATTTGCTTGAAATCACGGAACTTCTAATTATTTGATCAGGGTGCTATCTTAACATCCCTCAATGCTCACACAGACACACACACACACACACACACAAACTCTGCATCTGGATTCCACACATGCTAGTTGCATGCACATGTGCACAGTATGTTTTCTGGATTCCACACATGCTAAGTTGCATGCACATGTAAACAGTATGTCTTTCTCTATGGAGTGATTAGATGCATTCATGAGAGTAAACATTAAGACTATGACCCATTTATCAATGACTAAGTATACCATTAATATGAAGTTGTTTGTTATCAACCTCTTCTCTGCATTTCCTGTTTTGCTAGTGTTGGATGGTTTTGTTGATCAATCTTAATGTTGTTTGTTGTTCAAGGTTGGATGCCAAAAGTGCAATTGAAGGTTTTACTCTTTGTTCATGATTTCCAGCCAAGTGTTAGCTTCCTGTTGATGCATTGCAAAATCTGGACCTTAATGATTGGTTTCATAGTTTGGTTAGTTGCTTTTTCACATTTAGTTAGTCCTGACATCAGAACTTTGTAGACAGAATGCTAGCTTCACAGATAAGACGAAGCTTGCTTGAGAGATTGTCATGCATCATCTTCCTTTAAAGTTCAGATCATTCTCAATTTTGCTATAGATATGTTTGGTAGTAACAATTCCTTCATTTTGTTGGTGAATGCAGGTGGATCATGGACAGCAGAGATGAATTTACGAAGGAGAGCGGCTTGATGCGATTAATGATGAATTTAAGCTCTACCGTTGCCATACTATATTGAATTGTGCTCGAGCCTGCCCCAAGGGATTGAACCCAGGAAAACAGATTATAAATATCAAGCAACTGGAGCTTGCCAAGTAGCCTATGAACCTATGATTCAGAACTGTTAACATGTTTTGATGGCCAGCGACATGGGCAAATATTTTTTTTTTTCTAAGCTTTTTGAACCTTTTGTTATTTATGCAATAAATTGTGCACTCAGTATGTTCCATCTGTATCCCTACTTGTTTTAACTCAAATTGATGCACATATTTTGGCTCGGTCAAGTAAATGTTTGGTAACCTTTTAAACCAGACTTAGATTAGTTTGTCCGGAGCCTGTATGTTTTGATTGTGTAAAAACATAAGCAAATTTGGGAAGGAGCATGGATTTTTTTCTGAGTAGATTGTAATGTTCCAGATGCAAAAGCGTGGTCATCATTCAGTCATCCTATTCGGGTCATTCACTGTGCATGTATGTATGGGAAGCCTCTGATAAATTCTGGAAATTGATGCTGCTTATGCGTCAGTGGTTGTCCTCTTCTCACAGCATGGGCAAGAAATTAGTGCCTTTACTTTGAGAAGTATGGTATTTGAAAGTGCACGGGACGTTCCTCTTCCCAAGAGTCCGTTTCATGTAGATGGTGATTTTGGTAATGATCAGGGCACATCATATGAGTATGTTCGTGCAGCGCTTGAAGAGATTAATACAAGGAAGAAGTTGCCCAACCTTCTCCTGTAAGGACAATCAGAAGTTGTTTCCATTCATTCTACTGGTAACTTCATGAAGAACATGGAGAAGGCAATCTCTATGCATAGGTCATCAAGCAGATATCTACGGGTT
Organism: Eucalyptus victrix; assembly: GCA_016097545.1. NCBI lineage: Eukaryota > Viridiplantae > Streptophyta > Magnoliopsida > Myrtales > Myrtaceae > Eucalyptus > Eucalyptus victrix. The sequence continues at coordinate 27,263,583 of CM027844.1, forward strand.
TTGTTTCTAAAAGTTGGAAACCCGGCTATTAGTGCACAAGAATTAGTTTCCTCTGAAGGCACACCATTTGAATGTCCTCGCGGGTGATGCGAAAATATGCCTAGCGACTTTCCGGGTGGTCATGTTCGGGAACGGTAGGGAGGGGGCATCATGGGTGGAGAGTTTTATGGGTCGAGTTTGGTTGTGTGCGGCGCTTACAGTCACAGTGGAGTCACGAGCCATCTTCAGATTGGCGGAATTTGATTTTGTGAGACCGGGAGGTGCCGGGCTCCCACGTTCACGAGTCATCCTTGCACAGAACTGCTCACTAACGTGGCTTTCCACCAGCAAACGGACCGGCTTTCATCTGTTTGGGGAAGCCATCTCCTAGGACTTTTTCAGACCATTTTTTTACCACGAGCCGCAGCTGGATCGCCAATGTCCGAGAGACTGGATTTCCCGATCCTAAATGGGGAAATTCCTAAATCCGATAAGAATCCGAATCTACTATTACCCCTTTTTACCTTGTCTTCCCCCGTCCCCTAAAATGGAAAAATCAAAACAGGGGGAGCGAAAAGTTTCCACCTTTTTTGAAATCCGCCGGGGGGAGGCAAGAGAAGTAAATGCTCACAGGCTGTCACATCGTAATCTTCCTTGCTGGCAATTCCCCTCCTTCCCTTTCTATCCGTTCGCAGGATTTCCACTTTCGTCGTCAGGCGGTTTCCGCCGATTTTCCCTCCATGGTCGGTTCATCCTTGGACACTCGCTCTCTCTCCTCTCCCGCTGTGATTTTTTTTTTAACTCTCAGTCAAAATCTTTCCACAGGAGCTTTAATTGATGGCGGAGGTCGCGCCTTTACTGCGTCACGGATATTTATGGGTTGCAGAGATATTTTTTTTGGGCCACGCCAACGCCATCAACTGAAAGCCGACCTTCCTTCTTCCTCCTGCTCTTCTGCGCTTTTTGCCTTTTCAATTCGTCAATAGGTCGGCCGAAAGCCCAACGGCGAAGGAAAAAGGGCGAGGAGCTTTTGCCGTCGACTCGTCTCGACTCGCGCAAGCGTCCAAGTTCCCGAATTTCGGAGCGGATCCCTATGATTCCAGCAGATTCAGCGGGAATTCAGAAAATCCCTTCGCCTCGCTAATTGGGTTTTCTTTATTCACGCTAAAGAGGAAAAGGGGAGGAAAAAAATCGAGTCTTTTGTCCGCGCTTGCTTGTCGGCTCCTTCCCCCCACTTCCTGCTCATAATTTCGCGGCGTCCCTGCAACTTGCGGACCGCAGCGGTAATTGGGCATTTAGCGGATTCGAATCCCGAGGAGGTTTCGGGGATAAAGACGCTGTCTTGGAGTTTGATATTGGGGGGGAATCAAATTGGGGTTGGTTCGATAGCTCCGTAGATCTGCTGTCGAGTTTCATTTGGTCGCGCTGCTGAATCGCGTGAAGTCGTTCGGAGTTGGGAAGAGTGTGTGGGTTTTGCTTTGATGACTGTCGATGAAGCAGTGAGCCCTAGTTGTTCCTCGTGGAGTAAGGAACAGGACAAGGCGTTCGAGAATGCCCTGGCTACCCACTTCGAGGTTTCCCCGGATTGGTGGGAGAAGGTAGCGTCCGACGTGCCCGGAAAAACCCTCGAGGAGATTAAGCTCCACTACGAGGACCTGGTGGAAGATGTCAATAGGATAGAGGCCGGCCGCGTGCCTCTGCCGTCCTACAGTTCGGCTTGCTCGGATGGCTCCGCCAGTAACTTAGGGGAGGAGGAGAGCGGGAAGAAGGGCGGCGGCGGTAGCGGCGAGTCAAACCAGGGAGGGAAAGGCTCGAGGTCGGATCAGGAGAGAAGGAAGGGGATTGCTTGGACAGAGGAAGAACACAGGTTGGATCTTCTTCTTGTCGATCGGTAATTTATATCTGACCATGTGATTTTTTGAAAGAGGGTAACATGTGCGCAATAGTTAATTAGTCGTGAGCTGATATACGACACTGTGATTTGCTTTTGCTGCCCTTCCTTTTGTTCGGTTGATCTGTGTTTTGGGGACCGACATGACTCGCAGTTTAGTGGCTGATTTCTCATCAAGCTTCATTTCTGTTCACTGGCATATCTGTTGGGTTGAGTTTAGTTATGTGCAGTTTAGACCCTCTTTAATTGTCAGTTAGTGCTTATATTGCACAAGAAACCTTAGCAGGCCCCCACGGACTACGATGTCTTTTTGCAGTTTAGACATTGGCCAGCTGGAGTCAAGCCTAGTTAATGCGATCTAGCTTTCATTTTTTTGACAATATGTTGGTGATAGAGCTGCTAATGTAATATTGCGGCCATTTGGCATTTTTTCATCAACTGCAATTGTTTGTTAAAGTAAAAAAGGCAGTCTGAGTCTTAAATGGAGACTGGCCAATTGTTCTATTTGAGTAACATGATTCAAACTGCTGGATGTTTCAATAAAGTTCTCTCGACATAGCAGGATCCCCTCCCCACTTAGTGGAATAGGGTGATGTGGCGGTCGGTTCACATGCTCAATTAGGCTTTGAGGTTTTTGATGAATTAAGTAAGGTCAAAATGGACTAGGGATTGCTACTTCAACTTGAACATGACTTGATCCATCATCTGATAACATTGAGTGGAATCATAAATAAAATACCAAAGATCAACCTTGGTGGGGCCAATGGGCAATGATCTGTGAGGTGAATACTGCCACTGCTGATGGACGGGGAAGTGACGGTAACCCTCAGAAGGCACGTGAGCTCCATTTTCAGGCAAGAGAATTTCGTTGCTTGGAATTGTGCTTCTTGATATCTTTATCAATGGAATTGAGAATTGACATTATTAAAGGAAGAGGTCAAGTGATAGCCTTTACTGCACTGATGGTGTTAATTTCGTTTTTTTGTAGTAGGTTATTCCTATGGACGTGGTAAGCTAAAGCTGCTATAGTGACTTAATTTTTCTTTGTTGGTTACGAGGAAATAGTTGTCCATGTTATCTTGATTGGTGGGCTTGTGAAAGCATTGTGATTTAGATCTGTGATGCTTGCATGAAACGGTTTATTTTCTTGTAAAATATTGCTAAGCTGGTTTGTTGGTTGGGTTCAGTAGGATGATCTATGTATAAAGCCACATCTTTCTCTTATCCAGCAGCCATGTAGCCAGCAGGCATGGTGAATGGCAATGAGCTACCTTTCTAAGGGAGCATATAAAATCTTGAACATTTTATTAGTTTATGTTATGATCATCATGATAGACTCAGAAACTTTAACTCATTTTGTTTAGAGGCCCTAAACGGAAATAGAATGCAATCTTACATGCACGCTTAATTGTTTCAAGCCCTTGATAGGCCAGACATATAAACAAGTTTACTGCAACTTATGGCTGTTGCCTCCCCAGTTTCAGTTTTGTTGCAGGCTGATCTTAACTATTTATCTGATTATTAAATATGTGGTGGTGTTACTGTTTCAATTACATTGTTATGGTTTGATGCTATGCCTTTTTTGACCCGTACATTTCAACCTTGGGTTTTCATGTATGTGTCATTTTGGAAGCAGGTTATTTCTCCTAGGCCTAGATAAATATGGGAAAGGTGATTGGCGAAGTATTTCCCGGAACTTTGTCGTCACAAGGACGCCTACGCAAGTTGCGAGCCATGCACAGAAGTATTTTATCCGTCTGAGCTCTGTTAACAAAGATAGGAGGCGATCTAGCATTCATGATATCACTACTGTAGGCAGTGGAGACCTTTCAGCACCTCAAGGCCCTATTACAGGTCAAAATCAAACAGATGGCTCTGCGGGAGGAGTGTCTTCTGGCAAATCTAACAAACAATCTCCTCAATCTCCAGCAGTGACGTCAGGTGTTGCAGTTTCAGGTCCTCCATCAATTGGACAGCCAGTGGGTGGCCCTTTTGTCTCTGCTGTTGGTACTCCAGTAAATCTCTCTACTGCGCCACACATGGCATATGGTGTTAGAGGTCAAGTACAAGGCACTGTGGTTCCTGGTGCACCAATCAATATGGGCCCCGTGACTTATCCAATGCCACATGCATCGGCACACAGGTGATGCAGCTTAAGCTGGACAATATCAGACTGGCTGAGGTTCTCTGCTTTCGCTTCTGTTGGATGATGGAATGTGATCTGATAATAGGATGGTTTGGTGCAAAGACAACTATTGTTTCTGTTGTTTTCAAATAAGTTGTGGTGGGAGGAATAACATCAATCTCTAGCGGCATGGCGAAGATGTGGCATTTCAGGGCGTCAAAGTGTACTGTCGTTCGTTTGTTTAGACCCACACTGTGGTACTAGAAGTAGTTCATGAAAGGTTCTTTTCAGCAGTGTCATTTGTAAAGAAGTGTTTGGGTTGTAGCGATTAGCATTATCAAGGGACTTCATGGCAATGCATTTTGAATTATGATCTGCTTGCTCTTGCCTTGGGAAATTTGATGTACTGTGGTAGATTTCACCTCAAAGGAGGCAAACATGGGAATATGTAGACGTCGTGGCTATGATCCTTCTCTCATTTGATATACATACGTACATACGTACATCATATGCATTCTTTCTCAATTTAGTGTTATTTACTGGTGCTGCACAAAAACTACTTAGCTCTGGGTTGAGCTGGAGCTGATATTTTCACTAGAAAACAAATGGATGTTAGAATGAACATATTTGAAAATAACACATACTGAAATCATAGAATTGCTCAGTGCATCAACTTCATTAATCTGTTCTTACTTTGCATTTTTAAGCAGTGTCGTGCTTGTCATGCATGATAACCGTGGTGCTAATTTCACTTGTCTCTGCCCTCTCAAGTGACCCAATAGTTTTTCCAAGGCTGGATCTTCCCGCAATACTGAATCCTATATGTACACCAGTAAACAGAGAGTAATTTTAGAGAATCTGGTGAATCTTGCATGAATTTATCCAAGTACTCCATTCAAATTTGAAAATTGGGTGAGGGATTCATATATATTTGACTTTTTTTCCAAACCCAGGTAATGAACCCAACTCTCTCAAGTATAATAACAATGGTAATAAACAAGTTCTTCAACCAAAATTAAAACCCGAGTGTAGCTCAGCCTAGGATGAGCGTTTCGCGTCATCACCCAAAATTCACTGTTTGATTTTCTTCGTCTCTAACTTCAAATAGTCTGAGTACCAGCTTTTTCCTAAGCAGAGAAAAGCAACTCCAAGCTTTGATGCTATGAATGGCGCTCAAACAGTGACGTAGAGGATTGAATGCTCGTATAATGGCCAACGCGGAACATTCCCTTGATTTGAGAATCAGTCGGATTGCACTTGATCGAAGTGAAGAACGAAAGCCACTCTAGTCTCGTCACTTTTCTATGAAGGGGTAGAATTTTGCGATAGGGCTTTCAGGTCTCGGCTTTAGTCTCTGCTACGCGCCACCCAGCAGAATACTTCACCGAATGCGTCAACCGAAAAATGGTTTAAGTACAGTATTCGTCTGAAAGCTCTTCCATTCCGTTTGGTATTATGTAAGTTAGCACACCAGCCTGTGTCTTTGGCCTGGCTATGGTCTCTCCCGGGGCCGGGGCAAATGTTGGGGGGGGGAGGAATCAATCTCTCGGAATGCTTCATAATTCAAATTATTCATTTTCATCTGAACGCTTACATAACATATTGTAATTGTCCTAAGGAGAACAATTTGCCTAGAGCTACTCTGCTGTGCGAGCATCACCCTACCGTGGGCTCAAAACTTTGTTGATCGGGACTGGGAACTTTGGAACACGAGAAGATTGAGCTGTGATAATGATTAGACAATAGAGTATTCATGAATTTTCACGAAAACATATTCGATTGCTGCTGCTTACGACTGTACAGGGGGCTGGTAACAACTAATAAGGCAAAGTTTCGAAATGGCAGCTCCAGGTTCACCAGTAATTAAGCATTCTTGGCAAACCCATTAAGACAAATTTTGGCACATGATGTTTATTTATCTCCACAGAATTTCAACATTGCTGAGGCGCAGTTTGTCAGCCTGTTATATTGGTGTTTTAGGCTCTGATGTTTTTGGCAACCAACCATCCTGCGAGTCAAAACTAAGAGTTGATTCAGGTTGCATCGTCCACAATGAATAGAATTTGTCATGTGTCCTTAAGGTTTTTATTCTCTAATCTCGTTCTATGGAAGGCACTTGTAATGAAAGATCATGAATTACATGACTTGGTGATTGTGAGGAGTATGAGACTTGTGCAAGTCTGTTTTGATATATTTTCTCCGTAGCTGCTTCTAAGGATTCGAGATAAATAAACGCAGCTGTCCAGAGTTTACGACAATTTAGCAGCTATTCTTGCATTGTGCTTTTCATGAAGTGAATGGGAGCAGATGAGAAGAACAAAATGAACACATCGTTCTGATGTTCTCGAGTGGAAAGATTGTCTCTTCATGAAGTTATTGTGAGCAGACAGACCACTTCTTTTGCAGGGACATTTTGTTCTCTTTCCAGATGACAGTTACAATGTTTGGTTGAGCAAGGCAAAGCAATTGCTTCAGCAGTAGATGTTCACCAGCCGTGGTGCTGTTGTCTCTCATATACTGAATGAGACAAATGCGAAATGCTGATATTATCATAGTATTAATGATTAAGCTGATCATAACGAACTTGCCAACCAAACTTTTCCCGTTTCTTGGCTGGTGCTAGTCCAGATTGTTATGCTGTGGCCTTTGCATGAAATGGAAGAAAGAGATTATTGTGGTATGTTCTGAACAGTCGAATTTTTCTCTACCACGGGAACGAACTGACAATTAAGCCCATTCGATATATTTGCGGCTCTGATATTGTAGTCTTCCTACTTGGTAATGAAAAGAATCGGATACGCAGTGGGCAACCTACATGAAGACCGGCCTCTTTTCCTACAACCTGCCCCCAACGAAGTTGCTCATCGTCGAAAGTTGCCAGTTATGTTCACTTAGCCAATGGTTACTTAATATTTCACTGATTGGAGTTGGAGAGATTTGAGTTTGTCAAAACTCTTTTCTGGAACTCTGAGTGGGTCTTCTAAAAGGCAAAAAAGACATCGATGGGGGCGCTGTTGGGTAAACTTTGTCTGTTCTCTTATTCAGAAGAATAGAGCAACCTTGAGAGCTAGGAGTGATCATGTTCCTCTTCCATATTTTACTCCTCCCGCATCAGTTCCCTAATCTCATTTTACTTTCCCTTAATTACTTATATAGTACACCGGTTGTGCTTATCCAGTTTCGTTATATCCAACAAAGTTTTCTGACCCATCTTTATTATTGATGAGAAACCAGAAAAGATTTCACGCCTCGGAATATCGATCATTTGACCTTGCGATATCACTCCTAATGTTAAAGAAGGCCTTTGAAATTCACTGATCAAAGCATGTCACTTGTGGGCATCAGCCTGAGGGAGCATTTATCACCATCAATAGAGGATTGCGTGTGGAAACATACATTCACCAAGGAGCAAGAGGACTACATGGGAACATGTTGGAACGATGAATTCATAAAGTACAAACAATTGCCTATTGCCTATAAAGCTTCTTAGCTGTGTGATCAATCATAGAAACAGGATTTATGCAGCCATCTAATGAACTCCCCACCTGGGGTGTCATATCTGGGGTCAAACATTCCCTCTTTTATATCAACGTAAAGAACATAAAGTTCACAGGGAGAGAACTAGTTTATATATATGAATCCAAAAGGCTGACAATTTCTCTTCAAACTAGCATCGATTGGTTGCACTCATGACCAAACATAAAATTGCGCCTAAAAGTTTCATGTGTATAGCCGAGAAAACAGTATTCACTCACCCCGAAGGGAAAAAGTCACATCTACAGTCACAAACTAAGGCTCCAAGAAGTGGGTACAACAAAAATTAGATATAGGTCAAGAAGGTTTAATGGCTAAGTGCTATCCTGCTCAGCAGAACCACTTCTCCAGAATCGGGCAATGCACATGCTGATTGAGGGCGAGCTTTCGGCGAACATGTAAAGACAAAAGAAGCATAATCCTGTTTCAAACATATAAAATAAGAGAGTCCCTATTAATTGCAGCTTTGACACTGTTAGAAAGAAAAACTGACAGAGAATATTGACAACATTCAAGGAAGTGATCGTGTGGTCGGCTTTGTACACAAAAATTGTGAGTTGAAAAAAAGAAAAGGAAGAAATTGCACTAGGAAAAGTGTTCTCTAACTTCTTGTTCATAAAGCATTTTCTAACACCAGCACACTCGATGATGTCTACAGTGCTACAATTACTAAAATTGTCATTAACAAATAAATGTCCTAAAGGGCAGTAAACTTTCATCACCAATAACCAAGAATATCGGGAAGTACATCGTACTGATGAGGGCAAAGAGGGAAGAAGAAAGCGTAGCTGTAAAATAGTTCTTGGAACTTTTCCTCTAGAAAGCATGCTCTAAAACCAACATAGTTGATAACATCCATTTGTGCTAGAATAACCGCTCCTCAAAACTCCAATATTGACTTTTGTACTTTGAGACTTTTGATTTTGTTATGTTTTAGGGAAACTTTTGCTACAGTTCAGCTTATGATGCTGAGCAAACATTTAACCATCTGAGGTATTAAACTTCCACCAAAAACTGAAAATATTGACAAGTATACAGGAACTATCCACTGGAGGTGAAAGTCTTTGGTCATTTTCTGTGAAGCTCTTTGGCGGGTTGGGTAAGGACCAAAATGGAAAAATCTTTGTTGCTGAATTTCATGTGTTAAGTCATGAGAAGAAGCTCTTTCATTGCAAGGTTAACTTCTGATCTCTCCACACATCCAATCCTTAAATTGCAGGAGCCTTGTGCAACAGGATGTCCTGTGTAAGGAGAATGCTCTAATGCGGCTACAGTCCAACAACGAATACGGCATATTGATGTTCATTTGACAGGATACCACCAGGAGGCAGGCTTTAATAAATCAAGTAAAACAGCACTAGAGAAAGAAAATAAGGAAATAAGGCCATTGAGGAGCTATATCTAAGAGAGAGAAAAAAAGACTGAGTAAATGTTTGTAAGGGGCAATCCTTCAATATGCTGGCTGCCATAGGATCACGTTTTCTCCCTAGACCATATACTGGTGAGAGGACTAAAATCTACTCCACTCCTCAAATGATTCATGGGAAACACGTGCGTGGACAAGTAGATTGATGAGACAGTGAGAATGCACATACCGACATAAGCAACGGTGACGCCGGAGAGTAATCTCCCCAAAGCAGACAAAATGTAAAGGCAAACGATCACCTGAAAACGTAAAAATGCACACTAGCTTAGGCCCATCACGATAAAAGAGTGCCGATCCTCTAATCTACAATAGGAGCAACCGAATGACCTTAACGAACAAGCGCTTGTCATGGCCAGTGGCGGCGACTCTGAGAACGGACTCGGTGGCTCCGACCGTGTTGGCGAGGCAGGCGACGATGCTGTTGGCCGTGTCCTGCGATATCTGCCACTCCAGGGGGTCCACCGGCACCCTATCGATCCCACCAAAAATCCAATTATTTTACCCAAAAATGAAAAGCCATAACAGGAGAAACGGAAATTTGGAAACGAAAGCCGAAAAAAGATGTGTGAGAGAGAGAATACGAGATGTTGAGCTGGCGGAAAAGGAGGCCGAGGATGGCGAGAGAGCAGAGCAGCACGATGAGGACGTCGGAGAGGAGGGAGAGGAGGCTCGAGTTCCGGTAGGCGCAGTGGTAGTACACCAGGCTCCCGCATATCAACACGATCAACGGCTTCCCTATCTCGTTCCTCATCCTTTCCTCACATGCCTCCCTCCTCCTTCCTCGGCTCTTCTACCGTCGCACTGTTGACCGGACGCGATCAACTGCTGCTCATCAGCGTTTTGCCGAACATAGAAAACGACGCGGTCAATTCAGACTCACGAGCCACAATCCCCGTCCCGCGAGGCGATCGGAAGCCGTCCGCGACGGCGGCGGAGTCGACAGAATCGCCGGTCGGAAAAATCGCCGTCGCGGATCGAAACAGGACTTTGAGACGGCGGAGGAAGAAGATGATGCTCCCGCGAAGAAAGCTTCAATAGAAGATTCGAAAGAGAGAGAGAGAGAGAGAGGGAGAGGGAGGAACTCACCGGCGGAGACGACGGCGGCGGAGGAACCGAGAGCTCCCCTCTTTTTCCCGTTCGCGAGCCTGTTCTGATCCGTACGGTGCCCCTGCTCCTCTTCGAATCGTGTTTTTCGGGTCGGTTCCGGTTTGTTGACCGAAACCCGAGTCAACGATCTCGAAATCGGATGTCGGTCCAGCGTATCTAATATTTCTTTTTGTTTTTTCGTTTTGATGACTGATTTTTTGATCGGGGAAATTGCAAATATATAAATATATATGGATTAAATTTATTATATTTTCTAGTTTGTTCCTTTTTCTTTGATTGAAAGTTGCGATCCTACTAACAAATTGCTCTTTTAATCGGGTTTTTGTTCTATTGACTATTTTGTCTATAAAATGGATTTGTATGATATTTATTTAAAAATAAAATGACAAAAATAATTTATAAATTTTGGCTCAATGTGTAATATGATTTATAATCTTTAAATTTATTTAATTTGAAAATTATATGAAAATATTCAATATTATTCCTAATATTGAATTAATTAAATAATAATATTAAATATTTTTGTGTAAAAAATATTATATTCAGCAAATTCTAAAATTGGATTATACTACACATTGTGTCAAAATTTAGGATCCTTTTGTGTTGTTATCCTATATTTAGATATTGGTCCATCCAATTATGATTTGGGATTTGGGATTTGGGATTAAGGATGGCGCATTTTAGATTATAATTTACTTGTAGTTTGTCACACGGTTTTTTTTTTTTTTTTTTCACAATTTTTCATTTTGATGAAAATCCTATTTGGTCTGTAAATTAGGAATGAAAATTTTGAAATATGGTCGATTTGATATTTTCACCCTTGAAAAAACGAATGTATGGATTTCCTGCGTTATTGGTGAGGTTACCTCCAATCGCCTTGGCACCACCGGCGACGGTCGCTGCTCCGGCGAAGAAGAGTCTCCGACACCTCGTCCAGTTGCGTGCTTTTCTTCGCCGTCTTCTCTTTTCGTTTTCCTCTGCATCTGAACCTAAGAATCTTCTCTCAAGCTTTTCGGATTCTGTTTGCTCAGATGAACCGAACTGGGTTTTCTTCCATGCATCGACAAACACATGGAGAGTTCTGACGTTCTGGGTGGAGAGTTCACTCAGTAGAGCTCGAGTCACCGAGTAGACTGAGTCAAGAACGCCGCGAACTTGAAACCCGAGATGACCGAATCGTGGTGGACTTTTCCTATTCGAAGTCCACGATGGACTTTATGATTTCGGGCCAAGAAATTCCGACAAGGAGTTTTAAACCAACTTCCGTGCAGCAGGGGGTTTGCATGAATGATTCAACACAGGAACGTAATCTGCAACATGGGTTTGAAACTTTCATATGCAGAGCTTACACATAATTTAACTCAGGTCGGGTTGGTTCGGCGGATCAAACTCGACGTCTGTATAACACCGGCAAAGCATAAGCATTTCATAGGATTTGTAAACTATTGAACCAGGGAATACCATCAACTGAGCAGAGAGTGAGCCGTAGGTTTTGCTTTCCAGCAATGAGTACCTCCGCTCGTAATTAGCAGACATACGATGTGTTCTTGAGCTTTAGAGGAGAAGATACTCACAGAAGATTCACCGGCCACCTTCACTCTGCCTTGGCAGATGCAGGAATCAAAGCTTTCAGAGACGACAAGGCTCTTCCAAGAGGAGAGAAGATCTCATCCAAACTTTTGCAAGCTATAGAAGAGTGGAGGATATCCATTATTGTTTTCTCGACGAATTATGCCGATTCGAGGTGGTGTCTGGAAGAGCTTGAGAAGATAATGGAGGTCAAGGAAATGCATGGACGGTTGGTCCTTCCTGTGTTCTTTGACGTCGATCCTTTAGAAGTGGGGAAACACACTGGTAGTTTTGCCAGAGCACTTGCTGAACATGAAGCCTATTTCGAGGAAGAGAGGGACAGAGTCGATGGGTGGAGGACAGCTCTTACAAAAGCAGGAAATTTATCGGGCTGGGATCTGAAGGATTTTGCAAATGGGTAATTTTGCTAAACTTTTTCAAAGGTCTTCATTAAAATTCTTTGTTGACTAAGCTTTGATGGAACTAACAACTACTAGTTCATTTCTTTTGCGCTTTCACGAGCGGCATTGGCTACCTAGATTCTGGAGAGACATGGATCAACCCAACCCGTCTTTACTTTAGTTCCTCTACCTTGTTTTACTGATGTATTCTGCATCAATTCCGTTTTGACATACAGGCATGAGGCTATACTCATCAAGGACATCCTAAACAAGGTATTGCAAGAATTGCCATACGCATACCTGGATGTTCCACCGTTCAGGGTTGGACTTGAAACTCGATTAGAGAAAATAAAATCATTGCTAAACCTAGGCTCGGATGAGGTGCTCTTCATGGGAATCTGTGGAAGAGAAGGAATTGGCAAGACAACAATAGCTGAAGCTGTTTACTTTGAAGGGAGAAGTTATCTTTCGAATGTGAGCGGAGATCTCTGGCAACCGAATGATCTGATTAGCTTGCAAGAGCAATTTCTTTCAGACATTGTAAAGCATAGATACACAAAAATACACAATATTCGTATGGGAATTAGTGTTATTAAGAGAACTTTATGCAAGAAAAGGGTTCTTATTTTGCTGGACGATGTGAGGGATTCTGTGCAGATAAAAGCAGTAGCTAGAGAATGTCATTGGTTTGGTTCTGGCAGTAGGATCATAATAACATCGAGAGATCAAAATTTACTGCAGGACTTAGATGGGGTTGGCACTTATATGGTTGAGTAGTCGGATGACGGTGATGCCACCATCAGCTTTTCAGTTGGCACGCCTTTGGTGATTCTCATCCCACAGAAGAATTCATGGAACTTTCAAAAGAGATTGCAAGTCATTGTAAAGGAGAACCCTCAGCTCTTGAAGTCTTGGTTTGTTTCTTTAAAAATAGAAGTTTGGTTGGATGGAGAAGAGCATTTGTACATCTGAAGAGGACAGGTTTTGATTCGATCTGCGTTGACAAAGAGAAGGATGAATTACCCTGCATTGCCAAAAGCCCTTTTCATTGCAGTCTCTCAAAGTGCAATGGTCCAAACAGTGTTCGCCAGAGAAGGTGCCTAGCAAATGTCAGTTAAAAGAAGTTGATGTACCGTGAGTTTTTTTAGGCCTTGGGAAAAGAGATTGCCCGGGAAGAACATTCTAAAACCCCAGCAACATTGGGACGACGTTAGTTAGTGTAGGACACGAAGATTGGTCTATGAATTAGTGAGACTCATACTTTTGTGATCGAAGAAATAAGCATGTTCACCGATTGCAATTTACATAATGTTAACTGTAAGGAGCTCTTACTAAAGATCTAGACAAACTCTAAAGCTCATCACACTGAGTAAGTCCTTGCTCCTGGCCCCTTCTAAAACGCTACCCCTTTTCTTTGCAGAAAACGAGGCAGAAGGAGAGCCAACTGCGGGATCCCGAGATAGAAACTTTGACCATGTACCTGGAGGTAGAACCATCCGAGCATTCTGGACAACATCATCGAACAACTTCCTCAGTTGATGAATTGCAAAGTTCGATACAAAGTAGGAAGTTTTTCATCTCATTAGACGACTTCTCTTTTTTCTTTTCATTTATTTCATTTTGGCATCTATGCAAAAACTAGAGAAGTTTTCCAACCTGGACGGTTTTGACATAACAGATAAAGTGAAGTTCGTGCATGACAAGATAAAGATGCTTGGGACGAATGCAGATGTAGTTGCACACGGTTTCCGAGAGCATGGTAAGATGATTTCCTTTGTTTGTTTGGAGTGTCATTGCATTCATTGAGATTAAGTAGGTGTAATGGAAAACAAGAAAACCATCATATACATTTCCTGCATCGATATTGGTTCAATCAACTATGCAATATAAAAACGAGTTTATTCAATACTCTTTGTTATATGAAGTGCGCTAAACTGTGGTTCCAATTTGCCAGAATCACTTTGCTTTATTTCAATCATCAATTGATCTGGCGATCCTCAATGGTTTTATCATGGCCTACTTGAAATGAGCTAGATCATTTACCTATAAGAGATTAATCACGAGAGGGTAAGATTTTTGTCATTTGTTGCCACTGAAGAGACGCATACATGAGTTGCAGTCATGCATATTAACTCGGGCCATTAATCTGTGCAGAGGAAACGAGAGAAAAAACAGAGTACAATTCCCTCATTCAAAGTAGTTCTCTAAGATATGCTAAAACAGTTGCGGGTTAGTTTTTTTTGGAGAGAAGTGTTAAAAAAGTCCTAAACTTTTTTTTTTTTTTTGCTGCATTTGTTGCATTTTACTGACAGGGTGCTAGCTCGCTGACTTTTTTAATAATATTTTAATATTTTTGAATTTTTGAATTCTAATTTTATTTTTATTTTTTTATTCTCTTCCTTTTTCCTCCAACCAATCATTGGACCTCGACAACTGGCCAGAGGTGACGGCTAGTCAGGTCTAGGTCAACCTTGTCGGCCACTAGTGAGCCTCACCAGCCTCCTCACAAGTGGCCCAAGGGCGGCCTCGAGCTAGCTTCACTCTAGGCAATGAGGTCGAGCCTTGCCCATGGTTGGCGAGGCTGCCCTCGTTGCCATTGGCGAGGGTGAGCCTTGCTAGCTTGGAGTGAGGCTGCCCTTCGGCAAGGCTCAACCCTTGCTAGCTTCAGCGGGGGCGAGCCTTGCCGCCTAGCGCAAGGCCACCCTTGTGGCCACTGGTGAGGTCCTTGCTAGCCGTTGCCTCTGGTCAGTCGCTAAGGTCCAGTGACGGCTAGAGGAAGGAGGAGGAGGAGGAAAAAAGAAAAAAAGAAAAAGAAAAGAAAAGGAAATTCAAAAATATTAAAATATTATTAAAAGTTGTTTACATCGATGCCGATTAGGTCAAATCAACTAGCTAATGCCTAGTCAGTAAAATCTAGCCAAAATTGGTTGGAAATGACTGAAATGACACAAAATAAAAATGTTTAGGACTAAATTGACACCAAAGAAAATTTAGGACTAAATTAGTACAAATGCAAAAGGTTTAGAACTTTTTTTAACACTTCTCCCGTTTTTTTGGAACTGCAGTGTGATTGAGTCCCAAATCACGACAGTGAAGGGGAAATTGAGTCTCGGGGCAAGAATTCTTCAGCTTGGTGGCATAGAGAAAGTTTTCCGGGAATTGTTCAGCTGGGAAGACGGAGCAAAATTAATGGAGTCTTTCAAATGTTATTGGTCGACTTCAACCAGTCCTATTGCAGCGTGCCTCCTATTTATCTCCACTAAAAAAGTTGCATTTTGGAGTGAGAGATTCGTAGATGTGGTTTTTCTAGATGGGTGATTAACCAAAATCCATTACAAGGTAATTTTACACATGCTGCAAAAGTCAACTCTCTTTCCGCTAGTACCAGTTCGGCATTCCTTGTGGTCGCGTGCTTGTCAAAAGTTCGGTCAATCTTGATGCTGTGCTTATTTTCAGTTGAAGGTATCGATAAGAAAGATTAAGGCAGTGAACGAAGCGGAGAATGTGGAGAGGCCGGCACGGAAATACATAAATATTGTTACAGTGGATGATTCCAATTACTGGTTCACAGGATTCTTCAATTTTCAGAAAGCACTAAAACATCTTCGGAGGACGATTCATCAGGAATAGATGGCTTCTAGTCCAGTCATTTTTAGAGTCGAAAAGTTGCAAATCCATTTGAGATGATAAAAAGAAGAGAACTTCTATGAGAAACTCAAAATGACTCGAGACGCTGTAAGAAGTTCTGCGAATGAGAAAATTGCTGTTTTAGCAGACATTGCACGACTACGACACGCTGATGACCAGTTACTTTTCATCCCTGGAAACCCCATCATCATATATAACCGGCAAATTAACCAAGAAACGGTTACTAAATAATCCATACAGCGAAAGATGTGAAGAGAACAGGCATTTATCTCTGTTCTCTAATCTATTCATTTGGTGTCACACCAAAGCGCGATCTCTCTCCAAAAAAAGAGTTCAGTTTCTCCAACGAAATGTCTTCATATCCATACAAGGGCGTGAGGGTTTTTGCTTTGGAGTTGACTTTGCCTCTTCCAACCTCTCGTGGAAGAAAACTTTGGCATCAATATTCTACTCAAAGGTTTTTTCTTTATTGAGCGCGAGTTTCGCATTAGCATATGATTGGTCTCTGCAAGTAAAAATGGTTTCTTTACTATCTTGAACATGCGTGGTCAAAATAAATACCGGAGCAGAAGCAGGAGCAACAGGTACAAACAGATGACCAAAAGCCAGAACCCGAGAGCAGCACGAGTAGCAGCTCATCTGAGCTAAAGGACGCCCAACCCAAGCAAAGTGCCCCTCCTTAACTTCCACTAATCATTAAGAATAATAGCACACATCTCAACGTCAATATATAACCATATTTCCTTGTCACAAAGGTAGATTAAAATAAACGGAGTGATAGGAGAATTCGAAGAAGGTTCTCAAAGAATGAAACTAACAAACTTGTAGCCCTCAGTCTCATAAACAACAAACTCATATTTGAGCCAATTTTGTCAATGTTTGATTTTTGAATTGGGATTGAAGCTGCAATCTTCTTTCCCTCCTCCCTTCATGCTCCTAAGTCCTCTTGGCGAGACCACTCTCTGTATTTTTCTCTCTCCTGCTGCACTCCGCGCACAAGCAATTTTTTTTTCTTTTTTGGTTTTTTGACTTCTGCATTTTTTGCTTTTTTTGTTTTTTGTTTTTTTATGTTAACGTCAGCTGAGCCCACAGGAGGTGGACTCAGCCAACAAGAGTTCGCCGGGTAGAGCTCAAGCCCTCCGACTTGACTGAGTTGGGAACACCATCAACTGAGGTCATTCTTTTTGCGATCATTAACAGTAGATGCTTGGAAAAAGATTTCGGACGCATTTGCAAAGATTATCCAAACACGGGAAAACATTGTTGCTTTCATGGAAAATCAAGATCAACAAGAGGAGTAGGGGGACCTTTCAGTTCTCTGTACCACGCCCCTATGTTTCAAGGAGGAAAGCGTCGCGAGGATCCAGGCTGCCCCCTACCCTCGTAAGGGGATTGTGGACGGGAAGAGCAATAAGATTAGAATCTTTTTCAAGATCTAAACCTATCTCTATCCAAATTTTTTCAGTGATCAGAGCCTTTTAAGGTCTTGCTTAGGACCAAGGATCAACCAAAGTGATATTTTCTCATAATACAACAGTTCTTTTCTACAGCTTTCTACAAGAGACAAAGGATCAGAGATGACGGATGTTTTTTCAAAGATTCTGACAGATCACGAAAAGGAACCGGGAATCTCTTCGCAACCGGTAGAGAAAGTTGCTGTTCAAACTGCTTGTAGTTGTGATTGTAATAGTGGGACATTTTTAACCAAGTCAAAGAAGTGGTGGGCCCACTTTTTAAAAAAAGAAAAGAAAAGGGGGAAAAGAAGGTTGAAAAGTCAAATTGAAAGGGGAAAAGAAGTCAGCAGTGCAGGCTCACTCTTTTAAAAGAGCTGAGCAGTCCAGGAAAACGCACAGAAGAAGGGGAAGAGAGGAAAAGAACGAAAGAAGAAGAATAAGAAGGAAGAAAGGAAAAGACTTTCATTATGTCAATGGGATCTTGCCAAGTCGATTCGACTACATAACACAATACCGAGTAAGTGCTCGTGCTTGTGCTTCTCGTTCTTTCAATCGGATTTGTTTTCAAGGTTAGGGTTCAAATTCGGAATTTTGAAAAATTTGAGGCGCAAAGTCCAGTTTTTGAGTTATTGAGTTATGTATATATATAAAAATGGTAGTTTAGGGTGTTGTGGAACTGTAAATTTTACGGAAAGTTTTGGGGTTCTATTGTTTTGAGTATGCGATTTTAGCTAACGTAGCGTGTTACACAATTTTAATGTTATTTTTCGCTTATTTGATGGGATCAATTGGTGTTGTGGAACTGTAAATTTTACGGAAAGTTTTGGGGTTCTATTGTAGCGTGTTAATCAATTTTAATGTTATTTTTCATTTATTTGATAGGATCAATCAACGGGGACTACTCAATTTTAATGTTATTTTTCGCTTATTTGATAGGATCAATCGATAGGGACTACCATTGTGTAGTATATTATTTTTCTTTTCACTTATTTGCTAGGATTGATTGTCGTGGATTACCATTGTGTAATATTGTCCGCTTTGGGCCTCCAATCCTCGTGACTTTAAAACACCAGAATAGAGAACCAAGCCTTATCAACTAGCTCAGGACTCTCCATTGGGCGATGTGGGACAAGAGACATGTGTTTAGCCTTGTTCGCATACACGTTGTACTAGATCATACCTCCATACTTCCTATTTGGGTTGTCACAATATGCATAGTAAAGGACTAAAGGTCACATGATAACTTAATTTGTGAGAGCCACCTTTAGAATCCCGTATTATTAATATGTGTTGGTTAAAGATTAAGTGCTACACGATAACGTAACTCAATGGAAGAGAAGGAATTGGCAAGATGATAATAGCTGAGGTTGTTTATAACCGTTTCTTTCACGCCTTTGAAGGGAGAAGTTATCTTTCGAACGTGAGTGGGTATTTCTGGCAACTGAATGATCGGATTAGCTTGCAAGAGCAACTAGACATTTGCAAGAGCAACTAGACATTGTGAGGCATAGATGTATAAAAATACGCAATATTCGTATGGGAATTAGTGTCATTAAGAGAACTTTATGCAATAAAAGGGTTCTTATTATACTGGACAAGGTGTGGGATTCTGTGCAAATAACAGCACTAGCTAGAGAACATCATTGGTTTGGTTCTGGTAGTAGGATCATAATAACAACGAGGAGATCAAAGTTTACTGAAGGACTTAGATGGGGCTGGCACTTATATGGTTGAGTAGTTGAATGACGATGATGCCTTTCAGCTTTTCAATTGGCATGCCTTTAGTGAAATCATCCCAAAGAAGAATTTATGGAACTTTCAAAAGAGATTGCAAGTTATCGTAAAGAAGAACCCTTAGCTCTCGAAGTCGTTCTTTTTTTAAAAATAAAAGTTTGGTTGAATGGAGAAGCGCATTTGTACATCTGAAAAGGACAGGTTTGATTCGCTCTGTGGTGACAAAGAGAAGGATGAATTACCCCGCATTGCCAAAAGCCCTCTTCAAAAGAAGTTGATGTATCGTAAGTCGCTTCGGGCCTTGGGAAATGAGATTTTCCGGGAAGAATATTCTAGAAACCCCAGCAACATCCGGATGACGTTGGTGAGTGTAGGACGCTTAGATTGGTCTCTGAATTAGAGTGATTCATGGTTTTGTGATCAAAGAAATAAGCATGTTCACCTATTGCAATTTACAGAATGTTAACGGTAAGGAACTCTTACTAAAGATCTAGATAAACTCTATAGCTCATCACACTGAGTAAGCACAAATTCCTTGCTCCTGGCCCCTTCTAAAACGCTGCCCCTTTTCTCTGCAGAAAACAAGGCAGAAGGAAAGCCAACTGCAGGATCCCAAGGTAGAAACTTCGACAATGTACCCGGAGGCAGAACCATCCGAGCATTCTGGACAACATCATCAAACAACTTCCTCAGTTAATGAATCGCAAAGTTCAATACAAAGTAGGAAGTTGTTCATCTCATTAGACGACTTCTCTTTTTTCTTTTCATTTGTTTCATTCTGGCATCTATACAAAATCTAGAGAAGTTTTCTAACCTGGATAGTTTTGACATAACAGATAGAGTGAAGTTCGTGCATGACAAGATAAAAATGCTTGGGAAGAATGCAGATGTAATTGCACACGGTTTCCGAGAGCATGGTAAGATGATTTCTTTTGTCTGTTTAGAGTGTTATTGCATTCACTGAGATTCAGCAGGTGTAATGGAAAAGAAGAAAACTATCATATACATTTCCTGCATTGATATTGGCTCAATCATCTATGCAATGTAAAAATGAGTTTATTCAATAGTCTTTGTTATATGGGGTGCGCCATACTGTGGCTCCAGTCTGCCAGAATCACTTTGATTTATTTGAATCATCGATTGATCTGGCAATCCTCAATGGTCCTATCATGGCCTGCTTGAAATGCGCTAGATCATTTACTTGTAAGAGATTAATCACGAGAGGATAAGATTTTTGTCATTTGTTGTCACTGAAGAGATGCAAATATGAGTTGCAGTCATGCATATTAACTAGAGCCATTAATCTGTGCAAAGGAAGGAGGAAAGGAGAGAAAAAGCAGAGTACAATTCTCTTATTCAAAGTAATTCTGTAAGATATGCTAAAACAGTTGTCGCTTCGTTTTTCTGGAACTGCAGTGAGATTGAGTCCCGGAATCATAGCAACAGTGAAGGGGAAGTTAAGTCTCGGGGCAAGAGTTCTTCAGCTTGGTGGCATAGAGAAAGTTTTCCAGGAATCGTTCAGTTGGGAAGACGGGAAAAATTAATGGAGTCTTTCAAATGTTATTGGTCGACTTCAACCAGTCCTATTGCTGCGGGCCTCCTATTTATCTCCACTGAAAAAAGTTGCATTTTGGAGTTAGAGATCCGTCGATGTGGTTTCTCCAGATGGGAGATCAACCAAAATCCATAACAAGATAATTTTACACAAGCTGCAAAAGTCAAACTCTCTTTCCGTGAATACCAGTTCGGCATTCTCTGTTGTTATGTGCTTGTCAAAAGTTTGGTCAATCTTAATGCTGTGCGTATTTTCAGTTGAAGGTACCGATAAGAAAGATTAAGGCAGTGAACGAAGCGGAGAATGTGGAGAGGCCGGCACACAAATACATAAAATTGTTACTGTGGATGACTCCGATTTCTGGTTCACAGGATTCTTCAATTATCAGAAAGCACTGGAGCATCTTCGGAGGACGATTCATCAGGAGTAGATGGCTTCTAGTCTAGTCATTTTTGGAGTTGAAAAGTTGCAAATCCATTCAAGATGACAAAAGAAGAGAACTTCTATGAGAAACTCAAAATGACTTGCAATCTCTTTTGAAAGTTCCACGAATTCTTCTTTGGGATCAGAATCACTAAAGTCTTGCCTTATTGCAGGGGTGAGAGTTGAAACTTGCACATGAAACTAAATCATCTCTATTCTAACTCTTGAGAAGATGAGAATTCGAATTTCTCCACCTTCACCTTTATAGATGGGAACGGTGGCTACTAAGATAAACCCCAGTGATTAACTACTTGTAATTGACCAACAAAAAAAATTGCTTGTAGTTGGGATTATGATAGTATAATATTTTGTTACCAAGTCAAAGAAGTAATGGGCCCACTTGTTTTTTTTCTTTAAAAAGATGGAAAGAGGGTTGAAAAGTCAAATTGAAAGGAAAAGGAAGTGAGCATTGCAGGCTCACTCTTTAATATGAGCCGAGCAGTTTCGGAAAAGAGAGGGAAGAAGAGGGAGAAAGTTAAAGAAAGAAAGAAGAATAAGAAGGAAGAAAGGAAAGGCGATTTCACGTGTGCACACTGATAGAGAAGCTGACTCAATGATGTAACGTGATACCTAGTAAGTGCTTGTGCCTCTTGTTCTTTCAATTGAATTAATTTTTGAAGTTAGGGCTTAAATTCGGAATTTTGAAAAATTCAAGGCGCAAAATTTGATTTTTGAGTTGTTGAGTTGTGTATGTATGTAGAAATGATAGTTTAGGGTGTTGTGAAGCCGTAAGATTTTACGGAACTTGATTTAAGCTTAGGGTTTGCCGAAACAAAATTTTCGAAGTCCCCACACATGATGAATAGTGTGTGTCCACTAAATTTGGAGTTGTGTTTTGTCGGTTTTCAGCTTGTTTTTGGTACAGTCAAGTCGGGAGTCTTGTAGTACTTTGAAAGGGTTTCCTATTATAAGTATGTATGGAAAGAGGTTCTGTGGAGAGAGTAATGGCATGATCAAGTTTTGCATTCAAGCTCTATGTTGTGAGCGGCCTCAATAATTGCTTTGAGTATGTGATTTGTTAGCGTGTGGAAGTTGTTTTATCAGCTTTAGGCGTGGGATAACCATTTCATAGTTAATGTAGCATGTTACTCAATTTTAATGTTATTTCTTGCTTATTTGATAGGATTGCACGTGCTCTTTGGTTTTCGGGCTTCCCTATATATATATCTGTGTTGTATAAGGCTGGATAGAATGTTTATTGTGGGATGGTTTGATAAACTTTTTTTGAAGGGTTATGCATACTATTTTGTGCAATTTATTTATGAGATAACTCTTGGAAGATTATGTGTTTTTAGGTTGAGAAACTAAGGTGATATGCATAGTAAATGACTAAGTGTTATATGATAACGTAATTTCATGCGAGTCACCTGTAGAACCCTATATTATTAATATGTGTTGGTTAATAATTAAGTGCTACACAATAATGCACCACCTATAGGGCATTATAATCAAGGACTATAACACAATGTGATTTCATGAAAGCCAATATAAAGTCTTGTACTATTGATATGTGTTGGCTAAATGCTAAGTGTTACATGATTACGTTATTTTGTGGGAGCTACCTCTTAAGCCTTATGGTCAAGGACCAAGTACTACCCGATAATATAATTTCGTGAGAGCCATCTTTAGAGTTTTGTATTATCACTATGTGTTGCTTAAGAGCTAAGTGCTATGTAATCATGTGGGAGCCACCTTTAGAACCTTGAGATGTGAGTGGTATTATATCTTTTTTAAATTTATAAAATTCATGTTCTGAAAATGTTACGGATTATGTAGTATTAATAATGAAATGACATTTTTTTTGCATAAAAGCTAGATGAAGCATTTACTACTCTTTGATTGTTTTTGAATGTTTGGAAAGTATGTTATGCAAAGTATTGTGAAATAATACATATGTGACTGCTTTGCAACTAGTTTATGATTGTTTAGAAAAATGGTTGAGAAATGGTAAATGTCTATGTTAAATTATTTACTTGGTTTAAGATATTGATTTCTTGATTAGATTTTTGGTATTGGAGCATGGTCGTCGATACCCAATATGATTGAATTTGGTGAGAGGTTTGTGGGTATGCATGTTGGGTTTGGGATATCGTCTTTTGGGCGGAACCACTAGCTTTGTAGGTGGAGATATTGCTAAGTGGGAAATCTTGTTGCCTTTTTACTAGGCATTATGTTGTGATCATGATTTAATATCAAGCAAATTGGTCAATGGTTCCATTGATGTGTGTTTTGATTTGAGACCATTGATGATGGAATTGTGACGATGGTTTAAATGAGTTTTTCATATTAGTATAAAGTTTTTTAAAATGGAAGAACACATATATGATTTGATATGCATTGCTCACTAAGCTATGGTTGCAATAGTAATCATCCTCGATTACTAACTATTATAGTGAGAGCAATATCAATGGGGACTTTGGGAGCTGGACTTTTGGGTGGTTAGAGGCTGCGTCCTTCTAGTGGAAAGATGGCTGTATCACCCCTCATTTCTGTACGATTCGGGCTGTGACAGTGATCATTATCAATGATCAATACCAAACACAGCAAAGAATGAGCATTTGCTAGGATTTGGGAAGCTATTAAACAAAAGAAGACGAGCAGTTGAGTGGAAAGCGATCCGTTGGTTTTGCTTTTCAGCAATGAGTGGTTCGTCTTCTGGTACCTCCACTCAAGGTATATGGACATATGATGTGTTCTTGAGCTTTAGAGGTGAAGATACTCGGAAAGGATTCACCAGCCACCTTTACTCCGCCTTAAAAGACGCAGGGATCAATGCTTTCAAAGACGTGGATGCTCTTCCAAGAGGAGAGAAGATCTCATCTGAACTTGAACAAGCTATAGAAGAGTCGAGGATAGCGATTATTTTCTTCTCGACAAATTATGCCAATTCTAGGTGGTGTCTCGAAGAGCTTGAGAAGATTATGGAGGCCAGGGAAATGCATGGGCGGTTGGTCCTTCCGGTGTTCCATGACGTGGATCCTTCAGAAGTGCGGAAACAGACCGGTAGTTTTGCCCAAGCATTTGCTGAACATGAAGCGTGTTCGGAGGAAGAGAGGGACAGAGTCGTTAGGTGGAAGACAGCTCTTACAAAAGCGAGAAATTTATCTGGCTGGGATCTGAAGAATGTTGCGGATGGGTAATTTTGCTTAACTTTCTCAAAGGTCTTCATTAAAATTCTTCGTTGACTGAGCTTTGACGGAACTAACATCTTGTAGTTCATTTCTTATGCACTTTCACGAGCGACATTAGCTACCTAGATGCTGGAGAGACGTAGATCAACCCAACCCGTTTTATTTTAGCTCCTTTATCTTCTTTTACTGATGTATTCTGCATTGATTCCGTTTTGATATACAGGCATGAGGCTATACTTATCGAAGACATTGTAAACAACGTATTGCAAGAACTGCCAGACGCATACCTTGATGTACCAACGTTTGGGGTTGGACTTGAAACTCGATTAGAGAAGATAAAATCATTGCTAAACCTAGGTTCGGATGAGGTGCTCTTCATAGGAATCTGTGGAAGAGAAGGAATTGGCAAGACAACAATAGCTGAAGCTGTTTATAACTGTTTCTTTCACGCCTTTGAAGGGAGAAGTTTTCTTGCGAACGTGAGTGGGGATTTCTGGCGACTGAATGATCTAATTAGCTTGCAAAAGCAACTCCTTTCAGACATTGTGAAGCATAGAAACATAAAAATACGCAATATTCATATGGGAATTAGTGTCATTAAGAGAGCTTTATGCAATAAAAGGGTTCTTATTGTGCTGGACGACGTGAGGGATTCTGTGCAAATAACAGCACTAGCCAGAGAATGTCATTGGTTTGGTTCTGGCAGTAGGATCATAATAACAACGAGAGATCAAAGTTTACTGCAGGACTTAGATGGGGCAGGCATTTATACGGTTGAGCAGTTGGATGACAATGATGCCTTTCAGCTTTTCAGTTGGCACGCCTTTAGCGATTCTTATCCCAAAGAAGAATTCATTGAACTTTCAAAAGAGATTGCAAGTCATTGCAGAGGAGAACCCCTAGCTCTCGAAGTATTGGGTTCTTTCTTAAAAAATAGAAGTTTGGTTGAATGGAGAAGTGCATTTGTACATCCGAAAAGGACAGGTTTTGATTGGCTCTGCGATGACAAAGAGAAGGATGAATCACCCTGCATTGCCAAAAGCCCTCTTCAAAAGAAGTTGATGTATCGTAAGTCGCTTCGGGCCTTGGGAAATGAGATTTTCCGGGAAGAATATTCTAGAAACCCCAGCAACATCTGGATGACGTTGGTGAGTGTAGGACGCTTAGATTGGTCTCTGAATTAGAGTGATTCATGCTTTTGTGATCAAAGAAATAAGCATGTTCACCTATTGCAATTTACAGAATGTTAACGGTAAGGAACTCTTACTAAAGATCTAGATAAACTCTATAGCTCATCACACTGAGTAAGCACAAATTCCTTGCTCCTGGCCCCTTCTAAAACGCTGCCCCTTTTCTCTGCAGAAAACAAGGCAGAAGGAAAGCCAACTGTGGGATCCCGAGATAGAAACTTCGACAATGTACCCGGAGGCAGAACCATCTGAGCATTCTGGACAACATCATCAAACAACTTCCTCAGTTAATGAATCGCAAAGTTCAATACAAAGTAGGAAGTTGTTCATCTCATTAGATGACTTCTCTTTTTTCTTTTCATTTTTTTCATTCTGGCATCTATACAAAATCTAGAGAAGTTTTCTAACCTGGATGGTTTTGACATGAAAGATGGAGTGAGGTTCGTGCATGACCAGATAAAAATGCTTGGGAAGAATGCAGATGTAATTGCACACGGTTTCCGAGAGCATGGTAAGATGATTTCTTTTGTCTGTTTAGAGTGTTATTGCATTCATTGAGATTCGGCAGGTGTAATGGAAAAGAAGAAAACCATCATATACATTTTCTGCATTGATATTGGCTCAATCATCTCTGCAATGTAAAAATGAGTTTATTAATAGTCTTTGTTAGATGGGGTGCGCCATACTGTGGCCCCAGTTTGCCAGAATCACTTTGATTTATTTGAATCATCGATTGATCTGGCAATCCTCAATGGTTCATCGTGGTCTGCTGAAATGGGCTAGCTTATTTACTTGTAAGTGATTAATCACGAGAGGATAAGATTTCTGTCATTTGTTGTCACTGAAGAGATACATACATGAGTTGCGGTCATGCATATTAACTAAAGCCATTAATCTGTGCAAAGGAAAGAGGAAAGAAGAGAAAAAGCAGAGAGCACAATTCCCTCATTCAAAGTGGTTCTGTAACATATGCTAAAGCTGCTTTGTTTTTCTGGAACTGCAGTGAGATTGAGTCCTGGAATCTCAGCAACAATGAAAGGGAAATTGAGTTGTGGGGCAAGAGTTCTTCAGCTTGGTGGCATAGAGAAGGTTTTCCGGGAATTGTTCAGTTGGGAAGATGGAGAAAAATTAATGGAGTCTTTCAAATGTTATTGGTCGACTTCAACCAGTCCCATTGCAGCAGGCCTCCTATTTATCTCCACTGAAAAAGTTGCATTTTGGAGTGAGAGATCCGTAGATGTGGTTTCTCCAGATGGGGAATTAACCAAAAGCCATTACAAGGTAATTTTACACAAGCTGCAAAAGTCAACTCTCTTTCCGCTAATACCAGTTGGGGATTCTCTGTTGTCATGTTCTTGTTAAAAGTTTGGTCAATCTGTGCTTATTTTCAGTTTGAGGTATCGGTAAGAAAGATTAAGGCAGTGAACGAAGCGGAGAATGTGGAGAGGCCGGCACAGAAATACGTTAACATTGTTACAGTGGATGATTCCGTTGTCTGGTTCACAGGATTCTTCAATTATCAGAGGGCACTAAAGCACCTTCGGAGGGCGATTCATCATGAGTAGATGGCTTCTAGTCCAGTCATTTTTAGAGTCAAAAAGTTGCAAATCCATTTGAGATGACAAAAGAAGAGAACTTCTATGAGAAACTCAAAATGACTTGAGATGCTGTAAGAAGTTTTGTGAATGAGAAAAATGCTGTTTTAGCAGACAATGTGTACTCCTATACGCTGATGACTGATAAGCGCAACCAATCCATCTTTACTCATTACGCTGTGACCTATGAAAACATTCCAGTCATGGTCGAAGATCACATGTGGACGTTCCATTTGCCACCTTTTATGACCAATAAGCACATCCTTGTTGCTTCCGACCTCTTGCAAGAGACACTGCACGGATTTCTTCGCAGACCATCATACGCAAGAAACTCAGGCTGTGGATTAAATAGCAGAAACCAATTTCAGGATATTGTTCTGTCCTGTCCCTGGACGCATCTTTGTCGGAGTGCAAACATGGACCAGTGAGAATAATTGACAGCACTTCAACTGCTATTTTGGGAAGACTGACAATATCTGTTACTCTATGCATTTTCTCCAACTTAAGGTTTTCGAAATTGAGACAGCCCTTCAAAAGAAGCATTTTGAATAGAAGGTACAAAATACACCAAGCCTATAAACATCAAAGCAGCGCCTAAAAATATGTATTCTAGATTAATTCGTAAACAAATCTATAGAGAAGTACTTGAAATTTAGCTGCCAAAAATACGTGTTGTCTGAAAATTTGTTACGATGCTTGCCTCCCATTTCAATGATGATTGTTTGAATTCCTTTTTCCACGAAGTGACCTAGTAAATCCTTGCACTATCTTTCATCCTTTGTGGATCGAACTTTCATAATGCGTTGAAAAATTAAAGAGCAAGCGTTTGATCAACATCTCTCACCAATAAAAGGGAAAAAGTTCAACCTGAATGTGAGTGGCCTTCGGCTTTTTGCACACTCATGTACACCTAAGGATGAGGGCAAAAGCTTGCCATGAAGATTCACCGCCCCAAACAAATAGCACTTCAACCTATTCAAAGCTTTTCCTTTGTGATGATTCTTTCTGTGTTCTTTTTCTCTTTCTTTTCCTTTATTTTTCATTTTACATTTAGGTCGATCAATTAGCTAACTTTTGACTTTCTTGGGTCAGCGGTCTTGTGACTTCTTATTAGAGACGTTGATTTCGGGAAAGCAATTTGCCCAAGAACCAAGTTCGAATCTGATATCTAATCCAAATAATTTGTCCTAAATTACAAAGTGGACATAAAAACATGGAGAAATTAACCACCCTTCCAATAGAAAAATCTAAGTGCTGCATGGAGAAGACTGTGTCAAGAGCCTAGTTCCCACAAACAAAGGACCAATAAGGACGTAAGAACTTATTATACATGAGCAGCACATTTCAACACAGAATATACCGGTCAATTCTCCAATCATTACAGCTAATATATATGTAGTATTATATTATCCTTTCAATGTATGTAATCGAACCATAATGGATGGCGATCGATACGAAGAAGTTTTTTTGTTATTTGTTTTTGTCGCACATTCCAATTTTTTGCCAAAATTTCTAATTGCTTGGACAGTTGCTTAGTCTAACATTGTCCTCGCAGTTGTCTGTGGGGCATAACAATCCTGAAGGTGCATCAGGAATCCACCTTTTATTATCAGAAAATTCTAGAGAATACACAGAAGGATGTGATCATGAATCAATCACAGTGCATTTTTTCAATAAGCGATGACACATCAGACATCTTAGAAAGCTTCTTTTATGCGTCCCCTTCTCCTCCTTTATTCCTTGCTGATCCATTCCTGACTCATACAACCCTGGATTGAAACAGTGTCGGGATTCAGCATATCCCCCGGACATTGTCCCTTTAAATTCATTCCCAGGACTCAGAAGATTGATCATACTGGGTAAGCACATCTTCCTTGTTTCCAACACCATTTTGAGAGATACTCCACAGTTCATCATCAGACCATCAGATATGAAAAACCAACGCCAGGGTCTTGTCATTGGAGTTCCTTTACTGTCCTTGGAGGCACCTTCGTCGGAACATTCTTATCAATACGGTAAAATGTTCTGTCCATTCGATGGATCGTCACGAAAGTTGAAAAAAGGTGGATGTTAATATCAAAGCAGCTCTCTTTTTCCAACAATCATTTAATTCCAAAGCATCGATCTGAACTCTGACCTGTCTGGTTCCGACATTGCAGATAAGGTAAATTTGGTGCTTCATAGGATGAACAAGCTTGGGAAGAAAGCAGATATTCTTGCACGTGGAGTTCGAGAACATGGTACTAACAATTCTTTTCTTATGACCACAATTTCGGTATTCACTTAATAGGTATAGGTGCTTTTTTCTTGTAGAATTCAGGGTCTTTTATTTTGGAGGATCAAGAAACATTACATGTTTTGAGGTCAATTTAGTGCAAAAATGTTCATAGGACATATGTGCTAAACTGGTTTTCACATCGTTCTGTTATGGAACTGCAGTGAGCCTAAGTCCCAAGATTACTAAGACAGTGAAAGGAAAATTGAGAATGGGGGCGAGAGTTCTTCAACTTGGAGGAATGGACAAGGTGTTCATGGACTTATTTAATGTCGGAGATGGTGAAAGGCTAATGAAGACCTTCCAATGCTATCTGTCAACTTCAATCGGTCCTATAGGAGGTCTCCTCTTTATCTCCACCGAGAGAGTGGCCTTTTGCAGTGAGAGATGTATAAAACTGGTTTCTCCGGATGGAGAAACAACCAAAGTCCATTACAAGGTAACTTTGCTCATGTTGTAAAATCACTATATTTCTGTCAGTAATCTATATGCCAGTCTCCATTGCTATGTCGAACTGCATTCTAATAATCTTTTTTGAATATCTTTCCAGGTGATGATCCCGCTTAGAAAGATAAAGATGGCAAATGAGACAGAGAACTTGGAGAAGCCGTTGCAGAAGTACATCCAGATTGTAACTGTAGATAATTTCGAGTTCTGGTTCATGGGATTCTTGAACTATCAGAAAACACTAAAGCATCTTCAGTGGGCAATTTCTCAAGCATAGGCTGTTTGAAGTCGATTTGAATTGTCCAAAAAGGACTTTTTTTTATTTTTAAACTCTTTAGTTCTTCTGTCAGATATATGTACAATTGGGACATGTCAACATTGTAAAAAAGTTGTCAATGAGGAAATGCTGTTAAATCCAATATCCTCTCTCTAGTAGCTCTCCAAGACAACATTCTCATCGGAGTCTTTAAGTTTATCCTGGGCGACTTTCACATGGAATGCCTAGTTTGTCTCGACATGCAACATAGCAATCTCAAAGTAGCTTGAAAAGATAACTAGGTGTGGTATGCTTACTCTTCTCCTAGACTGAGACAAAATGCTTTACTAGCAACTTCATATTAAATATTTACTTTGTCACGGTTTCTGTCAAAGTTGAAAGTCCTTAATCTCAGTCATTCGCAATTCTGGAGAAAGATTCCTGATTTTTTTAGGCTTCCCAATCTTGAGGAATCGTCCCCATGAGATTGCATGAAGCTCCTAGGCATCCATCAGTCCATTGGCAAATTAGAGAGACTTGTTCGGGTGGATATTGAAGGCTGCAAAGAGCCCAGGAAATTTCCTGGAAGCATCTGCAGGGTAAAGTCCCTGAAAGTCCTCAATATTGCAGGTTGCTGAAAGAGTAATAAGTTACCCGAAAATCTCAGAGAGATGGAGTCTTCGATGAAGTTTGTTGCTGATGGAACTGCTGTTACTCAAGTCCCTTTGTCCATTTTATGCTTAAAGAATCTGGAAAGTTATCTTTATGCGGATGCAAGATTTTGATGCCTAGCTCCTTGTCTTCATTCATTTGGCCATGGGTGACAAGAAGGGAAGATCTGCACAAAAATTGTATGCTTATCACGTTTTTGTCGGGGTTAACTTCACTAAAATCACTAAAATTGATGGATGGCAATCTATCAGATGATGCAATCCCAAGGGATATCAGAAGCTTGCTCTTTCTGGAAGACTTAGACCTGAGAAAGAACAACATTTTCAGCTTACCAGATACAGTCAGATGTCTCTTGAAACTCAAAAACCTTAAATTGGACGATTGTGTGGAGCTTGAATTGCTTCCTGATATGCCGACAGATTTATTCACTGTCTGCAGTTAACTGTACGTTGCTGAAAAATGTTATCTTTATACAAATTCCTCCATGCACTGAGGTTATTTCTCACTAATTGCAGCAATATAGAGGAGATTTTTGGCTTGGACAAGTTGCGATCCGCAGGAACGGCACACATGGAGTGGTGCTACAGTTTATCAAGCACTTCAAAGAGTTCCTTTTCCAGGTTCACACACTTTCTCTCTCTTCCTCTGATGTGGTTCATGCACACTTTTAGATGATTTTCACCTTTTAGAATGCTTGATTGTATTATCGTGCTACTTTCCTCTCACGGCAAATTGTTTTACAGTGAAGCAACATTCTCGATTGGTTTAGCTATCAGAATGAGAGTCCTTCACTATCTTTTCAGATGCCTCCATTTCAAGGCTGTACAAGGTTTCACGGTATGCGTCATCTATTCATCCAAAAGTGACAC
This sequence comes from Eucalyptus victrix, assembly GCA_016097545.1. NCBI lineage: Eukaryota > Viridiplantae > Streptophyta > Magnoliopsida > Myrtales > Myrtaceae > Eucalyptus > Eucalyptus victrix. Next base: position 27,294,924 of record CM027844.1, read on the forward strand.
CTAGGAGCTGCAGCCATTCCCAACAGTCACCATAATAAATAAGCGCAATGAATCCATCTTTACTCATTAGGCTGTGACCTATGAAACCATTCCAGTCATGTTCGAAGATCACATGTGGATGTTCCATTTGCCACCTTTCATTATCAACAAACAGCTTGGATGTGAGGACCTGGTAAAATTGACTGTAAATTTAGGTGGTGAATTCGAATTGAAGCGGCTCAGTGTTCATTTCGGGAATCAGATCTATCCTTATTGTCGTCAGTCGTGTTTGGGCAACACATTTGCTTATGGTAGAACTTCACTGTTGACAATTACTCAAATGATAGATGGTCAAGTTGGTATTGCAGAGAGTGACTACAGTTGGGGCAATGCGAATGCAAAAAGAGGCCTTATTGATCTTGAGACTTGTCCTTGTCAAGGCTCTGTTGAGGAGGGGCAACATGCTAAAAGAACGAGGTATGATGATACCAGCAATGTAAACATGGACCAGGAAGAATAACTCAGGACACTTCAATGGCTATAGGGGGAAGATAGATAATGTTACTCTTGCATTTGCTTGAAATTATGCTTTTCAGAATATAAACAGCCCCTGGAAAAAGCATTTTGAATTGAAGGTACACAATGTCATACTAGGCCTCTAAATATATTCAGGTGCCACCCAAACTATGTGCCTTGTTCATTGGATTTGTGGAAAAAATGTAGAAAAAGGAAGCTTTTGTGCATACGCCATTTAATGCATGACATGCATGTTCAAGAGTTCGTTTCTATGTGGCCCACTCCAATGGCGATTATTAAAGTTCATTCTTCTATGAAGTGACCTAATGAAATCCCTTGTACTGCGTTGAGACCAGAAAGCGCAAGCGTTTGATCAACATGTCTCACCAGAAAAAGGGAAAAAGTATTTGGTCAACATGCGTGTGATGGAGCTGTTAAGGCTGTGATGTGTCCATTTTCTTTCCCACAAGCAATCAAAGCCTCCAGTTTGGTTTGATTCCGAGTTGAGCATTGAAAAAGCAAGAGAAGCATCTTTTTTGGGTGTTAGTGTGAATGGTCTTTGTGGCTTTTGCACGCTCACGTCCACCTAAGGCTGAGGGCAAAAGCTTGCTATGATGAGCAAAACTTTGCCTTTGTGATGATTCTTCCTTTGTTCTTTTGCTTTTCTCTTTATTTGGGATTCCAGGCTGATCAGTTAACCGATATATGACCCCTTCAGGTCGGGGGTCTTGTGATTTCTTATCTAAGACATTCATTTCAAAAAAAGGGAAATAAATTTAATCTCTGGACCAATTAGCCTGAGGACCAAGTTCAAGTCACCCTGTCCTGAATTATGCATCGTGCAATTTTGTTGGACTTTCCTATCATAGAGCAAAAGTTTTTCCAAGTTGAAATTGACATACAGACCTTTTTATAGAAAAATCTTAAAGCTGCAAGAAAAGGACAATGCTGAGAACCTTAATGAACAGTGGAGGACATTAAAAATATACATGAGCTCTATATCTAGACATAGAATATGATAGTCATTTTCCAATATTATAGCTAGTACAAAGGCAGTATTATATTATCATCTCAATGTATGCACTAGAACCATAATGCATGGCGGATGATACGAAAGAATTTTCCTTGTCGAGCAGATTCCACTATTTAGCAAAGTTCCTAAATGCTCGGATGGACTTAGTCTAATGTTATCCTAACAGTTGTCTCTGAGGCATACCAAACCAGAGCCTGCACTAAGATTCCGCTTTTCTGTATCAGAAAATTCTATGGAAGATACAAAAGGATGTGATCATGAATCAGTGTCTATTCCTAAACTAAAGATACATCAGCCACCTTAGAAAGCTTCCTTTACCTGTTCTATTCGGGTCTTTTATTCCTCTTGCTGATTCATTGGACTCACGTGACGCCAAATTTAAAAATGTCAGGACTCAGGGTTTACATTGGACTATGATACTGCGTTCCTTAAAATACACTCACAGGACATGGAGAACTGATCATCCTGAGTGAGCACATCTTCGTTGCTTCCGACCTCTTTCAAGAGACACCACACGGATTTCTTCACAGACCATCATTCAGAAGAAACTCAGGGTGCGGATTATATAGGAGAAACTAATTTCAGGATATTTTCATCGAAATTTCTGTCCTGTCCCCAGACGCATCTTTGTCGGAGTGCAAACATGGACCAGTGAGAATAATTGACAACCCCTTAATGGCTACTTTGGGAGGACAGCCAATGTCTGTTACTCTATGCATTTTCTCCACTTACATGGTTTTCGAAATTGAGGCAGCCCTTCAAAAGAAGCATTTTGAGTAGAAGGTACAGAATACACCAAGCCTATAAACATTCAGGTGGCACCTAAAAATACGTATTATTGTTTAATTCGTAAACAAATCTATAGAGAAGTACTTGCATCCTTTATGGATCGAATCCTCATAATGCGTTGAAAACTTAAAGAGCAAGCATTTGATCATCATCTCTCACCAAGAGAGGGGAAGAAGTTTGACCTGTATGTGATGGAGCGGATAAGGCTGTTATTCAGTTCCCCTTAGTCTTTCCCAAAACCAGTAAGATCCTATATTGTGGCGTGATTATGAGATCTTGAATTGAAAAAGCAGGAGAAGCAACTTTTATCTGGGAATGTCCTTTGGCTTTTTGCAAACTCATGCCCACCTAAGGATGAGGGAAAAAGCTTACCATGAAGGTTCACTGCCACAAACAAATAGCACTTAATCAATTCAAAGCTTTTCCTTTGCGATGATTCTTCTTTTGTTCTTTTCTTTATTTTATTTTATGTCAATCGATTAGCTTACTTTTGACTTTCTTGCGGTCTTATAACTTCTTATCGAAGACATTGACTTCGGGAAAGCAATTTGCCCAAGGAACAAGTTCGAATCAGATATCTAATTCAAATAGCCTATCCTAAATTACAAAATGGATATAAAAACATAAGAGATAAGTGCATTGGAAGTCCTAAAATTTTTCATAAAAATGCAGTTCTAAAACTTTTAAAATGTGTAATTAAGTCCTAAAATTTTCAAAAAGTGCAATCAAGTCTAAAACTATCAAAATGGTTCAATTTAAATCATTTCATTGATTGCATTTTTTGAAAGTTTTAGGATTTTATTGTACTTTCGAGACAAGTTTTAGGATTTGATTAAATTTTTCGTGACAATTTTTAGGACTTAATTGCACTTTCTGAAAATTTTATGACTTAATTGCATTTTTATGATAAGTTTTAAGACTTCTAATGCACTTATCCCAAAACATAAAGATATCAAATGCCCTTCCACTACAAAAATCTTAGTGCTGCATGGAGAGGACAGTGTCAAGAACCTAGTACCCACAAATGAAGGACCGATAAGGAGAACTTGTCATTCATGAGCAGCACATTTCAACACAGAATATATCAATCGATTCTCCAATCATTACAGCTAATACATATGTAGTATTATATTATCCTTTCAATGTTTGCAATTGAACCATAATGAATGGCAATTGATACGATGGAGTTTTTTTTTTTTTGGAATAATGATTCCAATTTTTTGCCAAAATTCCTACTTGCTTGGACGATTGCTTAGTCTAACATTGTCCTCACGGTTGTCTGGGGGCAAAACAAACCAGAACCTGCATCAGGTATCCACTTTTTAGTGTCAGAAAATTCTAAAGAATGCGCAAAAGGATGTGATCATGAATCAATCACAGTGCATTTTTTCAAAAAGCGATGACAGATCAGCCATCTTGAAATTCCTACTTGCTTGGACGGTTGCTTAGTCTAACATTGTCCTCACGGTTGTCTGGGGGGCAAAACAAACCAGAACCTGCATCAGGTATCCACTTTTTAGTGTCAGAAAATTCTAAAGAATGCGCAAAAGGATGTGATCATGAATCAATCACAGTGCATTTTTTCAAAAAGCGATGACAGATCAGCCATCTTGGAAAGCTTCTCCTATGCGTCCCCTTCTGCTCCTTTATTCCTTGCTGATCCATTCCTGACTCATACAACACTAGATTGAAACAGTGTCAGGATTCAGCATATCCCTGGACATTGTCCCTTTAAATACATTCCCGGGACTCAGAGGATTGATCATACTGAGTAAGCACATCTTCCTTGTTTCCAACACCTTTTTGAGAGATACTACGCAGTTTATCATCAGACCATCAAATATGAAAAACCAACTCCAGGGTCTTGTCATTGGAGTTCCCTTGTCCTTGGAGGCACCTTCGTCGGAGCATTCTTATCAATATGATAAGATGTTCTGTCCATTCGATGGATCATCACGAAAGTTGAAAAAAGGTGGGTGTTAATATCAAAGCAGCTCTCTTTTTCCGACAATCATTTAATTCCAAAGCATCGATCTGAATTCTGACCTGCCTGGTTCCGATATTGCAGATAAGGTGAATTTGGTGCTTCATAGGATGAACAAGCTCGGGAAGAAAGCAGGTATTCTTGCACGTGGTGTTCGAGAACATGGTACTAACAATTCTTTTCTAATGACCACAATTTTGGGTATTCACTTAATAGGTATAGGTGCTATTTTCTTCTAGAATTCAGGGCTCTTTATTTTGGAGGATCAAGAAACATTGCATCTTTTGAGGTCAATTTCGTGCAAAAGTGTTCCTATGACGTATGTGCTAAACTGGTTTTCACATTGTTTTGTTACGGAACTGCAGTTAGACTGAGTCCCGAGATTACAAAAACAGTGAAAGGAAAGTTGAATATGGGGGCGAGGGTTCTTCAACTTGGAGGAATGGATAAGGTTTTCATGGACTTATTTAATGTCGGAGATGGTGAAAGGCTAGTGAAGACCTTCCAATGCTATTTGTCGACTTCAATTGGTCCTGTAGGAGGTCTCCTCTTTATCTCCACTGAGAGAGTGGCCTTTTGCAGTGAGAGATGTATAAAACTGGTTTCCCCGGATGGAGAAACAACCAAAGTCCATTACAAGGTAACTTCGCTCATGCTGTAAAATCACTATAGTTCTGTCAATTATCTATTTGCCAGTCTCTATTGCTATGTCGAACTGCATTCTAATCGACTTTTATGAATATCTTTTCCAGGTGATGATTCCGCTTAGAAAGGTAAAGATGGCAAATGAGACAGAGAATGTGGAGAAGCCATCGCAGAAGTACATACAGATTGTAACTGTAGATAATTTTGATTTCTGGTTCATGGGATTCTTAAACCATCAGAAAACGCTAAAGCATCTTCGGCGGGCAATTTCTCAAGCATAAGTGGTTTCAAGTCGATTTGAATCGTCCAAAAAGGACATTTTTTCCGACCTTTTAGTCCGTCCATGTCAGATACATGTACAACTAGGAAACGTCAACATTGTAAAAAAGTTGTCAATGAGGAAATGCTGTTAAATCCAATATCCTCTCTCTAGCAGCTTTCCAAGACACATTCTAATCGGAGTGCTGGCTGTGAAAAAAATTGATGGGCAGTCTAAACTTTGTGAAACTATCTTGATTAGCCGCCCAACGAGATGGCATCTTTCTTTGATTCTGGTGTTATTCTATTTTGCTCTGTCATCTTTCGCCAAATCATCAGATTGTACAAAAGCATTAAACATAGAATTTTTTGCCATCCTAGCTCTTTCTGGCCGGCTTTGACTGGATGACCATTTGCCGCCCTGACTCTCTCGTACGCATCTTCAAGTGATTGTAATTATACTGAAAACTGAAAAATGACAAGATCACTGAGACGATCCTATTTTGAAACAGACAAACAGCAGCATCCAACATCCATCCAAGAAAGTTAATGCTTCTTCCTCTTCTTGATGATTCATTCACGAATCATCAAGTAAAAACTTAAGATTGCATGTCAACTCCTCCAAATGTTAAAGTTAGCCCTTGGAAAGCAGCCGCAGTGTGACAGGACTGAGAAATATCATATGAGTACAGTAGTAGCCATCCTAGACAGCAGACTAAACATGAAAACAGAAGCAGCCTTCAGGATCATTGGGACTGATCAGTACCATACCGGGTAACACGTTCTGTTTCTTTGTGCTTGGAAGCAAACAGACTGCTTGATGTGACCAGCATTTTTCAAGTAATGTCCATGATTTCTCAAAAGGATTATTTAATAACTCACTCAAGATATTGTCTGCTTTAACCCGTTTCATACCGAACCTCGTTTCATACCGAACCTCATAGTTTTTGCCATTTGGTGCACCTTTTCGAGCAGGTCACCCATTTTGTTGAGCATGCCTAATATTTAGAGTTACGATGACTCATTGTGTCAAAAGGCGCATCTTTTTGAGTTAATGCAGGTTTCATAATAGGTTTCACATACATAATCCGGGAATGCTCCTCCCCGTTTGATACTCAATTCAATTTATTCTTATCCCGTTTGTCATCTTAGGTTGTGTTTGTTGGGCTGGATAAAACTCTGGATAGGATAACTTTTATCCTATCCGGTGTTTGGAGCGACATGAAATCTTGTTAGGATTTGCTCTTTGTTTGAACCCTCTTGTCCTTGTCAATTGCCCTCCACCGTCGTTGGACTTTGTACATGTCAACAAATTTAGTAATCTCTGTATAGTTTTCGCCGTACTTCACGGAATCAGGGATTGGTAGAAGAAAAATATCCAGAGCATCCAATCAATTTTGATGAAGCCAAACATCAGCTGACAAAGTCAATTATGGAGGAGAGTCTCTCTTTGTTTGTTTTTGAAGGGGTGGACAATGCATGAATTGACTACTATGATGTATATTGCATATGATGTTCCAATTGAATAAAAAAGGGAAAAAGGAAATAATCATAAAAGTTTAAAAAACAAAGATCCAAAATCATGACCAACGAGACTCTTTAGTTAACTTGATCGCTGTGTCCACTTTATTAACTTATCGTTCATTGATATTTCAGATTTTTTGCCTAATTATTTTTCACTAATGAAAAATCTTTTTTAATTTTGAATTAATAAGGTGCACATCTGGGAGTGCTCTTTCACCTTTTTTCCAACCCAAAAATCCAAAAAAAGAAGAAAGAAAGAAAGAAAGAAAAATGAGTACAACTGTACAATTATCTGATGCTTAATTTGAAGTAACCTCTCGATCCTACTATCCTACTAAGGTGTTATCAATCCATTCTAACCTTAGTTGGGTAGATTTTTGCAGAAGGGGAAATAATTATTTTCTTTGCTATAAATTTTTACAAATGGCTAATTTTGCCTTTAACCAAATATAGAGCACACAACGGAAAAAAAAATACTAAAAAAAATTTACCTAAAAAGAAATTGAATCTCTGAAATTTTGATCTTCATTTGAGGGATTAATCTGGCCAAAAATGCGTTTTGTTTCACTCTTTATCATTTAGAATTTTGCCCTTTCAATTACAGTACTGATTTACTCAGCAACCACCCACTTTTTTTTTTCCTATGCATAACCCGCCATTATATCTTACTTTCAACAAGTGGCATCAACATTGTTCAGAAATTAACAAATATAATTTACAATATTATGTAGTTGTGCATGGCTCGTGCGCAAAGAACTAGTTAAAACTCAAGTACGACAAAAAAGAGTCAAAGTTTAAATTTGGTGAGTATAAAAAACATAATGAATTGTAATTTGAAGCAATAAGATTTGTTTTTACTTCTAAAGTTACAATTATCCTTCTTTTTTTTTAAAAAAAAAAAATATCATACCATGACGGTCGTTCCATAAAATTTTTAGATCGAAACCATCTTATGATCTACTTTATCACGTAGAGAGATAAATTTCAAAATGAGTACCACTATTAATTTTTCTTTTTATCTTCTTATCTTTAAGAGATTATTCAGAAGAAATTCGTGGCAGCCTCGTGTACAAATTTATTTGATGTACGGCTTCCTGCAGAATTCGATTATTCTCGTGATCCAAATTAATTTTAATTAGGCGGCCGTGGCTGGTAAATTTCAATAAGCGACGGTAATTCCGGGGTAACTTTATAAAATTCCCAAAAATCGTAATAAATAAAATGATCGGATTTATAAATGCTTGAAAAGTAAGATAATGGCTGCGCGGGCAGAGGCGCGGGATCGGCCGTCCTCGCGCTGGATTGGATACCGAAGAGATTCCAACTGGCCAGATCCCCTTTTACGGATTTGCCCCTCGGCGCATCCCGAATCTACCCGCGATCCCGCGGATCTGTCCGTACTCGCGTGCCTCGCCCGCGGGGCGTTTACGTCAAACTGTCACCCGCCTTTCGTAATCTCCCCCCGCATTTAGGCCCGGGGATTCCACGGTTGACTTGCCCAGTCGTTCGATACTCTCTCGCCCGCACGCTCGCTAGCTCGCTTGCGACGGCATCCAATCCCGGTCGCCGCTGTTTCCATCAAGGTGAGACGTTTGTTGCTCTTCGATGGCTCTTTCGTTGTTGTTCTTGGTTTTGATCTGGGCTGTTCCCGTTCGAATTGTGCTTGGATTTCCTGTTGGTTTCTTGGGTTCTGGAATTTGGAGATGGGTCCTGGTCCTTTCTTGGGTTGGTTCTTTATTTTGGGTTGTTCTCAATTGACCGACCAAAGTTCTTTCCTCTGAGGATTTGATGATGGGTTCGCTGAATTATGGAGGTTTTTTTTTTCGTTTTTGTTCTATGAATTCCTATCAAAATCTTTTCTTTTTTTTTTGGTTCTTTGTTTTGGTTTGCTCTCAATTGATCGACCCAAGTTCTTTCCTCTGAGGATTGGATGATGGGTTCGCTGAATTGTCGAGGTTTTTTCGCTTTTGTCCTTTGAATTCCTGTCAATTGGATGATGGGTTCGCTGAATTGTCGAGGTTTTTTCGCTTTTGTCCTTTGAATTCCTATCAAAATCTTTTCTTTCTTTTCACGGTGCTATCTGGGATGGATTTTGTGTGCTGGGCTATGTCAGAAAGTGAAGCCCCTCTCGAAATCTGTAACCTCCTGGTGACTAGTGTGCGAGATCTTTTGCAATTTGTGCCTCAAATCTTTTCCTGTGAGCGAGATAGATTAGTATGTGGTGTTCAATTACTGATGCTGCAGTTCTGTTGACTGCAGAATGGGCGTTTCAATGAAGCAGACGGCTGTGATTGTGGGCACTTTGGGTACGCTGTCCTTCATCTTTGGAGTGATTGCTGAGAATAAGAAGGTGACTCATCCAGTGTCTGATTGTTTTATTGCCCTGCAATCATTTATTTCTAGGAAAAATGACATGGACGGTCCTCGAGCTTTTCTTCAATTGTTTTTGTCATGTTCATAGTTCTCGACATGGTTGATTTTGTTCTGTTCTTGGTTGACTGTTCTTGGTGGACAGTAATTTATCACATTATCTTCTTTCTAGTGTCCTATTTCCTGCCACCGTTATACTAATTTGGTTGTCCATTGTCCTAATTTAAATAGGATCCATAGTATATACTATCACGATATGATTGGTTGCAATCATATGATTTTTCCTTGCCTAAATTTGATAGAGATAAGGGGGTATGTGTTTTTTTTTATCAAGTTTGCTTGGTTTCTGCAATGATGTTTTGTGTCAAGAAGGAAGTAATAGCACTCAGACATCTTATAATACCTGTATCCACAGTTTTCAACTTTTCCCTGGAATTAATATGTTGATTAACTTTCCCTTTTTTCCCCTAATTTCTATCTATGCTTCTTGTCCTCTGTATATTCCACAGCCTGCATCTGGAACTGTGATTACCGGTAAAGATGTCGTAATTTGCAAGTTTCCGTCTGACCCCACTGTTGCTCTTGGGTATTTGTCCTTTGCATTCCTTTTGTTGTGCACCGTGGCGGGCTATTGGTCTCTGTTTTACCCGTACAAGGGAAGGTCCATCCCTCAATCAGTTTTTTTCCGGAATACTAGCTTCGTCATCTTCTTCAACATTGCCTTGTAAGTAACTTTTACCAGTATAATTTGCCTGGCTATTCTTTTGAATGTTTGGTAGTAGATCTACTTTGATTGAAACTGCGACACAATAGTACTGGGGTAGTATTAACTAGGAAGTGGATTTCATTGTGCAAGCTGACCTTTATTCTGCAATTTGAGGACATGCCTAGGAAAGTGAGGGAAATTGTAATTGAGGGTGTACAAATCTGCCTCCTATATCTTATAGCGGCTTCTTTCTCTTAGAGATGCTTCTGCTGTCCAGGCTAGTTGCTGACCAAAACTACCATATTAGTTCTGCTGCTTTTAAATGTATTTCATTTGAAAGAACAATTATGACCCACCTGGTCAGAATCTCAGATTTGTGATTTACACCATTGCAGTTCTTTATCAACTTCTTGCAATTTTTGGTCTTCACATGTAATGTTTCATAAGCCTTGTGAATGTTCCATCATTATGAGGATTTTGTTAATTTTTGAGGGCTCTCATAAGGGGTTTGTTAGTAGCACCGGCATGGGCACTGGTTGAAGACTGATTATTCTCTGTGGAATACATGAAACATGATTTGAATACCAAGTTAGTTGACATGACCTTACTCCAAATATTGATCTAAATTTATGAAAGTTGTAACGTTTCTAATAGTGATATTTGGTTAACCAGTGTGCTCACAGAGTCATTCAGATGATCAGTTTCAATTCATTGCCTATTCCTTTTAATGGTCATATTCTTCAAATTATCACAGGTTTGTGGGGGGATTGGCAGCGGCGATGCTGTTATGGCCGACAATTACCGAGCAGCTGCACCAGGTCCGCAATGTTCACAAGAACCTCAGCTACGAATGCCCCACGGCCAAGTCCGGTCTATTGGGTGGTGGAGCATTTCTGTCCCTTGATTCGGCTCTCTTCTGGCTGGTCGCCCTTATGCTAGCGGACAACACCCGTGAGGATTTCTTTGATGAGGTTGATGAGCCCCGTAAGGATGGTGATCAGGGTGAGGCTCTCACAAGTGAATATGAGGTGGATGGGCATATAAAGGGGGTCGCCTAGTAAGGGTGATCAGTAGGAAGGATTAGGCGAGTACAAAAACTCTGTTATTCATATAAAGCAGCAGCTTTAGGCCTCTGGGGATGCTGTAAATCTCAGTTGCTACTTAAGCTGTGGTCATTGACCTTGGGACTGTTTTCTTATTGTTTAAAATGCTGTGGGTTTAATGGTTATATGGAGCGTGTTCTCTCTACTTCATCTTTCTTGGAAGTTATTTATTCCCTGAAATCCCGCGATTTGGCTGGACATCTTTTATTTTCTTAGGTTTAATAAAACACGGGCATATACACAATTGCGACGATAGTCTTTGCACAGGCTAGGATGCCTTCTGCGTAGAGATGACCTCCACCATTTGGCTTGCGTGGTCAAGCTTAGAGCTTGGCTTGATGCTCTCTCTCTCTCTCTCTCTCTCTCTCTCTAACATGTGCGGGCGTGCACCTTTCTATTCTTTCAAAACGGTCGGAGGGCGAAGAAGAGAAGGATAATAACAGAAAGTTGCACTTTCAACTTTTCAGCCAGCCCATGAATGTCGTTTTTGACCCTTTACGTAGTCGATAGGCATTTGATTTTCAGGATCTTAATCATCTCGCACTGTTTTTCATCAAGTCATTTGATTTTTTGGGAACAACTAATGTTCATTCATACATCAATGGCAGTAGGAGTAGGACCGACCTATCATCTATGCAACGCACTAGCGCAACATTGTCAACTGCTTACTTTGGCATACTAAGTGCGGGACGTAAAAGTGCTATTCCTGTTTCTCCATGTCCATTGGAGAAAAGTACTTTACCGAGTCATATGTATACTAAAAAGACCTACAGGACTGCACCGGTGAACCACTTTCACTCTTCGAATTTGCTTTGTTTACCGGGTCTCTGCAAGCAAGAAAGCTGGCTAGCTGGCTCTACTCGAGTCTTGATACTCCCCCGTCGTCAAATTCTGCGATTTCTATTGGTGCCAATGTCTTGGTAGTCTCTTTCGCACACATGATAGCTTACTAGTGTCATTAAACCACATCTGAGCTATATGGCCTTAAATTTTGCTTCGATTTTTCTCCCAATTCTAGAGCTGGTGGGTTAGGTAATGTCTGACATTTTCTTTTTTAAATATGAAGAATATTGAAGGGAAATGGATGGGTACCAGCGACATGTCCCCGTGCAACGCAAGGCCATTTTCTAGTAATTGACATGAAATGCGTGTTCCATGCAGGGTAGTACGATTAAGATTATTTAATGCAGGCACTTGCTAACTTCCAAGAAGCTAATCCGAGTGATTCTAGAATTTGGGGAGTTATGTAATTGGAATCTCTCTCTCTCTCTCTCTCTCCCCTCCCCTCCCCAAACCCCAAAGAATAACACCATTTGCAAACGATTAAGGATATCTTTCTCTCTCACACACACCAAATAATAACATTACTTGCAAATAATTAATGATACCCGTCCAGTGGAAAAAAAGATATACACAAACGGCCTATTGTTAAAATTTCCAAATTAAGGGTAGATAGAAGCACTCATATAAAATTTTCTTTATATTAACGGTATATGCTCTTTTTTTTTTTATATAAAAAAATAAAAAAATTAAAGGCTACTTGTTTGTACTTTATTCTTATATCAGTGATCTAAAATTATACTATTTTTTGTCATATACTGATGTCGATTGGCATTGAAGATGCCCATTTTTGTCATCTACTGATTTGTGTTATTATACAATGAAAATTGTAATTAAGGATATTGCCATTTTAAAGACCAGCTAGATTACATGTTATGAAATATTATAAGATTAAAATTATAAATACATCCGCTTGCAACTTCCAAGAAGACAATCCGAGAGATCTTACACTTTTGGAAGTCATATTACAAGAATTTTCATATTAAAAACGCCATAAATAGAAAATTCAGGTCTTTTTAAACGGTTCGCAGGAACTTCAACTCTCCAAGATCGGAAGAGAGAAGCCAATCCAATTTAAGGGTATGTTCATCCCCATCTCTTTCTAAACCTTTTTCATAGAATTCCTGCGTTTGACAAGACACGTTGAAGTCTTTGTTGCTAACTAGGGGAGGTGTATTTCATTTTACTTGCGTTTGAGGTTTTTAATTGAATTTAAAGGCATAGTCTTCCTTTACCGGGATTGCTTAAACTTTTGGGTTGAATTTTCTATCATGAATGGAATAGACGCCATGTTTGAGTCTTCATGTTGAATATGTCGCCTTTGATGTGACTTCCTTAGTAGGAGGACGTATCAGCATTATGATGCCGGCCGTGGTTCATGAGGAAGATAATAATGTCGATGGAGGAAGGGAATTAGGCTTGAGGAAGTTGGAAAGGGACAAGGGAGGGTGTGGTATTATGGAACAGCTGGGGAGGGATTGAGATAGGGACTGGTTATCTAGGTTATTAAACCGACTACTGAAGGCGGGATCCTCCCACTTTTATGAGGAGTGATAGAAAAATGTGCCTTTGCGCTTCTCTTGGTCGGTCAACAAGCAATGAGACATCCAGGGTTGGCTTTCTCACTTCGCTACTTGCTAGTCCCATCCCGAGTGCAGGACACCGGGAGTGCCATAACTTGGCACGCCGGGACACTTAGGTGCCATAACTTTAAAATGGTACACTTAAGTGCCATCATCGGAGTAAAATGGGACACTTAAGTGCCAATCCGGCCAAAAACCGGTCAAAATGCAGACGTGGCATTTTCCGGCGACTTGCTTAACTGATGTGGCAATTTTTTTTTAAAAAAAAAGCACACGTGGAGGAGGAAAGCGACGTCGCCTCATCCACTGTGCATTTGGCCAAACTAAACGACGTCGTTTTTCCTGAGTGTTAAACGACCTCGTTTGGTTTATTTGGATTTGAACATTTTGTCAGTTCACACTGGGTCTGACGTCCTCTCCATCCATCGCCGTTTACAGCTCGCCGTTCGCAGGTGATCGCTCGCCGTTGTCGCTCGCCGTCGTCGCTCGCCGTCGTCGCTCGCCGGCGTCGAGCGCCGTCATCGCTCGCCGTCGTCGATTTGCTCAGGTTTTTTATCTTCTTCCTCTCCCCTGTGGTGAAATTAGGGCTCCGACTCGTTTATTAGGGCTTGGACTTCAAATTTGGGGGTCGGCTGGGAAAGGTCAGGCTTGATGTGAGATTCATGGCTGAGATGTAGTGCTACAATCCTATTGGGGGGTTCGAATTGACAGTTTAGGAGCGGCATTGAAATATAGGCTCGGTGTAGGGCTGGGCGGGGGGGAAAATTAGGGCTCAATGTAGGGCTCGACGTCACCTCATCCACTGTGATGTGTGATTCATTCAGGGTGTTGAATTGTGATGTGCGAAAGTAATTTGTAGTGGTCGGATGTGAAATTTGTGATGATTGGTGATTGTTAGGGTTCAGAGTATTGGACTTTGCACATGTTCGAATCGAAGGTTGTGGGGATGGGGACTTCTGGATTTTTTTTAATAAATTGCATTGTTGAGGACGCTGAGGAATCTCTCCTCTCCATATTTTAAAGAAATGCGACGGCATAATCAAAGCAGTTGTCGGGTCCCATCTTTATTTTTATTTGTCCTTGTCCTGAGGCCTCTTGTTTTCAAGCTGCAGCTGTCGTCTGACCGCATCTTCCCTCTCTCTTCTTCTTTTCTTTTCTTTAATAAAGAGTGTAGGGACCTCCACTTGCAATTGTTTGTTCTTTGTGAATGTGGTCCCAAAAGTTAATTGTATATTTGTCCTCTTTTGTTGCAGAAATGGCGCATAAAGACTATGTTGCTGTCATCGTTTACTACGGTCGAGATTTTGTGATTGGGGAGGATGAGTGGGAGTATGAGGGGGAATGAGGGTACTATCTTTGTAGATATAAAGAAGGCATCTTATATTGGATTTGTTAGGGATATAGTGACATTTTTGCCTTGTAGAGTACAAAAGTTACTGTACTGTGTTCCTGGGAAAGGCTTGAGAGATGGTTTGAGAGTTTTGGAAGACGATAATGGTTTTAGGGATGTCTTATATCATTATCTTCATGGCGAAGAGGCGAAAGTGTTTGTTGAAAACAATAGTGACGACGAAGATGATGACAGAGATACCACTCAAGTAGGAGAAGGAGGAGATGAAGTAGGTCATGATGGACAGGATGGGGAGGAGAGGGGCGCAGATGCTATTCACCAGAGCGATTGTGACATGGGTGATGTCACCATCACTAAATTAGATTGGGAAGTAGCTGAATCCAGTGACGGTGATGATGACGATGACGATGAAGGGTTGGCGGCTGAAGCTGAAAATTTGTTAATCTTAAGTGACGCCGACGATGAGGAGCTTACACAGTCAAGGAAAAAACAAAGGGACTTCTTGTCAGATAGATTTGCAACTTTGCATTTAACTGTTCATCCAAACAGAGACGAAGGCCCTGCAGATGTTGGTGTTGCTGGTCAGGTCCTGGAGACAGATTATGAAGAAAGCATCGACACCGCAACTTCCCAGGACGAAGTTGAAGAAGATCAACGAGCTGTGCGTAGAAGGAAAAGTAAGTTTCCTTCCTATGATCCATCTGTTGCGTCTCCTACTTTGTCAGTAGGTATGAAATTCCATGATGCGATACAATTTAGGGAAGCTATACTGAGTTCTTCCATTGCTGCACAAAGAAATATTGATTTCATTAGAAATACCAAGAAATTTGTAAGAGCTAGGTGTTCGCAGCAAAACTGTCCATGGAAGATTTACGGTGCGTTTGTTAAGAAGAGTGAGTCTTTTCAGATTAGAGCCTACCAAGAGGAACACACTTGTTCCATTAATTTTCAAAACAAAAGGGTAACAAGTGCATGGTTGGCCAAGCACTTCTTCGATGTGATCAAGGTGATGCCCAACTTGAAACTTGCTAACTTTAGGATGCTGGTGAAGGAGCATGTAGGCATCAATGTATCTAGGAATCAGTGCAAAAGAGCAAAGCAAAAGGTGATAAAGGTACTTATTGGTCAGTATGCTAAGGAATATGGGCAGGTGTGGGAGTATGCTTGGGAGTGTAGGCTGCAAAACCCTACAAGTAGAGTGTATGTAGAGGTGATTGAGAGACCGCTTCCTGATCATGGGACCAAGTTCGATAAGTTCTACGTGTGCTTTGATGCATGCAGACGAGGATTTTTAGCTGGTTGTAGACGGATTATAGGATTGGATGGCTGTTTCTTGAAGGGCTTGTGCAAGGGAGAATTATTGGCAGCGATTGGAAGAGATGCGAATAACCAAATGTTCCCACTAGCTTGGGCTATTGTAAAGATTGAGAACAAGGACAATTGGTCCTGGTTCTTGAAAAATCTGATGGCTGACTTGGAGATAACAAACGGGGAAGGGTGGGCATTCACGAGCGACCAACAGAAGGTAATGCTTAGTTTTTGAAAAATTTAGTCAATAGTTTGCTTTGCTTTGTAATATGAACATGTAATTTGCTCTAGTATTTCTTACTTTAAATTATTGCAGGGATTGGTTCCGGCAGTAGCCGAGTTGTTGCCCCATGCTGAACATCGAATGTGTGCGCGGCACATATACGGAAATTGGGCAAAGACGTATAAAGGGGATAAGCTGCAATTGCAATTTTGGCAATTAGCAAAGAGTGCAAACATGACTGACTTTAGAATAGCCAAAGAAGGGCGCTTCGGTTGACAAAGGAAGGTTGTGCTACTCTATTTCAACTAGAACCGAAGCATTGGTGCAGGGCATTCTTCAGTGAGGAGTTCAAGTGCGATAACGTCGACAACAACATTTGTGAAGTATTTAATGCGAAGATAATAGATGCCAGATGCAAACCAGTCATCTCAATGCTTGAAGATATACGAGTTGCGGTTATGACTCGGCTGCAGAAACAAAGAGATGAGGCTGCAAAGTGGACAAGACAATATGGTCCTAGGATTGTGAAGAAATTGGATGAGAACTTGGCTGCAGTACGCATTGTCATCCCATTTGGAATGGAGATGACGGATATGAGATAATGAAGGGTGCAGATAAGTATGTTGTCAATCTAGGAAGTAGGAAGTGTTCATGTAGAGCATGGCAAGTAAGTGGAATTCCATGTGCACATGCCATATGTGCCATCCAGTTGAAGGGCGACAATACATATGATTACATCGATGATTGGTACCATAAATCAAAATATCTTGCTTCCTATCAGTTCATGATGCAGCCAATTAGAAGTAGCAAGTTTTGGGAGCCCACGGATCATGAAGCACCTCAACCTTTGCCACTTTGAAGAAGACAATTGGAAGGACAAAACGAAGACGAAGAATGGCGGAGGGAGAGGTCTCGGGTCGACAAAGAATGGGCGGGCGGGTGCAAAGATCACGTGCTCTTATTGTCGCCTAACGGGCCACAATATTAAAGGTTGTCAATTGAGGAAGCAACAACGGTTGAGGCAAGGTGAAGGGCCTACTGAAGAGACAGTTGGAGAAATGCACACAGCAGGGCCAAGTGAGTCGACTGTTCTTCAGTCAACAAGTAGAACCCCGGTAAGTCATGAAATTTATTTTGCTTTATTGTCGTTTATCATAAAAATGTACATAATATCCTATTTGGCCTTGTATGTAATGTGTTTGTTAGGTCACAAGAAGAACCTCAGTAAGTCATGAAACTGAACTGCCTGTTCGAAGAAGGCAAGGTAGAACACAGCCCGGTGAAGGATTGGCCCAAGCAAAGCATCACGGCCGGTGCGCGGATTTGTTCTTCAGCGGCGAAAGAAATACCCAAGTGCTAAATTCAACCAATTTGTATTCAGTTTTTATTATTATATATCTCGATATTATATTTATGGTATCTTTTGGCCTCTTTCTCGGGTTCGAAGAAAGCAAGTTCGAGCGAAGCGCCAAGCGAAGGGCCATCACGGGAGCCACCTCAAGGATCATCACGGGGAGCCACGAAGAATCACCTTTGGAAGGGGCACCACAAGTACCACCACCAGTACCACCAGAAGGCCCAACAAAAGGAGGTGTCACTGAAGTTGAAGGGCTACACAGAAGGACAACTAGAACAAGGCCGGGTGAAGGGCGGGTGCACAAAGGCCATCTAGAAGACGCCCAGTTGAAGAATTGGTCGAAGAAGCCCCGACTGTAGTTAAAGGGCCCAAGAAAGCAGGAAAAAAAGGGCAACAAATCACAAGTTCCTGAAAGTGACACCCCTATTCAAACAAGAGGGGCACTTGGGAAGAGGTTAAGACAATATGGCTATGGCCTTTATACAGATGAGCGTACTGGAGCAGTCGTTCTCAATGTAAGTTTTATTGGCTGCATTTAATTTAATTTATGACGTAGATTTTTGCTAACAATTTATTATTTTTTTGTAGCCTGGGAGAAGTTCAGAAGTTCTTATCTCAGGCCCAACTCAAGAATCGACGGCTGCACCAAAAAAAAGAAAACATCAACATCAACGCGTGCCAACAAAAAATAAGAGAAAGAACCAGCTCCGGCTCCGGCTCCGGCTCCAGCTCTAGCTCCTTTTGATTCAATTCGGCCTAGGACATTTGCAGCTCCATCGAGTCGGTGGATGCGAGAAGGTTGAAGAAGAAGTTGCACGTCCAGTTAGAAAGAGTGCCAGAATTATGAATCAAGTGAAAGGCCCATCGAAAGGAGGACGAACAGGGGGTGTCGTGCATATTGATTGATGAGATGAGATGTGATATTTGTGGAGCTTAGGAGTAAAAACAGTTATGTAAACGATGATGTTGTCGTGCATATAGAAAGTCTCGGATGGTTATCTTTTGTTTTGAAACTTTTCTTTAGTTTGTCATTCATTGATGTTGTCGACTCGAGACTTGATGAAATATCAATGAAATGATCTTGTGCTGCTTGTCAATTTATGTTGTTGTTTATCATGGATTCCGCTTTTACTTGTTGTTGCTGCTGTTGGTGTTCTGTGGTGATAGCTGGAGTGCTGGTGTATCTGGTGATGGTGGATGGTGATGTTTGCTGGTAGTCAGTTTGTTCTTGGGGTGCTAATGTGGTGGCTGGAGTGCTGGTGTGGCTGGTGGTGATGCCTGGTGATTATTGGTTTGTGGTGGGGGTTATAGGCTTAAGCAGCTGCACCTACACCTGGTACAAGTGTGCAGTTTGCACATCTTACACCATGTGTACTGGTGCAAACTAGTGCAAGGCTCAGCTTGCACTAGTATCTTCTTGTGCAGCAACACCACCAGCATTGTGGTGGCACTCCAGCCTAGTGTGTAGTGTGGCTAGTGGTGATGGTTGGTGGTGTCGCCGGTGCTGGTGGCTGGCGCAATTTTCACAGAAAACCCACAAAAAATTGGCACTTAACTGATCCTATTCTAAAAAAACTTGGCACTTAACTGTTCACTTTTAACTACAAGTGACACTTAACCGATCACTTTAACAATAACTTGACACTTAAGTGATCCTTTTTTCATCGCGACTAGCACTTACGTGATTACTAAATACAACTTATGGCACTCGGGTAATCATTCATGTTTGTCTTGTGTATATGTTGCTCGCATCAAAACGAGAGAAGATGATTCGCATCAAAACGAGAGAAGATGATGGTAAACTTATGGCAAGTCCATACGACAGCACAAACAACAACAAAGCAACAATGATCTTGTTCCACAACAACACCATTTTTAACTATGGCAGTCGGAGAAACTTTTTCTCATTTTCAAGTACTTTACATTTCATCATAAAGTACAATAGACAGCAAAACAACACCATAATACACGCTTGGTAACACTTTCGTTCAATTTTCATCATTGGAACTTCATTCTTGAAAGGTTTAGTTGAAGATGCTTGAGCGTGCATTGAGACTTCATTCTTCAAAAGTTTAACTGAAGACACTTGAGCTTGCATTGAGTCAACCTCGTCCAAGTCGTCCACGAACACAGATGGAGATTGCTGTCTTTTATGAAGTAGATCCAATATCACCTCTGTGGCTCGGTCAGAGAACTTCTCATTGATCCATTTGAAGTATTTGCACTTCGACGCTTCTTTATATCGGGCGCATCCATAAAATCTTCTCCCAGGATTGATTTGAGTCCACGATGTTCTTCTTGGACTCGGTAACCCACAAAAACAGAAACGCTGGCCTTCTCCTTCGCTTCGGTGAGAGGAAATTGAGGCGCTGCTGCGAGTCCTGCTCTCCATTTCGAAGATTCGACGAAGGAATTTTGGGGAAATGAAAATTAGGGTTCGAGACTTCAATTCGAGCACTTGGGGAGATTTAGGGTTTTAGATTTGGGGCATTTGGGGAGACGACGTCGTTTTTGGAAGATTTGTGGCTTTTATTATGCAGACGACGTCGTTTCTGGTGAGTGAGGGCCGACTCAGCTCTCCGGCGAGCCACGTACGCAAAAAATAGTAATAAAATATTGCCACGTAGGATTTCCGGCAAGGGTCGCCGGAGGTGGCACTTAAGTGTCCCACTCGAAAAAAAAAGTGGCACTTAAGTGTACCGTTTTGAAGTTATGGCACCTAAGTGTCCCGGCGTGCCAAGTTATGGCACTTGTGGTGTTCTTCTACCTCCCATCCCTAATCAAGTTTTGCACCTTCAAGGAGGCCTCCGCAATCTCTCTTCTTTTCCATAATCCTCCCAAATGCAAATATAGGATCTAGAAAGTTATCTGTGTCAATTTTAGTTGAACGTAACCAGCAGAAATGATTCCCTTTGGATTTGCACGTGACATAAGTTTTCTTCGATTCCACCTTGCTTGCGCGTGGGGCTAATTATTAACTCGTATTGATCCCCTTCCTCCACCAAACGACTTTTTATTTTTCAAAACTTTCCAACCCTCCATTTTTCTAGCAGGATAGAGTTTCGGACTTCTCCAATGGAGGCCTTCCAAACCACGACGATCAATGCCCTAATAGTAGAAAGATCCGTCCCTGTTGCCATCCTGCCAGAACAAGAAACACCCGGGGGTTCCCTTTTCTTAAGTAACATCGATCGAGTGTCTGCCTTTTACCTGCCAATGGTTTATTCTTTCGGCAGGAGCGATGCCCGCACGGTAGACGTGATTAAGAAAGCTTTGTCCAAAGTTTTGATTCATTACTATCCGCTAGCGGGAAGATTAGCTAAAAACTCTCAAGGGAAGTTGACCGTTGATTGCGAGAAGAAGCTAGGAGTGCCATTTGTGGAGGCATCGGCCAATTGTGACATCGAAGATCTGGGTGACATGCGATTTCTCGATTGTAATGTTCTGCGGAAGCTTGTTTATAGAGATTCTACTGATAATATCCAAGAAGCGGCACCCCTTTTAACAGCGCAGGTTAAGAGCAATCTCTTTCGTCCTCTTCTGCTATTGGTTTACAATTTTCTTCTCTATTCTAATTTATTTGGCTTTCTCGTCTATTATAATGGCGAGACCGTTTTGGTAGCTTAGAGATAGCTTATTTATTTATTTATTTATTTATCTATCTATCATTAGTTGATGACTTCCTCAATTTAGTTGATGAATTTTCATCATATATCAAAAGTCTTATTTATAACAAGAATTTTCACTTTTACTTTCTATAATCAAAACAGCTATCCACAATAATAGACTTTGACTTGTCAACTTTTGCAATAAGTAACTTCTCTATTGTAGTTAGCTTCTTTTTACATAAAAGATTGAAGTATAAACTAGTTTTTCTTAATGTGGCGCGTTTTCTTTTTCTGGTAAAATAATAACCAGCAATTTATTTACAATCAAGATAAATTCGTGTGATTTTCGTCATACTCGGATAACTTTCAAGTCTTATAAATAGTTTGTAATTAGCTATACACGTCACGACTTCTTACAATTAAAATACCCCACGGATTTTATCCTTCACGTAAGAAATCTCATTAGTCGCATATTGCTAAGGTCTCTTTAACATTTCTTTGATAAAAGCTAAGACATTATTATGAGGAAAAGTACTAAAAAAGTCCTAAACCTATTACATTGATATCAATACATTCCTAAACTTTTTAATTGAATCGATTTAGTCATAAACATTTTTACATTTGTACCAATTCAATCCATCTGGCCAATTTTGGCTGGTTGACGCTAATTTGGATGCCGGCCAGTGGTTGAACACTAACGTGGCAAATTTTAATGATTTTTTTTTCAATTTTTTATTACATTTTTTTTTTCTTTTTCCTTTCCTTTTCTCCCTTCTTCCTCCTTGGAATGTCCTTGTGGTGGGCGGTGAGCCTCTGGCAAGGGTCGCGGCCCTCACTCGGCCTCGCCTAGGGTCGCGGGCAAAGGCGATTTCGCCCATGGTTGGCAAGGCCATTGCGGTCTTCGCCTGTGGTTGGCGAGCCTTCGGCCTAGTGATGGTTGCCACGGCCTTGTTAGCTCTAGGCAAAGCTGCCTCGCCCGTGGCCTTGGGGGAGGCCGAGCGAGGGCTTCGTGACCCTCGCCTAGTGGCTAGCAAGTCTTTGGTGAGGCTCGCTGGTCACTATGGGGACAGTCCAAAGAGGAAGAAGGAGAAAAGAAAAGGAAAAAGAAAAAAAGGAAAAAAATTAAAAAAAGAAGAAAAATTCGATTTTTTTTTAAATTATTAAAAAATTGCCACATCAACGTTCGGCCATCGGCCGGCATCCATATTAGCGTTTGACCACCGGTTGGCGTCCACATCAGTACCGGTTGGCCAAAATTGATCAGATAGACTGAATTGGTATCAATGTGAAAATGTTTAGAATTGAATTGGTTTAATTAAAAAGTTTATGATTGGATTGGTACCAATGTAATGAATTTAGAACTTTTTTGGTACTTTTCCCTATTATTATGTAAAACTTAGTTCATCTACTTTGAAATCCATCTAGCTACCATTGTTGAATTCATTGGGTCCTAGTAGATTTAACATGGGGCCTATCAGACACAATGTTTCAAATCGACACAAGGTATGTACACATAATTCATTGAAAACAGCCATGCAAGAATTTATCCATTTACATTACATTTGTTGCATTTTATTTTAAGATACTACTAACTACGGTGACAAATTAAACAGGTAACGGAGTTTAGATGTGAAGGTTTCCTGTAGGAATCACCTTTAATCACTGCATGTTCGATGGTACCTCTGTAATGAATTTTATGAACTCATGGGCTGAAATAGCAAGAGGTAGACCTTTATCCCTCATCCCTTGTCACAATAGAACCATTCTGAAGTCAAGGGCTCCTCCTCAAATCACCGGTACTTCTGACAGCTTTGTTCAAGTCAGTGATGTATCAGACTTGAAAGCACTGTACGAGGAAAAGCAAATTGTGTGGAGATCTTTTCACTTCGACAATGAGAAGTTGGCGACCCTTAAAAAAATGGCGACAACCGATGGACAGGTAGATGCTGAGTTCTTCTTTGCTACACGTATAATGTTGTCCTTTATTATTAGCAAAATTTGGTCTTATGGAGTGGTGGCACTTCATACACACATAATGAAGATACAAGATACTAAATTGCGTTGCAAATGAGTAAGAGTACATCGATTCCCCATCACTTATTGGAAGATCACTCACAATCAATTCCACAAGAATTTTATTTTTTTAAAACATTTATTGCAAAAATATGCATAAGTCCATCATTTCATAAACATCGATTACAGATTTACTTCAATAAATCAAAAAACACTAACAATTCAATGTGAAACAACAGATCATAATCAGCTGCTCCAACTTCGTAGCACTTGCAGCCCTAGGGTGGCGGGCTCGAACCATCGCACTCAAGATGAAACCGCACCAACTGTTAAAGCTTCTTTTTCCTGTTGATTTCCGGTCTAAGATGAAACCGCCGATGCCCAGATACATCGGGAATGCTGTGGTTGAAGCTTGCTTGTCTCTGCACCGCAGGAGAGTTGATCGATGAGCCAATCTCTTTCACCGTGGGGAGAATACAGGAGGCAATTGAGAGGGTGAACGAGGACTATGTGCGGTCGTGGACAGACTCCCTGGACGTGCATCAATTCGACCTTCTCTCATTGACCTCGCTAGTGTTGGCTTCGTGGCAAAGGTTTGATTATGGTTCCACGGACTTTGGATGGGGAAAGCCAAGGACTTTTGGCACCGGTGACCTGCCGGGAGGTTGTTTATTTATGGCGGATGGGAGTGATAGGAAGGGCATTGTGGTGGTGTTGGGTCTGCCACTTTTGGCCATGAACACTTTCGAGAAGCTGGTCCAACTCGAGGGCTAAATGCTCGGCACACCAAGTCCGGGCATATCAAATGCGTTTTCGAAGTGATAAACAGAGGTCGCCACATCGCTAAGGGCCCAAAACAAGTCATAAACTTTTCCTTTCGTATCCTTGCGTTCTTGAAGCTAATCCGAGTGATTCTAGACTTTGGGGAGTAACGTAATTGGAATCTCACTCCCTCCCTCTCCCTCCCTCTCCCTCTCTTTCTCTCTCTCTCTCTCTCTCCCCAGACCCCAAAGAATAACACCATTTGCAAATGATTAATGATATCTTTCTCTCTCTCACACACCAAATAATAACATTACTTGCAAATAATTAATGATACCCTTCCAGTGGAAAAAAAAGATATACACAAACGGCCTATTGTTTTTTTTTTTTTTGTTGGACACAAACGGCCTATTGTTAGAATTTCCAAATTAAGGGTAGATAGAGGCGCTCATATAGAATTTTCTTTATATTAACGGTATATGCTCTCTTTTTTTTTTAAATAAAATTAAAGGCTATTTATTTGTATTTTATTCTTATATCAGTGATTTAAAATTATACTATATTTTGTCATCTACTAATGTCGATTGGCATTGAAGATGCTCATTTTTGTCATCTACTCATTTGTGTTATTATACAATGAAAATTGTAATTAAAGATACTGCCATTTTAAAGACCAGCTAGATTACATGTTATGAAATATTATAAGACTAAAATTGTTAATACATCCAGTTGCAACTTCCAAGAAGACAATCCGAGTGATCATACACTTTTGGAAGTTATATTACAAGAATTTTCATATTAAAACGCCATAAATAGAAACTTCAGGTAAACGGCCCACAGAAGCTTCAACTCTCCAAGATCAGAAGAGAGAAGCCAATCCAATTTAAGGTTACATTCGTCCCCAATCTCTCTCTAAACCTTTCCATAGTATTTCTGCGTTTGACTAGACACGTTGAAGTCTTTGTTGCTTAGGTGTAAGCACTAAGGGAGGTGTATCCCATTCCCATTTTACTTGCGTTTGAGGTTTCTTAATGGAACTTATAGGCATAGTCTTCCTTTTACTGGGATCACTTAAACTTTCGGGTTGAATTTTCTATCATGGATGGAACAAACGCCGTGTTTGAGTCTTCATATCGCTTGCTTGTGGTCCTCTAGCTATGCTGAACATGTTGTCCTTGATGTGGCTCACTTGGAAGGGGGATGTATCAGCATTATGATGCTTGCCATGGTTCATGAGGAAGATAATAATGTCAATTGAGGAAGGGAATTAGGTTTGAGGAAGTCGGAAAGGGACAGGGGAGGGTGTGGTATTATGGAACAGATCGGGAGGGATTGAGATAGGATTTCAGACTTCTCCAATGGAGGAAGAGCAAATTGTGTGAAAATCTTTTCACTTCCACAATGAGAAGTTGGCAACCCTTAAAAAAATGGCGACAACCGATGGACAGGTAGATGCTGCATTCTTCTTTGCTACACGTATAATGTTGTCCTTTATTATTGGCTAAATTTGGTCCTGAGGTAATGGAGTGGCGGCACTTCATACACACATTATAAGATACAAGATACTAAAGGTTGGAGGTTGTGCTGCAAACGAGTAAGAGTACATCGATCCCCCCGTGGCTTATTGGAAGATCACTCACAATCAATTCCGCAAGAATTTCATCTATTTAAACATTCATTGCCAAAATATACATAATCCTGTTATTTCCTAAACATCGATTACAGATTTACTTTCATAAATAAAAAAAAACACTCACGATTCAATGTGAACAACAGATCTTAAGCAGCTGCTCCAACTTCGTAGCACTTGCAGCCCTAGTATGGCAGGCTCCAACCGTTGCACTCAAGATGAAACCGCACCAACCGTTAAAGCTTCTTTTTCCTGTTGATTTCCGGTCTAAGATGAAACCGCCAATGCCCACATACATCGGGAATGCTGTCGTTGAAGCTTGTTGTCTCTGCACTGCAGGAGAGTTGATCGATGAGCCAATCTCTCACCGTGGGGAGTATACAGGAGGCAATTGAGAGGGTCAACGAGGACTATGTGCGGTCGTGGATAGACTCCCTGGACGTGCATCAATTCGACCTTCTCTCATTGACCTCGCTAGTGTTGGCCTCATGGCAAAGGTTTGATTATGACTTCACGGACTTTGGATGGGGAAAGCCAAGGACTTTTGGCACCGGTGACCTGCCGGGAGGTTGTCTATTCATGGCGGATGGGAGTGAGAGGAAGGCCATTGTGGTGGTGTTTGGTCTGCCACTTTTGGCCATGGACACTTTGGAGAAGCCGGTCCAACTTGAGTGATAAATACTCGGCACACTAAGTCCGGGCACATCAAATGCGATTTCGAAGTGATAAACAGAGTTTGCCACATCGCTAAGTGTCCAGAATAAGTCATAATCTTTTCCTTTCGCATCCTTGCGTATCAAGTTACTCTTATTTTTTCTTGTTCGGGGCTTTGTAGGATGCTAAAGAATTGAGAATCATGGGCTGTGGTCAGAGCCAATAGCAGGCAACACATACACTTCAGCAATAGAAAATAAGATGCGCCAGTCCATCGAACACATTGCCCGATCCAGACATTCCTTCACCAGCTCATCACCCGTGCGATTGTTCATACAGGTAAACTTACAGCCCTTACTCGGTAACTCCATAATAGAACAATCGTTAATAACAGCTCGAAAGGATAACATTCTATTGCGATCTGCTTATTTCTTTCCAATCTTTTCCCATGGATAGAGGACTTCATTGAAGTCCCCACACATAACCAAGTTAATGTGTTAACATGGCTAATCTCCCGAGGTTCATCCCAAAATAGTTGACGATTGTGATACACATATGGAGCATGAATACAAGTTATACGCATAGTCCGATCATCCTGGAAATCTGTATAGAGCATATCCAAATAGTCTAGCGTTGAGTGGAGAACATTTAAAATTACCTGACTATTCTAGAATAAAGCCATCCCTCCCACTAGACCTTTAGGATTGATAATATAAGAGTTAGGAAAGTTAAGGCGACGCTGAAGCCTTCGGACCGTCATCTTAGAATTCTTGGTTTCCGACAAAAAAACTATTGTGGGCTTTTCCTTGGCCGTCATGGCCCTTAAAGCTTGAATTGCCAGGAAGTTACCCAATCCCTGATAGTTCCAGTAGATCATCTTTATTTATGAGGTGGTGGATGTTGAGGGCCAACCACCGAAGCCTAATGTCCAACTTCACCTGCAACAAACACAGGGGTCTCCATAAGGTTAGAGTCGTCTAGGTTCTCCAGTATTAAACCTGTAGTGTTATAAGAACAGTGTCGCTTTTGTTTTTTGGTGACAACCACTTTCGGCATCAATCTAGAACTTTTTAGCTTCTTATATTGATGAGTATCTGTGGAAGGATTATGAATTCCTTTTTACTTTACTGCTGCAGGGATGAAAGCAGTGTGGAGGGATGTCTTGTTCTCTGTTATTTCTTTAACAAGTCATTAAGAAGTGTCCTTGACCTGGAGAGCTGCCAATGAGTCTGGACTTCTAGTGGTATCTACCGTCTCATGTCTTGGAAGCTACAACAAAGGCAGGTTCTGAAGTTGTGATGGAGGTGTTTTAGGTACACTCGCTACATCTTGCTCGGTAGTTGTTTGTGGTGAGTAAAAAGTTCTATGGTAAGGACTACGTTCTTTTACCTCAGCCCTAAGCCATTGTCTGTAAGTCATTTTATCCCGTCCTTCAAACCTAGCATTGTCATATGAAATATCCTTACAAGCCATAGCATAATGACCCAATTTTCCACAAGAGTAACAAAAGTGAGATAAGTGCTCATAGTGGAAATCAAGCCATAGAATTTTGCCATCTAGGCTAATTAATTTCCCTGTTCTCAAAGGTGCTTGGAGATGTAATTCAACTCGAGCTCTTACTGCCCGCATCATAGTCCCTTCTTTAGATTCGATTCTAACTTCTACAACTCGTCCTATATCTTGAATTGCTTTTCTAATCATTTGTTCTGTGGTCCATTCTAAAGGTAAACCAAAAATCTATACCCAGAAAGCACAGGTTGAGAAATCATAACAGTGTAATGAGGTATTGGGCTGCCACGGCTTTAGCATGATAAGGTGGCTTGAAAATAGCCAAGGGCCTCTCTTGAGGACCCGCTGTTTGTCCGAATAGGATTTAAATTTTGCCTCATATAGGTTCATTTCTCTCTGGGATATTTCAACATGTTCAATCCGCCAGGCCTTTTTCATAGTACGTTGGAAAGCCTGTAAGTTGATAGTCGGATTAGACAAGATTTTACCTACTAATGTGAGTCGACACTCTTCTAAAATTTCAGGGGAAGGATTGTCATCCTAGATTTCCAGTTGATGCTCCGTATTGAGGCGGCCTAGTCGAGTACATGAAGCAGCCAAACGCGTAGATTCTTCCGACTCACTACAAGCCATTCCAGGGCGAGAAACAGGCACACACGACCAACAGATATGGAAAAGCAGAGGCTAATAAGGAGCATTCCAATTGTGCCACTTACTTGTGGGAAAGCAGAAAGACTTCCATATCAACATAAAAACCAAAGTTGAGGGGACATGTAGAGGGCCGCCCGGTCCGGAAGAATTTTCATCTTATGCTTTATCCCGAACCCAACATGTAAAGAGGACATAGATGGCCGAACAGGAGTGTAAATGGGTTTTAGTAGTAGAAAACAGGAAAACCATGGAGTTCTAATTGAGAGAAATTGGGCGGTTGGAGAAAGCCACCGACCTTGTCAATGCGATGAAAAAACAGGGGAATTACTGATGAGATTATGGATTGTAACCAAGTTGCGGGGGAAAGGGAGTAGATGGACGATTAGTAAAGTGGAATTCCATTTCCAAATCAATGTGGAACACGGAATTGGAGGAGGAAAATTATCTGTGCTATTAGGGTTTGATGACAGGAACTACCATGTCGGTAGAAGACAGCATGTTAAGAGTTCATAATTGACAGAAATGACAGGCGAAGGTCAACGTTCTGCCAAGCCCTTTTTTTTT
Source organism: Eucalyptus victrix (assembly GCA_016097545.1). Classification (NCBI taxonomy): domain Eukaryota; kingdom Viridiplantae; phylum Streptophyta; class Magnoliopsida; order Myrtales; family Myrtaceae; genus Eucalyptus; species Eucalyptus victrix. The sequence continues at coordinate 27,323,884 of CM027844.1, forward strand.
TTTTAATGTTTGGTAACCTAACCTCTGAAAATTGCGGCATTTTCGCCGGTGGATGGGGACATGCCATAAATGCAGTGATCAACTAGACAGAAAATGCATGTGACGGTCAACGCCATCTAAATAATCAAAAAGCAGATTTGTTCAAAATCTTTAAAAAATCACGAAAATTTCTGGATCGATAATTGCCATCTACCGAACCACATCGTTCCAAATTGAACAGAAATTCTGGGTCTATTTAAGTAGCGTCTCTGCGAGCACTTCAGTCGTGCAACCGATAATTCAAGTGTTGAACGATCTCTTTCTCTCAAGCTCTTGAAGGTATGCAGCCTTTTCCCGATTTGGTCGACTAGGTTTATCATAACCTTCTCACCTAAGATTGTACGATTTTAGCCAAAATACAATCGTCATGCCCATATAAAGTTTCACTTCGCTCGTGGAGTTTTATTCATGGTATCTTCTTCACTGTTCTAACTTCTCATGGTTCTTTCTTCATACAACTCAAGTCGTGTTTACATGTGAGATGAAACATGCTAGACTATCCCACTTTGCTTGCATATATAATTTTTAATAGTTTAGTATAATATAGCCTTAACATGTGCATGTCGTGCCCCGCCATCTAATAGCTTCATTTTGAACACTGTAACACATATTTCTCAGGGAAAAGTTGGACATTAAAATAAAGTCTGAGACATGCCATCGCCTGTGGAGACACCCAAAGTCGTGGATGGCAGTGGCCTAACGGTAGAAAGATCCATCCCTGTCGCCGTGCATCCAGAACATGAAACGCCTGGAGGTTTCCTTTTCTTAACTAGCATTGATCAGGTGGCTCACATAGTTGTGTCAACCGTCTATTGTTTCGAAAGAAGCAACGAGAATGCCGTAGATGTGATTAAACAAGCTCTGTCCAAAGTTTTGGTTCATTATTATCCACTTGCGGGGAGATTAGCAAAAAGCTCCGAGGGGAAGTTGACTGTCGATTGCCAAAAGAAACTAGGAGTGCCATTTGTGGAGGCTGTGGCCGACTGTGACCTTGACAGTCTTGGCGATATGTCAATTCTTCATCCTGATGTTTTAGGAAAGCTTGTTTACAAAGATCCTACAACACAAAATATGCCGGAAACTGCCCCCCTTCTAACTGCACAGGTGAACAATAGTTTATGCACTTACCAATTCTTGAAAACACTTCACAATCATTCTTACAATTTGCAAATTCTAATCTAATGTCTAATTTATTAACTTGGAGTAAAAACAGGTAACCAAGTTAAAGAATGGAGGTCTCATTCTGGGGATAGCTCTCAATCATTGTATGTCCGATGGTATCTCCGCGATAAAATTCATCAATTCTTGGTCTGAAATTGCAAGAGGCAAGCCCTTATCGGTGGTCCCTTGTCACGACAGAACTATTCTAAAGCCAAGGATGCCTCATCAAATTTGCGGTCCCTACGATGACTTTGTTCAAATAAGTGATGTATCAAATATGACAGCTCTCTACAAGAAGGAGCAAATCGTGTGGAGATCATTCCACTTTGACTCTGAGAAGCTGGCAACAGTTAAGAAAATGGCAACAGCTTGCGGACAGGTAATTTTGACTTCTAATAATGTCTGGCAATCGACACGACATATACTTAACCACACGAGGATAAATTCGGAATGATTTGCCAAAAAATTAAACGTTGGTCGGTCCTTCATTACTTATTGTAGGAGCGCTTACCAAGTCACAATTATTTACCCAAGAATTTAAAGTAATCCCAAGTGCATCAAAATGACATTCAAAGTTATTTAATATAACTTTCAGACAATGAGTGCATCTAAAAGAAAATGGCGGCGAAAATATGGTCGCAAGAAATTCTAGCGATAAAATAGGGACTTCTCACAATTTATCTTATTTTTTGGTCGCTAGAGTGGTGTTTCCGAAGTCTGATGATATCTAGTCCTCATAAACAACAGGTGAAGCGCACCATCACCAGCTTCGTAGCACTCACAGCCCTGGTGTGGCGAGCTCGAAGCATGGCCCTCAAGATGAAACCGCACCAACAAACAATGCTCACTATTCCGGTTGATTTCAGGTCTAAGCTAAGCCCTCCCATTTCTGATGGTTTCTTTGGAAATGCCGTGGTCTTCCCCTGCTGTCTTTGCAACACGGGAGAGCTGTTTGATGAGCCGATCTCTTCCACTGCGGAGAGAATAGCCGAGGCGATCGAGCGGGTGAATGAAGACTATGCACGGTCAAGGATCGACTATTTGGACAAGTATGGATTTGAAGAGTTCGCCCTGGGCACGCTACTAATAAGTTCTTGGACGAAGCTGGATTATGGCAGCTCAGACTTCGGATGGGGGGAGCCGAGGCAGTTCGGGACTGGTAGCTTGCCGGCTAAGTCCTGCCTGTTTTTGAGGGGATGGAGAAATAAGAAGGACGTCGTGGTGGTGTTGAGTTTGCCATTTTCAGCCATGAACACCTTCCAAGAGTTGCTCCAAGTTTAAGTTGATACATCTTCAAGAAATCTTCAAGAAAGCTTGTTTATGGTTCCAATATTGCTGGAGCGGTGTGCGAATTTTAGTTTATGAGTTGGCGTGGCAGACTACAAGTGGAATTTCTAAATAAGTTGAATGCGTTCAGCACTCGATAGATATCTTCCTTGTCATCTATAAATCGGTTTTTGTAATTTGGTCTTGGTGCAGCTTATTACTTACGCTTATAATTAATTATATTGAATGGGATGATCCGTATTAATTTCAACCTCTTGTTTTTACATTTTTGTTATTATCATTAGTTCCCTCTCGTTTGTTTAAGATCACTTTTATTAAAGGTTATATTATTTGTGGAATGGTTCAATTTCCTTTTCTATTCCGAAGAAAATCTGATGGAGTCAACAGTATTTTGGGTGTTTTACGATTGGGGCTAACGTTGGCGTGCGCTCTAATAATTAGGCAAGTGCTTTACGGCGTAGGAAAAAACATTTATGCCTTTGAGGGGTCGATCTATTTTTGTAGACTAAAGGTCATTCAATCGCAGTTTTTGTCCACAAAGTCTCTCTTAGTTATTATAGAGTAAACCAGAAAAGTTCTGGGAGAAGCCAAATCTCAATCTTAATTGAGCTGATGTCATTTTGTAATTTATTTTAGTTGATTTTATTGGCGTCTCTCTCTCTCTCTCTCTCTCTCTCTACCTCCAAAGGACAACGCCACTTGCAAATAATCAATGAGGGTCTGTCTTAGTTATATTAGAGTAAACCAGAAAAGTTCTGGGAGAAGCCAAATCTCAATCTTAATTGAGTTGATTTGATTTTGTAGTTTATTTTAGTTGATTTTGCTGGCGTCTACCGCCGCCCCGCCACCCCCCCCCCCCCAAAAAAAAAAAGAACAACGCGGCTTTGCAAATATATAAGCAATAATGACATGCACTAGTGGTGAAATCTTTTACATAATTGACCTTATAAATCATTAACTTTAGATGGTGAAAATAATTATAATCCTGAGTAGATTAGATGGTGAAAATAATTATAATCCTGAGTAGATCGCAGTTTTTTTTTTTTTTCCCAGAAAGTCTCTCTTAATTATTAAAGAGTAAATTAGGAAAGTTCGAGGAGAAGCCAAATCTCAATCTTAATCGAGCTGATGATATTTTGTAGTTTAGTTTAGTTGGTTGTGTTGGAGACTCTCTCTCTCTCTCTCTCTCTTTCCAAAGAATAACGCCACATGCAAATAATCAATGAGCAATTATAGCATGCACTAGCGGTGAATTTTTTGACATGATTGACCTTATAAATCATTAACTTTAGATGGTGAAAACAATTATAATCCTGAGTAGATAGCATGGGTGGGTGTCAAAACCAAACAGAAATCCACTTTTGTAGATTCAAAGGCCATTGAATCGCAGTTTTTTTCCCCCACAAAATCTCTCTTAGTTATTATAGAGTAGACTAGAAAAGTTCTGGGAGAAGCCAAATCTCAATCTTAATCGAGCTGATGTCATTTTGCAGTTTAGTTTAGTTGATTTTGTTGGCGACTCTCTCTCTCTCTCTCTCTCTCTCTTCCCAAAGAATAACGCCACTTGCGAATAATCAATGAGCAATTATAGCATCCATTGGTGGTGAAATTTTTTACATGATTGACCTTATAAATCATTAACTTTAGATGGTGAAAATAATTATAATCTTACACTACCTTCGTTTCACGGAAAATGGGCCATCTCCGGAAAATATTTTCTCAGAAGTCATTTTTCAGGAAAATGGCTATATTTTCCGGCGTTCGGCTGAAACTTAAATTTTGAGTGGAAAACATTTTCCACCGTTCATTAACTAATTTCTTTCTTTTTCTTTTTATTTTTTCCTTTTCTTTTCCTTCTCCTTCCTCCTTCCTCCTCCTTCTTCCTCCTCCTTCCTCCTTCCTCCGCCACCGCACGCCCGACGATGGTGAGCCGACCAAGATCCGGTCGCGAGATCGGCCGACCAAGATCCGGTTGCGAGATCCAGCGAGGGCCAGGCGGGGCTCGGGCCTCGCCTGAGCTCGCCAGAGGTCTGGCGAGCCGCGAGCTCCGCCGCCAAATCCGGCAAGCTCGGGCGAGGCTCGAGCCCCGCCCAGCTCGCCGGATCGGCGAGGCCGAGCTCCGCCCCAAGCCGGCGAGGCTCCGCCTTGCCCGTCGATGAGGCCCGAGCTCGCCGAGCTCGGGTGAGCTGGGCTTCCACAGATCGGGCTAGGCAGAGCCTCGCCGGCCCGGGGTGGAGCTCGAGCTGGCTCGCGACCGCAACCGGTCGCCGGTCGCCAACCGTTGTCGGGGCCGGCCACCGGCCAAGCTAAGGAAGAAAAATGAAAAGGAAAGAAAGAAAAAAAAGATAGAAGAAGTTATGGAAAATGTTTTCCACTTTTCAGAAGCGGAAAACATTTTCCTTAGCTTTGAATGTAATTTTTACTGTTGATGGAAAACATTTTCCTTGAGTAATTGATTTTCCGTGAAACGAACACCGAAAAATCCGGAAAACATTTTCCTGAAAGTTATTTTCTATGAAATGAACGCAACCTTAAGTAGACAGCATGGGTGACAAAACTAAACGGAAACCTAAACCGATCTGACCTGAAAATTTTTGGGTCTTTTTAGTTTGGGTAACAAGAAAAACAAATTTTTTGTTTGCTAGTTAGGATCGGTTTGATTTGAGTTATAAGCCGAGCTGAGCCGAAACAAGTTCCGGTTACTATGTGAGAGAGAGAGAGAGAGAGAGAGAGAGAGAGCAATTGTGACACACCATGGTCCCATGCAATGGGCGGCCGAGAGAGGGAGAGAGAGAGAGAGCAATTATGACACACCATGGTCCCATGCAATGGGCGGCCGAAAGTGGTGCTGTGGTGGTGTCTGAGTTTTCGTCAACTGTGGGCGGCCAAGAGAAAGGGAGCTCCGTTGTTGGCGGCGGCAACGACAGCAAGGGTGGCGTGGCGGAGCTCAACGATGAAATCGAGGTCACATGGAGCCGTCTGTGTACATGGGTTTTCAACGCTAGGGATGCGTTCTCTATTTTTCTATAACCCAAAGCCAGTAATTTTTCCCTTTTTATCACCTAACTGATGTAGATTGAGATGGACGCTAGGCCTGCGTGCGCTATTTTTCTATAACCCAAAGCCAGTAACTATTCCCTTTTTATGACCGAACCGATGTAGATTGAGATGGAAGGGTCTGCACTCTACCTTCGAGGCCTCGAAGATAACGTTATTGGTCGCATCATGAGTGAATTCAACCAATCTTATCTGGTTCTTCATCATTTCTGTAGTTATTGACGACGCTATCATAACCTCTCAATTACGGCCACACCGAAATCTGTCAATGTTGTAGTCAGTTCGTCCATCTTTGACTTATTGGACAAATCCATCACCCCTCAACTAATTGTTTGGTAACTCGTTAACGTCATTGGATGTACAATCTATCACAGCGGGGCATGTCACGGATGTACCATCAGACGGGAAAGGGAATATGAAAGTGAACGCCGCAAAAGAAAAAAATAAAAACCATGTTTATACGGCAAATTGAGTTCAAATTGCTTTGTTTTGAAGATAATGCTAGAGGTGCATGACATTATAAGTCCCACTAAGATAATTGACAAAACGAAGCTAGGTCAATTTTCACCCAAACAACAAATTATTAATTCTTAGATAGAATAAGTATATTAAAAATGCTAAAACTTATAAATATAACGCATATATATTCATTGGTCACAACTCCTAATAACAAGGCTACATCACCACCTTTAGCATGGTAGTAACCTCTCAATTACGTGCAACAATGTGCTTCGATTCGAAATTGGCAATCATGTCTATAGCAAAAGATTCAACAAAAAGTATTGAATTCTAAGTGCCGCTTTACTGACTAACCACATAAAATAAAAGGTTGCCATAGCTGGTCGTGAGAGAGGCACAATCAAAATAAAAAGCATGAGAAATTATAGCTCAAATTGAGGAGCTTCGAAAGACTTAAAAAGGCCGAACAATGATTAATCAAAACCCATCCGTGGGTAGCGTAGTTAGTTGAGAGTCTCTCCCTCATCGTTGAGGTCGAGAGTTTGAAACCCTGTGTTGCTAACAATTTAAGTAGGGGGTCATGGCGGTGGTTGCTGTGCTAGTCTTTCCCGAGGTATAAGGACCCGGCCCTCAAGAGTCGTTCGGGCACCAGGGGCACGTGGCGGAGTCCTCGGTCATCAAAAAAAAAAAAAAATGATCAATCAAACTGAAAGAGACTTGTCCCCCAAATTGGTCCTATGGATTTCGAGACAATTGCTTTTGGACTTGGAGGCGAGATCTGAGGTATGATAGACAAAAGGGTGGAAACCCAAGAATAGAAAGAATGGCTTGATGTGAGGCATGGAACGATGATCGATCGAACTTGCAGAGAAGGGAGTATCAAAGAAGGGGGTGGGCCGAGCCTACCTATTTCTTAAATTGGGTATAATAGAACCATTAAAGCCTATCTGTTTTAGGCCTTTTTTTAAAAAAACCCATTAAGACCTTGTTGCAGAAAAATGCCAATCAAAGTTACACCAATCTAAGAACAAGTAGCAAATGATGAAAGAAAATCGAGATCACACGAGACGCAAGGTTTACATAGAAAACCCAAAACAGGAAAAATCATGGGAAGAGAGCGATTTCACATCTTCAACAAAAAAACACGAAAGTACAATCTAAAAAACTCTAAAATCACTTGGTAAATCACAAGATCTAAATATCCAATAAGAAGAGAGGAAAAAAAAACAGGAAATAATATAAAGGCTATGACTAGAGATATGTTATTAAACACATTCCTTTTACAGTCTTCCTTAAAAAATTCTTATAATAGATGTGCATAATCTAAAATACTCTTATCTATTAATTTGAAAGTCAAACTCAACAAATTTCCACCTTGAATTCAAATCTCTAAAAGAGCATTATACCAAACACCATAAGATCTCTCTCTTACTACTAAAAGTGACCACACAAGGCCACCCCCCAAAATCGCGGAATCAATGATGCACACCCCTAAGCTTGTGTGAACATACTCAATATAGAAAATAGGGGATGAAACGCCACCAACTCACCTAAGCAACTCAAATGGTGGAAATGCCAATCAAGTCCAAGCAATACTTGAACTTGATCAAAGGAATTGGTTTGGTCAACATTTCTATTGGATTATCCACCATGGGTACTTTTTTCATTGTAATTGTACCCTTAACAACCTCAACACATAGAAAGTGATACCATATGTCTATATGATTTGTTCTCTCATGATATATTGTGTTCTTGGCAATTGGATTACACTTTGGTTATCAAAAAAGATGACGGAGGCTCCCTTATGCTTGACCCTTTTGCTTTACACCAAGTTCTGTAACTAGAAGCTTCAACCAAAGAACTTCCTTTACTGCTTCCATTGCTGCCATGTATTTTGCTTTGGTAATAAACAATGTGATTGTGTCCTCTAAAGTTGCTCTCCAACTAACTATGAAACCACTAAACGTAAAAACATAACTTGTCAAAGATCTCTTTTTGTCGAGATCATCTGCATAGTTAGAATCAACGAGGCCAACAACCGAATATTCTATATCACAACCTCTATTAAAGACCAAACCCACATTTGAGGTACCTTGGATGTACCAAAGAATTCATTTCACAATTTGCCGATGAGCTTTACCTAGATGTGTCATATACCTACTCATAACACTTATAGCGAGTACAAACCATAGCATATATGAGACTATTCATGGCACTAGAATATAGAACTTGAGACATTTCATCTTCTTTTTTTTTCTTTAGTTTTAAGCAACAAAGAAGCCGAAAACCTAAAATGGGACACCAAAGGAGCACTTGGTTTAGCATTCTTCATGCCAAGATGCTTAAACACTTTCTTAATATACTTCTTTTGCAAGAGGTATAACTTCCAAACCCGTTTGTCTCTCCAAATTTTCATATCCAAAATTTTCTTGGTAGCTCAAAGATCTTTCATCTCAAATTCCCTATTAATTATAAACTTTGATGATTGAGGGTAAGAACACCATAACCTATATCTTTTAAACCCATTTCCATAACTAACCAAAATACACTTCTTGGCCCTAGGTTCAAGCTTACTCTCTTTTACATGATAAGTAAGACATCCAAATATTTTTAAATTAGAATAATTAGAAGGTTTACCTGATTATATCTCGTTAGGAGTCTTGTATTTTGTTGTGGTTGAAGGAGAACGATTCACTAAATAACACGTCATGTTCAAAGCTTCAACCCAACAATCTTTCCTAAGTCCAACATTAGAGAGCATATACCTAGCTCTCTCTAAAAGTGTCTGGTTCATGCACTTTGCCAACTCATTCTGTTGAGGTGTGTATATGATTATTTGATGTCGAACAATCTTCCAAATCTTCCCAATATTTATTGAAAGCACCTTTGAAAAACTCAAGACCATTGTCCATTCTAAGACACTTTATCTTCTTTTTAGTTTGATTTTCTATTAACTTTTTCCACCTTTTGAGTGTATCAACAACGTAACTTTTATGCTTTGAAAAATAAACCCAGACTTTCCTAGAAAATCATCAATAAATGTCAAAAAATAAACTGCACCACCCTTAGATGTTACCTATGCTGGTTCCTACAAATCGGAGTGAATATGGTCAACTATGCCCTTCGTCAAGTGCACACTAGTACTGAAAACTAACTCTGTGCTGTTTTCCGAAAACACAATATTCATAAAAGTCAAGTGAGACCGTATGATCCCCATAAAGTAAACCACATTTATTCAAGATAATCATTCATCTTTCGCTCATGTTGCCCAACCGCATATGTCACGATATTGATTCTTTAGAATTTAAAGGGGATGATATATTTAAAGAACTCACAATGATTTCCATGTAGAAAGTAAATATTTTTCTTTATGTTACATCTCATCACAATCAAGAAGCCCTTTGAAATTTTCAAAATTCCACTTCTACCTATGTACATGCATCCAATGGAATCTAAAGTGCTCAATAAAATAAGGTTTTTCTTCAAATTTGAGATGTGCCTAATGTTTGTGAAAAATCTTATTATATTGTCATGACATTTAATTTGCACCATACTAATATTTACAATCTTGCAAACTGCCATTGTTACCCATCAAAACTGAACTACCATTGATTTTCTCATATGTGTGGAACCAAATTCTATATGGACACATTTGGTATGAACATGTTGAATCCAAAATCCATTTATCATCGATATGACAATCTAAAGACAAAATAGTAAGAACATTGTCTACATTAGTGGACTCGTTATTTTTCACCAGACTAGCCGAATCAAAATTCTCCATAAATTCTTCCCATTGACTTTGAGCACTTGACACTCATTTTTATAGTGTCTAAATTGGTGATAATAGTAACACTCTACTTTATTCTTATCTCTACTTGATCAAAATTGGAATGCCATTTACTATTATTGCGTCTATCATGATGATTTGACATTCCTTGACAACTAAGCCATCGGTTTTATCACCACTACTACTCATATTCAATTTTGTATGCTTCTTCGTGGAATTTAACAAGACTTTCACATCCTCAAGAGTTATAGATTTTTTCCTTACAACATAGAATTTGCAAAATTCTTATGTAAGCTCGGCAGTGAACATAACACAATTAAAGCCTGACATGACATCCTAGATTTTCAGTCTCGTTTTTTATTGAATAAGTCGGGACATTTCATCAACGCATCTATAGGGCTGTTCTCAAAGCTGATCACTCTCAAGATAACTAGACTATTCAAGGAAGCCATTAGGAATTTTAATGAGATAGACTTAAGAATTTAATCAGGAATCAGCTTCTCGACCGTGCTCATCTTTAGAGGTCATTACAACACAGTTAAAAATCGATTTGAGATCAGAGATAAGTCGATTCGATTGAATGTGTGACTAATCGTAGGTGACACCACTAAATTAGAAAATTTTTTCGATCGACACTAAACTAATTTTTCTATCGTTTTGATACCATATGTTCGTATTTGAATCATCAAGATTTTCACGACAATCGAGAGTCGCCAATGAGTCGAGTGGGTTCATTGTGGTTTGAAAAAAATTGACCATACGGGTCATTTGCACTAAAAATTTCTGAAAACTATCTAGTAACCTAGGTCACACTAAAAATGCGCTTGAGTTAAATTAATAGTGAATTTGAATTCGATTTAAAAAATTGGAGATTTTGTCATGTCACAATAAATTCTCTTAGAAGATTTTTCTGTAACCCAAGACTTTTTGGAAAAGAGTCGGATATAGGACCGTTTTGTTCAAAAAAATGCCGGAATCATTTTTGATCACGCAGTTGGGATTCAAGATGGATCAAATAGTGAGGAAAAATGTTGAGATGATCGATGTTGGGTTGATTGAATTTATTGAGGTCAATTGGGATTGATTCAAGAGAGAATATGTGTCCAATTGAAGCCAAAACCCTTAAAATTCGTAGCTCCTATCATGCCCCGTTCTTCAAATGCGTGCCCATCTCACTTAGTCGATTAATAGCAAAATCCCAAGACGCATTGCCGACCCTCTCATTACATATGTGCATGCGGAAGTATAAAATAAAATCCCCAGATAATAAAATAATGTGATAGAATAGTATGATTAAAAACTTGAAACCGGAAACATCCACTCACTTATATACATTGCAATTCATTACGTAAGTATATACAAGATCAACTACTAAGTCCGATCCTACTCAAGATGTTCAACAATGAAGTCTAAAAATAGGGGTAGATTTTCAGTCCTTCGCCGAGTCCTCATCTGGGTTCTCCTCTTGCTCGACAAACTCTCCTCCTTCATGTTCCCGCTGGAGCCTATTGTAGCATACTTAGGTGATACTAGGCCTTCAAGATTGAGAGTCATTGGGTCAATCACCTCTCCACCTCTAGGTTTTACAATGCCCTTTCCATACACTTCTTCCAAAGCATACCTTGGTACCTCAAATTCTAGTATCGGGCCCACCCTTTGCCCATCGCTATAGTATCGATACAATGCCCGGTATTGATGGGGCACCTTTGGGGTTTACCACATCAACCTTGATAATGGATTTCACCATTACGTACTTTAATCCTTCAACGTGCCCCAGCATCGGCGCATCAAACTTATGTTCGATGATTTCCTCCGATAAACCAAAACACATGGGAGGAGATAGAGATACTGCCATGTATGGGCCTGGAATGGTTATATAATAACCGATGAGATAATGTATCAGCAAGTTCTACCTCTTAAGACTCGATAAGTAAATCAATATACTATGGACTACATATGCACACATAGGTCGGAGGACTTACCTTAACCTTAGATTCCACCTGCATATTAGCATAGTTCAAATAAGCACCCAATCATAAAATCACAGATCGATACATCGATCAAATCAACCTAATCGATTACATGTCAATCCGACCATTTTCCAGTCATTTCAATTCAATCAATTCATGACATCATATTAAAACATTAATCAATCGACCCTATCGATTATATGTCAGCCGGACCATCTCTTGGTCATTCTCATCTATACTATATAATATTCCAAATAGTATATAACTAGTTATCAAGCCACATGCATTCCCTCAGGCGCCGTTTTCGCCAAGACAACATACCAATCACCGACCCCGTGTATTCTCTAAGATGCCATTTTCGCCAAGACAATGTATCGATCACCAATTCCACGCATTTTCTAAGGTGCCATTTTCACCAAGGTGATGTACTGATCGCCAAGCCACATGTCTTTTCCAAGTGATGTATATAACAAACAATTTACGTGCATTCTCTTAGGCACTATTTTCACCAAGGTGATGTACTTAATCACCAAGTCACGTATGTCCGTAAGCCATGTGCATTTTCTCTCTGGCACCATTTTTGCCAAGGTGATGTACTTAATCACAGAGACGTGCTACCTAATTTTTCCTTAACTTTAACATATCCGATAACATCGTACTTGATTGATCTTAGCCAAAAGTATATTCAGTTCATTCTCACAATTTTCTCCTCTTTATAGCCCATCAAAAAATATTACTAGCGTTATATAATCATATGCAGTTATTTACCAATCAATTATTCAAATTTAACTCAATTTATGATTAATTCCTCAAATTGTACAATTAATTCAATTTAACACAACATAGAGCTCAAATAAATAAATGAACTACACCATGACAATTAGCATAAGATTTCGGTCGTCGGCTATCCTAGCCTTATTTTCCGAAAAATAAATAATTAATTAATTAATTATAAAAATTAATTAATAAATACAAATAAATTCAACTTAGGCCCATAATGCCTAATTGGAGCTCGAGACAAGTCGGGAAAAATCCCGAGATACATTCAATAAATATTATCGACTATCCTCTAGCTAATTGCACTAGCCATTTGCCTAACATGCATAATAATTAACTAATAATCACTAATATATTCTGATCTAATCACATAATCCTACTTAATTAACACTAATCAATCATTAAGCATCATTAGCAAACTAAGCAAGGATTAGTGAGCTAAACTCATCTCATTTAATAATCTGCTCAGATTGAAATGTTGGAACATTGCAAAAGGACTATTTTTTCCAAAGCGGGTCTAAGGTTTGGGTCCCGGAACACCCACAAAGTGGGCCTATAAGTGGTTGCGTAAGACCCACTTTTCTGCTTGCTGGTCACTGCGGTGAAGAAATGGCTATGGATAGCCTTGGCTGAGCTTGGGATAATGAGGGAAAAGCTGTTGGACGGCATGGCTGGAGGTGGAGAGGGCATGCGGCGCATGACCAAGCGTGGGTGGAGGCGTGCGGACGGACGGCAACGATGGCTACTCGCGGTGGCAACTTGGCATCTAGGCGGGCTGCTCGGCTTCCACTGGTCTCCTTCTCTGCTGCTGCTGGTTTTGCACAAAGCCAATGGAGATGAGAGGGAGATGGACAGCTAAGAGAGGGTGAGAGAGAGATGAGATAGAGTTGAGGGGAGACAAGGGCCCCATTGGCCTTGTTTTTCCAATGGTTTGTCCCCCTCCAAGCTTGCCTAAGAAGCTAGCAATTCATGGTTGAGATTTAGCCACACAAACACCCCCATACAACTTCTCAAATGGTCCATTTGGCTAGGGGAAAGGGGGAGCTACGAATTTGGCTTCCATTGACTTCAATTGGCCACTTATTTCTCTTCAATTCAACCTCAAATGGCTTTTATAAAATCAATCGGTCATCATTGATCATCTTTGCATTTTTCATCACCTCTAAATCCACTTTGCTTCCCAATTTTGCAACCAAAATAATCATTGGCTTCGTTTGAACAAAAACGGTCATATATTGACTTTTTCCCAAAAAGTCTTGGTTATCAGAAAAATTTTATGAGACGGAGTCGACACTCCTAGAATTTACTATGATATAACAGGATTTTCAATTTTTGAAATCGAACTTGATTTTGCAGTTAATTTCCATTTGGTATGTTTTTAACGTAACTTAGGCTATCAAGTAACTTTCGGAACTTTTCAGTATAAATGACCCATGGTCAATTTTCTTCGAGCCACAATGAACCCACTCGACATATTGACAACTCTCGATTGTCTTGAAAATCTCGATGATTTAATTACGGACATATGGTACCAAAATAACAGTAAAATCAAATTAGTGTCAATCGATAAGAATTTTCCAATTTAGTGGTGTCACCCACGATTAGCCACACATCTCTGTCGAATCGACTTATCTCTAATCTCTAATCAATTTACGTCTGTGCCGTAATGATCTTAGCAGATAAACACGGTTGAACAGCCGATTCCTAATCAAATTCTCATATCTATTTGCCTTTAAAATCTTTAATGACTTCTCTAGATAGTCTAGTTATCTCGAGAGTGATTAGCTTTAAGAACAACCCTATAGACGCGTCAATGAAAAGCTCGATTTATTTAATAGAAAGTATGGTTAAAAATTGGGATGTCACAGCTCCCCACCCTTGCCTAGCCAAATGGACCATTTCAAGGGTTGGGGTGAACATTTGTGGCTCATTGAGGGCCAAGGAAGCCAAACTTGGGGGACAAGTTCAAGGGAGACAAGCTTGTGGAAAAATTGGCCAAGGTGGCCCCTCCATCTCTCTCTCTTCCTCTCCAAGCCAATTGGCCATCACCACCCCCTCTTTGCTTTGTTCAAAAACCCTCAAGCCAGCAAGAAGCCAGCAGTATTGCCGAAGATAGCAGGAGTCGCACGATGCCACCACCTTTGCGTTCACCCTCCCTGCATGCACACCGTCTCGCACGCGTGCCTTGCCGTGCCACCACCTAGTTCGTTGTTCCAAGAGGTAGTCTCGCCGTCCAGGGGGCTGTCTAGCCACCGTGTGTGGCCGTGGACCGCCGCTCCAACGCCATTTAGCCCCACCGGAGCTTTGCTCAACTATCATCGACCTTATCTTGCTCAACCGGCCTCGAACTAGTTACCAACCAACAGCAAATAAAAGGTTTGCTAGTGGGTTTTTCCGGGCCCATTTTGAGGTGGTTCGGGCCTCAAAACTTAGGCTCGCTTTTATAAAAATCGACCCCCGTGATGTTCTCGTTGGTTTGATTGACCCGTTCGTTAAACAAGTGAGTTTTCTCCCCGCTTAGTAGGCTAATGATACTTAGGGGTTGTTTAGATTTAATTAAATGTGATTAGGTGGATAGATTAGAGTGGAGTAATTAAATTAGCGCCTTATTAATGCATGTTAGGCAATTAGTTAGTGTAGTTAGCAAGTAGCGCAGAAATTTTCCGGGTCCGTTTCGGCTTCCAATTAGGCATTACGGGCCTAAATTGGATTTATTGCATTTATTTAATATTTTTCACAATTATTTAATTATTTATTTATTTTCTGAAAATTAGGCTGGATAATCGACGACCGGATTTTATGCTGATTATTATGGTGCAGTCTGTTTATTTATTTGAGCTTTAATTTATGCTAAATTGATTTAATTGTGATTTTAGGATTTTATTCCTAAATTAATTAATTTTGGTAATTAATGAGAAAATTACCGGACATCGGTTTACGGTGTCAAAAATATGTTATTAACTGTTGAAATTGGTGGGATATTTAAAAAATGTGAAATTATTATATTTTAGTTAAGGCCAACCATATACCCTATTTTATCGAGTATAATAAAAAGGAAAAAAATCATTAGATGATAAGAACATCGGCTTGATGACTTGGTATGTCATCTCAGAGAAAGATGTTATATTATGTCAGCTCAATGACTTAGGATGTCATCTCGAAGAAAGACATTATATTATATCGGCATGATGACTAGATCTATCACCTTGGAGAATGCATGTGGACTTGGTGACTAGATAAATCACCTTAAAGAATGCACATGGGCTCGGTGATTAGATAAATCACCTTGGAGAATGCATGTGGGCTCGATGATTAGACATATCATTTGGAGAATGCATAGTATTAACTATAATGACCGGAGAATGGTCTGATTAACATGTAATCGACTATGTGATTAATCGGTGAGTCGATCTGATTAAAATGATTGGGTGAATTGATGTGGTTTGTGTATATTTGATATATATACATTGATTTGCAAGGTGGAATTGAGGCTAAGATAAGTCCTCTAACCCATGTTGTTCTTAAGCAGCCTTTATGGCATATTGACTTCCTAATCGGGTCTTAGGGAATAAAACATGTTGAGATATTGTTTCATTGGTTATTATATAACCATTTTTAGGTCCCTCATTGACATAGGTGGAGGACCCGAGGCCCAAAGTTAGAAAGTGAAGCTTGGAAAATCGGCGAGCATGTCTGACTAGTTAGTCCTAGGACATTTCTCTTTTGACGAAAGTCGATTCCCTTTTTGTAGGTTTCCGTGTATAAACCCGGGTGTTTATAAAAGGTCTTTTGTGAAAAAAAATTGGTCATATTTTTCTATTCCATTGTTTTATTGTCTAGAGATTAATTATATACTTCCGATTGCATATTAAAATAAAAGGGACAGTGATGCATCTTAAGACGTCGCTATTAAACCGACCAAGGTGAAGGATGGGTGCGTGCCCAAGGATCGGGGCATGACACCTAATCTTCATCATCTAACTTCAAATCTAGATTTTTCATATACACAATGATTTTATTAAATTCATCTAGATGTTCTTGGATAGAAGTACCTTCTTGCATCTTTAGCATGTAAATGTGTTACTTCAAAGATAATCTTGTCGTAAGAGATTTCTTTATGTAGGGGCTCTCAAATTTATTCCATAATCCCAAAGATGTTTCTTCATCTGTGACTTTGCGAAACACTTTATTGCATAACAATAATTGGATGGTGTTATGCATTTTTTTCTTCCATCCCCTCAATCTCAACTGTAGTCATACCGTCGGGATAGTTTCCGCTCAAAGCTTTAATCGAACACTCTTGACGCAAACACCTTCATCTTGATCTTCCACAGCCCAAAATTGCTTTGGCTATCGAAGGATGCCACTTTGAACTTGATAAGATGCCATCTTGAACAAAAATACCGAAATTTCTTCACTCTGATACCAATTTGTTGTGGAAAAACACCAATCAAAGTTGCACCAATCTAAGAACAAGTAGCAAAGGATAAAAGAAAATCTATATCACACAAGATGCAAGATTTACGTGGAAAATCCAAAATGGGAAAAATCACGGGAGAAAGAGGAATTTCACTATCTTCAACAAAAAACATGAAAGTACAATCCAAAAAGCTCTAAAACCACTTGGTGAGCCACAAGATCTAAATATCCAACAAGAAGATAGGGAAAAAAAAAAATAGAGGTTAGGGTTGGAGATGTGTTATTAAACACATTTCTTTTACATCCTCCCTTAAAAAATTCCTAAAATAAATGTGCATAATCTAAAAATACCCTTATCTCCTCATTTGAAAGTCAAAGCTCAATAAATCTATATCTAAAATTTGAGATGACCCATATATTACCTATCAAATGAGTAGGTATGGTTGGGTTTGAGTCAATTAAAAAATGATCCAATCAAAATACACCCATCTAATCCGTTTTAACCCATTTTCATACAATGTAAATTTAGTAATCCATACCCAATCTATACTCGATTCAAACTATGTTGATTAATTACTTCCATATTTAATCAATCTAGGAAAACTTGTATCCAAACTAAGATAAAGAGTGTGGAGTGAATGAATGGGAGATAGAATGAGGGCAAGAAAGAATGAAAAGAGAGTCATGGATGTAGATTGAATCTAAGTAAATTATAAACTTATTTATGACCCAATTAACATTTATATTATGTTTAAATCCATTTAACTAATTTACTAAATATAACAAATCCATACAATTACTCAGCACATCATACTAAGAAATGGGTCTATGCCCACTTTGATAGGTCTATCCATATATAACCACTTTAATATATGTAATTTAATATATGAGTTGGTGACCCATTTTGGGAGCCCTCATATTTGTAACAGAAGTCAAGAAGAGTTCTTGTAGATTTTGGAACTTCGGAAGCATGCCAAGACCCACTGGGACTGAGCGAGCCACCACCCTCAGTACCCAATCATGGCCGACCGGAGGCTCCACTCCTTGAGTATCTGATTTACGTAATTAGCAAGTCAGTACCAGCAAGTCAGTACCAAGAAGGAGAAACTTTTTGATAGTTTTTGTAGAACGAAAGGAATGAAGAGCAAGAAAGCCGGAACTAATCGGATGAAGGGATCTCTCTGATGTCCAAAACAGAAATTAGGCGTCAAGGAGCCATCTTCCTCACTGTGAAGTCATCAGGTATAAGACGATCTGAAATTTTTCAAAAAGCACCATAAAATGGGTCGTTTGTTTCTACCTACCGAGACACAACATTCCAAATAATTAAATTATTATGGGTCTATTTAAGTAGCGTCTCCGCAGGCACTTACCCAATCATTCAAGTGTTGAACGATCTCTTTCTCTCTTTGATCTCTCTCTCTCCCAGGCTCCTGAAGGTAAGCAGCCTTTTCATGTTTTATAAAGTTGAAGCTGCTTAGCAGGATCAATTTGGTCGACTAGGTTTATGATAACCTTCTCACCTAAGATTGTACAATTTTAGCCAAAATACAATCCTCATGCCCATATAAAGTTTCACTTCGCTCGTGGATATTTATTCATGTTATCGTCTTCACTGTTCTAACTCCTCATGGTTCTTTCTTCATACAACTCAAGTGGTGTTTACATGCGAGATCAAACGTGCTAGAATATCCACCACTTTGCTTGCATATGAGGTTTAAAAGTTTAGTGTAATATAGCCTTAACATGTGCATGTCGTTTCCCACTATCCGATAACTTTGTTTTAACTTTGTAACGCATTTTTCTCAGGGAAAAGTCGGACATTAAAATAAAGTTTGAGATATGCCATCGCCTATTGAGGGACCCAAAGCCGTGGACGGCAGTGGCCTGACAATAGAGAGTTCCATCCCTATCGCGGTGCATCCGGAACACGAAACGCCTGGAGGTTTCCTTTTCTTAACTAGCATCGATCAAGTGGCTCACATAGTCGTGTCGACCGTCTATTGTTTTGAAAGAAGTAACGAGAATGCGGTAGATGTGGTTAGACAAGCTCTATCCAAAGTTTTGGTTCATTACTATCCACTTGCGGGGAGATTAGCAAAAAGCTCCCGAAGGAAAGTTGATTGTTGATTGCCATAAGAAACTAGGAGTGCCATTTGTGGAGGCCGTGGCCGACTGTGACCTTGACAGTCTTGGCGATATGTCAATTCTTCATCCTGATATTTTAGGAAAGCTTGTTTACAAAGATCCTTCGACCCAAAATATGCCGGAAATTGCCCCCCTTCTAACTGCACAGGTGAACAATGCTTTATGTACTCACCAATTCTGGAAAATACTTCACAATCATTCTTACAATTTACGGTTACCTAATCTAATTTCTATATTATTAACTTGGAGTGAAAATAGATAACAAAGTTAAAGAACGGAGGTCTCATTCTGGGTATAGCTCTCAACCACTGTATGTCCGATGGTATCTCTGCCATGAAATTCATCAATTCTTGGGCTGAAATTGCAAGAGGCAAGCCTTTATCGGTGGTCCCTTATCACGACAGAACTATTCTAAAGCCAAGGATGCCTCCTCAAATTTGCGGTCCCTATGATGACTTTGTTCAACTAAGTGATGTATCAAATATGACAGCTCTCTACGAGAAGGAGCGATTAGTGCCTAAATCTTTCCACTTTGACTCTGAGAAGCTGGCAGCAGTTAAAAAAATGGCAACAGCTTGTGGACAGGTAATGTTGACTTCAAATAATGCCTGGCAATCGACAACGACATATACTTGACTGCACGAGAATAAATTTGGGGATGATATGCCAAAAAGTTAGGAGATGGTCGGTCCTTCATTACTATTGTCGGAGCGCTTGCCAACTCACAATTAGTTACACAAGAATTTCAAAGGTACTCCCAGGCATATCAAAATGACATGCAGAGTTACTTAATCCAACTTTCAGACAATGAGTGCACCCAAAAGAAAATGGCGGTGAAAATATGGTCGCAAGAAATTCTAGCGACTAAATGGGGACTTCTCTCTTTTATCTTATTTTTTGGTCGCTAGAGAGTGGTGTTTTTAAAGTGCACTGATGGTTTCTAGTCCTCATAAACAACAGGTGAAGCGCAGCATCTCCAGCTTTGTAGCACTCGCAGCCCTGGTGTGGCGAACTCGAAGCATGGCCCTCAAAATGAAACCGCACCAACAAACAATGCTCACTATTCCGGTTGATTTCAGGTCTAAGCTAAGCCCTCCCATCCCTGATGGTTTCTTTGGAAATGCCGTGGTCTTCCCATGCTGTCTTTGCAACACGGGAGAGCTGTTTGATGAGCCGATCTCTTCCACTGCGGAGAGAATAGCCGAGGCGATCGAGCGGGTGAATGAAGACTATGCGCGGTCAAGGATCGACTATTTGGACAAGTATGGATTTGAAGAGTTCGCCCTGGGCACGCTACTAATAAGTTCTTGGACGAAGCTGGATTATGGCAGCTCAGACTTCGGATGGGGGGAGCCGAGGCAGTTCGGGACCGGTAGCCTGCTGGCTAAGTCCTGCCTGTTTTTGAGGGGATGGGGAAATAAGAAGGACGTCGTGGTGGTGTTGAGTTTGCCATTTTCAGCCATGAACACTTTCCAAGAGTTGCTCCAAGTTTAAGTTGATACATCTTCAAGACAGCTTGTTTATAGTTGCAATATTGCTATACGTGGCGAGAGTGGAGTGCGAAATTAGTTTGAGTTGGTGTGACGAACGACAAGTGGAATTTCCAAATAAGTTGGATGTGTTCAACACTCGATAGATATCTTCCATGTCATCTATCAATCAGTTTTTGTAATTCAGTCTTGGTGAACCTTAGTACTTACACTTGTAATTGATTATATTGAATATGATTGCCAGTATGAATTTCAACCTCTCGTTTTACATTTTTGTCATTATCATTTATTCCTTCTTGTTGTTAGTGATCAATTTGATTAAAGGTTATTATATTTGTGGGATGGTTCGATTTCCTTTTCTATTCCAAAGAAAAATTGATGGAACCAACAATATTTTGGTGCTTATTAATTGGGGCTAAAGATGGTGTGCAATCAGGCAATTAGGCAAGTGCTTTAAAGCATAGAGAAAACATTGATGCCTTTCATGGTTCGATCTATTTTTGTAGTTTCAAAGGCCATTCATCGCAATTTTAGTCCACAAAGTCTATCTTATCTATTATAGAGTAAACTAGAAATGTTCTAGATGAAGTCAAATCTTAATCTTAATTTAGTAAGCTCCTTATGTATAAGGAGGAATTTGTTATGAATCATGTATGTGCAATCATATTAAATGCTCATCTTGACACCATATACCTTGTAAATTGAATTGCGTGTCCCGCATACTAATTAGAACGCTCAATCACTAAAGTTGACTCTGAAGTGTCTTAGCTCTGCCCCATCTTTCTTTCTATCACGTTATCTTACATGGAGTACTTGGTATTTTGTACAAAAGATAGCTGACAAAAAGCTTGGTCATGTTATCACTTCCTTCTCATGGGCATGGTTTAGACCCGAAAATCTTTATCAAGCTGATGTCATTTTGTAGTTTAGTTTAGTTGATTTTGTTGGGGAATCCCTCTCTCTCTCTCTCTCTCTCTCTCTCTCCAAATATTAACACCACTTCCAAATAATTAATGAGCTTGTAACATGCACTGGTGGTGAAAAAGTCTCCGTACATGAATTTTCTACGTTAGTGATGTATGCTCTATTTTTCTGTAACTAAAAGCCGGTTACTTGATAAGATTATACTCTTTTTCTCATCTACTGGTGTCAATTGACATAGAAAGATCTGCACTCTACCCAATACATTCAAGGCCGTAAAGATAACGTCATTGCTTGCATGTGCATAAGGATAAACTTGACCTCGTGGCTCAATCACTATCAGACGGAAATCTGTCACTCAATCACAATCACATTGAAATCTGTCAATCTTATAGCCAGCTCATCCAACTTTTATTGGGCAATCTATCACCCCTCAACAATCGTTTGGTACTCGTCAACGTCACCAAAACAAAATTTTGATGTACGATATATCACGGCGGCATATGTTACAGATGCACCATCGGGTTTGGTAAGGAAATGTGAAGTGAACGTCACCTATTTTACTTTTATCCTTTTTTGTAAATTCTGGCACTATAAAGCAAATTGCTTTAAATTGCTGTGATTTGCAGATAATGCTAGGGGTGCATGACAATATACATCCATTGACGTGATTGACAAAACGTCATCGGAAGCCGGTCAATGTTCACCCAAAAACCAAATTTTCAATTCTTAAATTTGTTCGGTTTGGTCAACACTTTCAAATCCCTATTTTCAGCAAACCTTCTTTACAGAGATCCTGTCCAAAATATACTAGAAGTCGCACTCTTCTAACATCACAGGTGAGAACGTGTTTTGCTTTACAATAATGATTTTGAAAGTTTTTATCGATCTTTTCTATTGGCTGTCTTCAACATTATTTGGTGAATTAGTTACGCATAGACTTTAGTTCACATTGGACTAGTTAATGCCATGTTCCCACGTAATCATTCTAAATGTTGTTAGTAACTGAAACATACAAAAGGAGTGACTTTCGACCTAGCTGTCATTAATTAGTGACTTCTCAGGTAATCAATGAGTTTCAAATACGAAAACTAAGTCCCAACAAAATTGTAATATAATTTTTCCGTCATTCAAAATAAACCAAATGAATAGTTTGCTTTACAATAATGATTTTGAAAGTTTTTATCGATCTTTTCTATTGGCTGTCTTCAACATTATTTGGTGAATTAGTTACGCATAGACTTTAGTTCACATTGGACTAGTTAATGCCATGTTCCCACATAATCATTCTAAATGTTGTTAGTAACTGAAACATACAAAAGGAGTGACTTTCGACCTAGCTATCATTAATTAGTGACTTCTCAGGTAATCAATGAGTTTCAAATACGAAAACTAAGTCCCAACAAAATTGTAATATAATCTTTCTGTCATTCAAAATAAACCAAATGAATAGAGAGACTTGATTGTACCGTTCGGATAAATTTTGTAAATTAATTGCATCGTTTGAATGTTTAGCAGTACCCCTATGGCCCTAGAATATCAACTCAATGGACGTGCATGAATTCATGCCTTTGTTGACGGGCAAGCTAATGCTAAGTTTGGGGATAGGGTTGGGTCATGACTTAAATGGACTTCGGATGCAGAGCTAAGTAATATCAATATCGATATGTGACACAACACGCCAACACAACATTTTTTGTTATAAAAATCATAGAGAATTCCAACACGTTATAAATTAAATATCTTTTTTTATATATATACATGATAAATTATTATTTTATAATTATTTCAATTAGATTAATTTTATTCAAATTTACAAATAAATAAATAATAAAAAGCTGAAAATGAATTTACACCAAAATCATTAATTCACCATTTATTAATATCATTCATTTTTCTAATTTGACAAATTCAATTACATTCAATTCCAATAATTCATACAACTTGGAGGTGAGCCATGGGAAGTGAAAATCATAAGAGATTAAAAAAAAAAACTATTTTTTTTTCTTTTCCGATTTACTATTTTTATTGTTATTTTTTTAATTTTTTTATATATTTATATTTTTGCCCCTCATTTTGACCCCGTGCATGTGGGAATTACATGGCAAAATTCTGAACTTGCATATCAAAGTGTGTCGGGAGAATTGATCATGTATAGGATTTTTTGACACTCATTGATCTCGTGTAAGACAAGTGTTGAAATGTCGGAAACGATACGAACGTTTTTAGAGAGTGTTGATACTTTTTAGATGGGGACAACTGAGGCAATTTGGCATTGGTGATTGTCTAGCTCGGGTAATTGTTAGATCATGAAATGAGTTCAGGCTTTGGCTTTGAGTTAGATATAGGCGAGTTTGCACGAATCTGAAGAACTGGATGAAGACCTTTGAACTTCTCATTTCTGGTTCTCTAGACGTAATACGAGCAAGGGAATCAAACTGAGCAAGCAAGGAGCAGGTAGCAAAATATGGAGGATATTCATTAGTTCTGCCTTCCAATTTTAAGATTTTCGAGAGATTTTTCACATTGCCACCAGTTGTCAAACAAACGACATATTGTGAGCAAGATGGACATAGCATAACTCTAGAAGAGGACTTTATTCAGCCATTCTTAGCCAGCCTAACATAACTTAGAGGTGGATGCTCGTGATTGCGTTACTACAATGAAGAATCAAATCGAATTATTTTGAAAAATGCGTTCATCAAATATGCACAGAATTGATTCAAAAAGAGAAATGATTCGAGCAGAAAACATCAAATTCATAATTCAGAACTAAATGAAGTTCATCCGCCAGAGAAGTCAAGCAGCACATTGTCCAATTTGACCATGAAACCTTGTCGAGTATGTAACCTCAAGCTAATGGTCGATAACACCTTTAGCATGGCAGTAACCTCCCAATTACAAGCCACAATGTGCTTGGGGTTCGAAATTGGGCAACCATGTTTATAGCAGAAGATTCAGCAAAAAAGTATCAAATTCCAAGTGCCGCTTCGCTGACTAACCGCATGAAAAGGCTGCCATAGCAAGCCGCGAGAGAGGCACAATCGGAATTAGAGATGTGAGAATATGTACCTGCAATTGAAGAGTTTCTCGAGACTCGAAATGGGCCCAATGATGATTGATTAAGCCGAAAGGGACTTGTCACCCAAATTGGTCCTGTGGATTTCGAGACCATTGTTTATGGACTTGGAGGTGGGTAGGAGTACCGGGGATCTGAGGTATGGAAGACGGCAACGGTGGAAACCCAAGAACAGAAAGAATGGGCTGGATACGAGGCACGGAACGGTGATCGATCAAACTCGGAAAGAAGGGAGTAGCGAAGAAGAAGAAGAAGGTGGGCTGAGCTTGACCTATTTCTCAAATGGGCTGAAACTGTCTTTATAATAGAGCCATAAAGACCCATCTGTAAGACCTATATTTAGAATTTGAGCCAACCCACATATTAACCCACTTAAACATATGTGGGTTTATATACGGGCTCGTCTCATTTTGACAGCCTTAACGTTTGGTAACAAGAGAGAGTTTCTTCCAACGGATTTCTAATAGATGTCAAGAAGGGGTCTCACAGACTATGGAACTTCCGAAGTATGCCAAAACCCACCGGGGCTCCACTCCTTGAGTATCTCATTTACATAATTAGCAATTCAGCGCCAAGCTATAGCTTTTTAATGGTTCTTGTAGAACGATAGAATTGAAGAGCAAGAAAGGTGGATCTAATCGGATGAAGGGATCTCTCTGATATCCATAAAAAACAGAAATTAGGCGTCAAGGAACTATCTTTCACCCGGTGAAGTCACTATGTTAAGACAATCTGAAATTTGTTAAAGACTCCCAACGATAGTCATGAAAAGAAATGGCCTTTTGCAGCACATTTTCCTTGTTTCAGATACTAGAAATGATCGCTTTTCCAAAAATTGACATATTCAATCCACTATTTGCTATACTCTTCTTAAGCCGTTGGAATTCAAAAGGAGTTTGAATTGATAAAATTCTCTTAAATAAGGAAAAAGCTTTCCTTTTTGTGGAAAGAACTGATTCATTAGTCATTTGACCTTCGTTCTTGCCTTCTAAATCAGATAGTGGCAAGCATGTTGAATTAGTAAACTATAATGTACGCATCGCTCTGAGGATCGGTTCCGCCAATTTTGGTCCTACTCCTATTGAATGGAGACCAGCAAGTCCGCCCGACGACACCAGCCTCGTCCCTGATCCACCTAGTGCCCGGACACGCATCGGAAAAGATGATAGCCCCAGGCAGGAGCTAGCTGATAGACTAAGTCGACTCTGGAAGCAATAGTCCATTTCCTTCTCTCCCTTACCCAAACCTCCTTAATCTGCCCATGTCTGCACAATTTCACAGCACATCAACCTCAAAGCTTCACCACATATAACAACGAACTCTCAAAATTGAGATAATGGGACCAAAACAAGACATTCCAGTAAAGAATCTGTTTCAGCTTCAAGCGCTTTCCCAAGAATCAAGATTCCTAACGCAAATAAGCACAGAACTACAAAATGAAAAGAAAACAACAAATCTGCATTTACCGGGATTACAACACCGCTGTATGTAACTGTTAAGGACACATTTCTAAATTTTAATGGAGTACTCTTATGAGAGAAGCATTCAAATCAACAAAAAGCATTCAGAATCCCCACAAGCCCAAGTCGGATTACTAAAACGACATCCCCAACTGGCAAATTTGTTAAATGTTGAAGACAGGTGGAATTTCATCAAAAGGATTTGTTTCGCTGGTGTTGTTTCCTGCGAAAGTTCTTTTACCAAATGATGCGTTTTAGTTTTATTATAGGAGACTCAGGTTCTGTATTGAATCTGGAAAAAAAGAATGTCAAATGTAAGGATAAATTTTATTCTCAACTTGTATATACAATCCTAATAATTGATGCTCAGATGACTGAAAGACCAATAGCTTCCAACTACAAATTACACTGAAATTTAATTAACGATGTAATTTGAACAAAAGTAGCTAGATAGCCTACACTTCGGGGTCAAACTATGTTAGAATTTAATGTATGACACAACTTGTTTTAGATTTATAGTTAGAATTTAATCAATAGCAATACCCTTGGATAAGAAACACGATACCGAAATTTAATCGACGACACTAAACTTGTGGAACAACACCGGAATTTAATCGACGATGCTGAACCGGATAACGACACGCTAGAATTTAATCAACGATGGGAATCTTGAAAACTACAGCTAAAATGCTATAAAGTAAAGATAAAGTAAAGATAGTTGTTATATTGTTTGGGGGGTGTTCTCTTCATTGAATAGATTGTGGAATTTATAAGGCGAATTGGTAGCCATCAATCAGTTACTTCTTGGGTGCCACTCTTAACATTTCCCACGTTTTCCTTTTCTTCTTGACAACCTTATAAGCAACTGTTTCCTGACCTGTCGATGATGTTCACACGACTAGCCCATCAAGTATGTAACAGCTTCCCTATTTCTATGCGCATTTCATGCAGCAACTATTCTTGCATGAGCTCTAATGCTAATTTCACTTAAACTCCAAGTCTGATGTGTTGCTCTCATAGCCTAACACGTGGTAATTAATTACCTTGCCATTGACTTAGGTATATTTGTCTAGAATCTTGTCGACCTTTAGCTCAAATACCCTCACAAACTTTGGCTGCCCTAAGCTTTCATGAACAAAATAGGGAATATCACTCTTATTATTGCCCTTGTGGCCAGTACGTGACAACAGGAGTAATTTTGGGTATCAATAGTTTTCAAATTAAATTGGTAAAATTGAAAGATTTATGATTGAATTGATATTCGTACTATAGGTTTAGGATTAGTTTTGTAATTTTTCATAATACATACACATGTACTATGAGAGTGTGTGTGTGTGTATAAATCTCACACGAAGTTGAGTCACGTGGCATGCTCATAAGCAAATCCAATAATTTGTTTAACATGGTCACTCTAACAAATCTCTAAATCTGCATCTCACACATAAAAGTGAATAAAGTTCATGTGAGGTTCACTCTCGTGACACGTTTATGTGCAAGCTTTCCAAGAATTTATTTTTGATGATCACTTTGGCAAATCTCTAATTTTGCAATTCTAATTCATATGCAAATTTTATCTAAAGTAAGGTACGTAGTTTGTTTCAGGCTGAGTGTGATGAGTTTCCTCTACTTTTGTCAGTGGCTTACATGCCTGTAGGAAGAACTACAACGGGATAGAATCATCGACAACTTTTGAGTGAAATCTGGACAAGCTAGAAGACAAATTATGAAGGGAAACAGTCCTTAAAGAACCTCGTGCTTCCTATCCGGCTATTGTTGACGAAAGAACTGCAATCTCTGTAGAAATACAATTACTTGAAGCACAGCTCGCAAATACCCGATGCTAACTTAAGCTTAAATTGGGGGATCAAGCGCAAAGGGAATTCATTAAAGTAGCAATTTCAGGAGGTTGATAAAATTGGAGGAGAATAATCAACAACAGGCAGAGGTTGACAGACATCAATCCATCAAGAACAAGTGTATTGAGAATAATGAGATGTTGCATCCACGTTGGTCCACTTTTAGAAGAAACATAAAAAAAAAATTGTTAAGAAAATTGTAAAACATCGATATTCTAACAAGTGTAAATTTAAGAAAATAATTTCCTCTTTAGAAAATTGAAAATTAGGTATTGGCACTTGGATTAGATGGTTTGCACTTGGACATGGGAACCCCAACGCTCGTACTCGAGCCCTTGGCAGCTAGGCCAGGTCCCCAGCACTTAGGCCTAGGTTCATCGAGGCTAGGCTTGGGACTTTGATGCCTTCACCTGGGTCCATGTAGGCTATGTCCAAGACCCCGGTCGTTGTGCCAAGGTCCATTGAGCTTGGGTCTAATCCTCGGTGCTTGTGCCTGAGTCCATCGAGGCTGGGCCTCAGACCCTAATGCCTATGCCTAGGTTCATAACTTTTGAGCCCAAGTCCATTGAGGTCAGGCCTAGGGCACCCACCCGCACCATAGTCTATCAATGCCAAGCCCGGGTTTGGGAGCTAAGGATTGTGGCATGGCCTAGATGGACTTGGGCATGGGTGCCAAGATGTGGAGCCACACCTTGATGGACTTGGATCCCAACATAAGGAACTAGGTCCCGAGTATCAGGTTTGGGCCTTGGCCTCAATTGACCCATGCCTAGGCATGGGGGTCTTACTATTGGGTACTTGTGTCACAATTCGGAGGTTTCTATTAACGAAGGGGCTGTAGATATCAATAAAGATCAGGCAAACCTCTCTTGAGTCGTTTAGGATATTCTAGGGGTAGACATTATTGTAAATGTACACTATTTTAGAGTGTTCTTGTTATAAAGGTGGGTTGTTGGCAGAAGGGGATATGTAATCTCCACCGTTAGATTGAGGAGAGATGTATGGCTTTACTTATGCTTATACTTTGATACATAGGGGTTTCAACTCCCTCATACAAGTAATACATTATCTAGAGTTTTCCTATCTAAGATCCTTGTGAGTGCGATCAAGTAAGATGGACTCACAAAGATCCACTCTTTAAGTATGTTTTGCAATGTTCAAGTATCTACAAGACCATATCCATATATGAAAATTGCAATGCCAATAAAATCTCAACTAGGATACCACACTTTCCAAAATGATACAGATGCTCCTATTCCTCATTCTCCATGCTTCCCAACTTTTTTCTGGACACACATCTATTTCACGTCGTTTGCGTATCAACTCAAATTTGTCCAATCATCAACAATCTTATGCCACTTAAAACTAGAAGTATTCAAAAGGACAAGGGCAAAAAGCCAACTCCCAAACATGAATGCGATCAACATATTAACAAGAACACCCCTATAAGATTAACCAAAGATTTGGTACCCAAGCAGCAAAATTATTGATTTAAATCCTCTAATGAAGTGACTACAAAGTACATTCTATAATTGTCTGCAAACTTGGCTTGAAACCTTACCAAACTATGATGAGTAGGCCTGTATTTTGCACCTCCACTGAGTAAAGTTCTTCCATAGTAATGTGTCTTTGTTCCAAGAGAGAATGTAAAAAAAAAAAAAAAAGAGGAGGCAAGTTACAAAGCATAAGCAGAAAAATCACTGAGCGTAGTTGAAAATCCCCTTTCCAAGCATATTTCCTTCAACATAAGCAGTGCCAATGAAAATCCCACTTGTACAAATGATTAGAAGGCAAGAGCCACTTGGAGAGACTTATTTTCCTTAATTCTTGGCTGAGTACTCAATTTCTTTAAACCCATTAAGAAATAAATAAAGACGGCCATAAATATGACACAGATTGTAAGCATAGTAATTTGTCACAAAAAATTAATTGGACGATTCAGAATTGAGATATGCATAAAGAGTTAAAAAAAAAAAAAAGGCCGACTTACCATAGTATTGATGTAAAAGTCGATGGTAGTGAAATAAAATGATAACATTATGAAGAAATAATAACGATATTCAAGTCGATATACAATTCTACAGTCTGGTCCCCATTTCCATTGGCTATTTTAGCCTCAAACATGGATATCTGGTTTAGACCGACACCCCTTCATTTCCTAACTTGTATATACTCATGATGAGTAACATTGCCTTCATGAAGTGTAGATTTGAAGCTCGCAAGATAGAAAATTTAAATATTAATATACATGTAAAGCTAAAGCCAATTAGTTATAATGGGCAATTCCGAAGAGCCATATACCAGCAAATGTGTTTTTACTCAAATTAATAACCTTTGAAACCTTACCGACACCATCTAAATGGCCGATCGAAGACATCGAGATGACTATAAAGGAAACAAACCTTCATGACAAGCAACAATCGGGGCAAATGAGATTCACTAATTACTCATGATTATATCATTGAATACATAGAGTAATCCTACGATTACTAAAAACTGATGCACTTACAAAGTATATGAGAAAGTCTGCATAGGTTATGTATCAAGTAAGACGTATTCAAGCGTCGTTTGAGGTTTTTTTGGATCAAAACATCCAATAAGAGTTTGCTATCATTATTTTATAAATCAATTTTCATTTCTCAGCATCATTATTTAGATATTTACAAACTAAATAACCTTATTAAACAAGACATCCGTTTGCATTGGCTTCTCTTCCATACATCTTTATAGGACTAACATTCTCTTTTGCATTAATCTCGATGAGAAGGGGCTAAAAGGCTTAAATCTTACCCTTCCTAAACAAGAGTGATGTAGTCCAAGCTACACTACTCAAATAATAGGATGAGAAGGGTAACTTTTACGAACGAAACTCCAAATGGGAATGAGCTGATTCAAAAATGAACGGTACGAAAACTCTTGGATCTACAACTTTTCTGTAAGTACTTTAAGAAGATCGAAATTAGGAAGGAAGTGGACGAACGTGAATAGACAAATTGAGTGAATGGATATAACTTCAATGACGCTCTTTAAAAAAAGGCGTTCGTCAAATATGCACAGAATTGGTTCAGAAAGAGAGATGATTCAAGCAGGTAACATCAAATACATAATTCAGAACTAAATGAAGTTCATCCGCCAGACAAGTCAAGCAGCACGTTGTCCAATTCGCACCATGAAACCATGTCGAGTATGTAACCTCAAACTAATGGTCGATAGCACCACCCTTAGCGTGGCAGTAACCGCCCAATTACAAGCCACAATGTGCTTGGGTTTCAAAATTGGGCAACCATGTCTATAGCAGAAGATTCAGCAAAAAGTATCGAATTCCAAGTGCCGCTTCACTGACTAATCGCATGAAAAGGCTGCCATAGCAAGCCGCGAGAGAGGCGCAATCAGAATCAGAGATGTGATTTGTACCTGCAATTGAAGAGCTTCTCAAGACTAAGAAAGGGCCCAACGATGATCGATCAAATCGTAAGGGACTCGTCACCCGGTCTGGTCCTGTGGATTTCGAGACCATTTTTATGGACGCGGAGGCGGGTAGTAGTACCGGGATCTGAGGTATGGAAGACGGCAAGGGTGGAAACCCAAGAGCAGAAAGAATGGGCTGATACGAGGCATGGAACAATGATCGATCAAACTCGAAAAGAAGGAAGTAGCGAAGAAGAAGAAGGTGGGCTGAGCTTGACCTATTTCTTAAATGGCTGAAAATGTGTTTATAATATACCCATAAAAATCCATATGTAAACACCTATATTTAGAATTTCATCCGACCCATATAAATGGACAAAAAATGATTGTGTAACCATCTTTAATATACGGTGAGAATAACAATTTGTTGTGAATTCACTTTTCTAAAAATTTGTAACTCACAATAGGCTATTATTTACCCTGTAACCCCCAAAAACTGTTATGCTATCAAAACCTTAAATAGGCTTGTCTCATTTGGACAGCCTTAACGTTTAGTAACAAGAGCCAGTTTCTTTCAACGGGTTTCTAATACATGTCAAGAAGGGCTCTCACAGACTATGGAACTTCCGAAGCATGCCAAAACCTACCGGGGCTCCACTCCTTGAGTATCTCATTTACATAATTAGCAATTGAGCACCAAGAAGTTAACTTTTTTTTTTTTTTTTTTTTAATGGTTTTTGTAGAATTAAAGCATTGAAGAACAAGAAGGGGGGACCTAATCGGATGAAGGGATCTCTCTGGTATCCATAAGAAATAGAAATTAGATGTCAAGGAACTATCTTCCACCTTGTGAAGTCTCTAGGTGAAGACAATCTGAAATTTGTTAGACTCCCATTGTTCTTCATGAAAAGCAATGGCCTTTTGTAGCACATTTTCCTTGTTTCAAATACTAAAAATAATCACTTTTCCAAAAATTGGCCACTTCAATCCACTATATGCTAGACTATTTTAAGCCGGTGGAATTTAGAAGGTGTTTGAATTGAGGAAATTCTCCCCAGTAAGGAAAAGCTTTCTTCTTTGGGGAAAGAACTGATTCACTGGTCATTTGACCTTCATTCTTGCCTTCCAAACTGGATAGTGGCAAGCATGTTGAATTAGTAAACTGGAATGTACGCATCGCTCTAAGGATTGGTTTCACCAATCTTGGTCCTTCTATTGAATAAAGACCAGCAAGTCAACCCGACGACACCAGCCTCATCCACGACCCACCTGGTGTCCGGACACGCATCAGAAAAAATGATGGCCCAGGCAGGAGCTAGCGGACAGACTAAGCCGACTCTGGAAGCAATAGTCCATTTCCTTCTCTCCCTCCCCCAAACCTCATTAATCTCCCCATCTCTGCACAATTTCACAGCACATCAGCCTCAAAGCTTCACCAGATATAACAACGAACTCTCGAAATTGAGATAATGGGACCAAAACAAGACATTCCAGTAAGGAATCAGCCTCAGCTTCAAGCGCTTTCCCAAGAATCAAGATTCTTAACACAAATAAGCACAAAACTATAAAATGAAAAGAAAACAATACATCGGCATTTACCATGATTAAAACATCACTTTATATAACTCTTTTGGACACATTTCTAAATATTAATGGAGCACTCTTATGAGAGAAGCATTCAAATCAACAAAAAGCATTCGAAATCCCCACCGAGTCGGCTTACTAAAACGACATCTCCAGCTGGCAAATCTGCTAAATGTTGAAGGAAGGAAGGACCACATTGAAATTTCATCAAAAGGTTTCAGACTAAATTGTCAAAATTAAAAGGTTTAGGACCAAATTGATATTCATATAATAGGTTTAGGCTTAGTTTTGTAATTTTTCATAATACACACATGTATGATGAGTGTGTGTGTGTGTGTGTCTAAGGTTTGCACAAAGTTGAGTCACATGGCATGCTCATATGAGAATCCTATAATTTGTTTAAGATGGCCCACTCTAACAAATATCTAAATCTGCATCTCACACATAAAAGTGCATAAAGTTCACACGAGGTTCACTCTTGTGACATGCTTATGTGCAAGCTTTCGAAAATTTATTTTTGATCTCTTTAGCAAATCTCTAATTTTTCAATTCTAATTCATATGCATATTTTATCTCAAGTAAGGTATGTAGTTTGTTTCAGGCTGAGTGTGATGAGTTTCCTCTACTTTTGTCAATGGCTTACATGCCCATAGGAAGAAGTACGACGGGATAGAATCATCGACAACTTTTGAGTGAAATATGGACAAGCTAGAAGACAAATTCTAAAGGGAAACAGTCCTCAAAGAACGTCGAGCTTTCTATCAGGCTATCGTCGACGAAAGCACCGCATTCTGTGTAGAGATACATATACTTGAAGCACAGCTCGCAGATAACTGATGCTAACTTAAGCTTAAACCTGGGGATCAAGTGCAATGGGAATTCTTTGAAGCAACAAATTCTAAAGGTTGATAAAATTGAAGGAGAATAATCAACAACAGGTAGAGGTTGACACATCAATCCATCAAGAACAAGTGTATTGAGAATAATGAAATTTAGGATCATGTCGGTCCACTTTTAGGAGAAATATAATAAAAATAGTTAGACAAATTGTAAAACATCAATCTAACAAGGTTAAATTCAAGAAAATGATTTCTTCTTTAGAAAATCGAAAATTAAAGATTAGTGCTTGGACTAGACACTTTGCCCATAGGCATAGGAACCTCAATGCTCATAGCGGAGCCCTTGGAAGCTAAGCCAGGTCCCTAGCACTTGAGCCCAGATTCATTGAGGCTAGGCTTGGGACTTCGACGCCTCGAGCCTGGGTCCATCTAAGCTAAGCCCAAGATCCCAATCGTCTTGCAATGGTCCATCGAGTCTAGGTCTAGTCCTCGGCACTCATGCCCAAGTCCATCGAGGTTAGGCCCTAGACCTTGATGCCTATGCCTAGGTTCTTGACTTCCAAGCCTAGTCCATCGAGGCTGGGCCCACGACACTGTGCCTACTACTCAGTCCATCGATGCAAGACTTGGGTCCAGGAGCTAGGATTGGGGTGTGGCCTAAATAGACTTGGGCATGGCCACCAAGATGCCAAGCCCCACCTCGATGGACTTGGATCCTAACGTAAGGGACTTGGTTCCGAGCATCAAGCTCGGGCCTTGGTATTAATTGACCCATGCCTAGTTATTGGGGTCCTAGTCTTGGGTGCTTGTGTCATGGTTTGGAGGTTTCTATTAACGAATGGGCCATAAATATTAATGAAGACCGAGGGAAACTCTCTTGAGTTATCTAGAATATTCTAAGGGCAGGCATTATTGTAAATGTACACTATTCTAGAGAGTTCTTGTAATAAAGATAGATAGTTGGTAGAGGAAGAGATGTAATCTCCACTGTTAAATTAAGGAGAGATGCACGGCTGTAGTTAGGCATATACTTGTATATATAGGGGTTTCCTCTCCTTCATTTGTATCATAATACAATATCCAAAGTTTTCCTCTTTAAGATCCTTGTGAGTGTGATTGAGCAAGTAAACCCCTTCATTTGTATCATAATACAATATCCAAAGTTTTCCTCTTTAAGATCCTTGTGAGTGTGATTGAGCAAGACGAACTTGCCACTCTTGGCATGTTTTGCAATTTTCAAATATCTGCAAAGTCATACTGATATATGAAAATTGCAATGCTAATAAAATCTCAACTATGATACCACACTTACCAGAAAAGTTCCTCTTCCCCATGCTTACCAACTTTTTTCTAGATGTACATATATTCCATCTCTCTTGCATATCAACTCCAATTTGTCCAATCATCTATAATCTTATGTAGCTAAAAACTAGAAGGATTAAACAAGAGAGGGGCAAAAAGTCAAATCCCAACCATGAACTGGACGTATATTGTGATCAACATATTAGCAACAACACCCCCATAAGAAGGACCAAAGATTTGGTACCCAAGCAGCAAAATTATTGACTTAAATCCTCTAATGAAGTGATTGTGGGAGTACATTGTATAATTGTCTACAAACTTGGTATGGAACTCTACAAAACCGTGATCAGTAGGCTTGTATACACCTCCACAGAGTAAAGTTCTTCCATAATAATGTATCTTTGTTCCAAAAGAGAATGTAAGTTACAAGCATAAGCAGAAAAATCACTAAGTGTAGAATATTTTGATGATTCAAAAGGATTTAACTCTTACTAAATTAATGAAAAATGGTATATTAGTTATCGAACCAATTCATTTGTCTATAAATCGAGCCCTTGTTACAACCTATGCTGCTACTAAATCAGCTGCATTATTCTTGATACCAACAATTAAAAATTGTGGTCAAACAATTCCATTATTTCTTTTTTCTTTTTTAAAATATCTCTCTATTTTAATTGTGCTATATTTATACATGTAACAAAATACACCGAAAAGTTCAAAAAAACCAATCCTTACCTAAAAAATTCCAAATTACTGAAATTACTTTAGTTTTTTATTAGTTGGTCAAACTCAAAAGAAAAAGAAAATAATGAGTACACATTTTTTTGATTTTAAAATTTGAATTAAACTAGTAGTTAATCAAAGAATATGTGATTTTCAAAAACATCTGAGAATTCTTAATTAGCTAGTTGTAAATAATCCCACCCTAGGACTATGGAACAAAGGGTTATCCCGGACTTATACCGAGATATTTCCAAGCATATTTTCATCAACATAAGCAATGCCAATGAAAATCCCGTTTGTACAAATGATTGAAAGGCAAGAGCCACTTGGAGAGATTTATTTTCCTTAATTATTGGCTGAGTACTCAATTTCTTTAGACCTGTTAAGAACTAAATAAAGACAGCCATTAAAGAAGACATATATTGTAAGCACAGTATTCTGCCACAAAAGAATAAAATAAAAATAATGGGATGATTCAGAATTGAGATATGCATAAAGAGGAAAATAAAATAAAATGCCGGCTTACCAGAGTATTGATGTAAAAGCCGATGGTAATGAAATAAAATGATAACATTATGAAGAAATATTAACGATATCCAAGTCGATATACAATTCTACACAGTCTACTCCCCATTCCATTGGCTATTTTAGCCTCCAACATTGATATCTGGTTTAGACCGACATCCCTCCATTTCCCGACTTGTATATACTCATGATGAGTTACATTGCCTTTAGATCTTCCGGAGAGAAAATTTAAATATTAATATACATATAAAGCCAAAGCCAATTAGTTATAATAGGCGATTCGGAAGACCTACATACTGGTAAATATGTCTTCACTCAAATTGATAACCTTCGAAGCTTTATTGACACCACCTCTAGAAAAGTGAAATAGCTAATCGAAGACATCAGGATGACAATAAAGGAAACAAACCTTCATGACAAGCAACAAATGGAGCAAATGAGATTCACCAATTACTCATGATTATGCCATTAGATACATAGAGTAATCCTATGGTTAGTAAAATTGATGCACTTACAAAGCCATATGACAAAGTTTGCATAGATTATGTATCAAATAAGATGTATCCAAGCGTCGTTTGAACTATTTTTGGGCCAAAACACCCAACAAGAGTTTGCTATCATCATTTTATAAATCAAATTTCATTTCTCAGCATCCTCATTTAGATATTTACAAAATAAACAACCTTATTAAATAAACATTCATAAAGAGAAATATTTGTTGCATTGGTTTCCTTTCCACATATCTTTATGCGACTAAGAGTGCATTTGGTTGAATTTTTAGGAAAATCCATTGAGAAAATGCGAAAGACTTCAAGTTAAATGAGTTTTTCAAAATACAAATTGTGTTTGGTAAACTCTAATCTAAAAGTGCATTATAAAGTATCTTTGAGTAAAATAGTGTTTTGAGTGTCGCGACCAAATTTTCGGATGAACGTTTGGCTAATGGATTACTAAGCCTAAACTTAGCTCGGGCTCTCCCAAACCCATACTAATTCACGACTTAGATTCAAGTTATTAACATGCAATTGATTTTTAATTAGGAGTCGCCACTAATTTATTTTTGGTGTATCGATTAGAAACACAAGTAAAGTAACAAAATATTTACTTTATTTCTGCGAACTAGAGATTATGAGTTCGAAGACTTGATTACACTAGATTTATCTAACGCTATTTCGGTACTTTTTTCTTTTATTTTGAAAAACATGTTTGGCAAGCAGCTTAAATTGATTTTAATTTATTTCTCTAACATGTGAGGTTATCATGCGGATGCACAAACCACCAATTTAACACTAATATAAAGTAATGAATAAATTGCAAAACTTACATCATGGCTTCAAAGGCATTTGTAGTGTTATATCAGAATTCACATCGACAGTCCTAGATATGATTTATAATTAACACGCAATTATTTTTTTTATTTTCACTTATTTAATGAGAATCATGCTTTATGCAATGCATGCTGACCTAATCACAGGCAATTTCTAGCTAAATGGACCTAACCACAATCACTAAGTAACATGCATTTCATCAACCTAATTCTATATGATATAGACATGACGTTTTTTATTTTTTAAAAAAGCATGCAATCTATCCTAAAGATTGAAAATAATTTATCCTAAGAATGTTTTGTATTTTTCATGACTTTTGAAATTAGAAAAATGTGAAAATTATCTAGCTAGATTAAAATTTTATCCAACTTATATTAAAGATTAGGTGATGCTAAACCTTAATTTAAACTAATATATTATATTAACTTAGCAATCTCTAGTCAATCTAAAAAAATCAATCTAAACATAAAATGAAACATGCAAATTTATCCTAATAAGACGCAAACCCTAATGACATTAAACTAATATATTATCTTAACTTAGCAATCTAACCTAAGATGCTATCTATCTAAAAAAATCAATCTAAACATAAAATGAAACATGCAATTTTATCATAATATGCAATAAATTTGTAACTAAAAGAATGCCCTAATTTTACATGACACATGCATGATGACTAAATTTGTCAAAGGTATACCGGTTTTGAGTTTTTGGTGGTCAAAAAGATAATTTAGGATAAATTTTTAAAAAAAATTTTTTAATAATTCGAAATTAAAATTGTCAAATAATTAAACATGCAATTTAAATTAATGAAACGAAAATCTAACATCCTATATTTATATTTTGGTATTTTTTATTTTTTTTTTAATTTGAAATAGTAAATTTCCTTCCCTAAATATGCAAAAACCCTAAAACAAGAAATAAACCTAATCTAACTCACATTTCTTGGATTTCTTTTTACTAAAGCAAAATCAACTCAAATGACACGATGTCAAATCAGAGCAAGATAAGATTAATATCCAAAAATTTAACGAACTATATCTTGTATATGAGATGGGTTGGCCTACTCTAAATAAATTGTGAATCAAATCTCAAATATGATATCGGATTAGCAATATTTCAAGTGATTGCAAGTTAGATTTAGAATGTGAAAATCGGACTATCATTCCAAATTTCAAATGCAATTTCATATCGGAAATCTCAATCTTACATTAAGGAATAATTATGCTAAAAAAGAACAAATAAAATAAAATAAAATGAAATAAAAAATAAATAGAAAAAACTACCTAATGTGATTTTCTTTTTTACCTTTTTTGCTTTTGCTTTCCAAACGACGTTGGCAGCTCGTGGTGGGTGCTCGGTCGGAGGTTGCGGTCGGAGGTGCTCCGGCGAGGAGGACCAGCAGCGAGCAGGGGGACATCAGACACCGGATGCTGCAGCAACGTCGCTCGGGGAAAACTCGGAGCTGGGCGAGGGCGGTGCGGGTCGTGGGCTTCGGGGCACGGCGAAGGCAGAGCAGCAGCGTCGCAGGATCACAGCGGCGGGGGTGAGCAGCAGCGGGCGGAGCAGGAGCGACGTCAGGTCGTCGCGGGTTGGTGCGGGCTGCAGGCGAGGCGCGGCGGGGCTCGGGATCTGCTGCAGAGGGCTACTGGTGTAGGCGCGAGCGAGCAGGGGGTCACTCGGAGACGCGGCGGCTGGCAGAAGTGCAGAGCAGGGGTGCGGCGAGGGAATCTCAGGTGGCTGCGCAGCGGCGATACGGCGTCCGGCGGGGCGGCAGAGCAGCGGCGGAGCTCGTGTGGATCGGGGCAGATCTGTTGGGCGTCGGAGAGCGCCGCGGGTGTCGGCGAGGGCTGAAGTGGAGCGGCGAGACCAGCGGTGCAGCGTGGCGGAGGCGAGCGGACCCGCGAGGTGGCGAGGCGCGGTGGTGTCCGGGGTCGCGGTGCAGGCGCGGTGGCCGGCACGGCAAAGGCTGGCGCGGTCGAGGGTCCTCGCGAAGAAGACGATGCGGAAGCTTTTTTTTTTCTTTTTCTCTCTCTGCCCTCACGTCACTTCTCTCACTGCTCTCTGCCCTCCTGCTTCTTCGACGAAGGACGGACGCGAGTTGACTTGACCCTCTCCAATTTTTTTTCCTTTTGAAATTTCAACTCAAAACCAAAAAGGCCCCCGGTTTTCTCCGTACGCGGCTCTTTTATAGGTGAAGACTTGATTTTCGTGGATTATTTCACTTCCTTTTTTGGCTCACGCATGAAATCGCCTTTGATTATGAAATATTTTTTATCTTGAGACATAGAATATATCGCTCAAAATATCCCTGTGTGCAATATTCTTCTTGATATTTCATGCTTAAACTTCCAATCTTACGTAATATATCACCTAATGTAAATATATGAAATATTTACCAAATATTGGAAGAATAATATAAATCATTTTTGAAAATACCAAATTGTCAACTCATAAAAGTGAAGCTCATCTGCCGTTGATCAAATGTGAAAGTGATAAACAAATAAATAAAATAGAGGAATGTAAAATAAATAAATGTTTCTAAACTATATGTTATGCAATTTTAATTTTAATTTTATTTTTTTGGGGTAAAAATTAACCTATTTTTTATACAAAAATTTAGGTGTCAACATGGAAAAATTTATATTTATAAAGGAATTTTGTGATAAAAACAAAGGGAAAAAAAAGTTGGTCGGCGAAGGGCAAGCATCTACCGGCAATCGAAATCTATCGCCAGCGACTAATGTCTCAAGTTGCAGGACCTCAAATGGCTGCTAGAGACCACCTAGAAGGGCCACATGGGGTTGGGCAACCCCGGCAACCACTGGCGATGGTCGCCTGGTCACACGACCTTAGGTGACTCTTTTGAAGGTCATGGCGACCTAGATCTAGGTCGTGGAGGTTACGTGACCTCGATTTGGGTTGCCGAAAGTTGTGCGACCTTGCTGCAACCTAAATCTTGGTTGTCGGAGGTCACGCGACCTCGACGAGGGCTGCCTAGTCATGTGACCTTAGTGGCCCTTCACGAAGGTCGCATGACTCAGATCTTGGTCGTGATAGGTCGTCATGACTCATCAAGGTCACACGACTAGTCATGATGATCACCGGGTAGCCATGACCATGCCAACCTCTCTCCAACCTATTGCCAAACCATCGCAACCACACTAATCGACATATGAAGATTTTAGGTTGAAGAAGATGAATGGTGAATCACGAGAGCAAAAACGAAAAAACAAAAATTAAGTGATGATAGTTTTGGAACAAAATTTTTATACTAAAACCTAGAAAGGGTCTTCCAAAATACTGAAAGGCCAACATTCCTTTAATGTGGGTTTTAAAAATTTTCTCAAACACCAAATATTTGCCCAAATGGGCTTTGGACACCCAAAGCTTCTCTTCAATGTT
Organism: Eucalyptus victrix; assembly: GCA_016097545.1. Classification (NCBI taxonomy): domain Eukaryota; kingdom Viridiplantae; phylum Streptophyta; class Magnoliopsida; order Myrtales; family Myrtaceae; genus Eucalyptus; species Eucalyptus victrix. Next base: position 27,364,911 of record CM027844.1, read on the forward strand.
GGTCCCAAACATAGCCTAACAAACTCATTGAATGTGATTCTTTTTTGTATTAATCTTGATGAGAATGGGCTAAAAGTCTTAAATCTTACGCTTTCTAGATAAGAGCATCAATGATGTAATCCAGGTTATACTACTCGAATAATAGGATCGGAAGAGTGACCTTTACACATGGAAACTCTATCAGAAAAATAAGTAGAAATTTCATGCTAGTTTGGGAAAATGCTCACCTTGACACCATAGATGCTTGTAAATTGAATCATGTGTCGCGCCTACTAACTAGAGTACTCAATCACTAAAGTTGACTCTGAAGGGTCTTAGCTCTACCCCATCTCTCTCTGTCACGTTATCTTACGGGGAGAACTTGGTATTTTGCACAAAAAGAACATAGCTGACAAATAGCTTGGTCACGTTATCACTTTCTTCACATGGGTATGATTTAGACCCCCAAAACCTTTATCATGCTGATGTCATTTTGTAGTTTAGTTTAGTTTAGTTGATTTTTGCTGGCGAATCTCTCACTCTCTCCAAAGATGAACGCCACTTCCAAATAATCAATGAGCAATTATAACATGCGCCGGTGGTGAAAAGTCTGTGCACATGAATTTTCTACGTTAGTGATGTATGCTCTATTTTTCTGAAACTAAAAGCCAGTTACTTGATAAATTTATACTCTTTTTGTCATCTGCTGGTGTCGATTGACATAGAAGGGTCTGCACTCTACCCAAAATATTCAAGGCATCAAAGATAACGTTATTGCGTGCAGGTGCAAAAGGATGAACATGGCCTCGTCGCTCAGTCACTATGACACTGAAGTCTGTCACTCAATCACAATCACACTGAAATCTGTCAATCTTGTAGCCACATCCATCTTTTTATTGGACATCTATCACCCCTCAACTAATTGTTTGGTACTAGGAACGTGCAATCGGACTGAATAAATGCCAAAACTGGACTAGCTCATCCGAAAAATAGAGCTGTGAACCTATTCCCATTAAAATTGATATGGGAATCGGTTTTGAGTGATTTCTCATCGGGAAGCAGTTTGAAATCGGTTTGGGAAACTCAAAGTTCAAAACCCTACTTTTTTCCCTGATTTTTATGTCAGATAAGTCCTCTTATCATTCTTGACGTCTCTCGATTCGGCTTTGCATTTCGTAGAAATGTTTTCATGGTGGATTTGTCATTAGAGACTAGTATCTGTGAGCAGAAAGTGTAAGGTTGAAAAGTTTTTGGGATCTTTCTTGCTTGAACAGGGCTTTCAATTTACTGTGCCAGCTTTTTGGTTATGTGGATGTTCGTTTTTTATCGATGCGGTTTTTCCATGGTCGTTCGAGTGGGGCGTGTGATGCGAAAATGAGAGGCGTTGGCCGTTGCTTTCAAATGGAAGCGTGTTCGTGGAAGGATATTAATTGTGATGCTGGAGGGTTGGATGGTTTTGCTAATCATGGTGTTCTTCCTATAGGTTTGTTGTTGAAAATGACCAAGCTATCCAAAGCGATTCATGTCCGCAACGTTGCGCAAGAAATCTCAGAGGTGCATGTTCTCTTGCAGCTTCTGCTCCAAATAAATTCTTTTGGGTGTTGAAATAGGGATGTTCTCACGTGTCAATGTAAAATTTGAAGCCGTATAGGATATTGGGTAGTTATAAAATATATTTCAAATGAAAATAGGTTGATCATGAAACCAAATTGGAAAAATAGGGCGGTTCTAAAACAGAGTTCAATGCAAACAAGATTAGGATACAGAGTCCAAAAATAAAGAACTAATTATAAGAGGGCTAGATAGAAAGTCTAAGTTTAGAACCTGCCTATTTTGGATCCGATCACCCCCATTTGGTACTTGTCAGCGCCTCCAAAACAAAAGTTGGGCTGTACAATATATCGCAGCAGCCCACGTTACGGATGCACCAGCGGGCAGGTAAGGAAATGTGAATGAACGTCACCAATTTTATTTTTATCTTTTCTGTCAATTCAGGCACTATAAAGCAGATTGCTTTAAATTGCTTTGATTTGCAGATAATGCCAGGGGCGCGTGAGAATATAAATCCATTGACGTAATTGACAAAACAAAACGTCATCGGAAGCTAGGTCAATGTTCACCCGAAAACCGAATTTCTATTTCTTAAATTTGTTTGGTATGGTCAACACTTTAAAATCCCTATTTTCAGGAAACCTTGTTTACAGAGATCCTATCCAAAATATACCAGAAGTCGCACTCTTGTAACATCACAGGTGAGAACGTGTTTTGCTTTATAATAATAAATTGGGAAGCTTCTATCAATCTTTTCTGATTGGCTGTCTTCAACATTATTTGGTGAATTAGTTACGCAGAGACTTTAGTTCACATTGGACTAGTTAATACCATGTTCCCACGTAATCATTCTTAATGGGGTTAGTAACTGAAACGTATAAAAAGAGTGACTTTCGACCTATCTGTCATTAGTTAGTGACCTACAAAAACTAAGGTTGCATTTGTTTGCATTTCTTTTTTCTGTGTTTGAACACTTTTTTTTTTTTTTTGTTCCTGGGAACAAACAAGGAACAAAAACGCATTTGTGTGCGTTTTTATTCAAAAATTATCTTTTTGTTCCTAGAAACACATCTAAAACAGAAACAAAAAACCAAAAAAAAAATTGATTCTTGTTTCTGAAACAAAATTTAGAAACACTTTCTTTTCTTCTTCTTTTTTTCTCTCTTTTTCTTTTTCTTCTTTTCTTCTTCTTTTTTCTTTCTTTTTTCTGTGGCCGGTTGCCGGCCTCAGCCATGGCCGGCGACCGGCCGTCGAGGGCCGGCAAGGCCGAACGTTGTCAAGCTCACTCAAATCCGGTGAGGCCGAGCTCACTCAACCAAGGCGAGGCTAACCTCGCGTCGAGCTGGGTGAGCTCGATCTCGCCCACATCCGGTGAGGCCGAGCTCACCCAGCAGCCGCCAAGGCCGTTGGGCGAGCTCGGCCTCGCCGGGGGCGGGCAAGCCTCGCTGTGGTTGAGCGAGGCCGCTGGCCCTCGTCGGCTAGTCGCCGGCCATGGCCGAGGCCGGTGACCGGCCAAAAGAAGAAAAAGAAAAAAGAAAAATAAGGAAATATAAATAAGAAAATAGAAAAATAAAATAAAAATATCAACAAATTAAAGTATATCTTTCCTCATATTGATAACCTTCGAAACCTTACCGACACTACCTCTAGTAAGGAGAAATAGCCAATCGAAGACATTGGGATGACCATAAAGGAGAAGAACCCAAAATGATAAGCAGCAAATGAAGCAAACAATATTCACCAATTACTCAAGATTAAGCCATTGGATACATAGAGTAATCCTATGGATACTAAATCCAATGCTCTTACAAAATCATATGACAAACTCTACATAGGTTTTATATCAAGTAAGATGCATTCAAGCGCGGTTTGAGCTTTTTTGGGGCCAAAACCATCCAACAAGAATTTGCTCTCATCATTTTATAATTTAATTTTCATTTCTCAGCATCCTTATTTTGATATTTACAAAATAAACAACCTTATTAAAAAGCATTCATAAAGAGAGATATGTTGCATTTGTTTTTCTTCCATACATCTCTACGAGTCTAACAAACTCATTGAACGGATTTCTCTTTCGCATTAATCTCAATAAGAATGGGCTATTAGTCTTAAATCTTACACTTCCTAAACACAAGCATTAATGATATAGTCCAAGTTAAACTACTCAAATAATAGGATAGGAACTTTTTACACACGGAAACTTTATCACAAAAATAAGTAGAATAAGTAGAACTTTCCATTTTGTGCTAGTTCGGGAAAATGATTGTAACTTTCCCAATACAAATTGGAATGAGTTGATTCAAAAACCAATGGTACAAAAACCCTTGGATCTACAATTTTTCTATTTTGAATTTTCTTAGATTAACAAATGTCGAATTTGATAAGGAAGTGAACACACCGAATGCATTGATTAAGTGAATGAATAAGAATTTCAACGGTGCTCTTCCAAAGACACAAATACCAGCAAATATGCCTTCACTCATATTGATAATCTTCGAAACCTTATTGACGCCAACTTTATAAGGTGAGATAGTTGATTGAAGACATTCAGATGATCATAAATCTCGATGAGAAGGGACTATAAGTCTTAAATCTTACACTTTTTTAAACAAGAGTATTGATTATGTAGTCCAAACTAGACTATTCAAATAATAGGATCAAAAGGTGACTTTTACATGCGAAAAACTCTATCACAAAAATAAGCAAAAGTTTCAATTATGTGCTAGTTTGGGAGAATATTTGTAACTTTCTCAATGCAAATTGGAATGAGCCAATTCAAAAACCAACGGTACAAAAACTCTTGGATCTACAATTTTTCTATTTTGAATTTTCTTAAATAAGCACTTTAGGAATGTCGAAATTGGGAAGGAAATGGACAAACATAAATGGACAGATTGAGTGAATAGATATGAACTTCAATGGTGCTCTTTCGAACCCCACATATCAGCAAATATGTCTTCATTCGTATTGATAATCTTCAAAGCCTTACCGACACCACATCTAGTAAGATGAAATAGCCAATTGAAGACATCAGGATGAGCATAAAGAAAATGAACCCTTCATGATAAGCGACAAATGGAGCATACAAGATTCACCAATTACTCAAGATTTTGCCATTGGAGACATAGAGTAATCCTACGGTTACTAAATCCTATGTTCTTACAAAGTCATATGACAAAGTCTACATTGATATAAGATGTATTCAAGTGCCGTTTGAGCTTTTTTTTAGGCCAAGACCATCCAACAAGAGATTGCTTTCATCATTTTATAACTCAATTTTCATTTCTCAACATCCCTATTTTGATATTTACAACCTTATTAAACCAACATTCATCCATTGCATTTGTTTCTCTCCCACACATCTTTACAAGACTAACAAACTCATTGAACATATTTCTCTTTCGCAATAATCTCGATAAGAATGGGCTATTAGTCTCAAATCTTACACTTCCTAAACATGATAATTAATGATGTGGTCCAAGCTAGACTACTCAGATAATAGGATCAAAAGAGTGACTTTTTACGCACGGAAACTTTGTCATAGAAATTTGCATTTTGTGCTTGTTCGGCAAAATGATTGTAACTTTCTTGATACAAATCAAATTGAGCTGATTCAAAAACAACAGTACAAAAACTTTTGAATCTACAATTTTTCTATTTTGAATTTTCTTAAACAAATACTTTAAAAAGGTCGAATTTGGGAAGGAAGTGAACACACTCGAATAGACAGATTGAGTGAATGGATAAGAACTTCAATGGTGCTCTTCCAAAGGCACATACCAACAAATATGTCTTCACTCATATTGATAATCTTCGAAGCCTTATTGACACCAACTCTAATAAGGTGAAATAATCGATCATAGACATTGGGATGACCATAAATCTCTATGAGAAGGGACTATAAGACTTAAATCTTACCCTTCCCAAATAAGAGTATTAATGATGTAATCCAAGCTGGACTATTCAATTAATAGGATCAGAAGGGTGACTTTTACACGTGAAAAACTCTGTCACAAAAATAAGCAAAAAATTCAGTTCTACACTAGTTACGGAAAATATTTGTAACTTTCTCAATACAAATTAGAATGAGCGGATTCAAAAACCAACAGTACGAAACTCTTGGATTTACAACTTTTCTATTTTGATTTTTCTTAAATAAGCGCTTTAAGAATGTCAAAATTGAGAAGGAAGTGGATAAAAGTAAATGGACACATTGAGTGAATGGATATAAACTTCAACAGTACTCTTCTGAGCCCCACATATCAGCAAATATGTCTTCACTCATATTGACATCCTTCGAAGCCTTACTAACGCCACCTCTAGTAAGGTGCAATAGCCAATCGAAGACATCGGGATGACCATAAAGGAAACAAACCCCTCATGATAAGCGACAAATGGAGCAAACAAATTCACCAATTACTCATGATTATGCCATTGGATACATAGAATAATCCTACGGTTACTAAATCCAATGCTCTTACAAAGTCATAGACAAAGTCTACATTGGTTATGTATCAAAGTAAGATGTATTCAAGTGCCGTTTGAGCTTTTTTTAGGCCAAAACCATCCAACAAGAGATTGCTCTCATCATTTTGTAAATCACTTTTCATTTCTCAGCATCCCTATTTTGATATTTACAACCTTATTAAACAAACATTTATAAAGAGAGAAAACCGTTGCATTTGTTTCTCTTTCACACATTTTTAGAAGACTAACAAACTCATTGAACGTATTTCTCTTTCACGTTAATCTTGATGAGGATGGGCTATTAGTCTCAAATCTTACACGTCCTAAACACAAGAATTAATGATGTAGTCCAAGCTAGACTACTCGGTTAATAGGATCAGAAGAGTGACTTTTTACGCACGGAAACTTTGTCACAAAAATAAGTAGAGCTCACCTTCCAGTGAAATTGTGCTCTTAAAGTCCAAGAATTGTTAATTACCTCACACCACACATTTGAGAACTTCTTATAGCAAATTCCTCATTTTCAGTGCTACCATGTAGCTATCCTAAGAGAAAAGGAGTACATGAAGTGAATAAATGTGCAATATATTTCCTTTTTCTTATAAGTAAAATGCATGAGTTCATGTTGATCATTCGCAAGGCTTCTCCACAAGTAAATATAATGGCATGATTCTGATTTTTAGATTTTTCTTCACCAAAAAATGGTAGGTTCTAAAAGCTTTATCCTATAAATAACCAACCCCAACATAAGTGTCAAGTTGTTTATTTTTAAATTCTTTTGGCCAACAATGTAAGCAACAGAATCCACCGCTTGTAATGGCTCAGTTGGATAAGCGCTCCCGTGACATTTGCCCAGGACAGAGGAGTTCGAATTCCGCAAGTCACACGAGATCTTAAGCGCGACGTTAAGGTGGTGGGTCCTTCGCTAGCGTTGCTCCAGGGTTTACCCACCTGGCTGCCGGCTGTATGGGGTTTATGGGTATAAAAAAAAAAAAAAAAAATGTAAGCAACAGAAAGATTTAGGACAGCACAAAATGGCAATATTGTCAATCATCTAGAAATAGCAATCACCAATGACCGTTGTTTCCAAAAGCAAGCGTAGGATACCCACGATAGGAACAATATAAGTACATTAAAGATGCATTTGTTTAGGAGAAAACTTCATGATAAAGAAAAATACTTTCTAGGAAATCATTTTCAAAAAAGTAAATACTTTTTGTTTTTGTTTTTGTTTTTGTTTTGTGATATATGACTGAAAATATATTATAGTGTTTTAATATCATTTGGCAAATAATTTCAATCTCATGACTTTATCTCATGACCAAACATAAAAAAAGATTTTCTAGATAATTTTTATTTTATTTTTTATTTTCTCTTTTTCTTCCCCTTTGAGGGTCACTAGGCCTCGACAACGACAGTTGATTACTGACCATAGGTGTGGGCTGATGAGCTCTAGCCTCAACAAAGGCTAGTGAGGCCTTGGCCTTGAGCAAGGCTCGAGCTCACATGTCTAGTCACTGGCCTTTACCATGGCTAGTGACTAGCTAAAGAAGGAGAAGTGAAATGAATATATAATAATAATAATATTATTAAATTAAAATTAAAATATATTAAAATATTCTAGGTGGGCAATTTCGAAAAGTATTTTGATCTTTTTAGATTTATGAATTCACTTTCCTAAATTTGTTGTTGACTAGAAAGTATTTTTGGTTGAATAGTCATTTTCTGCAAACCAATCACATAAAAATCTAGAAAATTAATTCCCAATAAACACTTTTACCAAAACAAATGCGCCCTAAAGCCCCTTAGCCATAGCAGGCTAGCAATGCTTAAACCAAGATGTCCATTAATTATCTTGTAAATAACTTGAACTCTCCAATAATTATCGTTATGGTGTTTCTAAAAAGTCAAAAATATAAAGAGAATTGCCTTAAAATAAGACGTCTAAAAACACCTTTACAGCTGGTGGAACTAATTTTTTCTATTAATCATAGAATCATTACAACAGATTAAGCTCACATAGTTATAGTCAATTGGTCATGGTTGGAGATTCATCCTTCAATTGGGTTGAAGAGAAGGAAATAAGATAATAAAAGAGATACTGGTAGTCATTCAAGTTTTTTTTTTTTTTGTTAAGGCTGGTAGTCATTCAAGTTGATTGGTAGAAAATGGATAAATCAGATGGATGTGACCTGTAATTTTATTAAAATAGAGTTTGCGAAGTATAAATGCTCCGATGCCAAAAGATACATACAAAGCGCAAGTCTCATGGTTTTATCATTTCTATCCAGGGATGACTCGGTGAATTTCCAAATCTTCATTATTTTTCATCTTTTTCGTTGTGTGAGAGTGAGAGAGAGAGAGAGAGAGAGAGAGAGAGAGAGAGAGAGAGAGAGAGAGAGAGAGAGAGAGCAGTTCGAGTTAAGATTTGGCCTCTATATGATGCCCAAAGACGAAGTTGCATTTCTAGTTTATCAAACGCTGTGAGTTCGTCTTCACTTTAGAACTCACCTGCTCAAGAAAATTGGTCCATTCATCTGTAAAAGTTGGTGACAGATCTCGGGAAAAAAAAAAACCACCAAAAGAAGTACGTAAGTCATGAGAGCGGAATTAACCTGGAAAAAAACCTTTTGCTAGTAGAAGAAGGTTGAAACACCATCTTCATTTTGCGTCTGCAAGTCAGGCACCGAGAAGAGAGCCTCCTCTATGTAGTAAGGAGTCCAAACGCTGGCATGGATTATTGCACTAGAGACGCAGATTACATTGAAGCATTGATAACATAGAAAAGACGCGCTTTAAGGGCTCCATTGCATAAGACTTTTTAGTCCAAAATTCAAGCATTGCTTGTCTCTAATTGGTATTTGATCTTTGCGTAAGTCATGTATTAATTAATACCTGAATTGCTGTCTGCTAAGTATGAAAATGCAAAATACTACAATGGCATAAAGTTCCCCTATAATTACTATCAATGGCATAAAGTTCCCATATAGTTACTATTAACAATTGAGGAGAGAAGAACATTAGAATAAGAATAGGGTTAATACCCTAAAAAACCACAAACTAGTACACTTGTGACAAATTTACCCCAAACTATTTTTTTGACCACCAAAAACCTCAAACTGATATACATTTGACAAATTTACCCCAAACTGGTACACTTGTGACAAATTTATCCTCCGTTAGTTTTTGTTAAATTTTATTCTCAAATTATTAAGTTAAATGACACGTGACAATTGACCGGCATACAAATTTAGGATTTTACGCTCCATTTGTCACCGTTTACAATTTTTGTGATTTTTTTTTGTGGTATTAATTCAATTTAGCATGGGGTATATTTGTCACAAATTTACCATTTTGGGGTTTTTTCCAGTCAAATAAATTAGTTTAGGGTAAATTTGTCATAAATGTACCAGTTTAAGGTTTTTTATAGTCAGTCGGGGTAAATTTGTCACAGGTATATCAGTTTGGGGTTTTTTATGGTCAAAAAAATAGTTTGGGGTAAATTTGTCACAAGTGTACCAGTTTGGGGTTTTTTAGGGTATTAACCCTTAAGAATAAAAGAAAAAGGCCAAAAAAATAAAAATAAAAGATTCAAAATATTAAAAATATTAAAAGATTATCCACATTAAACAACCAGCGTCCATGTCAGATTTTCCAACGAGGCATATTGGAATTGGCACTTAAGTGAGCGACATTCAAATTTGTGGCACTTAAGTAAGTGGAAAAAAAAAGTGGTATTCAAGTAAGTATCGTACGAAAGTTTTTGCATTCCTAATATCCTGCTCTTACTAAGATCACATTCAATTCACGAAGGAGGAAAAGGGTTAAGCCTCTGGTACATCTACATGTACATGGCAAGATAAACTTACATGTCAACATATTCGGTTTCCTAGATTGTTTGATTACAGAAAAGAGTAAAAAGTTAGAATCGCACACAATTTACAACTTTTAATGCACCTGTCATCTGCTGCCGTCGACAGATTTGATCTGGTTATGTACAAATATTTAATCTCAAGTCCAATCTGCAGTAAGGCCCTGACTAATATGGGATAATTGAAAGGAACACTACTTGAAACGCCAGCTACATGACCCCATAAAGGAAAAGTATACGTTTTCTTTTTCACCAAGCAAATATCAGTGTAGACTGCCAGAGATGGTTTTAAACATTATAAAAAGGGAAGAAATAGATTCAAGAGGCTTTAATTGGTGTCCGAGAATAGGGACGCCAAATGGGGAGGGCGGGAGAAGGGATTGCACCTCCACACGGGGCAAGTTTAAATACCCCATCCCTAACAGCGTTAGGCTAACACCACCGGTGGTGCAGATTTTTCAACTAACCCATGGGTTTCACACTTTTTTTATCCAATAAAAAGTTCATAAAATATTAAAGTCAATAATAATAATAATAATAATAATAATAATAATAATAATAATAATAATAATAATAATAATAATAATAATAATAATAATAATAATAATAATAGTAGTAGGAGGAAAGTAGAAGTAGTAATAGGAGCAAAGCAGATAAAAGTAGTAGTAGGAGGAGCTAATAGCAATAGCAATAAGAACCAATAAAGAATAGTAATGATAATAATGATAACAATAATAATGATAATCCTAATATAATAATGATAATGATAATGATGATAATGATAATAGTAATAATAATAATAATAATAATAATAATAATAATAATAATAATAATAATAATAATATTATTAATTATTATTATTATTATTATTATTATTATTATTATTATTATTATTATTATTATTATTATTATTATTAGGGAAAATTTCAATTAAGGGCTTAAAGTAAAATCGTTTTCTCAAAAAAGGGCCCAAAATGGACATTGTCTCAAATAAGAATCTGAAGTGACCAACTTAGTTTCAAATAAAGGCTTTAACTTAAAAGCCAACCAAATCTTATTTGCATCTAGGGATATTTTCATCTAAAGACTTTTTTTTCCTTCTTTTCTTAATTTATTTTCTCATTCTCTTTCTTTTCTTCATCATTATCATGCCTTCGTCTTTTTCACTCTTTAGATCACATTCTCCAAAGTCCATCTCTATCTTCCTTGCCAAATTAGCCATCAACGCCCTCAACCTCATTTGTCATTGCCCTCAACAGCAATTCTAGTACATTTGTTGAAAGATGGAGGTCAATTCATGCCCTAGATCAAGCACAAGTGGACCAAGATGTGATGATCAACTTGATTCAATCCCCATGTCTTGTGGTCGTGGTCAAGCACAAAGCATGATGAGATGTAAGCCATTAGCTTGCTGCCCTCGTTGTCATCGATGCTTGAATTCAAATTGGTGCTCACGCAAGCTATGATCGATCTTAGTGAGGAGAAGCCAAATTGAAGTGCCTAAGCCAAATTTATTAGAGGTTTTTGAGGAATCTCTATGATACTCATGTGCATTGATTTGTTCAAAGAAATACATAGTTTTTGGAATTTCTAAGCGATTTTGCACTTTTTTTCATCTTGTTATTCTCTCTCAAATCTCTTTAGATAATATTTCAAAGTCAAAGAGGCAAATTTATTTGAACATGTGTAGACCAGAGTCATTCATTTTTCAGATTGAGTGCTGTCTAATTCAAATCGCCACCAAAATCGAGTATCTTCAATCACGGCTCAAAATGATTCAACAATCTTTGAAAATAACCAGCATGCACGACCTAGGTAGCACGAACACGGGGACACGGACACGGACACGCGACACGACACGACACGACATGTGACACATTACATTTCGACGAGACATGGCTATCCCCCGTCTCTTCCCTCCCCCAATACGCGATGGCCATCAAAAACCCATTCGTCTCTGCCCCCCCCCCAATACCCGATGGCCCATAAAAAAACCGTAGCTCTGCACGACCCTTCCTCTTCTCGTTCCTCGCCGCTCGCCGCACAAACCCCTTTCCTCGCTGCTCGCCGCTCGCCACACAACCCCTTCCTCGCTGCTCGTCGCTCGTTGCCTCTCGCCGCTCGTCGCCTCTCACCGCTCGCCGCACGACTGCCTTCCTCTCCTCTTCCTCTCGCCTTTGGCCCTTTCTCCCTCGCAGTTGCAACCTCGTCGGATCCGTCGCAGCGTCACAGTGGCGGCCGTCTCTCGCCGTCGCGGCCTCGTCTCTACTACGTCGCCGTCGCTTCCACCCTCCATCATCTTCCGGACACGTGTGTCGAAACGTGTCGGGCACGCGTTGACCAGGTGTCGGATTTTCGACATGCGTTGACCGCGTGTCCGAGCGTGTCGACGTATCCGACACACTCCGACACGTGTCAGACACGACACGGAAGCACGGACAACGTGTCCGTGCTACCTAGTGCACGACACAATTAGACCCTCTCAAGAATCCACATATTTCACCTCAATGCAAGCTGCATCTATGAATGTTATGAAAAATCCAACCCGGACCCTATAAAACATTCCCAAGAAGCTACGATGAAAGTTATCGTGGCATAGGCAATTTCATTGGGAGGAAGAGCATGAAACTATTACTTTAATTGCCATAATAAGTTTTTACAAGCAAATTAAAATAAAAAAAAAACCCATTTATGGATATTTCTTGATTCTCAAGTTCATTATCGTCATCGAAGAAGGTGAGTGGTGGCGAAAAACTTAAAAATTGGCTCATGCCAAAATTGATAAGTTCTTGGGTGAGGATGCAAAATTGCATAATGTAGAGCATGCGCTTTGAAGTTTGCTAATGGGGAGGCTACAAAACTGAAGCACGCAATTTGTAGTTTTGCAAAACTACATAATTTCTCGAATATCTTTTCGTTTTCTTATTTTCCTAAATTGTTCAAATTGTTTTGCATCTGTGCAAGCTTGTGTGTCAGGAGTCTGATGCATTTGTCAAGAAGGAGGTGAGCAAGATGAAAAAAATAAAGAAAAGAAAAAAAAAAGGAAAAAGAAAAAAAGTCTTTAGACGAAAATACCCTTAGCTGCAAATAAGATTTGACTGGCTTTCAAGTTGACACCCTTATTCGAGACTACATCAATCACTTCAGGCCCTTATATGATACAATGTACACTTTAGGTCATTTTTTGAGAAAACGGTTCCACTTCGGGCTCTTAATTGAAATTTTCCTTATTATTATTATTATTATTATTATTATTATTATTATTATTTATTATTATTAGCAATAGCAATAGAACAACAATAGCAACAACAACAATAACAACAACAACAACAACAACAACAACAACAACAATAATAATAATAATAATCATAATAATAGTGGTTATAAATGGAAGCCTTCACAAATGAAATAGGAAAGGATTGAAAAAAAAAATAAAATAATATTTTTAATAAATTTATTTTTTAAATTTAATTTAATTAATTTTAATATTAATTATTTTCTGCATTATACACAAAACGACGTCATTTTTGCATTTTTCTCACCGCATAAACGTGCAAAAAGATGCCGTTTTGCACTCACCTCGTCGGAAAATTGTCACGTCAGCAATTTGACCGGATTTTTGCTAGAATGATACTTAAGTGATCAATTTTGCTCCAATTTTGATACTTAAGTATACATTTTCAAACTTTTGACATTTAAATGTTCCTCCGTGCCAAATTTTGGCACTCCAAGTATCCGTACTTCGATTTTTTTCATTGTCTATCACTCTTGTATTGTAGGTAGTTAGTCCCTCTCTTTATCAGACAATCAATCACCCATCGATCAATTGCTTTGGCCCGACTCTCCCGACAATTTCGTAAACACTCAAACTGGTGGAATTTTCTATGGGCTCAACAGCTTCGGATAAAGAACCAACTTCCAATTTTTTAATTTAGCATTACATGCTTTGATTGTCAACATCCATCCACCCAAGCCCGAGGCCGAATTGCCATTTTCCAATTCTATTTGTTTTCCACTACGGCGGCACATGTTACGGATGTATCACGGGACGGGAAACGAAATGTGAAACTCATTGTCACCCAAAACTTAAATTGTAAGTACAGTCACTTACAATGACATTGAATCCATAAACATAATTGACAAAAACGGCAATATGAAACATATTGTTAGTCAACTAGAAACATGCATGTTTATTTTTGGAGATCTAATTAAGGAAACACGCTTTCCTTTCTTATTTAGAGCACCAACCATGTTAAAACTATATATAGAAAGTTATACCAACCTTCCGTTACACTGCAATATTCATTTTCTTTCTTGGGGAATTAGTTTTTTTTTTTTTTCAATCCCATGGCCTACTTTTATCTATCAAGTTGCTTTTTCAGTCAGTTGTTGTACCAAACAAAAAGTATTGATTAAAATGAGATAATCCCAAACCAAAAAACTGGTGCTCGATAAATAAATGATGAATGTGGTTGCGCATTCCATCCAAATAATTAAAAAATGAAGTACTCAAAACAAGTCTGTGATGCAACTATTTTATGCTCAATGCTAGAACTGGAGAAGCCAAAGCCGAGCGTTTCATCTCGAGTATCTCCAACTCTTAGAGGTATGTAATGTATACGGGTTTCCGTCTGAGTTTGAGTGGTGTGTGCGTTGTATTTGGCCATGGAAAAAAAGTATGGGGAAATTTTTTATTTCAATTTTACATCTATTATATGGATTCCAATTCAATCCTTAACTTTTCAATTATTCCAAATCATAAACTTATGAAGAATATTCCAATGTGGTCCCGTTATCTATGATTCATTCAACATAGATGGCCAATGTGTTGCAATATGCGTATTTGACGGCACATATTGCGTAGAAGTAAGCCATTCATAAATTTTGAAGTGCAGGCTTATACTTTGCCTGAAAATTTTAATTTTTAGATTATTATTTTTTTAATCATGGAGCTTAGAGTAAAGTTTCAATCTCCATGCACCATTTTAAAATTCATCTTGCTTGTGGATATAATCTTACTCAAATATTTCCTATCTCGCCTATTCTTTTGTGATATCATTCCAAGTTTCGAGTAAAGATGAAGTTATTCAATTCCACTTCGGATTAGAGTGCATATAGACAAGATGTACAGCGATTTTATTTACATGTGACCTCTCTCTGTTCAATAACTTTTTCGGTGCCTTTCAGCTCATTTTTTCTTTACCTCGACAAAGAGAACAGGGTATGAGTTTCCAGAATTCTCCCATGGAGGCATCCGCGAAGAAGAACGTCCTGAAAATAGAAAGATCTAACCCCACCGTGATCCTACCAGAACACGAAACACCTGAGAGTTCCCTTTTCTTAACCAGCCTCGATCAAGTGGCTCCCGCAATGGTGCCGTCCGTTTATTCTTTCGACAGGAGCGGCGCAAATGTGATAGACGTGATTAAGCAAGCTTTAGCCAGAATTCTGGTTCATTACTATCCAATTGCGGGGAGATTAGCCATAAACTCTCAAGGGAAGTTGGTTGTTGACTGCCAAAAGAAGCTAGGAGTCCCATTTGTAGAGGCAGTGGCTGATTGTGGCATTGAAAATCTGGGTGATAAGAGGCTTCTCGATTCTGATGTTTTAGATAAGCTTGTTTATAGAGATCCTATGGAACATATAATTGAAGTTGCCCCCTTCTAACTGCACAGGTAAAGATTTTTTTTTTTTTTTTTTTCTGGTAATACTTGAGAGTGCTTTCTAATCTATGCATTTCACTTCAGATTTTTATTTAAAGATCATAAGTACTTCTTGTTTCCTTTTCTTTTTTTTTTTTTCTTTTTTGGGGGTTTTCACGATTAAACATGATAGTGAGTATGTTTTGGTGGACTTAATTTACGTTGGACTAGTTGATGTTAGGATCCAGATTCGTTAAATTTGCTTAAGATTCGAGAGATGATAATTTTCTACTTATAATTAGTTATTTACCTTTTTTTTTTTATTATTAAAAACTAGATGATAACTAGTAAATTCCTCCTGTGCATTTAGAAACTTTTAATATAGTTTACTAACTATCCTCATATAGGTAACTAGTATTTTCCAGAGAACTTGAATAAGCAATTTTTTTGGGTGTGTTTAGTAACCTTTCACGCTGAAAAAGTATTATCAATTTTTTAAGTAAGTCTAATTATTTCTCTAGTTTATTGGTATTTCCTTAATGACAAAATACGTGGTCAAATTCGTGGTAAATCGAGTCTAATCAAATCTTTCCCTTTTTAACGAAAAAATGGAAGTACATGGATGAATCCTCTTGCAAATATAAGACTTCAGATGGACATAAAATGCTAAAAGTCAATCCACGCAAGATCTTTTTCACATATTTACTTGTACTGCATGTTATGTTGAGATATATTATTAATTTTGGACGGGAATTACAGGTGACGAAATTTAAATGTGGAGGTTTCACCTTAGGGATTGCACTTAACCATTGCATGGCAGATGGTATGTCAGCAATGAATTTTATGAATGCATGGGCTGAAATAGCAAGACGCAAGCCGTTGTCCCTCGTCCCTTATCATGATAGAACCATCTTAAAATCAAGGGTGCCTCCTCAAATCACCAGTCCTTACAACGAATTTGTTCGCGTAAGTGATGTATCAAACATGACAGCATTATATGAGGAACAACAACTTGTATATAAGTCTTTCCATTTCGATGCTGAGAAGCTGGCAACCGTCAAAAGAATGGCAACAAAAAATCAACAGGTAAATTCCTGTCTTATGAGATAGATAGGTGGCCATTCGTATGCATCTTTTTATAATACACGTCAATAAGTTCCAAAAGAATGCAAAAAATACACCCAACACTATACCAAAATAAATTTCCGGTTGAGTTTGTTGCACAACTTTTAAATAATGAGAGATCATTTCTCCCCCAAATATAGTTTTGATCGACAAATATCCATAGAATCACAGCCTATGTTAAATCCTAGAAAATACGATATGGCTCAGTAGTATGCACATTTTCTTGCGAAATTTGATTGATTTTGACTGTTATATAAGTGGTAATTGTATGAATCTACATATTCATGCGTGTGTCTATATATATCTGTGTGTATAAAGATTTGGTCACGAAAAATAGAATTTATTCATCTTGAATGACAGGTTACGAGCAGCTACACCAGCTTCATAGCACTTGCAGCCTTAGTGTGGCGGGCTCGAAGCATGGCCCTCAAGATGAAACTTCACCAACAATCGAAGCTCCTTTTACTTGTTGACTTCAGGTCTAGGCTAAAAACACCATTGCCTGACGGATACTTTGGGAACGCGGTCGCCATGCCCTGCTGTCTTTGCACCATGGGAGAGTTGATTGAGGAGCCAATCTCTGCTTCTGCGGAAAGAATAAAGAAGGCGATTGAGAGTGTGACTGACGACTACATTCGGTCAAGGATTGACTATTTGGACATGAATCGATTAGAGGGGTTGCCCGTGGGCACACTAATAATAAGTTCATGGGTGAGGCTGAGTATGGCCAGACGGACTTTGGGTGGGGAGAGCCAAGGTTTGGAATCGGTGGCCTACCGAGCTCAAGCTGCATGTTCATGTCAGAAGGAAGAGAGAAGGGCATTGCAGTGATGTTGGGTCTGCCACTTACAGCCATGAATACCTTTGAGAAGCTTGTTTATGATCTAAATGATACTCAGCACACTAATAGTGGTATTCAAAGCTAGTTTGCAAAGTGTGACCGACTGCAAGGGGATCATCTTATTCAACAAGTGAATGATATTGTCACATAAGTTAATAAATCAATTCAGAGTTTGGTTTTGAATATTTAGCGTAATCTGTCGGAATTCCGAGTATACCTTGTGTCTTCTCATGTTTTTTCAGCTATCATTGTCAAAGACCAATTTAATAAAATATGATCTTTTCTGCTTGTCGTGAAGCTTCAGTTTCCTTTTTCATCTGTAAGTTTTTGAAGGCAATTGAGTCCCTTCATTAGACACTTTCTCTCTTTTCTTTTTTTTGGTGATCGAGGATCTGCCGGAGCATGTCCTTGTTGGCTTACACCGATTCGGGATCTCACGGGCCTCTGCGATGGAGGACCAACAGTGCCTATATCTCGAGAAGAGCTGGCCCAGCAGTCAACACTTTCCCTTTTCTTATCAAACAAGACATAATAATAATTTGAGTTCGAGATCATGCAGGAGAGAGCATTTCAATATGCATCACGGAAATTTATCTAACTACTTAATTGATACTGATTGACAAATCCAAGTTTGTCGACATGGATGAAGCTGCGAAACGATCTTAATTTAGGCACAAATTGCCGTACGGACAAATAGATGATGGTAAAGGACGACGAGTTCTATATGCATAACACAGATGACTTAGCTTCTCACCATATATATGTCTTTACTGAAGGATGAAGGAGGGTTTTAATGTGAGTCCATGTTGACATGTGGCCCTTAATTAAAGATTTTGTGAAGGATATAATATGAATTTCACATTATGGGGTAAGGTTCTCTTTTCATTTAGAGAAAATGACATAAATAATTCATAAACTTTTATTCAATATGCATTGTAATCCGTGAACTTTTAATTTGTTCAATGTGATCTGACTTTTGATACATGTTCAATTTGGTCTTTATATTATATGATAATGTTCGATGTTGTCCTTAAATTTGAATTAATAAAAGAACAACATTAAATATTTTCATATAGTTCAGCAATTGAATTAAACTATATCAAAAGTCTAAGTACCACATTTAACAAATTAAAATTTCAGGAACCACATTACAAATTCAATCAAATTTCAAAAACCATGTGTATCATTATTCTTTACATTAACCCCAAGTAATCTTTCTTCTCCTTTTTTTCCTTGCCATTTATTGTTTCATATAGAATAAGTGCAGTAATTTTTATTAGGATTGTTTATCAAAGTTTAATGTATCAATTAATTAATTTCCTTCACTTGATTTTAATGTGTAATTGAAATTGACAGAAAAATCATCGTTATTTTCAGTTTCTACTTTGAAATAAAGAAATTCATAGATACGATTTTTACACTAATGACTTATTTACCAACTCAATTTTATAGATGAGATCTCCACATACTTTTATTAATTTGGAAAAGAAAAATAACCTTCTCAGCAAAAGAGTTCTTAAGTTTATTACTATAAAGAGACCGTGTATGTCGTACTTTTCTTAAACTTAAAGGTAGTTGCATGTATTTAATTCCCATATTGAGTGACTGAAATTATACTCTTTTTAAGTCATCAGCTGATGTCGGTCGACAGTGAAGTGCTTGCACTCCACGCAAAACGTTCAACGCCTTAACGATAAGGTCATCGGTCATGTGATAAATAACTTAATCTACAATTCATCTGATTTTTCACAATTTATAAAAGTGATCAACGCCACTGTCATGACCTCATCACTCAACCACTATCGCATTATCCTCTGCCATACTTGTAGTCACTTAGTCCATCACATTGTTAGACAATCTATCACCCATGGACCACCCATTTTGGTCGGACGTCCCTAACAATTTGGTAATCACTCGAAGTCGAGGATTATTTTAGGGGCTCAACATCTTGAAGTCGTGGATTATTTTAGGGGCTCAACATCTTCTGAGTAAAGACAAGATTTCAATTTTTCAATTTATTATTACGTTCTTTGAATTGTTTTTTCTTTCCAATTATGCTAGGGGCTTTTGACATTATGAAGGCATAATCAAGATTGGAATGGGAAGGTCAACATTCATCCAAATTCGGGAACTGAAATGATTATCGAACAATACATTAATGATTTTTTGGACAATTTTCGCCTAATTAATGCCATGTTCCCACATATGCATTTTGGACGTGGTTAGTAACTGAATGTACAGAAACAGTAACATTCGACTTGGCTATCATTAAAAAGTGGTTTGTCAATGTAAGTTTCAAATATCGTCATTCAAATTAGATCAAACTAATGGAGGGACTTGATTGCATCACTCTAACAAGCTTTATAACTTAACTGCAATATTTGAAAGTTTATTAGAACTCGTGATCATTAATATCAACTACATGGACGTGTATGAGTTCGAGCCTTTGTCGAAGGGCCACACTAATGTTGAGTCCATGGACGGGGTTGGATTATGACTAGACCGACTTCAGATGAGGACAGCTAAGGCAGTTCGGCATCGTTAAACTGCCGAGAATAGGTTCCGTGCTTTTGGCTGACGGGAATGACAAGAACATTGTGGTGGTGTTAGGTTTGCCGGTTTCAGCCATGAGTTGGTTCAAATGTAAATTCACGAGCCATGAACAGCTTTGAAAGAGGTCGCTTATCCTTTCAGTAATGCCTTATGCCACATGCATGTTCATTGTTCGAGATCAAACTAATGAAATATGCTTCCTTTTTTTTATTTAAAGCTCCAACCCTTTAAAGTTATACCAACCCCTTGTAAAAAAGCAATTTCTTTTCTCTCTTTTGGTAAACTATAGCTATCAAATTTCTCGATAATCGCTTGACTATTGTCGTTGCACATTCCTCCCAAATAATAAAACAAATAAATTACTCGAAAGGGATCTGTGATGCGGCTATTTCATGCTAAATGCCAGAAGTCAAGAAGCCACAACACAAGTTCTTCTGGATCTGCGAAGAGAAGCCAAATCCAAGTGTTTCGTCTCTAGCGTCCCCAGTTCTTAGAGGTATGCGGGATTTCATCAGAGTTTGAGTCGGGTTTGTATTTCATTAGGCCAAGGAAAAACATTACTACCACCAGAGTTCATGTATGCTCTATTTTTGGGCAGTCTACAAAGGATTCGTTCAGTATGTATAACCTGTTAGAATATTTAACAGACCACATCATCATCTAACAGATTAAATCTTCTAGAAAAGTTGGGCCTTATTTGCTGCCCTTGTTGTATATTTCCACACTCAATTTTAAGCCAATTCCATCCTAGGTATGATGAATAGTATTAGAATATTGACATATTAAACCAAGTTTTCATCAATGGTTTAAGTTTTTAAAATAGTTGGCAGTGTCCTATAATTTGACATAATCGAGCTGTTGTAATATGCATGTTTGACAAGCATATTGTGTAGGAATATGCCTTACATAGATTGTCAACTACGGGTTTATACTGCACCCAGCAATTTAAACTTTTGCATTGCTTTTGCTATCATGAAACCACATTGAAGTTTCAATCTCCATACCCCATTTTGAAATTCATCTCGCTTGTGAATGTGTTCTCCCATATTTTTCCTATTCCTCAACTCATGGTCTTTCGTGTTACGAGTGAGGATGAGTTATTAAATTCCAGTTTGAATCGGTGTGCATATTTGCAAGATGTACAAAAGTTTTATTAACATGTGGCCTGTCTTTATGTAACTTTCTCAATAAAGAGAGCAGGACATAAATTTCCAGGCTTCTCCTATGGAGGCAACCGCCAAGAACAACGTCCTCATAATAGAAAGATCAAGTCCTGCCATGGTCCAACCGGAATACGAAACACCTGAGGGTTCCATTTTCTTAACTAGCATCGATCAAGTGGCCGTTGTACACGTGCCATCCGTTTATTGTTTTGACAGGAGCGATGCAAATGTGGTAGACGTGATAAAGCAAGCTTTGGCCAAAGTTCTGGTTCATTACTATCCACTTGCAGGGAGATTAGCCATAAACTCTCGAGGGAAGTTGGTTGTTGATTGCCAAAACAAGTTAGGAGTCCCATTTGTGGAGGCAATAGCTGATTGTGACATAAAAAATCTAGGTGATGTGAGAATTCTTGATGGTGATGTTTTAGGTAAGCTTGTTTATAAAGAGCCTACGCAAGATAAACTTGAAGCAGCTCCCCTTCTAACTGCACAGGTAAGGAACAATCTTTTTTTGCGTTATTTGTTTCAGTGATGCTTGAGAGTGCTTTCTAGTTTATGCGTTTAAATATCATGAAAACATAGCCACTTATTCATTAGTAACTTTCTCAAAGCCATAAACTAGAAAGTAACTTTCTCAATACAATGATAAACTTTCAATTCTGAGACCTGATATTTGTCCATGCAACTTTCCCATAAAAAAACAACTAGAGATAGTAACTTTTACTAATTGGGGTCACTTGTCTTTCTAGCGTCTCAATAAGGAATAATTCTTCGATCCACCAGGTGTCAGGGAATTAAATACTGCTGGATAAAATGTGTTAACTCTAGCCAAATCTTTCGCTTTTTCATGGAAGAAAATCGAGATAATATGGCATGGATCAACTACATCAACCCCAAATCCTTTTACACCATTGAATCCGGTGGCTCTCACCAAATGTAGGACGTCATATGGCCATAAAGTGCATAAACTCAATCCATGCAAGAACTTTTTCCAGATACTTACTTGTTCTGCATTTTTGAGTTAGAAATGTTATTAACTCTAAAGACAAATCACAGGTGACCAAATTTAAATGTGGAGGTTTCATTTTAGGGGTTTTGCTTAACCACTGCATAGCAGATGGTATATCAGCAATGGATTTTATGAACGCATGGGCTGAAATAGCAAGAGGCAAGCCTTTGTCCCGTGTCCCTTGTCATGATAGAACCATCATAAGTGCAAGGTTTCCTCCTCAAATCACCGGTCCTTACGACGACTTTGTTCAGATAAGTGATGTTTCAAACATGAAGGCATTATATGAGGAACAACAATTGGTATATAAATCCTTCTTATTTGATGCGGAGAAGCTGGCAGCCTTAAAAAGAATGGCAACAAAAGACGATCAGGTAAATTTCTATCTTGTGATAATGGATTTTTTATAGACATCTTTGTGTAATATACACGTCAAGTCACAGTTAGTTCCAACAAAAATCCAAATACACCCTGATAAATTTCCAATTGAATTTATTGCACTGCAACTTTTAATAATAAGTGCAACTAAAACGTATACATCAATGAGATTTTTCTTCCCTAAATTTAGTTTTGATTGTCCAATATATATAGAATACACACATGTTCAATTTCAGAAAATATGATATAGACCACTAGCATGCACATTCCTTGCAATATCACTGATTTCGACTGTCATGTTATTTGTAAATATATGAATCTATTGACCCATGCATATGACTTGCGCTTTTGGCCCTCAAGTAAGCCTTATGTGGATATTTGGTCACCAAAAATGGAATCTGTTCATCTTGTGCAACAGGTAACGAGCAGATGCAGCAGCTTCATAGCACTTGCAGCTTTTGTGTGGCGGGCTAGAAGCATGGCCCTCAACATGAAACTTCACCAACAAACAAAGCTTCTTTTTCCAGTTAACTTCAGATCCAGGCTAAGAACACTATTGCCTGATGGATACTTTAGGAATGCCGTGGCTATGCCTTGCTGTCTCTGCACCATGGGAGATTTGATTGAGGAGCCAATCTCTGCTTCTGTGGAAAGAATAAAGAAGGCGATTGAGAGTGTGACTGAAGACTACATACGATCAAAGATTGACTTTCTGGACATGCATCGACTTGAGGGATTCCCTACGGGCACACTAGTCATAAATTCATGGACGAGTCTCGAGCATGGCAGCACGGACTTTGGGTGGGGAGAGCCGAGGTTCGGGACTGGTGACGTATCAAGCTTAACCTGCTTGTTTATGACAGAAGGGAGAAAGAAGGGCATTGTGGTGGTGTTGGGTTTGCCACTTTCAGCCATGGATACCTTCAATAAGCTCGTTTGTGATTTGAATGGAGCTTAGTACTAAAATTGGCATTCAAAACCAGTTTACGAAGTGTTACCAACTATCTCGAATGGAATCTATCACATCTCTTTTAATAAATAATTTTCAAGAGTTTAGTCTTGAATACGTAAAATAATCTGTTAGACTTCTGCATTCATCTTGTGACTTGTCATGTTTTTCAGTTTTCATTGTCCAAGACCAATTTAATAAAAAGATTATCTTTTCTTGCTTGTCGCGAAGCTTCACTTTCCTTTCATCGCAACTTTTTGAAGGCGATGTTCACCCCCTTCATGGTGCCGATCATAGTTGGACGCAGGCTTAGACACTTATCTTTTCCCTTTTTCCTTTTCTGGGAAACTTCAGTGTCGATCGGGAGAGAGCTTTTGAATGAGCATCATGGGAAATCCGCCCAAAAAAAAAGCATAAAAAATGTGATAATTTTTTATTATGGTTTTTTTATAGTGTTTAATTTATCAGTTAATTAATATCCTTCACTTGATTTTATTGCGTAATTGAAGCAGACAGAAAAATGATCCTTATATTTAGTATCTTGAAATAGAGAAATTTATTAATAAAATATTTATAATTAGTACATATTTATCAACTCAACTTTATAGAAGAGATGTGCAGATACTTTTGTCAATTCGGCAAACAACAACTACCTTCTTATTTAAAAAGGGAAAAAGAATATACGATTACTTTTAACCCGAATGGCATTATCACCCATTCAAAGGTACAATAACTTTTGGACACCTAAAAGTTGTTTTAGACATATCCACTTCTGCTTTTTTTTTTTTTTGGTCGGTCACTTCTGCTTTAAATATATGGTTGTACCATGCATATCCATCCACAAGCAATAGAATTTAATTTCCCCAGGCTAGGTCGATTATCATATCAACGATGGGCATCGTATATTTTCATCCTTTGGTGTTGCCCCGTGAAGATATTTGAAGTCGATTCATACTCAACTTCCCCTTTTCCTTTTTCAAAGGGACAATGTTGACAGACATTTAACATATGAAGCTATCCTTATGATTCCTACTCTAATTAGTCATTTGATTTCTTCTTTTACTTTCATAACTACCTCTAAAACAAATGGCCTTCAAGGCCATTTATGTGAATTAACCAATTTTAAACAGCAGCTATGTGATGTAAAATTAACGTGGAAACACTAACAAATCTTGTAATTTAAGGCAATATAAAATCACCAAAAAACTAAATGAGAAACAATAAATGATACCAATAATTTACGTGGTTTTGTCCAAAGTCGGTACCTACACTTTCATAGACAGCCAGCAACAAATAATTTACTATAATTAGATAATCAAAGTTAAAATCGCTCACACATTCAAGTATTTCCTAAATCTATATTAAGCCTAAACTCTCAATGCTTACAAATAAATAATTCAATTGGATTTAAGACTTAGAGCACAAATCACTAGTTGTTCAAGCCTAAGCAAGAGATCTATTCATGGCTTCTTCAAGAAATGTCATGTACAGCACCTCTTTGGGGACTAAACCTAAGGGTACCTTTATTTGAGCAACTTAAATAAAAGGATGTGTTGGGAAATCCCTTGTATTGTTTTGATGATGACAAAAACAATCAAAGGCTACTAATGTGTATATTGGTTGAGTATTACCATGTGATATATACACAAGCCACAATGCATATGGTGTCTTAATCAAGTGTGATCTTGAGTGTTTTGTGACAATCGAGAATGCTCTACCAATATTTGAGGTGAACAAGGTAACAGGCATCAAAATGTTTACAAGCTGGAAGGATTCACAAGGTGAACAAGCTAGAAGGACCTTGATCAAGGGAGAACAAGTTGAAAAGAATAAAGATGTTTGTGATGGCTTGAAAGAATTAAGATAAGGTGAATAGTTCGATGGACCTTAGTCATGGTGAATAAGCCTAGAACTATCATGTTTGTTGGAGCTTGGAAGAATTGCACTTGTGGAGGTGAATAGCTTAGTAGAGTCACAATTGTCAATTTACTTGAAAGGACCAAAAGATTGAAGAGTAGTGGATCATAATCAGGACTACATATTATTGGCTAGAGTGGTTCTTTTCAAATGAGGTGGAAGACTATGACAATATTGATGATCTTGGTGACTTTATTGAAGATGAGGAATCGGTAGTGATGATGATGTCCTTAGAGGTCTTTGGAAGTCAACTCAATCAATTAGTGAAGACAAACAATCCTTGGAAGTTTTTGAAAGCTAATGAAGTCATGGGGATCATTGGAAAATTGGTTGCATGTCACTCCACACAATTTTTTAGTGGACGGTATCAACAAACTGATGATAATCAGTGGTCTTGAATATGGATAAAGTATTATGCTAATATCAAGTCCTAAAAGGTGATGGCCAAATGCTTTTCTAATTGGAACATTGATCAAGAAGTAACTAGTCGTTACAAAGGCTTGGAGTCCACATTAGAAACACCAAAGATGAATCAAAGAAGTTATGGCAATTTGACAAGAGACACACTCTGACAAAAGTAGTCCGACTATAGAAGCAGTTTGAATAGTTTAGGAGACTGCCACTATCAAGGGAGCCATTCTAATGCTAATGAGCGATTGAGAGCATGATAGAACCAACAGCTACTTCATAGAGATGAGATGCAAATTGTCATCCAAGGTTAGATCGCTATATGTTCAATTTAAGAGACGTAGTAAAGTTGGCTGGAAACGAATAAATTGAATTTAGAGCCTTTGAGTCTTTTTCTTTGTTTTGTAGCAGTTGCATTATTGATTATATCTCTATATAGTGCTACTGAGTTAAAATCATAGTAGCATCAAATGTACAAGTGTAAGACCAATGATTGTGGATTGAAAGTGTGATTAATCGTGTGAAAAAACAATACTTACCAATTGTAACTTACAATACTAATTATTAGTAAATTCCAACCTTATAACTGTTAGTTCGGAGAGTGCATGTAAATTTGGAATAAAGCTGAACTCCTATAAATTTTTATGTACTTTCTTTTATTTCTTTATTATTAATACCATTCTTGAATACTTATCTGTTCATCAATAGCACTCCTGGTTATATTAAATTATTTCTATGCCTGTTAAGTTTAATTTTGTTATAATCCGCAAAAGTCATTCGTAGTTTTCATCCAATATATTCACCTCCTGGTTGTAGTGTTAGTTTCAATTTTAAAAAGAAAACCAAGGACGTCCTTTGTAGGGCACGACTTTTTGAGAAAGTCCAAATCTTGGTCAACCAATCAAGCTTGGATGATAAAAAAAAAAAAAATCACATATCTTGGGCCCCTTGTTCCTTTTTTGTTCTTTTGTTTCCAGGAACAAAAAAGAAACAGAAACAAGAAACACAAATTTTGTGTTTCTTGTTTCGAAACACAAATTAGAAACACTTTTTTTTTTCTTTTTTCTCTTATTTTCTTGTTCTTCTTTCTTTTGGCCGGTTTCCTGGAACAATTTTTTCGTTTTGGTTTTTTTTCTTTTTTTTTATTTTTGACCGTACAGAAGCTCCTTTCTTCATATTCTCTATGCGGTCAAACTAGCATCATTACCCAACCAAATAAAAACAACTCTCAAAATATATATTTATATGTCCTTCAGGAGATGCTTTGGATATCTTTCTTATGGTAATAAATCGATTTATATCCTCAAATTGTGCCGAATTTTGTGTACGGCTCAAACTCAAACATTAATTTAATAGTATGTTCTATCAAATCTTTCTCTAGACCTAACGTTTCATGAGAATTTCATATAAAATAATATCTATATTCTTTTAGTATGATCAGCTAACTCATTCTCGAATTCTTCTTTCAACAAAGCATTGATGTCTTAGCGCACTTTATTACTTCCTCTCATAATTGATTATGTTGAATGGGATGATCGGTGTGAATTTTAGTACATTTTTTTTCTTGATTTGTTGTTCTTATCACCGTTTAAAATCAATTTGATCAAACGAGATTTTGATTGTGTAATGGTTCAATTTCCTTTTCTATTCCAAATTAAAATTAATAGAACCAACTATAATTTTCTGCTTTCTAACTTGGGCTAACGTTCATGTGCAATCAGGCAATTAGGCAGCTGCAACACAGCATAAAGAAACGCCGATGCCTTTTATTGGTCAAATTGTTGTAGATTCAAAGACCATTCAATGGCAATTGTAGTCCATAAAGTCTCTCTTAGCTATTACAAAGTGAACTAAAAAAGGTTTTGGATGGAGCCAAATCTCAATTTTAGTTAAGTCATCTTCATGGTAATTTATGTTAACACATTCCTATTAAATGCTAGCTTTGGCAAGGAGAATTATCAAAGAAGTTCTAAACCTATTATAATTGTACTAATTCAATCATAAACGTTTTTTTGTCAATTAATTTATAAACTTTTTACAATTTTACTAATTCAATCCTTTTGATCAATTTAGATTGATCAATACCGACATAGATGTCAATTGTCTTATATGGTACGGTTGTGCCAATTCTCATATTGAATGACTAAAAGTATACTCTTTGAAGTCTTGCGCTCAACGCAAAACATTCAACACCTTGACAATAAGGTCGTTGCTCACATGATAGATAGCTTCATTTATAATAACTTCATTTATAACTCATCTGATTTTTCTTAATTTATTTAAGTGATAAACAACACTGTCATGGCCTCGTCACTCAACCACTATTGCATGATCCTCTGTCGAACTTGTAGTGACTTGATCCATCTCATTGTTAGACAATCTATCACCCATCGACCAACCGTTATTGCTCTGATGCTCCTAACAATTTGGTAATCACTCAACCTCGTGGATTATTTTAGGGGCTCACAGCTTCTGAGTAAGGACACGTTTTTTAATACCTTTTTGTTTGGTCGAGTACACTTTTCGAATGCAATCTTTTACGCCTAATAGTGCATGACATTACGAATCCACCAACATGATTGACAAAACGGCAACGTGAAGCTATGTCAACGTGATCCACCTGCCTGGAGTACGTGATCTCCAACGTGTTTTTTGGCTGGCGGGAAAGACTGGAAAGGGATTGCGGTGGCGTTGGGTTTGCTAGATTCGATCATGATCGCTTTCCCCAGGCTGGTCCAGATGGAAATTCACGAGCCATGAATAGCTTCGAAAGAGAGATTGCTTGTCATTTTAATAGTGCTCGCCAGTTGGAGATCATGTCAATGAAATGCGCTTGCTTTTCTTATTTGAAGCTCAACCCTTTTTTTTTAATTATTAATACGAAGTTATATCAACCCTTTGTTAGGCTACAACTTCTTTATCCTATGGTCAAACATTTATCAATTTCTTTTGGGATTAATGCCTGGTGCGCTTGTTATACCAAACGAAAAAGTATTGATTAAGATACTATTGTTGGTGCACATTCCTTCCAAATATAGTAAACAAATAAATTACTCAAACTGGAATCTGCGAAGCAACTAATTCGTACTTAACGCCGGAACTCGAGAAGCCACAACCACAAAATCTGAACCTGCGAAGAGAAGCCAAATCCAAGTGTTTCATCTGTAGTATCTCCCGTTCTTAAAGGTATGTGGGTTTTCGTATGAGTTTGAGTCGTGTGTGAATTGCATTTGGCCAAAGAGAAAAAATCATTATTATTTTAGTCTTAACCTTATTGTATGGATTCCAAGTCGGTCTTAAATGTATCAGTTGTTCCAATATAATCCTAGACTTTGTAGGAGAATTCCAATGCAGTCCTACCAAAGAAAACTTGCTTGAAATTACTAATACGGCAGTCCAATAGTCGCTAATATACCACATTAAAAGAAAAAGTTAAAAGGAAAATGAAAATAAGTTTCGTTGTTTTGAATGAAGGGATCTACATCAAATTATCAGTGAACCACATGGGATGGTCAACAATGACTGTGCCAACACACTAGCAATTTCAGGCAAGTTTTGCACTTGGAGGACTATATTGAATTTTACTTAAAAGGTTTAAAACTAAATTTGAATATTTGAAAGGGCACGCATGGCCAATATGTTGTAACATGTATGTTTAGCAACGCATATTGTGTAGGAGTAACCTCCATAGATTGTCAAACGCAGGTTTATACTCTGCCCAACAAGTTAAACTTTTGAATTGGTTTTTCCATCATGGAACCAGAGTGATAATTCAATCTCTATACCCCATTTTGAGATTCATATCGCTTGTGGATATCTTAACTCATATTACTCCTATTCCTCAACTCCTTATGGTTTTTCTTTCGTGTGATTTGATATCATTCCAAGTTACGAGTGAAGATGAAGTTATTCAATTCCACTTTGAATTTTTGTGTATATATGCAAAGACATATAGCGATTTTATTTATCCGTAGCTCTCCTCTATTTATCAACTTTGTTTGTACTTCTCAGCACATTCTTTTCTTTTTATTTTCAACAAGGAGAGCAGATCATAAATCTCCAGACCTCTCTAATGGAGGCACCCGCAAAGGAGAACATCTTAAAAGTAGAAAGATCTAGCCCCGTTGCGGTGCTACCAGAATATGAAACACCCGAGGGTTCCATGTTCTTAAGTAGCCTTGATCAAATGGCTCCCGCAATCGTGCCGACCGTTTATTGTTTCGACAGGAGTGACGCAAATGTGGTAGACGTGATTAAGCAAGCTCTGGCCAAAGTTCTGGTTCATTACTATCCAATTTCCGGGAGATTAGCCAAAAACTCTCGTGGGAAGTTGGTTGTCGATTGCCAAAAGAAATTAGGCGTCCCATTTGTGGAGGCAACGGCTGATTGTGACATCAAAAATCTGGGTAATTTGATAATTTTCGATTCTGATGTTTTAGGTAAGCTTGTTTACAGAGATCCTATGGAACATATACTTGAAGTTGCCCCTCTTCTAACTGCACAGGTAAGGAACAATCTTCTTTTTTATATTTATGCTTGAGAGTACTTTCTATTTGGTTTTTTTTTTCCCATTAACATGATAGTGAATTTGTTTTGGTAGACTTAATTCAAATTAAATTTGTAACTTCTCATATCAGAAAAACTAGACAGTAATAGTAACTTTCAAGTTGCTTTTGCATTGGGTAATTCCTTCGATGCATTTAGTGACTTTTCATCCGATAATATCCATATAAATTTAACTAGTGTTTTCTCCATTTAATTGATGGAGAACTTGATTCTTTTTTTCTGTTGACAAAGAACCACTATCAAAGTGTTATTAGTAAGTTTTCTTTAATATATTTTTTTTCAAGTAGAATTAGTATATTTTTAATTTTAAAAAGTAAATATCATCATTTCTAGTTAGTTTAGTCATTGGTCCACTTAATTAGTATCTCTCTCAATGACAACAAATATTTGGAAGGAGCCTCTCCATGTGTCCAAAAGTAAGAAGCAACTTTCTCAATGCTTTAAATTAAAAAGTAACTTTCTTAACACTATGATAAACTTTCGATAATCAATGACTTATAAAGTATCCATGTAGATAGTAACTTAACCATAAAAAAATAGGGAGAAATTAACTTTTCCTAATTGGTAGAAACTTATCTTGCTAAAATCTCAATTGAGATTCATCAAATCCATCTACAGTGTATCGAGTCTAGGTAAATCTTTCCCCTTTTCAAGAAAGAAGTCAGTGATATTATGGCATGGGTCAAGATCATCTACCTTAAATCCATTTGCCCCAACCACCAGGCCTGCCTTAATGGCCACCCCTTTCACTTGAAAAAGAGAGATGGCAAGTTCGATTCCCCACCTTCTAAGGGGGCTAGGGTGGGAATGTATGAATGAGAGAGCAGAGTTTTTTAACCTACACACAGTGGTTCTAATTGCACCATCAAAAGTGGTTCTAATTTCAAATGTACAAGGAGGTTTTTATTCATGAAAATGATTAATTTGGAAAATATCTTCTTAAAAATAATCGTTTGTATTGCTTGAAATTATTTGTCCATGAAAAATATTTTCATTATCGACAAAAATTTATATCTAAATATTTTCGTGAACAATAAAATTGTTTTGAATTCATTTATATTTGTAAACAATATAAGCAATCACTTTCAAAAAATTGATTTACAAATAATTCATTTTCTGAGAAACAAACTGAGTTAAAGTGCATAAACTTAATCCATGCAAGGACTTAATCACATATTCATTTGTTCTGCATTTTATGTTGAGATATTATTTACTTTGGAGACATATCACAGGTGACAAAATTCAGACGGGGAGGTTTCACTTTAGGGATCGCACTTAGTCATTGCATTGCAGATGGTGTGTCGGCAATGAATTTTATGAACGCATGGGCTGAAATAGCAAGAGGCAAGCCTTTATCCCTCGTCCCTTGTCATGATAGAACTGTCTTAAAATCAAGGTTGCCTCCTCGAATCACCGGTCCTTACAACGAGTTTGTTCACGTAAGTGATGTATCAAACATGACGGTATTATATGAGGAGCAACAATTCGTACAAAAGTCTTTCCACTTTGATGCTGAGAAGCTGGCCATCTTAAAAATAATGGCAACAAAAGATGAACAGGTGAATCTCTATATTTACGATAATAACTAGTATCAATTCATAGACATCTTTGTATAATGTACAATTCCATTCACAATTAGTTCCGAAAGAATTCCGAATACACCCAATATTATTTCAAAATACATTTCCAATATATATGTATCTGTGTGTGTGTGTACATGTATATGACTTATATTTATAGCCATCAACTATGCATTACATGAATAGTCGCAAAAAGTATCTACTTATCTTGAACCACAGGGAGCAGGCAGTCGCTCCAACTTCATAGCACTTGCAGCCTTCGTGTGGCGGGCTCGAAGCGTGGCCCTCAAGATGAAACTTCACCAACAATCAAAACTTCTTTTAGCAGTCAATTTCAGGTATAGGCTAACACCACCATTGCCCGACGGCTACTTTGGGAACGCTGTGGCCTTGCCCTGCTGTCTCTGCACCATCGGAGAGTTGATTGAGGAGCCAATCTCTGCTTCCGCGAGGAGAATAAAGAAGGCGATCGAGAGCGTGACCGACAACTACATTCGATCAAGAATTGATTATTTGGACATGTATCGATACGAGGGTTTTCCTCTGGGCACGCTAGTAATAACTTCATGGACGGGGCTCGAGTATGGCTACACGGACTTTGGATGGGGAGAGCCAAGGTTTGGGATGGGTGACCTACTAAGGGAAACCTGCTTGTTTATGACAGAAGGGAAAGGGAAAGAGAAAGAGAAAGGCATTACGGTGGTGCTGGGTTTGCCCCTTTCAGCCATGAACACCTTTGAGAAGCTTGTTTGTGATCTGAACGAGGCTTAGTACCCTAACATTGGTATTCAAAATTGGTTTACAAAGTGTGACCAACCACAAGTGGACCATTATATTCAACACCCAAATGGAATCCATCATATTATTTAACGAATCAATTTTAAGGATTTTGTCTTAAATGTCCAGATAATCAGTTGCAATTCTGAATATATCTCATAACTTCTCATGTTTATTTTTCGCTACCATTGTCCAAGACCAATTTAATACATTCTCTCCACCATTACCACTTTTCATGATCAACAATCACTTCTCTTTATGTCAACAATCACTCATTTTCCAATCCAACATTCATCTATTTTCATGATAATAGACAATTTCAACAACTACTACCCACCTAATGGGAGGTTAGCCAAAGACTCTCGAGGGAGGATGGCCGTTGGTTACCAAGATACACTTGAAGTTACACCCCTTCTAACTAGGGGTTTAAAAAAGAAATGCCTGAATCGAAATTGAAAAACAACTCAATATGTCGTAAGACTCGGGCAGAATTCACCGTATGTTCAAGAATTTCCTCTTTTTTGTGCGTCCCCAAAGTGCTCTCTGTTCAGCTCAACAGACGTCAATGTGCAGCATAAAAAAACGAAGAGTTCTCTTGCGGCCTTGAAACGTAAATCGTGTGCTCTCTAAGGAATTTCACCCGAGAGTAGTGGGAATTTCACACACCAAATTCCATCAACCGTCGGAACTTTTCTAGTTGATCCAGTCGAATTTTTTTTTTTTTTTTTTTTTACGAATTCAAACTTGATACATAATTTAAAATCATCGTCATCAACATCGTGTCAATGAAATATGCATTCCTTTCTTACTTAAAGCTCTAACCTTTATTTCATAATAAACAAATAGGTATTCCCACCATTTGTTAGACCACAATTATATATATGCTGTTGTTTTTTCACTGAAGTGCCCAGGCGCACATGTTATGCATGTATGACCTCGCAGAATGGTGGGTGTAAGGTCAACTTTCATCCAAACGAAAAGCTTCATTGTTGAGTGAACAGCACGTCATTTCAACATAGATGTCAGTAACCACCGGTGATTATCCTATTGACCACTCTTCTAACATGAAAAGGAAGAGATAGAGAGTTTGATTCCCTATTTCTTAAGGTGCTGGGAGTGAGGACATTTAATTTCAGATGTGGGGCTCAACTCTCATACTTTGTAAAAGAATAGAACAAAAGTTTGATAGAGTTGTGAGTTAGAATAGG
This sequence comes from Eucalyptus victrix, assembly GCA_016097545.1. Lineage (NCBI taxonomy): Eukaryota > Viridiplantae > Streptophyta > Magnoliopsida > Myrtales > Myrtaceae > Eucalyptus > Eucalyptus victrix. Next base: position 27,398,895 of record CM027844.1, read on the forward strand.
ATAAATTAAAAAGAAAAAAACATAGATGTCGCTAAATAGTGGGAACTGGGAAGGCTGACTTATTGATGGGCCATGGATGATGTTTACCAGCAGACTTGAGGGTACCTCCCCGCCGTCGTCGCTCCTTCATACAAAATCCTATTGTCTCTCCACACATAGTGGCTCTCTCTCTCTCTCTATCTCTCTCTCTCTCCGTGACAAAGCTGGTATGCAGAATCCAAGCGAAGCAGAGATAGGACTGCATTCTCAGGGAAAATATTGGGTAGAACAATCTTATCACGTCAGATTTGAGATGGATCATTTAGAAAGTGACACATGGCAATGTTACTATTGTGTTTCCGAATCAATTTCGTGAGTTGTCTCTAAAAGAGCAGTGAGTTGGCTGTGAAAGAATATATGTGTGTGTGCACACGCATATGTAAACGCTCGTATCAAAAGAGTGCTGAAAGTCTAAACGATTTTTCTCAAAATAATCTAGACTTCAACTAGGCTATAGAGAAATAGGTGGTAGTCATGGAATGGCGTGCCCAAATGATAGTTGTATTGTATGGGTTTATAGAAAGCATGAGAATTTGGTAGCATTAGAGATAGAGAGGAGGTCATGCTACAAACAAATGGGCTTGAGGAGCCTACGCCGAGATATGAACAAACTTAACTCTCCTCCTTCCATTTGCAAAACCAACTAGATATAGGATTAATATCTTGAAAAACTCAAAATCGGTACACATGTGACAAATATATCCTAAACTTATTTATTTATGATAAATTTACCTTCCATTAATTTTAGTTAATTTGGAATAATACTATATCTGTGATAAATAGAGGGTAAAATCCCAAATTGGTGGACTTATCAATTATCACGTATCATCTAAATTAGTAATTTGACAGTAAAATTTAATGAAAATTAATAGAGGATAAATTTGTTATAAATGTTATATTTATCACAAATGCATCAATTTTAGATTTTTCATGATGGAAAACCTCTCTTTCTTTTGTCCTCTTGTGATCCTTAGCTGTAACAGCCCTCTCATATATTCATCCTTGTTATTTCTTTGCCAAACCTTTCCCTCACGCAAACACACTCTTGAACATACGCTTCCTCAAAATACTAACAAAGGGACTCGAGAAACTAAAAAAATAATATCAAGGAGTAAGTTGCATGAACGTCGACACGTACGAGGGAGTGGCTTGACTGGTCGTGCCACTGCTCAACAGGTTGCTCCGAGGTCTTTAACGTGGTTGAATCTTCTAGAAACACCGCCACACCCACAAGGCCACACCTCATTACTTCGTCTACCTTGAAACCAAACCACTTTAAGGGATGAGGGCTTCAGAACCAGAATCTTCGTGTTTGAAACCTTTGTCTTAGAGTTGAATCTTGCAAACATGAAGCTTTTACATTAGAATTTCCATTCGTTGACCAACCGGATCTCAATATCAACTCAAACGAGGGATGGTAAGAGGCTTTCGAGCTTCTTTGACATATCCGCAGTTCCGTTTTCTCTTTGTTTATTTTCTTCCTTTTCGTCATTTGAGGTCAGACGGAGCATCAAAATCGACGGTTCTGTATTGTTTGCTTATTCTTCTGCAATGCTACTAGATTGGGTTTGAGACTTTGTTAAGTGTCTCAGATGGATTGTTTGGACCTGGTCTGATCAATATTTTGTTATTCAAGATATGAGCGTGAGCTCTTTAAACATATGGTGATGGCCGAAGAAATTTCAGAATCGGCTAATTAGGTAATGGGAAGAGGAAGGCGGAGGCGTGGTTTGTCGGACGAGAGAGCGGAGCGGAGCGGAATCTGTTTCTTGGGAGAAAGGGAGAGCAGAGAAAGCGGCAGAACTGATTCAGTAACGGGAGAGTAACAGAGAAGCAACTTAGAGAGAGGGAAGAGAGAATTTCAAAATATCTTATAGGTGAGCCCAAATGTTGGAACGGCTCTCTGAATGGTCCATCTTAAATCTGACGTTGTGCCTAATCTTTTCTCCATCCAAGGCCGTTAAATATCTGGTCCATGTGCGAGGATGATGTTCATGTTATTTATTTATTTTTTTTTTGTGATCCCACATTTATACCCAAATTTTCTCCTAAAGGTTACGACTATTCGATATGAAGTTTTCCACGCTTCGTGCCTTTTCGTTGACAACCGTTCGTCTTGATGGGAGACGATGTATAAATAGGGACGTACGTTCATTTCTGACGGGTGATCAAGGTCTAACACAAAATTCTCACATTTAGAATAAACTATCAGTACGTGAGGAGATTTGGTTAGTAGAGTGCGCCTATTGCTTTCTTGATTTTCAGGAGATTCGACGAACGTGAATGCAAACAATGGCTGGAGGTTTGTCTTCAATTGATCCTGGCTTCCGCATATGAATTATTTATGTCTTGCATTTGGTATCAGAGCCAGGTTTATAGCCTCTGCCTTGTTTTGTTAAATTTTGGTGTATTTTCGGTGTGTTTTCGTTGAATTTTCGGCCATTTATGTACATGAACAGTAACTCGGATTTTGAGGCCGAGAGAGAAACTCAACGATTCCGGGCAAAATCCGCACTACCCACCCCTTGATTTCGGACCCATTCGGTCGCACCGCCATAAGGAACGTTAGCCATGAGTTTTTCCGGTATATCGGAGTTTGCCGGAGGCTAATCGGGCGGCGGAAGTCGTGGTGGTTGAGGATTTGCGTTTGTGGAGTTTTTCGTTTGTTTTTGGGGTCAATTTTTGCTCATTTTCACCGAATCTTGGACCCATGTGGTCGTGCCGACGTACTCTTCAAAACCCATGAATTATTTCGGTCTTAGATGGGCTGCCGGAGAAGAAACGGAGAAGAAATGGCGACTGAAAATGGCGAAAAACCGGCGGAGTAGCCTCTGTTCGCGCGTGGGCTCCACGCGCGCGCTGCAGTGCAGGCGCGTGGACCCACGCGCCACGCGCCCATACGCGCGCGCAACCGCTGCGCGTGTGGGATCCACGCGCGGCGGGTTGCCGGGCGAGTGCGAACGGCGCGCGTGCGGGGCACGCGCCCCGCGGGTTCCGCGCGTGCTTGCAGCCGAGCACGCGCCCGTGCGCTGGACGCACACGTGCTCGGCACGCGCCCGACGTCCCTCTTCCCAGTTCCTTTTTTACTTTTGCCCCAATTTTTTAAAATTTTTTGCAATCATACCCTTGGTCAATTTATTTATTTACTGTTCTGCCCTTGATGTATTTATTTATTATATCATTTCATGCATTGTTATGAATATTTTATGCATGAAATTAAATGTCCAATGGTCCATATATTTAATTAATTAGGAGTGGCCACAGCATCTTTAATTAATTAAATTATATATTAAAAGCCTCCAGATCATATTTAGAAATGGACATTGATTGTAATTAATTATATTAATATGATGAATTTTATCCCACAGGAATTTTCATTATATTAATATGATTAATTGGGATGAAATATCATATTATTTTTCTTAATTTACCCACAGGGGATTAAGAAAATGCATATAATATGGTAGTTTCTTCATGATGTAATTATGAATCTATTTAAATTAAAAACTTAGCCCACATGTAGTTTTTATGTTATGTGATTCATATTGTGACATGTTTACATTGGTAAAACATGATTTATTTATATTTGCCTCAAATTTTGTGACATAAGCATGATTATTTGATATGCAGTTTCGCAACCTGTGAATTTCTCTGAATTTAAGTTTGATGTTCCTGTACTAAATGGTGAGAACTATAAAATTTGGAAGAAGTCAGTTCTTCTTCAATTGGGGTGGATGGACATTGACTATGCTATAAGGAAAGATGAACCACCTGCTCCTACTGATTCGAGCACTCCAGCTGAGATAGCTCTTTATAACCAATGGGAGCGGTCCAACCGCGTTTGTGCCATGTTTATAAGTGTTAAGATATCTCCAAGTATTCGTGGTTCAGTTGCTCAGCATAACAATGCTAAGGCTTTATTGGAGGCTATAGATGCGCAGTTTGAAAGTTCTGAGAAGGCGCATGCCATGACCCTGATTATGAAGTTTTCATCATTGAAGCTCACTAGTGTTAGAGGTGTGCGTGAGCACATCATGCAAATGAGGAACATTGCAGCTCAGCTTAAGAACCTTGAGGTTGAGATATCTGAATCATTCCTTGTGTATTATATTCTGAACACTCTCCCACATCAGTATGCACCTTTCAAGATCTCTTATAACACACATAAGAATAAATGGTCTATTAATGAACTCATGACCATGTGTGTTCAAGAGCAAGAAAGACTGGTTATGGAATTGGGAGAAAGTGCTCATTTGGCAACACAAGGAAAGAATAAGGGCTATGGCAAGCATAAGGGAAAAGGTAAAATACCTCCCCAAGCTGACATTAAGAAAGAATCCAAGTGTTTCTTCTGTAGACAGAAGGGGCATATAAGGAAGGATTGTGTCAAATTTAAGGCCTGGCTCGAGAAGAAAGGTAATCCAATCTCTTGTGTTTGTTATGAATCTAATATGACTGATATAAGTCACAACACTTGGTGGATTGATTCTAGATCTACAATCCATATTTCGAATTCCTTGCAGGGTTTTCAAAACCACCGGAAGCCAGTAGGAAGTGAACAAAGCATCTATTCTGGAAACAAGATGCGTTTGCATGTGGAAGCTATTGGGACATATAAACTAGTTCTCAATAGTGGTTTTGTTTTAGATTTGGAAAAGACCTTTTATGTTCCTAGTTTTTCTAGAAACTTAATTTCAGTTTCAAGACTTGTACCTTTGGGATACTCTTTTAACTTTTCAGATTCAAACTTTAGTTTATCATTTAAATCTGAAATTGTTGGGAGTGGTATTTTGTCTCGATGGTCTTTTTCGAATTAATTTACAAGACAATGCCTATTATGATGCGATGCATGTTCATGATAAAGCTGGTATAAAACGATGTGTTGTGAAAGAACATTCCTCTATGTTGTGGCACCGGAGATTGGGACATATCTCCATAGAAAGAATTAAGCGATTAGTAAATGATGGAGTACTCGATACTTTAGATTTTACTGATTGTGATACTTGTGTGGACTGCATAAAGGGAAAGCAGACTAACAAGTCAAAGAAAGGTGCCAAGAGGAGTACAGAAATATTAGAAATCATACATACAGATATTTGTAGTCCGGATATGGACTCATGTGGTCAGAAATACTTCATCTCCTTTATAAATGATTATTCACGTTATATGTATCTCTACTTGATTCATAATAAATATGAAGCATTAGATGCCTTTAAAGTATTTAAGGCGGAAGTAGAGAAACAATGCAATAAGCAAATTAAGATCGTGAGATCGATAGAGGTGGAGAATTCTATGGTAGATACACGAAGATGGACAAGCACCTGGTCCATTTACAAGATTTCTTCAAGAGCATGGGATAGTTGCCCAATATACTATGCCTGGTTCTCCGGACCAAAATGGCATAGCGGAAAGAAGAAATCGGACCTTATTAGACATGGTGCGTAGTATGCTTAGTAGCTCTAAACTTCTTAAATTCTTATGGACTGAAGCACTTAAGACGGCAGTGTACATATTAAACCGAGTTCCGACCAAGGCTGTCCCAAAGACACCTTTTGAGTTATTTAAGGGTTGGAAACCGAGTTTACATCATGTGCGCGTTTGGGGATGCCCGTCTGAAGTAAGAATTTATAATCCACAAGAAAAGAAGTTGGACCCAAGGACCATAAGTGGGTATTTCATTGGATATGCCGAAAGGTCCAAGGGATACAGGTTTTATTGTCCATCTCATACCACTAGGATTGTGGAATCAAGAAATGCTAAATTTCTTGAAAATGACTTGATCAGTGGGAGCGATCGACCAAGGGATCATGTTCCTAAGGAAAATCATTCAGACACTCAACTTTCCACCTCAAGTTTAACATTGGTTGTTGCTCATAATGCCCCTTCAGTTCAGCCGGCTATTGAACAACCAATTGTTGAAGTTTCACAACCTGCTAATATTGATCCAGTAGATCCAGTTGTTCAGCAATTACCAGAAACTGTTGAACAACCAGTTGAACAACATGCTCCTCAAGAGAATGTTGATCCAACATTGAGAAGATCTACTAGAACAAGGAAATCGGCTATTTCTAGTGATTATATTGTGTATTTACAAGAGTCTAACTACAATATTGGAGCTGAGAATGATCCTGAAACGTTTTCACAAGCCATGGATAGTGATAAATCCAATTTGTGGTACAATGCCATGAAGGAAGAGATGAGTTCTATGGCATCTAACAAAGTCTGGGATTTGGTTGAGTTACCTGATAGTGCGAAGGCTATTGGTTGTAAATGGGTCTTCAAAACTAAGAAAGGTTCATTGGCTAACATTGAAAGATATAAAGCTAGACTTGTTGCCAAAGGATTCACTCAAAATGAAGGAATCGATTATCGAGACTTTTTCTCCGTATCTAAGAAAGATTCTCTTCGTATTGTTTTGGCATTGGTTGCCCATTTTGATATGGAATTACATCAGATGGATGTGAAAACGGCGTTCCTCAATAGAGAACTAGAGGAGGAGGTTTACATGAAACAACCTAAAGGATTCTCCTCTAGTAAAGGTGAGCATTTGGTGTGCAAGCTTAAGAAATCTATATATGCCTTGAAACAAGCATCCCGCTAATGGTACTTAAGGTTTCATGATGTTATCTCTTCATTTGGTTTTATAGAGAATGTCATGGATCAATGTATATACCAGAAGGTTAGTGGGAGCAAAATTTGTTTCCTTGTGCTGTATGTAGATGATATACTACTTGCAACCAATGATAAGGAGTTGCTACATGAGGTGAAACAATTCCTCTCTAGGAGTTTTGACATGAAGGATATGGGTGAGGCATCTTATGTCATTGGCATTAAGATCCATAGAGATAGATCTCGAGGAATTTTAGGACTATCTCAAGAAACCTATATCAATAAGGTCCTAGAGAGATTTCAGATGAAAGATTGTTCACCAACTATAGCACCCATTGTGAAGGGTGACAGGTTCAATTTGAACCAATGCCCGAAGAACGAGCTAGAAAGGGAACAAATGTGCAACATTCCATATGCTTCGCTGTTGGAAGCTTGATGTATGCTCAGTGTTTGCACTCGACTCGACATTGCTTTTGCTGTTGGAATGTTGGGAAGATATCGAGTAATCCAGGTTTAGACCACGGAGAGCTGCAAAGAAAGTGTTGAGATACCTTCAAGGTACCAAAGACTATATGCTTATGTATAGACGGATGCGGACTTCGCGGGTTGTATTGATTCACGAAAACCCCGGGAAGTGATCGGTTATTCGGATGCGGACTTCATGGTGTATGGTTGAAGAGTTTCATTGATGGGGGTTGTATTGATTCACGAAAATCAACATCTCGGATACATTTTCATGTTAGAATTGATGGCGATCCTTTAACTAAAAGCCGTGTCATGGAGAAGTGCTACATATGAACAATTTTTGTTGTATGGAACTCTTACAGTTGTAATTCTTTACTTCCTATGAGGTGGTTTGTTTGAGGAAGAATGGTTTGCCATTGAAAATCCTAGTGTAAGCCCTGTGATGAGATTATACCTTATTTACTAAAGAATACAATTTAGCGAATCGAGTCTAAGTCTTTTGAATAATGTAAACTCGGGATGTTCCCTTTTTCCACCTAATGAATTAATATAATTTTTCGACCCATACTAGGATTCCTTTTTCGGTAGAATCGCTTAACACCTTATTTTTATTACTGCTTTTGACCCCGAACAGAGAATCGGAAACATAGAAAGGAAACGGTCCTATTGAAAATCGAAACCCCAATTTAGAAACCCTTTCGTTGATTGCCAAAGAAGTTAGGAGTTCCCTTTCTGGAGGCAACAGGAAATTGTGACATTGGAAATCTGGTCGACATACGGGCGCTGCCGACGCAGTTCAGCACCGGTCACTTTGCGATGGCGTCGAGTTTGCCAGTTTCGGCCATGAATAATTTCCAAGATTTGGTCCAAATGTAAATTCACAAGCTATGAACAGCTTGAGAGAGAGGTTGCTTATCATTTCAATAATTTTATATAGTACATGCACTCTCATTATTAGAGATCAAATTAATGGAATATGCTTTCTTTTCTTATTGAAATCTCTAACTCTTTTTTCCATAATAAACAGAAATTTAATTCCTGTAGAAAAATATTATCTTCCAATCAATGAAGCAATGATTTCAAATCAGTAAAGCAATCAAATCAGAAATTGAGGCGTGGTATTATTTTCTTTAATGATTTATTTGCCTCACAATATTCATAATAGTCACCGGCAAATATCCTCCAGGATATAACAAAATCTCAAATTAGAATAATAATTTCTAATATTTTTCCAAGATCTCTCTAGAAAATAAATAAAAATAATAGCTACATCTTCTTTCGAAAAAAAAAAAAAAAAGAAAACAAAAGCAAAGAAAGAAGATTATTATTGAATAAACACGTTCAGTAATTTATAGCAAAAACAAGAAGTTATATTTGAACAAACACAACCTTCCAATAAGTTATATCCGAGCAGGTACGGAGTTTAGGATAACCGTTAGAAGAAATATTAAAATTTGGAATTCAATAAATAAAAAATAACCGTAACTCCTTCCGAACAGTTGTATTATTTCAATCGGACACCACGGTTAATTTTTTTTATATAAATAAATCCGAATTTTCCAATAAAAAAAATAAAAATTGTTGGTTAGTGCAAAATCTCATCCACACGTGCACTTACATCTTTTTGATGTGGGACACTATTTTACAAACAAACTATCAATAATCCCCCACTTAGTTTGTAAAACAAAAATACAAAAATAAAACGTAAAAAATATACAATCAAAATTTCCGTACAATTAATATAGATATGTAAAGGTCTCTTTTGATTAAACATTTAGTTAGTCCAAGTATCTTAAAAATCTATCAAAGTAACAAGTGGCTCGACTTTAAGCTTGTACTTTTAAATAATAGAATTAGATATACCGCACATATAGTAATCTCTTGTTTTAACAAGAAGTTCTACATTACTCTGCACTATTATGGCCTTGTATTTGATCCTATTTCATGAGCTCTCTATAAACTAATCCTAACTTTCATAAGAAACAGCACAACAACTAAACTCATATAGGTGAAGTATCTACAATGTATTTCTATTACTATTAAAACATTACAAATTTGCACTATACTTCATTAAGAATTAAATTCAACCTATAAAACAAAATTGAAGATATTGACTTCTCATATCAAGACTGTGTCAGTATCTAACAATCAAATTCAACAGCTTGTTCTTACCCATTAAACATTGTAATTAGTGATGTTCTAGAAAAATATTAGGTTACCATTATTGATGATTTTAAATGAAGGGTTTCAGCCCCATTAATTATGAGGTCATATTTACCACATCTCCTTATAAAGCTTTTGTCAATGGATTGGCAAGATGATTGCTTGATCTCACATAGACAATTGTTATGATGCCATCTTTAGTTAATTGCCTCATATGTTTATGTTTTAGACTAATGTGTCTAGATTTACCATTACAGGGTGATGTTATAAGCTCTTGCCAAAGTGACGTAACTATTACAATGGATAGAAATATGAGGCATAGTATTAAGCCATAACTTGATATCTAATAATAAGTTACTAATCCATTTAGACTATTTCCCAGTTGCTACTGAAGCAATGATTCAAAGTCTATAGTTAAGTGAGTTATATACATCCATTTATTGCTCGCCTAAGATATAGCACCTCCAGCCAATGTGAAAATCTATCTAGCAATGGATTGTTAATTGCCCACACTTGTAATCCAACTAGCATTGATATATCCTTATAATACAACTAAATAATTCTTATAGAACAATCATAAATTTTTAGTTATCTTAAGATAATTGAAAATTTTGGTAATAGCCCTCCAATGTTCTATACTTGGATTATTAGTATACCTACTCAACTTACATACAAAATAAGCAATATAAGGTCTAGTATAATGCATCGCATACATTAGAGACCTTATAGCATTTACATATTTAAGTTGTGTTATTGCTTTACTAGTATTATAATTTAATTTAATAATATAATCACATAGAATACTTATTTCCTTAGAACCAAAAAAATAGAAATTTATTTAACAATTATCGTGACCTAAATTTTAGGTGCATCACCTAGGGATTTGGCTAATGGATTACTAAGCTTAAACTTAGCTCGAATTTTCCCAAACCCATACCAATTCGCGATTTAGGTTCAATTTCTTAACATGCAATTGATTTTTAATTAGGGGTCACCACTAATCTATTTTTTGTGGGTTGATTAGAAACTCAAGTAAAGTAATTAGAAATTTAATTTACTCCCGCAAACCAAAGATTGTGAGTTCGGAGACTTGGTTATGCTAGATTTCTCTGCTGCCCTTTCGGTACATTTCTCTTTTATTTTGAAAAAAAAAAAAATTTAAGCAGCTTGAATTGATTTTAATTTATTTCCCTAATAGCCTAACAAGTGAGCGGACTAGGGCTTTATTTCCTTCTTCAAATCAACATCCGCAAAGATCTCCTCCCGAATGTAATATCCTCCATTGATTTTATCACATATTACTAAAGATTCAAGATTGCACGGAGATTTTCTCAAATTCCAAATGTTGCAAAGATGAGCTCGTAATATCTCTTTGTCACACTTGCCCTATCCAAAAATATTGAAAAATCCACTGTCATACCGCTAAAAATATCAAATCTCTATCTCTCACAAATAATTTTCGGTCATAAAAAAATAATAATAATGGGCTCGGGCTAATTTGCTCTTTTCGTGAGTTTAGTCCAACTCGTCAAATTAAAACTCGAGAACTACCAATTCAAATCCATCTGTCACCAGTCCGATGCGAATAAAAAAATGCTCCTAAAATTATATGCTACGCAATTTAATTCTAACATTTTTTTTAGGAGTTAAAAGTTAATCCTTAATTTTTATGCAATAAATAAATGACTGGATCGCCAAAATTTAGGTGTCAACAACAATTTTTCAACATAATTCCATTGGCTCAAAGAATAACCCACACTATATTTTTAACTTTAATACATAAGATAGTATCTACTTCACCCAAATCTTTCATTTAAAAAAATGAAAGATATTTCTTAAACTCATTAACTCTAATGATATAGGTTCCAAAAAATAAGCATGTCATCAATGTATAAGCACACTAAAACGCCATATCCTCTAGTGAAGTTAGAATAAATATACTTATCTGCACTTGTGCCTTCTCCTCCTCCTACAGAAGATATGCAAACTCAATTTTTTGAAGAATCATCACTTCCAAAGCAATGGGTTCTTTTCGCTGCAAAAGAATAACCAGAGTCTAAAATGGACAAACTCGTTTATCTCCATGAGTCGATAGAAATGGTCATTGTTAGGCGAGAAGTAGAAGCCAATCATCGCCTCCTTCAGATGCAACAATTTCGCCTACAAGCCTCTTTTTTTACTCAGGTTGCGATTGAGTTTTCTGGAGGAAGCTTGATCCAAATGATTAAACCGTGTCTGATTCTCCACCGTACTGATCTCTGTTACTTGTTTCCTTGACACCCATGCTTGAAGCATCTCATCAATTTTAGGCTCACGCAGAAGCCCCTTGTCCTTCATCTCCAAATAATGTTTGTGAGCTTACTTTGATCAACATGATGTACATATCATAATTTGGATGGCATCCCATCTCCTTCTTTTTGTTAAGAGCTCGAACATTTCTTCCCTTTCATAGAGTCCAGCATCGACCATAAATTCCCCAACTCCTTGCTTCTTTGGATATCGGCCTCGTTGGGCCCCAACACTGAAATTGGTTTCGTAACCAACATTGTGTGCAGCCCTTGGCGGCAAAGAAATGGCCATAAAAGTCAATACCAAAGATCTTGACAAAACCCAGCACCCCAGCAACATGCGCCTCCTTCTCCTTGTTAAAAATCAATTAATCAAGGTCTGATTCCATTCTACCCTATTCGAAGAAAACCTGAGTACCAGTTCGTGATTAGGTGCTCGCCGTGCAGAAATTGTCCGAGGTCTGCCCCAAACGCCAAGTGTTCGATTAGAGAGAGAGGGGGGGAGCGACTGTGTTCTGGGTTTTGTTGATTTAAGTTACCATTGCGGGTAATGGTGAAATCAGCGTCAACGAACCTAAGAGTGTCGTCCCCCTCAGCAATTATGTCCTGATCTCCAACTTCAAGTTAGCATACAATCTCTTCCGCCGCCCGATGGGACCTTCAACTGTGAATTGGACGATTCTTCCCACGAACACCATACCAGTCAACCTCCTTCGATGGATTGGTCAACCGGACTCCTCAACGGGGTCTATTGGCCGCCCACGAAAACGAGCCCCGCTGGGGGATCATTGACCTTGAGAGGCCTTGAGCACACAATTGTTGAGGGCGGCACAAAATAGGAGTGGGACTTCGTCTGCTTGCTGTGGGGCTAACCAGAACAACTCAAACAGTGGGTGCGACTGGGCACGGAGAAGGATTGCCCCTAGGCTGAACTGCGAGCAGGGAACGTCAGGGAGGCTTTTATGTGTACGTTGCTTTTCGTCTTTTCTCCAGCGTGTTGGTCACTGAGTAAAGCCCATAAGGATAAAGACAAATTCGCCGCGATAGGACGCCTCCCTTGACCCGCGAACTCTCTTCTTTTCTCTTTTCCCTTGTGTTAGACTCTCCTTCCTGCGAACTTTCTCTCCCTCTGCCCTTCCTCCTCACACAAGCCCACAATCTCAGCCAACTAGACCGAGGCGGACTCGAAGAGAGCCAAATTATCGTGCAGTGCTCACACCACCAGCAACAGATTGTCCGCCAAGATTTCTCGTGAGCGGCCGAGACACACAACCAGGCAACGTACGCAAAGACCTTGAGCCTCACCAGGACCTTCTACTTCCGACAATCGACTCTAACTCCATTGTTGCCCCAATAAATCCTTAAAATTGTTGGGAAAATATAATTTCGAACCAATAAAGCAATCAAGTTGGATTTTGAAACGTGACATCATTTTTCTTAAAAAAAAAATTATCTCATAATATTATTAATGGTCATCAGCAAATATCCTCTAGAATACAATAAAGTTTCAAATGAGAATATTAAATAACAATTCTAGTATTTTTCTATGGCTCTCTAGGAAAAATTGGAAATAATAGATGTATCTTCTTTCGGAAAAAAAAAAAAAAAAACAAAAAATGGAAGAAGAAAATTATTATTGAACAAACACATTCAGTACTTTATAGCAAAAACAAGAAGTTACATTCGAACAGACATAACCTTCCACGAAGTTATATCTGAATAGGTACGAATTCTGAAATAACCGTTGAAAAAAAAAAATTCGGAATTAAATAAATAAAAAATAATCATAACACCTTTTGAACAATCGCACAATTTTTATAGGACGCTATAGTTAATTTTTGGGAAAATGTCACAAATGATCTTTGAACTTTCATCTAATGTTCCATGTAGTCTATAACTATTTGAAAATTGACCAATTTCCTTTTTTTTAATACCAAACTCTTTTTTACCAAACTGTTTTTTTTTTTGTCGAAAAAATACCATATTTATGCAAAGTAATAAATGTCAATATTTCTTTCCTTCCTCCATATTAAAAACAAATGGAGAAAGGGACACTAATAATAAACAAATGTGAATCTTGCATTTTGATTTTTTTTTGTATATGCAAATTACTTGAATGATGTACAAAAGCCCATCAATTGATTTTGTTTTATGGACTTCACCAAAAAGGGAAAAATCGATTGATGGGTTTTTGTACATTATTCAAGTAATTTGCATATACAAAAAAGAAATTAAAATGCAAGATTCACCTTTGTTTATTATTATTGTCCCCTTTTCCATTTTTTTTTCAATATGGAGAAAGGAAAGAAATATTGACATTTTATTACTTCGCATAAATGTGGTATTTTTTCGCAAAAAAAAAAAACCAATTTGGTAAAAAAAAGTTTGGTATTAAAAAAAAAGAAAATTGGTCAATTTTTAAATAGTTAGGGATTAGATGGAACATTAGATGAAAGTTCATGGACCAAATTAAGTAAATCGAAAGGTCGGGGATGAAATTGAACATAATGAAAGTTTATGAACCAAATTAAGCAAATCGAAAGCTCATGGATGAAATTGAACATTAGATGAAAGTTCATGGACCATTTATAACACTTTCCTTAATTTTTTTCTAAAAATAAATCCGAATTTTCCAATAAAGAGAAAATAAAGATCATTGGTTAGGGAAAAATCTCGTTCATGTGCACACTCACGTATTTTGTATGTGAGACAATGCTGTTGTTTTACAAACAAACTATTAATATTCCCATCCTTTGCTAGACTGCAATTACTTTGCTCTCTTTTGGTAAACCATATATGTTTTTTTTATCCCACGTGGTTCTTTTATATATCAAGCTGCTACTGTGTGTGTGTGTGTGTGTGTTTTTTTTTTAAGGGGGTGAGGGGGGGAGGGGAACGTGGGAAGCACCATTAGGGCTGAGCGTGGTTCCCGGGTTACCCGAACTGGAACCGAACCGGAGGAGGTCCTCCGGTTCCCAGTTCCAAGGGGGACGGTTCCGGTTCCGGTTCCTTTTTTCTTGGAACCGGGAGTTCCGGTTCCGGTTCCAAGCGGAACCGGAACCGGTTACTTAGGGTAGAAAAAGCTCGACCTTGGATGTTCCAGTGACTTGTATGTGATGTTCTAGTTGAAGTTTGGCTTCGGCCTCTAAATGAAAGTTGTAAAGGACTTCTTGGAGTATAACATACTCAAATTTGGACAAAACAAACAAGTATAAGTGGGTGAAATCGTTATTCTTCGGAAAGACTGGATCTGGAGATTTTGGGACCAACCCTTGATGAATGCATGGACTGTAAGGAAACCTTTTTGTCGAAATTTCACTTCGGTTTCTTAACAAAATTTGTAAAGGACATCCTGAGGTACAACATATCAAAAACTTAGAGAAAAAAAAACAAGAATAGGTAGGTGAAATTGTGGTCCTTTGGAGATGGTTAGATCTGGAATTACGGTACTACGAACAGGGATTTTAACCATCCATATTTAATTATCTAGGATGAATTTGACTTTGATGTTTTCATGAAGTATCTACCTTATGGTCTTGGCTATCACATAGTCGAATTTCATAATTTTTTAAGGTCATTTGGGTATTTAATCGGAAATGTTTCTAAAACTGTGCAATCTGATGTGTTCGGATCTTGTAAGTTGCGATGCGTGGACTATATCATTTTGTATGAGATTCTTTTGGAAATGTGTTCTGCATGAAATATCTCTCTTCATGTCTTCCCTACAACATATTTAAATTTTGTAATTTTTGTAGTTCATTTGCCTATTTAACCAAAAATGTTTCAAAAACTGTGCAAGTAGAGAATAGAAAAAGTAAATCGATTTTATCTTTTAATCCAGAACGAATTGGACTACGATTTCTTCATGAAACTTGTACCTCAAGGTCTTAAATACAACGTGTCCAAATTTCAGAATTTTCTGAGTTCATTTAAGGGTTTAATTGAAATTGTTTTCAAAACTTGTACCTCTAAACATTCTTGTTCTAGTGGTGTTTTATTTCTACTTTCTAGTTTGCTATTTGTTTTGAAATTTCTAATTATATTCTATTATTGTTGTGCAGTGCAAAGTTAATATATCAAGACAACATGTCAATGGGAAGTTACCGTGTAGTATATGCGTAAATTATAGTTTTTTTTTGGTAACGTGTGCATACGTTATATTTTTTTTTTTTTGGTAACGTGCGCATATGTTATAGTTTTTTTTTGTAACGTGCGCGTACGTTATAGTTTTTTTGGTAACGTGCGTGTACGTCATATTTTTTTTGGGTAACGTGCGCATATGTTATAGTTCAAATCTGAAAATAACAAAAAAAAAAAAAAAAACCTATTGGAACCGGAACCGACCACCCGGAACTGTGACAGGGTAGGTTCCGTGTTCTTGTTCCCACGGGTAGGTTCCAGGTTCCTCATTTTGAGGAACCTGTACCCGAGGGTAGGACCCAGGTTCCAGACGGAACCGAACCGGAACCTGGAACCGCTCACCCCTAAACACCATATATGTTTTTTTTTTTATCCCACGTGTTCTTTTATATATCAAGCTGCTACTTGTGTGTGTGTGTGTGTGCGTGTGT
Source organism: Eucalyptus victrix (assembly GCA_016097545.1). Lineage (NCBI taxonomy): Eukaryota > Viridiplantae > Streptophyta > Magnoliopsida > Myrtales > Myrtaceae > Eucalyptus > Eucalyptus victrix. The sequence goes on from CM027844.1 coordinate 27,415,030, forward strand.
GAGAGGGGAGTTGTGGGGGAGGGGAACGTGGGAAGCACCATATATTTTTTTTTATCCCACGTGGTTCTTTTATAAATCAAGCTGAACCAATAATTCGTACTATCATGTAACTATCTCATATTCAACGGCAGAACTGAAGAAGCCACGACTATAAATTCTGGATCTGCAAAGAAAAGCAAAACCCAATTGTTTCATCTCCAATATCTCCAATTCTTGCAGGTATGCTGGTTTTCATCTTGAGTTTTAGTTGTCTGTCCGTTGTATTTGGCCCGGGAGGGAAAAACAGAAAGAAAGAAAAACATTACTATCACCAAAGCTCATATACGGCCTATCCCTGCTGTGCACGTAGGATTTGTTCGGCATGTATGGCTGATGTGTCGCAACATGTGTGATTGGCAACGCTTCTTGTGAACCCGCAACGTATTTGAAAGGAGTAATTTTTATCATGCAGGAGGAAGCCCTCCATAGATTGACAATTACGGGTTTAGATTCCGTCTAACAATTTAAGCTTTTGAAGTGACATTTTATTTTATTTTTTAATCTTGGAACCAGATTGAAGTTTCATTCTCCGTGCTCCATTTTGAGATTCAAACGGCTTTTGGATATAATCTTCCCCATATTTTTCCTGTTCCTCTAATCCTCATGGTTTTTCTTTCATGTGATTTGATATCATTCCATTGGAAGATATGATTTTGTAATCTGTATTGATAGAAAATCAAATATATTTTAGGATAGGAAAAGATAGGCAAATATTCAATTTCTTTTATTATTTTTCTTCTTTGTAATTAAATACAAGAGACATGTACGTAAATTACATCAATGAGAAAAGAAGACAATTGCTTCTTCGTTCTTCTTCTGCCTTCTGTGAACATCTTCATCTTACTTTTCTGACATGGTATCAAAGCCATTCTGGTTCTGAACTAATTTGCTTCCTCTCCGATTGCCTCATAAACCAACTTCGAATCCCAGAACAGTGTTGCCAAAGGAATCAAAATCCTTGATTGCTTGAAAGAACCTTATCTGCGGAAAAGGAGTTAATAGAGGAATCAATTTCTTTTCAACATGTCAAAACCACAAGATCTTACCTTCACTCCCGTTGATCAATATGTAACAAAAGCTTCGATACAAGCCTTGGGAGACCAAGATTCGTCTGCTGTAGTCCCTATATCAGAATAGCAAAGACAGATCCAGGGCCAACATCCGCACGTGCAGTGGCAACAACATGCTTAGGCAATTATAGGGCAACCTTTCATGGGTCACCCCTACCAATGGATGCCATATCCATGGTATCTTGGGTCTATCCCCAACACATTATCGCCTGGCTACCACAGCAACGCGTGGCCGAAGCAAGTCCACCAACCAGTGACAAGGCAAACCCTAGCATCGACCGGAGCAGACGGGCGGGTCGACTATATCGGGTCAGGGAACCAATCCCTATTTGGGGTTTCAAAATGTGGATTTATTCGGCTTCAGCGGTTCGGGTCAAGGAACAAATCCCTACCCAACTCCTACACCGGGTTTCTTCCCGTATTAGATTCTCGCTACCAGTGGCCGGCTGGAACTCGGCAATCCGTTATATACAACAAACGGCGATGGACTAGAACTAAAAATCATAAGTCAACAATTGACAGGTGCAGATAATTATTCAAGTTGGTCGCGCAAAATTCCGACGGGCACTTATAACGAAAGACAAGGAAGTTTTCATTGACGGATCGTTTTCGATTCCATCCGACGAGAGAATGGCACAACTCTAGAGGAGATGCAACCAACTAGTGAGAATGGCATGACTCTAGAGAATGGCCGGGCTTCCCCTAATGGAGGATCCGAAGAAGATGTGGGAAAACATAAGGGAGATGTACGGTAAACTTGACCAAGTTAAAATTTTATATCTCACACAACAAATTTCAGATCTCAAACAAGGGAACATGAGCATCGCAACAACATACAACAAGCTTTCGAGTCTGTGAAATGAGTTAGAGGCAGCCGAGGAAAAATTCGACTAGCCCAATCATATCCAACAACAATACAAGCAAATGCGAAAAGGGAGAAGGCGATGAGATTCCTCCTCATCCTCAATGAGGCATACCTGTCATTCGATCCCATATACTCACCATGGAGCCTCTGCCAAGTCTCGGTTGTATCTATCAACTCGCCATACAGGAGGAGAGCCAATAGAGATCAGCGGACCACGGCAAGGAAGGAGACGAAATTGCTCTGGCAGCCAAGAGCCATTTTCGCTCGAGAAGGAGAGAGGCAGATCTAGGGCTGTTCTTCAAAAACGAAAACCCTAGATCCCTTTTAAGGAGAAGCACGGATGGTGGAGATCACTCCTATCATCAATTGGACCGCTCACAGTCATTCCAGGGGTTGACAAGATCGGACAGCTCGTGCGACATCCTCTCCACTGCATCCGAGGGCTCGCGTGTTATTTTTTTAAATCCATCCGACGGCTCATGAGGCAACTATTTAATCGGATCGGACGGCTCACAATCACTCAGCATTAATGGGCTGGATGGCTCGCGAGGCTCATTTCTTGGAGGAACCGACGGCTCATATGGGCCTATTTTGGCCCAGCCTTTTCAATCTACCATCAAGCCCACTTCAAATACAAAAAATAATGGGCCAAGAGGAAAAGGTCAAATGTATCGTGATTATTGTAAGTGCCCGCACCATACAATTGAGAATTACTGGAAATTGCATGAAAAGTCAGAAGAAAAAAGAAAAAGGGAAATTTTCCTCAGTTTTTCAGGTATTGGGTCAACAAATGGGAAAATCAATTACCCATGAACAATATCATGAGCTAATGGAAACCTTGAAGAAATCGGATCCTTATGATAAAGCAGGCAGCTTCACAGGTACATCCTATTATTTGATTAACTCAATTTCAAAGGATGCATGGATTATTGATTCAGGTGCTAGTGATCACATAGTCTGTGATAGGAATTTACTTTCAGACATTACAAAATTATCTTTTCCTATATTAGTACAACTTCCAAATGGAAATACCACCAAAGTTATGATGACTGAGATTGTAGAGCTTAGTTCTCTTGTTACTCTTAAAAAGTGCTCTACGTACCCGATTTCCATTTCAATCTAGTCTCAGTTGCTCGAGCCTGTGAAGAAAATTCATGTCACATTTTTTTCCATTCTGATAAATGTTTCTTTCAAGCCCTTTCGACTGGCAAATTGATGGGCTTGGGTAGAGTCAACCAAGGACTATATTTTTGGTTGGATTTTCCGCATCTTTTTAAATTATCTCCTATTGAATTCAATAAATCTTTGTGTAATGCAACTGCCAATGGCATTAATTTCCGTAATCATAAACGATTGGGCCATAGTGCATCATTTCCTTGTCCTAAATGTCCCATTTGTCCCATGGCTAAGCAAACACGTGCTCCTTTCCAAAATAGCACTTCTCAAGCAGATGATATCTTTTCTCTTATTCATGCTGATGTTTGGGGGACATATCATACTTTAAATCATGATGGCTCTAGGTTCTTTCTCACAATTGTGGATGACTACTCTCATGCCACATGTATTTTCCTCATGCAATCCAAAAATTAGGTCTTTTCTCATTTAAAGACATTTATTTCCTTATCTAAAACTCAATTCCAGAAATCAATCCGTAGGATACGTACTGATAATGGAAAAGAATTTTTTAATGTTGAATGTGCTTCCTTGTTCACTGAAAATGGGATATTGCATGAGAGTTCTTGTACTCATACACCCCGAGAAGAATGGAGTTGTTAAGAGAAAGCATCGCCATCTTTTAGAAGTGGCACGTGCGCTTAAATTCCAAGCTTCTATCCCTGAGAAATTTTGGGGAGATTGTGTGATTATTGCAACATATCTGATCAACCGCATGCCATCATGCATTTTAAAGGGAAAGACACCTTTTGATCATTATATGGGAGAAAATCGAATCTGACTCATCTCAGAGTCTTTGGATGTTTGTGCTATGTTGCTATAGTGGGCCGTAGAGATAAGATGGCGCCATGAGCTACTCAATGCATTTTCATTGGCTATCCAACTTTGCAAAAGGGATATCGACTTTATGCACCATCTACAGGGAATTTTTTTATCAGCAGGGATGTTGTGTTTCATGAAGATGTTTTTCCTTTTTCATTAACATCTTTATCTGAAGAAGAGAAGACAAATCAGCAATTCTTGTTGGAAGAAGATTCATCACCTGAAGGAGCATTCATTATTCCTACTCCTCCAAGAGAAGTTACTATCTTGCCTCCAACACCCCTTGCGAATACTGCTGAAAATTCCATTGAGCAGCCTCATATAGAAGGATTGCTGCATGAAGAACCAACACAATTGGAGGATACTTCATAAACAACATCTACTGAAGAATTATCCATCACACCACAGGTGCCATAGAGGCATTCTCATCGAATCACTCGACCACCAACTTGGACGAAAGATTATATATGCGGTTCTTCAAGATCATCAGGTACTCATTACCCTATCTCATCTTATGTCTCCTTTGATAGATTGTCACCAGAACATCTATGTTGCATAAGCCATATTTTTGAAGATCGAGAACCTTCTAGTTATAATCAAGCCAAAGATGATCCTCGTTGGCAAAAGGCTATGGAATCCGAATTACATGCATTGATAGACAATCACACTTGGGATGTTGTATCAATGCCTGATCATCGCAAACCCATTGGATGTAAGTGGGTATATAAGATAAAATACAGAGCGGATGGATATGTGGAAAGATAAAAAGCCCGGTCGGTGGCAAAAGGCTTCACCCAGCGAGAAGGTTTCGACTATCATGAAACTTTTTCTCCTGTAGCAAAGGATGTCATGGTTTGTACTTTTCTATATATTGCTACTTTTCATGACTGGTCATTACACCAAATGGATGTCCATAATGCCTTCTTGCATGGTGATATGGATGAAGAAATATATATGGAGCTTCCACCAAGATTACGGAGACAGGGGGAGTCGAAGGTATGTCATCTCCGCAAATCTCTTTATGGATTGAAACAAGCTTCCAGACAATGGTACGTTAAGTTCACCGGTGCACTCTTGGTCACTAGGTTCAATCAATCCAAGTATGACTATGCCTTATTCACCTGGACAAAAGGTATGTCATTTATTTACTTGATGATCTATGTTGATGATATTCTTATCATGGGGAATGATGATTCTGCTATAAAGAAACTTAAAGAGTATCTACATTCGACTTTTCATATCAAAGACTTAGGGTCACCTAAGTATTTTCTTGGAATTGAGATAGCTCGCTCATATCAGGGCATCTCATTAAGCCAACGGAAATTCGTGATGGAGATAATATCAAAAGTAGGATTATCAGGCTGTAGACCATCAATCATTCCTATTGAGCAAAATGCTAAACTGACTTCTGTTGGTTATGACACTGGTGTATCCTCCTCTTCTAATGATCCATTGTTACAAGATCCCTCAGGATATCAAAGACTCGTAGGAAAATTGATATATCTCACCATGACTAGGCTAGATATTTACTATGCTGTATAGACTCTTAGTAGTTTATGCACAATCCGAAGTAGTCTCACATGAATGCAGCCTTGAAGATTGTGAGAATGACGGCCTATTGCGATGTAGATTATGCCACATGCCCTATGAGCAGGAGGTCTATTACTGGTTTATGCATCAAATTTGGGGAATCACTACTTTCATGGAAGACAAAGAAATAGTCTACTGTATCTTTATCATTAGCTGAAACTAAATACCGATCTATGGCCAAGACTGTTGTGAAATAGTTTGGTTAAGGGGTTTACTTCTAGATCTCGGAGCTCCTATTAAAGGACCAACTTTGCTCTTCTGTGATAATGATTCAGCACTTAAGCTTACAGCAAATTCTGTATTGCATGATAGGACAAAACATATAGAAGTCGATTGTCATTTTACTCGAGAAAAGATTCAAGAAGGAATTGTCAAGACAAGAGGAATCAGGACTTCAGAACAGCCCGCTGATATATTTATTAAACCTCTTTGTTAAAGACAACATACATATCTTCTAAACAAGCTAGGCGTCTTTGACATATACAGACCACTAGCTTGAGGGGGAGTGTTGGAAGATATGATTTTGTAATCTGTATTGATAGGAAATCAAATATATTTTAGGATAGGAAAAGATAGGCAAATATTCAATTTCCTTTATTATTTTTCTTCTTTGTAATTAAATACATGAGACATGTACAAAAATTACATCAATGAGAAAAGAAGACAATTGCTTCTTCGTTCTTCTTCTGCCTTCTACGAACATCTTCATCTTCCTTTTCTGACACATTCCAAGCCACAAGATGCATAACGTTTTTGTTTACATGTGGCCTCTCTTTATGTAACCACTTTGTTTATAGTTCTCAGTGCAATTTTTTTCCCCTCAAGGAAGAGAGCAGGATATAAATTTCCAGTCTTCTCCTATGGAGGCATCCGCGAAGAACAACGACCTAATAATAGAAAGATCCAGCCCCACCGTGGTCCTCCCAGAATACGAGACACCCAAGGATTCCATTTTCTTAAGTAGCCTTGAAAAAATGTCTCCCTTGATGATGCGATCGATTTATTCTTTCGAGAGGAGCGACACAAATGTGGTAGACGTGATAAAGCAATCTTTGGCCAGAGTTCTAGTTCAATATTATCCACTTGCAGGGAGATTAGCTAAAAACTCTCGAGGGAAGCTGTTTGTTGATTGCCAAAAGAAGTTAGGAGTCCCATTTGTGGAGGCAATGACTGATAGTTGTTGGAGAAATCTTTCCAAAATATTTTGAAGCTGACAAAACGTTTCTATCGTCTAGTCCGGATATCTCAGATCGTCTAGTTTAAAGTCGAAGACTTTTCGATCACCAGACTCAAGTTTCAAGTTTCAAGACTCAAGACTCAAAACTATTCTCATTGACAGTCTTTCGATCCAAGTGACGAAGGAAATCGAGCCGAAGTATATGGTTGAGGATTTAAATCCTATTCTCTCGGAGAATATCTTTTTGGCTGGATAAATATAACGGATTCTTTTGTTCTTATCAAGATCAATTGAAGATCCGATGGTCGACGAAGTATTCTTGGAATGTTCTATTCTTGGAAACCAAGATCCGATTGTATGGGCGAACAGATTGATGGGCTATCGTCAGGTTCCTTTTATAGCTCGAATGATCTTCTTGATTGATTCCGTCCAATTGGGGTAGATTGGAGGAATTCCTTTGGTAAGTGCCAACGGTATGATGGCATAAAGGAGTATAAAAAGGAAGACGTTCTAGTTGTGAAAGCACGTGATCGATAGAGAAATTCCAGAGTCTGAAGCACCTTGATTATTAGTCGATTCATTCTGAGCGAAATTGTATACACAGAGAGTGTTCATACTTGGTGATACCTTGAGTGAGTGTGGTAGATCATCTACACCAAAAAACCAAGGAAGATCAACACTGTAACATCTCTTTGTTCATAGTGGAATCCAGCCAATTGGCTGTCAGTGCAGAAGAGTGGACGTAGGCTTGAATCAAGCCGAACCACTATAAACCGCGTGTTTAATTCTCTCTTTCCTTTACTTAGTCTTACGTTGATTATTACTTATCGCGAATTCTTCATCTGTCTAAGTATTGCGCAATTATAAAGAAATTATCAAGAAAAATCTTTTATATACCTATTCACCCCCTCTAGGTACTCGTACTAGCAATATCAATAGTGAAATCGAGAGTCTGGGTGATAGCAGACTTGTCAATTCTGATGTTTTAGGCAAGCTCGTTTACAGAGATCCTATGGAAGATATACTTGAAGTTGGCCCTCTTCTAAAGATCATAAGTACTTCTTTTTGCCGTTTTACTTGGTTTTCTCGATTAAATATGATAATGAATTTATTTTGGTAGAATTATTTCTCGATTGAACTAGTTGGTGTTAGGTTCCAAATTTTTTAAGTTTGCTTATGATTCAAGAGATGATAATTTTCTATTTTCATATGACGAGTAATTTTCATATTAGAAAAAATTAGATGGTAATTAGCAATTTTTTATATTGTTAATTAATTACTTTCTCGACATGGCAAGGCAAGGCTCAAACTTGCCAGATCTAGCGAGGTCAAGCCTTGCTTGCTCCTAAAGGTGTCTGAGAACGATGACAAATGGAAGCTTGTTGAGTAGGCAATCAAGATACTTCTGCTAGATTCAAGGCTTTGTAGGAAGAAGTAATCAGCTCTTGATAGATGCGGAGAGAGAGAGAGAGAGAGAGAGAGAGAGAGAGAGAGATTTTTAGAGTAAGTGCCCAAAAATAGTGAATAATAATGAATATTTAGCATCTTCTTCGTTAGAAACTTTCTCAGTGCCTTAAGAGTAGGAAACTATGGCAAATTATCAAATCCAATATCAACTTATAAATATACATACAGCTGTTTAACTTAAAGACAGTGACTTTTCCTAGTTGGTAGAAACTTGTCTAGCTAGAGTCTCAATTGAAGACAGTGACTTTTCCTAGTTGGTAGAAGAGATTCATCAAATCTCCGGTATTGCGCCTAGGCAAATCTTTCCCTTAAAGAAGTCGAGAGATTAGGGTATGGTCAAGAGCATCCACCCTGAAACCATTTGCACTAATAAATCCGGTGGTTTCCTACGAATGCCAGACTTCAATGGACATATTTACTTGTTCTGCTTTTTATGCTGAGATATTATTTACCTTAGAGGCAAATCACAGGTGACAAAATTCAGATGTGGAGGCTTCATTTTAGGGGTGGCAATTAGCCATTACATAGCAGATGGGGTGTCGGCAATGAATTTTATGAACGCATGGGCTGGAATTGCAGGAGGCAAGCCGTTATCCCTGGTCCCTTGTCATGATAGAGCCATCCTAAAACCAGGGGTGCCTCCTCAAATCACGGGTCCTTACAACGAATTTGTTCAAATAAGTGACGTATCAAACCTCATGGCATTATATGAGGAACAACAATTGGTATTCAAATCCTTCCACTTCGACGCTGAGAAGCTGGCGACCCTAAAAAGAATGGCCTCAAAAGATGAGCAGGTAAATTTCTGTCTCGTGATAATGGATAGGTGGCTATTCATGGACATTTTTGCATGATGTACACGCCAACTCACAATTAGTTCCAAAAGAATTCCAAATACACCCAACACTATATCAAGATAAATTTTCAAGTGAGTCAATTGCTCTGCGACTTTTAATAATGACGGCAACTAAAAGTACACGTCCATGAGATCATTTCTTCGCTGAATATAGTTTTTATTGGACCCAGAAATTCTGAAATGGACCACTACCATGCACATTCCTTATAATTTGATTGATTACAATTGTCATGTTATTTGTAAATATATGAATCTATTTACATATATGACCATCAAGAAAGCCTTACATCAATATTTGATCACCAAAGAGGGAATGTATTCATCTTGAGCAACAGGTAACGAGCACATGCACCAGCTTTCTAGCACTGGCAGCCTTTGTGTGGCGGGTTCGCAGTATGGCCCTCAAGATGAAACTTCACCAACAATTAAAGCTTCATTTAGCAGTCAATTTCAGGTCGAGGCTAACAACCTCATTGCCCGAGGGGTACTTTGGGAACGCCGTGGTCTCTCCCTGTTGTCTCTGCACCATGGGAGAGTTGATCGAGGAGCCAATCTCTGCTTCTGTGACAAGAATAAAGAAGGCAATCGAGAGTGTGACCGACAATTACGTACAGTCGAGAATCGACTATTATGACATTAATCCTTTTGAGCGACTCCCTGTGAGCGCATTTTCAATAAGTTCATGGACAAGGCTCGAGTATGGCTCCACAAACTTTCGGTGGGGAGAGCCAAGGTTTGGGGCCGGTGAACCACCAAGAGAAAGCTGCTTGTTTATGAAGGATGGGAGAGAAAAGGGCATTGCGGTGGTGTTGGGTTTGCCACTTCCAGCCATGAATACCTTCGAGAAACTTGTTTGTGATCTTAATGTTGCCTAGTACACTAATATTGGCATTCCAAACTATTTTACAAAGTGTGACCAACTATAAGTGAATCAGTGTATCCAACACCTGAATAAAATCCGTCACATCACTTAAATAAATCATTTCCAAAAGTTTAGTCTAAATACCTAAAATAATCAGTTGGAATTCTGAGCAAATCTTGTGCCTTCCTATGTTATTTCAGTTATCATCATCCAAGACCATTTTAATAAAACGTGATCTTTTTGTCGTAAAGCTTCAAAATTTCCCTTTCATTTCATCCTTCAGAAGTCAACAATCACCCCCTTTGTGGTGTCAATAGTTAGACGAGAGCTTAGACAATTACTCTTTTTATTTCTTTGGAAATGCAAAAAAAAAAAAATAAAAGAATTCATTCAATATGATGTTGAGCAAAAGAGAGCTGTTGAATAAGCATCATACAAATTTATCTAACTATTTAATTTTTCTCTAATCTAATTACTTAATTGACCCTAAATATTGAGTGCAAGTTTGTCAATATGAATGAGACAATCTTCATTCTTATGCCATATATGGGCTGCTCAATGTGCTATAGTCCGTCGCACGGAAGCCGCAAGGATTTGTGTTCATGCGCTTTATGTATCTCATCGTGGTACTGGTGCAACATATTGGATGGACAATGGAGTATACCGAGTTCTACATGCACAAGACAGATGACTGAAGTTGTCACTACATTTCTATATCTTTACTATATGGAAGAGGATGATCTTAATGTGACCCCACGTTAACATTAGGGAGGAAGGTTCTCTTTTGAGTTACCCAGCTACTCTTTCTTCTCCACGTCGTTTTTTCTTTTTTGCCATATATATGTAGGGCAAAGACTACCAAAATTTCTAAATTATATCAATTACAATACATTTACTCTAATTTTTTTTCTGAGATATAAAAAATCCTAAATTTATACATAGCTATCAATAAGAACAGTTAAAGATCTGCTTGTATGCACGTGGAAAAAGCAAATGGTGACATGTCCAATAAAATAAAAATAATATTGCTTTGACTTAAAGAATCATCTAATTTTGATGGAGTTAAAAGTTTGCCGTGCTTATGCCACTCTTGTTTTACAGTAGTTGAATTCGATCACAAAATAACACATCTCAGTGGTTCATTGCATTAGTTACAGACAGGATTCGACAGTGAATCTGTCGTCCCACTCGGGCTATTGAAGAAAGGCCCCTCCGACACGGTCCTCTGCTGTGAATCTACGATGTCTTGAGTTTCACCGACCGGTCAAATACGAAACGAGATTGCTGTCCAACGTGTTGATCGGCTTTTGACTTCGCCGGAACCATGCACCAATCGGTCTCTCCGATGGAGGATCGGGTGGGGGCAACACCCAACTCGCCATGACTGACTGCCTCCTCTGATCTCTGTCTCTCTCTCTCTCTCTCTCTCTCTCTCTCTCTGTGGCGACGACCACATCGGCGAACGATGAAGAAGAAGACGATGACCTCAAGATATGCGAAACCCATTTCTCCAAACGCATTCTTGAGCCTCTTCGCACTATCAATTTGTCTCCTTTCTTCTTCTTCTGTTGGCGATTGCCTCGTCCGATCCGCTGACTCGCCGCAGAAACCTCCGCCACTCCCGATTCTGCCCATACCCACCTCGCGGCAGCTCGAATGGCAGTCCGCCTCCATGGCCCTCTTCCTGCACTTCGGACCCAACACCTTCACGGACTCCGAATGGGGCTCCGGCCGCGCGGACCCCTCCGTCTTCCACCCCACGCGCCTCGACGCCGCCCAATGGGTCGGCGTCGCGAAGCGGGCCGGGTTCTCGCGCGTGATCCTCACCGCCAAGCACCACGATGGCTTCTGCCTGTGGCCGAGCGAGTACACGGACTACTCCGTGCGGTCGAGCCCGTGGCGAGGCGGGCGCGGCGACGTGGTCGCGGAACTCTCGAGCGCTGCGAGGGACGCCGGCATCGGGTTGGGGCTATACCTCTCGCCGTGGGATCGGCACGAGCCGTCGTATGGACGGACGGTGGAGTACAATGAATTCTACGTGGGACAGATGACCGAGTTGCTGACCAGGTGAACTTGAAATTGCCGTTCCATTTTCCCGGAATTTGCTCATTTTTGTGCTCTGGGTAGTCGTTTTGGTCTAGTTCTGGTTGTTCATTTTCCAGTGGAAATGTCTTTTAGTAAATCGATTGCTTTTTGTTGATTTGAATGCTTCTCTCAATTAGTATTCCATTCAAATTTAGAGTTGAGTCCTAAAGAATTATATACACTTGATCTTGTAATCTTAGTAAATGCAATGTTTCGCGTTCTTTCCATTTTGTAGCTTTGTGCTTATTTGTGTTAAGACACTTGACTCTTGGGAAAGTGCTTGAAGCTGGATTAGCTTGCAGATTTTTTTACTGGAAAGTCTTGTTTTGGTCCGATTATCTCATTATTGAGAGTTCGTTGTTACATCTGGAGAAGCTTTGAGGTTGACGTGCTGTGAAATTGTGCAGATATGGGGAGATAAAGGAGGTGTGGTTAGATGGTGCCAAAGGTGAGGGAGAGAAGGACATGGACTATTACTTTGAGAGTTGGTTTAGTCTAATCCGCCAGCTCCAACCAAGGGCCGTCATTTTTTCTGATGCTGGTCCGGATACCAGGTGGATTGGGGACGAGGCTGGCGTAGCCGGGTCAACTTGCTGGTCTGCATTCAATAGGAGTAACGCCAAGATTGGTGGAACTGATCCTCAGTGAGTTCCATTTCTAGCTTCTGTTCTATATCTCAGTTTGATGGGGTACCATTTAGAGAAAAGGAACAGAGTGATGCTTCCATTTTAGGTTACTAATTCAGCATGCTTGCTATTATCCGTTTTAGAAGGCAAGAAGGAAGGTCAAATGACCAGTGAATCAGTTCTTTCCTCAAAGAAGATATCTTTAGCTCATGTGAGAGAATTTCGTCTGTTCAAATGCCTTCTCAATCTCACCAGTTTAAGATAGTATAGCAAAGAGTGGATTGAATTTGTCAATTTTTGGATAAGTGATCATTTCTAGCTATTTAAAAGAGACAAAAAGAGCTAGGCCATTTCTTTTCAGACAAACTGCTGGAGTCTTTACCAAGGGACTTCACATCATGGAAGATAATTCCTCGACACCTAATTTCTGTTTCTTAAGTGGTGGTTAGATTGTTGTGGATAGGAGAGAGATGTCTTCATCCAATTAGGTCTGCCTTTCTTGCTGTTATTGCTTTCCTTCTACAAAAGGCATTGAAAAGTTCTAACTTCTTGGTGCTGAATTGCTAATTACGTAAATCAGATACTCAAGGAGTGGAGACCCCGTTGGGCAGGACTGGGTGCCAGCTGAGTGTGATGTCTCCATCAGACCCGGTTGGTTTTGGCATGCATCAGAAGTTCCTAAGTCTGCAAGAACCCTTCTCGACATTTATTACAAATCCGTTGGAAGAAACTGTCTCTTGTTACTAAACGTACCTCCAAACTCCTTGGGTCTCATATCCGAAGAAGACGTACAAGTGCTTCAAGAATTTAATGAGCTTCGGAGGTCGATATTCGATAAAAATCTAGCCAAGAGTGCTCTTCTCAGTGCCAGCAGTACCCGAGGAGGGATGATGAACAATTCCCATTTTAGTGCAGAAAATGTCCTCAAAGAGGGTATCTACAGCTATTGGGCACCTGAGGAGAATCGGTCAGATTGGACATTATATCTAAGGTTTCAGGAGAAGGTGAAGTTCAATGTTCTGCAAGTGCAAGAGCCGATCCAATTGGGCCAGCGGGTTATACAGTTCCATCTTGAGACCCTGAACGACAAAGGAGAGTGGAGACAAGTGATCAACGGCACCACGGTGGGATACCAGAGGCTCCTGCAATTCCCTATGCTTGTAACGCAGGAGTTGAGGTTTGTGATCGACAAATCTCGGGCTGACCCTCTTATCTCTTATTTGGGGCTCTATGTAGATACCTTTTCGATTTTGACAGAAACTTCTACCAATACTTCTCAAACACATGTAAATGGAAGTTGGGTGATTATGAAAACTGCCCGCAACAATCTGTCAGCCACACTGTAGAGTATGTAAGTTTAAAGCACGTCTCTTCTGTAACACTCGCCAGTATTGCGTTGAATTCCATCTATGAAGATCATCCACACGGCCTCTGCTGAACTCGTCATGGAGCGTTGGCTTGGAAGTTTAATCTTCTTTTGTTGACAAATGCGGAAATATATACAGATGGTCATGTTCTTTGAATTGCAGACATTCTGAAAATGTAGTTTCCTCTTGCATTCATCATTTTTAAGCCCTGATTGGTTTCCCACTGTATGGCGAACTTGAGGGATTTTTTATCTACAATGATGGCGATTCTAGTTCGTAACTGCACTATCTCTTCTATCGCGAGTAGCGGCGCTTGTTGATGAATGTTTCTAGGAAAACGGTGTAGAAGAGGTTGAATCATTTCACGATCATCTAATCTAATGTGCAGCCTGTCATGACGATATGCGCAATTAATATTTTGATAAAATGGATATTATAAAGCCTTTTTCTCCAATATAATCATTAGGATAAAGAATTATCTCGCAATATTTTATTGTCCTTACCGAAATGTGTACGAGAAATGACACGAAGAGTCCCCAAATTTTAGTTCAACGTGCAATGTCGTTTCTAAATATTTAATTTGTTCAATATAGTCTTTAAACTTTAATTCAATTTACAATGTTGTCCCTGAATTTTTAATTTGTTTGATATGATCCCAAAACTTTTTATATGTGCTCAATTTTACTTCTATTAATTCAAGTCCAAGGACAATATTGAATAATTTCATTTAGTCTAAGATAGTTGAACATATACTAAAAGTTCGTGGACCGCATTATTGCACATTGAAATAAGATTCGGGATTAAACCGAATAAATTCAAAGTTTAGGGACGACATTACGCGATAGGATAAAGTTGGGAGACCGTTTGTATAATTATAGCTATATGTAAATATTTTCAAAATCTTATTGATCAAGAGCTCATTTTTTTAGTTTCATATTTGCCAAATTTTGCGTAGGATCAATCAATGCAAAAGGAAACATGGACGACCTCTTCTATCATTATTTTCTTAACAAACTTAATATGAGATAACCCATAAATTGAAATTACCAACTTTACAAATGATAGCGTGTCCATAGTCTCGTAAAGGTATTTACTTTGTTGAACAAACCAACTTTCAGAATTACATGTTGATGATTTTTCCTACGAATTTTTCTATATATAATCTCAACACTCCTAAACCGTCCACGTCAGACTTTCTGATCATATTATAATGTACGTGTGCTTATGTTCTTGAAAATATTTTCGGATAAGTGATACCGTGAGTAATTCCAAAGAAACTGCTAAAGATATTCTTCCGAACATTCTCGTACGAGAAAGCTGGATCTCGAAATCTCTGAATGGAAAGGCCGAGAGCGGGTCAAGCGAGAAGACCGTTTCAAGTTCTTGGTTACGCTTCAACAAATTCGCCCTTCGGATGCGGGACGTTTTATAAAACGCCTCCCTTAACCATCACTGCGGTCCTCTGTTTTCCAGAGTTTCGCAGATTTCGCTCTTGCACAAGGCTCTGCAAGTTCTTCCTCTTGCGCAGACCCTGCGGATCCTTCGTTAATCCCACTCAGGTACTTCAGCTGAATGCATGGCGAATCGTTCCGCTTTCGTTTTTTCCGCTGTTTTGTCCGTCTGCACTCGAGATTTGGTGCATATCTTGTCGCTTGAGTCGAGAGGTTGATCGTGGTTGGTTGGTTGGTGGAGAGAGCTTGGAATTAAAAGATTCTTGTTGTGACCATCTTTGAGTCATTTCAAGTTCTCGTTCTGGGATTGTGCTCTTTTTTTTTTTCCTTTTTTCTCGTAATACCGACAGGTATGGCTTGGACACGGCGGGTCCCTGTGCGACGTTTTCCTTCTCTTTTATTGCTTGCGTGTCATGGGTCGGCTAAATTTTAGCAGCATAGCTTTCCTCCGGATTTTCAATGAAAATCTTGACCCAGCACCTCGATTCCGACAGAAGAGTTCGGTATATAGAGGATATGTGCGTTTGCTGGATCTGCATATCTAGAACGGCTTGTCTTCTCTGTGTTCCATTGTGGTTTGTTCCGATACAAAGAAGCATGAGAGATCATATCATTACAAACAGAGTTTAGGTTCATAGCTTTTCATGCCATTGATTCGCTAATTTATAATGCCTTGTGTGCCGTCGTCGGGAAATCAAAATGAAACACGCAGTTCAGATACAATGGAGGAACTTTTGCCCGGTATTTTAACTGTTGGTATGGGATTGATACAGATATTAGGCTTCGGTATGACGACTCTGTCGGAAAAGTAACCATTTCTTATGATCGTCGCTGTTTTCACCATCTCCTAACTACAGAATTGTTGTCAATATTGGGTTTCACAGTGCAATGGAGAGTTTCCTCTTCACCTCGGAGTCTGTCAATGAAGGCCACCCAGACAAGATCTGTGACCAAGTCTCAGATGCTATCCTCGATGCTTGTTTGGAGCAAGATCCACAAAGCAAAGTTGCGTGTGAGACATGTACCAAGACAAATATGGTCATGGTGTTCGGGGAAATTACCACCAAGGCTAAGGTCAATTATGAGAAGATCGTTCGCGACACATGCCGAGGGATTGGGTTCACATCGGCCGATGTCGGTCTTGATGCCGACAAATGCAAAGTCCTAGTCAATATCGAACAGCAGAGCCCTGATATTGCTCAAGGAGTTCACGGAAATATGACCAAGAAACCTGAGGAGATTGGTGCTGGAGACCAAGGTCACATGTTCGGTTACGCTACAGATGAAACTCCCGAGCTTATGCCATTGACTCACGTCCTAGCCACAAAACTCGGAGCCAAGCTGACTGAAGTGAGGAAGAACAAAACATGCCCCTGGCTGAGACCTGATGGGAAGACCCAAGTGACGGTGGAGTACCGTAATGATGGGGGAGCCATGGTCCCTCTGAGGGTCCATACAGTCCTAATCTCGACTCAGCATGATGAGACCGTTACCAATGAGCAGATTGCGAAGGATTTGAAAGAACATGTGATCAAGCCCGTCATTCCACCTCAGTATCTTGACGACAAGACGATTTTCCACCTGAACCCCTCAGGGCGTTTTGTGATCGGTGGGCCCCATGGCGATGCAGGCCTCACTGGGAGGAAGATCATTATCGACACTTACGGTGGGTGGGGTGCTCATGGTGGCGGTGCTTTTTCGGGCAAGGACCCGACCAAGGTTGACCGTAGTGGTGCCTACATTGTTAGGCAAGCTGCGAAGAGTGTGGTGGCTTCTGGGCTTGCTCGACGCTGCATTGTGCAGGTTTCTTATGCCATCGGTGTTCCTGACCCATTATCTGTGTTTGTAGACACTTATAAAACTGGGAAGATTCCAGACAAGGATATTCTGGCATTGATCAAGGAGAACTTCGATTTCAGGCCGGGAATGATCTCTATCAATCTTGATCTGATGAGAGGAGGTAATTTCAGGTATCAGAAAACAGCGGCATATGGGCATTTTGGACGTGACGACCCAGATTTCACCTGGGAGAAAGTGAAGCTTCTCAAACCTCGCAAGGCATAGAGTTTTGCCTTTACCTGGCCACACTGTTATTCCTGAATGATTTCTGCTTTCACTTGGATTTTGTGTTTGTGTTCTATTCTTGGTATTAATGGAAGACAAAAGAGAAAGATTATTGAATTGAAGTCAGTAGAGGAGTTGAGATTATCCATAAAGAGAAGCGTCAGATGACATCATTCTTTCATTTGTTTATGTCACTGTGTTCTTTTTTCCCCCTTGATAAAAAACAACCTGCAGATCACTCTGGATTTGTATAACAGGTCGAATTTCACATGTTAATTTTTGCTTATCTATATGAGCATGATGTGTGCCCCGTCCAGTCTCTCAACTCTTCCTCTGTAGCTAGATAAGGCATGTGGTGCGCCACACTCAGAATCATTTTTACAAGTAATGCAGGGCCAACTGGTCAGCCTTACGCACTTGGAGAAGTTTGTTTCGATTTAATGAATTTTGAAATGTAACGCGCCAGTGTAGCATTGGACGAACTTAAACAAATGAATGTCTTTTATTCTTTGCCTTTTGTTTCCACTTTCCCCGGACTCGTCTTGTATCTTGTATTTCTGGATATGAACAAGATTCAAATGCTGGGATCCTGTGGGCACTCTCATTTCATTATCAGTCTCGCTATCTGCACCAGCCATGGCGGCTTTACCTGCCATCCAGCTCTTTAGCATTTGTAGAGCAGCTTTCGGCTGATCCATTGGAACCATGTGCCCAGCATTATGAACCTGCGTTTCGTCACACAGCCAGAACTGAACTTATAATTTGCCTCTCTCATCTTTAAACTATGTTGCGCATGCATGCTCGCACATTGCAATTCTGTGTGTGCGCTTCTGTTTGAGAGAGAGAGAGACCTTCAAGAAACGATATAGCTTTTCATCAGTCCTGCCAGACCACCGCATGGCATTAACCCACCTGGAGTTTCCTGCACAAATTAACATCAGGAAAGACGTGTCATTCGCCAGGTAATGTTCCGTTTGATTCTGTCTAGCGTCCACCAACTCGAAAGATCGGGGTTTACCAAGCCAATTGCAGAGGAGATCATATTCACCGGCATAAATGAGCACCTTCAGCCCATCCTCAAGAAGTGCGGGGATACCCACTGCGAGATTCTTCATCCAATCCTGGCGCATCGCTTCGTACACAGTGCTGCTGCACGACACAAACTCTATATCCCCGACCCCTAAAGCATCTCTCACATTCTTTTGGTTCAGGAGTGTCTCCACGTTCGAGAAGTCGTAGCATAGGGGCCCCTCACAGCTCTTTCGTATGTCGTAGTACTGCAGGCCAATCATCAACATGTCAAATTCACGTAATCAAACGTAAATTTTAGAAAGCTTATGTCGGGAAAAATAGATACATTTATGTTCCCTGTAATGTCCCTGATTTCATCGAAAATACTGTTGCAATCGATCAATGCTAACTCACAGGCATCTCCGCCCTTGGTAGCTGCACATAATTTGCAAAGATTAAAAGTAAAGCCTCCACTTTCAGAAATAAAAAAGAGGCTTCCGGAATGTTTTAATGAAGCATAAACAGAGATTTAGGGCCAAAAAAGATACCACTGTTTAATCCCCTGTTTGCATTCTGGGAGCATTGTGTTTATGTTGTCGTGATCGGACTCTGTGATTAACTTCATGTTTAGAGCATAATCTGTGTATGCTTCGTACTGGATCTCAGGATTGGTTAGGCCATTGCCAATTGCAAACCCCTGTTCGTGATTCAGAAGTTAACTATGTCAAAAGAAAGAACCGAGTTAGTACGTTATAGCAAAAAAAAAAAAAAAAAAAATTACCATACAAACATGAAGTACCTTCAAGTTTATGTGAATTCCCTCCTTTGCCTTGTTCCCTTGTTGAACACGAGCAGCAAAAGCAGGAATGTAGTGCCCAGCGTATGATTCTCCGGTTATGTAAAAATCGTTCTTGACAAGTTGAGGATGCGCTGCAAAGAATGCCTAAACATTGGAGTGAGAGGTTAGTCTATCACATGCTTGAATTCTTAACTTGAAAAGTATCCAATCAAAAATTGGGTTGTCCGTAAAAACAAAAGTAGTTAATCTAGTACTCAGATTATGATCAGTGAGCTCATGTTTACCTGCAAGAAGTCGTACAAGTCATTGCTAACACCCTGCTCATCATGCCGAATGTCGCGCTCCTCAGTGGAGTAACTAAAACCAGTTCCAGTAGGCTGATTGACGAAGATGAGATTCGACACCTATGGGGGGAAAAGCATTAACAAAAGCATGAAATGTAACATACTTCAAACTAGAGATAGTTTATTCATCAATAACATATGTATTTTCGTTGTCTGAATTTCCTTTTTAATTTAATAAGATACGTATTGTTTATTCATTCAATAATTAATTTTATTGACCATGATCGCAATTCCGTTTCTTGTTTGATAGCAAGCTATTGAAGGCAAAAGCAACAGAAGAAGTTGGCAACTGTTTTTCAAGAAAGAATGCTAAAACGAACTAGGCCAACATCATATGCGATAATGTCAAGGAAAAACACAACAGAAAAGAGTAGGAGGACAACGCTTACGTTGCATAATTCAAAAAAATAATAATAATAATAATAATAATAATAGAGCAAAGAGAAAAATCCAAAGAATGACGCAACGTTCTTGGGAGTATTAAATCATGATTAATAATGCTATGATCAGTACAAAATTGTCACTTACTCACCTGGTCCCAACCATAATCATTCCACACAAGAGACAAGTTGTTGGCAATATGAAAAGGGCCGTTCTCATAGAACAGTGCCAATGAACCGCTACATCCAGGCCCTCCGATTAACCAAATGACTACCGGGTCATTTGTGCTGTTCCGTGATTCAAAGAAGAAGTAGAACATCCTAAAAAATTGGACAAAAGACAGGACAAAGAGTCGTGACCAGAACTTGATGAATTATAACGAGCTGAATCTTGGTTTGGCTCCCGCAAATCGAAGAAACGGATTTAAGAAAGAATATTTCCTGGAGGGTTTTACTGACCGAATTCTGTTGAACTTCTCGTTTTATCATGTTTCATTGATAACCCCATTAATTTTCCTGTCATCTGGCCTAACAAAATAAGTGTAACAAATGAATCTAAACACTTCTAGAACACATTAATTAAGTACTAGTTATTAATCGTATTCTCTGTCAATTAAAAAAAAACAGAGAGAGATGGGCTATCCAAGTTAATTCCGAGGCTATCGACAACTGGCTATCGAAGTTGATTCCAAGGCCTCACCTTGCAGCATGGGAGTGCGGAAGCGGTTAATACCCGGCATGGTGACCGAGGTCCTGAACGGATGACCCGGAATCACCGAGAACTGGGAGCTCAAAGCGCCTCTCAACGATCTTCCCATCAGAAGCCAAAGAAGAAGAATCTTTGTCTCTAGTTCTAATATTGACAGCTTCTTTGGGGTACAAGTTAAGCCCTTTAATGAGCATCTCTGCCTGTGCCGTTGGCGATAAGTTGGCGGTTAAAGATGATGTCTTTGATGGTGATGCAGTAGAAAAGAGGAGGAGGAGACAGAAGAGAAAGTAGTATGGTGAGAGAAAAGTCGATGCCATTGTTAAGACTTTTGAGAGAGACTCTGAAGTTTGAGGACGACGATGACAAATCGTGGGCTTTTTTCAGTGTTTGATGTAAAGGACGTGCTTGATGAGGCTCCCAAAAATGCATAGAGAGAGAGAGAGATTTGTCTGTGTTTACACCTAAATTT
Organism: Eucalyptus victrix; assembly: GCA_016097545.1. NCBI lineage: Eukaryota > Viridiplantae > Streptophyta > Magnoliopsida > Myrtales > Myrtaceae > Eucalyptus > Eucalyptus victrix. Next base: position 27,436,256 of record CM027844.1, read on the forward strand.
TACCTAATCATTTAGTAATTAGTTGCATAAAAAATAATAAAATAATAATAAAAATAATAAAATTGCATTTCATATAGTTGCATTTGCATCGGTACTAAAATGGCAATAAGACGCAGCGGCTCGTGGTCGATAACATTCACAAAAAGGATGGTTTCTCTCTCCATTGATCTGAACGCGCATTAAAAAAAGCAAAGAAAAAATTCTCCACTGCACACGCGAGAATTCCGAAAAAAGTCTGCAAGAAGATGGACTCACAATTTTGTAAAATTTTATAGTGAGTTGTTGCAAGGAATTCTCTCCTTCCTGGAGAGCAAATCGGCTAGAGAAGAAAGTTCGAAGAAAGTTCCTACACGTCCATTGTCTCTCTCTTATTAATGCATGCATTAATTCGGCGGACGTGCGGACGTGGTAGGGGCCCTCGAGCGAAAGGTGGTCTCTCTCTTGCTGGTATGAAAACACACAATGAAAGTCAAAAAAATAGAAGAAAGAGGAGTGCTTAACGTGCGTTTTTTTCTCCTTCATTAATGCAAGCACATGCACGCATTAATGGGGGACGTGAAAATTCTCCTGCAAGAAGATGGACTAACGATCGGTAGCCACCATATTTGAAAAAAGCAACCGGACGTGAACAGCAAGGAGAAATTATGACCGCCTCCTATTCACATTAAAGTCAGTTGGACTTCAAGAACCCTATAAATACGCAGAAGGGGGCAGAGGAAACGGAAACGAAAAAAATTCACTGAGGTGAGAGAGCAAGAGCCCGTAGAGAGACAGACGAGTGGAGAGATTAAGAGAGATAAAAAAAAGGTGAAGTCAGGGTTTCTGAACAAAAACAGAAAAGGAAAGGTCCACTGAAAAGTACACACAGAGAGAAAAGACGTGAGAGACAGAAAATAAAAGATTAAAAAAAGGGGAGAGGATGTCTTCGGCCCCTTCGGGAGTTCCTTGCTCGCACGCCGGTAGCCGCACCTCCACTTGTCCCTGCAACGCCCATCGCCAGAGTTCCGAGCCCCTGTCGTTGCACCCTGCCCGCCACCAACGCCTGCTGCCGCCGACTCCCTCCTTCCGGGGAGTTCCGAACGCCGGCGCCGCTGTAGTTCCGTGCCTTCGCTCGCCCGCCTCCTACATCTCGAAGCCACGAGCGACGCCCGCAAGCTGCAGCACCCGTCACTGAGTCCTGCCCGTCGCTGCGCCCGCTGTCGCACCGCCACAGCTGCTGACTTGCAGTCGCTGGAACCCCGAGCGTCACCGCCACTCCCGGGACCACGAAGAGCCACGCCTCCGTCCGACCTGCTGCTGGCCCTCCTGCTGCAACCCCCCCGAACACGACCTGCAGAAGCCCGGGAGCCTCCTCGCCGCACCACCACACCCGCTTGTCGTTCTGCATCACAGCTGCCTTGCCCCCGTGAAGCCGCGACCCAGCGCCGGTCCACGACGCCGCCGCTCCCTCCGAGCGCTGACCCGCAAACGTCCCCCGCAGTTCACCGCCCCCGAGCCGTGACATCAGCCGCCTCCACAACTCCCCTCCTGCCGTCCGCGAGCCGTGCCGATCCGCGCTGAGCCCCATCGGAGCCGAGCCCGAACCAGATCTGAAGTTCATCGCCTGCACTTCCACCCGCTGATCCAGTTGCCTCGAGCTTTCCCTGACGGTTGCCCCTCGCTGCTCGCCGCTCCCCGCCGATTCGCCTGTGGCCGGTCCTCGCCGGAGCGTCGCCTTGGAGACCCACGAGCAAGCCGTGCGTGGGAAAAGAAACAGAAGAAAACAAAAAAACAAAAGGGGAACATTAGGTAGTTTTTTTATTATTATTTTATCTTTTTTTATATATAGCTTATAGTTTGTTTTATATAGTTTTTTAGTGTAATTATTCATTAACGCATGATTGAAATTCCAATATAAAAGAACCCCTCAAATTAGAGATTAGGAGTCCGATTTTCACGCCCGAAATCTGACTCACGATCTCTTGCAAAAATCGACAGTCCAATCTCATATCCGAGATTCGATTCGTGATTTAATTTAAAATTGACCAACCCGATCTCATGCACGAGATATGGTTCGTCGAGTTTTGGATATTAATCTTATCTTGATTGGATTGGATATCGGGTTATTTGAATTAATTTTTTTTTGCATAAAAAAAGATTAAAAAAAATGCAAGTTAGATTAGGGCTAGGGTTAGCATATTTAGTTATTTCGTTTTTTTTAAATAACAAAAATCCAAAAAAAAAATGCATTCAGGATATTAGTTTTTTTAAGAATTGCACGAATCAATTTAGAATAAGCTTTTGTTTTTAAATTTTTACAACAAAAAATCCCAAGAAAAAAATTAATTAATTTAGGATGCTATTTTTTTTTGTAGGTTGCATAATAGTTTTTTTTTTTTTTTTTGCAGGTTTTAGTATAGATAACATGTCCCTTTAATTTTCACTCTAGTAGTTTTTTTTTAGTTTTTTTTAATTACAAACTTTCATATAAAAAATCATCATGCATTTTAGAATAGAATTGCATGTCTCATTTTAAGTTTAGATCAATTTGCATCCTAGGTTAGAAATTGCTAGATTAAAATAACGTCTTAGTCTAAATTAGGATTTAGTATGACTTAATCCTAAGTTTAAATTGAATGGAATTTTAATTTAGCTAGGTAATTTTTGCATTTTTCTTAATTTCGAATATCATGAAAAATACAAAAAAAAAAATTGTCTTTAGATAAATTAGTTTCAATTTTTAGGATAGATTGCCTTTTTAGGAATAGAAATATCATGTGCACGTCATGTGAGATTAGGTTCATAAAATGCACGTCATGTAGAATTAGGCCCATTTAAATAAAAATTGCCCGTCATTATAATTAGGTCACTTTGATTTGCATATTTGATTATTGCATGTTCATTAAGAAAACACAAAAAAAATACTTTACTCATGTCATGTAGTTTAGAACACATTGTTATGCCATTTCATGTTAGATTAGATGCACTGCATGGTTCGCATTGAAAAGGTGAAAACAAAATTGAGAAATCACATTGTTAAGTAGAAATTATATCTATGATTGTGGATGTGAATTTTAATTTAACATTACAGATGCTTTCGTTGCCATGAGGTAAGTCCTGTATTTTTCTTACTTGCTTTCTTAAGTGCTAAATTGGTGGATTGCGTATCCGCATGATCATCTCACATATTAGGAAAGTGAATTAAAATCAATTCAAGCTGCCTGCAAAACATGTTTTTTTTTTTTAAAAGAGAAAGGTACCGAAAGGGCGTTAGAGAAATCTAACATAACCAAGTCCCCGAATTCACAATCTCTGGTTCGTAGGAGTGAAGTAATTCTCCCGTTACTTTACTTGGGTTTCTAATCGACCCACCAAAAATAGATTAGTGGCGACTCCTAATTGAAAAATCAATTGCATGTTAAGAATTTGAACCTAAGTCGTGAATTGGTATGGGTTTGAGAGAGCCCGAGCTAAGTCTAGGCTTAGCAATCCATTAGCCGAACCCTTAGGTGGTCCAACCCGCTACGGGGAGGTCGCGACAGTCTGCTTTACAGAGAGAGATTTGTCTGATTTTTGTTACCATTTGGTACGTCTGTTTTCATGTATCATTCCTTTTTTGGAAGAGAGAAGTAGTGTCCACATTTATCGTCTGAGATACGTTCCCAAATTTGCCGCATGTCCTTTTATTGTGTAGGTTTTGGTTGCCAATTAATCATCAATGGCAGAAAAAAGGCACTTAGCTCAGCAATACTCCCTAGATTTCCTTCTTTTTGTTGCTTATGGAATGAATCAGGACAGAGTGGTGATTATGTCTTTACAAATGAATTTTATCTGTACAAAAAAAAAAAATCGTAAAATAGACCATGAAGGCAGAGGTTTGGTTTTTGCAGCTTATAAAGTTGTTGCTGTGGGAGCATCAAATTACACGGAAGACAATCGACTCATAAGCTCAACTCGAACCTCACTCAATTAACCAAGCTTGATGTTTATACAAGTAAAGGGAGATTTCGACAACAACATGATCCAATGAATTCAATGAAGAGCAAGAGAGATACAGTTCCTAGAAATTGAAATATAAAGGCTCATTCAATAGAGTCAGAAACTGACCAAAAAAATAAAAAAAGAGTCAGAAGGATTTGTTTCCAAATTGAACGTCTATTAGTTTAATATTTCCTAATTTAATGTTTGTACAATTAAAAGTTTCCTCGTTTAATGTCTTAGTCTATCTATAAACAGGAAGTGCATTCTCAATTGTAAGACTGCGTATTTTGAGTTGTAGTTCTTAATGCAATCCAATGGTGGTCAACCTTCAAAATCTTTTTCAAAGTCTACTGGAACATTCTTTCATGCCTAGGTGGTGGAATTCATCCAAAAGTTATTTTCTCGCAAATACAACAAATACTTTCTTTCCATCAAACGCATTCAGCATTCTCACCCACTCACCAAGCAAAAATTAGGAAGCATTAATTAAGAACCTTTGCAAAGGTCGCCGGCAAAATCTTTTGTCAAACAAGCTTAAAGGGATAGTAAAGACACTCGTAAGTATTTGCCAAGATTATTTGTAAGAGAGAAGCCTCCCACAGTGCTGACATCGAGAATTTTGTGCCGAGGGATATTCATAGAACAAAAAAATTTAGATTTAGTACTTCTAACCTTCTAACTTGAAGCATTGTAGAAGGAGTCAAGACACTGTTTAATGACTTGCATTTGATCAACAGAGCCTTCAGCAAATAAAATGAGATCATTCGCAAACATTAATTGAGATCATAGGACTTTCTATTTTCCAGAGTTTCGCGCATTTCCCCTCTTGTACAGGCCCTGCAAATCCTTCCTCTTGCACAGACTCTGCAGATCCTTCGTTAATCCCACCCAGGTACTTCGGCTGAAGGCATGGCGAATTCTTCCGCTTTCGCTTTTTCTGCTGTTTTGTCCGTCTGCACTGGAGATTTGGTATTGATCGCATGCTCTGTTTGTGTGCGCGTTATCCTCAGCTTCATCTTGCGATACAAAATGGGTTCTCTTCTGCGGGTCCGAGTGCGACATTTTCCTTCTCTTGTATTGCTTGTGTGTGCTAAATTTTAGCAGCATAGCTATCCTAAAGTCGATCTTAGACGACCGATTTCTTACCAATGTCCTCTAGGGTTTTCTATGAAAATGTTGATCCAGCACCTTGATTCCGACACGAGAGTTTGGTAAATATAGAAAAGCGTATTTCTAATCGTAACTAAATCTTCCATTTTTTTTCTTTTTCGATAGGAAAGATTGAAGCAAAATACCTATAAATTAATAAAATTAAAAGATGATTTTAGTTTACTAGAAGCATTGACATATTATATTTTTTAGTTCGGTGGAAGCAAAATACCTTTCCTAAGGATTGTCTCAAATAAAAATAGAGAACGAAGTAACTAGGAATATTGTTAGAATACCCTATTCCCTATTCTAGAGGGATTGTCTAGAAAGCGAATTTTTTTTTTTTTGAATTGAAATGCATTCAAACGAGCGGCATTTAATTATCGATCGTTTGTATGTGGATGATATGTACGTTTGCCGGATCTGCATATCTAGACCGGCTTGTCTTCTCTGTGTGCCGTTGTGGTTTGTCTCAATACAAAGAAGCATGAGAGATTATATCATTACAAAGTAAGTTTAGGCTCATAGCTTTTCATGCCATCGCTTCGGTAATTTATAATACCCTGTTTGCCATCATGGGGAAATCAAAATGAAACACGCAGTTCACATAAAATGGAGGAACTTTTGCCTGGCATTTTACTGTCGATATGGGATTGATATAGATATTAGGCTTCGGCATGATGACTGTCAGAAAAGTAACCATTTCTTATGATCATCGCTGTTTTCACCATCTCCCTGACTACAGAATTGTTGTCAATATCGGGTTTCACAGTGCGATGGAGACTTTCCTCTTTACCCTCAGAGTCTGTCAATGAAGGCCACCTAGACAAGATCTGTGACCAAGTCTCAGATGCTATCCTCGATGCTTGTTTGGAGCAAGATCCACAAAGCAAAGTTGCCTGTGATGTTAGACGCAAATTGTGCAACCCCAATATCTCCATAACCAGAACAAGAATATTCATAATTGAGTAGAAAGATTAACGCACCTGTTTTGGGATCCATCGAACATAAAGCGGAAGCATAAAAGGATTACCCACATATATCAAGGGGATCCACGCATCAAGTCCTTCTCCTCTATTGCCCTCCGTATCACTGGCTCAATGAGGCGGCCCCCCTCACGTTTAGCGTTAGGTAAACGCCCCTTAGGTGAGGATACATGTGAGAATTAGGGTTAGAGGAGAGACTTGAGCACTATTTATAGAGTTTCCAGCCAGTCCCCCTCATTACGGGCCAGGCTCAACTCGGCCCACACTAGCCAGCCCATATTAGACTAATTAAGAAACCTTCTATCTCTTTTTAGACCAACCCTGTTTTACGATAACCGTAAAAACAGTAAATTACAATATCAATTAATTTAGTCCACGTTAGGAAAACTCTTACATTCTCCCACTTGGACTATATTAATTGAAATCGTACCGTATGTGCATACATTTGGTCCAGCGATAATTCTTAATAGTCAATCCTATCCCATAAAGTCTTAAACACCGAATCATAGCGGTAACTGCGTGTATACACACAGAGCCTTCCTTGGTCACGAATGTTCTCAACTTTATTGATATGGATTCAATATGGTAGTGTGTCAAATGGATAACGTCTCTCATAGAGAGATCCCATTTGTCAGTCACCATTCTCTTACCTTAGGTGTCACAAAAACTTGTGCCACAAGAGAATGCTTTATGGTTCTAATGAACCCACATATGTCTTGTCCTTATGGTTAACCTTTCTTTATGTATCACAAGACATATGCACAAGGCTAATAACCGGATGCCCGGATGCCCCTAGCCTTCACTCAAGGTTTATACAATCCCTTGAGACTTTATCAATATGTATTCAACATAATAACAATACATTCAAAAATATTTTATTGAATGCAAAAGTTGATACATATCAAACCGTTACTAAGTGTAACGAACCACGATGTGAACTTTATCGAGATAAAGCCATAATAGCTCCCACTAAACAACAAGTATCCGAAGATACTCCTAAACCCATGTTAACGATATGTTACTAAAATACACATGGGCGTAGGCCTTTAGTTAGTGGATCTCGCAACCACATCATCTCGTGAAAATATGTTATATTATAAGTCACCTTTCTCGTACCGTTTCTTTATGGTCAAAAAATATCTTACCACCATATATTTAGACCCCTTGAGACCTTTGTAGTAAATAAATAATACTACAAATTTGTTATCTCAATACAACCGTATGAGTCTATCCATCAAGTTAAAACGATCAATTCCGTCATGAGGTTTTGGAGCCTAAAAGCCCAAGTAACAGCCTAAAAGAATGTTACCAACACTGCTTACATAATAGAAGATGACATAAGACTTTATTTACTGCACTTACTGCTAACATAAATATGTATTCTGTTATTGATTGCATGTCATCAGAATAGCCAGCAAAGTTTACATCTAAATACCCTACTAACTGCAAGAATTGAACATGGCTATAAATTAGCATATAATCTCTTGTCTTCTTTAAGTACCTTCAAATCTTCTTGACAGCAACCCAGTGATCATGTCCTGGATTTTACCGATATCTGCCTAGAAGTCCCGTCACAAAGACAACATTTAGTCTAGTGCAAATTCGAGCATACATTATACTTTTAAGTGCACTGACACAAGGTACACCATTTAATTAGATTTTCTCAATATCTAAATAAGGACAATGTGATAGATTTAGTCCATCACCCTTAACAACAGGAGCAATTCCTGGCTTGCAATAATGTATATTGAATATTTCCAATATACAATCAGCAAATGTCCTCCGAGAAAATCTAATATAATATGGCAAAAACAATCCTTACAGACCTCAGTACAAAGGATATAAGATGTCTCAAGGTCACAATTTGTAAGCAAAACATGAGAAAAAATAAATTTCCTCCCACTGACCTTACAGTATATTGAATTACTTTGTTCTCAATGGAACAAAATAATAACACTATGAAACTTTAATAATATTTTCTGGAAACTTGCTTAAGACCATAAATTAGAACTTTTCAGTCTACACACAAGTTTACTTGAATCTGCTGCAAAATCATCCAGTTGCACTATATAGATTTTGTATCTATTTAGCATAACTCCATATCAAAATAAATTATTAATGCCACATTCACTCTGAAAGAATCTTTAAAGAAATAGTTATTTCTTCAATATAAACAATCCACCCCTCTTTCAGAGTGAAAACTTTAGTTACCAATTTGGCTTTAAATTCCACAATCTTTGTTTGAAATTCTTTTAGTTTTGTATGCCAATTTGCAACTAATAAACTTGTGATCTTTAGACAAGTCAGTAAGTTTCCAAACATGTTTCATAGATTGTATATCGTCTTTTATGGCATCTAATCACATACTTAATTGAGAATAAGAAACGACATTTATAAATATGTCATTACATCAACCATATAGTGGATATTGTAATCATGCTCTCACAAATAGACTATATAGTCTGATGGTATAACTGATCGTCTTTCCTTAACAAATCTCCTTAATAAAGCTGCAACCACTTCATTCTGTACTTGAGAGGTTTAAGAAATTTCATTATAAACTATATTAAGAATAGTACCTTAAACCTCAACAAGTTTAGTCTATGGTACAGGAGATTCCATAATTATCTATATAGGTAAAGATAAAAACATAGTAACCTCCATCATACTATTATCTTTAATAATTTGAGAACAGCTATCCTCTACAATTACGTCAATATTTAGAAACTTTAGAGTATGTGATTCCATAATTTTATACCTTCTTTAGGGTCATAAAATCAATACCCCTTTTTGTATATGAAAAAATTGCTTTCATAATATCAGCCCACAAAAGACCAGATAAATTAGTCTTACTAATCATACTCATCACCATGTTCAATATGGTGCATTTATGCCTTTCGCCCAAATCTTTTTGTCAGAATTTTCAGGTATAGTAATTAAATTACCACCCCAGAATCTACCAAGTATTTGACAAATGACCCTTTAAGCTATTTCCCATTGTCATATTTGCCAAAATACTCATAGCTACTGTTAAACCTGACAATCTTTTAATCATATACGATATGTATATGTCATTAGGACTTAAACACAATCTTTGCAGATGTGTCCTAATTTCAATATCAGACAAAACATAATTTCAAGCAACTAAGGCTTCCATCATCTTATAGCAGTGCAGTCCGCAGGCAAACCTCTTTTCAAGTGTTCCAGAATGGAACGCTTCATGGACAATAAGCAAATTCAATTACTCTTTTCTCAAGCAACAAATCATATGTCCACAACTTAAAATTTGAAGCAGTAAAAACCTCAATGATAACGGAATTAACATTTACAGAAAAGGTGACAGAAAAACAAGCAGTATATAATTAGCATCATGTAAGCATTATGTAACTTGACGTACAAGTACACATCCAGAGAGTTACATGCAAAATCACATAATCACCTTTGGGCAGAATACATGACATGCAATTGTACACTCCCTACATGATAAGGGTTATGAGAATATGTTCCAATTCTTCGTGAATTCATCACCTTTGGGTATATGAATCACTAGAATCAGTCACTCCTCCACCACACTATCATGTGTCCCTCCATGAACTAATACACAATCACCTCCTTTGGGAGTATGATTACGCATTAAACCAGGAGACATCCCAATCATCATACGAGACCGAAATTTCTCAAACCCAATCAAGCGTGCCACTTTGGCGGTCACTACTCAATTGAATCATTGAAATTCTCTCATACCAGAGATATAAGCTTTACTCCTCACATTCACCATATATATATATATATATATGTGTGATTTTTAACTTTAGTGATAGGGGCATCATATCACCAAAATCACATATCATGCTAATTACATTGCTTTATTCATTAATATATATATATATATATATATATATATATATAGCGAACCTAAAAGACAGATTCCAATGAGATCATTGATCACAGTAACACAAGAAATTTCTCATAACAGAGAATAAAACATCTCTTATGCACCCCAATTACATATTACAGAACAACATAAAAAGAATGTTGATCTATAATATCTCTCACAAATTAACATCAATAGTAATATAGGGTACACCAAATCGACAAGCTTGACAACTGATCTATTATTACTCATGAATTCATAAGGCAAAAATAACTCCAAGGCCAATAATTGATTTATTAATCAATTTTAGGTAACAAATATCATTACTTCACCCAGTGGCCTATTAATTGAGTCAAACCAAAGAACCAAATATCTAAAATTTAACAGTAGATACTATTGCTCTGCATAAATATTGTCATACTCCTTAACCATAAAAAATATTCAACTTGATAGACATTAACAAGTGACCGAATGAATTCATGTACAATATGCAGTAACTTAATTGACATGCATTACCCACATTCAACAGATGCGTTAATCAGTACATCAGTTTGGTCACAAGTCCTTAAGTCGTCTATCATTCAAAAATTACCAGTGTGTAAAGGAGTATACTTGAGTAACAAAAGTTTCATAATCTTTATTGTTTTTCATCAGCTCAATACATAGCTCAAATACAATCTCATATGAATTGTATCTCATTAAGCCAGCTTCAGTTCATAATAAAGTTTGAATTTTATTGATGAATCACACATTTTTATTATGTGATAACATACTAGTAACCCATCACCTGTATTTCAGAAATCACAGAAAATACAAGAAAAATACGCAAAAATACACTAAAAGTACACGTATTTAGGGTTCTATATGCAATTTCACATCAATAAAACATCAAATATATAAAAATAAATATACCACGAGATAGGAAATCACCATACGAGTCCAACGCCACCAGCCACGCGCCGATCCGACACTCCACTTGCCCTCACGCGCCGCCTGAGTGCGCGGCGCGTGGAGCTCACGCGCGGCGCGCGTTCGACGTCCAGGCGGCGCGTGGCCGCGTGTGGGGGCACGTGCAGCCTCCCCCGGCGACGCGCCGCCGACCGTCTTGCTCGTCTCATCGAGCCCAGTCCGAATTTGTGATTTAATTTAATTTTTATTGAATAAAAAGTCTCGAAAATCACAAATTATGGCAAGATCCGTACTAATTAAGGCTAATCCATACAAATTAAGGCAGATCAGTACAAATTATGGTAAATCCGTCCAAATTAGGGCAAAACCAATTGCGTTCGAATTCTAGAGTTATGGTTGCTCTGATACCACATGTTAGACGCAAATTGCGCAACCCCAAGATCTCCATAACCAGAACAAGAACATTCATAATTGAGTAGAAAGATTAACGCACCTGTTTTGGGATCCATCGAACATAAAGCGGAAGCATAAAAGGATTACCCACATATATCAAGGGGATCCACGCATCAAGTCCTTCTCCTCTATTGCCCTCCGTATCACTAGCTCAATGAGGCGGCCCCCTCACGTTTAGCGTTAGGTAAACGCCCCTTAGGTGAGGATACATGTGAGAATTAGGGTTAGAGGAGAGACTTGAGCACTATTTATAGAGTTTCCAGCCAGTCCCCCTCATTACGGGCCAGGCTCAACTCGGCCCACACTAGCCAGCCCATATTAGACTAATTAAGAAACCTTCTATCTCTCTTTAGACCAACCCTGTTTTACGATAACCGTAAAAACAGTAAATTACAATATCAATTAATTTAGTCCACGTTAGGAAAACTCTTACACGTGAAACATGTACCGAGACATATATGGTCATAGTGTTCCGGGAAATCACCACCAAGGCTAAGGTTAGTTATGAGAAGATCGTTCGCGACACATGCTGAGGGATTGGGTTCACCTAGGCTGATGTCAATCTCGACGCCAACAAATGCAAAGTCTTGTCAATATCAAACAGCATAGCCCTGACACTGCTCAAGGAGTTCACGGAAATATGACCAAGAAACCTGAGGAGATTGGTGCTGGAGACCAGGGGCACATGTTCGGTTACGCTACGGTGAAACTCCCGAACTTATGACATTGACTCACGTCCTAGCCACCAAGCTGACTGAAGTGAGGAAGAATAAAACATGCCCGTGCTAAGACCTGATGGGAAGACCCAACTGACGGTGGAATACCGTAATGATGGGGGAGCCATGGTCCTTTTGTGTCGTGGAAAGCGAACAATCGAACAATCCATAGATAAAATAAAAAAATAAATCAGACATCAGATTCATGTGGTTCAATCATAAAGATTTCTGTTTATGGAAAAACAGTGACGAATCCATTGTAAATAAAGCGATATAACTGAGATTACACACTCGAATCACCCAATAATGCACGCGGTGCTTAATCCCAAAAAATTTTGTGAAATAATCTCTCAATCACACTAAACTTATTGAATGAAAATATGAAGTTTCCGCATTATGGAAGATTCGATCTTCAACTTTGATCTACCGAGTTAATACACAAATAAACTTGGATAGTGATCGTTCAATAGGCTTAAACTCAATATATATTTTAACACTATGAGGGTTCATACAGTCCTAATCTCGACTCAGCATAATGAGAACATTACCAATTAGCAGATTGCGAAGGATTTAAAAGAACATGTGATCAAGCCCGTCATTCCACCTCAGTCTCTTGACAACAAGACGATTTTCTACTTCAACCCCTCGGGGCGTTTTGTGATCGGTGGACCCCATGGTGATGCAGGCCTCACTGGGAGGAAGATACTTATCGACACTTACAGTGGCTGCGGTGCTCATGGCGGCGGTGCTTTTTCGGGCAAGGACCCGACCAAGGTTGACCGTAGTGGTGCCTACATTGTTAGGCAAGCTGCGAAGAGTGTGGTGGCTTCTGGGCTTGCTCGACGCTGCATTGTGCAGGTTTCTTGTGCCATCGGTGTTCCTGATCCGTTATCTGTGTTTGTAGACACTTACAAAACTGGAAAGATTCGAGACAAAGATATTCTGGCATTGATCAAGGAGAACTTCGATTTCAGGCCAGGAATGATCTCTATCGATCTTGATCTGACGAGAGGAGTTAATTTCAGTTATCAGAAAACAGCGGATATGGGCATTTTGGACGTGACGACCCAGACTTTACCTGGGAGACAGTGAAGCTTCTCAAACCTCGCAAAGCATAGAGTTTTGCCATTACCTGGTCACACTGTTATTCCTGATTTCTGCTTTCTCTTGGATTTTGTGTTTGTGTTCTATTCTTGGTACTAATGGAAGACAAAAGAGAGAATCTTGAATTGAAGTCGGTAGAGGAGTTGAGATTATCCATAAAACGAAGTTGTCAGACGACATCATTCTTTCATTTGTTTATGTCACAGTGTTCTTTTTTTTCCCCCTTGATTAATAATAATATGCAGATCACTTTGGATTTGTATACCAGGTCGAATTTCACATATTAACTTTTGCTTATCTATTCAAGTATGATGCATGCCCTGTCCAATCTCTCAACTCTTTCTCTGTAACTAGATGAGGCATGTAAAGCGCCATACTCAGAATCATTTTTGCAAGTTATGCACGGCTAACTGGTTAGTGTTACGCACTTGGAGAAGTTTGTATCAATTTAACAAAATTTGAAATGCAATTGGCAAGTGAATAGTTGATAAATCTGTAGTGTTTGGTGAACTTGAACGAATGAAACTCTTTTATTCTTCACCTTTTGTCTCCATTTTACTTGGACTCATCTTGTATCATGTATTCTGGATATGAACAAGATTCAAATGTTGGGATACTGGGGGCACTCTCTTCTCATTAATTATTAGTCTCGCTATCTGCACCAGCCAGGGTGACTTTGCCCGCCATCCAGCTCTTTAGCATTTGTAGAGCAGCTTTCGGCTGATCCATTGGAACCATGTGCCCAGCATTATGAACCTGCATTTCGTCACACAGCCAGAATTGCACTTAAAATTTGTCTCTCTCATCTTAAAACTATGTTGTGCATGCTTGCTCGCACATTGCAATTCTGTGTGTGCGCTTCTGTTTGAGAGAGAGAGAAAGAGAGAGAGAGAGAGAGACCTTCAAGAAAGTAAGTGGTCCATAGCTTTTCATCAGTCCTGCCTCGGCACCAGCAACGACAAATGGAACGGTTGGAGATGTCCCAAACCGCTTTTGACCAGACCACCGCATGGCATTAACCCACCTGGAGTTTCCTGCTCAAATTAACATCAGGAAAGACATGTCATTCGCCAGGTAATGTTCCGTTTGATTCTGTCTAGCGTCTACCAACTTGAAAGATCAGGGTTTACCAAGCCAATTGCAGATGAGATCATATTCACCGGCATAAATGAGCACCTTCAGCCCGTCCTCAAGAAGTGTAGGGATACCCTCTGCAAGATTCTTCATCCGATCCTGGCTCATCGCATTGGACACAGTGCTGCTGCACGACACAAACTCTATATCCCCGACCCCTAAAGCATCTCTCACATTCTTTTGGTTCAGGAGTGTCTCCACGTTCGAGAAGTCGTAGCACAGGGGCCCCTCACAGCTCTTTCGTATATCATAGTACTGCAGGCCAATCATCAACATGTCAAATTCACGTAATCAAACGTAAATTTTAGAAAGCTTCTGTCTGGGGAAAGATAGATACATTTATGTTCCCTGCAATGTTCAGGATCTTATTGAAAATACTGTTGCAATCGCTCGATGCTAACTCACAGGCATCTCCGCCCTTGGTAGCTGCACATGATTTGCAAAGATTAAAAGTAAAGTCTTCACCTTCAGAAATAAAAAAGAGAGCTTCTAGAATGTTTTAATGAAGCATAAACAGAGATATAGGGCCAAAAAAGATACCACACTGTTTAATCCCCTGTTTGCATTCTGGGAGCATTGTGTTTATGTTGTCGTGATCGGACTCTGTGATTAACTTCATGTTTAGAGCATAATCTGTGTATGCTTCAAATTGGATCTCAGGATTGGTTAGGCCATTGCCAATTGCAAACCCCTGTTTGAGATTCAGAAGTTAACTATGTCAAAAGAAAAAAAAAGTTAATATGTCATAGCAAAAAAAAGATTACCATACAAACATGAAGTACCTTTAAGTTTAAGTGAATTCCTTCCTTTTCCTTGTTCCCTTGCTGAACACGAGCAGCAAAAGCAGGAATGTAGTGCCCAGCGTATGATTCTCCGGTTATGTAAAAATCGTTCTTGACAAGTTGAGGATGCGCTGCAAAGAACGCCTGAACATTGCAGCGAGAGGTTAGTCTATAACATGCTTGAATTCTTAACTTGAAAAGTATCCAATCCAAAAATTGGATTGTCCGCCCGTAAAAACAAAAGTAGTCAATCTAGTACTCAGATATGATCAATGAGCTCATGTACACCTGCAAGAAGTCGTATAAGTCATTGCTGACACCTTGCTCATCATGTCGAATGTCACGCTCGTCAGTGGAGTAACTGAAACCAGTTCCAGTAGGCTGATCGACGAAGATGAGATTTGATGCCTGTAGGGGAAAAAACATTAACAAAAACATGAAATGTAACATACTTCAAACTAGAAATAGTTTATTCATCAATAACATATGTTTTTCGGTTGTCTGATGTTCCGTTTTAATTTAATTAGATACGTATTGTTTATTCATTCAATAATTAATTTTATTGACCATGATCGCAATTCCGTTTCTTGTTTGTTAGCAAGTTATTGAAGGCGAAAGCAACAGAAGAAGTTGGCAACTGCTTTTCAAGAAAGAATACTAAAACGAACTAGGCCAACATCATATGCGATAATGTCAAGGAAAAACACAACAGAAAAGAGTAGGAGGACAACGCTTACATCGCAAAATTCAAAAAATAATAATAATAATAATAATAATAATACAGCAAAGAGAAAAATACAAAGAATGACGCAACGTTCTCGGGAGTATTAAATTATGATTAATAATGCTATGATCATTACAAAATTGTCACTCGCTCACCTGGTCCCAACCATAATCATTCCACACGAGAGACAAGTTGTTGGCAATATGGAAAGGGCCATTCTCATAGAACAGTGCCAATGAACTGCTACATCCAGGCCCTCCGGTTAACCAAATGACCACCGGGTCATTTGCGCTGTTCCGTGATTCAAAGAAGAAGTAGAACATCCTGAAAAATTGGACAAAAGACAGGACAAAGAGTCGTGACCAGAACTTGATGAATTATAACGAGCTGAATCTTGGTTTGGCTCCCGCGAATCGAAGAAACGAATTTAAGAAAGAATATTTTCTGGCAGGTTTTACTGACCGAATTTGAACTTCTCGTTTTATCATGTTTCATTGATAACCCCATTAATTTTCCTATCATCTGGCCTAACAAAATAAGTGTAACAGTTGAACCTAAACACTTCTAGAACAAAGTACTAGTTATTAATCGTATTCTCTATCAATTAAAAGAGAGAGAGAGAGAGAGAGATGGGCTATCGAAGTTAATTCCAAGGCTATCAACAACTGTCTATCGAAGTTGATTCCAAGGCCTCACCTTGCAGCATGGGAGTGCGGAAGCGGGTAATACCCGGCATGATGACCGAGGTCCTGAATGGACGACCCGGAATCACCGAGAACTGGGAGCTCAAAGCGCCTCTCAACGATCTTCCCATCAGAAGCCAAAGAAGAAGAATCTTTGTCTCTAGTTCTAATATTGACAGCTTCTTTGGGGTGCAAGTTGAGCCCTTTAATGAGCATCTCTGCTTGTGCCGTTGGCGATAAGTTGGTGGTTAAAGATGATGTCTTTGATGGTGATGCGGTAGAAAATAGGAGGAGGAGACAGAAGAGAAAGCAGTATGGTGAGAGAAAAGTCGATGCCATTGTTAAGACTTTTGAGAGAGACTCTGAAGTTTGAGAACGATGATGACAAATCGTGGGCTATTTCAGTGTTTGATGTAAAGGACGTGCTTGATGAGGCTCCCAGAAATGCAGAGAGAGAGAGAGAGAGAGAGAGTTGTCTGATTTTTGTTAATGTATCATTCCTTTTTTGGAAGAGAGAAATAGTGTCCACATTTATTGCCTGAGATACATTCCCAAATTTGCCGCATGTCCTTTTATTGTGTAGGTTTTGGTTGCCAATTAATCATCAATGGCAGATTGTTTTAAAAAAGGCACTTAGCTTAGCAATACTCCCTAGATTTCCTTCTTTTTGTTGCTTATGGAATGAATCAGGACAGAGTGGTGATTATGTCTTTACAAATGAATTTTATTTGTACGAAAAAAAATTCGTAAAATAGACCATGAAGGCAAGGATTTGGTTTTTGCAGCTTATAAAGTTGTTGATGTGGGAGCATCAAATTACACGGAAGGCAATCGACTCATAAGCTCAACTCGAACCTCACTCAATTAACCAAGCCTGATGTTTATACAAGTAAAGGGAGATTTCGACGACAACATGATCCGGTGAATTCAATGAAGAGCAAGAGAAATAGAGTTCCTAGAAATTGAAATATAAAGGCTCATTCAATTGAGTCAGAAACTGACCCAAAAAAAGAAAATGAGTAAGAAGGATTTGTTTCCTATTTGAATAGGTTTCCTTATTTGACCAAATTTCTTAATATAATGTTTCCTAGTTGAACGTCTACTAGTTTAATGTTTCCAAGTTTAATATTTCCTAATTTAATGTTTCCAAATTTAATATTTCCTAATTTAATGTTTGTACAATTAAAAGTTTCCTCGTTTAATGTCTTAGTCTATCTATAAACAGGAAGTGCATTCTCGTTGTAAGACTGCGTATTTTGAGTTTGTAGTTCGTAATGCAATCTAATGGTGGTGTTGACACCTAAATTTTGACAACTCATTTAGTTATTTATAGCATTAAAAAAATTATGGATTAATTTTTAACCCCTAAGCAAAAATATAAAATTAAATTACATAACATATAGTTTTAGGAACATTGTTTTTATTATTGGATCGGCAACGGATGTGTTCGACATGATGATTCAGAGCTTTAATTTGACAAATTGGACTAAGCTCACGAAGAGAGTAAATTGGCCCAAGCCCATATCCTCGAGAAAATATTATGAGCTCATCTTTGTAAAATTTGAAATTTAAGAAAAATCCTATTGCAAATTGGAATTTTAGGTATTATATGATAAAATCGGTGGAGAATATTCATTTTTACAAAAAAAATCTAAGAGATGAAGAAATTAATAGGATTTTGCGTTCAAGAGGTTATAGGCGATCTTCGTGCATATTGAAAATGAAGATAAAATATTCCACGAATATCACATTCTTGGCCTATAAAAAGAGCCGTGTACGAAGAGAGACAGGGGCTTTTTCTCGATTTCTAGGTCAAAAAAATTCTAACACAAAAAAGAGAAAAAAATTTTCTTTCGTTGGGGGAGGACCCACAACTCCATACACGGCCACAGCACAGCACACACAAAAAAAAAATCGGAGGCCGGCAATTCAGAATTTCAGAGTGCACAGAATACTAGAGAGATACACGTGAGGAAAGAACTTTTCTTTGTCTCTTTTTCAATAGTCAACAAAGAGAGGGCGTATTATGAGAGTACGTCTCCGGTTCATGAGGGAAGAGAGGAGGCGGTAGCTAGGTCAAAGGTCAACAAAAGAAATTGGACTCCTTCTTGGGCAAGTCGGGTCCTTTGCCTAAATTCTGGACACTTTCCGTGGCTTCCCCGACGCCCCCTTCCGTAGTTCGACGCAGCAAGCATCTCGGGTACCTTGAAAAAGGGAGCCCAACGACGTCCAGCGACTCACGCCGCTACTTAGCCACGTGTCCGACAACGCCGACCACGACCGAGCCATTGTCCCGAGCTGCTGTCCATGACGTCTCTTGCTCTTCACTTGCTGCGCTACCAAGCCCAGCCCCAATCCTAACGAGGAGTTGTGGTGCTGATCATCGGTACCGCTCGAAGAATCCATTCCCTGCCACGAGTCCAGCGACCGGAGACAACGCAGCAGCCCTCTATCTCAAGCCGTTGCTGTTGCATCGTGACCCCGGACCAACGGTGTTCACGATCCTTCCTAGTGACAACAAAACTTCTCTCTGTTTTTGCAGGTTTCCCACAAGCGGTTAAGACTTTCAGAGCATCCGAAAGTTGCCGCTGCCGCTGCCGCTGATCTTGGGACGCGGCATTCAAGCGAATCGTCTCATCGTGCTAAGAAGCATCAACCGTGAATCATCCACCACGAGCCCATCGCTGGTCCCATCATCTAACGAGTCCAAATTCGGGAACAATATTATGAAATAGGTAAAGATATTATCCAAATTTAATTTGGTAATTTCCTTACTTAATCCATTGATATTGCGATTAAATTCAAATCTTCGAATGATGCATCTTATCAAAAGTTTCCTGAAAAGCTATTAATCCCTAATTTCATAACGTGCATACAATTGATAGTCCGATTTCACACTCGAAATCTGACTCGCAATTGCAGAAAAATCACCAATCCGATCTCAAAGCTCGAGATTCGATTCGCAATTTTGTTTAAAATTGGTCAATCCAATCTCATACGCATAATTCGTCAATTTATGGATATCAATCTTATATTACCTGATTTGATGTAGCGTTGTTTAAATCAATTTTGTTTTCGTAAAAGAAAATCCAAAAAAAAAATTAAGTTAAAAAATTTTGAGTCAGGATTAGGTTCATGTGAGGTTATGATGCGTGCCCTGTCCAGTCTCTCAACTCTTTCTCTGTAACTAGATCAAGCATGTAAAGCGCCACACTCAGAATCATTTGCAATCATTTTGGCAAGTTATGCACCGCTAACTGATTAGTGTTACGCACTTGGAGAAGTTCGTATCAATTTGACGAAATTTGAAATGCAATGCGCAAGGGAATAGTTGATAAATCTGTAGTGTTGGATGAACTTGAACAAATGAAACTCTTTTATTCTTCGCCTTTCGTTCCCATTTTACTTGGACTCATCTTGTATCTTGTATTCTGGATATGAACAAGATTCAAATGTTGGGATACAGGGGCACTCTCTTTTCATTAATTATTAATCTCGCTATCTGCACCAGCCAGGGTGACTTTGCCCGCCATCCAGCTCTTTAGCATTTGTAGAGCAGCTTTCGGCTGATCCATCGGAACCATGTGCCCAGCATTATGAACCTGCATTTCGTCACACAGCCAGAATTGCACTTATAATTTGTCTCTCTAATCTTTAAACTATGTTGTGCATGCTTGCTCGCACATTGCAATTCTGTGTGCGCGCTTCTGTTTGAGAGAGAGAGACAGAGAGACAGAGACAGAGACAGAGACAGAGAGAGAAGAGAGAGAGAGAGAGAGAGAGAGAGAGAGAGAGAGAGAGAGAAAGAGAGACCTTCAAGAAAGTAAGTGGTCCATGGCTTTTCATTAGTCCTGCCTCGGCACCAGCAACGACAAATGGAACCGTAGGAGATGTCCCAAACTGCTTTTGACCAGACCACCGCATGGCATTAACCCACCTGGAGTTTCCTGCTCAAATTAACATCAGGAAAGACATGTCATTCGCCAGGTAATGTTCCGTTTGATTCTGTCTAGCGTCTACCAACTTGAAAGATCGGGGTTTACCAAGCCAATTGCAGATGAGATCATATTCACCGGCATAAATGAGCACCTTCAGCCCGTCCTCAAGAAGTGTGGGGATACCCTCTGCAAGATTCTTCATCCGATCCTGGCTCATCGCATAGGACACAGTGCTGCTGCACGACACAAACTCTATATCCCCGACCCCTAATGCATCTCTCACATTCTTTTGGTTCAGGAGTGTCTCCACGTTCGAGAGGTCGTAGCACAGGGGCCCCTCACAGCTCTTTCGTATATCATAGTACTGCAGGCCAATCATCAACATGTCAAATTCACGTAATCAAACGTAAATTTTAGAAAGCTTCTGTCTGGGGAAAGATAGATACATTTATGTTCCCTGCAATGTTCAGGATCTTATTGAAAATACTGTTGCAATCGCTCGATGCTAACTCACAGGCATCTCCGCCCTTGGTAGCTGCACATGATTTGCAAAGATTAAAAGTAAAGTCTTCACCTTCAGAAATAAAAAAGAGAGCTTCTAGAATGTTTTAATGAAGCATAAACAGAGATATATGGCCAAAAAAGATACCACACTGTTTAATCCCCCGTTTGCATTCTGGGAGCATTGTGTTTATGCTGTCGTGATCGGACTGCGTGATTAACCTCATGTTTAGAGCATAATCTGTGTATGCTTCATACTGAATCTCAGGATTGGTTAGGCCATTGCCAATTGCAAACCCCTGTTCGAGATTCAGAAGTTAACTTTGTCAAAAGAAAGAACAAGTTGATAATGTCATAGCAAAAAAGAACAATTACCATACAAGCATGAAGTACCTTCAGGTTTATGTGAATTCCTTCCTTCGCCTTGTTTCCTTGTTGAACACGAGCAGCCAAAGCAGGAATGTAATGCCCAGCATATGATTCTCCGGTTATGTAAAAATCATTCTTGACGAATTGAGGATGCGCTGTAAAGAACGCCTGAAGATTGCAGTGAGAGGTTAGTTATCATATGCTTGAATTCTTAACTTGCAAAGTATCCAATCAAAAATTGGGTTGTCTGTAAAAACAAAAGTAGTTAATCTAGTACTCAGATTATGATCAATAAGCTCATGTACACCTGCAAGAAGTCATACAAGTCATTGCTAACACCCTGCTCATCATGCCGAATGTCACGCTCGTCAGAAGAGTAACTGAAACCGGTTCCAATAGGTTGGTCAACGAAGATGAGATTCGACGCCCGTGAGGAAAAAAGTTTAACAAAAGCATGAAATGTAACATACTTCAAACTAGAAATAGTTTATTCATCAATAAAATATGTTTTTTCGTTGTCTGAATTTCCGCTTTAATTTAATTTGATACGTTTTGTTTATTCATTCAATAATTAATTTTATTGACCATGATCGCAATTATCATGCACAACCGTCAGTTTGCCCAATCAATGTTGAAGTCTTGTTTGATAGCAAAGCTATCGAAGGCGAAAGCAGCAGAAGAAGTTGGCAACTGCTTTTCAAGAAAGAATACTGAAACGAACTAGGCCACCATCACATGCGATAATGTCAAGTAAAAAAACAACAGAAAAGAGTAGGAGGACGACGCTAACGTCGCATAATTCGAAAAAAAAAAAATAGAGCAAAGAGAAAAATCCAAAGAATGACGCAACGTTCTTGGAAGTATTAAATTATGATTAATAATGCTATGATCAGTACAAAATTGTTACTCACTCACCTGGTCCCAACCATAATCATTCCACACGAGAGACAAGTTGTTGGCAATATGGAAAGGGCCATTCTCATAGAACAGTGCCAATGAACCGCTACATCCAGGTCCTCCGGTTAACCAAATGACCACCGGGTCATTTGCGCTGTTCCGTGATTCAAAGAAGAAGTAGAACATCCTGAAAAATTGGACAAAAGACAGGACAAAGAGTCGTGACCACAACTTGATGAACTATAACGAGCTGAATCTCAGTTTGGCTCCCGCAAATCGAAGAAACGGATTTGAGAAAGAATATTTCTTGGCGGGTTTTACTGACCGAATTCTGTCGAACTTCTCGTTTTATCATGTTTCATTGATAACCCCATTATTTTTCCTATCATCTAGGCCTAACAAAATTAGTATAACAGGTGAATCTAAACACTTCTGGAAACCATTAATTAAGCACTAGATAATAAATCGTATTCTATGTCAATAAAAAGAAAAGAAAAAAATGGGCTATCGAAGTTAATTCCGAGGCTATCTAAACTGGCTACGAAAGTTGACTCCAGGGCCTCACCTTGCGGCATGGGAATGCGGAAGTGGGTAATACCCGGCATGGTGACCGAGGTCCTGAATGGACGACCCGGAATCGCCGAGAACTGCGAGCTCAAAGCGCCTCTCAACGATCTTCCTATCAGAAGCCAAAGAAGGAGTATCTTTGTCTCTAGTTTTGATGTCGACAGATTCTTTGGGATGCAAGTTGAGCCCTTTAATGAACATATCTGCTTGTGTCTTTGGCGATAAGTCGGCAGTTAAAGATGATGTCTTTGATGGTGATGCAGTCGAAAAGTGGAGGAGGAGACAGAAGAGAAAGCAACATGGTGAGAGAAAAGTCGATGCCATCGTTAAGACTTTGGAGAGAGACTCTGAAGTTTTAGGATGAAGACGACAAATCGTGGGGTTTTTTCAGTGTTTGATGAAAAGGACGCGCTTGATGAGGCTCCCGGATAATGCATAGAAAGAGAGAGAGATTTGTCTGCTTTATATAGGGATATGCCTGATTTTTGTTTTTGCTTTATTTTTATTTTTTATTTTTTATTTTTTTGGAAGAGAGAAATGGTGTCTGCATTTCTCGTCTGAGATAGATTCCCAAATTTGTCCTAAGTCTTGCGTCAACTTGCATGCTTGCCCTGGTGTAAACATCAGTAAGCTAGAATTATCATCCTTGACCGCCGCATTTTGCTGCATCAGTGGGCATGCTTGGGCATCTGGTCTCTGCTTGTTCGATGAGAACGGCGACTTCTCGTGCAGTGCAGTGTCACCATTTGAAGAACTAATGGCGTTGACATTTTCATGCCTTTGAAAGCTCATTTTGGCTCCAATGAAAGATATAATGAATTAAATTTTATGTGGACGGCACTCCTGTTGCCTCGTCAACCGTCATTTTCATTTGATTCCAATCCCAAATTAGGTGGTTATGATTGGGATTGGGAAAATACTAAAAAAGTCGTAGACCTATCGTATTGATACCAATTCAATCCAAAACCTTTCAATTTGACAAATTTAATCCTAAACATTTTTATAATGATACAAATTCAGTCTATCTTGTCAATTTTAGCCGATTAGCACTAAAGTAGACATCAACCGTCCCGCTAAGGGTGCGTTTAGTTTATCATTCTCAAAAGGCTTTCAACCTCCAAAACCCCTTAAGAAAATGCTAGACCATTTAGCAATCATTTTAAAGTAGCTTTTAAGTGAAAGTCAACATTGGGAAGGCTGAAAACCCAATTTTATAGCTTTGAATTTTCAACATTTGGCCAAATACTGAAACTTTTTTTTTTTGTTCCAAAACTACCATAACTCATTCTTCAAATTTCTTATTTTGCTCTCGTTATTATTTTTTCAAATACCAAAATAATGCTAAAACAATCAAATTTATATAAATGCTAAATAAAATTAATATATTTTAGTCTTTTTAAAAAAATATTTATATATTTGATTTTTTTAGCATTATTGTCAAATTTATATTTAAAAAATTACATACATTTTTTTCAATTTTAAACAAATAAAAATTAAAAAATTCCTACGAAGAGTTTGGTCCTTTTTTAAAAAAATTATATATATATATATATATATATATATATATATGTATGTATGTATGTATGTATGCATTTGATTTTTTAGCATTATTTTCAAATTTATATTTAAAAAGTTACATATATTATTTTTTCAATTTTAAACAAATGAAAATTAAAAAAATTTGACAAAGGGTTTGGTCTTTTTCTTAAAAAAAAAAAAAATTATATATATATATATATATATATATATGTATTTGTTTTTTTTTTAGCATTATTGTCAAAATTTATATTCAAAAAAGTTGCATACATTTTTTTTTCAATTTTAAAAAAATGAAATTAAAAAAATAATATTAATCACCTAAAGGGCTTTTCAAATATGTTTTCTACCAAACAGCATTTCTCTCAAAATTATTTCTCAAAGTATAGTTTACCCAACAGTTTTTGCATTTGCTTGATGTCTTTTAAATTAAACTACTTTGCATTTTCCCAATGAGCTTTCAAAATGTTGAACCAAATGCACCATAATACTAATGTTACAAATTTTAATAATTTTTTTATTCTTTCGATTTTTTTATTAATTTTTTCTTTTTTCTTTAACCTTTTCTTTTTACTTTTCTTCCTCCTTGGATTCCTTGCAATGGCCAGCAAGGCTCACCTAGGCCGCCAAGCCCTCATCAACCACTAGGAGAGGGCCACCAAGCCCTCACCAGCTATCAATAAGGGTCACAACCCTCGTGCAAGGCCACTCCCTTTACGGCTTCGACTAGATATGGGTGAGGTCAGCCTCGCTGTGGCCTCACCATAGATGATGGTAGCCTTGTTCGCAGTTGGGGGAGGGCTTCGCGACCCTCGCCTAATGGGCGGCAAGCCTCGTTGAAGGCCATCGAAGGCTTGCCAACCACTGCTAGAGAAGAAGGCCAAGAGGAAGAAGAGGAAAAATTTTAAAAAAAAAAAAAAAAATTGAAAAAGAAGAAGAAGAAGAAGAAAATGAAAAAATTATTTAAAAATTGCCGTGTTAGCATTCATCAATTGATTGGCACCCATGTCAGTACTAGCCCGCCAAATTTAGTTAAATGGATTGAATAAGTATCAATGTGAAAAATTTTAGAACCAAATTGATTCAATTAAAAGATCTATAATTGAATTAGTACCAATGATATATGTTTAAAACTTTTTTGGTACTTTTTTCGATTGGGACTCAAATGAGTCTTGTGGAGAGAGCATGGCTGTAGCATGGCTGTGACACAACGCCTTTGGCCACATGGGTGTTGATTGGGACTCTCTTGTGTAAGCTAGCTAATTGTGTCCATTCAATTAAGTGTGACCATAGATTTTTGGCTCACTCTCTCCATTGAAAAGGAAATGCAACCACTATTGAGAGTCCGTTTGGTAACGCTTCTATTCCAATAAACAATTTCTTTTCAAAAATAGTCTTTTTCTATTTTTATTTTTCAGAACAATTTTTGAATGAAATAAGGTATTTTGTAATAACACAAAATTTATATTCTTGAAATAAATAAATAAAAGAATATGAATGTGTTTAGTATAATCCATAAATTCTTTTGTAACGTAAACTTTCTTCGCTCCATGGCATCCATTAATGTGGGCCAGCCCAAGGCCCGTACAAGGAGCGAACGAAAATAGTCTCCTGTTTTAATAAATAAACTTGATAGGGACAAACACCCAAAAACCGACCTTAGCTCAGTTGGTAGAGCGGAGGACTGTAGTGGGGACCATCTAACAGCATATCCTTAGGTCGCTGGTTCGAATCCGGCAGGTCGGAATGTTCTCTCTCTTTTTCTTTTTCCTGTAGTTTTGCAATGCTGCTAACATTGTCACAAGTCCACATGGCTCCAAAATTATTTTCATCGGCTACAAAAATGTTAATGTTGCTAACATTGTCACAGGATTGTTCTCTCTCCTTTTCTTTTTCCTATACTGTTTTGCAATGCTGCTAACATTGTCATAAGTCCACATGGCTCCAAAATTATTTTCATCGGCCACGAAAATGTTAATGTTGTTAACATTGTCACAAGTCAACATGGCTTATTTTCATTGGCCATGAAAATGTTAATGCTGCTAACATCGTTACAAGTCGACATGGCTCCAAAATTATTTTCATCGGCCACGAAAACTTTAAGATATAAATTTGTAGTTGATGATGAAATTTTTTTTATTAACTAATTATTTCAAAAACAAATTCAATAAAAAAAATTTCTAAATAATCCATTTCCTACAAATTAAATTGAGCTTCGACTACAATCGTGTACATATATCATGCAAAACCTATAGAGCTTTTCATGTGGGCCACTTCCTAATAAAGAGTAATGCATTTTAAACACATTACGAAGATTCAGACTAAACAGTCTGATATCTCAAATTCACGTAAGGTTCAAAAATAGAAGCCCAAGTCAATTCATGTGGCTACATGAAAAGTCGAAACACCCCTCTCGGTCCCAATTGAAACCGATATGTCCCCAACACATATAATAAACCCCATTATTCAAATTAACAACAGGTTATTAAAACTGCGGTCTGGAACTCGCACTCCTTTGGACAAGCCATGCCCCAAACAAATTGGGGTTGTGAATTCCTCGAATTAACAAGGTGATTAGTGAAAGATATTAAATAAGGGCAAATACTATTATAAAAATCTCAAATTATATATAGCATAAAGTACCTTAAACTTTTTTTGTGTAAAAAGAAAATCCTAAATTTGCCTACTAAGATGTAAATGCTCCAATCTTTTTTTTTTTTTTGGTCTCGAAAAAAACATATATATCTATCTATTTTAGTTTCATTCGGAGTATATTCATCACACTGATATAAGTTACAGAGAAAAATTTAAGGTATTTATATCAGAGTGAGTTAGGGTCTTAGATGATATTAAAAAAAGTTTGGAATATTTTATATAATAGGATATGATACAAAAATTTTCATGATATCAATTATTAATGGGATAAAGAATTACCCTAAATTATTTAAATAATGAAGTAGGCACATCTACACTGGTAGAGTGAAATGAAAGAGAGGGTAAAATTATTATAGTATATAAGTGATTTGCTTCGAATACGCTCTAGGAGCTGCTTTTCCTGTGCTTGATTATGAGGCTACTTCTATACACCGGGGATGAGACTTCCTTCCCGGTAGCTCACAATAAGTTGAAAACTCCCTTGGCCGTAAAAACAATGATATCAATTTATTAACGATAAATTTTTGTTATACCGGATGTCAGACCCCCACAGGGAGTTGGTGGGTCGGGGGGAAATTCGGTAGGCGTAACCACATCCTCACACCACCCTCATTTTAAGCTCTGACAATGCTGCGACCTGTCACCTTCCTCACGCCTTTTCGTCCTTTATTTATTTTTTTTAAAATTTGCTTTTCTCCAATTTCTGTACGGCGTGATAGAGGAAGGAAGAAAGATTTTTTCATGAAATGAAGCTCCCCTTTCAACTCCCCCTGCCTGTTCAGAATGCCCCCTGACCCTGACCTTCTCTCCCTCTCTTCCGTTGCTTTCTCCTCCGACGCGCGAGCTCGGCGCCGTCCGGCAACTCGCCGCCGGCGAGCTTGTTAGGCTGGACCGCCAGCCGGGCCGAGCCCTCGAGCGCGCGGCTGCCTAAGTAGAGCTCCCCGAGGTTTGAGAGGGAGGGAGACGGAGTCGGGGATCGGACCGGAGGAGCGAGTTGCGGGACGGGCCGAGTCGGTTCAGCCTTCTTAGGTTGGAGAGAGAGAGAGGGGGATGGGGGATGGGGGATGGGTTTCGGTTAAGTAGTTGCCTGAGAGGTGAAGTCCCGGGAGATAGAGGCGAGTGGGGGGCCCGAGCGGCCGGCCCTGGTCGAGGCCGAGTTCGGCGAGCCGGCTCGCACACGAGTCGTCTGTGGTCGTTGCGGCGGGAGCGGCAGGTGAACTTGCTTGTCACTGGAGAGGGGCGTCGCAGAGGAGAGAGACGGAGAAGAGAGCAACGGAGGAGAGACAAGTTGGCGGTGTCTATGGAAGAATGAAGGTTAAGTGAGAAAAGGGAGTTCTCACGAATCTTCTGGGAAATCATGGTATGCAAAAAATGGAAACTTTTGCTGAACTTTTTGCTAGAAAAGGGAGCTTTTTGGGTTCTGAGGGGAAAAATGTCGACCTTGCAAGGAGGAGGGGCGACATGGACCCTGCTAGGCTTTCGGTGTCGGAGCCGGTGACAACCTCGGAGAGTCCAGGTTTGGCGGTGAGGTCTCGCCATCTACGCTGGTGCAGGAGATGGTGCCGATTCTGGCTAATGAAGTCCAAAGCAGCAACTGTAGAATGGCTTATATCTCTGTGTGGTTTAACTTTAATATCTTTTGACTTCGCACCTTATTCAGCGTATCTGCGTTTCTAGCTTGACAGATTTTCTATTATGTGAATTAGCTCCCCTGTTCCTGGATTTTTTTGTTCTTTCTTTTGTTTCCAACTTTGCGCTTGCTCTGTCACTTATTAGTAATGTGAGCTCATGCGGCTTTATGTCTGAGCCGCACTGCCCATGGGTCTCTCTACTTGTGGCGAAGTTGGGGGTGTCTATGGAAGAATGAAGGTTAAGTGAGAAAAGGGATTTCTGATGAATCTTCTCGGAAATCACTGGTAGACGAAAAAGGGAAACTCTTGTTGAATTTTTTGCTAGAAAAGGGGAGCTTTTTTGGGTTCCGGGGGAAAAAATGTCGACCTTGCAAGGAGGAGGGGCGACCTGGACCTGCTAGGCCGCTGGTGTCGGAGCCGGTGGCAACCTCGGAGAGTCCAGGTTCTGCAGTGAGGTCTCGCCATCTTCGCTGGTGAAGGAGATGGTGCCGATTCTGCGTGTGGCTAATGAAGTCCAGAGCAGCAACCCTAGAATGGCTTATATCTGTCTGTGGTTTAACTTTAGTATCTTTTGACTTTGCATTTCATTCAGCATATCTGCGTTTCTAGCTTGGCAGATTTTCTATTATGTGAATTAGCTCCCCCGTTCGACCAAAAAAAAAAAAAAAATTAGCTCCCCCGGATTTTTTTTTTTCCTTTTGTTTCCAACTTTGTGCTTGCTTTGTCACTTTTAGGGCGCGCATGATAAAATTTCTGTTTCTCAATTTCTCGTTTCTCGTTAGAACGGTTTGGAAACAATCCGTTTGGTAACGTATGATTTGATTTCTCTATTTCTGAAACAGATTTCTATTCCAGAAATAGAGAAATCGAAGAAATCGAAAGCTGAAATTTTTAACTTCTCGAGTTTCGAAATAGAAATAGAAATAGAAAATTTTTTTCTCAACTTTTCAATTTAGTCCAAAATATTTTAGATCACTAATATTGAAATAGAAATAGAAATAGTTAAATTTAGTCCAAAACATTTTAATGATTTTTTAATATAATCATTCTAATCAATATTGATTGAAAATCTTAACCATTGGGCTAGATGGTGAGAATTGAATGAACAAGGCTTCATTTGTTGCACGTAAGAGATTTTATGCATGGTAATAGTCAATTGGTCATATTCATATCTAACGAGTCTTTCTTCACCTACTCTTCCGCGTATGCTAGCCAACGACTCTATTTGGCTAACTATTTTTTTAATCATAAACTTCATATTAAGGCGGTAAAAAGGGGTCAAATCATTAGGGTTTCATCCGATTTTTCTTTTATAAGGAAAATAGATCTAATAAGAAATATGTTGTTCTTGTAAGAGTGTTGATGAAAATATAGATTTTGATAATAAATTTTGAAATAATTCTAGTGTTGATAATTTTGAAAAAATTGGTGACGATTTTTGAACACGGTGAGGATATTTTTAACAAAATTTGGAAAGAAATTGGAATTAGACTTGAAGTTAGGATTTTTTTAGGAGATTAGACTATTATAATCATGGCTATCATTAGACTTATTTGATTAATGTGAAATCAATTTCGGCAAAAACATAACGACATATTCACTACAATTGAATTTCAATTTTTTTTGCCACGTTTATTTTGCGAAAGAAAATATTATATAATAGGAAACGTAAGCACATGTAATATAAATTCCATGAAATTGTATTTTCAACTTTTCTAATGTATTAGTATTATTTCGACTATTTTTTGTATTTGAGGATTTTCTATATTGTTTTAGTATTATTTCGGCTATTATTTTATATTTGAGAATTTCCTATGTTGTTATCTAATCAATTTCTATTCCTAGAAATAGAAATTTTATTCGTTATCAAACGGATTGATTTTAGAAATAGAAATTTTGAGTTGTTATCAAACGGGTTTCTTTGCTCGTAAACTTGTCAGGGGAATAGAAATTGAGAAATCAATTTGGCCGTAAATCAATTTACGGAATAGAAATTTTGTCATACGCGCCCTTAGTAACGTGAGCTCATGCGGCTCTCTGTCCACGCCGCTATGCCCATGGGTCTCTCTACTCGTGGCGAATACGAGATGAACTTTAAGCATGAACCCGTGGAAGTGCCCCCTTGTAGGTAGAGTGGTTCTTGCGTGTTGGGTTGTCTGTCCTACTCTGGCTACTGGGCTAACAGATGATTCTGTTATAATATATGATCCGAGGGAGTTCCTCTACTGCAGAACTAAACATCCCTAATTAATATCATTTGTGCATGGATTTGTAGCTACATTTTGTCGTTATGGTCACATGTCTGAAATATGAGTGGAGAACCAATGATAGATGCTGGCAGCTGCTGCTTCTCATTAATTACCCTTGAGAAAACACCCTGAAGATATGCTTTAATTTATCTTAGAGCAGATGATTCTATAATCGCAGTCCCGTTTCTTGTGTGCTAAGTTAAATGGGCGTCAAGCCCCTCCCGAGATGAACGTGGAGGATGTTAGGTAGATGTGTATAACCAACCTCTCCCAAGCCTTACTAGCTGCAACTTGATCTTTCACTATCTCTCTGATTGCTAAAGGTGAGAAAATGCAGTGGGAATTTCTAATGTGGAAACATGCAGTGTAAACATAATTTTTTGATAGGGTTGTATTCCAACGTTATTGGCACACACAATCCAAATTTTCATGCGTGTGGATGAGACATTTGGGATGAAAATTTAGAGTGTGTTTAGTAATATTTTTATTCCGGAGAATAATTTTTGAACATAAATAATTTTATTTTATTTTGTTTCTATTCTTGAAAACAATTTTTGAGTATAAAGAGAGGAGTAAAAATTAGATGCTTACCAAAAAAAAAAAAAAATAGTTTCTGAGTATAAGAACGCGTTTGGTAGCTATAAAAAAAATATATATATATATATTAGGAATAGAAATGCAACTTGTATGATTTTGTTATTTTTTTAAAAAATTTTCAATATTTTTATTATATTTTTCTTTTTTTTCCTTCTTTCTTTTTGTGGTCGGTCGCCGATCACGGCGACTGGTGGGCAAGGTCGAGCCTCATCAATGGCCAAGTGAGCCTCGGGCCGGCGAGGCCGACCTTGCGCTGCCTGGGTGAGGTCAAGCCTCGCCGGTGGCCTCGCAAGGCTCGCTTGGCCACTAAGCCATCAGCCTCGCCAAGGCAACGCAAGGTTGGCCTCTCCCTAGCCTGGCGAGGCCGAGCTTTGCCTAGCCCAAGCGAGGCCAAGCCTTGCTCGTGGCATAGCGTCTCCAGGGGTTGGCGACCCTCCAACGAGGTCGTTAGCCCTTGTCTAGCGCTAGCCCTCATCTAGCGCCAGCCGACAACCAACCCAAAGGAAGAAGAAGAATGCCTAGCTCAAGCGAGCCCGAGCCTTGCTTGTGGCACAGCGTCTCCGGGGGTTGGCCAGCCCAAGCGAGGCCAAGCCTTGCCCGTGGCACAGCATCTTCGCGGGGGGGGGGGAGGGGGAGGTCGTTAGCCCTTGTCTAGTGCCAGTCCTCATCTAGTGCCAGCCGACAACCGACCCAAAGGAAGAAAAAGAAGAAGAAAGAGGAAAGAGAAAAATTGTTTCCGATAACAAGAAACAACTTTTTTCTACTTCTTATTTATGTTCTAAATCTGTTTATGGGAATAAAAAAATCCATTTTTTTGTTCCTAGAAATAAAATTTTTACTAAACATGTTTCTTTTTTTTTTTTTGTTCCCCAAAACAAAAGCACGGAAATTTTTGTTCTGGGAAACAAAAATAAAATTTGCCAAACAGGCCCTTAGTTGTCAACAATGTGGATAGACTAACTAATATGAGATGCTATGTTTGTAAAGGTCAAGGATGTTCATGATTTATCTAATTACAGAATGTGTGTTTGGTATGGTCATGATTCTTTTGCTGCTATAACGGTTAGAACTACAGCCTGAAGATATATTGTAGTCAATCAAGAAATATGACTCATTTCCTCTCGACGGTTAGGGAAATGTTGTCTTTATTATAGTGGACTGTTGAAATGGTTTCGTGTGTAATGGGGAACTAAAAACTTGAATAGTGCTTGTTTAATCTTCTTTCAATGTGGAGCTAAAAGATAAATTTGGCATCCTGCTGACTATTTTGCACCACACATAACTTCAATTTTTACAAGCGATCATCGTGCAGATAATTCAGATTCCTCTTACTTTCCGAGTATGTCTAGCTATTTCTAGTTAGTCTAACACACGTAAGGCTAAGTTTGTACATGTTGAAGATATCTTTGTTTTTTCTGCTCGAGTTAGTGGTTTTTAGCTATTGCTCTGAACTTTTGACTTTAGCAAGGGTTTCAGTATTTAGGATCTGACTTTTATTGAATTATTCACTACGTCGTCTGGTGAATAGTGTTTATATTGATCACCTCAAAACATATGAATATATTCATCTGAAGATCTAAGCACAAAGGAGCACCCGAGAGATGATTGGTGACTGTTGGCCCAATGTCAAGCAGGAGCTGACATAAATTCATGTATGCAGTCTCATGTCAGCAATATGGTATTTACAGAGATCTGCGCATCAATATACAAATGATATTTTAAGGCTTGTGGCCGCGTGTGCATGCATTCTCGCTTAAATCTTTCAGCTTTGACATGTCGGTTGCTTTATTTTAACAATTTCGACTTTTGCTCAATTGCAGGTACCCAACACTTCATGTGGTTCATATCGATGAGGTCAAAGAACCTAGCCTAGACGGGACTAAATTGATCATCCGGCAGGCCTACTATTCAACTCTAGTGAAGGGTGCTTTGTTGAGTTCCATTAACTCGACAAAGCCAATTCCAAGTGAAGCTTGCTATTGACTTAAGCGAGAAGAAGACAAACTGCAAGCTATTTTTAGAAATTAAAGTTGCATTTGGTAACATTTCTATTCAAAAAAATATTCTCATGTTTCGGAGAACAATTTTTGAACAGAAGAATACGTTTGATAACTGCACAAAATTTCTGTTCTTGAAATAGAAAAAGAACAGAAACGTGTTTTGTAAACTTGTATAAGTTTTTTGTTTCTTTTAATTTTTTAATTTTTTAATATATTTTTTCTTTTTTCTTTTTTCTTTCTTCCTTTTGGCCGAGTTGCCGACCTCGGCCATGGCCAGTGACCGGTCGACGAGGGCCGGCGGCCTTGCCTAGCCGTAGTGAGGCTCGGCGACCAGCCAAAAGGAAGAAAAAAAATATAAAGAAAAAAAGGAAAAAGAAAAAATAAAGAAAAAAAGGAAAAATTAAAGAAACAAAAAAATTATACAAGTTTACCAAACTTGTTTCTATTCTTTTTCTATTTTAGGAATAGAAATTTTATACAGTCACTAAACGTGTTATTCTATTCAAAAATTGTTCCCCAAAACATAAATAGAATTTTTATTCCAAAGAACAATTTTTGAACAGAAACGTTACTAAACGCAGCCTTAGTTTTTAAAAATAGCATGAAACTAAATAGAAGCTAGAGTAATCTTAAGACTGTGTCTGCAGTTTGTCTTATTCTCGCTTAAGTCAAGAGCAAGCTTCACCTGGAACTAGCTCTGTCTAGTTAATGGAACTCGGTAAAGCAACCTTCATTAGAGTTGAATAGTAAGCATTCCGGATCAATTTAGTCCCGTCCAAGCTAGGTTCTTTGACCTCATCAATATGAACCACATGGACTGTCGGGTACTTGTAATTGAGCAAAAGTCGAAATTGTTAAAATAAAGCAACCAACATATCAAAGCCGAAAGATTTAAGCGGAATGCATGCACATGTGGCCACAAGCCTTAAAATATCCTTTGCATATTGATGCGCAGATCTTTTGTAAATACCATATTGCTAACATGAGACCGCATACATGAATTTATGTCAAACATAAGCTCTAACATAAAAATCTCTAGATTAACAATAGGGAATTAGCTCTAACTTTTTGTTGGCCACAAGAAATAATGACAAATAGGACATCATAACCCTATTTCCATTGTTTTTTATGGTTAACAAAAGGTGAGGGTTGATTTCTTATTTGTCATCGAGCTAATCAAGCCATATTTGTTCTTGATTTTTATAGCCATTTTTGTTACATTTATTGCACCCATGCACATGACAATGCATAACATATCCTTTGCATTGTTGTTTCCCAATCAGTGGGTAAGCAAATGCTTTTAGTCAATGAGTTACTCTCTTGCCCTTATTCTTTTGGAATATATATACAATTGACAAATTTTTGGTTATTATTGAGGTAAATGCATGAATGCTTGTCACTAATGAACGTGGTGATTCTGTTCACTTTCCTATCTTTACCCAGATTGCGCATACTTGCAAAGTGCCAATAAGACATTGTAATATTAGCAAAGCTCACGTTACACTCCTGAAGTCTAAGAATTATCGCCTACCTCACACCATCATGCTTTTTGAGAAATTCTTGTAGCAAAATCCTCATTTTAGTGCTGAGTCATCTTAAGAAAAAAGGAAGATATGAAGTGAACTCAATGAATGGACAAATTTTCCTATTTCTTTCCCCATAAGTAAAATGCATGATACCTAGTTCATATCAATCGTTTGCAACCCTTCTCCATGAGAAAATATAATGGCATGATTCTGATTTTCAGGTTTTCTTTACTCAAAAATAGCGAGTCCTAAAAGCTTTATCCTATATATAACTTGCCTCCAACATTAGTGTCGAGCATTTTTTTTTTCCTCTTTTAGCGAACAATTTAAGCAGCATAAAGGTCTAGGACAACACAAAATGGCAACGTATTGTTAATCATCTAGAAGCAACAATCACCGACGACTGTTGTTTCTAGAAGCAAGCATAGTTAGCCCACAATAGGAAGAATAGAACTGCATTAAAGCCTTTTAGCCACTCCAGGCTTGGGATCCTTTTAATGTAGCCTAGCTCACAATCAATAGAGGAGTCCAACCCACAAGAATGGGTATGAATCCCTGGTTATATTCCTTCCTCCTAACATTTTTGCCCTAGCTAACTACATTCTCATTTTCTTTGCATT
This sequence comes from Eucalyptus victrix, assembly GCA_016097545.1. Taxonomy (NCBI): domain Eukaryota; kingdom Viridiplantae; phylum Streptophyta; class Magnoliopsida; order Myrtales; family Myrtaceae; genus Eucalyptus; species Eucalyptus victrix. The sequence goes on from CM027844.1 coordinate 27,471,816, forward strand.
TCTTTGTTGTCTCTATCTCATTTTCCTTCCTTTGTTCATTTTAAAAAGGAAGGAAAATATTGAATGTGAAGCTTGTTTGGACACTATCTAAACCAAAATCATCTCTCTCGAAATTTTACCTAGAAAGTCTAATACATCAGTAGCTAAGTTTACATCGGTCCTTACCATTGCATTAGTGTAAAGTTTCAGTTAGTTGAACTTCTATGAGACACTAATCATTCTCTAATAGGCATAGGAAGTGCTTCATGGAAAGCATTGTAGATTATTAGGTCCTGTTTGTTTAATTGTGATTATGTTCCCCGAAACAAAAATTTCCATTCTTTTGTTCCGAGGAATTAAAAAAAGAACAGAAATACGTTTATTTACACTTTCATTCCTGGGAACAAAAAAATAGAGCTCGTCCAGATTCGGTGAGGCCGAGCTCGCCCAGCCACCGGCGAGGCTCGACCTCCCTAGGCCACCGCCAAGTCGGCATCGACTTGGCGGTGGCCTGGTGAGGCCGAGCCTGGCTGGGGGCTGGCAACGCTCCAGTGAAGTCGCCGGCCATGGCTGAGGCCAGCAACTGGCCAAAGAAAAAAGAACAAAATGTAAATAAACGTGTTTCTGTTCTTTTTTTGTTCCTCGGAATAAAAGAACATAAATTTTTGTTCTAGAGAACAGAAACACAATTAAATAGAGCCTAATAATCTGCAATGATTTCCATTAAGCATTTCCTACGCCTATTAGAGAATGGTTAGTGTCTCACAGAAGTTCAACTAACTGAAACTTTACACTAATGCAATGGGAAGGACGAAGGTAAACTCGGCTATATTAAACTTTCTAGGTAAAGTTTTAAGAGAGATGATTTTGGTTTAGATAATGTCCCACCTTAAACCAATCTTCTATTTTGTTTATTTTTAGGTGTCGTTTTGTCCTAGTAGAGGTGGAAGTGCTTCTTGTATTGAACAAAAAGTAGGATAAGGAAACAAGCTTCACATTAAATATATGACAAAAACAAATAAGAAGTCCATATACTGTAGAACTTGAGTCTAAGTAACGTATAATTTCTTGCATCTGAAGGTTTCTAAAACGAACAAAGGAAGGAAAATGAGATATAGACAACAAAGAAATGAAAAGAAAATGAGAATGTAGTTAGCTAGGGCAAAAATGTTAGGAGGAAGGAATATAACTAGGGATTCATACCCATTCTTGTGAGTTGGACTCCTCTACTGATTGTGAGCTAGGCTACATTAAAAGGATGCTAAGCCTATAATGGCTAAAAGGCTTTAATGCAATTATATTCTTTCTATTATGGGCATCCTATGCTTGCTTCTAGAAACAGCAGTCGTCGGTGATTGTTGCTTCTAGATGATTAACAATACGTTGCCATTTTGTGTTGTCCTAGACCTTTATGCTGCTTAAATTGTTCGCTAAAAGAGGAAAAAAAAAATGCTCGACACTAATGTTGGAGGCAAGTTATATATAGGATAAAGCTTTTAGGACCCGCTATTTTTGAGTAAAGAAAACCTGAAAATCAGAATCATGCCATTATATTTTCTCATGGAGAAGGGTTGCAAACGATTGATATGAACTAGGTATCATGCATTTTACTTATGGGGGAAGAAATAGGAAAATTTGCCCATTCCTTGAGTTCACTTCATATCTTCCTTTTTTCTTAGGATGACTACATGGAAGAAGCACTAAAAATAAGGAATTTGCTACAAGAATTTCTCAAAAAGTATGATGGTGTGAGGTAGGCGACAATTCTTGGACTTCGGGAGTGTAACGTGAGCTTTGTTGATATTGCAATGTCTTATTGGCACTTTGCAAGTAAATGCAATCTAGGTAAAGATAAGCAAGTGAACAGAATCACCACGTTCATTAGTAACAAGCATTCATGCATTTACCTCAATAATAACCAAAAATTTGTCAATTGTATATACATTCCAAAGAATAAGGGCAAGAGAGTAACTCACTGACTAAAAGCATTTGCCTACCACTGATTGGGAAACAACAATGCAAAGCATATGTTTTGCATTGTCATGTGCACGGTGCAATAAATGTAACCAAAATGGCTATAAAAGTCAAGAACAAATATTGTTTGATTAGCTTGATAACAAATAAGAAATCAACCCTCACCTTTTGTTAACCATCAAAAACAATGGAAATAGGGTTCTAATGTCCTGCTTGTCATTGTTTCTTGTGGCCAACAAAAAGTCAGAGCTAATTTCCTGTTTGTCATCCATACATTTTTATTCTTTAACTTTTGTAGTCATTTTGGTTACATTTGTTGTATGTGGCCCATGTGTGTGACAATACAAGACATAATGGTTTGTCATCCATACATTTTTATTCTTTACTTGCTTATCTTTACCCAAGATTGCACAAACTTACAAATTGCCAATTTTAATATCGTCACAACCTCTTTTTTTCCGTCCAAGGGGAAAATGAAGCAGGTTTAGAGATATTTGCCTAAAGAGGCGGACCAACAACCCTAAATTAGGCGTGGGCTCTACCAAGCCCATACCTTACATGACGTTGGATTTTGAATTTTAATTCTTAACAACCTATGTATTTCTAGAAGTCGTCACTAGTCTATTGGAGTCAGCTAGAAACCAATCAAGACATAGGAATGTTGTCTCGATTTCTACGCAACCAAAGATTTCTAGGATCGGGGACTTGTTTACGCTAATGTTTTTATTAGTGCCCTTGCGGTACCAATAACTTGGAAGATTGTTTATCTAAATAGCCACACAATCTTGATTACCAATTATAATTCTTATAAAACCGCTAAGCATCCATGCAAATGTTTTTGTAGGTTTGTTTTCCTTAATGTCTAGACTAATCCTAACATAATTTAGAAGAGAAGTTTACACTCAAATTAATGAAAAGCGGTGCATAAGTAAATGTCCCAAAAATTGAAATGACTTAAAAATAAATGCGGAAAAGGAAAAAAAAAGTGATACTAATCGGGCAAATAATATTACATGGCCTTGTTATCACGCCCCGGGACAGGACTCCCATGAGCGAAATTAGAATTCAAATATGCATGAATTTACTCTATATGTATGAACTTACTCTAAATAATTTTAATCTACGCAAAATGGATTATTTACAAAAATGGCTATAAAATAGCAAAATAGCATTAAATTAGGAAAATGACCTTTTAAATTTAGGAAAATTTCATAGATGTCATTTCTATTATAACTTGATACCATCCATCATTTTTATAATTTTTTTTTAAACTTTCATATATTTTTTTAATGTTTTTAATTTTAATTTTTTTTTTTTTTTAAATTAAGACAAAGGTTGAATTTTTTAATGCTTTCTGAGTTTTTTTTTTTAATTTTCGGAAATCTTTTTAAATTTTTATTATTTTTTCGATTTTTTTTGAAAATTTTTGAATATTAAATATTGAATATTATTATATTCGAGAAAATGGGTTTGGACCGGGTAAACCCAATCCGGTCCGTGGACCCAACCCAAACCCGGATCCAACACTTTTGCATTTTTTTTAAACGTTTTCATTTTTTAAAAATAAAAATTAATTAAGTAATTTTTTGTTTTGTCTTTTTTAACTGCACCCCTTTTCCCTGCACCATCTGCTTCTGCGACTCCTCTTTCCCGAAGCCCCTTTTACTTTCTTTTTCCATATTTTGTTTTACTTTTCATTTTTTCTATACTTTTCTTTTTCTTTTGTTTCCTCTTTTATTTTTTTCCCTTTTGGTCTTCTTCTCTTTTTTTTTTTTTTTTTTTGACAAGCTTTTGGTCTTCTTCTCTACACGTTCTCTTCTTCGGGCGCCGGATTCTTTTTTTCTACGTTTTTTTATTAAAAAAAAAAAACCAAATAACCTGACACTAAACCATCTTTACGGACACCGGACGGCTCCACCATCGTTCCGGCCAACAGCACCCAACTCCGGCTAACAACACCCAACCTCGGCGACCACAACAACCAAAGAAAATAACCATGCCGGAACTAACATTTTCGATCCCAAGTTTTCGCCAAACAAATAGGGTACACTAAAATAGGAAGAAGTGCCGTGTAGGACGGCCTTAAATCACAGGACCCGCCGGAGAGGGAAGGTAGTTCCGCTGAAGGTCCTTCCCGCGATAGCTCAAAGAGATGGTAGACATGCCATGGAATCACAATAAAATATACCAAAAAAAGTGACAGCAGACATGGTTTAACAATACAAAGGCAAACAGTCATCAAACTGGATTGTTGGACATCAAGGATTTCGGCCATTCACTCAGGCATTTTATCGAACACCTAAGACGCACTAACTAGAGAGGTAAGCATAGATTCGATCGAGGCTCGGGTTCAGGCCAAGATCATCACACGATACACAAACACTATTCTGGATTGACTCAGGGACAAGTTTATCGGCATTTATCTTGAGTTTAAACAAAAATGACAAGTCTCGGCCATAACACCAAACACAAACAAATATTTGCATAAAGCACTACAAAAAGCACGCATATGCTGTGTGAGGAATGAATACGAGCACAACAGAATTTCGGGCGGAAACCGAGACTGAAGCTCGTGCTAACTGGTCGACCACGAGCTCCAGTTCGACGCCCCACCAAAAACAGGGCAGACGTACTCGGAAATGACCTACCTGGCTCGAAGGGGAGCGCTGCGGTGGACGACGACTCTCGGGCGGACGATTAGCGACGGCGAAGCTGTCCTTCAGTCTCACTCTCTCCCTTTGGCTCGCCCTCTACTCTCTCGAGCTCTCTCCGGTGCTCTCTGTTCTCTCTGCACTCCCAAAAAAAAAAAAAAACACCGAACTCCCCCCTAAAAAGCCTCTCCCGCTCTCGCTTTTATGCTCGGCCAGCAAGCGCGCATGGCCCCTGCCACCGCCAGTTGCCTTGCCGGCCTGACTCCGACCCTGGGATCACGCTGCGCGATCTGCTGCTCGCCATCCGTTTCCTCTCTCTAACTTGTACTCCTCTTTTTTGCAGGGCGCGACCGGCGTGAGGAGGAAGAAGATTAGCGCGCGGGCTGGGCTTAGAGAAAAGTAAATGAAGTTGGGCTTGGCCCAAGCGAAAACACATACAAAGGAGTGGAGAAAAGAGAAGGACCAGACCAAGCCCGGTCCGCCCCCTCCTTTTTTTTTTTTCTTTTTTTTTAATATTCGATTTTTTAATAATAATGATAATAATTTTTTAAAATTTTTAGATTCAATAATTAGTGACAGTTATGTAAATTCTCCTAATATATACGCATAATAGATTTTAAAGAAAACATACACGATGCATTTTGATGAAAGCTATTTATTTTACTATTTTCTTCCTCTCTTTTTTTAGCGACTAATTCTTAATATTGTATGCGATTAAGTCTTAAATAAAATGGTAAAATTTGGGTGTCAACAAATATCTTTCTCTATTGTTGAATTGCACCCAAGACAATACTTTTTAACTGTGGTAGGAGTGTGATATCATTCTTAAGGTACAAGCAAAGTAAGATTTGTTAGAACCTTCTCATCTCAACTCATAGCATCTTGGTCTATTATTGCCATCATCATGCTCATTTGTTCTGCTGAAGATTCCAACTACTGTTATTTACATCTATTATTTTGAGCCAATCCATTTGTGCTGAAACCGGCGAAGTGTGGAGGTTAGACAGGCTGAGTTTACCTCTTAAAGTTAAGGACAAACTTTATTCTGGAATTTAAGCATCTCTGGAACTTCTTGTCAACACCAGCGGTGGGAAGTCAATTGAAATCAGGATACTTCTGTTCAATTTGGATATTTTTTCCGTGAACAACCCCGCATTGAAGAGTGAAGCAGAGGCGTTTCTCACAGAGGAATTTTGGACTTTCAAAGTCTACATTATCCTTGAGAACAAAGAAACAAAGTAAGAACAGAAAAAAGTCAACAAGCAAGTGAAAAAGGTTGACTTGAGTCAGCAAGGTAAAAAGTTCAAGGAAAGAAACTCGGTTTACTTGGTGCCTTGCTACATTTTTTGTCTTTACCATTTATTCTTTAATCGTCGCAATTATGTATGTGCGGTCAAACACCATTCATCCAAATAAAATAGCATGGATGTAGGTAAGAGTGTACAATTTGGTTGCACTGTTATTGCAAGAAATTAGTCGAGCCGTTGATACCGAAAGCAGCCGAAGGATTGTTGACGTGATTCATGAAGTGAAAGCCAGGTCAAAGGTTTGACCGGATTGCAGATGAAAGTATACTACGAGGAATGACCATTCATGCATGACTTGGTGACCATGGGAAATTCATGTTTGTTTGATTGGATCCTTAATATTTCAGATTTTGGCCTTTTAATTCCTGAAACATTACGAGAAGTGTTTAATCAAGGCTGAAGCTGGTTGCGGGGGGCAATTTGTTTTGGCCTAATCAATTTTTAAAAAATTAAGCATAATTTTGACGATGATAAAGTAGTATTGTTTAAACACATTAGTCCCTCTTAAATGACATTGATTGAGGACTTTGATTCCTGAGACTCAGTCTTGATGATATAGGTAGTCCTATGTCTATGCGAGGACGTGGGAAAAGGGTTGGTGTGTCCTCTCTCTCCCCCTCTCTTCTCATACACACACACATATATAACAAAATAGAAAGTATTGTAAAAGAAGCAATCAATTCTAACAAATAGATTAGCTATTTTAATCTAAGACAACTAGAAAATAACGAAATATCAAGTAACATCCTTAATATCTAGGAATATCTTTGACAATATTCTCTCATGGGAAATTTTATTATATAAGAATATATCTGACAATATCAAATAAATATGCTTCAAAAATAGGCCCAAGCGGTGCTAATTAGTCTGCATCTTGGGGTGATCACATTAATCGTCTATCCCATTGTCAAAAACATACTCTGACTTATTTAAATTGGAAGTAATTTGAAATTACTAGGGTGTCATCATGATTGTCAAAAACTTGAAGGGTATCATAAGAATTAAATTATTCTTACCAAATTGAAGTTTTAACATGGCACAAACTCAGGACTCGTTAGCAACGACTAGGACCAACATAGATATCTCCCTTTGAGCGGGAACTCCATTCACACACATCTGACCCCAGAATGTTTGATTTGTGCATCAGCCGCCTCCAAAATCGCATTATTCCCACCGGATCATTGTGCATTAGAACTATGTATTCATCTTCGAAAGGATCTTCCTAGAAGGGATAAGCCTGTCACCATGACTCAACAAAAGGTAGGAACTGAGTATGAGCCTCTTTTAATGTGGATTGGCTTGCAGTTAAATTCGGAACTCGATAGGATTCCTAATTTCTAGCCACCTTAGAGGTCCTCGTTAGCAATGACTCTATGGTCTAACAAAAAATGCATCAATCGATCACTACATAGCAATCACAATGAAAGATGTATCCTCCCCATTTAAATATCGTCTAATTGCCCTGACATCGAGTGCAGTAATCTAATGATGAATACGACACTTGCTTTTTATGCAGTAACAAATTTGCGCTGGTTATTAGTGAATCTCTGGCTTATCCTTGCCTTAGACATTTTATGACAAGATGTGGAGAGACTTCTAATTTCGAGAATGTCAGCGAGGCTACATTAAAGACGTCGTCAATCACGGTCCTTTAATTACTAAATAAATATAAATAATTATGACTCAAGCTAAACACTTCATAATGTGTGTGAGAACGTCGAAAGGAATAGTTATATTGATAGTTTTTTTTTTTTTTTTTTTTTATAGTTTTACTTTGAAAAAAGAAGAAGAGAAAGACAGATGAATGATCTTGGATATTTGAGATGGTATGGATCGCATCAATGTTAATATGCACTCACAAAGTGAGAACAGATGAAATCAAGTCAACGACAAATTAAGGGGAAAAAAAAGAAAAAGGCAACGAAAATTCCATTAGCCTAAAAACTCGGAATGGATGGTCCACGGATTTTGAACTTTTCTTGTCCGAACAGCTCGAAGCTCCAACGGCTGTTTCTTACATGCCACAGGACTACCGAGAATGATCGCATGATGTCATGTGGACTTCCTCATGAAGCATTTGACTTCTCTCACTTTCCTCCTTCTCAGCAAGAATTAAAGTTTCATGCCCCATTCTGGCTTCAAAATGATCCCTTTAGCCAGTTTTAAGATGTTCCAGCGCCCTTTTTATGTAATCATCCGTCTCCATCCTGACCCTCTGTAATTTTTCCTTCACGCTATGTTCGAGCTTTTCAAATTCTTTTTGTCGCTCTGCATCCATCCTTTCTTTCTCAATCTGGATCCTTTTCTCATCAAGTTCATCCTACTCCTTCTCAAAAGCTTCCTTTAGCTGCTTCAAGTCCTCAGCTTCCTTCAAAAGAAGCTCCTTTTGAAGCCTGCACTGGTTGTTCTCCTTTCACAAGTTTATCCTCTTTGTGCTTAATTTCAGCTTCTTTCTTCCGCTCATATCTTTCTCTTATTAAGTACTCGTCAAATTTTTTCCGTGATTTGATTAAGTAGTAAAACATCCTTGAAAATCGGACAAAAAACAGGACAATCATGACCAGAACTTGGTTAACTAGAATGTGCCGAATCTTGTTTGGCTTGCTCAGATCGAAGAAACAACTTCAAGAAAGAAAATTTCTTGGCGGGTTCTACCGACCGAATTCTGTTAACTTCTCATTTTATCGTGTTTCATTAACAACCCCCTTAATTTTCCTATCATCTAGGCCTAGCATATTAATTAAGCACTAGATATGGCGCGTTTGGTAACATTTCTGTTCAAAAACTGTTCCAGGGAATAGAAATAGAAAAAAGTGTTTCTGTTCCGGGGAACAATTTTTTACTAGAAAGATGCGTTTGGTAAACTTGTTCCGAGAATAAAAAATGAATAGAAACACGTCTAGTAAATTTATGTTTTTTTTTTTGTTTCTTTTAATTTTTTAATATTTTTATTTTATTTTTCATTTTTCCTTTCTTTTTTATTTTTTCTTCTTTCGGCCGATCGCCGGCCTTCGGCCACCGGCCGACGGGGCCGATAGCCTCGCCGGATCTGGGCGAGCTCGAGCTCCCCAGTCATGGCAGGGGCCGGCGACGCTCCGATGAGGTCGTCGACCCTCGACGGCATCACCGGCCCTCGACGGCCGGTCGCCAACCATGGCCGAGGCCGGCGACCGGCCAAAGAAGAAAAGAAGAAGAAAAGAGGATGTTGACACCTAAATTTTGGCGACCCATTTAGTTATTTACTGCATTAAAAAATTAGGGGTTAATTTTATCCCTGAAAAAATAATTAATTGTATGACATATAGATTTAGGTGCATTTGCATTTGATCAGCGGCGGACGAGCTTCACCTTTACGAGTTGAAAATTCAGTATTTTCAAATTATTCTTCCAATATTCAGTAATTATTTCATATATTCACATTAGGCGATATATTGCAGAAGATTGGAAGTTTAAGCATGAAATATCAAGAAGAATATCACACGTGGGGGTATTTTGAGCGATATATTCTATGTCTCAAGACAAGAAATATTTCATAATCAAAGGAGATTTCATGCGTGAGCTGAGAAAGGAAGTGAAATAATTCACGAAAATCAAAGTTATTCACCTATATAAGAGCCACGTACGGAGAAGATAAAGGAGGCCACACACATATTGAATACACGGCACAGAGAGAGCTTTAGAGAAAAAAAGCCAAGAGGAGAAATCGTGGAGGCCAGCAAATCAGAATTTCAAAACACAGCCAAGAGAATACACGTGAATAGAGAGGAAGGAGAGGGAGGCTACGGTCAGTCACACATCCTCACGGCCACGCTTTCACCGATCTTCGTCGTCGCCGTCGGTGTCCTTGCTGCCATCTGCTGCTACCCAACGAAGCCGAGAAGCTATTGCCGTGCATCGGTGTGATTCATAAGTGACACGTGAAAGAACAGGGAGAGTACACGGACGGAGGATTGGATCTAAGAATAAAAAAATTCACGATTTCTCAACGTGGAGAGATAGAGAGAGACACAAGATCTGGCACGGCTCCCAGACCGCGACTTGTCTACGGAATTCAGCAGTCGGTGGAGGTTTCCTTCAGTCCCTGTCCCTTGCTCAGCAGTGGTCCTGGTGCCGTGCGGCTTTCTTGGCTACGCCCAAGCTCTACATCCAGGGCGCCCGGTGATTTCCAGAGTATATGATGAGCAGCCAATGCCGGTTTTGTATTCTTGGTTGAATTTTCGCAGGTTTTTCGGTGAACACAGCAGTCCTTGACGTGCCCCAGACTTCCACCGATCCAGTTATTTTGCTTTCGTTTGAATTTTTATTAGTGCAGGTCTTTCTTGACCGAATCCAGTCACCACCCCGACAATCCCATTGAATCTCCGAGCAATATTTGTCCTTCGGCAAACCCGATGAGCCGTTGCCATCCTTTCCTCGAGCTTTCACCGCCGTCAACCAGCTCACGAAGCCATGCCAGGGAGGTTGCTGTCTTGCTCTTGTGACTCCATATTGCCGGTGCCACTCAACGAAGAGTTGCTCGCCACACCATCGTAACACTTACGGCAAGAAAGCTAACCCACCACATTTGAGTTCTTTCCTTGTTGCAGCTGGAAGTCCCCAGCCATGAATTCATCGTACGAGCACATCTTCAAACATCGCGGGTTCTTTTGATTTTTGGCCGAAACGGTGGAATTTGTCTCTTATTGCATGGTGAAGTCTAGAGACTTAACCGTGAGTTCTTGAGAAAGAAGCATACGTGAGATTGAAGACAAAAAGGTATTGACTTTAGAGCTCTCGGTGGAGATTATTTGGTCCGACTAAAAGACCAAACATTACTTTGCTACGACCTCCTTTGGCGAGCCACCTTATCGTGAGCGGTTCCCTTGCAAGTGCGTCGCGTCGCGACCACCGCTAGTGAGCCATCACCTGTCTCGAATCATCGAGGCGTCACCGTGAGTCCACCATCTCGGCTGCTGTCCAAGCCGAACCACCGTTTGCAGTAGATCGCCACCACGATCCGCCGCTAGTTGTCATCCACCACCCCGTTGCCCGCCGATTGCGATCCCGGTCCGATTGCACAAGGTCCAAATTTGGAAATCAATATCGGATTAGGTAAAAATTTCATTTTATTTGATTTCCTAATATTTAGTTTCCTCATTTGAAATATCCGTTGATACACATGATGGAAATTCCCGATATGCTATGATATCCGTAATTTTAAGTAGCCTTCTAAATTGGGAAATCTTCCTAATTTCGCAACGTACATATGATTGACGGTCCGATTTCACGCTCGAAATATGACCCGCAATCGTACGGAAAAATCACCAATCCGATCTCACGCTCGAGATACGATTCGTGATTTTATTTTAAAATTGGCCAATCCGATCTCATGCGTGAGATACGATTCATCAATTTATTTCCCAAAATTAAATGGACATGGATGATATCTTGCTTGATTTGGTGTTGTGCTTTCTTGATGCCTCTATTTGATTGCTTCCGTAAAAGAAAAACCCAAAAATATATATTTGAGTTAGATTAGGTTCATGTTAGAATATATTTCGCATGTTTAGAATAGGAAATTTATTCATTTTTAATTCCTTAAATAAAAATAAAAAAAATGCAATCATTTAGGATGTTAGTTTTGAATTTGAATTGCACGTTTAATCATTTGGCAATTTTAATTTCGAATTTCATAATAAAAAAAGAAAAAGTTAGAATTATGGCATTTTTTGCACGTCATTGCATATTAGGATAGATTGCATGCTTATTAAGAAAATAAAAAAATCACGTGCATGTCATATAGCGTTAGGTTCATGAAATGCACGTCATTTAGTAATTGTTGCTAGGTTCACCTAATTAGAAATTGCATGTCATTAGAACTAGGTCATATATCTGAGCCATGTTGTCATGTCATATCATTTTATATTATATTAGTGGCATGCATTGCATAAAACATGATTCTCATTAATTAAGTGAAAACAAAAAAAGAAATTGCATGTTAATTAGAAATCATATTTAGGATTGCTGATGTGAATTCTAAACTAACGACGTAGATGCTTTCGTTGCTACGAGGTAAGTCCTGCAATTTATTTATTGCTTTACTTGTGTGTTAAATTGGTGGTTTGTGCACTCGCATGATCGATTTACATGTTAGAGAAGTAGATTTAAAATCAATTCAAGCTGCCTATACAAACATTTTTGAAAATAAAAGAAATGGTACCGAAAGGGCATTAGAGAAATCTAGTGTAACCAAGTCCCCATACCCATAATCTCTGGTTCGTAGGAGTAAAGTAAATCTCCCGTTACTTTACTTGGGTTTCTAATCGACCCACCAAAAATAGATTAGTGGCGGCTCCTAATTTAAAAATTTGCATGTTAAGAACTTGAATCCTAAGTCACGAATTGGTATGGGCTTGGAAGAGCCCGCACTAAGTCTAAGCTTAACAATCCATTAGCTAAATCCTAGGTGGTCCAAACCCCGAAAAATTTGGTCGCGACAAAGGAGAGAGAAGAAAAGAAGAAAAAAGTGTTTCTGGAGAAGTGTTTCTGGAGCAAGAAAAAATTTATTTTTGTTTCTCATTTCTGTTCTTTTTGTGTTCCGAGAACAAAAAATCTGATTTTGAACAAAAACGCAAACAAACGCGTTTCTGTTCTTTTTTTGTTCCCGGAAACAAAAAAACAAAATTTCTGTTCTTGAATAGAAACAAAAAATAAAAACATGCAGCCCCATATATGAAAATCGTATTGTACATCAAGAACATCAATATCAAGCTACCAAAGTTTATTCCAAGGCCTCACCTTGCGGCATGGGAGTGCGGAAGCGGGTAATACCCGGCATAACGACTGAGGTCCTGAATGGAAGCCCTAGAATTGTCAAGAGGTGGGAGCTCAAAGCGCCTCTCGACGATCGTCCCAACAGAAGCCAAAGAAGAAGAATCGTATCGTTATCTCCAGTTTTAATATTGATGGCTTGTGTCTTTGGTGATAAGTTGGCGGTTAAAGATGATGTCCTCGATGGCTCCCTTGCCGTCCACTGCCTAGTGCCTGCCCGCCCGCCATCCGCCCACCCACCACTCGCCATCTGCCCACCGCCCGCCTGCCATCCGCCCGCCCACCGCCGCCGCCATCTGCCCGCCCATCCGCCCACCGCCCACCCACCACCACTCGCCATCTGCCCACTGCCCGCTCGTCATCCGCCTGCCCACCACTTGCCATCCACCCACTGCCCACCCGCCATCCCCCCCCCCCACTCACCATCTGCCCACCACCCGCCCGCCATCCGCCCACCACCCACTCGCCATCCGCCCACCGCCCGCCATCCACCCACCGCCCGCTCGCCATCCACCCTCCCACCACTCGCCATCCGCCCAATGCCTCCCCACACAATGCCTCCTGGGCCGTCACAAAGAGATCAACTTGAACACACATTTGAGTTATGTGCCAGACTAAGGAATCATGCTTCCAAGTTATGCAGGAATTTCGACCCAAAGAAAAAAAGAAGTTATGCAAGGCAAACTGGTAAGTGTGTTACACTTTTTAAGGGAAGTTTGTATCGATATAACGAACATTGAAATGTGACACTCAAATTTATCATTTATAAATCTATAGCGGCAGATGAACTTAAACTAATGACTCTTTCATTCTTCGCCTTTCGTTTCCATTTTCCTCCCTCTCATATTGTATCTTGTATTTCTGGATATGAACAAGCTTCGAATGTCGGATACTATTGGCACTCTCTTTTCAATAAGTAGCACGCCCATCATCTGCACCAGCCATGGGGACATCGGCTGCCATCCAGCTCTGTATCATTTGTAGAGCAACTTTCGGCTGATCCATCGGAACAGAGTGCCCAGCCTCATTAACCTGCAATTCATCATACGGGCCAGAATTGAACTTATAATTCGCCTCTCTCATCTTTAAAGTATGTTGTGCTTCTGTTAGAAAGAGAGAGAGAGACCGTCAAGAAAGTAAGTCTTCCATGTGTTTTTCCCCATCCTGCCACGGAACCATCAACGCCAATTGGAGCAATTCCAGATTTTTTAGAGTCGGCTCGACCGTACCACTCCATGTCTTCAACCCACTCGAAGATTCCTGCTCAAATAAACATAGGAAAGACATATGTCATTCGCCAGGTAATGTTCCGTTTAATTCTGTCTAGTGTCTACCAACTTGCAAGATCGGGGTATACCAATATAATTACAGCGGAGATCCTCCACACCGGCATAAATGAGCACCTTCAGCCCGTCCGCAAGAAGCGCGGGGATACCCACTGCGAGATTCTTCATTATATCCCCATGCATCGCATTAAACACTCCTTCTCTAAACATCTTAAACTCTATATCCCCGACCCCTAATAAATATTTCACTTCCGCTTTGTTCAGGAAGGTCTCCGCTCTTGACAACCCGTCGAAGCAATTGCTTCCACATTCCTTTTGAATATCATATTCCTGCGGGCCAATCATCAACATGTCAATTCACGGTAAATTTGCGAAAGCTTATTTCAAGAGAAAAGTAGACTATCGCTATCGTAAATATCTGTTCCCGATAATTTTCTCGAGCTCTTTGTAAATTCTTTCACACTTGGGACATGCAAGCACACAAGACCAATCGCCCCCGCTCTCTGCAAAGATTAGTATTAAAGTCTCTGCTTTCAGAGAAAGAAAAGAGAGAGCTTCATGAATGTTTTTATGAAGCATGAACAGAGATTTAGGCCTAAAAAGATACCACACTGTTGAACCAATTCTTTGCATTCTGGGAACATTGCGTCAATCCAAATTTTATCATTCCGCTTGATTAAGTTCTTCCTTAGAGCATACTCTGCGTATGCTCCATACTGGATCCCGGAATTGATTAGGCCATTGCGAATTGCAAACCCCTGATCGAGATTCCGAAGTTAACTATGTCAAAAAAAGAACAAGTTAATATATCATAGCAAGAAATCACCATACAAACATGAAGTACCTTCAGGTTTATGTGAATTCCTTCCCTAAACCTGTTCCCTCGTTGAACACGAGTAGCTAAAGCGGGAATGTAGTGCCCAGCGTACGACTCTCCGGCTATGTAAAAATCATTCCGAGAAAGTTGATCATACTCTGTAAAGAACAGCCGAACATCGCAGGCGAGAGATTGGTCCATCATATGTTTGAATTCTTAACTTGAAAATTACCCAATTAAAAATTGGGTTGTCCATAAAAACAAGAGTAGTTAATCCAGTGCACAAATTATGATTAATGAGCTCATGTGTACCTGCAAGAACTCGTACAATCATTGCTAACACCATGTTCATCATGCCAAATGTCGCGCTTATCAGTGGAGAAACTAAAACCGGTTCTAGTAGGCTGGTCAACAAAGATGATATTCGACACCTGTGGGGGAAAAAAACATTAACCAAAGCATGAAATGTAATATACTCGAAACTATAAATAGTTTATACATCAGTAATAAATGCTTTTAAATTGTTTGCTTTCCCTTTTAATTTAATGAGATATGTATTGTTTATTCATTCAATAACTAATTTTATTAACCATGATCACGATTATCATGCACAACTATCAGTTTGCCGAAAGGATGTTGAAGTTTTGCTTCATAGGAAACTATTGAATGCGAAAGCATAACTGCTTCTCAAGAAAGAATACTGAAACGAACGAGGCCAACATTAAATGCAATAATGTCAAGGTAAGACTAAGACACAACAAAAACGAGTAGGAGGACCACGCCAACGTGGCATAATTCAAAATAATAATAATAATAATAATAATAATAATAATAATAATAATAATAATAATAATAGAATATAAATTGTGGTTACTAATGGGAAAAAGTACCAAAAAAGTCATAAATCTAGGATATTGGTACCAATTCAATCTAGAAAACACATGTACCACCGATCAAAGATACACTACGGAATCAAGCGTACTTTATTTGTCACGGATTAAACGCGGATGACGCCACGCTCGTGTGTGGCACGTGCCAGCGACTACGCACGTGCGTTGCACGCACGTGGGACTGAAACAGCACATGTGTCGCACGCGCCCGATGGGGACTGTATCGGCACGTGACGACCCCAATCCATTCGACCACATGTGGCGGTGCGTCCGGCGGCTCCCGGCAGCAATCCGCTACTCGTTTTTCTTGTATCGATGAGAGCTTCGACCCTATGCTATCAGAAACGAACTTTGATTTATGGAAAATCAAAAAAACGAGGGGGATTTTTCCATCCCCAATCGGCCGACGGCGATGTTTTACAAAAATTCAATCAAAAACAAATCATAAACATGAAAAGGGATCGGGAAACATGAACAATGGCTCTAATACCAATGTTGGGAATAACAGATTCTCTAAAACCGATTCCGATACTTAATCGAACCCCTAAAAAGAATACGGAAGACGAGCTTAGAAAAAACATGTATCACCGATCAAAGATACACTACGGAATCGAGTATACCTTATTTGTTACAGATTAAACACCAATGTTGAAGTTCAAGGAAGAATATTGATCCCATTCTACCAAGGAGTGTACTATTGCTTTAAGGGGAAGAAAATTCTAATATCTGGAAGTGTACTGTTGTTGTTATATCTGGAAGCGACTATTAGGAAAAACGTACGTTCACTTAAAAGGTACGTCCATTTTCTTTCCTTCCTTTAAAGTGTCTCCTCCAAAGGACGCAAACCCTTAACGTAACACTTCTTCCAAAACACACAACCCCTCAACACACCATTTCATATATCAACCCTTTATTCATGGGCCCTTAACTTGTGGGCTGGGTTCTTAGGCCCATCATGGGCGGATGGGCCTACTTAGGCCCATCTATACATAGAAAAACCCATCACCAGACGTAAGTTTTAATAAATATAATGTGCATGATTTTCTCGTGCTAAAAATGGTACTTCCAGAGGAGAGGTTTTAGACTCGAGAGGTCTCTCCACACAAGTGCAAACCGAACTCTCGAGAGTTTGCGAAAAATAGGGATGGAATTATTTTTCAGACTGCAATTAACTTTTTTGCCGTATCATTTTACGTAAGCAGCGTGATAAAAATTTATATATACCCAGGCATAAGTTTTAATAAACATTTACTTCCGTGAGAGAGCGCGTCAATGTGGACTTCTAGTAGGCATTACGTAGTTGAAGGTGTTTTTGTCTCTGCATTTAGTTGCGGTCTGGACAGACTACGCGCCTACAAAGTCTGATTCATTTTTACCAATTAGTATACATTAGATGCTTCTTCCCTTGACTTGTTTACATAGGACATTTAGGTTGGGAAAAGTGTTAAAAAAGTTCTAAACCTTTTATATTTATACTAATTTAACCCTAAATCTTTTTTTGGTGCTAATTTAGTCATAAACTTTTTCTCTTGATGCTAATTTAGTCATTTCTAAATAATTTTGGTCAAATTTTGCTGACTGGGCATCAGCCAGCTGACGTGGCATGATTAGTGTTGACATGTGCAACTTTTTTAAATATTTTTGAACATTTTTTCTTTTTTTTCTTTTTCTTTTTTACTTCTCCTCCTTCCTCTAGCCGGTGACTAGCCAGAGGCGACGACCAATGAGGTCAACCTCAATCTTGCTAGTGGCCGCGAGGGCGGCCTCACACGTGGTGGCAAGGGTCAAGCCTTGCCCAACCTTTGGCGAGGCCTTGGCCGCGAGGGCGGCCTTGCGCTAGGATGGCCGGCGAGGCTTGCCCTCACCAAATCTAGTGAGGGTCGAGCCTCACCAGCACCCAACCTCTAGTGAGGCCTTGGTCATGAGGGCGGCCTCTCACTAGCTATCGCCTCTGGCCAGTCGCCAAGGTCCGCGATCGGCTAGAGAAAAGAGAAGGAGAAGGAAAAAAAGAAAAATAAAATAAAAGAGAAAAATAAAATATTAAATTATTAAAATAAAAGTTCTAAAATATTAAAATATTATTAAAAGTTGTACACGTCAATGCTGATCGTGCCACGCCAGCTGACTAGTGCTTAGTCAGAAAAATCTGACCAAAATTAGTCAAAAAGGATTGAATTGGCACCAAGAGAAAAAATTTAAGACTAAATTGGCACAAAAAAAAGTTTATAATTAAATTAGCACAAATACAAAAAGTTCAGGACTTTTTAAACACTTTTGCCCATTTAGGTTCATTATATGGTAAGGATTAAAGATAATGCCATGAAAGAAAAGGGGTCTTATTCCCTAAAAAAAAACATGAGGCTACTTTAATTCTAATCCTAATTTTGAGCCCAAACTTTTCCTTTAATCAAAAAAAAAAAGCACCCACAAACTCTCATCCGGCCACATAGTTGAAGGTGTTTTTGTGTCTGCATTTAGTTGCGGCTTGATAGGACATGTAGGGTTCATTATATGGAAAGGATTAAAGATAATGCCATAAAAGAAAAGGGATCTTAATTCCCTAACAAACACCGCTACTTTAAGTCTAAACCCAACTTTGGGCCCCAACTTTTCCTTTAATCTGAAAAAAAAAAAAAAAACCCACAAACTCTCGATATGGTCTCAAATCCGACCCCGCGTCCAAAAGGTGCCCCTAGTTTCCCCAAGCCTATCAACGTTAGGGCCAATCAAACGTTCATTAGCGGCCGGTTGTACTCCTCCGTATTAATGAATTCAGTTTCTTTTCTGACCAAAAAAAACGTTCATTATCGAAACTCATGCATTGCATCTTTTCTAGTACCCTCACCTTCATATAAAATAATGACAACCTCCTGATGTTGATAATTTTAAGAAACTAACGGCGATATTTGGATGCAAGGCAGATAAGGGAATAGAGTAAGGGTGTGCATGGTAATGTTCTTTTTTTCTGTTTCTGAACAATTTTTTTGTTTTTTTGTTCCCAAAAACAAAAAAAGAACAAAAACGCATTTGGTTGCGTTTCTGTTCTTTTTTTGTTTTTTTGTTCCCAGAACAAAATAAGAACAAAAAAAAGAAACAACAAATTGTTGTTTCTTATTCCAGAAACGAAAATGAAGAAACGTTTCTTCTCTCTCTTCTTCTTCTCTTCTTCTTTTCTTCTTCTTTTTTTCTTCTTTTTTTTTTCGCCAGTCGCCGGCATCGGCCATGGCCGGCGACCAGCCGTCGAGGGCCGACGGCGCCGTCGACCTTGCCGGAGCCTCGCTCGCGCCGGTGAGGCCGAGCCTCGCCTTGGCTGGGCGAGCTCAACCTCGCCCAAATCCGGTGAGGCCGAGCGTCGCCGGCCCCTAGCGAGGCTCGGCCTCGCCATGGCTGGGCGAGCTCGAGCTCACCGGATCCAGAGGCCAATCCGGAGAGGCCGAGCCAACCACCGTGGCCGGGCGAGGCGCCGGCCCCATCGGTCGGCCCCATCGCCGGAGGCCGGAACCGCCGAAAAATGAAAAAATAAAAAAGAAAGGAAAAAATGAAAAATAAAATAAAAATGTTTAAAAAATTAAAAGAAACAAAAAAAGAATAAAATTTACCAAACGTGTTTCTATTCATTTTTTATTCCCGGAACAAACGCTACCAAACATGTTCTTTTGTTCAAAAATTGTTCCCGAACGAAACACTTTTTTTTGTTTCGTTCCCGGAACAAAAAAAGAACAGAAACGTTACCATTCGCACCCTAAAAGACTGTGATTTTGTTGTTAGACAGGGAAAAAAAATTAGGACGGATTGGGATTGAACCAAAAATTGAGAGGTTTTTTTCTTTTATTTTTTGGAGAATTAGGCCTAAATTAAAAATAGCCCAATTTCCAAATAGAGCCTATATTACTCAAAACAAAGTCTGCAGAATCCTCATCAATTTCCATGGGAATTTCAGGGCTATTACCCATGAGGATTTTACGCTATGACGGACAATGCCTTTATTTTTATTTTTTGCCAATCAAGTTGATCTTCCTCTTGCTGTGAAAGCCCAGCGGAACAGCAAGAGGGCGAGGGAAAATTGGCCATGGCAAGAGACCAAGCATTGAGCTTTTATGCCCTAGCAGGTCTTTCTAGTCCCTTCGCGAAGATGTCCTATTCTCCTCATTAAAGTTGTCTTTGTGTTGAATGAACCTTTCTTCTTCAATTTTTAGAAAATCTATCTTGGACGCTAGCTCCCTATTGGACGCATTGGACCGTATCATGGCCGAAATTCCCTTTGCATGCATAAATATCAAAAAGGCTTAGGAGATTGATGAATCTTGAGTTGAGTTTATAAGTTGATTGTTTCCGATGGAATTTGATGCTCCCGCATCAGATGGGATATGATATCATTATGATCCTAGCACATCAAGAAATTGAAAAGGCAATTTTCCCTAGTTTTTGCTTGGATTTTATCATGGATTATTTCTCTTTAAATGAAAAGTATCCCATTTACCAAAAGGCAAAAAGAAAGAACCGTGTCTATCAAATTGTAGATGTATTAACCTATCAAATAGAGACATGTTGATTTCTCCTTTGTGACACATAATCCCTAATAATTAGTTTCATTAGGCCACCTGTACATTTGATATATAAAGATGCTTTCTCAATTTCTACTAGATTAAAATTTGTCAAAAGAAGAACTCTCCAATTGCAACCAAAACGAGGAAAACATAAATCCTATGAAGCCATCTATGTACAGCACGATTTCTTGAATTTTCATGTCTGATGCAATATTTAGGGTTATATGAGCATGCTCGGAGAATGAACACTTGAGTTGCCATGTTATTTATTAGGATGATTCTAGGATGATAAATCAGTGGATGCTTATAGTTCCAAAAAGTTCAATCATTCGGGATCTCGCTGAATAAATAGCAATATTCGTGGAAATGGAATTTAAGGGAAGTTGAAGCAAGTTATCCATGCAGGTGATATCGATTACCTGGAAATAAATAAAGGTCTCATAGAATACGGTATCCATTCACTAAAAAGGGGGAAAATGAAAAAGTAATTTTGGAACAATTGATTTCAGTAACGTTAATTAGAATTTTGCAAAAAAGGTCTACCTTTCATCTTTATACATTTGCAGTTTTTTAATCAAATCACTAAACTTTTAATTTTTCTAATCAAATTCCTCTGACACTGCATTCATCCGACGTAGTTGTTGAACAATATCATGATGTAACATGGTTAAAACTTTCCCAACACGATCGTCCTTGTAGGCATCCTCATAGGCGAAATTTTATCCACAGCACACTTTGAAGTTGGAAGATGGTAAATGTACAAAATATGATTAGGCAAATTAAAAATATAAAGACTTGATGACAAAAGATTATGGAAGAATATGGACGAAAAGTAGGAACTTTCCTCAGCTTTTATATTATTTTTTTGGAGTCTGGGACAAGTCAAGTCAAGCACTTCCGTAGATCTATTGAAAGAGCAAAAAAAGGGAGGAAAAAGAGGAAAAGGGCAAAAAAAATTAAATAAATAAATAACCTCCCGACCAGCTCAGAACTAGATGAACATGCCTCGAACGATTGGCGTTGTGCTCGATCACTTCTATGTTTTCCCGTCTTTAAAGGGAGGATCTGCAAGTGCTGTTTTGTAACAGATGCGTACTTTGGACACTCTACGCAAGAGTCTAAAGGACGTCTTGGAATCTCACAATTTTCTGACCAAGAAACCTGAGGAGATTGGTGCTGGAGACCAGGGTCACATGTTTGGTTACGCTACGGATGGAAACTTCCGAGCTTATGCCATTGACTCACGTACACTCTAAGCCACCAAACTCGGAGCCAAGCTGACTGAAGTGAGGATGAACACGACATGCCCGTGGTCCCTCTAAGGGTCCATACAGTCCTAATCTCGACTCAGCGTGACAATACCGTTGCCAGTGAGCAGATTGCGAAGGATTTGAAAGACCATGGTGATGAGGGCCTCACCAGGAGGGAGATAATTATCGACTCGTACTGTGGTTGGGTTGTCCATGGTGGTGGTGCTTTTTCAGGTGAGGACCAGACCAAAGTTGACCGTAGCAGCGCCTACATTGTTAGGCAAGCTGCAAAGGGCGTGGTGGCTTCCGGGCTCGCTCGATGCTGCATTTTGCAGGTTTCGTATGCCACTGCTGTTCCCGAGCCCTCATCTCTGTTTGTGTACACTTAATTAAACTAGGAAGATTCCAGACAAGAATACTCCGGCATTGATCAAGGAGAATTTTTGTTTCAGGCCAAGAGTGATCTCTATCAATATCGATCGATGAGAAGATGCAACTTCATGTATCAGGAAACAGCAGCATATGGGCATCTCGGACGTGATGACCCAGGTATCACCTGGGAGAGAGTGAAGCTTCTCAAACCTCACAAAGCATAGAGCTTTGCCTTCCTCTGGTCACACTAATATTCCAAAACGATTTCTGATTTTGTATTTATGTTCTATTCGTGGTACTTGGTAGCAGATTCTCAAATAGTTTTTCACCAACTTCGGTTAGATTGATGAAAGACGAGAGGGAATCCTGAATTGTGTTTATGTTCTATTTGATTATGATGTTTGCCTCATACAATCAACTCTTCTGAAGCTGGATAAGGCATGTCACGAGCCACACCAAGAATCATGCATTCAAGTTATGCAGTGCTAATTGATCAACATGTTCGGAACTAGGAGAAGTTTCTGTCGATTTGATGAATTTTGAAATGTAACATACAAATGTACTGTCTGTAAATCTGTAGCATTGAATTAACTTAATTTCAACTGTCTTCTATTGTTTGCCTATCGTTTCCTTTTTCTTGAACTTTTTTGTATCTTGTATTTTGGGGATGTACATAGTTCATGTCCAATGTATATGAACAAGATATAAATGTCAGGTACTGTCCGCACACTCCATTCATGATGGCCCAATCTCGCTATCTGCACCAGCCATGGCGACTTTACCCGCCATCCAGCTTTTTAGCATCTGTAGTGAAGCTTTTGGCTGATCCATGGGAACCATGTGCCCCGCATTATGAACCTGCATTTCATCACACGGCCAGAATTGAAATTATAATTTGCCTCTCTCATATTTGGAGTACGTTGTGTAAGTGCGCTCACACACTGCAGGTTTGCACGTGTGCCCTTCTGTTAGAGAGAGAGAGAGAGAGAGAGAGAGAGACCTTCAAGAAAGTAAGTGGCCCATAGCTTTTCATCAATCCTGCCTCGGCACCATTGACGACAAACGGAACAGTAGTAGATGTTCCAAACTGCTTTTGACCAGACCACTCCATGGCATGAACCCAGTTGGAGTTCCCTGCTCAAATTAACATCAGGAAACACGTCATTTGCCAGGTAATGTTCCGTTCAATTCTGTCTAGTGTCTACCTACTTGAAAGATTGGGGTTGTTCTTACCAAGCCAATTACAGATGAGATCATATTCACCGGCATAAATGAGCACCTTCAGTCCATCCTCAAGAAGTGCAGGGATGCCCGCTTCGAGATTCTTCATCCAATCTGTGAGCATGGCATCATACACAGTGCTGCTGCACGACACAAACTCTATATTCCGACCCCTAAAGCATCTCTCACACTCTTCTGGTTGAGGAATGTCTCCAGATTTGAGAAGTCATAGCACAGGTCGCCCTCACAGCTCTTTCGAATATCATAGTACTGCAGGCCAATCATCAACATGTCAAATTCACGCTAATCAAATGTTATATTCAGAAAGCTTCTGTGAAGGAAAAAACTATCTGTCACTGTCGTACATTGATGTCCCCGGCAATGTCCATGATCTTATTGAAAATACTGGTGCAATCTTCGTATGAATTCACACAAGCATTTCCGCCCTCAGCAGCTGCACATAATACGAAAGTATTGATAGCAAAATCTCTGCTTTTAGAGAGAGAAAAAGAGAGCTTCTCCGATGTTTATATGAAGCATAAACAGAGATTTAGGACCAAAAAAGATACCACACTGTTTAATCGCCTGTTTGCAGTCTGGGAGCATTGCGTTTATGTTGTCATGATCGGACTGTGTGATTAGCCTCATGTTTAGAGCATAATCCGTGTATGCTTCATACTGGATCTCAGGATTGGTTAGGCCATTGCCAATTGCAAACCCCTGTTCAAGATTCAGACGTTAACTAATGTCAAAAGAAAGAACCAAGTTAATATGTCATAGCAAAAAAATTACCATACAAACACGAAGTACCTTCAGGTTTATCTGAATTCCATCCTTTGCCTTGTTCCCTTGGTGAACACGAGCAGCAAAAGCGGGAATGTAGTGCCCAGCGTACGATTCTCCAGTTATGTAAAAATCGTTCTTGGCAAGTTGAGGATGTGCTGCAAAGAATGCCTGACCATCGCAGTGAAAGATTAGTCTATCAGACGTTTGAATTCTTATCTTGAAAAGTACCAAACTGAAAATTGGATACTCAAAAGTAGTCAATTTCATGTAATCAGGTGCTCAGGTTATGATCAATGAGTGCGTGTATACCTGCAAGAAGTCATACAGGTCATTGCTGACACCCTGCTCATCATGCCGAATGTCGCTATCATCAGAGGAGTAACTAAAACCAGTTCCAGTAGGCTGGTCAACGAAGATGAGATTCGACACCTATGGGGAAAAAACATTACAAATGCATCAAATGTAATGCTTAAGGTCATCACACGCAACCATTAGCTCGTCAAAACAAGCTTGGGAATTTGTTCGCTGGCTGGCTATCGAAGGCGACAGCGATAGAAGAAACTGGCAATTGCTTTTCAAGAAAGAATACTCAAACCAACTCGACCAACATCATATGTCATTATGTCAAGGAAGAAATCAACAGAAAAGAGTTGGAGGACAACTGGGCGAACACGCTAAGGTCGAACTATTATACTATTATAAAAAGATGACAGAACAAAGGATAAAATCCAAAGTTTGATGCAGATTTCTTTGGAACATTAATTACGATTGACAACGCTATGGTCCGTCGCTCACTCACCTTGTCCCAACCGTAATCATTCCACACAAGAGACAAGTTGTTGGCAATGTGAAAAGGGCCATTCTCGTAGAATAGTGCCAATTCACTGCTGCAGCCAGGCCCACCGGTCAACCATATCACCACCGGATCGTCTGCGCTGCTCCGTGATTCGAAGAAGAAGTAGAACATCCTGAAAAACCAGACAAGAAAACAGGAGGAAGAACTATGAACAGAACTTGATGAATCATCAGGTGGCGAATCTCGTTTGGCTCGCATGAATCGAAGAAACGGATTGTGAAGGGAAATTTCTTGGTGGGTTTCCAGAGTGAAGTCTGCAGACTTCTCTTTTTATGAGGTTTAACTGATAACCACCGTTAATTTTCCTATCATCTAGGCCTATCAAAATAAGTATAACTGGTCAATCTAAATGCTCCTAGAACATCACAATTAAGTACCAGATATAGGAAAATCGTATTCTACATCGAGAACATCAAGAATTGGCTATCCTGGTGAACACCAAGGCCTCACCTTGCTGCATGGGAGTGTGGAAGCCGGTAATACCCAGCGTGGTGACCCAGGTCCTGAATGGACGACCCGGAATTGCCGAGAAGCGGCAGCTTGAGGCGACTCTCGACGATCTTCCCACCGGAAGCCAAAGAAGCAGCAGAATCAACATCACCAGCTCCGATATTGACAGTTTCTCTGGGGAACAAGTTGAACCCTCTAATGAGCTTATCGGCTTGTGTCCTCGGCGATACATTGGCAGCTAAGGACGACGTCTTTGACGGCGACGCGGTTGAGGAGGATGGAGTCGAGAAGAAAAGGAGGAGGGAGAAGAGAAAGGTGTGCTTTGGGAGAAAAGTTGATGCCATGGTTGAGGAGGAGGATGATGATTGGCGATGGCCAATCGTGGGGGCTTTTATAGTGTTTGAAGTCACGGACGTGCTCGATAAGGCTCCCGGAAAATGTGGCTTACGGAGAGAGAGAGAAAGAGGGGTATGTTTGTCTGCTTTTCATCATCGTTTGGTACGTTGTCTTTCGTGTTCTTGTTTCCCTGTATTTGGTGCTTTATTACGACAGATCGAACCGAGACAGAGGTGGTGGTTATGTCCTTTTTTGGCGAGTGAACTGCATTTGCACGATAAAGTATCTGCGTAAAGATCGGTGGGAATAGGCGATGAGTGACGACTGTTCGCATCTTGCAGCTCTCCATGAAGTTGCGGTATGATATCGATACGATCCCACCTCATCATGAAAGTGAAAAAGGGGCAATTTTCCTTTTGTTTTTGCCCGGTTCTTTTGCATGAATTGTCTCTCTTTAAGAAGAAAGTATCCATTTCGCCAAAACAAAACAGAAACGAAAAAATGGAGAAAGAAAGTCCCGTGTCAATCGAGTTCGACATGTGTTGATCAATTAGAAAGAGACATGTTTTCCAAATTAGTCCTAAATTTAGAGTACGGATATCAATTCAGTCCTACACTTTTCAATTTTTCCGATTGAATTCTAAAATTTTGCACGAAGTTCCAATATAGTCCTTCCGACCATTTTTCACTAGAAATCACTAATGTTGCGGTGTGCCACATAAAATGGTAGGCAATGATTGGATTGCCACTAGCAAACATTGATCGGAAAAACTATATTAGAATTTCACACCGAGTTTTAAGATTAAATTGAAATTGAAAAAATTACGATTGAATTGATATTCTTTGATAATTTTCTCCATATAATCTCCATTAATCAATTTCATACATTCGCCATTAAGATACTTTCTAATTTTTTTAAATAAATCGATATTTTTATAAAGCCGTGTCGGTAAAGGACGATTCAATGAATTTTCATGCTAGATGCAATCATTAGGGTCACATGAACATGATCGGAATATGAATACTTTAGTTGCCATGTTATTAATTAGCATAATTCTAGGATCATAGTGCATGCATGTTTTTAAGAAAAGTTCAATCATTCGGTATCTTGCTAAATAAATATTAATATCCAATGAAATGAAATTAAGGGAAGTTGAAGCAGGTCATTTTCATGCATGTGGTATTGCTTACGTGGAAATATGTGTGTGTGTGTGTGTGTTTGTAAAAGGTCTATGTAGCTCGCCAAAACCGAGAAAAAAAAATTTAAAATCTTGTGGACAATTATTTTTAGTATCATTGATTAAATTTTTTGGCCAAAAAAACTCCAATATATGTTTTTATACTTTCGCATTTTTCATAGACATCTCTGAATTTTTAGTTTATCTAATTAAAGTCTTTTTTTTAAAATTATCTAATTAAATCCCTCCTACATGAGATCTAGTTTTATGTTATCGTTTAATGATGCTATAGTGTGACGTAAACAATTTTTTTTTTTCAAACATGGACGTCCATTTGGTTGTCCACAATAGCTTAACCTACTCGTCAACGCAGGGATCTTTATCGGTTTGATACTTTAGTAATGTTCGATTGTCGCGTCGGTTGAATTTGATTGAATTTTATATTGAATGGACTGAATCAAAAAGATCATAAAAATAGAAGACCGGAAAAAAAGAATTCCCAAAATTATTATGTCTTTTGAGTATGGAACAAGTCAAGTCAAGTCAAGTCAAGCACTTTCCGGAGATCTATCAAAAATGAGTAAGAAAAATGGATGAAAAATAGGGGAAAAGGAAAAGAAAAACAGGAAGAAAGGAGAAATTTCCTCCCGACCAACTCAGGAATAGTTAACGTAGGGGACGTACATGACTTGAACAATTCGCATAATGGATGCAACATTGCTTCTGTTCTTTCCCATCTTTAAAGGCACGATCTTCAATTTTTTTTTTTTTAACGGATGCATACCTACACACTCCACGCAAAACTTTTTTTTTCTCCCGAAGAATTACTATATCCATGTTTTACGAGATTAATTAATTACAAAGATACATCGTTCAATGATGGACGGAACCGTATCTAGAAAATGGCGAAGAGAGAGTACGCCCCGTGATTTTTCATCCATTCTAATTGTCCGTGTAATTCTCCGTCGGGATTGCGCATGTTTTTAAATATATTGGAGACAATTTTCTGTGCTCTCATTTGAGAAAATATATGGATCCTGGCATTTAAAATAATTATTGATTTTAACTCGTTAGGTTGCTGTTTTTGATGGGAAGAATAATCGCCGTGGAAGTCAATGCACTCTTGACACTTCGTGGATCGATGTGGAATGCTAAACATTCTGGGAACTTGCTTAAATAGAAAGCAAAATTTTAAAAAATAAAAGGATCAAAAAATTATAATTTCCAATTTAATGTATACAACGAAGGTCCCGAATTCGTAGGCGGATTGGTAGGTTGATCCTTGAAAGTTAATTCTTGCTTTTGATTTAATTAATAAGATGTGCTTTTTATAAAAAAGATATCGTCACATGTTGTTGATACGGAAGCGTACAAGGAAGAGCGCTCACGAGGAAGATGTGTATACGAGAACGTACAAGGAAGAGCACTCACATGGGAGATGTGTAGTTTTAATTAATTGCGAAGAGGGTATTAGAAATATAAATTCATTAAGTAAATTCGTACAAAAAAGAACATATCATAGTAGTTTTCCTCATTTTTATGTCTAAGAACTAAGAAGTCTACCTAAGTTCAGATAGGAAAACATTTTTTAGTGGACTTAATTGTCATGGCTACAAGTTATTTTAATGTAGAATAATAAAAATCTAGATATATGAGAAGAAAGTATCATTTGTCTCACTTTTATTTCTCATTTAACCTTTACAAACTTGTTTTCCCAAACGTTAAACAAAGAGAAAAAAAATGAAAAATTGATGAAAAATAATTACAAAATGGTAAAATAAAGAAATCAATCTCATCCTTGCACTCAATGTGAGAAATTTAGAATGCTTCTCTCATTTTTTTTTTAAATTTCGAATTTTAAATATATGTTTGTTTACATTTATCGAGCAAATAGCAAAATGTCCATTCAATGGTTTTTTTGCCAGATTAGCATTACAAAATAAAATCAAAGTCGAGTTTTTTTTTTTCGTTGAAACCATTATCACCCACCAATCCGTAGTTGCAAGAAATTTTCTTCAAATATAAAGTATATTTCTATTTTATATTTATATCATCAATTTTGGGTACAGATACCACAAGAAAATATAATATTACCTATCTGTCATTATCCATGAAAGATTTTAATCGGTAGGGTTTGTTTGTTCTTACGTTTTTTAAGGAAAAAGTAGCTTTTCTTTTTGCTCTAAATTTTGAAGTCGGAAAAATAAAGTTCTAAAATTTATAAGACTGAAAAATTCTAGATGACTTTGCATGTCAATAATTCTACCTTTCAAGATATTTCACATACTAAAGTAAAGATCAAAGGAAAGTCAACTCCAAATCGAGCATGAAAAAAAGAAGAAATAAATAATAATAATAATAATAATAATAATAATAATAATAATAATAATAATAATAATAATAACTCCAAATATATATATATATATATCATGGAAAATGCCTTCACTTTAGTGGTAGCTTAACTAATGAAGAATTTATGGATGCCAAGTATGATTTTGCTTGCAAAGACAATCAAATGCTTGATGACTTAAAGTCTAAATGGATAAAAAATCGTGGCTGTCTTTGTCCATAGGGTAGCAAAAAAGAACACGTCTTTATAAATATAAAAGGAACAAGATGCAATTCGAATCGACTAAATGACATGAAAAATATTTTATTTTATTTTACGGCTCAAAGGGGTGGGAATTGAAAGACTCGGGAGACCTTCCACATCAACTCTGGATCCCAATAAACTAAAACCATGCAAGTACTGCAGAATCTCTTTTGGATCAAAGGTCAAAAGGTAGGTTGTGGTACATAACTAAAACCATACAAGTAGCTCAGAATGCCTTTAGGATCAAAGGTCAAAAGGTAGGTTGTGACCAAATTTAATGACAAATGATGTATAATGCGTTGGTTGTACCTATTGTTAGATCGGTAAATCTATGAAGGTGAAAGTAAGATAGTTACTTGTTTCCTGGGTTTTAATGACCACCACATAAATGATCATCATGGCTCATGGTGACCTAGTGGTATCAACTGATATCATGGAGCATGGGGCCGTGATTTTGCATCCACTTATGATAATAGTGCTTGTATCTTTACTTTGATGGCACTTGAAGCTTTAGTATCTCGGTTGAGTGATGGTTGGTTGTGGTCATGAAAAATCAAACAGTGAAAATGGAGCTGAACTAAATCATGAGTTCATCTTATCAATTTATTTGGTTCTTTGTTTCTCTCAGTAAAAGAATGTTGAAAATAGATTGTGTTAAAAAAAAAAAGGGTGTTAATTTTTAGATATCTCTTGAATTCCACGCCGTTGAGATATGAAATATTGTCCCGATTGATAAGTCCTGGGCACCTCAATTAGCACAACGGCTTCTGAAGCCATGCAGCCACGGATGAGTAGTAACAGAGGGAATAATATCGTACCGGTGTCGGGACAGAGTTACCTACAGGGGTTAATGGCATTCCTTGGACAAAACGCTTTAACTGAGCTGGCCGTAATTCTTGGGACTATGTTCACATGCCTTTTAAAAAAGGTGCTGAGGACCAATGTCGAACAAACGTAAGAAACAAAACCAAAACCAAAACCAAAACCTAAAGCGAAATCCTCTCTCTCTCTCTCTCTCTCTCTCTCTCTCTCTCTCTCTCTCTCGCCCACCCCCCACCTCCCCCCCAATTATATGCATGTTTCTGTTTTGATGCCTTCCTTTGTGTCTTTCCCATAAAGATAATGATGATTCACACCTAACATATGCATTATTTGGAGCCTAATCAGATTCCTCTCTTGCGTGGTGGAGATGGCACGGTTCGATTTTAATTATTTGAGTTCCCAACATGATTTCGTTAGTATGTTCTTATGATGGGTCCTGAATTTGAAAACCCATTATTCGTGCGAACATATTTTACGTGGTTCAACTGATATAAAGGAAGAGATCCTACCAGATCCATTAAATACCGTGAGAGATAATGTGACAAAAATCCACACAATCAAGTCATGGCCGTTCCACAATTGCGTTTGATACGGCTAGGTTATGTGTTTTGGAGCTGTGGAATACTATACGTGACTATGGAGCTGTGGCGTGATAAGGTACTTGTGAAATACTGGTGATGACGAGGGGCCCTAGTCGGATCAGCTCGGCTCACGTGCTTTTGTGCCGGCACTTAAAAGCGTCGCTCTAGACCCGGACCACCTATTATTCTGGCGGGCCTGTGCCGTGCCGACTCGTGCCTCGAGCCGTGAAAATCAATGAACAACGCGAAATTCACTGCAAACCGAGGTTTTTCCAAGCAATTTTCTCGACAGGATCGAAGGTTTGGCCCCAAATTCTTCCTGGGTATTTTTTTTAAGCATAGCCCGTGATATACTTTGTCTTCCCTTGAATCGAAGGCCAATTATAATGATGTGAACTTTTCGGCCCACAAAATCGATGTGAATTGAGATTGTCTCAATTCTCAAAGATCAGCCCATTTAAGAAGTACCCTAAAAAATACAGATTAAGCCCACTATCAAGCAAGCAGATTCTTATTCAGAATGGTGGGAAACCAAACAACGTATGTCCCGACAATTGCTACTTGTGTTTTTTGAGTTTTGAGAGGTGCAATCCTTCCATTGAAAGATCAAAGTTGATTACAGGATTATTTGCGTAGGAAACTTGTTATCACGACAACGTTTTACATACCAATTCTTGGCCGAGTAGTTCCACCTCCCAAATGAGAACAAGAGATCTATCGGGAACACTGAAACACGGAGTAATCCACCCGATTTGATGGCATATTGTCATGTCCTTTTATCAAGTTGTGGTCGCCCCAAACTCAATGGTTTCAGTGATTAATATTGAATCAAATCACCCTATAATCAATTATAATATCAAATCCAGCCTCAGATGAAAAGCTACTGGATTCTAACATTGTCTTAAAAAGCTACACAAATGTCTAAAAACAAGCAAAACAAATTGCAATGGACTTTTACCGTCTCAAAACACATGGCTTACAATCTTAGATGACATGCTTGATGACTGAATTTGAACTCGAACTTATGAATGGAAATTAATAAAGTGCGAAGGGAAGGTAAAATGCTTACAAAAGAGGGCTACAATGCTTTTATAATTAAAGACGGGTACTGGAATTAGAAGATCTAGTCTAATTCAAATTCATAGCTTAAACAAAAATCTAATCAGGAAGATCTTCTTCAAAATTTGATGGGATTCGTTAATTGGTGTTTTACAATTCTTCTTCAAGGTGCAGTGCCTATGTCAAATGTCTCGAGAGACGGGTATAGATGGGCCTTTCATTCCTCCTGTATCTTTAACGTACCATTCTCTCGAGCATCCTGATCTTCTTCAACAAAAAATTCTCTCGACTTGAGCCCAGTGATGACTTGTAACCGCCCCCGATCCTTCAGGATTGCCTTGTGTAAGCGTGTTATTGTGGGTTGATTTGGACCATTAACTTCTTTATGTTTTATAGACAGATTTTGAGTGGCGTCAACACATATGCATATGCATCAAGATTTAATTAATCATGCCTATTGTTGGATATGGGACCAAGGCCTTATGCAACATACTTAGACCACTTTAAAGGGAACGCCTGCTTGAGCTCATCGGTTGAACTTCACTAGATTGTCGGCACACCCTGCCTATAAGGATTTTCAATTTCCATGACTTGCTACCATCATTCACATTTCTAAATCAAATATTTAACACTTCATTTTGGAATCTTGCATGATTTGCTCTGGTTGTTTTCGTGAATACATATTATAGAATTTTAAGATAGTTAATTTCAACATGGAGATTTGCATATCTATGAGTCATGTCCCACAACATGAACATGGATCCTCTCCCTAACAAAGTTCACTAGCTCTAATCGTCTTCATTTTTTATTCTTTATGATGATTCTTCCACACTATGACTATGACCATGCAGAATACAAGGTGAATCGAGCTAGAGTTAAAAGTAAATTCAATCTTCCGCTTTTTGGGATTAGTACTATTTTTCATAGTTTTTACAGTTCAATCGAATTGAAATTTGAGGCATATAGCCCACGATGAGTCCAACGAAATCATAAGAGATATGTGCAAAGAACAAAGGAAAAGGATGCTAATATACCATCCAAAAAATCTGTATTATTGTTTATGAAGGAAAGCTCAACAAATCTCGTCTTTAATGTAAATTACAAAAGCCGTGACAGGTCCAGAACGATAGTTTAATAATAAACAAATATCAGTGGATACTAATGCAAACATATAAGATGGAAAATGGAGGGACCTCATCTTTTACAGAAAGGACTTTAGCGTCTTAGTGTCGGTAGGGTACATAAGTTCATGTGCCTTTCGTCATATTGCCGCCAAGAAGAGATTGTGAGGCCAAAAACCGGATTCTCTTGATGTTTAGCGTTCATATACACCAATTTGAAGAATAATGTAATGTTGAGGTCATCTAGTCCCATTTCTGCTTGCCTCTTATTTGGTGCATGAGACTTGTACAGGTGCATTAGAAAGGATTATATTTTTCTCCATCTTTCATCAGAAATAGTATCTTCCGACCTGAATTTTTTATTGGTGGATCACATATCTTTTTATGGCTGCACTGCACACAAAAAAAAAAAAAAAAACACCAAAAGATATAGAGAGGATAATTCTTGACAAGTTACCCAGATATAAAATATGTTGAAGGAACTCATCAATCAGAAATTGGAAGAAAATAAAGCCTTTTGTCATTTGGAACAAAAAGAGGAAACATTTTATGTTCACATTAAACCCCTATTTCCATGCACTCGGTGGGTTTCCTTCGCTCTCGTTAAAAGAGATTAATGAGAGCAAACTGCAGGTTAAGGTTAAAGCAACGACGATTATAAAAAGCCACTACAATGACGAAGATTTACATTAGCGACAAGTATGACAATTCACAGCGTCATGGAGGAGGTTAGCATGCAATTTCGGGCATTTTAGCTCGGATTCGGACGTCATGTCGACTTAAAACGGTAGCCTTGATAGATCTTGCTTAAAAGATGTCTGAAAGCTATGTCTTCGGTGAAATGCAAAGAGAAGCGTGCAAGCATGGACTAACTTCTGTCTCTTTCTTTAATATCCAAGTATCTTCTCGACCCCATTTACGGTAATTAATCAATTGATGGATTAAAAGGGGAGACACAAAAAAGAGAGAAAAAAAAAATTAGAGCATACATACACTGTCTGTGTAATGAATATTTTACACAAGCGGGCATCATCCACCCCTAATTAAAGGATTATTTCCGTCTACTCTCTTTAATAATGTCGTATGGGGCCGATTGTGTAAAGCAAAAAGACTACAGTAACGGTTTGTACAACTTATATTTATATGATATATAATAATGTGCTCTAATCAAGCACGCATGCACGTGCAGGGTCTATACGACCCGTGCGTGACCGGCAACATCGCCGGTATTCAAGGACGGATTTGAGCATCCCTTGCTTAGCAATTACCTCCACGTCTCCTTGTCGGTGCATCATATGGATTCTGTGTTCAACTTTGTCAAAGTAGATATCTCTTTTTAGTTAAATGCAGGTAACAAACCGTTGTAGGTAGATATTCCTGAGTTTAAGGCCAAAGCAACGTGGTAAAGTTATTAGGTGGTCAAGCGAGACCAATGACATGTTTCCAACTTTTACATGTGTTTTGGAGCTAGTAGAAGGGGTGGTTGATCAAATTGAGACTTTATACACATGCAATTATGCATGGCCAAAAGCAAATCTTATGATATGAAAGCGTTTTCTTTTGAGATTCTAAACATTTCATACTCAATAAATGCTAAAAATCGACATATGAAATGATATAGTGAAATTCGATTGGATGCATGATCGGACCCCATTTGGCACGTCATTTTGTATAAAAATATTGTAGATATATCTTAATATGTTAAGATAGTTCAACGCCACACATATGAATTTGGAATTCATTGTTCTCGTATAATTACTGAGTGGATTCCTTTTTCATTTTTCTTTTTTTCTTTTTATTTTTATTTTTGATAGAACAAGGGCATGAGGTATGGAGATTTAGTTACCTAGAGGTATGTAAAAATCTCATGTGTTCAATGAACTAGTTAATTCCAAATCTTTGACCTTGTAGATCATCCTGATCCAAAGTAGTTTGCACATGACATGAATGATGGAACGGATGACCTCTAGTTCCTTATTTTGAAACCCATCGAAACCCCAATCAATTACGGCAACCTTAGATTTTTACCTAATCCTTGGAGCTAATTGCGTTTACACTTCCCCATACTTTAGTTTGGACAAGAGCTTTAATTGCTTATTCCTTCAATCGATTAAGGCAGAAATGACTTCTTGAACAACTGATTGACGCGAAGATGTTCCGAGCACGTTTACTATTAATAATTGAAGGACTCGTATTATTGATGAACCGAGCTAATTCTCAGTTTAGGATTTTCTTCTTTTTTAAAACATTTCTCGTGATAAAATTCATATTTCGACTTGGATTATCTGAAATAGGAACTCTAACAAAGATCACTAGGCTGATGTTACATATTTCTCAATTTCACGACAACACGCAAGATATCGTGAACTTTTGACATGTATTGTTAACTCTAAGTCAAGTCTTCGGGTTTTGTCAAACAATATCGTTCTTAAAATTTTGCAATCTCTTCAATTCAAGTCACGTCGAGTTCAGAGCTTGAGTCGGATTCAAGTGTGCATCTGTCGGGTTCGGCTCTTCATATCATTCAGCCATTCGGATCTCATAATTGACATCAGATTCATCAATTGCTAAAGCTGCTATCAGAGTACATATTGCTGTGTCTGCAATCCTGTATTTAGGACATTACATTAAGCTCGTTACTTATGAGAGCAAACAAATCCACCGGCAGGATCCTCATGAAACCAATCTTAGGTATAAGGACAGAAAGCGGTATGACAAAAGGCGAGGGTTGAAATGGAGAAAACGACATCAAAATCTCTCATGTCGGCATAATATTTTTGTGACGCCTCTTCTTGTTCTTCCTCAAGCGAAAGGATTGTCAATGTTTTTCTATCGAAATGATTAATAATTGAACCATTTTAATAAATAAAAAAAATTTAAGGATGATGCCAAAGAAGATGATGCAAGATTTTCCATTCAAAGATTGCTTAGCCCTATATTGTATTGGTTGAGCATGGATTCTTGTCGTTGGAGAGATAGGGCCAAGTATATCACCAGGTTCTGACGTTAGCATGACGATTTTAGAGACAAATAACATACGTGGCGAAAGTTTAGCCATGTATGAATGAAAGATGTCTTTTCTTCAGAATGTCCTCATCTACAGCATCAGACAACATTTCATACATTATCATACGTGGTCGTCCGGATGTACACGTACCGCGTGCTATTTGTGGGGAAAAGTACCAAAAAAATCCTAAACCTATTGCATTGGTATCAATTCGGTCCTAAATTTTTTAATTAGATCAATTCAGTCCTAAACCTTTTAATATTTGTACCAATTCAGTCCATTCGGCCAATTTTGGCCGGCCGGCGCCGACGTGGTAATTTTTATGATTTTTTTATGATTTTTTCAAATTTTTTTATTATTTTTTATTATTTTTTATTATTTTTTTCCTTTTTTTTTTTGCTTTCTTCTTTGCGATTGCCGGCAAGCCTCCGATGAGGCTTGCTGGCCACCGGGCGAGGGCCGCGAAGGCCTTGCCTGCCGCCGGCGAGGCGACTTCGCCCGAATCTGGGCAAGGCCAGCCTCGCCCGCGGCTGGCGAGGCCATGGCGGCCATCGCCAGGGCGGAGGCGAGGGCCACGAAGCCCTTGCCAGCCGCTGGTGAGGGTCGCGACCCTCGCTCGACCTCGCCCAGGGCCGCGGGCGAGGCTAGCCTCGGAAGAAGGAGAGGAGGGTGTTGGGGCGGCGGGCTAGGGTTTCGAAGGCGAAGATCGGGCAGAAGAGCGGCGGCATGAGTCACGGGAGGTGGGGGACCAAGGCCTCAAATTGGGATCTCGTGGAGGTGAGGGCGGTGGTGACGAGGTCGAGAAGCTCCGGAGTCGACAGCGGAGGAGGCGTCGAGGACTTAGCGGCAAGGCTAGGGCGAGGTCGAGCGAGGGTCGCGACCCCTCGGGCGGCTGTGGAGGGCTTCGCGGCCCTTGCCTCCGCCCTAGCAATGGTTGCCATGGCCTCACCAGCCGCGGGTGAGGCTGGCCTCGCCCAGATCCGGCGAAGCCACCTTGCCGACAACCACGAAGAAGAAAGCATAAAAGAAAAGGAAAAAGGAAAAAAATTAATAAAAAATCATAAAAAGTCATTAAAAAATTTGAAAAAATCATAAAAATTGCCACATCAGCGTCCGGCCACTGGCCAACGTCCACGTTAGCGCTAGCCAGCCAAAATTGGTCGGATGGACTGAATTGGTACCAATATTAAAAGGTTTAGGACTGAATTGGTCCAATTGAAAAGTTTAGGACTGAATTGATACAAATACAATAGGTTTATGACTTTTTTGGTACTTTTCCCGCTATTTGTGCATGTTGAACAACACATGAATGAAAAAGTATAAGTATCAGCGTTTTGAATTTTCCCACAGCATAACCGTAAAAGCCGGACATATACGAGACTTAGTATTTATTCCAATGTATGTTTCGTAGCATTATGCGTCTATGCTACGACTAATGTATCGCCTCTTTTCACCTCACAATGCAAATGTAGGAAAAATCGGTGCGTGCATTGTATCTTTAATTTGATGGTATGTCTTGTTATTTTTGTATATACCATCAGCCTTATCTTCCCAATCTCAACAATAAATTAAGTGTACGTATCATATTAGGTATCGTTTTGGGTTTTTTTATGTCCATTATGATTGAAGCTGGATAATGGGGCCATTTTTGGTACGTCTGGGACCCGAAAAAATCTTTACG
Organism: Eucalyptus victrix; assembly: GCA_016097545.1. Classification (NCBI taxonomy): domain Eukaryota; kingdom Viridiplantae; phylum Streptophyta; class Magnoliopsida; order Myrtales; family Myrtaceae; genus Eucalyptus; species Eucalyptus victrix. The sequence continues at coordinate 27,509,390 of CM027844.1, forward strand.
TTATACACTTTTCCACTTTAAGCGGAAGGAATATAGGGATTACAAAATCACGACCCATAATCTACGGCCGTTTGCCTCTGTCTGACTCATTTATACCTTGTATATCATGATCTTAAGCAATTTAACATCTTCGTATTCTAAAACAACTTGAGAATAATGCCCTCATGTATGACTCATCGATTCGACATTTTTTACATAGATACGTGTGTCGATATATGAGTGAAAAAAAGTCAACGACGGCCTCGGGTACAGGGCTTTGACTTTGTGCAACTGTTGGAGCGTTGACCTAGCTGCTCTCCTTTGAGCAATAGATGAATTGCTCTTTAGTTAACCTTCGGGGAAGGAAAAATTATATTTCTCCACTTCAGTCATTAGAGAGAAAAAGTCAGAGATCTGCATGTGATTTTATTGGATGGAGTTGTTAGTAGAATCTAGGATGATACAAATTTGCATGTGATTTTATTGGACGGAGTTGTCAGTAGAATCGAGGATGATACAAAGGGCATGTCTTTTTTAGGATCTAGTGTGTATATGTACTCATGCACTTTTTTTTCCTTTTGGGACTCTAGATGGGAGTGACCCTTATTCCATGACACAAAACATACTTGGAGAAATGCTAGATGTGCTTATAAATTTTACTAAAACTACTTTCCAAGTTGATATATTGGAACAATGGAGATGCAAAGCTTAACTTAAGTACTCAAAAAGGAAATTATTGGGTCTCTTGTTAAAACTATTCCAATGAGAAATTTTAATATAATATTTGATACAAGAAAGAGAATAACGGAACACGCCATGTAAAAGGAAACAATTTTACTCAATACCATATCAACACCCCACCTATTTTGTCCCCTCCTATAACTCTCATCAACCACCTTATCACCCTATCATAATTGGGGTCCATTTATCTCTCTCTTCTCTCTATTTATACCCACCACACATTGTTGCCATACACCTCTCCACATTGCTCAATCTAACACCTTCTCACTCTCTTAGAACCTAATCTTGGGATCATGTCTCTGCATTCTTTTTCCTCTTCAAGTCATTCCACTTCTCTCTCCTCATCATTATCATTATGATTGGTTTTACAAGTCCTTCCATTAGTGCACAGGGTCCACCTTCACCTGGCTACAATCCAAGCTCTAGGTTTGGGTCCATAGGGTTTGATCAAGGATTTAGAAGCCTGTGGGGCCCTCAGCACCAAAGGCTCGATCGGGGCTCGTTGACAATTTGGCTCGACAAGAGTTCAGGTCTTCTCATCTTCATTTCTTAGCTAGTGTATCATACCGGTGTTGTGGCATGACTAGTCATCACAAGGTTTCTAATAATTATAAGCTTGCTCAAAATTTTTGGTATACATATTTTTACCTACCCCTTATTCTAACAATCTAAACTTTTAGAATTGCAATTCGTACTCCCACAAATTTTTATATACCATGATGATATGAAATCCTGATTTCAATTCATTTCAAGCTTCTATTGATATTTTTATTATATGTTTCAATGATTTAGTCATAAATAAAACTCTACTCTACCCATGAAGGGGAATGGAAATGTTAGCCTTCTCTTTTTAAGGCTTATGAGCAATTGGTTGTGCCTCCGACAATAAAATGAGCCCTGGCATGATAGCATATTTGGATATTGCATCTTCTTTAATGGACTTTCATTTATTTATATACACTGATTTAGAAACAGCTTCTTAACTGTCAGTCCATTGCTTTTTTTTTTTTCCTTTAAGAATCTGTTTAAGCTTCTAATGGACTAACTTTAGCTCCTTTTTTTCATTTCTTGGAAGCAGGAAGTGGGTTTAAGTCTCTTCGCCCATATCAGTCTGGTTATTTCAGTGCATCCATCAAGCTACAACCTGGTTATACTGCAGGAGTTGATACCTCTTTCTATGTAAGAGCTAGCATAACTCCTGTTTTTTTTTTTTTTTTCCTCAAATTTTTCTCCTTAAGAAAATATATCAAAAATGCATGGGACAGCTTATGTGCAACTCCCCTTTGATCCGATTAAAAGAAACGTGAAATTTCAACCTGATTATACTGCTAAAGCTTGTGTGTGACTTCTAAATATTCTTCTTCTTCACTAAAATGTTATTGTAAGGAAAGAGTATTGGAAAATATACCTCACAAAGTGTTTTCTGAGAGATTAATGAAGTTTTGGATATCATCAGCTCTCCAACAATGAAGCCCACCCAGGCAACCACGACGAGATCGACATCGAGTTTCTGGGAACAACACCAGGCAAGCCTTACACTCTTCAGACCAACGTCTTCGTCAGAGGAAGTGGCGATGGAAACGTCATCGGAAGAGAGATGAAGTTCCACCTCTGGTTCGATCCGACCCAAAATTTCCACAACTATGCCATTTTGTGGACGCCTAGTGAGATCATGTGGGTCTTCTTCTTCCCCTCTCCTTAACTAATTAGGCTGCTAATCTGGTTCGATCAAACCTAAGAAATGTCTCAACTAGTCTATTGAAAAACCCTTCATGTGTTAATGCAATATGAAAAGACTAGTATAGGTTGCAACACTATTCTTTGAAACATGATTAGCATGATTTATATGCATAAGGACAGGTCTAAATGAAATACTCCGAATGATCTTCTTCGTTGTAACTGGAGCATTCGCAGATTTCTTGTGGACGATGTACCTATCAGGAGGTACCCGAGAAAGAGCGACGCGACATTTCCCTTAAGGCCGATGTGGGTGTACGGATCGGTATGGGACGCGTCATCTTGGGCCACCGAGAACGGCAAGTACAAGGCGGATTACCGGTACGCACCGTTCGTGGGCAGGTACACCAACTTCAGGCTGAGCGGGTGCACCTCCGGCGGCTCCTGCAACCCGCCCTCCGTCTCGCCGTCGGGAGCTAGCGGCCTGAGCCGGCAGCAGAACTCGGCGATGGCGTGGGTGCAGAGGAACCAGATGGTCTACGACTACTGTTCGGACCCCAAAAGAGACCACACGCACACGCCCGAGTGCTGAAAAGGAGCCTGGAAATTCGGACTCGGAGTGAGCCAATTGTATTTTCTCTCTTCTTCTTTTTTTTTTTTTCCATTGATTGCTAGAAATGGTTTGCTTTTTAGTTTTCAAACAGTTTGACTTTGGAGGCTCGTGAGATGGGTCCAAACTTGCCCCGACAGAGAAAAAGAAGTTGGTGCAAGAGTGGGGTTGAGCGTCCATTGCCTTCAAGAATTAAGGGTCGGTCGTATTGCGTGTTCGAATAAATTTATGATTAAAGTGTTCGTTTGCTGCCAAAGAACAATCTGAACTGTCCATACCCGAGACGCGATTGATTGAAAGGGATGAACATATTCCCTCAATAATTGTGGAGAACTTATGTCGATCAAGTCTCATAAAAGATTATGGATATGTATAATTATCATACTTGAACAGGATTTGATTGCTAAGTGTTATTAATAATATACCATTCCATTAACATTTCTTGTTCTTTCCGATATTTCCTCATCCAAAGGGCAGAAACTTTGATCGAATTGTTAAGTTAAATTGTACAATGAGGGAAAGAGAAATGAAGGGAGATGGAAAAGAGAGGAGACTTTGGTAGGTGTGCTTGGTATCTTCTCTTCCGAAATATGGAGAAAGTTATAATTGAAGCACCTCAGGATTTGGGCCTTGGGGAAAGGCCCTCAGTACATTCCCATTTTCTAATGTAAACTGAAGGTCGGTTCAAAAGTAAAACAGAAGCTTCGGGTGGATCAGCCCAAGGCCCATATATGGATCTCGCGCAAATGGTCTCTTTATTAAATAAATATTTTAATATTGCAACTTAAACAAAAACCGACCTTAGCTCAGTTGGTAGAGCGGAGGACTGTAGTGGGGATCATCATATCCTTAGGTCGCTGGTTCGAATCCGGCAGGTCGGAATTTTTTTTTTTTTTTTTCTTTTTTCTTTTTTTTGTTTTCCCTTTTTGGCTTCTTATTCTTATATTGTCTTGTGATGAATACCACTCTCGGACTTTTAGCTGCCGTAATTAGCACAATTAAGCTACATTAATTTTTAATCAAAATTTGATTGGATAAAATAAGATATGAAATTCATGAAATTTTGCTATATCCTATCAACTATTTGGTGATTGTAATAATAAAATCGGATATATTTATATTATATTTATATATTGTATGGTATAAAGGCTTATATGAATCACAAAGTTTACAAATGGAGATGATAAAAATCTCTTGCGATACTCTTATCTACTTTATTTTTAATTTATTTTTTATTTCTTTATTCCCCTTCCATCGTTCTCTAATAAAATTTTATTAAAAAGAAAATTGTACTAATATACCCAAAATACTAAAACACCTTAAATATGCAATGAATATATAATTATTTATTGAATTTATCTTATAAGATAAATTTAAATTTGAATATAAATAAAAATAAGATTAAATTAAATAAAAAATTTATTGAACTTTTTTATATAAGAATTCATATATTATTTATATTAAAATATAATTTTAATTTGTTAATTTGAGAAATTTATTATTTGAGAAAAAACTATGTTATTATAGATATTAGAAATCTTATCTAATTTTGTCCATCTCCCCTATGAAATAATTTTATTCAATCTATATTTTCTTTATATCTAATTTTATCCTATCTCGAGCAAGCACCAAACATAGAATAAAATAAATTTTATCATATTCTAAATTTTATCCTGACCACCAAACACAGCTTTATAGTCATAGAAAAACCTTTTCTTTTTCTCCTTATTGTCCAATAAAAATAACCCATCTCAACTTTTTTTTTCAATAAAAAGATAAACCAAATCCTTTTACTCCTTGACACTGTGAAATTACCTGGATAAATTTTGTCAAATAGAAACAAGGGTTATTAACTAAGGCGCCGTTTGTTTCATGTAAAATTAATGATTTGAATATTTTTCTAGATATGATGTCTTGTATCATTTGCAATATTTAGTCAATGATTTTTTTTCATTATTGACACTAATTATAGACAGTGAATATTTTTCTTCCCTTCATTTCTGTAAATGATTATTTTACGAAAATATTTTCTAAATCATTTGGTTTTGGTAAAATAAATGCACCCTGACATTGCTAATCTCGGTTTCATTCATGGACCCATCATATGTAGTGCACAACCTGTGGAGCTTTCTTCATGGGCCTCCACGTCCAAACCCCAATTAAGAGTAATGCTGTCAAAACACCTTACACAACCCCATACTAGACCCTATGATATCTAAAGTCCGACTCCGGTTTGGAAACAAGAGAAGTCGAAACCCTTGTCAATCGCAATCGAAATTGACCTGTCTCGACGCATACAGTAAACAATAAATTATCAAATACATGTGCCACAAAGAAGAATTTGACAATTCCACTTCCAGATACCACGAAATACGTCCAAACCCCATTTAAGAGTAATGCTCTCAAAACACCTTACATAACCTCAGGCTAGACCCCATGATATCTAAAGTCCGACTTAGGTTTGGAAACAAGAAAAGTCGAAAGCCCTTCTCAATCCCAATTGAAATTGACCTGTCCCAACGCATACAGTAAACGATAAATTATCAAATACATGTGCCGCAAAGAAGAATTTGACAATTCCACTTCTAGATACCACGAATATATATATCATATTTTGAAGAAAAAATAAGGTTTTTCTACTAGTATTGTAAATCTTTTAGAGGTTTCATACCCGTCCGGAAAACCCTTGCTTAAGGAGTCCATCAAAATCTACGAACAGTGGAGCACGAGCAGATCGAACACCCGATTAATCCCAAAGTCGTTTCCATCTCTAATTTGGTCCGAAACCAATTAAAAACCGTGCTGAAGCATAAATAAATTCCCTCGGCACGAGTCACAAAAACCAAACAAGCCCGCCATGGATAAAGGGCTGTCGGAATGGCCCGACAGACCCACCGGTACCAACTCCTGCCGAAAACCCACGCAAGGTAGTTACGTACCATTGTCCAGGTCCCATTCCGGTCCCTGAGAATCCAATGACCAAGTCCTCGACCTGCCGCCTAGACCTAGTCGCTACACCACAACATGATCAAAACTACAGATCGCCCCCGTAAAAGCTTCGGTCATTTCCCTAAGTTTTTACTCGTCCGGGGACAAATTTAGGGTTGCGAAATAGGCAAATTGGAGAATAGCTAATCGATGTCGAGTTTTGAAATTGAATGTCAGATCATCGAAGCATGGGAAAGACAAGAGACAAAGACAGGGTAAAAGCTAATGGGGGAAATGGTGGGGGGGGGTAGTGGGGATTCGCGACCCGTGACCCGTGACCACAATTTCTGACAGCCTCCCCCATTTAAGGTTCTGACAAACGCTCCAAACCTGTCACGTTGCTCCCGCCCTTTTCGTCCTCTTCTTTTTTTCTTTTCACAAGAGAAAAAAGAACGACTTTTGATGATAACCTCATAAAAAGAGGAGCTGCCCTCCCCTTCCCACCCCACTTTTCAAACATTATTCATTCCTTCACGGGCTTTCTGTCCATTCCCATTCCCCATAAATATAAGTAGGTACCAATCGAATCACACGACTTATAAACTCCTCTCCTTAGGGTTTAGGTCGTTCCAGTCCAGTGCATAAGAGACTTTACTTCCCAAAAGCAAACTCCCCCAGTCCCGTTCGGTTAATTAACTTTCTCCGGAACACCACCTAGACAAACCTCAGAGACATGATTTGGCACTACAAAAAGACAGATGACTTGTAAAATGTGGCCTGAAAAATCTGCATTTGTCTTCCTGTCTGCCCTGCCCCTCCCATCTTTCCAAAAAATGAATCCTGCGTTATCCACGCATAAGCTCTCAATCCCATCTTTACAAGTGACATTACTTTTATCTTCCCGACGATGCTCACAGCCTGTACAGTGTCTAATCTAATCATATCTACGACATTTTATTATATTATTTGCTTTTTACCTCAAAGAACCCAAAATTCTCCCCCTTTTTTTACAATAAAAATGAAAAAAATCTCTCCAAAATCTCGTGCTCCGCCGGTTTTAAAAACGAGTGGGGCCCCCCCTGGCTCCAGCCATTCCCTTCGTACTAAATTTTTGCCTACGCGGGCCCCACCACGCCTGCCTGCATATCGCAAGAGCGCTGTCCAGCTGTCTCGCGTTAGAGGATCGTCCACGCTGGACCAAAAGCCGATTTTGCCTAGCTGGCGCCCAGCAACAGCCAGCCAATCCCCACCCCCGGCGGGCCCCCACCTCGAGCGCCTCTCGCTCTCATTGGCCGTAAACCCTGCTCCTCCTGCGCGAGCGGTCCAGCTTCCCTGCCAGGGCCCGCAGCACGTGCCACGTGGCGTCGCCGCGCTCAACCCGGTCGTGGTACAGCAGGGCCCGCCGGACCTCGGGCCGCCAGAGGTTCCGCTGGATGTCGCTCAGGTTGGTCGCCGCCACGCGGTCCAGGATCGGGCCGAGCCGCGCGGCGTCCCGCTCCGCCACCGCGAGCGATATCTCCGGCCACGGCACGGCCTCCCGGAAGGGGAGGCGGATGCCGTCGGCGATGACGACGGGGATGCAGCCCAGGGCCACGGACTCCGCCAGCCGCGGGCTCCACGGGGCCCACCCGAGCGGGCAGAGGCAGAACACGGACCGGGCGATCTCCGACTGGTAGCCGGCGAACCTGTGCCGCCGGAGGTAGAACCGCCGGTCGCCACTGTACTTGTGCCAGATCACCGATCGCACCGCCCTGGTGGAAAAGCAATGAAAAATCAACACGAAAGCGCCGATAAAACCACCAAAATGCTAAAACGTTTCGCATTGGTCAAACGTAAATCCTAAACATTCACATGGACAGATCTTCGCGAATCTACGCCAGGTAACGACACGTAAGATCCATACATGCTTGAGGAAATCATCATTACAGATCGGACCATTTTTAGGGTTTCTTCTTAGCTTATAGATTCGGATGAGGGTAATATAGTAAAAGCCGTAAGGGCGGTGCAATGATTAGGAGTTTGATTAAGAGCGGAAATGAACTTGAGGAGACGGGGAATTACTTGCTGTAAAAGCGACCGCTGATGTTCTTGGGGTGGACTTCCATCTTGCCCCTGAAGAAGACCCAGATGTCGCGGCGGCCGCTGTTCGCCGGCGACGACTCCAGCGTCCTCCGTAAACTTTCCGGCGGAACGTAAGGCGGGATCACCACGTGCTCGACGTCCTGACAAGGATGGTCGTAGTTGACCCCGAACGTCTGCAGTATGATGGACTTCTTCAAAAATTCCGGCACCCCATCGGCGACAGCTCGATCCTCCTTCAAGATTAACCAAAATTTAACCCACGATCAATCATCAGCTAAACCAAATTGATAACCCGTCTAATCGAACGTGAATAAAACGTTAAAAACACTGGGGAAAGACGAACTTCAATCCAAAATTTCCAACTTTCGAGACGAGATTGAGCGTCAAACGCAACGATTTGCGTAATTTATGAATAATCATTATGGCTTTTTTGGAAGGGTCATTTACCATGGCGTGGAAGCAAGCTCCGTAATCGTGAGAGGCGACGAAGACGTGGTCGGACCCGGAGCTCCGGTTCCAAAACGGCTGCTCCGACGAGATTAGCTGCACGGCGGAGAGCAGCAGCGACCTCGCGTGGCCGATGGCCGGGAAGCCATTGGTGGTGCTGAAGTTGCAGGACACGTACACGGGGACGAAGAAGAAGTCGGCTTCGTGTGGGTCGAGCGTCCGGACGTCGCTGGTCAACAGAGCCCTGTGGATGGCCACCTCCGACGCGAACAGGTGCGTCCGGCATCGCTCGTTCGATAGCCATTCGGAGTTGTACTTGGGCGGCAAATCGTAGACGTATATCTTCAAGCCCCTCAACTCTGCAAGGTACAAAAAACAGAGAGGTTGCGCCAAAGTTAACGACTCCTGGGGCCAGAAACAGGGGAAAGGAAAGGGAAAAAAACGAAACTTTAGCGGTTCCCAACCTTGGTCAATCTCGGGTTCTTGCGAGCGCGTGGAGCTACTATTGCTGAGCGACAACGATGACTCGAAGAGCGCGCGGGAGGAGTGAGTCGACCCGGCGGAGCCGGTGTGGAGAGGGTTGAGCCTCTGCTTGGGGGTGTGGCTGAGGAGGTAAGGGCAGAAGAAGTAGAAGGAGAGGGAGAGCCAGAGGACCCACTTGTAGTATCTATGGAAGAAGCTCTTCTTGTCTTGGGCCAGCCTCTGGTGGTGCTTGCCGTAGCCGTGCAAGAGCCTCATCCTGACGTAGAAGCCCCTGTTCTTGGAGGTAGGTGGCGCTCTCTTGAGCTCCGCCATATCTCATTTAATAGCCTGCGAAACGACAAGGAAGAAACGGAAGACCTTGATGAAGAAGGAGAAGAAAGATGGTGGTGATGGTGATGGCGATGGCGGTGATGATGAAGGCGAAGGGCAAAGCGTTGAAAGCTGGTGAGGGGGGCTATCGAGTTCTGGTGTCGCTGTTGCTAGCGTAGAGAGTAAGGCACAGAGATGGGTTTGTTGGTGGTGCGTTTTTCGATCTGGAGGGAATAAACAAAAACAGATGACAATAACCGCTTGCTGCTTATCTTTTTTGCTCGCTGTACTGCCCGTTTGGTGGTTTTAATAATTCGTCCGGTCGCAGCGTCGAGACCCAGGACGGGAAGATGAATGAAGGAGATTTGCAAATTTTATTATATGAGAGAGAGAGAGAGAGAGAGAGAGTGCTCAGAGATTCACATGGTGATGGAGGTGATGGATGGAAGTGATGGAACAGAGTGAAAAACCTTTTGACAGAGAGTTGCAGGGGTCCTCGGTTTCTATGCCATCTACGGGTTCCCTTATGGCTCGTTGAATTTCACGATCCAATGGAAATTAATTGCGACGAAATACCATTATCTTTCGGGAATGGCCAAAAAAAAAACAAATGATATACTAATTTATTTAGGGGATAACTAATACAAAATTCGAAAGTTATTGGAAAGACAAGACCGACGTGGATGTAGAATCATTACCGTCTCTGATGGAAAAAAAAAATTGAAAATTATCAAAGTACTTGAAGATTAGTGATTATTAATACGTTGGAAGTTACTAATGAAAATGTGGATATTTTAGAATTCGTTGCTTGTGAAAAATTATAAATCGTGAGTTGAAAAAAGTAATATTGTCAACCTATTTAAGGAAATATTGATAAAAGAAAATGGAAGATCGGTTATTTAGATAGATATTCTAGAGTTAATATTTTAAGATAAAACACGTAACCTTTTTTTGGAATGTAACAAGTCCTAGCTCAAAGCATGTTCTGATCGAAATACTTCCATTATTATCATTACCTTAGGAATTTCCTTATATTTTAGAGCATATACCAAGGGCTGCAAGAGATGCCTTTCTAGACTTGTTTAGTTTAATCAGTGTGTCTTGAGTTTAGTTTAATTCAAGACTGTGTGAATGGTTGTCATCATTCATGAGCTTAGCGGAACTTGCATCATGAGTAGATATCAAATACCAATATTCTTTATTTTATTCTTTTGAATTCATAATGATATTAATGCATTGATGTGATGATAAGTACTATCACTGTGAGAGCTTGTAAAAAAGTACATCTAAGAAATCATTGCATGAAATTATAAGATGGGCCATTATTACTTGCACAAGGTATGTCACTTTCAAAAGGATTTCATTCCTACAAAATGTGTGGTGATCTAAGCAAATCCAAATGTGCTTGAGGTACTGTGTTACTCTGTTTCAAAACCTCATGCTATGTTTAAGAGAATGTATAAAGACAGACTGTACTTTTGATCCCAATGACCATTTACATATCTCTATTTTTGCCAATACCATTCACATACCTCTTAAAAGAATGTCACTTTGAAAGATTGAATTGCTTCTCCTTAGGAGCTCGACTTGGCCTCTTAAACAGGGTTTATATGGTTTAAATCTTTAAATGATTTTCACAAGTAGAGATACGTAAATGACCATTGAGTAAAAGATGAAGGATATTTCCATTATTTTTTTCCATGTTTTAATATTGAGCTAAGTATTAGGAATTGATGAATGGGTTGTGGCTGTTAAGTTGAAGTTGACTCATGAGGAACATATTCACAATTTTAAAAAATGTATAATGTCATGGGAAGAATAATCTCTTTTGCAGAAGAACTATCCCTTTTGGTGTAGATTATGAAGAAGATAATTAAGAAATTAGTCACAATCTAAGAACCGAATAAAAGAGTGAAAATATTGTGTTCATTATAGATGGAAAGAAGAGGAAAGGAGTTATGCAATACTAATTTGAGAGGAAAGAGAAAATAGAGCAGTTGAAAAAATCGAGAAAAAATGACTCACATAAATTCTTCCCAAATCAAAACTAACACGTATTGCGCTTCAAATTACAAAATGTCCCTACTTGAACACTTAAATGACATGGCTAAGGAGACATATTGCATGATGCGACAGAAGCCCTAAAGTTATTTTTAACTCACTTTGCTCTATTTATTTTTTTATTCTCCCACTATTAAACAAAAGAAAATTTGACATTGCTCTCTCCCTCTACTTTTATAATTTCCTTCCATTTAATTCCTTCAAATTGCTTTCTTTTTCCTATAAAATATTCAAAAATTAAATGCACCGTTACTCTTTAGTTCAAAATCCTATGCACGAATATATTGAAAGCATTTGGAAGGTCTGATGATGCAAATTCAAATTGCGGATGCAAACGAAATAAAAAAATTTATATATATATGCGAAATATGCAAAGTGCTTCACGTGATAAGAATCGAGTGGAAGAACTCACTTTCGGACAATATTCTGAAAATACATGTGATTATATTTATGACTAACATCATCGTCCTCTTGTAATTCGATTTCTCAGCAAAACAGGAAGGGCAAAAAAAAAGACAAAAGGTAAATTAGAATTTCTTTATATGTTCTGCTTTTTGCCTCCTATTAATAATTTCCTTTTGGTGGGGGCAATCACGTGACGGTGAATAAATGCAGAATTTAATGAAGAAAGCGGGGTAGGCGAAAGGATCAAAATAAAATTGTTGACCGGAGGAACCGGTCGACGCCGGCCGAAATTGAGCTGCTCTCTCTATTCTATGGGGAAGGTCAGCCTAAAGACAGCATGCGTTTCGCTCCAGAATTTATCAAATACTCCCAAAAATAAGAGTGCTTATCAATTTTCAGGACGTCTTTCTTTTTCGACCAAACAACGATCAATTACCAGACAGGAAATTAAAAACGATCAATTAGCCCTCCCCCCAAAAAATACGTTAAATTATGATTGAAGGAAGAAGGTTGTGAATCATAAAGAATTGTCAAATGGGTAATTGTTCTTTTTCAGCTTCAGAAAGTTTTTGACAGATTTTACCATCACGGTGTTCTCTGCATATCTCATGCTCAATTAATGAGAAGAAGGATAAAAAGCTTACCTTTCAAATGCCTTTGCACCATGCCGTCTCAAGAGATTCGAATGGAATGCATAGTGACATGTTGAAATTCCTATTGAAATTCAGTTTTTTTTTTTTCAATTAATCATTCGAAAAGTCATAAGAGGATAAAAATATTTCCTTTCCTAATTGCAATCGCAAAAAAATGAATTCGAAGAGGTGAGCTGACCTGATTTTTTCTTGAATTCGACCGCACGGGAGAACCTTCGAGGCCAAGGAGAGTCTGCAAATTCCGTGGCTTTGCTTTGTGGGTTTTTTATATGAACGGAAGGGAGGGAGTTGTCAAAATCCAGCCATGCAAAAATCTTCCACTTTTTGCTGGTCTTTTCTGTTGGCTTTGCCCTCTTTGGGGGATGGAAGATAAGAACCTTGGCAAAAGCCAACTCATCTCATCGCCAAAACCCTCATCATCCTCGCAAATTCTGCCCAAAAAATTTGGCAATACCATCCTCACAAATAACTCGGCTTCATCGAAGTCCAATGTCCATTAGGGAAAATGATACAAATAATTTGTAAATTTTAGCCTAATATGCAATATGATTAATGAATTTTTAATTTATTGAATGTGATATTTGAACCATAATCCAATACGTAATGTGATCCATGAACATTCAATTTATTCAATATAGTTTGTAAACTTTTCGTACATATTCATTTTAGTCCATGAACTATAAGAAAATGCTTGATATTATCCCCAAACTTAAATTAATTAAAAGACAATATTAAATTTTTCATATAATTCGAGAATTGAGTTAAACATACAACAAAAATCCACGAACTGTATTGAATAATTATATTTTCATAAATTATATTGAACAAATTAAAATTTTAACGATCACATTACATACTGAGTCAAAGTTTAAGGATAATTTGTGTCATTATATCTATCTCTTAAGGTTGATATTTTTTTCCTCTAAGAATACATAGATTCCTTGTTTTTGACAGGTTCCAAACATATGAATATCATTCGGAAATAAAATTAAGGCGATATATGAATAATAATACGAGCCTATTGAACATCTGAATATGTTGTATGTATCCAACAATATCTCTTCCCTTTCCATAGCACGAAGTATCTGAAAACTTAGGCCACGATTGACATCCGTAAATACACACAAACTGTTTCGTTCTCGTTCTCGTTCATCAGATAAAAGCAGCACCTGCCTACAAGTCCGCCGGTGATGGATGCGGCCCTCGAGGTTAATAGTTAATACGATATCTACATCCATTCAAATGAAATATCTAGAGGAATTGGGAGAGAGAGAGAGAGAGAGAGAGAGAGAGAGAGAGAATGAAGGGGGGTTTGGATGAATCTGTGTTGGGGAGAGAGTGTCGTGCACGGCAAGGTGTGGCCAATGGGCTTATCAGTTATCCTCCATGTAATGACGGCGACGCCTCTGTCTCTGGTCCGCCTTTGTCGGAGCGTCGTCCTGAAATCGGCGCCAACAGCACGGCCCCCGCCCCTGTTCAAGCGACGGCCACGACCCGGTCTCTCTATTGTTTCCTCCGAGCAATCCGAAAACGAGAAGGGAATTTTTTTTCTCTTGTCAATTTTAAGCGTACTTATCGTGGAAATTACGCAACCGGATTTTTTTTTTTTTGATGTCTCGGCAATTTGGAAAATATTTCTTTAGATTATATGTTTTTTAGGCTCGGATAATTGAATTGATGAAAAATGGTTATCATTATTTTTAACGATTAGGCTACGTTTCTTTCTTGAAAAATAATTTACAATAAAACATTTTTCAAATTTTCTGACATTTGTTTCACAAAAAATGAACTAGTCAATAAAATTGTTTTTCGTTATTAGAAATAACACATTCAAAAGTAGGAAAAATATTTTTCATTTTTCAAAAGTGGAAAATATTTCCATAATTTCTTCCACCTCTCTTTCTTTTACCAAACACATTTTCATTTTATTTTTATGTTTTTTAAATCGATTTTTTTATTTTTATTTATTTATTTCATTTTCTTCTTCTTCCTTAGGGGAGCTCGGCTTCGCCAAATTAAGTGAGGTGAAGCCTTGCCACAAGCCAGAGCTTGCCAACAATCGGTCGCCAACCGTCGCTGTAGCTAGCGATTGGCCAAGGCCAAGGAAGAAGAAGAAAAAATAAAAAGAAAAAAATTTGAAAAGTAAAAATCGATTTTAAAAAAATAAAATATTGAAAAAAAATATTGAAAATGAGTACATGCAATAAAAGATTTTCTTTATTGAACAGTAGAACACCGAATATATAATTATTTTGCTAGCAAATGGCTTCCGGAAAAAAAATTTTAGAAACACCATATTTTTCGCGAAACGAACAAAGTCTTAATGTCTAAACTTTTTTTTTTTTTCTTTTGATAAAGACGAAAATCTTTTTCATTGAATCATTTTTCTTTTTAGATTGTTGATTTTTCTGTGAAGTAAATGGATCCAATTTTAGCTAGGATGTGATTCGCTTTAACCTTATCGCGAGACTTTGGTAAAGCAAAAAGATGAATATAAATTGAGTTTCTTCTCTTAGATCTGATTAATGTATTTTTTTCAATCATTCGTTAATATAATAAAAACTAAATTTCAATTAATTAGAACTCTTCACAAATTGTTGAGAGTTGCTATCTATTTGTTTTTTTTTCTCTATTCCCTGTGAAAACTTTCTTTCAAACAAATTCTACGGAAACTTAGACAAGTAGGTAACCTTGTTACCTTATGGTAGAAGATTTGTGAATTACCCATTAACGCCTCCTAAGTCTTAATAGCAAATTCCACCGTACCTAACACGATCGTTTTCCAAAATTACCAAACGTTCGCGATCTTCACAACAAGAGTCAACCCTAAAATCCACTTTCTTCATACATTTTCTAATAATGAACAGTTGATATGCTTATTTATCCTATTCTCTCAACCGCCGCGTCTCGACTATAATTTTATTCAAAGCATTTGAAACTATGATTCCGACTGTCTAACTCCTAAGCTCAAACTTCCAATTTGAAATTTTTCTAGGCTAGCTATAGCATCGTTTTCAAGTCGCAATCAAAATAACTTACCTAAGTTGCCAACCTTTAGGTAAAGATCTTTAGTGGGCTTGGCAATGCTTTGGCTTTGTGATCAAGTGAGTGGGCAGACGCGTGCGTCCAAGGTTGAATGATTTGATCTTCCTGCTTTATCTTTCATAGTAGTTCTCGATCAGATTAGATTAAATTAAATCAGACTTTAGGCTTAGCTTTTCGGCAGGTGGCGATGCCACGACCAATCGATGAGGAGATTCGAGTGGAATTGGCTTCGTCTCCGATGAAACAGTGACGAATGGAATTTAGACCACTTCATCGTGGGGCCATTGGTGGACTTCCGTGACAGCCTTCTTTTTTATAAAGATATGCAAGTGCGCATGATTAGAGATTTTTATTTCGTTCATTGCCGACCAAAAAAAAAAAAATGAAATATCACGACCGTTTAATTAACGAATTCTAAAGTCAATTCGATTGCATAGTACACATGTCGCCCATCTAACCAAATGAACTTAGAAAAGGAGAAATTATATTGCCGGCGAATGTAATAATAATTCAATAAATAATAAAGAAAATGTTGTTAAATTCTAATTGGTGATGGGGTCGGCGAATTTGCGCTTAATGAAAGATGGGTTCCAAATTCCAAAGGGTTGCGATGGTGGGGGAGAGATCCTCTTCAAAGCGCTGCCGCGTGTATGCTCACATCAATCCCTTTTTCCAATTATTTTCCCCTTAAATAAGGAATAAAAAATTGTGAATTTGCTTCAAGCTCCGCCTGTTATCTTCTCTAAATTAGCAGTCCACTTATACGTAATCACAGCTTAGATTTGTGCAATTCGTCGCATAGAAAATGGAAGCTAGACGGTTTTCTGCTATATCGATGATTATCACTTAATAAAGCGAATATATCTTCTTGATAATGTAATTCATTGCACTTAAATCGATTGGAAAACAAGAAAATTATTCAAAAAGTTCAAAGCATATTGTACGATGGCCAATTTAGTTATAAACTTTTTAATTTAGCTAATTTAGTCCTAAACTTTTAAATGATTTGCTAATGCAATTATTTTAGCCAATTTTGATTGAAAATTACTATCAAAGACTATTATTGAAATCTTGTTTTAAAAAAAATTATGAATTTTCCCTTTTTTTTTCCTTTTTCCTTTTCTTTTTTTTTTTCTCTATTTCCCTCCATTGGTCACTGAGGCCCTATGGAGGGAAATAGGAAAAAAAAAAAAAATTAGAAATCTTGTAACAAAACAAATAACATGACATATGCTCTAATAGTTGATTTCCTCTTATTTTCTAGGAGCTTCATTTTTATCACGAGATCTCACTGGAAAAGTTATGCATAATCAAAACAAAGATGGCAAAAAGTACAAGTTTTTCTCTATCTGTAAGGGATAGTTTCTTCTCTTGCTTTTGCAGAGTTTCTTCGATATTTCCATGGCACCTTAAACCCTCGTCTCTTTTTCCTGTATTTGTTCTTCTCTGATGGATCCTCAATTCCTTCATCCATTACATATCACCTATCTGACCTTTGCATGTCCTCTTTTCCTTCGTATTTCCTTTCTGCTCGGTTTTCCTTCCTTCGTCCAGCCCATCGGCAGTTTGCATGTCCGATTCTCACATGTATTTGACTATTATAGTTGATTATTTGGTTCATCTCCCTCATCACCACTTACCCTAGCTCCCGATCCACTTCTGTTTGCCGTTTCCTCCCGTTCCCTTGTTCGCGGTAGCTATGGCTGATGAAGATGACCAAACTTCCCCTCGTTTGGCTGCCCTGTGTCAGCGTTTAGGATGCTTGTGCTCCCCTCACGATTTGGAGGTCTGGAACGAAGTCCCCTCACCTGCAAAATTGGATGAATGCCGATTAACCCTCATCGGTAAGATCTTCGCTGACTCACCTGTGAATTTTTCGGCTTTTCAGAGCTTTTTCCAACGCATTTAGAAAGCGGAACAGGTCGATATCTCTCAGCGAGAGGATGGTCTTTATGCTGCAAAATTTAAGTTAATGAAAGATAAACAGAGGATATTAGATGGGGGACCTTGGGTTTTCTCTGGTCAGCTGGTTGTCTTTAAGGATTGGATTCCGAATACCCCACTTCATTGCTATGATTTCTCCTCTTGTGCTATTTGGGTACGAGTTTTTGGTCTTCCTCTGGAATACTGCACAGAAGCACTCATTAGGAAAGCAATTATGACTGTAGGGAAAGTCTTAGAAGTAAGGGCTGATGGACATGATACTTTTACAATGAGATCTCGGTCGAGCAAGAGTTGAACTTGATTTTCAGCATCCTGCAAAGCGGGACGTTTGATTCGTATTAATAATAAAACTCTTTGGCTGGATTTTCGATATGAGCGTCTTGCTCATTATTGTTATGTTTGTGGGATGCTGGGGCATTATGCCACTTCTTGTTCAGCTTGTCCAACTAATATTGCTGAGTTACCTGGGGATGACAAATTACCATATGGTCATTGGTTGCGTGCTGAAGTAAAGACTCATAGCCCCTATTGGAAACTCTACTATGGCTGGACCACAAAGGACAATGTAGTTGATGATAGTGTACCTGAAACTCCTCCCCCACCTGCTCCGTATCTTGCCTTAATGCCGCCGATACCTTCTTCAACGGTTCCTCCTCTGCAGCAGACCTTGGCTACCTCTAGTCCAGTTTCTTCGCATCCTCCAACCTCTCCAGTGATGGCCACTTCTCCTCCCCGAAGCTGTTCTCACACAGCTATGATACCTACATCAGCAAAGCAAAAAGGAGTTCAGTCCGAACAGCCAAGAAAGCTTAAAAGCCCTCGCCACACTTCTAGATCAGGACCTGTTAAGAAGCTTAAGAGATACACTCCTTATGACACGCGGAATGTTCTGCTAGACAATATTGATGACTCTTTACTAACGGATGCTCCTATTGAGGAAGCCATGGGTGATCGAAATTGGGCATGGGTGGCTGGCCCTCAACAGCCCTCGCACAAATGAAACGATTAGCTGGAATTGTCGTGGTTTGGGCTCTACCCGACAATTCAAGCCCTTCGGGCCCTAGTGGTTAAGGAAAAACCAGATCTCCTTTTTTTGATGGAAACTAAAAATGGTGAAGCTCGGCTTTCTCGGTTGCAAGGCAGATTGCATTTTTTGAATCTTCGTGTATATAATCCTATTGGTTCGGCAGGGGGTTTAGCTATTTTTTGGAATGCTTCTGTCTCTCTATCCTTTGTTTCTTCTTCAGCTGATTATTTTGACGTTCTCTGTACAGATCTCGCTTCAACCAACATTTTCCGCCTTACTTGTATACATGCCCCGCATTGTCCCTCGCCCGAGACGTGAGGTTTGGGGACCTCATCACCATCGCCAAGTCAATACTCTTCCTTGGGTCTCGCATTGGTGATTTTAATGAAATTCTCTTTCATTGGGAAAAGCAAGGAGGAAGACCAGCGAATTTTAATAGGTTAGCTTCTTTCTGTTCTGTCTTAAATGACTGTTCTTTAATGCCTATTGAAGCAAAGGGGTGTGCATTTACGTGGCTTAATAACCGCCAAGGGGAGGATGTAATTAAGGAATGTCTGGATCGTGCTGTTTGTTCCCTAGATTGGAGAATTCTGTTTCCTCAAGCTGAGATTCAGGCTTTACCCGCTATTGGTTCAAATCATAGTCCTTTAATATTGAATACTCTACTAGTCTGTGGATCGAGGCAGCATTACTTTATGTATGAATTTTATTGGGACCAGGATGTAGAATGCCGGGAAGTTATTAATTCTTCTTGGAATGCTTTGTTCGATCAAGGCCGGTCCCTTTACATTCTAAGATTCGAGTCAATTTGTTTCTACTTCTTTACGGTCGTGGAGTCGCTCCAAATTTCCAAATAATCAACTTAGGGTTAATGCTCGCAGCCTACAATTGCAAAACCTTACTAATCAACAGCATGGATCTTATGATCTTGCCGAGGCAACTAACTTGAAGAAAGAATTACACACAATTTGGAGTCGTGAAGAACAGTATTGGGCTATTCGTTCCAGGCTCAATTGGCTTAAATGGGGTGATAAGAATACGAGGTTTTTTCATGCTACAACAATTCAGCGTCATCAACGCAATCGAATTACTATGCTTAAGGATGATGATGATATTTGGGTGAGGGATCCTACTAGACTCAAGGAGATGGCAACAGAGTACTTTTCGCGTCTTTACAGTTCTATTGGTCGGCGTGACTATGCGCCAATACTCAACCAGTGTACTCCATTGGTTACTCATGAAATGAACAATGGTTTAACTGCTCCTGTTACTTTTGAAGAGGTGCAGCAAGCTACATTTCAGCTTGGAGCATCTAAGGCTCCGGGTCCTGATGGCCTTAATGGCTTATTCTATCAGACGCATTGGGATATTATAAAATCTGATCTATTTGCAGCAGTTAGTACCTTTTTTACTACTGGTGTTATGCCCACAGATCTAAATAAGACTCTGATTGCTTTGATTCCAAAGGTTCCTCATCCTGAAAGTCTGGAACAATATCGCCCAATAAGTTTGTGTAATTTTGCTTATAAGGTAATTTCCAAAGTCATTGCCAATAGGTTGAAGCCTCTTCTACCGAGCCTTATCTCTGAGGAACAGTCGGCATTTGTGGGCGGCAGGCAGATTCAGGACAATATTCTACTTGTCCAAGAAGTTTTACATCAGCTGCGTGTGAAGAGAGGAAGAGGTACATATAAAGCAGTCTTGAAGGTAGACATGAGAAAAGCCTACGACAGGGTTGAATGGGACTTTCTTAAGGATTATCTTCTTAAATTGGGCTTTCACTCATTTTGGGTTGGGTGGATTATGCGGTGTATTTCAACTCAATCATCCCGTGTTAAACCGAATGGCCAGCATCTTACATATTTTCACCCTACCGCAGGTCTTAGACAAGGTGATCCGCTTTCCCCCATCTTTTTATTCTACCGGCAAACCTTCTATCTACCATGATTAAGAAAGCCTGTTGACATGCATCATCTTAAAGGACTTAAACTAAACAGGTGGTGCCCTACTTTATCGCACCTCCTTTTTGCGGATGACGCCATTTTCTTTCTTGATGGTACCGTTAATGAATGTCGAATCTCTCCAATATTTTACAACGGTATTGTCTAGCAACGGGCGGGATATTAATCGAAATAAATCTGGTATCTACTTTGGAAAAGATTGCCGGCTCTTTTGCAACGGAATTTGGCTTCCGAGTTGCGTGTTCCTATTCTCGAATAAGTCCGGTAGATATTTAGGAATACCATCTGATTGGGGACGTTCAAAGAAGGACATGTTCTCGTGGTTGATGGGTAGGGTTCATTCAAAGTTAGAAAGTTGGAAATCTACTATGCTTTCAAAGGGTGGAAAGGAGGTTCTTCTGAAAACGGTTATCCAGGCTATCCCGCAGTACGCAATGTCTATTTTCAAGATTCCTGTGTCTATTTGTCGTTCTATAGAAAAAAGCATAGCTAGATTTTGGTGGCAGACTAACATTAATAAAGCTGGCATTCATTGGAGACAATGGGATGTTTTGAAGCAAAGCAAAGCTAAAGGTGGTTTAGGTTTTAGAGACCTTCAGACTTTCAATAGAGCAATGTTGTCAAAGCAGGTTTGGCGTTTGTTCAGCCAACCTTTATCTCTTTGCAGTAAGGTTTTTAAGGGTCTCTATTTCCATTCTGGTTCTATTTTTAATGCTGCTAGAGGCTCTCGCCCCTCATGGGGCTGGCAGAGTCTTCTACTAGGCCGAGAAGCCATCCTACCTAATCTATGTTGGTCGTAGGCGACGGGAAATCAATCGAATTCGTAGTGATAAATGGCTCCCAATTGGTATCCTAGGTGGCCCTTCAGCTCGTGAAGAACCTGTTTGGGTGGCTGATCTTATTGATTCGTCCACCAATTCTTGGAATGTCAATCTCCTACATAGGTTCTTTGACATTCAGATCATTAAACAGATTACTGCTATCCCTTTACGACCGAATTCCGCCAAAGATTAGCTTGTTTGGACTGCTCCCAAAGATGGCACTTTTACAGTTAAATCAGCTTACAACACTTATAGAGCAACTGCACATCATCAGCTTATAGGTACGACTTCTTCTTCTTATCAGCACCCAGATTGGTTATGGAAACTTATATGGAAGATGCACTCTCCCCCAAAGATTAAAATGTTTATATGGTCGATATGTCAGAATGCTTTAGCCACAAGATCTAATCTATATCAGCGACATATCAGTGATAACCCCTGTTGTCTTCTCTGTGATCGGAATCAACCAGAAACTCTGGAACATTTATTCCTATTATGCCCATGGACTACAAATGTATGGTCGCATCCCAGATTAAACATCAACATATCACCTCTGCAGATTTCTAGAGTAGAAGCATGGATTGTACAGCAAGTTCAGGGTCGAAATGCCTTACCTACCTTGGCGACTCTGGCCTCTGTTTTATGGCAAATCTGGCGCGCTCGAAACGGCTACATATTCCGAAGTGAAAAGCTTCAACCATCTCGGGTGGTAGAGAATGCTCTAGCTGCCGATCATGTTGCTTATCTTACAACATCCTCTCTGACCAGCAAAGGCCGCTCACTCCAGCGTTCAGGATCTCTATGGCAGCCTCCTGATCCGGGTAAATTAAAAATTAATGTCGATGGATCGTACAAATTAGAATCTACCGAAGGAACTATGGCATGTGTATGTAGGGATCATTACGGACGACTCACCGATGGTTTCTCGAAGCATTTCCCTGCAACGTCTGCACTCCAAGCTGAGATCCAAGCAGTCTCTTTCACTCTACTGCATTTGCAGCACCGTGGATTAACATTAGCCCCGATTATTCTTGAATCTGATTGCCGCCTGGTGATCGATATTCTGCAACACCGCTGCAAGCCGCCATGGGAGGATCGGCCCCTCTTCCTTGAAGCCGCCTCCTTGCTTTCACTCTTCCCTAATTTGTCGCTAGGGTATTGTCGCAGGGAAGCGAACACTGCTGCAGATTGGGCTGCCAAGGCCCACGACGTCTCTTCCCCTGTTCAGAATTGGGCTGTGTTTCCTCCGTTTCATTTGATTGATCTCATTTGTGCGGACGCACTAGCTGTTGGTTGTACTGGATTTACTACTCCTTTATAAAGTATCTTTTCTGATCAAAAAAAAAAAAAAAACAAAGATGGCAAAAAAAGAAAATGTTAAGAGTGATGAGACATACGCTCCCAAAATTCAGCCATTGCAAAAAATAAAAAAAAATAAAAAAATTGTAGAATTGATGGGATATACACTCTTGCAATTGGGCCCTCTCAAATTTCTTGCGATAGTTTTTAAAAGAAATTACAAAAATCGTCAATGTCATCAACAATCATACCACGTAAAACGATCAGTTTTATATCAACAATTTTGAGTGAAAATTAACCTGATTTTGGCCAAAAGGGACTATATTAGCGACGAGCTAAAATGTTCTAAGATTAAATTGGTTAGATTAAAAAGTTTATTCTTTGAGTCCACCTAGACAAGTAGTGTATGGCGTAGTGTTTTGGCACAAAATGGAATTTGGTGTTATGAAGGAGGTTGGAACTTAGAACTTCAATAAATGATCGAATCCACCAACGTCAAAAATTTGGAGGCGAGACTCCTCAAGCTATCTTTCTTAGTGACGATCTATTGTCTTTGGATCAATTGCAACTACAAATGGTTTCAAAACAAATTGATTGAGTCTCGTTTTTCGTTGGTTAGAATTCAAAATGTTATAAGAAGCAAGGCATCGCTTTATTAAAAGTGTATGCTTTCCCAAGTAAATGTTTTATTGGTTACCTTATGAGCTTTCTTCCTCCATATTCTCGCATAATTAGTCTACTTGAAATGCCAGGGGATTCTCCTAAGTTTTTGTACCTCATGTGATTATTGATATTTACATATTTACACACAAAAAAAAAAAAATTTAGGACTGAATCGACTTCTATATAATAGATTTATGACTTTTTGAATAATTATTTGACCTATATCTTATTCGACCCTAATAATTTTTCCAAAGCATAATGACCTAAAGTTCAAGAAAAGCAAAACAAATGGTCGGCTTTATCTAGTTAGGACGTGAGGCCTGAATTATTGCTTGAGTCCATTAGATGAAGGAACATGGAGGACCCACGTCGAGCCCATCACCCTATTAACATTAGATGGCACCATGTGTGGTACGGTGTCGTCGATGATCTCATCATGGGAGGCAATAATGGAGCTTTGATTGGACTCTGGAGTGGTGCTCAAGATTCAAGATTTCAATCATTTTTTGCTTTGCAATCTAATCCAAAGCACCGAAATCCAGCGTAATAAAGAATGTTTTGCTTTTCACTCAACACACAACATAAAGCTTTGTCCGTATCAAATTCTTAATCAACCGATGGGCCTGTAATTCTTCGTCGAGTACGACCCGTGATGGCTGAAAACCCCTCTAAAAGGGAGGAAAAGAATAAGAGCAGTGATCACGCATCGTAAAATTTGATGAGGCAATGTTCTTGATCGTCCATCTTTCAGTGTTTGTGAGCTATGTCATTCGAGATCAATTACTTCTTGACTATGAACACATTTGAGATCATACCCACTTTCTAGAATTTAAGATACGCGCAAAACTAGCTTGAAAAACTAAAATGGATTATCGATAGGAAGTAAATGGAGTGACGGTGATTCAATCGATGGACCAAGAGTTTCCTGGCATGTACTCTAAACGGGTGGCGTGAAATCATACATCTAAGAATGAAGTCTTAGACCATAACGCAATTATTGATCTGAACTTATTAGGGGTGGATGGTTAGTTGGTTTTTCGACTGTACGAAGAAAGAGGACGGGAGCAAAACCGGGCCGCCTAATTATTTAATGGGTGATTGGAATGCCGATCGTTGGGCCTTTAATAGACGTTCGATCAAACTATAGTGGGGCAAATTGAAGTACTGGCCCCATAGAAAAGCGAGGAATCCGAGGGTCCGGTTGCTAGTTACCATTTTCTCTGTCGTCCACTTTGGTTTTTTTCTTTTGTTCTTTTTCTCATTGTTTTTCAACTTTCCTCCTATTACAGAAGAAAAAGACCACATAATGCACATGAACAAGACAGACACCCTCTTTGAAAAGCGCCTCGGTATAAGTAAACAAATTAGTGGGACAAAGCTTTTAAATCATGTCAAATGTCCTCCGTTGAGTCTAGCAACATGATCTAACAACATGAATCTCATGTTTCCACAAAACGTGAATGCGATTACCAATGTCCATGTCGACCAAGTTACAAAGTCAAGTGTCATTGCCAAGATTGTGTTGGAGGAAACCCTAAAAAGGAGATCCATCGCTTTCGAGTTTGAAGAAAGGTTGGGGAATTTTCCGGTTGGGTACATTGACCCTACTCCAGCATTTGAAAGATGGATCGAGCTGTCGATGCACATGCGAATGTGGCCCTTTCATCTTCAATCGGGAAGCAAATCCAAAGGCACATGGCCTTAGCTTTGCCCTTTGCTTTTGCCCATGTGCCCGTTTTTGGAAGTGGGGGAGCGTCAGGACAACATCGAATTTGGCCATTTTTCTTGGGAGACAGTAAGGGAAGGTGTTCTTTTTCCATGTGACAAACCAAGGGACATGTTTTGGGTCGGATTAATTCGATCCTTGCTTAGAAGTTAGGCTTGCCCGTAATTAGAAATTTTTTAAAATTGTCTGAATGAGTACCATCTTGCCTCGGTGGGTATTGCTAGGTTGAGCTGAAGAAGGAATTGTCTCGCTCAAACGGACAGAATACATCTCCAAAGGCGTTATTGAACTCTAGTTACTATTTTTGTCACAAGGGACAAATATGCGTCCAGAAAAGAAAAAATATGATATGCAGCAATCTTTTAAAATAAAGGTAAAATACTAAAAACTGTCTTGACCATTTGATCCCAGTAGCACTTCACCTCCATTAATTTCATAGAACGCCATTTTGGATCATGAGTTTTCATGTTACACACCAAATCACGTCTTGAATTTACTTAAACATCCTAGTCTTCAATACGAAATTGCCATTTCTCTTCCTAAGTTACCCCTTTTTAGGTTTTAAGCTTCCAATGCTCCCAAAGCTCCTCCCAATCAGAAAAACGTTAACCACCCAGTGTAGCTTTTGATGGTGCTAGATGTGAGCAGCTTTTGAGAGCCTCTTTCAAGTGGCGAAAGAACACTTTGTACTCTTATCTATCTACAGCTGAATCTGTATGTAATTGGGAGCTTGATGAATAGCATGATTCGGTACCAGGAATGGATTTTGCTTCACAAAAACTAAAACATTTATTGAATGCATGTCTTCTTTGCTAACCGATTATGCCCATTATGCGTCCCTTCTGTGCGGTAAAACTCGCCTATGTCCAAGAATAGCCTTTCTATTGAAGGGCGTCCAAGGTTGTCTTGTCTGGGCTCTTGTCTTGGGATGTCTTCTTTTTATCCTACTTCGGGGTTGGGATGTTAGGAACTATGATTCTTTACAATGCTGTGTATAAAGTAACTAACTAATCCTGTTTCGAGTCTCTATGATGCTCCATATTTTTGTCTGTCACTAAATGGTGTGTCTATATATCGTGATCATCACTCAACCCAGGTTACTACTCATGCGGCATTCTGTATAATGGCTCGATAAGCTTCTCAGTGAAATAGAGAGATAATACGCCGTTAGAAACATATCATGATCGCTTACGCTAGGTTCACTTTTCTAGTCCATGTGTTTCTTGCAGATTGCAAACGCTGGTAGTGCTTGAAAGACTCATCACCATCGGGCACCTTATTCGGGTCATTGTCGTGCTTTCTAAAATGTCATATGTCCTACAGAATACGACCACAAGCAGCAATAATGGACACCTTGTGGATGCAGCAGAATACCCATTATGAGCTAACTGAAAAAACGGAATCCGACAATTTCGAACGCTGATGACTAGATTTGTACATTGGACATAAACTACGGAACTTCTTCTTCGTCTTCTTTTCTGGGATTGAGTTATGTTCTGCATCCAGGAATAAGTGAATCTACCAAGCGAAGGCTAATCAAGAGATGGGATTTCCCAACTCAAAACTCAAATCGTGATCCCTAAAAATTGAGCTAACGACCTGCTAAACTCAGCCGCATATGTCTAGTTTGTATGTTTTGATTATCTTTCATTTTGTTTTGATTCCGTAAACAGACGCTTGTAAACAATGCATGTATATATGGTGCACAACACCTTATAGAAAATCATCTTCTGATATAGCTATTCATCTTGGTTTCAAAGGCTTGCATAAGCAACGTGAACCTCCTGCAGAATTAGCTAGTAATGTTTTCACATGACAAGCAGTCCAAAAAGAACTCATAGTGAGATTATAATTACTTTTTCGTGGAATAGTTAAAACAAATCCCTCCTTTAGTAAAAAAACAGGAAAATAATTATAAAAAAAAAACTTACTTTTCTGGCTAACGGAAAAAAAAAAATTAGTAAAAGGCGGGGTTTGATTAGGAAGGGGAAGAGCATGAGGGTCAAACTTCCAAGAGCCAATGGGCCACGACCCATTCATTCTATGGTTCAAAGTTCCACACAAGTAAAAAGGCATAGGCCCACGTGCAAGTTCTGTCTCTCAAATTATACGTGCATGTTGTCTAATCTTGAATATCAGATAAAAAATATCTCGATGGACCCAAAGCCTCTCGTATAGGAATTAAAATAGATTAAAGAGAATATAACGAATGTCTTACTTTCAAATATCATACGCCCAATTACATCTCCACTTGTCTAGACTTAGAAATGCAAATTTCCCCTCAGAACTTACCAGGAGTCTCCTTGACAACTTAGATAAAGCTTAGATAAGATGTTTCCTTCCTCAGGTCCGACTTGCCCCATGCCTAATTTACTTCAGATATGGATAATTTTAGCAACTTTTCAACCGTGGTTGGGCTTTGGATGAAGGGGTGAATTTGGAACTTGATCCTAACATATCTTGTGATGCAACATTGTGATCTGATATTACACGGCACCTAAACGTTATGCAATGTTTTGGTCTGAATTTTCTGTGTCTTTTTCGGTGACCTTCATGCCACTAAAACTATGTAGACCAACTCTCCAACCACCAGTCGCAAACGCGTTTTTGAGTTGTTTTCAAATCGGAGCAAATCAAAGAGCAGCCCATGTTCTCGCAGCTGATGCATTCCTAACTCTGAGAACATTTGGTGGCGGCCGTCGCACATCACGTTGTCGTCACATAGATGGCTCGCAACACATTCTCGCATTCCCCTTCACGCATAAATTAAACTTTGATCTTAGCCTAAGAGCGTGGAAATATGCAAAATGGGGAGGCATGCAGGGATTTGAAATGATTGGAGTTCAAGATCTAATTTTTTAATTTCACATGGAATTTCTTAAAATTATTGCAAACTGGTTTAAAAACTTAAATTATTAGATAAATATATAATTTAATATTTAAATATTCCACCATAATCAATGAAAGGGCTTGACACATGTCGTTCTTCATTAATATCGCTTGTCCGTCTCATTTTCACATTGCTTGTCACTTTCTCCTTCACGACGGTCTATGTCATGAAACAATATAAAATAAGAAACGCTTCTAAAATAGGATTTTCATAACATATCCTGTATCCTCTCGGGGTAAGTTTGTACATAAGCCATCGAGAATATCTTATGTAATACTTGTAACACGTCTCAACATACAAGAGTCTCGAGGTATAGAATTTACAAGCAGAAACCTCCCTAGTCGCTAGCGGCACACGACCACATTCATCGAAAAAGTGATTGGCTTGCTTCCTCGCATCGACCCGATACAAATTTTTCACGACATTCTTTCTCCCACGCAAAATATAATAGTCCTAAAACTCACCTCATGCCAAGATTTTTTTCCTTGCTGTTTTCAATTGTCGAGTGGAATTCTAACTAACAGCGAATTAGATTAAGCCTCAAACGCGTGGGTCCATGCGGCATTCCTTTGTTTTGAAAGCGATGAATATGCCCCCACCCCAGTTCAATCAATCAATCCATCAATCATCATAACAAACCTGAGCGGAAGAGCGATAGCCCCTTCCGTACGTGAATGAACGTATTTTACCCTTCAGGGACGCAAAAAGAGAAATTCGGTGCTTCGACTTGAAAAAAAATCATGAAAAAAGTCTAAATCAAAGACTATTAGCCTTTTTTTTTTTAATTTTTTTAATTGGACCTATCTCGACTTGAAACTTAAGTCAATGAGTCATGTACTCATTAAGGTAACATGATTTCTTTCTCAAAAAATTCACTAGACGTCAATATATACTGAGAGACAATTGTCAATCGACTACCAATTCTAATATTCACTCACTCGAATGTTCAACTATGCAACTTTGCAAGACTGCTAGGAGAAAATCCGAGTAAGGCCTGAATAGGCTGCCAACAATATAATGTCAACCTGTTCAGATTTGTAAGAGAAATCAGATAGCTTAACTTAGAAATTCTAAGTGAAAGCTCAATAGGGATGTCAAACTTATTTGCTTGAATCATTTCTTAGGACGTACGCAACACGCATCAACTAAGACTGCGCCTACAAGATGGCGAGTTCAAACTTATCCGGAACATTCTAAAAGAAACCCAGCCTCAACTTTTGCATTAGGAACGCTTGGAGATTCCGGGATCAGGGGGAGAAAAAAACTCAATCTGTAATCATTAGGAATACCATGACATTGCCACTAGATGTTTGAAATTCAAGAGGGTAAGACGTGCATTGTACTTGAATCCTTTATGCAGAGCATGAGATCTCAAAGACTAGAAGGTGCTGAGTAGGTCGATTGAAATTTCAGCAGAATGCGAAAGTAATAGGTCCAGAAACCTATATTTCAGAAGACTTCCGGTAGCTCTCACGAGCTCCGCGAACGTGCCTTTCACTCCGGACTTCACCGCTCTTAGCATCAATTTCGTCGCTGTCGAGAGAGGTGATAATTTCCTCAATACTCGAATTTCGATTAATATAAGCTTTGCTGTCGCTTTCGACGTCAGCGTAAGTTGTCAATTCCCTTCCACCCTTGACATCATTAGGAATGCATTCTTCTCCATGTTACCCGAAAGAAAGTCGATGTTGATGACAAGATCTCGAGTGAAACAAACTTAAGATCTTCTTGATCTTGTTCCTGCATTCTGGGGACCTCTGCTGATGGTCGAGGAGGGGAACGGGTTCGATGCATTGTAATCGATTTGAGGTGAAGTGAAAAGTGAGCTATAGGGTTGATGAGAAACTATTTGGCAATTTGTGGAAGAATCATGGCCCTGCTGCTCTTGTAGTAATGTCATGGACACTAAGCTTGATATGTAACCACCGCTTAGGATTCAAAAGATGGGAGCTTCAAATTATTTGAGGCACCAAACCGACAAATGACAACTCACCTATAAGATTGTTAGTTGAAAATGATTGTCCAAAAACCTTAAACACAATATAATTTTTAAACCACTAATTATAGTAATTTTAGTTTTGAGCCTTTTGACAATTTTCCAATGTAGTACCATCTGGTCACTTTCAGCTGAAAATCACAAAACTGGAATTTAGGCTTCCTATGTGACACAAACACTAACATGGACAATTTTTGAATTTTTTAGTTTTCTCTTTTTTAATATATATATTTTAATTCATTTCTTTCTTCTTCCTTTCTATTCTTATTTTTTCCCACTACTTATCTTCCTAGAAGACCAACAGGGGGCACAAAGGCCTTAATGGCCAGTGAGGACTTGCACACCCTTATTACATCTGTGTGAGGGCCACAACAGCCTTGCCTATAGCTAGCGACACGTTAGCTATGTATATTCCCTCTTTTTTTTTAAGGAAAAACAATAAAAACAAAAAAAGTAAAAAAGATTGTAAAAATTGTCCACATTATCGATTTATAATCAAAATTAGTTGGAATGACTATATTAGGAAATCGTCACAATACTTAGAATAGGGTTAATTAAATTATAAATTTTATGATTGAATTGACTGTTGTACAATAAATATAAACCTTTCAGAATAATTTTTTTAAACGTTATGAGCTAAGCTAGACACGTAAATTCCCACTTAGCATTCAAAAGATGGAAACATCATTAGCCGAGGCATGAAAATGACTGAGTGACCACCCACCTACAAGAAAGGCTAATGAGACCCACTCGATTCTCTTCGATTTCTAATCTAATTTACATGGTCCCCACGCGTATTAAACAAGAGTTGGCATCCATTTGATTCTCGATTAGGTACCATCCGACAGGCAATTGCAAATGATGGAGACTTTTGGACACTGTTCTTGGGTCCAATCACCCCCATCGATTTGATTTAGATTTCAGTCAGATCCAATAGATGGGAGCAGCACATGCGGTGAGTGATTAAACCGGACTTTGGGACCAAAATTAGATGTGGCAAAGTTTCTCCCTTCGTGCCAACACACCACACTAGCTGTCTTGTGAAGAGAAATCGATTGGAATGTCCACGGTTCATCGTTGGTCTTCGCCAAGCATGTGCCTCTTCTCTGTTTTTTTGACCTTTTTTAGAATTATGGCATTCATGGCATATGTCCTAGACCTAAGCCCAATTCATTGATCTAGTTAAAAGACGAGTCATTCAAGTTAAAAGACTATGTTTTCAACCATTTTTATCAACATAAGAACGTTCTCGCTGGAGGTGATTATGCCCGAGCGAAGGCTGGATAAAGCCTTTAGGTCAAGCCTGATCCGTTATCAACTTGTCCAACGTCACGCATGATAAACAAAAAACCATATGTGAATTAGCTGAATTAGGCCAGACTTTTCGACTATAGCCTTGCCGTATTCAATTGGCTTGCCTTGGTAGGCTAGTGGACTACGAGACCTATGATCAGGTCTAATTCTTGCTACTTAATGATTGTATGCCTCCAACTTAGAAAATTCTTCTTCCATTTGTCATGTAGGCAAGGAATTGCACATTATCAACCTTTTAGTGACGATTATCCTCCAATCACTAAGAAAATGCCTACCATTGTGGTAGTTGATTTAGCATACCCACTTAGGATGAGCTTCATTGGGATGCGCAACAAAAGTCCAATGTCTCATGGTAAAATACTAAAAAAGTTATAAATTTATTGTATTTGTATCAATTCAGTCATAAACCTTTCAATTTTAACCAATTTAATCGTAAATATTTTCGTATTTTATCGGTTAAGTCCCTCTAGTCAATTTATGTGACAGGATTAGCACTAATATTAACATTTATTATAATATTATAATTAATTTATTTTATTTTTTTTTTTCATCCTTTTACTTCCATGGCTTGTGTTGGTGGCCAGCAAGGGCTGAAGTTGCCTGAGCCCTTGTTGCCACAAGCAGGGTCATCCTTGCTTGGGCAAGGGTGAGTGCTAATGAGGCTAACCCTCACCAACACATGCCATGGAAGAAAAAGAAAGGAAAATTATTTAAAAAATATTTAAAAATTATTAAAAAAATAATTGCCAACTCTAGTTGTGTTTCATAGGACAGCAAATGTCCATATTACTAATTTCCTGCCTAAATTGACCAAATAAACTTAATTGACAAAATATTAATATATTTATGATTAAATTAGTCCAATTAAAAGGTTTATGACTTAAGTTGTATCAATGCAATAGGTTTAGAACTCTTTTGGTACTTTTTCCAATATCTCATCAATCTTGAAAGATTGCCAAGAGAAACCCAAATTCCAAACATGCCATACTATCAAATCCAATTAGACGAGCCTTCTTTCAAAAATTATTTTTATCATATCAATTCTTTAATGCGGGACTTCTTCTGTTTAGAAATTCTTGTAATCCCCATTTGTGAGCCCATGGTATCAACTCTCACATTTCTTTAATCTAGTTATTCTTCTAGGCTAGCTAATGATGAAACACGTAGCCTCAGACCACATTACTACACCATAATCGTAGCCTTCATCCAAGGTCTTCTTCTATCGAACCATGACCTGAAAATTCTGATAAGTTCTTCCTTGAAACATTTGACTGCAACAACAATACACATCAAATGACCTATCAATCAATCAATCATCAGCTCTAATACTAATTATTGTAATGAACACCAAAAGTACAATCCCTCGTTCGAGAGAGACTATCAAGAGGAAGTCCAAGTTCTAATCGAACCCATTCAACACGCCCTATTCCTCACAAACTCTACCCCACGAGTTAAATGCTAAATACTTACTTTAACAACAAGATACCATAAATTCATATGCTTTCACCCCTGTCCTCGACACGTGTGTCTCGAAACACAGGTTTCTCCCTTATTGGGAAAGAGCAGCAAGGACCCGACACCGAAGAATGTTTTGTCGAACTAGTGGTAGGAAGTAGACCGTTACCTAATAATTGTACCCGTGAGGCGTGTTCCAGGCAACGCCGACTTGTGCGCAACGTAGTTTTTGCCCTTCTCTCGCCAAGCAGGTCTTGAACGAGTCAAAATCGAAGCCCCTCTCCCTCTCTCTGCTCTGAATTTTCCTCTCGAAGGGAAGACTTTCGTGGCGCACGAGGGTTTCGCGTGGGCTCCACGACCGTTCCATGGGTAAACACTGGTAAACAAGCTGGGTCGCCAGCGCCTTTCTTTGACTGAAATTCAACAAAACCCTTTCATTGACCCGAATCAGAAGGGGACAGAGGGAATTTTCGATGGAGTTAAAATCCGCTCTCATTAGTCTCTCCGATTTGTTAGTTCCGGTCCATTGCTGAGAAATGGACGGCACATGGCCTGGGAAACCTCGATTGTCAACAAAGGATGCCACGGGATGGTGATTACCTCCCTCTGGATTTTCTCTTGTGGTCCACGTTGAAGTTTTCTAATCTCCATTCGAGGCTTTGGAAAAAGCCGTTCTATAGCATGTGGCGGAAGAGATTGAAGTTCTCTAAGTTGTGATGGGACTTAACTCCTCTATGGAACACGAGGCTATTAGGGTTTAAGTACTACAACATATGACAAATCTCTACAACGTGGGGTACTTATTGACATGTGATGATTCCATGAACAATCGTTCTATGCTCAAAATTACTTTCATAGACAAAACTCTATCCTTGTTATATTTCTATTGTGGTCACCCCATATTTTGAATATGTTATAAAGAACTTATAAAGTTCAATGCGTTTAGGGCATGGATTCAACCTAATTGCAACCTATATCAAAGTGAAATGACCGCAAATGGAATTTAGCCTTACGAGATAAAGTGAAGTATGATACTCCCTTCATTTCTCAATTTGTGTCTTTTGCCCTCCCTTTATCTTATTATTAAGATTTTTTTTCCCCCAAATCAAACTCTGCAAAAATTGGAATCTATAACATGCTTAATGGTTAGTTTTTACAAAATTACAGGAGATAAAATCGAAATTCCTGTGCTAGGCCCGTTTACACATGATTATGGTCTTAAGAGATGACTGATTTTGTTCAGATCTACAACGAGCCTTTAAAAAGCAAAGCGAATTGATAACTAGTCGGACTAATCATGGCATGAAGCTCTTCTCAAAGATGAAATACAGGCACAAAGCGTTGAATCTCATTTATTACCACGTAAAAACTTTTTTATTTTTTTCATGCCAAGGAAAACGAAGCAATTATGACATGAGGCGTTTGTGATGGAAATACTGTGCGAAGCACTAATGCTGTCCATTTTGTCTAACGGAAAAGCAAAGATTCCATGATAATTACAGCACTCGGGGCAACATTGACACCGAAAATCGAGTCTGGAAATTACTTTTTTTGCTTTTTCAAAATAGAAGAAGAAAATAAGCAGTTTGATTCCAAAGAGAAGCCTCTTGAGTTGAGGCTGAGATCTTGACGTATCTATCTTTGGTTTTCCATCACTACGTCAATTGGATATTACCTGCACGCTAAGCATTTGATACGTTCAATAAGTCCACGACGACAAAGCATTTAGTGCCCCTGGTCTAGACGATGACTAAAACTTCCACATATGCAGAGACCCAGCAGAAGATTGGAGGAGGAGGAGGAGGTGATGGGGAAGTTTCGCGTTTTCTGGACGTTCCCAATCGCATTCCAAAATTACAACGCCGCCGCTGTCGTCGGCGATGGTCCAAACGAATCGTCGAATGTGAATTAGAAAGCGATGCAGTAAATTGAAAGCAAGCAGTTAAAGTTAGCGATGCCGATGCGGTGATTCCTCCTGTGGCAACACGAAAAAGTCAATTCCAGGCCCTTCTCTTTTCCTTCTTTGCTTCTCTGTTTACTTTGACCTCTAATTAGGTCGGATATCCGGAACCAGCAAAATGGCAGTTCAACGTGTAAACATATTTATTACTATTCTGAAAATCGAAGCAGACCGGCCGGCTCAACCGCTGGATGGTCCCTGTTCTTTCTCATGAAGTAGGACCGATTTAACTCGATTCAGATTGCGTAACGCTCGTGGACGGAGTCCGGTTTTCGGTACCGACAATAATTATCACAGGGAGGGGAGAGAGGAGGCGTATGGAAAGGGGTAAAAGACGCGAAGCTTCCCCGCGTTCATCGGTGATATTTTCTGGTATGCCTGCGGCAATTTTGTGCGTAAGGACACGAGACTCCGTTCATGTCAGAGACTAACTCCTTACATCTTACATGCCAGAGGGGGAGAGAGAGAGACACTTTGGACTTTGGATTGATACAATTTAGCGTTAGCTAGCCAGGCCTTTGGCAGTTTCTGCAATCGTCCAACTCTCATTGGAAAAAAGAGAGACAGATCTAACACGAACCAGAAGCAACAGCGAGAGCAACCCCTCCCTTATAAATGCCAGAACAACACATTCAAGCCTCACTCAAACTCTCTCTCTCCTCTCTCCTCTCTCCTCTCTACACATCCAAGCCTCACTCAAACTCTCTCTCTCTCTCTCTCTCTCTCTCTCTCTCTCTCTCTCTCTCTCTAGTACTTGGGAGTCACATTGAAGCATATGGACATGGACAATGAGAGGAGCTCTTTAGCCAATTGGGCTTCCTTCTGCCAAGGGAAGGTATGTTTCATGCCTGTTTTTGTGCTCCAATGTAAAGAGTCACATCTCTAGTCCCTCTTGTACTCCCCTGCGCTCAAGGTGCTGATTCCTCTCATTATGATCATACAGAGCATGGAAGAGCTGCGGAATTCTCTGGTCTACACGACGCTGGAACTAGAGAACACCAAGTTAGCAGTTCAAGAAGAGCTCAAGAGGCGAGACGAGCAGTTGAATTGCCTCAGAGGACTGCTCGAGAAGACAATTGCCGAGAGGAACGAGGCGGAGGTCAAATGCCAGCGGCTCCTGCTAGAGAAGCTGCTGCTCCAACAACAGCGGCAGCAGCTCGCGGTTCCGCTCTCTGGAATTTCCTCTGTGGAAGATGAACCAAGAAGGGTAATGGACACCAACAATGCATTCTCATCTTCCGATGGCGACGAGAGCATCGTCTCGTCACCGAGCATGGACCTGGTTCATCCACCTCAAATGACAGCGGTGCCGCCAGACATTGAGTTAGTCCCGGAAAAGCCGCTTCCCGAGAAGGGCAAGCTTCTGCAGGCAGTGATGAAAGCGGGTCCACTGCTTCAGACACTCCTGCTTGCAGGACCTCTTCCCGAGTGGAAGCATCCACCGCCACCACTTCCTTCGTCGGAGATCCCACCAGTGACAATACCGTCACCGCCACTTCCGCCAACACCGCCATCACTCTTCCTCCCAGGTTCTGCTATCAACATTGGCAGCGTCATCACTGGCACAAATTGTGGTGGAGACAGTAGGAAAAGGGGACTTTGTGAGATATCCGCTTCCTCAAGAGAAGCAAAGTACCAAAGAGTTGTCCTCAATTGACTCACACCACCAAACAGTCCCTCCAATATGACCATTGATATTTCCATCAGCTGATTAAACTAAGACTGGTCGCAGCACCCGTTTAGAACAGAAAAGATCGCCAAGGAATTTGGGCTGGTGACTGGTTTAGCACTTGTACAGATGCCCTCCTCTATAAAGGGAATTACCCAAAAGTTGATTGGTTTCGGAAAAGGGAAAAAAGGGGGCTTATGGTGCTGAATTTCAGTTTTCTTTCTTGTTTATCCTCATTCTATTTAACATCAATTGAAAGAGAGCTTGATCTGTCGGAAGGTCATTTGCTCCAGGACTTCAAATGTAACTCCAAACACCAGATTTACGCTATATGTTCTCATAAGCAAGATACGCGTCAAAGAGAGTGGTGCATAATCCAGAATAGTAGGATAGGAAGATTTATACGTTTAGAACGAGGAACCTTCAGGACCCTTTAATGTCGGGTCTGCAAATGTCTTGCCTCGACCGTGCCTGCCTCCTGACATATCTTTGGAAAGCAATCATCAGCCAACGTTTGAGGCAACCACAGATTCAATTGCATAAGGTGTTTCCTCTATTTCATGTACCGATACTCTGTGCCACTGATCCTTGCTCCCAAATTTTCAGCTAATCTAGGAGCAAATCTTAAAACCGCATGGACTTCAGATCAAATCCATACGTAGCGTGAGAATTGAGTTATTTTAAGCCCTAACATAGTACTCCTATACCAGTTGAAATCGCACTATCATACACCAGGGCCCATGCAATATAACAATAACCTCTAATGCAGAAGATTCTTCGCCCACTACTAGTCACATTCGATATGTACCGATAAAATTGCTATCTCAAATTCTTTGAACTACCAAATGAGGAGTTCACTAAAAAATTAACCTAAATGCAGTCCTTCAGTTAATGACCAATCATGGCAATCATACATTAGCAATAAGAATTACATGTACCTCCAGAGCCTATGAGATAAGTGAACAAGAATCGATTGCCCATGAGACGTAGGAAATTACCAACCTTATTTCGACACTGAACTTGAAATCTACACAACAGAAAATTTTGTTAGTCAACAGTCCAATGGAGATATCTGCCTCTCTCGGATTTCTCAAGCACAACGTGTGACCCAGCGCAAGAAAATATAAGCAATAAGAAAGTGCTCCACCCCCTAGCCTTTTTAGAAGGTTTCCACAGAGGAAGGTCTAGTAAAAAGAAGACCCACATTTACACATACACACGTACTGCTATCTTCTCTAATGCTTTCTGAAATAGCATGCAAGTATAAAAGCACCAAGGAGCATGAAGCACGCTTTCACTTTTGTTTTGAGTCAATATCTTTCATCAACCTGAACTGTCAATAGTGAGGGACACACAAATACAAAGAAAACTACATACAGGCTTACAAATGGATTTGTCAAGGACATTGCCTGCTCTCTTCAACAGAAAATGAAAATTTAAGGCAGCACTTGATGCAAGTGATCTCTAATTCTGTGTCCCAGCTGCCGCATCCTCAATTATGGTGACTTGATGGCAGTGTTGATGATTAGGCTTTGGTCACCATTACAATGGGACGTGATGTTGTCCCAGATATGTAAGATCACCTCTACTTACAGGGAGAATCACATAGAGAATGTTTGAAACATGAGGAATTTGCTTCTCAGTCATCTTCATCCTCATCTTTATTATTCGGGTGATTGTGCTTCTGAGCAAAATACATCTCTGCAATCTGGATATAATAGAGGAAAAATTATTGAGGAAAGCCAGTGAAAGAATAAATAGTCACTGCATTTACCCTTTTCCCATACCACCTCTATTTCAATATGGTGTACCAAACAAGACAAAAACTTAATAGCACTGATTCTCACCAGATCCGATGAACTTGCTTGCTCCGGTGCTTTATCTTCACGGACACGAACTAAACGAGGAAACCGGAGAGAGATTCCCTTCATAAAAGAATTCGTGACAAGACTTAGTAATGAATAAAGACTACAAGTTAATTGCTATGCATGGGTAAGGTCTAGTGAATAGAAGCCCCCTCCTCCTTCCTTCGCAAAGAAGAAGAAGAAGAAGAAGAAGATTAACTTAAACCTTATCAGGATCTACTGTTCCAACTGCAGCACGATGAACAGGGCTAATAGTTAAATCTGCAGCTTTCACCTCCCAAACCTGGAAGAGAGTAGGCGTCCATATAGAAAATAATTAAATTTTTGCAGAGACCAGAAGGTGCATGCAAGAAATATCAATGAAAAAGGAGAATGCAGAAAAGATAAAAACAGGTGAGGAACTACCTCAGAAGGTTCAAACCACACATCTGGACTGATTGTATCTGAATAACGATAATATGTCTGAAACAAACCAAGAAAAGAAGTTACAAAGTAGAATCCTTCTTTCCCTTCTTTTGTGTGTGTGTGTGTGTGTGTGTGTGTGTGTGTGTGAGAGAGAGAGAGAGAGAGAGAGACCTTTGGCTTCGGAATAACCTTAGGGCGAAGACTGACAGATCGTTCTTCAAGCATGGCTTCAGAAAAACCAGTTCCTAGCCGCATTGCCAGAGAATATCAAGTCATGTTTTGGTAAAAGATCAAGTGTCATCAAACAACTAAGCAAATTATTTTCTCTCACCAATTTTACAAATGCTTTGAAACTCTTCATTGGAACTGTCATAACAAGCAAGGAGAAACGCACCATACACACCTATAAAGGAGAAAACCCATAAACTCTGATAAAGCTTTATTTGAAGTTTAATGTGGTAGGAACTGAAGCATACATTGGCCCAAGAGTCCAGTATAGACAGATCTGAACAGCTGAGGCAAATAAATAAGGCAATAAAAGATATTGTCCATCAAGGCATTTTCATCGAAGATAATATCATCATGTTATCTTTTAGGGATGTTTGGAGCAGGCTGAGCTCAAAATAACCTCCGAAACAGGCAAAGTTGACTAATGTCAATGAACAACATAATGACCATATCATTGATACACAATTATCAAAGGTTCATAAATAAATTGAAGAGTGGTTTTTGTAATAGAAAACATAGCCTGCAGAAGGAGCCACAGACCTGACATTTCTTTCAAATGATAAACCTCTCCTCATCACTTAAACCAGAAGATTACTACAAAGGGAAAAAGGGCATAGAGGTCGAGCCTCAAGACATTGTCCATAGTGATTATAAGTAGACGATCACTTCAGTTAAGTCAGTTTTCTAATGAGCACTTACCTGTACGCTTCCCACGACCATGGAAAGCAGCAATAGGCACCAAATCTACTGAATCACCAATACTGCAGAAGGAAAGTGTCATATATTAGACATGCACATACCTGGCGCAAGACTATCATAATGACCACATTGTTACCTGTCCATATAATCTTTCTTCAATTTCAGCCAGTTATTTGACCTCTTTGAAGGCTCATATGTAGCATCTCGATCCAGAGTTTTGATAATCAAACCTTCACAACTGCACCAAGTATGTCAATGGTATGCGGAAAAGATAAGCAAATCTCAATTATAACGCTTCGATATTATTTGATCACCAAGTGAGCATATTATTTTTACAATATGCAGTAAAGCCATTCCATGTGAGAGATAGTTGTCCAAAGGGTTTGACATGGAGAACTCTCCAATTCATAGGAATATGGCAGACAAAAATGCAAAGAGACAAAATGAGAATCATAAACATACTGCGAGATCTTTTTGAGCTAATAGTATGAGCAATCAAATAAGAAACTAATCAGGGTGCCTCCACCCACTCCACTCCACTCCACCCCCACCCCCCCCCAAAAAAAAAAAAAAAAACTGAAAAAAAGAGTTAAGAAAAACACGTGCATGTGCACAGAGAGACAGAGAGAGATCCTGCTAATGTTTTTCAGCTCAACCGTTCACATCCCAAATAATGCATTATGGCATATGGAAAATTTTCACAATTAAGAACTCTTATGTGAGTCGTTGACATGATGCTTTTAGGCAGGTGCTCCAGGAGGCTTAGACACCCAATGTTATAGAAGAAGAAGAAGAAGAAGAAGAAGAACTACCAAGTGTTTAATACGATCAACTAATGATGTCTGACAAGCAAACATGAAATACCATACTGCTATGGCATGAACAGAGTATAATACCTTGCATTAACAGAAGCATCAAGAAACGTTTGTATCTCCTCTATATCATTAGATGTTATTGCAGTGGCAAACTGAAAAAATCCGGGTTCTTCCTTGAATGAATCGTATAGATGCTGCACAATAACACAGCAACAGGTCCATGAGAATGGACATTACAAGATTTCACAAATTGCATGAACAGCGGGGCAACAAAATTATCAAGAGTCAAGACCTGCTCCTAAATATGCCAGTACCTCTACCTTTATCTAGTCTCTGAAATTTATACTTTCCAATGCCTGGATAGAATTAAGGGCCATTCTTTTTTAAAGAAAAACTCCTCTCAATTCCTGCCAATCATTTTGTCCCTCTTAAAAGATGAATGGCTTCACCAAGCTCTGGAACTACCAGTTCTTAATAAAAGACAATAAACAACTTCCCAGGCTAAGACAAGACATTTTTACAACAAGGTCTTAGCACATAAAAAGGTAAACATCTTGCAAATAGAATATCATTTTAAGTTAAGCAGTTCCAAACAACTCATGGCCCAGAAATGAACTGGCACTTTTCACTATATATTAAAGCAGAAACGCCATTAAAACCTACACAACCAGCAAGTCTCTCTGCTCTAGCAAGAATTTACTTTTCCAATAAGGGGAAAAAGGTACTATTAGCCCCTAGTTGGAAAAAAAAAAAAAAAAAAAAAAAAAAAAAAAAAAAAAAAAAAAAAACGGCAATACCTCCCTCCGAAGTTTGAGTTGTTCCTGAATAAGCGGCTTGCCATTTAAATAAAGCATGTCAAAAGCATATAT
This sequence comes from Eucalyptus victrix, assembly GCA_016097545.1. Taxonomy (NCBI): domain Eukaryota; kingdom Viridiplantae; phylum Streptophyta; class Magnoliopsida; order Myrtales; family Myrtaceae; genus Eucalyptus; species Eucalyptus victrix. The sequence goes on from CM027844.1 coordinate 27,550,416, forward strand.
GCAAACATCCACCTTGATCTCACTCAAGACTACATTTTTGCGAGCTCGTGTACTGAGGATCTGCAACAGAAACTTTGATCTTAGGACCTGTTTCAATTAGCCCTTGCAACCATCTCAAAATAAGAAATTCTCAATCAGATCCATCGCTCTCTTTTCAGTACAAAGAAACCAATCACAGAGGCATAGATAATATCTTGAAGTGTATAGATATCAAAGTGAATAGAACAGTAAGTTGAGCACTGAGCACTGAGGTTAAAATTCAAGGTTCAACTGCAATCAAACAGGATGTGAATATATCAATGCCAATAAATCTTGCTAGCCCTGTAACTACTGAAAAAAAATTAGAAAGTTTGTCAAGAGAAAGAAAAAGGGAACATAGGGGAGTATAGATTTGCGTGAGATCTATTGGTGACTCACATCACACACGTACATACTAGGTCAGGAGTTACAATTAACAAATATATAAATAATAAAATCTCAACAAGAAGCAACAAAAACATCACCTTTTTACTTACATCAACATAACTAACAACTAATTCGAGGCGATGGAAAGACACTGAGCAAGTAAGGTACCATGAAAAGTTAGAAGTAAGAGAAATAGTTGTTAAAGTCAATAAATCCCACATGTACAGGTCCCTCTGGCAACTTATCTCGTGTCATTATTGTTTTAGTATCTTTAATGGCTAATGGCTATCAATAGCCACAATATCCCTGATTGATGGTTGACAAGGATTCAGCTCTGAGTGATTGCCAAACATTCTCTGTAAACTTGGCTCACTTGTATTCTCAACATATACTAGGAGATTCTGCAAATGCCAACAAGCCCATTCAACTAGCTGATCTATCTTATGCACAAATATCACAAGCAATGAGAGAACGCAGCAGGGTCACTGCACCAATTATGCTTGAGCAGATAAATAAGAGGCAGCCTGAACGTGTAGACCAGTTAGTGATCAAGGATTATTTTTTCTATAAACGTCACAAAAAAGTTGAAAGCAAAAAAGATTGTTCCAGAATTGATATAGCACCTATAAGTGAGAACAGCCTTTTGAGAATCTATTACCTGGAAAGGAAGAATCTTTTTCTTTTCTCGATCATAAGCGACAAGTTCACAATCTAGAACAAATGATTTAACGGCCTCCTTCTTTAATCTGCGTAACAAGACATGCTGCAACTAATTAAATTTAATCAAGTATTCATGTACATTATGAACTTTCTCACTGTCAAATACAAAGTTAAGCATTACTTCCATTCACCAGTTACCTACCCAAGCAAGGCAAAGAACTGAAAGATAAATCTAAAAAAATGTGCAGGAATGGCTATCACTACTGAATTTCTAAGCTAGTAGCCATCTGAGCCGCCAAGACTTGAGATGAATGGTCTACATATTGTGTAAAAGAAACTTGAAGAAAAAATGGCCCACCTTGATACCGTGGCAACAACATCCGGAAATTTGCCAGTGTTATGTTCAGCATTTCTACTATATATCTCGACAAAATCATCCTCCTTATAATGTATCTGTTACAACAGCAACATTATATGGCAAAGCCTAAAATAAAATAACAAGCGGTGAGAAAGAAATTGACTCAGATGCATCACCTGTGCACGCTCCCCATCATACTTGTATTCACATGTGTATACCATGTTCTGGAATTTACTTAAAATCTCCGAGACACCTTTTGTTGGTTTTGCAAGCATAGGTCCAACAGGGACCCCCAAAGAAAAAGTACACAACTTTGGAAGATTCCATACACCGTCGGTGAGAAGAGCAGGAACTATTTTATCATATACTGGAAGAATGGAGTACACTTGCTTAACGATCTTTGCAGCCTGTAACAGATGAAAGTCCTAAATCATGTACAAAAGGAAGCAACAACAATTCAGAAAGGTAATCCTAGTCCAGACTTTATATGGAAGGAAAAAATAAAAGAGAAGGGAAAAAAACCAAAATAAAAAGGTGTTGACACAAACTAAACAACCACACTTAAGAAAATCCAAGTCGAATCTTTCAATTAAAGAAAATAGATCATCACAATTCTAGGACCGGCAATTGAAGAAATACGTGAGAAAAATAGAACTAAAGCATTAACACTAACCAAAAACTTGAGGAAAAAGAAATATTTTTAGCAGCATTAAACCATCCAGCAATGACACGGATGAGGTAGGCAATTCTAACTTCTTTGCCAAATACATTGCTACTCTCAGGACCCAATATATGGAATACTTCCTTATATGTGAAAAAGAAGAGTGAGTTGATCAAAAGACGAAGGGTTTTAGCAGAAGTGTAAACATTTCTGTTTCAGTATAAGCAAAGTTTTATTGAAAAAGGACCAAAGGGGTAACATCCCTACACAGAAGAAAATGATGTCCAAGGGGAAGCCACCCACATATAAAAATAATGAACAAAGAGCACACTTCTGAAAATGTCAACACTACATGAATCGATGTTAACATATGTAAATATCACCTCTTCAAGAGGAGATTGAACATCTGTGGATGGTTTAGAATGTTTTTCAGCATATACAGCAGCTTGTCCAAGTGCAGCTAAGAGAGTCTGCTCTGCTAATCCAATCCTCAATTTTGTCTGCAATACACGAAGTTTAGCTCAAATAAAACCATCAACAAACATGAATCTAATACCATCATAGAAGTCTCAACCATAACCTGAAGTAGGCGGATCAAATATTGAGGTTCACAATCAGTGGCTGCAACAAGAAGCGCTTTTATATGGTTCTTTTTCTTTTCCTGACTATTCTGCCCCGATTCCTGTGAATATGCAACAAGTAGCAGATTAACCAAGGCAGTAACAGCATTGTAAAAGATTTAGCCCAATTGAGTTAAATCATACCGGGTTAAAATATTAGGACATTACATCAAATTTACTTCCAACCGGAACCAAGCATCTCCTCTATATGCAGACTAACAAAGAACTGGCTTTGTCAAAGGGAAGAAGAATAAAGGGAAAAAAAACAAAAGACTAAGGAAACGTTCGACTCAACATAAGTTTACTAGATGCTGCAATTACACCCAGCAAGGAGCTCATATGACTTCAACTCTGTATGGAGGACAATAGAAACCCAAAACATGAGCAGTTATGCAAATGACCGAGACAAAACCATTTTACAGCCCTCACTGCAGTAGATGTTTGCATTGCAATGGCTTCAACCGCAAAGCTAATACTTAATTCCCCTAGCAACGTACCTCCAACTGTCTCCGATAATGGAGGTCTCCCATGAAAATACGCATCAAGGTCAACTAAACATAGGATAGCCTCTTGATCTTGGGAAGCTGGAGGCACAGTACTATGTTACACTATGTCAAATACTAACAACTAATTATCAGCTCTTAAACGTAGTAGTAAAGAATATATATAGAGGAAAATAAAGAAGCCACAGAACTTCCAGATTATATCAACACTCTTAGAGAAGAAATTGATTTCAAAGAAACAATGTGCTTCCGTAAAGCAAGAATACTTTGGGGACAAGGAATCAATAAGGACGACAACTAATAGATGTACGAGAAACAGATCCTGCTATATTTTTCACCATATTTTTATCAGCTGCTATATCTCTCATCGATCTCAATTTGCAAGCAAAGAGATGCATGTACAATTACTACTGCAAAGAAGAACTCAAGAAAAGTAACAAAGAGTTATTATACCTTAGCTATGAGCCGAAACGTATCAAATACTTTGGCAACAGTTAATGCATCAGGCTTGCGCATTGTGGATTGAGATGATCGACTTGCTTTAGCGACAAGGCCCAAATCTCCCAACTCCTACAACATAAGCAAGCAAGAGGTTGAGCATTTGTACAATAAAGTCTACATATATAAAGAACAAAAAAATCTGTGTCATGATCCAGTACATTGGATCTTTTAGACCCGTAATGCAAAGAGATGGCTAAAAGTTAAGAATCCTAAGTAGGCTTTACATGTGTAGAAAGAAGCTCAATTTCCTGACCATCTAACGGTGAGCATTTGGAACTTTCAACAGATTTCAGCTAGATCCTACAAAAGTGAAAATGTTGAGTAAGTTTGTCAATTTCAATTATTTGGATAAGCTGTATGCCACAATTGAAAGTGAAAAAGTTGAGTAAGTTTGTGAATTTCAAAGATTTTGATAAGCTTTATGGCCAGAATTAAATGGAAAGTGACAAAAGCCAACAAATTTTTGGAGAGAATAAGGAGGAAGAGGACATTGAAACTAGCCTAACATCATCAATTGTGACATTAGGAAAATCTTCTCAATGTTCAACTCCTTGTCAGTGGCATCAATAGCCTTGTAAATTACCCCTTACTAGATGATCATGTCGGTATCATTTTAAAAGTTTTCTAGAGTGATCCATATTATCATGCCCAAAAACCTTCTTCTGGTCAGTGGCCTTGAAATCTTGCCTGTAATATTCCGTCTATGGAGTATTATGTTAAAATCTTTTTATTCTTCAATCAACTAAGTTGATTTTCTCTACCACTAATACAACTCCTGAAAAGCGCCTGTAAGAACAAGAAGCATGGAAACTCCCCCATGTAAATTTATGTTTGAATTTCAAATTTCAGCAAGCATGAGCTGACACTAATCAACAGAATGTAAAGACTAGAGCTCCACACTCTAGCTGAAAAGTTCAAACGAGAGGATGAACGGATCAAGTACATTTAAAAGATAACCTTGTATTGCTTCTTAATCTGCACTTCTGTCCTTCCACAGGCCTCAGCGAGCGCCTTAATGATCGACGCATCCCCGATTCCCAGCTCCAGCCCCTCGTGAGCGGGAGCAATCCTGTTGGCCAACAGGTACACAGCAGCGACCAAATCATCCGGGGTCGTGGTCATCACAGTCCTCAACGCATTACACACAATGTCCGTAATCACAATCCTCCCAGACTCATTCGATATCAGGTCGAACGCCAAGCACACAAACACGAACGGAACCCTCTCGCCCTCGCCCCAGCAAGCCACGGCCTTCGGGGAGAAATCCGCCGGCTTCTTCTTCAGCAAATGGATTTTGCCCTTCAATTCCTTCACTCTCTCGGCAGACGAATCCCTTTCTTCGCCTTTTTCTGGTCGGGGCATTTCTCCGGATTCGAGCCCTTGACTTCTTCAATCAGCTGGCTCCCCCCGGCGACAGCCTCCGATTCATCGGCTCCAGCCTCGACCGCGGCCGAATCGGGCTTCGAGGCGTCGCTAGGGTTTTCGGCCGGGGCGGGATCGGGGGACTTGCGCTTCTTCGGCGAGGGAGGCGGCGGCTTCTTCTTGGCGGCGGCGGCGGCGGCGGCGCGGGCGCGGGCGCCGGACATGAGGGCGTCGAACGCCGAGGGCTTCGACGACATCCCGCGCTTCGGCGGCGGCGGCGGCGAGGAGGAGCAGAGCGAGACGGGGCGGCGGAGGGAGGAGGAGGAGGAGAAGGGTTTAGCGGCGGAGAAGAGGGGCCGAGCGAGAGGGGGGACGAGCCTGGGATTTAGAGCGAGGCTTGGAGAGCGGCAATGGCAGCACGAGCGAAGGAAGAACATGAAAGACGCGCGAGCGAGACGGAGGTTGAAGACGACTGGAGGTGAGCTCGGAGCAAAAATGGCGGGAAAAACGCAGTCCGACACAGACAGTCGTCTCACTTGTTCCGAGGTTCGTCCATGGCTCTAATCTGTTTTCGTTACGACGTGCTAAATCGAGATTAGCGTCTCTCTGATTAAATGCCCACGCGGATCGTTCACCTACTGAAATTATATTCGGACCATCAAACGAGTCTTGAATTTTCAACTGTGCAGGGATCTTGGATATGTCGAATGGGTAGTGAAATTATGTTCAGATCATGATACATATGTTTTGTGGACCGTAGGTCAAAATTATTCACATCAACGAGATGAATTAACATTTATCTCAGATCACAAGAAATGAGTAAGGATGCGTTCAATTCAACTTTGGGAGGATATTTTTGGAAAAATACAAAGAGTTTTGAATTAATAGGATTTTATAAGAAAAAGTGTATTTTAAAATCATAATAAAAAGTAGTTTTGACTTAAATGTCATTTGATAAAAATTACACAATAAAAATGATTTTTTTTATTTATCTTTCGATCTTTTTGTCGACAGATTCAGCTATTGATGAATCAAATCGATTGCTAGCTAATCTCAATTAAGGTCATACACCAAGCGACTGTAGGCGATAACCGCTTAGGTTTGCACAATCCAATCGAGGTCTCAGGACCTCAGGCCTTGCTAGTTGCGTGACCTCGCGGCCTCCTTCCAACCTCTATGGAGAAGATGAATAGTGTCAAAACTCTTATTTAAAGAATATTGCTTTCTAAATGATCTTCAAACATGTTTTTTGTGCATTTTCCCAAAGTTCTACAAAAAAATTTTCCAAATATCATTTGCATTTCGCCAAAGATTTAGGGCCTCAAGGCACCTTGGTAATACATCGAATCAAATGCATCCTAAACTTTCGACTTGGGATTCAACAAAAATAAATTGAAACCTAACTCCTTGCTGGGCTTTATCTCAGTGAATGGACCTACTTCAGACAAAGCCCATGTGTCAGACTTCAATGCCATTAGGCCCCCGAGGCCCAATCAGCAAACCCTCCAAGCTGGCAAGGCAACATAGCGTAGGTCCTAGGTTCCTACTAGCCTACTACTAATCATTTTCCCCATTTCCCATCTTTCTTATTCGGTGGAAAATAATATTTTCTTTGAACCATAAAAAACCACGTCATTCTTCAAATTCACCGATTTTAATTTAAACTTGTTTCAGAAAAATATCTTCCTTAAAAAAGATTATTTATAAAAATAAATGAATGAAAATTATTTTTATCATGCATAAAAATGTTTAAGTATGAAGTATTATTAATAATGAAAAAAAATTTCTTCGATTAATTATTTTAAATATATATAATTTAAAAATTGTTAAATTTCCGAAAAATAAATGAGGCCGAAATTTCTATGACCAGAAAATCTTACTTTATTCCAATCGAAGACTTATGATGTTGCTTTTCGTATCATTTTCTTAGCCCAAAGAAAAAAAAAAAATTGAAAAATGCCGGCCCATCCCTTGATGGGAATTTCAATGCGCAACGAAAAAAAATTTAGGGATTGCCAGCACGAGCTACCGTCGAAATCGAAAAGACGCGCGAGCTTCGAATGATTTGGCTTGCCATATGCCTACGGCTCCCATCACATCGGTGCAGAAATTTCAAGACGCGCGCCTAATGAGGACGCGATCCACGACGTTTCGAAGACGACTTTGCAGGGAGATGACCGCGAGCGAGGATGCGTCCATGGACGGTCACCGAGACCCCGCGAATGGCGGAGAGGCCCCGGCGGCCCGAGCTATTCGACCGGTCAGCGTCGGTCGGCTTAATCATACGAACGCTGGCTGTTTCTTTGCCATTCCCCACACGGAATTGAGCCTCGGACCCTACGAAACTCGAATCCACGACGCGTTTTCCATCTCTTATCCATGCGATGTAGATAGAGAGAGAGAGAGAGAGTGCATGAGATCGGGATTTAGTGTGATCGAATATTCCGTGATTGTGTTTGTATTATAGCCCGATTTCATGTCAATGATGCATCTCGATGATAGAAACGAAATTACCGCACATTCAATAAATTCGTTTTATCTATATATATCTATTAGTTGATTGCTTTTGAACTCGAGTGATTGTGCAAAAGCTTTATAGTGAGTAAGGATATGGCTTTGTTGAGCCAAGTGATTTGGCCTCCAAAGAATGTACATATATAGACCCACCCATGCACCTAGGCATTCTTCACACGGAATATTTGTTTAGACCGATTTCCATTTGATTTTTACATATCGCGAGAACCACATAAAATATGAGCCACAGCTAGGATAAGTGAATTGATCAAATATCAAATTTTGGTGACGTAGCGCCTATATGGACCTCTGGGATGCATCCCTGGTCCCATAAATTTTAAGTGTACATTGTGACATTGCACACTTTTTGACCGATAAAAGAGCGCTAATAGCCACCTCTATAGAAGGACGACAAATCATAGGAAACACGGTGGCCCATGACAATGCTACATCTTTGCAACTATATGGACCTCTAGGATAGCATGATAGGTTCTCTTGTGGTTTCATGCACTCCTCGACCATGATGCGAGAGCGCTTATGATTGCCTCTATGCGAGGATGGCGGGTCAAAGGGAACATGTGACATGTGCTAGCACTGACATGGACCTCTATGATAGCCAAGATAGGTTAACTTATTGTTTGATGCACCTGTCGATGACAATAAGTGAGCACTAATAGTTGCGTATTTGCAAGGACAAGAAGACTTTAGGAACACGGGCCACACGATAATGTCGATCTTGCATGTACAGGCTATCTTTAGGATAACCCAATCATTTAATGTGAACTTTGACTCACTTGGTATCATAAATATGTTCCCATCTCCTTTCGTCATTGAATTTGAGTATCATTCTACTAGACTAATTCAAACGTGGAGCTAGACCCCTATAGTTCTATTGAAATTAAGGTGGACAATATAGTCAGTGTATCTAAAAGTACAATCAAAAGAAAATCGATGTCGCGTAGAATAAATTTAAATAGCCGTAACTATAATTGCCCAAAAAGTTTCAAGATTCGATTCAATAATAACAATCAAATAATTTGCAACTCACTTACATTTCATGCACGAGGTGCATCCCTCTTTAGTTCTCTCGTTGCATTTATTTAACGTGCCACAACAAGGAAATGCTGAGCTGCCCGTTTCGGAGCTTCCAAGACCTTCCAAAAGTAATCGGGCTTATATTATGTGGTAGCTCAAAAGGCACCAAAGCAAACACGTCTTTAATTATATTCGGCCAAATGCACATCAATAAAGAGCCATAAGAAGAAGAAGAAGAAGAAGAAGGAGAGAAAAAGCGCCTAAAGCTACCAGATCTAAACAACCCGTTAAGAAAGCTAGAAAGGCAAACACCGACGTGACAACTTTCAAAAAGATCGGCAACGAACGGAACGGAAGCTAACGCCGAGAGAGCCCAGCTCTGCTCCTTTTGTAAAGAGCCCCCCGGCCAGTGCAGTCGGCGCAAAACCTGCCAAAAGCGCACCAGAAAAATAAGGGGGAAGCTTCAAGTTCTCCCTCTCCCTTTCGTCCCGTCTCGTCCCTCACCCGTCGCTTTCCCTCCCTTCCTCTCTCTCTCTCTTTCTCTCTCTGTAAAGCTGAAGCGCTCTTCAGGAGGGGAGGGGAGGAGAGAAAACGACGACGCGAAATCCCGACCGATTCCGCAGGCGCGGCGCGGCACGGCACGGCACATGGCGACGCCGCATTGAATGCGGGCAACGGCCCCCCCCCCCCCCGCATCGTGTCTCCACGCATTTTGCTCCCGCTGCGCCCCCGTCCCTCCTCTCCGTTAGAACAGTAATCGGCGCGGCGGCGGCGGCGGCGACGGCGACGGCGGCGGCGGCGGCGGCGACGGCGACGTCCGTGTCGCGGCGGCTCCTCCTCCGGATTCCCGTTCCGCCGTCCTACTCCTCCGCAGGAGCGTCCGGATCCGTGTCCAGTTCCGGTCAACGCCCCCGGCAGCCGTGATTCGGTAGTCGGATACACTGATCGGGAGGGTCGGGCGTCGGAGTCGGTTTTCAGCTCTTCCGGAATCTGCGGTTTCCGTTGGAGAGCTCGACTGAGCTCAGCTGCCGGCCGGCTCGGAGCCGGAGGTGCGGAGTTTGTTTTTTGGCCGGTTTCGGGGCGCGCTAGGGTTGGGTTTTGATTGCGGGGGCGAGGAATGGAGGCGAGGATGAAGAAGTATCGGCAAGTGAGCCCGGAGAGGGCGAAGGTGTGGACGGAGAAGTCGCCCAAGTACATCCAGAACAGGAAGGTGCCCGTCGTTTACTATCTCTGCCGGAATCGCCAGCTCGAGCACCCTCATTTCATCGAGGTGCCTGTCGCTTCTCCGGAAGGACTCTATCTGCGAGGTAACCGCGAAGCAGGGAGCTGCATTTGCTCTTCTTTGTTTTAGTTTTGGCCCATTCTCCGTTGCTAGGGGAGTGACATTTGTTGCGGATACGGTTTTGTTGTGGCAGATGTGATTGATCGGCTGAATGTTCTTCGAGGCAGAGGAATGGCGTCTATGTATTCATGGTCTTCCAAGAGGTACACCAGTTCGAATTTCTCTCATTAATTGGTGATCTCTTGTTGCATAACAATCGCGGCTTAGATCGTCCGGGGTCCATGTCGTGTTATTGGATAATCTTGGTAAATCATACGAGCGATTTATTCGATTCGTTGATCATTGCAGAAGCTACAAAAATGGTTTCGTTTGGCATGATCTCAGCGAAGATGACTTGATCCTTCCATCTAATGGAAATGAATATGTCCTCAAAGGCTCGGAGCTTTTTGATGAATCTAATTCAGGTGAGGTAGATGGTGGTCTTTTATACTTGACCTTGCTGCTGACTTTAGATATGGTGGACAATTGCATTTGCTTGTGAATTATATATGACTAAAATTGGCAAGCAGAAAAGAAAGTAGAAACCTGCGCTAAGCTGGCTTACTTCCTGTCTTGCTACTGCACATGTTATGCAGATCGTTTCAGTCCTGTTGTGAATGTCGGCATGAGGAATTTGAAGCAATTGCCAGCTCCACCTTCTTCTAGAAGTCAAGATGATTCATCGTCATCTTCAAGCTTGAATGGAAAAGAAGCAAAACACTCTCAAGAGGATGAACATTCTTCTCCAGTTCATCACACCGATTCCACTGACGTTTCACCACAGTCAACAAATGGAAAAGGCTCCGGTTGGAATGGGTCTCTGAGCTTGACAGAGTACAAGGTGTATAAGAACGAGGGTTTAGCTGATGCATCAACTCAGACCGAAGAAGATGCAAGCAGAGGTCAAACCAGAGAAACTTGTACCAGAGGAGTCTCTACTGATGATGGCTCGACCGAATGTGAATGCAACGATAGTTGCCAAACCAAGGCCTCATGCTCGAAGGAGACCTCTGAGATTTCTAGTGATGCAGTTTCCCCTCCGCCCACTTCGTCTAGTGCTTCTTCATCAGGTGGAAAGACTGAAACTCTGGAATCATTGATTAGAGCTGATGCTAGCAAGATGAACAGTTTTAGAATTCTCAAAGAGGAAGAGATCCGAATGCCAACCAATGCAAGGCTTAAAGCTACCAACATGTTGATGCAATTAATCTCGTGTGGATCAATATCAGTGAAAGATAACAGTTTTGGCTTAATCCCAACTTACAGGCCCAGATTTTCCCATTCAAAATTTCCATCTCCTTTGTTTTCTACATCATTGATGATGGGGGAGCTCGATTGCTTATCAGAAAATCCACGGTTGATGGGCATTAGGCTGGAAGATAAGGAGTATTTCAGTGGGAGCTTGATAGAGACCAAGTTTCTCCGGGAGGATGGAGATGGACTTAGCTCTCTGAAGCGTTCCTCTTCCTACAATGCTGGCCGGTAACTCTGATTTCCTATGCAGTGCTCTCTTTTCTAGATTTAGTTCTTTTTGCTTGTACATGTGTACGAAATGAATTGAGAAAAAAATGGGTATGCTCACTCTGGTTGTGCTTTGTTCTGTAAAAATGTATTGCAAAAACCAGGATCCATTTGTTTGCACTATTTTGGAAACTCAGACATTCAATTGAATGTCTCTCTGCCATGAACGATGAGCCAACCTGCAGCTTGCAACTCAAATCTCATTGCATCTGTAATAGGATTAATAAATCGGTCAAGTAAATGACATATCAATTAAAGCTTCAATAGCTAAACATGTTGAAGGTGCATATTTTACAGAGCATGTTTTCCCCCACTCTCGAGGGGGCCTTGGCTTTGTAAAAGCTGTAACTAGAGGTTTTCTTTGGGAGGATGGCTGATTCTAGACAGTCGACAATCTCCTTTGCTCTTCTCAACTGTTATGGGGCTATAATAGTTGTGAAGGCAATATTATTTAGAAGAGAAATCCTTTTTGTTCCTTAATTTAGATAATTATAGGACGTGTTATTTCTCTCGCAGGTCTGATAAGCCGTTAGGTTCGGCTGGGGAAAGTGAGAATGGACGGTCAAAATGCATACCCCTATCGATTAAAGCTTCAATAGCTAAACAACCTCGAAGTGAGTCTATGAGATCCCCTCTCTCTGATAAAGCAAGAATTTCTTCAGACAGAGCAGAGAGCTCCAGAGCATTATTTGCCAACTCATCGAATGGTAACAGTAGAAGAATCACTGAGCCTTCCCCAGAGAGCAACCCATCAAAGAGAGACTCCGCCCTGGAGGATGAGCAAGTGATAAAAATTGAAGAAAGTTAAGTTTCGACTTTGTTCTACTTTGTCTAATTTCATTGAGGGATGGGGATCTGTATGTTCATGTTGGTTGAAAATTGTTATACGTTTTGTTAAACAGGCTTGCTTCAGGAGCTCGGGTTATAATCCAATCTAAAGCACCTTCCCACATCGAAGTTGGCAGCTGTTAAAGAGACTTATAAATCATCAAAAGGTAAGATGCACCAATTCCACGTCGTCTCTGCTTGTGGGTGAAGCATGTGAAACTTTTGGAAAAGCTTCATTTGAATTTTGAATGCTACCCGAATTGAGTTGGCGGGCCCTCTTGATGATACTATATACATCTGGAAAGTTGAGAAAAAAGAGGAGAGAAGAAAAGGTTTCTTGTGTAGTGGGGGGACAAGCTCTGGTGATGTTGAGCGAATTTTTGGGTTCAGCTTTATAGAAAGTGGGTTTCTCTCTTTATGGCATTTCCTCAAGTTGCGGTGCTTCCACAGTGCTGCATCACCTCCTAGGACTGTTCCTCCCTGCAAATCCAATGAGAACCAACTGTTTTGCCTTGAGACTCTTACACAACAAAAGCAAATACATCGTTTACTGTTCTGTGCATGGATGGAGATGTTTACATATTGAATGCATCATTGGATGTTTTGTGCATGGATGAACATGCTTTACATGTGGAGAATCATTGAAATTTCTCCATCATTTACAAGCGAAGATGAAACCATGTGGGAAACCGAAAGGGGAACAGAAAAATAGGATCCCATGTGATGCAGTTGACTCTCACCTATCATATGAAAAGGTCCTTTGGAATGTCGACACGACCACGGTTTCTCGAGTTTAGTGTTAGTGCACCAGGGTCAAACGTCGACTTTTGGGGCGCCATCTTCGAGTTCCCTGTCGCCTCAACAGTGCGGTATTGAATGTTTGATCGAGTGGGAATTCCACTGAGAAGGTGGGGTCCTGCTTGCCATTTCATCTTCTTTACATTTGGGAACGAAAAAACTGGAGTTGGCATAGGAACTTCAATTAGGAGTAGAGCATGTATATGGGCAGAAAGGGAACACACGATGCTCATCTCCGTAATGCGGGTCTTCTTTGAAGGGACAGAGGTGCATGTCCATATTGTTTTCACATACATTATCCTGCGCCTCTAGGAGGGATGTGATCACTTCGTATCCCCATTCTTTCGCTCTACATGTTATACCGATTGCATAATTAGTAACTACAATCTTCACGCATTATACCAAGTACAATGTTCGCGCATCTCTGTCCTCGAGGTTGAAAATATCAAAGTCTTGGAGAAAAATCTGAAATATCTGGTCAAAACCTTTGCAAATCAGTCTCCGTTATCATTCCCCTTTTTTTTTTTTGGTAAGGGTTATCATTCCCCTTCTTTTTCCCTGAAGAATCGAGAAATTATAGTTAAATCCGGATGTCCCACTGGTAATAAATATTGGCCAGGTTGACCTAAAAAAGAATCTAAAAAGCACGATGCACGAGAGCTTTTACTAAACTCTACTTTTCAGAAACTCTCGAATGACGACGGTGCTGCACTAACTGTGAGAGAGACAGAAGCTTTGAGAAGAGACCAGGCCTCAATCGATTCTTTATGCGGACTTTAAATGATGTTCGGTTTAAGAGACAAGTGTGCAAGGGCCGTTTGTCATAAATTGACACGCTGCAGCTAATTGACCCCAAAGGCGCTTTGGACAGCGACAAATCCCACGTTCGAGGCCATTTTTGTCAGGGACGGTTTACTTTTCCTATAGTTTGGAATATATTAATGCGTTGAAACCGTGAGTACGCTCCCCTAGATCTCGACTTCATAAACTGCAGGGTCTGTTTTACCTCTTGTTTTTCTGTGATATGGTTCGGATACTCATGAATCAATATATGTACAGACACACACATATATACATGCGCGTGCGGTTATTTATCTATTTTAATAGTAGAAAAATAAATTTCAAATTTTGAGGGGCAGTGGAGTAATGTTTGTCCCGAGACTTTTTGGCAGTTCTTTCGTGTTCCCCCTAGAATTTTTTAACATCAGAATGAGTCTCTCTAACAGTGAAAATTCTGAAAAAAGAGAACTCTAAAGCTGATTACAAGAACTTCTCCCGCACAGCCTAACTTTCATTTTCCCTTGATTTTGTTCAACTCAATCCCTTAGGCAGTCTGACAAAAAATAAATAAATTCTTAGGTAGAGATAGCGTTAGCGTACATCGTGCAAAGTTTTCGAATGACTTGTACGATTAACATATGCCTGGGCAAGAAAACCGTTGCTTGAATTCAATGGTTAAGAGAGAACAAATTTGCTTAGCCTCGTTTTCGGACAGGTTCTTAACTCTGGCCCGGTTGCCTAATCCGCTTGCATGAGTGAAGAAAGGGCAAATGCGATGGATCAAGAAACAGATCTGATATAAATGATGAGAATTTCTCGTACGGCAAGAACAATAAAACTACAGGATAATGCCACAAAAAAATGAATTCCCTTTTAAGGGAAAGCTTTTACAAGATAACATAACCATACTAGGTGTCTCAAAGACCTTATCTATCGCTCATGCCCCGACTCTAATTAAAGAGGATGCGCTGCTCTGTGTAAAACTATTGACTGTAGCGGTCATCTCACGACCTCAGGTGTGCCGGATGAACATGAGGCTGGAGGACCGCCTTGCATCTGTCGTGTATTATAGGACTCGCAACTTGTGCACTTGTTTGCCACAATGTGAAACTGGACTTGGCATTGTGCTCCGCAATCATTGCAGAGTATCCAAACCTATCAAGCACAATGAGTTCAATTTAGAAACTTTGAACGAGGGCTTCATGACTTTGAACGAATGCTCTTGACTATATAGAGTAAATTCTCACCATCTTGTTTTGGTATGCTTCAGGCATTGGAGTTTTTGCAATCTGTGATGATATTCAAGAATCAACAAGCGATTTCAGCTGACACAGCACAGATCCGTTTGGTGCAAGCAAAATCTATTGAAAGAAACAAAAAGACAAAACAGAGATTCTGTTCAAATTAGTACCTCTTGATCGAGTCTCCTCCACAAATTAGACATATCGCAGATTGACTTTGAGCAAACAGGGCATGAGTATCTGCAGAATCCAAGAATGATTTCGATGTAAATCTCAAGGGAAACTAATATTTAGTCAACTGCAAGGCATAGTGAGTGAGTGAGACATATGGTGCTTACCTGCAGTGATGCTCCATCTCTTTGACGCATTCCAAATGTATGGTGTGTCCACAAGGTAGGACAGTTATATCTTTCATTGTGTCGAACAGGTACTGCAGATTAATTTAGAAAATTTAGCAATTCCAAATTTAATTGACAATATCAATGCAGAATTTTGGCTCTGTATCTTACCTCGAAGCATACAGGGCAATTGTGATGCATTGCCCTTTCAACACAGCGATGGGCATCCCTCATTAACTTCGAATAGCAACATCCTATAACAAATGTTCTAAGCATATCAGAGGTAAGTCTTTTACAATCAAACTGGAATCTGGAGAGTGCTACAAAAGCAAAAGGGGAAAAACCAAAAACATGGTTTTCCTAGAAGCCACACTCACCGCATTTCTTACAGTGGAAGTAATTCTCCTTGCCTCCAGTTCTGTAGAAGCAACAGACGGATTGAGGATTAAATATAATGACGAAGTATATGATATATAAGTGTGCATTTGGTGAAAATTAACAAAAAATAGTTGCTTATGAAACAAATGATGACAGAATGAGAACGTCGCAGAACTACTCGAGACACCCAGAAATTCAACTATGAGCAACATTGGCTAGTTAATTTACCTGCAGATACCGCATTCGTCACAATGGTATTGATTCTTCGAAACCTGAGAATGTGGAGCAACCATAAGGTCAGCTGATGCAATCATGGGGCAGAGACTGGGAAAGAACTGAAGGAAAAATCGAGAGAACAATAATTACATCATCATCAAAGAACTTGCACTTGGCGCAGAAATACTTGCCCATGCAAACCCCACAATTCTGGCAGTTTTGTTGAACCTGGCATATTGAACATTTAGGTAAGTACCATTCATACGCTGCTTTTCAATTACATATCTTTCAGTTTTTAAAATTCACAGCTTACTTCTTGTTCAGTGCCACACGAAGAACAGATGACCTGAAAGGCCAATGAGATAAAAGCACTATAAAAAAGCAGAACAAGTAGACAATCATAAAGTAATTGGAAATAAACCATCAATGAAGCAGAATCATTTCATCATTGTATATTTGATCTAAAAATAAGAGAGGGAGATTGTGCCTCAGCATATGACTCAGCAGGTAAACAACATTATTGTCAGTCAATCTCAATCGAAACCAATACGATTGGCTGTCTTAACTGCTGTCAAACTATCCTGCTCTCATTTCATTCGCAGTAACTGAAAATGCAAACAAGAAAATCCATCCATGCCTTACCAAAACCCAGATCCCCTAGGAGAAACAAGGACAAAACAAATAAACCTATTCACTAAGAATGTAAGCCGGAGAATCATGCATACCTGTTTCACTTTGTGTCGTGGAACATCATGCCGTTTTAGTAGCGCAGTTTCAAGCGAATTCTGCATCATATCAAAGATTCTAGGGCATCAATCATAATAATGAATCATGAACAAAAGCATTGATCAATTTCTCTGCATTTCTATACCTTCGCTTCATTGTGACAGTGCCTGCAATCAAAGACTTCGTCACAACATGGTGCTCTTATCTTGCATCTTCTCTTATAATGTGCACACCTAACCAGCAAAAAAAGAAACACAAAAATGCCAATGAAAAAAAAACTTCATTTCACAACTAATACACAAATTCGCGAACAAGCTATGGTACCAACCCGAGAACCCCAGATCCCAGATCCACTGCTCTTCCGCCCTCCATTCTCTGTCAAATCTTGAGATTCACACCCCCCCTCTTTTCCGCCCCCTCAATCTGCATTAAGCCACAACAACATCCGCAGCAGATGATCAGAAGCAGACCCACCGAAAGAAAAATGGCAGATGAAAGACGACGACGACGAAGAAGTCAGTCAGAAAGAGAGAGACCCAGCTGCGACTAACGACCGAAATCCCTCAACAGAACACGCACAGACCCAGCAAAGAAACAATCAAACGAGGGTGGTCGACTGCGAAACGAGCGAAAGAGGAGGACAAATTTATACGCGCAGCTCCAGCCATTCCTCGTACCAAGACGAAAGGGAAGGCTGACGCGGGGACACCTCGAATTCCTGCCCCGACAATCGATCGCGCGAGACTTGCTTAGATAGGAAAACGTCGATCCCTCGTCGGAATTTAAAAACAACTGTTACCGGAAATCAAGACGAACCCACCTGATAAAGATCGCGCCCTGAACGATCGGAGCTGAAGCCTGTTCGAATTTTATGGCCGAAGCGAAAAGTGGATTGGCTTTTGCTACTTGCCTTTCGCCGTGCGCAGCCGGCGGTTTTTATAGAGCCCATTGGTTCCGACCGGATGGCAGGAAGAGAGAGAGAGGACAGATCACGTGATTTGACGATAAGGGTCACGTCGCTTTGGTAAGGGGGGCTTTTCCCGGTGGGGTTAACGGATAACCGTCGAGGGCATTTTCGAGACGGCGGGTGCTTTATTGTCGGGGTCGGATGGAGGGGATCGTGAATCTCCACGCGCCGACGCTCGAGCGTGCGCTGCACAGTACTTGACTTCGCCCTTATCCTTTTTCCTCTCTTCCTCCCTTTTTTTTTTTTTTTTTTATAAATATTTTCTCCCTCCATTTTGATTTTGATTATTTTGCTACTTATGATTTTGTTTGTTCTTATATGGACTCCATGGAGACATTAGACTCTCTATTTTTTTCCCTCTTATGTTGTTTTTCTATCCAATAGTTTTACGTAAATTCGGTTAAAACAATATCGTTTTTTCAAAGGGGGCCGACCAAGGCCACTTAGTCATCACATTAGCTATTGAATTTTGTTATCTTTTTCTCCTTGTGATGTCGATCTTGCCAATACCACGGCTTGTTTTGTGAGGAACAATTCCCCCCTCCCCCCAGTTTTTTATTTTAATTGTTGAAGGAATAAACTGTTTTTAGATATGAGAGTTGTGCAAGTTGTGAAAGAATCTATTTCCCCACCGTTGTTCAAAGGGATAGAGCAAGTCACTTCAATTGGGACCTAATGCACAATCTAGATTCGATTTGCCTTACCTATATAAGTGATATCACTAAATTGAAATTCCATGTGTGAATTTGTGTTTATCACACCACAAGTAGCAAAGGCAATGGAGATTGAATTGTAAAAATAATTTCACCAAAAGCGGGCGGTAATAATTTATATTTAAATATTTTTGTAAATGATGAAATATTTTGGTTCATTCATTTTTTTTCAAAATTATTCATTTCTTGAGTATATTTGGTTCAACATTCTTAATAAGCTTTCGGCCTTCAAAGTCCTTTGAGAAAATGTCAAACCGCAATCATTTTTGGTTTAAGGTGAAAACTAGTATTGACAAACTGAAACTCATTTTTTTCTTCCAAAACTACCATAGCCAATTATTCAAGTTTTCAATTTTGTCCTTTATTATTATTTTTATTAGAAAAGGACCAAACCCTTTGCTTTTTTTTTTATCCTTTCTCTCTCTCCCTCCCTTTTTTTTATTTTGTAATTTTTATATTTTCTCCCTCCATTTTAATTTCGATTATTTTGCTCCTTGTCATTTTGTTTGTTCTTTCATTACTTTTTTTTTTCCTCTTAGGATGATTTTCTATCCGGTAATTTCACGTGAATTTGGTCAAAACAATCTCGTTTTTCAAAGGAGGCTGGCTAAGGCCACAAGGTCGTCACGTCGACTATTGACTTTTGGTATCTTTTTCTCTCCAATGATGTTGGTCTCGCCAATACCACTGCTCATTTCGCAAGGAACAAATTCGCCCCCTATTTTGATCGTTGAAGGAATAAAATGTTTCTAGATAAGAGAGCTGTGCAAGCTACAAAGGAATCTATTTCCTAGTCATCTTAAAAAGGGATAAAGCAAGTCACTTCAATTGAGATGTAATGCACTATCCAAATTCGATTTCCCTTACCTATAAAAATGATATTACTAAATTGAAATTTCAAATGTTAATTATGTTTTATCATGCCACAAGCATCAATGGCAATGAAGATTGAATTGTTAAGAGGGGCAACAATAATTTATGTATAAATATTATCGATGGTGATTGAAACTTTTTTTTTTAATATTATTTTTAAAAATGATATAAAAATGATTTATTTTCGCGAAAAGTCATGGTGCGTGGTGTTCAAGCTCGTCGCCGAGGGAACACGTGGCGGCGGCGGGACCACTGTCCCTTTTGAAGGTTCCGAGGATCCCCCAAGGGACGAAGTAAAGGAAGATATTTTCGGTGCGCCCATCACAAAAAGAGGAAAAGAGAAAAAGAAAAAAAGGGAGAAAAAAAAAGCGAAAGAGAAAAAGAGAGCGGAGTGGATAGGATCTGACTATGTGCTGACAAGGACTGGGACCCACTCCCCCACCGTCACTCTTCCATCCTGTCCTCATCCTCATTGGATGTCATTGACTGTCGCGGCTCGTCCCACGTGGCAAATGACACGCACGATGGCGATGTTAAATTTCGAACTCTCCAACCTTTGCATCGATGTTTCCAACTCGAGATAAAATCCCACGTACTTTTAGGCATTTTCCTAAGTCCTGATTTCACTTTAGGTACGATAACGACAAAACCCTCTTGGCGATAATGTATTTAGCAAATTCAAAAATATTCTTAAAACTTTTAGAAATGAAATAACAAATTATTCCATCCGAATTACCGAAAAAAGATGTCATTGAAATATAGTTATCGAGAGATTGATCAAGTAAATTTCATTTTATTTTTTGAATTTGACGATAATTTTTTTTGTGTCTTCAGATATACCCGTTATCGTGGTCTAAGCACGGGATGTTAGGGAGGATAAGGAGTGGTCCTAATGGAACGTGAATGAGGACCGCTAAGGATAAGAAAAGCAAAGCATCGAAAGTACCCTTTTTGGGGGAAAGGCTTCTTTTTTGGTGGGGAGAGGGGGCTGATTCGACTGATGGGTGACAGTTTTCCGTAAGCAGTCAACGGAAAACGTTACGAACAGACTTCTCAATGGCTGGACTCCTTTTCTCCGCATGGCCACACCCTTATCTTATCCAAAGTGAGGAACTCCTTTTCTTGGATTTTTTCTTTTACGTGAAAATGACGTGTCCGAATAGACTTTTTTTTTTGCTCATTTTTTACTTAAATTAAATCTCGAGACGCGAAACTTTCACAATTTAATTTTGAAATTTCCAATAATACTTTTGAATTTTGATTGAAAAAGGGAAAAAAAAATTGTACTTAAACTTAATTGTCAACAAACTAGCCTTCCCGATTCAATCGATTAACAAGTAACATTCTAAGCAAACTCGTAGTTTCTCATGGAACAGTTATGAGTCATTCTAGTCATATTAAGAAAACTACATCTCATGTACCCTTCTTTTTCAAATGGAAGGAGATAATGACCTCCATGGTACCAGTCAGGTGATTGATCAACGAAGGAATGAAATCATCATCTAAAATCTGCAGACGAAAGTAACGAGTGTTCCCGTGATTCTGAATTCAAGTTTTACTTTAAGTGTCACAAGAGCTAAACATTTATAGCACTTAGTATGCAACATTACATCTTGTAAACGGAGGAAAGAAAAGGAGTAGCGATTCCAAAATGTACTCTTCTAGCTCGATACAACTCCTGTACAGCTCTGTGGTGGCTTTACTCGGTCTTCCACTTAGTGGGATCCGAGTATCTGTGCTGGTGCCGATTTCTTGGGAAGCTTAAGTTATGGAGATAACTGCAATGATCAAAGGAACAATGAGAGAGAGAGAGAGAGAGAGAGAGAGAGAGAGCCTTGTGCACAGTTGGGTGCACAGAAAGGAAGAATGACTAGATGCTATATAACACGAAATTACCTTCCAACCCATTCAAACGTGATCATGCCAAGAACATGGATAAAACCAGACAAATGGAAAGGATTTAGCTTTTTCCGCAGCAGGGGGCTCAGAATGGGAGGGCACAACCCATAATGTTGTTGTCAACCCAACAAGAAAGAGATAAGGTGGAGACCCCATCTTAATCACGTTGAGATGATACTATATGAACTTCTAGGGATAAAATCCAAGGCATACAAAACGTTTGGTCAAAAGGAGTATATTGGGTGTTCAGACAATTCAGGTGGCCGTGGCCCATCACTGGAGCATGGAGGCACAGTGGCACCCTCGTAAATACAATGAGGACTTAAAAGTGGGATGTTGCTTCAACAGGAATAGGAAACATCTCTCCTTTGGTGTTTTGGGTCAAGAACTGGATTTTCAGAGATTGAATGAGGCACACTTCGGTTCATTCAGTTGTCTGTAGGACAGTGCAGCATTTGGATGATGGCCACTGGAAGCTGCCACGTTATTATTGAGAATTTGGTGGAATGAGAGGGATACATTCAATATAGTGCATGAAGACTCGATGGTAATAGAGTTGGATCACTGTGATAGGAGGTTTGGAAGCAGGTACCATGGGATTGTACACTCAGATTAATTAATTCTCTTCTCCTTTGGTATTAGTGGAAGAAATTTTGCAGAATCAAGTGCCCAGACTTTTAGTTTCTATTTTAGTGTGCCTACAAACTACTTTAGAATTAGTAATCAGAATTAGGAACCAGAATGGAACAACTCCTGTTACAACTGCCTGAAAGGGATTGATTCCACCAGTCTCACCTACATGCACTACTAGAATCACGTACTCAAGTGAGGACCTCCAGAACATACCATCTTGATGCAGCTTAGCTTCCTTCTGATTCACCCTTCCGATGCACACACCACAGAGAGGTCCAGGGACCTGTATAGCCTGTATAGCGTGTATAGCAGGCACCCAGTCACACCACTAGAAAGGGAGCAACAACATATTAAATGTGCAAAAGGAATTTACCTGGCAACTCTGTGGGCATTCTCAAATGTTACCATCTCATCAGACATTGCAAAAATCAATTAGGCAGTCTTTACCAGGTACAATTGAATCACACTGTTAAAAATGAAAGCCGTAAGATGTCATCTCCCTACTAATATATATCAGTGTTGAGAACTAAACAAAATTTTCATGCAGGTTTCTCTGTGTTTGAATAAGATTGCTATGCCTAACATAAGTGTAATACTTGAGAAAAAGGCGCAACTCAGAGGGGAACTTTCTCCTTCACTTGCTCTTAACATGATTTCCTCACCATACATACCAAACAGTGAAGTCATACTCCCATACAAATAGATATAAGGATGAATCAAAAGGAAGAGCCAATGCTTGGGGAAGTCATATTGTACCATTGGAAGTCTTTGACAGTCAGAACCCATAGTACTGATCGGGTGCAAGCAGTAGAACCTAGAGGACATTGTATAGGATCACATTTCCCAGTTCATTATGTTGGAAAAGACAATCCCACTGCCTACTTTCTTAGCCACGCATTAGCTCTAAAAGATCTACGAGAAGCTACATAAACAAGCAGTAAAAATTTCTTCTAAGAAAAACAAAAACAAGGGCCAATTGCAATAAACTTCTAAATACAAGGCAGTACAATAAAAGGCGGGATTACTGACCCTAGGTGCAGCTCTCAGCACAAGTTGCCTCTGTCGATTTCAAGAAGAGAACCACTTTAGCAGCCATTATAGAGTATTGGTTAATTCAATCTAGTGCAGAATCCCCTTCAGTAGGGCCACCTTCCTTGGACACAATCATCAAAGTCGTGCATTCTTTTATCCAGGCAGTTTTCTCAGGCTGATGTTCGAAGGGCTTAAGAGGATGCAACGACTGGTCCTCAAGTTGTATGCCATAGATAAAAGGAAGCCTAAGCACGAGAAAGCTCTCCGTTGGTAAAATCACTTGACATCCAAGGTTGAATTGCAATTTCTGTCCACAATCAGGAATGGATAGAGGTAGACAAGATGCCTGAAAAGTGCAGGGAATTTTTTGTATTAATCTTACTTATGCTAGTTGTTCATGTGAAGATATTCAAAGATAATGCAGGAACCTAATGACAACCCCAACCAACACCCCCCCCCCAAAAAAAAAAAAAAAAAAGGCAAAGACATACCTCAAATTGTACAACTGGATCGATGGCTAATATGACTGGAAAAGGAGGAGTAACCTAGAAGAAAGTTCACATGTTAGTCTGCAGAGAATCAGGGATTGAAGCACAATAGTATTGAAGGGAAAATGGCACAAATGATCTTTGAACTTTGGACCCATATGCAATGTTGTCCCTAAACATTTGATTTGTTCAATATAGTTCCTAAACTTTAGCGTAATGTGCAATGTCATCCCTACATTAATTTTTCAATGACGCCCCTGAACTTTTGGTACTTGTTTAATTGACTCCATAAATCACATAAAAATGTTCAATGTTGTCTTTGAGCTTGAACCAATGTAAGGATAACAATAGATATCTTCATCAATGGAAGGATAACAATGGATATCTTCATATAGTCTATGGACTAAATTGAATGTGTACCAAAAGTCCAGAGACCACATTAAACAAACTAAAAGTTCGGGAATGGCATTACACATTGGGTTAAAGTTCATGGATCACATCAAACAAATTAAAAGTTTAGGAATGAGATTGCACATTGAGCCTAAGCTCAAGGACCATTGGTGTCATCATTCCGTAATTTTGAATATGCAGAGATGCCCTTAAAGTTTTCAGTTCTGTTGTCAACAGAAATGCGGAATAACAATTGGTGTCTCCAAAAAACATGCATCGTAAAAATCTTCTCACAATTTCTTGCATTTGTTAGATAATTTCATTTCCACTTCAATCTTGAATTTACAGTGGGCCTTGCTCATAAAATGAAGAGAGAAGGAATTTATACTTTCACAAAGTAGCTTTTTGCAACAAGGAAATTCACCAGCCCCAAAGAAATCAACTAGAATGCCTAAAATTCATGAGAATAAGCTGCAACGCTGATTTCCAGTGAACTAGATAAGACAGGCTGGGTAAGTACAAGAGTGAAAGGCAGATACCAGAAAAATCCTTTGGAGCTGTGATACAGTGCTAGCAAATTGAACATTTGATGTATCCTTCTTCTTCAAGAACTTGCAGTGTGGACAGTTCATATATATAGGTAATTTCCTTGTTCAAGAGAGAGGATGCACAGCCACCATCATCGAGGCTGATGGAGTGAAGACGTTTTTCCAAGTCTTCCACAAACTCAGGAGCTCTTGACAACCTGCTTGTTGTCTGATAATGTTCTTTTCTTTTACCGGGTAAGTTTGTTGACTGATTATGCACTAATTTACCATTGGCCAGGGTCTCTTTTGATTTGTTCATATTTCTTACCTTCTTTCTGGTGGATGCTATCCCATCTGAGCCCAATTGAACTTTATTATGACCACCATTCTCATCCAATTGACTAGAATCAGAAGTCACATCCGATGGAGAAAAGTCAGAATCATTTTGTGGTGAATACAATGACCCAAGTTCATCAAGATACTTTTGATTCAGCAGAAAACGATGTCCATGCGGACACTCATACTCAAACCCAAAATAAGCTGGGACATTCTTCAAGGATGCTTTTGATGAGATCATTTCACCAGCACTCGTGTTTACGGGTATAACATTACTACCTATCCGTACAAAAGGGTTACCCACATGAAAATTATCAGAACCAATCCTATTTGAATCAATTTGATCAGAAATACCCTGAAACCTGTTTGATGCTTTCTTATCAACATATGTGTGTATCTGTTCTGGAGCACTGCCTGCTGTATTGGTTTGCTTAATCACCTTTTCTGTAACTAATGGAGGCTGTTTCCTCTGCTGGAGAGGAGGAAAAGCCGAATCAGCAGCTGTAGATCCAGCAACTACCTCGGAAAAAGGTCTTTTGATCATAAAATTGGGAAAACCTCTCCCAAAGCTAATTGTTTTGCTGTCAGAAAAGATATCACCAGTCTTCCCCGAATGGTCAATGCCATGCTGCACATGTCCCGAATATGATTTCATATTAAAGTTCCTCTTCATGTCTGTAGATGCATTAAAATCAGATACCAGGTCTGTGTCTGCCCTAACTGTTTCATCTAGTTGAATTGTCTTTGGTGGTAAATCATCCATCTTCTTCTGCTTTTCCAGGTAAATTGTCCATTTCAGAAGATATTTTTCAGTAGGATAGAAGCCACTCTGCAGTAAACCTTTGGAAGGATCATAGTACTTTGAATTCCCAAGACGTACCAAACGCCATGAGGATGCATTAATAGGTTCTCTGTTGCTTTTTCAGGTAACTGAAGTGCAGGGAGTAGCTTTTCACAATCTGAAGAGCAGTTGACATCGTTGGCAGATTTGAAGTCAAAAGGGTCAGCTCGTAATTGCCGTGAACGGCCACAGGGACATGCATGGAGGAAAACATATCCACTTGAATGTGGCTTGGCATCTGCCGAAAGGGAATCAACTTCCTCAACCCTGTGTCTTTGATGAACACATGGTTTTCCGGTCAAACTCATGGCATCACACAGTTGCCTTCCAGATGTCCAGATGGATACACATTCATCCTTTAACATCTTCAAAAAATGTTGCACTGCAGGTCCTTTTACCATTGAGTGAAAAGCATGCAAAGCCTTTGCCAAATGAGTTTCATGCTGAGAAGTTGAATAACAAGCAGGCAAGTCCTTCAAATAGATCTCTCTGGCAGACGGAAGGGCTTTCTGGCACCATGAAGTTGAAAATTTCATGTTGAGACCTTTTCCTCTCTCCAACCAAGACACTGCAACATCTGTGGGCTCTGCACCTTTCAATGCGATGCCTTCAATCTGAGGGGAGTTGATACTTCGCTGCCTAGGCTTTCTCTTGTTAACTTCAATTTCATCTATACATCCACGTTTTCCCATAAGGATCCCATGCAGGACAATCTCACTGGAAGAAAGCCAGGATTCCAGACTTGGAAGTTCAGGAGCTGTAACTGCTTTGCCAGATGCAGCTGAAGCAGCTGCAGCAGCTGCAGCAACAGCAACCATGCCAACACCAGCAGCTGAGCCACCATTGGTGTTTGCCACTGGTCCCCCTCTACCCCTCAAGATGTCAGACTGCCGATGAATGAATTCCTTTATGGATGTTATATCCTCCTTGTTGTTACTCTGCCCATGGCTTTCAAGCAAGAGAGAATCTGAAGTTGCTTTTCCTTTCAAAACATCTTCCACAAGGTCCGTTGCAAATTCAAGAGATTCGCCTCTCCGAATTGTTGTTCTATCAAGCAGAACAACAGGCCTTGAAGCATCAAGCAGAAATAATGGTGCAGAACTTGAGCCACCCCCTCTTGACCCAGCATGACTAGTTTCGGATCCCGAGAGTGTTCGGCATTTTTTAATGAGAAAGCGAATCTGTGCCTCGAGAGATGACTGTAGCCTCTTCTTGAAACCACCTTCAGACTTACTAATAGGGCGTGCTAGCACAACTACAGAACCAGGAGCTTTTGTAGGCAAGGCTGATCTAGAGGAACTGCTTAAATTAGCACTGACATTAACTGAGGAGGTTTCTGAAGCCTCCTCCACATGAGAGCTTGCATGTGCCACCTCCAAGTAATCATCAACAAAGACGAAGAGTATGACAGGAGTACACTGTCCGGGAAACAAAGATGTGGATGAACCTAAACCAGACATAAGTGATATAGCAGATGCATTACGATTCATATTACGACTTCTACCTGGGGAATCATTGTGAATAGATGATGAAGATGAGGTATGTCGTGAAGGTGAGGAAGATTGAGGTCTTGATGGCAGTGTCGGCATAGTTTTGGACCTCACAAATGGTGCTAAAGCCTGCTTAGCTGCCTGAAGTATGCGAAAGTTTTTCAAAGTTTGGGTATCAAAATGCGACCCTTCCTTAAGATGTATGATTATATGGCAAACCTGCAATACGTGGTATCATTTGTCATATTTAGGAGAGGCCCGAGTGAAATTCAAACAGGTGTTGCACGGATAAAAATAGATCTGCAAATTTCAGGAAACAGTATCAAGTGCCAACTTCAGTATTTCACATTCAAGTACCTCATTTTTCAAGTTAACCAAACCATAGTCCACAAGGAAATGCAAACTGGAGTCTTGAATCATATTAAAGCTTGAATTTTACCTCCAACATTACTTTCTCAGGAATTTGAGAGCACATCAACAAGATGCAACATAAAGATCCAGAAACAATTGACCATGCAACATGCTCCAACGATGGTCTTTCAACAATAAAAGTTCAACCCCAACCCCAAAGTACTATCAAATGATGGTATTTCCAACTCAATGATGCTGATTGAGAAAGAATGCTCACATGCATACGGACTTGCAACATGTTAATTAATGCTAAAGTTGTTTGCCAATGTTCCAATACTGCTTTCAATATTTATAGTGTGAACTTGTCATTATCAAAATGTTTCCAAATTACTTATTTCCGGAAATTTATCTCAGAAACCAGTCTGCTTTCTATAATTCGAAGTGACAATTTCACTTATACTTTCTCTGGTACATGAAAACAAATTGCACAAACACAGACTATGGATTCTACCTCTCATTCTAAACTATTTAGAAAAGCAAATGTATCTCTACATTCAAATGATCTTCCAAATGTATTCTCGCACAATAAAATAACCAAAAAGATCAGTTTTATTCCGTCCTTGAAAATGGTTTTAGGAGGACAATTCTTCAAAGACATTAAAAAATGGATGCATAACACCGCCCTGCTCTCGAAGAGTGGTAAGTACAATTTCATCGACAAAATTCTTTAAGGAGGTTTCTACAGGGAGGCCCAACGTCAATGAACCTATTTCAACTGTTCAACTTCTCAATGCGTTTATGATTCAACATCCGACTAACATGCAGGAAATGCTACCCGACTGACCAACAAGCTCCAGTAGTGACAATGCATATTCATCATAATCACCATGATTTGATAAACTTCCCGTCTTTGCAGGACATTTTCCTGGACGCAACAGAAGGAACGAAAAGGATCCTTAAACTGCAATTCTGCAGCTAGCACACTGAACCGACATTAGGCATATGATTCCATAGCAATCAAGACTCGACCGAATGACTCAAATCTAGCATCAGTTAGAAGGTCGCATCGATGATTTTAGACACCAAGTGTTGCCATATCAACTAGCTTCTAGTCCTACTCCTTTTTCCGGAGAAAATTGAGCTCTAGAACCCTCGCGCCCGGCTCGTGAACTGAACAACTCACTGAACTCAAATCCATACTGAAATCGAAGCAGAACGGAACTCACGGAGAACATGAAAAGCAATCCCTGGAGGTCCCCGAACTCGCGCTCCTCCACGAACGAATCGAACCCCGGCGCGACCTCGGAGGGCGGGCTTGCCGCGGGGCAGCTCGTCGAGCAGAACTGCAAGTAGAGGACGCCCCTCTCCTCGTCGTGGTAATAGCTGACCCTCCGGCACCTGAACCATTCCTCCGCCGCGTCGCCGCCAACACGGAGCACCCTGTCGGCGCCGGCCGACCCGAAGGCGTGGAGATCGAGGACGCTGTTGAGGAGCTGCGCGGCGAAGTCGGCGCTCCGGGCGATGAGACCGACCACCACGACGCTCCGGCGAGGGGCGGGCGGCGACGAGGAGGAGGGCGACGGCGGCGGAGGCGGAGTAGGGGGAGGGGGAGGGGCAGGATCCGAGGGGGAGGCGGCGGCGGGGCGAGAGGGGGCGGGTCAGGACCCGAACCGGAGGCGCGTGGCGCGTGGCCATCGGAGGTGGCCCTAGCGGTCGAGAGCCGAGAACCTCATCGGGCTCGGAGAAGAAGACGGAACGAGGGAGCTGCGTCGACTTCGACGACGACGACGACTATCAATCGCGGTCCGCGCTTCGAGCTCTTTGGGCCTCAATTTTGCCATCGGCCCAAAAGGGAATTTGGGCCCACGAAGCGCTTAGCCCATGATCTCTCTTGCTCTCTCCTCTCGCTGGTCATATAAAATTCCTTTTCAAAGTAAAATAAGATTTTGGATAGAAATAAACCAAATCGGTGGATAAAATAAAATGGGAATTTTTTTCTGATTCCCAATCTCAACTTCGCTCGAACAAAATTTATCGACACCACTCGAATCTTTCCAATTTTTCCCATGGACATGTATATTAGACGAGTAGATAACAAATATAGAATCTCAACTCATGTCATGATTATTCAAAAATACAAAAATTCCGAATCAAGAATCTATAATCATCCTTCATTAAAATTGATTCACGACTTTTGAGTTTTTAGAACCGAAATCAAGAACCCATTTTTCACAATATGTAGAGTCATTTATCACAACTGAACTTGGATCAATGCCAATATATCAAGGAAGCCATGGTTGATGGGATTTCACAAACTGCTGTCATTAACATGTTCTCTACACAAGCCAAGATCGAGCAGCCATCTTTCTCATCTCCCCAAAAAGTGACCCGAAAACGCAGATTTCCCACCGGGGCTTCCCCCATTCCACAATTCCCACCGACTTTTTTTTACACAAGAAGTCAAGAACCGAGCGCTACATTCAAGAACCGCCCCGCCAAGATCGACAGAGGAGAGCCCCCTAAGAGCTAGTGAACTTGGTGACCGCCTTGGTGCCCTCCGACACGGCGTGCTTGGCGAGCTCCCCGGGCAGCACGAGGCGGACGGCCGTCTGGATCTCCCGGGAGGTGATGGTGGGCTTCTTGTTGTACCGCGCCAGCCGCGACGACTCCTGGGCCAGCTTCTCGAAGATGTCGTTGATGAAGCTGTTCATGATCCCCATCGCCTTGCTCGAGATGCCGACGTCCGGGTGGACCTGCTTCAGCACCTTGAAGATGTAGATCTTGTACGTCTCCACGCTCCGCTTCGCCCGCTTCTTCTTCTTGTCGCCGCCGCCGCCGGCCTCCTTCGAGGGCAGCTTCTTCTCGGCCCTCGGCTTCTTCTCCGCCGGCGCCTTCTCGGCCTTCTTGTCCTCCGCCGGCTTCTTCTCGGCCGGCTTCTTCTCCGCCTTCGGCGCCATTGGAGTCGAGATGCGCAGATTGCAGAGCACGAATTCTGTGCGTGCGAGAGAGAGAGAGAGAGAGAGAAGGAGAAGAATGCGATGGGAGTGAACTGAGAAGCGAGAATCGTATTTATGGAGGGAAAGGGATGCGATTTGATTGGCTCGTCGGGCGAGACGCGGATCGCTGACGTGGACGGAGCGGTGCTTTCTCGTGGCGGGTTTATTTGAAAATCGGCGTGTTAAGAGAGATTTGGAAAATCAACCTGGTCAAGGGATTACTTATTGCCGCGGCGGGTGAGTCAAAAAATTATGTAAAATTCTAATTAACAATATTTTCAGATATTTTAAAATATTTCGGGTCAAATTAAGAAATAAAAAATGGAATGGCTTAAAAAATTTCGACAGAAAAAGAAAGATACTAAGATTAAAAGTCAACTAGAACAAGTATCTACTTCCAATGTCGTATTCATGTTCATGTGTATTGTATCTACGGCGGCAACCTAACTTGTAAGAATGAATTACTTGTTTCTTGTAAATCGGAAAATGGGTATACCTTACTTATACAAATGAGGAAAAAGAAAACTATGACTTTGTTTGGAAAAGAACATTGGAGAAATTAATCGAACGGTTATTAGACTTGAAACGTATGATGACTGCAACATGTCATGCACACACAAAATCATATCATTTTCAAGATATTGATCATTTAAATGA
This sequence comes from Eucalyptus victrix, assembly GCA_016097545.1. Taxonomy (NCBI): domain Eukaryota; kingdom Viridiplantae; phylum Streptophyta; class Magnoliopsida; order Myrtales; family Myrtaceae; genus Eucalyptus; species Eucalyptus victrix. The sequence goes on from CM027844.1 coordinate 27,581,375, forward strand.
TTGTAGAATGAACTGTGGAGGAAATTCAAATTGGGTAGAGAAGAAGTTGGTAAATCAACATGCATATGATATTCTATTCTTGCACCTTGGCTCTTCCCAAAAGACAGAAAAGAGAACTAAAGTAAAGTTCATATGGTACATGAGATCCCAGAGGCATCATGCCCTCAAGCACAGCTAACAGGAATCTTACATTGTTTCTTGCAAACTACAGACAAAAACATAACGGTTGATCTTTACCCAAAACAAAAAACATAACGGTTGATTGTCGGCGACATCAACGATCTCACTTCCAGAGATGATAGCATGGGATATGCTGCGGGCATCATTTCATGCGCTAAGGTCCCAAACACCAGAAAACTGCTATCTACAGGTTAATTCTATCCTTGCAGAAGAAGTAACGCCAATCACTGCGTGTCCGATGATCTTGTGCACGTATGAACTGTTTGCCGCATCAGTTCCGGCCCTTCTTTTGCCAACGGAAGATGCTTGTGTGCCTAGGTCAGATGACTCCGCTACATGTCTACACCAGCCAACCCTCATCCCCTAATAATCAAGAAACCGGCAAAGTTACAGTGCGCGGAAATAACCAGCCTTTGTTCGAGTAAACTTTCTAACTAGTTAAGTTTCAAGATTAAACCGCTACATATCCCTGGAAAAAAACCAGATTTTTCAATGCCAAGATGAGGCAAAATTACCTATCATAAGCAATACCATGTAACTGCATGATAGTGGGTGCAACTTTCTGCTGAACTAGTCCTGCCGGGTTCATCAGGTTGACCGATGAGGCCGGCGAGTGGCCGACGAACAAAGCGACGTGGCCCATGAGCTTGTCCTTCCTCGAGAAGGTGGTCCCGCATCTGCACTGCCACTTGGCGTCCCCGCAGTGCTTCTCATGCGTCCTCAGATCAGACAGCACCGAGAACTGCTTCCGGTTGCACTTCTTGCAGACGAACATCTTGGGGCAGTGGCTCCTCTTGTAGTGGTTCTTGATGCAGATCATGGACTTCAGAGGCTGGAACTTGGGGTGCTTCAGGTTCCACCGGCAACCCTCTTGCGGGCACGAGTACTTCTTCGGCCTCAAACGCTCTTGCTCATCGTTCGCCTTGCTGCGGTTGCTATCGGTACTCTTCATGGGGTTGCTTAGAGCGGCGCTGGTTTTGTACTCGTCCCCGTGAGCTCTCATGTGCATTCGCAGGTTCGCGTCCCGCTTAAACCCTTTCCCGCAGATTTGGCAGTAGTGCGTGTACTTCGCCAACAAATCTTCCGCGTTCAGTTCGATAATATCGTAACTATTGCCGCTCAGCGTGTGGTGAGCTCGTGGCTTCTCATCTTTCTGGTGACCCACCTGAGGCGATTCTCTCATTTCTTGACCCGGCCCTCCATTTTTCTCTATACTCATCGAACGTTGGCTTTCATTCTTGCCGTTGTAATTGACAAAGCTACTTGCGCCATACCAATCAAGAGAGCTATGCTCATGAACGAGAGGATGGTTGTTGTTATCGTTATTGGTAGTAGTACCTGAAGGTGTCGCGGGACTGAGAAGGGTCATCTGTTGGCAAGAGAACATCATGGAAGTTGCAGTCCCTATGATCTCTTGAATCAAGCTTCCGATGCTGGCCAAGGCCAAGGGCGTTGACTCAGGCTGGCCTCGACCGGACCCGACCAGGATGGCGACCAGCGACCGGACCTGATGAACCTTGTCCTTGAGAAGAGAGAGGTTGTAAAGCAGAGAGCTCAAGTGGGCTTCTACCGCAGAAGCCAGCGGCATCCCTTCCGAACTAGACGCCACGACATGGCCCGCTTGATTATAATCGCCTTGAATCATCTGCATCCCCTGCGAAGCGTTGACGAAACTACAAGAAGCCAGATCGAGCATCATGATATGTCTTCCTCGCTTCTTCTTCTCTCAAATACTTGGGAATTACGTGCGGAACTTTGCTAATTTGGGCGGTGATCCAGGTTCCTTCTAAGGAAGGGTGTTGGGATTAAGGACGTTCTTCTTTTATGAACAGAAGCGGTCTATATAGGCACGTACAGACAAACGAGGGCGATGCTAGTTCTTTCTGAGACGTGAGAGGATGGAGAGAGATGGATTCGAGTCAACGTTGAGATCGAGTTCATCCCCGCATACGACCTCCCTCAAGCGCAACCAAGCTCAGTCGCAGTCGGGTTGGGGACGATGAGGACTCGTTCCAAATAAGGTGATGTCGTCCGAGATGAAGTTGGTAAGATATTAAAAAACACGAAACGAACCAAACCCTACGGCGTCGCTGCGCTGGCGCTCTTGATAATAATAATCTTAACTTACGAGTTGAGCATCAAGATTTCTTCAAAACCTCTCTCTTATCTCCATGGGGAAAGGGAAGAGAGAGGGTCATTTTCAGGCGTCAATCTTTGCGCATGAGTTGAAAGCTCGCATGGGACGACTCTTTTTCGCATAAAGAATCCATCAAACCCGCTCCACCTTCCGTGTGAAATTCATCATTTACCACGTCTCTCCATTTCTTCAAAGAGCTCGACGACTTCTCATCCGTTTCGTCCTCTTCCGTTCCATCTCTCGAATCGTTTGACTTCTCGTTCATGCGAATGTATGGATCTTCCAGATAGACTGAAACTTCGTCAATAAGCTCGTGGAAAAATGCAACAAATCGCTACATAGTCTCATGCACAGCAGTAGATTTCATATCACATTTACTTGGCGGAAGTTGTTAAGCTGGAATATTACATAATGCGACGTCTGGCCTAAAGAACTCCTACACCGCGGAGCATTTGAATTAAGAAGCCAGTCGAGGGCAACATCTGCGTGTCCTAATAATGTTCGCTTGCGGAGAACGACAGTAAGTTGTTAGTGTGCTAGTAGTTGACCCTGTATATGGGTTTTTGAGCAAGGATGGACCCAGTTATCACTTGTCCAGTTAGCTTCTAATCGTGGACAAAACGAGGTAAGAGTCAGAGGGACAATTTACATTTAAAAACCAAAAAAGGCTTACATTGAAAATCTTTCTTCAACACTTTTCAGAATACCACCACATTTGTCGGGTGGCATGCACTTTAAACTCATAATGGCTTAAAGTTTCAGGAGCTGGAGTGACATCAGATTTCACATGAATCGGTTGATTTTATGACGGAGAGTGTCGCATGCAGGTACGGGAAAATGAAATGCATCTATTGAGCAATCCAAGAACTAGCTATACGATTCAAACAGCCCAACAATCCAGGCAAAGAGCAAGTAGCACTTCTCAGGGAACCATCTGAAAAGGCAAAATTTATAATGCCAAAGTCTAGATCAATTATTGCTCAATTGCATTTTTGACGCGATTTATTTCCCAGAGGACCGTCATCCAGACAGTTCTTTAGTAACAGACAATGAGTAGGCATTTGGCTAAAAAAGAAAATCTGTAAACAATATGGTTCCTAGTACAGATGGACCATATTCCTAGCGAAACTTGATATAAAATAGCTGCTATAACCCAGACTTACCTGTCACGCGGGTCAATCTCCAATTCTTAATTCATACTCCTTATCTAGTTGATCTCTGCTAGCTCCCACGTCAACTAATAAATGAATTATCGATAGCCATGTTAGGTTTCATCGGAGTCAGCCCCAGGCACAACGCCAGAGATCCTCAGAAAATAAAAATTCTCTCAATCAGACTTCAGAGGCTTGGACTATATATCAAACCCCACTTCATCCGTTTAAAGAATAACTACCATCAAAAGCCACAAATCCAAAGTTTCCCACGGAGGAAGATGCCATGTCAACAGTACTAAGAAATCACCCTACATGAATTTTTGGTACAAATTTCACTTGCTTTCAAAATCACTAAAGTTTTCCCTCAATGTCCTAAACATCTGCAATTCAACTGAGTTCCATAACTAAATTCTCAGCTCTCAGAAAATATACTAATCATCATGAATCTGGCAATCAAGAAGTGTCCAACATAATGACACCCGCTACTGAACACAACTAGAGAGGCTCCAAAGAAGTTTATTCCCTAGTTAACCCAGCTCCAGTGAAAATGCTTCCCAATGAAGACAAGGTAAACGTGGGTCATAAACAACCAAGCCCCGAGATTGCAGGACCCATGAATCTTCTTGATGAAGAACACTACTGTAAGTTGAGTCTATGGTAGAGCATTGACAAGTCATCAGATCATGTGACACCCATGTAAAACCTACTCTTCCCCATATGAATTGCACTAATGTCCCCATGTCACACAATCTCTAACATGCAAATGGAATGAAGGTGGATGTGATTTCATCAAATAAAAAGGGGTGTCCTGCAATTTTCTCCAAAATCTATCATCCAACTAGTGGCATTTGTCAGTTGAATGTGACAGCATAATTGTGAGAACCACTTAAAACACAAAATCAGAATTAAGTATTCATCTTGATGTACACCAGTCATTTCTCAATTACACCAGCCAAGCAAGGCTAGTGCTACTCCAACAAAGGACCAGAGTGACCAGTGCAAACATTGGATCACTGACACCAACAGTAAACAAAGTCCCACGATAGATTCTCCAAAGAGGAGAATTGCTGCCCATTACAATGACAAGTTTCAAAACATCCTAACATTTACTAAAGCTTCCAACCCTAATTATACTGTAATATTGTTTCAAAGCATTAGAAATATAACATGTCTACTTAGCAAGCATGTTTTGCTGGGCCTGGTTCTCTTGCTGCTGCTGGTAATTCAGAGGCCTCCTGAATAGCATTATGTGTGGTTCAGGGCGATGAATTGCATAGTGAACCCAACCACGACTCTGCTGCACTCCAATGGCACGCCATTCATTCTGGTAGATGTGAACAAGAAGACATGATCATTCAAATGAGGGCATACAATTCTTACGCACCATCCATTAATAAAAAATTAGACGAGCAGCATTGCAAAGATCCACTATACCGAAAAAGATATGAGAGAGAACACTCAACCAATCACTAGATTACGATCCTGATGCAGGACACTCGACTAAATTATATCTACATTAGATATCTTTGACATCACATATTATGTTAGAATTTTATGCCTTTTCATAACCCGTAATGCAATTAATTGAAACTGTTCTTTGGGTCCAAACATAGTATATTCTACATAATCAAGCCTCCATGCATTCACTACTCTCATTTCAATTTTAAAACTTATAAACACGAGAATATCTAAAACGGGCATTACTATGGCTTGGATGGCAAACACATTAGTTATATGCAGAAGTAAAGCAAGCACGCAATCGATAAATATGATCACAAAGGTCTCAAAAAGCAAGATTTGGCGTTCAATTCCTATCATTCGGGGATGCTTCTGATAGCAAGAAATCAATTACTCAGAAGACGAAACAGAGCAACATTCACCATTCAACTCCTATATTGTTTCAGGATGCAATCCCGATCATTTCAACAACTTCTTTTAATCTTCTTATTGCGAGCAACATCACAACTCGAGGTCTCACGTCCCTTTATCCAAATTTTCATCTAGCCCCAAACCCACTCGAATGGCTTGCAAGAATTAATAATCTAACACGACGAACGAAAAACAAAAAATAAAAATAAAAAAAAATAGAACATCAAATTCCTCCAGCGGAAACCAACCTCGCCGCGTGACTCAACAACAGCACCAAAAAAGGAGAAAAGCCCAAAAATCAACAAAAATCCTATCCCACCCATTCGCCTCCATTTCAGCGACAAAACAGCGAAACCCGATCAAAAGCGAAACTTTTTGTTGTTTTTTTTTTTTCAATAAAAACACCAACAACACTCAGCCGACTTACTTCAGAAAGGAGGCGGTTCTTCGGGAGAAGCTTGGCGACATCAGGAGGGAGAACCACATGCCTGCGCACGCCGACAGAAACGAGAAAACATCAGCAATCGGAGATAGCGAAAAAACCACACGACGGCGAAGGCCGCGAAAATCGCTCCGACCTGTACTCGTACGTGTCGTCGAAGTACTTCTCGGAGTACTGGATCTGGCCCATCTTCTCACAAATCCCGACCGAAAATTCCGGCGCGACAACCTGCGGGAAATCGAAGCTGCGAGAACAACAACAACAACGAAAGGAAAAATCGAAGGCGATCAGAGCAGGAAAATCGGGGGGCTAAGCGAAGAAGACGAATCGGATTCGATCGGGGAGCACCTGCGGGGTCTAGCGGAAGGAGAGAAATCGAGAGCGGAAATGGAGAGAGGAGGAGGAACTGCTGCGGATCTTCAAAAAGAGGAAAAGGGTAAAGGCGAAAATGAAGGGACTGCCGCGGGGGGCAAAACGGTAGTTTCGCACCCTCGGATTCTTTCTTTTTTTTTTAATATGGGAATTCCTTTTCAAAATTTGAAATCCTCCCGCTTAAGCCCGGCGATTCTGAGCCAAAGAAAAAATAAAGAAAGAAAGCTCGGCGATTAACTGCGGATCAGATCGCGAGTCGTGGGGGGTGGGGCTCGCGTTCGGACCGTTGTGCTCGGTGGGGCCCTCCTCCCCGGAAGATGTTCGAGAGGCGCGCATGACGTTGCTCGCATTTGAGGGGGGAAATTGCTGATGGTTCGGATTCTTCATGTGTGGTTTGTGGGAATGAACGCTGAGAATCGCCCACTTAGCGGTCATCCACATCATGTGGTCTTCGAAAAAGGGTCGAATCCGATGCTACACCCCGTCGAGTCGAGCTAACCAACAGTCCCGACCTTTGTGGGACCGTCCTTTATGGAAAAATGCCGTGATAAGAGTTGAATTGATATCTAATTTTGCTAAATAGAATTGAAATATCATTGAGCATCTTCAACTGACTAATCTGAGGTTCAATCCTTAATATGTCCCCTTCTATTAAAAGAAAGGGCACTATGGTAGATATCGGTCAAAATTGAGCTTCAATGTAGTAGACAATTTAAAAAGGTTTGATGTTTTTTATTTAGTCAAAACAAAAAGTTTGGTGTTGATCGAGCGGGTTCAAGATGAGAAACCCCCACATCTTCGATTCATGTGTGCTTTGCCAAACTCGAAGCCATGCATAGTTTTGGGATATATGCAATTGGTTGAATCATTTTAATTAGGTAAACCGCCTACTCTAAAAATAAAAGCATTCCCTAAGAATAGAAAAAAATAAATAATTTTAAATAAGAACATGAAGTCATTTGTCTATAAAAAAGAGCTTAGAGTGTACATTGTTTTGATTAAGATGAGTGGTCGATTTTGTCTCATTTAAGAACTAGGAATCGGAGACTAGATCAATCGATTTCGTCTAGTTCGATGGAACTGGTGACTATAACGTTCTCGTTCCAAACAAATACACGATATTGAAGAAATCTAGAAATCTAGATTGGAGAATCTCTGCTATGCAAAAAGCAAACACCAACAATTGCAAAGCTTAACACTGTAGCAGGAAAATAATCAAGAAAGTTGTCAATCGCAAGCATTGAATCAAATATTAAAAAAAAAAAAAAACACTAAAACCCGCATTCGGTGCAAACAACGCCAACAAAATTCTACGGAACAAGAAACTGATAGATTACGTTGAGGAATTGCCCAAGTTGCGGGGTCAAGGGGAGAGCGGATGAATGATGTGCACCGGAGCTGGAAGCTCTGCAATCGCAATGGAGCTGGAAGCTCTGGAATTGCGCTGGTTCGAGGAGACAATGACGACGGCGATGGTAGATGATAGGTAAAGGTCACACTCACAGAGGCGTGAGGCTTGGGTAGAGCGTGAGCTTTGCGTCAGATGAGAAAGGGGAATCTCAAGCGACAACGCTCGCGATCGCTGCTGGACGACATGGTAAGGCGAGAGAGAGAAGCCTGAAGAATAGAAATTACTAAGATTGGGGTTTACTTTAGACTATTCTTTAAGATTTTTTTTTTAAAAGAATAAAAATGTAACCGGTCCTGTCCATTGGTCTGGTACCCACCCTAGAACCTGGAATAGGACTGGTGGTGTAACGACTGGTCTAATGAGAATAAGAGTGATTGCCGGGGCCATAGAGGGCTCGAATAGATCCTTCGAGCCCAAATTTTTAGACGGAAATGATGTCTTCGAGCGATCAAGCATGTGTGAGAGTGAGTATCTCCATATGAGAGAATGAGCGAGAGAATAAGCGAGCGAGTGAGCAAGATCTTCAAACGGATTGAAAACTCCCGCATATGAATTTGCTAAAGAAAGGAAATCCTAGACAAAACTTCTCTCAATCTCATAAATCGCATGTTCAAAATGAAGAAGTGAAAGCCCAAGTGTAGTTTTGCCCTGATATCCTATTGTATTGGATATTATTGCTAACGTGGAAATACCATGTCGTATGACAAACGGTGATTGTGGATGGAAGACTAAATTTGAGATACAAATAAAAGTTTGTGTTTTTTCTTTGAGACAAAATAAAATTTGAGTCAAATTTGAGAATATACCTAAAGTTTGTGCTTTTATGGAATTTATCTTGATTTAGACTATATTTATTTCAAAAAAAATTTAAAAAAAAAAGTTGTTTAGGATTTTTCGATGTTTGGTTTATAGAAAATAAAATGTCAAGGAAGACATTTTTCCTTCGTGGAAAAAAAATACCTTCAAAAATAGGGAAAATGATTTTCTCGTCCTCCTGTTTTTTCTCACCCAAACCAAATACGTTCTTCTTCATTTATTCCTTTTTAATAATTTTGTATTAAATTCGAATTTTTAATTATTTTTAATTTAAAAATCATCATCATTATTTTTAATATTTTTTATTTTATTTTTCTTTATTTCCTTCCTCCTTCTTCCCTGCCAGCTCCATGCCTTGGTGATCGGTGGCCTGACGTTTGACCAAGACGCAAGCCAATGAGCTCAAGGCTCAGCTAATCTAGGTAAGCTCAAGGCTCGACCAATCCGAGCTCCGCGAAGGTCGTCACTGCTGGTGAAAGGAGATGGGAATGGTGGTGATGGAGTAGAGGAGTGATGGAGAGGAAGAAGGAAAAAATAAAAATAAAGGTAATTTAAAAATAAAAATAATTTAAAAATTGAGAATATTTTAGTAATGAAAATTAATTAGATTCTCCACACGAAAAACAATAGAAAATACTTTTTAATTGATTTTTAGGTTTTAGCCAAATACGGAAAATAAAGTCATTTTTTGGGATAATAACTTATTGAAAAACATTTTTGACAAATATGACATTTTTCGTGAAACTAATGGACACGTAGATTTTCATGGATGGTGTGTGGGAATTTTTTTTAGTAATTAATGTTGTGGATTGCCCTGGCTAGTAGTTGGATGCGTTCGCTCCGTCGTCGGCATCCATCTTCCTTAAATGAAGGGCGAATCGGACATTATACCCACGGAGCTAACCAAGAGTCCTTACTTTTTTTTTTTTTTTTTTTGGTAAAGAAGAGTCCTTACTTTTGTTGGGATTTTCATTTATGAAAAACGCTATGGTAGAAATCGATCAAACATCTAGCTTTGCTAGATGGTTTTGAAAGACGACTAAGCACCTTTGACAAGCAAGTTGAGCTTCAATTCTTAACCTACCCCTTTTATTAAAAAAGAAGGCGATGCGATAGGTATTGGTTAAAAATTGAAGTTTACTACACTCTGACTATTTCATAAAGTGGTTCTCTTTTTCTTTTTTTTTTTGGAACAAAGAGTTTGGTGTTGATCGAGTGGGTTTAAGACGAGAACCCCTCACATCTTCGATTCATGTGTGTCATGCCAAATCCTAAGCCAAGCATAGCTCTGGGATATGTGTGTTTGGTTGAATCGTTTTAACTAATTGAACTACCTACTTTATAAATAAAAGCATTGCCAGTGAATTAAAATAATGGAAAAATTCAAAATAAGAGTATGAAGTTGTTTGTCTAAAAAAGGAGTTCGGAATGAATCTTATTCCGATTAAAACCCTGAGATGACCAAATCAATCTCACATAAAAACCTGAGCTCGCTAGTCAACAAGTACTTAATTTTTCACACCCTTATTCGAGATCAACTTGGCCACTTCATATTCGCAATTAAAATAATGTTTAGTTTGAACCATCTTCTGAAAAATTGACTCTATTTTAGGCCCGTATTTATATATTTTTTTCCCTAAAATATGATATCTTCCATGAACTTGGGCCTAGGGATCCTCACATGCCGGCCCATTCAAGGAAGCCCTTGTGGGTCGAGCTAGGGAACATCATCACCTCATGAAAAATTAAGCCCGGATTGGCTTGTTTCCTACGCAATTTTGGAGCACTCTTCTTTGATAAACCAATTGGCTTGCGCTTTTGCCGAAAGTTTGGCCATCTCACCACTGAATCACCTCTAGCATAAGCAGCACACGTTAATTACCTGGCTTGTTTAGGATAATAAGCTCATCTATGCCACGTGGCCAATATAACGTTCCGCAATCAGCCTTCATACAAAGGTTGTAATATAAGAGCCGACTCGAACGAAAACACAAACAATGCGGATATTTAAAATTCAAAACAGCGCTTCTGACGGCACAACATCGCTGCAGAATTGAAATCATCACGTCATTTAAGAGAATAGATTTTGCTTCGATGCATTTAACATGTTAAGTCGAAGGATGAATCAATCCTGATGTATCCTAAGTCCGTCATCAAAGATCGAAGAGCTGAGGAAGGAAAAAAAAAAAGAAGGGCGCACAAATCTTAGAAGCAAAAGCAACATTGCTTATACTGCAGTACATCATCGCAAACCCTTATCCCAAAATAGTCCGTAAACTCGAAATGTACATCCAAGTACATAGATGGGAGCTGAATCGACTTCCGCTCCCATTACTGAAGCAAAACATAAAAGATAAACGACCCACGAGCCGCTCCGAGAATGCCAAAGGATTGAGGTTGCCCTGTGGTGGGGAGAGAAACAAACCCCAGCGACGACTGGACCCTGCCGCCCTAACGCCATCCGCCGCCCACCGGGTGGCACCGCCATGGCGAAGGCAGCACAGCCATGGCGCGATCACTTGCGCCGGACTGCACAGTAAGGCGTAGCCATGGCTCTTCCAATCTAGTGACCAGACTGTGAAGTGAATCGGGGTTTGGAGGGTCTCGATAAAGGAGAAGGAATTTAAAGGGGCTTCTGGAGGGGATGGTCGCATCTTCCATGGCATATGCTCCGACCACTTCCGCCCACGAACTCCACCCAAAATCTGAGTACTGGATATACGCTCGCCTTTTTCCCTTCCCCCCCTTGTCATGCATCATCACCTGTAATTTCTACCGGACCATGCCTTCTTTTCGAGGCCTTTTTACAAGGCCCACTAGCACATGCACGCAACAACTCAAGACAAGCACGTCTTCCGAATGAAGAATATGCCCTTCTTGAGCGGAATTAGGTGCGGGGATATTTAGATCTGGATAATGATCTATCCAATGGTATGTGTAGGTATCGTCATCGTCACATCCCTTCCAAACTCTGTGATCCGTTCCATATCGAGAATCGTAAATTTTTATCTTATGATGCACGGTTAGGACTATCCTTGCTTGAGCTGAGCGTGCTCAGAACTCAAGATCCGTATGTTGAGCCTTCAATACCGATGATTAATCTCTGCTTGATGGAGTAATTACCTAGTTAGCTCTAAACTAATCGCACAATACAAATTAATTTTAAACTTTTCAATTTTGTCAATATAATCCTAAACTTTTATACAAAATTCAAATATAGTAATTTCAACCATTTGTTGTGGTGTCCTACACGACACAATTGCCTAGGGAAAGTTAATAGAATACTAGTGTGGTGCTTACTAGGGAGTTTCCCAAGCTTGACCAATCGTAATTCGGTACTCAATTCAACATGTAATTAACTTATCTTTTGGAGTTGCTACTGACTAATTAGGGTCAATTAGACACTAAAGTAAATTGCGAGAATACATTTTTTTTACTTTTATGAACCAGAGAATCAATGGATATAGGCGTGATATCCGAAAATTCTCATGTTCGATAATAACAAATAAGATTAATTTCTACGACCGAAACGCCAAGAGTGTAAGGTGTTAGAATTAAGTTGATAGATTCAACATGTACATTAATGGTGTAGGACGACAATACTAAACTCGCGCTATATTATTTATAAAATATGTTCTTAAATTCATATTTGATGATATTCAAGATCCAAATTTATCGAATTGAAATTTCTTTACCAAAAAAAAATTATTGAATTGAAATTTGCCTAATTTTTTATATCTTTCATTTGTGATTTTAGTAGATTCAAAACATTTTCAAACTTACCAATGTTCAAAATGAAGATTGGTTTCCTAAATCCTTATTTCTCTTTATATTGCACACCCCTTCCCATGCTTTATTTTGAGACATTGAACTTGGTAGCTTTAATATCACACATGATATCATCAATTTTAAATTTAGTTCATTAAAATATTGGTGATTCATGCACGTACTTTGCTAAATGAGAGACTCATCTTCATTTCCATTAAAATATCTTCTAGTGACAAATTTCTTTGGGCCATGTGTATCCTAGCTATTTTCATAGGGATACTTTATGTGTTGGAACACATAGGGCACACATGACAAAATTTATGTTTCTTTATTTCTTTGTTTTTCTATTCTTGGGAACAAGTTTGGAATGGAAATCTGTTTGGTAATGCAAGTTTATTTTTTTATTTCTGAAATAGATTTCTACTCTATAAATAAATTTGGAGAAGAAATCATAAGTTAAATTTTTAACATTTCTATTTTTGCAATAAAAATGAGAGATGAAACTTTTTTATCATTTACTCTCGTTATTGCTTGCCACTCACCCATCACCTGTGGGATGTTGGACACTTGCCGCTAGTTGCTCATCCATCATAAGTCACTAGATGCTGACCGCCCATCGCCGAATGTTGATTGCCCACTACGGTTTGCCATATGCCAGATGCCCACCATCAGTCCTCGGATGCGAGTCGCTCAATGCCGAATGTCGATCATTGTCACTCGTCAACCTCCAGACATCGAAGACCGGACACCACCGAACGCCAAATGTGGGCCATTGGTCGTTAGTCACTGCTTCTCTAGAAATAGAAATTTTATTCTGTTATCAAATGAATTTTTATTCCAAAAAAAAAACTGAGTCGTTATTAAATGCATTTCTTTACTCAGAAATTTGTCCATGGAATAAAAATTGATTTTTAATTTAGAAATTTTGTCATGCGTACCCTTAACATTTTAACCCCAAGGTCATTATGAGTTTCAATTTCAATTACCCTTATCAAATTCAATCAACCCGATCAACTGTGGTCAAACTGAGTCAAACTTGTTTGGGATAGGTTTGGACATCCCAGCAACAGGATTGATGCAAACAAGTTAGTCCTAAATGCTATTGATCGTTAAATGTAATGTGATAGTAATGCATAATGCCTCGTGTAACTTTAATTTTTACGTTTAGGATTCAAGGAGAATCTCTAATTTTTATGCGATGAATAGTTAAATAGAATTGCCAAAATTTAGATGTCAATAACATAGACAATATATGGATCGAGTACATAATCTTGTTCTACAAATATATGTTTATATAAATGAAAGAGAGATAATATTCAATGTTAATCGGATTGGATTACTTTGTTTGTTCATTTTTGTTTCTGTTCCCGGAATATAAATTTATGTTCTTTTATTCGGGGAACAAAAAGAGAACAAAAATGCATTTGGTAAAACTTTTGTTCTCGGGAACAAATTTGGAACAGAAACAAAAAGTAGAAAAAAAATTGTTTCATGTTCCGGTAACAATTATAAGAAACAAATTTTCTCTCTCCTCTTCACTTTCTTTTCTTTTTCTTCCTCTTCTTATTCCTTTTACCGGTCACTGGCCTTGGCCATAGCTGGCGTCGGCGACCTCACCGGAGCGTCGTCAACACCCGGAGATGCCTAGTCATGGCGAGGCTTGTCGGGCTGTGTCTCGTCGTGGCAGGTGAGGCTCACCTAGCCATTGAAGCCACCAGGAAGGCTAAGCCTTATGGTGGCTTGGTGAGGCTCCAATGAGCTCACAGGGGCTTGCCTAGTCGGTTGCCGATCACCGCCGTGGCCGGTGATTGGCCACAAAGAGAAAGAAGGAAAAAAAGGAAAAAAAGAAAGAAGAAAGAAGAAAAAAAAAAAAAAAGAAAAAAAGAAAGAAGAAAAAAAGGAAATATATAATAAAAAATATTGAAAAACTAAAATAAACAATAAAATTATACAAGTTTACCAAATGTATTTCTATTCATGGAGTACACATTTTTTGCAGTTACTAAGCGTGTTCTTATACTTATAAATTGTTTTGGGGAACATAAAAAAAAAAAAACTATTCTCGTTCAACAATTATTTTTTAGAACAAAAACGTTACCAAACACACTCTTAGTTAATATTATCACCTCATGCCCAAAATTTTCTTGTTGGTATGTCTGAATGAATCAATCAAGGAATGCCCCATAAAACTTTTTTCATACGAACATACTAATGTATGTAGCCATTTTTTTTTCCAACATTGAGGTTCCTGTGAGACTCATATAATCTAAAGGTTGAGAAGCATTGATACATATGCACCCGATCTATGGAAATATAGCTTCATGATGAGATCCATTGTCCCCATTTTCTCTTATTTGGATGTCTCGTTTATCTAAGTCATTAAAATTTAAGATTAATATTTTGAAAAACCCCAAATTGGTACAATTGTGACAAATTTATTTTAAATTATTTTTTTGACTATGAAAAACCCCAAACTGATATACCTTGTGACAAATTTACCTCGACTAACTATAAAAAAACCATAAACTGATACATTTATGACAAATTTACCCAAAACTAATTTATTTGACTGCAAAAAACCCCAAAATGGTAAATTTGTGATAAATATACCATTTGCTAAATTGAATTAATACAAAAAAATCATAAAAATTGTAAACCGTGACAAACTAAGCATAAAATCCTGAATTGGTATACTGGTCAACTGTCACGTGTCATTTAACTTAATAATTAGATAATAAAACTTAACAAAAATTAATATATGGTAAATTTATCACAAGTGTATCGGTTTGGGATAAATTTGTCAAAAATATAGTAGTTTAGAGTTTTTGGTGGTCAAAAAAAGTAGTTTAGGATAAATTTGTCACAAGTGTATTAGTTTGAATTTTTTAAAGTATTAATCCTAAAATTTATTGATGCGAATTTGGATAATCGTGAGGTTTATGACTAAATATATCAACTATAAAAATTCGTTAGGATACTAACACTGCTGGCAGTACGGAGCTCCCGCTTTGACAAGATAGGTGGAGAAAGTGTCAAGCGCATGGGCCCACACCAGCTTCAAGGCAGAGGTTTCTGCAAGAAAGCAATGCATAAATTTAGCCCATGTTCCATCTATATCGTCGGACCAAGTAGGATTCACGTGGGCGAAGAAAGCACCGGGCGCATGGGTCTACACCGGCTTCGAGGAAGAGGCTTGCACGAGAAACTTAATGCGTGAATTTAATACTAGATCGATCATTGGATCAAGTAGGATTCACGTAAGATCTCACTTTGCCGCTCGTACAATGACTCCTTGACTTGCGGTGTCGGCATTTCAGCTCAAAGCATAGTGCTTGCTCACGCTTCGCAAGCAAAGCCAGGTAATCGGGAATTTGATTCCGCCGACTTGTTGAGAAAAGGCAAAAGGCGCGGGGCCTTTGTACTATTTCACTCGACCCTTGTGTAGAAAGCATCTCGATGTCCATTAAATTAACGTATAAAATGAACATAAATCTGCATTATCATACCAAAAACTATCTACTCTCTCGAATAAAAAAGGTGGAAGGTTGTTACTGTGTAGGTACATTATAATCCCTCTTAGATTAATTACCATATCAATGCATTGTAACGGTTTGTTATCTAGCATCTCTATCAATATTGATGTTGAATCGATCGAAAAAATTAATTTGAGCGCGCTTAAAAAAGAAGAGATAAATTACTAAAAATGGTTATTAACCTAATGTACGATGACCAATTTAGTCATAAATATTTCAATTTGGCAAATTCAATTATAAACTTTTTAATAACACGGCAATATAGTCTTTTTCAACTAATTTTGGTTAAAAATTGATAACGATCGTCATCTTACATGAAAAGGCTAGCACTAATGTGGACAATTTTTATAAAATTTTCCAATTTTTTATTTTCTTTTCACTTTTCAACTCTACATCGGCAATATCGTCAACCTAAGTTGGAAAAAAAATTATTAAAAAAATGTAAAACCCTAGCACCGATTGTGCCACATAGATAATTGGCATCCATGCAATCGAATTTTGGCCAAAATTGGTTGGAAGGACTTTGTTGGCAAATAGTCAAAATATTTATGATCAAACTGATCAAATCGAAAGGTTTAGGACTATAGCCACCACACAATAGGTTCATGATTTGTTTGGATAATCATCCCCAAAAGAAAAAATTACCATAGTTAACATCCTGTTTATCGATGATCCAATGCTAAATCTTTTCACTATTACACTTTCATATTCAAAATCATCTTCAACGAAGCTGATCCTTTCGCTTTCATGACCCCAAAAAAAGCAAAAGGAGCTTTCGAATAAGATATGCGAGGGACGAACGACTTGTGGAATATCTAGGACGCAAGGCAAGAACCATTGTTGCCTTGTTCGAGAAGATTAGATTTAATAATTCTAGGAATATAAGATGTCTTAAGAACTCTCTCTTCCTCGCCAAAGAATGATTTTTTTTTTTTATCTCTTTTATTTCTTTTTTATAACAAGGTCGACTATTTCCTTCCATGCATAACACCCAAGAACAAAAATTCACTGTGGTTGCCTAAAGTCCTTGATATTTCAACTTTCGTGTTTTGACCGATATAAGATTTACTCGATCAAATTGAAAACATTTAAATAACATTCTCACATTTTATCACGATCCGGACATTAATCCTATCGCTTAAGCTTAGATACTCAGCCAAATTCATGAGAGATGAGTAACATTTTGTTAGAGTTTGATGACAGGCTTCGACTTCAACAGGATGCTAATTCTCTTTCAATGTCGGGCAAGATTAGACAGTCCGATTTCGATCTATTGCGTCACTTTATAAATTATTTTCTATAGATCTACTCTAATGCCCGGGCTCTAATTCATTTTTGTTATTATAGCAAAAAAGGATTATTCTGTACTTAAAACTGACGGAATGGAGCTTTTGCCATAAGATACTGTTCTAAAATGCAATGGTACCGCTGTCGCTAACTTCATGAACAAAACATTCTCGACCTTTTTATTCTATATAAAACCCAAAGTCGATCACCAATTCCATGCAAGACGGAGTTAACTGACAGACACCCTTCAAACTCCCAGAAACATGGCCACCGACCAAGGCCAGCCGCGGCCTCCGCCGCCGCCACAGCGAAAAGGCCGATTGGGACTCGCGAAAATGGCGGCCCTGATCTTGCTGTCCCTGATCGTGCTGGTGGGCTTGGCCGTCTTCATCATTTGGCTCGCCATCCACCCGAGACGGCTGGTTTTCACCGTCGGCGACGCCTTCATCGACCATTACAACTTGACCAGGGACCACCTCGACGCCAGGTTCGATTTCTCCATACGGGCCTACAACCCGAACCGCAGGATGTCCGTGTACTACGAGGATGTCCAGGTGACGGTGGAGTACGACGACCAGGACCTCGCGAGCAGCGTCGCCGAGCCCTTCTTTCAGTCCCAAAAGAACGAGACCAAGTTGCACGTGGTGCCGCAGGCGCAGGACGTGGCCCTGGCCAGACGCGTGTCGAGGAACCTGAGGATCGAGAGGACGTCCGGAGTGGTACAGATCAAGGTTCGGCTTCAGGCCAAGGTCAGGTTCAAGGTCGGGATTTGGAAGTCGCGGCATCGGAAGCTCAAGGTTTATTGTGGCCCGGTGCTTGGCCTCTTCACCAGGGCTCGGACGTTCGGGACGTCGAACTGCGACGTCGAGATTTAGGGCATCGCCGGTGCCGAAAATTCGATTCATTCAGCTATCCTTTCATGGTTTTCTGCTTTATGTCATTCTTTTTCCCTTCTTTTGAACGAGTGGAGTGTGATTGTTGAACATTATTCGTGATTTTGTATTCCTTGTTCTGAACGATCGATTGGCGGTGTTTCGTGTATAAAACATTCCTATTGTGTCTGCAATTTCTTTACCCTTTTCATCTTCCCCAAACTCATACCTACGAAAATGGACTTTGTCTATTGTGATCAACTTACATCTTAACTCTCTTTTATGCGTAAGCCGGGCTATAAGTGCAAGTACATGATTTATCATTATCGTCGCATCAAATGAATAATCAAAAGAGGAAGCGCGACGGCATCAGAGTTTGTAGGATAACATACGGGTAAAAACATGCATTGGGCAATTGACTTAGATTTTGCCATGACTTTCGTCTCATAAGGAAAGCAAGAAGGAAAATATGCGGGACGTATCGGGATTGGTCGGGCCTATGTGCATGGAAAGTTTATTGCAAAAGAAAAATGATTTGGTGATAATTTTCAATTTAATCTACTATGAGTATAACGACCGCTTTGCACCACAAAAAAATCAAATAGTAGATTAATTCAAATTGTTGTGAGCTTTATTCACTTAAGAATTTATGGTTCAGAACAAACTGTTATTCTGATAGTAATCCAAAAATTGTTACGCTAGGAAAACCCATTACAAAATCGACGGATGATTATACCTTAAACTTAGGACTATCTAACAAAACTAGAGGGCATGTGGCAAAACATAAATTATAAACAATGGGCCACAATTCGTATATCTCGGAAGCCCACAGCCCATTGCCCATCCGTTCTCTTCAGGCGTTTAGCCCAACAGGGCGTCAGCACAGTGTCCAAAAAGGAGTTGAAACCAAACCCAACAATGAAAAACTGTCCGGCCCGGTTTGTGAACTAATTAGTAATTATTCTTCCGTATAAAAGTACGCTGCAATCGAATCAAAATTGTCCATATGATTTGGTTCGATTTAGTTTAGCAGTTCGAACCATCGTTTGCCCATCCCTTACGGTGGCTGTCGCCCAACGTCCATGGAATTGCTCTATTGTCGTCTACAAACGTGAATTAACTTTAACAAAAAAATTCTGGGTGAAACTCCATAACTCGTTTTTTAGTTGACCTCGTCCTCCTCAATCTAAATCCTCCATTCGCCGTTGCCTCACTGGCATGGAGTGCTACATCAAAGATTTCATTCTGAGCGGCATGCTCCTCAATTGACCTAGCCTTCTATGTGTGTGTATATATATATATTATATTGATAAGGTGCCTGAAACTATTTAAATAAATGACAATTTTTTTACTATTAAAAGTGACAAAGAGCTAAGTGGTTGGTAGGTCATTGGCGAGCTAGATTTGGAGTCGGTAGCCTTAGGCTGCTTGGGGTCATCGCTGATTGCATGATGTCCGGTGAGGTTGTGGATGTTAAATCTGGCTTGCCGATAGCCAAATTTGACTTTACTAGTGACGACACGTGATGTAAGAATACTTCTAAAATTTGAAAGTTTAATAATTGTGAAAGTTGGAAGATAATATGCATTAGTATTCCCAAATACTTAAAGCTGAGAGCATCTTCAGACTTGCCTTGGATAAAGATCTTGAAAGGCATTCGAAAATCCAGTTACATCTCCCTAAACTGTCAAAAATTCATCGAACATCATTTGCTTTGGCCGAAAGGCTTTTGAAGCCCCAAAAGGCCTTTGGCTTTGTGTTGCCAACCGCAACCTAAGCACGGCAATCCCCACGTCCTGCAGACCTCGATTAGTTTCTAAAAATCCTCATTGGATGTGACATTCCTCTTGTAAATTTGTAATTGCCTGGACTTTGGTTAGGTCGAAAATCATTTTTTTGCACTTTTGGGCCTCAAAGCTGGCAACCGCTCGACAAAAAGACACCAGCTAAATCAAGACCTTGGACTTGGATAAAAAAAATAAAAAAAAAAATCAAGACCTTGGACATGATCTGAAATCGTACATTTTTTGAATTTTTTTTTAAAATAAATTTCTGAAACTTCCTTTTACTTAGCTGTTTAAATGCCACCTTATTAATTACCCAGAGACTGCACCGAAAGAAAAAAAATTACCCAGAGAGAAAACCCAATTTAGAAGAATGTAAGTTGCGCCAAACATCTCTCAAGCGACACGTGCAGGGTGTGACCACTGATCACGTCCTCTCCAAGTTAAACCATTGCTTAGAGATCTGTAAGTCATCGGCTCCTGTTCAATGAAAGATTAAACCCCCCACCAATTCATGCAGCTAATCCAGGTTATGCCAGTTAAATAACAAAAAGAAAATCCGGGTGCTTGCTTGATGTGAAGCGACACCCGCAATTCAGTCAGCCGGTCGATGTAAATTAGATGGAACGAAGCTATTCCTCCCTCTTTCTGCTCTTCATCGCCATGCGAAATGGCGTGAAAGCACGCGACTTAATCCCGATTCAGATGCTAATATCGCATGAATCTTTTTATTTTTATTTTTTTTTTTTACGAAGTAGGTGATTGGGAGAGTGACTCCAATTGCTGGACCACGTTCGATTAATTATGTAAATCAGTTTTAGTGAAATATGATATATGATGTAGCGAAATGGTGGGTGATCTTATATCTCTATTACCCCAAAAGTTAGTTCAATTGAAGAGACTCTCTCACACACTTATAAACCCATCACTAATTTTTTCCACAACCAATATGAGAAAAACTAATAATCTTTTCTTCATATATCGAGTCCTGGATTACAGCCGTAGTAACTCGTAATTTTCCTGTATGATTATTGGGTTCAAACTTGCTAGAAAGTTAGGGTTTTGGGTCTCTCTCACCTCAAAAATTAATTTAAAAGATGAGACTTTCCCTTACACTTATAAATCGATTCTCATCGTTGAAATGTCCGATGCTGACCGGAGAAATAAGGTAAATGGGAATGACACATGTCGGGGATGGAGGAGTTTGTGTCTGAATGTTGGGTGAGACTTGATGCCATCGTTGCTCCTATTCAATTTCCCATGGAGATATATGAGTGATTTCTAAAGTATACCTGTCGGGAAGATTCATGGAAATTTCCTAGGAAATTTACAAATCAAATGTTGCGATCCGGACAAGGGCCAGTGATTTTGTTCTTTTCCCCCAAGTCCAAGTTGCATCATTCTTCAACTATTTATGCTTGTTTTCTCCCTGCACTTTCATTCTACTTTGGCAGAGCAAATTTCTTTGAGTGACGCTCTCCAACTGCATGCATTTTCAATTTTAATTCATCTTGCATTAATTGGAAAAAAAAATATACGGGGTCAGTTTCATTAATCAACTTTTAGAATAATATATCGTTCTCTTTGTTTTCCATCAAATACCAAAAGCGTTATCAGATGCCGGTGAGGGCTAGCCTAGCTTGATCTAGCAAGAATCGACTTGGCTAGCCTTAGGCAAGTCTCGCATCGCTAGATCTAGAGGGGCGAGTGTAACTTTGCTTGAGGCTGATGAGGGCAATCCTTGCTAGTCATTTCTTGTGACTGGTCGCCATGGCTTGGTGATAGGCAAAAGGAAAAGGAAAATATACAAAAGGAAAAATATAATAAAAAATGATAAAGAATTGTATAAATTGTTCATGTTAGTGTTAGTCGTATTATGTGGGACGGCTGATGTTTATATTAATGATTTTTGGCCAAAATAGTTTAGATGGAATCATTGGCACAAATACAAAAGATTGAAGACTAAAATTAGTCAAATTGAAATGTTTAGAATTAAATTGGTACAATTGTAATAAATATATAACCTTTTTGGTACCCGATCAACCTATCCAATCATGAACAAACCCAATAATAACACGATAGAAGCAACAAGAGAGCGTACCAAGTGAACAGTAATATCGACGTCAATGTGAAAATCCTTTTTATGTGAATGAGGGAAAAATTAACTGGATGGCAGAATCTGCTGATCAACAAAGAGGTCTAATCACACCACCTACTCCAAAGACGCGAATTGTTTCCTTCTACAAGACACCACTACACTTTAAACACCAAATCACAAACCATGTGCCACCACAACTGAAGGCTGTTCGAGCAAACTGGTTTCGTACCATTGCCTTCCACCGCGACTCCCACTCACGAAACAGTCACCCACTTCGCCAGTTCGCGTTGTTCTGTCATTCACTCGGGAGAAATTGCGGCCGCTCCTTCTTGCAAAAACGCGAGTGCGCATGCATACGAAGGGGCGACTATTTAATGTCCCGGAAGTATATCGTGCCCTAACTTCACGCACAACTATCGTTCCAAATCACTATTTATTCTCATCTATATCCTACCTATCGTTCCGGCATTGTGTTGTCGTCTAGTGAAGTCGCTTCTTTATGTCATGTTTACTGAGGACTGATAAGACAACATATAGGAGAGAAGATTGATAAGAAATATGCTATTTATGAAGAATGATTGCACATTCGATTTTCAAGAACTTTTTGACTTAGTATAGAGTAAATTTTCTATCCATGTCACGCGAAAGTCATAGGAAAAACTCGAATCTTCATCCACAATAACTTATAGCTGGATCCCATCTCTATCTCCTTGTACATACTTTTCTTTTTCATTAGTCATGCGAGTTTATTCCAATAAACAATTCGCGACGTGATCTCGCACCTATCCTATGTCTTGATTTTCTCAATACCCTCTAGTTTTTCGATCATGAATTGTAGGAAAATAATAGCAAAACGATAAGAATCGACAGCATTGCACCTATGGATATGGAAACGACAAATGAAGCTGAGCCAACCCTTGAACGTGCGGAGACATTTAGGACCCAAAGTAGACCATGCATTCGATAGGAGCAAAGCGTCGAAATGCTGCAATTATATGGTAGAGCCACCAGGTTCAGACAAAAGAGAAAATATTTATGCCCTGCGGGTCTTCTTGACCCCTAAAAGATTTGACGTGAAGGAGCAATTCATATATTCATATGCAGAGCGTGAACCAACAATCAAATCGGGGTGCTTCCCTTTGGATAGGTCTCCAAAAGGGCATGCAGTAAATAGTCCTTAACTTTCTCTTCTCATCTTTTTTTCCCTTTCATATCAAATGATGGCCAAAAAATCTAGGAAGATATTTTTCTTGCTTGCGCTCTTAGGGTTTCGGGGTCGAGAGGCCGATAAATTCAAATCCATAAAGATAACATGGTTCAATCTGGGCATCATTAGATGAATATTAGAGTCAATGTGGTTTGGTAGGATCATGGTTATATTGTACTGATGTCGTGCCGTGAAGTTGCTGCAAAGTGCTGTAAATTATTGTTTGATGATGCATACTTTAGGGTTGCAGTACCTCAAAATTGGGTGAGATGCAATAAGAGAGTGTAATTGTAGTGGTGTTGTAGCTATACAATGTTTGTCAAACACCTTGAAAATTTGTATTATAGCAGTATCCATTTTTCTCATTGTGGAAACTGTTGATGGCATTTGTGCCAAATAGCCACATAATCAACTGAAGTATAAAGTTGATGTATAAGTGTAATTGACTCACCCTCTTTGGTCAAATGTAAATAATGTAATTCTTATTGTACTTCTTATAAGGAGGAGTATGTTATGATGATATGAATCACGATATAAGAATGACAACATGAAATGAATTGCAAAAATTGCATGTGACTCCGTAGATAAAGTTCTTGATATATAAGAGGTTGACATTCCCTTTGTAATTCCATAATTATCTTCTATAGTCTGATAGTTGTATGTTGTGCTTCTCGTCCTAACTACATTTTCTCTCTCACCGTTTCTCATTCCATACCCATGTATTCCTCTCCGACTCTCAAAAATGGGTCTAATCTGTTGTACCGGTCTTTTTTGTTATTGAGAGTCAAAACAACATACGTCATGTTAAAAAATGAAGGAGAAAAGAAAGGAAAATGTGGCTCCTCTTCTCCCCCTTTATGTGGCAATTCATTACTCGGAGGGCAAAGCGATAAGATTTATAAAGGGGGAGGGAAAAAAAAAAGAAAGAAGAAGAACAAAGAGAAGGGACCAAACTATCTAAAGGCGATGCATTTATACACTGTATTCAATGGGAGTTACTCGTGAAATAATGACCTAGAGAAGGTATCTTGCATGTGGTGGGACTCCTACTTCACAGGCTTTGGTTTGGTATTCATGAGAATGAATCATCACTTCGAAGAAAAGGAAGTTTCTTTCCCTTGGATCTTTTATACACAGATGGGCCTTCCCTATTATTATTTTCCCTTCTTTCTTTGGATCTTGAGAGGTTTTATAACAGGCTCTTTACGCTACATATAGATTGCTAGGGAGAGGAGGGGACATGTGGGCGAGGAAGGGTGGTCACATATCACATGTTAGGACCTTGGTCATACAATTGTGCCAGAAAAGAAAATGACAAAAATCACACTGTTGAGGGCTTAGTTCTCAACAACAACCATGTGGGTTTTGCGCTTAGATCATGTAGGGATTGGTCAGGTGTCCTGGATGTCCTTGCTATCTTTTGAAGGTTGGGTATGGTGCTCTTGATCTTTGATCCCATGTCAACGGAGGTTCTGAGGATTTCTGAGACCCCGTGGGCATTAAGTAAAAAGGAGAAACTTTTCTCCAAATCCGTTTTATAAATATAAATCAGGTCTATCCCGCTAATGCCAGTAAAACGAATAGGACGGATTTCACATTGGACCCGTAAACAAATTGAAAGAAAAAAAATCACATACACGTGTTTGATATGTAGCCTTGAATGTGGCGAGACCCGTGTGGGGCCACTTGATTAAGCATGTATATGAGCTTGGCACATTGCGCCGGATGCATCCAAGTGCATCTTTCAATACGTTCATAATGAGGAAATGTCAAGAGAAACTTCGCGAGTTGAATTCATTGACATCAAATTAGACCAGTCTTTATTCCAAAGTTTAATTCATTGAGTTATAAGTCCATATCTATTATAAGTTGCTCCTTTTTATCCCAACTATCTATTACGAGGTGTTTCGTCGACATGATAGATTCTAGCTAAAGTTATCATTTATATTTTTAAGAGCAAAAATGGAATTGAAGTCATGAATTAAATCGAGCCTATTTTTTTTTCTATTATACTTTAGAACATGTGAAAAAGTTGGGTGAGATTTCATATTGTCACAAAATAGGAAAGCAAGAGAGCATAATTATAATCTGCAATTTGATTGTTACAATAATTAGCAATATATGGAGGAGGAAAGGTGGATGAAAGTAGGTACAAAGTTCTCAAACCTTGAAGCTATTGGCTCAAGTAACATTTTTATACAAGATGTTTTAAAATTCAATGCACTTGAGCGTCTTTTAGGGGGCACCACCAACTCCCTATTTTAGGCCGAAAAAATTGCAGGGAAAACTTAGGAAAGGGAGAAAAAGATATAAACTCATTATATCTGAATAGCGTAGTATGAAGCTTGGGGAAAATACAATAGAATAATGCCGCATCGGATTGTTAGCAATTTATGGTTATGACTATCGGCCATCGACATGTGACATGGTTAACGACGAAGAAAGCATAACTACTGCCACTTCAATATCACTAATTGTTTCTCAATTAGTGCTATCCAAAACCACTCTATTGTAATTTTACCCATCAAATGAGAATCAAACATGTTAATATTTCAATTATTGTACGAATGATTAAATGCTGCATGTCGGAATTGTTCCTGAACATCCTCCTTAAAGATTCTGAGATAGGACCGAGTCCTTATCAAGTCCAATCGGCGCGTTGTTCGCGCATTTTCCTATACAATATCGAGAGGCCCTTATTAAGAAAAAGCGTTCATTTTGACCGGTAGTTAATACAGTGCGTTCATCAGATGATCTCCAAAAGCGGCATGACTCCTCCCTCAGCCGAGCCCCGCTCATCGCCGGCACGAGGAGTGCACGTGACCTCACTTTACCCCCTAGCGGAGCGCCGGGGAGCGCGGGACGACGCCGTTTTCGTGCCCCCTTTCCGCCTCCCCCGCACCCCCGTTCGTTACGTTTAAGGATGTGGGTTCCGTAACCGACCGACGGGGGACACGTGGCGGGCCGTGGTGGATCCGCAGGGGGTGATTTTATAGACGTTAGTGTTACGGCAAAATTTAAGGGAGGGGGAGGGGGAGAGTGACGTGTCCCTCCCCATTTAATATTTCCAAATCGCCGCTCATCTCTCCTCCCTCTCCTCCCCTCCCTCTCTCTCTCTCTTCACTTTCTCTCTCTAAGACCTCCTTCAAGTTTTTCGTTGCCCGTTTTGACATCTCTCCCTCTCCCCCCTCCTCCCTCTCTCTCTCTCTCTCTCTCTTTCTCTATCTCCGTCTCTTTCTCTCTCTCTCTACCCTGTAACTTTCTGCGCAGCTTAGGTTTTTCGTTGCTTTGCTTGGAATTCAAGGAAGACGGAGCTCTCGAAAGGTACGGGCTTTCCGATTTTACTCACGGAATGCGTGTAATTTTCGCAGGATTGGTTCGTTTGTGTTTTCGGGGGATGTGTTTTGTTGGGTTTTTTTTTTTTTTCTCTCTCTCTCTCTCTCTCTCTCTCTCTCTCTCTTTTTGGGTTTTGCGGTGCGGAAGCTTCGATCCGTTTCGTAATTTCAAAACCATTTTTTGACTTTGGTTTGAAGACGAAAGCTTGTTTGGTAGAGAAGGGAGAGAGGGAAAGTGGGAGAAATGATTTGTTTTTGGTCTGTTGATTTGGGGTTTCTGGATTTGTCGAGGTTAGCGAGCTCGAGATGCCTCGGTGCCGAGCTCCTTTGGGGGGCTGACTCTTTTCGAGGCTCTGCCCGCCGGATTTGCAAATTCGGGACAAATCTGGGCTTCCGAGGTTCGATTCATTGCTCTGCAGTTTATTTTCCTGTGGCAGCGTCGTTTATTGGAGTTAAGGTTGCCCGTGGTCTGGATTTTGAGCGGTTATTTTGGTTCTCGTTGGTCCATTCCTTTTCAGGGTGTTGAAGGAGGGATTTTGGTTTTGTTTGTTTTGTTCTGTTCTATGAATCTTTTGCTCGATTTATGCGAGCTCTTGTAACATAGGCTTACTTAGAGAATGTTGAACTGAACAATTAATGTGCTACGGAAAGATAATTGTTGCTTCTGATGATTAAAACGTGTGCATCTATCTCTGGTTCGATGACTCTGTCTAATTTCCTCGGTGCATTTGTACAGTGAAGTTTGTTGGGCTTCAGATCTCTGATGGTCTTGATGGCAAGTTGTAGACGATGAGCAGCTCTGTCTGGGATGCAGTGGCCTCATTCTGATGGAATCCTCTGTTGGGATATGATTCCCCTGATTCATGCGCTTTTTGTGCATTTGAAGCAGATGGACTGAAGGGTCTGATTTTTAGTGAGGAGGATGGCTATTGCGGGTCTGCACAATGTTTCGGTGCTTGATTCTTCTTTCCTCAGAGATTCTCAATCTTCAGGAGCCAGAGGACAGGCTGACCATGGGATGTCAGGCACTCGGGCATCCTCCATCCTGCAGATGTGGCGGGAGCTTGAGGATGAGCATGCAGTGAGTCGTCAAGATAGAATCGGTGAAGGATTGATCCATGAAACAAGTGACGTTTCAACTAATGATCTCTCAAGTATCAACAGTTTTGAAGAAGGTGAGAGTGATGTGGTTGAGAATGGGAATGAGTCTGGAACATGGTCTGACAGTCAAGCCGTGTCACAAAATGAGACCTTGGAAAACAACAATCTCAGCCAGGAGCATTCTTCTGATTTAGGAGAAACCGAGAGAGAAAGAGTGAGGAAAATATTTCGTGAATGGATGAACAGTGGTGTTAGAGAGTGTGCATCCGACATTTCTCAAATTGCCGATCATCCAAGGGCACAATGGCTTGGGGAAACTGAGCAGGAGAGGGTTAGAATAATAAGGGAGTGGGTACAGACAAATAGTCAGAGAGGTCCTTGTGGTGACAGCAGAGAACAGGCCGCTGAAATTGGTGCTCAAATTGAACGGGTGCGCAATGGCTTGCTTGTGAACGGAAATGAAGTCCGAGCTGACAATATCAGACGAGGCATTCGCAGAGTATGTGGTAGACAGGTTCTACTCGACATGTTGAAGAAATCAGAGAGAGAAAGGCAAAGAGAGATCCAGGGGTTATTGCAGCAGCAGCCGGTTTCACAGTTTGCTCATCGCAACCGCATTCAGGTGCATATAGTGTATCTCTGTTGGGAGTTTGGTTATTCATATCTTAGTTTCTAGATGTCAATGTCGAGTCTTTACGTTTTTGGATTCATAAAATTTCACTCAATGACGTAGTGGTACAATAATGGAAATTGTATTTATTAGCGATTCCTTTGCTGTAGCAGTTGTTAAAGAAGCTGGATCTAAATAGTATTCTAATTCTCTTCTTCACTGTGAAGCCTTTGCTGTTGCTTTTCAAGCTTTTTGATGAGCAAGACCTTGTTTATTATGACACATAGACAGGGCCAAATGTCTTGTCCAATTGATCTTCTTAGATTTCTAAGTCCATGAACCTTAGTGAAGCTAATAAGCACCCAAGTCTTCCTCTTGCTCTTTGTTTTTGCATTCATCGCATTCTTCCCATGTCAAAACTGCAAAAGTAGAAAACCAGAAGTTTGTTGCATAGCTGGTGTTTTTCTGAGATTAACTGACATACTGGATGTTCATGTGCAGTCATTGCTTAGGGGTAGATTTTTGCGAAATGAGAGGACAGTGAATGAAGGAACCAGTTCCTTGGCGGCTAGCGAACTGGGATTATTAAGGAAAAGACAGACAGTTTCTGGTCTCAGGTATGTTGTCTTGAGTGCTCTGTGAAGTTTAGATTTATGTCCCTTGAACTTGGAGCCATTTTTTTTTTTTTTAATAGTATATTGTATTTCGTTTCTTTCTATTGCGTTTGCAGTCTGTTCTTCCACTATATTCATGATAATTAACTAGTTTGAACATTCCAAATTCTTATTCCTGGTATTTTTTCCCCTCATTAATGAATCAGGGAAGGATTTCTTTCCAGATTGGACAACTCTGTCAGTGGTGAAGTGAGCACTGACTTTGATAGCTCTTCTAGCAGTGAAATCAATGATAATCAGCAAGGACATGGTGGCCAAAATAATTTGCCCGTGGTCATGGATGATAATCTTGATGGAACTCAGCCTTCTAATGCTGAAAGAAATACCCATGAGTTGTCACATGGTAGAGATAATTTAGGATCCATTAATCAAGAAGTTGGATCTGTGGATGTTGCTGAAGGAAGGCAGGTTGAAGTGCTAGCAAATGAGTCACTTAACAAGCAACAGCCAGTTGCTGCTCAGTTGACGGATGTGGGTGGAAGTCAGGCAGACAGTTCATGTGAAAGGGGTGATCGGTCACCCAATGAAATTGGGCAAATTGATGTCCCTGAGCATGCTTCTTCACATCTGATATGTGGAGTAGAGAGTGCCATTGGCGATGGGGCAGGATCCACTGCTAACACTGAAGAAATGCCAGAGGCAGGGCTTGTAAGTGAGTTGAGGAATAGTCAAATGTCAATTGTTGCTGGATCGATTGATATGGTTGATGGGGAGGTCAATGTACGTACTGACGAGCCATCTAGAGATTTGCAGATTGAATCTGGAGAACCTACTCATTCGGATCAAGTAAGCGAAGTACTCTATCGTTATTCTGAGACGGTACGAGAGGGAAACTCTGTCCCTACTCTATTGGAACAGACAAGTTCTTTTGATGAAAACGCTGCTGAAAATGTAAGATGGCGAGTTTCGGCCATCCAAGTTCAAGATTGGCAAGAAAGCCGCTCGGGAAGTGAAGGGAGTGATCTCCATGAAGCAGGTGCCCAATCTAATGGACAAATCGGCAGTGCTGGTGAGGTTTCTGATGAATCTCCCTCAGAAACCACTGTTAATGAATGGTCGCAGGACCGATATGCAAATGAAGACATGGAAGGTAGCCCTCGAATGGAGTATGAGGTTGAAAATGGGATCAATAGTGTCCAAGAGGATGGGCAGAGTTGGTCTGAAGGTCATTCTGAACAGGGAGATGTTTCCAATGGAAGAGTTGGCACATTTTATTTACCAGATGATGATAATGTGTATAGCACGGAACTCAGGGATCTACTGAGTAGGTAAGAATTTTATTTAACATAATTTTATGTTTGCCTGGCCCTTATAGTGGGAATTAAAAGTTGACAGAAGTTATGTTGGTGCGCAGGAGGAGTGTTTCTAATCTTCTTCACAGTAGATTTCGCGAGAGTCTTGACCAACTGATACAATCATATGTAGAAAGGCAAGGTCAAGCTTCTGCAGATTGGGAGTTGCATGGTACATCTCCTACTCCTGCAACTGCAGAGGAGGAGTTGGAGCAGATGAGTGGAGAAAATGATGCTCAGATGGATGCTGTTGAGAACCCCTCATTTTCGCTACCACCATTTCCAACCCCTTCAATTCAGTCACGCTGGGACGAGGACTTGCACCATGATGGTTGGCCACAGCATGACATTCATCAACACATGGGAGTTGTATGTTATTTTTCTGATTCAATCTTGGAACTTTCATTTTTTTAATGTCATCAACACAAATATGATTCTCTGTTAGTTCTAGCTGTATCCTCCTTTTTTTTTTTTTTTTTTAATGTTCAGAACCCTGGGGGGGGTGGGGGTGGGAGGGAGACCTTTCATGGTTTCCAGTTCGACATTACTGCAATTTGTTGGTTTTATTGAAATTTCTTAGTTGGGCAGAGGATTTCCACCCTTGGCTCCGGTCTAAATGCAAAATAGTTGGCCTTGGACAAGACTTGTCTTAAGGCCTGATCAGCATCTTCACTAAAGTTTCAAATTGCTCTATGCCTGAACGTTTAGTGAAAACTGAAAACTTGTTTTTCATTTTTTCTCTGACAAACCTTGGTGATAAGCCTTTGTTTTAGAAATGTGGTTGTGCTTTCTCATTTTGAGAATTGCTAGTAAAAAGTTAAACATCAATGTTTTGCTTGTTGAAGATTGAGAGATTTTATTCTGTCGCTCCTCTTAATTTTCAATAAATATTTGGATGTTCTGGAGTTGTGTTGTGATATTTCAGATTTGTTGCACCTTTCAGCATTGCCTAAATTTATCAGATGAATTTGTGAACTTGTGGCAGGAATGGGACATCATTAATGATTTGAGGGTGGATATGGCTCGGCTTCAGCAGCGGATGAATAATATGCAAAGGATGCTTGAGGCTTGCATGGACATGCAACTTGAGTTGCAGCGTTCAATTAAGCAAGAAGTGTCCGCGGCACTAAATCGCCCAGCGGGCTCACAAGGTTTGCATTTCCTGAGATTGCGGTTGTTTAGATATTTGGTGTTTTCCCACCACCAAATCTTTTTCAGCCTATGAAACCGGAGGTTCTTTCTTTTCTTAATATGTTTATGTTTTTGAGGTACATACTGTGTCATCCTTAAAATGCTTTGGTTGCCTATAGGCCCTGTAAACTGGGACATTTTCCATCTTCTGTGGTCAAGCAATTCTCATGTCATGTTGTCTGTTGCAGGTGCATGTGTAGGTGGTGGTCTGATGGAAGATGAATCTAGGTGGGATTCTGTGAGAAAAGGAAGTTGCTGTATATGTCACAACAACAGCATTGATTCTTTATTGTACAGGTAGCCCCTCAAGTCTTTATCTTCCCAGTGCAGATTTGGGGCATCTTGCATCACGAATGATTTGAGCTCATTGTTACTCCAATCCCCTGTCAATTTGCTTATATAGATGCTCCATGTTGCAGATGTGGTCACATGTGCACGTGTTCCAAATGTGCGAATGACTTAGTTCAGAGTCAAGGGAAGTGCCCAATGTGCCGGGCACCCATTGTTGAGGTTATACGTGCTTATTTTATTTCATAGCTGCCAGGCCAGGAAGAGAAATATCACTTTACTGACAACTGCATTCCTCGCGCCTGCTCAAGACTCCTTCAGGTATTGTTCTTTCTGAGACTCTCGTGCACCATCTTTACAAGAATCAACGATTGTGAATTGTGCTGAAAGAATTTATCCATAAACCGAAATGCCAAGAAAGAAGGCTATGATTAGTCGGGTAAAGACAATGATAATATCTGGAACAGCGGTTGAGAAAATTCGTTCTCATTCATGATGGCGAATTGGCGGGTATGGCTACGAACACCGAATCTGGTTCTGGCTGTATGTATATTCATGGCGATTCTGTCATCCTGTGCAGGTTTTCAAGAACTGAGTTTGATGCTTGAAAGACAGGTGAGGGCTGTGATAGTCTTGGAGTTCGATGTCTTCTTCTTTAGCTTCACACTTTTTATCTCCGTCGATGCCACGGTTCTTCCGAGCAACGGCTAGGTTCACCGGTTCAGTACAGAGAACCAAAAGAAAAGAAAAAAAGATGATTGATTGTAGTCTGTTAAGAGGTGGAGTGTGCAAGCATTAATTCCCTAATAATCATAGAATTAATTTTGCCCCCCACTTTTTCAAGCTATTCTTTTGAATATTACTTGTGACTTCTGTCACGAAAAGGAATGTATTATAACTTATGCGAGGGTGTTGACAACATCATAGCTGCTTTGCCTTCCATCTCTCTCTCTCTCTCTCTCTCTCTCTCTCTCTCGGTCTTATCTTTAGGTGTTCAAACGCCACAAGAAATGAGATATGACCTCGTTACGTACTTGCTGGAATTCAATATCTGTCTCGATTGTTTAATAGAGTCGTCAACATGTGCCAATCAGTCGTTCCTGGTGATGGCCACAGGCAAGGCGGTCCATTCGGCTTGCCTGCCGAAGCCCGCCTATGGCCTGAATGAGTCCTCGACTCGTTGCCTTCGCGTGCTTGGCTGGCACCATTTGGGCACACGCCCGAGCCCGCCGGCCCAGGTCTAATTGCTTTACTCAAGATGGAAGTCTTTGAAATCGGTCCATAAATTGAGACTCCATCGTGATACAACAGGGAGTTTCATCGGTAGCGAATTGTAAGTATACAAAAATTTCATGAATTTGTTCAAAGCCGACTGCCTCTTTAACATTTCCTTTACAGCCTATTACATCCACACGTGCGAGGGAAAAAAAAAGACATGTACGGAACCGCACGTGCCCCTCAGAAACTCATCGTCCTCTCCAAGGAATGCCCCTCCCACGCTAAGGAGCTCGACCAACTGCTGCTCCTCCTCGCACCCGATCCTCCCCCTACTCCACCGCCCCCGATCTCCGGACACGTGTCGCCGCTCGCGGCCGTCGATCCGCCCCCGAGCTCGCTCGCGCTGCGAGCCGCCTCCATCAACCGCGCGTCCCTGCAGACGGGGCACGACACGTGCGCGCACAGCCACCGGTCGATGCAGTCCGCGTGGAACACGTGCGAGCACCGCGGGATGGCCTTCACCACCTCCTCCTCCTCGAAGTCGCTCAGGCACACGGCGCACTCCGCCTGGTACTTCGCGCCGCCCCCGCCGTAGGCGAACGCCGGCAGCGACCGGATGACGGCGGGGTCGAGGCCCTTGCGCGCCGCCGAGCACGGCGGGCGCCCCCGGCGGCGCGTGCGGCGGGCTCGGCCTCCTGGGGCCGTCGCGGTGGAGGGGCGGCGGGCCCGGCGGGAGGCTGCGGCGGCTTCGGCGCCCTCGGCGAAGCGGCGGATGTAGAGGGAGAAGAAGCCCATGAAGAAGAGGGCGGTGAGGAGGACGAGGACGGTGAGGCCGACGGAGGAGTCGAAGGGGGGGTTGGTTAGGGGCGGCCGCAGGGGGTCTCCGATCGAGGCTGACGGTGGGTTAGCGGCGGCGGAGGAGAAGGGGGTTCGGAGGGGGAGGTTCGGCGGGTCTTCATCGTTTGGGAGGTAGAGGGGCTTGCGGAAGTGGGGTTTCATCTGGTGATGAGAAGGTGGCGGGTGATGTTACGGGGAGTCAAGGCGGGAGTGATCAGTAAGTTTGAGGAAGGAGTAAGGAGAGATGGAGTGAAGGCGAAAGAGCTTTCCAGAGAGAGATAGAGAGAGAGAGAGAGAGAGTGAGTTAAGGTTGGAAGAGTTTGATGGAGCCTCTTTCTACCATGTCGGCAGATACGAGAATGTAGAAGTTGAATTATTGGAAACAGACAAGAAAATAGTACCGCTGGTGAAGTGAAGTGAAGGAGTGGGGAAGGATCAGTCAGATTAAGGTTATTTTGACGTGGGTTTTCCCTTTCAATCAAAATATTTAAACGACCTTCAATCAATTTTATCAGGCTGACATTTCATATGAGAGAGTCCATGTCGAGTGATATATAAGTAAGCATCCATATTTAAATGATCACCACATTATATGATTATTTCAAATATTCATTTTGAGAGTTTGACCTACATCTTTAAATAGTTTTTGTTGTTAGAAAGTCCAATCTAAAATTTTAAGTTAATAGGTAAAGAAAAACTATATGAATATAAAGAGTATTTAGGATTCTAAATCAAGCGATGTTCGATAAATTTTAACATCCACATTATATGGTTATTTTGAGCATTCTTTTTCGGGGTCAATCTCATTAAACGCGCATAATTATTTAAAAACAAAAGATAAATCTCTAAAGTCATATACAACACATACCGCAAAAAAAAGTGATTAAAATGTTTGACCTTTTGAGTTCATTTGTAGCTTAACTGTAATCATCTCAAGCAGCTCGGATATCTTAGTTTTCTATTCAAGCAAAACTCAAGAAACAAATATCATGTTTGACCGAGTTCGAGTTGTTTCGAGCGCGAAAAATGTGCGAGTAGCGAGTAGAGTCGGGCCAAGTTTGATATCGACATGAATCTCATCCAACCTACTACGTTGAAAGGGTGTTGAGCTATAAGGAGAATCTTTCTTTTTTCATCTTGATTATAACTAGTCTGACAAGAAGGTAGCCAGGTGCTGCTTCTAGTTTAATCCAGTTGAACGTGGATGCCTCCATAATCCCACGTCCTCGGTGCAAAACCTACTTTCGAAGACTTGAACCCTGATGCTGATGATGGTGTTGCTGAGAGGGGCTCGTGGCATTGGACCCCATCGGCGGTCCGTCAGTCATCGAAGGTTGTGCCAGACCCTTCTGAGCCAGGTTCCAAAAAACTTACTGTCCCACCGAGGTATCTGCGTAAATGATAGATATCAATCCATCCTTGGATTCTCATAAATACTTCCTCATGCTTTTCCCGTGAAAAGTGCTACATCAATCAAATGAAAGCACTGAAATCTTCTGCGAAAATTGTCGAGGAAAAGAGGAAACCGCACCCCATGTTACAAGACTATCCAGGGCCTTTTAACACCCGGCCAGTTCTTTTTTGGTGCGGCAATATTCTTGGGTCGTATAGTATCGGGTGACCACTGAAATGGTGAATGATCGAGTCAAAGTTGAGTCGATACAATGCCAAACTCGAGCTTTAACTCGGCTTGCGCAAGCAGTGCTTGAAAGTGGACCCAAGTTGATGCATCTAGTCTTCGTGCTCAAGCTTGAATGTTATGTAAGTTTTAAGGACCATTTGTCCATTTTCGCATGGGAACTCAGATGAAGTCGATTAGACTTACGAGCTTGTCGAGAAGCGCTCTTGCTACTTTGAAGTCGACCTGACAGCATACTCCGACTTTGATCAAGTGTACTTTCAGTTCAAATGGCAGAAAGCTGGTGAGGGTAGCCGGGGATCTAGATGGTTGATGGTGGTTAGCACCTTCTAATAACATCTTTGTCTCAGTATATAGGTGGTGCTTGTATACGCACTTTTTCCATTTTTGGTTCATTAGCTTGTGTTATAGATTAGAAATTTTCTGAGAAGTTGCACCTGGGTAACATTCTTTATACAAAGCGCATCTCTTGCAATAAGTTGAGCGATATATAAACTGCACCCATCTCTCTTCTACATTTCTATCAACTCTTCGTTCTGACTATTTCGTTGAAGGGTTTTTATTATCTTCTCTAGTTACAGCAAGGTTGTTGCTTACACATAAAATAAAAATATCCCTATTTTATGTAATGATGACATATATTGGTAATCCTCTGGGAGTCATGATTAAGAGTTCTCCCAATTATCAACAATTCTGGTTATTTTGCCCTAATATATAGTGTGAACTCTTTTCTTTATTTATAAAGGCGATAGATTCATATGAAATAAAATACGTAGCAAATAACTTGTATGAAAAACAAACGAAAAATCTTACAAACGCATGGACTAGTATTAAATGCGATGTCTCATCCAGCGTGCTTAGTTAGAATATCAAAGATGGATTTACTGAAAGAGCTACTAAACTCTTTTTAGTAAATGAACTTATGCCTGAGACCTACTCGAACACGTAAGATCGGTCATTTTTGAACTTAAAAAGCCAACACGCAAATTTCAAAAGAGTCTTCTACGCCACATAAACAAGCCCTAAATCTCTATTACACAGACAAAAATGAGTTAAGGGGCCCCACCTACGGAAATCAAAACACAGAAATCACGAACACAAAATACAAATTCATCATCACCAAAAAGTCGGAAAAGAAAAAACACTCAGTCAAAGAACCACATAGCCAGCACTAAATGAAACCATCCTAAGGCTTGGACTTGGCACCACCACCACCGCCACCGTCATGCTCCATGTAATTTGTCACGGCCTTAGCCCCTCCGCAATGGCGTGCCGCCCGAGCTCGCCGGGGAGCACCAGCCGGACTGCGCCCTGGATGTCCCGCGACGACAGAGTCTTGATCCCCGCGTAGCTCGACAGCCTCGCTGCCTCAGCGGCCAACCTCTCAAACATGTCGTTCATGTACCCATTGAGCACTTCCATTGCGGCTGACGATATCCCGAGCCGCGGATGCACCTGCTTAAGCACCCGGAACACGTACCTCTTGTACTGCTCCTCCCCACCTCCTTCCCCGACTCTCCGCCTCCGCCTCCGTCGCCCTCCTCTTGCCTTCTCGTCCACTTCTCTGGCTCTCTTTGGCTGGTTCTTTGCGTCGACGTCTTCTTGCTCTCTGCGGTCCTTCTTGGCTTCTTGCGCTGTTTTCTGGCGTTGGGTCTTGTCTTTTGCCTCCGGTTGTCTAGGCGTTCGCGGTGCTTCAGTGGCGGTTTCTTTCTGTGGTGGCGGCCGCACGGGGATTTCGACTGTCACTTGTTCGGTTTCTTCCGCCAACTTGTCTTCCACCGTTACGGTGGTCTTCACGACCTCGCTCTCCGGTTCTTGCTGCAGTGTTTCGACGCCATTTTCAGCTTCGGCAGCCAATTTCTGATCCTTCTCGACGAGAGTGACCTCGACAGTTTCTTGGACCACCTTCTTCGTTGTCTTGACGACCTTGGCCTTACGCTTCGGAGCCATTAGCGTCTCTCTTCTCGAGCTTTCTTTCTATAGTGATCAGAGCTCCTCTTTTTCCCTCGCTTTGGAAGCAATTTGAAAATGTTGGAACTGAAGATGAGCGGGGGTTTTAGTAAACGGAAGATTTCTGAGAGAAGGGCGTGGGGTTGTCGGGGGGGTTCTGGAGGAGGACACGTGGAGGACACTTGTCGAAGAGCGCCAGCGATGGGATGACTACGTGGGGTAAAAGTAAACAGTAAGAGAGACAGACGAGGTGCTTCTGGATAGGTTTCCGCCAGGTAACACCTGTGGGATTTGTCGCAGTTTCCCTTCACTTTAAACTTACTAATTTCATTTGCTTTTTTCGTGATTAGTGAACATAATCGTAGAGAGTGGAAGAGGTCTTGACTCGACGCTCGAGTAATCGGCAGAATTTTCCAGCATCGTCATCGGGATTAGTGGATTGCGACATGCATATACATTTCTCTAAACTTTGGATGATTAGTGGTAGGCCCAATTACCTCAATGGTAAAAGTTTAGCTCTAAGTTTTGTTGAAATCGGATTATATTGGGCTTTGTTTGGACAGCTTTGCTTTCTACAAGCAGCATCATCGATTGTAGATACAAGTAGAGATTTTTGATGCAGACAAATAGTTTTGTTCATGAAAATGCCCACTAAACATGTAGTTGACACTTCAACATATAGTAAGTATATACAGCTTCCTCTCGCCAAAGAATCTATGCATATATAACTTAATTAAGAAAGTTATTATTCTTGACAGCTATGGAGACATAATCAACTCTGAATCAAAGCTACTATCTATTGTAAAGTTTCTTTATCCCTTCTGCAACCTACAAAACCCAAATGCCCTAATATAAAGTTTTGTTCGACCACTGTCAAATACATGCTCAACAACACGAAACTTTGTTATGTTATAAATTATACTAATTCCTTATCGACATTGGAACTAAGAAGGACAGTTGGGCCAACAAACATCCGTCTCGTTTGTATTTTGGATACCTTTATAACCGTTGAAGACTATTGAAGTGATGAATTCCCGAAATTTAAAGGGCGTGGGGGACAAACAAATTGTTGAAGTTACCATTTTAATATCTAGTATCAACCCATTTGATGTTAAAAAAGATCTTTTGCAGGAAGGTTGGCTAGAGATTTCTTGTAAAAACACTAGTCCCGCACTTCTGAAATCCATAAAGCCGGATAGATTGCCTGGCTTGCATGGTTTATTACCTCGTCCATTCCCAAGCTGGCCACCTTCTACTCAAGAACCCCAATATCCTTCGAGTTAAGCTTGTTGATCAAAGTAATACTCGAAATGGTCGACGTCGGTTTCACAGCCAGGTCAATCATCACCATGTAAGGCACCACCCCTTTCACAAAATCTCCTGCCCGGGAGCACCAGGACACGGAAGAGGAAGTCGACACAGCCCTTGCCCCCATTGTCGGACAGCACCGTCTGGCTGCTGTCGTCCAGCGGCAGCTTCAACCTCACTTTGCCTGCCTCCATATCTTTTGAACCTTCGCGATCTAGCGAGAGAGAGATAGGAACAACTTACTTGCTTGTGCTCTTTTTCTGTACGTACGGCGATAGATGCATCGTAAAGTCAAGTGTATGTATACCAAGAATGTGCTTCTATTACCATGCTTGCGAGGGGTAATCATTTCTCCGATCTGCATGACATGTTAAAGTTGATACATGTTCTAACAATACAAAACTAGATTTTGGAAGAGACAATTCCACATCCCTGGATAAGTAATGAGCTGGCATCGAAACCTCAAGATGACGTCCGTTTAACTGCAAATTTTGCCTTCTACTCGAGTTTCTAGCGTGTTAGGAAAGAGAGATGCAAGACTAATGCACTCGGTTGAGCAAAGGCGTGCTTAGGAGCAAATTCGCCCTTTCAGTTCCCTAAGTCGATATGAAAAACCGTCGTATCAAAGACAAAAGCATGCTTAGGAGGAAGTGGTGGCCTAAGTGCTAGTCCAACTATTTGTCCTCAATATGGTATAGTTGTCTCGTTAAAAGGAAGACTTTCTTCCTTCTCCATTCCCTACGTGCGCGGTTGAGCAATGTGCGAAACTTCTCAAGCCCAAAATTTTAGCTGAAGGATTTTCTCGTGCAACAGCCATAAGAATGTCTATGATTAAAGCTCAATGTTGCGCTCAAAACAAAGAAGCCATAGAGCCCAAACGTGAGGAGAGGGAGAGGGAGAGGGAGAGGGAGAGAGAGGGAGGGAGGGAGGGAGGGGGGGGGGGGGGGGAGAGAGAGAGAGACAGAGAGAGAGAGGAATCAGAGTGGGTTGTGGAGAGTGTGGTCGAGAGAAGTTCGTTTTACAACCAACGTGTTTGAGAGAATGTTGGAACGAGAGATTGCCGCTATTGCCGCTGTTGCTGCTGTTGGTGGGAAAGTCCAGGAAAAGATTGTCCAAGCGAAGGATACTTGTGCGAGGGCTAAGAGAGCTTCCTCGAAGGATCTCATGTACTTCTTCAGAGAGAGAGAGAGAGAGAGAGAGAGAGAGAGAGAGAGACTCGCCAAAATGAAATCCGTGATGGACGATTTCCACGAGGAGTTGAAGGAGCAATTTGACGAGTTTAAAGAGTCGCTCTGTGGAGAATTCTCGAGCGCACGAAAGAGGTGATGCCCTTGAGACCTTGACCGGTGATCTTCAAGAGGAGCTTGAGATTGTCGAGGATGAATTTAAAGCTTACAAGTTAGTCATGGCAAGTGAGCTAGAGATGATCAAAGATGAACTCAAGGCTTGCAAAACTGCCATGGTGCAAGCAGTGGTCACCTTGATGCCGAGTCCAAGAATGGATGCTCCTAAGCCAAAGGAGTTCAAGGGAGACCAGTCTGCCAAAGAGTGGACAACTTTATATGGGGCATCGAGCAATACTTCGATGCCATGGGAATCAAGATGATGGGACTAAGGTATGAACTATGACTATGTATTTGACTGATGTTACTTTGCTTTAGTGGCAGGATTGGCGTAATGATAAAAGGCAGGGAGCCAAACCGATCATTCAATGGTCCAATTTTGTTGCCACTTTCTACGAGCAATTCTTCTCGGAGTGTGACAAGCATGAAGCTCGGAACAAGCTTTGTCGTCTCTCTCACATGGGGCATATTCACAACTATGTACGGGAGTTCTCTAAGCTATTGTTGGAGGTTCCGGATCTGACCGAGTTCGAGGCACAATTCACATTCATGGTTGGGCTCAAGCCTTGGGCAATGTTGGAATTGGAATTGGAATGTGGGGAGGGGGGGGGTGAAAAGAGCTATTAAGAGCTCTTGCCATAGCCGAGTCCTTGATTGAGTTTGGAGTAGTGAACCTTCTCAGCTCTGTGAAGACTCAAGCACCACCCAAGAAATCTCTAAGTACAAGTTTGCCGTTTGTGAAAGTCAAGGTCTATGCCTTGGTTGACCCGGGTGAGTCAAATATGTTTTTGTCAACTGAAGCAGCGAAGAGTTCGAGTCTTCAAGTGGATTCGACCAGACATCAATTCAAGGTGATCAACTCAGATGAAGTACTGCACATTAGCATTGCTCGGAACATGGAACTCCGAGTTGGTGAATAGAAGGGCAAATTCTCTATCAAGGTAATTTTCACTTGAAAAATATGATTTTATTTTGGGTTTGGAATTCTTTGATAGTGCGAATGCCATGATCGACACGAGAATAAAGTCGGTTGTTATCACCGATCCAAGATGCCCATCGGTGGTGCTTATGATCTCTTTGGGTTGACAGTAACCAAAAGCATCTCCACGATACAATTCGTCATTTGATAGTTTACTATTGCCTTGAATCTTTATATTAAGAACCATTTTGTGGTTAGTATTGCAACAATTCAGTGGAGAAAATCTTGACCATCTTTAATATGGTAGTAGGCTCAAATTAGAGGTAGCAAAATATATCAATAGGTGGTTATAATCATGGACATCAGTCATATTTATATTTAGTTAAATTTTAGGTAAATGATACCCATGACTTATGACCTATCAATCAGAAATATGTTAA
Source organism: Eucalyptus victrix (assembly GCA_016097545.1). NCBI lineage: Eukaryota > Viridiplantae > Streptophyta > Magnoliopsida > Myrtales > Myrtaceae > Eucalyptus > Eucalyptus victrix. Next base: position 27,622,450 of record CM027844.1, read on the forward strand.
AAAAAGCATGGCCCCTTTTTCATTTCCAGCTTACCTTATGGAGATCACTAAACTTTTATTAAGTAGACCACAATGGATTTCAAAGTGAAAGACAAAACTCCAGAAATTTTTCTTTATATTTAACTTAATTTTTTAGGTGAATGATACCCAAGACACTATTTTTGCGGCTCACACACTTTGCCTTTCATAAATTCAAAACTGCCGAACTTTTCATAACACTCAAATGTTGACATGTAAATTCACATATAATCTTTTTTAAAAATATTAAGACAGAAAAGTAAAAGAATTTTTTCTTTTTACTTGGCTCAAGGGTAACGAGCCAAGTTTCATAGTTCTAAACTGTTGAGTTTTTCCATCGAAATCAAAGGAAATAGTGGGCCAGCGGTGGTGGAAACAGAGGCGGTACTGTGGTGACGGCAGGTGTTGACTTACTCGACACTCTCAAAACATGGGTTCCACATATGGGTGGATTTGGTTGTGTCGGAATATTTATCGATTATATTTTATGAGATGAAAATAAATAAATATGAATTTAATGGGTTAATTTGGGCTAAACTCAGATATGTGACCCACCCACGACTCTCCCAAATTCGGGTAGTAGAAACCCCCCTCTTGCAAGATTATTTCCACCCCTACTCCCAATTACAATGGCAAAGATCCTGATTGTGTTTACCACACGATCTAAAGGAAGAAAGGTAGCCCTTTTACTTTCTTAACAAAAGTCCTGCCAACATCATTGAATAAAATCTCTTTTAGAAATACTGGCCCAAAAAAGAAAGTCTCATTTAGATGTAGAGAAAAAAAGGCCTTATTTTACAAACTTATCTTTTTGGATCAAGTTAACAAGTGCTTATTAAAGGTGGGCATGATTCTAGGGTAGAACCTGTAATTTGAGAATCGAATTAATAGGAACTTGTAAGTTTTAGGTTCTAAGGTTTGTATGGTAGGTTTCAGGTTCGTAAAAATGAGGTAACTATTTTGACAAGTAGGTTATAAATTCTTAGTTGGAGGAACCACGGAACTTGGAAGCTTGAACTTGTAATTTGTAACTTAGAACCTAGAACAAGTTTTAATATTTTTCTTAGTTCATATTTTCGTGCAATCTTGCGATATAGTTTGAGCTTCCATTTTATGTTTGAGACTTTTACTTTATTAATATTCATATTTTCCGTGTGTGAATTGTGCACTTGCATTAAATGTTTTAATTTACTACAGTCGTTCAATTAATAATATAAGTAGAATATGGTAGATCATGAAATTGACTTTGAAACTTGTGATAGGATTGGTTTTAGGTTAAAAAAAAATTGAGGAATCTGTTTTAACAGGTAGGTTCCAGATTCTAGGTGGAACCTGGAACCACTCAACCCTAGTGCTTATGGACTCTTGTGAAGCATATTTGATTTTGAATATTTCATTCTATAAAACAATAATTACACAAAATCAAAGAACATAATAATGAATGATTGAAAAATGTTTTCCCAAAAATAATTGATTTATCATTTGAATTAATTAGCTAAAGAATTTTTTCATTATCAACGGCGATTTATGTTTAAATATTTTTGTGGACGATGAAATATTATTATTTAATTCGTTTTTGTAAATAATACAAGCGATCATTCTTAGAAAATATTTTCCAAATCATTTATTTTCTGTGAAACAATGGGAGCCTACATAAATCATTTTTCGACATTTGGTTTACTTAGGAAAATGAGTTGATGGAAGATGTTTTCCCAAGTCAATAGAAAATTCATGCTTAGATTTAGGAAAATGATGTCCTCTCTAAAAATCATAAATCATTTTTAAAATATGACTAGATATTTAGGCATAGAAACCCTAACACTGGTTCTTGGTCTTTGTGTTTAGGATAAGTCTCTAGTGCTCAAGCCTGGGTTCATCGAGGTCGAGCCCTTGACCTTAGTGCTCATGCCCCAATCCCCAATACACTCCCCAAATCCATTGAGACAGAGCTTGGGACTCCAGTGTTCGTGCCCTGGCCCCTAGCGCTTGGGCGTGGGTCCACAAAGGCCAAGTGTGGGATCCCAATACTTGAGCTTGGATCCCCAATACCCTGGACCGGGTCCACAATGGCCATGCCCTAGTCCATTGAGGCCATGCTTGGAACCCCAATGCTCACACTTAGGTTCATTGAGGTCGGGTCTAGGACCTTAGTGCCCATGCCCCATCTTCCGGTGCCTGAGTCGGGGTGACTCTAGTGCTCATGCTTAGTTCCCTAATAGCCTATGTGTAAGTTACTAGCGCTTGAATAGTGTATGTTTTTGTAGGAAAATCAAATCGGATTTTTTTCCATACCAATGAAGGAAAATATTTTCTAGTTTATTTCAGATTTTAGCCAAATAACCGAAAATACTATCATTTTTATGGAAAATGTTTTTCAAAAAAACATTTTCCAAAACATTTTCCATAAATGTCATATTTTTGACGAAATAAATGAAGCCTAAAACCTGTAAATTTTCTTGATTAATGACTTAACTAGTATCCATACGACATTCCTTCAAAAAACTCGATTTATTCATGTACCATACATTATTTTACTCTCCCTCTGTCCCTCCCTCCCATTGCATGAATTGCTTAGGCAAGGTCGCCCATCTCAATCGAATCCGAGGAGAGGCCTGAGCATGACAATGTCAAATCCAGCATGAGTAATAGCAATAAATGTACACACAAGTGGTGCTTGGGTGGTCAGGATGACTGTAGATGTGTCCACAATTGGGGTCGCCGACGGGCCGGTAGTGCATATGAAGGGGTGATGGGAATTAGGAAAATAGGGAAAAAAAGAAGTCTAGAGAAAGAAAGAGTAGATAGAGCGAACGTGTTAGGTCTGAATGAGGAGGACTTTAATCCGCAAAATTTCTTGGATATCACTATTTTTCAACATGAATAAACCGCATTCCCATTTTTAACGAAGTACCCGAATCCATAATAAATATATTCTTTAGTTGTCCATAGCCCCCACAGCTTTTCTGCTGCGCATCGGCTCCTCGGATTCTTCTGCCCTTAAAGTTTCTAGGCTAGCCTTTTCACCATGTATGGAATCAAAAGGAACATACATATTGACTTTGTTGAGCGTGTGACCTCGATCATTGGAAACTAGAATCACTCACTTAAATATATAAAATGGTCCAGCCGCACTCTCAATCATTCATGGGACTTCTACTTTATTAAGCAAGGTAAGGATGCTTCAAGTCGACTACTTTAATTCGTCCAAGTGGTTGAACATGGTGGTTGGCATTTGAAATTCCCGCTCGGATACGTCAAGATTACTGGGATAACTCCAATTTCTTCCGCACCAAATACTCATTCTATAATCGTGCTCATCATTCCAAGCTCTTATTCTACTTAACCGAGGCAAGAGTGCTTGAGAAGACATTGCTGATTACTTTTTTTTTCCTGAATATACGTTCTCAACCTTTTCGCGCAATAAAGTAAAAGTTACTCTATCTGTCACATCATTTCTATAGTAAGTCATTACAATATTTTAACAACACGAAATTGGTTCTGTTGTTAGTTAAGACAAGAACATGTGTGCATTAGATGCACTAATCACGCAGTCCAAAAGATGAATCTTGCGAGCCTACCTGTTCGAGGGTCGGTCAATGTTGCGTACATTAGCACGTCTTTGAAATTCACGTCGATGAGAAGACTATGACAGAAGGGAATAGAAAACTGGGGAGCTCGTGCGCAAGCTCCCTTTATTCGCAACAAGTCAAGATCCGATAAGGGTTTTAGGGTTTCCATTTGTCCCCTACCGCATGCACGTGATGCATGGGAAACTTCGCTCACGGAACCCGATGAAGAAACGCGCAAAGGGGTATCTTCTCATTCGATGAAGGGGTTCCCCAGTGAGGAAATCTGTAGGAGGCGAGCGATCTTCCGGATTCAATCATGCATGATGCACAGGTAAAGGGAAGAAGAAAGGGATTGTGCTGAGTCAACGGCAGTGATCTTGTTGATTTCGATGCCATGTTCAGTACTTGTGCGATTACCTCGGAATGTTTAAACTATGGGAGAATAATGGTCTTAGAGACATTTAGGAAATGACCGACCGAAATTAGCAAAATCTTTTGATTTTCGAAAGGGATAAGAAAGCATGTATTTTAACTCTGTAATATCATCATAGTTTTCAACCTCAACCTTTTCTTCTTCCCATCAAGTTCTCTGTATCAATCGGTTTGTGCAAGGGCGGCCCTTTTGTCCAACATGGTCATGTGACATTGCTGATGTGGCAAGACGTTTTTACACATAATGCTGATGTGGTGGTCTGATGAAGTTATACCAGCAAAACACTTGAAGGGAGAGAGAATGAGAGAGCGATTTAATCCCCCACAGCTCTTTTGACAATAGAGTCATCTATCTCATTCGAGTTGAGCAAGCTGATGAGTCTGTCGTTTGCCCTAGCGTTTCTTTCCCGATCAATAGTTTGACATTTCCTTCGAAATCTCACCTTAATAATTAAGAATGAAAAAGGGCACACAACACAGCATCAGAAGACCACCATTTCTCTCGATAGTCCTCATTTTCTCTTCATCCATTTTAATTTATGATAACATTGGATCTGATTGTACGTCTGAGAAGTGATGATGAAGATTACCTCAGTTGGGTTTTCTCTTCAGTTGTTTTAAGCAAGTTGATTGGAGTGTAAAAGTTGGGACTTTTAGCTGAATCCTTCTTGTTCATTTACCCAACAAGCTTGGATATAAGAATGCCAAATAAGCCACACCAGGCTATAAACGAGAGCAAGCTACCAAATTAACCCCTTATATTTTGAGGATTTTGATCCATAGTACTTGACGATCGTGATGCACAACGTCTATGTCTTATCTATCAGGGTTTTGATTTCCCTCCATCATCTTCTTGCGGGGCTCATGCCTTTTAACTCTGAGTTAGAGTGATGGAAGTAGAGCGATGGAAGGTCCAAATTGAAACGATTCGCGACTTACTGCTCAGCCATGGTGCCAAAACGTTAAGTTATGAGATGAAAGCGGATCAATTATCCTTTCAAGTATTAGAGAACGAAAGAAAATCGAAGCCATAGGGCCTTATGCCCAGTAGATTGCACCTAGAAAAGAAAAAAACAGAGATACAGTAAATGTAGGAGCTACAAACACATCATGTTGAGTGAAAAAATGGGCGATAGAGAGCAAGAAGCACTTAATTTGCATCTTTCGTCTATTTCTTATGTACAATAGATGAACTTCACTAACTACACTTCTCGTCAAACAATCACTGCCCAGATTATCCCCAAAACAAAAACATGTCACATGCGCACTAGACATCAGATTGAGCAATAGAGACTAGAAACATCGTAGAGGAAAATTTACGGGGAATCCAAAGCATAAGATCTTGAAATTAATCAAATCTCACACGCTCATGCACCGTTTCTTCACGGCTGGAGATAGCTTGAAGCTTGACTGGAAGAACGAATCGAGCTCCTCCCGCCCCTTGCTCGTTGATTCGAAGAAGTGCAATTTTCTCTTGTTCTGAAAACTCACGGGCAGTAGATGAACTGGCTTACGAGGTGTTGGTGGGCAGCTCCGGATTGCGGGGATCTTGTGATGTTCCGAGGTTGGGGTTCGACACTGTTCATCGCCGCGATCAGTGTCGTCCGATGGCCGATCGAAGTTAGTGGTTTCACTCTCGCCTTCTTCTTCATCGGTTCCGAGACATCGAGGCAATTCCTGGGGCTTTAATGGCGTTTGATGCGAAGAACTGTGATCTCTAGGCATGGTGGAGGTGATTAGAGGGCTAGTTCGATTAGAGAGAGAGAGAGAGAGAGAGAGAGAGTTGCGTAGCCTTCTTATCTTGAAAGCTATGTCTACCATATAGTCTTGCACCTTCTTCCCCCTCGTTATCCTCCTTGTCCTTATATTACCTGTTTTATTTTCGAATATTCTATTCCCTGCGACCATGCTTTGAAGGGGGGGGGAGAGAGAGAGAGAGAGAGAGAGGTTGAAAATCACTCGCAAGTTGGGTGAGTCACTTTGGAAAAATGGGTAACCCGAGAAAATTGAAACGTATTCCGTAAGCAACGTCTACGTGCAAATTATTTGACCTCAACCAAGACTTGCACTTTACACATTTCGTTTAGGAGTTGATCCTTTTGAAATTGATGAGGCTGAATACGAGTAGAATACCGTCAAATTCACTATATATATATATGGTGCCTTTTATTTCATTAGTCTTGGGTTTGACTTTTGGCTTTTGGTTATAGTATGAAATGTGTGTAAATTTTTCAACCCTGGAAACTTTTAGACCCTTGTAGATATACCCAGAGGCTATATTTTTCTAGCTTTCCCTTTGCAAATTATATTTTTACTTTCATTTAGACGAGAGATTCGAGGCGAACTTAAAAGATATATACCGCACACAGGTTAAAGCCCCTCAAATACGCACAGTAGCTTTCCGAATTCCATTTCTCCCATCCCTGAACTTCACCATGTACGATTGCACAGAAGGAAACTTCTGATGGCTGACTAGACATCCAGGACTTGTTCTATAGCAGATGCTCCCTGTGCACATCTCTCAAACTCATGCATCGAAGCATCCTCATATTAAGAATGCTTTGTCGCATTTTCTGTCTTATTTTGAAAGGAAGAACGATCTCAACTCATAACAAATTGACTCACAAGGAGTAATTAATTCTCGGTATAAGTCAATCATTTATATTTATCCCGTCCCCATGTGCATGATTTCAGGGAACACACAAATGTTAGAGAGAGAGAGAGAGAGAGAGAGAGAGAGAGAGATGAACATGAACAAAAGAAAACTAGTCATGACCTATTTGGGGAATCCCATGCAGAATACAACAAGGACCGACCCAGACGCAGAGATATTATCATCATCCCCATCACCTGTCACTTCACCGTCTCTATCTCCCACTCTCTACTCGTCTCTACACTACAACGACGTTGCATCGGATACCCCCGTCTTGTCCGCGAATGGAATATATTATTCTCTCTCTCTCTCTCTCCGTCACACACGTCGTTGGCATTTTCCTGGTGCAATTTACCAAACATCGTGCGGACGTAAGGAAACCCTAGTTTAGACTTTTTGGCGTTTTTGTGATCTCTCCAGTTAATGGCGGGTAATGTCGACGGTCTGGTCTGGCAGTGAAGAAAGTTATCGCGGCATGCGTTTCCACGTGCGAAATTATGCACCAAACATATTGTTTCTTCGTAGCCCTAACAGCAACATGTGTCTCGCTGTTTTATGGCTTGAGAGGTTACATAGTTGTATATACTACACGCGTCGGCTGTTGTACTATCCATATAGGTATTCATATGCTTTCACCAATGAAGTGCGTCGGGAGTTATAAAACTCGAGTAGTACTACATAAATTGATTGAAAAATCAAACACAATCGATTTGCCATGGGTCAATAGGGCCAATTAATTACCAAAAAAAGTCCCAAAACTATTATATGCATGGAAATTCAATTTCAAATCATTCAATTTAATCAATTTAATCATAACCCTTTTAACTATTTGCTAATGTAGTCCCCATCAATTATGGTTGGAAATTACTAACATGATATTGGTTGTTTGACGTGGCATGAGCAATATGTAGGATGAGTATTAGCAATTTTTGTAATTTTTTATTATATATTAATAAATTTATTTTATTTTATCTTTTTATAATGGCCAGTGATAGCGACCCATGTTGGCCATCAGATGAGGGCTTACAAGCTCCCTTGCCAAGCACTAGCGAGGGTTATGGCCCTCACTGACTGCAATGGCCTAGCCTAGGGCCTTAACTGCTACATGAACCATAGGCAAGGCCTTTGTGATTGGCGACCCTTGCCGACCACAATAAAAACAAAAAAAAAAAGAAAAAAGAAATAAAAAATTCACATTTTTTAAAAAAAATGTAAAAGTCGCATATGTGAGTGCCATCATATCATGTAGGGATTGAGGTTTACGTTAGTAATTTCTGGTTAAAGTTGATCGAAAGACTATATTGATATATTATCAAAAGTTTTATGATTAAATTTGTTAAATTGAAAGGTTCGGATTGAAATGATATTCGTATAATAGATTAATGACTTTTTCTGTAATTTTCCCCAATATGGATGCCGTTCATAAGCAATTTTTAGCTAGGACATGTAAATGTTTTTATGAATGCGCTCCATTACGAATTTAGTTTTTAATAAAGTTTACCACTAATTCTAAGTCGAATGAAGATTTAGGATTTCATTTTACTTTGTGCGCAATGTTTTATTATTTTTAGTGTAAATTTTCATGCTTTTTACATATTTAGATATCATGATATCACCGGACACTTGTAATTTATCGTCATTAAATTACCTAATCTATTATTGTTGCAAGAACCGTCGAATGCATAATTGGTACTTAAGGGCTTTTTAGTCTTATGTTTTAACTTTCAGCGATAGTTACAGTACTTTCCATAACTTTATGACAGTTTTTCAGTGACGCGATGCAGTGGGGTAAAAGAGAATGAATTTCCAATGGAAATTAGAGGTTAATTTGTTTTGCGAAAATTTCATAATAGAAGAAAATATATCGTGAAAGTCATTTTTCTTGTTGGATGGTGGACTTGAATGTGAGTTGGAAAAGTATCTCGATGTTCATAACTTACTTTCAAAAGTTATTATCCCCTTTATAATTGTAATTTATTCCCAACATAAGATATTGATGATATCGAAATGCTTGTCTAAGATATTAACAATTTCCCGACAAAAAGAAGAAGAAGATGTTAACAATATATTAAGTATAAAATTTATTTTTTATTTTATTATAAAATCAACCTAAAAGGATGCAAAGAAAAGAAAAGAAAAACTCAAATAATTACCAAACTTAATCCGTCAGTGTTCATAAGAATTCTTGTGAGAATGGTTCTCCATTCTAACAAAATAATCAAAGAATGATACCACAATAAGCATCCAAACAAAAGGGGCCAAAGAGGAGTGAAGATCAGTAGCGAGAGTACATAGATCGGATCTCTACGCGTGCGGGTGGGAAATGAGATTGGAGTATGAAGAAATCATTTTCTATAATTTTACTATTTTTTCTACTGATTACCCACTTTGGGCGAACCAAACACATAAAAATTTGGAAAATATTTTTATGAGAGTCTTCTTTCATATAGCAAACAAAAGATATGAATAGTCGATGTTGGATGTACATGCCGCTATGTACCAAAGTCATTAGGAAGGAAATGTACCCGGTTCTGCATGGGCGCGAAAGTCCCACATTTTTGGCTCCTTCCTTGTGCTTCTTGTCCAAGCTTCTTCCTCTTTTGACAAGCATATAAACAGTGAACATAGTTATAGACAATGTTACTGTACATTTCTTATCGAATTTTAGTATTTTACTTCTTGGATTAGGTCCTTAATCATGGATGAAAAAAGATATTTAGCGCATCAAATATGTCTCAGTATAATGACCTTTTATAATAAGGACAAAGAGTGGTCACCTAAGCCAGAGTGCTCGAATAAAGAGTGGTCTTGTTAGGCTTTTAGAATGGCGAAGGGAGCATGAATGAATTTATTTGCATACCAAAACAATGGAATCCGTGCCTTGGATATATATGTGAAAATTGAAATTAACTCTCGGAAATGCTTTTTGAGATAACAACAAACTTTGCTTCGAAACTCCAAAGTTAAGTGTACTCATACTAGAGCCTTCCTCGAAAGGGTGACTTCTTGGGAAAGTGCCTATTTGTACCTCAAAAGAGAAAACCATGAAACTTAGTATGGAATGGCTCAAGGCAGATAATATCTCGAGTGAGTTAATATATGGATGTCACAATCACAACCAAATATATACACTATCTTGGAGAAACATCTCTCCAAATGACTCACAAAGCATGCCTCTAGGCCTCATACAATTCTCCCATTAGCTTACCAACTAGTATTGGTTTATCCACTTTCATTTCATTCATTTGCCGATGTTCATTAACTTTTATTTTGTTACTTACCATGTCTTCAAATTTACCGACTCCATAAAAATTTTTCAACCCTAATTAGAGTGCTTATCAATATTTTTCCGTTGAAATTACCAACTAGTTTCACCTTACTGATTTTAATTTAAGTTTGCTACGTGCGTTTATTTGGTACTATTAAGCACTGACTTCTATTATCCTTTGCAAACTTCTATCTACGCATTAACTGTAAATTAGATAATTCCTCCCAGATATCTCTCGCATGATATATACTTCCCTCTCTGGTATCAATCTTTTGAATGAGCACAAGATAGAAGATACCGCCACCATGAAATTGCGGAAAAAAGAGAGAGAAAAGGTTCAAGCCTATGCGTTTATCCCCGAGAACGTCAAAACAACAAATTTGAGGTGAAAAGATGCTAGGTGGGGAATCCTAGGAGATTCGTGGACCAGCTGACATAACCATCCAAACGAGTTGTAGTGTACGAAATTCGTGTCAGAAACTACTCACAAATGATACAAATATCTCAGATGTCGTACTTTCCTCCTCGAGCTCTGACTCGGAGGAAACCGTGGCCTGCTTTTAGGGAAATGTGAACAGAAAAAGATAAAATAAGTTGGCCAGGCGGCGATTGGAGGGAGGAACGATAGGCACGTCCGTCGCTAAGGATGGACTTGAATAATGATTTTAGGTCCGCCAAGGATGATTGCCATCCGAATCAAATCGATCTCAATTTTATTTAGATAGGTAGGCCTGAAAAAAGTTTGTTTACCTGTGCACATGAAGGAAAAAAAAGCCATTTTCTATACATGATTTCTTAAAGGAGGATTACCCGGATCTTGTTCCAACCAACTATCTTTTGACAAAAGTTATGTCATCCTTGGTGATGATATATCTATTTCTTATTAGTGTGGATATTGGTGAGTTTTGGCATGATAATTTGCCCACGAAACTTTCTAAAAGAATGATGCAAGTAACGTTGGCACACTAAAAACATTGATCTTTAAAATCCTAGATCGATAACATCTTTTGAGGGAACAATTTTTTTAAAAATTTATTGTTTTTTTTTTTGCTAGGTCAATAATAAATCTTTTAATTTAGCCAAGTTATCCCAAATTTTTTTGATAATTTACCAATTGAGTCATGTCACCTACTTTTCACATACCATGGTTGATGCTAATGTGAACAATATTTATAATTTTTTTTTCCCATTGTGTTGTGACCCTTGCTAGCCACGGACTAGGGCGAAAAGAACCTCGCCTAAATCTAGTGAAGGCCTTTGAGCCCTCCCCTGCAACGGCAAGGCCGCAATGGTCTTGCCAAGGGCTATTGTTGCCTTGTTGGTCGCGGGTGAGGTGGCCCTCTTCTAGTCTAGGCAAGGGTTTCATGACTAGCGAGGGTCACTGGTAACCCATGTTGGCAGAGTGGAAAAAAAAACAAAAAAAATTGAAAAGTTCTAAAAAGTTAGAAAAAAAATTACAAAATTTGTGAATGTTAGCGCCAAAGATGGCTGTCATCAATATTAGTGATTTCCAATTAGTTTTGGTTGGAAGGACTCAATTGATAAATTGTCAAAAGATTTAGGACTAAATTCTACAATATTTGGCGGAAGCTCTCCTCTCCTAATTAGGTGTAGATCTAAATTTGGAAGCTTTTTTCTTCAATCTAAATCTAGATTTGAGAGTTTCTTAGAAGTGTCCAATTTATGGTGGTTCAACATGTTATCGTTGTTGTTGTCATCGTCGTTTCCATGTGGTGATAGTCATGAGAATGCCAAACGTAGGCCCACACTACAAGCCATAATTTCTAGAGGAAAATATCTTGGTGTGCACCCATGACTGGCAGTTTCGATGATTGGCTGTCTTTTTATTTATTTATCTTATATTGTAATAGATTTGGTCTTTGGGATGAGATTGTGCTTTCCTCTCATGTTTGATTATAGTAAATGAATGAAATTTTCTCTTGACAAAAAAAATAAAATAAAATAAATTAACCAAATTAAAAGACTTATAACTGAATTGACATATGTCCAATGAGTTTAGAACTATTTTTGATAATTTTCCCACATCTTTTGTATGATTGAGATAATTGATAGAGTAATTAAATGGCGTGATTGGAACGGGTAGAGCGAATAGTAGGAGAAATCAAGGCAACTTGTAATTAATCAGCCAAAATGTCTTCTTCGCTAAAACGGTTTGACGATGGCTATCCAACAACGCCTACTGCCAACAACGGTCATGATCGAACATTAGGTCGGACCCAATTACACTAATGAGTGATGCGATATATATATTTTTTAAATATCTAAGTCCTCGCAAATGTTTTACGTAATTATTTACTTCATACGCGGCCTGCAAAATTGATTTCCCCAGCTAGTATATGTTAAATTCACATAATAAATCTTTTAAAATTTTAAACAAGATTCCTCTTTGTTTAGGATAATTTTCAAACTGGTACATGTATATATAAAACTAATCATCCTAGTGTTGATCAAATCAGTGCCACATAACTATCCTGCCAATGTTTAGTGTGATTTAGTTTAAAATGCATCAAATTAATTGAGATCAAATTTTGACAATATCGTTGCGAACTTATCATGGTGATTTCTCTGACGGCTTATCTGCATGATACAGCATAACTAAATAGGTTTCAGTTTGGCATAAATAGGTATTTGGACATGAATTGATACAAATTAATGCATGAGAGTCTCTCTCTCTCTCTCTGTTTTTTATTTTATTTTATTTAATTTTAGATCGAGTCCATAAACTTACAAATTACTTATATAGTTTAACGTCGTTTTGTAAACTAATTTTGTGAACGGATCTCATTGGTTTTCCATGAATTCCCGCCTCTTATGCCTAATGCGATGCAATGACTGCTATGAAAAGAATGATGAAAGGCAGAATAAATCTATGAATAGCTAAAGCTGGTTATTATAGTCTCAATATTATTCTCGTCTTCTTTCTTCGCCTAGTACGTGTATAGCTAATGCTACAGTTCTAATTGAGACACGATGGTTTCATTAGTCGTCAGTGTATGAACTGAGTGAATGAGTAAACCTCTCTCATTATATGACATGGCCGTGAAGCTTCTGGGCTTGGCTTTAGTCTTCACATATTTGGCATGTTCCCATAGTGTCGTGCACGTTGCGAAAAAACGATGGACTCAATTAAATGAGTCATTAGAGGCGATCTAAACATTCTTGTTCTTGACAATGTTGTAGGACATTGTTTCTCGCCACAAGACCTCAGTTTGGCTTCGACGTTGGATCATCCTCTGTCCGTTGAGACCGTCGGCTGGAATTGAGAATTGGGCCTGATGCGGTTTAAACTTAAAATTGGGCCTGCTTCGATCAATCTCCCGCTTTAAGGGTACAAAATGAAATGCAGCTTCTTCTTCATTCGAATCTCTTTTTGAATGGCTAATCAAGTCGCTGATTGGGTGGTGAAGACCTGTTGTCTAAATACTCTTCCCTTTTCTTGGTTAATTCAGCCCCCCCAACCTTTGTGGAGCTTACTATATTTTGATGCCCCTTCTTTGGGCCTGTTGTCGAAGAACTTTTGATGATAGATAATAGTAGTTTTTCAGACCAAAAAAAAGGTAAAATCTCTTTCTGTAGGGGAAAGAGGCATGATCGACTTTCTTGCATGAGAACGAAGAACTTCGATTCACTGTGAGCACCTTGGAAGTGGGAAGATATGGTTAATAGGTTATCTTTTCCTGGTTTTTCTATGAGGTGGTATGCTAGGTCGATTTTCATGGATAATACCGGTTCCATCTGAGAACCCGACTTCTCAAGGAAAGGAAATCCGACTGTCTTACAAATGAGCAAATTACTTATATTTATTGGCTAATCTAATGTGATTTATAAGGTATTCGCTTATATATTGCTAAATACGGTAGACACCGAATCATTTGCATAACCATCGATATACAGCATTTTCATTCAATCCAGGATTAAGATCTATATACATCTATAAACTTAGTGAGGGATCTCGTGGGAAGTCCAAGTTCTAATAGATGTATTGTGCAACGCTCTATCATCTCCGTATCCATCTCTTGGCCCATCTGTCTTGTCTTTGTTAACAGAGACATATTTTAAGTAACATTTCCATCCATTCAAGCCCATTCCTAAGTGAAAAATATCATCATTTCATATAAGAATTAAGTAGTTCATAATTATAGTTAGACCAAATAATTTATTGACCCATCTTAAGGTATCAAACCTTTGGTAGTTTGTCCTAGATATGACAACGGGTTGTCAACTTGGCGGGCCTGAATTGGCCGAGCATAGCTCACTTGGACTGAAAAATAACTATGTGTGTCGCCGGGAGTTGATCCACATGGCAAAATACCTTTTGCCGAAAGTTGATTTTCGATTTATTGTTGAATTGGGTTCGGTGGCCGTTCGGGTGGGAAGTTTATTGCGAAACAAGACGTAGAACTAGTTATTGTGCAAGAACTCGAAAGATTAATTGATCTATTGAAAGATACATATAGTCTGTGTTGATTGCGGAGATCCTTTTATGATGATTTAACATGGTTTATATAGCCTATTACAAATTGTAATTGCTCTTAAGTGGTTAATGATCAAAGTAATGATTACAACCGCATCTCCATAATTTTAGGCTTCATAATCACCTTTTATGATTGCACGTCAGCTTTATCCACGAGCAGTTATAACTCTTCAATTGTCATTGGACCCAACTACATAGCCATAATTTTAGGCTCTATGATCACTCTCCTTGATTGCACATTGACACTCTCTACAAACAGTTATGACTTCTCAATTGTCATTGGATCTAACTGTTAATTGACATCTTCATTGTCTTTGAATTCTGCATCATTGACTAGTCGTTATCGTATGCCGATAACTATACTATAGTCATGGTTAACGAGTTATCTCCGTTATCGATGATTCATCAATGGTATAATTACTTTAACACCTATTTCTATAAAGGAGTCATGTTGACTTAGAAGGCTCGATCATCTTTGGATATCAACAGTAATCAATTTCTATTTACAGTTAAATGCTTTAGCTTGGCCCGACCCTGGCTGTCCATTTGAGCAAGTCTCGTAGGACCGCAGGTGATATTTCTCATCGCCATATTTCCTTGTGGGATGGACTTTTCAGGCTTAAAACCTTTTAGATGGAGCTGATTTCGACCTAATGTGCAATGCCACCCGAAATGGTCCCCAAAATATTCCTTTTATCACATTTATTGATTTTCTCTGTTGAACCACTTTTCTAATACTTCCCGTTTGCCCATACTGAGTAACGCTAGTTTAGTGGGAAAACACATATATGACAATTCCTATAAACTTTTGTGAATATATCTCCAATAAACATTGAGGTATTGTAGCTTTATAAGATAAATTATTAATATGCAAGCTACAACAATTCACAACACAGCTTTAACGTGATACAATCACAATTCTGTCATAGCTACATACCAAACGGACTTTTTAAAATCAGATTCAGAACAATGAGGCATTGTGTAATTCCAGAATGAGCTTGGGAGATGTTCCTTTGGAGAGATTTGACGTTGTATTTATCCTTAAAGCCATTATGGCACGTCACCGGCCATTGAACTCCATGTTTTTCTTGCCTAATAGGGAATGCAATGATTTTCTGAATGTGGTCACAATGCATGGCAACGTAGATGCTAGCCTATTTGGTGTTTTCCCGGGAAGAAGACGAGTGGACCCAGTCTCAATGAAAAAAGATGCGAGACCACGTTCGCATGTTATTTAGAAAAAGTTGATGTGAGACTTGAGGTGTCACAGATTTCCACACTTAAAGTTGCCGACTTCTTCTATAATTCCACAGTTCTACTAGATGCCACACCTTGTCCAAGCTCTCTTGCCTCGGTGATAACTTTCTGCCCTTGGATCTAGTGTGGGCTTAGTCCATCCACCAACCACACATCTACTAAAGGGGCTCCTATCTAATAACATCTTTCACAACCTGAGCCAATGTGCCTAGGTTAGTACCCAAAAGGAGTACTCTAAATAACCAAGTAAGATTGTTACCGTGTGGAGATGGATGTTGATTATAAGTTAGACCTGCTCCAATTGATGTAAGTCTTGGAATGTTATACATATAAAAGCCGTTAATTAGACCAACAAAATTAACAGCTGGTACTTATATTTGCAAGATCCTGCTAGACTATGTAGCCACTTCAAATAAATGTGAATGAAGCTATAACATTTCAATGAAGTTCATTTGGGTTAGCACCCAAATATAGTACTCCAAATAGCCAAATAAGATTGTGACGTGGAGATGGATGTCGATTATGAGTCACTCAACAAGACCTGTTCCAATTGATGTAGCTCTTGGAATGTTATATATATACAAGCCATTAATTAGACCAACAAAATTAACAGCCGGTACTTATGTTTGCAAGATCCTGCTAGATTTTTTAAGCGCTTCAAATAGATTTGAATGAAGGTGTAAATTTTCAATGAAAATTCCCCGCAGGCCGATTCTTTTCAAAGAAGTGTTCGTTTTATTCTTTTTGGCCAAAAGAGGTAATAGGTGGTTTGGAAACAAAATTATGAGTATTCCACTAGAAAATGTGGACCCTTCGGCGCGATTTAAATAGAAATGGAGCTTAAGTAAACAATAATTTTTAGAAGATCAACATTGACCCTTTTAAATGTCGACATCCCTCATGTTTTCCCTTAGCGACATGAGAAAAACGCTCGATGACCCTGTTAAATGTCGACATCCCTGCTGTTTTCCCTCAGCGACATGAGAAAAACGATCGATCGTGTTGGGCCAGTGGCGGCTAAATTCAACAAAATTTTAAAACAAAAAAAATTCAATTGTCCTTGTCCTTATTGAAGCCTACGATGTGAAATCGACAAAGTAAAAGGTTATTGAAATTTCTTATCCGAATTGAGACAGAGCATATGCTGGCTTGTGTGTGTGTTTTGTATTGCTTTTTGTTTTTTTTTTTTGGGTGTAAATATGTAAGTATCCTTAATCAGATGAGGTACATAAGCTGAAGGGATGTTGGCTTATGTTTTACTTTGTCTTGAGCTAGTCCTTTTTATCAAGAGTTTCTTGAATATTTCATGACCTCAAGGGTGTTGATTACTTACGTTAATACATTATACACTTCTGAAAATGTCTACAGAGCATAAACTCACAAAATAAATAAATAAATTATACCACCATTATTTTCTTTTACGGAATAAACTTAATTGACTTGATTTTATAGTTGAAGTAAGTCTAGAGCAAACCAATGGTGTTAAATTAAGTGGGTTTCGTGTAAGACTCATATGGTTTAACGATTGAGATTAAGTTAACAAATAACAGATGCATATATGAATATTTCAGGAATAAGTGGTCGATTCACTTTAAATCAGGGCGCAGGACGTTGGATGCCTATATATACATATATGCTTGTGAAGGTGTCTCCTTTCTCAACCCTTCGCCTTGGGATTAGCCAATTCATAGACCCACCGTATGTTTGGAATTCTTCACAAGCATACTTCCCATCCACACTGCACACCACGACTCCTCCTTGGCCCCCTTTCATCATCTATTTTATTGTATGCATGCAAATTCAGTTTCAAACCATTCAATTTGATCAATTTAATTATAAGCCTTTTAACGATTTATTAATGTAGTCTCCTATCAAGTATGGCTGGAAATTACTAACATAATATCGGTCGTTTGACGTGACACGGGCAATATATAGGATAGGAATTGACAATTTTTATAAATTTTTTATAATATATTTTAAGTTTATAGCAACCCACGCCAAACACTAGCGAGGGTTATGGCCCTCACTAACTGCAATGGCCTAGCCTAGGGCCTTAACTGCTGCATGAACCATAGGCAAGGCTTTTGCGATTGGTACCACAATGATAAAAAAAGAAAAAAAGAAAAATTCATTTTTTTTAGATTGGAAAAGTTGTATATTTTAGTGCCCATCATATCACGTAGGAGGACTGAGGTCTATGTTAGTAATTTTTGGTTAAAATTGATCGAAAGGCTATTTTGATATATTATCAAAAGTTTTAGTATTAAATTTGTTGAACTAAAAGGTTTAGTATTGACTGGCATTCGTACAATAGATTAATGACTTTTTTGGTAATTTTTCCCAATATGGATGCTGTTCATAAGCAATTTTAAGCTACGGCATGTAAATATTTTTATGAATGTGCTCCATTGCAAATTTAGTTTTTAATAAAGTTTACGACTATTACTAAGTCCAATGAAGATTTAGCATTTCATTTTACTTTGTGAGCAATGTTTTATTATTTTTAGTGAAAATTTTCATGCTTTTTACATCTTTAGATATCATGATATCACCGGACACTTGTAATTTATTGTCATTAAATTACTTTGTCTATTATTGTTGCAAGAACCGTCGGATGCATAATTGGTGCTTAAGGGCTTTTTAGTTTTATGTTTTAATTTTCAGCGATAGTTACGGTACTTTCCATAACTTTATAACAGTTTTTCAGTGACGCGATGCAGTGGGGGTAAAAAGAGAATGAATTTACAATGGAAATTAGAGGTTAATTTGTTTTGCGAAAATTTCATAATAGAGGAAAATATATCGTGAAAGTCATTTTTCTCGTTGGATGGTGTGCTTGGAAGTGAGATGGAAAAGCATCTCAATGTTCATATCTTAATTTCAAAAGTTATCATCCCCTTTATAGTTATAATTTATTCCCAACATAAGATATTGACGGTATCGAAATGCTTGTCTAAGATATTAACAATTTCCAGACCAAAAAAAGAAGAAGATGTTAACAATATATTAATTATTAAATTTCTTTTTCATCTTATTATAAAACCTAAAAAAGATGCAAAAAAGAAGAAGAAGAAGAAAAAGATAATTCAAATAATTACCAAACTTAATCCGTCAGTGTTTATAAAAATTATTGTGAGAATGGTTCTCCATTCTAACAAAATAATCAAAGAATGATACCACAATAAGCATCCAAACAAAAGGTACCAAAGAGGAGTGAAGATCAGTAGCGAGAGTACATAGATCGAAGCTCTACGCGTGCGGGTGGGAAATGAGACTGGAGTATGAAGAAATCATTTTCTATAATTTTAATATTTTTTCTACTGATTACCCACTTTGGGCGAACCAAACACAAAATTTGGAAAATATTTTCATGAGTCTTCTTTCATATAGCAAACAAAAGATGTGAATAGTCGGATGTTGGATGTACATGCCACTATGTACCAAAGTCATTAGGAAGGAAATGTACCCGGTTCTGCATGGGCGCGAAAGTCCCGCATTTTTGGCTCCTTCCTTGTGCTTCTTCTCCAAGCTTCTTCCTCTTTTGACAAGCATATAAACAGTGAACATAGTTATAGACAATGTTACTGTACATTTCATGTCGAATTTTAGTATTTTAATTCTTGGATTAGGTCCTTAATCATGGACAAAAAGAGATATATAGCGCATCAAATATATCTCATTTTCCTTTTAGCACACAAGGATTGACGAGTACTAATTATTGGATACTTGTTTTTGGAACTGCGATAAACAAGAGGAGCCCCTCATTTGGTTCTGGGAATGATATATATTGAAAATAGAATTATTGTCATTGTTTAACGGGTAGGAAATACTCCAAGAAAAGATGATCTTATAGCCTAGATGAAAATTGGTCATATCACGCTTAGATTTGGAATATTTATTCCGCGGTCAGTATAATGACCTTGTATAATAAGGACGAAGAGTGGTCACTCGGGCTAGAGTGCTCGGATAAAGAGTGGTCCTATCGGGTTTTTAGAATGGTGAAGGGGACATGAATGAATCGATTTGCATATTGAACCGATGGAAAACGTGCCTTGGATATATACGTGAAAATTAAAATTAACTCACGAAGACGCCTTTTGACATAATAACAAACTTTGCTTTGAAGCTCCAAAATTAAGTATATTCATGCTAGAGCATTATTAGAATGGGTGACTTCTTGGAAAAGTGCTTATAGACAAAACTATGAGACTTGGTATGGAATGGCTCAAGGTAGACAATATCTCGAGTGAGTTAATATATAGATGTCACAATCACAATCAAATAAATACACAATCCTAGGGAAACATCTCCCCAAATGACTCGCAAAGCATACCTCTAGGCCTCATACAATTCTCCCATTAGCCTATCAACTAGTATTGGTTTATCAACTTTCATTTGATTCATTTGCTGACGTTCATTAACTTTTTTTTTTGCCTTACTTACCAAGTCTTCAAATTTACCGACTCCATAAAAAAATTATCAACCCTAAATAGAGTGCTTATCAATATTTTTCTGCTTAAATTACCAACTAATTTCACCTTACCGATTTTAATTTAAGTTCGCTACCTGCGTTTATTTGGTTTTATTAAGCACCGACTTCTATTAGCCTTTGCAAACTTCTATCTACTCATTAATTGTAAATTAGATAATTCCTCCCAGATATCTCTAGCATGATATATACTTCCCTCTCTGGTATCAATCTTTTGAATGAGCACAAGATAGAAGATAACACCAGCATGAAATTGCGGAAAAAAGAGAGAGAAAAGGTTCAAGCCTGTGCTTATCCCCGAGAACGTCAAAACAACAAATTTGAGGTGAAAAGATGCCTGGTGGGATATCCTAGGAGATTCGTGGACCAGCTGACATAACCATCCAAACGAGTTGTAGTGTACGAAATTCGCGTCAGAAACTAATCACAAATGATACAAATATCTCAGATGTCGTACTTTCCTCCTCGGGCTCTGACTCGGAGGAAACCGTGGCCTGCTTTTAGGTAAACGTGAACAGAAAAAGATAAAATAAATTGGCCAGGCGGCGATCGGAGGGAGGAACGATAGGCACGTCCGTCGCTAGGGATGGACTTGAATAATGATTTTAGGTCTGCCATGGATGTTTACCATCCGAATCTAATCGATCTCAATTTTATTTAGATAGGCAGGCCTGAAAAAGGTTTGTTTACCTGTGCACATGAAGAAAAAAAAGCCATTTTCCATACCTTATTTCTCAACTGAGGGTCACCAGACCTTGTTCCAACCGATTATCTTTTGACATGAGTTACGTCATGGTCGGTGATGGTAGATCTATTTCTTATTAGTGTGGATATTGGTGAGTTTTGGCATGATAATTTTCCCATAAAACTTTCTAAAAGAATGAACATTAAAAACATTAATCTTTAAAATCCTAGACCAATAACATCTTTTGAGGAAACAAAAAAACAGTTTTAAACTTATTATTTTTTTGGCAAGGTTAGTAATAAATCTTTTAATTTAGTGAAGTTATCTCTAAATCTTTTGATAATTTATCAATTGAGTCATTTCACCTAATTTTCACGTAACATGGTTGATGTTAACGTGAAAAATATTTATAATTTTTTATTTTTTAAAAATTTCCTTTTTCTTTTCCTTTTTTCTCATTGTGTTGTGGAGGGTCATTGGTAACCCTTGCTAGCCATGGACTAGGGCGAAAGGAACCTCGCCTAGATCTAGTGAAGGCCTTCGAGTCCTCGCCTATAGTGGCAAGGCCGCGATGGCCTCGCCTAGGGCTATTGTTGCCTTGCCAGTCGTAGGCGACGTGGCCCTCTTCTAGTCTAGGCAAGGGTTTTGTGATTGGCAAGGGTTGCTAGTAACCCATGTAGGCAAAATGAAAAAAAAAGAAAAAAAATTAAAAGGTTTCAAAAAGTTAGAAAAAAATTACAAAATTTGTGAATGTTAGTGCTAGCCATATCACAAGATGGCCGTCATCAATGTTAGTGATTTCCAATCAATTTTGATTGGAAGGACTCGATTAACAAATTGTAAAAAGATTTGACTAAATGTGACATCTTGAAAATTCAGTTCTGTTTTCAATTGAATGAATCCTTTCATCGATGCGCCTTTAGTGCTATTTTCTGAGTTGATCACTCATGAGATAACTAGATTATCTGGGGAAACCATTAAGGGATTTTAACCGCAATAGACTTGAGAATTCGACCATGAATCGACTGCTCGACCATGCTAATCTGTAAGGGTCATTATGGCATAGTCAAAAATCTATCAGAGACCGGAGATAGGTCGATTCGACTGAGATAGGTGATCAGAGTGTGGGTGATTCCACCTAATTGCAAAATTCTCGTCGATCGGCACTAAACCGATTTTTCTGTCGTTTTAGTACCTTGTGCATGTATTTAAAATCTCGAGATTTTCACGATCATTGAGAGTTGCCAATGTGTCCAAGAGGTACATTGTGGCTCGAAAATAATCGACCACGGGTTAATTGCACTAAAGATTCTTAAAAGCTACCCTGTAGGTTAGGTCACACTAAAATCGCGTCAGATTGAAATTAACCGCGAATTTGAACCCGATTTCAGAAATTGAAAGTTTTGTAATGTCACGATTTATTTTAGGAACGTTGACTCATCCTTTGAAAAATTTTCGGAGAGTTCGGGATTTTTATAGAAAATCGATATGGACGATTTGGAAAATGAACGGAAATTTGGATTGGCTGAATTGAGGAGAGTTTTGACTTCCAAGCCGAGCTATTTAGCGATGGGCACTTGCAGAAATGGTATGTCATTTTTCTTCAACATAATTGGACATCAAATTTGGGGAATTTTTGGGAATTTGGGGAAGAATTGAAGCTCAATTGTGAAATTCGGAGCTAGGATGAGGGTTGCATATTTTGGCTTCAATTTGGTTTATTTGTGGAAATTACATGCAAGAAAGTAATAGGGGGACCAAAGGATAAACCTAGTGGCTTTTGGGGGGGACCAAACATTAATGAAGATATTTGTTTTGCAGATTTTATCCCCCCCCCCATTGGCAGCTTCTCTTGTATGCCTCTTTCCCCCTCTCTGTCTCCTTCATCACTCGAGATCAACCCCCCTCTCTATTGGCTCTTGCTTTGCTTTCATTTTCCCTTTTTCCTTTGATCAGCAAGCCCCACGTTGCCTCTCTTTCTCTCTCACTGCCTCACCGCCTCACTCTCTCTGCCCCTCTCCTCCACTCACTCTCTCTTTCGCAGCCGCGTTAGCTCCATTCAAACGAAGCTGACCTCTAGAAGTTGTTGAACACGCCTGCTCCTCCTCCAAGTCTTGCCGCCTGCAGCCACACACGTCCACCATTGTTTGTCCCCTGCAAGTCAACCTTCATCCACTAAAATCCCTTCTTGTTGACTCCTTCATGTCCCATCGCACCATCTCTCTCCAATCCTCTCTCACTACTGCCTCTGTCTTTGCTCTCATTTGGTTCCTTCGAAGACCGTTGCCACGGTCTTGGTCAACGTTGCATCTCCACAAAAGCAACAACTGTCCACTGCCTTGCATAAAGCCGAGTCCATAGTCTGCGTTTTCAGCCAGCTTGTCTACAACTCTCCACCAAAGGCACCCAGCGAAGCCAGCTCAACTGTGAGCCTTGTGGCCGATTTCAGCTCGGCCCGGTCTCCGTTTGGCATCGCCATTTCGGAGTTTATCGCTTGTCTCCGTGTTGCCGTCGCCGTGGACTCACCGGCTCACAAATCCGGTGAGTTTACTCACTAAACTCTGTTTAGTGAGTTAATTATGCTTAGGGGGTAATTAGTTTAAGTTAATTAAGGTTTAGGTGGTTAGTTAGATTATAATAGTAATTTAATTATCCAGTTTTGCATGTTAGGTGGTTAGATTAGTACAATTAACAAGTAGATAGGCCGTAGTATTTATCTAGATAGGTTAGGAAATTTTCCGGTCCGTTTCGGTATTTAATTTAGCGTTTTCGGCATAAGTTTACAATTATGGCATTTATTGGTATTTAATTAATTAATTTTTGCAATTATTTAATTAATTATTAATTTCCGAAAATTAGACCGAGATAGCCGATAATCGGAATTTTGTGCTGATCGCAATTGTGTGGTTGGATTATTTATCCGGATGATGATTTGTGCAAATTGTGTGTTGATTGTAATTTTGGGTATTTATCCTAAAATTTATTAATTTCAATAATTAATTAGAAATTACCGGGGCATCAGTTTACAATGCCAAAAATGTTTTTAGACACTATATAAATAGTGAGATTTTCTAAAATAAAGATATTATATTTTTGGCTCAGGCCGACCGTGTACTCGCACACGATTATTTTTATTGGGTACATTTTAACACGATGAAATTGAGGAATTGATATGCAAAGCACAAGATCCTTGGCCAGGAGTAATTTATTGTGGTTTAGCTTTGATGAGCAAGATTATAGCAGCTTCGGTGAACACTATAGATATTAGCTTCGACGAGCAGTATAGTTATCTAGCAGCTTCGGTGAGCAAAAATAATTTAGTAGCTTTGGTGAGCAAATGTTATCTAGTAGCTTCGATGAGCAATATAGACATCAGCTTTGGTGAGTAGTGATATATGAATATACTATTAGCTTCGGTGAGCTAGACCATCTATTTCAGCTTAGGTGAGTAGTGTTCAAGTCGATAAAGTTTATAGATGGCATTGATGGTATGGAGTCGAATGAGTGGATTGATTGATGGTTGAATTAGATTGAAATGATTGGATGATTATATGAATTGTATTGACTTGCAGGAATCTGAGGCGAAGGTAAGTCCTCTGACCTTGCTTGTGCTTAGGTAGCCCGTGGGGCCTATTTCCTTCATAGTCGGAGTTTAGGGATTGAACTTGTTGAGACATTGTCTCAACCCGTCGTGGGCTCAACATTTTTAGGTCCTTAGATGGCGGTCTTGGAGGACTCGAAGCCTCGGAGTCTGGGGAGGTGGAGACCGAAGGATCGGTGAACGTGTCCAGTTAGTTAGTCTTAGGAAAATTCCCCTTTTTGTTGAGCCAGTCTTTTTGTAGACGGACTAGTGTTGTATATAAATCCGTGTGTTTATAAAAGGCATGTTTTGGTTGTGATTTTGTTTGTCTGCTTTCCTATCCCAAGCTTTTGGTTGTCAGGGGATTTGTTTCACTTCCACATGCATATTAAAATGAATGGGTCGGCGACGCGTCCTGGGATGGGCACGTGCTCGAGGGTTGGGGCGTGACAACCCCGCCCAGAGTGGTATCAGAGCTGGTTAATAGTTAGAGTGATAAGGTGCGATAGGTTCTTGTGATGGTTAATAGGAAAGGCTTTTATTTCATGCAGATGCATGTGATTGATAGCTGTTTGGTAAATTGTTTATGTGGATCACTCCGTTTCTAATTATGTATGGAATTGTGGACAGGTTTTGTAGAAAGTCTACATCATGAGTGATCAAGAGCAGATGACTCCTAGAAAGAGGAATATCGGATTGGTAACTCGGGGTATGACGCCGACAAGGGTCGGTGCCCGAGGTGGTCGTGGTAGAGCGCTAGCTCAGGCTAGCGCTAGTGGAGTAGCACCACCTTTTGTTGGTGCTAGGGTAGCAGCCCCTGGTGATTCGAGAGTGGACGAGATCATGCAAGTGTTAGAGACAATGGGAAATTGGATGAAGTAGCAAGCTAAGAATCAAGCTGCCGTCACCACTGCTACCGTAGCTGCCAATACTGTCACCAATGCCACCGCTGATGTTACAGCTATTGTCATTGTCGTTGCCGCACCTGGTGCCGCACCTATCGAAGTTCCACCTGGGAACGTAGTTGCTGGGAGAGAGAGGTCGATTCATAAACTGGTGGAACAATTTCTAAAGTTGAACCTGTCAAAGTTCACTGGCGTAGGAGATCTCAAGGCTACAGCCCATTGGATCTAGGAATTGGAAAATACCTTTGCAGTAATGATGTGCACCGAGGCAGAGAAGATTGTTCTTGCAGTCTATCAACTGAAGGGAATTGCAAGCACATGGTGGAGAGCCACTAGAGGGATAGTGTTTCCGAAAGGTGTGGTTCCGGAGTGGAACGCCTTTGTTGAAGTATTCAACAATAAATACTTTTCTGACTGTGCCAGAGAATTGAAGATGGCTGAATTCTAGCACCTTTGCCAAGGCTTAATGACTGTAGATCAGTATAAGGCGAAGTTTGCTGAACTGTCACAATATGCCCCTAGATTGGTCGAGGATCCAGTAGATCGAGCTCGAAGGTTTAGAGATGGGCTTAGACAGGAGTTGAGAAGTTCGCTGGTGCTGTTCAATTTGAAGGATTACAACGA
The DNA here is from genome assembly GCA_016097545.1 of Eucalyptus victrix. Taxonomy (NCBI): domain Eukaryota; kingdom Viridiplantae; phylum Streptophyta; class Magnoliopsida; order Myrtales; family Myrtaceae; genus Eucalyptus; species Eucalyptus victrix. The sequence goes on from CM027844.1 coordinate 27,648,425, forward strand.
CTTGTACGAACGAGCCCAACTGATAGAGAGAGACCTGAATGAACAAGCCGCTGCATCTGGGTCGTGGTTTGGTTCTAACAGAGATGGGAATAGGTTTAGGAAAAGACCCATGATTGGAGGAAGGTATCTGATTCCACCCAATAGGAAGGGTGGAATAGGAAAGTTTGCACCAAGATAGAATGGTGCATGTCACTTTTGTGGAATGTGACATGGATTAGCCCTATGCCCCTTAAGGATGGGTGCTTGTTTTGGTGACTATCGTGGATACGACAGTTGAGGAGTTGAAGATTAAGGACATATCTGTGGTCCAAGAATTTCCAAATGTGTTTCCAAAGGAATTGCCAGGCTTGTAGCCAGAGAGGGAAATTGAGTTTGTGATTGAGTTGGCTCCCGGGATAGAGCCAATCTCTAAGGCTCATTACCGGCTGGCGTTGTTTGAGTTGAAAGAACTGAAGGTACAGATGCAAGAATTGTTGAATAAGGAATTTATACATCCTAGTGCATTACCTTGGGGAGCACCCATTCTGTTCGTGAAGAAGAAAGATGGTTCGTTGTGTTTGTGCATCAACTATTGTTAACTTAATCAAGTAACGATCAAGAACAAGTATCCACTACTGAGGATCGACGACTTGTTTGATCCGCTGCAAGGAGCGTCGATATTTTCTAAGATCGACTTGAGGATGGAATATCATCAACTGAGGATTAGAAATGAGGATATCCTAAAGTCAACGTTTCGTACTTGATATGGCAATTATGAGTTTACTATAATGCCATTTGGTTTAATGAACACCCCAGCTGCTTTCATGGATATGATGAACCGTGTGTTCAAGGAATATTTGGATCAGTTCGTGATTGTGTTCATTGATGATATCTTGGTATATTCAAGGAGTGATGAAGAGCATGAGAGTCATATGAGATTGGTACTTCAAACCCTGAGGATTCATCAGCTGTACGTTAAGTTCAGCAAATGCGAGTTTTGGTTGACTTGTGTTGTGTTCTTAGGCCACGTGATTTCAGGTGAATGAATCTATATGGACCCATCTAAGATAGAAGCAGTGATCAACTGGTTAAGACCGACGATAGTGATAGAGTTTAGAAGCTTTTTGGGTTTAACCAGGTACTACAGATGGTTCGTGGAAGGGTTTTTAGCATTAGCGTCGCCGTTGACTCGACTACTAAAGAAGGAAGAGAAATTTGTCTGGACAAACAAGTGTGAGTGTAGTTTCCAAGAGCTTAAGCATAAGCTGACTACCACACCTATATTGACCATTCCATCTGGTCCTGGAGGATATGAGATCTATAATGATGCGTCATTTAGAGTACTGGGTTGCGTGTTGATGCAACATCGTAGAGTTGTTGCATATGCGTCCGCACAATTGAGACCTCACGAGCTGAATTAAACGACGCATGACTTAGAACTCGCAGCGATCATTTTCATTATGAAGATTTGGAGACATTATTTGTGTGGAGAAAGATTTCGGATCTTCACTGACCATCAAAGTCTTAAGTATTTATTCTCTCAAAGGTAGTTGAATATGAGATAGCGTCGTTGGATGGAACTCCTGAAGGATTACGATTGTGATATTCTGTATCATCTTGGAAAGGTAAATAAGGTCGTAGATGTGCTAAGTTGAAAGTCCTCAGTTGTACGGATGGTGCTTAAAAAATGGACCTTACTTGAGAAGGCTCGAGATTTGATTTTCAAATTTGAGGTAAGCCACCTTTCAAATCTTATGGCTACTCTCAAAATTGAATCGGAAGTACAGATAAGAATCAAGAAGTTTTAGTGGGCAGACCAAGAAATTTAGAAGATTTTGCAAAAGAGCACCGAGAAGAAGAATGCTGACTTTCAAGTTTTTGAGGAAGGAACGCTGAGGTTTAGAGGACGATTATGTGTACCTGACGATGCAGCACTTAAAGAAGAGATTTTATCGGAAGCTCATTGTAGCAATTATAGCATTCATCTTGGTAGTACGAAAATATATTAGAACCTACGTCAACACTATTGGTGGTTTGGTATGAAGGCGAACATTGCCAAGCATGTCGCCAAGTGTCTGACGTGTCAGCAAGTGAAGGCACAACATTGTAAGCCGAGAGGATATTTGCAACCTTTTGAGATTCTCGAGTGGAAATGGGAACATATCATAATGGATTTTGTGACAGGCTTACCAATGAGTCAGAGGGGTAATGATTCTATTTGGGTAGTGGTCGATAGTTTGACAAAGTCGGCTCACTTCATTGCAGTATAAAAGGACCTTGATTTGGACAAGCACGCTGAGTTGTATCTACGTTAGATTGTTTGTCTGCATGGAGTGCCCGTGACGATTACTTCAGACCGAGACTCAAGGTTTACAGCTGCATTTTGAAAAAACTTGCAGAGTGCTTTAGGAACGAAGTTCTAGTACAGTACGACTTATCATCCTTAGACGGATGGCTAGTCTGAGAGGACGATTCAAACTCTCGAAGACATGTTGCAAGCTTGCATTTTGGATTTCAAGGGAAGTTAGGAGGAACGGCTTCATCTTGTTGAGTTTGTCTACAACAACAGCTATCAGTAGAGTATTTAGATGACTCATTTTGAAGTGTTGTATGGCAAGCAGAGCGTGTGGAACGCCTGCGTGTTGGGATGAAGTTGAGGAAAGGAAAATCATAGGCCTAGAATTAGTCTAGTAGTCAGTGGATGTAGTTGCCGTCATCAAAGACAGATTGAAGACTGCTTAGAGCTATCAGAAAAGCTACGTAGATAAGCATCGAAGGCCTTTAAAATTCCAAGTTGGTGATCATGTTTTTCTGAAAGTGTCATCAATGAGGGGTACTTTGTGCTTTGGCAAGAAGGGAAAGCTGAGTCCGAGGTACGTAGGTCCATTTGAGATTCTTGAAAGAATCGGGATCCTAGCGTATTGTCTTGCATTACTGCTGAGATTAGCGCAAGTGCATGACATTTTTCACGTGTCAAAGTTGAGGAAGTATGAGCTTGACTCGACCCGTGTGCTGAATTTTGAGGATTTAAACGTGGATGACAGAGTGTCATATGTGGAAAGCCCGGTTTAGACTGTGGATCGAAAAGAACAGGTTCTGCGTACCAAGACCATCCCGTTGGTCAAAGTGGTCTTGACAACACCACGACATTGAAGGAGCAACTTGGGAAAGTGAAGAGTCGATGAGATGACTGTACCCCCACTTTTTTGTTTAAAGATTGTAATATTTTAAATTTCGAGGACGAAATTATAAGAGGGGAAGAGTTATGGCATCTTGAAAATTTAGTTCTATTTTTAATTGAATGAATCGGGCCTTTTATTGACACGCCTATAATGCTATTCTCCGAGCTGATCACTTATGAGATAATTAGACTATTTGGGGAAATCATTAAGGGATTTTAAGCGCAATAGACTTGAGAATTTGACCAGGAATCGACTCTCGACCGTGCTAATTTGCAAGGGTCATTACAACACAATCGAAAATCTATCAGAGACCAGAGATAGGTCGATTCGACTGAGATAGGTGATCAGAGTATGGGTGATTCCACATAATTGCAAAATTCTCGTCGATCGGCACTAAACTGATTTTTCTATTGTTTTGGTACCCTGTGCCTGTATTTGAAATCTTGAGATTTTCATGTCTACCGAGAGTCGCCAATGTGTCAAAGAGGTACATTATGGCTAAAAAATAATTGAGCACGAGTCAATTGCACTTAAAATTCCTAAAAACTACCTGGTAGGTTAGGTCACGCTAAAATTACATCATATTGAAATTAATTACGAATTTGCACCCGATTTTAAGTTCTGTCATATCATGATTTATTTTAGAAACGTCGATTCATCATTCAAAATTTTTTTGGAGAGTTCGGGATTTTTAAATCGATACATATGATTTAGGAAACGAACAGAAATTCGGATTGGCCAAATTGATGGGAGTTTTGACTTCCAAGCTGAGCTATTTGGCAATGGGCACTTGTAGAAATGGTATAGCATTTTTCTTCAACAAAATTGGACATCAAATTTGGGTAATTTTTGGGAATTTGGGGAAGAATTGAAGCTCAATTGTGAAATTTGGAGCTAGGATGAGGGCTATATATTTTGGCTTCAATTTGGTTTATTTGTGGAAATTACATAGAAATGCTAGAAAGTAATAAGGGGGACCAAAGGAGAAACCTAGTGGCTTTTGGGGGGACCAAACATTAATGAAGATATTTGTTTTGTTGATTTTATCCCCGCCCATCAGCAGCTTCTCTTGTACGCCTCTCTGTTGGCCCCTGCTTTGCTTTCATTTTCCCTTTTTCCTTCGATCAACAAGCCCCACATTGCCTCTTTTTCTCTCTCGCTGCTGCACCGCCTCACGCTCTCTACCCCTCTCCTCCATTCACTCTCTCTCTCACAGCTGCGTCAGCTCCATTCAAACGAAGCTGACCTCTAGAAGTTGTTGACCACACCTGCTCCTCCTCAAAGTCTTGCCGCCTGCAACCACGCACGTCCACCATTGTTTGTCCCTCGCAAGTCAACCTTCATCCACCAAAATCCTTTCTTGTTGACTCCTTCATGTCCCACCACACCATCTCTCTCCAATCCTCTCACGCCGCTGCCTCTGTCTTTGCTCTTATTTGGTTCCTTCGAAGATCGCTGCCTCTTCATCCACGCGTCCTTAGCATCAACGGTCTTGGTCAACGTAACAATCGTCCACTGCCTTGTAGAAAGCCGAGTCCATAGTCTACGTTTTCGGCTAGCTCGTCTGCAACTCTCCACCGAAGGCACCCACCAGCGAAGCGAGCTCAACCGTGAGCCTTGTGGTCAATTTCAGATTGGCTCGGTCTTCGTTTGGCTTCACTGTTTTGGAGTTTATCGCTTGTTTTCGTGTTGCCATCGCCGTGGACTCATCGGCTTGCAAATCCGGTGAGTTTACCTATTAAACTCTGCTTAGGGAGTTAATTATGCTTAGGGTAATTAGTTTAAGTTAATTAAGGTTTATGTTGTTAGTTAGATTAGATTAGTAATTTAATTATCCAATTTTACATGTTAGGTTGTTAGATTAGTGCAATTAGTAAGTAGATAGGCCGTAGTATTTATTTAGATAGTTTTGAAAATTTTCCGGGCTTGTTTTGGTATTTAATTGAGCATTTTCAGCCTAAGTTTACAATTATGGCATTTATTGGTATTTAATTAATAAATTTTTGATAATTATTTAATTAATTATTAATTTTCGAAAGTTAGACCGGGATAGCCGGTGAATGAAATTTTGTGCTGATCGCAATGATATGGTTGGATTATTTATCTAGATGATGATTTGTGCAAATTGTGTGTTGATTGTAATTTTGAGTATTTATCCCAAAATTTATTAATTTTAGTAATTAATTAGAAATTACTGGGGCGTCGATTTACAACTCCAAAAATGTTTTCAGACACTGAATAAATAGTGAGATTTTCTAAAATAAAGATATTATATATTTGGCTTAGGCCGACTATATACCCACATACGATTATTTTTATCGGGTACATTTTAAGACGATGAATTTAGGCCAAGTTGGGTATTTAATTGAGGAATTGATGTGCAAAGCATAGGATCCTTGGCCAGGAGTAATTTATCGTGGTTTAGCTTCGGTGAGCAAGATTATAGCAGCTTCGGTGAGCACTATAGATATCAGCTTTAACGAGCAGTATAGTTATCTAGTAGTTTCGGTGAGTAATAGTAATTTAGCAGCTTCAGTGCGCAAATGTTATCTAGCAACTTCGATGAGCAATATAGACATCAACTTTGGTGAGCAGTGATATATGAATATATCTATAAGCTTCGGTGAGTTAGACTATCTATTTCAGCTTAGGTGAGCAATGTTTGAATCGATAGAGTTTATAGATGTCATTGATGGTATGGAGTCGAATGAGTGGATTGATTGACAGTTGAATTGGATTGAAATGATTGGATGATTATATGAATTGTACTGACTTGCAAGAAGGATCTGAGGTGAAGGTAAGTCCTTTGACCTGTGCTTGTGCTTAGGTAGCCCTTGTGGCGTATTTCCTTCTTAGTCGGAGTTTTGGGGGTGAACTTGCCGAGACATTGTTTCACCTCGTCATGGGCTCAACATTTTCAGGTCCTTAGATGTCAGTTGTGGAGGGCCCGAAGCCTCGTAATCTGGGGAGGTGGAGACCGAAGGATCAACGAACATGTCAAGTTAGTTGGTTTTAGGACAGTTCCTCTTTTTGTTGAGCCGGTCTTTTTGTAGATGGACCAGTGTTGTATATAAACCTGTGCGTTTATAAAAGACATGTTTTGGTTGTGATTTGTTGCTTGCTTTCCTATCCCAAGCTTTTGGTTGTCAGGGGATTTGTTTCGCTTCTGCATGCATATTAAAATGAATGGATCGGCGACGCGTCCTGGGACGTCGCATATTTATCGACCACCGAGGGATGGGCACGCACTTGAGGGTCGAGGCATGATACTAAATCCTCCAAGATTTGGCGAAAGCTCTCCTCTCCCAATTAGGTGTAGATCTAAATTTGGAAACCTTTTTCTTCGATATAAGTCTAGATTTGAGAGTTTCTTAGAAGTGTTCAATTTATGGTGGTTCAATAACATAATGGTACTATGCTTAGAATCAGGGAAAACAGAGGTAGGTTTTTTTTATAGGTATGCTTTCCTACAATAGGTGAACTTCTTGTTCAAGCCCTTCAGGGACAGCTTTTTAACAGCAAATTATTCCGAATTTTATTCAAAGCATAGAGACACATAGGGGTACCAAGGCAGTAACATTTCTAACTATCAAAGTTGTATTTTTTTGAGGATCCTACCATACTGGAGAAGAAGAGGTGATTAGAGAGACATTGAGAAATTTTTCACAAACACTCACTTTACTTGAAGGGACTCTACCCAACACATTACATCATTTTTGCCTTTTATAGGCATTAAGAGGTCGTAATCAAATAAGGACCAAGCTCTTGGGTTTGAAAATAGAGGCTTTAGAAAATCCAGTCGGGAATTATTCTAGGCGATATGAACAATAACTGTAAACAATGATTTCCCTAACCTATTGCTACAATGACCTAATTACAGGCCTATCTTCCGTTACGGGCATTGTAGTCATAGTCTGAATCATAAGAGCTATGCATTGCAATAAGATGTTCTTCACATTTTTGTTCAAGTTTTGAGAGTTTAATATTAGAAGGGCTTTGAGTGACTTGCGTTTTTAGGGTATTCCACATGTTTATGCCACTTGATGATGATGCTTCTTCATGAGTCCTAGAGGATCCTGGAGTATTAGTAGGCATGTTTGGCTGAGGCCAATATGCTCGTTGAGCATAGTAAGATATGTTTATTTCGAGAGATAATGATAAAGGTCCTTGATTATAGGGATCTTGAGAGAGAGGGCCCCTCATTAGGCACAGGGGTCATGAGATGACTGTGCAAGATCATCCGTGTTTGCCATTTCTTGCTCATGTGATGGAGGTGTCATTGCTTATTCATATTCCTTGAGTGTTTCTCTAGCTTCTGGTGCAAGGCTATAATGATCCCATATGGTAGGTATAGTGTAATTCCATACGCCTTTAGGGATGGTCCTGTTTTCCTGGTATAAAACTCTCTGGAGTTCTCTGTACTAGTGCTCATCACAACCAACACAATCGGGAAAAGACTTGTAAATATGGGCTTCCGTAAGGTGTGGTTGAGATTTATATCATGTGGTTCCTATGCTTTGTAATGCATTGGTAATGGTGCCATTATTTCGTATAAAAGCCCATGGATGTCGAAGAGACACAACCGTGTGGATTTTTGGGTATGGTCGGACAATTCTCAGCTCTTGTTGTAAGAGGTGCTTCTAATGAATGGGAGGATAGAATTAGTTGAAGAAAACTATGAGGTTCCTATCGCTCTCTTTTTCAATGTTTCAACTGAGTATGAATATCCTAATTAGGTTGGCAATGAACCTTATCGTTGGATTTTCAATAGCTATTAAGTACTTATTAATCAAGTACTATAACAACCATCGGAGTTCATAAAGGAAATCATCTTCCTTCCAAATCAGAGGGTGTATGAATGGATAGTTGGATTTTAATCCAAGAGGGTAAAGGATTGAGCCTCAATGGAGTTTGAATAGATTCGTGTGGCATTGCCACATGAGGTTTTCCAAATTTTCAATGAGGCTATCATTCTGGATTTGTTCAATAATCTCCTAGGGGTATTTCAAGCTTGGCTAGTCTTGTATCCTCTCGATCTTATGTTTTTCATTGTGATAAAAAGTATGGAAAGCATGTCTCATGATTTACATATTGATCTTTGTAGATGCTTTTGGTCTAGACAGGAAATCAGCAAACACATTCCTTTTTCCAGCAATATATTTGGTCTTGAAAGAATATTTTGAAAGCTATTTAACCCATCGGAGCAGTTGGGAATTTGGAATCTGCTATTATTTGAATTTGGTCCTATGAGGAAGAGATACCATATCTAGTTTCACCAAGAAATGATGGCTAATAAGATTGAATTTGAACTTTTTTATTCAATTTTTTACCGCCAAGATTTTTTTGAAGGTGGAATGATAATGCATTTCAACCTGGGAAAATCTTCCACTTTTGTAAGCACAAAGGTGTCGCTTAATCGCCGCCCGGTATTCATTATTGGCATCAATTTGGAGGAATCTCTTTACCGTATATGGAATTTGCAACAGGGGGAGAGTTTGCATGATCTCCTTAAGTTTAGCGACTGCTTTGGTCTGGGATTTTCCCCAAGGTGAAGGATTTTTCTTTAGCATGATGGCAATGGAATCAGCAATATTGCAAGGTTGGGAACAAAATCTCTGAGATAATTAATTATCTTAAAAAAATTGCCGAACTTGCTTTGTCGTGACGTTCTCTTCTGGAAATTTTAGCAATTCCCAAGCAATGTGTGGCCTTGGATATTATGTTCCTTTGTTAAGGTGCATACAAAGAACTTCGATTTTTGTTTGGACAATATTCATCTTTTTCTGAGAAAGCATAATCCCATTCTTCTTTACAATGTCTGCAAACTGTGCAAGGAGTTGGCAGTGGGATTCTTCATCAAGGCTATAGAGCAAGATATCATCAATGTATACTGTTGCACTTGACAAGATTGGTTGGAAAATTCGACACATGGCATTTTGGAATAAGAATGTGGCTAACTTAAGGCCAAAAGGAAGAACTTTTCATTGCAAATGCTAGTTTGGAATATAGAAGCGTGTCTTAGGTCTCGTTCTTCATGATGAATGCCCAATTGCTAAAATCCGCTTTTAAGATCAAATTTGAAATAGGTGTGGGTTTTGGATGATCCAGCAAAAAATGGAATTTCTAGAAGGTAAAGGGAATTTGTCATCTTAAAAATCAAATTTGAAATAGGGGGCATAGGAATGAATGGTTTATTTATGTACGAAGTGTTATTTGCTTATTAATTATCTCATGCCCGCGTTCCCTGTATTGCACTACACCATGGCATACATTACTTGTCGTTGGACTTGGGCCGCATAAGATTTTTTAGGATGGTGTTGAGGTGGATATCACTCCAACTACAACCATGTAGTATGAGTCACCCATTTCAACCCCAAAATTTCTTTCTTGATATCAAAGGTCCCCACCTTGGTTTGCAACCATGCGACAATGGTCGGTTCTTTGATGAAGCCGGAGTCATGGGTAACATGACTGAGCCACGATCTTGTTGGTTCGGTTTGGTGATCTTATGGTTCCATTTTGAGCCGTATAGAGTAGAAATCGAACCACATCTCATATGCATGTCTATGTAATTAAAAAAAAAAAAAAGAGAGAAAAGTCGCCCCTCATTGTAAGTATCATTCTTCTTTTCATTTGTTTTTTTTTAATTGAATTTTCATTTAGAAATTTGCAGAGACCAATTGAATGTTCTCAGTTATGTAGGGTTACAATAAAATAATTGGCAAGCACTCTTGATAATGAACCTTGAATATAAATTTCAAGCCTATTTGATCTAGCCCCATTGAACATATGACTTTGTCTAAATTTTCAATTATGGGCTTAAAATCACTTTTTGTTTAGAAATTCTTTCAAATCAAGATTATATTTGGGGGCACAAAATATTGAGATCATATTTTTGATCAAATTCTTTCTTTATCACATTCGAGGATTGAAATTTAGATAATATTCTGTGTATAGATTTCTCAAAATAAAAGTCACCTCATTTTTCCATGAGTAAAATCACAAATCAATTTCAAAAATCAGTGCCACTTTTGCAATGAAACTTTTAGAATAAGGGTGGACATTCGATTGATGGCTACAAATTGATTTTTTTAATGATGTCTTCTCTAATGATAAAATCTTGGCGAAATACTAAAATCTCATAATAGGGACTATGGGGCATATACCGTCACCTCGATTTTGTTGTAAGAAGTGACCTCATTGAGAGATCATTTTCTCATTCACATACTGACATTGTTGTCTTTTTGCAGGTTATGCGCGATGCTCCTTGACATTCTCGTGTTTGACCACATAGAGAAGTGAATTCTAGAGCTAGGACAAGAGTTGATTTTTATTCTTATCTATGCAAGAGTTTCTTGCATTTTATCATTGTTTTTATTCTTGTTAAGAATCATGTTTTCCATTTTGGGTTTTGATTGCAAATCCAATTGATGCTTTTGTAAATCACGCGACTCACATTTTTTCAATGATGGAATTCAATTTCATGAAAATCATCTTTAAAAAAAAAACTTAGAAGTGTTTCAAATGAACCTTTACGTCTACCTTGAAAATGTTTTGGAAATGAATTTCGAGAAAGCTTTGCTTAAGGCCCTCTCTTCACGTGGTCACTTTCTCAGGTAGAATGAGAGTTTATTTGAGATCGGTATCTACCCCTTCTAAAAGATAAAAGTGTAGGCTCATGGAACTTGAGGAGCAAGCATGCATCGAGGCTTTGTCGGCGCCAATCTTCCATAGAGGCGGAACTTAGTTGAATTCCGTTTTGGGAAGTTTCTTTATTTGGAGATGCCTTAGGTGCCAAAATAGCCCATCGATCTCGTTCACTTTGCATGATGAGACAAATGAGGGGAGTTGCCAAGCATCCAAAAGGCTAATTCGAAGGAAGAGTAAACTGTATCAATTCCAGTTATCCATTTCTGATACCGTTTGTGACATGACTTTCTTTTCCATTGTCAAAGAGACATCAAGAGTACCAAATTTTGTAACGTTCCATCAAATGCAATGGAGCATTATTAAGTCATGTTCATCCTAAACAATGAAAGATTCAAATGAAATAGAAGGGCAATATTATCCCTTCCTCCATAAGAGATACCTTGGAATGTTGATTGCCCGACTTTGGAAAAATGATGTATTTTGTTCCTAAACTTCATTCTTTTTAGCATAAAGAATGACATATCCTTTTCTTTGGTATAGGACAAACTCAAACAAAACAAGGGTTTGTCAAATAAAGAGTGGGGGAGTAACGTTTGACTAAAAAAATCTCTCCTTCCCCCACTAATGAAGTGTGTTGGGACAACATTGTCAAATTCATTAAGAAAGGATGTATCGTTTCTCAATTGAACCTAATTAAGTATGGAAATAACCTATTTCATCTCCTCTTCTCACAAGGTGATAAATGGGGGAAAATGTAGCACCTTAATCATAGAAGTAGTGCCTTCTATCAAGGAATCATGCTAAGACTTGATTGTCCATTTTGGCGTAAAGGGATGTGTATAGTTCCTAAATGATTCCCAATCGAGCGAGGAAATAACATGTCCAATCTTTTCTTTGCAGGCAATAAATGGACAAATCATCTAAAGAACAATACTCTCAAATGTGGAAACAAGGAGCAATCCCTCTTCTTTCAAAGCAAGATCTTGAAAAACACATCTAATGATTCATATTTAAATTTTTCAATCTATTTATCAATTAAATGTCTCTTTGAAAAGAGCATTTGAAAAAACATGAATTGAACTTTATAAATTGTTGTATAAAATAAAGAAGTGCTTTTCATGGATAAAATCAGGACCACATAGCCATTTTTCAATCAATCCTAGCCACTTCAGGCAAAGTTCATATCTGAAAAATGAAAACATGTGAAGGGTAAATTGTGTCTATTCCAATTGCTCATTTTGATAGCGTCTCTGACATGATTTTTTTTTTTGCCCTTTGATAGGAAGATATCAAACACTTAAAGGCAAATGCAAATGAAGGGTAATGTCGAGTTACCAAATATCCACAAGGGTGAATCCAAGAAATGTTAGCTCCCAAATGATAAAAGCGAGTGATGGGTAATAATGTATTGTTTCCAACATTTCAATCCTTATAGATTTTTGCGCTAACATATTCTTTCATATTTTTTACAGGGTTACTGAGTCACCATGCCGCAAGTAAGTACCATTCTTCTCAAAATTAAATGAAAAAAAAATGGAGAATTTCCATTACAAAAAAGAACCTTTGGCACTTTCCTATAAACAAGCACAAAAATGAATAATTGAGAAAAGAAAAAAAAACTTTCTACAAACTTTTTGAACATCATTTTTTTATCTCAAAATTGTTTTCTCGTTTTGTGGGTTATTCATTTTGAATCAAATTTCCTTATGGAGATTGATCTACTCAGATGATCTCAGTAGAGTGAAATGGAGACGTTAACCATGCCAATCAAGAAGTGCTTAGGATGAAGAAAGGCAAGCCATTTCCAAACACATCATTCAAACACTTTTGAGAGTTGAGTGAAAAGTGACATTTTCTTAGGACAAATGATTCATTCGCATTGAGTGCAATGATCGAAATGATAAAGGCATTTCCTTCATCAATCCCAAGCATTGTACTAATCTCTTGTTAGCCATTTGGGCAGAATTAAAAATGATCATTCAAAGTACCCTTGTCGAGAACGACCCTACATTGGGCCAGTGTAGGAGGTTATGGTTGTGTTGTAGCATGAAGGATTTAGAAATACTTTCACTTGCATTAATCTTCTGGTGATAGCTTCAGAGGAATTTTCATCAAAGCTTGACTCATCCTAAGGTGAAAAAGAGCATTTCCTTCTCTACCCAAACACTAATACCCACTGCTTTAACCAATTTGGGCCTGATTGTCCATTTCTGAATCCCGAGCGGTGATCATCTCCCTTCATTTGGGCAAGGCATAAGGATTGACTACATACAATTGACATTTATGAGAAACCGTGAAAAGCATCCCGAAAGTCATAAGAGCTCCAAAAGTTCAAAGAGCAAAAAGTTTGACAAAATTATGGGGCATGAAAAAGCAGTGTGCCTGGTAAAAGCAAGGCTAATGCCCATAAAAAAGAGCCAAAAGGTTGTATCTTATGTGAAAGAAAAATAATCAAAGTTCAAGTGCCCGCGTAAAAAAAAAAATCATCACAAGTGTAAAGAAAATTAGAGAAAAAAGCAAAGCTCCAATACATAAATGATTAGTTAAGGGATTTTTGAGATGTGTTGTGTTTTAAAAGCTAAATGATTTCAAAAGATCGAGTAACCTGGTCACGATGCTATGATGATCACCGACTCTTAAAAAAAAAACGTCTTGAAAATTTTAAGCCTTTCGAGCCTCTCCCGAGCTAACATTACAACCCTATTTCGAAGTCTCTTCTGATTAGGATGGTTCGAGTGAAAATGAGAATGCCACAAAGAAGCTACTGCTTGAAGGAGTGGAAGCAATTATATCTTTTCTTATCTTCCAAGTTTTCGATTGGTAAACTTGATGAAGATAGCGACAAATGTTCATTTATTGGCCTCAAAGCAATAATCCCTTTGTGTAAGCCCATGACCAAACCTATATTGCAGTCATTTCAAAAGATCTTTTTAATCAATCAAATTGTGCTCATCGCGAATGTTTCGAAAGCCTTTGATCGACATGGGTTATGTGAGATACCTTTAGCAATTAGTTACTTTCCATGTGAATGGATGGGATCATGCATCCATTTTATCGAGAGCATGTGAGAAATCCTTTCTGACTAAGAAGTTCTAGTTTGGCATACTTAATGAGCCTTTTTCACGAGTTGTAGTCCATCTGATAAGAACTTGACTCCCAAAGAATTTGATGATTAATGATACGTCCCCGAGCAAGATGATAGTTTTGCGCCACATGATGCTGATTGACGACGAATATTTTTTTTAAAGCAGTCGGACTTAACTTGATTAGCCTGTTCAATCAATGCTACAATATTGTCAATATGTCTTTTAACGACATCTCTAATGACATTTGTTCAAGTTGAGTTTGACAGGATTCCTCAGTGAAGCCATGTGGTTTTCAAGGGGTTAGCGAGTGCTTCCCTAAAAACCAAAGGTTCATGGTCAACCTCAAACTATGTCATCTACAAGGTTCACGGTTAGCATTAAACCATGCTATCTCCAAAGGTTCATGGTCAGCCTTAAACCATGTCATCTCCAAAGGTTTATGGTCAACCTTAAACCATGTCATCTACAAGGTTCATGGTTAGCCTTAAACCATGTCGTCTCTAAAAGTTTATGGTCAGCCTCGAACCATGTCATCTTCAAGGTTCATGGTCAGCCTTAAACCATGCCGTCTCCAAAGGTTCATGGTTAGCCTTAAATGGTCTCCAAAGGTTCATGGTCAGCCTCAAACCATGTTATCTACAAGGTTCATAGTTCGCCTTAAACCATGCCGTCTCCAAAGGTTCATGGTCAACCTGAAACCATGCCGTCTCCAAAGGTTCATGGTCAGCCTTAAACTATGTCTTCTCCAAAGGTTCATGGTCAGCCTCAAACCATGTTATCTCCAAATTTCACGGGTTTTCCTCAAATCATGAACTCGGTGGAGACCCGTTATTACGTGGCAAGACCTCATTCCTCTTCTTTCTTTCTTATGACATGGCGTGCTTCTATAGCCTAGGGTCTCTCTTTCTTCTTATGACACGATGTGCTTCTATAGCCTGGGGGTCTCTCTTTCTTCCTATGACACGGTGTGCTTCTATAGCCTGGGGTTTCTTCTTTCTTTTTATGACATGGTGTGCTTCTGTAGCCCGGGGTCACTTCTCTCTTACGACACGGCGTGCTTCTGTAGCTCGGAGTCTCTCTTTCTTCCTATGACACAGTGTGCTTCTATAGTCCAGGGTCTCTTTTCTCTTACGAAATGGTGTGCTTCTGTAGCTTGGGGTCTCTCTTTCTTCTTAGACATGGTGTGCTACTATAGCTCGGGATCTCTTCTTTCTTCTTATAACATGATGTGCTTCTATAGCCCGAGGTCTCTCTTTCTTCCTATGACACGATGTGCTTCTGTAGCCTGGGGTCTTTCATTCTTCTTATGACATGGTGTGCTTTTATAGCTTGGAATCTTTCTTTTTCCCTCTTATCCATGATGCATTTCATAACCCGGAGCCCCATTTCTTGTCCTAGTGCGAGCCTATGCATCTAGGGTTTTTTTTACCACCAAAATAATTTAGGTACTTTCTATCTTTGAATGCAGCCTCTTTGAGGCTACATTCAAAAAGGGGCATGATGTCCTAGCCAATGATTAGATCTTTGTTGAAAGAGACTAGATTCGAAAATTTTAGTAGTTATGGAGCATTGAGGGACAAACTTGATAGTTACTACGGTAGTTCGTACATTCATGGAAAAAGTATCTCTTAAGGTAGAATTGAAATATCGAATGCAGGAAGTCTAATATTCTTCAAGAATAACTTTAGTGTATAGAATTGAAGAATTTGCACCAGTATTTATAAGAGTAATGACTGTGATGGGTTTAACAAACTTTGAGGTGAAGATAACAAGGAATGACACAACGAGTATGTTTGGATGGTTCTTCATCCGCAGAAAAAAATGATTCAATGTCATCATTTTCGAGTGAAAACACCAGTTTCAATCTCTATATGATGTACCATATGGTTCCGATCTTTTTTCACTTGAAGGCAATTTTTAATGAAATGACCCTTTTGATAGCAGATGAAGTATTAAGTTGATTTCTTGAGATTTGAGCGATCTTTTCTTTTATGTAGGAATCACCATTTTTTCTTTCTCCGAAAATGCTTAGATCCATACTTGGATTTTCTTATCCAAAACTTCTTGAAATGCTTGTTCTTTCTAGAAGACTTTCCATAAGAATTATCACAATCTCTTTTGGAACAATTAATCTTTAGCTATTGGTGTGAACAAGCTTCATCAAGTTCTCTCGTTGTCCGTGTCGCGACCTAAATTTCGGGTGCACCACCTATGGTTTAGGCTAATGGACTACTAAGTTTTAAACTTAGCTTGGTCTCTCCCAAGCCCATACCAATTCGCGACTTAGGTTCAAGTTTTTTTTTTAACGTGCAAATGGATTATATTTAGGAGTCGTCACTAATCAGTTTACGGTAGGTCGATTAGACACCTAAGTAAAATAATTGGAAAATTATTTTACTTCTATGAACTAGATATTTTGAGTACGGGGACTTGGTTACACTAGACTTTTCTAATACCCTTTTAGTACAATTTCCTTTTAATTTCAAAAATGTTTTTGCAAGCAGTTTGGTTTAATTTTAACCTAAATTACTATCATACAATAGGGTGATCACATGAGTGCTCAATCATTATTAAACACTCAATGAATCAAACAAATTGCATCAAAAGAATTAAACACACAAAGCAAGCAATTATTTTTTGGGTTTTCTGGAAATTAGAACTTTATCATAAAACATGCACTTTAACTATATGACATAATTTTACTAACAAGCTATTTCTAATTAAATAAACCTAACATGCAAACTAATTGACATGTACATAATATTTTTGTATTTTTAATTAAAATTCGTAATAAAAAACTAATTAAATTGTCTAAAATGAATAATTTTCTAATATGTTTTAGGGGTTAATTTTACTTAAACCCTATCCTATCTTAGAAAACTATTTTTTTTTCAAAGAAAAATGAGATTATTAAAGTGTGCAAACATTATTTAAGACTTTATCTATAAAAAAAATTATTTAGATCCAATCCTAATCTATTCTAAATATTACTTGAATGTGCAATCTAAAAATGCAATCCTAATTTACAAAACCAACATATTCCAATACAAGATTTGATTTTTTTGATTTTGATTTTTTAGTGTTTTTCAAGACAAGCAATTATCAAATAGACATTATAAACAAGACACTCAGGATATTCATCAAATGAAGGATTAAAATAATTGAAAAAAATAATCCGTTATCTCACGGATTAAATTAACAATTATTTTAACCCTAAACATCACAACATATAAGAAAGTTCAAAATAATTAAAAATTTGATCTGAAATCTTCCGGATCAAATTTATAATTATAATGACCTAATAATAAAAAAATGATCAAAATGCCAAAAAAATCAATATAATTAAAAAAAATGACTGAAGTCTTACGGATCAAATTAATAATTATAGTGATTTTGGGTAACAATACCCTAGGGATAATGCCTAAAATATTCAAATAATTAGCATCAACATACCATCTTCCAACTTAAGCAATAATAAAAAAAAACCAAAAATAAAATAAAATAAAATAAATGAAAAAAATAAAAATAAAAATAAACTACCTAAGGGACTTAACACAACAAGCTTGTGGTTTTGATAGTATGTGGACGCAGAGGCAACAATGATGGTGGGCGGCGTCGGGTAGTGGGAGGCGTTAGTAGCAAGCGTCGGTAATGGGCGGAGGCACAACAGCAGGGGGTGAGCATCGTCGATGGGCGTGGTAGCAGGGGCGAGGACGTTGGATGCCGGGTGAAGCTGTTGTGGTGGCAAGTGAGCGGGGGTGGCGGCGTCGCTGGTTGCAGGTGCGGTTGTCAGGGTTGTAAGTGCGGTCGTCAGAACTATAGCCATTGAAGACAGGAAAAGATGGAGTGGTGTTGGCCGGGAGTAGCAGGCATTGGGCTGAGATGTTGCTAGTTGCAGAAGCAGTGGTGGCGAGTCCAGGCGCAACGGTGCAGGTTGTTGCGGCGATAGTGATGGGTAGAGCGCAGCAAACAAATACGGTGGCGCTCGCGGCTGTGGTGCGGGTGTCGGGCAGCGGCGCGGGGTGGTGTTCGTGGCCGTGGAGGCACGGGTCGTAGAAGCTGAGGCGTGGTAGTAGTGGTGAGGGGTTGCTGTGTTGACTACGGTTGGAACGCAGTGGCAAAGACATGATGGGTGCTGGTCGCTAGTAAAGGGGGGTTCGGTGCGTGGCTGTCAACGATGGGTGCGGTTGTTGGGGCTGAGGCATCGAGCAGTAGCGAGGAGTGGAGACCTGAAGAAGAAGACTCCCCTTTTAATTTTTTTCTTTTCTCATGTCTATTCTCCCTCTCTCTCTCTCCGTACTTTGTTGTTGACTTGCTTCTTTCTTTTTTTTCTTTGCCATGTCAGAAAAAGAAAGGGAACAAGACCTTTCTTGTTGACTAAAAAAAGACTAATTCTCCACTTACGCTTCCTTTCTTTTCGCTCTTTTTTTGCACTTTTTTTCTCTCTTTTTTTAACGCTTTCTGTTGTGCACGAATTCTTTCTTGGACCCCCTTACATCTTGTGCGAGTCAACTCCTTTTATAGTGGTTCCAAACAGATCGCTTTCCATGGAAATTTTCGAGCTTCCATTCTCTGTTGCATTAATTTGTGGATGCATATTGAAGCGTGATTTAGCAATTAGCTCGATTTTTCCTCGAATGCTTTGATTCCTTGCCTTTTATCAAATTTCTTGCCTTTTTTATTTACCCAATTTCTTTGATTGAGAATTTGCTTCCATATTTACTATGATTTGAATATTTGTCGGAGCAAGGGTAACTAATCGGAATTTCCACCTTCCATTCATAATCAATCAGATTGATTCTTCCCTTATTTCCCTTTTATTTGCTCTAATGCAATTTTTTTTAGAGCTTAAAAATTAATCCCTTATTTTCTATGAACAAATAACTGGGTTGCCAAAATTTAGGTGTCAACAGCTGTCTCTCTTTGAAGATGAGATTGTAGAGGTGACCTTTAAAGATAAAGTGAGACCTAAATTTTGATCATGCACACGCACTGAATGACTTTTTTTTTTTTTTTTTTTTTTGGAAAAATGAATCCAATTTTGAAATGCAATTTATATAATGCATGAAAATGTTAATGCAAATGTATGGTGCAAAAAGAGAGAGCATACTTGTAGTTACTTACCAATCAGTTTGGTATAGCATCTTGAGGTACATGATAAATCTTCATTTATTCCACAAGTACCTGGTCTTCATTCAGGTTCATTGAAGAGTCTAATGTTTATCGAAATACCTAGATTCAGACTAAGGTATGATGAAAAAGATCGAAAAACATTCATATCCAGAATGAAATGTTTAGTGAAAATATTTAAGACATTTAGATTCAAACTGAAATGTCAAGATTTTGGGAACTTGAAATACCTAGATCCGAGACTAAGGTATAATGAGAAAGATCGAAAAACATTCACATTCGAGTGAAATGTTTAAACGAAAAGAATTAAGACATCCGATTTAGGCGAGATGTCAATATTTTGGAACTCAAAATACCTAGACTATGTTATAACGAGAAAGATTGAAAAACATTCACATTCAGAGTGAAATTTTTAAATGAAAAGAATTAAGACATCCAGATTTAGACTGAGATGTCAAGATTTTGGAACTCAAAATACCTAGACTAAGGTATAACGAGAAAGATCGAAAAACATTCACATCCAGAGTGAAATGTTTAAATGAAAAGAATTAAGATATCAAGATTTAGACTGAGATGTCAAGATTTTGGAACTCGAAATACCTAGACTAAGGTATAACGAGAAAGATCGAAAAACATTTACATCCAGAGTGAAATGTTTAAAGGAAAAAAAAATTAAGACATCCAGATCCATATGCGAGATGTCAAGATTTTGGAACTCAAAATACCTAGATCTAGATTAAGGTATAACTAGAAAGATCAAAAAACATTCACATCTAGAGTGAGATGTTTAAATGAAAATATTTTGTGATATTCAGATCCAAACTGAGATGTCAATAACGGATTGAAAGCTTTTGGTGAAATTCATGGATTCTCAATTTCTGAAAAGGAACTCAGGCTATAGAAGCATGCCGAGTCGATGAAAAGGATTCCGGGCTACGAAAGCACGCTAGGTTAACATAAATGGATATCGGGCTATGGAAGCACGCTAGGTTAATCAAGGAACTATGGGCTATGGAATCATGCCGGGTTAATCAAGGGGGACATCGGGCTATAAAAGCACGCTGGGTTGATAAAGATGGACCTCGGGCTATGGAATCATGCTGAGTCAATGAAAGAGAGACATTGTGCTATAAAAGCACTCCGAGTCAATTACCTGTAGAGATAAAATTCAAGAATGTTTGGACGAATCTCGAGACTTGGGGAACAACTTGAACATCAAGTATTACTCGGTCTTCAAGGAAATATCAACCCGAATGAGAAATAGCTTTTCTAGGACCCGCATTTTTCTACAGTTACCTATTAGAGCAACAAACATTGTCTAGAACCCATATCATTCTACGGTCTCCTAAATGAGAAATCACTTTCTAGGACCCGTGACTTTCTACGGTCGCTTGAATGGGAAACAACTATTGTCTAGGACCCGTACTATTCTACGGTCGCCTAAACGTAAAAACACTTTCTAGGACCCGTACTTTTCTATGGTCGCCTGAATAGGAAACACTTTCCACGACCCGTACCTTTCTACGGTCGCCTGAATAGGAAACAGATATTGTTTAGGACCTGTACCATTCTACAGTCGCCTAAATGGGAAAACACTTTTCAAGACCCATACCTTTTTGCGGTCAGCTGAATGAGAAACGTATATTATCTAGGATCCGTATCATTCTACGGTCGCCTAAACAAGAAAACACTTTCTATGACCTATACGTTTCTACGGTTGTCTAAATGGGAAATAGATATTGTCTGGGACCAGTACCATTCTACGGTTGCCTAAACAGGAAAACACTTTCCAGGACTTGTACCTTTCTACGGTCGCCTAAAATGAGGTCTTGCTTGGCTAGAATCCGAACCTTTCTTTAGTCGTCTAGCATTGCGGCATAGATTATTTGACCAAGACTCGAACCTTTCTTCAGTTGCCTTAATCAAAATGAATCTGGAGAAAAATCTTTGGGGACAGCTCGGCGAGTCGAGTGTCGATGCACTTGAGAGAGAATACCTACACAATGACAAGTATTTAGAGTATGGGTAGAGATATACTTACCTGGTGATATCTCTGGTTCTTGAGGATATATCTCCTGGAACTTAGATATCCTGTGGAGGTCTCTCACCTCCTAGTAGAAATAAATTTTGAAACATCGAGGATTTACCTTGAATGTTTGTGAATGTTTTTCGTCTCCTAATATCATGAGGTATTCTGAAAGGAACCTAAATGTCAGGAGTTCTTGGGTCTTCGAGAAAACATTACTCGTCAAACATGATTAGAGCAAAAATGCATTCACCAAATAAATAAGCAATTAAGGCTATTTTGAAACACACACTTCAAAATTTACTAAAGTTTTTTTTTTTTTATCAATTCAATCGAGGTTTATGCATAATGACTTATGTATTACCCAAATCTCCACTGGAGAGAATTATCGTTCAAGACAATTTTCACTCATGACATGGATTTTTTAATAATGCTAAATGAGAGATTTTCAGTTAGAAAGGACTTTCACACACTCTCATTTAGAATGGCTATTTTATGAGAATCATTCTATCTCACCACCTTGACAAGGGTCTGAGTATTCTTGCAAGCAGTGTGACCTTACCAATCTAAGAGGTCTTTAATAGGGACTATAGTGTGAGCTTGGTCATTGGCTTAACAAATGGACTCTTTGAGTCAAAGCAATTGAAAGAATGATATTCTGCAATTATCTTCGGGTTTTCAAGTTAAGAACCCTGCAAAATGAGAAAGAAATGATCTTGCCCACACTTCTTCAAGCAATGCTTAAGACATGTGAAATCTCTATGTTAATTCAAGTGCCATAATCAGAAGAGACTTTGCAAGGGACATAACATAGGCTAGGTTCATGGGTTGAGAAACGAAAAATTGTTAGGCTCAAAAAGTGTTTAGGGTGGTCAAAGTTGGTGATCATCTTAACATTTCCACCAATTTTCTTCTTCACAATCGAAGTTTCTCCATTGATTGTAACATCTCAGCATTTGAGTTGTTCAAGTATCGCTTCACTGGTGATACGACTTGTTGCAACCAATGTTTGATTTTTCTCTATAGGCATTAGCCTTACTTTTACCAAGCACATTGCTTTTCTGATGCCTTTAATTTTCATTCATCTTATGCCTATGGGCATCAACTTTGCTTTTACTAAGCACATTGCTTTTTCATGCCCCTAGTTCTATATTGTATGATTCAACATTTGGACTCTATCGGTGCTTTGGACCATGCTCCTTGAATGATTGTCCTTTGCCTTGCTCCAATGTGGAGGATGATCATCAACTGGGTTTGAAGAAATGAAATTGTAGGCTCAAATGGGCTATGCAAAGGATATAAGTATGTAGGATAAAGAAAGAAATGCTCTTCATCGTCCTAAGGCACTTAAATTATCACATGAACTTAATGTAATAGCATGACTTGAAGATTGATGCAAGTGAGAGTAATAATTTTTTTTTTTCCATTTTCCTCATCTCATGATGCCATCTTACCTCCAAGTTGTCCCGATGTGGGGTGGTTCTTGACAGGGGTAATTTAAAAGGAATCTCCATAAGTGTATGAGACTCAAAGGGGTTAAGCAATGGATCATCTATAGTGTTTGAGATAGAGAAATAAACTGCCCCTCATTGTTTCAGTTATCGTACCTTTTGCGAGAGAATTCTTTACCTTGTGGATATGAACCTTCCTACACTCACCTCACAAGTGTATGAGTATGGGACTGTGTATAGGATATGGTTCACCTTTCATCATCCCGACCCGTCTCATTTAGTATGCTCAATTCATTCCACATCATTCATTAAATTAGTCCATCTTGATGTTCTTTAGTGGAATTGGTGGACTAAATATGTAAGAGTCACCATGCAAAATCCCTCTTTAAAAGAGCTAAACAACTTTAAGCATGAAAAATTGTCAACTTCAAAACAAACAATTTACCACATTAAAAAAAAAATGGTTTTAAGCATTCATGCAGGGGGTTGCTCCACAATAGGATTGTCCCTATCATTCAAGACTAAAAATCCACTTTTGCCCCTACACAAGAGAACGTGCATGAATATGATACTATGCAACATCAAAGTAAATTCAAATTGCACATCTGTTTTGGCTTGTATTGAGATTTTGTCTTAGTCATGTCAATACTAGAATCTGTAGTGCCCCTCGTTCATCATCTCTTTCACCAAAGATGGATGATCCTCTTTCTTTTACCAAAATTGGATGATCCTCTTTTACTTGCCCCTCGTTTTTATTAACTCTTTAGAAGTGTGATCTCAAACTTGTTGAGTAACAGTTGGGCCTAATGTGCCTTTTTTAGATACTTTCTCATCAGGCCAAGAAAGTGATGCTCTGAAACATGAAGTAAATGAGTCAGAAAATTAAACAGAGCTAACCTAAAGCATGCTTTTGGAAATAGCTTGAAAAATGATTTTTTTATTCTCTTTTTTGGGGGAAATTTTTGGATGAGGAAGCATAAAGAAGCCCGGTCCTTAAAATTCTCTTTGGATGATATATATATATATATATATATATATATATATATATATATATATATATATATATTTTCATTATTGGATATCATCCTTGGGCTGGTTTGGCATATCCCATCATGTCCTCAAAACAAAACTTGTAATTTTATTGATATTCATCAATTGAATTACATTTATTAAATGGTAAATGCAATGCTCAATCCCTAAATGGAAAGCCAAAAAGAAGAAATTGAAAACATTTTTTTAGAAAACAATAAAAATTCCCACACAGGGGAATGTGCGAAAGCAATAAATGAGTCACTTTCGTGGGCTAGGGCCCATTTCTTCTAATGGTCCTTTGTCAACAACGCCTATAAAGAGGTCATTGAACAGACTTTTGATTCCTTCTAGTGCATTATCAGGGTTCTTTGTCTTTGGAGGTGCCGGATTGTCCATGCCACCCCATCCGTCTGGGACAATATCCCAAGGGTCAATGTAAAAGCTGGGGGGAGCTAAATACTTCACATAGTAGTCGAATTTGTCGCTTGGCTGTCCCAGGGTGTCCATCACTTCTACTCGATCATGCATCATTCTAGGAGGGCCAAGAAACGTCTTGCGAATGTTGGGAGGTAACGAGTTTTGCCTCCCTCGCTCATGCTTAGGTGGCAAGTTTTGCCTTTGTTGTCTCTATCCTCTAGAATTTTTTCCACCTCTTCCATGGTGTCCTAATCCAGCAGAACGGGACCTCCGAGGGACTTCAATGGGGGTTTCGAATGTCTTGACCTCTTCTTCTAAGACCATATGGTAGCATCTGAAACCTCAAGAGTGGAAATGAACTGTATGACGGTTTTCCCCATCGCATATAAAACAAAACTGACAACAAAACCTTATCATGGACCGACAAAATTGCAATGAAGTAAGTAAATTGCAAAGTGAGAGTTCAGATAACTTACTTTCATCGGGAAGGGATGACAATCACATATACACACGCATAAAGTGTGAGGCTCGATTTCTATCTAGACGGCTTAACAAAGTGGAGCTAAGAGGATGATTTGACCATCGTAGTCTCACGTTCAATGTGTTAGGTCCTCTTAACTCTGGCTTAGTCGAATGGAATGCCCCATAGTCACGCAGTCTCACAGATATGGAAAAATACAATTGATACCAAGAAAAAACTTTCGAGGAAAAGAATGTCAACCTCTACATAGTAGTCTCGCTTTCAAGAAAGTATCATTCTCAACACCATCCTAAAAATCTTATCGCAGCTTAGGTCCGGCAGTAGGTTGTGTGTGCAATAGTGTAGTGCTAAAAGCAATAAAACATGCATAATATTTTAAATGCAAACAACACTTCTAATCGGGAAAAATAAATCATTAATCCCAACACCTTTCTGCAAAACAAGGATTAGCAAAGACTACTCTCCTTATACCTCCCATCTGCAAGAACATTTAATATCTTAAAAATGTTAGGGACGTACCTGGAATCCTTGCTGCCAAGCAAAAAAATTTTTAAAAGAAAAAGAAAAATTGGCCTAAGTCAACTAAGAGTTTTAACACAAGTCCTTAGTGGTGTCGCCAAGTTGTCGGGACCTAAATTTCGGGTGCACCACCTATGGTTTAGGCTAATGGACTACTAAGTTTTAAACTTAGCTCAGGCTCTCCCAAGCCCATAATAATTCTTGACTTAGGTTATTTTTTTTTTTAACATGCAAATGGATTTTATCTAGGAGTCACTACTAGTCAATTTACGGTAGGTTGATTAAACACCTAAGTAAAATAACGGAAGAATTATTTTACTCATATGAGCCGGAGACTTTGGGTACGAAAACTTGGTTACACTAGACTTCTCTAATGCCCTTTTGGTACCATTTCTTTTTATTTTCAAAATTTTTTTTGCAAGCAGTTTGGTTTACTTTTAGTGATAAGTGCATTAGAAGTCCTAAAATTTATCATGAAAATGCAATTGAGTCCTAAAACTTTCAAAAAGTATAATTAAGTCCAAAAACTTATCATGAAAGTTTAATCAAGTCCTAAAACTTTCAAAAGGTTCAATAAAGTCCTAAAACTTGTCTCGAAAGTGCAACCGAGTCCTAAAACTTTCAAAAGTGCAATCAATAGAAGGACTTAGATTGAACTATTTTGATAAGTTTTAGGACTTGATTGCACTTTTGAAATTTTTAGGACTTAATTGCACTTTTTGACGGTTTTAAGAGTTAATTGCATTTTCATGACAAATTTTAGGACCTCCAATGCACTTATCCCTTAATTTTAAACTAAATTACTATCATGCAAGAGGGTGATCACACGGGTGCTTAATCATTACTAAACACTCATTGAATCAAATAAATTGCATCAAAAGAATTAAACACACAAAGCAAGCTATTATTTTTTGGGTTTTCTGGAAATTAAAACTTTATCATAAAACATGCACTTTAACTACATGACCTAATTTTACCAACAAGTTATTTCTAATTAACTGAACCTAACATGCAAACTAATTGACATGCACCTAATATTTTTGTATTTTTTAATTAAAATTCATAATAAAAAATAATTAAATTGTCTAAAATGAATAATTTTCTAATATGTTTTAGGGGTTAATTTTTCTTAAACCCTATCCTATCTTAGAAAACTATTTTTTTAAAAGAAAAATGAGATTATTAAAGTGTGCAAACATTATTTAAGACTTTATCTATAAAAAAAATTATTTAGATCCAATCATAATCTATTCCAAATATCACCTAAACGTGCAATCTAAAAATGTAATCTTAATTTACGAAACCAACATATTTTGATGCAAGATTTTATTTTTATTTTATTTTTTTATTTTATTTTTTAGTGTTTTTCAAGACAAGCAATTATCAGATAGACATTATAAACAAGACACTCAGGATATTCATCAAATGAATGATTAAAATAATTGAAAAAATAATCCGTTATCACACGGATTAAATTAACAATTATTTTAACCATAAACATCACAACATATAAGAAAGTTCAAAATAATTAAAAATTTGATCCTAAATATTACGGATCAAATTAATAATTATAGTGATTTTCGGTAATAATACCCTATGGATAATGCCTAAAATATTCAAATAATTAACATCAACATACCATCTTCCAACTTAAGCAATAACAACAAACTAAAAATAAATAAAATAAAATAAAATAAATGAATAAAAATAAAATAAAAATGAACTACCTAAGGGACTCAACATAATAGGCTTGTGGTGTTACTGGTATGTGGATAGAGAGGCAACAACGATGGTGGGCGGTGTCGGATAGAGGGAAGCATCGGCAACAAGCGCTGGCGACGGGCGGAGGTGTACCAGTAGGGGCGAGAGTTGGTGATGGGCGCAGTAGTAGGGCAAGGACGTCGGACACTGGGCGAAGCTGCTGTGGGGGCAGGCGAGCAGGGGCGATGGTGTCACTGGTTGCAGGCGCGATCATCAGGGCTGTAGGTGCGGTCATTGAGGCTATAGCCATCGAGGACACGCGGAGACGGAGCGGTGTTGGTTGGGAGGAGCAGGTGTCGGGCTGAGATGCTACTAGTTGTAGAAGTAGTGGTGGTGAGTCCAGGCATGGCGGTGTAGGTTGCTGTGGTGTCGGCGACGGGTGGAGCGCAACGGGCAGAGACGGTGGCGCTTGTGGCTGTGGCGTAGGTGTTGCTCGGAGGACAAAGGGCAGCGGCTATGGTGCGGGTGGTAGGTAGCGGCGCGCGGTGGTGTTCGCAGCTGTGGAGGCATGGGTTGCAAAAGCTGAGGCACGGTAGCAGTGGTGAGGGTTGCTACATTGGCGATGGGTGGAATGCAACGGGCAGAGATGTGGCGGGTGCTTGTTGCATTCAGCTAAATTTTTCCCCGAATGCTTCGATTCTTTGCCTTTTATCAAACTTCTTGCCTTTTTTATTCACTTGATTTCTTTGACCGAGAATTTGCTTCCACATTTACTATGATTTGAATATTCGCTGGAGCAAGAGTAGCTGATCGGAATTTCCACCTTCCATTCATAATCAATCATATTGATTCTTCCTTTATTTCCTTTTATTTGCTCTAATGCATTTTTTTAGAGCTTAAAAATTAATTCCTAATTTTCTATGAGCAAATAACTAGGTCACCAAAATTTAGATGTCAACAGTTCGTAAGGTAGGTTTGCACCATTTGACGCTTTAAGCACAAATCATCAAGGCACAAATGAATCTCTTATTGTATTTCTCCTAGAGGAATGTCCACAATTCTCTTTTGTCTATCGAGAAAAGATCTCTTAATTTGTTGGGATTACTCTTTGGGAATAGAGGTTAGAAAAACATGTTTTAGGTTTGGATCAGCTTCAATGCCATAAAAGAGCTTGAACATTTCTTGATAATGTTTGTCAAGATATCTTTTCTTGCGAGAGTAACATTTTCTTTCAAAAAACATTTTCTTGATAATGTTTGTCAAGATATCTTTTCTTAAGAGAGTAACATTTTCTTTCAAAAAACATTTTTTCTATTTTTTTTTTTTGGTAAAGGTAAGTATAATATAGATTTTACCAAATGAATATACAAGGAGAGGAAGCTCGGCACCAACAAAACAAACACTCAAAAGACAAAGGAGTCAAGAGAGTGTAGGGGTGCCGTGGTACCGCAAAAAAAAAAAGGAGGCAAACAGCCACTAGGAGGCAAAAACAACAAGAAGAATGGGAAGAACACAATCAATCAAAGATTGACGACGGCAATTCCCAACTTTGTTGCAGTCTTCTATTCCGGGGAATGTCTGGGACGTGATTGAAGGACAAGGCTTTATCCTTAATCGCATTATAAAGATGCATCTTCAATGCTGGTAGGAAAAAGGGGTGGTTGCGAAAGATAATCTCATTTTGTACCTTCTAAATAAGATAGCATAAAGCTCCAAAAGCAAAGTGAGCCAAGGATTGGTGGAAACTATTGTCAGCAAGAGGAAACTTTTTTCTATTGAGCTCATGAAGGTCATAAGGTTTACCAATGAAAAATGGTAGAGGAGGGCAATGGCTTGGCCAAAGTCTAGTGAAAGCAGAAATTGAACTTGGTCTTGTTCTGTCATCGATTGCCACTAATGTTTAAGGCTACTAGTAAACCTTGTGACAAACCCAAAAGGACATCATACTTGTCATGATTTGTGAGAGCTTGAGCGTTTAACCAAGTATAGAATTCTTTGAATCTTTTAGGCCATTTGGAGTAAGGAAAATCATCGACAGTAAAAGAAAAACTGTTTAGAAGAAGGAGTTAGATTCTATGATGAATTGTTTGGTTGGACAACCTTTGGTTCAGAAATGTTAGATTCCATCTCTTCATTTAAAGGATCATCCATAAAAATTGATGAAATGGCTTGTACAATAGGAAATGATTCAATGGCGGGGACTGAAAAGGAGGAAAAGGATGAAACATACACTGAGTCTAATTCCGAATCATAATTGATCGATAAAACCAATTCTAATGGAAATTGAGTTTGGTCTTTCAATGTAGTAGGATCATGCTGTTCTTTTTGATTGCCTAGATCTCTCAAGAATGATTCTAACGGGTTGGACATCATCATTTGGTCTAGCTTCTCCCTTATAGAAATCGAGGATTCTTTAGGAATTTTTTCTTTCCACTTTCCTTTTCTTAATCGATCCAGTTCTTTAATATGGTTTTGCATCTCTACCACATCAATCTCTCGTTTGGTAGGGGTTTCAGTGAGAGAAACAAAGATATATGTGCTCTGAGGTGGTGGTGGAAGCGAATACTTAGTTCGCAACACAGTTAGGAAAGGATTAGAAGTCTTAAATTTTCCTTTTTCAAGAAGTTGAATTTGTCTCTTGAGCTTCTCTATTTCTGCCTTTGGGCTTTCGAGATGATGATATTCCAAATGTTGTCCGGATTCCAAGGCATGAAGCCTTTTCTGGAAGTTCGAAAGCATCTTCTTGGTGGTTTCATCATATCTCTTAAGATCTCTTTGCACATCCACAAGATTGAAATTAATTGTCTTGAAAGTATTGTTGTGTGCTAAGAGAGTCTCTGATTGCCAGTTGAGGATGGCTTTAGGAATAAGAGTCCTCTTATATTTTTTTTTCCTATGTTCGTCCATGTCAGTGGGGGCGGGTATTTTCAGAACATAATGATATCTCCCTTACGAGTTGATAAATTCTTTAGGGGCAGGGAAAGAAAGTCTAGAACTTTCTTGAGGAAGAAGAAGAAAGTCTACTTTTTGGAACATAACGATGCAAGAGCTAGGTAATATTTTCTGGCTGGGTGATGTTTCTCCTAAAGCGCCAAGTGGGTATGAATGCTTCTTTGCCCATTTTAAGATTGGTTTGGAGAATGGGGAAACAACTGATTTTTTGTGAGGAAGAGGTGATGTTGGTGGTAAGGCTATTGAGATGGGAGGTGATGAAGCGAATTCTAGTGGGTAGAGTTGGAGCATAAGAAACCATGAATTGAAACTTATCACACTCATTAAGGTATCAACGGAGGAATCTCCATTCAAGTACCTTTGATACATAGTATCCTTTGGTTTCTTGAGTTTTTGTCTAGGTCTTGCATTTGAGTATATTTTGTTAGGAGAATTTGTGTAGTAAGAACACTGACAAAAATGGTCCAAAAAATAATGACCATATCAATCCTTATAATAATGGACAAGATTTCAATTACTCTGAAAGTATTGAACAAGCCTTTTGGGATCTGGCTCAGAGATTGATTTTGGAATACATGGTCCAATCATGAATAGGGTTTGGAAGATGGAACGATTCTTTTCCTTTTCCTTACCAAATTTGATGGCAATAGTGCCATCCATTTTTCTTACAAATTTAGAGTCCGAGGAATGGAAAAGGTTGTTGTTTTGGTGTAGCTTTTCATAGTTAGTAATTTAGGTCTCTAGAAGGAGCTTGACCAGCTTCTCCTTCAGAATTTGTTTGAGAACATGGATGCATGATGCTTGATCATTCTGCATGGAGATGAATAGAGCATCTTCATTTTCGTTCTAGAAATTTAGATCAAGGGTATGGTTATGCACTCGATAAATCATCTAATAATGTGGGGTTGCTACAACAAAGTCAACAGTTTGGGGTGCTCCAGTGAGTTGATTATGAACTTTCA
Source organism: Eucalyptus victrix (assembly GCA_016097545.1). Classification (NCBI taxonomy): domain Eukaryota; kingdom Viridiplantae; phylum Streptophyta; class Magnoliopsida; order Myrtales; family Myrtaceae; genus Eucalyptus; species Eucalyptus victrix. Next base: position 27,678,993 of record CM027844.1, read on the forward strand.
AGAAGGAAAGTAGCTGAGAGTCTAAAAGGGCAACATTGAAGTTTGGATATAAGGTCACAAAGACTATTCCGACATTTAAAGTGGTTTGGACAGTACCAATACAAGCATGTTGGTATTCTAGGAACCAAATATCCAATAGAGCCATTCTGGCCACAACTAGCAGGCCTTTACGACCATGAAATGTGGGAGCAAGACGGACAGCTCCATAATGGACATGAGAGTATCTCTATTGGATCCATTATTTGGGGAATTTTGGTGGAATTTGAAGAGTAACAAAATACTCATTTTCAATGGCTGGAATGAGATGTTGACTGAACTTGGAGGATTGCACGTACTCTTTAACTTCTTTAGGTTTGACGAATAAGTTGCCAATTAGAGTGGATAAGGGAAAACGATGAGGCAGGTTTAGCAAAAGCAGAATATGGGTTCATAAGAGAGAGTTGAGTTTCAGAGATTTTGGTTTCATCACTAAGAGAGACCTCATAGAGGTAGTTGATCTTAGAAGAATTTGACACACGAAAGTCTAAAAGAGATAAGGAAGATAGGGTAAGAGCAAGAGTAATTAGGGCTTCTAGTATTTCAGGATCAATCATGGTATGGAAATATCTTCTTAGCACTAGATTCACCTGCTGAGCCTATGGAACAAATCATGTTAAAAAGGAAACCATGGCTTTGATACAAATGAATGGTACTATGCTGAGAATTAGGGAAAACAGAGTCGGTTTTCCCCAAGTATGCCTTCCCACAATAGGCGAACTTTTTGTTCAAGCCGTTCAAGGATAGCCTTTTAGCAGCAAATTATTCCAAATTTTAGTTTAGAGCATAGAGACACTCAAGGGCAGGGAAAGAATATATTAAGTAATGCTAGTTTAGTGGGAAAACCCATATATGACAATCCCTACCAACTTTTGTGAATATATCTCTCATAAACATTGAGGTATTGTAGCTTTATAATATAAATTATTAATATGCAAGCTACAACAATTCACAACACAGCTTTAACGCGGTACAATTACAATTCTGTCACAACTACATACCAAACGGACTTTTAAATCAGATTCAGAACAACGAGGCCTCGTGTAATTCCAGAATGAGATTGAAAGATATTCCTTTGGAGAGATTTGACGTCGTATTTATCCTTAAAGCCATTATGGCACGTCACCGGCCATTGAACTCCATGTTTTTCTTGCCTAATAGGGAATGCAATGATTTTCTGAATGTGGTCACAAAGCATGGCAACGTAGACGCTAGCCTATTTGGTGTTTTCCCGGGAAGAAGACGAGTGGACCCAGTCTCAATGAAAAATGATGCGAGACCACATTCGCATGTTATTTAGAAAAAGTTGATGTGAGACTTGAGGTGTCATAGATTTCCACACTTAAAGTTGCCGACTTCCTCTTTAATTCCAGTATCCTACTAGATGCCACACCTTGTCCAAGCTCTCTTGTCTTGACGATAATTCTCTGCCCATGGATCTAGTGTGGGCGTAGTCCACCCACCAACCACGCATCTACTAAAGGGGCTCCTATCTAATAACATTTTTCACAACCCGAGCCCATGTGCCTAGGTTAGCACCCAAAAGGAGTACTCTAAATAACCAAACAATATTGGGACCGTGTGGAGATGGATGTTGATTATAAGTCAGACCTGCTCCAATTGATGTAAGTCTTGGAATGTTATACATATAAAAGCCGTTAATTAGACCAACAAAATTAACGGCTGGTACTTATATTTGCAAGATCCTGCTAGACTATGTAGCCACTTCAAATAAATTTAAATGAAGCTATAACTTTTCAATGAAGTTTATCTGGGTTAGCACCCCAATATAGTACTCCAAATAGCCAAAAAAGATTGTGACGTGGAGATGGATGTCGATTATAAGTCACTCAACAAGACCTATTCCAATTGATGTAACTCTTGGAATGTTATATATATAAAAGTCATTAATTAGACCAACAAAATTAACAGCCGGTACTTATGTTTGCAAGATCTTGCTAGATTTTTTAGGCGCTTCAAATAAATTTGAATGAAGATATAAATTTTCAATGAAAATTCCCCGCAGGCCGATTCTTTTCAAGAAAGTATTCGTTTTATTCTTTTTGGCCAAGAGAGGTAATATGTGGTTTGAAAACAAAATTATGAGTATTCCACTAGAAAATGTGGACCCTTCGGCGCGATTTAAATTAGAAATGGAGCTTAAGTACACAATACTTTTTAGAAGATCAACATTGACCCTGTTAAATGTCGACATCCCTCGTGTTTTCCCTTAGCGACGTGAGAAAAACGCTCGATGACCCTGTTAAATGTCGACATCCCTCCTGTTTTCCCTCAGCGACATGAGAAAAACGATCGATCGTGTTGGGCCAGTGGCGGCTAAATCCAACAAAATTTTAAAACAAAAAAAATTCAATTGTCCTTGTCCTTATTGAAGCCTACGATGTGAAATCGACAAAGTAAAAGGTTATTGAAATTTCTTATCCGAATTGCGACAGAGCATATGCTGGCTTGTGTGTGTGTTTTGTTTTGTTTTTTGTTTTTTTTTTTGGGGTGTAAATATGTAAGTATCCTTAATCAGATGAGGTACATAAGCTGAAGGGATGTTGGCTTATGTTTTACTTTGTCTTAAGCTAGTCCTTTTTATCAAGAGTTTCTTGAATATTTCATGACCTCAAGAGTGTTGGTTACTTACGTTAAGACATTATACACTTCTGCCAGAAAATGTCTACAGAGAATAAACTTACAAAAAAAAAAATAAATTATACCACCATTATTTTCTTTTGGCGGAATAAACTTAATTGACCTGATTTTATAGTTGAAATTAGTCTAGAGCATACCAATGGTGTTAAATCAAGTGAGTTTCGTGTAAGACTCATATGGTTTAACGATTGAGATTGAGTTCACATTTAACAAATGTATATATGAATATTTCAGGAATAAGTGGTCGAGTCACTTTAAATCATGGCCCAGGACATTAGATGCCTATATATATGCTTGTGAAGGTGTCTCCTTTCTCAACCCTCCGCCTTGGGATTTGCCAATTCATAGACCCACCGTGTGTTTGGAATTCTTCACAAGCATACTGCCTGTCCACACTGCACACCATGACTCGTTCTCGGCTCTCTTTCATCATCTCCTTCATTTTATCCATAACTTCGATTTATGGACAGAAAATTTACATTCCGACCCTGACTCTACAACTCGAGGACTTCCTCCGAGATCCGGAAAGTGCAGTTTCGGCATCCATAACAGACGATTTCGAAACTTTCTTCTTCAACCAAACGCTCGATCATTTCAGCTACACACCCCAGAGCTACGCCACCTTCAAACAAAGATACTTTATCGACTCCAGATACTGGGGTGGCGCGAATTCTAGTGCGCCGATCTTCGTTTACCTCGGTGCTGAATCGTCACTTGATGGAGCCCCGACTTTGATCGGGTTTCTGAGAGATAATGCAGCTCAATTCAAAGCTTTGTTAGTTTATATTGAGGTAGCACATTTGACTTCTACCATTTTTTTTGGGGGCCCATGCATGGATGTTTTTTCTGTCTAATTTCCGCTTCCAACCACGTAATTAAATTCTTCTTTTCTTGTGGAATTTTCTTGCCAGGACCGGTATTATGGTCAGTCAATTCCACTTGGGATGAGCTTCGAAGAAGCTCTCGAAAATGCAGATATTCGTGGATATTTTAGCTCGGCCCAAGCTTTGGCTGATTATGTAGCCGTTATCATGCACGTTAAGAGGGAACGAAATGCGATTAAATCTCCAGTTATTGTGGTGGGAAGATCATATGGAGGAAGTAAGTGCAATGGGTATCATGTTCTATCCATTTTTCTGTATGGAGGAAAGAAATAATACAAAAAGGGTCCATGCCAAGTTTGACGGGTTTTGATATCCGTTCTCTGTTGATTATGTAAAAAACCAATGATATGTGAAAGTGACGAGTTGTTATTGTGATTTATTTTCAACAAAAATGCTAATTCCTGTTTTAGACAAAAAAAGATATATCAAATCATTATATATATTGTTGAATTTAATAGTTAATAACAATTTCAGTGCTTGCTTCATGGCTCCGACTAAAATATCCACACGTGGCCCTTGGAGCTTTGGCCTCATCAGCTCCAGTGTTATATTTTGAAGATATTACACCCCAGGATGCATACTATTCAGTGGTCGCCAAGGATTTCAAGGTAATTACACCCGTAATTTCTCTTCTTCTTTTTTTGTTCTAATAATGGAGTGTGCGGTGCTTTTCAAGCATCCAAAGAATATCCATTGATTGATGCAATATCCCTATCTTCCCATTTTGCGCACACAAGGTAAGTACATGAGTACCTGTATTCTTGCTCCTAGGGGATGGCATCGATAGAATTCAAGGATTTAGTTATTAGTAAATATACCTAAAGTGAGAAAGTTATCCAAACTTACCATCTCAATAATCTTTAGGATCTTGATATCTATTCTTTGTTTTTCATCATTTGTCTTGAACCATGGTCGTTTTGCATAGGAAACCAGCGAGACTTGCCACCAAGCTATAGCAAACTCCTGGTCAGAGATCGATAGAGTTGCTAAAGAGCCGGATGGCCTTTCAAACTTAAGCAAGATCTTCAATACTTGCCGGTATGTGGTCTGATGCGTCATCTATTATGTGTCTTAATACCCAAGTGCTTATAGATTATTCCCATCCAATTTCTCAATTTAAGGGGGTTGAATTGACTCAATTTACCTTTTGAGATCTGGAACCTCATCGACGCTCACTCTTCTGTTCAACGTGGAGTTTCATGATCTTCAAGGCTGAATTGAGTCTTTAAGAATGTGTCTAAATGTTAATTTATCAAGGAGACACAATCAACCACAGAATAATTATTGCTTATTTTGTGTGTAGGCCTTTACAGAGTGGGGCTACGCTGAAGTCCTTCTTGAAAGGGTTGTACGCGAAGGCAGCTCAACATGATAATCCACCAACATATCCTGTGAGACTGATATGCAAAGGCATTGATGCAGCAAATACTACTGAGAATGACATTCTTGGCAAAATATTTGCAGGCGTTGTCGCCTATTATTGGAACTCCACATCCTATGTCAATCCTCCCTCACCTGTTACTCCATCTGGTTGGAGTTGGCAGGTACAATACTCTACATCATCATGCTACGTCCATGTTCATGCCAATCCAAGCACGCCCACAATGGGGTCTATTTTAATTGCACGATCCCTTTCTTGAAATCTTCCTCGAAAAATTGTGTAGCATCTAAGATAACTTACAATACTAAAAGGGAGAATTGCTTGCAGAGATGCAGTGAAATGGTAATGCCCCTAGGCATCACAAACAATTCTATGTTCCCACCAGCGCCTTTTGTCTTGGACGACTTCATGGAACAATGCCGCTGCAAGTATGGCGTTGTGCCTCGCGGGTCACTACGCATTACGGTGGCCATGTATGATTTCAAGTGACTCTTACAAAATATATGTTTGGCTCTTTTTTTGGTCAGTAAATTAGATTGGTTTCCATGCACTAAATTGAAAGCAAACATTACCATTGACGTCCTCTGCCATTTTTTTTTCCGGTTCTTGCAGGATATAGAACTAATTCTTCGTAGGTTTGGTAGCAATATTATCTTCTCAAATGGACTTCGAGATCCCTGGAGTGGTGCCGGGTATAAAAAATTATATGCTTGTATCATACATCCGAAGAATTCAAATTTTAGGTTACTTAATAACGCTTAACAATTTGGTCTCTTTTTTAAATTTAGGGTCCTCAAAAACATTTCAGAGAGTATCATCGCTGTTATTACGGATCAAGGTACATAACTGAGCTATTGATTTGTTGTTTGTGACTCGTCTCACGTCCTTGTGAATCACACAAGAGAAGGACAACGTTGAAGCATGTTAAGAAAAAGTAGCAGTGGATCTTGAATTCTTTAATCACTGGGTATATGCTCTGTAGGTTCTCATTGTGTGGATATATATGCAGAGAATCAAACCGATCCAGATTGGTTGATCATGCAGCGAAAAACTGAAGTTGAGACTATAAAAGGGTGGATAGCCCAATATTATGCCGATCTTCCTGCTTCCAAATGATGATATGATGAATTGTTATTGCCATAAATAAGGATGATGAATCTATTCGGGAAGGCCATTTCAATAACATATGAGAACAAAAGAATAAGGCCTATGTATTTCACCAATAAAGTTATCCTTGTATTTCTTTGCTCCATTAGAACGAGCTTTTATTCAAGAAAAGTAATATGACTTCACCCAATATTCTTTGCTTCCAATTAATTGTAGGACTCCAGCAAAACATTTAAAACTACTGGTCTTTTTTATTGATTAAGTGTAGATTTTCAAGCCTATGTGTTGCGATGTACAAAATTCGTGTCATAAACTACTCACAAATGATTAGGGGTAATTGGTTTCCAGTCCAGTCCGGTTCGATTCCACTTAGGAGCCATAAACCGGACCGGGATGATTGGTTTCCATCTTTTGGGACTGGGGATTGGACCGGTTCAATAGAATTGGCTACTTAGCAAAAAAATTAATTTTTTTAAATGCTAGAGTTATTATAATTTTAGGATTTATCGCTATTTTTAAAGAATTAAAAATATATATTTTAAAAAAAGTATTAGTTCAGTTTGTCGATTCGGTTCTCTCGGAATCGAGAATTGAACTGAAAATCACTAGTTCCATCTTTATGGAATTGGGAACTAAATCTACACCCTTAGGAATTGTACCAAATTGACCGGTCCGGTCCAGTTTGAGTGACTCCCTATCCGTGCCGTTCAATATGCGCAGCCCTACAAATGATACAAATCTCTCGGATGTTGTACTTTCCTCTCGAGCTCTGACTCGGAGGAAATCGTGGCCTGCTTTTAAGTAACCGTGAACAGAAAAAAATAAAAAATGAAAATTGGCCTGGCCGCCGTTGGAGGGAGTGTCACGCCCCGATCCTCGGACGCGCGCACATCCTTCTACTTGGTCGATTTTAGAATGCGATATCCCAGGACTATGTATCGCCGACCCTTTCTTTTCATTACGCATGCAGAAGCAATTATAAATCCCCAGACAATAAAACAATGGGATAGGAAAGTAGGCCATATTTTTCTTATTGAAATTCACAACCACACTTTCATTAACAGCACAACTCATAGTATATTTACAATACTATTCATAACATACTTGTCTCACACCTATCTATGCTAAGACAGGATTTACAAAAGAGATGGGATTTCAGTCCACATCTGGGTTATATTTAAGATCCCTCTCTGGATCATCTTTTTCTTCAAAAGTCTTTCTCCCCTTCAGGTTCCTCTTCCTTAGCTTCTCCTCAGGGTCCTGAAATGGTTATTCAATAACCAATGAGACCACGTCTCAGCGAGTCCTACCCCTTAAGACTCGATTAGTAAGCCAATACACTAAAGGCTGCCTAAACACGGCACGAGTTGGAGGACTTACCTTGGCCTCAGATTCCATCTGCATGTTAGTACAGTTCAATAGGTATTCAAACAATCACATCACCGATGGAAGTATTAATCAAATCGACCTAGTCGATTTCATGTCAGATTCGGACCGTTTCTAGGTCATTCATCCTACACCAAGCAATCCCTTAAATTTAGTGGCTTTACGGTCCCACCCGACCCTCTCAAGATCTAGTGGCTTTACGGTCCCACCCGACCCTCTCAAGAACTAGTGGCTTTATGGTCCCACCCGACCCTCTCAAGAACTAGTGGCTTTTCGGTCCCACCCGACCCTCTCAAGAACTAGTGGCTTTACGGTCCCACCCGACCCTCTCCAGATTCAATTTAGGAATAAATCTTAAATTCACTCATAAATTATTTTAGCACCAAATAAAGCTCAAATAAATAAACGGACTGCACCACGACAATCAGCACGAAATTCCGGTCACCGGCCATCCGGTTGAATTTCCGGAAAAATAAATAATTAAATAATTAATTTCGAAAATTAAATAAATAATTATAAAAATCCAATTTAGGCTCATAATGCCGAATTGGATACCGAGACATGCCCGGAAAATTACCGAGACTCGTTCCATAAATAACATGGCATGTCTACTTGCTAATGTCTATTTCTAACCACCTAACATGCATCATTAAGTCTCTAATTTAATTGACCTAAACTAATCTAACCACCTAATTGCATTTAATTAAATCTAACCAACCTTAAGTATAATTAGCAAACTAAGAAAGCTTTAGTGAGTAAAACTCACTTGATATGAGTAAAGACCGGATCACCGCGATGGCAACGCGACGGCGGCCGAAATCGAACTTTCGACGACACCGGCAAACTTGGACCGGGCCTTGACCTTGGCCCAACAAATCTCAGCCCAAATGAGATTTGTTCTTGCACTGAAATGGGCTTGCTCTTGGACTTGGGCCTAGCTGCAATTGGGCTTCAAAAACAGGGCTTGAAGACTACAATTGCTGAAAATGGGCTGCTCTCCCTTTGGGCTGAAATGAGCCAAAATCTTGTGGACTGCTGGACTTTAAATGGCCGACTAATGGGCCAAAGTGCTGCTGAGAGATGGGCTAAAATTACTGGCTTTTTGGGCCCAAGGACTGCTGGATCTCACGGCCTGCTTCATGGATCTTGCTGGCCACGGATTGAACTAAACGGAGAGGAAGAGATGCAGCTTCGGCGTCGCTCGGTTGAAGACACGCGGGTTGATGAAGAACCGTGAAGATGGCCGACCAAACTTGGTGGAATCGTGGGCTTCAAGCGGTCAACCAAGGAGCTTCGGCATGGCTTGAAGTTGACCGAGAGAAGTTGGCTTCGTGGGCCGAGACGTGAGGGCGGCGACTGTTGCGAAGATGGATCGGTGAAGGCACGGGATGGAGGACACGCGAGAGAGGGCCAGCACCGAGTGGAGAAGCAGCTGCTGGCGTCGGTCTGCACGTGGCTTCAAATCAAGACTCCGCGGGCTTCGCTGGGCCAACGTGCTGGAGAAGATTGAAGACGGAAGCTGCTCGCGGACGCTGCTTCGTTGGACGCACGAAGCGGCGAGGGGCTTCTTTGGTCAACAAACGGTGGAGTCTTCACTGGCGTGGACGATGGAGCAGCTTCGGTTGGATATGGAGCTGGCGTGAGTGGAGAGTGTGGGCTTCAATTCGGTGGAATGAACTTCCGTAGCTTCGACCGTGGGCGTGAGGGAGAGCAGAAATGGAGAGAGAGATGAGTAGATGGCGTGAGAAATGGAGAGAGTTTCGCATGAAGTGAGAGGGAGAGAGAGAGAAAGTAATCCACGGTAGCTTGGGGAAAAGGATGAGGGAGAGGTGGGCCTTTTGGCTTGATATTTCACAAAATATCTTTCACAATTCAATCTAGGCCATGTGTAATTTACTTGGCTCACAATAGGCCTCCCATGCATTCTTCTAGAAGCCCAAATGGTCCAATTGTTGTGGCTAGGTGGGGGTACACGAATTTGGGGAGGGGAATTGGCTTAAATAAATTCCATTTCTCCAATAAATTCCCAAATTGAGGTCCAATTTCAACGTAGAAAAATCCCAAATGATTTTCTATGAATCCCCGACACACAATGGCTCGATCGAAAGTCCAATTTCCCTTTAATTTAGCCAATCCCGAACTTAGTCAAATTTTGCGACGTCCGAAATGGTTTTCCGTAAAATTTCCCGAATCTCTGAAAAATCTTCGAGACGAGTCGATGCTCTTAAAATTTATTGTGACATGGCCAAAACTTCAATTTCTGAAATCGGACTCGAATTGGCGGTTAATTTTCATTCGGCGCGTTTTTAGCGTGACCTAAACTATCGGGTAGTTTTCAGAACTTTTTAAGGCAAATGACCCGTGGTCGATTTTCTTCGAGCCACTATGAACCCACTCGACTCAATGGCGACTCTTGATTGTCGTGAAAATCTCGAGAATTCAATTACGGACACAGGGTACCAAAACAATAAGAAAATCAGTCTAGTGTCGGCCGACGAGAATTTTCTAATTCAGTGGTGTCACCCACGATTAGTCACATATCTCTATCGATCCAGTCTATCTCTGATTTCAAATCGATTTTTAACTGTGCCGTAGTGACCTCTAAAGATGGACACGGTCAAGAAGTCGATTCTTGATCGAGTTCTCAAGTCTATTGCTTTAAAATTCCTTAATCATTTCCCCAGATAGTCTAGTTATCTCGAGAGTGATCGGCTCTGAGAATAACCCTATAGATGCGTCAATGAAATGCCCGATTTATTCAGTAGAAGACAGGGTTGAAAATTCTGGATGTCACAGGGAGGGACGGTTGGCACATCCGGTCATTGCTAAGGACGGACTCAAATAATGATTTTAGGTCCGCCGTCAGTGATGACTATCTGAATCTCATCGATCACATTTTCACCTAGATAGGTATGCCTGACCGAGTTTGATTTACTTATGCACATGAAGAAAAAAAGCCATTTTCCACGTTTATATTCTAACGAGGGCCAACTCAACCTTGTCCCAACCAACCATCTTTCGATGTGAGTTACGTTATCGTCGATGATGGTAGGTATATTTATGATTAATGTGGATATGGCTTAGTTTTGGCATGATAATTTGCTCAGGAAACTTTATAAAAGAAGATCTAGGTAACTTTGGCATAGTAAAATCACTAATCTTTAAAATCCTAGTTTTATAACATCTTTCGGGGAACAAAATAAATTGTAAACTTATTACACTTTTGTTAACTCAATCCTAAATATTTTAATTTGACCAATTTGATTTTAAATCTTTTGATAATTTACCAATTAAGGTACTTCAGCCAATTTTAATTGAAATCACTGACCAATCCCATGTGATATGGCCAATGCTTACGTAGATAAAATTTATCATTATTTTTTGAATTATTTTTTTGTTTTTTGCCATTGCGACCTTTGTTGGCCATGAACTAAGGCGCAAAGGCCCCTTGCTTGCGGCCAACAAGGCTGTGGAGGTCCTTGCCTAGATCTAGCAAGCACTCGCTTGTGCCCTTGCCCAAGGCCATCACTATGTCTCCAATCGCGGGCGAGGTGGCCCTCATCTAGTTTGGGTGAGGCCTTTGTGGCCGGAGAGGGTTGCCGGTGAAACTCCTAGCACAATGAAAAAAAACAAAAGAAAAATAAAAATTCCAGTGAATTTGAAAAAATTACATACTTTTTCCACGTTTTTTCTTTGTCGGAAAAAGGAAGGCGATTTTTTTTTTCCCACGTTAAAAGGGGGTAGGAAGGATGTCACGGTTTCTGCTCTTCGCTGTTTTCTTCAGCGAGTATCCGCTTCCTCAAGCCTCGGATGGGCTTTTTCTTCATTTAAGGTTCTGATGGGCTCAAAGAGGAAACAAAAAATGGATGGCTGAAGAAGAAACAAAGGAATGGGCTGCAAAAGATATAAAAACGGATGGGCTGTAAAAGCATGAAAAAGAATGGGCTTTAAACCGGCCCACTCGACTCTTTTTTTTTTTTTCTTTTTTTATATATTTTTTATTCATTTTTATCTCACCTATTTTTATGCATCTTTTCATATATACTTTTATATATATTTGAATTTTTTTGCAAAATAAACGAATACCCTAAAAGTCGGCAAAAATTCAGGTGTCAACCATATAAAATATATAGACATTAAAACTAATCATTCCATGTGTTTAAATCAATATCATATAATTGTCATGTCATCACTTCATTGAGACGTCTTGTGATTTTGTTTAAAGTGCATCAGTTTAATTGAGATCGAATATCAACAACATATTTGCAAATGGGGTCGGAATTCTTTGATGACTCATCTACGCGAAAGAACACAATTATATAGGTTTCAATTTTTTTTTTGGGTCGAAATATAGCTTTGAGTTTGGTATACATTAATTCGTGTCATTAATAGTTATTCTATTCGGTGACTTGCTTAACCCATTTGGATGGAAATTGTTCAAATTAACGTATGAAAGTTTTTCTCCCTCTCTCTCTCTTTTTCCCTCTCTCTATGTATTGGATTCTTAAATGACCCACAAATTTAAAAATTACTTATATAGTTCTACGTCTTTATTAAATCAATTTTGCTAATGAATCTCAATATCTCTGCCATTGGCTTTCCATGAATTCCCACCTCTTTTGCCTAGATGCTATGGCTGCTATGAAAAGAACGATGAAAGGCAAAATATAATTATGAATAGCTAAAGATAGTTATTATAGCCCGAGTATTTTTCTTGTCTCCTTTCTTTGTCTAGCACGCATAGCTAATGCTGCAATTCAAATTGAAGATCCTTGCACGCGCGAAGCAGATCTTCCTCTATTTGAGGCCAAACCAAAGCTGTTGGGCTTTGTTGATCTCTCTGTGGTCCACTGCAGAAGATTTGTGAATTAGGCCGTTGACTGGCTAGCTAAGACCCAGCGGAACAAGAGCCTGGCCCACGACTGGCTGGCCAATCCCCAAGAACCGTTTTGGAATTTACTTTGCTCCGAGTCTTCTATTATGTTGTTGCAAACTCTTAATTAGTAATGAAGTCTCTTTATTTCCGACCAGAAAAATAAAATAAAATTGAGACACGATATTTTCATTAATCGTTGGCTTACGAAGTGAGTGAACGCGGAAACCTCTCTCATTGTACGACATGGCTGTGAAGCTTCCGGGCTTGTCAATCATTCTCTGTCCATTAAGATCGTCGGCTGGAATTAAGGGTTGGGCCGAACGCGGTAAAAATGGCCATCTTCGATCAATTTCCTGCTTAAGAGCCCGCACTTCTCGAGCTACAGAAATCCATCCATCTCTCTAATTAGCGAACCCTTTATATTACGGCTAATGCAATATAATTTATTAGGTATTATTCTCTTATCTATGGCTAAATCCGATGGACACCGAATCATAAGCATAAAAAAAAAAAACCACGTTATACTATCTTTCTTCAATCTGGACTAAGATCTTTATGAATCTATAACTCAAAGAGGGATTGTTGAGCACGGAATTGCGGCTCTAGTACCAAATGTTGAGAAAGATTGGGAGTTTGTTTGGAAAAAAATAAAAACACATTCTTTTATTAGAGGCACTCTCTTTATAACATTTGTTCGGAGAATTTCTTGCGCACAAACACGAATAAAAGCACTTGGCTAATGATAGCCTTCGCAAGGGAGTGGTTCGCTCCCCACATATCACTTTAGGATAGCGGTTCACCCTTTATGGGTGCGTTTGGTGGGACTTTTGGGGAAAGTTATCGGGAAAATGCAAATGACATTAGGTTAAAAATGCTTTTTAGAATGCAAATTATGTTTGTTAAATTGTAATATGAAAGTTCATTGTGAAATACCTTTAAGTAAAATAGTGTGTGGAGAGATTATAGTTACAAAAGACTTTTGTGATAAAAAAAAAATTATCAAAAGAAAAATAAAAAAAATTGGCCGGCAAGGGCAATGGTCGCGGGCGATCAAAATTTGTTGCCAGCGGTCAACATCTAACTTAGGTAGCTTCGGAGACGATTGGGTAGGATTGCCCGGGGTTGACTGACCCCCAAAGACCACTGGCGAAGGTCGCATGGGGTTGGTGACCCCGCCGCGACCTAGATCTGGGGTGACGAGGTAGCGCGACCCTACCGTGACTCAAATTTGGGGGTTGTGAGGTCATGCGACGCCGCAACCTAGATTCAGGGGCGACGAGGTCGTGCAACTCGCACGACCCAAATTGGGGGTGGCGAGGTCCTCCTATGACCCCGCCGCCCCAAATCTGGGTTGCGGCGAGGTCAGCGACCCAAACCTCACAACGACCTAGATGGCACGGTGGTCGTGCAACCCCCACAGCGACCACATCTAGTCGCGACCATATTTGAGACCAGATGGGTCGCGCAACCCCGGCGACCTCCGCATGAAGGTCACGGTGCGGCGGGTGGATGGTGGCCGGCGAGGATAATTTGAGAAGAACTTTTTATTTTATTTTATTTACCCCCTCAGCTTAGCATGCCGAGAAGGCTAAAAGCCCAAGGTAGCCCCTAACCTGCCTTGGGCTTTCAGCCTTGTGAAGGCTGGCATTTTCCAAATGGGGTTTGAAAATTTTTTACCAAACACCCCTAAATTGGCCTAAGGATCTTTGGGGGTTCAAAGTGGCTTCTCAAAGCCACTCCCAAACGCACCTAATATCATTTTTGAGATTAGTGGTTCATCTCTCTTAAAAATATCTTGAATTCTTTGAGAAGGGAGAAGGTGAATCTTTTTCTTCAATACAGATCTAGCGATTATGTCAAGTTGGTTTTTGGAACTCTTCTTCCATAGCCTTCCTCCATTTTGCCCTCATGTGTGGCTTTCTCATATGTAAATGCTTTACTACTCCAACATCCTTGATCGATGCTACATTTGCATATTTAGGATTTGGTTTCCTCCCCTTTGTTGATCTCTTGAGTTGAGGCATATGCTCTTCAATTTCTTCCTGACTTGGCCAAAGCTCTTCCTGATTTGGTTTCCTCCACTGTGTTTTCCCAGCGATTATACACTTACTTCTTCAATCGGCTGGGTCTTGCCAAACCCATTATCATCTTCCATTTTTTCCATTGCTTCTTTAGGCATTCTACACTTTCGAGTTTTGTCCACGTATAGCTTTGTGCTAGCCTCACTTAGACATACTTTATTTGATGCCCTTCCATGATCAGCGTATTTATGGGTTCAAATGTACATCTTTACATTGTTTGTACAAACACCACGTATTTCTCGAGTCTGTAAATAGTGATACCAATAATTGGTTTTTTTTTCATGCCTCGCGTGTGATACACGTTTTGCAATTTAATTTGCAATGGACTGAGCTAGGGTGTCATCGCTATTTGATCAATAGGGGTAAGTAGCAACTTTGATTTACTTTTGGGGACAACTATTTGTCTACCGGTTTACTTAGGCATGCTGGATAGCTTGTGTCAATCTCATGTCACATAATTTGAGCACCGTGAGTCAACTGTCCAATTATCATAATTGATTATTTTATCACTTACCGTGATGAAGACCATTGCTCATCTGACTCGGTGATGGAGGTGGCTGTAAGCTTTTCTTATTCCTTTAATGCAATGGACGCTTGGAAATCCTACTTTTTTTCAATATTACTCTCCTTCATTATAGATGCTACAACATTTCCTTCTGCTTGTTTGAATTAATAGTCCTTGGCAAAGTGATCTATTTGCCAAATATATAGTAGTGACTGTCTTGCCTTCGGCTATCCTTATCTTCTTTCTTGTTATCTCTCCCTTGATCCCTACGAGCTACCCCTGCTTGAATGCTTCTTTATGGTCCTCCGTCTGTCTCCATGACCTTTTCTCTATTTTCCATCAATAATGCCCGATCGTTTCTCCTCTTACTCTTGAACCTTGCTTTATTATTAAAGAGTACACGCTTATCATTCTTGACATTCTTAATTGAGACCTTAGACAACTGTTATCTAGAATCTCTTGGTTGGCTAATATTTACAACTTAGTAAGAGTTATGTCTCTTACCTATCCATGGGTGGTTGTAACAATTTTGGTATACTCTGGCCATGGAAAAATTGTTTAAAAAATCCTAAACCCATCGCACTTTTCCTAATTCCATCCTAAATTTTTTAATTATGCTTGATTGAGTTTAAACATTCTCACGTTTTACTAATTTATTATATTCGATTAATTTTAATTGAAAATTACTGACGTGGACATTGATCATCTTATGTGGCATGACCGATGTTGACGTTAACAATTTTTAATAATAGTTTAATGTTTATTTATTTGTTTATTTTGTTTTTTCCTTTTTTTTCCCTATATTTTCCTTCTTTACTTTTCTTCCTTTTTCTTGTTACTAGCCTTTGTTGAGCCTCATTGATGGTCGGTGGAGGTCCTTGACCTTAGGTGAGAGCTACATGGGTTGCCCTCGCCTGACGAGGGTGACCCTTGCAAATGGCCGACTGAGGCGACTCTTGTCTATCGAGGATGGCCCATGCCAAGCCAAGCCCGGGCGTCCCTCCCCCAAAACTGGCTAGGCTGGCAACCTTTGCCAACCATTGATGAGACTTGACAATGGCCAATTGAGGGAAAAAGAGAAAAAGAAAAATGAAAAGAAGAGAAAGAAAAAGTAAAGAAAGAAAAAAGAAGAAAAGAAAATTAGGAAGAAAAAGAGAAAAGATTTAAAATTTCGAAAAAAAATTAAAATATTCTTCAAAATTAGGGGAATTTTTTTCTCAATGGTGATATTAGAAGAAGTCCACTTTTTTTTTTTTTTTTTTTTTTAAAATTATATTATGCAAAGCTCTGTCATCTCAATATTTAGGAAAAATTCCAAACTAGTCTTAAATCTATTGAACGTACGCAAATTTGTCATAAATTTTCTAGTTTTGTCAATTTAATCCTAAATCTTTGCATGGAATTGCAATGTAGTCATTTTAGACAATTTTTGTCGGAAATGGCTAATGTGATAGTGTCCTATGTAGGACTGTCGGCAATTACTAGGGCCACAACTTTAGCAAATTTCAGGGAATATCAACTAGATAGACTACATTGGAATTTCGCAAAAAATTGAAAAATTTAGAATTGAATAAATTCGTACTAATATATCTAGGATTGATTAGATAGGATTTCCTGATATTTATTTCTTGGCTCATTCAGTGCTGTTTCGGCTTGATCTATCCATCATTTGAGCAAGTCTAGTTGGACCATCGGTGCTATTACTTGTTGCAATAGTGCGAGATGAATTTTCCATGGCTACATCAAGCAAAAATCTTGTTGGAGCTTTTTAGATGCAGTGGATCACAAGCATGCCATCGAAAATGGTCTCTAAAGTATTCCATTGACCAAATTTTTATTTATTTTTTCATTTAAAGATCTTTTCTTGTCACGCCTCGATCCTCCGAGTGCGCAAACATCCCACTCCGGTCGATAGAAATGCGACTTCCCCGGACACGTTGCTGACCCATTCTTTTTATTACACATGCGGAACCGAAACAAATCCCCTGACAACATTTAACTTGGGATAGAAAAGCAGGCAATCAATCACAACCAAACAAGCTTTCTTATAAACACATAGGTTTATATACAACACTGGATTGTCTACAAAGTAGACAGGCTCAACAACTAGAGAACTATCCTATGACCAACTTGTCAGACACGTTCGCCGATTCTTCGGTCTCCACCTCCACAAATGTCCATGGCTTCGAGTCTTCCACGATCGCTATTTAAGGACCTGAAAATATTATCCCACAACCGGGATGAGACAATCTCTCAGTGAGTCCTACCCTCTAAGACTCGATTAGGAAGAAAATATGCCTCAAGGCGCTCTAGCCACATAAATAGGATAGAGGACTTACTTTACCTCAGTTCCTTCCTGCACGTCAGTTTAATCAATAAATATTGACAACCACATCATCCAAACAATTCAATTACTCAGATCGATTCAGCGATCAATCGACTCAGTCGATTACATGTCATCGAAATCATCACACGGTCATTTTGACTATTCATTCTCGACTCTCAATCATGGCCTTACAGGCAAGTCTATATGTAGTGGCATCACGGCCCCACTCGGCATAATTTAGATTTAGTGGTATCATGGCCCCACTTGGCAATTCTAGATTTGATAGCTTTCTAGGTTCAACTCACAACCTCTCACGGTCATTTTTCCATAAAAAACCAACACTAATCAACTTTGGGATAAATCTCCACATAAACATCAATTCAATCAATCGATACAAATTGGACCTACCAACCAATTATGGTGCCAAAAGCCGACATCGGGTGTTTTCAAGTTAAATACCAAAACTTCATCAATATCACTCAATTCCACACTTTTGGAATAATTAACCATAACCATCAATCACTCAATTTCTCAATTTAAACTTACAATTAACACAAACTAACTGCACTACTGCGATCAGCCCGAAATTTTAACGATCGACCATCCGGCAAAATTTTCGAAATTATTAAATAATTAAATTTAATTCCTAAAATTAAATAATTAAATATTAAATTATAATAATATAATTTAATAAAATAATATTTATAAATTCGAAATAAATAAATAATTAAAACTAATTAATTATGGCTTAAATAATATTACACTAATTTAATCATACAATTAGCCCTAATTAAACATCCATTAAGCTAATCATACAACTAATATAATTTACATTAAAATAATTTAATCTAACCACATAAACCTAATTAGACTAATCTAAACACCACTTAAGCATAATTAACTCACTAAACAGGGATTAGAGGATAAACTCACCGGTTTTATGCGCCAGTGAGTTCACGGTGACCACGACGCCAAGGTGGGCGATAAACCTCAAAGCGGTGACACCAACGGAGGCCGGGAAGGGCTAGAAAATGAGCCAAGAAGTCTCCAAAACCTTGCTGTCTTCTGCTTCTAATCTAGGCTGAACTGCATATAAGAAACCAACAACTTCAACGGCGAAAACAGGCCGATCGGAGCTTCGGCGAGCGGGTGGTTTGCAATCGGTGGCTCTCGAAGGTCAAGGGAATCTTATTGGAGATTGGGATGGGCAAAGAAAGGGTCGAAAAGGAACGAAACAGCAAGAAAAC
The DNA here is from genome assembly GCA_016097545.1 of Eucalyptus victrix. NCBI lineage: Eukaryota > Viridiplantae > Streptophyta > Magnoliopsida > Myrtales > Myrtaceae > Eucalyptus > Eucalyptus victrix. Next base: position 27,697,483 of record CM027844.1, read on the forward strand.
CCGAAACAGGCGGAACCGGGTAAGTCCAGATGGTCCAGCGAGCGGCAGCTTCTCTCAGGATTTCGGGACGGCTGGAGAATTGTTCCAGCGAGAGGTGGCGTGCTCCGGAACAGTTTGGATGTCCTCGTCATGGAAGTAGGTGGAGCATTCACTGATTCATCCGGGAAGTCGACTTTTAACTCAAATCTTTAGCGAAAGGTTAGCTGGAGCAGAAACTGGAACGAGGGGAAAACAGAGGAGGAAATGGGGTCCGATGGGCATGTGATAGTGGAGGGCTGATGTTGCTCGGTTCCTTTGGTTTTTGCTGAGTTTCTCTCCTTCAACAACAATGGAGAAAGCCTTGGATTAAGGGAGAAGAAGCTGCTGAAGAGTGGGGGGTCTCCTTGGGCTCTCTAGAACTCAACACTTGCCATCTTCTCATTGGCTTTGCCCCCACCATGACATCACATGACCTCAGCCACTCTCTCTCCTCTAATCTTCCTCTACAAGCTTGGCAATAGGTGCAAAATGTGGTGTGCCATGGGAGCTACGAATTTTGGACATCCCCCTCTTCAATCCATTCAATTCTCTCTCAATTCCATCCAATTGAAGCTCAATAAAATCAGTCCATGCGTCCTCGACCTTCTTATGACTTTTCCCCGTCAAATGATCCAACTTGCATCCCATAGATTCGATCAAAAACGGCCCTCTAACAATCCCGAACAAAAACGGCCTTACTTTGCTTTTCAGCCAAAAATCTCGGTTTGTAGAAAAATCTTCGAGGATGAGTCGACGTTCCTAAAATGAATTGTGACTTGACAGAACTTCCAATTTTTGTAATCGGGTTCAATTTCTCGGATGATTTCAATCGGCGTGACTTTAGCGCGACCTATTCTACCAGGCAACTTTTAGGAATTTTTAGTGCAATTGACCCGTGGTTGATTATTTTCAAGCCACGACATAAATCTTCGACACATTGGTGACTCTTGGTTATCGTAGAAATCTCAAGGTTTCGATTACGGACACAGGGTACCCAAAACGACAGAAGAATTGGTCTAGTGCCGGTCGATGAGGATATTGCGATCGGGTGGAATCACCCACATTCTAATAACATATCTTAGTCGAATCGACCTATTACTGATCTCTGTTCGATTCTGACAATGTCGTAATGATCCTTGCAGATTAATACGGTCGAATAGCCGATTCCTGATCGAATTCTCAAGTCTATTGCGTTTAGATTCCTTAATGGCTTCACCTGATAGACTAGTTATCTCGTGAGTGGTCAACTCAGAGAAGAGAGCTATAGACGCGAAGATGAAATGCCCGACTTATTCAATTGAAAACAAAATTGGAAAATCAGGATGTCACAACTCTTCCCCTCTTATAAAAATTTCGTCCTCGAAATTTAAACCATTAAAATTCTTCTTCAAAATGGTGGGGTATTGTCGTCTCATCAATTCTGCTTCTTCATTCTGCTTTGCATTGCTATCCAAGATCCTCGGTGCCGACGAAACACTTCCAACGGTCAGATCAAATCTTGATTCCAAAAGGTTAAGCACTTGTCCATCTTTACAAAAATGAAAGTTGCAAAAGTTTTGGTTCTTTTTCTTTTTCTTTTTATTTTTCCACAAAGTGGCTAATTGTCGCGTCGGGGATTCGAACTCTTGACTTCGGACCTGCGAGCTTCATCCCGGATACCACTCGGCTAGAGGTGCCGACGGTGTCCCAAACCGCTTTCTTTTTTTCCATTTAAAGCCAAATTTCTTAATTGATCCCAAACTCGAAATATTCCACCGATTAAACAGTTTCGGCTCTCCTTTCTTAACAATTCGAGATGGCCCTATCCTAGGCGACATCCAAGGATGAACAGGATTCTCAACCTGAAAATTCAAAGATTTTCGACACTTAACTGCGTAAATTTTCCCGGCAGCTCTGAGCGATCCTTAATTTGTCACTAATAACTGCAACTGAATCACTGATTTCTAAACTAACTCTGGACCTGTGATTTTCTAATCTTTAACCTCAACTCAACCAACTGAAGTTTTGAACACTCTGCTCTGCACTGACTAAAAACGAACTATCTGACTGATCTGCTGAAACTGGGAACCTCTTGTCAAGATCTGACATAACTCTGATACTGATCTCGGCAACTGCAATCACTGACTACTATACTGACCCTGGCATGTGATCTTTCTTTCCCTGACTTTATCTTAGCAATTGAAATTCTGCACTCTTTGCTATGCACTGCTTAAGAAAGAACCATCTGAAAGCTTTGCCAACTTGGAATATTTGATCTAGATTTGAAGTACAATTCATCCCCAGCACTCCATGCAGATGAATTATATAATATACACATACTTCGGTATACCCATTCTAATCAAGATCTTTTCGTGCTGTACTAAGGTGAGTTGACTCCGTTTATCTGTCAACCACAACCCCATAAGGAATCAATACTCTTCCCAACTCCTTGATAAGCCTATCATAACATTCCATCAAGCTATACTTCCATTCCCACACAGGACTCTCTCAAATGCTTGAAAAAGCTTTCCTGGCTTACATTACCAAATTCTCACTTACTGATACATCCAATACTTACAACTTGTTCGACGATATCTATCTTCATAACGGTCTACCAACCGATCTGATGTTGATTTTGACCTACTTCGAATTATCAGATCAAATACTACAACTACTACAATGAATTTCTGACAAGGTCTTCTCCTCAAGTTCCTTATTATCTGACACCCATCATCACCCACGATACCTCAGCATTCTATCTTCAAAATCTGAAAGTCAACCTGTCTCTTACCGGTATCCTCTTATAGGATTTCTCGAACATCCCAATCTGACAAATGAAACGTTTGCTTTTAACCCGAATATCCGGTTCAATTCTGAGGGTGGCCATAAAATTCGAAGGTGGCCTACCTTAGATTTGAAAACCAAATTTTATACTTTCTCAAGTAAGGTCCATACTTTAACCAGCATATGCACAAATGAAGACTCTCGACTCAACGCATCAGTAACTTCCTTCATCCTTCCAAGGTGATACCTGATACCACCATCCTAGTCCTTCAAAAGATCTGGTTCACAGTGCTATTTCATATTCAATTCCTTCTGAGAGAATAAATACTTTGAGACTTTAACGGTCAACGAAGATCTGGAGTCTTTCTTCACACCAACAATATCTCTAAATCTTCAAAGCGAAAATTATTGCTGCGAGTTCCAAGTCATGCATCTGTAATTTCGTTCACGAGGTCTCAACTGACGGGACGAGTATGCAACAACCTTGCCATGCTGCATTAGCACGCAACCCAATCCTCTAAACGACGCATCACTATAGATTTTGTAACCTCTAGGACCAGATGGAATGGTCAGCACAAGTGCAGTAGTTAGCTTCTGTTTAAGCTCTTGGAAACTACGATCGCACTTGTTTGTCCACATAAACTTGTTTTCTTTCTTCAGTAGTCAAGTCAACGGTGAAGCTAAGGCTGAAAACCCTTCCACAAACCTTCTGTAATACTCTGTTAAACCCGGAAAACTTCTAATCTCTTTCACTGTAGTCAATCTCGGCCAACTGTTCACTGCTTCAATCTTGGACAAGGTCCACGGAGATTCCTTCTCCTAAATCACATGACCTAGGAACGCAACATGAGTCATCCAAAACTCGCATCTGTTAAGCTCATTGTAAAATCCAAGAGTACTCAAGGTCTGAAGTATCATCCTCAAATGTCTCTCGTGCTTCTCATCACTCTTCGAACACACCGAGATAATTTCAATGAACATGATCACAAACTAATCCAAGTACTCAATGAACACTCTGATCATCAGATCCATACAAACAGCTGGAGGGTTCGTCAAACCGAACGATAATATAGTGAACTCACAATTGCCGTATCAAGTGCGAAATGCGAACTTCGGTATGTCTTTCTTCTTGATCCTTAACTGATGATACCCTGTCCTTAAGTCGATCTTGGAGAATATCAATACACGAACGCAACAAACCATCTTTCTTCTTCACAAATAAGACTGATGCTCCCCAAGTTGATGCACTGGGACGTAAGAATCCCTTATCTAACAATTCATGCATCTCCACCTTCAGTTCTTTCAACTCAAATAACGCCATCCGGTAAGGAGCCTTAGAGACTGGCTCTGTTCTGGGTGCTAATTCAATCACGAACTCTATTTCTCTTTCTGACAGCAAACCTGGCAGTTCTTCCGGAAACACCCCAGACAACTGATGTACCATGGTTATGTTCTCCTTACTTGGTCCCTTGACTGTTGCATCCACTATAGTTGCCATATAAATTAGGCAACCTACATCCATAAACTAGGTCGTCGTCGGTGACGAACAACGAGGATCGGAGGTCCTTCTGACTTTCAGTAATTCAAAACTTTCATACACTAATTGAACAAACTGAATTATATCACTGCCATGATTCATAACAGTAGAAAGCTCCTCGAGCCAAACCTTTCATAAATGATTTTCAAGTCATACATAAGCAAACCCATCAAGTACAACTATAATTAGTGATTCCCTTTCTACATCTTTAATACAACAACATAAATTCTGCAACCTTCACTCAAAATTCTGCTGTGCTACTTTGATAAAAACACCTCAAAAACATTCTTTCTTTGCTCGATGCATGGTCAATCCATTCCTATTCCTTTCGCCATCCTAGTGGCATCTTGTAGACAGTAGCGATGCTCAAGTCCTCTTGGACTTACACGGACAGTTCCTAGCTCAATGGCCATGCTGGCCACATTAAAAGCATGCTCCCGTTGTACTTGGTCACCGGGCTGACTCACACTTCCTTTTCTCAAACTTGACACACAATTAGTGAGTCATCTACTCCTGTTGGGTGATAGTAGGCACTCCTTCTTGTACTGAAGGCCCGCTCTACAAATCCCACGATGTGTTCTATGGCGCACTCCTTTCGATATGTCCCATCGGCTTTCTAATACCGTTTCTGACCAAGTAACCCTGTTGGTTACACACAGAACAATCACCCGTCTTACCAGGACACGGGGCTGATCTATGTCGGCTTTTGTCAGCATAACACACTCCATTATGATTTATTACTGACTTGACCATCCCATATTTCCAGTTGGACGGACTCATTCCCAAACTGATTTCCATCTCTGCTAAATCTGAACCTCGACTTGGATGTAACGGCTTGCTCTCATATCACAACTCCAAGTTAGGCCTCAACAGGCGTAGCAACAATAGCGGCTCAATCCTGAGCTTACTAGCTCAACGAGCTCCTAAAGAACACTAGCGCCAGAACGATCCCATCGAACCTAGGATCGCTCGGTGCTGCTACACTAGTACCGACCTGCAGCAGTACTCTCACACTCATGCTGGTCTGAGCCAGTGCTCCACCACGACCACCTCGGGTACCGACCCTGGTCGGCGTACTACTCCAAGTAATTGGTCTAAAGGTTCTCTCTAGGAGTCCTTTGCTCCTGATCACGGCCCCACTCGGCAATGTTATATGTAGTGGCATCACGGCCCCACTCTGCAATATTTTATGTAGTGGCATCACGGCCCCACTCGGCATAATTTAGATTCAATGGTATCATGGCCCCACTTGGCAATTCTAGATTTGATGGCTTTCTAGGTTCAACTCACAACCTCTCACAGTCATTTTTCCATCAAAAACCAACACTAATCAACTTTGGGATAAATCCCCACATAAACATCCATTCAATCAATCGATACAAACTAGACCTACCAACCAATTACAGTGCCAAAAGCCGACACCGGGTATTTTCAAGTTAAATACCAAAACTTCATCAATATCACTCAATTCCACACTTTTGGAATAATTAACCATCAATCACTCAATTTCTTAATTTAAGCTTACAATTAACATAAACCGACCGCATCTGCGATCAAGCGAAATTCTAACGACCGGCCATCCTGGCAAAATTTTCGAAATTATATTCAATTGAAAACAGAATTGGAAAATCAAGATATCACATTTCTAATACTTGTTGTTCGCTTGGTCAAAAGCTAGCATAGTTTGAAAACAAATATATGGCAATTTATACTAGCTTTAAGAAATTATCTCACCCAACTTTTATGGTTTGCACCTCTAAAATATGGATTACCAATGTACAAATTGCAACACTTAACAACACAAATTCAACGTGATAAGAGTTACGGTTCTATCATAGCTATAGAACAAATCAACCCTTAAATCACTTTCAGACAAGGCATCATGCAATTCTAGAATGAGCTTGGTGAAAGATTCCTTTGGATATATTTGATTTATTTTTCTTCTTCATGAAGATAGTGATGACCTTAAATTGCCGTGATTGGACGTTCCTAGGACCATTCGACTCCACGTGTTTCTTGCCCTCATCTAGAATGGAATGGTTTTTCTAATATGCTCACGATGCATGTCAAAGTCTAAGCTACCCAGTGTGATTTTTTCTCCGGAAAAAGTGGGTGGAGATGCACACGCGACGACGACTTGATGTAGTCTTAGTGAAACACGATGCGAGACTACATCCATGGAATATTGTCAAATCCGGCTCGATCCATTTGGTTTAAGTCCTCACAAGAAATATTTCAAATAATTACTCAAGATGGTTTTCATTAGAGACGGGTGTTTGTTGAGAAAACATTTCCTAAGTGATTTCGATGATTGACAAAACTTAGAAACTTTATTTCTGATAAAAAGTTTTTTAGGTGGAAATTTGGAAGGAATAGGATTAGATGATTTCAATCAAAATCAAAGTCGTGGTTTATTCTTCCTTCCTTATACATTCTATCAAATGGCTAGGAAGGAGATAAACATTCTCGTGCAACGGCTAGTGGCGATTGATTGGATTTCTGCCATACTTATTAAGAGTTTAAAAATGAAAGTCTTGCTAATATTTTTTGGAGATTCAATATAATGATAAGGCTTGTCCCAATCGATGAGGGCCTTGAATCGCTATATGTATACTTCACATCAATTTGAATGAGGCTATAAACTTTCGATGAAGTTTCCTCGCAGGCCGATTCTTTCCAAGGAAGTACGCGTTTTCTCATTTTGGACAAAATAGGCAATAGTTGGTTTGGAAACAAAACACGAGGGATTCTCATCTAGAAGATATTGACCCTTCGACATGATTTGAATTAGAAATGGAGCTTAGTACAAATTAATCTTTGGAAGACCAACATTGACCCAAAAATCTGGCCGTAGCAAAAAGAAAAGTAGATCGTAAATGCAAGGATTCTCCCATTGGAATGGGAGGCAAGCATCAACAGCGACGATGGAAAACATTTAGAGTTGATTGGACAATTTCCCTTTCCATGAAGGATCTCTGTGAACACAAAAATACGTGAAAATGTCCATTTGAATTTAGTGCATTTCATTGCATTTGAAGTGTTGGATTTGGCGAGTCTCACGTAAGCTATACATTTTATTGCATTTAAAATTTTTATGAGCAACGGAAAAGTTTCGTCATGGGTCGTGCTCTTAGGATAAATCCATTATACAAGGTTCGGCAAATTAAATAATTTACCTTAGAATGTAATGATCATTTCGAGCAGGTGCACTGCTTCAGTGCTTCCGAACATATCCGCGAACCCCATAATGGCTTCTGCCACTGCGAGGCCCCTTTATACTTTTTGCAATTATGCCCTCCACGATCTCGCGGGGCTAGCCTGGCGTACGAACGTCCACTAATCTAAAGGCCTCCCGAAGACCTATGATGAACTCGACTTTATGAAGAAATTTGGACCGTTTTATGGTCAACTATTGGTGAGTATGCCTTTTGGTACCCCAGACGCCGTGACCCAAACGGAATGAAAATATAAATAAATAATAATCATTCAAAATTCTTAACAAAGAAAAACATTCTTAAAAAAGAGAAAAAGTCGCGATTAATTTTAAAGAGGACGCGTGTCCATGTGGATTCAAGATACAGAAGAGAAATGTTCAAACGCAGGACAAGAAATATGTTAAATTATGAACTTTTGAAGGTCAATGATGGCAAAAAGAAGAGCATTTAAAATAATCATGGAAAGAGTGAAAAGTAAAAAGTGAAAAAAATGCGTAAACAACATTTATGGATCTATTTGTTTAAAGAAAATTATTTCTGGAAAATTGTTTTCCAACTTTTTGGTACTTAGATGACGAAAAACTAATTGATCTATGGAAAATGTTCTTCATGAACTGAAAACAACAAGAAGGAAAACAACACCCCTTCTGATAAGAATGAAATCACTTTCTTTAAACCATAAAATAAATAAAAACTTCTTAAAAAATATTTTCTTTATTATAAAGTTTTCGATGAAACAAACACATTGCAAATATCAACATCCATCATGTTTTGCAAAGCAACGTAAGAAAAACACTCGACCGTGTTGAGCCGGTTGGTGGAAGATCAATTCAATGAAATTAACAAAAGTAAATTGTCCCTGTCCTTATCGAAGCCCACAACGTGAAATCGACAAAATAAAAGGTTGTTGAATTTTCTTAGCCAAATTCACAATCAATGGAGCATGTCCTTTTTATCAAGAGGTTCTTGGATATTTGGTGACCTCGAGAGTTGTCGATTCCTTGCGCCAATACATTATAAACTTATACCCGGAAGATGTCTCCAGAGCATAGACGTAAAATAGAACCTGTCATACAACCATTACTTTCTTTCAAATATAATAGAATTTTGTTGTGGCCAAATGAAGTTAATTGACTTGGTTTTGTAGTTGAAATAAGTGTAGAGCATACTGTGTTACATTAGGTGGGTTTTACATAAAACTGATACGGTTTAACGATTGAGATTAAGTGATTACACGTGTGAGATGTATGTATGGATATTTCGGGAACGAGTGCTCAATTCACTTCAAATCGTGGCCCATGAAGTTAGATGCCTATATATACTCACACCTCCTTTCATTGTCCCACTGAGTTTGGAATTCTTAATAAGCGCACTTCCTGTCCACACTGCATGCCATGACTCTTTCTCATCTCCCTTCCATCATCTCCTTTTTTTTATTCACAGCTTCGATTTCTGGACAGAAACTTTACACTCCGACCCTGAGTCTACAACGCGAAGGCGTCCTCCGAGATCCGGAACGTGCAGTTTCGGCTTCCATAGCAGACGATTTTGAAACCTTCTTCTTCAACCAGACGCTCGATCATTTCAACTACAGACCCGAGAGCTACACCACCTTTCAACAAAGATACTTGATTGACTCTAGATACTGGGGTGGTGCGAATTCTAGTGCGCCGATCTTCGTTTACCTCGGTGCTGAATCGCCAATTGATGGATCCCCGACTGTGATTGGGTTTCTGAGAGATAACGCAGCTCAATTCCAAGCTTTGTTAGTTTATATTGAGGTAGCATATCTGACTTCTACAATTTTTTTTTTTTTTGGGGTCCATGCATGGATGTTCTTTCTATCTAATTTCTGCTACCAACCATGTAACCGAATTCTTCTTTTTCTTGTGGAATATCTCTTGTCAGCATCGGTATTATGGTGAGTCAATTCCACTTGGGATGAGCTTCGAAGAAGCTCTCCATGATACAAATATTCGTGGGTATTTCAGCTCGGCCCAAGCTTTGGCTGATTATGCAGCCATTATTATTCACGTGAAGCAGAATTTGAAAGCCAGAGATTCTCCAGTTATTGTGGTTGGAGGATCATATGGAGGAAGTAAGTGCAATGGGCATCATATTCTACCCATTTTTGTGTACGGTAGAGAGAAATAATAGAAAAGGGGTCCATGACAAGTTTGACCGGTTTTGATATCCGTTCTCTGTTGACTAAGTAAAAAACCCGTGATATGTGAAAATGATGAGTTGTCGTTATCATTTATTTTCAACAAAAGTACTAAATCTTTCTTTGTGCGAAATAGATATATCTTATCATTATATCAAGTTGTTGAATATTAATAACTAACACGAATTTCAGAGCTTGCTTCGTGGTTCCGGCTAAAATATCCACACTTAACCGTCGGAGCTCTGGCCTCATCTGCTCCAATATTGTATTTTGATGATATTACCCCCACAGGATGCATACTATTCGGTGGTCACCAAGGATTTTAAGGTAATTACACCCGTAATTTCTCTTCTTCTTTTTTTGTTCTAATAATGATTGTGCGGCACTTTTCAAGCATCCAAAGAGTATCAATTAGTCAACGCAATATCCCTATTCTCCCACTTTACGTACACAAGGTAAGTACTGACTGCACATATTCTTGCTCCTTGGGGATGTCATAAATAAAATTGAGGGGTATAGTTATTTGTAACCATACCTTAAGTGGGAAAGAATACAAACTTATTGCCCGAATAATCTTTAGAATCTTAATATCTATCATTGGTTTTCCATAATTTGTCTTGAACCATGATTGTTTTGCACAGGAAGCTAGTGAGACTTGCTACCAAACTATTGGAGACTCATGGTCAGAGATTGATAGAGTTGCTCAGGAGCCTAATGGCACTTCAAACTTAAGCAAGATGTTCAAGACTTGCAAGTATGTGGATTGATGCATCATGTGTTATGTGTCTTAATACCCAAGTATTATAGAGTATTCCCATCCAATTTCTCGATTTAAGGGAGTTGATGAATTGAGTCAATTTACCTTATGAGATTAGGAATCTAATCCACGCTCGCTCTTTTGTTAGGCAGAAAGTTTCATGATCAACGAGGCTGAATTGAGTCTTTAAGAATGTGTGTGAATGTCAATTTATTAAAGAGACACAATCAATCATAGACTAACTATTGCCTTTTTGTGTGTGTAGGCCTTTAAAGAGTGGGGATGAGCTGAAGAACTACTTGATGTCGTTGTACGCGAATGCAGCTCAATATGATGATCCACCGAGGTATCCGGTGACACTGATATGCAACGGTATTGATGGAGCAAATACAACTGAAAATGGCATTCTTGGCAAAATATTTGCAGGCGTTGTTGCCTATAAAGGGAACTCCGCATGCTATGTCAATCCTCCCACTAATGTTTCTCAAACTAACTTGGGTTGGAGGTGGCAGGTACGATATACTCTAGATCATATTTAGGCATCATGCATTTCAGTCTAAAGGATGGATTTTGATCAATCTGAGTTAAATTTTACTCTTCCTTTTTGGGTCCAAACTGTTTTACAACGACAGCGGACTTGGGAAGTAGCCTTATGTCCCAATAAGGGGATCATCAGGTCTATGTTCATGCTGATCCAAGCATGCCAGCTGATCGGGTCTATTTTAATTGACTCCATCCTTTCCTTGAAATCTTCCTCGTAAAATCGTTGTTGTCTGAGAAAACTTCTGGCACTAAAAGGGAGATTTGCTTGCAGACATGCAGCGAAATGGTAATGCCCATAGGCATCACAAACAATTCCATGTTCCAATCACAACCTTTCTACTTGAGCAGCTTCATTGATTAATGCAATGACCAGTATGGTGTCACACCTCGCCCACATTGGATCACTACATACTATGGTGGTCATGTATGATTTCCAGTTACTCTTAGAAAATATGCATTCGGCCCTTGTTTCGATTAATAAATTAAACTCTTTCCTATGCACAAAATTCGAAGTATGTTTTACCGTCATCATGCCCTTACTTTTTTTTTTTTTTGGCAGGATATAGAGCTAATTCTTCTTAGATTTGACAGCAACATTATTTTTTCAAATGGACTCCGAGATCCTTACAGTAGCGCAGGGTATACAACATTATATGTTTATCTCCACAGATTTAAAGAAGTAAAATTTCACAGTACTTAATCACGCTTGACAATTTGATCTCTTTTTCAATCTTAGGGTACTAAAGAACATTTCTGATAGTATCATCGCAGTTTACACAGAGAAAGGTACATAATCAGTCGATATGTGTGTTGTTTGCAATTTTAACTTACGCATCCATGGATCACACAAGAGAAGAACAAGATTGATGCATGTTAAATTTTATTTTTGGCTGGATCTTGAATTCTCTCATTGGTGAGTATATGCTTTGCAGGTTCCCATTGTTTGGATATACTTGCGGAGAAGCAAACCGATCCAGATTGGTTGGTCATGCAACGAAAAGTTGAAGTTGAAATTATAAAAGGATGGATAGCCAAATATTATTCTGATCTGCTTGCTTTCAAACAGTGATATGATGAACTGTTTTTGCCATGATTATGGATGGTGAGTTGATTTGGAAAGGCCATTTCAACGACAGATGAGAATAAAAGAATAAGGCCTATGTACTTCACCATAAAGTTATCCTTGTATTTCATTGCTCCATTAGAACGAGCTCTTAATCACGTAAATCAAAATGACTTCATCCAATATTATATTTAAGCCATGTATGTAGTCCATAACAAGCTTCCAGCTAACTGAACCACATTTAAAACTGCTGGTCTATTTTTATTGGTCAAGCGTAGATTTGCATTTTATTTAAAATTTCATAATTTGTGGCATGGGCTTATGGATCAACATTCAACGCAAGAACTTAGGCTCTAGTTCTACTTCCCCTCTCCATGGCATTACCTCCTGGCAAATCCATTTACGTTATGCCTCATGCAAAATGAAAGATGTCGAATTTCTCGATCGCCCATCTCTCGCATCTAACTTCGAGATTGGATCGCACATTTCAGTGTCATCTATTATAGAAGCTAATAATCTTGGCCTAACGTATACCTATTTAGGTGAGCCTTTTTGTCATTAAAGGAAGAAGAAGGCTGCGTTTGTTTTTGTTCTTTATTTCTGTTTTTAAACACTTTTTTGTTTTTCTGTTCCTGGGAACAAAAAAGGAACAGAAACGCGTTTGAGTGCGTTTTTGTTCCAAAATTGTTTTTTTGTTCCCATAAACACATCTGGAACAGAAACAAGAAACAAAAAAAAGTTATTTCTTGTTTCTGGAACACGTTTTAGAAACACTTTTTTGTTTCTTTTCTTTTCTATTTTTTCTTCTTATTTTTTTCTTTCTTTTTTCTTTGGCCGGTCGCCGGCCTCGGCGGGCCGGCGACCGGCCGTGGAGGGCCGGCAACGCCGTTGGGGGCCGGCGAACTCGCCGGAGCGTTGCCGGCCCTTGGCAAAGCTCGGGCTCACCTTGGCTGGGCGAGCTCGAGCTCGCCCAACCAAGGCGAGCCCGACCTTGCATCGGGCTGGGCGAGCTTGATCTCGCCTAGATTCGGCGAGGCCGAGCTCGCCGGATTTGGGCGAGCTCGAGCTCGCCCAGCCAAGGCGAGCCCGACCTCGCATCGGGTTGGGGCCGGCGAGCCTCGCTGTGGTTGGGCGAGGCCGTCGGCCGTCGTCAGCCGGTCGCCGGCCATGGTCGAGGCCGCCGGCCGTCGTCGCCGGTCGCCGGCCATGGCCGAGGCCGGCGACCGGCCAAAAGAAGAAAAAAAAAGGAAAAAAAAACGAAAAATAAGGAAAAATAAATAAGAAAATAAGAAAGAAAATAGAAAAAATATTAAAAAATAAAAGAAATAAAAAAAATTTATACAAATTTACCAAACGTGTTTCGTTTATTTTTTATTCTCGGAACAAGTTTACCAAACGTGTTTTTTATTCAAAAATTGTTCCGGAACAGAAACACTTTTTTCTATTTTTGTTTCCTAGAACAATTTTTAAACAGAAATGTTACCAAACGCGCCCAAGATGCACTAAATTTCAGACTTATGTCTCAAACAATCAATAATCCTTGTGTTCCCACGTCATCATTTGATCATTCCCTTTTATGTCCTGCTTCTTGTTATTAATTACAATGATATTCCATTTGGGTGTTTGAAAGGACTCAATCTAACATTTATAATACCAATCATATGCGGATTTTATTCATGGTCACTGAAACGTTTTTCGAATAAATTAAAGATATTTTTTTTGAACTGCTCACAATTGTAAAAGTAGAAAGCTTGACAAGGTTTGGGGAAAAAAATACACAAGTCTGGCTTAACACATAAATTTGGAAGAGCATTCAAATGCCAATATGGGCACCGAGTTAAACGAGTAAAAAGTTAAAAAAAATTCTCCGTAAGACCCACATATTCAATTTTCATAAAATACAATACAACCTCGTGTTTTTCCTAAACGACATATACGAACGACAGTCAATCGTGTTGAGCTAGTCAATGGAAGCTCAGTTCATGGGGGAATTACCCATGCCGATTGTCGTTGTCCTTATTGAAGCCCACAATGGGAAATCGACAGAATAAAAGGTAATTAAGACGTTTGGTTCGAAGAAATCTGTGAAAGAGACCCTCGATAAGTTGTCACGATCTGTCTACAATAAAAATAAATTATATTTATTTTCTACATATAATAGAAGTTTCTTTTGGCCGAGTTGAGATAATAGAATTGACTTTGTAATCGAACATACTCCTAGCAAACTACGTAACATTAAATAGGTTCCACGTGAAACTCAAAGATTCTGAAGATCAAGACTAAGTGACTTCGCATGTATAAGACGTACGTAAGAATATTTTGAGAATAAGCACTCAATTCCCTTAAAAGTTAAAACCAAGGCCCAGGATGGCAAATGCCTCTACATGCTTATGAAGGTGCCTCGTTCCATTGTCCTTCTAAGTTTGAAATTCTTTGTAAACGTCCTTCTTGTACATACTACACACTACGACTCTTTCTTGGCTCTTTTTGATAGTCTCCTTCATTTTGTCCACAGCTTCAATTTCTGGACAGAAAGTTTTCACTCTAACGCTGAGTCTACACCGCAAAGACGTCCTTTGAGATCCTAAATGGGCAATTTCGAAACACATAACAAATGATTTTTGAAACTTTCTTCTTCAATCGAACACTTGATCATTTCAATTACAGACTAGAGAGCTACACTATCTTCAAACAAAGGTTCCTGATCAACTCCAACTACTGGGGTGGTGCGAATTTTAGTGCGCTAATCTTTATTTACCTTGGTGTTGAATCGCCACTCAACGGAACCCCATCCGGGATTGGGTTTCTGATCGATAATGCAGCTCAATTCAAAGCTTCGTTAGTCTATATTGAGGTAGGACTTTTAAATTCTACCATGCATGGATGTTCTTTTCTCTAATTGAAGCTTCTTACTCCGTAGTTAAATTCTTCTTTCCTTGTGGAATTTTTCTTGTTAGCATCGGTATTATGGTGAGTCAATTCCACATGGGATGAGCTTCAAAGAAGCTCTCAATGATGCAAATGTTCATGGGTATTTTAGCTCAGCCCAAGCTTTGGCCGACTATGCAACCGTTATCATGCACGTGAAGCAGAAATTAAAAGCTAGAGATTCTCCAGTTATTGCGGTGGGAGGATCATATGAGGAAGTAAGTGCAATGGGTATCATATTCTATCCATTTCTTTTTTAGCATAGACCGTGGAATTAATTACTTTTTGACGGTTTGTGCCACCTTTAAATTCGAATATGAAAAAGTTGAATCTCATTCCAAACTTCTCTTTCACTCGCGCGGGTACATGTGGTAGAAAGAAATAGGAAAAAGGGCTCCCATTATATGCACACATGCATATGTTACGGCCCGAATAAAGGAATGATCCAAGAGGGTTCCACATGACGGCTGTAACCAATCCTTGGAACAAGCGACCCTCAACCGGTATCTCTAAATCCTAGGGTTTTCTCAAGTGTTCTAGATTACTCTTGAGAGAGGGTGATACAGTAAATGTACGAATATGTAATAAACACAGGTAGTTGGTAGTTGGGGAGATACGATCTCCATTGTTATATCAAAAAGAGATTTACAGACAAAGTTTGTTCAATATTTGTATATACAGGAGTCTCCTCTCCCTCATTGTGACAAGTCACGCACAAGTGAAATACAAATCCAAAACTTCTATTTTTAGAGTTTCTCTCTCTAAGATCCTTATGAGTTGAGTGTGAGAAAGGCTACTTGAGAGAAATTCTAAGACCGCACAGGTTAGGGAACTCTAGATCGATTGGTTCGTGACACATACATATATACAAACACAAAATATTTAATGTTGCACAAGGGTTGTGATTTTGATACATGTTCTAAATTGTAGAGGTGACGGATTTCAAGATATGTAGGCTCTAGATTTAGAACTAGGAACCTATCCTATTAGAACTAATTCCCAGTTTTTGGAACTTAGAAACTTTCTTGTTTGTCTTGAAACCAACCCTAAAACCTATTTTGTTTGTCTAGTCCGCTTCCAATCTACCTAGGAACTAGTATTTTTTTTTCCTATAAAAAATTAAGACAAATAGCAATTATAACAAAATAGTAGGAGCAATAAAACGACTCAAAATAAAATATCTATGCGAAACAAACAGAAATATAAAGGAATAGGAAATTTAAGCTTAGTTAAAAATAATAAATCATCTTCTTTCAATTTCGAAAATCATGTTCTAACCGGTTCATGTGGCCCTTGAAGCTCTGGCCTCATCAGCTCTGATACTGTACTTTGACCATATTTACCCACAAGATGCACACTTTTCAGTATTCACCATTCACCAAAGATTTTTAAGGTAATTACACATGTAATTTCTCTTCTTCTTTCATGTTCTAATAGTGAAGTGGGTAGCACTTTTAAGCATCCAAAGAATATCCATTGGTTGACGCAGTATCCCTATCTTCCCATCTGAATTTAGACAAAGTGAGCATGCGAGTACACATTTTCTTACTCGTTGGGCTTGGGATCAAGAGATTCAAGGGTGTGCTAATGCTAAACCATACTTTAAATGAGAAATACATACAAACTTACCATTCAAATGATCTTCGAAATCTTAATATATTTTCTTTCTTTATCATAGTTTGTGTTGAACCTTGATTGTTTTGCATAGGAAGCTGGTGAGACTTACTACCAAATTATAGGAGACTCGTAGTTGGAGATCAATAGAGTTGTTTGTGAGCCTAATGGCACTCCAGCCTTAAGCATGATGTTCAAGACTTGCTAGTATGTGGTCTGATGTGTCTTCTACTATATGTCTTCGTTTCCAAATGAGTAACTTGCGCTAGAGTATCCCCAAGTTCTCAGTGTACCTTCTGAGATCATGAAGCTAACCCTCACGGACTTTTTTGGTGTGTGGATGTTTTAGGCTTTTAGAGAGTGGAGATTAGCTGAAGATCTACTTGAAATAGTTGTACTGGAGAGCAGCTCAATATGATTATCCAGCTAGGAATCCGGTGACAACGATACGCAACAACATTGATGGAGCAAATACTACTGAAAATGGCATTCTTGGCAAACTTTTTGCAGGCATAGTCGCCTATAACATGAACTCCACATGCTACGTCAATCCTCGCTGGCCAAAGCGAGGGCTGCCAAGCCCTCACCAGCAATTGTGAGGGCCGTGAGTGTGATGCTCCAGAATGTTATGCACGATACATGTCCTTTCCGTTTGTCCTCATAATTATAATTATGCATGTGGAAGCACAATAAAATATTCACAACGTTCATTATAAGTAATCACATGAGTTTGATATTATAAATAGATATTTGTCTTTATACAAACCTCAATAGTTATCAACACAACAAAATACATGATCCTGTGAAGGGTTAGGGTCACCTACACCTACGCTCAAAAGCTTGCTTGTACAAAAGTCAAGCTACCTGCCACAGGTCAACAACCTCGCGCATCAAGCAATAAACTGATGGGGAACCCACTCTAGAAGCCCCACGTCATCCCATACAGTGAAACTATACTTAGAATAGACTACCATAGATCCAGGATGAGCACATCTTCAAATACATAATCAAAATCCATAAGAGCTCCAAAAAGTAATGGCAGTGGGCAATTCATCATACATATCTTGAAGAGTAAAGAAGTGAGCTACTGCTCAGTAAATGAAATTTCTAAGCCTAAGGTGGGAGATCACTTTACCAATCAACTTGGAACAATCAAACAATGTGAGTTAAAAGTATTATAAAAAGACCATGTATTACAAATGTATAAGTATATGCATTTCTCTTTTATCATGATTTGCCCAAGGAAACCAATATCATCATTACATAAGATTATTTACTCATTTGCAAGCGAATGGCATAACATATATGACCCGAGGCTACTTCTTTTGTGTTTGCCTACATGTAATTATATATGCACAAATACATGTAATTATATATTTTTTTATATCTCCTTCGAACACCCTAGAGCATCCCTATACACGGTTCATCATAGCTCCAAGGCATCCCAACACATGTGTCATCCCAACTCATGGGGCGTTCCAACACATGAAGCATTGTCATCATTATCATTTAGGCTATTAACATATATATATATATATATATATATATATATATATATATATATATATATATTTTCTCTTATTTAATCACATAGCAAAAATGAATATGCTAACAATCGATATCCAATACGCAATATCTTTTCATACATGTTATTATTTTGCATGTTTATTTCTTTTCATTTCTTGTCACGCCTTTCAATGATCACATAATAATGACATACTTTCCTCCTTGCATTTCTCATGTAAGCAATATTAAAACATTCGGCAAATCAACAAATAGGCATACTTGTTAAGTGGGTATACTTGGCAAATAGCAAGTAGATATACTCAGCAAATCAGTATACTTGACAAGTTGTTATTTTTGGGAAGTGAATATGAGCAATAAGTATTTATATTCAAAAAGTGAATATAAGCAGTATGTGGTAATATTCAACAAGTGAATATGAATAGTAAGACTCAGCGAGTGGTTATGAGCAGCGGCTGGTGAGTATAAGGTAAGTTTGATTAGCAATGTGTGATTATAAGGTGAATATGATCAGCAACGTAAGAGTATGAGGTCAATATCATTAGCGACTAGCGAATATTGATTAGCGACATGTGATTATAAGGTGAATATGATTAGTAACTGGCAAATATAAGATGAAACGATTAGCAATAGAGAAGTATAAGATGAATATCATCAACGACCGGCAAATATAATGTATTATGATCAGCGACAAGTGGTTATAAAGTGAATATTACCAACGACCGGTGATTAGAAAGTGAATATGATTAGCGGCAGGTGATTATAAGGTGACTATGATACAGCTGGAGAATTCATTAAAAAACCAGTAACTACGCAAAATAGATTCGAAAAAAAAAAAAAAAAAAAACCGAGAAGTCACGATGTTGCTTCACGGTAGGGGATTGGCTGGGAGTCGTCTTGGAGCAGCAGGCGTTGGCGGGGAGCAGCGGCGGCGTCAAAATCGTGACAAGTGGGGAGGAGCCCACAAGATCATGGCTAGGTGGGCTTCTCACGAGCAAAACAGCGACAACGTCTGATGAAATCACGAGGGAGGTAGGAGCTATGGTGGTGCTCGGCAGTAGGCGAAGTAGCAAGGCATGGTCATGAGGGATCTCGGCCGTGACTCTCTCTCTCTCTTTCTCTCTCTCTCTCTCTTTGTTTCTAATACCTCTAATATGTCCAACCTCTTCAATTGCGAAGACTACGAGTCTATTTACAGTGAGAATTAGACTTCTTATTCCGTAATCCAATTATGGCCTTGGGTGTATTTCAATCCTTGTTGGTTTACTAAAATTAAGCTTAAAGCCTCCTATTAGTTTTAGCTCCAATGCAATCATGGGGGCTCAAGCCAACTCATTAAATTTAGAACCTTCCATCCACCACCGATCAATTTAAATGCAATATATACGAGCCTATCAATTAGCTATCAATGTGGAATGCTCCTTAATAACTATAAGTAATTTAATTAATTAATTTTTGTTTAGGGGTTAGGGTCAATCCCTAAATTTATGTGCAATGATCACCTAAACGGTCATCAAAATTCAGGTGTCATCATTAATAAAATAATCCATGGAGACAAGCAACCATGATCACCCCTCTGCGCAGACCCAAAACCACTACAAATATAGATCTACAAATTGTAGAACACGTCGTAGGCTATAGGAACCACCAAGAGAGATCGATCCAAAGAATAAAATTGCAAGTAGTGCACTACTGTGACAAGCATTAAAAACTCGGATTCTTTGCCACCAATGGACAAGCAAAAGCAGTGACAATGGAGCGGATCTTAGGATTGTATTTCTCTCTGATACTGTGTTTTAATGAAGATCATAAAAGCCAAAAAAGAAAAGAAAAATGATGAACACCCAATGATTAACGTGATTTATATGACCGCGAGAATAATCCCTTGAAAGCTTACAATCATGGTAATAATTCCTCCATTCATCTTGTTACTTTTGGGCGGATTCATTATTCTTTATAAGGGAGTAATGTGATGGGCAATAGTCATTTATTTGGTAACTACAGCTATCGCACACCCAACCAGATTTCCTACCATATTGGGATTAAGGCGATCTGGCATCCTTAACGTTTCAACACTATTTATGCTTGTGAAAGTGTCTCTTTTCTCAACCCTCTGCCTTAGGATTAGTCATTTCATTCTCTAACCAAGTTTGAAATTCTTCATAAACACTCTTGCTGTACACACAACGTACCATGACTCTTTCTTGGCTCTCTTTCATCATCTCCTTCATTTTATCCATAGCTTTGATTTCTGGACAGAAACTTTACAGTCTGAGACTGAGTCTACGACGCGAAGACATCCTTCGAGATCCAAAACGTGCAGTTTCTGAGATAGCTAGTATAAGCACCTAGAGGGGGTGAATAGGTGCACAAACAATTTATCGAGATACGGAAGCGATTCTAGGCAAACGATAGAAAGGAAATTCTCTATTGATTAACAAAATGAAGTACGATCAAGGTAAAGAGAGTAAGGAAGAGAAAATTGAACACAAGGTTTATAGTGGTTCGGCTTATTCCAAGCCTACATCCATTCTTCCGCACTGACAGCCCACCGGTTGGATTTCACTATGAACAAGAGAAAAGTTACAGCACGGCTTTTCCTTGATTCCACAGTGTAGATGTTCTACCACACCTCCTCAAGGCTTCTCACAAATATAGACTCTCTTTTGCATACAGGTTTTTCTCTCAAAGGAATTGTCTAAACAACAGAAAGCTTCAGACTTTGGAATTCTTCTATCGCGCACTCCCCGAACAACTTAGAACATCTTCATTATATATTCCTTCATGCCATCATACCCGTTGGCACTTACCAAATGAATTCCTCCAATCTACCCGTTGGACGGAATCAATTAAGAAGATTATTCGAGCTATTAAAGGAACGTGTCGATAGCCCATCAATCATGTTCGCCCATACAATCAGAATCTCGATTTCCATAAGTAGAACCTTCCAAGAATATTTAGACAATCATCGGATCCTTAATCTTCGAGTCAATCTCGATCAATCAAAGGATTCCGTTATGTCTTTTCTAGCCAAGAGATCTTCTCCAGTCGATAAGGTCATATCCTTAATGAAACATCCAGTTTTGGATAACCTTTCTTCAACGGATTAGAGACTGTCAATGAGGATAGACTTTGAGTCTTGAGTCTGGCTGTCCGGAGGTTTTCAGACTTTAAATAGCAGAGTCTGCAAACTTTCAGACTAGACTGATGGAAACGTTTTGTCAGCTTCAAAACACTTCAAGAAGATTTCTCCAACAATTTCCGCATCCGAAACTAACGATTTCAAAACCTTCTTCTTCAACCAAACGCTAGATCATTTCAATTATAGACCCGAGAGCTACTCTACCTTCAAGCAAAAACACTTGATCAACTCTAAATATTGGGGCGGTGCAAATTCTAATGCGCCAATCTTCGTTTACCTAGGTAACGAATCACCACTCGACGATCAATTGACTGTGATCAGGTTTCTAACTGATAACGCTGCTCAATTCGAGGCTTTATCAGTTTATAATGAGGTAATACATTTAAATTTTAACCCTTTTTCTTTTTTTTTTTTTTGGGGGGGGGGGTGTGTGGGGGTGGTCATGCATTTTTGTTCGTTTTGTCTAATTTCTGCTTCTAAACACGTAATCAAATTCTTCTTCTTCTTTTCTTGTGAAATTTTTTTTGCAAGCATCGGTATTATGGTGAGTCAATTCCACATGGGATGAGCCTCGAAGAAGCTCTCAAAGATGCAAATATCCGTGGGTATTTCAGCTCGGCCCAAGCTTTGGCCGATTTTGCAGCCATTATCATGCACGTGAAGCAGGATTTGAAAGCCAGAGACTCTCCAGTTATTGTGGTGGGAGCATCATATGGAGGAAGTAAGTGCTTTGGGGGGGGGGGGGGTGTATATTCTATCCATATCCATTCTCTGTTGACTTTGTAAAGTACCTCCTATACGTGAAAATGATGAGTTATTATCGTCATTTATTTTCAATAAAAAATACTAATTCATTTTTCTACGCAAAAAAAAAAAATCAAATTGTTATATTAAGTTGCTGAATTCTAATCAGTGCTTGCGTCGTGGTTTCGGTTAAAATATCCACACGTGACTCTGGGAGCTTTGGCTTCATCGGCTCCAATACTGTATTTTGACGATATTATCTCGCAGGATGCATACTCTTCAGTAGTCACCAAGGACTTTAAGGTAATTACACCTGTAATATCTCTCTTGTTTTTTTTTTTTTAAATATAAATAATGGAGCGTGCTGCATTTTTCAAGCAGAATATCCATTAATTGACAAAATATCCCTATCTTCCCATTTTATGCACACAAGATAAGTACATGAGTACACATTGTTGCTCATAGGAGATGGCATCAATAGAATTCGAGGGTATAGTTATCCTTAACCCTACCTCAAAGATATTCAAACTTACTGCTTGAATAATCTTAAGGATCTTGATATCTATTCTTGGTTTTTTATAATTTGTCTTCAACCATGTTTGTTTTGCATAGGAAACAAGCGAGACTTGCTACCAAGCTATAGGAGACTCATGGTCAGAGATCGATAGAATTGCTCAAGAGCCTAATGACACTTCAAACTTGAGCAAGATGTTCAAGACTTGCAAGTATGTGCTCTGCTGTGTCATTTATTATGTCTCTCAGTACCCAAGTGCTATAGAGTACTCTCACCCAATTTCTCAATTTAAGGGATTTGAACTGAATCAATTCACCTTCTGAGAAACAGGAACTTAATCCGCGCTCACTCTTCTGTCGGTGTGAAGTCTCATGATCTCCAAGGCTGAATAGGCTTGTTTTATTAAGGAGACACAATCATCATAGACTGACTACTGATTTTTGTGTGTGTAGGCCTTTAGAGAGTGGGGATGAACTGAAGGACTACTTGATATCAATGTACGAAGGTGCAGCCCAATATGATTTACCCCCAACATATCCGGTGTCAGTAATATGCAACGCCATTGATGGAGCAAATACTACTGAGAATGGCATTCTTGGCAAAATATTTGCAGGCGTTATCGCCTATAACACGAACTCCGCATGCTACGTCAATCCTCCCACTACTGTTTCTCAATCTAGTTTGGGATGGGGGTGGCAGGTACAATACTCTACATCATCTTTAGGCATCAAGACCCATCGGTTTTCGATTATTTGGGCGGATTTGGATAATGCATTTCGATCTCAAGGATGGATTGTGCCCTGCCCAAGTTAAATTTTACTTTTCCTTTTCGGGTCCAAACTATTTTACAATTAGGGCGGACTTGGGCAATAGCCTTTTGTCCCAATAAGGGGATCATCAGGTCTATGTTCATGCTGATCCGAGCATGCCCACTAATCGGGTCTATTTTAATTGACACCATCCCTTTCTTGAAATCTTCCTCATCAAATTGTGTTGTGCACGAGGAAACTTACAATATTGAAAGGGAGATTTGCTTGCAGAGATGCAGCGAAATGGTAATGCCCAAAGGCGTCACAAACAATTCCATGTTCCAACCAGACCCTTTTATCTTGAGCAGCTTCATTGATGAATGCAACCACCAGTATGGCGTGGTGCCTCGCCCTCATTGGATCACTACATACTACGGTGCTCATGTATGATTTCCAGTGGCTCTTAGAAAGTATATGTTTGGCTCTTATTTTAATTAGCAAATTTAACAGGCTCATATGCATATTATTCACAGTAAATTTTTGCATCATTGTCCTCTACCTCTTTTTTTGTTGTTTTAGGATATGGAGCTAATTCTTCGTAGGTTCGGCAGCAACATTATTTTCTCAAATGGACTCCGTGATCCTTTCAGTAGCACAGGGTATATAACATTATATGCTTATCTCCACACATTTGAAGAATTTAAACTTTACATAACTTAATCACACTTAATATTTCTTTCTTTCTTTCTTTCTTTTTTTCAATCTTAGGGTACTGAAGAACATTTCCGACAGTATTGTTGCTGTCTACACAGAGAGAGGTACATAACCAAGCGATGTGCGTGTTGTTTGCAACTTTTCTTACGCACCTATGAATCGCACAAGAGAAGAACAAGCTTGATGCATGTTAAATTATTTTCGCCAGATCTTGAATTCTGTCATTTGTTAATATATACTTTGCAGGTGCCCATTGTTTGGATGTATATGCAGAGGATCAAAGCGATCCTGACTGGTTGGTCATGCAGCGAAAAACCGAAGTTGAGATTATAAGAGGATGGATAGCCAAATATTATGCCGATCTTCGTGCTTTCAAACAATGATATGATGAATTATTATTGTCATAAATAAGGTTGATGAATTGATTCGGGAAGGCCATTCCAATGACAGATGAGAATAAAGGAATAAGGCCTATGTATTCTTTGATCCATTAAACGAGCTCTTAATCGAGGAAATAAAAAAGACTTAACCCAAGTTTATATTTAGGCGATGTATGTAGTTCACAACAAGCTTCCAATTGTTGGACTCTGATTAAACATTTTTGTGGATAGTAGATTTTTTTTTTTTCATTCATTCATTTTAAAAACTATACAAGCAATCATTTTAAAGAAAATATTTTTGAAATCATTTATCTTTCTCAAAATAAATGGAGCCTTAGAATTGTTAATCTTTATTGACTATGCATAGATTTTCATTTTATTTCGACTTTCATATTCTGTGGCATGAGTTTATGCACCCAAATTCACTACCCGAGCCAATTTCCCCTCTTATGGCCATACGTCATGGAACCATGGTTATATGAACTAATTCAACACAAAAATAATCTTTGCAATTGCAGTGGACCTAGTCTTTTCAATAGTTCGATGGCCAAGTTTGGCACAAATATTTTATAAGCCCGATTTTATTTGTTAATTTTGATCTTATCACGTGATTTTACGTGATAATCGTCATGAATATATGCGGACTATAAATGGAGCTGCCGCTTTTTTACATCGTTTTTCCGTGGCACTTCAATTATGAATCTTATTTTTTTGGGGTCAAAACATCCGCTTATTCAGAACATAAGAGATCTCAAAAGGGTCTGGGTAATTAGTGACCAAAGTACGACGGAGTGCCTTCTTTCGGTAAGCCTTTACCATCCAGTCAGCTGAAAATTTCGCCCCTCGTGGACAATGGGCTAGATGAACGCCTTTGAGTCCGGGCCAGATTGCTTCTGCATTCTTCTATCATGGCGCTCAAGCTCCAACAATTCCTTCGGCTGAAGGCGCATGCACGGAGTTCACAAATCCAGCCAACATTTTGCCCGTCAAGTCGTGGCAGACACCAGCTATGGCACCTTCCCCGTCCATATTGAGCTTCAAAGCGCGGGGCTTCGGTGGCTTCCATTGTGCAAGTACGGTCCCCCCTTCTCACTCGGTTCGCCGCAATTGGGTGCCGACGTCTGTAATTTTGTCCTTAGCATAGGCCGTGCAGACGATTGTGTTCGGATCTGGTCTTCTAGAGTGAAAAACGAAGGCATTCCGGGCCTTCCGGAGCTGCCATAGGGCCCTGGCGAGTAGCTCCCGTGAAGACGAGTATCTATTTTGTTCACTGAAGTCGTGGATCCCATTTGCCGATTCTCGTTACGTTGCTGTTTGGGAAGGGAGTTCAAATTCCAGATGTGCTTCCATAGGGCTTTTTGAGTTTGGTAGGAGGTGGAGGCAATGCTTTGATGGCAGCTTGTTCTGTGGTGTTTGTATGCTGCGGTAAGCATTTTTGACAGAATAATGCCCATGTTCGGCTTCCGGTCCAAACGAGTTTGTCTTCTTTTGGGGTTGAACTCAATGGAATAGATATGATCTCTTTAAGTACGTCTTCCGCGAACGGATCAGCAATTTCCTGTTCATTCCGTTCCTGCTCTCCATGGATGATCAACTAAGTCTTCCACTTTTTGGGGATCACCCAAGTTTGCAGGTCTCCCGAATATTGATGTTCTTTCCATTACATACTATTTCTGGAAATGTGACTCTTATTTATTTAACATAAAAAAGTGAAATATCAAGAGTAGACAATTTGTACAAGTAAAATAAGTATATTATATTGAGGGCGTGTTTAGTAATCATTCTATTTTCCAGAACAATTTCTGATTAGAAATGATTATTTTTATTATGTTCTCGGGTGGGCGGGGACCAAATTCTAAGCATTTGAAGGCATTTGGTAATCGCTCAAAATTTTTATTCCCGAGCTAAAATTGCGTTTGGTAATCTTGTTCTCAAAATTTCTAATCCAAAAAATTTTATTCTAATTTTTTAATAATTTTATATCTATTTTTTTCTTCTTTTCTTTTCCTTATCTTCTTCCTCAACCGGTTGCCGGCCTTGGGATGACCGGCAATCGGCCAAACGAGGGTCGGTGACCTTGCCGAAGGGTCACCGACCCTTGGCAAGACCGCGCCTCATCGGCCGAGTCTCGCCAGTAGTTGGGAGAGGCTTGCCAGTGGAAGAGGGAGGCCCGGGCGAGGCTCACCTGGCCACTGGTGAGCTCACCAGGCCTCACCCTGACTTGGCCAACTTCCAGTGAGCTCGCCAAAGCTCACCCAGTCAATTGCCAAGGACCAGCAGTGGTGGCAGCCGTGAAAGAAGAAGAGAAAAGGAAGAAAAACAAGAAGGAAAGAACACAAGAAAAGAAAAGGAAAAATTTTGGTTGGTTGATTTTGGAATTGTTCCTGGGAACAAATAATCTTTTTTTTTTTTTTTACTTCTCAATTCTACTCCAAATCTATTCCCAATAGCAAAAAATCTACCAAACGGAGTTCTGTTTCAAATATACTTTCAGGAACAAAATAATAGAATCAAACACTATTTGGCCTGTTGCCAAATGCGCCTTTAATGTCTAAAATATATCTTTTTCCTAAAAAAAAATTTGAAGAAAGTAATATCCTTCTTATTTTAAAAGCTACCATACATTAGCCAATTCAATTCTAAAATTTTCAACTTTGCCAATTTAATTATAATCCTTCACATGATTCTCCAATTTGGCCAATTTGAATTTAGCACATCTCGTTACAATTGAATGGGAGGATGCAACGAATCCAATATTTGATCCACCTACGATGAATCAAACGATTATGTATGTACATACTCAGGATAAATTCATAATGATGTCAAGTATAACAAGTGTCTTGATTGTAAAAATCTATCAGAATAACGATTTAGTCACGTCAATTTTAAATCCATAATACACGGTTTACAAAATTAAATAAGTTACTAAAGAATTCGATAGGCTTGGATTGTGATGATCATTCTGAGCAAGTCAGTTACTTCAGTTCTTCGACCGAGTTAGCGCGTGAAAACGTGCAAACAGATATGGAGAGCTGTTCAAGTACACGAAGAACGGACGCTACAAGTCATCTCTTCTTCAACCTCCATTTTTTTTTTAATAACAAATCAGTATTTTTGTAGCCAAATTGCTCGTCTTCTTTTTGGCTAAGTAAGACAACGACATAATTATTTTGCTAAGAATAATCCATTCCCAATCTTATCCACAGCCCATTAAAGGTTAATCTCTTGGCACCTCTCTTGAGAGGGGCAAAATGCACCTGAGATATTTTGCTTTGGCAAAACAAAACTGTGGCTCTACTCCCCACCACATATCTACTTACATAAAATATGACACATCCCTCATGTTTTTCCTAAAAGACATAAGCAAAACCCCTGGTCGTCTTGACTTTTGAGCCAGTCACCGGAAGCCCAATTCAATGAAATTACAAAAAGTCAACGGTCGTTGTCCGCATCGTAGTCCACAACGTGAAATCGACAAAATAGAAGGCTGTTGAATTTTCTTATCCAGATTCGTAATCAATGAAGCATCTGCTGCCTTGTGTTAAATCATATACTATCTCTAGGGTCTCAAACTTTATTTTGTTTTAGAATTCTTAAATTGTTAGTGTGACATCCAGAATTTTCGGTATTATTTTCAATTGAATTAATCAGGTCATTTCTATGCAACTGGAGCCGGGGATTAAAATGGAATACAAAATTGAGATGCGAGATGAGTTATTGGATGAGGAGAATATTTAATTGAAGCATTGAGGCATCACTTGGATTTATTGAGGCCTTACAAGGTTAAATTGAGAAGAAATGAGTGATCAATTGGAGGAGGTATCAAGCAAATTCGTGTGCCCCCATCCCACTAGCCATTTGGACCAATTCACATGTCCAAGAAAGAGCTTGGGTGGTTCAATGACAGCCAAGGGATAAATGCTTGGCCTAGAGTGAGTGTGGGGGATATTTGTGGAAAAATCAAGTCAAGTGGAGCCCCCTCACCTCTCATCTCTATCCATCTACCTCTCCCTCATCCTCTCTCTCTAGTTGTCGTAAATTGTTTCTCCTTCATTCTCCCCATTTCATGCGACGCCATAGCTGAAGAGAAATGGAGCAGTCATTGAAGACTACCCCTCCTCGGCTCTGCTTCATCCACCGCTACGTTCCCCCGCACGAAGCCAACATCAAAGGAGCCACGCCAACTCCATATGATCAAAGACCAGCAACCAGCGAAGCCCACGTCTCCTCCCCACCGAGTGAAGACACACAAAGCTGCCCATCTCCACGCGTCCACGCTTCTTCGTACGTCCAGCGGAACCCATCGGAGACCGAAGTTTCCACCTTCGAAGACTTTGCTACCAGGTGTTCCAGTCAACCACCGAGATCTCTCTCCTTTGACTTTGCCGCTCCACTTCAGTTCATCTTCGTTCCAGCTGCAAGGAGCGAAGCCACCTCCACCAATTTTTGTTCCCCACCGAAGAACCCCACTCAGGAGGTCAACACAGCAAAGCTCCCAGGCGATTTGTTGACCCCTTGAAGCCGCGTCCACCGAAGCCGCTCGCCGCTTGTCTGTTTCTCCCTCACGTTCAGTCAACTTGACTGAAGAAACACCGCTCCAACGTCTTCAATTTCTGCTTAGCTTGCTGCCACTCGTCCGCTTCTCCATCTCATGGCCGTGGAAGCCCACGATCCCTCCACAAAGCCAACGCACGCCAGCTGAAGACCGTCGAAGCCCCTCTCAACTGAATCTCTCTCTGCTGATGGTTGCTCTTTACTTCATCGCGTGGATTGCTTCCTCAACGAAGACCAGCTGCTTCGGTCTTCCTTCGCCACACCAGCTGGACCAAGCCCAACGCCACAGCTGTTTCTTCATTCAGCCCAATTGAAGACTTGAAGCCCACGTGAATTGCAGCAATTCAGTCCATGGGGGTTTTAATTTAATTGAAGCCCATGTGGAGTTCGGCCCAAGAGAACAGCCCATTCTCAGTTTATTTGTTCAGCCCATTGAAGTTGTTTTTCGGCCCAGCTCGCAAGATCAGTCCGCAATCCATTGGAGATTAGTTTGAAGCCCAAGCTCAGGCCCAAGTTCAACTTGTTTTTTTTTAGCTCAGAGTTTCTTTGGGCTTGTGAAGTTCTTGGCCCGGCCCAGGTTCGGCCGCCGTCGTGTCGCCATTGCGATTTCCGATCTTTGCTTTGCCAAGTGAGTTTTGCTCACTAATGCTTTATTAGTTTTCTAATTATGCTTAAGGTTGATTAGATTTAATTATTTGCAATTAGGTGGATATATTAGATTAAAGTAATTAAATTAAAGACTCATTGATGCATGTTAATTAAATTGATTGTGCATTTAGCTAGTAAACATGTCCTATTATTTATTGGATGCTTCTTGGGATTTTTCCCGTCCTTATCGGGTGTTAATTAGGCAATTCGGGCCTAGGTGGAATTTTTAGGAATTCAATATTAATTTTCGAAATTAATTATTTAATTATTTATTTCCGGAAATTCAACTGGGATGGCCAGTGACCGGGATTTTATGCTAATGATGGCGCATGTCCGTTTATTTAATTGAGCTTTATATTGTGCTAAATTGAATTTATTATATTTATTTATTTAATTTTCGAAATTAATTATTTAATTATTTATTTTCCGAAAATTCAACGGGGATGGCCGATGACCGGAATTTCGTGCTGATTGTCGTGGAGCAGTTCGTTTATTTATTTGAGCTTTAATTCGTGTCGAATTGATTTAATGATGCATTTTTAAGTATGTTATTAAATAATGCAATTTTGGCCTTGTGATTGAGGATTGGTCGAGTAACGGTTGTCAGTATCGAAAGTGCGTTGGTAAATCACCTGGAGAATGCCCGTGACCCGGTGAATTGGAGTGTCACCTGGGAAGGACACATGGCTCGGTGATTAGATATGTCATCTTGGCGAAAAGGTAGCATTAGAGAATGCACGTGGCTCGGTGACATAGTCTGGCATCTTGATAAGGTCGGGTGGGACCATAAAGCCACTAAATCTTGAAAGGGTCGGGTGGGACAGTAAAGCCACTAAATCTTGAGAGGGTCGGGTGGGACCATAAAGCCACTAGATCTTGAAAGGGTCGGGTGGGACCGTAAAGCCACTAAATCTTGGAAAGGTCGGGTGGGACCGTAAAGCCACTAGATATTGATGAGGTCGGGTGGGACCGTAAAGCCACTAGATATTGATGAGGTCGAGTGGGACTGTAAAGCCTCTAAATCTAAGGAATTGCTTGGTGTTGGATGAATGACCTAGAAATGGTCTGATTGGCTTGGAATCGACTAGGTTGATTGATCGATGATTCGATCTGAGTGTGACTTGATGTGATTCATTGCCTTGGTTTGATGTTGTGAATTGAATGATTGAAGGGAGATGATCGTGAGTGGTCTTCCTGATGTGAAATAGACTAAGTCGATCGGATCGATGCTTCGATCTGTGATGTTATTGCTTGAGTGCCTATTTGATTTGTGCTAATATGCAGGTGGAATCTGAGGCCAAGGTAAGTCCTCTGACTCATGTTGTGCATAGGCAGCCCTAAGGTGTATTAGTTTACTAATCGGGTCTTAGGGGGTAGAACTTGCTGAGACGTTGTCTCAGTGGTTATTGAATAACCATTTCAGGACCCGGATGAGGAGCTTAAGGATGAGGAACTTGATGAGGAAAACCCTGATGAGGAACCCGAAGAGGAGTATCAGGAGGAGAACCCAAGGATGATCCGGAGTAGGATCCTGATGACGTTTGCTATAGAATCAATTTGAATAGAAACCAGTTGTTTTAGTATGGCTTGTATATGATTGCAATGGTGTGGTTTTCAGGTTCAATTTCCTAGTCCTACTTGTATATCCCATTGTTTTATTGTCTGGGGATTTATAACTACTTCCGCATGTGCATATATAAATGAAAGGGTCGGCGATATGTAGTCCTGGGGATATCGCATAATAAAATCGACCAAGCTTGAAGGATGGTCACGTGACCGAAAGTCGGGGCGTGACAGTTAGATTATAAGGTGGTTTAATATTCAAATATTAGGACAACAAGCACTTGGGAAGCCCCTTTTTTCCCACTTTTTTTTTCTAAAAGTTTTTCGAATTTGTTTACTCCTATTTTGTTTTACCAAAATGTGTACTGGTCTTAAACCCTAGGATTAATTTTATTTATGCCGGGGGCAAATTGAACTCGCCTTTTATTTTCACACTTTCAAACAACATAGCTCCTATCAAAGAGTCCGTCTCAAATGAACGATTATCTAGGTACTCACCCCCTTACCGCCTGATCATTCACTTTCATGCCCCGCTTATTCTTGTTCTTAATCACAATTATATTTCATTTGGTGTTTGAAAGGACTTAATCGAACACTTATTAAATTATGTAATGACATTTTCGATTGTGAAGGTAATCCAAATATATGACAATGACATAATAATTTTGATAAAAATAACTTTTTCCATCTCACCTGTTAAAATATTTAAATAATAAAATCACAAAAAAAAATCTAATAGCCTTAGCTTTTAAAATAATCGATAGTAATCCCACTTACATCATTCACGCCAACATATTCAAGGTTGATCTCTTGGCATCTCTCTCGAAAGAGAGATATTCCTCTTTAGACATTTACCTCCTTAATGTGACTAAACCATCTCCTAGAATTTATCCGGTGGAATTTAGTATCATGCAGTCTCATTTTCTTCTAAATTAGAAAAGTTCATGAAGGCATAGTCTCTTCAGAATAGCGATCTTCTTTAGCATTTATGCGTTAATGCGGATTCTCTTCATAATTACTCAAAATGGTGATATATAAACCAGAACTAAACAAAGAAAAAACTACGCAAGTCTCACTCAGCACATAAATTAAGAACAGCTTTTTAACGTCGCATAAGGGCACCGATTCACGAATAAAATCATGGAACGAGTGATAAGTGAAAAGTTCCTCTTTTGAGTAAGGAAAAACGAAGTTTACCAGTCACCGACGTAAGAAAAGCGAGAAAATTGTCCAAAAGATTCTAAACCTATTGTATAGGGGTCAATTCAGTCATAAACTTTTTATTTTGTCAATTTAATCCTAAATCTTTTAGTAACTTGCCAATTTAATCCTAAATGTTTCAATTGTGCCGATTTAATCTTAATTTTTATTTTATGATTTGCTAATTTAGTTTTAAACATTTTAAAGATTTGTTAACTTAATTATTCTAATCAATTTTGGCGAGAAATGATTGATGTGATAATTTAGTCAGTGCCAACCGCCCTATGTGGCATAGTTGGTGCAAACTTAGACAATATTTTACATTTTAAAATTTTTCTGAATTTTTTTATTTTCCTTTTCTTTCTTTTTCTTTCCTTCTTCCGTTGGCCCTCGCTCCACACCCTCGCTTTGGCCTGCACAAGGGCCATGAGGGCATCACAAGCCTCGCCAAGTGCATGGAGGCTGTTAGGCCAAATAAAAAAATAAAAAATAAAAAAGAAGAGAAAAACCAAAAAATTATTAAGAATGTCAAGGTTAGCACCAACCGTGCCACTTGGGACCGCGAGTGACTATGTCACCAATGCCTAGCAAAAATTGATTGGATAAACTCAATTGACAAAATATGAAAATATTTAGAACACAATTGACAAAATCAAAATATTTAAAATTGAATTAGCTGAAGTGCAATAGATTTAAAAAAAAATTGACAATTTTTCTTAGAATTTGAAATGCCACTTATGAATTGATGCGGCAAAAAGCCATCAAATATAGTAACAAATGATAATAGGTTTCTATGACCACACTGGAAACCAAAAAGTTCAATTGCGGTGCGCAAGCATAAGGTCGCACAAGTTTTATAAAATTGAAGCAGCACTTATTGGCCAAAAAATTTAAACTTAGTGATCACTTGGGATGCCTATTTTCCCATTTTCAGAAGGTTTTTTCCAATTTGTTTCTACATCTATGTTTTGCCAAACCGTGTTCAGGTCTTATACTCTAGGATTATATTATTTATGCATTTTCACGGTTTATAACCGGATAGTTCCTAACTTATTAATTAAGTGGTTATCTCTCTGGCACCTTACGGAATAAAAGCTGAATATTCGATCGTCTACCGAAGACTTTGTCGCAAACAATAAATTATCCCAATATTCCCACCTCATCCTTGTTATTAATGGCAATCATATTCCATTTGAGCGTTTGAAAGGACTTTTAGTCAAACAGTAAGAACACAAATCACCTAACGGCTGATTTGTGCCGCCGGCTGTACAGTGGTTCTAAAGTCATAAAAAAAAATAAAAATCAGCTAACGGCATAATCAGTTATTAAGGCAATCTAAATATATAAATACAGGTTTGAGTACTAGTCTCTTATAAAGTCAAGGGTTGTGTATTGCATAAATAATATGAAACCATTGACTACACAAATCGTTGCCACCTTTTTATTCTTTCTTCTAATTTTGTAATATAATTCATATGGTTTTTGAGCTATGTCAACTATAGTCATTATCCAGATGCTGAATTGTTCCGACGTAATTTCGCATAGAAAATAATAGTACAAAATGGGATCAGGGTTTGCTATATAAAGGTGACTAGTTAATGCCAAGGAACATCACGAAAACCCTTCCCTTCGCATGCATCCTTTAGCCTAAGCAATGACCAAAAACCATAACATGTCTTCATCGCATTATAGCCTTCTAGTCATTCTGATACTGAGCTTGGCGTGCGTTGCTACCGGAGAGAACATGGATGGTTACAATATTCCACAGCTAAGCATACTCCGCCGAATATTTATAAAAGATCCTACACGGCCGGTCAGCACTTCTGTGTCGACAAATGATGAGCATTACGGCCTGTAATATTCTTTCTTTTAATTTCGTAAGGAAACTCACACAGATTTCGAGCTGAGTCACCTTTATTCTCCTGCTTTTGCATCGTTTTTATTGTGAAAACAAGGTCGTTTTTATTGTGAAAACAAGGGTCGAATAACAAAATAGACGGAATAAATAAATAAATTGGATATCAGATTTACGTGATTCGGTTGTAGGGACCTGCATCCATAAGAAAAGCAGCAACGAATTCTACTTAGATCAAATGAGACAATGAAGATTGTAATTACACTTGAATCATTCAATCACCCTTAATGTTTTCCAATTACACCTAATAACTCACGCAATGTTTAGCCGCAAATTTCCCAACAAAACAACATCTCAATCTCACGAAAAAATTCACAAATCTTACCATAAGATTTAACTGACTTGACACTAAAATTATTGATATAATTCCGCAAAGAAAAGTCCACCCGAGCACTCGATCGGAACGGCACTTCAAGATTTTTTTCTCTTTTTCTGGACAAGGACGGCATGACGACTACGCTGCTTTTCTCATCAACAGGACGCTTGCAGCAATATATCACGCGAGCAAGGCATGCCCAAGAGAAACCCTTGAATTGGTTTACATATGACACCATCAGAGAAAGTCAAATAAGACTGGTCGAAAAGTCCATGCCGACTAGGATTAAGAAACAAAATCCAACCATGTTTTTCTTTCCTTTTATTTTATTTTGTTTCTTATTTCCACTAGGCAACAAACTGCACAATAGCCTTTGCTTTTCTTTGATTCAGTAAGCTCAAACTCAAAACATATTTTAATAGTTTTAATATTATTCCGCATAGAATATAAAAGTGCAGACTGGCATCGCGAGTTCATATATATAAAGGTGACGCAGTTGACGCCAAAAAAACATCACAAGGATCCTCCTCTTCTCCCCTGAGCAATGGCCAGACACCCTACCATGTATCCATTACATTATAGCCTTCTGATCATTCTGATACTTTTTTCAGCTTGTGTTGCTGCCGGAGAGACCTTAGATGGTCACCGTATTCCGAAGCTGAGCGTACGCAGCCAGACATTTATTCAAGATCCTAAACAAGCAGTTCGAGCTTCCGTCTTATCAGAGGACTTCCAGACTTTCTTTTACAATCAAACTATCGATCATTTTGATTACAGGCCTGAAAGTTACACTACTTTCAAACAAAGATATGTGATCAATTTCAACTTCTGGGGCGGCGCGAATGCAAGCGCCCCTACCTTCGCTTATCTTGGTGCAGAAGAAGCCATCGACCATGACATAGCCGCTGCCGGGTTCCTGACAGATAATGCAGCTCAGTTTAGGGCGCTTTTGGGGTAATAAAAGTGCCCCATATCATTTGCCTTGTTGTACTTTCTTTTTTCCTTATGTTTGGCGTGCAAATGTATGTATTCGAGCAATTTACGAATGTAAATTTGAAATCTTGCAGCATCGATTTTATGGTGAATCAATCCCGTATGATTTGACACTCGACAAAGCACTAAGTGACGCCAATGTTCGTGGATATTTCAGCTCGGCGCAAACTCTTGCCGATTATGCAGAAATCCTTGTATACCTGAAACATAAATTGA
The DNA here is from genome assembly GCA_016097545.1 of Eucalyptus victrix. Lineage (NCBI taxonomy): Eukaryota > Viridiplantae > Streptophyta > Magnoliopsida > Myrtales > Myrtaceae > Eucalyptus > Eucalyptus victrix. Next base: position 27,733,257 of record CM027844.1, read on the forward strand.
ACGCCAAAGATTCTCCGATAATTGTCATTGGAGGATCATACGGGGGAAGTAAGTGAAAATATTTTTCACATAGCAGCATTTTGACTACCGCTATAAATCGAAATTAGTAAAAATAGCCCACTACTTACATTGAAGAGAACAATTTTAATCTGCCGAAGGTCATTGTTCTTGAATTTTTCGTGGATAGAGCTTTTCCTAAAGAGTGTTAGTCATATTGATAATGAAAATCCATAGAAAGTTTGATAACTTTCCGTGAATTGCACTGAAGAAAGTTCCTACTCTCAGGTTAAGAGGAAAACATCAACAGCTTATATTCTACATATAGCTTATAAGTCCGTCTTTCAATCTTCATATATTTAATTTTCAGTGCTAGCTTCATGGTTCCGCCTGAAGTACCCTCATGTGGCACTCGGAGCTTTGGCATCATCTGCTCCAATTCTCTACTTTCTTGACGTCACACCTCAGGGTGCATACTTCTCAGTAGTCGCAAAAGACTTTTTGGTGATCTTTATTTGCTTGATTTATACCTTATTCTTTCGCATGCGTATCCTGTCATCAAATTGATCACCTGAATTATTGTTTGTTTGATTTTTCAGGAAACTAGTTTTTCTTGCCACCAAACCATAAGACTCTCCTGGGAGGAAATTGATAGAGTTGCTTCTGAGCCTCATGGTCTTACGAAATTAAGCAACACTTTCAAAACCTGCAGGTGCGTGGACGATGGAATTGAGAATCATGCATCATATTGTATTTTGGATACTTTTCAGTATTTTGTGTAGTATAAGTAATTCTTAAAAAATAAAATATATTATTAAAAACTTATAGCGTGCACTAACATTTAGCAAGCGGTTTATCTACTCATGATTTGAGATTTTCACCTATCGACTCCCTCACTTACTGTCAAATTTAGGACGGATAAGACCATTTGTGAAATGCATGCGTCCAACATGATATAATGGTTTCAAGTTCCGATATTAGTTTAAAGTAGAAAAGATATGCTTTATTGACGAATTGAAATTTAACTATGCATATCTTTCCTTTTTTAGACCTTTGCAAAGTTCTTCGCAGCTCAAGTACTACTTGAGAGACACCTACGCGGGTGCTGCTCAGTACAATGATCCATTCCTACGTCCAGTGAAAGCGATATGCAATGCCATTGATGGAGCTTCTCCAAGAAACGACATTCTCGGGAAGATTTTCGCTGGCCTCGTCGCTTACGATGGAAATTTGTCGTGCTACGTCAATCCACCTTCTACAACTCCATCTGAAACTGATTTGGGTTGGTCTTGGCAGGTACACACTATAGTCCGATATCATGAACGCATTTTAGTTTACTACTATCAGTTGAAATCAACTCGAATTGATTAAAAATAAATAAAGTTAATGTCGAACTCGAGTGATGAACGAACAACTCCAAGATTCGGTATTATATGCGTCTTATGTTTCTGAGCAGAGTCTGGTGTAGTCTAATGATCAAGCAGAGTAGCTTGTGAATTGTTCTGACTCATTTATATCCTAATTGGCTCTACCTGATAGCGATGTGCTGGGCAGAATGAGTCAATGGACACAATTTCGAACTCTTTTGCCATAATTAGTTAATCTTCGACTAACAAAATGGTGGTCGATTGGCTTTGCAGACGTGTAGCGAGATGGTGATGCCCCTGGGCATCACAAAGAATACCATGTTTCAACCAGAACCCTTCGACCTTAATAGCTTCACCAATGACTGCAAGAGAAGATATGGCATCGCACCTCGACCTCACTGGATTACTACTTATTATGGTGGTCATGTAATGTCACATGAATTAGATTGTATATTTAGGATACTCCTTTCATATTTTTATTTATATAACATTTTATTTTACCGAACAAAGTATAGCGCTCTTTAATTTCTTCATTGACTATGAAAATTTGCAGGACATAAAACTTGTTCTGCAAAGATTCGCTAGCAACATAATTTTCTCCAATGGGCTTCAAGATCCTTATAGCAGCGGCGGGTATGTCTAGCATCAAAACCTATATAGATTCTTGTGAAAACATCACTAAATTAAATCAGATTGCAAAATAATTCATATATATCGTCAATCACAGGGTCTTGAAGAATATTTCGGATACTGTCGTTGCGGTCTACACAGCTGAAGGTACATGTCGACTTGATTCGTCTCGTACCAAAGTCAAATAAAATAGATTATCTTTTCATCTTCAGATTTATGGAAGCCAATTGAATCACTGAGATTAATTTCATAAAAAAAAAAAAAATTATATGTAGGTTCGCATTGTTTGGACACAGGTCCAGCTACGAAAGCCGATCCCGACTGGTTGATCAAGCAGCGGAAAATTGAGATTGAGATTATAAGAAAGTGGATCGCCACATACCATGCCGATCTCCGTACTCTGGGAAAATAATCAATGAAGTCATCACATGGTATGATGCTAGTAGTGTAGTAAATAAAGACCAGAGTTGTGTGTTTCGTTCATCATCTTGTGAGAAGAGTGAGAAATGTGTGTGTGTGGATGTGGTAGGTATTTAGAGAGAGGGAATGACATGAAGAACTAGCTGATATCGTCGCACATGAGAGCAGCTTAAAATGACGATCCACCAATATATCCAATGACGATTTTATGCAGCCGCAGTGATGGAGCAAAAACCAGTGAAAATGGCATTCTTGGCAAAATATTCGCAAGCATTGTTGCCTATAACCTGAACTCCACGTGCTACCTCAATCCTCCCACTTGCGTATATTGAAAGAGAAGAAAGTAATCATAGAACACGTAGGCAATAAATTGATGATATCTAATTCTTTAATTAAAGATATGCTACCAATGAATTATAAAAATCATGTATTCAGAATGGGCATTGGTCTGATCATGTAAATTTTTCTTTATATAAAAATATTTGTGAGAACCACCGCCCGCGGTGGAAGCGTTGGTTAGGGCTTGGTACCCCAAACGGGGGAAGGGTTCGAACCTCCGTGGAAGCGATGCTTCAATGCATAACGCGCGTCTTACCTGCGCTTGGGGGTCAGCGGTGGGGGCCCCCGGCGCTCCAGGGTTTACTCTCCCCGCGAAGCGGCGTTCGGAGGTTTCGGGTCACCAAAAAAAAAAAAAAAAAATATTTGTGAGACTTCTATTCATTTGCTATGGTTTTCTCAATACAGTTGTATACATATAATTATTTTAAGAAAAATAATTACGTTTGACCTGGAGTAAACATAAGGTTTAATCATTAAGTTATTTTATTACATATGGGCTGATGAAATGTATTGTGATACACGGAATATAATACTCACTTTAAGAAGACTCATCGCCGTGATTCATCTGTTTTATTTCAACATAAAGTTTTGTGGGTTTGAGTTAATATTCCATTTGATTGAATATTGGGATCAAATGGGAGAATGTTATGATATTTTATTATTTTAGATGTGATCTCAATTTTGTATTTCCCAATTAATTCCGATTTATTGCCCAAATTATTACTTGCGTTTATTACGTGATATTTGTCCATTAATATGTTATCATAACAGTCTTAAAGATGTCGGTAATGTAAGAAACAAAATAAAACATAAGGTCGTATAGTCCAAACCCTATCACTAGAGAAAACACACCATCACATTTTAGGGGTATTGGCTAATGGAATAAGACGTACAAATATGATGATTCCATATTCGCATATTGATCGCGTTCCTGCATCCAATTAAGGTTTCAAAGTTTTCCGCATTTGCATATTTTTATTGATGGCTAGAGGCGTGTTGATCTTTACGTTTCCGCAAATCAATCTCGAATTTTATACGAATTTATTTCTGAATAATAGATCGGGATCGTCAAGTTTTTCTTTAGACTCAGTCTAGCAAAAGGTACTTTGGGTTGGGGGTGGTAGGAACAGTACTCTACGTCATCTTCTCTAAGCATTGCCAATGGGTCTCGATCGTTTTGGGAGGGTTTGGATATTGCATTTCGATGTCAAGGGTGGATTCGAACCTGGTTGAATTAATTTAACTTTAAAGTGAACAAGGCTAGGAAATGTTCCCTTCTTGCGTCCGAGTGATTTTACGATTACGATGGAGTTGGGCAATCTCACTTGTTGTCCCAATACAGGGATCATTAGGTCTATGTTCAGGCCGATCCAAGAATTGCCTATGAGTCAAATCTATTTTAATTGCGCCATCCCCTTCTTGAAAACTTCCTCGTAAAATTCGGAAGTGTCTAGCAAAACTTACACTTCTGTTGAACTAAAAGGGGAATTTGCTTCCAGAGCTGCAGCGAAATGGCATTCCCCATGGGCATCACAAATAATCTAGTCCATGCTCCAACCGGCACCTTTCATCTTAACAAGATTCATTGACGAATGCAACGACTGATACGGCGGTCGGGCCTCCTCTGCATTAGGTCACTACCTACTACGGTGATCATATATGATTTCCGATAGATTAAACTAGTTTCCTTGCATAAAGTTTAACATAAATCTGACCACCGTCGTCCTCCATCTCTGTTTTTTTATCTTTGCAAAATATGGAGCTAATTCTTCGTAAGTTTGGTAGTGGGTTATAGAGGCTTGTATGCTTATCTCCATACATCCATTCGAAGAAGAACTTTCTACATTATTTAATCACGCTTAATAATTTGATCTCTTTTTCAATATTAGGTCCTGAAGAACAATTCATACGGTACAGTTGCTATATACAAAGAAAGGTACAAAACCAGGCCATTTTATTTGTTGCTTGTGGCTTGTCTCAAGTACCCGTGAATCCCTCAAGAAAAGAAACCCACTCTAATTAGTAATTTAACTCCAAAGTAGAAAGTAATTTGTAATTTCTTGCTTGTTTGGTCGTCAAACCACAAGCCCTATTTGGATTTGAATTTTCAACTTGGATAGGGCTTCCTTCGAGGGCTCAAACTCAAAATATATTTCTATCACTAATTATATGTTTTGCAAGTTCTCATTGTTTGGATTTAAAGACACAAATCGATCTAGATTGATTTTCCATGCAAAAAAATACCGAAGTGTGGATAGCTGAATATATGCCAATCTTCTTGCTTTGAAACAATGATGTGTTGGATTGCAATTACAAAAAATATGGATGATGAATTGATTCAAGAAGGCCATTTCAATAAAAGATAAAAACAAAAGACCAAGGGTACGTTTGGTTTAGCTTTTCCAATAGACTTTCAGCCTTCTAAACCTTTGGGAAAATGCTCAGGTGTTTGGCAAGCCTGTGTAAGAGGCTTTCAATTAAATGCTGACCTTGGAAAAGCTAAAAGCTCAATATCGATAGGAACTAACTTTGAGCTTTCAATATTTGGCCAAATATTAAAATTACTTTTTTTTTTCAAAATTACTATCATAATTTTTTTAGATTTCGATTTTACCTCTCATTGCTCCAAAACTACCATTACCCTCACTAGAGTTGGCAAAGAGTTTAATATTTTTTTAATAAAAAAGAAAAATGAAATCCAAAGCACCTTATAAAAAAAGATTTGCCAAATACTCTTTATGCAAAAGTAGCGTTGTAAAGAATTTTTACCAAACGCAACTTGTATTTTTCCAAAGCGCTTTAGACCAAAGATATTTGCATTTCCCCAAGACCCATTTCCAAAGTTAAACCAAATGCAATCTAAGTCCTCTGTATCATACCAAAAAGGGGAAATGTATCAAAAAGTCTTAAACATTTTGCATTTTTGTCAATTTAGTCATAAAATTTTTATTGGTGCCAATTTAATCATAAAATTTTTTCACTTAATACTAATTTAGTCTTAAATATTTTTACTTGATACCAACTTAGTCTTTTCTAGTTAATTTTGGTTTGTTGACACCTAAATTTCACCATTTTACTTAAGACACAATAGCATTAAAAATTAGGAATTAATCGCTAAAAAAATTATTGAAAATTATTATTAAAAAAATTGAGAGAGGCCGGGTTGGGCCAAATCCGACCTTGGCCCGGCCCGCCTCTCTTTCTTCTTCGCCCCCACGTGTGCCTGGGCCCGGCCCCATTCCTTCCTTTTCTTTCCCCTCTTGCGGCCCAGGCCCTTCCTCCCCTTAGCCCGGCCCGCTAGCTTGCCTCCTTCCCTATTGTCCTTCGACGACCTACAGAAAACAGAACAGGAGCAGCACAGCAACAGAGGAGCAGGGGGATCGGTGCGGTAGGCGAGCGACGTGATTCGCAGTTCGGGGGCAGCCTGGCTAAAAGAAGATGAAGACTAAAGAGATTTGTAAATTTGTGTATTCAATTGTATTTTCTTATGTACAATGCTTCTGTAATTATAGTACAGAGATGAAATGATAAAAGCAAAGAAATATTTAGAAATCATAATCTAATCTCAATCTAAGATTCCTAGCTAATTTATGTAGAAACAAAATTAGTTGAGAATCCGAGCGTATCTTCCAAATTGATGCATATCTTCCAACACTCCCCCTCAAGCCGGTAGCTGATAGATATCCAAGACACCCAGCTTGCTTAGTAGATATGCATGCTGTCTTTGACATAGAGGCTTGGTGAAGATATTAGCCGGTTGCTTTGCTGTTCAAATTCCTCTGGTCTCGATTACCCCTTCTTGAATCTTGTCTCGAGTGAAATGACAATCCACTTCTATATGCTTCATTGTTTCATGTACTATAGGATTCACTGCAAGTTTGAGTGCGGCATCGTTGTCACCGAACAACTTAGTCGGACCCTTCAATTTTATCCCAATATCCCCAAGTAGTCCCCATATCCATATGATCTCATAGGTAGTCTTTGCCATAGCTCGATACTCTGCTTTGGTTGAAGACAATGATACGATAGCTTGCTTCTTGGTTTTCCATGAAAGAAGAGAATTTCCAAGTTTAATACAAAAACCTGTAATGGATCGTCGACTCATAGGACAAGTTGCATAATCTGCATCACAGTATGCCGACATTTCCATGTTGCAATCTCTGGATAAAAGAATCCCTAGTCCTAGATACTTCTTCAAATATTTCACGGCCTTCAAAGCAGCATTTAAGTGAGACAACTTTGGACTATGCATGAATTGATTGAGAGTCTGCATTGCATATGATATGTCGAGTCTGGTCATAGTCAAGTAAATAAGTTTCCCAATGAGTTTCTGATAACCTAAAGGATCATTGAGGATGTGATCATGATTTTCAGATGTCCCAGCATCATAATCCTTGGTGGTCAATTTCACATTTTGCTCAATTGGAATGACTGATGGTTTGCATCCTAACAAACCTGCCTCTGGTATAATCTCCAGCACAAATTTCCATTGACTAAGGGAAATCCCACGATTAGATCTAGCAATTTCTATCCCAAGGAAGTATTTGGGTGTTCCAAGCTTTAATGTGAAAAGTAAAGTGCAGATACTTCTTGAATCTCTCTATCGCAGTTCTATCATTTCCCATAATGAGGATATCGTCAACATACATCATCAGATAAATAAATGACATACCTTGATTCCATGTGAATAAGGCGTAATCATATCTGGACTGCTTGAAACTTGTAGAAGTGAGAGCATCGGCAAATTTGGCATACCATTGCCTAGAAGCTTGCTTGAGACCATAAAGAGATTTACAGAGACGACATACTCTATTTTCCCCCTGTCTCCGCAATCCTTGAGGAATATCCATGTAGATTTCCTCTTCTAGATCTCCATGTAGAAAGGTGTTATGCACGTCCATTTGATGTAATGGCCAATCATTAATAGTTGCAACAGATAAGAATGATCTTACGATTATGTCTTTGGCGACTAGGGAAAAGGTCTCATGATAGTCAAACCCTTCCCGTTGAGTAAATCCTTTGGCCACCAACCAAGCTTTGTAACGTTCAATAGATCCATCAGCGCGGTATTTAATCTTGTAAACCCATTTGCATCTGATGGGTTTCCTATTTAGTGGTAGATTGACCAAATCCCAGGTCTCATTTGTAGTTAGTGCTTGTAATTCAGCTCCCATGGCTTCTTGCCATCTTGGGTCTTTAGCTGCTTCTTCATAAGTAGATGGCTTGATATCCTCTAATATTCGATTCACACAACATCTATGTTCCGGTGAAAGTCTATGGAACGAAACATAAGATGATATTGGGTAGTGAATACCTAGTGAGTTGAGGGATGCACAAACATAGTCTTGTGTCCAGGCTGGCGGTCATGTAGACCGACCGGATTGTCGAGGAGGATTCACTTGAACCGGAGTTGAGGATATTTCCGTATTGCCAACTTCATTGGAGGATTCTTCTATCATTGAGAAATTTCCTTGAACTTCATCATTGGAATTTTCAGCAATTTCTGGTGCAGAAATCTCAGGAGCCATTGGAGCAATTGGTGCTTGAGTTCCTATCACAAAGTATTCAATATGTGGAGATTCTTCCATAGATAATGACTTACCAGAAGTGTTTGATGCCTCCCTTGAAGAATCCCCTTCCTTGAAAGGAAAAACATCTTCGTGAAAAATTACATCTTTACTGATGAAGAATTCTAGCGTTGACTGATCCAAGACACGATACCCCTTCTATAAATTCGGATAGCACATGAATATGCAATGTTGTGCTCGAGGGCCCATTTTGTCTCGAGGACCCAAGACAGTAGCAAAGCACTAGCAACCAAATATCCTTAAATGTCCCAATTCCGGTTTCTTCTTGAAGAGTAATTCAAATGGAGTTAATACATTGAGTACCCGAGTTGACATACGGTTGATGAGATATCTTGCAGTAATTATGCATTCGCCCCAATAATTTTCTGCAATAGACGCCTAAAACTTTAATGCACGCGCAACTTCTAATAGGTGGCGATGCTTACGCTCCATTATTCCATTCTGTTGTGGAGTATAAATGCAAGTACTCTCATGAAGAATCCCATGAGATGATAAGAGTAAACTGCAATCATTGTTGAAAAACTCCTTTCCATTGTTTGTCCTAACTCATTGAATAGATCTCCCAAATTGATTCTTGGATAGAGCAATGAAAGTTTTCAAGTGTGAGAAAACTTGTCCTTTGGATTGCATCAGAAAAACCTAGGTGACACGAGAATAATCGTCCACAATCACAAGAAATATTGGGACCCATCATGATGTTGGGTATGATAAGGACCCCATACATCCATGTGAATTAAAGAAAAAATGTGCATGGCATGATTTTTACTAAGAGCAAAAGGAATGCGTGATTGCTTTGCAATGGGACATATCTGACACTTAGAGTAAGGAATGGAAGCACTATGACCCAATCGTGAATGTAAAAGATAGTCTTTATCATTGGTAGTCGTGTTACACAATGACATTTTATTTGAAGGAAATAAAGACAAATCAAAATTACTTGGAGAATTCTTCCATAGAAATAACCCTTCAGAAAGACTACCCAAGCCCATCACTTTGCCGAAAGGGCCTCAAAGAAGCAAGTGTCAAAACCAAACAATACACGACAGGAATTTTCTCTGCAGACTTTGGACTCGAAATAAGATTGAATCGAAATTCTGGAAGGTAAAGAACATTTTGAAGTGTGATTTGTGGGCTGAGTTTGACTGCTCCAGTTGATTTTGACATGAGTAATATTTCCATTTGGTAATTGAACAGAAATAGGGAATTCCAAATCCTCATGAATATCTAAAAATAATTCCCTTTCACAAACAATATGATCACTTGCCCCTTAATCAATTATCCAGGATTTTTTGGAAATAATATTAATCGTGCAACGAGAAATACTTGAGAAATTTCCTCTTTTTGTTTGAGGTGTCTAATTTTTGCATCACCTGCATCAATTGCTAGTATTGGTCATTTGTGTTGGACCGATCGGCATTAGAAACACCAACCTAATAAACTGCAGATTTTTTTTTTCTTTTTTCTCTAGGTTTACTGTGCAATTTCCAGCAAGTTTCCACTGTGTGGTGTGGCCTTCTGCAAAAATCACAATATAATTTACCCTTTTTTGGGTTAAAATTTTATGCAGATGCTGAGAAAATTCCTCCACCGTCAGATCCCGAGAAATAACTCCCACCGTCGGATGCGAGGGAAACGCCACCACCGTTGGATGTCTTCCAAGTCCCCTCATCTCATCCATTGGATCCGGACGAATAGATAGACCTTTTTAGGCCGTCCGATCTGCGGCAAATCTAAGCCGCTTGTTCCTCCTCTTTTAAGGAGACGAGGATCCTCAGATCCGGATGCCCGTAACCTTAGCTTGCCCCCTTTTTCGTGTGCTAGGGTTTTGGGTCCCCAATTTCACCGCTCGCCGTGACTAGCCAGAGCGAAGCTCTCTCCTCCTTTTGCCGGTTTTGATGAAGCAAGCCTTTGGCTTTCTTCCTGGATGGCCAATTGAAAGATTCGTCCGAGAGGCGGCACTGGTTCCATAGCCAATATTTGCGATCGGAACGTCAGGTAAGAGTCATTCAAGATAAGTAAAAATCGGGTTGCCTTTTCTCATTCTTTCATCGACCGGTACTGTGCGAGTGTCTCCTTTGGTCCCTCGAGCTTCTCTTCTGCAACTTCGAGGTCATTCCACAGAGACGATAATTTGTTGTAGCATGCGGAAATCATCATGTTTCCTTGTTTTAATTCGTTGAGTTCCTACATTAAAGAAAAAATTCTTGCCCGATCTAGTTTGTCGTACATTTGCTTGATATTTTCCCACATATTTTTGGAATCCTCGGTCAATGCCAGACTGGCCGCGATGTCTGGGGAGATGCAATTCCCGATCCATGAGCGGATGAGCTGGTTGCATTTCCTCTAGTGTCGCGCCAGTCAATCGTCAATCGGAATCGGGATGGTTCCATCTAGGAACCCATCCTTGTCTTTTGTCACTAGTGCTTGTCTGAGATCTCGGGACCACCTGGAATAATTCTCTAGCCTGGTTAATTGCAGGTTGATTAGCCGCAATACTAGGCCATCGGTTGTTGAGACATACAGGGGTCTCCAGGCTCCAGTCGTCTGGAAATTGCTCCGATGGGAAACGGCAAAAAACCGAGCGTGAAATTCGGGTAGGGATTTGTCCCTAAACCTGGTTTGCCTGGCTCGAATTGGTAAACCGTACTATAAGTCCCCGGGTAGGGATTCGTTCCATTGCCCGGGTCTCCTGACCCGCTCGACCCACTCGTCCGCTCCAACTCGTTGGTTGGGCTTGCCCTAGTCATGGATGGTGGGCTCCCTTCGGGTTGGACATGGCTTTGGTCGCCCATGCTACCAGGCAATGATGGAATAGGGCTCGACCCAATGTACCATGGGTAAGGTACCCACTGGATCGGTTGACCCACAATGGGTTGCCCCAGATTAATCTGAGCCTGAGTTGGCCGCCATTGCACGGGCTGAGGTTGAAGAGGTTGGGTCGTCGCAGCAAGCTGTGATGAAATTTCTACCGCTGTTTGATTGTCAACAGAGAAGCTAGCCTGCGAAGGAGAGTTGGCCATGGTTGGTAAGGAAAATTTGTCTTCTTCTTTAGTAAAATAATCCCTGTTTTCCAGAAGGCAAATCTATCTGTTTGCATATCAGAGTTCCCCTGGATTAGGTGATCAAGAGAAAAAGCGAAGTTGAATCAACAACCTAGAGACTCTAATACCATGAAAGAAGATGAAGAAGACTAAAGAGATTTGTAAATTTGTGTATTCAATTGTATTTTCGATGTACAATGCTTCTGTAATTATAGTACAGAGATGAAATAATAAAGGCAAAGAAATATTTAGAAATCGGAATCTAATCTCAATCTAAGATTCCTAGCTAATTTATGTACAAACAAAATTGGTTGAGAATCCGAGTGTATCTTCTAGATTGATGCATATCTTCCAACACCGGCCGGCAGCTGGACGGCAGGGGTCTTCACGCGAACCTGCAGAAGAAAAGGGAACAAAGAAGATGAAAAAGGGAACAACGAGAAGGGAGAGCTAGGGGGGTTGAGAGAGAGCGAGAGAGAAGGAGAGGACGAGCCGAAGGGAGAGAGGGAGCTCGAAGGAAAGCTCCGCCGTCGTAAGTCGTCCACCTGAAAGCCACCGTCCATCACAGCCCTTCCTGTGAAATTTGTGTTTTGTTCTCGTGGGGGGTGTCGGGCTGGAGCTCGCGGTCGACCAGTTCATGCGAGCTCCGATCCTACCGATCCTCCACGGTTGTTTCTGGGTGTTCTGGTGTGCTCTACTAGGAACCTAGGCCCGTGTTTAAGTTTCGATTGAGGTTAAAATCCCTGTATCAGTAGCGCACGCCAAATGCTTGTGAAAATATGTAAATGATTTTGAGTCCTTTGTTAAAGTGGGAGACAATTGATCTTTGTTCATATCTGTTCCAAATGTGATTAATATGTCCCTTAGTGGATCTTGAGTCTCACTCGTGCATGTTGTGTTGATGTTTGCTCAAATCTATGCCCCAAGCGAGCCTAGGTCCTTCTAGCTGATGCACCCATGTTTGACAAAATATCTCAAAGAGAACCGAGAAGCAACCAGAGTTTAAACTCATTCTGATTTGTGCTTGGTCATATATATGCGAGACTGTGCCCGTCTTTCATGTTTTTGTTACGATTTCATGTGATTTTTGTGGAGTAATCATGTCTGTTTAAGTCGGGGATGTCCGCATCCAAAAATGGTTCAGCCGTTGGCAGAGTTAGATGGCCGGCGGCGATTTGCGCCGGTCGGGGTGGTCTGGTGTTGGAAGGGCGCTAGGTGTTTCGACTTTTGTTATTGTTCGAATGAGTTTTGGTAAGGAAGCAGTTTCGGTGAGCAGTGTCGCGAGGAAGGAGAAGACGGTCTTCGGGAAGGGGAAGACGCACGGAGAAGAAAAATACGTGGGGAAGAAGACCATAGGGAAAAGACAAATAAGAAATAAAAGAACAAGCAAAAGAAAAAGAAAAATACAGAAAAAGTAAAAAGGAAAACAAAATATGGGAAAAGAAAGCAAAAGTTTGCTTCGGGAAGGGGGAGTGCAGAGAAAAGGTACAGTGGCAAAGACAAAATGGTGGAGAATAAAAGAAATTACGAAAAAATTAAAAAAAAGAAGAAAATTTTGAAAATTAAGGAAAATTAAAAAATTCTCAGAAAATTCCAAAATTCAGAAAAAACTAAAATTTTCAGTAGTAATTAGATAGAGAAAAAAAAAAAACCCAAAAAAATCAAAAGGTTTTGGAAAATTCAAAAATTCAAATTTTCCAAAAAATCCAAAAAAATTCTAAAAAAATTAAAAAATACTCAAAAATGTTAAAATCAATCTCTTGGTTTATTTTCTCTTTAAAAAATGGATGTCTTTCAATTTAGGATCTTGCTCAAGAGGTTTTAGTTGTCCTTAAGGACGGATATCCTTAAATGTGCAATTTTGGTATGTTGATGATTTTGACTTCCATATAGTCTAGCTATGATTACAATTTATCTTGTCTTTGATGTTAAATTTTTGCTCTCCCATGCACTTTATGTAAACGTTTTCCTTGGTTGTTGATTGCTATTTTAATGAATTGTGCGCCGTATAATCACCTCATATATTAGTGGATAGATATAAAGCCAATCCAAATTGTCTAACAAAAATATCATTTTTAAAAATGAACAAGATTAGGTACCGAAAAGGCGCTAATTGGTTAATTAGTACAATCAAGTCCCTGAACCTAGATTCTCTAATTGCGTAAGAAGTGAGATACCTCACTTAGTTTCTAACCGACCTCAATAGGCTAGTGGTGACTCCTTTTTGCAAAATTCCTAAAAATACCCCAACGTCACACAAGTTATGAGCTTAGGAGAGCCCGCGCCTAATCATGGGCTTTAGGTTCATCCTTTAGGCAATGCCTCTAAACATGTTCCCTTCCCCCGAGGGGTAGGTCGCAACATGGTTGGATTTTGTTGACTAGGCATCAATCGGCTAACGTGGCACGATCAGCGCTAACGTATACAACTTTTAATAATTTTTTTATTTGTTATTTTTTATTTTATTTGATTTCTTTTTCCGTTTCCTTTTTTTTTTATTTTCTTTCTTTGTTCTTCTCCTTGCCCTTCCTCCGTCGATCGCAGACCTTAGCAATCGGTCAAAGGCAACACCCAACGAGGTAGAGGTTGACCTTGCCAGCCATGGGCTTGATTTATATCTTATCCTTTCGCATGCATACCGTGTCATCAAAGCGATCACTATAATTGTTTGTCTGATTTTTTAGGAAACTAGTTCTTCCTGCCACCGAACCATAAGGCTCTCTTGGGAGGAAATTGTTAGAGTTGCTTCTAAGCCTAATGGTCTCGTGAAATTGAGCAAAACTTTCAAAACTTGCAAGTGTGTGGATGATGGAATTGAGAATCATGCATCATATTATAGCATCATATCGGTTTTTTTGAAAAAATCGAACCAAATTGCGAAATACTAACCGAACCGAAATTTCAGTTTGGTTCAGTTTTTCGGTTTTTCGGTTTTTTGGTTTTTCAGTTTTTCGATTTTTCGGTTTTTCGGTTTTCGGTTTTCAACTTTTGGTTTTCGGTTTTCGTTTTTTTTTTTCTATTAAACTCAGATTTCTCCACTTTTAGTTAACTGATAAAACGAAAAATTTCGGTTTTTAAAGAAAACCAAACGAAAAAAGATTTTTCAGTTTATAGCACTAACAGTGAATAAAACCTTTACACGAGAAGTTTATCCACTCTTGATTTGAGAGTTTCAACTATCAACTCCCTAGCTTACCATCAAATTTAGAACGGATAAGACCGCTTGTTAAATCAAAGCATCTAACATGATATAATGTTCCGATATTAGTTTAAAAGTAGAAAAGGCATGCTTTATTGATGAATTTTACATTTAACTATGCATATCTTTGTCATTCTTTAGACCATTGGAAAATTCTGCACAGCTCAAGGACTACTTGATAGACGTCTACGCGGGTGCTGCTCGGTACAATAATCTATTCAGACGTCCAGTGGAAGCGATATGCAATGCCATTGATGGAGCTTCTCCAAGAAATGGCATTCTCAGGAAGATTTTCGCAGGCGTCGTCGCTTCCGAGGTAAATTTGACATGCTATGTCAATCCACCTTCTACACGTCTATCTCAAACTAATTTGGGTTGGCCTTGGCAGGTACACACTGTGCCGATATCATGAACGGATCTTAGTTTACTACGATCAGTTGAAATCGACTTGGATTGATTATTAAAAAACAAAGCTAATTTTAAACTCGAGTGATGAACGAACAACTCCAAGATTCGGCATAATATGCGTCTAATGTTTCTGAGGGGAGTCTGGTGTAGCCTAATGATTGAGCAGAGTAACTCGTGAATAATTGTGACTCATTTACATCCTAATTGGCTGTACCTGATTGCGATGTGCTAAGCAGATTGAGAGTCAATGAAGACAATTTCGAACTCTTTTGCAATAATGAGTTAATCTTCGACTAACAAAATGGAGGTCGTTTGGCTGTGCAGACATGTAGCGACATGGTGATTTCCGTGGGCATCAGCGAGAATACTATGTTTCAACCCCAACCCTTCGACCTAAATAAGTTCGTGAACGACTGCAAGAGTAGCTATGGCATCACACCTCAGCCACATTGGGCCACTACTTACCACGGTGGTCATGTACGGTCATAAAAATAAAATTATATATATAGGATACTCGTTTAATTTTCATATACTTATATATAACTTTTTTTATGATCGAACAACATATGACTCTCTTTAGTTTCTTCATTGACTATGGGAAATTGCAGGACATAGAACTTGTTTTGCACAGGTTCGCTAGCAACATTATTTTCTCCACTGGACTTCTAGATCCTTATAGCAGCGGTGGGTACGCGTAGCATTGAAACCTATAGGAATTCCTACGAAAACATCATTGAATTAAATAAGATTTCAAATTAATTCGTATATATTGTCAGTCACAGGTTCTTGAAGAATATTTCTAATACTGTCATTGCAGTCTAAATAGCTAAAGGTATGTGCCAACTTGATTCGTGTCAAACCAAAGTCAAATAAAACTTGATTATCATTCTATCTTCATAATTGAATCGCTGAAATTAATTTGCAAACGTAATTTTTTATATGTAGGTTCGCATTGTTTGGACATAATTTCAGCTACAGAAGCCGATCCCGACTGGTTGGTTAAGCAGCGAAAAACCAAGATTGAGATTATAGAAAGTGAATTGCTACATACCATGTCAATCTTCGTGCTTTTGGAAAATAATCGATATATGTCACATGGGAAAGTCATCAAATGCTATAATGCTAATAATATAGTAAATAAGGACCAGCTGTGTGTGTCGTTTATGTTATGGTGAGAAGCGTAAGCGATTTGTGTGTGTGTTAGGCCTGTCGAGAGTGGGAATGATCTGAAAAACTTATCCTATCGAAAATGCCATTCTTGGTGAAATATTTGCAGGCGTTGTTTTCTATAACAAGAACTCCACATGCTACCTCAATCCTCCCACTCATGTATATCTAAGGTACTTTGAGTTTGGGGTGGCACGTATGGTACTCTACATCATCATCTTTAAGCATTAAAGGAGGTCAATAGGTCTCGATCTTTTGTGTGACATCCTGAATTTTCAGGATTTATTTTAGATTAAATAAATCGGGTCTTTCATTGACGCGCTTATAGTGTTATTGTCTAAGCTGATCACTCACGAGATAATTGGACTATCTAGGGAAGCAAGTAAGGAATCTAAATGCAATGGACTTGAGAATTCGATCAAGAACCAATTGTTCGACCGTGTTAATCTGCAAGGGTCATTATGGCATTGTCAGAAATCGATCAGAGACCAAAAATAGGTCAATTTGACTAAGAGATGTGATCAGTGTGTGGGTGATTCCACTTGATTGCAAAATACCCGTCGATCGGCACTAGACCGATTTTTCTATCATTTTGGTACCCGATGCTCATATCAAAAATCTCAAGATTTTGACGACAACCAAGGATCGCCAATGTGTCGAAAATGTACGTTGTAACTCGAAATAAATCGATCACGGGTCAATTGCACCAAAAATTCCTAAAAGTTACCCAGTGGACGAGATCACGCTAAAAGTGCGCCGAGTGAAATTAACCGTGAATTTGAACCTGATTTCAGAAATCGAAAGTTCTGTGGTGTCACGAGCTATTTTAGGAACATCGACTCGTCCTCCGAAAAATTTTCAGAGATTTCGAGATTTTTGTGGAAAATCGTTCGGACGTCGCGGAAAAAGTAACGGGAATTCGGATCGGCCGAATTGATGAGATTTTCAACTTGCAAACCTAGCTATATGGTGAGGGGACTTGTAGAAATTATGTGGGCTTTTTCTACATCAAAATTGGACGTCGAATTTGGGAATTTGTTGAAGAAATTGGAAATTCAAAATGTGAAATTCGGAATCAAAGGAGGGCAGCATTATTTTGGCTTCAATTTGGATAATTTGGTGGATATTAGTGCAATAAAGCGATTGGGAACATTAGATATTTGTGTGGGCTTTAAGGAGACCAAACATTCAAGTATTTGGCTAAGCCTTGTTGACTTCCTCTCCCTTTTTCTTAGCTGGCTTCATACGCACGCCCCCTCCTTCATTGTATCTTCGTTCAAACCCTCCTCTCCGTGAGTTCAGCTTTGCTTTCATTTTCCTTCTTTCCTTCGAGCTGCAAGACCACCGATTCTTCTGCTGCCATCTCCACTGCCACACGTCCGTAGCCGTGCCCCTCCAGTCAACGATCAACGCCAGCAACTGCTTCATGCGGCCTCGACGTTCCGCTGCCACGTCCAAGTCCGCAGATCCTTCAGTCAACAGTTGAAGCTGGTGTTGACCCCTGCTCATCCACCGAAGCCGCACGCCACACGTCTGCTCCACCATCCCTCGCGTCTTCAACCCAGCGGCTGTCCACCTTCGGATTCCCCTCCGTCTTCGCTGTTTCCCACGGAGTCAACGATCCAGCTGAGTTTTTCCCATTGTTGATTTCCCCAATTGGCTGTCACTCAAGCCGTGTCTTCTTCGATCAGTCGAGCGAAGCCGAAGCAGCTCCCTTCTTCAGCTCGTGGATCAGCCGCAACAGCCCAGCCCAGCGGATCCAGTGAATTGGACGGCCCATCTTCACAGCATTCGGCCCAGCTTCTTCAACGCAAGTCAGCAGCTTGCAGCAGCCCAAATCCCCAACGAATTTAGCCCAATTGAAGCCCACAAGCCAGCAGTAGTTCGGCCCAGCAATTTCTTTTGTTGCTCGGTCCAGCTCGCAAAGATCAGCCCATCCAAAGACAAGCCCAGACTTTGAAGCCCAGCAAGTTAAGCCCAAGAATTCAGCAAGCCCAAGCCCATCAACCAAGCCTAGCAATTTGTTGTGGGCTTGCAAGGCCTTTGAGCCCGGTCCATGTGCCCGTCAATGCCACCAAAAATTTGGATTTCGGCCGCCATCGCAGTGATCCGGTCTTCACAAATCAAGTGAGTTTAGCTCACAAATCCTTGCTTAGTTTGCTAATGATGCTTAAGTGTTAATTAGAATTAATTAAGTGTAATTAGGTGGTTAGATTAGTTTAGAATAATTTAATCAGTGACTTAATGATGCATGTTAGGTGATTGATTAGTCTAATTAGCAAGTAAAGACGTACTTCTATTTATTGAATGTATCTCAAGATTTTTATCAATCCGTTCAAGGCGTCCAATTAGACATTATGGGCCTAAATTGGATTTTTAGTATTTATTTATTAATTTTGAAATTATTTATTTATTTATTTTTCGAAAATTAAACAAGAATAGCCAACGACCGGAATTTATGCTAATTGTCATGGTGCAGTCCGTTTATTTAATTGAGCTTTATTTTGTGTGGAATTGAATTATCTACAAATTTGGGAATTATTCTTGAATTAATTAATGTTGGTTATTAATTGAAAAATAACCAGGCATCGATTGATAATGCCAAAAATATTTTTTTGTGGACTACAGAAAATGTGAGAGTTATGGAAAGGAAAATATTATATTTTGGCTAAGGTCAACCGTGTGCCAACGCACGATATTTTATCGGGTATGATAAAAGATGAGAAGAAATGCTGTGTGGCGTGGCATGGCGATTATTACATCGCTTTGGCATATAAGATTCCTTAGAGAATGCACGTAAATTGTTGAATATATATCATGCCTGAGAGGCGATAATTGATCATGCCTGTGTAGTGATAATTAATTGTGCTTGTGTGGCGTATAATGTGCCTGTGTGGTGTAAATTGTGCCTGTGTGGTCATATTTTTATGTGTCAAATATCGTGCCCATGTGGCCGAAAGTAATTGGAATGCTTGAAAGAGATTGCACTTAATTGGTTTATATTGGCTCTGTAATTAAATATATCACCACAGTGAAAACGACATCCGAGAGCATGTACGTAAATTGTTGTTTTTTTTTTTTTTTTTTGTAAAGATTAAATTGTTTATATTGGCTTTGTGATTAAATATATCACCCCGGCGAAATGAACGCCTGAGAGCATGCACATAAAGTGTTTATTGTACATTACCCTGGCGAAAACGGCACCTTAGAAAATATGTGGGATGGGTGATTGGTACATTGTCTTGGTGAAATTGGCGCCTGAGAGAAAATACGTGGTTCGGTGACTAGGTATTATACTGGAAATTGTATAGTATGGTTGGAAGTGACCAAGAGATTATTTGACTAACATGTAATCGACTAGGTCGATTGATCATTGCTTTTATCTAATGTTGTGAATTGATTGATTGAATGGAAATGACCGGTGAGTGGTTCGACTGACATGTAATCGACTAAGTCGATTTGATTGATGTTTTGATTTGTGATATTATGATGGATGCTTATTTGAACTGTGCTAATTTGTTGGTAAAATTTGAGGTCAAAGTAAGTTCTCTGACCCGTGTGTGCATAGGTAACCCAGATAGCGTATTAGTTTATTAATCGAGTCTTAGGAGGTAGAACTCGCTGAGATATGGTCTCAATGGGTATTGTATAACCATTTCAAGACCTTGATGAAGAGCCTAAGGAGGAAGAATCTGAGGAGGAGAACCCTAATGTGAAACCTGAGGAGGAGGAAGATTTTGAAGAAGAAGATGATCCAAAGAAGGATCTTGAGTACAACTTGGATGAGAACTGAGATTCCATCCCGTTTTATGTGAACCTTGTGTTCTTATAGATAGGTGTGAGATCAAACCTTTGTGAATAGTACGGTAAAATACTATGGATTGTGCTATGTGTAAAAGTAAGATTGTGAATTTCATTATGAAAAATTATGGCCCTACTTTTTTATCCCATTACTTTACTATTTGAGGATTTATAATTGCTTACGTAAGTGTTTATGAAAATGAAAGGGTCAACGATACGTAGTTCTAAGATATCGCATTTAAAATCGACTAAGGTAAGGGATGTGCGCGTGCCTGAGGATTGGGGCATGACAATTTGGGAGGATTTGGATATTGCACTTCGATGTCTTGGGTGGATTCGAACCTGGTTGCGCTTCATTTACTTCTAAGTGGACAGGGTTAGGAAAACTGTTCCCTTTCTCGTCCAAGTGATTTTACAATTACGATGGACTTGGACAATGGCCTTTTTGTCCCATTACAGGGATCATTAGGTCTATGTTTAGGCCGATCCTAGAGCACCTATTAATCAATTCTATTTTAATTGCACCATCCCCCTCTTGAAAACTAGTAAAATTTGGTAGCTTCTAACAAAACTCACACTTCCATTGAACTAAAAGGGGATTTGCTTCCAAAGCTGCAATGAAATGGTTTGTCCCATAGGCATCATCACAAATAATCGCTCTTCATCCTAACAAGAGTGATTGATGAGTGCAACTACTAATACGGCAGTCGGGCCTCTACTGTGGTAGTTATGTATGATTTCTGCTAACTTGGAAAACATATGTTTGTTTCTTATTTCTATGACTAGATTAAACTAGTTTCTTTGCATAAAGTTTAAAGTAAACCTTACTATTGTTGTCGTCCACCTCTTTTTTTTTTTTAGCAAGATATAGAGTTAATTCTTTGCAGATTTGGTAACAACATTAATTTTCTCAAATGGAGATCTAGATCCTTACAGTACTAGGGGTATAAAAACTTGTATGCTTATCTCCATATGGCCATTGGAAGAATAAATTTTGCCTTCCCTGCTGGTTCCAAAAGTGCCAAGCTAGCTAGCGTGAAGTTCCTCAAGGATCTGGAAATTGGAAAATGGCAAGTCAGTACAATGAAGAGAGGCGTGTCGCGGCTCTTTGAAAAAACCTTGGAAATCTATGGTCTGAAGATGACGTTGTGGAGATTAAAGGTGATATTCCTAAAGAAAAACTGTCTCAATGTCGGAAAACTTTGTTTGGGAAACTTTATACTAAACTGAATGTGAACTATACCACTTTTCTTAATACAATGAAAAGAGTTTGGAGGGTCAAAAATGTTACTTATACTGTGCTAGAATTGAGCTACTTCTCATTCTCTTTCTAGTCCGAAGTTGAGAAAAAAAGAGTATTAGATCTGGGGCCATGGTCTTTCTCTAGTAATTTATTAGTATTACAACAATGCGATCCCGACACTCCTGAATTATGCTATGAATTTACAAATTGTGATTTCTGGGTGCATTTCTATGGACTCCCATTTGGAAGAGTAACTTATGACGTTATTAGAGATATCGCAGCAAAACTGGGGGAAGTGATTGAGGTGAAACTAGAAACAAAAGGCAACAACAACTACAAGTTCGATAAGGCAAGAGTAAAGCTGAACTTGGAGATGCCCCTGAAGACAGGAGTTCTTGTTAATCTAGAAAAAAAGAGACTGTGGGTAAAGTTTAAATATAAAAAGACTTCCGCATTATTGCTATTCATGTGGAAAGATTGGCATTATGCCACCTTTTGCAAAGAAATACCCTATGAAAAATCGGGGCTGGCAGAGAACTTACTAGGAAGGTTTGGATAATGGCTAAGAGCGGAAGTGGTCCTCAAAATTTCTTTGTGAGACGGATTTTTCATGGTCACGCAAAGCAAATATCTTTTAAAACTTTTTAGATGGAGCTGATTTCAACCTAAAGTGCAATGCCGTTGGAATTAGTCTCCAAAATTTCTTTGTGAGACAGATTTTTTATGGTCACGCAAAGCAAATTTCTTCTTAAAACTTTTTAGATGGAGCTGATTTCAACCTAAGGTGCAATGCCACCGGAAATGGTCCTCAATATTTCCTTGTGAGATGGATTTTTCATGGTCACACAAAGCAAATATCTTCTTGAAACTTTTTAGATGGAGCTGAATTGGCATATGTCCAAATTAATAAATATATATAAAATAAATTTTAAATCGAGCCCATAAACTTACAAATTACCCCTGAAGATAGGAGTTCTTGTTATGGATTTTTCATCGTTTTGATGTTCCTCTCATGTTTGATTATGGTAAATGAATGAAATTTTCTCTTGACAATAAATAAATAAATAAATAAACCAAATTAAAAGACTTATAACTTAATTGACATATGTCCAATGAGTTTAGAACTATTTTTGGTAATTTTCCCACATCTTTTTATGATTGAGATAATTGATAGAGTAATTAAATGGTGTGATTAGAACGGGTAGAGCGAATAGTAGGAGAAATCAAGGCAACTTGTAATTAATCAGCCAAAATGTCTTCTTCGCTAAAACGGTTTGACGATGGCTATCCAACAATGCCTACTGCCAACAACGGTCATGATCGAACATTAGGTCCGATCCAATTGCACTAATGAGTGATGCGATATATATAATATATCTAAGTCCTCGCAAATGTTTTACGTAATTATTTACTTCATACGCGGCCTGCAAAATTGATTTCCCCAGCTAGTTTATGTTAAATTCACATAATATATCTTTTAAAATTTAAAAAAAAAAAAAAGATTCCTCTTTGTTTAGGATAATTTTCAAACTGGTACACGTATATATAAAACTAATCATCCTAGTTGATCAAATCAGTGCCACATAACTATCATGTCAATGTTTAGTGTGATTTAGTTTAAAATGCATCAACTTATTTGAGATCAAATTTTGACAATATGTTGCGAACTTATCATGGTGATTTCTCTGACGGCTTATCTGCATGATACAGCATAACTGAATAGGTTTCAGTTTGGCGTAAATGGGTCATGTCATAAATAGGTATTTTACGTGGTGATCTACAACCCATTTGGACATGAATTGATACAAATTAATGTATGAGTCTCTCTCTCTCTCTCTCTCTCTCTCTCTCTCTCTCTCTCTAATAAATTCTTAAATCTCTCCCTAAACTTAATAAATTTTATATAGTTTAACATCGTTTTGTAAACTAATTTTGTGAACGGATCTCATTGGTTTTCCATGAATTCCCGCCTCTTATGCCTAACGCGATGCAATGACTGCTATGAAAAGAATGATGAAAGGCAGAATAAATCTATGAATAGCTAAGCTGGTTATTATAGTCTCAATATTTTTTTCATCTTCTTTCTTCACCTAGTACGTGTATAGCTAATGCTGCAGTTCTAATTGAGACATGATGGTTTCATTAGTCGTCAGTGTAAGAACTGAGTGAATGAGTAAACCTCTCTCATTATAAAACATGGCCGTGAAGCTTCCAGGATTGGCTTTGGTCTTCACATATTTGGCACGTTCCCATAGAGTTGTGCACATTGCGAAAAAACGATGGACTGAATTAAATGAGTCATTAGAGGCGATCTGAACATCCTTGTTCTTGACAAAGTTGCGGGACATTGTTTCCACAAGAAGAAGAATGGGTTTGACGTTGGATCATCCTCTGTCCGTTGAGACCGTCGATTGGAATTGAGAATCGAGCCAAATGCGGTTTAAACTTAAAGTTGGGCCCGCAAGTTGCTGATTGCGTAGCCAAGACCCATCATCTAGATACTCTTTCCTTTTTTTGGTTAACTCAGCCTCCCAACCTTTGTGGAACTGACAATGTTTTGAGGCAAAGAGGCATGATCGATTTTCTCTTTCTGTAGGGAAAAGAGGCATGATCGATTTTCTTGCATGAGAATGAAGAACTTCGATTCATGGTGAGCACCTTGGAAGTGGGAAGAGATGGTTAATAAGTTCTCTTTTCCTGGTTTTGCAATGAGGTGGTATGCTAGGTCGAATTTCACGGATAATACTGGTTCCATCTAAGAATCCGACTTCTCAAGGAAAGGAAACCTGACTTATAAATTAGCAAATTACTTATATTTATTGACTAATCTAATGTGATTTATTAGGTAATATTCGCTTATATATAGTTAAATACGGTGGACATTGAATCATTTGCATAACCATCTATATACAGTGTTTTCATTCAATCAAAGATTAAGATCTATATACATCTATAAACTTAGTCAGGGATCTTGAGGGAAGTCCAAGTTCTAATAGATAGATTCGCTCTATCATCTCAATATCCATCTCTTTGCCAATCTGTCTTGTCTTTGTTAGCAGAGATATTTTAAGTGACATTTCCATCCATTCAAGCCAATTCCTACAAGAAAAATATCATCATTTCATACAAGAATTAAGTAGTTCATAATTAGAGTTAGACCTAACAATTCATTGACCCATCTTAAGGTATCACACCTTTGGTAGTTTGTCCTAGATATGACTAGAGCTGCCAAAATAGGTCATAAACCCATACTATAACTCACTTTTAGTTAAATGGGTTATATATGGATCCAGTGAAAGTTAAATATAGGTCACATATGGATCTTAAAAAGTAAAGCATGAAAAGAAATGGGTCTTAATGGGTTATAATGAAACCCACTTTGAACCCATAGCCTTCCTCTTCGCATCCTCAATTCTCTCTCCTTCCATCTATCGCAAATCTTGGGTAAGTAGAGCACCCCCTTTCCTTTTCGATGGGAAAATTGTCCAAAAAGTCTTAAACCTATTGTAGTTTTGCCTAATTAAATCATAAACCTTTCAATCTTGCCGATTAAGTCATAAACCTTTTGTTAGTTTGCCAATTGAGTCCATTCGGCCAATTTTGGCCGGAAAATTTTGATGTGGACATTGACGATGCCACGTAGAACTGTTGGCGCTAACGTGGATAATTTTTTTAATTATATTTTAATATTTTTTAATATTTTAATTTTTTTTATATTTTCTTTTTTTTTTTTTTTTAATATTTTTTTTCCTTTTTGGCTTTTTCCTTGGTCTTTTCCGGTGGCTGGCCATCGGCCACAGGCGACAGCGAGCCACCGGCCACAAGCGACGGCGAGCCACCGGCCACAGCCCGCCAATTGGCCTCGCCCACCGCAAGCAAGGCCCGGCCGAGCGACGGCGATGCTGGGCGAGGCCGCCCTGGCCCTGGTGAGGGCCGGCCTCGCTAGATTTGGCGAGGGAAGCCCTCGCTGAGGCTCGCCCTCGCCTAGGAGAGCGTCGGCCTCGCCCAAACTAGATTTGGCGAGGCCGGCCCTCGCCTGTGGCAGGCGAGGCTAGCCGGCGGGCTGTGGCCGGCCACCATAAAAGGCCAAGGAAAAAGCCAAAAAGGAAAAAATAAAAATAAAAGAGGAAAAAAAAAGAAAATAAAAAATTATTTAAAAATTATTTAAAATTGTCCACGTCAGCTTCGACCGTCCTATGTGGCATCGCCGGTGCATCCACATCAGCATTTTCCGGCCAAAATTGGCCGGATGGATTCAATTGACAAACTAACAAAATGTTTAGGACTCAATCGGCAAGATTGAAAGGTTTATGACTCAATTGGCAAAATTACAATAGGTTTAAGACTTTTTTGACAATTTTCCCCCTTTTCGATCCCAACCAACTACAACCACCGCCTACCTGCCGTCACGCCGCCATCTCCGTCACCGATCCAAAGCTCACTAGCCTCAGGCGAGCCATGAGCTCGTCAGCCTCATGTGAGTAGCGAGCTTGCCGGCCTCAATGGAGCTGGGGCTTGCTTGGATCGGCCGAGCCACGAGCTCACCGGCCTTGGTTGAGCTCGGGCTTGCCCAAATTTGGTGAGCCGAGAGCTTGTTGGCTTCAACGAAGCTCAAGATCTCAAGCTCACCTAGATGGAACAAGGGAGAAGGAAGAGGAAAAAGAAAGAACAAAGAAAAGAAGAAAAAAATGAAAAAAGAAAAGAAAATAAACAATGATAATTTCAAAATTTTTAAAAATAATAAAAAAATTTGATTTTTTTTTTTTTAATGATTTTCGGTTGATAGATATCCATATACTTGCCGGAGAAGTACTTTTTGAGGAAGCTCGATGCTATCTAGATTGAAATATAAAAATTCTAAACATCATAATCTAATTTTTAACTTGGTGAACTACAATTAAGAAATTGACCAAAAAAAAAAAAAAAAGAACTACAATAAAGAAGCTACGCATTCTTGCATTCAAGAAGATTTGTTATAAGCAAATATTATTTTCATGTCAATTATTAGCTTATCAAACTTTTTCTAATCAAGAGTTCTTCAAAAGTATTTCAATTTAAATGTTTTCACATTTTTTAATTTTATTTACTAATTTTATATTGTTTATTTACTTTTTAAATTTGATGTGAAGTTTTTTTTTTTTTCAAGTAATTAAATTGAGATAAATATTAATGTGTTTTGGTAATATGGGTTACGTCGGGTACGAGTTGGGTATGAGTCATCAAATTTACATTGTATGAAAATTAGTCAAAACGGGTTAAATGGGTCAATATAGATCAAACAATTTTCGACCCAACTCAAACCCGACCCGACCTACCCATTTGACAGCCCTACATATGACAATGGGGTGTCAACTTGCCAGACCTGAATTGACCTAGCATAGCTCACTTGGACTGAAAAATAACTATGTGTGTCGCCGGGAATTGATCCACACGGCAAAATACATTTTGCCGAAAGTTGATTTTCGATTTATTGTTGAATTGGGTTCAGTGGCCGTTCGGGTGGGAAATATATCGTGAAACAAGAGGCAGAACTAGTTATTGTGCAAGAACTGGAAAGATTGATTGATAAATTGAAAGATGCATATAATCTGTGTTGATTGCGGAGATCCTTTTGTAATGATTTAACATGGCTTATATAGCCTATCACAAAATGTAATTGCTCTAAAGTAACAGTTACAATCGTATCTCCATAATTTTAGGCTTCATGATCACTCTTTATGATTGCACATCAGCTTTATTTACAAGCAGTTATGACATTTCAATTGTCATTGGATCTAATAATTAATTGACATCTTCATTGTCTTTGAAGTCTGCATCGTTGACCAATCATTATCGTATACTATGGTCATCAATAGTCATGGTTAACGACAATTATCTCTGCTGTCGACGACTCATCGATGGTATAATTACATAACACCTGTTCCTAGAAAGGTGTCATGTTGACTTAGAAGACTCGATCGTCTTTGGATATCAACCGTAATCAATTTCTATTTACAGTTAAATGCTTTAGCTTGGCCCGACCCTGGCTGTCCATTTGAGCAAGCTTCTTAGGACCACAGGTGACATTGCTCATTGCCATATATCCTTGTGAGACAGATTTTTCATGGTCACACAAAGCAAATATTTTCTTAAAACTTTTTAGATGGAGCTGACTGCAATCTAAGGTGCAATGCCACTGGATATGGTCCCCAATATTTCCTTGTGAGATGGATTTTTCATGGTCACACAAAGCAAATATCTTCTTAAAACTTTTTAGATGGAGCTGATTTCAACCTAAGGTGCAATGCTGCTGGAATTGGTCCCCAAAATTTCTTTGTGAGACAGATTTTTCATGGTCACACAAAGCAAATATCTTCTTAAAACTTTTTAGAGGGAGCTGATTTCAACCTAAGGTGCAATGCTGTTGGAATTAGTCCCCAAAATTTCTTTGTGAGACAGATTTTTTATGGTCACGCAAAGCAAATTTCTTCTTAAAACTTTTTAGATGGAGCTGATTTCAACCGAAGGTGCAATGCCACCGGAAATGGTCCTCAATATTTCCTTGTGAGACGGATTTTTCATGGTCACACAAAACAAATATCTTCTTGAAACTTTTTAGATGGAGCTGATTTCAACCTAAGGTGTAATGCAACTGAAAATGGTCCCCAAGATATTCCTTTAATCACATTTTTATTGATTTTCTCATTTGAGTACAATGCCACCGACAAATGGTCCCCAAAATATTCCTTTTATCACATTTTATTGAAAACCTTTGTTGAACCACTTTTCTAATACTTCCCGTTTGCTCATATTGGGCAACGCTAGTTTAGTTGGAAAACACATATATGACAATTCCTACCAACTTTTGTGAATATATCTCATAAACTTGGAGGTCTTGTAGCTTTATAACATAATTATTAATATGCAAGTTACAACACTTCACAACACAACTTTAATGCGATACAATTATAATTTTTTCACAGCTACATACCAAACAGACTTTTAAATCAGATTCAGACCGATGAGGCATCGTTTAATTTTAGAATGAGATTGGGAGATATTTCTTTGGCAAGATTTGACGTTGTATTTATCCTTAAAGCCATTGTGGTGCGTCACCGACCATTCAACTCCATGTTTGGCGAGATTTGACATTGTATCTATCCTTAAAGCCAGTGGTACGTCACCGACCATTCAACTCCATGTTTTTCTTGCCTAATACGGAATGCAATGATTTTCCAAATGTGGTCACGATGCACGGCAACGTAGACGCTAGCCTATTGGGTGTTTTTCCCGGGAAGAAGATAAGTGGACCTAGTCTCAATGAAAAATGATGCGAGACCACGTTCACGTGCTATTTAAAAAAATTGATGTGACTTGAGGTGTCACAATTTCCCACACTTAGAGCCGTTGGCTTCCTGTAATATTTTAGAATTGTACTATCTTGTCCAAACTCTCTTGCCTTGGCGATAACTCTCAGCCATTGAATCTAGTGTGGGCTTAGTCCATCCACCAACCACACATCTATTGAAGGGGCTCTTATATGATACTTAGGTTGCACGATACGGATACGTGATATGTGATATGACACGACACGACACGATATAACACACCGACACATCATTTTTCAAAAGTAGATAATTTCAACACATTCCGACACGTTATATATTAAATAAATATTTTAATATATAAATGCATAAATAACTAAATAATAATAATAAAGAGCTTAGAATTAATCTATACAAAAAAATTTAATGCTACATTTGTTAATACCATTCATTATTTTAATTTGACAAATTTAACTATATTTCATTGTAATAATCCATAAAACTTGGAGAAAAAAAAAAGTAATCCACGTTCCACTATTAAATTTAAAATTATCAATAAGAAAAAAAAAAACAAAAAAAAAAATCAACATTCCATCATCAAATATAACAAAAAGTCATTCATCCACATTATCCATCTCTTCTAAAAAAAAAAAAAAACAAGTGAAAAATTTGCAATTTCAAGCACCCCAACATCTTCAAACGAGTATTGAAAATTTGTTTTAGCTTTTATTCTTTTTTTTTTTGTTATTTTTTTCATATATTTATATTTAGACCCCATAAGTTTTGAAAAATTGTAAAAATGACCATGTGCATGTCGGAGTCATGTGTCGGAATTTCTGACTCGCATGTTGGAGCGTGTCGAAGGTAGTTGACCGCGTGTCGAAACGTGTCGAAGCGTGTCGGACATGTGTCGGAGTGTTGGATACGACATGAAGGGTCCCGGAGAATGTCCGTGCAACCTAGTCTGATACATTGTTTTCACAACTCAGAGCCAATTTATCTAGATTAGCACCCAAAATGAGTACTTTAGGGTGCGCATGACAATATTTTATTTCTCTATTTCTTTGTTTTTTTGTTTTTGAAACAAGTTTAGAACAAAAATCCATTTGGTAATGCAATTTCATTTTTCTATTTCTAGAAGAGTTTTATATTATAGAAATAGATTTGGAGTAGAAATCAGAAGTTAAAATTTTTTAACTTTTATATTTTTAAAACAGAAATGAGAAATCAAAATTTTTTTCATCATTCACTCTCGCCACAGCTCGTCGCCCACTTGCCACCCGTGGGATGCCAGACGCCCACCACCGGTTGCCGCCTGCCTGCCACCCCCGACCACCAGTTGCTGACCGCCGGCCATCGAACTCCGGCCGCCCTTCGCAGGATGCCGGACGTCCACAGGTTGTTGGTTGCTCATCGCCAATCATTGGATGCTGGAGGCTTACCACCAACCACCGGATGTTCGCCGCTCGCCACCGGCTGCCGAACTCCGGCCATTGGCAACTTGCCGACCTTCGATCACCGGACTCATAACGTTGGATGTTGAACTCCAAATGTTGGACGTTGGTTGTTGGTCACCGGACTTCGAACTTCGGCCGCTTGTCGCCGATCACTAGACTTCGGTGTCGGACGCCGGACATCGGATTCCGGACTTCGGCCACCCGTCGCCGATCATCGGACGCCGAATGTTGGTCGCTGGACGTTGGACTCCGGCCACCAAACGCCAATCATTGCCGCTTCTAAAAATAGAAATTTTATTATGTTATCAAATGAATTTTTATTTCAAAAATAAAAATTTTGAATCGTTATCAAATGCGTTTCTTTGCTCAAAACTTATCCATAGAATAGAAATTAGAAATTGATTTATGTTCAAGAAATTTTATCATGCGTGCCCTTAATAGCCAAACAAGGTTGTGACTGTGGGGAGATGGATGTTGATTATAAGTCACTCAAGAAGACTTGTTCCGATTGATGTAGGTCTTGGAATGTTATATATATAAAAGCCGTTAATTACACCAATAAAATTAACGGCTGGTACTCATATTTTCAAGATCCTGCTAGATTATGTAGCGGCTTCAAATAAATTTAAATGAAGCTATAACTTTTTAAGGGCGTTTATCTGGGTTAGCACCCAAAAATACTACTCCAAATAACCAAAAAGATTGTGACCGTGTGGAGATGGAAGTCACTCAACAAGACTTGTTCCAATTGATGTAGGTCTTGGAATGTTATATATATAAAAGCCATTAATTACACCAACAAAATTAACGGCTGGTACTTTTATATTTGCAAGATCCTGGTCTATTATTTAGGCGCTTCAAATATATTTGAATGAAGCTATAACTTTTCAATGAAAAATCGCCACAGGCCGATTTTTTCAAGGAAGTATTCTTTTTATTCCGTTTGGCCAAAAAAGGTAATAGGTGGTTTGGAAACATAATTATGAGGATTCATCTAGAAAATGTGGATCCTTCGGTGCCATTTAAATTGGAAATGGAACGTAAGTACACAATAATCTTTAGAAGATCAACATTGACCCTTTTAAATGTTGACGTCCCTCGCGTTTTCCCTTAGCGACATGAGAAAAACGCTCCATCGTGTTGAGCCAGTCGGTGGAAGCTAAATTCCACCAAAAAAAAAAAAAAAATATCAATTGTCCTTGTCCTTATTGAAGCCTACGATGTGAAATCAACAAAATAAAAAAGGTTATTGAATTTTCTTTTCCGAATTCAGACGGAGCATATGCCGGCTTGTGTGTGTGTGTATGTGTGTGTGTGTGTTTTTTTTTTTTTTTTTTTTTGGGGTGTAAATATGTGAGTATCCTTAATCAGATGAGTTAAATAAGCTCAAGGAATGTCGGCTTGTGTTTTACTTTGTCTTGAGCTAGTCCTCTTTATCAAGAGTTTCTTGAATATTTGGTGACCTCGAGAGTGTTGATTACTTACGTTAATACATTATACACTTCTGCTGGAATATGTCTACAGAGCATAAACCTACAATAAAAAAAAAAAAATTATACCACCATTATTTTCTTTTGACAGAATAAACTTGATGGACTTGATTTTAAAGTTGAAATAAGTCTAGAGCATACTAATGGTGTTACATCAAGTGGGTTTTGTATAAGATTCATATGGTTTAACGATTAAGATCAAGTGAGTTCACATATAACAGATGTATTTTCGAACTCGATTCACTTCAAATCATGGCCCAGGACGTTATATGCCTATATATATGTTTGTGAAGGTGTCTCCTTTCTCAACCCTCCGCCTTGGGATTAGCCAATTCATAGTCTCACCGTGTGTTTGGAATTCTTCCCAAGCATATTTCCTGTCCACACTGCACACCATGACTGCTTCTCGGCTCTCTTTCATCATCTCCTTCATTTTATCCATAACTTCGATTTATGGACAGAAAATTTACATTCCGACCCTGACTCTAGAACGTGAGGACTTCCACCAAGATCCGGAACGTGCAGTTTCAGCATCCATAACAGACGATTTCGAAACTTGCTGCTTCGACCAAACGCTCGATCATTTTAACTACAGACCCCAGAGCTACGCCACCTTCAAACAGAGATACTTTATCGACTCCAGATTCTGGGGCGGCGCGCATTCTAGTGCGCCAATCTTCGTTTACCTTGGTGCCGAATCGACACTCGATGGAGTCCCGACTTATATCGGGTTTCTGAGAGATAACGCAGCTCAATTCCAAGCTTTGTTAGTTTATATTGAGGTAGCACATTTGACTTCTACCATTTTTTTTTTGCGGGCCCATGCATGGATGTTTTTTCTGTCTAATTTCCACTTCCAACCACGTAATTAAATTCTTCTTTTTCTTGCCAGCACCGGTATTATGGTCAGTCAATTCCACTTGGGATGAGCAGCGAAGAAGCTCTCGAAGATGCAGATATTCGTGGATATTTTAGCTCGGCCCAAGCTTTGGCTGATTATGTAGCCATTATTATGCACGTTAAGAGGGAACGAAATGCGATTAAATCTCCAGTTATTGTGGTGGGAGGATCATATGGAGGAAGTAAGTGCACTGGGTATCATGTTCTATCCAATTTTCTGAATGGTGGAAAGAAATAATACAAAAAGGGTCCATGCCAAGTTTGACGGGTTTTGATATCCGTTCTCTGTTGATTATGTAAAAAACCAATGATATGTGAAAGTGACGAGTTGTTATTGTGATTTATTTTCAAAAAAAAATGCTAATTCCTTTTTTAGACGAAAAAAAAAGATATACCAAATCATTAAGTATATTGTTGAATTCTAATAGTTAATACCAATTTCAGTGCTTGCTTCATGGCTCCGACTAAAATATCCACACGTGGCCCTTGGAGCTTTGGCCTCATCTGCTCCAGTGCTATATTTTGAAGATATTACACCCCAGGATGCATTCTATTCAGTGGTCGCCAAGGATTTCGAGGTAATTACACCCGTAATTTTTCTTCTTCTTCTTTTGTTCTAATAATGGAGTGTGCGGCGCTTTTCAAGCATCCAAAGAATATCCATTGATTGATGCAATATCCCTAACTTCCCATTTTGTATCGATAGAATTCAAGGGTTTAATTATTAGTAAACATACCTAAAGTGAGAAAGTTATCCAAACATACCATCTCAATAATCTTTAGGATCTTGATATTTATTCTTTGTTTTTCATAATTTGTCTTGAACCATGGTCGTTTTGCATAGGAAACTAGCGAGACTTGCCACCAAGCTATAGCAAACTCTTGGTCAGAGATCAATAAAGTTGCTCAAGAGCCGGATGGCCTTCCAAAATTAAGCAAGATCTTCAAGACTTGCTGGTATGTGGTCTGATGCGTCATCTATTATGTGTCTTAATACCCAAGTGCTTATAGATTATTTTCATCCAATTTCTCAATTTAAGGGGGTTGAATTGACTCAATGTACCTTTTGAGATCCGAAACCTCATCGACGCTCACTCTTCTGTTCAACGTGGAGTTTCATGATCTTCAAGGCTGAATTGAGTCTTTAAGAATGTGTCCAAATGTTAATTTATCAAGTAGACACAATCAACCACAAAATAACCATTGCTTATTTTGTGTGTAGGCCTTTAGAGAGTGGGACTACGCTGAAGTCCTTCTTGAAAGTGATGTACACGGCTGCAGCTCAAAATGATCATCCACCAAAATATCTGGTGGGACAGATATGCGAAGGCATTGATGGAGCAAAAACTACTGAGAATGGCATTCTTGACAAAATATTTGCAGGCGTTGTCGCCTATTATGGGAACTCCACATGCTATGTCAATCCTCCCTTACCTGTTACTCCATCTGGTTGGAGTTGGCAGGTACAATACTCTACATCATCATGCTACGTCCATGTTCATGCCAATCCAAGCACGCCCACAGTGGGGTCTACTTTAATTGCACGATCACTTTCTTGAAATCTTCCTCGAAAAATTGTGTAGCATCTAAGATAACTTACAATACTAAAAGGGAGAATTGCTTTCAGACATGCAGTGAAATGGTAATGCCCCTAGGCATCACAAACAACAATTCTATGTTCCCACCAGCGCCTTTTGTCTGGGACCTCTTCAAGGAACAATGCTACTATAAGTATGGCGTTGTGCCTCGCCCGCATTGGATCACTACGCACTACGGTGGCCATGTATGATTTCAAGTGACTCTTACAAAATCTTTGTTTGGCTCTTTTTTTTTATCAGTAAATTAGATTGGTTTCCATGCACTAAATTGAAAGCAAACATTACAATTGACGTCCTCTACCATTTTCTTTTTCCGGTTCTTGCAGGATATAGAACTAATTCTTCGTAGGTTTGGTAGCAATATTATCTTCTCAAATGGACTTCGAGATCCCTGGAGTGGTGCCGGGTATAAAAAATTATATGCTTGTATCATACATCGAAGAATTCAAATTTTATGTTACTTAATCACGCTTAACAATTTGGTCTCTTTTTAAAATTTAGGGTCCTGAAAAACATTTCAGAGAGTATCATCGCTGTTATTACAGATCAAGGTACATGACTGAGCTATTGATTTGTTGTTTGTGACTCGTCTCACGTCCTTGTGAATCACACAAGAGAAGGACAATGTTGAAGCATGTTAAGAAAAAGTAGCAGTGGATCTTGAATTCTTTAATCACTGGGTATATGCTCTGCAGGTTCTCATTGTGTGGATATATATCCAGAGTCTCACAACCCTGAACATCCAGATCCAGATTGGTTGGTCGAGCAGCGAAAAACTGAAGTCGAGATTATAAAAGGGTGGATAGACCAATATTATGCCGATCTTCATCCTTCCAAATGATGATATGATGAATTGTTATTGCCATAAATAAGGGTGATGAATCTATTCGGGAAGGCCATTTCAATAACATATGAGAACAAACGAATAAGGCCTATGTATTTCACCAATAAAGTTATCCTTGTATTTCTTTGCTCCATTAGAACGAGCTTTTATTCAAGAAAAGTAATATGACTTCACCCAATATTCTTTGCTTCCAATTAATTGGAGGACTCCGGCAAAATATTTAAAACTGCTGGTCTTTTTTATTGATTAAGCGTAGATTTTTAAGCCTATGCGTTGCAGTGTACAAAATTCGTGTCATAAACTACTCACAAATGATTAAGGGTGATAAGTTTTCGGTTCAGTCCAGTCCGATTCCACTTATGAGCCATAAACTGGACGGGGAGAACTAGTTTTCATCTTTTGGAATTGGGGATTGGACCGGTTCAATAGAATTGGCCACTTAGCAAAAAAAAAATAAAAAATTTTAAAAATACTAGAATTATTATAATTTTAGGATTTATCACTATTTTTTAATTAATTATATAAAATATATATATTTAAAAAAGTGTTGGTTTAATTTGTCGATTCGATTCCCTCGGAATGAAGAACCGGACTGAAAATAACTTATTCCATTTTTATGAGATTGGAAACTAGATTGATACACTTAGGAATTGTACCAAATTGACCGGTCCGTTCGTGTCTAAGTGACTCCCAATCCACGCCGTTCAATATGCTCAGCCCTACAAATGATACAAATCTCTCAGATGTGGTACTTTCCTCTTGAGCTCGACTCGGAGGAAATCGTGGCCTGCTTTTGAGTAAAGAACCTAAAAATTGGCTTGGCCACGGTTGGAGGGAGGGACGGTTGGCACATCCCGTCATCGCTGACGGACGGACTCAAATAATGATTTTAGGTCCGCCGTCGATGATGACTATCTGAATCTCATCGATCACATTTTCACCTAGATAGGTAGGCCTGACCAAGTTTGATTTACTTATGCACATGAAGAAAAAAAAAAAGCCATTTTCCATGTTTATATTCTAACGATGGCCAACTCAACCTTGTCCCAACCAACCATCTTTTGATGCGAGTTATGTTATCGTCGGTGGTGGTAGGTATATTTCTGATGAATGTGGATATGGTTGAATTTTGGCATGATAATTTGCCCAGGAAACTTTATAAAAGAAGATCTAGGTAACTTTGGCACAGTAAAATCACTAATCTTTAAAATCCTAGTTTTATAACATCTTTTGGGGAACAAAATAAGTTGTAAACTTATTACATTTTTGTTAATTCAATCCTAAATATTTTAATTTGACCAATTTGATCTTAAATTTTTTGATAATTTTTAATTAAGGTACTTCAACCAATTTTAATTGAAATCACTAACCAATCCCACGTGATATGGCCAACACTTACGTAGATAAAATTTATCATTATTTTATCTTTTTATTTTTTGTTTTTTGCCATTGTGACCTTTGCTGGCCATATTCTAGGGCGCAAACGCCCCTTGCTTGCGACCAACGAGGCTGTTGAGGTCCTTACCTAGATCTAGCAAGCACTCACTTGTGCCCTTGCCTAAAGCCATCACTATGTCACTAATCACGGGCGAGGTAGCCCTCATCTAGCTTGGGTGAGGCCTTTGTGGCCGGAGAGGGTTGTCGGTGAACCTCCCAGCACAATGAAAAAAAAGAAAAGAAAAATGAAAATTCCAATGAATTTGAAAAAATTACAAATTTTTTCCACGTTTTCTCTGTCGGGAAAAGGAGGGAGTTTTTTTGTTTTTTTTTCCACGTTAAAAGGGAGTATCCGCTTCCTTGCCCCCGCGAGCATGCTCCTCAAGCCTCGGATGGGCTTTTTCGTCATTTAAGGTTCTGATGGGCTCAAAGAGGAAACAAAAAATGGATGGCTGAAGAAGAAATAAAGTAATGGGCTGCAAAAGATATAAAAACGAATGGGCTGTGAAAGCATTAAAAATAATGGGCTTTAAACCGGCCCACTCGACTCATTTTTCTTCTTTTATATATTTTTTATTCATTTTTATCTCACCTATTTTTATGCATCTTTTCATATATACTTTTTATATATTTATTTCCGGTTTTTTTTTTTTTTTTGCAAAAATAAACGAATACTCTAAAATTTGGAAAAAATTTAAGCGTCAACCATATAAAATATGTAGACATTAAAACTAATCATTCCATGTGTTCAAATCAATATCATATTATTGCCATGTCAACACTTCATTGAGATGTGTTGTGTTTTTGTTTAAAGTGCAACAGTTTTATTGAGATCGAATTTCAACAACATATTTGCAAATGGGGTTGGAATTCTTTGATGACTCATCTACGCGAAAGCACACAATTATATAGGTTTCATTTTTTTTAATTTTTGGGTCGAAATATAGGTTTGATGTTGGTATACATTAATTCGTGTCATTAATAGTTATTCTACTGGGTGACTTGCTTAACCCATTTGGATGGGAATTGTTCAAATAAACGTACGGAAGTTTTTCCCTCTCTCTCTCTCTCTCTCTCTCTCTCTCTCTCTCTCTCTTTTTCCCTCTCTCTCTCTGTATTGGATTCTTAAACGACCCACAAATTTAAAAATTACTTATATAGTTCTACGTCTTTATTAAATCAATTTTGCTAATGAATCTCAATATCTCTGCCATTGGCTTTCCATGAATTCCCACCTCTTTTGTCTAGATGCTATGGCTGCTATGAAAAGAACGATGAAAGGAAAAATATAATTATGAATAGCTAAAGATAGCTATTATAGCCCGAGTATTTTTCTTGCCTCCTTTCTTTGTCTAGCACGCATAGCTAATGCTGCAATTCAAATTGAAGATCCTTGCACATGCCAAGCAGATCTTCTATCTGAGGCCAAACCAAAGCTGTTGGGCTTTGTTGATCTCTCTCGTGGCCCACCGCAGAAGATTTGTGAACCAGGCCGCTGGACTGGCTAGCTAAGACCCAGCGGAACAAGACCCTGGCCCACGATTGGCTGGCCAATCCCCCCGAACCGTTTTGGAATTTACTTTGCTCTGAGTCTTCTATTATGTTGTTGCAAACTCTTAATTAGTAATGAAGTCTCTTCATTTCCGACTAGAAAAAAAAAAATTGAGACGCGATGGTTTCATTAATCGTTGGCTTACGAAGTGAGTGAACATGGAAACCTCTCTCATTGTATGACATGGCTGTGAAGCTTCCAGGCTTGTCAATCATTCTCTGTCCATTAAGATCGTCGGCTGGAATTAAGGGTTGGGCCGAACGCGGTAAAAATGGCCATCTTCGATCAATTTCCTGCTTAAGAGCCCGCACTCCTCGAGCTACAGAAATCCATCCATCTCTCTATTTAGCGAACCCTTTATATTATCGGCTAATGCAATATAATTTATAGGTATTATTCTCTTATCTATGGCTAAATCCGATGGACACCGAATCATGAGCATAAAAAAGAAAAAAAGAACCCACGTTATACTATCTCTCTTCAATCTGGGACTAAGATCTTTATGAGTCTAACTCAAAGAGGGATCGTTGAGCGCGGAATTGCGGCTCTAGTACCAAATGTTGAGAAAGATTGGGAGTTTGTTTGGAAAAAAAAAAAACACGTTCTTTTATTAGAGACACTCTCTTTATAACATTTGTTCGGAGAATTTCTTGCACACAAACACGAATAAAAGCACTTGGCTAATGATAGCCTTCGCAAGGGAGTGGTTCGCTCCTCACATATCACTCTAGGATAGTTGTTCACCCTTTATCATTTTTGAGATTAGTGGTTCATTCCTCTTAGAAATATCTTGAATTCTTTGAGAAAGGAGAAGGTGAATCTTTTTCTTCAATACGGATCTAGCGATCATGTCAAGTTGGTTTTTGGAACTCTTCTTCCATAGCCTTCCTCCATTTTGCCCCCATGTGTGGCTTCCTCATATGTAAATTGCTTTATTACTCCAACATCCTTGATCGATGCTACATTTGCATATTTAGGATTTGGTTTCCTCCACTTTGTTGATCTCTTAAGTTGAGGCATATGCTCTTCAAGTTCTTCTTGACTTGGTCAAAGCTCTTCTATAATTCTTGCGCGTACACCAATTCGCCATAGACCTTATGTTTTCCCAGCGACTATGCACTTACTTCTTCAATCGGTTGGGTCTTGCCAAACCCATCATCATCTTCCATTTTTTCCATAGCTTCTTTAGGCATTCTACTCTTTCGAGTTTTGTCCACGCATAGCTCTGTGCTGGCCTCACTTAGACATACTTTATTTAATGCTCTTCCATGATCAGCGTATTTTGGGTTCAAATGTACATCTTTACATTGTTTGTACAAACACCACGTATTTCTCGAGTCTGTAAATAGTGATACCAATAATTGGTTTTTCTTCATGCCTTGTGTGTGATACATGTTTTGCAATTTAATTTGCAATGGACTGAGCTAGGGGGTCATCACTATTTGATCAATGGGGGTAATTAGCAACCTTGATTTACTTGTGGGGACAACTATTTGTCTACCGGTTTACTTAGGCATGCTGGATAGCTTGTGTCAATCTCATGTCATATAATTTGAGCACCGTGAGTCAACTGTCCAATTATCATAATTGATTATTTTATCACTTACCGTGATGAAGACCATTGCTCATCTGACTTGGTGATGGAGGTGGCTGTAAGCTTTTCTTATTCCTTATATGCAATGGACGTTTGGAAATCCTACTTTTTTTCAATATTACGCTCCTTCATTATAGACGCTACAACATTTCCTTCTGCTTGTTTGAATTAATAGTCCTTGGCAAAGTGACCTATTTGCCAAATATATAGTAGTGACTGTCTTGCCTCCGGCTATCCTTATCTTCTTTCTTGTTATCTCTCCCTTGATCCTTACGAGCTACCCCTGCTTGAATGCTTCTTTATGATCCTCTTCGTCTGTCTCCATGACCTTTTCTCTATTTTCCATCAATAATGCCCGATCGTTTCTCCTCTTACTCTTGAACCTTGCTTTATTATTAAAGAGTACACTTTTATCATTCTTGACATTCTTAATTGAGACCTTAGACAACTGTTATCTAGAATCTCTTGGTTGGCTAATATTTACAACTTAGTAAGAGTTATGTCTCTTACCTCATGGGTGGTTGTAACAATTTCGGTATACTCTAGCCATGGAAAAATTGTCTAAAAAATCCTAAACCTATTGCACTTTTGCTAATTCCATCCTAAATTTTTTAATTGTGCTAATTGAGTTTAAACATTTTCACGTTTTACTAATTTAGTATATTCGGTTAATTTTGATCGAAAATTATTGACGTGGACATTGATTATCTTATATGGCATGGCCGATGTTGACGTTGACAATTTTTAATAATATTTTAATATTTTAATATTTATTTGTTTATTTTGTTTTTCCTTTTTTATTTTTCTTCCTTTTCCTATTACTAGCTTTCGTTGAGCCTCGTTGATGGTCGGTAGAGGTCTTTGACCTTAGGTGAGGGCTACGTGGGCTGCCCTTGCCTGACGAGGGTGACCCTCGCAAATGGCCGACCGAGGCGACTCTTGTCTATCGAGGATGGCCCATGCCAAGCCAAGCCCAAGCATCCCTCCCCCAAAACTAGCTAGGGTGCCAACCTTTGCCAACCATCAATGAGACTTGACAATGGCCAATAGAGGGAAAAAGAGAAAAAGAGAAATGAAAAGAAGAGGAAGAAAAAGTAAAGAAAGAAAAAAAAAGAAGAAAAAAATTAGGAAAAAAAAAAGAGAGAAAAGAATAAAAATTTCGAAAAAAAAATTAAAATATTCTTCAAAATTAGGGGAATTTTTTTCTTCAATGTTGATATTAGAAGAAGTCCACTTTTTTTATTTATTTAAATATATTATGCAAAGCTCTGTCATCTCAATATTTAGGAAAAATTCCCAAACTAGTCTTAAATCTATTGAACGTACGCCAATTTGTCATAAATTTTCTAATTTTGTCAATTTAATCCTAAATCTTTGCATGGAATTGCAATGTAGTCATCTTAGACAATTTTTGTTGGAAATGGCTAATGTGATAGTGTCCTATGTAGGACTGTCGGCAATTACTAGGGCCACTACTTTAGCAAATTTCGGGGAATATGGATTAGATAGATTACATTGGAATTTCGCACAAAATTGAAAATTTGTAGTGTCACGCCCCGATCCATAGGCACGCGCACATCCCTTAACTTTTGGTCGATTTTAAATTGCGATATCCCAGGACTATGTATCGCCGACCCTTTCATTTATATATGCACATGCGGAAGCGGTTATAAATCCCCAGACAATAAAACAATGGGATATACAAGTAGGACTAGGAAATTGAACCTGAAAACCACACCATTGCAATCATACACAAGCCATACTAAAACGATTGGTTTCTACTCAAATTGATTCTATAGCAAACGTCATCAGGATCCTACTCTGGATCATGCTCGGGGTTCTCCTTCTGATACTCCTCTTCGGGTTCCTCATCAGGGTTTTCCTCATCAAGTTCCTCCTCCTTAAGCTCCTCATTCGGGTCCTGAAATGGTTATTCAATAACCACTGAGACAACGTCTCAGCAAGTTCTACCCCCTAAGACCCGATTAGTAAACTAATACACCTTAGGGCTGCCTATGCACAACATGAGTCAGAGGACTTACCTTAGCCTCAGATTCCACCTGCATATTAGCACATATCATATAGGCACCCAAGCAATCATATTATAGATCAAAGCATCGATCTAATTGACCTAGTCGATTTCATATCAGGAAGACCACTCACGATCATCTCCCTTTAATCATTCAATTCACAACATCAAATCAAGGCAATGAATCACATCAAGTCACACTCAGATCGAATCATCGATCAATCAACCTAATCGATTATAAGTCAGTCAGACCATTTCTAGGTCATTCATCCAACACCAAGCAATACCTTAGATTTAGTGGCTTTACAGTCCCACCCGACCTCATCAATATCTAGTGGCTTTACGGTCCCACCCGACCTCATCAATATCTAGTGGCTTTACGGTCCCACCCGACCTCATCAATATCTAGTGGCTTTATGGTCACCCGACCTTTCCAAGATTTAGGCTTTACGGCCCCACCCGACCCTTTCAAGATCTAGTGGCTTTATGGTCCCACCCGGCCTCTTAAGATTTAGTGCTTTACGGTCCCACCCGACCCTTTCAAGATTTAGTGGCTTTATGGTCCCACCCGACCTTTTCAAGATGCTTAGACTATGTCACCGAGCCACGTGCATTCTTAGGAAGACATACCGAGTCTCCGAGCCACGTGCATTTCTAAGCGCTACCTTTTCGCCAAGATGACATATCTAATCACCGAGCCACGTGTCCTTCCTGCGTGACACTCCAATTCACCGGTCACGGGCATTCTCCAGGTGATTTACCAACACACTTTCGATAATGACAACCGTTACTAGACCAATCCTCAATCACAAGGCCAAAATTGCATTATTTAATAACATGCTTAAAAATGCATCATTAAATCAATTCGACACGAATTAAAGCTCAAATAAATAAACAGACTGCTCCACGACAATCAGCACGAAATTCGGTCACCGGCCATCCGGTTGAATTTCCGGAAAATAAATAATTAAATAATTAATTTCGAAAATTAAATAAATAAATACAATAAATTCAATTTAGCACAATATAAAGCTCAATTAAATAAACGGACGCGCCACGATCATCAAGCATAAAATCCCGGTCACTGGCCATCCCAGTTGAATTTCCGGAAATAAATAATTAAATAATTAATTTCGAAAATTAATATTCAATTCCTAAAAATACCACTTAGGTCTGAATCGCTTAATTAACACCCGATAAGGGACGGAAAAATCCCAAGAAGCATCCAATAAATAATAGGACATGTTTACTAGCTAAATGCACAATCAATTTAATTAACATGCATCAATGAGTCTTTAATTTAATCGCTTTAATCTAATCTATCCACCTAATTGCAAATAATTAAATCTAATCAACCTTAAGCATAATTAGAAAACTAATAAAGATTAGTGAGTAAAACTCACTTGATTAAAAGCGAAGATCGGAACACCGCGACGACGACGCGACGGCGGCCGAATTCCAAAATTCCGGTGGCGTCGACAGACACTCGGGCCAGGCCTACAAGCCTCGCAAGCCTACAGCAAAAGCTGGCCTTGGCCCGACTTGCTTCACGGGCCCCAGATGGGCTGAACTTGCTGGGTCTCACTGAAATACAAATGATGCTGGGCTTGAAACTTGGGCTGAGATGGGCTTGAAACAAAACTGAACTGGGCTGTTCTCTTGGGCCGAACTCCACATGGGCTTCAATTAAATTAAACCCCCATGGGCTGAATTGCTGCAATTCACGTGGGCTTCAAGTCTTCAATTGGGCTGAATGAAGAAGCAGCTGTGGCGTTGGGCTCGGTCCAGCTGGTGTGGCGAAGGAAGACCGAAGCAGCTGGTCTTCGTTGAGGCAGCAATCCACGCGACGAAGTAAAGAGCAACCATCAGCAGAGAGAGATTCGGTTGAGGGGGGCTTCGACGGTCTTCAGCTGGCGTGCGTTGGCTTTGCGGAGGGATCGTGGGCTTCCACGGCAGTGAGATGGAGAAGCGGACGAGTGGCTTCGGTGGACGCGGCTTCAAGGGGTCAACAAATCGCCTGGGAACTTTGTTGTGTTGACCTCCTGAGTGGGGTTCTTCGGTGGGGAACGAAAATTGGTGGGGGTGGCTTCGCTCCTTGCAGCTGGAACGAAGATGAACCGAAGTGGAGCGGCAAAATCAAAGGAGAGAGAGATCTCGGTGGTTGACTGGAACACCTGGTAGCAAAGTCTTCGAAGGTGGAAACTTCGGTCTCCAATGGGTTCCGCTGGACGTACGAAGAAGCGTGGACGCGTGGAGATGGGCAACTTTGTGTGTCTTCACTCGGTGGGGAGGAGACGTGGGCATCGCTGGTTGCTGGTCTTTGATCATATGGAGCTGGCGTGGCTCCTTTGATGTTGGCTTCGTGCGGGGGAACGTAACGGTGGACGAAGTAGAGCCGGGCAGTCAACAATCGGTGAAGACAGCTCCTTTCATTGACCGACACAAGTGGAGGCGTGGACGTGTGGCGCTGCAAGGGGCTTCAGCTTTCAAAGGAAGGAGCTGCCGGTTTTTCCATGAAAAATGAAAATGAGGCCAGAACAGAGAGGAGGAAGTCGTGAGAGGTAGGAGGGAGATGGACGGTGGTGTGAGGGTGAGGAAGAGAAGAGATAGAGATGAGGAAGAGGTGGGGGCCTCTTGGCTTGATATTTTCTTCACAAAATATCTCCAAGACTTAGTCTTGGCCATGTATAATCCTTGTTCTACCAAATGGCCCACCAAAACACACCCCATGACTTCTCTTCTTTTGGTCCATTTTTAGCCAGGGGGAGAAGCACACGAAATTGCAAATATAAGGCACCAATTGGTTACTCAATCTTACTCCGTTTATCCTCATTTAATCTCCATAATTTAAATCGACACCTCTATACTTCAATTGACATTTTTCCTCACTCATGCACCCATCATGCATCTCAATTTCATAATCTCGGCTTCAACTAAACGAAAACGGTCATATTTATTCAGTCGAAATTAGGACCCGAAAATCTGGATGTCACATTTAGAATTGAATTAATAGTCATACAATATATTTAGGACTGATTGGATAAGATTTCCTGATATTTATTTCTTGGCTCATTCGGTGCTGTTTCGGCTTGATCTGCCCATCATTTGAGCAAGTCTAGTTGGACCATCGGTGATATTACTTGTTGCCATAGTGCGAGATGAATTTTCCATGGCTACATCAAGCAAAAATCTTGTTGGAGCTTTTTAGATGGAGTGGATCACAAGCATGCCATCGAAGATGGTCTCTAAAGTATTCCATTGACCAAATATTTATTTATTTTCTAATTTAAAGCACTTTTCTAATACTTGTCGTTCGCTTGGTTAAATGCTAGCATAGTTTGAAAACAATTATATGGCAATTTATACTAGCTTTTTAAGAAATTATCTCTCCCAACTATTATGGTTTGCACCTCTAAAATATGGATTACCAATGTACAAATTGCAACACTTAACAACACAAATTCAACGTGATAGAGTTACGGTTCTATCACAGCTATAGAACAAATCAACCCTTAAATCACTTTCAGACAAGGCATCATGCAATTCTAGAATGAGCTTAATGAAAGATTCCTT
Source organism: Eucalyptus victrix (assembly GCA_016097545.1). Taxonomy (NCBI): domain Eukaryota; kingdom Viridiplantae; phylum Streptophyta; class Magnoliopsida; order Myrtales; family Myrtaceae; genus Eucalyptus; species Eucalyptus victrix. Next base: position 27,778,235 of record CM027844.1, read on the forward strand.
TGGATATATTTAATTTATTTTTCTTGTTCATGAAGATAGTGATTGCCGTGATTGGACGTTCCTAGGACCATTCGACTCCATGTGTTTCTTGCCCTCATCTAGAATGGAATGGTTTTTCTAATATGCTCACGATACATGTCAAAGTCTAAGCTGCACAGTGTCGTTTTTTCTCCGGAAAAAGTGAGTGGAGATGCACACGCGACGACGACTTGATGTAGTCTTAGTGAAACACGATGCGAGACTACATCCATGGAATATTGTCAAATCCGGTTTGATCCATTTGGTTTAAGTCCTCACAAGAAATATTTCGAATAATTACTCAAGATGGTGATCATTAGAGACAGGTGTTTGTTGAGAAAACATTTCCTAAGTGGTTTCGATGATTGACAAAACTTAGAAACTTTATTTCTGATAAAAAGTTTTTTAGGTGGAAAGTTTGAAGGAATAGGATTAGATGATTTCAATCAAAATCAAAGTTGTGGTTTATTCTTCCTTCCTTATACATTCTATCAAATGGCTAGGAAGGAGATAAACATTCTTGTGCAATGGCTAGTGGCGATTGATTGGATTTCTGCCATACTTATGAAGAGTTTAAAAATGAAAGTCTTGCTAATATTTTTTGGAGATTCAACTTTCCTGGAAATTCTTTTTAGAGGCGAAACATTATTTTTATATCCATTCGTAAATACTTGACTTTTTGAAAACCCAAGCTATTGTATGGGCTGCAAAAAATATGGGAAGCCTTACTCTCAGCAATTTTGAAGCAATCGGATCTTCTTAACCAGATTTGGGGCCAACTGGTAGATTGGTTGGATGATCCTTTTGGAGATATGTCCAATGGACAACTTAGACTAGGAGGAATATAAGAGGAGATTTGGAAGCTGAAGAGTCAGAATATGCATTCACAAGATTTGAAGCTTTTAATTCCGAGAGTCTGAATAGTGTTTTTTTTTTTATCTCATATATTCGTCTTTGTTGAGCAATATTGCGTAACCCTTTAGAGGTTGAGAGTGTGAGAAGTTGTTTACACAAATTTAAGTACTTGTAGCTCAGTACTTTTAGCTCAGGACTTGTAACATCTAATTGATTGTTACTACTAGATTCCAGCCAATAGGCTGTAGCGTGGAAGAGTAGACGTAGGTTTGCAAAAACCAAACCACTATAATCTTGAGTGTGCAATTCTTTACGCCTTACTATATTTATTTATTGTGGTAGAATTGCATACTAGTAAGATTCCATTTCATCAGAAGTTGTCTTGTTGCAATATTTGTTTAATTTTTTTCATTTTTGTGCAATCACCTATTCACCTCCTCTAGGTGATAGTTTTAGCTGTAACGGTGTTTACTTTGGAATCACTTAAAAAGGTTAAGAGTCGTACTTTATTTGAGCTCTCTCATAGCGGCGATAACTCCCTGCCCTTCTAAGGTTGGGTATGGGTTTAGTCCATCCACAAACCACAAATTTGCCGAAGGGGATCTTGTTCGGTACCATTTATAATAACTTGGTCTGGTTCACCTAGCATTTAAAATGAGTTCTCTAAATAATCACACGAGGGATTGATCATTTTAGAGCGAGTGTTAATTTATGAGTTAGCCAATGAGACTTGTTTCTGATTAAAAAGAAAATAAGATGATAAGGCTTGTCCCAATCGATGTGGGCCTTGAATCGCTATATGTATACTTCACATCAATTTGAATGAGGCTATAAACTTTCGATGAAGTTTCCTCGCAGGCCGATTCTTTCCAAGGAAGTACGCGTTTTCTCATTTTGGACAAAATAGGTAATAGTTGGTTTGGAAACAAAACACGAGGGATTCTCATCTAGAAGATGTTGACCCTTCGACATGATTTGAATTAGAAATGGAGCTTAGTACAAAATAATCTTTGGAAGACCAACATTGACCCAAAAATCTGGCCATAGCAAAAAGAAAAGTTGATCGCAAATGCAAGGATTCTCCCATTGGAATGGGAGGCAAGCATCAACAGCGATGACAGAAAACATTTAGAGTTGATTGGACAATTTTCCTTTCCATGAAGGATCTCTGTGAACACAAAAATACGTGAACATGTCCATTTGAATTTAGTGCATTTCATTGCATTTGAATTGTTGGATCTGGCGAGTCTCACGTAAGCTATACATTTCATTGCATTTAAAAATTTTATGAGCAACGAAAAAGTTGCGTCATGGGTCGTGCTCTTAGGATAAATCCATTATACAAGGTTCATGAAATTAAATAATTTACCATAGAATGTAACGATCATTTCGAGCAGGTCCACTGCTTCAGTGCTTCCGAACATATCCGCGAACCCAATAATGGCTTCTGCCACTGCGAGGCCCCTTTTTACTTTTTGCAATTATGCCCTCCACGATCTCGCGGGGCTAGCCTGGCGTACGAACGTCCACTAATCTAAAGGCCTCCCGAAGAACTTTGATGAGCTCGACTTTATGAAGAAATTTGGACCGTTTTATGGTCAACTATTGGAGAGTATGCCTTTTGGTACCCCAGACGCCGTGACCCAAACGGAATGAAAATATAAATAAATAATAATCATTCAAAATTCTTAACAAAGAAAAAAATTCTTAAAAAAGAGAAAAAGTCTCGATTAATTTTAAAGAGGACGCGTGTCCATGTGGATTCAAGATACAGAAGAGAAATGTTCAAAGGCAGGACAAGAAATATGTTAAATTATGAACTTTTGAAGGTCAATGATGGCAAAAAGAAGAGCATTTAAAATAATCATGGAACGAGTGAAAAGTAAAAAGTGAAAAAATGTGTAAACAATATTTATGGATATATTTGTTTAAAGAAAAATTATTTCTGAAATATTGTTTTCCAACTTTTTGGTACTTTGACGACGTAAAACTAATCAATCTATGGAAAATATGAAGAACTGAAAGCAACAAGAGGGAAAACAACACCCTAGGAAATCACTTTCTTTAAATCATAAAATAAATAAAAACTTCATAAAAAAATATTTCATTTATTGTAAAGTTTTTGATGAAACAAACACACTCCAAATGTCAACATCCATTGTGTTTTGCAAAGCAACATAAGAAAGACACTCGACCGTGTTGAGCCGGTTGGTGGAAGATCAATTCAATGAAAATAACAAAAGTAAATTGTCCCTGTCCTTATTGAAGCCCACAACGTGAAATCGACAATATAAAAGGTTGTTGAATTTTCTTAGCCAAATTCACAATCAATGGAGCATGTCCTTTTTATCAAGAGGTCTTGGATATTTGGTGACCTCGAGAGTTGTCGATTCCTTGCGCCAATACATTATAAACTTATACCCGGAAGATGTCTCCAGAGCATAGACGTAAAATAGAACCTGTCATACGACCATTACTTTCTTTCAAATATAATAGAATTTTGTTGTGGCCAAATGAAGTTAATTGACTTGATTTTGTAGTGGAAATAAGTGTAGAGCATACTGTGTTACATTAGGTGGGTTTTACATAAAACTGATGCGGTTTAACGATTGAGATTAAGTGATTACACGTGTAAGATGTATGTACGGATATTTCGGAAACGAGTGCTCAATTCACTTCAAATCGTGGCCCATGAAGTTAGATGCCTATATATGCTCACACCTCCTTTCATTGTCCCACTGAGTTTGGAATTCTTAATAAGCGCACTTCCTGTCCACACTGCATGCCATGACTCTTTCTCATCTCTCTTCCATCATCTCCTTTTTTTTATTCACAGCTTCGATTTCTGGACAGAAACTTTACACTCCGACCCTGAGTCTACAACGCCAAGGCGTCCTCCGAGATCCGGAACTTGCAGTTTCGGCTTCCATAGCAGACGATTTTGAAACCTTCTTCTTCAACCAGACGCTCGATCATTTCAACTACAGACCCGAGAGCTACACCACCTTTCAACAAAGATACTTGATTGACTCTAGATACTGGGGTGGTGCGAATTCTAGTAAGCCGATCTTCGTTTACCTTGGTGCTGAATCGCCAATTGATGGATCCCCGACTGTGATTGGGTTTCTGAGAGATAACGCAGTTCAATTCCAAGCTTTGTTAGTTTATATTGAGGTAGCATATCTGACTTCTACCATTTTTTTTTTTGGGGGTTCCATGCATGGATGTTCTTTCTATCTAATTTCTGCTACCAACCATGTAATCGAATTCTTCTTTTTCTTGTGGAATATTTCTTGTCAGCATCGGTATTATGGTGAGTCAATTCCACTTGGGATGAGCTTCGAAGAAGCTCTCCATGATACAAATATTCGTGGGTATTTCAGCTCGGCCCAAGCTTTGGCTGATTATGCAGCCATTATTATTCACGTGAAGCAGAATTTGAAAGCCAGAGATTCTCCAGTTATTGTGGTTGGAGGATCATATGGAGCAAGTGTTGGTGAAATCTTTCCAGAATATTTTGAAGCTGACAAAACGTTTCTATCAGTCTAAGTCTGGATGTTCAGAGACCGACAGTTTGAAGTCTGAAGACTTTGTATTCTCGAGACTCAAGACCCAAGACTCAAGACTCAAGACTCAAGACTTAAGACTCAAGACTCAAGACTTAAGTCTATTCTCACTGACAGTCTTTCTAATCCAGTGACGAAGGAAATCCAAAGCCGAGGTATATGGTTGAGGATTCGATCCTATCCTCTGGAAAAGATTCTTTGGTTGGATAATCATTTCGGATTCTTTAATTCTTATCTAAGATTGATTGAAGATCCGATGGTCGACGAAATATTCTTGGAATGTTCTATTCTTGGAAACCAAGATCCTGATTGTATGGGCGAACGGATTGATGGGCTATCATCAGATTCCTTAAATAGCTCGGATGATCTTCTTGATTGATTCCATCCAACGGGTAGATTGGAGGAATTCATTTGGTAAGTGCCAACGGCTATGATGGCATAAAGGAGTATAAAAAGGAGAGACATTCTAGTTGTTTAAGTGTGTGATCGATAGAGAAATTCCAGAGTCTGAAGCTCCTTGATTATTAGTCGATACAGTCTGAGCGAAATTGTATACACAGAGAGTGTTTGTACTTGGCGATACCTTGAGTGAGTGTGGTAGATCATCTACACCAAGAAATCAAGGAAGATCAACACTATAACATCTCTTTGTTCATAGTGGAATCCAGCCGAATTGGCTGTCAGTGCAGAAGAGTGGACGTAGGCTTGGATCAAGCCGAACCACTATAAACCGCGTGTTTAATTCTCTCTTTCCTTGCTCAGTCTTACGTTGATTATTACTCTTCGCAAATCCTTCAACTGTCTAAGTATTGCACAAGTATACAGAAATTATCAAGAAAAATCTTTGTATACCTATTCACCCCCCTCTAGGTACTCATACTAGCAATATCAGGAAGTAAGTGCAATGGGCATCATATTCTACCCATTTTTGTGTACGGTAGAGAGAAATAATAGAAAAGGGGTCCATGACAAGTTTGACCGGTTTTGATGTCCGTTCTCTGTTGACTATGTAAAAAACCCGTGATATGTGAAAATGATGAGATGTTATCATTTATTTTCAACAAAAGTACTAAATCTTTCTTTGCGCGAAATAGATATATCTTATCATTATATCAAGTTGTTGAATATTAATAACTAACACGAATTTCAGAGCTTGCTTCGTGGTTCCGGCTAAAATATCCACACTTGACCGTCGGAGCTCTGGCCTCATCTGCTCCAATATTGTATTTTGATGATATTACCCCACAGGATGCATACTATTCGGTGGTCACCAAGGATTTTAAGGTACTTACACCCGTAATTTCTCTTCTTCTTTTTTTTTGTTCTGATAATGATTGTGCGTCACTTTTCAAGCATCCAAAGAGTATCAATTAGTCGACGCAATATCCCTATTCTCCCATTTTACGCACACAAGGTAAGTACTGACTGCACATATTCTTGCTCCTTGGGGATGGCATAAATAAAATTGAGGGGTATAGTTATTTGTAACCATACCTTAAGTGGGAAAGAATACAAACTTATTGCCGGAATAATCTTTAGAATCTTAATATTTGTTATTGGTTTTCCATAATTTGTCTTAAACCATAATTGTTTTGCACAGGAAGCTAGTGAGACTTGCTACCAAACTATTGGAAACTCATGGTCAGAGATTGATAGAGTTACTCGGGAGCCTAATGGCACTTCAAACTTAAGCAAGATGTTCAAGACTTGCAAGTATGTGGATTGATGCATCATATGTTATGTGTCTTAATACCCAAGTATTATAGAGTATTCCCATCCAATTTCTCAATTTGAGGGAGTTGATGAGTTGAGTCAATTTACCTTATGAGATCAGGAATCTAAATCCACACTCGCTCTTTTGTTTGGCAGAAAGTTTCATGATCATCGAGGCTGAATTGAGTCTTTAAGAATGTGTGTGAATGTCAATTTATTAAAGATACACAATCAGTCATAGACTAACTATTGCCTTTTTGTGTGTGTAGGCCTTTAAAGAGTGGGGATGAGCTGAAGAACTACTTGATGTCGTTGTACGCGAATGCAGCTCAATATGATGATCCACCGAGGTATCCGGTGACAGTGATATGCAACGGTATTGATGGAGCGAATACTACTGAAAATGGCATTCTTGGCAAAATATTTGCAGGCGTTGTTGCCTATAAAGGGAACTCCGCATGCTATGTCAATCCTCCCACTAATGTTTCTCAAACTAACTTGGGTTGGAGGTGGCAGGTACGATATACTCTAGATCATATTTAGGCATCATGCATTTCAATCTAAAGGGTGGATTTTGATCAATCTGAGTTAAATTTTACTCTTCCTTTTTGGGTCCAAGCTGTTTTACAATGACAGCGGACTTGGGCAGTAGCCTTATGTCCCAATAAGGGGATCATCAGGTCTATGTTCATGCTGATCCAAGCATGCCAGCTGATCGGGTCTATTTTAATTGACTCCATCCTTTTCTTGAAATCTTCCTCGTAAAATCGTTGTTGTCTGAGAAGACTTCTGGCACTAAAAGGGAGATTTGCTTGCAGACGTGCAGCGAAATGGTAATGCCCATAGGCATCACAAACAATTCCATGTTCCAATCACAACCTTTCTACTTGAGCAGCTTCATTGATGAATGCAATGACCAGTATGGTGTCACACCTCGCCCACATTGGATCACTACATACTATGGTGGTCATGTATGATTTCCAATTACTCTTAGAAAATATGCATTCGTCCCTTGTTTCGATCAATAAATTAAACTCTTTCCTATGCACAAAATTCGAAGTATGTTTTACCGTCATCATGCCCTTACTTTTTTTTTTTTTTGCAGGATATAGAGTTAATTCTTCTTAGATTTGGCAGCAACATTATTGTTTCAAATGGACTCCGAGATCCTTACAGTAGCGCAGGGTATACAACATTATATGTTTATCTCCACAGATTTAAGGAAGTAAAATTTCACAGTACTTAATCACGCTTGACAATTTGATCTCTTTTTCAATCTTAGGGTCCTAAAGAACATTTCTGATAGTATCATCGCAGTTTACACAGAGAAAGGTACATAATCAGTCGATATGTGTGTTGTTTGCAATTTTAACTTACGCATCCATGGATCACACGAGAGAAGAACAAGATTGATGCATGTTAAATTTTATTTTTGGCTGGATCTTGAATTCTCTCATTGGTGAGTATATGCTTTGCAGGTTCCCATTGTTTGGATATACTTGCAGAGAAGCAAACCGATCCAGATTGGTTGGTCATGCAACGAAAAGTTGAAGTTGAAATTATAAAAGGATGGGTAGCCAAATATTATTCTGATCTGCTTGCTTTCAAACAGTGATATGATGAACTGTATTGCCATAATTATGGATGGTGAGTTGATTTGGAAAGGCCAGTTCAACGACAGATGAGAATAAAAGAATAAGGCCTATGTAATTCACCATAAAGTTATCATTGTATTTCATTGCTCCATTAGAACGAGCTCTTAATCAAGGAAATCAAAATGACTTCATCCAATATTATATTTAAGCCATGTATGTAGTCCATAATAAGCTTCCAGCTAACTGACCCACATTTAAAACTGCTGGTCTATTTTTATTGGTCAAGCGTAGATTTGCATTTTTTAAAATTTCATAATTTGTGGCTTGGGCTTATGGATCCCCATTCAACGCAAGAACTTAGGCTCTAGTTCTATTTCCCCTCTCCATGGCATTACCTCCTGGCAAATCCATTTACGTTATGCCTCATGCAAAATGAAAGATATCGAATTTCTCGATCGCCCATCTCTCGCATCTAACTTCGAGATTGGATCGCACCTTTCAGTGTCGTCTATTATAGAAGCTAATAATTTTGGCCTAACACATACCTATTTAGGTGAGCCTTATTGTCATTAAAGGAAGAAGAAGATGCACTAAATTTCAGACTTATGTCTCAAACGATCAATAATCCTTGTGTTCCCACGTCATCATTTGATCATTCCCTTTTATGTCCTGCTTCTTGTTATTAATTACAATGATATTCCATTTGGTGTTTTTTTTTTTTTTTGGTCGAAAGAAAACATATATTAGATTATAAGGTATTACAAGCAGATGCGATAGCGTCTGAAGATAGAACGTCCTGGAAAATAAAGGGAGGGACAAGAAGCCAGTTTTGAAGTGGGCCTTGATCCTTGTGGGCTTTAGCAGCCCAGTCGGCTGTTAGGTTTGCTTGTCGTCGAACGTGGTGGAGAGAGAAGTTAGGGCATTGAGAAAATAAGTCATTGAGAATCGCGAAGAGATGGCGGCCGCTGTTTCTGTTGAACGATCTCCACCAACAATAGGCAGTCAGACTCGAGCATTAAGTGTTGAAGATGAAGCCCCTACTGGATTAGCCATTGAAGAGTCGATATGAGAGCATAGATCTTGGCTTGGAAGGCCGATTGGGCGGGCACAGTTCTGGTAATCACATCGGTAAGAACTCCTTTGCTATCTCTATAGATACATGCGATTGATCCATCCTCCGATCCCGTGCGAAAAGCCCCATCAATATTACATTTAAGGAATCCCTTTTCAGGCGGTTTCCATCTCTGATATGAACTGACGAGGTTGTTTTGAATCCGTTGTACAGAGGGGTGTAAAAGCTTGATGATTCGGCTTTGGGCAAGGGCGTTGTCCACGGCTTGGAGCGGATCCAGTTGGTGCTGCCGAAAGACTACATTATTTCTTTGACGCCAGATCTCTCACAGCACACTGGCGATCGCTTCGAAATCTGGAGATGCTCTTGGGAGAGAAGCTCGGGTTGCAACCTAGGCATAAAAACGTCGAACTGAGGTAGGTGAGCTCGTGACCTTAATGTCTTCATGATTCCAGATATCTTAAGTCCAAGGGCAGAAGAAGAAAAGATGTTCAATCGTTTCTGGAATGTTGTGGTTACAAAGTGTACAGTAGGGATTAGGGGAAATATGACGTTGATAGAGATTATCTTTTGTAGCAATGGCGTTTTTACAAGCTAACCAGAGAAACACCCGAAGCTTTGGAGCAGTTCGCATATGCCAGATTTTCCTCCATAACCGGGTAGGGTTGTTATAAGAGGAAGAAGCTACATTCATTGGGGTTTGATGTGTCAAAGAGAGATAATGTTAACAGCTTTTCACTGTGTAGGTACTTGAAGATGTAGCAGTCCACACTAATTGATCTTGTAGGAGCGAACTGTTGAGAGGAGTATTCAGAATTGCTTCACTGACCTAGGCATCAAATAAAGTGGTAATAAGAGAGGTCTTCCATTCTGACTTTGGTAAGTCTATTAGATCAGTGACTACATCAGGTTCTCCCTCCTCTATTAATCCTCCTATCTGACCAATTGGTAGCCAGTTATCTTCTCTTATTCGAATTTGTGATCCATCCCCAACTAACCAACGAAGTTTAGGAGTAATAGCTTCTCGTCCTTTTAATATACTCTGCCACCCCCATGAAGGTCGATAGCCTGATTGAGCGGTTTGAAAAGATGAATACCTGAAATATAATCCCTTGAAAAGCTAACTCCAGATAGCATTAGGTTGCTGAAAAAGATGCCAAGCTTGCTTACCAAGCATTGCTTTATTGAAGTTAATTAAATCTCTGAATCCCATCCCCCCTGATGCTTTTGAGTGCTTTAATTCTGTCCAGTTTTTCCAATGAATTCCAGATTGACTGTTGTGTTTACTCCACCGAATGCTGATATCTTCCTCTCTATTAATTTGCAAAGCGACAAGGGAAGCTTAAAAATGGACATTGCATACTGAGGTAAGGCCTAGATTACTGATTTCAATAAGATTTCCTTGCCACTTTTCGATAAGAATTTTTCTGTTAATTTAGCATTGACTCTTGCCAGGATCCAGGAGAACATCTCCCATTTGGAACTACCCCAATCCGAGGGAATGCCCAGGTACTTACCATATTTCCTGACAACAGGTATTATGAGTTTATTCGCTAAATTGGTTTGTAAGGTGAGACGGCAGTGTTTGCCGAAAAATAAACCTGATTTGTTCTGATTAATGAGTTGGCCTGTAGCTAGGAAATATTGGTTTAGGATATTGGCAAGGTTTTGGCACTCAGAAACTGTGGCTTTTAGGAAAAATACTGAGTCATCAGCGAAAAACAAGTGAGATAATTTAGGACAGGCTCTATTGAATTGAATCCCCTGTAGATGACCCATATCCACAGCTTGACTGATAGTAGTTGACAGAGCATTGGCAAGTAGAATGAAAATGTATGGGGATAGGGGGTCACCTTGGCGAAGCCCTCTAGTAGGCTAAAAGTAAGGGAGCCGTTCTCCATTAAAACGAATACTAAACGAAACTGTAGTAATGCAAGCCATAACCATAGTAACCAAGCTATCATTAAAGCTCAAATGCTTCAAGTAGGCTTCTAAGAAATCTCATTCAACCCTATCGTAAGCCTTCTACATATCTGTTTTTAAAATAAGGTTGAATCTTTTCTTGCATGTTCGCACTTTAAATTGATGAAGCACTTCATGCACCACCATGATATTGTCTTGTATCTGCCTGTCACTGACAAATGCTGCCTATTCTTTTGATATTAAACTAGATAGCCAAGGCTTAAGTCTGTTGGCCAGTACTTTCGAAATAATCTTATAAGCGAAATTGCAAAGACTGATGGGTCGGTACTGGTCAATGCTTTCTGGGTGTTGAACTTTAGGAACTAGGGCAATTATTGTTCTGTTTAGTCTAGAAGGCATACAACTTGTTACGAAGAAGTCTTGAACTGTTTTAATAACGGTTGTTTCGATAATATTCCAGTGTTGTTGATAGAAGAGGCCATTAAGGTCGTCAGGTCTAGGAGCCTTCGAAGCATCCATCTGGAAAGTAGCTTGGTAAATCTCCTCCTCTATTACCCTACTCATCAAGTGCCGATTCATTTCAGGTGTTACCACTGCCATACATTGCTCTAAGAATGGACGAAAATCCTGGTAACCCACAGATTGATATAATTGAGAAAAGAAGCCCCGTGTCATAGCTTTGAGCTGTTTTGGTTCTTTGGTCCAATTCTGGTTAGTATCTTTAAGCATAGTAATTCTATTGCGTTGTCTTCTTTGCATAGTGCAGGCATGAAAGAATTTTGAATTGTGATCTCCCCATTTCAACCATTGAATACGGGAATGCATAGCCCAGAACTGCTCTTCTTGATTCCATAGTTGTTGAATTTCACTTCTAATAGCAGTGGCTTGCTCCTTATGTCCAGTCTGATAATATGTTCTGTTGATAATTAGCTGCAGTTGATATTGCAATTGAGATATATGCTGATGACAATTGCTAAACCGTACTTTGCTCCAGCTAGTTAACTGAGTAGCAACTGCTTGCAATTTAGAGACCAAAGAGGTATTGCTTCTCTCCCATGCTTGTTTTATTACCTCTTGACATTCTTCATCTTGATTCCAGAAAGCTTTGTAATGAAAGGTCTTTGCTCGCTTGACAGATGGTGGACAAGTGTGCAGCAGTATAGGACAGTGATCCGAACCGACAGGTGGTAGGGCCAACACTTCTGCAGAAGGGTAAGATATCATCCATTCCGTGGAACAAAAAACACAATCGAGCTTCTCCTTTACCAGAGCATCCCCTGCTCGATTATTTGACCAGGTAAATTCACATCCTTTACTATGCAGTTCTAGTAAAGCACAGTCATTGATTACATTCCGAAAGGATGTCATTCGCGAAGTGATGGCTGGTCTCTTTCCCATTTTCTCTCAGAGGGAAAGGAAGTCATTGAAATCACCGACACACAGCCAAGGTAAATGATTTGCAGCATATATTACCCTAATGGTATCCCAAAATTCCGGCGTGTCTGATAAGTTGAAGGGGCGTGCACGTGATATGCATCGAAGCAGCTGTCAAAGGGTCAAGGGCTATGAAATCAACAAAATGATCATCCGACTGTACAATAGTGACATCAAATAAGTCATTCTAGAACACAACAAGTCCACCCGAGAAGCCAACTGGATCATTCAAAAAAGAGTGAGGGAATTTAAATCTATGCTATAAACTATTCACTACTGTCTGTACATTCTTAGTTTCCATTAAAAACACGATATCAGGCTTTTCAGAGGCTAACAATGCCTTTAGTGCTTGAATTGTCAGGGGATTGCCCAACCCCTGACAATTCCAACTCAAGAGTTTCATTTGGAACACGGTGGCTGTTGAGGGCCAGCCGCCAAAGTCCAAGGAGCAGGATTGTCTGCATCTAACACAGGAGTGTCCAGTAGGAGAGTTGTATCAAGATCTGTAGAGTAAGGAAGTCTAATGTCATAAGGTGAGTATCGTTTGGTTTTCTTACTTGATCCCCCAATTGGCATTGGTCGAGGGATTTTGGGTTTCTTCTGTTGAGGAATGTCCAATGGAGGGGGTTGAATGCTCTTCATCTTTGCCTTTGCAGGTACCAAATTAGTAGTGATTGCAGTTGGATTGACAAAATTTAGAGGCTTGGAAGTCCCTTGAGGTAGAATAGCGGTCAGAGTAGGGGCCTCTAATGCAGGAATGGGAGGGAGAGCTGGGATAGCGGCCTGCATTGGAGGTGGGGTTTCAAGTATTGTCTCTTCCATCTGCTCTATAGGTACTGTAGGATGATAAAAAGGATCCCAATAAAGGCTAAACTGTTTAACCTCTGCTCTTAGCCAGGGGCCATAGACCATCGTCTCACGGCCTTCAAATTGTGCTTCGTCATAAGGGTACTCTGGACATGAAGCTGCATAATGACCAAGCCTTCCACATGAATAATAGTAATGGGATAGTCGCTCATACCTAAAGTCTAGCCATAGGGGTTTTCCTTCAATTCTTATAAGTTTTCCTGACCTTAAAGGAGCTTTCAGGTCTAATTCTATTCGAATTCTTGCAGATGTATCTGATTTCACTTCCAGAAATTGACCAACCTGTTGCACAGCTCTTCGCAGGATTGGCGGAGTAGTCCACTCCAAAGGTAAGCCTATCACATGCACCTAGAACAGGCACTTGGAAAAGTCGTAGTAGTGTAAAGGAGTATTGGGTTGCCATGGATGTAGATTGACCAATTGACCTGAAAATAACCAAGGGCTGCCCTCTAATATGCATTGTTTTTCCATTTCAGATCGAAATTTAATGATATACAGCCCGGTATCAGCCGGAGAAATCTCTACATGATCAACTCGCCATGCTTTCTTCATCGCAACTTGAAAAGCAGATAAATTGACAGTAGGATTTGTGAAGATATTACCCACCAGTATAAGGCGACAGTCCTTCAGTTTTTCCGAAGCAAGTATGTCATCCCAAACCTCCAATTCCTGTTCCGAACACAGACGTCCCAGACGGTGACATAATGAAGCAATGCGCGAGGTATTGTCACTTTCATCCATAACCAAAAATTACAGTAATTCACTAGTATGGATAATTGGCAGGAACAGAGTACAAAAAAAAACTCTCGGGGGTTGCATGTGCCAGATCGCCAACATGCATACATGAAATTGCAGATTTTAGTGGAATTGAGAAGACCAGCAGTAATGAAATTAAGGTAGGAAGAGAAAGAAGATGGCGATGACTGGAGGGGATGAGAGAAACTTCGCATGCAAAGGTATCAACAAAGGCAAGGAGCATTTATGGTGAAATGAGACGGAAGCAACAATGTTGCAAACAGAATGTGAAGTGCAGAAGGAAATCTGGGGATATCAAAGACATTGGGAAAGACTCAAACATGACGCGAGAAGAAACTCTAACATAAACGAGAGAGAAGAAACTCTTGAGTGTTGTACTTAAAAGCTGGATTACCATTTGGGTGTTTGAAAGGACTCAATCTAACATTTATAATACCAATCATATGCGAATTTTATTCATGGTCACTGAATTAAACGTTTTTCGAATAAATTAAAGATATTTTTTTGAACTGTTCACAATTGTAAAAGTAGAAAGCTTGACAAGGTTTGGGAAAAAATACACAAGTCTGGCTTAACACATGAATTTGGAAGAGCATTCAAATGCCAATATGGGCACCGAGTTAAACAAGTAAAAAGTTTTAAAAGAAAAATTCTCCATAAGACCCACATATTCATTTTCATAAAATACAACAGACCCCTCGCGTTCTTCCTAAACGACATATACGAACGATAGTCAATCGTGTTGAGCTAGTCAATGGAAGCTCAGTTCATGGGGGAATTACCCATGCCGATTGTCGTTGTCCTTATTGAAGCCCACAATGGGAAATCGACAGAATAAAAGGTAATTAAGACGTTTGGTTCGAAGAAATCAGTGAAGAGACCCTCGATTAGTTGTCACGATCTGTCTATAATAAAAATAAATTTTATTTATTTTCTACATATAATAGAAGTTTCTTTTGGCCTAGTCGATATAATAGAACTGATTTTGTAATCGAACATACTCCTAGCAAAGTCCGTTAAATTAAATAGGTTCCATGTGAAACTCAAAGATTCTGAAGATCAAGACTAAGTGACTTCGCATGTATAAGATGTATGAAGAGTATTTTGAGAATAAGCACTCAATTCCCTTAAAACTGATATAGCTAGTACAAGTACCTAGAGGGGGGTGAATAGGTATATAAAAGATTTTTCTTGATAATCGCACAATACTTAGATAGTTGAAAGATTTGCAACAAATGATAATCAACGTAAGACTGAGTAATGGAAAGAGAGAATTGAACACGTGGTTTATAGTGGTTCGGCTTGATTCAAGCCAACATCCACTCTTTTACACTGACAGCCAATTGGCTGGATTCCACTATGAACAAAGAGATGTTACAGTGTTGATCTTCCTTGATTTCTAGGTGTAGATGATCTACCACACTCGCTCAAGGTATCACCAAGTATAGACACTCTTTGTGTATACAATTTCGCTCAGAATGAATCGACTAATAATCAAGGTGCTTCAGACTTTGGAATTTCTCTATCGATCACGTTTTTTACACAACTAGAACGTCTTCCTTTTTATACTCATTTATGCCATCATACCCATTGGCACTTTCCAAAAGAATTTCTCCAATCTACCCATTGGACAGAATCAATCAAGAAGATCATTCGAGCTATTAAAGGAACCTGACGATAGCCCATCAATCCTGTTCGCCCATACAATCAGGATCTTGGTTTCCAAGAATAGAACATTCCGAGAATATTTCGTCGACCATCGGATCTTCAATTGATCTAGATACGAACAAAAGAATCCGTTATATTTATCCAACCAAGAGATCTTCTCCGGAGGATAGGATTAAATCCTCAACCATATACTTGGCTCTGGATTTCCTTCGTCCTTTGGATCGAAAGAGCGTCAATGAGAATAGTCTTGAGTCTTGAGTCTTGAGTCTTGTGATCAGAGAGTCTTCAGACTTTAAACTAGACGATCTCTGAGATATCCAGACTAGGCGATAGAAACGTTTTGTCGGCTTCAAAATATTCTGGAAAGATTTCTCCAACAATCTCCCCCTTTTTGTTGGTGACAAAACTTTCCTGTAGATTTGAACAACTTTGACCTGCAAAAACATTTCTCAAGCAATATGGCTATCTCATAAAGATTAATAAAATAACCAGACTCTGCATCCACAGAAAATTGGTTAGTCTTTCATGAGTAATACCATATAACAACACTTGATATAAATGCAATTAATCAAGCATCTAAATCCACAGCCAATTCAGTCAAATTCAAGTTCACACCCAAGTTCACTCAAGTCATACTCAAAAACAAACATATTCAACCACAAAAACAAATTTAAAGTCAAAGTTTAAAGTTGGTTGGTTGGTTCAAATTGCTTCTCCCCCTTTTTGTCATCATTAAAAAAAAAAAAAGGTGAGAAAGGAGTCGTGCGCTTGCAGGAATGCGCACGATCTAGAAATCTCCCATGGACTGGACTACGCCTTCTAGCCTCTTCAAGTCTTCCCTTAGTTGAGCTACCTCCTCTCCTTTGGCATTGGCTTGAAGTTGTAGAGCGAGGTCTTTCATTTTTTCCTCCAGGGTAACCGAAGATGCTTGTCCAACATTCTTTATGGCTTGAATTTCATAGTCCATAGCATAGATTTGGCCCTGCATTTCCAGAAGAACATCAAGAATACGACGAAAATCTATAGAATTGTCCGTCTGTGTACTTGCATTTGCTTTCTCAGATGGAGTGAATGTAGACGATGGCGCTTCTGTATAGTTTTGCAGATTTGGTGTTGACGTATCGTGTCCTTCTTCAGGCAATTGAGAAGCCTGAAATTCTTCTGGATCTGCTAGAGATTGTCTTAGACCTTCACTATTGGCAGCATGAGGTGTGGACCTTTGCTTGCCAACTCCCCCTGTCTCTAAGACATCAAAAGGGGAAGAGTGATGATCATGCTCTTCTGTATCTTGATTCCCCTTCTCTCCAGATTCAGCTGCAGACTTTTCTTTCTCTTCTTCTCCTTATTCTTCAGCTTCTTTCTCCCTCTCTCGCTGCTCTTCTTCTTCTCTGTTCTTGGCTTGCTCCTCTTCTTCTCTCTGTTTCTTCTGATGTTCTGTCGATTGGGGAATAGAACGTTTGGTCCTTATCAAGGCAGTGATTGTGAGATCTTCCTCCTCATCTTCATCCTCCAAGATGAGAGTTCTCTTCTTTTTGGATGAGGCACCAATGGCCTCCTTCCCTTTTCTCTTTGAAGCGAGCCCAGGAACCGGAGTCTTCACTCTGAATTTCTCCATTGCCTTGGAAAGTTCTTGCAGACGCATCTTCGTTAACATCTTCAAACCTACCACCATCTTATCGCACGGTCGAACACAAAGTGTGTGTGGCGGTTCAATATTCATGTGTCGAAGATCTTAGTCACCGGACACAGGTAAGGCAATTGTCCCTTGTCCTTCGACATTGCTCGTACATGTGAAAGAGAATAGTGTAAGGAAGAGAAAACTTCATCCCGAGTTGATTGCGTACATCAATTTTGCCTCTGAATTAGACACATCAGTCTTTGATGTAGACTTGGGCCTGATGCAATTGATCACAATTTTGTGCAGCACGATATTGATGGCACGCATCCTTGAATAGATGATTTTTCCTTCTACATCTCTATCTTTGACAAGTTCCAATGAGGCACGAGCAACTGAGACTTTGATTGGTTGATAACGTCCTCGTTCAACTCCAATTATGTCCGCCAACATGTCCACGTCTACCACATAGTCTTGGTCTCTAACCTTTGAATGATATTCTATTCGCATCTAAGAAGCTAAGATTCGAATAGAAGTATCTGTTAATTGCGCATATCCATTTGTGGTATCGGTGCAAAAACGTTCCGGTTGAAGCGGACTGAACTTCTCCCTTAAGTTCACATTAACGGCATCCAAGAAATCGAAATCAACACTCCTAGGGTTTATAACCCCTCGTTTCAGCGATCGAAGAATAGATTCTCCTGTTCCTTCGATTTAAACAACTCCATCCTTTTTCCCTTCACCTTCGCAGCAACACCCATTCTAGGTTGAAAATCACTGAACATTTTATCATTATCGTTCCCATCAGTTGGATTTGGTCCCGACATACGAGGGTCACTTGGAATGTTCGCAAGTGCTTCCTCGGCCTTTCCCTTGGGAGCAATTCCAAAATCCTCCATTTTTCTCAGAAAGATATACTCATTCCTATAATTATTATCTTTGAGAAAATCATCCATGTAGTTCAACGGAGTTCCTGTACTTTTCAACGCACGGTAGAGTTTGTAAATATAAGAGGGTTTTTGGACTCTTACAGGGTCTGCGTCCTCGATTATCTCTTCCTCCAGTTGTTGACCCGCACCTTGTGGGGTAGATGGCGTTGAGTGACATGGTGAAGAGTGAATCGGGCTCTGTTGCTGACTTGATAATTCTTCCTCTTCGGTGAGATCAAAATGGGTAGGACCCTCCTTCATTCTCTGTGGTCCCCTGTTTGCGATTCTTGAAGACTTCCTCGAAGTAGACATCCTTCCTTGTCGCTGAAAGATTCCTTTACTTGCTTTCCCAAGAAAAGATGACAACTTTCTCGAAGATGAACACGAAGTAGAAATCGGATTGGGAGGAGAATGCTTTTTACGGTTTTGAAGATTGGGTGAAAAAGAAAACTGTATATATAACTCAGTTTTGAAAAGGGGAAGTTCAATCGGCACAAGGAAAGTGTACGAACACTTCTTTTTAAAATCATTAACGCCAAAATTAATCCTTTCGAAAAGACAAGATTTCGATTTTCACGGAGACTATAAAATAAGCGAACGAAAGATCGTACCTTTTCGAGTTTAGATAAAATAGGAACTTACGGTCTATATCCATGAATGTCTCGAGTCGAGGATTTAGAGTCGAGAGATTAGAGTCGAGGGTTGGTGAGTCTCTAGACTTTAACTTCTTCAAGCTTCAAAATGTTGAGTCTGGAACGGATAAAATCGAATTGATTTTTCTCCAAAGGCTTTGTGAATATATCCGCTAGTTGACCTTTTGAATTAACAAATTGAATCAAGATTTCTCCATTTTGAATATGATCTCTAATGAAGTGATGTTGAATCTCTATATGCTTTGCTCTTGAATGAAGAATTGGATTTTTGGTGAGATTGATTGCGCTGGTGTTGTCACATTTGATTTCTGTGCATGAGTCTTCAATCCCAAAGTCTTGTAGCTGTTGTTTTATCCATAGAATTTGCGAACAGCAGCTTCCAAGGGCTACATACTCTGCTTCTGTTGTTGAGAGAGCTACAGTGCTTTGGTTCCTTGAAAACCAATACACTGTCCCTTCCAAGCAAGCGGCAAGTTCTGAAGTACTCTTTCTATCGACTCGTTGAGCCAGATCGCGTCGAATATCCCGGAAGATTAAAGTCTCCCTTCTTAGGATACCAAAGACCAATGCTTGAAGATGAAGCAACATATTTAATAATACGTTTTGCAGCACCGAGATGGGATTCTCTAGGATCGATTGAAACCTAGCACGAGATGCAAACACTCAACAAAATGTCGGGTCTAGAAGCGAGTAAGATAAAGAAGTGAACCAATGATGCTTAAATACAGCTTTTGATCAACTTTATTCCCTTCTTCATCTTTGTCTATCTTCAAAGAACTTGACATTGGTATATCGTCTTTTTGCAATTTTCCAATCCAAACCTTTTGACAAGATCATTAGCATATTTTTCTTGGTAAATGAAAGTTCCTTCCTTCAATTGCTTTACTTGAAGACCAAGAATGAATGTTAATTCTCCTATCATACTCATTTCAAACTCATCGCATAGACTTAGAACATTTCTTGCATAGACTTTCATTAGAGGATCCAAAAATAATATCATCCACATATATTTGAACAAGTAAAAAGCTTTTGATTTCCTTTTTGATAAATAAAGTAGTATCTACTTTACCTTTGACAAAACCATTCTGTAATAAGAACTTACTCAGTCTGTCGTACCAAGCTCGAGGTGCTTGCTTTAAACCATACAATGCTTTTTTCAGTCTAAAGACTGAGTCTGGCTTCTTTGGGTCTTCAAACCCAGGTGGTTGTTCCACATAAACTTCCTCTTGGATAAATCCATTTAGGAAGGCACTTTTGACGTCCATTTGGAATAACCTGAAATTTTTGTAACAAGCAAACGCAAGTAATAGACGAATAGCTTTTAACCTTGCTACAGGAGCGTAAGTCTCATCATAGTCTATTTCTTCTTCTTGCGTGTATCCTTTGGCCACAAGTCTTGCTTTATTTCGTACGACTTTACCTTTTTCATTCATCTTGTTTCTAAACACCCATTTGGCTCCAATAACAGTTTTACCTTTTGGTTTAGATGTCAATTCCCAGACATCATTAATGTTGAACTGTCTGAGCTCTTCTTGCATGGCTTCGATCCAGCTTTCATCAGATAAAGCTTCTTCTATGCTTGTTGGTTCAATTTCAGAAATGAGAGCCACAGCACTAGACTCTTCACGTCTTTTGGATCTTGTTCGAATTCCTTCATTAATTTCACCGATAATGAGATCTTTGGGATGACTGGACTTATGCTTCCAGTTACTGGTTGATTTATCTGGATGATGATCTCTTTCTTTATTTGAATCTTCATGAACATCTTGATGCTTTGGTCTTCAGTCGAGACATTTCTTGAGTTGTGAGCTTTGGAAGGTGGAGCAGATTCAGACTCTTCATCGAGTCGATTGGATTCATCTTGCGTAGAGTCTTGAAATTTGACATTCATTAACTCCTCCACCGACGGCTCTTCTTGTTATAGACTCTGTAGGCTTTGCTTGATGTAGAATATCCAAGGAAGATGCCTTCATCTGATCTTTCTTCAAACTTACCAACTTGATCCTTTGCATTTTTCAATATAAAGCATTTGCAACCGAACACATGAAAGTATGAAACAATGGGCTTCTTACCTTTGAATAATTCATAAGGGGTTTTTTCTAGAATAGGTCTTAAGAAGACTCTATTGATGATATAGCATGCTGTTGAAACAGCTTCAGCCCAAAATCGTGAAGAGATTTTACTTTTGATTAAAAGAGTTCTGGCCATTTCTTGAAGAGATCTATTCTTTCTTTCCACAACTCCATTTTGTTGAGGAGTATATGGAGAGGAGAACACATGCTTAAATCCAGATTCATCACACAATTTTGTAAAATCTTGATTTTCAAATTCACCTCCATGATCTGTTCTTATACTAGAGATAACACATCCTTTTTCATTTTGAACCTTTTTAGCAAATTTTTCAAAATACGAGAAGGTTTCTGACTTACTTGCAAGGAAATATACCCAAGTAAAGCGGGAGTAATCGTTTACAATTACTAGGCAATATTTCTTACCTCCAATACTACGGGTTGGTTGGTCCGAAGAGATCCATATGCAGCAACTGTAGTACATGATTAGTAGAGACATGATTTATTGGCTTAAATGAATTTCTTACCTGCTTTCCCATAATACATGGTGTGCATGGATCGGACTTTTGGTATGGTAATTTGGGTAGACCTCGAACAAGCTGCTTTGATGAGATTTTGGCTAATTGCTTCATATTGACATGACCAAGCTTTCTGTGCCATAAGCTTGCTTCATCTTGAATTGAGATTAGGCATTGTGATTCATTTAATTTCATGTCTAAGAGGTAGATATTTCCATGTCTTCGACCCATGAAAGCGAGTAGAGTCTTTTTGCGATTCCGAGCAAATTCCTTCTTGAAAGGAGATCTTGAAACCAGTATCACACAATTGGCTAATGCTTGAGAAGGTTATAGTTGAGTCCTTCCACTAGAGAAACATTGCTTATTGTGAGATTTCCAATTTTCACAGTTCCAAATCCCACAATGCTTCCTTTGCCGTTTCCTCCAAATGAAACATTTCCACCGTTTACTTGAACAAACTTTATGAAGCACTTTGAGTCTCCTGTCATGTGTCTTGAACATCCGCTGTCAAGATACCACTTTATCTTTTTCTTGACGGAGACTTGCATTTAAAAGAGAGTCTCAAGCTTTCTTTAGTACCCAAATTTTCTTGGGTCCTTTGGTGTTAGTAGGATAAACATTATTAGGCCATACTTTCTTAACAGGCTTCCAAACCATAGGACACTCTTTTTCAAAGTGATCTTGACTGTTACACTTTGAACACCTTAGAGCATTTCGACCTACAGACTTTACAAAAACTTTCTTGAAATGATTTTTGTAAGCCTCTCTCGACGGTCTTTTCTTAATTCTTTCTTTTACTTTAGGAAAATCAATCACGGGAATTGTTTCTGCTGTCATGCCTAGACCAAACTTATTGAAGTAAGGTCTTTGAACTGAAAGAACTTTTTCAAGTTTTTTGGATCCTATCGAAAATTTCTTTGAAATATTTGATAAGTCAGTTTTTAACAAAGCATTTTCTTTCAAAAGATTATCTTCTTTTTCTTTAAGAGTAGAAACAATCAAGTCTAAAATTTTAACTCTTTCTTCTAAAATGTTTTCCTTTTGTTTTAGAGCTGAGTTTTCCTTTTTAAGTTCGGAAATTCTTTTGAGAGAAGTTTTAAGACTAAAACACAGTTCATCAATGTATTTAGAGACTTTGACAGGAATTTTAAAATCACTTACCTCAAATTCATGCAGTCGATCCGATACGTAATGCGAGTGCGAATGTGCCATCGAGACATATGTTGGCATATTCATTATCACTTTCTTCACATTCTATATCATTCCAGGTTTCGGCTTTGAGAGCTTTTCAAAACTTTTCAGCTTTTCCTCTTTTCTTCTTCAGAAGAGGACAGTTGGGTCGATGTATCCCTTTTTCTTACATTCGAAGCGAGACTACATCTTTGTTTGGTTCCTCATCATCAACGAGACTTGGTCTGCTGTCTTTGGAAACTTTGTTTTTTTGAGTTGAACCTTCTTCCTTTTCTATTCGGTTTTCGAACCTTCTTATCATGAGAGCAAGCTCCTCATCGTCCATATTATCTTAAGAATCTGTATCATCAGAATCATCATTTGATTTTAATGCAATGGATTTCTTACCTCTTGGATCTTCGTCTTCATTAATTCTTTCCACTTCATAAGACTGAAGAGTTCCAATCAGCTCATCGATAGATAGAGGCATAATTATTTGCGTCTCTCTTATTGAAGTCTTTATATGATTCCAATCCTTGGAGAGTCCACGCAGTAGCTTGTTCACCTTCATGGGATCAGAAATTTTTTGTCCTTGGTTCTCAAGACCATTGACAATATCTGTAAAACGACTAAACATATCAGTTATAGATTCTCATGGTTTCATTTTGAAGGCTTCATATTGACCGAGGAGAATGTTGATTCTGGTCTCCTTCACTCGATCTGTTCCTTCATAGGTGATATGTAATATGTCCCATACTTCTTTTGCTATAACGCAAGAAGATATTCTGTTATATTCAGTTGGAGACAAGGCACAATATAAAGAGTAAATTGCTTTTGCATCGAGTGCTTGTATCTTGTTTATCTCTTCCTGAGTCATTTCGCGGGTCTCAACAATTTTTTTCCCTCTTTCAGAGATTGATGTAGCAGTAGGAGTGATTCCTCTTTCCACAACATCCCATTCCAGAGGATCCTTTGATCGTAGGAAAGCTTTCATCTTGTTCTTCCAGATGTTGTAATCCTTTCCATCAAAGTAGGCTGGTCTGGTATTGCTTTGCCCTTCCACCAACCCTGGTGCTAGCATACTAGCCATGGATCTTTTACTTTGAAGTAAAACACTTCAAATAAAGTAAGAACACGAGCTCTGATACCAATTGATATAGCTAGTACAAGTACCTAGAGGGGGTGAATAGGTATATAAAAGATTTTTCTTGATAATCGCGCAATACTTAGATAGTTGAAGGATTTGCAACAAATGATAATCAACGTAAGACTGAGTAAAGGAAAGAGAGAATTGAACACGCGGTTTATAGTGGTTCGGCTTGATTCAAGCCTACGTCCACTCTTCTGCACTGACAGCCAATTGGCTGGATTCCACTATGAACAAAGAGATGTTACAGTGTTGATCTTCCTTGATTTCTAGGTGTAGATGATCTACCACACTCGCTCAAGGTATCACCAAGTATAGACACTCTCTGTGTATACAATTTCGCTCAGAATGAATCGACTAATAATCAAGGTGCTTCAGACTTTGGAATTTCTCTATCGATCACGTTTTTTACACAACTAGAACGTCTTCCTTTTTATACTCATTTATGCCATCATACCCGTTGGCACTTTCCAAAGGAATTTCTCCAATCTACCCATTGGACAGAATCAATCAAGAAGATCATTCGAGCTATTAAAGGAACCTGACGATAGCCCATCAATCCTGTTCGCCCATACAATCAGGATCTTGGTTTCCAAGAATAGAACATTCCGAGAATATTTCGTCGACCATCGGATCTTCAATTGATCTAGATACGAACAAAAGAATCCGTTATATTTATCCAACCAAGAGATCTTCTCCAGAGGATAGGATTAAATCCTCAACCATATACTTCGGCTCTGGATTTCCTTCGTCACTGGATCAGAAAGACTGTCAATGAGAATAGTCTTGAGTCTTGAGTCTTGTGATAAGAGAGTCTTCAGACTTTAAACTAGACGGTCTGCAGATATCCAGACTAGACTGATAGAAACGTTTTGTCAGCTTCAAAATCTGGAAAGATTTCTCCAACAAAAACCATGGCCCAGGATGGCAAATGCCTATACATGCTTATGAAGGTGCCTCGTTCCATTGTCCTCCTAAGTTTGAAATTCTTTGTAAACGTCCTTCTTGTACATACTACCTACTATGACTCTTTCTTGGCTCTTTTTGATAGTGTCCATTTTGTCCATAGCTTCAATTTCTGGACAGAAAGTTTTCACTCTAACGCTGAGTCTACACCGCAAAGACGTCCTTTGAGATCCTAAATGGGAGATTCCGAAACACATAACAAATGATTTTTGAAACTTTCTTCTTCAATCAAACACTTGATCATTTCAACTACAGACTAGGGAGCTACACTATCTTCAAACAAAGGTTCCTGATCAACTCCAACTATTGGGGTGGTGCGAATTTTAGTGTGCTAATCTTTATTTACCTTGGTGTTGAATCGCCACTCAACGGAACCCCATCCAGGATTGGGTTTCTGATTGATAATGCAGCTCAATTCAAAGCTTCGTTAGTCTATATTGAGGTAGGACTTTTAAATTCTACCATGCATGGATGTTCTTTTCTTTAATTGAAGCTTCTTACTACGTAGTTAAATTCTTCTTTCCTTGTGGAATTTTTCTTGTTAGCATCGGTATTTTGGTGAGTCAATTCCACATGGGATGAGCTTCAAAGAAGCTCTCAATGATGCAAATGTTAATGGGTTAGCTCAGCCTAAGCTTTGGCCGACTATGCAACCGTTATCATGCACGTGAAGCAGAAATTAAAAGCTAGAGATTCTTCAGTTATTGCGGTGGGAGGATCATATGAGGAAGTAAGTGCAATGGGTATCATATTCTATCCATTTCTTTTTTAGCATAGACCGTGGAATTAATTACTTTTTGACGGTTTGTGCCACCTTTAAATTCGAATATAAAAAGTTGAATCTCATTCCAAACTTCTCGTTCACTCGCGCGGGTAGAAAGAAATAGAAAAAGGGGCTCCCATTATATACACACATGCATATGTTACAGCCCGAATAAAGGAATGATCCAAGAGGGTTCTACACAACGACCGTAACCAATTCTTCGAACGAGCAACCCTCAATCGGTATCTCTAAATCCTAGGGTTTTCTCGAGTGCTCTAGATTACTCATTGGGGCGGGCAATACAGTGAATGTATGAGTATGTTATAAACATGGGTAATTGCTAGTTGGGGAGATACAATCTCCACCGTTAAATCGAAAAGAGATTTACGGATATGGTTTGTTCTGTATTTGTATATACAATAGTCTCCTCCCCCTTATTGTAACAACTCACGCACAAATGAAACACAAATCTAGAACTTCTGTCTCTAGAGTTTCTTTCTCTAAGATCCTTGTGAGTCGAGTGTGAGAAAGGCTGCTTGAGAGAAATTTTAAGATCGCATAGATTAGAGAACACTAGATCGATCAGCCTATGACGCATACATACATACAAACACAAAATATTATATGTTGCACAAGGGTTGTGATTTTAATGCACGTTCTAAATTGTAGAGGTGATGGATTTCAAGATATGTAGGCTCTAGATTTAGAACTAGGAACCTTCCTATTAGAATTAATTCCCAGTTTTTGGAACTTAGAAACTATCTTGTTTGTCTTGAAACCAACCCTAAAACCTATTTTGTTTGTCTAGTCCACTTCCAATCTACATAGGAACTAGTATTTTTTTTATTCTATAAAAAATTAAGACAAATAGCAATTATAACTAAATAGTATAAGCAATCAAATGGCTCAAAATAGATTATATATGCAAAACAAATAGAAATATAAATGAATAGGAAAGTTAAGCTTAGTTAAAAATAATAAATCATCTTCTTTCAACTTCGAAAATCATGTTCTAATTGGTTCATGTGGCCCTTTTACCTCTGGCCTCATCAGCTCTGATATTGTACTTTGACTATATTTACCCACTAGATGCACACTTTCCAGTATTCACCATTCACCAAAGATTTTAAGGCAATTACACATGTAATTTCTCTTCTTCTTTCATGTTCTAATAGTGAAGTGGGTGGCACTTTTAAAGCATCCAAAGAATATCCATTGGTTGACGCGGTATGCCTATCTTCCCATCTCACGCACACAAAGTGAGCATGTGAGTACACATATTCTTACTCGTTGGGCTTGGTATCAAGAGATTCAAGAATGTGCTAATGCTAAACCATACTGCAAATGAGAAATATATACAAACTTACCATTCAAATGATCTTCAAAATTGCAATATATTTTCTTTCTTTATCATAGTTTGTGTTGAACCTTGATCGTTTTGCATAGGGTGCTAGTGAGACTTGCTACCAAATTATAGGAGACTCATAGTCGGAGATCGATTGTCACGCCCCGATCCTTCAAGCATGTGCTCATCTCTTCTTAGTTGATTAATAGTGACGTCCCATGATGCATCGCCGACCCATTCATTTTAATGCACATGCGGAAGCAATTAATAAATCCCTAGACAACAATAAGATGTGATAGGAAAATAGGGCTCCAAATTTTCAAACCAAAACAAAACTCTTCTAAACAAACAAGTTTATTTACAACATCGAATTGTTTACAAAACATCGGCTCAACAAAAAGGGAATTGTCCTATGACCCACTAGTTAGACATGTTCGCCGATTCTTTGGTCTCCACCTTCCCAGACTTTGGGGCTTCCGGTCTTTCACCAACATCATCTAAGGACCTGAAAATTGTTATATAATAACCAGTGAGACAATGTCTCGGCAAGTTCAACTCCTTAAGACTCAACTAGGAAGCAAATACACTATAAGGGCTGCCTAAGCACAATATGGGTCAGAGAACTTACCTTGGCCTCAGTTCCTTCTTGTTATACAATATAATTCAAACAGTTATTCACTCAAATCGAATTATCGATCAATCGACTTAGTCAATTACATGTCATCACGACCTTCTCCTGGCCGGTACATTCAATACTATCTATAAAGTTTTATTAAATGAGGATTGCTCACCCAAAACTGATAAATAGATAGTATAGCTCGCCCAAAACTGATAACATAGTATATTGTATATATGCTCACCCAAAATTGATAGATTAGGGCCCCTAGGCCATCATAGTATACTATATATGCTCGCATAAAGCTAATAATAAGGTATACTGCTCACCCAAAGCTGATATATCGCCCGTAGGCCAATATAGTATACCAGTATACTATTCGCCCAAAGCTGACATATTATTCATAGGCTGATATAGTTTACCACTTCAACCATATAGTCAATTCATCATTTTTATCATACCCGATAAAAATAACCGTGTATGGGTACATGGTCGGCCTTAGCCAAAATACAATATTTTCACCCTTGAAAATCCTATCATTTATATGGTCCACCAAAATATTTTTGGCGTTGTAAACCGACACTCGGTTATTTTCCAAACAATTACCAAAATTTCTTAATTTAGGAATAAAATCCTAAAATCACAATTAAATCAATTCAACAAAAATTAGAGCTCAAATAAATAAACAGGTTGCACCACAATAACCAGCATAAAATTCTGGTCATTGACTATCTCGGTATAATTTTCGAAAAATAAATAAATAAATACGGAAAATATTAAATAAATGCCAATACATCCAATTTAGGCTCGTAATGCCTAATTGGAAGTCGAAACGGACCCAGAAAATTTTCGAGGTTCGTTAATTAAATAATAGAACGTGTCTACTCTCTACTAACTAACCACCTAACATGCATCGGCAGATAATTAAATTAACTAATATAATCTAATCCATCAATCTAAATCATGCTTAATTAATCTAATCAACCCCTAAGCATAATTAACCAACTAAGCAATGATTAGTGAGTTAAACTCACTTGATTAATGATCTGCTTGGATCAAAACAACGGGGACGCGATGGCGGCCTATAAGCCCCAAAGCGGTGGTGCTGACAGGGGCCTGGAACGGCCCGAAAACAGCCTCGCAAAGCCCACGATCGAGCTGAGTTCTTGCTTATGTGTTGCTGGACTTGCTGCCCTGGTTCTGCTCGATTGAGCTCGCTGGTCGGGTTGCTGGTCTTGGCGATCGCGGGTGATGGAATGGCCAAGAACCGGGTTGAGTTGCGGCTGCTAGCTTGCTGGATTGCCGGAGTAGTTGCTGGAACGAGTTGAAGCCGCGAGCTGCTTCAGGCATGAAGCCGTGGCGTCAACACGAGGGGAGTTTCTGAAGTCTTCAACCGAACCCAAACCTAAAAGCAAATAAAGTAGCAGATGGATGGGCAGAAAGAGGGAATCGGCGCTGGGTTCAGAGAGGCGTGCGAAGGGATCAACGAAAATGAAAAAGGGAAGTAGCCAAATGGGAGGAACTAGCTGGCAAAAGGGAAGAGATGAGGAGCAGGGGTGTGTTGGCCGGGGTAAAAGAAAAAAGGAAACGTGCGGAGAAGGAGGAGAGAAAGACTGTGGGGGCAGCGGCTTCGTTTTGACCGAACAGGGAAAGGCAGAAAAAGAAATAGAAAAGAAATAAAAGAGAAAGGATAAAGGAGAAGGATTGTTGGCCAAGAAGGGGGAAAAAGGGGACGTCCGAGAGAGAGAGAGAGAGAGAGAGAGAGAGAGAGAGAGAGAGAGATGTGCGGAAAGAGAAAGGCGCATGAGAGGCGAGTGAGAGAGAGACCGAGGGGAAAATTAAATAAAAACAACCTATATTTAACCAATCTTGTCCCACAAACTTCCATTCCATCCAATTTGATCCCAAAAAAATCCCCTATTTAAAATACTTGATCCTCACTTGCATTCTTGCACCATAATTTCCCCAAATAACGAGTCTTGGGTAGCAAAAAATGGTCATTTCCTTTCAATTCCAAATTTTACTTTTTTTTTTTTACTTTTTTTTTTCGAAATCTGATTTTTTGAACAAATTTCTTTGATTGAGGCCCGATTTGTGCAGAAAAAGCCCTTGAAATTATCTTTCACTAATTCACTAACCCCATATGACAAAAATCCCTTCAAATTGGCCAATTCGAATTTCTGTTCGTTTTTCGAATCATCCGAATCAATTTTCCGTAAAAATCCCAAACTCGCTAGAAATTCCTCCAAAATTGAGTCGACATTCCTAAAATGACTCGTGACATGATAGGACTTTCAATTTCTGAAATTGAGTTCAAATTCACAATTAATTTCAATCTGACACAATTTTAGTGTGACCTAACCTACTTGGTAGCTTTTAGAATTTTTTTATGCAATTGACCCGTGGTCAATTTTCTTCGACCCACATGTACCTCTTCGACACATTGGCAACTCTCAATTGTCATGAAAACCTTAAAGCTTCAAATACGGACACGGGACGCCAAAATGACAGAAAATTAGTTTAGTGCCGATCGACTATAATTTTGCAAATTAGTGGAATCACCCATGTTTAGCCACGCATCTCAGTCGAACCGACATATTTCTGATCTCTAATCAATTTTTAAGTGTTCCGTAATGATCATTGTAGACCAGCACGGTCGAACAGTCGATTCCTAGTCGAATTCTCAAGTCTATTGCGTTAAAATCCATTGACGGCTTCACCTGATAGGCCAGTTATTTCGTAAGTGGCACTTTCAGAGAAAAACACTATAGTCACATCGATGAAAGACCCAACTTATCCAATCGAAATCAGAATTGAATTTTCGGGATGTCACATCGATAGAGTTGTTTGTGAGCCTAATGGCACTCTAGCCTTAAGCATGATGTTCAAGACTTGCTAGTATCCCCAAATTCTTAGTCTGCCTTCTAAGATCATGAAGCAAACCCTCACAAAATTTTTTGATGTGTGGATGTTTTAGGCTTTTAGAGAGTGGAGATTCGCTTAAGAGCTACTTGAAATAGTTGTATTGGAGAGTAGCTCAATATGATTATCCAGCTAGGAATCTGATGACAACGATACACAGCAACATTGATGGAGCAAATACTACTGAAAATGGCATTCTTGGCAAACTTTTTGCAGGCATTGTCGCCTATAACATGAACTTCACATGCTATGTCAATCCTTCGATTAATGTATCTTAAACTAGTTTGGGTTGGTGGTGCCATGTGCAATTCTCTACATTATCATTTTAAATCATTAGAGAAGGCCCGATGGGTATGGAATATTTTGGTGGGTTAGGTTAATGCATTTTCATCTCACGAGTAGATTCGAACATGGTTGAGTTAACTCTATTTCAAAGTGCACATGGTTAGGAAAACTATTCCCTTTCCGGGGAGGTGAGGACACCTGGAGTGCCATAACTTGGCACGGAGGGACACTTAAGTGCCATAACTTTAAAATGGTACACTTAAGTGCCATCATCGGAGTACAATAGAACACTTAAGTGCCAATCCGGCAAAAAACCGGCCAAAATGCAGACGTGGCATTTTCCGGCGACATGCTTAACTGATGTGGCAATTTTTTTTTTTTAAAAAAAAGCACCCATGGAGGAGGAAAACGACGTCGCCCCATCCACTGCGCATTTGGCCAAACTAAACGACGTTGTTTTTCCTTAGTGTTAAATGACGTCGTTTGGTTTATTTGGATTTTAACCTTTCGTCTGTTCACAGCTTGCCGTTCGCAGGTGATCGCTCGCCGTCGTCGCTTGCCTTCGTTGCTCGCCGTCGTCGCTCGCCGTCATCGCTTGCCGTCGTCGATTTGCTCAGGTTTTTTCTCTTCTTCCTCTCCCCTGTGGTGAAATTAGGGCTCCGACTCGTTTATTAGGGCTCGGACTTCAAATTTGGGGGTCGGCTGGGAAATGTCAGGCTTGATGTGAGATTTATGGCTCAGATGTGGTGCTACAATCCTATTGGGGAGTTCGAATTGACAGTTTAGGAGCGGCATTGAAATATAGGCTCGGTGTAGGGCTCGGCGGGGGGAAAATTAGGGCTCCGTGTAGGGCTCGACGTCGCCTCGTCCACTGTGATGTGTGATTCATTCAGGGTGTTGAATTGTGATGTGCGAAAGTAATTTGTAGTGGTTGGATGTGAAATGTGCGATGATTGGTGATTGTTAGGGTTTAGAGTATTGGACTTTGGACATGTTTGAATCGAAGGTTGTGGGGATGGGGACTTCTGGATATTTTTTTAATAAATTGCATTGTTGAGGACCCATGCTGAGGAGATCCTCTCCATATTTTAAAGGAATGCGACGGCATAATCAAAGCAGTTGTCGGGTCCCATCTTTATTTTTATTTGTCCTTGTCTTGAGGCCTCTTGTTTTCAAGCTGCAGCTGTCGTCTAACCGAATCATCCCTCTCTCTTCTTCTTTTCTTTTCTTTAATAAAGAGTGTAGGGACCTCCACTTGCAATTGTCTGTTCTTTGTGAATGTGGTTCCAAAAGTTAATTGTATATTTGTCCTCTTTTGTTGCAGAAATGGCGCATAAAGACTATGTTGATGTCATCGTTTACTACGGTGGAGATTTTGTGATTGGGGAGGATGAGTGGGAGTATGAGGGGGGGAATGAGGGTACTATCTTTGTAGATATAAAGAAGGCATCTTATATTGGATTTGTTAGGGATATAGTGACATTTTTGCGTTGTAGAGTACAAAAGTTACTGTACTGTGTTCTTGGGAAAGGCTTGAGAGATGGTTTGAGAGTTTTGGAAGATGATAATGGTTTTAGGGATGTCTTATATCATTATCTTCATGGCGAAGAGGCGAAAGTGTTTGTTCAAAACAATAGTGATAGTGAGGACGAAGATCATGACAGAGATAACACCCAAGTAGGAGAAGGAGGAGATGGTATTCAAGCTAGTACTGAGGTTAGGGATGAAGTAGGTCATGATGGACAGGATGGGGAGGAGAGGGGCGCAGATGTTGTTCACCAGAGCGATTGTGACATGGGTGATGTCACCATCACTGAATTAGATTGGGAAGTAGCTGAATCCAGTGATGGTGATGATGACGATGATGATGAAGGGTTGGCTGTTGAAGCTGAAAATTTGTTAATCTTAAGTGATGCCGACGATGAGGAGCTTACATAGTCAAGGAAAAAACAAAGGGACTTTTTGTCAGATAGATTTGCAGCTTTGCATGTAGCTGTTCATCCAAACGGAGACGAAGGCCCTGCAGATGTTGGTGTTGCTGGCCAGGTCCTGGAGACAGATTATGAAGAAAGCATCGACACCGCAACTTCCCAGGACGAAGTTGAAGAAGATCAACGAGCTGTGCGTAGAAGGAAAAGTAAGTTTCCTTCCTATGATCCATCTGTTGTGTCTCCTACTTTGTCAGTAGGTATGAAATTCCATGATGCAATACAATTTAGGAAAGCTATACTGAAGAACTCCATTGCTGCACAAAGAAATATTGACTTCATTAGAAATACCAAGAAATTTGTAAGAGCTAGGTGTTCGCAGCAAAACTGTCCATGGAAGATTTACGGTGTGTTTGTTAAGAAGAGTGGGTCTTTTCAGATTAGAGCCTACCAAAAGGAACACACTTGTTCCATTAATTTTCAAAACAAAAGGGTAATAAGTGGATGGTTGTCCAAGCACTTCTTCGATCTGATCAAGGTGATGCCCAACTTGAAACTTGCTAACTTTAGGATGCTGGTGAAGGAGCGTGTATGCATCAATGTATCTAGGAATTAGTGCAAAAGAGCAAAGCAAAAGGTGATAAACATACTTATTGGTCAGTATGCTAAGGAATATGGGCAGGTGTGGGAGTATGCTTGGGAGTGTAGGCTGCAAAACCCTACAAGTAGAGTGTATGTAGAGGTGATTGAGAGACCACTTCCTGATCATGGGACCAAGTTTGATAAGTTCTATGTGTGGTTTGATGCATGCAGACGAGGATTTTTAGCTGGTTGTAGACGGATTATAGGATTGGATGGCTGTTTCTTAAAGGGCTTGTGCAAGGGAGAATTGTTGGTAGCGATTGGAAGAGATGCGAATAACCAAATGTTTCCACTAGCTTGGGCTATTGTAAAGATTGAGAACAAGGATAATTGGTCCTGATTCTTGAAAAATCTGATGGCTGACTTGGAGATAACAAACGGGGAAGGGTGGGCATTCATGAGCGACTAACAAAAGGTAATGCTTGCTTTTTGAAAAATTTAGTCAATAGTTTGCTTTGCTTTGTAATATGAACATGTAATTTTCTCTAGTATTTCTTACTTTGAATTATTGCAAGGATTGGTTCCGGCAGTAGCCGAGTTGTTGCCCCATTCTGAACATCAAATGTGTGCGTGGCACATATACGGAAATTGGGCAAAGAACTATAAAGGGGATAAGCTGCAATTGCAATTTTGGTAATTAGCAAAGAGTACAAACATGACTGACTTTAGAATAGCCAAAGAAGGACTGCTTCAGTTGACAAAGGAAGGTTGTGCTACCCTATTTCAACTAGAATCGAAGCATTGGTGCAGGGCATTCTTCAGTGAGGAGTTCAAGTGCGATAATGTCGACAACAACATTTGTGAAGTATTTAATTTGAAGATAATAGATACCAGATGCAAACCAGTCATCTCAATGCTTGAAGATATACAAGTTGCGGTTATGACTCGGCTGCAGAAACAAAGAGATGAGGCTGCAAAGTGGACAAGACAATATGGTCCTAGGATTGTGAAGAAATTGGATGAGAACTTGGCTGCAAGTATGCATTGTCATCCCATTTGGAATGGAGATGACGAATATGAGATAATGAAGGGTGCAGATAAGTATGTTATCAATCTAGGAAGTAGGAAGTGTTCATGTAGAGCATGACAAGTAAGTGGAATTCCATGTGCACATGCCATATGTGCCATCCAGTTGAAGGGCGATAATACAGATGATTACATCGATGATTGGTACCATAAATCAAAATATCTTGCTTCCTATCAATTCATGATGCAGCCAATTAGAAGTAGCAAGTTTTGGGAGCCCACGGATCATGAAGCACCTCAACCTTTGCCACTGAAGAAGAAAATTGGAAGGACAAAACGAAGACGAAGAATGGCGGAGGAAGAGGTCTCGGGTCAGCAAATAATGAGCAGGCATGGTGCAAAGATCACGTGCTCTTATTGTCGCCTAACAGGCCACAATATTAAAGGTTGTAAATTGAGGAAGCAACAACAACCGTTGAGGCAAGGTGAAGGGCCTAGTGAAGAGACAGTTGGAGAAATGCACACAGCAGGGCCAAGTGAGTCGACTGTTCTTCAGTCAACAAGTAGAACCCCGGTAAGTCATGAAATTTATTTTTATGTTTATGTTGCTTTCTTGTCGTTTATCATAAAAATGTATACAATATTCTATTTGACCTTGTATGTAATGTGTTTGTTAGGTCACAAGAAGAACCTCAGTAAGTCATGAAACTGAACAGCATGTTCGAAGAAGGCAAGGTAGAACACAGTCAGGTGAAGGATTGGCTCAAGCAGCATCACGGCCAGCTGAAGGATTGACCCAAGCAGCATCAGGGCCAGCTGAAGGATTAGCCCAAGCAGCATCACGGGCGGTGCGATTGACTGTTCTTCAGCAGCGAAAGAAATACCCAGTGGTAAATTCAACCAATTTTTATTCAATTTTTATTATTATATGTCTTGATATTATATTTATGGTATATTTTGGCCTCTTTCTCAGGTTCGAAGAAAGTAAGTTGGAACTCAACTGCCAACTGAAGGGCCATCACAGGAGCCACCTCAAGGATCATCACAGAAGCCACCAAAAGAATCACTGCAAGGGGCACCACAAGTACCACCACCAGTACCACCAGAAGGCCCAACAGAAAGAGGTGTCATTGAAGTTGAAGGGCTACACAAAAGGATAACTAGAACAAGGTCAGGTGAAGGGGTAGGTACACAAAGGCCATCTAGAAGACGTCCAGCACAATTGGTCGAAGAAGCCCCGGCTGTAGTGAAAGGGCCCAAGAAAGCAGGAAAAATGGGCAACAAATCACAAGTTCCTGAAAGTAATGCCCCTATTCAAACAAGAGGGGCATTTGGGAAGAGGTTCAGACAATATGGCTATGGCCTTTATACAGATGAGCGTACTGGAACAATCATTCTCAATGTAAGTTTTATTGGTTGCATTTAATTTAATTTATGCTGTAGATTTTTGCTAACAATTTATTGTTTTTTTTATAGCCTGGGAGAGGTTCGAAGTTCTTATCTTAGGCCCAACTCAAGAATCGACGGCTGCACCAACAAAAAAGAAAACATCAACATCAACTGTGCCAACAAAAAATAAGAGAAAGAACCAATCTAGCTCCAGCTCCAGCTCCAGCTCCAGCTCTAGCTCCAGCTCCAGCTCCTTTTGATTCAATTCGGCCTAGGACATTTCTAGCTCTATCCGAGTCAGTGGATACTAAGAAGGTTGAAGAAGAAGTTGCACGTCCAATTAGAAAGAGTGCCAAAATTATGAATCAAGTGAAAGGCCCATCGAAAGGAGCACGAACAGGGGGTGTCGTGCATATTGATTGATGAGATGAGATGTGATAGGATTTGTGGAGTTTAGTAGTCAAAACAGTTATGTAAACGTTGATGTTGTCGTGCATATAGGAAGTTTATGGATGGTTATCTTTTGTTTTTCTTTAGTTTGTCATTCATTGATGTTGTCAGACTCAGACTTGATGAAATATCAATGAAATGATCTTGCGCTGCTTGTCAATTTATGTTGTTGTTTATCATGGATTATACTTTTACTTGTTGCTGCTGCTGTTGTTGGTGTTCTATGGTGATAGCTGGAGTGCTGGTGTATCTGGTGATAGTGGATGGTGATGTTTGGTGGTAGTCAGTTTGTTGTTAGAGTGCTAATGTGGTGGCTGGGGTGCTGGTGTGGCTGGTGGTGATGCCTGGTGATTATCGGTTTGTGGTGGGGGTTATAGGCTTAAGCAGCTGCACCTACACCTCGTATAAATGTGCAGTTTGCACATCTTACACCATGTGTACTGGTGCAAACTAGTGCAAGGCTCAGCTTGCACTAGTATCTTGTGCAACAACACCACCAGCATGGTGGTGGCTAGAGCGCCTAGTGTATAGTGTAGCTAGTGGTGATGGATGGTGGTGCCCCTGGTGTTGGTGGCTAGCGCAATTTTTACAAAAAACCCACAAAAAAATTGGCACTTAACTGATCCTATTCTAAAAAAACTTGGCACTTAACTGTTCACTTTTAACTACAAGTGACATTTAACCGATCACTTTAACAATAACTTGACACTTAAGTGATCATTTTTTCATCGCGACTAGCACTTACGTGATTACTAAATACAACTTATGGCACTCGGGTAATCACTCATGTTTGTCTTGTGTATATGTTGGTCTGCATCAAAACAGAGAAGATGATTCTGCAGCAAAACAGAGAAGGTGATGGTAAACTTATGGCAAGTCCATACGACATCACAAACAAGAACAAGGCCACAATAATCTTGCGGAACAACACAAACTTCTTTGCATCTTTCAAAAAGAAAAAACCTTACGTTTAATCTAGAACAACACCATTTTTAACTATGGCAGTCGCAGAAAAATTTTCTCATTTTCAAGTACTTTACATTTCATCATAAAGTACAATAGACAACAAAACAATACCATAATACACGCTTGGTAACACTTTCGTTCAATTTTCATCATTGAAACTTCATTCTTGAAAGGTTTAGTTGAAGATGCTTGAGCGTGCATTGAGACTTCATTCTTGAAAAGTTTAACTGAAGAAACTTGAGCTTGCATTGAGTCAACATCGTCCAAGTCGTCCACGAACACAGATGGAGATTGCTGTCTTTTATGAAGTAGATCCAATATTACCTCTGTGGCTCGGTCAGAGAACTTCTCATCGATCCATTTGAAGTATTTGCACTTCGACACTTCTTTATATCAGGCGCATCCATAAAATCTTCTCCCAGGATTGATTTGAGTCCATGATGTTCTTCTTAGACTCGGTAACCCACAAAAACAGAAACGCTGGCCTTCTCATTCACTTCGGTGAGAGGAAATTGAGGCGCTGCTACGAGTCCTACTCTCCATTTCCAAGATTCGATGAAGGAATTTGGGGCAAATGAAAATTAGGGTTCGAGACTTCAATTCGAGCACTTCAATAGGGATTTTGGCCGATTTAGGGTTTTAGATTTGGGGCATTTGGGGAGACGACGTCGTTTTTGGAAGATTTGGAGCTTTTATTATGCAGACGACGTCGTTTCTGGTGAGTTAGAGCCGACTCAGCTCTCCGGCGAGCCACGTGGGCAAAAAATAATAATAAAATATTGCTACGTAGGATTTCCGGCAAGGATCGCTAGAGGTGGCACTTAAGTGTTCCACTAGAAAAAAAAAGTGGCACTTAAGTGTACCGTTTTGAAGTTATGGCACTTAAGTGTCCCCCGTGCCAAGTTATAGCACTTGTCTTGGACTTCGCCCATTTCCGGGTCCGAATCATTTTACATTTATGGCAGACTTGAGCAATGGCATTTTGTCGAGAAAATTGTCCAAAGTTCTAAACCTATTTCATTTTTATCAATTTAGTCTTAAATCTTTTAATTTTATCAATTAAATCAATTTGGTTAGGAATTGCTAACATTAACGCTGATCGTCCTACGTGGAATGGCCACCACTATTGTTAACTTTTTTTTTTGATAATATTTTACTAATATTTTGATTTTTTTTCTTCTTCTTTCCATTTCTTTACCTTTTATTTTTGTATTTTGATTGAGGCCAGCGCCCTTACCAACATTAAGCGAGGGCATTCCTACCCTTGCTGACCAAAGCGAGGGCCGACAAGCCCTCACTAGCAATTGCGAGGGTCGCAAGTGTGATGCTCCAAAATGTTATGCATGATACATGTCCTTTTCGTTTGTCCTCATAATTATAATTATGCATGTGGAAGCACAATAAAACATTTACAACATTCATTATAAGTAATCACATGAGTTTGATATTATGAATAGATATCTATCTTTATACAAACCTCAATAGTTATCAACACAACAAATTACATGATCCTGGGAAGGGTTAGGGTCACCTACACCTATGCCCAAAAGCTTGCTTGTACAAAAGTCAAGCTACCTGCTATAGGTTAGCAACCTTGCACATCAACTCATCTTTGTTGCCATCAAAACCCCTCAATGGTCCAAACAAGTCGCCCTTGATGTTCATGCATCAAGCAATAAACTGATGGGGAACCCACTCTAGAAGCCCTACGTCAACCCATATAGTGGAACTATACTTAGAATAAACTACCATAGATCCAGGAGCACATCACATCAAAATCCATAAGAGCTCCAAAAAGTAATGGTAATGGGCAATTCATCATACATATCTTGAAGAATAAAGAAGTGAGTTAACGTTCAGTAATTGTGTGAAAGCTAGTATGAGTTCCTAGAGGGGGTAAATAAGTGTAAAAACAATTTCTCAAGATAAGTGTGCAGCACTAATCAACAATAGAAAGGAAATTCGTTTCTTGTAAACAAAACGTGGTATGATCAAAGTAAAAGAGCGTAGAGAAGAGAATATGAACACAGAGATTATAGTGGTTCGGCTTAATCCAAGCCTACGTTCACTCTTTCGCACTAACAGCCCACCGGCTGGATTCCACTATGAACAAAAGAGTTGTTACAAAAAAGTTCTTTCTTGATTCCACAGTGTAGAGACTCTACTACACTTCCTCAAGATCTCTTAAAGATATAAACTCTCTTTTGTGTACAAAATTTTGCTCAACAGTTTAATTGACAAAGAACAAGGAGTTTTGGACTTTGGAATTCATCTATCGCACACACACTTGAACAACTGGAATGTCTTCCTTATATACTCCTTTATGCCATCACACCTGTTGGCACTTATCAAAGGAATTCTTCCTATATACCCATTGGACAGAATCAATTAGGAAGATCTTCGAGCTATTTAAGGAATATGATGATAGCCCATCAATCCTGCTCGTCCATACAATCAGGATCTAGGTTTCCATAAGTAGAACCTTCCAAGTATATTTCGCTAATCAACGGATCCAAAATCCCTAAATCTATCTTGATTTGAATAATGGATTTCGACATGCTATATCCAATCAAGAGATCTTCTTCAGTCGATAATATCAAATCCTTAACGAAAATCTTCGTTTCGGATAAGCCTTCTTCGACGGCCTTAGAAACTGTCAATGAGAATAGACTTTGAGTCTTGAGTTTAACAGTCTAGAAGTCTTCAAACTTTGATAGAAGAGTTTGCAAGTTTTTAGACTAGACTAATGGAAACGTTTTGTCAACTTCAAAATACTCAAGAAAGTTTTTTCCAACAATCTCCCCCTTTTTTATGGTGACAAAACTTTCCTGTAGATTTAGATAACTTTGACCTGCAAAAACATTACTCAAGCAAACAAGAATATCTCACAAAGGATAAATGGCTTAATAAAGATATCATTAGAATTTGCATCCACGGAAAATAAGTTAGTTTTGTAAATGAGCCATGCCATGAGATATCAATAGTGCTTAAGATAAACAAACGTCTAAACAGTCAAATCCAAATCCAGTCCATATCCAAACAACCAAACGCAAAAGTCAAGTCAATTAAACATAATCAATACAAAAGTTCAAAAAGTGAGTTCAAAGTTTAAAATCAAATCTGCACCACATCTCTCCCCCTTTTTGTCATCATTAAAAAGATAGAGATGAAAAGAGTATGACTTTAAGATTGCTTGGAAACACGAACAAGCTAGAAATCTCCCATTGACTGGACAATCCCTTCTAGCTTCTTTAAATCCTCCTTCAATTGTGTCATATCTTCACCCTTAGTGTTTGCTTGAACTTGAATAGCAAAGGCATTGATCTGATCATGCAAAGAAACTGAAGAGGTTTGACCTGCATTTTGCAAGTTCTGTACTTTGCATTCCAAAGCATAAATCTGGCATCTCATCTCTAAAAGAACATCAAGAATTCTGCGAAAGTCTGTCAAATTGTCGGTTTGAGTACTTGCCTCTGCGCGATCAGACGGAGTGTTGGCAAATGATAACATTTCAACACGATCACGCAGATTGGGTGATGAAACCTCATGTCCTTCTTTAGGAAATTGAGTGGCATAGATGTCCTATGGATCTGTTGGAGAATAACTTACTCCTTCACTAGTGGTAGGGAATGAGGACGTTCCTCTTTTCTCAGAATCTCCCATTGTTTCCATGCCTTCAGGTGGAGAAAAGTATTCCTCATGTTTTGCTTCCTCTTCTTCTTCCTCAATTCTTTCCTCCTCTGTATCTCTCTTCTCTGCTTCTTTCTCCAAATCTTCTCTCTCTCCAATCCTCTATTCTGTCTCATCCTTGTCTTTTTCTTGTCTCTCTGTCGATTCTGGAATAGAACGACTCAAGTTCTTCAATACCATTGCAGAAATGGTGACATCATCTTTATCCTCTTCATCCTCAATGATGAGTGCTCTTCTTTTCCTGGATGGAGCAACCATAGACTCCTTCCGTTTTTGCTTTGCCATGAAAGAGACTGAATGAGTCTTGACAAGGGTTTTCTCCTTGAACTATTTCAGAGCCTTGGTAAGTTCCTTTAGACGCATTTTTGAGACCATTCTCAATCCCGCCACCATTTGATCGCACGTTCGAACACAAAGAATCCGGGGAGGCTGAACGTTCAAATGTCTGAATAACTTGATCACAAGAGCTGGATAAGGAAGTTGACTCTTGTCCTTCACCACTGCCCTGTACATGTGGAACATAATAGTGTGTGGAAGAGAGAATTTCTTACCAGCATTGATGGCGTACATCAACTTTGCTTCCGAGTTTGAAAAGTCGGTCTTTGAGGTTGATTTTGGTCTAAGACAGTTAATCACTATCTTGTGAAGCAAAATGTTGGACGCATTCATTCTCAAATAGGAAATCTTTCCTTCCATCCTTCTATCCTGAACAAGCTTCAACGTTGCACGAGCAATAGACACATTGATAGGTTGATATCTCCCTCTTTCAACCCCAATCACATCAGCCAAAGTATTCATGTCAACCACATAGTCTTGATCGCGAGCATTAAAAAAGAATCTATTCGCATCCAAAAAGCTAAGATTCGAATAGAAATAGGTAACAAGTTCAACATAAGCTTCTATAGATTTAAAACAAAACTGTTCAAGTTGAAGAAGACTGAATTTTTCCCTCAGATTGACATTCACATAGTCAAGAAAGTCAAAGTCAACACTTCTAGGGTTTATTACCCCACGCTTCAGCAACTTCCAGTATAGTTGCTCGTGTTCCTCCGATCGAAATAAATCCGTCCTTTTGCTTCGGATTTTCGCTGCAACACCCATTCTCGGTTTAAACTGATTGTACAATTTGTCATTATCGTTTCCATCTAGTTGATTAAACCCTCCAACCCGTGGATCACTTGGGATATTCGCCAAGGCTTCTTCTGCCTACCCCGCAGGGGCAATAGCCAAACGTTCTATGGTGCGTAAGAAGAAAGTTTCATTTTTATATCTTTTGTCCTTAAGAAATTCATCAATGTAGTTCAACAGAGTACCACTCCTCTTCAAAGCACGGTATAGCTTATAGGTAAAAGAGGGCTTATGAATACTCACGGGCTCTGCGTCTTCGATGATTTCTTCCTCTTCTCGATGTGCAACATCCTAAGGTTTAGATGGAGGAGATGGATGCTGCTAAGAATGTTGTGGGCTCTGTTGCTATCTAGGAGATTATTTTTCTTTGGTGAGATCAAAGTGCGTAGGCCCCTCACGCATTTGCTGTGGTCCCCTGATCGCAATCCTTGAAGACTTCCTTTGAGATGACATCTTCCACAGTCTTTGACAGATTCCAAGCTTGTTTCCCAAGAAAGATTCAAATTGTGGTTGAGTCCTTTTACTAATGAAATATTATTAATCGTGAGGCTTCTAATCTTTATAGTTTTGTATCCCACAATTCTTCCTTTGTTGTTTTCTCCAAAGGAAACATTTCCATCATTAACTTGAACAAGTTTTATGAAACAATTCGAATCTCCTGTCATATGCCTTGAGTATCCACTATCCAGGTACCATTTTTTTTTTTTATAGTGACCTGCATTTAGAAAAGAGACTCAAGCTTTCTTTGGTACCCATATTTTCTTGGGTCCATTGGTGTTAGTGTTATAAACGGTCTTTGCCCATACCTTCTTAACAGGTTTCCAAACCATATGACATTCTTTCTCAAAATGATCTGAGCTATTGCACTTAGAACAATTACGAGCATTGCGACTTACAGGTTTTACAAAAACTTTTTGGAAATAATTTTTGTTAGCATCTCTTGTAGGTCTTTGCTTAATTCTTTCATTTACTTTTGGAAAATCAATTAGAGGAATGGTTTCAACAGTCATTCCTAAACCTGATTTGTTGAAGTAGAGTCTTTGTATTGAAAGAATTTTTTCAAGTTTCTCAGATTCTATAGAAAATCTTTTAAAAATATTTGAGATGTCATTTTTCAAGAATGCATTTTCTTTTGAAAGATTGGCTGCATTTTCTTTCAAAATAGTAACACTTTTGTCTAGACTTTTGACCTTTTCTTTTCAAACACTTTCCCGTTGTGTTAGTGCAGAGTTTTCTCTTTTGAGTTCGGAAATCATTTTAAGAGAGGTTTTGAGATTAAGACACAATTCATCATATATCTAGAGACTTTAAAAGGAATATTCAAATTACTTACCTCAAATTCACTTTCTGAATCTAAATCTATCTCGGAGTTTGAATCTGAGTCTGATTGTGCCATGAGACAAATATTGGCATAATCATCATCACTTTCTTCACATTTTGTATCACTCCAAGTTTCTGCTTTGAGTGCCTTTCGATATTTCTCAACTTTTCATTTCTTTTTCCTTAGAAGGGGATAGTTGGGCCTGATGTGTCCATTTTTCTTATATTCAAAACAAACTACATCTCTATTGGATTCATCATCCTCAATAGACTTAGTCTCGTTGCTTTTGAAAACTTTTTTTTCTTTGGATTGAATCTTCTCCCCTTTCTGTTTAGCTTTCTGAATCTTCTTATCATGAGAGCAAGCTCCTTATCATCTAGATCGTCTTTAGAATCTATGACATCAGAATCATCATTAGATTTTAATGCAATGGATTTCTTACCTCTAGGATCTTCATCTTCATTGATTCGCTCCACTTCATAAGACTGAAGAGTCCC
This sequence comes from Eucalyptus victrix, assembly GCA_016097545.1. Lineage (NCBI taxonomy): Eukaryota > Viridiplantae > Streptophyta > Magnoliopsida > Myrtales > Myrtaceae > Eucalyptus > Eucalyptus victrix. The sequence goes on from CM027844.1 coordinate 27,821,677, forward strand.
AATTAATTCATCAATAGAAAGTTGCATAATTCTTTGTGTCTCTCTCATTGAGATCTTTATGTGATTCCAATCCTTGGAGAGTTCACGCAGTAGCTTGTTTACTTTCATGGGATCAGAAATTGGTTGACCTTGATTTTCAAGACCATTCATGATTTTTGTAAAATGACTAAACATGTCAGTGATAGATTCTCCTGATTTCATTTTGAATGTTTCATATTGACCGAGCAAAATGCTGATTCTGGTTTCTTTCACTCGATCAGTTCCTTCATAGGTGATGTGTAATCTATCCCAGACTTCTTTAACTATAAGACAAGAAGATATTCTATTATATTCAATATGTGATAATGCACAAATAAAGAATAAATTTCTTTTGCATCAAGAGATTGTCTTTTGGTTATCTCTTCTTAGGTCATTTCGCTAGACACAACGGCTTCTTTTCCTCTTTCTGAAACAGATGCAGCTTTAGGAATAATTCCCTTGTCTACCACATCCCATTCCAGAGGATCCTTTGATCTTAGAAATGCCTTCATCTTGTTTTTCCATATGTTGTATTCCTTTCCATCAAAGTAAGGCGGTCTGGTATTACTTTGCCCTTCAACTAGTCCTGGAGCCAACATACTAGCTATGGATCTTTAACTTTGAAGTAAAACACTTCAACTTAAGTGAGTACACAGACTCTGATACCAATTGTGAAAGCTAGTATGAGCACCTAGATGGGGGTGAATAGGTGTAAAAATAATTTCTCGAGATAAGTGTGCAGTACTAATCAACAATATAAAGGAAATTCGTCTCTTGTAAACAGAACGTGTTATGATCAAAGTAAAAGAGCATAGAGAAGAGAATATGAACAAAGAGATTATAGTGGTTCGGCTTAATCCAAGCCTACATCCACTCTTCCATACTGACAGCCCACCGGCTGGATTCCAATATGAATAAAAGAGTTGTTACAGAAAAGCTCTTCCTTGATTTCACAGTGTAGATACTCTACTACACTTCCTCAAGGTCTCTCAAAGATATAAACTCTCTTTTGCGTACAAGATTTCACTCAACAGTTTAATTGACAAAGAACAAGGAGCTTCAGACTTTGGAATTCTTCTATCGTGCACACACTTGAACAACTGGAACGTCTTCCTTATATACTCATTTATGCCAACACACCCGTTGGCACTTACCAAAGGAATTCTTCCAATCTACCCGTTGGACATAATCAATTAGGAAGATCTTCGAGTTATTTAAGGAATAAGACGATAGCCCATCAATCTTACTCGCCCATACAATCAGAATCTAGATTTCCATAAGTAGAACCTTCCAAATATATTTCGCCAATCAACGGATCCAAAATCCTTGAATCTATCTTGATTTGAATAATTGATTTTGACATGATATATCCAGCCAAGAGATCTTCTTCAGTCGACAAAATCAAATCCTTAACAAAAATCTTCGTTTTAGATAAGCCTTCTTTGACGGCCTTAGAAACTGTTAATGAGGATAGACTTTGAGTCTTGAGTTTGGCAGTCCGGAGGTCTTCAGACTTTGATAGAAGAGTCTGCAAGTCTTCAAACTAGACTGATGGAAACATTTTGTCGATTTCAAAACACTCAAGGAAGTTTTCTCCAACAAATTGAAATTTCTAAGCCTAAGGTGGGAGATCACTTTACCAATCAACTTGGAGCAATCAAACAATGTGAGTTAAAAGTATTATAGAAAGACCATGTATGACAAGTGTCTAAGTATATGCATTTCTCTTTTATCATGATTTGCCCAAGGAAACCAATATTTACTCATTTGCAAGTGAATGGCATAACATATATGACGCAAGGCTACTTCTTTTGCGTTTGCCTACATGTAATTATATATATGTTATTTCTCCTTCAAACACCCTTAAGCATCCCTATACATGGGGCATTCCAACACATGACGCATTGTAATCATTATCATTTAGGCGATTATATATATATATTCTCTTATTTAATCGCATAGCAAAAATGAATATGCTAGCAATCGATATCCAATACACAATATCTTTTCATACATGTTACTATTTTGCATGTTTATTTCTTTTTCATTTATTGTAACGCCTTTCAATGATCACATAATAATGACATACTTTCCTCCTTGCATTTCTCATGTAAGCAATATTAAAAATTCGGCAAATCAACAAATAGGCGTACTTGTTAAGTGGGTATACTTGGCAAATAACAAGTAGATATACTCAGCAAATTAGTATACTTTACAAGTTGTTATTTTTGGGAAGTGAATATGAGCAATGAGTATTTATATTCAAAAAGTGAATATAAGCAGTATGTGGTAATATCCAACAAGTGAATATGAATAGTAAGACTCAGGGAGTGGTTATGAGCAGTGGCTAGTGAGTATAAGGTGAGTTTGATTAGCGGGGTGTGATTATAAGGTGAATATGATCAGTAACGTAGGAGTATGAGGTAAATACCATTAACGACTAGCGAATATTGATTAGCGACATGTGATCATAAGGTGAATATGATTAGTGACCGGCGAATATAAGGTGAATATGATTAACGATAGAGAAGTATACGATGAATATCATCAGCGACTGGCAAATATAATGTATTATGGTCAGCGACAAGTGATTATAAAGCGAATATTACCAGCGACTGGTGAATATAAAGTGAATATGATTAGCGATAGGTGATTATAAGGTGAATATGATCTGCTGGAGAATTCATTAAAAAAACCAGTAACCACGCAAAATAGATTCGAAAAAAAAAAAACCGAAAAGTCACGATGTTGCTTCACGGGAGGGGATTGGATGGGAGTCGTTTTGGAGCAGCAGGCGTAGGCGGGGAGCAGCGCCGGCGTCAAAATCGTGACAAGTGGGGAGGAGCCCACAAGATCATGGCTTGGTGGGCTTCGCACGAGCAAAACAGCGACAACGTCGGATGAAATCACGAGGGAGGTAGGAGCTATGGTGGTGCTCGGCAGTAGGCGAAGTAGCAAGGCATGGTCACGAGGGATCTCGGCCGTGACTCTCTCTCTCTCTCTCTCTCTCTCTCTCTCTTTGTTTCTAATACCTCTAATATGTCCAACCTCTTCAATTGCGAATACTAAGAGTCTATTTACAGTGAGAATTAGATTTCTTATTCCGTAATCCAATTATGGCCTTGGGTGTATTTCAGTCCTTGTTGGTTTACTAAAATTAAGCTTAAAGCCTCCTATCAGTTTTAGCTCTAATGCAATCATGGGGTCTCAAGCCAACTCATTAAATTTAGAACCTTTCATCCACCACCGATCAATTTAAATGCAATATATACGAGCCTATCAATTAGCTATCAATGTGGAATGCTCCTTAATAACTATAAGTAATTTAATTAATTAATTTTTGTTTAGGGGTTAGGGTCAATCCCTAAGTTTCTGTGCAATGATTAACTAAACGGTCATCAAAATTCGGGTGTCAACATTAATAAAATAATCCATGGAGACAAGCAACCATGATAACCCCTCTGCACAGACCCAAAACCACTACAAATATAGATTTACAAATTGTAGAACATGTCGTAGGCTATAGGAACCACCAAGGGAGATCGATCCAAAGAATAAAATTGCGAGTAGTGCACTACTGTGACAAGCATAAAAAACTCGGATTCTTTGCCACCAATGGACAAGCAAAAGCAGTGACAATGGAGCGGATCTTAGGATTGTATTTCTCTCTGATACTGCGTTTTAATGAGGATCATAAAAGTCAAAAAAAGAAAAAAGAAAAGAGGAACGCCCAATGATTAACGTGGTTTATATGACCGCAAGAATAATCCCTTGAAAGCGTACAATCATGGTAATAATTCCTCAATTCATCTTGTTACTTTTGGGCGGATTCATTATTCTTTAAAAGAGAGTAATGTAATGGGCAATAGTCATTTATTTGGTAACTACAGCTATCGCACACCCAACCAGATTTCCTACCATATTGGGATTAAGGCGATCTGGCATCCTTAACGTTTCGACATTATATATGCTTGTGAAAGTGTCTCTTTTCTCATCCCTCTCCTTAGGATTAGTCATTTCATTGTCTAACCAAGTTTGAAATTCTTCATAAACACTCTTGCTGTACACACAACGTACCATGACTCTTTCTTGGCTCTCTTTCATCATCTCCTTCATTTTATCCATAGCTTTCATTTCTGGACAGAAAATTTACAGTCCGAGACTGAGTCTACGACGCGAAGACATCCTTCGAGATCCAAAACGTGCAGTTTCCGCATCCGAAACTAACGATGTCAAAACCTTCTTCTTCAACCAAACGCTAGATCATTTCAATTATAGACCCGAGAGCTACTCTACCTTCAAACAAAAATACTTGATCAACTCCAAATATTGGGGGGGTGCAAATTCTAATGCGCCAATCTTTGTTTACCTAGGTAACGAATCACCACTCGACGATCAACTGACTGTGATCGGGTTTCTAACCGATAACGCTGCTCAATTCGAGGCTTTATCAGTTTATATTGAGGTAATACATTTAAGTTTTATCCCTTTTTTTTTGTGGGGGGGCGGGGTGTGGTCATGCATTTTTGTTCGTTTTGTCTAATTTCTGCTTCTAAACACGTAATCAAATTCTTCTTTTCTTGTGATTTTTTTTTTTTTTGCCAGCATCGGTATTATGGTGAGTCAATTCCACAAGGGATGAGCCTCGAAGAAGCTCTCAAAGATGCAAATATCCGTGGGTATTTCAGCTCGGCCCAAGCTTTGGCCGATTTTGCAGCCATTATCATGCACGTGAAGCAGGATTTGAAAGCCAGAGACTCTCCAGTTATTGTGGTGGGAGCATCATATGGAGGAAGTAAGTGCTGTGGGGGTATATTCTATCCATATCCATTCTCTGTTGACTTTGTAAAGTACCTGCTATACGTGAAAATGATGAATTATTATCGTCATTTATTTTCAATAAAAGTACTAAATCATTTTTCTACGCAAATATATATATATATATGTATATATATCAAATTGTTATATTAAGTTGCTGAATTCTAATAACTAATGCAAATTTCAGTGCTTGCGTCGTGGTTTCGATTAAAATATCCACATGTGACTCTGGGAGCTTTGGCTTCATCGGCTCCATCGGCTCCAATACTGTATTTTGACGATATTATCTCGCAGGATGCATACTCTTCAGTAGTCACCAAGGACTTTAAGGTAATTACACCTGTAATATCTCTCTCTCTCTCTCTCTCTCTCTCTTTTAAATATAAATAATGGAGTGTGCTGCATTTTTCAAGCAGAATATCCATTAATTGACAAAATATCCCTATCTTCCCATTTTATGCACACAAGATACGTACATGAGTACACATTGTTGCTCATAGGAGATGGCATCAATAGAATTCGAGGGTATAGTTATCCTTAACCCTACCTCAAAGATATTCAAACTTACTGCTTGAATAATCTTAAGGATCTTGATATCTATTCTTGGTTTTTCTATAATTTGTCTTCAACCGTGTTTGTTATGCATAGGAAGCAAGCGAGACTTGCTACCAAGCTATAGGAGACTCATGGTCAGAGATCGATAGAATTGCTCAAGAGCCTAATGGCACTTCAAAGTTGAGCAAGATGTTCAAGACTTGCAAGTATGTGCTCTGCTGTGTCATTTATTATGTGTCTCTCAATACCCAAGTGCTGTAGAGTACTCTCACCCAATTTCTCAATTTAAGGGATTTGAAATGAATCAATTCACCTTCTGAGAAACAGGAACTTAATCCGCGCTCACTCTTCTGTCGGTGTGAAGTCCCATGATCTCCAAGGCTGAATAGGCTTGCTTTATTAAGGAGACACAATCATCATAGACTGTACTGATTTTTGTGTGTGTAGGCCTTTAGAGAGTGGGGATGAGCTGAAGGACTACTTGATATCAATGTACGAAGGTGCAGCCCAATATGATTTACCCCCAACATATCTGGTGTCAGTAATATGCAACGCCATTGATGGAGCAAATACTACTGAGAATGGCATTCTTGGCAAAATATTTGTAGGCGTTATCGCCTATAACACGAACTCCGCATGCTACGTCAATCCTCCCTCTGCTATTTCTCAATCTGGTTTGGGATGGGGGTGGCAGGTACAATACTCTACATCATCTTTAGGTATCAAGACCCACCGGGTCTCGATTATTTGGGCGGATTTGGATAATACATTTCGATCTCAAGGATGGATTGTGCCCTGCCCAAGTTAAATTTTACTTTTCCTTTTCGGGTCCAAACTATTTTACAATTAGGGCGGACTTGGGCAATAGCCTTTTGTCCCAGTAAGGGGATCATCAGGTCTATGTTCATGCTGATCCGAGCATGCCCACTAATCGGGTCTATTTTAATTGACACCATCCCTTTCTTGAAATCTGCCTCGTCAAATTGTGTTGTGCATGAGGAAACTTACAATACCGAAAGGGGGATTTGCTTGCAGAGATGCAGCGAAATGGTAATGCCCAAAGGCGTCACAAATAATTCCATGTTCCAACCAGACCCTTTTACCTTGAGCAGCTTCATTGATGAATGCAACCATCAGTATGGCGTGGTGCCTCGCCCTCATTGGATCACTACATACTACGGTGCTCATGTATGATTTCCAGTGGCTCTTAGAAAGTATATGTTTGGCTGTTATTTTAATTAGTAACAGGCTCATATGCATATTATTCAAAGTAAATTTTAGCATCATTGTCCTCTACCTCTTTTTTTGTTGTTGTTGCAGGATATAGAGCTAATTCTTCGTAGGTTCGGCAGCAACATTATATTCTCAAATGGACTCCGCGATCCTTTCAGTAGCGCAGGGTATATAACATTATATGCTTATCTCCGCACATTTGAAGAATTTAAACTTTACATAACTTAATGACACTTAATATTTCTATCTTTCTTTCTTTCTTTTTTTCAATCTTAGTGTACTGAAGAACATTTCCGACAGTATTGTTGCTGTCTACACAGAGAAAGGTACATAACCAAGCGATGTGCGTGTTGTTTGCAACTTGTCTTACGCACCTATGAATCGCACAAGAGAAGAACAAGCTTGATGCATGTTAAATTATTTTCACCAGATCTTGAATTCTGTCATTTGTTAACATATACTTTGCAGGTGCCCATTGTTTGGATGTATATGCAGAGGATCAAAGCGATCCTGACTGGTTGGTCATGCAGCGAAAAACTGAAGTTGAGATTATAAGAGGATGGATAGCCAAATATTATGCCGATCTTCGTGCTTTCAAACAATGATATGATGAATTGTTATTGTCATAAATATGGTTAATGAATTGATTCGGGAAGGTCATTCCAATAACAGATGAGAATAAAAGAATAAGGCCTATGTATTCTTTGCTCCATTAAACGAGCTTTTAATCGAGGAAATCAAAAAGACTTAACCCGAGTTTATATTTAGGCGATGTATGTAGTTCACAACAGGCTTCCAATTGTTGGACTCTGATTAAACATTTTTATGGATAGTAGATTTTTTTTTTTTCATTCATTCATTTTAAAAATTATACAAGCAATCATTTTAAAGAAAATATTTTTGAAATCATTTATCTTTCTCAAAATAAATGGAGCCATAGAATTGTTAATCTTTCTTATTGACTATGCATAGATTTTCATTTTATTTCGACTTTCATATTCTGTGGCATGAGTTTATGCACCCTAATTCACTACCCGAGCCAAGGATTAGTTCTGATTTCCCCTCTTATGGCCATGCGTCATGGAACCATGGTTATATGAACTAATTCAAAACAAAAATAATCTTTGTAATTGCAGTGGGCCTAGTCTTTTCAATAGTTCGATGGCCAAGTTTGGCACAACTATTTTATAAGCCCGATTTTATTTGTTAAATTTTGATCTTTTCACGTGATTTTACGTGATAATCATCACGAATTCATGCGGACTACAAATGGAGCTGCCGCATTTTCACATCTTTTTTCCGTAGCACTTACAATTATGAATCTTATTATTATTATTATTTTTTCTTTTTTGGGGTCAAAACATCCGTTTATTTCATTAAATACCACTAAAATAAACATAGTTGGTGGAATTCAAAACATAAGAGATCTCAAAGGGGCTGGGTAATTAGTCACAAACTACATCGGAGTGCCTTCTTTCGGTAAAGCCTTTCCAATCCAATCAGCTAAAATTTCGCCCCTCGTGGACAACGGGCTAGATGAACGCCTTTGAGTCTGGCCAGATTACTCCTGCATTCTTCTATCATGGCGCTCAAGCTCCAATAATTCCTTCGGCTGAAGGCGCATGCACGGAGTTCACAAATCCAGCCAACATTTTGCCCGTCAAGTCGTGGCGGACACCAGCTATGGCACCTTCCCCGTCCATATTGAGCTTCAAAGCGCCGGGCTTCGGTGGCTTCCACTGTGCAAGTACGGTCCCCCCTTCTCACTCGGTTCGCTGCAATTGGGTGCCGACGTCTGTAATTTTGTCCTTAGCATAGGCCGTGCAGACGATTGTGTTCGGATCTGGTCTTCTAGAGTGAAAAACGAAGGCATTGCGGGCCTTCCGGAGCTGCCATAGGGCCCTGGCGAGTAGCTCCCGTGAAGATCAGTATCTATTTTGTTCACTGAAGTCGTGGATCCATTTGCCGATTCTCATTACGTTGATGTTTGGGAAGGGAGTTCAAATTCCAGATGTGCTTCCATAGGGCTTTCTGAGTTTGGTAGGAGGTGGAGGCAATGCTTTGATGGCAGCTTGTTCTGTGGTGTTTGTATGCTGCGGTAAGCATTTTTGACTGAATAATGCCCATGTTCTGCTTCCGGTCCAAACGAGTTAGTCTTTTTTGGGGTTGAACTCAATGGATAGATATGATCTCTTTAAGTACGTCTTCCGCGAACGGATCAGCAATTTCCTGTTCATTCCGTTCCTGCTCTCCATGGATGATCAACTAAGGCTTCCACTTTTTGGGGATCGCTCAAGTTTGCAGGTCTCCCGAATATTGATGTTCTTTCCAAAATTTCTGGAAATGTGACTCTTATTTATTTAACATAAAAAGTGAAATATCAAGAGTAGACAATTTGTAAAAGTAAAATAAGTATATTATATTTATGGTACGTTTGGTAACCATTCTATTTTCATCGGAATAATTTCTTATTAGAAATTATTATTTTTTATTCTGTTCCCGAGAACAAATTCTAAGCATTTGAAGGCGTTTGGTAACTACCTAAAATTTTTATTCCCAAGATAAAATTGCATTTGGTACTGTCCTCAAAATTTTTAATCCAAAAAATTTTCTTCTAATTTTTAAATAATTTTATTACTTTTTTTCTTCTTTTCTTTTCTTTATCTTCTTCCTCAGCTGATCACTGGCCTTAGGATGACCGGCAATCGGCTAGACAAGGATCGATGATCTCGCCGAAGGGTCATCGGCCCTTGGCAAGGCCGCGCCTCGTCGATCAACCTCGCCAGCAACTGGGCGAGGCTTGCTAGTGGTCGAGGAGGCTTGGGCGAGGCTCACTTGGCCATCGGCGAGCTCACTGGACCTCACCTTGACTTGGCCAGCCTCTAGTGAGCTCGCCAGAGCTCACCCAGCGGGTTGCCAACGACCAATGGTTGTGGCAGCCGTGAAAGAAGAAGAGAAAAGGAAGAAAAACAAGAAGGAAAGAAGACAAGAAAAGAAAAGAAAAAATTTTGGTTGGCTGATTTTGGAATTGTTCCTGGGAACAAAGAATCATTTTTCTTGTTTTACTTCTCGATTCTACTCCAAATCTATTCCTAGGAGCAAAAAATCTACCAAACAAATTTTTGCTTCAAATCTATTTTCAAGAACAAAAGAATAGAATCAAACACTATTTAGCCTATTGCCAAACGCGCCATTAATATCTAAAATATATCTTTTTCCTAAAATTTTGTTGAAGAAAGTAATATCCTTCTTATTTTAAAAGCTATTTCATTTATATACTCGTTTGGGAAAATTGTCTAAAAGAATCCAAAACCTACCATACGTTGGCCAATTCAATTCTAAGATTTTCGACTTTGCCAATTTAATTATAATCCTTCACACAATTCTCCAATTTGGCCAATTTGAATTTAAAACATCTCATTACAATTGAATGGGAGGATGCAACGAATCCAATATTTGATCCACCTACGATGAATCAAACGATTATGTATGTACATACTCGGGATAAATTCATAATGATGTCAAGTATAATAAGTGTCTTGATTGTAAAAATCTATCAGACTAACGATTTAGTCACATCAATATTAAATCCATTATACACGGTTTACAAAATTAAATAAGTTACTAAGGAATTCGATAGGCTTGGATTGTGATGATCATCCTGAACGAGTCAGTTACTTCAGTTCTTCGACCGAGTTAGCGCGTGGAAACGTGCAAACAGATATGGAGATCACGAAGAACGGACGCTAGAAGTCATCTCTTCTTCAACCTCAATTTTTTTTTTTTTATTTAACAAATCAGTATTTTTGTAGCCAAATTGCTCTAGTCTTCTTTTTGGCTAAGTAAGGCAACGACATAATTATTTTGCTAAGAATAATTCATTCCCAATCTTATCCACAGCCCATTAATGGTTAATTTCTTGGCAACTCTCTTGAGAGACGCAAATGCACCTGAGATATTTTACTTTGGCAAAATAAAACTGTGGCTCTACTCCCCACCGCATATCTACTCACATGAAGTATGACACATCCCTCATGTTTTTCCTAAAAGACATAAGCAAAACCCCTGGTCGTCTTGACTTTTTTGAGCTAGTCACCGGAAGCCCAATTCAATGAAATTACAAAAAGTCAACTGTCATTGTCCGCATCGTAGTCCACGACGTGAAATCGACAAAATAGAAGGCTGTTGAATTTTCTTATTTAGATTCGTAATCAATGAAGCATCTGCTGCCTTGTGTTAAATCATATACTATATCTAGGGTCTCAAACTTTATTTTGTTTTAGAATCCTTAAACTGTTAGATTATAAGGTGGTTTAATATTCAAATATTAGGACAACAAGCACTTGGAAAGCCCCTTTTTTTCCCAATTTTTTTTTTTCTAAATTTTTTTCGAATTTTTTTACTCCTATTTTGTTTTATCAAACTGTGTACTGGTCTTAAACCCTAGGATTAATTTTTTTTTATGCCGATGGCAAATTGTATTCGCCTTTTACTTTCACGGTTTCAGACAACATAGTTCCTATCAAAGACTTTGTCTCAAATGAACGATTATCCACGTACTCCCCACCTTACCGCATGATCATTCACTTTCATGCCACGCTTGTTCTTGTTCTTAATCGCAATTATATTTCATGTGGTGTTTGAAAGGGCTTAATCGAACACTTATAACGTAAATCATCTAATGACATATTCGATTGTGAAGGTAATCCAAATATATGACAATGACATAATAATTTTGATAAAAATAACTTTTTCCATCTCACCTGTTAAAATATTTAAAAAATAAAACTACAAAAAACAATCTAATAGCATTAGCTTTAAAACAATTGATAGTAATCCCACTCACATCATTCACGCCTACATATTCAACTCTTGGCACCTCTCTTGAAAGAGAGATATTCCTCTTGAGACATTTACCTCCTTAATGCGACCAAACCATCACCTAGAATTTGTCTAGTGGAATATAGTATCATACAGTCTCAGTTTCTTCTAAATTAGAAAAGTTCGTGAACGCATAGTCTCTTCAGAATAGCGATCTTCTTTGGCATATATGCTCTAATGCGGATCCTCTTCATAATTACTCAAAATGGTGATATATAAACCAGAATTAAACAATTCTCTAATGGAGAAAAAACTACGCAAGTCTCACTCAGCACATAAATTAAGAAAGCTTTTTAACGTCACATAAGGGCACCGATTCACGAATAAAATAATGGAACGAGTGATAAGTAAAAAGTTCCTCTTTAGAGTAAGAAAAAATGAAGATTTTTTTTTTTTGGTGACCCAGGAAACCCATACAACCGGCAGCCGGCGAGTAAACCTGGGGGGACACGTAAGCGGGAGGATCCACCACCCCCGACGTCCCACTTAAGACCCCAAGCGACCGTGAGGGGAGGAAAAATGAAGTTTACCAATCATAAAGTGACATAAGAAAAGCGAGAAAATTTGTCCAAAAAGTTCTAAACCTATTGTACAGTGGCCAAGTTAGTCATAAACTTTTTACTTCATCACTTTCGATAACTTGCCAATTTAATCATAAATATTTCAATTGTGCTAATTTAATTTTAATTTTTATGATTTTCTAATTTAGTCTTAAACCTTTTAAAGATTTGTTAATTTAATTATTCTAATCAATTTTGGCGAGAAATTATTAACGTGATAATTTGGTAAGTGCTAATTGCCGTATGTGGCATAGTTGATGTAGAATTAGACAATTTTTTACATTTTAAAATTTTTCTTAATTTCTTCATATATTTTTTTTCCTTTTTTTTTTTTTTTTTCTTTCCTTCTTCCATTGGCCCTCGCTCCACACCCTCGCTTTGGCCTGCGCAAGGGCCACGAGGGCATCACAAGCCTCACCAAGTCCATGGAGGCCATTAGGCCAAAAAAAAAAAAAAAAATAGACGAAGAAAAAAACCAAAAAAAAAAAATTAAAATTTTTAAAATTATTAAAAATGTCAACTTTAGTGCCAGCCATGCCACATAGAACCGTTAGTGACTATGTTATCAATTTCTAGCCAAGAAGCACTTATTGGCCAAAAAATTAAAACTTAGTGATCACTTGGGATGCCTATTTTCCCATTTTCAGAAGGTTTTTTTTTCCAATTTGTTTCTACATCTATGTTTTGCCAAACTGTGTTCAGCTCTTATACTCTAGGATTATATTATTTATGCATTCTCACGGTTTATAACGGGATAGTTCCTAACTGATTAATTAAATGGTGATCTGTGGGCACCTTACGGAATAAAAGCTGAATATTCGTCCGTCTACCGAAGACTTTGTCGCAAACAATCAATTATCCTAGTATTCCCACCTCACCCTTGTTATTAATGGCAATCATTTTCCATTTGAGCGTTTGAACGGACGTAGTCTAACAGTAACAACACAAACCAGCTAACGACATAATCATTTATGAAGGCAATGTAAACATACAAATACAGGTTGTGTATTACACAAACAATATGTTTAAGTAGATGCGAAACCATTGACTACAAAAATCATTGCCACCTTTTTGTTCTTTCTTTTAATTTTGTAATAAATTCCATATTGTTTTCGAGCTAGGTCACCTAGAGTCCTTATATGCTAAATTGCTCGGACGTAATTTTGCATGCAAAATAATAGTGCAAAATGGGATCGCGGGTTGCTATATAAAGGTGAACTAGTTGAGGCCAAGGAATATCACAAAAACCCTTCCCTTCGCATCCATGCTTTAGCCTAAGCAATGACCAGACACCAGAACATGTCTTCATCGCATTATAGCCTTCTGATCATTGTGATACTGAGCTTAGCTTGTGTTGCGACCGGAGAGAACTTAATCGATTACAATATTCCGAAGCTGAGCGTACTCCACCGAACATTGATTCAAGATCCCACACGGGCGGTCCGAGCTTCTGTGTTGACAGAGGGCTTCCAATTTTTCTCTTACAACCAAACGCTCGATCATTTCAACTATAGGCCCGAAAGTTACACCACCTTCAAACAAAGATACGTGATCAATTCCAGGTTCTGGGGTGGCGCGAAATCACACGCCCCGATTTTCGTTTATCTTGGTGCCGAACAACCCATCGATCTCAGCATAGAAGCTGACAGGTTTCTTCCGGATAACGCGGCTCAATTTAGAGCGCTTTTGGTCTATATAGAGGTAATAAAAATGCTCCATATTATTTGCTTGGTTGTACGTTCTCTTTCCCTTCCGTTTGGCGTGCATATGGATGTATTTACGTATTTAAGAACGTAAGTTGTAATCTTGCAGCATCGATTTTACGGGGAATCAATCCCGTACGGGTTGGCATTTGAGAAAGCCCTAAGGGACCTCAACATTCGTGGATATTTCAACTCCGAGCAAGCTCTTGCCGATTACGCAGAAATCCTCATATACCTAAAGCAGAAGTTGAATGCCAAACAATCTCCGATCATTGTCATTGGAGGATCATATGGGGGAAGTAAGTGAATATTTTTTCATATAGGAGCAACATGACTACCGCTATAAATTGAACTTGAAAGAATATCGCGCACCATATACATTAAACCGAATATTGCTAATTCACGTTGACCCAGTTATTATCGTAGGATGTAATAATCATATATAATCTGCCATGGGTTCGTGTTCTTGAACATTTCCTGGATGGAGCCTTTCCTAATGAGCGCCAGTCATATTGACAGCGATAATCCATATAAATATTGATAGCTTGCCCCAAAGGCATTGAAGAAATTTCCTCCCGTTAGATTAAGAGGAAAAAATCAACACCATATTTCTACATATACCTTAAAACTATGTGTTTCAATCTTCATATGCTTAATTTCAGTGCTAGCTTCATGGTTCCGATTAAAGTACCCTCATGTGGCTCTCAGTGCTTTGGCATCATCTGCTCCAGTTCTCTTCTCTGTCGACAGCACGACCCAGTGATGGATTTATAAGATGGGCTCAAGGTCCATCCTCTTAAGTTGGGCCCAAAAGGGCCCGGCCCACGGGAATAGAGCCCGTGGAAGGGGAGAGGTATAAAAGGGAGGAGAGAGAGAGAAAAGACAATGTTTTGGCAATTCAACGTACGTCTTCTCCCGCACGTTCTCTCTTCCTCCAAAAAGGAACAGTAAGTTCAAGGCACCTGTTTTCTCCCCTTCAAGTCGTCATCGGATCGAACGGGGCCAGAATTTCTTCCTCTTCTTCGGCATTGGTGTCTAATCGTGGCTAACAAGGTACGCTCGAATCCGTGGTGTGCTTTACGATCGGTGATGCGTGTTTTCCCGGGCTTCGTCTTCCGCATTGATTTAGGGGTTCGATTCGGTGTCGAATCCGGTTTTCGGGGATCCGTTATTCCCAACATTGGTATCAGAGCCCTAGTTCACGTTTATCCCGATCAATTCTGATGTTTTTGATTGATTTTTTCGCAAAATCACTTCGGCCGTACGGAACCGGGCGAAAATCCCGACACCCGAGCGCTTTTCGGCCTTTTCTCTGAGTTTTCGTAGGTCGAAATCACATTCTGAAGGCACTGGGAGAAGCGCGACGTCGAGACGAGTCCGGCGATATGTCGACCGTCGTCGGAAGCCGCCGCACGCGCCCACACGCGCGGCCGGAAGGCGCTGCGCGTGGGCGCGACGCGCCTGGAAGCGTTGGCTTCGCCAGCGCGTGCGGCGCACGCGCCGGTAGGCGAACCGGCGCGTGCACGCCGCCGGCGGGGGAACCGGCACGTGCCGGTCCGCTGACCGACGCGTGCTGGGGTCACGTGATGACGTCAGCGTGACGTCATCCAACGGTCGGTAACCGTTCGGATGACGTCACCGATGACGCCACGTGATGACGCGGGCGTGACGCCACGTGATGACGTCCGACGTCATCACCGACGACGTTCGCCGGACGGTCACCGGCCGGCGACCCGACCCGACGGCGACCGACCCGACCTGATCAGCCTGGCGCGTGCCGCGCACGTGCGGCTGACGTCTGCGTGACGTCAGCGCGCTCACGCGCGAGGCACGTGCTGGCTGACGTCTGCGTGACGTCAGCCACCGCACGCGTGCGGCACGTGCGGTCGATTCGTCCGACCCGCTCGGCCGGTCCGACCGGTCCGTCCGGTCCGACCGGTCCGACCCGCGCGCCCGTTGACCGACCCGTTGACCCGTTGACCGTTGACCGACGAACGTTGACCGTTGACTTTGACCGTTGACCGTTGACCCAAAAAAAAAAAAAAGGATTTGTTTTCTTTTTAAGTCATGCCTATGTGGGTTATAAGTAATCCATTTTTAATTTTGCATTTGTTGCATGAATTTGGGAAAATTATGTATTTTCTCTTATATTAATCATGGATTATAAGTGATCCATTTTTAATTTCGCATTTGTTGCGGGAATTATGATGCGTTATGGAAGGATACCTGCAATCCTGACAACAAACGAGGGAAATGCAAGACTTAAGAGGCTGATGACAGAGTTAGCTGATTATCGGTGGCATGACGGTGATTTAGTGTCACATGTGGTCAGGGTCAATCAGATGATACAGGAAATCATCTGGAATGGTTATCTTATGCCGGATTTTCAGAAGGTGCCGGCTTTGATGAACACTCTTCCACCTGAATGGCAAGCAGTGTTGGATCGGTTATGGGAGGTCAACGTGGTCCCGGATTATAGAAGGTGGAAGCTTTTGTAAGAAAGCACTATAGGATTGAGTTGGCCAAAACTTCAACCCTTAGATTGAGCGCCACATGGCGCCGAGTAAATGCGCCTTGGAGGCGACATGAATGCTCTCCAAAAGTTTTTCCATGGTTGGCAAATGTGCCTTCAGTTTTCTCAGATGTTATGGCTGATAGATTAGAAGGGACATTCCCTATTTATTTCTTTGATTGATTATGTAATGATTACTACCTGATTGTTGTTGATGTAGCAACCGATATATTAGTTGTATCATGTGAAAGCATTGTTATTTTATTGAATGTTAAGATTTTTTATCTCGCTTTCGCTATTGCTGGTTGTCTTTGTGGGTAATTAGTCATTTGTGGGTAGTAATAGAAGTTTTTGTAACTTCATAGGATTTATTTGCATAAGATAATTATATTAATAATAATTTTAAGTTAGGATTTTTGGAGGATGATTGGAAACATAGTGACCTTTTGATTCTGAAGCCTTACTTGAAATTATTTATTAATATGATGGGTCTATGCAAATAGGGATGCATAAATGATAGGCATTAATTATTCGTGCATGTATGTCTGATGTGTTCAGAACGATGGTTCAGCAACTAAGAATGTAATTGCTGATATAAACGGCAATAATTGTGAAATATTGAATATGAAGATTCAATATGTGCTGGAAAAGCAAAAAGCACTAGAAGCTCTTGACCACATTATGGAAGACATTGAGGGTGTCGTGCACCACCTTGAGCTAGTAGAGGACCGCCTAACGGTATTTTAGCCGAAAATAGACATTTGCTATGCTGGTTCTAGCTCAGAAAGGGCTTTGTGCTCTAAGCACAAGCGTATTGATTCGTTCAATATGTGGGAATGCAAAGGATCAAGTCCTTATTGCAAGAAATCAAGAGTTAACCAACACAAGAGAGGAAAACGTCCTCAAGTGAAGAAAATGTCAAGGGTGTGATGTTACCATTGTGACAAGAGAAGGTCACTATGCTCGCGACTGTCGTGAGCCAAAGCAGGAATGCACCTCTTGTACATTTGAGAACTTTGCTTATGTGTCAAGTTCTACATTATAGGCTGAATCAAATCCTTTGTGGAATGTAGACTCAGAAGCGATAGACCATAAAGCGAAGGATAGAGAATCCTTCGTGGAATTCTGACGAGTACCAACTGGAACTAAGTGAATCTATGTTGGAAACAACTCTAGAGCTGATGTAAAGGAATTTGCATCGACTAATAGAACATGAGAGGTGGACGCATCTTTGATGTTCTATATGCTCTGGAGATTCGTCGAAATTTTTTGTGTCTGTCTTAGTGTTGGTTAAGCTTGTTTTTGGTATGAACTTCCATAATAAATGTGTAGATTTGTGTTTAGATACAAACTACTATGGTTGTGGTCACTTTCTAGATGGTTTTATTGTACTAAATGTTGACTGTGATGATGTCAATATGTTATCCCCTTGTTTCACATCTTCTATCTTATATGATAATGATGTGAATATGATGGCATGCTAGATTTGGTCATATGGGCCAACAACATATGAAAAGACTAGCCAAAAAGGGCTTGTTGGGCAATATTGAAAAAGTTAATTTGTCCATATGTGAGCATTGCCTAGTAGGGAAAATGACAAGGAAACCATTTGGAAAAGGTAAAAGAGCTGAATTTCCTCTGTATTTAATCCATTTAGACGTCTGTGGTTCAATGAATGTGAGAGGAAGGCAAGGGGCTGTTTGTTTCATCACTTTTATAGATGATTCTACTTGATTCGGATATGTCTATTTGATTTCTCATAAATCTGAAGCATAAGTTGTTTTAGAAGGTTTATGAACCTGGTAGAAAATCAATTAGACAGGAAAATAAAGGTATTTAGATCCGATCGAGTTTGAGAATATTTATCGATAAGTTCAGAAAATTATGTGATGAAAAAGGAATAGAAAGATAGTTGTCTATTCCATATACTCCTCAACAAAATGGTGTTGCGGAGAGAATAAACAGAACCCCTTGGAATGGTTAGGTCTAAGATGACGCATGCTAACTTACCTATCACTTTTTGGAGTGATGCGTTGTTAACTGCTGCCAACATACTTAACCGGATGCCTTCCAAATCAGTTATTTCTACTTTATATGAGTTATGGACAGTTAGAACACCGGACTTAAGTTTTTTCTTAAGCCATGGGGTTGTTCTGTCTATACTCATAAGTCCTCTCACAAGTTTTGGGAAATTGGGTCCCAAAGAAAATAAAAGTATTTTCATTAGATACTGCGAACACTCAAAAAGGTATGTGTTCATAAGTGAGCAGGAAAGTGGGAGTATAACTGAATTTGAATCACGGGATGTCACATCCTTAGTGGATGAATTTTCTAAGAGGGGCGAAATAAGGGAAAATAACTCCCTATTTGAAACCTTGGATTAAGATAATGATGTCGGTAAAGTTTGTTCAAGTGGGAGTAATATGAGATGTAATGAATTGAATTCAACTCATTCTCAATTGCAACCACCGATGTGACGACATCATCATTACCTAATCCAAGTGGGAGCATGATAGGGAATGATGTGCTAAGTGTACAATCTCCCATACGGTGAACAAGTCGCCAAAGTATTCCCCGTCGATGTTTTGACATTAAAAGGGAAACTTTTATGTTTGCTCCACAAGATAAGGATGAGCCAAGAAATATTAATGAAGGCTCTAAATTGCCCTAATAAGGAAAAATGGATTCATGCAATGGAAGAGGAAATGGAGTCAATGAAATCAAACCAAGTCTGGGAACTGGTTGATCTGCCAAAAGGACGCAGAGCTATTGGGAACAAATAGGTTCTCAAAATAAAGCGAAAGGCTGATGGCTCGATTGAAAGGCATAAGGCTCGCCTTGTGGCGAAGGGGTATAATCAATAGGAAGGAATTGATTACGAAGATATTTTTCTCCTATAGTAAGATTTGCCTTGATTCGCATAGTTCTGGCAATAGTGTTTAGTATGGATCTTGAGTTACATCAAATGGATGTAAAGACTGCTTTCCTCAATGGAAAATTAGAGGATGAAATATATATGGAACAACCTGTTGGTTTCATAGTGAAAGGCCAAGAAGAAAAAGGTATGTCGACTTTGGGGGTCGATATATGGCCTTAAGCAGTCATCAAGACAATGGTATATACGTTTTCATAATGCCATAGTGGCATATGATTTTACAATGATTGACGATGATCATTGTGTATATATCAAAAGATCCAATGATCAATTTGTGATCATATCATTATATGTTGATGATATACTAATTGTCGGAGTAATATGGAGTTTGTTAATACTGTGAAGAATTTGTTATCTTCCAACTTTGAGGTGAAAGACATGGGTGATGTTGTATACATTCTTGGAATTAAAATTTCAAAATTGTAAGCCCATAGACACTCCTATTACAAAAGGTGAAGGGTTGAGCCATAGTCTGTGTCCAAGGACTCCACAAGAGAAGGAACAAATGAAACATGTTCCTTATGCTAGTGTTGTTGGGAGCTTGATGTATGCTATGATGTGTACAACACCCGACATATGCTTTACAGTTGGAATGGTGAGCAAATACCAATCCAATTCTGGTCAAGCACATTGGAAAGCCGTTAAAAGAATACTGAGGTATCTAAAGGGGACTGCTGATTATATGATGAGTTATTAAGGAAAGGATCTGAAACTCAAAGGCTATTCTAATCTTGATTGGAGAGGAGATTTAAATGAAAGGAAATCTACCTCTGGGTTTGTTTTCTTACCGAATAATGGCACCATATGTTGGAGCAGTAAGAAACAAAAGTGTATAGCCTTGTCCACGATGGAAGTTGAGTTCGTGGCATTATCAGCAGCAGTGTAAGAGAGTGTTTGGCTTAAGAGATTTTTTGGATCATTTAGGTGTTAGTAGAAGTGCTGCAGATTTATTGTTGGTTAATTGTGATAGCCAAGCAGCTATAGCGTACACCAAAGATCCAAAGTATCATGGCAAGACCAAACATATAGATACCAAGTATAACTTTGTAAAAGATATGGTTGCACGAAAAGATGTGAACTTAGAGTACATACTACGCATGGAATGGTAGCAGATCCTATGACAAAGCCAAAAACTAGAGATGTGTTTTGTGGCCATGTGAAATCTCTAGAATTGCGTAGAGACTGATGTACTGAATATTTTATATTTTCCCTAAGTGTTCACATTTGATGAATTTGTGTTTTCATCATTAATGTCTATGAATCTTTATTTGATCTTTATGCATCTTAATGCTTAGTGCATTACTTTAAGTTGAGAAGTATGTCGGACAGATATAAGATTAGCCCACTCACACGGGTAATCGCCTCTGTTTACTGTGTGATAAATAGAGATGAGACTGTTTTTGTCACGCCCCGATCCTCAGGCACGCACACATCTTTGTCTCTTGGTCGATTTTATAATGCGATATCCCAGGACTAGTATCGCCGACCCTTTCAATTTTTTAGCACATGCGGAAGCAGTTATAAATCCCCAGACAATAAAACAATGGGATAGAAAAGCAGGGCCATATTTTTCATATTGAAACTTATAACCAAACTTTTATACAAAACATTAACTAGAGAACTTCATAACTATTCACATCAATTGGAGTTCACAAAAGAAGATGAAATCTCAATCCCTTCAGGTCATACTCAAAATCTCTCTCGGTATTATCTTATTCTTCCAAAAGTCCTTCTACTCAGGTTTCACCTCCGAGTTCTCCTTCTCAGACTCCTCCTCATCAGCTCCTCATCGAGACCTGAAATGTTTTTCCCCAAACTGGGATGAGACTACGTCTCAGCGAGTTCTACCCCACTAAGCCCAATTAGTAAACTATTATACTATAGGCTGCCTATACACGCATAGGGCAGAAGACGTACCTTGGCATCAGATCCCATCTGCAAGTCAGTACAATTCACAATAGGCACTCAAGCAATCATATCACGGATCGAAGCATCGATCAAACCATCCTAGTCGATCACAAGCCAACAAGACCACTCACGGTCATTCCCATCAGTCAATCAATTCGCAACATCCAACCCAGGCAATGAATCACATCAAGTCACACTCAGATCGAATCATCGATCAATCGACCTAGTCGATTACCAGTCAATCAGACCATCTCATGGTCATTCCCAATCAGTCAATCAATTCACGACGTCAAATCAAAGCAACGATCAATCGACCTAGTCGATTACATGTCAACATGACCACTTCCGGTCATTTCAACTATTCCAATTTAGTTCCCAATTATGAATCATTGTCCTTAGGACACAACTTAATTATAAGTGGTAATCACGGCCCCACCGAGCAATTTTCTTAGATTTAGTGGCATCACGGCCCCACTCGGCAATATTATATGTAGTGGCATCACGGCCCCACTCGGCAATGCTATATGTAGTGGCATCACGGCCCCACTCGGCAATGCTATATGTAGTGGCATCACGGCCCCACTCGGCAATGCTATATGTAGTGGTATCACAGCCCCACTCGGCATGTTATATGTAGTGGTATCACGGCCCCACTCGGCAATGCTATATGTAGTGGCATCACGGCCCCACTCGGCAATGCTATATGTAGTGGTATCACAGCCCCACTCGGCATGTAGTGGCATCACGGCCCCACTCGGCAATGTTATATGTAGTGGTATCACGGCCCCACTCGGCAACTTTTTCAATATATTGGCATTATCAACCGATGCCCGATTATTCTTCAAGTAATAACCAAAGATTATTCAATTTAGGAATAAATCCTAAACTCACTAATAAATCAATTTCTCACAAATTAAGCCTCGAATAAATAAACGAACCACACCATGACAATCAGCATGAAATTCCGGTCATCGGCCATCTCAAACTTAATTTCCGAAAAATAATTAATTAATTAATTAATTTCGAAAATTAATTATTTAATATTAAAAATTCTGTTTAGCTCAAAATAAGGTCCAATTAAGTAAACAGACTTCACCACGGTCATCAGCAAAATTTTCCGGTCACGAGCCATCCCAGTTGAATTTTCAGGAAATAAATAATTATTTAATTAATTTCGAAAATTAATTAATATTAAAAATTCAATTTAGCTTAAAATAAAGTCCGATTAAATAAACGGACTTCACCACAATCATCAGCATAATATTCCGGTTCCAGACCATCTCCCTTGGTTTTTCGGAAAATAAATAATTATTTAATTTAATTCCGAAAATTAATATTTAAATGCCAAAAATCTCACTTAGGCCCGAATCATCAAATTGAAGCTCAATTAGAGGTCCAAAAATTTCCGAGACACTCCCCATAAATAGTAGACCACGTCTACTTGTTAATTGCACAATCAATTTATCTAATTCGCATCACAATTGACTAATAAATGCTAATTAAATCTACTCTAACAACATAAACATAATTAATTAAATCTAAACCAGCATAAAGCATAATTAGCAAACTAATCCGAGATTAGTGAGATTACTCACCAAATCGCGCGCAAATCGGATCAATCCGACGGCGGCGACGCGAGGAACGATTCTTCCCAAAGCGGGCCTCGGGTTCGGGGCCGGGAAACGGCCCAAAACGGCCTTGAACAGGGCTGGAAACCCATTTTTCCAGCCACTGTTCTTGGCTGGACGAAGCTCATCCGGCGGCTAGGGCGGAGAGGGGAGGCCGGCGGAGGGTGCGGGGGACGCGGGGGAGGCTCGGCGGTGACCGGACGGGGTTGGGCGGTGGCCGGAGGTGGCCGGATTGTGCTGGACAGAGGCCAAACGGCCTAGACGGCGCACGGCAGCGACGAACGGCAGGACGGCGGGCGCGCGGGCGGGTGGCGGTGCGGCGGCGGGACGAGCGGCGAGCGAGCGGCCGCCGCTTTTGCTCCGGCTTGCTGGTCCGCACGCGAAAAAGAAGAAGGAGAAGAAGGGCTGGTTCGGTCGCTTAGACGTGCGGAGGAAGAAGAAGAAGAGAGAGAGAGAGAGAGAGAGAGAGAGATAAGTGTTTGAACGGTCAAAGGGAGAGGGGAAAAATAAGTGGGTGACAGCCCACTATTCGGTGGAAAGGGGGCCAATTCGCACGAAGGGGAGAGGGGGAGAGGAGAGAGAAAAGAAAAAGGAAAAGAAGAGAGAGAGAAAGGGGAAGAGAGAGAAAAACAAAATAATATCCTTGCTCCTATTTTATTTTTCTTTTCTTTCCCTTTCTTATTTCTTTCGGTCTTCAATTTTTCCTCTGATAATTTCTTTATTGAAATTTCGGACCCGTCAATAAATTGACGAGCGATGAGACAAGATCCCGAAAATCTGGATGTCACAACTCTTCCCCTCTTATAAAAATTTCGTCCTCGAAATTTGAACCTTTTTCCAATCCATAAACGAAAGGTGGGGGTATTGCCGTCTCGTCGAGTCTCACTTTTTCCCACGTTAATCCTTCGGTCTTGTGGCATTGTCTGACCACTTTAACCAAGGAGATCATCTTTGTACACAAACTCTGCTCTTTCTGAACTGGCAACTGAACTGAGCTTCTCACATAAGACACGCTGTCATCCACGTCTGATCACTTTTTCTCGACTCTATAGTAAACCTTCGAACCTCAACAATTCAAAATTTCTGACAATTCTGAGCAATCTTTACTCTGACACTGATCTGACAACTGCAAACACTGATTACTGAGCTGACAACATTATTCACTTTCTTTTCACCACTGAAATTCTGTACCCTCTGCTATACACTGCTTAATAAAGAACCCTCTGAAAACTCTGCCAGATTTGTAATCTCTGATTTAGATTCAAAATATAATTCATCCCCGGCACTCCATGCCAGCGAATTATCTGATGCACACACACTTCGGTATACCCACTCCGTGGCAAGACAAAATCTTCAATTTCCGAAATCGAACTTAGATTGGCGGTTAATTTCACTCCGACATGCTTTTAGTGTGACCTAGGCTACCGGGTAGTGTTCAGAGCTTTTTAGGACAAATGACCCGTGGTCGATTTTCTTCGAGCCACAATAAACCCACTCGACCCATTGGCGACTCTCGATTGTCGTGAAAATCTCAAAGATTCAAATACGGACACAGGGCGCCAAAACGACAGTAAAGTCAAATTAGTGCCAGTCGACGAGAGTTTTCCAATTTAGTGGGGTCACCCACGATTGGTCACTCATCTCAGTCGAACCGACCTATCTCTGATATTAATTCGATTTTTAACTGTGCCGTAATGATCTCTAAAGATGAGCACGGTCGAGAAGTCGATTCATGGTCGAATTCTCAGTCTATCTGCCTTAAAGTCTTTAATAGCCTACCCAGCTAGTCTAGTTATCTCGTGAGTGGCCAACTCGGAGAAAAACACTATAGCCACGTCGATGAAATGCCCAATTTATCTAATCGAAATCAGAGTTCAAAAAAATCTGGATATCACACACTTAAAACAAGATCTATTCGTACTGTACCAAAGTGGACCGACTCCATCTGAAGATCGACCACTATCCTCAAATGGTATCAATACTAAGCCTGTCACAATGTTCCATTGTGATATATTATCATTCTCACTTGGGACTCTCAAGTGATGGTAAAATCTTCTCCCGGTTCGCATTACCGAGCTTCCACTTACTGACACCTCTGACACTTGCAACCTGCTCAGCGGTATCTATCTTCATATCAATCTACTAATCTAGCTGATGTCGATTCTGACTTACTTGTACCATCTGGTCAAAACTGCAATACTATAATGAACTTCTAACAAGATCTTTTCCCTAAGTGCTACACTGTCAAGTGTATTCAATCACTCATGGAACCTGAACTTTCCATTCTCATAAATCTTAAAGTCAAATTCTTTCTTGCCAGCATCATCTTATAAGATCTCTGAACATCTCTGTCTGTCAACTAGGCGATGATTCCAACTTGAACATTTGGCTCAATTTTGAGGGCGGCTATAAATTTCGAAAGGTAGCCTACCTCAAATTTGAAAACCAAATTTCAAACCCTTTTCAAGTAAAGTCTATACTTTAGCCAGTCTATGCACAATTGAAGACTCTCGGCTCAACACATTAATTACTTCTTTCATTCTCCCAATGTGATACCAGATAACACCATTATAGTTCTGCCAAAATTCTGATTCACGATACTGATTCATGTTCAACTTGTTGGGTCTCAACTGGCGGAACAGTGATGCAATAATCTTCTTATGTTGTATCAATACGTACCCAGTCCTTTACAAGACACATCACTAAATACTTCATGCTTTTCAAAACCAAATGAAGGGTTTAGCACAAGTACGATAATCAGTTCTTACTTAAGCTCTGGAAACTATTCTCGTACTTGTCTATGCTGATGAATTTCTCTTCTTTCTCAAGAGGTCAATCCTGCGATGATACTGATACTGAAAATTCTTTCACAAACCTTTTGTAGTAATCTGTCCAATCCCCACAGCTTCTGATCTCTGACACTGATGTCGGTCCCGGTCTATTAACAACTGATTCGATCTTGGCTAGGTCTATGAAGATTCCTTTACTTGTAACCACACGACCATTCTTAAGGGCTCTCGTGATCCTCATCACTTAATGAACACCCTAGAATGTCGCTATACCATACGATCACCATTGATCTAGATATTCTTCGAATACTCGGTTTGTCAAATCTATGACAGCGGCTGAAGTATTCACCAGGCCAAACGATCTTACAATACTCTCATAAAGACCATATCAAGTACGAACAGTTGTCTTTCTTACCACCTCCATCCTGGTTCATAACTAACGACTTCATAATCTCAAGTCGACCCTTAAAACATCAATACTCTTTATAACTAGTCACACCATTCATTGATCTTTGGTAAAGAACACTTGTCCTTGATCTTCTCCTAATTGAGTTGACAATGGTTGATGCACACTCGTAACAAACCATCTTTCTTCTTTTCACAAACAAAACTAATGTTTCCCCAAAGTAATACACTGATATGCACGAATACCTCATTCATCAATCTTCACCTCGGCATTTTCAATTCTACCAGTTCAGACAACAACAACTGGTAAGAAACCTTCGAGAATAGCTCCATCTTGGTGCTAGCTCGATCGCACTTTCTATCTCTTTCTCTGACAGCGATCGACGGTTCTTGTGATATCACATCTAGAAATTCTTAGACCACTGAGATGTCCTCCATCTCTAGTTCTTCAATCAGTCCTACCCAAGACAATCGCTAAGCAACCTTGGCAACCTCCGTCTAACAAACAAGTTACCTCCAGCCAATTAGATTAATGAAATCGACGATTCTTTTCAACTCCCAATAACTTCGACACTTTCACATGTTAATAGACTAAACTGGCTTACTCCAAGATCGTGATTCATTATCACTAAATGCTGCTTGAGCCTACACTGTTCATGCGGTGTCAAACTCACACCGTAGCAATTAGTCAAGCACAACTGTTGATAGTGATTCCCTTCTCTTTCACTTTTACTTCAATAATTTAAGTTCTACTACTTAGCACAAAACTCTGCTGCGCTACTCTGATAAAATCACCTTCGACACATTCTTTCTCTGATTGGTGCAAGGTCCATTCTACTCCCATTCCTTTCGCCATCCTAGTGGCGTTCTAGCCGCAGTAGCAATGTCTATGCTACCTTAGACTTCCACTGACAGTCATTCATCTGATGGCCATGCTAGTCATCATCACAACATGTTCTAGTCATATTCGGACACTGGATTTATCCATGCTTCCCTCTACAATTCTGACACCTATCAGGTGAGTCTTCTATCTCCTGCCAAGTGACGGCACACACTCTTTCTGGTTGTCTCATCGGTCTGCTAAAACCATTCTCGACTTCGACCTTTTCCCTGATCGATTTCCATTTCTGCCTGAACTGGATCTGTACCTTGACTTGGAAGCGATGGGTTGATCCCAGATCATATCCCCACTCTGGATCTCAACAGGTGAAGCGACAACGATAACGGCTTGATCTTGAGCTTACTAGCTCATCCAGTT
This sequence comes from Eucalyptus victrix, assembly GCA_016097545.1. Classification (NCBI taxonomy): domain Eukaryota; kingdom Viridiplantae; phylum Streptophyta; class Magnoliopsida; order Myrtales; family Myrtaceae; genus Eucalyptus; species Eucalyptus victrix. The sequence goes on from CM027844.1 coordinate 27,848,880, forward strand.
CCCAAGGAACACTTGCATCAGAACAATCCTATCGAACTTAGGATCATTCGACGCTGCTACACTAGTACCAACCTGCAGTGGTACTCTTACACTCGAGCTGGCCAAAGCTGACACTCTGCCACAACCACCTCGGGTACCGACCTTTATCAGTGCTTTAACCCGAGTCACAGAGGACATTGTCCTCTTACTAGGAGTTCTCAGCTCCTGCTCGCTCATGGTTCAGTCTTTTACGACGACACCCGTCTTCCAAACCCACAATGGATTAGAAGATGAGCGATCCTCACACGACAATCAATTCTAGCATCCTAACACGGACATGCACCGGCATGAATTTAAAGGCCATCCTACTAACTATCCCATGGTCAACGCTCCTTATCACTCCAATCTTCAACTTAGCTCTGATACCACTTAAACAGGATGTCACGCCCCGATCCTCAGGCACGCACACATCTTTGTCTCTTGGTCGATTTTATAATGCGATATCCCAGGACTAGTATCGCCGACCCTTTCAATTTTTTAGCACATGCGGAAGCAGTTATAAATCCCCAGACAATAAAACAATGGGATAGAAAAGCAGGGCCATATTTTTCATATTGAAACTTATAACCAAACTTTTATACAAAACATTAACTAGAGAACTTCATAACTATTCACATCAATTGGAGTTCACAAAAGAAGATGAAATCTCAATCCCTTCGAGGTCATACTCAAAATCTCTCTCGGTATTATCTTATTCTTCCAAAAGTCCTTCTACTCGGGTTTCACCTCCGAGTTCTCCTTCTCTCGACTCCTCCTCATCAGCTCCTCATCGAGACCTGAAATGTTTTTCCCCAAACGGGATGAGACTACGTCTCGGCGAGTTCTACCCCACTAAGCCCAATTAGTAAACTATTATACTATAGGCCGCCTATACACGCATAGGGCGAAGACGTACCTTGGCATCGATCCCATCTCGCAAGTCAAGTACAATTCACAATAGGCACTCAAGCAATCATATCACGGATCGAAGCATCGATCAAACCATCCTAGTCGATCACAAGCCAACAAGACCACTCACGGTCATTCCCATCGATCAATCAATTCGCAACATCCAACCCAGGCAATGAATCACATCAAGTCACACTCGAGATCGAATCATCGATCAATCGACCTAGTCGATTACGTCAATCAGACCATCTCATGGTCATTCCCAATCATCAATCAATTCACGACGTCAAATCAAAGCAACGATCAATCGACCTAGTCGATTACATGTCAACATGACCACTTAGGTCATTTCAACTATTCCAATTTAGTTCCCAATTATGAATCATTGTCCTTAGGACACAACTTAATTATAAGTGGTAATCACGGCCCCACCGAGCAATTTTCTTAGATTTAGTGGCATCACGGCCCCACTCGGCAATATTATATGTAGTGGCATCACGGCCCCACTCGGCAATGCTATATGTAGTGGCATCACGGCCCCACTCGGCATGTAGTGGCATCACGGCCCCACTCGGCAATGCTATATGTAGTGGCATCACGGCCCCACTCGGCAATGCTATATGTAGTGGTATCACGGCCCCACTCGGCAATGCTATATGTAGTGGCATCACGGCCCCACTCGGCAATGCTATATGTAGTGGTATCACAGCCCCACTCGGCATGTAGTGGCATCACGGCCCCACTCGGCAATGTTATATGTAGTGGTATCACGGCCCCACTCGGCAACTTTTTCAATATATTGGCATTATCAACCGATGCCCGATTATTCTTCAAGTAATAACCAAAGATTATTCAATTTAGGAATAAATCCTAAACTCACTAATAAATCAATTTCTCACAAATTAAGCCTCGAATAAATAAACGAACCACACCATGACAATCAGCATGAAATTCCGGTCATCGGCCATCTCAAACTTAATTTCCGAAAAATAATTAATTAATTAATTAATTTCGAAAATTAATTATTTAATATTAAAAATTCTGTTTAGCTCAAAATAAGGTCCAATTAAGTAAACAGACTTCACCACGGTCATCAGCAAAATTTTCCGGTCACGAGCCATCCCAGTTGAATTTTCAGGAAATAAATAATTATTTAATTAATTTCGAAAATTAATTAATATTAAAAATTCAATTTAGCTTAAAATAAAGTCCGATTAAATAAACGGACTTCGCCACAATCATCAGCATAATATTCCGGTTCCAGACCATCTCCCTTGGTTTTTCGGAAAATAAATAATTATTTAATTTAATTCCGAAAATTAATATTTAAATGCCAAAAATCTCACTTAGGCCCGAATCATCAAATTGAAGCTCAATTAGAGGTCCAAAAATTTCGAGACACTCCCCATAAATAGTAGACCACGTCTACTTGTTAATTGCACAATCAATTTATCTAATTCGCATCACAATTGACTAATAAATGCTAATTAAATCTACTCTAACAACATAAACATAATTAATTAAATCTAAACCAGCATAAAGCATAATTAGCAAACTAATCCGAGATTAGTGAGATTACTCACCAAATCGCGCGCAAATCGGATCAATCCGACGGCGGCGACGCGAGGAACGATTCTTCCCAAAGCGGGCCTCGGGTTCGGGGGCGGGAAACGGCCCAAAACGGCCTTGAACAGGGCTGGAAACCCATTTTTCCAGCCACTGTTCTTGGCTGGACGAAGCTCATCCGGCGGCTAGGGCGGAGAGGGGAGGCCGGCGGAGGGTGCGGGGACGCGGGGAGGCTCGGTGGTGACCGGACGGGGTTGGGCGGTGGCCGGAGGTGGCCGGATTGTGCTGGACAGAGGCCAAACGGCCTAGACGGCGCACGGCAGCGACGAACGGCAGGACGGCGGGCGCGCGGGCGGGTGGCGGTGCGGCGGCGGGACGAGCGGCGAGCGAGCGGCTGCCGCTTTTGCTCCGGCTTGCTGGTCCGCACGCGAAAAAGAAGAAGGAGAAGAAGGGCTGGTTCGGTCGCTTAGACGTGCGGAGGAAGAAGAAGAAGAGAGAGAGAGAGAGAGAGAGAGAGAGATAAGTGTTTGAACGGTCAAAGGGAGAGGGGAAAAATAAGTGGGTGACAGCCCACTATTCGGTGGAAAGGGGGCCAATTCGCACGAAGGGGAGAGGGGGAGAGGAGAGAGAAAAGAAAAAGGAAAAGAAGAGAGAGAGAAAGGGGAAGAGAGAGAAAAACAAAATAATATCCTTGCTCCTATTTTATTTTTCTTTTCTTTCCCTTTCTTATTTCTTTCGGTCTTCAATTTTTCCTCGATAATTTCTTTATTGAAATTTCGGACCCGTCAATAAATTGACGAGCGATGAGACAAGATCCCGAAAATCTGGATGTCACAGTTTTTAAGCTTATTATCTAGGTGATAATCGAGAGCTCAAGCTTAAAACACGTATGTCGCCTTAACTGAGTGTTAAGATGAGGACATAATACTTACTATGTCCGAAAGTAAAAATACCCCACATGTTTTACTTTATCTGTCTAAGATGCCAGATGTGAGTTCGATGAATTTTGTGAATGAGTAGATACGTGAACTCAAGTTAGACATTGGGTATGTCTGAACTATCATCTGTACGGTATTGAAAAGTGTAGACATACGCTCCATGGGAAAGGAGTTAATACCGTAATACGTATTTCATACTACGTATGCATGAGACGACCAATAAGAGTGGCAAAAGTTTGATCTCAACTTTTATGTCGTGTGAGACTCTTGAGGAAAAGAGTTCCTCAAATTTTTAGTCCCCTTACGACTCTTACTTATTCTCAAGATTTCTATTTAGTGTTTGCTATCTTAGGATGTTGCCAATGGTCATGAGTTTGATTCGATCTAATGGGGCATTTCTAGAAAAGCAAGCTGGACTGAAATTGAGAGTTTGAAGGAAAGAGGAAGATCGATTTTGGAGAATCACATTGTAGTTTTGTATTCACCGGTTAACCAATTGTGACTGTCTTTGTGATAATCATAATTGTGAATACAATAAATATATCATTGTTTAAAAGAGATCAAGAGAGATATAAATGTGATCGATCGATCTAGGGTACGCATACTAAATCTACTCGAAGTGTGATGCCCATTATGAGCTGCTATATATTCCTAACGAGATGTATGGCAACGAGCTCTCAAAGTATGCTGGTCGCACGGATTATTCACCGGTATGAATGTTGAAGAGAAGAAAAGAGGATTATGTTCGGCCCACCATGTTAAGTGAGAGTCTATGATGGATTTTTCTCTGATAGGGCTGAGTAGGGCCTGTCCGCCCATGTTGGTTTTGCACCACCATGTGCGAGTGGGAGATGATGGATTTATAAGATGGGCTCAAGGTCCATCCTCTTAAGTTGGGCCCAAAAGGGCCCGGCCCACGGGAATAGAGCCCGTGGAAGGGGAGAGGTATAAAAGGGAGGAGAGAGAGAGAAAAGACAATGTTTTGGCAATTCAACGTACGTCTTCTCCCGCACGTTCTCTCTTCCTCCAAAAAGGAACAGTAAGTTCAAGGCACTGTTTTCTCCCCTTCAAGTCGTCATCGGATCGAACGGGGCCAGAATTTCTTCCTCTTCTTCGGCATTGGTGTCTAATCTGTGGCTAACAAGGTACGCTCGAATCCGTGGTGTGCTTTACGATCGGTGATGCGTGTTTTCCCGGGCTTCGTCTTCCGCATTGATTTAGGGGTTCGATTCGGTGTCGAATCCGGTTTTCGGGGATCCGTTATTCCCAACACCCAGGATGCATTCTATTCAGTCGTAACAAAGATTTTTTTGGTAATAATCTCAATTTGAATGCATTTTCTCTAGTCAAATCGATCACTTGAACAATTGTTTGGGCGTTTTCTCAGGATACTAGTTCTTCTTGCCACCGAACAATAAGACGATCCTGGGAAGAAATCGATAGAGTTGCTTCTGAGCCTCATGGTCTCACGAAGTTGAGCAACACTTTCAAAACTTGCAGGTGGAAATAGTTTTTTATTTTTTATCTTTGAACTGACTCTGAAAATAATTATGAAAGCTCTAACTGTATTATTTTCCTTCTGTCTAGTCCCCTGCAAAGTTCATTAGATCTCAAGCGGTACCTGAAAGGGCAGTACGAACGTGTTGCTCAGTACAACCATCCATTTAGTCAACCCGTGAAACTTATGTGCGACGCCATTGACGGAGCTTCTCCAAGAAACGGCCTTCTGGGGAAAATCTTTGCGGGCCTTGTTGCCACCGTTGAAAACTCAACATGCTACGTCAATGCACCCCTTCTTGGTGCATCTGCTCAGACTGCTCTGGGATGGCAATGGCAGGTGGGTAATATGTACTTATCACCTCTACATGCGACTTGCATTTTCATCACTTACTTTTTATGCCTCGTTATTGGCAATTAATTAGATTGTTATGCAGTCGAGAGTCAAGTCAAATCCATCCTATTATTTACTACTAAACCTTGGCTCCTCTATATTATATGCCGACACCTGATAAAGGCCAACTTGATTTCTAAGACTCAAGTTCTACTAGATGAAGTCTTTTCAGGCTCAAGGTAGGCCCGATGCCATCCGCTTATCAAAAAGCAAGTTTAAGTATGACTTTGCACTATTAATCTGAGCGTCAATCTCGGATTGATTTGGGTTCTCAAACAGTTTTGGGTTGGCGTTGGCAGGTACCCAATATAGTCCAATATCATAAACGAATTTCGGTTTACTACTATCAGTTGAAATTGACTCGGATTGAATATGAAAAAACAACGCTAATCTCAAAACTCGAGTGATGAACGAACAACTCCAGGATTCGGCATTATATGCGTCTTATATTTTCTGAGCAGAGTCTATGCAGTGTAATGGTCGAGCAGGAGTAATTCGCGAGTAGTTTGATTCATTTGAATATAATTGGCCACACCTCATAATGATGTGCTTAGTAGATTAAGAGGCATGGACACAATTTCCAACCTTTTCCCCATGATTAGTCAACCTTCGGGTTTTGTGTTGTACTAACAAAATGGAGGTCGTTTGGCTGTGCAGACATGTAGCGAGATTGTGAATCCTTCGGGCATCACCAACAATACTATGTTTCAAACAGAACCCTTCGACCTAAATGAGTTCGTGAATTACTGCAAGACTTTCTTTCGCGTCGCACCTCGGCCATTGGGTCACTACTTATTATGGTGATCATGTACGGTCACATAAATAAAATCATATATATATAGGATACTCCTTCAATTTTCATATGGTTATATATATAACATATGACGCTCTTTAGTTTGTTCATTGACTATGAAAAATTGCAGGACATAAAACTTGTTTTGCACAGGTTCGCTAGCAACATTATTTTTTCCAATGGGCTTCAAGATCCTTTTAGCAGTGGCGGGTACGTGTAGCATTAAAACCTATAGATTTCTACGAAAATCACTGAATTCGATAAGATTTCAAAATAATTCTTATGTATCATCAATTATAGGGTGTTGACGAATATATCAGATACCGTGGTTGCGGTCTACACAACTGAAGGTATTTGTCGACTCGATTCTTGTCAAACCAAGGAAATGGAATGGATAGTCTTTCCATCTTTGGATTTTGATTGGATTACTAGAATTAATGCAGTAAAAACAATTTATTACATGCAGGTTCTCATCGTTTGGACTTACTTCAAGCTAGGGAAAACGATCCTATTTGGTTGGTCAAGCAACGGAAAACCGAGGTTGAAATTATAAGAAAATGGATAGCCACATATTATGCCGATCTTCATGCTTTTGGAAAATAATTAATATACGTCATATGGGAATGTCATTGCATGGAATAATGCTAATAGCGTTGAGAGTAAAGACCACAATTCCGTCTTCATTTATGTTCTTGTGTCAAGGGTAAACTGAGATATCAAAATGATTAACCATAGAGAAAAACTAAAAGACATAGTACACTTTAGACTAATGTGAACTGAAAATGCTCATATTGTCGAGAAATATGTTGGATGCGTTATTGTAACTTACCGCATTTTTCGTGTTTATTGTGCATTCTATTAATTTATATTAGTAAATATTTTAACATACCTTGGTACCAAATATGGTAACACATGCGATAATTGCGTTAATCATGCATGCCATGCAATATGCTTTATCAAACTATGTTGTGTTCGTGTCGAGGCAAACTTGTCGTCTTGTTCGGGTTAGCCATATTCGTGTTATACCATTTTTTCTTGATTTTTACAACGAATAATGTTTGATATACTAAATCTCAAATTATGTCCCCCGCTCAATCATTTTTTGTTCACTGAGACCGTACGCTGGAATTAAGAGTTGGGGTGAATGTGGTTTAAAATATCTCAATAGCTGAATCTCTTTTATAGGGAATAAAGGCACAATCGATTTTTCAGCATAAAAAATGCAAAACTTCGATTCACGCTGAGTACCTTGGAAGTGGAAAAGGATAGTTAATAAATTCTTGCTTCTTGGGCTTTTCATGAGATGACATGTTAGGTCGATTTTTGTTAAATTATGTCTCGAATTCGAATCCAGATATCCGATCTGTACAAAACATTTACATGCCAAAACGAGAAAGAATGTCCGCGGAGCATTTGATGAGAAATGGCGCGTGATAGGAGCCGAAAGGATCCAGCCCTAGATATGAGCTTCACGTTGGAAATGAAGGCCACAATCTATGTGTCGACTTTTGTGGCCCTTCTCACTTTTCAGCATGAAATTATTCTGAAGAGTTAATCCTCCAATTCCTTCAACCTCATTAAATGCGTGCACATGGCCATGTGCATGCATGCCCATAGAAATTGGTGAGCATTTGCTGCTTCAGAAGCCTATCCTGTAGGCGCCGAATCCTCTCTCTCTTCTTGGTCATCTTTTGTGGACTTCTTTCGTCTTGTTGTGGACAAATGAAGAAAGAGGGAAGGCAGAAGCTATTCTCCTTGTGTCAGTGCATGATGGTCATACGCTCATGGAGGTGCGTGCTTTGAAGATCGGCACCGTGTTGACATTTCTGGAGCACAATTTGTTTTGTTTCGTTCCCTTCCACCGATAAAAATGTGGGGGGCTTCCGAGGACGAGGCAGCAGCGAGAGGAAAGAGCTCGAGAGAGAGTGAGAGGCGCGAGCTCAAAGAGGTTTGTGCGGAGTCGAGTCCATTAAATTGAATTGTTAAATGCCGTGAGTATTGGGTATAAAATAAGGCTAAGAAATAGTTGAGTGCATGAGTGATTATAATCTTATAATTCTCCGAGTTATAGTAGATTATTTTGCTGGCTCTCCTCATAAATGTAAGTTCCGACATTTAGACCAAACCACATAAATTTTTAGTGTCATTTTCTTGTTCCTCATTTTATTTCTATCCATTTTTATAACTCTTAATATAATTGCAAAATTACAATCCGCTTCCGCTGCGCCGCCGATTTCAACAATTTTCTTGGACAATTCTCACTTGAGAGCCCACACTTCTCGAGCTACGGAAATCCAATCGTCTCCCCAATTATTGAACCCCTACTATTTATCGGCTAATTCAGCATACTATTTATTAGCTAACATTCCCTACATGAAAAATATCATCATTTTGAATGAAGATAAAGGAATTTATACTTAGAATTGAACCTAACCATTCATTAATCTCCCTCCTAAGGTATCGAACCTTTGGTAGTTGGCCTAAGATATGACAATGAAGCGGCAACTCAACGGGCCTAATTTGGCCTAAGCATAGCTTCCTCAGACCCAAAAATAAGTAAGCAATTTTTATTTATAGTTAGATGCTTTGATGTGGAGTTAGGTTTGATGCCGCGAGCTCGACCTGATCCTATTTGCCTATTTGAGCTAGTCTATAAAGAGGCCTAATAACCCCTCTGTCAGCACCTATTTGTTGTGTCACTATTTCAGCCACTTGGTCTCGATTCATGAATCGATAAACTTGATCTTACTGCCCCTTAGATTCAGGATAGATAGGTCAATGGGTTTGACCTTCTTGCCCCCTAGGATTAGAACTCAAAGGTCGATCTTGATTCGGATTGTTGACGTTGGGGCTAAGTGGCATATGTGGCCTATATGGAAAAATTTCCTACATTTGGAGGGAAGATTGCATCAGAAGGTGTCACAATATACCCATTTGGAATTGGCACAACAGGAGGTCCATTCTGTGAAATATTTTGATTAGCCACATAATTGTTAAGAATAATATGAATTAGATTAACTTGGTTATTGAAAGATTATAAGTTTTGTTTATTTGTTAGGGAGGGGGCTCAGAGGTTTATAAAAGTATGATGTGTTTATTTAAAGTCTACAATTGACATTACAAACAGAGATTACAAATTTCTGTGGCTATGAGAAGTTACATTGTCCACAAGAAGTTACTCCGTGGTCTCTTATTATAGCAATACTTATTTATAAGAAGTTACGACAATCCTAAAGTAGTAGCAATAAAAATAACCGCCCAATTATCCTCAATTGCTTGACATCAATATCAATGATTTCGTCATTTCAAGATTCTCATCGATAACTTCATGTTATGTGTCGTAAATAACTTTATTGATGCGTTGTCAATTCTCCTCAACTTATCTATAATTCTCTTCATAAATGACCAAACTTTATTATCATCAACTAAATCAATCAATTGTCAATAATAATCAAAAGTTTGTCATTTTTAGGGTAAACAGTACAGATTTGGGATTATACTTGTCCCGTTGATTTTTATAGGGATGACGCTAACTTGCAATGATTGCCCGTCGCTTGACCATTCAACTCCATGTATTTCTTGCCCTCTTCTAGATTGTGATGATTTTGTAATGTGCTCGCAATACGTATAAAATGCCAAAGCTTCTTTTCAAGAAAGTATGCTTTTGATATAAAAATTGTTTTTAAAGTTGAAGCGTGATTCTCAGTAAAAAAAAAAAAAAAAAAAAGGTAGTGTGATTCTTTTCTAGGAAGTATTAATCTTTTTTACTTTTTAGGTTAAAGATAGGTAGTTGGCTGGGTAAATAACAAAATGATAGGGATTCATCTAGAAAAGGTTGGTCCTTCTGCGTGATTTAATTAAGAAATAGAACTAAAGCACGCCCAATTATATTCAGAAGATCAACCCTGACCGTAAATTCTGGTCAAAGCAAAAAGAAAAGTGGATTCTCTCGTAGGATTGGGAGGTAACCTTCCACAGCTATAGGATTCAGCATGTAAGCATCAAAAGACTGAGTAATTTTCCAAGTCATGAAATCAGAGCTATGCATCAATTACATTACTTATCCGCAGGTTAGAACGCGAAGACATGGTCTAATTGAAGCGCCTCCCCACATATTCTCCAGCCTCCCCATCACGTATCACCCTCACCGACGTCCATTGCACAAGAGAGAATATGTGATTGAAGAGCTCGGAAGGGGCAAACAGGGCAATTGCATTTTCCTCCAAAGAGGCCTAGAGTCAATCCGACTCCCAAACAGAAAACTAACGAAATTAAAGCTACAAGCGAAAACCATAACAAAGACATCCAATCGCAACTCATTCACGAGTGCGAGAACCTGCAATGGATCGCAAGACCCATAACAAATAAAGTAATAGAACAAGCACCTTGAGGGCTGAAGGCTTTATTGGTATTGGGCTTAAGGCCCATCCACCCAAGTTGGGCCCAGAAAGCCCGGCCCACGGGAATAGGGCCCGTGGAAGGAGATGGGTATAAAAGGGAGGAGAGAGAGAGACATAACATCTGTTGGAACAATCAGTACGTACGCTTCCCTTCTCCACGCTCTCTCTCTCTCAAAAACAAAAGACAGTAAGCATACGGCTTGATCTTCCTCCCTTCAAGGCTTCATCGGATCGGATTGCTCAGTTTCTCTTCCTCCATCAACGTCGGTGTTTAATCTGTGGCTAAAAGATACGCTCGAATCCGTGGTGTGCTTTAGGATCGGTGATGCGTGTTGTTTTCCCGGGCTTTGTCTTCCGCATTGATTTAGGGGTTCGATTCGATGTCGAATTCGGTTTTTCAGGGATCAGTCATTCCCAACATTGGTATCAGAGCCCTAGTTCACGTTTTTCCTGATCAATTTGACGATTTTGATTGATTTTTCGCAAAAGAACTTTGGCTGTACGGAACCGGGCGAGAAATCCCGACACCCGAGCGTTGTTTGACCATTTTTCTGAGTTTTCGTAAGTCAAAATCAAATTCTAAAGGCACTGGGAGAAAGGCGACGTCGAGACGAGTCCGGCGACGAGTTGCACGCCGCCGTGTCGTCTGGGCCGCACGCGCCCACACGCGCGGCCAGAAGCCGCTGCGCGTGGGCGCGATGCGCCCGAAGCGCTGGCAATGGCCAGCGCGTGCGCCACACGCGCCGGTGACGAACCGGCACGTGAGGGCCGACGACCGGCGAAACGGCACGCGCCGGTTCACGGACCGACGCGTGCTAACGTCACGCGATGACGTCATCGTGACGTCATCCAACGGTCGGTAACCGCTCGGATGACGTCACCGATGACGTCATCACCGACGATGTTTCGTCGGGCGGTCACCGGCTGGCGACCCGACCCGACTCGCGGACGAGGCACGCGCCCAGCATGTGCGGGATGACGTCTGCGTGACGTCATCCCCCGCACGCGCGAGGCACGTTCGGTCGTCCGCGCAAGCGGTCCGACCGGCCCATCCGGTCCGACCGGTTCGACCGTCGCGTCTGGTTCGACCGGTTCGACCTGCGCGCCCGTTGACCCGTCCCGTTACCGTTGACTGACCGTTGACCAGTTGACCGTTGACCGACGACAGTTGACTTTGACCGTTGACCGTTGACCTGGAAAAAAAAAATGAAGAAGAAGAAGAGGGAATTTGTTTCTTTTTCAGTCATGCCTATGTGGGTTATAAGTAATCCATTTTTAATTCTGCATTTGTTGCATGATTTTTGGAAAATTATGTATTTTCCCTTATATTTATTATGGATTATAAGTGATCCATTTTCAAGTTCTGCATTTGTTGCAGGAACTATGATGCGTTATGCAAGGATACCTGCAATCCCGAGAACGGACGAGGGAAATGCAAGACTTAAGAAGCTAATGACAGAGTTAGCTGATTATCGGTGACATGACGGTGATTTAGTATCACATGTGGTCAGGGTCAATCAGATGATACAGGAAATCACCTTGAATGGTTATCTTATGCCGGATTTTGAGAAGGTGCCGGCTTTGATAAACACTCTTCCACCTGAATGGCAAGCAGTGTTGGATCGGCTATGGGAGGTCAACGTGGTCCCGGGTTATAGGAGGCTGGTGGAAGCTTTTGTAAGAGAGCACTATAGGATTGAGTTGGCCAAAACTTCAACCCTTAGATTGAGCGCCACATGGCGCCGAGTGAATGTGCCTTGGAGGCGACATGAAAGCTCTCCAAAAGTTTTTCCATGGTTGGCAAATGTGCCTTCAAATTTCTCAGATATTATGGCTGATAGATTAGAAGGGACATTCCCTATTTATTTCTTTGATTAATTATGTAATGATTACTACCTAATTGTGTTAATTGAAAGCATTATTGTTTTTAATTGTATGTCAATTATCTGTTGTTTTCTATTATTGCCGGTTCTTTGTGGGTAATTAGTGTGGGTAGTAATAGAAGTTTTTGTAACTTCATAGAATTGATTTTGCATATGACAATCATATTAATGATAGTTTTAAGTTAGGATTTTTTGGAGGATGATTGGAAACATAATGACCTTTTGATTCTAAAGCCTTACTTGAAATTATTTATTAATATGATGGGTCTATGCAAATAGGGATGCATAAATGATAGGCATTAATTATTCGTGCATGTATATCGATGTGTTCGAACGATGGTTCAGCAACTAAGAATATAATTGATGATATGAACGGCAACAATTGTGAAATATTGAATATGAAGATTCAATATATGCTGAAAAAGCAAGAAGCACTAGAAGCTCTTGACCATGATATGGAAGATCTTAAGGATGCCATGCGCCACCTTGAGCTAGTAAAGGACTGCCTAACAGTATTTGAGCCGAAAATAGACATTTGCTATGCTGGTTCTAGCTCAGAAAGGGCTTTGTGCTCTAAGTGCAAGCGTATTGATTCGTTCAATATGTGGGAATGCAAATGATCAAGTCCTTATTGCAAGAAATCAATAGTTAACCAACACAAGAGAGGAAAATGTCCTCAAGGGAAGAAAATGTCAAGGGTGAGATGTTACAATTGTGACAAGAGAGGTCACTATGTGAGCATTGCCTAGTAGGGAAAATGACAGGGAAACCATTTGGAAAAGGTAAAAGAGCTGAATTTCCTCTGCATTTAATCCATTTGGACATTTGTGGTTCAATGAATGTGAGAGGAAGGCAATGGGCTGTTTATTTCATTACTTTTTATAGATGATTATACTCGAGTCGGATATGTCTATTTAATTTCTCATGAATTTGAAGCATAAGTTGTTTCGAAGGTTTATGAACCCGGCGAAAATCAATTAGACAAGAAAATAAATGTATTTAGATCCGATCGAGGTTGAGAATATTTATCGATAAGTTCAGAAAATTATGTGATGAAAAAGGAATAGAAAATAGTTGTCTATTCCATATACTCCTCAACAAAATGGTATTGCGGAGAGAAGAAACAGAACCCTACTGGAATGGTTAGGTCCATGATGGCGCATGCTAACTTACCTATCACTTTTTGGAGGGATGTGTTGTTAACTGCTGCCTATATACTTAACCGGATGCCTTCCAAATCAGTTATTTCCACTTCATATGAGTTATGGACAGTTAGAAAACCGGACTTAAGTTTTCTTAAGCCATGGGATTATGCTGCCTATACTCATGAGTCCTCTCACAAGTTTGGGAAATTGGGTCCCGAAGGAAACAAGAGTATTTTAATGAGATACTCCGAACACTCAAAAGGGTATGTGTTCAATAGGTGAGCAGGAAAGTGGGAGTATAACTGAATTTGAATCACGGGATGTCACATCCTTAGTGGATGAATTTTCTAAGAGGGGCGAAATAAGGGAAAATAACTCCCTATTTGAAACCTTGGATCAAGATAATGATGTCAGTGGAGTTCGTCCAAGTGGGAGTAATATGAGATGTAATGAATTGAATTCAACTCATTCTCAATTGCAACCACCTGATGTGACGACATCATCATTACCTAATCCAAGTGGGAGCATGATGGGAAATGATGTGCTAAGTGTACAATCTCTCATACGGTGAACAAGTCGCCAAAGTATTCCCCATCGACGTTTTTGACATTGAAGGGGAAACTTTTATGGTTGCTCCACAAGATGAGGATGAGCCAAGAAATATTAATGAGGCTCTGAAATGCCCTAGTAAGGAAAAATGGATTTATGCAATGAAAGAGGAGATAGAGTCAATGAAGTCAAACCAAGTCTGAGAACTGGTTGATCTTCCAAAAGGGACGTAGAGCTATTGGGGACAAGTGGGTTCTAAAAATAAAGCGAAAGGCTGATGGCTCAATAGAAAGGCATAAGGCTCGCCTTGTGGCGAAGGGGTATAATCAACATAAAGGAATTGATGATGAAAATACATTTTCTCCTGTAGTGAGATTTACCTTGATTCGCATTATTCTGGCAATAGTGACTAGTATGGATCTTGAGTTACATCAAATGGATGTAAAGACTGCTTTACTCAATGGAGAATTAAAGGAATGAACATATATGGAACAACCTGCTGGTTTCATAGTGAAAGGCCAAAAAGAAAAGGTATGTCGACTTTGGGGGTCAATATATGGCCTTAAACAGTCATCGAGACAATGGTATATACGTTTTCATAATGCCATAATGGCATATGATTTTGTAATGATTGACGAGGATCATTGTGTATATATCAAAAGATCCAATGATCAATTTGTGGTCATATCATTATATGTTGATGATATACTAATTGCCGGAAGCAATATGGAGTTGGTGAATACTGTCAAGAGATAGTTGTCTTCTAACTTTGAGATGTAGGATATGGGTGAGGCTGCATACATTCTTGGAGTTAAGATTTCGAGAGATCGTTCGAAGAGATCGTTGTCTCTTTCGCAAGAAACTTATATAAATAAGGTTCTTGAACGATTTCGTATGCAAGACTGTAAACTCATAGACACTCCTATTGCAAAAGGTGAAGGATTGAGCCACAGACTGTGTCCAGGGACTTCACAAGAGAAGGAACAAATGAAACATGTTCCTTATGCTAGTGTTGTTGGGAGCTTGATGTATGCTATGATGTGTACAACACCCGACATATGCTTTGCAGTTGGAATGGTGAGTAGATACCAATCCAATCCAGGTCAAGCACATTGGAAAGCCGTTAAGAGAATACTGAGGTATCTGAAGGGAACTGCTGATTATACGATGAGTTATTAAGGAAATGATCTGCAACTCAAAGGCTATTGTGATACTGATTGGGGAGGAGATTTAGATGAAAGAAAATCTACCTCTGGGTTTGTTTTCTTACCGAATAATGGCACCATATGTTGGAGCAGTAAGAAACAAAAGTGTATAGCCTTATCCACGATGTAAGTTGAGTTCGTGGCATTATCAGCAGCAGTGTAAGAAGGTGTTTGGCTTAAGAGATTTTCTGGATCATTTAGGTGTTATTGGAAGTGCTGCAGATTTATTGTTGGTTAACTGTGGTAGCCAAGCAGCAAAAGGCGTATACCAAAGATCCAAAATATCATGGCAAGACCAAACCTATAGATACAAAGTATAATTTTGTTATGGATATGGTTGCACGAAAAGATGTGAACTTAGAGTACATACTACGCATAGAATGGTAGCAGATCCTATGAAAAAGCCAATACCTAGAGATGTGTTTTGTGGTCATATGAAATCTCTAGGATTGCGTAGAGACTGATGTACTGAATATTGTAATTTCCCTAAATGTTCACAATTTGATGAATTTGTGTTTTCATCATTAATGCCTATGAATCTTTCTTTGATCTTTATGCATCTTAATGCTTAGTGCATTATTTTAAGATGAGAAGTATGTCGGACAGATATAAGATTAGCCCACTCACACGGGTAATCGCCTCTGTTTACTGTGTGATAAATAGAGATGAGACTGATTTTAAGCTTCTTATCTAGGTGATAATCGAGAGCTCAAGCTTAAAATATGTATGTCGCCCTAACTGAGTGTTAAGATGAGGACATAATACTAAAGATGTCCGAAAGTAAAATAACCCACATATTTTACTTTATCTGTCTATGATGCCAGATGTGAGTTCTGATGAATTTTGTGATTGAGTAGATACGTGAACTCAAGTTAGACATTGGGTATGTATGAACTATCATCTGTACGGTATTGAAAAGTGTAGACATACGCTCCATGGGAAAGGAGTTAATACCGTAATACGTATTTCATACTACGTATGCATGAGACGACCGATAAGAGTGGCAAAAAGTTTGATCTCAACTTTTATGACGTGTGAGACTCTTGAGGAAAAGAGTTCCTCAATTTTTTAGTCCCCTCATGACTCTTACTTATTCTCAAGATTTCTATTTAGTGTTTGCTATCTTATGGTGTTGCCAATTGTCATGTAATGATTCGATCTAATGGGGCATTTCTAGAAAAGCAAGCTGGACTGAAATTGAGAGTTTGAAGGAAAGAGGAAGTTCGATTTTGGAGAATCACATTGTGGTTTTGTATTCACCGGTCGACCAATTATGACTGTCTTTGTGATAATTATAATTGTGAATACAATATATATATATATATATATATATATATATATATATATATATCATGTTTAAAAGAGATCAAGGAAGATATAAATGTGATCGATCGATCTAGGTACTGCATACTAAATCTACTCGGAGTGTGACGCCCATTATGAGCTGCTATATATTCCTAACAGATGTATAGCAACGAGCTCTCAAAGTATGCTGGTCGCACGGATTATTCACTGGTGTGAATGTTGAAAAGAGGTAAAGAGAATACTGTTCGGCCCACCATGTGCGAGTGGGAGATGAAGGCTTTATTGGTATTGGGCTTAAGGCCCATCCGCCCAAGTTGGGCCCAGAAAGCCCGGCCCACGGGAATAGGGCCCGTGGAAGGAGATAGGTACAAAAGGGAGGAGAGAGAGAGACATAACACCTGTTGGAACAATCAGTACGTACGCTTCCTTTCTCCACGCTCTCTCTCTCTCAAAAACAAAAGACAGTAAGCATACGGCTTGATCTTCCTCCCTTCAAGGCTTCATCGGATCGGATTGCTCAGTTTCTCTTCCTCCATCAACGTCGGTGTTTAATCTGTGGCTAAAAGGTACGCTCGAATCCGTGGTGTGCTTTAGGATCGGTTATGCGTGTTGTTTTCCCGGGCTTCGTCTTCCGCATTGATTTAGGGGTTCGATTCGGTGTCGAATCCAATTTTTCGGGGATCAGTCATTCCCAACAAGGGCCAAATCACACCGGCTCTGCCGAAGCAGCTCATGGAGCATCGCGATCATGTTGTGATTCAGGAGGCAATTGAAGGCGGAGCCACGAACCAGCTTGAGCGACCACAGGTCCTTGTTGCTCAACTACTATAGTGCTTGCACGGCTTGGAGGGCTCAATGCTGAGGGTCCTCCCCCTCTAGAGTGGCTTTCGATTCTTGCTTGGGCCCCTCATCGTAGCTCCCATGGCCTTCAGGAGCGACGGAGGTTGGGGACGATTGCTCGGCTTGGAGGGGGAGATGGAGTAGATAGAGACTCTGGAGTTGGAGACAGTCGAAGAGAGAGTAAAGAGAATTTATGCCCTATTTTAAATGGGTTAAAAGTGGGTTGACCTTAGAACCCATTTAGACTCATTTATTTTAGGCTTTTTATTTTACAATCCATTTAGATTAGGACCTTCAAATTTAAAGTGCCCATATATCACCAATTTAAGTAATTTTGAGTTAATAAATGAATTTAAAACCCATTTTGATAGACCTATAGCACTAGATATAAATTAGCTATAAGTCAGAGTCATATACAGTTTCTTGGTAATCCCTAGGACTTTTAAGTCTAGATCCGTTCTCCTTTTTAATTCTCCCCGCCATCAAGGATAAATACTTCATTTTTGGTACTCGAAATAATCTGGTCAAGAAATTATTAGATAAATGTACTTGCTCGTGCCTCACGTGCATGGGTGATGGGACCAGCATGCCAACATAAAGCAAGAGGGAGTCTGGGAATTGATTGAAGGGCGAGACTCGTTCGCGATCTAAATCAATGTTTCCGTGGGACTAATGTCGCAGTCGTCGTGTCTGTCCGCTGCCGACGCATACAGCTTAAAGTCTTATAGTCACTTGATAATCGCACAAAAATTCACTGTCGTCGACCTCTGACGTTAATGTGAGCGGTGGATTAGCTATATCGACGAAGAAGACATTGTCCTATGATGTGAGTCACTTGGATCGTGTTTTTCTTCTTCATCGATCCTGACTGTATATCTGCATGTGAATAATTGTTGATATACCGAAGAAATACAGAAAAAAGATGTGGATTTTGGAAGGATTCGATTTGGACTTTCCACCAACTTGAAGACGTGTTTGAATAATTAGAAGTCTCTTGAAGCTTCATGGTAGGATTAGCCAACGAAACTTTTTGGTTCTTTTATCCATATTAGAGTGAGTTTTCTAAGGCGACTTCCTGGTAGGATTATTCAACAAAGTTTTTTTTTTTTTTTTTTTTTTTTTTTTTTTTTTTTTCACTCAAAAAACATTCTACGTTCGTATATTTGACAAGGCGGGGAAGTAATATTCGGATTACAAGGTATGTACACATCGCACCATCATGTCTAAAAACTTATACTTCGAACCTAACTATTCTTTTTTTGTCTCCTTTTTGTCCTCCCGCAACCCGAATTGACTTCGAGCCAAGCCGCCTCGTCATTCTCGTAATGTCGAATCATCATGCGAAACCAAATAAAAAGGGCATACAAAAGGATGTACCAGCAGAATGATTAAAACATCAGAAACATCAACACTTTTGTCGTGTACATGAATTATGTCTACCTCTTGATTGTGGAATTTGTCTTGTATTGTGATGAATCAATTCCACTTGGGATAAGCTTCAAAGAAGCTCTCAAAGATGCAAAAATTCGTGGGTATTTTGACTTGGCCCAAGCTTTAGCCGATTATGCAGCCATCATAATGCACGTTAAGGAGGAACGAAATGTTAGTAAATCTCTGGTTATTGTGGTGGGAGGATCATACGGAGGAAGTAAGGCTATGTTTGATAATTTGCCAAATAGTAACAATTTTCATTCTTTTGTTCCTGAATGCATATTTGGAATGAAAATGTATTTGGTAAATTTTTTATTTTTAGGAACAAATTTCTATATTTTTATTCCCAAAAGTAGATTTGAAACATAATCGAGAAGTAAAAAAAGTTGATTTTTTATTCCTAGAAACAATTCTAAAATCAAGCAACTATCTTTTATCTTTTCTTTTCTTTTTTCTTGTTCTTCTTCCCTTTTTCTTCTTCTTCATTTGCTGCCATTGCCGCAGTTGCTGTCTATCGCTGTCCACCGCCCACCACCACCGGTTGCCAGCAACTGGTCCGGCGAACTTGTCGGAGGTGAGCCTAGCCACTGGCAAGGCTCGCTTGACTGGGCAAGGCTTACCCAGCCATGGCTCAACCGAGCCTCACCCAGTTGTCGGCAAGGTTCGGCTGACGAGGCACGTTCTCGCCAAGGGTCGACGACACTCTGGTGAGGTCATCAACCCTCGTCTAGCCAGTCGCCGATTGCCGGTCATCCCAAGGTCGGCGACCAGTAGCTTGAAGAAGAAGAAGAATAAAGAACAAAAGGAAAAAGGTAATCAAATTATTTAAAAATTAAAAGAAAATGATTTGAAGTAGAAATTTTGAGCACGATATCAAATGTAATTCTATTCCTGGAATTGAAATTTTGGACAGTTACTAAAATGCTTAGAAATTATTCTTGGGAATAAAATAAAAAAGAATAATTTCTAAGCAGAAATTATTCCCGAGAATAGAAGCATTACCGAATGCACCCTAAGTTTGGTAAGTGTTTATCTATCGATATTTGTGCATGGAAAAAGGATAAAATTGAATCTCGTTCCGAACTTATTGCACCTTGTGGATAGCAAAAATAAATAATAAAGAAAGGGTCTGTGAGAACTTTAACAGGTTTTGATATCTGTTCTCAGTTGAATATGTAAAAAGCCAATGGTATGATTATGGTGTGAAAATGACAAGTTTAAGTGCCCTTTATTTTTCAGTTTAACGAGAAAAAGATATATCCTATCGTTATATTAAGTTCTTGAATTCTAATAGTTAATGCAAATTTTAGTGCTAGTTTTGTGGTTCCGACTAAAATAATTCACACGTGGTGCTCGGAGCTCTAGCCTCTTCTGCTCCGATACTGTACTTTGATGATATTACTCCGCAATATGCATGCTTTTCTGTAGTCACCAAGGATTTCAAGGTAACTACATCCGTAATTTCTCTTTTTGCTTTGTTCTAATAAAGGAGTGTGCAACACTTTTCGAGAGTCCGAAGCATATGTATTGGTTGACGTGATATCCCTATCTTCCAATTTTACGTGCACAAGGTAAGTCATGAGTACTCATATTCATGTCTCCCACAACATGGCAACAAGAGAATCAGGGTGTAGTTATTCGAAACTAAACTTTACGTGAGTAAGACATACAAGCTTAAAATATGGATAATTTGTCTTGAACCTTAGTAATTTGCACAAGAAACTAGTAAGACTTGCTACCGAACTATGGAAGACTCATGGTCAGAGATTGATAGAAATGCTCAAGAGCCTAATGACACTTCAAACTTAAGCAACAAGTTCAAGACTTGTGAGTATGTGCGGCAACCTACCTTCAATATAAAGGGAAATAGGTTTAGTGGTATTACTTGAAGGATAGGCCAACGGCCCACGATTTAGACGCGATCTTTCCCAAGTCCATATCTCACACGACGTCGTGTATTCAAATTTGACAATATGAAAATTTTCTAAAAATGAGTCGCTACTAATCTATTGTAGTCGACTAAAAACCAAATGAGGCATGAAAGTGTGCCTCACTTCCTACATAAATAAAAAATTTAGGAATGGAGACTTGATTACACTAATTAATTAAGTAGTATCTCTTTTGGTACCTAATCTTGTTGATTTTAACAATATTATTAAGCAATCCAAAATGATTTTGTCCATATGAGGTGATTATGTGGATGCACAATTATTAACATAACAATCAATAACCAAGGAAAGCATTAAATAAATAGCATGGGATAGCAAAAACCTAACACTTAGAAAAAAGATGGATGTCATTCTAACTAGATTAAAGGGAAGCCAAAATCAACACAATGATGATGCACAACCAAGGGCATTTGTCTTTAAGGCAATTGAAATCTTAAGGTAGAATCCTAAAGACTTGTTCAATTTTTAGCACGATTTTTTTAATAACCATTTCCCCACAATGTTGAGAGAAAAACTACCCATGAATATTATTTTTAAGCTTTCTCATGAATTCAGAAAAAAAAAATATTTTTTAGGAATTTTAGATGAATTTGTTATTTTTAACTTTTTATTCGAAAAAGGGACCCGAACCGGGCTCGGGCCTGAATCAGGGCCTTCTCGTTTGGACCAATTCACAGGGAGATTCCACACTGAGCCTAATTCGGCCTAGGCCCTAAAACAAACCTAAACTAAACCCCAAAACCCTAATCCACCTAAAAAGCTAAAACATCCACCCCGGCCCAACTAAGCCCTAAACCTTTTATGGCATAATTAAATCCAACGCTAGCTCTCTATTTCCACTAAGCCCACCCAGGCCCAACTTCTATTGTGACAGAAATCTGCCCAAGATCCCTTAAAATAAACCTAAGCCTAGCTACCATTTAGGCCCTTTATGCCCTAGCAGCCTCCTTTCGCACCATCCATGAGCGATCGACCCCGTTCGGCCTGACCATGCTCCAACTCCGACGGCCTTGGACTTTTATCAACGGCCACGTTGCGGAACCTGGAAACGGGCCTCCTTGGTGGCCGAACTCATATCCCGGATGCTGGCTATCCAAAGCAATCGCCAATATCCACGAAGCAACCCATGGTGAACAACCAACCCACGATATGGAGAGACCAACTTGTACCAACACCCAATGCGACTATGGCTGCCAAGGACGAGATGAGTTACCTTGCGCCACTGACTGCCATGGAAAATCATTGAAATAAACAAACATGGAAAAAAAAAAAAAACAACACAAGGGAAGGCCACGGCACATTGATTGATGAGCAAAAATTTCATAAAAACATACTTACTAATGAATGAGACGATCCATAGCACACCAGCCACACTAGCGTGCTTCGAACTCAAAAGAAAGGGCGTCATGCTCACGAATTCACCTCGGGGTCATTTCGTCAAACATATGGTGAGCGCGGAAGATATCAAACATTTTTTGAACTCGAACTCGTGTCTAGACCAAAAAACCTCACCAAGGAATGCTCGACATCAAGCACCAATCCAGTTAAAAAGAAAGCACTCAATATCTAGAGACACCAAATTCGGTTCTTCCTTAAAACAGAATAGGGCGAGGCAAAAGGGAGTTCATAGGAATGAGTGTTGAACGAGTCAATGTTTCTGGTTTGTTTTTTATGTGTTAATAGTCTATTAAGCACTTCTATTATGTGGATTGGTTGCTGTACGTATGAAGTTAGTGGTTATGGTGGTTATTTGTTTGTGTAAAGCCTATATAAAGGCTATGGTGTCAGTTTTTATGGGTGTGGTTCTATAGACGGTTCCTCTGTTTTTTGTGTATATTATTATCTCTTCTATTCTCCTTTGTTTTTAACGCTGCTCTTGTGTATATCTACATCTTCTTTGTTTTCAACACTACATATCTGCATCTCCTCTACTTTCTTAACATTGGGATTAGAGCCCTCCATTGGGCAGAAACCCTAAGTGGGTTGTCATCGCTGGGATGGATTTTTGCATAGATTGTCGAGTTTCGTGACGACATTTTATGAGGAGATCTTTCTCCTGGTGCGGTGAGCATGGAGATTGGAGAGAGCAAAGAGAAAGATATTCCGTAGAGGCCGGGAGAGAGGAAGTTGGTATATCGAGGTTCTCAAGCAAAGGGGAGCCTTGTTGCCGGAGTTTTATCCTTGATTCCGGAGCTCCGATCAAGGGAAAATCTAGAGTCGTTCTTCACCACTTTGACGAGCTTGCTACCACAATTGAGTCTTCAAACTTTCAAAAAGAGCAATCGAGTTCTAAAAGTTATCACAAAAGTTTAATTGAGTCCTAAAATTTTCAATATGTCTAATTAAGTCCTAAAACTTGTCACGAAAGTGTAATTAAGTCCTAAAACTTTTAAAATGTGCAATCAATAGAATAACTTAGATTGGACTAAATTGACAAGTTTTAAGATTTAATTGCACTTTTTAAAAGTTTTAGGATTCAATTGCACTTTGTAATAAGTTTTAGAATTCAATTGCACTTTTTGAAAGTTTTAGGTCTCAATTACACTTTCATGATAAGTTTTAAGACTTTAAATGCATTTATCATAGTCAAAAGAACAACTCAAAAGAACCAGTAACCCTATCTCGAAGGACAGTAACAGTTGGACCGATTACGATAGGAAATGAAACAAAAGAAAAAAGTTGTGGAGGTGATTGGGCGGAGTACGAAGTGAAGGAGGACCGAGTCTTCTTGATCATGAAAGATATTCTTCTTCTCCCTTCCGATATGAAGTGTTGGTGGATATTCGCCAAGCAGTCAAAACAGTGTGGATTCAGCAGAAGACAGTGGGAATCCACACCTGGAATATCAACCGATCTCAAGACCTCAGTGATCGCATCTCTTCGCCATGGACGTGAAACGAGTTCTCTTCATGAGCAAAGGAGACGGAGAACATAGCTACACTCAGACCTCTACCTACACGGTTTGTTTCACTCAATTAATACCTCCCTTTCAGATATAAATAGGCATGATCAATCCCCAATCGCAATTCATGGAATATAATTTCCTTTTCTGATAATATTAGAAGCTGGGGTTCAATGATTTCTCCAAAATACGGGATCGGGTTGGTTTATAAGAATGAGTCCGTTTCTTGCATTACAGCAAAAGATTGTGTCCGTAACGAAGCCCACGATAGCGAGCACGGTAGGTTTCTCTACTCGAGGAAGGTTGCTTCCCGTGCAAGCTTCTTAACGTGGCCGATTTAGGCTGTGCTTCGGGTCCTTGCACGGTAGCCTTCATGTCGACCGTTATAGAGAGTGTACAGAAGAAGTGTACACACTTGAACTGCCCGTCACCTGAATTCCAATTTTATCTTAACGATCTTCCTGGGAATGATTTCAACACGTTGTTCAAGAGCTTGTCGAACTTCTCGGAAAGCTCCGAAAGCTTATCGTGCTTTATAATGGGAGCTCCAGGTTCTTTCCATGGAAGGCTCTTCCCTAGCAACTGTTTACACCTCGCTCACTCTTCCTACAACGTCCATTGACTATCTCAGGTAAATCTGATTGCATATATATGTGAGCTTCAAATGATTGTTGTGATGGCTATCATTGTGAGAGATGCATGTAAGGTCGACATGCCCTATGGATCATGTATTACATCAACTGATAAATTTTCGTTGTTTTGAGTGCGAGATGATTTAAGCTCAGATCTCTCCATTATCTCATTCAAAATTTTAACTGACGCATACTCAACATCTAATCAATTAATTCTTGGACAACATAACATGTGAAGGAAAACATCATCAGAGATAGATAGCTGTCGAACTATTTGACCGATCACGTCAATTATTGATGTATAAGCTCAGACAGTTTTCAAGTAGATGGACTTAGGTTCGAATTTCGCCATTATCTCATTCAACTTATGCATATATGCCCAAAATAGAGCTGTAAAGCAAGCACGGCATAATCACGACAGAAGTCCATCTTAATTCTGCACTAATTTGGAACTTAAGCAAATGAAAGGTACCGAATCTCACAAACAAAAAGGCGTCCCCTTGAACAGGGGAAGAATCTACATTTCGGAGACCAGCCCCGTCGTGGTGAAGGAGGCCTACTTAGCTCAGTTCCGAGCAGATTTTTCGATATTTTTGAAGTTCCGTGGTGAAGAGATGGTCGATAACGGTCGCCTCATATTGATACTTAATGGGAGGGAAGATAAGGACTTTGTGAGCCGAGACGGCTACTTCATCTGGGAAAAACTTGCAGACGCAATTGCAGCTTTGGTTTCGGAGGTAAAGTTTTTCTTAATTAGGGGAAGAATCTACATTTCGAAGATCAGCCCCGTCGTGGTGAAGGAGGCCTACTTAGCTCAGTTCCAAGCAGATTTTTCGATATTTTTGAAGTTCCGTGGTGAAGAGATGGTCGATAACGGTCCCCTCATATTGATACTTAATGGGAGGGAAGATAAGGACTTTGTGAGCCGAGACGGCTACTTCATCTGGGAAAAACTTGCAGACGCAATTGCTGCTTTGGTTTCGGAGGTAAAGATTTTCTTAATCAGCTTTTCAACTTGCATACGCTCTCACATGGAAAGAGATGGATATTAAAGTGGTGAGGGATTCTATGCGCATATTAGATTAGTAGATACTAATGCAAGACAAAGCTAGAATTAATATTTTGAGCACCAAACTTTCATCTGTCCATTGCTAGGATAAAGTATTGTCCATAGACAATCAAAATGAGATATACGTGCAATTATAGATCAGGTTTTTATTAGTTCAGGTAATATGTCAATATCTCAATATTAGACTCTGAAATCCATGTTTACTATTGGTAAAAAATAAGTTAGTTGTAGTTGTCACAACCAAATCTTTCCAAACATTACGAGATTAACCATGCTAAAAATATTTGACTTTGATATATATTAGACTCTTTCTTCATCAAGTGTGTGTCATGGTAAAATGATTTCCATTTTCACTTTTCTATCTTATTTTTGTTTGAACTTCATTTTAGGGATTCATTGAGGAAGATAAACTAGACACCTTAAACGCGCCATATTATACAGCATCTTTAGAGGAAGTTCGAGACATAGTCAATGAAGAAGGGTCCTTCAAGATCGAACATCTGGAAATAATAGAGATTGATAGAATGTCACTGGATGAGGATCTTCAAAGCAGAGGAAGAAAGTTAGCGACACATGCCAGATCCTGGACCGGTTCCATAATCTCGCACCATCTTGGTGAGGGGATCATGGACAAGCTCTATGGCGAAAAGCTTCCCGTCATCATTGGGGATGATTTGGCTAAGGAAAGGAGGAAGGGAGTAAGCATAATTGTTGTGCTCAAAAAGCATGTACCATGACTCTTGAAGTGTTCATCTCCATTACCATGGACAAGGTCAATTTTTGTGAAACGTGACAAGTATCTTATGAAAGAATTCCTTGTTTGTTAGGGTGTGGTGATCTTTAATTGTATTAGGCTAAGTTTATTAGGAAGAGATACATTTTATTTTCTTATTAGTTAGGTTGGGGAGGGGTCGAGGGTTTGATCGGGGTTGACTCCCGTCGATGCAAGGTGTTCGGTCATGTCATCATAGGCATGACAAACCACAGCCATGGGCTTGTTCAACCCAAAGTGTAAATAGATGCATTTGGACAAGTTATTTGTTCTTCGGCCCAATTTTACCTGTTAGGCTTGTCTGCACGAGCATTTATTCATATTTTTTTAGAGCCAATATCTAACCCTTCCTCATATATCCAGTCTAACTTTGAATATAATAGTTAGGCTCGACTAGGGATCTAATAAGGCTACATTATTCATCTATCTTTCGCGTTTTCGGTGAATTAGAAGCATTTAGGATTAAGGGACAACTAGGAAATCCTACTAGGTCTACATAATAATATACAAATTTACCAAACCCTGAGTTGGTGCCTGGTTGGTTGGTGCCTTGAGGATTTCCTTCTAAGGAATTAGATATCATTTCGTCTAAATCTCACAAACTGGGTGCAAATTATTCTACAATAGAGCTATTTGCACATGTCAAAAATTTGTATTTAACCATTTCATTGGACTAGTAAGGTATTCTATGGATCTCTAGATAGCTAGGTCCCAATGCTCATGCCCCTACATTATCCAAAAAAGAAATAGACATCCAAATTTGCCAGCATTTACGATAATAGGGTGCTAATTATCATATTTCTCTTGTTGAGATATACAAGTGAGTTGTATAAAAAAAGTCTCACATTGAAAAATTAGTTTAGTGTAGTGTGGAATAGTTAGTATGTCTTAATTAGCCTATAACTCATTGTTTAAAATTTTTTAATGGATATGTCGAACTGAATATATTTGCAGGCTCAAATTTCTGCTCTCTTAAGATATCGGACTTTTTTGGCCTACTCCTAATAAATGGTATTCGAGCCGATGGTTAATTGTTGGCACATTCTCAATATATGGGAGTGCACCACGTAATCAGCCTAATCAGCCACACCAAAGATGCAATCTTCTGCTGTAATGCAAGAAATCAGTTCATTATCGTAAATCAACCAGATCTCATAGTCTAAAGAAAAAATCAAACCACAACTCCAAAGATAATCGGAAAAGATCTAATTGCTTGAATCACGGTTGCTGATTGATCTTTTTGCCTGTCACTCCATTAAATCGACTTCACCTAAAGTTTCCCTAGCCATGTCCTCCATAGCTGGGTCCAACATGTTGTCCTCTCTGATAGGACTCCTCCATAAATAGTACTACGCGACAGGTTCTTTTGTCTGGGTTTGCTTCAATTATATGATTTATCTTCCTTTTAAATCGAAGACGTCCGTCTTGGACTTAGCTTACTTTGCCCACGTGAAGTATCTCGATAATTGAGAACTTAAATTGGAAATATTTGCCCATTGGTCATAATTGAGGACTCATACCTTATTTTGATCAATTGAGAATTTAACACCTTCATAAAATCATATGCACATGCACGACATTATTGAAGTATTTTTTAAGACTTTGCCTAAAGTTTCCCAAGCCATGTCCTCCATAGTACGGTCGAGCATGTTGTCCTCTGATAGGGCTCCTCCATAAATAGTACTACGCGACAAGTTGTTTTTTCTGGGTTTGCTTCAATTATATGATTTATCTTCCTTTTAAATCGAAGACGTCCATCTTGGACTTAGCTTACTTTGCCCACGTGAAGTATCTCGATAATTGAGAACTTAAATTGGAAATATTTGCCCATTGGTCATAATTGAGGACTCATACCTTATTTTGATCAATTGAGAATTTAACACCTTCATAAAATCATATGCACATGCACGACATTATTGAAGTATTTTTTACGACTTCGCCTAAAGTTTCCCAAGCCATGTCCTCCATAGTACGGTCGAGCATGTTGTCCTCTGATAGGGCTCCTCCATAAATAGTACTACGCAATGGGTTGTTTTGTCTGGGTTTGCTTCAATTATATGATCTATCTTCCTTTTACATCGAAGACGTCCGTCTTGGACTTTGCTTACATTGCCGGCGTGAAAAATCTCGATAATTGAGAACTTAAATTGGAAATATTTCCCCATTGGACTTATACCTTATTTTGATCAATTGAGAATTAAACACCTTCATAAAATCATATACACACGCACGAGATTATTGAAGTATTTTATAGATGCAAAGTCTACCAGTCAAAGGAGCATGTCTTTAATATGAAAAAAAAAAAAAAAAATCATGTAATTGAAGTAGACCAAGACGAATCAACCTGTCCAGCGATAGAGGGGGAAGGGTCGGCTGGGGTCGCCGGGCCCTGGCCAAGGGCCCCAACAGGCGGTGACCCTTGGCCTGGCCGGGCGAGGGCTGCCGACCCTCGCCAAATCTGGGTGAGGACCCTCGCCACAATTTGGGGCGAGGGTTCGTGGGCCCTTGCCACCGATTGGCCGAGGTCGTCGACCCCTAACTAGGGCCTAGCGACCCCGGCCGGCCCTCCCCCCTCCATTGCTGACCTTTCTAGGCGATGGTGGGGAAGCGGCGATGGCTGAAGGCTCAACCCTCACCCGCAGCATCCTTTTTTTATAAATAAAATTTTTAAATTTTTAAAATTTATTTTATTTTTATTTTTATTTTTAAATGTTTTAAATTAAATTAAATTAATTTTTTTACCACGTTAGCACCAAAACGACTCACTTCGCTAAAAAATTGACACGTCAGCATTTTGGCCGAATTTTGGCCAGAGTGGCACTTAAGTAATCTGTTTCTCTTCGATTTTTGCACTTAAGTGTCACTTTTGTAAGTTTTGGCATTTAAGTGTCCATTTGTACCAACTTATTGCACTTGAAGCGATCTTTTGCCATTATGAAAGATAGCCTATTCTTCATATCCTTTCCGAGAATGGATGTGGCAGTACATATTCTAGCAGGGACAATGTAGAATCAAATGCGAGTGGGTGGACTTTCAATTGCAAGTGTTAGTATGAACACCTAGATGGGGTTTAATAGGTGTGAAGAAAATTTTTCACAAAGAACAGTAGAAATATTTTTCTTCCGAAACTGAGTTTAAAGAATAACAGACTTTTGGAACTGAGTCTGAAATACAACAGACTTTGAGCGAGTTCAGACTTTGGCAACTACGAACAAAATAAAGGAGTTCATGGAAGAGAATAAGAACACAAGGTTTATAGTGGTTTGGCTTAGATCAAGCATACATCCACTCTTCCACGCTAACAGCCTTCTAGCTGAATTCTACTATGCAATCAACAAGAGATTACAACTTTGAGTGCAAACACTTAGTAGTAGATCACACTATCTCACTAAGTCACTATTTTGGTATTTCTCTCATGATCACAAACGTTTAAGCTCAACAAAGACAAGTGTATGATCTAAGGTCGCTCAGACTTTGAGATTATAAATTTTACGCTCCGTCTTTTACTTGCTCATCGGTCATTGATCTCCTTAAATACTCCTCAACTTCCAAACTAGCCGTTGGACAATATCTAGAGGATCGTCTTCCATCTAGAAGATTTGATAGCCGTTGAATGACAAAAGTAGCATCCCAAATTGATTCCGATCGCCCATACAAACAGAATCTTAGTTTCCATAAGTAGAGCTTCTTCGTATATAAAGTTTTTTCTTCAACATCCAATCGTCAATCAATTAGACTGAGTTAATCAAATCAATCTTGATGTGGAATTCAAACCAGATCACTAGCTGTTATACATTTAGGGCTTGTGTTACGTTCTGTCTCATTCTGGATGTAAAGACTAAGAACAATAGACTTTCCAATCTGAGTCTGAACATATTTTGTTTCTAAACAGATTTAGCTTTAAGGTTTAAACACAGTCTGAATAAGTTCAGCTTCAGCATAGAGTTTGTCTTCTGGCTGTCTTTAGACTTTGACAATATCATTTACATGTTCTATCATCTGCATGATCTATTACTTAACCATTAAAAACGTTAGTAGCCTTTGATTTATTTTGTCATCTTTAAAACATCATAAGGAATTTCCCTAACAACAATTATCAATTAGCGATCAGATCTTCGCACGATTGAACGTGGCTTAGTAGAGTCGTTTGTTAGAGTTGTGTATTACTTGGTTTTTAATGTCGTTTTTTGATTAATTAATAGGAATGCATGTGCGACGGCTCGAGTAATCACTATAGGTTGGTTTTCGGTTTTTTCTTTTCTTTTTCTGGGTGAGGGATATTATTTCTTTTTTGTGTTTTAAACTCATGTTTTGAAAAACTTATGGATTAAATATGCTATGAATTAATATATAGCATCTTTTCTTGCATAAAACAAGATCGAGCATTTACTGTTGTTTTGTTGTTTGAAAAGGGAAATCATCTTTTGACTTCAACTTAAATGATTGCTTGTAAATGGTTTGTAAAAGCTTTTATGAAAGAATCTTTAAAAGCTTATGATTTATGAATGTGGTTTAGAAAGGTGCTTGATATTTATATATCAAATGCTTGAGTTGTAAACTGGTTTATGAAATGGATTTTGAATTGGTTTGGCATTGTGATATATGAAATAATTTATGGATTTAGTTGTGGATTACTAGAGATTGAGTTGATGGTTTAAGATTTTTTGGATAATTTTCTTGGAATTTGAAATGCCATTTATGAATTGATGTAGCAAAAAGCGAACCAACATATACACTAGGGGTGTGCAAAAGAACCGGGACCCGCCCGGACCACTCGGAACTAGATGAGAACCGCCCGGAACCGGTGGTTCTTGAGGGAACCGGTCCGGTTCCTAGTTCCAATTTATGGGAACCGGTAGGTACCGGTCTAGTTCTCGATTTCATAGGTGGATCCGCCCACCTAAACCGGACCGATTATATTATAAGAATATATTGATTTTTAATATTAAAATAAATTTCGAAATTACTAATTAGCAAATCTAAATTTTAGGGCTCCATCTCCTCTCATGGTTTCCATGTTTTAATATGAATTTTGTAAAGTGTGTAAGCTGCATTTCAACAACTCAACAAATAGCTCATTCAAAGAATACTTTTGGGACTCACATATGACGCTATGTTCAAGAATATGTAGAGTACCGGTGGAATTGTTTCTACAAAAAAAATTTCAGTAAAGCAAATTTTGTAAGAGATTGAGCATTATTAGAGGATAAAAGAAAAGATGATCTACATATGACAATCATCGAGAATCTTGAACTTAAAGAATATTTTAGATTTCAACTGAAATTATTCAAAAATAGGAAAAAAGAACCTATTTCTCTTCTTTGGTAGTGTTTTCCAATAAAATAAAGAAAAATTGTACCCTTAATTAAGTCAGTTCAATTTAAAGAAAAATATTACTCAATATGAAAAGTACTCACGGTGGAATTTGGAAAACAATATTATTATTGGTGAGACCGGTTCCATAGATCCACCCGGGAACCGGACCGAACCGGCGGTCCAGTTCTCGGGTGGATCGGTTTGGTCCGGTTCCCGGATGAATCCATGCAACAATGGGTGGTTCCCGGTTTCAATTTTTTGGAACCGGTCCTTAGCGGGTGGTTCTCGGTTCTAGGCCAGAAACCGCCCACTCGGACTATGCACACCCCTAATATCCACGAACCCAATAATGGCTTCTGCCACTATGAGGCCCCTTTATACTTTTTGCAATTATGCCCTCCGCGATCTCACGGGGCTAGCCTGGCGTACGAACGTCCACTAATCTAAAGGCCTCCCGAAGACCTTTGATGAGCTCGACTTTGATGAAGAAATTTGGACCGTTTTATGGTCAAGTATTCGAGAGTATGCCTTTTGGTACCCCAGACGCCGTGACCCAAACGGAATGAAAATATAAGTAAATAATAAGCATTCAAAATTCTTAACAAAGAAAAAAATTCTTAAAAAAAGAGAAAAGATATCGATTAATTTTAAAGAAGACATGTGTCCATGCGGATTGAAGATACAGAAGAGAAATGTTCAAATGCAGGACAAGAAATATGTTAAATTATGAACTTTTGAAGGTCAATGAGTGCAAAAAGAAGAGCATTTAAAATAATCATGGAAATAGTGAAAAGTAAAAAGTGAGAAAATGTGTAAACAGTATTTATGGATCTATTTGTTCAAAGAAAAATTATTTCTGGAAAATTGTTTTCCAACTTTTGGTACTTTGATGGTGAAAAACTAATCAATTATGGAAAATGTTCTTCATGAACTGAAAGCAACAAGAGGTAAAACAACACCCCTTCTGATAAGTGGGAAATTACTTTCCTTAAATCATAGAATAACTAAAAACTTCATAAAAAATATTTCCGTCGTTATAAAGTTTTTGATGAAACAAACAAACCCATAATGTCAACATCCATCGTATTTTGCAAAGCAACGTGAGAAAAACACTCGACTGTGTTGAGCCGGTTGGTGGAAGAACAATTCAATGAAATTAACATAAGTCAATTGTCTCTGTCCTTATTGAAGCCCACTACGTGAAATTGACAAAATAAAAGGTTGTTGAATTTTCTTAACCAAATTCACAATCAATGGAGCATGCCCTTTTTATCTAGAGGTTCTTGGATATTTCGTGACCTCGAGAGTCGTCGATTTCTTGCGCCAATACATTATAAACTTATACCCGGAAGATGCCTCCAGAGCATAGACGTAAAATAAAACATGCCATACGACCATTACTTTCTTTCAAATATAATAGAATTTTGTTGTGGCCAAATGAAGTTAATTGACTTGGTTTTGTAGTTGAAATAAGTGTAGAGCATACTGTGTTACATTAGGCGGGTTTTACATAAAACTCATACGGTTTAACGATTGAGATTAAGTGAGAAAAACGATCGATCGTGTTGAGCCAGCGGAAGCTAAATTCCACAATTTAAATAATAATAATAATAATTCAATTGTCCTTGTCCTTATCGAACCCTACGATGTGAAATCGACAAAATAAAAGGTTATTGAATTCTCTTATCCGAATTCAGACGGAGCATATGCTGGCTTGTGTGTGTGTGTATGCGTTTTTTTTTTTTCTTTTTTTGGGTGTAAGTATGTAAGTATCCTTAATCAGATGAGGTACATAAGCTGAAGGGATGTTGGCTTATGTTTTACTTTGTCTTGAGCTAGTCCTTTTTATCAAGAGTTTCTTGAATATTTCATGACCTCAAGAGTGTTGGTTACTTGCGTTAATACATTATGCACTTCTGCCAGAAAATGTCTACATAGCATAAACTTACAAAAAAAATAAATAAATTATACCGCCATTATTTTCTTTTGGCGTAATAAACTTAATTGACTTGACTTTATAGTTGAAGTTAGTCTAGAGCATACCAATGGTGTTAAATTAAGTGGGTTTCGTGTAAGACTCATGGTTTAACGATTACGATTGAGTTCACATGTAACAGATGTATATATGGATACTTTAGAAATAAGTGGTCAATTCACTTCAAATTATGGCGCAGGTAGGGGTGTGCATGGTCTGGGTGGGCCGTTCCTAACCTAGAACCGAGAACTGCCCGCTAAGGACCGGTTCCAAAAAATTGGAACCGGGAACCATCCGTTGTTGCATGGATCCACCCGAGAACCGGACCGTCGGTTCGGTCCGGTTCCCGGGTGGATCTATGGAACCGGTCTCACCAATAATAATATCATTTTTCAAATCCCACCGTGAGTACTTTTCATATTAAGTAATATTTTTCTTTAAATCGAACCGGCTTAATTAAGGGTACAATTTTTCTTTATTTTATTGGAAAACACTACCAAAGAAGAGAAATAGGTTTTTTTTTTTCTTATTTTTGAATAATTTCAGTTAAAATCTAAAATATTCTTTAAGTTCAAGATTTTGGATGATTGTCATACGTAGATCATCTTTTTCTCTTTATCCTCTAACAATGCTCAATCTCTTACAACATTTGCTTTACTGATTTTTTTTTTTTGTAGAAACAATTCCATCGGTACTCTACATATTCTTGAACATAGTGTCATATGTGAGTCATGAAAGTATTTTTTGAATGAGTTATTTGTTGAGTTGTTGAAAGGCAGCTTACACACTTTACTAAATTCATATTAAAACATGAAAATCATGAGAGGAGATGGAGCCCTAAAATTTAGATTTGCTAATTAGTAATTTTGAAATTTATTTTAATATTAAAAATCAATATATTATTATAATATAATCGGTCCGGTTCGGGTGGGTGGATCCATCTATGGAACCGAGAACTGGACCGGTACCCACTGGTTCCCATAAATTGGAACCGGGAACCAAATTGGTTCCCTCAAGAACCATCGGTTCCAGGTGGTTTTGGTCCAGTTCTGGGCAGTCCGGGCGGTTTCCAGTTCTTTTGCACACCCCTAGGCGCAGAACGTTAGATGCCTATATATCTGCTTGTGAAGGTGTCTCCTTTTTCAACCCTCCGCCTTGGGATTAGCCAATTCATAGTCTCACCGTGTGTTTGGAATTCTTCACAAGCATACCTCCTGTCCACACTGCCCACCATGACTCCTTCTCGGCTCTCTTTCATCATCTCCTTCATTTTATCCATAACTTCGATTTATGGACAGAAAATTTACATTCCGACCCTGACTCTACAACTCGAGGACTTCCTCCGAGATCCGGAAAGTGCAGTTTCGGCATCCATAACAGACGATTTCGAAACTTTCTTCTTCGACCAAACGCTCGATCATTTCAGCTACACACCCCAGAGCTACACCACCTTCAAACAGAGATACTTTATCGACTCCAGATACTGGGGTGGCGCGAATTCTAGTGCGCCGATCTTCGTTTACCTCGGTGCTGAATCGTCACTTGATGGAGCCCCGACTTCGATCGGGTTTCTGAGAGACAATGCAGCTCAATTCAAAGCTTTGTTAGTTTATATTGAGGTAGCACATTTGACTTCTACCATTTTTTTGGGGGGGGGGGGGGGGGGGGCCCACATGCATGGATGTTTTTTCTGTCTAATTTCCGCTTCCAACCACGTAATCAAATCCTTCTTTTCTTGTGGAATTTTTCTTGCCAGCACCGGTATTATGGTCAGTCAATTCCTCTTGGGATGAGCTTCGGAGAAGCTCTCGAAGATGCAAATATTCGTGGATATTTTAGCTCGGCCCAAGCTTTGGCTGATTATGTAGCCATTATTATGCACGTTAAGAGGGAACGAAATGCGATTAAATCTCCAGTTATTGTGGTGGGAGGATCATATGGAGGAAGTAAGTGCAATGGGTATCACGTTCTATCCATTTTTCTGTATGGTGGAAAGAAATAATACAAAAAGGGTCCATGCCAAGTTTGACGGGTTTTGATATCCGTTCTCTATTGATTATGTAAAAAACCAATGATATGTGAAAGTGACGAGTTGTTATTGTGATTTATTTTCAACAAAAATGCTAATTCCTTTTTTAGACAAAAAAAGATACATCAAATCATTAAATATATTGTTGAATTCTAATAGTTAATACCAATTTCAGTGCTTGCTTCATGGCTCCGACTAAAATATCCACACGTGGCCCTTGGAGCTTTGGCCTCATCAGCTCCTGTGCTATATTTTGATGATATGACTCCACAGGATGCATACTATTCGGTGGTCGCCAAGGATTTCAAGGTAATTACAGCCGTAATTTCTCTTCTTTTTTTTGTTCTAGTAATGGAGTATGCGAAGCTTTTCAAGCATCCAAAGAATATCCATTAATTGATGCAATATCCCTATCTTCCCATTTTGCGCACACGAGGTAAGTACATAAGTACCCATATTCTTACTCCTAGGGGATGGCATCGATAGAATTCAAGGGTTTAGTTATTAGTAAACATACCTAAAGTGAGAAAGTTATCCAAACTTATCACCTGAATAATCTTTAGGATCTTGATATTTATTCTTTGTTTTTCATGATTTATCTTGAACCATGGTCATTTTGCATAGGAAACTAGCGAGACTTGCCACCAAGCTATAGCAAACTCCTGGTCAGAGATCAATAGAGTTGCTCAAGAGCCGGATGGCCTTTCAAACTTAAGCAAGATCTTCAATACTTGCTGGTATGTGGTCTGATGCGTCATCTATTATGTGTCTTAATACCCGAGTGCTTATAGAATATTCCCATCCAATTTCTCAATTTAAGGGGGTTGAATTGACTCAATTTACCTTTTGAGATCTGGAACCTCATCGACGCTCACTCTTCTGTTCAACGTGGAGTTTCATGATCTTCAAGGCTGAATTGAGTCTTTAAGAATGTGTCTAAATGTTAATTTATCAAGGAGACACAATCAACCACAGAATAACCATTGCTTATTTTGTGTGTAGGCCTTTAAAGAATGGGGATACGCTGAAGTCCTGCTTGAAAGCGATATACACGAATGCAGCTCAAAATGATAATCCACCAAAATATCCTGTGAGACAGATATGCAGAGGCGTTGATGGAGCAACTACTACTGAGAATGGCATTCTTGGCAAAATATCTGCAGGCGTTGTTGCCTATATGAACTCCACATGCTGTGTCAATACTAACTTACCTGTATCTGGTTGGAGTTGGCAGGTACAATACTCTACATCATCATGCTACGTCCATGTTCATGCCAATCCAAGCACGCCCACAATGGGGTCTATTTTAATTGCACGATCCCTTTCTTAAAATCTTCCTCGAAAAATTGTGTAGCATCTAAGATAACTTACAATACTAAAAGGGAGAATTGCTTGCAGAGTTGCAGTGAAATGGTAATTCCCCGAGGCATCACAAACAATTCTATGTTCCCACGAGATCGTTTTGTCTTGGACGACTTCATGGAAGAATGCCGCTACAAGTATGGCGTTGTGCCTCGCCCGCATTGGGTCACTACGCATTACGGTGGCCATGTATGATTTCAGTGACTCTTACAAAATATATGTTTGGCTCTTTTTTTTTTTTTTTTATCAGTAAATTAGATTGGTTTCCATGCACTAAATTGAAAGCAAACATTACCATTGACGTCCTCTACCATCTTTTTCCCGGTTCTTGCAGGATATAGAACTAATTCTTCGTAGGTTTGGTAGCAATATTATCTTCTCAAATGGACTTCGGGATCCCTGGAGTGGCGCCGGGTATAAAAAATTATATGCTTGTATCATACATCCGAAGAATTCAAATTTTACATTACTTAATCACGCTTAACAATTTGATCTCTTTTTTAAATTTAGGGTCCTGAAAAACATTTCAGAGAGTATCATCGCTGTTATTACAGAACAAGGTACATAACTGAGTTATTGATTTGTTGTTTGTGACTCGTCCTTGTGAATCACACAAGAGAAGGACAATGTTGAAGCATGTTAAGAAAAAGTAGCAGTGGATCTTGAATACTTTAATCACTGGGTATATGCTCTGCAGGTTCTCATTGTGTGGATATATATCCAGAGTCTCACAACCCTCGAGATCCAGATCCAGATTGGTTGGTCGAGCAGCGAAAAACTGAAGTCGAGATTATAAAAGGGTGGATAGACCAATATTATGCCGATCTTCATCCTTCCAAATGATGATGTGATGAATTGTTATTGCCATAAATAAGGGTGATGAATCTATTCGGGAAGGCCATTTCAGTAACATATGAGGACAAACGAATGAGGCCTATGTATTTCACCAATGAAGTTATCCTTGTATTTCATTGCTCCATTAGAACGAGCTTTTATTCAAGAAAAGTAATATGACTTCACCCAATATTCTTTGCTTCCAATTAATAGTAGGACTCCGGCAAAATATTTAAAACTGCCGGTCCTTTTTATTGATTAAGCGTAGATTTTCAAGCCTATGTTGCAGTGTACAAAATTCGTGTCATAAACTACTCACAAATGATTAGGGGTGATCGGTTTTCGGTCTAGTCCAGTTCGATTCCACTTAGGAGCCATAAACTGGACCAGGATGACTAGTTTCCATCTTTTGGGACTGGGGATTGGACTGGTTCAATAGAATTGGCCACTTAGCAAAAAAAATTAATTTTTTAAAATACTAGAGTTATTATAATTTTAGGATTTATCGCTATTTTTAAATAATTAATATATATATATTTTTAAAAAAGTGTTGGTTTAATTTGTCGATTTGATTCCCTCGGAATCGAGAATCGACTGAAAATAACTGATTCCATTTTTATGAGATTGGAAACTAGATCGATACACTTAGGAATTGTACCAAATTGACCGGTCCGGTCGAGTCTGAGTGACTCCCGATCCATGCCGTTCAATATGCTTAGCCCTACAAATGATACAAATCTCTCGGATGTTGTCATTTCCTCTTGAGCTCTGACTCGGAGGAAATCGTGGCCTGCTTTTGAGTAACCGTGAAATTGGCTTGGCCGCGGTTGGAGGGAGGGACGATTGGCACATCCCGTCATCGCTGACGGACGGACTCAAATAATGATTTTAGGTCCGCCGTCGATGATGACTATTTGAATCTCATTGATCACATTTTCACCTAGATAGGTAGGCCTGACCAAGTTTGATTTACTTATGCACATGAAGAAGAAAAACCATTTTCCATGTTTATATTATAGCGAGGGCCAACTCAGCCTTGTCCCAACCAACCATCTTTTGATGTGAGTTACGTTATCGTCGGTGGTGGTAGGCATATTTCTGATGAATGTGGATATGGCTGAGTTTTGGCATGATAATTTGCGCAGGAAACTTCATAAAAGAAGATCTAGGTAACTTTGGCACAGTAAAATCACTAATCTCTAAAATCCTAGTTTTATAACATCTTTTGGGGAACAAAATAAGTTGTAAACTTATTACATTTTTATCAATTCAATCCTAAATATTTTAAATTGACCAATTTGATCTTAAATCTTTTGATAATTTACCAATTAAGGTACTTCAACCAATTTTAATTGAAATCACTAACCAATCCCACGTGATATGGCCAACACTTACGTAGATAAAGTTCATCATTATTTTATCTTTTTATTTTTTGTTTTTTTGCCATTGTGACCTTTGCTGGCCATGTTCTAGGGCGCAAATGCCCCTTGCTTGCGACTAACGAGGCTGTTGAGGTCCTTACCTAGATCTAGCAAGCACTCACTTGTGCCCTTGCCTGAAGCCATTACTATGTCATTGATCACGGGCGAGGTGGCCCTCATCTAGTTTGGGTGAGGCCTTTGTGGCTGGAGAGGGTTATCAGTGAACCTCCTAGCACAATGAAAAAAAAGAAAAGAAAAATGAAAATTCCAATGAATTTGAAAAAATTACAAATTTTTTCCACGTTTTCTCTGTCGGAAAAAGGAGGGCGTTTTTTTTTTTTTCCACGTTAAAAGGGAGTATCCGCTTCCTTGCCCCCGCGAGCATGCTCCTCAAGCCTCGGATGGGCTTTTTCGTCATTTAAGGTTCTGATGGGCTCAAAGAGGAAACAAAAAATGGATGGCTGAAGAAGAAATAAAGTAATGGGCTGCAAAAGATATAAAAACGAATGGGCTGTGAAAGCATTAAAAATAATGGGCTTTAAACCGGCCCACTCGACTCATTTTTTTTATATATATTTTTATTCATTTTTATCTCACCTATTTTTATGCATCTTTTCATATATACTTTTATATATATTTGATTTTTTTTTTGCAAAAATAAACGAATACTCTAAAATTTGGAAAAAATTTAAGCGTCAACCATATAAAATATGTAGACATTAAAACTAATCATTCCTTGTGTTCAAATCAATATCATATAATTGCCATGTCAACACTTCATTGAGATGTGTTGTGTTTTTGTTTAAAGTGCAACAGTTTTATTGAGATCAAATTTCAACAACATATTTGCAAATGGGGTTGGAATTCTTTGATGACTCATCTACACAAAAGCACACAATTATATAGGTTTCATTTTTTTTTGGGTCGAAATATAGGTTTGATTTTGGTATACATTCATTGGTGTCATTAATAGTTATTCTATTTGGTGACTTGCTTAACCCATTTGGATGGGAATTGTTCAAATAAACGTACGAAAGTTTTTCTCTCTGTCTCTCTCTCTCTCTCTCTTTTTCCCCTCTCTCTCTCTCTCTCTGTATTGGATTCTTAAACGACCCACAAATTTAAAAATTACTTATATAGTTCTACGTCTTTATTAAATCAATTTTGCTAATGAATCTCAATATCTCTGCCATTGGCTTTCCATGAATTCCCACCTCTTTTGTCTAGATGCTATGGCTGCTATGAAAAGAACGATGAAAGGCAAAATATAATTCTGAATAGCTAAAGATAGCTATTATAGCCCGAGTATTTTTCTTGCCTCCTTTCTTTGTCTAGCACGCATAGCTAATGCTGCGATTCAAATTGAAGATCCTTGCACATGCCAAGCAGATCTTCTATCTGAGGCCAAACCAAAGCTGTTGGGCTTTGTTGATCTCTCTGTGGCCCACTGCAGAAGATTTGTGAACCAGGCCGCTGACTGGCTAGCTAAGACCCAGCGGAACAAGACCCTGGCCCACGACTGGCTAGCCAATCCCCCCGAACCGTTTTGGAATTTACTTCGCTCCGAGTCTTCTATTATGTTGTTGCAAACTCTTAATTAGTAATGAAGTCTCTTCATTTCCGACCAGAAAAAAAAAATTGAGACACGACGGTTTCATTAATCGTTGGCTTATGAAGTGAGTGAACGTGGAAACCTCTCTCATTGTACGACATGGCTGTGAAGCTTCCGGGCTTGTCAATCATTCTCTGTCCATTAAGATCGTCGGCTGGAATTAAGGGTTGGGCCGAACGCGGTAAAAATGGCCATCTTCGATCAATTTCCTGCTTAAGAGCCTGCACTCCTCGAGCTACAGAAATCCATCCATCTCTCTAATTAGCGAACCCTTTATATTATCGGCTAATGCAATATAATTTATTAGGTATTATTCTCTTATCTATGGCTAAATCCGATGGACATCGAATCATGAGCATAAAAAAGAAAAAAAAAAACCCACGTTATACTATCTTTCTTCAATCTGGGACTAAGATCTTTATGAGTCTAACTCAAAGAGGGATCGTTGAGCACGGAATTGCGGCTCTAGTACCAAATGTTGAGAAAGATTGGGAGTTTGTTTGGAAAAAAAAAAAAAAACACATTCTTTTATTAGAGACACTCTCTTTAGAACATTTGTTCGGAGAATTTCTTGCACACAAACACGAATAAAAGCACTTGACTAATGATAGCCTTCGCAAGGGAGTGGTTCGCTCCTCACATATCACTCTAGGATAGTTGTTCACCCTTTATCATTTTTGAGATTAGTGGTTCATCCCTCTTAGAAATATCTTGAATTCTTTGAGAAAGGAGAAGGTGAATCTTTTTCTTCAATACGGATCTAGCGATCATGTCAAGTTGGTTTTTGGAACTCTTCTTCCATAGCCTTCCTCCATTTTGCCCCCATGTGTGGCTTCCTCATATGTAAATTGCTTTATTACTCCAACATCCTTGATCGATGCTACATTTGCATATTTAGGATTTGGTTTCCTCCACTTTGTTGATCTCTTAAGTTGAGGCATATGCTCTTCAAGTTCTTCTTGACTTGGTCAAAGCTCTTCTATAATTCTTGCGCGTACACCAATTCGCCATAGACCTTATGTTTTCCCAGCGACTATGCACTTACTTCTTCAATCGGCTGGGTCTTGCCAAACCCATCATCATCTTCCATTTTTTCCATAGCTTCTTTAGGCATTCTACTCTTTCGAGTTTTGTCCACGTATAGCTCTGTGCTGGCCTCACTTAGACATACTTTATTTAATGCTCTTCCATGATCAGCGTATTTGTGGGTTCAAATGTACATCTTTACATTGTTTGTACAAACACCACGTATTTCTCGAGTCTGTAAATAGTGATACCAATAATTGGTTTTTCTTCATGCCTTGCGTGTGATACATGTTTTGCAATTTAATTTGCAATGGACTGAACTTGGGGGTCATCACTATTTGATCAATGGGGGTAATTAGCAACCTTGATTTACTTGTGGGGACAACTATTTGTCTACCGGTTTACTTAGGCATGCTGGATAGCTTGTGTCAATCTCATGTCATATAATTTGAGCACCGTGAGTCAACTGTCCAATTATCATAATTGATTATTTTATCACTTACCGTGATGAAGACCATTGCTCATCTAACTCGGTGATGGAGGTGGCTGTAAGCTTTTCTTAATCCTTATATGCAATGGACGCTTGGAAATCCTACTTTTTTTCAATATTACGCTCCTTCATTATAGACGCTACAACATTTCCTTCTGCTTGTTTGAATTAATAGTCCTTGGCAAAGTGACCTATTTGCCAAATATATAGTAGTGACTGTCTTGCCTCCGGCTATCCTTATCTTCTTTCTTGTTGTCTCTCCCTTGATCCTTACGAGCTACCCCTGCTTGAATGCTTCTTTATGATCCTCTTCGTCTGTCTCCATGACCTTTTCTCTATTTTCCATCAATAATGCCCGATCGTTTCTCCTCTTACTCTTGAACCTTGCTTTATTATTAAAGAGTACACTTTTATCATTCTTGACATTCTTGATTGAGACCTTAGACAACTGTTATCTAGAATCTCTTGGTTGGCTAATATTTACAACTTAGTAAGAGTTATGTCTCTTACCTCATGGGTGGTTGTAACAATTTCGGTATACTCTAGCCATGGGAAAATTGTCTAAAAAATCCTAAACCTATTGCACTTTTGCTAATTCCATCCTAAATTTTTTAATTGTGCTAATTGAGTTTAAACATTTTCACGTTTTACTAATTTAGTATATTCGGTTAATTTTGATAAAAAATTACTGACGTGGACATTGATTATCTTATATGGCATAGCCGATGTTGACGTTGACAATTTTTAATAATATTTTAATAGTTTAATATTTATTTGTTTATTTTTTCCCTTTTTTTCCCTATATTTTCCTTCTTCTTTTTTTCTTCCTTTTCCTATTACTAGCTTTTGTTGAGCCTCGTTGATGGTCGGTAAAGGTCTTTGACCTTAGGTGAGGGCTACGTGGGCTGCCCTTGCCTCGACGAGGGTGACCCTCGCAAATGGCCGACTGAGGCGACTCTTGTCTATCGAGGATGGCCCATGCCAAGCCAAGCCCAAGCATCCCTCCCCCAAAACTAGCTAGGGTGGCAACCTTTGCCAACCGTCAATGAGACTTGACAATGGCCAATAGAGGGAAAAAGAGAAAAAGAAAAATGAAAAGAAGAGGAAGAAAAAGTAAAGAAAAAAAAAAAAGAAAAAAATTAGGAAAAAAAAGAGAGAAAAGAATAAAAATTTCGAAAAAAAATTTAAAATATTCTTCAAAATTAGGGAATTTTTTTCTTCAATGTTGATATTAGAAGAAGTCCACTTTTATTTATTTATTTAAATATATTATGCAAAGCTCTGTCATCTCAATATTTAGGAAAAATTCCCAAACTAGTCTTAAATCTATTGAACGTACGCCAATTTGTCATAAATTTTCTAATTTTGTCAATTTAATCCTATGTCTTTGCATGGAATTGCAATGTAGTCATCTTAGACAATTTTTGTTGGAAATGGCTAATGTGATAGTGTCCTATGTAGGACTGTCAGCAATTACTAGGGCCACTACTTTAGCAAATTTCGGGGAATATGGATTAGATAGATTACATTGGAATTTTGCACAAAATTGAAAATTTTTAGAATTGAATTAATAATCATACAATATATTTAGGACTGATTGGATAAGATTTCCTGATATTTATTTCTTGGCTCATTCGGTGCTGTTTCGGCTTGATCTGCCCATCATTTGAGCAAGTCTAGTTGGACCATCGGTGATATTACTTGTTGCCATAGTGCGAGATGAATTTTCCATGGCTACGTCAAGCAAAAATCTTGTTGGAGCTTTTTAGATGGAGTGGATCACAAGCATGCCATCGA
The DNA here is from genome assembly GCA_016097545.1 of Eucalyptus victrix. Lineage (NCBI taxonomy): Eukaryota > Viridiplantae > Streptophyta > Magnoliopsida > Myrtales > Myrtaceae > Eucalyptus > Eucalyptus victrix. Next base: position 27,892,939 of record CM027844.1, read on the forward strand.
AGATGGTCTCTAAAGTATTCCATTGACCAAATATTTATTTATTTTCTCATTTAAAGCACTTTTCTAATACTTGTCGTTCGCTTGGTTAAATGCTAGCATAGTTTGAAAACAATTATATGGCAATTTATACTAGCTTTTTAAGAAATTATCTCTCCCAACTATTATGGTTTGCACCTCTAAAATATGGATTACCAATGTACAAATTGCAACACTTAACAACACAAATTCAACGTGATAGAGTTACGGTTCTATCACAGCTATAGAACAAATCAACCCTTAAATCACTTTCAGACAAGGCATCATGCAATTCTAGAATGAGCTTAATGAATGATTCCTTTGGATATATTTAATTTATTTTTCTTGTTCATGAAGATAGTGATTGCCGTGATTGGACGTTCCTAGGACCATTCGACTCCATGTGTTTCTTGCCCTCATCTAGAATGGAATGGTTTTTTCTAATATGCTCACGATGCATGTCAAAGTCTAAGCTGCACAGTGTCGTTTTTTCTCCGGAAAAAGTGAGTGGAGATGCACACGCGACGACGACTTGATGTAGTCTTAGTGAAAAAAGATGCGAGACTACATCCATGGAATATTGTCAAATCCGGTTTGATCCATTTGGTTTAAGTCCTCACAAGAAATATTTTGAATAATTACTCAAGATGGTGATCATTAGAGACAGGTGTTTGTTGAGAAAACATTTCCTAAGTGGTTTCGATGATTGACAAAACTTAGAAACTTTATTTCTGATCAAAAGTTTTTTAGGTGGAAAGTTTGAAGGAATAGGATTAGATGATTTCAATCAAAATCAAAGTTGTGGTTTATTCTTCCTTCCTTATACATTCTATCAAATGGCTAGGAAGGAGATAAACATTCTTGTGCAATGGCTAGTGGCGATTGATTGGATTTCTGCCATACTTATAAAGAGTTTAAAAATGAAAGTCTTGCTAATATTTTTTGGAGATTCAACTTTCCTGGAAATTCTTTTTAGAGGCGAAACATTATTTTTATTTCCATTCGTAAATACTTGACTTTTTGAAAACCCAAGCTATTGTATGGGCTGCAAAAAAATATGGGAAGCCTTACTCTCAGCGATTTTGAAACAATTGGATCTTCTTAACTAGATTCGGGGCCAACTGGTAGATTGGTTGGATGATCCTTTTGGAGATATGTCCAATGGACAACTTAGACTAGGAGGAATATAAGAGGAGATTTGGAAGCTGAAGGGTCAAAATGTGCATTCACAAGATTTGAAGCTTTTAATTCCGAGAGTCCGAATAGTGTTTTTTTTTTTTTTTTATCTCATATATTCGTCTTTGTTGAGCAATATTGCATAACCCTTTAGAGGTTGAGAGTGTGAGAAGTTGATTACACAAATTTAAGTACTTGTAGCTCAGTACTTTTAGCTCAGGACTTGTAACATCTAATTGATTGTTACTACTAGATTCCAGCCAATAGGTTGTAGCGTGGAAGAGTAGACGTAGGTTTGCAAAAATCAAACCACTATAATCTTGAATGTGCAATTCTTTGCCCCTTACTATATTTATTTATTGCGGTAGAATTGTACACTAGTAAGATTTGACCATTTCATTAGAAGTTGTCTTGTTGCAATATTTGTTTAAATTATTTCATTTCTGTGCAATCACCTATTCACCTCCTCTAGGTGATAGTTTTAGCCATAACGGTGTTTACTTTGGAATCACTTGAAAAGGTTAAGAGCCGTACTTTATTCGAGCTCTTTCATAGCGGCAATAACTCCCTGCCCTTCTAAGGTTGGGTATGGGTTTAGTCCGTTCACAAACCACAAATCTGCTGAAGGGGATCTTGTTCGGTAGCATTTATAATAACTTGGTCCGGTCCACCTAGCATTTAAAATGAGTTCTCTAAATAATCACACGAGGGATCGATCATTTTAGAGCGAGTGTTAACTTATGAGTTAGCCAATGAGACTTGTTTCTAATTAAAAATAAAATAAGATGATAAGGCTTGTCCCAATCGATGTGGGCCTTGAATCGCTATATGTATACTTCACATCAATTTGAATGAGGCTATAAACTTTCGATGAAGTTTCCTCGCAGGCCGATTCTTTCCAAGGAAGTACGCGTTTTCTCATTTTGGACAAAATAGGTAATAGTTGGTTTGGAAACAAAACACGAGGGATTCTCATCTAGAAGATGTTGACCCTTCAACATGATTTGAATTAGAAATGGAGCTTAGTACAAAATAATCTTTGGAAGACCAACATTGACCCAAAAATCTGGCCATAGCAAAAAGAAAAGTTGATCGCAAATGCAAGGATTCTCCCATTGGAATGGGAGGCAAGCATCAACAGCGACGACAGAAAACATTTAGAGTTGATTGGACAATTTCCCTTTCCATGAAGGATCTCTGTGAACACAAGAATACGTGAACATTTCCATTTGAATTTAGTGCATTTCATTGCATTTGAATTGTTGGATCTGGCGAGTCTCACGTAAGCTATACATTTCATTGCATTTAAAAATTTTATGAGCAACGAAAAAGTTGCGTCATGGGTCGTGCTCTTAGGATAAATCCATTATACAAGGTTCATCAAATTAAATAATTTACCATAGAATGTAACGATCATTTCGAGCAGGTCCACTGCTTCAGTGCTTCCGAACATATCCGCGAACCCAATAATGGCTTCTGCCACTGCGAGGCCCCTTTTTACTTTTTGCAATTATGCCCTCCACGATCTCGCGGGCTAGCCTGGCGTACGAACGTCCACTAATCTAAAGGCCTCCCGAAGAACTTTGATGAGCTCGACTTTATGAAGAAATTTGGACCGTTTTATGGTCAACTATTCGAGAGTATGCCTTTTGGTACCCCAGACGCCGTGACCCAAACGGAATGAAAATATAAATAAATAATAATCATTCAAAATTCTTAACAAAGAAAAAAAATTCTTAAAAAAAGAGAAAAAGTCTCGATTAATTTTAAAGAGGACGCGTGTCCATGTGGATTCAAGATACAGAAGAGAAATGTTCAAAGGCAGGACAAGAAATATGTTAAATTATGAACTTTTGAAGGTCAATGATGGCAAAAAGAAGAGCATTTAAAATAATCATGGAACGAGTGAAAAGTAAAAAGTGAAAAAATGTGTAAACAATATTTATGGATATATTTGTTTAAAGAAAAATTATTTCTGAAATATTGTTTTCCAACTTTTTGGTACTTTGACAACGTAAAACTAATCAATCTATGGAAAATATGAAGAACTGAAAGCAACAAGAGGGAAAACAACACCCTAGGAAATCACTTTCTTTAAATCATAAAATAAATAAAAACTTCATAAAAAAATATTTCATTTATTGTAAAGTTTTCGATGAAACAAACACACTCCAAATGTCAACATTCATTGTGTTTTGCAAAGCAACATAAGAAAGACACTCGACCGTGTTGAGCCGGTTGGTGAAAGATCAATTCAATGAAAATAACAAAAGTAAATTGTCCCTGTCCTTATTGAAGCCCACAACGTGAAATCGACAATATAAAAGGTTGTTGAATTTTCTTAGCCAAATTCACAATCAATGGAGCATGTCCTTTTTATCAAGAGGTCTTGGATATTTGGTGACCTCGAGAGTTGTCGATTCCTTGCGCCAATACATTATAAACTTATACCCGGAAGATGTCTCCAGAGCATAGACGTAAAATAGAACCTGTCATACGACCATTACTTTCTTTCAAATATAATAGAATTTTGTTGTGGCCAAATGAAGTTAATTGACTTGGTTTTGTAGTCGAAATAAGTGTAGAGCATACTGTGTTACATTAGGTGGGTTTTACATAAAACTGATGCGGTTTAACGATTGAGATTAAGTGATTACACGTGTAAGATGTATGTACGGATATTTCGGGAACGAGTGCTCAATTCACTTCAAATCGTGGCCCATGAAGTTAGATGCCTATATATGCTCACACCTCCTTTCATTGTCCCACTGAGTTTGGAATTCTTAATAAGCGCACTTCCTGTCCACACTGCATGCCATGACTCTTTCTCATCTCTCTTCCATCATCTCCTTTTTTTATTCACAGCTTCGATTTCTGGACAGAAACTTTACACTCCGACCCTGAGTCTACAACGCGAAGGCGTCCTCCGAGATCCGGAACTTGCAGTTTCGGCTTCCATAGCAGACGATTTTGAAACCTTCTTCTTCAACCAGACGCTCGATCATTTCAACTACAGACCCGAGAGCTACACCACCTTTCAACAAAGATACTTGATTGACTCTAGATACTGGGGTGGTGCGAATTCTAGTGCGCCGATCTTCGTTTACCTCGGTGCTGAATCGCCAATTGATGGATCCCCGACTGTGATTGGGTTTCTGAGAGATAACGCAGCTCAATTCCAAGCTTTGTTAGTTTATATTGAGGTAGCATATCTGACTTCTACCATTTTTTTTTTTTTTTGGGGTTCCATGCATGGATGTTCTTTCTATCTAATTTCTGCTACCAACCATGTAATCGAATTCTCCTTTTTCTTGTGGAATATTTCTTGTCAGCATCGGTATTATGGTGAGTCAATTCCACTTGGGATGAGCTTCGAAGAAGCTCTCCATGATACAAATATTCGTGGGTATTTCAGCTCGGCCCAAGCTTTGGCTGATTATGCAGCCATTATTATTCACGTGAAGCAGAATTTGAAAGCCAGAGATTCTCCAGTTATTGTGGTTGGAGGATCATATGGAGGAAGTAAGTGCAATGGGCATCATATTCTACCCATTTTTGTGTACGGTAGAGAGAAATAATAGAAAAGGGGTCCATGACAAATTTGACCGGTTTTGATATCCGTTCTCTGTTGACTATGTAAAAAACCCGTGATATGTGAAAATGATGAGATGTCGTTATCATTTATTTTCAACAAAAGTACTAAATCTTTCTTTGCGCGAAATAGATATATCTTATCATTATATCAAGTTGTTGAATATTAATAACTAACACGAATTTCAGAGCTTGCTTCGTGGTTCCGGCTAAAATATCCACACTTGACCGTCGGAGCTCTGGCCTCATCTGCTCCAATATTGTATTTTGATGATATTACCCCACAGGATGCATACTATTCGGTGGTCACCAAGGATTTTAAGGTACTTACACCCGTAATTTCTCTTCTTCTTTTTTTGTTCTAATAATGATTGTGCAGCACTTTTCAAGCATCCAAAGAGTATCAATTAGTCGACACAATATCCCTATTCTCCCCATTTTACGCACACAAAGTAAGTACTGACTGCACATATTCTTGCTCCTTGGGGATGGCATAAATAAAATTGAGGGGTATAGTTATTTGTAACCATACCTTAAGTGGGAAAGAATACAAACTTATTGCCGGAATAATCTTTAGAATCTTAATATCTGTTATGGGTTTTCCATAATTTGTCTTAAATCATAATTGTTTTGCACAGGAAGCTAGTGAGACTTGCTACCAAACTATTGGAGACTCATGGTCAGAGATTGATAGAGTTACTCAGGAGCCTAATGGCACTTCAAACTTAAGCAAGATGTTCAAGACTTGCAAGTATGTGGATTGATGCATCATATGTTATGTGTCTTAATACCCAAGTATTATAGAGTATTCCCATCCAATTTCTCGATTTAAGGGAGTTGATGAATTGAGTCAATTTACCTTATGAGATCAGGAATCTAATCCACACTCACTCTTTTGTTTGGCAGAAAGTTTCATGATCATCGAGGCTGAATTGAGTCTTTAAGAATGTGTGTGAATGTCAATTTATTAAAGAGACAATCAATCATAGACTAACTATTGCTTGTTTGTGTGCGTAGGCCTTTAAAGAGTGGGGATGAGCTGAAGAACTACTTGATGTCGTTGTACGCGAATGCAGCTCAATATGATGATCCACCGAGGTATCCGGTGACGGTGATATGCAACGGTATTGATGGAGCAAACACTACTGAAAATGGCATTCTTGGCAAAATATTTGCAGGCGTTGTTGCCTATAAAGGGAACTCCGCATGCTATGTCAATCCTCCCACTAATGTTTCTCAAACTAACTTGGGTTGGAGGTGGCAGGTACGATATACTCTACTCTAGATCATATTTAGGCATCATGCATTTCAATCTAAAGGATGGATTTTGATCAATCTGAGTTAAATTTTACTCTTCCTTTTTGGGTCGAAACTGTTTTACAATGACAGCGGACTTGGGCAGTAGCCTTATGTCCCAATAAGGGGATCATCAGGTCTATGTTCATGCTGATCCAAGCATGCCAGCTGATCGGGTCTATTTTAATTGACTCCATCCTTTTCTTGAAATCTTCCTCGCAAAATCGTTGTTGTCTGAGAAAACTTCTGGCACTAAAAGGGAGATTTGCTTGCAGACATGCAGCGAAATGGTAATGCCCATAGGCATCACAAACAATTCCATGTTCCAATCACAACCTTTCTACTTGAGCAGCTTCATTGATGAATGCAATGATCAGTATGGTGTCACACCTCGCCCACATTGGATCACTTCATACTATGGTGCTCATGTATGATTTACAATTACTCTTAGAAAATATGCATTCGGCCCTTGTTTCGATCAATAAATTAAACTCTTTCCTATGCACAAAATTCGAAGTATGTTTTACCGTCATCATGCCCCTACTTTTTTTTGTTGTTGTTGTTGCAGGATATAGAGCTAATTCTTCTTAGATTTGGCAGCAACATTATTTTTTCAAATGGACTCCGAGATCCTTACAGTAGCGCAGGGTATACAACATTATATGTTTATCTCCACAGATTTAAAAAGTAAAATTTCACAGTACTTAATCACGGTTGACAATTTGATCTCTTTTTCAATCTTAGGGTCCTAAAGAACATTTCTGATAGTATCATCGCAGTTTACACAGAGAAAGGTACATAATCAGTCGATATGTTTGTTGTTTGCAATTTTAACTTACGCATCCATGGATCACACAAGAGAAGAACAAGATTGATGCATGTTAAATTTTATTTTTGGCTGGATCTTGAATTCTCTCATTGGTGAGTATATGCTTTGCAGGTTCCCATTGTTTGGACATACTTGCGGAGAAGCAAACCGATCCAGATTGGTTGGTCATGTAACGAAAAGTTGAAGTTGAAATTATAAAAGGATGGATAGCCAAATATTATTCTGATCTGCTTGCTTTCAAACAGTGATATCATGAACTGTTATTGCCATGATTATGGATGGTGAGTTGATTTGGAAAGGCCATTTCAACGACAGATGAGAATAAAAAAATAAGGCCTATGTACTTCACCATAAAGTTATCCTTGTATTTCATTGCTCCACTAGAACGAACTCTTAATCAAGGAAATCAAAATGACTTCATCCAATATTATATTTAAGTCATGTATGTAGTCCACAACAAGCTTCCAGCTAACTGACCCACATTTAAAACTGCTGGTCTATTTTTATTGGTTAAGCGTAGATTTGCATTTTATTCAAAATTTCATAATTTGTGGCATGGGCTTATGGATCCACATTCAACGCAAGAACTTAGGCTCTAGTTCTATTTCCCCTCTCCATGGCATTACCTCCTGGCAAATCCATTTACGTTATGCCTCATGCAAAATGAAAAATATCGAATTTATCGATCGTCCATCTCTTGCATCTAACTTCGAGATTGGATCGCGCCTTTCAGTGTCATCTATTATAGAAGCTAATAATTTTGGCCTAACATATACCTATGTAGGTGAGCCTTTTTGTCATTAAAGGAAGAAGAAGATGCACTAAATTTCAGACTTCTGTCTCAAACGATCAATAATCCTTGTGTTCCCACGTCATCATTTGATCATTCCCTTTTATGTCCTGCTTCTTGTTATTAATTACAATGATATTCCATTTGGGTGTTTGAAAGGACTCAATCTAACATTTATAATACCAATCATATGCGAATTTTATTCATGGTCACTGAATTAAACGTTTTTCGAATAAATTAAAGATATTTTTTTGAACTGTTCACAATTGTCAAAGTAGAAAGCTTGACAAGGTTTGGAGAAAAAAATACACAAGTCTGGCTTAACACATGAATTTGGAAGAGCTTTCAAATGCCAATATGGGCACCGAGTTAAACGAGTAAAAAGTTAAAAAAAAAAATTCTCCGTAAGACCCACATATCCATTTTCAAAAAAATTCTCCGTAAGACCCACATATTAATTTTCATAAAATGCAACACATCCCTCGTGTTTTTCCTAAACGACATATACGAACGACAGTCAATCGTGTTGAGCTAAACAATGGAAGCTCAGTTCATGGGGCAATTACCCATGCCGATTGTCGTTGTCCTTATTGAAGCCCACAACGGGAAATCGACAGAATAAAAGGTAATTAAGACGTTTGGTTCGAAGAAATCAGTGAAGAGAACCTCGATTAGTTGTCACGATCTGTCTACAATAAAAATAAATTTTATTTATTTTCTACATATAATAGAAGTTTCTTTTGGCCTATTCGATATGATAGAATTAATTTTGTAATCGAACATACTCCTAGCAAACTCCGTTACATTAAATAGGTTCCATGTGAAACTCAAAGATTCTGAAGATCAAGACTAAGTGACTTCGCATGTATAAGACGTATGAAGAATATTTTGAGAATAAGCACTCAATTCCCTTAAAAGCATGGCCCAGGATGGCAAATGCCTATACATGCTTATGAAGTTGCCTCGTTCCATTGTCCTCCTAAGTTTGAAATTCTTGGCTCTTTTTGATAGTCTCATTCATTTTGTCCACAGCTTCAATTTCTGGACAGAAAGTTTTCACTCTAACGCTGAGTCTACACCGCAAAGACGTCCTTTGAGATCCTAAATGGGAGATTTCGAAACACATAACAAATGATTTTTGAAACTTTCTTCTTCAATCGAACACTTGATCATTTCAACTACAGACTAGAGAGCTACACTATCTTCAAACAAAGGTTCCTGATCAACTCCAACTACTGGGGTGGTGCGAATTTTAGTGCGCTAACCTTTATTTACCTTGGTGTTGAATCGCCACTCAACGGAACCCCATCCGGGATTGGGTTTCTGATCGATAATGTAGCTCAATTCAAAGCTTCGTTAGTCTATATTGAGGTAGGACTTTTAAATTCTACCATGCATGGATGTTCTTTTCTCTAATTGAAGCTTCTTACTACGTAGTTAAATTCTTCTTTCCTTGTGGAATTTTTCTTGTTAGCATCGGTATTATGGTGAGTCAATTCCACATGGGATGAGCTTCAAAGAAGCTCTCAATGATGCAAATGTTAATGGGTATTTTAGCTCAGCCCAAGCTTTGGCCGATTATGCAACCGTTATCATGCACGTGAAGCAGAAATTAAAAGCTAGAGATTCTCCAGTTATTGCGGTGGGAGAATCATATGAGGAAGTAAGTGCAACGGGTATCATATTCTATCCATTTCTTTTTTAGCATAGACCGTGGAATTAATTACTTTTTGACGGTTTGTGCCACCTTTAAATTCGAATATGAAAAAGTTGAATCTCATTCCAAACTTCTCGTTCACTGGCGCGGGTACATGTGGTAGAAAGAAATAGAAAAAGGGGCTCCCATTATATACACACATGTATATGTTACAGCCCGAATAAAGGAATTATCCAAGAGGGTTCTACACAACGACCGTAACCAATCCTTGGAACAAGCAACCCTCAATCGGTATCTCTAAATCCTAGGGTTTTCTCGAGTGTTCTAGATTACTCATTGGGGCGGGCAATACAGTAAATGTATGAGTATGTTATAAACATGGGCAATTGCTAGTTGGGGAGATACAATTTCCACCGTTAAATTAAAAAGAGATTTACGGATACGGTTTGTTCTGTATTTGTATATACAAGAGTCTCCTCCCCCTTATTGTAACAACTCAGGTACAAATGAAATACAAATCCATAACTTCTCTAGAGTTTCTTTCTCTAAGATCCTTGTGAGTCGAGTGTGAGAAAGGCTGCTTGAGAGAAATTTTAAGATCACACAGATTAGAGAACACTAGATTGATCAGCCTATGACGCATGCACACATACAAACACAAAATATTATATGTTGCACAAGGGTTGTGATTTTGATACATGTTCTAAATTGTAGAGGTGATGGATTTCAAGATATGTAGGCTCTAGATTTAGAACTAGGAACCTTTCTATTAGAATTAATTCCCAGTTTTTGGAACTTAGAAACTATCTTGTTTGTCTTGAAACCAACCCTAAAACCTATTTTGTTTGTCTAGTCCACTTCCAATCTACCTAGGAACTAGTATTTTTTTTATTCTATAAAAAATTAAGACAAATAGCAATTATAACAAAATAGCATGAGCAATCAAACGGCTCAAAATAAATTATCTATGCAAAACAAATAGAAATATAAATGAATAGGAAATTTAAGCTTAGTTAAAAATAATAAATCATCTTCTTTCAACTTCGAAAATCATGTTCTAACTGGTTCATGTGGCCCTTTTAGCTCTGGCCTCATCAGCTATGATATTGTACTTTGACTATATTTACCCACAAGATGCACACTTTCAAGTATTCACCACACTTTCCAGTATTCACCATTAACCAAAGATTTTAAGGTAATTACACATGTAATTTCTCTTCTTCTTTCATGTTCTAATAGTGAAGTGGGTGGCACTTTTAAAGCATCCAAAGTATATCCATTGGTTGACGCGGTATGCCTATCTTCCCATCTCACACACACAAAGTGAGCATGTGAGTACACATATTCTTACTCGTTGGGCTTGGTATCAAGAGATTCAAGGGTGTGCTAATGCTAAACCATACTGCAAATGAGAAATACATACAAACTTATCATTCAAATAATCTTTGAAATTGTAATATATTTTCTTTCTTTATCATAGTTTGTGTTGAACCTTGATCGTTTTGCATAAGGTGCTAGTGAGACTTGCTACCAAATTATAGGAGGCTCATAGTCAGAGATCGATTGTCACGCCTCGATCCTCCAAGCACGTGCTCATCTATTCTTAGTCGATTAATAGTGACGTCCCAGGATGCATCGCCTACCCATTCATTTTAATGCACATGCGGAAGCAATTAATAAATCCCTAGACAACAATAAGATGTGATAGGAAAATAGGGCTCCCAATTTTCAAACCAAAAACAAAACTCTTCTAAACAAACAGGTTTATTTACAACATCGGACTATTTACAAAAAATCGGCTCAACAAAAAGGGAATTGTCCTATGACCCACTAGTCAAACATGTTCGCCGATTCTTTAGTCTCCACCTTCCCAGACTCTGGGTCTTCCGGTCCTTCACCAACATCATCTAAGGACTTGAAAATTGTTATATAATAACCTAGTGAGACAATGTCTCGGCAAGTTCAACTCCTTAAGACCCAACTAGGAAGCAAATACGCCATAAGGGCTGCCTAAGCACAATATGGGTTAGAGGACTTACCTTGGCCTCAGTTCCTTCTTGTTATACAATATAATTCAAATAGTTATTCACTAAGATCGAATAATCGATCAATTGACTTAGTTAATTACATGTCATCACGACCTTCCCTTGGTCGGTACATTCAATACTATCTATAAAGTCTTATTAAATCAGGAATGCTCACCCAAAGCTGATAAATAGATAGTATAGCTTGCCCAAAGCTGATAACATAGTATACTGTATATATGCTCACCCAAAACTGATAGATTATGGCCCCCAGGCCATCATAATATACTATATATGCTCGCATAAAGCTAATAATAAGGTATACTGCTCACTCAAAGCTTATATATCGCATGTAGGCCGATATAGTATACTGGTATACTGTTCGCCCAAAGCTAACATATTGTCCATAGGCCGATATAGTATACCACTCCAACCATATAGTCAATTCATCATTTTTATCATACCTGATAAAAATAACCGTGTATGGGTACATAGTCGGCTTTAGTCAAAATACAATATTTTCACCATTAAAAATCCTATCATTTATATGGTCCACCAAAAATATTTTTGGCATTGTAAACCGACGCTCGGTTATTTTCCAAACAATTACTAACATTTCTTAATTTAGGAATAAAATCCTAAAATCACAATTAAATCAATTCAACACAAATTAGAGCTCAAATAAATAAATAGGTTGCACCACAATAACCAACATAAAATTCTGGTCACCAACTATCCGGTCTAATTTTCGAAAAATAAATAAATAAATAAATAAATAAATAATTAATTAATTAATTACGGAGAATATTAAATAAATGCCAATAAATCTAATTTAGACTCGTAATACCTAATTGGAAGTCAAAATGGACCCAGAAAATTTTCGAGGTTCGTTAATTAAATAATAGAACGTGTCTACTCGCTAAATGTACTAACTAACCACCTAACATGCATCGTCAGTTAATTAAATTAACTAATATAATCTAATCTATCAATCTAAATCATGCTTAATTAATCTAATCAACCCATAAACATAATTAACCGACTAAGCAATGATTAGTGAGTTAAACTCACTTGATTAATGATCCGCTTGGATCAAAACAACGGGGACGCGATGGCGGCCTATAAACCCCAAAGCGGTGGCGCCGATGGGGGCCCGGAACGGCCCGAAACCAGCCTCGCAAAGCCCACGATCGAGCTGAGTTCTTGCTTCTGTGTTGCTGGACTTGTTGCCCCGGTTCCGCTCAATCGAGCTCGCTGGTCAGGCTGCTGGTCTTGGCGATTGCGAGTGATGGAATGGCCAGGAACCGGGCTGAGCTGCGGCTGCTGGCTCGCTGGATCGCCGAAGTAGTTGCTGGAACAAGTTGAAGCCGCAAGCTGCTTCAGGCATGAAGCCATGGCGTCAACACGAGGGGAGCTTCTGAAGTCTTCAACCGAACCCAAAACTAAAAGCAAATAAAGCAACAGATGGATGGGCAGAAAGAGGGAATCAGTGCTGGGGTCAGAGAGGCGTGCGAAGGGATCAATGAAAATGAAAAGGGAAGCAGCCAAATGGGAGGAATCAGCTGGCAGAAGGGAAGAGATAAGGAGGAGCAGGGGTGTGTCGGCCAGGTAAAAGAAAAAAGGAAACGTGCAGAGAGGGAGGAGAGAAAGACCGTGGGGGCAGCGGCTTCATTTTGACCGAAAAGGGAAAGGCAGAAAAAGAAATAGAAAATAAATAAAAGAGAAGGGATAAAGGAGAAGGATTGTCGGCCAAGAAGGGGGAAAAAGGGGATGTCCGAGAGAGAGAGAGAGATGTGTAGAAAGAGAAAGGCGCATGAGAGGCGAGTGAGAGAGAGACCGAGGGGAAAATTAAATAAAAATATCTTATATTTAACCAATCTTGTCCCACGAACTTCCATTCCATCCAATTTGATTCCAAAAAAATTCCCAAGTTAAAATACTTGATCCTCACTTGCATTCTTGCACCATAATTTCCCCAAATAACGAGTCGTGGGTAGCAAAAATGGCCATTTCCTTTCAATTCCAAATTTTACTTTTTTTTTTATTTCGAAATATGATTTTCTGAAAAAATTTCTTCGATTAAGGCCCAATTTGATGCGAAAAAAGCCCATGAAATTACCTTTCACTAATTCACTCACCCTAGATGACAAAAATCCTTCAAATTGGTCAATCCGAATTTCCGTTCATTTTTTGAATTGTCCGAATTGATTTTCCGTAAAAATCCCGAACTCGCCAAAAATTCCTCAAAAAATGAGTCGACATTCCTAAAATGACTCGTGACATGACAAGACTTTCAATTTCTAAAATTAAGTTCAAATTTGCAATTAATTTCAATCTAACACGATTTTAGTGTGACCTAACTGTCGGGTAGCCTTTACCAAAAAAAAAAAAACCTACCGGGTAGCTTTTATAATTTTTTTTTGTGCAATTGACCCGTGGTCGATCTTCTTTGAGCCACATATACCTCTTCGACACATTGGTAACTCTCGGTTGTCATGAAAATCTCAAGGCTTCAAATACGGACACATGACGCCAAAATGACAGAAAAATAAGTTTAGTGTCGATCGACTAGAATTTTGCAAATTAGTGGAATCACCCACGTTTAGCCACACATCTCAGTCTAATCAACCTATTTATGATCTCTGATCAATTTTTAAGTGTGCCGTAATGACCCTTGCAGACCAACACGGTCGAACAGTCGATTCCTGGTTGAATTCTCAAGTCAATTACATTAAAATCCCTTAACGGCTTCATCTGATAGGCTAGTTATTTCGTGAGTGACCATTTCAGAGAAAACACTATAGCCGCATCGATGAAATGCCTAACTTATCCAATTGAAATTAGAACTGAATTTTCAAGATGTCACATTGATAGAGTTGTTTGTGAGCCTAATGGCACTCCAGCCTTAAGCATGATGTTCAAGACTTGCTAGTATCCCCAAATTCTCAGTGCGCCTTCTGAGATCATGAAGCTAACCCTCACAGACTTTTTTGGTGTGTGGATGTTTTAGCCTTTTAGAGAGTGGAGATTCGCTAAAGAGCTACTTGAAATAATTGTATTGGAGAGTAGCTCAATATGATTATCCAGCTAGGAATTCGATGACAATGATACACAACAACATTGATGGAGCAAATACTATTGAAAATGGCATTCTCGGCAAACCTTTTGCAGGCCTTGTCGCCTATAACATGAACTCCACATGCTACGTCAATCCTCCCATTAATGTATCTTAAACTAGTTTGGGTTGGTGGAGGCATGCGCAGTTCTCTACATTATCATTTTAAATCATTAGAGAAGGCCCGATGGGTATGGATTATTTCAGTGGATTAGGTTAATGCATTTTCATCTCATGAGTGGATTCAAACCTGGTTGAGTTAACTCTATTTCAAAGTGGACATGGTTAGGAAAACTATTCCCTTTCCGGGTCCGAATCATTTTACATTTATGGCAAACTTGAGCAATGACATTTTGTCGGGAAAATTGTCCAAAGTTCTAAACCTACTTCATTTTTATCAATTTAGTCTTAAATCTTTTAATTTTGTCAATTAAATCAATTTGGTTAGGAATTGCTAACATTGATGCTAATCGTACTACGTGGAATGGCCGCCACTATTGTTAACTTTTTTTTTGATAATATTTTACTAATTTTTTTTTTTTTTTTCTTCTTTCCATTTCTTTACCCTTTATTTTTGTATTTTGATTGAAGCCAGTGCCCTTATCGACACTAGGCGAGGGCATTCCCACCCTCACTGACCAAAGCAAGGGCTGCCAAGCCCTCACCAGCAATTGCGAGGGCCGCGAGTGTGATGCTCCAGAATGTTATGCACGATACATGTCCTTTCTGTTTGTCCTCATAATTATAATTATGCATGTGGAAGCACAATAAAACATTTACAACATTCATTATAAGTAATTACATGAGTATTTTTCTACGCAAAAAAAAAAAAAGTAATATCAAATTGTTATATTAAGTTGCTGAATTCTAATAACTAATGCAAATTTCAGTGCTTGCATTGTGGTTTCGGTTAAAATATCCACACGTGACTCGGGAGCTTTGGCTTCATCGGCTCCAATACTGTATTTTGATGATATTATCTCGCAGGATGCATCTCTTCGGTAGTCACCAAGGACTTTAAGGTAATTACACTTGTAATATCTCTTCTTTTTTTTTTTAAATATAAATAATGGAGTGTACTGCATTTTTCGAGCAGAATATCCATATTTGACAAAATATCCCTATCTTCCCATTTTATGCACACAAGATAAGTGTGACATTCTGAAATTCGACCCCGTTTCGATAAAGTGAAATGGGCATTTCGTCGGCGTGCCTATGGCCCTTTTTCTCTGAGCTGATCACTCACGAGTTAACTAACCTATTGGGTGAAGCCGTTAAGGGATGTATCAGCTGTAAAATTCCTAAAAGCTACCTAATTGGTTGGATTGAGCTAAAATCACGTTTGATCGATTTTTAACCACGAAATTGAACTCGATTTCGGGAATCGAATTTTAAGTGCGTCATAATTCCTATTTTTAGGATCCTGTCTCATCGCTCGTCAATTTATTGACGGGTCCGAAATTTCAAGAAAGAAATTATCCGAAGAAAATTGAAGACCAAAAGAAAATAGAAAGGAAAAGGAAAAGAGAAAAGGAAAATTTGCATAAAGGAAGTATGCATTTTATTTTTCTTTTTCTCTCTCCCCCTCTCTTTTCTTTTCTTTCTCTCTCTTTTCCTATCCTTTTTCTCTTTTTTTCTCTCTTTTCTTTCTCTCTCCTCTCTCCTCTCCCCTCCCCCTCGTGCGAATTCCCCACCGCCCATTCTCTCTCTCTCTTTCTTTGACCGGTCCAACCCTATCCCCTCTCTCTCTCTCTCTCTCTCTCTCTCTCTCTTTCTCTTTCTTCTTCTTCTTCTTCTTCTTCTTCTTCCTTCCTCCGCACGTCCAGCAAGCAAAAACCAGAAGCTGAAGAAGCCGAGCAGTAACAGCTCGCCCCTCAGCCGTCGCCGCTTGTCCTGCCACCGCACCGCCGCCCGCGCCCGCGCCGCGCCCGAGCACCCGTTGCTCGCCGTCGTCCCGCCGTTCGCCGCTTGGCCCAGCCTTGTTCGCCCCTGTTCCGCACCGACCAGCCCCCGTCCGGCCACCTCCGGCCACCGCCTAGCCCCACCGAACCTCCCCTGCGACCCCCTCGCCCTCCGCCGGCTTCCCCTCGCCGCCCTAGCCGCCGGAGCAACCCCGATCAGCTCCGTCTAGTAGACCCACGAAGTGGGTTTCCAGCACTTCGGGCTTGCTTTTGGGCTGTTTCCCGGCCCCGAACCCGAGCCGTGCTTTGGGAACAATCATTCCTCGCGTCGCCGCCGTCGGATTGATCCGATTTGCGCGCGATTTGGTTAGAATCTCACTAATCCAGGATTAGTTGGCTAATTATGCTTAAGGTTGGTTTAGTTTTAATTAATTATGTTTAGGTTGTTAGATTAGAATAAATTAGCAATTATTAGTCAATTGTGATGTGATTTAGATAAATTGATTGTGCAATTAGCAAATAGACGTGGTCTACTAATTATTGGAAGTGCCTTGGGATTTTTCCCGACCCTTAGTGGGCTTCAATTAGGCTTTTCGGGCCTAAGTGGATTTTTTAGTATTTAAATATTAATTTTCGGAATTAAATTTAATAATTATTTATTTTCCGAAAATTCAATTGAGATGGCCTGGAACTGGAAAATTATGCTGATGACTGTGGTGAAGTCCGTTGATTTAATCAAGCTTTATTTTGAGCTAAATTGAATTTTTAGTAATTAATAATTAATTTTCAAAATTATTTATTTATTTATTTATTTTTCGGAAATTAAGATTTTGATGGCCGACGACCGAAATCTCGTGCTAATCGTCGTGGCACAGTCCGTTTATTTATTTGAGCTCCACGTTGTATGGAATTGAATAAATTGTGATATTTTAGGGATTTACCCTAAATTGATTGGAATTGATTGAGATTGAATTGTTGATTGGTAAATGGCCAAGTATGTTATTCAGTATTTATAATGCTTTGTTGAGTTGATTTAATTATTTGATTGAGAAATCGTTGGGCATTGGTTGTCGATATTGAAAGTAAATTGGTAACCATTTGAAAGAGGACACGTGGGCTCGGTGAATTGGAATATCACCTGGAGAATGCACGTAAGTTCAGTGGTTGAATATGTCACCTTGGCGAAAAGGTCGCCTGAGAGAATGCACGTGGCTCGGAGACTCGGTATGTCCTCCTAGAGAATGCACGTGGGCTCGGTGACAGAGTTTGGCATCTAAATGGGCACGTGGGCTCGGTGATTTGATGCATCACTTTGGTGAGATAGCACCTAAGAGAATGCACGTGGGCCCGGGCATCTAAAAGGGCACGTGGGCTCGGTGACTTGATGTATCACTTAGGCAAAGAGGTCGCCTTAGAGAATGCTCGTGGGCCCAAGGTTTGAGGCACGTGAACTCGAAGACTTGGAAGGTTGTCCTGGAGAATGCACGTGGCCTAGCTTTTAAATATCCCATAGTGGGGATTGAATTGTATGACATGTAATCGACTGGTTCGATTTGTTTGAAGTGAATGGGTGTTTATTGTGAATTGTACTGACTTGCAGGTGGGATCAGAGGCCAAGGTAAGTCCTTTGTCCTGTGCGTCTTTAGGCAGCCTTTAGTATAATAGTTTACTAATCGGGCTTAGTGGGGTAGAACTCGCTGAGACGTAGTCTCATCCCAGTTTGGGGAAAACCATTTCAGGACCCCGCTGAAGAGCTTAGGAAGAGGAATCCAAGAAGGAGAACTCAGAGGTGAGATATGAAGAGAAGGATTTTTGGAAGAAGAAGACAATCCTGAGAGGGGTCTTGAGTACGGCCTAGTTCGTCTAAGTCTCTGTCTTCTTTTGAGATCTCCTTTTTGATGTGAATAGTTATGAAATGATTTGTGGTTTGTATAAAAGTTTGGTTATAAATTTCAATATGAAAAATATGGCCCTGCTTTTGTATCCCATCGTTTTATTGTCTGGGGATTTTAACTGCTTCCGCATGTGCTTAAAAATGAAAGGGTCGGTGATACATTGTCATGGGATATCGCATTATAAAATCGACCAAGTGAGACCGATGTGTGCGTGCTTGAGGATCAAGGCGTGACATCCAGTTTAAGTGGTATCAGAGCGAGGTTGAAGATTGGAGTGATAAGGAGCAATGACCATGGGATAGTTAGTAAGAAAGGCCTTTAAATTCTGTGTTAGCTCAGTACTAAAATTGTTTGTTGTTTGGATTGCTCTGTTTCTAATTCGGTGTTGAATTGGAAACAGGTGTATGTTGAGTAAAGCTACACCATGAGCGATCAGGAGCCGAGAACTCCTGCAAAAAGGACCAGTAGGGCCGTTATTCGGGGTAGAGCTCCGACTCATGTCGGAATCCAAGGCGGACGTGGTCGAGCGCCAGCACAGGCTAGCGCGAGTGGAGTGAATCCACCTGTCGTAGATGTCGGGGTAACAGCCCCTAATGATCCCAGGGTGGATGGGATCTTGCGTGTTTTGGAAGCAATGGGTAATAGAATGGATCAGCAAGCCACTACAGTTGAAGCCGCCGCTAATGCCGTAGCTGCCGCCATTGCTCAGGCCGCTCCTGCCGTCGCACTCGCAGTCGCACCTGCCATAGTTCCTCCTGCAATGAACGTTGAAGGTCAACCAGGAATAATGGTTGCAGAAAGACCAATAAGTAAGTTAGTGGGGCATTTTCGAAGGCTAGATCCACCAAGATTTAGGGGTACTAGAGACCCTGAGGCTGCATCACAGTGGGTACAAGATATGGAGAAAGCATTCGCAGTCATGATGTGTAATGAAGAAGAAAATGTGATACTAGCTGTGTATCAACTTCAAGATAATGCCAACATTTGGTGGAGAGCCACCAAGGATGCTGTGTTCCCGGAAGGAGTACCAAGGGTGTGGAACACCTTCCTCAAAGCCTTTAATGATCAATATTTTTCGAGTGTTGCTCGAGAGTTGAAGATGGAGGAGTTCCAACGCCTTCGCCAAGGATCGATGACTGTCGATCAATATGGGGTTAAGTTCGCTGAACTATCTCAGTATGCCCCAAGATTGATCGAGGACCCTGAGGAGAAAGCTCGGAGATTTAGGAATGGTCTTCGTACAGAACTGAAACAACCTCTATTACCATTAGATTTGGTAGATTATCGTGAAGTCTACCGTCAGGCTCAGATGATAGAGAGAGGTATATTGGAGCAAGCAGCCTCATCTGGATCGAGGTTTAGCTCGCACAGAGACAACATCCGCCAAGGGAAGAGGCCGATGTTTGGAAATAGATTCCAAAGTCCGCCCAGCAAGAAGAGTGGATTTAATAGGTCAAGACCTATTAGGACTAATGAGTATCGCTTATGTGGGAGAAGACATGGAGTAGGACCGTGCCCAGCTAGGACGGGTGCATGCTTTGAATGTGGCCAACAGGGCCACATAGCCAGATTTTGTCCAAAGAAGCAAAGAGGACAACCTCAGTTGCTGCCGCTGCCGTTGCCACCAATGAGACAGATAGGAGGGTATGCCCCTCAGAATGCACCGCAAGGAGGACAGCAGAGACCTCCAGCTCAGGGCACTGTGTACGCGATTACCCAAGGTCAGGCAGAAGCTGCGCCTGACGTGATTACAGGTACGGTCTCGCTCAACGACCAACCTGCTTATGCTTTGTTTGATTCGGGAGCAACCCATTTCTTCATTGCCGAGCAATATGTTAGGATGCTAGGATTGAATCCTGTATTGTTGGAATCGGCAATTTACATATCTACACCCTTGAAAGATAAAGTTATTGCTGCTTTGGGATGTTCAGGGTGCAAGTTAGAGATTGGTGAGCGAGTGGAGAAAATTGACTTGTTAGTCCTAGCCATGAATAATTTTGATTTGATAATTGGCATAGACTGGCTCACCAATCAATGAGCTAAAATGGACTGCTATCGCAAGACGATTCAGTTTGACCCATTAGGGGATAAGAGCTTCAAGTTTGTCGGGAATCGAGGAGGACCTTTGATTTCTTTAATCTCGTCGCCGAAAGCAGCTCGTTTGTTAGACGAGGATTGCCGAGGGTACTTAGCGACTGTCATGGATACGACAGTTGAAGAGCGTTGAAGAGCTAAAAATGGAAGATATTGCAGTGGTACAAGAGTTCCCAGATGTCTTTCCAAAAGAATTACCAGGGTTACCGCCATAAAGAGAGATTGAATTTGTAATCGAGCTAGCACCAGGGATAGAACCGATCTTAAAGGCACCTTACCGAATGGCGTTATCTGAGTTGAGGGAACTGAAGGTGCAGATGCAAGAGTTACTGGATGAAGGATTTATTCGTCCTAGTGCATCGCCTTGGGGAGCACCAGTTATGTTTGTTAAGAAGAAAGATGGTTTGTTTCGTTTGTGCATCGACTATCGGCAGCTCAATCAAGTAACGATCAAGAACAAGTATCCATTGCCGAGGATAGATGACTTGTTTGATCAATTGCAAGGGGCGTCAATATTCTTGAAGATCGATTTGAGGACAGGATATCATCAGCTGAGGATTCGAAAAGAGGATATTCCTAAGTCAGCATTTCGTACTGGGTATGGTCATTACAAGTTCACAGTGATGCCATTCGGATTGACGAATGCTCCAGCTGCCTTTATGGATTTGATGAACAGAGTGTTCAAGGAATATTTAGATCAGTTTGTAATCGTGTTCATAGATGATATCCTGGTCTATTCGAGAAGTAATGAAGAACACGAGAATCATCTGAGATTAGTGCTTCAGACCTTAAGAACACATCAGCTATATGCTAAGTTTAGCAAATGCGAGTTTTGACTGACTCGTGTTGCGTTCTTAGGTCATGTGATTTCCGAAGAAGAAATCTCCGTCGACCCGAGCAAGATAGAAGCCGTGATCAAGTGGCCGAGACTGACATCAGTGACAGAGATCAGAAGTTTTCTAGGGTTAGCAGGTTATTAAAGATGGTTTGTGGAAGGGTTTTCATCGATAGCGTCGCCTCTGACAAAGCTCACAAAGAAAAATGAGAAGTTCATATGGACAGACAAGTGCGAGCGTAGTTTCCAAGAGCTAAAGGAAAAGCTGACTACCGCACTTGTGCTGACGATTCCATCTGGTCCTGGAGGATTCGAGATCTATAGTGATGCATCATTCAGGGGATTGGGTTGCGTGCTGATGCAACATGGTAGAGTTGTTGCATACGCTTCCCGACAGTTGAGACCTCATGAATTGAATTATCCGACGCATGACTTAGAACTCGCAGCCATCATATTTGCATTGAAGATTTGGAGGCACTACTTGTGTGGGGAAAAGTTTCAAATCTTCACGGACCATTAGAGTCTCAAGTATTTGTTCTCTCAGAAGGAGTTGAACATGAGACAACGGCGATGGATGGAATTGCTGAAAGACTACGACCGTGATATTCTATATCACCCGGGAAAGGCGAACAAGGTCGCCGATGCATTGAGTCGGAAGTTTTCAGTGGCACGGATCTTGGTTAAGGAGTGGAACTTAATCGAGAGAGCTCGAGATTCGGAATTCAAATTTGAGGTAGGCCACCTCTCAAGTTTTATGGCCACCCTTAGAATTGAGCCGGATGTCTAGGTCAGAATCAAGCAACTTCAACCGACAGATCCAGATGTACAGAAAATTCTTCAAGAGGATACTGACAAAAGAAAAGCTGATTTTCAAGTTTCTGATGATGGGGTACTGAGGTTTCGTGGACGTTTGGTTGTACCTAACGATGTAGAACTTAAGGAAGAAATTTTATCTGAAGCACATCATAGCAATTACAGCGTTCATCCTGGAAGCACTAAGATGTATCGGAATTTGCGTCAACACTATTGGTGGTCAGGTATGAAGGCGGACATCGCCAAGCATGTGGCCAAGTGTTTGACCTATCAGCAAGTAAAAGCCCAGCATTGCAAGCCGGGAGGATTTCTGCAACCTCTCACGATCCCAGAGTGGAAATGGGAGCATATCACGATGGACTTCGTGACTAAACTACCAAGGAGTCAAAGGGAAAATGATTCGATTTGGGTAGTAGTCGACAAGCTAACAAAGTCGGCTCACTTCATTGCAGTTCGAAAGGACCTAAGTCTGGATAGACATGCAGACCTGTATGTGCGTCAGGTGGTTCATATGCATGGAGTGCCAGTTACAATAACATCTGATAGAGACCCGAGATTTACTGCTGCTTTTTGGAAGAGCTTGCAGAGTGCTTTAGGTACAAAGCTTCAGTACAGTACGGCATATCATCCTCAGACGGATGGCCAGTCGGAAAGGACGATTCAGACTCTTGAAGACATGCTGAGAGCGTGTGTAATAGACTTCAAAGGAAGCTGGGAGGATCAGCTTCATCTGGTGGAATTCGCCTACAACAACAGTTATCAGCAGAGTATTCAGATGGCTCCATTTGAAGCGTTGTATGGCAGAGCATGCAGAATTCTAGTGTGTTGGGATGAAGTCGGAGAAAGGAAGATAACAGGCTCAGAGTTGCTTCAGCAATTAGTAGATGCCGTGGCAGTGATCAGAGACAGATTGAAGACCGCGCAGAGCAGGCAGAAAAGTTATGCAAATAAGCGCCGAAGGTGTTTGGAATTCCAAGTTGGTGATCACGTTTTTCTGAAAGTGTCACCAATGAGGGGAACTTTGTGCTTTGGTAAGAAAAGAAAATTAAGTCCGAGGTACGTAGGTCCGTTTGAGATTCTTGAAAGAATCGGAAACCTAGCGTATCGTCTTGCGTTGCCGCCAAGATTGGCGCAAGTGCATGACGTCTTTTACGTGTCGATGTTAAGGAAGTATGAGCCTGACCCAACCCACGTGCTCAATTTCGAGAAATTGGACATGGATGACCGTGTGTCATACGTTGAAAGCCGGTTCAGATTGTCGATCATAAAGAGCAAGTTCTGCGTACAAAGACCATCCCGTTGGTCAAAGTGGTCTGGCAACACCATGGCATTGAAGGAGCGACTTGGGAGACTGAAAAATCGATGAGACAATTGTACCCTCGCCTTTTTGAACAAAGTGTAATGGTTTAAATTTCAAGGACGAAATTTTTATAAGAGCGGAAGAGTTGTGACATCCTGAAATTAGACCCCGTTTCGATAAAATGAAATGGACATTTCGTCGGCGTGCCTATGGCCCTTTTTCTCTGAGCTGATCACTCACGAGTTAACTAACCTATTGGGTGAAGCCGTTAAGAGATGTTGTTGGAGAAACTTTCCAGAATATTTTGAAGCTGACAAAACGTTTCTTTCAGTCTAAGTCTGGATGTTCGGAGACCGTCGGTTTAAAGTACGAAGACTTTGTTCTCTCGAGACTCAAGACCCAAGACTCAAGACCCAAGACTCAAGACTCAAGACTCAAGACTTAAGACTCAAGACTCAAGACTTAAGTCTATTCTCACCGACGAGTCTTTCTAATCCAGTGTGACGAAGGAAATCCAAAGCCAAGGTATATGGTTGAGGATTCGATCCTATCCTCGGAATAGATTCTTTGGTTGGATAATCATTTCGGATTCTTTAATTCTTATCTAAGATCGATTGAAGATCCGATGGTTGACGAAATAATCTTGGAATGTTCTATTCTTGGAAACCGAGATCCCGATTGTATGGGCGAACAGATTGATGGGCTATCATCGATTCTTTAAATAGCTCGGATGATCTTCTTGATTGATTCCGTCCAACGGGTAGATTGGAGGAATTCCTTTGGTAAGTGCCAACGGCTATGATGGCATAAAGGAGTATAAAAGGAAGACGTTCTAGTTGTTTTAAGTGTGTGATCGATAAAGAAATTCCAGAGTCTGAAGAACCTTGATTGTTAGACGAGACAGTTCGAGCGAAATTGTATACACAGAGAGTGTTTGTACTTGGTGATACCTTGAGTGAGTGTGGTAGATCATCTACACCGAGAAATCAAGGAAGATCAACACTGTAACATCTCTTTGTTCATAGTGGAATCCAGCCAATTGGCTGTCAGTGCAGAAGAGTGGACGTAGGCTTGAATCAAGCCGAACCACTATAAACCGAGTGTTCAATTCTCTCTTTCCCTTACTCAGTCTCACGATTGGTTTTTAATTATTGCAAATTCTTCAACTGTCTAAAGTATTGTGCGATTTTCAAGAAAAATCTTTGTATACCTATTCACCCCCCTCTAGGTACTCATACTAGCAATATCAATTGGTATCAGAGCCCGTGTTCTTACTTTGTTTGAAGTGTTTTACTTCGAGTAAAAGATCCATGGCTAGTATGCTAGCACCAGGGCTGATGGAAGGGCAAAGCAATACCAGACCTCCCTACTTCGATGGAAAGGATTACAACATCTGGAAGAACAAGATGAAAGCTTTCCTACGATCAAAGGATCCTCTGGAATGGGACGTTGTGGAAAGAGGAATCGCTCCTGCTGCCGCATCAATCTCTAAAAGAGGGAAAGACACTATTGAAACCAGCGGAATGGCTCAGGAAGAGATAAACAAGAGACAAACACTCGATGCAAAAGCAATTTGCTCTTTATATTGTGCTTTATCTCCAACTGAATATAACAGAATATCTTCTTGTGTTACAGCAAAAGAAGTATGGGATAGATTACACATCACCTATGAAGGGACAGATCGAGTGAAGGAGACCAGAATTAACATTCTCCTCGGTCAATATGAAGCCTTCAAAATGAAACCAGGAGAATCTATAACTGACATGTTTAGTCGTTTTATAGATATTGTCAATGGTCTTGAGAACCAAGGACAAAAAATTTCTGATCCCATGAAGGTGAACAAGCTTCTGCGTGGACTCTCCAAGGATTGGAATCATATAAAGACTTCAATAAGAGAGACGCAAAGAATCATGCCATTATCGTAGACAAGCTGATTGGAACTCTTCGGTCTTACGAAGTGGAACGAATTAATGAAGACGAAGATCCAAGAGGTAAGAAATCTATTGCACTAAAATCAAATGATGATTCGATGATGCAGATTCGAAGATGATATGGATAATGAGGAGCTCACCCTCATGATAAGAAGATTCAAAAAACTGAATAGAAAAGGCAAAAGGTTCATCCCAAAGAAACAAAGTTTTCAGAGACAGCAGACCAAGTCTGTTGATGATGAGGAACCAAACAAAGATGTAGTTTGCTTCGAATGTAAAAAGAAGGGACACATCGACCCAACCTGTCCTCTTCGAAAAGAAAAGAGGAAAAGCGAGAAGTTTCGAAAGGCTCTCAAAGCCGAAACCTGGAGTGTCTGAGAATGTGAAGAGAGTGATAATGAATATGCCAACATATGTTTGATGGCACATTCAGACTTAGACTCAGATTCTGGTTCAGACTCAGACAGTGAATTTGAGGTAAGTGATTTTAAAATTCCTGTCAAAGTCTCTAAATATATTGATGAACTGTGTTTCAGTCTTAAGACTTCTCTCAAAAGAATTTCCGAACTTAAAAAGGAAAACTCAATTCTGAAACAAAAGGAAGTTATTTTAGAAGAAAGAGTTAAAAGTCTAGACCTAAATGTTTCTGCTCTTAAAGAAAAAGAAGATGATCTTTTGAAAGAAAATGTTTTCTTAAAAACAGACTTATCAAATATTTCAAAGAAGTTTTCGATAGGATCCGAAAAGCTTGAAAAAGTGCTTTCAGTTCAAATACCCTATTTCAATAAGTCTGGGTTAGGCATGACAGCGGAAACAATTCCCTTGATTGATTTTCCTAAAGTTAAAGAAAGAATTAAGAAAAGACCGTCAAGAGAAGCTTATAAAAATCATTTCAAGAAAGTTTTCGTAAAGTCTATTGGTCGAAATGCTCTAAGGTGTTCAAAGTGTAACAGTCTAGATCATTTTGAAAAAGACCGTCCTATGGTTTGGAAACCTGTTAAGAAAGCATGGCCCAATAATGCTTATCCTACTAACTCCAAAGGACCCAAGAAAATTTGGGTACCAAAGAAAGCTTGAGACTCTCTTTTGAATGCAGGTCTCCGTCAAGAAAAAGATAAAATGGTATCTTGACAGCGGATGCTCAAGACACATGACAGGAGACTCAAAGTGCTTCGTAAAGCTTGTTCAAGTAAACGGCGGAAATGTTTCATTTGGAGGAAACGACAAAGGAAGCATCGTGGGATTTGGAACTGTGAGAATTGGAAATCTCACAATAAGCAATGTTTCTCTAGTAGAAGGACTCAACTATAACCTTCTCAAAGCATTAGCCAATTGTGTGATACCGGTTTTAAGATCTCCTTTCAAGAAGGAATTTGCTATGGAATTAGTAAAGACTCTCGAGTCTTTCATGGGTCGAAGGCATGGAAACATCTACCTCCTTGATGTAAAACCAAATGAAGCACAATGCCTAATCTCAATTCAAGATGAAGCAGTCTTATGGCACAGAAAGCTTGGCCATGTCAACGTGAAGCAATTAGCCAAAATCTCATCAAAGAAGGTTGTTCGAGGACTACCTAAATTGCCATACCAAAAGTCTGATTCATGCACTCCATGCATTTTGGGAAAGCAAGTAAGAAATTCATTTAAGCAAATAAATCATGTATCTACTAATCATGTACTACAGTTGCTTCATATGGATCTCTTCGGACCAACAAGAACCCGAGCATTGGAGGTAATAAATATTGTCTAGTAATTGTAGACGATTTCTCTCGCTTTACCTGGGTATATTTTCTTGCAAGTAAGTCAGAAACCTTTTCGTACTTTGAGAAGTTTGCTAAAAAGGTTCAAAATGAAAAAGGATGTGCTATTTCAAGTATAAGAACAGATCATGGAAGTGAATTTGAAAATCAAGATTTTACGAAATTTTGTGATAAATCTGGTTTTAACCATATGTTTTCCTCACCATATACTCCGAGCAAAATGGAGTGGTGGAAAGAAAGAATACATCTCTTCAAGAAATGGCTAGAACACTTTTAATTGAAAGCAAAATTTCTTCACGGTTTTGGGCTGTCAAATTTGTTTCAACAAAGCATGCTATATTATAAATAGAGTCTTTCTAAGACCTATTCTTGAGAAAACCCCTTATGAATTGTTCAAAGGTAAGAAGCCTATTGTTTCATACTTTCATGTATTTGGTTGCAAATGCTTTATTTTGAAAAATGCAAATGATCGAATTGGTAAGTTTGAAGAAAGATCAGATGAAGGCATCTTCCTTGGATACTCTACATCAAGCAAAGCCTACAGAGTCTATAACAAGAAAAGCCAGTCTGTGGAGGAATCAATGAATGTCAAATTCCAAGACTCCACACAAGATGAATCCAGCCAGATTCAGCATGAAGAGTCTGAACCTGCTCTAGACCTTCCAATGTCTTCAACTCAAGAAGCATCTCAGACTCAGAAAGTCCAACATCAAGATACTCATGAAGATTCAAATAAAGAAAGAGATCATCAACCAGGCAAATCAACTAGTAACTGGAAGCACAAATCCAGTCATCCTAAAGATCTCATTATTGGCGAAATCAATGAAGGAATCCGCACCAGATCAAAAAGGCGTGAAGAGTCTAGTGCTTTGTTGCTCTCATCTCGAAATTGAACCAAAAAGCATAGAAGAAGCTTTATCGATGAAAGCTGGATCGAAGCTATGCAAGAAGAACTCAGACAGTTCAACATTAATGATGTCTGGGAATTGACATCTAAACCAAAAGGTAAAACTGTTATTGGAGCCAAATGGGTATTCAGGAACAAGATGAACGAAGAAGGAAAATTCGTACGAAATAAAGCAAGACTCGTGGCCAAAGGATATACGCAAGAAGAAGGAATAGACTATGATGAGACTTATGCTCCTGTAGCAAGGTTAGAAGCTATTCGTCTATTACTTGCGTTTGCTTGTTACAAAAATTTCAGGTTATTCCAAATGGACGTCAAAAGTGCTTTCCTAAATGGATTTATCCAAGAGGAAGTTTATGTGGAACAACCGCCTGGATTTGAAGACCCAAAGAAGCCAGACTCAGTCTTCAGACTGAAAAAGGCTCTGTATGGTCTAAAGGTAAAGTAGATACTACTCTGTTCATCAAAAAGGAAAACAAAAGTTTTTTACTCGTTCAAATATATGTTGATGACATTATTTTTGGATCCTCTAATGAAAGTCTTTGCAAGAAATTTTCTAAGTCTATGCAGGATGAATTTGAAATGAGTATGATGGGAGAGTTAACATTCTTTCTTGGACTCCAAGTGAAACAAATGAAGGAAGGAACTTTCATCCATCAAGAAAAATATGCGAATGATCTTGTTAAAAGGTTTGGATTGGGAAAGTGCAAAAAGACCGACATACCAATGTCATGTTCTCAGAAGATAGACAAGGATGAAGAAGGGAAGAAAGTAGATCAAAAGCTGTACAGGAGCATGATCGGTTCACTTCTTTATCTTACTGCTTCTAGACCTGATATTTTGTTGAGTGTTTGCATCTGTGCTAGGTTTCAATCAGATCCTAGAGAATCACATCTCATTGCCGTGAAACGTATTATCAAATACGTTGCTTCATCTTCAAGCATCGGTCTTTGGTATCCAAAGAGGGGAGACTTTAATCTTCTAGGATACTCAGATGCGAGATCGGCCGGTTGCGTAGTCGATAGAAAGAGCACTTACGGAACTTGTCAACCGCTTGGAAACGAACAGTGTCTTGGTTCTCAAGGAAGCAAAGCACGTAGCTCTTTCAACGACGAAGCGAGTATGTAGCTCTTGGAAGCTGCTGTTCGCAAATTCTCTGGATAAAACAACAGCTACAAGACTTTGGCATTGAAGACTCATGCACAGAAATCAAATGTGACAACACCAGCGCGATCAATCTCACCAAAAATCCAATCCTTCATTCAAGAGCAAAGCATATTGAGATTCGTCATCACTTCATTAGAGATCATATTCAAAATGGAGAAATCTCGATTCAATTTGTTGATTCAAAGAGTCAACTAGCAGATATATTCACAAAGCCTTTGGAGAAAAATCAATTCGACTTTATTCGCTCAAGACTCAACATTTTGAAGTTTGAAGAAGTTAAAGTCTAGAGACTCACCAACTCTAAGACTCTGATCTCTTAGACTTTAAATCATGAGACTCAAACATTCATGGCTAAAGACTGTAAGTTGCTATTTTATCTCGAAAAGGTACGTTCTTTCATTCAGATATAATTCGTGTGAAATTTGAAAACTTGTCTTTTTTAAGGAATTAATTTTGGCAGTTATTGATTTTGAAAAGAAGTGTTCGTACACTTTCCTTGTACCGATTAAACTTCTCTTTTCAAATCCGAGGTATAAATATATACGGTTATTCTACGCCCAATTTTCAAAACCCTAAAAGGCACTCTCCTCCCGATCATCTTGTTTCTACTTCTTGTTCGTCGTCGAGAAAGTGGTCATTTTTCTTGGGAAAAGCAAGTGAAGGAATCCTCCAATAGACAAAGAAAGATGTCGTCTTCGAGGAAATCATCAAGAATCGCAAACAGGGGACCACAAAGAATGGAGAAGGGACCGACTCACTTCGATCTTACCGAGGAAGAAGACTTATCAAGTCAGCGACAAAGTCCGATTCGCTCTCCTCCACGTCATTCATCGTCTCCTGCCCCACAAGGTGCAAGTCAAAATCTGGAAGAAGAGATAATCGAGGATGCCGACCCAGTAAGAGTCCAAAAACCCTCCTTTATCTATAAGCTTTATCGTGCGTTGAAAAGCACCGGTACTTCGTTAAAATATATAGATGACTTCCTTAAGGACAAAAATTATGGGAATGAGTATCTTTTTCTGCGGAAAATGGAGGAATTGGGAGTTGCTCCTAAAGGAAGGGCAGAGGAGGCTCTTGCGAACATTCCAAGTGATCCTCGTATGCCAGGACAAAATCTGATTGACGGGAACGATGATGACAAAATGTTCCTTGAATTTAAACCTAGAATGGGTGTGGTAGCAAAGGTGAAAGGAAATCGGATGAATTTGTTTAAATCCAAGGATCAAGAAAAAGTGTATTTCAGGCTGTTGAAAAGAGGGGTGATAAACCCTAGAAGTGTTGATTTTGTCTTCCTGGACACCATCAACGTGAATTTAAGAGAGAAGTTGAATTTGCTTCAACTTGAGACTTTTTGCTCTGACTCTACGGACGGGTATGCTCAACTGACCGCTTATTTCTATTCAAATCTTAGCTTTTTGGATGCGAATAGAATTTCATTCAGTGTTCGAGACCAAGTCTATGTGGTAGATGTGAATATGTTGGCGGACATAGTTGGAGTTGAACGGGGACGCTATCTCCCAATCAAAGTCTCACCTGCTCGTACTACTCTGGATCTTGTCAAAGATAGGGACGTAGAGAAGAAAATTACCTATTCCAGGATGAATGCCATCAACATTGTGCTTCATAAGATTGTGATCAACTGTTTCAGACCAAAGTCTACGTCAAAGACACGTGTCTCTTTCGAAGCAAAGTTGATGTACGCGATCAACTCAGACGGAAGTTTTCTCCCGCACACTATTCTCTTCCATATGTACGTAGAGCAATGTCAAAAGACAAAGGACAATTGCCTTATCCCGGTGCGGTGACCAAGATCTTCGACATCCGAACATTGAACCGCCACATACATTTTGTGTTCGACCGTGTGATAAGATGGTGGTAGGGTTGAAAATGTTAATGAAGATGCGTCTGCAAGAACTCTCCAAGGCAATGGAGAAATTCAAAGTGAAATCTCGATCCGATGCGCTTCAAAAAGGAAAAGAAAGGAGGCCATTGGTGCTCCATCGAAAAAGAAGAAAAGAACTCTCACCCTGGAGGATGAAGATGAAGATGAAGATGATGAAGATCCCACTATCCAAGCACTGACAAGAACCAGACGTTCTGTGTCTCAACCGACAGAACTTCAGCAGAGCAGAGAAGAAGAAAAGCAGAACAGAGAAGAAGAAGAACAGAGAGAGAAGGAGAAAGAAGTTGAAGAAGAAGGAGAAGGAGAAAAAGAAAAGTCTGCTGATAAATCTGGAGAGAAGGGAAATCAAGAGCATGATCATCACTCTTCCCCTTTCGATGTCCTAGAGACAGGGGGAGTTAGCGAGCAAGAGAGGTCTACACCTCATGCTGCTGTCAGTGAAGATCTAAGACAATCTCCAGAAGACCCAGAAGAAGTTCAGGTCTCTCAATTGCCTGAAGAAGGTGATACGTCGATTCCAAATCTGCCAGACCATACAGAAGCGCCATCGTCTGCATACACACCATCTGAGAAAGCCAATGCCAGTACACAGACGGATGATTCTGCAGATTTTCGTAGCATCATGAATATTCTTCTGGAAATGCGTAGCCAGATATATGTTCTGGACTGTGAAATCCAAGCTTTGAAGAATGCTGGACAAGCATCTTCAGTCTCTCTGGAGGATAAATTCAAAGACCTCACTCTGCAACTTCAAGCCAATGCTAAGGGAGAAGAGGTAGCTCATCTGAGAGAAGACCTGAAGAAGCTCGAAGGAGTAGTCCAGTCCATTGGGGATTTCCAGATCGTGCGCATTCCCAAGCAGACATGACTCCTTTCTCACCCTTTTCAATGCTGACAAAAAGGGGGAGAACCAATTTGAACCAACATTTTTAAAAACTTTGACTTTTGTGGTTATGTTTATTTTTGAGTATGACTTGAGAACTTGAACTTGGGTGTGAACTTGACTGAATTGACTGTGGATTGTGATGCTTGACTGGTTGCATTTATTCAAGTGTTGTTATATGGTGTTTCTCATGAAAGACTAACCAATTTTCTGTGGATGCAGAGTCTCGGTTGTTTTATTAATCTTTATGAGTTAGCCATATTGCTTGAGAAATGTTTTGCAGGTCAAAGTTGTTCAAATCTTCAAGAAAGTTTTGTCACCATCAAAAAGGGGAGATTGTTGGAGAAATCCTTCCGAGAATATTTTGAAGCTGACAAAACGTTTCTTTCAGTCTAAGTCTGGATGTTCGGAGACCGTCAGTTTAAAGTCTGAAGACTTTGTTCTCTCGAGACTCAAGACCCAAGACTCAAGACCCAAGACTCAAGACTCAAGACTCAAGACTTAAGACTCAAGACTCAAGACTTAAGTCTATTCTCACTGACAGTCTTTCTAATCCAGTGACGAAGGAAATCCAAAGCCAAGGTATATGGTTGAGGATTCGATCCTATCCTCTGGAATAGATTCTTTGGTTGGATAATCATTTCGGATTCTTTAATTCTTATCTAAGATCGATTGAAGATCCGATGGTTGACGAAATAATCTTGGAATGTTCTATTCTTGGAAACCGAGATCCTGATTGTATGGGCGAACAGGATTGATGGGCTATCATCAGATTCTTTAAATAGCTCGGATGATCTTCTTGATTGATTCCGTCCAACGGGTAGATTGGAGGAATTCCTTTGGTAAGTGCCAACGGCTATGATGGCATAAAGGAGTATAAAAGGAAGACGTTCTAGTTGTTTTAAGTGTGTGATCGATAAAGAAATTCCAGAGTCTGAAGAACCTTGATTGTTAGACGAGACAGTTCGAGCGAAATTGTATACACAGAGAGTGTTTGTACTTGGTGATACCTTGAGTGAGTGTGGTAGATCATCTACACCGAGAAATCAAGGAAGATCAACACTGTAACATCTCTTTGTTCATAGTGGAATCCAGCCAATTGGCTGTCAGTGCATAAGAGTGGACGTAGGCTTGAATCAAGCCGAACCACTATAAACCGAGTGTTCAATTCTCTCTTTCCCTTACTCAGTCTCACGATTGGTTTTTAATTATTGCAAATTCTTCAACTGTCTAAAGTATTGTGCGATCTTCAAGAAAAATCTTTGTATACCTATTCACCCCCCTCTAGGTACTCATACTAGCAATATCAGATGTATCAGCTGTAAAATCCCTAAAAGCTACCTAATTGGTTGGATTGAGCTAAAATCACGTCTGATCGATTTTTAACCATGAAATTGAACTCGATTTCGGGAATCGAATTTTAAGCGCGTCATAATTCTTATTTTTAGGATCCTGTCTCATTGCCCATTAATTTATTGACGGGTCCGAAATTTCAAGAAAGAAATTATCGGAAGAAAATTGAAGACCAAAAGAAAATAGAAAGGAAAAGGAAAAGAGAAAAGGAAAATTTGCATAAATGAAGTATGCATTTTATTTTTCTTTTTCTCTCTCGCCCTCTCTTTTCTTTTCTTTCTTTTTCTTTCTTTTCTTTATCTCTCTTTTCCTCTCATTTTTCTCGTTTTTTCTCTCTTTTCTTTCTCTCTCCTCTCTCCTCTCCCCTCCCCCTCATGCGAATTCCCCACCGCCCATTCTCTCTCTCTCTCTTTATTTGACCGGTCCAACCCTATCCCCTCTCTCTCTCTCTCTCTCTCTTTCTCTTTCTTCTTCTTCTTCTTCTTCTTCTTCTTCCTTCCTCCGCACGTCCAGCAAGCGAAAACCAGAAGCTGAAGAAGCCGAGCAGCAGCAGCTCGCCCTTCAGCCGTGGCTACTCGTCCCGCCGCCGCACCTCCACCCGCTCCCGCGCCGCACCCGAGCGCCCACCGCTCGCCGTCGTCCCGCCGTCCGCCGCTCGGCCCAGCCCTGTTTCGCCCCTATTCCGCACCGACCAGCCCCCGTCCGGCCACCTTCGGCCTACGCCTAGCCCCACCGGACCTCCCCCGCGACCACCTCGCCCTCCGCCGGCTTCCCCTCGCCGCCCTAACTGCCGGAGCAGCCCCGGTCAGCTCCGTTCAGCAAACCCACGAAGTGGGTTTCCAGCACTTCGGGCCACTTTTGGGCCGTTTCCCAGCCCCGAACCCAAGCCGTGCTTTGGGAACAATCATTCCTCGCGTCGCCACCGTCGGATTGATCCGATTTGCACACGATTTGGTTAGTAATCTCACTAATCCAGGATTAGTTGGCTAATTATGCTTAAGGTTGGTTTAGTTTTAATTAATTATGTTTAGGTTGTTAGATTAGAATAAATTAGCAATTATTAGTCAATTGTGATGTGATTTAGATAAATTGATTGTGCAATTAGCAAGTAGACGTGGTCTACTAATTATTGGAAGTGCCTCGGGATTTTTCCCGACCCTTAGTGGGCTTCAATTAGGCTTTTCGGGCCTAAGTGGATTTTTTAGTATTGAAATATTAATTTTCGGAATAAAATTTAATAATTATTTATTTTTCGAAAATTCAACTGAGATGGCCTAGAACCGGAAAATTATGCTGATGACCGTGGTGAAGTCCGTTTATTTAATCGAGCTTTATTTTGAGCTAAATTGAATTTTTAGTAATTAATAATTAATTTTCAAAATTAATTAATTATTTATTTATTTTTCGGAAATTAAGATTTTGATGGCCGACGACCGAAATCTCGTGCTGATCGTCGTGGCACAGTCCGTTTATTTATTTGAGCTCCACGTTGTATGGAATTGAATAAATTGTGATATTTTAGGGATTTACCCTAAATTGATTGGAATTGATTGAGATTGAATTGTTGATTGGTAAATGGCCAAGTATGTCATTCAGTATTTATAATGCTTTGTTGAGTTGATTTAATTATTTGATTGAGAAATCGTTGGGCATTGGTTGTCGATATTAAAAGTAAATTGGTAACCATTTGAAAGAGGACACGTGGGCTCGGTGAATTGGAATATCACCTGGAGAATGCACGTAAGTTCAGTGGTTGAATATGTCACCTTGGCGAAAATGTCGCTTGAGAGAATGCACGTGGCTCGGAGACTCGGTATGTCCTCCTGGAGAATGCACGTGGGCTCGGTGACAGAGTTTAGCATCTAAAAGGGCACGTGGGCTCGGTGATTTGATGCATCACTTTGGTGAGATAGCACCTAAGAGAATGCACGTGGGCCCGGGCATCTAAAAGGGCACGTGGGCTCGGTGACTTGATGTATCACTTTGGCGAAGGGGTCGCCTTAGAGAATGCACGTGGGCCCAAGGTTCGAGGCACGTGAACTCGGAGACTTGGAAGGTCATCCTGGAGAATGCACGTGGCCTAGCTTTTAAATATCCCATAGGGGGGATTGAATTGTATGACATGTAATCAACTGGTTCGATTTGTTTGAAGTGAATGGGTGTTTATTGTGAATTGTATTGACTTGCAGGTGGGATCAGAGGCCAAGGTAAGTCCTCTGTCCTATGCGTATTTAGGCAGCCTTTAGTATAATAGTTTACTAATTGGGCTTAGTGGGGTAGAACTCGCTGAGACGTAGTCTCATCCCAGTTTGGGGAAAACCATTTTAGGACCTCGCTGAAGAGCTGAGGAAGAGGAATCTGAGAAGAAGAACTCGGAGGTGAGATCTGAAGAGTAGGATTTTTGGAAGAAGAAGACAATCCTGAGAGGGGTCTTGAGTACGGCCTAGTTCGTCTAAGTCTCTGTCTTCTTTTGAGATCTCCTTTTTGATGTGAATAGTTATGAAGTGATTCGTGGTTTGTATAAAAGTTTGGTTATAAATTTCAATATAAAAAATATGGCCCTGCTTTTGTATCCCATCGTTTTATTGTCTAGGGATTTTAACTGTTTCCGCATGTGCTTAAAAATGAAAGGGTCGGTGATACATTGTCCTGGGATATCGCATTATAAAATCGACCAAGTGAGACGGATGTGTGCGTGCTTGAGGATCGGGGCGTGACAATAAGTACATGAGTACACATTGTTGCTCACAGGAGATGGCATCAATAGAATTCGAGGGTATAGTTATCCTTAACCCTACCTCAAAGATATTCAAACTTATTGCTTGAATAATCTTAAGGATCTTGATATCTATTCTTGGTTTTTTATAATTTGTCTTCTACCATGTTTGTTTTGCATAGGAAACAAGCGAGACTTGCTACCAAGCTATAGGAGACTCATGGTCAGAGATCGATAGAATTGCTCAAGAGCCTAATGACACCTCAAACTTGAGCAAGATGTTCAAGACTTGCAAGTATGTGCTCTGCTGTGTCATTTATTCTGTGTCTCTCAATACCCAAGTGCTATAGAGTACTCTCACCCAATTTCTCAATTTAAGGGATTTGAACTGAATCAATTCACCTTCTGAGAAACAGGAACTTAATCCGCGCTCACTCTTCTGTCGGTGTGAAGTCTCATGATCTCCAAGGCTGAATAGGCTTGTTTTATTAAGGAGACAATCATCATAGACTGAATACTGATTTTTGTGTGTGTAGGCCTTTAGAGAGTGGGGATGAGCTGAAGGACTACTTGATATCAATGTACGAAGGTGCAGCCTAATATGATTTACCCCCAACATATCCGGTGTCAGTAATACGCAACGCCATTGATGGAGCAAATACTACTGAGAATGGCATTCTTGGCAAAATATTTGCAGGCGTTATCGCCTATAACACGAACTCCGCATGCTACGTCAATCCTCCCACTACCGTTTCTCAATCTAGTTTGGGATGGGGGTGGCAGGTACAATACTCTACATCATCTTTAGGCATCAAGACCCATCGGTTCTCGATTATTTGGGTGGATTTGGATAATGCATTTCGATCTCAAGGATGGATTGTGCCCTGCCCAAGTTAAATTTTACTTTTCCTTTTCGGGTCCAAACTATTTTACAATTAGGGAGGACTTGGGCAATAGCCTTTTGTCCCAATAAGAGGATCATCAGGTCTATGTTCATGCTGATCCGAGCATGCCCACTAATCGGGTCTATTTTAATTGACACCATCCCTTTCTTGAAATCTTCCTCGTCACATTGTGTTGTGCATGAGGAAACTTACAATACTGAAAGGAGGATTTGCTTGTAGTGATGCAGCGAAATGGTAATGCCCAAAGGCGTCACAAACAATCCCATGTTCCAACCAGATCCTTTTATCTTGAGCAGCTTCATTGATGAATGCAACCACCGGTATGGCATGGTGCCTCGCCCTCATTGGATCACTACATACTACGGTGGTCATGTATGATTTCCAGTCGCTCTTATAAAATATATGTTTGGCTCTTATTTTAATTAGCAAATTTAACAGGTTCATATGCATATTATTCAAAGTAAATTTTACCATCATTGTCCTCTACCTTTTTTGTTGTTGTTGTTGTTGTTGTTGTTGCAGGATATAGAGCTAATTCTTCGTAGGTTCGGCAGCAACATTATTTTCTCAAATGGACTCCGTGATCCTTTCAGTAGCGCAGGGTATATAACATTATATGCTTATCTCCACACATTTGAAGAATTTAAACTTTGCATAACTTAATCACACTTAATATTTCTATCTTCTTCTTTTTTCAATCTTAGGGTACTGAAGAACATTTCCGACAGTATTGTTGCTGTCTACACAGAGAGAGGTACATAACCAAGCGATGTGCGTGTTGTTTGCAACTTTTCTTACGCACCTATGAATCGCACAAGAGAAGAACAAACTTGATGCATGTTAAATTATTTTCACCAGATCTTGAATTCTGTCATTTGTTAATATATACTTTGCAGGTGCCCATTGTTTGGATTTTTATGCAGAGGATCAAAGCGATCCTGACTGGTTGGTCATGCAGCGAAAAACCGAAGTTGAGATTATAAGAGGATGGATAGCCAAATATTATGCCGATCTTCGTGCTTTCAAACAATGATAGGATGCATTGTTTGATGGATTGTTATTGTCATAAATAAGGTTGTCATTTTTGAAAACCATACAAGCAATCATTTTTAAGAAAATATTTTTAAAATCATTTATTTTTCTCAAAATAAATGGAGCCTTAGAATTGTTAATCTTTCTTATTGACTTGGCATAGATTTTCATTTTATTTCGACTTTCGTATTCTGTGGCATGAGTTTATGCACCCAAATTCACTACCCGAGCCAAGGATTAGTTCTGATTTCCCCTCTCGTGGCCATTTGTCATGGAACCATGGTTATATGAACTAATTCAAAACAAAAAGAATCCTTGCAATTGCAGTGGGCCTAGTCTTTTCAATAATTCGATGGCCAAGTTTGGCACAACAATTTTATAAGCCTGATTTTATTTGTTAAATTTTGATCTTTTCACGTGATTTTACATGATAATCATCATGAATTTATGCGGACTACAATTTTTTTTTTGCCGGTCCTACTTTATTCCTACTTTAACACTCACTCTCAGACTTTTGTTCTACATTCTTGCAATGCGTAAGAGTCAAAACTCAATTCTAAAATTAAATCATTCCCATCCCAACCCTTCTAAGAAAGTGGAGATTCGAACCCCTCACCTCTCCTTCCAAGTTAGAAAGGTGGAGCTGCCACATTTTCACATCTTTTTTCCGTAGCACTTACAATTATGAATCTTATTTTTTGGGGGGTCAAAATATCCGTTTATTTCATTAAATACCACTAAAATAAACATAATTGGTGGAATTCAAAACATAAGAGATCTCAAAGGGGCTGGCTAATTAGTCACAAAGTACGACGGAGTGCCTTCTTCCGGTAAAGTCTTTCCAATCCAATCAGCTAAAAATTTCGCTCCTCGTGGACAACGGGCTAGATGAATGCCTTTGAGTCTGGCTAGATTGCTCCTGCATTCTTCTATCATGGCGCTCAAGCTCCAACAATTCCTTCGGCTGAAGGCGCATGCATGGAGTTCACAAATCCAGCCAACATTTTGCCCGTCAAGTCATTGCGGACACCAGCTATGGCACCTTCCCCGTCCATATTAAGCTTCAAAGCGCCGGGCTTCGGTGGCTTCCACTGTGCAAGTACAGTCCCCCCTTCTCACTCGGT
The DNA here is from genome assembly GCA_016097545.1 of Eucalyptus victrix. NCBI lineage: Eukaryota > Viridiplantae > Streptophyta > Magnoliopsida > Myrtales > Myrtaceae > Eucalyptus > Eucalyptus victrix. The sequence continues at coordinate 27,931,951 of CM027844.1, forward strand.
TTGCTGCAATTGGGTGCCGACGTCTGTAATTTTGTCCTTAGTGATGGTTTTATATGAGATGGGCTTAAGGCCCGTCCGCCCAAGTTGGGCCCAAAAAGCCTGGCCCACGAGAATACGGCCCGTGGATGGGGGGACATATAAAAGGGAGGAGAGAGAGAGAGAGAGAAGACACCTGTTGAAGAAAAATAGAAAGTAAACGTATGTCTTTTTCTTCTCATGCTCTCTCTCTCTCTCTCTCGCTTTCTCTCCTAAAAAGGAAAACAGTGAAGTACGAAGGCGAATTTGCTTCACTGTATTGAACAGGGACAAGTTTCTTTTCCTCTTACCGGTGTCGGTGTCTAATCTGTGGCTAACAAGGTACGCTCGAATCCGCGGTATACTTTATGATCGGTGATACATCATTTTTCCGGGCTTCGTCTTCCGCATTGATTTAGGGGTTCGATTTAGTGTCAAATCCGGCTTTTCAGGGATCCGTTATTCTCAACATTGGTATCAGAGCCTTAGTTCATGTTTTCCCGATCAATTTGATGTTTTTTTATTGATTTTTCGCGAAGGTGATTCGGCTGTATGGATTGGGGCGAGAAATCCCGACACCCGAGCGCTAATCGGCCATTTTTCCGAGTTTTTGTAAGTCGAAATTGAATTCTTATGGCATAAGGAGAAAGAGGTCGTCGAGACGAGTCCGGCAACATGTCGTGCGCCGCTGGGCGACGCTACACGCGCCCACATGCGCGGCCAGAAGGTGCTGCGCGTGGGTGCGACGCGCCCGAAGCGCTAGTATTGGCCAGCGCGTACGCCACACGCGCTGGCAGCAAACCGGCACGTGCCCGTCGCCGGCCAGCGAACCGGCACACGCCGGTCGGCGAACCGACGCATGCTGACGTCACCATGACGTCACCCAACGGTTGGTAACCGCTGGGATGACGTCACCGATGACGTCATTGCCGACGACCGTTGGCTGGGCGGTCACCGACCGGCGACCCGACCCAATTGGAAGGCGACCCGACTCGACTAGCTGGCGCATGCCGCACACGTGTTGGCTGACGTCTACGTGACGTCAACCCGCTCACGCGCGCAGCACGTGCGGGTGACGTCTGCGTGACGTCAGCCCACGCACGCACGCGACATGTGCCGGTCGGTTCGTCCGACCGACCGGCCGATCCGATCGGTCCGACTGGTCCAACTGGTCCGACCCGCACGCCCATCGACCTGATCCGATTAACCGTTGACCGTTGACCGTTGACTTTGACCGTTGACAAAAAAAAAGGAATTTGTTTCTTTTTCAGTCATGCCTATGTAAGTTATAAGTAATCTATTTTTTAATTCTGCATTTATTGCTTGAATTATGAAAAATTATGTATTTTCCCTTTTGTACATTATGGATTATAAGTAATCCATTTTTAGTTCTGCATTTGTTGCAGGAACTATGATGCGTTATGCACGAATACCTGCAATCCCGAGAACGGACGAAGGAAGAGCTAGACTGAAAAGGCTGATGAAAGAGTTAGCTGATTATCGGTGGCTTGATGGTGATTTAGTATCACACATGGTCATGGTCAATCAGATGATACATGAAATTATCTGGAATGGTTATCTTATGCCGGATTTTGAAAAGGTGCCGGCTTTGATGAACACTCTTCCACCTGAATGGCAAGCAGTGTTAGATCGGCTATGGGAGGTCAACGTGGTCCCGGATTATAGGAGGTTAGTGGAAGCTTTTGTAAGAGAGTACTATAGGATTGAGTTGGCCAAAACTTCAACCCTTAGATTGAGCGCTACATGGCGTAGAGTAAATGCACCTTGGTGGCGACATAAAAGCTCTCCGAAAGTTTTTCCATGGTTGGCAAATGTGCCTTCAGTTTTCTCAGATATTTTGACTGATAGATTAGAAGGGACATTCCCTACTTATTTCTTAAATTAGTTATGAGATATTTTTCTGGTTGAATATCTCTTTCTATGTTGATATTTTTCTTTGTATACATTGCTTAGTGTAATGGATAGTTGTATTATATGAAAGCATTGTTATTCTATTGAATGTTAGATATTATTTGCTTTATGTTATTGTTGACTGTTGTGGGTAGTTGATAGAAGTTTTTGTAACTTCATAGAATTAGTTTCGCATAAAACAATTATATTAATGATAGTTTTAAGTTAGGGTTTTTGGAAGATGATTGGAAATATAGTGACATTTTGATTCGAAGCATTACTTGAAATTATTCATTAATATAATGGGTCTGTGCTGATATAGCTAGTACGAGTAGCTAGAGGGGGTGAATAGGTATATAAAAGATTTTTCTTGATAATTGCACAATACTAGACAATTGAAGGATTTGCGACAAATAATAATCAACGTAAGACTGAGTAAAGGAAAGAGAGAATTGAACACGCGGTTTATAGTGGTTCAACTTGATTCAAGCCTATGTCCACTCTTCTGCACTGACAGCCAATTGGCTGGATTCCACTATGAACAAAGAGATGTTACAGCGTTGATCTTCCTTGATTTCTAGGTGTAGATGATCTACCACACTCGCTCAAGGTATCACCAAGTATAGACACTCTGTGTATACAACTTCGCTCAAAATGTATCGATTAATAATCAAGGTGCTTCAGACTCTGGAATTTCTCTATCAATCACACACTAAAACAACTAGAACGTCTTCATTTTATACTCTTTTATGCCATCATACCCGTTGGCACTTACCAAAGGAATTCCTCCAATCTACCCGTTGGACGGAATCAATTAAGAAGATCATTCGAGCTATTAAAGGAACCTGACGATAGCCCATCAATCATGTTCGCCCATACAATCAGGATCTTGGTTTCCAAGAATAGAACCTTCCAAGAATATTTCGTCGACCACCGAATCTTCAATCGATCTAGATACGAATAAAAGAATCCATTATATTTATCTAGATACCACATAGTCTTGGTCTCGAACACTGAATGATATTCTATTCGCATCTAAAAAGCTGAGATTCGAATAGAAGTATGCTTTCAATTGCGCATAACCATTTGTGGTATCGATGCAAAATTGCTCAAGTTGAAGCAGATTGAACATCTCCCTTAAGTTCACATTAATGGCATCCAAGAAATCGAAATTAACACTCCTAGGGTTTATCACCCCTCGTTTCAGCAGTCTGAAGAACAAATTCTCATGTTCCTTCGATTTAAACAACTCCATTCTTTTTCCCTTCACCTTCACAGCAACACCCATTCTAGGTTGAAAATCACTGTACATTTTATCATTATCGTTCCCGTCAGTCGAATTTGGTCCCGACATACGAAGGTCACTTGGAATGTTCGCAAGTGCTTCATCAGCCTTTCCCTTGGGAGCAATTCCCAAATCCTCCATTCGTCGCAGAAAGATATACTCATTCCCATAATTCTTATCTTTAAGAAAATCATCCACGTAGTTCAATGGAGTCCCAGTGCTTTTCAACGCACAGTAAAGCTTGTAAATAAAAGAGAGTTTTTGGACTCTTACAGGGTTTGCGTCCTCGATTATTTCTTCCTCTGGTTGTTGACCCGCACCTTGTGGGGTAGATGGCGTTGAGTGACGTGGTGGAGAATGAATCGGGCTCGTTGCGACTCGATAATTCTTCCTCTTCGGTGAGATCGAAATGGGTAGGTCCCTCCTTCATTCTCTCGTGGTCCCCGTTCGCGATTCTTGAAGACTTCCTCGAAGAAGACATCCTTCCTTGTCATTGAAAGATTCATTTACTTGCTTTCCCAAGAAAAGATGACAACTTTCTCGAAGATGAACATGAAGTAGAAATAGGATTGGGAGGAGAATGCCTTTTAGGGTTTTGAAGATTGGGTGAGAAAGAAAACTGTATATATTTAACTCGGTTTAGAAAGGAAAGATCAATCGGCACGAGGAAGGTGTACGAACACCTCTTTTTAAAATCATTAATTGCCAAAATTAATCCTTTTGAAAAGACAAGATTCCGTTTTTCACGAGACTATAAAATAACTGAACAAAAGATCGTACCTTTTCGAGTTTAGATATAATATCAACTTACGTCTATAGCCGTGAATCGAGTCGACGGTTTAGAGTTTGAGGGTTGAAGAGTCTCTAGACTTTAACTTCCTCGAGCTTCAAAATGTTGAGTTTGGAACGGATAAAATCGAATTGATTTTTCTCCAAAGGCTTTGTGAATATATCCGCTAATTGACTTTTTGAATCAACAAATTGAATCGAGATTTCTCCATTTTGAATATGATCTCTAATGAAGTGATGTCGAATCTTTATATGCTTTGCTCTTGAATGAAGGATTGGATTTTTAGTGAGATTGATTGCGCTGGTGTTGTCACATCTCGATTTCGTGAATGAGTCTTCAATCCCAAAGTCTTGTAGCTGTTGTTTTATTCATAGAATTTGCGAACAGCAGTTTCCTAGAGCTACATACTCTGCTTATGTTGTTGAGAGAGCCACAATGCTTTGTTTCCTTGAAAACCAAGACACTGTCTTGCTTCCAAGCAACTGGCAAGTTCCTGAAGTACTCTTTCTATCGACTCTGCAACCGGCCAGATCTGCGTCTGAATATCCTAGAAGATTAAAGTTTCCCTTCTTAGGATACCAAAGACCGATGCTTGAAGATGAAGCAACGTGTTTAATAATACGTTTTGCAGCACTGAGATGGGATTCTCTAGGATCTGATTGAAACCTAGCACAGATGCAAACACTCAACAAAATGTCAGGTCTAGAAGCAATAAGATAAAGAAGTGAACCAATGATGCTCCTGTACAGCTTTTGATCAACTTTCTTCCCTTATTCATCTTTGTCTCTCTTCAAAGAACTTGACATTGGTATATCAGTCTTTTTGCAATTTTCCAATCCAAACCTTTTGACAAAATCATTAGCATATTTTTCTTGGTAAATGAAAGTTCCTTCCTTCAATTGCTTTACTTGAAGACCAAGAAAGAACGTTAATTCTCCCATCATACTCATTTCAAACTCATCTTGCATAGACTTAGAAAATTTCTTGCATAGACTTTCATTAGAGGATCCAAAAATAATATCATCCACATATATTTGAACAAGTAAAAAGCTTTTGTTTTCTTTTTTGATAAATAAAGTAGTATCTACTTTACCTTTGACAAAACCATTCTGTAATAAGAACTTACTTAGTCTGTCGTACCAAGCTCGAGGTGCTTGCTTTATTTCGTACGAATTTTCATTTTTCATTGATCTTGTTTCTGAACACCCATTTGGCTCCAATAACAGTTTTACCTTTTGGTTTAGATGTCAATTCCCAGACATCATTAATGTTGAACTGTCTGAGCTCTTCTTGCATAGCTTCGATCCAGCTTTCATCAGATAAAGCTTCTTCTATACTTTTTGGTTCAATTTCAGAAATGAGAGCCACAAAGCACTAGACTCTTCACGTCTTTTGATCTGGTGCGAATTCCTTCATTAATTTCGCCGATAATGAGATCTTTGGGATGACCGGACTTATGCTTCCATTCATCGGTTGATTTGTCTCGGATGATGATCTCTTTCTTTATTTGAATCTTCATGAACATCTTGATGCTGGTCTTCCAGAGTCTTATATGCTTCTTGAGTTGTAAGCTTTGGAAGGTCTGGAGCAGGTTCAGACTCTTCATAATGAGTCTGACTAGTTTCATCTTGCGTAGAGTCTTGAAATTTGACATTCATTGACTCCTCCACAGACTGGCTCTTCTTGTTATAGACTCTGTAGGCTTTGCTTGATGTAGAATATCCAAGGAAGATGCCTTCATCTGATCTTTCTTCAAACTTACCAACTTGATCTTTTGCATTTTTCAATATAAAGCATTTGCAACCGAACACATGAAAGTATGAAACAATGGGCTTCTTACCTTTGAATAACTCATAAGGGGTTTTCTCTAGAATATGTCTTAGGAAGACTCCAGCTTCAGCTCAAAATCATGAAGAAATTTTACTTTCAATTAAAAGAGTTCTAGCCATTTCTTGAAGAGATCTATTCTTTCTTTCCACAACTCCATTTTGTTGAGGAGTATATGGAGAGGAGAACACATGCTTAAATCTAGATTCATCACACAATTTTGTAAAATCTTGATTTTCAAATTCACCTCCATGATTTGTTCTTATACTTGAGATAACACATTATTTTTCATTTTGAACATTTTTAGCAAATTTTTCAAAATACGAGAAGGTTTCAGACTTACTTACAAGGAAATATACCCAAGTAAAGCGGGAGTAATCGTCCACAATTACTAGATAATATTTCTTACCTCCAATGCTCTGGGTTCTGGTTGGTCCGAAGAGATCCATATGCAACAACTGTAGTACATGATTAGTAGAGACATGATTTATTGACTTGAATGAATTTCTTACCTGCTTTCCCAGAATACATGGTGTGCATGGATCGGACTTTTGGTATGGTAATTTGGGTAGACCTCGAACAAGCTGCTTTGATGAGATTTTGGCTAATTGCTTCATGTTGACATGACCAAACTTTCTGTGCCATAAGCTTGCTTCATCTTGAATTGAGATTAGGCATTGCGATTCATTTAGTTTCATGTCTAAGAGGTAGATATTTTCATGTCTTCAACCCATGAAGGACTGAGTAGAGTCTTTACTGATTCCAAAGCATATTCCTTCTTGAAAGGAAATCTTGAAACTAGTATCACACAATTGGCTAATGCTTAGAAGGTTATAGTTGAGTCCTTCCACTAGAGAAATATTGCTTATTGTGAGATTTCCAATTTTCACAGTTCCAAATCCCACAATACTTCCTTTGCCGTTTCCTCCAAATGAAACTTTTCCACCATTTACTTGAATAAGCTTTATGAAGCAATTTGAGTCTCCTGTCTTGTGTCTTGAACATCCATTGTCAAGATACCACTTTACCTTTTTCTTGACGGAGACCTGCATTTAAAAGAGAGTCTCAAGCTTTCTTTGGCACCCAAATTTTCTTGGGTCCTTTGGTGTTAGTAGGATAAACATTATTAGGCTATACTTTCTTAACAGGTTTCCAAACCATAGGACACTCTTTTTCAAAGTGATCCTGACGGTTACACTTTGAACACCTGAGAGTATTTCGACCTATAGACTTTACAAAAGTTTTCTTGAAATGATTTTTGTAAGCCTCTCTCAACGGTCTTTTCTTAATTCTTTCTTTTACTTTAGAAAATCAATCAAGGAAATTGTTTCTGCTGTCATACCTAGACCGGACTTATTGAAATAGGGTCTTTGAGCTGAAAGAATCTTTTCAAGTTTTTCGGATCCTATTGAAAATTTCTTTGAAATATTTGATAAGTCAGTTTTTAAAAGAGCATTTTCTTTCAAAAGATTATCTTCCTTTTCTTTAAGAGTGGAAACATTGAAATCTAAATTTTTAATTCTTTCTTCTAAGACTTTTTCATTTTGTTTTAGAGCTGAGTTTTCCTTTTTAAGTTCGGAAATTCTTTTGAGAGAAGTCTTAAGACTAAAACACAGTCCATCAATGTATTTAGAAACTTTGACAGGGATTTTAAAATTACTTGCCTCAAATTCACCGTCCGAGTCCGATCCAGTTCGAGTCTCGAGTCCGATTGTGCCATCGACATAGGTTGGCATATTCTTCATCACTTTCTTCACACTCGTATCACTCCATGTTTCAGCTTTGAGAGTTTTACGAAACTTTTCAGCTTTTCCTTTCTTCTTCTTTAGAAGAGGACAAGTTGGGTCTCGATGTGTCCATTTTTCTTACATTCGAAGCAAACTACATCTTTGTTTGGTTCCTCATCATCTGAGACTTAGTCTCGCTGTCTTTGGAAACTTTGTTTCTTTGAGTTGAACCTTCTTCCTTTTCTATTCAGCTTTTTGAATTTTCTTATCATAAGAGCAAGCTCCTCATCGTCCGCATCATCTCTAGAATCAGTATCATCGAATCATCATTTGATTTTAATGCAATGGATTTCTTATCTTTTGGATCTTCGTCTTCATTAACTCGTTCCACTTCATAAGATCGAAGAGTTCCAATCAGCTCGTCGACGAGATAGTGGCATAATTCTTTGCGTCTCTCTTATTGAAGTCTTTATATGATTCCAATCCTTGGAGAGTCCACAAGAGCTTGTTTACCTTCATGGGATCAGAAATTTTTTGTCCTTGGTTCTCAAGACCATTGACAATATCTGTAAAATGACTAAACATGTCGTTATAGATTCTCCCGGTTTCATTTTGAAGGCTTCATATTGACCGAGGATAATGTTAATTCTGGTCTCCTTCACTCGATCTGTTCCTTCATAGGTGATATGTAATCTGTCCCATACTTCTTTTGCTGTAACACAAGAAGATATTCTGTTATATTCAGTTGGTGACAAAGCACAATATAAAGAGTAAATTGCTTTTGCATCGAGTGCTTGTCTCTTGATTATCTCTTCTTGAGTCATTCCGCTGGTCTCAACAATTTCTTTCCCTCTTTCAAAGACTGATGCAGCTGTAGGAGTGATTCCTCTTTCCACAACGTCCCATTCCAGAGGATCCTTTGATCGTAGGAAAGCTTTCATCTTGTTCTTCCAGATGTTGTAATCCTTTCCATCAAAGTAGGGTGGTCTGGTATTGCTTTGCCCTTCCACCAGCCCTGGTGCTAGCATACTAGCCATGGATCTTTTACTCTGAAGTAAAACACTTCAAATAAAGTAAGAACACGAGCTCTGATACCAATTGATATAGCTAGTACGAGTACCTAGAGGGGCGTGAATAGGTACATAAAAGATTTTTCTTGATAATTGCACAATACTAGACAGTTGAAGGATTTGCGACAAATAATAATCAACGTAAGACTAAGTAAAGGAAAGAGAGAATTGAACACGCGGTTTATAGTGGTTCAGCTTGATTCAAGCCTACGTCCACTCTTCTGCACTGACAACCAATTGGCTGGATTCCACTATGAACAAAGAGATGTTACAGTGTTGATCTTCCTTGATTTCTAGGTGTAGATGATCTACCACACTCGCTCAAGGTATCACCAAGTATAGACACTCTCTGTGTATACAATTTCTCTCAAAATGTATCGATTAATAATCAAGGTGCTTCAAAAAAAAATTTTTAATTTCACTCACCGGAATTTCTCTATCGATCACACACTAAAACAACTAGAACGTCTTCCTTTTATACTCCTTTATGCCATCATACCCGTTGGCACTTACCAAAGGAATTCCTCTAATCTACTCGTTGAACGGAATCAATTAAGAAGATCATTCGAGCTATTAAAGGAACCTGACGATAGCCCATCAATCATGTTCGCCCATACAATCAGGATCTTGGTTTCCAAGAATAGAACCTTCCAAGAATATTTCATTAACCACCGGATCTTCAATCGATCTAGATACGAATAAAAGAATCCGTTATATTTATCCAACCAAGAGATCTTCTCCAGAGGATAGGATTAAATCCTCAACCATATACTTCGGCTCTGGATTTCCTTCGTCACTAGATCAGAAAGACTGTCAATGAGAATAGTCTTGAGTCTTGAGTCTTAAGTCTTGAGTGTTGAGTCTGGTGATCATAAAGTCTTCAGACTTTAAACAGACGGTCTGCAAATATCCAGACTAGACTGATAGAAACGTTTTGTCAACTTCAAAATATTCTGGAAAGATTTCTCCAACATGTGCAAATAGGGATGCATAAATGATAGGCATTAATTATTTGTGCATGTATGTCTGATGTGTTCAGATCGATGTTTTTAGCAATTAAGAACGTAATTGCTGATATAAACGGCAACAATTGTGAAATATCGAATATGAAGATTCAATATGTGCTGGAAAAGCAAGAAGCACTAGAAGCTCTTAACCATATTATGGAAAATCTTGAGGATGCCGTGCGCCACCTTGAGCTAGTAAAGGACTGCCTATCGGCATTTGAGCCGAAAACAGACATTTGCAATACTGGTTCTAGCTCAGAAAGAGCTTTGAGCTCTAAGCGCAAGCGTATTGATTCATTCAATATGTGGGAATGCGAATGATCAAGTCCTTATTGCAAGAAATCAAGAGTTAACCAACACAAGAGAGGAAAATGTCCTCAAGTGAAGAAAATGTCAAGGGTGAAGTGTTACAATTGTGACAAGAGAGGTCACTATGCTCGCAATTGTTGTGAGCCAAAAAAAAAGGTAAACACCTCTTGTACATTTAAGAACTTTGATTATGTGTCAAGTTCTGAATTATTGGCTGAATCCAATCCTTTGTGGACTGCAGATTCATGAGCGACAGACCATGTAGCGAAGGATAGAGAATCATTCATGGAATTCTGACGAATATCAACTGGAACTAAGTTGATCTATGTAGGAAATAACTCCAGAGCTGAGAGTTAAAGGAATTGGCACCTGCCAATTGAACACGCGCAGTGGACGCACCATGTTCCTACATGATATTCCATATGCTCCGGAGATTCGTCGAAATTTAAGTGTCTGTTTTGATGTTGGTTAAGCTTGGTTTTAGTGTGAACTTCCATAATAGCAATGTAGATTTGTATTTGGATACAAACTACTATAGTTGTGGTCACTTTCTAGATGGTTTTATTGTACTAGATGTTGACTGTGGTGATGTCAATATTTGTTATTTCCTTATTTCACGTCTTCTACTTAATATGATAATGATGTGATTATGTGGCATGCTAGACTTGGTCATATTGGCCAACAACATATTAAGAGACTAGCCAAAGAGGGCTTGTTAGGCAACATTGAAAAAGTCGATTTGCCTAGATGTGAGCATCGCCTAGTAGGGAAAACGACAAGGAAATCATTTGGGAAAGGTAAAAGAGCTGGATTTCCTCTGCATTTAATCCATTCTGATGTCTGTGGTCCAATGAATGTGAGAGGAATGCATGGGGCTGTTTATTTCATCATCTTTATTGATGATTATACTCAATTCGGATATGTCTATTTGATTTCTCATAAGTCTGAAGTAATAAGTTGTTTCAAAAGGTTTATGAACCTAGTAGAAAATCAATTAGACAAGAAAATAAAAACATTGAGATTCGATCGAGGTCGAGAATATTTATCTGATGAGTTCAGAAAATTATGTGATGAAAAAGGAATAGAAAGACAGTTGTTTATTCCATACACTCCTCAACAAAATGGTGTTGCGAAAAGAAGAAACAAAACCCTACTAGAAATGGTTAGGTCCATGATGGCGCATGCTAACTTATCTATTACTTTTTGGAGTGAGGCGTTGTTAACTGCTGCCTATATACTTAAGCCAGTGCCTTCCAAATCAGTTACTTTCACTTTATATGAGTTATGGACAGGTATAAAACCGGACTTAAGTTTTCTTAAGCCATGAGGTTGTGCTGCCTATAAACATGAGTCCTCTCACAAGTTTGGAAAATTGGGTCCCAGAGGAAAGAAGAGTATTTTCATAAGATACTCAGAACACTCGAAAGGATATCTGTTCATAGGTGAGCAGGAAAGTGGAAGTATAACTGAATTTGAATCACGAGATGTCACATTCTTAGAGGATGAGTTTCCTAAGAAGGGCGAAATAGGGAAAGATTACTCCCTATTTGAAACCTTGGATCAAGATAATGATCTTAGTGAAGTTCGTCCAAGTGGGAGTAATATGAGAAGTGATTAATTGAATTCAAGTCATTCTCAATTACAACCACATGATGAGACGGCATCATTATTACCTAATCTAAGTGGGAGCATGGTGGGGACTGATGTGCAAAGTGTACAATCTCCCATACGGCGAACAAGTCACCAAAGTATTCCCTGTCGACGTTTTGACATTGAAGGGGAAACTTTTATGGTTGCTCCACTAGATGAGGATGAGCCAAGAAATATTAATGAGGCTCTGAATTGCCTTAGTAAGAAAAAATGGATTCATGCAATGGAAGAAGAAATGAAGCCAATGAAATCAAATCAAGTCTGGGAACTGGTTAATCTTCCAAAAGGACACAGATCTATTGGGAACAAATGGGTTCTTAAAATAAAGTGAAAGGCTGATGGCTTGATAAAAAAGCATAAGGCTCGCCTTGTGGCGAAGGGGTATAATCAACAGGAATGAATTGATTATGAAGATACATTTTCTCTTGTAGTGAGATTTACCTCGATTCGCATTATTCTGGCAATAGTGGCTAGTCTGGATCTTGAATTACATCAAATGGATGTAAAGACTGCTTTCTTCAATGGAAAATTAGATGAAAAAATATATATGGAACAATCTACTGGTTTCATAGTGAAAAGCCAAGAAGAAAAGGTATGTCGACTTTAAGATCGATATACAGCCTCAAGCAGTCATCAAGACAATGGTATATACGTTTTCATAATGCCATAATGGCATATGATTTTACAATGATTGATGAGGATCATTGTGTATATATCAAAAGATCCAATGATCAATTTGTGATCATATCATTATATGTTGATGATATATTTATTGCCAGAAGTAATATGGAGTTTATTAAGACTGTCAAGAGTTGGTTGTCTTCCAATTTTAAGATAAAGGATATGGGTGAGGCTGCATACATTCTTGGAGTTAAGATTTTAAGAGATCGTTCGAAGAGATCATTGTCTCTTTCGCAAGAAACATATATAAATAAGGTTCTTGAACGATTTTGTATGCAAGACTGTAAACCCATAGACACTCCTATTGCAAAAGGTGAAGGATTGAGCCATAGACTGTGTTTAGGGACTCCACAAAAGAAGGAACAAATGAAACATGTTCCTTATACTAGTGCTGTTGGAAGCTTGATGTACACTATGATGTGTACAAGACCTGACATATGTTTTACAGTTGGAATGGTGAGAAATTATCAATCTAATCCAGGTCAAGCACATTGGAAAGCCATTAAGAGAATACTGAGGTATCTTAAGGGGATTGCTGATTATACGCTGAGTTATTAAGGAAAATGATATGCGACTCTAAAGCTATTATGATGCTGATTGGAGAGGAGGTTTAGATAAAAGAAAATCTACCTCTATGTTTGTTTTCTTACCGAATAATGGCACCATATGTTGGAGCAGTAAGAAACAAACGTGTATAGCCTTGTCCACGATGGAAGTTGAGTTCGTGGCATTATCAACAGTAGTATAAGAAGATATTTGGCTTAAGAGATTTTTGGATCATTTAGGTGTTATTGAGAATGCTGCAGATTCATTGTTGGTTAATTGTGATAGCAAAGCAGCAAAAGTGTACACCAAAGATCTAAAATATCATGGCAAGACCAAACATATAGATACCAAGTATAATTTTGTAAAAGATATGGTTGCACAAAAAGTCGTGAACTTAGAGTACATACTACGCATAGAATGGTAGCAGATCCTATGACAAAGCCAATACTTAGAGATGTGTTTTGTGGCCATATGAAATCTCTAGGATTGCGTAGAGATTGATGTACTGAATATTGTATTTTCCCTAAGTGCTCACATTTGATGAATTTGTGTTTTCATCATTAATGCCTATGAATCTTTGTATGATCTTTATGCATCTTAATGCTCAGTGCATTATTTTAAGTTAAGGAAGTATGTCGGACAGATAAAAGATTAGCCTACTCACACGGGTAATCGCCTCTATTTACTGCGTGATAAATAGATATAAGACAGTTTTAAGCTTATTATCTAGGTGATAATCGAGAGCTCAAGCTTAAAATATTTATGTCGCCTTAACTAAGTGTTAAGATGAGGACATGATACTTATTATGTCCAAAAGTAAAATAACCCACATATTTTACTTTATCTATCTAAGATGCCAAATGTGAGTTCTGATAAATTTTGTGAATGAGTAGATACATGAACTCAAGTTAGACATTGGGTATGTCTAAACTATCATATGTACGGTATTGAAAGGTGTAGACATACGCTCCATGGGAAATGAGTTAATATTGTAATACATATTTCATACTACGTATGCATGAGACGACCAATAAGAGTAGCAAAAAGTTTGATCTCAACTTTTATGACGTGTGAGACTCTTGAGGAAAAGAGTTCCTCAATTTTTAGTCCTCTCATGACTCTTACTTATTCTCAAGATTTCTATTTAGTGTTTGTTATCTTAGGGTGTTGCCAATGGTCATGAGATGATTCAATCTAATGGGGCATTTCTAGAAAAGCAAGCTGGACTAAAATTGAGAGTTTGAAAGAAAGAGGAAGATTGATTTTGGAGAATCACATTGTAGTTTTGTATTCACTGGTCGACCAATTATAACTGTCTTTGTGATAATTATAATTGTGAATACAATATATATATCATTGTTTAAAAGAGATCAAGAGAGATATAAATGTGATCGATCGATCTAGGGTACTGCATACTAAATCTACTTAGAGTGATACGCTAATTATGAGCTGCTATATATTCCTAACAGATGTATAGCAACGAGCTCTCAAAGTATGCTGGTTGCACGGATTATTCATCAGTATGAATGTTGAAGAGAGGTAAAGAGAATCCTGTTCAGCCCACCATGTGTGAGTGGGAGATGATGGTTTTATATGAGATGGGCTTAAGGCCCGTCCGCCCAAGTTGGTCCTAAAAAGCCTGACCCACGGGAATACGGCCCGTGGATGGGGGGACATATAAAAGGGAGGAGAGAGAGAGAGAAGACACCTGTTGAAGAAAAACAGAAAGTAAACATACGTCTTTTTCTTCTCACGCTCTCTCTTTCTCTCGCTTTCTCTCCTAAAAAAGAAAACCGTGAAGTACGAAGGTGAATTTGCTTCACCGGATCGAACAGGGACAAGTTTCTCTTCCTCTTATCGGCGTCGGTGTCTAATCTGTGGCTAACGAGGTACGCTCGAATCCGTGGTGTACTTTACGATCGGTGATACGTGATTTTCCCGGGCTTCGTCTTCCGCATTAATTTAGGGGTTCGATTTAGTGTCGAATCCGGCTTTTCGGGGATCCGTTATTCCCAACACTTAGCATAGGCCGTGCAAATGATTGTGTTCAGATTTGGTCTTCTAGAGTGAAAAACGAAGGCATTGCGGGCCTTCCGGAGCTGCCATAGGGCCTTGGCAAGCAGCTCCCGTGAAGATGAGTATCTATTTTGTTCACTGAAGTCGTGCACCCATTTGCCGATTCTCGTTACATTGCTGTTTGGGAAGGGAGTTCAAATTCCAGATGTGCTTCCATAGGGCTTTTTGAGTTTGGTAGGAGGTGGAGACAATGTTCTGATGGCAGCTTGTTCTGTGGTGTTTGTATGCTGCGGTAAGCATTTTTGACAGAATAATGCCCATGTTCTGCTTCCGGTCCAAACGAGTTAGTCTTCTTTTGGGGTTGAACTCAATGGAATAGATATGATCTCTTTAAGTACGTCTTCCGCGAACGGATCAGCAATTTCCTGTTCACTTCGTTCCTGCTCTCCATGGATGATCAACTAAGTCTTCCACTTTTTGGGGATCGCCCAAGTTTGCAGGTCTCCCGAATATTTATGTTCTTTCCAAAATTTCTGGAAATGTGACTCTTATTTATTTAACATAAAAAGTGAAATATCAAGAGTAGACAATTTGTAAAAGTAAAATAAGAATATTATATTTATGGTGCATTTGATAACCATTCTATTTCCCATAACAATTTCTGATAAAAAATGATTATTTTTTATTCTATTCTCGAGAAAAAATTATAAGCATTTGAAGACGTTTGGTAATTGCTCAAAATTTTT
Source organism: Eucalyptus victrix (assembly GCA_016097545.1). NCBI lineage: Eukaryota > Viridiplantae > Streptophyta > Magnoliopsida > Myrtales > Myrtaceae > Eucalyptus > Eucalyptus victrix. The sequence continues at coordinate 27,947,531 of CM027844.1, forward strand.
ATTCCCGAAATAGAATTGCATTTGGTACCGTCTTTAAAATTTCTAATCCAAAAATTTTTCTTCTAACTTTTTAATAATTTTAATAATTTTTTTCTTCTTTTATTTTATTTTATCTTATTCCTCAGTCGGTTGCCGGCCTTGGGATGACTGGCAATCGGCTAAACAAGGGTCGGTGACCTCGCTGAAGGGTCATCGGCCCTCGGTGGGCCGCACCTCATTGGTCGAGGGAGGGCCGAGCGAGGCTCGCCTAGCCATCGACGAGCTCGCTGGACCTCATTGTGACTTGGCCAACCTCCAATGAGCTTGTCGAAGCTCACCCAACCGGTTGCCGATGACTAGCAGCGGTGGCGGCTGTAAAAGAAGAAGAGAAAAGGAAGAAAAACAAGAAGGAAAGAAGACGAGAAAAGAAAAGAAAAAATTTTGGTTGGCTAATTTTGGAATTGTTCTTGGGAACAAAAAATCTATATATATATTACTTCTCGATTTTACTCCAAATCCATTCTCGGGAGCAAAAAATCTACCAAAAGGATTTTTGTTCCAAATCTACTTTCAGGAACAAAAAAATAGAATCAAACGCTATTTGGCCTATTGCCAAACATGCCCTTAATGTCTAAAATATATCTTTTTCCTAAAATTTTGTTGAAGAAAGTAATATCCTTCTTATTTTAAAAGCTATTTCATTTATATATTCATTGGGGAAAATTGTCTAAAAGAATCCAAAACCTACCATACGTTTGGCGAATTCAATTCTAAAATTTTCAACTTTGCCAATTTAATTATAATCCTTCACACGATTCTCCAATTTGGCCAATTTGAATTTAGCGCATCTCATTACAATTGAATGGGAGGATGCAACGAATCCAATATTTGATCCACCTACGATGAATCAAACAATTATGTATGTAAATACTCGGGATAAATTCATAATGATGTCAAGTATAACAAGTGTCTTGATAGTAAAAATCTATCAGAATAACGATTTAGTCACATCAATTTTAAATCCATAATACACGGTTTACAAAATTAAATAAGTTACTAAAGAATTCGATAGGTTTGGATTGTGATGATCATTCTGAGCAAGTCAGTTGCTTCAGTTCTTCGACCGAGTTAGCGCGTGGAAACGTGCAAACAGATATGGAGAGAACTGTTCAAATACACGAAGAACGGACGCTACAAGTCATCTCTTCTTCAACCTCAATTTTTTTTATTAACAAATCAGTATTTTTGTAGCCAAATTGCTCTAGTCTTCTTTTTGGCTAAGAAAGGCAACAACATAATTATTTTGCTAAGAATAGTTCATTCCCAATCTTATCCACAGCCCATTAAAGGTTAATTTCTTGGCACCTCTCTTGAGAGGCGCAAATGCACCTGAGATATTTTACTTTGGCAAAACAAAACTGTGGCTCTACTCCCCACCGCATACCTACTCACATGAAGTATGACACATCCCTCATGTTTTTCCTAAAAGACATAAGCAAAACCCCTGGTCGTCTTGACTTTTTTGAGCTAGTCACCGGAAGCCCAATTCAATGAAATTACAAAAAGTCAACTGTCATTGTCCGCATCGTAGTCCACGACGTGAAATCGACAAAATAGAAGGCTGTTGAATTTTCTTATTTAGATTCGTAATCAATGAAGCATCTGCTGCCTTGTGTTAAATCATATACTATATCTAGGGTCTCAAACTTTATTTTGTTTTAGAATCCTTAAACTGTTAGATTATAAGGTGGTTTAATATTCAAATACTAGGACAACAAGCACTTGGAAAGCCCCTTTTTTTCCCAATTTTTTTTTCTAAATTTTTTTCGAATTTGTTTACTCCTATTTTGTTTTATCAAACTGTGTACTGGTCTTAAACCCTAGGATTAATTTTTTTTTTATGCCGATGGCAAATTGTATTCGCCTTTTACTTTCACGGTTTCAGACAACATAGTTCCTATCAAAGACTCTGTCTCAAATGAACGATTATCCACGTACTCCCCACCTTACCGCATGATCATTCACTTTCATGCCACGCTTGTTCTTGTTCTTAATCGCAATTATATTTCATGTGGTGTTTGAAAGGGCTTAATCGAACACTTATAACGTAAATCATCTAATGACATATTCGATTGTGAAGGTAATCCAAATATATGACAATGACATAATAATTTTGATAAAAATAACTTTTTCCATCTCACCTGTTAAAATATTTAAAAAATAAAACTACAAAAAACAATCTAATAGCATTAGCTTTAAAACAATTGATAGTAATCCCACTCACATCATTCACGCCTACATATTCAACTCTTGGCACCTCTCTTGAAAGAGAGATATTCCTCTTGAGACATTTACCTCCTTAATGCGACCAAACCATCTCCTAGAATTTGTCTAGTGGAATATAGTATCATACAGTCTCATTTTCTTCTAAATTAGAAAAGTTCGTGAAGGCATAGTCTCTTCAGAATAGCGATCTTCTTTGGCATATATGCGCTAATGCGGATCCTCTTCATAATTACTCAAAATGGTGATATATAAACCAGAATTAAACAATTCTCTAATGGAGAAAAAACTACGCAAGTCTCACTCAGCACATAAATTAAGAAAGCTTTTTAACGTCACATAAGGGCACCGATTCACGAATAAAATAATGGAACGAGTGATAAGTAAAAAGTTCCTCTTTAGAGTAAGAAAAAATGAAGATTTTTTTTTTTTTTTTGGTGACCCAGAAACCCATACAACCGGCAGCCGGCGAGTAAACCCGGGGGACATGTAAGCGGGATGATCCACCACCCCCGGCGTCCCACTTAAGACCCCAAGCGACCGTGAGGGGAGGAAAATGAAGTTTACCAATCATAAAGTGACATAAGAAAAGCGAGAAAATTTGTCCAAAAAGTTCTAAACCTATTGTACAAAGTGGCCAAGTTAGTCATAAACTTTTTACTTCATCACTTTCGATAACTTGCCAATTTAATCATAAATATTTCAATTGTGCTAATTTAATTTTAATTTTTATGATTTTCTAATTTAGTCTTAAACCTTTTAAAGATTTGTTAATTTAATTATTCTAATCAATTTTGGCGAGAAATTATTAACGTGATAATTTGGTAAGTGCTAATTGCCGTATGTGGCATAGTTGATGTAGAATTAGACAATTTTTTACATTTTAAAATTTTTCTTAATTTCTTCATATTTTTTTTCTTTTTTTTTTTTTTTTTTTCTTTCCTTCTTCCATTGGCCCTCGCTCCACACCCTCGCTTTGGCCTGCGCAAGGGCCACGAGGGCATCACAAGCCTCGCCAAGTCCATGGAGGCCATTAGGCCAAAAAAAAAAAAATAGACGAAGAAAAAAACCAAAAAAAAAAAAAAATTAAAATTTTTAAAATTATTAAAAATGTCAACTTTAGTGCCAGCCATGCCACATAGAACCGTTAGTGACTATGTTATCAATTTCTAGCCAAGAAGCACTTATTGGCCAAAAAATTAAAACTTAGTGATCACTTGGGATGCCTATTTTCCCATTTTCAGAAGGTTTTTTTTTTCCAATTTGTTTCTACATCTATGTTTTGCCAAACTGTGTTCAGCTCTTATACTCTAGGATTATATTATTTATGCATTCTCACGGTTTATAACGGGATAGTTCCTAACTGATTAATTAAATGGTGATCTGTGGGCACCTTACGGAATAAAAGCTGAATATTCGTCCGTCTACCGAAGACTTTGTCGCAAACAATCAATTATCCTAGTATTCCCACCTCACCCTTGTTATTAATGGCAATCATTTTCCATTTGAGCGTTTGAAAGGACGTAGTCTAACAGTAACAACACAAACCAGCTAACGACGTAATCATTTATGAAGGCAATGTAAACATACAAATACAGGTTGTGTATTACACAAACAATATGTTTAAGTAGATGCGAAACCATTGACTTCAAAGATCATTGCCACCTTTTTGTTCTTTCTTTTAATTTTGTGATAAATTCCATATTGTTTTCGAGCTAGGTCACCTAGAGTCCTTATGCTAAATTGCTCGGACGTAATTTTGCATGCAAAATAATAGTGCAAAATGGGATCGCGGGTTGCTATATAAAGGTGAACTAGTTGAGGCCAAGGAATATCACAAAAACCCTTCCCTTCGCATCCATGCTTTAGCCTAAGCAATGACCAGACACCAGAACATGTCTTCATCGCATTATAGCCTTCTGATCATTGTGATACTGAGCTTAGCTTGTGTTGCGACCGGAGAGAACTTAATCGATTACAATATTCCGAAGCTGAGCGTATTCCACGGAACATTGATTCAAGATCCCACACGGGCGGTCCGAGCTTCTGTGTTGACAGAGGGCTTCCAATTTTTCTCTTACAACCAAACGCTCGATCATTTCAACTATCGGCCCGAAAGTTACACCACCTTCAAACAAAGATACGTGATCAATTCCAAGTTCTGGGGTGGCGCGAAATCACACGCCCCGATTTTCGTTCATCTTGGTGCCGAACAACCCATCGATCTCGGCATAGAAGCTGACGAGTTTCTTCCGGATAACGCGGCTCAATTTAGAGCGCTTTTGGTCTATATAGAGGTAATAAAAATGCTCCATATTATTTGCTTGGTTGTACGTTCTCTTTCCCTTCCGTTTGGCGTGCATATGGATGTATTTACGTATTTAAGAACGTAAGTTGTAATCTTGCAGCATCGATTTTACGGGGAATCAATCCCGTACGGGTTGGCACTTGACAAAGCCCTAAGTGACCCTAACATTCGTGGATATTTCAACTCCGAGCAAGCTCTTGCCGATTACGCGGAAATCCTCATATACCTAAAGCAGAAGCTGAATGCCAAACAATCTCCGATCATTGTCATTGGAGGATCATATGGGGGAAGTAAGTGAATATATTTTCATATAGGAGCAACATGACTACCGCTATAAATCGAACTTAAAAGAATATCGCGCACCATATACATTAAACCGAATATTGCTAATTCACGTTGACCCAGTTATTATCGTAGGATGTAATAATCATATATAATCTGCCATGGGTTCGTGTTCTTGAACATTTCCTGGATGGAGCCTTTCCTAATGAGCGCCAGTCATATTGACAGCGATAATCCATATAAATATTGATAGCTTGCCCCAAAGGCATTGAAGAAATTTCCTCCCGTTAGATTAAGAGGAAAAAATCAACACCATATTTCTACATATACCTTAAAACTATGTGTTTCAATCTTCATATGTTTAATTTCAGTGCTAGCTTCATGGTTCCGATTAAAGTACCCTCATGTGGCTCTCGGAGCTTTGGCATCATCTGCTCCAGTTCTCTTCTCTATCGACAGCACGCCCCAGGACGCATTCTTTTCAGTCGTAGCAAAAGATTTTTTGGTAATAATCTCAATTTGAATGCATTTTCTCTAGTCAAATCGATCACTTGCACAATTGTTTGGGCGTTTTTTCAGGATACTAGTTCTTCTTGCCACCAAACAATAAGACGATCCTGGGAAGAAATCGATAGAGTTGCTTCTGAGCCTCATGGTCTCACGAAGTTGAGCAACACTTTCAAAACTTGCAGGTGGAAATAGTTTTTTATTTTTTATTTTATATCTTTTAAATGACTCTGAAAATAATTATGAAAGCTCCTACTGTATTTTTCCTTCTGTCTAGTCCCCTGCAAAGTTCATCATATCTCAAGCTATTGGGAATAACAGATCCCTGAAAACCGGATTCGACACCGAATCAAACCCCTAAATCAATGCGGAAGACGAAACCCGGGAAAAACACGTATCACCGATCGTAAAGCACACCACGGATTCGAGCATACCTTGTTAGCCACAAATTAAACACCAACGCCGACAAGAGGAAGAGAAACGGTCCTGTTCGATTCGATGAAGCCTTGAAGGGAAGAAAAAGTGCGCCGTATGCTTACTGTTTTTCCTTTTGAGAGAGAGAGAGAGAGAGCGTAAGAAGAAAAAGACGTACGTTGTTTTCTATTTCCAACTGATATCATTTCTCTCTCTCTCCTCCCTTTTATACCTCTCCCTTTCCACGGGCCATATTCCCATGGGCCGGGCCTTTTGGGCCCATCTTGGGCGGACGGGCCTTAAGCCCATCTCATAAATCTATCACAAGCAGTACCTGAAAACGCAGTACGAAAATGTTGCTCAGTACAACGATCCGTTTAGTCAACGCGTGAAACTTATGTGCGACGCCATTAACGGAGCTTCTCCAAGAAACGGCCTTCTGGGGAAAATCTTTGCGGGCCTTGTTGCCACCGTTAAAAACTCAACATGCTACGTCAATGCACCCCTTCCTGGTGTATCTGCTCAGACTAGTCTGGGATGGCAATGGCAGGTGGGTAATATGTACTTATCACCTCTACATGCGACTTGCATTTTCATCACTTACTTTTTATACTTCGTTATTGGCAATTAATTAGATTGTTATGCAGTCGAGAGTCAAGTCAAATCCATCCTATTATTTACTACTAAACCTTGGCTCCTCTCTATTATATGCCGACACCTGATAAAGGCCAGCTTGATTTTTGAGACTCAAGTTCTACTAGATGAAGTCTTTTCAGGCTCAAGATAGGCCCGATGCCATCCGCTTATCAAAAAGCAAGTTTAAGTATGACTTTGCACTATTAAACTGAGCGTCAATCTCGGATTGATTTGGGTTCTCAAACAGTTTTGGGTTGGCGTTGGCAGGTACCCAATATAGTTCAATATCATAAACGGATTTTGGTTTGCTACTATCAGTTGAAATTGACTCGGATTGAATATGAAAAAACAACGCTAATCTCAAAATCGAGTGATGAACGAACAACTCCAAGATTCGGTATTATATGCGTCTTATGTTTCTGAGCTGAGTCTGGTGTAGTCTAATGATCAAGCAGAGTAGCTCGTGAATTATTCTGATTCATTTATATCCTTATTGGCTCTACCTGATAGTGATGTGCTTGGCAGAGTAAGAGTCAATAGACACAATTTCGAACTCTTTTGCCATTATTAGTTAATCTTCGACTAACAAAATGGTGGTCGATTGGCTTTGCAGAAGTGTAGCGAGATGGTGATGCCTATGGGCATCACCGAGAATAATACCATGTTTCAACCAGAACCCTTCGACCTTAATAGCTACAACAATGACTGCAAGAGAAGCTACGGCATCACACCCCGACCTCACTGGATCACTACTTATTACGGTGGTCAAGTAATGTCACGTGAAGTAAATTGTATATTTAGTTCATAATTTTATTTATATAACATTTTCTTTTACCGAACAAAGTATAGCGCTCTTTAATTTCTTCATTGACTATGAAAAATTGCAGGACATAAAACTTGTTCTGCACAGATTCGCTAGCAACATTATTTTCTCCAATGGGCTTCAAGATCCTTATAGCAGCGGCGGGTATGTCTAGCTTTGAAACCTATAGAGATTCCTGTGAAAACATCACTAAATTAAATCAGATTGCAAGATAATTCATATATATCGTCAATCACAGGATCTTGAAGAATATTTCGGATACTGTCGTTGCGGTCTACACAGCTAAAGGTACGTGACAACTTCATTCGTCTCGAACCAAAGTCAAATAAAATGGATTATCTTTCCATATTGAGATTTATGGAAGCCAATTGAATCACTGAGATTAATTTCGTAAAAAAAAAAAAATTATATGTAGGTTCGCATTGTTTGGACATACTTCCAGCTACGAAAGCCGATCCCGACTGGTTGGTCAAGCAGCGGAAAATTGAGATTGAGATTATACAAAAGTGGATCGCCACATACCATGCCGATCTCCGTACTCTGGGAAAATAATTAACATATATCACATGGGAAAGTCACCACATGGTATAATGTTAATAGTGTAGTAAATAAAGACCAGAGTTGTGTGTTTCGTTCATCATCTTGTGAGAAGAGTGAGAAATGTGTGTGTGTGTGTGTGTGTGTGTGTGTGTGTGGATGTGTTAGGTATTTAGAGAGAGGGAATGACATGAAGAACTAGCTAGTATCGTCGCACATGAGAGCAGCTTAAAATGATGATCCACCAATATGTCCAATGACGATTTTATGCAGCCGCATTGATGGACCAAAAACCAGTGAAAATGGCATTCTTGGCAAAATATTCGCAAGCATTGTTGCCTATAACGTGAACTCCACATGCTACCTCAATCCTCCCACTTACGTATATCGAAAGAGAAGAAAGTGATCATAGAATACGTAAGCACTAGATTGATGATGTCTTATTCTTTAATTAAAGGTATGCCACCAATGAGTTATAAAAATCATGTATTCAGAATGGGGATTGATCGATCATGTAAATTTTTCTTTATATGGAAAAATTTGTGAGGCTTTTATTCATTTGCTATATTTTTCTCAATACAGTTGTATACAATTAATTATTTTAAGAAAAATAATTACGTTTGACCTGGAGTAAACATAAGGTTTATTCATTAAGTTATTTTATCACATATGAGCTAATGAAATGTATTGTGATACATGGAAAATAATACTCACTCTAAGAAGACTTTTCACCATGATTCATGTGTTTTTTAGCATGAAGTTTATGTGGGTTTGAGTTAATATTTCATTTGATGGAATATTGGGATCAAATGGGAGAATGTTATAATATTTTATTATTTTAAATGTGATCTCGATTTTGTATTTCTCAATTAATTCCGATTTATTGCCCAAATTATTACTCTCGTTTATTACGTAATAATATGTTACCATAACGGTCTTAAAGAAAGACATCAATAATGTAAGAAATGGAATAAAACATAGGGTCGTCTAGTCTAAACCCTATTACTAGAGAAAACACACCATCATGTTTGAGGGATATTAGTTAATGGAATAGGGCGTATAGATATGATGATTACATATTCGCAAATTGATCACGCTCCTGCATCCGATTAAGGTTTTGGAGTTTTCCGCATTTGCACATTTTTGTCAATGGTTAGAGATATGTCGATCTTTACGTTTCTGCAAATCAATCTCAAATTTTATACGGATTTATCCATAAATAATAGATCGGTATCATCAAGTTTTTCTTTAGACTCGATCTAGCAAAAAGTACTTTGGGTTGGGGGTGGCAGGAATAGTACTCTACGTCATCTTCTCTAAGCATTGCCAATGGATCTCGATCGTTTTGGGAGGGTTTGGATATTGCATTTCGATGTCAAGGGTGGATTCGAACCTGGTTGAGTTAAATTAACTTTAAAGTGAACAAGGTTAGGAAAACTGTTCCCTGCTTGCGTCCGAGTGATTTTACGATTACGATGGAGTTGGGCCATCGCACTTTTTGTCCCAATACAGGGATCATTAGGTCTATGTTCAGGCCGATCCAAGAATGCCTATGAGTCAAATCTATTTTAATTGCACCATCCCCTTCTTGAAAACTTCCTCGTAAAATTCGGAAGTGTCTAACAAAACTTATACTTCTATTGAACTAAAAGGGGAATTTGCTTCCAGGTCTGCAGCGAAATGGCATTCCCCATAGGCATCACAAATAATCAAGTCCATGTTCCAACCGGCGCCTTTCATCTTAACAAGATTCATTGACGAATGCAACGACCTAAGAAGCACTGACACTTTCCAAAAGCCTTCATGTCGTGTCCAACACTCCGACACGTGTCCGACATGCTCCGACGCTCCGACACGTTTCGACACGTGGTCAACGAGTGTCGGGAAATCCAACATGTGGTCAACTCTTCCCGACACACTCCGACACGCGAGTCCAAAATTCTGACATGCGACTCCAACATGCACGGAGTCAATTTTAAAAAATTTCAATACTTGAGGAGTCAAAATATAAATATATGAAAAAATAATGAAAATAACAAAAATAAAGGGGAAAGAAGAAAATTTTCACTCTCAAGTTTCTCACTTATAAGTTTTTGACATTTCCGTGAATGACGATGGAACGCCCCTCTTCTCGTTGGCGTCGATCCGCTACCCCCACAGACTTAAAGTTGTGATTTTTTTTTTTTTTTGCTTCTTTCCGCCTCTTACAGGCATCGCTTACGAGTTATCTCTTTTGGTCACATTTTTCATGGCACATTAAGTTATTTCATTTTCTTTTGGTCATACTTTGAGAGTTCTTGTTTTGGATTTTCATTTTTCTCAAACCTTGTTTTGCAAAGGAGCTCCAAGCTAATCCATATCATGAACTCCGAACTCAGTTTGAAACTATAAGAAATCTCATTAATTTTCGACAAATTTAAAAAAAAAAAAAAGGATATGTTCCTTCAAATTTACTCTTTTGTGTTTGCAATTTTTGAATTTCTCATTCAATCTCTGTCAAATTAAAACAATAAATTATATTAATAAATGTTGGATTAAATCACCGACTATGGTGGCTCCGCTGGATAAGAGCTCCATTTATCCTTCCCCAAGGGTGAGGGGTTCGAAACCTAGTGGAGGCATTTGGTGTCTTAAGTGGGATGTTGGGGTGATAGGTCCTCCGCTAGCATCCTCCCGGGTTTACCTCTCCGGGCTGCCGACCGTACGAGGGTTCCCGGGTCATAAAAAAATAATAAAAAATAAATAAATGTTGGATTAATATATTTAGTATAAATTAATTATATGATCGTTTTATTATTTATTTATTTATTTATTTGCATTTATATATAAAAATATGCATGTAATATATAATGTGTCGGAACATGTTGAAATTCTTTATTTTCTTAGAAATAATGTGTCGGCATGTCGTGTCATGTCGTGTCATATCGCGTGTCCATGTCGGTGCTACATAGGCAACGACTGATACGGCGGTCGAGCCTCCTCTGCATTAGGTCACTACCTACTACAGTGATCATGTATGATTTCCAGTAACTCAAAAAATATTTGTTTGGCTCTTATTTCTATCGATAGACTAAACTAGTTTCCTTGCATAAAGTTTAACATAAATCTGACCATCGTCGTCCTCCATCGCTGTTTTTTTATCTTTGCAAAATATGGAGCTAATTCTTCGTAAGTTTGGTAGTGGGTTACAGAGGCTTGTATGCTTATCTCCATACGTCCATTCGAAGAAGAACTTTCTACATTATTTAATCACGCTTAATAATTTGATCTTTTTTTTCAATATTAGGTCCTGAAGAACAATTCATACGGTACAGTTGCTATATACAAAGAAAGGTACAAAACCAGGCCATTTTATTTGTTGCTTGTGACTTGTCTCAAGTACCCGTGAATCCCTCAAGAAAAGGTAACCACTCTAATTAGTAATCTAACTACAAAGTAGAAAGTAATTTGTAATTTCTTGCTTGTTTGGTCGTCAAACCACAAGCCCTATTTGGATTTGAATTTTCAACTTGGATAGGTTTCCTTTGAGGGCTCAAACTCAAAATATATTTCCATCACTAATTATATGTTTTGCAAGTTCTCGTTGTTTGGATTTAAAGACACAAATTGATCTAGATTGATTGGCCATGCAATGAAATACCGAAGTGTGGATAGCTGAATATATGCCAATCTTCTCGCTTTGGAACAATGATGTGTTGAATTGCTATTACAAAAAATATGGATGATGAATTGATTCAAGAAGGCCATTTCAATAAAAGATAAGAACTGATGGTGCATTTGGTTTAGTTTTTCCAAGGAACTTTTAGCCTTTAAAACCTTTGAGGAAATGCTCTGGTGTTTGACAAGCCTATGTAAGAGGCTTTCAGTCAAATGCTAACCTTGAAAAAGCTAAAAGCTCAATGTTGATAGGAACTAACTTTGAACTTTCAATATATGGCCAAATGATGAAATTATTATTATTTTTTTAAAAATTACTATCATAAATTTTTTAGATTTTCGATTTTACCTCTCATTGCTCCAAAACTACCATTACCCTCACTAGAATCAGCAAAGAGTTTAATATTTTTTTAATGAAAAAGAAAAAATGAAATCCAAAGCCCCTTATAAAAAAATAAAAAGAAAAGATTTGCTATCTACTCTTTACGCAAAAATAGCTTTGTAAAGAATTTTTACCAAACGCAACTTGTATTTTCCCAAAGCGCTTTAGACCAAAGATATTTGCATTTCCCCAAGACTCATTTCCAAAGCTAAATCAAATGCGTCTAAGTCCTCTGTATCTTACCAAAAAGGGAAAATGTATCAAAAAAGTCTTAAACATTTCGCATTTTTGCTAATTTAGTCATGAAATTTTTATTTATGCCAATTTAATCATAACCATTTTTCACTTAATACAAATTTAGTTTTAAATATTTTTATTTGATACCAATTCGATCCTTTCTAGCTAATTTTGATTTGTTGACATCTAAATTTCACAGTTTTACTTAAAACTTAATAGCATTAAAAATTAATAATTAGTCACTAAAAATAAAGTCTTATTATTTTAAAAAATTATTAATAATTTATTATTTTAAAAAATTGAGAGAGGCCGGGTCGGGCCGGATCCGACCTTGGCCCGGCCCGCCTCTCTTTCTTCTTTCCCCCGCGTGGGCCTGGACCCGGCCCCATTTCCTTCCTTTTCTTTCCCCTCGCGCGGCCCGCTAGCTTGCCTCGTTCCCCGTTGTCCTTCGACGACCTACAGAAAACAGAATAGGAGCAGCACAGCGGCGGAGGAGCAGGGGGATCGGTGCGGCAGGCGGGCTGCGTGATCCGCTGGTTGGGGGCAGCCCGGCCGATAGCTGGCACGGTAGGGGTCTTCGCGTGGACCTGCAGAAGAAAAGGGAACAAAGAAGAGGAAAAAGGAAACAACGAGAAGGGAGAGCTGGGGGGTCGAGAGAGAGCGAGAGAGAAGGGGAGGACGAGCCGAAGGGAGAGAGGGAGCTCGAAGGAAAGCTCCGCCGTCGTAAGTTGTCTGCCCGAAAGCCACTGTCCGTCACAGCCTTTCCCATGAAACAGGTAGGTCTCTCGAGCACTTGTTCTCGTGGGGGTGACGGACCGAAGCTCGCGGTTGACCAGTTCACGCGAGCTCCGGTCCTAACGATCTTCACGGTTGTTTCTTGGTGTTCTGGTGTGCTCTACTCGGAACCTAGGCCCGTGTTTAAGTTTCGATTGGGGCAAAAATCCCCTGTATGAGTAGCGCACGCCAAATGCTTGTGAAAATATGTAAACGATTCTGAGTCCTGCAAGTTTTTTAAAGCTGGGAGCCAGTTGTTCTTTATTCATATCCGTTCCAAATGTGATTAATCTGTCTCTTAGCGGATCTTGAGTCTCGCTCGTGATGTCGTGTTGATGTTTGCTCAAATCTATGCCCCAAGCGAGCTTAGGTCCTCCTTCTAGCTGATGCACCTCATATGTTTGACAAAATGTCTTAAAGAGAACCGAGAAGCAATCTGAGTTTGTTCTGATTTGTGCTTGGTCATATATATGCGGGACCGTGCCCGTCTTTCATGTTTTCGTTACGATTTCATGCGATTTTCGCGGAGGAATCATGTATGTTTAAGCCAGGATGTCCGCATCCGAAAATGGTTCAGCCGTCGCCGGAGTTAGATGGCCGGCGGCGATTTGCGCCGGTCGGGGTGGTCTGGTGTTGGATGGGACGCTGGGTGTTTCGACTTTTGTTATTGTTCGAATGAGTTTTGGTAGGGAAGCAGTTTCGGTGAGGAGTGTTGCGAGGAAGGAGAAGACGGTCTTCGTGAAGGAGAAGAAGACGCACGGAGAAGAAAAATACGTGGGGAAGAAGACCATAGGTGAAAAGACAAATAAGAAATAAAAGAAAAAACAAAAGAAAAAGAAAATTACAGAAAAAGTAAAAAGCAAAACAAAATATGGGAAAAGAAAGCAAAAGTTTGCTTCGGGAAGGCGGAGTGCAGAGAAAAGGTACAGTGGAAAAGACAAAATGGTGGAGAATAAAAGAAATTACGAAAAAAAATTTTAAAAAGAAGAAAATTTAGAAAATTAAAGAAAATTCCAAAATTCAGAAAAAGCTAAAAATTTCAGTAGAAATTAGATAGACACAAAAATAAAAAAAAAAATCAAAAGGTTTTGGAAAATTCAAAAATTCAATTTTTCCGAAAAATCCAAAAAAAATTCTAAAAAATTAAAAAATATTCAAAAATGTTAAAATCGTCTCTTGGTTTATTTTCTCTTAAAAAATGGAAGTCTTTCAATTTATGATTTTTCTCAAGCGGTTTTAGCTATCCTTAAGGACGGATATCCTTAATTATGCAATTTTGGTATATTGATGATTTTGACTTCCATTTAGTCTATAGCTAGAATTAGTATTTATCTTGTCTTTGATGTTAAATTTTTGTTCTCCCATGCACTTTATGTAAACGCTTTCCTTGGTTGTTGATTGCTATTTTCATGAATTGTGCACTCGTATGATTACCTCACATATTAGTAGATAGATAAAGTCAATCTAGATTGTTTGACAAAAATATCCATTTTTTTTAAATAAACAAGATTAGGTACCAAAATGGTACTAATTGGTTAATTAGTGTAATCAAATCCCCGAACCTAGATTCTCTGATTCCATAGGAAGTGAGGTATACTCTCATACCTCACTTGATTTCTAGCCGACTTCAATAGACTAATGCCAACTCATTTTTGCAAAATTCCTAAAAAAACCCTAAAGTCACATGAGGTGGCTCTCCGCCTAATCATGGGTCTTAGGTCCATCATTTAGGCAATACCCCTAAACCTGTTCCCTTCCCCCGAGGGGTAGGTCACGACATGGTTGGATTTTGTTGACTAGGCATTGATCGGCTAACATGGCACGATCAATGCTAACGTAGACAACTTTTAATAATATTTTTTTATTTGTTATTTTTTGATTTGATTTGATTTGATTTGATTTGATTTGATTTTCTTTCTTTGTTCTTCTCCTTGCCCTTCCTCCGGTCGATCGTTGGACCTCAGCAACTAGCCAAAGGCGACACCCAACGAGGTAGAGGTTGACCTCGTAGGCCACGGGCTCGATTTATATCTTATCCTTTCGCATGCATATCGTGTCATCAAAGCGATCACTATAATTGTTTGTTTGATTTTTCGGGAAACTAGTTCTTCCTGCCACCGAACCATAAGGCTATCTGGGGAGGAAATTGATAGAGTTGCTTCTGAGCCTCATGGTCTCACGAAATTGAGCGAAACTTTCAAAACGTGCAAGTGTGTGGATGATGGAATTGAGAATCATGCATCATATTATAGCATGCGCTAACAGTGAATAAAACCTTTACACGAGAAGTTTATCCACTCTTGATTTGAGAGTTTCAACTATCAACTCCCTAGCTTACCATCAAATTTAGAACGGATAAGACCGCTTGTTAAATCAAAGCATCAAACATGATATAATGTTCCGATATTAGTTTAAAAGTAGAAAAGGCATGCTTTATTGATGAATTTACATTTAACTATGCATATCTTTGTCTTTCTTTAGACCATTGCAAAATTCTACACAGCTCAAGGACTACTTGATAGACGTCTACGCGGGTGGTGCTCAGTACAATAATCTATTCAGACGTCCAGTGGAAGCGATATGCAATGCCATTGATGGAGCTTCTACAAGAAATGGCATTCTCAGGAAGATCTTCGCAGGCGTCGTCGCTTCCGAGGGAAATTTGACATGCTACGTCAATCCACCTTCTACACGTCCATCCCAAACTAATTTGGGTTGGCCTTGGCAGGTACACACTGTGCCGATATCATGAACGGATCTTAGTTTACTACGATCAGTTGAAATCGACTTGGATTGATTATTAAAAAACAAAGCTAATTTCAAACTCGAGTGATGAAAGAACAACTCCAAGATTCGGCATAATATGCGTCTAATGTTTTTGAGCAGAGTCTTGTGTAGTCTAATGATTGAGCAGAGTAACTCGTGAATAATTGTGACTCATTTACATCCTAAATGGCTCTACCTGATTGCGATGTGCTAAGCAGACTGAGAGTCGATGAAGACAATTTCGAACTCTTTTGCAATCATTAGTTAATCTTCGACTAACAAAATGGAGGTCGTTTGGCTGTGCAGACATGTAGCGACATGGTGATTCCCGTGGGCATCGGCGAGAATACTATGTTTCAACCCCAACCCTTCGACCTAAATAAGTTCGTGAACGGCTGCAAGAGTAGCTAATAGCTATGGCATCACACCTCAGCCACATTGGGCCACTACTTACCACGGTGGTCATGTACGGTCATAAAAATAAAATTATATATATAGGATACTCCTTTAATTTTCATATACTTATTATATATAACTTTTTTTATGATCGAACAACATATGACTCTCTTTAGTTTCTTCACTGACTATGGGAAATTGCAGGACACATAACTTGTTTTGCATAGGTTCGCTAGCAACATTATTTTCTCCACTGGACTTCTAGATCCTTATAGCAGCGACAGGTACGCCTAGCATCGAAACCTATAGGAATTCCTACGAAAACATCATTGAATTAAATCAGATTTCAAATTAATTCGTATATATTGTCAGTCACAGGTTCTTGAAGAATATTTCTAATACTGTCATTGTAGTCCACATAGCTAAAGGTATGTGCCGACTTGATTCATGTCAAAGCAAAGTCAAATAAAATTTGATTATCTTTCTATCTTCATAACTGAATCGCTGAAATTAATTTGCAAACGTAATTTTTTATATGTAGGTTCGCATTGTTTGGACATAATTTCAGCTACAGAAGCCGATCCCGACTGGTTGGTTAAGCAGCGAAAAACCAAGATTGAGATTATAGAAAGTGAGTTGCTACATACCATGTCAATCTTCGTGCTTTTGGAAAATAATCGATATATGTCACGTGGGAAAGTCATCAAATGCTATAATGCTAATAATATAGTAAATAAGGACCAGCTGTGTGTGTCGTTTATGTTATGGTGAGAAGCGTAAGCGATTTGTGTGTGTGTGTGTTAGGCCTGTCGAGAGTGGGAATGATCTGAAAAACTTATCCTACCGAAAATGCCATTCTTGGTGAAATATTTGCAGGCGTTGTTTTCTATAACGAGAACTCCACATGCTGCCTCAGTCCTCCCACTCATGTATATCTAAGGTACTTTGAGTTTGGGGTGGCACGTATGGTACTCTACATCATCATCTTTAAGCATTAAAGGAGGTCAATAGGTCTCGATCGTTTGCATGACAAACTTTCAGGATTTATTTTCGATTAAATAAATCGGGTATTTCATTAACCCGCTTATAGTGTTATTCTCTGAGCTGATCACTCACGAGATAATTGGACTATCTGGGGAAGCAAGTAAGGAATTTAAATGCAATGGACGCGAGAATTCGATCAGGAACCGACTGTTCGAACGTGTTAATCTGCAAGGGTCATTATAGCACTGTCAGAAATCGATCGGAGACCAAAAATAGGTCAATTTGACTAAGAGATGTGATCAGTGTGTGGGTGATTCCACTTGATTGCAAAATATCCGCCGATCGGCACTAGACCGATTTTTCTATCATTTTGGTACTCGATGCTCATAACTGAAATCTCAAGATTTTGATGACAATCAAGGGTCGCCAATGTGTCGAAAATGTACATTGTAACTCGAAATAAATCGATCATGAGTCAATTGCACCAAAAATTCCTAAAAGTTACCCGATGGACGAGGTCACGCTAAAAGCGCACTGAGTGAAATTAACCGTGAATTTGAACTTGATTTCAGAAATCGAAAATTCTGTGGTGTCACGAGCTATTTTAGGAACATTGACTCGTCCTCCGAAAAATTTTCAGAGATTTTGAGATTTTTGTGGAAAATCGTTCGGACGTCACGGAAAAAGTAACAGGAATTCGGATCGGCCGAATTGATGAGATTTTCAACTTGCAAACCGAGCTATATGGTGAGGGGGACTTGTAGAAATTATGTAGGCTTTTTCTACATCAAAATTGGACGTCGAATTTGGGAATTTGTTGAAGAAATTGGAAATTCAAAATGAAAAATTCGGAACCAAAGGAGGGCAGCATTATTTTGGCTTCAATTTGGATAATTTGGTGGATATTAGTGCAATAAAGTAATTGGGAACATTAGATATTTGTGTGGGCTTTAAGGGGACCAAACATTCAAGTATTTGGCTAAGCCTTGTTGACTTCCCCTCCCTTTTTCTTAGCTGGCTTCATACGCACGCCCCCTCCCTCATTGTATCTTCGTTCAAACCCTGCTCTCCGTGAGTTCAGCTTTGCTTTCATTTTCCTTCTTTCCTTTGAGCTGCAAGACCACCGATTCTTCTGCTGCCATCTCCACTGCCACACGTCCGTAGCCGTGCCCCTCCAGTCAACGATCAACGCCAGCAACTGCTTCATGCGGCCTCGACGTTCCGCTGCCACGTCCAAGTCCGCAGATCCTTCAGTCAACAGTTGAAGCTGGTGTTGACCCCTGCTCATCCACCGAAGCCGCACGCCACACGTCTGCTCCACCATCCCTCGCGTCTTCAACCCAGCAGCTGTCCACCTTCGGATTCCCCTCTGTCTTCGCTGTTTCCCACGGAGTCAACGATCCAGCTGAGTTTTTCCCATTGTTGATTTCCCCAATTGGCTGTCACTCAAGCCGTGTCTTCTTCGATCAGTCGAGCGAAGCCGAAGCAGCTCCCTTCTTCAGCTCGTGGATCAGTCGCAACAGCCCAGCCCAGCGGATCCAGTGAATTGGACGGCCCATCTTCACAGCATTCGGCCCAGCTTCTTCAACGCAAGTCAGCAGCTTGCAGCAGCCCAAATCCCCAACGAATTTAGCCCAATTGAAGCCCACAAGCCAGCAGTAGTTCGGCCCAGCAATTTCTTTTGTTGCTCGGCCCAGCTCGCAAAGATCAGCCCATCCGAAGACAAGCCCAGACTTTGAAGCCCAGCAAGTTAAGCCCAAGAATTCAGCAAGCCCAAGCCCATCAACCAAGCCTAGCAATTTGTTGTGGGCTTGCAAGGCCTTTGAGCCCGGTTCGTGTGCCCGTCAATGCCGCCAAAAATTCGGATTTCAGCCGCCGTCGCGGTGATCTGGTCTTCGCAAATCAAGTGAGTTTAGCTCACAAATCCTTGCTTAGTTTGCTAATTATGCTTAAGTGTTAATTAGAATTAATTAAGTGTAATTAGGTGGTTAGATTAGTTTAGAATAATTTAATCAGTGACTTAATGATGCATGTTAGGTGATTTATTAGTCTAATTAGCAAGTAAAGACGTACTTCTATTTATTGAATGTATCTCAGGATTTTTCCCAATCTGTTTTGGCATCCAATTAGGCATTACGGGCCTAAATTGGATTTTTAGTGTTTATTTATTAATTTTCGGAATTATTTATTTATTTATTTTTCTAAAATTAAACAAGAATAGCCGACGACCGGAATTTTATGTTAATTGTCGTGGCGCGATCTGTTTATTTAATTGAGCTTTATTTTGTGCGGAATTGAATTATATGCAAATTTGGGAATTATTCCTGAATTAATTAATGTTGGTTATTAATTGAAAAATAACCGAGCATCGACTGATAATGCCAAAAATATTTTTTTGTGGACTACAGAAAATGTGAGAGTTATGGAAAAGAAAATATTATATTTTGGCTAAGGTCAACCGTGTGCCAACGCACGATATTTTATCAGGTATAATAAAAGATGAGAAGAAATGCTGTGTGGCGTGGCTCGGCGATTATTACATCACTTTGGCATATAGGATTCCTTAGAGAACACACGTAAATTGTTAAATTTATATCATGCTTGAGTGGCGATAATTGATCATGCCTGTGTGGCGTAAATTGTGCCTGTGTGGTCATATTTTTGTGTGTCAAATATCGTGCCTGTGTGGCCGAAAGTAATTGGAATGCTTGAAAGAGATTGCGCACTTAATTGGTTTATATTGGCTCTGTAATTAAGCATATCACCACGGTGAAAACGACATCCAAGAGCATGTACGTAAATTGTTTATATTGGCTTTGTGATTAAATATATCACCCCGGCGAAAATGATGCCTGAGAACATGCACATAAAGTGTTTATTGTACATTACCTTGGCGAAAATGGCGCCTTAGAAAATATGTGGGATGGGTGATTGGTATATTGTATTGGCGAAATCGGCGTCTAAGAGAAAATACATGGTTCGGTGACTAGGTATTATACTGGAAATTGTATAGTATGGTTGGAAGTGACCAAGAGATTATTTGACTAACATGTAATCGACTAGGTCGATTAATCATTGTTTTTATCTGATGTTGTGAATTGATTGATTGAATGAAAATGACTGGTGAGTGGTCTGATTGACATGTAATCGACTAAGTCGATTAGATTAATGTTTTGATCCATGATATTATGATGGATGCCTATTTGAACTATGCTAATTTGTAGATAAAATTTGAGGTCAAAGTAAGTCCTCTGACCCGTGTGTGCATAAGCAACCTAGATAGCGTATTAGTTTACTAATCGAGTTTTAGGAAGTAAAACTCGCTGAGATGTGGTCTCAATGGGTATTGTATAACCATTTCAGGACCTTGATGAGGAGCCTAAGGAGGAAAAATCTGAGGAGGAGAACCCTAATGTGAAACCTGAGGAGGAGGAAGATTTTGAAGAAGAAAATGATCTAGAGAAGGATCTTGAGTACAACTCGGATGAGAACTGAGATTCCATCCCGTTTTATGTGAACCTTGTGTTCTTGTAGATAGGTGTGAGATCAAACCTTTGTGAATAGTACGATAAAATACTATGGATTGTGCTATGTATAAAAATAAGGTTGTAAATTTCATTATGAAAAATTATGGCCTTACTTTTTTATCCTATTACTTTACTATTTGAGGATTTATAATTGCTTCCGCAAGTGCTTATGAAAATGAAAGGGTTGGCGATACGTAGTTCTAAGATATCGCATTTAAAATCGACCAAGGTAAGGGATGTGCGTGTGCTTGAGGATCGGGGCGTGACAGTTTGGGAGGATTTGGATATTGCACTTCGATGTCTTGGGTGGATTCGAACCTGGTTGCGCTTCATTTACTTCTAAGTGGACAGGGTTAGGAAAACTGTTCCCTTTCTCATCCGAGTGATTTTACAATTACGATGGACTTGGACAATGGCCTTTTTGTCCCATTACAGGGATCATTAGGTCTATGTTCAGGCCGATCCTAGAGCACCTATTAATCAATTCTATTTTAATTGTACCATCCCCCACTTGAAAACTGGTAAAATTTGGTAGCTTCTAACAAAACTCACACTTCCATTGAACTAAAAAGGGATTTGCTTCCAAAGCTGCAGTGAAATGGTTTGTCCCATAGGCATCATCACAAATAATCGCTCCTCATCTTAACAAGATTCATTGATGAGTGCAACTACTAATACGGCAGTCGGGCCTCTAATGTGGTGGTTATGTATGACTTCTGCTAACTTGGAAAACATATGTTTGTTTCTTATTTCTATGACTAGATTAAACTAGTTTCTTTGCATAAAGTTTAAAGTAAACCTTACTATCATTGTCGTCCACCTCTTTTTTTTTTAGCAGGATATAGAGCTAATTCTTTTCAGATTTGGTAACAACATTAATTTTCTCAAATGGAGATCTAGATCCTTTAGTACTAGGGGTATAAAAACTTGTATGCTTATCTCCATATGGCCATTGGAAGAATAAATTTTGCCTTCCCTGCTGGTTCCAAAAGTGCCAAGCTAGCTAGTGTGAAGTTCCTCAAGGATCTGGAAATTGGAAAATGGTAGGTCAGTACGACGAAGAGAGGTGTGTCGCGGCTCTTTGAAAAAGCCTTGGAAATCTATAGTCTGAAGATGACGTTGTGGAGATTAAAGGTGATATTCCTGAAGCAAAACTGTCTGAATGCCGGAAAACTTTGTTCGGGAAACTTTATACTAAACTAAATGTGAACTATATCACTTTTCTTAATACAATGAAAAGAGTTTGGAGGGTCGAAAATGTTACCTGTACTGTGCTAGAATCGGGCTACTTCTCATTCTCTTTCTAGTCCGAAGCTGAGAAACAAAGAGTATTAGATCTGGGGCCATGATCTTTCTCTAGTAATTTATTAGTATTACAACAGTGCGATCCTGACACTCCTAAATTATGCTATAAATTTACAAATTGTGATTTCTGGGTGCATTTCTATGGACTCCCATTTGGAAGAGTAACTTATGATGTTATTAGAGATATCGCAACAAAACTGGGAGAAGTGATTGAGGTGAAACTAGAAATAAAAGGCAACAACAACTACAAGTTTGGTAAGCAAGAGTAAAGCTGAACCTGGAGATGCCCCTGAAGACAGGAGTTCTTGTTAATCTGGAAAAAAAGAGACTGTGGGTAGAGTTTAAATATAAAAGACTTCCGCGTTACTGCTATTCATGTGGAAAGATTGGGCATTATACCACCTTTTGCAGAGAAATACCCTATGAAAAATCGAGGCTGGCGGAGAACTTACCGGGAAGGTTTGGACAATGGCTAAGAGCGGAAGTGGTCCTCAAAATTTCTTTGTGAGACGGATTTTTCATGGTCACGCAAAGCAAATATCTTCTTAAAACTTTTTAGATGGAGCTGATTTCAACCTAAGGTGCAATGCCGTTGGAATTAGTCTCCAAAATTTCTTTGTGAGACAGATTTTTTATGGTCACGCAAAGCAAATTTCTTCTTAAAACTTTTTAGATGGAGCTGATTTCAACCTAAGGTGCAATGCCACCGGAAATGGTCCTCAATATTTCCTTGTGAGATGGATTTTTCATGGTCACACAAAGCAAATATCTTCTTGAAACTTTTTAGATGGAGCTGAATTGGCATATGTCCAAATTAATATATATATATATATATATATATATATATATAATAAATTTTAAATCGAGCCCATAAACTTACAAATTACCCCTGAAGACAGGAGTTCTTGTTATGGATTTTTCATCGTTTTGATGTTCCTCTCATGTTTGATTATGGTAAATGAATGAAATTTTCACTTGACAATAAATAAATAAATAAATAAACCAAATTAAAAGACTTATAACTGAATTGACATATGTCCAATGAGTTTAGAACTATTTTTGGTAATTTTCCCACATCTTTTGTATGATTGAGATAATTGATAGAGTAATTAAATGGTGTGATTAGAACGGGTAGAGCGAATAGTAGGAGAAATCAAGGCAACTTGTAATTAATCAGCCAAAATGTCTTCTTCGCTAAAACGGTTTGACGATGGCTATCCAACAATGCCTACTGCCAACAACGGTCATGATCGAACATTAGGTCCGATCCAATTGCACTAATGAGTGATGCGATATATATATTATATCTAAGTCCTCGCAAATGTTTTACGTAATTATTTACTTCATACGCGGCCTGCAAAATTGATTTCCCCAGCTAGTTTATGTTAAATTCACATAATATATCTTTTAAAATTAAAAAAAAAAAAAAGATTCCTCTTTGTTTAGGATAATTTTCAAACTGGTACACGTATATATAAAACTAATCATCCTAGTTGATCAAATCAGTGCCACATAACTAACATGTCAATGTTTAGTGTGATTTAGTTTAAAATGCATCAACTTATTTGAGATCAAATTTTGACAATATCGTTGCGAACTTATCATAGTGATTTCTCATACCTGAGCAGGTCTCTAAAAGGCTCCAGCCATCAGGCAGGCTGCCCAAACCCCAAGAGACAACCCCTCCGAAAGGAGGGGCACGAAGTTGAGGGGTTAGGGAAGTGGGTCCCTGAACCCAGAAGGAAAACTGGGTATAAAACCCTCAGCGGGAAAAGTCCCGCCCGCTGAGTAGACTAATCGTCACGGGCATAAGACCTGAGCAAGTCTCTAAAAGGCTCCAGCCATCAGGCAGGCTGCCGGAACCCCAAGAGACAACCCCTCCGAAAGGAGGGGCACGAAGTTGAGGGATGAAGGAAGTGGGTCCCTGAACCCAGAAGGAAAACTGGGTATAAAACCCTCAGCAGGAAAAGTCCCGCCTGCTGAGTAGACTAATCGTCACGGGCAGAGACCTGAGCAGGTCTTTAAAAGGCTCCAGCCATCAGGCAGGCTGCCGACCCCCAAGAGGGTAACCCCGAAAGGGGCACGAAACCTGAGGGGGAAGGAAGTGGGTCCCTGACCCCAGAAGGAAAACTGGGTATAAAACCCTCGGCGGGAAAAGTCCCGCCCGCCGAGTAGACTAATCGTCACGGGCATTGGACCTGAACATGTCCTTAAAAGGTTCCCTCCTGAAATTGACCATTCCGGGAGGACTTTCCTCCATAAGCCATTTACAGGCAAGTGGGGGGGAGTAGTATGGGATAAAGGTCCCATTGGGTATCCCGGCCAAGCCCTTTACGAGTTAAGGGACCCACCTCTGATCCCCGTGAAGCCCTTCTCCTAGCATACTAGGCTGGGTTCAGGGAAATGACGAGGCTCGGATAGTGGCACACTGCCCGGGGTGGCCGGCCGGCCTGATGGCTGCCTGATTGCACTAATGAGTGATGCGATATATATAATATATCTAAGTCCTCGCAAATGTTTTACGTAATTATTTACTTCATACGCGGCCTGCAAAATTGATTTCCCCAGCTAGTTTATGTTAAATTCACATAATATATCTTTTAAAATTAAAAAAAAAAAAGATTCCTCTTTGTTTAGGATAATTTTCAAACCGGTACACGTATATATAAAACTAATCATCCTAGTTGACCAAATCAGTGCCACATAACTAACATGTCAATGTTTAGTGTGATTTAGTTTAAAATGCATCAACTTATTTGAGATCAAATTTTGACAATATCGTTGCGAACTTATCATGGTGATTTCTCATACCCGAACGGGTCTCTAAAAGGCTCCAGCCATCAGGCAGGCTGCCCAAACCCCAAGAGACAACCCCTCCGAAAGGAGGGGCACGAAGTTGAGGGGTTAGGGAAGTGGGTCCCTGAACCCAGAAGTAAAACTGGGTATAAAACCCTCAGCGGGAAAAGTCCCGCCCGCTGAGTAGACTAATCGTCACGGGCATAAGACCTGAGCAAGTCTCTAAAAGGCTCCAGCCATCAGGCAGGCTGCCGGAACCCCAAGAGACAACCCCTCCGAAAGGAGGGGCACGAAGTTGAGGGGTGAAGGAAGTGGGTCCCTGAACCCAGAAGGAAAACTGGGTATAAAACCCTCAGCAGGAAAAGTCCCGCCTGCTGAGTAGACTAATCGTCACGGGCAGAGACCTGAGCAGGTCTTTAAAAGGCTCCAGCCATCAGGCAGGCTGCCGACCCCCAAGAGGGTAACCCCGAAAGGGGCACGAAACCTGAGGGGGAAGGACCCCAGAAGGAAAACTGGGTATAAAACCCTCGGCGGGAAAAGTCCCGCCCGCCGAGTAGACTAATCGTCACGGGCATTGGACCTGAACATGTCCTTAAAAGATTCCCTCCTGAAATTGACCATTCCGGGAGGACTTTCCTCCATAAGCCATTTACAGGCAAGTGGGGGGGAGTAGTATGGGATAAAGGTCCCATTGGGTATCCCGGCCAAGCCCTTTATGGGTTAAGGGACCCACCTCTGATCCCCGTGAAGCCCTTCTCCTAGCATACTAGGCTGGGTTCAGGGAAATGACGAGGCTCGGACAGTGGCACACTGCCCGGGGTGGCCGGCCGGCCTGATGGCTGCCTGATTGCACTAATGAGTGATGCGATATATATAATATATCTAAGTCCTCGCAAATGTTTTACGTAATTATTTACTTCATACGCGGCCTGCAAAATTGATTTCCCCAGCTAGTTTATGTTAAATTCACATAATATATCTTTTAAAATTAAAAAAAAAAGATTCCTCTTTGTTTAGGATAAATTTCAAACTGGTACACGTATATATAAAACTAATCATCCTAGTTGATCAAATCGTGCCACATAACTAACATGTCAATGTTTAGTGTGATTTAGTTTAAAATGCATCAACTTATTTGAGATCAAATTTTGACAATATCGTTGCGAACTTATCATGGTGATTTCTCTGACGGCTTATCTGCATGATACAGCATAACTGAATAGGTTTCAGTTTGGCATAAATGGGTTCATGTCATAAATAGGTATTTTACGGGGTGATCTACAACCCATTTGGACATGAATTGATACAAATTAATGTATGAGTCTCTCTCTCTCTCTCTCTCTTTAATAAATTTTAAATCGAGCCCGTAAACTTACAAATTACTTATATAGTTTAACGTCGTTTTGTAAACTAATTTTGTGAACGGATCTCATTGGTTTTCCATGAATTCCCGCCTCTTATGCCTAACGTGATGCAATGACTGCTATGAAAAGAATGATGAAAGGCAGAATAAATCTATGAATAGCTAAGCTGGTTATTATAGTCTCAATATTTTTTTCATCTTCTTTCTTCGCCTAGTACGTGTATAGCTAATGCTGCTGTTCTAATTGGGACACGATGGTTTCATTAGTTGTCAGTGTATGAACTGAGTGAATGAGTAAACCTCTCTAATTATAAAACATGGCCGTGAAGCTTCCAGGATTGGCTTTGGTCTTCACATATTTGGCACGTTCCCATAGAGTTGTGCACACTGCGAAAAAACGATGGACTGAATTAAAAAACACCCTTGTTCTTGACAAAGTTGTAGGACATTGTTTCTCGCCACAAGGCCTCGGTTTGGGTTTGACATTGGATCATCCTCTGTCCGTTGAGACCGTCGATTGGAATTGAGAATCGGGCCAAATGCGGTTTAAACTTAAAGTTGGGCCCGCAAGTTACTGATTGGGTAGCCAAGGCCCGTCATCTAGATACTCTTTCCTTTTTTTGGTTAACTCAGCCTCCCAACCTTTGTGGAGCTGACAATGTTTTGATGCTACTTTTTTGGGCCTGCTGTTGAAGAACTTTTGATAATAGATAATAGTAGTTTTTCAGACCAAAAAAAAAAAAAAATCTCTTTTTGTAGGGGAAAGAGGCATGATCGATTTTCTTGCATGAGAATGAAGAACTTCGATTCATGGTGAGCACCTTGGAAGTGGGAAGAGATGGTTAATAAGTTCTCTTTTCCTGGTTTTGCAATGAGGTGGTATGCTAGGTTGAATTTCACGGATAATACTGGTTCCATCTAAGAATCCAACTTCTCAAGGAAAGGAAACCTGACCTACAAATTAGCAGATTACTTGTATTTATTGACTAATCTAATGTGATTTATTAGGTAATATTCACTTATATATAGTTAAATACGGTGGACATTGAATCATTTGCATAACCATCTATATACAATGTTTTCATTCAATCCAAGATTAAGATCTATATACATCTATAAACTTAGTCAGGGATCTTGAGGGAAGTCCAAGTTCTAATAGATATATTCGCTCTATCATCTCAGTATCCATCTCTTTGCCAATTTGTCTTGTCTTTGTTAGCAGAGATATTTTAAGTGACATTTCCATCCATTCAAGCCAATTCCTACAAGAAAATATCATCATTTCATACAAGAATTAAGTAGTTCATAATTAGAGTTAGACCTAACAATTCATTGACCCATCTTAAGGTATCACACATTTGGTAGTTTGTCCTAGATATGACTAGAGCTGCCAAAATAGGTCATAAACCCATACTATAACTCACTTTTAGTTAAATGGGTTATATATGGGTCCGGTGAAAGTTAAATATAGGTCACATATGAATCTTAAAAAGTAAAGCATGAAAAGAAATGGGTCTTAATGGGTTACAATGAAACCCACTTTGAAACCATAGCCTTCCTCTTCGCATCCTCAATTCTCTCTCCTTCCATCTATTGCAAATCTTGGGTAAGTAGAGCACCCCCTTTCCTTTTCAATGGGAAAATTGTCTAAAAAGTCTTAAACCTATTGCAATTTTGCCAATTGAGTCATAAACCTTTCAATCTTGCCGATTAAGTACTAAACCTTTTGTCAGTTTGCCAATTAAGTCCATTTGGCCAATTTTGGCCAGAAAATGCTGATGTGGACATCAGCGATGCCATGTAGGATCGCTGGCGCGACGTGGACAATTTTTAATAATATTTTAATATTTTTTAAAAATTTTAAAATATTTTTTATTTTTTTATATTTTATATTTTTCATTTTTTTATATTTTTTTCCTTTTTGGCTTTTTCCTTGGCCTTTTCCGGTGGCTAGCCATTGGCCACGGCGACGGCCGGCCATCGGCCACGGCCGTCGGGCGGCCTCGCTTGCCGCAAGCGAGGCCCGGCCGAGCGACGACGATGCCGGCGAGGCCGCCCGGCCCTGTGAGGGCCGGCCTCGCCGAATCCGGCGAGGGAAGCCCTTGCCGAGGCTCGCTGTGACATTCAGATTTTCAGGTTTTAATTTGACTGGATAAATAAGATCCTGTCTCATCGCTCGTCAACTTATTGACGGGTCCGAAATTTCAATAAATAAATTATCGGAAGAAAATTTGAAGACCAAAAAAGAAAATTGAAAGAAAAAGGAAAAGAGAAAAGGAAAATTGAAAGGAAAAGGAAAATTGAAATAAAGAATTATGCATTTCTTTTTTTCTTTTTCTCTCTCTCCCTCTCTTTTCTTTTCTTTCTTTTCTTTTTCTCTCCTCTCCCTTTTCCCCTCCCCCTCGTGCAATTCCCCACCGCCCATTCCCTCTCTCTCTCTTTCTTTGACTGGTCAATGCATACCTCTCTCTCTCTCTCTCTCTCTCTCTCCCTTTCTCTTTCTTCTTCTTCTTCTTCCTTCCTCCGCTCGTCCAGCAAGCAAAACCCAGAAGCCCGAACCAGAACCAGCTCGCCCCTCAGCCGCTCGCCGCTCATCCCGCCACAGCACCGCCACTCGCACCCACGCCCGCGCCGCGCCCGTGCGCTCGCCGCTGTCCCGCCGTCCGTGCGCGCCCAGGCCGCGCGATCCAGCTCGGCCCAGCCCTATTTCGCCTCTGTTTCGCACCGACCAGCCACCTCCGGCCACCGCCTAGCCCCGCCAGACCACCCTCGCGACCCCCTCGGCCTCCGCCGGCTTCCCCTCGTCGCCCTAGCCGCCGGAGCAGCCCCGATCTGCTCCGTTCAGTCGCGACTAGCAAGACCCACAGAGTGGGTTTCAGCACCTTCGGGCCCGCTTTTGGGCCGTTTCCCGGCCCCGGATCCGCGAGTCGCTTTGGAGTTTGTTGTTCCTCGCGTCGCTGCCGTCGGATTGATCCGATTTGCGCGCGATTTTGTGAGTAATCTCACTAATCTTGGATTAGTTGGCTAATTATGCTTTAGGTTGGTTTAGTTTTAATTAATTGTGTTTAGGTTGTTGGATTAGAAGTAATTAGCAATTATTAGTCAATTGTGATGCGATTTAGATAAATTGATTGTGCAATTAACAAGTAGATGTGGTCTACTATTTATTGGGAGTGTCTCAAGAATTTTCGGACCCCTAATTGAGCTTCAATTTGATGATTCAGGCCTAAGTGGAATTTTTGGCATTTAAATATTAATTTTCGGAATTAAATTAAATAATTATTTATTTTTTGAAAATTCAAGGGAGATGGTCTGGAACCGGAATATTATGCGGATGATTGTGGTGAAGTCCGTTTATTTAATCGGGCTTTATTTTAAGCTAAATTGAATTTTTAATATTAATTAAATTTCGAAATTAATTAAATAATTATTTATTTCCTGAAAATTCAACTGGGATGGCCCGTGACCGGAAAATTATGCTGATGACCGTGGTGAAGTTCGTTTATTGAATTGGGTCTTATTTTTAGCTAAATGGAATTTGTAATATTTAATAATTAATTTTCGAAATTAATTAATTATTTATTTATTTTTCAGAAATTAAGATTTTGATGGCCGACGACCAACATCTCGTGCTGATTGTCGTGGCGCAGTTCGTTTATTTATTTGAGCTTTGAATTGTGCCAAATTGATTTAATTGTGGATATTTAGGATATGTTCCTAAATTGATTATTTGGGTAAATTGAGTACGAATTAAGGTTGTGGATAATTACTTTAGAAATGAGATGAATCATCATGAAAGGCACGGGGCTTGATGATTAGATATATCACCTCGGAGAATGCACATGGCTCGGTGACGAAGTATGTCGCATTGGAGAATGCATGTGGCTCGGTAATTAAGTTTGGCATCTAAAAGGACACGTGGGCTCAGTAATTTGATGCATTACCTCGGAGAATGCATGTGGTCCCAATGAGTACATTTGGCATCTAAAAGGACACGTGGGCTCGGTAATTTGATGCATTACCTCGGAGAATGCACGTGGTCCCAATGAGTACATTTGGCATCCTGAAGAGACACGTGGGCTCGGTGACTTGATGCATCGCCTCAGAATGCACGTGGGCTCGCTAATTCAAAATGGCATTTTAAAGGGCACGTGGGCTCGGTAAATTAATGCATTACCTCGGAGAATGCACGTGGCTCGGTAATTGGTTTTGTCAATTGAGACGTATAACAATAGCTTGAATGACCGGGAAATGGTCAGGCTGATATGTAATCGACTAGGTCGATTGATCATTGATTTGATTTGATGTCGTGGATTGATTGACTGATTGGAAATGACCGTGAGTGGTCTTGTTGGCATTTAATCGACTAGGTCGATTTGATCGATGCTTCGATAAGTGATATGATTGCTTAGGTGCCTATTATGAATTGTATTGACTTGCAGGTGGGATATGAGGCCAAGGTACGTCTTCGACCCATGCGTGTTTAGGCAGCCTATAGTATAATAGTTTTCTAATTGGGCTTAGTGGGGTAGAACTCGCTGAGACGTAGTCTTATCCCAGTTTGGGGAAAAACATTTCAGGACCTCGATGAGGAGCTGATGAGGAGGAGTTTGAGAAGGAGAACTCAGAGGTGAAACTTGAGGGGAATGATTTTTGGAAGAAGAAGATAATCCCGAGAGAGGCCTTGAGTATGGCCTAGATGGACTGAGAGTTTATCTTCTTTTGAGATCTCCTTTTCGATATGAATAGTTATGAAGTGGTTTGTGTTTTGTATAAAAGTTTGGTTATAAGTTTCTATATGGAAAATATGGCCCTGCTTTTCTATCACATTGTTTTATTGTCTGGGGATTCATAACTGCTTCCGCATGTGCATAAAATTTTAAAGGGTTGGCGATACATTGTCCTGGAATATCTCATTTAAAAATCGACCAAGTAGAAGGATGTGTGCGTGCCCGAGGATCGGGGCGTGACATCCAGTTTAAGTGGTATCAGAGCTAAGTTGAAGATTTGAGTGATAAGGAGCGTTGACCATGGGATAGTTAGTAGGAAAGGCCTTTAAATTCATACTGGTGCATGTCTGTGTTAGCTGGATGCTAGAATTGATTGTCGTGTGAGGATCGCTCATTTTCTAATCTAGTGTAGATTTGGGAAGTCGAGTTTCAGTGTAAAGACTGAACCATGAGGGAGTAGGAGCTGAGAACTCCTAGTAAGAGGACAATGTCCTCTGTGACTCGGGATAAAGCACTGACAAATGTTGGTACCCGAGGTGGTTGTGGCAGAGTGTTGGCTCTGGCCAGCTCGAGTGTAAGAGTACCACCGTAGGTTGGTACTAATGTAGTGGCGTTGAATGATCCTAAGTTCGATATGATCGTTTTGATGCTAGTGTTCCTTGGAAATTGGATAAGCCAGGAGGCTCAGGATTGAACCGCCGTTAGTGTTGTAACCGCCGTTGTCGCTTCACCTGTTGAGATCCAGAGTGGGGATATGATCTATGATCGAGCCATCGCTTCCAAGTCAAGGTACAGATCCAATTCAGGCAGAAATGGAAATCGGTTAGAGGAAAGACCGAGGTCGAGAGAAAAGTATTCTATTCCACCCAATAGAAAGGGCGGCATAGTCAAGTCAGTATTCAGACAAATGGAATATGTTGTTCCGTGGAAGATATGTTACATGGAAGATGGTATGGATCAGTCTCATGTATTTTGAGGACAGGAAATTGTGATAAGTGTCGCCAGTACAGATAGTGAACTATGGGGTATCTGCATAAGTAGATGGAATCTCGACAACTGTTACTGCTGTCACTGTTGATAGGACGGGTCAGAAGAAGTGTGCCATAGAACGCACTATGGAATTTTTAAGATAGATCTCCGGTATAAGAATTAGAGCATGCTAGCACTTGATAGGAGGTAGAAGACTCACTAGGTGAGTGTCGAAAGTATGGAAGGAATGCATGGATTAATCTTGTGTTCGAAAATGACTAGAACATGCTTTGATGGTAGTGAGCATGGCCATCAAGTGAGGGACTATCGGTTGGGGTTTAAGAAGAACACCAACACTGTTACTACCGTTGGAACACCAGCAAGATGGCAAAAGGAATAGGAACGGAACCGAGTCAATGAAAGAATATTTTGATGTGATTTTATCAGAATAGTGCCAGAGAATGTTGGGATTGCAAGTGTGGAATTTCAGTTGTTTGTTAAGGCTGTAGGAAAAGGACCATTGACTAAAGTTGTACTTGATTGGCTGTTGGTGTACAACTCTATCGTTAAGTGTAGAAAGAATTGGTTCTTGAGCATTTTATGGTGATGAATTGTTATGGTAGAGTAACCTAGCTTATTCCAGGAGCATGTAGAAGTACCGAGTTTTACTGAGAGTTGAGAAGGGTCCTTGACTTCTTTGATCTCGTCACTTGAGGTAACCTGGTTGTCAGACAGAAGTTATCGAAATTAGTGGGCAATGATCTTAGATAAGACAGATTGAAGAATTAAAAATTGAGAACTCCTCAGTAGTCCAAGAATTCTTGGAAGTGTTGTCAGAAAAGTGGTCAGACCGTTGCCAGAAAAAGAGATAGAATTACGATCGAGTTAACATTTGGAACAGAACCATTCTCTAAAAGTTCTTACCGGTTGTTGTTGTTTGAATTGATAGAACCAATGGTGTAGATGTGAGGATTGATGAATGAGGAATTCATGCATATCAGTGCATCACTTTAGAGATCATCAGTTTTGTGAAAAGAGAAAGAAAGATGGTTCGTTGCAATTATGCATCAACTATAGTCGACCCAATCAAGTGACAATCAAGGATAAGTGTTCATTGTCAAAGATCGACGAATTGGGCGACTTCTTATAAAGAGTGTGGATGTCTTCAAGGATCGACTTGAGGACAGGTTATTGTCAATTGAGAACCAGGAAGGAGGTTATACTGAAGACGGCATTTCACACTTGATTTCGTCCTTGTGAGAATAATGTAAAGCCATTTGATTTGACGAACGCTCCAGCCACTGTCATAAATTTGACAAATCGAGTGTTCAAAGAATATCTAGATCAACGGTGATCATGTGGTGTAGCGACATTATAGGGTGTTCATTAAGTGTTGAGAATCACGAGATGCCCCTAAGAATGGTTGTGTGGTTACAGGTAAAGGAATCTTCATGGACCCAGCCAAGATCGAATAAGTTGTTAATGGACCGAGATCGACATCAATGTCAGAGATCAGAAGTTGTGGGGATTGGACAAATTACTACGGGAGGTTTGTGAAAGAATTTTCAGCATCAGTATCATCATGGGCTTGACCCCTTGAGAAAGAAGAGAAATTCACTGGCATTGACAAGTATGAGGATAATTTCCAGAGCTTAAAGGATGGGGTACGTATTGATGCAACATGAGAAGATTGTTGCATAACCGTTCCACCAGTTGAGACCCAATAAGTGGAATACGAAGCGGTGTCGTGAACCAAAATTTTGGCGGAACTATAATAGTGATATCGGGTATCACCTTGGAGGAACGAAATGAGTCATTAATGTGTTGAGCCGAGAGCCTTCAATTGTGTAGAGACTGGCTAAAGTATAGACTTTACTTGGAAAGGATTTGAAATTTGGTTTTCAAATTTGAGGTAGGCTACCTTTTAAATTTTATAGCCGCCCTCAAAATTGAACCAAATGTTCAAGTTAGAATTGGCGCCTAGTTGACAAGCAGAGATGTGCAGAAAATCTTATAAGAGAATACTAGTAAGAAAGATATTGACTTTAAGATTTATGAGGATGGAAAGTTCGGGTTCCATGAGTGATTGAGTGCACTTGACAGTGTAACACTTAGGGAAAAGATCTTGTTAGAAGTTCACTATAGTATCACAGTTTTGACCAGATGGTGCAAATAAGTCAGAATCGACGTCAGCTAAATTGGTAGACCGATATGAAGATAGATATCGCCAAGCAGGCTGCAAGTGTCAAAGGTGTCAGTAAGTGGAAGTTCAGTAATGCAAATCCGGAAGATTTTAGCATCACTCGAGAGTCCTAAGCGGAAATGGAAATATATGGCTTACTAAGGATTCAGGGGATTACTGATACCATTTGAGAATAGTGGTTGATCGATAAATGGAGTTGGTTCACTTTGGTATAGCACGAATAGATCTTGTTTTGAGTGTGTGATCCAGATTTCGGCTCTGATTTCGATTATATGAATTTAGGCATTTCATTGATGCGATTACAGTGTTTTTCTCTGAGTTGGCCACTCATGAGATAACTAGACCAGCTGAGTGAGTTATTAAGGACCTTAAGGCAAACATACTTAAGAATTCGACCAGGGATTGACTTCTCGACCGTGCTCATCTTTAGAGATCATTGCGGCACAGTATAAAATCGATTTGAAATCAGAAATAGATTGGCTCGACTGAGATGAATTACCAATCGTGGGTGACTCCATTAAATTGGAAAATTCTCATCGACCGGTACTAATTTGATGTTTCTATCGTTTTGGTACCCTGTGTCTGTACTTGAACCTTTGAGATTTTCACGACAATCGAAAGTCGCCAATGTGTCGAGTGGGTTCATTGTGGCTCGAAGAAAATCGACCACGGGTCATTTGTCCTAAAAAGCTCTGAACACTACCCGGTAGTCTAGGTCACACTAAAAGCATGTCGGAGTGAAATTAACCGCCAATCTAAGTTCGATTTTAGAAATTGAAGATCTTATCTTGCCACAAAGTGGGTATACCGAAGTGTGTGTCTCGAATAGTTCACCGACATGGAGTGTCGAGGATGAATTATATCTTGAATCTAGATTAGAGATTATAAATTTGGCAAAGTTTCAGAGGATTCTTTATTAAGCAGTGTATAACAGAGGGTACAGAATTTCAGTGGTGAAAAGAAAGTGAAGAAAGATTTCAGCCCAGAGTCAGCTCAGCAATCAGTGTTTACAGTTGTCAGATCAGTGTCAGAGTAAAGATTGCTCAGAACTGTTAGAAATTTTGAATTGTTGAGGTTTGAAGGTTTACTAGAGAGTCGAGAAAAAGTGATCAGATGTGGATGACAGCGTGTCTTATAAGAGAAGCTCAGTTTAGTTGTTGGTTCAGAAAGAGCAGATTTTGTGTACAAAGATGATCTCCTTGGTCAAAGTGGTTAGACAACGCCACAAGACCGAATGATCAACATGGAAAAGTGAGACTCGATGAGACGGCAATACCCCCACCTTTCGTTTATGCATTGGAAAATGTTCAAATTTCGAGGACGAAATTTTTATAAGAGGGGAAGAGTTGTGACATTCAGATTTTCGGGTTTTAATTTGAGTGGATAAATAACATCCTGTCTCATCGCTCGTCAATTTATTGACGGGTCCGAAATTTCAATAAAGAAATTATCGGAAGAAAATTTGAAGACCAAAAAAGAAAATTGAAAGGAAAAGGAAAAGAGAAAAGGAAAATTGAAATAAAGAATTATGCATTTCCTTTTTTCTTTTTCTCTCTCTCCCTCTCTTTTCTTTTCTTTCTTTTCTTTTTCTCTCCTCTCCCTTTTCCCCTCCCCCTCGTGCGATTCCCCACCGCCCATTCCCTCTCTCTCTCTTTCTTTGACTGGTCAATGCATCTCTCTCTCTCTCTCTCTCTCTCTCTCTCTCTCTCTCTCTCTCCTTCCCTTTCTTCTTCTTCTTCTTCCTTCCTCCGCTCGTCCAGCAAGCGAAACCCAGAAGCCCGAACCAGAACCAGCTCACCCCTCAACCGCTCGCCGCTCGTCCCGCCGTCGCACCGCCACTCGTGCCCGCGCTCGCGCCACGCCCGTGCGCTCGCCGCCGTCCCGCCGTCCGCGCGCGCCCAGGCCGCGCGATCCAGCTCGGCCCAGCCCTGTTTCGCCTCTGTTTCGCACCGACCAGCCACCTTCGGCCACCGCCTAGCCCCGCCGGACCACCCCCACAACCCCCTCGCCCTCCGCCGGCTTCCCCTCGTCGCCCTAGCCGCCGGAGCAGCCCTGATCTACTCCGTTCAGTCGCGACTAGCAAGACCCACGGAGTGGGTTTCAGCACCTTCGGGCCCGCTTTTGAGCCGTTTCCCGGCCCCAGATCCGCGAGTCGTTTTGGAGTTTGTTGTTCCTCGCGTCGCCGCCGTCGGATTGATCCGATTTGCGCGCGATTTGGTGAGTAATCTCACTAATCTTGGATTAGTTGGCTAATTATGCTTTAGGTTGGTTTAGTTTTAATTAATTGTGTTTAGGTTGTTAGATTAGAAGTAATTAGCAATTATTAGTCAATTGTGATGCGATTTAGATAAATTGATTGTGCAATTAACAAGTAGACGTGGTCTACTATTTATTGGGAGTGTCTCGGGAATTTTCGGACCCCTAATTGAGCTTCAATTTGATGATTTGGGCCTAAGTGGAATTTTTGGAATTTAAATATTAATTTTCGGAATTAAATTAAATAATTATTTATTTTCCGAAAATTCAAGGGAGATGGTCTGGAACCGGAATATTATGCGGATGACTGTGGTGAAGTCCATTTATTTAATCGGGCTTTATTTTAAGCTAAATTGAATTTTTAATATTAATTAATTTTCGAAATTAATTAAATAATTATTTATTTCCTGAAAATTCACCTAGGATGGCCCGTGACCGGAAAATTATGCTGATGACCGTGGTGAAGTTCGTTTATTGAATTGGGCCTTATTTTGAGCTAAACAGGATTTGTAATATTTAATAATTAATTTTCGAAATTAATTATTTATTTATTTATTTTTCAGAAATTAAGATTTTGATGGCCGACGACCAACATCTCGTGCTGATTGTCGTGGCACAGTTCGTTTATTTATTTGAGCTTTGAATTGTGCCAAATTGATTTAATTGTGGATATTTAGGATATGTTCCTAAATTGATTATTTGGGTAAATTGAATACGAATTAAGGTTGTGGATAATTACTTTAGAAATGGGATGAATCATCATGAAAGGCACGGGGCTTGATGATTAGATATATCACCTCGGAGAATGCACATGGCTCGGTGACGAAGTATGTCGCATTGGAGAATGCATGTGGCTCGGTGATTAAGTTTGGCATCTAAAAGGACACGTGGGCTCGGTAATTTGATGCATTACCTCGGAGAATGCACGTGGTCCCAATGAGTACATTTGGCATCCTGAAGAGACGCGTGGGCTCGGTGACTTGATGCATCGCCTCAGAATGCATGTGGGCTCGCTAATTCAAAATGGCATTTTAAAGGGCACGTGGGCTCGGTAAATTAATGCATTACCTCGGAGAATGCACGTGGCTCGGTAATTGGTTTTGTCAATTGAGACTGTATAACAAGAGCTTGAATGACCGGGAAATGGTCAGGCTGATATGTAATCGACTAGGTCGATTGATCATTGATTTGATTTGATGTCGTGGATTGATTGACTGATTGGAAATGACCGTGAGTGGTCTTGTTGGCATTTAATCGACTAGGTCGATTTGATCGATGCTTCGATAAGTGATATGATTGCTTAGGTGCCTATTATGAATTGTATTGACTTGCAGGTGGGATATGAGGCCAAGGTACGTCTTCTGACCCATGCATGTTTAGGCAGCCTATAGTATAATAGTTTTCTAATTGGGCTTAGTGGGGTAGAACTCGCTGAGACGTAGTCTTATCCCAGTTTGGGGAAAAACATTTCAGGACCTCGATGAGGAGCTGATGAGGAGGAGTTTGAGAAGGAGAACTCAGAGGTGAAACTTGAGGGGAATGATTTTTGGAAGAAGAAGATAATCCCGAGAGAGGCCTTGAGTATGGCCTAGATGGACTGAGAGTTTATCTTCTTTTGAGATCTCCTTTTTGATATGAATAGTTATGAAGTGGTTTTTGTTTTGTATAAAAGTTTGGTTATAAGTTTCTATATGGAAAATATGGCCCTGCTTTTCTATCACATTGTTTTATTGTCTGGGGATTTATAACTGCTTCCGCATGTGCATAAAAATTTAAAGGGTCGGCGATATATTGTCCTGGGATATCGCATTTAAAAATCGACCAAGTAGAAGGATGTGTGCGTACCCGAGGATCGGGGCGTGACACTCGCCCTTGTCTAGGAGAGCATCAGCCTCGCCCAGACTAGATTTGGCGAGGCTAGCCGACGGGCTGTGGCCAATGGCCGACCATCGCTTGTGGCTAGTGGTCGGCCACCAGAAAAGACCAAGGAAAAAGCCAAAAGGGAAAAAATAAAAATAAAAGAGGAAAAAAACATAAAATAAAAAATAAAAAATTATTTAAAAATTATTTAAGTATTATTAAAATATTATTAAAAATTGTTCACGTCAGCTCCGGCCGTCCTACGTGGCATTGCCAGCGTCCATGTCAGCATTTTCCAGCCAAAATTGGCTAGATGGATTTAATTGACAAACCGACAAAAGGTTTAGGACTCAATCGGTAAAATTGAAAGGTTTATGACTCAATTAGCAAAACTGCAATAGGTTTATGACTTTTTGGACAATTTTCCCCCTTTTCGATCCCAACCAACTACAGCCACTGCCTACCTACCGTCACGCCACCATCTTCGTCACCGATCTAAAGCTCACTAGCCTCAGGCAAGCCATGAGCTCATCAGCCTCATGCGAGCAGCGAGCTTGCTGGCCTTGATGGAGCTGGGGCTTGCTTGGATCGGCCGAGCCACGAGCTCACCGGCCTTGGTCAAGCTCGAGCTTGCCCAAATTTGGTGAGCCGAGAGCTTGCTGGCTTCAACGAAGCTCAAGATCTCAAGCTCGCCTAGATGGAACAAGGGAGAAGAAGGAGGAGGAAAAAGAAAGAACAAAGAAAAGAAGAAAAAAATGAAAAAAGAAAAGAAAATAAACAATGATAATTTCAAAAAATTTAAAAATAATAAAAAAATTGATTTTTTTTTTTAATGATTTTTCAGTTGATAGATATCCATATACTTGCCGGAGAAGTACTTTTTGAGGAAGCTCGATGCTATCTAGATCGAAATATAAAAATTCTAAACATCATAATCTAATTTTTAACTTGGTGAACTACAATTAAGAAATTGACCAAAAAAAAGAACTACAATTAAGAAGCTACGCATTCTTGCATTCAAGAAGATTTGTTATAAGCAAATATTATTTTCATGTCAATTATTAGCTTATCAAACTTTTTCTAATCAGGAGTTCTTCAAAAGTATTTCAATTTAAATGTTTTTCACATTTTTTTAATTTTATTTACTAATTTTATATTGTTTATTTACTTTTTAAATTTGATGTGAAGTTTTTTTTTTTTTCAAGTAACTAAATTGAGATAAATATTAATGTGTTTTGGTAATATGGGTTACGTCAAGTACGAGTTGGGTATGAGTCATCAAATTTACATTGTATGAAAATTGGTCAAAACGGGTTAAATGGGTCAATATAGATCAGACAATTTTCGACCCAACTGAAACCCGACCCGACCTACCCATTTGACAGCCCTACATATAACAATGGGGTGTCAACTTGGCGGACCTGAATTGACCTAGCATAGCTCACTTGGACTGAAAAATAACCATGTGTGTCACCGGGAATTGATCCACACGGCAAAATACATTTTGCCGAAAGTTGATTTTCGATTTATTCTTGAATTGGGTTTAGTGGCCGTTCGGGTGGGAAATATATTGCGAAACAAGAGGCAAAACTAGTTATTGTGCAAGAACTGGAAAGATTGATTGATAAATTGAAAGATGCATATAATCTGTGTTGATTGCGGAGATCCTTTTGTAATGATTTAACATGGCTTATATAGCCTATCACAAAATGTAATTGCTCTAAAGTAACGGTTACAATCGTATCTCCATAATTTTAGGCTTCATGATCACTCTTTATGATTGCACATCAGCTTTATTTACAAGCAGTTATGACTTTTCAATTGTCATTGGATCTAATAATTAATTGACATCTTCATTGTCTTTGAAGTCTGCATCGTTGACCAATCATTATCTTCTTTCTTGTTATCTCTCCCTTGATCCCTACGAGCTACCCCTGCTTGAATGCTTCTTTATGATCCTCTTCGTCTGTCTCCATGACCTTTTCTCTATCTTCCATCAATAATGCCCGATCGTTTCTCCTCTTACTCTTGAACCTTGCTTTATTATTAAAGAGTACACTTTTATCATTCTTGACATTCTTAATTGAGACCTTAGACAACTGTTATCTAGAATCTCTTGGTTGGCTAATATTTACAACTTAGTAAGAGTTATGTCTCTTACCTCATGGGTGGTTGTAACAATTTCGGTAAACTCTAGCCATGGGAAAATTGTCTTAAAAATCCTAAACCTATTGCACTTTTGCTAATTACATCCTAAATTTTTTAATTATGCTAATTGAGTTTAAACGTTTTCACGTTTTACTAATTTAGTATATTCGGTTAATTTTGATCGAAAATTATTGACGTGGACACTAATTATTTTATGTGGCATGGCAAATGTTGACGTTAATAATTTTTAATAATATTTTAATGTATATTTATTTATTTATTTATTTTGTTTTTCCTTTTTTCCCTATATTTTCCTTTTTTTATTTTTCTTCCTTTTCCTATTACTAACCTTGGTTGAGCCTCGTTGATGGTCATGGAGGTCTTTGACCTTAGGTGAGGGCTACGTGGGCTGCCCTCGCCTAATGAGGGTGACCCTCGCAAATGGCCGACCGAGGCGACTCTTGTCTATTGAGGATGGCCCATGCCAAGCCAAGCCCAAGCGTCCCTCCTCCAAAACTGGCTAGGGTGGCAACCTTTGCCAACCATCAATGAGACTTGACAATGGTCAATAGAGGGAAAAAGAGAAAAAGAAAAATGAAAAGAAGAGAAAGAAAAAGTAAAGGAAGAAAAAAGAAGAAAAAAAATTAGGAAAAAAAAAAAGAGAGAAAAGAATAAAAATTTCGAAAAAAAAATTAAAATATTCTTCAAAATTAGGGGAATTTTTTTTTCTTCAATGGTGATATTAGAAGAAGTCCACCTTTTTTTTTTAAATATATATATATATATATATATATATATATATATATTATGCAAAGCTCTATCATCTCAATATTTAGGAAAAATTCCCAAACTAGTCTTAAATTTATTGAACGTACGCCAATTTGTCATAAATTTTCTAGTTTTGTCAATTTAATCCTAATCTTTGCATGGAATTGCAATGTAGTCATCTTAGACAATTTTTGTTGGAAATGAATAATGTGATAGTGTCCTATGTAGGACTGTTGGCAATTACTAGGGCCACTACTTTAGCAAATTTCAGGGAATATCAACTAGATAGATTACATTGGAATTTTGCATAAAATTAAAAATTTTAGAATTGAATTAATATTCATACAATATATTTAGGACTGATTGGATAAGATTTCCTGATATTTATTTCTTGGCTCATTCGGTGCTGTTTCGGCTTGATTTGCCCATCATTTGAGCAAGCCTAGTTGGACCATCGGTGATATTTCTTGTTGCCATAGTGCGAGATGAATTTTCCATGGCTACATCAAGCAAAAATCTTGTTGGAGCTTTTTAGATGGAGTGGATCACAAGCATGCCATCGAAGATGGTCCCTAAAGTATTCCATTGACCAAATATTTATTTATTTTCTCTTTTAAAGCCCTTTTCTAATACGTGTCGTTCGCTTGGTTAAATGCTAGCATAGTTTGAAAACAATTATATGGCAATTTATACTAGCTTTTAAGAAATTATCTCTCCCAACTTTTATGGTTTGCACCTCTAAAATATGGATTACCAATGTACAAATTGCAACACTTAACAACACAAATTCAACGTCATAGAGTTACGGTTCTATCACAGCTATAGAACAAATCAACCCTTAAAATCACTTTCAGACAAGGCATCATGCAATTCTAGATTGAGCTTGGTGAAAGATTCCTTTGGATATATTTAATTTATTTTTCTTGTTCATGAAGATAGTGATTGCCGTGATTGGACGTTCCTAGGACCATTCGACTCCATGTGTTTCTTGCCCTCATCTAGAATGGAATGGTTTTTCTAATATGCTCACGATGCATGTCAAAGTCTAAGCTGCCCAGTGTGGTTTTTTCTCCGGAAAAAGTGAGTGGAGATGCACACGCGACGACGACTTGATGTAGTCTTAGTGAAACACGATGCGAGACTACATCCATGGAATATTGTCAAATCCGGTTCGATCCATTTGGTTTAAGTCCTCACAAGAAATATTTCGAATAATTACTCAAGATGGTGATCATTAGAGACTGGCGTTTGTTGAGAAAACATTTCCTAAGTGGTTTCGATGATTGACAAAACTTAGAAACTTTATTTCTAATAAAAAGTTTTTTAGGTGGAAAGTTTGATGGAGTAGGATTAGATGATTTCAATCAGAATCAGAGTCATGGTTTATTCTTCCTTCCTTATACATTCTATCAAATGGCTAGGAAGGAGATAAACGTCCTTGTGCAACGGCTAGTGGCGATTGATTGGATTTTTTCCATACTTATAAAGAGTTTAAAAATGAAAGTCTTGCTAATATTTTTCGGAGATTCAACTTTCCCAGAAATTCTTTTTAGAGGCGAAACATTATTTCCATTCGTAAATACTCAACTTTTTGAAAACTCGAGCTGTTGTATGGGCTGCAAAAAATATGGGAAGCCTTACTCGGCGATTCCGAAGCAATTGGCTCTTCTTAATTAGATCCGGGGCCAACCGGTAGATTGGTTGGATGATCCTTTTGGAGATATGTCCAACGAACAACTTAGACTAGGAGGAATATAAGAGGAGATTTGGAAACTGAAGGGTTAGAATGTGCATTCACAAGATTTGAAGCTTTTAATTCTGAGAGTATGAATAGTGTTCTTTTGATCTAATATATTCGTCTTTGTTGAGCAATATTGCATAAACCTTTAGAGGTTGAGAGTGTGAGAAGTTGTTTACACAAATTTAAGTACTTGTAGCTTAAGACTTGTAACATCTAATTGGTTGTTACTGCTAGATTCCAGCCAATAGGCTGTAGCGTGGGAGAGTAGACATAAGCTTGCAAAAGCCAAACCACTATAATCTTGAGTGTGCAATTCTTTGGCCCTTACTGTATTTATTTATTGTGGTAGAATTGTACACTAGGAAGATCTGACAATTTCATCATAAGTTGTCTTGTTGCAATATTTGTTTAAATTATTTCATTTATGTGCAATCACCTATTCACCTCATCTAGGTGATAGTTTTAGCCATAATGGTGTTTACTTTGGAATCACTTGAAAAGGTTAAGAGCCGTATTTTATTCGAGCTCTTTCATGGCGACGATAACTCCCTGCCCTTCTAAGGTTGGGTATGGGTTTAGTCCATTCACAAACCACAAATCTGCTGAAGGGGATCTTGTTGGTACCATTTATAATAACTTGGTCCGGTCCACCTAGCATTTAAAATGAGTTCTCTAAATAATCACACGAGGGATTGATGATTTTAGAGCGAGTGTTAATTTATGAGTTAGCCAATGAGACTTGATTCTGATTAAAAATAAAATAAAATGATAAGGCTTGTCCCAATCGATGTGGGCCTTGAATCACTATATGTATACTTCACATCAATTTGAATGAGGCTATAAACTTTCGATGAAGTTTCCTTGCAGGCCGATTCTTTCCAAGGAAGTACGTGTTTTCTCATTTTGGACAAAAGAGGTAATAGTTGGTTTGGAAACAAAACACGAGGGATTCTCATCTAGAAGTTGTTGACCCTTCGACATGATTTGAATTAGAAATGGAGCTTAGTACAAAATAATCTTTGGAAGACCAACATTGACCCAAAAATCTGGCCGTAGCAAAAAGAAAAGTAGATCGTAAATGCAAGGATTCTCCCATTGGAATGGGAGGCAAGCATCAACAGCGACGACGGAAAACATTTAGAGTTGATTGGACAATTTCCCTTTCCATGAAGGATCTCTGTGAACACAAAAATACGTGAACATGTCCATTTGAATTGAGTGCATTTCATTGCATTTAAAAATTTTATGAGCAACGAAAAAGTTGCGTCATGGGTCGTGCTCTTAGGATAAATCCATTATACAAGGTTCCTGAAATTAAATAATTTACCAGAGAATGTAATGATCATTTCGAGCAGGTCCATTGCTTCAGTGCTTCCGAACATATCCGCGAACCCAATAATGGCTTCTGCCACTGCGAGGCCCCTTTGTACTTTTTGCAATTATGCCCTCCACGATCTCGCGGCGCTAGCCTGGCGTACGAACGTCCACTAATCTAAAGGCCTCCCGAAAGACCTTTGATGAGCTCGACTTTATGAAGAAATTTGGACCGTTTTATGGTCAACTATTCGAGAGTATGCCTTTTGGTACCCCAGACGCCGTGACCCAAACGGAATGAAAATATAAATAAATAATAATCATTCAAAATTCTTAACAAAGAAAAAAATTCTGAAAAAAAGAGAAAAAGTCTCGATTAATTTTAAAGAGGACGCGTGTCCATGTGGATTCAAGATACAGAAGAGAAATGTTCAAATGCAGGACAAGAAACATGTTAAGTTATGAACTTTTGAAGGTCAATGATGGCAAAAAGAAGAGCATTTAAAATAATCATGGAACGAGTGAAAAGTAAAAAGTGAAAAAATGTGTAAACAATATTTATGGA
This sequence comes from Eucalyptus victrix, assembly GCA_016097545.1. NCBI lineage: Eukaryota > Viridiplantae > Streptophyta > Magnoliopsida > Myrtales > Myrtaceae > Eucalyptus > Eucalyptus victrix. Next base: position 27,992,041 of record CM027844.1, read on the forward strand.
TATATTTGTTTAAAGAAAAATTATTTCTGAAAAATTGTTTTTCAACTTTTTCGGTACTTTGATGATGAAAAACTAATCAATTCATGGAAAATATTCTTCATGAACTGAAAGCAACAAGAGGGAAAACAACACCCTAGGAAATCACTTTCCTTAAATCATTAAATAAATAAAAACTTCATAAAAAATATTTCATTTATTGTAAAGTTTTCAATAAAACAAAACATACCCCAAATGTCAACATCCATCTTGTTTTGCAAAGCAACATAAGAAAGACACTCGACCCTGGTGAGTGGTTGGTGGAAGATCAATTCAATGAAATTAACAAAAGTGAATTGTCCCTGTCCTTATTGAAGCCCACAACGTGAAATTGACAAAATAAAAGGTTGTTGAATTTTCTTAGCCAAATTCACAATCAATGGAGCATGTCATTTTTATCAAGAGGTTCTTGGATATTTGGTGACCTCGAGAGTTGTCGATTCCTTGCGCCAATATATTATAAACTTACACCCGGAAGATGCCTCTAGAGCATAGACGTAAAATAGAACAGGTCATACGACCACTACTTTCTTTCAAATATAATAGAATTTTGTTGTGGCCAAATGAAGTTAATTGACTTGGTTTTGTAGTTGAAATTGTAAAACATATTAACTGGGTCACATTAGGTGGGTTTCACATAAAACTCATATGGTTTAATGATTGAGATTAAGTGATTACACGTGTAAGATGGATGTACGGATATTTCGGGAATAAGTGCTCAATTCACTTCAAATCATGCCCATGAAGTTAGATGCCTATATATGCTCACACCTCCTTTCATTGTCCCACCGAGTTTGGAATTCTTAATAAGCGCACTTCCTGTCCACACTGCATGCCATGGCTCTTTCTCATCTCTCTTCCATCATCCTTTTTTTTATTCATAGCTTCGATTTCTGGATAGAAACTTTACACTTCGTGTGACATTTTGAAATTCGACCCCGTTTCGATAAAGTGAAATGGACATTTCGTAGACGTGCCTATGGCCCTTTTTTTTTCTGAGCTGATCACTCACGAGTTAACTAACCTATTGGGTAAAGCCGTTAAGGAATGTATCAGCTGTAAAATCCCTAAAAGCTACCTAATTGGTTGGATTGAGTTAAAATCACGTCTAATCGATTTCTAACCATGAAATTAAACTCGATTTCGGGAATCGAATTTTAAGCGCGTTATAATTATTATTTTTAGGATCCTGTCTCATCGTCAATTTATTGATAAATCCAAAATTTCAATAAAGAAATTATCATAAAAAAATTAAAGCTCGAAAGGAAATAAAAAGAGAAAAAGAAAATAAAATAAAATAAAAATAATGATATTATTTTTATTTTACTTTTTCTCTCTCCCCCTCTCTTTCTTTTTCTCTCCTTTCTCTCTCTCCTCTCCCCTCTCCCTTTCCCCCATCGTGCGAATTCCCCACCACCTACTCTCTCTCTCTTTCCTTTTGACTAGTCAATACCTATCCCCTCTCTCTTTCTCTCTCTCTCTCTCTCTCTCTCTCTCTCTTCTTCTTCTTTTTCTCCTTCGCACGATCGAGCAAGTGAAACCAGAAGCAAAAATCAGAGACAGCAGCTCGCCCCTCAGCCGTCGCCGCTCGTCCCGCCGCCGCACCGCACGCCCGCGCCCGCGCTCGGGCTCGTGCGTGCGCCGCTCGCCGCCGTGCGCCGCCAGCCCTTTCCTCCGCCCAGACGTTCTTCCCCCGAGCGAATCCGCGCAACCCAGTCGCTGTTCGCCTTTGTCCAGCCCCCGTCCGGCCACCGCCCAGCCCTGCTGGACCTCCCCGGCGTCCCCCTCGTCCTCCGCCGGCCTTCCCTCGCCGCCCTAGCCGCCAGATTAGCCCAGGCTAGCCCCGACCAGCAAACCCACGAGTGGGTTTCCAGCTGGTTCAAAGCCGTTTTGGGCCGTTTCCGGGCCCTGGATCCGTGAGTTGCTTTGGGAAGTTTCGTTCCTCGCGTCGCCGCCGTCAGATTGATCCGATTTGCGCGCGATTTGGTGGGTAATCTTACTAATCCAGGATTAGTTGACTAATTATGTTTAAGGTTGGTTTATATTTAATTAATTATGTTTAGGTTGTTAGATTAGAATAAATTAGCAATTATTAGCCAATTATGATGCGATTTAGATAAATTGAATGTGTAATTAGCAAGTAGACGTGGTCTACTATTTATTGGAAGTGCCTCGGGATTTTTCCCGACCCTTAGTGGGCTCCAATTAGGCTTTTCAGGCCTAAGTGGAATTTTTAGTATTTAAATATTAATTTTCGGAATTAAATTAAATAATTATTTATTTTCCGAAAATTTGGCGGAGATGGCCCAGGACCGGAAAATTATGCTGATGACCGTGGTGAAGTCTTTTTATTTAATCGGGCTTTATTTTGAGATAAATTGAATTTTTAATATTAATTATTTAATTTTCGAAATTAATAAATTAATTAATTATATTTCGGAAATTAAGATTTTGATGGCCGACGACCGAAATCTCGTGTTGATCGTCATGGTGCAGTCCGTTTATTTATTTGAGCTCCACGTTGTATGGAATTGAATAAATTGTGATATTTTAGGGATTTACCCTAAATTGATTGGAATTGATTAAAATTAAATTGTTGATTGGTAAATGGCCAAGTATGTTATTCAAGCATTTTAATGCTTTGTTGAGTTGATTTAATTATTTGATTGAGAAATCGTTGGGCATTGGTTGCCGGTATTGAAAGTAGATTGGTAATCACCTGAAAGGAAATACGTTGACTCGATGAATTGGAATATCACCTGGAGAATGCACGTGAATTCAGTAGTTGAATATGTCACCTTGGCAAAAAGGTCGCTTGAGAGAATGCACGTGGCTCGGAGACTCGGTGTGTCCTCCTGGAGAATGCACGTGGGCTCGGTGACAGAGTTTGGCATCTAAAAGGGCACGTGGGCTCGGTGAATTGATGCATCACTTTGGTGAGATAGCACCTAAGAGAATGCACGTGGACCTAGGCATCTAAAAGGGCACGTGGGTTCGGTGAATTGATGCATCACTTTGGTGAAATAGCACCTAAGAGAATGCACGTGGGCGCGGGCATCTAAAAGGGCACGTGGGCTCGGTGACTTGATGTATCACTTTGGCGAAAAGGTCGCCTTAGAGAATGCATGTGGGCCCAAGGTTCGAGGCACGTGAACTCGGAGACCTGGAATGTCTTCCTAGAAAATGCACGTGGCCAAGCTTTTAAATATCCCACAGTGGGGATTGATTTGTATGACATGTAATCGACTGGTTCGATTTGTTTTGTATAAATGGTTGCCTATTGTGAATTGTACTGACTTGCAGGTGGGATTTGAGGCCAAGATAAGTCATCTGCCCTATGCGTGTTTAGGCAGCCTTTAGTATAATGGTTTACTAATCGGGCTTAGTGGGGTAGAACTCGCTGAGACGTAGTCTCATCCCAGTTTGGGAAAATCATTTCAGGATCCTCGATGAGGAGCTGAGGAGAAGAAGTTTGAGAAGGAGAACTCGGAGGTGAAATTTGAGGAGAATGATTTTTGGAAGAAGAAGATAATCCCAAGAGGAGCCTTGAGTACGGCTTGGATGGATTGAGATTCTATCTTCTTTTGAAATCTTTATTTTGAGATCTCTATGTTGATATGAATAGAGATAGAGTATAAAGTTGTGAAGTGCTTTGGTTTGTTTTATGTATAAAAGTTTGGTTATAAATTTCAATGTGAAAAATGTGGCTCTGCTTTTCTATCCCATCGTTTTATTGTCTGGAGATTTTAACTGCTTTCGCGTGTGCTTAATAAATGAAAGGGTCGGTGATACATAGTCCTGAGATATCGCATTATAAAATCGATCAAGAATGAAGGATGGGTGTGTGCTCGAGGATCGGGGTGTGACACTCCAACCCTGAGTCTACGACGCGAAGGCGTCCTCCGAGATCCGGAACGTGCAGTTTTGGCTTCCATAGCAGACGATTGTAAAACCTTCTTCTTCAACCAGACGCTTGATCATTTCAACTACAGACCCAAGAGCTACACCACCTTTCAACAAAGATACTTGATCGACTCTAGATACTGGGGGTGGCGCGAATTCTAGTGCGCCGATCTTCGTTTACCTCGGTGCTGAATCGCCAATTGATGGATCCCCGACTGTGATTGGGTTTCTGAGAGATAACGCAGCTCAATTCCAAGCTTTGTTAGTTTATATTGAGGTAGCATATCTGACTTCTACCATTTTTTTTTTTTTTGGGGTCCATGCATGGATGTTCTTTCTATCTAATTTCTGCTACCAACCATGTAATCGAATTCTTCTTTTTCTTGTGGAATATTTCTTGTCAGCATCGGTATTATGGTGAGTCAATTCCACTTGGGATGAGCTTCGAAGAAGCTCTCCATGATACAAATATTCGTAGGTAATTCAGCTCGGCCCAAGCTTTGGCTGGTTATGCAGCCATAGCCAGAGATTCTCCAGTTATTGTGGTTGGAGGATCATATGGAGGAAGTAAGTGCAATGGGCATCATATTTTACCCATTTTTGTGTACGGTAGAGAGAAATAATAGAAAAGGGGTCCATGACAAATTTGACCGGTTTTGATATCCGTTCTCTGTTGACTATGTAAAAAACCCGTGATATGTGAAAATGATGAGATGCCGTTATCATTTATTTTCAACAAAAGTACTAAATCTTTCTTTGCGCGAAATAGATATATCTTATCATTATATCAAGTTGTTGAATATTAATAACTAACACGAATTTCAGAGCTTGCTTCGTGGTTCCGGCTAAAATATCCACACTTGACCGTCGGAGCTCTGGCCTCATCTGCTCCAATATTGTATTTTGATGATATTACCCCACAGGATGCATACTATTCGGTGGTCACCAAGGATTTTAAGGTACTTACACCCGTAATTTCTCTTCTTCTTTTTTTGTTCTAATAATGATTGTGCAGCACTTTTCAAGCATCCAAAGAGTATCAATTAGTCGACACAATATCCCTATTCTCCCCATTTTACGCATACAAGGTAAGTACTGACTGCACATATTCTTGCTCCTTGGGGATGGCATAAATAAAATTGAGGGGTATAGTTATTTGTAACCATACCTTAAGTGGGAAAGAATACAAACTTATTGCCGGAATAATCTTTAGAATCTTAATATCTGTTATTGGTTTTCCATAATTTGTCTTAAATCATAATTGTTTTGCACAGGAAGCTAGTGAGACTTGCTACCAAACTATTGGAGACTCATGGTCAGAGATTGATAGAGTTACTCAGGAGCCTAATGGCACTTCAAACTTAAGCAAGATGTTCAAGACTTGCAAGTATGTGGATTGATGCATCATATGTTATGCGTCTTAATACCCAAGTATTATAGAGTATTCCCATCCAATTTCTCGATTTAAGGGAGTTGATGAATTGAGTCAATTTACCTTATGAGATCAGGAATCTAATCCACACTCGCTCTTTTGTTTGGCAGAAAGTTTCATGATCATCGAGGCTGAATTGAGTCTTTAAGAATGTGTGTGAATGTCAATTTATTAAAGAGACACAATCAATCATAGACTAACTATTGCTTTTTTGTGTGTGTAGGCCTTTAAAGAGTGGGGATGAGCTGAAGAACTACTTGATGTCGTTGTACGCGAATGCAGCTCAATATGATGATCCACCGAGGTATCCGGTGACGGTGATATGCAACGGTATTGATGGAGCAAACACTACTGAAAATGGCATTCTTTGCAAAATATTTGCAGGCGTTGTTGCCTATAAAGGGAACTCCGCATGCTATGTCAATCCTCCCACTAATGTTTCTCAAACTAGGGTTGGAGGTGGCAGGTACGATATACTCTAGATCATATTTAGGCATCATGCATTTCAATCTAAAGGATGGATTTTGATCAATCTAAGGGGATCATCAGGTCTATGTTCATGCTGATCCAAGCATGCCAGCTGGTCGGGTCTATTTTAATTGACTCCATCCTTTTCTTGAAATCTTCCTCGCAAAATCGTTGTTGTCTGAGAAAACTTCTGGCACTAAAAGGGAGATTTGCTTGCAGACATGCAGCGAAATGGTAATGCCCATAGGCATCACAAACAATTCCATGTTCCAATCACAACCTTTCTACTTGAGCAGCTTCATTGATGAATGCAATGATCAGTATGGTGTCACACCTCACCCACATTGGATCACTTCATACTATGGTGGTCATGTATGATTTCCAATTACTCTTAGAAAATATGCATTCGGCCCTTGTTTCGATCAATAAATTAAACTCTTTCCTGTGCACAAAATTCGACGTATGTTTTACCGTCATCATGCCCTTACTTCTTTTTGTTGTTGTTGTTGCTGTTGCAGGATATAGAGCTAATTCTTCTTAGATTTGGCAGCAACATTATTTTTTCAAATGGACTCCGAGATCCTTACAGTAGCGCAGGGTATACAACATTATATGTTTATCTCCACAGATTTAAAGAAGTAAAATTTCACAGTACTTAATCACGCTTGACAATTTGATCTCTTTTTCAATCTTAGGGTCCTAAAGAACATTTCTGATAGTATCATCGCAGTTTACACAGGGAAAGGTACATAATCAGTCGATATGTGTGTTGTTTGCAATTTTAACTTACGCATCCATGGATCACACAAGAGAAGAACAAGATTGATGCATGTTAAATTTTATTTTTGGCTGGATCTTGAATTCTCTCATTGGTGAGTATATGCTTTGCAGGTTCCCATTGTTTGGACATACTTGCGGAGAAGCAAACCGATCCAGATTGGTTGGTCATGCAACGAAAAGTTGAAGTTGAAATTATAAAAGGATGGATAGCCAAATACTATTCTGATCTGCTTGCTTTCAAACAGTGATATGATGAACTGTTATTGCCATGATTATGGATGGTGAGTTGATTTGGAAAGGCCATTTCAACGACAGATGAGAATAAAAAAAATAAGGCCTATGTACTTCACCATAAAGTTATCCTTGTATTTCATTGCTCCACTAGAACGAACTCTTAATCAAGGAAATCAAAATGACTTCATCCAATATTATATTTAAGTCATGTATGTAGTCCATAACAAGCTTCCAGCTAACTGACCCACATTTAAAACTGCTGGTCTATTTTTATTGGTTAAGCGTAGATTTGCATTTTATTTAAAATTTCATAATTTGTGGCATGGGCTTATGGATCCACATTCAACGCAAGAACTTAGGCTCTAGTTCTATTTCCCCTCTCCATGGCATTACCTCCTGGCAAATCCATTTACGTTATGCCTCATGCAAAATGAAAAATATCGAATTTATCGATCGTCCATCTCTTGCATCTAACTTCAAGATTGGATCGCGCCTTTTAGTGTCATCTATTATAGAAGCTAATAATTTTGGCCTTACATATACCTATTTAGGTGAGCCTTTTTGTCATTAAAGGAAGAAGAAGATGCACTAAATTTCAGACTTCTGTCTCAAACGATCAATAATCCTTGTGTTCCCACGTCATCATTTGATCATTCCCTTTTATGTCCTGCTTCTTGTTATTAATTACAATGATATTCCATTTGGGTGTTTGAAAGGACTCAATCTAACATTTATAATACCAATCATATGCGAATTTTATTCATGGTCACTGAATTAAACGTTTTTCGAATAAATTAAAGATATTTTTTTGAACTGTTCACAATTGTAAAAGTAGAAAGCTTGACAAGGTTTGGGGAAAAAAATACACAAGTCTGGCTTAACACATGAATTTGGAAGAGCATTCAAATGCCAATATGGGCACCGAGTTAAACGAGTAAAAAGTTAAAAAAAAAAATTCTCCGTAAGATCCACGTATTCATTTTCATAAAATACAACACATCCCTCGTGTTTTTCCTAAACGACATATACGAACGACAGTCAATCGTGTTGAGCTAAACAATGGAAGCTCAGTTCATGGGGGAATTACCCATGCCGATTGTCGTTGTCCTTATTGAAGCCCACAACGGGAAATCGACAGAATAAAAGGTAATTAAGACGTTTGGTTCGAAGAAATCAGTGAAGAGACCCTCGATTAGTTGTCACGATCTGTCTACAATAAAAATAAATTTTATTTTTTTCTACATATAATAGAAGTTTCTTTTGGCCTAGTCGATATGATAGAATTGATTTTGTAATCGAACATACTCCTAGCAAACTCCGTTACATTAAATAGGTTCCATGTGAAACTCAAAGATTCTGAAGATCAAGACTAAGTGACTTCGCATGTATAAGACGTATGAAGAATATTTTGAGAATAAGCACTCAATTCCCTTAAAAGCATGGCCCAGGATGGCAAATGCCTATACATGCTTATGAAGGTGCCTCGTTCCATTGTCCTCCTAAGTTTGAAATTCTTTGTAAACGTCTTTATTGTACATATTACACACTATGACTCTTTCTTGGCTCTTTTTGATAGTCTCCTTCATTTTGTCCACAGCTTCAATTTCTGGACAGAAAGTTTTCACTCTAACGCTGAGTCTACACCGCAAAGACGTCCTTTGAGATCCTAAATGGGAGATTTCGAAACACATAACAAATGATTTTTGAAACTTTCTTCTTCAATCAAACACTTGATCATTTAAATGGACATCCATGCTTTTCTCTCGTTTTGTCGAGTTTTCTCTCGTTTTGTTGAGTTTTCCTCTCTATCACTGGATAGAGTTCTTCTCCTTCGATAACCATGTTTCCTTCATCACCTAATTTATTCATCTTAACCACACTCTCCGCAGCTTACCCACCTTTCATATCCTAACCTATCCTTCCACTTAACTTCTCCTTACTGTGTCTTCGATCTTTCCTCATCTGGGTTTTTTCTTCTTTTGCATGTCCATATTTCCTCTGTATCCGACCTTCCTTCCGACGCAATTCACCGATTCTCTCGCAATGGCTTGACGATCTTGGTTTTTCTTCCTGGGTTCCATGAATTTCAGCACTCTATCTGCATGTTCACTTTTTCTTTGTTCCCGTCCTCATCTAATCGGGAGACACTCCCTATATCCTCATGGCTACTGACGATGATATAGATACACCTCGAATTGCAGCACTCTGCCACAAATTGGGACGCTTGTGCTCAGAAAAAGAAATTGATGAATGGCATGTCCAACCCCCACCTGCAGCAGTCAAGGAATGCAAATTGATGTTAATCGGTAAGATACCTTCAAATCCCTCTTTTAACTTCCAAGCTTTCAAATCGGTATTGACAAGAGCATGGAAGTCCGAGAAGGTTGATATTATACAGCGAGAAGAAGGTATTTATCTAGCAAAATTCAGATCTCAAGCTGAAAAACAACGAATCCTAGAAACTGGACCTTGGCAATTTTCGGGACATCTAATTAACTTCAAACCTTGGGTAGCCAACACACCACTGCACTGTTATGATTTCTCCACCTGTGCGTTCTGGGTTAAGGTCATTGGGCTGCCTCTTGAATGCTGTATAGATGATTTGATTCGTAAGGCAGTAAGTACAGTTGGTTCTGTGTTGCAAATTAAATCAGATTTTGTACCTGGTTCAACTTTGAGAGCTGGTCGAGCACGTGTTGAGCTGCGATTATCTGAACCATTGAAGGTTGGTCGTCTCATTAAATATAATAACCAAACTCTTTGGCTGGATTTCAAGTACGAAAGATTACCTCACTACTGTTACTCTTGTGGCCGATTAGGCCATTTCACTGATGCTTGTCCGTCTATACCTTTTGAAGAAGCTATGATTACAGACTCCGAGAAAACACTTTATGGTCCATGGTTAAAAGCTGAAGCTCAACAATATAGCCCGTATTGGAAAGTTTATTATGGAAATTCATCTGGGGAAGAGGATAGGGAGGAAACGGTACCTGAGACACCACCCTCCAATGCTCAACCTTTACCTCTCTTACCACCACCTCCCCCCCAAGCATCGGTTGCGCATCATGATATTACTACTGCTTTAATTCCAGCGGAGGAAAAACTTAAAGGAGTGCAGATGCAGACCTTCCCTCCCCTGGCAAAGAAAGATAAGAGTGCTCGTCAGAGTATTAAGATAGGTCCAGCAAAGAAACCTCGTCGTTATACTCCATATGATATTCCACCAGGGCATTCGGGAGTTTTTGATGACTCACTCCTAATGGACACTCCAATTGTCATGGCGACTGAAGACAATATAAGGGCGTCGGTGGCTGGCCCGCAACAGCCACCTGTGCAGAGATGAAAATCATAAGTTGGAACTGTCAGGGGTTGGGCAATCCCACGACGGTTCAAGCCTTAAAAGCCCTCACGGCAAAAGAAAAGCCGATATGTTGTTTTTGATGGAAACGAAGAACAGTGATGAAGTTTTATTTCGCTTGAAACGTACCTTACGGTTTTTGCATCTTCGAGTGTTTAGCCCTGTTGGCTTGGCGGGGGGCTTAGCTCTTTTTTGGACTGACCACTTCCAGTTATCTGATTTTACTTCTACTCAGCACTTTTTTGATTTCATCTGCAAAGACAGTTCGGCAGGGAGGTCAATGCGAATTACTTGTCTTCATGCTCCTGCAGTTTTTAACGATCGTCAGTATATTTGGCAGTCTTTAAGACAATTCAGTAGATCTAATGCATTACCTTGGGTGTGCCTTGGTGATTTCAATGACATTCTTCATCGCTGGGAGAAAAGGGGAGTTCGACCTGCAGACTCTTACCGCATGACTTCCTTTCAAGATTTTCTAAATGACTGCAGCTTCCTGGATCTTCCCTCTCATGGCTGCGCCTTTACATGGTCTAACAATCGAGAGGGGGATGCATTAGTACAGGAACGCCTTGATAGAGCTGTGTGTAATGTTGACTGGCGCGTTTTGTTCCCAAATGCTCAGGTGCTTGCACTCCCTGCAGTCGGTTCAGACCATAGTCCACTTGTTTTAAATACTCAACCTAGAATGGTTCGAAGACAAAGACATTTTACCTTTGAGGTCTTCTGGAATCAGGATCCGGATTGTCGTGGGGTCATTCAAAATTCTTGGCAATCTATTTCAAGACAGGACTCCCCGCTCTCAGTCAAACTCCGTGCAGTTGCTCTTGACTTGTCCGTTTGGAGTCGAAAGAGGTTTTCTCATAACAGGCAACAAGCAACAGAGTTGGAACACCAGTTAGAAGTGCTGACTAATCAGTATCCTACAGCCCTAACTCGAGAACAGCAACATCATTTAAAAACAGAACTTCATAAAGCATGGCAGCGGGAAGAACAATATTGGGCAATGCGCTCTCGGATCAATTGGTTACGGTGGGGTGACCGTAATACGCGCTTCTTTCATGCCACTACTCTTCAGAGAAGACAACGCAATCATATTTCAGTCTTACGAGATAATCATCAACAGTGGATTCGGGACCCTGACCGGTTACAAAAAATGACCACTGAGTATTTTTCACTTCTATACACAACATCTGGCCCTAGAAGTTATGAACAAGTTCTTCAACAATGTCAACCGATGGTTACCACAGAAATGAATAGCATGCTTCTAGCAAAGGTAACAATGGAAGAAGTTAAACAGGCCACGTTTCAATTAGGTGCATCGAAAGCCCCAGGCCCTGATGGTTTGACTGGTATGTTCTATCAATCTCATTGGGAGGTAATCAAGGAAGATATCTATCGAGCAGTGCAATTATTTTTCAGTTCTGGATCCTTACCAGTGGCCTTAAATCGAACTGCAATAACATTGATCCCCAAAACCCCAAACCCAGAGTGCTTAGATCAATATAGACCTATTAGCTTGTGCAACTATGTTTACAAAATCTTCTCTAAAGTACTTGCTAACAGGTTAAAACCTTTACTGCCTGCTATAATTTCCGAGGAACAGAGTGCGTTTGTTGCTGGAAGACAGATACAAGATAATGTTCTTATGGTTCAGGAAGTGATTCACCAGCTTAAAACTAGGAAAAGAAAGCGTCATTTTCAAGCTGTGCTCAAAGTTGACATGCAGAAGGCCTATGACCGCATTGAGTGGGATTTTCTTCATGATTATCTACTTAGTCTAGGCTTTGCGTCTCATTGGGTACAGCTCATCATGCAGTGCATATCAACTACAACCTTGTGTGTTAAAATGAATGGGGATTATCTTCAGAGCTTTCATCCTTCTAGGGGGCTTCGGCAAGGTGATCCTTTATCCCCTATTTGTTCATTCTCATTGCAAACCTCCTATCCCTTCTCATTCGGAATGCTATTGATTCGGGATTGCTTAAAGGTATCAAATTAAATCAGTGGTGTCCCACTTTATCTCACTTGTTCTTCGCTGATGATGCTGTATTTTTCCTTGATGGCACCTTGATGGAATGCCAGAATCTATCTAACATCTTAAATCAGTATTGTTTGGCTACTGGACAAGCTATAAACCGCAACAAATCTGGAATTTTCTTTAGTCCATCCTGTCCTATGACACTTCAAGAGAATTTGGCCAGAGAGTTAAGAGTTCCTATTTTACAGCGATGCGGAAAATACTTAGGGATACCTACTGATTGGGGCAGATCTAAAAGGGATATGTTTTCTTGGATTTTGGCTAGAGTTCAATTGAAATTAGAGGGGTGGAAGGAGAAGCTTATATCTAAGGGAGGGAAGGAAATTTTGCTAAAAGCAGTAATTCAATCTATTCCACAATATGCCATGTCTGTTTTTAAGATTCCCCGGTCTTTATGTAAAACTATAGAACAGCGTATGGCTAAGTTTTGGTGGAATAATGACACAAGCAAAGCAGGAATTCATTGGCAATGTTGGGACAAACTGCAGCACCGAAAGGAGGAAGGGGGCTTGGGCTTCAGGAAGTTAATCAGTTTCAATGAAGCCATGCTTGGTAAGCAAGCGTGGCGTATTATTCATCAACCCTCCTCATTATGGGCTAAGTTCTTTAAAGGATTATATTTTCATTCATCCACCTTTTTTAAAGCTGTCAAGGGTTCCCGCCCATCATGGGGCTGGCAGAGCCTCTTGAGTGGACGTGCAGCTATCTTACCACACATCCGTTGGTCAGTCGGGGATGGCACATGCATCAATATCAGAGAAGATAGTTGGCTATCCATGGGTATTCTAGGTGGACCAAAGGCCCAAGCAGAACCCCTCCTAGTAGCTGATCTTATAGATCAAGCTACTAGTTCATGGAAAACAGATTTAATGCACAGATTCTTTGACTTGCCAATAATTCAAGAAATCACAGCCATTCAAATTCGACCAACTATTACGAAGGATGCACTAATATGGACAGCTACAAAATAGGGTACGTATACTGTAAAGTCAGCATACCATGCAATCACTCAGACTAACACCAGTGGATTAACAGATGGTGCTTCTACTTCCTATAGAACTCCTACCTGGTTTTGGCGAACTCTGTGGAAGATGCCAGCAAGCCCCAAAATCCGTGTGTTCCTCTGGGCCATTTGTCATGACTCCATAGCAACGCGTCACAATTTGCATCGAAGGCACATCATTGACAGTCCGTGCTGCCAAATCTGTCAAAGAAATATTCCAGAAACCTCAGAACATTTATTTTTATTATGCGAGTGGACTATACAGGTATGGTCGAACTCTCAGATTGACATATCAATCGACCCTACCAATATTCAGAGATTGGACTCATGGATTGTATCCTGGATCAGCAATGGGAACCGCTTACCTCGTCTTGCATTGATCGCCAATGTATTGTGGCAGATCTGGAAGGCTCGGAACGGCTTCCTCTTCCGAGGCAAATTTCCTAATCCGTCCACTGTTGCAGAAGCTGCTTTAACGAATACCCAAGCGGATCGTCTGTCTTCGCCTTCCACTGCACATCAGAAGCCCTCAATCAGTCAAGCGAGTCATCTATGGCGTCCCCCAGATCCGGGCACACTGAAGATTAACATTGACGGATCTCATCACCAGGGCAATACCCAAGGCAGTATCGCAAGTATTTGCAGAGATCACGAAGGTAGACTTACCGACTTTTTTGCAGCAAGGGTTGAAGCTTCCTCAGCTTTGCAGGTGGAGATCCAGGCCCTATCCTCAACGCTTCGACATCTACTTGATCAGGGCCTCCAATACGCATCACTTGTTCTTGAATCAGATAACCTCTCCCTAGTAGAAGTTCTGAATCGACGAGCACAGCCGCCATGGCCGGATCGTGCTCTCTTCTCAGAGGCGGTCTTTCTGTTTTCACTTTTCCCCAATATTTCGCTCGGTTTTTGCCCTAGGGAGGCTAACATGGTTGCTGATTGGGCCTGTAAGGCCCATAGTAGAAACCCTAAGCATCGCATATCCTCTTTTCATCCGCCTATTCCTCTACTTAACTTGTTATGTGCGGACGCTCTTGCAGCTGGATGTATGAATTACTATTATTAATACAAGTTGCCTTTTCACTGTCAAAAAAAAAAAAAAACACTTGATCATTTCAACTACAGACTAGAGAGCTACACTATCTTCAAACAAAGGTTCCTGATCAACTCCAACTACTGGGGTGGTGCGAATTTTAGTGCGCTAACCTTTATTTACCTTGGTGTTGAATCGCCACTCAACGGAACCCCATCCGGGATTGGGTTTTTGATCGATAATGCAGCTCAATTCAAAGCTTCGTTAGTCTATATTGAGGTAGGACTTTTAAATTCTACCATGCATGGATGTTCTTTTCTCTAATTGAAGCTTCTTACTACGTAGTTAAATTCTTCTTTCCTTGTGGAATTTTTCTTGTTAGCGTCGGTATTATGGTGAGTCAATTCCACATGGGATGAGCTTCAAAGAAGCTCTCAATGATGCAAATGTTAATGGGTATTTTAGCTCAGCCCAAGCTTTGGCCGACTATGCAACCGTTATCATGCACGTGAAGCAGAAATTAAAAGCTAGAGATTCTCCAGTTATTGCGGTGGGAGGATCATATGAGGAAGTAAGTGCAATGGGTATCATATTCTATCCATTTCTTTTTTAGCATAGACCGTGGAATTAATTACTTTTTGACGGTTTGTGCCACCTTTAAATTCGAATATGAAAAAGTTGAATCTCATTCCAAACTTCTCGTTCACTCGCGCGGGTACATGTGGTAGAAAGAAATAGAAAAAGGGGCTCCCATTATATACACACTTGCATATGTTACAGCCCGAATAAAGGAATGATCCAAGAGGGTTCTACACAACGACCATAACCAATCCTTAGAACGAGCAACCCTCAATTGGTATCTCTAAATCCTAGGGTTTTCTTGAGTGTTCTAGATTACATCTTGGGGCGGGCGATACAGTAAATGTATGAGTATGTTATAAATGCGGGTAATTGATAGTTGGGGAGATACAATCTCCACCGTTAAATCGAAAAGAGATTTACGGACACGGTTTATTCTGTATTTGTATATAAAAGAGTCTCCTCCCCCTTATTGTAACAACTCACGCACAAATGAAATACAAATCAAGAACTTCTGTCTCTAGAGTTTCTCTCTCTAAGATCCTTGTGAGTCGAGTGTGAGAAAGGCTGCTTGAGAGAAACTCTAAAATCACACAGATTAGATCGATCGGCCTATGATGCATACATACATACAAACACAAAATATTATATGTTGCACAACGGTTGTGATTTTGATACATGTTATAAATTGTAGAGATGATGGATTTCAAGATATGTAGGCTCTAGATTTAGAACTAGGAACCTTCCTATTAGAATTAATTCCCAGTTTTTGGAACTTAAAAACTATCTTGTTTGTCTTGAAACCAACCCTAAAACCTATTTTGTTTGTCTAGTCCACTTCCAATCTACCTAGGAACTAGTATTTTTTTCATTCTATAAAAAATTAAGACAAATATCGATTATAAGAAAATAGTATGAGCAATCAAATAGCTCAAAATAAATTATCTATGCAAAACAAATAGAAATATAAAGGAATAGGAAAGTTAAGCTTAGTTAAAAATAATAAATCATCTTCTTTCAACTTCGAAAATCATGTTCTAACCGGTTCATGTGGCCTTTTTAGCTCTGGCCTCATCAGCTTTGATATTGTACTTTGACCATATTTACCCACAAGATGCACACTTTCCAGTATTCACCATTCACCAAAGATTTTAAGGTAATTACACATGTAATTTCTCTTCTTCTTTCATGTTCTAATAGTGAAGTGGTTAGCACTTTTAAAGCATCCAAAGAATATCCATTGGTTGACGCAGTATCCCTATCTTCCCATCTCACGCACACAAAGTGAGCATGTGAGTACACATATTCTTACTCGTTGGGCTTGGTATCAAGAGATTCAAGGGTGTGCTAATGCTAAACCATACTGTAAATGATAAATACATACAAACTTACCATTCAAATGATCTTCCAAATTGTAATATATTTTCTTTCTTTATCATAGTTTGTGTTGAACCTTGATCGTTTTGCATAGGGTGCTAGTGAGACTTGCTACCAAATTATAGGAGACTCATAGTCGGAGATCGATTGTCATGCCTTGATCCTTCAAGCATGTGCTCATCCCTTCTTAGTGGATTAATAGTGACGTCCTAAGATGCATCGCCGACCCATTCATTTTAATGCACATGCGGAAGCAATTAATATCCCCAGACAACAACAAGATATGATAGGAAAGTAGGGCTCCAAATTTTCAAACCAAAACAAAACTCTTCTAAACAAACAAGTTTATTTACAACATCGGACTGTTTATAAAATATCGGCTCAACAAAAAGGGAACTGTCCTATGACCCACTAGTCAAACATGTTCGCCAATTCTTCGGTCTCCACATTCCCAGACTCCAGGGCTTTCGGTTCACCAACATCATCTAAGGACCTGAAAATAGTTATGCAATAACCAGTGAGACAACATCTCGGCAAGTTCAACCCCCTAAGACTCGACTAGGAAGCAAATACGCCCTAAGGGCTACTTAAGTACAATACAGGTTAGAGGACTTACCTTGGCCTTAGTTCATTCCTATCAGACAATATAATTCAAATAGTTATTTGCTCAGATCGAATCATCGATCAATCGACTTAGTCAATTACACATCATAACGACCTTCCCCTAATCGGTACAGTCAATACTATCTATAAAGTCTTATTAAATCAGGACTGCTCACCCAAAGCTGATAAATAGATAATATAGCTTGCCCAAAATTGATAATATAGTATACTGTATATATGCTCACCCAAAGCTGATAGATTGGGGCCCCCAAGCCATCATAGTATACTATATATGCTCACCTAAAGCTGATATATCACTCATAGGCCAATATAATATACCAGTATACTGCTTGCTCGTAGGCCGATATAGTATTGTTGGAGAAATCTTTCCAGAATATTTTGAAGCTGACAAAATGTTTCTTTCAGTCTAAAGTCTGGATGTTCGGAGACCGTCAGTTTAAAGTCTGAAGACTTTGTTCTCCCAAGACTCAAGACTTAAGACTCAGGACTTAAGACTTAAGTCTATTCTCACCGACGCTTTTTCTAATCCAAAGTGACGAAGGAAATCCAAAGCCGAGGTTTATGGTTGAGGATTCGATCCTATCCTCGGAATAGATTCTTTGGTTGGATAATCGTTTCGGATTCTTTAATTCTTATCTAAGATCGATTGAAGATCCGATGGTCGACGAAATAATCTTGGAATATTCTATTCTTGGAAACCGAGATCCTGATTGTATGGGCGAACAGGATTGATGGGCTATCATCAGATTCCTTAAATAGCTCGGATGATCTTCTTGATTGATTCCGTCCAACGGGTAGATTGGAGGAATTCCTTTGGTAAGTGCCAACGGCTATGATGGCATGAAGGAGTATAAAAAGGAAGTCGTTCTAGTTGATTTAAGTGTGTGATCGATAGAAAAATTCCAGAGTCTGAAGATCCTTGATTGTTAGTTGAGACTATTCGAGCGAAATTGTATACAGAGAGTGTTTATACTTGGTGACGCCTTGAGTGAGTGTGGTAGATCATCTACACCTAGAAATCAAGGAAGATCAACATTGTAACAACTCTTTGATCATAGTGGAATCCAGCCAATTGGCTGTCAGTGCAGAAGAGTGGACGTAGGCTTGAATCAAGCCAAACCACTATAAACCGAGTGTTCAATTCTCTCTTTCCCTTACTCAGTCTTGCGATTGAATTTTTAACTGTTGCAAATCCTCTAACTGTTTAAATATTGTGCAAACTTAGAGAAATTTTTGTATACCTATTCACCCCCCTCTAGGTACTCGTACTAGCTATTTCAATTGGTATCAGAGCTCGTGTTCTTACTTTGTTTGAAGTGTCTTACTTCGAGTAAAAGATCCATGGCTAGTATGCTAGCACCAGGGCTGATGGAGGGGCAAAGCAATACCAGACCTCCCTACTTCGATGGAAAGGATTACAACATCCGGAAGAACAAAATGAAAGCTTTCCTACGATCAAAGGATCCTCGGAATGGGACGTTGTGGAAAGAGGAATCACTCCCCGCGCTGCATCAATCTTTGAAAGAGGGAAAGAAACTGTTGAAGCCAGCGGAATGTCTCAAGAAGAAATAAACAAGAGACAAGCACTCGATGCTAAAGCAATTTATTCTTTATATTGTGCTTTGTCACCAACTGAATATAACAGAATATCTTCTTGTGTTACAAAGCAAAAGAAGTCTCGGGACGGAGTTACATATCACTTATGAAGGGACAGATCGAGTGAAGGAGACCAGAATTAACATTCTCCTCGGTCAATATGAACCCTTCAAAATGAAATCAGGAGAATCTATAACTGACATGTTTAGTCGTTTTACAGATATTGTCAATGGTCTTGAGAACCAAGGACAAAAAATTTCTGATCCCATGAAGGTGAACAAGCTTCTGCGTGGACTCTCCAAGGATTGGAATCATATAAAGACTTCAATAAGAGAGACGCAAAGAATCATGCCGTTATCTGTAGACGAACTAATTGGAACTCTTCAGTCTTACGAAGTGGAACGAATTAATGAAGACGAAGATCCAAGAGGTAAGAAATCTATTGCACTAAAATCAAATGATGATTTCGATGATGCAGATTCGAAGATGATATGGATGATGAGGAGCTCGCCCTCATGATAAGAAGATTCAGAAAACTGAATAGAAAAGGCAGAAGGTTCATTCCAAAGAAACAAAGTTTTCAAAGACAGCAGACCAAGTCTGTTGATGATGTGGAACCAAACAAAGATGTTGTTTGCTTCGAATGTAGAAAGAAGGGACACATCAGACCCAACTGTCCTCTTCTGAAAAAGAAAAGAGGAAAAGCTGAGAAGTCTCGAAAAGCTCTTAAAGCCGAAACCTGGAGCGATACAGAGTGTGAAGAGAGTGATGAGGAATATGCCAACCTGTGTCTAATGGCGCAATCAGACTCAGACTCTGGATCAGACTCAGACAGTGAATTTGAGGTAAGTGATTATAAAATCCCTGTCAAAGTCTCTAAATATATTGATGAGTTATGTTTTAGTCTTAAGACTTCTCTTAAAAAGATTTCCGAACTTAAAAAGGAAAACTCAGTTTTAAAACAAAAGGAAAACATTTTAGAAGAAAAGGTAAAAAATTTAGACTTGAATGTTTCTACTCTTAAAGAGAGTGAAGACAATCTTTCAAAAGAAAATGCTTTCTTAAAAACTGATTTATCAAATATTTCAAAGAAATTTTCAATAGGGTCCGAAAAACTTGAAAAAGTCCTTTCAATCCAAAGACCTTACTTCAATAAGTCGGGTCTAGGTATGACAGCTGAAACAATCCCTTTGATTGATTTTCCGAAAGTAAAAGAAAGAATTAAGAAAAGACCATCGAGAGAGGCTTATAAAAATCATTTCAAAAGAGTTTTTGTAAAGCCTGTAGGTCGAAATGCTTTAAGGTGTTCTAAGTGTAACAGTCAGGATCATTTTGAAAAAGAGTGTCCTATGGTTTGGAAGCCTGTTAAGAGAGTATGGCCTAATAATGCTCATCCTACTAACACCAAAGGACCCAAGAAAATTTGGGTACCAAAGAAAGCTTGAGACTCTCTTTTGAATGCAGTCTGTCAAAAGAAGGTAAAGTGGTATCTTGACAGCGGATGCTCAAGACACATGATAGGAGACTCAAATTGTTTCATAAAGCTTATTCAAGTAAATGGTGGAAAAGTTTCATTCGGAGGAAATAGCAAAGGAAGTATTGTGGGATTCGGAATCTGTGAAAATTGGAAATCTCACAATAAGCAATGTCTCTCTAGTGGAAGGACTCAACTACAATCTACTCAAAGCATTAGCCAACTTGTGTGATACCGGTTACAAGATCTCCTTTCAAGAAGGCATATGTTCTGGAATTAGCAAAGATTCGACTCGGTCTTTCATGGGTCGAAGGCATGGAAACATCTACCTCCTCGATGTAAAGCCAAATGAAGAACAATGCTTAATCTCAATTCAAGATGAAGCAGTCCTATGGCACAGAAAACTTGGCCATATCAACAAGAAGCAATTAGCCAAAATCTCTTCAAAGCAGCTTGTTTGAGGTCTGCCTAAATTGCCATACCAAAAGTCTGACTTATGCACTCCATGCATTCTGGGAAAGCAAGTAAGAAATTCATTTAAGCAAATAAATCATGTATCTACTAATCATGTACTGCAGTTGCTTCATATGGATCTCTTCGGACCAACAAGAACCCAGAGCATTGGAGGTAAGAAATATTGTCTAGTAATTGTAGATGATTACTCTCGCTTTACCTGGGTATATTTTCTTGCAAATAAATCAGAAACCTTTTCGTACTTTGAGAAGTTTGCTAAAAAGGTTCAAAATGAAAAAGGATGTGCTATTTCTAGCATAAGAACATATCATGGAAGTGAATTTGAAAATCAAGATTTTACGAGATTCTGTGATAAATCTGGTTTTAATCACATGTTTTCCTCTCCATATACTCCAAAGCAAAATGGAGTTGTGGAAAGAAAGAATAGATCTCTTCAAGAAATGGCTAGAACACTTTTAATTGAAAGTAAAATTTCTTCACGATTTTGGGCTGAAGTGTTTAACCGCTTGCTATATTATAAATAGAGTCTTTCTAAGACCTATTCTTGAGAAAACCCCCTATGAATTGTTCAAAGGTAAGAAGCCTATTGTTTCATACTTTCATGTGTTCGGTTGCAAATGCTTTATTTTGAAAAATGCAAATGATCGAGTTGGTAAGTTTAAAGAAAGATCAGATGAAGGCATCTTCCTTGGATGTTCTACATCAAGCAAAGCCTACAGAGTCTACAACAAGAAAAGCCAGTCTGTGGAAGAATCAATGAATGTCAAATTCCAAGACTCAGTGCAAGATGAATGCATCCAGACTCAGTACGAAGAGACTGAACCCGCTCTAGACCTTCCAATGTCTACATCTCGAGAAGCATCTCAGATTCTGGAAGTTCATCATCAAGACGCTCATGGAGAATCAAATAAAGAAAGAGATCATCAACCTGGCAAATCAACTAGTAACTGGAAGCACAAATCCAGTCATCCCAAAGATCTCATTATTGGCGAACTTAATGAAGGAATCCGCACCAGATCAAAAAGGCATGAAGAATCTAGTGTGGCTCTTATTTCTGAAATTGAACCAAAAAGCATAGAAGAAGCTTTATCGATGAAAGTTGGATCGAAGCTATGCAAGAATAACTCGCAGCAGTTCAACATCAATGATGTCTCGGGAATTGACATCTAAACCAAAAGGTAAAACCGTTATTGGAGCCAAATGGGTATTCGGGAACAAGATGAACGAAAAAGGAAAAGTCGTACGAAACAAAGCAAGACTCGTGGCCAAGGGATACACGCAAGAAGAAGGAATAGACTATGATGAGACTTACGCTCCCGTAGCAAGGTTAGAAGCTATTCGTCTATTACTTGCGTTTGCTTGTTACAAAAATTTCAGGTTATTCCAAATGGACGTCAAAAGTGCTTTCCTAAATGGATTTATCCATGAGGAAGTTTATGTGGAACAACCGCCTGGATTTGAAGATCCAAAGAAGCCGACTCGTCTTGGATGAAAAAGGCTGTATGGTCTAAAGCAAGCACCTCGAGCTTGGTACGACGGACTAAGTAAGTTTTTATTACAGAATGGTTTTGTCAAAGGTAAAGTAGATACTACTTTGTTTATCAAAAAGGAAAACAAAAACTTTTTACTTGTTCAAATATATGTTGATGACATTATTTTTGGATCCTCTAATGAAAGTCTTCGCAAGAAATTCTCTAAGTCTATGCAGGATGAATTTGAAATGAGTATGATGGGAGAGTTAACATTCTTTCTTGGACTTCAAGTGAAACAAATGAAGGAAGGAACTTTCATCCATCAAGAAAAATATGCGAATGATCTTGTCAAAAGGTTTGGATTGGAAAAATGCAAAAAAACCGACATACCAATTTCATGTTCTCAGAAGATAGACAAGGATGAAGAAGGGAAGAAAGTAGATCAAAAGCTGTACAGGAGCATGATCGGTTCACTTCTTTATCTTATCGCTTCTAGACCTCGATATCTTGTTTAGTGTTTGTATCTCGTGCTAGGTTTCAATCAGATCCTAGAGAATCACATCTCATTGCCGTGAAACGTATTATCAAATACGTTGCTTCATCTTCAAGCATCGGTCTTTGGTATCCAAAGAGGGGAGACTTTAATCTTCTAGGATACTCGATGCGGATCTGGCCGGTTGCGTGAGTCGATAGAAAGAGCACTTCGGAACTTGTCAACTACTTGGAAACAGGACGAGTGTCTTGGTTTTCAAGGAAGCAAAGCACCGTAGCTCTCTCAACGACAAGGCGAGTATGTAGCTCTTGGAAGCTGCTGTTCGCAAATTCTATGGATAAAACAACAGCTACAAGACTTTGGCATTGAAGACTCATGCACGGAAATCAGATGTGACAACACCAGCGCGATCAATCTCACCAAAAATCCAATCCTTCATTCAAGAGCAAAGCATATTGAGATTCGTCATCACTTTATTAGAGATCATATTCAAACTGGAGAAATCTCGATTCAATTTGTTGATTCAAAAAGTCAACTAGCGGACATATTCACAAAGCCTTTGGAGAAAAATCAATTCGACTTTATCCGCTCGAGACTCAACATTTTGAAGCTTGAAGAAGTTAAAGTCTAGAGACTCACCAACTCTAAGACTCTGATCTCTTAGACTTTAAATCCTGAGACTCAATCATTCATGGCTAAAGACTGTAAGTTGCTATTTTATCTAAAAGGTACGAATTCTCGTTTATCTTATCTCGAAAAGGTACGTTCTTTTATTCAGATATAATTCGTGTGAAATTTG
Source organism: Eucalyptus victrix (assembly GCA_016097545.1). Classification (NCBI taxonomy): domain Eukaryota; kingdom Viridiplantae; phylum Streptophyta; class Magnoliopsida; order Myrtales; family Myrtaceae; genus Eucalyptus; species Eucalyptus victrix. Next base: position 28,015,214 of record CM027844.1, read on the forward strand.
AAAACTTGTCTTTTTTAAAGGAAGTTAATTTTGGCAGTTATTGATTTTGAAAAAAGTGTTCGTACAATTTCCTTGTACCGATTAAACTTCTCTTTTCAAATCCGAGGTATATATATACAGTTATTCTACCCCAATTTTCAAAACCCTAAAAGGCACTCTCCTCCCGATATCTGTTTCTACTCTTTGTTCATCGTCGAGAAAGTGGTCATTTTTCTTGGGAAAAGCAAGTGAAGGAATCCTCCAATAGACAAAGAAAGATGTCGTCTTCGAGGAAATCATCAAGAATCGCAAAAAGGGGACCACAAAGAATGGAGAAGGGACCGACTCACTTCGATCTTGCGAGGAAGAAGACTTACCAAGTCAGCGACAAAGTCCGATTCGCTCTCCTCCACGTCATTCAGCATCTCCCCCGCCCCACAAGGTGCAAGTCAAAATCTGGAAGAAGAGATAATCGAGGATGCCGACCAGAAGAGTCCAAAGACCCTCCTTTATCTATAAGCTTTATCGTGCGTTGAAAACCTCTGGTTCTTCATTAAAATATATAGATGACTTCCTTAAGGACAAAAATTATGGAAATGAGTATCTTTTTCTGCGGAAAATGGAAGAGTTGGGAATTGCTCCGAAAGGAAGAGCAGAGGAGGCTCTTGCGAACATTCCAAGTGATCCTCGTATGCCAGGACAAAATCTGATTGACGGGAACGATGATGACAAAATGTTCCTTGAATTTAAACCTAGAATGGGTGTGGCAGCAAAGGTGAAAGGAAATCGGATGGATTTGTTTAAATCCAAGGATCAGGAAAAAGTGTATTTCAGGCTGTTGAAAAGAGGGGTAATCAACCCTAGAAGTGTCGATTTTGACTTCCTGGATTCCATCAACTTGAACTTAAGAGAGAAGTTGAATTTGCTTCAACTTGAGACTTTTTGCTCTGACTCTACGGACGGGTATGCTCAATCGACCGCTTATTTCTATTCAAATCTTAGCTTTTTGGATGCGAATAGAATTTCATTCGATGTTCAAGACCAAGTCTATGTGGTAGATGTGAATATGTTGGCGGACATAATTGGAGTTGAACGGGACGCTATCTCCCAATCAAAGTCTCACCGCTCGTACTACTCGGATCTTGTCAAAGATAGGGACGTAGATAAGAAAATTATCTATTCCGGGATGAATGCCATCAACATTGTGCTTCATAAGATTGTGATCAACTGTCTCGGACCGAAGTCTACGTCAAAGACTTCTGTGTCTCTTTCTGAAGCAAAGTTGATGTATGCGATCAACTCAGGACGGAAGTTTTCTCTCCCGCACACTATTCTTTTCCATATGTACAGAGCAGTGTCAAAAGACAAAGGATAATTGCCTTATCCTGGTCTGGTGACCAAGATCTTCAGACATCTGAATATTGAACTGCCAATACTTTTTGTGTTCGACCGTGTGATAAGATGGTGGTAGGGTTGAAAATGTTAATGAAGATGCGTCTGCAAGAACTCTCCAAGGCAATGGAGAAATTCAAAGTGAAATCTCCGATCCGTCCGCTTCAAAAAGGAAAGGAAAGGAGGCCATTGGTGCCTCATCGAAAAAGAGGAAAAGAACTCTTATCCTGGAGGATGAAGATGAAGATGAAGATGAAGATGATGAAGATCCCACTATCCCAGCACTGACAAGAACAAGACGTTCTGTGTCTTATCCGACAGAACTTCAGCAGAGCAGAGAAGAAGAAGAACAGAGAGAGAAGGAGAAAGAAGTTGAAGAAGAAGGAGAAGAAGAAAAAGAACAGTCTGCTGATAAATCTGGAGAGAAGGGAAATCAAGAGCATGATCATCACTCTTCCCCTTTCGATGTCCTAGAGACAGGGGGAGTTAGTGAGCAAGAGAGGTCTACACCTCATGCTGCTGAAGATCTAAGACAATCTCCAGAAGACCCAGAAGAAGTTCAGGTCTCTTAATTGCCTGAAGAAGGTGATACGTCGATTCCAAATCTGCCAGACCATACAGAAGTGCCATCGTCTGCATACACCCCATCTGAGAAAGCCAATGCCAGTACACAGACGGATGATTCTGTAGATCTTTGTAGTATCATGAATATTCTTCTGGAAATGCGTAACCAGATATATGTTCTGGACTGTGAAATCCAAGCTTTGAAGCATGCTGGACAAGCATCTTTGGTCTCTCTGGAGGATAAATTCAAAGACCTCGCTCTGCAACTTCAAGCCAATGCTAAGGGAGAAGAGGTAGCTCAACTGAGGGAAGACCTGAAGAAGCTCGAAGGAGTAGTCCAGTCCATTGGGGACTTTCTCACCCTTTTCAATGCTGACAAAAAGGGGGAGAACCAATTTGAACTTTCATTTTTTAAACTTTGACCTTTGTGGTTATGTTTATTTTTGAGTATGACTTGAGAACTTGAACTTGGGTGTGAATTTGACTGAATTGGCTGTGGATTATGAGCTTGACTGGTTGCATTTATTCAAGTGTTGTTATATGGTGTTTCTCATGAAAGACTAACCAATTTTCTCGTGGATGCGTAGTCCGGTTGTTTTATTAATCTTTATGAGTTAGCCATATCGCTTGAGAAATGTTTTGCAGGTCAAAGTTGTTCAAATCTTCAAGAAAGTTTTGTCACCATCAAAAGGGGGAGATTGTTGGAGAAATCTTTCCAGAATATTTTGAAGCTGACAAAACGTTTCTTTCAGTCTAAAGTCTGGATGTTCGGAGACCGTCAGTTTAAAGTCTGAAGACTTTGTTCTCCCAAGACTCAAGACTTAAGACTCAGGACTCAAGACTTAAGTCTATTCTCACTTACAGTCTTTCTAATCCAGTGACGAAGGAAATCCAAAGCCGAGGTTTATGGTTGAGGATTCAATCCTATCCTCTGGAATAGATTCTTTGGTTGGATAATCGTTTCGGATTCTTTAATTCTTATCTAAGATCGATTGAAGATCCGATGGTCGATGAAATAATCTTGGAATATTCTATTCTTGGAAACCGAGATCCTGATTGTATGGGCGAACAGGATTAATGGGCTATCATCAGATTCCTTAAATAGCTCGGATGATCTTCTTGATTGATTCCGTCCAACGGGTAGATTGGAGGAATTCCTTTGGTAAGTGCCAACGGCTATGATGGCATGAAGGAGTATAAAAAGGAAGTCGTTCTAGTTGATTTAAGTGTGTGATCGATAGAAAAATTCCAGAGTCTGAAGATCCTTGATTGTTAGTTGAGACTGTTCGAGCGAAATTGTATACAAAGAGTGTTTATACTTGGTGACGCCTTGAGTGAGTGTGGTAGATCATCTACACCTAGAAATCAAGGAAGATCAACATTGTAACAACTCTTTGATCATAGTGGAATCCAGCCAATTGGCTGTCAGTGCAGAAGAGTGGACGTAGGCTTGAATCAAGCCGAACCACTATAAACCGAGTGTTCAATTCTCTCTTTCCCTTACTCAGTCTTGCGATTGAATTTTTAACTGTTGCAAATCCTCTAACTGTTTAAATATCGTGCAAACTTAGAGAAATTTTTGTATACCTATTCACCCCCCCTCTAGGTACTCGTACTAGCTATTTCAAGTATACCACTCCAACCATATAGTCAATTCATCATTTTTATCATACCTGATAAAAATAACCGTGTATGGATACACGGTTAGCCTTAGCCAAAATACAATATTTTCTCCCTTGAAAATCCCATCATTTATATGGTCCACCAAAATATTTTTGGCATTGTAAACCGACGCTCGGTTATTTTCCAAACAATTATCAAAATTTCTTAATTTAGGAATAAAATCATAAAATCACAATTAAATCAATTTAGCACAAACTAGAGCTCAAATAAATAAATAGGTTGCACCACAATAACCAACATAAAATTCCGGTTACCAGCTATCCCGGTTTAATCAATCTTGTCCCACGAACTTCCATTCCATCCAATTTGATCTCAAAAAAATCCCAAAGTTAAAATACTTGATCATCACTTGTATTCTTGTACCATAATTTCCCCAAATAATGAGTCTTGGGTAGCAAAAATGGCCATTTCCTTTCAATTCCAAATTTTACTTTTTTTTTTTTTGCTGAATCCGATTTTCTGAACAAATTTATTCAATTGAGGCCCGATTTGATGCAGAAAAAGCTCATGAAATTACCTTTCACTAATTCACTCACCTCAGATGCCAAAAATTCCTTCAAATTGGCCAATCCAAATTTTCGTTCGTTTTTTAAATCGTCCGAATCAATTTTCCGTAAAAATCCCGAACTCATCGGAAATTCATCAAAAATGAGTCGACATTCCTAAAATGACTTGTGAAATTACAGGACTTTCAATTTTTGAAATTGAGTTCAAATTCGCGATAAATTTCAATTTGACTAGATTTTAGTGTGACATAACCTACCGGGTAGCTTTTGAAATTTTTTTATGCAATTGACTCGTGGTCAATTTTCTTCGAGCCACATGTACCTCTTCGATGCATTGGTGACTCTCGGTTGTCATGAAAACCTCAAGGCTTCAAATACGGACAAAAGATGCCAAAACGACAGAAAAATCAGTTTAGTGCTGATCGACTAGAATTTTGCAAATTAGTGGAATCACTCATGTTTAGCCACACATCTCAGTCGAACTGACCTATCTCTAATCTCTGATCAATTTTTAAGTGTGCCGTAATGACCATTGCAGACTAGCACGGTCGAACAGTCAATTCTTGATCGAATTTTCAAGTCTATTACGTTAAAATCCCTTAATGGCTTCACCTGATAGGCCAGTTATCTCATGAGTGGTCAATTCAAAGAAAAACACTATAATCGCGTCGATGAAAGCCCAATTTATCCAATCGAAATCATAATTGAATTTTCAGTATATCACATCGATAGAATTGTTTGTGAGCCTAATGGCACTCCAACCTTAAGCATGATGTTCAAGACTTGCTAGTATCCCAAAATTCTCAGTGTGCTTCTAAGATCATGAAGCTAACCCTCATAGCCTTTTTTGGTGGGTGGATGTTTTAGGCTTTTACAGAGTGGAGATTACCTAAAGAGCTACTTGAAATAGTTGTATTGGAGAGTAGCTCAATATGATTATCCAGCTAGGAATCCAGTGACAACGATATGCAACAACATTGATGGAGCAAATACTGCTGAAAATGGCATTCTTGGCAAACTTTTTGCAGGCATTGTCGCCTATAACATGAACTCCACATGCTACGTCAATCCTCCCATTAATGTATCTCAAACTAGTTTGGGTTGGTGGTGGCATGTGCAGTTCTCTACATTATCATTTTAAATCATTAGAGAAGGCCCGATGGGTATGGATTATTTGGGTGGGTTAGGTTAATGCATTTTCATCTCACGAGTGGATTCGAACCTGGTTGAATTAACTCTATTTCAAAGTGGACATGGTTAGGAAAACTATTTCCTTTCCAGGTCCGAATCATTTTATCTTTATGGCAGACTTGAGCAATGGCATTTTGTCGGGAAAATTGTCCAAAGTCCTCAACCTATTTCATTTTTACCAATTTAGTCTTAAATCTTTCAATTTTGTCAATTGAATCAATTTGGTTAGGAATTGCTAACATTGACACTGATCATCCTACGTGGAACGGCCGCCACTAATGTTAACTTTTCTTTATAATGTTTTAATAATATTTTGATTTTTTTTCTTCTTTCCATTTCTTTACCTTTTATTTTTGTATTTTGGATTGAGGCTAGCACCCTTACCAACACTAGGCGAGGGCATCCCCACCCTCACTAGCCAAAGCGAGGATCGCCAAGCCCTCACTGGCAATTGTAAGGGCCGTGAGCATGATGCTCCAGAATGTTATGCATGATACATGTCCTTTCCGTTTGTCCTCATAATTATAATTATGCATGTGGAAGCACAATAAAACATTCACAACATTCATTATAAGTAATCACATGAGTTTGATATTATAAATAGATATTTATCTTTATAGAAACCTCAATAGTTATCAACACAACAAACACAACAAAATACATGATCCTAGGAAGGGTTAGGGTCACCTACACCTACGCTCAAAAGCTTGCTTGTACAACAGTCAAGCTACCCGCTACAAGTCAACAACCTCGCCCATCAACTCATCTTCATCGCCATCAAAACCCCTCAATGGTCCAATAAATTTGCCCTCGATGTTCATGCATCAAGCAATAAACTGATGGGGGACCCACTCTAGAAGCCCTATGTCAACCCATACAGTGGAACTATACTTAGAATAGACTACCATAGATCCAGGATGAGCACATCTTCAAATACATGATCAAAATCCATAAGAGCTTCAAAAAGTAATGGCAGTGGGCAATTCATCATACATATCTTGAAGAGTAAAGAAGTGAGCTAATGTTCAGTAAATGAAATTTCTAAGCCTAAGGTGGGAGATCACTTTACCAATCAACTTGGAACAATCAAACAATGTGAGTTAAAAGTATTATAAAAAGACCATGTATGACAAGTGTATAAATATATCCATTTCTCTTTTATCATGATTCGCCCAAGGAAACCAATATCATCATTACATAAGATTATTTACTCATTTGCAAGCGAATGGCATAACATATATGACGCGAGGCTACTTCTTTTGTGTTTGCCTAACATGTAATTATATATGCACAAATATATGTAACTAGATATATTTTTATTTCTCCTTCGAACACCCTAGAGCATCCCTATATATGGTTCATCACAGCTCCAAGACATCCCAACTCATGGGGCATTCCAATACATGAAGCATTGTAATCATTATCATTTAGGTGATTAACATATATATATATATATATATATATATATATATATATATATATATAATCACATAGCAAAAATGAATATGCTAACAATCGATATCCAATACACAATATGTTTTCATACACGTTATTATTTTGCATGTTTATATCTTTTCATTTCTTGTCACGCCTTTCAATGATCACATAATAATGACATACTTTCCTCCTTGCATTTCTCATGTAAGCAATATTAAAACATTCGGCAAATCAACAAATAGGCATACTTGTTAAGTGGGTATACTTGGCAAATAGCAAGTAGATATACTCAGCAAATCAGTATACTTGACAAGTTGTTATTTTTGGGAAGTGAACATGAGCAATAAGTATTTACATTCAAAAAGTGAATATAAGCAGTATATGGTAATATTCACCAAGTGAATATGAATAGTAAGACTCAGCAAGTGGTTATGAGCAGCGGCTGGTGAGTATGTGGTGAGTTTGATTAGCGATGTGTGATTATAAGGTGAATATGATTAGTGACTGGCAAATATAAGGTGAAACGATTAGCGATAGAGAAGTGTAAGATGAATATCATCAGCGACCGGCAAATATAATGTATTATGATCAACGACAAGTGGTTATAAAGTGAATATTACCAGCGACTGGTGATTATAAATTGAATATGATTAGCGGCAGGTGATTATAAGGTGAATATGATACAGCTGGAGAATTCATTGAAAAACCAGTAACTGCGCAAAATAGATTCGAAAAAAAAAAAAATGACAAGTCACGATGTTACTTCACGGTAGGGGATTGGCTGGGAGTCGTCTTGGAGCAGCAGGCGTAGGCGGGGAGCAGCGCCGGCGTCAAAATCGTGACAAGTGGGGAGGAGCCCACAAGATCATGGCTTGGTGGGCTTCGCACGAGCAAAACAGCGACAGCGTCGGATGAAATCACGAGGGAGATAGGAGCTATGGTGGTGCTCGGCAGTAGGCGAAAGTAGCAAGGCATGGTCACGAGGGATCTTGGCCGTGACTCTCTCTCTCTCTCTCTCTCTCTTTGTTTCTAATACCTCTAATATGTCCAACCTCTTCAATTGCGAATACTAAGAGTCTATTTACAGTGAGAATTAGATTTCTTATTCCGTAATCCAATTATGGCCTTGGGTGTATTTCAGTCCTTGTTGGTTTACTAAAATTAAGCTTAAAGCCTCCTATCAGTTTTAGCTCTAATGCAATGGGGGCTCAAGCCAACTCATTAAATTTAGAACCTTCCATCCACCACCGATCAATTTAAATGCAATATATATGAGCCTATCAATTAGCTATCAATGTGGAATGCTCCTTAATAACTATATGTACTTTAATTAATTAATTTTTGTTTAGCGGTTAGGGTCAATCCCTAAATTTCTGTGCAATCATTAACTAAACCGTCATCAAAATTCAGGTGTTAGCATTAATAAAATATTCCATGGAGACAAGCAACCATGATCACCCCCTCTGCGCAGACCCAAAACCACTACAAATATAGATCTACAAATTGTAGAACCCGTCATAGGCTATAGGAACCACCAAGAGAGATCGATCCAAAGAATAAAATTGCAAGTAGTGCACTACTGTGACAAGCATAAAAAACTCGGATTCTTTGCCACCAATGGACAAGCAAAAGCAGTGACAATGGAGCAGATCTTAGGATTGTATTTCTCTCTGATACTGTGTTTTAATGAGGATCATAAAAGCCAAAAAAGAAAAAGAAAAAAGAGGAAAACCCAATGATTAACGTGGTTTATATGACCGCGAGAATAATCCCTTGAAAGCTTACAATCATGGTAATAATTCCTCAATTCATCTTGTTACTTTTGGGCGGACTCATTATTCTTTAAAAGGGAGTAATGTAACGATCAATAGTCATTTATTTGGTAACTACAGCTATCTCACACCCAACCAGATTTCCTACCATATTGGGATTAAGGCGATCTGGCATCCTTAACGTTTCAACACTATATATGCTTGTGAAAGTGTCTCTTTTCTCAACCCTCTGCCTTAGGATTAGTCATTTCATTGTCTAACCAAGTTTGAAATTCTTCATAAACAATCTTGCTGTACACACAACGTACCATGACTCTTTCTTGGCTCTCTTTCATCATCTCCTTCATTTTATCCATAGCTTTGATTTCTGGACAGAAACTTTACAGTCCGAGACTGAGTCTACGACGTGAAGACATCCTTCGAGATCCAAAACGTGCAGTTTCCGCATCCAAAACTAACCGTTTCAAAACCTTCTTCTTCAACCAAACGCTAGATCATTTCAATTATAGACCCGAGAGCTACTCTACCTTCAAGCAAAAATACTTGATCAACTCCAAATATTGGGGCGGTGCAAATTCTAATGCGCCAATCTTCGTTTACCTAGGTAACGAATCACCACTCGACGATCAACTGACTGTGATCGGGTTTCTAACCGATAACGCTGCTCAATTCGAGGCTTTATCAGTTTATATTGAGGTAATACATTTGAATTTTATCCTCTTTTTTTTTTTTTTTTTGGGGGGGGGGGGGGGGGGGGGGGGGGTGTGGTCATGCATTTTTGTTCGTTTTGTCTAATTTCTGCTTCTAAACACGTAACCAAATTCTTATTTTCTTGTGATGTTTTTTTTTTGCCAGCATCGTTATTATGGTGAGTCAATTCCACATGGGATGAGCCTCGAAGAAGCTCTCAAAGATGCAAATATCTGTGGGTATTTCAGCTCGGCCCAAGCTTTGGCCGATTTTGCAGCCATTATCATGCACGTGAAGCAGGATTTGAAAGCCAGAGACTCTGCAGCTATTGTGGTGGGAGCATCATATGGAGGAAGTAAGTGCTGTGGGGGTATATTCTATCCATATCCTTTCTCTGTTGACTTTGTAAAGTACCTGCTATACGTGAAATTGATGAGTTATTATCGTCATTTATTTTCAATAAAAATACTAATTCATTTTTCTACGCAAAAAAATGTAATATCAAATTGTTATATTAAGTTGCTGAATTCTAATAACTAATGCAAATTTCAGTGCTTGCATCGTGGTTTCGGTTAAAATATCCACACGTGACTCTGGGAGCTTTGGCTTCATCGGCTCCAATACTGTATTTTGTCGATATTTGTGACATCCAGAATTTTCAATCCTGTCTTCTACTGAATAAATCGGGCATTTCATTAACGCGTCTATAGGGTTATTCTCAGAGCCGATCACTCTCGAGATAACTAGACTATCGGGGGAAATTATTAAGGAATTTTAAGACAATAGACTTGAGAACTCGATCAAGAATCGGGCTTATTGACCGTGTCCATCTTTAGAGGTCGATGGCACAGTTAAAAATCGATTTGAAATCGAGATAGACTGGATCGATAGAGATATGTGACTAATCGTGGGTGACGCCACTGAATTAGAAAATTCTCATCGGCCAACACTAGACTGATTTTCTTATTGTTTTGGTACCCTGTGTCCGTAATTGAATCCTCGAGATTTTCACGACAATCAAGAGTTGCCATTGAGTCGAGTGGGTTCATAGTGGCTCGAAGAAAATCGACCACAGGTCATTTGCCTTAAAAAGTTCTGAAAATTACCCGATAGTCTAGGTCACGCTAAAAACGCGCCGAATGAAAAAAAATTAACCGCCAATTCGAGTCCGATTTCAGAAATTGAAGTTTTGGCCATGTCACAATAAATTTTAGGAGCATCAACTCAGTCTCAGAAGAATTTTCGGAGATTCGGGAAATTTTACGGAAATTGGGTTCGGACGTCGCGGAAATTTGACAAAAGTTCAGATTGGCTAAATTAATGGGAAATTGGACTTTCAAGCTAAGCCGTTGTGTGTCGGGGATTTATAGAAAATCATGTGGGATTTTTCTACGTCGAAATTGGACCTCAATTTGGGAATTTATTGGAGAAATTGAATTCATTTAAGCCAATTCCCTCCCCAAATTCGTGTACCTACCTACCACAACAATGGACCATTTTGAAGAAGAAGAAGAGTGCATGGGAGGCTTTATTGTGATCATGAACAAGTAAATTATACATGGCCTAGATTGATTTGTGAAAGATATTTTGTGAAATATCAAGCCAAAAGGCCCCCACCTCTTCCTCATCCTCTCCATCTTGCTGCCGTGAACTACTTCTCTCTCTCCCTTCTCACTTTCCTTCGTGCGACAACCTCCCTTTTTGCTTTCCATTACCGCTTCTTGTCTTCAGCCAGCCTACGCTCGGCCATCAACGAAACCAGAAGAAGCTCCATCGTTGACCCCTCTTCGACCCCATCTCTGCTTCGGTTTGTAGTCTGCGTCGCACATCCACACGCCCCACCGAAGCTACCCCATCTCGCACACCACCGAAGCAAGGAAATCTGCAAAAGCAAGAACGGCCGCACGTCTCCACCATCGAAGACCTTTGCTTCAGCCAGCGCCTTCACGTGTCCTCCGCTGGAGCTCCTTCGGTCAACACTTCTCTCCGTGAAACTTTGCTGACCAAGAGCTTGCAGCGGCATCCACGAAGCCTTGAAGACCGAAACTCCACCGAGCGAAGCCTCCACCGAAGCAGTTTCTTCTTTGTCGCTGCCATTTGGCCGTAAGCCAACAAACGGTGTCCTCCTCTCCACGCGGCTAGAAGTTCAAGCGGACATCTCCACTATAGATTGTCCCTTTGGTCAACAACAAGCCATAGAAGCTCCTTGATTGACCGAATCAGCGACCTCACGTCCCAGCTGCAGCTCCTTCATGCGTCCAGTGAAGTCTCCACGCGTCCGAGTCTTCTCTTGAGTCGGTTAACAACAGCAACACCGAAGCTCCTTGGTTGACTCCCTGCTGCCAGCGAACTGCCTCCATCCGTGTCTTCCCTCCGTCTCCGCCACGTCCCGATCAACCGAAGCCGCAAGCCCAGCCCAACGTCTCTTGCGGATTCCCTTGTTCGGCCCAGCAGCTGGACCACTTGAAGTCCACGCAAATTCCAGCCTAGTGAATTTCTTTTGGGCCACAAGTTAGGCCCAGCAAATTTAGCTCCAAAGCCCAGCATAAATTGGATTAGAAGCCCAGCAATTTCAGTCTTCAAGCCCGCAGAATTGAGGCCCAATTTCAGTCCACAAATTGAAGACCAAGTCAGTTCAGTCCAGAAATTCTGCAGGCCCAGTCCAATTTAGGTCCAGCCCATTCCAGTGCAAGAACAAATCTCAATTGGGCTGAGATTTGTTGGGCCAAGTCCAAGGCCCGGTCCAAGTCCGCCGGTGTTGTCGAAAGCCGATTTCGGCCGCCATCGCGTCGCCGTTGCATGTGATTCGATCCGTTTTTAATCAAGTGAGTTTTTCTCACTAATGCTCTATTAGTTTGCTAAATACGTTTAGGGGTTGGTTAGATTTAATTAAATGCAATTAGGTGGTTAGATTAGTTTAGATCAATTAAATTAGTGACTTGAGGATGCATGTTAGGTGGTTAGAAATAGACATTAGCAAGTAGGCATGCCATGTTATTTATGGAGCGAGTCTCGGTAATTTTCCGGGTTCGTATTGGCTTCCAATTAGGCTATAACGGGCCTAAGTTGGATTTATTGCATTTATTTAATATTTTCCGTAATTAATTAATTATTTATTTATTTTCCGGAAATTAGGCTGGGATACCGACGACCGAAATTTTGTGCTGATTCCAATGGTGCTTTCTGTTTATTTATTCGAGGATCAGATTATGAAATTTTAGTGAAATTGGTGAATATGAGAAATTGTCCCAAAATTGGAAAATGTCGGTACTTGAAGGGAAAGTAACTGTGTGAGGTTGTGAGTTGGACAAAAAAATTGCCAGGTGGGGCCGTGATGCCACCAAGTTGAGAACATTTGCCAGGTGGGGCCGTGATGCCACCAGATTGAGTAAAATTGCCAGGTGGGGCCGTGATGCCACCAAGTTGAGAACATTTGCCAGGTGGGGCCGTGATGCCACCAGATTGAGTAAAATTGCCAGGTGGGGCCGTGATGCCACCAAGTTGAGAACATTTGCCAGGTGGGGCCGTGATGCCACCAAGTCTAGAAAATTTGCCAAGTGGGGCCGTGATTCCACTAAAAATAAATTATGCCTATAGGGTCGTGATTCATAGTCAAGAATGAAGAGTCGGAATGACCATGTAATGGTGTTGATGACATGTAATCGATCGAGTCGATTGATCGTTAAGTCGATCGATTGATTGGGTGTTATGATTATCGTATTTATTATTTGAACCGACTTGCAGGGGAAGGAAACCGAGGCCAAGGTAAGTCTTTTGACCCATGATGTGCTTAGGCGGCCCTCGGGCGTATTAGTTTACTAATCGGGTCTTAGTGGGTAGGACTGCGAGACGTGGTCTCATTGGTTATTGAATAACCATTTCAGGACCCTGAGGAAAAGCTGAGGAGGAAGAACCTGAAGGGGAGAAAGTATTTTGAAGTAGAAGATGATCCAAAGAGGGATCTTGAATACGACCCAGATGTGGATTGAGATCCCATCCCTTTTGTGCACCCTGTCTTAGTGTAGATAGGTGTGAGACTTTTATGCTGTAAATAGTATTGTAAATATACTATGAGTTATGCTGTTAATGAAAGTGTGGTTGTGAATTTCAATATGAAAAATATGGCCTGCTTTTCTATCCCATTGTTTTATTGTCTGGGATTTATAAGCTGCTTCCGCATGTGCTTAACAAAAGAAAGGGTGGCGATATATAGTCGGGATATCGCATTCTAAAATCGACCAAGTAGAAGGATGTGCGCGCGTCCGAGGATCGGGGCGTGACAATATTATCTCGCAGGATGCATACTCTTCAGTAGTCACCAAGGACTTTAAGGTAATTACACCTGTAATATCTCTCTTGTTTTCTTTTTAAATATAAATAATGGAGTGTGCTGCATTTTTCAAGCAGAATATCCATATTTGACAAAATATCCCTATCTTCCCATTTTATGCACACAAGATAAGTACATGAGTACACATTGTTGCTCATAGGAGATGGCATCAATAGAATTTGAGGGTATAGTTATCCTTAACCCTACCTCAAAGATATTCAAACTTACTGCTTGAATAATCTTAAGGATCTTGATATCTATTCTTGGTTTTTTTATAATTTGTCTTCAACCATGTTTGTTTTGCATAGGAAGTAAGCGAGACTTGCTACCAAGCTATAGGAGACTCAAGGTCAGAGATTGATAGAATTGCTCAAGAGCCTAATGGCACTTCAAACTTAAGCAAGATGTTCAAGACTTGCAAGTATGTGCTCTGCTGTGTCATTTATTATGTGTCTCTCAATACCCAAGTGCTATAGAGTACTCTAACCCAATTTCTCAATTTAAGGGATTTGAACTGAATCAATTCACCTTCTGAGAAACAGGAACTTAATCCGCGCTCACTCTTCTGTCGGTGTGAAGTCCCATGATCTCCAAGGCTGAATAGGCTTGTTTTATTAAGGAGACACAATCATCATAGACTGACTACTTATTTTTGTCTGTGTAGGCCTTTAGAGAGTGGGGATGAGCTGAAGGACTACTTGATATCAATGTACGAAGGTGCAGCCCAATATGATTTACCGCCAACATATCCGGTGTCAGTAATATGCAACGCCATTGATGGAGCAAATACTACTGAGAATGGCATTCTTGGCAAAATATTTGCAGGCTGTTGGAAAAATCTTTCCAGAATATTTTGAAGCTGACAAAACATTTCTATCAGTCTAGTCTGGATATTTAAAGACCAACAGTTTAAAGTCTGAAGACTTTGTATTCACCAGACTCAAGACTCAAGACTCAAGTCTCAAAACTTAAGACTCAAGACTATTCTCACTAACAGTCTTTCTAATCCAGTGACGAAGGAAATCCAAAGCCGAAGTATATGGTTGAGGATTCGATTCTATCCTCTGGAAAAGATTCTTTGGTTGGATAAATATTTCGGATTCTTTTATTGTTATCTAGATCAATTGAAGATCCGATGGTCGACGAAATATTCTTGGAATGTTCTATTCTTGGAAACCAAGATCCTGATTGTATGGGCGAACAGGATTGATGGGCTATCATCATATTCCTTAAATAGCTCGGATGATCTTCTTAATTGATTCCGTCCAACGGGTAGATTGGAGGAATTCCTTTGGTAAGTGCCAACGGCTATGATGGCATAAAGGAGTATAAAAGGAAGACATTCTAGTTGCTTTAAGTGTGTGATCGATAGAAAAATTCCAGTGTCTGAAGATCCTTGATTGTTAGTCGATACAGTTCGAGCAAAATTGTATACCCAGAGAGTGCTTATACTTGGTGACACCTTGAGCGAGTGTGGTAGATCATCTACACCTAGAAATCAAGGAAGATCAACACTGTAACATCTCTTTGTTCATAGTGGAATCCAGCCAATTGGCTGTCAGTGCAGAAGAGTGGACGTAGGCTTTGAATCAAGCCGAACCACTATAAACCGCATGTTCAATTCTCTCTTTCCCTTACTCAATCTTACGATTGATTTTTAATTATTGCAAATCCTTCAACTGTCTAAATATTGTGCAATCTTCAAGAAAATTTTTATATACCTATTCCCCCCCTCTAGGTACTCGTACTAGCTATATCACAGGCGTTATCACCTATAACACGAACTGCGCATGCTACGTCAATCCTCCCACTACTGTTTCTCAATCTAGTTTGGGATGGGGGTGGCAGGTACAATACTCTACCTCATCTTTAGGCATCAAGACCCATCGGTTCTCGATTATTTGGGCGGATTTGGATAATGCATTTCGATCTCAAGGATGGATTGTGCCCTGCCCAAGTTAAATTTTACTTTTCCTTTTCGGGTCCAAACTATTTTACAATTAGGGAGGACTTGGGCAATAGCCTTTTGTCCCAATAAGGGGATCATCAGGTCTATGTTCATGCTGATCCGAGCATGCCCACTAATCGGGTCTATTTTAATTGACACCATCCCTTTCTTGAAATCTTCCTCGTCAAATCGCGTTGTGCATGAGGAAACTTACAATACTGAAAGGGGGATTTGCTTGTAGAGATGCAGCGAAATGGTAATGCCCAAAGGCGTCACAAACAATTCCATGTTCCAACCAGACCCTTTTATCTTGAGCAGCTTCATTGATGAATGCAACCACCAGTATGGCGTGGTGCCTCGCCCTCATTGGGTCACTACATACTACGGTGCTCAAGTATGATTTCCAGTGGCTCTTAGAAAGTATATGTTTGGCTATTATTTTAATTAGCAAAATTAACAGGCTCATATGCATATTATTCACAGTAAATTTTAGCATCGTTGTCCTCTACCTCTTTTGTTGTTGTTCTTGCAGGATATAGAGCTAATTCTTCGTAGGTTCGGCAGCAACATTATTTTCTCAAATGGACTCCGTGATCCTTTCAGTAGCGCAGGGTATATAACATTATATGCTTATCTCCACACATTTGAAGAATTTAAACTTTACATAACTTAATCACACTTAATATTTCTATCTTTCTTTCTTTCTTTTTTTCAATCTTAGGGTACTGAAGAACATTTCCGACAGTATTGTTGCTGTCTACACAGAGAGAGGTACATAACCAAGCGATGTGCGTGTTGTTTGCAACTTTTCTTACGCACCTATGAATAGCACAAGAGAAGAACAAGCTTGATGCATGTTAAATTATTTTCACCAGATCTTGAATTCTGTCATTTGTTAATATATACTTTGCAGGTGCCCATTGTTTGGATGTCTATGCAGAGGATCAAAGCGATCCTGACTGGTTGGTCATGCACCGAAAAACCGAAGTTGAGATTATAAGAGGACGGATAGCCAAATATTATGCCGATCTTCGTGCTTTCAAACAATGATATGATGAATTGTTATTGTCATAAATAAGGTTGATGAATTGATTCGGGAAGGCCATTCCAATGACAGATGAGAATAAAGGAATAAGGCCTATGTATTCTTTGATCCATTAAACGAGCTCTTAATCGAGGAAATCAAAAGACTTAACCCAAGTTTATATTTAGGCGATGTATGTAGTTCACAACAAGCTTCCAATTGTTGGACTCTGATTAAACATTTTTGTGGATAGTAGATTTTTTTTTCATTCATTCATTTTAAAAACTATACAAGCAATCATTTTAAAGAAAATATTTTTGAAATCATTTATCTTTCTCAAAATAAATGGAGCCTTAGAATTGTTAATCTTTTTTATTGACTATGCATAGACTTTCATTTTATTTCGACTTTCATATTCTGTGGCATGAGTTTATGCACCCAAATTCACTACCCGAGCCAATTTCCCCTCTTATGGCCATACGTCATGGAACCATGGTTATATGAACTAATTCAATACAAAAATAATCTTTGCAATTGCAGTGGGCCTAGTCTTTTCAATAGTTCGATGGCCAAGTGTGGCACAACTATTTTATAAGCCCGATTTTATTTGTTAATTTTGATCTTATCACGTGATTTTACGTGATAATCGTCATGAATATATGCGGACTATAAATGGAGCTACCGCTTTTTTACATCTTTTTTCCGTGGCACTTCAATTATGAATCTTATTTTTTTGGGGTCTAAACATCCGCTTATTCAAAACATAAGAGATCTCAAAAGGGTCTGGGTAATTAGTGACCAAAGTACGACGGAGTGCCTTCTTTCGGTAAGCCTTTACCATCCAGTCAGCTGAAAATTTCGCCCCTCGTGGACAATGTGCTAGATGAACGCCTTTGAGTCCGGGCCAGATTGCTTCTGCATTCTTCTGTCATGGCGCTCAAGCTCCAACAATTCCTTCGGCTGAAGGCGCATGCACGGAGTTCACAAATCCAGCCAACATTTTGCCCGTCAAGTCGTGGCAGACAACAGCTATGGCACCTTCCCCATACATATTGAGCTTCAAAGCGCGGGGCTTCGGTGGCTTCCATTGTGCAAGTACGGTCCCCCCTTCTCACTCGGTTCGCCGCAATTGGGTGCCGACGTCTGTAATTTTGTCCTTAGCATAGGCCGTGCAGACGATTGTGTTCGGATCTGGTCTTCTAGAGTGAAAAACGAAGGCATTGCGGGCCTTCCGGAGCTGCCATAGGGCCCTGGCGAGTAGCTCCCGTGAAGATGAGTATCTATTTTGTTCACTGAAGTCGTGGATCCCATTTGCCGATTCTCATTACGTTGCTGTTTGGGAAGGGAGTTCAAATTCCAGATGTGCTTCCATAGGGCTTGCTGAGTTTGGTAGGAGGTGGAGGCAATGCTTTGATGGCAGCTTGTTCTGTGGTGTTTGTATGCTGCGGTAAGCATTTTTGACTGAATAATGCCCATGTTCTGCTTCCGGTCCAAACGAGTTAGTCTTCTTTTGGGGTTGAACTCAATGGATAGATATGATCTCTTTAAGTACGTCTTCCGCGAACGGATCAGCAATTTCCTGTTCATTCCGTTCCTGCTCTCCATGGATGATCAACTAAGGCTTCCACTTTTTGGGGATCACCCAAGTTTGCAGGTCTCCCGAATATTGATGTTCTTTCCAAAATTTCTGGAAATGTGACTCTTATTTATTTAACATAAAAAGTGAAATATCAAGAGTAGATAATTTGTAAAAGTAAAATAAGTATATTATATTTATGGTGCGTTTGGTAACCATTCTGTTCATCGGAATAATTTCTGATTAGAAATGATTATTTTTTATTACATTCCCGATAACAAATTCTAAGCATTTGAAGGCTTTTGGTAACTACCCAAAATTTTTATTCCGAGATAAAATTGCATTTGGTACCGTCCTCAAAATTTTTAATCCAAAAAAATTTTCTTCTAATTTTTAATAATTTTATTACTTTTTTTCTTCTTTTCTTTTCTTTATCTTCTTCCTTAGCTAATCACTGGCCTTAGGATGACCGGCAATCGGCTAGACAAGGATCGATGATCTCGCCGAAGGGTCATCGGCCCTTGGCAAGGCTGCGCCTCGTCTATCAACCTCGCCAGCAGCTGAGCGAGGCTTGCTAGTGGCCGAGGGAGGCTTGGGCGAGGCTCACTTGGCCATCGGCGAGCTCACTAGACCTCACCTTGACTTGGCCAGCCTCCAATGAGCTCGCCAGAGCTCACCCTGTGACATCCAGATTTTTCAACCCTGTCTTCGACTGAATAAATCGGGCATTTCATTGACGCGTCTATAGGGTTATTCTCAGAGCCGATCACTCTCGAGATAACTAGACTATCTAGGGAAATTATTAAGGAATTTTAAGGCAATAGACTTAAGAACTCGATCAGGAATCGGCTTCTTGACCGTGTCCATCTTTAGAGGTCACTACGGCACAGTTAAAAATCGATTTGAAATCAGAGATAGACTGGATCGATAGAGATATGTGACTAATCGTGGGTGACACCACTGAATTAGAAAATTCTCGTCGGCCGACACTAGACTGATTTTCTTATTATTTTGGTACCCCGTGTCCGTAATTAAATTCTCGAGATTTTCACGACAATCAAGAGTCGCCATTGAGTCGAGTGGGTTCATAGTGGCTCGAAGAAAATCGACCACGGGTCATTTGCCTTAAAAAGTTCTGAAAACTACCCGATAGTCTAGGTCACGCTAAAAACGCGCCGAATGAAAATTAACCGCCAATTCGAGTCCGATTTCAGAAATTGAAGTTTTGGCCATGTCACAATAAATTTTAGGAGCATCAACTCAGTCTCAGAAGATTTTTCGGAGATTCGGGAAATTTTACGGAAAACCGTTTCGGACGTCGCGGAAATTTGACGGAAGTTCAGATTGGCTAAATGAATGGGAAATTTGACTTTCAAGCTGAGCCGTTGTGTGTCGGGGATTTATAGAAAATCATTTGGGATTTTTCTACATCGAAATTGGATCTCAATTTGGGAATTTATTGGAGAAATTGAATTCATTTAAGCCAATTCCCCTCCCCAAATTCGTGTACCCCCACCAAGCCACAACAATTGGACCATTTGGGCTTCTAGAAGAGTGCATGGGAGGCCTATTGTGAGCCAAGTAAATTATACATGGCCTAGATTGATTTTGTGAAAGATATTTTGTGAAATATCAAGCCAAAAGGGCCCCCACCTCTTCCTCATCCTCTCCATCTTGCTGCCGTGAACTACTCCTCTCTCCTTTTCATCCTTTTATTTGTTTCGTGCGACACTCCCAACTGCAGAAGACGAAACCGCTTGCTGAAGAAACCCCCTGCCGGCTGCACGCCACCGCTCCATCTCCACGAAGCCACTTGGCCGCGTCTGCCCATTGCTCGGTCAACAAACGAGCGTTTGAAGACCACCGAAGTGAAGCCGCAAGATCCACCGAAGCTGCCCGTGTCCCACCGAAGCTCTCTCCTCCTCTCCGCGCCACTTGTCCATGCCTTGCGGATCTTCAGTCAACAACCGCAGGCTTCCTCCCATCCGGTTGACTCCAAGAGCCAGCGGAAGCCCACGTCTCCCCCACCGAGTGAAGCCACACGCGAATTGTCCCTCATCCGCGCCATCTGCCCGCTCCTCCGTTTTCTTCGGTCAACATTTCATCCCCCGAAGACCCAAATCTCACGCCCGCAGCTCCTTAAGCGCGCGTCGCCCCTCCACTCACGAAGAATCCACCGAACGCCATCTTCTCTCTCTTCATCCGTGTGGCCAACTCCACCGAAGTTGATTTCTCCCTCCACACGTCCGAGGCGCCACCAGAGACACGAGCTGCTTCCGTTTTCTTTGTTTGTGGCCCATCTTTCCTCTTTCGGGCCCAGCAAAATCCAGTCCAGCGGTCTTCAGTTCAGCGTACAGTCCAGTTCAGTCCTTGTAGGATATTTGGGCCGCAAGTCAGGCCCAGTAAAGCCAGTAATTTCGGCCCATCTTCAGCTTTGAAGACCAGCCCAAAAATATTTCAGCAAGTCAATTTAAGACCGGCCCGCGAAGAAAGCCCATCAGCAGATTTTTGTGAAGCCCGATTCCAACAGTAAAGCCCAGCCTTGCTGAGATTTGTTGGGCCAAGGTCAAGGCCCGGTCCAAGTCCGCCGGTGTCGTCGAAAGTCCGATTTCAGCCGCCGTCGCGTCGCCGTTGCGGTGATTCGATCCCCGCTTTTTCCAAGTGAGTTTTACTCACTAATGCTTTATTAGTTTGCTAATTATGCCTTAGGGTTGGTTAGATTTAATTACATGTACTTAGGTGGTTAAATTAGGTTAGAACAATTAAATTAGAGACTTAATTATGCATGTTAGGTGGTTAGAAATAGACATTAGCAAGTAGGCATGCCATGTTATTTATGGAACGAGTCTCGGTAATTTTCCGGGTTCGTATTGGCTTCCAATTAGGCTATAACGGGCCTAAGTTGGATTTATTGCATTTATTTAATATTTTCCGTAATTAATTAATTATTTATTTATTTTCCGGAAATTAGGCTGGGATAGCCGACGACCGAAATTTTGTGCTGATTCCAATGGTGCTTTCTGTTTATTTATTCGAGGATCGGATTATGAAATTTTAGTGAAATTGGTGAATATGAGAATTTGTCCCAAAATTGGAAAATGTTGATACTTGAAGGGAAAGTAACTGTGTGAGGTTGTGAGTTGGATTAAAGATTGCCGGGTGGGGCCGTGCCGTGATGCCACCAGATTGAGGAAAAATTGCCAGGTGGGGCCGTGATGCCACCAGATTGAGGAAAAATTGCCAGGTGGGGCCGTGATGCCACCAGATTAAGTAAAATTGCCAGGTGGGGCCGTGATGCCACCAAGTCTAGAAAATTTGCCGAGTGGGGCCGTGATTCCACTAAAAATAAATTATGCCTATAGGGTCGCGATTCAGAGTCAAGAATGAAGAGTCGAGATGACCATGTAATGGTGTTGACGACATGTAATCGATCGAGTCGATTGATCGTTAAGTCGATCGATTGATTGGGTGCTATGATTATCGGTATTTATTATTTGAACCGACTTGCGGGGAAGGAAAGCGAGGCCAAGGTAAGTCTTCTGACCCATGGTGTGCTTAGGCAGCCCTCATGGCGTATTAGTTTACTAATCGGGTCTTAGTGGGTAGGACTCGCTGAGACGTGGTCTCATTGGTTATTGAATAACCATTTCAGGACCCTGAGGAGAAGCTAAGGAAGAGGAACTAAAGGGGAGAAAGACTTTTGAAGAAGAAGATGATCCAGAGAGGGATCTTAAATATAACCTAGATGTGGACTGAAATCCCATCTCTTTTGTAAATCCTGTCTTAGCATAGATAGGTGTGAGACAAGTATGTTACGAATAGTATTGTAAATATACTATAAGTTATGTTGTTAATGAAAGTGTGGTTCTGAATTTCAATATGAAAAATATGGCCTGCTTTCCTATCCCATTGTTTTATTGTCTGGGGATTTATAACTGCTTCCGCATGCGTAATAAAAAAGAAAGGGTTGGCCATAATTAGTCTTGGGATATCGCACTTTAAAAATCGACCAGAGTGAAGGATGGGCGCGTCCCCGAGGATCGGGGCGTGACACACCCAGTGGGTTGCCAACGACCAATGGTTGTGGCGGCCGTGAAAGAAGAAGAGAAAAGGAAGAAAAACAAGAAGGAAAGAAGACAAGAAAAGAAAAGAAAAAATTTTGGTTGGCTAATTTTGGAATTGTTCCCGAGAACAAAGAATCATTTTTTTTTTTTTACTTCTCAATTCTACTCTGAATCTATTCTTAGGAGCAAAAAATCTACCAAACAAATTTCTGCTTCAAATCTATTTTCAAGAACAAAATAATAGAATCAAACACTATTTAGCCTATTGCCAAACGCGCCTTTAATATCTAAAATATATCTTTTTCCTAAAATTTTGTTGAAGAAAGTAATATCCTTCTTATTTTAAAAGCTATTTCATTTATATACTCGTTTGCGAAAATTGTCTAAAAGAATCCAAAACCTACCAATTCAATTCTAAGATTTTCAACTTTGCCAATTTGATTATAATCCTTCACACGATTCTCCAATTTGGCCAATTTGAATTTAAAACATCTCATTACAATTGAATGGGAGGATGCAACGAATCCAATATTTGATCCACCTACAATGAATCAAACGATTATGTATGTACATACTCGGGATAAATTCATAATGATGTCAAGTATAACAAGTGTCTTGATTGTAAAAATCTATCAGAATAACGATTTAGTCAATCAATTTTAAATCCATGATACACGGTTTACAAAATTAAATAAGTTACTAAAGAATTCGATAGGCTTGGATTGTGATGATCATTCTGAGCAAGTCAGTTGCTTCAGTTCTTCGACCGAGTTAGCGCGTGGAAACGTGCAAACATATATGGAGAGAACTGTTCAAATACACGAAGAACGGACGCTACAAGTCATCTCTTCTTCAACCTCAATTTTTTTTTATTAACAAATCAGTATTTTTGTAGCCAAATTGCTCTAGTCTTCTTTTTGGCTAAGTAAGGCAACGACATAATTATATTGCTAAGAATAATTCATTCCCAATCTTATCCACAGCCCATTAAAGGTTAATTTCTTGGCACCTCTCTTGAGAGGCGCAAATGCACCTGAGATATTTTACTTTGGCAAAACAAATCTGTGGCTCTACTCCCCACCGCATATGTACTCACATGAAGTATGACACATCCCTCATGTTTTTCCTAAAAGACATAAGCAAATCCCCTGGTCGTCTTGACTTTTTTGAGCTAGTCACCGGAAGCCCAATTCAATGAAATTACAAAAAGTCAACTGTCATTGTCCGCATCGTAGTCCATGACGTGAAATCGACAAAATAGAAGGCTGTTGAATTTTCTTATTTAGATTCGTAATCAATGAAGCATTTGCTGCCTTGTGTTAAATCATATACTATATCTAAGGTCTCAAACTTTATTTTGTTTTAGAATTCTTAAACTGTTAGATTATAAGGTGGTTTAATATTCAAATATTAGGACAACAAGCACTTGGAAAGCCCCTTTTTCCCAATTTTTTTCTAAAATTTTTTTTCGAATTTGTTTACTCCTATTTTGTTTTATCAAACTGTGTACTGGTCTTAAACCCTAGGATTAATTTTTTTTATGCCGATGGCAAATTGTATTCGCCTTTTACTTTCACGGTTTCAAACAACATAGTTCCTATCAAAGACTCCGTCTCAAATGAACGATTATCCACGTACTCCCCACCTTACCGCATGGTCATTCACTTTCATGCCACGCTTGCTCTTGTTCATTTGGTGTTTGAAAGGGCTTAATCGAACACTTATAACGTAAATCATCTAATGACATATTCGATTGTGAAGGTAATCCAAATATATGACAATGACATAATAATTTTGATAACAATAACTTTTTCCATCTAACCTGTTAAAATATTTAAAAAATAAAACTACAAAAAACAACCTAATAGCATTAGCTTCAAAACAATCGATAGTAATCCCACTCACATCATTCACGCCTACATATTCAACTCTTGGCACCTCTCTTGAAAGAGAGATATTCCTCTTGAGACATTTACCTCCTTAATGTGACCAAACCATCTCCAAGAATTTGTCTAGTGGAATATAGTATCATACAGTCTCATTTTCTTCTAAATTAGAAAAGTTCATGAAGGCATAGTCTCTTTAGAATAGCGATCTTCTTTGGCATATATGCGTTAATGCGGATTCTCTTCATAATTACTCAAAATGGTGATATATAAACCAGAATTAAACAATTCTCTAATGGAGAAAAAACTACACAAGTCTCACTCAGCACATGAATTAAGAAAGCTTTTTAACGTCACATAAGGGCACCGATTCACGAATAAAATAATGGAACGAATGATAAGTAAAAAGTTCCTCTTTAGAGTAAGAAAAAATGAAGATTTTTTTTTTTTTTTTTTTGTGACCCAGGAACCCCGTACAGCCGGCAGCTGGCGAGTAAATCTGGGGGGACACGTAAGTAGGAGGATCCACCACCCCCGGCATCCCACTTAAGACCCCAATCGACCGTGAGGGGAGGAAAAATGAAGTTTACCAGTCACAAAGTGACATAAGAAAAGTGAGAAAATTTGTCCAAAAAGTTCTAAACCTATTGTACAGTGGCCAAGTTAGTCATAAACTTTTTACTTCATCACTTTTGACAACTTGCCAATTTAATCATAAATATTTCAATTGTGCTAATTTAATTTTAATTTTTTATGATTTTCTAATTTAGTCTGAAACCTTTTAAAGATTTGTTAATTTAATTATTCTAACCAATTTTGGCAAGAAATTATTAACCTGATAATTTAGTCAGTGCTGATTGCCCTATGTGGCATAGTTGATGTAGAATTAGACAATTTTTTACATTTTTTCATTTTTCTTAATTTCTTCATATTTTTTTATTTCCCTTTTCTTTCTTTTTTTTTTCTTTCCTTCTTCCATTGGCCCTCACTCCACACCCTCGCTTTGGCCTGCGCAAGGGCCACGAGGGCATCACAAGCCTCGCCAAGTGCATGGAGGCCATTAGCCCCCCCCCCCCCCAAAAAAAAAAAAGACAGAAAAAAACCAAAAAAATATTAAAATTTTTAATTATTAAAAATGTCAACTTTAGTGCCGGCCGTGCCACATAGGACCGTTAGTGACTATGTTATCAATTTCTAGCCAAAATTTATAAATTTGAAGAAGCACTTATTGGCCAAAAAATTAAAACTTAGTGATCACTTGGGATCCCTATTTTCCCATTTTCAGAAGGTTTTTTCCAATTTGTTTCTACATCTATGTTTTGCCAAACTGTGTTCAGCTCTTATACTCTAGGATTATATTATTTATGCATTCTCACGGTTTATAACGGGATAGTTCCTAACTGATTAATTAAATGGTGATCTGTGGGCACCTTACGGAATAAAAGCTGAATATTCGACCGTCTACCGAAGACTTTGTCGCAAACAATCAATTATCCTAGTATTCCCACCTCACCCTTGTTATTAATGCCAATCATTTTCCATTTGAGCGTTTGAACGGACGTAGTCTAACAGTAACAACACAAACCAGCTAACGACATAATAATTTATGAAGGCAACGTAAATATACAAATACAGGTTGTGTACTACACAAACAATATGTTTAAGTAGATGCGAAATCATTGACTACAAAAATCATTGCCACCTTTTTGTTCTTTCTTTTAATTTCGTAATAAATTCCATATGGTTTTCGAGCTAGGTCACCTAGAGTCCTTATATGGTAAATTGCTCGGACGTAATTTTGCATGCAAAATAATAGTGCAAAATGGGATCGCGGGTTGCTATATAAAGGTGAACTAGTTGAGGCCAAGGAATATCACAAAAACCCTTCCCTTCGCATCCATGCCTTAGCCTAAGCAATGACCAGACACCAGAACATGTCTTCATCGCATTATAGCCTTCTGATCATTGTGATACTGAGCTTAGCTTGTGTTGCGACCGGAGAGAACTTAATCGATTACAATATTCCGAAGCTGAGCGTACTCCACCGAACATTGATTCAAGATCCCACACGGGCGGTCCGAGCTTCTGTGTTGACAGAGGGCTTCCAATTTTTCTCTTACAACCAAACGCTCGATCATTTCAACTATAGGCCCGAAAGTTACACCACCTTCAAACGAAGATACGTGATCAATTCCAAGTTCTGGGGTGGCGCGAAATCACACGCCCCGATTTTCGTTTATCTTGGTGCCGAACAACCCATCGATCTCAGCATAGAAGCTGACAGGTTTCTTCCGGATAACGCGGCTCAATTTAGAGCGCTTTTGGTCTATATAGAGGTAATAAAAATGCTCCATATTATTTGCTTGGTTGTACGTGTTGCGATGGGGCGGGCGATTGAACAATATATAGACAGAAAAAGAAAATAAATCGGACACCAGATTTACGTGGTTCAGTCGTAAAGACCTACGTCCACGGGGAGAGCAGCAGCGAATTTCACTATAGATCAAGCGATACAAGGAGATTACACACTCAAGTCACTCAAACACTCTCTCGGTGTTTCCCAAGCCCCAATTACACCCAATAACACACACAGTGTTTAGCCCCGAAATTCCTCAAGAAATAATCTCTCAATCTCACGAAGGAATTACACGCAAATCTTACCACAAGATTTAATTGGCTTCAACACTAAACCTTCTTGGATGTAATTCACGACAAAGAAAATCCCTCCCAAGCACTCGACAACGAGACGGCACTTCAAGACCAATTCTTCACGATCAACGGCGGAACACCAAGCACTCACGCGGCGCTTCAAAACAATTTGTGATCCACGTCTATCACCCACGGCCTCGAGTCTATATATAAGTAAAACCTTTATTCTTTTTGCCAACTTCTCATAGGATTTTGTTTCCTATCCAAAACATATCTTTGTATATTTTAAACAAAATCCAAGTCCTAGTCAAAGTTGGACTTTCCTATTTTAGCGGCCAAACTCTCCAACGCGGATTCGAATTTTTTGGGAAGTTGATCTTCGGATCTTCTTTGCTCGATTTCGAACATCCGCAACATATCCAATTCGGAATATTCGTAATTTTGCATTGGGCTTAAACTCGAGACATATTTTAACAATCTCCACCTTGGCTCGACGTTTGAGCTAAGTCGCAATCGCTTCATAAAAATTCAAACTCTGCTACTACTTTTCCCTAGCCCCCCGATGGACTCAACCGTTACAGATATTGTCCAAGTCCAAGCCTCGCTTGAACTTCGCCATAACCGAGTACCTCATCAGAATACCAACTCCACATGCACCTTTAACTGCTCCGCAAGGATTTTCCGACATAACCTCCTTAACCGCAGATAAAGCAAAACCATTGTTGCATCCATATCTGTCAGGAGATCGAAGACATACCTTGTTAATTTCAGCAATTACAGCAACCATTGGCTCTATAAGCTCCACCTCACTATGAGCACCATCTGTGTCGATTACTTTGCTAGTACTTGTACACGCTACCTCAGGAGTTTCTGGTTGCAACTCCACCTCAAGCTGAACACCGTTCAGATCCGTATTAACACTGCTATAATCACTCCTAGCCAGAAGTACTGGAGACTCGTCAAAAGTAACTTCTCTGCTGTTAACAAGTGAATTTATATCTGGGCACCACAACTGATCACCCCGCTCACCTTGTGCATAACCATGGAATATGCACCTTGCCCTCCCATCGAGCTTACCATCACTCACTTGAAAATAACATGGGCAACCAAACATTCTAAGAATAGAATAATCAACAACGTTACCTGACCACACTTCTTTAGGAGTCCGCCATTCAATAGCAGTTGATGGGGATCTATTCACCAGGCAGCTTATCGTACTTAGCATATTAGCTAGGATTCTCCTAGCAATACCAGCACTAGAGATTATTTTACGGGCTATCTCTAGTAATGTTCTGCTCATCAATTCTGCAAATTGTTGTGATTTATTGGCATTAGTGCGGTGTTTCACTATGCTCTCTTTCATGCAGAATTTATTTGTCAGCTCCGAGCAGAACTCCATGCTATTGTCAGTCCGCACATGCTTGATCGACTTACCAGTCTCCGTCTCGATCAAAACTCTTGACTGCGAGATCCTGACACCAGCATCAAACTTGTGCCTTGGCACAAACACCCAAGTCTTCCTCGAGCAGTCAATAGACTCTCGAACAGATGCATCCGACGTCTCTGCAGCGAAATTTATCACTGTCTCACCTTGAAGTTTATACAGGCCATCGTGCTTGATTCCTTTCATTATCACCAGGGCACCTCGAACAACCTTCAGAACTCCACCTTTTGAAGAATACCTGCAACCAGCTGAATCTAGGGCACCCAAGGAAATTAAGTTCTTTTTCAATTTCGGAACATGCCTCACTCCAGTCAATGTCCTCACGATACCATCATGCATTCTGATTTTAACATCACCAACACCCACAACATCGCACTCAGCGTTGTTCGCTAACTGAACTTTATCACTACCCATGCACTGATAAGTGATAAACCAGTTTCTATTTGGTGTGACATGAAAAGAACAACCAGAATCCATAATCCATCCATCAAGCGATGAATCATTAGTGACAGACAAGACATAATCGGCATTATCTGCTACAGCTGCAACATTATCTGTAGAATCAACTATAATTCCTTTACCCTTCTCATTCTTCAGCTTAAGGCAATCTCTTCTAAGATGCCCCCTCTTGCCACAGCTCCAACAGATAACATTAGCAGTCCTAGACTGACTACGTCTGTTCATATTAGTACTACCATTACCCACACGTGTTACAGATCTTCCTCTATTTTTCACCTACTAGAGCAGTAGATACAGATTCGCCAGATTCTCTTCTACGAATATCCTCGCTCAGAATTAAATCTCGAACCCCATCAAACGTCAAACTTGTTGACCCAGAGGAATTACTAACAGCAGTAACGGTAGTATTCCAACTATCAGGCAATGAGGATAATAGAATTAAAGCACATACCTCATCTTCAAAGTCAATCTCAACTGAACTCAATTGACTAACAATCACATTGAATTCATTGATATGATCTGCAACTGACGCACCTTCTTTCATCTTCAAGTTAAACAGACGTCGCATCAAACAGACCTTGTTGATCGCAGAGGGCTTCTCGTACATATCCGACAGGGCTTGCATCAAATCAGCAGTGGTCTTCTCCTTCAGGATGTTAAACGCGACGTTACGAGCCAACGTCAGCCGAATAACACCCATAGCTCGTCTATCCAGCAAATCCCAATCAGCTTGCTTCATCGTCGCTGGTTTCTCCCCAGACAAGGGCAAGTGCAGTTTCATCTGATAAAGATAATCTTCAATCTGCATCTTCCAGAAACTAAAATCCTTCCCATCAAATCTGTCGATTCTCACTTTTACTTCTTCTGTCACCATCGATTCGCTTCAACTTAGCCAAACCTGGCTCTGATACCACTTGTTGCGATGGGGCGGGCAATCGAACAATATATAGATAGAAAAAGAAAATAAATCGGACACCAGATTTACGTGGTTCAGTCGTAAAGACCTACGTCCACGGGGAGAGCAGCAGCGAATTTCACTATAGATCAAGCGATACAAGGAGATTACACACTCAAGTCACTCAAACACTCTCTCGGTGTTTCCCAAGCCCCAATTACACCCAATAACACACACAGTGTTTAGCCCCGAAATTCCTCAAGAAATAATCTCTCAATCTCACGAAGGAATTACACGCAAATCTTACCACAAGATTTAATTGGCTTCAACACTAAACCTTCTTGGATGTAATTCACGACAAAGAAAATCCCTCCCAAGCACTCGACAACGAGATGGCGCTTCAAGACCAATTCTTCACGATCAACGGCGGAACACCAAGCACTCACGCGGCGCTTCAAAACAATTTGTGATCCACGTCTATCACCCACGGCCTCGAGTCTATATATAAGTAAAACCTTTATTCTTTTTGCCAACTTCTCATAGGATTTTGTTTCCTATCCAAAACATATCTTTGTATATTTTAAACAAAATCCAAGTCCTAGTCAAAGTTGGACTTTCCTATTTTAGCGGCTAAACTCTCCAACGCGGATTCGAATTTTTTGGGAAGTTGATCTTCGGATCTTCTTTGCTCGATTTCGAACATCCGCAACATATCCAATTCGGAATATTCGTAATTTTGCATTGGGCTTAAACTCGAGACATATTTTAACAGTACGTTCTCTTTCCCTTCCGTTTGGCGTGCATATGGATGTATTTACGTAATTAAGAACGTAAGTTGTAATCTTGCAGCATCGATTTTACGGGGAATCAATCCCGTACGGGTTGGCATTTGAGAAAGCCCTAAGTGACCCTAACATTCGTGGATATTTCAACTCCGAGCAAGCTCTTGCCGATTACGTAGAAATCCTCATATACCTAAAGCAGAAGTTGAATGCCAAACAATCTCCGATCATTGTCATTGGAGGATCATATGGGGGAAGTAAGTGAATATATTTTCATATAGGAGCAACATGACTACCGCTATAAATCGAACTTAAAAGAATATCGCGCACCATATACATTAAACCGAATATTGCTAATTCACGTTGACCCAGTTATTATCGAAGGATGTAATAATCATATATAATCTGCCATGGGTTCTTGTTCTTGAACATTTCCTGGATGGAGCCTTTCTTAATGAGCGCCAGTCATATTAACAGCGATAATCCATATAAATATTGATAGCTTGCCCCAAAGGCATTGAAGAAATTTCCTCCCGTTAGATTAAGAGGAAAAAAATCAACACCATATTTCTACATATACCTTAAAACTATGTGTTTCAATCTTCATATGTTTAATTTCAGTGCTAGCTTCACGGTTCCGATTAAAGTACCCTCATGTGGCTCTCGGAGCTTTGGCATCATCTGCTCCAGTTCTCTTCTCTGTCGACAGCACGCCCCAGGACGCATTCTATTCAGTCGTAGCAAAAGATTTTTTTGGTAATAATCTCAATTTGAATGCATTTTCTCTAGTCAAATCGATCACTTGAACAATTGTTTGGGCTTTTTTTCAGGATACTAGTTCTGTTTAAAAAAAATGGCTTCGAATTGGGTTGAACAATGAAATCGGATCGAGTAAAACAACTCGAACTTTGAGGCGTGATATCACTTTCTTTAAGGATTTATTTGCCCTACAACGTTGCTAATGGTCACCGGCAAAAATCCTCCAGGATACAACAAAGTCTCGGATGAGAATACTAGATAGCAATTCTAGTATTTCTCTAGGGTCTCTCTAGGAAAACAATCGAAAAATTGGCTGCAATTTTTTCATAAAGAAGACTCGAAAATGACCACTTCTTCTCTTCCAAAAATTGACAAGTATATATATATGAAACAGTCCTGCAACTATTCGTGAAAAACTGCCAAATAATGAACAAACACGACCTTTAGAAAATTGTTCGTATAAACAAACATGACTTTTCGGAAAAAGTCTAAAACCGAACAATTGCAACCTTTCAGAAAAATGCAAACCGAATAAGTAATTTTTTTCAAAGGTTGTCTTGAAAAGGCACAAATAAAATTCGGAATAATAGTTTTTTTTAAAAATAGAATTTCGAATTTTCATTTTATATTTCATTTCCGAAAATTCTCAAATTAAAAAGCAACCTTTGAATTAAAAAATAAAAATAAAAAAAATAAATAGCAAGGGATTAAATTGACCCACCCAATCATTCCTTTAACTATAAAAAGGAAAACTCATATTTTTAAACCGACCCACTTGCTCCCACCTTTTCTATGTGGGACAAAGTAAAAAGCACTCATTTTGTTTTAACAAACAAAATTCCAACAAGTTCTTCTTGCCACCAAACAATAAGACGATCTTGGGAAGAAATCGATAGAATTGCTTCTGAGCCTCATGGTCTCACGAAGTTGAGCAACACTTTCAAAACTTGCAGGTGGAAATAGTTTTTTATTTTTTATTTTACATCTTTTAACTGACTCTGAAAATAATTATGAAAGCTCCAACTGTATTTTTCCTTCTGTCTAGTCCCCTGCAAAGTTCATCATATCTCAAGCAGTACCTGATATCGCAGTACGAATATGTTGCTCAGTACAACGATCCATTTAGTCAACCCGTGAAACTTATGTGCGACGCCATTGACGGAGCTTCTCCAAGAAACGGCCTTCTGGGGAAAATCTTTGCGGGCCTTGTTGCCACCGTTAAAAACTCAACATGCTACGTCAATGCATCCCTTCCTGGTGATGGGAGAACGGTAATAATTCGAACAATATCGAATCAACGCAGCGGAATAAAATAATCTCCCCTCTTGTGTAAACCTAATAGGAATCGATATAGTAGAGTAAAATAAATACCAAGCACGCGAATACAAGATGATTTTTTTACGTGGAAAACCTCCTCGATGTGAGGAGATAAAAAACCACGGGACCGGAGTCCACCCGAAAATCTTCACTATCAATAAAATTGTTCTTCTCTAGCAAATACTAGAGGTACATAGCAGCAAACACCTCAAGAACATAATTCTTGGCAATACACATGAACTTCACAAGAGATCAAGGATAAATCTGACCAAAAACACAGGTTTTGATCAATCCACGAAAAACCTGATGTAGGGAGCTTCAAACAAAAATCAAACCGTTCAGATTCGAGTAAATTCCGCCACGGACATGCTGACAAAATTTCAGCTCAATCGGATCACGAATCGACCTCCGATGCCAGCTTGATGTAAATCAGATATTGCCCCAAACCCCGATTTTCTGCTTTCTCTTTTTCTCTTGTTCTTCTTGTTTCCTTTTCTGCTGCTACCTCTTTTATATAAATAGTGAGAAACCCTATTTCCTCATATAACTTATTATATGGGCTCAAGCCCTTTTTGGGCTTGCAACTCATTGGGTCTCCTCCACATAGGAGTGAACCCAGCTAACAAATCTCCCCCTCACGACAATGTGGAGGGATTCACCATCCCTGCTATCAAACGGCAATGTTCAAGCTTCTCTCTTGGTAGAGTCTTCGTCATCATATCGGAGCCATTATGATCCGTATGAATTTTCTCAAGTTCCAACAACTTTTCATCTAGAACATCCCTTATCCAATGATATCTAACATCAATATGTTTTGATCTAGAATGAAAAGATGAATTCTTACCAAGATGAATTGCGCTTTGATTATCACAAAATAGCACATACCTCTTTTGCTTGAACCCAAGTTCTTCTAAGAACTTCTTCATCCATAGCATCTCTTTACTAGCTTCAGTCGCTGCAATAAATTCAGCTTCGGTTGTAGAAAGTGCAACACACTTCGCAATCTTGACTTCCATGACACAGCTCCACCCGCAAAAGAAATCAAATAACCGAAGTAGATTTACGAGTATCAATATCTCCCGCCAAGTCAGAATCTGTATATCCAACTAACTCAAGTTTTCCAGTCCGAAACCGAGTTTCAAATTTGAAGTTCCCCGAAGATACCTCATAATCCACTTCTTGCATTCCAAAGTGCTCTCTCCCGGATTTGACAAATAGCGACTAACAACGCCAATCGCATGCGCCAAGTCCGGGCGTGTACATACCATCGCATACATTAAGCTTCCTACAGCTGAAGCATATGGAACACTTTCCATATCTTTCTTCTCTTTATCGTCGTAGGACTTTGCATTATATTTAACTTAAAGTGGGCAGCAAGAGGAGTACTAACCACTTTAGCCTTGTCCATGTAAAATTTCGAAGGATCTTCTCGATATATTTCTCTTGCGACAAAAATAACTTCTTAGCATCTCTCTATCTCAAGTGATTCCAATGCCAAGAATCTGCTTCGTCGAGCCCAAGTCTTTCATGGCAAAAGACTTGCTCAATTGTTTCTTCAATAACTCAATTCTTGAAGCATTCCTGCCAACAATCAGCATATCATCAACATAAAGCAAGAGAATAATAAAGTCACCATCAGAAAATTTTTGGACAAACACACAGTTATCCGATGAAGTCTTCTTATAGCCTTGTTCTGTCATAACTGACGCAAACTTTTTGTACCACTGCCTCGGTGCTTGTTTTAGGCCATAGAGACTTTTCTTCAATTTGCACACATAATCCTCTTATGCCATAACTCAGCTGCATCTTCGCTATCTACTGCATTAATTTTGTCTGCAGACAACTTTACCTGCATAATGTATAACGAAGAATATTTTTCACCTCTAGCCACAACAAGAGAACCTTTAGTGAGCTTCCATTGACCATTACTGAAGGTGCTGCAATACCCCTCATCATCCAACTTACCTGTAGAAATCAAATTCAAGCGGATATCAGGTATATGTTTAACATTATTCAATACTAACCTCGTGCCATTGCTGGTTTCTAGGCACACATCACCGATGCCTACAGCTTGAGCTAGTCCATGGTTTCCCATCTTCACAGATCCGAAGTCACCTGACCTGTATGATGTAAAGAAATCTCTACGAGACGTAGCATGAACGGATGCACCACTATCAATTACCCAACTGGTCTCATGAGAAACAAAATTCACCACATCACCATCAAAAATAGTGAGAAAGTCTTCTTTAAGTGCAGCAACACGATTGTCATCATTGTCATTATCACTTATCTTCTCTTTACCTTTCTCCTTTTGTTTCTCCCTTTTAACCGGCGACAAAACCTCGAATATGTCCTTTCTGATGGCAATAATGGCACTCAACATTAGCAAATTTATTATACTTACCTTTGCTTTTGTCTCGACTTTTATCTCTATTTCTCGGACCTCGAGACTCACTTCTCCCCCTTTTCTCAACAACCAAGGCATCAGAATGTGAAGAGGATGATCCCTGTGTCTTCCTTCTCATCTCTTCATTCAAAATACTGCTCTTGGCTAAATCCATGGTAATCGTACCATCCGGGGCAGAGTTAGACAAAGATGTTCGAAACGTCTCCCATGAGTCCGGCAAAGTACCAAGCAACCATAATGCTTGTATCTCATCATCAAACTTGATTCCCATCGCAGCCAACTGATTTATAATTCCTTGAAAAGAATTTAAATGATCAGTCAAACGAGTACCATCATGATATCTCAGAGCCATCATCTGTTTTATCAAAAATAACTTATTATTCCCTGTCTTTCGAGCATATAACTGTTCGAGCTTATCCCATAAACTGCGTGCATGTGTTTCCTCAATAATATGGTTCAAAACATTATCATCTACCCCGCCCGATATAACCACACACTTGACGATGAAATATAGACCATTCAACATCAGTTTTATTCTCTGGTTTCTCCTCAAAGCAAACACAGGCAAATAAAAATCTTTTACATATAAAAGATCTTCCATCTTTCCTTTCCAAATATGATAATTCGAACCATTCAGTGTAACCATTCTACTCATATTCGTTTCCATTGTTCAACACAAGGCAGAAAAATCAAGCAATAACCTGATGCTCTGATACCACTATGATGCGAGAACGGTAATAATTCGAACAATATCGAATCAACGCAGCGGAATAAAATAATCTCCCCTCTTGTGTAAACCTAATAGGAATCGATATAGTAGAGTAAAATAAATACCAAGCACGCGAATACAAGATGATTTTTTTACGTGGAAAACCTCCTCGATGTGAGGAGATAAAAAACCACGGGACCGGAGTCCACCCGAAAATCTTCACTATCAATAAAATTGTTCTTCTCTAGCAAATACTAGAGGTACATAGCAGCAAACACCTCAAGAACATAATTCTTGGCAATACACATGAACTTCACAAGAGATCAAGGATAAATCTGACCAAAAACACAGGTTTTGATCAATCCACGAAAAACTTGATGTAGGGAGCTTCAAACAAAAATCAAACCGTTCAGATTCGAGAAAATTCCGCCACGGACATGCTGACAAAATTTCAGCTCAATCGGATCACGAATCGACTTCCGATGCCAGCTTGATGTAAATCAGATATTGCCCCAAACCCCAGATTTTCTGCTTTCTCTTTTCTCTTGTTACCGTTTTTCCTTTCTCGCTACCTCTTTTATATAAATAGTGAGAAACCCTATTTCCTCATATAACTTATTATATGGGCTCAAGCCCTTTTTGGGCTTGCAACTCATTGGGTCTCCTCCACATAGGAGTGAACCCAGCTAACACCTGGTGTATCTGCTCAGACTCGTCCAGGATGGCAATGGCAGGTGGGTAATATGTACTTATCACCTCTACATGCGACTTGCATTTTCATCACTTACTTTTTATGCTTCGTTATTGGCAATTAATTAGATTGTTATGCAGTCGAGAGTCAAGTCAAATCCATCCTATTATTTACTACTAAACCTTGGCTCCTCTATATTATATGCCGACACCTGATAAAGGCCAGCTTGATTTTTGAGACTCAAGTTCTACTAGATGAAGTCTTTTCAGGCTCAAGGTAGGCCCGATGCCATCCGCTTATCAAAAAGCAAGTTTAAGTATGACTTTGCACTATTAAACTGAGCGTCAATCTCGGATTGATTTGGATTCTCAAACAGTTTTGGGTTGGCGTTGGCAGGTACCCAATATAGTTCAATATCATAAACGGATTTTGGTTTGCTACTATCAGTTGAAATTGACTCGGATTGAATATGAAAAAACAACGCTAATCTCAAAATCAAGTGATGAACGAACAACTCCAGGATTCGGCATTATATGCGTCTTATATTTTCTGAGCAGAGTCTATGCAGTGTAGTGGTCGAGCCGGAGTAATTCGCGAGTAGTTTGATTCATTTGAATATAATTGGCCACACCTCATAATGATGTGCTTAGTAGATTAAGAGTCATGAACACAATTTCCAACCATTTCCCCATGATTAGTCAACCTTCGAGTTTTGTGTTGTACTAACAAAATGGAGGTCGTTTGGCTATGCAGACATGTAGCGAGATTGTGCTTCCTTTGGGCATCACCAACAATACTATGTTTCAACCAGACCCCTTCGACCTAAATGAGTTCGTGAATACCTGCAAGACTTTATTTGGCGTCACACCTCGGCCACATTGGGTCACTACTTATTATGGTGGTCATGTACGGTCACAAAAATAAAATTATATATATATATATATATATATATATATATATATATAGGATACTCCTTTAATTTTCATATGGTTATATATATAACATATGACGCTCTTTAGTTTGTTCGTTGACTATGAAAAATTGCAGGACATAAAACTTGTTTTGCACAGGTTCGCTAGCAACATTATTTTCTCCAATGGGCTTCAAGATCCTTTTAGCAGCGGTGGGTACGTGTAGCATTAAAACCTATAGATTTCTACGAAAATCACGGAATTCGATAAGATTTCAAAATAATTCTTACGTATCATCAATTATAGGGTCTTGACGAATATATCAGATACCGTGGTTGCCGTCTACACGGCTGAAGGTATTTGTCGACTCGATTCTTGTCAAACCAAGGAAATGGAATGGATAGTCTTTCCATCTTTGGATTTTGATTGGATTACTAGAATTAACGCAGTAAAAATAATTTCTTACTTGCAGGTTCTCATTGTTTGGACTTACATCAAGCTAAGGAAAACGATCCTATTTGGTTGGTCAAGCAACGGAAAACCGAGGTTGAGATTATAAGAAAATGGATAGCCACGTATTATGCCGATCTTCATGCTTTTGGAAAATAATTAATATACGTCATATGGGAATGTCATTGCATGGAATAATGCTAATAGCGTTGAGAATAAAGACCACAATTGCGTCTTCATTTATGTTCTTGTGTGAAGGTTAAACTGAGATATCAAAATGATTAACCATAGAGAAAAACTAAAAGACATAGTACACTTTAGACTAATATGAACTGAAAATGCTCATATTGTCGAGAAATATGTTGGATGCGTTATTGTAACTTACCGCATTTTTCGTGTTTATTGTGCATACTATTAATTTATATTAGTAAATAGTTTAACATACATTGGTACCAAATATGTTAACACATGCGATAATTGCGTTAACCATGCATGTCATGCAATATGCTTTATCAGACTATGTCGTGTTCGTGTCGAGGTAATGTCGTCTTGTTCGGGTTAGCCATATTCGTGTTATACCATTTTTTCTTGATTTTTACAATGAATAATATTTGATATACTAAATCTCAAATTATGTCCCCCGCTCAATCATTTTTTGTTCACTGAGACCGTACACTGGAATTAAGAGTTTGGGCGAATGTGGTTTAAAATATGTCAATAGTTAAATCTCTTTTATAGGGAATAAAGGCATAATCGATTTTTCAGCATAAAAAATGCAGAACTTCGATTCACACTGAGTACCTTGGAAGTGGAAAAAGATAGTTGATAAATTCTTGCTTCTTAGGCTTTTAACGAGATGATATGCTAGGTCGATTTTTATTAAATTATGTCTCGAGTTCGAATCCATATGTGATATACGATCCATACAAAACATTTACATGTTGAAACGAGAAAGAATGTCGGCAAAGCATTTGATGAGAAATGGCGCATGATAGTAACCGAAAGGATCGAGCCCTAGATATGAGCTTCACGTTGGAAATGAAGGCCACAATCCATGTGTTGACTATTGTAGTATTAATGATCATTCTAGTGTATTGATAAAAAGTTGGGTTATTGATTGTCAAAAGATAAAAATGATATAGAAAAAAAAATGTGAACTTATTTGGTAGATGGTGAAACGACTGATTGTAGATACTAATTTTTTTGAGTAAGCACTGCATATAAAAAGGGAGGTCCTCATTAAGAAAAATAAAACCAAGTTTCTCTCATATAAATTTGACTAGAAAGAGTCATTTCATGATAGTAAACATGGTCATATATGTCCGGAAAAAAGAAATACGTTATACTTAGTATTACAAACCTCAACGACTTTATAAACTTATGGCTATTTCATGAGCATTTAATAGTTTTACCTACAAGGAGTACCAACACGATTAAACAAGCCTAGAAAAGAAACGATCAACATGATGAAACTTAGCAAACAGAGCTGGGGTTCAGAAACAGGATCTCAGAGCCTGGCGTATCACGTCCGTAAAGACAAGACACACTCCAAAGATGAAGAAATCAAAGCAAGCGGTGTCTCGGCACGTTCGACTCGCTCATTAGATTAAAAAAAAAAAAACACCAATACTGGTGCGAATGACTCTTAGCAATCAGTCAAGCATCTTACGCAGCTCGCGACGAGCAGCGATCACATACCTCGACGATTCACTCATTAGATTTAAAAAAAAAAAAAAAAAAAAAAAAAACCAATACTGGCCATTTTTAGAATATCCAAGCGAAAAATCTTACAAGTTTGCGAGCAATTCCAGAAGGAAGATGCGTTTAACAATTAGAGATAAGACTTCGAAATAAGGCGCAAATCACTACTTGATATTTTGTAAGCCTTCTCCGAATAGCTCTGGTCTTCTTGGGACGGAGATCAAGGGGCAAGTACTTCTTTTTCTTGTAAACCTCCCTCAAAGCAGCCTTTTGTTTATGGGAAATCACGGTCAAGACTTGTGCAATCGACAGCCTCACCACCTTTCTGCAACAATTGAAGATCAGAAACCCATTAAAAAAAGCACTAATTTCCATATGTTCAATTGGAAAAACTGCCCGGCGGGGAATTACACCCATTAAGCTACCATAACTGCACTAAGAAATCTTAGTAAGTTACTTGCAAAAAACCAGCTCTTTGCATTTTATCCACTCAAGATTCATCAACCAATCGAGCTTTTCCGAATTTTCAATGCCTTACAGAATATAACCATCCCATGCTTCCGGCCACCCATTACCAGAAAGTACCCATCACCTAAACATTGATCATCCATCATATAAACATCAACAAATACAGCATGCTCTGACTCACTTCCACAAACAAAAAATCCAATATGTGCCAAAAACCCAATTTAACCACCATAACCAAAGCTCATGGTCATCCCAAACCCAACATTACCATCTACCAAAAACTTAAAAAAAAGCTCCAATGTAGACCATCGAAATCGCAAAAATCAAGTAAGAACAACAATGTACATCTTGGAGAGCTTGTTCGGGGCGCCACCAGTGACCTTGGCGGCGTAGAGGAGGGCAAGCTCGGCCTTGAGTTCCTTCAGTTGGGTCAGAAGGTCGATCTTCAACTTTTGCCTCAGCTCGTGCACCTTGATCCTCGCTGCCACCGATTCAAATCGAAAGGGCAAGTTCAAGTCAGCAACACAAGACAAGATAACCCCCCATTTCATCCCTAGGGTTTCGTCGTCGCAGGAGTAGGAAGCAAAGCCGTTGCCGATCCGCGAGAGGAGGACTTCGAGAGACGACGACGTCACCGATCCGCGAGAGGAAGCAAACGATCAAAGAGAAACAAAACTAACCTCGGATCTCGAATTTGCTTGCTCTTCAAGAGGGTGGAAGATCCAGATCTCGTGATGGAGTGGTGCGAGTTGCTGGGAGAGAGAGACGAAGAAGAGAGCTGTGCAGAACAGAGGAAAGCATTGAAAGAGTTAGGGTTTTGTTTAGTATTGGGTAAAATTGGACTTTTAATAAAATTTTGAGGATAAAATAGGCAATCAGCAAAAATTCATTAATCCTTAGACCGGCATGCCGAAAATGCTGAATGCCCAAAGCAGGTCCCCATATGCTTTGGGCTTTCAGCATTTCAAAGGGAAAATTTGGCTAAAGGGAGTTGCCAATGCCGAACCAAACATCAAAATTTTTGCCTAAAGGGCTTTCGAGGCTGAAAGCCCCTTGGAAAGAACCAAACGGGGCTTCTTTCGTCTTGTTGTGGATAAATGAAGAAAGAGGGAAGGCAGAAGCTATTCTCCTTGTGTCAGTGCATGATGGTCATACGCTCACAAGCCATCATTAATTGCATGGAGGTGCATGCTTTGAAGATCGGCACCGTGTTGACATTTCTGGAGTACAATTTTGTTTTGTTTATTTCCCTTCCATCGATAAAAGGTGGGGGGGCTTCTGAGGATGAGGCAGCAGCGAGAGGAAAGAGCTCGAGAGAGAGTGAGAGGCGCGAGCTCAGAAAGGTTTGTGCAGAGTCAAGTCCATTAAATTGAGTTGTTAAATACCGTGGGTATTGGATATAAAGTAGGGCTGGGAAATATTTGAGTGCATAAATAATTGTAATCTTGTAATTCTCCGAGTTATAGTAGATTATTTTGCTAGCTCTCCCCATAAATATAGGTTTCAATATTCGGACCGAACCACGTAAATTTTTGATGTCATTTTCTTGTTCCTCATTTTATTTCTGTCCATTTCTATAGCTCTCGATATATTGCAAAATTACGATCTGCTTCTGCTACGCCGCCGATTTCAACAATTTTCATGGACAATTCTCACATGAGAACCCACACTTCTCGAGCTACGGAAATCCAATCGTCTCCCCAAATACTGAACCCCTACTATTTATCGGCTAATTCAGCATACTATTTATTTGCTAACATTCGCTTCTGCATAACTAAATCTGATATAAGCCAAGTTGTTTTCATTAAAAGAAACCGTCAACATATAATATCATTCTTCAATCTAGGATTAAGATCTATATGCATCTATAACTCAGGGAAGGTTCTAAAGAGAAGGGCACATTCCAACTTTCTATCATCTTAATATCTATCGCTTGGCTAAATCTGTCTTGTTTCTACTAACAAAGACATTTCTAGTTACTTTCGGAGTACAACATTTTTATCCATGCAAGCCAATCCCTACATGAAAAATATCATCATTTTGAATGAAGATAAAGGAATTTATACTTAGAATTTAACCTAACCATTCATTAATCTCCCTCCTAAGGTATCGAACCTTTGGTAGTTGGCCTAAGATATGACAATGAAGCGGCAACTCAACGGGCCTAATTTGGCCTAAGCATAGCTTGCTTAGACCCAAAAATAAGTAAGCAATTTTTATTTATAGTTAGATGCTTTGATGTGGAGTTAGGCTTGACGCCGCGAGCTCGACCTGATCCTATTTGCCTATTTGAGCTAGTCTATAAAGAGGCCTAATAACCCCTCTGTCAGCACCTATTTGTTGTATTACTATTTCAGCCACTTGGTCTCGATTCATGAATCGATAAACTTGATCTTACTGCCCCCTTAGATTCAGGATAGATAGGTCAATGGGTTTGACCTTCTTACCCCCTAGGATTAGAACTCAAAGGTCGATCTTGATTCGGATTGTTGACGTTAGGGCTAAGTGGCATATTTGGCCTATATGGAAAAATTTCCTCTATTTGGAGGAAGATTGCATCATAAGGCGTCACAATATACCCATTTGGAATTGGCACAACAGGAGGTCCATTCTGTGAAATATTTTGATTAGCCACATAATTGTTGACAAGAATAATATGAATTAGATTAACTTGGTTATTGAAAGATTATAAGTTTTGTTTATTTGTTAGGGAGGGGGCTCAGAGGTTTATAAAGAGTATGATGTGGTTATTTAAAGTCTACAACTGACATTACAAACAGAGATTACAAATTTCTGTGGCTACGAGAAGTTACATTGTCCACAAGAAGTTACTCTGTGGTCTCTTATTATAGCAATACTTATTTATAAGAAGTTACGACAATCGTAAAGTAGTAGCAATAAAAATAACCGCCCAATTATCCTCAATTGCTTGACATCAATATCAATGATTTTGTCATTTCAAGGTTCTCATCGATAACTTCATGTTATGTGTTGTAGATAACTTTATTGATGAGTTGTCAATTCTCCTCAACTTATCCATAATTCTCTTCATAAATGACCAAACTTTATTCTCATAAACTAAATCAATCAATTGTTGATAATAATCAAAAGTTTGTCATTTTTAGGGTAAACAGTACAGATTTGGGATTATATTTGTCCCGTTGATTAATATAGGGATGACGCTAACTTGCAATGATTGCCCGTCGCTTGACCATTCAACTCCATGTATTTCTTGCCCTCTTCCAGATTGTAATGATTTTGTAATGTGCTCGCAATACGTATAAAATGCCAAAGCTTCTTTTCAAGAAAGTATGCTTTTAATATAAAAATTGTTTTTAAAGTTGAAGCATGATTCTCAGTAAATAAAAAAAAAAAAAAAAAAAAAAAAAAAAAAAAAGGTAGTGTGTAGTGTGATTCTTTTCTAGGAAGTATTCATCTTTTTTACTTTTTTTTTTTTTTTTTACTTCTCGATTCTACTCCAAATCTATTCCCAGGAGCAAAAAATCTACCAAAAGGATTTTTGTTTCAAATCTACTTTCAAGAACAAAAGAATAGAATCAAACACTATTTGGCCTATTGCCAAACACGCCATTAATGTCTAAAATATATCTTTTTCCTAAAATTTTGTTGAAGAAAGTAATATCCTTCTTATTTTAAAAGCTATTTCATTTATATACTCGTTGGGGAAAATTGTCTAAAAGAATCCAAAACCTACCATACGTTTGGCCAATTAAATTCTAAAATTTTCAACTTTGCCAATTTAAGTCCTTCCCACGATTCTCAATTTGACCAATTTAAATTTAGCGCATCTCATTACGATTGAATGGGAGGATGCAACGAATCCAATATTTGATCCACCTACGACGAGTCAAACAATTATGTAT
Source organism: Eucalyptus victrix (assembly GCA_016097545.1). NCBI lineage: Eukaryota > Viridiplantae > Streptophyta > Magnoliopsida > Myrtales > Myrtaceae > Eucalyptus > Eucalyptus victrix. The sequence continues at coordinate 28,058,782 of CM027844.1, forward strand.
GTAAATACTCGGGATAAATTCATAATGATGTCAAGTATAACAAGTGTCTTGATTGTAAAAATCTATCAAAATAACGATTTAGTCACATCAATATTAAATCCATAATACACGGTTTAGAAAATTAAATAAGTTACTAAGGAATTCGATAGGCTTGGATTGTGATGATCATTCTGAACAAGTCAGTTGCTTCAGTTCTTCGACAGAGTCAGCGCGTGGAAACGTGCAAACAGATATGGAGAGAACTATTCAAATACACGAAGAACGGACGCTGCAAGTCATCTCTTCTTCAACCTCAATTTTTTTTTTTTATTAACAAATCAGTATTTTTGTAGCGAAATTGCTCGTCTTCTTTTTGGCTAAGTAAGCCAACGACATAATTATTTTGCTAAGAATAATTCATTCCCAATCTTATCCACAGCCCATTCAAGGTTAATTTCTTGGCACCTCTCTTGAGAGGCGCAAATTCACCTGAGATATTTTGCTTTGGCGAAACAAAACTGTAGCTCTACTCCCCACCACATATCTACTTACATAAAATATGACACATCCCTCATGTTTTTCCTAAAAGACATAAGCAAAACCCCTGGTCATCTTGACTTTTGAGCCAGTCATCGGAAGCCCAATTCAATGAAATTACAAAAAGTCAACTGTCATTGTCCGCATCGTAGTCCACAACATGAAATCGACAGAATAGAAAGCTGTTGAATTTTCTTATCCAGCTTCGTAATCAATGAAGCATCTGCTGCCTTGTGTTAAATCATATACTCTCTCTAGGGTCTCAAACTTTATTTTGTTTTAGAATTCTTAAATTGTTAGATTATAAGGTGGTTTAATATTCAAATATTAGGACAACAAGCACTTGGGAAGCCCCTTTTTTCCCACTTTTTTTCTAAAATTTTTTCGAATTTGTTTACTCCTATTTTGTTTTACCAAAATGTGTACTGGTCTTAAACCCTAGGATTAATTTTATTTATGCTGGGGGCAAATTGAACTCGCCTTTTATTTTCACACTTTCAAACAACATAGCTCCTATCAAAGACTCCGTCTCAAATGAACGATTATCCACGTACTCACCCCCTTACCGCATGATCATTCACTTTCATGCCACGCTTGTTCTTATTCTTAATCACAATTATATTTCATTTGGTGTTTGAAAGGACTTAATCGAACACTTAGTAAATTATCTAATGACATCTTCGATTGTGAAGGTAATCCAAATATATGACAATGACATAATAATTTTGATAAAACTAACTTTTTCCATCTCACCTGTTAAAATATTTAAATAATAAAATCACACAAAAAAAATCTAATAGCTTTTAAAACAATCGATAGGAATCCCACTTGCATCATTCACGCCTACATATTCAAGGTTGATCTCTAGGCATCTCTCTTGAAAGAGAGATATTCCTCTTTAGACATTTACCTCCTTAATGTGACTAAACCATCTCCTAGAATTTATCAGGTGGAATTTAGTATCATACAGTCTCATTTTCTTCTAAATTAGAAAAGTTCATGAAGGCATAGTCTCTTCAGAATAGCGATCTTCTTTAGCATATATGCGTTAATGCGGATTCTCTTCATAATGACTCAAAATGGTGATATATAAACCAGAACTAAACAAAGAAAAAACTACGCAAGTCTCACTCAACAAATAAATTAAGAAGAGCTTTTTAATGTCACATAAGGGCACCGATTCACGAATAAAATCATGGAACGAGTGATAAGTGAAAAGTTCCTCTTTTGAGTAAGGAAAAACGAAATTTACCGGTCACTAACGTAAGAAAAGCGAGAAAATTGTCCAAAAGGTTCTAAACCTATTGTACAGGGGCCAATTTAGTCATAAACTTTTTATTTCGTCAATTTAATCCTAAATCTTTTGATAACTTGCCAATTTAATCCTAAATATTTCAATTGTGCCAATTTAATCTTTTTTTTTTTATGATTTGCTAATTTAGTTTAAAACATTTTAAAGATCTGTTAATTTAATTATTCTGATCAATTTTGGCGAGAAATGATTGATGTGATAATTTAGTCGGTGCCGACCGCCCTATGTGGCATAGTTGGTGCAAACTTAGACAATTTTTTGACATTTTAAAATTTTTCTGAATTTTTTATATTTTTTTATTTTCCTTTTCTTTCTCTTTTCTTTCCTTCTTCCGTTGGCCCTCGCTCCACACCCTCGCTTTGGCCTGCACAAGGGCCATGAGGGCATCACAAGCCTCGCCAAGTGCATGGAGGCTGTTAGGCCAAATAATAAAAAACAAAAAAACAAAAAAAATTATTAAGAATGTCAAGGTTAGCGCTAGCCATGCCACATGGGACCGCTGGTGACTATGTCATCAATGTCTAGTCAAAATTGATTGGATAAACTCAATTGACAAAATATAAAAATGTTTAAAACACAATTGGCAAAATCAAAATATTTAGAATTGAATTAGCTGAAGTGCAATAGATTTAAAATTTTTTTGGACAATTTTTCTTAGAATTTGAAATGTCACTTATGAATTGATGCGGCAAAAAGCCAACAAATATAGTAACAAATGATAATAGGTTTCTATGACCACACTGGAAACCAAAAAGTTCAATTGCGGTGCGCAAGCATAAGGTCGCACAAGTTTTATAAATTTGAAACAGCACTTATTGGCCAAAAAATTAAACTTAGTGATCACTTGGGATGCCTATTTTCCCATTTTCAGAAGGTTTTTTCCGATTTGTTTCTACATCTATGTTTTGCCAAACCTTGTTCAGGTCTTATACTCTAGGATTATATCATTTATGCATTTTCACGGTTTATAACCGGATAGTTCCTAACTTATTAATTAAGTGGTGATCTCTGGGCACCTTACGGAATAAAAGCTGAATATTCGATCGACTACCGAAGACTTTGTCGCAAACAATAAATTATCCCAATATTCCCACCTCATCCTTATTATTAACGGCAATCATATTCCATTTGAGCGTTTAAAAGGACTTTTAGTCAAACGGTAAGAACACAAATCAGCTAACGGCTGATTTGTGCCGCCGGCTGTATGGCGGTTCTAGAGTCATAAAAAAAAAAATCAGCTAATAGCATAATCAGTTATTAAGGCAATCTAAATATATAAATACAGGTTTGAGTACTAATCCCTTATAAAGTCAAAGGTTGTGTATTACATAAATAATATGAAACCATTGACTAAACAAATCATTACCTGTCACGCCCCGATCCTCAGGCACGCACACTTCCTTCTCACTTGGTCAATTTTATAATGCGATATCCCAGGACAAAGTATCGCCGACCCTTTCATTTATTAAGCACATGCGGAAGCAGTTAAAATCCCCAGACAATAAAATGATGGGATAGAAAAGGAGGGCCAAATTTTTTTTCATATTGAAATTTATAACCAAACTTTTATACCAAATACAACCCAATTCATAACTATTCACTTCAAAAGGAATTCTCAAAAGAAGATAGACTCTCAATCCATCCAGGCCATACTTAAGGCCCCTCTCGGGATTATCTTCTTCTTCCAAAAATCATTCTCTTTAAGTTTCACCTCCGAGTTCTCCTTCTTAGACTCCTCCTTAGCTCCTCAACGGGGTCCTGAAATGTTTTTCCCCAAACTGGGATGAGACTACGTCTCAGCGAGTTCTACCCCACTAAGCCTAATTAGTAAACCATTATACTATAAGCTGCCTATACACGCACAGGGCAGAAGACGTACCTTGGCCTCAGATCCCACCTGCAAGTTAGTACAATTCACAATAGGCACCAAAGCAATCATATCACAGATCGAAGCATCGATCAAATCGACCTAGTCGATTACAAGCCAATAAGACCACTCACGGTCATTTCCATTCAGTCAATCAATTCACGACATCAAATCAAAGCAATGATCAATCGATCTAGTCGATTACATGTCAGTCAGACCATTTCTAGGTCAATTCGATTATTCCATCTCAATCCCCAATTACGAATCACGATCCTCAGATCACATCTTGAGTATAGGTGGAAGACACAGTCCCACTCGATAACATTCAATATTTAATGGCTTTACGGTCCCACTCGACCACTTTCGATATTCAATGGCTTTACGGTCCCACTCGACCACTTTCGATAATCAATGGCTTTACGGTCCCACTCGACATAATCAATGGCTTTACGGTCCCACCGGACCACTTTCGATATTCAATGGCTTTACGGTCCCACTCGACCACTTTCGATATTCAATGGCTTTACGGTCCCACTGGACCACTTTCGATAATCAATGGCTTTACGGTCCCACTCGACCACTTTCGATACTCAATGGCTTTACGGTCTCACTCGACCACTTTCGATACTCAATGGCTTTACGGTCCCACTCGACCACTTTCGATACTCAATGGCTTTACGGTCCCACTCGACCACTTTCGATTTCGATAATCAATACTCAACGATTTCTCAATGAAATAATTAACCACAACCATTTAGGAATATATCCTAAATTCCACATTCAATTCAATTTGGCACAATTCAAAGCTCAACTAAATAAACAGATTGCACCACGACAATCAGCACGAGATTTCGGTTGTCAGCCATCTCAATCTTAATTTCCGAAAATTAATTAATTATTAATTAATTTCGAAAATTAATTATTAAACATTAAAAATTCTGTTTAGCTCAAAATAAGGCCCAATTAAATAAACGAACTTCACCATGGTCATCAGCATAAATTTCCGGTCACGAGCCATCCCAGTTGAATTTTCGGGAAATAAATAAATAATTAATTAATTTCGAAAATTAAATAATTAATATTAAAAATTAAATTGAACTCAAAATAAAGCCCGATTAAATAAATGGACTTCACCATAGTCATCCGCATAATATTCCGGTTCCGGACCATCTCTCTTGAATTTTCGGAAAATAAATAATTATTGAATTTAATTACGAAAATTAATATTTAAATGCCAAAAATCCCACTTAGGCCCGAATCGCCAAATTGAAGCCCGATTAGGGGTCGGAAAATTCCCGAGATACTTCCAATAAATAGTAGACCACGTCTACTTGTTAATTGCGCAATCAATTTATCTAAATCGCATCACAATTGACTAATAATTGCTAATTTATTCTAATCTAACAACCTAAACATAATTAATTAAAACTAAACCAACCTTAAAGCATAATTAGTCAACTAATCCGGGATTAGTGAGATTACTCACCAAATCGCGCGCAAATCGGATCAATCCGACGGGGTGACGCGAGAACGATTCTTCCCAAAGCACGGCTCGGGTTCGGGGCCCGGAAACGGCCCAAAATGGCTTTGAACTAGCTGGAAACCCACTCGTGGGTTTGCTGGTCAAGGCTGGCCGGGGCTAATCCAACGGCTAGGGCAGCGAGGGGAGGCCGGCGGAGGACGAGGGGGATGTCAGGGGGCTGCGAGGTGGCCGGACGGAGGTAGGCAGTGGCCGGAGGTAGCCGGATTGAGCTGGATAGAGGCGGAGCAGGGATGAGGTCGCACGGGGGAGGACGGCAGCGAGCGGTGGACGCGGGGGCGTGCATGGCATGCACGAGCGGCGGTGCGGCGGCGGGACGGGCGTCCGGGAGGCAGTGCGGGCAGCGACGGCTCCGACGAGCTGCAACCGTGCGGCTTCTTCTTCCTCGTTTTTGGTTTTCACGAGCAAGAAAAAAGGGGAAGGGGGCTTTCGGTCACCGGGGGGGGAAGTAGAAGAGAAGAGAGAGGAGAGAGAAGAAGAGATAAGAGAGAGAGGGGAAAGGGTTTGACCAGTCAAATTGGGAGGGAGAAGAAGCTAAATTGAATTTGGCAAGTGGGTGTTCGGTGGGAGGTGTCCGCACGAAGGGGGAGGGGAGAGGAGAGAGAAGAGAGAGAAAAGAGAGAGAGGGAAAGAGACAAAAGAAAGAGACAAAAGAAAAAGGGAAAGAAAATAACACTTTAATAAGAAAACACAATTTTCTTATTACTTCTATTATTTTTCTTTTCTCATTCCCTTTTATTTTCTTCCGGTCTTCGATTTTTCCTCCGATAATTTCTTTCTTGAAATTTCGGACCCATCAATAAATTAACGAACGATGAGACAAGATCCTAAAAATAAGAATTATGACGCGCTTAAAATTCGATTCCCGAAATCGAGTTCAATTTCGTGGTTAAAAATCGATCAGACGTGATTTTAGTCCAATCCAACAAATTGAGTAGCTTTTAGAGATTTTACTGCAGATACATCCCTTAATGGCTTCACTCAATAGGTTAGTTAACTCGTGACTGATCAGCTCAGAGAAAAAGGACCGTAAACATGTCGACGAAATGCCTATTTCACTTTATCGAAACGGGGTCGAATTTTAGGATGTCACAACTCTTCCCCTCTTATAAAAATTTCGTCCTCGAAATTTAAACCATTATACTTTGATCAAAAAGGCGGGGGTACAATTGTCTGATCGATTCTTCAGTCTCCCTAGTCACTCCTTCAGTACCATTGTGTTGTCAAACCACTTTGACCAACGAAATGGTCTTTGTACGCAGAACTTGCTCTTTATGATCGACAATCTGGACTGGGCTTTCAACGTATGACACACGATCATCCACGTCCAATTCCTCGAAATTGAGCACGTGGGTCAAGTCAGGCTCGTACTTCCTTAACATCGACACATGAAAGATGTCATGCACTTGCGCCAATCTTGGCAGTAACGCAAGACGATACGCTAGGTTTCCAATTCTTTCAAGAATCTCAAACGGACCTACGTACCTCGGACTCAGTTTGCCTTTCTTACCAAAGCGCGAAGTTCCCCTCATTGGTGACACTTTCAGAAAAACGTGATCACCAACTTGGAATTCCAAAGACCTTATCTGCATAACTTTTCGGCCTGCTCTGTGCTGTCTTTAATCTGTCTTTGGTCACTGCCACGGCATCTACTGATTACTGAACCAACTCTGGGCCTGTTATCTTCCTTTCTCCGACTTCAACCCAACACATTGGAGTTCTGCACGCTCTGCCATACAACGCTTCAAAAGGAGTCATATTGATGCTCTGCTGATAACTGTTGTTGTAGGCGAATTCCATCAGATGAAGCTAATCTTCCTAACTTTCTTTGAAGTCTATTACACATGCTTTCAACATATCTTCAAGAGTATGAATCGTCATTTCCGACTGGCCATCCGTCTGAGGATGATATGCCGTACTGTACTAAAGCTTTGTACCTAAAGCACTCTGCAAGCTCTTCCAAAAAGCAACAGTAAACCTCAGGTCTCTGTCAGATGTTATCGTAACCGGCACTCCATGCATACGAACCACTTGACGCACATACAAGTCTGCGTGTCTATCCAGACTTAGGTCCTTTCGAACTGCAATGAAGTGAGCCAACTTTGTCAGCCTGTCGACTACTACCCAAATCGAATCATTTCTCCTCTGACTCCTTGGTAGTCCAGTCACGAAGTCAATCGTGATATGCTGTCATTTCCGCTCTGGGATCGCGAGAGGTTGTAGAAATCCTCCCGGCTTGCAATGCTGGGCTTTTACTTACTGACAAGTCAAACACTTGGCCACATGCTTGGCGATGTCCGCCTTCATACCTGACCACCAGTAGTGTTGACGCAAATTCTGATACATCTTAGTGCTTCCAGGATGAACGCTGTAATTGTTACGATGTGCTTCAGATAAAATTTCTTCTCTAAGCTCTACATCGTCAGGTACAACCAAACGTCCACGAAGCCTCAATACCCCATCATCTGAAACTTGAAAATCAGCATTTCTTTTATCGGTATCCTCTTGAAGAATTCTCTGTACATCTGGATCTGTTGGTTGCAGTTGCTTGATTCTGACTTGAACATCCAATTCAATTCTGAGGGTGGCCATAAGACTTGAGAAGTGGCCTACCTCAAATTTGAATTCTGAATCCCGAGCTCTTTTGATTAAGTTTCACTCCTTAATCAAGATTTGCGCTATTGAATACTTCCAACTCAATGCATCGGTGACCTTGTTCACCTTTCCCGGGTGATATAGAATATCACAGTCGTAATCCTTCAACAATTCCATCCATCGCCGTTGTCTCATGTTCAACTCCTTATGAGAGAACAAATACTTGAGACTTTGATGGTCTGTGAAGATCTGAAACTTTTCTCCGCACAAGTAGTGCCTCCAAATCTTCAATGCAAATATGATGGCTGCGAGTTCTAAGTCATGTGTCAGATAATTCAATTTATGAGGTCTCAACTGCCGGGAAGCGTATGCAACAACTCTGCCATGTTGCATTAGCACGCAACCCAATCCCCTGAATGACGCATCACTATAGATCTTGAATCCTCTAGGACCAGATGGAATCGTCAGCACAGGTGTGGTAGTCAGCTTTTCCTTCAGCTCTTGGAAACTACGCTCGCACTTGTCTAACCATACAAATTTCTCTTATTTCTTCAGGAGCTTTGTCAGAGGCGATGCTATCGATGAGAACCCTTCCACAAACCGTCTGTAATAACCTGCTAACCCCAGAAAACTTCTGATCTCTATCACTCTCGGCCACTTGATCACGGCTTCTATCTTGCTTGGGTCGACAGAGATTCCTTCTCTGGAAATCACATGACCTAAGAACGCAACACGAGTTAACCAAAACTCGCATTTGCTAAACTTAGCATACAGCTGATGAGTTCTTAAGATCTGAAGTACTACTCTCAGATGATTCTCATGCTCTTCATCACTTCTCGAATAGACTAAGATGTCATCAATGAACACTATCATAAATTGATCCATATATTCCTTTAACATTCTGTTTGTCAAATTCATAACAACAACTGGAGTGTTCACCAGGCCAAACGATCTTACAATACTCTCGTAAAGACCTTATCAAGTACGAACAGCCGCCTTTCGAACGACCTCCTTCCCTGGTTCAGAATCGACGACTTCATAATCTCAAGTCAACCTTTAAAACATCGATACTCTTTATAACTAGTCACACCATTCATTGATCTTTGGCAAAGAACACTTGTCATTGATCTTCACCTAATTGAGTTGACGATGGTCGCTGCATGATTGCAACGAATCATATTTCTTTCTCTCTCCACCAAGCTAATGTTCCCCAAAGTGATGCACTGATCTGCATGAATTCCTCATTCCTCAATCTTTATATCTGCATCTTCAATTCTACCAGTTCAGACAACAACAGTTGGTAATAAGCCTTCGAGAGTAGCTCTATCCTAGTGCTAGCTCGATTGCACTTTCTATTTCTTTTTCTGACGACGGTTTGACAATTCTTGTGACAACACATCTAGAAATTCTTAGACCACTGAGATGTCCTCCATCTCTAGTTCTTCAATTTGTCCTACCCATGACAATCGCCAAGCAACCTTGGCAACCTCTGTCTAACAAACAAGTTGCCTCCAGTCAATGAGATTAATGAAATCGAAGATTCTTTTCGACTCCCAATAACCTCGACACTTTCACATGTTAATAGACTAAACCGGATTACTCAATGACCATGATTCATTATCACAAGATGCTCCATAAGCCCACACTGTTCATGTGGCATCAAATTCACACCTCAGTAACTAGTCAAGCACAACTATTGCTAGTGATTTCCATCTCTTTCATTTTTACTTCAACAATTTAAGTTCTACCAACTCAGCACAAAGCTCTACTGCGCTTCTCTAATAAAATCACTTCCAACACATTCTTTCTCTGATCGGTGCAAGGTCCATTCTACTCCCATTCCTTTCTGGCCGCAGTAACGATGTCTATGTCACCTTAGACTTCCACTGACAGTCCTTCACCTGATGGCCACGCTGGTCATCATCACAACAAGTTCTAGTCATATTCGGATTTCGGATTCATCCATGCTTCCTTCTACAATTCTGACGCTTATCAAGTGAGTCTTCTATTTCCTACCAAGTGACAGCACACACTCTTTCTGGTTGCCCCGTCAGTCTGCTAGGACCACTCTCGACCTCGATCTTTTCCCTGACCAATTTCCATTTCTGCCTAAACTGGATCTATACCTCGGCTCGAATGCAATGACTTGCTCCTGAATCACATCTCCACTCTGGATCTTAGCAGGTGAGGCAACAACGGCGGTAATGATAGCGACAACAACAGCGGCTTGATCCTGAGCTTGCTGGCTCATCCAGTTCCCATGACATTAGCATCAGAATGATCCTATCGAACTTAGGATCATTCGACGCTGCTACACTAGTACCAACCTGCGGTGGTACTCTTACACTCGGGCTGGCCAGAGCCAACACTCTGCCACAACCACCTCGGGTACCGACCTTTGTCAGTGCATTAACCAGAGTCACAGAGGTCATTGTCCTCTTACTAGGAGTTCTCGGCTCCTACTCGCTCATGGTTCAGTCTTTACACTGTAACCCGTCTTCCACATCCACACTGGATTAGAAGATGAGCGATCCTCACACAACAAACAATTCTAGCATTCAACTAACATAGACATGCACCAGCATGAATTTAAAGGCCTTTCCTACTAACTATCCCATGGTCAACGCTCCTTATCACTCAAATCTTCAACCTCGCTCTGATACCACTTCAACTGGATGTCACACCCCGACCCTCGGGCACACACGTATCCTTCGCACTTGGTCGATTTTATAATGCGATATCCCAGGACAAAGTATCGCCGACCCTTTCATTTATTAAGCACATGCGGAAGCAGTTAAAATCCCCAGACAATAAAACGACGGGATAGAAAATGAGGGCCATATTTTTTTTCATATTGAAATTTATAACCAAACTTTTATACCAAACACAACCCAATTCATAACTATTCACTTCAAAAGGAATTCTTAAAAGAAGATAGACTCTCAATCCATCCAGGCCATACTTAAGGCCCCTCTCGGGATTATCTTCTTCTTCCAAAAATCCTTCTCTTTAAGTTTCACCTCCGAGTTCTCCTTCTTAGACTCCTCCTCAGCTCCTCAGCGGGGTCCTGAAATGTTTTTCCCCAAACTGGGATGAGACTACGTCTCAGCGAGTTCTACCCCACTAAGCCTAATTAGTAAACCATTATACTATAGGCTGCCTATACACGCATAGGACAGAAGACGTACCTTGGCCTCAGATCCCACCTGCAAGTCAGTACAATTCACAATAGGCACCCAAGCAATCATATCACCGATCGAAGCATCGATCAAATCGGCCTAGTCGATTACAAGCCAATAAGACCACTCACGGTCATTTCCATTCAGTCAATAAATTCACGACATCAAATCAAAGCAATGATCAATCGATATAGTCGATTACATGTCAGTCAGACCATTTCTAGGTCAATTCGATTATTCCATCTCAATCCCCAATTACGAATCACGATCCTCAGATCACATCTTGAGTATAGGTGGAAGACACAGTCCCACTCGACAACATTCAATATTTAATGGTTTTATGGTCCCACTCGACCACTTTCGATATTCAATGGCTTTACGGTCCCACTCGACCACTTTCGATAATCAATGGCTTTACGGTCCCACTCGACCACTTTCGATAATCAATGGCTTTACGGACCCACTCGACCACTGTCAATATTCAATAGCTTTACGGTTCCACTCGACCACTTTCGATAATCAATGGCTTTACGGTCCCACTCGACCACTTTCGATACTCAATGGCTTTACGGTCTCACTCGACCACTTTCGATACTCAATGGCTTTACGGTCCCACTCGACCACTTTCGATAATCAATGGCTTTACGGTCCCACTCGACCACTTTCGATACTCAATGGCTTTACGGTCCCACTCGACCACTTTCGATACTCAATGGCTTTACGGTCCCACTCGACCACTTTCGATACTCAATTGCTTTACAGTCCCACTCGACCACTTTCGATACTTAATGGCTTTACGGTCCTACTCGACCACTTTCGATTTCGATTATCAATACTCAACGATTTCTCAATGAAATAATTAACCACAACCATTTAGGAATATATCCTAAATTCTACATTCAATTCAATTTGGCACAATTCAAAGCTCAACTAAATAAACAGATTGCACCACGACAATCAACACGAGATTTCGGTCGTCGGCCATCTCAATCTTAATTTCCGAAAATTAACTAATTATTAATTAATTTCGAAAATTAATTATTAAACATTAAAAATTCCGTTTAGCTCAAAATAAGGCCCAATTAAATAAACAAACTTCACCACGGTCATCAGCATAAATTTCCGGTCACGGGCCATCCCAGTTGAATTTTCGGGAAATAAATAAATAATTAATTAATTTCGAAAATTAAATAATTAATATTAAAAATTAAATTGAACTCAAAATAAAGCCCGATTAAATAAATGGACTTCACCATAGTCATCCGCATAATATTCCGGTTCCGGACCATCTCCCTTGAATTTTCGAAAAATAAATAATTATTTAATTTAATTCCGAAAATTAATATTTAAATGCCAAAAATCCCACTTAGGCCCGAATCGCCAAATTGAAGCCCGATTAGGGGTCAGAAAATTCGAGATACTTCCAATAAATAGTAGACCACGTCTACTTGTTAATTGCGCAATCAATTTATCTAAATCGCATCACAATTAACTAATAATTGCTAATTTATTCTAATCTAATAACCTAAACATAATTAGTTAAAACTAAACCAACCTTAAAGCATAATTAGTCAACTAATCCGGGATTAGTGAGATTACTCACCAAATCGCATGCAAATCGGATCAATCCGACGGGGGCGACGCGAGAAACGATTCTTCCCAAAGCACGGCTCGGGTTCGGGGCCCGGAAACGGCCCAAAACGGCTTTGAACTAGCTGGAAACCCACTTGTGGGTTTGCTAGTCAGGGCTGGCCGGGGCTAATCCGACGGCTAGGGCGGCGAGGGGAGGCCGGTGGAGGACGAGGGGGACGTCGGGGGGCTGCGAGGTGGCCGGACGGAGGTAGGCGGTGGTCGGAGGTAGTCGGATTGAGCTGGACAGAGGCGGAGCAGGGGTGAGGCCGCACGGGGGAGGACGGCAGCGAGCGGTGGACGCGGGGGCGTGCACGGCGTGCACGGGCGGCGGTGCGGCGGCGGGACGGGCGTCCGGGAGGCAGTGCGGGCAGCGACGACTCTGACGAGCTGCAACCGTGCGGCTTCTTCTTCCTCATTTCTGGTTTTCACGAGCAAGAAACGAGGGGAAGGGGGCTTTCGGTCACGTGGGGGGAAAAGTAGGAGAGAAGAGAGAGGAGAGAGAAGAAGAGATGAGAGAGAGAGGGGAAAGGGTTTGACCAGTCAAATTGGGAGGGAGAAGAAGCCAAATTGAATTTGGCAAGTGGGTGTTCGGTGGGAGGTGTCCGCACGAAGGGGGAGGGGAGAGGAGAGAGAAGAGAGAGAAAAGAGAGAGGGAAAGACAGAAAAGAAAGAGAGAAAAGAAAAAGGGAAAGAAAATAACACTTTAATAAGAAAACACAATTTTCTTATTACTTCTATTATTTTTCTTTTCTCATTCCCTTTTTATTTTCTTCCGGTCTTCGATTTTTCCTCCGATAATTTCTTTCTTGAAATTTCGGACCCGTCAATAAATTAACGAACGATGAGACAATATCCTAAAAATAAGAATTATGACGCGCTTAAAATTCGATTCCCGAAATCGAGTTCAATTTCGTGGTTAAAAATCGATCAGACGTGATTTTAGTCCAATCCAACAAATTGAGTAGCTTTTAAGGATTTTACTGCAGATACATCCCTTAACAGCTTCACTTAATAGGTTAGTTAACTCGTGACTGATCAGCTCAGAGAAAAAGGACTGTAAACACGTCGACGAAATGTTCATTTCACTTTATCGAAACGGGTTGAATTTCAAGATGTTACATTACCACCTTTTTATTCTTTTTTCTAATTTTGTAATAAAATTCATATGGTTTTTGAGCTATGTCACCTAAAGTCATTATCCATATGCTGAATTGTTCCGACGTAATTTCGCATAGAAAATAATAGTACAAAATGGGATCAGGGGTTGCTATATAAAGGTGAACTAGTTAACGCCAAGGAACATCACGAAAACCCTTCCCTTCGCATGCATCCTTTAGCCTAAGCAATGACCAAAAACCATAACATGTCTTCATAGCATTATAGCCTTCTAGTCATTCTGATACTGAGCTTAGCGTGCGTTGCTACCGGAGAGAACATGGATGGTTACAATATTCCAAAGCTAAGCATGCTCCGCCGAATATTTATAAAAAATCCTACACGGCCGGTCAGCGCTTCCGCGTCGACAAATGATGAGCATTACAGCCTGTAATATTCTTTCTTTTAATTTCGTAAGGAAACTCACAGAGATTTCGAGCTGAGCCACCTTTCTTCTCCTGTTTTGCATCGTTTTTATTGTGAAAACAAGGGTCGAATAACAAATTAGACAGAATAAATAAATAAATTGGATATTAGATTTACGTGATTCGGTCGTAGTGACCTACATCCATAGGAAAAGCAGCAACGAATTCTACTTAGATCAAATGAGACAACGAAGATTGTAATTACACTTGAATCATTCAAACACCCTTAGTGTTTTTCAATTACACCTAATAACTCACGCAATGTTTAGCCGCGAATTTCCCAACAAAACAATATCTCAATCTCACGAAAAAATTCACAAATCTTACCAGAAGATTTAACTAACTCGACACTAAAATTATTGATATAATTCCGCAAAGAAAAGTCCACCCGAGCACTCGATCGGAACGGCACTTCAAGATTTTTTTTTCTCTTTTTCTGGACAAGGACGGCATGACGACTACGCTGCTTTTCTCATCAACAGGACGCTTGCAGCAATATATCACGCAAGCAAGGCATGCCCAAGAGAAACCCTTGACTTGGTTTACATATGACACCATCAGAGAAAGTCCCAAATAAGACTGGTCGAAAAGTCCATGCCGACTAGGATTAAGAAACAAAATGCAACCGTGCTTTTCTTTCCTTTTATTTTATTTTGTTTCTTATTTCCACTGGGCAACAAACTGCACAATAGCCTTTGCTTTTCTTTGTCCTCTTCACGATCAAAGACCAACCAATACTCTGGCGTGGACATATCAAATCACGTATCGACTTATACATATTTTGATTCGGGTCAGTTGATTCAGCAAGCTCAAACTCAAAACATATTTTAACAGTTTTACTATTATTTCGCATAGAAAATAATAATGCAAACTGGCATCGCGAGTTCATATATATAAAGGTGAAGCAGTTGACGCCAAAAAGACATCACAAGGATCCTCCTCTTCTCCCCTGAGCAATGGCCAGACACCCTACCATGTCTTCATCGCATTATAGCCTTTTGATCATTCTAATACTTATTTCAGCTTGTGTTGCTGCCGGAGAGACCTTAGATGGTCACCGTATTCCGAAGCTGAGCGTACGCCGCCAGACATTTATTCAAGATCCTAAACAAGCAGTTCGAGCTTCCATCTTATCAGAGGACTTCCAGACTTTCTTTTACAATCAAACCCTCGATCATTTTGATTACAGGCCTGAAAGTTATACTACTTTCAAACAAAGATATGTGATCAATTTCAACTACTGGGGTGGCGCGAATGCAAGCTCCCCAATCTTCGCTTATCTTGGTGCAGAAGAAGCCATCGACGATGACATAGCCGCTGCCGGGTTCCTGACAGATAATGCGGCTCAGTTTAGGGCGCTTTTGGTCTATATAGAGGTAATAAAAGTGCCCCATATCATTTGCCTTGTTGTACGTTCTTTTTTCCTTATGTTTGGCGTGCATATGTATGTATTCGAGCAATTTACGAATGTAAATTTGAAATCTTGCAGCATCGATTTTATGGTGAATCAATCCCGTATGGTTTGACACTCGACAAAGCACTAAGCGACACCAATGTTCGTGGATATCTCAGCTCAGCGCAAGCTCTTGCCGATTATGCAGAAATCCTTGTATACCTGAAACATAAATTGAACGCCAAAGATTCTCCGATAATTGTCATTGGAGGATCATACGGGGGAAGTAAGTGAAAATATTTTTCAAATAGTAGCATTTTGACCACTGCTATAAATCGAAATTAGTAAAAATAGCCCACTACTTACATTGAAGAGAACAATTTTAATCTGCCGAAGGTCATTGTTCTTAAATTTTTCATGGATAGAGCTTTTCCTAAAGAGTGTTAGTCATATTGATAATGAAAATCCATAGAAAGTTTGATAGCTTTCCGTGAATTGCATTGAAGAAAGTTCCTACTCTTAGGTTAAGAGGAAAACATCAACAACTTATATTCTACATATAGCTTATAAATATGTCTTTCAATCTTCATATATTTAATTTTCAGTGCTAGCTTCATGGTTCCGACTGAAGTACCCTCATGTGGCACTCGGAGCTTTGGCATCATCTGCTCCAATTCTCTACTTTCTTGACGTCACACCTCAGGGTGCATTCTACTCAGTAGTCGCAAAAGACTTTCTGGTGATCTTTATTTGTGTTAAAATATGTCTCGAGTTTAAGCCCAATGCAAAATTACGAATATTCCGAATTGGATATGTTGTGGATGTTCGAAATCGAGCAAAGAAGATCCGAAGATCAACTTCCCGAATTTGAATCTGCGTTGGAGAGTTTGGCTGTTAAAATAGGAAAGTCCAACTTTGATTAGGACTTGGATTTTTTGTTTAAAATATACAAAGATATGTTTTGGATAGAAAACAAAATCCTATGACAAGTTGGCAAAAGAATAAGGGTTTTACTTATATATGGACTTAAGACCGTGGGTGATAGATGTGGATCACAAATTGTTTTGAAGCACCGCGTGAGTGCTTGGTGTTCCGCCGTTGATCATGAAGAATTGATCTTGAAGCGCCGTCTCGTTGTCGAGTGCTTGGGAGGGATTTTCTTTGTTGTGAATTGCATCCAAGAAGGTTTAGTGTTAAAGCCAATTAAATATTGTGGTAAGATTTGCGTGTAATTCCTTCGTGAGATTGAAAGATTATTTATTGAGGAATTTCGGGACTAAATACTGCCTGTGTTATTGGGTGTAATTGGGGCTTGGGAAACACCGAGAGAGTGTTTGAGTGACTTGAGTGTGTAATCTCCTTGTATCGCTTGATCTATAGTATTCGCTGCTGCTCTCCCTGTGGACGTAGGTCTTTATGACTAAACCACGTAAATCTGGTGTCCGATTTATTTATTTTTTTTCTGTCTATATTATTGTTCGATCGCTCGCCTTATCGCAACAAGTGGTATCAGAGCTAGGCTTGGCTAAGTTGAAGCAAATCGATGGCAACAGAAGAAGTAAAAGTGAGAATCGACAAATTTGATGGGAATGATTTTAGTTTCTGGAAGATACAGATTGAAGATTATATTTATCAGATGAAACTGCACTTGCCCTTGTCTGGGGAGAAACCAGCGACGATGAAGCAAGTTGATTGGGATTTGCTGGATAGACGAGCTATGGGTGTTATTCGGCTGAAGTTGGCTCGTAACGTTGCGTTTAACATCCTGAAGGAGAAGACCACTGCTGATTTGATGCAAGCCCTGTCGGATATGTATGAGAAGCCCTCTGCGATCAACAAGGTCTGTTTGATGCGACGTCTGTTTAATTTGAAGATGAGCGAAGGTGCGTCAGTTGCAGATCATATCAATGAATTCAATGTGATTGTTAGTCAATTGAGTTCAGTTGAAATTGACTTTGAAGATGAGGTACGTGCTTTGATTTTATTATCCTCATTACCTGATAGTTGGAATACTACTGTTACCGCTGTTAGTAATTCCTCTGGGTCAACAAGTTTGACGTTTGATGGGATTTGGGATTTGATTCTGAGCGAGGATATTCATAGAAGAGAATCTGGCCAATCTGTATCTACTGCTTTAGTAGGTGAAAATAGAGGAAGATCTAGAACACGTGTGGGTAGTAGTAATACTAATATGAACAGACGTAGTCAGTCTATGACTGCTAATGTCGTCTGTTGGAGCTGTGGCAAGAGGGGGCATCTTAGAAGAGATTGCCTTAAGCTGAAAAATGAGAAGGGTAAGGGAATTATGTTGATTCTGTAGATAATGTTGCAGTTGTAGCAGATAATGCTGATTATGTCATGTTTGTCACTAATAATTCATCGCTTGATAGATGGATTATGGATTCTGGTTGTTCTTTTCATGTCACACCAAATAGAAACTAGTTTATCACTTATTAGTGCACGGGTAGTGGTAAAGTCCAGTTAAGGAACAACGCTGAGTGCAATGTTGTGGGTGTTGGTGATGTTAAAATCAGAATGCATGATGGTATCGTGAGGACATTGACTGGAGTGAGGCATGTTCCAGAATTGAAAAAAACTTAATTTCCTTGGGTGCCCTAG
Source organism: Eucalyptus victrix (assembly GCA_016097545.1). Taxonomy (NCBI): domain Eukaryota; kingdom Viridiplantae; phylum Streptophyta; class Magnoliopsida; order Myrtales; family Myrtaceae; genus Eucalyptus; species Eucalyptus victrix. The sequence goes on from CM027844.1 coordinate 28,077,015, forward strand.
ATTCAGCTGATTGTAGGTATTCTTCAAAAGGTGGAGTTATGAAGGTTGTTCGAGGTGCCCTGGTGATAATGAAAGGAATCAAGCACGATGGCCTGTATAAACTTCAAGGTGAGACAGTGATAAATTTTGCTGCGGAGACGTCGAATACATCTGTTCGAGAGTCTTTTGACTGCTCAAGAAAGACCTGGGTGTTTGTGCCAAGGCACAAGTTTGATGCTGGTGTCAGGATCACGCAGTCAAGAGCTTTGATCAAGACGGAGATTGATAAATCAATCAAGCATGTGCGGATTGACAATAGCATAGAGTTCTGCTCGAAGCTGGCAAATAAATTCTGCATGAAAGAGAGCATAGTGAAACATCGCACTAGTGCTAGTAAATCACAACAATTTGCAGAATTGACGAGCAGAACATTACTAGAGATGGCTCGAAAAATTATCTCTAGTGCTGGTATGGCTAGGAAATTCCTGGCTGATGTGCTAAGTACGGTAAGCTACCTGGTGAATAGATCCCCATCAACTGCTATTGAATGGCGGACTCCTAAAGAAGTGTGGTCAGGTAACATTGCTGGTTATTCTATCATTAGAATGTTACGTTGCCCGTGTTATTTTCGAGTGAGTGATGGTAAGCTCGATGGGAGGGCAAGGTGCATATTTCATGGCTATGCACAAGGTGAGCAAGGCGATCAGTTGTGGTGCCCAAATATAAATTCAGCTGTTAACAGCAGAGAAGTTACCCTTGATGAGTCTCAAGTACTTCTGGCTAGGAGTGATTATAGCAGTGTTCAAATGGATCTGAACGGTGTTCAGCTTGAGGTGGAGTTGCGACCAGAAACTCCTAAGGTAGCGAATACGAGTACTAGCAAAGTAATCGACACAGATGGTGCTTATAGCGAGGTGGAACCTATAGAGCCAATGATTGCTATAACTGCTGATATTGACAAGGTATGTATTCGATCTCCTGACAGATATGGATGCAACAATGGTTTTGCTTTATCTGCGATTAAGGAGGTTATGTCAGAAAATCCTTGCAGAGCAGTTAAAGGTGCATGTGGAGTTGGTATTCTGATGAGGTCCTCGGTTATGGCGAAGTTCAAGCGAGGCTTGGACTTGGACAATATCTGTGGCGGTTGAGCCCATCGGGGGCTAGGGGAAAGCAACAGCAGAGTTTGAATTTTTACGAAGCGATTGTGACTTAGCTCAAACGTCGAGCAAAGGTGGAGATTGTTAAAATATGTCTCGAGTTTAAGCCCAATGCAAAATTACGAATATTCCAAATTGGATATGTTGTGGATGTTCGAAATTGAGCAAAGAAGGTCCGAAGATCAACTTCCCGAATTTGAATCTGCGTTGGAGAGTCTGGCTGTTAAAATAGGAAAGTCCAACTTTGATTAGGACTTAGATTTTTTGTTTAAAATATACAAAGATATGTTTTGGATAGAAAACAAAATCCTATGAGAAGTTGGCAAAAGAATAAGGGTTTTACTTATATATAGACTTAAGACCGTGGGTGATAGATGTGGATCACAAATTGTTTTGAAGTGCCGCGTGAGTGCTTGGTGTTCCGCCGTTGATCGTGAAGAATTGATCTTGAAGCGCCGTCTCGTTGTCGAGTGCTTGGGAGGGATTTTCTTTGTCGTGAATTGCATCCAAGAAGGTTTAGTGTTAAAGCCAATTAAATATTGTGGTAAGATTTGCGTGTAATTCCTTCGTGAGATTGAGAGATTATTTCTTGAGGAATTTCAGGACTAAATACTGTCTGTGTTATTGGGTGTAATTGGGGCTTGGGAAACACCGAGAGAGTGTTTGAGTGACTTGAGTGTGTAATCTCCTTGTATCGCTTGATCTATAGTATTCGCTGCTGCTCTCCCCGTGGACGTAGGTCTTTACGACTGAACCACGTAAATCTGGTGTCCGATTTATTTATTTTTTTCTGTCTATATTATTGTTCGATCGCTCGCCTTATCGCAACAATTTGCATGATTCATACCTTATTCTTTCACATGCGTATCCTGTCATCAAATTGATCACCTGAATTATTGTTTGTTTGATTTTTCAGGGAACTAGTTTTTCTTGCCACCAAACCATAAGACTCTCCTGGGAGGAAATTGATAGAGTTGCTTCTGAGCCTCATGGTCTTACGAAATTAAGCAACACTTTCAAAACCTGCAGGTGCGCGGACGATGGAATTGAGAATCATGCATCGTATTGTATTTTGGATACTTTTCAGTATTCTGTGTAGTATAAGTAATTCTTAGAAAATAAAATATATTATTAAAAATTTATAGCGTGCACTAACGGTGAATAAAACATTTAGCAAGCGGTTTATCTACTCATGATTTGAGATTTTCACCTATCGACTCCCTCACTTACTGTCAAATTTAGGATGGATAAGACCATTTGTGAAATGCATGCGTCCAACATGATATAACGGTTTCAAGTTCTGATATTAGTTTAAAGTAGAAAAGATATGCTTTATTGACGAATTGAAATTTAACTATGCATATCTTTCTTTTTTTAGACCATTGCAAAGTTCTTCGCAGCTCAAGAACTACTTGATAGACTTCTACGAGGGTGCTGCTCAGTACAATAATCCTCCAGTGAAAGAGATATGCAATGCCATTGATGGAGCTTCTCCAAGAAACGACATTCTCGAGAAGATTTTCGCTGGCCTCGTCGCTAACTATGGAAATTTGCCGTGCTACGTCAATCCACCTTCTACACCTCCATCTCAAACTGATTTGGGTTGGTCTTGGCAGGTATACACTATAGTCCGATATCATGAACGCATTTTAGTTTACTACTATCAGTTGAAATCAACTCGAATTGATTAAAAAAAAAAAAAAGCTAATTTCAAACTCGAGTGACGAACGAACAACTCCAAGATTCGGTATTATATGCGTCTTATGTTTCTGAGCTGAGTCTGGTGTAGTCTAATGATCAAGCATACTAGCTCGTGAATTGTTCTGACTCATTTATATCCTTATTGGCTCTACCTGATAGTGATGTGCTCGGCAGAGTAAGAGTCAATAGACACAATTTCGAACTCTTTTGCCATTATTAGTTAATCTTCGACTAACAAAATGGTGGTCGATTGGCTTTGCAGACGTGTAGCGAGATGGTGATGCCTATAGGCATCACCGAAAATACCATGTTTCAACCAGAACCCTTCGACCTTAATAGCTACAACAATGACTGCAAGAGAAGCTATGGCATCACACCTCGACCTCACTGGATCACTACTTATTACGGTGGTCATGTAATGTCACGTGAATTAAATTGTATATTTAGTTCATAATTTTATTTATATAACATTTTCTTTTACCGAACAAAGTATAGCGCTCCTTAATTTCTTCATTGACTATGAAAAATTGCAGGACATAAAACTTGTTCTGCACAGATTCGCGAGCAACATTATTTTCTCCAATGGGCTTCAAGATCCTTATAGCAGTGGCGGGTATGTCTAGCTTTGAAACCTATAGAGATTCCTGTGAAAACATCATTAAATTAAATCAGATTGCAAGATAATTCATATATATCGTCAATCACAGGGTCTTGAAGAATATTTCGGATACTGTCGTTGCGGTCTACACAGCTAAAGGTACGTGACAACTTGATTCGTCTCGAACCAAAGTCAAATAAAATGGATTATCTTTCCATCTTCAGATTTATGGAAGCCAATTGAATCACTGAGATTAATTTCGTAAAAAAAAATTATATGTAGGTTCGCATTGTTTGGACATACTTCCAGCTACGAAAGCCGATCCCGACTGGTTGGTCAAGCAGCGGAAAATTGAGATTGAGATTATACAAAAGTGGATCGCCACATACCATGCCGATCTCCGTACTCTGGGAAAATATTAACATATATCACATGGGAAAGTCAGCACATGGTATAATGCTAGTAGTGTAGTAAATAAAGACCAGAGTTGTGTGTTTCGTTCATCATCTTGTGAGAAGAGTGAGAAATGTGTGTGTGTGTGTGTGTGTGTGTGGATGTGGTAGGTATTTAGAGAGAGGGAATGACATGACGAACTAGCTAGTATCGTCGCACATGAGAGCAGCTTAAAATGATGATCCACCAATATATCCAATGACGATTTTATGCAGCCGCATTGATGGACCAAAAACCAGTGAAAATGGCATTCTTGGCAAAATATTCGCAAGCATTGTTGCCTATAACGTGAACTCCACATGCTACCTCAATCCTCCCATTTACGTATATCGAAAGAGAAGAAAGTGATCATAAAACACATAAGTACTGGATTGATCATATCTGATTCTTTAATTAAAGTTATGCCACCAATGAGTTATAAAAATCATGTATTCAAAATGGGCATTGGTCTAATCATGTAAATGTTTCTTTATATAGAAAAATATGTGAGACTTTTATTCATTTGCTATGTTTTTCTCAATACAGTTGTATACATTTAATTATTTTAAGAAAAATAATTACGTTTGGCTTGAAGTAAACATAAGGTTTATTCATTAAGTTATTTTATTACATATGGGCTGATGAAATGCATTGTGATACACGGAAGATAATACTCACTCTAAGAAGACTCATCGCCGCGATTCATGTGTTTTATTTCAGCATGAAGTTTATGTGGGTTTGAGTTATTATTCCATTTGATTGAATATTGGGATCAAATGGGGGATCAAATGGGAGAATGCTATAATATTTTATTATTTTAAGTGTGATCTCAATTTTGTATTTCCCAAATAATTCCGATTTATTGCCCAAATTATTACTCGCGTTTATTACGTAATATTTGTCCATTAATATGTTACCATAACGGTCTTAAAGGAAGAATCAGTAATGTAAGAAACGGAATAAAGCATAAGGTCGTCTAGTCCAAACCCTATCACTAGAGAAAATACACCGTCACGTTTGAGGGGTATTGACTAATGGAATATGACATACATATATAATGATTCCATATTCACAAATCGATCACATTCCTGCATCCGATTAAGGTTTTGGAGTTTTCCGCATTTGCATATTTTTGTCAATGGCTAGAGGCATGTCGATCTTTATGTTTCCGCAAATCAATCTCGAATTTTATATGAATTTACCCGTGAATAATAGATCGGGATAGTCAAGTTTTTCTTTAGACTCGGTCTAGCAAAAAGTACTTTGGGTTGGGGGTGGCAGGAACAGTACTCTATGTCATCTTCTCTAAGCGTTGCCGATGGATCTCGATCGTTTTGGGAGGGTTTGGATTTTGCATTTCGATGTCAAGGGTGGATTCGAACCTGGTTGAGTTAAATTAACTTTAAAGTGAACAAGGTTAGGAAAACTGTTCCCTTCTTGCGTCCGAGTGATTTCACGATTACGATGGAGTTGGGCCATCGCACTTTTTGTCCCAATACAGGGATCATTAGGTCTATGTTCAGGCCGATCCAAGAATGCCTATGAGTCAAATCTATTTTAATTGCACCATCCCCTTCTTGAAAACTTCCTCGTAAAATTCGGAAGCGTCTAACAAAACTTACACTTCTATTGAACTAAAAGGGGAATTTGCTTCCAGAACTGCAGCGAAATGGAATTCCCCATAGGCATCACAAATAATTAAGTCCATGTTCCAACCGGCGCCTTTCATCTTAACAAGATTCATTGACAAATACAACGACTGATACGGCGGTCGGGCCTTGTCTGCTTAGGTCACTACCTACTACGGTGATCATGTATGATTTCCGATAACTCGGAAAATATATGTGTGGCTCTTATTTCTATTGATAGATTAAACTAGTTTCCTTGCATAAAGTTTAACATAAATCTGACCATCGTCGTCCTCCTCCTCTGGTTTTTTATCTTTGCAAAATATAGAACTAATTCTTCGTAAGTTTGGTAGTGGGTTATAGAAGCTTGTATGCTTATCTCCATACGTCCATTCGAAGAAGAATTTTCTACATTATTTAATCACGCTTAATAATTTGATCTCTTTTTCAATATTAGGTCCTGAAGAACAATTCATACGGTACAGTTGCTATATACAAAGAAAGGTACAAAACCAGGCCATTTTATTTGTAGCTTGTGGCTTGTCTCAAGTACCCCTGAATCCCTCAAGAAAAGGAAACCCACTCTAATTAGTAATCTAACTCCAAAGTATAAAGTAATTTGTAATTTCTTGCTTGTTTGGTTGTCAAACCACAAGCCCTATTTGGATTTGAATTTTCAACTTGGATAGGATTTCCTTTGAGGGCTCAAACTCAAAATATATTTCCATCACTAATTATATGTTTTGCAAGTTCTTGTTGTTTGGATTTAAAGACACAAATCGATCTAGATTGATTGGCCATGAAATGAAATACCGAAGTGTGGATAGCTGAATATATGCCAATCTTCTTGCTTTGAAACAATGATGTGTTGAATTGCTATTACAAAAAATATGGGTGATGAATTGATTCAAGAAGGCCATTTCAATAAAAGATAAGAACAAAAGAGTAAGGGTGCATTTGGTTTAGCTTTTTTAAGGAACTTTTAGCCTTCAAAACCTTTGGGGAAATGCTCTGGTGTTTGACAAGCCTATGTAAGAGGCTTTCAGTCAAATGCTGGCCTTGAAAAAGCTAAAAGCTCAATGTTGATAAAAACTAACTTTGAACTTTCAACATTTGGCCAAATGCTAAATTTTTTTTTTTTCAAAATTACTATCATAAATTTTTTAGATTTTCGATTTTACCTCTCATTGCTCCAAAACTACCATTACCCCTCACTAGAGTCGGCAAAGAGTTTAATATTTTTTTTTGATGAAAAAGAAAAAATGAAATCCAAAGCCCCATATAAAAAAAAAAAAAGATTTGTCAAATACTCTTTACGCAAAAAATAGCTTTGTAAAGAATTTTTACCAAACGCAACTTGTATTTTCCCAAAGCGCTTTAGACCAAAGATATTTGCATTTTCCCAATACCCATTTTCAAAGCTAAATCAAACACAGTCTAAGTCCTTTGTATCTTACCAAAAAGGGGAAATGTATCAAAAAAGTCTTAAACATTTCGCAATTTTATCAATTTAGTCATAAAAATTTTATTTATGCCAATTTAATCATAAACATTTTTCACTTAATACTAATTTAGTTTTAAATATTTTTACTTGATACCAATTCAGTCCCTTTTGGCTAATTTTGGTTGGTTGACATCTAAATTTCACCATTTTACTTAAAACTTAATAGCATTAAAAATTAAGAATTAGTCGCTAAAAAAATAAATTATTATTATTAAAAGATTATTAAGAAATTATTATTAAAAAAATCGAGAGAGGCCGGGTCGGGCCGGATCCGACCTTGGCTCGGCCCGCCTCTCTTTCTTTTTTCACCCCTCGTGGGCTTGGGCCTGGCCCCATTTCCTTCCTTTTCTTTCCCCTCGCGCGGCCCAGGCCCTTCCTCCCCTCAGCCCGGCCCGCTGGCTTGCCTCCTTCCCTGTTGTCCTTCAACGACCTGCAGAAAACAGAACAGGAGCAGCACAGCGACAGAGGAGCAGGGGGATCGGTGCGGCAGGCGGGTGGCGTGATCCGCGCATTGGGGGCAGCCCGGCCGGCAGCTGGCACGGTAGGGGTCTTCGCGCGGACCTGCAGAAGAAAAGGGAACAAAGAAGAGGAAAAAGGAAACAACAAGAAGGGAGAGCTGGGGGGTCGAGAGAGAGCGAGAGAGAAGGAGAGGACGAGCCGAAGGGAGAGAGGGAGCTCGAAGGAAAGCTCCGCCGTCGTAAGTCGTCCGCCCGAAAGCCACTGTCCGTCACAGCCTTTCCCGTGAAACCAGGTAGGTCTCTCGAGCGCTTGTGTTTTGTTCTCGTGGGGGGTGACGGGTCGGAGCTCGCGGTTGACCAGTTCACGCGAGCTCCAGTCCTAACGATCCTTCACGGTTGTTTCTGGGTGTTCTGGTGTGCTCTACTAGGAACCTAGGCCCGTGTTTAAGTTTCGATCGAGGCAAAGCGCACGCCAAATGCTTGTGAAAATATGTAAACGATTCTGAGTCCTGCAAGTTTGTTAAAGCTGGGAGACAGTTGTTCTTTGTTCATGTCCGTTCCAAATGTCTCCCAGCTGTTCTTTGTTCATATCCGTTCCAAATGCGATTAATCTGTCCCTTAGCGGATCCTGAGTCTCGCTCGTGCATGTCGTGTTGGTGTTTGCTCAAATCTATGCCCAAGCGAACCTAGGTCCTCCATCTAGCTGATGTATGTTTGACAAAATGTCTCAAAGAGAATCGAGAAGCAATCTGAATTTGTTCTGATTTGTGCTTGGTCATATATACGCGGGACCGTGCCCGTCTTTCATGTTTTTGTTATGATTTCATGCGATTTTGGCGGAGTAATCATGTATGTTTAAGCTGGGATGTCCGCAGCCGAAAATGGTTCAGCCGTCGCCGGAGTTAGATGGCCGGCGGCGATTTGTGCCGGTCGGAGTGGTCTGGTGTTGGAAGGGACGCTGGGTGTTTCGACTTTTGTTATTGTTCGAATGAGTTTTGGTAAGGAAACAGTTTCGGTGAGGAGTGTTGCGAGGAAGGAGAAGACGGACTTCGGGAAGGAGAAGAACACGCACGGAGAAGAAAAATACGTGGGGAAGAAGACCATAGGTGAAAAGACAAATAAGAAATAAAAGAAAAAAAACAAAAGAAAAAGTAAAATGGAAAACAGAATATGGGAAAAGAAAGCAAAAGTTTGCTTCTTCTTGCTTCTTCGGAAAGGGAGAGTGCAGAGAAAAGGTACAGTGGAAAAGACAAAATGGTGGAGAATAAAAGAAATTACGAAAAAATTAAAAAAAAGAAGAAGAAAATTTAGAAAATTAAGGAAAATTCAAAAATTCTCAGAAAATTCCAAAATTCAGAAAAAGCTAAAAATTTCAGTAGTAATTAGATAGACACAAAAATAATATAAAAAAAATCAAAAGGCTTTGGAAATTTCAAAAATTCAATTTTTCCAAAAAATCCAAAAAAACTCTAAAAAATTAAAAAATATTCAAAAATGTTAAAATCAATCTCTTGGTTTATCTTCTCTTAAAAAATGAAAGTCTTTTTATTTAGGATCTTGCTCATGAGGTTTTAGTTGTCCTTAAGGATAGATATCCATAATTGTGTAATTTTGGTATGTTGATGATTTTGACTTCCATTTAGTCTAGCTAGGATTAAAATTTATCTTGTCTTTGATGTTAAATTTTTGCTCTCCCATGCACTTTATGTAAATGCTTTCCTTGGTTGTTGATTGCTATTTTAATGAATTGTGCACCCGTATAATTATCTTACATATTAGTTGATAGATATAAAGTCAATTCAAATTGTCTAACAAAAATATCCTTTTTTTAAAATGAACAAAATTAGATACCAAAAGGACATTAATTGGTTAATTAGTGTAATCAAGTCCCTGAAACTAGATTCTCTGATTGCGTAAGAAGTAAGGTACACTCTCATACCATACTTGGTTTTTAGCTGACCTCAATAAGCTAGTGGCAATTCCCTTTTGCAAAATTCCTAAAAATACCCCAATGTTGCGCGAGATATGGGCTTGAGAGAGCTCACGCCTAATCATGGGCCTTAGGTCCATCCTTTAGGCAATACCCCTAAACTTGTTCTTTTCCCCAGAGGGTAAGTCACGACATGGTTGAATTTTGTTGACTGGGCATCGATCGCCTAACGTGTGGCATGATCAACGTTAATGTAGACAATTTTTAATAATATATTTTATTTATTTATTTTTATTTATTTATTTTATTTGATTTTCTTTTTCTTTTCTTTCTTTGTTCTTCTCCTCACCCTTCCCTCCAGTCGATTTTCGGACCTCAAAGCAACCGGCCAAAGGCGACACCCAACAAGGTAGAGGTTGACCTCACCAGCCATGGGCTCGATTTATATCTTATCCTTTCACATGAATATCGTGTCATCAAAGCGATCACTATAATTGTTTGTTTGATTTTTTGGGGAAACTAGTTCTTCCTACCACCGAACCATAAGGCTCTCTTGGAAGGAAATTGATAGAGTTGCTTCTGAGCCTCATGGTCTCACGAAATTGAGCAAAACTTTCAAAACTTGCAAGTGTGTGGATGATGGAATTGAGAATCATGCATCATATTATAGCATGCGCTAACAGTGAATAAAAGCTTTACACAAGAAGTTTATCCACTCTGGATTTGAGAGTTTCAACTATCAACTCCCTAGCTTACCATCAAATTTAGAACGGATAAGACCGCTTGTTAAATCAAAGCATCTAACATGATATAATGTTCCGATATTAGTTTAAAAGTAGAAAAGGCATGCTTTATTGATGAATTTTACATTTAACTATGCATATCTTTGTCATTCTTTAGACCATTGCAAAATTCTACACAGCTCAAGGACTACTTGATAGACGTCTACGCGGGTGCTGCTCGGTACAATAATCTATTCAGACGTCCAGTGGAAGCGATATGCAATGCCATTGATGGAGCTTCTCCAAGAAATGGCATTCTCAGGAAGATTTTCGCAGGCGTCGTCGCTTCCGAGGGAAATTTGACATGCTACGTCAATCCACCTTCTACACGTCCATCCCAAAACTAATTTGGGTTGGCCTTGGCAGGTGCACACTGTGCCAATATCATGAACGGATCTTAGTTTACTACGATCAGTTGAAATCGACTTGGATTGATTATTTAAAAACTAAGCTAATTTCAAACTCGAGTGATGAACGAACAACTCCAAGAATCGGCATAATATGCATCTAATATTTCTGAGCGGAGTCTGGTGTAGTCTAATGATTGACCAGAGTAACTCGTGAATAATTGTGACTCATTTACATCCTAATTGGCTCTACCTGATTGCGATGTGCTAAGCAGATTGAGAGTCAATGAAGACAATTTCGAACTCTTTTGCAATAATTAGTTAATCTTCGACTAACAAAATGGAGGTCGTTTGGCTGTGCAGACATGTAGCGACATGGTGATTCCCGTGGGCTTCAGCGAGAATACTACGTTTCAACCCCAACCCTTCGACCTAAATAAGTTCGTGAACGACTGCAAGAGTAGCTATGGCATCACACCTCAGCCACATTGGGCCACTACTTACCACGGTGGTCATGTACGGTCATAAAAATAAAATTATATATATAGGATACTCCTTTAATTTTCATATACTTATATATAACTTTTTTATGATCGAACAACATATGACTCTCTTTAGTTTCTTCATTGACTATGGGAAATTGCAGGACATAGAACTTGTTTTGCGTAGTTTCGCTAGCAACATTATTTTCTCCACTGGACTTCTAGATCCTTATAGCAGCGGCGGGTACGCCTAGCATCGAAACCTATAGGAATTCCTACGAAAATATCATTGAAGAATATATTGTCAGTCACAGGTTCTTGAAGAACATTTCTAATACTGTCATTGCAGTCCACATAGCTAAAGGTATGTGCCGACTTGATTCATGTCAAACCAAAGTCAAATAAAACTTGATTATCATTCTATCTTCATAATTGAATCGCTGAAATTAATTTGCAAACGTAATTTTTTATATGTAGGTTTGCATTGTTTGGACATAATTTCAGCTACAGAAGCCGATCCCGACTGGTTGGTTAAGCAGCGAAAAACCAAGATTGAGATTATAGAAAGTGAATTGCTACATACCATGTCAATCTTCGTGCTTTTCGAAAATAATCGATATATGTCACATGGGAAAGTCATCAAATGCTATAATGCTAATAATATAGTAGATAAGGACCAGCTGTGTGTGTCATTTATGTTATGGTGAGAAGCGTAAGCGATTTGTGTGTGTTTGTTAGACCTGTCGAGAGTGGGAATGATCTGAAAAACTTATCCTACCGAAAATGCCATTCTTGGTGAAATATTTGCAGGCGTTGTTTTCTATAATGAGAACTCCACATGCTGCATCAGTCCTCCCACTATCTAAGGTACTTTGAGTTTGGGGTGGCACGTATGGTACTCTACATCATCTTTAAGCATTAAAGGAGGTCAATAGGTCTCGATCGTTTGTGTGACATCCTAAATTTTCAGGATTTATTTTCGATTAAATAAATCAGGTCTTTCATTGAAGCGCTTATAGTGTTATTCTTTGAGCTGATTACTCACGAGATAATTGGATTATCTGGGGAAGCAAGTAAGGAATCTAAATGCAATGAACTTGAGAATTCGATCGGGAACTGACTGTTCGACCGTGTTAATCTGCAAGGGTCATTATGGCATTGTCAGAAATTGATCAAAGACCAAAAATAGGTCAATTTGACTAAGAGATGTGATCAGTGTGTGGGTGATTCCACTTGATTGCAAAATACCCGTCGATCGACACTAGACCGATTTTTCTATCATTTTGGTATCCGATGCCCATAACTGAAATCTCAAGATTTTGACGATAATCAAGGGTCGCCAATGTGTTGAAAATGTACATTGTAACTCGAAATAAATCGATCACGGGTCAATTGCACCAAAAATTCCTAAAAGTTACTCGGTGGACGAGGTCACACTAAAAGCACGCCGAGTGAATTAATCGTGAATTTGAACGTGATTTCAGAAATCGAAAGTTCTGTGATGTCACGAGCTATTTTAGGAACATTGACTTGTCATCTGAAAAATTTTCAGAGATTTCGAGATTTTTGTGGAAAATTGTTTGGACGTCACGGAAAAAGTAACGGGAATTCGGATAGGCCGAATTGATGAGATTTTCAACTTGCAAACCAAGCTATATGGTGAGGGGGACTTGTAGAAATTATGTGGGCTTTTTCTACATCAAAATTGGACGTCGAATTTGGGAATTTGTTGAAGAAATTGGAAATTCAAAATGTGAAATTCGGAACCAAAGGAGGGCAGCATTATTTTGGCTTCAATTTGGATAATTTGGTGGATATTAGTGCAATAAAGTAATTGGGAACATTAGATATTTGTGTGGGCTTTAAGGAGACCAAACATTCAAGTATTTGGCTAAGCCTTGTTGACTTCCCCTCCCTTTTTCTTAGCTGGCTTCATACGCACGCCCCTCCCCCATTGTATCTTCGTTCAAACCCTCCTCTCCGTGAGTTCAGCTTTGCTTTCATTTTCCTTCTTTCCTTTGAGCTGCAAGACCACCGATTCTTCTGCTGCCATCTCCACTGCCACACGTCCGTAGCCGTGCCCCTCCAGTCAACGATCAACGCCAGCAACTGCTTCATGCGGCCTCGACGTTCCGCTGCCACGTCCAAGTCCGCAGATCCTTCAGTCAACAGTTGAAGCTGGTGTTGACCCCTGCTCATCCACCGAAGCCGCACGCCACACGTCTGCTCCACCATCCCTCGCGTCTTCAACCCAGCGGCTGTCCACCTTCGGATTCCCCTCTGTCTTCGCTGTTTCCCACGGAGTCAACGATCCAGCTGAGTTTTTCCCATTGTTGATTTCCCCAATTGGCTGTCACTCAAGCCGTGTCTTCTTCCATCAGTCGAGCGAAGCCGAAGCAGCTCCCTTCTTCAGCTCGTGGATCAGCCGCAACAGCCCAGCCCAGCGGATCCAGTGAATTGGACGGCCCATCTTCACAGCATTCGGCCCAGCTTCTTCAACGCAAGTCAGCAGCTTGCAGCAGCCCAGATCCCCAACGAATTTAGCCCAATTGAAGCCCACAAGCCAGCAGTAGTTCGGCCCAGCAATTTCTTTTGTTGCTTGGCCCAGCTCGCAAAGATCAGCCCATCCGAAGACAAGCCCAGACTTTGAAGCCCAGCAAGTTAAGCCCAAGAATTCAGCAAGCCCAAGCCCATCAACCAAGCCTAGCAATTTGTTGTGGGCTTGCAAGGCCTTTGAGCCGGTCCGTGTGCCCGTCAATGCCGCCAAAAATTCGGATTTCGGCCGCCGTCGCGGTGATATGGTTTTCGCAAATCAAGTGAGTTTAGCTCACAAATCCTTGCTTAGTTTGCTAATGTTGCTTAAGAGTTAATTAGAATTAATTAAGTGTAATTAGGTGGTTAGATTAGTTTAGAATAATTTAATCAGTGACTTAATGATGCATGTTAGGTGATTGATTAGTCTAATTAACAAGTAAAGACGTACTTCTATTTATTGAATGTATCTCAGGATTTTTTCCAATCCATTTTGGCGTCCAATTAGGCATTATGGGCACAATCCGTTTATTTAATTGAGCTTTATTTTGTGTGGAATTGAATTATCTGCAAATTTGGGAATTATTCCTGAATTAATTAATGTTGGTTATTAATTGAAAAATAACCAGGCATCGATTGATAATGCCAAAAATATTTTTTTGTGGACTACGAGAAAATGTGAGAGTTATGGAAAGAAAAATATTATATTTTGTCTAAAGCCAACCGTGTGCCAACGTACGATATTTTATCGGGTATGATCAAAGATGAGAAGAAATGATGTGTGGCGTGGCTCGGCGATTATTACATTGCTTTGGCATATAGGATTTCTTAGATAATGCACGTAAATTGTTGAATATATATCATGCCTGAAAGGCGATAATTGATCATGCCTGTGTAGCGATAATTAATCGTGCCTGTGTGGTGTATAATGTGCCTGTGTGGTGTAAATTGTGCCTGTGTGGTCATATTTTTGTGTGTCAAATATCGTGCCCGTGTGGCCGAAAGTAATTGGAATGCTTGAAAGATATTGCACTTAATTGGTTTATATTGGCTCTGTAATTAAATATATCACCACGGTGAAAACGACATCCGAGAGCATGTACGTAAATTGTTTATATTGGCTTTGTGATTAAATATATCACCCCGTCGAAAATGACGCCTGAGAGCATGCACATAAAGTGTTCATTGTACATTACCTTGGCAAAAACGGCGCCTTAGAAAATATGTGGGATAGGTGATTGGTACATTGTCTTGGCGAAATCGGCGCCTGAGAGAAAATACGTGGTTTGGTGACTAGGTATTATACTGGAAATTGAATAGTATGGTTGGGAGTGACCAAGAGATTATTCGACTAACATGTAATCAACTAGGTCAATTGATCATTGCTTTTATCTGATGTTGTGAATTGATTGATTGAATGGAAATGACTGGTGAGTGGTCCGACTGACATGTAATCGACTAAGTCGATTTGATTGATGTTTTGATCCGTGGTATTATGATGGATGCCTATTTGAATTGTGCTAATTTTTAGGTAAAATTTGAGGTCAAAGTAAATCCTCTGACCCGTGTGTGCATAGGCAACCTAGATGGCGTATTAGTTTACTAATCGAGTCTTAGGAGGTAGAACTTGCTGAGATGTGGTCTCAATGGGTATTGTATAACCATTTTAGGACCTTTATGAGGAGCCTAAGGAGGAAGAATCTGAGGAGGAGAACCTTAATGTGAAACCTGAGGAGGAGGAAGATTTTGAAGAAGAAGATGATCCAGAGAATGATCTTGAGTACAACCTGGATGAGAACTTAGATTCCATCCCGTTTTATGTGAACCTTGTGTTCTTGTAGATAGCTGTGAGATCAGACCTTTGTGAATAGTACGGTAAAATACTATGGATTGTGCTATGTATAAAAGTAAGGTTGTGAATTTCATTATGAAAAATTATAGCCCTACTGTCACGCCCCGATCCTCAGGCACGCACACATCCGTCTCACTTGGTCGATTTTATAATGCAATATCCCAGGACAATATATCGCCAACCCTTTCATTTATTAAGCACATGTGGAAGCAGTTAAAATCCCCAGACAATAAAACGATGGGATAGAAAAGCAGGGCCATATTGAAATTTATAACCAAACTTTTATACAAACCACAAACCAGAACACTTCACAAACTTTTTATTCTAAACTCTATTCACATCAAAATGGAGATATCAAAGAAGATACAATCTCAGTCCATCTGGGCCGTACTCAAGGCCCCTCTCAGGATTATCTTCTTTTCCCAAAAATCCTTCTCCGACTCTTCCTCCTCAGCTCCTTAGCGGGGTCCTGAAATATTTTTCCCCAAACTGGGATGAGACTACGTCTCAGCGAGTTCTACCCCACTAAGCCCAATTAGTAAACTATTATACTAAAGGCTGCCTAAACACGCATAGGTCAGAAGACGTACCTTGGTCTCATATCTCACCTGCAAGTCAGTACAATTCATAATAGACACCCAAGCAATCATATCACTGATCGAAGCATCAATCAAATCGACTTAGTCGATTTCACATTTCAGCAAGACCACTCAAGGTCATTCCCATTCAATCAATCAATTCACAACATCATATCAAAACAATGATCAATCGATCTAGTCGATTACATGTCATTCGGACCACCTCTCGGTCACATCAACACCATACTTTAAAATCTCCATTCGGGTACTCAGTCACAGAGCCGGACGAATGCTCTCCGGCGTCTTTTTCGCCAAGGTGACGTACCAATTACCGATCACGAAAATCTCCAGCAGTACACTTAGTCACAGAGCCTCATTAATGCTCTCGGGCGTCGTCTTCGCCAAGGTTACATAAGTAACAGACGATCTACGTGCGTTCTTTAAGGCGCCGTTTTCGCACAGTGATATTCCCCATCACCGAACCACGCCCGTCATAGGTCACAAATCATTGATAGTCTACGTGCGTTCTTTAAGGCGCCGTTTTCGCACAGTGATTTCCCTAATCACCGAACCACGCCTGCCATAAGTCATAAACAGTCTACGTGCGTTCTTTAAGGCGCCACAACAGTGATGATGTACTTTATCACCGAACCACACTTTGTCTATACTTCGTACTTGATCAGTCTCAGCCAGTAGAATTCTAAGTTAGTTCTCATCACTCTCTCCACTTACAGCTCAACAAGGTATTACAATTGCTAACTAGCCATACACGGCCATCTACCAATCAATAATTCAATTTCACTCAATTTCAATCAATTTAGGGTAAATCCCTAAAATATCACAATTTATTTAATTTCATACAACGTAGAGCTCAAATAAATAAACGGACTGCGCCCACGACAATCAGCACAAGATTTCAGTCGTCGGCCATCAAAATCTTAATTTCTGAAAAATAAATAAATAATTAATTAATTTCGAAAATTAATTATTAAATATTAAAAATTCCGTTTAGCTCAAAATAAGGTCCAATTAAATAAACGGACTTCACCACGGTCATCAGCATAATTTTCCGGTTCCAGACCATCTCCCTTGAATTTTCGGAAAATAAATAATTATTTAATTTAATTCCGAAAATTAATATTTAAATGCCAAAAATCTCATTTAGGCACGAATCGCCAAATTGAAGCCCAATTAGGGGTCGGAAAATTCCCGAGATACTTCCAATAAATAGTAGATCACGTCTACTTGCTAATTACGCAATCAATTTATTTAAATCACATCACAATTGACTAATAATTGTTAATTAATTATAATCTAACAACCTAAACATCATTAATTAAACTAAACCAACCTTAAAGCATAATTAGTCAACTAATCCGGGATTAGTGAGATTACTCACCAAATCGCGCGCAAATCGGATCAATCTGACGGCGGCGACGCGAGGAACGATTCCTCCCAAAGCGACTCGCGGATCCGGGGCCCGAAAACCCCCCAAAACGGGCCCGAACCAGCTGGAAACCCATTTCATGGGTTGCTGGCTTGCTGCGAAACAGAGGAAAATAGGGATGGTTAGGGGCGGAGAAGGGTTCGGGGGAGCGGGCGGAGCTCCGGGGAGGGCCGGTGGAGGTCTGGTGAGCTCAAACGGCGGCCGGAGGTGGCCGGATTGAGATGGACAAAGGCGGAGCAGGGGTGAGGTCGGACGGGGGAGGACGGCAGCGAACGGTGGACGCGGGGGCGTGCGCAGTGTGCACGGGCGGCGGTGCGGCGGCGGGACGGGCGTCCGGGAGGCGGTGCGGGCGGCGACGGCTCCGACGGGCTGCTTCTTCTTCTTCGGTTTGCTGGTTTCGGGTTGGTTCGCACAAAGAACAACGAAGAAGAAGAAGAAGGTCACGTGGGGGAGAAGAGAGAGGAGAGAGAAGAAGAGATAAGAGAGAGTAATTTTGACTAGTCAAAGAGGGAAGAGAAAGCAAAGTGGGACACGGCAAAGGGGGAAAAGGAAAGAGAAAGTTGGCGTGGGGAGGGGAATCGCACGAAGGGGGAAGGAAAGGAGAGGGGAGAGAGAAGGAAAATTAAAGTAAAACTTTATACAATTATTCTTACTTTATTTTCTTTTTCTCTTTCCCTTTTTATTTCCTTTCGGGCTTCAATTTTTCCTCCGATAATTTCTTTCTTGAAATTTCGGACTCGTCAATAAATTGACGAGCGATGAGATAGGATCCTATTTATCCAGTTGAAATTAGAACTCAAAAATCTGGATATCACAACTCTTCCCCTCTTATAAAAATTTCGTCATCGAAATTTAAACCTTTACCAATCCATAAACGAAAGGTGGGGGTATTGTCGTCTCATCGAGTCTCACTTTTCCACGCTGATCATTCGGTCTCGTGGCGTTGTCTAACCACTTTGACCAAGGAGATCATCTTTGTACACAAAAGCTTTTCTTTCTGAACCGACAACTGAGCTGAGCTTCCCACATAAGACAGTCTGTCATCCACATCTGATCTCTTTTTCTCGGCTCCCTAATAAATTTTCGAACCTCAACGATTCAAAATTTCTGACAGTTCTGAGCAGTCTTTACTCTGACATTGATCTAACAACTGCAAACACTGATTTCTGAGCTGACTCTGGACTTGTGATTTTCTGATTTCTGATCTCATCTCAATCGATTGAAATCCTGTACACTCTGCTTTGCACTGCTTAAAAAAAACTATCTGACTGATCTGCTGAAACTGGGAACCTCTGGTCAAAATCTGATATAACTCGGGCACTGATCTTGGCAACTGCAATCACTGGCTACTGTACTGTCTTTGGCCTGAAATCTTCTTCACTTTCTTTTTACCACTGAAATTTTGTACCCTCTGCTATACACTGCTTAATAAAGAATCCTCTGAAATTTTGCCAAATTTATAATCTCTGATCTAGATTCGAAATATAATTCATCCTCGACACTCCATGCCGGCGAATTATCTAATGCACACACACTTCGGTATATCCACTCTGTGACAAGATAATATCTTCAATTTCTGAAATCGAACTTAGATTGGCGGTTAATTTCACTCTGACACGCTTTTAGTGCGACCTAGGCTACTGAGTAGTATTCAGAGCTTTTTAGGACAAATGACCCGTGGTCGATTTTCTTCGAGCCACAATGAACCCACTCGACCCATTGGCGACTCTCGATTGTCGTGAAAATCTCAAAGGTTCAAATACGGACACAGGGTACCAAAACAATAGAAACATCAAATTAGTACCGGTCGATGAGAATTTTCCAATTTAGTGGAGTCACCCACGATCGGTCATTCATCTCAGTCGAGCCGATCTATTTCTGATTTCAAATCGATTTTATACTGTGCCACAATGATCTCTAAAGATGAGCACGGTCGAGAAGTCAATCCCTGGTCGAATTCTAAAGTCTATTTACCTTAAGGCCCTTAATAACTCACCCAGCTAGTCTAGTTATCTCATGAGTGGCCAACTCAGAGAAAAACACTGTAATCGCGTCGATGAAATGCCCAATTTATCTAATCGAAATCAAAGTCGAAATCTGGATCACACACTCAAAACAAGATATATTCGTACTGTACCAAAGTGGACCAACTCCATCTATCGATCAACCACTATTCTCAAATGGTATCAGTAATCCCTTGAATCCTTAGTAAGCCATATATTTCCATTTCCACTTGGGACTCTCGAGTGATGCTAAAATCTTCCGGATTTGCATTACTGAACTTCCACTTACTGACACCTTTGACACTTGCAACCTGCTTGGCGATATCTATCTTCGTATCGGTCTACCAATTTAGCTGACGTCGATTCTGATTACTTGCCCCATCGATTCTGATTACTTGCCCCATCTGGTCAAAACTGTGATACTATAGTGAACTTCTGACAAGATCTTTTCCCTAAGTGCTACACTGTCAAGTGCACTCAATTCCTCATGGAACCTGAACGTTCCACCCTCAGAAGTTTCAAAGTTAGATTCTTTCTTGCCGGTATCCTCTTATAAGATCTTCTGAACATCTCTATCTGTCAACTAAGCGTCAATTCTAACTTGAACATTTGGTTCAATTTTGAGGATGGCTATAAAATTCAAAAGGTAGCCTACCTCAAATTTGAAAACCAAATTTCAAATTCTTTTCAAGTAAAGTCTATACTTTAGCCGGTCTACGCAC